>CM057454.1:735077500-741020000 GCA_016271365.2 Neoceratodus forsteri
GTCTGTGCAACATCATTAGATCTGACCCGTTCTTGTTTTATTGTTCACTCCAGCATTAACTTATGGTGATTTTATCCTGGACAAATATATAATGGACCCTATGCACCAATTAATTTTGTCCCAGCGTACTATAATGCACTATGATAGGACCAAATTATGCATATCCTGAGTGTCCTTTGGACACCTGTCACTCCTCACATTCTGTGTTGCCCTCCAGTGCCCTGACTGTGCATGAACTCATGCAGTTGTGTGTCCAGTAGGAGCAGGGTATGAGGAGCAAGCATATCAGTGATGGGCCAGCAGAGCATGCCATGCATGGGAGGCGAGGGTAATTGGCACCATGCAGTTTAATGAATGGTTGAAAAAATGGTGCGGAGCACAGGGGTTTGGCTTCATTGGGGACTGGGGTTCCACCTGGAGGGACACCAGCCTATACTGGCAGGATGGTCTGCATCTGTCCAGGAAGGGAACAAGTCTTTGAGCAATCGGTTAAATGCTTATTGGCAAGCTTTTAAACTAGTCAATGGGGAGGCACTGACAAGCAGCAGAAAATCCCAGCCTCTCCTACAAAACAGGGTACTAAATGAGAAAAAGACCAAGGTAGAACGGTCAGTGGGGATGCTGCAACAGAAGGTAAGGCCATCAAAAATGGAGAGCAATGAGTACCAATGCCCGTAGTCTAGGTAACAAGCTTCCTGAATTAGTGGCCTTGATGGAGGAGGAACATCTGGATATCGTGGCAGTCACAGAAACATGGTACACACAGAACCCTGACTGGGACGTAAACATACCAGGATACACTATCTACAGGAGGGACAGGGAGGGTAAAAGAGGGGGAGGAGTAGTTCTTTACATAAGGGAAGGAATAAAAGCAACAGAACAAAAGGGTAAACAGGGAGGAGAAGAAGCACTGTGGGTAAATTTGGAGACAGGCAATGGCACCACAATCCGCACAGGGGTTGTATACAGACCCCCTTCTCAGGGGGAGGAAGTGGACAAGGAAATGATAGAAAGTATACTTAGAATGGCAGAAAAAGGGGAGATATTGCTGATGGGTGATCTGAATATGCCAGATGTTAACTGGAGCGCAGTTGCAGCTGCCACTTCGAAGAGTGCAGTTATTCTAGATGCCCTACAGGGGGCATGCCTTAGACAACTAGTACTGGAGCCCACTCGAGAGGAGCATATTAGACTTGATACTCTCAAATGGAGATGGAGAGGATCACAGATGTAAGTGGGTAGCCATCTGGGAACTAGCGACCATCGAACAGTATGGTTCACAATAAACACAGCAATAGAGCTGCCATACAAAGACAAAAGTACTGGACTTTTAGGGAGGGCTGACTTGCCAAATGGGTGAGTGCCTAAGGAATGCACTAGCAAATGGGCAGGAAGGAGGGTGGAAGAACAATGGGGAATAATAAAACTGCCATCTCAGAGGTAACGAGCCTTTGTGTGAAGCAAATAAACAAAACAAGATGATGTAAGAAACCACTATGGTTCTCAAAGGAAGTGGCAGTGAAGGTTCAAGAGAAAAGAAAGCATTCGGGATGTACAAGGAATCTAGCAGAGAGCAGGACAGAGAACTGTATCAGTTAAAAGCAAAAGGAGGCTGGGAAGGCAGTCAGAACAGCAAAGGCCCAAACTGAGGAAAGATAGCCAACTCAGTTAAGAAGGGAATAAAACCTTTTATAGGTACATCGGGAGCAAAAGGAAGACCAAGGAAGGATAGTGAGGCATAATAAAGGGGAGGAGGTGGGCAGAGGAGAATGTGAAAAGGCAGAGATACTAAACAAATATTTTTGCTCAGTATTTACAAAGGAAGAGGGGAGGTACATAAAACAAACAGTAAGTAACACTCTGGATACAGAAGTTGATACCAGCCATTTACAGAAGAAAGGGTTCTGAAAGAACTCTTAAAACTGAAGTGGACAAAGCAATGGGGCCTGATGGGATTCATCCCAGAATTCTAAAGAACTAAGGGTTGAACTAGTGACACCACTGACTACCCTCTTTAACAAATCATGGGAGGATGGGGTGGTACCGAGGACTGGAGGAGGGCAGATGTGATTCCCTCTCACAAAAGTGGGAGCAAGGCAGAAGCAGGAAACTATAGACCTGTTAGTTTAACCTCAGTGATAGGGAAATGATGGAATCACTTCTAAAGGAAAGAATTGTCGGCGTATCTAGAGGCCAGAAGGGCACAGGACCCTAGGCAGCATGGATTCACAGCCGGAAGGTCATGCCAGACGAATCTGATAGATTTCTTTGACTGGGTGACCAAAGTAGTAGATCAGGAGGGGCTGTGGACATGGCCTACCTAGACTTTAGCAAGGCATTTGACACAGTCCCACACAAAGATTAATATATAAGTTAGCCAGCCTGGGAGTGGGTCCCAAGATGATAGCCTGGGTAAAGAATTGGCTGGAGAATAGGACACAGAGAGTAATAGTAAATGGAGTCCACTCAGAAGAAAGGAGGGTTACTAGCGGGGTACCAGGGTTCAATATTAGGACCAGTCCTCTTCAATGTCTTTATAGCGCATGACAGAAGGACTGGAAGGAAGATGTCTCTTTGCAGATGACACTAAGATCTGCAACAGAGTTGATGCACAGAGTGGGGTGGAAAAGATGAGAAGGGACTTGGCAAGGTTAGAGGAATGGTCAAATGTATGGCAGCTTAGATTCAGTGCTAAGAAGTGCAAGGTAATGCACCTGGAAACAAAAACCCAGGGAAGAGAGTACACAATGGGGGTGAGATACTAACAACAACAAAATGGAAAGGGACCTGGGGTAGTCATATCAGATGACCTAAAGGTGGGCAAGCAATGTGAGAAGGCAGCAAGGACGGCTGGGGATACTGGGATGCATAGGGAGAGGCATCACCAGTAGAAAACAGGAGTTATTATCCCTCTGTACAGACAGCTGGTGAGACCCCATCTGAGTACTGTGTGCAGTTCTGAGACCCAATCTCTGCAAAGACATAGACAGGATGGAAGCTGTCCAGAGGAGAGCAACTAAAATGGTGCAGGGTCTGCACCGAGGACATATGAAGAGAGACTTAAGGAGCTTAATATGTATAGCCTCGAGGAAAGGAGGGAGAGGGGGGACATGACAGAAACTTTCAAGTACCTCAAGGGAATCAACAAAGTCCAAGAGGTAGCATCTTTCAAAAAGAGAGTGTGCAAGAACAAGAGGCACAATTTGAAGATGGGGAGGCAGCTCAGAGGTAATTTGAAGTATTTTTTCACAGAGAGGGTTGTGGATGCATGGAATGGCCTTCCGGAGGAAGGTTGTGGAGTCAAAATCAGTGGTGGAATTCAAGCATGCATGGGATAGTCATAAGGCAATTCTGGACGGTGGGGGTAGGAAGAAGTAGGCTGCTGGTTAACTAGGATCTGCAGCTTATCCAGTAGGTAGGGAAATGGGCAGACTGGGTGAGCCAAGCGGTCCTTATCTGCCGTCAAATTCAAATTCTATGGCGCATTACCAGTCCAGTATTGGAAAAGGAAGGGAGTTTGCTATGTTACCCAGAGGGCTGCTGTAACAGGTGAGCTCCCCCCAAGCAGTCATCCTGAGGAATGATTAGTGTTCTGCTGCCATGGACCCCAGCCCTGCTACATGCCACAAAGGGCTAGGGCAAGGCTCACTTTATTTTATTTATTTTGAAAAGGTTCACCAGGAAAGGCATACTGAGCTACAATAGCACATTTTCAGATGCATCCTGGGGGAAAGGGAAAAAAGGGATATAATTCTGAATATGAGATACAAGTAAAAATATACATAAAGCTAACATACAACTGAATACTATACATTTAAAGCTACACCAAAACATTACCGTGGGATAGGCAGGTAGCACTTGCCATCCATATATAGACTATATACAAATATGCATTATACCTATGCACATATGTTTTTATACATACACACATGCACTAATATTTATACTCATATACATAATCATGTACATATACACAACACATCAACACAAATATATTTTGCTTTTTTAACGTTTGGGGTAGTAAGTGAGAACTTTGCCATGTTAGGGGGATGAGCAAGTGGGAGAAGGTTGGAGATTAGGTGAGCCTTCATCCTTCTGGGATACACACCCCACAAGGGGGTTGACAGGGAATAAGGGGGATAGGAGAAGGTGGGATGAAATTAAAAAAGGAAAGAATTGAAGAGGAGTGAGAGGTGGGGGGTGCAAACCTTGATCATGACTGTGGGGCAAAATGAAAGAAATTCAGCAGTGCCTCCTGGTAGTAGCAGTCTTTATATGGAGCAGGAAATCTACTCTGGAACAAGCTGCAGCTTCAGTTGAAAGCTCATAGACTATCCCAGGTCTGTCCCCCCCTTCCCTTCACTTTGGCTGACCCCAACCTTGTGTGGAGCACATTGGGCCAGCTGGGAATAGCGAAACCCACCCCTATGGGTCCATCAGGGGCCAGGTACGAGGTGCTCAGGTGCATGGCTCGGTTTCACCTTTTCTGGCACATACCAAACCAAATAGTGCATATGGACCAATGTTAGTATGTTACTACTGTTGATAGGGTTTTATTACAAAACTCAACACAGAAAGTTAGTAAATGGTATTGAGCAAAAGGTTTTATTTAATAGACACACTCATTCTACATGTTTAAAGAACCTGCAGTCATTGCATAACTAAATCACTTGTTTCTACACAAACATGATTATAACTAGTGATCGTAAGACATTGAGAGCCCTATTTGTATGGTCCTAATAACTATTGATTTTGTGTTGATTACTAAGTTTAGGCAATTAAGGGCTGCTTCAACATTTATTGTGGTTCATGAAATCTAAAATAAAGACCATTTTACATTCAGTGGCACTCAAAATATATTAATCGATGGAATATCACACATGCATATAGTTTGCCAACTATTTATTTATTTATTTCAGTTTTTGGAGAAAAACCTTTGAGCAAAATGCTCTTTTTCAAAGGTTCCATGTCAAATGAAGTACATGACAAAACCATATAGGAAGTAACAATGACAATTATCACAGTTCACAAACATGAATTTACATTGAAATGACATCTTTGGTTCATTTACATAGGAAGCACAATATTCAGGTACAGGGAGAACTATTTACAATGACAATTTGTGAGGGGATCATTTCAGCAATGTCAAGAATATAAAACACTTGGTTGGCCCACTGGTACAGAGGCATAACTGCCATCTGCAACGCCGATGACCCGGGTTTGGGATTGGATACGGGAGTAGGAGGGCTGGCCAGGGGGAGTAGGATAAAGCATCCACTGGAATGCTCTCCTACTCCTGGGGGAGGTGGGGTTGAGTGTCTGATGTACTATGGATTCCTGGTGGAGGCCAGGGGCATCGCAGTGGTCGGTGCCAGCACGTATGGGGCGGACTCAGGTCATCATTACACGTCCCCAACCCGAGAGGAATTACAGCAATAAAATTCTGGCCCCCACTAATGAGCCAGCTCTGGCGGCAGCCCCTCTGGCCACCTAAGTCTGGGCCACTGGAGGCACCACTCGGGGGGGGGAAGAAGCCCCGAGTATGAGGGGCAGGTTGCTGAGCCTGGCGAGCCTGTTCACGGGGCTAGGAGATGCCTGGCAAAATAATTTGTTAAAATATATATATATATATATATATATATATATATAATATCACTTGCAAAATAAAGTACAACCAGGATAAAACTCTAAGAGCTGGAAACATATCTGGGGCAGAGGAGGAACAGCCTGTATTCAGGCTTTGTCAAGGTTTCAGGGGGGAAGGAAAGATGAGATTAGGGCTACAGAACTGAGGGGACACTGAGAAAGGGCTGAGCCAAGAAGGCAAAGAAGTTTCACGTTTGGGACCCTATAAGATGACTATAAAAGATGAGCGCTCAGACTGACATTGGGTGACAGCTAAAGTGAGTGCAAAGGCAGGCTGTGGGAGGGGAGGAGAAAGGGAGGGGCCAGCTCCACCATCCTCCAAACAGGAGGCCAGTGGGGCCAGGTCTAGGGCTACTGGGTTACCTGCATACACAGGTGCCATTACCAGCAGGGTGAAGCTTTAATTGTGATTTAGAAGAAGGAAGGCTGTTAGTGTTAATTATATGGTCAGAGATCCCATTCAGCCAGAGGGGGTCCTACATGCAAAGGACCTTTGGCCAAGAGATGTTTTCCAGAATGGGATGGCTAGTGAGCCCCTAGTTGACCCCTGGGTTGAATAGGTAGTGACTAGCATGTAGCAAATGTTGGAGGCAGGGAAGGGCTTTACCGAGTAGTACTTTCTTGCCCAGAAGGCATGTCTAATATTTTATTCTGTTAGTGAGATTAAGCCAGTTTGTTCATAGAGTGTACAGGAGTGCACTAGGTTATCAGCCCCCAAAGTGAGTCGACAGGCCTTGTTAAGGGCTATAATTACACACTTCAGTGCTGTGTCTGAGGCTGACCTATAAACTACCAAGCCATAGTCAATATTTGACAGGATGGTGCTTGAGACCGTAAGACAGAGGGTGCTGGGTATAAGATATTGTTTATGCTGGTACAGGACACCAAGTTTGATATTTTCCACTTTTACAACCATATCTACGTCCTGAGCATAGGAAAGGATGTCATCAATGATGGCTCTGAGGTACTTAAAGGTGTGTACCTGTTCTAAAGGGGTGGCTTTGTTGTTAATTATTCTCAGGACTGGGTAAGTTCTTATTCTGAGGGCTCAAAATTGGCATCATTTTAGATTTCTTATAGTTGAGAAGCAGTTTCTGTGAACTGAACCATTCCTTCAAGTAGTGGAAGGTGGTCTGGAGTTCCTTCTGCAGCTGATCAAGCTGAGAGCTGCTACTCAGAATGACCACATCATCGGCATACAGAATGATTTTGCTTTCACAAGCCTCAGGGAGTCAATTTAGAAACAAGCTGAAGAGGAGAGGTCCCATTATGGACCTGAGGGACGCCAAGCACAATATCCCTGGCTGTAGAAGTCACAGTTCCAATTCTGACACACTGGGACCTATGGGAGAGATAATCCTTAAACCACAGTACAGCCTCAGTGGAAATTCCCATATGCAGCAGTTGTTTTAGTAGTAAGGATGGTTGACGGTGTCAAATGCTTTGGTGAGATCTATGAATATAGATCCCACTAGGCTGCCACTATCCAAGGCCTTATGCACATAGTCTGAGAATTCGACCAGAGCAATAGCAGTGCAATGGCTCTTACGAAAGTCATGCTGCTGTTGGCACTGAAGATCATATTTATGAAGATACTCAGAAACCTGATCAGCCACGATTCTCTCAAGTGCTTTTGAGAGGGGGGACAGAACGGAGATTGGTCGTTAATTAGCTGTACTGGTGCGATCCCCACTTTTTAGAACAGGGGTCACAAGTGTTAACTTTCAAGCAGCTGGGAAACTTAGCCAGGGTGAGTGATTTGTTGAAAATCATGGTAACTGGGGCAAGAATATCTTAGTGCAACTGCAACTAACTTCATGTCAATGTTGTCATGTCCATGCCTAGTTTTGCCAAGTTCCTTCTATATATAGGTTCTGGACTCCCTAACAGTCACACGCTTGAAGTAAAAGTTAGGGTGGCTGGTGTTGCCACTAGAGGTAGACTGGTCTGGCTTGGTTTTATTGAGGAAACCAGGAGGGAGAACTTCACTTAGATCAGTGAATGCTGAATTAAAGGATTCAGCAATTATGTGCAGATCCAGCATAGGGGTACCATTAACATGGAGCATTGTTGGTTGCTTCCTATCGTCCTTACCCAGGTGATCCTTGATATTTTGCCAAAATCTTCTTCCATGTCCCCAACTACTATCAAGCTGTTCTTTATAGTATTTCACTTTGGCCAGCTTGGTTAGGTATGTACTTTTAATTCTAACAGCCCTGTATTTTTGGTAGTCAGCAGGTTTGCCAGAGTTCCTTGCCATGCTCCACAGATTATCTCGTGTCTTATACTGGTGTAGGATGTCGCGGGTGATCCACCCATTTGAGGATCCTCTGATTATCATTTTCTTCATAGGGGTGAAGATATCACAGATCTCAGTGAGTTTGTCAGAGAAGAATTTTAGGGCCTGATCAATGTCCTGGAGTCAATTTAATGGGGACCAATCAACTTCTGCTAAGGCTGATTTCAAGGCGTGGGTATAACCCCTCTTAATAACATGGCTGTGATGGCGGGGAGTTTTTCCTCTTTGTTCACCCATGTTCACATGACAGGTGAATGATCGCTTAAGCGGTCTAGAAGCACAGAGACATATTTGATCCAGGAAGGACAGTTACAATTGATCCAGTCAAGTGATGTACCTTTGCCAGACTTACAGGTCAATCTAGTATATTTGGTTACCATCTGTGTCAGATAGACACTAGCAACCTGGTATTTTAATATGGTGGATTCCTTACTGAACCAGTCAATATGAAGTCAACAGTAATGTTGATTTCAGAGTTTCTCCTGCCCTTTGAGATCTCTGCTAGGACAGTGCCAAGTTCCAGCTTTGTTTTACCAGGTGGCAGATAAACAGTGGCGATAGTGAGACTTGTTATGTCTCCAGATGAGGAGATCAACAGCTAGCAATTCAGTCACCAGTGATGCCAGAGATGCATAGCACATTCCCCTGGATAGTTTCTCTTACATAAATTAGGTAGTTGTCACCTCTTTTCCCTGTACGATCAGGTCCATAGGTGCCATAGCCCTGCATGGCTATAGAGTTATCATTGATTTAGAGGTAAGCCATGTTTCCCCCCAGGCATATAATGTCAGGACGGTGTAGCCTGGTCCTTGCTTGAAACTGGGCTATTTTTCGAAGCAGGCTGCAGATGTTCAGGGTAGCTATTTTTAAACCACAACTCCTAGTCCGATCCTGCACCCTGGGAATGAAAGGTCGGAGGTTGAGATGCACATCCCCAGAGAGTAAAAGCTGCAGAAGAAATAGGATTTTTGCAGCAAGGTCAAGTACCTAAAGGTGGAATGAATTTTGGGGTACTGACTAGAGCTGATTGAGGCAGTAGTGATTTTGACTAGTACTAGCATACTGCTACTGAAGGGGAAGATGACTAGGTGAGCCTGGTGGGGTGATGGCACAATGTCAAGCTGTTCGGTAATCAGTCCTGGGGCTGTTCCAGAGTGCAACCTGCTGGGGTGGAGGGTTGCAGAGCTACATACAATGGCAGGTGATGTAGTGTATAGGAGACTTTGCCTCATTAAAGGGAAGAAAGCCAGCAGAAATAGCATGGTAAAGATAGGGGTACTATCCATAGTGGTTCCAAAGAGCATGGACTGTGTAAATACTACCTGCCCTGAAGCCAGCTGTAGGGAATGTCCAAGACCTTTCAGCAGCCAGTTAGTGACTGGGGCAGAAGGAGTGGGTGGAGCCCAGTAGTATTTAATTAAGGCTGGGGGAAGGGTAGGGGCAGGGCCAAAAACTTGGCTAGGCTATACAGTACACTAGGCTACATAGTACACTCTAAAATTAAATTTAGCATTAATTATAGTTAGTAGACAAGGACTGAAATCCCTAAATCCCTACAGCAGTAATTAGTCAGAGTGAGCGAGAGATAAGAGAATCAGCAGTTTCAATAGGGTGCAAAGTACAGAATTACTTAAACAAAAAAATAGAAGGCATCAGAAGCCAAACGGCAGTGATCCAGGGCCAAGCTTGCCACTGTGCTCTGAGAAATATTGGTGACCAATCGGGAGGAGGACTCACCGAGTAGGAGCCAATCAGAGCAGCAGGTTTGGCGCTGAAGTTTAAACAAGCACCAGAGAGCCGTATCTTGTGGCCAGTGTCCTTATGGTAGTTCTTAGCTTAGAAGTGATCTTACCAGGCAATTTTATTTTTCTATGGAAATAAAAAATATCACACTGCCACCTGAGATCTGGGTTCAGGTACAACCCCCTATAGTCCCATGCTGGATTCTCCTTCCAGCTGTGTGCATTGTGGGGGTGAAGGTCTCACTTCGTGGGTGTGTGTGCAGGCTACCTGAAAAATTACTTATGCCATCCCCATCTTTAAAGGTGATTTTGTAGAGGATCCTGATTGTCACAGAACAATGGTGATATTATCAATCTTCATTAAAAATAACTGAGAAATGAATTTGGACAATATTGCAGAAAAAGTCACAGTTACAATTAATGTTAACACCAAACTCTTCTCCTGGTACCAGACACTGTCACCAATTGTATATTATCCTAGCATCTGTACTATCTAGGCCCAACAACTACACAGCAAATACAAGCAAGCAAACATTCAGCATTGACAAGCACTTGTATTTTCATGTTTTATTAATTATTATTATTTTTCCTAAACCTGGCTTTATCTGTCCAGAAAATGTGATTCATGATAGAGGAAGGAGAGGGAGGATAATGAAGAGGATATGTTTTCAGACACAAAACTCAAATTGAAATGTCTCTGGAACTGTTCGCCTTTAAAGCAGTATGAAGAAAGCTTGGCAAATTCAGCACTGGCTGAGGTTTGTATGCTGGGCCTGGCTTTGGCTTTTGCTTGCTGAACCCTTTGCAATGCTCTGTTGGTCCATTAACAAAGGATGCTTCAATGTGCTCAGTTTGCTGCCACTCACAGTGGCTGGATTACTTGAATGTGTCTTGTCACTTCCTATACCTCACCTGATTTGACTGTTAGGAGGATGCCATGCTCACATTTTAAATCACTGACCAGAAAACTGGTTTGAAAAGTTTGAGTAGATATCATTGATCCCAAATTATATTTTTATCACACTTGTTGTAACACACTTCAGTGGATTTGTAGAGTCAACTGTAAAATGCCTCCACACTGCAGAGGATCCATTTTTTTGATACAGTAGACTGGTGTGGGTACTTCCTGAGGAACTGTGTGGCGACTGTATTATGGTTTCCTTTCTCAGCCAATGTGGAATGACATTTTTGGATAGAATCAGGCAAAGCAAGCAGGGTAGCAGCTAATCTGATATACTGTAGTATAATGTGATACATGATATATGGAAAGATGTACTCTGATACAGTCTGATATATGATAAAATACAAGAAAAAAATATAATTTAATACAATTTGATATAACATCAGACTGTAGACATAGAAACACAAAGTTAGAATATTATGGCAGAAAAGGGCCACTTAGCTCACTCAGTCTGCCCATTTGTCCATGTCTATACTGTCACTGCAGACCCTGTTTGATCTCTGGCTCCCCCCCTTGCTTCCCAATTAAGATTCCCTTGTGCGTATCCCATGCATGTTTGACGCCCACTAAAGTTTTTGCCTCAACCATTTCTGCTGAAAGACTTGTTCCAGGCATCCACCTCTCTTCCAGCAAAGAAGTATTTCCTCACATCTCTCATAAATTTTCCCCTTCAAGCTTCAGTGCATATCCCCTTGTTCTTGTGCATCTTCTCTTCTGAAAAATACCCTCCATATCTTCTTCAACTCTGTGACATATTTATAGGCTTCCATCATGTTCCCTTTCTCCCTTCTCTCTTCCATGGTGTACATATTTAGGTCCTTCAGTCTGATGCAGCCTCTGCACCATTTTAGCTGCTTTCCACTGGATGGCCTCTACCCTGTCTATATCCTTCCTGACATTTGGTCTTCAGAACTAGATGCAGTACCCCAGATGGTGTCTCACCAGTGATCTATACAGTGGCAACACCATCTCCCTCCTTCTGCTTGTGATATCCCTCCTTATACACCCCAGCATCCCACTGGCCTTAACTACTGTCTTCTTGCACTGTCTTGACACCTTGAGGTCATCAAATATAATTACTCGAAGGTCCCTTTCCTGTTTGGTGACCGTCAGTATCTCTTTTCCCATTTTGTACTTTGCCTGTGAGTTTCTATTCCCTAGGTGCATGATTTTGCACTTTTTTTGCATTGAAGCACAGCTGCCATGCCCTTGACCACTTCTTGAGCTTTCTCACGTCTCTGCACATTTTTTCTACACTCTTTGGAGTATCTACCCTACTGTAGATTTTGGTGTCAGCAGCAAAGAGGCATGCCTTTCAACTCATCTGCAATGGCACTTGTAAAGACATGAAAGAAGACTATTTGCAGTAATGAGCCCTGAGGTACCCCATTAGTCAATCTCCCTTTCCCAGAGTGAACTCCATTTACCACCACCTTCTGTCGTTTATCCATTAACCTATTTCTTACTCGGTTTACCAACTTAGGACCCACCCCTAATCTGCCCAGTTTCCTTATAAGCTTCCTATGTGGTACAATGTTTAATGCTTTACTAACATCTTAGCAGGTTGCCACATCCACCACCCCAGCCTTTCCTAGTTCCCTGGCCACCCAGTGAAATAAATCTATCAGATGTGTCTGAATGACCTCCCCCCATGAATCTGTGTTGTCCTGGGTCTTGTAACCCGCTGGATTCAAGATGCTCCACAATCCTTTCCTTTAGCAGTGATTCCATTAACTTCCACGCCACTGATGTCAGACTGACTAGCCTATAGTTGCCAGTCCCCTTCCTACTAATGCTTTTATGAAGCAGGACTACATCTGCCATTCTCCAGTCCCTCAGAACCACTCCTGTTTCCAGTGAGTTGTTGAAGGCTGTCAGAGGTACAGCCGGTACCTCACTGATCTCCCTCAGTACCATTAGGAGTACCCTGTCTGGCCACAGCTTTGTCTACTTCAGATTTATGAGTTCCTTTAGGACTGTCCTCTGTAAATGGACTTAACTCCC
The DNA here is from genome assembly GCA_016271365.2 of Neoceratodus forsteri. Lineage (NCBI taxonomy): Eukaryota > Metazoa > Chordata > Ceratodontiformes > Ceratodontidae > Neoceratodus > Neoceratodus forsteri. The sequence continues at coordinate 735,090,153 of CM057454.1, forward strand.
TCCACTCAATGTTCTTGCTGCTGTTACATGGCCCATCTCCTTTCCCTTCCTCCGTGAAGTCTGAACAAAATATTTGTTCAGAACATCTGCTTTTTCCTAATTCTCCTCTGCATAGTCCTCCCCTGCCTAACTTCACATCGCAGTCCCTCCCCTAGTCCTCCTCTTTTCACTTACGTACCTACAAAAAGTTTTTGTCTCCTTTACTTACTTCTTGGGCTATTCTTTCCTTAGTTTGCACCTTTCCACTCCTCACCTCTTTTACTGCTTCCCTCTGCTTCTCCAGATACACCTCCTTATCCTTGTCCCACTACATCTCTTTATACCTCCTGAATGCTACCTTTTACCTTTTCAGTAGTTTCCTTTGAGAACCATAATAGTCCATTCTTTCTCCTATTTTTGCTCACTTTCTTTGTATAGAGGTCCGTTGCCTTCACTATGCCAGCCGTTAACTTGGTCCACTGCTCCTTCACCCCACCCAGGTTATTCTCCCCTTTACCAAGTAAGTACATTAGGCCATGTGGCCTAATGTACTTGCTCAGTAACAAAATAAAATAAATAAATATAATAAATAAAGATATAATCTGATATAAAATTATATGATATATGAAAAGAGGATATAATCTGATATATGATGCAAAATCATATGATATCATTTAAAATATATATTTTTAATTTTTAGTTGTACTATTTTTATTTGTGAGACAAGAGAATATGAATCATAACACTGAACTCATGATTTGGGCTTACCACTAGATTCCCTTCCTTCATGCTGTTTCCAAAGCCACTAGTGCGACAGTGAGGGAGAAAGTGACAATAAGGAATTAGGAAGTGAGTGCAAAACTGTAACTTTCTGGGTGTATCACTTCTATACCAAGTAGTGAACTGGAAGCACTGGAAGAAGGTAATGGGCTCAAACTGGTGTGCTTTTGAATTTCTCAGGATGGTTTCATCAGCAGATGCACTGCACGACCAGCTGGAAGGGCTGCTTGCATGGAAGTGGAAGTGGAACCAATGGATTTCTGGGGACTAATGAACCATGATTTCTTTGGCTGTGCCATCATGTGCCTAGCCATTGCCCACAATGCCCCATGGCCATGACTCTCAGTCCCTGTCCACCATGACCAACTCCATCTGCACCACCACCACCACCACCACTTGCAGAACTTGTACTAGGTGGAACTGCCATGGGACACATTTGCCTGCTCCTTTCTTGTCCCCTGCATCCCCTTCTCCTCCTGTTCTTCTCTTTATGTTTTTTATGCACAGCAACAACACAAGCATGACAGATGATGGCACAGTGCAGTCACTGCTAGACACTACAATGATGACTCACGATATTAGTGATGGTTCTTAGACGCCTGCATCACATACCTGCCTGGTGCATGCACAAGCCACTGTGCCATATAACTAGGGAAGCCAGAAGGTGACAGGGAAGTGTGACTCTACAAGGTCACACCATACACCACCACACTGAGACCTTGTGTCTCACATAGCGATTTACTTTACTTTTTGTTCACTGACTGGCTGACAGGCTAACATACACAGGCAAAAAATGCAGTGATTGATTTCTGTGCCCTGCTACATCAGCAGCAGTCAGTGAGGCAAAATAACAATTGTCAAATTAAGCCTTCAAAATCTTAAAATACTCCTTCACTTTACCTTTCCCACTCTGCGAAATCCACTCTGCCCTGCTCCTGCTGTAAGGGGTAAAAAAGCTTAACAAATATGACTCCCTGTGCCCTCTACACCACCACCAGCACTTGGTAAACAAATTTGTCAAATAAATCTTTCAGAAATAGCCTTTGCACCATTCCCTGTCTACTAAATTCACTCAGTCCTGCTCCTGCAGCAGAGTCTGCTGCAGCTGCCAATACAGGCTCACACTGTGCATTCTCTCCTCTCCTCTCCTCTCCAGTACAAGTTTATTTGCAGGACAAAATATTCAGTTGAGCAAGCTCTTTCACAAGGAGGTCCTGGTTGACAATGATACAATGAACAATACAAACAGCATATTATTCAGCAATGCTGGAGTTCAAGAATGTACATCACAGTGCATGGAAAAAACAAATGGGAGACAAAACATTTGAAGTGAGTCAGCCACCAGGGGACAAAACATTTGAAGCGAATCAATACTAAACAACCTTTAGTTAGAGTGAGGAAGCAAGAGGGAAGGGGGGTATGTGGTTAAAGGGGAAGCTAGAGGAGAGGGGGTATGGAGGTAGATGGAGAACTAAGTGTTTAAGTGCAATGTGTCTAACACAGGGAGTGCTAGCTATTTTGGCATTGGCAAATATCCTGAAAGGTTTTGTTGGGCAGGGATTTAAAGAAGTTTAAAGAGACGAGTTCAGGAAGTCTGAGTGCAGACTGGATTTTATTCCAGACAGATGGCATAACAAAGCTAAAAGCCCCTCTGCCAAGAGAGGTGCACACTCTGGGCACATCCAGTAGAATGAAGGTGGATTTCCTCAACAAGTATTTGCTGTGAGCCCTATGGACAAGGGAAGATACATACAGAGGCAGTTTGTTCCACAAGATTTTCAGGGTCCAAGTGCCAATGTGGAGCATCTGTCTTGTGGTAAGAGATGTCCAACCTTCTGCCTGATACAGGTCACAATGATGCGTCCTAAAAGGGACATTTAATATCAAATGAAGGGCACGATGAAAAAGTACATCCAGTTTATGTAAGTTAGCTGCTGTGCTGCAGTTTTAAATGATATCCCAGTAATCTAACAATGGGAGGAAGGTGGCTTGTACCAGTCTACATCTTGCATCCACTGGGAATAGGGGTTTATTCCAATAAAAAAAACCTAGTCTCAATTTTAGTTTGTTTGAAAGACAATCAGTGTGAGCACCAAATGTTAGTGTGCTATCCAACCAGATACTCAGGTACTTAAATTTATCAACCACCTCCAGAGAGTCCCTGAAGAGGGTAGTGATGGGTGCCAGTGCATTCTGTATGCTACAGGGGGCATGCCTCAGACAACTAGTGTTGGAAGCCACTTGGAAGGGAGCAATCTTGGATCTGGTACTCTCAAATGGGGACAGTGAGTGGATCACAGATTTCAATTCAATTGTTTAACCAGGAGTGGCACACCAAGCTAAAGCTTGTTTACAGGTACAACCTGGGAGAACAGGAAAGTTAAGTGACTTGCTCAGGGTCACACAGTATGCAAGTGGGAGCTGTGGGATTCAAACTCAGGTCTCCAGATTTGCAGCTCCAAGCCTTAAAGCACTGCGCTATACTGCCACCTTAGAAGTGGGTAGCCATCTGGGAACAAGCGACCACCACACAGTGTGGTTCACAATAAACACAACCGTGGAGTCATGCCATACAAAAGCAAGGGCACTGGACTTCAGAAGTGCTGATTTTGGCAAAATGGAGTGCCTAAAGAATGGTCTGGCAAATGGGCAGGAAGGAGGGGTGGAACAACAATGGGGAAAATCAAAACTGCCATCATAGAGGCAACAAGCCTTTGTGGGAAGTGAATAAAGAAAACAAAACAAAGTAAAAAACCACTATGGTTCTCAAAAAAGGTGGCGGGGAAGGTTAGGGAGAAAAAGACAGCATTCAGGAAGTATAAGGAATCACAGAAGGAGTAGGACAGAGAACTGTACCAGATAAAGCAGAAGGAAGCAGGGCAGGCAGTCAGAATAGCAAAGGTCCAAACTGAGGAAAAGATAGCCAACTCAGTTAAGAAGGGAGATAAAACCTTTCATAGGTACATCAGGGAGTGAAGGAAGACCAAAGGAGGGTAGTAAGGCTTAATAAAGGGGAGGGGAGGTGGGTAGAGGGTGACAGTGAAAATTCAGAGATACTGAATGAATACTTTTGCTCAGTATTCACAAAAGAAGAAGTGGGGGTACCTGAGCCAAACAATAAAAGCACTCTGGGTGGTGGTGGGGGTCAATACCAGTCCATTCACAGAAAAAAGGGTCCTGAAAGAACTCCTAAAATTCAAGGTGGACAAAGCAATGGGGCCAGATGGAATTCACCCCAGAATTCTAGAAAGAATTAAGCGGAGAACTAGTGACACCACTGACTACCCTTTTTAACAAATCATGGGAGATTGGTGTGGTACCTGAGGACTGGAGGAGGGTGGATGTGATTCCCCTTCACAAAAGTGGGAGCAAGGCGGAGGCAGAAAACTACAGACCTGTTAGTTTGACCTCAGTGGTAGGATAAATGATGGAATCACTTCTGAAAGAAAGAATTGTTGAATACCTAGAGGCCAGCAGGGCACAGAACCCAAGGCGGCATGGATTCATAGAGGGAAGGTCATGTCAGACGAATCTAATAGATTTCTTTGACTGGGTGACCAAAGTAGTAGACCAGGGAGGGGCTGTGGATATGGCCTACCTAGACTTTAGCAAGGCATTTGACACAGTCCCACACAAAAGATTAATAAACAAGTTAGCCAGCCTTGGAGTGGGTCCCAGGGTGATAGCCTGGGTAACAAATTGGCTGACCAACAGGATGCAGAGGGTAATAGTAAACAGAGTACATTCTGAAGAAAGGGGGGTTACTAGTGGGGTACTGCAGGGTTCATTATTGGGACCGGTCCTCTTTAATGTCTTTATAGGAGACATTGCAGAGAAGCTGGAAGGAAAAGTATGCCACTTTGCAGATGACACAAAGATCTGCAACAGGGTTGATACATAAGGGGGGTGGGTGGAAAGGATGAGAAGGGACTTAGCAAGGTTGGAGGAATGGTCAAAGGTATGGCAGCTTAGATTCATTGCAAAGAAGTGCAAAGTAATGCACCTGGGAAACAAAAACCTAGGGGAAGAGTCAGTGGCATAGATTGCGGCGGGCAGGTGGGGCAAGCTGCCTCCCTGAGAAATTAGACCGGGACTTTTAAGTAGCCGCCTTTTTCTGGTTATCATTTATTTTTTTTTTTTTAATGTTGCATCATGGGCTCAGGGTTATGACCAGACTGGCTGCTCTCCTCAGGGAGGCGTGACTCATTCAAAACAAAAATTCCCTTTTTTGATTTGCTACTTGCCTGCTGCAACCATAGCAGCCTGCATGTTGTTGCAGCCAATCAAGGAGCGCTACAAACTCATGCAATCGCGTGACTAGCTCTCCGCTTGTGGCACCATTTAGTTGTCCTGCACCATCCATGAAAGAACAGCAGTAGCACAGCATCTATAGCAGTCATTTGTTGGGGGTCGCCGGTGTGTCTGTGGTCGTCTAGTGTTACACCTCCTCCTGTCCTAACCAGCCTGCTGGTGCCCCTTCCCCACTGCCGCCTGAGCCTTCCCTGATTCCCAAGAGGCCTGCAATCACAAGGAGTCTCCATCACCAGACAGACCCTGCGGAGGAGTGGGATTGGGACCAGAGTAGTACAGTCACAGTCAGTCTGAGCTGAGGGAGGGAGTGCCTGCCACCCAGCACCCATGCTCAGCAGGCCACAGGAACAGATTTACTATGCCGTCGGTGAGGCCCAGGCCATGCCCTTCACCCACCAGACCCATGGGGTGATCATTCAGGTCAGTAAACAGCCTGGCCCAGATTCAGAACAAGGCCCAAAGCTGGCGGTACAGGGAAGCTGCAGCAAACCTGCAATGCTGGTGTCTGGGGGAAAAAAAAGTTACTGTCTTGTTGGGGGATTCATCAGGAGGGGAACTGGACTGTGGAGAGATGCAGCCACCTGGCCTGTCTTCCTGGCTCTATTGTACCCTGCTTCTTGCTGCTTTGTCTGTGCCTTTATTGATTTGATAAGTAACTGTGCTGCAAGCTGGTTTTGGAAATTAATGCCATGATTCACATCCCAGAAATGTCTCTGTTTTGGGGGGGGCCCATGGCCATGTGTCTGGGGGGTTGTGGAAGGTTTGCTGTCAGCTTGTCAGTATGTGAGGGGTGGCTTCTGGTTGTGTCTCTTGGGGGGTATTTTCTGGCTGCTGAAGAGGCTGTCTATGTTGATGGAGTGGGATGGGGGCCTATTTGTTTGGTATGATGTGGACACTGGCCATGTTGGTAGGGTGGGAACACTGACTGTGACTGTGCTGGTGTGGTGGGGTGCATTGGGGAAACTCGCTGGATGGTCCGTGGTGGGGCTGGGGGGGATGGTCTGTTTTCTGTGGTTGGGGGCAGTCTGTGTTTTGGTTCTGACTAGCTGAAGGGATGGTTAGTGTTTGGTGCTGGGAGTCAAGTCAAGTCAAGTCATGTTTATTTATAAAGCGCCTTTCAAAATCAAGGCGCTGTACAAAAATAAATAAAACAGGAAAATCCAACCAACATGGACAGTCCCTCTCCACCAGCACAGACAGTCCCAGCAGACACCCAGGCAGCCAGCAAATATGGATGGTGCCCCCCATGCCCCACCAAGGATAGTCTGCGTTTTGTGGGGCTGGAGGGATGGTCAGTGTTTGGGGCTTGGGTGGTTAGTGTCTGGGGATGGGAGGGCTGTCTTTTTGGTGGGGCTGGGGGGTGGTCTGTGTTTGGTGCTGGGGCAGTCTGTTTTCTATTCTGGGGTGGGGACACTAGCTGTGGTGGTGGTGGGGAAAGCACGCTAGCCATTGTTTGGTGGTCTTGGCTGGCCATTTGTCTGGGGGGGACTGTCCATGATGGTGGAAGGGGGGAGACATTCCATGCTTTCTGGATAGGTGTCTGGGGGGACTGTCCAGGGGTTGCAATTAGTACCAGCCCACTAGCCAAATGCTGGTAGATTTTGCATCAGGCTAGTAAGATTTTCCTTTAACTAGCCCTTCAGGTTTGTACTGGAGAAGGTAACATTTGAATACGTACACCAGCTGGGCTACTGGAAAAGTCTGTGGGGCTAGCAGATTTTCCCATTCACTAGCTCTGCTGGTTAGTGGCTGCAAAACTTAATTTCAACCCCTGCTGTCCATGTTGGTGGGGCAGGGGGACTGTCCGTGTTTGCTGGTTGGGTGTCAGGAGGGGGGACTATCCTTGGTGGGGCATGGGGGGACCATCCATATTTGCTGGCTGCCTGGGTGTCTGCTGGGACTGTCTGTGCTGGTGGAGAGGGACTGTCCATGTTGGTTGGGAGGGACATTCTGTGCTTGCGGGCCAGGTGTCTGGTGGGGAGGGGACTGTCCATGTTTGCTAGATAGGTGTCTGGGGGACTATCCATGTTGGTGGGGGATGGGGTTGTCTGTGTTGCTAGCCAGGTGTTTGAGGGACTGTCCATGTTTGCTGGCTGGGTTCGTGGTGAGACTGTCTGTATTGGTTAGGAGGGGGGACATTCCATGCTTGCTGGCCAGGTGTTAGCATATAAACAGAAGCAAATGTTAAAATGTTTTTTCCACCTCATCCTTTACCTGCCAAGGGATGTATCTCACTGACCTGTGCCCGCAGCTAGCATACAAATATTAGTAAATATTAAAACGTTGTTTTCCCCGTCATCATTTACTTGGCTGTAAAAGTAATCTTTCACTTTTTCAATTTCTTCAATCCTCCACTGTGGAGGAGTGAAACGGATTGATTCCCTGACCTTGCTCACCCTGTCTCCATTGCCTGTCAAACACAACCAAAGGGATTGTTTATTGTGTTAGCCCCCGTACAGGGTTACAAGTCTAGCAAAACATCTTGCCCTGAAACATGCACCCTAAAGAAATGATGTTGCTAGTACCTGGCTATTGTTATAGTGACTACTGGCTGGCCATGACTTTTTTTGGGGGTGGGGTTGGGGACACTGGTCGTGTGTGTGTGTGTGTGGACACTGGTCGTGTGTGGGGGGGGTTGGGGACACTGGTTGTGTGTGTGTGTGGAGGGCTTGAGGACACTGGTCGTGTGTGGGTTGGGTAGGGGACACTGGTTGGTCATGTGTGTGGGTGAGGTTGGGGATACAGGCATTGTGTGGGTGGGGTGGGAGCACTGACATTGTGTTGGTGGAGTGGGGTTGTAGTTGCATACCAGGAAAACTGAGCTTCTGACCAGTAGTCGACTATTCTAGGAGAGTAAACATCTCTCTTTCCAGACTAAGAAAGAGACAAACAAAATGCAGTATAAAATGTGGTTTTATTTATTTTTGTGTGCATGTAATGGGGGGGGGGGGGTGAGTGGCACAGACCTGGATGCCTGGAGTCAGATGCCAGATAAATGGAGCCAGAAATGGTGTTAGTTGGGTGGGGAGAGTGGCTGTGCAAGTCCATCAGGGTGCAGAGAGCAGCCGAGCTGGCCAAGGGTGGCGATAGTGGTCATGCAGGTCCGGGGTGGGGAGAGTGGGCTGTAGCTTTTTGCATGGACATTTAAATTCATTGTTGCTTGCTGTGCCTTTTGCTGCCCTGCCAGCTTTGTGCTGTGAGCTATCACTCTAGCTGTTCATTTACTATAGAAAACGTGCACATTCCACTCGTTGTTTTCACAGATTTGACTGACTGTTTGTAGCATTCATTATTCACTTGGAAAGGAGGACTAAACAATTCTATCTGTTGTCAGCCTCATTCCTGGGGAAGGCCCTCAGCTTGCATACAGCACCCCTCTAGGAAGGGTGATGAATGCCAGCTGAGAACTGACATACATTGAAGCAGATTAAGCTGTTGGTGGCATGGCTAGTATTCTTGCACTGTATTCCCTTCTGTTGTAGGTGGTGATGTGTGGTGTGGGGCACTATTGTGTGTACAGTCTTGGTTATGTGCAGCTTTTTTATTTCCCCAAAGACCATGTTCACATTTGTGCTGGATTTGCTGACACAAGTAGGGCTTTTTACATCCTTTTGCAGTGGGTTTTGTGTTGGACAGCAGTCATCCTCGGTTTTAAACTCTGGTTCATACTCGGTGGTTCATGTTTTGGATTGACCATTATCAGTATAAATGGGTTTGTTTTATGCACCATTGTTTAGGGAACTGTTTGGTTGCTGCTGCATAGGGATCTCATCTCCAAAATGGTCCTTTCCCTTATCCTGTATTTTATTTTAACAGCATGTGTAAATCCTATGTGATGTGCAATATCGTTACCAATGAAAATATTTTATGGCTGAATTTCCTAGATAAGAGATGATTTCTGACCCTTGATACTGATCAAAAAGTTGCTTTAGTTATGACAATTTTTTAAAGAAAATGAAAAGCTACTTATTTTTAAAGGAACATCGGTTGCTTATAACAAGGAAAGAAGGTGTTAAAAGTAGCCAAATGGTGTCAAACTGACTCTAAAAATGCACCAGAATGCATCAAAAACCTTATAGCTTCTGGGGGCCTAGGCAGCACCCAGACCCCTGGCCTATTAAATTGGGATTTATTATGAAAAGCAGGACTTTAAGCACTCTTTGTCTCTCTGTAAAAAAAGCACACTACCCCGCCTGGGTAGAGTACACAATGGGGGTACTAACAACAACAAAATGGAAAGGGACCTGAAGGTAGTCGTATCAGATGACCTTAAGGTAGGCAAGCAATGTGAGAAGGCAATAAGGAGGGCTGGGGGGATACTGGGATGCATAGGGAGAGGCATCACCAGAAGAAAACAGGAAAACAGGAAATTGTTATCCCCCTGTGCAGTTGGTGAGACCCCATCTGGAGTACTGCATGCAGTTCTGGAGACCCCATCTCTACAAGGACATAAACAGGATGGAGGCAGTCCAGAGGAGAGCATCTAAAATGGTGCAGGGTCTGCAACAGAAGCCATACAAAGAGACTAAAAGAACTTAATATGTATACCCTTGAGAAAAGGGGGGGGCATGATAGAAACTTTCAAGTACCTCAAGGGAATAAACAAAGTCCAAGAGGGTAGCATCTTTCAGAAAAGGAGATGTGCAAGAACAAGGGGGCACAATTTAAAGAGGGGGGATGGCTCAGGGGCAACGTGAGGAAGTATGTTTTCATGGAGAGGGCGGTGGACACATGGAACTGCCTTCCTGAGGAGGTCATGGGGTCAAAACAGTGGTGGGGTTGGCCCGCCAGTGCAGCGGTAGGGCTACCGCTCACAGTACCAGCAACCCGGGTTTGGGAATGGACGCGGACAGATGGAGGGCCAGCTAGGGGGGAGGATTAAGTGCCCAGAGGCTGTTCTCCTCCTCTGGGTGGGGTGGGATGCAGGTTCCACTGTGATACTGCCACCTGGATGACCACGGGTGGAGGTGCAGCAAAACAGCATGCAGCTGGGGGGGGGACATCTGCCGGGACCCAGTGCGTTGGCACATTATGATATGCGTCACTCCTAGCCTCCCCTTGCATGCAGATATCCTGAGGGCTGGGACCAGAAAAAAGCAAAAAGCCCTGCATTGGGCTCCTGTAGATGGGACTCGGCTGTCCCGAGACAATCCTTAACCAAGCTCCATAGATGGGGCTGGTGATGCCTTCTGACACACACTTACGGGACTGAGAGGGGAATTTAGATGGGGTTCCCCTCCTCCATGCCTGGGGGTACCCGGAGGGAAGTACCTGGGGTGGGACTACGGGAACATGCAGCCTAGGGATCCCTGAAGAGAGGAGCTCAGTGCAGCAAGGAGGGGGCATAAAGAGACAATATATAAAAAAAAAAAACAGTGGGAGAATTCAAGAATGCATGGGACAGACATAAGGCAGTTATAGTGGTGGGGTAGGAGGAAGTACTGTAGGCTGTTGGTTAACTAGAATCTGCAGCTTATCAAATGGGTAGGAAAATGAGCAGACTAGGTGGACCAAGCGGTCCTTATCTGTCATCAAAGTCTGTTTCTATGTTGGGATACTAATGAATGGGTGGGGGTAAAACACATCACCTTAGTTTTCTTTGCATTCAGGAACTGCTTGGAGCTAATTAGATTGTGTTGCTGTTGATTAAAGTCTGACTGCAGCTCAGCACATACTTCAGACAGGGAGGTTCTAGATGCATACAACACAGCATCATCCACAAAGAAGTGAAACTTTGATCTGCAGAAGTTGTTACCCAGAGAATTGATGTAAGTAGAGAAGAGTAAAGGTCCTAAGATAGAACCTTGGGGTACTCCTCTTGTAATTGGCAAGGTTTCCAAAAGGAGCCCATTGGCTTTAATCTACTGTCGTCTACCAGTAAGATAACAGGATAACCAGTTTACAGAGGAGTCATTTATACCTAGATTCTTAAGCCTAAGGAGAAGGAGACTGTGGTCAACAGTATTGAATGCCTTACTTAAATCTAGAAAGATAGCTCCAATGAGGTGCTTGTTGTCTAGGACCATGAACCAATCATTAGTAACTTTGACCAAAGCTGAGGCAGTGCTATGGTTCTGTATAAAGACAGTTTGTAGTAGATTAAGTAAATTACAGTTATCAAGAATCTCCTTTAGTTGATTATTGATAATTTTTTTGACAAGTTTGGACAGAACTGGCAGTATGGAAATTGGTCTATAGTTATTGAGATCATTTGGGCCACCTGACATAAATAAGGGTAGTATGAATGCTGTTTTCCAACATGAGGGAACCGTGGGAGAAGAAATAGACAGGTTAAAGATGTACAAGATTGGTGCAGTTAACAGGTGACTCCCTAGTTTTAGAAATGTGGTCAATCCCGTCAGCACCAGCACTCTTCTTAGGGTTTATTTTTTTCAAAAGGTCTTCAACTTGTTTAAAGGTTGCTGGGGAAAGTCAAAGGGGTCTTAGAACCTCAGGTTATGGGGGGCATCTGATGTGGAGAGACCAGCCAGACCAGCGGCCAGCGAGTAGTCAAAGACAGGACCTGCAGTGGCAAGTGGGCATTTAATTTTTCTAGAATAATGCCTTGGTCAGACACCACAGCAACATCTGCAATAATTTTTGTGGGTATTGGGGGGTGGGATTTGTGGCCTTCAACTGATTTTATCGTCTGCTATATTTTAGCAGGATTGCCTTTAGCATCCTCCTAGGTAACTACATAGTAATGAGTTTTGGCCATTCTAATCAGCTTAGGCAAGCATTCCTTGTGGTTCTGAATGCCTGCCAGTCTACTGGGGATTTGGTATATCTTGCACATGCCCAAAGTTTGTCATGATTGGTTAGAGCTGCTTTTCATTCCAAAGTGAACCAGGGGTGTATAACCTTCCTCACCCTACATTTTACCAATGGGGTGTGCTTATTGGCCAGATTTGTAAGATTTTCATTTAAGATAGTAATGGCTTCATCCACTAAGGAGGCCAGATAGAGACTTTGCCAACTAAGACGCTTGACGTCAGCTAGATAGTTATCAATTTTAAACACGCAAAAGCTATGACTTATAACAAATTTGGAGCAAGAGACGTTTTTCATGCGCACGAGTGCAGATAACAATGTTATGATTACTCAAGCCATTGTGGAAGATGGCTGTGTGAGATTTTATGAAGGCGGTTTGTGAGGATTAGGGAAAGAATTGTGCTGTTCTCCTTATTGCTTATATTTATCCTGGTGAGTTCCAAAATAAGCTGCAAGACACCAAGCTCATCACATAAGCCCTTTAAAGCATTAGCCCTGGCTATAAGCCTCTCCTTCATTCCCCTCCTCTCCCCCCCTCTCCCGTCCTCTCTCCTCTCCCCTCTCCTCCCTTTCTCTTCTCTAGCCTGCCTGACGCTCCAGTTATATGTAGTGAATTAGCTAAATGGAATCGTAATGAATGATTATCAGATGATTTCTGAAGTTTTCTGATCAAACATACTCTTTTTCACATAAAAGGAGCTCCTTCAGTAGCCTGGTCTTTCATCTGTGACAGAGAGCTAGAAATGGCATTGAGAAGTGTACAGAATGACGAGTTCTCCATCTCCATGGCATTAAGGTCAAAATGTGCCTATTCGTGGATGCCACCAAGCGCTGTAGGAGAGTGGACACAGCTGAAGGGATACAGGACCTACAGGAAGACCTGGAAAAGCTGGGGAGGTGGTTCAGGATCTGGCAGCTTGGCTTCAATGCCAAGAAATGCAAAGTCATGCAAATTGGAGCCAAGAATCTCAGGACAGAGTATTACATGGGTGGAGTCCCAGTGTCTGCATCAGAGGAGGAGAAGGACCTGGGAGTGATGATCACTAGTGATCTGAAGCACTTCATGCAGTGCAAGAAAGCAGCAGCAAAGGCAAACAAGATGCTAGGATGCATATCTAGGGGGATCGGTAAGACTGTATCTAGAGGTGGAGTTCAGTACTGGTGCCCACACCTCAAAAAGGACATTAACCTGCTGGAGAAGGTCCAGAGGAGGGCTACAAAGATGACAGTGGGTCAGCAGGGTAAGGCATATGAGGACAGGTTGAGGGCACTGAACATGTACTCCCTGGAAGACAGAAGAGAGTGGACATGATTGGGACCTCTAAGTACATGAAAGGGTAAATAAGTTTGATAAGGAGAGTGGCAACCATAACACTAGGGGGGCACAGTCTTAAGCTGGAGGGTGGAAGGTTTAGGAGGGAGGTCAGGAAGCACTTCTTCACAGAAAGGGTGGTGGACACTTGGAATGCACTGCCAGAAGAGGTCACCTCATTTAAGAAATGGGTAGCTTTAAGAGAGGCTGGGACAGGCATAAGTGGAAAGCAAGGATCATGGGTAGGGAAGATAGGAGGAGTGGGAGGAAGGGCAGGGACATTAGCTCACATGTGGACCCTGCAATATGAGCAGACTTGATAGAAAAAATGGCCTTCTTTTACTGGCTTCTTCGTATGTTCGTATGTCCATGGCTGAACAGCTGCTGCGATTAGGTGGCTTGCCAACAACCTGGACATGCTCAATGTGTGCTCCCTGTAAAAAGTGATGCACACTGACATCAAAGTGCCAAAGTCCTGAGGTGCCATATTCAAGCTGAGTCCCTTTGAACACGATTTGCCAGTGCCCAAAATGCAGGAATTCAGAACATTCACTGAATGAAAAGTTCATCTTCTTCTCATCCTTGGTCTAGACAGGCTAGGTATGCTTTTCCTGGAAAAATGAAGTCCATAAGGAGATTTAATTTCAGTTATTAAAATTCTAATGGGATAAGATAGGGTGGGGTGGATCAAGGCAAGCCTTTCAGCTTGTTCAAGGCAGTAGAAGAATTAGAAGTAAAATGAGGTAGTATTTTTTCCCAAAAATAGTGGTCACTCTATAGAACAAGTTCCCAAAGGAGGAAGCAATGCAAATTGGAGTGTCCAAGATTTTAATTCAGGACTGAACAGTACCTCTCGGAAAATAGCATTGCTAGATGCAGCATTAAGCTCATGGGGGGGAGGGGGGTCACATGGAGCATACCTCATAGCAGAATTACTGTACCATGCCCTGGAAGAGATGGTGGAGTACATGGTTTTGAGTTCCTAGAGATTTCTGCTACTGATGGTTTTTCTCTCCATAGTGCCAGTGTCCACCAAATTTACTGGCAGTCCTCCCATTTAACCATGGCTACAGATATTTAATATAATATTTAAGCAGTAAGACATGACAGGGTGTGTGTTATTATGGGATAACAGCACACCTTGGAAAGTCAGGCACAGGGCAACACTGAGTGCCTTACGCACCCAAGAAGGGGCATTATCCTGCAATTATGCACACTCTGGAGTGCTTTATTGAAATTATATAATGGCCCTACTGATTTGTTTTTTAAAAACTGAGTAATGATATTTAGAACATTAAGTATTTTTGACCTTGCTGTTGTGCTGGAATTATGTGTGGTCATGTGATCATATCTGACCAATCACTGGTCAAAGTTTTTCTTACCCATTTTATAATGCATGACACAGCTGCTTGGATGACAGGAAGTAAACTGTAGTCATTTTTTTCTTCTATCAATGCAAGCATTCAGACAGATTGTCTCTTTCCAAAAATGGCAAAGAAATAAAGATCAGTAAATCTAGAGGTAAAAACAAAACAGCTATGACATAGGTTTACAGCTATCACTGGATAACTTTTAAAATGCAAAAATGCATACTGGTTCCTATTTGGAGCTTGGTTGTTTTTCTTCACAGAACTAACTGTTTATGAGCCTCTGGGGAGTTTAGCTATTAGCTGACCCTCTTAATCTCAACATGAAAACAAGCTGTCTGGACAGGTAGGATTTATTGCTCGAGACAGAACTTCATTCTTTTTAAATGTTGAATGAAAGACAGAGCCCATATGTATCCAGACAGCAAGACCAAGGGTCTTTTGGTCCATTTTGTCTTCTTTATTTAACTTTCTTTTTCTACATTAGACTTGGTGTGATAAACAGATAAACTTTGTGTTCCTAGTGTGATGCCAAAGGAATGGTATTATTTTACCTGGGAGCACTCCATGCTTTAGTTTTGTTTTTACTCTCTGTGAGTCATCCAAAATAAACTCATTCAAAGGATATAGTTTCAACACTCTATGAGTACTTCACAGGCTCTCAAGCAGTAGAGGCCAAGGCTGTGACAATAGATCTAGCGCCAAATACTTGAAATGTCTGGTAATACCAAATCTCTCTGGTTTTGCAAGACATTTGTAATTTAAATGAAAATTATTGTCTCCATGACAAAACATATCCTGACTATCCCACAGACATGTTTGGCAGAATGTTCCTTACAGCCTGGGAACATGTTGCGAGCAGCTGGAAAATAGCCCATGTACCACTGAGTTATTAACTCCAACTATAGACTATTTACATCTCAAAAATCAGTGACATGTCCTGGATGGAGAAAAAAGTCACAAATGGGCAGATAATGCACCCCCAAAAAAAAACTACTAATGTTTCTTCTCAAAGGTTTTGTAAGGGTTACTTACAAGTATGTATGAATGATAATTCAGTAAACACACATATTTATTTATTTATTGTAAAATCGGAATTACAACCTTTGAGATAAAAGCTCATTTACAAAGGATCCTCGTTGAATAGAGGGTGGGGGAACATCAAGTACATGGACAGTGGAGAAAAACAGAAGCAGCTAGAAGGCATTGTCCATTACACATCATTAAAAAGGCTAAACTGCATTACAAATAGAAGGATGGGGAGAGACAGAATACACTGCAAAAGCCATCACTTAATTACAGAATACAGAGGAAAACAGGCCTGTAACAGATTAGGTAAATAAAGTGCAGATTCCAACTATGTACAAAGTATGAATTCCTAGAATGCAGCTATGGAGCTTAGATACATTCCCGGAGGGAAAGATTAATGTGACCACCAACAAGTACAGCCATTAAGGGAGAGTAGGCTGCAGGCTAGATGGGTGAGGGGGACAGCACAACGGTGGGTGATAGCTTAAGGGTCAGGAGGGCTAAGCGGGTGTGGAGGTGGGGAGTATGGAGGGTCAGGAGGGCTAAGTGGGTGAGGAGGTGGGGGGAATGGGGGACCAAAGGTTGGGTAGGTGGGGATTAGCAGGAGATTCTTAGGAGCCACGGGTCACTGCAGCCAAGCCATATTGTGTCAGGGGGCACCAGGAGGGCTAAAATCGCTTGGGTGTTCTTTACAGCAACATTGTACTGGAGAGGAGATGGTCTTCTGAACTTCAGATTTGAACTGATCAAGGCAAGTAAAGCTAGTAGTGGCCTGGGGGAGCTCATTTAGCCAGGTGGGGGCCCTTACTGCAAAGGCTTGCCTCCCCAAGGCAGTTCTTCTGAAAGGCACTGCTAGGGCATGTCTTGTAACATTTCTCGTGGAGTGCTCAGCTGGGACTGGACAGAATAAGGCTTGTAGGGAGGGGAGATGGTGCAAGACCTAGAAGGACCTTCTTCCCTAGAAGGCAGGAGTGGAGCTTGATTTGGGAGGAAGCCATCATGTCCCAATGTAAAGGTTGCACGTGTGCATGAGGTGATCTGCACCTAAAACAAAGCGGCATGCTTTGTTGAGGGTAGTATGGACCCTGTGCAGGCTGGTTTCAGAGGCTGCACCATATACCACATTACCATAGTCCAGGATGGGTAGAACTGTCCCTCTTACTGCCTGGACCCTAGCCTCAGGTATGAGGCAGAAAAGAAGCCTATATATGGCCCCTAACTTCCTATTGGCAACAGTGATAATATTTTGTATATGTTCATTGAAGGAGAGGGACTTGTCAATTGTAATCCCTAGGTACTAGAACAAGGGCACCTGCTCAAGGGTGGAGTGGGAGTTGCACAAAATTGAGAAGGGAGTGGTATACCTCCTCTTTTGGCTTCCGGCCAAAAGTATTGACTTGCTTTTTTTGCTGTTGAGCACTAGCAGGCCATCTTTGAGCCAATCCTGTAGGAGGTCAAAGTTGTACTGCATGTCCTTAGTGAGTGCGCCTTGGCAAGAGCCTCGAGGGAACACCACTGTGTTGTCTGCATAGATCAGTACCTAAGAGGAGGGGCACACTTCTGGAAGGTTGTTCACAAAGATGCTGAACAGGAGTGGGCCCAGGATGGACCCCTGCTTGACCCCCACTGTGACTTCACTGGTCTCGGAGATGACTCAGTTGATTTTCACCTGCTGAGAGTGCCCAGGCAGGTAGCTGGAGAACCAACTGACCATGTCAGGGGATAGTCCAAGGCACTTAGTCTATGCAGCAGCTGATGATTCACAAGGTCAAAAGCCTTGGTTAGGTCTATGAAGATTGCTCTGACCAGTTGGCCCCGGTCAAGTGCCTCATGCACATAGTCTGTGAAGGCAATTAGGGCAGTATTAGTGCTATGCATCTTGTGGAAGCCATGCTGTTGGGGGCAGAGGATCTTATATTTGTGCAGGTGGTCAGTGAGTTGGTCAGCTATGATTGTCTCCAGTTCTTTGGAGAGTGGAAGCAGAATTGAGATGGGTCAATAGTTGGATACTAGTGCCCTGTCACCTCCTTTGTGCACAGGAGTGACCAGAGCAGATTTCCAGGTAGAGGGGAAAGTGGACAGGCGGAGAGACAGGTTAAACAGCTTGGTGATGAGAAAGATAACCTCATGTAAGGCAATGGAAATCAATTTTATATCAATTCCATCACCCCCATCCTTGTTTTTCCCAGGACACTTACAAGGTATTTTCTTGTTTCCTTTACGATCAGCCGTCTGAAGTAAAAGCTTGGTAGTGATAGAGGAGGACTATTGGTTGGAGGCGTATCAACCAGTTATACTGAGACTGGCCATTTGCATGCATGCTAAATAGTTAATAAATCATGCCTCAAATAAATCATGGGTAATTGATCCCTCCTAGAGCAAATAATCCTCCTCAATGTATGTCAGCCCTCTTATTAATTAGTAGCCTTGTGTGGGGTGAGCATAAACACAATGGTGCTATTTTAGCCTGTGTGTTGTGAATAAAACAATATATTTAAATGAATTTAAAAAATAGTTTGGAAATGTCCAATGTACTGATTGACTGAGAAGGTTCTGAATTCATGTGGGTTAGTAAAAGAACGCCTTGGTTTTAACTGCTGGTGACATCATCTTAGGGGATGCAGCACTGATTTCGGAGCTCCAGTGATCACCTCCCTAAAGCTCCTAAATCACAGCTATAACACCTAAAAAACACTTCCATCCAGAGTATGGAACCTTCACTTCTGATGGGAGGCAGGAAAAAGGAAAATTCAATAGCCCTGGTGTTGGATTCTCCCAGATTCCCAATAGGCAACCAGCAAGAAGCAGCCCAACACCACAGCATTTAATTAGACCCCAATTCTCCCTCAGACATAGAGCAGACCAACAGAGCACTAATACCCAAGCCACAGAATCGGGACGAGAAGACGTGTTCCATTGTATTAAAATTTTTAAACTTTAACATGAAACAGATCCTTCTCTGAGCTTGGGGCATGAAAACTTTGCACTTCAAGAATGCCCATATCTACCTAGACAATGACTACTCACCTGTGATAGCCGCACATCAACAAGTATACACCCCCATCCTTCTTGCCCTAAAGGTCAAGTAGCTGAAATTTCAAATGCCGTACCCAGCATGCTTTTTTGTTATGTTTCCTGGGGGTCCTCAAAGCTTTTCAATGCCCGAGAAAGCCATTAGGGCACTTGGAGCCAAATGTATTGATGTCCCCACTCCCTGCAGAATGCTGATATCAGCAGATGCACAGGCACTCCGAGATTCAGCATGGGACACGGCAATGGTGAAACAGACGAGGAAACAAGGACTCTCCACACTATAAGAGATTAAGGAATTGCTACAGAGTTTTCATCATTCTACTCCTGAATGAACTTTTTGCAAGTTTTCTTCCTGAAGGGTGGCAAGTACGACTGAGCATGGCTATTGGGACTTGAGCATTTTTTCTATTTCTATCAGACCTATACTATGCTCCATCTGATGGGGGGGGGTAGTCAATGTAAATAGTTACAGTCTAAAACATATTTATGCCTCAGTGATTGCTTTGCAATAAGGTATTGCTTCATTTTGTAAATGGGGGAATTGGTGGCTTTATTTTTGAATATTTTATCCTCAGGGAAGCAGGGAAGCTCCTTCCTAGTAGCTGGAGGGTCATTAGCAGGGCCACTAGAAAATTGCGGAACATTTTACCTGAAAATGCGGGGACTTTTTTGCAAAAATTGTGGGAAAATTGAGGGGGTTCATGATACATCCCCACTGCCCCTAATAAATAATTTGTTTGCTGCAGCATGTATTGGTCACATAAATTGTTTAGATAAATGTATTGCCTCTTGTAAATACTTTTGATGTGAAGAAAGGTGTGTGTTTTTGAAATGCACTGCAAATTAATCATTATGTAGCCTATCTTGTAAAAATCAAGACATCTAAGTCATGCAGTGCTAACTAGATTTTATTCAGTAATTTACAGTTAGTCTATACTGAATGCATCCTGAAACAACATATTTCTCAGTTTCTAGATGTTAAATAATGAAGCCTGTTTAAACTACTTGCTTTGGTGCAAGAAAAAAATAAACAGATAACAAGGGTGCCTAATAAAGGTCTAGTAAGAAAAATGTTTATTTTGTTAAAATAACTACTGTTCTTAATCAGCACTGTAAGTACATTTTAAAATCACAAGTTAAAAGTATCAAATCATAAGAGTAGCTTTTCATTACATCATACAATAGTTTTCAATACATGGTACTTTTGTTCTACTCGGTTTGCAGTGATTTTACTTGGGTTGCAATTATTTTGTCTACTTAAAGGTAAATGTTTAACTATACTTAACCTGTTCAGCGTGTTTTCAGAAATGTTTGCTTTTTATATGCTTTGTATGTGAGTATGCAGTTGTGGCAGACTGACATGTAAGGAATCACTGTCACCAACCCCCTTAGAAGCACATTCAGGTTTATAATTAGCAAGGCCATCCAAACTCCTGACACATTTGAATCAAAATCCTTTCAGATTGAAAGTATTTATACAAGGAAAATCTACCCTACCATTCAAAAACAAGCATTGTGGTCAATGCTTCATTTAGGTGAATGGGGCACTTTGCACCTCTTCTCACACCTATTGTTTCAGTGTCTGTGTCAGCAAAAAGTTCTCCAACAGTCTGCTTTCACATAGATTTTAAAAGTGTTCAAGTCTACATATGCATGACCAGAAGATTTTGAAACCAAAGCAGGGAAGGGAATCACATAAAAGCAGAGTCACATTTAACCCCATTCTCATCTCACACTATACTGTTTTGGTCAAATCCAAGTCTGTGTACTAAATTGTTAACATATCTGAGTAGATTTCCTTGAGTATTTAAATATTTTTATATAATTTTGGTCAAAAATTCCATAAATGTAAGAAATTGCAAGAAATTGTGGATTTTGTGCGGAGAAGGGTGAAGATTGCGGAAATTGCGGAAAAATTGCACCCGCAATTTTCCAGTGGCCCTGGTCATTAGCCCCTTGCAAACTGTATCTTCCTTGCCAGTGATGAAGATGAGGTAGGGGCACTCTCTCAATGCTCTTGTAAATAAATGGGGTTCCCTAATGGAAGAGCTGCTGGAGTTCATAGAACTCTGTATGACTTTTCTTGGTGCTCTGCCCCTCCTGTTGATTAGTCTGGGGGGGGGGCCTAGTTGAGGGGGTCATGGCGCTCTTTTGTGGTCAGGCCCTGCACTCCTGTGGGGAGCTCATTGGTGGTGGCCTTGGGCCTTACCTAGGTGGCATGCAGCTAGCCTAGGAGCACCAATATTCTCTGAGAGGCATAAGATTCTACATTCAAATTCTCCCTTCCATTGCTACTAAGCCTCCTCTACTGTTCATTCCATATAGAACCAGCATCCCTTCTCTCTTCAACCTAGCATATTCGAGGATCATTTCCTTTCCTGGAAAATCCCACCTTTATTGTGCTCGCAGTAACAGTATTAGCCATCAGAATACAGCAGCTTGAGAGATGGCATCCCCCTAAGTGGGGAGGAGGGTCATCAGACACCACTGGCCTCTACTGACAAGCATAGCACTGAGAGGAGGTCACGCTTACAGCAAGAATAATGCTTTCAGCACATTCTGAATTATGACAGGTTTTGACGTCACCCATAACTAGATAGAGGGGGCATGCCTTCCCCTTGGCTGAATGCCGTGCTGTGGACTGGGTGGACTGGAGGCTGCTGGGGTGAGGGATCCCCTCCTGGGTGGGGGGAGTTGGGCCACTGGGGAGTGCCAGATCTACTTGTGCTCTTCAGTACCACCTCACTAAAGATAAGTTTTAAATCAGCCCCTGGTTGTCCAGCTCTCCCTTTGCTCTCATGCTTCTGCAATAGCCACATGGGTCCCTGGAAATTTGTTTGGAATCACTGGGTTCCCTCCCCTACCCTTGGATGGATTATTTTCTTTGATGTTCCCACCCACAGATAGCTTCCCTCCATTATACCATGCTCTGGTTGATCCAGATTGCCAGTGATCACACTATGCTCCTTCTTGCCACATGTTATAATCCCTATCAGAGTGGGAAAGGATCTTCTACCTGGAGCTAGGGTACCATTGCTTTTTCTCTCTTTAAGATCTGACATAGATTGGAGGCTAGGTTGATGGAAATATTGCCTTTTACCACATCCTCCCTGGTAGCACTTTATTTGCTAGAGTGGCTACAGTATCTCTGTGAACTTCTCTATAGGGAGTGCCAATTATCTCTCATACAGTATATGAGAGTAATTTGTTCTTTCTCCCTTGGAAGCTCCACTGAGGGACTCCTTGCCTTGCTCTCGGTGCTGGGAACTGGTACACCAGATGTAGCCAGGTTCCTTGGCCTGACACTCAGGCTTAGAAGTTGAACTTTTTGCCCTGTTGGCAAGCATTTTCTTTTTTGTTGATGCTGTATAGTTCTGGCTAATTACTGATGTGCTTCTTACATATCCCTGTATATTCACTCACTCTTTCTATTCTACTTCTCCTTTTTCCTCCTGACCCTATTATGCTCAAGAGGTGGAGAGGCTCAACCCATCCAAGCTCCAGATACCTATTACTGTATACCAGATGGCCACAACTTCCATAGTTATTTCCTATAATATAAATGGGATCCATAGTCCAGTTAAGAGGTACCGTCTGCTGCAACAACTTAAAAGGGACAGGCCAGATGTTGTGCTCCTTCAGGAGCCGCATCTTCCTGACTCCAAGCATGCAAAATTCACATCTCTGGGCTATCAAACAGTAATAGCCTCCTCATATTGTGCTGGATGGTGAAGAGGAGTGATGATCTCAATCCCCAGAGGTGTACCTTTCACCCTGCAAGACCAGATAATCAACTTTGAGGGTTAATTTGTCATTGTAACGGATAAATTCACCTGTCACTCTAGATTCCTTGTATTTACCCCCTGGATCTAAGAAAGTTGCTCCCCAAAAATTTTTTTAACAAATTACTACCGGCCTTGCAGAGCCAGTAATCATGGGAAGAGATCTCAATATCACATTGTCACCTACATTAGACACCTGTGGCCCTGCTGTACATTGTGCCTCACCCCTTCAGAAGCACTTACACCATGCCCTAGCTCCTCTGGCAATAATAGACCTTTGGCATCACTTTTTTCCAATGGGTAAGGAGTTCACACACTGATTCTCAAATTGGCACTTCATCTTGACTCGAAAATTTTTACTACAGCGGAGCATCTTGAATCGGCTTGTGACATCTGACATGGTACTTTGCTACTATGAGACCATTCCTCAGTATATTACTTTCCAGTTAAGAAAAACCTATCTGAACAATGCACTAGAGATTGAATCTCATGCTTCTCTGCAACCTGAATTTAAGCAGTTGGTTAAGGATAAAATCTCACAAGTCCAGAGTGACAATAACACCCCAATGACAACTCCGGCCATGCTTTGGGACACCATCAAGTCTGTCCTTAGAGGGAAAATCATTTCCTACTCAACCAGGAAAAGAAAGAAGATGGATGCTTGCCTGCAGGAACTCCAGAGCACCCTGCAAACCCTACAGTGCTTTTTGCACCAGGGAGACCATTTAGTGGCTCCTCAAATCCAGCATGTCAAACAGGAGATGCAAAACATATTAGGTCAATAAGTTCAGTAACAGCTACTTTATTTAAAAAAACATTGCTACTGTGAGGGGGGACCTAGAGGGGTGCGCAACCTGGCCCTTAAACTTCGCACACACCACGCCCAAAAATGCATCCAACAGCTCTTTGTCCCAGAAACAGCCTGTCTGTTAAAATGTCCTGTGTACATCAGGATGGCTCTAGCTAAGTACTATCAGCAGCTATATACTGCAGATGACTAAGCCGTCTTAGACCAAATATGGGCATATCAATGAACTTTTCCGTCACCTAAGTTATCGAAGGAACAATCCCCAAGCCTGCTAACCCCTACAACAGTAGCTGAAATTGAAGCTGGCCTCTGTGACTCTAAGACCCAAAAGGTGCCAGGCCTGGATGGCTACCCAGCCAAATCTTGCAAAACATTTCAAGAACCTTTTATTCCTCATTTGACCCTGGCTTTTTGGACACAATAGCGCGAGATTCCACCTCTCTCCTAGAAGTATGCAGTCATCTCAGCGATATTGAAACCTTAAAGATCCTCAATAACCCTCTTTATACAGTAGAAATCTAGATCTACATCATGGCCTGTAGGCTTGAGCATCTCCTTCCCCATCTGATAGACTCCAGCCAAATAGGCTTCATTGGGAACAGGTAGGCACACACAAGACAGTGTAAAACGTAACCTTTTAATAGACTACGCAGTCACACATCAAATTCTCTCATGCTATTAATTCTGGATGCTGAAAAAGCATTTGACAGGTTGGCCTGACCTTATCTTTGGACCACCCTGTCAAATTTTGGAATCCCAGATGAGTTTATATACACACTGCAGGCCATCTATGACTCTGCTCAGGCCTACCTTGAGTTAGATGGCTACTTACCCAGTTATTCCCCCTAACCAGAGGCACACGGCAGGGCTGTTCACTGTCCCCGCTCCTTTTAGTACTTTACTTAGAGCCCTTAGTAGCTGACATATGCAGAAATGGCAGAGTGAAGGGGATTCCTTTGGGGGGAAGACAGTATAAAGTCTCATTGTTTGCAGATGAACTGTTAACACTGATCTCCCCAGAGGAATCAGTCCCGGCGGTACACTAACAGGATATAAATTAAACACCCTTAAGATGGAGGTACTTCTATGTAATAACACATCCTCTTTGTAACTAAAACATGAATTTCCTTTCAAATGGCATAAAATGGCCATCTGACCCCTAAGAGTTAAACTCACCAAAAACTTAGTGCATTTAGAATTACTCAGGTATGAGCCTTTGACCTAGCAAATTAATGAAGACCACTCATGCTGGACCCATCTTACTATAGGCCTCTTTAACAAAATAGAGGTGATTCATCAAAATATACTTCTAGGGTATTATAATTTTTATTTATTTATTTATTGAAATGTTTCACCAGGAAGGCACATTGAACAAGTCGCTCGTCTCCTGGTGTGACCTGGGGGGGAAGGGGTACAATAGGAGTGGGACATTAAACATTCAAGTTACAAGATCAGCATTAACATACAGTTGTAAGGCAGGTGTTACGAGCAGTGCTACAACAGTGTTACACATAATAGGTAGAAAGAGTGGACAATAAGTGCCGGGTTAATAAGTAATAAGTGCTTATGTGAATGAAAAGGGGAAAGGAGAGGGAGGGGTGAGGTAGGGGGAGGGGGAAGAGTCGTGCTCAGGTTATATTCAAGTTACAAGATCAACATTAACATACAGTTGTAAGGCAGGTGTTACAAACAGTATTAAAACAGTGTTCTGCATAATATGTAGAAAGAGTGGGCAATAATAAGTGCTGGGTTAATAAGTAAACAAGTGCTTACGTGAAAGAAAAGGGGGAAAAGGAGAGGAAAGGGTGAGGTGGGGGGAGGAGGAAGAGTTGTGTCCCTGGAGACCCCTTCAGGATGTGAGAAACCCTGCAAGGGTACTGGGAGGACCAGAGAGAAGGGGATAGGAACTGTCCCAGAGAGACCCCTTCAGGATGTGGGGAACCCTGCAAGAGAGCTATGGGGCTAGACTAGACAGAAAGGGGGATAAGGCTGTAGGGATTTAAAGAGGGAGGAGAAAGGGAAGGAGAAGGTGTGACTTAAATGCTAGGAAGGGGAATAGGACCTAACCCAAGAGAGGGCCCTTCAGGATGTGGGGTATCCTGTCCAGGGGTTGGGGAAGGTCAGTAGATAGAGATTAATGGAGTAATAGGAGAAAGTGAGAACATAACCCTTGAGGGGGAGAGAATTCACACCTTTGGAGGGGATGGGACTTAATCAATAGTCAATCAGGATGCATTGACTCATGGGGAGCATTTGGGGTCCCTTACATTCTGTGTGAGATCAAGGGAGGCCAGTAAGGTGGAACAATTTGGGGGAAGGGGAAGAGAGATAGAAATTTGGGGGTGTGGGTGCACAGGGTAAAATGAAGGTAATGCTAGAGGGGTAGGGTTTATCCAGGGCTTAGAGGAGGGAATTAGGGAGGAATATGGCAGGAGCAGCTAGGTGCAAGGTAATTATTGAGGGCAGAGCTGATGGAGTAGGTAGAGGATGAGTGTTGGATTTGAGGGGGGAAGGAATTCTACATTTTTGGGAATCAGTGAGAGTAACTGGATTGGCCAATTAGGGTGGCTCTGCAGGGGATTACCAGGGTGTGGGAGTTGGTTGATCTAACGCATTAGGAGGATTGGGGGTTGTTATAAAGGAGGAGGTGAGGTAGTAAGGGAGCTCACCCAATCAGTGCTTGGAGGTGAATTTAACACAGTGGGAGAGTCACCTATTTGTAAGAGAGGGGAAGGATAGAGCATGATAAAGATCACAGTGGTTGGTGCAGGGGAGGCATCCAGGGCAAAGCGGCAGAAGGAATTGAAGAGGATGTCCAGTCTGGCCAGGGAGGACTTAGGGGCAGCACCATAGACTACATCACAGTAGTCAAAAATGGGCAGTATCATCTTCTGAACAAGTTCATGCCTAGTTGTAGGAGGGATGCAACTACGGTTCCTGAACAGGGCATCAAGCCTGGGGTGCAGATTTTTCTGGATGGCATCAATATGTCCAGAGACATTTAGGTGTTGGTCCAACCAAACACCTAAGTACCTGAAGGAGGATGTGTTCTCAAGTAAAATCCCATCAAGGGTGTGGAAAGTGGGTAGAGAAAGAAGCCTAGAGAGTCTCTGCCTAGTAAGAAAGGTCATGGAGACAGTCTTCCTGGTGTTGAGGAAAAGTTGATGGTTAGCAAACCAGAGCTGAACCTTGTCGAAGTCTTGCTGTAAGCTGGTTGTAACCTCAACAGGACAGGAGCCAGATGCATACAGGACTGTATCATTGGCATACATATGTATGGCGGGGGGGGAAGCAAACAGAGGGACTGTTGCTTAAGAAGACGGAGAATAGGAGGGGCCCTAATATAGAGCCCTAGGGGATGCCAGTGCTAATTGGGAGGGAAAGTGGCATCCAAGATCTTAACTGATTGGGTTCTGCCAATAAGGTAGGCCTTGAATCAGTTTGTGGCAGAGGGAGATAGGCCAGCTGCTGGGAGTGAGTCGAGGAGAAGGGAGTGAGAGACAGTGTCAAAGGCCTTGGCCAGTTCGACAAAAATAGCAGAGGTAATTTGGTCATTGTCCATCCTGGTTAGGATGGAGTCTGTGAACCATAGGAGAGATGTGATGGTTGAGTGTTTTTTCCTGAAACCAGACTGGTGAAAAAGGAGGTTTCATATAGAAAAGAGGTGAGTTGGGAGAGGATAATGTGTTCTTGAAGCTTGGCAAGGGAAGGGAGGAGAGAGAAATGGGGTGATAGTTGCCAGGGAATGAGGGGTCACCCCCTTTAGGTAGAGGGAGGACCTCTGCATGTTTCCATGAAGAGTGGGCCAAGGCAGTAGAGAATGAGAGATTTAGGATTATTGAGAGGGGTAGGCAATGGCCGGAGTGGAGAGGGAGAGGAGTTTTGGGTCAAGCCCATTAGGGGAGGAATCTTTAGAGGGGTTAATGGTGAGGATGGCACTTAAGGCACCAACTCTTGATTATATGCCCTGTTAAATCTGATTGACAGGAGCTAAACACTGGGTATAGTAGGGGGTGTGGAGTAGGAGGGGCATACCAGGAAAGGAACAGCAGCAAGTGAAGAGATGACTGCTCTCTCAGTGGAAGGGAAGTAAATGCAAATCTAGGAGCTTTCATTATTACTTCTTCGCATTGATATTGCATTGGGGAAAGGAGGAGTAGGAGTTTGGAGAAGGTTGTGCAATGGCTACTTAAAGTCTGTTTTTGAATGTGGATAGGAAGGATAGGAATATAAAAAGCAGTTGCTCAATATATCTAAACGTGTGCAACAAAGGAGGTAAGGGAAATAAAGAAAATGTTTTGCACTGATAGAGGAGGGAGAGGGGAGACTTGGGGGAGTGTTTGGTATCCTGCATCTGGAAGGGTGGGGGGTCGCTGATGGGCAACGACAGCAATGGGTAGGGTGGTAGGCTGCAAGAACTGTGGTGCACCAATCTTTCTAAAAATTGCCTGGAGCGTGGGAGTATGTTTAGTGTGCAACCACATAGAAAAACTTAGAAAGGAGATTGAGGGTCTGCAGGAGGAACTAAGACAGGCAAGACAGATTGGGGGTGGGTTTAGCCCAATACTGGAGGGAGGAAGAAGGGGAGGTGAGGGAGGGCGATTTAAGCCAACAGTGGTGAGGAGAGGGTCATAACAAGGGAAGCAGAGACAAAGGGGCCCAGGCCAGGAAGAACAATTGTGGGAAACCAGGTCAGGAGACAAAAGACAAATGGAAGGAGGAGATAGGGACTTGTGAGGGGAGGCGAAGAAGTGGCAAAAGTCATGGAGTGGAAAGGAGAGAACAGGTTACTATGAAGAGAGAGGGAGCGGGCATTTGTGAAGGGCCTTCAGAAATTAGTTGTGCACTGCTAGAGAGGAAGAAGGTGGAGGAGGGAAATGATGAAATTAGAGGAGTAATTAATAAATGCCTGGACCAAACTGGAGCGGGGGAAAGTTCTGCTGGGAGAATTGCAACAGGGGTAAAAGGGGGAAATAATGTGCAGGAGGAAGAAGAGGAGCTGGAAATGAGAGAGGGAGATGAATGGAAGCAAGCAGGGAGTAAAAGGGGTTGAATCTTGGTGCTGGGGGACTCAATACTAAGAGGAGTTAGGTGGGGTAGCAAGGGGGAGAGGCATAGTGGCATTTGGTTGGAGGCCATGCCAGGAATGACAGTGGAAAGGATGGGACAGTCTGTTCTGAAATATGCTAGAAGGGGTAGGGACAAGCTTCATTTAATTATACATCTTGGGACAAACGACCTGGCTAACAAGACAGTAGATACAGTCCAGAGGAGGTCTGAGGAACTAGCACAATTATGTGAGGGGGCAGGAAGGTCAGTAACTTTTTCAGAGATACTCCGTGCCAAAGGCAAGCACAACAAGAAAGCTGAGAATAGAGGAATTTAACGGATGGCTAAGAACCTGGTGTTGTGCTAAAGGGTATGGGCTGTTGGGGAGGGACCTGGGAGGACAGTAGTCTCTATGCCAAGGACAGACTACACTTGAGTGAGGAGGGAAAGAAAGTGTTGAAACAGAGGATGGAGGAGTACATAGAGGAAGTTGGGAATTTAAACTAGGAGTGGGGGGTGGCAGTTGGGGAAGAGATATGCAGAGACCACAGGCTGGGAAACCATATGAGCTTACCCCCCATATCAGTGACAAAGGACAAAGGACAAATGGCAAGTACTGTTGGTGATGCTAGGAAAGGAGGGCAGGATGGGAGGGGGAGAAAAGGGTGGAAGGTGGTTACCCTTAATGCTAGGAGCCCTTGGGAGGAAAACTTCAGAGTTACAGGTTCTCATGGCAGAGGGAGAGGTGGACATTGCAGCCATCACGGAAACATGGGCCACCCAATACAATGACTGGGACCTGTCTGTACCAGGGTACAGGTTATTTCGTAGGGACAGGGTGATCGGGAAAGGAGGGGTTGGCACTATATGTGAAGGAAGGACTGAAGTGTGTAAGGGAGGAAGGGGAGGAGGGTAGTACGGAGTCAGTTTGGATGCAAATCCAGGATTCCAAGAATAGGATTCTTAGAATGGGAGTGGTGTACAGGCCACCATCTCAGATGGAAGAGTTAGACAGGGAACTAGCGGGACAGATCAGGAGGACCTGTGAGAAGGGTAGTGTGGTGATTGTGGGGGACTTCAACATGCCAGGAGTGGACTGGAGCACCCCAACAACCAGGAACAGAAGGGAGCAGGTACTGCTGGATGCCTTCCAGGACAGCTTCCTGCTGCAAATGGTCAGTGAAGCAACCAGGTTAGGGAATACCCTTGACCTTGTGCTGGCAAATGGGGACTTTGTGAGAGAACTTACAGTGGAGGAACGCTGTCAGGAGTGACCACCACTCAGTATGGCTCACATTGGATATGGGCAAGAAAGGAGTGGAATCTGGCACAATAGTGCTGGACTTCAGGAGGGCCGACTTTGGGAGGATGGGGGAAGTGGTAAAAGGGTACCTGGCCAGAATTCAGTCTAGTATGGACACTAACCAGAGGTGGGAGCTCATAAAGCTGGGGATAGTGGAGGCAACCAATCCTGCTGCAAAGCCCAGAGCAAGAAGGCTAGGGCTAAGAAACCAATCTGGTTGAGCAAGGAGGTCATGGAAAAGGTAAGGAGGAAAAGACCTGCCTTTAGGAAGTACAAGAAAACAGGGAGGGGGAAGGACAGGGAGGAGTACTTGACAGAATCGAAGGAGGTGACAAGGGCAGTAAGGGGAGCCAAAGCATCTATGGAACTCAGGCTGGCACAAGGCATTTAGAAGGGGGAGAAGGACTTCTTTAAGTACATCAGGGAGAAAAAGGAGCTGTAAGGACCACATAGTAAGGATTAGGAAGGAGGGGGTTGGGTGGAAGCAGGGTGCATAAGGCAGAAGCACTAAATGAGTACTTCTGCTCTGTATTTACTAAAGAGAGGGGTGACACCCAAGGTGGGAGAAATGGCAGAAGCAGGGGAAGTGGTGACAGATGGGGAAATCATGGAGAGCAGAGTTCAAGAGGGTTTGAAGGCACTGAGGGTGGACAAGGCGCCAGGCCCAGATGGCATCC
Organism: Neoceratodus forsteri; assembly: GCA_016271365.2. Taxonomy (NCBI): domain Eukaryota; kingdom Metazoa; phylum Chordata; order Ceratodontiformes; family Ceratodontidae; genus Neoceratodus; species Neoceratodus forsteri. The sequence goes on from CM057454.1 coordinate 735,120,354, forward strand.
ACCCCAGGGTACTGAAGGAGTTGGCAGAGGTCCTTGCAGGACCTTGGCAGACCTATTTAATGCCTCACTACATTCGGGTGTGTACCCAGGACTGGAGGATGGCTCATGTGGTGCCCTCCACAAGAATGGCCCCAAGGGTGAACCGGGAAACTACAGACCAGTGAGCCTCACATCCATTGTGGGTAAGCTAATGGAGACTATCCTGAAGGAGAGGCTGGTGGCCTCCTAGAGGCCAAAGGACTACAGGACAGCAGACAGCATGGTTTCATATGTGGCAGATCCTGCCAAACCAACCTGGTAGAGTTCTATGACTGGGTAACTAGGCAACTGGACAGGGGCCATGCAGTGGATGTCCTGTATCTGGACTTCAGTAAGGCATTCACTCAGTGCCACATGGAAGGCTGGGAAGGAAGTTAGTAGGCACAGGGGCGGGTGCAAGCTGGTGAGATGGGTAAGAAACTGGCTGCAGGGAAGGCAACAGAGGGTGGTGGTGGTGGGGAGCCTCACACCCAAGGGCAGTGACGAGCAGTGTTCCACAGGGCTTGGTGTTGGGACCAGTGTTGTTTGGGATATTCATTGCAGGCATATCATGGGACATCAAGAGCAAGATCAGTCTGTTTGCTGATGATACCAAGGTAGGCGTGGTGGTGGATGACCTAGGGGGATGGCAGGGGTTGCAGGATGATCTGGCAAAGCTTGAAACCTGGTCAGACACCTGGCAACTGGGCTTTAATGCCAAAAAGTGCAAGGTGCAGCATTTTGGGATGAAGAACCCAAGGAGGAGTTACCAGCTAGGGGGAGTGCAGCTAGCCCAGACAGAGGAGGAGAAGGATCTGGGTGTGCTCATTACAGGGTCAATGAACAACTCGGCACAATGTAGGAAGGCAGCTGCAAAGGCCAACAAAATGCTGGGTTGTATTGCAAGGGGTATATCCTCGAGGAGGGAGGAGGTGATTCTGCCACTGTATAGGTCATTAGTTAGACCACACCTGGAGTACTGCGTGCAGTACTGGCGTCCGTATCTGAAGAGGGACATTAAGTTACTGGAGGGGGTGCAGTGCAGAGTGACAAAGATGATCAAGGGGCTGGGGGACTTATCATACGAGAGGAGGTTGAAGGAGTTGAACATGTACTCACTGGAGGAGAGGAGAGACAGGGGTGACATGATTGAAACCTTTAAATACATGAAAGGAATAAACAAGACTTGTACAGAGGGTCTGTTCAAAGTAAGGGAGGGGAGGGCCACCAGGAGCCATGACATGAGACTGGAGCAAGGAAGGTTCAGAAAGGAGATGAGGAGACACTTTTTTACAGAGAGGGTGGTGGCTGGGTGGAATGCATTACCTGCTGAAGTGGTATGCAGTAGAACACTGGACTGCTTCAAATGAGGATGGGACAGGACAAGGGGGAGGGTTAATGAAGGGGAAGGGTGGAAGGGAGGGGCAGCTGCAGAATAAGGGGTGCTAGCTGCACATTCGAGCAGACTTGATAGACCTCTAGGCCTTTATCTGCTGGCAGATTTCGTATGGTCGTGTCATTTGGGGTTACAGTAGCGAAAGAGAAGGGGAGGTGGGAGGGTGATGGAGGGGGCACACTGGTACAGGGTGGGGAGGGTGATGGGTGGGAGGAGAGGGATTTCAGTAGCTCAGGGGCGCAGGAGTTACAGTAGGAGTTAAATTCCGCAGCTATGGCCAGTGGGTCAGACACTAGTGAGTTATTTACTTTAAGTACCGCGGGAGGTGGGCAAGATGAGGGGGTTAATATTGCATGGACCACCTTCCAGAACTTTGAATGAGAATTTATGTTGGTGATGAAGGCAGATTTGAAATATTTGGACTTGGCTAACCTTGTAGCTCTGGTGCAAGCATTTTGGAGCATATGGTAGTTTGAGGTCACTAGGATGCTGGGTAGCTGTATGATGTTTCCAGGCTTGATCCCTAGCCCTGAGGCAGGCCAGAAGTTCAGGGATTATCCAAGGTAAGTGGTTACCTCTGACTCTGGTTTGTTTGAGTGGGGCAAAGGCATTCCAGTTTACAAGAAAGATTTCTTTGAAGTAGGCAAGGGCCTTAACAACCAAGGGGAAGGAGATTAGAGGGGACCAGTCAGAAGTGACAAGGTTACTCAGGAGAGGTTCAAGGTCAAGAGACTTGAAAGAGTATAGTTGTATGGTTTTGTGTGGTGATTTAGTTCTGTGGACTTTCCTAACTATGTATATTGGGTTATGGTCACTGAGCGCATCAGGGAGGACGCCAGAGGTGATGACACAGTGGGCATACTCCCATGTATGCCTGCTAAGTTATTTTAGGGCCTGGAATAAGGTAATGTCTCACTTTATATGGCAGGGGAATTCCCCCCCTCTCAGATTCATTTCTCAATCCTATAGCTTGCTAGGGACAAAGAAGGGATTAACCTGCCCAACCTGGTATCCCATATCCAAACACTCTGTGAGGAGCAGGGCATGGTCCCTGCTGCGCCACTCCTCTGCCCGGCGCTGCTCTGCATAGAGTGCATCCACTGCATCAACGAGCTGCAGCTGCTGATCCACAGAGGCCTGCAGTAGATGGCTGTGGTCATCCAAGGGGTCATCTGCATGGCCAGCATGCTGGCCCCCATGATATTCCTGATCATGCAGCACAGTGCCCCGCGATGGTGCATGCCACACGGCGGTGCCATCCTTGGGTACGTCGTAATGCGGTGCACTGCTGCCACCCCCTGCCCCCGTCATCACGTCAACACAGTCCAGCTGCAGCCAGTGCCCCTTTGGCTGCTGATTGTCAGGTGTCAACCAGCGTGGCTGCAGCGGTGCCACCAACCCCAGTACCACGTCTGCACACCAGTGCTGCCCCATTGGATGCCTCAGACACAGCAAGACAAGGGCTGTTGCACAGGGAACCATGCCAGCAATGTCTGCACTGCTGCCTAGGCAGATGCCATTCGTGGGATCCCCCTGTGACCCACCAACATCACTGTCTGGGACGTTGTATCACGTCGTCTTCGATACTGGAGGTGGCCCCAATCTGTCTCAGCACACAGGACACCATGACTGGCGTCACGCTGGAACACAGTCAGGGCCTCATCTGCACCCGCACCACAGGCATCAGTCCAGACAGCTGTACAGGGCTGCAGGCGGTCAGTCCCGAGGACACCTGTGGAGGTGGATGGGCACTCCACCGGTTCCAGGGCAGCCATCTCGGTGGACACACCCACCACCGCTGCCCCATGCAGATGCTCAGGAGCTGTAAAGGAACACAGTACCATTAGTGGTTCTGCCTGGCGCAGGAGCCCACTCCCCACCTCCCACACACTGTCAGCACCAGTCCAATCATGTAGTGATGGGCTGCCGCCCGTCTGCAAGCCTCCGCTGGGAACATCCTCTATGGCACAAGGCTGCATGCTGCCAGCCATCTGCTCCTCCAGTGGGGTCAGGCGAGGCACGTCCTGCTGGCCCCCACTAGTAGCTGCACGCGCTGCCCTGATGGCAGCCACCTTGTCCTTAATCCTCCTCCTGTCTGTGCCAACCTTCTTCTTGCACTCCTGCATGGAACACTGGTGGCTGCCATGCTGGTTGACCGCACATGCAACCTCACCCCATGCTGCAACATGGGCCTGTGGCATGCCCCTCTGTCCACTGAGCAGTGACTCCCTGTTGAGGTAGGCCTCAAACAGGGTATCTGATTCTGCCTTAGTGAAGTTGGGCTTCCACTTACGCACCCTCCCCTGCTCCTCATCCTCCTCATGTTCAGTCATGTTTGTGCCTGGGGAGATGGACAGGTGTTACCATGGCCTGTGAAGTCCCATACAGCCCTCCCAGACCACTGTCCCCACGTCTCCACAGCATGTCACCTACCTCCAAAGGCTGCAATTTAGATCCATGGCCTGTGCACTTCCATGTCGCTTTTATAGTGCATCGCATACAAATGAGGGCATGTGCAACTGTAATGGGATGCAAATGCAGTGGCTGATCTGTGGAATGGCTCATGAGCTGATTTGCATAACCTGTCTGAATATTGCATGGCTGCGCCTTTGTGTAATGGTGTTGAACATGCTCAGATTGTGGCGCACCACTGTGATGTACGCAATCAGCCCCACACCACGCAAGTGCGCGGTACTGACACATATGCTAGCGGTGCAGCATACTACGCTCCGTGAACGGGAGGCAGTACAGCACACAGCCACTACTGTGCCTATGGCACTCATGTGCAGTATGTCCGATGGGCACACGTGCCATGGTGTGCCATGGGTGCCATGGCGCCTCTGTGCAGTAGACCACTGCATGTCGGCACACACATGCACCCTACCGCGCACCATACAGTGGCCTCCCAATAGTACAGTAGTGCTCCATGTGCAGACAGACCCTTGACCCTGTGGCTGCCCTTTGCCCTCTAGGTGCCATGCTGCCACATGGCTGCCCCCCCCATTGCACAGTCCGGTGCCAGTGTGATTGTGATTGGCAGTGTAGTACTGCACTGCCTCAGTACGTGGGACACATGCGCTACCGGGTGCCATTTTGAACTCAGCAGAAGCTGTATGATGCCGCACACCAGAGCTCCTGTGTGGAGTGCGATTGAGCTCGTAAACCTGGTGCTGTTGTGGAGCCCCATGTGGGTGCCCTGTTTGGGCAGGTGCCCCTCCTGAGGCCTCGCACCGAGGTGTGGCAGGAGGTCACCGAAGGCCTTGAGGAGGCCACTGGGAGCAGTCGGACTGGGGAACAGTGTCAGCACCACTATGAGGACCTCCAGTGGCATGACTTTGACCACCTGGGGTGACTGCAGGTGCGTGCCCAGGGGGGGAGCCATGCCATGACCAGGTAGCTGCTCCTTCACCATCACTAGTAATATTCTACTGTCCTTGGCACACAGAGTTCATCAGGCCATGCTGCCGGGGGGGCCAGCACCTGTGTTGTTGGTTGTGGGGGTGCATCATGTCCACCCTGAGCCACCGTGCCCAGACAGGCTGTGCAGGCACACGCACTGGTGGGGGACCTATGGGTCAGACGTATACTGATGTGCCTCTCTCCATGTTTCCCCCCTAGGCCCAGAGGACCACTGTGGGGCCTGGATGGCCCAGGAGCATCATGGGCAGGACAATGCTGGAGGTGTGGCCATGCAGGCAGGGCACAGTGGTGGTGCCGGGGGTCAGCAGTGCCCTGCTGACTGGGATGCAGGTGAGTACCACGATTCCCTATACACCTGTGCATGGTGGGTTGTGGGGTGGTGAGGCATGGACCCTCTGCACATGGCCCCTCCAGCTGTGCACATCCCGTGGTGCCCTCTGCACCATCCTGTGGGACTGCACATGTGGGTGGGTGTTGTAGGTGGGCTGTGGGTGTACTCAGCGCCTGGCTGTGCCACTGTCTTCCCACTGCATTGCCATGATGCCGGACAGCCAGGATGGTGCTGTGCGGTGCATGGGCAGTGATGGTGTGCAGCGGTTTGCATGGCTGCAGGTGCCTGGGTAGGTGGATCATGTGGGTGCACTCACTGTGGGTGGTTGCATGCCATCCCAGGGGCACAGGCCACTGATGCATGCCGTGTACATTGGGTGGGCTGTGTTGGTCAGGCCAGTCACTCATACTGTTTCTGCTCCCTTGTCCTAGGCGGACCGCACTGGGCAGCCATGGAGTGGACCCTCCAGGAGATCCTGCAGGTCACTGAGCCATGCTGGAGCTGCTGGAGATGATGGACAGGGGTGACCATCGGTGGCACCACAGGCACCACAGGGAGGAGAGAGAGGACAGGGGCCACCAGTAGGGCCTGTAGTGCTTGACTGCACTCCATCCCTCCCCAGACAGTACCCCACAACCCCATGTCCCCCACATTTGCCTTTTCCATTGTCCCCTGCCCGTTCCTCTCCTCCCCTTGCATCCTTGCACATCCCCCTCACCCATTGTAAATATCTGTACATGGTTTTTGTTGCTGTTGTGTTATTTATTAATATACATTTTTATATCTATGTCCGTGTCGGTCTTTGAGTTGCAGCGGGTGCATAGAGCCTTGCTGCAGTGGTGTGCATGGCTACTGTGGGGTGGTGCTGGCCTGACCATGGATGTGTCTGGTGGGGCTCCTCCACTGGTGTGGGTGGGGGCCATGGGCTCTGCCCGGGGACATTGTGGTGTGCCCTGTGCACTGTTTGTCTGTGTACAGCAGGCTAGGGTGCATGTGCCATGTTCCAGCCACCCCTGTCGGTGTGTGCCGTGCCTGTGCTGCTGTGACAATTGCTGCTACACTACTGCCATGCATGACTATGGTACGCACGGTTGTGCCAACCCCACCACTGCATACTTGGCTTCTGGCATGCCTTCAGGGGCAATCCATACCTGCCACCTGCCAGGCATAGTGCACTTGCAGCTGGCATCCTAGCCCTGGACTACTGCATATCTATCCCTGTCGCCATTGTGGGTGGTGCCTTTGTCTTCCCCCCTCCATGCAGTCCATGGTGACTGGGGGAGTGCCTGTGGTCTGTTGGCTGTCACATGGGGTCCTGCTTCATGCTGGCAGTGGCCTGGTCACAGGCTCCTGCGTCTGCCACCAGGGTGGCCAGGAGCATGGGTCGACCGCCACATGGCAGACTCACCGTCACCATGGTGGTGGGCAGGCCACAGGTACACGACACCATCGGCTTCATGACAGCAGCATCTGTTGCACTGCTTTGTGTGGCAGTTTGCCAGGGTACCCATGGGACTGGGATTGGGGGGCATTGTGTATGCCCTGTGTTGCCTCCTGCATGGTGCATGCCTCCATGCACCACAGGAGGATGCTGTGGTGTCTGGTGGGGCCAGTGCTGGGACAGAGTGTGTGCTTGGGTGGTGGACCATTTTTAGGTCCTGTGTTCGGAGTGCCTTCCTGCTGGTGGCAGCATCCAGGATGGCCCTTCTCATGTGTGGGGTCCTCAGGTACTGGTGCTGGGTCACCCACCTTGCTGTGCCTCTGTGGGAGTCATGCTTGATGGCCTTGTGTGGGTTGTGGTGGCATCAGTGGATGGTGTCACTGCATGCAGTGGGTGGTCTTGGTGGGGATGTGGTACATGTGTATTGCACCCTGGGGTGACTGGATGCCTTGGCACCGTGGTGGGGTATGCCTTCAGTGCCATGCACTGTTTGGTCATGCTTCTGGGCTTGGTGTCTCAGGCTCACCATACTGGGGGTGGTTGGCATTGGTGTGGTGCAGTGGTATGGGTGGGACCTGGCCATCTTTGTGTTCCGATCTCTGTTGGCCAGGGGACGGTGCAGGGGTGCCATACCCAGCAGGTGGGGACTGCTGGGTCACATTTGCTGTTGGTTTAGCACTGGGGGACATGGACCAGTGGTCCATCCTGCACCCGTCTGGTTGTACATCTCATGGGGGGCCTTGCCCTGGGAGGGCTGGGGAGGGGGTTGGTCTGTCTGTCCTGGTGCATGCCCCTTGGTGCATGGTGCATCCATGGCTGCTGCTCAGCTGCTTCCTGTCTTTGTCCCTGCACCTCCCTAGGGGTGCTATTGCACATTGACTCTGCTCCATTGTGCATCCCTCATTGAGCTATGGTTCATCGGGCCCGATATTCAGCCACATTGCACAGGCATACCTTGTCCTGTGCCTGGCTTGAATATCATGCCCGTTGCAGCATGGAGCACTGGACTTGTGCCTGCTCCCTCTATTGCGCATCGTTTTTGCGCAGTCTGAATATCCCACCCAAAGAGTAAATAACAAAGAAAAATATGAAGGCCCCACAGAGAGAAAAGAACATTATAGAGAAGAAGCATATATAGATAATATTCAATGGAGACAGGAAAAAGAAAACACAGTATTAGAGTCAGCTGTATTGGGTGGAGGAGTTTTACTTGTATATGGATTACCAAAAAATCTAAATGAAACCCCATAGTATTTAAGGAAACTAGATGATTATCTGTTTGCAATGACTACTCTAATGATCAGTCTTGAAAAGAGAATTAAATCAATACACAGATATAGGGAAATTAGTGGTCTGGGACAAATTTCAGTTGTAGTAGATTCAATGTATCTGACCAAGAAATGTGCACAAATAGGGAAATTGATTCAAGCACTAAGCCCATACATGGAAGGTCCAAAAATATGCTGAACTGCTTTGGGTAAAGGGAAAAGAAGTTAGAAGAACTGGGGGAAAAAATCAACAATTTAATCAAAGTGATTGAGGCATACAAACTGCTAAACAAGGTAAAAAAGAACAAGGATTCAGAGGATAACAGCATTTTCAGAACAAAATATTTTATTGTTGCTGTTTGGAATTCCTTTTAAATAAAGAGAAGCAAGAAAAACTCTGCAATTGAATATATTGGGAATGTAATGAAGATTAAAATAGTAAGATATGGCGTACTTTGGGTACAAAGAAAATATAAAGATAAAGATTAGTCAATAATTGATATCAAAGGAATAGATTTGTACTTAGTGGAGGAAATAAGGAAAAGTGAAATTCTGGGCCAGCTTGGGACGAACTTGGTAGACTGGGGACAACTTCAACAAATACCAGAATGGCAATTGGTAAAGAATAAAACAATAACAATGATAATTTTGCTCAGTAAAAGGAAAATCTGGTACTTCAGAATAGGTTTTCACATTCACAAGAGATAGCCAGTTGACTCCATGATGTAGAAACTGAAAATAAAAACAATACCATAGATTACAATTCGCGATGAGGTGCCCGCAGTCACTCGCTTATACTAACATTCAGGAATGACTAAGAGAAAAAAAACTGCACTGCTGTTTTAAAAAAAAAGCAGTCTCATGCTTACTGTAGCCCAGTGTTCAGTAGTAGCCACAGACATTGCCAGCTATTTCCCGAAATGTCTGTGATATTTCTTGAGAAATCTCCTGCTTTTTGCATTTCCACAGTGGGGGCAGCAGAGAGAAACTCTTTAGAAATTTTGCGAAATATCTGGAAATAGCTGGCAATGTCTGTGGCTACTACTGTAGTAGGACCAGCTTGTCGGTCATAGCTGGGCTGCACTATGACAACAGTAATGGAAAAGATATTCATTGTGACAACAGCAGCGTAGACATCTTGGCAAGATATGTCACTATCATCACTGCCTGAGATATCATTTTTATGTTGTGTGTTTTTTGCCCACTCCTATTGTATGCTAAGCAATAAGACATGATGGGGTGTGCACTGAACACATCTGACCTCACACCCAGTGGTGTGGTAAGCAGCCTCTGTAAGTATGGTCAGACCTGTTCAGTGCACACCCTGCAGTATCTTATTGTGCTTATAAAATGGATTTCTAACACAAAATTTTAAAAAAATACACTGCCAAGTGTTTTAAATTTCAATAAATATTCTTTTTTTTTGTCTTCCTTGGGGGATGGGGTAAAATAAGAACTTGTTAGGAAGAAAAATTTACCAAAGCATTGTTTAATAATGTGCTGCACTATACTGCGGTCTGTGAAAAAAAATACTAATTTGCCAAGGTTTATGACGTGCACAGGACTGTTGAAGCTTACTGGAGCATTGAAGTTGAATGGTTCTCTGCTGAAGGTTGCAGTGTTTGTTGTATATGTCCCTACTGCTGTCTGACATCAGGTTTATGGTAACAGTGAAGGAAGAAGTTGCAGCCTGAGACTCTGTGGTTTGTTCTGTAGGGCAGGAAGTGTTCTCATCATGGTGCCTCGTCACAGCCATTCGTTCATGGTTTTCAAGTCCCGTGCCTGAAAGGAGCTGAACCACTGCTGCACAATTCAAGTGATTCATGTTCCTGCTGCTGAGACCTGTCACACTGCTGATGCAGCTCATCATCGTGTACAAGAAATCTAGACCCATCAGCTCTTGGGAATACCAGGTATTTGTAATGTCCAAGAAGTTTTGTGGGAGCCATTTGGGGTGACAATAGAGTGATTTTGCACCACTAGGAGGCTTGCTAAGGTATTTTTCTAAACTTGCTACTGGCCAGTGACGTGATCCCTGGATCGCATACCTGAAGCCGTGATGCTTCATTAGGGTAATTATGGTTTTTGGTATGCTGTTTAATGTTAAGGTGGCATACTCATCCCTGAGGTCATCTATTTCAAAAGTAAAGCTGCTAGGTGTAAGATTTCTGAGGCCCTCTCTGCTGCGCTGGGCCATGGAGAGTTGTAGGTCTAGCCAGAGTTTACGTAATTAGCCCGGTGTAATGTCTGGGGAGAGGGCCGCCAATGATTGGAGCTTTTCTAAGTCCAGGGTTGAGATGGAATGGTGATGTTTGGCGGCACCTTTGGCAGCTTTCTGTAGCATTTCATAACGCTGAGGAACACATTGTTGCTGCTCTGAAACATGGGGTCTGTGTGTATGCTGATATTTCTGCCAATAGCCCTTGAGTTTAAATGGTGATTTAGAGCAGCTCAAAGACTAGAGTAGCTGCTTAGGGCATATTTAGTGCCTGCTGATGATCTCACCTCAGCATTAAATGAATGGAAAACTCTGTTCAGTTCTTTAGGAGGGGCAGTTTTTATGGCTGTGGGTGGAGCCTACAGCCATCTTGGTTTAGCTTTAAAAATGAGATGCTGAAGCACAACTATTTGGAGTTTTCAGTGTATCCTTCCACAACTACAAATCACTATGCAGTTGAGTGAAATACTCTTTTCTTTCTGTTGAGTAGACCAGTTGCAACACTATTTTTTTTAGCTTGTCTATCTCTTGTCTCTCTCCTCGTGCCTGCTTTATGTGACCTGACAGCTAACACATATCTGATTATCTGGGATTGTTGTTGATTTGTACCTCCTTTATATTCAGATAATCCCTTCACAGCTTTTCTAGGCTGAGGACTTTGTGTTTAAGAATCACAGTTCTGCTGTGATGTGTTATGCTATGTTGCGTTATGCTACTAGTCAGTGCACCTCCCCCTCTTTACTGACATTCCAAAGTTGAAGTCAATGAAGCACAAAGCAGAGAAGGGTCTATAGTCAAAGACATTTTTAATCTCTCACTTAGCCTTGCCCAGTCCCCCAAGAGATGGAAATCAGCCATGGTAACACTGGTAGACAAAAGCAGTGACATGTCTCTCCACGTGAACTACCAGCCCATCTCCATACTTCCGCCTGTCTCCAAGGCACTTGAACTCATTGTAGCTGACCAGTTTACAGGTTATCTTGATAAACATAAGATCCAATGTACCCAACAACACGGATTCAGAAAAGGACACATCACCTCCTCAGCTCTCATGGAATTCACTGGTTTCATACACAAGTCTCTGGACCGTGGACAGATAGTTGGGGCCGCATTTAGTGACCTGACAAAAGTGTTCGACACAGTCCATCACCCCCTACTTCTTGAACAGCTAAGCAATGCTGGAATTCTCACCAACTCTAATGCCTGGTTTAAAAGCTATCTGGAGAACTGCATTCAACTAGTCAAAATTGCCGATGTCATCTTGGACTCTAAACCAGTTCACTCAGGTGTCCCACAAGGGTCCATCCTGGGCCCACTACTGTTTAATCTCTTCTTAAACAATCTCCCAAGAGCCTGCCAAGAACAAATCCTACTATATGCGGATGATGCTGTTATCTACACAAGTCACACAGACCCCACGCCTCTTGCAAATCCAACTTGCAGCTGGCTTTCATCAGTAAAGAAATGGTTCAGTGATCACAAACTGGTGCTAAACTATAAAAAAGCTAACTCATGCTCTTCAGCAGCTCCCACAATAAACACAGGCATCATCCCCTAACTATTTATAACCACCTTGGGACTGCTCTTGAGCAGGTACAATATTTTAAGTATGTCAGCGTCACCATCGGCAGCAACTTATCCTATGGGGTGCATATTGACATCCTTGCCAAAGCAGCCAATACTTGCATTGGCCTCCTCTACAGATGCAGGAACTCCCTTACACCAGAAGCCTTAAGGTTGGCTCTGCAGAGCTGTGGTTCCTCCATTATTGACTATGGATTGATAATATATGGATCTGTCACTGAAACTGCCCTCTGGTGCATTTCCACTGCTCTAAACAAGGTGTGTCACCTCATCTCAGGAGCCCATCGTCTCACCCTCTTTTATGACCTCTATGCCCAAACTGGTTGGCTGCAGTTCAAAGATCGCATCAAATATCAAACATGCCCGATGGCCAAGAAAATAACCCTAGGACTCCTACCACCTGGAATTCAAGGTCTTCTCAGCCCTCTCTTAATACTCCGCCATACCTGTGGCTCTTGAATCCTAGCTCTTCTGGTCCTCACTCACAGTACCAGGGACAAATATCGCTCACTCACAGATCCTCTTTGGATGAATGCCTCAACTGTGACATCTCTGAATCCAAATTGGGCCCTTTCAAATCCAAGTTACAGTGACTACTCTCTGCCACTCACTCCTGTGACTGTTTCAGCTAAACACTTTTTAGCAATCTAAAACCCTAGCACTTGATTACTGTTAAATCTCCTTAGCACCATCTCTGACATCCCCTCCCCCCTGCTACCCTACCCCTTCACCTTTCCTCCCCTCTACCTAATGCCACCCCCTGTCTATCCTGACAAGGCCTGTTGGCTGATTTCAACTTACCTCATGACTTTACCAGTCACTGACAAAGCTTTTTTGGGCTGATTTTCACTTTACTGTATGCATTCCTGTGCATGAAACTGCTTAGCATTACTCGTTTGTATTCTTTAATTCACTGTGAATGTCAACTATTGCTTCTTTTCTTATTTATAATTATTTTACCATACCCTGTTTAGTCTGTAAACCTATTGATCTCCTTTCTCTGTGTATACTGTTTTGCCATACTTTTTGTTCTGTTAACCTGTTTGTATTATGCTGCTGACGTGGAACCTTTGTAAAAGTGCTCTAAGCTCAAAGGTATTTGTAATCCGAGATCAAAATAAATAATTAAAAAATAAAATAAAAAAATCAAACAATTAGTTCAGTGAGATTTATTTTTCAGTTCCTCTACTTTGCTTGTGATGTGAAGCTAAATAGTTTCTTGTGTGAATGGTCACTTCTGGTGTGGGTGGTAAGGGGTGATCCCTGTGTTATAAATGCGTGGGGGGGGAGAGAGAGAGTGAGAGAGAAAGAGAGAGAGAGAGAGAGAGAGAGAGACAGAGGGAGGGAGAGGGACAGCTAGCATTTTGCAGTTGATAAGGTTAACCCATTGTTAACCTAACAAAACAGAGCACATGCCAGGTTGCAAGTGATTTCCCAAAAATGAGTACAGTGGTACAAAAAAAGTCACAGATTGTAAGGAGCATCCTTGGCTGTCATTAGTACGTAGACAATGTGTGGATTATTAAAAATAAACAGCTTTTGTGATGCTCTTAACCCCGGATGCTCGTATTTCGTTACTGCAAGCTGCTAGACAGCATGGAGATATTGTTTGGGAGAGCGGCAAAATTGCCATGTTTCTGAATACCTCCTGTCAAACCCAAACCCAGACTCAGAAAAAGGCACTGCAGGAGATGAAGGAACTCCTTCTGGAGAATGGAGTTTCTGCACAACTTCTTTTTCCAGCCTGCCTGCACATTCGCTATGCGAATAGGACTCGCATCTTGACAGACCCAGATGCTGTGACGGCTTTTGCCTCAAAACTTTTGGACACTAAAACTGCTTCTCAGGAGAGAGTGGAAGAAACAGATTCAGATTTGGATATAAATGATTGAACATTGTTTTACAGGGGACTCTAGTTCTTACTTTCCAGGCTTTTTAGTCTGTTTAAAAGTCTAAGCCTCTGTTTGGTTACATTTCTTTAAGCAGTAGAAGTAAAACTGTTTATGATTTAAAGTCATGTCATTAAATTCATGTGATCTCCTTAATGCTGTTTAAGCAGTATATACTGTATGTTTCCCATTCTGGAACCTCATATATTATTGGAGAGAATTTTGCTCCATTCAATTTGTGTACTGTTTATTAAAGATTTAATATTAAGCCTGTATCCCTGCCAGCCATCTGGAATGAACTTAGAGGTAAGGGTGTTACTCAATGTAACTGAGCCCAGAACAGCGAATTAACTCCCTTTATGCTTCTAGCATGTGAGGTTCAGTCTCCCTCCCTACATTTTCCATTCTACGAGGGGTAGGAAATCTTGGTGTCTATCCTGCAAGGTATGGAAGGGTGAGAGTGGACTTTTTCTACATGATTATCTTGCTGGACTTTTACTCTTTGAAACACCTGGCGGACTAGTAATAACTTATGGACAGCTATTCCTTCTTAAAGGACTGTATCATTTCCATCCTGTACATTGGTTACCTGGTCTGATTAATGTCCATCTATATTGGTATTTTCATTATTATAGTGTATGCTGTAATTTATAAAATACTATAAATAAAAAGGAATAAAAAACTAAAATAAAATCCAGTAATGCAGATAACTCAACATTGGTATACAGCTGCATACCATCATAATGCAGTAACTTCATACAATATGTACCTATCATAGCTTACTGCTCACAGTTTTGGGGAGCTTTAAATACTACTATTACTAACAGGAAGACAATTGTATTTATTCGGAGGAAGGCAACAAGAAAGGGTTTGGAACATAAGACATATAAGGAACGTTTGAAACTCCTCAGACTACATTATTTATTTATTTTGAAACATTTCTCCAGGAAAGGCATACTGAGCTACAATAGCTTGTTTGTAGATGCATCCTGGGGAAAGGGGAAAAGGGAATATAATTCTGTATACAAGATCCAAATAAAAAATATACTTAGAGCGAAGTCCGTACATACTACTGAATAAATTTAAAGCTATACCAAACATTTTTGTGGGATAGGCAAGTGGCACTTGCCATCCAGAATAAAGTCTATATATACATATACGCATTATACATATACACACATATATGCCATCCAGAATATATTTAATATACATATACTCATTATACATATACAGTACACACATATATGCTTTAAGCATATACACTCGCACTTACCTTTATACTCATATACATATCATATACATACACACAAAGCATTTCAACACAGATACATTTTGCTTTTTTAGCACTTGGGGTAGTAAGTAGCAGTGTCAGTGGCTCAGTGGGTGCACACTTGCCTCTGAGGCTGGAAGATCAGAAGGCTGTGGGTTCTATCCCCATACCAGGCACTTGGGTTAAATCCCAGTACTGACACAGAGACAAGTGCAGCATGGGGATGGAGGGTGGGGGTGCTGCACTCCTGAGGTTCTGTCTTTTAGATGAGACATTAAACCGAGGTTCTGTCTGCCTGTTCTAGTGGCTGTTCAGGTGGATGTTAGCGATCCCTTGGCATTTTCTGAAAAGAGTAAAGGAATTTTTGTTGAAAGATGAGCTTCATTACAAAAACAACAAAGAAAATCAACGCTTATAACACACCACAGATATACTTTTACAAATAAGAAAGCAAGTTTATTCCACGTGCTATTACAATATTTGTAACTACAAATAAGAACAATACAGTGTTAAGCAGTATTTAACCACTTTTCACACCTGATCCAGAGATGCTTAACTTTCACTTCAGAAAAACACAGTGGGTGGGATATTCAAAAGGGTTGCGCCATGCGCAATAGGGATGTGCCTGCGCTAGTCCAAAAGTGTGCCATTCTGCGATATTCAGCAGGAGGCAGTTGCGCCACTGAAAACATGCTGAGCAACAGCGCAATGCAAATGATGGCATGCGCAACGAAGGGTGGATCCATGTAAAGCATAATCACGATATCAAGACTTCGCAATACGCAACAGCGGACCAACCAAGTTGCGCCCAGCGAATGAGCCAAAATAAAAGGCTCAAGGAAGCGGCACAAGAACACCACAGGGATGCCAAGTGGGAAGAGAGAGAGAGAAAGACAGACAGTGACAGGCCAGGGCAGGCAAGGGAAGCAGTGTGGGCCATAGGCTGCAGAGGCCAGTGGGGTGCCCGTGCAGTGGAAGTAGCAGTCAGGACAGCGGGGGTAACAGAGCAACATCAGCCGGGGGGGGCACAAGCCAGGGAGATGGACAGTGGCAGCTTCTACATGGAAGCTGTAATGAGGTGAGAATGCAAGGTGCAGGGGACGTGGCCGTGGAGGGGCCTGTGATGGTACGCCCCCAACAGGCAGTACCGTGCCCGCATCAGCTTTGAGTTGTACACAGATGTAGAGATCGTGGGCCAGTACCGCCTGAACAGGGCAATACTGAGGCGGCTTTGTGAGCTGTGCAGTGATGTGATGCAGGCACCCTCACGACGGAGCCATGCTCTGTCAGTGGAGACCAAGGTGACAGCCTGCATGTGCCTGCTCACCACGGGCACCTTCCAGAGGCCAACAGGGGACACCACAGGCATCACACAGTCGGCCACGTCATGCATCCTCACCCAATTCCTCAGCACACTGCTGCCACATGCTGTGGAGCACATCCATTTCCCCCAGCACCGCGGCAGAGCGTACAGCAAACATGCAGGCATTCCACAGGGTAGCACGTATGCCTGGCATGCTAGGGGCCATAGACTGCACCCATGTGGCCATTCGCACACCACCTGGCCCTGATGGGGCCACCTATATGAATCGGAAGGGCTTCCCCAGTGTCAACTGCCAGGTGGTGTGTGATGCCACTGGGTGTATAATCAATGTCTGTGCCACACACCCTGGTGAAGCACATGATGCCTTTATATGGCATCAGTCTGCACTGTGCCATCAATTCGAGAGTGGGGACATCCCCACAGGCCATCTAGTGGGTGAGTACGCATGTAGGGAATGCAAACTCGGGGCAAGGGTGGGAATGCCACAGGTGCCATGGTAGTGGCACACAGGGATATGGGAAATATGGACCTGAACATGAGACTGATCTCCACTATCTCCACACAGGTGACAGCGGATACGCACTCCGTCCCTGGCTGCTCACACCGTACCCGGTGCCCCATGACCCCATCACAGCAACGCTATAATGAGGCACATGCCGCTACACGCAACATCATTGAGCGGGTGTTTGGGATGCTCAAGGCACACTTCCGATGCCTAGACACCTCCGGCGGTGCCCTACAGTACAGCCCCTCAAAGGCTTGTGGGATATTCCTGGCCTGTTGTATCCTGCACAACATGGCCAATGACTGTGGGATAGCCGTACAGGTTGAAGAGGGGGACAGCGATGGGGGCACCAGTGGCACCGGTGTTGATGGTGATGTGCAGCCCCCCCTTGGACGGCGGGACCCCCGACTGATCCGACAGGCCCAGCTGCACCGGGACACCATCACGGAGGAGCATTATGCACAACACAGGTAAGTCAAGGGGCCATGTGCAAACAACACTGTCCTGGCACAACCCACAGGCACACAGAGTAACACACCAGGGATGCATGATGGCAAGGAGGGTGGGAGGGACCAGGCACACAAATACACCATCAGGGAGGGGTGAGCAGTCATATGGACACACACACACACACACACACAAACACACCAGGCACAAAGCGTACATGGGCAGGTGAACAGCAGAGCAGGAACAGACATGGCAAACACACAGATCCACAGACCACACCCACCACCTGTACTGTCCAAGCACGTGTGTCAGATGCTGGGCACCCTTGCACCTTGGTGTACAGTACAATGCAGGCATCATCATGCACACGCACCTGTGGACAGCAGTCAGGATGGTGTGCAGGTGGTCCGTATGTCGGCGTCATGGGCAGGGCACCCACCAGTGCACTGCCCACCATGATGCACAGTGCACACAGGGCAGCAGCAGACAGGGCCCGCACTGGGAGACAGGTCAGTCATGTTGCACCGTTCCACGGCCACCGCGGATGCATGGGCGGCCCCACCATGACCCAACAGCACTGGCAGGCTGAGCAGGGGCCACATGGGGTGGCACCGATGGACCACCAGGGGTCCCACTGCGCGATCGCGACCTTGTCCGCACTGGGGTCTGTAGGATGCCAAACATACCTGCACCAGGGGTGCTTGGGATGCCCACAGCAGAACCCGGCATCGACAGGCCTGGTGTTGCATGATGCCGGGAATGGGGAGTGGAGAGCGTACTGTGTGGGGTGCATGGTACAGGAGCACCTGCGTGTGTGCCCAATGCAGCCACGACAGCGACCAATGCCTGGGTCTGCTTGTCAATGGTGGCGGTCACATCCATCCGCATACAGACCATCTTTGCACAGTCCAGAGCACACTCCCTGCTGTGCCACTCCACAGCCGCACACAGTGCCTCCACAGACATTGCAACCCGCCTTTGCTGCTGTATTGATTCCCGCAGCAGGTGGGTGTGCTCATCCAATGGGTACTCTGCCACAACGGCATCCTGTCCCCCAGGGTGTAGAAGGTCCTGATGCACAACACCCCTTGAGGGTGGGCGCTGTTCACCAGGACCAGGAATTGGCGTATCAAAGGGCGGCGGGCATGTGCCACCGCTGGACACTGCACCCCCAGACCTGGTGGGTGACTGCTGCTGCTGCCCCTCCAACCGCTGTACCCCAGTGACCACCTGCTCCACCACTGTGGCCGCAACAGTGCCAGACACCTGCACAGCCACCGGTGCTGCCCCACCGGTGCTGACAGGCACAGCCTGGGACTGTGCCGACATGCTGGCACACAAGTCAGAACCAGCAAGGCCCAGGGGCACGTGCTGGCCTGCTGTGTGTCCGTCATGGGACACACACATGTCACTGCCCATTGCAGTCCTTGCATCATCGATGGTGCAGGTACGAGCTACAGCCACAGTCACAGCATGCTGGCATGCTTGCATGCCAGACTGCTGAGACACAGGCTGTGCACCCCCACACCCGACTCACCGACACCAGAGTTGGCAGCCCAGCGTGCATGCTGGTGCAGTGCATGCTGGCTGGTGACAGAGGTGGATGGACCCTCCTCCATGTCCAGCAGGTCATCCTCACTGCCTGGACCCACCACCACCATCCCTGAAGATGAACAGGATCTGTAACAGAAAGAGAGAAATGTGAGTGCATGTGAACAACCTCCCCCAACACCACCACCATGTCATACCGTGCAGTGATGGGCTTCCACCTGTCTGGAATCCACCTCCTGGTACACCCTCAATAGCACTGCACAGCATTGATGCAGCCAGTCGGTCCTCAGCCGGTCAGCTCCACCGCTGGCTGGACCCGCCAGTGCCAGCACGTGCCGCCCTGAGGGCTGCCACCTTCTCCTTCACCCTCCTGTGGTCTGTCCCAATCTTCTTTTTGCATTCCTGCACGGAGCGCTGGTGGCTTCCGTGCAGGTTCACTGCCCGGGCTACCCCCTCCCATGCAGCCGCATGGGCCTGAGGGGTGCCCCGCCATCCACTCAGTAGTGCCTCCTCCTCCAGGTAGGCCTGGAAGAGGGCCTCAGTCTCTGCCGTGGTGAAGTTGGGCCTCCTCCTCCTTCACCCACCATCCTCAGCCTCACCTTGGCTCTGCTCAGTCATGGCATTCTGTATGGGTGGAAGTGGACACCTGTCACTGTGCAGTCTACAGCATTATCCCATGCCCATTGTCCAGAACATCCCACAGCATGCATCTCACCTCTCACCTGCAGTAACTGAATCTGGCCAGCGCAGCCCACTGTCTCACTTTTATAGCTCAATGCATGCAAATGAGGAGTGGAGCAACTGTAATGAGATGCAAATCGCGACACTGCGCCACTGAATGGCTGATCAGATGATTTGCATGTGTCGGCTGAATATCGCGCCATTGCGCTTTTCGCAGTACGGTTGAGCCGGCTGAGCCAATAGCACAGATCTGTGACTGAGCGGTACACTGCATTGCGGATGCCCAGGTAGCTTACGCAGGCGTCTGCCACGCTGATGACGTGCTGTGCGCAATTGGCAATTCAGGCCATGGCCACCAATGTGCCAATGGCGCTACAGCGCTGGTCACCACATGGCGCAGTGGCAGTACTGCGCAATAGTCCACTGTGGCACTGGCACACAGGTGTCCGATCGCGCAGGACATGTGGATGTCCGATCGCGCTGTGCGTGGCCTTGCGCCACTGACCCATGACCTTGTGCCCGACCTTTGGCCCCGGCGCTGTACGTCTGGCATGTGTACAGCTCTATTGCGCTGTTTGGTGACAGCGCTACGTGAACCGATGGCGCTCTACAAACAGTACAATTGGAACCTATGGTGGTCTATTGCACAACATTCCCGCGTGGGGTTGCCGCCTGCAGGGCGCCATATTGCCTGCTGTACCAGCGCAACTATGGCACGCAGGAGAGCTCCCCAGTGGAGTCCAGTGGAGGTGGCCAACCTGGTGGCCATGGTTGAACCCCACTTTGGGGGACTATTTGGTGAGGAGCCCCTCACCATGGCCAGCACCCATGTGTGGCTGCAGGTGGCCACTGACCTGGCAAGAGTTACAGGGCAGGGCCGGTCTGTGGAGCAGTGCGGCACAGGTACAGTGACCTCCGCAGGGAGGGGCGGACCTGCTGCAATGCCTGAGGTCACATGCCAGGAGGGGCGTTGTGCCTAGGCCAGGTGGGTGTACCATCTATGCACATGTATTCTCTGTAGGGGTGTGACTGTGTTTTGGTGGTGGTGCATGGGGGATGGCTGTGCCATGGTTGGGTGTGTCAGTGTGTGCAGCTGTGAGATGCATGGGTCTGGCTGTGTGGGCAGGCACACTCACTGGGACAGGGGGCAGTCTGCTTTGGGGTCACACTGATGTTTTCTCTACATTTGTCACCCACAGGCCTGGTGGAGAGGTGCAGACCCAAGCTGAGAAGGGCCGTGGCAGGGCCCAGGAGGCAGCGGAGGATCTGAGGGGTGCGCCACAGCAGCAGCAGCAGCAGCCACAGCTGCTCGATGAGTGTGAGTGTCATAACATCATGGATGCAATTGCATGCTGGAGGGTGAGCATGACCACCAGCCATGGAGAACACAACCATGCACGACACAGGCGATGGTCATCACTGTCCCGTGTCACTGCATGTCTGTGTGTGTGTCACTGGTGGTCCATGCATGCACTGGGCACATGGCTTTGGAACTGGCATCCCACCACATTGCCACGTCACTTGACGGCCTTGTTTGTGCTGTGATGGACATGGGCAGTGTGTGTGTGTGCAGTGGTGCACATAGCTGGTGCTGCCTGGTTGGGATGTCATGTGCAGGGTCACTGTAGGTAGGTGCATACTATCACAGGTGCGGGGCACTAGGCTTTATGCCTTGCAGGATGAGTGGTGTTCAGGGTTTTGGACAGTCACAGCCATTGACTGTGTTCCCTTTTCCTAGGTCTCAGCATCCTAAGAAGGATGGAGCATACCCTTCAGCGGATTACACGCGTGTCAATTGCAACACATGGGATCCTGACCGACATTTACCGCCATGGGATCTGGAGAAGGCGGAGGGGACAGCGACGGCGGCAGGCAGTGGCAGACCAGCCTGCCAGGCCATGATTGTGCTTCCTCTTCCGACTTCAACAATCCCTGCCACCCTGCCTTCCCTCTCCCAGTTGTTCACCCCTACCCCTTACCCACCCCACCTTGTACCCCTACCCCCCCTTGTCTTGTACATGACTGTATATAGTTGTTCTTGTTCTTGTTGTTGTATTTTATTGTTTCTACATATATATATATATTTTGTTATGAATACTGTGGTGGTCTCTGATTTGCAGCTGGCTATGGTTGCTCAGTTGCAGTGGTGTGCATGCCATCTGGGGGTGGTATGGGTCTGGGTATGTGTGTGTGTGTGCATGGAGAGGTGTCTCCAGTGTGGGAGTGACTTTCAGTCGGTCTTGCCATCTGCTGCCGCCCACTGCTGGGTGCCCAGGGTGGGTCTGTCTTGTATGGTTCTGTGCTACACAAGGTTGCAATGTGCCGGGGGGATGCATGCTGTTTACTGCAGTGACAGTCAGTGCACATGGGTGGTGTCTTGGGGTCACAGTGCAGGGTGTGCTGTGCAGAAGGGGGGGCTGATGTGCACTGTGGTTGTCGACCCCCTGTGTGTGGCAGTCTCAGCCTGACAGTGGTTGTGCTGAGGCATCATGGCCCTGCTGTGCTTTGTTGGCTTGTCCCCATGGGCCAGTGGATCATCCATCCCTCCCCCCAGTGATGCTGTGCTTGGGGTGTGCGGGTGTCTTGTTGGTTCTGCAGTATGTTCCTGTGCCCATGTGTGGCAGGGCTGGTGGTGGGCCCCAGCCTGCCTCCCTGGTTGTGCAGTTCCACTGCTCTGCTGGGGGGCTCTGCTTGTGCTATGGCACCTCTGGACTGCTCAGCTGGGCTAGCCTTGTTGCGCTATGGCACATCATATCTGCTCAGCTTCCCCTTCCTGGTTGCGCTATGGGGCATCATATCTGCTCAGCTTCCCCTTCCTGGTTGCGCTATGGTGCAGTTTGTGCGATATTCAGACATTGGCTGCTTGCGCATTTGGCCTTGCTCCATGTTTGAATATTGCGAAGATTGCGCATGTGCGCAAGTGACTTGCGCGTGCTCCTGCTGTTGCGCACTTTTAGTGCGCAGTTTGAATATCCGGCCCAGTATATTTTTGTGCTGGATTTTTTTCTATAGTCTTGTGAATATTTGCAAGTATTTCAATATAGGTGACTATTTTCTGTTGCAGAACCCATGTACACCTAGCCTGCCAGAGGTAATACCTTATTACTGCAAGAACAATGTAGACAGTGGGCTAGATATTCAAAGGAGTTGCACCTTGCGCAACTGAGTATTTCACTGGCACAACCCCAGAAATGTGCCCAGGGCGATATTCAAAAGGGGGAAATGCGCTAGTCAATTCCAGATGCTCCACAACTCAAAGATAATATATGCTCCAGGTGGCGTGCCCATGCATATGCGGCAGCACATCTTGATATTCAGCCAAGATGTGCTGCATACACGGGCACAAAGTTACGCCTGTAAAAATAGGCCTAACTTTAATGAAATCAACAAAATGCTTTTTTCCAAATCTTGGGACAAATTATTAAATCACTTATCAGTTAATGATGCAAGGAACTTGTTTAAAACCACACTCTACCAGAGTGAATAAAAATGGGTCCCTATAACTAAGAAATATAACACTAAGGGGAAAATTCCAAGATGGTTCAATTCAAAAATCAATTCCTTAATTAAGCAAAAACAAAGTCTTTTTAAAAAACTGGAACATAAAACATTAGCAAATCAAGATTCCATCTTTTCAAAATACAAAACCATCCTACTATCACTAAAACATTCAATTAAACTGTCCAAAGCTAAACTTGAATTCAGAATTGCCTATACTAAAGATTCCCATAAATCCCTGTACGCATATCTCAGCAGTAAAAAAGGGAACACTAGGAAGGTGGGACCCCTTTCCCACAATAACAAAATAATTAATTCTAATACAGACACAGCCCGTATATGCAACACCTATTTTTCATCTGTTTTCTCACTCAAAGATGCCATATCTACATCCCCCACCCACCTAATAGCACCACCAAATATTACATTACCGACACTATGATTCTCAAAGCTCTTCATACCCTAAAAAACATCTAGTCCAGGTCCCGATAATATTAGTCCCAGATTTCTTCTGGAAACCTCCAATGCCTTACTATCACCTATGAACATCATCTTTAATAAATCACTTGCAACTAGTCAGATCCCTTTTGATTGGTTATCAGCCTCAGTGACTCCCATCTTTAAAAAGGTAATAAAGACAATCTTCAGAATTACCGCCCTATAAGCCTCACATCCGTAGTTTGTAAAATCACGGAAAAATCATCAAAACATTTATAGAAAAAGGAATGGACTCATTAATCCTAATTGATAGAACATAACATGGGTTTAAACTGGCAGTATAGCCTAGAGGGTAGAGGAATGAGGTGTGAACGAGCTTGGTACACCCAGCAGACCAAACCTGAGTTTGATTCTCACAACCTCCACTTGCATACTGTGTGACTCTGAGGAAGTCATTTTACCACTCAGTGCTCCCAGGTCACCCCTGAAAACAGGCATTTGTGCCTAGTGGGCCTTACCTGGTTACCAAAGATTAAAATAAAAAAAAATTAAAAATGTAATTATATTAAAAATTAAACCAGGGCATTCTTGCACTTCCAATCTAGTTTCCTTTTATAATGACAAGTCTTAGTTTGGCTAAAAAACATTCCATCCAATGTCATATTACTAGATTTCAGTAAGGCTTTTGATAAAGTCCCTCATGGGAAACTGGTAGCCAAACTAGAAGCCTTTGGCTTTTCATACTGCATTACAAATTGGATTAAACAGTGGCTTACCAATAGAACACAAAGGGCCAGATATTCAAACTGCGCCCAAAATGTGCGCAATAGGAGGAGCAAGCACAAGTCAATTGCGCACATGCACAATAGATGTGATATTCAAACATGGAGCAAGTCAAATTGCACAACCAGCCAATGTCTGAATATTGCACAACCTGCATCATAGCGCAACCAGGAAGGGGAAGCTGAGCAGATATGATGCGCCATAGCGCAACAAGGCCAGCCCAGCTGTGTGTAGTCCAGAGGCACCATAGCGCAAGCAGAGAGCCCCCCAGCAGCAGAGCAATGGAACTGCACAACCAGGGAGGTAGGCAGGGGCTCGCCACCCATGCCACAGATGGGCACAGGAACAAACTGCAGAACTAATAATACACACCCACACCCTAAGCACAGCATCACTGGGGGAGGGACGGAATATCCACTGGCCCATGGGGACAAGCCAACAAAGCACAGCTGGGCCATGGTGCACCAGCACACCCACTGACAAGCTGAGACTGCCACACAAAGAGGGGGCAGACAACCCAAGTGCACAACAGCACCCCCCTGTGCACAGCACACCCTGCACTGGTACCCCAAGACACCACCCATGAGCAGTGACTGTCACTGTCACTGAAGGAATCCCCATGTACCCACCTGCCACACTGCAACCTCGTGTACCACAGAACCATACAAGCCAGACTCAACAGGAGCACCCAGTGGTGTGTGGCAGCAGATGGCCAGACCGGCTGAAAGCCACTACCACACCAGGGACACCTCCCCACGCACGCACACACACACACACACACACATACCCAGGACAATACCGCCCCAGATGCCATGCACACCACTGCAACTGAGCACCTATAGCCAGCTGCAAATCAGAGACCACCACAGTATTCATAACAAAATAGATTTATATAATGAAAATATGAACAGGAACAACAGTAACAGACAACTATGTACAACTATATACAAGACAAGGTTGGGGGTACGAGTACAAGGTAGGGGTGGGTAAGGGGCAGGGGTGAAGAACTGGGTGAGGGAAGGCAGGGTGTGAGGGATGGGTAAAGGGGGTAGGTGAGTGGCAGCTACTGCCCGCCAGGCTGCACATCAGCCGGCTGCTGCTGGTCCCGGGTCCTCCTCCTATGCCTCACTCCTCTTTGTTGCATGTCCCTCAGGATCTCAAGGGACTCCAATGAGATGTCCAGCAGGTGGTGGACTGCCCGCTGTATCCTCCTCAGGATCTGTACACCTTGGACAAGGGAACAGAATCAATGGCTGTGACTGTCCACAACCCTGAAGCCCACCCAACATGCATGGCATACAGCCAAGTGCCCCGCTCCTGTGATGGACTGCACCCACCCACAGTGACCGTGCACAAGACAAGCCCAACCAGGCAGCAACAGCCATGTTTGCCACTGCACACACACTCCACGCATGACCAGCATAGCACAACCAAGGCTGTACAGTGACATGGCTAAGCGGTGGGAAGTTAGTGTCACAGCCATGTGCCCAGTGCACGCATGGACCACCAGTGACGCACTCCCAGACATGCAGTGCCACTGGACAGTGATGACTGTCACATGTCGTGTGCATGGCAGTGTTGTCCATGGATGGTGGCCATGCCCTGCACCCTCCACAGCATGCAATAGCATCCATGATGTCATGACACTCACCCTCATCAAACCGCTGCTGCTGTGGCTGTTGCTGATGCCGTGACTCGACACCACCACCACCTCGGACAGCCACCGCTGCCACCCCTCGCCATGCCTCATCCTGGGCCCACCTCCACTCCTCCACACCTGTGGGAAACAAAAGGTGAGAAACACATCAGTGAAATCCCAAAGCAGACAGCCCCCTGCCCCAATGAGTGTGCCTGCCCGCACAGCCAGACCCATACATCACACACCTGTAAACAACGCCACAGCCAACCATAGACCAGCCCTCCCCCATGTGCTGGTCACAATACACAGTGTTACCCATGCGGACAATACAGGTTCATAGACGGCTCACCCACCTGGACTAGGCACCACGCCCCTCCTGGCATGTGACCATAGGTGCGCCAGCAGTGCCTGCTCCCTCCTGCGTAGGTCACCATATCGGTGTCTGCACTGCTCCGCTGAGTGCCACTGGCCAGTGGCCTCCTCAAGTTCAGTGGCCACCTGCTGCCACACATGTGTGCAGGCCACGTTCAGGGGTTCATCCCCAAACAGTGACCCATGGTGAGGCTCCACCACAGCCACCAGGTTGGCCAGCTCCAACGCAGTCCACTGTGGTGCTCTCCTGCATGCCATCCCTGCAAGTATATAGTAGGCAATATGGCGCTCTGCAGCACAGTAATCCCACGTGGAAATGTTGTGCAATACAACTCCATCAGTCCCTATCGTGCTGTTCGTATAGCGCCGCCAGTCCCTATTGCGCTGTTACCGAACAGCGCGATAGAGCTGCAGACATGCCATAAGTACAGCGCCAGGGGGGCCAAGGTTGAGCACAAGGTTATGGGTCTCTGGTGCAAGGCCACGCACAGTGCCATCAGATGTCTACACATCTAGTGCGATTGGTCACCTGTGTGCCATTGCCACAGTGGACTATTACGCAGTTGTGCCACAGCGCCATGTGGTGACCGGCGCTGTAGTGCCACTTGCACAATGGTGGCCGTGTCCTGAATTGCCAATCGTGCACAGCACATCATCAGCATGGCAGACGCCTGCGTAAGCTACCTGGGCATATGCAGTGCGGTGTACTACGCAGTTACAGAACTGCGCCATTGGCTCAGCCGGCTCAACCATATTGCGCAAAGCACAACAGTGCGATATTCAGCCATCATATGCAAATCATCCGATCAGCTATTCAATGGCACAGTGGCACGATTTGCATCTCATTAAAGTTGCTCCAGTCCTAATTTGCATGCATTGTGCTATAAATGTATGACATTGATCTGCAGTGGCCATATTCGCTTACTGCAGCTGATAGGTGAGTTGCATGCATTTTGCTGTTCTGGATCATGGCCCCAGAGAAGCTGTGTACTGTACAGTCACAGGTGACCACTCTCACCCATACAGGCTGTGAAATGACCGAGCGAGGACTGGGTGAGGAGGATGATGGTGGGCGGAAGAGGAGGCCCAACTTTAGCAAGGTGGAGACAGAGGCACTGTTTGAGGCATACCTGGCTGAGGAGCTACTTCTCAGTGGACGGCAGGGCACCCCTCAGGCCCGAGCTGCTGCATGGGAGGGGGTGGCATGTGCCGTCAACCTGCATGGCAGCCACCAGCGCTCCGTGCAGGAGTGTAAAAAGAAGATGGGGACCGACAGGAGGAGGGTGAAGGAGAAGGTTGCAGCCATCAGGGTGGCACGTGCTGCTACAGGCGGTGGACATCTGGAGGTGGTGCAGCTGACCCCGTCGGAGGACATGTTCACTGCAAGCATGCAGCGCAGAACCACTGAGGGTGTGCCTGGAGGTGGCTTCCAGACAGGTGGTAGCCCATCACTGCATGGTATGTCACGCTGGGGGGGAGGTAGTTCACATGCACTAATGTGTCCTTCCTTTCTGTTACAAATCTTGTGCGCCTGCAGGGGTCAGCAGTGGAGGGCCTACCCACTGTGGACAGCCACCCGGAGTTGGACGAGGGCCCATCCACCTCCGCAGATTGCCGGCGTGCACTGCGGCAGTGTGCATGGCCATCTGCCTTCACAGATGTTGAGACAGGTGTGGGGAGTGCCCTTCCTGTGTCCCAACGGAATGGACACACAGCAGGCCAGCACACGCCCATGGATCTAGCTGGTTCCAACGTGTGTGCCAGCATGTCAGCACAGTCCCAGGCTGTGCCTGTCAGCACTGGTGGGGCAGCACTGGTGGCTGTGCAGGTCACTGGCAATGTTGCAGCCACAGCAGGGGAACCACTGATCCCGTGGGCACAGCAGGTGGAGGGGCAGCAGCAGCAGTCACCCACCGGGACTGGGGGTACAGGGCTCAGTGGTGATGGAGGTGCACTGCCTGTGGACATGCCCATATCTGGTCCTGGTGAGCAGCGCCCACCCTCAAGGGGTGCTGTACATCAGGCCCTTCCAAACCCTGAGGGACAGGTTGCCGATGTGGCAGATGACCTCTTTGATGAGCACACCCACCTGCTGAAGGCATCAGTACAGCAGCAGATGCAGGTTGCATCGTCCGTGGAGGCACTGTGTATGGCTCTGGAGTGGCACAGCAGGAACGAGAGGATCCTGTCCCGGATTGACCATATGCGGGTGGATGTGACCACCGCCATCGACAGGGTGACACAGGCAGTGGTCAGTGCCGTGGCCACATTGGGCACACAGTCAGGTGCCCCTGTACCGCTCACACCATGCAGTACACTAACCACTCCCCATTCCCAGTGTTGTGCAACATCCACCCTGTCGACACCTGGTTCAGCAGTGGGCATCCCGAGTACCCCTGGTGCAGGTATGTTTGGTATGCTGCAGACCCCTGTGTGGACAAGGTCATGCTCGTGCAGTGGGACTCCTGGTGGTCCATTGGTGCCACCTCATGTGGCCCATGCTCAGCCTGCCAGTGCTGCTGGGTCTCGGTGGGGCCGCCCATGCATCCGAGGTGGCCGTGGCACTGTGCCACATGACTCAGCTGTCTCCCATTGTGAGCCCTGTCTGGTGCTGCCCTGTGTGCAATGTGTGTTTTGGTGGGCAGTGCACCAGTGGGTGCCCTGCCCTACTTTCCGACACACGGACCACCTGCACACCCTCCCGACTGCTGTCCACAGGTACATGTGCATGATGATGCCTGCATTGCACTGTACACCAAGGTGCAAGGGTGCCCAGCATCTGACACACGTACATGGACAGTACAGGTGGTGGCCTGTGGACGTGTGTGTTTCTCATGTCTGTTCCTGCTCTGCTGTGCACCTGACCCCTGTGCACTTTGTGCCTGGTGTGTGTGAGTGTCTGTCCATGTGGCGTGTGACTGTTCACCCCTCCCTGGTTGTGTGTTTGTGCTTATGTGCCCTGCCACTTCCCTCACCGTCATGCACCCCTGGTGTGTTACCCTGTGTGTATGTGGGTTGTGCCCTGGACAGTGTTGGTTGCACATGTCCCCATGACTTACCTGTGTTGTGTGAAGTGCTCCTCTGTGATGGTGTCCCGGTGCAGCTGGGCCAGCCAGATCAGACGGGTGTCACGCCGTCCAAGGGGGGGCTGCTCATCCCCATCATCACCGGTGTCACCAGCATCCCCATCGCTGTCCCCTCCTCGACCTGTGGCTATCCCACAGTCTTTGGCCATGTTGTGCAGGATACAACAGGCCAGGAATATCCCACAGGCCTTTGAGGGGCTGTACTGTAGGGCACTGCCAGAGGTGTCTAGGCATCGGAAGCGTGCCTTCAGCATCCCAAACACCTGCTCGATGATGTTGCATGTGCCTCATTGAAGCGTTGATGCGATGGGGTCGTGGGCTGCCAGTAGGGTGTGAGCAGCCAGGGACAGAGTGGGTATCCACTGTCACCTGTGTGGAGATAGTGGAGGTTAGTGTCATGTTCAGGCTCATGTTGCCCCTAACCCTGTGTGCCACTCCCATGGCACCTGTGGCTTACCCACCCTTGCCCCCGTTTTGCCAATCCTACATGCATACTCACCCACTAGATGTCCTGTGGGGATGTCCCCACTCTCGAATTGATGGCACAGTGCTGACTGGTACCATATGAATGAATTGTGTGCTCCGCTAGGGTGCGTGGCACAGACATTGATGATGCGCCCACTGGCATCACACACCACCTGGCAGTTGACACTGGAAAACCCCTTCCAATTGTGATAGGCAGCCCCATTGGGGCCAGGTAGCATGCGAATGGCCACATGGGTGCAATCTATTGCCCCTAGCACACCAGGCATATGTGCTATGCTGTGGAACTCCTGTATGTTTCTGTACGCTCTGCCATGGTGCTGGGGAAATGGATGTACTCCACAGCATGTGGCAGCAGTGTGCTGAGGAATTGGGTGAGGATGCGTGATGTGGCCGACTGTGTTATGCCTGTGGTGTCCCCTGTTGGCCTCTGGAAGGTACCCGTGGAGAGCAAGCACATACAGGCTGTTACCTTTGTCTCCACTGACAGGGCGTGACTCCGTCATGAGGGTGCCTGCATCACATCACTGCACAGCTCACAGAGCCGCCTCAGTATTGCCCTGTTTAGGCGATACCGGCCGACAATCTCTACGTCTGAATACAACTCAAAGCTGATGCGGGCACGGTACTGCCTGTTGGGGGAATACCGCTGATCGGCCCTTCCACGGCCACGTCCCACTGTAGCATGCCTTCTCACCCCCCTCATTACAGCTTCCATGTGAAGCTGGCACTGTCTATCTCCCTGGCTTGTGTCCCCCCCCCGGCTGTTGTTAATCTGTTACCCCCGCTGTCCTGACTGCTACCTCCACTGCACCGGGTACACCTACTGGCCTCTGCACTCTATGGCCCCACACACCTTCACTTGCCCCTATTCTGTCCTCTACCCTCCCTGGCCTGCACTGGTTCCTGTTGTGGCCTGCTCTGTCTGGCTGCCTCATGTGCATTCCCTGTCGCGTTCTTGCACCTCTTCCTTGAGCCTTTTTATTTTGGCTCATTTCCGCCGTGGTGCAACTTCCACCTGGTCCACTGTTGCACATTGCGCAAACCTTTGAATATCGCATTGCGTGCTTTATGCATGGTTCCACCCCCTTCGGTTGTGCATACCTTCATTTGTATTGCGGTGTTGCTCAGCATGTTTTCTGTGGCACAACTGCCTCCTGCTGAATATCGCACTATGGCGCAATTTTGGACTTGCGCTGGCACAACCCTATTGCGCATGGCGCAACCCTTTTGAATATCTGGCCCAAAGGTTAAACATTAACAGCTCCCTGTCCAACCAATGCCCAGTCACTAATGGAGTAGCTCAGGGCTCTGTCTTGTGGCCCACTTTGTTCAACCTATATATTAGCAATTTGAAAATAAATTCTAATAACTGGTTAGTAAATTAGCAGATGACTCTAAACTCAGGGGGAACGTAAACACTGATGTAGACTTACTTAATTTAGTTTCTGATCTAACCACCATAGAACAACGGGCACTGCACAACAGGATGGAATTTAACGTAGATAAGTGTGTCGTCCTCCACTTTGGAATGAAAAATAAAAAAAAATACATACAAAATTAACAACACACCATTAAAGGCATCTACCACTGAAAGAGATTTGGGAATACTCATCAATAACAATTTCACTACCCACAACCATTGTCAAAAAATAACTGATATGGCAAACTCCCTCCTTAATCAAATTAAATGGTCCTTTGTCACTAGAACTGAGCAATGCTTAATCCCCCTTTATAGATCCCACCTAAGACCCCACTTAGATTACAGTTCACCTGTCTGGAATCCTTATTTGAAAGGTGACATTATCCACTTCCAGTAAGTGAAGTCTTACATTCACAAAGTTGTGAATGACTATTACAGTACACTGCAAGCACATTGGTTGACAGTGTGGACCAATGAGCTTGCAGGTGTTACTGTAAGTTGTTATTTGGCGGGCAGCTGCAGAGGTGAGCGGGTGGGTTTGCTGCCCGCTGATGACTTGAGTGGGGGAGTAGGGTGGGATGGGAGTCCATGTGTGTGGGACATGGGGTTACCACTAGACTACCAGGGACAATAAATTATTTAATTTACAGTGATTGGGGTACAGAGGGGGGAGGGGGGAACCACTGGACTGCTAGGGACAAACACATATATATTTTACAGTGATCGGGGTACAGAGCACGGAGAGGGAACCACTGGACTACCAGGGACAATAATATATTTATTTTGCAAGATCTGGGTTTCGTGTGTGGGGGGGTACTACTAGACTACCAGGGACCTCAAACATACCGTGCTGTGCGCCTGGCACATTCTGCTGGCCAGCCCTGCACAACTCATGCAAATAGGGCCATAATGGCATGCAAATGACCCCATTTGTGCCTTGCATGCATAATGACCTCATTTGCATGTTCAGGTCTGAATATCTGGAAATTTCAGCTGGTGCATCTCCAGATGCACTGATGCATTCCCAGTCCAGATATTCATACCTATATGGGGGATGCGCCGGCACATCATATTTGTGCTGCTTGCATATTTTGATATATTCAGAAGGGCTGTGCCATTGCACATCTCTTCTGAATATATCCCTTTGTTGATTCGGCCCAACTCAGTTGTGAGGAGCAACAACATGTGCCATTTCCAGGTGCATTTTTCAATATCTGGGCCCATGTCTGTATGGTGTTTGCCCCAATGCCCTGTAGGCAGCCCATAAATTAAAAGGGAATATGAGATTTCTGCAAATCGAGGCTCCTCTCATTGTGCTTCCAAAACATCCCAAAAAACGTTTGCATATTGGCAGTCCAAGAATAAATGTTGTTGGGTCTCTAGAATTTGAATACAAGACTCTCTAGGACAGTATCTTTCTGTGAGCTGCTTGTGTTTATTATTATTTCACACACTTAGTCCCCCTTAATTGCCCAAACACAATCCCAAAGGAGGGGTGTCTGGGATTAGTGAGTTGCCTAAGTACTTTCTGCAACTGATTTTCTGGACACAGTGGAAAGACAATCTCTGCCTAACATTCTGTTTGTGCTATCATTTTATAAATGACCTTCCTGTCCATGGCTTACTTGGTTTACTTGGTTTTTCTGGGGCATAAGTAGGCAAAAGCCCATCGAGAATGCCCCCCCCCACAAGATTTGTGGAACATTATTGTTTATAATGAGTTAGCCAGATATCTAATCCCTTTTTAAAGGCTTCAAATGTTTCGCTGTATATCAAACTCTGTGGGAGTTTGTTCCACTGTTTTGGAGCTCTTATTGAAAAATAATTTAACCTTTGGTTAGGTTTTACTCTTTGTACTTCAAGTTGCCTGGAGTGTAGTCTAGGGACAAGTTTCCTTTTGAAACAATGTATGCCACATTGCTGCATTAAAGGCAGTGATATCAATAGTTTGTAGAGGAATACAAGATCTCCTCTAGTACGCCTCAATTCTAGGGAGTGTATGTTAAGCTTCTGGAGTTCTCTTTGATAATCTAATTGTGCTAGGTGAGGGACCATTCTAGAGTCTCTTCTTTGTATTTGTTCCACTCTGATTATATCCTTTTTTAGATATGGGCTCCAGAAGGGTGAGCCATAGTCTGAGTAAGGTCTAATGTAGGTTCTGTATTGTGGAATTATGCATTCCTCAGATTTTAAAATTAATGTACGATCTATCCTCCTCAGTAATGCATTTGAGTTTCTTGTTAATTTATCACAATGGTCAGTAGGGGTGAGTTTAGTATTAATTATTATACTAAGATCTTTTTCACTGTTTGATACTTTTAATATTGTATCTTTAAGTCTATACAAAAGTAGTACTGAATTAGTCAAGAGATTTTTAAGGATTTTTAAAAATCCCTATAGAGAATTGTGAAACCTTTAGTTAGGGATTTTGTTTTGTTTGTTAGTGTGTTCACTGCTACCCAGAGAGGGTTGTCTCATCTGATAGTGTAGTTGGAAATCTATCAGATGGCACTTAAGTACTGTAATAGGAACTGACCTCTTTCTGTAGGTATAACAAAAATTATTTTAGAGGATTTTTTTTCACTAAATTTTGTGAAGGATAAATAGGGAATCTCACAAAATTACTTGACAAATTTGGTGCTCCTACTATAGAGTTGCAAAGGGTTATTTCTACCAAAACGAAGTACTGGAATTTATTTAGGTTAAAGTCCATCACGTTAGAGGTAGCCCAATTATCAATGCGTGATAAATCATTTTTAAGTTTTATGTCATCGATCAAATCCAGTCTTCCACCCAGTTTTATGTCATCAGCTAATTTAGAAAGTATATTATTAGACTTGATTTTCATGTCAGAAATGAATAAATTAGAGTTGGCCCAAGAATTGAGCCCTGTGGCACCCCACTGGTCACTCTCTCACTATCGGATAGTACTCCATTAATTCTAACCTGCTGTGTCCTGTTGGTCAACCAACTGTCGACCCAGGATATCAAGTTGGCAGGGAGTCCTAAATATGAAAGTTTATCAATTAATTTGTTGTAGGAAACATGATCAAAAGCTTTACTATAATCTAGAAGAATTACGTCTGTAGGTATATTGGAATCTAAACCTTGATTTATGTTATAAAAAGCTATGAGATTGGGTGTGCAAGAATGCCCCTGCTTAAATGCACGTAGTACATTATTATTAATGTTAAGTGTCTGTAGTTCAGTTTCTACTATATTTTTAATTACTTTTTCCAAAGGTTTACATGGTACTGAGGTTAAACTAATGCGATGATAATTAACTGGGTTAGTGCTACATCCTTTCTTAAAAATAGGTGTTACATAGGCCTTTAACCAGTCTACAGGAACCGTAGATTCTTCCAGTGATTTATTAAAAATTAAGCTTAATGGTCATTTGATAACTTCCTCTGTTTCTATAAGGAATCTTGAGCTAATACCATTGGGTCCTGGGCCACTGTTTTTTTTTGTAGTGTTTTTAACACCTCCTCAGTTTGTTTGATACTTGGTATTTTATGTCTGGTGCGAATTGTCTTTGGATATATTTTTTGATCCTTTTTAAAAAATACTGAGAAAAAGTATTGATTACGTGTATCAGCTGCAGTATATCCTTACTATTAGTAATCAGATTATCAGTTTTTAATGGTCCAACTTGATTGGTGCTTCCCATTTTGTTATTCAAGTATGCAAATAATGATTTATTTCCATTTTTTGTGTGAGCAATTCTAAATTCCAAGTTGCGCTTGGCCAGTCTAAAAGCTTGTTTTAGTTTTTTTTACAGATGTTTTAAAGAGTGACAGATATTCATTTATTTATTATGGGGCATTTTTAAGTTTATGAAAAAGTTTCTTTTTATGCATAACTCCTAGGTGGTGCTATCACAAGTGCTACTACCCCTGCCTGCTTGGTTAGTTGCAGGTTAAGGGGCCTGAGTTCTGAAATGGGTGCCTCCACCCAGAGGTCAGGAATGGTAGTAGTCAAACTACCCTGGGCACAGCCCTCGAGACACTATAACCCCCCTCTTTCCCTGCTAGTGGCCAACACACTGCACAATAATTACTTCTACAATACCCCTGATATGCTGTTCCAGTACCCAAATGGTTTGCACTTACCACCAGAGCTGGTTTCTCCAGTGCAATCCTGGGGACCCCTGTAAAACAAGGTTAGACAGAGCAAATGGCAACAGTACAATACTTTGTGCATAAACAGGATCCACAGACTGGTTAAAATGCAGAAAAAAGGTAGATCTGATTTTATTCAGGGGATTTGAACAAGGAAGGGGGTCAATCGGGTTAATCAGCTTAATTGCTCTATCAATCACACAGCTGTGCCCTGCAAGCAGAGTCCCTAACACTGTCACCTCTCTGGGTACCCAGGTGAAGGAAAGGTGGGCAAGCCAGGACCATTGCCTGGGGTGGGCTGGCATTGCAGCTGGTCGGGGTCCTGTGATGGAAAAACAACTTGCACAACACAATATTTGTAAGCCGGAGCTGGAAGGCTCAGTTCTTGAAGAAAAAGATAACAAGACAATCAGGTGACACACTTTTGATTTAGCTATATGTTGCAGGGAGCTACCCTGGTGATTACTCATGATGCCCAAGACTGGACACAGGCTGGACAAAAATGGAGATAGCAGATGAACTCTCTGGATTGCCAGGAGAAGCAGGGCCCGCACGATTCACCAAGGCATCATTCCTGTTCAGGCGTGGAGCAGGGGGATGATCCCTGGGCAGGTCTCTCGTTGATGGCTCTTCTCTGTGCAGCAGGGTAATCTGGCAGGGCCCTCGTGGCACAGCCCAGCCACATGGAGCTAACCATGGATTTAGTCTGTTTTGTGCTGGATACAGCTTCCAGCAATCAGCGCACAGTTCACACAAAAGAAGAACTAAATCGCTACCCCTATTCAGTACACAGTACATTTATATGCAAGGAACTATTACTGTACCAGACAAACTGCTCCCTGGTCACCAGCCAGAAGGGGAAGGAAGGAAACATATTCAATTCAGTGCTTTAGAGTAATTGGTAATTGCTATTTTTCTTTTAAACTTAGATTGTGGGCGTTTAGTGACACTATACTTTCTTTGTTGTCTTTACTTATAATTGTTTTTGGGCTGTTGAAAATTTAAAATATAGTGGTGGTGTAATTCTGTGCTGTCTTTAATTGCTGAAAATTTTATCTTGGCTTGTCTGACTGCCCTGTAGTTGGGTGAAGGGTGTTAATTGTCTGGCCTCTGACCTCAGCTACGTGATAACTGGAGGTGGGGCTTAGTCAGAGTTAAAGTAGCAAGCAGAGGTTTATTTTCTCAGAAGAAGCCAGAAGGGAAGGAAGGAAACATATTCAATTCAGTGCTTTAGAGTAACTGGTAATTGCTATTTTCTTTTAAACTTAGATTGTGGGCGTTTAGTGACACTACTTTCTTTGTTGTCTTTACTTATAATTGTTTTGGGCTGTTGAAAATTTAAAATATAGTGGTGGTGTAATTCTGTGCTGTCTTTAATTGCTGCAAATTTTCACCCCCTCCCTTCCCCAACTCTTAATTATATGCCCT
Organism: Neoceratodus forsteri; assembly: GCA_016271365.2. Classification (NCBI taxonomy): domain Eukaryota; kingdom Metazoa; phylum Chordata; order Ceratodontiformes; family Ceratodontidae; genus Neoceratodus; species Neoceratodus forsteri. The sequence continues at coordinate 735,156,968 of CM057454.1, forward strand.
GATAAATCTGATTGACAGGAGCTAAACACAGGGTATAGTAAGGGTGTAAGTAGGAGGGGCATAAGGGAAGAAGCCCACCCTCAGCACAACAAGTGTTTTGACTCATTTATTTATTTATTGGTTTCTTTTCCTTTTAAAAAAAAATATCTGAGGATTAGTGACAGGATTTTTGTACAGTAAATTAATAAAAAGAGAACTAGAGAGCTTCAGTAGCAGACAAGTAGTGGAATTGCAGTATAATGTGGGAGTGGTGCAATGCAGTGGCTGTGGGGCAGCCATATTCAGGCAGACCTTCTGGACACTGAGGTGCTGCCCTATCTGCATGCATCTCTCTGGACTGTGGGATGAGGTAGCCAGACTCAGAGCAGAAGTAAACTGGGTCAGGAGTACCATCACCCTATCCAGGGACCACCCAGTCCAATGCAGCTGCCTCAAAGGATGCCGAGCAGGAGCACTTGGATGACAGTGGGCTCAGGAGGTTAGAGCAGTCAGGCAGAGGCACATCCCAGATCCTATTCCACTCAAGAACTCATATGCCACACTGGCAAACGAGGACAACCAAATAGAGGTACCCAGAGAAGTGGAAGGAAAGGATGTGGAGGTTAGGCAAGGAGGTGACCTCAGCGGGGAAAGCAGTGGACCCCAGAGGAGGAGGAGCCCCAGACAAAATCACTGCTCAAAACCAGGAGCTCAGAAGTAGCTGGAGTTCCTGACAGGCCGATCACATTTAGCAAAATCTTCAGTCTTCTACAGGTTGAGCCTGGATACACCTTAGTGGCTTCTTTGCTGTCTCTCAAGATCGGATTTAGTCTGAAAATAATCGTCTTCTCCCTCTCAGGGCAGAAAATGGGCAAACAGTCCAGAAGTCAGGCCTTCCACAGTTCTCCCACATGAACTACTGTGCAAGCAGCTACTTGAACTATCCAAGCTGTTGCTCTTTTAGCTTCCAACTTAGATCTGGCTAGTCAACAGACAGCCTGGGGATTTTCCTCAGATCCAAAAGGTTTGATTGGTCAGTACAGCTGTCAATCACAACAACAACTCCCCCTGTAGTTGCAAAAGAGTGCCTATAGTCCAAAACTACAATTCCCACAGTCTTGGGTCCATACAGCCCCTATGAGCAGGCTCCATTTTAGAGTCCCCCATTACTGATTGGTCCAATTCGGCAGTTCGGGGCAAAAATGGAGGAGACAATTAGAACAGTCTGTGCTACAAAGAAGGCAGGTTAGAACCAACTACATCATCATTATTACTCTAAATTATTTTCAGCAGATAGTTACATTCTTTAGCAGAGCTCCCTCTGCGTAACTAGTGACGGCAAAAACAGAGCAATTAGCAGGCAGCCTAGGCTGGATCCAAGCATGGAAACACTCAGTCGCCCTCCCAGATTAATTATTAGTGCAAACAGACAGCCCTTAAAGTGACAGTACAAGGAGGCCACACAGGCACTCACTGGCAATACATTTAAATGGCTATAGCGCCGAACACCAACTGGGCAACGAGCATTTAGGCAAGCTCATGAAAGACTTTTCAGGAACCCCCATTTGTATGGAGGTTGCATATGCCTTATTAATTTTTTTATATGATTGTTTAACCAAGGTGGTATCTGTCTTCTATATATATATATATATATATATATATGGATATATTTTGCTTCTAAGTTTAGAATAATATTTTTCATGCAGTTCCACGATTCCTCAAGTGTAAGTGGTAATAATATGTAAAGTCAGTTTTATCATAATTATTTAACAAAGTACTGTTAGAGACACCACGCTGATTATAAAGTAAACGAAAAAATTATGGATTTATGATCACTGTTGCCCAAGGAAGGGTGAGATCAGAGGTATTATTGTCAGGGGTGGTAAATAAGAGGTCTAGAATATTGTTCCCTCCAGTAGGTTCATTAATTAATTGATCAAGTCCTAGATCGATTATAGTAGACATGACATTTTTTTCTATTAAAAACTCAGTGGATAAAGTTTCCAAATTTGCAGTGGGTAAATTAAAATCACCCATCATCAAAATATTGCCTTTATCTGCAATACCTCTAATTTCACCTAATAAGGTATCTGTATATTTATGATTGACATTAGGTGGTCAGTAACAAGTACCAAATGTTATTTGGGACTGTCCGTTCAGTTGTACATTAATCCATACACTTTTGGTGTCAGTTTCTAAGGTAGCCTCGTGTGAGGCAATGGTGTCTTTGACGTACATGCAGACACCCCCCACCCTCCGGTCTGTATGATCTTTTTGATAGAGTTTAACCGTGGGATACTTGCTAACCATTCTGAATTGGTATTCCACCAAGTTTCTGTTACTGAAATAATATTGAGATTTAACAAATGGCATTTAGCTTCAAATTCTGCAATTTTAGGTGTATTCAATGACCTGGCATTAAGGTACAACACGTTACAATAATCCTGGGTACTGATATTGGACGTCAGAGACGTGGATTTAAGTCCATTCTCCTCCTTTGAAGCTAGTTTAAAGCATTGGGAATAAACATAGCAATTATTTTACCCAAGATTGTACTCCGTCTCCTACTTAGGTGTAGCCCAAAATGTGAGGGTGCAATTTTCCATTTTATAGCATTCTTTTTTTTTTTAAATATATTTTTATTGAGTTTTTTCTCTCTTAAGTCAGGAGACATTTTATAATCAAAACATTTTCTGTGCTTACTTCAGATTTGTTATGGTACAGGTATTCAATACATGAAGATTTTTTATATTTGATACAGGTTAGTATTAAAATCTAATAATTTTGAGACACCATTCTATTCTCATTCCCCGGTTCCCGTCTGCTATGGGCAATAATCAGGATCAACTCTGGCATGATAAATTGACCATCTCTACCAGACAGTGGCAGACCTATCCACTTGGTTATTTAGTTTTGCTGTAATGTTTTCCATCTGATATATAGAATTCACAAGTTGCCTCCAATCTTAGATGCTCAGTATTGTTTTGGTCATCCATTTCTTCGTTAACGATTTTTTTGCAGGCAACAACAGAATTGGAAGCAGGGTTTTTGTCCACGGGGGAGAACGATCAGGGTAGACAGCCAAGAGCACCATTTTGACTGTGAGCTTGACACACTCCCCAAGGACCTCACTGATTTCTTTTTGTATACATAACCAGAAGGGCATTAAGCATGGGCATTGCCACATTATATGTGCTAAGTCGGCCATCTCGGCTCCACATTCCCTCCAACAAGCCCCAAAATCAATCAGAGGTATTTAGTCAGACTTGCCAGTGACCTGAAAAACCTTGATCTGCATTTCCAAGAGTATTCTCTCCAAATATGAGAATGGGTGATTTTGACCACATGCAATGATTAAGAGGATCATTCTTCATTAGATACAACGAGGTCTAAGTCTTTGTTCCAACTAGATAGTATTGAGTTTGTAGATTCTTTAGATTGATCTCTCATCATTTGTATAGATAACCAATGAAATGGTTCCAGTATTGTCCATGAGAGTGATAAAGAAATAATTTTAAGAGAGGGGTAGGGGAGAAGTCAGTTTGACCTGAATTATTCTGTTAAATAGTAGGTGGTTTCTGATTTGGAGGTATCTAAAATGGTCAACATTTGAGAGGTTAAATTTAAGTTTTAATTCTTCCAATGGTAGGATCCCATTTGTCCCTAAGAACTGAAAAGCCTGTTCCAGTCCTAATCTGCACCAACGGGAAAAGGTTAAGTTATTGTGGGATGGACTCAATCTCACTGGATTGGTTACAGAACTACCTCACTGATAGGCAGCAACAAATCAAGGCCGAAGGAGAGCTTTTTCCACTCAAACCAATAAAAAGAGGAGTCCCACAGGGATCCATATTGGGCCCTCTACTGTTCACCATCTATATTAACAATTTGGACTTAGGAATCAAGGAAGCCAGTATCCACTTGTTTGCCGATGATACAGTGCTCTACCTAAGTCATGACTCCTCTGGAGACGCATGCTCTGAATTGCAAGCCGAATTCAATAAGCTGCAAAACCAGCTCATCAACAAAAAGTTATTGCTAAATGCAAAAAAAACCAAGGCCATGCTGTTTGCACCATCCAGCTCTAGGGCCAACACTGCAGCCACTGGTACAGTTCCTTCTATAACCACCCTACTTGGTGAAAAGCTTGAGTTTGTGCCGAAATTCAAATACCTGGGTATATGGCTGGATAATAAACTCTCCTTTAAGGACCACACAGAAGAATTGTTGAAAAAGCTTAGGCAGAGGCTTGGCCTCTTTTACAGAATTAAACATCTCCTGACTGAGGCTGCTAAAGACAGCTTGTTCATTCACATTCCTCTCATTAATTGATTACACTGACATTATCTATGGCCAATGCTCTGTCTCACACCTTGCAAAACTGGATGTACTGTACCACAGAGCCTTAAAGATTCATAACTGGCCTTCCATCCTCCACAATAATTAGTGCTCGTTATACGCTGCAGTAGGATGGCCTTCTCTGCAATACAGACGGCATAGAAATGCAGCTATTTGGACATTTCGAGCACTCACCAACAAACTCCCGGATTACATTGCTGCCTGCCTCCCCCTAAGTTCACCAAGTAGCTATGCCATAAGAAGCCACTCGCTAATTTCCCTAAAAATTCCCAGGATCGGTAACCACTTTGGTAGGGCAGCCATAAGCCACGCTCTGCCCTCACTTTGGAAAAGGATTCAAAGCTCACTGAAACTTAGCTCTCCTGTCAGTATTGCGATGTTTAGGACTCTTTATGACAAAACATTTGCTGAAATCTGTAAATGTTTCCATAGTTCCTAGTGGTCCTGTTAATGGTTCCCTTTCTAGCCCTACCACATGCAGCCATGAACATAACCCCTCTCTTCCCTACCTAACTTGTTCAATAGTCAGCTGCCAAGTTGGCCTTCGGAACCCTTGGCACTTTTTTCTCTACCTACTCCCTCATGCCACTCTAATAGTTGTTACAGTTGTTATCATGGGCCCTATTGAAGCCTTGGTCACCCTCCAAGCAAAAAATTAGTTTCTGATGGCTAAAATGATCATAATTTGTACCCTTCTATAGAGGCCTGGATAAATGTGTTACTTTAACTTCCATGTATATGAAGGTTGAATATGCCACAATAATGTCATGTGTTGCATGTATGCTCCCACATGTGTACTTGGAATGTATATATTGTACCTATTATTTGTAAGTCTGTTTTTTTATTTAAAACATTTTGTGTACTGCACCGCTAATCTATGTATGTATAACTATCCTTGACAACAGCAGGTCCACCTTGTAAATGAGCTTGCTCAACGGTGATCGCCTGGATAAATAAAGATTTGATTGATTGATTGATTGATTGGAATGAATAGATCGTCCTCTGAAATTATTTTGCAGTACTCGTAGACTGATTGGAGTGGCTCTTTTTCTCGCATTTTAAACCAATTTTTTAAGACCTGTGAGGTGATACCAGTTACGTTTCTCAATGGAGGGGTCTTCCCTGAAGAAGAAAAAAATGTTTTTAATATCATATATATCATTTAGGTGGAATTCCAATGTCTTTCATTGGGAGTCAAACTGATCAGAGAGCCATAGAAGATGAATTTTCAGAAATGCAGTTTCTGCATATTTTTTGAGGTCTGGGAGGTTAGTGCCACCCTGAACCAATGATAGTTTTAGTGTAGAAAGACAAATTTGTGTTTTTTGTTTGCTCCAAATAAATTTTGATATCATGTTATCCCATGACTTAAAATAATATTGGGCTGGGAAATGAGGAATATTTTGGAACAAGTACAATAGGCGGGGTAGGACGTTCATTCTAATGGTTTCGATGCATTGGAATAAAGATAGTGGAAGAATGGATCATCTATCCAAGTCTTTATTGATCTCTATGGAAATGGGTTCATAATTGATTAGTTTGAGTACATAGACATTATGGGGAATGTGTATGCCAAGATATTTAATTTTGGTTGAGTGCCATTTAATTGTTAGGCTTTGTTTTAAAGTGTTCGGAGGGGTATAGTTATATAAAAGAACCTTCGGTTTTGAAATATTTAATTTAAAACCAGCCAATTCCTCAAATCAAGATAGAATTTTCCATGTCTCTTTGATCGAGTCAGTAGGGGATAGTAGGGAAAGAAGTATATCGTCTGCAAAAAGACTAATCTTGTTTTCATTGCTGCATTGGAACACCCTTCACCTTTTTCGATGTTCCTTGCTAATGGTTCAAGATATAGTACGAAGAGTGAAGGGGAGAGAGGACAGCCTTGTCTTGTGCCCTGACTGATTGAGATGGGGGAGGAAAGTCCCTCATTTGTCCGAATATAAGCTTTTGGTGAGAGGTATATTTGGGTCAGACAATGGAGCAATGAGTCCGGCAAGCAGAATGTTTTTAATGTATCCCAAAGGAAAGGCCAATATACTCTATCAAATGTCTTTTCAGTGTCAAGGCTTATAAAGGCTGCTGGGATCTTCCGAGTTTGGATGTATTCCATTAGTATTAGGTATTTTTTCACATTGTCCATGGTAGACCTATTTTTTATGAAACCCACTTGGTCTGGATGTATTATCATTGGGAGAATTGCTTCTATTCTCTTGGCCCAAAATGGCCATGAAAATTACATAGTCTGAGTTCAATATTGATATCGGGCAGTAGGCAGAGGGGTCTAATTTGTTTCCATTAGGTTTTGGGATAGTGGCTATTGTGGCATAGTCTCATGATGGGGGGGTGTATTTCTGGCTGCCATTTCTCTAAATAATTTTAGAAGTCTTGGGACTATTCTTTACTAAAGATTTTATACCATTCATAGATGTATCCATCAGGGCAGGGGCAATGACCTGAGAATTGTTTAGTGACCACGGCCTCTATTTCTTCATTTGATATTGGAGCTTGTAGTTCCTGAACTTGTACTGTTGAGATTTTTGGGAGTTGTAACCGGGCTAGAAAAGTTTGTCCTTTTGGAAGAGGTATTGTGTGGTATAGAGCTGTTGGTAATAGTAAGCGAAGGCTTGTCTTATCTCTTCTTCTCTGTGGGTTATCTTACCAGTTTGGGGGGGGGGTGTTTGATTTTTAGTATTGTCACTGCATTTTTCCTTGCTCTCAGCTTCTGTGCCAACCGGTGTGTTCCCCTGGATCCACCCTTGTAATTTGTTTGTTTTTAATATATTAGAGACATTTAGATCTTTTCATCTATTATTTTTTGGAGAGCTGATGTAGTTGCTCGAATTGTTGTTTGTATTTCTTTATCCCCTTCCTATAGAGCAGTTGAAGATTTTGTAAGTTCTTGGTAAGATCATTATATTTCCTCTCCCTTTCTTTTTTTTCCCTTGAGACGTAGGCAATTATTTTGCCTCTTATGGTGGCCTTTATGGCTTCAGAAACAGCCCATGATGCATTTTCTTCAAAGAATTGTGGGATTCTTTTTTTATTTGGTCAGTGAATTCTTTGTCTTTTAAAAGATAGGGATTTAGTCTCCAAAGTGTTTGTTTCACTTTTTTACCCATATCTACTTTTAATAGCAAAGGGTGGTGATCAGATATTATTTTTGGACAAATAGTTATGTCTCTTACTGAGGAGAAGTGTTCACATGTGGTGAAAAAATAATCTAGTCTAGAGTATGAGTGGAATCTTCCTGAGTAGTAGGTGAAACCTGGGTCTGAGGGGAAAAATTTCCTCCAGATATCCACTAAGCTAAGGTTTTCAAGTTGTGTTTTGAAAAACTTTACTGGAGTTGAGAGGTGGTAGACTTTTGGGTTTGATGAATCAAGATTTGGAGTGATTGTCATATTGAAGTCTCCTGCCATTAGTAGTTGCCCCCGGTGGAGGTCTAATATCTTATTTAGGGATTTGCCGGATTATTGGAGCTTTAGTCTGTGGAGGTAAATATATATTAGCTAATGTAACTTCTTGATTATATAGGCAACCTTGAATAATGATATAGCGTCCTGATCTGTCAGATTGTATTTTGTTTATTTTGATTTGGGTAGTAGATGGAATCATTACTGCCACACCCTGTTTACGCCCATTTGGGTGAGATGGAGAATAAATGGTATATCGACCCCCCCCATGTTAGTTTCTGATGTTAGATGTCTGAAAGATGGGATTCTTGTATAAATATAACATCTGCCTTTTGTTTATTTAAATGCTGCATCACTCAGGATCTTTTGATGGGGTTGTGGAGGCCATTTACATTTATAGAATAGATCTTTACTAGTTGGGAAGCCATTTGGGTTTTTTGTTCTTTGCTTCTCTTTTTACTGCTTTGAGTTTAATACTAATTACTTTTGTTGTCATTTTAAGTTTCTGGCTTTCACTATTATTTTTTTTGTTTGTTTGTTTTCCGGGCCCATCCAGTCCAACTTCACCCAGATCGCCCCCCCCAGACAATGTGAGAAGATTTGCCAACCACAATCAGTTTCTCCTTCAAATATCTGTTAGATCTCCCAAATGAAAAATTTCTGAAGTTTCTGTAATGAAGCAAACCACTGAAATATTGTATCCTGTCTCCTGCGTCTCCTTCCAACTTCGTTACATGAACGAAGGTTAACTGCAACAGTAACTATAATTTTATAAAAAACTGTAAATGAATAACAAAGTTGTGAACCTAAACCATTCATGACTGACAAAATAGCATAACTTAACGGAACTTTGTGTATCAGTGCTTCCATTATTAGAGTGGGAGTAAAATCCCACCCTTCTGTAATCTAAAGCTGATTCCCAAAAGAAATCAGCATTGATCGAGGATCTCTGTTATTAGAGATTCCTCAGAGGATGCAAATCAGCACCCTAAAGGTTCACCTGAAATGGGCAATGTGGGCTTCCTAAAATCCCTATGGGGTCAGACCCCCTACTCTCAGGGTAAAGGGAGAGAAAGAGGGATGATCAGGAACCATTCTCTCACTCCCCTGAACCTATCCTCCCCACCCCTTATATTCCAACCTTGTTTCCACTTCCCAAGACCCCCTTGTCCTCCCTCCCCTCTCTCTTCCCTCTTCCTTGGGAAAGATTTCTCAATGAAGGATCTAACTCTCAGATATACAGGGCTCCCAGTTAGGAGTAGGTACCCATACCAATGGATCGATTCCCTGGTCAGTAAAAGATAGAGAGACCATTTATTTTATCTCACAACTGACCCCTGTTATCTCAGGCAAAAGCCTGAGAAAGGTTCAAGGGATCTAACTCATCTGCCAATTTGTCCCTGCCCTCAAGTTATCCCATCCCTATATTCCTAGGGACCTTCACCCAGTTTGGTTCCTTCCTATAGTGGTCACCAGGCACCTATTTTTTAATTTGTCCTATACTAGATTGTAAGGAGGGGGAATCCTCTTCAAGGGGAAGAAAAAAAAGGGGTATAATGAACTATTAATCTAAAAAATTCAGGAGGAGGAGGGAAGAAATCCCAGGTCTAACCCTCCACCCCGAGGAAGCCAAACAGAAGGGAAAAAGTCACTCCCAAAAGACTAAGGGGCCTATATATTGTATTAATAGGGGCTCTTTAAAATGGATAAAAAAAGGGAAGGAGAGGGGGAAGGAGGCAAAGTTCCTCCCATTCTGACATTCAAGGGCCTTTCCTGTCAGACATGGGTATTGTTTAGAAACTAAGGAAGTGAAGGCTTATGTAAAATATGTTGAGACCCAAAGCATTGCTTGTATGTCCCAAGTCTCTTGGATCTTGATTGAGATTTTTGGCTTGAGTTTTTCTATTTTTCGCCTGCCGGGAGAAGCTCCAGATGAAAGGCTTTCCTACTGAGAGGGGACATCTATAGGAGCCCGCCAAGGACATGGTCATGTTTTCCGACAGGAACCCCCGAAGTCCAAGGAGGGAGGGAGGGAGAGGATGAGGGACCACATCAGGAGGGAGAACCCAGGAGCCCAATTAAGCACCACTATGAACCCCCCCCCAGCCAAGCAGGACTCCCGCCATCAAGGAGGATTATTATTCCACAGTCACAGCAAGGTAGTGGGAAATGATTTAGTTTAGTATCCCTTTATTAAGATGCTGGACTGTTGGGACAGCACCCAAAAGGAGGGCCACCTTGGTCCCCCCTGACGACCCCCCCATCCCCCCACCCATCTTCCTCAAGAAGAGCATCATTAGAATCATCCACCACCAGGACTTATTACTGGTCCACCATCATGGAGGGATTTCTCAGTGATCAAATCTTCTGGAGCATTTCTTCCAGACACATATTGGACTGAGGCATTTCATTCTGCCATGATTGTCCCTGTAGAGTGTTCCTCGAGGGTCCAGAACAAGTCAAGAGTTGCTGTTTAAGTACTCCTGTCTTGAACAGGTCTTCCTTAGCCTCCGAGGCAGAAGTGTACAAGGTAGGGCCCTCTGGGAGGTGTACAATCAGCTTGGCTGGGTAAAAAGATGTGGAATCTAATATGTTGGGATCTTAATATAGGCAACAGCAGGGCACAAGGCCTTCTCTGACATTGGGTGAAGGGGGCATAGTCATTATCAATGATGATACAATGATTTCCATACATGATCCTCCCTTTCTGCCACGATTTTTTAAGGAGCAGTTCCTTCGTCTGGTAGCTTTGCATCCTGATGACAAAAGATCTAGGTCTGGCATCTTTAGCCTTAGGTTTGGGGCTCAGGATACGGTGGGCATGTCCAAAATCAAGGGGGTAGTCAGGCCCAAGATAGAGGATGGATCTGAAGAACTGGTCAGCAAAAGCCAAAGGGTCGGAGCCCTCTTCACCCTCTGGCAGGCCGACGATCCGAAGATTTTTTTCTCCATCCTCTGTTCTCTGTGTCCTCCTGCCTGAGAGAACAATGCAACTGGAATTCTACAAGGGAAAGAATGGCTGATTCCGGGGCATTGATTTTTATATTATTCTGAGAAATCTGCTGGTCTGTCTCCTCAGCCCGAGTCTGCAGCGATCTTAGGTCAGCCCTGACCTGGTTTAATGAGTCCCTCATTTCTTCCCTAAATTCAGAAATGGCCCAAGGATATTTTGCTCTGGTTGAGGGATTAGTTGAGCTGGCTGGGCTGGCTGGCTGTCATTTCCCCTTCTTTTCCCTCCCTTGGCAGCCATCAGTGTGAGGAGTGAACAAGTAGGGCTAATTGGAGAAGCTGCATGAAATTTAGAGGATTCAGTTTGTTCAGAGGAACACAGACTTACTTTTTCCTCCCCAGCAGTCAGGTCAGTAAGTAGAGAAAATCTATTATAAAGGCAAAGTTCCATCCAGTTTAAGGAGAGGAAGCCAAGCTAAAAACTGTAGGGGGTTCGTTTTTGTTGAAGTCTCGATCAGCAGGAGCAGTTCATTTTCATATTTATATTTTTCTCTTCCCTTTTGGCTTAGCAAAGCTGTATAGAGCTGTCTAAAACTGAGCAGGAGTTCTGCTGGCCCACTAGGACCGGGCCACTTGTTCCGATCTGGTTGGGACAGCGAAAGGCAGTGACTCCTCCCTCGTGATCGGGTGCACTATCAGCAGGGGAAACCTGCCTGGAAATCCCACTTCTGGCCAGAGACAGTGATCAGAGGGATCATATTGCACCGGGGCTCCCAAAGCTTGGACTGTGAAAGCAGCCAAAGATTCAGTCAGACTTCTGATTAAGTGTTGCCATCAGTAGAGAGAGAGCAGTGGGGCTGTGCTGTGGTTTGAGTAGGAAAAATGAGCTTTGGAGCCAGCCAGATGGTCCGGGTGAGTTGGACTTTGCAAGAGTAGATCTCTTTTCCCTCACGATCGAATCAGCTCTTTTCCTTCACGATCGAATCGGGCCGCAAGTGGAGCTCTTTTTATTTGGTTTTTCACTGGGTGCGATGAATGGAGTGGTTCCGGTTATTGCAGGGGTCCATCTTCTGATCAAGTCTCCATTTGCTAGCAAGGTATGTTAATTTTTTTTGAGGTAGGAGACCGATTTAGTTGGTTTAGATCTGGGAGCCACTTCAGGGAGCTGTTTATTGTGCCATTCCGGAACCGGAAGTCTCCCCATTTTATAGCATTCTTAATGTTTTCCAGTCCATATTGCGGTACAGTGCCAATTCTCCCCAGCATTCTAGGTTTCTCTTGCTCCCAAACCTGAAGGCATGGTAATAACCATCTGTGCACCAGCTACTTCCATAATTTCTCACCTGGTTTTATTGCGTCCCCCAAATTAAAACAAGAAAAGACTAAAAAAGAATGCTATGGGCTGTACCATATTGTGACTACCCTCCAGGATTGTTCTGTATGTGTATTTCCTTTTTATCAGATTTAACAAAGAGCTCCATAATGTCCATATGTCCAGCGGTGGGGGAAAATGTGACTGAGATACAAAAAGACTGGAATCAAAAGGATCTTAATCAATGCAACTCTCTTCTTCTAAGAAATCTGTTGATCCTTCCATAAAGCCACCAACCTATTTGCACAGGCCATACTTGATTCCCAGTTATTTAATGTGATATCCCTGGACTAAATGTCACCCCTAAAATTTTAATGGATACCTGAGTAACTTCAATACCAGCTAGAGTTCCAGACACAGAGAGTAGGATACTGCCCAAAGCCACCCCCTCTACTTTTTTCCTGGTTTATCTTCTGACCCTAAAATGTCTGAAAAATTCTGTAAAACTTCTGTTAGAGAGTTCTCACATGTCTCAGGGGGTATACCAGCACTGCCACGACTCCGATACCACGAAGACCATCACAGCGACTGGAATCAGGCAAAACTTGTACGTCACTGTGATGGTTTGTGCAGTGACCAAGACTGCCTCACTGGGTGTTTGCCCCCCGCCCCGGTCCAACTCTGACTCTGAGTTGTAATCCTAGAGACTGGGTATGTGTGTGGGGCATAGCCCCTGACATGGGGGGGATCGGGTAGCGCAGCCCCCCGATAGAAAGTACCGATATCCCCCAAGGCTACAGTGTTGACAGTCAGCATGGTAGATGTCACTGTAGGGGATGTCGGTGCTAGCACTGTCAAAGGGCTATGGTAGAACCATCTCAGAGGCCAGGTTCATTACTAAGTCATTAGCATTTGCTAACATTTTTGTAGGAGGAAGATCTGGAGCAACCGAAAGCCACTTAATTTCAGTAGTCATCAAAATCTTACATATAAGTATATTGGTTCCGAATGTATATAACAGTGGGCTCAGGGGCATCCCTGTCTGACTCCCCTTCGTACCTTAATCTATTTACCGTACCTACCATTTACATTCGTAATTATTCGAGCATGGAAGTACATGCCCTGCAGTCAGGCAACAAACCTATCTGGGATACCAAAGGCCTTCAAAATTTCAAATAGGAATTCATCGGACAGCCTATCAAAGGCCTTCTCCTGATCTAATCCTAGCACATAGCCTTACAAACTGTTCTGCTGTCCTGAAAAAATTCGCTCCCTTAATACAATCAAATTATCCTGTTGCATTGAACTAGAGATGTCAAACACCCTGGTCCCTTCCTCTCTATTATAATTGGCCAGAAGGTCCACTCAAGCACAACCCCTCCCCCAGTCCTTGTCTCTACTTCCGCCACAGTGGAGATGTCCAGAAGAACCTGGTTTTACGTCCATAACAAATTGAACATAGACCTGATTCCACTCCCATATGTACCACTTTGGCAGAACCCCTATATTATCATCGACAAAATGAGAGTGGCCTGGAAACACTGGTCTATCAGAGGCCTTCAAATTGTAAGAGACCTATGTGACAGCGATCTCACTAGAGTCTCTATCTTTCAATACCTACAAACAAGGTTGGATATTCCTTATAAAGAGTTCTGGAGATACCTTCAGATCCGCTGGGTCGTTTCCCCCTTGCTGGGACACCCCACATACTGGGCTGACCCTTCACCCTTGCAATCATGGATAAAATACCCAAAAGGTCTCACAGGACAAATCTATGCCAAACTTCAACACTCCCTATCCCCTCAATCAGGGCTTTCCAAGAACAAATGGGAAAAAAATGCTACAGTGTAATATCATTGACTCTTAATGGTGCTCGCTTGGAGAGATGCTCACAAGTGGTACCGAGATACTAGATCCAGGTTGAGCCACAGTAAGATATTACACTCATGGTATGAGACTCCTGCTATATTACATAGAGTCAGACTTCTGGATTCTGATCATTGCTGGAGGTGTGACAAAGAAGGGGGCCTGGCCCATATATTATGGTCTTGCCCTAAGATACAAACCCGAGAGATAGAGAGAGAGAGATTGTCACATTGGCTACTACAGTGTTACACAGACCGATCCCTCTCTCTCCGCTTTTCTTCTTGTTAGGGATTAAATTAGACCTCCCACTATTGACCCCACAGGAATATAGATGGCTAGCACTCCTAGCTATACAGATGAAAAGGGCTCTGCTATGTAGATGGTGAACCATGAATACTCCCACACATATGGAAGTGGAAGCTTCCCTTTCAGCATTAGCGAAACTGGACAGGAGTACCCGTCTGAAAACTTATCAAATGACCAAGTTTCAGCAATGCTGGGCCCCGTATCTGGGACATGCATTACCCTCACAAAGAGTGGGATGACCCCCCCCCATGGTCACACACTGGATTTAGCATAGACCCATGCAGATGGAGTGCAGGTAGTTGGAGACAGGTTAGTACTATCCCTTATGCTGGCTTGATATGGTTATCAGTTAATAAGTAGTTCCTCTGGATCAGGGATTTTTCCCCACCAATGGGAGACCTATATCACTACCAACCCTGTAAGGTAGGATATTATAGATAATGTAATAGACTCAATACACCGATTCTTTGTGTATGTCTGCTCTATTTTTAGAATTTACTGCATGCTGTATCAGAATGGAGACATAGATATCCAACCCACCTGATGCCATGCCTTGGCGAGACCCATTCTGCAGATGGATAGGTGTGTCTTCAATCAGGTATACCTGTTTCTCTCCATAGAAAGTTGCTAGGTGAATGGTATGCTTGATACCTTATGTATTACAAACTCAGGTGGAAACTCTCTTTTAAGAGTAAACTCTCTAGCCTATACCAGATGCCGTACTTTAACTTGTACTTTGTAACCTTGTGCAAACTGTGATTCTGAATCTTTTTCCTTAAATTCCATCCCTATACCTCCCCTAGCCTTCCCACCCTCCCCTTGCTATACCTTCCCCCTAGTTATGGTTAACTGTTTAAGACAGTACTGCTACTTGAAACACTTATTAAAATGTAATGCAATATATTTCTGAAAATAACTTAGTTTTAGTTGTAAAGATTTTTTATCTTGTTGCTTCCTGTCTGGGATTGCACAGGTCTGTGGTGCACTAATCAAATACCGAGACACCTTAGTCAGTCTGACCAACAGGATTTTATTTAAAGTTTTGACATCGGCATTTAGCAGGCTCAATGGCCTCCAGTTTCTAATGTACAATTTTTACCCCATTTCTATGTAGTAGCACCAGGAGTGCTGTAGTCATGGATTCTGTATACTGTGTAGTAGTGAGTACATATGAACATATGAATGTTCCAGTAGAAACAGACCACCCGGTCTATCAATGTTTGCCTGAGTGTGCAGCTAGGCCCCTAGATTGCAGCTGCCTCAACCCCCTCCCCATCTGTCATTCCCATGACAGCCTCAGACTCCTCCACCCAGACCCTCCATTGTGCTCTGTCCAACACCCTCTTAAAACTTCCTACTGTCTTACATGATACCACCCCCCTCTGGTAGAGTATTACATTACGACACCACCCTCTCCATGAAGTAGTGCCTCCTCATCTACCTCCTAAATCTTCCACCCTCCAATATTAGTCCACGGCCCCTCGTGTTCCTACTCTTCCTCAGTTTAAACACCCCTTCAGTGATAGCTTTGTTTATCCCCCTCAAATAATTGAACGTTTCGATCATATCCCCCAAACCCTCCTCTCCTCTAGCATGTACATATTCATCTCATTCAGCCTGTTCTCTTAGGCCTTGCCCTCCATCCCCTGTAACATTTTTGTTGCCCCCCATTGCACACCTTCCAGTAAATTAATATCCCTCTTCAGATACAGCTGCCAGTGCTGCACACAGTAGTCCAAGTATGGCCTGACCAAAGATCTGTAGAGGGGCAGGATCACCTCCTTATGCCTGAACGAAAAATCCCTTGTGATACAGCCCAGTATCCTGTACATCATAGCTACTGTGTGGTGTCAGTGTGGCTCAGTTGGTAGCACATCAGCCTCTGGACTAGAAGGTTGTGGGTTCTCGTCCTACACCGGGATCGGACTTGCACCTAAAAATCGCTGGCATCCGAGTGCAGTATTGGGGGGTGCTGTACTGCTGGGGTGTGCTGTCCTTCGGATGAGACGTTAAACTGAGGTCCCTTGTGCCCATCCTGGTGTTGTCCTGGTGGGTGTCCAGGTGGAAGTAAAAGAACCCAGGGCACTCTTCGCAAAAGAGTAGGGAACATTCCCGGTGTCCTAGCCACCATTCCCCTTCCCATAAACTGGTTCATGCAATTATCCAGGCTGTGTGTGGGTGATAATGTGTGATATGGCTGCCATCACACATTCAGTCACTTCACTACCAGTCTAGCATTGCTTGTAAAGTGCTTTGGATGTATGAAAAGCACTATATAAATGCTGATTCTTCTTCTTCTTCTACTGCTTTCCTGCATTGTGCAGAGTTGTTCATGCTCCCTGTTACCAACACCCCTAGATCCTTCTCTTCCTCAGTGATCCCCAGCCTCACCCCTCCCAACCAATAGTCCCTTCTTGGGTTCTTTGCCCCAAAGTGCATAACCTTGCACTTTTTCACATTGAATCCCAGCTGCTACTTCTCCGACCATACCTCCAGTTTGGTTAGGTCCCCTTATAGTTGTTTTCATCCATCCTCTTCATCCACCACTTCCCCCATTTTGGTATCTGTGAACAGACTAACCCTGCTCCCAACTCTGTGTGCAATATATGAGATAAAGCCCAAACAGCACCGAGCCCTGTGGCACACCGCTCATCACCGGTCTAGGTGTCAAGAGCTCCTCCCCCACTATCACCCATTGCAGTTCCCCTACAGCCAGTTCCATATCCAATTTGTCAGTTTTGTCCCTACCCCACAGCAGTCAGCTTCCCCCCCCACCAGCCTCCCATGAGGCACTGAATCAAAGGCCTTGCTGAAGTGCAAGTACAGAACATCTATAGCATGACCCATATTCCACTCTCTTGTTACCCAGTTGTAATTTTCTATTAGATTGGTCTGACAAGACCTCCCCGAGATGAACCTGTGCTGTAGCCCATCATGGAGGTTATTACCCTCGAGGAACAACACCATCCTCTCCTGCAGTATCATTTTCATAAGTTTACCCACTATGGAAGTGAGACTGACAGACTGATAATTTTCTGGCTCATCCCTAGGGCCACTCTTGTGTATAGGCACCACATGGGCCACCCTCCAGTCCTGAGGCATCCATCATATGTCCAGGGAGGCGCTGAACAGGTCCACCAGCAGCTTGGCCAACACCTCCGCCATCTCCCTCAGCATCCTGTGGTGGATGCCATCAGGACCTGGTGCCTTGTCCACCCTTAATACCCTCAGATCCTCTAGTACTTCCCTCGATCATTACATCAGCCATCTCCTCCCACCCACCCCTACCCTTCCAGTTCATGGTGGCAGTGGACCATCCTTTTCCTTCCTGAAAATGGAGCAAAAGTATTCATTTAGTACTTCTGCTTGTTCCTCTCCCCTTTTCCACTTGTTCCCCTCCCCACTTTATCTTCCCTATGTGGTCTCTGCACTTTCTCTTTTCCCTGACATATCTAAAACAGTCCTTCTCCCCTCCCTTGATGCCCTGCACTATCCTTAGCTCCCTTGAGGCCTTGGCTTCTCTCACTCACATGGCCACCTCCTTGGACCAACTCACATAAGCCTCCCTGTCCTCTTCCTTCCCTGTTCTCCTGAACTTCAGGTACGTAGCTCCCCTTCTAGTTGTCCAATAGCTTGTTCAACTTCTGCTGAAACGTCCCTTGTTAAGTCCTGAATGTCCTGTTCAGTTACCAGAGGTAAGTGCAAAAAATCCAGAAGTTCTTTATCACATAGAGATGCTGTGGGGGATCCCCAATAAGTCTCTATGTATTGTTCTACTACCTTAAGTAAATCAGCTGGAGAAATAACCTTTTGCCCTGTGAGGAATCCAATTCAGTAATAACTCTGTTGTCCAGTCTAGCCTTGCATTCCTTGAAAGGGTCCATAGAACCCTTCTGTACTTTAGTCCCGAATCTAAGTTCCTGGTGAAATGATTTTGCTTGATTGTATTGTAAATCAAACAGTTGTGTTTTCAATCAGCTAATCTGTGCACTGTGATCAAAGTGGGTTACTTCAGATTGTGATAGTAGGTGCTGTAATTGATGTCTTGACTTTAGATAATGTAAATATTCTTTATTGGCAATGTATCTGGCCCTTTTCTGAAACAAAGTCTGCCAGGATCTCTTTGTATCTTCCCACCAATCTGTAAGATCTTCATAACATTCTAGCACTGAAATTCTGGCTGTCCATTCACACTTCCACATGTTTAGCACAGCCTGGTCTTCTAATGGGGACTTATTGCATCGCCAGCAATTCTTTCTGCACTGCGGAGTTTGTTGCCAGGTGAACCGCATTAACAGTGTGGTCTGAAAATTGACTGGTCTTTGTGGCAATATTTGATATAGTCAGTACCGAAGACATGACTATATAATCAACTCAAGTTTTTAACATACCTCTAAAATAAGTGTGCCCACCGGAGGGGTGTATGCTTCTATTGGTATCTATCAATCCAGCTGTAAAAACACTATTCTGTAAAGATGTAGAATCACAAAACATCTTTGAGGTCCATAGTCCCTGATCTAACTGGCTGAGACCATAATTAAAGTCCCCCACCCGGAAAAGAAGTCGAGAGGTGTATAGATAAGGCTGTATTTCCCTAAATAGGGACACCCTTTGGGCCTTAGTCTGTGGGGCATAAGTAATACAAGATAAAGTCTTTCAGTCAGAAAAGAAATATCTAACAGTAGAGCCCTGCCAGGGTGAATGTCAACTAAACAGAATACTTTCAAGGAAGAATTATTTAGTAAAATACCAACTCTGCGCAGGTGTCTTCCCCTATGGACCAAAATGAGGGCCCAGCGGTCCATAATTTAGAAGCCTGCAGCAACTCAAAATGAGTTTTAAGACATGTGTCCTGAATACACTATATGTCCCTCTTCTGCTCTTGTAGTGAAAAAAATACCTCTGTGCACTTTCTTTTACTCTTGGTGCTATTTACAGTAAATGATAAGATAGAGAGAGACATCATAGTGAAGGAAAGAGATCATGTGCATACTATGGGTCTTGGAAGGCCTTCTTTGTCTGGTGCATTTGGCTTTTGAATCTTAACCTCTTCCTTCTTCCGTATCCATGGTAGAGGCTAAAGACCAGGTGTCAGTACCCTCCTCCCCTGAATCCCCATCTGTGGGGTTGGTGTTCAGCGCTGCATATTTATTACCCTTTCACCATGTGGGAACTACTGTATCCTGTCTACCTCCTGCATCACCTTGCATTTTTGAGGGTAAAGCCTCCCCTAGCTAGGAACGTTTCTTTTGTGTAACCAGCTTGAATGACCTGCCCTGGCTTAGAAGTGGAGGGGGCATCTCTGTCTCTCCTGCGTAAACTATTTCCACAGGAGTGCTTGGTGGAACTTCCTCCCCTTCAGGTAAAGGTGATGAAGAACCCTCTGTGAGTGCCTGTACTTCCATCTGCTTTATATCAGATGTCTGGGTTTGTACACTGTCAGGAGCTACTGAGGCCTCGGCAGATTCCAGTGTTTCTTGTGCTACTCTAAGGCTCTGCTCAGCTACCCTCTTTTCCTGCAGCTGTTGGGCTATATTAATTAGGCCTTCATGTGATGGACAATCCTGTCGATTGTGTGATGCCCAGGAGCAATGCCTGTAGGCATGGTCTCTCCGTTCACATAAATTACACTTGAATAGATTCAAGCAATTAGCAGCCACATGACTGTAATCTAGACAGTGACTACACCGGGCAGTGTCACAAGCAGAACTCAGATGTGAACGTGAGCCACATCTAAAACAGGAATGTGGCTGGCCTACATAAAAAAGGGATCCACAGTCTTTCCCCAGAAAAAAACCTATTGGGAAGGTGGGCAGGACCTGAATTGATGGAAAATAGTTTAACCCTGATCCTCCACCCCCCGTCCCAGATTTGCTCACTATCTAAAATGGGGGTGGGTTTCCCCTGCACCTCACACCTTGCCTCATCCAGAACAGTATGTCCTTGACATTTACCCCCTCAATTTTAAACATAACTGTAATATGTTTTATCAGGGGTTTTGTGAGGGGGAATCGCATGAAAAGGAATCCATACTGGATTATTTTTTTGAGCTTGGTATTGTGCCCAAAACCTATCCAAACTGGACATAGTCTTAAAACTAACATAATTTGAATTTCCTAAACTGATTAATGCAAAAATTTTGGAAGAAAAAAATGTAATGAAGCCTTTCAATGAAACCCTGGTAATATGCTGTCTATTGGGGGGATTCCAATCCTCCTTTATATAATAATCGGACTGCATTTCTCCTAGGGGCAGGCTCACCTTTATTGTGAAATAAATCTGATAGTTTAAGCATGGGCGCCAGCCCTGCCCTTTTACTAGGATCCTGGAGTACCTCTTCAGTGGGCACTACCCTTATAGGCCCTTCTCCTAACTGTGAGATATCTACCTGCTCAGACTGCTTATTTTCAGCATTTTGGTTAACCATAACATTTGTCATTATCAACAAAAATAGGATCAGAAATAACAGTATCATTAGCAGGTTGAAACCTATTTTTGTTAGAAAAGTTACCTCTGGAGTTGTTGGAGCTAACTTTAGGTGTTGTCGTCAGGGCTTGTCTCGTACTGGTAACATCAACCAATTTCTTGAAAGAGGGATCCATAGGGTCTGGGATCCAGTGTCTATCTTCCCCCTGTAGCCAGCCCGAATCCTCCTGGGCATTTACAAGGGACCAGTTCCCCGCCCCATGCTGGTGTTCCGGAGAGTGGCAGCACAATGTCAGCACTTGTGGTTGGGGTCTCACACCTCTCTTTACTCCAGCTGACCACATCCTTTGATTTTGAGAAGGAAAATACTGTATCTTGTCTCTGTTCATTTTCCCCTACATCCGGGGATTTGGCAGCTGTACCGGTGGCTCTGGAAGTATGCCGCCCTACTCCAAGATGACCTTTCTTCTGTTTTGTACTTTCTGGTGGAGCAAGGAGAGGAGTTTGTGGCTCTGGGCACACAGCCTTTCAGCTGCTCTCACTGCCAGCCGCATTACCCTCTTCTAGTACAAGATCGACAGGAGCCAGACCAGGAGTGCCTTCAGTGGCAGAAGCCATGACCAGAACACACTGCATGCCCATCCCCAAAGGAGCAGAGATAACCATTCTGGGAGTTCTAGCACTAGGTAAGACACTCCCCTCAATCTACTCTAACATCACCTCAAGCTCTTGTGCTTTCTTAAGGTATTGTTCTAGCTCCTACTGTAACAGCCTAAGATGTGCTGTTTTTTCTAGCTGCTCAGGTGAACTAGGCACAGCAACTGATAATGCTGCCACTTCAACTTGATGCATAGTAGCACCCGGTGAGAGCACCACTTCTCGTAATTCTTCCGAAGAAACAAAAAATCCATGACTGTGTCTTCCTCCGAGAAGTCAGCCACTGCCATCGTCACATCTACAGCCTCTTGAGTATTGAGGACGGGGGAGAAGGCCTGCTCCCCTGTCTCCTCTGCATCCATCCTGTCCAATGTCTCCTCTGAAGTGGCCATCCAGGAACAGATGGCCAAGGGTTCCCCCTACTGGAGTGTAGGGAAATTTCCCTGGTGTCCTGGAAAAATTTCCCCCATTCACTAAAAATATCACCAATAGCTTAATCTGGTTCAATTTCAGTTGGTTACTATCTGTATTCCCCTACCCCCAACAGTCACCAACTTCTAGTCTCAGTGTGCCTATCCGGTCAACAAAACTCAATAAATAAATAAGCGAGAAACCTTATCAGAATAGGAGGATGGGGGGTGGGAGATGGTTGGAGATTAGGTGAGCCTTCACCCCTCTAGAATCCATACCCCGAAAGGAGATTGGCAGGGAATAATGGGGGAGCAGTGAGGGATAAAATGGGGAATGGAATTCTGGCACAGAAGAGGTGGGTGTGGCTAACTTAAGGAAAAGGTGGTGGGAGGATTGGAAACAGAAGTGGTATGGGAGGAGGGATATGAAATTGTGAAAGGGAATAATTAAAGAGGAGTGAAGAGGAAGGGGGGGAGTCAAGCCTTACCCCCAGGAGTGGAACACCAAGGATATGAACACTACTTGATGTAAACCCAGCTAGTGCTATATGCTATTGGCATGTCTAGGGAGGTGTAGAAGGGGGTAGAGTAGTAGAAATAGAACAGAAGAGAGGGCAGGGAAGGGTAAAGAAGAAGAGGTGGGTCAGGTGTAATTGCAAGATGGGGAAATATAGTGTCAAAGAAGACAGGACAATGAACGAGTAGACTGGGCAGAACTGATATCTAGGAGGAGGGAGTTCCAAATGTTTGGAAAGTGATGGGAGAAGGCAGCTGTCCCTGAAGTAGAAGTACGGGCAGGGAGGATGAGGGTCCTATAAGGGGAGTTGCGGAGGGAGTAGGTGGGGGTAAATACTCTGCACAACAGGCATATTGGGGGAACGTGTTGATGATGTGCAAAATCATTAACATGGAGGATCTAATGGAAGAATTAAAACATTTTAGAATGGAACAAAAAATTAAGGGGACATGAACAACAAATTAGGCCAAACAATTGTAAATCAAGCAAGCATAAGATTTATTACACACAGAGGACATTAGACATTTGCAATAATCTGCTTTCTGAAGTAATAAATAGTCAGATTTTTATGGCTGCATGGGCCAAACTCCGCAGATGCTATTTTTTTTTTTGAAATTTAAATTTTATTGATTTAAAGATACAAAGGAAACACAATAACCCCAATACATCAGGAAAAATATTGTTACCATGGAACAAAACAGTGTAATTTAAACAACAAAAAGGAAAACATCACCCCCCCAACAAATAAAACAATATACCCCTAATGAAAAACATCCCCAACAAACCCCCAAAACCCCCATCCTCCCTATCCCCTCAGGGTGCACCCTACATATAGCTCTACAATTATAAGATAACACAAGCAGAGAAAACCAAAGTTGTAATTGGTACCAACCAAGAAATGTAACATTCTTAGGTAACAAAAGATAGTATAATTGAACTAACAGAGGAGAAAAACAGAAGAGAAAATATGGACATGAGGGATCAGGTCGCGTTAAAGAAGAGCCCATCTTAGATCAGACAAAGAGCCTGAAGTTTACCCCATCTCTTTTGAAATAGAGATAAGCGCCCCTAAAACTAAGCAGCTAATTTTCCAGATTGGAGATACGATATCAGTTCAGTTAACCAATCGGCAGAAGGATGGAGCCAGTTGGTCTGTCCAGTGTCTTAACACCAACTTTTTAACAGCCATAGACACTAAAGCCATGTGATATCTATGTTCGACACTGTCAACCCAAGAAAAGTCCCCAGGACACACACCTCCGGACTGAAAAAGCCAGACAGACCCAATAAGGGGTCAAGATAATCCTTAATCTGAGACCATAAAGGAGCAATTTTAGGGCAATCCCAAAATATGTGAACAAGGTTACCGTCCCCTTGTAAACACTTGAAGCAATTAGGATAAAATACCCTCTTAAACTGAAAGAGCTTAGCTGGGGTATAATATAAGTTATTGACAATATAATACTGCTTTAGCCGGAACCTATCCTGAGTATGATATCTATGAAGGTCGCTCAAAACCCGAGACCAATCAAAGGGGTTACCAGGCAGGAGATGGGTCCAGACGTCCGAACCAACAGCCTTCTCCGATAAATTATAATCCAGAAGAAAGGAATATATCGAGGAAATAGAGTGCGGTTGGGAGGCAAGTCTAACAACATCAGAAAGAAAGGGAGAAACTACCGACTCCCCAAGAGTAGAACCAAATTTCTGGTTGATTAGATGCCTCAACTGATACACTTTAAAAACAAATCTACCAGGTATGTGAAATTTCGCAAGAATATCACCAGAAGAGAGAAGGGAGTTATTGTTGAAAAAGTCTCCCAAACTAGCTTCTTTAATTTGTGGGAGTCAGTCTGAGCTAATCCATAAATTCCCCAATTTAACATTGGGATTAGAGACAGCCGGTTGCCCCAGATCCAAAGCAGGAGAGATGTGGAAGTACTTTAAACATTGCCAAAAGGATATGATAGCAGTCCTGATAACACTGTCCTGCACCCATCTAGAAAGTGACCTCGGAGACAAATAGAAGAGGGCGTATTTATCAAATGTAATCGTAGAGAGAAAAGAACGCTCCAGCTGGAGCCAGATTGGGCAGGATACCTCCGGTTCATCGGAGAACCATCTTCCTAATTTAGAAAGATGAGCTGCCCAATAATACAGTAGGAGATTGGGTAGTCTAAGACCTCCCCTATCTTTAGGAAGTGATAAATTGCTATAAGAGTGCCTAACTGCTTTCTTGGACCAGATAAATTGGGAAAAAAGCCTATGAAACTGCTGAATATAAGAGATGGGAAGCCAAAGATTAACCAAATTCAGTGGGTAGAACACTCTGGGAAGAACATTCATTTTGAGAACATTAATCCGACCCCAGAGTGAGATGGGAAGGGCCGACCAACGCTACAGATCGCGTGAAACCGAGTCCCTGAGCCGGTCCAAGTTTAATTCCTTCAAAAGCAAGGGGTCAGTAGAGAAAAAGATCCCTAAATATTTAATAAATCTAGGGGCCCACTTCATACCAAAGGAAGAGAAATCTGCCTTGTTAGTATAGACATTAAGAGGAAGGATTTCAGATTTGGAAACATTCAGCCTATGCCCCGAAAAAACCCCAAACCTCTCAATAAGACCTAACACCGCCCTCAAAGAATCAACGGGATCCACCAGATGCAGAAGAATGTCATCAGCATATGCTGAAAGGACCAGCTCTTTTTGATGCAAATTGATTCCTCTGACCTGGGCGGAAGACTTAATCTTTCTGAGTAAGGGTTCCAGGTACAAATTAAATAGTAAAGGAGAGAGGGGGCATCCCTGTCTAGTGCCTGCATATAAACGAAAGAGGGAAGAGAATACCCCATTACAATATATTTTAGCAGAAGGACAGCTGTAAAACACCCGGATCCTATTGACAAAAGCGGACAGAAAACCCATCTTCTCAAGTACAGCCCAGAGGAACTCCCAGTCCACCCGGTCAAATGCCTTTTCGGCATCAAGAGAGACCAAAGCCGCCGAATACATAAGGGATTGAGCATGTTGAGAAATATGCGAGAGGGTCCTCAAATGGTCCGCTGCAGATCTGCCAGGCACAAAGCCCACCTGCTCAGGGCTCAGCAGTTCAACCCATACCATCTTAATACGCTCAGCTAGAATTTTAGCAAGGATTTTCATATCATAGTTTTGAAGCGAGATAGGCTTGTAGCTGGCTGGATCAGTGAGGACCTTGTCAGGCTTGGGGATTAGAACAATAATTGCCTCAAAAAGGGAAGGGTCAACATCTGCGGGTACAGTCAGGTATTCATACAGTTTAAGGAGAGTGGGCATCAGATCTTTGACAAAAGTCTTATAAAAATTAGCTGGGAAACCATCAGGACCTGGTGTGCGATCAGGAGTGAGAGAAGCAATAGCTCTCTCAATTTCGCCTTCTGAGATGGGAGCTAACAAAGTAGCCTGCTGAGTTTCAGATAAGCAGGGTATGTCAATCTCTCTCAAATAGCTATCCAGATCAGAAACAGAATGTGATACTACTGGCTTGCTATACAGATCCAGATAGAATTCCTTGAGAACGTGAGCAATTTTCCTGGGCGCAATAACCACCTCCCCGGATGGGGAAACGAGAGAGGGAATAGTCCTAGAACTTTCAAGTGCCCGAAGACGCTGTGCCAGAAGCCTACCAGACTTTTCCCCCTGATCAAGATATTTCGCTTGAGTTTTGAGAAGAGCATACTCCGTTTTCTCCCTTAAAAGATCTGAATATTCATCCTTAACTGCCAAAAGCTGCCTAAGATCAGTCAAGGAAGAAGTTGATAGATATTTAGTCTCCAATTCCCGAATCCTACCCATCAAAATCAAGGAATCAGCAAGTCCTTTTTTCTTTTTAAAGGAAGCTGTTTTAATAAATTCTCCCCTAAGAAAACATTTAAGAGCAGACCAAACCAGATCAAGTCTAGGGATTGAACTAAGATTTTCAGCCAAGAATATTGCTATCAAGGAACTTATACTAGAGACGGTCTGAGGGTCTTTTAACAGCTGCGTGTTCAGCCTCCAGACCGAATCGCGAGAATACTCGGGAGTAAGAGAAAGCTTGACCCATACAACCGCATGATCAGAAAGGATAATTGGATCAATACCAGATAAGCCCAGATTTGAAAGAAGAGACACTAATCAAAATCATATCCAGGACGGGATTTAGTACCATGCGATTGAGAGAAAGAAAGCCTGAAGAGAAGGGTTAGCAAGCCTCCAGGGATCGCATAAGCCTAGTAATGATCTCAGATCTGAGAAAGCTCTGTGGGCAGGAGAAGGTGGGTGTTTATCCTGGGGCTCTCTATCTAAGATCAGTGAGCAAGGAATATTCCAGTCACCACCTAATATGAACTGAGCCGGGAGGAATCTAATCAGCTTCTCAGTGAGAGACATAAAGAAACCAGAGTCCCCTTCAACTGGACCATATATAGATCCAAGTACAACATTCTCACCATTGAGGGTTCCTTGAACCAGCATAAATCTCCCTTCCGCATCTGCCACAATCTTCTCCATGGTGAATAAGACATATTTTCTAATGAGGATTGAGACCCCCCTGCTATAGCAGGAGTTGCCAGCAAGATAGGGGTAAGAAAAGCCTAACTGAGATAGTAAGCTAGCATCAGATTGGCTGAGGTGTGTCTCCTGGAGAAAAAGGATATCAATTCCCAATAATGAACAGTGTCGAAACATCTGGAGACGCTTGACCCAATCCCGGAGTCCACGTACATTCCAAGAAGCAATTTTCAGAGACATCATGACATTTTTAAATACAGTAGCCAAAATATATGTGTCCAGATAACCATAACATTGTAAGAAAGAAAAGGGTGCACCCTCCCCCAACTATATCCGTTAATTTCAACAACGTTAAGGTCAAAATAGACCAGCCCCCATAGCAATCCCAACCCCACTTTCTTTATAGAGCTGAAATCCCCATAACGATAAGTACTATTAAAACATGAAACTAGCACCCAACAAAGGAGAATAATCAACAACCCATCGAACCCACCCCCCCTAGCCAGGACCTGCCCCCCACATATCCTGTATAAGCCAAACCGTAATGAGGTCCTGCCACCCCCTTAGCTCTGATTCTAAAAACAAACTAATAAACAATCATATCTCTCAACCCCCTCCCCTTAAATCAACATAAAACCCAAATCTTCCTAAATAACTATTTACAAAGGAGGCCCAAACAAGAATAATAACGAGGAATAATAAACCAGTCCTGGCCATCCAGACCCCTGCGAACCCCTGAGTCCCCGTGGAGAATACAACGACCATCCAAGCAACAAAAGTGCACCCATATGCTCACAGCAACAGGCCAGGTCATTATTTTCACCAGGGAGGGTTAGCCAACCCCATCTTCAGGCCCGCAATAACGCATCCAGCGAGCAGGCATTCAAAGGCTCGAGTCCCTCCCCGCCCCTTGCCTTAATGGTTATGTCACTTCTAAGGAAGAAGGCAAAGTAGCTTATTATACAAGGCACTTCAGTAAGCGTCCAGATAAAGGAAATACTAGAGGCATCCCGGAGATGGACACAGCATCTCCCATCCACCCAATGCAAAAGCAAGCCTCCGCCCAGCGTGAAAAACAGTGTTCAGTTTATCCCACATCAGGGCCGCCCAGTGGATAAAAGTACTCGGGAAGAAGAGAAAAAAAAAAAGGAAAACGTTTTACCTTGTTGGCTGAATCGATAAAACAATCGCACCAGATGTGCCTTCTTTATTAATATCCCGCCAGGGTGAGTTCTTATGCAACACCAGCACTCCGGGTCAGCAGCACACCTCCTGCATGCAGTTGCCCCTCTCGCTCGAACCCCACTAAATCCAAACGCGGAGAGTATAGAACAGCTACGTGGACCAGGGTAAGAACAGTAGTCAGGAGGGAAAACCCAGTTGAGCAGGGTGCTGCTGAGACAGAGGCTAAACCAGCAGCGGACTATTTGTGGTTAATCAGACAAGGGCCAGATTCCATGCAGCAGCAGCAGTTGCCCCTCCAGATCCTGTTTCCCCGCAGCAACACCAGCTAAGTCTTGCACCATAAGGGACGAGAACCTGGGTCCACAGTTGGTCCCATCAGACAAGAGCTGCACTGCAAAGTAGGGCGCCTTGCCGACTGCACACAGGTCCGATAGGAATTGAGCCCAGTCTTCACTAGAGGATCTCCAAGCGGCATTGCATTATAATCTCTTCATCCCTTCACATACGGGATAAAGGAAAAAAAACCCTATTTAGATTCAGCCACCTCCTATTCATTCGAGCACTGGGGTAGTGTTCCCGAGGGGAAACATTACAAAACCGGACCAAAAACGTCCTCCCCCCAGGAAGTCCCTAGGGAAACACCAGCTCAGACCCTAGTTCCCCCTGCCTATCAACCAATGGGCCTACCACGAGGATTGTTCGAGACCAGCCGACAGCCAGCAATCCGACCCATCAGCCAAAGGAAAAGACCAGGTAAGAAAGGCAAAGGCAAGGGGGGGTAGAGGGAAGAGAGCAAAAAATAATTAGTCCCCAGAGAGAATAGGTAGCAATAAATTCAGGAAAAGAGGGAAAGAAAAAGGAAACCTCGTACATTTTAACCCCCAGCGGCCCCAATTAACAACACAGTTTAATTTCAAAACAGGAACAGATGCAGTCAGTAAAATTTAGGGTTAAGAGCAGGATAACATTAGGTCCTTCATGCAGCCTTCTAAATAATTCGGAAGCCTGGAGGTAAGCTCGTTCAGGGCTGATTCTGGCGACGTGTAGGTGAATGCAGAGCCTCAATCGTGACCTTTAGGGCTGCAGGATAGCCATCTTAAAAGGATTGAAGCGGCAATCAATTTGGATACCACGGATGGAAGGCAGCCCTTTTCTCTCTTGTTTCTTTCGGGAGGTCCTGGGCAACTGAAGCTTGGACGAGCCCCACAAGATCTCCTTGAGTTCCCTAGCTTTAGCAAAAACATGCTGGCGCTCATGTAGCTTAAAAACTTTTAGGATTATAGGTCGTGGAGAGGAGCCTGGTGGGGGCCTGGGACGCAACGAACGATGTGCACGCTCTAGATGGTAAGAGGGGCTTATAGGAGAAGGCCCCACAACATTCACCAAGAACTTTTGCAGGAAAGTCAGGAGATCAGGCCCTTCCTCCATCTCAGGTAATCCGAAGATGAGCAGATTATTCCTGCGATTGCGTCCCTCTAGATCCTCTGCTTTACTTTGTAACCATTTGATTTGCTGCCTTAAGTCGTTGATTACTTCATCTGTTTTGTCTTGTCGCTTTTCCATCGAGAAGATCTTGGCCTCCACATCTTCCACCCTAGTAGAAACTACTGATAGGTCCCCTCGTAGCGACCTCAGTTCAGTTGTCAAATCCTTCAGAATATCCTTAATAGGATTAAGCTCATGCATGAATTTGTCCTCGGTCAGGGGGAGGGCAGCTTGCGCCTTGTCGTCGATCTGTTCTACCTTACCCGGACCTTGATTCTGCTGCTTTTTCGCGGCCTTGTTCGGAGAGGAAGGAGGAGTGTGCTTAACAGGGGCCTGCTTCATATCGGCCTCCATCCTTCTCCAATAGCCCGTTATTCCTGAAGACCAATAGAGGACCACACTGCTCACGACAAGTAAACTGTAGTAGGAGCGATCATGGTAATTATAGCGCCATATCCACGGTAAAAAGCGAAGCAGAGCAGGAGAGGGAGAGCTCCAAGCCGATGCAGCCGCCTAGTCGGACGCCATCACGTGACCTCCTCCGCAGATGTTATGCTATCATCAGATTTGTATAATAGCACTGAGAAAGCATGTGACCAGACTGCTGTCTGGTGTGCTGCCACAGTACTGTAGGATAGTTTCCAGTGATTCTGTTTATGCAGCCCTACCCCTTCGCGGGCTGCATAAACACATCCCCTTCCTGGTGCACTACATTTCCTTTTTGCAATTGCAGAAGTGACATTCGCCATGTACAACATGTCAGCGCTGACTTAAACTGCGCATGTGTGAGCATCGTGAATACATAGTCATGTCAGAGCTGCCATGTTGCGCATGGCTGACTCTGGGGAAATCTACGCATATGCGAGTATCTTGCAAGTGCAATACTGTAATCACTACAGTACTAGTTATGGCTGACTCCAGTGCGGTGAGAGCACCGCATATTCTTTTCAATGCTATTACCACTACGAAAAGCTCTCCACAGCCATACCAGTTCTGACCAGAACTTGTTAAATCAGTGTGCACATTCTTGGCAGTTTTCCAGTCACTGAATACTTTTACTGCCCAGTTTTTTGTTTTAGCAGTGTGAACTTTGTGTCTCCCCTCTGCTATAGCATTTAGTTGGTCAGCTGTTAAACTGGCATATCTGATACTCATTGTGGTGCTTGACATGTTAGTTGGCCTGTTGTCAGGAATTTTTGTCTGCTCATCTTCTGCCATAAATATTATTTCAGCCTCTTCTGTCATCTTTAGCTCAAAATTTACCTCCGGAACACTTGACATGGCAAATGAGTGTGTACTTTACTGAAGTGGGCAAATAAAAATGACTGCTGAGTGAGAGTGAGTTTGAGTGGTTCAGTTGTGGGCATGGGGGAGTAATTTCTAGGTTGCGCTTATGTCATTTTGGCCAGCTTTTGTTTTTACCTTTGTGTCAACTGAATTCAGTGCAAAGCTATTAGCCACTCAAAATGCTGGATTTTTCCTATCCATTTTATAAAATATTTTAAAGATGATATTTGGTTAAACTTAATACTAATATTATATTTTATTAAAAGTAATTATCAAAATGCAAAAACATTGCTGGCAGGAGACTTTAATAGGAGAGTAAGCCAGAGTAGACCAAGCATTACTCATCAATCTGATGACTAACAACATTAGAACTGAATGGAATATGTTGGATAAAAAAAAGAGTACACTGGGGGAAAACTAAATGGGTTAATGTACAGATATTCTTTTTTACTATTAAATGGAAGAAAAGGAGATCTGATGGGAGATTTTACATGCATTATAGCAAATAGAAACATAGACTTTGATAGCAGATAAGGACCACTTGGCCCACCTAGTCTGCCCATTTCTCTAGCTATTGGATAAGCTGCAGATCCTAGTTAACCAGCAGCCTACTTCTTCCTACCCCGCACCAGAATTGTCTTATGTCTGTCACATGCATTCTTGAATTCCCCCACTGTTTTTTTTTTTAATTATCTCTTTTTGCCCCTACTACTCCCGTCAGTACTATCTGCTCTGGTCACGGACCCCCCGTTGCCCCCACCTCCGGACATGTCCGCATCCCCTTGGTTATCCCTGGCTTTCCCCCCAGAGAGCGGGGCAGCGGCACTGACCCCCTATATCTGAGCCACGGTACATGTATCTAGTCGGGGGATCGGCTCCGGAGGCTAATCGGGGCACCCGGGGGCAGAGTGCCATGAAGACGGCGAGGTTCGGGATTTTGACCCCCCCCTTAAGCAGGATGGGGACGTGCAATGGCGACCTCGTCCACCCCATCCTGATGCACTGCTGGTCAGCGTAGATGCGACCACCCGCAGCCTCCGCTGGCGTCGCTCGCCCGCCAAGTACTACCCTGCCCTCCCAGAGAGG
Source organism: Neoceratodus forsteri (assembly GCA_016271365.2). NCBI lineage: Eukaryota > Metazoa > Chordata > Ceratodontiformes > Ceratodontidae > Neoceratodus > Neoceratodus forsteri. The sequence continues at coordinate 735,188,741 of CM057454.1, forward strand.
AGAGCTGTCCAGGAAGCTCAATCCTTCTCCCCGGCCTGCCTCCGGCGACCTGGGTCCATTCCGGAACCCGGGTTGCCGGCCTCGCAAGTGGAAATCCAACCACTGCGCCGATGGGCCGGCCCTCCCCCACTGTTTTTGACCCCACGACCTCCTCAGGAAGGCCGTTCCATGTGTCCACCACCCTCTCTGTGAAAAAATACTTCCTCTCATTGCCCCTGCGCTGTCCCACCTCTATCTTCAGATTGTGTCCCCTTGTTCTTGCACATCTCTTTTTCTGAAGATACTGCCCTCTTGGACTTTGTTGATTCCCTTGAGGTACTTGAAAGTTTCTATCATGTCCCCCCATCCCTATTTCCTCAAAGGTATACATATTAAGCTCCTTTAGTCTTTCTTCGTATGGTTTCTGTTGCAGACCCTGCAACATTTTAGCTGCCCTTCTCTGGACTGCCTCCATTCAGTTTATGTCCTTGAGGAGATGGGGTCTCCAGAACTGCATGCTGTACTCCAGATGGGGTCTCACCAACTGTCTGTATAGAGGGATAACAACTTCCAGTTTTCTATTGGTGATGCCTCTCCCTATATATTACAGTATCCCCCCAGCCATCCTTACTGCCTTCTCACATTGCTTGCTTACCTTTAGGTCACATAATATGACTACTCCAGGTCCCTTTCCATTTTTGTTGTTGTTAATACCTCCCCCTCATTGTGTACTCTTCCCTGCGTTTTTCCCAGGTGCATTAATTTGCACTGAATCTAAGCTGCCATACTATTGACCATTCCTCCAACCTTGCCAAGTCCCTTCTCATCCTTTCAGTATCACATCAAAAGGGCGAACCAAGAATGGTGACCCATCGAAAGGGCGAAGGAACAATGGCGTAACAGTTTTGAGTGACTCTGGTTTTGGCCCCATCCCCGAGTTGTGTCCCCACTGGAGTAGGAATCTAAATTAAGGGTGGTGTGGGGGGCAAAGCGCCCCACATGAAAACACTTTCTGGAAAGTGTTCGCCCTGTGGGTTCGGCTCCCTTTTGACAGGTCACCATTATTCGTTTGCCCTTTTGACATGGAACCATCCTTTCCATCCCCTCTTGTGTATCAACCCTGTTGCAGATCTTTGTGTCATCTGCAAAGGGGCATATTTTTCCTTCCAGTCCCTCTGCAATGTCACTTATAAAGACATTAAAAATGACTGGACCCAGTACTGAACCCTGTGTTAGCCCACTAGTAACCCACCTTTCTTCGGAGTGGACTACGTTTACTATTACCCTCTGTGTCCTGTTGTCCAGCCAATTTTTTACCCAGGCTGCCACCCTGGGACCCACTCCCAGACTGGCTAATTTGTTTATTAATCTCTTGTGTGGGACTGTGTCAAATGCCTTGCTAAAGTCTACGTAGGCCATGTCCACAGCCCCTCCCTGCTCTACTTCTTTGGTCACCCAGTCAAAGAAATCTATTAGATTCGTCTGACATGACCTTCCCACTGTGAATCCATGCTGCTGTGGGTCCTGTGCCCCGCTGGCCTCTAGGTACTCAACAATTCTTTCTTTCAAAGTGATGCCATTATTTTCCCTACCACTGAGGTCAAGCTAACAGGTCTATTGTTTCCTGCCTCTGCTTTGTTCCCACTTTTGTGAAGGAGAATCACATCCACCCTCCTCCAGTCCTTAGATACCACACCATCCTCCCAGGATTTGGTAAAAAGGGTAGTCATTGGTGTCACTAGTTCTCCTCTTAATTCTTTTAGAATTCTGGGCTGAACTCATTTAGGCCCCATTTGTCCACCTTCAGTTTTAGGAGTTATTTCAGAACCCTTTCTTCCATGAAAGGATGGGTATTGACCCCCCCTATCTAGACTACTTCTATTGATTGGATTAGGTACCTTTCCTCCTCCTCTTTTGTGAATACTGAGCAGAAGTATTTGTTCAATATCCCTGCTTTTTCACTGTCCCACTTGGCCCACCCACTCTCCCCTTTATTAAGCCTCATCATCCCTTCCTTGGTCTTTCTTTGCTCCTTAATGTACCTATAAAAGGTTTTATCCCCCTTCTTAACCGAGTTGGCTATCTTTTCCTTGGTTTGGGCCTTTTTTATTCTGCCTTCCCCGCTTCCTTCTGCTTTAACTGGTACAGTTCTCTGTCCTGCCCCTTCTGCATTTCCTTATACTTCTTGAATGCTCTTTTTCCTCCCTAACCTTCCCCGCCACCTCTTTTGAGAACCATAGTGTTTTTTTCTTTCATTTTGATTTATTTGCTTCACACAAAGGCTTGTTGCCTCTGTGATGGCAGTCTTGATCTTTCTCCATTGATCCTGCACCTCTCCTTCTTGCCTGTTCGCTAGTGCTCTTCTGAGGCACTCTCCCATTTTGACAAAGTCAGCACTCCTAAAGTCCAGTACCCTCACTTTTGTATGGCTTGTCTCTGCGGCTGTGGATCGTGAACCATACTGTTTGGTGGTCACTTGTTCCCAGATGGCTACCCACTTCTCGATCTGAGATCCTCTCACTGTCCTCATTTGAGAGTACCAGGTCTAAGATTGCTCCCTCCCGAGTGGGTTCCAACACTAGCTGCTTGATGCATGCCCCCTGTAGGGCATCGAGAAAGAACCTGCTCTTGAATGTGGCTGCAGCAAAGGTGCTCCAGTTAACATCTAGCATATTCAGGTCCCCCATCAACAATATCTCCCCTTTTTCTGCCATCCTAAGGATGCCTTCTATCATTTCCTTGTCCATTTCCTCCCCCTGAAATGGGGGTCTGTATACAACCCCCGTGCTGATTGTGGTGCCATTTCCGGTCTCCAGGGTGACCCACAGTGCCTCCTCTCCTCCCTGTTTACCCTTTAGTTCTGTTGCTTTGATTCCTTCCCTTACGTAGAGAACTAATCCTCCACCTCCTCCTCCTCGTCTACCCTCCCTGTCCATCCTATAGATTGTGTACAGTGGTATGTTGACATCCCAGTCATAGTTCTCTGTGTACAATGTTTCTGTGACTGCCCCAATATCCAGGCATCCCTCTTCCATCAAGGCCACCAGTTCAGGGAGCTTGTTACCTAGTCTATGGACATTGGTACTCATTACCCTCCATTTTTTGATGGCCGTACCCCTTTCTGCCCTATCCCTGTCCTTACTGCCTTTGCCTTTTACTCCATTTACCCCTGTCCTTCTCCATATCGACTTCTTTATCTTGGTGTTTACCTCACTAACTATCCTTATTGTTTTGGGGAGGGCTAGGATTTCCCTGCTCTTTTTCAGTGCCTCCCACCATCGCTAGTTTAAATGCTTGCCAATGAAGCATTTGAACCTATCACCTAGGATCCTGGTTCCTCTCCTGGACAGATGCAGACCATCACACCAGTATAGGCCTGCATCCCTCCAGGTGAACCCCCAGTCCCCAATGAAGCCAAAATCCTGAGCTCTGCACCAGTTATTCAACTATTGATTGAATCCCATGATGTGGAGCACCCTATCCTCACCCATGCCATAGACAGGCAGCACCTCCGAGAAGGTTACCATGTGTGCTACTTGTCTAAGGCCCCTCCCCAACTCCACAAACTCCTCCTGCACTGCTCTGATCCCTTTTCCAGCCAGGTCGTTTGTCTCTAGTTGGACAATGACATCCAGCTCCCTCCCCCGTGCAGCTCCTCCTGTGATCCTGAGGATTCGCTCCCTGTTCCTCCAAGCCATGGCACCAGGCAGACATCTTACCTCCCTCTCCCCCCTCCCCAGTTCTACCCTCCTAGCAATGGAGTCCCCCAGCAGTGGTTTCCTTCCCCTGTGGGGTCCCATGTCATCCTCCTGTGGGTCTCCTTTTGTGAAGGTTCCCAGCATCCTCCTTGGTCTCAACTGTGGGTGCCTCCATAGAGGAACCACACTCTGCCAGAACAGCTTATGAACTGTGGAGAGGTACAACTGGAAGGATGCATCTCTGTTCCACCACCCTCACCCTCCCTGAGTCCACTGTGGCCCAACCACTTCTCTTTCTTGGCAACCTCTGAGGCAGTGATGGTAGCCCTGGTGGTCCCTGGGTGGAAGAGGGGTCTCCCGAATCCTGGCCAAGTCAGCCTGGAGATGAGCAACCTCCTCCCTTAGCCCAGAGAGGTGCCTGCAGATGGGACAACGCTGTAGCCTCCAGAATGTTTCCCGGAAGACTGCTGCTCCATAGCCACTGCACTGCACCACTCCCATCATGTCTTATTTGTGGCCCCATAGCTGTTGTTTTGAATGCTTATGCTTTCCTCTCTTTCTTTCTTTAATTTATTTTTATTTTACAGTATATATAATTTTTTCTCCCTACTTTCCTACTGCCTCTGTGCCCTTAAAGCTCCTGCTCTTCCCGTTCTGGGACAGGAAGTTCCTGTATTCCTCAGTAGTCTCCTTCTTACTTGCTCAGCGTCAGACCTCCAGCAGCTGGGGGGGATTGAGAGCTACTCTTTTCCTTCTAGGATGGTGAGTCTTTTATGTCTCTGTGATCACTCCCTTCCTGCTCCCAAACAGGAAGTTCCTGTTGTCAATCAAATCCTGTGCCTATAAAAGTAGAACTGGCTAAGTGTGTGTGTGTGTGTGTGGGGGGGGGGTGGATTAATCAAATGTGGGTGAATAATTTAATACTCAGTAAGGTAAATATTCTACTGTGCATCTACAGTAGCAGCAGAATCAGAACATGATCATCAACTGCTGCAGTTAACCATTGAGTGGAATAATCTAAATCAGCCTGGAATGGTATAGAATGTCAAGCAATTATCATCCAAAACCAAAAACTGGTAAAATTAAATTGAAGAAACATAATTGCTGGACAAGATGCCTTCTCATTCCGCTTTCCTAAACTATGGGGCTCTCTCCCATCTTCCATTTGGTCTGCTCCTTCCTTTCTCTTCGTGAAATCTCTCCTCTGAGATTTCTCTATTCACTCTGGCAGTTGCTTCTGTTATTAAGGGTGGACTCCTGTCCCCTCCTTCAACCACACACATTGTCACTAGCATGGCACCCTCCCTCAGTTCATCAGTTGCTAGTCCCTGCTCCTCATATTATCATTTTGTTGCTCACTTTTTAACAATCTTCATCAAGGATATCTCCTCCTTTAGGCCACACCTTTGTAACTGTAAGCTGTCACTGTCAGGATCACTCAAACATGTTGCTATCTATGGGATGCACACAATGACATGCTGTGTCAATGCATATATAACATGGGTGGCCCCTACATTCAGTAGTTCTTTCTCCTGCCGCTGATCATCCTCATCAGATCTGCTGAAGGGAAACAGCATTGCAATAGCCATTGCCATTGGTATTTTTGTTTTTCTTTGTGTAGTTTACTCATCATCATCTCTGTATGCCGGCAAAGGGCAAAGAGCCTTTGTTCTGTTATTGTGTCTGTGGCTGCACAATTTACAAGGGTGACATTCACGCTATTTGCATGTGCCACTTGGGCCTCTCTCACATTACGAGGAACTACACGATTTGGCAGAGTTTCAACCAGCTGTAAGGCAATGCTGTTGGAAGGCTGTGGAAGGGAAAAAAAACTCCCTGGAGATCCTGCTCTGTTCATTTCTTTGCTATGATAAAAGCCTGTTGGAACAGCACTTTTATGCCTTTACTTTACTTTTCTTTTCTCTTCTGCCTGCTATGTTTACCCATTTACAGGTAGGCCACCTGTAGAATGTTCTGTCTTTCCCTAGCCTTTCTTCCTTTGGGTCTCCAGGAGTCCACTTCCAGTTCCCCTCCACCTTCTTTGTGTGTGTCAGCTGCATGAACGTGCGCACATACCCCACCTCTCGAATGTGCGAGGTGGAGCAAGCGAACGAGTTGCACTCTTGAATTAGAATAATGTTTCCAAAGAAAACCCTTAAGTGTCAGACTGTACTAGCAACTTGAAGGTCTGCTGTTGGTGTCTGTTAGTGAAATGGTTTGCAGGGCTTCTTGTAAAGCCAGTCACTCGCTGCAGCCTGCTGCGCTCTGCAATTAAAGCACTGGTTGCAGCGTGGCTTAAACTAAAAGCATTGTGAACCAAGGAATGTGCACAAACGTGTGAAACCCAAATGTTGCGAATGAGACAAAAATATGTGCACACATATAGTGCATAAAACATGCAAAGAAGACATGTTCTTCCCACAAAGGGTTTAGTTTTCTCTGGGCTTAGGTATTATGACTACACTAGTAGAGTTTTGTTTCTAGCACTAGCTTACAACTGCAGTTTCCAAATAGTTACAGCCTGTCTACACTAAAACTATAGAGCAGTTCTGCACAAAAGCCAGGTTTATGTCTCAGGACAGAATATGTGTTAATATATTTTACAGTTGGAAATATGTTACAAGAAGTTTGTTAAAAATGTACCTGTTTATTTCTGTGCACAGAAAAGCCTTGTTGCAAAGTTGGTTTGGGGAGTGTTCCCTCTGCTTCTGAACTCTCTCATGCCTCAGCCTCCTATAAAGCTGGCTGGCCTCTTTGCCTCAAGCTTTATTGAGCTGAGGACATGTGGGAGGTACCAGAGCAGTAGAGAACCAACCAAACCAGAACTTTTTCTTTAGAACAGTTTTGAAATATGATTCCAAGGCCATTATCTCATGAGGTATGAAAAGACTTATCAGTTATTATGTTTCATAATGTATATTATCGTGTATTTGCAGAAAAGTAATTGTCTAAAATAGGGTGGAGCTTAGCTTCACCACCTGACTCTATCTCTATATAATGAACAGCTCTTGCAGAGATAGAGCAGATTAGGGCTCAGTGGAATTCAGATCACTTGATCCTAGCAAGGAGCTGACCCTAGCCCAGACCCTAGCACCTTCTAGTGGTCAAGTATTGAATGGACATTTTTCTTGTTTAATTTAAAACCCTCTTTTTATTTCTTTGGTTATTTTACAGTCCACTATCTTGATATTGTTTGTGCTGAATAAAAGCTATTTTGAGTTTTGGATCCTGGTGTCTACCTCCATCACTTCCCACACCTCTTAAACCTGGTGGCAGTGATGGGATTCATTGAGGCACCCCAGTTGTTGGTGACTCAAAGTGCAGTATCGCACCAGGTACTCAGAAGGAGGTTTGGAAGGATTCAGCAGTGACTACACAGCCAAGCCCGAGTGGGGTTCAGACCCACCGTATGGTGGAGATCTCGTAGGAACCCTGTTGCCTGGGCTGGGAGACATATGTAGGAAGACGACCAAGAGAGAGGATGAAGAAAAGGAGGTGGAAAATGCCACTGCTGCAAAACCAGAGAAGGTAGCTGATTAACATCTCCCTGATGGCATACCGGACCTATTGTGATGGCTATGCATCCAGCAAATGGACATGGGGAGATGGAGGGAGATGGAACAGAAACAGAATGAGGCTAGATGCAGTGACACCCTCCATGCCATACAAGCCATGGGGGTATCCAGACCTAATGTACCCTGGGAGGTCGAAGGACCTAAAGACATTAAAATAGCCAAATTAACTGAAGGAGATGACATTGAAGCCTATATCACCACCTTCGAGAGAGTGGTAGAAGCATGCCGATGGCCCAAGGATCAGTGGGTGGTATGTTTGGCTCCACATCTCTTGGGTAAGGCACAATTGGCCTATAGCCACATAGATGCGAGACATGTGAATGACTATGACTTTGTGCATCAGGCCGTACTCAAACGTTATGATATTAGTGTGGAAACTTATCTTCAGAGATTTTGGACATTCCAGTTTAATGCCACTGATTCTCCTCAGGAAACATATACTCGCTTACATGACCTATGTTATAAATGGTTGCAACCATCCACCAGATCAATTGAGCAAGTGATGGAGTCAGTTACACTGGAGCAATTTGTGAGGATTCTACCTCAAGACATCCAGACATGGGTAAGGGAACACGGCCCAGAGACATCAAAGAAAGCTATTGAACTCTCAGAAGACTATCTTACAGCCAGACCTGGATGAACAAAAGGCAATACCAGAACCAGCGGACCCTTACCCGCAGTAAGAAACTTTAATACTACTTCTGGGAATGGTAATACATCTGCTACACCATCTACTGTTGTTAAGACTGGGAGACTATATAAAACAGACATTATTTGCCATGGCTGCCAGGAGAAGGGGCACATAGTGAGGTATTGTCCCAAAAGAAAGAAAGAGACAGCACCTGTGGCATTAGCCAGTTGGGGACATTACATGACTATGGCTAATATAGAAGGAAAGAATGTTCCTGCTTTACTGGACTCAGGCAGTCATTAAACCTTGGTACCGAAGGCCTTGGTGTCAAAGACAAACACAGGGGGTAACATGGGGATTACATGTATTCATGGGGATGTGCACTACTACCCCATAGAAACTACCACCCTGACTGTACAAGGCTTGGAACAACCCATGAAGTTGGGATTAGTACCAAACTTGCCTGTACCTGTAGTCATTGGATGGGACTTTCCTGGGTGCTGATGATGACAGCCCCTAATTTGAGTGCTGTCACCACCAGGGCACAGGCACAGTGCTCTCAAACAGTGACACCTCAACATGTCTTTCCTTTAGAAGATGAACTATACGGTATGCCAGGGAGAAACAGGAAGTCCAGGAGGAGGTGCTGACAAGATAAAATAGACTGGAATTCTAATGTTGTGGACATATGTGACTCTTTTGAACAATGTATAAACACTGTACAGTTCCAGAAGGAACAAAGTACTGATGCAACACTAACACCCTTTTCACAGATGGTTAGTCCTGACAACAATACTGCTTACCCTTGCTTTATTCTGAATAACTATTTGTTATACAGGGAATGTAGAAATGCTCCCATTGGGGTCACTGTAGCACAACTAGTGGTCTCCACACCCTATAGACAGCAATTAATGTTTGTGGCGCATGATATTCCCATGGCTGGGCACTTCGGCAGGGACAGAACCCTTAGTCGGCTACTACATAGGTTTTATTGGCCAGGTATCCATGACCAAGTAGCTGACTATTGTAAAAGTTGTAATGAGTGTTAGAAAGTAGCCTCTATCACCAAGAAAGAGAAAGTGCCATTACAACCCTTACCACTGGTGACAACACCATTAGAGAGGCTAGCTGTGGACATTGTGGGGCCTCTACCCAAGAGTAGTAAGGTGAATAGATTTATACTGGTTTTGTGTGATTATGCAACCAAGTATCCAGAGGCCATCCCCTTAAGAACAGTGACAGCCCCTAAAATAGCAGAGGAACTCTTGAAGGTGTTTGGTAGGGTGGGGGTTCCTCGGGAGATTCTCACAGATAGGGGGTAGCAATTTTAGATCAGTGTTGTTGACCCGTTTATACCAGTCTTTAGGGGTGGGAGCACTGTATACATCTCCATACCACCCCCAGACTGATGGACTGATAGAACGGTTCAACAAGACTATGAAGAAGATGTTACAGAAATATGTCCAGGATGAAGGGAAGACCTGGGATGTTTACTTGCCTATGTTAATATTTGCATGTAGAGAAGTACCCCAGGCTTCTACTGGTTATTCCCCCTTTGACTTACTCTTTGGGAAGAACCCCCGGGGCCCCTTAGACATCATAAAAGAAAGGTGGGAAGGGAAAAAGGGAACTGAAGGTACCCCAACCATAACCTACGTAACACAGCTCAGACAAAGGTTGGCACAATATACTATATACAGTGGGCATAGCAGATGAATATCGAGAAACAAAAAGTACAGAAGAAACATTATGATCAGGGCGTAGGACACAACGTTTCTCCCTGGGGATAAGGTATTGCTCTTATTGTCATCTACTGACAGTAAACTGACGATGAAATGGCAAGGCCCTTATGTGGTCCAGAGGCAAGTGGGACCAGTAAACTATGAGATTGCATTACTTGAGAAAAGGAGAAAGAGTCAGGTGTACCATGCTAACCTCTTGAAGAGATGGCTTGACCGTACCAACTCAGGTCCCTTGCCATCCCTTTTTGTACACCCAGAGACTCCAGACTCAGGACTAGAACAGGCATATCGGAGACTGGAAGGCTCAGGGGGTATAAAGATCTAGATATCAACCCTGATTTAGATTCTATCCAGAAAGAAGCTTTGAGTCACTTGATAGAAAAGTTCCAGGGGATATTCACTAGCATGCTGGGAAAAGCAGATGGGGTGGAACATAGGATTCAAGTGAATCAAACTACACCTATTCGGCAGAAGACCTATCAGCTAGCAGAAGCCCTTTCAGCTGCCAGAAAAAGTAAGGGATGAAGTCATTCAGGAGGTACAGCAGATGCAGAAGCTGGGGGTGACTGAGCCGTCCAATAGTGACTGGGGTTTCCCTATAGTTATAGTTAACAAAAAGGAAGGTGGCATTAGGCTGTGCCTGCATTTCTGCTGCCTCAATGCAGTCTCTAAATTTGATGCATACCCGATGCCCAGGATCGATGATATTATCAATCGGCTAGGAAATGCCCAATACATCAATACCCTCTGTGACGTAGACAGCCAGCTCTCAGTGCTTGAGTGCTGTATTAATTTTTGTTATTACATATAAATATGTGAAGGGAAGGGTCAGTTCAAGGAAAAGGCTGTCTTACTAGAACTGACACATCAAGATCCCCCAGGGATAAGTTCAAAGGACAGGAGATATTTTAAACTGCAAAGATCTGGGGGTGCAATTACCTTGTCAATTTGCTTTCATCCCAGAAAATAAGATTAGCCATTCATAATGCCCTCATGGAGATCCTTTGACTTGCATATTTGCCAGGAAGGACTTGTGGGGAGGAGTGTCGAGAGAGGCTAGAATGGACATTGAAGAGGTTTGATGTCTGAGCCAGGGAGGACCCAGAAAAGTTTAGGAGTCAAATACACTTCTGATTTGAATACAGTGACTTACATTAAAAGAAACTTTTGAGTCGTATGTGTAGCAGAGCAGCAACCAGTTCTGACCAGTTAACCTGTGGAGAGGAAAGTCAGTGAGGTCATCTCATATGTTTTTTTAAATATTTTATTTGAAGACCCTGTATTGTAAAATATAGAGTTTGATACACCAAGTTAGTGACCTCATGCTGGCTCAGAAGTGTGTGTAAGTGCTGAAAGAACCTGACAGAGACACACAAGAAAATATTTCTGACTGACACAAGAGAATACTATCCGACTGAGGTAGAATCATCACAGCACTGAAAAAGAATAAGATTAAACCTGTCTAAATGTATGTATTGTAGGACTGTGCTTTTTCCTGTTTGTTTTAAGGCTGTATGTGTTGGGATATATATATTTTGTTCTGTAATTATTGTTCTGTTTTGATATTTTTAAAGTAAAGATTTTTTTACAAACGAAACTGCTGAAGTGCCTTGACAATTCTTTTTTATTTTAGTGGAGCTTTTAAAGGCTATAAGTACACTGTGTATGGGCTTATTGTATACCAAACTGGGAAATGGATAGAGTTCTCTAAAAGTCTTGCATTGAGTTCTAAGGGTTCATTTGAAAGACCTGGTTGGGTGCTCGTAGGCAAAGATATCTGACCCCCCCCCAAAGACAGAATTATCTGAACCTGATAATTGGGTATGCTAGCAAGAGGTTATCAGTTTGAATCCTTCCAGAGCTTGAGACTAAGGTGACTTGAACCCACAAAACAGACAAGAGGGTTACCTTCTCTGTTCACTGTACACAAATCATATGCTCAGAGGTTGGCACTTTGGGAGTAGAGGGTTGACCGGCTGAGCGAGATTGTGACACCCTCGACTTAACTAAGGGGTACTGTCAGATCCCTTTGAACCAACAGGATAGGGAGAAGACTGCTTTCAGTACACCATTAGGTCTCTTCCACGTCACAACTATGCCTTTTGGCCTGCATGGGGCACCCGCTACCTTCCAGAGATGCATGGACAGGGTTCTCAGGGAGCATACGGACTATAGCGCTACTTATTTAGACTACATTATAGTCTACAGCCCTAACTGGGAAACTCACCTACAACATCTGAACCAGGTACTTGAGGCCATTTCCCAAGCTGGGCTTACAATAAACCCTAGTAAGTGTTCTCTGGCCAGGAGGGAAACAAAATACCTAGGATTCCGAATAGGGCAAGTGCAGGTGAAATCTGATGTTGGGAAAGTTGATGCTGTAGCCAACAGTCCCCGGCCCCTTACGAAATGACATGTCAGATCTTTTCTAGGATTGGTGGGGCACTATAGATGATTCATCCCTCAGTTTGCCACAATAGCCACCCCCCTCACCAATCTAACAAAGAAAAATAATCCAACTATGGTAAAATGGACACCCTAGTGTGAGGAGGCTTTTTGCACTATAAAAGCCTATTTGTGTGCATCCCCAGTACTTAGGAGACCAGATTTTAACCATCCTTTTGTAGTGCAAAAAGATGCCTCCAACACTGGAATTGGGGATGTCTTATCAGAGTTTTGACGGAGAAGAACACCCCATTATCTTTGTTAGTCAGAAAGTACATGAAAGAGACTAGGCATTCCACTCTAGAAAAGGAATGGCTAGCTCTGAAGTGGGCAATAGAAGCCTTAAAATTCTATTTGTGGGGTGTTAACTTTGAGGTATGGACAGATCATAACCCTTTGTGTTGATTGCAGGTGATGGAGAAGAACCCCCGCATTATGCAGTGGTATCTGTCCCTGGAACCCTACAGATTCACTATTAAACATAGATCTGGACCAGCCAACGTGAATGCTGACTTTATGTCCCATTATGGGACTGAACTAAATGCACTGACAGAATCAGACCTCGGGGTAAATGATGCTTAAGACATCAGAGATTAGTCTCTGATTCTTGATTATTTCATATAATTTTGCTTTTGTTAGGAACCCCAAGGTGGCGCTTCGGAGAGTGTGAGGGCCAGTGCTCCATCTCTCCCTTGGGAAGAGATCTGATTATTACTGTCTGGATTTTGGTTTAAACCCTTTAGCTGTAGGAAAAACCTACTGTTTTCCTCTTGAGTGGGGAGGAATATGTGGAAGGGAAAAAAACTCCCTGGAGATCCTGCTCTGTTCATTTCTTTTCTATGAAAAAAGCCTGTTGCAACAGCACTTTTATGCCTTTAGTTTCCTTTTCTCTTCTGCCCGCTATGTTTACCCATTTACAGGTAGGCCACCTGTAGAATGTTCTGTCTTTCCTTAGCCTTTCTTCCTTTGGGTCTCCAGGAGTCCATTCCAGTTCCCCTCCACCTTCTTTGTGTGTGTCAGCTGCACGAGCATGCGCACATACCCCCCCCCTCGAATGTGCAAGGTGGAGCGAGCGAGTTGCACTCTTGAATTAGAATAATGTTTCCAAAGAAAACTCTTAAATTTCAGACTGTACTAGCAGTTTGAAGGTCTGCTGTTGGTGTCTGTTAGTGAAATGGGTTGCAGGGCTTCTTGTAAAGTCAGGCGCTCACTGCAGCCTGCTGCGCTCTGCTATTAAAGCACTGGTTGCAGCATGGCTTAAATGAAAAGCATTGTGAACCAAGGAATGTGCACAAACAAGTGAAACCCAAATGTTGCGAATGAGACAAAAAATATGTGCACTCATATAGTGCATAAAACATGCAAAGAAGACATGTTCTTCCCAAAAAGGGTTTAGTTTTCTCTGGGCTAAGGTATTATGACTAAACCAGTAGAGTTTTGTTTCTAGCACTAGCTTACAACTGCAGTTTCCAAATAGTTACAGTCTGTATACATTAAAACTATGCAGCAGTCCTGCACAAAAGCCAGGTTTATGTCTCAGGACAGAATATGTGTTAATATGTTTTACAGTTGGAAATATGTTACAAGAAGTTTGTTAAAAATGTACCTGTTTATTTCTGTGCACAGAAAAGCCTTGTTGCAAAGTTGGTTTGGGGAATGTTCCCTCTGCTTCTGAACTCTGTCATGCCTCAGTCTCCTATAAAGCCGGCTGACCCCCTTGCCTCAAGCTTTATTGAGCTGAAGACATGTGGGAGGAGCCAGAGCAGTAGAGAACCACCCAAACCAGAACTATTTCTTTAGAACAGTTTTGAAATATGATTCCAAGGCCATCATCTCATGAGGTATGAAAAGACTTTTCGGTTATTATGTTTCATAATGTATATTATCATGTATTTTCAGAAAAGCAATTGTCTAAAATGGGGCAGAGCTTAGCTTCACCACCTGACTCTATCTCTATATAATGATGAGCTATTGAAGAGATAGAGCAGATTAGGGCTCAGTGGAGTTCAGAACACTTGATCCTAGCAAGGAGCAGACCCTAGCAGAGACCCTAGCACCTTCTAGTGGTCAAGTATTGGATGGACATTTTCCTTGTTTAATTTAAAACCTTTTTATTTCTTTGGCCATTTTACAGTCTACTATTTTGATTTTGTTTGTGCTGAATAAAAGCTATTTTGAGTTTTGGATCCTGATGTCTGCCTCGATCACTTCCCACACCTCTTACAAAGGCCTTGGAGAATCATCTCACTCAAAACATGTTGAATGCCACAGAAAAGGCTGCAGGTTCCAGGATTGCTTCTCCCTAGCTGTCAACCAAGAAATGGTCATCAAAGTCGAAAGACAGAGATAAAAAGCCATCATTGCCATGGGCCTCCTATTGTCCAGCCATAAGCATAAGCATAGAGCTGCTTCACCAGCGAGGTCGAGGTTGTTGTTGAAAATAGGTATGTCTTCAATGACATTCTCTCTGGCAGTGCTGACAAAAGCCCTGCCACCAACCAACATTGAGACACCAACGTCGGAGCTTGGCTCAGGCACTGCCATACCTACTATGCAGGATACGTTGCTGCCAATGTTGGACTCAAGCCCTCGGCCTGTCAATGCAGGTAGTTCTGTACCCTTTTCAGGGTGCAGTTGACTCCCAGGCTGTGCTGGTGACATTTTCAGAAATGGTTCAATGCCTACTACCATCGTTGCCACACACAGTAGATATGCCATCGATTGGGATGCCTGTACTTCAAGCATGCCACAGATTCCTCCTTCTCAGCTACCACCATCATTGCCAACTCCTTCTATGCCTCTTGTCCATTTGTGATGATGAGATTGAATATAATCCTGACCTTATGGATACTGAGGGGGATTTCAAGGAGGAATATGAGGGTGAGAGGCAGTTTGAAGAAAGAAATCTGCCTTGCAGCTCTACCCTCTCTTCCTGCAGTGAGGACTCTGTGGTTTACACACCCAGATCTCTCCCTGAAGATCCCTTCTTCCAAGTCATGTTGCAGCTGATACAGTCCTCCATTGACTTTGCTATGGAGGAGGAAAATTCCACTAAAAGGAATCTTACGGAATTTTTGAAGGTTCCTTGTACACCTTCCATTATAATTCCTCCTGTGTATCCTGCATTAGAGGATGCTATCTTTCCTGCATGGCATAGGTCTAATACCCTGCCTACAGTTCAAAGAAGACTGATAAGCAGTACCCCGCTCTTTGTGCTAAGCCTTACTATGGTACCCAACCTGAAACTGACTCTGTAGTTATTATGGCTGTTTGTGATCACTCTAAAACCCCTAAGATAAGTGCTTTGCTTCCAGATAAAGAGTCTAGGGGACTGGATGTTATGAGCAAGCGTGCTTGTGCCTCTGCATCCTTGTGCTTTAGGATTGTAAATTATCAGGCCCATATGATAAAATAACAGAACAGCCTCTGAAAGGCTGCATGTACTGCAGCTCAGGCTTTACCTGATGGCCCTTCCAAGAATGACTTGCTCAGAACCCTCTGGTGCTGAAGTTGCAAACATCTGCTTCATTCAGCTTATGCAAAGTCTTATGCCTCTTCCAAAGCTGTGGCCTCTGGTATTTGCATTAGGCATTATTCTAGACTCAGAGTAGCTGGTTTTACTACAGGTGTGCAGCAGACTGTTTTAAATGCTCCTTTCAGGGGCTCCAATCTGGTTGGACACTATGTTGAAGAAGCATTATGTGGTCTTCAGTCCTCTAAGATAAATTAAAGGTCTATTAAATCCCTTTACCCCACACCCTCTAGAAGGTGTGGTTGGGGATCTTTTCATTGGCCTAATGCCTGGCATAACTGTACATACCATCAGCAGGGCCATGACAGGGCTAGTGGTTCCCTCCTGGTTCCCCCCTCTCCCCTGGTACTCGTGTCAGAGCACCCAATTAACTCTGTTCCGGTGGCCCTTCTGTCTCCAGTTCTGCCTAACTCTCTTACGTCTCTCCCTCCCTTTAGCTTTTGCCTCCAGGGGGTGAGTGTGAACCTCCTTGTGAATGAGCTTGCTCAACGGAGTCTTTCCTGCAATAAACTTGAACTTGAACTTAAACTTGAGTGTGGGAGGAAGGTTATCATTGCATTTAAAACAATGGGAGGGATCGCTATGGATGAATGAGTTCTGGAGATAATCGCCAAGGGACATACTCTGAAATTAATAGAAATCCCTTCAGATCATCCACCATTCCCTTCCTCATTTCCTCTGGCTACTTGTCCCTGCTAAAAGAATAAGTCCAGACCCTGTTTCAAAAACGTACTATTAAGCCTTTTCCTCCCCAAAACAGGAACAGGAGGTTATATGTGGTTCAGAGCTCAGTGCTTGTGTTACATACTGCATCTTATAATGCAGATTTCAGTTTGGATACAGAGGCCAGACCAGTAGGTAGAATGATGTTTCCAAGGTATAGCTATATGAATGGATAGTGCTTAAGTACTTGGACATAGACATGAATAAGTCAGTGATTATAGTTCATGATGAACTTGACAGTACAATTGAGTTGATCGGTATAAGTTGATGGTGTGGCTTTACTCTGTATCCCACCATAGGAAGGAAGGTTAGTTGTTTTGGATGTGACACCCCCCTGGTGGGATAAGAGTGCCGGAGAAGGAGTAGGTGTAAGGGGAGGATGGAGGGCGAGTGCGTCTCACTCTAAGCAGAGCAGCAGATTTCTGCTGCTTAAGTAGGACATGGGGAGGGGCTCTTCTCCCAAATAACTACAGGCAGAGCCTTTCAATTATTTGTGGTTCAGAGCTCAGTGCTTGTGTAACATACTGCATCTTATAATGTAGATTTCAGTTTGGATACAGAGGCCAGACCAGTAGATAGAATGATGCTTCCAAGGTATAGTTATATGAATGGATAGCACTTAAGTACTTGGACATAGACATGAATAAGTCGGTGATTATAGTTAATGATGAACTTGACAGTATGATAGTGCTGATACTGGAACAATTGAGTTGATCGGTATAAGTTGATGGTGTGGCTTTACTCTGTATCCCACCGTAGAAAGGAAGGTTAGTTGTTTCAGATGTGACACCCCCCCAAAGAAAATATAATATCCATGATTATCTCCTCCAACTCCGGAGAGTATGGCCGGCAGCATGCAGGAGAGGAAAAACCCCCTTAGGGGGAAACCTCTGAGGACCCATGGCTACCGACCCGCCTGTCCTTCTGGACATACTAAAGGAGCATAATCCTTCATTAATTAATTACTGGCTAGTCCAAGTTTGCAGATTACATATTCAGTGGAACAGTTCGTAGCCAAGATGAAAGGTCAAGAACAGGCTTCCAAGTCTTGCATGACCGAAGCAGGTAGTAGTATGAAAGTGTGCAGCATCCAGGTAGATGGGTACTGAGGTGAACATTGTAGAACATGTCCAATAAGTTCAGGTTAGAACTGGAAGTGAGGAGCTCCTGAGGCTAGCAAATGATAGATAGGTGGATGGAGTAATTATATCCAGGCTTGACACAGGTGAGGCAGGATGAAATAAAAGTAGTTCGACTTCCAGGCTTCTGCTAATAGAGGGCTTATATAATACATGGAATGGTAGAAGGCTTGCCACGGGACCCAGTTCCGGTAAAGTACGATAGGAGTAGAATATATACTTACGTGGTGATATAGAAGGCAACGGTTGTAGAGCTGAGCTGGAATCTTGGCAGGCTTTAAGAGTAGTAAATCTGAAGCACTGGTGCGAGGTTAGGAAGCATTCAAGAAGTATAACAGGACAAGCCCAATAGGTAAGTATGTGCGGGTGGACCACGTAAGTTAGGAGATGAGGTAGTAAGTAGCAAGTAAATGCACCAAGTTGGTCAGTTGATAAGTAATAGAATGTGGCAGCTAGTCCCTCGGGTGAGATGCACAGCTTAACTGTCAGCTGGTGAGGTAAGCAGAGAGGCAGCTAGCTCCAGGTAACATGAAAGCACAGCCAGACCTACAGAGGTCTGCTGGTAGTAATAGAACGTGGTGGCTAGTCCCTCAGTGAGATGCGCAGCTTAACCATCAGCTGGTGAGCTAACTAGAGAGGCGGCTAGCTCCAGGTAACTTGAAAGTGCAACCAGACTTTCGTAGATCTGCTGGTAATTAAATAGAGTGGCAAGTTAATAAGTAGTAGAATTGGCAGCTAGTCCCATGGTTAGGATGCACAGCTAGACCTTCATAGGTCAGCAGGTATAGTAAGTAGAGTGGTGACTAGCTCCATGTAATCATGTAAGCACAGCCAGACCCTTATAGTCTGCTGGTAAGTCGGTAGAGTGGCAGCTAGCCTTCGTAGGCTAGTGTGCGCAGTTGGTCCCCACGTAGGTTAGCTGATTAGCATGAATGAATTGAGAGTATAGAGCATATCCGGGACGACTACTATGAGAAATAGTGAGATCTACAGGCGAGCATATGCGATCCACTTAGGTGGAGTTGTGCTTGTTGAGTAATTCTAGCAGATGAGGAAATCTTCTGAGGAGGAGAAGAGCTTGAACGAATAACTGAAATCCAGTGGGAGAATATGATCTTGGAATCGATGCCAAGTAATGTGGAAAGCCAGGTAGGAGTTAGGAGTATACAAACCTCCAGGCCCAGACTGGGTGTGGCAGGCTGAGAGATGTATGAACCTCCAGGCCGGATACGGTGCAGGCAGACATAGTGTATGAATAGTTGAACCTCTGGCCCTGAATGCAAAGCAGGTACAAGGTGCAGTAGGTAACAAGATAGGAGTATACGAACCTCCAGGCCCAGACTGGGCTTAGCAGGTTGACGGAAGTCATGAATCTCCAGGTCCGATGCTGGGCGAGGTAGGTGGAATAAAAGCAACCTTGGGAGCTGCTGAATGAGCACTGATCGAGGACCTTGCAGGTTTTGTATAGTTACGAGATTCCAGGCAGCTAAGGAAGAGCAGAAGACAGGAATGCGAATAGTGCAAGCCATAGATAACGAGTTGTAAGCACGGACCTGTACGATAGGCCGGTAGTAGTAGTAGTAGTAGTAGTAGTAGTCAGTGGAGTGCACTAATGCAGGCGAGGTAGCATGGAGTAGTATTGAATAATACAAGGTACGTAGTGGGAACTGATGGAAATGGAATAGCAGGCAATGAGTCTGAGCATCCCTAAAAGTCATTTTATAGACAACCAAGCAGCAATGATAGCAAGGAGCCATAATGGGAAGCAACATCCCAGTTATCTCAAACAGTAACAAGTCTACAGAACATGGCCTCAATTCTATTTTCTATGTTTCTGTGTCCTGCATGTGGCTCCAGTAGTATTTCTGAGAATACCGCCTTGCTGAAGTCCTCAGCTTTACCTAGCTTTTTAAATCTGTGGTGCAGGATCCACAGTCTGATTCTATATATTGTTTATATGAAATTAACAAGAAGTACAAGCAGCAGGCGGTGCCAAATTGGTTGTGGAATGACCTGCACTAGCAGAAGCAGTAGCATGATAGAAATGATCGCTGATCTGGCACTGGGATGCTGCGTGGTCCTCCGGTAGAGTAGACCAAGCCTGCGGAGAAACGGTGGACAGACGAGGCAGAGGACAGTGTAGGCAGGTGAGCTGGCATTGAGACAAAGCCGGTAGTTGCAGCAGCAGGATGGTAGGAACCCTGCAGGCAGTGGGGACCGAAGTTGTAAGCTAAGCAGGTGAAGGAGAGCGGAGTGGTGATGAACTGGCACGGAGCCGGGGCTGCTCGAAGAAACAGAATGGAGAGAACAGAAGGCAGGCGCTTGGAGCGAGCGATAGGGCAGGGGGAGAGAGTGCAGAGCACAGGTAGCGAGTGAGAACCCCAAAAAAATAAAGAAGCAATGGATGAACAAGCACAGGGTAAGGGACAAGAAGGGAAGCAGGAAATCAGCAAAAAACAAAACAAAGGCAGGAGAAATGGGGGGAGACGAAGGAGCAGCCATGGACCAGCAACAAGACGACAGCGAGTGCGTCTTGCTCTAAGCAGAGCAGCAGGTTTCTGCTGCTTAAGCAGGATATGGGGAGGAGCTCTTCCCCCATGTAATTACAGTCAGAGCCTTTCAATTCTGTTCTGTATACCTCCTAGTCCCAAAATGGACAGGAGATCTATGTCCTGTATTGTATCTCAGACACCTAAATTTACAGTATAGATCAAATACAAGATGTTTTGAATGGCATCTTTGTAAGCCGTGATTCCCCTTTTACAAACAGGGGACTGGCTTTGTTCCTTGGGCATGAAGGATGCAAACGTTCACGTCAAGATCAGTAAGTGCCATAGACAATACAACTGCTTTGTGCTGGAGGGCAGGCACTACCAGTTCAAAGTGTTGCCCTTTGACTTATCCTCTGTGCCATGGGTTGTAACCAAATACTTGGCAGTGGTTACAGAAACCCTTCACAGGGAAGGGCTTTACGTCTTCTTTTTTCTGGATGATTGGCTTTTAAAAGCCAGTTCCAAGGAAGCTCTACTTCACACCCTTGCCCGAACAAGACAACTGTTCAGTGCCTCAGCATTCATACAAAAGGTTCATACAAAGGTGTTGTAGGAACTATAAAGCATTTACCCATTAGTGCTCTGTCAGCAGTATTTCAAACAACCTCCATTCATGATGTAGTTATCTAATTTTTTTCTTAAATACTATCTTATTTCTACTAACTATAATTTCAGTCAGTGAAGAATTCCATGGGTTTAACACCCTTTGGGTGAAGTAGAATTTTTGTTTATGCTATCAAATTTCTGGCCACTAATTTGTAATGGATGCCCCTCGTGTCATTATAGACTTGCTTAAAATCAAAGTTCATGTCATCAAATAAAAACTGGTCATGTATTATGTCAAACATTTGCAATGCATTACCCCTTATTTGCCTAGTTTCTAAAGACATCAAATCAAGTTTCCTTAGTCTGGTTTCATATGAATAATTTTCAAGTTCCAGTGTTAATGTTGTTACTTTTCTGAGAATCATCTCCATCTGATAAATGTCACCTCTTCTATTTGGGCACCAGAACTGGGTGGCATAATCAAGCTGCAGCAGTACATATGCCCTATACAAGGAGAGGAAGATGCTTCTGTCCCTCAATTTTATGTTGCTTTTTATTGCCCATATTATCTTATTTGCCTTTGCAATGGCTTCACTGTTTCATTCCTTTGAGATCCCTAGATACAGTAATACCCAAATTCCTTTCCTGGGTAGTGGTGGTGAGTCTTTTGTTGCACAGTGTGTAAGTGTGCACAGCATTATTGCTCTCTATATGCATTACACTACATTTATCTAGATTAAAGGTAATTTCCCATTTGGATGCTCATGATGATATTACAAAGTCTAGGGGCCCGATTCTCAAAAGACTTATATTGACGCAAGGTCCCTGCGTCAAACATAAATGACGCAAGTGGCACCTTGCCTCAAAAAATGGGCCCAGAGAAGCTGGCCTGGTGGCGCAGAGGGCAGAGGCGCTGGACGCCTTACCTCTCTCCATGCCGATGACCTATGTTCGGTAGTGAGCGTGGTTTGCCAGAGGTCAGCACGAGGGGGGATGTGGTACAGGATGAGCTGCTAAAAGGCAGATCTCCTCTCTGGGGAGGGACCTGAGCCTCCCTCGATGCTTAGCTGCCTTGAGGTGGAGGCTAGGGGGCAGCACAGGTGAGGGAGCCAGGGGTGCTAGGCCAATCGGGTTGGAGGATAGGGTCATTACCGGAGCAAGAGGGCACATGTACCTCTCTGCCTGGGGCCCCGGGGTAACATGGGAGTAAAACCAGGAAAAAGGTCATGGTTGCGGCAGGATGATGCCTCCAGGCTGGCTCCAGGGGTCTGCTGGGACATGCATAAGTGTCATAAGATCTCGAAAGACCCCAAAGTCCGGTAGGCTGGTGGACGGCAGCTGTGGCCCACTGAAGGAACTGCAAAACACCTATATGGAAAAAAAATGTGCCCAGAGCAATTCTCAAAAGCAGCCTGTGTCAAATGCAGGCTGCATGTGCCAGAGGGAGCTTGCACCAGTCTTGTGCCACATAATGGGCTGCGGCATGGAGCTAGGCAGCTTGTGGTAGATGCAGGCTGCCATATCACCTCAGTTGGTATTCTAAAAAACCCTCCCAGAGGGCAATGGTCTAAGTACCATTAGACCAGCCAAGGGCTGGTCTAACGGTACTTAGAAACCTCTGGGACAGTGTGCCACTGTGCTGCCCCCCCAAGTCCCAATCCTCCATTATAATATAGAAATCATCCCTGGTAGTCTAGCGCCCCCCCAAGCCCCAAATTCCTGTTATATGTATACATATTTATTAAATAATGTCCTATCCCTGGTAGTCTAGCACCCCCCAAGCCCCAATCTCCCGTTATATGTACAAATATGTAGAATAGTTGGTATCCCTGGTGGTCTAGCAGACTGCCGCAACCCTGATCTGCCATTATATGTATAGTAGAATAGGTTGTATCCCTGGTGGTCTAGCAGACCGCCCAGCCCCAATCTGCCAGTATATGATATCCTCAACTTCCTGGTGGTCTACTGGACCCCCCACCTGGCAGTGCCCTACCAACTCCGCTCTTCCCCAACCCATAACCAAGCTGACAGCTGGCATAGCCCACCACTCACCACCACGGCTAGCCACCGACTATGCAGTGATTGAAAGCTGCTGTCAATCACTGAGTGTGTACTATATACAGTATGCACTCATTCAGAGCTCAGTTGGCAGCTAGCTGTGGTGGTGAGTAGTGGGCTGTGCCAGTCACTGGCTTGGTTATGGGTTGTGGGGTGGGGTGGTAGGGCACTGCTGGATGGGGGTCCACTACACCACTAGGAAGTTGGGAATATCATATAACAGCAGATTGGGGCTGGGACGGTCTGCTAAACCACCAGGGATATGAACTGTCCTACTGTACATATTTATATATATAATGGCAGATCAGGGCTGGGGTGGCCCATGAAACCACCAGGGATACAAACTATTCTACTATACATATTTATACATATAACTAGAGATCGGGGCTTGGGTGTGGTACTAGACTACCAGGGATATGAAATATTATTTAATACATATTTATACGATAATGGTAGATAGGGCTTGTGGGGTGGTGACTGCCACCAGGACTGGCTGTCCATGGTGCCATTACACAGCTGCCCCCAGACGGCTTGTGGCACATCTTCAAGATGCGCCATCTGTTTGGTGCAGCACCAGGGTTGGCACCAGCCACAGGACTTTGCCACCTAGATCCTATGCTATAGTGAATTGGGCTCAGGATCCCTGGGCACCAGCGGTTGGCACAAGCTGTGTTCGGTGCAGCTTGCATTGACCTTTGTGAATCGGGCCCTAGGTCTTTTTGTAGACTGTTTCTTTGTTCAATAGTTGCAGATGGTCCACGTGGTGTAGTACCATCTGCATACTTAACTGCCCAGTTTGACAAGTTTATGGTAGTATCTGAGATGAAAAGTTGAATATCATTGGACCCAATACTGACCCCTGGGGGAACCCCTCTACTCATACCCCCATAATCCAAGTGATAACCATTTATAACCACTCTTTTTGTCCTGTTGTCTAGCCACTAGGCTGGGTGAACTGTTCTTTTTGAAATAAACCCCCTCCCCAGATCTGGCACTCACCCACGAACTCAGATAAATAAGGACACAGTTGCTCAAGTCTAGTTCCGAGTCTGTGGGCAAGCTGCGTTTCCTGATATGGGGAAAACACAGCCAGCCCTGTACCCAGTGCTGCCATTTGCCATCGGGATACAGAATATAGCAATTAAATTTCTGCCTAATGACAGCATCTGGCAAATGTGCCTGCCTCCGCTCCTACCTAATTGGTCAAGCAATGATCCCCTTCTCCAATCAGCAGCTGGGAGAGGGGAGGAGCTGACTATTGGTGCCTTGTTGCCAGTGCATGCTGCACAATCAAATGCAGCTCAGTTTACTCCTTTGCAGTGCACATAGCAGGAGTAGCAGCACAGGATAGCACATTGGGACTCAGGTCGGGGTCGGTGGCTTCGGTTCATCCTCGGTCTTCAGTTGGTTCTGCTCAGTCCTCCTGTGGCAGTCACACCATGCCAAGTAGTGTGTGCCATCAGGGTGGGGGCAAGGCTGACGGGTGCACAATCAACACACTGGATGGTTCTGGATCACACTGGGAGACACTGAAGATAGGTTCAGGGAGGCAGAGTCAAGTGGAGCAGAGCCATGAAGATGTCAAGGGGAAGGCAGGATGACAGACGGATGATCAGGATCAAAAATTATGTAAGGTAAATTAATGAGGGACAGGGTGTAGGGCTGGAGTATATGCAACACTGCTGATTTAGGCTGTGAAGTTTTCCAGAAAAAGTCTCATTGTCAGAGAGAACATAGGCAGCAGGAAAGGGAAGACAAAGGAGGGCATTAAGGGCATGTTGCAAAAAATGTTTGCACCTTTTTTTTAATTATTTGGAACATTTTAGGTTTTTCTTTGTTTTGCACTTAAATCAACTGACTCCCATCTCACTCTCCTCATTCCTTTTATTATTGTTGGATGCAAAGTAGAGAACAGCTCTCAGGGCCTGAACTGTTGCCCAACCCAACAGAGTTCACAATTTTTTTCCAAATCATTGCAGAGGCACCGGCTTTGGCAGCAATAGCAAGACTGTCTCACTCTGTAGGCAAAATAATGGGATCCTATCTTCCTCTCTTAGTGTCTCCTTATACATTCTGAATGCTACCCTTAGCTTTTACCTTTTATGCCACCTCTTTTGAGAGCCATAGTGATCTCTTTTCCTCTTGCTTTTGTTCACTTGCTTGACACAGAGGTTTGTTGCTCTCATTATGGCCCTTTTTATTTTGCCCACTGTTCCTCCTCCCCACTCAGGTCATCCCCTCGGCCAGGTCACCCCTGAGGCTTCCACCCTTCTTTATAAAATCTACCCTCCTGAAGCCCAGGAGCCTCACCCTTGAGCGGTTCAATTCTGCAGCTGTTCTCATATTGAACAATACTGTATGGTGATTGCTGGTCTCCATGTGGCCTCCCACCTTGATGTCTTCAACATTGTTCCTGTTAGTGAGTACCACGTCCAGTATTGCCCCATCATGAGTGGGTTCACTGACTAATTACTTGAGGAACACCCCCTGCAGGGAGTCCAGGATGTGCCTTCTCCTAGCTGAAGCCACAGCTGTGAGACTCCAATTTACATTCAGCAGATTGAAGTCCCCCACTAACAGCACTTCCCCTTTTATGCCATTTTGCCAATGGCTTTTACCAGTACCTTATCTAACTCCTCCCCCTATGCTGGAGGTCTGTAGATCATGCCAGTGCAAATAGTGACTTTGTTCCATGTCTCCAGGGTGACCCCCAGTACCTCTGCCCACCCCGTATTCCCTGTATCTCTGTCACTTTTATGCTTTCTCTTACATAAAGCATCTTCTTTCCTTCCCAACCTGTCTTTCCTAAACAGAGTATAGCCGGGCATGGCCAAATCCCAATCATGGTTTTCAGTGCACCATGACTCGGTAATGGCCACAATATCCAGTTTAGCCTCTGACATGATGGCCTCTGGGTCTGAATTCTTATTGCCTAGACTTCTAGCATTCACATACATGGCCTTCTAGATTTTGTTAGCTCTCTGCTTGTTAACTCCCTTTTTTCCTTTTTGCTCTCTCCTTCCCCCCTCATTTTGTAATGCTCTTGTTCACATTCACCTTTGTCTTTAGTACCTTGTTTCCTTCCTTACTTTGCACCCTTGGGGATTCCTTTCCCTTCAAAACACCAGGAATCTATCAATGATGCCTTACAATAGCCTACTCAATAGCAGTATCTTGGGAGGATGGGTCCAGAACCTATTTTGGAAAAAGGTTCTGCAAGACAGCAGTTCCAAAACTGGCATACCTCCTGGACTGCACATCCAGGCAATAGTGGTGTGTGAAGGTGTGCACTATTTTCCAGGTAGCTGCTTTACAAATGTCTAGAAAGGGGATGCCCCTAGTAGTTGCCACAAAGGTGGAGGTACCCCTTGTAGAGTGTGTCCTTAGGCCTCTGGGAAGTATTTTACCAGCTTTTTCATAACAGACCTGTATGCAGGAGACAATCCAAAAATAAATATTCCTCCTAGCTGCTGACTTTCTTTCCCCACCTCTCCAAAGGTAACAAAAAGATGTGTACCCTGGGACCTGACTGATGACCTAGTGCTCTTGTTACATCCAGACACTAGTGCAATTTCTGTTCACTTGTCTTGGAGAGCTCAGGGTACAGCACATAAAGGGCAATTGACTGGTTGGGGTGGAATTCCAACATGGCTTTAGGAAGGAACTTCCTATTGATCCTAAGGACTACCTTATCTATGTGGAAGAGTATGTAATTTGGATCTGTACAGGTGGGTTGTAGTTCACTTACCCTCCTGACAGATGTCATGGCAATCTGGAAGACTGTTTTCCATATGAGCCATGTGACATTTTAAATCAGCAATAGGCTATAGCCACAGGCTCAAAGGGAGCCTCCTTCAGGTAGGCAAGGCAGATATTTGGTCCCATCGAGTGGCTAGTTTATTTTAGGTGGATACAGGTAATTGAGGCCCGAAAATAACCTTTTTTAAAAAGTTTGTGAGGTCAAGGGTTTGTCTTTGCCTGCTGACGTGTAGGCTGATACTGCTTCCAGGTGTCCCTTCAGTACTGAGGGTCTCAGACCTAAGGACTGTATGTGTACTAGGTAGTCCAGAACTGTAGGCAACCCTACCTGCATTGGAGTTATCATCCTGAGGGCACACCAGTAGGAGAATCCCCTCCAATTAGAAGAGTATGCTTTCCTTGTTGCTGGTTTTCTGGAAACCTTCAGTACCCTCAGCACATCCTCTGACATATTCAAACTAGAGAATTCTAACTCTTCAAGAACCATGTCCTCAGATGCAGAGTTCTCAGCTCTGGGAATGTTATTCTTCCCTGTGTCAGAGTTGGAAGGTTGTATCTCAAAAGCAAGTTGAATGCTGTCAAGTTATATGGTTCTATGAAGCATTTTTTTCACAGAGAGGGTTGTAGATACATGGAACGGCCTTCCTGAGGAGTTGGTGGAGTCAAAAACAGTGGGAGAATTCAAGAATGCATGGGACAGACATAAGGCAATTCTAGTTGGGGGGGTAGGAGGAAGTAGACTGTTGGTTAACTAGGATCTGCAGCTTATCCATTAGGTAGGGAAGTGGGCAGATTGGGTGGGCCAGGAGATCCTTATCTGCTGTCAAGTTCTATGTTTCTATGTTTCTATGAATGGAATCCTGCTGGACAGGGTCAAAAGCATTGAGTAACAAACCTGCCTCGCCCAGTCCTGGACTATCAGGACCATTATTGCTGGCTCTCTCCTGAGCTTTATGAGTACTGTCTGTGAGCGGGAATGGTGGGAAAGCATACAGGAACCTCCATGCCCAGTCCAGAACTAGAGCATGCTTTGGGACAGTTCCTCTTGCTTTTGGCTGGCAACAAAACTGAAGCAGATTTTTCTCCCAAGAGGCAAACAGGTCTATTTCTGGAGTACCCAATCTTCTGAAGACTGATGCCAGTACCTGCAGGTTCAGGGTCCCCTTGTGGTTTCCCCTGGCTAGTTCTGCTTAGGGAGTTTGCCAACACATTGTCCTTGCTTTTCGAAAGTATTGCAGAAATCATTGCCTCTAGGAAATAATCCAGATTCCAGATCCTCATGGGTTTTGTGCACAATTTTGAGGATCTTGTTCCTCCCTGTTTGTTTATGTACTGTAATAGACTGATGTGGTATTGTCTGTTCGAATTGTAGTTTGATAGAAAAGGATTGCATTGCCAGCAGTGCTGCTATAAACTCTGGGAAATGAATGTGTTTGTGAGTCTATTGTGGGCTGCAGATGCCACTTACTGTGATATCCTCCAGTTAGATATCTTGCCCTAGGAGTGAGGCATCTGTTGTATAGATACTTTTTGGGATTGCTGCTAAAGAAAGGGAATGCCCTCTCTGAGGTTGTTTTCATCCTTTCACCACTATAGCACTTGCACAAAGGTCTTTGTGACTTGAACTGGCTTGGACAGTGAGTTCCACCTTTGTGACCAGTGGTCGGGTAAGTAGTGCTGAATGTTCCTCATTTTAAATCTGGCTCAAGACACTACTGCTGTGGATGAGGTCATGTAGCACGGTAACTGCAGAAAGTCCCTTGCAGGCCTTGGGTGGCCTAGTGTGAAGGACTCTCCAGCAGAAATCAGATTTGATAACCTTTCCAGTGGAAAAATGCCTTGTCTTGTAGGATATCCAGTTTTGCACCTGTGAAGTCCAGTACCTGAAAAGGTTCTGCCTGTGATTTCTGCAGATTGATAAGGAATCCCAGGATCTTCATCAAGGATATCTCCTCAGCTGAGCCACATCTTTAGAACTGTAAGCTTTCAGCATCAGTACTACTTGGAAACTTGCTTGCTGAGGGCCATCCATGATGATGTGAAACGTAACACCTTTAAAATGTGGGTGGCCCCCTGCTCCTCAGTTCATTCTTCTGCCATCAACTACTCATTGGATCTGCAGAGAAACAACATCATTGTTTCTGTGATTTTACATGTTTTGCTACTTGTAATTGTCCCTGTATGCCACTATCGAAAGAAGTTTTGTGTCTGTGGTTACAAGATCTACTAAGATGAAAATCACACCGTGTGTGTTTGCAGTTTGGGCTTGTCCCTCAGTGTGAGGGCCTACAAGATCTGCTAGGGAGTAAATCAGGCCACAAGGAGATGCTGAAAGAAGGCTCTATAACCTTTATCACCATTAAGGCCATGGAAGCTCAAGCCAAGGCCACAGGTTCCAACCTGACTTCTCCCTCATGCCTGGCCACCATAAGGAAAGATACTACCTGGTGGTCTGCAAAGCTTTGTCACCAGAGTTGGTGAAACACTTGAAGAACAGTAAAGAAAAGGACAAGGACAGATCATTGTCGAAGCCCAACTCCTCTAGCTATCACCATAAGCATTGTGAGAAAAATGCTTCACTGATGAGGTTGAGGTCTCCATTGAAGGAGGGTAAGTTCTTGTCAACTACTGCTTTGTCAGTATCGACTACAGCCCCCAACCATTCTTTTCCATGGTGCTGCCATACCTACTATGGATGGTATACCACATACATCGTTGGGTTCTGTCCTTTTTTTTTTTGATGAAATAACTCAGCATGTGGGTGCTTCAATCTTCGAGAGATTTTACCCAGTCCTGAGGCTTTTCCTAGGTGTAATAACAATCCAGTACTCCACCCCAGCCGGGTCTCTCATGAGCTTCCATAACATCATTGTAATTTCATCTCAGCCCAATCTTCCACCAAATTATTATTCCAAATTCTGTACAAATTCGGTCCAGATTAATATATATTTATCAATATTTTCTTCCAAAGTATATATGGAACGATCTATCCTGGAATGATACAACATTTTTTTTTATCCATTCTAGGAATAAAGGTACTTCTACTTCCTTCCAGTGTTGCAGGAGGATTTTTTTTTGCCACCAAAACCCTCGTGTTCAGTAGCGCAAGTTGCTCATCCTGCAAATCTGGATAAGAAGCTGTGAATCCAAATATAGCAATACCTGGATCAAATGGGGTGTCAAATCCCAAAACTTTTCCCAAAGTAATCCATATATCTCTGCAATACTTGTCTAACTTTTCTCAAGTTACTAACATATGTGCAAGTGTCCCTTTTGCTTTTTCACATCTCTGACAGGACTCCGAGATAGCAGCATCAAATGTATGTAGTCTGGAAGGAGTTAAATATGTTTTGTGAATTATATTAAAGTACATTTATAATAACTTATTATTTTTAACCTGGATAGAATCCAGATTAATGTATTTACTCCACTGTTCCTCAATCACCGGAGTCTCTAGATTTCTACATTTTCCATCAGTGGGGATTGTTCTATGAGAAACTTATAAACCTTTGAAATTAAGTGTTTATTAGTATCTAAACTTTCAAACAGTGTATTTAAAGGTATCTCTTGTATTTTTAAATGAGTTTTTATTTTTTTTAAATAAAATTTTGAGCTTGAAGATAGTGCCATCTCTGCTCAGAAATTATATCATATTTTGCTTGAAACTGTTCAAATGTCAGTAATACGTCTCCTTCGTAAAAATTCCTTATAGAACAAATTTGGTTTTGATAATACCATTCCTCAAACACCTTATCTACTAATGGAGGAAAGTTTCCATTCTTAAAAAATAGTTGTCCATCCAGAAATAAGGTTTTTCCCCACACTTTTCTTTTATTGCCTGATTCCAGGCTTGAAAAGTGGAATTAGTTACATCAAGGGGATCTATAAAACCTATTCCCTGTCTATTATTATTTAAGCCTAATAGATTTATAGGATGCAGCCCTACTACTTCCTCTTCTATTTCTAAGCCTGCCCCCTTTCCCCCCTGTTCTGGATGGAACCAATAATATATGATTTCCATTTGTGCAGCCAGATAATAATTTAGAAAGTTAGGGCAGCCCAATCCCCCATTTTCCCTATTAATCCGAAGTTTCTTCAGTGATATCCTAGTTCTCCCTTCCTGCCATAAAAAGCCTCTGATCATTCTATCCAGTTTCTGAAAAAATATTTTACCTAAAACAATTGGAATAGATTCAAAAAAGAACAAAAGGCGTGGCAAGATATTCATTTTGCAAATATTTCTTCTGCCAATCAGGGCTAATGGCAAATATTGCCATTTATCTAGATCTCTTTTTATTCTATCCATCAATGGGTCATAATTCAATTGTCTCACTCTGTTCATATTGGTTGCCAAAATAATTCCTAGATATTTTAAATTTATAAATTTATATTAAATTTTTTCACGTGTTGTTATGTTGCTTGCACGCATGTGCAAGAAACATAGTGCCATCATCCGAGTTTGGTGGCACCGATCTTCAATGCAGTCATTGTGTTTTCAGGCATAGCCCAGTTCCCAATTACTGCTGCAGCTGTCTATGACAGTAGTTGAAAATGCAGTGGCATACAGTTGAAAGGAGGCTCTGCTTGAGTGAGCAGAGCTCCCCTCCACACATGCACACACGCACACACGTGTATGCACATACACTGCGTGCTCATGTGCCTTCCCTCCCCACACTATGCTGGCTGACGGGGTGCCTAATTCCCCCGCTGACTCCACCCCCCAAAGCATCCAGGTGCCATGCTGGGAGCCCACCCTGTGTGGCAAAATGTTTTATGGCCGACGGTGCCCAATCCCCGGTCGCCTGCATGCCCCCCCAAATCATCCAGGTGCGAAGCTGGGAGCCTACCCCAGCGTGGCAAAATGTTTTATGGCCAACGGGGGTGTCCAATCCCCTATTGGCTCCAGCCCCCCAAAAGTCTTCCAGCTGCCACAAACGTCCCTCGTAGTCTTCATCCCTCGTAGTCTTATTAAAAAAAAACAACCTGTAAATGCAAAAACTGTCCCTTGGCGCTTCTCCCTGCCCCCCTCCCACAACCTGCACCCACCCACTGTGCACCCTGCATCCCCATACCCCCCTCATCCCATACTTACCTCCAGAGCTCGGCACGATGATCTTCGATGGACCGGGAACACGTCTGCACTCTTCAAAGCCGACCGCGAACTGAGGAAATGCCGGTAAGCTGTATAATGGGATAGATAGGGTTTTTTCAACTTTGTTGCATATCTCAGGCATTTTTGGGAATTTTGGGCCCAAATTTTCAACATGGGGTTTTTGGGACCCCTCCTCATGAATTCTTGCACTGTCATGGCGTTAATTGGGCCCGAAGGGTGATTTCACGGTCACTGTGTGAAATCACCTTTGGGACCAATTAAAGAAATGACACTGCCAGTGTTCATAAGGTGGGCTCTCAAAAAGTCTATTTTGAAAATTTGGTGAAAAAATTTCTTAAAAATGACTGTTTTACGAGCGTGTGTTGCGCAGTTCCTACGCACGCTTGTAAGTTTGCAAATTTTCAATATTTTCACTCCAGATTTTCAACATTACCATTTTACCACACCTCCTTTTGAGCAGTACAGCTGTCATTTTTCACATCTCACCCAAAACGTGTTTCCGCCCATGTAGCGCACAATGGCACAGTCGGTGTGCGAAATCAATGTATGGACACATTAAGAAAATCACAGTGACACTGTTCATGAGCAGAGGTCTTAAAATGGCTATGTTGAAAATTTGGTGAAAAAATTCCTAAAAATGACTGTTTTACAAGCATGCATTGCGCAGTTCCTACGTACGCTCGTAAGTTCGCGAATTTTTAATATTTGCACTCCAGATTTTCAACATTGCCATTTTACCACACCTCCTTATGATCAGTACAGCTGTCATTTTTCACATGTCACCCAAAATGTGTTTTCGTTCATGTAGCACACAATGGCGCAGTCGGTGTGCGCAATCAATGTTTGGAACAGATTAAGAAAATCACAGTGACACTATTCATGAGCAGAGGTCTTAAAATGGTTATGTTGAAAATTTGGTGAAAAAATTCCTAAAAATGACTGTTTTACGGGCGTGTGTTGCGCAGTTCCTACGCACGCTCGTAAGTTCCCAAATTTTTAATATTTGCACTCCAGATTTTCATCATTACCATTTTACCACACCTCCTTATGAGCAGTACAGCTGTCATTTTTCACATATTGCCCAAAATGTGTTTCCGTGCATGTAGTGCACAATGGTGCATTCGGTGTGTGCAATCAATGTTTGGGACAGATTAAGAAAATCACAGTGACACTGTTCATGAACAGAGATCTTAAAATGGCTATGTTGAAAATTTGCTGAAAAAATTCCCTTCAGACATTCTGCAATATCACTAATGAAGACATTGAGCAGAACTGGCCCCAGGACCGATCCCTGCAGCACCCCACTGGTCGCCCCCTCTCCCTAGACTGCACACCATTTACCACCACTCTCTGCCTCCTGTCTGTTAGCCAGTTTCTAACCCAGTTTACCATCCTTTCCCCCATGCCCAGCCTACCCAGCTAGTTTATCAGCCTCCTATATGGGATGGTGTCAAAGGCTTTGCTGAAATCAAGGTGAGCATTGTCCACTGCCCACCCTGATTCATTTCCTTTGTCACCCAGTCAAAGAAATCAACCAGATTTATCTGACATGATGTCCCACTGTGAATCCATGTTGTCTATGGTCCTGGGCTCCGATGGCATCTAGATGCCCCACTATCCTTTCTTTAAGCAATGTCTCCATGATCTTCCCCACTACTGAGGTGAGGCTGAACGGCCTATTGTCCCTGCCTCCTTCCTGCTGCCAGACTTGTGTAGAGGGACCACATGTGCCCTGCTCCAGTTCACTCATGTTGAATGACTCAGTGAACATGGCTGCCAGAGGTACTGCTATCTCCCTTCGCAGTTCTGTTAATATCCTTGGGCATATGCCATCTGGTTCCATTGCTTTGTCCACCTTCAATTTAGTGAGCTCCTGCAGGACTCTTTTGCCTTTGAATGGACTATTGTCCACCTCTTCACCCCCTTGACAACTGCTGTACTGCTGTGGTCCTTGCCCCTCCCACTCTTCTCTGAATACTGAATGGAAAGACACAGTGGATGTCTTGGGAGGAAGGCATGGAACTATCACTACCAAATGCCTAAACAGCACATACAAGCAAGCAACATTTGGCATTGACAAATGCTTGTTTTTTAACACAGGATTTATTATTTTATTTTCTTCTCCAAGATATAACATTTCACTTTTCAACCAGTTAACTTTATAACCTGAGATTTTATTAAAATTGTCTAGTATTTCCTCTATTATGGGATAGGAATAATTTGGGTTTTTCACCGTTAATAAGATATCATCTGCATAAAGTAATATAGGTGATTTTACCATAGCTCTCCTATCGAGAGTTACGCCTATCTGATCCCTTAACTCCCTAATCTTAATAGCCAAAGGCTCCAAAAAAATGACAAATAGCAGGGGGGATGTGGGCAGCCCTGCTTTGTTCCCTTTACCAGTTTAATAGGAACAGAAAGAAGGCTATTAGTTCTAACTCTAGCCTGGGGGGGGGGATTTATACACCATCTTGAGCCATTCTACGATTTGCCCCCTAAACCCACAGGCCCTCATTACCTCAAATAGGAAGGGCCACTGCACCCTATCAAAGGCTTTTTAAGTATCAAGAGATATGAGTGCAGTGTCCATTCCTACCTTAGCCTGTATAATAGCAAACGCCCTTTGAGTGTTATGTTGTAATCTCCTGTCCTTAATGAATCCAGCCTGATCGTAATGAATTAAATCTGGAATTACTCTTGAAAGCCTATTTGTCAAAATTTTCATAAAGATCTTATAGTCAGTATTTAACAAAGATATTGGTCTGTACAACCCACAACACTCAGGATCTTTGTCCTTTTTTAAAATAAGTGTAATGATGGCATCATTAAAGACCCAGGGACTTCTCTGCTTCTCTTAAAAATGAGTTAAATAAATCCATTAATATGGGGATAAAAACCTCCAACATATTTTTATATAATTCGAATGTTAATTCATCCAGGCCAGGGCTTTTTCCATTTGGTTGTTCTTTTATAACCTTTTCAATCTCCCCCTGAGATATATCATTATTTAGTAATCCCAGATCTTGTCCAGAAATTTTTAATAAAGGTGTTTTTTGTATATATATTCTCTAATAAGAGAGACCTCCACATTCTCTTCTGGAGTGTATAGTTTTTCTTAATATGACTCAAATACTTTATTAATCTCATTCTCTTCAATAACCACTGAGCCATCTTCTGTTCTTATTCTGGAGATCCTGTTGCTATTTTTTTTCACATTTTAATTGATAGGTCAGGATCTTACCTGGGCAGTCCACATAATAATAATATTTGGCTCTACTCTTATATAATTCCCTATCCACTTTTTCCTGCATATGGTTTTCCACTCTGCTCTTTTTCAAGAGGAACACTTTTTCTGACTGTTCTGTCGTTACTTGAATATGTTTTTCTTCTGCCCTCATAAGTTCCTTCTCTAAATTCTCTAAACACTTATTGTAGTTCCTATTTCTAATCCCTTGTTGAGTCATACACCACCCCCGATACAAGCTTTAAGAGCATCCCAAAGGATATTAATTTTGATGCCCTTATTAGCATTAAAGATCCAAAACTAGCAGATTTCCTCTTGTATTTTTTCCTTAAATCCCACAAAAGACCATAATGAGTTATCTAATCTCCATGAAATTTGTACTCTACTCCCCCCGAGTTTTCCTAACTCCACAATCAAAATAACTGGTGAATGATCCGATATCCTGATAGGTTCATATTCAACCTTCTTGTCCAATCACTTTATTCCCTGAGACAGAATAAAATAGCCTAATTTGGAGAATTTTTGCATATGTTTTTGAATAATATGAGAATATTTCCCCATCCAGGTAGAATTCTCTAAATGGTTCGACTAAATTAAGATCCTTAACCATATTTTTTTAATATTGTGATAGCCTCTCTCTTTTTTTCCAGCGTAGGTGGTTTCCTATCCAGAATCCCAAATGTTAAATTAAAGTTACCCCTTACTATTATTTTCCATATTGAACTGAGAGATTTCCAGAAAAAAACTGGAAAAAAAAAGATGGATCATCATGATTAGGGTCATACATCGAGGCTATCAACCAATTTTGTTCTCTCAGTACCACATGAAGAATAATATAATGCCCTTCCATATCTCTGACCATCTTTACCACCACATGTGGAATATAATTCCTAATATAAATTGCAACTCCCCTAGCATTTTCTGGATAGAATGAACAGTAGCCCCTGGCTCCCAAGAGATTTCCAAAATGCATCATATCTTCTGACTTAAAATGAGTCTCTTATAAAAGTAAACAGTCTATATGCTTTTTTTTACTACACTAATAACTTTCCTTATTTTTGATCTTTCTCTACTTCCATTTAGATTCCAAGTCATAAAATTAAAGTTAGCCATTTTTTGATAACTCCCCCGGGTTCAGATATTCATGTTGTTGCTGCTTCTCAATGCTCCAGCCAGACATGTAATGCTTTCTATTCTGGCTTGTACCCCACATTCCTTTTTCCCCAACTTCATTTCATAGAAAAAAAACATTGAGCACCCACGCTTCTTGAATCCTTGTTTACAAACTTTTATTTTTCTCTCTCTTCCCAGTTTTCCCCCAAATCCTATCCCCCTCCCACATTCCTTAAACTGCACTCTCTTCCTATTATTATTCAACAACCAACTTACAAAAGTAGACAGACCACTTGTTATTAGTTCCCCCCAAATCTAAAACAGAATAATCATCCAGTTTCCCCCTCCCCCATTTGAGGTTGTTGAGGACTCTGGTGCACGAAAAACAGCTTAGGAGATGGACTGCTGAGCAACAGTCAGGTCCCGCCCCCCAAGCATAGACACCATTCAAGTTATACTCCCATCTTCCTGTGTTAGTTTCTGTCCTGGTGATGATGGCATTCATGAACCCTCTAACGGGTGTCGTCAACTCCTAGGCTGTGCTGGTGACATTTTCAGAGATGTTGCTTAGCCTATTATTGCCAGAGATGGTGTCTACAGTCCTGTTGAGAGGGTCTTGCCTGCTGCTACTGTCATAGACAGGACATAAAAGCACCCCTATTGTTCATTCATCACAGCTACCACCTACATTGCCAGCTCCATCGATTACCCCCATCGTTATTCAAGATGAGGAGGAGGAGGAATATAATCCTGATATCTAAACATGAGTTTGACTAGGGCGGTACACCTGTCAAAGAGTAACGCAGGTGTCCTAAGGCGGCAGTCCTAGTGGGGGGTAGGAGGAAGTAAGCTGTTGGTTAATTAGGATCTGCAGCTTATCTGTTAGGTAGGAAAATGGGCAGACTAGGTGGGCCAAGCGGTCCTTATCTGCTGTCAAATTCTATGTTTCTACGTTTCTATGTTTCTATGGTGGGAAATTTGGAAGATGAGGATAGAGAAGAAGATCCCTGTGAGAAAGAGGACTCCCTTCCAGCTCTACACTATCTTTTTTGCAATGAGGATTCTGTGGGCTATAATCCCAGAAAAATCTTATGGAGTTTTAGGTTTTAGCTGCATCTACTACTGTGGTGCCTCTTGTATTGACTGCATTAGATGATCCCACCTTTGCTGCAATGCATAGGCCAAACACCTTGCCTGCAGTCCCTAGAAAGTGTGATAAGCAGTACCCACACCATCTGTTAAGCCATATTATTCTTCCCAGCCAAAAACTGATTCTGTAATAGTCAGGCTGCTCATGATCATTCTAGAGTCCCTAGAGTTATGAGTACTTCACTTCCTGGCAAGGAATCCAGGAGGCTGGATATTATGGGCAAACAAACTTATGCTTCTGCATCCTGAGCCTAAGACTTACAAATTCTTAGACAAATATGGTAAAATATCAGAATAGCCTGTGGAAATCTGCCATGACTACTGTTAGGCTTTGCCTGATATTCCTGTCAAGGCTGAACTCATTAAAGCTGCTTAAGCTGGTATTGATATTGGAAAGAAATCTGTCATGCTCAGCACATGATGCCTCTGATGCATCTGCCAGGGCTGCTGCTTCTGGCATCTGCTTCAAAAGATATTCCTGGCTCAGTGTTGCTGACCTTGCTACTAATGTACAGCAAGCCATGCAAAATGCTCCTTTTAAGGGATCCAAACTGTTTGAAATGGATGCTGATAATGCTTTTAGGGAGCTTCAGTCATCCAAAATCACATTGAGGTCTGTCAAATCCCTGACCCCTCAACCTACCAGAGGATGTGGTAGGGGTTCATTTTGTAGACCAGCAGGCATTGGCTGGTGTGGCTACTGTCAATGGCCCCAAGGTCATGGAGGTGGCTCACTTTTATTTATTTTATTTATGAAAATGTTTCACCAGGAGAGGCACACTGAGCAAAAAGATGCTAGTCTCACGGTGTGACCTGGGGTGGGGTACAAGGGTATACATACAACAATCAATAAGTAGACCTTGGAATCGAGCAATATAAACAATTGTTACATAGATTAGGTTAAGTGTGGTTAATTACAAACTTGTTACATGAGGAGACATGTGCCACAAGGAGGGTGGCATAGCATATTTGATTACACATCTAGAACTATACATGATTACATAAGTGCCTATATCAGAGATTGAAATGAAGTATGATTCACCAAGTTGGCACAGAGAAATGGAAGTCTGAGCTTGGGACCAGGGAGAGGTGACATGTCTGGAAAGTAAACACTGGGAAAGATGAGGGGGTTGACTTAGGGAAGACATTGGCAGGAATAAGAAGGGAGATAGCAGAAGTGTCATGAGAGGGTAAGTGCATGGGTTGTTTAGGGCAATGTATAAGCCAGTCATTTGGGCGAAGGCTGCATCACTGGTCAGGTGCATAAGGAGGAGGGGGTCAAGGGGGGAGAGAATCAGTCAGGGGGAGGTCAGGGGCAGATACAATTGGGTGCAAGGAAGTTGGTGAGAGCAGAGGATAGAGAGTGTTTGGAGGAACAATGGCGGATTTGGGCCGGCAGGCCATTCCAGAGCTTAGGGAGGAGGTAAGAGAAGGCTGATTGGCCTGCGGAGGTCCTGCAGTGAGGTATTACTAATAGTCTGGAGTCAGTAGACCTGAGGGTGTGGACAGGGGAAGGTGGGGAAGATAGGAAAGAGATGAGGTAGGGCTGAAGGGAACCGAGCCAGAAGTTAGAAACAAATTTAGCACTGTGAAGTAGGTGTCGGTTGTTCAGGGATGGAAGGGCCAGTGAATGGAAGAGCTCGCAGTGATGGGTGTGGGGTGGCATCGAGGGCCAAGTGGCAGAAGGCATTGAAGAGGGGATCCAGTCTGGCTAAGGTGGACTTAGAGGCAGCATTGTAGACAACATCACAGTAGTCAAAGGAGGGTAGAATCATTTTCTGGACTAATTCGCGTCTCACAGGAAGCAGGAGACTAGTGCAGTTTCTATAGAGAGCGCCTAGCTTAGGGCGCAATTTTGATAGGATGGCATCCATGTGTGTGGAGAAGAAGAGGTGGCGATCAAGCCAAACCCCCAGGTACCTAAAGGAGGGCACGTCTTCAAGGATGGTGTTATTTAGGGTGCGGAAGATCAGAGGGGATGTAAGTCTGGATAGTTTCTGTCTACTGCCAAAAGACATAGAGACTGTTTTCTTGGCATCTAGGGAGAGTTGGTTGGAGTTGAACCACTGTTGTACTTTATTGAAGTCGGTCTGAAGATTAGAGGTGACTTCTTCATAGGTAAGGCCGGAAGTAAAGAGGACCATGTCATCAGCGTACATGTGTATAGAGGTAGTGGAGCAAGCCTTTGGCAGATCATTTAGTAGGATGGAGAAGAGAATGGGGCCAAGGACTGAGCCCTGGGGGACACCAGTGGTACTAGGGAGTGAGGGGGAGGTGCAGTCAGCTATTTTTGTAGATTGGGTTCTATTTTGTAGGTAGGCACTGAACCAGTTTGTGGCAGACGCTGATAGCCCAGCCCCTGATAGGCAGGATAGTAGAAGGGAGTGGGATACCGTATCTAATGCTTTGGCTAGGTCGATGAAAATAGCAGCAGTAATTTGTCCTTTGTCCATCCCAGAGAGGATGGAGTCCGTGAGTCTTAGTAGGGAGGTGGTGGTAGAGTGTTTTTTTCTAAAACCGGACTGGAACGGAGTGAAGAAGTTAGTTTTAGAGAGAAAGTGGGAGAGTTGAGATAGTACTAGGTGTTCCTGGAGTTTGGCGAGAGCAGGGAGGAGGGAGATGGGATGGTAGTTAGCTGCGGAGGTAGGATCACCTCCTCTTGGTAGAGGTAGGACGGTAGCATGCTTCCACTCTGTGGGGAGTGACTCTGTGGTGAAAGAAAGATTTAGCACGGCAGCGAGGAGAGTAGCGATGGCAGGGGCAAATAGGAAGAAGAGTTTGTTGTCGAGACTGTCAGGAGATTTACCTTTGGAGGGATTCAGGGAGCAAAGGGCATCTAAGGTTTCGATGGGGGAGATGTGTCTGAAGGAGAAAGGGTTCTGGCCAGGCGGTAGGGGGGTAGCTGTCTTCTGGGTCACCAACCCATGTTGCCCATACTAAGGCAGCCAAAGGTATCGGTCAAGGTTGTCCCGCCACATCTGGTAACTTCTGACTCCCCACTTCACCCCTCCACTGCTGCCTCTAGAGGTACAGGTGGGAGGAAGGATCTCCCTTCATCTGTCCAAATGGAGGCAGGGAGATCACCATGGACAAGGGAGTACTAGAAATAGTAGAAAAAGGACATGCTCTGGAGTTGCTGTCCACCTCTCCATTTCATCCTCCAACTCCTTCTCATTTTTCTATGGGTCACTTATCCCTTTTAAGAGAGAAGAAGTACGATAACTGATTCAAAAGAATGCAATTCTGAAAGGAAGTGGGGAGGGAGAAAGAGCTATAGATTGAGTACAGTCTGCGGTAATACAGTAGGTAGAGCGAAATGGGCAGACAGGATGGGCCAAGCAGGTCTTATCTGCCATCAGATTCTATGTTTCTATGTTCATTGAACCGTTCCTTCCCATGGAAATGAACAGAGGGTTTTATTTCAGGTATTTCCTGGTTTCCAAACAGATAGGAGATCTGCGCCCTGTATTGGACCTTGGGGACCTGAAAAATGTTATTGAATACAAGAAGTTTTGAATGGTGCCTTTTCAGGTTCTTATTCCCATACTACAAAAGGGGGATTGGCCTGTGACAGAACATTTAGTGTCGCCGGCCCCGTCCTGTGGAATTCACTTCCACCAGCTATACATGAGGCCCCTTCAGTTGAGGTTTTCAAGGCCCACCTCAAGGCCCACCTTTTCAGCCAGGCTTTTCCCAGTCTGGTATACTGAGTCTTGGGGACCCGTTCCCCTCTCCCCCTTTCCTTGCCTTTGCTGCTGAATTTATTTTATATCCAAAGGTTTTGTATAATTGTATGTAATTTGTATGATGTTGATCTTATGTTTTTATGAATTTTTATTAGAAGACTAGTGTTTTTGCTGTATGGTGCCCAGACCCTCCGGGATTGGGTGCCGAAAAAATAAAACTTGCCTTGCCTTGCTTGCATCCTCGATATGCAGGATGCATACCTTCATGTAAAATTCAGAAAATGCCACAGGCAGTACTTCCACTTTATGCTGGAAGTCGGCCATTATCAGTTCAGAGTCTTGCTGTTGGGCTTCTCCTCGGCCCTGTGAGTATTTAACAAATGCCTTACTATTGTGGCAGCTGCCCCTAGATGGGAATGGTTTATGTTTTCCCCTGTCTGGATGACTGGTTACTGATGGGCCCATCCAGGGAAGTAGTTCAGCACACATTGTTTAGAACTTGGCAATTGTTGAAAGACCTGGATGTTATGATCAGTGTATAACTACATATCTTTGCTTCCAGAAAAGCATGCAGTATATATGCTTTTCAAGCAAAAACATGCAGTTATTTATAAGGAAGTAAACACTTTTGCTTCTGAAAGTGATGTGCATAAAATGAACTTTCTGTGAGTAGTACTCAGTCCCTATCAGCGCCTGCAATACATTTAGGCTGTGATGGATACAGCAGTGGGCAGTACATTCCTTCAGACAGATCCAAAGCCTTGGTTGCCCAGGCTTGCCTAGTTCACAGGAGCCATTTTGTGTCTGCCCAGACAATGCTCCATCTCCTGTGGCTTATGGCAGCTGCCACTGTGATAGTCTTCTTGGCCCACCTCCATATGCAGATCTAACAATGGACACTTTGGGTATAATGGGATCAATTAATGGATGAGCTGTAACAAATGGTTCTCATCATGTCTCCTCTTTCCAAATCATTGATTTGGTGGATGGAATCCCAGCACCTGTTGCAGGAGGTCCCATTCTTCTCCCCGACTGTAGGGAACATCCTCATAATGGATCCCTTCGAGTCATTGGGGGTACACATCTGGGACACTTTTGAACCCAGTGGTTGTAAACCAGACTAGATTTGGATCACCACATCAATGTTTTGGAGATAAGGGATGTTCTACTTGGTCTCCAAGCCTTCACAGAACACTTAAGTCCTGGTATTTTTCTGATAGAAGCAGAAAATGTCAGTGTAACGCACTACATCACCAAGCAAGGGGGCACTCACTCTTATCCCTTACCCTCTACAAGCCAGACCTACTCTGCCTATCAGATACCTGGTTGAAACCCATAGCTACTGACTCCTCCTGCCTATTAGCCACTTACAACCTTATCTAGGGAGATAGATCCACTTCCAAAAAGGGAGGTGGCGTTGCTATCTATTATAAAGAGCATTTAAATCTCTCTGTCCTTCCTATGCCTGACCTCCCCCACTGTGAGTCACTACATGCGATACTCACCTTGGGTACAAAAAGACTGCATATTGTATGAGCCTACAACCCCCCTAGCAGTGGCCTTACTGGTCTCGTGGAGCTACTTGAACAGACATCACTGTCGGCTGGGTCTAACAAAGTGATTATTATGGGTGATATTAACTTAAACTGGTTGGGAAACTGCCAAACCAGCTTTCTATCCCAAACCATGCAACATAAGCTACATCAGCTAATTACTAAACCTACCAGGACAGCTAGGCACACAAACTCTAGCACCTTAATTGATTGGGCCCGAACTAGTCGGCCTGAACACATACATACTGCTGGCATACTTGCTGATGCAATCACGGACCATTCCCTTATTTTATGTCTATGGTCTCCGGCCCCCACAAACCCTACCCCACCTCCAAAGTACAGTATATCACCTTTAGGAACTTTTCAAGTTTGGATCCAGTACACTTTCTAAATGATGTCTCTCAAATTGACTGGAACAAACTATACAGAGCTAATGATGCCCAGTCAGCCCTAGACTTCTTCCTTCATGAATTCCTGACACTCCAGGATATCCATACCCTTTACTCTACATGTAGAGTTAAGGGACAACAAACAAGATGGTTAAAAAAGGACCTCCTTTCCAAACTTAAAATGAGAGATACGAGCTGGAAACATTTTAAATTCTCTGGTCTTTCAGCTATCTATGACCTCTATAGAGCCCAGTGAAAAGAATGTAAAAAGCTAATACGTCTTGCCAAAAGAAAATATTGTAAAAATCTTCTCACTGATGCAGAAGGAGAGCCTAGAAAATTCTGGATGCACGTTAGGTCCTTCCTGAGGTCTACCCAGTCCCCTTCTCCAAATAACATGATTTTAAATGGAGTCTACTGTAATGATCCATGGACAACTGCAAATGTCTTCAACCAACAATTTTCTGACCTGTCCAAATACACCTTGGCCTTCCCCACTATGCAACCCCTAGGCATACATACTGAGCCACACACGGATACATTAAGACAATATTTTCACTTCAAAGTCATCTCTAAGTCAGAGGTACTAAAACTCCTAAACTCTGTCTCAGACAACACTAGTACTGGCTTTGATGGTATTGAACCTAGACTTTTGAAGATAGCAGCCCCATTTATAGCCTCTCCTCTTGCCCGAATCTTTACATTATCCCGCTGTCAGAGCCATGTTCCTGATATCTGGAAAATTGCCAGAATCACTCCAGTATTCAAGAAAGGTGACTCTAAAGACCCTTCCAACTATAGACCCATTGCAATATTATCTGTATGAAGCAAAATTCTTGAGAAGCTTCTTGCTACTCAAACCACTGCTTTCCTTCACAAAAACAATCTTCTCTCCTCTGCCCAACATGGTTTCCAAAAGGGCCATAGCACCACCACGGCCCTGCTCAAATTCACCATTGACCCTCTGTCTGCCATGGATGCAGGCCTCCTCCCAGGGGCAGTTTTTATAGATATTATCTACGCATTTGATCTTATTGACCACCCTATTCTTCTCGCAACATTAAAGTCTATGGATATCTCGATGGGTGTTGTGGTCTGGTTCAGTAGTTATCTGTTAAACCGTGCCCAATTTGTGAAACACACTTCCATCTTCTCTAACCAGGCTATTCTAAACATTGGGGTACCCCAGGGTTCAATTTTGGGCCCCTTCTCTTCTCTATATTCATCAACAGCAGCACTTTGATTCTCACCTCCTGTTCATCGCTCTTATATGCAGATGATATTGTTCTATATGCCAGCTCCAAAAACTTGTCCGACATAAACTCGTCCCTCTCATCAGACTTCCAGAAAACTCAAAACTGGCTATCCGACCACAAACTGGTCCTCAATGTAACGAAAACCCAAGCTATACTGTTTGGGTCTGCTACCAAACTAAAATCCTGCAATAATAGCATCATGGTCTCCTGCCCTGGCTCATCTCCCATAAATACAGTTACCTAATTCAAATATCTTGGAGTTGTCCTTGATCAGTCTCTTAGCATTGATCTCCATGTCAAATCCACTTGCAAATCAGTAAACTCTAAGCTAGGCATTGCCTATAGATCTAGCTATACACTTACTCCATCTGCCAGGCTGGCTGTTGCCCATGGCATCCTTCTACCAGCCCTGACTTATGG
Source organism: Neoceratodus forsteri (assembly GCA_016271365.2). Taxonomy (NCBI): domain Eukaryota; kingdom Metazoa; phylum Chordata; order Ceratodontiformes; family Ceratodontidae; genus Neoceratodus; species Neoceratodus forsteri. The sequence goes on from CM057454.1 coordinate 735,233,046, forward strand.
AGTCGTCACATATGCGGCCATACCTAAGTCATCGCTGCGTGCCTGGGACACCACCTACAATAATATTTGCTGCTATGCCTCCTCATCCTCTAGGCTTGAACACCATTGCAAACTATACTCAGGCCTAAAATGGCTGCCACCTACTGCACTGAGACTCCACTCAGTTGGCTCCCTAGTGGACAATGTTATTAGGGCACAATCTTCTGATAGTCTTGCGAGGCTACTGTCTCCTCAAACACCCTCCCATGGGCTACGCTCGGCTGATAAGTCCCTGCTGCAGGTGCCGAGGTGTAAAACCTCAAAAGGCTCCCAAGCTTTCTTCCACTACACCCCACTGCAATGGAATGCCCTACCATTAACACTTCGCCAAGTGCCGTCCCATGCACTCTTTAAAAAAGAGCTCTGTGCCAAGCTATTTGCTTCAAACTCATGCACCCGTTTTCAACCCCCTTGATCTCTCCCTCTGCCCACCTCCCAACTGCCTGCTGTGTTCTTAACGACTAACCTGTCTCTTTGTCTTCCTCCTCCACCTAACCCCAATATGAATGGCTGCTTTTTATGTCCCTTCCCACTCCATTCCCTATTGCTCTGTCCAGTGTAAATGCATTATCCTTTCTTCTCACAGGACAGCGGCGTTTCCACAACAATCTGCCTCATAAGAATGATTGTTTTTTCTTACCTCATTTCAATGTAAAAAACTGTATTTGCTTAAACTTTGCACTTACTATGTACTCAGTAAGTTGCTGTAACTGTTACCTAGCTCTCCCTATATGTTAGATAGCTGGTTTTATGGTTTTATATGCTTACTCTTCCCTACATGTACTCTTGTTTTCACCATGTATACTTTCTCAGCCAATTTGTAATTTGCTTTTCATGTATTTCTCCAATCGTATCTATACAGTACTTGTAATGTTGTTGTGTTTTCTTTCTCATGTTGTAATCCTCCTGGGTCGTGACTGAAAATAGTCATTCTATGGCTAGCTCACCTACCCGGTTAACAAAAACCAAATAAAATAAATAAAAATACCCTATGCTGGGAAGTGATGAAGGTTTGGCACTCGGCAATGTCTCACTGCCTTCAACTATCAGATGTGCTTCTTCCAGGTTCCAAAACATCTTAGCAAACAGGCTAAACTGATCCCAGTCTTGAGTATATAAGTGGGAGCTACTGATCTCCATGGTAAATTATCTCTTCGCAAGATGGGGGGCACACAATGTTGGACCTTTTTGTATCCCCACACAAATCAAATCTGCCACATTTCTGCTTGCTTGCTCCAGGGCCCAGAGTTTTTGGTGAGATGCATTGCTTCTTTCCTGGAAAGGGAGGTTCCTTTATGTGTTCCTATTGCTCTCAATCAGAGGGTTCTACTAAAGCTATAGGCAGCTTGGACAAGCCTAATACTGATAGTTCCCTTCTAACATTGCCAGATATGATTTTCCATGCCACAGCAACTAGTAGTGGAACCTCCTGTTCAACTACCTCTGTGTTGGGGTCTACTGTCACTAGACAGGGGGTCCCTAGTCTATCCAGACCTATGGTCCCTACATCTGCATGCATGAGTCCTGAGGACATAGCCACTGCCACCTTGCAGCTTCTCTCCAGGTGGCTGATGTCTTACTGGTGGCTAGAAAGCCTTCCCCAAGACACACCTACTCATTGAAGTGAGAGTCTTTCTAGAAACATAGAAATATAGAATTTGATGGCAGATAAGGACCGCTTGGCCACCTAGTCTGCCCATCTTTCCCTACCTACATTATCACCACAGACCCTACCTGATCTACAGCTCTTTCTCCCTCCCCCCTTCCTTTCTATTATGATTCTCTTGTGCCTATCCCATGCATTCTCGAACCCACCACTGTTTTTCTGCCTACGATCTCTGCTGGAAAGCTATTCCAGGAATCCAACACTTTTTCTGTGAAGTACTTCCTCACATGTCTCCTGAATCTACCCCCCTTCAGCTTCATAGCATGTTCCCTTGTTCTTGAGCACATTTTGTTCTGAAAAATATTTTTCTCCTGTACCTTATTTACCCCCGTCATGTATTTAATGATCTTTGTCATATCCTCCATCACCCCCTCCATATGGTATGGTAGGCTTCCCATTCTGAGGATCCATTTACATGCCCTGTCAATATTGTACTGGCCTCCCTCCTGTCTTTATCTGACTCTGGTCTCTAGTACTCATGTACTTGGCTGCCATTTCAATTTTCCATGCACCTATTGATGGTCGCACAGTGGCACAGCTAGAAGTGTCCCGTATGCTCCTTAAGGGTATTCTGCACATGCGTCCCCTAATTTGTCAATCAGTTTCACCTTAGGACTTTAATTTCATCATTAAAAATTTGAGTCTGGCTTCATTTTGGCCTGCTGTGACTTGTGAAATGTGTTTCCTTTCATGGAAGACTCTATTTTTGGTCCCTATTACTTCTGCTCAGAGGATTTCTGAGCTTTAGGCTGTCATACATGATCCCCTTTACCCAATTTTCCACAAGGACAGAGTATCCTTGTAGATCAATCCATGCTTCTTACCAAAGGTGGTCTCTGACTTTACACTGAGTCAGATCATACACCTTCCCGTCTATTATCCTGAGCATACTAACAAGAGTGAGGCATTTCTCCATATACTTCATGTACATGGAACACTCTGTTTCTATCTTAGTCTCACTAAGGAGTCTAGAAAGTTCTTAGCTTTTTGTCTCGTTTGTTCCTGGGAAAGAGGGCGCATCGGTCACTAGACAATGTTTGTCCAAATAGCTGGTTTACTGTACTGATTTCCATTATAGGAAGAATGGTAAGGACTTCCAGGTGCTGTGCATGGCTACTCTACACATGGTGTGGCCACCTCTATTGCCTGTTTTCAGAATGCTTCTGCAGTGACATATGTGATGCTGGCACATGGAGCACTGTGCCCACTTTCTCTAAGCACTACAGTCTAGACATTGTTTCACACAGATGTGCTGGATTTGATCTTGCTGTTCTGTGAGGCCTTCTGTCTTGATTGTATATCAGACTTTGCCATCTACCCTGAGTACCTTGTGTACTGCTTGTGAATTGTTCCAAAGGTCTGGCCTGACAGAGGAGATATCTTTAATAAAGATCAAATAGTTACTAACCACAAAAGTAGATCTTCAAGAGAATCTCCTCCATTGGGCCACAGCATACCCACCCTCCTTCCACCTTTCTGTAGTATCAGCTGGCAGGCTGTCCCCTGCCCTGTCTCGAGGTGTCCAAAGGTGCCTCATGTATACTATATATTTCCAGTCCATGCTTTTCCTTGTGTGCCCGGTACTAGTTTGATCTAATGGTTCATCATGGTAAGTAGTAGATTTTATTTATTTTGGGTGCCCTTTCCCACAGGCTCAGGGTGCCCTTACAAATACATAACAGGCAATACCAAGAGACATAATTAAACATATCAATAAATTAGTTCCAGAATATTCCTCTTGCATAGATTTCTAAAAATATAAATAATTCCACTAAGAGGCCCTCCAAGCTTGTCTCTGATAGGGAACTTAGAAGCATGGGGGCCACTTACATTTTATAGGTGTCAAAGTTGCATGTCATCATGTGCAACCCCCAGCTGGCAAACATTTCTCAGTGGTTCTGATGCAGATGTCTTACAGTTCCAAAGGTGTGCCCCAATGTAGGAGATTCTCTCAAAGATTTATTGTTGCAGTAAATTACTATTATTTCTTGAGGGTGCTCATTGCCTTTTGGATAGAGCACCTTGCCTCCTGCTCTGTTTTCCTGAGACTAGCCAGTTGTCCAGGTAGGGAAAAACCACCATACCATGTCATCTTAGATGTGCTGCCACCATAGCTTGGTACTCTGTGAAGACCCTAGGTGCTGAGGTGAGGCTGAAGGAAAAGGCTATAAACTGGTAATGGTAGTTTCCAAGCCTGAACCTGAGATATTTCGTGTGATTGGTTCAGACTGGAATGTGAAGGTAGGTGTCTTTCAGGTCCAGTGACCCAAATCAATCTACTGACTGTAGGGATAGTGTCACTATGCCCAGTGTGACCTCCTGAACTTTTCTTTTTTGATATGTATCTTCAGATATCTCAGATTTTAAATGGGTTGCCACTCCCAATTTTTCTTGTAGGTAAGGAATATCGTGAGAATGGGCCCTTTAACCACTGTGAGATAGGGATCTTTTCTATTGTTTTGTCAAGCTGTTTAAAAAGGGGCTAAAGGATCACCTTTCTGCTTGGCCTTCTCCGATGAAGGTGACTGACCTGTATTTATTTTATGAATTAATTTATTCATGCTGAGATTTATTTATGTATTTATTTTTTTGTAATTAAAATTGTATTAGTTTTTTCAGGAGCAGTATAGATATGTATTCCATACTCTAATGAGGTACAGTCATAAGTCAGGTCAGATAATCTTTCTAATGCACACATCTATAGAAATCAATAATTATTTTGTCTTTCTCCTAATATGATTTAGGTGGATTAATCTCAACATGCATCCATTCTGAATATCTACAGCTTGTCACTATATAGAATATTAAGGTACAACTTCAGGTCTATGACTCATCAACCAGAGCAGCCACTTATTCCAAAACTCCGTAAAACATTTTGTTTTCAAGTTAATGCCTGCCATTAGTTTCTCCATTTGATGTATTTGCTGCACCACATCCTCCCACTCCCTTTAAGTTGGTATTTCTTTTTGTGGCCATTTACAGAAAATTACCTGCTTGGCTGCTAGCAATAGAATGTCCAGCAGATTCGTAGTATTAACATTTCACACCTGAACTGGGAAATGGAGTAACATGATGCAGGAAGGGGTTAAAGTCCACACCTTGTGAAAAAGTTCTATAGTAGCTCTCTCTAGCACTTGCCAGAATGGCAGTAATTCCCTGCAGCTCATGTATTTATTGTTTTAAATTGTTATTGTGTGTTGTGTTTTTATTGACTCTACCTTTTATTGTAAGGTGCCCAGAGCCTCAGGGATTGGGTGCCAGATAAATAAAAGTTGCCTTACCTTGCTTTGCTTGCAGCAGTTTCTGTACTTCCAGTTCTAGTAGATTTTTTTCTGTTGGTGAAAGAGCTGGGAAATCTTTTGGCTAAGTGATGCAAGGAAGTACTTCCTTGCATCTCTTAGGCATCTCCTGTCTATTCTACCCTTACAGCCAGTCTCTGATCTCAGATCCTATCTGTGTGCCTTTGTCTTCCATTTAGCTTCCTTTTATCTCCTACTGACCAGTTCCTACTTAGCCCCCTCCCCATTTCTTCTCACGTTTTTACTTTGCATCTTAGACTTTCATCTCTAGTCCCCTTTATCACCTTCCTACTTCACTTCCTGATATTTAATTGCTCCACAGTGGATATAAATTCTGCTTGTGTTTCTCAGTGTTGCTATTCACCTGAAGAAGGGACCTGTGAGGCCCCGAAAGCTTGTGTATAATTCCTTCTTTGTACAAGACACTTGTTGTTCCAATATAGATTTCTATAGCTACATTAGTGAATGGAGAAAGACCAGAGGGGGTATTGCTAAGATTAAAGGGGATAAGGGGGCATATGAGGAGGAGGACCATGTAAAAGCATCTATCCTAAATAGATACTTCTGCTCAGTATTTACTGAAGACAAGGTAGGGCAGGGCCCACAGCTCAGCACCATGGACATGGAGGAGGGAGGTGTGCACTAGTCCCTTCATGAAAGAAAGGGTCCTACAAGAGCTCGATCAGCTCAGGGTGGATAAGGCAATGGGACCTGATGGCATACATCCCAGGGTACTAAAGGAGCTAAGGGTGGAACTAGCAGAGCCATTATCAGAACTGTTTAGTGAGACTCTGAGCACAGGAGAGGTCCCAGAAAACTGGAGAAGGGCTCATGTGATCCCACTCCACAAAAGTGGTAGCAGGGAGGAGGCAGGGAACTACAGACCAGTCAGTCTTACCTCAGTAGTGGGTAAGATTATGGAGGCACTCCTTAAGGAAAGGATAGTGCAACGCCTGGAATCCATAGGAGCACAGGATCCAAGACAGCATGGGTTTATAGCAGGAAGGTCCTGTCAAACTAATCTCATAGATTTCTTTGACTGGGTAACCAGAGTGGTGGACCAAGTGGGAGCAGTTGATGTTGCCTACCTTAACTTCAGCAAAGCTTTTGATACTGTTCCACATAGAAGATTGATTAATAAGCTGGGTAGGCTTGGGGTGGGTCAGAAGTTGGTCAACTGGGTGGCAAATTGGTTGACAGGCAGAAAACAGAAGTAGTGGTAAATGGTATAGTCAGAAGAGATGCATGTCACAAGTGAGTACGTTAGGGATCAGTTCTGGGGCTAGTCCTCTTCAATATCATCATCAGTGACATTGCAGATGGACTGGAGGGTAAGGTTTGTCTGTTTGCAGATGACACCAAGATCTGCAACAGAGTAGGTGATCCAGATGGGGTAGGCAGAATGAGAAGAGATCTGGATAAACTAGCAAAATGGTCAAAAGAGTGGCAACTGGGGTTTAATGCAAAGAAGTGCAAGATCATGCACACAGGGAAGAGAAACCCTGAAGCTACTTATGGGCTGTGAGAGGAGTTGCTGGCAGTCACAAGGGAAGAAAGAGACTTGGGCATCATCATCACCGATGACCTGAAATCATCCAAGCAGACCACTAAAGCAGTAGGTAAGGTTAGGGGGATGTTGGGGTGTATTAGTAGGGGTATCACAAGTCAGAAGAGGGAGGTAATAATTCCTCTTTATAAGACAGCAGTTAGGCTCCATCTGGAGTACTGCATGCAGTACTGGAGGCCAGATCTTCACAAGGACATTAACGAAATCGAGGTAGTCCAGAGAAGGACAACCAAAATGGTGCAGGAACTGCATCAAAAACATATGAGGACAGATTAATGGAGCTCAATATGTATACCGTAGAGCAAAGGAGGGAAAGAGGTGATATGATCGAAACATTCAAACACCTTAAGGGCATTAACAAGGTGAAAGAGTTTAACATATTTCAATATAAGAAAAACGGCAGGACAAGCGGACAGAGCATGAGATTAGAGGGAGGCCAATTAAGGGGTAATGTGAGGAAGTCCCTTTTCACAGAAAGGGTGGCGGATGCATGGAACAGCCTACCTCAGGAAGTGGTGGATATGAATACAGTGCAGAGCTTCAGACAGGCATGGGATAGGCATAAGGGAGCAATACAGATGAGTATGAATAGATAGGCCATTGACAGAGCAAAGGCAGATGGTACATTCATAAGGTAGAAAAATAAATGGGCAGACTAGATGGGCCTTGTGGTCCTTATCTGCCATCAACTTTTATGTTTCTATAAAAGGTATCAAACCTTCCATCTTCTCCTGTTTTCCAAGGACCAATACAGCTGGAATCTCTTTTTACAAAATAATGCACAATCTTTCTAAGTAAATTGCTGTATGTTTATGTTCTTGTTATTGCTACAGTTTGACTGTCAAGAGGATGATTAGGACATCAGTGTAATGTGCTTCATAACCCAAACTATACTGGGTTCCACACCATTGTCTGGATTTGTCACAACATAAGCATACAAATTTAACAAGAAAAGGAAAGAGGGAGCTTACCATTTGGGTGAAATAAACAACTTGCCTAATAGTTCTAGCAGGTGTAAAACCACACTGTAAGAAGCAGAAGGATCCTAAAAAAAAAAATTAAAAAAAAAGATGATGAATGGCAAAATAATGACATTAGATAGGAAGGTAGGATTAAAATGCTTTAGCTATGCAATGTATAAATTGATGGATTAACTGACCAATAATATCATTTTTATTTGTGAAAAATGCATTAATAATAGTGTTCTTTTAGAAGAGATTGAAACATTCTATACAAAACTGGCAGCCCTAGAAAAAAGCCAAGATGTTATGGCAGCAAAAAATTAGGGAACTAAATAAGACAAACCAGGCTAGTTCTACCCCCACCCTCATGCTAGTTTTACTGAACACTTTAACCCAGGAACAGATATGGCACACCCAGGGGTGCATCCAGACTACTTTAAGATTCCAGCAGGAAGTACAGTCAATAAATCCCCATTAATTACTCAGGGTGACCATAATATCATAAGGAAAATGGACACTGTTACTTCTAATAAAAAGAGAGATCTTGAGAATGAGAATTATGATGAAGCTGAAATGTTGGAATAGACATTAGTGGAAAATTACAGAAAAACAAAAAATGGCCACAAGGCAATGGCATTCCACCTTAAGACCATGAACAGGTTTGAACTACAGTATCAGGGCAAGAACCAGAATAAAATTCCTTGGTTACCCCAACTTGTGACTTACATATACAAGATGGTACAACTGATACAGAAACTACCTCGAACACAAGTATCAAAGAAGCAGATATTGGAAAAACACAGGGAAATGAAACAAAGACTCAAACAGATACCATTACAGTTAACCCAGACCCAGAAGACATGGATCTGGTCAGAGAAATAACAGCACTCCCCATGAGAGTACCACAGCCACATAAGGATCCTAACATTAAAAACAAAGGTGATACTGACCCCCCCTCCACCAAAACCAAATTCTGGTCATACCTTCAGCTAGACAGTCATTTGTACTGGGGGATTATATAATAAAATTATCTGATAAGATAATCTGTAACCCTGACAAATTCAACAGAACTTGTAGCAGCTTCAGAGGAATGCAAATCAGAGACCACAAATGTGGCAGGAAACATACAAAAAAATGGAGGAGAAAACCCACTCATCATTATACATGCAGGCAAAAATAATACAAATAAAATGAGCATTAAAGAAGCAAAAAGGACTACAGTATATAGAGCTCAGTAAACTACTACTGGGAAGAGGTTGCAAGATTCATTTGTTTTGAAATTCTACCAGTCCCAAGGGTTAACATATCAAAGCAAAAAAAGATCAAGTCCATGAATGAGTGGCTTCATAAATGGGCACTAGAAAATTGATTCCATTATATAACACATGGGGAAGTATTTGATGATGATACATCATTATGTAGCTGGGACGGCCTCCACCTGAGCAGGAGGGGCAGCTTCCAATTAGGTCAGAAATTTGGCAAAATAATATCTGATTCTTTAAACTTAACAACTTAGGGAACATGGGAAACATACAAAAAACTGCAGAACAGATATCAGACCAGAAGAAAACCTTATGTAAGGTATTAATGGCTAATGCTATAAGTTTAAACCAAATTAAGAAGGTATAACTAGAAGCAGTAACGACAGAACAAAAGATTGGTATCGTAGTGCCATGCGAGACATGGTAGGATGATACTAGTTCTTGGATGTCCAGTAGTAGAGGGTATCAGCTTTTTCAATAAAATGGACCTGCTAGGAAGGGAGGAGGGGTATGCTGCTACGTAAAAGATAGCATAACATGTGCCCAGCTAATCTTATCATCTAACCCTACTATGCACATTGAAAGTATGTAGCTGCAACTACAACTTTGTACTAGGCAAAACGTTAATTTAGGAAATTGCTATAGAACACATTCAAGTGATAGATATTACAACAACCTATTAGTTATGGAAATAGGACTAGCAGTTAACTGAGGTGACACTATAATCTTGGAGGATTTTAACACATCGGGTACATCATGGACTAAACAAACTGGTATGTCTGAATCTGTTAGATGTGGCAAATGTACACAAATTAGATCAACTTGTAAAGGATCCAACAAGGGGGTAAATTCACCAAATTTAATATTCACAAGCATAACCAATGAAATATCAGATTTATTAGTAATGAACCCCCTGGGTACAAGCAATCACTCTATGGTGACTTGTAATATTAATGCTTGTAACTACATATAAAAAAAATCCAGTAATCTTTAAAGATTATAACCGTGCGAACATTGGTGAAATGAAAAAAATCCTTAGCATCCCTAGATTGGGATAATATGTTCACAAGTTTAGATGCAGAAGTTTGCTGAGAAAAAAAATATTCAGCATCTGGAGGATAAGCATGTCCCCAGTAGATCCAAATCCAATAAAAAGGGGAAAATCCCAATAGTGACAACTAAATCAATTATAAAACAAATAAAAACAAACAAAAAAGCATATAAAAATTTAAAAAAGAATCTAACTGATACACATAGAAATAAATATAAACAGTAATTAAAATGATTGAAAAGCATGATTACAGGGGAAAAACATAATACTGAATTTAAATTAGCACATAAAAGGGACAACAATAAAACATTCTATTCATGCATAAATAAAAACAAAACAACATAAAGAACAGTGGGACCAATCATAGAAACCTGTGCTGTCATCACAAATGAAAGGGAAATGGTGGATATTTTCAACTCATATTTCTGCTCAATTTATAGTACCTCCCAACTGGAAAATTCCAATTTTCAAGTAATTACCTGCAACCTAGCACAATACCTGAGGTAAGGGAAGCATTAAGTAACATCAAGGGCAATATATCACCTGAGTCTGATAATATACACCCTAGATTCCTGAGGGATATGGCTGATGAACTAGCATACCCATTTATGTTATTATTCAATAAAGCATTGAGATCAGGAGTCATTCCAGGTGATTGGAAACAAGCAGTAGTGGTCCCAATTCATAAAAAGGGATCTAAAAACAGAGTGTCAAACTTTAGACCAATAAGCCTGACATCATTATGTAGTAAAACATTCAAGAGATTGTTGAAACAAATATTGGACAGGGATATTGAAATATTGGGACTTGGAGATGTTAGCCAACATGGATTTAGGAGGGGCTTGTCATATATTACCAATCTCATTACATTTTATGAACAAATTAGTAACAACTTAGACATCGGTAAATCGGTAGACGTAATAATGCTTGACTTGGAAAAGGCATTCATCACAGTGCCACTTAACCTGTTGGCCACTAAACTGTACAAATTAGAGATTAACCATGATATTGTAAGGTGGGTATACAACTGGCTAACAGACACATCCCAATGTGCAAAGATCAATGGCACATTATCAAAATGAGGCAGTGTGGAGAGTTGGGTTCCCCAGGAGTCTATACTGGGACCAACTCTTTAGTCTGTTCATAAAAGACATGAATCACACTGTCACCAACATGTTAACAAAGTTCATAGATGATACTAAATTGGGGGGAGAGGTAGAGTCTACAGAAAAATACCGGCTGTTAAGCAAGGAGCTACAAACACTGCAGGAATGGGCAGTTCAAAATAAAATGAAGTTTAATCCAGAAAAGTGCACAGTTTTGCATTTTGGAAAAAGCAATGAACACTATCCATATTTTTCAAGCAAAGTATAACCCAGATCGGTGTCCAGGGACAGGGGTTTGGGCATCATAGTGAACATTAAACTAACATAATCGGATCATTGCACACAATCGACTAATACTATGAACAGACTTTTAAGATCAATACAGCGCCCTTTCATATCAAGAAATAAGTATTGCATTTTGCCTATTTACAAAACATATATAATATCACATGCCAACTTTGGATTGCCCTTCTGGAACTGACACCTTAGAAGGGATATAAATCAAGCTGAAAACCCCCAAAGGTGAACTACAAAAATTATTAAGGGGATGGAACATGTAAGTTATGAGGATAGACATTCAACATTGAATCTGTATAGTTTGGAGAACAGGAGAGCAAGGGGGAAATTTCTGCTCCTTTGCAATATATTGAAAAACCAGGATTTAATAGTAGAATGTGGCTTAAAATTCAATAATAGAGTGACTAATTTGAGGTTACACAGTAAACAATTATTTCAAGGGTAAAAACAAATAAAAGATCAGATTTTTCCACCATCCGCTGGGCTAGCTTATTGAATAGACTGCCACAGGATTTAGTAAATACATCATCATCATTTAATAGCTTTAAGCAAGGGTTAGACAATTTCTTGCTGTCAAACCGAAAAAAGTCATTAATGTACCCACTCGGAGTAGGAAGGCAATCTAGATGGGTCTGTAAGCCTTCTTTTACCTTGTACTACCAAGTATACCAAGTATGAAAATACAAGCAAACCCAATAGATAAAAAAGCAAGGATGCCCACCATCTAACCTAAAAGAAGCATAAAAGTGAATACAAATTAAAAAAAATCTCAGAAAGTGCAGTTTAGCCCGGTACATACATTGCTATAAAGACATATATCTACACACAGAAAGTATGCATATGTATATATGTGTGTGTGTGTGTATGTATGTATATATATATATATATATATATATATATATATATATATATATATATGTGTATATATCTATATGTATATATATCTATATATATATATCTATATAGCTATATATATATATATATAGATATATATATTAGTTGCAAAACGTCATTAATGCATCAGTTAGGGTGAATACCATAGCAAAAAAAGCAGAGAAATGAGGTGTTAGGGTTTACAACTCTAATGCCCCACCCACAGGATTCCCAACCCACCAACCCATACCCATCCCCCTACCCTCTACACACGAACAGGCATCAGGGTGTGCCATGGGGTCGTCAGTCCTAACTCTCACCCCATTGTCCTGTACTGTAGTGTGTAAGCTTGTTTACACATGGAATGGGGTGAGAGTTAGGCCTGATGACCCCATAGCACACCCTGATGCCTGTTGATGTGTGCAGGGTGAGGGGATAGGCGTGGGGTGGTAAGGGTGGGAACCCTGTGGGTGGGGCGTTAGGGTTATAAACCCTACCACCTCATTTCCCTGCTTTTGTTGCTGTGATATTCACCCTAACTGATGCATTAACAAAGTTTTTGCAACTAATTTCCTTGCTTTTTTTTTTTTGCTATTCTTTTTCCTCCCCGTGGACCCAGCCAGCTCTCTTCTCTCTCTCTTTCTGCCATCCCCCAATACCATCACCCAAGCATCAGACCCCCCCCTCCTCTCAGACTCCCACAACTTACCCTTTGTGGCACAGTGGTGGGGGAATGACTTAACCTACCCAAAAGGATCCAGCTCCGGGGAGGTGCCATCTCGAGGTGGCGCCTGTGGGGGACAGTGTCATGCTAGTTGGCTGGGGTCCAGTTTTTCACTTTTCATTGCAGAGGGGAAGTGTGCAATGACAATGGCATGCAGCGCGCGCATCTACACATTGCACACTGGTTGACTGCTCTTCCTCTGCACCCCAATGTGTGGGACTCGGCAAACCAACACCCAGCCTCTGCTAGGTGTTAGGCAAATGCCAGTCCATAGTCCTCACCCTCCCGGGGAGAGGAGAGCAGTGCCCTGGATGCTTGATCCTCTTCCTCCCTGGCCAACCCCGGTGACCCGCTCACACCGTGAACATGGGTAGTCAGCGTGGCAGGAGGCAAGGCATGATGCCTCAGCCCTCCACACCACTGGGCCTGTCCATTTCCTTACTCTTTGAGGTTGCAGAATAGTATGCTTATTTTACTGTGGGAGCACAGGGTCCTTCGGACCCTGCTCTCCCATCCCTCCATCCAGATAATATAACAGTATCCATATGTTACAGTGTAATCACAGGGTCCTGTATGTAGCTGTGGAAACACAGGGTTATCTGCCCCTGTGCCTCTACACATTAAGTTATGAGCAGTCATAGTGAAATTGCAACAGACAGTCATAACTGTGCCATCTTAAATAATTTTTACCCAAGGTGTTCAATATAGCCTTCTTATCACCTCACCGCATGTACCCAGTACAGAAAACTTTCAAATCCCTGTCAAAATGTAATTCTGTGCAACTATAATGCCGCATGTGTGGAAAACCATTTGTGGCAGGATTTGAAAAAGTACAGCTGTACTGTTCATGAGGTGGTGTGAAAAAATGGTAATGCTGAAAATCTGGAGTGAAAACATTAAAAATTGGCAAAGTTATGAACGTGCGTAGAAACTGCACAACGCACGCTCTTAACGTGGTCATTTTTGAATTTTTTTCACCAGATTTTCAACATGACCTTTTTGGGACCTCCCTTCATGAACAGTGGGACTGCGATTTTTTAATCTATCCTGAAAGTTGATTTCGCACAGCGAGTGCACCATTTTGCACCACAGGTGTGAAAATATATTTTGGGCAGGATATGAAAAATGACAGCTGTACTGTTAATAAGCAGATGTGAATAAATGACAATGTTGAAAATCTAAAGTGAAAATATTAAAAACTGGTGAAAGTACAAGTGTGCGTAGAAACTGCGCAATGCACGCTGGTGACACAGTTATTTTCTGGACTTTTTTTACCAAATTTGCAACTTGGGGTTTTTGCGACCCCAACTCATGAACAGTGGCACTGTTTCATTAATTGGTCCCGAAAGGTAATTCCATGCAGTGACCACAAAATCACCTTTTGGGACTGAGTAACGAAATGACAGTCACAGTGTTCACGAGGTGACGTCCCAAGAACCCCATGTTGAAACTTTGGGGTCAAAATTCCTAAAAATGGCTGAGATATCATCATAAGTAGAAACCCCCATTGACAGCCATTATACAGCACTTACCTTTGATTCTTCATTTTGTGGTTCAGCTTTGAAGAGTGCAGACGTGTTCCAGTCCTCAGAAGATGACAGTGCTGACCTCCGAAGGTAAGTATGGGATAAGGAGTGTGTGGAGAGGTGGGTGCTCAGTGGGAGGTGGGATGGGGAGGAGGACTGGTTAGATGACCAGGGACTGTTTTCTTTTTTCTAGGTTAAAACACAAAATAACACATGGGAGGATGGTTTTCTCTATTTACAGGTACAAAAAATAAATAAATAAATTTAGGCACACTGGGGTGGGCTCCCAGTGTGCCACATGAGTTGGGGGGTGATACATGCTGTTGGCAGGGGGATTGGGCACCCCTGTCGGCAAGGCAAAAAATTAAAAATAAAATAACTTTTGGGCACACTGGAGTGGACTCCCAGTGTGTCAGATGAGTTGTGGGGTGGGGGGGGGACATGATGCCAACACGGGGATTGGGCACCCCGATGTCAGTGAATTTTTTGGGGGTAGATTACAGAAGTACATTGCAGGATCCTGCATCAAAAGTTTGATGCAGGGTCCTGCATCAAAGAAAAAAGATGTCGTGGGACAGTTTCTTTATTTACAGGTATAGAAAATAAAAAATAGATTTGGGCACACTTGGGTGGGTTCCCAGTGTGCCACATGAGTTGGGGAGGATCAGGGTGCAGGCACCCCCATCAGCAATAAAAGTGGGCTGGGGGGGCATCTGACTTTGGGAGTGGGCATCCCAGTATCGGAAAGTTAAAAAAAACAAAACAATGAGCTCGTCATTCATCACTCACTACAGTACGTGCCCATTCAACACTCAGTCGGTGGCTGGCCGTGAAGATGAGCGGTGGGTTGAGCCAGTCACCAGCTCTGTTTGGGGATGGTTGGTGGGGTAGCAGGGCTCTACACTGCCAGGTGCGGTGGTGGTGGGGGCCCACTAGACTACTAGGAAAAATACATTTTATGAAAGCTAGGGGTCAGGGATCGCAATGTGGGGGTGGGGGCCACTAAGCCTCCAGGGAAAATAACCATTATTACATCCTATGGGAGTCAGAAATCATGATGGGGTGGGGGTGGGGTGGAGAGCCCACTAGACTACCAGGGGTAGAATTTGAATTACTTCGGATTGCTTCTCTCTACTACAGAATGGGAGCACCGCATTACAGCATGCTTTTTGCAGGCAGTATTTAGTGCCACACCATAGTTGGTGCAAAAACATGTAGCATGGCATTATTATTTTGAATATACTGGTGTGCTGGCATTCATGGCCACTCCCCTCACTCCCTCTCCAGAATACACTAACTTTTAACGTCGGTGCTATCACTCAGCGTTGGCACTAAAAGGGCTTCTGAACATTGCAGCCTGGTGCAAATTCAGCGCTATTCCAGCCCAACGGATTTGTGCCAGGTGCAAAGCTTTGAATATCTGTCCCAGAGTGTCCAAAGTAAAAATCCAAAACCTCTCCCTATGACAGCACACACACAATTACCACATTTAAAATTGCTGTCTGGTAATCTTGAGAGACAGTTCTTTTTACTATGATCATGTTGCATAGTAACGCATACAAGTGAATCCATCAAATTTCTCCCTCTTCTATATGTAGGTCGAATACTGAAGACCTGTCCCAGATGAGGATCTGCTTGTAGAATTTTCTGCTTTTGTTTTATTACATTGTCCAATTTCTTTGTCAGAGGATTAACTGAGTTGAAAATTTGTGTATACTTGTTTCATCCAAGGGTTTCCCCTTAAGGCAATTTTGCAACTTCGAAGGTGCTGGTATCAATAACAGGCGAGGTGA
Organism: Neoceratodus forsteri; assembly: GCA_016271365.2. NCBI lineage: Eukaryota > Metazoa > Chordata > Ceratodontiformes > Ceratodontidae > Neoceratodus > Neoceratodus forsteri. The sequence goes on from CM057454.1 coordinate 735,249,211, forward strand.
GTTTGGAAAAACCTGTATCCATGCTGTACAAGGAACCAACCTTGTCAGTACATACTCAGCTGTGGCTTGCCACTGAGCTTGCGAAGGTTCAGGTTCCAGCGACTGTTGCCTCCCATCCTGATGGAATTAAAACCTCGCCAGTTTTAGGTACTGCACTGTGTGGGTCCCCTGAGAGACACCCATCCATGCCAGGTAAATATGGCATTCTTTATAATCCTTCAATGCCTCACTTTTTTTTTTATGTACATTTTATTTCACGTCGAGGAGGTCCATGAGCAGTCTGAAGTGATCCTGTTTCCCCAAGTCCACTTTTTACATTGCACTCTAAGAGCTATGACAGGCTGAATATTGTTAATGTGGTCTCTATGGGGTAGCACTCATATCCCTGCATTTTGGTTTCCCCTCTGTGAAGACCACTTATGGCCATCCCCCTAATGCCACTGAACAGCAAAATGCGGCTATAGGGGACTGTGAGGAGCCTAACCGTGTTCTCGATTTTCTTGACATTGGACGGTTTTAATAAAATTGTGTGGCTTTAAGAAGTCTAAACATAGGATTGTCTATGTGAGGGAAACAAGAAAAAGAGATAAACATTAGGAACTTCATATGCCTAGGATGTATTTTGTTGAGGTAGATCAAATCAATAAAAATAGTGTGGTATAAGGAACCCCCCCCGACCCCCACAGCACCCAAACAGAAACAGCAACAGCGATTACGTAATTTGAACAGGAAAGAAAGCAGTGCTTCTGCAATAACTTTAAATAAAGGAGAAATGACCAAATATATGATCATTGCTCCTAAAGTATACAGTAATCAGAAAAGTGCACTGATTCAGTGAGAGGCAGCAAGCAGCCTCGAGAGACACAGTCTTACTTCCCTATTGCTGGTCCTTCATGGAGTAAGTGATAATTCTACTGCAGTGTGTTAGTTCATGGAGTTCTGAAGGCAGGAGCAGTGTCTTCGAGATTTCTGTAATGCTTCAGTCTGCAATCAGGCTATTGCTGCAGGGTCAGTTGTGTCTGTTGATTTCTGCCCCCATTGTCTGAATACTGTTTACCTCGCTGCTGCTGTTGTGGTGGCTTTCTCTGCTGAGGGGGGGAGAAGGCTGTAGATTGTAGAGGCCTCTTCTTTGCAATTTCTGCTCTGCTTCTTCAGTGGAAATAACTGATCTTTGTCCCTCTGGAAACTTGACTTATAGTACAATAGCACTGGGTATGGAGTGTGAAATTTAAAGTTATTTTGGCACAAAATGTTTAAAAAAAGTAATGTATGCTGTACATTGTTGCATTAGGGCTGGTGGGTAACCACTGTCAAAACACACAGTAAAGCCTTTATATTGCAGTGTCTTTTGCTGCCATGCCCGCTGGAATATATCTTGTTTCACTGTGTACTGTAGTAGGTAAAATATCACTGACCAAGGGCAGGCTGATGGATCTACTGGCTTAGGACCCAAAGCACAATAGGCCTGCTTGATATCAAAGGCATAGTTGGGTGGACGGGAAAGGATTTGTTTAAGCGATTCCTTGAGGAATAGGATTAGTTGTTGGCCCTCCACATCTTCTGCTAAGCCATAGATTCTTAAATTATTTCTCTTGAATCTGCTTTCCAGGTCAATGATTTTGTCACTGAGTTGTTGCTATGACTCCATGAGCTGTTAGCACAGTATTTTCCAGGGTTGCAGGGTAGGACTCAACTGCATGGTGCTGGGCTTCAGTCTCATCAATGCAGCCTGTTATGGTAATTTTGCCATTGAGGAGTTCAAAGTTAGTTGCTGTCTTGGCTTGGAAGGCTTTGAGCTCATGCATTAAGGTATCCAGGTTTTTGTCTTTTTTTAAATATTTCTGTGATTTTGTCGGCGATCCATATTTTGACCATGGAAGACTAGATGTTATTGAGGCCTTACTCTCCAGTTCTGAACTCCTGCATTGTCTTTCATAGAAACATAGAAACTGATGGCGGATAAGGACCACTTGACCCGCCTAATCTGCCCATTTCCTCTACCTGTTGTAGAAGCCACAAACCCTACTTGGTCTCTGGCTTTGTTTTCTTACCTATCACTAGGGTCCCACTATGCCTATCCCACGCATTTTTGAATTCTCTTGCTGAAGTCACCCTTACCACATCCACAGGGAGGCTGGTCCATGCATCCACCACCCTTTCCTTGAATAAATACTTCTTCTCATTACCCCTTAGTCTACCTCCTTCCAGCCTCATGTCATGACCTCTTGTTCAAGAACATCTCTTTTTCTGAAAGATGCTACTCTCCTGTACCTTATTTATGTCCTTGAGATATTTGAAGGTCCCTATCACATCCCCCCTCTCTCCTGTGCTCCAGGGTATACATATTAAGGTCCTTTAGTCTCTCCTCATATGACATTTGGTGAAAATGTATGTAGACAGTGTACTGCTATGTTATGTATGTGTATATGTATTAGTCAGTGTTTGTGTGTGTGTGTGTGTGTGTGTGTGTGTGTGCGCGTCACAATTATAAAGTGCAGTTATGTTGGTCAGTGGTTAGTTCAAAAACTGCTAGTTTACACATTTCTCACTGCCCACATTACCATTTGTTTGCAGCCATATTGGCTCTTGCTAGAGTTTGTTTCTTGATAGGCACTGGGTCCAGTACCTTCTTTGAGGCTGTTTTACTTTTATCATCACTGGAATCGGGGTTCCCACTTTCAGACCCCCTGGTTCGCATCCATACTGTTGTTAACAGAGTAAGTCAGTGGTGGCCAATACACCTTGTATTGGGATCCATTTTGGTGGATCTCAAGAAGCTTCATGATCCACAAACAATAAAATGAACAAAAAGTACAGTAATTACACCCATCAGCTGTAGGAATCTTCACTGATTCAAAAATGTAATGCAACCTATGCCCCAAGATCCACCAAAAATCTCTTGAGATCCATCAGTGGATCTAGAGCCACGTATTCACCACCACTGGTTAAAGCAGCCATGTAAAGTTAAAACCATGCTATAGCCTTGCTCCAAACAGGGTGATAGAATGGTTTTCTAACACTGCTACTAGCATGGTGGATGCAAACCTTTTAAAACATTTTAATTTTGTTAAAATGGTTTAAAAGTCCCAGTGTGGATAGGATAAACCCTGTCCATACTATCCTCTGTAGTATAGTACAGTTTTCTGTGCTTAGTTCAGATTAAAATCAGTAAACATGCTTTGCATTTACATTAAACACGGCCTCTGACCAATTGCAACTTTGATATTTGGCTGTATCACTTTATTGCTCTATCTTTCATTATTCTGTTTCTTCTTGATGACCCCTGCCTGCTCTTTGTGATTCAGATGTATGACACATTTTGTCTTTGCTGGTTTTCTGTTCTTTAGTAATGTTGTGACTTTGCTGTTTTTGTAATTTTCAGTTGTTCTTTGTAATCTCCCATTTTTTGCCTGAAAATAGGCATTTTCCTGTCTAGTGCATGTAGCTGATCAACAATAAATAAATACATACATACATACATAAACACATAAATACATAAACAAATAAATACATAAACACATAAATACATAAACACATAAATAAATATATAAACACATAAATGAAAGTAAAACAAAAAACATGTTCAAGCCCAGGTCTAGGAGTAGTCTTGAGTACATTTTTTAAATTGTCTTAAACCAAATGCACTTTTATGTTGCAGTCTAAACAGTACTGTAAACTATGCTCCAAATGTAACTTATAACAATATCAGTCTAAAACATTTTCAAACACTGCTAGTGAAAGTGCACTGTAACTGCAACACATGTGTGTTTAAACTATGTTTAAACCATGTTCAAACACACTTTACAGGTAGTCTGAACACACTTAGCTCAGTTTGCTTAAAACATTTTCAAAAATGGATTGACAGTCTGGACAGGGCCTTAGGTGGGACATGTTTGTACGGGCAAGGCTAGGTCAGTAGCCTTCTCAGAAGTACTATCAGTGTCTAGAACCAGTACAACTAGGAAGCGTAGCACAGAGAAGCGTAATATTTTGCTAAGATAATAGTGCACAGGGAAGGATTTTTTTTATCCATATTTTCACTTATTAGCTCCTTGTGGCAGGCTGGGTGGCTGTATCATCCCTGTCCTCTTGCACCGTGGCCATCCCGTGTCTTCGGCTGTCTCTAATAGACTGGGCAGGCCACCAGTGCCTGTGGGGAGGGCTCAGGAAGCCCAACTTCCATTTTTTCCTCTGGTTTTCTCCCCAAGACATAGCATATGTACAATGTGGCACAAGTGCACTCCTCCTCCTCCTCAGAAGAAGTGCTCCAAGCATGCTGTATGCCCACCGTTCTCATAGTTACAGGACTTATCCACACTATCACCTGGCTTCTGCCAGGTGGCAATCGAACGGCAAGTCATGAGACCCCCCTGCCTGAGGGAAGAGAACTGTCCTATGGATGCTCAATCTTCCCTCCCCGGATGGGCCTCTGAGTGATCAGAGTCCATTCCTGAACTCAGGTTGCTGGTGTGGCAGCAGGGAGGCATGGATGCTTCAATCCTCCAAGCCACTTGGCCAGCTCAGGAGGAAGGATTTTGATATGTAGGGAACTTAGAGGGATTCTGCCTGGGATGATAAAACCCTCTATGCACCTGATAGATTTCATCAAAGTTGGAGATGATCCATGCTACTCAGGGAATGGATTGGGAATTACAGTATGCAGTATCACCAGGAACTTAATTTCCCATCCCAGCATCCCACTAGCCTTACCACTGCTTTGTAACATTGCCTTGCCTCTTTGAGGTCATTAGATATGATAACCCCAAGGTCCCTTTCCTGCTTAGTGACTGTCAGTACCCCATCATCTTATGCTCAGCTCCTCTGTTTCTATACCCCATGTGCTTTTTTTTTTTTTGCACTGTTTGGCATTGAACCCCAACTGCCATGCTCTTGACCACCCCTCAAGTTTCCCAAAGTCCCCACGCATTTTCTCCACCTCTTCCTGAGTGTTCACTTGATAACAGGTTTTGAAGTCCTCTGCAAAAAGGCATACCTTTTTAGTTCTTCTGCATTGTCACTTATGAAGACATTGAAGAGGACCAGTGCCAGTACTGAGCTCTGCAGCACATAGAAACATAGAATTTGATAGCAGATAAGGACTACTTGGCCCACCTAGTCTGCCCATTTCCCTACCTGATGGATAAGCTGAAGATTCTAGTTAATCAGCAGCTTACTTCCTCCTACCCCCACTAGAATTGCCTTATATCTGTCCCATGCATTCTTGAATTCCCCCACTGTTCTTGACTCCACAACCTCATCAGGAAGGCTGTTCTATGCATCCACAACCCTCTCTTTGAAAAAATACTTTCTAACATTACCTCTGAGCCGTCCCCCCTCTATCTTCAAATTGTGCCCCCTTGTTCTTGCACATCTCTTCTTCTGAAAGATACTACCCTCTTGTACTTTGTTGTTTCCCTTGAGATGCTTGAAAGTTTCTATCATGCCTCCCCTCCTTTCCTCAAAGCACCTCGTGGTCACTCACCCCTCATTAGAGTGAGTGCTATTAACCAGCACCCTCTGTTGCCAATCCATTAACCAGTTCCTTACCTAATTCACCACTTTGGGTCCCACCCCTAGGATCCTCAATTTCTTTATCAGTCTCCTGTGCAGCACATTTCTGAAGGCCTTGCTCATGTCCAGCTAGGCTATGTCCCATAGTCCATCAAGTTGCTGACTCATTTTGGTCATGGCAGCTATGGTGCCACAATAAGGGTGACAGTGAAAAGGGTGATCTTGATTTTAGAGCGCCCTTCACTCTTGTCACCCTCTATGCACACACAATTTCTACCCCCTCTGGGGCATGCCCACCCTAGAGGAGGTTATATTTAGTTTGGAGGGGTGGGGGGTTAAGGCCCCCTCAAAAGTGAATGTTTCCCGGGAGGGCACTTTGGCACTGTAACTCCCAGGAGATTAAATGCCTGGTGCTGAAATGCTATGTGGCATTTTGCCTGCAGCATAATCAGCATCAGCAAAATGTATGCTGTCATGGCATAGGTGGACCCCCATGTCCACTGCCTGGTATCCGGTTAGAATAGCATGCCCTGAACCACGCAGTATAAACTGCACAAGGAAGGAATGGGGACAGGGGTAGATTAGTGGCCAGTGACTACCGTTACTCCTGTTACTATTCAGACTGATCAGAGAAGGTAGAGAAGAAGGCAAGAAGTGCAGTTGCTGGCCGATCTGCTCCTATGGTGGAGTGGGTTAAGAAAGCAGCTCGGTCAGCACATACTGGGAGACCAGGGTTCTGATCCTGGCCTCCCCGTGGGTATTTTAATTTTCATTTGGGAGTTGAATTTTGTCAAAGAGCTGTGGAAACATTATTCCATGGTCCCACAGATGTAACCTTTTCCCCGTGATCTGCTCCCCCCTCGGAATAGGAATCCTTTAGTATGGGGGGGTGCATGAGGCAGAGTCCCCCACATCTGAGGGTGTGGGGGCATAGACCCATATATGGAAAAAATAGTTTTACATATAGTTATTTTACAATGGTATTGGTCATCACTGCAGTGTCTGACTCCTACCATTGGCGCTGTGTTTTCTGGTGGCATTGATTACTGCTGCTGCATTTAACAGTGCTGTTTATACCACGTTGTTATGAGTGGCACTGTTACTGACAGCACTGTTCAAACCTAATGCTCCACTGGCCTACTCTAATCTATTTCCTTGGTCACCTAGTCAATGAGGTCATTCAGATTTGTCTACCATGACCTCCCCGCATGAATCCATGTTGCCTTTGGTCTTGTAGCCCATTGGATTCAAGATACTATACCAACCTTTCCTTTAACAGGGTTCCACTAATTTCCCCACCACATAGGTGAGACTGACTGGCCAATAGATGCTATCCTCCTCCCTGCTGTTTTTATAGAGAGGAACCATGGCTAATTTCCTCCAGTCCTCCAGAACCATGCCTATTCCCAGTGAGGTGTTGAATAAGGCCATCAGTGGGGCAGCTAGTACCTCCCTGAGTTCCTTTAGTACGCATGAGTGTATGCCACACAGTCTCATTTTCTTGTCCACTTTCAGAACTGCAAGTACCTGCAGGACTCTTTCTTCTGCAAAATTGACTTGTGTTCACATCTTCCCCCTTCCCCCCTGCACTATGGAGACTGAAAAGAAGAACCTGTTCAGGAAGTCTGCTTTTTCTTGATCCTTTTCTGCATAGTCTTTCCCTGCTGCCCTCTTTATCCTCACCATCCCTCCACTTGCTTTCCTCTTCTCACTTACATACCTGAAGAAAGGTGAGGGAAAGGAGGGCCGCAGAAATGAAGTTTAGGAAATCCCAAAGGGATGAGGATGAGGAGCTATCCCTGTAAAATCTAGGGAGGTTAGTAGGATGGTCAGGCAGGCTAAGGCTAGGAAGGAGCTATAAACTGCAGCAGGGATCAAGGAAGGAAGGAGAGAAAGCCTTCTTCTGGTATAATGGTGACAAGACGGACATGAAGGCGAGCATAGTAAAGCTAAAAGGAGGGAAGGGTGAGTGGAAGGCAGTAAAGAGAAAGCAGAGTGCTGAATGAATACTTCTGCTCTGTCTTTCCTGAAGAAAATAATGGACTGGTGCTGCGAGGAGAATGAGGGGAGGGAAATGGGAGGGGGTGACATAGATGAGCACAGGGTAACAGAAGACAGGGTTAGGAAAGAGCCCCTAACCCTGAAGGTAAGCAAGTTTCTAGGACCAGATGGCATGCATCCAGTGGTACTGAGGGAGCTAGCAATGCAAATGACAGGTCCGTTGGGAGATCTGTTTAACAGCTCATTAGATAGTGCATTGGCACTGCAGAACTATAAAACCACACATGTGGTACCATTGCACAAAAGTGGGCAAGGAGCAATCTTGGCAACTACAGGCCAGTCAGTCTGATCTTTATTGTCTGTAAGCTGATATGGGCCATTCTGAAGGTAACACTAGTCAGGTTCCTTGAAGCAAACAGGATTCAAGATGAGAGACAGCACAGTTCATGTCACAGAGATTTGGTATACCAACCTAATCAGCTTCTTTGACTGAGTAATAAAGGCATTAGACAGGGCCAGGTGGTTGATATTCTATACTTGGATTTCAGCAAAGCCTTCACCTCACAAGATGCTGATCAGGAAATTGGTAGAGCTAGGGGCGGGAAGCAAATTAACGTGGTGGATGGCTAATTGGTTCAGTAGTAGGACATAAAGGGTAGTGGTTTTGGCGGGGGGGGCCCTCAGGTACGAGGGAAGTAACCAGCAGAGTACCACAAGGGTCAGTGTTTGGCCCAGTGTTTAATGTATTTATTAATGATTCTGGGATAGGCATTAAAGGCAAAGCCTGCCCTTTTACAGAAGATACAGAGCTCTGTGGGAGGCTGAACACAGATGAAGAGGTGCAGGACATAAAGGAGGACCTAGCAAAGCTGGATCGGTGGTCTAGCATATGGCAACTCGGATTCAATGTGAAAAAGGTCTAGGTCATACACATACTGTAGGAAGAAAGAACCCAAAGACTGAGTACAGTTTTTTTTGGGGGGTGTCAAGGTCACAGAATCAAAGGAGGAGGAGAAGGACTTAAGAATAGCATCACCAGTTACCTTAAGCAGGTAGAAAGGTGACAGAGAAGGCAAACAGAATGCTGGGATGTATTGCTAGAAGGTTCGTGGGCAGAATGGAGGAGGTTATACTGCCACTGCACACATCCTTGTTGGGACTGCTCCCTGAGTACAGAATGCAGTACTGGAACCCCTACCTGAAAAAGGGCATCCACCTGCTTGAGACAGTCCGAAGAAGGGCAGCAAAGATGGTTCAGGGACAGCAGGGCAGGGCATATGAGGCACCAAACATTAGCTGCAAAGCATACCACAGTTAAACATCTAGCTCAGACAGAGATAAGATTCAACATAAATTTACTGTCAGGGGGCACTAACCTTCCATATGGTGACATGTTGTAAGCTGAACAGATCAGTTTGGTTGTCAAAAGCCTCAACAAATTTATGTTGAAGCTTATTTTGGTCTGATCTTGATGTTTAGCTGTGGTATGCTATGCAGCCAATTTCTGATGCCTGGATGTGATCTAGGAGTTAGCCTCCCCTTAGCTATACCATCCAATTACCATTGTAATGTGGTAGCCAGTTGTTTGCTCCACAGCATGTGAGGACAGACTAAAAGAACTTAACATGTACTCTCTGGAGGAGAGGAGAGAGTGACGGGACATGACTGAAACCATCAAGTACCTGAAAGATATAACTAAGATGTACCCTGTATATCTGGGACCTTTTTTGTCGCCATTAAAATAAGACCACCTAGGCACTGTTGTAAGCTGGTGGGGGGAAGGTTCAGAAAGGAGGTCAGAAGACACTTCTTTAGAGAGAGAATGGTGTCAGGATGGAATAAACTCCCATCTGAGGTTGTTACTCAAAACACAATGGGGGGCAGTTCAAGAGAGGGTGAGACAGGGCAAAGGGGAGTGTCAAGGTTGGAAGGTAGAGGGGTGGGGTCCACTGTAGTCTGTTGATCAGGGCTCTGCAATTGAGCAAACTTGATAGATCATAAGGCCTTTTTCTACTATCTGTTTCATATGTTCATAAGTCTTTTACTTTTAATTCAAACTTTTATTTATTTATTTGTTTTTTTTTACTAGGAGAGACACACTAAGCTGAAAGCTTGTGTACAGGTGTGACCTGGGAGCACAAGGATTTTAAGTGACTTGCTCAGGGACACACAATATGCAAGTGGGGGCTGTGGGATTCAAACCCAGGTCTCCATGTTTGCAGCTCAGAGCCTTAAACCACTGTGCTATACTGCCTCCATTTTTACAAACCTGTGGTACTTCTATGGGGTCAGCGATCACCACCTCCTATGCCAACCTCCTGTTGGGTTGGTGGGAGGAAGTGTCCATCTACGACCTCAGAAGTAACCTGTTATATGACAGGATCAGACACTGGGGCTACTTTATTGATGATGATCTGTGTATTTGGAGTGGCACTGATGAATAAGCACATAATTTTCTGGATTTAATTACTGGCAACAACTGGAATCTAAAATTCACCTTAACAGTGGATCCTTGGACAGTAGTGTATTTGAATTTGAAACTGATTGCCATAGAGGATGGTAACATTATTACTGAGGGTTATCGTAAACCCATTGCTGGTAACACCTTGTTGTGCTTTGAGAGTTCCTGTCCCCAACACCTCCTTAAGGGGAGGACTAAAGATCTGTTCTTTCTCATTCTATTGAACTGTTCCAACAATTCTTCTTTCATCACAGTAGTGGTTATGACCCAGAACTGTTAGAAGAAGCTACGGAGCAGCTAGCCAACAGGGAATAGAGTTTCTTGTTGACACCTGAGCAAACAACAAGATCCATTGATCTAGGAGTTACTTCAACAATCAAGACGTTACCCAACTTCTTCCAGGTATACTGCAAAATGTTCCTGAACCTAAAACTGTACTCCTACATGCAGGAACAAATGATATTGGTAAACAAGATCTAAGTGTCATAATAAAGGATATGGAGGAAGCAATAAAGAAAATATAGAAATCACAGAAATCCTACCTGTACCAAGAGCAAGCTTTAAAAGGAACAGAATAATTAAAGATTTCAACAACTGGTTGTGTAGATGGACCTTAATAAATAATATAAATTGTATAAAGACTTGGGAACTTTTTGAATCAAATCAAACACTTTGTGGGCAGGACAGACTTCACCTAAGTAGGCAACGATCTAGATGTCTTGGCTGCATCTTTTACAATATACTTCATCACATAGAAACAGAAAACTTGTGAATACGGGACAAAGGGAACCATCAAACATTACAGGCAATACAGGGAATAAAATAAATGATGTAACTAATTCAAAAACATTTAACACTTCATCTGAAAAAGTAACAAATAGAGGATTGTCCTTCCTTCTGACTAATACTAGGAGCCTACATGGCACAAAAATAGAGGAACTAAAAATAGCCTTATTTAAAGACAATATAGACATAGCTGCTATAACAGAAAACTTGGTGGGGGATTCCTCAGATTGGTATATAAACATACCATGGATCCAGTCACATATCTGAACTGTGTAGTACGGTGCAGGCTGCACGCCCATTGGCTCAGGCTGTGGACCAATGGGCGTACAGCCCTACTGTACGGTGTCAGTCGGCGGGCGGCAAGTGGGTGGGAAGCTGCCGCCCACCACTGGCTGGGGGGGCGGGGTGGTGGGGCTCAGTAGGCGGGTGGGGAGAGTACCGCTAGACCACCAGGGTTGAATTGCTGTGGCATCAATGTTTTACTGATGCCAGCGATCGGGCTGCGAGCAGTCCACTGGACCACCAGGGAAATGGGACGATTATTTTTATACTTGCCATGATCGGGCTGCAAGCGTGTCCACTGGATCACCAGGGATATTGGACGCTTATATTCTTCGTCTGCCTGTGTGATCGGGCATGGGGGCGCCACCACAAGGTGTAGCCAGGCTCGGTGGCCACCCACAGGTGGCAGCTGCCGTATTAGCCTGCAATACGGGCAGCTCACCCGTGTGTGGCCAGCCATTGTTCCTTTTTGGGGTTCACCCAGTGCAGCACAAGTAGGGGTTGCACATGCATGGGCTCAACACATCCTGGGCTGAATATCGGGATGTGCGGAGCGGTGCATGGGCACGCCCCCTACCTGCAATCAAGATACATTACTGATGCGCCCGCGATCAGGATTTGTGCCAGCCAATCCCTGTTTGAATATTGGCGCCTGGGAAGCATTAGTGGTTATGCATGGCGCAACTGTGTTGCACCATGAGCAACCCTTCTGAATATCCGGGCCTGAGAGTACAAGGAATTCAACAGGCAATCATCACTGTAAGGAAAAAACACGACACTTGTAAGTACAGAGAGCACCATGAAACAGAGGGTGGGAAGAATTACTCAGAGGACTAATAGGGGAGTCAAGGGTAAGTAGCCAGCAGCTTGGTTCTAAGAGTAGTGAGCTGGGATAGGATAGTCCCAGAAGTGCTAGTGGGGCCTTGGGGGAGAGACAAGAACAAGGTTAGTACTCCATATAGTTTAGGGGCAAGAGCATTTGTCCTTGATTTGTAGGTGGCTTTGGAGGCCATTTTTAAAGATATGGTGGGAATTGCAAAGTGTGCTAATTTGTGAATCAAGGGTGATTTTTACTAGTCCTACAAATGGTTACACTTGTGAAGTGTGACAGCTGATCACCTGTAAAATACCATTTATTATGTATGCGCTGTGGTGCCACTACACTTAACTGTGCATTGATCATACTATACAGCCTGACAAAGAACAGATACTGTACAGGAGCATGCATGTTCTGTTTTGAACCAGAAATGTGGTACTCCTGTTGGTGCCAATTGGCATAATGTGCATGGTTCAGATCTTAACACATTTCACTACATGGGCATTGGCCATGTACATTCCCACCCTAGAGGAGGCAATTAACTGAGAACTTTGCTATGAAGGGAAAGCAAACTAATCTTCATTTTGGGAGATCTCTGCCCAAAGGGTTTAAATGATAGTTGGGATATCATTTAATTCCGCTCTTTTAACTGAACCTCATTTAACCTAAGTAATCCTGGTTCAGGCTAGATTTTTTTTAAGCTGGTGGCTGAGAAACTGTATGTTTAACTTGTTGCAAACTTGATGGCATTGAATTTGCTAAGTTAATTTAGTTTTAAGTGCCTATCTCACTGTGCTTAGAGTTGAAGTGCTTGTTTTCTCTACTGCTTATGCTCTGCTGTATCTTTTATATGGCCCAATCCTCTCCTAAGACCCCTTGCTACCCCTGTTACTAGTGCCCAAGTAATTCCCCTACTTTTACTCGTGTTAACCCCTAGCCCTGCTCCAGTACTCTGACTCCCTCAGCTCATACCTCTCCCAGACCCCTGCTCCATTGTTTCACTCCTGAAAAGTTGAAACTGTCTTGCCTGGAGCTTTCAGCATTGTCCCCTGCTGGCGCCAACTGCCAGATGCCCCCCTGCATAGCTATCTCTCTCATCCCCCTCCCTCTGCTCTCTTGTTCCTGTCCCACCCACAGATTAAACTAAGTGCTGATTCTGACGGCAGCCTTAATTGCCCTAACCACCTCCCTGTTTTCCTCTCTTTAGGACAGCTGTCTCACTGGGTGCCCCACGTCCCGAAGCAGCAATGATCTGGCTCGCCTCCGACTGGCCGCGATCAGAAACCCACCCACCTGCCAGCCTCCCTGAGCATCTCAGGTACGGTGAATTCTCCAAACTCTGGACTCCAAACCCTGCATTACTTCAGGCTGTGTTTGTGGCAACCTTGTATACCATTGGTGGACCCGCTCTGCCTGAAATAACTTCATTGGACACTTCGCCTCCACCTGCTTTTTTCCCTCAGCTCTGAGTCTAGCAGCCCCACTTCAGTTTCCTCCCACCCACCCTCCCCACCTCCTCCTTCACCTCCTCCTTAATTAAATACTCTTTTCTGCCTGGGGCACCACCCCTTCTTTCCTCTGATAGGCCACAGCGGTATGCAAGGGTAACCAGTCTTCTTTAAAAACCCACACTCAACTACATTTGCATCCAAATAGCTCTCTAGCCCAATCTGGGGATAACCTGCAGATATCTAAAGTGAGACGCCCCTTATATCTAATTACCTAAATGATGCTATTAATATACCTAATTATGATTCCTATCTCCTTGCTACCATTCCCTCCCCCTCCCTCATCAGGTAGCAATGAGAGTGCTAATTCATCACTATTACTAATAAACTGCCTCAGCTCAACCACAACCCCAGCACTCTCGATATTTGAACACTGCACCCCCATCATAGGATTATCTCTAGCTCCTACTGATGCCACTGACCTACCCCCTCCGACAACAATCAACCTGGTCTCACACTCTAGCAAGACCACTAAACACCATGCGGACCACAGAAGACACAGAAACACATTAAAAACCCTCCGGTTGCTGGCAACTCAGATTATCTGGCTACTCCTACTCATATCAGGTAACATTCACCCAAATCCAGGCCCCAAAACACTAGGCACAACCCCCACAGTGAACCGCGGCATTGTCACGATAGCCTCAATCAACATCTGCAGCTTGCTGTCCAAGTTCGACCAGCTGCAAGTATGGATAGCACAGCATAATTCTGATGTACTATCCGTGGTCGAGACAGGCCCTCACCAAGAACCTCTGACACTGATATTCAGATTGATGGCTATACCACATTTAGATTAGATAGGTCTGGGATGACAGGTGGGTGCTGCCTCATTTACATCAAGGACCATCTACAAGGTATGGTCCTCCCACCAGTAAAAATGGGTAGCAATGTTCAAATGCTCCCTGTTAAGCTTCTCCTAGGGGCACATGGGAAGGGATTAACAATTCTATCTGTGTACATCCCACTTAAGGAACAGGCCACTGGATTCAAGGTGTTACATGAGTATCTCTCAAATGTTCACCCTAATACCGAAATACTAGTAGTGAGCAACTTCAGTATTAACTGGTCGTCCCCAGACTCAGCTCACTATAGGGATGCCTTAGCTGTACTCAACATTGACCAGCTAGTAGATTCCCCCACACACATAAACTACTGTACAGGGTCCAGTACCCTACTGGACTGGCTGTTAACTAATTGCCCTGAAAGAATTGCCAATATGGCCGTCCTCCCCAATGCCATAAGTGACTACTCCCACACCCTCTATTCCTGGTATAACAAGACACCTGAATGACCAGTAAAACAGGTTACAACTCATACCCGGAGACAGGGGAAACTAGGCCTCCTAAAAGAGTATCTCAGGCAAACAAACTGGTCCAGAATCTTCTTGGTGGTGGATGTCAATGAAGCCCTGGAATTCTTCATCAGGTCTTTTAATGTGGCCTGTGACATCTTCATCCCAGTCTCAACTAGAAAACGTAGGGGAACACAAAAACCCTGGATAACCCCCTTTCCTAGACCAACTACGAGACAGGGACAATTTATGGCATAAGGCACATAATTCAGGCTCTCACTTAGACATCCAAAATTACAAAACAGCACACAACGATTGTACCAAGACCATCCATCAGACAAAATCCCAGTTCTTTAAGACTGCACAAGACAGCTGCTGGGACGACAGCCACAACTTCTGGGCCAACATTAAAGCCCGAACAGGGAATCCTATAATGGCGGCCCCCACTATGTTGAACATTAATGGGAACATAAGCCAGGAACCTAAGGATATTGCCAACACTCTGAATATAGCGTTTACTGACCTCAGTGGAGTGCTTCCGCCCGACCACCTGCATCAAATCACCAAAGCCCAAAACATTCCATCAGGCTCCTTACCCACAACTACAGCCCCACCATTTTACCTCAGAACTATCACTCAATCTAAAGCTAAAAAATACCTCAAGAAAGTAATAGGAAAAAACTGGCATAGTGGGGACAGCCTCAACCTCAAGCTAATTGCCTTCACACTAGATGTCATACTAGTGCTATTAACAAGAATACTAAACCTCTCCCTAACCTCCAGGCTCTTCCTGAAACAATGGAAAGCAGCAGTTGTTACCCCAATCCTTAAAAGCAGAGCTAGGACTTCTCACTCAAACTATCGGCCTATCTCCATACTTCCCATCTCCAAAGCATTAGAACGTATTGTATATGACCAATTAACCTACCACTTGGACAGATACCAACTGCAATGTCAGGAACAACATGGATTTAGGAAACAACACAGTACTACAACTGCACTAGCTGAGTTTACAGGCTACATACATGACTCACTGGACGCAGGCACTTTGTGGGGGCTACATATATAGAACTCACCAAGGCCTTCGACACAGTGAACCATGAGCTGCTACTGACCCAACTAAGCAATTCCTACATCTCCTCAATTGCACTGTATTGGTTTCGATGCTACCTTACTGGGCGCATCCAACAAGTCAAAATTGGTAGCATATTCTCCGACAGCCAGAGTGTCACTATAGGTGTTCCCCAAGGGTCCGTTGCTATTCAGCCTCTTTTTAAATAACCTTCCCCAAGTATGCAAAGACAAAATCCTTCTCTATGTGGATGATGCTGTGATCTGCACCAGTCAGCCTGACCCTGCCACCCTTGAGCGGTACTTGCAAGTTAACTTCTCGAAGGTGGAAGACTGGTTCAACAACTCGCGCCTCTTGCTGAATTATAAAAAAAAAAAAAACAATGATGTTTGCCTCCACCCATAGCAAGTACAAAAATGCCACATTAGATATCCATAACAAAGAGAATGACTGCCTCAAAATGGTTCAAAATTTAAAGTATCTTGGGGTTACCCTGGATAGCCCCCTCTCTTTCTCCCAACACATAGACCAGGTCTGTAGGGCAGCTAACAGAAAGACTGGACATCTGTACAAACACAGGGACTGCCTCACTGAGGCAGCCCTCAAAATGGCCATAAATAGCTTAGTCTTTTCAACTATTGACTATGGCCTCGTCATCTATAGTGCTGCCTCCGACACTGTTCTAAAAAGAGTAGCACTAACCCTCAACAAAGCCTGCAGGCTTCTCCTTGGAGCACCTCACCTCACCTCACCAACACCTGCTACCTATACTCCCTCATGGGCTAGCTTGACCTCGATCTCAGAATCCACTATCAAATCAGCCTTCTGGCAAAAAAAGACTACCATAGGCCTGACCCCAGTCGGTGTACAGTCCAAACTCTCCCCAGTTGTTCCTGCTTGTCCAACTAGGGGATCATGTAAAAATCCTCTCAAGGTCCCATTCCGCCATACAGCACAAGGTCAGTGATCATTTAGATACCGGGCCCCCAAGCTGCTCAACTCTCTCCCATATAATCTCCTGTCTGAGCCCAAGGTAGGACCCTTCAAAGCTAAACTCTGTGCCCACCTTCTTGCCTAGAAAAAAATGCACCTGCACCACTCTGGACCGTGCCCAAAGTTGGGACCCTCCAAAGCTAACCTCCATGCCCACCTTTTGGACAAAAGATATGTGCCTGCTCCACCCTGCAATCCTCATGGTCCCATGTTTAGCTGTCTCCCTAGCTGCCCACACTAGCATACAAGCTCTTACTCTGCCCTCCCCTGAATACCTATCCCAACAAATTACCTGCCTGTCACATCTAGCATACAATCCACTACCCCACCTACTCCGCCCACCTTCTCATACCACCTCCCTAACCCCTTGGTCCCAAGCATCAAGTCCCACCCTGTCTAATCAAGTGGCCACAACCCTACTCTTACTAGCCCTCCCACCCCTAAATATATGCTCCTCCCCCTTGTCTCCACTCCCACATCACCTCCCCCTCTACTTTGACAATGGGTGCCTGCCCCGCTTGAATCTACCTTTTTAGATTCCAATCTTTCCCTGGGCAACCTAACTACCTCAAGCCTCCCCTGGATACCCACGTCTTGAGTCCTTCCTACCTAACTCTGTATCTCCCACCCTACTAACCAATCCTACAGGCCTCAAACTCCACTACTAGTACTAACTTTCCTATTATGGTGATGTTTTAAATGTCTTACTAATTTCTGCTTAATTTTGACACAGAACCTCTGTAAACAAGCTCTCAGCCCAAAGGTTGTAATCCTATTATGAAACAAACAAACAAAAAAAGTACTCAGAATTTTGCCAAGCGCTGTACCGCACTCAAGAAGTGCTGTCATTACTCGCACTTATACTCTGTAACAGGAATCATGTAACCTCCTGCTTCCTATGAATCTATTGTATGTTATGTCATATCTGACTGTGAATCCCTGTAACATTTGCATTGTTTTTACATTGTATTTGTCTTTGTTCTGACATGGAACCTTTGTAAATGAGCCCTGGCTCAAAGGTGTTAATCTGAAAATGAAATAAATAAAACAAATTTTTAAATAAAATCTTTTATAAAAATTTTTTTAGAAAAGTTTTCTTTAGTATGGTACTAGTCAATCTATTTTGGGTCTTTGCTTTTTTTGACAAAAAGAATAATATTATGTTACTTTTGATTATTTTTTGTATCTCATTTCAGGGTCTTCTACTTGCAAGCTTGGAGAAGTCTGCTTTGATATATAAAGTTGCTGGCTTATGCTTGAAGACAAAGTTTACTATCTTTTTATATTCTTTGGTAACTGGTTAAGGCCCACTAGGCACAAGCAGCTGTTTTCAGGAGTGACCCGGGAGCACAGGGGAGGTTAAGTGATTTGCTCAGAGTCACACATTATGCAAGGGGAAGCAGTGGCAATCAAACCCAGGTCTGCTGGATGCACCAAGCTCATTCACAGTTTCTTACTCTACCCTCTAGGCTATACTGCCAGCCCAATTATTACTACTACTGCATTTACTTAATGTACTTTGGTTAATTCAATTAGTTAGCTTTAACATATTACTCTATTTACAAGTTCACTATATAGCCACGGTTTGTTTATTTTGCCTCCAGTCTTTGCATAGATATTTTTAGTATTTCATAAGTAAATTTTCTATGTGTGTTTGATATGACAATTAGTTGGCACCTCTTTGGGTAATTTGTAAAATGTGATAATGCTTTAAAGACCCATCAATGCCTCAAGAAAAACTTTGAAAAACATTATTGGACACAAAGCTGCTTATATTTCTCATTAGCGCTGTATTTCTTATCCTCATTATTTATTACTGAGCTTATATGAGTGAAAACAGCACAGCTGTTTAACTGTGGGTTCATCAACTCCTATTGCTTCTTCCCAGCCCAATGTCATAATACTCTGCTTGTGACATTAGTTATTCCAGTGGCAACAGATTACTGTAGGTACTAGGTGATAACAGCGAAAAAAAGAAATGGTGACAACAAAAACAAATGGGACAACTAAAACAGTGACCAGCAATAATGGTGAGGGGGTGCTGGTGGTGAAAATGGCAGCAAAATAAAACAACCCACTGCACAACTCAACCTGCAGAAAGAGGGAATGGCAAGTGGAGGGAGTTGGGAGGGGGGGCAGATTTACAAAAGTGACTTGGGGGGTGCAACTTGGGGAACGGGAGACAGTGGGGAAGGGGCAGATGTATTAGACTGACTCCAGAGGGGCACTGCTTGGAGAGTGAGAGACAGTCAGGAGGGGGACAGATTTATTAAACTGACTTTGAGGGATGCAAGTTGGGGAGGGGGACACTCAGCGATATCAGCTACATCGCTACAATGATATGTTACAATTTCGATAGTTTATGCGGGGGGCTTCATCCCCTGCAACCCCCATACATGTATATAAGAAGCCTCATCAGCATGCCAGTAGTGGTCACCATTGCAAGTCACACAACCATAGTTAACCACCGGCAGCGCTCACTTATACATGTGCCGATATACCCTAGTAGCTGATTTCACTGTCGCCCTTCTTCCCACTCTGAAATGCTTTTGCTTATATTTCCTAGCTCTTTTCACCTGACACCAATTTCAAGTAGGGAATCAGCTACAGAGGCAGCTCCCATGGCTCAATGGGATGAGCCAAGGGCAGCAAGGGAGGCAGGCAGTGCGTTTGGGACCGGGTTTCGATTCCCGGTCCCAGACAGATGGAATTTTTTCTTTTTTGCACTGTGCATATGAACTGTTACCCCCCGGAGTTAGTTATATTAGTTTGGGGAGGTTCGGGGGTGCAGCCCCCATTATGGGAGGTGACAAAGACTTAGGCCCCATGCAATATATTGTACTGTATTGGCAGCGCAATATATTGCTGTGGCATAATGTCTTGCGACATTATGACCCCATGCCTGTGGAAACCAGAGGGAAAAATAGAGAAGGCGGAGGAGTCAAGAAAGTTGGAAAGCTGGAAAAAACAGCTTTTTCTGCAGTTTAACCAGAGAGAGAAGGAGGGAAATAGGTCAGTATTTCCCAGGGGTGCAGGTGTCATACCGTTTGTGGAGGGGGATGACTTTGGCAAGTTTTCAGAAGGTAGAAATAAAGCAGAGCTGAAAGGAGAGATTTAGAGGAGCACAAAGGTGCAGGAGTTTAGGTTGACTATGACTATGGCCTTTGAAAATTAAGAGAGAAGGTTGTATAGAACATCAGAGCCAGTGACTGGAGTGAAGGTAAATGTACATGAGGAGCAGAGAAGCACTGGATAACCCTCCAGAACCTGTTTGGGAAATTAAGATTGCTCTGAAGGTTGGAAGAAAAGTAACTGGCTTTTGTCTGTCTGAGAGATTTTGTGTTGCCATTCCATGATTGATGATATCTCAGCCAGTCCTCATGGGATCTTGAGGACATGTGGAGGTACCAGGCTAAGTCACAGTGCCTGAGGAGGGAAGAGTCCCAGTGAGACCCACAGCAGGTGGATGCCACATACACAAGACCTTTTCTGAAGGTCGTGATTATCCCAGAGAGACATGTAATTTGAAGTGAAGTGTGATAGGGCAGCATTGATGTCTGAGACAAGAGGAGCCCAGTTGAGGACCACAGGGCATCCAGGAGATTGTCCAGGTTTAGTGAACTGAACTATCGGGTCCAGATGTATTTTGGGTAGAATTTAGGGGGATACATTTTCCAGACAACGTAGACCATGCAGTGGTCACTGAGGAGATCTGGAAGGGTACCAGCAGCACAAATACTGTGTGGGTGAGAGGACAGAATAGTCAAGGAGTGAGTCTTTGGTGTAGTGGAGGTTTTGGCAGTAGGAACAAAAATTAGTTGAAAGAGCTCCAGCAACTAAACCTTTTGAGTAAGGGATTTAAGAGCAGGAGAAGACCGGCTGACACTGAAGTCCCCAAGTACAATAAGTTCCACAAAGAAGGCAAGAGTAAGAAGTGGAATGACAGAATCAGATTTGGCTTTAGGGGAAAGGAAGATAATGGATGAGATTGAGGAAAAGAGATCTTACACAGAATGAGTTTAAGGGTGGTGGTGACAGTGGCATGAGAAACAGCATCACAGGAGAGTCTATACAGTACATACATAAGAACACTACCTTCCCTTCTACTCTGATCCTGCCTGAAAGGTACAGAGCCAGGGATTGATATATTACTATCTCTAATCCTGGTAGACAGCCAGGATTCAGTGATGACCAGGACATCAGGGTGGGTTGGTTCACAGAGCCAAGAGCCCAAGCTGGTCAATCTTTGGGAGAAGGCTTCTTACATTGAGATGGAAAATGCTAAGCCCCTCAGGCTAGGTGGGGGTTGGGGAGGCAGAGGGGGGAACAGGGTTATACTCAACATTATTTGAAAGGAGAAGCAGGACAGCAATGATAACCTTCTGTGAGAAGCTAGAGCAGCAATGGGGGGGGAGAGGCAACATAGTGGCATCAAACAGTGGGTGAGAGCGAGACAGACAGACAGAGACAGAGAAAACGCAACAGAACTTCAAGAAAGGAAATAAGGAAGGAGAGATTCTAAAAGTTAATTGATAACGGAGGGACAGGGAATGTTCTGGTAATGGAAGAGGAGAAGGAGAACCTAAGGCACCAAACACAGCGTGGATTTAACAGTTAGAGGGACACTGCCAGCTTTTTAATCAGTTTTCAGTGCCTCTGTAATAACTGTGCCTGTTAACAGAGCTTTACCCAGTAATTGCTTTGATTCCATTTCAGAAGTATATTTGCCATATTTAATGTTTATTTTTCACAAAAAAGAATTTTGCTTGTCCTGACCTAAGTGTCACGGTCTGCTCCTTCTGGTGTGTCCCCAACATATGGATAGCACTGGATGATGTTGAACTTGTGCATGAACAAGTTTCATGATTTTGGAGGCATATACACTAAATAGCTTGCTGCATATTGCTAACTGCATTGATTTCTACAATAACAGTATTTTTTAAAACCAAGGGCTATTTTCTAGAGAAATTGTTGCTTGAAAAGTGAAACCAGGACTCATCACATGCTAGGAGATGCAGTAGCAGTCACCAGTATCAAAAGCCGGAGTCAGGCATTGAGAGCATGCAACATCTCCACAGTCCACCAAAGTACTGAAAGTAAACAAAGCTATTGGGCCAGACGGGGTACACCCTAGGGTATGGAAGAAGCTCAGGGATGTACTGACTGCACCTCTGACAGCCCTGACAACTCACTGGAAACAAGAGTGATTCTGAAGGACTGAAGGAGGGCAGGTGTAGTCCCACTTCATAAAAGTGGTAGCAGGACGGAGGCTGGCAACTGTAGGCCAGTTAGTCTGACATCAACTGTGAGGAAGTTAATGTAGTCACTGCTAAAGGAAAAGACTGCAGAGTATCTTGAATCTAATGGGATACAGGACTCATCACAGCATGGATTTATGGGAAGGGGATCATGTCAGATAAATCTGATAGATTTCTTTGACTGGGTAACCATAGAAAAAAGATCATGGTGGGGCAAAGGACATGGCCTACTTAGATTTTAGGAAGATATTCAACACTGCACCACATAGAAGACTCATAAGGAAACTGGACAGCTTAGTAATGGGTCATAAGGTAGTAAACTGGGTAAGAAATTGGTTAATGGATAGCCAACAGAGAGTGGTGTTAAATGGAGTTCACTCCAGGGAAGGGAGGGTGACCAGGGGGATGCCTCAGCACTCAGTACTGGGACCAGTCTTCTTTTCTTTTTTTTTTTTACTTCCTGGCTCGTCGCCTTCAGAGGGGGGGACTTGTACCCCCTCCTACTCCATCCGCCAGGTCCTGCCACCAGGATCCTCCCTGGTTTCACATTTGCTCATTCGGCCGGGGGTGTATTCATTTTTCCTTAATTTTCTCCCTATCCCCTGAGGACACTGGTGCAGAGGATGTTCATCCAGATGAACGATGTGCTGACGCATGCCGTCATCAAGCGCACAACAGTGTCCTCCCTCCCCTGACTCCGGAGAGCCTTTTTCCCCTACTGCTCATGCTTCCACAGGCAGAGGAGCTATGGGTGCTTGGAGCAACCCAGCAACCCATCCCTGGAGGAGGAGAGCATCCATTGGGATGCTCAATCCTCCTCACCCCATCCGAACCCCCGACAGCCCTAGTCCATTCCTGAACCTGAGTCGCCGCCCTAGTACAAGGTGTGGCATCCAGTGCCTCAGCCCTCAGCATCACTGGGCAGGCTTGTAGGACCAGTCCTCTTTAATGTCTTTATAAGTGACATTGCAGATGAACTGGAAGGGATGGTATGCTTTTTGCAGATGACAATAACAATTGCAACAGTGTAGACACTCCAGAGGGGGTGGAAGGAATGTACAGAGATCTGAAAAAACTTGAGGAATAGTCAAGGGCATGGCAGTTGGGTTTCATTGCAAAAAAGTACAAACTCATGCACCTAGGGCATAGAACCTCAAACATGGAATACAAAATAGGAGAAGAGATATTGATGGTCACCAAACAGGAAAGGGACCTGGGGGTAACCATATCTGATGACCTCAAGGTGATGAGACAATGTGACAAGGCAGTGGGTAGGGCCAGTGGAATGCTGGGTGCATAGGAAGAGGTATTGCCAGCAGAAAGAGGAAGGCGGTGTTGCCTCTGTATAGATCACTGGTGAGACCCCACCTGGAGTACTGCATCCAGTTCTGGGGACCACTTCTCTGGCAGGACATAGACAGGGTGGAGGATGTCCAGAGGAGGGTAACTAAAATGGTGCAGGGGCTGCATCAGAAGACCTACAAGGAGAGACTAAATTACCTGAAATATGTATGTTGTGGAAGAGAAAAGGTAGGGGGGGCCATGACAGAGATCTACAAGTACCTCAGTGTTTTTCAGAGGAAAAGATGCACGAGAAGGGGACATGCAAGGAAGCTGGAAGGGGGAGAACTTAGAAGAGATGTGAGGAAGTACTTCTTCTCTGAAAGAGTGTGGATGCCTGGAACAGTCTTCTAGTGGAGGTAGTGGGGGAAAAAACAGTGGTGGGCTTCAAGCATACATGCCATAGGCACAAGGGAATCTTAGTTGGGAGGCAAGGGGGGCATGGAGCCGAAGATCAAATAGGGTTTGCATGACAGCATAAGATAGGCAGGGAAAATGGAGAGACTAGGTGGGCCAAGTGGTCCTTATCTACTGTAAAATTCTATGTTTCTATGTTTCTACATGTGCACCCTTGTATACAATCAGCTTTGACTCAGGGGGAGTAATAGATAGAAAAGAACCCCTGTCAGTAGGATGGCACTGCAACCCCACAGGCACAGTACCACCACCATCAATAGCACCTACTCACCCAGTGAGGTAAGAAGTAGATGGGAATGGGGTGATGGGGCTGGGGGTCAACAGCAGAAGGGGGCCAATGGGGAGGGTTAGGAGGATACAATTCATATGGGAACAAAAAAAGAACAGGACTGTATGCACAATGTACAAAATGTCATAGAAACATGTAAACAAGAGCCCCAATAGGAAACTGGTTGCTATGTACCCTGCTGAGCTTACTATGGCCTTAGAGGTTATAAATATGGGAGCATGGGAAAGCTAGAATGTTGGGACTTGCTTACCTTGGGGGTACAAAGTCCACAGCACAGAGAAAGTGGACACCGGCTCTCATTGCACCAGCTGTGACTGGCCAGGCATGAGTTGTCAGGCTTGGGGTTGCACTATGGGTCCTACGTCTAGGTTGTGGCATAAACTTCTTGTCAGGTCTGCTCTCCAATTGTCTGCAAGCATCAGTAGGTATGGCGAAGGGCCTGAAGGGGAGAGTCCCCCTCAAAGGGGTTTATTTCTATGGGTACATCATTGATTCTGATATGGGATCCGTTCACATCAGAAGTCTTTGGCTGCACCAGGAGTCCAAGTCAATCCATCCCTCACTAGTTCCACCTCTCATATTACTGAAAAAAAGGAAAAACAGGGTACAGAGCCAGATTAAGTCTTCCACTTTTCAGCAGGAGCTGGGACCCATGAGGAGAAATAGATCGTTTTTTTCATTAACAGTAAATAGCATGGAACCCGGGTCAGTCGTTCCCTTGTCAGCAAAAGCTGGGAATGGTGAGGGGAAATGGAGATACTTTTTAATTAAAACAAGGACCAGAGAGCACTTGAGCCACCTCCTGACTCCACCATCCCTTACCAGTAGAATCAACAATTGGAATCCAGTTCAGAATCAGCCCTAATTATAAAAACACTGAGGCAAGAATCTGCCATTTGCATGGCATAACACATCACTTTTCCTTGATGTTTCAGGCATGGATTCATACTCTCCTGTCCACAGAGTGCCACACTGCAGAATTTGACCACAAGGTGGAAAAGAAGCACAGATAATGAAGGTAACATTTGATTTTGACTCTATATTGCTAACGCTTGACTTAGTTGATATTTGTTAAACTTCAGTTTAGGGGCAGCTGAAAGTTTGAACAATGTGTGCTACAGTATGGTGCATGTCTGAGTAGAATTGTAAAACTTACCAACAATCAGGCTCCACTTTGCCCAATAAACCTTACCCACATGTAATAACCAACTTAAGGAGGAAGCTAAATAATGCAAAAGGCAAATGAATGAATGACCAAATGTAAGTGCAGTGTATCAGTTCAATAGGAGAGTCACATAACTGTATTGTAAGGAAGGCAATAAACATGACATTGCACCAGAACTATGAACTCTTCACCAGTGAAAAGATGCCAGTTTGCCGAAAACTAATATGCAAATTATATGAAGTGAAGTTCTCTTGTGTTACTTGTGACATATTTTGACCTGACTTAATATCCTTCAGATTCAGACACTCAGGTGTTCCATGAAAATGATCTTAATTATTTCTCAGAGCTGTGCAGTGACTCCATCTGTAATGGAAAGGCTAAGGAATCCCTCCTGTAGCACAGAAGACTTCCACAAGGGGCCTGCTGCCATGCCGAATTACATCTGGCCTGCATTCTCCATCTTCATGTGGCAGATTATTTTACACACAACTTATTTGCCTTGTTCTGCACAGGGTCTGTCAGTTAGCATTTACTCATGGTCCTGTAAAATGCAACAGCCCTGAAGTCAGAGGTGGGGGCACAGGAACAAGTGATTTTGCAGGGTGCTTTGTACATTCATTAACATGGAGTCATGTTTGACATTTCTCTGGCAGACTATAGTTTTTCCCAGAGGAAACATGCTAACTGCTCCTGACACTTCAAATGGAACTAAATTGCATTTATTCTAGACAGAACAGATGGGGATGTCGAATATTTACGAAGAGGACGAGACCCTAGGCAGTGCTGCAGTCCATTAATAAAGATAACACATTAATCAAAAATGAAGACATGCCAATCAGAGTCCATATTTTAAGCATCAACACACTGAGCCCAAAGTAACTATTTAAAAATAAGCAAGAAAAAAGCTAACATCCAAAGAGATCCATGCTGTACTTTAAAAGATAAATGTGATGAGTCAGTAAAGAGGTATGCAATGAGAGATGTAAACAATAAGACATGACACATTGTGCATGAAAGTATTATGATCAAGGAAGCTGGAAGATAGTAAAAGTTGAGGGGGCTGAGGATCAGAAGGGCTCTTACTGGGGTACAAAGGGCACTTTCTCTAAACCAGTTTTTGCTATATGGAAATACAATAAATACACATTGATGATGATGCATGAAATGTTAAGCATGCAGTTATACAGTTCCGTATAGGAATATTTAATACAGAATATTAGGAGCTTAGCTGTCAACCCGTTTCCTCCAATAGCTCCATTTGAAGGAGCTCAGTCCTTCGTCTCCATTACAGAAGTAAGCAGTGGAGGAAAGCTGGCCTGGGGATAGTAGCTGATGAGGCTGGGAGGTTGCCAGGATGGTTGGTAAGCTAAGGCATGGGAGGAAAAAGTGTGATTAAAAAAAATGATCTCTCAATAAATACCGATTTAAAGAGCAGCCGACACCTCCAGCTGAACTTTGGTAGAAAAAACATAGTATTTAGACAAGTCAGCTTGCATTTCACATAACTTTATGCATTCTTCCTATCCATTATTTACTACTTAGGTCCTATGCATGAAAACAGGATCTTTGTTTCTTAAGAACTTATCTATTCCAGTTGCTTGTTACTTACCTGAGGTCATAATACTCTGCTTGTGACATCAGAGTCTTTCCCATGGCAACAGATTGTGATGTTACAAGAGTGTTTTGAGATCATATGGAGAATGAGCTACTGAGACAAATGAACTCTAAGGGATAAAGTAGTGCAACTTTTACAAGGAATAAATAATGGAGAGGAAAACCCATAGCAGATGTTGGAAATAAAAGTATGTGTAATATTATTGGAAACATAGAAACATAGCATTTTTCAGCAGATAAGGACCACTTGGCCCACCCAGTCTGCATTTTTACTTATCTATAGTATCATTGTAGACCCTATTTGATTTCTGGCTCTCCCCCCCCCAACCCATATTTCTCAAAGTTAGGGGGAACCATGGGGAGAGCTACAGAATGGGGTGGAGATGCTGACTGTCACCAAAGAGGAAAGGGACCTAGGGGTTATCATATCTTATGACCTTAAGATATCAAAGCAGTGCACAAAGGCTGCAGGGAGGGCAAGTGGCATGCTGGGATGCATAGGCAGAGGCATTATTAGCAGGATACAGGAGGTGTTGATGCCATTGTATAAAACACTGGTAAGGCCTCACTTGAAGTACTGCCTGTATGGAGACCACACATGAATAAGGACATAGACAGGTTGGGGGCTATCCAGAGAAGGGTGACAAAGATGGTGCAGGGCTTGCATCACAAAACATATGAGGAGAAACTAAGAGTCCTCAATATGTACTCACTGGAGGAGAGGAGAGAAAGGGGGAACATGATAGAAACTTTCAAGTACCTCTAGGGCATAATGTGCAGGTGGGGGATCTTTTCCAATGTAGAAAATATATCAGAACAAAGGGACACAATATGAAATTGAAGGGGGGGGGTAGATTAAGAGGTAATGTGAGGAAGTTTTTCTACACAGAGAGGGTGGTAGATGTTTGGAACAGAGTGCCACAAGAGGTGGTGGTGGCAAGCACAGTGGAGGGGTTTAAACATGCCTGGGATAGGCACAAGGGACCATTAGGTGGGGAGGGAGTGATGAAAAGCCATTGATCACTTAGGGTCAGTGACTGCATACATGTTTAGGGCTTATGGGCAGGCTAGATAGGCCTTGCAGTCCTTATCTGCCGACAAGTTCTATGCATCTGTGTATCTTTTCCCTGATGCTCAGAATTTCTTTAAGTCAGTCATTTAAGAGATAATAAAGATTTATTAATGATCATTTAATGATCATTCACAAATCTGGACTGTCATGTACGGTATGGGCTGCACGCCCATTGGCTGTAGCTCTGCACCAATGGGCGTGCAGCCCTACGGACAATGATCAGTCCGGCGGGCGCGGGCGCAGGCGGGTGGATGCTGTCGCCTCACCGGGCGCGGGGGAGCGGGTGGAGGGGCTTCGTGGGTGGGTGGGGGACACTAGACACCAGGGAGATGTTTGGGGGGTTCTGCTGTAACATTCTGCCCGCGATCGGGCTTCTGTCCACTGGACCACCAGGGAGTTATTCGGGTTGGGGAGGTTACATTCTGCCCTTGATCGGGCACTGGGGGGTTTATACAGGTTCTGCCAGCGATCGAGCTGTGGGAGGAGTGAGGGGGCATGTAACTGTGATACCCGCGATGGGGCTGCAGTGTCGTCGGTCCCCGGCAGCTGCTGCCTAGCAGGGTGGCCGGGAGCAAGTCCTCGAGGATCGAGGCGCACCTACATACAAAAGGCATGCAAATGGGGCCATAAAGAGATGCAAATGGCCCCCTCTGCCTGCATAAATTATGGCCCCATTTGCATGTCACCTTTTGAATATCGGAAATTTGCGCATGGCGCAATGGTACTACGCCACACGCAAGTTGAATGCTCAACTCTGGCAGCTTGCGGTGGCGCAGGTTCCACTGCGCCATCGCAGTGCTGTGGCTCGGGCGATATTCGAGGTTGCCTAACAGCGCACTCCTTTGAATATCACTTCACACCCCTGCGCAACTATTTTGAGCAGCGCAAGGGCTTGCGCCTCAGACTGGCGCAGTTTGAATATCTGGGCCCAACTCTTTATTGTACTTTTATTGCCTTATGGTATTTATCACTTACAAAAAAGCCCTTGCTTCTTATGCTGCCTTTTATTTTGTCAGTTGCAAACAGGCAAGACCAATAATATTTCAGCTTGCCAGGTGTCTTGCATTCACAAGGCTAGCAGAGGATTTTGTGTGTTGATTTCTTACCAGTTAATACATTTCTGTTACCAGGGTCCTTAATAGATGCAGGAAACTTTCTGGATATCTGAAATGCTGCAACATTTTGTGTGTTCTCTTTTTTTATTTGTAGGACAAAGTAAACAAAGACTTCAAAGCCATAATGTCTAGATTCATTGCAAAATCTAAGGACTACAGTGTTATAGCTAACAGCCAGCACCCACCCCCCACACCCCTGTTGGAAGGCCAGTGGCAGCAGAAGTTGTAAAGTTTAAGCCTATGTTTAGTTAGTACCACCAAACCGCCAAAGCCTTCCTCAGATGGTGGGCATTCTCCCAAGCTACCTCTAGCTGGCAAAGTGAATTTATCTAAAGCTGTAGTGGACAGACTGTCCATCTACGTGCTGATTCCTAGGATGATCCATAGATGGACTGTCTGTACCTCTATTGCCTGAGTCTCTAGTTTCTGCTCTGTTAATCCTTGGACCCCCTCATTTTTGGACCAAACTGGGATACAGCACTTTACACTGAAGAAGCCCCCTTATTCTGTTGGTGTCAGCTAGACACTAGGGAATGGTTAACAGTATATTACAGGGGATCTGGTATAGGGATGGGGTCTGCTAGACACCAGGGAATTTTACATGGAATCAGGATAGGGGGCCAGGACCACTAGACACCAGGAACTATGGCATACCTCATCAAGCATGGGTGTGGGAGGAGAGGGACCACTGGACACCAGGGAATGCTTTATGGTGCACATCAGGCCAATGATCAGTGGGGCAGGAGGGCATCAGCACCAGGGACTGTTTAATGGTGACATTGAGCCAGCAGTCATTGGAGGGTCACAAGCACCAGGGAGTGTTTAATGGTAACATGGGGCTGATGATTGGGGGGTGGGACCATTAGCACCAGTGAAAATCTTCTTGCCATATTCGGGCATGGGATTGGAGCATGGGAGGGACCAGTACACACCATGAATGAAAGGAAATAATTTAAAAAAAGGATTTTGTGTTTTTAATGGGGAGCACACTGTGATTTGGTGGGATGAAGTTTTTCCATTTTACTGATTAGTGTAGACAAACTATACTACTGCAAAATGTGAGAAGGTCATCCAGCTGCTGGACCTAGATACAGTGATGCTGTGTTGAAATAGCATCACTGTACAAGGTAGCCACTGACCAATAAGTAAGCAATAACCCACAACAAGGTATGGGGTTACTGGGGATTAATCAACACCCTGGGTGCATTACTGGTGGGGAAAACACTGCATCTTAACTGGTTGAGAGCCACGCATAGGCAACCGTTTATAGAGCAATAACCCTGAGGGTGGCACTTCTTGAGTGACACATGTCCGTAATATCTTTTTCCACCATCTGGAGAGTCTGCACATGTGCTGGCTGGACATGTAGAGAGCTACTACCCAATAGGGACCTGATTGTGGTGCTATGTCATGATACCTCTGCCTCACATTGGGATGGAACAATAAACCTGGGGCTCCAGATACAAATTGAGGTGTGGCACATAATCGAAAGGGAGCTTCATCTCACCCCATTCTTAACCGTACTATGCCCACTTTTACTATCAGAAAATGTTCAACCTCTAAGTATGGACCCAGGATTTCGCACCTGGGAGAGATCTAGGCTTCAGTATCTATCAAATGATGGAAAACACTATGGCCCAGATATTCAAAAGGGTTGCACATGGTGCAACAGTATTTTCATCATAACCACTAGTACACCAGTGCGATATTCAAAAGGAGAAAAGTCGTGGTACAAATCCCGAAGCGCTGGAGCGCATCAGTAATGTATGCAGGCACAGGTGTGGGGGGGGTGTGCCCGTGCATAACCTGCACAGCCTGATATTCAGCCCGGGATGTGCAGAGCCATGCATGCGCAACCCCTACCTGCGCCAGCACAAAGTTAAGCCCCAAAAAAAGGAATAACTGATGGCCACCCACAGGTGAGCTGCTGCATTGCAGGATGCAACACGGCAGCTGCCACCTGTGGGTGGCCACCCGAGTTCCGGCTGCACCTGGCGGCACCCTCCCAAGCCCGATTGCGGGCATTTGTAAAATAAGATGTGTCCAATATCCCTGGTGGTCCAGTGGACTGCTTTCTGCCTGATCGCGGGCATCTGTTTGAATAAAAAACAACCCCCATCCAATATCCCTGGTGGTCCAGTGGACCACTTTCTGCCCAATCGTGGGCATCTGTTTGAATAAAAAACAACCACTGTCCAATACCCCTGGTGGTCCAGTGGACTGCTTTTTGCCTGATCGTGGGCATCTGTTTGAATAAAAAACAACCCCTGTCCAATATCCCTGGTGGTCCAGTGGACCGCACTCTGCCTGATCGTGGGCATCTGTAGTAATAAAAGAACCCCCCCATCCAATATCCCTGGTGGGCTAGTGGTACCCCCTCCCACCAGCCACTGGGCCCCACCCCGCTCCCCTGGTCAGCCAGCGGGTGGCAGCACCTCACCTGCCTGCCCCTGCCGCCCGCTGACTGAAGCTCGATAGGGCTGCGCCCATTGGTTCTGGCGTGAGCCAATGGGCATCCAACCATACCGTCTACACATTCCAGATATGTGATTCATTCACATATCTGGAATGTCAGTAATAACCTATGGGCTGCATGCCATTGGCTCACGCTGTGAGCTTGTCAAACGCTGGCTCCGGCATCAATGAAGCGGCGAGCGGCGGAGTGGGGTGCTGCCACCTGCCGGCTGGCCGGGGAGCGGGGTGGTGGGGCTCAGTGGGCGGGTGGGGAGGGGTACCACTAGCCCACCAGGGATATTGGATGGGGGGGTTCTTTTATTACTACAGATGCCCGTGATCAGGCAGAGTGCAGTCCACTAGACCACCAGGGATATTGGACGGGGGTTGTTTTTCATTCAAACGGATGCCCGCGATCAGGCAGAAAGCGGTCCACTGGACCACCAGGGATATTGGACAGGGGATTTGGTTTTATTCAAACAGATGCCCATGATCGGGCACATAGCAGTCCACTGGACCACCAGGGATATAGGACGGTTTTCTATTTTTACACAGATGCCCTCGATTGGGCTGCAGGGGCGTCATTTACATGGCTGCTGCCTGGCAGGGTGCCAGGCGCTAGTCGTCGGGGATTGGTGCACCTGCATGCAGATGGGGCCATAATGACATGCAAATGGCCCCATGTGTGCCTTGCATATATTATGGCCCCATTTGCAAGTCAACTTTTAAATATCGCGGGTGCTGTGCATGGTGCAATGGAACTTGCACTAGCGCATCTCCATGCTCCACTCTGGCCACTTGAGATGGCACAGTTCCACTGTGCCATGCACAGTGGGGGTGGCCAGGGTGTGATATTCAAAGCTGCTGAGCCATGGCGCAGCTCCTTTGAATATCGCTTAGTCCACGCCCCTGCGCAGCCAAGTTGAGCTGCGTCCAAGCTTGCACCACAGCCTGGTGCAGTTTGAATATATGGGCCTTTGTTCCATTTATTTGTGGAGTTCTAAATAAGGTTTGATCTCCAGTAGGGGGATTGCTATAGATATCTTCAAATGTGGCATTTTATGCTTCACTCCTGATAAGAGTTCAAACTCCAGATACATACCCACCACAGACCATGAGGGAAACAATCTGTAGATAACCACTGTATTACTCAACAACTCTCTAGTAATAAATGGTAGGAATAGGCTGACATGGGAGGCTCCCCCCTGCGTTATATCAAAGTGTGGTGGGGTGGGGGCCTTGCTTCCCGGTTTGAAAATACAGCACTGTGAAATATGCAATGAAATAATGTTACTCTGAGTTAAGATGCATAGTTGTAATTGATGATGCTTTGAATTACCTGTAATGTGCACTGTATGGAGCTACAATATAAGGAATAAAGTATGGGTGAGCATACACAATAAGGCTGTGTTTCAATCAAAGGGGTTGAGATAGCAATGTATGGACCTCGAGAGTGAAGCTTGAGAGGTCCATGCTGGTATCTCAATGCCCAGATGGAAACACAAGGCAAGTTGAGTATGGACGCCCATATTTTATTTTTTATAGTATATGGTTCCTTCAGATGAAAAAACAAAACAAAAACATTTCATACCTTGTTTTTGTGCTAGTGGTTGCTATTGGTGTGCAATCTGTCAGACAGAGTCCGTTGGTACATTCCTGTTCCTTTCCTGAACCTGCTACCATTTGTAGCAGCAGTTTATTAACAAAAAATAAAAATTTAAAGAAAAAAATTTCAGATCTGTATGGTTTCGAAACATGGAGTCAACTATGGCAGTCCACATCTGAATCATCTTGATGATCCATTTGCTAAGTGGCGCTACTTTGTTTTGTTTTTTTGTTTGTTTAAACAGAGCTGTTTCAACCAATCAGGTGGTGGATAGTGCATTGGGTCATTAATATTAAACAGGGTTTCATAAATATTGATTACAGAATGTGCACAATAACGTTTAGAATGTCCACAATTTTTGGAATGTGCACAACTTTTAGAATGTGCACGACATTTGAGCAGCCACCGAATTCCATACGTAATAAGCCCAAACCATATACTATAAAAATTTCTATTAACAGCAGCAAATTGAGGAATTAGCTCAAATGGTAGAGCGCTCGCTTAGCATGTGAGAGGTAGCGGGATCGATGCCCGCATTCTCCAGAGTTTTATAGGGAAGAGAAACCCTGAAGCCACTTATAGGCTGGGAGGGGAGTTGCTAGCAGTCACAAAGGAAGAAAGAGACTTGGGCATCATCATCACTGATGACCTGAAATCATCCAAGCAGACCTCTAAAGCAGTAGGTAAGGCTAAGGGGGTGTTAGGGTGTATTAGTAGGGGTATCACAAGTCGTAAGAGGGAGGTAATAATCCTCTGTACAAGACATTGGTTAGGCCCCATCTGGAGTACTCGTGCAGTATTGGAGGCCACACCTTCAAAAGGACATTAACCAAATTGAGGCAGTCCAGAGAAGGGCAACCAAAATGGTGCAGGGACTGCATCAGAAGACATATGAGGACAGATTAACGGAGCTCAATATGTATACCCTTGAGCAAAGGAGGGAGAGGTGATATGATCGAGGCATTCAAACACCTTAAGGGCATAAACAAGGTGAAAGAGTCTAACATGTTTAAATATAAGAAAAATAGCAGGACAAGAGGACACAGCATGAGATTAGAGGGAGGCCGATTAAGAGGAATGTGAGAAATTCTTTTTCACAGAAAAATTGGTAGATGCATGGAATGGCTTACCACAAGAAGTGATGGCTATGAATACAGTGCAGGGCTTCAAACATGCATGGGATAGGCATAAGGGAGCAATACAAATGACTATGAGTAGATAGGTCACTGACAAAGGCCAATGGCACATTTATAAGGTAGAAAAAGAAATGGGCAGACTGGATGGGCCTTGCGGTCCTTATCTGCCGTCAACTTCTATGTTTCTATGTTAACAAAAACACACACACACACACACACTGAGAACAACAGACAGCAGCTTCACTTAGAGGAGAAACAGTAGAAGGAGCTCTTTTATAAAATAATATGCTTCTACCATGAAAAATCAGAACAAAATACTTTAAAACAGTATTTATTCTATCTTTTTTATTCTGTATATAAATGAACCATTGTATAATAGCAATAATGCACTTCAGGGTGTGTCATCTGGGATAATGTCACTTCTTGGTGTTGGACTGCGGCTTTGTGCACAGCTACCCAATGTGTGACATTATCCCAGCCCAGCACACACCCTGTTGTGCATTATTGCGTAATTATACTAATATATAACTGCAGAAACTCTTATTATATTACTCTGAAGTGGGACCTGAAGCAAACAGTTTGAAGTAAAAAATTGGAAAGGAAGTCTGTATCTATGTTGGTCCTTGTGTAATGGCTTTATGAGCCCTTGGGGTACAGAGGTAACTCATGGGAGGAGAGGTGTAGGTAGACTGGGTTTGGGTATTCTAGCTACTCTGGGTGTGCAGGATATATAAATGTGATACAGTACCTACATGTGGGGTAGTACAAGGGGACTGACCTACTAGCAGGTCTAATACCCTCTACCCCTGGAAATATTAAGTTACTTTCAGGCAGTTTCTCACGCACTAGTACCCATATTATCACTCATAACTCTAGAGAATATCATGCAACAATTGCATGTACATGTGCCAGATAAGTAAAGCACTGACTCCAAAATATGACTGTTTCTACAGTATACTCCTAAGTAAGACACAATTCATTGTTTATTAGTTTATTTTACTGAGCTGTACTGCAACATCTGGAGCTTACAGCCAGCATCTCAGCCCTTCTTGCCATTACTGATATTAATAATTAACACTTGGAGGCTGAGATATGTCATTGTATTACACTTTCATTTGTTTTCTTTTTCACAAATATGAGGTGAGAATTTCTATCGGTACAGTAGATGTGTAATTGTATTTGTGATTTTCACATTTTTGAGAAAAGAAACTCCATTGGGAGTGTGGTGCATAAGCCCACAGTATTCTTGTACATCTGTCTCCATAGCCATGGCCTCATTTCTCATATGTTTAGCATCTTCAGAGGATTTCAAAAGCTTGCCAGTTTCTGTGAGCATAAAAAAACGCACAGATGAAGATCTTTTATGGTTAGCCCTTACAAGACCTGCTATGTAAACTCATAATATTTGTTAAGCCATCTCTATTTGTGTAATCCAAAGTGTGCACTTGTAACCTAAATTAAATAGCAAATTTAGGGAGTCCTAAAACAGGTGTGTCTGTGCATTGGAAAGATTAGCACTCAGTTAAGAGTAATAGCATGGTACAAATGGGCAAAATATATGGTTAAGGGGTGGATTATCATAGTGGAAAAAATGATTAGTGGAATGCAAAATGGATAGTGCATGCAGTACATGCTAACTCCATTAATGCACTGTACTGAAAAGGGCCGTGTTCATGTATACTACATGCTAAGGAAATTGGAACATATTTATTTATTTATTGTTTTGGAATTACAGCCTTTGAGCTTGGAGCTCATTTAGAAAGGTTCCACCTCAGGAAAAAGTACAATACAGTTGCAACAAAGATGAACACTATACATGAGGAGTAATGTAGCTAAACTAAATAGATACATATAATACATACACGTCAATTTACAAAGGTGCTCGGATTTACTAGCTGTAATAAACAGTTGTTTCGGTGGATGTTAACTAGGCAAAGGGTGAGGAAAGGAGTACAGCCAGGAGTTAACTTTGTCAAGAGGCAGTGGGGAAGTAGTGATGAGCAGAGAGAGAGTTGGGTATGTGGAGGGGGTGGTACTGGATGGAGGAGGTAGAGAGGAAGGGGGATTTAACAGCAGGGAAGCAGTTGTCAGGAAGGAGAGATAGGAAGGGAGAGGCATTTTGGGGTGCAGGGCTGGTGGGGGGGTGAAGGTGATAAGTGAGGGAGTGAGAGTGGAGAAGGGGGGCACGATGGCAAGCTAGGGGGTAGAGAGCAGAGAGGTGAAGGGTAGGAGTGAAGAAGGATGGGAGTTATCTCAAGCAGTCACATACACATAGGGTAGTCAGGTATTGTAGCAGTTCTTTTTTAAATGTTCCAAGCTTTGGCATGTTTGCTATGGCAGAAGAAAGTTCACTTAGCCAAGAGGGGCCTTATAGGTGAAGGGCCGTTGGGCTACTGTTGTGTGACGAAAGGGGATGTGTAGGGCATGTCAT
Organism: Neoceratodus forsteri; assembly: GCA_016271365.2. Lineage (NCBI taxonomy): Eukaryota > Metazoa > Chordata > Ceratodontiformes > Ceratodontidae > Neoceratodus > Neoceratodus forsteri. The sequence continues at coordinate 735,285,834 of CM057454.1, forward strand.
ACTTTTCTTCTAGTCTGCAGTGAGCTTAACACAGGTTTAAGGAACTTCTGAATGGTTGGTGGGGTTAGGCCTAGCAGGGTTTTTTTACCTAAGAGGCAGACCTGGTACTTTATCCTCCCCTGGAGGTTAAGCCACTTGGTCTGGGCATACAGGCCACATGTGTGTTAGGCAACATGTGCCTAGAATAGCCTGCAAGTCTTGTTTAAGGCTGTTCTTACACTTTTCAGAGTGGTGTCAGTGGCTGTGCTCTACACAATTAGACCATGATCTATGACAGAGAGAACTGAACTATTTACTGCCAGAGACGAGGCTTCAGCTGTCATGCAGTGTCGGTGCCTTTAGAGCAGGCGGATTCTCACATTTACTGTTTTAACTACATGATCAATGTGGTGGGCATAGAAGAGGGAGCTGTCAAGGGCAATACCTAGGTACCTGAAGGTGTTTACCTGGTCTAGGGGATCATGTTCATTGTTAAGGATTGTCAGTTGACTTGATTTGTTTTTGCTATGTGGATTGGAGAATAGCATTATTTTTGTTTTTATGTACATTAGTAGGAGTTTGTTCAGATTAAACCATTTCTCAGTTATGGTGAAGCTTTCTTGAAGATTATTTTTGAGCAGGTTTAGATGGGAACTACTGGAGAAAATGGCCGCGTCATCTGTGTACAGAAAAAGTTCGACTGGGCAGACACCAGGGAGAGAGTTGAGGAACAGGCTAAATAAGAGTGGGCCCAGGATGGAACCTTACAAAACACCAATGGACACCTTCCTGCTGTCAGAGAGGGTAGTATTTATGTTTACTTGCTGCCTTCTGTGGGCAAGTTAGCTCTTAAACCATCCAGTGGTATCTGGAGATAGTCCAGTAGCCAGTAGCTTTTTGAGCAGGATGTTATGATTTTTTTTTCTACTCTATTTCTCATCTACCTATGGCAGCCTGTCTCAGGAGAGGATACTCAAATGGTGCTTCTGCTGCCTGCCTGAAGCCCCCGACATGCTCACCGGTCTGGACTGTCCCTCCATCTCAATCTGGCCACTCGACCCCCCTGGCTCTGAGCCCCCCAAGGTGGGGCCACCATCTCCTCTGGCACTCTATCTAGAATCAAGTGGAGTGACTGATAGGAGGAGGCAGACTGGAAGTGCATGCCAGTGGAGCCCAGCACTGGGCATGGGGCCCAGCCACTCATCCCACTGTCACCTACCGCTGCAGTAGGGGTTTTTCTTGTTTGGTTCCCTCCTAGGGATGCAGCATGCAATGGCTCCTGTGTGGCACATACCTTCTGCACCTTGTGCCACTGGAGCCTGCTGATGACCCATCCCTGACTGCCTCCCGATGTCTAGTGCTGCCACTGGTCTCCACCAGTGGCAACTACCACACCAGGAACCACCCACAACCCACCCTGGGAGAGGAGAGCAGTCCTCCGGATGCTCCATCCTCTCCCTCCCTCCCCTGCTGACCCCCAGTGGCCTGGATCCATTCCTGAACCAGGGTCACCAGCATGGCGCAAAATATGGTGTCCAGTGCCTCAACCCTAAGCACCATCAGGCCGGCCAGAATGTTATGATTAACGGTGTCAAATGTTTTTGTGAGGTCTCTCTCTCTCTCTCTCTCTCTCTATATATATATATATAGGTATATATATTGACCCCACTATTTGGCTGATATTTAATGCCTTGTGGATGTAGTCTGAGTAATCTAGTAGCGCGTAGTGGTACTATGGGCCTTCCGAAAACCGTGCTGTTGGGGGCACTGGAGGTTATACTTATTTAGGTAGTCCACTAACTGGTCCGAGACTATATGTTTGAGGGCCTTAGACACTAGATAATGGATATGGGCCTGTAGTTACAGTGGATTGCACGATCACAGATTTAATTGAAGGTATGTATAAAGTGGTCCAGGGCCTGGTCAATATCCAGTAGAGTGTCGAGGGGGGACCATTCAAGTTGTTTGAGCTGGGTCTTGAATGAGCGTAGTTGCCCTTTTGTTAGGACCTAGCTTGCAGTTATATTAGGGGTGGATTTCATGGTTTTATTGGACCAGTGACAGGTGACTGGTAAGTTGTCCCTAAGTGAGTCAGAGTGGACTGAGGCATAAGTAATTCTCTCTTGGTGGTTTGTAAGGACCCAGTCGATCAGGGTTTTTGTTCCAGTCTGGTGGCTGATCCTCATTGGAACATCCACCATTTGAGAGATGCTTAAACTGGCCAGGGTATCCTTGTATGGGGCTGCATCTTGGGATAGCCAATTAATATTAAAATCACCTAGGATTACAACTTCCCAGTTGTGGTGCAGTTTTTTTTATGCAGTCGATTACCTTGTTGTAGCCACAGATTTATTCTCTAGGGGGTATATAAGCTGTTAATATGGTTAGTGATTTGTTATGGTTGCAAAGCAATACCCTAATGGCTAGGATCTGCACCTCATTATCTGAGTATTTGTTGGAGTGCATAGTCCTGGAGAGCATCTTTTAAGAAGACAAGACAGCCTCCACCTCTTTTGCAAATTCTGTCCTGCCCGAAGGGAGTGTAACCATTTATTGATAGGGCAGAGTCAGGGATTTTAGGGGCGAGCCATGTTTCTGTAATTGAAAGTACATCCAGATTATGTAGCCAGACCCAGGCATGAAGATGATCAGTCTTTGGTAAGAGACTACAAAATGTTAATGAAGGCCAGTTTTAGCACTCCATTGTTGGATTCATAGACATGATTCAGTCCAATGGAGCCAGGATTGGTATGAATATTGCCAGAGAGTAATAGAAGCATTAGGGTGCAGTGCAGGAGATTCATTTTAAGTGCTTTAAGATTCACAGCCATGGTATGCCCTATTTTTTAGTTGCCCTTTATGGGTGGCAGGGTATTCGAGAGGTGGGGTGGATGGTATAACATCGGTACATAGGCTTTGAATTTTAGATATACAAAAAGGTTACTGGCATATAGATATAAAAAAAGGTTTCAAAGTGTTAATTGTTGAATTGAGCTCTGCAAATTACCAATTGTAAAATACATACCTTACTTAAACGCAAACATACACAGGAGACAGAAGGCACACTAGAAGCAGCACTGAGAGCCATGGCACACATTACTGAACTGGTGCAGGTGGTGGTGGGGATCAGCATGGTGACAGGGTGCTAAACAAGAGGTACAGGAGATGGAATGCTCTTCCCACAACCACTGTGTGTTCTGGACAATGCACACATTCAGAGAGCTGTCTGATAAACAGACCCCGGGCTTATATCACCTAAACAAGGGCCATGCTGAATCAGATCTGTCAGCTGTTGAGTCCTGACCTGCACAAATAGGAGCCAAGTGACAACAGTGGGGCTGCAGATAAGAGCAGTTATGTGTTATCTGGCAGCAGATACATGTTAAACACCAACAGAAGACACCACTAAGGATGGTCTTGTGGCGCTGAGGGTTGAGGCGCTGGACATCACACCTCACGCCACGCCAGCGACCAGGGTTCGGGAACGGACTTGGGTCGGCGGGGGTCAGTGGGAGAGGGAGGATTGAGCATCCTGATGGATGCTCTCCTCAGGGGTGGGATACCAGGGAGGCAATATGCACCCGACACCCCAAGAGAGCCGGTGGGAACACGGGCTCTCGAAGGGGATTTGCGGCTCCATTCATGGAGTCGGGAGGGGATGAGGTAGGGTGCTTGAGAGAGATGTGTATCAGCACGTCACCTCTCTGGGTGTACGCCCTTGCACCGGCGTCCCAGGGGGTGGGGTTGAGGGGAGCACAGAAAATGGATAAGCCCCTCGGTGGTCCTAGATGACGACGGCTTCACCCAAGACCACCAATTCTGGGACAGACCCCTCTGTGCAGACAGGAGGAAGGAGAGAAGCACTCTAGGGGCAGATTCTGGAGCAGTGGTGCAAAGGGTATGAGCAGTCCGAAGGAGTGGACACCAAGGTAGGGAAGGTGAATAAATAAGAAAGTTAAAAAAAAAACAAAAAAAAAAACAGAAGACACCACTGGCATCAGCTGATTGGCAATGTTCCAACTTCTCAGTTATTTCCTGAATGCCATGGTGCTACGGGCTGGATACTGCATCACCTTTTCCAGCAAAGAGGCAGACAAAAATACCTCAATGCAGAAACTCCATCACACTGCACACATGCCATGTGTGCTTGGTGGAATAGACTGCATGCATTGGACATGAAAGCACCACCAGGAAGATGGGCAGAGGTGTGCTACAACAGGAAGGGATACTACACTTTCAACTTGCAGGTGGTGTGACGTATAGGTAGAATCACAAATATCCTGTCACTTTATTCTGGAGTGGTCCATGATACCTGGCAGTATAATGTAGTAGTTAAAGGCATTGAGCTGCAAACCTGAAGACCTGGGTTTGCATCCCATCAACTCCCACTTGCATACTGTGTGACTCTGAACAAGCCACTTAACTTTCTCGTGCTCCCAGGTCACACCTCTTGTGCTCCCAGGTCACACCTGGAAAGAAGCTCTTGCTTAGTGTGCCTTTCCTTGTTAAACAATTTCCCCTTCCCTCTACCTACTATACATCTGGTGTAATTATATTCTATGCCAGATGCTCGACACCAGACAAATATAATGTGGGTTCCTTCTTGGTAAGTACACACAAAAGACCATGACTAGAAACAGGAATGATGTGAATAAGCTGCTACTCATTGCAATCTTGTATGTAGTATGTACTGTCCCCACAGGTGACAGTGCCTAGCTCCTGCATGCTGCATCTGCCACAGAAACCAAATACAACAAGGCCTACATGGTCATATGCAGCATCAACAAGCATGTCTTGGGCATGCTAGAAATGAGTTTCTGATGCCTTGACAAGTCTGGTGGTGCCCTAGAGAACAGCCCAACAAAGGTGTGAAAGATATTCATTGCCTGTTTGTGTACCTCACAACATGACACTGAGATATGGGATACCCTTGCAGTGCTTGGAAAGCAACTAACAGGCAGATGCAGGGGAACCAGACTAGAGGGTACATGAGCAGCTGGGCAGATAAGACTACAGGTTGGCAAGAAGACCATGGGATATACATGACCAGTTGATAAGGGAGAACTTTTTTGACACAGGTGAGTAGAGAAACAACTCGAGAGACAAGGTAGGAAGTATACAACATATATTAAGCATAATGTAACAAAAACTGAGTATGTGGAACAACACTAATGAATGGTACATATATTATAAAGTTATACTTATTTAATGGCACAATCAATGCACACTACTATGTGAGACCACAGAGTGGGGGATGAGGATAAAAAGGATAACTACCGGTAGGACTTAGCCTCGCAGGTGGGGGCACAGCACTCAACAGCACCACAGGTCTACTACCTGTGATGAGACTGGAAATGAATTGCATCTGTTATGCTCTGGGTCCACCATGGAACCATAGATGTTGCCATGTGGACAACTGTAACTCATATTCGGAGCACTCCTTATGTGGAGGATCAGTCTGCAGTGCCATGACAACACTGCAGTGGGACATGCTGCCACATGGCCACATGGGCTATGGTGTGCCAGTGTGCCCATGTGGGACACCACCAGGTTCTGATGGTATGTGGAGAGAGTCAAACAAAAAAAACACAGCCAGGTGACCACGGCCTCACAGGAGCAGCCCCAGACACCACCCAGGAAGGTGTGCTGTATCATCTGGGATCAGTGATTCTCAGGGGTGTCCCCCTTTACCATAGTGTACAGTTTTCTGGTGCTGTGGGCGGGTGGCTTATTGTGCTGTGGGTGATAGGTGTTGCTTTGATGCTACTGCATTCATCATGCCTCTCCCTCCTTTCATCCATAGGAGACAGTTGAGCCACTGATGAGAAATCAGGTCATGAGGGATGTTTCTGTGCTCAACTGGAGTAGGATCTGTAGCATGGACAGGAGGAGGAGGTATGGAAGGATGACACAGCATGGGAGACCCTGTTCCTATTCAGTGGAGTGAAGGAGAAACAGCAAGAGTAGTGATGAGGGCTAGCACACCACATACTGCATGGCCCTGCTATGGACACATCATGCTGCACAGTCTGAAGTCACAGGTATGGGGGATGCTTCCACACATGATGTGCAGACAGTACTGTCTCCACAGCCATACCACCATGATGAGCTCTGTGGCAGTGTAAGGCAGCAAGAAGTAGTGGAGCACTCACCTGTTGCACTGCCACAAGCACAATGAGAACATCCCCTACCAGATGCTCTGGGACCACACAGGGGCCTCAGAGTGCCAGCAGCACTACAGGATGTGCAGGACCATAATGTGAACCACAGATGACTCCTCTGTATTTCTGTTTTTGTGCACCAGGAGTTCTGCCTCATCTGGCAGCATATGGTGAAACAATGCTAATGTTCAGCTGCCAACCATGCTGCTGCTACAGGTATGTCTGCAATTACACAGATGACTACTGTCTTCAGGACTGGCTTTGAAAGCCTGACATGGTCTACAGTTGTGTTCTCTGGAGCCATGTGGGATGTAGCACAGTTATGTTTGTCTCACCCACTCTGTTGACCAATAAGCTGCCCATATCCTTGCTACAGTCACACCACAGAGGGTCAGTACTCCTAGGGAATTTTCCAATCCAGTAAGAGTCACAGCCTTATTGGTTGGACACTGGCCTCCTCAAGAAACAGTCAGGCCAATAGTGCTCAGAGCACTAGAGCTCCATATGGTTCTCTGAGAAAGCACCAGTATCTAGATATTTGTACCTCAATTGTGCCTCAGTTGCTAACTGTTTCTGGGGGAAGGGGGGCAAGTTTGCTCAACAACCTCCCAAAAATCCCCTGAGCTTCCCTGAAGTCAGACTCAAATGCTGCTGTTTTTGACTAATATCTGACTCTATAATTACGCTGTGTACCTGCAATAAAAGAAAGCAATAAGGAAAGCAAGGCAAGTAGGGTTACCACCTTTTAAGAAGCCCAAAGTTGGACATTTCTTACTGAAACACGATTTTTTGCAGGACAGTACGTAACATCGATCAATGCAACATACTTGTTTTCTCTAAATCAGAATTAAGACAAAAGGTTGTAGTTATTTAGTTGTTTCTAGTGTTTCTTATCATTTTAATGTATTTTAGTTAAGGTATTATAGTTTTTTGCAACATTTAGAAGAAAATCAGACTTTTATTTTCTATGATAATGTCAAGATATGTAGTATTTTTCATGTTTTGTTACAGAAAACAGTTGCTCAAATCAGGACTGACCTGCGAAGATCAGGACAAGTGGTAACCCTAAAGGCAAGTCTAGCAAGACATCCTAAACCCTTAACTTTGAGCAGCACATTCTGTTCCTCTGTGCATCAAAAAAGTGTTCCAACATACCTGAGAATACTATAGCAGAATACCTAAGCAAAAAAAGCTAATTATTCCAACACCTGAAAGAGCCAAAAAACACAAAATATGTATATGTGTGTGTGTGTGTGTGTGTGTGTGTGTGTGTGTGTGTGTGTATATGTGTGTGTGTGTGTATATATATATATATATATATATATATATGTATATTATATATTGTGTGTGTATGTGTATATATATATATATATATATATATTAATGTATATACATATATGTATATATGTATATTAGAGGCCAAAAACTCAGTTTAATTCATCAGTTAGGTTTGTTCCACAGCACCAAAGGTGAAGAAATTCAATGTTAGGGTTGAAATCCCCTTTGCACTCCTCCAGCCCAGCCCCCCCAACCAGAATCAGGGTGCACGTTGGGGTCGTCGGACCTAACTCTCATGACCCCAACACCCACCCTGATTCCAGTTGGGGAGGTGGGCTGTAGGGGTGCAAAGGGGGTTTCAACCCTAACATCGAATTTCCTCCCTTTTGTCGCTGTGGAACAACCCTAACTGATGCATTAAACTGAGTTTTTTGCCTCTAATTTCCCTTTTTTTTGAGAATGATAACGAGAAATAGTGAATGTAATGTGGCAGCGGGAGCACGGGCCTTGTCACATAGTAACATTGTGCACGCAAATGCAAATCGTAATACACATGGTGACGCAAAGCAAAACAGAAAGAGAAACAGTACTGTAGAAAGAAATGTTAAAAACAATGCAAGCATAACCATAAATTAAGCATAAAGGGCAATGCACATGGTGGCGCGAAACGTGAACGGTAAGTGAAACAGGGACAGAACCACAAGCGGAAATGATAATGGTAACAGTAATATAAGCACACAGGCTGGTTTGCCCCAAAAACCGCATAGAGAAAGACAGTGAGTACAAAGAATGTATGCAAAATAATGAGTCTCGGAACAGAAAATGAGGACTTGGAATAGTAAATTGCTTATATCTCAGGAACCGTACGACATAGAAAAAAAATTTAAAAGTCATATGAATTATCACTTTCCTGGATGGTTTTATACTTAGCCCCTAAAGGGGCTAAACATTTTTTGGACGAAAAGTCCGTATCTCACACCGTTTCCGAGATTCGGGCCCGGAAAGGCGCAGCAAATGCAGTAATGTTATCCTGTGGGAAAAAAACAGAAGTTCGGAGTGCCATAACTTTGCCTCCCTGTAATATTTTTTCACAAAACCACTGAAAGGCACATCTGTGGGATGTTGGCTGTCTTCCCTGCAAATTTCAGCCCAAAAGACAAAAACTGTTATTTTGTAGTAGGGTGCCAAATGATTGCTGCAGTGTGTCATATGCCATAATGTTATCCTATGGGAAAACACAGCAACTTTGGAGTACCGTAACTTTGCCACCATGTACTATTTTTTCAATGAAACACTGAGAGGCACATCTGTGAGATGTTGGCTGCATTTCCTCCAAATTTCAGCCCAAAACTCCAAACCATTATTTTGCAGAGGGGGTGCCAAATAATTGCTGTTATTTTCCCACAGCCTAGAAAAGTACTGTCGCAATTTGTAAAAGCTTTCCCAAATTCATTCAGCAGTGTCACAAGTGCGAAAGTACTTTGTGAAAGTACTTTTTCCAGAAATGTGAAAATATATTTATAGGGGGGTTTTACCCCAAAATAAAGACATGGCTAGCATCCTCAGGGTCCGACTAGGTGAATACAAAAAGAATTAGGTTGCTAGAGGGTATCAAATTTAAATGGCAAGCATTTTTCTGATCACCAACCGAAAAAAAATGGCAGATTTGCAACAGTAAAAGGGCCATTTGCGAAAGTAAAAACTGCATTTGTGACACTGTCGAACTTTTTGTTAACTTTTCCCATTGACTTATAATGGGAATTTGTTTTTTGAATAACTTTTGACCCTTTTAGTATTTTTTCATGAAATCTTTGAAAGGCATAGCGGGGACCCTGGCTGCATGCTCCCTGAAGATTTTGGACCGGTCGCGCAAACCGTTCAACCTGTAGGCGCGACCTTAGAATTCCAAAAAAGTGTAACCACACACTCAGTTCACGCTTAATATCTCCGCAGCCATATATCTTACTGGTGCAAAACTTGGCATATCCCAAGGCATATGGGTCTTGATCATGTATTCCAAATTTCAGGCAAATCCGTCAAACGGTTGCAAAGTTATTAAGGTGCAAAACTTTGGGTTTAACATATAAATGGCTCCTCAACCCTAACTATGGTAGCACTACCGTGCTACCATAATATATGTGTGTGTGTGTGTGTGTGTGTGTATGTATATATATATATATATATATATGTGTGTGTGTGTGTGTACATACATATATATATATATATATATATATATATATATATATATATATTTATATATATATATATACTGTATATATGTGTGTATACAGTATATATATACAAACACATGTGTGTATGTGTATATACTGTATATACATGTATATATATATATATATATATATATATGAATATGTTTATGTGTATATATAGTGCATATATGTGTGTGTGTGTGTGTGTGTGTGTATATATATATACAGTATATATATGTCTGTATGTATGCCATATATACTCACGTATAAGCCAAATTTTTTTACCCTTTTTTCGATACCGTAATATACTACCTTGGCTTATACGTAGGTCAAGAAATGTTTAGAGCACACCTGACAGAAGATGTCAAAAAGGCAGCCAAGAAAATCTGCACTGACTTGTGCATTATCTCAGGATGGCTGACATCACTGTTACAACCCCTTGATGTCTGCCTCAGTAAGCCTTTCAAGGACAGGGTGCGTAAACTATGGGTGGAGTGGATGTATTCAGGGGCAGGAACACTGACAAAAGGTGGGAACCTGAGATGACCCGAGCTTGAGCTCATCTGTGACTGGATAGTTCAAGCATCGGATAGTATCCTGGCTGAAATGGTTGTGAGATCTTTTTTGAAATGTGGAATAAGCAATAACATGGATGGGACACAAGATGATGCACTTTATGAAGAATCGGAACAGGAGCAAGAGCAGGAGGTAGAACCGGATGACAACCAGTATACAGATATTCTCACAAATGCTTTTATGGTGGAGAATGAACAGGGACTATGCTTACCTGAAGGAGATTATGGCAAGGAAGATTCAGACTGAGTGGGGTAAGTTGTTACTGCAAACCACCATGTGAAATGATGCTGAGGTTATAATTACTGGAATGCATTTACCGTACATTTTCTATATGAATTGGTATTGCAACTATGGTACGTTCTTTATCTCTAGGTTGAATGTGAGATGCCGATATCTGAAATTTACCGGTACCTGAGATGCTGGACATGAAAGAACTGAAAGAGCAACGCTGGACATTAAATTACTTGGTATAGCAATTTTGCAATGGTGATGGTAGAGGTGATACTGTGATCTGAGCTTACAATAGACTTATCTCGTCTTATACGCAAGTCAAGCAGTTTTTCTTTCAATTTGTCTACAGGATGGGGGTCGGCTTATACACGAGTTGGCTAATACACGAGTATATACGGTATATATGTGTGTGTGTGTGTGTGTGTATATATATATATATGTGTATATATATGTGTATGTGTGTACATATATATTTGTATGTGTATATATATTTGCATGTGTATATATATATTTGTGTGTATATATATTTGTGTGAGTATATGTGTGTGTGTATGTGTGTGTAGATATATGTGTGTGTATATATATATATATATGTGCATGTGTGTGTATATATATGTGTGTGTGTATATATGTATATATATGTATATGTGTGTATATATATGTATATGTGTATATACGTGCGTGCATATATATATATGTGTGTATATGTATATATGTGTATGTATTTGTATGTGTGTGTGTGTATATATATATGTATATATATATGTGTGTGTATATATATATATATGTGTGTGTATATATATGTGTGTATATACACATATATATATATATATATGTTAATGTATATATATATAGTGTGTATATATATGTGTGTATATATATGTGTATATCTATATGTATATATGCGTGTGTATATGTATATGTGTGTATATATGTGTGTGTGTATATATATAAGTAGGTGTGTGTATATATATATGTGTATGTATGTATGTCTATATGTGTATGTATGTATTTGTATATGTGTATTTATGCATGTGTATATGTATGTGTGTATGTGTATATATACGTATGTGTGTATGTATATATGTATCTGTAGGTATATATGTGTATATATATGTATATATATATGTGTGTATATATATGTGTATATATGTACATGTGTATATATGTATATATATGTTTATATGTGTGTAAATATATGTGTGTGTATATATATGTATCAGTGTGTACATATGTATGTGTATATGTGTGTACATATATATGTGTATATATATATATATATATGCATATATGTGTATATATATATATGTGTGTGTATGTATTTATATATGTATATGTATATATATGTGTATATATATATGTGTATATATATATATATATATGTATATTGTGTATATATGTGTATGTATATGTATTATATGTGTGTATGTATGTGTATTATATGTGTCATGTATGTATGTGTATGTATGTAAATGTGTATGTATATGTATGTGTATGTATGTGTATATATATATATGTATATGTGTGTGTGTGTGTGTGTGTGTGTATGTGTATATGTGTATATGTATGTATATGTATATAGGTATATATATATATATATATATATATATATGTAATATATATATATGTATATGTGTATATATTTGTGTGTGTGTGTATATGTAGATATATATATTATGGTAGCATGGTAGTGCTACCATTGTTAGGGTTGTTAAACCCCAAATTTTGCACCTTAATAACTTTGCAACCATTCAACAGATTTGCCTGAAATTTGGAATATGTGATCAAGACCCATACGCCTTGGGATCTGCCAAGATTTGTACTGGTCAGATATATGGCTGCGGAGTTATGAAGCGTGATCTGCGCTTGCGTTTACGCTTTTTTGGAATTCTAAGGTCACGCCTACAGGTCACACGGTTTGCGCAACTGGCCCAAAATCTTCAGGAAATGTGTGGCCTGGGTCCCCAATATGCCTTTTGAAGATTTTGTTAAAAAATATTAAATGGTTCAAAAGTTATTCAAAAAACAAGTTCCCATTATAAGTCAAAGGGAAAAGTTAACAAAAAGTTTTACACTGTCGCAAATGCAGTTTTTACTTTCGCAAATGGCCCTTTTACTGTCACAAATCTGCCATTTTGTTTTCAGTTGGTGATCAGAAAAATGCTTGGCATTTAAATTTGGGACCCTCTAGCAACCTAAATTATTTTTGTATTCACCTAGTCGGACCCTGAGGATGCTAGCCATGTCTTTATTTTGGGGTAAAACACCCCAGAAATATGTTTTTCACATTTCTGGAAAAGTACTTTTGCAAAGTACTTTCGCACTTGCGACACTGTTGAATGTATTTGGGAAAGCTTTTGCAAATTGCGACAGTACTTTTCTAGGCTGTGGGAAAATTACAGCAATTCTTTGGCACCCCGCTACAAATGAATGGTTTGGAGTTTGGGGATAAAATTTGGAGGGAACGCAACTGATATCTCACAGATGTGCCTTTCAGTGTTTCATTGAAAAAATATTACATGGTGCCAAAGTTACGGTACTCCAAAGTTGACACTTTTTCCCATAGGATAACATTACGGTATCCGACACATTGCAGCAATCTTTTGGCACCCTGCTGCAAAATAACGGTTCAGTCATTTGGGATGAAATTTGGAGGGAAGGCAGCCAACATCGCACAGATGTGCCTTTCAGTGATTTGGTGAAAAAATATTACAGGGAGGCAAAGTTATGGCACTCCGAACTTCTGTTTTTTTCCCCATAGGATAACATTATGGCATTCGCCGCACCTTTCAGGGCCTGTATCTCGGAAACAGTGTGAGATACAGACTTTTCATCAGAAAAATGCTTAGCCCCCTACCATGGCCTAAGTACAAAACTTGCCAGGAAAGTGATCATTCATATGACTTTTAATTTTTTTTTCTATGTCGTACGGTTCCTGAGATATAAGCAACTTAGTATTCCAAGCCCTCATTTTCTGCTCTGACACCCATTATTATGCATGCATTCTTTGTATTCACTGTCTTTCTCTATGCACCTTTTGGGGAAAACCAGCCTGTGTGCTTACATTACTGTTACTGTTACTGCTTCACTTGTGGTTCCATACCCATTTCACTTACCGGTCCCGTCTACGCCACCATAAATGTTACCCTTTGCATTTTCATTTGCGCTTGCCTTTGCGTTGTTTTTAACATTGCTGTCTACAGTACTGCTTTTCTTTCTGTTTCGCTTTGCGTCACCATGCGCATTACCGTTTGTGAGCACAATGTTTTCTATGTGACAAGACATCACGTGGCGGGAGCACGGGGTCTGAAAGGCCCTGTGCTCTCGCTGCCTCATTATGTTGTGGGATCACGGGGACCAAAGGGCCCCGCACTCCCTCTGTTGCATTACTTTCACTATTTCTTGTTATCATTCTCAAAAAGAAGGGAAATTAGAGGCAAAAAACTCAGTTTAATGCATTAGTTAGGGTTGTTCCACAGCGACAAAAGTATGAGAAATTTGGGAGTTAGGGTTGAAAGCCCCTTAGAGAGCCCCCTGCCCACACTCCAGCTGGCATTGTGGAGCACGTTGGGGTTGTCAGTCCTAACTCTCACCCCATCCTCCTACACCTCTGCTTCTTCACATATCTGATGGGGTGAGATTAGGGCTGGCAACACCAACTCACCCCAATGCCGGTTGGAGGTGTGGGCGAAGAGACAAGGGGCTTTCAACCTAACACTGAATCTCCTCGCTTTTGTCACTGTGGAACAACCCTAACTAATGCATTAAATGGACTTTTTGCCTCTAATATATATATATATATATATATATATATATATATATATATATATATGTGTGTGTGTGTGTGTGTAAATATGTGTACATATATATCTATACATATATGTGTGTGTGTGTGTGTGTGTGTGTGCGTGTGTAAATGTATATGAACAACAGTAATAAGGTACCTTCTTTTCCTTTTAAGCCAAAGTCCTTGGCTGCCCCAGGCTTCCTCCTTTCCCTCTAGCACAAGTCCTTCCTGCTGTTATCAACTGATAGTCTGACTGTACCAGCCTTGGACAAATCCCTCCCCTTCAGCTGAGCTTCAGGTGCTAACTGCTTTGGGGGGAGGGGAGAATTTGTACTCAACAACCTCCAAAATGTCCCAAGTTGCCCTGAAGTCAGACACAAATGCTGTTGTTAACTAATATCCTAACCCTACCAGCCTAGGACAAATCCCTCCCCTTCAGCTGAGCTCCAGTTGCTAACTGCTTCTGGGGTGAGGGGAGCAAGTTTGCTCAACGACCTCCCAAAAATCCCTTGAGCTGCCCTGAAGTCAGACACATAAGCTGCTGTTTTTCACTATCTGACTCTACAACTATGCTGTATACCTGCAATTAGAGAAAGCAATAAGGAAAGCAAGACAAGTCTAGCAAGAAATCCTAAACTCTGTTAACTTAGAGCAGCACATTCTGTTCATCTATACAGTATATTCAAGAAAGTGCCCCAACACACCTTAAAATACTATAACAAGATACCTAAGGGGAAAAAAAGCTAATAATCCCAACACTGGAAGAACAAATAAAACAAACTATGTGTGTGAGTGTGTGTGTGTGTGTGTGTGTGTGTGTATGTATATATATATATATATATATATATATTTGTATATGAACAGCAGTAACAAGGTGCTTTCCTTTCCTTTTCACTTGAAGTCCTTGGCTGCCCCTGGCTTCCTCCCTTCCTTCCCTCTGGCCCAAGTCTAGCCCAAATGGTGAGAGCCAAGACTGTATCAGCTTTCAAGAAGGGGTGGGATACATCAATGACTCAGTGGGGCTCTATGGGACCGAATAAGAGTAAAAAGTAAAAGGGGTGCTAGATCCCATGACCCATATCTGGTCTCAGGAATCCTTGTGGAGGGTCAATGGACCTGTGGTCTCCTTCTGCTGTCACTTTTCTATGTTTGTGTTATTTGCCATTATGTGTATTGGAGAATGAGTCTCCTGGTAAAATAACCTTACAGTAAATGCATTGTTTACATGCAAAGCAACCCTTGAGGTTGCTCTGAAGCCAAGTGTTATTCGTAGGTCTTGTCTGTCTACTGTGGACTAAGGTGTCTCTTAATACCATTGCCCTACGATATGCCATTCACTGCTGATCTTATACAATGCTGGATTCTTCCTATGTTCCAGTCTTTTTGATAATGATTTTGAGAGTCATAAAAAGTGCTAATGAAACACCAAAACCATGTGACAGACTAGAGCTGATTCAAGAAACAAACTGAGAGGGGGCTCTGTCTAATAGGTATAACTTTGTTACTACCTATTTGGCACATACTAGCAAACTGGTTGGGGGACAGGAGACAGAAGGTGGTGTTAATCAGAATTCATTCTGAGGAAGGGAGGGTGACAAGTGGGGTTCCACAGGGATCAGCACTGAGACTGGTCCTCTTTAATGTCTTCATTAGTGACATTGTAGAGGGGCTAGAAGGGAAGGTATGCCTCTTTGCAGATGACACTAAAATCTGTAATAGGGTAGATATTATGGGGGGAGGGAGGGAGGAGGGAAAATTGGTGATCTAGGAAAGTTGGAGGAAAGATCAAGGATGTGGCAGCTGGATTTCAATGCTAAGAAATGCAAAATCATGCATTTGGGGCACAGAAACCCAGGGACAGAGTACAAAATTGGGGGAGTACTATTAACCACCACCAAATAGGAAAGGGACCTGGGAGTAATCATTTCAGATGACCTAAAGATGGCCAGACAATGTAATAAGGGAGTGGGGAGAGCTAGTGGGATGCTAGGCTACACAGGGAGGGGTATCACCAGCAGCACAAAGAGAGAGGTGGTGTTGCCACTGTATAGATCACTGGTAAGACCTCACCTAGATTACTTTGTCTAGTTCTGGAGACCACATCTCTGGAAGGTCATAGATAGGATAGAGGTGGTCCAGAGGAGGGCAACCAAAATGGTGCAGGGTCTGCATCACGAGCCCTATGAGGAGAGACTGAAGGACCTCAATATGTACAGCTTGGAGAATGGGGGGGTATGTGATAGAAACATTCATATACAGTACCTCATAGGTATAAATAAAGTTTAAGAGGGAAGCATTTTTCAGAAAAAAAAGGTGCTCAAGGAGAAGGGGACATGCTATGAAGCTGGGGGGGCGCAAGGGAGATGTGAAGAAGTATTTCTTCACAGAAAGAGTGGTGGATGCCTGGAACAGTCTCCCAACAGAAGTGGTGGGGGCAAAAATGGTAATGGGTTTTAAGAATGCATGGGGTAGGCATAATGGAACGTAAAGATATGAAAGGGAGAGGGTAAAGCTGGAGATCAAGTGGGGTCTGTAGTGTTATAGTCAGCAAGGAAATTGAGCAGACTAGGTGGCCAAAGTGGTCCTTATCTGCCATCAACATTTATGATTCTGTTTCTATATAAATATGAAAACATTATGAAAAAGAATACTGAGATCTGTATAGTGCACTTTTAGGAATATCAGGGTCTTATGCTGTTTTTTGTCATTTCCTAGCGCCCAGACAGTTTGGAATTTTGGTTTGAAATTTTCAGGGTAGAAAGGGCTTGCCCCAGAATGGTGCCTTTTGTTGGTCTGGGGAAAAAATATTTTTCCATTTCCAAGTTATAAGGCTTGGACATTTCGATTCTGAGCATGCTCAGCAGGGTATCAAACATCTATACAAAAGACCCTACAGAACATGCTCAGAACCAAAATTTAAAATCCTTATAACTTGGGAACAGGTTAATATTTATTCACCAAACTAATAAAATGCACCATTCTGGGACAACCCTTTCTAGCCTGAAAATTTCAGACCAAAATTCAGAACTTTCTGGGCTCTAGTGATGACAGAAAAAATATGCATTTGTCAATGCCGAATGTTGTCATGCTGGCATTGGCATTGGTAGTGCAGGAGTTAGAGATGTGTAATAGGAATGGCAGTGAAGTATGGAACTGATGCCAATGCCACCCCCACCCTGCAGAGACTGACAGGTGCTAGGGTGTGCCTTTGGGGCATCAGCTATAATGCTCATGCCATTTTACCTCACTCTACCCTGTAGACACTGACAAGTGTTGTGGTGTGCTTTGTGGTCTTTGGGCCTTATACTTACCCCATTCCATAAAGAAATACACTGAGATGGGTGCAGTATAGAAGAATGTGCCTCATCCTACCCTGCAGACAGTGACAGGTGTTGTGGCATGCTTTGGGGTCTTTGGGACCTTTGGGCCTTATACTTACCCCATTTCATAAGGAAATATGCTGAAACGGGTGCAGTATAAGAGAATGGGGTGAACTTTAGGGCCGAACACTCAAAGGCACACCTTGATGCCTGTCACTGGCTGCAGGGTGGCGGTGGGGGTGTAATGACATGAGCATTACAGCCAGTGATCCAAAGTCACATCCCTGATGCCTGACACTCTCTACAGGGTGGGGTGATACAGTTGGAAACCCTAACATTGTAGACGTTTGTTGGTATTTTCACTCCAAATTTTCAACATAGGCTTTTTGTGACCCCACCTCATCAAGAGCGGCATAATCAGTTTGTTAGCTGAAAGGTGGTTTTGCACAGCGGCTATGCCATTTGGTGAGACAAGGACAAAAACACATTTTGGGCAGGATGTGGAAAATGACAACTGTATTATTCATGAGGAGGCATAAAAAATAGCAACATTGAAAATCTGGAGTGAAAATATGAAATATTGAAGTCATGAGCATGCATTGAAACTGCACAACACACGTCCATAACCCAATTATTTTTTGGATTTATTTAGCCACATTTCAACATAGGCATTTTGGGACCTCCCCTCATGAACAGTGGCACTGTGATTTTGTTAATGTGTCCCAAAGTTGATTTCCCACAGCGACCATGCCATTGTGCACCACAGCTGCGGAAACACATTTTGGGCAGGCTGTGAAAATGACAGCTGTACTGTTCATAAGGAGGTGTGTAAAAATGCTAGTGTTAAAAATCTGGCATGAAAATATTGCAAATTTGTGAAATTACAAGGGTGCATGGAAACTGCACAACACACACTTGTAACACAGTCATTTTATGGACTTACATCACCAAATTTTCAACATAGGCATTTTAGAACCTCTGCTCATGAACAGTGTCACCGTCATTTTCTCAAACTGTCCCAAAATCTGATTTCACACAGTGACTGCACTATTCTATGCTGGACATGCAAAAACACATTTCAGCCAGGATATGTAAAATGACAGCTTTACTGTTCATAAGGAGGTGTGGAAAAATGTCAATTTTCAAAATATGGAGTGAAAATATTATAAATACACAAAGTTATGAGCGTGCGTGGAAACAGCACAATGCACGCTCATAAAACAGACATTGTTTTGGATTTTTTTTCACCAAATTTGCAACATGGGCTTTTTGAGAGCCTCCCTCATGAACAGTGGCACTGTCATTTCGTTACTTGGTCCCAAAAGGTGATTCCGTGCAGTGACCGCAAAATCACCTTTTGGGACCAAATAACACCATGACAATGACTGAATTCATGAGGAGGGGCCCCAATAACCCCATGTTGAAAATTTAGTGCAAAAATTTCAAAAAATACCCAAGATATGCACTAAAGTTGAAAAAACCCTATTTATGCCACTATAAAGCTTACCGGCATTTCTTCAGTTTGCGGTCGGCTTTGAAGAGTGCAGACATGTTCTAGATCTCCCGAAGATTGTCACGCCAGACTCCAGAGGTAAGTATGGGGTGAAGGGGGTGTGGGGAGGCAGGGTGCACAGAGGGTGGGTGCGGGTTGGTGCAGGGAGCTGGACAGACTGCGAGGGACCTTTTTCTTCTTTTACAGGTTAACAAAAAAAACACAGGAAGTCTTTTTTTTTTTTTACAGGGGCATTTGGCATGCTAGAGTGGGCTCCCAGAGTGCCACCTGAGTGTTGGGGGAGGCTAGCCAATGGGGGATTGGGCACCCCTTTCGGCACATACCTAAGGGAGGGCAAGAGCCGAGGGGGATTGGGCACCCCCCTCGGCATATAACAAATGGGGGAGTGCATTATGCTAACAGGAAATGGGCACCCCTGTTGGGACATAAACTGGGTCAGGGCTTGCTGACAGGGGGATTGGGCATCCCCGAAGTCGGCATTGTGGCAGGCAGTGTGCCGCCATGTTTAGGCTAATGTTTCACCAGGGAAGGCACATCGGGAGGTGCTGCTGCATATGACGAGCTTTGCTCTCATTGCAGCGGACCTTTCCTTAGATGTGCTCTCCACATTATGCATTCCTGGTGTGGCACCTGCATGCTGGCATATTGGGGAATATGGGACGCACCTACTGATGCATGCCCTGCATTCACGCAACAGTGACCTCGCCTCTAAATCTGCTACTAATGCAATATGTTGGCTGGGGCGCAAGTGCAAGCCAACATAAAAACAGCACAAAAAAACTTGCTTTTTCCAAAAAATGCACTATATGGATCTCAGAATCTGCATGTCTGACTGGAACAAAACTTGGCACATCAAGAGACCTTGCCCCCAATACTGTGCATGCAAAATTTTGTGTAAATGTATTGAACAGGGACAAAGCTATTAAAGTGCAAAATTAGGGGTTTAACATTAAACAGCCTACTCAACCCTAACAACAATGGCACTACTATGCCACTATAATTATAGTTGCATGATAGCACCACTACATTTAGGGATGAGTAGGCAGTGAAATGTTAAACCCCAGTTTTTGCACTTTAATAACTTTGCAATTGTTCAATGGATTTTCATGAAATTTTGCATGCGTGGTCTTGTGGGGGTAAGATCTCTGGATGTGCCATGTTTTGTTCTAGTCAGATGTGTGGATTCTGAGATCCGGATAGTGCAAAAAGTGATCTTTCAGGGGTTTATTGCTGTTTTTTTGGTGACACCTGTAACACCCAGACAGTTTAGAATTTTGGTCTGAAATTTTTAGGGTAGAAAAGAGTTGGCTCGCAGATCTGCCTTTTGCTAGTTTGGAGAAAAAAAAATATGTATTTGTTCCAAAGTTATTAAATTTAGAAATTTCGAGTTTGGAGCATGCTCAGTAGGCAGTTCAAGATAGCTGTGTGAAATGAGAAGTAAC
This sequence comes from Neoceratodus forsteri, assembly GCA_016271365.2. Taxonomy (NCBI): domain Eukaryota; kingdom Metazoa; phylum Chordata; order Ceratodontiformes; family Ceratodontidae; genus Neoceratodus; species Neoceratodus forsteri. The sequence continues at coordinate 735,306,331 of CM057454.1, forward strand.
CCTTTTTCTTTTGAGGCCAATCCTTTTTCATGAGGAAAAAATTATTTTTTATTTGCCGCCATCTTTTTTTTTTAAAGAAAATTTCAAAACCCACAAAAATGACATCCCTCAGATAGACCAAGGCATCTGTCTTGCTCATCGGTTCTCCATTAGGTAGATTTTGCACATAACTGTTGGAGAAATGACATGGAAATGTATTTTTTACATTTTAATTCCTTTTTCATGACTCGCTTCATACAAAAATGTTCCTATTAATCACCATTCCCAAATTTAGGTAACCTTTCCTTGGTGTCTAGCGGTGCCCCCCACCCTCCAATCACCATTCACTTATCTATTTAATTATTCCCTGGTGTCTAGTGGCACCCCTCACCTTCCAATCACTGGCCCCATAAATATGTAATCATTCCCTGGTGTCTAGTGGCACCCCACACCCACCTATCGCCATCCCTATAATTATGACATCTTTCCCTGATGTCTAATGGGACCTCCATCCTTCTGATTCTCATCCCCATATTGTTTACTATTTTCCTGGTGTCTAGTGGCAAACCCCACCCTCCAATCATTGTTTCCATATTTATTTAATTTTCTTTGGTGTCTAGTTGCACCCCCCATCCTCCAATTACCATCCCCACAGTTAACTGTATTCTTCTCTGGTGTTAAGCGGCACCTCCACCCTCCAGTCGTAGCCCCCATAAATTTTTTTTATTTCTCTGGTGTCTAGTGGCACCCCAACCCCTCCAATCACCTTCCTTTCTAAAATAAAGAAAATGGTCACTAAATGTTTATTTTAATTTGTAAAAAAGAAATTGATCCTTGCCAATCTGATCCCTCCACTCAGATCTCCAACTCAGCACCCTGCATCCCCACATCCCCCACATGTTTTCACTCATGTGAACAGATCCCAGGGTGAAGATCCACTCTCCCAAGGAAGACACGTCTTGCTGCTGGAAATGCAGACTGCTATATGAGAAAGTAAGGTAAGTGCTGTTCAATGTATTTCAATTGGGTTTTCAACTTTGATGCATAACGTTGCCATTTTTGCTTATTTTTACACCAGATTTGGAACACAGCCATTCTGACACCTGTCCTCATGAACAATGGCAGTTAAATTCCACAAATCCAGCCTGAAAGATGACTTCATGGTCACTTGGAAAAATCACCTTTTAAAGGTATTTTAACATTTTCACCACCCTTGTTCATGTGGTGGGGTCATATTTATTTATTTTTTATTTAAAGTTTGGAAACTAGGTGGGCCCACTGAGATCATTGCAGTCCCTTTTTCAGGGGTGACCCAGGATTAGTTACAAATATCTATAGAGCATCAGGACAATAAGAATGTTGTTTAACCAATGTAAATACAATAGTACAGACAATGCAATAAGGACAATGCATAGGAAGGCTATGTTGCAAATTTGGGGGTCAAAATGTGTAAAAATGGTCAAGTTAGACACATGCATTAAAATGTTACTATGCTCGGTCATAACTTCATTACTTTTAAATATTTTAACCCCAGATTTTCAGCATAGCCATTTCTTTACACCACCTCATGAATGTGTCACTGTCATTTTTCAAATCTTGGTCAAAATGCCTTTTCGTGACTGTGGCACAGAATGATATTATGGTGGCACAGAATCATGTTTGGCAGGGGATTTGAACATTTTCAGTACCAGGTATATGATGTGGTATAATAAGAAAGCAATGTTGACAGTTTGGTTGCTGTTGCCCTACAAATCGAAACACAGAGCCGAAAGGGCCCTGTGCTTCAGTAGCAACATATATTTATATTTATTTATACAGATCTAAGGCAAATAAGGATACAATTACACTGTCTCAAAAAGTATGGATAGACGGGCATGCAGGCAGGCAAATAAGGAAACAATTGTGCTACCTCAAAAAGTAAAGAAATTCTTTGCAATAACTCCATTAATACACCAGTTAGCGTTAAGACTAGAGCGACACAAGTAGACATAATTTTTAGGGTTTCCAACCCTAACCCCCCCACCACACCTGAAGCAAATCAGGGATGGAGTCTTCCTCCATTAATGCAACATTTAGGGTTCAGGCCAAAGTAACAAATGTAGGGAAATGTGGATTTAGGGTTTCTGACCCTAAAACCCCAATGGTACCCCTAAAGCAAATCAGGGTGGAGTCTTCCTAGGGGTTGTCAACCCTAAGGCTCACCCCATCAGATGTGTGTGTTTGTGTAGTGTATAGAATGTGGTGAGCTTTAGGGTTGACAACCCCTAGGAGGACTGTGCCCTGGATTTGCTTTAGCAGTGTCTTTGAGGTATTAGGGTTGAAAACCCTAAAGTCACATTTCCCTACTTTTGTCACTTTGGCCTGAACCATAAATGTTGCATTAACTGAGTTTTTTGCAAAGAATTTCCTTACTTTTTGAGATAGTATAATCGTATCATTATTTTCCTGTTAGAGCGTAGGGCTCAGAGGGCCTTGCACGCCCATGCATCCATACTTTTTTCAGATAGTGTAATTGTATCCTTATTTGCATGATGGCGTATATGGCCCTCCAGTTCCTGCACTCCCATCCCTCCAAAGGTGCATATATGTATATTTATGGGAAAGTACAAGGCTCTCTGGGCCCTGCACTTCAATTTGTAGGAAAACACCAACCAAATTCTCAACTTAGCCTTCCTAGTACCCCGCCTCATCAACCCTGTAGCAAAAGTTGTCAAATCTCCACCAAAATGTCATTCCATGCCACTGCAGCATAATTTCATGGCAGGGGCATGAAAAGACATTTTGGGCAAGATTTGAAAAATGACAGCAGTCACATTCATAAGGTGCTGTAAAGAAGTGGCTATGTTGTAAATTTGGGGTAAAAATATTGAAAATTAGCAAAGTTAAAAACCTGTGTTCACAAAATCCAGTGTAGGATCATATCTTTGTTGTTTTTAATATTTTTACACCAAATTTTCAACATAGCCTTCTTATGACCACATCTCATTAAGAAGGGCAGAAAGCATTTTCAACTCCTGCCCAAAGGTGATTTAGTAGAGGGACCACAAAATCACCTTTCAGGACATGTTTGCCTAATGTGAGTGCAATTGTTTGTGAGGTGGGGTCTCAAAAAAGGCATGTTGAAAATGTGGGCCCAAAATATGCAGAAATAGCCAAGTTATGCCACTAAGTTGAATTATCCATTGAAATACATTGAGCGCATACTTATTTCTTCAGTTTGTGGTTTGGCTTTGAAGAGTGATTACATGTCTGCGGTCCACAGAAGAAGACGATGTTGAACTCCCACTGTAAGTATGGCTTGGGGGGTGGTGCTGGTGGGAAAGCTGAGATGGGGGACACAAAGAGCTATGAAAGACTATTGATGAAGGGTTTTCTTTTACAGGAGTAGGAAAAAAAGCACGGACAACATTTTTTAAAAATGTGAAATCAGGACACTGGGGGATTGGGCACCCCCAGTGTTACTGTTATGTTTTGTGTTGTGGGGTGGTGGGTCTTTGTTAGGATGCTTGAGGGAGCCTACGCTGCACTGTGGGGGGAGGGGTTCACTTTGTGGGTGGTGACACTGAGGGATTGGGCACCCCCAATGTCAGTATTATTAAGTTATTATGAAGACAGAGATCGGAGGGTGGGGAATATCACTAGACACCAGACAAATACAGAACTTAGAGGGGAGGGTAATGAGAGGGTGAGAGGTTCCACTAGACACCAGTGATTTGCAATTGACAGGGGCCGTGATTGGATGGTAGGGGGCACCACCACACACAAAGGAAGAGGAATAGGGCCAGCAATTGGAGGTTGGGGGTCAAATCAAATCAAATCAAGCTTTATTTATAAAAATTGCCTTTGTAAAACCAAGGTGCTTGTACAATACTATAAATAAACAAAATACATAAATAAAAACTCCAACAAATTGAAACCAATACAAACAATATTAAAAATCAGGATAAACTATACTAAATAAATACATTTTAAAAGCAGCTTTAAAACTTTGGATGGTCAGACAATCTGCCACTAGATAACAGGAAAAACATTTTAGGTGACAAACAATAATCTTTATTCGTCAGTCATCATATGAAAAATAATCTTCTTTCATATCATAACTCATGAAAATGATTTATAAAGTAAAAACAATAAATAACTCTGAAACAAATAAACATATTTTAGCAAAAGTACCAAAATGCACATCTGTTCCATAGCCCCTTTGAACCATAAAAATGTCAGACCAGGCCCTGATTTTCAATTGGTTGGAATGATGCAAGGGACTTGTGTCAAAACAGTTTGATGCAAGTGGTGATGTGCATCACAATTTGTGTCAAACTGCTAGTTTATAATGTAGCCTGCATCTGAGCTAGACACATCTGTGCCAAAGCTCCCTTGTGCCAGGGTTGCATTCAGCAACCCAGTGCACCAGGTCACAAGGGGGCTTGCAACATGGCAGGGCTGCCACATCCCCTTTTTTGTATTTTCAAAGCCTCACCATGGACACATCAGGGGGCACCAACTTAGACCAGCCAGGAGGTGGTCTAAGTGGTTGTGCCTGAGGGATGTGACAGTTCAGTGGAAGGTTGGGTGCACTAAAGGCAAGGGAAGAGCCATGAGGGGAGTCAGGCCACTGCTAGCCATCACCATTGACACCATGCTAGTATTGTTATTACAGGTTCCCCAGTAGTGTACCCCCCATACCTGATGGTTATGAAGAGGCTGTGGTGGTCTAGTGGCATGCCCCCATGATCCCTGAGCCCCATAAAAAATAACAGAAGATGTGACCCTGTGGTACCCCTCCCATCTGTAATTTCCAATATTCCCAAAAAAGAAAGAAAAAGCAACTGGTGTTACTATGTGGTGGTCTAGTGGTTCCCCACCCTCACCTCTCAGTTTGCTATTACCTAATCTCCCCACTGCCCCCTTGTTCCCTGGCTCGATCCTGTGAGTGGCACTGGCCTCCACTCACCACCACCAGCTGCAGAATGCTACACACTCCTTGATAGTGCAGTCTGCAGCCAACAGTGGTTGTGAGCTGACAGCAGTGCTGTTTGCAGGATGGGGTCAGGGAATGGGGCAGTGGGGAGGTTGGGCAATGCCAGACTGGGAGGTGAAGGTGGGGGAACTACTAGACCACCATGGAGTATCATGGGTTGCTTTTTTCATTCATTTTTCAGGTGATCAGAGATCACAAATGGGGAGGGGGTGTACCACAGGGCCAAATCTTACATTTTTTCTGGGGAGCCCAGAGATCACAGGGGGAGGGGCTACAGTACAATTGTGCCCTTTCACCCCCAGCATCCATGCGTTTTGCTCCTTGGGGGTGCCTATGCTTCCCCATGCCCCCCATCTGCCTCTGAGTCCTAGGCTTGTGCCAAGCCCCCTGATTGCACAATTATTTCTGGTGCTGGCTGCAAGTTGCAGCAATTCCAAACTGTTTGCCACAAATTGCAAACTTTTGAAAATTACCCAACTTGTGATTGCTTCACCTGTGTTTGGTGCAGTCCCCCTGCTTTGCTGAAAGTTGTGGCTGGGGCAGGAGGGCTTCTATAATTGGGCCCCAGAATTCCAAACAGTGTGGGCAGTAATCCAGTTGACATTTTAAAGACAATATAAGAGGCTGGTAGCTGAAAGTAGAGAACAAGATGGTTTCCAAATGAAAAAGGATTTTCCCTTCACAAAAAAGGATGATGTCCATATGAAAAAAAAAATATTCTTTCATATCATATAGCTGTTTTATTAGTGTTTACTGAGCATGCCCAGAACCAAGTATTTAAAATTTTAAAATTAAATAACTCTGGAACAAATTAATATTTTTTTCACCAAACAAGCAAAAGGCACATCTGTGGGCCAGCCCCTATCTAGTCAGAAAATGTCAGACTAAAATTCAAAACCATTTGGGCACCAGCCAAGTTGACAGAAAACCCATTCTAACCGATGACAAAAAATTCTGAAAATTCATTTTTTTCTCTATCTGTATGTCTGAATCAACAAATCTGACTGGAACAAAACTTGGCAGATCAAGAGCTCTACCCAACAAAACTGCGCATGCAAAAGTTTGTGCATATCCATTGAACTGTTACAAAGTTATTAAAGTGCAAAGTTTAGGGTTTAACATTGCCGTGTCCATACAATCCTAAACATAGGGTGTGACTGCATATATATATATATATATATATATATATATATATTGGGTCACCACAACATAACCCAGATAGACCATCTTAGGGTAACTGGTTCATTTCACTGGGGTGTCATACAGTCAAGGCACACTGAGTCCTGGTAGGATGAAACGTGTCTGTGTCTTTCTGTTGGCATCCTTTGCAAACTGTGTGAGAGGCCTTTCGGCACCATACATTTCTGCTTAAAGTTGAACCAGCATAATATTCTGTGGTGATTTGCATATACAGCCCATGATGCTTTCCATTATGGGGGTATGTGTGATTTTGTATTTCATATATATATATATATATATATATATATATATATATATATATACACTACTGGTCAAAGTTTTAGAACACCCCCATTTTTCCAGTTTTTATTGAAATTTAAGCAATTCAAGTCCAGTGAGTAACCTGAAATGGTACAAAGGTAGCGGTAAACTGCTAGAGGTTAAAAAAAGTTTAGGTTAGCAAAAAACTGCTGTAGAGAAATTGCAAAGAAAGCCAAGGTGTCTGTGAGTACAGTTTCCTACACCATCAAAAGGCACTTGGAAACTGGAGGAAACTCTGACAGGAAGAGGTCTGGCAGACCCAAAGCCACAACAGAATCAGAAGACAAGTTTCTGAGAGTCAACAGCTTGCGTGATAGGCGGCTCACAGGACAACAGCACAGAGTGACTGACACCCTGAACCAAAAGGGCTACCACAGCATTTTGCAGCACCATGCAATACCCTCTGGTCTATGCCTAGTTGGTCAGGGGTTCATCCTACAGCAAGATAATGACCCAAAACATACCTCCAGGCTATGTCAGAACTATCTTTGAGGAAAAGAACAAGACGGTAGGCTTCAAATCATGGAATGGCCAGCACAGTCTCCAGACTTAAACCCCATCGAGCTGGTTTGGGATGAACTGGACAGAAGAGTGAAAGCAAAGCAACCTACAAGTGCAACACATTTGTGGGAACTTCTGCAACAGTGTTGGGAAGAACTTCCCGAACAATATTTGATGTCCATTGTAGGAAGAATGCCACGAGTGTGTTCAGCGGTTACAGTATATCTGCAAAAGGTGGTTACTTTGATGAGTCAAAAATTTAGATTAAATTTTGTTAAACAAAATGATTCTATGATTTCTTTTTTATCTCCAATTGTTTATTTGTTGTATGCTTTAATTTCAGAGTACACTGAGACATTAACCTGTGTAAATTTCAATAAAAACTGGAAAAATGGGGTGTTCTAAAACTTTTGACCGGTAGTGTTTACTGTATATATATGCACAGTAGTGTCTACATATTAGGGTTGAGTTAAAAATGTTAATCCCCAATCTATGAGCCACAACAACTTTGGTGCAAGTCAACACAATTACATGACATTCTCCATGCCCAGTCAGGGTGCCAAGTTCTTATGATTTGGTACATTTTTTGACACATCTTGAGTAAAAATGATATGTTTTTTTCTCAATGTTCAGGGTAGAAGCAACTCATCCTAAGGAGGTGCATTTTGAAGATTTTGTGAAAAATATTAATAAGTTCTTGAGTGATATGGTTTTAACATTTTGGCTTCTGTGCATGTTCAGGAAGATAATTTGGATATCCATTTCTTGTGACCTAAGAATTTTTAGGCCATGAGCCAACACTTAAGTTGTGAGGAAAAATGATTATTTCGTGAAGATAGCCATCTTGTTTTTGATTTGGACCCAAAAAATGGAAAAGCATAAGAATGACACTTTTTCAAATAAGGAACTGCTAAACCTGTGCACTATAATCATTCTCACTAAGGCCAAGTACATACCCAATTTGCCCAATTCTGTACCTTTTGTTTTGTATCACTTAATTTATATTGCAATTACTTACTGTAATTTGGATCTTTTTTATCTTGTGTACCAGTTTTCCTTTTACCTTGTATGTGCCATCTGTATGACCAACATTATACCTGAAAATGGCCAGTGATGCATGTACCCACCCAGTTAATAAGCAAATAAATAACTCAATCTAAATAAACTGGATCCATTCAGTTAAAATTTGGAGTTTGATGAAAAATTACCCAGAAATATGTTTTTGGGCACCCCAAAATCTTATGTTATGAGTTTAGTGAGTGTTGCAGTTTTTAACCAGATTTTCAATGTTGCTTTTTTGGATCACACCCCATGAACAAAGGAAGTAATATTTTTCAAATTTAGCCAAAAAGGTGATTTCACAATTGCTCCATTAAATTACCTTTTTGGCAGGATTTGAACAATTTCACCTACCATGTTCATGATGTGGGGTTAAAAAAGACTTGAAAATTTGGGTTGAGAATTTTACAAAACACCAGATTATGAGGGAACATTTGAAATGTTTTGAATGTTCACTGATAACTTTGGTAACTTTCAACATTCACTCACAATTTTGGTAATTTTCAGTATTTTGAACACACATTTTCAACATAGCCCTTTTTTCACCCTACCTCATGAACATGACAAGTGTAATTTTTCAAACCCTGCCCAAAAAATGTTTTTGTACTTGTGTTGTGAAGAAAAATGCTGTCCAGTATTTTATGACTGTCATGTTATGTTCTAAGGGGTGGAGGTCATTAAAAAACTGTTAAAAATTTGTGGTCAAAATGTCAAAAAAAGTTAGGAAGAAACACTATATGCAGGACTGCCAGTTGGCCTAACCAATAGTGTGTTGCATTCACATGACTGTGACTCAAGTATTTATTCTCATTCCAGCTCAGGAATAAACAATTGTATCTGCATGAATGTATTCTTATGCCCATGGTATAAATAGGGGCACTATAGTTAGGGTTAAAAATGCATTCTATGTTAAACTAATATTTTTGTTCCTTAATTTTACTGATTTGTGACAGCATATGTTTTGGTAATAATTGGTTCAGTGGTGTAAAAATTCTGGAAGATTGACAATATAGTACGTAAAAATTTCCAAATTAAGGACTTTTTTGTTCACTTGTAGCTCAAAAATGACTGACGGTTTCAGGTCTCTAAGAGGTTGGACCAAGGAGTTGCCTTTGATAGGTGCTCAAAAATGGATGACAATTTCAGGTCTGTAAGAGTTTGATACAAAGAGTTGCCTTTGATATGTGGTTTCACTGCTGCATCAGATCCTTTAATGTAGTGAATAATTTTGCTTATCAATAAGTCCCCAAAAATGTTCTCTAGAATTATTTTAGACAAACTAAAAGACTGGTTAAAGCAAACTGATACTCTCCCCGATGCTCAGTTTGGTTTCAGATTGGATAGCTTGACCATGAGCAGTTGTATTATACTTTATCATCAATAGAAAAAGATGTTAAAATAAAAAAGGGCACTTTACATATAAAAAATAGATTTTTCTCAAGCTTTTAATATCATAGATAGGAATATACTGGGGGCAGAAATGCAGAGGATTGGAGTATTTGGCCATCTTCTTTCAATAATAATAATAATTGCACTGCATCAGGATACTTGGTCAAAAGTCAGTTACCCATTACAAGATGATTTAACAGAACACTTTCAGGCAAACATAGGTATCAGACAGGGTTGCTTACTGGCACCGACTTTTTGACATGTACATTAATACCATTCATCAAGAATTGAACAAAGAAATCTTGCATAACCCAAAAATATTCAATGAGAACTGTGGGTGTCTTGCTTATACAGATGATTTCATGCAGTATCAGTTTGGGGCCTTCTGAGAAACGTGTTACTAGAGAAGAACTGTAATCATTTAAAGAGTTGCTGATGTCTCAAAGAAAACTTTGAAAAATATAATTGGGTACAATTCAGCCTGCATTCTGTGTATATTCTATAACTTTATCCTCCCAATTATTTTTACTGAGGAAATTTGGATGAAAACATAATATTTATCTCTTAGAATTCATCTGCCTGTTTAGCTTACTCCCTACTTCAAGTCATTATCCTGTGTTGTGACAGCATAATCTGTTGCCACGGAAGCAACTGTGATGTCACAAGCAGTGCATTATGACCTCAGGTAGGGAGAAAGCAGCAGGAATAGATAAACTTTTCAGAAGCAAATAGCATGTTTTCATGTAAATAACCTCAGTAAAAAATAATGGGCAGGAGAGATACAGAGCTAATGTGAAATACAAGTTGGATAGTGTCTAAATATTATGTTTTGTTAAAGTTCTCTGGTAGGCATCAGTTGCTCTTTAAAACTGAAAATGAATACATCAAAAGTGCAATTCATGGTTGTTGGTAAACATAATAAAAGAGCTTCTTGATTTATACAGCAAGTAACACAACTTCAAAAGGTTAAAAATGATGGTTGCTTGGGGATCCACTTTGCAGAAAATCTTAAATGGGATGAAAATCTTAGTATGCTTCAAAGACACACAACAGCTGTAAGTGGAGCCTTGAAAAGGTTTAACTCACAATATGGAGGTAAATCAGTGAAAGGCATGATTCAGGTTTTCAAATCAAAACTAATAGCATCAGCTTTGTATGGGCAGAAATGTGGGGGACTGCAGGGATTAATAATGCAGAAAAAGCTATGAACCAAGTATATAAAATATTTTTTTTCAAATCTGAGTCAAGCTGTAATAACCTGGTAAGAGCAGAACTTAATAAATTGTCTTTGAAATCAGTCATACAGTATATATAAGAATTGCAAAATACTGGATAGTTAAATCAGTGAGTACTCCTAAAAAGTACATATGTGTGGATGCTCAAAGACAAAAGACTTTGCTTACGGTAGATAATGCATTCCCATCAAATTGCTCAGCAAATCTCTTTAAGATTCTTTTTAATTCAGGATATGGCTACATAACAGATTTTTTGTCAAATGAGTCTATTAGACTTTGAGTTAGCAATCTAAAATTGTGACTGCAGGATCAAGTGAAACAGCTAGATTTGGGACATAATAAGAAACAGAGAACATCAGAATGGGCTTCAGTAATTGGGGAATAAGCCCATTATTTTTGAATTCTAACCAGATCTCACTAAATAAATTAAATCATTTGTATTATAGGATGGGGAAATGTATAACAAAAAAAGGTCATGGGATACATCATTGTGAAGTATACAGTAACTTGAATTGACGTCAACCAGAAGCCCAGAGAATTTATTTGTGGTCATTACTGTGTCATAAGATCATTTACCAGAAAGACAAATATACATTAGCTCATTTGGTGGAACTCGAATCTTGCTATAATCAGTCGGTCAGATTATGAAACTCTTCCCTGAAAATACCCACACTTAGATCATTTAATAGGATGGGACATATCACACTATAGAATAGCTTGGCTAGAAATTGGAATAACTTGCCATATGAGATAAAATCAATTCATGAATTGCATAAATTTAAACTCACATTGCATAACTCTTTGAGCACAAAGTGTCAGTATTTTACATAAGATTACATGGTACAAGAAAAATGTTGTTTTATATGTCTATTGCTTTGTTATGAGACTGAATGAGATATTTATGAATGCTTGTTTTTTATGTTTGCAACTATTTTAAGGCCAGAGGACATTGTTGTAAATGGGGATGACACCCTAACAAATGAACCCTGTATAAAAATACATTTTTTATCAAATCATAAATAAAAAAAGTGCACAAAATGGAATTCTGTAATGCTGCCTTTGCTACCTAAAGATAAAAAAATATTCACACAATATCATTGTAAACCAGAGTAGCTTTTTAAAATCAAGATATTCAAAAGAACAGAACTAATTGGAGAATTGTGACTGTGGAATTATTGTTAAAGAAAATCTTAAACATGTGCTGCTAATTTGTTCCAAATATGACAGTCAGAGAAATATTTGCCTAGCAGGATTTTCTCCAAATATGTATGAATTGTTGATAAACTGGTAAACAGACGAATGGCATCTAAATAAGGGTCCAAAGGGTTCTGTGCAAACAATATAGGAGTCTTGTCCTGTTTTATGCAAGTGATGAAGCAAGTTATGGCTCTACTTGATCAAAAAACATATGCAGTTGCAACAGTGACATTGCAACAGTGAATCCCCCACAGTGAATTCCCAACATCGATGGACTGTTCATTGATGGCGATTTCTCATCAATGGGTGGCATGCATCTAACTCCACTGTTTGTGCAATGTGGAGTTAGATATTTTAAGAATGGGGGCGCGGAGTGGCACAACCCCCCCTGCATTGATGTCCTGGAGTGTTACGGTCAATGTCAGCATGTAGCGGGATCAGTGTTGGCATGCATCGGTGTTGGCGGATGTCAGTGGGTTTGCATCATTGTGAGGAATGTTGGCAGGATTGCCATCACTGCAGCTTGGTGGAATCATCAAAAACCAAGGCTATTATCTTGGCTTGTGCAGGGACTTGTGGTTTGTGTCTTTTAATACTATTGCTATGTCAGTTTCTGTAGAGGTAGAATTAGGGCAAAAGACCCATGTAGGCTACCTACCACTTCTCAGTAGCAGTTATTTTCTTTAGAGAAAGAAAGAAGGAAGGAAGGAAGGAAGGAAGGAAGGAAGGAAGGAAGGAAGAAGGAAGGAAGGAAGGAAGGAAGAAAGAGAGAAAGAAAAGGAACAGCAAGTCAAGAAATGGAGATAATGGGGGGGGGGGTTGTGGGCCATTGGAGTGGCCAATCCATAGGTGCCACAAAAATATTTGATTGTGCAAGTGGACAGACAACAGATAGAATAGGAGAGGACAAAACAGATCCTTGCTTTTAACTGTTTCTACATAACAAATGGGACAGTCTTCTTCAACCCTGTCAGCCCCCCTGCCATTTAAGAGGGAACCCTGCTTCAAAAAACAGGTTTCCAAAACCTATATTTATTTCTCTTTCAATATTACCTTATTACATTTTCAGTTCTTTGCATGTGAAGTATCCCTTTTTCCATAACACCTTTTACAGCAAACATTTCTGACTGCGGTGTCCATATTGCTGTAGTCAAGTTGGGCTTTACCTGTCAGATAAGGTACCAGCCAGATTGTCTAATGCTGTGTTGGTCATTGGCAGGCTCTGGCAACCCTTTCAAAAATGTTCAGGTTTGCTTCGATCCCATATGAGGGACATGGCTTTGTAAGTTTAACATTTTCTAAGTTGTCTGTGTTTTGTTGATCTGCTGCACCTGTACCAGATCCTTCAGCTTTGATAGCTTGCTAGGCATTCAGCCATCACTGCTCCTGTCATAGAAACATAGATTTTGACAGCAGATAAGGACCGCTTGGCCCACCCAGTCTGCCCATTTCCCTACCTAATGGATAAACTGCAGATCCTAGTTAACCAGCAGCCTACTTCTTCCTGCTCTCACCCCCTAGAATTGCCTTATGACTGTCCCGTGCATGCTTGAATTCCACCACTGTTTTTGACTCACAACCTCCTCAGGAAGGCCGTTCCATGCATCCCACAGCCCTCTCTCTGTGAAAAAATACTTCCTTGTTATCTCTGAGCTGCCCCTTCTATCTTCAAATTGTGGCCCTTGTTCTTGCACCTCTTTTTTGAAAGATACTACCCTCTTGGACTTTGTTGATTCCTTGAGGTACTTGAAAGTTTCTATCATAGCTCCCCTCTCCCGCCTTTCCTCGAGGCTATAGCATATTTAGCTCCATAGTCTCTCTTCATATGTCTTCCGTGCAGACCCTGCACCATTTTAGTTGTCCTCCTGGACAGCTTCATCCTGTCTATGTCTTGCAGAGATCGGTCTCCAGAACTGCACGTAGTACTCCAGATGGGGTCTCACCAACTGTCTGTACAGAGGATAATAACTTCCTGTTTTCTACTGGTGATGCCTCCTATGCATCCCAGTATCCCCCAGCCCTTCTTGCTGCCCCTCTCACATTGTTTGCCCACCTTTAGGTCATCAATCTGATATGACTACCCCAGGTCCCTTTCCATTTTTAGTTGTTGTTAGTATCTCACCCCCATTGTGTACTCTTCCCTGGGTTTGTTGTTCATAGGTGCATTACCTTTCACTTGTTAGCATTGAATCTAAGCTGCCATACATTTGACCATTCCTCTAACCTGCCAAGTCCTTCTCATCCTTTCCACCCCACCTTATGCATCAACTCTGTTGCAGATCTTGTGTCATCTGCAAAGAGACATACTTATCCTTCCAGTCCCTCTGCAATGTCACTTATAAAGACATTGAGGAGGACCAGCAATCTACTGAACCCTGTGGTACCCCACTAGTAACCCCATTTCTTCAAGTTGACTCCCTTTACTATTACTCTCTGTATCCTAGTCTTCCAGCCAATTCTTTACCCAGGCTGTCATCTTGGGATCCACCTCCCAGGCTGGCTAACTTGTATATTAATCTTTTGTGTGGGACTGTGTCAAATGCCTTGCTAAAGTCTAGGTAGGCCATGTCCACAGCCCCTCCCGATCTACTACTTTGGTCACCCAGTCAAAGAAATCTATCAGATTTGTCTGGCATGACCTTCCCGCTGTGAATCCATGCTGCCTTGGGTCCTGTGCCCCTCTGGCCTCTAGATATTCAACAGTTCTTTCCTTCAGAAGTGATTCCATCATTGTCCCTACCACTGAGGTTAAACTAACAGGTCTGTAGTTTCCTGCTTCTGCCTTGCTCTCATTTTTGTGAAGGGGAATCACATCTGCCCTCCTTCAGTCCTCGGGTACCACCCCATCCTCCCTGTAACTGCATCTCTTCTCTTCTTTGTTTCTCAGCCTCTCTTTGTTATATAACCCACCATTAGAGAAAGCAGACAGGCTTTCAGGTTCTGTCCCTGCCTGTTCATCTTCTTTCATCACTGCTGCCAATTGTGCAGTCTCAGTTTGGACTTTTTTCTGCTTCTAGTTGGCTGCCATTCTTCTGGTAATCACTTCTGAGCTTGCTGTTGCAGGATCCATACCTTTCTTCTGTACTTCCCTGGCACCAGGTCTAGTACCCAGGCACAAAACTCATGACATAGAGCATGCACAGTGAAAATGTCACTTAGTCTGACTAACTGTCATGAGGTCAGGAAGCACAGGCAAACTGGAAGAAGCTATAAAATTCAAAGTAGCATTTTATTATCTGCAACAGAAAATAAAGTAAAAATACATAATATCATACAGAATAGGTCCTCATACAAGCAGTTCAAACAAAGTACTGCATCTGAGAAGCTCTATTTAAAATCTCAATCTACCTATCATTAATCAAAAACACTGCTGTAGATGTCTTTTCCTGACAGTTTAAAGTCTGCATTCTGTTGGTGTAAATTAATCTCCTGTTTCTCACAAAATGTATCAGAACTTTGTTAATTTCTTTCCTGAGGCCAGCCTGCAGGTGCAACAAAATAGAACATTCTGTCCTAGGGCTGGCCTCCTGTTGAGAATTCTGTTAACAAGCTTGCAGAAGTCAAAGTACGTCTAAAGTCAAACCCCAGTATTATAGATTATATTTTTAAGAAACCCAAATAGCTTTTTTTGCAGTCATTTCAACCATATAATTGTATACATTTGCAAACCAAGAGATCCCAGTTTTACATAAAGATTCCCATATTTTTCAACTACAGAGAAGCAAGGGGAGAAAGAAAGAATAGAAACAGCAAGTGAAGGAAGGGAGATAATGAGGAAAATTGTGGGACCATCAGAGTGGCCAATTCTTAGGTGCCACAAGAAAATCTAATCGGACAATCAAACAGACAAGAGTCAGAATAGGAGAGAACAAAGTAAATACTTTCTTCTAACTCTCTCTGCACAGCAAATGAGATAGGGTCTTATTCAACCCTGACACACCCTCCCTCCCAGCCCATAGCCTCCTGTACAAATTATAAGGTACAGCTCTAAGTCAGTGCCTTATAGTGATATACTCTTCAGAGGCAGAGAAGTATGGCTCACCACATGTTGCAAACAAAATCTGTTGTAACCTTCATCATGCACAGTCCTGCAGACCCTGAATGAAGAAAATAAATTACATCTGACCTTGTTTGCTCAGGGGAAGGGGTTGGCATTAGGACTGACAACACCAAGGAAGTCCCACCACTGGTTTGCCAAGACTCCAGAAACCCAAAACCCTAATAGCTTTTAATTTCCCTACTTTGTACACTTTGCTTTCTTCAACCCTACTGCCTGTATTAACATAGATTTTTTGCAATGAATTTCCCTGCTATTTTTCATAGTGGAATTCATAGTGGAATTGTATTCTCATTCACACATGACCCATAGGGACCTGCATGAAATGAAATACATAGAATAGGATAGATATTTCTAACCCTGATTTACCATATACTGTACTTTACACAGAATAATAGTTATACAAGTAAAAAATACTCCAGAAAATAGCATAACATGTGCAGTAATGAGGGTAAGGTATAACATACATTCACCAGTTAAAACAGGCATTTTAAACTGTTGCAAAAGTAAAATGGATTAATCTCATTTGATACAGTTGCCATGATGAATTAAATTTAGGTTCAACTATTTTTGTGAAAAGATTAAGTAGTGACAAAGATCTTGTGCCAGGATATAATGGATATCTTAAAGTGAACACAAAGATACCAAATATCTTAAAGTGCTCCTAAAAGAGCACCGTGTACTTATTTAACACACTTTTGTTTACAACCATTTTTAACAGATGACAAAAATGGCACTCCTTTACTAAGATTATAAGTGGTAATGTAGAAAGAATAATAAATATAACTAGAGAATTAACATTATTTCCATTTAATAGGTATGCTGTTTATAAAAATAAATCTCATTTACAGGTCCACCACCTCTAATGACGTGCAACACTTAGGAAATGCTGTTCTTTCTTGTTGGCTAAGAAAAGGATAGTAAATATTACAAAATAATCAAATACCCTCTTGAGTGGCTATTTTTTTAACTTCACTTGGTAACAAGAAGTCATACCATCCAGCTCAGCCTCACATAAAAACACAGCTATGAGAGCTAAATTTTCTTGGTACAGCCTACCATACTGTGCATTCTAGTCTCAATAGGGCATGATACATACAATGTATTTCATGTAGGTATATGGGTATGTTCTGCATGAAGCTGTGAACATCCTATACATGGACACAAGTGATACCATGCAAGAGGTGCCACACATGTGCAGGTGTTGCTTGTGTGACGTGTAATGGATAGTAGGATATAGCTATTTATGCTGACTTTACCAGTCCACCTTAATGATCCACAGATGCCAGAGTGACTGAGTTTGTGATGAGTCTATGTGATAATGGTGAACTCCTAAGGGCGATCGCCGTTATTGCTCAGTCAGAGTGCCAAACACATTTTCGGCACTCTGATAACCCTGGCGCACCAGCACAATGGTGCCAGGACATATTTTTACTACTTTCTGTGGTGGGGCTGTGCCCCCCACAAACCCCCCTCATGGGGAGCTTCGCCCCACACACCCCCCTACTTAAGGATTCTCAACTCCGGGGGGGTGCATGTCAGGGAGGTGAAAGTAGTAAAAATAAAAAGGTTCTGGCCAGGTGCGATAAAAATCACACCAGCGCCCAGACCCAAACCCAGTACCTCAGCCAACCCTGCCATTGCCCAATCCCTGACACCATGACGCAGCTCGACAGACAACCACAGCACCACTCCCTACAGCCTCTCCATGCTCGCTCCCATCCCCTGTGTGTGTACGTATAGAGACATCCTGTCACCTAGTTTGCCCTCCCTCTCATCTGGTCACCCTACCTGTAGGTCGCTGTGAGTGGATTGCACGAGGAAGGTGTCACTGTAATTGACGGTGCCCTTTCTCATGCACCCACTTCACAGATTACCATGCGTTGATGTGTCATTTACCATACCCATTCCATTACATGACAGCAGTCACAACAGGCTGGAGCTGACCTGAATGGAGATGGACTATACAGTATTTAGAATTATACCAAATGGGCATACAGTAAATATGGCCCAGTTTGTAGAAGAACAAACAGCTGAAAACCATCAATGGATGTATCTGCATGTGACTATGTGGTCTGCTGGCTTTATCCTGGGTAAACAGTGACTTTCACACCCAGGTACATTTCAATAGTATTAAATTATTGTTACACTTGGGAGAACTTCAACACAGTAGTTTTGAATTAAAGAGGGAGTCTGGCCAAAGTGCTACATTGCAAAATTATAATAAGCATACCTCCAATAAATCTCATATCAAAAATGAGGTTTCTGTATTACTTCATTTTAAAGTTATGAGCTATTTTATAACCCTGATTTCACCACTTATTCAAAACAGCCGGTTTCAGTGAAGAGCCACTGGTGATGTCATAACCTGAACTCGCAGTCTAGTCCTCCCTGTCAGCAACCTTATAGGACCAGTTTCACCAAAGTTTAAGAAACTGTAGCTATAGTGAGCATTAAAAAAAAACTGACACAGGTTTGGCTGCAGTGCTTGGATTTCCAGAAATGTTGAGATGCATGGTACTGTACTTTAGAACACATCAAGAGGTGGTTTTGGAATGCAGCACTGAGCCAAGGTATAGAATGTCAAAGTGGTGCACAATTTTAAAATGTTGGGGGAACATGCAGTCTTGGAATGTGGCAAGGATGTGCCATCTTAAAATGTGGTGGGGCACTCGATTTCAGAATGCAACAGGGATATACACTGAGGAATTTGGTGGGGACTGGCAATTTCAGAAAATAGAGGGGATAAAAAAAATTGTACTTCAGCATTGGAAGGATGCGGTAAGTCCAACATATCAAGAATGGGTTAATGAAATTCTAGCTAACCTTCGTACAGAGAAAGCGATAGCGAGCTTCCACAATAAGTTGAAGAGGTACAAGAGTATTTGGGATCCCCTTCACACGCTAATTATGATTAGAACAGATAAATAAGTTACTGTAATAGTGAATCTTAATTTATGACAGCAGATTGTAATGTTTTTCATACTACAACATGGATTTTTACTGCTGTTTGGGGTGGGGGAAGGGGGATGGGGCAGTTCATGCAACACTGTGAACATATGCAGGGTATATTGTAACTTTCTGTCACCTGTATTGTGAAAATCTGTTAATAAAATTTGAATTAAAAAAAGAAAATAGAGGGGATGCACACTGTCAGAATGTGACAGGACACACCATATTCTTAAATTGCTTGTCCCTGCAACATTATGGAATTGTACGCATCTACCATATTTCAAAACTGTGCATCACATCCCCACCACATTCCAACTTTGTGCATCCCAGCCACATTCTAAAAATATGCATCCTTGCCACATTCTGAAATTGCGCATCCCTGCCACATTCCCAAATTGTGCATCCCTGCCACATTCCCAAATTGTGCATCCCTGCCACATTCTGAAATTGCGCATCCCTGCCACATTCCCAAATTGTGCATCACTGCCTCATGCTGAAATGGTGCATTCACCCAAATTCCAAAATTGCACATCCCCACCACATTCCAAAGTTGTGCTTCAATGTCACATTCTAAAATTGTTACTGCCATATTCCGAAATTGTGCATCACCATCACATTCTGAATTGTGCATCACCACCACATTCCGAAACTGTGTGCCACTGCCACATTCTGAAACTGTTCGCCACCACCACATTCTGAAACTGTGTGCCACTGCCACATTCTGAAGCTGTGCACCACTACCACATTCTGAAACTGTGCATCACCACCATATTCTGAACCTGTGTGTCACTGCCACATTCTGAACTTGTGTATCACCACTGCATTCCTACACTGTCCATCACCGCCACTTTCTAAAATCATAGAAACATAGAAGTTGATGGCAGATAAGGACGGCAAGGCCCATTCAGTCTGCCCATTTCCTTTTCTACCTTACAAATGTGCCATTGACCTTTGCTCTGTCAATGGCCTATCTATTCATACTCATCTATATTGCTCTCTTCTGCCTAGCCCATGCCTGTTTGAAGCCCTGCACTGTATTCATATCTGCCACTTCCTGAGGTTGGCCATTCCATGCATCCACCACCCTTTCTGTGAAAAAGAACTTCCTCACATTATGCCTTAATTGGCCTCACTCTAAGCTCATGCTATGTCCCCTTGTCCTGCTATTTTTCTTATATTGAAACATGTTAGACTCTTTCACCTTGTTAATGCCCTTAAGGTGTTTGAATGTTTCGAGCATATCACCTCTCTCCCTCCTTTTCTCTAGGGTATACATATTGAGCTCTATTAATCAGTCCTCATATGTCTTCTGATGCAGTCCCTGCACCATTTTGGTTGCCCTTCTCTGGACTGCCTCAATTTGGTTAATGTCCTTGAAGGTGGCCTCCAGTACTGCACACAGTACTCCAGAAGAGGCCTAACCAGTGTCTTGTAAAGAGGATTATTACCTCCTCTTCCGACTTGTGATACCACTTACTAATACACCCCAACATCCCCAGCCTTACCTACTGCTTTAGTGGTCTGCTTGGATGATTTCAGGTCATCGGTGATGATGATGCCCAAGTCTCTTTCTTCCCTTGTGACTGCCAGCAACTCCCTTCAAGCCTATAGGTGGCTTTAGGGTTTCTCTTCCCTATGTGCATGATCTTGCACTTCTTTGCATTAAACCTCAGTTGCCACTCTTCCAACCATTTTGCTAGTTTATCCAGATCTCTTCTCATTCTGCCCACCCCATCAAGATCATCTACTCTGTTGCAGATCTTGGTGTCATCTGCAAACAGACAAACCTTACCTTCCAGTCCACCTGCAATGTCACTGATGAAGATATTGAAGAAGACTCGCCCCAGGACTGATCCCTAATACACTCTATTGTAACTTGCATATCTTCTGACTGTAAACCATTTATGAACACTCTCTGTTTTCTGCCCATCAACCAGTTTGCCACCCAGTTGACTAACTTCTGACCCACCCTGAGTCTACCCAGCTTATTAATCAATTTTCTATGTGGAACAGTATTGAAAGCTTTGCTGAAGTCAAGGTAGGTGACATCAACTGCTCCTTCTTGGTCCACCACTCTGTTTACCCAGTCAAAGAAATCCATGAGATTAGTTTGACAGGACCTTCCTTTTGTAAACCCATGCTGTCTTAGATCCTGTGCCCCTATGTATTCCAGGTGTTGCACTATCCTTTCCTTAAGGAGTGCCTCCATAATTGTGCCCACTACTGAGGTAAGACTGACTGGTCTGTAGTTCCCTGCCTCCTCCCTGCTACCACTCTTGTGGAACAGGATCACATGAGCCCTTCTCCAGTCTTCTGGGACCTCTCCTGTGCTCAGAGATTCACTAAACAGTTCTGATAATGGCTCTGTCTGGTTCCACCCTTAGCTTCTTTAGTACCCTAGGATGTTTGCCATCAGGTCCCATTGCCTTGTCCACCCTGAGCTTATCAAGCTCTTATAGGACCCTTTCTTTTGTAAAGGGGCTATTGCACACTTCCCTTCCCCCATGTCCATGATGCTGAGCTGTGGGCCCTGGCCTACCTTCTCTTCAGTACATACTGAGTGAAGTATCTTTTTAGGATAGATGCTTTTACATGGTCCTCCTCACATGCCCCCTTATCTCCTTTGATCTTAGCAATACCCCCTCTGGACTTTCTCCTTTCACTAATGTATCTATAGAAAGTCTTGTCACCTTCTTTTACTGTTTGTGCTAGTGTTTTGTCCGTTTGGGCCTTTGCCTGCCTTGCTGCCTTCCCTGCTTCACTGCCACATTCCGAAATAGAGTGCCACTGTTACATTCTGAAACTGTGGGCCACTACCATATTCCAAAACTGTGCACCACGGCCACAATCTGAAATAAAGCATCACCACCACATTCTGAAACTGCATCACTGCCACATTCTGAGCCTATGCATCACCACCATATTCTGAACCTGTGCGTCACCACCAGATTCTAAACCTGTGCATCACTGCCACATTCAGAAATTGCAAGTTACCACCACATTCTGAAACAGATTGTGACCACCACATTCTGAAACTGTACACCACTACATTCCAAAACTGTGAACCTCTGCCACATTCTGAAAATATGCATCACTGCCATATGCCAAACCTGTGCATCACCACCATATTCTGAACCTTTGTCACCGCCACATTCTGAACTTCTGCGTCACAGCCACATTCCCAACCTGTACACCACTGCCACATTGTGAAATTGTGCATCACCACCACATTCTGAAATAGTGTCACTGCCATATTCTGAAACTGTGTGCCACTACCACATTCAGAACCTGTGCATCACCACTACATTTCAAACCTGTGCATCACCGTTGCATTCCCAACCTGTACGTCACCACCACATTCTGAAATTGAGTTTCCACCACATTTCGAACCTGTACATCACTGCTGCATCCTGAAATTGTGTGTGACTGCCACATTCTGTAATTGTGCATCATCCACATTCTGAAAGTTTGCATCACTGCCACATTCCGAAATTGCTTGTCACTGCCACATCCTAATATCGTATCGGGTCATAATGTCGTACGCGATAATGTGACATTATGCTGAATCCTAGACCTGTGCATTCTTTGTGTTGGACCTCCACCCGGAGTTAGAATACTTATTGGGAGGTCCAGGGTGCAGACCCCCACAATGGAGAATGTGGGGTGGTGCCCCCCCGAGAAAAAAAGATACCGGGGAAGCACGCAACGCGCTTCTGCCGCACAACATTCTGTCATGCATGGTTTTGACCCCTTGCCTGCTAATATTAAGCAGGGTTTTATTTAACTCTAAAATTTGACTAGCGTTTTGCTCATAAAAGTGCTAAAACATTGTGAAAATGCACAGCACCTGCCTCATTGTGTTTAACAAACATAGCACTTCTAGAAAACCTATATAAATACTTTCTGTACAGTTAGTATTGTCCCAAGGAAAAAACCTGCTAATCAATTATTTAAAACCCTGTTAAGTGTAAACTTCCACATTCCAAAATTGCCTGTCATTGTCACATTCTGAAAATGTAAATCCCCACCATATTAAAAAAAAATTGTACATCCCCAACACATTATGAAAATGAGCTTCACTGACACATTCTGATATTGTATATCTGAGTCATGTTGCAACATTATGTATCCCGGCTTCATTCTGAAATTGCATGTGACTACCACATTCTGAAACTGCATTACCACCACATTCTGAGATTCTGTGTCCATGCCACATTGTGAAATTGCATGTTGCCACTGCAATCTGAAATCAAACATCCCAACCCCATTTTGAAATTGTGTGTTATCACCACATGCCAAATGTATGCATCCATGACACCTTACAAAATTATGTATCCCTGTCAAGATCCACATCTATGTGTCCACTACATTTCAAAACTGGGTATCTCTCCCACATTTTAAAAATATAATACCACTACATTATGAATTTTAGCATCCTGCCACATTCCAGAATTACGTGTCCCAGCTACTTTCTGAGATTGTGCCATTACTGCATTCCACAGTTGCAGTCTGGTGACATTTTGAAATCTCATACCTGCAGTATTCAAAAAACTGCACACAAAAACTTTGTCATTCTAAAGCCATGTTTGGCATTGCATTCCAACCCCATCATATTCTAAAGTACCATACCTTGCATCTACACATTATGGAAGAGCATGCACTGACCCTCCCAGTGTAATTTTTCCTTTTTCAGATGTTTACTACAACTGCAGTTATAAGTAATATAGGAGAAATAAGTCATATGAGGTAGCTGGCATGGAGGACTGGGCTGCGTGTTCAGGTTATGGCATCATCAGTTGCTCTTCTCTGAAACTGGCTTTTTTGAACAGGGAGTGAATTCAGGGTTACAAAATGGCTTGTAACTTTTAAATGAAGAACCTTAGAGATCTGATTTTGGTATGAGGCTGATTGAGGATATGCTGATCCAAATTTGGAATTTATTAATGCCAGAAATTTTGGCCAGAGTCCCTCTTTAAGTATATGTCAATTCATGAATATGCATGATATGCAATATATAAAAGCTGTGTAGAAACATAGAAACATAGATTTTGATGGCAGATAAGGACCGCTTGGCCCACCCAGTCTGCCCATTTCCCTACCTAATGGATAAGCTGCAGATCCTAGTTAACCAGCAGCTTACTTCTTCCTGCCCCCAACCCCTAGAATTACCTTATGACTGTCCCATGCATGCTTGAATTCCACCCTGTTTTGACTCACAACCTCCTCCGGAAGGCCGTTCCATGCATCCACAACCCTCTCTGTGAAAAATACTTCCTTAAGTTACCTCTGAACCGGCTCCTTCGATCTTCAAATTGTGCCCCTTGTTCTTGCACCTCTTTTTTGAAAGATGCTACCCTCTGGACTTTGTTGATTCCTTGAGGTACTTGAAAGTTTCTATCATGTCCCCCTCTCCCTCCTTTCCTCGAGGCTATACATATTTAGCTCTTAAGTCTCTCTTCATATGTCTTCCGGTGCAGACCCTACTCCATTTTGAATTGCCCTCCTCTGGACAGCTTCCATCCTGTCTATGTCTTTCTGGAGATTGGGTCTCAGAACTGCACACTATACTCCAGATGGGGTCTCACCAACTGTCTGTACAGAGGATAATAACTTCCTGTTTTCTACTGGTGATGCCTCTCCTATGCATCCCAGTATCCCCCCAGCCCTCCTTGCTGCCCTCTCACATTGCTTGCCCACCTTTAGGTCATCTGATATGACTACCCCCAGGTCCCTTTCCATTTTTGTTGTTGTTAGTATCTTACCCCCATTGTGTACTCTTCCCCTGGGTTTTTGTTTCCCAGGTGCATTACCTTGCACTTGTTAGCATTGAATCTAAGCTGCCATACATTTGACCATTCCTCTAACCTTGCCAAGTCCCTTCTCATCCTTTCCACCCCACCTTGTGCATCAACTCTGTTGCAGATCTTTGTGTCATCTGCAAAGAGACATACTTTCCTTCCAGTCCCTCTGCAATGTCACTTATAAAGACATTGAAGAGACTGATCTAATACTGAACCCTCAGTTCCCACTAGTAACCCCCATTTCTTCAGAGTTGACTCCATTTACTATTACTCTCTGTGTCCTATTCTCCAGCCAATTCTTTACCCAGGCTGTCATCTTGGGACCCACTCCCAGGCTGGCTAACTTGTATATTAATCATTTGTGTGGGACTGTGTCAAATGCCTTGCTAAAGTCTAGGTAGGCCATGTCCACAGCCCCTCCCTGATCTACTACTTTGGTCACCCAGTCAAAGAAATCTATCAGATTTGTCTGGCATGACCTTCCCACTGTGAATCCATGCTGCCTTGGGTCCTGTGCCCCTCTGGCCTCTAGATACTCAACAATTCTTTCCTTCAGAAGTGATTCCATCATTTTCCCTACCACTGAGGTTAAACTAGCAGGTCTGTAGTTTCCAGCTTCTGCCTTGCTCCCACTTTTGTGAAGGGGAATCACATCTGCCCTCCTCCAGTCCTCGGGTACCACCCCATCCTCCCATGATTTGTTAAAGAGGGTAGTTAGTGGTGTCACTAGTTCTACCTTAGTTCTTTAGAATTCTGGGATGAATCCCATCAGGCCCCATTGCTTTGTCTACCTTCAGTTTTAAGAGTTCTTTCAGAGACCCTTTCTTCTGTAAATGGGCTGGTATCAACTTCTGTATCCAGAGTGTTTCTGCTGTTTGTTTTAGGTACCTCCCCTCTTCCTTTGTAAATACTGAGCAAAAATATTTGTTTAGTATCTCTGCCTTTCACAGTCACCCTCTGCCCCCCGCCCCCCCTTATTAAGCCTCACTATCCCTCCCTTGGTCTTCCTTCGCTCCCTGATGTACCTATAAAAGGTTTTATCCTCCTTCTTAACTGAGTTGGCTATCTTTTCCTCGGTTTGGGCCTTTGCTGTTCTGACTGCCTTCCCAGCATCCTTTTGCATTAACTGATACAGTTCTCTGTCCTGCTCCTTCTGTGATTCCTTGTACTTCCTGAATGCTTTCTTTTCTCTTGAACCTTCACTGCCACTTCCTTTAGAGAACCACAGTGGTTTCTTACATCATTTTGTTTTATTTGCTTCACAAAGGCTCATTACCTCTGTGATGGCAGTTTTTATTATTCCCATTGTTCTTCCACCCTCCTTCCTGCCCATTTGCTAGTGCATTCCTTAGGCACTCACCCATTTTGGAAAAGTCAGCCCTCCTAAAGTCCAGTACTTTGCCTTTGTGTAAGCTTGACTCTATTGCTGTGTTTATTGTGAACCATACTGTTTGATGGTCACTAGTTCCCAGATGGCTACCCACTTCTACATCTGTGATCTCTCTCTTCATCTCCATTTGAGAGAACCAGGTCTAAGATTGCTCCCTCTTGGTGGGCTCCAATACTAGTTGTCTCAGGCATGCCCTCTGTAGGGCATCTAGAATAACCCACTCTTGTGAGTGGCTGCTGCAACTACTCCAGTTAACATCTGGCATATTCAGATCACCCATCAGCAACATCTCCCTTTTTCTGCCATTCTAAGTATTCTTTCTATCATTTCCTTGTCCATTCCTCCCCTGAGAGGGGTCTGTGTCTAAACCCTGTGCGGATTGTCGTGCCATTCCGGTCTCAAATTTACCACAGCTTCTTCTCCTCCTGTTTTCCCTTTTGTTCTGTTGCTTTGATTCCGTCCCTTATGTAAAAGCTACTCCTCCTCCTCTTTTACCCTCCCTGTCCCTCCTGTAGACAGTGTGATCCTGGTATGTTTATGTCCCAGTCATGGTTTTGTGTGTACCATGTTTCTGTGACTTACGATATCCAGATGTTCCTCTTCCATCAAGGCCACTAATTCAGGAAACTTGTTACTCAGACTACGAGCATTGGTACTCATTGCTCTCCATTTTTTGATGGCTTTACCTTCTTTTGCATCATCCCCCACTGACCCTTCTACCTCAGTCTTTTTCTCATTTAGTACCCTGTTTTGTAGGGAGAGGTTGGGATTTTCCTGCTGCTTATCAGTGCCTCCCCCCTTGACTAGTTTAAAAGCTTGCCAATGAAGCATTTAAACCGATTGCTCAGAAGACTTGTTCCCTGGACAGATGCAGACCATCCTGCCAGTATAGGCTGGTGTCTCTCCAGGTGGAACCCCAGTCCCCAATGAAGCCAAACCCCTGTGCTCCACACCAGTTTTCCAACCATTCATTAAACTGTATGGTGCAAAGTACCCTCACCTCACTTATGTCATTGACAGGAAGCACCTCAGAGAAGGATATTGTGTGTGCTACTTGTAGTAGGCCCCTTCCCAATTCCACAAAGTCCTTCTGCACTGCTCTAATCTCATGATGAGCCAAGTCATTTGTCCCTAGGTGGACAATGATGTCCAGCTCAGACTTCTGTGCAGCTGTTCTTGTGATCCCGAGGATGTGCTTCCTGTCTCTCCAAGTTTTGGCACCAAGCAGGCACCTTACTTCAGTTTTCCCTGCACCCCCAGTTCTATCCCCCTAATAATTGAGTCCCCCACCAGGAACTGCTTCCTTTCCTTGTGGTGTCCTCTGCCTCCTTCTTGTGGGTCTCCCTTGTGACAGTTGTCTTCAGCCTCCTTAGTCTGCTCTGCGGGTGCATCCATAGGGGAGCTATGCTCCCCCAGAATGATGTATGGATTGTGGTGTGGAACAACTGACTGTGTGTGCCTCTGTTCCACCATCCTCACCCTCCCTGAGCCCACTGTGGTCCAACTGCTGTGCTTTCTTTGCAACCTCTGAGGTAGTGGTGGTGGCTGTGGTGCTCCCTGGATGGGGGAGGTTCCCTTCCTACTGTCCATTGTGGCCTGGGAGGTTCCCTTACTACTGTCCAGATTGGCCTGAAGATGGGCAACTTCCTCCCTCAGGGCAGAGAGTTGTCTGAAAATAGGGCAGTATCTCAGCCTCCAGAAAGACTCCCGGAAGACTGCTGCCTCACAGCCATTACATTGCTCTACTCCCCACATTTTTTTTTTGTTTTTTGTTTTTGTGTGTGTGTGTGTGTGTGTGTGTGTGAGATTGGTTTTATTATATATAAATATATATATATTATACAATGTGATGCTTATATTGTCAGTGCAGTGTGCTAGAGAGGATATGACAGTGATATGCACCTTGCACTCTTGACACTCTTGAGGAAATGATGTCAGAACCCCAGGTATAAAGGAACTATTTCCAGGGGTGGGTGGGGTGAGGGGTGGGAAGGGGTTGGGCCTAAACTGTGCCCTCACAAAACAATCAGCTAAAAGCTGTGACCCACCACTGCGATGAGTGCCTTCCTGTCAGCAAGATGCCCTACCCAACAATTTGACAGAGAAAATACCCTGCTAATCAAATAGAGAAAAATCCACACATCCAAGTCAGACACAGGTAAACCTCCCCAGCCCCAAAACAGACCTGGTGGTTTGTGCTTTGAAAGCTGTCAGCCCCAAAATAAGTCAGCTGTGCTTTAAACTCTTCCTGCACTGAAAATCTTAAGAATTGTAACAAACAAACATAAACCTAGATCCACCACCCTCTGTTGCTTGAAAGACTGTCTTTTCCTGTTTCACACTGCAGGTTTTGCTATGACAACTCCTTAACCACAGTAACTTATTTAAAAATATTTGAACTATCACAAACTCCTACGCACCAGTAAATTATTTAAAAATAGTTTCTGTCCCCAAATCCTAGTAGTCAATCCAGCTACCCCCAAGGGACAACCAAAATGCAGTATTCCAACACTTGTGAAGTTACTTCCAAGATAAGCAGAGTTTGCAAGCTCCTTTTTCAACTCCTCAGCCACCTGTAAGTTATTTAAAAATAGTTTGTCAGAAAATCCTATTAGACAATCTAGCTACATCTGAGGATCTACCCAAATGCAGTATTTAAATCCTTCTGAAGTTACTAACAAGATAAACAGAGTTTGCAAGCCCCTTCTTGGTTAAACACTAAATAAATATGTGAATAAAAAGCAATTACCAAGGGTAGTTAGTTTCACCTCCCACAGAATTAAGCAAAAGTGCTCGTTGTTGCAGATATCAAGTACAATATAGAATTTCTCACACAGCTCACAGCTGAATAAAAGTAGTGTCCTTCAGGTCAAGAAAATGTGCTTTGTGTCTCTAACTATTGCAGCCTCCAGTAATTTATAGTAATCTGATCTAGTCTGGATGTCTCCACCCAGGGCAATTTGTTGACAATGGTTATGATGTAGCCTTTCCTGTTCCAATACAACACTTTGTGGTCTGAAAACAATTTCTTGCACCTAAGGCTGTCTGTGTTTCAATTCACACTGCAGGTTTTGCTATGACAGCTCCTTAACCACAGTAACTTATTTAAAAATAGTTTAACTATCACAAAGTGTGACACTTAGAACTCCACTCCCTGATGAAGACTTTTTAGGAAATATATAGGGGTGTTCTAGCTGCAGTCCTATGAGAACTTTAACACTTTAATAAATACACTGACCTGACTTCAGCCTTGGTGTGTGCACCATCTTTTGTTGTTTTGTCTTGGATGGTTGGTTAGTAGTACCTTTAGGGGATTGGTACACATGCATTTTAGAATTTTGGCATCCACAACCCCTGCCTGCTGCACTCTGCTGGTGCAGATCGGTATGTGTGGGCAAGTCACATTAGGGTTGAAAACATCCTATCAGATGCCTATGCCAGGCTGCAAATGGATCCCATCCTCTTCAGGGAGCAAAGATGAAAGATATGGCAGTCCTCCAAGGTTTTCTGTATCCGCGTCTGAATGGCGAACAAATAATAAGCATTTCTAGTCAGTCCTAGTACTGCCTTCACCTCACTGTAGAGACTCTGAGGGCTAGGGGCTGGTAGAGGACTGATCAGACCCTGAGACTACAGTTTTGGCAGGGCAGAGAGGGGGCATAGCAGCTACTGCCACCTTAGGGCTGCATAGCCTCTATCCCCTCTGCTGGCCTATTGCACTGAAGAGAACACTTCTGGGATCTGATGCATACTTGCCTTGACCCCTAGCCCACATTAATCCATCCATACATCCATCCCATAGCCATGTGGACAGACCAGGATTAGGTTTGGAGGAGGCCAGCCACTCAGGTTTGTAAAAGTGTTGAGGCCCCTGTCTGTGCTGAGTGGGACCTCTGCAAACCACAAGCCAGAGAAAGCCTTCCTCCAGAGATGTGTAAGGGTGTGCAGGCCTTTCATAGATCAGTTACCAAGATCATTGGCACAATCCATTTGCATTTGTGTGGTTGTAATGAACATAAACAACTGTACATCACAGAGTTACAAAATGGCACCCACTAACAGTGTCCTGGTCAACAACGATGTCCTGGTACACATAGGGACTAGCGATCTCACCAGTCAGTCAGTTGTGGAGACCAAGGAACACCTGACCAGGCTGGGAGACAAAATGACATCAATTTAGTCTGACATCTCCTTCTCTGAGATCCTGCCAGTCTGGGAGAGGGGGGCCGATGGACCGAAGGTCAGAGAAGGGGAGATAGGGGAGCTAAACATGTGGCTCAAGGGCTGGTGCTAGGGAAAAGGACACACATTTGTAGGTAACTCGCAGCAGTTTTGTGACTGAAAGTTCTTTGAATTCGATGGACTGCATCTGACTAAGATGGGAGTCAGTGCATTGGGGCAGACGTTTGATGTCTTTGCAGAATATTTAAAATAGAAAATGGGGAGTGCAGCACCTGATGCATCGAATGGGAAGAGCACCCCTCCCCCATCAGCTAATGATCAAACAGGAGTTCAGCATGTTTGTAGTTCATTTGCATCACCAGATAAGAAAAAAGGTCCAGCTCCCCATACAATGTGCAGGGGAAAAGCCCACAACTAACACACCAAAATCTGGCCAATGGAAAATCATGTACACAAATGCCCGTGCTCTGGGAAACAAGATCTCAGACCTGCAGGCAACAATGACAGAGGTTAAACTGGACATAGTAGCCATTAGCAAGACATGGTTCACCAGTAACCACACTTGGGAGACTTTAGTACCTGGCTATGCACTGTTCAGAAGAGACCGAGGTGAAAAAAAGGGGGGGTGGAGTGGCCCTTTATGTCAATGAAAATATCAAAGCTACAGAAATTCAGAATACACATAAAGAGCCAGAAGAACTGTGGGTCACCCTGGAAACAGGAAATGGGACAGCTATATGAACTGGAGTTGTCTACAGACCTCCCAACCAGGGGGAGGACATAGGCACATTACTGTTAGAAGATATATAAAACATGACAGCTAAAGGGGAGGCTCTGATAATGGGAGACTTCAACATGTCGGATACAGATTGGTCAATACCAGCAGGAACATCTGCCAGAACTAGACACATAGTGGATTCCCTGCAGGGGAAGGGCCTCAAACAATTGGTACAACAACCCTCAAGAGACAGGGCTATCCTGGATCTAGTACTGACTAACGGGGAAAAGATCACAGATCTCCAGGTAGAAGGTCACCTGGGGGCCAGTGACCATCACATGGCATAGTTCTGTTTGGTCACTAGAACTAAATCATCCCATTCCAAGGCAAAAAAAATAGGACTTCAGAGGAGCTGACTTTGATAAAATGGCTAACAGAGTAAAGCTAGCCCTGGCAAGAAGAAATACAGGTGAGGGGGTACAGGCAATGTGGGCAAGCATTAAGAATGCAATACTTGAAGCAACATCCCTTTGTGTTAGGGAGAAAAGCAAGAACAAAAGAAGGAGGCAGCCACTCTGATTCTCAAAATCAGTAGCAAACAAGGTCAAAGCCAAAAGGCTGGACTTCAGGAAATATAAGGGAACACAGCGGGTTGAAGATAGGGAGGCATACCAAACTTCCCTAAGGGAAGCAGGGAAGGCAGTAAGACAGGCAAAGGCCCAATCTGAGGAAACACTAGCATGGACAGTGAAAGAAGGGGACAAGACTTTCTATACATACATTAGTGAAAGGAGAAAGTCCAGAGGAGGACCAAGGAAAAACATCAATCCTAAATAGATACTTCTGTTCAGTATTTACTGAGGAGAAGGTAGGGTAGGGCCCACAGCTCAGCACCATGGACATGGGAGTGGGATGTGCACAAGTCCCTTCACAAAATAAATGATCCTAAAAGAACTCACTAGGCTCAGGGTGGACAAGGCATTGGAACCTGATGGTATACATCCCAGGGTACTAAAGGAACTAAGGGTGGAACTAGCAGAGCCATTAACAGAACTGTTTAGTGAGTCTCTGAGCACAGGAGAGGTCCCAGAAGACTGGAGAAGGGCTCATTTGATCCCTCTCCACAAGAGTGGCAGCAGGGTGGAGGCAGGGGACTACAGACCAGTCTTGCCTCAGTAGTGGGCAAAATTATGGAGCCACTCCTTAAGGAAAGGATAGTGCAACACCTGGAATCCATATGAGCACAAGATCCAAGACAACATGGGTTTACAACAGGAAGATTCTGTCAAACTAATATCATAGATTTATTTGACTGGGTAACCAGAGTGGTGGACCAGGTGGATGCAGTTGATGTTGCCTCCTATTACTTCAGCAAAGCTTTCAATACTGTTCCACACAGAAGATTGATTAATAAGCTGGGTAGGCTCGGGGTGGGTCAGAAGTTGGTACACTGGGTGGCAAACTGGTTGGCGGGCAGAAAACAGAGTGGTGGCAAACATTATACATTTAGAAGAGATGTAGGTCACAAATGGGGTACCTCAGGGATCTGTTCTGGGCCAGTCATCTTCAATATCTTCATCAGTGACATTGCAGATGGACTAGAGGGTAAGGCTTGCCTGTTTGCAGATGACACCAAGATCTGCAACAGAGTATATAATCCAGATGGTGTGGGCAGAATGAGAAGAGATCTGGAAAAACTGGCAAAATGGTCTGAGCAGTGGCAACTGGGGTTTATTGCAAAAAAGTGCAAGATCATGCACATAGGGAAGAGAAATCCTGAAGCTACCTATAGGTTTGGAGGGGAATTGCTGGCAATCACAAGGGATGAAAGAGACTTTGGCATCATCATCACAGGTGACCTGAGATCATCCAAGCAGACCACTAAAGCAGTAGGTAAGGCTAGAGGGATGTTGGGGTGTATTGTTAGTAGGGGTATCACAAGTCATAACAGGGAGGTAATAATTCCTCATTACAAGACACTGGTTAGGCCCCTTCTAGAGTACTGCATGCAGTACTGGAGGCTGCAGCTGCACAAGGACATTAACAAAATGGAGGCAGTCCAGAGAAGGGCAATCAAAATGGTGCAGGGACTGCATCAGAAAACATATGAGGACAGATTAATGGAGCTCAATATGT
Source organism: Neoceratodus forsteri (assembly GCA_016271365.2). Classification (NCBI taxonomy): domain Eukaryota; kingdom Metazoa; phylum Chordata; order Ceratodontiformes; family Ceratodontidae; genus Neoceratodus; species Neoceratodus forsteri. Next base: position 735,339,405 of record CM057454.1, read on the forward strand.
ATTCCCTAGAGCAAAGGAGGGAGAGAGGTGATATGATCGAAACATTCAAATATCTTAAGGGCATTAACAAGGTGAAAGAGTCTAAAATGTTTCAATATATGAAAAATAGCAGGACAAGAGGATACAGCATGAGATTAGAGAAAGGCCAATTAAGGGGTAATGTGAGGAAGTTCTTTTTCACAGAAAGGGTGGTGGATGCATGGAATGGCCTACCTCATGAAGTGTTGGATATGAAGACAGTGCAGGGATTCAAACAGGCATGGAATAGGCATAAGGGAACAATACAGCCGGGTATGAATAAATAGGCCACTGACAGAGAAAAGGCCTATGGCACATTCATAAGGTAGAAAAAATGGGCAGACTGGATGGGTCTTGCGGTCCTTATCTGCTGTCAACTTCTATGTTTCTCTGTTTAGTGAGTAAATCAAAAACACCCACTGAGTTTACTAAGAAACTAGTATAGATGGAAGAATAACAGTTGGAGCCAGTGTTTAAAAAACTTCTACTGCAAGAAACAAATGACTTATGGTTCAGTACAGATCTCTTTTAGTTTATGTTGAGTGAATACATAAAGCAAGGCAAGGCAAAGGCAAAGCAAATTTATTTGTTCAAGGCTTATCCAAGGCTCTAGGCACTGTACAGACTGCAGTTTAAAGCAATATGCACAATACGTAAAATTTCAAAAAGGCAGTAAAAGCACAGTAGTTTGCTGGCCAGTTTGCCAGTTTGGGCTGGCAGTATAGCCTAGAGGTTAGAGTAATGAGCTGTGAACGAGTTTGGTACATCCAGCAGACCAGACCTGGGTTTGATTCTCACAGCCTCCACTTGCATACTGTGTGACTCTGAGCAAGTCACTTAACCACCCAGTGTTCCCAGGTCGCCCCTGAAAACAGGCACTTGTGCCTAGTGGGCCTTACCCGGTTACCAAAGACTAAAATAAAAAAAATAAATAAATAAATAAAAATAAAATAAAACATACCACGCCAGGCATCATCAATAAATTAAGAATTTTAGGTGGTCATAAAATGCTGATTAAAAAGATGGGTTTTAAGCAATGTCTTAAAACATTCCAGAGAGCGATGTCTTCTGATCGAAGCTGGGAGTGCATTCCATATGACAAGGGTTGCCACATGGAAATTTCTGTCTCTTGAAGATTTCTGTCAAGAGTGTGGAACCACAAGGAGTCCCACCTCAGAGGAATAACAAGAACAAACGGGTGTGTATTTGGACAGAAAGTCTTTCAGATAACTAGGGCTCAAATTCTACAAGGCTTTGTACACCAACAAACATGTCTTGAAGCTGATGCACCACCTCACTGGCAGCCAGTTCAGTTCATGGAGAACTAGCTTGATATGCCAGGACCAAAGGGTCCCAGCTATCAGCTGGGCTGCCGAGTTCTGCATGAGCTGCAAGCGACACACCAGCCCTGCAGATAGCCCTAGGTAGAGAGCATTATAGTAATCCAGACAGGGGGTGACAAAAGTGTGCACTAGTGTTTCTAGGTCAGGTGTGAATTTGGTCGATGATCCGTAGATGTTAAAAACCACTATGTACAACAGAAGACAGTTGATGTTCTAGTGTCAGCCTATTATCCATGATGATGTCTAAATTCTTTACCCTATCAACCGCTCATAGTGTCATGCCTTTTAATGATAGCAACAAGGCATCATCCCTATTCTGTAGTAAAACAGCCACAAGGTCTCAGGCACACACAACACCCATTAGAGGGATGCAAAAAACTTTAAAATGTAGGTAACTTACATGACTTTTATTCAATTGGAAAAATGAAGGACAAACAGAAACATCTCACCTGACATGTTTCAGACACAGCAGTCCTTTATCAAAGGCTAGGGATATAGTACAAGCACACATCTTTTAAGCTAAAAATCATCATGTAATCCTCTGATCACATCAGTGCACACTTCTTTGGTTGTTACTATTCTGTGGTATAGACACTTGACCCAGTTTCACCAGTGGGCTCCCTGTCTTCACTGAATTATGTCTGAGGCAGACTGAAGCCATCCAGTCCTGGATTTCTACCAGACACTCCAGTAGAGCTACTGCATTTACCCTGTCAGGTGCACACAACAGATAGATCTAGGTATCATCTGCATAGCAGTGAAAACCCAAACCATACCACCTGATGATCTCCAGTGGCAACATGTACACAACAAATAACATGGGTGTCAAAACTGATCCCTAAGGCACTCTGCAGCAGAAAACAACAGTATCCAAGATCTTGCTGCCCAATGTCACCTGCTGCACTCTGCCAAATAAGTAGAACTCAAACCACTGCATTGCCATACTCGAGAGTCCTACACAGTGTCTCAGCCAAGACAACAGCATTGCATGATCCACTGTGCCAAATACCGAGGACAGAACTAGCAGTGCCAAGATGTAACAATAACCATTGTCTCTTGCCCAGAGTATATCCCTGAATACTATGACAAATGCAGTCTCTATACTATACTAAGGTCTGAACCCAGACTGAAATGACTGAAGAATCCCATAATATTCCAAGCAGTCCTGTAGCTGTGCTGCCACTACCTTGTCAATAACTTTCTCTAAAAATGGGAGGTTCAAGACAGTCCTGTAATTTACCAGATCCTCAGGGTCCAATGATGGTTTCTTTACCCCTGCCTTCTTCACTTCAGCGGAGAAAGCACCCTCCCAAAGCGAATACCTGACTATGTCAGTGATAATTGGAACCATGGTTAGCCAGCAACTTGAGAGAAAGCTGGTAGGCCCTGGGTCCAAAATACAGCAGGTAAAATGCAGCCCCAAGACCACTCTGCAGACCACCTCAATTCAAACTCCTCCCAGGGTGAAAGCAAGCTCAAATCCCTTACCTCATGAACACTGCCAGCCCATGACAGGCCACTTAAGAAAATTCCAGCTCAGATGGTGGACACCTTGAGGAAAAATCAACTGAATTCATTGCACTTTTCTGCTGTTAATATTTCTTCCAACTGTAGGCAGTGAGGATTTAGCAATCTGTCCACAGTGTTGAAGAGCTGAGCCAGTCAATTGGTACTTTCAGCTATCACATGTGACAGGAATGTTGTGTTTTTCAATGTGCTAGCCTGCTGATGCTCGCCATAGTGAGCATTCAGTGCCAATTTATCCTCCTCAGAGTTGGATCTCACTAGAAATGCTCCGACCTCCACCACTTCATCTTCATCCACCTCAGATCAGCATCAAACGAGGGTGATCGGGTGGGACATAAAAAAGCAAACACAATAGGATGCCAGAGTGCCAAAGGCTGCTGTAAGAGACTAGAAGCATAGACACATTGAAAACGAGATGACAGAAGGAGACCAAGGGTCCTTCTAGTTTGCCTATTTGTTCCTTGGACCTACTCAAATCCCAGGACCTAACCCTCAACCCTTTCTGCATAATGCCTCCTGTTTCTCCTGTTGCTAATGATCTCACATCCCATCCCAGTTTGAATGATGTCATGGACATTGCTTCCACTACCTCAGCTGGCAGTTCATTCCATGATTCCATGACTTTCTGTAAACTAGTGTTTCCTAAGCTTTCTCTTGAAACTTCTCCCCCTCAACTTCCACTTGTGCCTTCTAGTATTAGAGTTGGAGACTCTGTTGAACAAGTCAGAGGACGGCACCTTATTTTATTCCTCTCGAACTTGTATGTTTCAATCACGTCCCCCCTCTCCTTCCTTGTCTCCAGTGAGAACATAGTTAATGCTTCTGGATGCTCCTCATACGAGTGCCCTTGAAGGCCCTGAATCATTTTGGATGCTCTTCCATGGACAGCCTCCAACCTGATTTTATCCTTTATCAGATGAGGACTCCAAAACTGAACACAGTTCTCCAGATGTGGCCTTACCAGGGGCCTGTAGAGTGGCAGTATCACCTCCCTTCTCCTGCTGTTGAATCCCCTCCCTATGCACCCAAGCATTTTGTTGGCCTTGCTATAAGCTGTGTTTCATTGGCTGGGCTGTTTAAGGGTGTTGCTTTTGACTGCTGAGCACACTGCTAAAAATAGAAACATAGAAGTTGACGGCAGATAAGGACCACAAGGCCCATCCAGTCAACCTATTTTTTCTACCTTATGAATGTTCCATAGGCCTGTACTCTGTCAATTGCCTATCTTTGCCTGTATCCCCTCACTTGTATGTCTTCTTGCCAGGGCTAGCTTAACTCTGTTAGCCATCTTATCAAAGTCAGCTCCTCTGAAGTCCCATATTTTTGCCTTGGAATGGGATGATTTAGTTCTAGTGGCCAAATTAAACCATGTGATGGTCACTGGCCCCCAGGTGACCTTCTACCTGGAGATCTGTGATTGTTTCCCTGTTAGTCAGTACTAGATCTAGGATATCCCTGTCTCTTGTGGGTTGTTCTATCAGTTGTTTGAGGCCCTCCCCCTGCAGGGAATCCACTATGTATCTAGTTCTGGCAGATGTTCCTGCTGGTATTGACCAATCTGTATCTGGCATGTTGAAGTCTCCCATTATCAGAGCCTCCCCTTTAGCTGTCATGTTTTGTATATCTTCTAACAGTAATGTGTCTATGTCCTGTCCCTAGTCTGGAGGTCTATAGACAACCCTAGTTCATATAAAAGTCCCATTTCCTGTTTCCAAGGTTACCCACAGTTCTTCTGGCTCCTTATGTGTATTCTGAATTTCTGTAGCTTTGATATTTTCGTTGACATAAAGGGCCACTCCACCCCCCCTTTTTGAACCTCAGTCTCTTCTGAACAGTACATAGCTAGGTACTGAAGTCTCCCAAGTGTGGTTACTGGTGAACCATGTCTTGCTAATGGCTACTATGTCCAGTTTAGCCTCTATCATTTTTGCTTGCAGGTCTGGGATCTTGTTTCTCACACTGCGAGCATTTGTGTACATGATTTTCCATTGGCCAGATTTCAGTGTGTTAGTTGTTGGGCAAGGTCTGGCATTTCCCCTGTGTGTCGTATGGGGAGCTGGACCTTTTTCCTTACCTGGTGATGCAAATGAACTACAAACATGCTGAGCTCATGTTTGATCACTGGCTGAGGGGTGTTCTTCCCATTCAACATATCGGGTGCTGCACCCCTCTCCCCATTTGATAGTTTAAATATTCTGCAAAGATGTCAAACTTTTGCCCCAATGCAGTGAATCCTTCCTTAGTCAGATGCAGTCCATCGAATTTAAAGAACTTTCACTCCCAAAACTGTTGCCAGTTGCCTATGAATTTGTTTCCTTTTTCCTAGCACCAACCCTTGAGCCACATGTTTAGCTCCCCTATCTCCCCTTCTCTGACCTTCTGTCCATCTGCCCCCCTCTCCCAGACTGGCAGGATCTCAGAGAAGGAGATGCCAGATGAAATGGATGATAATTTGTCACCCAGCCTGGTCAGGTGTTCCTTGGGCTCCTCAACTGATCATCTGGTGAGATCTTTAGTCCCTATATGTACCAGGACATCCATGTTTTCACCTGCTTCCTGCACAATTTTAGCAATGCAGTCAGCGTCTCTCCACGCTGATGTACCTGGGAGACATCTGACCCTTACCTCCGGCTGGAGGTAGGTATCAACTCCCTGAATCATGGACTCTCCTATGATCAGAAGTGTTTTGGATTTCCTTTTTGCTTTTTTTGTTTTGGTCCCTGTTTTGGGTGAGTTTTGTTGTGCTAGCTCCTGTGCTGCAGTGTTCTGCTATGCAGTGTCCCATGTCCCTTTGTTTGATTTTGGAGATAGAGGCAGATACCTGTTTGTAGTTTTTATATGGTTTGTGGAGGTGATACATTGGAGAGCACTGAGTGATGGGGAACCTGATTTTCCCCTCCAAACCACTTGCCAACCTCCCAGACCAACTACCCTCTGTGGTCGACGTGCTTCTGCTGGATGATGGAGAAATGGCGGGCAGTTCTTATAATATATTTCCTCCTGAATATGTGATTTGAGGTGCACAATCTCTGCCCATGCTGCTTGGAACTGAGCCCTTAGATCTCCAATGGTCCAGCAAGTATGACAGTGTCCTAAATCCTGTATAACTGCCCTTTTGAAAAGTGTTTCACAGTACCTGCAGTTAATAATATCCATTCCAGATGAGTTGCTGGGTTTATAACCTGGTTAGAGTAATTAGGAGGAGGAAAATTAAAGCAAAAATTTGATTTTGTATTTTGTTTGTTTTTGTATAACTTGTTATAACAAGTTAAATTACTTGTGCCCCTGTAAAGGAGGCCACTGTGTGGATACTATTCTGTTCCTCTTCCTGTTTTGCTACAGGAAATGTCACAATTGTGCTACCCTATAAAAGGAATGTAGCATGGGGTGGTTGGGGATGGGGTGGGTTGCTGGGCACTTCCCCTGCCAAGAAGAACCATGAATGAAAGAAACAAGGAGGTAAGAGCAGAAACAATCAACCAACAACAAATTCAGTAGCTCTGAAAGCTTAGCAAAATGATAGAAAAAACTATAAAACTTGTAAAGTACCACCTGTTATAATTTCACAGAAGATATACCCTGTAAAAAAACACTTTGCTATACAGAAAAATAAAGCATTAAACAGAAGATATACCTTGCAAAAACAATTTGAATGAGAAGATTACAGCAGTAATCTGTAAGCACAAACCTGTAGGCACACCCTGTAATAATGCAGCTGAAAGTATACCCTGCAACAACAATTTGAATCAGAGAAAAATAAAGTAGTAAAATGTTAGCAACAAACAGTAACAACCACCGTGAGTACAAAAGAAAATAACACACAGTAAATCTGCCTAGCCCAAAGAAGCCTTACTCTTTTTCCTTGCTGATAAGGTTCCTTGCTCTGTCAATACAAGCAACCTAGAAGGAAAAAGCTCAGATGAAGCTAGGTGACTTTGCCAGCAAACCTAGTCTTCCACCTCCAAGATATCAACTACCCTGACCTTTCAACCCTTCCTTCTATTGGAAGTTGCTAGCAGTTTGTCAGCTTCACCCCCCAGTTACACACCTAATCCCCTGGAAGAACTGTGGGAGGAAAGTAATTAGCTCCTGCAATGTGAGAAGGAGACTGCAACACCTCTGAGACTACACCAAAAACCTTTCAGCAAAAATAAAATAAAAATAAAACAGTAGCAAACAGTAATTTTGCTTAGCCTAATGATAAAAAGTCATAAAAATGTAAAGCACCAGAAGATATACCCTGTAAAAACACAGAGCTACAGAGAAAAATAAAGCAGTAACAAAGGATATACCTTGCAAAAAACAATTTGAATCAAAAGATTACAGCAGTAATCTGTAATTTTGAATTGAAGGAAAATAAAGTAGTAAAATGTTAGCAACAAACAGTAACAAACCCTGTGAATACAAAAGAAAATAACACACGGTAAATCTGCCTAGCCAAAAGAAGCCTTATTCTTGTTCCTTGCTCTAGTAAGATTCCTTGCTCTGTCCTTACAAGCAACCTAGAAGGAAAGAGCTCAGGTGAAGCTAGGTGCCTTTCCCAGCAAACCTAGTCTACTCTTAAAATGAGAAAGGAAAATGTTCCATTATATAGTTTATCTTTAGAATAAGCCACATTTCTCTCAGTGGAGTAAAATAATTATCCTATGGTCAGAAACACAAAGAGCAGGGTGGAAATGAGTAGTGGAAAGGTAAAGTAGGGGGACAAGATATTTGTTCTGTACATTTGGGAGAATTGTAAAGTTAAGGCAATTCTAGTGGGGGTTAGGAGGAAGTAAGCTGTTGATTACCTAGAAGCTGCAGCTTATACATCAGGTAGGGAAATGGGCAGACTAGGTAGGCCAAGCGGTCCTTATCTGCTGTCAAATTCTATGTTTCTTTGTTTCTATGTTAAGAAGGGTAAAATGAGGCTGAGGAAAGAAGAGGTTTGGAGCAAAGGGTGGTGAAAAGGCTGGGATTCTAAATCATCATTTTTGTTCAGTATGAATAAGAGGATGGATTCGCAAAACACCAGAAAATCCTACAGCTGCAGAAAAACCCCGAAGCAAGTAGGTTGCACCTACAGATCCGCAGGTTTTCTCAGTGTTTCTCAAGCTGTGTGTATTCACAAAGGTGAAGCCAGTTTATGACCAGCTCCACAATTTATGATGGCTTCTGTGTGGTGTTGCCATGGAACCATCTGCAGCTGCAGAACAATGTTATGGCCGGAGGGGCCAGCCGTAACATCTTCTGCAACTGCTGTGGCTGTGAATTACAATTTCCGCAACTGTGGAGATCTCGGTCCACAACTGGAGTTGCTGTGTGGGACTTAGTCTCAAAACAGTTTGAGAATCCAGCCCAAGGTCTCTTACTCAATGTTTAAATGGATTCATAACCTTATAGACATTGCACAACCTTTGGAGAATTAGAGGATCTCTTCACTAATTCATTGTAAATTGGAATAGGTCTATAATGTTACTAATCCTTACGGACACTGTTATCTGCATGTGCTGACATCAACCTGTGGTCCATAGTGCACTTTTCATAGACCTATTCCAATTTATGATGAATAAATGATGCGTTCCATTAATTCCTTTAAGTTGGAATAGGTCTATAAAAATTTCATTCTACACCATGGTTGGTGTCAGTGGGTCCAATGCACATAGGGGCTGGAATTACACACTACAGGCACGTATCCCACCCACAGAGCTCTGCACCTGCAGACAGGTGTGCACCTGGTGGCATTCACAGCAGCCAGCCACCTATCTATGGCCTCACCCTTCCCGGCATGCAGGTTCATGTGGGGTGGCTGGGGGCAGAGCTGCAGACCTGGGTGGACATCCAATCAGATGCCCATCCCAGGTCTCAGAGTGGGCCCCTTACATAGCAGGGTGCACATTGGCTGCACACCCCTGCGGATGTCAGATGGCCGGCAGCCATAGAGATGTGTGGAGGGTAGTGCCACTGGCCATCCTGAGCTGTGGTGCAAACCAGCTGGTGATGGGATGGGGGTGCCTTTGGTGTCATGGGGTTGTGGGTAGGGCTGAGATTGGAGGGGCATTGTTCAGATGGGGATTTGGCACCAGTGTGTGTGGCACAGGGGGTTGTCACAGCAGTCTGGATGGGGTAGGGGCACTGTTGCAGGTATGTGTGGTGGGGGGCATGTGGGATGTTGCTGTTGGGGTGGTGGGATGCCTCTTCTATCCTGCACTGGGCAGGTTTGTGTGAGCACACTGGTACATAAAGGAGTTATGGCAGTGCCCTCTCCACCATAATCAGTGTCATCCTTCTCCTCACACCTGTGGGCAGCACTACACCCATTAGTGCATGGCACATAGTGCTGGTACACCCCCAGCCCACCCCTGGTGTGTTGCTGTCCATGCAGCTGAGAGATCGGGCATGTATCTCACTTGCACCCAGTATGTGAATGCCATGGGGGTCTGCAGGACTCCGCGGTGCAGCATTCATATGTTGCGATGCCAATTCATTCGGTTTCTGTGAGGTGTTGAAATTGTGCATAGGGCCCAATGTGTGCAGGTAACAGTGTCCATATGGATTTTCAACATTACAGACATATTGTGCAGATTTTGAGGACTTAGAGATCATAAGTAAGAATAGGTCTATAATGTTGTGAATCATGTGAAAAATAGTACTTAACAATGCTTTTAATAAAAATTAAAAAATGGTGTAGGTAAAAGTTAAATTGGGAAGAAACCCACAGGAACTCAATTCCACCACTTCTTACAAAATTGTATCAGAGTTTCTGCATATCTGTCATTTTTCTCCTTTGAATATTATAAGAGAGTTCCAACATCAATATATAACAGTTTCCACACCTAAAAATCTAGAGGTCAGAGTTACCCCACCAAAACATTTCCAATTGAGTCACAGAGTGTAGGGACAAAAAATGGAAGTTATAAAAAGCAAAAATGAAACACAAAATCAGTTAAATAAACTGGACGGTGCCCCATCCTCATAGGTGGCCACGATATGCTCCAATCGAGTGCAACCATGCGAAGGTGCTGCCCCCCCATTCCCATCCATGCTGGATTGTATTCACAGCCCCCTTTCTATACCTTTCACTGGTGTGGAGCAGAGAGTTGGGCCAGGGGGTAGCAACAGGAGTGGGCAGTGCAAGTCTGGACTGCAGGCATTCAATTGGATGCTCACATCAGTCTGTTGGTGAATCACTGTCTGCACTACAGCCATCCCACTCCCTCCAGCATTCAACCTGGATACCCTGGGAGCAGTTTGATGGCCAGCAGAGGGGACACACCCTATGCCACCCTATTGGCTGTAGAATTCAGAGCACTTAAATGCCCACCTTCCCCCACAATTGAATCACCCACAGGGCCTGATTGACTGTCTTACTGCTTGCTTACAGCCTTCAAGGCTGCTAGGGTTGGCAAGATGCTTGTAACAGCACCATCCGGTGTTGAGGTAAAGGTAACTGTTTTGCTGCTGGGGATATGGCAGTACTGGATGACTGTTGTATCCCAATAACTTAACACTGCAGGCATTTATCCACCAGTGGACAGAGGCAGGCATCATATTAATTGCATGAAAACCAAATACCATTTTTTGCCATTCCATTTCTCCAAAATTCAACAAGATGCCATCATGAAACTTTTAACATCTTGAGACTCTGTCAGCTGAACCACACATGTCAGTTTTGTGGCTATTTTATCAAATGCCACCAAAGTTATTAAGGTGCAAAAACTGGGGTATAACATTAAACAGCCTACTCAACCCTAACTGTAGGGGTGTTACTGCGCTCCTATAATATAGCTTCATTGCAAAATAAAATGGCATTAATACACCAGTTAGGGTGCAGCTTAACGCCACAAAAGTAGGGAAATGTGGCATTAGGGTTTCCAACACTAACTCACCACCCCTGAAGCAGCAAAAGAACAAGACCACACAAGCAGCCACAGACAACCATGATCAGGTAAGACAAACAGAGTACAACTGTTTCCAGATGACACAAATGCAGAAGCACTGATGTTCTGTCTTTGTGGATTTGTATTCTGCCGCTGTTTCTTCTCTAATGTTGTCTTTTTGCTGGTTGTTGGGGTGGGGAGTTAAGGCTGGAAATACTAACACCACATTTCCCTACTTGTGGTGTTAAGCTGAACCTTAACTGTTTCATTAATGCAATTTTTTGCAAATAATTTACTTTCTTTTTGATAGCAAAATCATATCCTAATTCATTCAAGTCCCTTTAATACCTGCATGAATAGATGAAGCTGTGCAGGGCCCTCTGGGCCCTATGCCAAGGGAAGAATCTGCCCGCCTATGAAATGACAGCAATGGATGTCAAGAATTCATGGGGCTGTCTGGTGTGCTGTGGAAACGTAGGGCCCTCTGGGTCCTGCATTTCCATGTGGTTGAAGATACTGACTCACAGGGCAAAGAGTCCATCTCTCAGCCCAAGCATAGAGCCCTCTGGCACTCACAAGTGCAGAGGTGCAGGGCCTTATGCCAAGAGAAGAGTTCACTTTCATTATATGGTACTTGGGCCCATGCGGGCAATCCTCCACTTCCTTCTCAGGCTGAAGGAGGTGTTGCATGATATCACTTATCCCCCAGTCTTGGCCTATCCAGCTGGCTCACAGGGCTTGCCCCCAAACTCAGCTCACTGGCAGGGGAGATTACAAAGCACTACATGCTGGGGTAAAGGCTGGCACTACACATAATGTTTCTTAATTATTATTATTTTTTTAATATTGACAACACATTTTCAAGATGGTATTTTAATGACTGCCCCTTATAAACATGACATGTGAATTTATGGAATACTGATCAAAATTTTATTTCATACCACAACTGCGAAAACATGTCTCATGCAGCATTTGAAAAATTACACTTGTCAGATTATGACTTAGTGTGAACACATGACTATGTTGAAAGTTTGGAATCAAAATATTGAAAATTAGTGATGTTATGAGTGATTGTTGAACTATTTCAATGCTCACTCATAACATGATCATTTTAACATATTTTTACACCAAATGTTTAACATTGTCTTCTTATGAACCCACCAAATGAACAACACAGGTGAAATTTTTCAAATCCCACCCATAACATGATCTTGCTGAGTGACTGCGAAATCAGCTTTCGATGTGGATTTGAAACATTTTTCCTGTGTAGTTCATGAAGTGAATACACAAAAAGGCCATGTTGAAAATTTGGTGGAAAAATATTAAAAATTAGTGAAGTTATTAATGAACGCTTAAACATTTTAAAGTTCACTCATAACTTGGTCAGTTTTCCATATTTTTACATGACATTTCCAACACAGTCTTCTTGTGACCCTACCTCATGGACTGCATAGGTGAATTTTTTCAAATCTCATCCAAACAGTGATTTCACGGTATGACCATAAAATCACCTTTCGAGGCGTGTTTCAAAAATTTCATCTACATTATTATTGAGATGATATCCCCAAAAAGCTCTGTTGGTGTAAACATATTGAAACATGTCAAAGTTATGAATAAAAGTTCAAAACCCACTGAAATACATGAAACTGATTTACCTTGTTTTCTCATATTAAAGTCCAGTACCAGGAGCAAGACATCTTTTCAATCAGACAGCAGATCTACATTGTGGGACACTTTTAGGAAAGTGAGTGTGTGAGTGTGAGTGTGAGTGTGTGTGTGTGTGTGTGTGTGTGTGTGTGTGTGTGTGTGTGCGTGTAAGGGAGTGAGGGGTGGAAGATGAGTGGAGACTGAGGTGGGGTAGTTTGGGGTTATGGGGGTCATATTAGTGGCACAGCATTTTCTAATTTACAGCATTATTTCAAAAAAGAAATACATCAAGGGACTGTTTTCTTTTTTGCAGGTTTAGAATTAGTACTTTACTGGACCCGACACTGGGGATTGGGAACCCCAGAGTCAGTTTAAGTCTATGGTGGCACTGGAGATGGACACCCTGGTGTCTCCACGTATTCTTAGGAAGGGTGGGTAACCTAGAGGGAGAAGGTTGGGCAAGTGGTACCAGTGGTGGGCACCCTGGCCTGCTTTAATATAGTACTACAGTCAGGGAGACATGAGGGAGGGCTGGCTGAGCTGGGAGTGCAAGGGAATTAAAACATAGATCACCAGATAGATAGAAAGCTAGACAGTCAGACAGATAGACAGCTAGACAAATAGCTACAGCTAGATAGACAGACAGATGAGAGAGAGAGAGAGAGACCAATCAGGCAATCACCAGCTCACTGCTACCACTAAAGCCGGCAGCATCACTCCAGCTGTGGCTACTGAAACAAAAAAAGTTCCACTGTTGTTATACAGAGACCACAGATGAATGGCTCCTCTCACTAAGCTGGGCACCCAGGATTTTCAGGTGCCCAAACACCTAATTTCTGGGTACTGTATATTTTAAAAAGCTAACACCAGAATCTGACCAAACGGAACTCGTTTACCTAGGTTTAGGTATTCCTTTTTTGAAAATACAACATTTTTAAGTACTTTCAATGTTTTTTAGTAAAAAAAAAAAAAGATGGCAGTCATCACAATCTATATTTGTTTATCTTGAATGAGAAACCCTCACAAATTATGTTTTTTTATCGCTTGTATCAGAGGGCTAAATCAAAACCCTACTGAGCATGCTCAGAAGAAACCTAAAATCCTTATGACTCTGGGACCATTTAATAATTTTTTCATGAAACATTTGAAAGGCACTACCTCAGCACAGGCTCCGTCTACCCTTACAAATTTTGTGAAAAAGTTCTGTACCATCTTTGCCATACTTGACAGAAAAAAAACTATGTTAAGACAGGAAAAAAGGAATTTTATTAAAAATCAATGTTCCATATCTCAGAAGCCACACAAGATGTCATCACAAAATGTTTAATATCTTGAGATCCTGCCAACCACACCATGCATGCAAAACTTTGGGCTATTTTGTCAAATGCCATAGTTATTAAGGTGCAAAAATTGGGGTTTAACATTAGACACCTTACTCAACCCTAACCCAGTATACTGTGTATATATATATATATATGTATATATATATATATATATATATATATATATATATATATACACATATATATACAGTACATACTTTTTATTATTATTTATTTATTTGGATTCTGAAACACCTTGGAGTCATAGACTCATTTACAAGAGTTCCACATCACAGAGATACTGTAAGGTACAGACTGACATAACTAACAATAGATTAGTGATAACTAACTATATATTTGTTTATCTTGAATGAGAAACCCTCACAAATGATTTTTTTTATCGTTCGTATCAGAGGGCTAACTCAAAACCCTACTGAGCATGCTCGGAAGAAACCTAACATCCTTATGACTCTGGAACCATTTAATAATTTTTTCATGAAACATTCGAAAGGCACTACCTCAGCATAGGCTGAGTCTACCCTTAAAATTTTGTGAAAAAGTTCTGTATCACCTTTGCCGTACTTTACAGAAAAAAAAACTATATATCTATATTAATTGCAAAAAGATTTTGTTAATGCAATAGTTAGGGTTAAACCGACAAAAGTAGGGAAAGTAGGGAAATGTGGCATTAGGGTTTCCAACTCTAATGCCCCACTCTACAGGCAGCAACAGGAAAAAGCATTACTATTTGACCTCTCCTGCATCTTTACAAAGCAAGCATGGGGCGTGCCTTGGATTTGTCAGCTTTAACGCTCACCACATTCCACAGTAAATAAGCTGAGATGTGTAAAATATATGAGAATGGGGTGAGCATTAGAGCTGACAAGCCAAAGGCACAACCCATACCTGAGTTTCAAAGACACAGGAGAGGTCAAATAGTAATGCTTTTCCTGTTGCTGCATGCAGGGTGGGGGTAGGGCATTAGGGCTAGAAAGCCTAATGCCACATTTATCTACTTTTGTCAATTTAACCCTAAGTAGTACATTAAAGAAGTTTTTTGCAATGAGTTTCCTTACTTTCTGAGATAGTATAATCATATCCTCATTTGCCTGTGGGAGCCTAGGGCCCTGTGGACCCTGTACTTCCATGTCTGCCAACACAGCCATTTTTTCCTTCCTTGTATGACTTGTTAAAGTTCCAATGTTATCTAATAGAAATTTGGGCCAGGGTATTCAAAGGAGATGCACCCTGAGCAATTTGAGTTGTGCCGGCACATCTCCGAAATGTGCCCCTAGGCCATATTCAAATGGGGCTGATGTGCCACATAAATCCAGATGTGCTGCAGTGCAAAGGTAATGCATGTGGTGCATCCAGAAGGGGCGTTCCCCTGCATACAAGGCATATCTCCATATTTAGCCGAGATGTGAAGTGCAACTGCCTGCACATCTCAGAGATGTGCTGCTCAAAGGTAGGCATGGATAAAACATGCCTAAGTGGTAGCCATCCACAGGCGGGCCGCTGTATTACACAGTGCAACACAGCAGCCCAGCCCCTGGGTGGCTTCCTCCCAGCCCCAATTGTGAGGGACAGCGTTACACCCACATATTCCTAGTAGTCTTGTGGCCCCCTTCCAGAACCCCTTCCGTAGAATTTGTTACCCTCAAACCCCTGGTAGTCTAGTGGCCCCCCTCCCTTGCTGAAGCCCGCCCATAGTATTATTATCTAACACATTTCCCTGGTAGTCTAGAGGTACCTCACACCCAGCCCCGATTGCAGCAAAACCCACACCCTAGATCACCCCATTAGCCCAGTGGACTTCCCCAACCCCTAACCCACTAAAGCCACCAAACTCCACCCCGCTCCCCAATCCCAGCATAGGCATGACAGCCATTGGGCAGCAAAACCCACCTGCACATCTCCACAGTTGCCACCAACTGTGCTGTCACTGAGTGACAGCTTACAGTAAGCTCTGCAATACCATTGGTCGACGACATCGACCAATGGGCTTGCAGTGAATACTGTAAGCATTCATTCACAACTTAGTGTCAGCCACAAAGTTGTGAATGAATGCTTACAGTACTCACTGCAAGCACACTGGTTGATGATATTGACCAATGGTATTGCAGAGCTTACTGTAAGCTGTCATTTAGTGACAGCGCAGTCGACGGGCAGCCGTGGAGTTGTGTGGGTGGCTTTTGCTGCCTGCTGGCTGTCATACCCATGCTGGGACAGGGGGAGTGGGGTGGGGTTTGATTGTCTCGGTTGGCAGGGGATCCATTGGACTACCAGGGCAACCTTGGGTGTGGGATTTGCTGTGATTGGGGCTGGGAGTGGGGGTACCACTAGACCACCAGGGATCAAAATTATTATTATTTCAGCTCATTGGGTATCAGGTATCGGGGATGGGAGGGGGTACCATTAGACTACCAGGGATAGGACGGAAATTATATTTCATTTGCAATCGAGGTATGGGGACTGGGGGGTCCTATAGACTACCAGAGACAATGGCCTGACATCCAAATTTAGGGCACCCTGCAAATCCAGCCGGACGCACCCATGCACAGGACATGCAAATGGGGCAATAATGACATGCAAATGGTCCCATTTGTGCCATGCATGGATGATGGCCCCATTTACTTGTTTTGGTCTGAACATCTGGAATTTATACTCCGTGCATCTGCAAGGTGCACCCTGCATTCCCATTCCCATTCCAGGTATTCAGACCTGGCAGGGGGAATCGCCAGCACATTGTCGGCAGCCTCCATTTGCACCACACACATATCTTGATATATTCAGACGAGATGCACTATTGCGCATTTCGTGTGAATATATCACTTTTGTGCTCCAGTGTATCTCAGTTGAGCAGAGTGGCCACTTTTGCCTTTTCAGGGTGCAGTTTGAAAATCCTGCCCTTGCTATTTTATTCTTCATACTTCTTTAATATTGCCCATAAATGTTAAAAGGGTGAATATGTGTCATTGTTGTAGTACTTATTAAGACATTATTTTTGATTTATGGATGGTCCCTTGAATCCAAATGGTGAGGGAGTTATGGGTTGTTGATGTTCCAATATTATCCTAAAGGAACTTTCATTGTTTATTATTTTTATATTGCCTTTACATTTTTTTTCTTTTTTGGGGGAGGGGGATGTGTTGTTCATGCAGTACTTATTTAGACCTTCGTTTTGCTATAAAGCTTGTTCCTCAAGTCCAAATATTGAGGGAGCAATCCATCCAGGCTCTCCACTATCTTGTACCTTATATAATATAATGGTGCTCCTTAATAAAGTCAAAGAACTAGAGCCAAGGGAAAGTGCACCCGCCTTTGTATAATCATCTAATAACACTCATAGCTGCAGACTACAAGCTTTTGTGTCCTTATTGAAAATGAACCAAAAAGGGTCCAATACACATAGTTTCAATAATTTGAGTGGATAAAAACATTTTCTTCTTGATAAAGATATTAACTGTGAGCAAAGCACACATAACGACAGATCAAATACCACAAGAGCAGTCAAAGAAAGTGCCTTACGTTTCACCGGTTCCATGTAATTTCAGCGATTGAATAATAGCGAGTGCAATATCAGCAGTTTTTTAATAGCGACACAAAATTCAGTGACTGGCAACTTCAGCGAGGGCAATGTACAGTGACTATATTCAGATCTGCAGCTGAAAATTATAACTGGCACTCATCTAACTGATCTTTCCTGTCCCCAGCAATAAGAAGAAAAAAATGCACTCACCAGTACATTTAACTGGTGCCAGTCCTTTATTAAGGTGCAAAAGCAATGTGCAAACAAAAACAGCATGATGCTCCAAATTGTATTGGGAGCAGCTGCTACTGGTCCTGTTATGTTTCAAACACTGTCAGGTGTGCTTTCTCAAAGGCTCTCTACCCTCCAGTTTAATTTGGAAACCCTGTTCACTGTTAACTTGTAATCACCAAACACATGAAAAGATACGTTTTATCTGACCATGGGAACAACTGACTAGTTGTTACGGTTACTGCTTGTTATTGCATGCCCCCCTGTACCCCCCCCCACAGGGGGGCCCCTATTTCTTAAATAGCATCCTCCAAGTCACTCATTGACATTGGAGGATTGCTGAAAATTCACAGTCGCTATAATTATGTTCTCGCTGTAATGCTGCAGTCGCTGTGATTGTAATTGCTGATATTGCATTGCTGAACTTTCCTCACTGTAATTGATGAGCTGAATTGATGTGCTACCCGTTTGACCACGTCTCAGCATGGTTTCATCAGAGGCATATCAGCACAGTCTTTATTAAATGTCCCAAGTGAGAAAATCCTTAATGACGAAACTTGTGTGTGTCTCTGTGCTAATAATTTGTGCTTCATAAATAAGTTTAGTCTGCTGATTTATGTAAAATTGTTTTGGTTCAATATAAGATACTAAGACTAGAAAACTCAATTTATATTTAGAAATATGTTCTTTACTTTGAGGCTTTATATAAAGTCTTTGCTCTATTAAATATTTAAAAACACAAGGACTTATGTTAAGTAATTGGTTCCTTAGACATTATATATAGCACACAATACTCTGGCATCATAATTACAAAGGGGTCTTTATTCTATCTGGGTAAAAAACTAAATCAAATACAATTGTATGATTGATGAGAGCTTTGAATAAGTGATCTTGGTGGTAGTAATGTCATTATTAGATGCTCATAAATATTTTTAATTTTCAGATGACCTAAGTAATGGAATCAAAAGATTCATCCTGAAGTTTTTGAATAAGATGAATGAACTGTGAAATTGATTCAAGCACTGGGATATAAATTCATTCAGCATTTTGCACTTGGGACATTTAAAAGGACACTGTCAACCTTTTTTGCATCATATTATTTTTAGTTAAAAACCCCATATTTTATGATTGTTTACTGTCTCTAAAATTTATTGATGTTGCTGACTGTTTTGCCTGCCTCCTTGCTTATTAGAACCAAAATGCATGGTAATGTATAGCTATGCCCAGCTTTGTTTTGCTTCAAATCATTGAACTACTCTTAGTGAAAACTTCCTGAACATTAGAAACACCCTCAAACATGTAGCTACTCATGATACAATAGTCTTCGTCTACTCCCACTGCAAAATGAGTGGCTAGATTATGTTAGGGGTGTCCAGGAAAGATGCAGTGGGAACAAGTCAAAAAACGTAAACACACATGTTTTGGTGTGGTAACACCAGTATGGTGGGCAGTCTGTTTTTCACTTTTTAAAAGAGAAAAAGGGATCTGAATCAAACTACCAGCTGCATCAATCATCTCTATAGAATGTGAACAATCATAAAATGTGTTTTTTAAACTAGGGACGCTTTGAGGCCTACGGGGGTTGACAGTGTCCCTTTAATAATGACAGTGATTTTATTGTGTGTTGCTAGGCATATAAGTAATTGTATATTAATTGTGATTAGGGTGATTTGGGGCTTGAGATTTTTTACATGTTCTTGTGAGGTATTTTTATTAACTTTGCAATTGTCTGTAATAGATTTATTGGTAACTGTATAAATAGACCTCACATTTGTATTGCTGATATGCCTCTGATGAAACCATGCTGAGACATGGTGAAACGTAAGGCACTTTCTTTGACAGCTCTTGTAGTATTCGGTCTGTCATTGCATGTGCTCTGCTTACAGTTAATGTCGTTATCAAGAAGAAAATGTTTTTATCCACTCGATAAATTATTGAAATTGTAAGTAATGGACTCGTTTTAGTTAATTTTCAATAAGGACACTGTGAAGCTTGGAGTCTACAGCTATGAGTGTTATTAGATGATTATACAGAGGTGGGTGCACTTTCCCTTGGCTGTTCAAATACTGAGGGAGTTATGACTTGTTAAAGTTCCAGTGTTATCCTATCAGAAATGTAATTGTTACATTTTTTATGTTCGTTTTATGTGGGCCCTAAAGTTGTTTAGGGGAATTATGTATTAATATTGTAGTATGCATTAAGACCTTTGTTTTGATATATGGATTGTCTCTGAAGTGCAAATATTGAAGGTGCTATGGCTTGTTGAAGTTCAAATGTGGGGAAAAAAACAAAGAACAAAATGTTTTTTCATATGAGGGCTTCTTTTTTCGTATAAATGAAAAAAGCATACAGAAAAGGATGCTTTCATATGAAAAAAGAATGGGAAAACACTAAGTCCAAATTCTTTTTTTGTATGAGGCCATTCTTTTTTCATATGAATGAAAAAAGCACATGAAAAGGATTCCTTCATATGAAAAAAGAATGGGAAGAAAAACCTAAGTCCCAAAATGTTTTTTTCATATGAAGGCATCTTTTTTTTGTGAATGAAACAAGAATATGAAAAAGGATGCCTTCAAGAGCTAGTGTACATAGTTAAATTAACCACACAATGCTGTCTGAAGTTGTAAAATTAGCTTGGTTTTAGTGTTATTGTGATTATTTAAAGGATACCGAAACAACATTTTGGAAACAAACTATTCAAAAATCTGACTCTGTAGGTGACTAAAGGAAAGGCTGCTGTATTCATTAATGCTAAAACTACATTTACATAAGTTACCTAAATGTGGTTCCAGAGCATTTGAAAATTGTAAAATCAGCCTTCCAATTTAAAAAAAAACTGTCTTACCTGCTTCCTAAAATGGCCGCCAAATGTGTTATGTGTTGACATCATTGGAGCCAAAGTCAGAGAGATATATGACTCTCTATAGTGCTAACTAGTTCTTTTTTCCCTTTGTATAAAATTGTTTCACCTAAGTGGTCAAAACCATGTACATTTTTGTATAATGCACATGTTAGGGTATGGTTCTGTTCATTTTGTTTACTTTAACATGCTGAAAATGTGTTTTAATCCAATCGACTTTCTCTGTGGCAAACCACAGTGCATTACAAATCTTGAATAACCTGGTGGTCTAGTTGTTATGGTAGATCCAGGATGCTACAATGGGGGTGCTAGGGTAGTGTGCATGTTTAATATGCACTTTTTAACATTTTTATTAGACCTTTATATTTTCTCATATTATTCTTTTTTAATGTGTTTTTGACAGAACCTACAAATGTAATCCATAGTTTGAATGTAACATTTGTACAATCAATAAATCAGACTTCTTCAACAAAGTGAAATGCAGCAGCAGCAACAAGCAAGTATGTTACTCTGTGAGGGGGGGGGTTGAAGCCACACCCTTTACCACCTCCTAGAGCCACCACTTTTTGTAGCAAAGTTCTTGTGCAGTCCAATGTTAGGTTCATACTTTTTTGAAACTCAAATATATTCTTGTCTTGTATTCTTTTTCCATGGGAAATAAAAATAAGAAGAAGAACCAGCATTTATATTGTGGTTGTCATACACATTGTATCACAAAGTGCTTTACAAGAAATACTAGACTGGTAGTGAAGTGACTGAATGTGTAGTGGCAGCCATTTCATACATTAATATCCACACACAGCCTTGGACAGTTGCATGAACTGGCTTTATGGGAAGGGGAAAGTTGTCCAGGACAATGGGGTCAGGTAGTGATCAAGGTGCTGGCAGCCCCACATCTTATTTCTCACAGTAATCTGCTCATATTTCTCTCCTTCTGTCTTCCCCCTTCCCTGATTACAGTAGTACCTTGCAAGAGTGGCCTTCTCAGTCCCCCTCTAGTATTCATTCTTCACTATTCCTCCTCACAGCAAAAACTGGTGAGCTCATCACCCTTCTGCTTCATGAATGCAAGTAGTACAGTCCCTGTTTTATTTTGACATATCAGATATAAACATATATTTCCAGTAAGTCAGGTTCATAGCAGCAGGGAACAAGGGGAATGATGGGCTTTCCTATTCTTAAAAGATCTAGGCTACCTTTGATTAGGTACTATTAAATGATGGTGTGCATGCATCATTATGCATGTCATTTAATAGTTCCTAATCATAGGTAATTAGATCTTATATGAAGTAGGAACACCTATTTTTCCACTTGTGCCATGCTGCCATCCAGCCTGGCTACCAGAAGATCATGTTTATTACTAATATGTAAAGATAGCATGGGAGACTGTACTAACCACATTCATGATGTGGAAGGGTAGTGAACTCACCAGTGTTTGGTGTGGGGAACAGGTGAGAAGAATGAATGCTAGAGAGGGACTGAAGAGGACTTTCCAGCAGGGTGCAGCTATATTCAGGTTAGTTGAAGACATGAAGGAGGATGCTGAGCAGATCACTGTGAGATCTGTATTGTGGGGCTGCCAGCATTGTGCTCACTACCTGACTGTGGATGAGAGTAGCCAATGATGACAAATACTTAGAGTGGCAGGGCTGCACCTAAACTGTTACTTGAATTCAGTGCAGGGAGATTACCCTTGGGTGGGGGGGGTTGTCGTTTGTTAGGACAGTATTGAGGGAGTTGTGTATAGCTCATTCAGAATTTGGAAAGATGGTAGCCAGCCAACTCGAATTGTGTAGTAGAGCACAGAAAAGTACTGCAGAAGAATTGCTGAGAACTGTCCTGCAGGGTTCTGCGGATCACAGGTAAAGGAGTACACTGACACTTGAAGTCAGCTGGATTTGCTCAAGGTATTAGTATGCCTCTCCTGCTAATAATATTGTTATCCATTGTAAGTGCAGCCCTTATGAGGGCATGAATAGCAGTTTTTCTCGTGGGTCATGGTGCTTATTGCTTGGCCCTCCAGGAAGACCTAGTTGTTGGTTAATAAGGTGGGGAAAAATACAGCAGGGAATTGTACATATTGCCTTCACTGTGCAGAAGAGTGGTGATCCACTCAATGTTTACTGTAGAAGCAGAAGTCAAACATTGAGAATGTGGACTGGAGAGTGATTTGGGAGGCATTTTTTTAACAGTGTCAGCTGATGATGCGTATCAGTATAGGTGTGCACAACTCTCTGAGGCACAAGATTATAATCTAAGGTGTGATAATTCTCCTCATGAGACCACAAGCTCATATGCAGGCCTAGGCAGTACTAAGGACAGGGTATGGATGGTGGGGTGTTCAACAGAAGGCAGGCTAGGTGCAGGGGGTTCATATGGAAAAAGAAAGCCTTATCTGTGGATTAACAAGAGAGCATGAGCTTTGGAACTGAACAAGACCGGTACTTTGCTGTGTGACCCTGAGCTAGTCACTAAACTTCCTTGTGCTCCCAGGCCACACCTGTAAACAAGCTTTCAGCTTAGTGTGTCTCTCCTGGTTAACAAAAAAACAAAATTCAGTGCATCATAAAACCATTAGATCATCAGGTATTTGAAGTGTTGTACTGTAATGCAGTTTGCCAAAGAAAAAGTCAGCTGGATTGCAAAACATTTTCTGCAAGTTAAAGTTAACTAAATGAACAAAATCATAGCTTAACATGTGTACTGGTCAAAATAATCCACCAGGTAGTATCATTCTGGTACAAAAATTCAAAATAAAGAGTGAAAGAAGAACTAGTTCACACTATAGAAATATATGTGGATCTCTGTCTCTGGCTCCTGTGATGTCATCATGACTCATCACTTAACACACTTGGCAGACATCTTAGGGAGAAACCAAGGCTGTTTTTTGAAAGTGAAAGGTTGATGTTTACATTTTTCAAAAGCTATGAAACTGCATTTATGTTATTTACATAAATGCAGTTTTAGTATAAATGTAAATAGCAGCCTTTACTTTACCTCACAATGAATCCAGATTTTGGAGTTTGCAGTTTTAAAAAACTGCTTCTTTAGGTACCCTTTAAGTAAACTTGCCTAAGTTTAGGCCCTATGCACTAATGGGCATAGGTCACACACTAAAAGCACGTAACCTAGGCAGTAGGGAGGGCTGGGGGTATACTGGGATGTATAGGGAGAGGCATCAGCAGCAGAAAACAGGAAGTTATTATCCCTCTGTACAGACAGTTGGTGAGACCCCATCTGGAGTACTGTGTCCAGTTCTGGAGACCCCATCTCCGCAAGGACATAGACAGGATAGAGGCAGTCCAGAGGAGGGCAACTAAAATGGTGCAGGGTCTGCAAGAAAAGCCGTATGAGGAGAGACTAAAGGAGCTTAATATGTTTACCCTTGAGGAAAGAAGGGAGAGGTGGGACATGATAGAAACTTTTAAGTACCTCAGTGGAATCAACAAAGTCCAAGAGGGTAGCATTTTTCAGAAAAAGAGACTTGCAAGAACAAGGGGACACAATTTAAAGATAGAAGGAGGGCGGGTCATGGGCAATGTGAGAGTATTATTTCACAGAGGAGGTAGTGGATGCATGGAACAGCCTTCCTGAGGAGGTTAATGGGGTCTAAAACTGTGGGAAATTCAAGAATGCATGGGACAGACATAAGGCAATTCTTGTGGGGGGTAGGAAGAAATAGGCTGTTGGTTAACTAGGATCTGCGGCCTATCCTGTAGGTAGGGAAATGGGCAGACTAGATGGGCCTAGCGGTCCTTATCTGCCGTCAAAGTCTATGTTTTTATGTTTCTAACCTACCTGTGCAGCTCTGCACCTGCAGACAGGTGTGCACCGGCTGATATTCATGAATGGCCACCACCAAACCATGGCTCTGCCCCCCATGCATGTGTGTGAGCAGGATGGGCGAGGGCAGAGTCGCGGACCCAGCCTGGCATCCGATGGGATGCCTGGCATGGGTCCCCAAATGGATCCCTTCCACCCGATGGAGTGGGTCTGGGTGCGTGAATAGTAAACGCAGGCACCTGGACCCATGTGGAATGTCCTCCTTGGCTGTCAGACTCCCTGCCCGAGCCCAGTTGGCATTCTGGGCCCCCCATGCACTGTTAGTCCCCAGTCCTGTTATGACACAGTTACCACCCCTGAACTCCGACCCCAGTGAACTCATTGGTGGCCAGTGGCCCCCTCCCTGCCCCATGGCACCAACATCCCCCACCCCCATACCTGTCAATCAGTGCCGCAGACATGCACAGTCAGCTGCCCCAGCCCATCTCGACTGCATAGTGGGCTGTTGCAGCACAAAACATTGCTTCCTGGTCCCATTGTGACTGGTGGGTGGAGTCCATGGGGGCATGCAATGGGTTATGGCAGGGTCCCACCTGCCATAACCTGTGCCCATCTCCTCACCAATGCGGCCAGCACTACATGGTTTAGTGCATACTGTGCAGTGACAACAAGACCCTGGAATGCCCCCAATACATTGTAGTCTTCGCAGCCGGGAGAGTGGCTGCATACCTGCCTTGTGCCCTGTCCATGAATGCCATGCAGGGTCCACAGGACCCCACTCAATGGCATTTGGAGGTATCAATGCCAACCCACTTGGTTCACGTGGTGTGTTGGCATTGTGCATAGGGCATTTTATTTGTAATTGAAATACTATTTCAGCTGCACTTTTGGGTTGTCTCACTGAATGTCTGTACATCATATGCCTTGTGGAGAGTAGGGAAGGAATGAGGTAGTGGGGGGGGGGGGACTAGATGCTGTTTGAAGGTTCCAGCTGACAGAAACTGTCATTACCCTATGAATACCACGGTAAGTCCTGACTCTGGTAAATTATGACTTGGGTTATTAATAATATAAATCAGTGTTATGTAGAAAAGTATTTATGAGCAATTTTACTTAAAACTTTCCTCATTTTGCTCCCTCTTTGCTTTGTACAGCTAGTGCGATAAGCTGAGGAGACTGTCATACAACCAGCTATCACAAACTGCAAGCCGTGAACATTTACATCTGACTACCATAAGGGTTAGAGAAAAGTACGAGTATCAAAAACTGTTCATCACTTTTTATTTACTTTGTTCAGGTTTGGTACGATATTGATTTTTTTTCACATAAATATCAGAGCTGCATGCACTCCCCACCACCCCCATTCCCACTCTCTGAAAGGTTTTAAGAAAGTATATGAATCTGTCATTGTGCTGCTTCTTTCATGTAATAGTCTTTTAGATTTGTTTCTTATATTACTGTCATGTTTAATATTTTTGAAAGGGAATTGAATGTTGAACCACAAAGCACATAGTATGTGCTTATGATCTGTCTCCGTGATCCAAACGATCATAACTAAATGCTGTCAGGTAGAGTGTATGAATTAGGTTTAACAAATAGCAGCTTAACAGCAGCTTTGTTATTTTTCTGTTTACCTGTATGAATGGGAAGCAGTTTTTGTTATCCACTTGGTCGCCACTGCTAACTCAATCACAGTTATGGTCTGCCTACTGATCATCGTTTCCATAAGATCATTAGCCTTCACATTATTTATTATTTCCCAACGAATTCGGTTCCATGACAACACATTAGCAATGATGTTGAAACCCCCAGCATCAGTGGGGACAATGCTGACTGTCGGCAGTGTTCCCTTTGGAAAAAAAAGTGTTTTTTCCGGGGGACTTCATCCCCCCCGCATCCCTCCATCTCTAATTAACCAACTCTGAGTCTGACTTGGTTTGGGGTGGGGGTGAAACACGGGGAGTTGTGGTGTCAGTATATAGCAGATTACTACAGCAACCTGGCAAGATTTGTTGCTGTGGTAGTGTTTGTTGTAGAATTGTCATTGTACTGACGGCATACCAACTGATTCCCAGATTCTGCTGAATATTTTTCCTTCCCCAGTCTAACAATTGCATCCCCTCATTGGCAGCATTTATTACCAGGTTTGGGCCAAGAGATGGGGATGAATGACGTGGTGGTGGTGGGGAAGAACAAATGCTGTCTGAAGATAGAAGCTAACAGGAACTGTTATTATCCTATGAATACCATAGTATGTCCCGACTCTGATAAATTATGACTTGAGTTATCAGTAATATAAATCAGTGTTATGTAGAAAACTGTTTATGAGCAAATTTTTTATTGGACGGCTAAAGCGTGTAGTTCAAGGGGGCGGTTCAACTGGCCACACCTCCGTTTAGCCCATTTAAGGGCTGTTCTCCCACTCCTCCTTCCCCTTCCTGTTTCTCATCTGTCTGGGCTTTTGCCTGGGTTTCTGCAGCCACCTACAGCCGCCAGCTCAATATCCTGCTGCCCAGTCCCATCCCTGGCTTCTGTTTGTTTCCCCCATCCTATCTCCCCTGCTGCCTCTTCTTCATACCTTTTTCTTTCTCTGTCCTAGTGTTGCCTGTCTTTGCTCTGACCACCCAGCTCAGGCTGGCCTCTGCTCCTTGCCTATCTCTTTCTTCTGGGCTTTCCAACCTGTCACCTCCTAGCCACCGCTCCATTGCCCCCACGCACTTCCGGGGTGCACCATCACCTGCAACACTTGAGCTCCCCACCCCCCTGGTTGGCTGGGTCTGCTCACTCCCTGCTCCTTTGCCCACTTATCTCCCTGCCTGCCTTTCATGTACTCTTTTGGGGTTTCTGCCTCTTCTGAACGTCTTCCCTGTTTCTGGATTCCGATGTCCTCCAGGTACAGGAATTCTGCATTGTTACCAATTTTGCTTTCTTTTTTCTCTTATCTCCAGCAGTGCTGCCTGGTGACCTCCCCAAAACCTACTTAATGGGACAGTGGGGATTACTATGCATTCCCTGTGTTCCACCTCCCTACTGCCCAATAGGGAGAATGGCATGAGTAAATGGAGAAAAAGGCAAAGGCAGTAAGGACAGAGATGGGGCAAAAAGGGGTAAGGCCATCAAAAAATGGAGGGTAATGAGTACCAATGCCCGTAGTCTAGGTAAAAAGCTCCCTGAACTGGTGGCCTGGATGGAAGAGGGATGCCTGAATATTGTTGCAGTCACAGAAACATGGTACACAGAGAACCATGACTGGGATGTCAACATACCAGGGTACGCAATCTACAGGAGTGACAGAGAGGTAGAAGTGGGGGAGGAGGAGCTCTCTATGTAAGGGAGGGGATTAAAGCAATGGAACAAAAGGATAAACTGGGAGGAAAGGAGGCACTGTGGGTCACCCTGGAGACTGGAAATGGCACCACAATCCGCACAGGGGTTGTATAAAGACCCCCGGCTCAGGGGGAAGAAATGGACAAGGAAATGATAGAAGGCAGAAAGGGAAGATATTGTTGATGGGGGACATGAATATGCCAGATGTTAACTGGGGCACCTTTGCTGCAGCCACATCCAGGAGCAGGATCATTATCGATGTCCTAAAGGGGACATGCCTCAGACAGCTAGTGCTGGAACTCACTCTGGAGGGAGTAATCTTCGATCTGGTACTCTCAAATGGGGACGGAGAGGATCTCAGATCTAGAAGTTGGTAGCCATCTGGGAACAAGTGACCACCAAACAGTGTGGTTCACGATAAACTCGGCCGCAGTCAAGCCATACAAAAGTGAGGGTGCTGGACTTCAGGAGGGCTGACTTTGTCAAAATGGAGAGTGCCTCAGAAAAGCACTAGCAAACAGGCAAGAAGGAGGGATGGAGCAACAATGGGGAAACATCAAAACTGCCATCACAGAGGCAACAAGCCTTTGTGTGAAGCAAATAAACAAATCAAAATGAAAGAAAAAAACACTATGGTTCTCAAGTGGTGGCGGGGAAGGTTAGGGAGAAAAAGACAGCATTCAGGAAGTATAAGGAAACATGGAAGAAGCAGGACAGATCTGTACCAGTTAAAGCAGAAGGGACCAGGAAAGGCAGTCAGAAAAGCAAAGGCCCAAACCGAGGAGGATAGCCAGCTCGGTTAAGAAGGGGGATAAAACCTTTTATGGGTACATTAGGGAGCGAAGAAAGACAAAGGGAAGGATAGTGAGGCTTAATAAAGGGGAAGGTGGGTGGGCAGAGAGGGATAGTGAAAAAGCAGGAATACTGAATGAATACTTCTGCTCAGTATTCACAAAAGAAGAGACGGGGGAAGTACCTAATTCAATCAATAGAAGCACTCTGGGTAGCGGGGTCGATACCAATCCTTTCACAGAAGAAAGGGTTCTGAAAGAACTCCTAAAATTGATGGTGGACAAAGCAATGGGGCCTGATGGGATTCACCACAGAATTCTAAAAGAACTAAGGGGAGAACTAGTGATATCACTAACTACCTTTTTTATCGAATCACGGGAGGATGGTGTGGTACCTGAGGACTGGAGGAAGGCGGATGTGATTCCCCTTCACAAAAGTGGGAGCAAGACAGAGGCAGGAAACTACAGACCTGTCAGTTCAACCTCAGTGGTAGGGAAAATGATGGAATCACTTCTGAAGGAAAGAATTTTTGAGTACCTAGAGGCCAGTGGGGCACAGAACCCAAGGCAGCATGGATTCACAACAGGAAGGTCATGTCTGATGAATCTAATAGATTTCTTTGATGGGGTGGCCAAAGTAATAGGCCAGGGAAGGGCTGTGAACATGGCCTACATAGACTTTAGCAAGGCATTTGACACAGTCCCCCACAAAAGATTAATAAACAAATTAGCCAGCCTGGGAGTGGGACCCAGAGTGGGTAGCCTGGGTAAAACATTGGCTGGACAACAGGACACAGAGGGTAATAGTAAACGGAGTCCATGCTGAAGAAAGGGGGTTACTAGTGGGGGAAACTGCAGGGTTCAGTACCGGGTCCGGTCCTTTTTAATGTCTTTATAAGTGACATTGCAGAGGGCCTGGAAGGAAAAGTATGTCTCTTTGCAGACGACACAAAGATCTGCAACTGGGTTGATACACAAGGTGGGGTGGAAAGGATGAGAAGGGACTTGACAAGGTTGGAGGAATGGTCAGATTCAAT
Organism: Neoceratodus forsteri; assembly: GCA_016271365.2. Lineage (NCBI taxonomy): Eukaryota > Metazoa > Chordata > Ceratodontiformes > Ceratodontidae > Neoceratodus > Neoceratodus forsteri. The sequence continues at coordinate 735,368,682 of CM057454.1, forward strand.
GCAAAGAACTGCAAAGTAATGCACCTGGGAAACAAAAACCCAGGAGAAGAGTACACAATGGGGAGGTGGAGGTAGTAACAACAACAAAAATGGAAAGGGACCTGGGGGTAGTCATATCAGATGACCTAACGGTTAGCAAGCAATGTGAGAAGGCAGTAGGGATAGCTGGGAGGATACTGGGATGTATAGGGAGAGGCATCACCAGTAGAAAACTGGAAGTTGTTCTCTCTCTGTACAGACAGTTGGTGAGACCCCATCTGGAGTACTGTGTGCAGTTCTGGAGACCCCATCTCCGCAAGGAGATAGACAGGATGGAGGCAGTCCAGAGGGGAGCAACTAAAATGGTGCAGGTTCTGTAACAGAAGCCATATGAAGAGGCTAAAGGAGCTTAATATGTATAGCCTTGAGGAAAGGAGGGAGAGGGAGGACACGATAGAAACTTTCAAGTACCTCAAGGGAATCAACAGAGTCCAAATGATTAGCATCTTTCAGAAAAAGAGATATGTAAGAACAAGGGGACACAATTTGAAGGTGGAGGGGGACAGCTCAGGGGCAATGTGAGGAAGTATTTTTTCACAGTGAGGGTTGTGGATGCATGGAATGGCCTTCCTGAGGAGGTCGTGGGGTCAAAAACAGTGGGGGAATTCAAGAATGCATGGGACAGACATAAGGCAATTCTTGTGAGGGGTAGGAAGAAGTAGGCTGTTGGTTAACTAGGATCTGTAGCTTATCCAATAGTTAGGGAAATGGGCAGATTATGGTTAAGCGGTCCTTATCTGCCATCAAGGTCTATGTTTCTATGCCCCTGGGGCTATTTCCCCAGTGCTAATTTGTTCTCAAGTTGTTGGTCCTGCCTGTATCTTCTCTGTTCCTAGCCTGGATTGCCTGCTATTTATTGTACTCCAGGGCATCTCAGCTTAGCTACAGCTTCTGGTATTTATTTGACCTATTTATTTGACCTATTTAATTAGCTGCTTGGTGTGGTGGTGTCTGGTTTGTGGCTTCTTTGTTTTGACTATGGTGAGGGACTGAGTTGTCGCAGCAGGCATCATGGCCCCAGGCAGCGGGAGCAGCTTCATAATTGTTGTATACTTTATCAGCCACTGGCTCGCTCGGCCTCCTTCTACAGCCCTGCATAACCTTTATGGCACTATGCAACCAGCAATTCCCATCAACTCTCTACCTAAGGGCAGCTGGCTTTACCCAGCCTTCTACCATCCCTTTCCTACTATTAGGCACCTGGTTTACATAGTCATCTCAGCCTTCATGTCCGTTGCACTACCAGTAACGCCCTCCCCTTCCATTACTGGCAGCATATCATGTTTGCTCACTTTGAATCACACCTCCTACCATCCTGGCTTTGCAGCCTCCTCCTACCTACCCAGTTTCACAGCTTCCTCCTCTCCAACCATCAGCCACAGGCTTTACCCGGACTCGCCATTCTCACCCTCATAACATACAATTCAATTCACTCTTAATTTGGCTTCCTAATGGACTTGATCGGCATGTATTCCTGGTTGGCAAATGCTATTTGCCTTAATTAAACCCACAAGAGCATCCACAGCACTCAGTCTGACCTACATACTGGTCTCTCCATGTCTGCTATCACCCTTTATGTGCCACGTGCGGGTCCCATGCTGCATTACGACTAACTCATGCTACATTACGTCTTCCTTCTCCATCTTTCAAAGACATGTCGACTGTATCTATTACTTCCAGGGCTCAGGGCTAGCCATGTGGAAAACGGTCTCCCTCTGCACCCTGAAGTCTGCATCTTGAGCATGCAAAACTTGGGGCAGGGTCCTTTCACCCAGCCCATAGTTGGGGAATGTCCTCCCTCTGGGTGGACCTTCAGTCATCAACTGTACCAATGGCTCCTCTCGATGTAGCATGTAAGAATTCAGCTATTATGGAGTGGGGCTCTCATAGGAAAGGCCCCTTTAGCAGCCCGAGTGGGTTCGGATGCACCCTTTAAAGCTATTCTCCCTACAGCTGCCTCTGGTTCACCTGGTTTGTTCTTAGATCGGTAGGCTGGCTGAGTGCCTCGGCGGTTGCTACTCTCCTTCTCCCGCCTTGGAGGTTGGCATCGAGATGGCCCGGTGTTGCAGAGTTTGCTCGCAACCCTCCGCAGTGTTCCCATTAGAGGGACTGAGCGTGAGTGTTCCCTGAAATTGCAATTCCCCTGCATTGGTCTACTAAATTGCAGTAGCAGAGCTGTCACTAAACAAAACTGTCCCAAAGCCTGGAAGGAAGGTGATCTAGGCCTTGGATCCCCTGAAGTTTTCTCCTCAAAGGGGGTTTTTCCTTTCCTATGCCAATGGTCATAATACTAGGTAGTCATAGTTGTAGTCCCTAGGTTACTTAGTTAGGCTCCACTGTTGAATGGAGTTGGGTGGCTGCATCATAATTGTCCCTTTTGCCCCTTTGGCTCTTCTCCCTCTCCTTAGGAAGCCAGGACTTCATGCCTTACAGTCAGACCTCTGAGTGGGTCACTATTCATCTGTCATTTCCTGCCTACTCTACTCAAAAAAATGCTACCAACTGAACCTATGTTACCAACCGACTTATGTACAGGTTTTCAACCCCGCTAAGTGTTCACCATCTTGTATGCTTTTCTCAACACTCTTTTTGGGCTTCTTCCTAAGGTACCTTTAGCAAAAGGAATCACTCCTGTGGCACCTCTAGGGGTAGAACCCTACTCTAGGATTCCTTGCCTTCATACCCCTACAGGGTTGTATATCCGATGGATAGAGAGGCGAACAGCCAAAGATTATCTGCGTTACACTAGCACAAAACCAGTTGTACAGGCACATTGAATTGGAAGGCTAAAGCCTGTAGTTCAAGGGGGTGGTGCAACTGGCCACACCCCGATTCAGCTAATTTAAGGGCCACTCTCCCCACTCCACACACTGGCACTTTTTCCCTGCCCCTCCATCAACCCCTCCTCCTCCTCCAGTGGCATACCTTTCTGTCCTGTGCACTTCTTCCTAAGTTACCTTTAGCCAAGGGAATCACTCCACTGGCACCTCTAGCGGTGGAACCTTCCTCTAGGGTTACTTGCCTTTGTACCCCTACAGGGTAGTATATCCCATGGACAGAGAGGCGAGCAGCCAAAGATTATCTATGTCACACATGCGCGAAACCAGTTACACAGGCACATTGAACTTAATACTTTCCTTTTTTCCCTCTTTGTTTTACACAGCTGGTGTGACAAGCTGAGGAGACTGTCATACAACCAGGTGTCACAAACAGGAAGCCATTGATGTTTACGTCTTACTATCATAAGGGTTAGAGAAAAGTGTGAGTGTTAGAAGCTGTTCAGTACTATTTTATTTACTTAGATCAGGTCTGGTATGATAATTATTTTTTTTCATAAAATGTCATAGCTGTGTATGCCCCCCCCCCACTCTTGAAAAGTTTTTTTTTTTAAGTAAATGAATCTGTCCTTATGCTCCTTCTTTAATGTAATAGTCTTTTTATATTTGTTTCTAATATTACTGTCATTTTAAATATTTTTGAAAGGGGATTGAATGTTGAACCACAAAGTGCATAGTATGTGCTTATGACATGTCGCCGTGATCCAAACGATCATAACTAAATGCTGTCAGGTAGCGTATATGTATTAGGTTTATCAAACAGCAGTTTGACAGCAGCTTTGTTATTTTTCTATTTACCTGTATGCATGGGAAGCAGTTTTTGTTATCCACTTGTTAGCCACTACTGATTCGATCATAGTTATGGTCTATACGTTGATAATTTCTGTAAGATCATTAGTCTTCTGTAGTATTTATTATTTTCCAACTGACTCCCACATTCTGCTAAATATTTTTATGTCCCCATAGAACAATTGCACCCCTTATCTGCAGCATTTATTACCAATGTTGGGAACTGTTGCAATTCTTTCAGGGCTGTTCTTTATGCTATAGATAGGTTTGGTGCTGTTTGCCATGACCCAGATTCTTCTAGAACATTAGTTCTCAGACTTTGTCACTGCAAGCTTTCCCCAAGTCATAGAAAAGATCTTGAGCCTCTTGGAGATATTGTCCCCCTTCCTTGTTTTCCACTAGTCCACCTCCTGCTTTTGATGGATGGTGGACTTCCTGCAAAAAGGGGTGGGGGGGAGGCACCCTTACTCCCATTTCAGCCTATCTTTCTTTGCATCCTGGGCTGTATTACGTTGGCAGTCTCAGCATTAAACATTACCAGGCCTAGACCAAAGAGGTATACCCCATCACCCTTATAATAGTCATCCCTTTCTTCTACTACTCCCCTGTGTACCACCATGCCACCCAAGTTCTCAAACAGCCTGACCACTCTTGCATTCATTCACTTCCTAGCCCTGTGCAGGGCCTTGTGACTGTCAGCATGCTTCCGCACCCTTTGTGGAATAATGTCTGACCAACTAGGGTCACCTCCAGCCACCATTCTTTCATTTTTTTGACATCCCCTTTAATCTGATAAAAGATGTCCAGCCAGGGTCTGGTCCCCAGATCATTTCCTCCTAAATGAATCATGATTAAATCTGGGAGGCTGTGTTCCCTCCTTATCTCCCTCAGCACTGGGAGTAGCTGTGCCCACTTCATGTCTTGCATGCTTCACCAGGTCAACTTGATGGCATTGATGTCTAAATACAGCTGCCTCCCCCTGAGCCACCTGGATGCCCAATTTTCTGCCCAGTGGATGAAGGATGCCTGCATATCCAAGCTTCCAACCTCCTTGTCTTGCCTTCTGAAACCATAAATAGAGACAAAGTTACTGTTCCATTTTCATTAATGGCCTGTCCCCCAAGCACTTCCCTTAACTCCCACTGACATCACCCATCCCCCCTCCCAAATTCCATGTCTTTCATTATTCTTGAATAGGTACCCAGACCTGCTACAGGGAGAAATTAAAACATCATTAGTACAGAGTCAAAGTATTGCGAACATAACTTTCATAACAGTTAGAAGACCACCGCCCTTTTTGCTTGATATCCCTAGGTGTGCTCCCCATTGCTGCCATTTCGGAGGCTGACCCAATCTGAAACAAATGGGATAAGTACCCAGTCAGGTTTTAACACTGTCATTACTTGTGGCCCTGTCACCAGGGACCTGTCCCCATGCAGGAATATTAATGGGTCACATCCCATAGGCGCCCAGCCACGTATGCATGCAGGGCTCCCACCGGACAGATGGCGACATTCTTGTGGCACCATAGCATGACCCTGTTCCTTCTGCCAGCCTGGTCCATCTTGAGCCACCTTACCAGTACTGAAATCCCATCCCTAGTTCACATCATGTCATCTCAGTGCAACTCTGTGGACTTATCTACCTTGCCATGCCCTACCACCTAATTGACTCTGAAGGCCCCACTATACATGATGGCGAAGACAACCTTAAACAAAACTGCTTCACTACTACACCTGCATACCTGGTGCAGTACCCCCACTAGCCACTCTAACAGTTCTTCTGTCAGTGGTCTCCTATTGTCCCGGGCCATCCCGGCCCCCCACAGCCAACCCTGCATCATGTGCCTAATGAGATTACTCATCATTGGGTCCTCCCACCCCTTCAGTATACACAACTGGCTTTTCACAGCCAAGTGTTACCCCCATTGTCATGTGTGCCAGATTGTTCCTCCATCCTGTCACTATAAATTGAGCTACCTGTTCTCCCGTCAATACCTCACTTACCTGGCAGCCAGTTTGTGCCTGGAACACCTGAAAGGCCCTCTATGAGGTTTTGTATGCTTTTAGGTTCCTGGGGAACCAGGAGTTGCGAAACAAATGTTCAGCTCTCTGATCCAATCTTCAAGACATACTCCAGAATTGCTGTCTGCCTGGCTTCTGCTCCTGGGGTGATGGCACATCATTTATCCAGCTGCAGGTGGGAGAGGCAGTCAGCTATCATGTTGTCCTCACCATCTATGTGTCTAGCCCTAAATTACATATTCAGTGTTAATCCACTTAGCATCAACTGCCTTAGGACCTGCATAACCCTTGCTGACATCGCCCCCCTGCTGTTTAAGATGTCCACAGCTACCCTATTGTCACTCCAGAAACTGACCCTCTGGTTCCTCAGCATCTCACTCCATACTTCCATGGCTACCCAGATTGGGAATATCTCTAAGAAAGTGATATCCCTCGTCAAGCTGATCTGGGCCCAGTTTCTGGGCCATGCCACGGCAAACCATTTCCCCCTAAAATATGTTCCCATGCCTATGCCCCCGGCCACATCAATGTATAGTTGCAGGTCCATGTTAAATACCCATTCATGCTGCCAAAAAGTCTTGCCATTGTAATGGCTTAGAAAAGTCTCCCATACTTCTAAGTCCTCCCTGGTCCCTTTGCTAATATCTACCGTGTAAATGTACAGCCTGGTACTACCGCCCTACAGGCAAAGTTTAAGTGTCCCATAGTAACTGCACCTGCTGGAGCTGTACCCTCCACTGGGCTTTAACAGAACCCAGTAATGTCTTTAGTTTACCCACTTTAGCCTCAGGCAGTCTAAATTGCCCCCTGACCATGTCTATCTCAATGCCTAAAACCTCAATGCTTTGGCTAGGCCCCTCCATTTTTTCGGGGGACAGAGGCACTCCTAGGTCATGACACATGTCCTAGAAATCCTGTAGCATCCTCTCTGTCTATTGCTGCCCTTCTCCTATTAATAGAAAGTCATCCAAATAATGGAACACTGTCTAGTACCCGTATTTTTCCTGAAAGGCCCATTATAACCATATGCTGAACATCTCAAATGTTTTACAGGCAATGGAGTAGCCCATGGGCATGGTTTTGTCAAAATAGTAATCCTCCCCTACTCAGAAACCCAACAGGTCTCAGTCTTTTGGCTGGACTGGCAGCAGGTGAAAGGCTGCTTCAATGTCTGTTTTTGCCGGCCATGCTCCTTGTGATGCTCTAACCAACCTGACCGCCTCCTCTAAAGTAGCATACGTCACCATGCTGTCGTCCTCGCTGATGTGATCATTAACTGAAACCCCATCTGAGTAGCACAGGTGGTGTATCACTCGAAACTTCCCCAGCTGTTTCTTCTGTACCAGCCCCAAGGGTGATACCCTCAGATGTGGCAGAGGTGGTTGCCCAAATGAGCCCTCCACCCTGCCAGCTGCTATTTTCTTCCGAATTTTCTGCTCCAATAACTTCTCCCTCCCCTTAACTGAACTCAGGTTCTTTGCTTTTGTCTCTTTTTGGTCCCCTTTAAAATGCAGGCTGAAACCTTTCTGGAAACCATCAATAGTATGGTGGCTGCTTCCTTGTCCAGGTACTACCTCAGCCACTCCTGCATCATCTCAACTTTTATGGGGGGGTGTGCCATGCAAAAAACCCCAGCTACACCTCTCTTAATTATCTTAATGTCGGTTGTAGTAGAATTGACCTCACCTCCCCTGCCCTGCCCTCCTCCCCCACTGCTGGCCCCTAAACCCTGTATGATTACCTGAAAGGACTTACTGTATGAGTTATCCTGACTAGTAATTCCTTTTTCCCAGTTATTCCTGCACCTAGAGGCCGGGAGGTTGCCTCTGCACCTGGAACAGGCATGCCATAAACAGCAGTACGGCCAGGAGCAAAATGCCTGGTTGTATCTCCAACAGCATTTTGCTGCTGCCCCACCTTTTTTGTCCCCCTCGCTCTCATTACTAGTGAACTTCATTCATATCTCCAGTCATAGGTCGATCTGTCGCGCTTTATGTGTCCCCAAATTGCACCATTCTCTTTCTGAACTTCTTATCATACTTCAGCCAACTATGTCCTCCTTTTTTGTAAGTAGTCTTTATATTTAGTGAATATATCAACAAGGGAGCGGCCAACTCCAACTTCTTTTCAATAACTATGGCTGTATAATATGTAAAACCTGTGGACCAACTGTCCCATGTTTTTCCCTTCATCGACTTCTCTTCCTGCTCCTACCCCAGAAGGACCACGGCTGCGGCCATGTCCTTTTTCTCAAAACTCTCCTTTTCTTCATACTTGTCCATGTTGTCTATGTTGGCCAGAGTGAAGATATCCAAATTTGCCCTTCCAAATTTTTTCTTTGGTAGTTATTGGGACATGGTCTCTGATCCTAACACTGGGTGCCCCAATCTCAGCTCCGAAACCCTTCTCTCCCATTGCTCCCACCTGTGCCTGCACCCTCCCCTTTTTCCTTGTTCCTCAGCTCCCCCAGCACCTTCTCTAATTGGCCTAGGCCACTATCCCCCATAGTTTTTAGCATTTGTTCCACATACTCCTTCACGTTGCTTTCCAGTGTGACCTCATTATTATCTGTTTGTGGGCCTGGCTAGGTGCTGGGACCCACTGGAGGAGCTGTCTGGGTGTTGACAGGTGCTGGCGATGTATTCTGTGGTGCCACCAGGGCAGGAGGAACTGGATCCACTGGACTAGCAGGCTCAGGATTGGAGCAGGAGCAGGGGCCAGGGCAGGCACTGGAGCAGGAGGAGGTACTGGACTGACTGGCTCTGGAATGGGCACTGGGGGCTTTGATGAGGCCAGGGCCTGTGGTGCCCTTTTGTCAGTCTTCCCTCCCTGCTGCTTGCCTCTCTTTTGCTTTTTTCTCTTGCCCAGGCTGGGTGGATCCACAGTCTCCAGTAATAGGTTTGCCTTGGACACTAGCTCCATCACTGCCTGGTAGCGCTGCTCCTTGCTATGCTTGTTCTTCCTGGGGGCCATGGCAGCCTTTTACTATACCTGGAAATGTACAACACAGCCATTATTATAATCATGCCTGTACTAGGTCACTCTTTGTTGATTTCAGTAGGTCTGAGTGGAAATGCAGCCCCCAACCCCCATTCCTCTCTTTTTTTTTTTGAACATTAAGCATATACTCAATATCCTTTTTGATTTGTAAGCATATATCCGTGGTGTGGGTAGCAGCTCCTCCCTTGCATCTGGGTTCTCATCCCTAGTCTCCCTCTAGCTAATGACCTGGTATACTTTTTTTTTGTATATATCCTTCTCTCCCTCCCACCATGGGGTTGGCCACCCTGCTCTATGTTCTCCGCAGCCCGCATGCTGACTTGTGCTCATGGTCTGGCCTAGGGTCCCATGTAGCCTCACACTGCAGGGGCTGATTCCTGTTTTTCTTGATTTTATTTGTCCTCCTTTTCTCCCTTTTTCTGATTTTTAAAATGCCCATTTTGTTATTTCCTTAAAATTACTCCGTGCAGTCCACCTCCCCTTGTGAGGCTTCCCATTCACAAACATAGTCTGTGCCCCCCATGGCCATGCTCCACAGACTGAGCTTACCAAGACAAACCACATGATGATGACATCAGATGGCAATGCCACACGGTCCTCCTGTCTGCCTCCCTTGCTTGAGCCTGTTCTCGGCCCAGTTGCTTGACTGTCCATGGAAAATTGTTGTTTTTTGTTCTCTCTTTGCCCCTTTCCCTTTAGTCTGGTGCCCCATTTCCCATCCAGTGTTTTTTTAAAAAGGTGGGCTTTTTGCTCATGCGGAGATGACAACAGACACCATCGCCATGGTCCTCAACCTTGGATTTTCTCTCCGGGCTAGTTTCCTCTCAAATTGCCCCCTATTTACTTTTTCCTTTTCTCCATGGCTATGTGGCAGCTCACCTGGGTCTTCCCACTGTCTCTTCGCATCAGAAATGTGTGGCACCTCTGAAAGGACAGAGGTCACACCGATGCCTGCTTTCTTTTTTGGCCTCTTTACCACAATGCCCCATCGATGGCTTGCAGCCACAAAAAACAACCAAATAGACAGCACAACACCTTATTTTCTTCCCTAGCAAACCCCCACATGCAGCTACCATTGGTACGGACATACGCTGGTTTCTCCAGCAAGGGTTACCACCTTGCAGTATACTGGCTGGCACAAATCACCTCCCACATGGACAGACACTGGCTCCTGCAATTCTTGGACATTTTCCCATCTACTAGCTAGTGCCAGTACTCTTCTCAAGCTCAACCACCCCCATGCTCTAACAATACAGTATTACCACCAAAAACAGCCTGTCGCCCAGGCATCACCAGCTCTGCTGCTGCTTAGCCTTCTGCTATCATTTCTCTTTTTTATTTATTTTTTTTAAACTTACCTTTTTCACTACAACTTCTTAAATACTCACTTGTGGCTGGTCACACTGCCCACGCTGCAAACCCTCTCCTTCAGAACAGCCAATAAACTTACTTCTTATTTGCAGTATTTAATAAACAGGTGGTAATTTAAAAATCTTTTTACGTCTTGTGTGATTGCTATTTAGTGGGTGTTTACTAGTTTTCTCACTTCTTCTTATCACAATACTCTCCAAAACTTCAGAACTGCCATTTAATTAACTCAAAATACCTATCGATAAACAGTCCACTGGCTCAAACAAAAGAAATTAACTCAGAATAACTGCCAAACTGATATGCTTCTCAGATAAAAGTCTCTCAGAGCAAAATTGTGAGCTCCCTAGACCCGTGTTTACTGTTAAATACCCCTGTTGCTCACCCCACTCTAATTTTCCCATTCAATCCTTGCTTCCCACCTCACTCCAGCTCTGACATCATAGCCCCTCCCCTTCTGTGACCTCACTAGGCCTTCCCCCGACCCTCCACAACCCTCCTTTCCCTTTTGCCTGTAGACAATGGATCTGCCCTTTAAAGAAGGCAACCCTCTTTGTTCATTTTGTATTACTTGACTGTTTTGCAGTTCCCTTTTGAAATGTTTTCACTCTCTACCTTTCCCTGAGTACACCTGCAATAAGCCTTGACTCAGTGTAGCTTTGCTGGTCACAGATTTGTAAATACACACATAAATTCACCTATTATTATCTTCTTAGTCTGCCTCTTCCCTTCATGCAAAATATCTAAACCTCAAAATTTAAATACAGTACTTTTTCAGACTTGCTTGAGCCTCTCTGGAACAGGTTGGGGCCTCCCCAGGGAGGCTGGCCTCACCATTTGAGAACCCCTGTTCTAGAAATATTCCAATATTCATTATGTTCTAGCTTTGCATTTGGGACACCACTTAGATTGAAATTACAGGGCTTGTTCAATGGGGTCTTTTCTAGTCCATGTGAAGTTGACACTTGTTTCATTGATAACATATTTTTTTAAATAGTTTCCTCTGTTGTAAAATAATGCAGCGATACCTTGTTAGCAGAGGTATTGCTGCAGGCTGCAGCCAAATACAATGCACCATTTCGGCATAGCTAAGTAACGCAAAAAATGTGGAATATTTTTAAATATAGAGTAAATTAAATTGTTAAATCAACACAAATCCTGTTTAACTGTTTATAGATGAGTAACTTAGCACACAAAAACAAATGGCAAAGAAGTTAATCTAAGAGACAGCCTGTTATGTAGTATGGGGAAAAGAAAGAATTATTAGAACCTGATAAAGAATTATCAGAACCTGACACTTATCTGATAGTTATGCAGATGAAAACAATTAATATTTTTTATGATCTAGTGTGGAAGTGTCTTTTATGTGAGCAGTTAAATTGCTATAATCTAATGGAGAATTATTTCACACTTCGTCAGAAATGAAGTCAGTTTCAGTTTGTAACGTGAGTCTGTCAGGGCTGAGCTGTAGGTGAAAATGAGTGACAGCATTCCCCCCCAACATTTCATTGGCATGCAACACACTACTGTATGGCAGGGACACTACCTGAAACATTGGGTGAAATAAATAAACAGAAAATGAGTGCTCACACTTTAATATCTGTCAAAAAAAGAAAGTATCTGATACTAGTCACCGTAATACAGCAGAAGAAGGTTAAAGTTGCTAAATGCATAGGTTTTATTAAATTACCTCTTTCATATGAAAAAATAATTTAACTTATTTTTTTCCCATTCTTTTTTCATATGAAGGTATCCTTTTTTGAATGCCTTTTTCATTCATAAGAAAAAGATTGCCTAATATGAAAAAAAGAATTGAAAATAAAACAAAGTCCAAATAATTTTTTCATATGAAGCCATCCTTTTTCATATGGACCAATTCTATTTTCATATGCCCATATGAAAAATGAAAATATTTGGCTCACTAAAAAGGATTTGTAAATGTTAAAACACATATCTGGGTCATTCGTCTAGAAACTAAGGGCAGAATCCACATAATGGGATCCCAATTCGCAAGATACATGTGTTTGTGTCTGTACAGGATGTCATTTTTTTAGATTTTGATAGATGTTTTTTTAAATGGAAAAAAGATGGCAGCCACGTCTCATGAAAAAAGATTACCCCATATGAAAAAGGATCCTTTTTCATGTGGGCTAAATTCTTTCTTCATTTCAAGCAGCTATCCAAAAGACTGTAATGGGCATGTTCAGAACCAAAATGTTAAATAACTTTGCAGTGGATTACTGTTTTTTCACCAAACCAGTGAAAGGTACATCTGTCTGCCAAGTCTCGTGTACCCTGAAAATTTCACATCAAAATTCCAAACTATCTGGGTGCTAGATGATGACAAAAAACAGAAAACACAGCAATGTTTAAACTTTTTTCACTATCCAGATTGCAGAATCTGCACATCTGACTGGAACAAAACTTGGCAAGCCAAGAAATCTACCCCCCCAGGACTGTGCATGAAAATGTTTGTGTAAATCCATCAAATGGTTGCAAAGATATTAAAGTGCAAAGTTAGAGGGTTGACACAGAGACCCTTGCTTAAGCCTCCCACTGTACAGGTGCCTGGTGAGCTCTCACTTGGAGTACTGTGTGCAGTTCCAGAGACCTCACCTAAAAAAGAATATAGACCATCTGGAAACCATGCAGAGATGTGCCACCAAAATGGTGCAGGGTCTGCACCACGAAATGTAAGAAGCTAGGCTCAGCCAGCTAAAGTTATTCTCCCTCGAGCAGAGGAGATATGATTGAGATATTTACATTTGTTAAAGGGATCAATACAGTAGAATCCATGAATCTCTTCTGGGAAAACAGGGCTACACATACTAGAGGATACAACATGCACCTGGTGTGAGGTAAATTCAAAACAAATGTTAGGAAGTACTTTTTCATGGAGAGAGTGGTGGACCCTTGGAACAGCCTGTCATTGGAGGTAGTGTCAACCAAGACAGTCAGTAAATCAATTAATTCAAACAGGCATGGGACAGACAGTAATGTCACCTTAGCAAGACAAATTAATGGGGGTAGAAAATCCAGGCAGACTACATGGACCACACGGTCTCCTTCTGCCAGCAAATTCTTATGTTCTTATGTTTAACCCCAACTATTGTGGGGCTGCTGCACCACTATAATAAAATGGGGTTCAAGAAGGTGACCAGATCAAACAAATTTACTGGATAATACACAGTGTATGACTGTTAATTATTTACCTAGGGACCGCATAGTTCTGAACTACTCTGACATAATCTACTTAGCAACACCATTTTTACAAAACAAAAAAAATGACTACACCACATGCTAGCAACAACATTCAACTTTAAGCTACACACACACACATGCACACACACTTACTTTGCAGCCTTGTTTCCTGACATTACTCATATTGTCATGTTCAGTGCCATGAACTTCATCAGTTCCCACTCTCAACCTGAGTTGGAAAAATTTTTTTCAAAACAGACGTCTTTAGAGAGCTCACTCTTTAAACTGCACCCAAATTACACATTGCATCCAGAGCATCCAAACATGTGAACATTCACAGTATATCTATGGGCACTACTGGAACAGATGCAAAACATCCACACTGTACCAAATACTGTAGTTTGCCTCCTGTACAAGGTAAGACAGAAGCAACTGCCAACGGATTATAACTGTCATATCTGGTCACAACTCCACCAGTACAGGAAAGGACACTTCTGGAGGAACACATTCAGAGCTGACGAGTTACACATGAGCAAAGATGCATGTTTTTTTTTTCCAATTGTTAAACCAGGTGAGACACACTAAGCTGAAAGCTTGTTTACAGGTGAAACCTGGGAGCACAGGGAAGTTAAGTGACTTGCTCAGGGTCACACAATATGCAAGTGGAGGCTGTGGGATTCAAACCCAGGCCTCCAGATTTACAGCTCAGAGCCTTAAACCACTGCACTATACTGCCTCCCTGCACTGTACAGAATAGATGCACTGGCTGGCTCTGAGGGTATATTTAAACAGTGTGCATGATCGAGCCTGATTGCACATACTGTTTGAATATCTGACTGTGGATGTGCTGCCCAGAATGGTCAGCTGCCATGTCCGGCACAGCACATCCAGGGTCGGGGCTGACTACCACCACTGGGAAATGCATGGATACCTGGATGCACCATGACGCCTAGGGCGATATTCAGTCAGTAAATGCTAATGAGCTCATTGGGCATGCACAGTGCAAATGGGCACCATGCATGCTCATTATGAGCCCATTAGCATGGCTGCGCCTGGTGGAATGCACCTGGCCAGCCCCCTCCCAGCTCCTATCCCTGATCAATGCAGAATCCTGCACCAAACCTCCCTGGTAGTCCAGTGGTAACCCCAGTCTCAACCCCCATCCCTTTTCACGGTTGTATGATAATGCAGTAGCCCATTTGATGTCCTGGTAGTCTAGTGGTCTCCCGCTCCAGTCCCAATTACATTTACCATACATATATCATACCCCATTCCCTGGTAGTCTAGTGGAACCCTCGCCCCAGCCCTGATCACGGCAATTGTAAATAACTCGTACCTCATTCCCTGGTAGTCTAGCGGAATCCCCCACCCTCACCCCGGCCCAATCCACAACAATAGAACAAAAGTGGCTTACCTCTTTTTCATAGTGCAGTGGATCACCCCCACCCCACCTGTGTTGGTGACTGGCACAGCTCACCACTCCCTTCCTAGGCAGCTGCTGACTGACAGGCACTGGGGAACAGTCATAATACAGGGCAGTGTTCATTGGTTGCTAGAAACACCAAAGAGTGATGCCCTATATTATGAAAGCTCCCCAGTGCCTGTCAGTGGGCAGCTGGCCATGGAAGGGAGTGATGGGCTATGCCAATCATGGGCACAGGTGGTGTTGCGGGGGTCCACTACACTATGGAAAAGAGGTAAGCTTCATTTGATCTATTGTCGGGGATTGGGCCAGGGTGGTGGGGTCCACTAGACTACCAGAGAATAGGGCCTGAGTTATTTATGGTTACCGCAACCGGGGCTGGGGAAGGGGGGTTGTCACATAACAGCCAGGGCTGGCAGGCTGCTCTGCACTGTGTGCACTTCCATGACTGCCTGGGGGTGGTTGGTTGAATTAGGCCAGCTTTTCATGGCCTATCTTTGGGCCACACATTTCTGGCCTTTGAGGGGTGCAGCATATTCATTGTTTTTTTCCATTTTTTTTTTTATTGAGATTCATATTGTTCCATCAAGAATACATGACAATCAAAATCCTAGCTGTGGAGATCCATTGGAAATGACATTCTAATGAACAGATAAAATAAAAAGAATCATCTTCTAATATAACCATGTTCTTAACTATCCACTTTTATACACCTGCTATATATCCTGCACTTATCCTTCTCTACCACTACAAGTATTACAATACAGAGTATTGAGCAAGTCAACCTAACCTGCACTGCACTGATGGAGATCCTCTTTAAAGAACAGACCTGTTTTCTATCAATTATAAGACAGACACATACAGACCCGGGATAATCCAGGGCTCACACTCCAACACTGAGCGTGATCACCATGTACAGCATATAACTATGTACATACACAGCTGCATTCACTCCTTTAACATCTGGTTCACATCTACATTTATACTGTACTGTCCAGAGCAAACCCTGGCAGGGAGATGTGTTCATACATCAAGTCTGGGACCCTGCATGTCATTTGTAGCAATAAAGCCCTCTTACCCTTATGAGGTCCTCATAATAGTATCCTGCAGCCGTGTCCCAAGGGAGAAGAGAGAGCCACCCCCAACCCAATCTGACAGACTCCGTGGGGGTGCAGCATATTCATGAGAACGCCCCCTCCACTTGCACAGCATACATTATTGGTGTGCACTGGCCCATTCCCTTGTGGGCAGTGCATCTCGTCCGTTTGAATATCGTGCTTCAGCGCATTGTTGGATATGTGCAGCTCATCTCCCTTTTCAGCCCGGATGCGCCACGCATCTCCTTTGAATATGGGGGCTGTAAACAGTATATATGAACACTATTCACAGTACCAAGCTTACGTAGCAACAATCATTGAAATACTTATTTCTACACATTATAACAAGCCATTTCAAATGAAGTGGAAGGAAGTATGTTAAATGGCAGATTTGTTGTTATTAAAATGCATGCATGAAAAGCATCTTAACCTGTCGTCTAATTTTTCAACAGTAACCCCTCCTATTTTATGAGTGCAATAAGCCATCATGGGGTGCACAGTTCCTGTTAAAAAAAGCATGCCCTGGTGCATTGTAGGGTTCTTAACCTGCAGCTTCATGCCTCAGAACATACTTGGGGCATGCACCACACACAGTGGCTTATTGTTTACAGATATATATATGTGTGTGTGTATATATATATATATATATATATTATGGTAGCATGGTAGTGCTACCATAGTTAGAGTTGAGGAGCCATTTACATGTTAAACCCAAAATTTTGCACCTTAATAACTTTGCAATCATTCATCAGATGTGCCTGAAATTTGGAATACAGAATCAAGACGCATATGCCTTAGGATCTGCCAAGTTTCGTACTGGTCGGATATACTGGCTGCGAGAGTTATTAAGCGTGATCTGCGCATGCGTTACGCTTTTTATTCTAATGGTTGCTACTTACAGGTGCCTCACACACAGCTATGACCAGTCCAAAATCTTCAGGGAATGTGCAACCAGGGTCCCCGATGTGCCTTTCAAAGATTTCGTGAAAAAATATTAAACAGTTCAAAAGTTATTCAAAAAACAAGTTCCCATTATAAGTCAATGGGAAAAGTTAACAAAAAGTTCAACACTTTCGTAAATGCACTTTTTACTGTCGCAAATGGCCCTTTTACTGTCGCAAATCCACTATTTTGTTTTCAGTTAGTGATCAGAAAAATGCTTGGCATTTAAAATTGAGACCCTCTAGCAACCTAATTCTTGTTGTATTCACCTAGTCGGGCCCTGAGGTTGCTAGTCATGTCTTTATTTTGGGTAAAACACCCCAGAAATATGTTTTTCAGAATTCTGGAAAAAGTACTTTCACAAAGTAGTGTCGCACTCACGAAAGTGTCGAAAATTTTTGAGAAAGCTTTCGCAAATCACGACACTACTTTGCGACACTATGCTCAAAATAACAGTAATTCTTTGGCATCCCACTGCAAAAGAAAGGTTTGGAGTTTTGAGCTGAAATTTGGAGGGAACACAGCCGACATCTCACAGATGTGCCTTTCAGTGTTTCACTGAAAAAAATATTACATGGTGGCAAAGTTATGGTACTCCAAAGTTGATGCTTTTTCCCATCAGATAACATTACGGCTGACGACGCATTGCAGCAATCGTTTGGCGCCCTGCTGCAAAATAACGGTTTGGTCTTTTGGGCTGAAATTTTCAGGGAACACAGCCAACATCCCACAGATGTGCCTTTCTGTGGTTTGGTGAAAAAATATTACAGGGAGGCAAAGTTATGGCAGTCCCAACTTCTGTTTTTTTCCTGTAGGATAACATTACGGCGTTTGCCGCACCTTTCAGGGCCCGTATCTCGAAAAAGGTGAGAGATACGGACTTTTTGTCAAAACATTTCTTAGCCCCCTTACAGGGGCTAAGTGTAAAACCAGCCAGGAAAGTGATAATACATATGACTTTTACATTTTTTTTCTGTGTTGTACGGTTACTGAGATATAAGCAATTTACTATTCCAAGTCCTCATTTTTGTGTTCCGAGAGTCATTATTTTGCATACATTCTTTCTACTCACTGTCTTTCTCTATACAGCTTTTGGGAAAGCTAGCCTGTGTCTTACATTACTGTTACCATTACCGTTTCTGTTTTGCGGTTCTGTACCCGTTCACTTACCATTCACGTTTACGCCACCATGTGCGCTACCCTTTGCGTTTTCATTTGCGGTTGCGTTGTTTTTAACATTTCTGTCTACAGTACTCTTTCTCTTTCTGTTTCGCTTTGCATCACCATGTGCATTACGATTTGCGTTTGCGGGCACAATGTTACTATGTAACAAGACATCATGTGGCGGGAGCGCTGCCGACGCTGCATTACATTCACTATTTCTCATTATCATTCTCAAAAAGAAGGGAAATTAAAGGCAAAAAAACTCAATTTAATGTATCAGTTAGGGTTGTTCACAGTGACAAAAGTGAGGAAATTCGATGTTAGGGTTGGAAACCCCTTTGCACCCCTCAGCCCACCCTCCAACTGGAATCGGAGTGCGCGATAGGAGATCATCGTCCTAACTGTCACCCATTCTCCTATTCCTCAGCTTCTTTCCACATGTGATGGGGTGAAAGTTAGGGCCGATGACCCCAATGCGCACCCTGATTCCAGTTGGGGGGTGGGCTGGAGGGGTGCAAAAGGGGTTTCAACCCTAACATCGAATTTCCTCGCTTTTGTCACTGTGGCACTACCCTAACTGATGCATTAAACTGAGTTTTTTGCCTCTAATATATATATATATACTGTAGAACTAGTTATTTTCACGCAAAGTAAATTTAGCACAAACACAAATGCAACCATAATTGCCTAAATTTATTTTAGCGCTAAGTCACAATCATCACATTCACTATAATGGAAAAAAAATATTAAGTGCTAATTAGTGCAAATTTATTTTCACGCAAATTGGTGCGTCAGCGAAAATAGTGAAAATTATTTGACAGTGAAACATAGAAACATAGACTTTAAAGGCAGATAAGGACCGCTTGGCCCATCTAGTCTGCCCATTTCCCTACCTTCAGGATAGGCCGCAGATCCTAGTTAACCAACAGCCTATTTCTTCCTATCCCCCACAAGAATTGCCTTATGTCTGTCCCATGCATTCTTGAATTCTCCCACAGTTTTTGACCCTACAACCTCCTCAGGAAGGCTGTTCCATGCATCCACTACCCTCTCTCTCTCTGTGAAAAATACTTCCTCACATTGCCCCTGAAATGCCCCCGAACCACCCCCATCTTAAATTGTGTCCCTTGTTCTTGCACATCTTTTCTTTTTTTATTCAATATAGTTTATTGACTTTACAGAGAAAACATAGCTTTGACAGATCTATGTATACATGACATTAAATAACGTTAGTCATAGTTTGATATAATGAGGGTAACATTAGCTATCCCGACAAGATCTTTTAACAAACAGCAAAACAACAAAACCCCATTGACCCACTCCCATAAGGAATATTTCCCTCCCCTCCCAGCATCTACCCAACTCAGATGAGCCACTCAATCGCCTTAAGGTAGGGGCTCGGGAAGTGCTATAAGCTCCAGCTTTAGTGGTTCAGAAGGTCATAAACACTAAGCTTTTCAGGCAATCAGGACCACCTCTAGCAGCCCCCATTTGGCATTATATGATTGTACCTTATTGTTCATTTTTGCTATACGTAATTCTAATTGCAGTGCCGTCAGAATCTCGATGTACCATTCAACCATCGATGGTATCTTAGCCTCTTTCCAGTGTCTGAGAATAACTGCTTTTGCAGCTGCTGATATAATGGCCATAAATGCCTTCCTCTGTGTGTCCATTTCACTGGGGAAAACATTTAATAGGCATATTTCAGGTCTAAAAAAGGGCTCTAGTCCAAATACTGATTGTACAGATGTACAGATAGAGTTCCAGAAAGGGCGAACCTTAGCGCAGGTCCATAATATGTGGTATAAGTCACCCTCTCCAGTCCCACATCTGCTACATCTGGGTGACTCTAATTTGCCCATTTTGAATAGTTCAACAGGGGTGTAATATAAGTTATGTATAACATTAAACTGCTGCAACTTATATCGATCCTGTCTAATATATCTACTATTGTTCTCCCATACTTGCTCCCATACTCTTTCCTCCTCAATCTTTAATCTCTGTCTCCAGTATGCACCAATCTTGGTGGAGGTCCATTCGTCTCTAGTCTGGAATTCATGATATATTTTAGACACTGGGGGCTGGATATTCAAAAGGGTTGCGCAATAGGGTTGCGCTAGCGCAAGTCAGAAAATGAGCCATTCTGCGATACTCAGCAGGAGGCAGTTGCGCCACTGAAAACATGCTGAGCAACAGTGCAATGATAATGAGGCATGCGCAACCGAAGGGGGTGGAACCATGCATAAAGTGCCAGTGCGTTGTTCAAAGACTTGCGCAATGCACAACAGTGAATCAGGCAGAAGTTGCACCATAGCAGAAATGAGCCAAAATAAAAAGGAGCAAGGAAGAGGCGCAAGAACGCTACAGGGAAGCCACATAAGGCAGGGAGAGAGACAGGGCAAGAGGGACAAAGAGGGCAGGCCAGGGAAACAAGAGGACAGAATAGGGGCAAGGGAAGGTGTGTGGGGCCACAGAGTGCAGAGGCCAGTAGGTGTACCCGGTGCAGGGAAGGTAGCAGTCAGGACAGTGGGGACAAAGCAACAACAGCTGGGGGGAAACACAAGCCAGGGACATGGACAGTGCCACCTTCCACATGGAAGCCATAATGAGGGGGGTGAGAAGGCATGCTGCAGGGGGACGTGGCCATGGAAGGGCCCGTCGGCGGTATGCCCCCAACAGGCAGTACTGAGCCCACACCAGCTTTGAGCTGTACTCAGATGTCAAGATAGTGGTCCAGTACCACCTGAACAGGGCAATACTGAAGCGGCTCTGTGAGCTGTGCAGTGATGTGATGCAGGCACCCACACGACGGAGTCATGCTCTGTCAGTGGAGACAAAGGTAACAGCCTGCATGTGCTTGCTCACCATGGGTACCTTCCAGAGACCAACAGGGGACACCACAGGCATAACACAGTCAGCCACATCACGCATCCTCACCCAATTCCTCAGCACACTGCTGCCACATGCTGCGGAGTACATCCATTTCCCCAGCACCATGGCGGAGCACACAGCAAACATACGGGAGTTCCACAGGGTAGCACGTATGCCTGGCGTGCTAGGTGCGATAGACTGCACCCATGTAGCCATTTGTACACCACCTGGCCCCGATGGGGTCACCTATATGAATTGGAAGGGATATGCCAGTGTCAACTGCCAGGTGGTGTGTGATGCC
Source organism: Neoceratodus forsteri (assembly GCA_016271365.2). Taxonomy (NCBI): domain Eukaryota; kingdom Metazoa; phylum Chordata; order Ceratodontiformes; family Ceratodontidae; genus Neoceratodus; species Neoceratodus forsteri. Next base: position 735,389,741 of record CM057454.1, read on the forward strand.
AGTGGGCGCATCATCAATGTCTGTGCCACGCACCCTTGGGGAGCACACGATTCATTCATATGGTACCAGTCGGCACTGTGCCATTGATTCAAGAGTGGGAACATCCCCACAGGACATTTAGTGGGTGAGTATGCATGTAGAACTGACAAATCGTGGGCAAGGGGGGGTAAGCCACAGGTGCTATGGGTGTGGCACACAGGGTTAGGTGCAGTCTGAGCCTGAACAAGACACTAACCTCCACTATTTCCACACAGGTGACAGTGGATACCCACTCCATCCCTGGCTGCTCACACCCTACCGGTGGCCCACGACCCCATCGCAGCAACGCTTCAATGAGGCACATGCCGCCACATGCAACATCATTGAGTGGGTGTTTGGGATGCTTAAGGCACGTTTTCGTTGCCTAGACACCTCCGGCGGTGCCCTACAGTATAGCCCCTCAAAGGTCTGTGCGATATTCCTGGCCTGTTGTATCCTGCACAACATGGCCAAAGACTGTGGGATAGCTGTACAGGTTGAAGAGGGGGACAGCGATGGGGACAACGGTGATGCCGGTGATGATGGGGATGGGCAGCCCCCCCCTTGGATGACGAACCCCTGACTGATCCGGCTGGCCCAGCTGCACCGGGACACCATCACACAGGAGCACTTCAGCCAACACAGGTAAGTCATGGGGCCATGTGCAACCACCAGTGGCTAGGGCACAACCCACATACACACATGGAAACACACCAGGGGTGCATGATGGCAAGGGAAGTGGCAGGGCACAGAAGTACACACAGACAACCAGGGAGGGGTGAACAGTAACACGCCACATTGGTGGACACACACACACGCACACACAATATGCACACAGTGCACAGGGGTCAGGTGCACAACAGAGCCGGAACACAGACACTAGCAACACACATGTCCACAGGCCACCACGTCTACTGACTGTCTATGTGTGTGTGTCAGATGCTGGGCACCATCGCACTTTGGTGTACAGCGCAATGCAGGCATCATCATGCACACGCACCCATGGACAGCAGTCGGGAGGGTGTGCAGGTGGACCGTGTGTCTGTGTGTAGGGCTGGGCACCCACCGGTGCACTGCCCACCAAAACACACAATGCACACAGGGCAGCACCAGACAGGGCCCGCATTGGGAGACAGGTCAGTCATGCAGCACAGTGCCACTTCCACCTCGGATGCATGGGCAGCTCTGCCGAGACCCAGCGGCACTGGCAGGCTGAGCACGGGCCTCATGGGGTGGCACCGATGGTCCACCAGGGGTTTCACTGAGCGAACGTGACTGTGCACGCACAGGTGTCTGCAGCGCATCGACCATACATGCACCAGGAGTGCTCGGGATGCCCACAGCTGAACCCGGCATTGACAAGGTGGGTGTCGCACGATGCCAGGAATGGGGAGTGGATAGTGAACTGCACAGTGTGAGTGACACATGGGCACCTGACTGTGTGCCCATCGTGGCCACGACAGCGACCAACGCCTGTGGTAGCCTGTCAATGGCAGCGGTCACATTCTCCCGCAAATGGTCAATCTGTGACAGGATCCTTTCGGTGTCCCTGCTGTGTTGCTCCACGACCCACTCCAGGGCCACACACAGTGCCTCCATGGACGTTGCAAGCCACATCTGCTGCTGTACTAATGCCTGCAGCAGGCGGGTGTTCTCATCAAAGAGGTCATCTGCCACCTCGGCAACCTGTCCCTCAGGGTATTGAAGGGCCTGATGTTCAGCACCCCATGAGGGTGGGCACTGCTCACCAGGGCCAGGTATGGGCAAGTCCACAGGTGGACAAACGCCACTGCTGAGCCCTGTACCCCCAGTCCTGGTGGGTGACTGCTGCTGCCCCTCCGACTGCTGTGCCCAAGGGATTGGCTGTTCCTCCGCTGTGGCCACAACAGTGCCACTGACCTGACCAGCCACCGGTGCTGCCCCACCGGTGATGACATGCTGGCACACACGTCATAAACAGCCAGGTCCATGGGCATATGCTGGCCTGCTGTGTGTCCATTCCATGACACACACACGTCACTGCCTATAATGGTCATTGCATCATCAATGGTGCAGGTCTGTGCCACAGCCACAGCATGCTGGTATGCTTGGATGCCAGACCGCTGAGACACAGGAAGGGCCTCCCCCACACCTGTCTCAATGACATCAGTGTTGACAGTCAGGCGGTACCACTGTTGCAATGAACGCTGGCTACCTGCGGGGGTGGATGGTCCCTCCTCCAACTCCAGATGGCTGTCCGCAGTGGACAGGCCCTCCACTGCTGACCCCTGCAGATGTGCAGGACCTGTAAAAGAGAGTAAGGACATGTTAGTGTATGTGATCTACCTTCCCCCCCAGACCATGACGTACCATGCAGTGATGGGCTACCACCTGTCTGGAAGCCACCTCCTGGAACGCTCTCAATGGCACTGCTCTGCATGCTTGCAGCAAGCCTGTCCTTTGCCGGAGTCAGCTGCACCACCTCCGGCTGGCCCCCGCCTGTTGCAGCATGTGCCACCCCGATGGCAGCCACCTTCTCCTTCACCCTCCTCCTGTCGGTACCCATCTTCTTCTTACACTTCTGCACAGAGCGCTGGTGGCTGCCATGCAGGTTGACGGCACATGCCACCCCCTCCCATGCAGCAGCACGGGCCTGAGGGGTGCCCCACCGTCCACTGAGCAGTGGCTCCTGATTGATGTAGGCCTAGAAGAGTGCATCCATCTTGGCCTTGGTAAAATTGGGCTTCCCTCTTCCACCCACCATCATCCTCCTCACCCAGTCCTCGCTCAGTCATTTTTCAGCCTGTATGGGTGACAGTGGTGACCTGTGACTGTGCAGTACAAAGCAAGTCTCTGAGACCACAGTCCAGAACACCACACAGCATGCAACTCACCTATAAACTGCAGTAACCGAATATGGCCACTGCAGAACAGTGTCGCAGTTTTATGGCGCAATCCATGCAAATTAGGTGTGGAGCAACTTTAATGAGATGCAAATCACACTGCTGCGCCATTGAATGGCTGATTGGATGATTTGCATATGACGGCTGAATATCGCGCTGTTGCGCTTTGAGCAATACGGTTGAATGTGCTGAGCCAATGGTGCAGTTCTGTGACTGTGTAGTACACCCGCACTGCTCATGCTCAGGTAGCTTACGCAGGCGTCTACCATGCTGATGACGTGCTGTGCATGGTAGGCAATTCAGGGCACGGCCACCATTGTGCCAATGGTGCTATGGCGATGGTCACTACATGGTGCTGTGGCACAACTGCGCAATAGTTTGCAGTGGCAATGGCACACAGGCGACCAATCGCACTAGATGCATAGACATCCGATGGCACTGTGCGTGGCCTTGCACCAGAGACCCATGACCCTGTGCCCGACCTTTGCCCCCTTGGCACTGTACGTATGGCATGTCTGCAGCTCTATTGCACCGTTCGGTGACAGCGCGATAGGGAATGGTGGCGATGTATTGAGCAGCAATTCCACATGGGGTTGCCGCACTGCAGAGTGCCATATTGCCTACTATAGCACTGGAGATGGCACGCAGGAGATCTCCCCAATGGAGTGCCCTCGAGCTGGCCAACCTTGTGGCCATTGTGGAGCCACACTATGGCCCACTGTATGGTGAGGTTCCTCTGGACAGGGCCAGGACTCAGGTCTGGCAACAGATGGCCACTGACCTGGAGGTGGCCACTGGCCACAGGAGGATGGCCGAGCAATGCAGGCACCGCTATGGGGACCTGAAAAGGAGGGAGCCGGAACTACTGGCACATCTGCGGTCACGTGCCAGGAGGGGCGTAGTGCCTCATCCAGGTGGGTGATCCATCTACGCACCTGTATCGTCCATATGGGTAACACTGTCTTTTGTGTCCAGCATATAGGGAAGGGATGGGCTAGGGGTGGCTGTGGCGGTGTTTACAGGGTATGTGATGGATGGGTCTGGCTGGGTGGGTGGGCACACACATTGGGGCAGGAGAAATATGCTTTGGGATTGTACTGATGTGTTTCTCACGTTTTGTTTCCCACAGGCGTGGCAGAGCGGAGGAGGACCATGGATCAGCAGCGGAGGGTGGTGGATGCAGAACTGGAGCATGTCGGGGAACAACCACAATGCTAGTTACAGCCCGATGAAGGTGAGTGCCATGACACCATGATTGCTATTGCATGCTGTGTGACAGGGTGGGGAGCAGGGCATGGCCACCATCCATGGACACCACTGCCATGCACGCGACATGTGACAGTCAGCACTGTCCAGTGGCACTGCATGTCTGGGAGTGCATCAATGGTGGTCCATGCATGCACTGGGCACATGGCTGTGGCACTGCCTACCCACCGCATAGCCACGTTACTGTATGGCCTTGGTTGTTCTGTGCTGGACATGGGCGGTGTGTGTGCAGTGGTACACATGGCTGTTGCTGCTTGGTTGGGCATGTCTTGTGCACACGGTCACTGTGGGTGCACACCATCACAGGAGTGGGACACATGGCTGTATGCCATGCATGATGGGTGGGCTGCAGAGGGATGGACAGTCACACCCATTGACTCTGATCCCTTGTCCCAGGTGTGTGGATACTCCTACGCATAGAGCATTCCATCCAGCAGCTGGTTCGTGTGGTGGCCAAATCCCTGGCAATACTGCAGGACCTCCAGCAGCATGGGATGAGGAGGAGAAGGCAACCCCGGGAATGGCCCCCAGGCAGCGGAGGAGCAGGCTGGACACCACTGATCACACATTACCTCCCCCCTTTGACTGACCCTCACACCCCTCCTTCCCTCTCCCAGTTGTTCACCCCTGCCCCTTACCCACCCCCACCTTGTTCCTGTACCTCCACCCCATATATGTATATATGTATATAGATGTTGTTGTTGTTGTTTTTGCTGTTGTATATTTTATAATACAGATTTTGATTTGAATACTGTGGTGGTCTCTGATTTGCAGCTGGCTATAGGTGCTCAGTTGCAGTGGTGTGCATGGCATCTGGGGTGGTTCAGTCATGGGTATGTGTGTGTGTGCGTGGGGAAGTGTCTCTGGTGTGGGAATGGCTATCAGTCGGTATCTGTGGTGTGTGTTGTTCTCTGTGCATTGCATTGCTGTGTGCAGTGGTCCATGGTGTCTGCTCTGTGTCCATTGTGCCCCTGCCAAACTGTTCTTGGCCTGTGCAGCTGATACCCTTGCATGTCTGTGGCCTGCGAGGTCTGCTGCCTTGTCAGTGGTGGCTGTCCCTGCAGGTTATCCACTGTGACCGTCACAATGCTGGGTTGCCTCCTGTCACTGGTGAGGTGCATGTTTGCCTCAGGTGACACTGTGGCCTCCACAGTTGCTGTCCCATCTCCATGCTGTGGCTTGTGTGTGTTGCAGGGGCTGTGCACCACTGTCTGTGACTTGTGATCCAGGCATATGCTGGTGGCATACAGGGCCACAGTTCATGCACAGGGTGGGTGTCACCACTGTGCCATGGTGGACTGCAGGCTGTGTGTGCACAGTTTACATGGGCCCACACTGGGGGCTTGGTTGCCACACTACTGCATCCCTGTGTTGGTGTCCCCGAGGGTATGGGTGTGTGTTTGCCGCTGCACTGTGTTGCATCCGGTGTGTTGCATGCTTCCACACAGCACTGTGGGTGTCTGTGCTGGCTGCTGTGGCTTTTGGTGGGTCACGCTGTGACACTTGTCTACTGTGCAGGGTGCTATATCAATGGCAGTGGTGTCAGGGGCATGCCCTTTCCCGTGTGGGGTACCTCTTGTGGTGACACGTGTTCAGTCTCTCAGCTGTGCCTCAGGGGGTTTGTGTGTGTTGGCACTGTGTCTGCCATTGTTGCATTGCCATGTGCTGCCACCCACTACTGGGTGCTCATGGTGGCTCTGGCTTGTATGGTTCTGTGGTACACGAGGTTGCAGTGTGACAGTGGGGGGAGTATGCATGGGGATTCCTGCAGTGATGGTCACTGCTCATGGGGGGTGTCTTGGGGTCACGGTGCAGGGTGTGTTGTGCACGGGGGGGGCTGCTGTGCCATGGGGTGGTCCACCCCCCCTTGTGTGACAGTCTCAGCTTGCCGGTGTGTGTGCTGGGGCAACATGGCCCAGCTGTGCTTTGTTTGCTTGTCCCCATGGGCGGTGGATATTCCATCCCTTCCCCAGTTGTGTGCTGTGCTTGGGGTGGTGCATTGTCAGTTCTGCAGTGTGTTCCTGTGCCCATCTGTGGCATGGGTGGTGGGCCCTGCCTACCTCCCTGGTTGTGCAGTTCCATTGCTCTGCTGCTGGGGGCTCCTGCTTGCGCTATGGTGCCTCTGGGCGGCGCTCAGCTGGCTGCCCTGTTGCGCCTATAGCCGCATCGTATCTGCTCAGCTTCCTTCCTGGTTATGCCATGGCGCAGGTTGTGCGATATTCAGGCGTTGCTGTTTACGCAATTTGCCTTGCTCCATTTTTGAATATCGCATCTATTGCGCATGTGTGCAATGGACTTGTGCTTGCTCCTGCTATTGCGCACATTTTGGGCGCAGTTTGAATGTCCAGCCCTGGATGTTTTTGTTCTGCTATCTTTAAAAGGAAGATAGCTCATATCCTTCTTCCTCCCATTTTCCCATTTTTCCTAGGTGGGCTTTTATTGAGTCTCTGATCTGCAAATATTTATAAATTTTCCCTTTTAACTCTGGTATTCGAATGCAAACTTGATCGTACGTCAACAGGTTCCCTTGAGGGGCTAAATCTCCCAATTTTAGCCCATTTAGGGGTTCCAAGAATTTAGCAGTGATTGGAGTTCCCTGTATTTGAAAGTGCTTATTATGCAAAATAGGTTGGTCAAGTGAGTTTCGCCAGTTCACCCTTAAGAACTTCAGTACCTGGTACAGGGCTTTTATTTTTTTTGAAATTTAAGTTTATTGAGTTTTAGAATAGAAAGAAAAGAAAGAAAAATACAGTACATAAAGGAATACATGTTAAGGGATTGTCTAGGAAAAGGGGAAGGGTAACATAAAACCAGATTAACAAACACCATATATAAATATAGACAATCACCGTAATATAAGTCGGAACAATACAAAGGGAAGAAAGAAAAAAGAAAAATACCCCCCGCCGCCTTCCCCCCAACCCCCCAAACCCCCTCCCTTTGCCCGGAGAGTTGCACAGGTGGAAGGGAGGCCAGGTCGATAAAGGGAGCATCTGTAATATGGAAACTGATAGCACTGGATGTACTAATGTGGCATGAAAAAACTAGGGACAAGAAAAGCCAGAAACAGGCCTACCCTAAATAGAGTGCACTCAACTTGCCCTATTTCCGATTGAAAGACACAGGGCTATGCCTGAAACTAGCAATAAGTTTCTCGGTATTGAGACTGAGGGACATCTCCCTAAGCCACTCTTGATAGGTAATAATATCCTGGTCTAACCAATGCCTGAGAACCAATTTTTTAACTACCATTGAGATAAGTGCCATGTGGTGTCTACGTTCCTTCCCCGAAATGCCGGAGTAGTCACCCAAAATACAAATACCTGGGATAAATAGCTCTTTAAGACCTAACAGAGGGTCAAGACAGTTTCTAAGAGCGTCCCATAAAAGTGCCACTTTAGCACATTCCCAAAAAATATGCAACAAGTTCCCTTTGGCGGCACCACATCTCGAGCAAAGACTAGACTCAAGCTTACCAAACTTGGCCAACTTAACTGGGGTATAGTAGAGATTGTTTAAGATATAGTATTGGGTCAGTCTGTGATTATCTTGGGATAAGTAACGATACACATCCTTCCAAATTGAATCCCAAGCAGGAGGAAATCGAACCAAAGAATGACCAGATTTTGGAACCTCTAAGGGAGCGGGGAAAGGTCAGCCAACAGTTTGTTATAAATAATAGAGATACATCTTTCGCTGAGCCAGCTGCCTCCTGAATCTTCTCAAGAAAAGGCCTTATTTTGGAGGGAGAGTAGGTCGTCTAAGGTTTGGAGGATAAGGTGTCTCAGTTGAAAAACTTAAAAATGTATCTCTGAGGAATGTGAAGGGACTTTAAGATTCCATCCGAATTGAGGAGAGTACCCTGCTCATACAGAGACTCCACAGGCAAATTTTGTAGCTCGGAAGCCAGTCAGTGACTAAACCAGCTACCTCCAATTTGAGGTTAGGATTTAAAACCAGAGGTTGGGCTGAATCTTTGGACGGGAGGAAATTGAAGAAATTCCAGCACTGAGAAATAACTCTAATGAACAGGCCTATAGGGGAATCACGAATGGCCGGGGGGAGCGTGGAGAATGGGTGCCAGAAAATGCGAGAAGGGTTTAGATTTGCTTGAACTAATAAGTTTAACTCAAGCTGTTGCCATATGGGTGTAAATGTGGAAGGCTGAGTTTTGGACAGCTTCCCCAATCTTGCCAAGTGACTAGCCCAATAATACAGCAAGAGATCGGGTAGACGGAGGCCACCCTTGTCTCTGGGTGCGGTAAGCTTGAGAAAGGCTCTTCGAGGTTGTTTCCCCTTCCAAACAAAGTTAGATAGTGTCGAATTAACCTGAGTAAAAAACTGCCTGGGTAACCAAATATTAAGATGAGTCAGGGGGTATAATAGCCAGGGCAGGATATTCATTTTAATAATATTAATTCACCCCCAGGTGGAGAGAGGCAACCATTGCCAACGATCGAGGTCACACCGAATTCTCCTGATGGCATTATCTAAATTGAGTTCCTTAGCCAAGCTCACCCCCTGGTTACATGTACACCTAGGTATTTAAAGGAAACCGGAGACCACTTCATACCGAACCGCTCAAAATCCGATTTAAAGGTCAGAGAGTTGACCGGGAATATGACCCGATTTGAAACATTCAACCTGTAGTTGGAGACCTGGCCAAAGAGGTCAATAGTTTGAAGGACATGTGTTAAAGATTGTACGGGGTTGGTAAGATATAACAGTATGTCGTCAGCAAAGACCGATAAGGTTAGGGGAAGTTGCGCAAGGGTACAACCCCTGATTTGCGATGAACCTTTAATACTCACAAGCAACAGTTCCAAATACAGGTTGAATAGGTAGGGGGAGAGAGGGCACCCTTGACGAGTGCCAACGCATAAAGGAAAACTGGAGGAAAAGACCCCGTTACAGTAGACTTTAGCCGAGGGGAATTTGTAAATTGCCATAATCATATGGATAAAGGGGTCAGGGAAGCCCATTCTCTTCAGAGTAGCCCATAGAAAGTCCCAGTTCACTCGGTTGAAAGCTTTTTCTGCGTCAAGAGCAACTAGGACCATAGGATCTGGCAAGGTATGGGTTGCCTGAAGGACATGGGCTAGGGTTCTCAGATGATCAGCAGATGATCTCCCCTGAACGAAGCCAACCTGTTCCGGGCTCAGCAAATGCTGCCAGACCATTTTGATTCTGGACGATAAAATTTTAGATAGGATTTTGATATCATAATTTAAGAGCGATATTGGGCGATAGCTGGCGAGGCTCAGTTAAGGGCTTGTCGGGTTTAGGGATTAGGATTATATTGCTTAAGAGGAGGATCGGTCCTCCACAGAAAACAAGTATTAGTATAGCTTAAGCAACAGAGGGGATAGCTCTTTGCAGAAAACTTTGTAGAAGGTTGAGGGGTAACCATCCGGGCCAGGGGCTTTCCGTAAAGGTAGGCCTTTGATTGCCTCTTCTACTTCACCCAGAGTGATAGGAGCAGACAGCAAATCGCAGTGATGAGACTGAAGGGACGGGAGCTTAATATTGTCCAAGAAACGCTCTACCGACAGGACATGCGACGCTGTGGAGCTGGTACTGTAAATACTTTTATAAAAGATTCAAAAATATGGGCAATCTCCCTAGGTAGCGACTTAGAGGTACCGTCCTGAGCTTTGAGAGCCGGAATTAAACGGGAGCTCTCTATTTCTTTCAATCTCATAGCTAACATCCGGCCCGATTTTTCCCCCTGATCAATATAACTAGTCCTGGACTTAAAAGAGCATATTCAGCCTTGTCCGCGGGTTAAATCGTTGTATTCATTCCTGAGTTTGATGAGAGCCGTTAAGTCAGTAGGGAGTTGGAGGAGAGAGTTTGTCCTCAGCTAATCTCAACCGACCAGACAACGACCTGATTTTTGACTCATTACCCTTTTCCTAGTAGCCGCGATCTTGATAAGCTCCCCTCTGAGAAAGCATTTAAAGGAGCACCACAGTAAATCCCCGCGCTGCACGGAACCTTGATTCAGGTCGAAGTACATGAGGATCATATCCCTGATTTGGGATACAGAATGTTCTTCCTTAGAATTTGCGTATTGAGTTTTCACAACGTGTCTCGTTGACCCTGGATACCCGGGGAAATCTTGATCCAAACCAGGGAGTGATCTGAGATAACTATCGGCTCGATACCTACTTGGGGGGTACAACTCATTAGTGAGGAACTGACTAGGATGAAGTCGATTCTTGACCAAGTTTGGTGAACCTGGGAATAGAAGGAATAAAGCCGATTATCGGGGTTAAGAAGACGCCAGGGGTCACAGAGACCCAGCAGGCTAATAAAGTCAGAAAGGGCCTGTTGAGCAGGGGACGCTGGTTTAATTGGTCTATAGGTTTTGTCAAGTTCGCTGGACGGGGCTACATTCCAGTCGCCCCCTAAGATGAAAAGGAAGGTAGAAATCTGCTCAGGATATCTGCCAGGGACATAAGGAAGGACGGGTCACCACCCACCGGAGCGTATATCGCCCCTAAAACCACATTAATATTATCAAGCTGACCCTTAACCAAAACGTATCTGCCCTTCCGATCAATAACACAATCATCAGCTGCGAATCTGACGTGATATTTAATTAGGGTTGCAACCCCCCTACTAGCTTGCGAGCCAGGGGCAGTGAAAACCTGAGTAAACCCCAGCCTTCGCAGTTGCTTTTCCTCAGAGGCAGCCAAATGGGTTTCCTGTATAAAAACTATATCTACATTAAGTAGTGAGCAATTTAGAAAGACCTGGCGTCTCTTGAGAGGGTTGTTGATGCCTCTGACATTCCAGCTTGCAATTTTAACAAAACACACTGTCATGATAACTAACCTAGTAGTAGGCCAAGCACAGGGGCATCTCCAACATTACAGATAATAGCCGTGAATTTACCACAAGGTTGGCCCAGCAATAGTAATACAACCCACAGGTAGTGAAACTCTCCGAGGCACCCTCCCCCCCATAACCATTGGAAAGACAACCAACAAAATATAACTTTGTCACCCACACAAATAGATAAGTCAGAACACTGGGATCACCGATACCAGGGAAACAAAGCCCAGGACACACTGATCTGGAAAAAGCAACATACCCCCCCACCCCTCCACCCCAAATGAAAATCCCAACAACTACCACCACAATCCCCCAAGAACTATGTACAATCCGTCCCCATGGTATCGGAAAGGCAAGTACACCACAAAAGAATGACCTTTGAAGGGATCGGTCCCCAGGGCTGGCAGACCAGCGGTAACTGTAATAAAACCTGAGTGGTGTCCCGTTGACAAACAGCAACGAGGAACAAAATACTAGAAAGCGAAGCCAGGTACCACAGCCCCGAATTGGCTGTGAGACTGCATCTCAAGGCTCCTCCACTCCCACCGCCCCCAGCCAGGAACGAGAAGGAAGAAAAAAAAGTGGTAAAACGTTCACCCCAACACTCGAACCCCAACCCCCAAAACGAAGCTTGGAAAGGAAGCAAGGCACGCAGCATCAAAACATATATCGGAGCCAACATGACTTAATAGAGAAGGGAAAACTCACCACGTGGAGAGGACAAACTAGCAAACACTGTGCCCATCGCTCCGTTGCAAGTGAAGCAATAACGGGAGCAGATATAAAAGCGGGGAGTTTGGGATCCAAGTCTACAAATCAGCCACCGCAATACTCGGAAAGGGGGAAGGGGAGGGAAAAACAGGTAGGACCCATCCGGTGCGTCAGTAAAACGAACCGAATGGAACCGCAAACAAAACCGAGGTTCCCACCCCCCCTCGCTCCACCAGGCGGAGGCCCCAGCTAAAGAAGGCCCAGGCCACAACCCCAACCAGAGACCGCCCCAACCCCCACGAAAGGCTGGCTAACCCCACCCCAGGAGAAACCAGAAGCTGGCACAACAACAAAACAAAGGCCAAACAGCCAAGGTAGGCACAAAAAAAACTTAACACTGTTATTCAACATGCAGTCAGCCTGATTTGAAAAGGTCAGGCAACCTCTTAGTGAGTTCATATTTGGCTTGTTCTGGAGACTCAAAGGAAGCCTAGGCATTGTCGAGATAGACTTGGAACCTAGCCGGATAGTTCATGCGGAACTTGTGGCCAGCTGCAATCAACTTTGTCACCAACGGGTGATATTCTCTTCTTCTCTCAGGTGGTTCTCAGAGGTAGGTCCTGGTTATTCTCAGTGTGCGATTCTCCCACAAAACTGCGTGCAGACTCTTGACTTTCGACAAGATGTGCTGTCTTTCAAGGTAACTGAGCAGCTTGATTAAAATGGGTCTAGGAGAGGAGCCTGGCGGAGGTTTAGGCTTTAGGGATCTGTGGGCACTCGATGTAGTAGGAGGAATATATGGGAGAAGGGCCCACAATCTTAGTTAAAAGTTTTTGCAAAAGACAGGATGTCTGGTCCTTCCTCTCCCTCCGTAACCCCAACACCAAAATGTTGTTCCTCCTGCCTACGACCTCGAGGTCCTCCGTTTTCAACTTCAGCTTAGCAATTTGTTGTTTGAGCAAGATTAATTCAGGTTCACATTGGCCTTCCAAGACTCCAAAGAGCTGGTCCGAGCCTCCCGAGTCGCCACTCGAGTCCGTGGAGGGAAGCGAGGTCACCATGCATAGATTTGAGCTCTGCTGAGATCTCCTGCAGGGTTTCTGAAATGGAATCAGCCCTGAAGGAACCAATCTTCAGTGAGCGGGCAGGAGGAGGCACAGGGGATCAGATTTAGCACCTAACCCGACCAGTTGAGTTCTCGACTTTTAGCCGCTTTCTCGGGGGTATTAAATGGTGATAATACTTGGCCCGCAGCTTTCATTTGGCCTCATCATCACCGCACCTTGGCTAGAACTGCGTCAAAAGAGTAAGCAAATGCCAAAATAAAGTGACGGCGGGTTGTGTGGGGTTAGGGTAACAGATAGCTCGCCTGAAATAGTTGACAGGAGTCGATAAATAGCGAGATCCACTGGCTGAGAGGGGAGAGCTGAGGAACTAAGCTGCCATTAAGAGCACCGCCCCACGTGACTCCCACAGGGCTTTTATTGACCACCCTATAGGCATATTTTTAAGTGCTCTAGGTAGGAGTCTGAAGGCCAAGAATGGAATTGAATTTAGTGCGAGTGCCGAGTTACTGACCAGGTCCCTCTCTATATTAATCCATGGGGGAACGTACTGGTTGGGATTCACTATGGTAACTGGTAAAGTCCAATGTACTAATTTGCTGACATGCAATGCCATGTAGTATTTAAAAAAGGAGGGAATCGCTAGTCCTCCTGACTTTTTTAAGGCAGTAAGTTTCTTATAAGATCGCCTGATAGCTTTCCCTTTCCATATGAACTTATTAAGGATCGTTCGTATCGACCCGAACCACACTTTTGGTAGATAGGGGCCCAACATACTTAGGGGGTAGAGTATCCTCGGTAGTATATTCATCTTGATTATTTCAATTCTGGTCTAGAGAGACAGAGGTAATAGACTCCACCTATCTAAATCCTGTTTGATTGTTTTGACTTGACTATTCAAATTTTCATTTATCATTGTGGTTATATCCCGTGTGACCTTGATTCCTAAATACAATAACACGTTTGGCTCCCAGCTAAGCCCTAACTCTTTAGCTACACTTGGGAGACATCTAGGATTGAATAAGAAAAGTTTTGTTTTGGAGATGTTAAGTTTGTAATTACAGACTTTTGAGAACTACGCTATTTCATGTAAAACTATTGGGATACCTATTTCCGGGTCCTTCATGTGTAAGAGCAGGTCATCTGCATATGCCGATACCAGATACTTCCTGTTACCAATTTTTACTCCCTTAATCCCCTGTGCCAAGTGCATTCTGTGAATCAAGGGCTCCAGGTATAGATTAAACAGGAGTGGAGAAAGTGGGCATCCCTGTCTCGTGCCACATGAAAGAGAAAAGGAGTCCGACAGTATTCCATTGCACCATATCTGTGCTTTGGGAAACTTATATAATAATCTGATCCACTTTAGAAAACTGTCTGGTAGCCCAATCTTTGACAGAACAGTAAATAAAAGTCCCAGGAGACCAGTAGAACTCCTTTTCTAGTCCAATGCTAGTAATAGCATCGGTCTGGTACTTCTTTACCTGCACTCCTATTAAATAATGCAGTTTAATATATGACCACTTGATACTCTATCACTCATGAAGCCAACGTGTACATCACTAACCATTTTGGGCATAAATGGTCCTAATCGGCAGGCTAAGATTTTCGCCAATATTTTAATATCCACATTTAACAGAGAAATTGGTCTGTAATTGCCCAGGTGAATTGCATCTCGACCTGGCTTTGGAATAAGTGTTAAGAGGGCTCTAGGAAACTATCCTCCGAGAACCCCTCGCAATACCAATAGTTATATACCTTGGTCAATATAGGGGAAATTATATCTGTGAAGGCTTTGTATATATTAGAGGTGAGGCCATCTGGTCCTGGTGATTTGTCTGGGGCAAGCTGAGTTATCGTTTGCTTCACCCCCCATACTTGAATGGGTGTTTCCATCACAGCCACTTCCACGAGATCCAACCTCTTTAAGTCTGTCGAGTCCAGATAACTGTTAATGTCTTCCATGCTAGTCCTATCCTTCGTCTGGATAGAGTTCACTTCACTAAAATATTCTCTAAACACCGCTGCAATTTTTATTGGGTCTGTAATGGCAGGGTCACCCACTTTGCTTTGTAAGGCACTTACGTATCTACTTGAATCAAGCTGCTTAATCTTAAGTGCTAGAAGTTTCCCAGCCCTATCACCGGACTCAAGGTACTTAATCTTGGTTCTTCGAAGGGCTAATTCGCCTCTGCAGCAACATAATGGAGGAGTGTTGGGAATGTAGTTGATATAGCTTAACCCAATCAGCCTCTGGTGCTTGTTTGGAAATAGTAAGTTCAATTTTCTGATGGCATTGGTGATTTCCTCCAGCCTCAACTTATCTTTTCTAGTTTTGGCAGATGTAATTCTAATGCATTCCCCCCTTAAGGCACATTTCAGAGTAGCCCAAATGACATCAATCTTAGGAACTGAACCTAAGTTCTGATCGAGAAAGTGAGTTATGAAATTGCTGAGGTGATCATATGTACAGGAGTCTTGTAGCAGTTGGTTGTTAAATCTCCACCTGAAGTCTCTCTTAAATCCCGGGTTTAACTCATATTTTATTGACACTGGGGAATGACACACACAAAAAAAAAAAAAACTAAACAAGGTAGACAGTTATGTGGGGAGTAGTACAATGTAATGGCTGTGGGGCAGCAGTCTTCCGGGAGTCTTTCTGGAGGCTGAGATGCTGCCCTGTTTGCAGACAACTATCTGCCCTGAGGGAGGAAGTTGCCCATCTTCAGGCTGCACTGGACAGTGGCAAGGGAATCTCCCCCATCCAGGGAGCACCAGAGCCACCACCACCACTACCTCAGAGGTTGCAAGAAAGCACAGCAGTTGGACCACAGTGGGCTCGGGAGGAGTAGGGTGGTGGAACAGAGGCACACCCAGTCAGTTGTTCCACTCCACAACCATACACCCATTCTGGGGAGCATAGTTCCCCTATGGATGCACCCACAGAGGAGAATAAGGAGGGTGCAGGCAACTGTCACAAGAGGCCCTCAGGAAGGAGGCAGAGGCACAGGGAAAGAAAGCAGCTCCTGGTGGGGACTCAATTATTAGGGGGATAGAACTGGGGAGAGCAGGAGAAACGGAAGTAAGGTGCCTGCCTGGTGCCATGGCATGAGGGACAGGAAGTGCATCCTTAGGGATCACAAGAACAGCTGCACGGGAGTTCGAGTGGGATGTCATTGTCAACTAGGGACAAATGACTTAGCTCATCATGATGAGAGAGTGCAGAAGGACTTTAAGAGTTGGGGAGGGGCTTAAGACAAGTAGCACACATAGTATCCTTCCTCAGAGGGCTGTCTGTCAGTGGCAGTGGGTGAGGCGAGGGTACATTGCACCATGCAGCTTAACAAATGGTTGAAAAAATAGTGTAGAGCACAGGGGTTTGACTTCATTGGGGATCAGTTCCACCTGAGGACACCAGCCTATACTAGCAGGATGGTGCATTATCAGAGGAACAAGTCTTTTGGGCAATTGGTTTAAATGCTTCATTGGCAAACCTTAAACTAGTCAAGGAGGAGGCACTGATAAGCACTGAAATCCAGCATCCTCCTACAAACAAGGTAAATGAGAAAAGACCACAGAAAGGTCAGTGGGGATGCCGCTACAGAAGGTAAACCATCAAAATGGAGAGCAATGAGTACCAATGCCCGTAGTCTGGCAAACCCTGAATTAGTGGCCTTGATGGAGGAGAAGATCTGGATCATGGCAGTCACAAAACTGGTACACAGAACCATGACTGGGATGCAAACATAGGATACATATCTACAGGAGGACAAGGAGGGTAAAGAGGAGGAGGTAGCTCACATAAGAGAAATCAAAGCAACAGAACAAAAGATAGGGAGGAGAAGAAGCATAGGTCAATGGAGGGAACGTGGCACCACATCCGCAGAGGGGTGTATACAGACACCCCTCTCAGAGAGAGAAATGGACAAGAAATGATAAGTATATTTAGAATGCAGATAAAGAGATATTGATGGGTCTGAATATGCCAGATGTTAACTGAAGGCAGTGCAGCAGCCACTTCTAAGGTGGGTTATTCTAGATACCCTACAGGGCCATCCGTAGACAACTGTATTGTGCCCACTCAGAGAACAATCTGAGCCTGGTTCTTCAAATGGAGATGAAGAGGACCACAGATGTAAGTGGGTAACCATCTGAACTAGCGACCATCAACAGTATGGTTCAAATAAAAACAGCAATAGAGTCAAGCCATACAAAGACAAAAGTACTGGATTTTAGGAGGCTGACTGCCAAACGGGTAGTGCCAAGGAATGCATTAGCAAATGGGAAGGAAGAGGGTGGAAACAATGGAGAATAATAAAACCATCACAGTAACAAGCCTTGTGTGCAAAAAAACAAATGAACGAGGTAAGAAACCACTACGGTTCTCAAAGGAAGTGGCAGGAAGGTTCAAGAAAAAGAAATAGGAAAGTACAAGAATCACAGAAGAACAGGAAGAGAACTGTATCAGTTAAAGCAAAAGGAAGCTGGAAAGGCAGTCAGAACAGCAAGCCCAAACAGAAAAGATAGCCAACCCAGTGAAGAGGAGAAAACCTTTATAGGTACATCAGGGAGCGAAGGAAGACCAAGGAGGATAGTGAGGATTAATAAAGGGAGGGAGGTGGGCAGAGGAGATCAGAAAGGCAGAATACTAAACAAATATTTTGCTCAGTATTTAAAAGGATGAGGGAGGTACATAAACAAAAGTGAAACACTCGATACAAGTTGGATACAACCCATTACAGAAGAAAGGGTTCTGAAAAAGCCTAAAACTGAGGTGGACAAGCAATGAGCCTGATGATTCATCCCAGAGTTCTGAACAAAGGGTGAACTAGTGACACACTCCTCTTTAACAAATCAAGGGAGGGGGTGTACCTGAGGACTGGAGGGCAGACAGATTCCCTTCACAAAGTGGGAACAAGGCAGAGCAGAAACCAAGACCTAGTTTAACTCATGGTAGGAAATGATGAACCTTTCTGAAGAAGAATTGTTGATATCTAGAGGTCAGAGGGCATAGGACGAAGGCAGCAGGGATTCAGGAAGGTCAGCCAGACAAAATGATAGATTTCTTCAACTGGTGACAAAAGGAAGGATCGAGAGGCTGGACATGGCCCACTAGACTTTAACAAGGCATGACACAGTCCCACAAAGATTAATATACAAGTTAGCCAGCCTGGAAGTGGGTCCCAAGATGACAGCCTGGGTAAAATTGGCTGGAGAATAGGACACAGAGAGTAATAGCAAATGGAGTCACTGAAAAGGGGTTAGTAAAAAGCACCGCAGGGTTCATATTAGACGGTCCCTCTGCCTTTATAAGTGACATTGCAGAGGACTGAAGGAAAAGTATATCTCTTTGTAGACACTAAGATCTACCAGAGTTGATGCACAGGCAGGGTGAAGGAGAAGGGACTGGCGTTAGAGGAATGGTCAAATGTGGCAGCAGATTCAATACTAAGAAGGCAATGCCTGGGAAACAAAAACCAGAAAAGAGTACAATGGAGATGATACTAACAACAACAAAATGGAAAGGACCAGGGGTGTCATCAGATGACCTAAAGGGCAAGCAATGGAAGGGCAGCAAGGAG
Source organism: Neoceratodus forsteri (assembly GCA_016271365.2). NCBI lineage: Eukaryota > Metazoa > Chordata > Ceratodontiformes > Ceratodontidae > Neoceratodus > Neoceratodus forsteri. Next base: position 735,408,104 of record CM057454.1, read on the forward strand.
GCTGGGAATACTGGGAGCATGGAGGCATCACCAGTAGAAAGAGATATATCCTCTGTACAGACAGCTAGAGAGACCACATCTGGAGTACTGCATGCAGTTCTGGAGACCCAATCAAAGACATAGACAGGATGAAAGCCGTCAGAGGAAACTAAAATGGTGAGGGTTCCACGAAGACATAGAAGAGAGACTTAAGGAGCGACATGTATAGCCTGAGAAAGGAGGAGAGGGGGACAAGATAGAAACTTTCAAGCACCTCAAGGAATCAACAGTCCAAGAGGTAGCATCTTTCAAAAGAGGTGTAAGAACAGAGGCACAATTCCAAGATAGGGGCGGCTCAGAGGTAATTAAGGAAGTATTTTTCACAGGAGGGTTGGGATGTATATAACAGCCTTCAGAGGAGGCCAGATCAAAACTGTAATCAACAGCATGGGACAGTCAGAAAATTCTAGGGGTGGGGTAGGAAAAGTAGGCTGTTAACTAGGATCTGCAGCTTATCCATCAAGTGAGAAATGGCAGACTGGTGGGCAAAGCGGTCCTTATCTGCCGCCAAATTGATGTTTTGTTTCTATCTGATATGACCTGAGTATGTATTGTGCTTCAAGAACCGAGAAATAACTTACTACTTATAGCCAACAATCGATTCCGACACGTTTTATGAGCATTAAAAAGTATATTGCTTAACCCCTGGATTATGGAGTCTCCAAACATCCACGAGTCCACCTTCATCATCTCTCAGGGTTTTGAGCTGAGAATAGCCCTGCTTCTATTATCAGACCTGTCCCATCAGCTGTGGAGTTACTAATCCCACCCAGCAACATAATCCCATAAATTGTGTGTGAATTTATCCAGTAGCTGAATAAAGAATTACGAGAAATCAATGTTGAGGCCGTATATTGAACCTATAGTGTCTGCTGTATCAGTAAAATTCCAGTTATTAGGATACCAGCACCATGGTCCTATACTTTTCTAATTTGAAATCTAATCTTATGAAAAAAATAATGACCCACCTTTATTAGTTGAAATACCACAACCAAAAGTCTGCCCGACCCAGTATCACTGAATAATTGGGCGCGCCTCTTTAAGATGGGCCTGTAATGTACCACAATTAAGGATTGAAAAATTTTTAGTATAATTTGCCTTTTGCATCCAAGCCCCTTAACATTCCAGCTTACTATGTTGTTAACACAACACATCGGATTTATCTCCTAAGCAAAGATATAGCCTAAAAGAATTCCTACTACCTTTTAATTTTAAGGTAATTATACCTCTGAAAGTGGCTCACCTTTCCTATTATTAGTAGATGCTATCCCATCCCCAACCTTCCACACCTAACAAATACATAGAAAAAATAATGTCCCAATTCTAAAAACTGTTCTACTATACCTAATTGTCATGTGATCTATATCAACCCAGCATAAAGTCTATCTGCTACCCAAACCTAGATCCATTACTTATTGTGCATTAATCCGATATATCCTTGCCCCTCGTTTAGTATGCTTGAAACATTCCATATTAAAGAAAACAGAAGATAAGGAGAGCAGAGAAAGAAAAGGAACAGATAGAAAAAAAAAAACGTCATCGCCTTTATTTATTAGAAACCAAGGACCATTTGCCACCCCACTCGCTGAGAGCCTTTCTTAAGAAAGGAGCATCAGATTGACTTTTGTGAACAAGCTGCTCTACCACTTTTAATATTAGATGTATCAACACTAGTCCTACAATAATTATATGATTATTGCTTCAGTTCGTCAACTTTCATCCCCCTCTAGTGGAGGTCAACAGGTACTGCATTGCAACATCTAGCATCAAATAGCCTATGCTCAAAATTACCCAACACAGATGTTCAACCGTTAACTGAATTAAGAATGTCCCTTTAAATCTATACAATTACTGCGTGCAACTCTAATTACAGCCTTCCCCTGTCTCCCTGATTAAGATTAAACCATTGTAATTCTTTCCTATTAGTAAGGCACAGATAGTCTTCATTTGCCCATCCTGCTTGTCACTGCAGTAGTGAGATATTTTCGATGCATTGTCTTAAGTTGCAGTTTTATGAGGTCTTTCCTGACTTGCAAACTTCGACGCTCTAGAGCTGTATTGTCGAAATCCTTTGGCTATATTCAGGGCCCCCCACGTGGCAGTACTCAGTCTGGTTGGTACACCTTGATCGTCTAGTTTAGTACAACTAGACTTTGTCTGCAATCACCGTTGTACTTGTAGATCTAGGATTCAGTATGCTATCCCCAAGAAGCTAAGGTTTTCACTTACTGTGAGCCTCAATTAGTTCCTATTATATCCCTTGGTCTCTTGTAATTATAAATAGAATAATAGATAGGTGAATGTCTATTACAAGGGAGTAATACCATCAAGAGATTCTGGGGACAAAGGAACCTCGAGAGCGAAGCTCGAGAGGTTCCCTTGTCCCCAGAACCTCGAGATGGTATTTCTCCCAAGTAATGGACACTCACCTATTTTTTATTTTTTATAATATATGGATGCAAGTTTTATTTGTGTAGTACTGTGAGGGCAGGCTCCCTCGCAGTGAAAACTCAGACACTGACTGTCTCAGTCTCCGTCTCCACCCCCGTCCCATTCTGTCACGCCTGCTCACTCACTTTCTCGGTGTCTCTCTTCAGCAAGTTTTGTTTGTATTTCAGTCCTACCTTCATTTGATGTTTTCAGTAGGATTAGCCAGATAATTGTGTTGCAAAACAGTGGTACTGGAGCGAAGGGACAATTTTCTCTCGGTAAGCGAGAGACAGCCTCCATGTTTTTCCAACTGTTTTGCCCGCCCTCGGAGAAAGCACGTCGAATCAGGAGGTGCGGTTTTCTAAATGTCACCACGCATGCTAAGAGGTTGCTGTGGTGATGTCTGGAACAGGCCTAAGGCATTTAAGTGTTTGGAGATTGCGCTGTTCGAGTTTGGTGATAATACTATCGTTCAGAGCATGAATGATAGTATTACGAGTTCTGAACGATAGTATTATCAGTTGTCAACGATGGTATTATCACTTTGGGTACTGTTGTATTACCAGAATTTTTTTATATAGGATAGAATACTATTATTTGGCCTTCTCCATATATTATAATGCGAGACATGACTGTTTCATTATCAATATCCCAGGCATCGCATTTTAACTTTGGTGCAGTTAGAAGATGCTTTCCCCAGTCCTAGAGTATTTCATACTGCTCTGGATTTCTAGACAAGACTGATAATCTATTATCCACGTTACCATCTATTTTTTTTTCCATCCTATTATGATCAGTCTAAAATATAAAGTTCAGACTAACTAGTTGGCTATTGTTCGAGAGTTTTGCAAACTGACTGTCGCTTTTCCAACTGTTAGTATATGACTGTCGAATTTGAAGCTCTGTTCTCAAGCAGCATCTATGTACTTTGTGCAGCAGCACCAGTGAAGTTCAGGGATGCCATCTAGCCTGGGGCTGTTTATTTGGCATTTGTGCAAGTGATAGAAGGATTACAGACCAAGATTAGCATTCTACTGTCATTGTTTCGGTCGATTTTGCCGGTCTCTGTCCTGTATGAACGGATGTACAGGCCAGCTCAACATCTTCAACTAGAGATTGAGAAGTGTCCGGATTCTACTTCATTTCACCATCCAAGGGGAAAAGAAAAAAAAGGGGGGCAGCGGTTACCATTCTCCGGGAATACTCCAAGGAGCAGACCTGAGGTATTGGTTAAGACCTTTTTAGTGCCTGGATGCATATTCGAGTCCCACTAGAACACTGACCATATTAGTCAATACAAAATTAGGATATACTTGCGAGGAGAACATACCAAAACATGTATGGTTTTCAGTAACTTCTTATTTTGTTAGAAGCGGGGTTCTCCGTGATATGTGGCGTTACTCCAAGGTCTTATCGATTATAAGTTGCGAGATATGAAATTATAGACATTCTGTATTTATCACGTCAGAAGGTCTTATGCATTATACTTTACTTGTGTTATAACATTGCCACCATCAGTGATATTTATTTAAACAACTCTGGGAAGGACTTTATGAGGTTCTGTCGCGCAACTTCGATGGTTTCAAAGGACTGCCACTGATCGTTTATTTTAATGTGTAACACCGCTGGATATTTTACTCAGTATTGAATGCTGGCTGCAATTAACTTTGAAACTACTGGATGCAGTTCCTGGTGTCTCAGTCTCACGGAGTGTGACAGATCATGGGTCACCCTGATTTGCTTACCCTCCTAGGAAACCTCTTGTAAGGTTCTGACTTTTGATAATATATGCTGTTTGTCCAAATAATTCAGGAGTTTGCAAATGATGGGTCTAGGCTGCGCACCCGTTGCTGGGAAGAGGGTGAAGGGACCTATGCGCTCATTCCACTACATAGCTGGGGCCATTTGGGGATGAGCCTGCTATTTTTCCAAAGAGCTTCTGCGTGAACAAAATCGGTGATGTCCCTTCTTCTTTTTCCGGAATCCCAAAAATTGTGAGGTTACTTCTTCTACGTCTCCCTTCCAAATCTTCTAATTTGTCCTCCATCTTTCTGATTATTTTGCCCATGGTTACTCACTCCAAATCACATTTATCCATCCTTGCTTCCACTGATTTAATTCTGGCTTCGTTATCTCCAACTTTGGCAGCTAGAGATTCTAACGACGATTTAAAACTGCAGATTTCTGTTGAGATTTCTTCTATCGAATTTTGTAGTGGAGCAATTATCTCCAAGAAACGTTCCTCGGTTAGAGCCGGAGACTCTGATGTGGATTTTGTAGTTACCTGCCAAGGGTGCTTCGCGGCCTGTTCTTTTTCTGGTGAAGGAGGTGGCGTGTGTTTGGCCGCTTGTTTCTTAACAAAAGCCTCCATTTTCAATATTTTTACAAACTGGAAGCCTTCTAGAGAGACTAAAGTAGCTGGCTGTCTGTAATTAAATCTATGTTGAGTTGAAATGAGGGTTATTTTCCAGGTTGGTAGCAGAGCTAGATGAGAAGCTGCTTTCTCCTAGGCTGCCATCATGTGACCTCTCGCACATCTTTTTCTGAAAGATACTACCCTCTTGGACTTTGTTGATTCCACTGAGGTACTTAAAAGTTTCTATCATGTCCTCCCTATCCCCTTCTTTCCTCAAGGGTATACATATTAAGCTCCTTTAGTCTCTCCTCATAGGGCTTCTCCTGCAGACCCTGCACCATTTTAGTTGCCCTCCTCTGGACTGCCTCTATCCTGTCTATCTCCTTGTGGAGATGGGGTCTCCAGAATTGGACGCAGTACTCCAGATGGGGTCTCGCCAACTGTCTGTACAGAGGGATAACAACTTCCTGTTTTCTGCTGGTGATGCCTCTCCCTATGTATCCCAGTATACCCCCAGCCCTCCCTACTGCCTTCTCACATTGCTTGCTAACCTCAAGATCATCTGATATGATTACCCCCAGGTCCTTTTCCTTTTTTGTTGTTGTTACTACCTCCCCCCCCCATTGTGTATTCTTCCTCTGGGTTCTTGTTTCCCAGGTGCATTATTTTGCACTTCTCTGCATTGAATCCTAGCTTCCATACTTCTGACCATTCCTCTAATCTTGCCAAGCCCTTCTCATCCTTTCCATGCCTCCTTGTGTAGCAACCCTGTTGCTGATCTTTGTGTCATCTGCAAAGAGGCATACTTTTCCTTCCAGTCCCTTTGCAACGTCACTTATGAAGACATTAAAAAGGACTGGACCCAGTACTGAACCCTGCGGTACCCACTAGTAACCCTCTTTCTTCAGAGTGGACTCCATTTACAATTACCTTCTGTGTCCTGTTGTTCAGCCAATGTTTTACCAGGCTACCACCTGGGACCACTCCCAGGCTGGTTAATTTGACTACTAATCTTTGTGTGGGACTGTGTCAAATGCCTTGCTAAAGTCTAGGTAGGTTATGTCCACAGCCCCTCCCTAGTCTACTACTTCGGTCACCCACTCAAAGAAATCTATTAGATTCATCTGACATGACCTTCCCGCTGTGAACCCATGCTGCCTTGGGTCCTGTGTCCCACTGGCCTCGAGGTACTCAACAATTCTTTCCTTCAGAAGTGACTCCATCACTTTCTCTACCACAGAGGTCAAACTGACAGGTCTGTAGTTTCCTGCCTCTGTCTTGGTCCCACTTTTGTGAAGAGAAATCACATCCGCCTTCCTCCAGTCCTTGGGTACCACACCATCCTCCCATGATTTATTAAAAAGAGTAGCCAGTGGTTTCGCTAGTTCCCCCCTTAATTCTTTTAGAATTCTGAGGTGAATTCCATCAGGCCCCATTGCTTTGTCCATCTTCAGTTTTAGGAGTTCTTGCAGAACCCTTTCTTCTGTGAAAGGACTGGGATTGACCCTCCTATCAAGAGTCTTCTGTTAATTGGATTAGGCACTTCCTCTCCTCTTTTGTGAATACTGAGCAGAAATATTCATTCAGTATCCCTGCTTTTCACTGTCCCCTGCCCACCCACCATTCATTCTATTCAGCCTCACTATCTCCTCCTTTGTCTTTCTACGGTCACTGATGTACCTATAAAGGTTTTTATCCTTCTTAACCGAGTTGGCTATCTTTTCCTCAGTTTGGGCCTTTGCTATTCTGACTTCCCTCCCTGCTTCCTTCTGCCTTAACTGGTACAGCTCTCTGTCCTGCTCCTTCTGTGTTTTCTTATATTTTTGGAATGCTATCTTTTTCTCCCTGACTTTCCCAGCCACCTCTTTTGAGAACCATAGTGGCTTTTTCTTTCATTTTGATTTGTTTATTTGCTTCACACAAATGCTTGTTGCCTCTGTGATGGCGGTTTTGATGATTCCCCATTGTTGCTTCACCCCCCCCTTCTAGCCTGTTTGCTAGTGCTTTTCTGAGGCACTCTCCCATGTTGCCAAAGTCAGCCCTCCTGAAGTCCAGTACCCTCACTTTTGTATGGCTTGGCTCTGTAGCTGACTTTAATGTGAACCATACTGTTTGATGGTCACTTGTTCCCAGATGGCAACCCATTTCTAGATCTGAAATCCTCTCACAGCCCCCATTTGAGTGTACAAGGTCTAAGATTGCTCCCTCACTAGTGGGTTCCAAAACTAGCTGTCTGAGGCCTGCCACCTGTAGGGCATCGAGAATGGCTGCTCTTGGATGTGGCTGCAGCAAATGTGCTCCAGTTAACATCTGGCATATTCAGGTCCCCCATCAACAGTATCTTCCCTTTCTCTGCCATCCTAAGAATGCCTTCTATCATATCCTTGTCCATTCCCTCCTCCTGACATGTGGGTCTGTACACACCCCTGTGTGGATTGTGGTTCCCTTTTCAGTCTCCAAGGTGACCCACACTGCCTCCTCTCCTCCCTGTTTACTCGTTTGTTCAGTTGCTTTTATCCCTTCCTTTACATAGAGAGCTACTCCTCCCCCTCTTCTCCCCTGCCTGTCTCTCCTGTAGGTTATGTACCCTGGTATGTTAACATCCCAGTAATGGTTCTCTGTGTACCATGTTTCTGTGACTGCTACAATATCCAGGCATCCCTCTTCTATCAAGGCCACCAGCTCAGGGAGCTTGTTGCCCAGACTATGGGCATTAGTACTCATAACCCCCCATTTTCCTGATGGCTTTATTCCTTTTTGTCCCATCCCTGTCCTTCTTGCCTTTGTCACTTTCCCCATCTAACCCTGCCCTTCTCCCTATTGACACCTCTCTGTTGGTGTTTACTGCACTTACTATCGTGATTTTTTTTTGGGGGCGGTAGGATTTCCCTGCTCCTTTCCAGTGCCTCCCTCCTTGGCTAGTTTAAATCCTTGCCATTGAAGCATTTAAACCTATCACCTAGGATCCTGGTTCCCCTCCTGGACAGATGCAGCCCATCATGCCAGTATAGGCTTGCATCACTCCAGGTGGACCCCCAGTCCCCAATGAAGCCAAATCCCTGAGCTCCACACCAGTTTTTCAACCACTGATTCAATCCCATAGTGAGGAATACCCTAGCCTCTCCTATTCCATAGATGGGCAGCACCTCCGAGAAGGTTACTCTGTGAGCTTCTTGTCTAAGGCCCCTCCCCAAATCCACAAACTCTTCCTGCACTTCTCTAATCCCTTTCTTAGCCTGGTCATTTGTCCCTAGGTGGACAATGACATCCAGCTCCCTCCCCTGTGCAGCTGCTCCAGCAATCCTGAGGATTTTCTCCCTGTCCCTCCAAGCCATGGCACCAGGCAGGCAGGCACCTTACCTCCCTCTCCCCTTCCTCCCCCATTCTACCTTCCTAACAATGGATTCTCCCACCAGGAGTTGTTGCCTTCCCCTGTGGGGTCCCCTGCCACCCTCCTGTGGGTCTCCTTTGTGAAGGTTCCCAGCATCTTCCTTGGTCTCCACTGTGGGTGCCTCCATAGAGGAACCACACTTTGCCAAAATGGCATAGGAATTGTGGAGAGGTACAACTGGAGGAATGCACCTCTGTTCCACCACCCTCACCCTCCCTGAGCCCACTGTGGTCCAACCGTTCCTTTTTCTTGGCAATCTCTGAGGCAACAGCAGTGGCACTGGTGGTCCCTGGATGGAAGAGGAGGTCCCAGAAATCCTGGCCAACTCAGCCTGGAGATGAGCAACCTCCTCCTCCCTCAGCCCAGAGAGGTGCCTGCAGATGGGACAACACCGCATCCTCCAGAACATCTCCCAGAAGACTGCTGCTCCACAGCCACTGCACTGCACCACTCCCATCCTGTCTTATTTCTAGCCCCTTAACTGTTTGGAATCCTTACTCTTTCCTCTGTTTTTTTTTGTCTTCTCTCTCTACTTACTTTCTGCCTGTTTGCCCTTTAAGCTCCCGATTGTCCTGTTCTGAGACAAGACTATCCTATATTTCTCAGTAGACCCCTTACTTTCTCAGAGGCAGACCTCCAGCAGCTAGAGGGAGCTGGAGAGCTACTCTTGCCCTTCTAGGATGGTGGGTCTTTGGTGGCTCTGTGATCACTCACTTCCTGCTCCCAAACAGGAAGTTCCTGTTGTCAGTCAAATCCTGTGCCTATAAAAGTAGAACTAGCTTTGGGTGGGAAGGAGGCAATATAGTCCCAGTAGAGAAGTCCAGTCACACAGCAGTCCTTCCTCCCTCCTGGTGTCTTCTGCCAAGCTACTAGCAGAATCTTTCTAAGGCAGTCTTTAAATTTAGCTTCCTTCTAGCTAAGCCACTCCCCCTACTTACTAGATCTTTCTACAAATAATTTAAACTGCACAGCTATCAAGTCCTTTCAATCTCCTGAGAATTACACCCAGATAACTGTTCAGATAACCATTCAGTTCGGCTAACTCAGACAAACACACATTTTTTTTGTTAGTTTTTTTTTTACCCTAAATTAAAGGTCCAAGTACAAGAGTCCTACTTCTTTAGTCCCAGTAGAGAAGTCCAGTCACACAGCAGTCCTTCCTCCTGGTGTCTTCTGCCTAGTAATTTCAAGATCTACAGTATATACATATATATATATATATATATATATATATATATATATATATATATATACATATACAATACTGGTGCAGTCACGCCAGTATAGTTAGGGTTGAGTAGGCAGTTTAATGTTAAACTCCAAATTTTTCACCTTAATAACTTTGCAACTGTTCAAGGGATTTGCATGAAATTTGGAATGCATGGTCTCATATGATATATCTCTTGATTTGCCAAGTTGTGTTTCAATTGGACTTGCAGTTTTCATGCAGTAATGCACCAAAATATGCATTTTTCACTTTTGTTGCACTTTTTTGCTGATTTTTGCCCATCACGCTGTGGCCACACATTTCATATTTTGGTCTTCAATTTTCAGAGTAGAAAGAGGTTTGATCAAAGAACAATCCCGCATTGGTTAGGTGAAAATATATTGATCTGTTCCAAAGTTATTTAATTTTGAATTTTTGGGTTCTGAGCATGCTCAGTTCAGTCTGAGATTTATATGTATGTTATGCGAAAGGGGATTGGGCTCGCGATCAAGGATTTTGTCACCTTGCAAAAGGGGATTTATAAAATCCCTGTTCATGAGGAAAAATTCCCCTTTTGTGAGCTGCCATCTTGTTTTCATTTTTTCCTCTAAACAAAATGTTGTAGCTTGCTGCACAGCTGACTTCTTTTGCAAATGAAGCATGGGTTTTGTTCAGGGTGGCACCCTCTACAAACACATGCCTTTGGTTTTTTTCATTTTGACCAAAGAATGGCTGTTTTAAACTTCTAAATGTTTCATTTATGACTCGGTTTCGATCCTCTTTCGCTAGGTGACAAAATCCTTGATCGTGATTTAGGGACCAGATTGCCCTATCTTGTGAACAACGATCGGCTGACAAAAGGGGATTTTGTCAGCTCACAAAAGGGGATCAGCTCATGAAAGGGTATTTTATCAGCTCATGAAAGAGGATTTTTTTTTGTATCTCCTTTCACGAACTGACGAAATCCCCTTTCGCAAGCTGACAAAATTCTCTGTCACGAGCCGATCCTCATTCGCGAGCTGACAAAATCCTTGATTGCCATTTCCTGACCAGATAGCCCTTCTCCTGAACAAGGATTGGCTCATGAAAGGGGATTCAGGCACCTGCGAAAGGGGATTGACTCATGAAATGGGATTTTGACAGCTCGCAAAAGGGGATTGTTTTTTAAATCCTTGTTTGCGAGCAACAAAATCCCCATTCGTGAACTGTCAAAATCCCTTTTCACAAGCCAATCCCCTTTCGCTAGCTGACAAAATCCTTGGTCGTGACTTCCAAACCATATGTCCAAAGTCTGATGATCAAGGATTTCTTGTGAACAGCGATTTTGACAGCTCACGAATGGGGATTGACCTTGCGAATGGGGATTTTGCCACCTCACAAACTAGGAATTTAAAAACTTTGCCAGTGCACTGTAAATAAATGGTTTGGTCTTTTGGCTTGAAATTTGCAAGGTATAAAGGGGGTGTCCCAGAGATGTGAATTATGCTATTTAGGTGTAAAAAAGTTAATTGGTTCCATAGACATACCATCACAAAGTTGAGATTTTTCCCATAGGATAACATTGCAGCACCCACAGCAAAATTTGGTGCCCACATCTTGGAAACAATGCAAGATGTGGATTTTACACTACCTGCAGTGTGGACTAGACACACGTGGAAGTTTCAAAGTCATGATTACAACTCCAGTGGAATTTTTTGGACAGCTTGTACGGTTACTGAGATACTGGCAAGTTAGTGTTACAAGTGTTCCTTTTCAGCTCTATAGGGCTATTGTATGGCCACAGACGCAAATTGTTATGCACAAATGGGTAGCTCCCACCAACATATATCACTTACCAGTTACATTACACTTTCTCAAAAAGTAAGGAAATTCATTGCAAAAAAACTTCAATAATGCATCAGTTAGGGTTGAAGTGACAAAAGTAGGGAAATGAGATGTTAGGGTTGAGCCCCAACCCCCACCCTAACACCCCACCCCCATCCTCACAGAACAACAGGCATTGGGATGTGCTATGGGGTTGTTAGGCCTAACTCTTATCTCATTCTCCTATGCTGTACCATGTCAGCCTCTTTACACATGGAATGGGGTGATAGATGGGCCTAATGACCCATGGCACACCCTGATGCTTGTTGGTGTGTAGAGGATGAGGGGTGGGGTGTTAGGGTGAGGGAGTTTGGGGTTTTCTTCCTAACTGATGCATTAACAAAGTTTCTTGCAATGAATCTATCTATATATATATATATATATATATTCATACATACATATATGGGATATACAATGGTGAGCTGTCAGATAAATGATTTATCTACACAAGTGCTGTTTGACCTCGGGTAACTTCACGAGTGGCATAAGCCATGAGTGAGGTGTCCGAGGTCAAACAGTACAAGTGTAGAAAAATAATTTATCTGACAGCTCACCATTGTATATTTCATTTATGCAATAGGGATGCTTCTTATCAGTGCAAGAACATTTGGTTTTTACTGTTTATCTTTTTTTTTAAACGATAATTTCCTGGACTTTCTGGGACTTTCAGTTAACTTTCCTGGTGTATGTCCGCCTAGCGGGGTGGTTGCTATTAAAAGAAACACCACTCATTTTGTAGAGAACTTCTTGCTTTACAAATGTCATGGTGAAAGTATCATGCTACCTTTTTTGTTTTAAAGTTATTCGCATTTGTTTGATGAAAAAGTGAAACAAAAATTTAATTTTATGCTTTTTTTTGCTAATTATAAAAAAACTAAAAGGTATTTATTAATGAAACACCATTCATTTTGTAGATATTTTCATGCTGAACATTTTTTGTGCTCACAGTACCATGCTATCATTTTTAGTTTTAAAGTGATTCACATTTGTTTGTCGAAAAAGTGAAAAGAAAATTGAATTTTATGCTGTTTTTTGCTAATTATGAAAAAACTAAAAGGTATCTATGAATGAAACACCACTCATTTTGTAGATATTTTTGTACTGAACATTTTTTGTGCTCACAGTACCTTGTTATCATTTTTCATTTTAAAGTTATTTATATTTGTTTGTCTGAAAAGTGAAAAGAGAATAGGATTTTTTGCTGTTTTTTGCTAATTATAAAAAAAAATAAAAGGTATCTATAAATGAAACACCTCTCAGTTTGTAGATATTTTTGTCCTGAACATTTTTCGTGCTCACAGTACTATGCTATCATTTTTTGTTTTAAAGTTATTCACATTTGTTTGTCAAAAAAGTGAACAAAAAAGCTTTGATTGACAGTTTGCATTTATCTCACGTATGTGGAATAAATCTAGGGTGGTTAGATTTATCCCACATATGTGGAAATAAATGAATTTATTCAATTGCTTTTGGTCTCACACCTATTGCATAAATATATATATATATATATATATATATATATATATATATATTATAGTGGCACAGTAGTGCCACTATAGTTAGGGTTGAGTACCCCATTTAAGGTTAAAGTGTGAAATTTTGAAGCTTAATAACTTTGCCACTGTATGATGGATTTGCCTGAAATTTGGCATACACAGAGCAGTACCATATTTCTCTGGATCTGCCAAGTTTTGTAGTGGATGGATATACGGTTGTGGAGCTATAAAGCACAATAGAAAGTCATATTTACGCTTTTTTTGGGCATTCTTTGCTCATGCCTACAGGTAGCACAGTTTGCATGACTGGTCTGAAAACTTCAGGGAACATGTTGCCAGGGTCCCCGATGTGCCTTTCAAAGATTTCGTGAAAAAATATTAAATGGTTCAAAAGTTATTCAAAAACAAGTTTCCCATTATAGCCAATGGAAAAAGTTTGACAGTGTCACAAATGCGTTTTTTAGTGTCTCAAATTACCCCGGTAGTATCACAAATCCACCATTTTGTTTTCAATTGCTGGTCACAGAAATGATTGGCATTTAAAATTGGGACCCTTTAGGGACACAATTCTTTTTGTGTTCACCTAGTCGAGCCCTGAGGATGCTAGCCATGTCTTTTTTGGGGGGTTAAACTCCCCAGAAATATGTTTTTTAAATTTTTGTAAACTGTAGTGTCACAAAGTAGTGTCACACTTGTGACATTTTCATGACTTTATTTGCGAAAGTATCATGATTTGTGACACTACTTTGCGACACTATGCCCAAAAGAATAGGAAATCTTTGCCACCCTGCTGCAAAAGAACGGTTTGGTCTTTTGGGCTGAAATTTGGAAGGAAGACAGCCAAGATCCCACAGATGTGCCTTCTAGTGGTTTGGTGACAATATATTACAGGGCTGCAAAGGTATGGTACTCTGAAGTTGATGATTTTTCCCATTGGATAACATTACGGTGTCCGCCGAGCCTTTCGGAGCCTGTATCTCGGAAACAATTAGAGATACGGACTTTTCATCAGAAAAATGCTAGCCAAGAAAGTCATCAATTACATGAAATTTAAATTTTTTTTCTATGTCATACTGTTCCTGAGATATAAGCAATTTAGTATTCCAAGGGCGGGATATTCAGACTGTGCCAGGCTGGGGTGCAAGCCTGGGTACAGTGCAACTGGGATGCACCAGGGCATGGTCCGGGTGATACTCAGTGGTGCTGCACCATGGCTCAGCACTGTTGAATATGGCACTGTGGCTGCCTGCATTACGCATAGCGCAGTGGCACTGTGCCAGCGCAAGTGGCAAGACAGTAGCAGGGGGATGCACCAGTGCAAGTGCGGTTGCGCTTGGCGCAAGAACCATGATATTCAATGCTGGGTATGAAAATGGGGCCATAATGCATGCAAGGTGCAAATGGGGCCATTTGCATGTCATTATGGCCCCATTTGCATGCAGGTGCGCCGATCACCGGCAACTTGTACCTGGGGCCCTGCCATGTTGCAGCCATTGGGGACCGATGCCCCCTGCCCCTCGATGGCAATGCGCCCCAACACCCGATTGCAGGTTTTGTAAAAATGAGAACTCCCTGGTGGTCCAGTGGACCTGTACCCCCGCCCGATCGCGGGCTTAAATATATAAATTCAATCCCTGGTGGTCCAGTGGACCCAACCCCAGCCAGATCGTGGGCTCAGTAAATGAAATTAAATCCCTGGTGGTCCAGTGGTACCCACTCCCCACCCACCCACTCAGACCCACCACCCCACTCCCCTGAGTCAGCAGCGGGTGGCAGCTCCCCACCCGCAAGCCGCCTGGCCGCCTGCCGACTGACAGCGTACAGTGCGGCTGTCGCCCCATTGGTCCACTGCATGGGCCAATGGGCATGCAATTTCAGTACTGTACTACACAATCCCGATATGTGAACAGAATTCATTCACATGTTGGGACTGTATAATCACAATATGGTCTGCATGCCGATATTCCTACATAGTGGACCAATGGGCGTACAGCCATTCTGTATGCTGCCAGTCAGCAGGTGGCTTGTGGGTAGGGAGTTGCCACCTGCTGCTGACTGGGGGGGAGCGGGGTGGTGGGTCTGAGTGGGCGGGTGTGGTACAGGGTACCACTGAACCACAAGGGATGTAGGTTCATTTACTGAGCCCGCAATCGGGCTCGGGTCAGGTCCACTGGACCACCAGGGATTGGATTTATATAATTAAGCCCATGATCAGGCTGGGGAGCAGGTCCACTGGACCACCAGGGATTGGATTTATTTATTTAAGTCCACGATCGGGGTGGGGAGCAGGTCCACTGGACCACCAGGGATTGGATTTATTTATTTATGCCCGCAGTTGGGCTGGGGAGCAAGTCCACTGGACCACCAGGGAATTTCTATATGTACAAAGCCTGTGATCGGGGGGGGCCCGACACCTGGCCTGTGACTGGGGAGGTCGGGTGGCCACCTACAGCAGACGGCTGCTGTGTTGCACCCAGCAACACGGCGGCTGGCCTGTGGGTGTCCCCCGACTTGCTCCTTTTTTTCGGGTGGATCTTTGCGCCCCCCTGTGTGGCGCAAGGCAGGTTTCTGCCTGCATATGCACCGCACATCCCACGCTGAATATTGAGATGTGCTGCATATGCATGGGCATGTCCCCCTCACTTGCGCTGCATACATTACTGGTGCACCCCGGCGCATTGGGATTTGCGCAGCACAACCTTCCCTATTTGAATATCACGCCGGAGCGCATCAATGGGTTGTGCATGGTGCAACACTACCCCTTTGAATATCCCACCCCAAGTGTTCATTTTCTGTTCTGAGGCCCATTATTATGCATACATTCTTTGTATTCACTGTTTCTCTATGTAGCTTTTGGGGGAAAAAAGGCTGTGCATTTTCGTTACTGTTACAGTTAGCGTTTCCACTTGTGTTTCCATTACCATTTGCGTCAGCGTTCCCATCTACGTCACCATGTGCATTAACCTTTACTTTTTCATTTGCGCTTGTGTTTGCATTACTGTTAACATTTGTGTTTCCATTACTGTTTTTGTTTGCATTTCCTTTTGCGTCACCGTGTGCATTTCCATTTACGTTTGCATACGCGCTTCCGTTTGCGTTTCTGTTTGTGTTTCCTTTGGCATCATCGTTGCTGTTACTGTAAGTGTCTGCATTTCCAATTGAATTACCATGACCGTGCGCCATTACGGTTTGCCTTTCTGTACTTGCTTGCATTTGCTTTTCTGTTTTCATCAATGTTTGCACTTGCGTTTCTATTACCGTTTTCATTATCATTTACGTTTGCATCACCATGTGCATTACAGTTTGCACTTGCATTGCCGTTTCTTCACTATTTATAGAGCACATTCTCAAAAAGAAGGGAAATTCATGGCAAAAAAATATGTTTAATGCATCAGTTAGGGCTGTTCCACAGCGACAAAAGTGAGGAAATTCAATGGTAGGGTTCCACTCCCCTTGCCACCCCACCTGCCCCCACCAACAGGCATCGGCTGTGCGTTGGAGTCATCAGTCCTAACTCTCACCCCATTCTCCTATACTGCACCAATGCAGCTTGTTTACACATGGGATGATGTGAGAGTTAGGACCGATGACCACAACACACGCTCTGATGCCTGTTGAATCGTGAGTGAGGAGGTGGTGTTGAAAGGTGGAACCTAGCATTGAATTTCCTTGCTTTTTGTCACTGTGAACAACCCCTAACTGATGCATTAAATGGAATTTTTGTCATGACTATAAATATATATATATATATATATATATATATATATATGATATACAGTAGGCTGACTCAACATGCAATTTATCTTCAAGTGTGAGGGGCAGGACCATCACTCACGAGTGGCAGAGCCACGAGTGAGTTATGAAAGTCCTGCCCACTTGCAAGTGATGATAAATTGCCTATTTTGAGTCAGACTATCGTATATTTGATATATACAACAGTAATTTACAAGTTATAGCTTTTAAATCTGGAGTTTATTTAAAAATGTTGCTGCTTTTCTTTTATTTTAACTGCCTGCTTCAGTGCTGCACTAGCCATTGTGATGTTATCAGCATTGTAGAAGCTGCTCCCTGTTTGGTTCAGTATTCCACCGTGATTACAGTAACTTAAAAAGTATCCATTTTGACAACAGTAACAATTATATTTTTTGATATCTTGCTGTTACTGATGTCACTAAGACATCTTTTTTTTATCTTATCATTTTCACCCCAATCCTGGTGTGTGTGTGTGTGTGTGTATGTGTATATGTATGTGTGTATACATATATATATATATATATATATATATTTATATATTTGTGAGTGTGTGTTACTAAAGTGACAAAAGCAAGGACATATGGTGTTAGGGTTTCCAACCTATACCCCACCCACCCCACCCTGCAGACACTGATAGGCATCGGGGGTGGACCTTGGGGTTATCATCCCTAATGGTCACCCCATTCCATAAGTAGAAAAGCTGAGATGGGTACAGTATAGGAGAATGAGATGAGCGTTAGGGCTGATGACCCCAGTGTACACCCATGCCACCTGTCAGTGTCTGCATGGTGGAGATGGGGTGTTAGGGTTGGAAACCCTAACACCGCATTTCCCCTGCTTTTGTCACTTTAGTAACAACCTTAACTGATGCATTAATGAAGTTTTTTGCAATGAATTTCCTTACTTTTTCAGATAATATAGTCATATCCTTATTTGCCTGTGGGCCCTGCACTCCCATCCCTCCACAGATGCAGATATGTATGTAGGTTTGGAAGCACAGAACTCACCAGGCCCTGCGCTGTGATTTATAAGACAACAGTGACCAAATTGTCAGCTTAACCATCTTATTACCTTGCCTAATGTACCCCAGTACAGAACATTTTCAAATCCATGCCAAAATGTAATTCTGTGCTACTGCAGGGCCATTGCGTACCACAGGCGTGAAAACACATCTTGGACAGGATTTGAAAAATGACTGCTGTGACATACAACAGGTTGGGTAATACGATGGCTATGTTGAAAACATAGGGTGAAAATATTTTAAATTTTCCAAGTTACAAGCAAATGTAGCAAAATTGCAATGAATGGTCATAACTTTGGCAATTTTTCATATTTTGACTCTAAATTTTGAACATAGTCTTCTTATGACTCCACTTCACAAATCCAATAGGTGAACATTTTAAAATCCATGCCCAAAATGCCATTCCATGCCACAAGTTTGAAAACATGTTTTGGGGAAGGATGTGAAAAATAAAAGCTGTACTGTTCATGAGGTGGTGTGAAAAAATAGCTATGCTGAAAATTTGCACTCAAAGTATAAAGAATTACCAAAGGTATGCACGTGCATAGAACAGTTTTAATGAACACTCATAACTCTGCTATTTTTATCATCTAACATTTTTCCCCTCCTTGGGCAGAGGTGCCCCCAATGACCTCGGCCACCGGCACCCACATCCGCTGGACCAGGTCTGGCATGCAGATTTATACACCCATCCACACAGGCCAGCCAATGACAGGACCCCCTCCTCTTAGGGACCTGTGGCACAGACATCTGGTGGTTACATCTCACAAGTCCGGGGGCACAGAGCATGGCCTTCAGCCAATGCAGTCACCCCACCATGTTTTTCCTCCTGGTTTATGCCCCAAAGAGCTGGACATGTAATGACATCAGCACACCTACGTGCAGACACCCACTGCACTCCATCCTCTTGTCCTGCCTGCATCTGCATTGCACCCAGCTTCTGCCAGGTGGCACTGTAGCATGGCGCAGAGCCCTCACCCACTCCAGAGGAAGGAGAGCAGTTGTGGGATGCCCGATCCTTCCTCTCCCCTGCCAGCACCTGGTGGCCCAAGTCTGGTCTCGAACCCAGGTTGCCGGCGCGGTGTGAGGTATGGCGTCCAGCATCTCAACCCTCAGCACCACTGGGCTATAACGTGGCTATTTTTATAATTTTTTTTACCAAATTTTCAACATGGCCTTTTTGGGACCCCACCTCATGAACACTGGTGGTGACATTTTGTTACTCAGTTCTGAAAGGTGATTTTGCACAGTGACAGCAAAATCACCTTCTGAGTCCGATTAATGAAACAACAGTGTCAGTGCTCATGAGGTGGGGTCCCAAAAAGCCCATGTTGAAACTTTGGTGAAAAAAAAGACATAAAAATTGCAAAGTTATGAACATAAGTTCAATGCACTATTGAAATACATTATACAGCACTTACCTTGATTCCTCAATTTGCGGTTAGGCTTTGAATAGTGCAGACATGTCATGGTCCACAGAAGATGAAAGACTATGACCTCTGGAGGTAAGTATAGGGAAAGGGGTTGGTGGTGGGTGCTCATTGGGAGGGTTAGGATGGGGGAGGGGGAAGGGGATGGTGAGGTTAATGAGGGACTGTTTCATTTTTCATGGAAAATAAAAAAGACATTGGAGGATGTTTTCTTCTTTATAGGTAAAAAGATAAAAGAAATATTTGGGGAAACTGTGAGTGGGCTCCCCAGTGTCCCACCTTGTTGGAGGGGCTTCCAGTGATGACACAGGGATTTGGCCTCCTGATGTCAGAAAATGATAAGACAAAGGACTGGGGGGCACCTGACACCAGGGATGGGCATCCCAGTGTCTAATTGTGAGTGTCAGTGGCTCAGTAGGTAGCACACTCGCCTCTGAGGCCAGGAGATCAGAGGGCTGTGGGTTCAGTTCCCACATCTGGCACTTGAGTTAATATCCCAGTACTGACACTGTAGTGCAGCATGAGAGGGGTGCTGCACTTGTGAGGTGCCATCTTTCGGATGAGACGTTAAACCAAGGTCCCATCTGCCTGGATTGGTGGTAGTTCAGGTGGATGTTAAAGATCCCATGGCACTTATCGAAAAGAGTAGGGGAATTTTCCCTCATTCACTAAAAATACCACCAACAGCTTAATCTGGTTCAAGGTCAATTGGCATTCATCTGTATCCCTCTCCCCCGGGTCGTGCCTGAAAATAGGCAGGATTTGTCTAGTGCACTTACCCGGTCAACAAAAAACTAAATAAATAAAATAAAATAAAATTATATTAACAAATATATTATAAAACATAGCAGTGAGAATTGGGGATGCCACTAGACACCAGGGAAAGATAAAAGGGGGTGAATCAAGGGGAAGAAAGGCCATTTGTTAATCAGCTGAATGTGATCAGCCATGTAATATTTGAACTCTTCTCATGCCTCAGCCCTCTTCCCTTTGGAGGTTTTTAAAATGTAAAACAACACTTGTATTAGGTAAACATCAACAGGTGTTTACCTAATTGGGGGATGAGAAATCAGATTCTGGGATCAGTTTTCCCCCCAAATGGTCACAAATATGCTAATTTTGTGCACGGATGTATTGAGCCACAAACTGTGACAGTTCTTTCATGAGACACCCTTCCTTTTTTCATGAAACAATGGGATTGTGCAAACTTTGCAGCACAAACTCCCCTTGTTTTATGAAACAACTGTGCAATTTGCAGTACAAATATGTCCACAGAAAAAATTAACATATTTATGAGCAGTTTGAGGGCAAAGTGACCCCAGAATCCAACTCCTCAGGCCCTGATTAGGTAAACACAACTGCTGGTGTTTACCATTTCTCAGCATTTTTAAAAATAGTGAAGTTTTTTTACCTTGCTAACTGAAAACAAGATGGCGGAAGCATGAAAGAAAATTTCACCTTTGCAAAAGGGAATGGAACTTTTGTGGAAGAGAAACATACTTTTGCACAGGATATCTAATTTTTCCCATAGGAAATAATGGGAAACTTTAAAATTTTGTAAATTTTGAATGGATTGATATTTTTTCCACCAATCCTTCAAAAGGCACATCTGCAACTCAAGCCCGAAATACCCCAAACATTTCAGACCAAATCCCCCAAGACATTTCTGAGAAATGTTGTGACAAAGAATTTACAAATAAATGGTAATTTTCACATTTTTTGACACTCTGCTTTTACCACACTCCCACATCCAACTGGCGCTCCCTGATGATGCGTGCAAAATTCCATGCAAATCGGTGGCATGGTAACAAAGTTATTAATGTACAAAAGTTTGGGTTTAACATAGAAGTGACCATTGAACCCTAACTATAGTGGCGCTAATATATACGGGGCTGGATATTCAAACTGTGCTATTCTTAGGTGCAAGCCCTTGCGCTGCGCAAAATAGTTGCGCAGGGGTGTGGCAGGGGCGATATTCAAAGGAGTTGCGCTATTGAGCAACTCCTTTGAATATCACCCCCCAGCCACAGCCACTGTGCATGGCGCAGTGGAACTTGCGCCACCGCAAGTTGTCAGAGTAGAGCATTCAACTCGGCGTGGCACAAGTACCATTGCGCCATGCAAAATCCCGATATTCAAAGGTGACATGCAAATGGGGCTAATTCATGCAAGGCACAGGGGGCCATTTGCATCTGATTATGGCCCCATTTGCATGCCATTAGCATGTAGGTGCGCCGATCCCTGGACTTGTGCCTGGCACCTGCCAGGCAGCAGCCGCCGGGACCGACGCCCCTGCAGGCCGATCGTGGGCTGCATTAGTTTAAAAACAACCCCCCAATACATCCCTGGTGGTCCAGTGGACTGAAAAGCCTGATCGCGGGCTGTATCAGTGTAAAATACAACCCCCCCTCCTCCCGAACATAGCCCTGGTGGTCCAGTGGACTGAAACTCCTGTTCGCATGATGTAAGCAGTTACCTCCCCGAACATAGCCCTAGTGGTCCAGTGGACCGAAACTCCCGTTCGTGGGATGTAAGTAGTAACCCCCCCCGAACATAGCCCTGGTGGTCCAGTGGACCGAAACTCCTGATCGCGGGATGTATGCAGTAAATACACCCCTCAACACATCCCTGGTGCCTAGTGTCCCCACCACCCACCCATGAAGCCCCACCACCGCTCCCACCCGGCGGCTGGTGGGCGGCAGCATCCACCCGCCTGCCACCCACCCGCTGACTGACTGCCCAATAGGGCTGCACGCCCATGGTGCAGAGCAAGAGCCACTGGGCGCGTAGCTCATACTGTAGACAGTCCAGTTTTGTGAATGATTCATTCACAAAACTGGACTGTCTTTAGACGGTAGCTGCACGCCCATTGGCTCTTGCCTGCACCATGGGCGCAGCTCTCACCGGCAGTCAGTTGGGCGAGTGGCGGGGCGGCAGGGTGTGGGATACTGCTGCCTGCTGGGGAGTGAGGTGGTGGGGCTTCATGGGTGGGGGACACTAGGCACCAGGGATGTGTTGGGGGTATTACTGCATACATCCCGAGATCGAGATTCGGGTCCACTGGACCACCAGGGCTAGTGTCGGGAGGAGGGGCTGTATTTTAAAGTGATACAGCCCGCGATTAGGCTTTTGGTCCAATGGACCACCAGGATGTTTGGGGGGGTTGTTTTGAATCTTATGCAGCCCGCGGTCGGGCTGGTGGGGGGGCTATCCGCTGTTGCCCGCGACCGCCAATGGGGGTGGTGGTGGTGATTTTCACTCTTTCGCCCATGATCGGGCTGCAGGGGGGGCACAGGGAGTGGGTTGGGGGCCAGCCACAGGTGGCAGCTGCTGTGTTCCACCCTGCAATGCAGCAACTCACCTGTGGGTGGCCCTCGACTTAAGCCTTTTTTTTTTTGGCTCAAAACTGTGCAGGCACAGGCTGGGGGTTGCACCTGCACAACTCTGCACAGCCCAGCTGAATATCGGGCTGTGCAGTTTATGCATGGTTCCTCCCCCTCCAGTTCAGCATGCATTCATTTGCATTGCACTGTTGCTCAGCGTGTTTTCTGTGTTGCAACTGCCTCCTGCTGAATATCGCAGAATGGAGCTAGTTTGGACTTGCACAGGTGCAACCCTATTGCGCATGGCGCAACCCTTTTGAATATCTGGCCCACAGTATATATATATATATTCATTGTGAAAAACCTTGTTAATGCATCAGTTAGAGTTGCTATAAAAGCAACAAAAGTTGGGAAATATGGCATTAGGGTTTTCCAAACCTAACTCTGCATCTCCCCAACACACACAGATGCAATCAGGGAAAGGGGCAAGGCAACACAACCAACTAAAAACAGTGACCATCAGTTAAGAGAAAGAACATACAATTCTGTGAACATACCGCAAGAGACATCCATCATCATGGTTCAGCAACTGTATGAGTTCTGCTGCCATCCCAGTGTCTTGGGGGTACACCCACATGCTGTGCAACAATGGGGGGATGGACTACTGCATGCACTGCACCCCAAACCTAACCACAAGCCCACGTTTTGTAATACTGATGTTTCAGTAGCAGCACAAGACCTAAAGAATTGTACACTTGTGCATAGTTGCAAACTTAAAGTAGGTTCTGACTAAAACGTATATGTCCACTACATGCACTGTGACATAAACTTATACATAGACATGTGGTAGCACAGGCTCCGATGGACCCTCTGTTACTAAACCATGTAATATTGATATTTAAGTAAAAATGCAGGTTCTGGAGGTCTCTGCACCTGCATAGGATCAATATTTGGTTTGTATCATGCTGTAGGAGCTGTACCCACTGCATGTACTATACTGAAAATGTCACTGCACAGATGTGGTAGTACCAAACCCAGATAATCCTATGCTTACACAACATGCGATAGTAATGTTTAACTATTACTGCAAATTCCAGAGGAACCTGTTGTGCTGTACAGTGACACACTCATGTTTCCATTGTAGTGTAGTGTCTTTGTCTACTGCATTCAGTGCACCCCAAACTTGTCTCTACAGATATGTAATCTCTGGCTCCTTCACGCACTGTGCTTCCACATGATATTATGGCAATGGACAACTGCCAGTGCAGAATCTCATGTAAATTAAGCGTGCAGTGAAACATGGTTCTAAACATAAAAAAGACACCCCATCTATTACTGCAGAGTGCAGCACAGTGTGCATCACTACTACAGAGAAATCGTTGTTTGGGTGTCATAAGCACACAGTGCAAAGCAACTGCAGTCACATACTCTATAACATATATGTTTGTATGATAGCACATACCTTTGTAGACTGTAGTTCTAAAGCCTGCAGAAAAAAGTATGCATTAGTGAGAGATGAGAATGTATTGTACCATTTGATTATAAATTATCTACAACTGTTGCAAAGATGGTACTACAGAGCACAGATAATACTACAATCCCATAAAATATTAATATGCTCAAAGACTGAAATGACAGGGTAGAGAGAAAGACACAGTCATGCATTATAGGTACAGTTATGCTGCAGTTGTATGAAAGGGTCCAAATTACCCTGTACTACCACCATATATACATTATTTTTCTACATGTCTATGTATATGCTAACAGAAATATGTATCTACATGTCTGTGCTGAGAACATCGGGGTGCAGTGCATGCAGTGGTCCATCCCCCATGGTTGCACAGCATGCAGGTGTACCCCCCAAGACACTGGGATGGCACCAGAGCTCATACAGTTGCTGAATCATGATGATGGATGTCTCTTGTGGTACCTTCGCAGAGCTGTATGTTCTTTCTCTAATCTAATGGTGGCTGTTTCTGATTGATTGTGTTGCATTGTCCCTTTGCCTGCTTGCATGTGTGTGATTGCTTTGGGGGGAGGTGTGGAGTTAGGGTTGGAAACCCTAATGCTGTATTTCCCAACTTTTGTCACTTTTGTAGCAACCATAACTGATGCATTAACAACGTTTTTGCAATGAATTTCCTTACTTTTTGAGAAAGCCTCAAAAATACTTTTTATTTGTGAATTAGTTTTTTGCCTCACACCCCTCCTCCCTGTCCAGCCACTACTTTGATACAGCTAGGACCCTCAGCTACCACTTCACCTGCTTATCATCTGCTGGCCCCACTATTGAGTTTTAGTTCAGGTGACTCTCACATGGGTCCTCCCTCAGAGTGAGAGCTGTCCAAATGTACATGTACATGTAGCACGTGACCCGGGGTCCTTAGCACCATGGATTGCTGCCCATCATCTACCCGGCCAGTGTCTGTTTTCCATTTCTCTGACTCTGGCCACCCATCATAGGTGTGCCACACTGTGCATCCAGAGTGGGTACATCTTGCAGTGTATGGTCACACACACTGTCTAGGATGCCATCCTGGAGCCACCAGGAGCCAGTAGACAGCAATAAAACATCTGTGCTCTCTGGGAGGTAGGTGTTCAAAGGACATGTTGAACCCCTTCCCTGTCTGTACCCAATGCTGATGTCCCAGGCTTGTGTACCAGACCCGTGTTGTCAGCGTGCTAACTGAACAATCATTGCTTGTCACCCCAGTGCTGGCCCTACTTTTGATTTCTTTAACATAATTCTTGTGTCACATAAACATTTATTTAATGTACATAAAATATTTCTGACAGTCCAACATCTCACACATGAAACTCATACCATGTGGCAAAAAAAAGACCACATGCAACTGAAAAGCAATGTTTTTACTAGTAAAAGCATTATTCTGTTTTTTGTGGGTTTTTTTGCAAAATTGTTGTGAAAAGGGATTTTGTAGCCTCGCAGAAAAGGATCCTGCTTCGCGACTCACTTGTGAAGCAGGATTATTTTTCATCTGGTCGAAAAAGGATCCTGTTCCACCAGTCTTTCTCATGAGACTCTCGCAAAAAAGGAATTTGCAGGCTCATGAAAAAGGATCCTTTTTCACCACTTGCTTGCAAAATAGGATTCCTCAGCTGACGCAACAGGATTCAGAAGTAAACAGGAAGTGGTTTCAGTGGACCAATGTTAAGACAGGCAAAGGACAGGAGGTACATCATCTTGCATTCTGCTGGAAAACTAGGAGTTTGACACAATGAATTGCTGTAAGTAGTTTTATTGAAATAAAGCAACTCCTACATTGTTTAACAAAGAGCAAGCCACAGAAATGTGTCATATTGCATAACCAGAATATGTATTCATTTAAATGATGTGTTTTAGCTTTCCTGATTTTGTAAAATTCCTGAAAAAAACAGTTGCAAAATGTGGAATTATAAAGCATAGCTCTGTAATTCATTTTTACAGAAGCACCACACCAGCTGCAATCAAGAAAACCATCACAAGTGTGCCTCTACATCCAGGAATGCTATGCAGTATTGCACTGTGAGATTTGCAGACATGCATATCCAAACTAAATACTGTGACACAGGTTTTCTTTCCTTTCCTATATAAAAATAGTTGGTCCATGAGAGCCATAGCCAAAAAAAAAACACACTTACTTTACTGTTCATTGACAGAAATTACTTCTAACCTTACATTTTTTTATTGTTTTTTGTTTAAAAAAAAACAAGGATTAAAAATAATAATTATGGAAACAACATATTAACGCTTACTACCTAGAATAGCAAATCAAAAAGCATTAAACGTTTATTTTTTTATAGTATAAATTACTATGCTGCCTCCAATTGAAGATCCCATACTTGTCAGTATGCACACAGTACCCAAACAAAACATTTACATTTTCATACAAATCATGAACTATGTTGTATGAAGACTTATGTAATACAAGCAAGCCACCAGACATTAGGATAAGTACTTATATCGTTAAGAAACAGTTCCACTAGTCACACAATCTAAATTATTAACATTCTCTGTTGCTCTGTCATTAAGCCAGCTTGCAGCATGTCAACACAACACAAATGTTTTTACGATTTTTTCTTTAAATTTTTTTCCTAGTACCTTTGGTATTATATGCCTATACCCCCTTACTGCCTACATACCCCTGCAGAAAATGCCTCACTCCCAAGTTAGAAGTACAATTACCAAAAGACCCTTTATTTTTTTCTTGTACTTACCAAAATGCCTCAGCCACGCAGTCATTAAAGCTTTATAGGCCTATGTACAACCACTGAACATCATCATCATGTGTCACAGCTATAACAACTTGCCCAGGTCATACAACATAGCCCTGCACCAAATGTCACCCCATCCCAAATGAGAAGTGAAAGTACCATCAGGTACAAAAGGAGTTCCACTACTCACAACCCCCACCCTCTTGGTTGAAGACAATGAAGGAGCAATGTAAAGTCCCTTCACAATACTCTCCAATGCTACATCCCAGGTCACACTGTGAACATGCATCACCACCATTCAAAGGCAATGTGCTCACCCCATACCTGATGATGGCTGTCTGTGGTTGCTTTTGTGGTCTTGTCCTTTTGCTGCTTGGGGGAGGTGGGGAGTTAATGCCACGTTTTCATGTTTTTGTGGCAGTAAGTGATCCTTAACTGGTGCATTAATGCAGTTTTTTGCAATATATTTGTTATACAGGCACAGTAGTGCCTGCATAATATACTATGGATCATACTATACTATGGAATGTTAGGAGCTAGGAGGCGTGAGCCAATTTATGCTCTTTTAAGTACTTATCCGAAATACTTCAAGTTTCCTCCATTTAATATGTACGTATCCAATCTCCTTTTAAATTCTTTTTTTTGTTTTACTAATCACTACTTTGATTGGAAGGATATTCCATGCACTAACCACCCTTGATGTATAAAAATAGTTCCTCACATTGCTCCTATATTCCACCAATCTGTAGTGGATGTCTTCTAGTTTCCATCCTCCCCTCTTTAAAGTTAACATTCAGTTCAGTAAGTAGTTTTGGATCCTGCATGATGTCATACATAAATAGCATGTCCCCATGTATATGCATAGTTTTGAGTGGCATTAATTCAACGGACAATAAGCGTTCCTAATAGCTCTTACCAGTTTATCCCTTTATAATCTTAGTAAATCTTCTCTGGACTTTTTCTATATTATTTATTTATTTTTTCTTAAAGAGGTTCCACAACTGGGACTCAAATTCAAGGTGTGGGTGTACATATGCTCTAAAAAGTGGCATCATAATTTTGCTTTCCCTTGATCTTATATTTCTTTTAATAGCCCAGGTGATTTTGGTTGCTTTTGTTATTGCTTCTGGTGTTCATTTGGAGGTGCTAAGATCATCAGTAATTTGGATTCCTAAATCCTTTTCACAGCTGGATTCTAATAAGGGGTGGCCATGCACAGAGTATTTTGTTAGTAAGTTATTCTTCCCTAAATTCATCACTTTGCACTTACTCAAATTATGTTTCATACTCCATTTATCTGTCCAGGTGGCTATTTCTTCCAGATAATTTGAATAAGTGCTGTATCTACTACAGTTTTAGATGGACCACCTATCTTCATGTCATCGGCATATTTTGCTACCCAACTATTCAGATTTGATAAGTCTGATATGAAAATCTAGAATAACACCAGTCCCAAAACAGACCCCTGTGGCACTCTGCTGGTCATCCTCCCAGTGGCCCACTCAAGCATGACACCCTGACAGTGAAACATGAAAACAGACTATTACAGTGACAGTCAGTGTATTGATCTGTTTTCACCGATCCGGCTTCTCCCGGTGGTCTGCTCCCCCCTAGAACAACTCTGAACTGGAGTTAATTATAATTAAATGTAGGGGGTGCGGGGTGCATAGCCCCCTCACAAAAAACACTGTCTTTTGTGATGGCACAATACCAGTGTCAGTATTGTGGCATCACTGTGTGGGACATCGGGGAATTTTATGTCGAGCACAAGTAGTGCTTCCTCACCCTCCACACCCCCGATAGGAGTTCATTCACCACCACTCTCTGACTCCTACTGTATTTGAAAGCCATTCTGTTATCCAATTTATATAGACTTTACTAATATCTGCATTTTCACATTTTTTAACAATGGCCCAGTGTGGTATAAGACTGAATGCTTTAGCAAAGTCCAGGTATATTATATCACAGAGTATATTTTGATCTAATGCACTGCTAACCTTCTCATAGAAGCAGAGACGATTAGTGGTGCAACTTGTGCCCTTTTTGAATCCATGCTGTTGTGTCACACTTCTCGTACACTAAGGGCAATCTGTCTTTAATAATTGACTCAAATATTTTACAGATAACCCTGGTCAAGATTATGGGTCTATAATTTTGTAGCTGCAATGTTTCACCTTTTTTTGAATATTGGCACAACATGGGTAGCTTTCCTTTCAGATGGTATGATTCCTGTATTAACCGATTGCTCAAATAGTATCTTTAGAGGCAGTGTAATATAGTCAGCCATAATTTGCAACAATCTAGGGGAAATGTCAGGGCCTGGTGATGAATTATGTTTTTAAGTGTTTAATTTTGGTTAGTATTTCTTTGATTTGTATATTTTCTTTCTCTAGTGTATTTTTTATACTATCTGGCCATATGTCCTTATTGTAAACTTCACAAAAATAGGTATTAAGCAATTCTGCCAATTCTACATTATTTTTACTATATTATTTCCATGTATTATTGGGCCTACCTATGATTATGGATTCTTTAAGGAGTTTATAAAAGCATAAAACTCCTTAAAGTTATATTTTTTTAGCCTTTTTTGCCAGATTAATTTCTATTGTCTTTCTTACAATCCTAGTTTTCCAATTTACATTCTCTGTGCCTTTGTAAATGCTTCCATGGAGGTCTCTGTGTCTAATAAATGTTGTTTATATAATCTTTTTTATCTTTTTACAAGTCTCAATCTTTTTATTAAACCATTTAGGTCTTTTGGTGGTGTTTTTTATTTTCTTCATTGTACTGTAGGTAGATTTGTTAGCAATGTTCAGAATTATTGTTTTTATAGTCTGCCACATTGCTTCTGTTGTTTTGTAGCATGTTTTCCCAATCAATGTGTTCCAATCTGTTATTTATGTGTTCAGTATCAGCTTTGTCAAACAAATAGATCTCTGTGTAACTGTTTAGTGGTATAAATTCATATTGTGCAGTGAAGTATACTATTCTATGGTCACTATTCCCTAAAGAGGGGCCCACAGTTCATGTTTCTGTTTGAATTTGCTCTGAGCAAATTACAAGATCCAGTGCACGATTTTCTCTTGTGGGTTCCTTCACATATTGTAATAAGCGATTTCTGTTGCATGCTTCAAGAAACTGTTTTCCATTGCTGCTACTCGCTTTATTGAAGGCCAGTCAATCTCACTTATATTTATATCCCCCATGATTATCAATTCCCCTAATCCTCCAGCTCTTTCCATTTCTTTTATAATATTTCTAGTTGTCTCTGCTGTACAGTTAGGAGGATGATATACTACCCCTTTAATGATAGATTTTGAACACCCGCCACTAAGTTTAATCCATATTATTTCAGTGGTGTCATCTTCTTTAATTTTCTTGGATATATCAATGGGCTTAATTTTATTGGTGATGTATATCGCTACTCCACCTCCTTTTTTATTTGTTCTGTCATTTCTATATAGTTGATATCCTTCTAGGTCTATACCCCATGTCATTCTTGGTAGTCCACCATGTCTCTATGATACCAATTATTTCCATAGGGGTGGTATTTATAACTGCGCGAAGTTCATTAATTTTATTATTCATACTTCTTGCACTAATTAATAGAGCTCCAATTTTGTTGATTCTTTTTTTTAATGTTTGTTTTCTTTGTGTACTATCTGTCCTTTCTTTGATTTAGGCTTTTTTGTTTCCCCTTCTTGATCAGTTTAAATCCTCCCATCCTAGATACTGTTTAAAGTTCTCTGCAAGTGTTTTTGTTCCTTTATTATTCAGACATAGACCATCTCGGCTATACAAATCATTCTTATTGTGAAAAATCATCCCAGTTGTTTATGAATGTAAGATTTTTTTTATCACACCAGTTCTTTAATCGAACATTAATTCTATGTACTGTATGATTTTTTTTCTTTGTGAGCTCTAGGTATCGCTATGAGCTGAGAAATTGCAACCTGGTGGCCCTTTTTTTGCCAAGTTTTCTCCCAAAGAGGGTTGAGTTAAAAGTTAATCCCCCAAACTATGAGCCATAATAACTTGCCACCATTCAACAAAATTTCATGACATTTTCCATGCCTAGCCAGGGTGTCAAATTCTTATGATTTGGTAAGTTTTTTGACATATCTTGAGCAAAAATGGTCTGGAATTTTATCCTGAAAATCTGAAGGAAATTCATTTTTAAAGATTTTGTGAAAAAGTAGTAATCAGTTCTTGAATTACAAGGTTTTAACATTTTGGCTTCTGAGGATGCTCAATAAGGTTTTCTGGATAGCTGTTTCTTGTGAGCAAAGAATTTTAGGTCATGAGCCAACACTAGAGAGGCAGCGGAATTATATTACACAGGCAAAATTATGGCAAATTTCCAATTTCATCTAGTGAACATTTCACATAATTATGGCCTTTCGGTGAAATGTCACCTCCCAATTTCATCTTAAATTTCAACTTGCACTTCTATAAGGCTAAATTAGGTGAAACTGGGCTTTTCTCTCTGCTGGTGGTCACATGGTTAAGTCAAAACAGGCAGGAAGTAAGTGGTTAATTTCCTGTGCTACATATCTGAAGGAAGTAGGCAGCATCTAGACTCCCTGTGACTGCAGATTGTACTTTGATACATAAACTACTTAATTTGTGCTGTTTTTTCTTTTTCTTGTTTGTCTTTGTCCTGTTTCATATTTTAGTACCTATGGAGTGTGTGTGTGTGTGTGTGTGTGTGTGTGTGTGTGTGTGATCCTCTCTCTCTCTCTCTCTGTCTTTCAGAGTGTCTGTCTCTGTTTCTTTTATTTTTCTGGTTTTGCTTGAATTGGTGGTGGTGGGCATAATGGAAAAGGGTAGGGGCAGAGGGTACCTGTACACTGCCTTGACAGGTGTGCATTTCAGATGTTCATTAAAAATGAAATGCTACAGTGGCAGAAGGCTGTTGGCTCTAGCACCAGCACACAGCAGCAAGCAACTGTACCCCTTCCCAGCAGCAGAAGGTGATTCTGGCCCCTCCACTGCAGCAGCAGCAGGAGACAGTGCCCCCTTCCTGGCACCAAGAGGCAACTGTGGCCCCTCCACTGCAGCAGCAGCAGGAGACAGTGCCCTCCCAGCACCAGGATACTGTTCTTCCACCCCAGCAGCAGGAGACCATGCCCCATCTCGAGCTGCAGAAGGAGTCAATGAATGGGGCATCATCTGCCACCCCCACACGACCCTGTCTTCCCCAAAGTTCTTCTGCCTGGGACTTTTTATGCAAGTTCAGCAGGTGAACCACTGGTCACCTGCAACCTATGGGGGCAGTAAGTGCATCACAGAAAGTCTGGTTCCCACTTTGGGGCAACTGGCCAGCAGAGGCACACGCTGCACCACCACCACCCACTTCAATGGGACCTCAAACTGCAGGAGGTGGCAGCAGCATCAACTGCAGCTGTGGAGAGCAGTGTGGGTGTGAGCACTGAAGGGAGTGAGCAGAAGGGAGGAGTGGCTGGACCTGTTAAGTGTCCTCACTGGGCTCACTGGATCAGACAACAGCAGCAGTCTGCAGTAGCATCAAGAACCCACCATGGCTCCCCTGTCCAGAGCCAGCAGCAGCAACACTGGCAGCCCCCACCCCACCAGCAGTGACACATGCGGACTTATCACCTGTCCTGAGAAGTCCACCATCTTCGACAGGAGTCAGATGATGTCAGACAGGAATTTAAGGATGACCAGGAGGAGATTGCTAAACTCTAGGGTGATGTTAACAAAATCATGGCCATCCTGTCTGAACTGTGTGGTGGCCCCACTGGCAGTTAATTGGCAGCACAAATTAATTTGTCTTTTTTTGTTTTAATTTTTCTATCCTCTATTCTGTTTGTATGTTCCCCCTAAATAAAAAATAAAATAAGAACAAACAAAAAATCTGTTCTGTCCTCTTTAATCTACATCCTTAAGTCCTCTAGTTTCCTTATTTTGTATGTAAAATAATTTGTTTGGCCATTGCTGTTGTGTATGTTATGGTCTTATGCTCCCTATATAATTCAGCCCCTTTTCTTGTTCTCTCTATTACTTCTCCCTACTCATTGTTCTATTACCCTTGTTCTCCTGAGCCTGCCTGTCATTTGTTATGCTTATTCTGTACCATTTTTGCTTTTTGGGCTGCTTGCATGACTTCCATCATGCTATGTTTGGGGGGGGGGTTACTGGACTGCTTGTTGTAGGCTTTCTGATAGCCTCACCTTCAGGCTTGGCATCTAAATGGGCTACATCAGCACCTTTCAGCTAACACCTCATCATCATCTGTACCAAAATGTATTATATCCTCCTACTCCTCCCTATCATTGTCTACTTCCAGAAAAATGTTTCTCTTCTCTTGCATATCCTCACTGGGGGGGGGGACTGACCTTCCTTATCTCCTTCTCCAAGAGAAACACACTGAAACTGGACAGTATCACCCTCACCACTATCAGCTCCACCTTGAGCAGGAACAAAGTCACACCGACAACTTCTTCCACCTCCTCCTGGACCTCTGTGCCTCCACTGGTGTGAGTGTCTCCCTTATTCCCAGTATCATCCCCAACAAGCATACTAGCTACAGATTGGGCAGTAAAAAAAATGTCACAGACTTGAAGCCACTTTTAACTTAGATTTTGCTGGTACTGGCTACCACAGCAGCACCAGATCCCACAGAAGGCATTGATTCACCCCAGGGCCTCTCTCAGGATGCCATCTCCTGATTCACTGACTACATTGGAGGAAGATCCCCGTGGGTGAAAATCAATTACACTCTCCTCCAGTATACCTGTTCTTTCTGGGGTCCCCTAGGGTGCAATACTTGGCCTACTCTTGTTTAGTCTTTTTCTTAACACCCCCCCTTGCCTGCTCTGGGCAGATGTTAATGTACGCGGATGATGCCATAATTTGTTTGGAGCCACTCTGATCTCACCCCTCTACAAAGCAATCTTCAAAGGTTCTTTTTTGAAGGCTGTATAGTGCAGTGGTTTAAGGCTCTGAGCTACAAACCTGGAGACCTAGGTTTGAATCTCACAGCCCCCACTTGCATACTGTGTGACCCTGAGCATGTCACTTAACTTCCTTGTGCTCCCAGGTAGCACCTGTAAACATGAGTGTGTCTCTCCTGGTTAAAAAAAAAAAGCTGAATCATGGTTCTCCCATCACAGACTTATTTTAAACGACAAGAAAACCAAAGTGTTGGTGTTTGTTATCCCACAAAACAAACATAAAGGCTCTCCTGTACACATCCTCAACTGTCAGCATGAACCCCTGAAACAAGTATATAGCTTCCGATATCTTGGCGTCACTTTCAACTCCATGCTTTCTTACCATGAGCACATAAACAATGGTCTGCAAGGCAGTAAACACCAGGATTGGCCTTCTCTTCAGACACAGGTCACGCATGCCAGCTGATGCCCTTTGTCTGACTGTTACCTGTTTGGTCCTATCCATTGTTGACTATGGAATTGTCATCTATGGTTTGGCCGCAGACACTGCGTTAAGCAGAATCAAAGTCACCCTGAACAAAGCATGTCGGCTTGTAGTTGTTTGTGATAATTTCACACACACCTGTGACCTGTACAAACAAGTTAATTGGCTAAACTTCGATGGAAGTCTTTATTACCAGTCCTGCCTACTAGCCAAAAAGAATTCCTCTGGTCTCTCTCCTCCAACTGCTCTTCATCTTCTAACACCTGTCTCTAATACATGGGCTACCTGAAGCTCCTCTAAACCCATTTTCCTTATCATGTTTTGTAGGACTTCTATGGGGTAGAGGGCTTTCACATACAGGGTACCTCTCTGGCTGAATGGCCTGCCTTCTGAGGTTTCCTCTGTAAATAAATTAGGCCCTTTCAAACAAACTCCAGGAGTATCTCCTTTCGAATTACCGCTGCAACCTCTGCACTTCCAACTGCCATAAGTACCCCGTTCCCCTTCCCCTGCTCCTCTAACTATTTGGACAAGGTCACTTCCAACTGCCCTAAGTACTTTCTTCTTTTTCTTTCCACCTTCTCCTCATCCCCTTCTCTTTTCCCCTCTCCGCCTCCCTCCCCTTTCTTCCCGTGCTCTTCAACCTTACTTAACCTGCCCCCCCATCCTGGCTGCCCCTTGTCCTGCCTGTTGACTGCACTGTTAGGCTAGTCAACCTATTACTTCATTGTATAACTTTTGTATGTTGTTCATTGCACTTTGTATGTTTCTTTTCCTTGTTTTGTCTTTTGCAACATTGTATTCTCTGTTTGATCCACCTGACATTGAGCCTTTGTAAACAAGTCTCTGACTCAGAGGTTGTAATTTCAAAATTTCAATAAATAAATTCAGAAATAGGTTTGCTTACTGGAAGTGGAACTGTATTTCTGCTTTTTCCAATGGATTTCTTTGAGCCACCTCTCACCTGGTCACCTATCCCTGAACTGGAATGTCTCTTGGCAGACATATCTATATGTTTGTTCCATCTGCCTTCCTCTGGAAGTATATGATTATATATTTCTATTGAATAAGTGTGATTTAACACCTTCAGTACTATCTGCAAACAGCAAACAGAAATCAGAACTGTAGTCTTTACAACTACCTACAACTGCTACTGTAGCCTATTCGAGTGTTAAAACACTTTTATTTTTTCAATTTCAAAAACATGAATTAAGTAACGTGGAGTAAGAGGAGGACAGAAGTAAAAGACTTTAAATACCAAACTGACAGAGAACATCACCACAACATGGATGTGCAGTAACTCTGAAAAAATACTTAAGTAGTTCTTATTGAAATGTCAGTTTTTAAACGGAATGGTTATTACACAACTTGATAATAACCAGATAGGTACAGGTAGGTTCACGCAAACTAAATTGTAAACCAACTGCACAGTGCACCTCACAGTCACAATACAATCTACGATCCGGCTAAGTGATGTCCATAGAAGGTAAGTATTGCAATGTGTTAGTACTTACTAAATACAATTTTAGCTTATAGATATATCAGATGGAAGGGACAAGAAGATTTGAAATGAACAAACAAAGTTGCTTCCAACAATCTTCAGAGACCACCACTCTCATGAAAACTATGTAGTTTTTTTAAATAGTTTGGGTCAGGCAGTAAACACTAGTGGTGTAACAGGGATGAAAGGGTTAATATGCTAAGCAAATTAAACAGAACAGGAATGCTGCAATGGAGAGGTTAGATCTCACTATTAATTTCTGTGAGTAATTCAACAAAGCAGTGTACCTGGATATGGACAAGTGTTCAATGTCCACGCATACTTCTAATACAAAAATAAAGCAGAAAAGTGATTGAACAAAGAGAAACAGGAACAAAACTACTCTGAATGAATAACTGTTCAGATGAAGTTACCCCAAAAAGGATCAATATGTAAGAAAAATATTACAAATAAGTAGCACATCAACAAAAATATTAAGACTTAAATAACAGAAACTCACTCACAACTTGTGAGAAATCTGTCAAATATTAGGAACTATCCTGCTGTGCTTTCACATACACCCCCCACATGATTGACCCTTCCCCACTCAATTCCCTCACAGACACAGAGAAAACTGAAAACACTGCCTACATTTAAGTAAGTATTATCCAAAGATACTAAAACAAAAAAACGTTCAGTATTAGCACTAGGAAAAAAAATTAGATTTTGGGAGCAATTAGTTCTCAAAAATAAGAGGTCTTTGAAGGGTTTATTAGCTGTGATGCACCACAATGAACTGCCCTCTGACTCAACAGACTATATACTGTGCAGGAAACAGCCTGCATGTGATATTTCAGCTATTTACCCACAATGCATTCCAACTTCACTGGCAAAATTGAAAAACATTGTCAAAACTGGTGAAATTTGGTGAAATTTCACATTATACGAAATCGCCATCCAAGGCAAAATTACATTTCTCTTAGGTGAAACATTTTGCATAATGCAGTAATTACACTAAATATTTTGCTTGGCAAAATTTTCAAATTTCGCACAACTCTAGCCAACACTTAAGCTGTGAGAAGACATGTTCCATTCATGAAGGCAGGCATCTTGCTTTTCATAGGTTTCATAAGTTTACCAAAGCAAAGAAGACCTAAGTCTGTAATACTCACCAATATTAGCGATAGCCCCTGATATTTTTGTTCATTAAATGTTTGTCAAGTCTAAGCTTGAATTCCTCTACAGTATTGCTCACCACAGCTTCCACTGGCAAATTCTTCCAGATTTTCTGCACTCTTACTGAGAACCAGCATTGTCTTTTGGTAGACCAATATCCCCTACCTGTGATTTGTAATGGGTGTGCTCTGATATTGTAATTTAGAATTTTAATTTCAAGGCCCAGCTGTTCCCACAAAACAGGGTCAGAAAGTGCTTTAAATATATAGCACATGTCTCCTCTTAACCTACAGTACTCCAGAGAGTACATTCCCAGCTCCTCTAGTCTCTGTTCATACTCCAGGGCTTTTATGTTGCTGACTAGTTTGGTAGCCCTTCTCTGTACACTCTCCAGCACTTTTATTTTGATTTTCCCTCCTGGGGCCCAAAACTGGGCACAGTACTCCATGTGAGGTCTCATGAGGGAACTGTAGAGGGGGGACTATTACTTCCCTGTCTCTGCTCTTGATGGGTCTCTTAATACAATTTAGTATAGCACTCACTTTTTTAACTACTTGATTACAATGGAGTTTAAAAGATAAATCATTAGCTATTCTTACACCAAGGTCCCTTTTGTCATTGACTGCCTTAAGGGTAATGCCATTTAACCTGTACTTATATTTCTGATTATTAGTCCCCAGGTGCATCACAGAGCATTTTTCAGCATTGAATGTTAACTTGTGGGTCATTGCCCACACTTCTAATTCAACCAATGCCAACTATAGTGTTCTAGCTTCCTGGAGATTATTGACTGGTAAGACCAATCTTGTATCATCTGGAAATTTAGATTCCCAGACTAGTTCTGTGGGGTTCATGGAGGAAATATAGATATTAAAAAGACAAAGCCCCAGCACGGAACCCTGCAGTACCCCACTGGTGACCTCTGATCATTTTGAATATGTCCCACGAATGCATACCCTCTGTTTTCTACCAGTTAGCCAGGCTGCTGTCCATTTGCTGATGTTACCCTGGATATTGTGGTCAATTAAGGCATCAACAAGTTTCCCATGTGAGACCTTGTCAAATGCCTTTGATAGATCCAGAAAGATAATATCCACATATTCTCCTATGTCCAATGCATTACTAACTTTTTCATAGAATTCCAGGAGGTTTGTTTGGCAAGATCAACCCTTGGTGAAGCTGTGCTGAGTGTAATCAATGTCCCCCATTTGCTGCATGAATTACACAATATGATCCTTAATGACCCCTTCCAGTATCTTTCCCAGAATTGCAGTTAGGCTGATAGGCCTGTAGTTCCCCACTGCCTGCTTGGAACCCTTCTTGTGAATGGGCACCACCTCGGCCCGTCTCCAGACCACCAATACCTCACCCAAATCAAGGGATTTCTGGAAAACAGCTGTAACTGGGCCTGAAATATTGTATGCAAACTCCTTAATAATGTGGGGATGTATCCCATCAGGTCCCTGTGCCTTATTCTGGTCAAGTTTGAGAAGCCTGTTTCAGAGATTTTGTTTGATTTAAAGACAAACAGAAAAGCATTAGAATGATGCTTTTTCCAAAAACAAATAGCTAAACCTGAGTACTATAATCATTCACACTAAGGTCACTTCATACCCAATTTGCCCAATTCTGTACCTTTTGTTTTGTACCACTTAATTTGTATTGTAATTACTTACTATACTTGGTATCTTTTGTATCTTGTGTACCCATTTTCCTTTTACCTTGTATGTGCCATCTTTATGGCTTGTGTCATACCTGAAAATGGTTTCTGGGACCTTGTACCCACCCGATTAACAAACAAACAATGATATAAATAAACAAAACTACACAACTGGACTTGATTAGCTAGATTTTGGAGTTTGTTGAAAAATTACCCAAAATATGTTTTTTGTGCACCCCAAAATTGTATTTTGCAAGTTTAGTGAGGGTTGCCAATTTTTCACCAAATTTTCAACATGGCTTTTTTTGGATCACACCTCATGAACAAGGCCCAGCCTGAAATGTGATTTCATAGTCACTCCATAAAATCACCTTTTTGGCAGGTTTTGAACATCACTTACCAGGTGCATGACATGGGGTATAAAAAGTCTATGCTGAAAATATGAGGTGAAAATGTTAAAAAACAACAAAGTTATGAGGGAATATTGAACATTTTCAATGCTCACTCATAGCTTTGATAATTTTCAACATTTTGACCTTAAATTTTCAACATAGACCTTTTTTCTCTCCACCTAATGAACATGTTAGGTGTCATTTTTCTAACCATGCCTAAAAAGTGTTTATTTTATTTTTATGTATTTATACTTATTCGGAATTATACCTTTGAGTCACAGACTCCTTTGCAAAGGCTCCATGTCAACAATACAGAGATTGTACAAGGTGATACAGAGGTTTTAACAAGTTCATATAGCTATATAGGAGTGAGGAAATATAAAATACAATCAGTGTATCTTGTGTACCCGTTTTCCTTTTACCAAAAGTGTTTTTTCACTTGTGGTGCAAAGTAAAATTTTGTCCGGTATTTTATAAATAACACCTGTCATGTACAGAAGGGGTGGAGGTAAAAAAAAGACTGTGTTGAAAATTTGTGGTCAAAATGTTAAAAAACATGAAATGAAGAAATTGTTGTATGCAGGGCCACCTGTTGGCCTAGCTGGTAGAATGTTATGTTCCCATGTTGGTGAATCAAGTTCAGGGGCAAGCTTGGGGAATCAGCTGGACAGCATGAGGATGGGGGCTGGTGCTGTTGTGCACCTCCACTACTAGTGGGACTGAGTAGTGTTCTGCAGCACAAATGACACTCAGTAGCAGGTCAGAAAGCCCTCCCTCACGAGGGGTTGACATTCATATCAAGGCCTGATAGGGCCATGTACTTCACTGGGAGAAGTAGGTTGACATGTAAAATGGGGAAAGCAGCAGATAGCAGGATGAACATTCAGTTGCTGCAGGACCCACACTACTGATAGGCCCCCAATTGTTGTCATCCACCAAATCCCATTAATCACCATGCCAGGGTTTTACCTTGCACCTTTGGTACCTCCCCATAGATTCCCCCATGGTGGAGTGCAAAGAGGAGGGCCATCTGCCTCTGTCAGCCAGTTTGGCAGTCCAGCACAGTGTCAGTGTTGCAGGACATGTGACAGCTGGTGGCTTCATCCAGCCATGGTATCAATTAATGAGCAGAGCAACATGGCTCACCAAGGAGAGGAAAGTGGCGCCAGGGATGCTGAATCCTGTCTGCCTCTCCTACACTGGCCTCCACAAGTGGCCTGAGTCCATTCCCAAACCTCCCCTTCCCTTCTGATCAATCCACAAACCAAAACTGTAGAAGCCCTTCCCACCCAACCTCACTGATAGGTATTTTTATTACTCGTACTGAGCCATTTCCACCTTTATGTCTGCATGTCCAATGGAATAATGACTATGCTGTGGGAGGACACTGACCATGTGCATCAGCTAAGTATTGTTTTATGTTTGTCCTAGTTAGCTACTGAAGAGCTGTGGATCCATGGTGACCCCATCTCTGTGTTTATTTTACAGGTATGACTGGACGTTGCCAATATACCCCACTTCCTAGGATCCCCAGGACACAGGTAAGAGATCTCTTACTTATTATCCATGATAGTATTTTAAGGTGTAATGTTGCAGTTCCAGGTATTAAGACACTTGGGGTTTACTTGTTAGGTCATTGCTGATGCAGGGCTTGAAATATCTCCACTACTTTGTTTATTACATTTCCATTTGCAAATGAGGATATGATTCCACTGTCACAAAAAGAAAGGAAATTCATTGCAAAAAACTACATTCATGCAGACATTAGGGATGAAGAACACAAAGCATACACAGTAAGCAAATGAAAACCTTATGGTCTGGAGTCTCAGGAGTCTTGACGAATAGATTGTGTGGTGTTTCTTAAGGGTGGGTGAAACTGGGTTTTTCTGCTTTCGCAGAAGTTTCCCAACTTCCTCCTGTGGTGGAGTGGAAAACTTCCATGAATGTTTTGGGCAAAATGTTGCCCTTTCGGCATAAAAATAAACATTGGTGGCTAGTGGTCCCTCCCCTTTTCCCATCACCCACCCAACAAAAGCCCTGGTGCCTAGTGGTCCCTCCCCACTACCCGCTCAATGTGTATAAAAATATCCCTGATGGCAAGCAGTCCCTCCCTCCTCCCCATCACCCACCCAACAAATGCCCTGAGGCTAATGGTCCCTCCCCTCCACCCAGTCACCCTCCCATACTGTCCAGTAACCCCCCTAATCCCTATCTCTGTCTGTAGTGGGGTCTATAGGTACACCTTAGTTTTACATCTGTTTTTTTTTTTAAACTATTCCTT
Source organism: Neoceratodus forsteri (assembly GCA_016271365.2). NCBI lineage: Eukaryota > Metazoa > Chordata > Ceratodontiformes > Ceratodontidae > Neoceratodus > Neoceratodus forsteri. Next base: position 735,449,015 of record CM057454.1, read on the forward strand.
GGTGGTCTAGTGGTTTCAACCTCCCTCCTGGTCCCTAATCCCCAGTCCCTGAATAAATAATGAATTCCCAGGTGGACTAGTGCCCCCACCTCCCACCTCAGCAGGTGTCATACCACCTGTTAGGGTGCCTAGCCCTGATCAGATTCTTTGCAGTAATAGAGGTGCAAATGAGTCACAGACACATTGCATATCAGTAATAAATCTAGTTTATTACTACACAAGTAAATCACAGTTGATGTAAGCAGTTCTTACCATAAGATGCTGAGAGCCATACCTTCAGTAGCTTCCCCAATACACCACGGAGTGTAGACAGTCTCCAGGGGAATATGCAATACATTACATTATATAGTAAGATTATTACCATGGTTACCATTCATAAGAAGCAGTGCTAGATACTGTACATGAAGTAAGCCCTATTGGCCAAAAGTTAGGTGACTCCACAGTGTTAGCTAGTCTTATACAATATACAGTATGTTAAGCCAGCTACATTGTAGAACAATGAAGGCATACATGGTACATGGAAAACACAGGATGTGGTGCAATTATATATAAATCCAACAGATGGCAGTGCCGGCAACATAATAGTGTATTAGATTACAGAGACACAGGTGTCTCAGCTTACCATGTGTGCAGTTTCCATGCATAGAGAAATGATGGTAGTACAAATCATAATATACCCTGACACTTGCACTTGTATGGTAAGTGCCTATGTCCTATAAGTTAGTATAGTATATGCATAGTGTCAGGAGGTCTAAACCTCACTCTCAGGTTCTTGGCAATATTGGGAATGCAAGGAATCACAGACATGTTGCATAAGAGTAATAAACTTGTTTATTACTACTAAAAGGATAAATCACAGTAGCCCTAAGCAGTTCTTATCAATTCGAATTGGAGCCAATGCTAAGCTTTCCCTATACCTCGAGGTTTCTTCGTGTCTCTTGGGGTCTGCGAGGTATAAGACTCAGTGTCTCACATTATATACCTATGATAATTACTATGGTTACTGTAAGACAGAAACATTTCTAGTTTCAAAGATGAGCCCTATCGGCTAAATTAGAGGTGGCTCCACGGTCCAAGATAACAGTATACAATTGTGTAGTAGTCATCACTTTGTGAAACAAAAGAGTACAGTTCTTACAGTTCTTACACAAATCAGTGTAGTAGTACAAATCACCAAAAGGTGGCAATGCCAACTTATATATCATAATCGATACGAGAACACAGATGTCCTAACATCTTGTAAGTGAGAAATATATAGAAAATACATAGAAAATATATATGTATTGGAAAGCAAAGTGTATAATAATAATATACATACATATCCTGACATCTACTGATATACAGTAGATGCTCTTAGCCCTATATGTTAGTATAACATATGCCTAAGCGCTAGCTGTCTACTGTGTAGTTCTGGGGGTACCAATAAGGGTGCAGGGACCTCGTGTAACAATAGTATAGTTTTTCTAAGGTGTATAGGTGGAATGCCAATTAGGGTGTAAGGACCTCACATAACACCACCCCACTCCCACCCCCATTCCGAACCCCAGCGGACAGACCAGTACTGCCCTCCTATCTCCACCATGGCTGGCCTGTTACTGAACTACGTCAATGAATGAGCGCATCCTGTATGAAAACATGCTCATTCTTTGACAGCTTAGTGGGTGGGCCAGCTGTGGTGGAGAGAGGAGGGCTGTGCTGGTCCATCTGCTGCAGTTCAGGATGGGGTGGTGAGACATCTACTGGGATGGGGGATGGGTGGGGGTACTAGTCCATCAAGGAATTAATGATTTATTCAGGGTCTGGGGATCAGGGATGGGGAGGGGGCTTGAAACCACTAGACCACCAGGGAAAAAAATAGATGCAAACTAAGGAGTACTCATGGACCTCGCCACGGATGGAGATAGGGATGGGGGGTTACTGGACAGAGTAAGCAAGTGACTGGGTGGAGGGGAGGGACCACTAGTCACAGGATATTTTGTGGGTGGGCAATGGGGTGGGGGGGACTGCTAGCCACCAGGGATATTTTTATACATGTCAGGCAGGTGGTGGGGAGGGACCACTAGCCACCAGGGCTCTTTTTTGTGCAGGTGATGAGGTGGGAGGAGGGACCATGAGCCATCAGGTGATCAGGTTTTTTTATTTATTTATACAAGGTTGGGCTGGTGACTGGGTGGTGGGAGGAACTGCTAGGCACCGTGGCTATTTTTTATTTTTTACACAAGGTCAGACTGGTGGTGAGGGAAGGACCACTACTACTAGCCTCCTAGGCTTTTTGGGGGGCAATTGAGATGGGTCACTCAGGCAGCAATAGCAGACAGAATTTCTGGGAAAGTTCAGAAATGGATTTCCGAACTTTCTCGAAGTGAAAGTCAGACTTTCGCTTGAATTCCATCTGCGGAAATTCATTTTCGCACATGCCTAGTTGTCAACCCTAATGCACACTCCCTCCTCCCAGTCCATAGTTTAATTTCTAAAACACAAGGTATGGCTCCAAGCCACTACCTCATATGCATATACTTTTTGGAGGTAGTGAAGTATAGCTTCCCACATGTGGCCAACAGAATCAGTTATAGCTTTCTTGAAACTGGGCCCTGTGGGCTTTGCATGAAGCAAGAGATATTTGTTTGATCAGGAGAGGAGGTGTACATTAAAGTTGACAACCACAAGGAACAAAACTCCTGAGACTCCAAGCCAAATGTTTTCATTTCCGTACTTTGTGCTGTTTGTGTTCTTAAACCCTGCCTGCATTAACATGGCTTTATTGCAATGAATACATATATACTCTATATTTTTTGCAAAAAACTACATTAATGCAGACATTAGGGTTGTAAAATGCAAAGAGCACAAACATGGGAAATAAAACAACATTAGGGATTTGGGTTTCTTGAGTATTGGTAAATCAGTGGTGGGGTCTTACTTGGGGTTAACAAACATAATGCCCAGGCCCAACCCATAGCCTCCTGTCTGAAGCACAAGATACAGCTGTAACCTAATGCCTCATAGTAATACAGTATGGGCAACATAATCTGTCACAGCATTCTTCATGAAGGGTCCTATGGGCCCTGCATGAAGACATCACATTTGACCTTATCTGGTCCAGGGTAGGGGTGGGCATTAGGGTTGACAACCCCAAGTAAGACCCCACCACTGATTCGCCAATATTCCAGAGACCCAAATCCCTAATGTTTTTTTCATTTCTCAGCTTTGTGCGCTTTGTGTTTTACAACCCTGATGTCTGTATTAACATAGTTTTTTGCAAAGATTTCCCTTCTTTTTGTGATAGTTGAATGGTATCCTCATTTGTGCAGGTCTCTTTGGGACCTGCACAAAATGAGATAAGTACAATATTGGAGACAGTCGTGATGCAGTGCATGGTCCCAGCAGACCCTAGCACACATGTTGATACCTTATGGGTGAGGTTCCCTGATCCACCACAAGGTGTGGTGTCTACACCGAAACACTGCTCCATCCCTAACCAGGCTGTGATTGGTGCTGCATGCTGCAGCACCTTCCTTATCAGTCTTGTCCCAGTAAACTGGCTCACTGAGTTGACACCTGAACTCCGCTCACTGGTACAGTAAGGCAGCGTGTTCCCCGGGGGTGCAACGGACATACCTGCAAACAATGTTACTTAATAAATTCTTTGTTTTTAGTATTTTGACCCCAAACTTTCAACATAATCTTCTTATGACCCCACCTCATAAACCCCGTAGGCAAAAAAAATTCAAATCCGTGCTGAAACGCCATTCCGTCCCACAGGTGTGAAAACACATTTTGGACAAGATGTGAAAAATGACAACTGTACTGTTCATGAGGTGGTGTGAAAAAATGAGTTTGCTGAAAATCTAGAGTCAAAGTATTGTAAATTACCAAAGTTGTGTGTCTGTGTAGAAAAATTTCAATGCATTCTCATAACTCCACCATTTTTAGGAATTTGTTCGCCAGATTTTCAACATGGGCTTTTTGGGACCCCACCTCATGAACACTGGCACTGTCATTTCATTAATCAGTCCTGAGAGGTGATTTTATGCAGCAACAACAAAATCACCTTCTTGGCCTGATTAACAAAATGACAGTGACAGCATTCCTGATGTGGGGTCCCAAAAAGCCCATTTTGAAAATTTGGGAAAAATACCTAAAAATGGCAAAGATATCAACAAAAGTTGAAGACACCATTGAAATAGATTATAGGACACTTACCTTAATTCCTCAGTTAGTGGTTCGGCTTTGAAGAGTGCAGACATGTCCCGGTCCACAGAAGATGACATCGGCCAACCTTCAGAGGTAAGTATAGGGTAAGGGGCTGTGGGGTGGTGGGTGCTCAGTGGAGGTTTGGATGGGGAGGGAATGGCAGAGATGACAAGGACCTTTCTTTATTTCAGGTTTAAAAAAAAGATGTCGGGGACGGTTTTCTTTTTTTCCGGTATATAAAATAAATGTAAAAATACACTGCCAACAGGGATTGGGGCCTCCGGTGTGCAGATACAGTTGAAGGCAGCACGGAATAGTCCTGCTGGATTTTTCCTACTACTTTGATATCTGTGCAATTATCTTTTTCCTCTTGTATGAGGAGGGCATCAAAATGTGTTGTCAACCTTTGCATCCTGCATCTCAATGCCTCAGTTCCCACTAATAGGCATTTGTTTATCCTAAGGTCACGAGGAACACAATTTTGTTGTAAGTACTGCTGCAAATTGTTAATCTTACTTCATGTGTTCGTATCCTGTTCAGGAGATTTTCAGTTTTTACAAAGTTTTTAAGTCAGGACTACATTTTTCTGAACTAGTACCTGTGTTCAGAAGCTGATGCTGTCTTTGCACCCATCTTTTGACCAAATTTCCAATATCTTGAAGGCAGGACTTACATGTGCAGGGTACGGCAATGTCATCTTGCTCTGTTCCAACAGCCACCGTATTTGAATCCATTCATTGGGTCATTTTAGCTTACAGAACTGGAATTACTGTAACAGCAAAGTAATTCAATTGCTGTAACTGCACACAAAGTCACTAACTGTAAGTGGTTAAATGCACATAAAATATCCAACGTTGTATTTATTATGAATTGGGAGCTGCATGAAGAATAATAAACAACATGCTCATCACTATCAGATATGGAGCTAGCCTGTGATGCAGAATACTGAACTGAACATGAGAACACATTGCTGACTGAGATAAGGTGCAAAGAGCAGACATTTTATTAGTGCAAAACGCCACCATGACCACTTCATGGTGCTCTGCCACTTCCTCAGTGGAACAGTGGTCTGTTGAAGACAAGTTCCTTAAATATACTGATCAATCACAATGCAGTCACATGGTGTGCATTAAGATGGTACTCTTTTTGTAATATGGAAAGCAGCTGCAATTAATACTAGGAAGGTCAATCAGTTAGTATTGATGACTTAAATACGCCAGCCAAACTAGTATTTGTACTACTGCAGTGACTAACAAAACAAGTTCTGGCACTAAGTTCAACAACCCACTCACGACAGAGCTGAGGTTGCATTACATGACACAGCTGTCATTTGTTAAAGGACAGCTGTGTTGTATAGTGCAACCAGCTGTTAACCAGCAAATACGTTATATGGCAGTAAGGGTTGCACTATACTACACAGCTGTCATTTGTTAAATGACAGCCATATTGCATAATGCAAATAGCAGTTAACTGCCAAATACATTTTTCAGTCAAAATACAAACTTAATTTTAACATTTATAAGTGTACAGTAATGCATTTGGGCAATAAAAATCCCAAAGAAATATATATCATGAATGGTTATCATCTGAAGAGTGTTATGGAAGAAAGAGATTTGGGGGTCATTATATCCAAAAACAATTTAAGTCAAATTTCAAAAGCACTGTCCAAAAAGCTGATGAAACATTAAACTGTATAATTAGACATATTTCTAGCAGGGACAGAGGTGTCATTGTCCCACTGTATGTATCACTAGTTAGATCAGATCTGGAATATTGTTTACAAGTCTGGTCACCATACAAAAAAACTGAAATACAGATACAGTGAGTGCAGAAAAGGGCGACATGGATAATACAAGGTCAGAGGGGAAAGAGTTAGGAGGACAGACTGACAGATTTGGATACGTACTCATTGGAGAACAGAAGGATGAGGGGAGATATGTTTCTGTTGCATGAGACACTAACAGATGGACAGTTGTGGGATAGCTTGGGTCTAAAATTTAGGGATGAAATGTAGAACACATGTGCGCACATCCTTCAGATAAAGGGTCAAGCTTGCCATTCACTACAACAGAAGAAATGGTTTAGTCAATGAGTTGTATCCTTTTAGAATTCGCTGCTGGAAGTCATTGTGGGTAGTACTACAGGAAATTAGTTCAAAGGGAAGCTAAACAAATTCTATCAACAAAATGGGCTGTTGGAATACTGTTGATTAGTGATGGTGAGCAAAATGGACTTCTAAGCTCCAAAACAATCTATGATACATTATACGGCACTTGCCTTTATTCCTCAGTTTACAGTTAGCTTTGAAGAGTGCAGACAGGTCCCAGTTCACAGAAGATGACAGCATGCAACCTCTGGAGGTAAGTAGGGTAAGGGGGGGTGTTGGGTGGTGGGCACTCAGTGGGAGCGTCAGGATGGGGGGTGAGAACAGCGGCAATGATGAGGGACCATTTTCTTTATTACAGGTTTAAAGAAAAATAAAAAAGATGTTGGGGATGGTTTTCTTTTTTGCAGGTATACATATAACATTAATCTGTTTTGGGATGTTGGGGGTAGGCTCCCCAGTGTCCCACTCTTCTGGGTGTGAGGGGTGAATTGGATAAAACAACATGTTGCGTGGGGGGAGCAGGAGGCATCCAGCACTGAGGTGGGCATCCTGATGTCAGAAAATTAATAATTAATAACTAAATAAACAAATAAATAAATAAATACATTACCACTGAGGATTGGAGCCCTCAGTATGCAGATATAGTTGAAGGTCACAGCACAGGCAGGTTGGTGGGACTACAATGACCATAGCCCCATCCCTGACCTATGAGTGGTGACCACAGCAGTGGTTGCACTATATGACACAGCTGTCATTTATTAAAGATAGCAGTGTCATATGGTGCAAACTGCTGCTTTTGCAAAAATTCAGTTATGAATAGAGCATTGATTTTTTGAATTGTGCATGCTCAGAAATTGAACATTTTTATTAAATATTTCAAAAACTACTTAACATTGGGACCTAAAAACCACAAAAGCGCACATCTTGGACAAACCTCTATCAAACCTGAAAGTTTCAGGTTTCAAAGCTTCCTAGTTTTTTAGTTATTGGACAGCAAAAAACATCTTAAAATTTTCAAAAATGAAGAGTTTTGTGGTTATTTGCACTTATGTAACTTTCCATTCCTTGCACCAATCTATATGAAAATTACAGGATCAATAGTTTCTTGCTCAGAGACTGCGCTTTACAAATTTCTTGTAAATCGGTTGAATGGGGGCAAAGTAATTATGGTGCAAACATTTGGGTTTAACATAGAAGTGCTTATGCAACCCTAAGATACAGGTGTGATCGTGACTGTATAATAATACAGGCATGGTAGGCTTGTATATTAGGCTTGAATAACCACTTTAATGTTAAACCCTAAATTCTGTACCTCATAACTTCATCCCTGTTCAACTGATTTTACTTGAAATTTAGAACATGCAGAGATAGTGACAAGATCTCTGGATCCTGAAAATTGTGTGGCAATCGGTACACAGAGGCAATAAACACAAAAATTGCTGAAATTAAGACCTTTTTTGCATAATGATGATAAAAACTGGGAGAATTTGTAACCTGAAACTTGCTAGTTTGATTGAGTTTGGCCCAAAGTCTGAGCTTTTGCGTTTTTATCTCCCAAACACAAGTAGTTTTTAAAATATTTAAGAAAAAACAGTCAGTTTGTGAGCATGCTCAGTTTAAAAAAGACATCATTCTAAAGATAACTTAATTTTTATGACCACATGAGTTCATGTGGTCATATTACAGAAATGTGCTAGTTTATCAGTTTGCAGGTCATTTTGCCTATCTGTGTATGCCCCACTATTGTTTTCATTCAGCAGGGATGGGGCTACTGTAACTGTCAGTGCATAGCCCCACCCCAGCTGAGTGAGCTGTGAATGTGCATGTGTTTTTTTGGGGGACTGTTCACCATTAGTCAAATGAGCATCTTTATTTATTTGAACTGGACATTGGGGTGCCCTATCCCAGATGCCAGTTTAATTATTAACAATATAGTCTGACACCAGGGTGCCCACCCGTGCTGGTTCATTCCCTCCTCCTCAGTAGGTTCCCTCAACATACCCCATAATTTCAAGTTGCCAGCACTGAGGTGCCCAATCCCCAGTGTCAGTGTACACAACCTCCCTCCCCCAGACCCAACAGTTTTGGACACCAGATGCCCACTCCCAGTGTCCCCAAGTATAATTCCTACACTGGGATGCCCAATCCCCAGTGTCATAAAGGAAACTGTCCCACAATATCTATTTCTTTTGTTGTTGTTGTTTTTAACACTGAAATAAAGAAAACAGTCCCTCGTTGTCTGCAGTCATCCCCACTCCTGACCTGACAGCCCACACTCGGCACCCACCACCTCACACCCTCCATAGCCTATACTTAACCAGCCAAAGTCCAATGCCATAATCCTCTTGAGATTGGAGACATGTCTTTACTTATCAATGATGGACTGGGAACTGAGGAAAACAGGTACGCGCCATATAATGTATTTCAATATGTTTTGAACTTTTCTTCATAACATGGTCATTTTTACATAGTGTTTGCTCAAATTTTCAACATGGACTTTATGGAACTCCTTCTCATGTACAATTGTGATGAAATTATGTAAATTCATCCAGAAAGATGACATCATGGTCACTGTGTGAAATCACCTTTTGGGCCAGATTTACATAATTTCACCACAATTGTTCATGAGTTGTGTCCTAAAAAGGTCATGTTGAACATTTGGGCACAAAATATGAAAATAATGACCGAGTTATGAGCATACATTGACATTTATCTTTGCTCACTCATAACTTTAGTAATTTTCAGTATTTTGACCCCAAGTTTTCAACCTAGCTACTTTTTCATAGCACCTCATGAATGTTACAGTTGTTATTTTTTAAATCCTGGCTGAAATGTTATTTTGCACATACCAGGTTCATAAGGTGGGGTCATAAGAAGACTATGTTGAAAATTTTGGGTCAAAATATTAAGAAACAATAAAGTTTATATAGATATCTTGCAATTTTCATATGTACACTCATAATGTTGTTAATTTTCAGTATTTAAAGGGAAACTCTATTTAGTACAGAAGTGGCCGCAGCTGCTGCCAAAATGCTCGATTAGGGCTTTGAAAATTACAGTAATTTTTTTTCTACTTGTTTATCATGTTATTCAACATCCAAACACAGACCATCATTTGGTTGAGCTACCCACAGCCATCTCAAGCACACCTGGCGACTTCACCAGGAAAGGGTATGTTAATGAGGGCTATCAACTAATGGCAGAGTTAATTATGTGCAAATTAACACCACAAAAGTAGGGAAATGTGGCATTTGAGTTTCCAACCCTAACGCCACTCCCACCCACCAAGCAGCAAAAGAAAAAAAACATTAGGGTTTTGAGTCTCCGGAGTCTTGGTAAATCAGTGGTTGGGTCTTCCTTGAGGGCTGTCAGCCCTAATGCTCACCCCATTCCATGAGTAGGCAATGTCACACATGATCAGAAAGGTATAATAAATTGTGTTGGCAACCTGTAGTAGACATACTTCTCTACCTTTAAAGAGTATATCATTATGAGGCAGTGGCTTGGTGCTGTATCTTGTACTTTGAATTGGAGGCTAGGGGCTGGGAGGAGGGGTAAGCAGTAGGGTTGACACCCCCCCTACAAAGATACCACCACTGATTCACCAAGACTCCAGAGACCCAAAACCCTAATGTTTTTTCCTTTTGCTGCTTGGGAGTGGAGGTAGCATTAGGGTTGTAAACCCTAATGCTGCATTTCCCTCCTTTTGTGGCATTAAGTTACCCTTTCTGGTGCATTATTGCAGTCTTTTGCAAGAATTTCCTTACATTTTGAGATACTGTAATCATATCCTCATTTTCTTGTGGAAGCACAAGGCCCTTTGGGCTCTACACTCTCATCCCTCCATAGATGCGTACATGTATGTTGTCTTGGAAGTGGGTCCTGCACTTGCATTTCTGTCAAAACAGCAACAAAATTGTCAGTGTAGCCTTGTTATTACCCAGCCTCATGAATGCCTTGCTGATAATTTTTAAATCCCCGCTGAAACATCCTTCTGCAGCATCAAAACGTAATTCCATGCCACAGGTGCAAAAACACATTTTAGCCAGGATTTGAAAAATGACAGCTGTCACTATCATGAGGTGATGTAAAAAATGGCTATGTTGAAAATTTGGGGATAAAATATTTAAAATTACCAAAGTTACAAGCAAGCATAGTAACATTTTTAATGTACAGTATGTGCATATCTTTGCTGTTTTTCCATATTTTGACCCCAAATTTTCAACATAGCCTTCTTATGACCCTATCTCATGAGCAAGGTGGTAAAAATGTTCAAATTCCACCCAAAAGGTGATTTCACCAAGCGACTGTGAAATTACCTTTTGGGATGGATTTTCAGAATTCTACCACCATAGTTTGTGAGATGGTGAGCCCAAAATGCTGTGCTGAAAATGTGGTGTCAAAATATACAAAAATGGCTAAGACATGCATCAAAGTTGAAACCCCCATTGAAATACATTAAACTTAGCTTAGTTTCTCATATTGTGAATGACAGTTCCAACAGCAAGACATGTCTTCTGTCGAGGAATTAATCTTTGCCCTGTGACCTATTCAGGTGAGTGAGGGTCTGTTGGTTAGTACTGGAGGGTTTGGGGTGGAGGGTGCTAAGTAGGAATTGGGGGTGGGGAGGTCTGACCAGCGAGGAACACTTTTTTTTTGCAGATTACAAACAAAACATTGAGTGACAGTTTTCAGGAACAGGACACTGACCAGAGGGTGAAGGGGGTGCCAGTAGACACCAGAGAAAACCCCAAAATGAACTGGGCAGTGATTGGAGGGTGGGGGTACCTCTCAACACTAGAGAAAGCCCAATAACTAACAGGGACGGTGATCAAAGGACATGGGTGCCACTAGACACCAGAGAAAGACCAACAACTAATGGGGACAGTGATCAGAGAGTGGGGAGGTGATACTAGACACAAGGGAAACATTATTGGGAATGGTGATCAGAGGGTGGGGGGCTGTCACTAGGCACCAGGGAAATATACTGTATAAGATTAAAAGGACAATGTCAGCTTAGAGAGGCATTTTTATGTAATACCAGTTGATAGTGCCTGTTGCCATCAGCCTTATAAAAGAGTGTACATTGGGCCCCAATTTTGATATATTTTTTTTTATAATTCTTACATTAGGATTTTATAAGCAGTTCAACTGTTTTGCCACTACCAGACACCAAAGTGTGTTCCTGATACCAACATAACACTGATGCACTGGTAAACTCCTGTATGCTTGAGTATGTAATTAAATGTGCACAGTGAGCTAAGATAACAGGGTATACCATCATATGGGGCACTAGCAAGTGGGCGCCTGCTGAAATGGTGACCCACTTTCTGATAGTGCCCTGACAGAGGGGGTGTGGTTGTCAGTGACCGGATGGGGTGGTTCATGAAAAGACGACAGGATGTTACACACATATACGTGCATGGGAGGGTGGGAGTGAGCCCGGTGAATGTGGAGTGGGAGGGTATATGAGGGTTGATGCCATTGGGTTCTGGCAAGCTGGCGTCATGGTGTGGTGGGCTGGGTGCCAACTTGGGGTGGTGGGGATACAGGGTTCAGGACCGGGAAGCAAGACAGTGTTTTTTTTTTTGTTTTGGAGATGCACCACCCCCCTCCGCATAAAACAAACCAAGGTTTTTCCACCATGTTTCTCTCGCCAGGATCCTACATTACGTAAATTGAATTTCGGTGATGTGGGGTTGCGATAAGGGTGTTCTGCATGCCAAATCCACCCTTATCACATAGAACGGGTTAACAGGCCAGATATTCAAAGCTTTGAGCCTAGCACAAATCCATTGCAATAGAATAGCGCCAAGTGTGTGCCAGGCTGCAATATTCAGAAGCCCTTTTAGCACTGGAGCTGTGTGATAGTGCAGATGGTAAAAGTTAATGTATTCAGGGGAGGAAATGAGGGTAGTGGCCATGAATGCCGGTGCACCAGCATATTCAAAAGAATAGTACCGTACTACAGGTGTTTGCGCACATGTAGTGTGGTGCTAAATGCCACCTGCAAAAAGCATACAGTAATGCGGCATTGTAACCCAATGTAATTTGAAGTGTACTTTTGAAATATGTCGACGTTTATCCTTGGTAGTCTAGTGGTTTCCCCACCCCCCATCATGATCCCTGACCCTCGCAGCTTCCAAAAATAAGTATTTTCTCTGATAGTCTAGAGGCCCCCCCATCTGGCAGTGCCGACCCCACTCTCCCCCCAACCATCCCCAACTGGAGCTGGTGACTGGCTCCACCCACCACTCACCTCCGCGGCCAGTCACCGACTGAGTGTTGAATGGGCACGTACCATAGTGAGTGATGAATGATTGCGTACTTGTGCTCATTCACTGTTCACTACGGTATGTGCTCATTCAACACTCATTCGATGGCTGGCTGCAGAGGTGAGTGGTGGGTTGAGCCAGTCACCATCTCCATTCAGAGATAGTTGGGGGCAGGGGGTCAGCACTGTCAGGTGTGGGGGCCACTAGACTACCAGGGAAAATTCTTAGTTTTGGAAGCTACTGGGGTCAGGGATCTTGATGGGGGGGGGAGACCACTAGACTACCAGGGGAAAATTATTTGTGAAAGCTATGGGGCTCCGAGATCCTAGTGGGGGTGGGGAGACCACTAGACTACCAGGGTAGATAAATGTGTTTGATGGCTAAGAGGTCAGGGATCATGATGTGGAGGTGGAGGGACATTAGGCTACCAGGGATGTGGTTGACTATAACCAGGACAGGAGCATACCTCTCAAGTGTTCCTCATTTTGAGGGACATCCCTCATTTTACCCCTCTAAATTGCCCCTCATGGAACAGGTGCTGCACACACACACACACACACACACACACACACACACACAGAATGTGCTGTCAATTCATACGTTCAGGCAGCAATTAATAATATTCTATGATACTACATGAATAGGTAACTTTGTGCAAGTAATGACAATGGTTCCGCTGGGTTCTGGGCTTCTGTCTCCATGTGCTGTGTCCCTCATTGTGAAAGTCAGCGTCTGTCATTGACTCAGTCAGCACATCTGTGTCTCTCATTGCAGTGCTGCCTGGGTGCATGGTATGTACTGAATTTGCCACAAACACCCATTTCCTGCAGCATCCAAAATGTATGTCCATTCTGATCAACAGAGGGTTGCTATGAGCACACCCTGGCCTGCAGCTTCCAGCCTGTGCTTCCATTCCGACCAAAAGAAAGTTGCTGTGAGTTCCATGCAATAGTGCCGGGTAAAGTACGTGGGAGTACATGCAAAGCAGGCCATAATGAGATGCAAATATGATTGTTTGCCCACGGATTGCATGAATAAAATACAAACATAGACTTTGATGGCAGATAAGGACTGCTTGGCCCACCTAGTCTGCCCATTTCCCTACCTATTGGATAAGCTGTAGGTTCTAGTTAACTAACAGCCTACTTCCTCAGTAGGCTCATTTGCATGGGATCTTTGAATATGGCAAACCTTTGCCCCGGGCTAACATGTTTGCACCGGGCTAATGTGTTAGTACTGTGCTATCGGGTTAGCCCCAGGCAAACCTCTCAAAAGCATAGCACAGTTCTGCAGTGTGTGGCATGCATTGTTGTTTGCAGTTGTGTCACACTTCATTATCACACACATTATCCACCAACTTCAGCTCTGTCTTACTCCACCTCTGTGTCCACTGAGCTGCTATTGCATTTTGCATTTCCCTGTCGCTATATTTAGACATGTCTTGTTTCCTGGGCTATTTTAACACTGCACTCCCAGCCCTGTTTGCTCTGCTTCCTTTGCATGCTGTATTCAGCAGGTTTTGCCCAGGGGCTATTCCTTTGAATATAGATTGCTACTGGTTCAGGACTAATTTAGCATGCTGGGCAGTGCTAATTTAGCCCTGGGGCTAAGTTTTGAAAATCCTGCCCCATCTTTGTAATGTTAACAATGAAATGGACTTACTGAACTGTTCGTCAGGCTGAAACAAGCAATATAACAGCATGAAATTTAGAGTTAAAAACTTATGTCATGAGTCATTGCATGTGCATCAGTGTCAATGTCCACACCCGGAGTCACAGCATTAGCTTTCAGCTCTAAATTTCATGCCATTAGAATGCTCATTTCAGCTTGGAAAATATTTTGATAAGTTCATTTGACGGTCAGCATTACAAAGATGAACTTAGTGCACTGTGCATATTTAATGACATACTAGTGCATGCACGAGTTTTACTGGCACCTCGGTACCATCAGAAATGCTCTTTAGCATCTGGCGACAGAAACAGTTGTACCACTTACAATAGAATTTTATTAGAATTACAAAAAAAAATCTTTATTATGTCATACTTAGGGAACAATATACATTCTTTTGCAGAGCTAATTGCAACAGGCACCATCCTCTGGTACTACATAAAAATGACCCCAAAAGCTGACAATGTCCCTTTTAATGTGGAGCCCTCTGCAGATAGAATGGGATTGACAGCTCACTCCTCTCACTGCAGCCCGCAGCACAAGTTCCAGCTGTGGCTGCAGAAGTCAAGAAAGTGCTACTGTTCTTATACAGAGAACAGGGTGAATGGCTCCTCTTTCTAATCTGGGCACCCTGGATTTTGGGTGCCTGGAAAACATATTTCTGGCACAGTTTTTGAAAACTGAATAGCACAATCTAGCTGATTGGGTCATATTTAGATCAGTTCAGCCATTTGTTTTTTAAAAAACATAATTTGTGTGCATTTTCAATGTTTGTGAATTGAAAGGGAGAAAAGAAAATGGTGGCCGACACGATCGTTTTTGCTTTCAACACGAGAAGTAAATCATGCAAATGAGCAGTCATGATAGTTTTTGTTTTACTGGTAGAACTTGAATGATATCTCGAAAAATCTTTAATTTAAAAATGTTTTCATTTTTTTTCACCAAACCATCCAAAAGCACACCCTTGGCACAGGCCCCATCATCCCTGAAATATCATGAAGAAATTCCATACAGTCTAGGCTGTAGGTGAGAAAAAATACCCAATGATAGGTACAGGGTAGATTTTTTTCATTTATTTGACCCTCCATGTCTCGAGAACCATAAAGATGCCATTGCAAAACTGTTCACATCTTAAGACTCTGACAGCCTGACCACACATGCCAAATTTGTGCTAATTTGTCAGACAATGGCAAAGTTATTAAGGTACAAAGAAACTGGGTTTAACATTGAACTGCTGATGCAACCCAGACTATGGGGATGCTACCCAGTGGTGGAGCTAGGGGGGGGCTGGGGGGGCAGTCGCCCCTCATGGCTGCCCAAGTGTTAGTAGTGGTACCCTGCCACCATCTTTATTCACTGTTTAGTGCCCATTGTGGAGCCCGTGATTGACTGAATGACCCCCCCTGGCTCCCAAATGCTCCCAAACCTGGCTCCGCCAATGGTGCTACCACGCTCCTATAATATACATACACACATAATACAGGGGTACTATAATTAGGGTTACAAATGATTTCTACTAGAGGTGAGTGAAAAAAACTTCTGCAGGTGGAATTTAAGTGAAAGTCTGCCTTTCACTTCTGCAAAAGTTTGGAAATCCATTTCTAAACTTTCACAAAAATTCCACCAGCCACCCCCCGCTGGTCACCGATCGCTGGCTGCCCAACTGCCCAATTAATCTCAGGTGGCTAGCAGTCCCTTCTCCCCCACCCAATCACCAGCCAGCTCGATGTCTGCATATTTAAAAACCCTGATGGTTTGCGGTACCTCCCCCTCCTGATCACTTGCCGTTGTGATGTGCATTTAAAAAAACAACCCTAGTGGCTAATAGTCCCTCAGCCCACCCGATCACCCACCATGTCCAATACTGGTAGTCAGAATATATGTGACCCCCATCCCTATCCCCCTATAGTAAACAAATACTTTTTCCCGGAATCCCTGGTGGTCTAGTGATTCCCCTTCCCTCCCTATCCCCAATCCTGCAGTATAAGCCTAGGAGAGCAGAGGGATGTGCTGGTGGCTCACTCCATTTTGGGATGGGGAGCAAGGTGGGAGACTACCTGCCAAAGTGGGGGGTGGAGCAGAGGGGCCACTAGACCACCAGGGAATAAGTAAAAAAAATAAAAAAAAACTACATGCTGGTGGATTGGGAATAGGGAGGGAAGGGGATTCACTAGACCATCAGGGATTTAGGGGAAAAATATTTTATATTGGGGGATAGGGATGGGGTTACATATACCCTAACTACTAGTAATGCACATGGTCGGATGATTGGGTGGGGTGAGGGACTGTTAGCCACTAGGCTTTTTTTTTAAATACACATTGGGCTGGTGGGTGACTGGGGGGGGACTGATGGCCACTGGGAGAGGGCATAACATGTTTGGTGGGGTGGAACAGGGCAAAATTTCACCCCATTTGGAAGTTTTCTGATCCACCACGGGTGGAAGTTTGTAAAAATCCACAGATGTTGCCACATTTTGTGAAAGTTCTGCTAGGTGGAAATGGCAACTTTCACACATCTCTGCTTTCTATGGTAACTTGATATTTTTGAACCTTAATTGTATATTCAATTGTGGAGAGCATATGTTTTGGTAACGATCTGGTCAGCTATGTAAAAGTTCTTAAAGGTTCAAAATACGGTAAATAAAAATTGGCACATTAAGAACTTTTCTTGCTCACCTGTAGCTCGAAATTGACTGACAGTTTCAGGTTTATAAGAGTTTGACCCAAGGAGTTGCCTTTGATAGGTGGTCTCACTTGTACATCACGTCCTTTAATGTATCAGCCAATTTCACTTATCAATAATTCCTCAAAAATATTATCCCAAATTATTTTAGACAAACTAAAAGACTGGTTAAAGCAAACTGATGCTCTCCAAGATGCACAGTTTGGTTTCAGATTGGATAGATTGGCCATGTACAGTTGTATTATACTTTATCATCAAATGGAAAAATATGTTAAATAAAAAATGACACTTTATATATAGCATACATAGATTTTTCTCAAACCTTTGATACAATGGAAAGGGATGTGCTGTAAGGAGAAATATGGAGGATTGGAGTCTTTGGCCATTTTCTTCAATAATTGTACTGCATCAGGACACTTGGGTAAATTCAATTACTCATTACAGGGTGATTTAACAGAACACTTTCAGGCAAATATAGGAGTAAGACAAGATTGGTTATCAGCACTGACTATTTTTTAACATCTGCATTAATCACATTCTTCAAGAACTGAACAAAGAAATATTGCATAACTAAAAAATATTCATTAGGAACTATGAAAGTCTTGCTTATGCATATGCTCTCACATAGCAGTCAGTATTAGGTCTGGGCCTACAGAGGAACCTACTATTACTAGAGGAGAATTGTAATAATTTAAAATTGAAAATTAATTTATCCAAACTGAGATTTATGGTTGTTGGTAAACATAATAAAAAGGCTTCTTGGTTTATAAATAATACGAACTTCAAAGGGTTTAACCATATTATTACTTGGGGATCCACTTCATAGAAAATCTTAAATGGATTGAAAATCTTAATATTTTTTTTTTATCTTTATTTTACTGTTCAGTTTTTACACAAAGAGATTGGGTGTAACATCCCATTTTAAGAAAACAGAAAAAAACATAACTGCTACTTCCAAGGTCAAGGCTTCCTAACATATTTACATCACATCCATCCACACTAGCGTACAGATCTATATAAAATAACATGAGCATTTCACTTTTCTCTTGAGAATAACCTTAGTAATGACTGAAAATCTTAATATGATTCAAAGGGAAACAAGAACCATAATTGGAACCTTAAACAGATTTAACTCACAATATGAAGGTAAATTAGTGAAAGGTATGATTCAGGATTTAAATACAAAGACTAACAGCATCAGTCCTGTATGGGCAGAAATGTGGGGGACTGCAGAGATTATTAATCTAAAAAAAGCAAAGAACCAAACATATAAAGTAATTGTTCAAGTGTCAAAGTCAAACTCTAATAACCTGGTAGGGGCAGAACTTGTTCAATTGTCCTTGAAATCAATCATAGCTATTAGAATGGCAAAATACTGTGTAGTCAAATCAGTGAGTACTCCTAGAAAGTACATATATGTGATGCTAAAAGATAAACGACAGCATTTAGAGTATGCATTCCCATCAAATTAGTTAGCAAATTGCCTCAAGATTCTTTATAATTCAGGGTATGGTTACATAACAGATGTTCTGTCTAGTGAGTCTATTCAGCTTTTGCTTAGCAAACTAAAAATGTGACTGCAGGATCAAGTGAAACAGATTTAGGACAAGTTAAGAAACAAAGGACATCAGAATGGGCTTCAATAAATTACAAAAAAAAGTCCACAGTGGAGTTTTATCTTACTCTGCCTTTGTTACCTAAAGGTAGAAAATTATTCATGCAACACGGTTTTAAACAGTGTGAGAGTAAGTTTTTAAAATCAAGATATTCAAAAGAAAATAACAGTTTGGTGCATTGTGATTGTTGAATGGTGGTTAAAGAAAATCTTGAACATGTGCTTCTAATTTGTCCCAAATATAACACTCAGAAAAACATTTGCCTTGAAGGATTATTGGCAAATACATATGAATTGCTGATAAACTGGTAAACAAACTAATGGCACCTGAAAAAGGGCCTAAATGGCCCTGTGCAAAGCAAGTTATGAGTTATGTTGTGTTTTATTCAAGTGATGCAGCAAGTTATGGCTCTACTTGATCAAAAACTAGGGTTATTAACTTGGTTTGTTCAGGGCCCTTAGCAATTTGGATCTCTCCATACTATTGTTAATTCTGTTTCTGTAGAGGTAGTATTAGGCCAAAAGACTCGCATGGCTACCTCCCACTTCTCAGTGGCAGTTATTTTCTTGAGTTAAAACCATGTGAAAATTTAGTTTAGCTTTGAAACTTTCTTCTGTTCTGCAGTCAATAATTGTTTGGGGTAGGGCATTCCATATTTTGACTATTCTTTGTGAAAATAAAAACTTTCTATTGTCTGTTCTAAATTTTGAACCCTTCATTTGTTTGTGTCCACTTAGATGATGACTGATGTTCATCATTACACCTATTTCATTTAATAGTGCCTCATTATTTATTATGTTTTACATTAGCAGTATATCTCCACTTAAATATGGATTTTGATTTAGCATTCAATTTGATGGTGCTCACAAAAGCAATGTATAAAGTGGGGAGAATAAAGGTTCAGAAAATCCCTAACATTGGACTTCCCTAATTTTGATGTTTAAAAATCCCTAGAATGTATTAACATAGTTTTTTTGTCATTAATATAGTTCTTTCTATCTCTGTCTATCTATCTATCCATCCATCTAACCACTGAATAATTCATTGCAAAAAAATATATATATGTTAATATAGACATTAGGGTTCAAGAATGCAAAGTGACAAAGTAGGGAAATTAAATGTAAGTGTTTTGGGTCTCTAGAGCCTTGTTGAGTCAGTGATGGGGTCTTCCGTGGGGTTGTCAACTCTAATGCTCACGATCTCTGCTTGCTTAGTAACATGGAGTTAAAACAATAAATTTTGAGAATTTCAGAGTTTATTACATATTGAGGACATTGATGTAGCATTATAAACCAAGACATGGTGGGATGATAAAGATGAATGGAGCAAAAATATCCCAGGATATCATATGATCCAACAGGATAGAAAAAACAGGGGAGGTGGAGGTATTGCAATCTACACCTCTAAAAATCTCAGAATTGTGGACATATAATCAAGGATCAAAACAGAGTCAGAAAAAAACAAACATTATGGTTACAAATGATAAACAGTAAAAATAAGGACTATATTCTGGGCTTATGCTATAGACACCCTGACTCATCCATGGAAATAAATCAGGACATTTTGAATGAAATAGTTAGAACCTTAGATAACGGCAATGTAATATTAACTGGTGATTTTAGTTACCCTGACATAACCTGCACCACAAACACATCCATATCAAAATAGAATAGGAATTTTCTAGAAATATATTTGGAAAACAACCTAACGCAGCATGTGTCTTCACCAACTAGGATGAAGAATGTTTTAGACCTTGTCCTAACCACAGAAGATATAAATATTACTGTGAGGTGAAAGCCCCAACAGGAAGCAGCCACCATGCTTCTGTGATTTTCTCTATTGAAGACCATCATCAAACCTTGAAGGGATGCATTGAAATCTACTTGTACAAAACCACAAATATAGATGGTATTAATGCCGATTTGCAAAAAATAGACTGGGATACAGTTTTAGGAAATAAATCAGTGGATTAGCGATGGGAGTATGTAAAAACTATAATACATTCAGTCATGGACAGGCATGTCAAGCACATCAAAAATAACAAAGGGCTAGAACCAAAATGGCTTAAGAAATGTATAGTTAAGTTACTAAAGAAATAAAACAAAGCTTGTGGCCAATATAGAAAACTTAACTCAGAGACAAATTAGAAACAATTCAAAAAATTACAAAAAAAAGGAAGAATAAAATAAACAAGGTAAAAAATAATTATGAACTCAGATTAGCAGAATCAGCTAAGAAATCTAACAGTAA
Source organism: Neoceratodus forsteri (assembly GCA_016271365.2). Taxonomy (NCBI): domain Eukaryota; kingdom Metazoa; phylum Chordata; order Ceratodontiformes; family Ceratodontidae; genus Neoceratodus; species Neoceratodus forsteri. The sequence continues at coordinate 735,469,805 of CM057454.1, forward strand.
ACAGTTTTATGGATACATAAATTCAATAAAAAAATCAAAAGAGGAACTTACAGCTATAATAGAAAAAGACGAGTGTATAACAGATCCATTTAAAATAGCAAATATATTTAATACATATTTTCCTTCCATATACAGTGGAAAACATTATCCCACTACCTGTATAAATAATGAAATTGGGGCAGGGAAGCATACATTTCTTAAGGAGGACATAATAAAACTAATTGGTGGCCTAAAACCTCATAGTGCACCCAGGCTAGATAATATCACACCACCTACAGTATGTTAAAATTAATGAAGAACAATATCTGCATACCTCTGAAGATTTTATATGAAAAATCATTAAATTCAGGTACAGTACTGGCCAAGGGAAAGAAATCTAAAGTTACACCAATTTTCAAAAAGGGTAGTAAGATGAGTACATGTAAATATAGACAGATAAGTCTATCATCTATTCCTTGTAAAATCCTAGACTCACTGATTAAAGATAAAATTCAACAACATTTAAAAAAACATCCCTATGTTGGACATAAATCAGCATGGATTTGAAAATGGCCATTCATGCACAACTAATCTAATGTGTTTTTATGAATGAATTAGAATCTGATTAAAAGCATTCCTACTGATGTCATTTTGTTTGATTTTAGCAGAGCCTTTGATTTAGTGCTACACTGGGCAGTAAATGAAAAACTTAAAAAATATGGACTCGATGAACACAGTAAGATGGATTAAAGCGGCACTGTCAAGATATTTAAATTTTTCTTTGGCACTTACTTCTTACCGCTACCATTCAGTATTCTATGTGTGCGGACCTGTCTTGTGTTCTGATGTTGTCTTGGTGTGCCAATAAATAATAAAACTTTAATAATTCTTCCCCCCGTGTTGTCTTGCATCTCTCATTTCTGCTGACTAGCAATGGGACGTGCTCATGCACATTCCTAGATGAGTGTGGGATGGCAAAAGAAGGGTGAGTGAGGGTTCTGTTGCTCTTGTTTTTTTTATTGTATAAGTTTCCTGTTCCATGCTGTGTCTGGTGTCCCTCCTTTATTTATGTCCCAATTCAGTACTTTTCACCTGGCCTTCAAGGTTGCTGCACAGTGTTTTGGGACTGCTGTTGTTCTGCTTTTTTTCATTCTGCAAATATGAACGTGGACTGGGTATGGCATGTTTCTATGTTACTAAAAAACATTTAAATGAACATTCATTAAAAAAATACAGCAGTGTTTTCTTTCTAGTCATTTCTTATATAGATAGGTAACAGACATAGGGGAAAGCATTGAGCTACAGCGTACCATAGATCCTCTTGAGCACTGGTCAGCAGAACATGGGCAGTAATCATAATTGTCAACTTCTCTGATGTTGTGTATACACAATGGCAAGCATTTTCCCCAGAACAGTGCATTGGGTGTCTTATATGTTGGAAGTTACCCATCGTTTGCGGTTTATTCTACGATCCAAACCCCTGCAACCTCCACCCCTCCCACACACACAGACTCATTTTTTAAAACCCAATTACATACTTTGCTGTCCTTAGTGGGTGCAGAACCTTGATCACCAGTGGAATTGGACCACCAATGCTAACAGTACCAGTGAGTGATGGCACACTGAGTCATTGTACTTGCCGTTCAAGTATGCACTCCACAGATGATATTTAAATTGGTTTATTGTTCCCTGTATTATTATTTGTTTTATTTATTTATATATTGCTAGCAATTGGTCCTGGAGTGAAATCAAACTTCAACTCTCCAGGTAGCATTCCACGATTAGCACTGATATCCAAATGCATTGAGTATACCTAGTACTGAGTATTGTGATGACTTCAAATGTGTTGACAATGTGTGACGTATCTCTCTATTCCTCACCTGTACCATTGTCATTATGCTCTATGTGTGGCCCTTTTTATGTTGGCTTGTGCGTGCGTGCCAACCAACATATTGCAGTAGTAGCAGATTTGGAGGTGTGGTCACTGTGGGCGAATGCAGGGCGTGCATCAATAGGTGCATCCCTCATTTTCCAATAAGACAGCTGCTGGTGCTGACACCCTCAAGACATAAACTGGCCACTAATTCTAAGGAAAGGTCTGCTGCAATGAGAGCCAAGCTCATCATGCAGCGGGCCACCCTTTCCTGGTGAAACAGTTCAATCTACAGGGTGGCATTGATTGCCGCCGCGCAGAGCGCCAACTTCAGGGGTGCCCAATCCCCCTGTCGGCATGTCCCAACACATCATTTGCAGATGGGGGAGCCCACCCCCATCAGCATAATGCCCTCCTTCCCATTTAAAGTCTCTGCCAAGGTGCCCAATCCCCTCGCATCATGAAGCCCCAAGTAGTCTTTTTTTCTTTGCGAAGGCCAATCCCCATCGACTTTAGTCCCCCTTACCAGTTTAATTTACTGACGGGGAGCCCACTCCTTGTTGGCATAATGTCCCCCCCATTTGTTGTGTACTGAGGGGGGTGCCCAATCCCCCTCAGTTCTTGTCCCCCCTTCACTATGTGATGATGGGGGTGCCCAATCTCCTGTCGGCTACAGCATCCCCCCCAAAAAAGCACTCAGGTGGCATGCTGGGAGCCCACCCCGGCATGCCAAATGCCCCTATATAAAAAAAAAGTCCTGCGATTTTTTTTTTTGTAACCTGTAAATCAGAAAACGGTCCCTTGTGGTCTGTCCTGCTCCCTCCTTCAAACTACACCCACCCTCTCCGTACCCCACCTGCCCACACATCCCTCACCCCATACTTACCTCCGGAGCCCAGCATGATGATATTTGGTGGACCGGGAACATGTCTGCACTTTTCAAAGCCGACTGCAAACTGAAAAATGCCGGTAAGCTATATAATGGCATAAATAGGGGGTTTTCAACTTTGGTGCATATCTTGGCATTTTGGGGAATTTTAGCAGCAAATTTTCATCATGGAGTTATTGGGACCCCTCCTCATGAATTCAGTCACTGTCATGGCGTTATTCAGCCCCTAAAGGTGATTTCGCGGTCACTATGCAGAATCACCTTTCAGGACCCATTAATAAAATGATAGTGCCAGTGTTCACGAGAGGGGCTCTCAAAACACCTATGTTGTAAATTTGGTGACAAAAATAAAAAAATGGCTGTTTTACAAGTGTGCATTGCACAGTTTCTACGCACGCTCGTAGCTTCGTGAGTTTATAATATTTTCACTCCAGATTTTCAACATTGTCATTTTCCCTCACTTCTTTAAGAACAGTATAGCTGTCATTTTACATATCCTGGCCAAAATATGTTTTTGCACGTCTGGCATAGAATAGCGTGGTCGCTGTACGAAATCTGTTTTTGGGACAGTTTGACAAAATGACAGTGATGCTGTTCATGAGCAGATGTCCTAAAATGCCTATGTTGAAAATTTGGTGACGAAAGTCCATAAAATGACTGTGTTACAAGCATGCATTCTGCAGTTTCCATGCACTCCTGTAACTTTGCAAATTTGCAATATTTCCATGCCAGATTTTCAACACTGGCATTTTTTCACACCTCCTTATGAACAGTACAGCTGTCATTTTTCACATCCTGCCCAAAATGTGTTTTTGAACCTATGGCATACAATGGCATTGTCACCGTGGGAAATCAACTTTGGGACAGATTAACAAAATCACAGTGCCACTGTTCATGAGGGGAGGTCCCAAAATGTCTATGTTGAAAATGTGGTTAAAAAAATCCATTAAAAAATTGGGTTGCGGACGTGCGTTGCGCAGTTTCTATCCATGCTCATGACTTCACCAATTTTTCATATTTTCACTCCAGATTTTCAACATTGCCCTTTTTTTTACACCTCCTCATGAACAGTACAGTTGTCATTTTCACATCCTGCCCAAAATGTGTTTACGTACCTGTGGTGCCAACTGCCGCAGTCGCTGTGCAAAATCAACTTTTGGCTAACAATTTGATAGTACTGCTCTTCATGAGGTGAGGTCACAAAAAGCCCATGTTGATAATTTGGAGTTAACATACCAACACATGTCTATGGCATTAGGGTTTCCAACTGTAACACCCAACCCTGTACAGACTGACAGGCATCAGGAGTGTGACTTGGGATCATCAGCAGCAATGCTTCCACCATTCCACCCCCACCCACACCCTGCAGCCAGTGACAGGCATCGAGGTGTGCCTTGGACTGTTTGGACTCAAAGTTCAGCCCATTCTCCTATACTGCACCCACCTCAGCATATTTCCTTATGCAATGGGGTAAGTATAAAGCCAAAAGACCCCAAAGCACACCACAACACTTGTCAGTGTCTACAGGGTACAGTGAGGTAAAATGGCATGAGCGTTATAACTGATGACCCAAAGGCACACCCCAATGCATGTCAGTCTCTGCAGGGTGAGTGTGGGGTTGGTGTCGGTTCAGTACTTCACTGCCACTCCTGTTGTGTGTCTCTAACTCCTGCACTACCAATGCCAATGCCAGTGAGACAACATTCGGCATTGACAAATGCTTGTTTTAATTGCCAATCACATTTTGGCACTTGGTTTTTCAATGAGCATCAGGCAAGAAGCAAAAAAAGCCCACAAACTACTTGCTGGCAAGTGTGCAATGCATTCTATGTGTGCTCTGGCTGTCTTGTGGGTTATTTATGCCTTTTCCAGTAGCCAGAACTGAGGAAGCATTTCATAGTACATTGTAGACATTTGGTTGTCTGTGCTTAGATGTGTCCTAGTTGAGCAGTTATCACTTACTGTGCTGTTGCAGCATATAAGATGCCTAATTAATAAACAAAATGGGACACTAGCCAAAATAATTTGTTGGCTAATAATTTGGATATTATGCAAAGGTGTTTACCATCGCTAACTGTTAATTTTTTTGTGGGTACGCTCACTGCCACAATGACATTATACTAAGCAAGTGTGTTCTGTGTTGATGGAACACCATAACGAGTGGATAGCAATGTCAAAGCAGGGTCTTGATTCCAATGTTGCCCAGCTTCAGCCCATCTGCAGATCCTTGTGGCACTGAGTACTGTACATCATGACCTAAATCTTTACTTTGTTCAGGATGGGTAACAGCTGTTTGAAACATTTCAAGCTTGAATATATGTGTCAGGCATTGGCAAATGTTGCATCTAGTGGTATGAAATCAAACCCCACAAATTTCAAACCCTATTTAGAAATGGCCATGCCCTTGGTGTGCACGGTGCAGTGCTCAATGATGCTCAATGACTGCCTTTGATGGCTGGTACTAACAATATACAAGGGGCACTTCACAGAAAACAATGTGTTCACCCCCAACCTGTGACTGAATGACCTTACCAAGCTGTGTCTCTATAATGCAGAATTCACAGTAGTTTTTACTGTCAATCGAAAGTATGCAATGTAATACAGACTTCACGATGGTTTTTACTGTCAATCGAAAGTATGCAATATATTGCAGTCTTGCCACCTGAAACATTTGGGTGTGTACACTGCTTTATAAATGCAATCACCCGAATGGTGGTGTGATAATCAGCAGTGCCATGCAGTCATCGGTTTAGTCTATGTAAACCGCACCATAATGGGAAAAAATCACCCCCACCAACACACAAACACACACTTCGAAAAAAAACAGCGGCTCGATTGAACATTTACAGTGCAGGGGCAGAGCGAACATGCATTGCACCGGATACTCATTGATAGCGTAAATGTATACTTCACAGAGGACACTATTTATTGCACCAGCACTCTGACGCCCTTGGTGTTGGTACCTTGTGCTCAACCAGCATAGCTGACTGTGTGACAACTGCACCTTTGCCCCTGCATACTTGCACAAGAACATCGTCTTCCTAAGCACTGTCTTTTACTCGTATTCTTATGTAAGTGCATTATCACTGTTATGGATCCAATGCTGAGTGTCATTTGATTGATCTGCCTAAGTAATCTCAACCACCCCACCCCCTTCCACCCAAGCAAACCAACACCACTAGTAGACACACATAGGTGGACAGCTACGCAGGAGGGCACACATCAAACAAATGACATAAGACTTAGGGGTCCATGTTTAGTACATTGGTATGCATGGCTAGTGTTAGCATGAACCGGACTTCCAGAGTAAGATCACACAATAACATTCCCTTGGTCATCCCATGACAACCATGGATCTATAACATACCCATGAACATCATTTTCACAGTGCAGCACTGGGTATTACAGCCTCGAGTGCCCTGATGATGTCACGCTAACAGTGACATGTATATGGCATGTTCCCTGGGCTGCCTTTGAATAATCTGGTGTACAATACTGGAAACATAGTGCACATAATGCATCAGCGTGAATCTGTCTGACAAATACCTGTTAACAAATGACGAAATCACATGGGCTGAAGTGCACATTGTTGTTGTCTGATAAATAAAAAGTAACCGGGCCTGCAAGGTGTAATTCATGACTATCTGTTACTTCCCATGTGTGCCATAGACAAGAATTTTTTCTTGTTATTGTTCATTTGTGTGTGAGGGTCCGAGCACAGTCTGAAGCTAACCCCTACATGGGGCACATTATTTGTCATCAGAGGCTGCCTATGAAATCTTTTCATTGCTTTGTGTGACACCAAAACATCCCTCATACTTTTTGCCCAGCCATAATCCTTATCACTTGTGGCAGCTCAACAATCCCCTCCCCAACAGTAGTCATCACATCCAGAGTATATACAGTAGCAGAGATACGAACCGGAAATCATCCACTTCTATGACATATATTGTAACCTATGGAAACACTAGTGTAGGACCAGTCAGTGTCAAGGTAGTATGATCAAGTTATCGTACATACATCTCAAACACATTACACACTGCTAGCATAATTTCTGTTACGATTTTTCATGCTGCTCTGTGGTGGTTTGGTACATAATATAACATTGTCTACCAAACCTTCCTTGACCATTGAAGGGCTGCACACACTTGTCATTCAAGATTTCATCAGATGCACTGACTCTGCATGTCTGAATGTCTGTTGATTGTCACTCCCAGCAAGTCGTTGATATTCCTGCTGCTGGCATTTCATGGTGTTTCATGCTTCCTGCCAACACGTTACCTGCTTCTGAAAATGTATTCCTGATCTGATGCTATCACCTTTTTCTGTCTCTTTGATGTGTCTGTGCTTCTGATCCCACTGTCCTAATACGTGAATGACAGAAAATAATTAACGACACCCATTTCTGTTTAGTCTGTGCTTCCCCTTCTTAGCATTTCAGTTACTTTTGTTTCCTCGGTAAAGTATTCAACTGGCTCCTGCCATTTCCTGTTGAATTGTTACCTTGGGCCCATACTTTTGGGATTCCAAAATAATTGTGGACATCAAATCTTTTTTTATTTTGTTCTCATGCACACAACCACCATTTTATTAGGTTTTACACCGAGATCCATTCAAGTACCCTACACAGACATAGCTCAGAAACAGCAAATAAGCAACAATGCCTGTGCCTACTTATGCTTTTTGAGGAAATTGCAGCTTTTTTTACCCAGTTACTAGATATTTTTGCAGTCTCCACTCAATGTAGCAGAGACCAGAATACCACATAACTCTACTGTGGGTGGTAATTCAGAAGTAAGTTGAACATGGCCTGTGGCTTCATAATATTATTTCAGGTCTCTGTATGTCTCTGTATGGCACAATATAAGAACTAGCCAAAATCTGCTTAACCCCTTTACATGTGACATTTTGATGGAATTCGTATGATGCCTGAGACATAAACATTATGATAAAGGTAAACTGGGAGGAGCAGGGTTGTCCGGAAGCACATACAAACATATGACATTGCCAGGAGATAAAGAATTGGTGGTCTGTCATGTCTGCTTGATTGTGCTTCTAGCAACCCTCGTTCTGCAGCTGACCATACCCCCATTGTACTTCACTAGTGACCTTACCCCTTATTCTGTCACATCCCATTTTGAAGCAGCCCACTGTTCTACGGGATTCCACTTCTCATGCCATTGCCTTGGACCTTGGCACCACCCTGTCTGTACAAAAAGTGTCTCATCTCCCTCTGGAACCATCTGACTTCTAATCTCATATTGTGGCCACGAGTGTCCCTCCCCTTCCTTACATTGAAAAGTGCCTCTGTGCCCAGCTTATTTATTCCCTTCATGCTCCTGATGGTTTCAATCATGTCCACCCTATTCCTTCCTCTCCTCCCATGAGTAAATGTTAAGCTTCCTTAGCCAGCTCTCATGGGCTAATTCTTCTAGACCCCAGATCATTATTTTTAATGCCTTGCGCTGCGTCCTGGCAAGTAACCTAATGTCTTTTTTCCCAGTATGGTCTCCATAAATGCACACACTACTTCAGGTGTGGTCTAACTAGTGATCTATATTGCATCCTGATCACTCCACCCCTCGTGTAGCATATGCCTCTGTCAATACAACCAAGCAACCTGATGGCCATTGTAGCTGAGTTATTAATTGAAGCCTTTGACCACCCTACAATCCTTTCCCTTCTCCATCTTGGCTAGTTGTCTTCCCCCGGCTGGTTGATCCTCCCTGTGTTTAATGCTTCAAAATGTAGTACTTTGCATTTCATGGCATACAGTAGCACCCTGGCTGCAAAGTCTCTTCCCAGGCATTCCGCTTTGCCAGATCTTGCAGCCCCGCCACCCCTCTAAGTCCTTGCCTACTGCTCCTATTTTGATGTCATCGGCAACCAGACTGATCTAGCTCTGTCTGATAACTGCAATGTCTGCTCTGAAGATCCAAACTAACAGCTGCCCCAGTACAAAGCCTGGTGTCACTCAGCTTGACAACATCCTAGGAAACGAGATCTCCCCCCACCCACCCACACCTCTGCTGTCTTCATCGCAATCAGTTCCCCGCCCATACCACCATCTTCTCTCATGCTTGTGTGCCTTCCTTCTTTCTTTCTAGTCTCCATTTGCCACTGAATCAAGTGCCTTACTGAAATCCAGGCACAGGACATCCACTGCATGGCTCCTGTCTACTTGCCTGGTTACACAGTCATAGTACTCGACCAGGTTAGTCTGCCACTATCTCCCTGAGACAAATCAATGCTATCTGCTGTCCTCGAGCCTTTTAGCATCTATGAGGGTATCAGCCTCTCCTTCAGGATTGTTTCCATCAGCTTTCCCACAATAGGTTTTAGGCTTACCAGTCTGTCATTCACTGGCTCATCCTTGGGGCCACTCTTGTGGAGTGGTACCACATGTACCTTTAAAGCCCTACATGATCAGGGACCCGGTTACCTGAAAGATCTTCTGATTCCCTATCACCCCCTCCACCCCCTCCGCTCCGCCAATGAGGGATTGCTAGAGATTCCCAGGGTTCGTTTGAAGTTATCAGGATCTCGTGCTTTTGCTTACTCAGCTCCTACCCCGTGGAATTCTCTACCTCATTGGTTGAGAGAATGCCCGACCGTCGATAGTTTTAAAACTGCTTTAAAAACTTATCTTTTTAACTTGGCTTTTTCTTTATAGTTTATTTGTTTTTGTTGATCTTGATTTTATTGTCTTGATTTTATTGTCATGTACAGCGCCTTGATTCTGAAAGGTGCTTTATAAATAAACACAAATTGAATTGAATTGAATGTGCCATCCTCTGGTCCAGAGGTACGCTCACCAATTCCAGGGAGTTGTTGGATAAGTCTGCTATGCCTGATGTTCAGTAGCTGGAGCAACAATATCAGACTCTGGTCACCATGTGTCACCACCTCAACCCCGAGCACACTCTCCTGCCCACCAAGGGAACAGCTCTGTATTTCTTCAGAGTAAATACTGAGCAGAAGTACTTGTTAAATGGTGGAATCATGTGGTGAGTAGCACTGCAACCAATCCTGTGGCATACACAGGGTACACTTGGGAAAAAGTTTTCTTGTGTGTCATCTGTCGCAAACAAGTCTCACGTTTTGTGGACTCCCTCTATACTGCCCTCACTGCATCCCTTACCAGGGGTGGACAAATGAGAGATTCAACTGCACAACTACATGGCTACTCTAGCATAGTGTCACTGTCTTGCTCAGGCACCCACTCATGTGTACAAGGTGGGAGCAGGGATACAACACTGCAGACACACATCTGGGTGGTGGCAAGGGAAAATGGATGAAAAGGAAGCAACTTCTTTGGGTGGTGCCTACTATTAGAGTGGCAGATCTTGGGGTGGGAGAAAAGCTTGACTGACGTGCATATACAGTGCCATTACATGGAGTCATGTGAAGCCTGTCCTGATGTTCCCTATGGTTGCATGATTATGGTTTGCACTGTATGTCATTTATTCATCCATGGCTAGGGATGCAACAAGTGCAGAACACAGGAAGTAAACCACATTTCAAACTCATCTGCAAAAGATGACAAGCAATCTAACATTCTCTAAAGTGTTACCTGTGTGCCCCGTGGGATAGGACAGGGTACAACACAATGTGGAATTGGTCCAATGGCTCAAGAGCTGTTGTGTAGGTGAGGGACTTGACTTACTTTTGAAAAGGGGGGTCTACAAGTAGGGATGCAAGCATGTGAGAGTTGGATGGCATACATCCATCTGTTGAGGGTATGTGGGGTGGGGCCACCATGATCCGTCATGAGATGTACAGATGTTTCTATGGAAAGCATTTAAAGTAGTTGGGGATTGGGGAAGTAAAAAGGTCACTACAAGACCTGGACATATGCAAGCTCACTAGAACATGGTACACTTTTACCCATGACAGTGATGTTACCATATTAAATGAACACGGGAATGTAAAGGGCTTGATATGAGTTATATCATGAGTGTCAAGTCAGTTTGGGGAATATCATGCATGGCTCTGCGTAGCGGTGCCAAGAGTAATTGTTCCCAGAGCTGTCTTTCCACAAGTTGAGATCTTACTCATATCAAGCCACTTAAAGTCACGTATGCATTTCATACAATAGGGGCTTTTTTTCTTTGTTATTGTTTGTTTCTTTACAGTATGTATGTAGTACATGTGTTTTTTTCTGCTGGCATTCTTCCACATCATTTGCCCTCTCAGACCCATGTTGTAGAGAGATGACTGATACTGTATTTTATGCTGACGTGTACACAGACTATATATCTGGTGCTGTTTTCTGCTGTTTACACATCCTCTGCTTGTTATCAGTAGAGGATGGTAATACAGCAATTTTAATTGATGCCATATCACCTCTCCCCTATTTTATAAACCAGCATACACAATCTACATCAGAGACATTGATGGCAACAAAGTGCCAAGGGGTTGGTATGTAAATCAGGTAGTTAATAAAATCTAATGAGTTCATTAAGTAAACAGGAAGGGGAACCAACACTATGTGGCACCGCAGACATCAGAAAAGGCATCACCATCTACACCAATATTCTCTACAGGCCTTCAGCAAAAAGCAGACCCTTTCAGAAATGCATATATTCAGTAGCAAGGTGCCACAATATTATGCTAGAGATGTGTAGACTTGTGGTTTACATGTGCAGGTAGGTTTACACTATAACTTATTTACTGAAATTTTTCACCAGGAAGGCGCACTGAATAACCAGTTTCTCATCTCACAGTGTGTTCGGGGTGGTGGAGTGGGCACATAAAATGGGATGAAGAATTAGACATACAGTGTAACATTTAACATATCCAAGCAATTAAACATTCAATAACATTTGTAATAAGATATACACTTAAAAATATCATAAATAATAATACAATCACATTTGCGACATTACATACAGTTACATATGTCAGACCTGTGGACAATGTATTTAATTGCAAGTAGCAGATCTGAGGAACATAGTACATTGTCAGAAATGTAAAGTCTCCTTTGAGCCAATTCCTTGCAGGAATGGATCACGGTTAAAAGGCAGAATAGTAACCAATTATTGAATATACAAGGTGCAGTGAGGGGACAGCATAGATGATAGGGGGGTAGATGGGGAAACAAGCTGAGGGAAGGAGAAGATAATGATGGGGTGAATATTACTGGAACAAAGGGAGCAATAAAATAAGTTGTGAGGTACAAGGTAACACAGGGCAAGAGCAGTCTTGGAGCACCACAAACAGAACAGAACAGAACGTGCAAGTTACTAGCTCAGGTGAACGACTTCATCTGTTTAATTGCAGGGTGTAGAGAGGGGGCAAGGAGAGAGTTGGGGGTAAGAGGTAGGGAAGGATGAGTCTTACCTGGAATTGGCTCCTTCAGAGTGCAGATATTAAAGCCTGACTGACCAATGAGTGGTTTGACAGGGTACCAACAAAGTACAATTGGCAGAGATTCTGAGGGAGTGGGATGAGGGGGAAGGCAGTGAGCACGAGAGGTAGGAGTAAGTGCTCCTACCCAAAATGTGGTAGTGAGATTTGCACAATAAGTGAGGTGCCTATTGGCAAGTGGGGGACAGGATATGGCATGATAGAGGTCACAGTCATGAGTGTGTTTTGGAGCATTAAAGGCAAAATGTCAGAAGGAGTTAGAGAGTGCCCAATTTGGCTAGGGAGGATTTTGGAGAGGCACCATAGATGACCTCACAGTAGTCTAAAATGGGGAGGATCTTCATCCAGACTAGTTCACATCGTGCTGTAGGAAGGATGCAACCACAGTTTCTAATCAAGGCACCACGCTTGCAGAATAGGTTTTTCAAGATGGTGTGTGCTGTAATGAAAAATGGATTGTTTTTTTATCTGCACTGTATGTGAGGACAGGATCGGTACATGGAAACAAAGATTTACAAGTGGAAGGCAATGCATCAGAAAATGCCTAGACATTTTATGATGGCTAACAAAAGCAGATGAATCAAGGGCCAGTGGTGGACTCTGCCTTCCTTAAATTATGTAAGTCCATAGACAATGTTCTATGCTGCAGACTGGTAAGCAAACATTGTTGGAGTAGGTGTGGGGAATTATTTGGTGTGACACATAAATCCTGCGTATTAGATAAGAGACAGTGTTTAGTGCTGCATGTAATTTCTCTGGGGTCAAGTGATAGTGACTTGTGGTCATTGTACAGAATTAGCTCTGTAACCTGTTCTCTTGAACAGCCTTTCAACTGATGCATCATGGAACTGTGACATCAAGAGCTGCCTCATACCAGATGATGACAACTTATGCCACAGACTGGACACTAGAGGATAGAGAGTGATAGATGACAAGTTGACGTTTGTTCTCAACTTGCCTTGCATACACTCAATGGCTGAGTTCAAGTGTGTATATATGTGTGTGTGTGTGTGTGTGTGTGTGTGTGTGTAGATATGTGTGTCTGTGTGTGTGTGTGTGTGTGTTTGAGCGTTTGTGTTTTGATGTGTTTGTGTGTGTTTTATTGTTAAAATGCCTATTTCCTTGTGCCTTAACATTGTCCTTGATAGTAAATTGTTAGGCTAGCTCACCATCGTCACAGTCATCGTCATCCGATTATAGTGACCTGGAGTACACTAGACCCTGTGATATTATGCCCTATGTTCCATCTCCACAAATGCATCATTCTTCCACAAGAGAACAAGGAGGGGTGGTTAGAGGAAGAGGATGCCAAAGAGACCGTGGCACATGCAAGGGATGTGGCCATGCTTCAGGATATGCCATTGTTGCTACTGCACCTGCACGTTTAGACCCTGTAGCATGCATGAACCAATTATCAGAGGAGATTCTGGTACTGTGCACATGTATTTACATGTTTTCATTGTTTTGTTCTGAATGACTAAAAAGGCCTCATTATAAGCAAACTGTTTGCTAGTGTGTAGAAGTTTGTTCTGTCTTAATTGCCAACTTTCTACAGTGGTCAAAACTGTTGTCTAATTCACAACTTTCCCACTCTACAACACTGATGGCCACTGAGGTCTGACTTATGGGCTCCATACTACTGTAGGCATAAAAAAGATTCCTAAGTATCACCATTACCTCAGTGCACATTCTGAAGCACTGAGAAACTGAGTTAATGTTTTTGAAAGCTACTCAGTTATATGGATTACTGTTGCAAGGAAATTTCCTGTTGTTCACAAGATTCAAATGACTGCCCAATTTTTTTATTGAGTTTAAAAGTGTCCTTTGATTGATACTAACATTGGCTAAAGCAGTATTGCATCACAGACCATGCTGACAGTTAACAGTAAGGCCAGTTCCCAGTTACCTATTGTGCAATGTGCCTGTATTAAAATCAATCACCTATTTGTCAGTACAGTCATATGCCGTACTGATGTTGCTTCAGGGAGACTTAGCACAGGGTGTAGACCTTGGGTTCATTGATCCCTTTAATCATGTCCCTTGTGTCCACCATGTGCATAGCTGCAACTTCGTGGATCAAGCATTCATGAGCTACAGATGTGGAGGCACATCTATACCAATCAGTGATCAGTAGTTAGGTGAAGTTTCGCTATTAATCACTGTACATGGGTTCCTACCACCACCGACTACAAATACCGGGCCTGTAATTTCAAATCATACATTGTGATCTATTGGCAATTTCCACCAGAGCACCAATATTCAGTTTTTCCATATCATCTTTGTGTATCTAGCACACCAACCATCCCAAGCCAACAACTGTCTTATGTAGAGGTAGATCATGTTGAGAGGTCAAGCAACCACCACATGCCCCATTCCGCTGTATGCAAACTTAAGAACTCCATGAAGGTTACAATGGACACCAACCATATCAGCTATGTATCCTGTGATGCGCTGCAATGCTCTTAACATGTTGCATACCCACAGTACTGAGCACCTAATAGTGTCATGCAAATTTTGCAAAATTACTGACCGACTACACAAGGCACTGTATATCATTGAATCATAACATCATGCATTATGCAGTAAGCCACATCATTGTTACTGCCTGGCCGTGGTTGGGTTCTGGTTTGCAATTTACATTGCTGATACACATTGGCAATTGCTGACAGCAAATGGTATGTTAGAGTATGATATACTGATGATGCTAAGATATCTCGGTATACAGTATTGCTTAACACAAATCAGCAATTATGGATTTTAAACACCACCAATGCAGCACATATTAGATTGTTTTTTCTAACAAATGCATGTTGCATCATGGTAGCTCTTTTGACTATTTTTCTCACATAGCTCTCGTTTATGTTACATTAGGAACAACATGAGATTGCCAGGACTGTGAGATCTATGCAGACAGTGTGCAATGCAAAATCACGGTATGGTGTTCAACATTCTGGCTGGAAGAATGCCTGAACTGTCTCAAATGCCTCCACTAGAAAACAGCTTGGCACCCAACTGGTGTGTTTGCTGTAAGTGCCGTCAGATGCCCACAGCAGTGGAGAGTTTGTCATGTGGCTACCATCTTGATGAATGTCTTGCTGGTGTACAGGTATGTACACAGTTAATGTGCCAAAACACCAACTATTCAGATTGATGTGGCCTGGTCCACGTGTGCGTGTGTGTGTGAGTTTCAGTTCCATCTATTATTTATACAGACACACTAGTGGCTCCTAAATACCACTTTGCATTGCCATGGCACCGTTTCTTAACTTTTAGTAGCACCTTTTATTATGGCATGATTGTTTTGGTTATCCATTGATGGACCACTGGAATGGCCTTGTGTTTGTTCCATTAGCTTGTTTAAATCCAACAATGGGCCATTACGCTTGATGTTCAGTGGCCGGAGCGACAACATCACTCCCCCCCATCAGGCCTGAAAAGGCAACTCCTCCAGTACTTTTAATAGATTCATTTTTTGGTTGCCCCACCATCTTCCCTTTCTCCTCCAGTGGCATGTCTCTTTTCCATGGATTTCATTCCTATGCTACCTTAAGTCAAGGGAATTATTTGCCATGCACCTATAGGGAGGGGAACCCTACTCTAAGGCTCCTTATGTCATACCCCAACAGTGTGCTATATCCCACTGATAGAGAGGCGAACAGTCACAATGTATCCAATTCACAAAAACATACATTTCATCCAGTTGTGTAAGCACAATCAAACTGTATTCCCCCTAGATACATACAATTGCCATTTGATGTGGCAGCAACGCATTCCTTTACAAATATATTAGAACTCATTTCAGAAGAACACATAGGATATATGACAGAAAACATGGTCTGAAACAAGGCAGACTACCTGCCTTCTGCCATTCCACATCTGTTTAGGGCTGGTAAATCTATTTTGGCACATCTCTGTCAAAACAACCTGGAAATGAAAACCTCTCTTCCTGGTAATCAGGTGGCCTTCCAATCAAAAGCTCACCCCTTTTAAAAAAATCAGTGCTTTCGCTATGCCTTGAAGTAACAATGGCATGGGCATATACAGAAATCACATAGAGCGATATATAACCGAAATATATGTTGCAAATAATTAATGGAAATTTGCTAGCTGGCAACATACTGTATGTCATCCCGGATGGTCTCAAGAGTGAAACTGTTCATCAACTTATCTTTTTTGTTCTATGACTTCATGGTGTTCCCGTACGATGGCAGAATTGAAGTTTAATACACATATGAGTAACAGGTTTTGCCATTTGCATGATTGACATTTTTGCAATGAGACATGAACAGGGGTTCGATTAATACTGTGTCTAACCCACTATGGGTGTAATGTGGCATGGGGCACAGCCAAGTTCCCTTGGTGATAGATTAACTGACTGCTAATCTAACTCCTGGGAGAGCCTTATTGCTATAATGACAACATAGATTTCCAAAAATAATGTTATAAATGTATACTTTTGTAATGCTTTGCTCATTCTCTCTTTCCACCATGGCAAGTTCCAAGTCACTGTTAAAAAATGACACTTTGTTTTATGTGTCCAGTTAGTATGTTCCTGTTACCCATATAATGATGGAATTTTGCACAGTCTTGAAATCACTATAAAGCATCACCACAAGCAGCAAAAGTATTGTATGTCGTGTTAAAGAATGTGGTCACCAGCCTTACTATATATGTGCATTGCATGGATTCCTGCAATGGCCATTCTTTTGCATTAAGTCTTCCAAAAACTGAGTCACTTGTGAGATTACGAATGCAATGATGCATTATACAAGATGCGTATATGAATGGGTTCATGTATAATTCACTATTGTGCACTTTGATGATAAAGAGTGAAGTACAACAAGTTTTAGAATCTGTTACTGGTTAAGGGAAAACATTACATGTTATACATTGTCTTCTTCCATTTCTCTTACTGATGATGAATCACCTAGTCTTGGACTCTACTGTGCTTTGCTTGGCATCTGCTTACAGGGAAGATATTTTTGCTTTTCTTCTTCTTGATGCAGATGTGAACCATTCATGAAGACATTCTGCCTATCGACAGTTCATTTTGTGGTGACTGGAAAGGCTTGGCAATCGTGTGCACACACCATTTCCAAGTTGCTGCATGTGATGCCTCCATGACATTTACCCTGATCCTTCAGGGCAATACATGGGATACCAAACTGATAGGCTCTCATAACTACATCTGTAATAGTGTGCCTGTCTTTGATTATGTGTTGTGCTAAATGTCCCTGTATGGCCACACAACATGTTGAGCTCCTGTTTGTTGAAATGTGGATGCAGGTCATGATCTTAAAATAATGTTCCATGTAATAGTTAGTACTTGTTATTGAAACTATAGCATATATAAACAATTGCTTTGTAGCTATGTCATACATTGCCTTGCCCTCAAGTCATGTCCTGTGCGATATGTGTTTACCCATGTGTTCTGTTAAATAAAGCTATGCTAATGCTACTTTGGTGTAATTCCTTCTGGGGGTATTGTATATTCACAATACATCAAATACAGGGAGGCAGGAAAGAAGGGAGGCATAGGAAGGTAGAAGTAGGGTACCATAGGTGGAGGAGTGAAGTGGCAGATTGGGGAGGTAAGTGGGCACAAGAAGACAGTTCTGGACATGGGTAAGAGGTTATGAAATAAAGGGACCAGGATGTAATGTCAACTAGGAACAAGATCAGCTCCATTAGCAGTGCAGGTGGAGAATGACCTATTATTCAGGATCTACATCAGTAAGGGGATACATTGGATCATGAGGGAGCCTACATATCTGTCGATGTCAGTCTTCTCTGAACTTGGGATGGATGCTGGGAAAGCATTGAAAACAAAATCAAGACTTCTGCTCGGTTGTTTGGGAAACAGTGGCAAATAGTTCATCTGCAACAAGCAGATCTGACAATCAACGAAGTGCAGGAAGTTGAGAGGTGTTTTAAGGCAATGTCAAAGGACTGCATTGAAATGGCACAATCCATTGGATTCTCAAAAGTCTTGTTAGTCCCTGCTGCAAGCGCAGATAAGTAGACGTGAATAGGATAGTTAAATGAATGGCTAATGATGCGTTGCAGAAAGGAAAGGTTCACCTGTATAGTACAGCAGGGGGGACACATGGGAGGAAGAGGACTTCTATTGGAAGTATATACAGTACTACATGTAAGCAAGAGTGGTGCAAGAGTGCTGAGGATGGTCTGAACAGATATATTGATTACGTTTTAAGGAGTGCTCAAAACTGAAAAGTTGAAATGCAAGACGAGGATAGACAAGATTGTTACAAGCAGTGTGTCTGACTGAGCTAGCAATCACCAGCAAAAGAGAGCATGGAAGGGAACAGACCTAGATGGGAGGCATGGCATTGTGGTGGAGGTGTTATATGGTTGAAAGGACTACAGTATACACAAATATTTGAAGCTTGTGGAACACAATGGTGGAATTAGAGCCATAATGGTTATAGAGCGCCTGCATATTGAGGACGTAACGCAGACCTGATAGTCTCAACATCAAAATAGGGACATTGGTATCCATTTTTACAGGCTGTTGTGGAAGGAAAGAGCAGTCAGAAGAGGTGTGGGTTGTGGTAATTAAGCTGTACATCTGGTAGGACATGAATGATACATAAGGGCCAAAGGTGCAAGGGGAGACTAAAATCTTATGGCTCACTCTACAACAACGGTTTTGGACATCCATAAGGCAGGGGATAGGTTGCAGATCACCAATGCAGGTAGCAGAATGGACAGCCATATTCTTTGTGTATTGCAACAGATGGCATTTAAGGGAGCTGTTGTGCAGGTGGGTGAACTTAAATTCTGAGTAGTCAACTGGGATATCCTGTCAAGTCGGTAGGCCTGAAGAAGACTGAAACTCATATCCCTCCTAGGAAATTTACTGCCACAGTTTGCTAGGGTGCACACTCAGGGTAGCAACATGCTCAACATGGTCCACATCAATGGTGGTAGTTTGGGTCTGCGTAGGTGCAAGATACCATAGCACAGTGTGCTTCATACAGTAGGTAGGATAGGGAAAGAAGTGAGTCAGACCATCTCCAAGGTTGGTCAGGTGGGGAGCGGAACCAAGAACGATGGTGATATTTAGGAATGAAAAGTAAGGGAAGGAGACTATAGGGGCAGTGGCAAAATCATGGAATGCAAGTCCGTGGTGGTTAATGAATGCCACTGAAATCTGCATAAGGATGGCAAGGGACACCAGAAGAATAATGCGTGTGCTTTGATTGACCATTGAAGTAAGGGTGGCAATAGAGTATACAAAAATGGTGTGCAGAGAATGTAAGAGTACACATGGGAACGAAGACCTTGAAAATAACATCTGGAATCTGGAAGGTTAAATGAGAAATGGATTTTAGGATTGCAAAGCAGGCCAAGAGGGGCCCTTCCTGCCATCTGTGTGGCCATTGAAATCCACCCATTGTTAGTCTGCCAAAATTCAAAATTAGTTGCCCCCTCTCAGGGGTCTTCCCACCCATAGTTGCAATATTTTGTTAGGGTGGCATGGTGGGTTCAGCCACCACCACACAGGGGAGGTGGGCAGGGGGCACTGCATCACATTTACAGGATGCTTGGTGAATCTATATCCAGGCACTCTAACAACTGGCATACTATGATGGGTGCATTCTGATGCTTATGCCACAAATCATGAAATGCAACTCTTCAAGATTATGAAGCTCAGATAGGTGGATACATCCTTTTATTGGTACTGTAGTGTGCAAAGAAATATCAATGGAGAAACATTGTGGCCTAATAAAGGTGAGGAGGGTGGGCAGAGGGTGACAGTGAAAAAGCAGAGATACTGAACGAATACTTTTGTCGAGTTGTCACAAAAGAAGTGGAGGGGAATGAACCCTAAACAAACACTGGAAGCAGTCTGGATAAGGAGAGTCAATACCAGTCCATTCACAGAAGAAATGATCCTGTACCAGGTAAGGCAGAAGGAAGCAGGGAAGGCAGTCTGAATAGCAAAGGCCCTAACTCAGGGTAAGATTGCCAACTCAGTTTAGAAGGGGGATAAAACATTTGTATAGGTACAGTAGTGAGGCTTAATAAGGTGAAGGGGGGTGGCCAGAGGGTGACAGTAAAAAAAACAGGGATACTGAATGAATACTTCTGCTCAGTATGCACAAAAGAAGAGGAGGGGGAAGTACCTAAAACAAATGATTTAAAAGCACTCTGGATAGGGGACTTGATACCAGTCTATTCAAAGAAGAAAGGGTCCCAAAAGAACTATTAAAAGTGAAGGTGGACAAAACAATGGGGACTAATGGAATTAACCTTAGTATTCTAAATGAACTAGGGGTAGAATTACTGACACCACTGAATACCTTTTTTAACAAATCATGGGAGGATGGTGTGGTACCTGAGTACTGGAGGAGGGAGGATGTGATTCCCCTTCACGACCATGGGAGCAAGACAGAGGCTGGAAACTACAGACCAGTTACTTTGACCTTAGGATGAGAAGGGATTTGGCAAGGTTGGAGGAATGGTCATAAGTATGTCAGCTTATATTCAATGAAAATAAATGCATTATAATGTACCTGGGGAAAAAAAACCCTAGAGAAGAGTACCCAATGTGGTGAGAGGTGCTGACAACAACAGAAATGAAAAGGGACCTGGGGGTAGTCATATCAGAAAACCTAAAGGTAGGCCAGCAATGTGAGAAGGCAGTAAGGAGGGCTGGGGGGATACTGGGATGCATAGGGAGAGGCATCACCAGTTGAAAACAGGAAGTTGTCATCCCTTTGTACAGACAGTTGGTGAAACCTTATCTGGAATACTGTGTGCATTTCTGGTGACCTCATCTCCACAAGGACATAAACAGGATGGAGTCCGTCCAGTAGAGGGCAACTAAAATGGTACAGGGTCTGCACCTAAAGTCACATAAAGAGACTAAAGTAGCCTGATATGTATACCCATGAGGAAAGGAGGGAGACGGGGGACATGATAGAAACATTTAAGTACCTCAAGGGAGGCAATAAAGTGCAAGAGGGTAGCATCTTTCAGAAAGAGATGTGCAAGAACAAGGGAGCACACTTTGAAGATGGGGGGGTGGCCCAAGGGCACTGTAAAAGAGTGTTTTTCACAGAGAGGGTAGTGGATGCATGGAAAAGTCTTCCTGAGGTGGTTGTTGGGTCCAAAACAGTGTGGGAATTTAAGAATGCATTGGGCAGACATAAAGCAATTCTTGTGGGGGGTAGGAGGATGTAGGCTGTTAGTTAACAAGGATCTGCAGCTTATCCAGTAGGTAGAGAAATGGGCAGACTGGGTGGGCCAAGCGGTCCTTATCTGATGTCAAAGTCTATGTTTCTATGTCCTGCAAGAACTCCAAAAGGTCAAGGTGGACAAGGCAATGTGGCCTGATGGGATTCAACCGAGATATTTGGAAAGAACTAAGAGGTGAACTAGTGACACCACCAATTACCCTTTTTAATAATATCAGGGGAGGATGGCGTGGCCCTGAGTACTGCAGCAAGGTGGATGTGATCCCCTACACAAAAGGGGGAGCAAGGCAGTGGCAAAAAACTACAGAACTGTTACTTTGACCTCAGTGGTAGGGAAAATGATGGAATCACTTCTTAGGTAAAGAATTGTTGAGTACCTAGTGGCCTGTGGGGCACAGGACCCAAGGTAGCATGGATTTACAATGGGAGGAAAGGTCTTGTCAGATGAATCTAAGGGATTTCTTTGACTGGCCAACCAAAGTAATAGACCAGGGAGTGGCTGTGGACATGTCCTACCTAGATTTTAGCACGACTTCTGGCACAGTCCCACACAAAAGATTATTAAATAAGTTAGCCAGCATGGGATTCAGTCCAAGGGTGGTGGCCTGGGTAAAGAATTGACTAGACAACAGGAAGCAGAGGGCAATAGTAAACGGTGTCCACCATGAAGAAAGGGAGTTACTAGTGGGGTGCCACTCGGTTCAGTATTGGGGCTGCTCCACTTTAATGTCTTTATAAGTGATATTGCAGAGGGAATGGACATAAAAGTATGCCTCTTTGCAGATGACACAAAGATCTGCAACCGGGTTCAAACACAAGTGGTGGTGGAAAGGATGACAAGGGACTTGGCAAGGTTGGAGGAATGTTCTAAAGTATAGCAGCTTAGATTCAATGCAAGGAAATGCAAAGTAAAGTGCCTCTGAATCAGTTTCCCAGTGGAAGAGTACACAGTGTTGGGGGGTGTACTAACAGCACTACCACCTTCAATCTGCTGGCGATACCTGTGCCTATGCACCCAACATCACACCATCCCCCCCCCCAACACACACAGCCTCAGTACATTGTTTTACCACCTTTAGGTCATCTGATACAAGTAACTGCAATTGCCTTTCCTGTTGGTTGAACATGATTTTCGACCTCACCCACCACATCATGTCACTCTCTACTGTGTTCGTGCAGCCATAATACATGATTTTGTATGTTTATTGCAATACATTGCAGTTTCTACACTCTCTGGATCTTTCCACTGGTATACAAAGGTTCATCCTCATTTTGTACATGCCTCCATGAATGATCACCCTGTAGCAGATCTTAGTGTCATCCGTAAAGTGGAACACCTACTCCTCCAGCCACGTTGAAAAGTCATTTATGAAGACATTAAACAGGTTCATGCCCAGGCATGATCCCTGTGGCATCCAATATGGAGACTTTGGAATTTTACCATGCTTCAGACAATCTAATAGGATAATGTGTAGAAGCGGATGAGGTTGCACAGATCAACTTACTGATTTTGTGCATGCTGCATGACTAATACTTATTTACTATTGCAAAGTATTTGCCAAGGGCTGTACATAATGTATTTACTGGCTGTATTCTCATTCCTGGTCATTTTTATCCCAGCATCAAACACTTTCTTACTTGACTGGTCTGTCTTTTTGCACCCTTTTGTGCCTATGCAGTCTCCATCCTATTTTTTCATTCCTCCATTTGCATCTCAGTGCTGTATCTTCAACCACCCTGTGTGTCTCCATGCACCACTTACCATCGTGCCTTTCCTAAATTAATATTACCATTCATGCTACAGACCACCACCACCTATAGCAGAGTTTTCCACTTATCAACTACCCTCACAATGAATTAATGTCTCCCGTCTTCCCCTCCTGAATTTTCCACCCTTCAATTGAGCCCGGTGCCCCCTCGTGACCCCCCAACTTCTAATCTCAAAAATATCTTCTTTACTAGCCCTGTTAATCTCAAATGTATCATTAATATTTAACGGTTTTGAGCATTTACACCATATCTCTCCTCTCCTCCAGCAAATAAATGTACAGCTCACCCTACCTCTACTCATAGGAGTATCCCTCTAATCCCTGGATTATCTTTGTTTCCCTTCGATGTATACCTTCCCACTATCTGATGACCTTCTTTGGGAATGGGCGCCAGTACTGCATGCAGTATTCCAGGTGTTGCATGACCTGCAACCTGTAGAGGGTCATGATCCCCTCCATATTTTGAGAGAAGATTCACCTCGCTATACAACCCAGCATCCTGTTGGCTTTTGCTGATGCCTTCCTGCACTGAACTGAGTCATTCAGACTCCCTGTCATAAGCTCCTCTTGATTTTTTTCATCCTCGGTGCATTCTGGCTGTACACCACAAGCAGACAGCACCTTTCCCAGTTGTTAGTCCCGAAGTGCAAGACCTTACACTTTATGGTCATAAACCCCATCTGCCATACATCCAACCACTCATGTAGTTTGGTCAGTCACTACAGTAGCCCCCTCCACTTTTCACTGTCATCTACCACGGCACAAATCTTTGTGTTGTCTATGAAGAGTCTGTTCTCATTCTGGACCCCATGGTAGATATACGAACATACAAAGAAGCCAGTTGAAGGAGGCCATTTGGTCTATCAAATCTGCTTGTATTGCATGGTCCTTACCAATGAATATCCCAAACAACACCGGCCCCAATACTGATTCCCTGCGGCAACCCACTAATCACATCCCTTGGTGATGATAGTACCCCAACACCACCTTTTACTGCCTTTCCTACAGACAATCAGTGATTCAACTTCTCATTGTAGTTCCCACCCTATATATTCCACCCTCCCACCTCTACCAGCCTCCCATGCAACATGGAATCAAAGGCCCTGCTGAGATCCAAATACAGGATATCTATCACATGGAATTTGTCCAGTTCCTTAGTCACCCAGGTGTAATACTAAGTCATGTTTGTCTGGCAGGATCTTCCAGAGACAAACCCACGCTGCTGACTGTTCTGGAGACAACTGATCTCCAAAAAGCATACCAGTCTCTCTTTTAGGACCATTTCCAGGTGTTTCGCCACAGTCAAGGTGAGGTTTATTGGTCTGTAGTTCCCTGGCTCATCATTATGTCCGCTTTTGTTAATGGGTATCATCCTCCAGTCCTGTGGTATGCATCCAGTGTCCAAACAGGTATTGAACAGGTCAGCCAGTGATTCTGACTGGACCTTCGCTAATTCATCAAGTACCCTATAGGTTAATACCTTCTAGACCCAGTGAGCCCACCCCATCCCCCCACCCCATAGCCTGGAATAATTTCCACACACTATCCTATGTATTCCCTAAATCAGTCTCTCCTCACACATCTGCCCATGCCTCCTCTCCAAGATGATATCTGACCCCTTTTCTCCCTCTTGAACACAGAGCAGAATCACTCATTTAGTGCCTCTGCCTTGTCCTCCCACTTCTCCCCCCAGCCCCCATCTCTCCTAACCCACACAATCTGATCTTTGTTTTGACATCTTTCACTGATGTATCTGAAGACATACTTTTCTTAATCTTTTATGCCCTGCTGTAGTCTCAGTTCCCTGGAAGCCAGGGCACCTCTGAGCAGCCTGATAACCTCTTTAGACTTCTTCATATACTCCTTCGTGTAACCCTACACCCCCATCTGGAGTCTCTGACATGCCTTTTTTTGTTTCCTTACCTATTCCATGACCTCCTGAATCAACTAGCTGTTTATTTTACCCATCCCTTCTTACTCCTCTTTCTTGTACATGTCCCAGTCACCTCCTTCTGCCTCTTCTTAATAACATT
Source organism: Neoceratodus forsteri (assembly GCA_016271365.2). Classification (NCBI taxonomy): domain Eukaryota; kingdom Metazoa; phylum Chordata; order Ceratodontiformes; family Ceratodontidae; genus Neoceratodus; species Neoceratodus forsteri. Next base: position 735,494,941 of record CM057454.1, read on the forward strand.
CCATGTTTGTCAAGCAACCATGCGTGGTACAATTTCCACCAGATGCCTGTCTAAAATTTCTACCATCCTTTTACAATCTGCTTCCTTTAAAGTCTATCAGTCTAGTACCTGTACCTCCTGCTTCCCTGCCTATGCTGAGCATGAACCATACCATGAGGTGGTCATTCCCAACAAAAGGGTCTTCCACCTCCAGATCCCTAACAGCATCCTCATTTGATAAAACAAGTTCCTGAGTCCTATCCAGTCTTGTTTGATCACTGACCAACTGCACCAGAAAGCTGTCCTTAAATGCATCAAGTAAAACCATCCCCATTGCACTCTTGTTGTTTGGGCTGCTCAACACAACCCACAGTCGGTGCGTCCTACACCTCTACAGTGTTCCATTTCCTACAGACCCTTCTGATTTGCTCTGCTAACTCCCTTCATAATTCCTCCACTTGTGCTGGTGATCTGTACACCAACCCCATCCACAATGTCCTACTTTATGAGTCTTGAAGCTGCATCCTTATGACCTCTGTTCTGCCTTCCTCTCCTCCCCCTCCTTCAGTAAGCATCGTATCCCCTCCCGTACATATATTGCCACATCCCTCCCTTTTCACTTCACCCTATCCTTCATGACTATCCGATACCCTGGTAGCATCAAACCACATTCCTGGTTCTGGGTGACCAGTCATTAAGAACCATGCAGTACAATGCATTTTTATAGTCTACCATGTTATTGGGATTGGTATAGCAAAAGTACAGTGGCACACATACAGCTATGCAGCGATATTGCTAAGGAACATGCTTTTATTTACTCATAAGTCTCCACTGACTATGACACGGCATCACACTGAAGTCACAGCATGAAGTCCAACCAATTAAAATCAAAAGATGTATGTTGGGTTAGGTGGCATTGCAGTCTTATTTTTGGCAATCAGGTGTAATCTCTTGCTAATATAGTAAGTGAAACATACCAAAGCATACACAAAGTCATTGCTCATTTACTGGTTACGTGGTACACATTGGCACATATTTTCTCAGCAGTCTAATGCATGCAGTGTTGCATTCATATTTCAAAGGTGGTATCTTGAAATATGCTGAGCAACCAGCTCCTTTTGTATCTGGAGGTTCAACAGATGCAATATTAGGCTTGATGCATCATGGATCATCTTCTTTCAGTGCAGTGCAAGTCATCACACTTGCAGTCATCTGTAGACGTGTGACAATTAGCTGCAGGATGCCAATGATGTACGAATCGTCCTTTGGCATCTTCTTAGTGAGCACTGTCCATCGCCCACTTTCCTTGTTATACAGACGCCTGTAACTGATATAGTGAAAAGTAGCTGTTAGCACAAGTCACAAAGCACAAATCTTATGCATCATCACAACCATGCAGATTTTGGAACAACATGGTAGTTGGTTAAACATACATGGTCATACTTGCAGAACGATGTGGTGAGAAGTGTAATGTTCAAACAAACAGTGATTTTTACTTCTTCATAAAGCCATGTATAATATTACCAGTAACAAAGGCAGTGGAATGAAATCTTTGACATGTGAATAACCTGGCACAACACTTGTATAATAAGTTGAGGAATGCAGTACACCAGTGTGATTGCTGTACTGTGTGTCATGTGAGTGGCATGCTTGTTATCATTTGGCTAGCATTCACTGCCCTTTGATGGTGTAAACAATGAAGAATGAAATAACTTACACCTTCTTACCTTTTTGGTTGAGCAGGTGTGGCCGAGCGATATGGTGATTGTAATCCAGTGCAGCTAGGAAGCTGAGTGCTCTGTAGACAGGGAATGTATAGGAGTACCTCTTTGCTGCATACATCAGTATTTGCTGCTGAAATTTCTCGAGGTTAGATGTGCTTCTGTGAAAGATGGGAGAGAGAGAGAATACAGCAAATGGCATAACAATAACAGACTAACCATTGTGGCACTTGGTGGCTCATTGTATATCGAATATTTATACGTCTTGCATTTCATTGTACTTGAATCTCAGGTAATGTTCGACTGATCCAAGGAAGTGCTTGCTAACCAGAACCTTGATAAGTACTCGGTGTGGCTGTGACGTAGGAACTATCCATTCTTTGTCACGTTGTGCTTCTAAGGAGGAGTGGCTGCACTTACCATGGCCCTCTCCAACCCCCAATTCGCACTCATGCACATCAGTCACACGATGTCCCACTCCTCGCCACTGAGTCTGTAAAAAAACAACAATGGGTAAGATCACAATGTCTTGACAAACCAACTTGACTATAACACCAATGTGTTGCAAGAAGCATCTCATACCATGAAATCATGATAGTTGTTGGTCACCTGACAGCAATGCCAGAAATTAACTATGTCATGGCACCATTTCAGTAACATTTTATATCCTGGCTGCATTCTGGTGTACAGTTTGACAAAACAACAAATATGCCATGACTGAAGCTGTTAGTAGGCTCACAACAATGATACAGATGCAGTGGCTCAGTTGCAAAGCTGAGTAACATGATCTACTTACTGCACAAATACGTTTGCTAAGATTTTTCACTCCATGCCATGTGTCGTATGAGTGTTTGATGCTGGGGTAAAAATTACCTGCAAGGAAAATACAACCAGTAAATACATGCTGTACAGCCTTGGCCAGATACCCTGCCATAGTACATAAGTATTACTCATGCATCAAACATGAAATTTGTGGATGGGCATCTGTGATGACCTCATCTTCTTCAATATGTTGTGCCATTAAATTGTCCAGAGCATTTTGAAATGCCAACTTCTCCATACTGGATGACTTCAGTGCTGTCTTGCACTTGTCTACAACATTGATGGAAAGTATCTCCTTTGTGTCATAGTCCATGCATGTGTACATGCAGTACTGTGCAGAATGTCCAGGACTGTCCATGCAGCCATCACCTGCAAATATTCAAGTGCAGCGATACATCATCAATAGGTCGCTTGTACCTGCTGTGGAATTGCTGAGAAGAAAAGGAACAAGGCTGCAGGTGGAGTGTGCAGGGTGAGAGCCTGTTAATTACTCCTGTAGTCACACTCCATTGCCCGTGTGTTTGCTGGCGAGTAGCAGGATCAGGACATTGGCTCCTGCCAGCGAATTCAGCTCTTGGGGAGGGGTTAACTGTGCTTCAAAGCCCCACAACGCTTGCTAGCACAAGCATAGCATGAGCAATAGTGAGTGGCACAAGCACCACTCCTCAGAAGAAAAGGACATACAGACTTGCACGCTGGTGGTGGTGGTAAGATCTCGGTCCGCTCCCTCTGGTCCTCCTCTAGGGGCCTCCTAGTGATTCCCAGGACGAGGTTAAGAACTGCTGGTGACAGAGCATTTAGTGTTGCTGCCCCCGTCCTGTGGAATTTGCTGGCTCTAGCTGTTAGAGAGGCCTCATCTGTGGAGGTTTTTAAGGCCCGCCTCAAGGCCTTTTTGTACAATCAGGCCTTCCCAGACTAAGTTTTATACTTCCCTACCTGTCTTTTTAATAAAGATAAAACTGATGTTAGCTAGTCTTAGAGACTTTAAATGCAGCTAAAGTTGAGGTAGTTAGTTGTACAGCAAATTCTGTTTTAACTTGTCCTGAGTATTGTATTTAATTGATTATTACTGTGATGTGTGGTATTTATTGATTGTTGTACGGCACCCAGAGCCTCCAGGATGGGCGTCTTTTTAAATAAAATGTGCCTTGCCTTGCCTTTAGCTCTGATTGCTTACACATAAAGTATTTAATCATATTAGCTGAATTGTTTCAGGTATAAATTATGAGTATTTTTAGGGGCTTAGAGACGTTAGGGTTCTATTACTTATAGGGCACAGAAATTTTATATATTTAAGTAAGGGGATATTTAAATTGTTGTGGTTTATATTTAATGGCTTTTGCCGGTGTTTCTTTTTTCCCCTGTTTGGCTGAGTGCTGTATGTTTAAGATTGCTTTATTAAAAGTTTGTGTTCTGACATTTAATAGATTGAAGAGCCATATGTTTAGAGATAGGAGTATATGTAGTCCATGTAACAGCATTTGGTAGTTATTTAAAATTTTTCTTTGTTTGTGATGTGTAGGGGTTGTTTGGGGGTGCCGGGGGGGGGGCTAGAATTGTGTATGGGTCATCCCTTTTACGTGATCTATGGCCTTTTACCTGTCTCTGGGTTTCAGACATTATGGCGAGATGTTGCCGGGAGGTGGGAATTTGGAAAGGCCGGAGGGATGTTCCGTGCACAGTGGAGGGTGATAGGATCGAGGTTGTTATGTCCAGGAGGTACCCTGGACGACGGGCTCAAGGGAGAGGCCAGATGTGTTTGGTGCCTGTCTCCAGGGATACCACCAGACTGAGTGGTCTGGCAACCCAAGGGGCTACCTTTCCCACAACTCCCAGAGGAGTAGTAAGAGTGCATGCCAGATCGATTAGGAACAAGACCACGATTATTGCTGATCTTGTTTCCTCCATCGATCTGGCTTGCATTATGGAGACCTGGGTTGGAGATGATGCAGGCCCAGTTCTTGAGGCAGCCATCCCCCCCTGGGTATATTGTAGTGCACTGCCCCAGAGAGGAACAGAGTGGTGGTGGTGTAGCCATTTGTTTTAGATCTGACCTGGGCTTCACTGTGCATCCAGTTGGGACCCCGGGTTCTTTTGAATGTGTGGCCGTTTGTGGGGGTCCAGGCGTGGGTTGCAGGATTTTTCTTGTCTATCGCCCTTCTGGGACAGCGGGGAATTTCCTGTAGGAGGTTGCCGAATTCGTCAGCGGTGAAACATTGGAAGCCCCCAGATGTATTATTCTGGAGGATTTCAATGTTTGGGCTGACAAAGAATCATCTCGGCTTGGTCATAACCTCCTCCAAATTATGTCATCTTTCTGCCTGTCGCAAGTTGTTTCTGCTGTGACTCATCAGGGTGGCCACACGTTGGATCTGGTATTCTCACTGGGGCTTGAGATACGTAATCTCAGGATTGATCGGGTGGTTTGGTCCAATCATTGCACGGTGCAGTTTATGTTCGGGGCTCCCACGGGATGCCCTCCCCCTACTGTGATGATGAGCTGTCGACCTTTATGGGGATTGAGTCTGGAGGTTTTTTTGGTGGCAGCTCATCTATCTGATGTGGAAAATGTATGCATTGGTTTCATGGTGGACTCGTATAATAGAGTTCTATCAGATGCCATTGAATCTCTCGCACCTGTCTGTGTACGACCCAAATCTTCATACCTCAGGTCCCTTTGGTTTGATGGGGACCTCAGAGAGATGAAGAGAAAGGGTTGCAGATTAGAGCGCTGCTGGAGGAAGTCCAGCCTGGATGTGGACAAACTGGCCCTGCATGTGCATTATAATGCATAGCAGGGGCAATCAACCATAAGAAGGCAGTGTTCCTCTCCAGGGAGATTGCCACCAGGAAGAACTGACCAACTACACTTTTTCAGACTGTGGACAGACTACTCCATCCTGCCTGTCTGCAGCCGAGGAAGGTTTTTTCAAATTCTGAATGTGAAGAGTTTGCTTGGTTCATCTCAGACAGAGTGTCCATTATTCAGAAGGGAGTCTCTCCAGTCAGCAATGTTATAGCTGGCAGTGGTCGCCAGAGGGGTGCTAAGTGTGCTCCACCTGGTTGAGGGGAGTTTAAACCAGTGGATGCAAGTGATATATATGGGGTGATGACCAATCTGAAGCACACTTTTTGTGAACTGGATCAGGTGCCGACGCGTTTCTTGATGAGATGCATCAACACCGTTGACCTGGTGTTTGCTCTGATTGTCCAGTGTTCCTTGTCTGAGGGGGTCTTTTCCGATGCCTTGAAGGAGGCACTGGTGAGACCACTCTTAAAAAAACATCTTTGGACCCAGAGATCAGGGCAAATTACCGACCTATCTCCCATCTTCTCTTTTTAGCAAAGATTGTGGAGAAGGTAGTGGCGCTTCAGTTGGAGAAGCACCTCATGACTCATGAGTTGTACGAACAGTTCCAGCCAGGGTTTCAAGCAAGATATAGCATGGAAACCATGCTTGTTCAGGTGCAGAATGACCTTCTCAGGGCTAGAGATTGAGGAAAGAGGACAGTTCTTGTTCTCCTTGATCTCGCGTCAGCTTTTGACACTGTAGACCATTGTGTGTTGCTTGACCACCTCAGAGAACTCTGTGGACTCACCGGCACTGTCATCTGCTGGTTTGAGTCCTTCTTAACCAACAGGAGGCAACGGGTTGTGATGGTGAATTTCTCCTCCTCTTTTAGCCTCCTTTCTTGTGGAGTTCCTCAGGGTTTGGTTTTGGCCCCAATGTTGTTTGCAGTGTACATGCTGCCCCTGGGGGGGTCGTTAGGAAGTATGGCTTGGGTTTTCATTGCTATGCCAATGATACCCAGCTATACTTGTCCTTTGCCCTAGGAACATCCAACACAGTGGATGTGTTAAACAGCTGCCTTGCTGAGATCAATGATTGTATGGCATCTAGCTGGTTGCAACTGAACCCAATAAGATGGAGATATTGGTGGTGAAGTCGAACAGAGTGCATGATAGGTTGGCCTCTGATTCAGAGACTGGACTTGTTCTGGGCTCTGTCTCAATGAAAGCCTCCTCAAAGGTGTGAATCTTTGCGTTATTCTTGATAGGAGTTTGACTATGGAGGCTTAGATTTCCTCTGTCGTCCGCTCCTGTTTTTTCCATCTTAGAAATATTGCCAGGATAAAGCCCCTTGTTCTGCCTCTGGACCTCCCCACTTTGATGCATGCCTTGGTTACATCGAGGCTTGACTACTATAATGTGCTCTATCTTGGGGTCATGGGAGGATCTCTCCACAGACTACAGCTAGTGCAGAAAGTAGCTGCCCAGTTACTTACTGGGCAGCCGAAGTTTTGCCATATTACACCAGTGTTGCGTGAGCTGCATTGGCTGCCGGTCAGGTGGAGTATCCTCTTTAAGATGGGGCTTTTCACCTATAATGCCCTACATGGTCAGGACTCTGGTTACCTGTTAGACCTCCTGGTTCCTGCTGTCTCAGTTCACTCCCTCCGTTCTTCCTGTGGAGGCCTTCTAGCAGTTCCTAGGTCGAGGTTGAGATCAGCTGGCGATAGGACATTTAGTATTGCTGCTCCCGTCCTTTGGAACTCACTTTCCTCTGGGGTTAAGGAGGCCCCCACCTTGGAGGTTTTCAAGGGCCGCCTTAAAGCCCTCCTATTCACCCAGGCATTTTTAGATTAAGTTATTAACCTATGATTTCTGATTTGAGTAGCATGGTCGATGTTTTGTTTTTATAACTATATGTATGTTCATAACTTTTTCTTATGTTTTATTGATGTACTATGAATATGTGTTTATTTATCTGTACGGCGCCCAGAGCCTCCGGGAATGGGCGTCTTTAAATACATTTTTTACCTTTACCTTTTACCTTACTCATTGTTTGTTGACAATCCTTAACTTGTAACAACAACCATTTAGAACTGCACATATGGGAAGGCAAATAGCATGACACAATTTTCTCTGCCATGCCCTTTATCACAACTTTTTTCCCAGACCGTTCTGTGCACAGCTTTGACTGCATTAACTTCCATACTCTTTCAATGACCGGCACAACATACAGTCTTTGGAAGTGAAAGAATAATGATTCACTAATCATCGCAAGCTTCAAAAAGTGGAAGATAAGTGCAATTTTCCCATAATTATTGCCAGAAGGTATGATAGCACTGGCAAGCATCAAATCACCTGAACTGAATCCATGCTTTAGTTGAGGTTGACTAGTCCATTTGAATTCCGTGTGATTATTGCCACACATCTGTTACAAAGAGAGGAACATGATTAGTAAGAAACACAATATGCGTACAAGTTTAAGCACTGCAGCTGCATTGCAGGGAATACAAGGCTTAGTAGTGTAATTAATTGCTGCACTCTAAATATATTTGCTCAGTTGTAAATGTAAAAATGAACAGCATATCAGCAAAGCACCCAGAAACATCAGTGCAACAATATCTACAGATCATGATCTGCTTTACAGATTGTGAGTGTTTGACTAGACTAAATAGAATGCAGTATTCAAAAGACAGTAAACAAATGCTTAGTGCTAACAATTTGTACTGGTTTTGCTGGCTATTGCTTTTGTGTACTGTAATACAGTGCCACCTACCCATGTGATGGTCAAACAACTGGCACTGGTGTGTGACCTGATATGCACTTCATCACCGCACGTGCGACACGTATGGAAGTGACATTGCTTAGCCAGTGTCATTATGTTTTGGAAGAAAACAAATTTATTCTGATCCATGACTGAGTGTGCTTGTTCACTCACATCAGCACTGCTGCCACATGTGAGCTGCACTCTCATCACTTTGACAGTGCTCTTCCTCATCCTCTTCCTCAGACAATCCCAAAATATCCGTGGCAATGGTGGCATCAGGTAGTTGTGGTGCACTGTGTCAATACATAGAAAAACATGCCATGTAAAGTGATTCCAGTCACACAGTTACAGAAACTAAAACTTTGTACACTTGAATCTGCACACAGCACAGCTACACTTGGAGAGGAATGTTATGTTCATGTCAAACATACACACACGTGAAAATGCTTGCGCATATTATGGAGACAGTAACATGGCATTTCAATGCAAATGTGAAAAACAGTAATGCAAGTACAAAGAGCAATGCTCAATGCTCCCTGACATTGTGTTCCGTGGGGATCAACTAACCTTGCTATGTGTTAATAAGTCAGGCGTTCATCATCACCATCTGCTTCCTCACTCTCTGCAACATAGGTCTTGTCTTTGTATTCTGTTGCAGCACTCCTGCATAAATCAGACCATGAATGTCAAGAACCAAGGTATTGTTAATACTAACTATAAAGCTGCATACTATGTGCCATAAGCACTGTGAGCACACTTTTGATGACATAAGGGGAGCACTGATAAAACAGCAAATTAGTAATTGTGGAACCAATCACACTTTGGAGCAATTATCATTGACTAATCCAAAACAGTAAATCGAAACACAAGCAGTGGACATTGCATAACCAGCATCGGCACACTATGCCCAGTCTAGCATTACTGCTGACTGTGTGCCAAGGAAACACATGCTACCAGTATGAGACCGAACACTGAAAACAATGAGACTTACTGTGGTGTTGGCATGTAAAGAAATGAGTTGTTAGGTCTGATTTCCATGTATCCATAATGTGTTGCCAAGGTGCTAATGCCCCAGAGTTGTAGTTTATCATCGGCAGTCATTGGCTTCAGATGTGACCTATAAGGACAATGGCGCATGATTAACACACTAAATCCAACTGACCATATTTTAATGAAGATCTCAAAAGCATAGACACTTGATTACTAAACTACTCGTGTGTAGTGAGGATCAGTATGACTCTCAATTATAAAAAATGGAAAGGATGAGTTAAGTTTCTAAGGTCATTTAGATTGACATGATTGGCAATACAAGAGAGTTGGATATCTTATTTGACAGAGAGATTACAATAACTGAACACAGCACTTTACTCTTAGTAACTGCACACTATCTGGTCACTTACATCCAAAAATGCATTCCTGTCTAGGCATTGCAAGTACATTATGCACCAGCGTAGTTCACTCAACAGACTCAAATGAGTAGGAATAGGACCAAAGTGAATGGGTTCATGTGGTGAGAAACACCAATGGTCCATTGATTTATGCCACAAAATTACAATAGTAGACAAAACTTACTGAGGCTGCATGAGCTGTTACAACGGTGGGTGAGAGGTACTGTCTATATGAAATGCTAAAGTAGTACATGGATTTGACCAAATAAATAGGGTTAAAACAATTGTTATAGCACACCAGTCTTTGCTCTGTTAAACCACTTCACATAATGAATCATGACACTGTTCACGTTGTCAGAAAAGGCCATGAACATTAGAAACATAGAAACATACAGTAGACCCATAGAAACATAGAAGTTTTTCTTTTTTTTTAGGTTTTGTTGACCGGGTAAGTGCACTAGACAAATCCTACCTATTTTCAGGCACGACCTGGGGGGAGGGGGATACAGATGAATGCCAGCTGACGAATCAGATTAAGCTGTTGGTGGTGTTTTTAGTGAATGAGGGAAATTTGGCCAGGACACTGGGGAAACTCCCCTACTGTGTTGCTGCCAGTAGGAGGACAGGCCGTTGTCAGGATGGCCACTCTGAGTGCAACACCATAGGAGGAAGACGTCTGTCTGGTGGGAGAGCTTGCCTCTGCTCCCACCGTTTGCAACACGAAGGTTCCCAATTTACAGTTGGTGGAAGTAGATTCCAACTTAGAATTTCATGATGCGTCTGTTTCTTTTGATGTTTTGGGCACTTTATGTGTGAAATCAGTGGATTGCAATGCTACTAGTGACCCTGCTTTTCCAAAGGATTTACCGAGTGTAGTAGCGGCAGGACGTGTCGCTTCACACCCACTGCCGATTCCAACTCCCCCTGTCAGCAACGTGGCGGCTGCTGTCATTTCTACAGATGAAACTACTGTAATGGGAGGGCCTGCAGAGAGCATTGAGTGTCTTCTTTCCTCTATTAGCAATGTTTGTCTCATTCATAGCTCCTCTAAGGTTCTACAGGCTACTGACTATACCTTTGAAAATTGCTCCCGTTTCTCTTTTGCCACCAGGACATGGAGGGCCTCTTGGACAGTCCTTTTCTAATGAGTCACCACCACTCAGTAAGGTGGCAGGTTTTGTGTTTAAACAGCCTGAGTCCCACACTCAGCCTAGCATGGTTTATCAGTCCACTGCATTCTCCCAAGCTGGGGTGACTGAATTCTTTTTTCCTGACTGTCTTTCTAAGACTCAAGTTACTATACCAGGAAACATTGGGGGGTCAAGGGCTTTGCTCCCTATTTCAGGGAACGCTCCTGAAAATAGGTCACCAGGCACAGCCCTTAAAGGGACAGGATGGAAACAGGCCCCCACAGGCGTATGGACGCCTGATCAAGCCTGGGACACAGATTTTGCATTATTTCAACATTCCTCAATGTGGAAACCTGATTTACCACTTTTGATGTCTATTGGAGGCTCTGCAGGGGAAATTGATTTGGTTTCTTCAGTTCCAGCCTTACCTCCTGCTACGGCTCCTAAGGAACAGACTCCCCCGCCTGCTCCCCAAAAATCCATTCCTGATCCTCCACTTGTGGACACTCTTGTATCTTTATAGAATCCTTCCTTGGTAAAACCCCCACAGCAGAAACCTCTGATGTCTGACTTATTTTCTTCTGCAAAAAGGGAAGCAGCTCCTTGTAGAAATTCAGTTCACATTCGCTACAAGGGGGGGTCTGGAGAACAGGCCGGACAGATGTTATGTGGGAAAAACTTTATTAAAAGAGTCACTCCATTTTATCCCTAATGATGTTTTTGCTTTCATTAACATTTCTGGAGAGGACAACTTCGATATCAGCTTTCGGACATCCCATGCTTTGGATTTGTTCTGGGAGCGATGTGGCCAGGTGAAGTTTTCTCCTATATGAACCCCCTTTTTGGCAATACCTCTAACTAAACCATTAATTAAGTTTGTCACAGTAATGTTTCAGAATGAGGGGGTCCATGTAGAAGATATTACTTTTTGGCTATCCCAGAAGTGTGAGGTTTTGAGTGCTCCTGATCCCATCTTGGATTCTGAGCAATTTTGGACTGGGGGATGGAAGTACAAAGTGAAACTAAGGCAATCTGATTCAGGGGTGGAGCATATTCCCAATTCCTTTTTGTTAGGTAGGGATGGGGGGGTTTGTTTTTATGGAGGGCAACCAAGAGCCTGCTATAAATGCGGTTCGAGGACACATCTTTCTAACGTTTGTGGGGGAGGTGGGGCACGTAACAATGCAATGTGCAAATCATTCCAGGTGTGATCTTTTTGAGGAGTATGGTCACATTTTCCGAGAGTGTCCTTGGGCGGCCAAAAATAAACCATCCTGTATAAGCCCAGACCTCTTGATTCAGAAGGCCCAGAGTGCTGCTAACTCCCCACCTCCTCCCCCTCCTGCCCATCCTCCCCCTTTCTCACCCTCTTCACCTATTATCACCAAAGAACAGATAGAGATTACTCACCCAGACCCTGCTGTTAGTTTTTCTTCATCTGAGCCTGATAAGGTAGCACAAACTACTTGCTCAGGCCCTCTTAAGGATAAGAAGCCCGACAGGCGGTCCCCCGGGCATTTTGGAACTCCCTCCGGTGTGCTACACTGATGCTGTTCCTGGTACTCCTGAGACAAGCATCAAAGCTTTGGCCCTGGGGTCACCACTACCACGATGTAGATCTGCCAAAAATGTGCACCCTAAATCTTCACCTTCTGTCCCCACTGTGGAGACTAGTAACTCTTATGCAGCGTTGTTTACCCCATGGGGTGATACAGAAATGGAGTTGGGAGATTCAGATTCCCAGAAATCTTCTTTGTCTACCATCTCACAATCAGTAGACAATTATAAGGAGAAAAAAAAAAAAAGGAAAAAGAAAGAAATGATAGTTAAGTTTGCAATTTCTGATTTATCATGCAGTTGTGTTGGAGCTCTTTAAATGTTCATAGCTTGTTGAACACAGTCAAAAGGCAAGCTCTGTTTCACTATGTTCATGAGCAGTACATTTCAGTTTGTTATTTACAGGAAACTTGGTTGCACTCTGTTGAGCAATTAACCTCTTTTAAGTGGGATTGGGTTTGGGGGCCATCTTATTGGTCCTTCGGTATGGATAAGGCAGATGGGGTAGGCATTTTGTTTAATTCCTTTCTTTCTCTCTACATAATTTGATTGATTTAATACCGGGTAGAGTTTTGATAATAGCTGGGAAATGGCAAGATGTGTGTTATCGTTTTATTAATATATATAATCCCCAATCGAAGGCAGATATAGTAGCCTGTTTGAAGGCAGTTCAACCCTTTTTAGTGACATCAGTCAGGGTGCTTTGGGGTGGAGACTTTAATTGCTCAATTATTGACTCACCTAAACAGAAAAATAAAAAAGTATATTGTGATTCCCATGCACTAGCACATATTGTTAAGGTAGCAGACCTGTGTAATTGCATGTCTTATGAAGATCAAGGGGCACATTATTCCTACGTGAGAGGGAAATGTCACTCTTTAATAGACTATATGTTAGTTTCCCCTTCCATACAGGTGAGCTCCTTTAGGATGGTTCCTAGTGAATTTTCTGATCACTCCCTTTTGTTATGTTATCTTCCTTTAACTGGTCTCTCAGGGTTTCGGCAGGTACGATGGAAGTTAAATGCTTCCAGTCTGGAGTTTCCGTACATACAGTCAAGGGTTAAATTTATTTTACAGGCCAGATTATCGGTGGTTTTTCTTTATACTGATGTTGGGGATTGGTGGAGGCAGACTAAGTCGGACTTGCGCACCTGGTTTAAAAAACAAGGAAGTAAGACTAAAAACCTAAATTCTTGAAATATTTATCTCTGAGACAACAGCTTCAGAGACTCATGACATTTGCAAATGCTTCTCAGTATGATTATTCCGCACAAATAAATAATCTTAAAGGTGAGATGAAAGCCTTTCAGTATGACAGGGCTAAGACACTGCAAGCTATTCTCACTAATGGGACAAGGAAATCTCCTATTGGGGATCCTTTTGAAGTTTGTAAAACTTTGAAAGATTCTTCTACTATGGATTCATTACAACAAACTGATTGGTCTATATTCTATAATTACCTCAAGCATGCAAATAAGGGATTTAATTAAAGGTCATTATCAATCACTGGAACACTCCCTTCCTGTTTCAGAGGAATCCATGCTTTCCTATTTAAATTTTATTAAAGTTCCTTCAAGGGCAAAAGAGACCTTAGCATTATTGGAGCCCATTTCTCAAATGGAAATTCTGGCTGTAATTCAGAAACTAAAATCAAACATTTCCCCAGGAACAGATGGTCTTTCAAATAACCTATATAAAGCCTTTTCCGTGGAGTTGAGTCAATGTTTTTTTTTTGTTTCCATATTTCAGTAAAAGCTCCACCATTTTTTCTTCCTTTTGAGAAGGTTTATTGATTCATTTATTTAAATCAGGGGATAAATGGAACATTAAGAATTGGCGGCCCATTACCTTGTTAAATTCCGATTATACAATGTTTACAAGCATTCTGAATACCCGATTGAAAAATTATGCTAGACTGGTGATATCTCCTTATCAATTTTGTGGGATTCCAGAAAAAAGAATTCAATCCACCTTAATGATTATACGTGATGTCATTGAACATTTATCTTTATCCGGTATTTCTGGTTCTATGGTGGTGGATGATTTTGAGAAAGCTTTCGCTAGGGTGCATTTACCCTTTTTGTTCTTAGTTTTAGAACAGTATGGAGTTCTGAGTCAATTTGTTAATTTAATTAAGATGATTTATGAACATAATATGGTTTTTCCCTTCTTAAAAGGGAGCAAGGTTCAAAGCTTTTGTTAAGGACTCGGGTGCATAAGGGTTGCCCATTGAGTCCTCTTCTTTATATTTTTTAATTGAATCCCTTGTTGTAATATTTAATCACCTATCAATGCTGGGTTGGAATTCCAGATAGAGTTTCTAGGGATCAACATTTGTTGTTACAGGCTTATGCGGATGACCTATTACTTTACTTTTCTAGTCAGTCTGATGTTCACAAATTTTTGGCAGCTTTTGACACTTATGCAACAGTTTCTAATGCCAAGTTGAATATTCATAAAACTAAAGGGTTATTTCTTGGAGCAATAGGCCCAGTTGATATGACACAGGAGGGTATCTTTTTTTCTTGATCCCCTCTTAAGATTTTGGGTATCCTGTTTGGGCCCCAGAATCTGCCAGCAGAAAACTGGGAATCAGTTCTTCAGGTGGTTGAGACTAAAGTTAATCGATGGAAGCATTGGAAATTTTAAAAATTGAAATATGTTCATATTATTAAACAATTTTTGTTACCCAGTCTACAGTATGTAGCCATGATTTTTCCCCTTCTGGTTCATTTGGAAACCAGAGTATATAGTTTGTTTTTCCAAATGTTATGGGGCAACGACCTAATCCCAGTAAACAACAATGTTATACTTATTTAAGCACAAAATCAGGAGGTCTAGGGATGGTAGATCCAGTTGTATTTTTACATTCCCTGTTCATTATGTGTCCCATTAAGTGTGGTTTGACCCCATCTAAAGATGTTGGGACAAGATGGGCTGTCCGGGTTTTGGGCAAATACCTTGCCACTTGGCATAACTTAGCTCCTAAATTAAATCCTCATGTACATATCCCACTATACTTTTGGCCAGCTGTCCAAAAATTATATAAATGGAATATTACTAAAGAAACTATACTGAATAATAAGGTTAAGGGATTTTACTTACTGATAATGGGGCAGCTATATCCACAGGACCCATGCTTTAAAAATTGCCCGTCTACCCTGAATCCTAAGGTCTTGGCTCAATTAAATAATAACAGATTGCCTCAGTTTCAATGGGAAGTCCAATGGTTGATTTTTTATGGTAGACTGAAAGTTCGGGGTAAAGCCAAATATAAAGTAGTGGAAGAAAGGAATTGTCCTTACCTAGAATGCATTAATGTTGGAGAAACAATGGAGCATTTTTTTTTTTTTGCAGTGCTCCTATTCGAAGGGGTTGTGGGCTTTTGTGGCAACCCTATGGGGTTTTAAATGGCATAATTTTATTTCTTATGACATACTAATCCTTGGAATATATACTGCAACTTTCTCCCATTTTCATGATGAGACGTTATCTTTATTTTTTTGTTGTTTAAGATATTATTTGTGGCAAGCTAGGTGTCAATGGGTTCTCTATCAAAGGAAAATGCCATATTATTGTTTTAGTATTTTAGTTTCAAATGAGCTTTCTAGAATATATTCCCAGGATACATGGAAATTGGCACTTGCTGAACTGCAAAAGTGGTGGAAAGGGTTCCTTCACTTTATAAAGTTTAAGTAATTTAGTAATATGTTTTCTTTCTTTTTCTTCCCCTTTTTTCTTTCTTTTGATTACTGTTGTTATTATTGGCATCTTCTTTTTCTTTTCCTTTGTGTACTGATTGGATTCTCTGTATTGTTTCTATGTTATTATTTCAATAAAAACTCCCCTATTCTTTTCGATTAGTGCCATGGGATCTTTAACATCCACCTGAACTACCACAAATCCAGGCAGATGGGACCTCGGTTTAACAGCTCATCCGAAAGACGGCACCTCAGAAGTGCAGCACCCCTCTCATGCTGCACTACAGTGTCAGTACTGGGATATTTACCCAAGTGCCAGATGGGGGAACTGAACCCACAGCCCTGATGGCAGATAAGGACCACAAGGTCCATCCAGGCTGCCCATTTCTTTTTCTACCTTATAAATGTGCCATCAGCCTTTGCTCTGTCAATGGCTTATCTATTCATACTCATCTGTATTGCTCCCTTATGCCTATCCCATGCCTGTTTGAAGCCCTGCACTATATTCATATCCACCACTTCCTAAGGTAGGCCATTCCATGCATCCACCACCTTTTCTGTGAAAAAGAACTTCCTCACGTTACTCCTTAATCAGCCTCCCTCTTATCTAATGCTGTGTCCTCCTGTCCTGCTATTTTTCTTATATTGAAACATGTTAGACTCTTTCACCTCATTAATGCCCTTAAGGTGTTTGAATGTTTTGATCATATCCCCTCTCGCTCTCCTTTGCTCTAGGGTATACATATTGAGCTCCATTAATCTGTCCTCATATGTTTTCTGATGTAGTCCCTGCACCATTTTGGTTGCCCTTCTCTGGACTGCCTCAGTTTGGCTAATGTCCTTGTGAAGGTGTGGCCCCTAGTACTGCACGCAGCACTCCAGATGGGGCCTAACCAGTGTCTTGTAAATAGGGAATTTTACCTCCCTGTTCTGACTTGTGATACCCCCACTAACACATCCCAACATCCCTCTAGCCTTACCTACTGATTTAGTGGTCTGCTTGGATGATTTCAGGTCATCGGTGATGATGATGCCCAAGTCTTTTTCTTCCCTTGTGACTGCAAGCAACTCCCCTGCCAGCCCATAGGTGGCTTCAGGGTTTCTCTTCCCTATGTGCATGATCTGGCACTTCTTTGCATTTAACCCCAGTTGCCACTCCTCTGACCATTTTGCCAGTTTATCCAGATCTCTTCTCATTCTGCCCACCCCATCTGGATCATCTACTCTGTTGCAGATCTTGGTGTCATCTGCAAACAGACAAACCTTATCCTCCAGTCCATCTGCAATGTCACTGAGGAAAATATTGAAGAGGACTGGCCCCAGAATTTATCCCTGAGGTACCCCACTTGTTACTTGCATCTCTTCTGACTGTATACCATTTACCACCACTCTCTGTGTTCTGCCCATCAACCAGTTTGCCACCCGGTTGACCAACTTCTGACCCACCCTGAGTCTACCCAACTTATTAATCAATCTTCTATGTGGAACAGTATCGAAAGGTTTGCTGAAGTCAAGGTAGGTGACATCAACTGTTCCCCCTTGGTCCACCACTCTGGTTACCAAGTCAAAGAAATCTATGAGATTAATTTGACAGGGCCTTCCTTTTGTAAACCCATGCTGTCTTGGATCCTGTGTTCCAATGGATTCCAGGTGTTGCACTGTCCTTTCCTTAAGGAGTGCCTCCATAATCTTGCACACTACTGAGGTAAGACTGACTGGTCTGTAGTTCCCTGCCTCCTCCCTGCTACCACTCTTGTGGAGTGGGATCACATGAGCCCTTCTCCAGTCTTATGGGACCTCTCCTATGCTCAGAGACTCACTAAACAGTTCTGCTAATGGCTCTGCTAGTTCCACCCTTAGCTCCTTTAGTACCCTGGGATGTATGCCATCAGGTCCCATTGCCTTGTCCACCCTGAGCTTATCAAGCTCTTGTAGGACCCTTTCTTTTGTGAATGGACTAGTGCACACCTCCCTCCCCACTGTGTCCATGGTGCTGAGATGTGGGCCCTGCCCTACCTTTTCTTCAGTAAATACTGAGCAGAAGTATCTATTTAGGATAGATGCCTTTACATGGTCCTCCTCACACTCCCCCTTATCTCCTTTGATCTTAGCAATACCCCCTCTGGACTTTCTCCTTTCACTAATGTATCTATAGTACGTCTTGTCACCTTCTTTTACTGTTTGTGCTAGTGTCTCCTCGGTTTGGACCTTTGCCTGCCTTACTGCCTTCCCTACTTCCCTTAGGGAAGTTTAGTATGCCTCCCTATCTTCATCCTTCTGCATTCCTTTATACTTCCTGAAGGCCAGCCTTTTGGCTCTGACCTTTTCTGCTACTGTTTTTGAGAACCAAAGTGGTTTCCATCTTCATTTGCACTTTCTTTTCTCTCTAACACAATGGGATGTTGCTTCAAGTATTGCATCCTTAATGCTTGCTCACTTTTCTTGTACCCCCTCACCTGTATTTCTTTTTGCCAGGGCTAGCTTAACTCTGTTGGCCATCTTATCAAAGTCAGCTCTCTGAAGTCCCATATTTTTGCCTTGGAATGGGATGATTTAGTTCTAGTGGCCAAACTGAACCATACCATGTGATGGTCATTGGCCCCCAAATGACCTTCTACCTGGAGATCTGTGAGCCTTTCCTGTTAGTCCGTCATAGATCTAGGATAGCCCTGTCTCTTGTGGATTGTTGTACCAGTTGTTTGAGGTCTCCCTTGCAGGGAATCCACCATGTGCCTAGTTCTGGCAGATATTCCTGCTGGTATTGACCAATCTGTATCTAGCATGTTGAAGTCTCCCATTATCAGAACCTCCCCTTTAGCTGTCATGTTTTGTTTATCTTCTAACAGTAATGTGTCTATGTCCTCCCCCTGGTCTGGGGGCCTGTAGACAACCCCAGTTTGTATGACTGTCCCATTTCCTGTTTTCAGGGTGACCCATAGTTCTTCTGGCTCCTTATGTGTATTCTGAATTTCTGTAGCTTTGATATTTTCATTGACATACAGGGACACTCCACCGCCCCTTTTTGTACCTCAGTCTCTTCTGAACAGTACATAGCCAGCTACTAAAGTCTCCCAAGTGTAGTTACTGGTAAACCACATATCTCTAATTGCTACTATGTCCAGTTTAGCCTCTGTCATTATTGCCTGCAGGTCTGGGATCTTGTTTCCCAGATTGGAAGCATTTGTGTTCATGATTTTCCATTGGCCAGATTTCGGTGTGTTAGTTGTTGGGTGAAGTCTGGCATTTCCCCTGTGTGTCATATGGGGAGCTGGACCTTCTTCCTTACCTGGTGATACAAATGAACTACAAACATGCTGAACTCCTGTTTGACCACTAGCTGAGCAGGGAGGGGTGTCCTTCCCATTTGACGTATGGGGTGTTGCACCCCCTCCCCATTTGCTAGTTTAAATATTCTTCAAAGATGTCAAACTTCTGCCCCAATGCACTGACTCCCTCCTTAGTCAGATGCAGTCCATCAAATTTAAAGAACTTTCGCTCCCAAAACTGTTGCCAGTTCCCTACAAATTTGTTTCCTTTTTCCTGGCACCAGCCCTTGAGTCACATGTTTATCTCCCCTTCTCTGACTTTCTGTCCATCTTCCCCCTCTCCCAGATTGGCAGGATCTCAGAGAAGGAGATGTCAGGTGAAATGGATGATAGCTCATCACCCAGCCTGGTCAGGTGTTCCTTGGTTTCCATAACTGACTGGCTGGCAAGATTGTTGGTCCCTATGTGTGCCAGGACATCAATTTTTTCTCCTGCTTCCTAAATAATTTTAGCTATGTGGTCAGTGTCTCTCCATGCTGACGTACCTGAGAGACATCTAACCATTACCCCTGGCTGGAGATAGGTATCAACTTCCCGAATCATGGAGTCTCCTATGATCAGAAGTTTTCTGGATTTCCTTTCTGCTTTTTTTGTTTTGGTTCCTGTTTTGGGTGAGTTTTGTTGTGCTAGCTCCTGTGCTGCAGTGTCTTGGTCATCAGTGTCCTCTGCCCCTTTGTTTGATTTTGGAGATAGAGGCAGATACCTGTTTGTAGTTTTTATATGGTTTGTGGAGGTAATATTTTGGAGAGCACTGAGTGATGGGGCACCCGATTTGCCCCTCCTAACCACCTGCCAACCTCCTGGACCAACTACCCTCTGCGGTCAAGGTACTTCTGTTGGATGTTGAAGAAATGGTGGGTGGTTCTTATAATATATTTCCTCTTGAATATGCAATTTGAGGTGTGCAGTCTCTGCCCATGCTGCCTGGAGCCGAGCACTTAGATCTCCAATGGCCCAAAATGTAGGACAGTGTCCTAAATCCTGTAAAACTGCCCTTCTGAAAAGTGTTCGGCAGTACCTGCAGTCAATGATATTCATCCCAGATAAGTTGCTGGGTTTATAACCTGATCAGAGTAATTAGAAGGAAGAAAATGAAAGTAAAAGTTTGATTTTGTGTTTTGTTTGTTTGTTTATGTATAGCTTGCTATAACAAGTTAAATTACTAGTGCCCCTGTAAATGAAGTCAGTGTGTGAATACCCCACTGATCTGCCCCTTCCTGCTTTGCCACAGGAAATGTAGTGTGGGGTGATTGGGGATGGGTGGGTGACTGGGCCCTTCCCCTGCTGAAAAAGAACAACCACGGATGAAAGAAACAAGGCGGTAAGAGCAGAAACAATCAGCCAGCAACAAATGCAGTAGCCCTGAAAGCTTATCGTAATGATTGATAACACTGTAAAACCTGTAAAGCACCACCTGTAATAATTTCACAGAAGATATACCCTGTAAGAAACACTTTGCTACAGAGAAAAATAAAGCAGTAACAGAAGATATACCTTGCAAAAGACAATTTGAATCAAAAGATTACAGCAGTAATCTGTTAGCACACACCTGTAGGCACACCCTGTAATAATGCAGCAGAAGCTATACCTAGCAACAACAATCTGAATCAGAGAAAAATAAAGCAATAAATGTTAGCAACAAACAGTAACAATCCCTGTGAGTACAAAATAAAAATAACACCACACAGTAAATCTGCCAAGCCAAAAGAAGCCTTAATCCTTTCCCTTGCTCTGTTCTTTCAAGCAACCTAGAGGAAAAGAGCTCAGGTGAAGTTAGGTGTCTTGGCCAGCAAACCTAGTCTTCCATTGTTGAATTACACTCAAAAAAATGCACTACCTTCTGGGAGAGATCAGATTAATGTTTATATAGTGTAGTGCATAATGCAACCTCTGTTGCTAACTGATCAACACAGTGACAGACCATTGTTTTGTCTATGTAAACACACAGGTTAATAACAAGCATAACAAGATACTTGCAAAAATGTTGTGGTTAAGTGGCTCAGATCTGCGTCATGCGCATTTCTCTGGCATGGTGTTGAAAGCCAATCCGTTGCTTTAGTTGACATTGGTGTCAAGTGCAGAACTGGTGATGTGAGCACGGGCATTGTACCATGCGTAGTGTTGGATACTTGATAATATCTAGAGCAACAGGAATGAGAGAAAGCAGAAAAACAGATTGAACAACGGTAGTGTACTGTATCTATTTAATATATTGCAGTATTTTATGCATGTTAATCAGTCAAAATATATAATTTGCATTAATGGATGCAGTCATTGATGTGACAATATAGTGACTGGCAAATGAACTACTAAACAGTTTCTGAAGCTATATGACTGCAGTGGTAATGACACACATGCTGAATGTGTTCACAACAGGCATCATTGGACACAATGTACACTGTTGCCTTGTCATCAAAAAGAGCATCTTATGCAAAGACATTTGACAACTCATATGTTCAGTAGTATTCTAGCAAGGTCAGAATGAATGTCCAACTTCAGGCTTTGCTTGACTGACAGCTAACGTCCCATCTGAGCACCAATGGCAATTCGGCATTTGCCATGCTTGGTGTCACGCTCTTTTTTTTTTTTCTTTTCTTTTCAGATTCTGTCTTATAAAGCTATTGATGGCATGTATTTGTGTTGATGAAAACATGGTCCTGCAAGGAGAGCAGAAAGGAAAACAGTATCACACATTGAATCAAGGCAGACTGTACCAATATTTATGCCTGCCATAGGAGAATTAATGAGAAGCAGTGCATCTGTAGATCGGTGACCGTGTTTGTGATATGCATGGAAATTGGTGCACTGAATGGTCAGAGGCCTTGCAATGCACAAGGTGCAGTGGAGTTTTTGCAGCTTGAGACCGGTTTTAAAAACTAGTGAAATGTACAATCATGACGCTCTTTATTTCATTACAATACTGTTGCAGGTGAGCAATTTAAAACAAAAGACACAATAAAAATGAAAAAAACATGCGATGAATAATACATTTGGTGTAAACACTTAGGCCTGGATATTCAAAAGGGTTGCTCATGGCGCAACAGGGATGCACCATGTACAACCCACCAATGCACCCAGCACGATATTCAAGGGGACAAGTTACGATGCGCAACTCCCGATGCACCAGGGTACATCGGTAATGTATGCCATGCAAATGCAGGGGACATACCCATGCATATGCGGCACATCCCAATATTCAGCCCGGAATGTGTGGCCCATATGCAGGCACAACCCCGCCTTGTGCCACTGAGGAGGGTACAAAGAAGTGCCTGGGAAAACCAGGAACAAGTCCAGGCCACTCACAGGTGAGCTGCCATATTGCAGGGTGCAATACAGCAGCCACCAGTTGTGGGTGGCCACCCACCCACCCAGAACACTGACCACAAGTCCCCTGCTTCACATATCGGGCCTGTGTAGTATAGTATGGTCTGCATGCCCATTGGTCCACACAGTGGTCCAATAGGCGTACAGACCATACTGTATGCTGTCATTCGGCGGGCGGCAGGACGGCAAGTGGGCAGGGTGCTACCGCCTGCTGGATGATGGGGGTGCTGGGTGGTGGGGACCCCTATGGGCGGGTGGGAGGGGGGTACCACTGGACCACCAGGTAATTTAATTTTACATATGCCTATGATCGGGCGATGGGAAAGTATCCACTGGACCAGCAGGGATTTATCATTACTTATGCCCACAATCAGGCAATGGGGGGTATCCACTGGACCACCAGGGACTTTAACATGCCTTATGCCCATGGTTGGGCATACGGGAGTGGGGGAACCACCATGGGATTGCAGGGCATTGGTCCCCGATGGCTGTAGCCTGGCAGGGTGCGCCAGGCACAAGTCACTGGGGGATCTGCACACCCCATGCAAATGGGGCCATAATGCATTGCAAATGGACCCATTTGTGCCTTGCATGCATAATAGACTAATTTGCTTGCTCAGTGCTGAATATCGTGGTTGATGCACCTAGCGCAACTGCACTTGCCCTGGCGCATCCCCCTGCTCCCATTCTGTCACTTGCACTGGTGCAGTGCCACTGCACCATGCATAGTGCATGCACCATCAGTGCCATATTCAATGGTGCTGTGCCATGGTGCAGCACTGTTGAATATCACCTGGTCCATGCCCTTGCACAGCCCAGTTGCGCTGCACCTGGGCTTGTGCCCCTGCCTGGCGCAGTATGAATATCCAGCCCTTACTGCACAATGGTGGCACAACCGTAGTGTTTCATCTGTTAGTCATCTGTATTCAGTCTGACTTTGTCCATTGTGTGACTAACAAGGTGTAGAATATGTCAAAGTGTGGCATAATTACACCACTAGGTATGCACTTCAGTAATTACGTCCGTAACCATTCTTTCCTGTTGTTACCTATCCCATGATTTCAATGTGTATTGACTACAGTGAATCAGTGTAGCTTGTGAGATAAGGCTAGTAAATTACAAACATAAAGGGTGGAAATAAAATAAGATAATACACCATTAAATTTAATACTAGCAACTGCTAAGTGTAACCATCTGTTTGTGGGATCTGCATTATTAAACAGTGCATGGGTGATTGAGAACCGCATGCCGGTCTGCTATTTCTGAGTTGTTGGAGAAATAATGGAGGCACTGCTTACATATAGACTATTGAGCAAGTGGTATTCATTGGTGCACAAGAACCAAAATGAAGCATTGATTCATGGTAGGGAGGTCATGGCAAACCAATCTGACTGCACTTTCTTATTGGTTTTACAAGAGAGGTGGATGAGAGTGGTGGTGGCAGTGGACAGTGCCTACTTGAACCCAGGCACAGGTTTCCACTCCAAACCACTTAAAAGGTGGGTCCATAGGATGGGTAATCTGTTTCTTGTCCACAAGGTAGTACACTGAGTCAGGATCTGGTCAAGGGACAGGATGCAGTGGGTGATGTTAAATATGAACCAATCCTGGGAGAGGGGATAATAAGCATGGTTCAACAGGACGGCACATCATTGCTTAATGTCTCCATTTGTGACATCGAGGATGGCCTGGAGGAACAGCATACCTTTCAGCAGAAGATGCTAAGATCAGACACAGGGTAGAATACATACTGCAAAATTAGTTGTGAAAAGTCTGAGAGACTTAGTAAACATGGAAAACTGGTGCTAGGTAAGGCAACTGTGGTTGCAATCAAACAAATGAACTCAAAATGGGGGACCTTAATATGCCAGATGTTAACTGGAGCACCTTTGCTGCAGTTACATCCAAGAGCAGGGTCATTCCAGATGCCCTACAGGGGGCATGGCTCAGACTGCTAGTGTTGGTACCACTTTGTTGGGATTTATCTTAGATCTGGTACTCTCAAACAGGGCTGGAAAAAGGATCTTGGATTTAGAGGTGGGTAGCCATCTTGGAACAAGCGACCACCAAACAGTGAGGCTCACTATAAACACAGCCATAGAGTCACACCATACAAAAGCAAGAGTACTGGACATTAGGAGGGCTGAGTTTGTGAAAATGGGAGAGTGCCTCAGAAAAGAACTATCCAACGGGCAAGAAGGAGGGGTGGTGGAACAATGGAGGAAAATCAACACAGCCATCACAGGGGCACCAAGCCTTTGTGTGAGGCAAATCTACAAAACAAAATGAAGGAAAGAACCACTATGGTTCTCAAAAGAGGTGAGGGGAAAGGTTATGGAAAAAGGGGTAGCATTCAGGAAGTGTAAGGAAACACAGAAGGAGCAGGACAGAGAACTGCATCAGTTAAATCTGAAGGAAGTGAGGAAGTCAATCAGAATAACAAAGGCCCAAATCAAGGAAAAGATCACCAACTCAGTTAAGAAGGGGGAGAAAACCTTTTATAGTTACATCAGGGAGTGAAAGAAGACCAAGGGAGGGACAGTGAGGCTTAATAAAGGCAGAGGGGAGGTGGACAGAGGGTAACAGTGAAAAGACAGAGATACTGAACAAATACTTTTGCTCAGTATTCACAAAAGAAGAAGAGGGGGAAGTACCTAAACCAAAAAATAGAAGCACTCTGGACAAGGGGGTCAATACCAGCACATTCACAGAAGATAGGGTAATGAAACAACTCCTAAAACTCAAGGTGGACAAAGCAATGGGGCCTGATGGAATTCACCCCAAAACTGTAAAATAACTAAAGGGAGACCTAGTGACACCACTGACTACCCTTTTTAACAAATTATGGGAGGATGGTGTGGTACCTGAGTACTGGAGTAGGGCAGATGTGATTACCCTTCACAGAAGTGAGAGCAAGACAGAGGCAGAAAACTACAGACCACTTATTTTGACATCAGTGGCAGGGAAAAGGAAGGAATAACTTCAGAAGGAAAGAAATGTTGACTTCCTAAAGGGCAGTGGGGCACAGGACCAAAGGCAGCATGGATTCACAGTGGAAATGTCATGTCATGTGAATCTAATTGTTGTCTTTGACTGGGTGACCAACGTAGTAGACCAGGGAGGGGCTGTGGACATGACCTGCCTAGACTTTAGCAAGGCATTTGACACAGTCCCACAAAGAAGCTTAATAAACAAGCTAGCCAGCCATAGAGTGGGTCCCAGGGTTGTAGCCAGGGTGAAACATTGGCTGGACAACAGGACAACATCTCCACCAGGACATAGACAAGATGGAGGCAGTCCTGAGGAGGGCAAATAAAATGGTGCAGGGTCTGCTCCTAAAGTCATATGAAGACAGACTAAAGGAGCTTAATATGCATACCCTCGAGGAAAGGCGGGAGAGGGGGAACATGATAGAAACTTTCAAGTGCCTCTAGAGAATCAATAAAATCCCAGTGGGTAGCATCTTTCAGAAAAAGAGATGTGCAAGAACAAGGGGGTGCAATTTGAAGATAGAGAGGAGGGGATGGCTCATGGGCACTGTAAGAAAAGTATTTTTGCACAGAGAGGGTAGTGGATGCATGGAACATCCTTTCTGAGGAGGTTGTAGCATTCAAAAAAGTGGGGAAATTCAAGAATGCATGAAACAGACATAAAACAGTTCTTGTCGGGTGTAAGAGGAAGTAGGCTGTTGGTTAACAAGGATCTGCAGCTTATCCAATAGTTAGGGAAATGGGAAAATTGGGTCAGCCAAGCAGTCCTTATCTGCAAAGTCTATGTTTCTATCTTTCTAAAAACACCATGGATGCTAGTTCCCAGTGGAAAGGTACAGGAAGGGAGGGTAGATGATGAAAGACAACAGGCAGAAAGGAATTGCGTCACCAATGCTTCTGATAACTTAATGGCCTCTAAACATACTTCAAAGGTAGCAAAGAAGGACAAAGGCATGCTCAGGTGCATGCACAAAGGTATCAGTAGCAGAAGGATAGAGGTGGTGATTACACCACATGAAACACTTGCGAGGCCATACACAAGGAGTAATGTGTGCAATGTTGGAGGTACTTTGCCAGGGCGAGGGAATGGCATAGTGGTTCATTGAGGATCACACACAAATGGCACTTGAAAACATAGAAAGAGACACTGAAGGAACTCCAGATGTACTCACTGGAGGTGATAAGGTCAAATGGAGACATTATAAAGACCTTCAAGTACACTAAAGGCATAAACAAGGTAAAATGGGGATCTTCTCACAATGTCAGACAAGTACATGAATGGGGTAGTGGTAATGGGTTGCAGATGTGTGCATGTCATGTAGAGTGGTATGGGAGGAGAGGAGTAAATATGTATTAACACAAATGTTGATGGGTCTATGGAGCAACCAGCAACTGGACATGGTGGTCTCAAACACAGTGAGGAGCCAAAACCATGAATGAGACAGACATAAATGGACCATGGGTGGCAGGGAAAAAAGTGGGTAGACACTGAATGAGTAGGGTAAAGGTAGCCAAACAAGGATGGGCTTATGGGCATACTGGGTGTGACTAACAACCCATATGGGCTGCCAATGGCTATGTCTCTATGTTCACAATGTGCACAATGTAGGCCATAATTACTTGCTGCAGTAGGGTTTGTGCACCCAACGTGAACCACAACTGCGGGTCTCTATCTCTCACTACGTCTCAGTATATATGTCTCTGTCTATACCTCTATCTGTCTGTCTATCTGTCTATCAATCTACTGTATCTAGCTACCTGTCTTTCTGTCTGTCTGCCTGCCTGCCTGTCTAACTGTCTATCTCCCTATTTATCGCTCTATGTATGTATGTATGTATGTATGTATGTATGTATCTATGTATCTATCTATCTATCTATCTATCTATCTATCTATCTATCTATCTGAATGTAATGATCACTCAGACATGTAGTACTCTGATTAGTTTACTTGGTAGCACTGTACTGCATGACATGGTTGTAACACTGGCATAGTGTTACGATAATGCCCACCAAAATAGGGTTCATATCAATATGTTTGTACATGTGCAGTAGAGCAGCACACGCAAACCACCTATGCTAAAACAAATGAACATATGAAGAAGACAGCAGAAGGCTATTTTTTTGTCTATCTTGTCTGCTCATATTGCAGGTTACACAGCTTGAGTTACTGCCCCTGCTCTCCCTAGCAACACTTCCCATCCACTCTATCCATGATCCTTACCTTCACCCAATACCTATCCTGGCCTCTCTTTAAGCTGCCCACTGTATGCAAAGAGATGACCTCTTCCAGAAGCACATTCCAAGAGTCCATCTCCCTCTGCGTGAAGAAGTGATTCCTGATCTCCCTCCTAAACCTCCCACCCTCCAGCTTAAGACTGTGCACCCACATCTAATGGTTGCCACTCAGCTTAAAGTGACTCTTCATTTCCACCTTATCTATCCCTTTTAAGTACTTGAAGGTACCAATCATATCCCCTCTCTCCTGTCTTCCAGGGAGTACTGTTCACTGTCCTCAACCTGTTTCATATGCCTACCATGCTGACCCTCTATCATCTTTGTAACCATCCTCTGGACATTCTCCAGCAGGTTAATATGCTTTTGTAGGAGTGGTCAACAGTACTGAACCCCAAACTCTAGATGTGGCCTTACCATGAACCTGTACAAGGGCAATATAACCTCTTTTCTCCTACTACTAATCATCCCTAGATATGCATCCCAGCATCTTGTTTGCCTTTGCTGCTGCTTTCTTGCACTGTGTGATGTGCTTCAGGTCACTAGTGATCACCACCAGGTACTTCTCCTCCTCTGATGCAGATATTCGGACTCCACCCAGGTAGTACTCTGTCCTGTGATTCTTGACTTCAGTATGCATAAACTTGTATTTATTGGCATTGAAGCCAAGCTGCCAGATCTTGGACCACTTCCCCATCTTTTCCAGATCATCCTTTATGTCCTGTATCCCATCATCTGTGTCTACTGTCCCGCACAGCTTGGTGTCATCCACGAATGGGCACATCTTGCCTTTAATGCCATCCCTACTGTCATTGATGAAGACATTGAACTACACCGGCCCCAGCACCGAGCCCTGTGGGACCCCACTGGTTACCTCTCTGATGCCAGATTGCTATCGCCCTGCAACCGCCCTTTGGGTTATGTCCCTCAGTCAGTTTTCTACCCATCTGGCCAGCTGTTCCCCGATCCCCAGATCCAACAACTTCATGATAAAACTTTTATACACATCATTAAGGTGGCTGCAGACACCGTTCAGTACAGTACAACCCTCTTGGTTCTCTTACTCAGCTACTTTCTTGCCTCTTAGTTCCAAATAGTCTACATTAGTTTAGTATAGTTTTGTTATTGTTGTTGTATACATTTTGTTTTTCATGATCAGTTTAGGTCCCCAGAACTGGAGAAATCAAAATGCATTATGGTTCCTACCTAGCAGTGGATAAAATTTTTTTTTAATTGGCTTATGGTTATAAGGATGTATATTTGTGGCACCGAATACATGATTTAATCACTGTTTTCAGTCACTTGGCATGCACTTCTCATTGGATAGTCACCTATATTTAGTTTTCATCAGAGAATGCAGATAAAAAAAACTGAGAGATACTGTAGGTAACACTCAACAACATAGTTACATAGCAGATGATGGCAGAAAAAATGACAAGGTCTATCTAGTCTGTCTTATTAAGCATAGTTACTGCTTCCTTACCACAGATCATGTCAGACCTGCAACCTAACTGGCCCTTGTTCCAGATGCCATGAGTCCCCGGTGTCTATCAAATGTGTGCTTGAATGCCTCAATGGTGGTTACACCCAGCAGTTCTACTATCAGCTTGTTCGAAGGTGTAATTGCCCTCTCAGTGATAAAGTACTTCCTAACATTACCCCTGATTCTTCACCCCTCCAGCCTCATATCATGTCCTCTGGTACTCATACATTTTCTCCTCTGTAGGAAGTTACCTTCCTCTACTTTATTTATTTCAGTGATGTATTTAAATGCCCCTATCATGTATCCCCACTCCTTTCTAACTTGAAGTGAATACATATTTAGATCTTTCAGCTTGTCTTCATAGTTCTTCTATCTATTGCATACACTGGACCAACTTGGTAGCCATTCTCTGCAGTGCCTCCACCAGTTTGATGAAACACTCAGTTCCAAACAAAATTATAGTTACTACAATCAGGTCTTGAAGAAGCAGGACACATTGTGAACAATCGATCTTTGAAAGCTACACTGATCACAGTTAAATAATGAGACAATGTAATAGCAGTCCACACTGGCTGCCAGCCTATGCTGAGTGATGTTACATTGTTTGTGATGTGCTCATTGTTAGATGTGAAAAACAAATTGATGCACTGTTTCATGAGTTCTGAATGTCCCGAGTACAGCAACCAGTCCACTAATTGTACAAGTGTGTGTTAATGTGCCCCAGTTCTTGGCTTATCATCGGATCATGTGGCAGTCCATGTCGGAGTATGGGGGACACATTTGCCACTGTAAGACTTGAGCGAGAGTGCCTGAAGAAAACATGGGTAGACTAAAGCAGCCTACATTGGGTTTTGCAGCTAAGGTAAACAATACTATCAAGTTGCTCAAAAAAGGACAAAGTGTAGAATTCATTTCCAAATTTCAGTCTGAAACTCATTGATAGTATGGCCAGGCAAAGAGATAGTAAGAATAACACACATACTACAGGGTAGGAACATTGTAGACTGCTGCTTTGTTGTGACACTGCTTTGGCTACAGGCTCAGTCACATTTCGTTCTGCCTTTCAAAAGAACAAACAGTATTTCTTACCCATCGTCACATAACAAAGCAGGTTAGGGATCGCCAAGTAGTGAAATTTTTTTGTTCAAGCCTAAATAATACTTTCATGCAAATCGTGTGCAATTTGTAGGGCAGCAGACTATGGGGGACTGCAGACTGCATAAACTGAAACCCACACACAAAAAGCAGGCAAAGAATTGATCTCTCCATGTATGCCCTGCCTAAGCAAAGAATACAAATAGTAGGGGGGACCGTGAACATGGTTTTTAGAAATACAGTATGAGCACCACTGATTGCTACACTACTGGCAGGGTCTCACTCAAGATACCAGGGGCACGGTGTCCACGATCCCAGTGCATGGCCCCGAGTTGGAGAAAAGTTGGACTTTCCTAACATATGCACAGAAAATAGCTTTTGCTATGCAGAATGTACTGAAACCCTTGAACGAAAAATAGATAAATGAGCTGGCACTAGCAGTCAGGTGAAGATCTTCACTGGAGCTGCCACCAGCAAGCCAGGATAATCTTGAAAACTAGAGGCACAAGCATACATTGCTCCTTTCACCTCCAACACAAAATAACATAATTTTTAAATTACACCTCATTTGTGGAGAATATACAAAAACATACATGTTGGTGTGCTAAAAAGAAATTCTCCTGTCTCTGTTACAGTATCAAAACAGCGCTAACATAAGACTTACCAAAATAAAGAGACAGAGGTGATTGAAGAACGGAACTCACCCTGCGATGCTCCTGTGAGAGTAAGAGAAGAAATGGCAATGGATGGGTCAGTGACCCTTGAGCATGCACACACATGCAGAGTCAGTGGTGGTCCAAAAGGGGATCTTGAGTAGTGGGCAGTCATAGTGAAGAGAGAATTTCAGGTGGTCCATTGGGAAATTACAATGAATTTACTATAAAACATAAATACTTATCATCACAAGTAGGGTACAATGTAAAAACAATGGCATTTTGGAAATGAATTCAGACACTAATTTTTGGGGCTTACAAACCAACTGAACAAATCTGACAGTCTCAGTTTAACATATGGTTGAGTGGTAGATCACAAAGGTTGACCATAAGAGGGCATCTCTCAACAAAGGGCAGTGTGGCCAGTGGGGTACCCCAGGGGTCTGTGATGGGTCCAATTATCTTCCAAATTTTTATAGCTAACTTAGAAGAGAAAGTTAACAATTACATCAACAAATATATGGATGACACCAAACTAGGTGGGTCATGTCATAGTGAGGATCAAATTAAATCTCTGCAAAAAAACTACATTGATTCCATCGCTACATGGACTTCAAGGTGGGGAATGAATGCTGTGTCTTGCACATGGGGAGACAAAATCCACTACATACATAAACCTTAAATAGTCAATTTATCCAAGAAAAAACATTAAAGAAGGACATGGGTATTATGATTGCTAATGAATCAGAACTAAAAGAGCATTGTACTACCATAGTGGCCAGGACAAATAAAACACTAATGACAATAAAAAGAAATATAAAAAGTAGAACTTCAGAAGAATTAATGCCATTATACTTATCCTATGTTAGGCCACAAGTTACATTACGGTATCCAGTTTTGGAGTCCATATACTAGAAGACAGATTGATAAACTGGAAAGGGTCCAACATAGATTTACCAAAACTATCATAAATCTGAAAGACTTATATAATGAAAGGTTAAAACACATAGGCCTATATAGTTTAGAACTGAGAAGGCAAAGGGGTGATATGCTGTTCTATCACAACATAATGAATTACCCTGTTCTAATGACTGAGTTAAATATTGAATATAAACCAGATGAACTAGTCATTAGGGGCCATCCTTTGCAGGTTAAACTTGATCACTTTAGAACAAATTAAAGAATACTTTTACACACAACGTGTAGCAAAATTATTGAACAGACTTCCAGAACCAGTCATAATAAGTACAGAGAAAATTTTAAAAGAAACTTAGACAGGTGTATTGCTACTGGAGGAAGTAAGAATTATTACACCTTATCCTAAAGGATCTGCTCATGGGCTTTGCCTTTTTAGCTCCTTATACTTTTAATGACTTCAAGTGACCTCTGTCGATTGGGGCATAGGTCAGGAACCATAGGCAAACCAGGAGAAGTTATAAAATTCACACGTACCATTCTAGTATCAATAACAAACAAATAAAAAAATTAAAATGCACATGATAGCTCTTCATAAAGGCAGTCCAAACACAGCACCACATCTGAGAGACTCTCTTTAAAATCTCAGACTCACTATCACTAAACAAAAACACTGCTCTCCTTTTTATAAGATACAGTTTACTGACAGTTTAAATTCTGCATTGTGTTGGTGTAAATTAATCTCCTGCTTTTCACAAAGTGTCTCAAAACTTTGTCAATTTCTTTCCTGAGGTCAGCATGCAGGTGCAACAAAATAGAACAGTTTGTCCCAAGGCTGGTCTCTGGTTGACAATTATGTTAACACACTTGTGGAGGTCAAAATACATCTAAAGGTCAACACCCTGTATTATAGACTATTATCTTTTTAAGAAACCCAAATAGTTTTCTGCAACTGTTTCAACAATGTAATTATAAACATTTGCAAACTGAAGGGTCCCAGTTTCACCTAAAGATTCAAATACTGTGTTTTTTAACCACAGAGAAGCAAGAGGAGGAAAAAAGAATGGAAACAGCTAGCCAAGGAAGGGAGATAATGGGGTAAACTGTGGGATTATTGGAGTGGCCAATTCCTAGGTGCCACAAGAACATTTGATTACAGAATCAGACAATCAGATCGGCCACTGCTCCTCCTCTACCCACTCTCAGAAGCACCCCTTCTGGCTCCTGAAGCCTGCCTCCACCCTGAACGGGTGCCCTGACTGTTGCTGGTGGTACAGCTTGCTCGCTTTGTCACTGTTGCCACTCCTCCTCTCCCTGCTCTCTGAAGGTCCCCTCCCAGTTCCTGAAGCCTGTCTCCTCCTTGAACGGGCACCCTGCTCTGTTACTGGCAGCACAGCTTGCTCGCTCTACCACGGCCACTGCTCCTCCTCTACTCACTCTCTGTAGCTCCCCTCCTGGCTCTTAAAGTCTGCCTCCTCCCTGAAGGGCACCCTGCTCTGTTGCTGGTGGCATGGCTTACTCGCTCCACCATGGCCACCACACCTCCTCTACCCACCCTCTGAAGCTACCCTCTCGGCTCCTGAAGGTAATTGAACCTGTGGCATTTTTTCCAACTTTCCCTGCACTTTCTGGTTGAAACTGTAGCACATCTGTGCTTCCCTACCTGATTGGCCAGCACCGCAGAACTCTAGCTACCTTGGCCAAGCAGCCTACTGCAGGATCCGCATTTGAAATTAGGAGCACATTCTCTAGATTTGTAACTCTGTGCCTGTAATCTAGCTATGGCTTTGCTGTGTTTGGGGAATTGTGTCTTGCCCTTCCATCCCCATCCCTGATACTCTTTTAAATGCTCTTTCCACAATTAGAATCCCCAACCCCTCCTGTGCTTCTTCAAGTTGCCACCTCTTAATGTGGCACACCTGCTTGATACTTGAAATTACCTTTGTTATTGTGCCACTTGCTTGATCTAAAAAAATCATCTGCACTCTCTTCCTCAGGCCAGCTCTAATAAACTTTTAACAATAATGAATACTTATGTGCTCCTCTTTGCACTAAGCTCCATGACTAGCCTGCCTCTGGTCATGGACTTATGTGCTTCCATACTTGCCGCTGATCAGCTAAGCCTACACTCCTTTTCTGAAACACACACACCTAATGACCCCCCCCCACCCAATGAGAGTTTTCTCCCATGGGCTCTGCCATACTGGTGCTACTGACAAATTCTGAACATCATTTGCTTGGCCTTTTTGCCCATTCCCTTACCATCCTGTCCCCCACTGGCTCCCTCCTACCTGTCCTCTCCTTTTACTCCTTCTCCTTGCTGGTGATGTGTAAAGTAACCCTGACCCCCTTAAACATGCATATTGACAACACAAACATTACCAGGGCAAGGCAATCTGGCCTCAGGGTTCCACACCTGAATGTTTGCAGCCTCCCATCTAAGTTTTCTGAACTTGAGGCTTGGGTACCCCTGTACAAGCCAAATGTCTTAGGCCTCTCAGAAACCTTGCTGAAGTCATATCACACTGATGCCTCACATCAACTTCATGGATACTCCCTTCTATGCCTGGACAGACCAGGTAGAAAGAGGGGTGGGGGTGTTGCACTGTATGTGCAAGATCACATCACTTCCACCACCATTGCCTGCTCAGCTCCCACCTCCCCAAATGAATGGCTAATCTCTGAGATAGTCCTGGGTGCATCTAAAAAACTTTACCTATACTGCTGCTATAACCTTCCCTTCAGGAGGCATCCAGGGCCTATCTGATTTCCTAGATGGCCTTGCCTGTGCCTCACCCTCAAGAGATACCATTTTACTTGGGGACTTTAACCTCAACTGGACAGATGCTGCAGTATCTGAATATGCACATCTACTGAAGTCACCCTACCTGGAACAAGTCATCTCCTCCCCCTCCAGATATAACCAACACTCGCTAAACCACTCCATCCTATACTGGATTCTCATGAATTGGGTCAGCCTGGTCCTTCAGGCAGGCACAATGTCTGACTCAATTAGTGACCATACCCCTACTTATATCGTTCTGCACCCCTGCGACATGCACCCCCCCAGAGTTGAGAATACTAATTTAGGGGTGCTGGGGGCACATCCCCCCCAGCATAAAAGAAAAAAAAGGTTTTTGCACCGCATTTCCTTGCGCCGGGATTCCACATCGCCAAAATTGAATTTCAGCAATGTGGGGTTGGGATAAGGGCATTTGGCATGCTGAATTCACCCTTATCACATAGAACCGTCCTACTCCCATCCCCCCACTAATGCTGCCCTTCCTTCTACATTTTACTTTAGGGCCATTGGTCAGAGAATCACCATAAAACTTTTAAAGACTCTACCGGCCAGAGGAAGTCCTGGCAGCAACAGACTGTATCCCACTTTCCTGCGACTACTCTCCCCAACTATTGTTAAACCCTTAACTTACATATTCGATCTTGCCTTCTTGTCATCCACTGTGCCTGACTCTTGGAAGTATGCTCATGTGGTACCAATTTTTAAATCTGATGATCCCCTTGCCCCAGAAAACTACAGACCCATCTTCCTCCTCCTCCTCCTGCATTTGAGTAAATTACTGGAAAAATTGTTCATTACCAATATCTGAACATCTTGAAAAATATAATCTTCTGTGTCCCCTCCTGCATGGTTTCTGCACTTCCTCTGTTTGGTCCTCTTCTACAACCACATGCTTAAAAATATGGACACAGGCAAAGCCACAGGTGCAGTATTTGTGGATCTATTGAATGCCTTTGA
Source organism: Neoceratodus forsteri (assembly GCA_016271365.2). Taxonomy (NCBI): domain Eukaryota; kingdom Metazoa; phylum Chordata; order Ceratodontiformes; family Ceratodontidae; genus Neoceratodus; species Neoceratodus forsteri. The sequence goes on from CM057454.1 coordinate 735,530,576, forward strand.
CCTCTTCGACCACGACCTTCTCCACTCAACCCTGCTGAACTTTGACTGCTCCCCAGACACTGCTGCATGGTTCTGTAGTTATCTCTCCAACAGGTCTCAGTCAATTTTGATAGGCAAAGATTCATCAGCCACCCTACCTATCCACACTGTAGTACCCCAGGGCTCCATACTTGGACCACTACTTTTCCATGTTCATAAATGCTCTCCCCACTGAAAGCATCAACTGAAAGGTACTCCTCTATGCAGATGACCTAGTCCTCTACCATAGTGAAAAATCTCTGGAATCCATCTCTTCCACCCTTACACTAAACTATGATGCTGTGCAGAAATCGTTCCCCTCCAGAAAACTTTTCATAAATGAGAAGAAGACAAAAGTCATGCTTTTCAGATCTAAGCCTTTCCTTGCAAAGGACACCATATCAAACTCACCCCTCCTTGTAGTCACCCCTGCAAGACTCCCCCCCAAGAAAAGTCCCCTCCTTCAAATATCTAGGCTTGACCCTGGATCCCTCCCTTACTTTCAATGAACATATAAGCAATACTGTGAAGAAAATCCACCAAAAGTTAGGTGTTGCCTACCACTTCAATCAAATTCTGTTTCTTGAAGCTCACCTGGCTATGGCACAAGGAAACCTACTGCCCCTACTTGACTACTGCTCCCCTGTCTACTCCTCTGTGTCCTCTTCGCTATTCTCTCATCTAATCACAACATATAATTCCATCTTTCACTTTGTTCTTCAAGCCCCTTTCTACACCCACCACTGCACACTCTACCAGTCCCTAGGGTGGCTAACACTACAGAGTCATTTTAACTATGCCATGGGCTACCTAGTAGACAACTCACTCAGGAACTACCGGCTGTCCCCCTACTCCTCATTGCTCACTTATAGGGTGGCTTCTCAGAGCCTCAGGGTTTCCTCCATTCCTCCTCTGGATGTTCCCCATATATCTTCTGTAATGGGTAGTAAAGCTTTCTCTGCCTATGTCCACTCCCTTTGGAACAGACTCCCATCATCTATCCACTCATCCCCCTCCCATCAGTCTTTCAAAACAAACCTAAGAGCCTAGTTCCTAACTGAGTACACTAGTAACCTGCAATAAACCTTAACCTCTCCTCTGCCTTTCATGATATTCAGGCTTGGCTCTCCAGGCACAAACTCCTGCTTAATGTGGGGAAAACTCAGACTATGGTCTTTAGCACTGCAGCCAAGCTCAGGTTGGCTAAAAGTCAACTCTGTGTCTCCTGCCTTGATGGTTTTTACTAAAGATGGTAAGCCTCTTCAAATACCTTGGAGTCCTGCTTGATGGGCTCCTTGACTTTGACAAACATATCATGTCCACTTGTAAGTCTGTGAACTCCAAAACTGGGCTTGCTTATAAGACTAGTCATATCTTGACACCTTCTGCCAGACTGGCTATTGCTAGAGGTATTCTGCTTCCTTCTCTGACTTATGGAGCTGCAGCTTATATTAATGCTTCAAAGGCATCCTTACACAGATAGAAAACAATGTATAACTCCATCTGTCACTATGCCTCAGCATCTCCGTGACTCAAACATTGATGTCAACTATACGCCGACCTAAACAGGCTTTCCCTCTCAAACTAATGACTGCTCTCCTTTAGCATGCTGGTGGATAGCATTATTAGAGCCAATATCCCAGCATCTCTTGCCTCCCTCCTTCATCCTCTGACCTTCTCTTATGTCTTCCAGTCCATCATTCAATCCCTACTCCAATTGCCGAGATGCAAAACCTTCAAGGGAACATGTGCTTTCTTCTGTGCTGCCTCCAAACTCTGGAACTCTCTTCCCCTAGCTGTCCGGTCTATGCCTAGCCATTCCTGCTTTAAGAAAGCTTATCAGTCTCACCTGTGTAAACCTACCCCTTGCACATGCTTTAATCCCCCTAACTTCTCTTCTACCAGCTCCTTCTCCCCCTACTCCTTGCCTCTTGCCATTTTCCTGCTCCTCTTTGCTCCTACCTTCATTAACCACTCTTTGATTTTGTAAATGTATTTTAGCTGTTTACTAGCTTAGCTCTTATGCAGCGTATTTGTTTGATATGCTTCTGGCACTTATCCTAGACCCGTACTAGTTTCTTGTCAGCCAGATGTTTATGGTTATCAACCTTATCCACTAATTGTACTATGTCACTGAAAAGCTGTATCCTGCTGTTGTATTTGAGTCTGTTCTTTCATTGCCATTGTATTTCCGTTAACTGTACCATGCTGTTACTGTCAAAAGCCACACCCTACTACTGCAATCTTGCCCTTACTTTGTACTGTACTGCTGTGTTTGTAACCTCCAGGGTCATGTCTGACATAGTCATTTCTATGGCTAGCACACTCACCCCATAAACAAAAACTAAATAAATAAACTGTTCCCTAGGCAACACTAGAGACTGTAATCTGCCACAGGATGTACTGTGGGCTGTCTGCCTTAAACTCCCATTACTGCTGCCACCTTAGACATTACCCTGTATCCTTACTCCTTAGCACTGTATGCTCTCCTGTGCATATGCTCCTTATCCTATCCTGATCTCCTAGAAGTCTACTGTATAAAGAATGTCAGTTATTAATTGAACTGTAGTCTCTTGTTATGGATACCCTATGTTAGCTTAAACTACTGGATGCTATAGTATGCTGCCACTGATGCCATTGTACCACTTCTGTTAATCTATGTAATATTGTTATTATTGTATTATGCATTTTGATGTTTCTGTGACTGTAAGTATAGCCAGTACTGCTCATACTGTGTTAAGACCTCTTAAATTCTGTATCTCTGTGTTGGATTTCTGCTGTATGTACAGATTTGACTGCTCATACAATGTATTGACATCATAACTAGGAGGCAATATGGAGCACTGTGTTAAGGCTCTGAGCTGCAGATCTGGAGACCTGGATTTGAATCCCACAGCTGCATAGGTGCATACTGTGTGATCCTAAGCAAGTCACTTAACTTCCTTGTGCTCCCAGTTAGCATCTGGAAACAAGCTTCTGCTAAGTGTGCTACACCTGGTTAAACAATGTTCCCTTTCCCATTCCCCTTTTCTAATAAGGTGTGCTTTTTCATTCTGTATCACTGAATTGTATTTCTACTGATACTTGTTGTCTGCCACTTTTGTGGCCCGGGTCGTAACTGAAAACAGTTCTTTGGATCAGCTTGCTTATCCAGTTACTAAAGACATAAATAATTAAATAAATAAATAAATAAGACAGACAAGAGGTCACTGAACAGGAGAGGACAAATAGATCCTTGCTTTTATCTCTGTTTGCATAACTAATGGGAGAGGGTCTTATTCAACCCTGACACACACACACACACACACACACCTGCCCCCTTAAGAGGGAACCTGCTTTTGCTTAAAAAAACAGGTTTCCAAAACTTTTTTTTCTCTTTTATCATTTCCTTATAACATTTTCAGTTCTTTTCATATGCAGTATCCCTTTTTACCATAATACCTTCTACAGCAAACAATTCAGTTGAACACACACATTTTTTTACCTTCTGAATTCTCAATTCCTGAACCATATCTTGACAGAAAATCAACATTGACATTCTTTTTTCACAGGTTCATAGTTTTCTGATCATGCAGTGTCCATATTGCTGTAGGCAAGTTGGGCTTTGCCTGTCAGATAAGGTACCTGCCTGATTACCCATTGTTGTTTTGGCTTTTGGGAGGCTCCAGTGACCCTTTTAAAAGTTATCAGGTACAGCATGCTTTGATTTAATCTGAGGGACACAGCTTTATATGTTTAGTATCTTTTAAGTTGTTTCTGTTTTTTTCATCTGCTGAACCTGCCCCAGATCCACAAGCTTTGATAGCTTGCAAGGCATCCAGCCGTCACTGCTCCTGATCCTGCATCTCATCTTCTCTTCTCTTCTCTTCTCTTCTCTTCTCTTCTCTTCTCTTCTCTTCTCTTCTTTCTCTTCTCAGACTGTTCTTGTTGTATAGCCAACCATTTGAAAAAGGCAGACATGCTTTCAGGTTCTGACCCTGCCTGTTCTTCTTCTTCTTTCATTTCTGATGCTGGCTGTACAGTCTCAGATTGGACATTTGTTTCTGCTTCTACTTTGGATGTCATTCTTCTAGTAATCATCCCTGGTCTTGTTGTTGCAGGATCCATACCTTTTATTTGTGCATTCTTGGTACCAGGTCTATTACATATGCACAAAACTCCTGGCATAGAGTATGCATGGCATAAATCCCACTTAGTCTGACACAAACTGTCATGGGGCATAGGTCAGGAAGCATAGAGAAACCAGGAGAAGCTATACAATTCACAAATAGTGTTTTATTATTATCAATAACAATAAAACAATTTACATCATACAGGATAACTCTTCATACAAACAGTTCAAACAAAGTTCTACATATGAGAGTATCTCTTTAAAATGTCCATCTCTCTATCACTAAACAAAAACATTGCTGTAGATGTCTTTTCCTGACAGTTTAAATTCTGTGTCCTGTTAGTGTAAATTAATTTCCAGTTTCTCACCAAATGTTTCAGAACTTTGTCAGTTTCTTTCCTGAGGCCAGTCTATAGGTGCGGCAAAATAGAACATTCTGTCCCAGGGCTGGTCTCCTGTTGTCAGTTCTGTTAACAAGCTTGTGGGGAGTCAAAATACATCTAACGGTCAACCCCCTGTATTAAAGTCTGTTATATTTTTAATAAACCCAAATAGCTTACTGCTGTCATAGCAACAATACAATTATATTCATTTGAAAAACAAGGGATCCCAGTTTCACATGAAGATTGACATATTTTTCAACCACAGAGAAGCAAGGGAAGAAAAAGTAGAAACAGCAAGCGAGGGAAGGGAGGTAACAGAGGGGGAAATCGTGAGACCACCTGAGTGGCCAGTTCCTAGGTGCCACAAGAAAATTTGATTGCACAATCAGACAGACAAGAGGCAGAATAAGAGAGGAAAAAATAAATCCTTGCTTTTAACTCTCTCTCTCTCTGCACAGCAAATAGAATAGGGTTTCAATCAATCCTGGCATACCCTCCCTTCCAGCCCATAGACTGTTGTACAAAGCACAAGGTACAGCTCTAAGCCAGTGCCCCATAGTGATACACCCTTCAGAGGTAGAGAAGTATGGCTTGCCACATGTTGCTAACAAAATCTTTTGCACATTTCTTCATGCATGGCATTGCAGGTCCTGAATGAAGAAAAGAGATCACATCTGACCTTGGTTGCTCAGGGGAAGGGATGGGCATTAGGACTGTCAACATCAAGGAAGACCCACCACTGATTTGCCAAGACTTCAGAAACCCAAAGCCATAATAATTTTTAATTTCCCTACTTTGTGCACTTTGCATTCTTCAACCATACTGTCTGCATTAATATACTTTTCTTGCAATAAATGTCCCTTCTTATTTTAATAGCAGACTCCTATCTTCATTCACACAGGACCTTTTGGGACCCGCACAAAATGAAATTAACAGAATAGTGGAGATATTTCTAGCCCTGCTTTACCATATACTGTATAGAGAATAACAGTTATACAGGTAAAAAATATTCCAGAAAATAGCTTAAAATATATAGTAATGTAAGTATGATATAACATATTTCAACAATTAAACTAGCCCTTTTAAACTGTTGCAAAAGTAAAATGGATAAATCTCATTTAACATAGTCATCATGATGAATTAAACCTATGTTCATTCTTTCTGTAAAAAGATTCTGCAAATGACAAAGATCTAGTGTCAGGAGAAACTTTAATGGATATTTTAAAGTGAGCACAAATGTATTAGATATCTTAAAGTGCTTCTAAAAAGCAACATTTATTTAATCAACATTCTTATGTTTACAGCCATTCTTAACTGAAATGACAGGAATGGCATTCCTCTACTAGGAGTATAAGTGGTAATGTAGCAAGAATAAGAAATATAACTAGAGAATTAACATTATTTCCATTTAATAAGTATGTTGTTTATAATAAAACATTTTATTTACAGAACCACCACCCCTGATGACATGTGGCACTCAGGAAATGCTGAGCTTTGTTGATAGCTAAAAAAAAAAAAATATATATATTATAAAATAATCAAATAACTTCTTGAGTGGCTCGTTTTTCAACTTCACTTAGTAACAAGAAGCCATACCTGCCAGCTCTCTCTCACATGAAAACACTCCACGGATAGTTTAAATTTTATGGTGCAACCTACCATACTGTACATTCTAGGCTCGCTGGGACATGATACATATAGAACAATGCATTCCACGTAGGCACACGGGTATGTTCTGCATGATACAGTGCACATCCCATACATGGACAGAAATGATAACAGACAAGAGGTGGCGCGTGTGCAGGTGTGGCACATGTGCTGTGCATTGGATGATAGAATATAGCCATTTATGCTCACTTTACCAGTTCACTTTGATGAAGCAAAAGAATCTGAAATCCATCTGAGTAGGGCTCAAACTTTGGAAAAACATATAAGGGAAAAGATGAAAGCCACATCCATTTTGCTACAACAGCAACCACCAGGGCATGAAAAGTCAGGCAGATAATCCCCCCCCAAATTGGCACACTTTAGGTTCTGATAGTAAACTTAAGGAAGTAGTAATAGTAAAGTTAAGGAAGTAATAACCCCCCCAAATCATGTATATGTGGGCAAAAAAACTGAATAATCAATTAGTGCAGTCTGTACAATCTATGGAAAAACTCAGACAATGATTCCCTTCCCTTCCAAAAGGGTGTATATGCTGTGAGTGCTGCAATATTGCTCTGTCATAAGGGAAGGTACTCACTTCACTAATCCTCTGAAGGGAATGTGAAGGAGATCACAGATTTTATCAACTGTGATACAATGTATGTTGTTTTTTTGGCCAGATCCAATTGTGAAGCATACTACCAAGGTTAGAAAAAGCAAAAACTAATGAAAAGAGTAGGTGATCATGTGAGGACAATAAACAGTGGAAACCTGAAGTATGTCCTAGCAGCTCTCATTACAGAGGTGCACTGATAATGCAGTACATGAATTTACCTTTATGGGATTGGAGCAAGTGAGAATAGGACCAAGAGAAGGGGACAGGGAGCTTGCTTTTGCTAATAGGGAGTCCAGATGGATACATACGTTAGGTGCATGCAAGATAAAGGGTTAAACAGCCATGCTAAGAGAAAAATGGTATTCTTTCTCAAGGTAAGCAGGCTACAAGATGATAACCAGCGTGGGTTTGCGTGGGGAGGCCATGTCAGATGAATCTGATTGAGTTCTTTGACTCAGTGAGTACAGCGGCTTACAAAGGAACAGGTACTGTAGTTGATACACTGTGCCATGATTTCGGTAAGTCTTCTGATTCAGTCCCATGCAGGAGACTGGTCAAGAAACTGAGTGATGTATGAATAGTAAAAAGTATAGCTAGCTGAAATTAGCAAATTCTGAGTTTGCAGAATTTTCACAAAATTTTGCTAAATGTTTCAGAATCTTCTGACATTGTTTAATTAATCATATCTGAGTCCATTTTATGGCTAAAGATCTGAAATATTGCAGGCATATTGTTTGTTATGTGCCCTAAAAGTGTGCCAAGCTTCGTAACATTTGGAAAAAGGGTGGAGAAGTTATAGGGGCTCAAAATCTGGCAATTTAATATTCATGTGAAAATTTTTGAAAATATTTCTATGCTTACTACTTAGCCACTTTTGGAGATAGTAACTTAAAACCTAGATGTATATTTTATTGGAAGAATCATAGAAACTGCTTAATTGAGAAGTAATGGTTATGTAAATTGTGAGTTTTAGCCATTGCCTGCCTCCCAGCATGACTTCACAGGCTCGCTTCTGAACCCAGGTCATCAGTATGGCAGCATGACACTCTGATGCTGGACCATTGGGGTTACCTTAAAGCCTAATATTTAGTGTCGGTGAACCTAACAACATTGGTGATATTTTGTTCTCTAGTTTTAAACTCCTGGGTGTTAAAATTCAGCAGTTTGTTCTGAATGGAGAGCAACGCTGTCCTGCCCCAGAGCCTTTCTGTCAGAGAAGGGGTCATGTAAGCTCCTAGTACAAAATGAAGAGAAAAGGACAAAAGTCAAGAACACTAACAATGACCGTCCAAGAACATAGTGACCTGTATATTGTTGAAAATCTATTGTGTATATCATCTCTAATTGTTAAGTGAAACAATATCTGTAATGTAGTTGGGGCTCAGTAGAGCCGTAGAATGCTTGTTAACATGAGAATTAAAAATAAAGCTAAAAAAAAAAATTCAGCAGTTTGCATAATTGTGATTGTGAAATGTAATTTTAACATTTGTGAAAGTGTGGAAGCTTATAATTTAGTCACCTTTAAAGCTTGTCATCTGAAATATGGCACACATATTGTATGTATACACCTTGTTATAGTCACCTTACTAAATTTGGTACAATCTGGACAAACACTTTTCATTTATGAAGTTGTTTAGATAAATTTTCAGATTTCCTAACATTGGGAGGCTTATAACTCAATGATCTTTAAAGACAGAAATCTGAAACTTGGTAAATGTCTGTATGGGCACTGGCAAAATCCCTCTACCAAAATATGGTGCTGTTTGGACAATTACTTTTTGAATTAGATGGAAATAGCCAAAAGTACTCTTTTGGTTAAATGTTAATGGAAACTGCATGAAATTTCAAAGAAGCGAAACCAGCATTTCACCAGAATTCTGCTGGCAGAACATAAATATCACCCAGCCCTAGAAGAAAGGATATTCCTATGGGTGGAAAGCTGATTGAGGGGGAGAACACGGAGAATGGCAGTGAACAGGATGTTCTCTGATGTTAAAGATGTAACATCATCTTTAACATGTTAACTGGTGACATGTGGTTTCTTTTCAGGGCAGGATCTATCTCTTCACAGATTACACTAAGATCTGCTGAAGGGTGGACATCCAGGATCAAAGCACTGAGGGAGAACCTGGGAAGGCTGGAGTGATAGTTTAAGATTTGGCAACTGAATATTGATGCAAAAAATGCAAGATAATGGACATGAGGACCAACAACCTGAAAATGAAAATTCTTGAAGGGTGGAGTAGTGATAGAAAGCACAGCAGAGGAAAACAATCTGGGAGTGATAAAAATAAACAGTCTGAGGTCTACAGCACAGTGCAACAAGGCAGTAGGGAAAGCAAACAGGATTCTGGGTTACGTAGAAAAGGGAGCCAGCAGTAGCTACAAGGAAGTAATCCTTCCCCTGTGCAGATCCTTGGTGCACCTAAATCTCACCTACTGTGCAAGGTTCTGGAGCGAATCCTACAGGAAGACTGTGAGATGGTAGAGGTAGTATAGAGAAGGGTGAGAAAAATGATCCAGGTAATGGGGTAGAATACATACTAGAAAAGACTGAAAAATGTTGGAGACAAGAAGGGATGGGAGAGACATAATAGAGATAAGTAAATTCCTAGCTGGGATAAACAGGGTGTAATGGAAATAATTGATCATCATTTGCATGAACAGAAGAATGCAAGGAAATTCACTTAGACTGGCTGGGAAAAATTAAAGAAGGATGTCCACAATCACTTTTTCATGGAAAGAGTGGTAGACAAGTGTAACAGATCAAAACAGGAAAGGGTTCTAGTCTAAACTGTGAGGGGATTCAAACAAGGGTGTAACAGGCATCAGGCCTTAGCTAAGGCATTAGGGGCAAAAGATAAGGGTTAAGGAAGGCCATGTGGGCCAGTTTAGCAGAATCAGGTATGGTGGGCAGACTGGTAAGGCCACTGGGCTTTTTTTCTGCTGTCAAATTCTATGTTCCTATGTTAATAAGATTTTTTAAAATAAGAAAATAAGCCTTATTTTTAGACTGTATCATGTAAAGTAAGGCACATCTTATATCTCTAAGAAAGATACAGTAGCTAGTAAACAAAACGAATGTCACTAACAATGTAACTAATGTTTAAACAGTGTCAGCGGCTCAGTAGGTAGAGGACTCGCCACTGAGGCCAGGAGATCAGAGGGCTGTGGGTTCAGTTCCCACATCTGGCACTTGGGTTAATATCCTAATACTGACACTGTAGTGTAGCATGAGGGAGGTGCTGCACTTCTGAGGTGCCGTCTTTCGGATGAGACATTAAACCAAGGTCCCATCTGCCTGGATTGGTGGTAGTACAGGTGGATGCTAAAGATCCCATGGCACTTATCGAAAAAGAGTAGGGGAATTTCCCCGGTGTCCTGGCCAAATTTCTCCCATTCACCAAAAATATTACCAACAGCTTATTCTGGTTCAATTTCAGTTGCTTACCATCTGTATCCCCCCTCCCCCCGGTCACCCCAGAAAAAGGGACTTCTAGGCCCAGTGGGCTTACTGGGTCAACAAAATTCAATAAATACTAGCTATGTTTCTAACAGATTCTGAAAAGTTATGGTTGATGGAATATCTTCTCCATTACTGGAAGTTGGAACTGGAGTCCCTCAGGGACCCATCCTTGGGCTGATGTTATTCAGCATTTTTCTTAATGATTTACCAAATGTAATTACTTCTACACAAATACTATTTATTTGTGCTGGTGGCATCATCTTTTTTAAATGCCAACAAGCATACAGTAGCTTGTTAATATCTGTTGTGGTCTCACATACTGTTTGCTACATTTCAGTCAAGTGTCATGATACCTTTTGCCTGAGCAATGTGCCACGAGTCAGGATTGCCAGACTCAGAAGGCTGACTGATCTGCAAATTCTGAAGGTCCGGTTGGCTGGAAAAAAAATTTCTGCTTGTTGCAGATTGGTGGCTGAGGAGGGTGAGAAGTGTGCCAGTAACCTTCTATTGATTGGGTTGGTTTGAGGTGGATCAGCAGGCTTTTATAAAAAAAAAATGTTCCCCAGTGTTCCTCAGTCATTCAACTGGCCTGGATTTGAGAATGTGAATTCATTACTTTGCAGTGAATGATGGCAGATGCTGAAGAGAGAGCAGTCTGGAGGATCTGAACTTGAAGAAGTGGTGGAGATGGGAGAGAAAGTGAAGGATTCAGACTCTGAGCAAATGGCAGAGACTGGAGCATGATCTGAGAATCTGAACTCAGAGTAAGCAGCAGCAGCTTTGGAGTAGCATGAAGTTTTGAGAGTCCAGCAGTCAGCGCAGCAGAAGAGTTTGTAGTGCTGCTGACTGGTGAGCACTTACAGTAGGAGATGAGAAATTCCTCTGACCCCCATTCTGCCTAGTGAGTGACATAGACTGTGAAGACTAGAGCACATATTATATTACTATTTTTTAAATTATATTGTCAATGTGCTTTCTTTTGCAGGGATGGTGCTCTTGTACATTAAATCCATATTTCATTACTTGTCAGGTCAGTGTGTGTGCACACCACTTACTTATTGTACAATCCCCCCCCCCCAAAAAAAAATTGCTCTAAAAAGACAACAGAAACTCAGCTACCACAGAGGAGAGATTGCTGTGTGAAACTCGAGACCCAGGAGCCATGCTTTCCCTTTGTCAACCTGACTGATTTTACTGCAGCAACTTAACTATGCTGTTTAAATCAACGTGGGGGTGCCAGACAAGTCAAGTTACTGAGTGAAAGCAAAGCCAAAGGTTCCTGTTTTAGCTTTTATTGTGTCTGGTGTCATTATCATATCAAATGAAAATATAGAGGTCCTAACATAAAAACACACTAGGGACTGGGTGATTTTCAGAAAAGATTAGGGGTACTCAGTCATCAATGAAAGTTTCCTGCTTTTATAGGATTTATTCAAGGAATTACAGGGCAATACATATATATGTGTTGGCAGTGGGATTATTTCTGGAGAATAAAAACATTTTTGACTTGGTACTGACTTGAGAAACTAGTTGTCAGATAGTGTTCTTTGTATAGCAACCAGTGGCCCCATTTTCCCTTCTTTTGGTATTGATGCTATCTATAGTATGGCATATGGGAAAGAAAAAAGTTCTGAAAATCACTTTTACTCTCAACCATAAGAGTTACTGTTCTTTTTGTCTGTGGCAGAGTGGGTGGGGATGAGGGAGAGATGAGGGTTCAGTGATTATAACTGCTACGGCCATAAGTGCTCTGACTGCTCCAAATGATATATTTCACTTCCTCAATTGTGCTATTATTTGGCATAAAACCAAAGTTTCTACTGTTTATTGCCCTGGTACATACTGCACCTTTGCATTTGAGTCCCTTATCTGGTATAAGTAAAAACTGGACTGGACCAGATTAGTGGCAGTTATTGCTGATCTGACCACTCTGGCCAGGCAGAACTGTTCGGCTTTTACCTATCTCATCTGGTCTGGTGCCAGTGGTCCAGTTTTCACTCCTGCCAAGGACTAGATGAAAACCAGCTTGCTGGGATCAGACAGGTAAAAGTCAGACTGGACCAGCATTATTTGTACAAGTTGTGTCTGTTCTGGCTAGCACAGATCCTGTCTGAGTTCGGTGGAACAATTTATACCAAGTCTCTCATTAATTTAAATTACATTTTTCCATATCTTATCATTTCAAATGAAGATTTTTATTGATTTGGAGAGGCAAGCTCATTTCATGTGTCATTTGCCAGTGTCAGTGTCTCAGTAGCTGGTACCCTCAGCTCTGGGGTCAGAAGCTTGTGGGTTCTATCCCCCACACCAGGTATTTGGAGTAATACCCATACCTGACACTATAGTACAAGGAGTAGTGAAGTCTCATCAGTCACAGTTCATGAGACTTCATTGTTTTCATAAAAGAGTGTGCTGAATCCTGAGTCCCTAGTGCAGGAGTGGATCAGGTTAAAAGTTCAGAACAGTTTATTGTGTGGGGTATGCTTGTTATTTCTATGCGGTGTGTGTGTGTGTGTGTGTGTGTGTGTATGCGTATGTCTGTACTGTGTATCATCTGTGTGTACATTGATTAGCATGTGTACTATATGTGTCTTGTACTAAACGAAAGTGACACAGCCATACCGTGGTGCCGCTCAGTACTGTTGGAACAGTACTTTAGTTTTGGATCCAGTTTTGATGCTGTAGCTATGGAGAAATGCTTGCTTTATAATGGCCTACTTTAAATGCTATAAACATATGAACATACGAACATATGAATGAGACAGCAGAAGAAGGCCATTTAGTCTATCAAGTCTGCTCCTATTGCAGGGTCCACAGCTCGAGCTAATGTCCCTGCCCTCCTTCCCCACTCCTCCCATCCTCCCTACCCATGATTCTTATCTTCCCCCATGCCTATCCCAGCCTCTCTTAAAGCTGCTCACTGTCTTTAATGAGATGACCTCTTCCGGCAGCGCATTCCAACTGTCCACCACCCTTTCTGTGAAGAAGTGCTTCCTGACATCCCTTCTAAACCTCCCACCCTCCAGCTTAAGACTGTGCCCCCTCGTGATATGGTTGACACTCAGCTTAAAGAGACTTTCCTTATCAACATTATTTCTCTCTTTCAAGTACTTGAATGTACCAATCATGTCCCCTCTCTCTCTCCTGTCTTCCAGGGAGTACATGTTCAGTGCCCTCAATCCCTCCTCATATGCCTTGCACTGCTGACCGGCTATCATCTTTGTAGCCCTCCTCTGTACCTTCTCCAGCAGGTTAATGTCCTTTTTGAGGCCAAAAACCAAAAAAAAATAAGTATAAAGACCAAATATTTGACATTTGGTACTAAACAAAGGTTGCTATCTGATTGTCAAGTATCTGGAATTGATGGTACAGTCATTGAGACTGTTGAGAACGTTACAAATATAGGTTTTTGGTAAGATCAAACTATCTTTCTTACAATACTCTTACTGATCTAATGATCAAACGTACATAAAAGACTAGGCCTTCCTTATAGGTTAAAGGCTGTTTGTCAAAATGTTCTAAAAAGACTGTGACCCAATTTATTTTGTTGTCAATCATAGATTATGTGGTTACGGCCTGCCCCTGTATGCCTCTGACTGATTTTTTTTTAAGAGGGTTCATACGCCATATAATGCCATGTGCCATTTTGCTGCTGGTGAAGTGATGTATATGCACCATTACAAACTGTATGCATTGGTTGGTTGGCCTTCCTTTCAGCAGGGAGTTGATAAGTTTTTGTTGTCGCTCAATAAAGTGAATGTATTACTTTTGGATTTTATAACATATTTTTCATCTGCCTATTTATTTATTTAGCTTTTGTTGACCAGATAAGCACACTAGACAAAATGTCTATTTTCAGGTGTGACCTGGAAGATTACAGTAAGATGTACAGACAATTGGGCTTGCCACTAAAAGGCAGGCCAGGTTGTCTGATGACCCCTGCCAGGAAGGAACACAAGAGGAGGAGGGTGGGGGGAGGAGGAAAGATCAGGTAGAAGGGGTGGGGCTAGTGACGTCACCAAGCAGGTAGAAGGTGTAATATGGTAGAGCGATGCCAGAGCTCCAGGGATTGGCTGAGTGGTGGAGCCCCATGGGGTTCTGACCAGGGGTCCTGGAGAGGTACATCAGGCCAGGACACAGGCAGGATGACCTCTTTTTGCTGGAAATTTTCCAGACTGAGATCTCAGCACATCATTGACAATTAGCTGGTAAGGCACGTGGGGTCAACTAGACCTGTCTAGGCCCTGTGGCCCAGTGTGTTTAGCTCATGGGGGGATTCTTCTGTGGTTCATTGTGATAGGTCTGGGATTACATGATTTGGATTTCTTGGTATGTTGGTATTGCATTGCATTAAAAAAAAAAAAGGAAAAAAAAGAAAATAGTAAGCCTGGGAATAACAGGGCTGTTTTTTCACTGTGTGGGCCAGGGGACAGTGCAGAATGCCTAGAGCATGCAGAGCTCATGGAGGGGTTGTTTGGTCCTGTGTCAAGGCATCGTGCTGATTAAAAGCAACCTTGAGCAGTAAAACGGTGGTGTACAGTCCCACTGTATATTATAGTGAGTAGTTCCTCCACCTGTGAGGCTTCTGACATGCTTATTGATGGAGCTAGTTGTAATAATCTGCTGACCATCGCCAATGCATTTAACTCACATTTTTCAGATCTATCCACCTTCACCTCTCTATTCTCCTCCAGTGGTCGTGATAGACCAGTCCAGGCCCTTCCATCTCAACTGGCACCCTCCCCTCATCCTCTGTTCTACTTCAAGGCTGTGATGGCATAAGGGATGCAGAGATTGCTCTCTGGTCTCTCCCCCTATTCTAGTGCTGGTCATGATGGTATGGAACCAAAGCTTCTCCGCCTTGAGGCTACCTTCATTGCCTCCCCTGTGGCCCATATCATCAACCTATCCTTAGCCTCTGGGGTTATCCCTGACCTGTGTAAAGTGGCAAGGGTTGTCCCCATACTCAAACAGGGCAGCCCTAGGATTCTTGACAACTATCGGCCAATTGCCATCCTGTTTGCTATCAGTAAGCTTCTTGAGAAAGTTGTGGTGGGGGAAACTCAAGGATTATATCCAGTCTCATGAGCTACTGTCTCCCTTGGAGCATGGCTTTTGTAAATGGCCCAGTACAACCTCTGCCCTGGTCACTGTCACTTCTTGGATAAGGGCTGCTATGGATCAGGGCAGACTCTCTGGGGCCATCTTTATTGATGTCTCTAAGGCCTTTGGCCTAATTGACCATGCCTTGCTATGCACTCAACTTAGGACATTGGGTCTGTCCCCTCCTGCACTCAGTTGGTTCTACAATTATATTCAGGGCAGGCAGCAACTTAGCAAATATAGTAAGGTGCTCTCTGATGCCACCACCATGTCCTCAGGGATTCCCCAGGGGTCAGTCCTTTGGTCCCTGCTCTTCTCTTCTCCATATTTGTCAATGACCTTCCCTCCTCAGCTGCCTCCTGCAAGGCCATCCTGTGCGCTGATGACCTTGTTATTCTCATTCATCCACGGGATATTGGGGTCATTAACCACCAACTGAGTGAGGATTTCATGAGTATACAATCCTGGATATCGTCCCACAAGCTAGTCCTAAATCTTAAAAAAAGCTCAGGCCATGCTGTTTGGATCCCTGTCCCTCTGTGCATCTTGTGTATTGATGGTGTTCCCATTCTCATCACCAGCTCCTTCAAATATCTTGAGGTGACACTCGACCCTCAGCTTGACCTTGGTCACCACATCCACAATGTGTGTCGAGCTGTTAACTGGAAATTGGGTCTGGCTTACAGGGCAAAGAATAATCTTACTTCAGCTGCTCACCTAGCATTGGCCAGAGGTGTGTTTCTTCCATCTCTATGTTATGGGCTCCTTTTGTTTGCCCATACTACCAAGGTCCACCTCACTAGGTGGACTGTAGCCTACAATGACATCTGCTATTTTGCTTTTGCAGCCCCTCATTTCAATCACCATTGTCATCTGTATAGTGAACTTAACTGGCTCTTCCCATTCAACTACATGAATTTTGTCTTGGGTTGCTTCACAGGCAAAGTTCTGGGCACTAGCACCCCCCACCCCAGATTGACGGAGCTCCTCATGCCTGCTATCTCCACTGCCTACTCCAAAAGGCCACTGGGCCACGCTATCCTTAAGGTTCCTGTGACTTACAGTGGCGTGAAAAAGTATTTGCCCCCTTCCTTATTTTCTTTATTATTGCATATTTGTCACACTGGATGTTTTCAGGTCTTTAGACAAAATATAATATTAGATAAAGGGAACCTGAGTGAACAAATAACACTTTTTTTTTTTACTTATTTCATTTATTTAATGAAAAAAGTTAACCAACACCAACTGGCACTGTGTGAAAAAGTAATTGCCCCCCTAGTTAAATCAACCCAATTAAAATTATAATTAGAGTCAGCTGATTGAACACAGCCAGGCTTGATTACAGCCAGCCCTGCTCAATATAAACCTCACTTATTTTGACCCTTACCATCAGAGTCACATTGCCAGCACAAAGATTCAACCAGCACATTATGCCATGATCAAAGGAAGTTCCTGAAAAGATCAGAAAAAATGTGTTGCCTCTATCAGTCTGGAAAGGGTTACAAAGCTATTTCTAAGGCTCTGGGACTCCATCGAACCACAGTGAGAGCCATAATCTCCAAATGGAGAACACTTGGAACAGTAGTGAATCTTCCCAGGAGTGGGTGGCCTGCCAAAATTACTCCAAGGGCGCAGCGTAAAATCATCCAGGAAGTCTCAAAGGATCCTAAAACAACATCCAAAGAACTGCAGGCTTCTCTTGCCTCAGCTAAGGTCAGTGTTCATGACTCCACAATCAGAAAGAGACTGGGCAAAAATGGGCTTCATGTGAGAGTAGCAAGGCGGAAACCACTGCTAACCAAGAAGAACATAAATGCTCATCTCTCATTTGCCAAGAAGCACCTGGATGATCCACAAGCCTTTTGGTAAAATGTTCTATGGACAGATGAGTCCAAAGTGGAACTTTTTGGACGACATGGATCCCATAATGTCTCGCGTAAAGCAAACACAGCATTCCACAGTAAGAACACCATACCAACAGTCAAACATGGTGATGGTAGTGTGATGGTGTGGGGATGCTTTGCTGCCTAAGGACCTGGATGACTTGCCAAAATTAAAGGAACCATGAATTCTGCTCTGTACCAGAAAATTCTTAAGGAGAATGTCCGGTCATCCTTCCGTCAGCTGAAGCTGAGCGTAGTTGGGTCATGCAGCAAGACAATGATCCAAAATACAAAAGCAAGTCCACATCAGAATGGCTAAAAGAAGTAAAATTAAAGTTTTGGAGTGGCCTAGTCAAAGTCCAGACTTAAACCCAATAGAGATGCTGTGGCAGAACCTGAAACGAGCAGTTCATGCTCGAAAACCTACCAAATGTTACTGAATTAAAGCAGTTCTGCAAGGAAGAGTGAGTTAAAATTCCTCCACAGTGATGTGAAAGACTGATATTGAATTATAGGAAGTGTTTGGTTGCAGTCATTGCAGCTAAATGTGGCGTAACCAGTTATTAAGTGTAAGGGGGCAATTACTTTTTCACACAGTGCCAGTTGGTGTTGGTTAACTTTTTTCATTAAATAGGTGAAATAAAAAAAAAACAAGTGTTATTTGTTCACTCAGGTTCCCTTTATCTAATATTACATTTTCTCTAAAGACCTGAAAACTTCCAGTGTGACAAATATGCAATAATAGAGAAAATCAGGAAGGGGGCAAATACTTTTTCACGCCACTGTATACTCAAATGGGGACAGGGATTTTGCATCCTGTGTCCTGAGATTATGGAACTCCTTTCCTGTCCAGGTCAGGTCCTCTCCTTCTCAGGGATGTCTACGAACCTCCCTGTAGAAGCACTTGAAGCTCTCCTCAGTATGTGACTGTCGCAGACCTCCCTGAGTACCCTGGTTCCTGCACTGTACTTGAGCACATCATCTCCTGTACTTGGCTCCAGCCCTGCTGTGGTTGCCTGCCCGCCTGGGTGTGGTCCTGTGTAGACTGTGTAAATTCTGTATATATCTGTATATATTGCTTTAGAAACTCTGTACTTTTTTACATTTGATGGTGTCCACTGTTATAACCTGAGTTATCCCACTATGTGTGTTATGTTTCTCTTGATTTCAGTGTATCTGCCTTACTTGCTTCAAATTGTACTATGTATGTTCTTTTACTTTCCTGTACTCTCCTGGGTCGTACTTGAAAATAGGCATATGTTTTGTCTAGTGTACTTACCTGGTTAACAAAAGCTAAATAAATAAATAAATATACAGTATATATTTGAGGTTGAACTGGGAACGCTCACTATTTAAGGAATGGTGGTTTCATGGCAGATCGCATAGCGGGTGGTTTGCATGCTTTTCCCCGGCGTTGTGACTCCTGGTAGAGGTGGGGGGGCCTGCAAAAGGATAGGCTTCTGGTGGTAGGAGTGAATAGGCCCAGAGGTTCACAAAAAAAAGAAAACTTTTGTTTGGTGGCCTGGAAGCAGAGCGCAAGGGGAGTAGGATCCCATGGGTCACAAGCTGAGAGCAGGCTCCGGGAGGCACAATTCTGTTGTTTGTTTGCTTTTTGGCCAGTTGTATTGCTGTGATGTCTGCAGAGCCAAGGCAAGTAGGAGGGAGGTTGCTGTAGCCCGACTCGGCGGCATGGCATGGATTGGGAGGCCACATGGTGCATTTGTGAGCTATCCCAGTGGAGGGCTAGTTTGGAACAGGTTTTTTTGAACCAAAAAGAGGAGGCCAGGTGATGGGAGGTCTGCTGTGCATGACATAAAGGAGGGCCTCCTGGTATAGAGCAGCCAAAGCTAGGCTGAGGGATGCCACGTGGTCTGGCATAGCCTAGCACCGCCAACGGTGTGTTTCATTGTTCAGGGTAAAAGAAAGGCAATGTTTGGGCATATGAGAAGCAGGAAAAGGAGCAATGCAGTTTTCCCCATTTTTGTTTTTTCAGGAGGGGGCTCGTGATCACCCAGCATAGCCAGGGGCACATGGTGAGGTCTCCACAGAAGGCCAGGACTGCGGGACGAGGTGCGGCTATGAGGCGCTGCTGTCAACTTGGTTACAAGGTATCAAGGCCCCCCTCTTGATTTTAGGAAACAAGGGGTTCTTTGTCTGGGCAGCACAGGTGGCCCATGAAGGCATGGCTAGGTCATGGCCGGGTATGTGAGTGGGCCAGCCTTGCAGGAATACAGTACTAGGGGAGAGTGGCACATCAGCCTGGGTGGTACGAGTGAGGTAGCATTTTTTCTGCAACAATGAAAACAAAAAAAAGGAGAAAAGGACAGCATCAACAAAGAAAGGAAGTGGTCGGCACCCTGCAGTGGTTGAGGACTGGGATGGGGGGTTGGGTGAGTATAGCAGGGCATTCGGCTATTGGTTTGGGAGCATCACTGCCTGGCCAGATAGGGATGGCAACGGGGCCTAGCACAGGGGTGGTAAGACCTGATTTGGGGGGGGGAGGAGTGCTAAGCTGACCAGGTTAGAACTGGTAGTGGACAGTTGCATGGACCTATATGAAGGACAAGTATGGGGGAAAGGCTTGCTTGTGGGCAAGGTTGCTTCAAGGGAGGGGCAACCAGGAAGTTACAGCCATAGCCCGGCAGGCCAGCATGCTGTACAAGAATGGAGCGAGGTGGCGGGAGACAGCATGGTGCTTGGGGGGGCATGGAGTCACAGGAGTATAAAAAAAGATATTTTATTAAAGGAAAGCAAGAAGAAGATAGGAAGGTGGTGTCATCTTGGCACAGTGGGTTGTGCATATGCTGCTAAATATTAAACAAAAAAAAAGAAAGAGGCTCATGGATATAGTGCCCATGTTCCAATGGGGGGCATGGCTCACAAAATGCTGGCACGCAGGTACAGGAGTATGGGGGGGTACTACTAAATGGGTAGTGTGCAGGGAAGCAATCTAGAAGCCACCTTGTTTTTGTGCCTCTGGGGGAGTTTTTGAATACCCCACTGGGCAGTTTGGTGACAAGCATTTCTAAGAGCCAGGTTCTGGAGACTATTCTTGGATCAAGTAAAGAAAATATGTATGAAGTAGGCACCCAACTGAACTGTATTTAAAGCAGCAGTTTACGATATCAATGAAAATTCTGACCTATACTTTCGTGTTCTGTTTTGGATTGCCTCTTATCTCCTGACTTGTATGATACCCTTCTCTCCACATTTTGAGTCTGCATTAGTACTTTTTTCACATTTGAAATATTAAAAGTAGCACTCCTTTTACTATGACTAGGTGTTTATCAGTATTCTCAGCTGTTTTTCTAGCACCTAGTGTTTCATAATGCCAGGGAGCACTGCTTGCTGCACAGCAGATCATTTCTGTCACAAGGTAAGTGATTTTAAACAACTGACTCACCTTATGGGACAACAGGTGCACAAAAGCGACTGAGAATACTGATGAAAACCTGGTCTGAGCCATATTAAAAGGATCGCTCCTTTTATTATTTCAAATGTGAAAAAAGTACTAAAGCAGACTCAAAATGAGAAAAGATGGGTATCATATGGGTCACCAGATAAGGGACACTCCAAAACTGAATAAAAAAGTAGCGGTCAACATTTTCAATGCTATCATGCACTGCTGCTTTAAGGGGCATGTTTGTAATTAGGGTTAAATTATAAGGGCCAATAAGTCCTTAAGAATAATTGACTACTGTGACAGTATTCTTTCTAATTCTATGAAATATTTATGTTTATGCCTATTTGAGCTAACTATACCTCAAGACATGTGTTTGAGAGACTGACTGCTGTGTTTTGCACTACGGTGTAAGGCACCGAGAGACTGCTAGTTAGGGAGCCAGATAAATAAATTTACTACCACTACAATTACTGAAAATGCCAAAGGCATTTTAAGGAAGGTTGGTATTTATAAAAGTCATGTAAACAAAGTACATTTAGGATCTAGGGGAATGGAGGAAACGATCCTGTGTTTGGTTCATATAACATTTGGGGTTAATTCTAGAACATTTTAGAGTGGACCAATGTCCTCACAGGTACTGTAAAATAGGGGACACATTTCCAAAAACTGGGGACAGACTCCAAAATATTGGGGAATCCCATTGACTCTCAATGTCAAGTAAGGAACTAGGAGTGCTGTGTGCCTGCTGCCAATATTTTTTGACAATGATATGAAATCTCTTCAAGACAATGGTCCAAGGGCATCTACCTCCTTAAAAACTGACACTCTACTGAATGGATTCTCTAACTTCCACATGTGTTTTGGCAAGACAGTGTACCAGGTGTGTTACAGAACAACACACATTGTCTGCCTACTCTGTGCAAGTAGGCAGACTGGCTTGGTTGCCTTAACTAATAAGTCACCAGCTGCGCCCTCCTCCTTTTCCTGCCCTTTCATGATCGTACCTCCTCCTCTATCCATTCCAGTTTTTGTTGGTGGACACTCCAATCACACAGACTATCTGGCTTTTAAGGACCCACCTCCTGTTTCCTGTCTCCTGTCTCCTCCAATGAACCATGTTCATGGCACACATACTCTTAATTTTGGGGTGGAATCTGTTTTATAATGTTGTCTTGCTGATCCTGCATCAGCCTGTTGCTACATGCACATGATTCTTGCAGAACTCAGCTAAGATGGCCATGTGTCAGGGTCATACAAAGGTCATTTGGAGCTAATTAGGCAGTTAGCCTATAATGCTCCATTGCAAGTAATACGTTAACATAATTGGTTGACCTAAGAAGTTATCATGTCTCTTTTTGGAATCAGATTTATCCTTACTAGCAACCACCTGTAATGGGAGTGCATTCCATGGATTTACCACTCTCTGTATAAAGAAATACTGCCTTTTTTGTTTTAAAAAGTTTTCCAAAGACTTGAAGTGGATGACCCTAATATTGTCTATGCATTTAAAGTCAAATCCCATTTAACTAAAAAGATTAATTTGTCCATGACAATCTTGTGGAAGAGTATCAGGTCACCCCTTAAATTATAGTATTCCAAAGTCAAGAGACTGAGTTCTTTCGGTCTTAGAGTGTACGAGATGTTCTTAAGTGTGCTTATAGTTTTGGTTGCACATCTTTAACCTTGTCCATATCATTTATATTTTTTCTTTTATACAGGCACAAAAACTGTGTAGTGTACTCGTCGCGGGGTCTTATGTATGCTCAGTATATGTGGAAAATTACCTTACTGCTTCTAGATGTTATATTTCTTTTAATGGCCCACAGTATACTGTTAGCTCTTGAGATTGCCGTACTACAGTGTGTTTTGTTTTCTAGATCTCTTGTTACATTGACACCCAAAGTTACATTGGTATCTGAGTTCCGTAAGAATTGTGTGCATTTGACTGGTTGGGGCAGGATTGTAAAGATGGTGGTTCATACTGTACATCATGTCAGGTGTCCCAGTAAAGAAAAAAGTTGACACATTTTGAAACAATGTGCCATTTCCATGATCCCATTCTCAAATATGAAAACTGAACACTGTTGTTCATGTAAATAACACATTTTAAAAATGTGCAATTTAAATACAAGGAGTTGTGACCCAAGTAATTTAATACAAGTAGCTCTTCAAGGATATTCACTACCTAACATTTTGAGAACTAATTTACACTCTATAATAACTGAGAAAGGGGAGTTAGGAGTTACGTTAAAAAGCAATGGTTCAGATGTGGTGGCATTAACAGAAGTATAGTGCACTGATTATATACCTGATTCCAGCACTGAGTTACCAGTTGGCCTTTATGAAGTTTATATTTTGCTTGTGAAGTTAGTGTGAAACAGCCCGGCCATGTTACACTTCACATAGTGTATGCAACGTCGCCACCTCATTTTACATCTCAATTCATGGAGTAAACTTTGCATATTTGCCACTTAACGGCAAATGCATAGCTGTGAAGTGGTGAATAAGAGCACTTTATGTAGTTTCTACTATGCAAGTGTGAAAGTTACACTCCACATGTGCCCAAAGTGTAAACTTTACAAGGCATATTGCTATGTGAAATTCCACTCTTTGTGGTGAAACTCATGAACTGTGAAGATGTTTCACTTTTTCTGGTGCAAGTTACCAGGTTGTAAACTGTTTAGGATAGATCAAATAAGGAGGAATGGGAAGGGGTAGGTTGTTACATAAAAGCAGAATGGAAGGATGACAGGTTAATTTGGGCAGGAAGTATAGAAATGTAAACCCTATTGTTAAAAATAGATTTGGTGATTGGTTTATCACCCACCCACAGGTAACAAACAAAAACTGTTAAGCATGTTGAACTGGGATTTGGATTCCATCTAGGTTAACAACCCCTTTTTCTGCAGTACTGGTAACAGGAGACTTAATAGGCTTCCAATAAATATATTTAAAAAGTTACAATTAGCTGATAGAGCAACTGAACAATAAACAAATTTGGATCTTATGTTAAGTAACCTAGGACCCTTTTATAAAAGCCAAACAGAGGAGGAACCAGTTAAGTTATCCGACCACAGAGTTACTAATTATGAGTCATTAATAGCATGGATAATGTTAAAGATAATGATCAGAGGAAAACGGTAAGGATAGTTGATAGGTTGACCACCAGGTAATGCTACTTGGATGAGCATTTGGATAGATAAAAGCTTTATTTTTTAACAGGAAAATGACTTTTAGGACCAGTTAGGGCCTGTTTATCAAAGTTGTCCTGTTTAAGATTACAGTTTCACAGTACAATAAACCATCATGTAATGCAATATTACAGTAACAATCTTAAATACAACACAATCTAAAGTCATACAAAACAAAAACACACAATGTACAAACAAATTTAAACTAGCCATAGGGAAGGCTGTGAAAACAAATGAGGCAACAATTGCCCCCTCCCAGATAATGAAGCAACAGGAAGGGAGATCCCAAAGGGAGTAAACTCCCCCAGAACTGCGGACACAAGACGACAAAGGTGGGGACAAGGGGAATATAAATCAGGAAAACAAGAAGAATGGAGTAAAAACAACAAGCAATGGAGAAGGTAAAAATGGCAGGGGGATCAGGTGGAGCTTGAAGGAGCAGCACAAGCAGGAGGGGGAGCAGGAAAACAGGCTTGAAGGAAGTAAAGTATGGAGAGCCACGTGAAACAATACACAGAGTCTGGGAATTAAAAATCTAGACCTCATGACAGAGGCTACCCTTGATTTACTGGCCAAAACAGAGTAATTATGCACTGACAGCCATGCCATAGCAGGCTACTCTCTGTTCAGAAGAAATGGGGAAGAATGGAGAGGAGGAGGGGATGACACTAATGTGAAAGAGGGGAATCAAGGCCATGGAAGTACAGGGGCACCCAGAAGAAAAAGAAGGGTTGGAGATGCTGTGGGTCTTCCTGGAGACAGGTACTGGGGCCTTTATCCATACAATGGTGGCATACAGACCTCTAGCACTGGCAAATGAGTTGGATAAGGCACTTGCTGAAGTCAGCATCAGGATAGCAATTAAGGAGGAAGTGCTGCTAGTTGGTGACGTCAGTCTGCCAGATGTAGACAGAAGCCTTTCAACTGCAGCTTCAGCAAGTGGCAAGGTCATCCTTGACTATCTACAAGGGGCTTTTCTTGAGCAGCTAGTCAAGGAACCCACTAGGGGCAGGACAGTGCTGTACCTGGTGCTTAGAAACAAAGTGGGCAGTCCCCAAGGTACCAATGATCTCCGTACAGTGTTGTTTAACATTAAAACAGGAGCAGAGGCAAATTACATGAGGAAAAAGGTCCTGGACTTTAGGAAGGCAGAGTTTAAATAAAGGGGAGACTGCCTCAGAAACTACTTCATAGGGTGGATTGCCAGGTAGCGGTAAATGCACAGTGGGGAAAAATAACGTAGGGCATGATTAAGACAACTAACCTCTGTGTAAAAGAAGTGAGTTAAAGTAGAAGGAAAAAGGGACAGTTGTGGTTCTCTAGGACAGCGGCCAAGATGGTGAGGGGAAAAAAAGGTGGCATTCAGGAGGTATAAGGCAATGCAGAGGGAGGAATACAGGGAGGTGTACCAACTAAAACAGAGGGAATCAGGAAAGACAGTAGGGAGAGCAAAGGTGTAGACAGAGGAAAGAATAGCCAAGGGGATACCTAAAGAGGATAAGCTTTTCTTCAGGTGCAGTACATAAGTGAGAAGAGGAAGGCAAAGGGAGGGATAGTGAGGATAAGGAGGGCAGGATGGGGACACTGTGTAGAAGAGAATCAAGGAAAAACAGACATGTTGAACAGGTATTTCTACTCAGTCTTCACAGTGGAGGGAGGGGGCACACCTCCTGGGAGCAGCAGGAATGGAAGGAAGGTGGACACAAGTCCATTTTTAGAGGAAAGAGTCCTGAAAGTGAACAAGGTTACGAGACCAGAAGGGATATACCCAAGCTTACTTAAAGAAACTCAGAAAGGTGTTAGCTGCCCAACAGATGACCTTATTCTACTGCTTACTGGAAACAGGCATGGTTCCAAAGGACTGGAGGAGAACAGACATGTTATCTCTTCATAAGAGCAGCAACAGGGAGGAGACTAGCAACTATAGGCAGGTCAATCTCATATCTGTAGTGGAGAAATTAATGGAAACACAGTTAAAGGAAAGGTTGGTAGAGCATGTTGAAACCGATGGGCTACAAGAATAAAGGCAGTAGTAATTTACGGGTAGGGATGGGTGGGGGGGAGGTTATGCTAGGCAGATTGTATTGATTTATTTGACTGGGAGACCAGAGAATTAGATCAGGGGAGGACAGTGGATGTGGCAAATTAGGACTTTAGCAAGTGTTCAGCACTGTGCTGCACAGGAGACTGATAAAAAATTGAGTAGCCTAGGGGCAGGATCCAAAGTGGTGAATTGGGTAAGGCACTTGTTAATGGATAGGTGGCAAATGGTGGTGGTTAATGGTACACACACTAATGAGGGGAGAGTGAACAGTGGGGTACTCAGTACTGCGACTGGTCCTCTTCTATGCCTTCATAAGTGACATTGTAGAAGAACTAGAATGGAAGTTATGCATTTTAGCAGAAGACACCAGAATATGTAATAGGGTAAACACTCAGGAGGGGGGAAGAGTGAATGTGTGGCGATGTTGGGAAACTTAAGGAGTGGTCAAGAGCATGGCACTTGGGGTTCTATGCCAAAAAGTGCAAAATCATGCACCTAGAACATAGGAACCCTGGAGCTGAGTATAGGATGGGGGAGGTATTGACAGTCACTAAGCAGGAAAGAAGAACTTAACTTCATATTTACCATAGTTTCCTTTTCTGTTAGCTCCAACATTGTCAATGGGTAATCATAACAACTGGGTATAGTGCACCTCTACCAGGGGAATGGCACAGCCCAAGCTTTAGAATGTTGGGCACATGAGCACTAGCAGCAACTCCCCAGTTACTACTTACCTCACTGTGTCATGCGAGTTACACATACCTGTATATACAATAAAAAAACAATCACATACTTGAAATAATAAATTCTGTCCTACCTTCCTATCTGTCATTCAGGGAAGGGATGAATTTCATGGACCCAAAACGAAGCCTGAAGTATTCGGTTCTTCTTGTAGAGAAAACCATGGAACAGCAACATGCATCACAAGAATCACCAATTTGTGAACTGAAGCTAATACACAATGAGACATGTCCTATCTTTGTTTTTCTTCTTCTTTTTTTTTAGTGCAAAGAAACACACCTCAAATAAATCAATGAAACCTAACCTGCAGTCGCAGATAAATGGCAAATCAGCCTACAACATACTTACCAGAGTACAGTGCAACAGAATAGAGGGAGATCCAAGTAGGGGATATTTACAAAAAATAGGCTTCTCTCCTAGCATGCAGGATAAGATTCTCCATCAGGAACCAAGCTCCTGGTCAGGTCCCATTGACAATGTTGAAGCTAACAGAAAAGGAAATTACAGTTAGTATGAAGTTAATTTCTTTATTCTGTAGCACTTCACATTGTCAATGGGTAATCATAACAACTAGATTCCAAGAAGCAGTACCCAGACAAAACCAGGAGGGGGGAGAATATTATCCCATTCTCCAGATGCTTCAAAATTACTTGTGAACTGGTGGCTGCAACACTCTGTGGCCAAAAGCTGCGGCAGCCAAACTCTGAACATCCATTGTATAATGTTTCATGAATGTGTGGAATGAGGACCACATAGCTGCCTTGCATAGTTCTGAGACTGCGGCTTCACCTCTCTCCAGCCAGGAAGTTGCCATCACACTGGTGGAGTGTGCCTTGATAAGAGCTTGAGGCCTCTCCTTTTTGCCACATATGCCTTAGCAACACAGGCCCATACCCACTTAGCTAGGGTGGGTTTAGATGCCTTTTGTCCTTGTTTGGCTGCTCTGGAAGGCACAAATAGACTTGCTGACTTACGAAATTCAGATCTACATTTAAGGTAGATCCTAACTGCCTGCCTTAGGTCCAGTTTATGCAACTTCTTCTCCTTGGTATGAGAAAGATGCCGACAGAAGGATGGAAAGCAACTTCCTGGTTCATGTAAAAAGCTGTGGGAATTTTAGGGATGAAGGATGGAACCATCCTAAGCACCACTTTGTCCTTATGCATGACAAGGTAAGACTGCTTATGGGACAAGGCCTGGAATTCATCCATTCTCCTGGTTGAACACATGGCCACCAAGAAACAAACCTTGTAGGACAACATATCCAGAGGCATGGATTACAGTGGCTTGAAGGGTTCAACACAGAGGGCATTCAGGACCAAGTTAAGATCCTAGGGGGGAACTGGGGATTGAAACAGTGGTTGGCCCCTGCCAATTGGGCTCTACAATGCTGGTTTGACAACACTTTTGTTGACCGACATCTCATCGACAAAAATTATGTTGACAGCAAGTTGAGGTTGGTATAATTCCTGTTTGTCTCCTAGTTTGATTTTCACATCGAGGGACTCTTCCCCTGCATCTTCCATATTATGGATTGTCAGCTCTAGTCAGAGTTGATTTGGGGAGGGGGTGCAGGACTGGGAGACAGTGTGCCCCTGTGTCAGGTGTACCAACACAGCGACCTGTCGGCAACCTTTCGATTTTGTTGGTGGGTTGCTGTGTTGGTGTCACTGTCAAGGGTCATACCTGCCAACTGCACACACACAAAATTGATAACTTCTCTATTTGTTCCAAGGGAGAATTCCAAGGAAGCTCTGAGAGCAGAAATCTGACCTCTCAGTGTGCTCAATGTCAACCCCTTATCCACGCCCTCCTGAAGGAAGTCCAAGATTTGAGGAATGGAGGCTTTAGAAGGTTTAAATCATTTTCCTCTGGACCAAGAGGAAAAGATTCTCCAGACTTGGCCATAAGTAGCCAAAGTAGAGGTGTTTCTTGCCACCATCAAGGTTTCAACTGTCTTCAGTGAAAAAACTAATTGTAGGAGCCTCCTCCTTTCAGGAGTCAGGATGAAAGTTGCAATTGGTCTGGGTTCGGGTGGAGAATGAGGCATTGCAGCAGGAGGTCCCTTTGTACTGGAAGACAGAAGGGTACTTGTTGGGCTAGGTTCACTAGCTCTGAGAACCACAGTCTTCTTGGCCACTCCAGGGCAATCGGAAGAAAGTTTCTGCTTGAGTGTCCTATTTTTCTTAAGACTTTATGAAGGAGAGGCAGTGGAAGAAGGGCATATGCTCTTCGGAAGGACCATTCCTGAGTCAGAGCATCCACTGCCTCTGCCTGAAAACACCAGTACTGACTGAAGAATCTATGGGTCTTAGCATTCAGGTTTGAAGCAAACAGATCTATCTGTGGTTATCCAAACCAATTGCTTAATAGAGTGAACATTTCTGGGTTCAACTGCCACTCTCTGAGGTAAACACTTTCGTGACTTAGGCAGTCTGCCTGAATGTTCAATTTCCCCATCAGATGTACTGCTGACAGAGAGAAGGTTCTCCTCTGCCCAACTTAGGAGTATGGAGGCCTCCTGAAGCATTGCACTGCTTTTTGTGCCTCCTTTGTTGTTAATGTGTGCCACTGTGATGGCATTGTCTGACCATAACTTTACTGCAGTGTTCCTCAGTCTGGACTGAAAATGAAGCAGAGTTAAGTGAACTGCCCACATCCCCAGGACATTTATGTGGAAATGCTGTTCTTGTAGGGACCAAATCCCCTGAGTGTGAAGTTGATCCAGGACTGCCCCACACCCATGCAGACTCACATCCATTGTGAGAATCACCTCTGGCGGTAGTTACAGTGGAACACCCTTGTTGAGATTATGCACATTCATCCACCAACTCGGGGAGCTATGTAGCTGAGGGGTGAGGAGAATCCTGGCTCATTAGTCCTCCGATGATGGGTCCAAGGCCATCGGCATCTCTGTCTGAAGGGGTCACATGTGGAAGCAGGCCCAAGGAACAAAGTCTATTAATGCTGCCATGAGGTCAAGAATCAACAGTAGACTGTGGGCCAATGCTGAGTACTGATTCCTGAGTCACTGTATCTCTGACAGCAAGGTCTCCTTCCAGAAGGATGATAGGAACACCCTCCTTATTTTTGTGTCGAAAACTGACCCCAAGTGCTCAAAGGATTGAGATGGTTCGAAGGAGCTCTTCTCCCTGTTCACTATCCAGTCATGTGATTCCAGGATCTCCAGGGTCCTGGACACTGACTTCCTTGCAAGGGACAATGCTGGTGCCTAAATGAGCAGGTCATCCAGATAAGGGTAGACATGATGACCCTCCTGTCATAGTTGAGCCACCAGAACTATCAACACCTTCAAGAAAACTCAAGGGGCTGTTGCAAAGCTGAACAGAAGTGCCTTGTACTGGAAATGTTGGACCAGTATATAGAACCAGAGGTAATTCTGGTAGGACTGACTGATGGGAATGTGAAAGTAAGCATCCATCAGATCTACTGATGCTAAGAAGTCCCCCAGTTTAACAACTCATATTAAGGTGGTAAACTGGGTTAGGAACTGGCTAACGGACAGGAAGCAGAGGGTGGCAGTAGGTGGGAATCCAATTGGGGAGAGGAGTGTGACCAGTGGGGTACCACAGGGATCAGTCCTTGGAACAGTCATGTTTAATGTCTTCATTAGTGACATTGTGGTAGGACTGGAGGGAATGGTCTGCCTGTTTGCAGATGACACCAAGATCTGCAACAGGGTGGATACTTCGGACAGGGTGTAGAGAATGAGGCAGGACCTGGAGAAGATTGAAAAATGGTCTAAAGTGTGGCAACTAAGGTTCAGTTCCAAGAAGTGCAAAATAATGCACCGGGGAAAAGGGAATTCTGGGGAGGGCTACAGGATGGGGGAGTTCTGACTATTACCAAGGAAGAAAGGGACCTGGGGGTTATAATTTCTGATGACCTAAAGATGTCTAAGCAGAGTACAAAGGCTGCTGGGAGGGCCAGTGGCATGTTGGGGTTTATAAGCAGAGATATCACTAGCAGAAGGCAGGAGGTGGTGACGCCATTGTACAAAAACACTAGTGAGGCCACACATAGAGTACTGTATGCAGTTCTGGAGGCCACACCTTTGTAAGGACATTGACAGGGTGGGGGAGGTCCAGAGAAGGGTGACTAAGATGGTACAGGGCTTGTGAGAGAAAACATATGAGGAGAGACTAAAGGACCTCAATATATACTAGCTAGAAGGGAGGAGGGATCAGGGGGACATGATAGAAACATTCAAGTACCTTAAGGGCATTTACATGTTGCGGGGGGAGACATCTTCCAATATAAGAGATGTACAAGAATGAGGGGGCATGACATGAAGTTGGAAGGTTGAGGGGAAGTGTGAGGAAGTTTTTCTTCACTGAGAGGGTGGTGGGCATGTGGAATAGACTGCCACAAGAGGTGGCGGGGAGAGCACATTGGAGGGTTTTAAACATGCACTGGACAGGCATAAGGGTACCTTAGATGTGGGAAGGAGGGGTGAAAAGCCATTGACCAGGTAAAGTCAGAGGCCACAAACTAGTGTAGGGTTTTTGGGCAGACTGGATGGGCCTGGTGGTCCTTCTCTGCTGAGAATTTCTATGTTTCTATTGACCTCAGAGATTTCAACTTTAATGTCCTGTGGTAAATAAACTTGTTCAGATGCTTCAGATCCAGAATGGGCATGAAACCCCTGGACTTTTAGGAACTACGAAATAGATGGAGTAGAACCCTTGACCTTGCTCATTTGGTAGAACCAGTACAATGGTCTCGATTTGAATGAGGTGGGTCGGAGTATCTGACACCGCCTGGTGTTTTGTCTCCTGCTTCGACACCGGGGACATCAGAAAACGTCCCCTAGAGGGAACAGTTAAGAATTCTATGGCATAGCCCAGTTGAAGGATTTCTAGAACCCAGGCATCTGTCATTGTTTGGGCCCCTCTTACAAGAAATTCCTGTAGTCTTCCACCAAGGGAAGGGGGCAGGGATCGGCTTGCGACCTTCGTTGTGAGGTACCAGGCCTTTATGCTGGTCCTCCTCCGCGGCACTTGGGAAAGGATCCTCGATTGCCATAACGTCTATTGCCTGATTAGGCACCTCTGTTTCTTTGGGTACCAAAGTTCTGAAATGAACAATACCTTCCCTGGGAATGCCTGCATCGACCATCGCCCTGGCCTCAGTGGGGAGCTGTGGCCTTGCATTGCTGTTTTGACACTGAGAGGTGGCCCTTCTTATCCTTGATGTCCTGCAAGATAGACTCCAGACCATATCTAAACAATAAACTTCCTTCAAAAGGAAGGCTAAACAGTTTCATCTTTGAAGACTGATCAGCAGACCAATGTCAGAGCCACACGGCCCTCATAGCTGATGCAATGTGGTAGGCCAAACGAGCTGACATGCATAAATTGTTCACTGTGGAATCACCAAGGAAGGAAGGAAGATGCCATTGACACCAACTGAAAAATGCTCACACCCTCAGAATCAGAAGGCATGAAGTCGGTCAGCATAGTGACCCGGAGGTTTAAGTAAGGCTCTGACAACAATAAATGAAGCATAGGATGTACAAATGTTTGTGCCTGTAGAGGTGAAAGCCCTCCTGCATACGATATCCATCAGCTTGTTATGTGAATTTGATACTCCCAGATCACCTTCCGATGGAATTGTGGTGTGTTTAATACAATTATAAACAGCCTTGCCTGCCAGAGGAGGAGGTTTCCCACTTATGAGACCTTTCCCCTAAAAGAAGATGATTGCTAGTTTTTGGTTTGGGAAGGCTTTTTCTGTCCTCCACACCTGCACATTCTTGCTCTATAATTTGGTCACAATGTAGAAAACCTGGGAAACATTTTGGAGCAGAGGAGGACGCCAACAGAACTGGATGGACTGCTCCTCCTTTAGCTGTAAGGATCTATAAGCCTCAGCTATGAACAAGCATTTGTCAATGCCAAATGTTGATTACGTTGGTCTGTTGAGCTTGCGCAGTGGGCCTCTGTCAGTGGCTCAGTCTGTTAGTCCCAGTGCTGCAGGCTGCTCTTTTGTACTGGGCTGGTGTGTGCGTTGGCACCTTGTTCTGCCAAGGAAGGAATACGCAGCTGTCCCGAGAGAGCTCCATTGAGGTGGCTCACTCCCCCTGTGTCACTCATTCATTCTGTGTCTCCTGGCACTGCAGGCTGCCTTTTTGTACTGGGCTCCTGCCTGTGTTGTTGGCTTTTTCTACCCATGAAGAAATCCACAGCTGTCCCGGCAGAAGTCCTTTGAGGTCACTCAGTCCACCTGTCTCACTCACTCATTCTGGTTCTCCTGGTGCTGCAGGCTGCCCTTTTGTACTGGGCTCCTGTCTCTGTTGGCACCTTTTTCTGCCTACAAAGAAATCTGCAGCAGTCCCGACAAAGCTCCGTTGAGCTCACTCACTCCCCTTCTCTCACTCATTCATTCTGTTGTGCCGGCGCTGCAGGCCGCCCTTTTGTACTGGGCTCCTGCCTGCGTTGCTGCCTTCTTATGCCCATAAAGAAATTTGTAGCAGTTACAATACAGCTCTGTTGAGCTCACTCGCTCACTCATTCTGGTTTTCATCCCACTGCAGGCTGCCCTTTTGTACTGGGCCCCTGCATGCATTGCTGCCTTTTTCTGCCCACAAACAAATCTTCAGCAGTCCCAAAAAGCCCCGATGAGCTCACTGACTCCCCTTCCCTCACTTGCTCATTCTGTGTCTCCTCGCGCTGTAGGCTGCCCTTTTGTACTGGGCTTCTGCCTGCAGTGGTGGCTTTTTCTGTCCAGAAAGAAATCTGAAGCAGTCCTGACACAGCTCCACTGAGCTCACTCAATGCCCGTCTGTCACTCTTGCATTCCATTTCTGCCGGCACTGCAAGCTGGCCTTTTGTACTGGGCTCCTGTCTGCGTTGCCGCATTTTCTGCCCACAAAGAAATCTGCAGCAGTCACACTACAGCTCCGTTGAGCTCGCTCAGTACCGCTTTGTCACTCGCTCGTTCTGTTTGTCTTGGTGCCGCAGACTGCGCTTTTGTATGGGACTCCTGGCTGCATTGGCACCTTTGTCTGTCCACAAAGAAATCTGCAGCTCTCCTGACAGAGCTGCATTGAGGTCACTCAGTCTCCCTCTCTCATCGCTCATTCTGTTTGTCCTGGCGCTGCAAGCTACCCTTTTGTGCAGGGTTTCTGCCTGCATTAGCCCCTTTTTCTGCCCACAAAGCAATCCCAGCAGTCCTGACAGAGCTCCGTTGAGCTCATTAAGTCCCCTTGTGTCACTCGCTCACACTGTTTGTCCCAACGCTGCAGGCTGCCCTTTTGTACTGGGCCCCTGCCTGTATTGACACCTTTTTCTGCCCACAAAGAAATCCGCAGCAGTCCTGACAGCGCTTTGCTGAGTTCGCTCACCCCCCCACCTCACTCGCTCTCTCGTTCTGTTTCTTCCAGTGCTGCAGGCTGCCCTTTTGTACTGGGCTCTTGTGTTGGGGCCTTTGTCTGCCCACAAACAAATCCACAGCAGTCCTGACAGAGCTCAGTTGAGCTCAGCCACTCCCCCCTCTCACTCGGTCGATCTTAATCTGTCCCAAACACTGATTTCCCAGAGTGTCCATGCTGTTGTGCGGCAGGGGTGCAGAAACATATTTTAGCCAGGATGTGCAAAATGACAGCTGTAGTGTTCATAAGGAGTTGTGAAAAAATGCCACTGTTGAAAATGTGGTGTGACAGTATTACAAATCTTCGAAATTAGAAGGCTGCGTGTAAACAGTTCAACGCACGCTTGTAACACAGTCATGTTATGGAAGTCCCAACAGAGATCCGTTGAGCTCGCTCACTCCGCTTCTCTCACTCGCTCATTCTGTTGTGCCAGCACTGCAGACTGCCCTTTTCTACTGGGCTCCTGCCTGCATTGCTGCCTTCTTATGCCCACAAAGAACTTTGCAGCACTTACAATACAGCCCTGTTGAGCTCACTCACTCACTCATTCTGGTTTTCCTGCCACTGCAGGCTGCCCTTCTGTACTGGGCCGCTGCATGCATTGCTGCCTTTTCCTGCCCACAAACAAATCTGCAGCAGTCCCAACAAAGCCCCGTTTAGCTCACCGACTCCCTCTCCCTCACGTGGTCGTTCTGTGTCTCCTGGTGCTGCAGGCTACCCTTTTGTACTGGGATCCTGCCTGCATTGGTGGCTTTTTCTGGCCATAAGGAAATCTGAAGCAGTCCCGACATAGCTCCACTGAGCTAGCTCACTCCCCCTCTGTCACTCTCGCATTCCGTTTCTGCCGGCGCTGCAAGCTGGCCTTTTGTACTGGGCTTCTGCCTGCATTGCCGCATTTTCTGCCCACAAAGAAATCTGCAGCAGTCACACTAGAGCCCCGTTGAGCTCACTCACCACCGCTCTGTCACTCACTCGTTCTGTTTCTCTTGGCGTTGCAGACTGCGCTTTTGCATGGAGTTCCTGGCTGTGTTGGCAACTTTGTCTGTCCATGAAGAAATCCGCAGCTGTCCCAACAGAGCTCTCATCACTCATTCTGTTTGTCCTGGCACTGCAAGCTGCCCTTTTGTATGGGGCTTCTGCTTGCATTAACGCCTTTTTCTGCCCACAAAGAAATCCCAGCAGCTCTGACAGAGCTCCGTTGAGCTCACTAAGTCCCCTTGTCTCACTCGCTCGTACTGTTTCTCACACTGCTGCAGGCTGGCTTTTTGTATTGGCCCCTATGCCTGTATCATCGCCTTTTTCTGCCCCCAAAGAAATCTGCAGCAGTTCTGACAGCGCTTCGGTGAGTTCGCTCACTCCCTCTCCCTCACTCACTCTCTCGTTCTGTTTCTCCCAGTGCTGCAGGCTGCCCTTTTGTTCTGGGCTCTTGTGTTGGGCCCTTTGTCTGCCACAAACAAATCCGCAGCAGTCCTGACAGAGCTCAGTTGAGCTCAGTCACTCCCCCCTCTCACTTGGTCGATCTTAATCTGTCCCAAACACTGATTTCCCACAGTGACTGTGCTATTGTCCGCAGGAGTATAAAAACATATTGTTGCCAGGATGTGAAAAATGACAGCTGTAGTGTTCATAAGGAGTTGAAAAAATGCCACTGTTGAAAATGTGGTGTGACAGTATTACAAATTTGTGAAGTTACAAGGGTGCGTGGAAACAGTTCAACGCACACTTGTAACACAGTCATGTTATGGAGTTTCATCACCAAATTTTCAACATAGGGATTTTTGGACCTCTGCTCATGAACAGTGCCACTGTCATTTTCTTAATCTGTCCCGAACACTGATTTCCCACAGTGACCATGTTATTCTGCGCCGGAACTGTGAAAACACATTTCGATCAGGATGTGAAAAATGACAGCTGTACTGCTTAGAAGGAGGTGTGAAAAAATGGCACTGTTGGAAATGTGGTGTGACAATATTACAAATCTGCGAAGTTACAAGGGTGCATGGGAAGTGCACAACGCACACTTGTAACACAGTCAATTGATGGGCTATCATCCGCAAATTTTCAACATAGCCAATTTAGGACCTCTGTTCATGAACAGTACCATTGTCATTTTCTTAATTTGTCCTGAACAGTGATTTCCCACAGCGACCGCTCTATTCTGCGCCGGAAGTGCAAAAACACATTTGGGCCAGGATGGGAAAAATGGCAGCTGTACTATTCATAAGAAGGTCTGGGAAAATGGCAATGTTGCAGATCTGGAGTGAAAATATTAGAAATTCGCGAAGTTACAAGTGTGCCTGCCAACTGCACAATGTACACTCGTAACACAGTCATTTTATGGAGTATCATTACCAAATTTTCAACATAGGCATTTTAGGACCTCTACTCATGAACAGTGACACTGTCATTTTCTTACTCTGTCCTGAACACTGATTTCTCACAGCAACCATGCTATTCTGCGCCGGAAGTGTAAAAACACATTTTGGCCAGGATGTGAACAATGAAAGCTGTACTGCTCACAAGAAGGTGTGACAAAATGCCAATGTTGAAAATCTGGCATGAAAACATTGTACATTCGCCAAGTTATGAGCGTACGTAGCAATTGCACAACGCACACTCATAAAACAGTCATTTTTTGGATTTTTTCCACCAAATTTGCAACATAGGCTTTTTGAGAGCCCACCTCATGAACACTGGCACTGTCATTTTGTTAGTCAGCCACAAAGGGTGATTCTGCACAGTGACCGCGAAACCACCTTCCGGGGCCGATTAACGCCATGACAGTTCAAGAATTCATGAGGAGGGGTCCCAAAAACCCCATGTTGAAAATTTGGTGAAAAAAAATCCCAAAAATGCCCGAGATATGCACTTAAGTTGAAAAAACCCCATTCATTACATTATACAGCTTACTGGCATTTCTTCAGTTCGCAGTCGGCTTTGAAGAGTGCAGACATGTTCCTGGTCCAGCGAAGATCGCTGCACGTGCTCTGGAGGTAAGTATGGGGTGAGGGTGTGTGTGGGGAGGCTGGGTGCACAGTGGGTGGGTGCAGGTTGTGGGGGGGTGCTGGGAGACTACGAGGGACTGTTTCCTTTCTTTCAGGTACAAGAAAACGTTGTGTGGTGCTTTCCACATGTCAGGGGCATGGGGCACGCTGGGGTAGGCTCCCAGAATTCCACCAGAGTCTGGGGAGGGACAGCTGTAGCCGACGGGAGATTGGGCACCTCGTTGGCAAACAACAAAAGGGGGGATTTATTTCGCCGATGGGGATTGGGCACTTCGCTGGCAAACAACAAAAAGGGGATTCTTTTCACCGACGGGATTGGGCACCCTGTCGGCAAACAACAAAAGGGGATTTATTTCGCCAATGGGGACTGGGCACCCCATCAGCAAACAAAATGTGCGGTTCTTTCTGCCAACAGGGAGTAGTTTCTCACGGCAACAAACATTGGGTATATTGTTTGTGAACACGCGGCAAGCTACCGCCATATTCACAAACAATACCACATATGCTACATCCCGCCCAGCAATGATGAGTCGCTCCCTCATTGCAGTAGATGGCTGACTCTGCAATGATGAAGGGGCCCCTGATTGCAGTGGCTAATTTGTTTGAACGTTGTGGCACACTGGCTGAACTAGTGTCAGCAGCAGTGTGCCACGGCATTTGGGGATGGGGGTCAAACCTTTGCAGGCTGTGGGGGCATTGGGCAAAGCAGTGCCACGCCTCCACAACCTGCTTCTGCAGAAATCTGCCACAACATGTTTTTTTCGCATGCATGCAATCAACATAAAAAGGACAATGACTTATTACCAAAGAGGGTTGGAATAGGAATCCTGGTTTTGGGCTCTGTCCACTATCCTTCCTCTAACTCCTCCTAAGAGGGGTGCTCTCCTCATATGAAAGTAATTTTTCAAGGTCAGGAGTTTCCCCAAGATCCCTGTAATCCACATCCTGGCCAACCAAAAAAGTCAGGGTCGGGGTCTGCCTGCATATTTGAGTCTGCAGCCTGCTTTTTCTGCATCACACCTGATGTGCCTGTGTGGGCCTTCCCCTGACCCGAGGGGCCTGGTCTGGGGTCAGGTGTATCTGTCATGATGTCCTGCAGCACATCAGGGCTCAGAAGCTCACTGATGAGCAATAATGAAGGTTTTCACATTTCTGCTATGCAACTGCCAAGAGACAGACCAGGTGCCCAACCCCAGCTCGAAGGACTGGCTAGGGGGTACCATGAGAGAAATATTACACTGAGCAACACGATGAGGGCACTATGTACCCATGGGAGAGGGCCGCATCACCCTTCTGCAGGTCTTACATCTTTTCATAATTAATGGTCTCCTGTCAGACATGCTGCCAAAAAATGAAAATTGTGACAGGAAAAAAAACAGGGCCTGATTCTTCCTCCTGTGTACCCAGTGCAGAAAAGTTGCAGCAGGGTTGTTTGATGCAAGTTATCATTTGTGGCACAACTTGCATGAAATGGGATTCCACAACACAACTTGCATCAATGCCTAACACAGCTGCTTCAAAGCCCACTTGTGACATTATTGGATGCTCAACATCCAGGGCTCTCTATGTCGCAGTGGGTTCAGCATGGCAGGCTGCAATATCCCCATAATGGATTCCAGAAGCCCCACCATGGATGGGGGGGCCACCAATTAAACCAGCAAAGAGGTAGTCTAACAGGCTTGCGGTGCAGAGGTGTAGTAGGTCAGGGGCCTGTAGGGGTCATCTGGGGACGGCGATGTGGTAATGGGGGCATGGGTGGGGAGTCCCGACCCATCCCCAGCAGGGGCATGCTGGTGCCATCCCAGACTGGCACACAACAATGTGTGGTCAAGAATACCCAAACCCTAGGGCACTGCAACCACAGCCCCCCATCCTCCCTGTTGTGATGATGTCATTATTGGTGGTCCAGTGGTCATCCCAACCCGGATCTCTGCATCTGGCTCCAACCCCTGTCAGTGTTATACTCCCTGGATGTCTAGTGGCCCTCCACCCTCCCCACTGCAGCAGGCAGTAGTCCTCCCTCCCACGCCCTCCCAATACAACAAGCAGTGGTGGCTGGCACATCCCTCTCACACTGCCATGGCCAGCTGCACACTGCAATCTCACAGACTGCTATGTGTACACATATGCAGTCTGTGAGATCACAGTGTGTGGCTGGTCATGGCAGTGTGAGAAGGGATGTGCCAGCTGCCACTGCTTGTTGGTGATGGGGGATGGGGCAGGAAGTGGGGAGGACCGCTGCCTGTCATGGTGGGAAGGGTGGGGGCCACTATACTATGAGGGAGGGTGCCCACTGTGTTGTCACCTTAGCAGTCCAGCATTCCAGGTAATCATGCAAGGGGTGGTGTTGTCACCCAGGAGAGAGCTTCTCACTGTTGTGGGAGGTGTACATGGCTCACAGAAGGCACTCTGGCACCAGGAATATGGGGGTCAGCCAATAACCTGCCATAGCAGGCATGCAATATAGATGGAACAGATGTTTGGACAGGGTAGTGGGATGGTGCCATAGGGGTCCACATGCCCTGTGCCACAGCCTGACATATTCTGCCCCTTCTGAGGCTCTGTTCTGGCTTGCTGCACCTTGGGATACACAGACTGCCCATTGGCACTAGTAGGATGCTGCAACCTGCCCTGTGCCACAACCTCTCACTGTGCCACTTGTCTTGGTGCAGGGCTGTATGTTGCAGCCAGTCCAGAAAGTTTGCTGAAAGTGGCAAATTGTGGTAAACCTTCTAGAATATCACTTTTCACCCTTGCTGCAGCTGCATCAGGTGCAGACCCCTGCTTTGATGCAAGTTGTGCCAGACACAGGTGGCTTCTGGAATCAGGCACCCGGAGTCTGTGATTCAATTATTTTGTTGTAAAAAACCCAGAGTCTAACTCAGTTTTGATAATTTTGTTCCCCACAATGGTTACCAACTGTCAAAAATTTTCATAAGCTTCAAAAAGCTCTAAATGCGTGCATACCCCCTGTGCTTGTGGTGGCGCAAGTGCACATCCGCAAGCGTGCATGCACCTGTCTTATTTGTGCACACACTTGCACAATACAACTCAATGGTGCTTAGTGCAGTGCCATTATGTTAGTACTGCACACGTGCGGGCACAATGGCTGTGCTCTTGGGACACTGGTGGGAAGCTTAGGGGATGAAGAAGCACGTGACCCTAATGGCAGCTGTGCAAATAGTAAAAAAGGAGGCTGAGGTGGGAAATCACCAAAAAAACTAAAAGTGTCCCAAATACACAAGTCTGCTCTAAAACAGTAAAGAACACACAAAAACCTCAAACTGAAGGGGGGGGCAAGGAACCAACGCCAAAAATGAGTGACCCCTGAAGACCCAAAGCTCCCAATAATTTAAATCTGTACCTACCTGTGGCACCTTTTTCTTTCTTTTAAATGTTTTTAATAGGAGACCATTAAAACACCCTAGCAAGGCATAAGTGGCTCCCAGTCCACACAGGGAATGAGGAAAAAAGGCAGGTTATTCAATTTGAAATCCAGAGTTCAACAGGTGCAATTTAAATTTGTGGGTGTGCCTTGAAACAGGTAGCCCCAACCTGCAGAACAGAATTGCATCCCCAAACTGAAGTCTTGAATCTTGAAACTTGAAATCTTCAGAGAAGAGAAAAGTAGCTCTGTCCCCTTTGAGTGGAACAGCTTTACTGGCGAGTTGCTGCCAGTACATGGAATCCTCATGTGCCTAACATTCTAAAGCTAGGACTGTGCTATTCCTCTGGTAGGGGGTGAATTATACCAAGCTGTTATGATTACCCATTCATTGACAATGTGAAGCACTACAGAAAAGGACCCTGTGGTTATCATATCTGCTGACCATAAAGTGGCAGAGCAGTATGACAAAGCAATGGATTGGGCCACTGGGATTCTGGGATACATAGAGAGAGATAGTTCCAGCAGGAGGATAGAGGTGGTGTTTCCACTGTATCGCTCACTTGTGAGACAGCACCTGGAGCATTGTGTTTAGTTTTGGAGGCCACACCTCAGAAAGGACATAGACAGGTTGGATGTAGTTCTGAGAAGGGCAACTAAAATAGCACAAGGGTTGCACCAAAAGCCCTGTGAGGAGAGACTGAGGGATATCACCAGGAGAGCAAGAGGGGGTGAACAGGGTGCAGGACGGGAGTCTTTTTTAAATGAGAAAGATCACCAGGGCCAGAGGGCATGCAATGAAGCTGGGGGGGGGGTATTAAGAGGGATGTGAGGAAGTGATAGTTTAATGAAAGTATGGTAGATGCCTGGAACAGACT
This sequence comes from Neoceratodus forsteri, assembly GCA_016271365.2. Taxonomy (NCBI): domain Eukaryota; kingdom Metazoa; phylum Chordata; order Ceratodontiformes; family Ceratodontidae; genus Neoceratodus; species Neoceratodus forsteri. Next base: position 735,571,843 of record CM057454.1, read on the forward strand.
GTCAGCAGAAGTGGTGGAGGCAAAAATAGCAGGGGGCTTCAAGCATGTGTGGGATAGATGTGGCAGAATATTAGTAAATGGGCAGGGAGGGGGGAAGGATCACCATTGACCATTTAGGGTCTGCAAAGACATACTAGGCAGGAGCCATCTAGGCAAAGTGAGTGGTCCAAGTGGTCCTTTTCTAACAACAAATGTTTTGTTTCTATGCTTCTTCAACAATTGATGAATGCCTTCTAGATTAAAAAAAACAGTTTAAAGGTGGGGCCGAGGAGCCTTGGGGAAATTTTTCTAATCAACTTAATTATTTGCTTAGTGAGAATTCTTAAAAAGTAAATAGAACTTGCATTTTTATTGTGATTCTGTTTCTGCTCCCTACATTCAGGGCATTTCTCAGGGTCCCATTCACAGTTCCTCAGCTCCACCTCCCACCTGAACCGTCCTCCATGAACTTCATTGAGTTCAGGACTCTGATCTATTCTGGACCCTTGGAGAGGCCCCAGAATCCCCAGGGGGCAGTACAGAGGAATGGCTGACACTGGACTTGTGGCCTTGGGCTACTGATGGTTGCCGTTGCCTCGCCTGCTGATAGGGGGATATTCTTAGTTTTCTCCCTGAAGCTTGGACATGCAATGACATCCTGTGCATGCTCCTATGTGCACCCAAAAGATGTCTGCCACATCTCCACTCCCCTGCATTCTGCAGCTGTGCACTGTAGTGCCTCCAGCCACTGCTAGAGGTTGCCAGTGCACCGGCTTGTGGAAACTCCCCCTCCCCGGGGAAGGAGAGCAGTCCATAAGATGCTCGATCCTTCCCCATCCCAACTGACCCCCGATTACCCAAGCTTGCTCTGGAACCTGGGTCACCGGCATGGCGCAAGGTGTGGCGTCCAGTGCCTCGACTCTCAGCACCACCAGGCTGGCCAAGAACTTGCATTATTTTTTTTTAATAAACCATGGATATCTTCAACTTTTAAGTTAACGATTGCCAAATAACAAGCTGCTTTGAAAACAGGTCATACAGTGTTATATGTGTATTATAGAAATCAGAACAACAGATTGAACTAAAAATTGAGGGTGACATATTGTAAGAAAAAGGTGCAACAGCTGTCCACAACCAGTCTCCAAAGGTTGGAAGGTGTCAAAAGGTTCTTGTGATCTGGACAGCATCAAATAAAAAAAAACTATGAACATGAGACAGATGTTTTATTAAAATATAACCAGGTCACTGACAAGAAAGAACAGTAAATCAATTAGGGTCTGCATTGAGAATGTAGGTAGAGAAAAATGGGCAGACTACAGTACGTGGGCCAAGGAGCCCTTATCTGCCATCAGAGTCTATGTTTCTAAATATGTCATTATCTAGAGATTTGGACAAACCTAATGAGGTGTTCGAAACTCAGAAAATATGTACTGGATCAATATTTGATGAGGGTGCTACAGGTACTTAAGAATTTGCTTACATTAAATTCTAAAATATGACAAGACCTGAACAGATACTGGGTTGGCTGCTAAAGGAGGATGCTATCTCTTGGGTTATCCATTTGTGCCCAGTGGTAAATTTCTCCATGTTGGAAGGTGGTGGTGCTGCAGCAATAGAGAGGAATGGAAATTATGCTAATTCCTAAACACAAATTCAGTGATTAGGTAGTTCAGACCTATTTCTCTGAATCCTGAAGAACCAAAAATAGCACAGGAGGTTGTTTTAGGCACATTGTGGATGTCATCCAGGACAAATCAAACCTAAAACAACTCAAACATTTGAAGGAGAACTCTAAGACATGTTGTTTGTTAAAGCTGCTGCATGAAAGTTGTGTGGCTGTGGTGCCAGGACTCACCTTATATTTAATTTGATATGATTTTTAATATGAGTGTCAGAGGCTCAGTAGGTAGCACACTCACCTCTGAGGCCGAGATCAGTGGGCTGTGGGTTCAGTTCCCACATCTGGCACTTGGGTTAATATCCCAGTACTGACACTGTAGTGCAGCATGAGAGGTGTGCTACACTTCTGAGGTGCTGTCTTTCAGATGAGATATTAAACTGAGGTCTCATCTGCCTGGATTGGTGGTAGTTCAGGTGGATGTTAAAGATCCCATGACACTTATCAAAAAGAGTAGGGGCATTTTTTATTATAATAACATCATAAAAAGAATACAAGAAATAGCTAGAATAAAGGAGAACAAATCATAAATAAAAAAAAAATAAAGGGAAAAACATACAAAGTTTCACAAATAACAGTATGTACAAAATTAACATAAGTCATCGCCCGACCTTAAATGCAAAGAAAGACCCAGCTTTCATTCCCCATGTTACTTATTGTTAGAAATTAATCCCTAAGCCCCCTTTATCGACACTCATAATCTAGTTACTGTATATTTAATAAACAATATAAACCTTTTCCACCAATTAGTCACATTTTGTGCTGTACCAAATTGTAAGTTTTTCAAATAAACCTTCTCCATAGCCCCTTGAATCAGTAAACTGATTGTTTCATAAGACATCACCCTTTGGTAAAGGACCAACTGGCATCTAGCCTGCCAAAAGTAATATTTCAAAGAACAGCAAAAAATCTGCAAGGTTTCTATATTATACCTGGCCCCAAACTGAGGAAAATAACCCCAAACCAGGGTATCATAATTCAGAGATGATAGCCATTTCATATGCCATTTTGTAGCCCGGAATCTCCAAAGGGAACTAGCATAATAACAATGAAAGAAAAAATGCTCTACTGTCTCTTCCTGATTTATACAGCTAGAAAAAGGACATATTCTTTCTTCTTTAACCTTGTGCTTAGCATTTCCCATACCCCAATCCTCCCATATACAGTCAACCATAGTGATTCCCACATATAACCCGGCAATCTTGGATTCTTTAGTTGAGAAAGCACTTTTGGTATAAGAGTAGTAGGACAATTTTTCAAAGCAGGTACTGAAGGATATAACAGTGACATAACTGTATCATATAATTTAGGCCCTGTAGTTACTTCAATAGTTTGTTTAGAAATGCCCCATTTATATAGTTTCTTTACCACTGGTTTAAAAAATTGAGGAACCTGCAAAAATTGTGATAGTTTCAGGGGAGAGGTAGTATGCCATGCCAAAAAATAATGACCAAGAACACAATGTAATAAAGAACCACACCGAAATGCTGATGGTAATAATCCAAGTTTAACATTTTGGGAAATAAAGTAAGAAAAAACGTGATGGGATCCACCATTCCTAATCCCCCTTAATCTTTCCCTAAATAGGTATATTGCCTTTTTATGGGATTAAGCCTATTACCCCAAAGCATCTGACAGAATAGGCTGTACAGTCTGGTGTCAAGTTCTTGAGGAAGCAGGAATATCAATGCTATGTATAAAATTTGGGAATTAAAAATTGCCTTATTACCTGTACCCTTTTAAGTTTAACCAATCTCCAGTGTTTTCACACCTTTACTTTATTATTAGCTGAGGAGAAGGCATGCTTCCAGTTTAGTAGGGGAAGGTTCTAAGGCCCAAAGAATAAATCCAAAATCTTAATTGGGGCTGAAGTAATACGAAACCCCTGAATGGAAACCTCAGCAGGAGAATTAACCCCAATAAATAAACCCTGACTTTTCGTTTTATTAATTGTTGAATTAGAAACATGTGAGTAAGAAACCAAAAAAATCCCCAAAACTAGGAATTTGAGTATAATCAGTGAAAAAACACACAAATATATTCTGCGTAGGTTTGTAAATACAAGGTATCCAAACCAGGGAACCCAACACCCCTTTCCACTGTGGATGATGTGTTAATGATTGTATTAATGTATCAATGGTAAATATATATAATATAGGACTTAGTGGGCATCCTTGACGAACCCCTGTAGCTATATGAAAGCCTTCTGTAATGCAATTATGAATAACTGGATGAATAATAGCAGTATCATAAAGTGTTTTTATCCATTGGACAAAGGAAAATGGGACCCCACAATGTTGAAAAGTTAAAAACAAAAAAGGGTTATATACCCGATCGAAGGCCTTCATTTGATCTAAGGAAAGAATACAGTCTGTCAGGTTATGTGATGAAAAATGTTCAATTAGAGCTCTAAGAATCATAAGAGCCTGCTGTTTCTTCTGTCTTGGGAGCCCACACTATTGGGATGGAGATACTGTATAACCATATTAGCAAAGGTCTTAAGCCGAGAATTTAAGAAGCCAGTCAATAATTTGTAATCCGAGTTAAGAAGTGTAATAGGTCTCCATTTTCCCAAACTCTCCCAATCCCCTGATTTATACAGAAAAATTAACAAACCTTCAGAAAACCAAAGGGGGAATTTGGGGGTTAAGAGGAAAAAATGAAATACCAAAGTCAAATATTCTGTAAATTCAGAAGGGAACGTTTTGTATAATTTTGATATTATTCCATCAATTCCTGGGGAAATCCCATTCTTTTGGGATTTTATTGCAATTTCAACTTCTGCAGCTGTCATTGGAGCAATTAAACTAGACATGTCAAGCTTAGTTTTGGGAAGATGAATCATTTAAAAAAAAGTTTCCATCTCCTCTATACCAGGGGGCACCACTGGGCTATGTAATCCCAGAAATTGTTTAATAGTGACATGCATCCTAGTGATATCCCAAACCAGACACCCACCTTGTGTCAACAAAGAAGACATTGTAACTTTAGATTTATAGGGCCGGATATTCAAAAGGGTTGCGCCATGCGCAATAGGGTTGCACATGCGCAAGTCCGAAATTGCGCCATTCTGCGATATTCAGCAGGAGGCAGTTGTGCCACTGAAAACAGGCTGAGCAACAGCGCAATGCAAATGAATGCATGCTGAACTGGAGGGGGAGGAACCATGCATAAACTGCACAGCCCGATATTCAGTCAAGGAGAGTTGTGCAGGCGCAACCCACAACCTGCGCCTGCACAACTTTGAGCCAAAAAAAAAAGGCTTAAGTCGAGGGCCACCCACAGGTGAGCTGCTGCATTGCAGGGTGCAACACAGCAGCTCCCACCTGTGGCTGGCCCTCAACCCACACCCTGTGCCCCCCTGCAGCCCAATCGCGGGCAAAAGAGAGTAATATCCCCACCACCACCCCCACTGGCCCAGTCCCGGGCATAGCTTTAATTCTCCCCCACCAGCCCGATTGCGGGCAGCAAAGTGTCTCCCCAACATATCCCTGGTGGTCCAGTGGACCATAAATCCCGATCAGCGGGATTGTGTATTAACCCCCACCTCCTGATTATATTCCTGGTGGTCCAGTGGACTGAACATCCCAATTCGGGATGAAGTGTGCAAACAACCCCCAAAAACATCTCTGGTGCCTAGTGTCCCCACCCCACCCACCGCAAAGCCTCCCACCCCGCTTCCCACAGCCGGCGGCGGGCGGCAGCATCCCACCCGCCTGCCACCCGCGCCCGCCGACTGCCTGCCAGTAGGGCTGCACCCGTTGGTGCAGAGAACAGCCAATGGGCATGCAGCCCATACCCCGTCAAGACAGTCCAGATTTGTGAATGAGTCCATTCACAAAACTGGACTGTCTTTTACGGTATGGGCTGCATGCCCATTGGCTCTTGCTCTGCACCAATGGGCATGCAGCCCTACTGGGCAGTCAGTCGGCGGTGGTGGTGCGGCAGGTGGGTGGATGCTGCCACCCGCCGCCGCCGGGGAGGGGGTGGGAGGGCTGGGTGGTGGGGACACTAGGCACCAGGGATGTTTTGGGGGTTGTTTGTACACTCCATCCCGCGATCGATGATTCGTCCACTGGACCACCAGGGATATAATTGGGAGGTGGGGTTAATACCAATCCCGCAATCGGGATTTACGGTCCACTGACCACCAGGGATGTGTTGGGGGCACATTGCTGCTCGCAATCGGGCTGGTGGGGTTCAACCATGCCCGCGATCGGGCCAGTGGGGGTGGTGGTGGGGATCCTACGCTGTTTTGCCCGCGATCAGGCTGCAGGGGGCGTCGGTCCCCGACGGCTGCTGCCTGGCAGGGTGCCAGGCGCAAGTCCTCGGGGATCGGAGCACCTGCATGCTAATGGCATGCAAATGGTGCGATAATCAGATGCAAATGGCCCCCCCTGTGCCTTGCATGAATTATAGCCCCATTTGCATGTCACCTTTTGAATATCGATTTAGCGATGGCGCAATGGTACTGCGCCACCGCAGTTGAATGCTCCACTCTGTCAACTTGCGGTGGCGCAAGTTCCACTGCACCATGCACAGTGGCTGTGGTTGGGGGTGATATTCAAAGGAGTTGCTCAATAGTGCAACTCCTTTGAATATCGCCCGGACACACCCCTGTGCAACTATATTGTGCAGTGCAAGGGCTTGTGCCTAAGAATAGCGCAGTTTGAATATCCAGCCCATATTGTTTAAAAGCCTCATAAGGATCCCCATAAGCCTGTTTCTGAGTGTCTTCCTGAAAAATTACTTTCATAGTACTAGCCTATTGTATTGTACCTCATGTAATTTTTTTTTGTGATTGTTATTTGGGAAGAATAATCAAATTTAGAGATGTTTGCCATTGAAAATAAATAATACAACTGCTGATGTAGTTTTAAATAGTGCAGAAATTTTAGGTTTTCACTAGATTTCCCAAGTTTTAGTAGCAATATTTTTAAGTCCTCCTTTGACTCCCTCCACCAGTCACCTAGATCTTCATAAAGAAAAGCAATTGAGAGCTGTGCACTAAGCAATTATTTTATAGCTTTTAATACAAGTGGATTGCTCAACAATGGAGAGCTCAATTTCCATCTTGATTTTGGGGGAGATGTTACCATACCAGATGAAAAATACACTTAAGAAGTAAATGATCTGAAAAACCTATAGGGTATGAATAAAATTTACACGGAAGAAGGCTTTTAGTCAGAAAAATATAATCAATTGTAGAAGTAAGGGTGTTTCTTTTATAGGTAAATTTTGGACCCCCTTGCTGAAACTGTTTACTATCTACTAGGCCTGATGTGTCCAATAATTGGAATAAAGCATTAGAATCGCAATAAATCTTTTTCCCTTTATCCATAAGTCCACCTTTTGCTTTCTGGAGCTCACAGTTAAAGTCACTGCATAAAAAAAATATGAAAGGAAGTAACCAAAAAGGGCGAATCATTGAAAAGAGAGTAAACTTCTCCGTTTTTATCTGCGAGCAATAAACATTAATAAATCTGCAGACCATGGAGTTCCATTTTCCATCCAGAATCATCAATCTACCTGGGATTAAATCAATAATTTTTATAAGAGAAAACTCATATGAATTAAAAAGAAAACCTATACCATCAGCAGTCTGTTGACCAAAGGACCAGTAGGAAGGGCCCCAGCACCATTCCCTTTGAAAAAAACTTGGCTTGATCCAAAGTAAACATCCCTGATTCTTGAATGAAACATATATCGATGGAAGAACCATGAATGTAGTCATAAACAATCTGACGCCTACTGGGATTTAACAAACTATGAACATTTAAGGAGCCAGTTGTAAATCCCATTTAGTAGTAAAGATGCAAACAACCATCCTTTTTCCTTCATTTTTCCTTTTTCCCTTTATACCCCTACTAAGAGTGAACAGGGAAGGGGAAGGGGGAACTATCCTGAAGGACCTGAGACTCTGGTTCACCACAGTCCATGTCAATATCTCCCCACTGTGGAGATAAGACATCGAAGGGATTACTGGATTCAATTTCCTCCTGTGGGGGGGGGGTTGAGGTTCCTAGAGGACCTCCGAACTACCACTAAAGGAGAAGGAACTGGAGGATCTGGGGCCTGGTTCTCCTGCTGAGATGTATAACACACAGGGGAAAGAAATGGGGGGTTTCGGAGCGACCAGGAGGAGGCAGATCTTTAGGCTGTCCCATAGACTGGGATGAGTCCAGGTGGTGGTTAGCATCATCCACAGAGGAAGCAGCAGCTGTCTGGGGAGGATTATCAACTAGATCCTGAGCCTTCTGGATAAGAAGGTCAGGGCTATCACTGCAAGCCTTATTTTTTGCTGCCCAGATACATTCAGAAAAAACATGCCCAGTATCTTCACATAAGTCACATTTAGTAAGATTGGCACATTGAAAGGCAATGTGACATATTTCCCAATAATTATCACAGCGGGGCCTGTCACAAGAGCTAGACAGGTGAGTACGAGACCCACACTTATAACAGGCCCCAGGTTGCCCGGCATAAAAACAAACCCCCCATCTCTTCCTAATAAAAAAGAGTTGGGAATATGCTCTATACCACTATCAGTTTGTCAAAGCTTTACCTTAAATCGTCAACTTCCAATCCAAAATTGTTCAGAGTTGAGAATTTATTTTATTTAGCTTTTGTTGACCGGGTAAGTGCACTAGACAAATCCTGCCTATTTTCAGGCACGACCCGGGGGAGGGGGATACAGATGAATGCCAACTGACCTTGAACCAGATTAAGCTGTTGGTGGTATTTTTAGTGAGTGAGGGAAATTTGGCCAGGACACCGGGGAAATTCCCCTACTCTTTTCAATAAGTGCCATGGGATCTTTAACATCCACCTGAACTACCACCAATCCAGGCAGATGGGACCTCGGTTTAACATCTCATCCGAAAGACGGCACCTCAGAAGTGCAGCACCCCTCTCATGCTGCACTACAGTGTCAGTACTGGGATATTAACCCAAGTGCCAGATGTGGGAACTGATCCCACAGCCCTCTGATCTCCCGGCCTCAGAGGCGAGTGTGCTACCTACTGAGCCACTGACACTGCTAGAATGGTTTCGGGGGGACTTAAAACTTCACTTTTTTGGGACAACCAATAGGTAATATCATCTACATGAACCCCCTCATTTCTAAACATAATCATTACATATTTTACCAAAGGCTTGGACAATGGAATAATGAGGAAGGGTTTCCATAGGGGAGAAAACTTTACCTAGTTATATTGCTCCCAAAATAAATCTAAAGCATAGGCAGAATGAAAACTAATGTCAAAGTTATCCTCACCTGAAATGTTAATAAAAGCAAAGACTTCCCTAGGCGAAAATTGCAGAGAATCCTTTAGTAGACTTTTCCCCACATAATGCCTATCTGGTCTCACCTCCAACCCTCCTTTATAGTGCAGTCTAACTGCATTTCTACGAGGTGCAACCTCCTTCTTAATCTTAGTAAATAAATCAGACATTAATGGCTTCTCTACATCAGGTTTCTGCTGAGACAGAGTAGAAAGATGATTAGGTCCTGAAAGCACAGCAGAATCAGAGAGTTCAGCAGGCACAGAAGCAATAGACTGGGAGGCTGAGGTAGGGTCTCTCACCAGAGGCAAAGCACCGGAACAAATGGTGGCTGGTAAAGGTTCAGTAGAGAGCAGAGGTCTCCAGGCTGGCTCATTTTGGTAAAAGTTTAATTTTGGGTCCCAACCAGGTGTAGGGTGCCAGGTACCCTGTTTCAAGGTCCACCCTGCTTCACTGAGAGCTTTTTGAGGAGACCATAACTCTGTAGCCTGAGGTTGCTTAGGAGGATCAATTGGTAGCATCCCTAAGGAAAGTTCTAAAGGCCCTGGAGGTGTGAAGATAGTTTGAGTACCGCTTGTCCCCAAATTACGTCTAGAAAGCAGAAAAGTTTCTCACTTATTCTTACTGCCATCCCTTGACTTATCCTGCGGTTTTGTAAAAAAAAAAATTCAGAAACCCCGTCTTGGTTCAGGGGATTAGTTTGAAACACACGAGGTTAGCAGGATTAGAGCTATCAGCTGAAGGCACTGATAAGGAGCTGCAGAACACAAACCCCGCAACTTCCGTTAGCGTGACAGAGCAAGGGTCGGGAGTGGAGCTTTCGCCAGCTAAAGCAGGGTTCTCCAGGTCAGGTAGGTGTGCAGAAACAACAAGCGGCAAGTTTAAACTTGGTTGCCAGTCTTGCAACTCCGGTAATGGCTCTAGGCATGGAATCACTGAAGATTCAATACTGCCAACTGTCACAGAATCAGAGTGTAAAGAATGTACAGAGTTAAGGTTTTGTGCAGACCCACCACGCTGGGTAGAATTAGCAAGCTCTCTGCAGGACTCAGCATCACGGCAAATGACAGGCTGTTCAGGGTTACTGACAGGCATAGCTGAGGAATCCATTGCACACAGCTGCTGCTGAAGACGTTCTTGATCTTTAGCCAAAGCGGCAAGCTGAAGCCTGAGCTGCTCCTGAAGAGCTTCTTGATGAAGATTCTCAGGAAACACAGTATCGTGCAGTGGTTGAATTACAGGCAGAGGTACATCCATTGTAGAAACGGAAAGTTCTTGCAACTGAATATCGTTAGTAACAGCATTACTTTCATTCAGAACTATAGAATCCAAGTCAGAGTTCAACAAATGCTCCCCTTCTCCCGGAACGTCCATCTTCTTCGTAGACCAAACAGTAGTGACCAGACCTCGGTCACTCAGGGCTCCTACTGCAAGCAATGCAGTAGGGGAATTTCCCCAGTGTCCTGGCCAAATTTCCCTCATTCACTAAAAATACCACCAACAGCTTAATCTGGTTCAAGGTCAGTTGGCATTCATCTGTATCCCCCTCCCCCGGGTCGTGCCTGAAAATAGGCAGGATTTGTCTAGTGCACTTAGCCGGTCAACAAAAACTAAATAAATAAAATAAATAAATATTGGTGTTATTTAAATACAGTTTGTGATAGACTAGCTCAAGCTATTAAACCATTTACTCATGATGAAATAGGCACACTTAAAATTCATCTGACACTGATTGGAAAGGTGGGAACCTTTCTTCTAAACAAGAAACAAAGGATAAAGCTCAGCCCTCTCATATCAGATGGGAGTGAAATTATTGGTGGCATTCCCCAGGGAAAAGTTAGAAATCTTGTTCGTTTTAACAATGCTTAAAGGGACACTGTCAACCTCCTTGGGCCTCAAAGTGTTCCTAGTTTAAAAAATGTATTTTATGGTTGCCAACATTATGTAAAGGTTGCTGATGTAATTGATAGTTTGATTCTGATTTTTTTTCTTTTAAAAAGTGAAAAAACAGACTGCCCACCATACCGGTGTTACCACTCAAAAGCAGGTTTGTTTACATTTCTTCATCAACTCCAACTGCATCTTTCCTGGACTTGGGAACACCCCCAACGCAGTCTTGCCACTCACGCTGCAGTGGGAATTTAGGAGGTTATTGCATCATGAGAATGACTGCACTGTTTGGAGGTGTTTCTAATGTTCAGGAAGTATTCTGTAAGAATAGATTCAGGATTGTAAACAAAACAAGGCTGTTTATAAATATACATTAGCATGCATTTCAGTTCTACTAAACAAGGAGACGGACAAAACAAACAGCAACATCAATGAATGTTAGAGAAGGTAGGCAATCATAAAATGTAGGTTTTTAACTAGAAATAATATAATGGAAAACAGGTTGACAGCATCCCTTTAATGATTTCCCCACAAATTAAGCACATTGCTTATGTTAAATGAAACCACAATTTATTCACGCAATAAAAATATTAGGAGTTCCCTCCAGCTGGTTCTACATAAATTGATTTTCTGCCCAGAAACAATTGAAATAATTAATAAATGAAAGTTAGACTGATAATGAGAATTTATTTCACCAAAATGGGAAAAAAATTGATCAGAATTTGCACATGAAGACTGGAAAGTGTTAACTGAAGTGAAACTATCTGGGCTGTATTTTCCAAGTCAGTGTTAATCCCCCAGTCTCCTCTGCCTACTCCCAAGTGCCAGCGCCCTCCAGCTCTATTACCTTCTTTTTCTGAGACTTGCAGTACCTTCACCACTTACATAGCACCAGCTTATAGTAGATGTGTGACGTGATTTGGGGTACAGAGCCTACTGGAGTGCTAATGTCATCCTACCAGTTAGGAGTTTTTCTCAAGATTGGTGTCTGGAACAAGTGAAGTAAAAGGCTCTTGGGGTGACAGCACAGCCAGGTTGCTTCAAAGGAACAGTGTACCTACTAGCCTAATGTTGTCCCAGGAACACATCCAGCACATTTTCTGGTATTTTTTTCTTGCTGAATATCTGTCATCCCTGTGGTTTGATTGTCAAATCATCCAATGGACTCTGAGATTAATGGAACACCAATCCAGTCTCACCCTCATGTTAGCACCAGCCCACGGCACACTGACCTATTGGTGTGCTCTTCAGGCTAACAAACCAATCAGGGTCTTTTAAACATTTCAAGGTTAGAAGCTATGAAGTACAGAACTTCTTTCTTAACAGTGACCTGCTACCATGCTCACTGGTATCTGTGAAATTTGTTCTTTTTCCATGAACCAGTTCAAGGAGTCCACCCCCCCTTCCCAGTCCACGGGACCAGCTAAAGTACTGTGGAAGTGTCCATGAGTGCTCCATGCACTCTGCTCTGGTGAGGTGTTTGTGATCCACTGATCCCTGCCTGATGATTTTTTTCATATCTGGCCCCTTAGTTATCACAGGTGGATGACCCATCTCATCTCCTAGTTATATGTGATAAAGGCGAGTCTGAAAGACTGTCTATCACATAGAGCAAACAAACTTGACCCCACAGTCAAAAGGGCGATGGATATTGTGCCAACTGTGGCAAATACTTAACAAAACTATACAAAAATATTTTTTTATGCGGGGGACTGTGACCCCCGCACCCCCCTAAACTTAAATGATCAACTCTGAGGGGGGTGCAGACCATGGGGCAAGTTATTGGATTCTGAAAAAAAAAAATTTTATTCTGCCTATAGCCAGAGCTGAACCCAGGGCTGCTTGCATCACAAGTGGTGGTGTACACCACTAAGCTATGCAAGCAGCTCAGTGGGAATTGGCCTCAAAGGATACTATATCCTGCAATAACGCGTACAGCTCCTTGCTGTACTCACTATACAGAATATAGCACTGTATTGCACCACTCGCTCTCTTGTACAGTGCTATTATTGAGTCGCTCAAAAGTGTAGTGCTCTATAATCAGCACTCTACATGGGTGCTACCCAGTTTCCCTATTGGCAGCATGACAGTTGGTTGTCATGTGTTCCAGTTGTGAAGAAAGAAGAACTGCTACCTCTGTCCTGCTGCCTCTGGTCCCCAAACACAATCCAGGTAGTACCAGGAGTAAGGAATGGCTACAGGATGCATTCAGTGCTGATGAACTGGTCAGTAGTGGTTCTCGATAGGGAGCAAAGGAAAGCCTTCTCTAGTACCAGACTAAAATTTGAATTACAATCTTTCATACCTAAAGCATTTTGCTAAATTAAATACAGTCTATGACTATATTAAACATACACAGACTCAGCAATATCACCTACAGTTACAGTACCTTAACATCTGAAATACTGGATAAGCAAATGTTGACCAGGACTCCAATACTCTTATCAGATATTGTCAACTTTCACCTGGTCAACCACAAGAAATAGGTAGAAGGGACATCAATTTAACATGTCATTCTGAGGCTGGCATCCTCCACAGGACATAAATGTCCCCAGTTTTTGGATTCTGAGAGGACTGAGGGGGAAGAGGGGGTAGGGGTTAGCTGATAACATAATGGCACAGAAATAGTGTAATGAAAAACAAATCCTGTTTTAGTCAAAATGTCTTCAGTAATAAAAGATGGTAGCTCCAAAAATTCAAATTGTGGGGGGATTTCTTGTAACTGAGTTCTGCTGATTCCAGCAAAGAATTATTCACTGGAATCTGGAAAGTCCCAAACATTTTTCTATTTTCTCAGATGAAATGCATTATTATCATCTGCAGCTTAAGGTCCCTCTGGGCAACAAAAGAACATTTTATGTTATTATCTTGCACATTTCTCAGTTGATGGCACTTTTTACTTTAGTTTGAGGGCAATTAGTTAACAGGCACAGGACCCAAGGCAGTATGGGTTCACAGTGGGAAGGTCATGTCAGATGAATCTAATTGTTTTCTTTGACTGGGTGACCAAAGTAGTAGACTAGGAAGGGGCTGTGGACATGGCCTACCTAGACTTTAGCAAGGCATTTGACATAGTCCCACACAAAAGTTTAATAATCAAATTAACCAGCCTGGGAGTGGGTCCCAGGGTGGTAGCCTGGCTAAAACATTGGCTGGACAACAGGACACAGAAGGCAATTGTAAATGGAGTCCACTCTGAAGAAATTGTGGGTTACTAGTGGGGTACTGCAGGGTTCAGTACTGGGTTCAGTCCTTTTTAATGTCTTTATAAGTGACATTGCAGAGGGACTGGAAGGAAAAGTATGCCTCTTTGCAAATGACACAAAGATCTGCAACAGGGTTGATACACAAGTAGGCATGGAAAAGATGAGAAGGGACTTGGCAAAGTTGGAGGAATGGTTAGAAGTATGGCAGCTTCGATTCATTGCAAAGAAGTGCAGAATAATGCACCTGGGAAACAAAAACCCAGGGGAAGATTACACAAGGGGGGGGGAGGTAGTAACAACAACAAAAATAGAAAGGAGCCTGGGGGTAATCTTATCAGGTGACCTTAAGGTTGGCAAGCAATGTGAGATGGCAGTAGGGAGGGCTGGGGGGATACTGGGATGTATAGGGAGACGCATCACCAGCAGAAAACAGGAAGTTGTTATCCCTCTGTACAGACAGTTAGTGAGACCTCATCTAGAGTACTGCATCCAGTTCTGGAGACCCCATCTCGGCAAGGATATAGACGGGATGGAGGCAGTCCAGAGGAGGGGAACTAAAATGGTGCAGGGTCTGCAGGAGAAGCCATACGAGAAGAGACTAAAGGAGCTTAATATGTACACTCTTGAGGAAAGGAGGGGGACATGATAGAAACTTTTAAGTACCTCAGTGGAATCAGCAAAGTCCAAGAGGGTAGCATCTTTTAGAAAAATAAATGTGCAAGAACAAGGGGACACAATTTGAAGATAGAGGGGGGATGGCTCAGGGGCAATGTGAGGAAGTATTTTTTCACAGAGAGGGTGGTGGACGCATGGAACAGCCTTCCTGAGGAAGTTGTAGGGTCTAAAACTGTGGGAGAATTCAAGAGTGCATGGGACAGACATAAGGCAATTCTTGTGGTGGGTAGGAGTAACTAGGCTGTTGGTTAACTAGGATCTGCAGCTTATCCTGTAGGTAGGGAAATGGGAAGACTAGGTGGGCCAAGCGGTCCTTATCTACCATCAAAGTCTATGTTTCTATGAAGTAAATCAGAATAATGTTTCTTTTCTGCTTACTGGTGTATGTATAAATTTGTTTGAACCTTATGCACAGCTATGACACATGATATGTACTTTTACGCCATTCAGCAGGATGACATCGCCCATCACAGCCACTGCATCAATCAAGTAATGAAACATTAAGACAAGAAAAGATCTCATTGTTTTGCTGATTCAGCCACACCACAGTGTGGTTGAATCTATTGTACTTCTTCTGGGCACATGGCAGAAAAGAACATGCCATGTGTCAGAACTGTATGATTTATGTATTGTAGAAATCTAAAAATGTATGTTTTTTGTACCATTCAGCAGGATGACATCGCCCATCACAGCCACTTCATCAATCAAGTAATGAAACATTAGGACAACAAAAGATCTCATTTCTTTGCCATTTGAGCCACACCACAGTGTGGTTTGATCTCTGAGCAGTGAGCACATGGTAGAAAAGAACAGTCCATGTGTCAGAACGGTATGATTTATGTATTGTAGAAATCTATAAATGAATTTAAAAGAACTTTACCAGATCGTGCAAAAAATTTTAATCAGTCATAATTTACAGCTAATTTGTCAAAAACTCAGGGGTGTCCTATGACAATGTCCAGTTACTGGCTACTGACTGCTAAGTAATGAACCATCAGATTCATGGGCAGGGCACTCCATATTCCACCATTCCATTGAAAAGTCGTGGTTCTATTCTTTTCAGTAAACAAACAAACAAAAAAAAACACACATTGATGAGAGTGGGTGTCACCCTTAATTTCAGACAATTTGCAGGGCTCTTGCTCAGAAATTAGTATCCTGTGTTTACAAGAAGGCAATGAGCAATGGCAATACCTTTGTTTGGACAATGCTAATATTGCACAGGTATCTACATAACAGCAGTTAAAAACAAATAAAATGAGAATACAGGCCCTCAGTGATATTTCTGTTAGGTTCAGTAGAGCATACCTCATATTTACAGCTGGTTGGGATTTCTTTGTGGATTTCTCCTTCTCTTTCATTAAACTGGGCGCACAACACACTGTAGTTGATGCAACCCCTCACAGAGCTCTATAATCATAGCTGTAGCATTAAAGAAGTAAACAGTTCTGCTTAGACTTTCTTTTCATGAACTCCTGTGTTTAGGAGATGCTGAAGAAAAGTTCAGTCACGGGCTTCTGCTCCTGCATAATGTGCACTTGGCCTTTGCCTGTTTTAAGTAATGATACTGTAGCTTCTATTTCCTGTGTTGATCTGCTCTATTTAACTTTCCACTTAATTAAAAAAAAAAAGATTCATAGGAAGCTATACTCACTAATGAACTGTAGCTTCTGCAAATGGTTTGACATTAAGAAAAAAAAATTAGTTGGCAAATGTCAGTGTTTCATAGGAGAAAATACAATAGTTTTTGTAGAGAGGAAATGGTGTATCAGAGTTTAGCCCTGACTGCAGAAGTGTTTTTCCCATTCTGTGCCTATAACACACACACCACACACACACACACGCGCACGCATCTACTAGTGAGCCTACAAGCTTGGTGTTGGCTTCTGAGCACGCACCCCATAGTATTTTTGCCAAAATTATCTGATTTTGCTTTTTTGAAACAGGGTGGGCATAGAAACATAAAAACAAGCAAGAAAGAAAAAGGGCTGAATAGTTCATCTTGTTTGCACAAGATTCCCTACTCAAAACCTTTCTAACATTAATAATTTCCCTCATGCTTCACACTCTTTTCTAGTATATGTTATCACTCCCTTATTTAATGCAATCCTATTTAGCTTGAACCCTGATACTGTCTCTTCCCCCACAGTCTTGTCTAGAAGTTTGATCCACCCATCCATTGGTTGGGAGTGGTGGTGATTGGAGTTCAATTCAAAGAGAAGCGGGTGATCAGTTAGGTCCCACAGGGATCAGTGCTTGGACCAGTCCTATTTAATGTTTTCATAAGCGACATTACAGGAGGGCTAGAAGGGAAGGTATGTCTCTTTGCAGGTGACACAAAGATCTGCAACAGGACTGACACTTCAGGAGGGGTAGAGAAAATGAGAAGGGACCTAAGCAAGCTTGAGGAGTGGTCAATGGTGTGGCAGCTAAGGTTCAAAGTAAAAGAAGTGCAAGATCATGCACCTGGGGCAAAGAAATGCAGGGGAGGACACTTGGGGCACACAAATGCAGGGAAGGAGTACATAATGGGGTGGGAGGTACTGACATCCATCAAACAGGAAAGGGACCTGGTAATAATCATATCTAATGACCTAAAGGTTATTAAACAATATGAGAAGGCTGTGAGGAGAGCCAGAGGAATTTTAGGATGCACAGGGAGAGGTATCTCCAGCAGGAAGAAGGAGGTGGTGATGCCACTGTATAGAACATTGGAGAGACCTCATCTAGAGTTCTGTGTCCTGTTCTGGAGGCCGTATCTCTGGAAGGACATAGACAGAGTAGAGGCGGTTCAGAGAAGAGTGACAAAAAATGGTGCAGGGGCTGCGCCAGGAGTTATATGAGGGGAGACTAGAAGATCTCAATATGTATTCTCTGAAACAGAGGAGGGAGGGGGGTATATGATAGAGACTTTCAGATACTTCTAGGTTATAAATAAGGTACTAGCGGGCAGCTTCTTCCATAAAACAGATGTTCAAGAACAAGGATCCATGATATGAGAATAGAAGGGGTAGACTCAGAGGTAACGTGAGAAAGTATTTTTTCATGGAAAGGGTGGTAGATGCATGGAACAGCCTCCCTGCAGAGGTTGTGGGGCAAAAATGATAGGGGAATTTAAAAATACATGGGACAGACATAAGGAACTCTAACGATAAGGAAAGAGATAGTAAGCCACAGAACATTTAGGATCTGTGGTATATATATCAGATAGGAAAAATGGGCAGACTAGGTGGTCCAGGCAGTCCTTATCTGCTGTCAGATTCTATGTTTCTGTTTTTCTATGCAATCTTTTTAAAATTATTTTCTTATAAAATAAAGTTTTAAACTGAAGACGTAATAGTTATTTCTAGTTACGTGACTGTAGTTTTACGATATACAGTAGATGGTGTTTAATACATACTTTGCATATGATGTCTGTACCTGACAAAATATGTAATAAATAGTGCACATAGTATCACATTCCTTTTAGACATTATTTATTAAACTTATATTTTAATATATTTTGTATAGCTGTTCAAAACTTTTTAGCCCTTTCACATCTGTCAGTTTTCTTGTAGAACTTCTGTTTGTCTCTTTAGACCTATAAGAGAGTTCTTTTATGAAACAGGTGGCAGACGCCCTGGACCTCCCTACTCAGAAGACCACTGAGGAATAGGAGGAGCCAGACTATATGGAAATGATGGATGTGCTGGGTACAAAAAAGTTGCTTCTCCCTATCCACATGTTTCTAAAGAGACAATCCACCTAGATTTTACAGAATCCCACTTCTGTTCCTCCTGTGGACAAGAAGATGGAGAGAAAATACCTGGTGGCCAAAGAGGGAGCTGAATTTCTCTTCAGACATCCCAGCCATGAGGAGTAGTACAGGCAGCTGCCTGTGATAAGGTGGGAATTCCTCTGTCATCCCATCCTCCTGATAAAGACTCCAAAAGAATGGACTCAATGACCAAGAAGGCCTATTTAGGGGCTTCCTTGGCTATCAGGCCAGCGTCTTATATGGCCTATGTTTCCAGGTATCAAAGAAACCTCTGGAACTCAGTGCTGGAAATAGCTAAGACAGCTCCTCCTGTATTGCCAGCTGATTTTATGGAAACTGCAAAATGTGGAATTGAAGCATTCAGGTATCAGTTCCACATGGCAGTGGATAGTAATGACACTGTTGCCAGGTTAATGACAACTTCAGTGTCTTTAAGGAGGTTTGTCTGGCCCAGGGCCACTAACCTGTCTCAAGACACCAATACTAAGGCCCTGGGTTTTCCTTGTGAGCCTATCTCTTTATCTGGGGAGCAAACAGAGGCCTACATGAAGGAGATGGATGAACACAAGGCAGTTTGCAAGAGTGCTGCTGCCAAAGAAAAGGCATCCACACCCCAGAAGCACCAGAGTAGGGGAGGTAGGGGAGGCCCTCTTCTAGGCCTTTTTACCAGACCCAGGCATTCCCAGCATACCTACAGCAGAGAGGGTACTTTAGAGGCAGGGGTAGAAGGGGCAGCAGTCATGCTGGTCCCAGTCCCCAGCCTAGTGCACAAGCAAAACAGAACCCCCAATGTGCTCGTCAGGGTCTCCTCCCCAGTTCCAGTAGGGTGCAGGCTGGCTTACTACTTCCAGGCATGGTAAGCCATCACCACAGACAAGTGGGCCCTGGAGGTAGTAAACCAGAGCCTTGCTCTCAACTTCAAGATTATACCAAGGTTGAAGGCAAGGCTATTCAGACCTTTCACCCCAACAGAACAAGTGCTACTGGAATCAGAAGTAACCAACCTTCTGCTAGAGAAGGCAGTCGAACCTGTCCCCGGGCTCAGATGGGAAAAGGCCTGTATGCAAAGTATTTCCTAACACTAAAGAAAGCTGGGGAGCAGTGACCTGTACTGGATTTAAGACACTTGAACAGATGCCTTACAAAGTCAAGGTTCAAGATGGTCACTTTGGCAATCATTCTCCCCACACTCAGGCAGGGAGACTGTTTGGCATTTTTAGACCTCAAGGACACTTACTTCCATATTGCTATCAGGCAATCCCACAGAAAGTATCTCAGATTCAGATTACCATCGGGCCATCATCAGTTCAGGGCCCTGCCCTTAGGCCTGACCTCCACCCCAACAGTGTTCACAAAGTGCCTGTCAGTTTTAGTGGCACACTTGAGTAGGAGAGGGGTGACAGTGTTCCCTTACCTAGATGACTGGCTAGTCATGGGGCAGTCTCCTCAGCAGGCCAGAGATGCTTTAACTCTTATACAGGATATTCTGCACTCTTAGGGTTCCTGGTAAACCTGGAAAAGTCAGTCTTGTAGCCGGTTCAGCTCCTGAAGTTCAGAGAAGCAGAGCTGGACACACTACAGGGAAAAACATTCCTCCCTCAGGGAAGGGTGGACAGCCTGTTGCAACTAGCAAACTCCTTCCAGCTGTAAACCCCAGACCAGCAAGGCATTTCCTGCAGCTATTGGGGAACATGGCTGCCTCAACAGCAACAGTGCCAGGGGCCAGGTTCCAAATGAGGAACATCCAGTTTCACCTTAGATCTCATTTATCCCCAAAAAAGGACTCCTGTCAAAACTAGTGCCAGTCACAGGAACTCTCCTTCAGGCACTACAGTGGTGACAGGAAAGGGTCAACCTCAGAGAAGGTGTGCCATTCCTGCAACAGTTCCCAACAGTAGTGATAGCAACTGATGACTCCCTCCTAGGGTGGGGTGCCCACCTGGGGGAACACATTGCACATGGTACATGGCTTCAGCAGGAGTCATTGTCACACTTAAACCTGCTGAAGCTCATGGATGTCCTTCTAGGAATCCAGTCCTCTGCCACAAAGGTTCCAAGACAAGGTGGTGCAAGTCAGAACAGGCAATACAACTGCCATGTACTACATAAACAAGTAAGGGGGCACTCAGTCAACCTTGCTGTGAGCAGAGGCTATGAAAATTTGGAGTCTAGCTTACTCCCTCAGAATCTCACTCTCAGCAGTCCATCTTCCAGGAAAGGACAACATTCTGGCAGATGCCCTGAGCAGGATCAATCAAATTCACCACAAGTGGTCCTTAAACAGGCAGATCCTGCAGACTGTTTTCAGGAGGTGGTGCACTCCAGAGGTGGGCCTCTTTACAGCCACAGACAATCATCAGTTGCCACAGTTCTGCTGCAGGCAGTGGATGCACTGCTGCTGGACTGGACAGGGAAGTTCCTGTATATGCCTTTCCTCCATTTCCTCTGCTGTCCAGGGTACTGAACAAACTCAGGACTCAGCCAGCAACAATGATTCTCATATTACCAGACTGGGCCAGACAGCCTTGGTATTTGATGCTCCTGTTCCTGTCAATCTCCAGCCCGATTTACCTCCCCAGGAGGCACAATCTGCTGACATCCTCCCAGGGGAGGATTCTTTACCCCAAACTCAAGTCCCTCAGGCTCAAGGCTTGGCTCTTGAGAACCTAAAGTATGCTAGTCTGCACCTCTGGGAAGGGGTACTGGAGGTTCTTAGAGTCTCTAGAAAACCATCTACCTGGAAGACTTAGACTTCCAAGTGAAAAAGGTTCTCCATTTTGTGTCAGCAGAAGAGCATAGGTCCTCACCAGGTTGGTCTCCCAGTCATGTTAGACTGTTTGGCCCATCTCCATTCCCTTGGTCTGAGGCCATCTACCCTCAAGGTGCATCTAGCAGCTGTCTCAGCCTATTTCTCAGCAGGGAAGGGCTCTTCCCTGGCCTTCAACCAGATTTTCAGGAAGTTTTTCAAGGGTCTGCTATACTTGTATCCCCTACACAGGGAGCCAACCCCCTGTTTGGATCTGAATGTATGCATTGCATAGCTGATGCAACCCCTCTTTGAGCCCATGTCCTCAGCAGAGCTCAAGTATGTGACCTGGAAAACAGTATTCCTGGTGGCAATCACTTCAGCCAGAAGTATTAGTGAACTCCAGGACTTGTCCATAGACCCTAACTACATTTCAGTCCATAGGGACACGGTAGTCTTTAGGACCAATAGGTAGTTTCTTCCCAAAGTGGTATCTGACTTCCACCTCAACCAGTCCATTACCCTGCCTGTCTTCTTCACTGACCACTGCAGTTCAGGGGAACATAGGCTGCATAGCCTTGACGTCAAGAGGGCTGTCAGTTACTATTTGGATCACACAAAAGGCCATAGGCAGGATAATACTCAGATCACTCCCCCTCTAAAGACCCTGATGATCCACCGTGACAAAGCCTGGAAAAAGTTCAAGAGCTCTACACTCCTAGCTGATCTTGAGACCTACAGAGTTCTTAGAAACCAAAGTAAGCATGCTGTCAAACTAACAAAAGGGGATACGTCAATCACCTCCAGAAAACTAACCTAGGCAACCTGAGGTTATTCTGGTCTCACATCAATGAGTTGATAAAGGGAAACAGAAAGGCAGCCCCAGGCCCTATAGTGGCTAATGGGCAGTTACTGAACGATGGGACCCTCATTGTTGAGGCCCTTAATAGCCATTTCACAAACCTTGATGATTATAAGGCTGGGCTCCCAGTGTCCAAAAATGAGTCCCACATTCTGGAACATCCTAACCTAGACTGCCCATCTTTTCATCTGAAGTTAGCTAAGGTTAAAGAAGTCTTCACCCTTCTAAAGTCCTTGAAAACAAGAGGATCAGGTGGGCCTGATGGTATCCAAGCTAGACTACTCAAGGGTGGTGCCCCAGCACTCGCAAGGCCTCTTACCTGGCTCATAAACTGGTCCCTTCTAGAAGGGACTGTCCCAGAGCTGTGGAAACAGGCTCATGTTGTCCCTATTCACAAAGGTGGGCCTGCGGAACTGATTGGCAACTACAGGGCAATCTCCCTGCTTTGTACCCTTGCAAAAATTCAGGAGAAACTGGTGTACACCCAACTCCATGAATACTTAGAGGCACACCTGCTTCTTTCCCCAGCTCAACATGGGTTCAGAGCTAAGCATGGGACAGACACCGCCCTAAGTTCTCAGCAGATGTGCTTAGGGAACTTGACTCAGGGTCCAACACAGGTGCAGTTTTCATCGACTTTTCCAAGGTCTTCTACTTGGTCGACCACCGACTCCTACTTCAAAAATTGTGTAACATAGGCCTGGACACTAATGTCCTCAGTTGGTTTGAAAGCTACCTTACTGGTCGCTCTCAGAGGGTCAAGTGGAAGGACAAAATCTCTGATCCACTGCCCCTTAAGGAGGGGGTACCACAAGGGTCCATACTCGGTCCCCTCCTGTTCACGTTGTTTATAAACGATCTGCACAACCACTGCGGGAGCAGTAATGTCATCCAGTACACTGATGACGCATGATTTACAGATCCTCTGACAACCTGGATGACCTTGGTCCATTCCTCCAAGAGGACATTCTCACTATGGAGGACTGGCTTACTAAGAATAAAATGGTCCTTAATACTACCAAAACCAAGGCCATGTTGTTCGGACCCAGATCCCTTGGCCAAAACAGAACACAACTCCTACAACTCACTTCCAGGGCAGGTAACAAACTTGAAGTGGTTGCCTCCACAAAATACCTTGGCCTTACTCTGGACCAAGGTTTCACCCTAAAGCAACATGTTGACCAAGTCACCAAAGTCATCCATGGTAAACTTGGTACACTCTATCGTCTTAAGGATCAGCTGATCCCTGAAGCTAGGACTGCCATTGCCTCATGTGTCTTACTCCCAACACTCACCTATGCTGCACCGGTACTTCAGGGAGTGGCCAAGCTGAAGTTCAGTAAGTTACAGGTTTTGTACAACAAGGTGGTCTGCTTTGCCACTCAGTCCCACTCTAGGAGCCACCATTGTGATTCACTAGCACTACTCAGCTGGCCGTCATTCGAAGCTCATCTCAGGTACCCAGTGCTCTGCCTAGTACATAAGCTAAATAGCTCTACACCTCCCCCAAGCCTCGCAGGGCTCATAACTATCAAGCGAAATCCTCACAATCTAAGGACCTCAGGCCAAATTCTCCTTGAAGTCCCTAGAGTAAGGGACCAAGGCAGGGGACATGTCCTTTTCCCACATTGCCCCTTCCCTCTGGAACAACCTTCCTCCTGAGGTTTGGGAAGCTCCATCACTAGTGTGCAACAAGACTCAAGGCACATATGCTTGCCACGAGTCAATGCCAATGCTACATTACCAGACACTTCCACACTACCCGCCAGCCTGAGCACTTACATCACTACCACCTGAGCTAGTAGCAGTAACCCTTCTCCATTGTCTCTCCTCCCAAAATATTCTACTCAGGTAATTGTGATCCCGTTAAGGCTCTGGCTCTCCTATATTGTTCACTTCAATAATCGATGTAACCTGCTATGTAATATATCACTGCTATATATATGTTAACATGTCACATGCCATAAGCTATATCTGTACTAACTGTGTACCATACTAGTCCTGTAACTCCCGGGTCACCCCTGAAAAAGGGACCTCCGGGGCCCAGTGGGCCTACCCGGTCATCAAAATTCCATAAATAAATAAATAAAATAAAAAGGACTATTGCACGCTGGATTGTTGCCTGTATTCAGCTTTGCTACAGCAAATTGGGCAAGGAACCCCATGCGGGCCTCAGGGCCCACTCCACCAGGGGGCAGCTGTTTCTATAGCAGCTGCAAGAGATATTCCATTGTTAGAAATCTGCAAAGCAGCTACCTGGAAAACTGTTCACACTTTTACTAAACACTATTGCCTGGACACACAGGCTAGAAGTGATGCCAGATTTGGCACAGTAGTACTGCAGAGCCTGTTTCCTAAATAGGTCCTGTGCCCACCTCCAAAGGTATTGCTTGATAGTCTGCATATGTCAGAATACAGTAAAGATTTCCTGGGACTTGAAGAAAAAATTACTTACCATAGTAATTGTGTTCCTTCCAAGTGAATCTTTACTGTATTCTGAGCTCCAACCCCACCCTACCTCTCCTACTAGAACCTAGTGAGCACTGCACTCCAGCTGTCCATGTTGTTGAGGAATCTGTTTGAGTTGGTTGTCTTTGGGCATCCATGACTTGAGTCTTTAGAATGCCATTTTGTTCAAAGGGATGTTTATTAATAGTGGGTGAATTAGTTCTCTTTTAGGATAGCATAAATAGAAGTCTTTTTTGTGCATGCTTCATAAAAATCTGATGGGTGCATAGAATGCACCAGGGACAGTGGTTTGAAAACTGAGCTCAAGCCTGTCAACATTCCACTATTAGCATCGGTTCTATTAACTCATTTTTCTCTGGGGCAGTTGAATGGTGAAGGCTAACTGCATATGTCAGAATACAGTAAAGATTCCCTTGGAAGAAACAAGATTGCTATGGTAAGCAATTTGCATTTCGGAATATAGTGGGGGTATACAGAATGTGACTGGACACACCATTTTATTCTGAAATTACTTGTCCCTGTCACATTCCAGAATTGTATGCACCAACATTTCAAAACTGTGCATCACATCCCCACCACATTCCAATATTGTGCATCCTAGCCATGTTCAAAAAAACTGCACAGCCTTGCCACACTCCGAAGTTGTGTTTCAATGGCAGATTCTGAAATTGTGCATCACTGCCACATTCCAAAACTGTGCCCAAAACTGTGTGTCATAGCTGCATTCCAAAATTATGCATCACCACCACATTCCAAAATTGTGTGTCAGCGCCACATTTTGAAATTGTGCCTCACCGCCAAGCTCCGAAACTGTGCGACACTGTTACATTTCAAAACTGCATCACTGTCACTTTCCAAAACTGTGCATCACCACCACATTCCAAAACTGTGCATCACAGTCACATTTCAAAATTGTGCATCACTGCCACATTTCAAAATAGTCCATCACCACCACATTCCAAGATCTGAACATTGCTGCCACATTCCAAAATTGTGTGCCATTGTTACAGTCCAATATTGTGAATCACCTCCACATTCCCAAACTGTGTGTCACTGCCACATTCTGAAATTGTGTGTCACCACCACATTCCAAAATTGTACATCACACCACATTCCAAAATTGCATGTCTACGTCACATTCTAAAATGTTACACTTCTGCCACATTCTGAAATTGTGTGTACACTTCCACATTCCAAAATGATGTCATTGTCACATTCTCACAAAACGTGCATCTCCACCAGAGTCCAAAATCATATATCCCCACCACATTCTGACAATGAATGTCACAGCCACATTCTGAAATTGCATGTCCAAGCTGCATTCTAAAATTATGCATACCTGCCTCATTCTGAAATTGTATGTGACTACCACATTCTGAAACTGCATCACCACCATATTCCTAGATTCCATGTCCATGCAACATTATGAAATTGCACATTGCCACCATCTGAAATGAAGCATCCCAACCACATTTTGAAATTGTGCATCACCACCACCACATGCCAAATGTATGCATCCATGACACCTTATGAAACTACAGTACATATCCCTGCCACCTTGCACAACTATGTGTCTCCCACATTTCAAAATGATGTATCTCTGCCACATTCTAAAAATATATGACACCACTACATTATAAATTTTAGCATCCCTGACACAGTTCAAAATGATGTGACCCAGCTTCTTTCTTAGACTGTGTCATTGCTGCAGTTCAAAATTGCCGCCTGGTGGCATTTTGAAACCTCATTATCTGCAGTGTTCTAAAAATTGCACACAACTTTATCATTCTGTAGTCATGTTTACCACTGCATTCCTTCCAACACCCCTTCCCCGTCACATTATGAAGTACTGTACCTTGCATCTGCATATGAAATGCATGCACTAAGCCACCCCGTGTCAGCTTTCCTTTTTCAGATGTTTAATGCAACTGCAGTTCTATGTAACATGGGAAAAATAAATCCTATAAGGTAGCTTGCATGGATAACTACGCTGTGAGTTCTGGTTATGACATAGCTCTTCACTAAAACTGGCTTTTTTTTTAACAGGCAGTGAATTTAATGTTACAAAATGACTTGCAACTTTTAAATAAAGTAACTTAGATATCTCATTTTTAGCATGATGCTGATTGGGGACATGCTGATCCAGATTCTGAATTTATTGATGCCAGACATTTTGGCCAGACTCCCTCTTTAAAACATAGACACATTTCCTTTTGGCAACAACAGCTGGGGCAGCTAGCTTGCCTGACATGTTTGGAGTCACAGATGGTGTCTCTTTTGTGTCTCCTTTCACTGTAATTTATTTGATTTGGGGGGGTCCATGTTGTTTCTTTTATACTTGCCACATGACTTATACAGTATCACCAATTTTGTAGTCTGTCTTTTGAATCGTAATTGTGATGCAAATAGTTGACACAAGTATTGAAAACTGCTGTAAGTAGATTTTTGATTCAAATGTAGTGTAAGTCCTTTTTTCTGATGCAAATCGGGTGTAAGTCATAAACTGCAAGACAACAGTGGTGCAGGTACAGATGCAGTGGATGATATAAAATTTTTTTTGAGGGTTGTAGAATGTCCTGATGCAGACACAGCTGCTATTTCCATCACATTAATTACACAAATTGTGGTTGTGTCCTGTGCAACTGTTGGAAAATCTAGGCCTAAGCCCGTCTGATGGTACCTGGGCACAGTCTATAAGGCTTACGTGCAAATGGTGTCTAGGCTTGGTTGGTATTGAAGATAATTATAAAGTAGTGCAGTACCTCCACCTATGGTGATCCTTTTGATAGCTTGCTGCCAGGTTGCAGACCCACAGGAAATTAATGCAGTAACCCCTCAATGACAGGAGACGTCAGTGAATTTACACAAACCATAAAAAAGAAAAATCAAAACTGCTTCCAACTGTGTGATGCCTGAGGTAAGAAATTTAACACCATTAAAAAAAAGCTTGGCACTCATGTCTCACTGCAAAAATAGCACATAACCAAAAAGACACATCAGGCACAATAGCAGTGACTAATGATCTATTTAAGGTGCATACAAAAAGTGTAACTTTCAGCCAAGCTGGAAAAGCAAAACACAGGAAGGCAGACAGAAAAGTATCTTCACAAAGTTATTAATATTGCAAAATGTTGTCTCTGAGTTCCCAAGACGGCAGTTCTAACTGTTGAGCTAATGGGAAATTCCTCCTAGATCAAATGTTAGCGTGCTCTTCTGACTTTCATGCATGCTATCTCCTGAACCGCAACCACTAGTGGTCTCTATTATAGGTAAATGGGTTGTCTCAGATGTCTCTTGGCTAATCAAGAGTGTCATCTCGAGACATCTTTGTGTTTGAGAACTGCAAAGCCGAGCAGTTCTGGAACGCAAAGATATCTTCAGATGTCCCTCTTGATGAGTTAAGGTACATAGCAGACATCCCATTTAGTTTTTATGAAATATGTCTTTTGTTTAAAGTCATTTTTAGCCATACATCTGCAAGCTTAGAAACTGCTTTTGCTGTGGGTTTTGCAGTTCTCCATAATCATAAACATTTGTTTCAAATAAAAAAAAAAAGAAATGTACCTCGTATCATAAAAACAGGAAAAAGAGTTCTGCAACTGGGATCAGGGGTGGAAACAATTAGGTATTGTCTTGTGTATCTTGTTATTTGTGAAATTTAAAAAAAAATCACATTTACCTATATTACTGGAAACTGAAAAACAGATGAAGCAAAATTATCAGGATCTCAGTTGGAGGGTTAAGTCTTGGTTGTTGGGGGATCTGGTTTACAGTGAACTTGTGCACAGAAATACAGACTTTGATGGCAGATAAGGACCGCTTGGCACTCCTAGTCTGCCCATTCCCTATGTATTGAATAAGCTGCATATTCTAGTTAACCAACAGCCTACTTCCTCCTACCATTCACTATAATGGCCTTATGTCTGTCCCATGCATTCTTGGATTCCCCAACTGTGCGCAGGTGGGGTGGTGACTAGAGATGTAGCAAAGTTTTACTTCACAGTGAAGTTACAGCAAACTTGTGAAATCTGCATTCGCAAATTGTCCACTTCATCTTTTCCTAATGAGTTTTTTTTTTTGAGAAATGGAACTTTTTCAGGTCAGGTCATGGCAAAGTTGCAGCTTCACCAATGAATTTGCGTGACTTCACCTGAAACCCTCCTGGCTGGGACTTATGACTTTTCCCCTTGTAATATTTTGCTCTTGAACTTTTACTTTTATATTTACTAATATGTATTCTATTGGACTTTACCAGGGATTTGAACATTCATTTACTAGTTATTAGAAAATGGGCTTAAAAAACAATGCATGCTGATTGGCTGAAACCCATGGTCAGCCATGCGTTTATCAATAGAGCCCAGGAAAAAATGAGTGCCAATTCGGGGAGCCTCATTACTTAGCATATCATTAGGCACTCCAAATTTCCAAACCGAGCAGCTACCATGTTTTCCTCTCACTAACGGGTAATGCAGCCCCCATCCACCTGAAAGAATTCACCTCCCCCACATGCCATGTAGCCATAACTCTGACTCAGCACCACCACACAAACATGGCACAAACCCTCCCCATAGCTAGTTTTGTTAGTAGTTGACCTCAATTGGAGACAATGTAAAGGATCTTTTGTCCACACCAGGCTGCTCCTCTTTGCGACTGCCCACCCGCCACCACAGTGCTCCTGCCAATACCCAGATTAGTTAACTTTTTTAACGTACCCTCTCACTGCCAAACTTCAAAATAGAGCCCAACATTAAGAGAAAACAGAAATGTAATTTAGATCCATGCCTTTTCTTTTCCCATGCCAGGCTGCTCCTCAGTGCGACCGAACACCTGCCACCACCATGCCACTGAAGAGTCCCTGATAATCAATTTTTTAAATGTAGCCTCTCTCACAGACACAGATGAAAGCAGACCAAAAAAAAAGAGAGAATGACACAAATAAACTGAAAGAATAAATGAATATTTAAAAAACAAAAACAGTAACAGTAAAACAGTCAGTCTCGTTGGAGGGCAGGTAACCATGACAACCAGCTGCAACTATCAAGGCTCCAATAGGACAAAAGTTCTTAGGTGTAAAAAATATGTAGTACTCATATGCAGGTGGAGGAACTACTTTATTACAAAAAAAAATGAAAATAAAAAAAGACAACACTTTAACATAAAAATAATTTTTTTCAAACAAAAAATATATGGGCCAATTTTCTAAGTGCAATAATACCCTCCAGGGTGGGTAGTATTGGGCAATAAAAGACCTTCCAGGGGCTATAAGGCCATTCGCCTGTGGCGCTGGGCCTCATTATGCCCCTGGGTGGTTTGGTATTACCCAATACTGCCCTCCCTGTTGGATATTATTGCTTACTTACATGCCTCCTTGCCAATCAATTGATTCACTGCCCTCCACAGTCAAGAAGATGTCCCTGCACCCAGGAAGTCAACTCTAGCCCAAGAGGTCAAGCACATAAATGTATTATTTCATGAGCTCCCTCCTCATAGAAAGAGTCTATTGGCTTTGACCTCTCCCTCTATGACAACCTTGGTAGCTCCATTGAAAGAGTCAGTGAATTCAAATACCTTGGCTTGCTCCTGGATACCCACCTCAATTTCGATGCTCACACTAGCTGCACAATCAAAAAAGCCCATCAACGCCTCGGTATCCTATACAGAACCATACATTTCCTTAATAGGGAATCCAAATCTCTCTTAGTCTCCAGCTTCCTCCTTCCTGTCTTTGACTATGGTTCACTTGTCTCCCTCCCCCGCCTCTCCATTAAAAAATTCTCCAGACTTCAAAGCTCCTACCACAACACTATAAGTTTTGCCTCTGGTCTCCCTAAACTCATGCACCACTGTGACCTTTTTAAGCTCACCAGTTGGCCCTCCCTTGAGGCCCGCCTCAACTGTAAGATGGCCACTTTCTTCTTCAAACTCTCCTGTGGACTGCTCCCTGATTGCCTCACTACTCTCTTTCAGACAGCCACCACCACCAGCACCACTAGACTGTCATCCACGCTCTCTTTCACTATTCCTTTCTGCTGGACCACTCAAGGCCAGAAAATACTCTCTTTTATGGAACCCAAGCTCTTCAACTCTCTCCCTCTGGAACTAAAACTCTGTCCCTCCACAAATGCCTTCAAACACAATATCAGGAGACATTTCTCTCCCACCTTCACCTGCTCACAGCCCTAATCTAGCTCCCATTCTGCACTCTTTTCCTCTCATTCTCTGGTTATCCACCTCAGGTACTTACCCTCTCTTTCTAGCACTTGTAGTATTGTTAATCCACCTACGCTAGTTTTTAGATTGCACTTCGATTTTTTTGTTTCCCACTGTTATATTATATTATTGTTAAACCCTCAATGAGTGCTTAATGTCAACTTGTATTTGTTAATTCACCAAGGCTAGTTCATGGTTTTCCCTTTAGTCTAATAGTAACCCCAGCCCCTTTTCCACAGTGTAGGAACCCCCCCTAGCCCCCATCACCATAAAAGTAAATAACATCCCCAGCCCCTTTTCCAAAGTGTAAGAACCCCCCTCCCTGGCCTCGATCACTGTATGAAATACAATAAGAAACCTTTGTTACATTAGTTACCTGTATTGTGTTTACTCTTTTATCCTGAAATGTGTTTGTCCAACTGTAACACTATGCCATGTAGCATTCTAGTTATGACTGTGTTATGATGATAACCATGTATGTAACAGCCAAGTAAGCCTGTATAATCCTGTAACCAAATGTTTTTCCACTGTATTATAATGTATTGTTATCCCGGTCACCCCTGAAAAAGGGACCTTTGGGGCTCAGTGGGCCTACCCGGTCACCAAAATTTAATACATAAATAAATAAAATATATTATCCTAAATGTATGTACCATTTATTAACCCTCACTGTCAGTTAAATGTTTAAGACTTATGTTGTGTCTCATGATTGTTGTATGTAACTGGACACTTGTGTAAATGGGCAGCAATGCTCACATGCCTTTCCAGTATAACCAATAAAAATGAATGAAATGAATGAGAGTCAGAAAGGATACCTCTAGGTGGGGGAGAGGCTAACATATTAATATGTCCTCTTTTTTTTATGCATTTTTTCTTGCACTCTGAACCCATGAGCTAGGTCACTATAGAAACTTAGAAACATTGATTTTAATGGCAGATAAGGACTGCCTGGACCACCTAGTCTGCCCATTTCCCTACCTACTTAACTCCTGATCCTAAATGATCAGCAGCCTACCCTCTCTTTCCTACCACTAGGGTTGCCTTCTGTCTATCCCATGCATTCTTGAACTCACCAGTCGTTTTAGCCTGTACGACCTCCAGAGGCTGTTCCATGCATCCACCACCCTTTCTGTGAAAAAAATACTTCCTTACATATCCCCTAAGTCCTGCCCTCCCAGACTCATATTGTGACCCCTTGCTTTTGCACATCTCTTTTGTTGAAAGATGCTGCTTTCCTGAACCATGATGATTCCCCTGAGGTACTTGCATGTCTCTATCATATCCCCCCTCTCCCTCCTTTCCTCCAGGGTATACACAATGAGGACTTTCAGTCTTTCTTCATATGTTTTCTGGTGCAATCTTTTCACTATTTTTATTGCCCTTCTCTGGACTGCCTCTGTCAATGTCTTTCCGGAGATGCGGTCTCCAGAACTGAACATAGTATTCCAGATGTGGCCTAACCAATTGTCTGTACAGTGGCATAACCACCTCCTGTTTTCTACTTGTGATGCCCTCCCTATACACCCCAGCATCCCTCTGGCCCTCCCCACCTCCTTTTCATATTGCTTGGCCACCTTCAGGTCATCCATTATATTTACCCCAGATCTCTTTCCAGTTTTATTGTTGTTAGTATCTCCTTCCTCCCCATTTTGTATTCCTCTCTTGGATTCTTGTGGCCCAAGTGCCTGACTTTGCACTTTTTGCATTGAATTTCAGCTGCCACTCTCTTGACCAATCCTCCGGTTTGCCTAGGTCTCTTCTCATTTTTTCCACCCCGCCTGGAGTGTCCACCCTATTGCAGATCATGGTGTCATCCTCAAAGAGGCAGACCTTCCCTTCCAGCCCCTCTGTAATGTCACTAATTAAGACATAGAAGAGGACCGGCCCTAGAACTGATCCCTGTGGTACCCCACTAGTCACCTCCCTCTCCTGGGATTGTACTCCTCTTCCCACCACCCTATGAGTCCTGTTGCTTAGCCAATTTCTGACCCATTGTACCACCTTGGGACCTACTCCCAGACTGCACAATTTATTTACTAGCCTCCTGTGTGGAAAGGTGTCAAATGCCTTGCTAAAATCTAGGTAGGCCATGTCCACTGCCCCTCCCTGATCCACCACCTTGGTTATCCAGTCAAAGAAATCTGCTAGATTTGTTTGACAGGATCTCCCTACTGTGAATCCATGTTGCCTTGGGTCTTGTGCCCCACTAGCCTCCAGATATACCACAATCCTTTCCTTTAACCTGGATTCCATGATTTTCCCCACCACTGAGGTCAAGCTGACTGGCCCGTAATTTCTAGCTTCCACCTTGCTCCCACTTTTGTGTAATGGTACCACATTCACTCTACTCCAGTCCTTGGGCACCGCTCCCTCCTCCAGTGATTTGTTAAATAGGGCTGCCAGTGGTACCCCTAGTACCTCTCTGAGTTCTTTCAGTATTCTGAAATGCATCCCATCTGGTCCCATTGCCTTGTCCACTTTTAATTTCGAGAGTTCCTTTGGGACTCTCTCTCCTCCATGAATGTACTGGTGTCCACCTCCCTCCATGTGTGTTTCTACCCCTTAATTTTGGTCCCTCCCCTTCCCCTTCCTTTGTAAATACTAAGCAGAAGTATTTGTTTAGAATTTCTGTTTTTTCTAAGTCCCCCTCTGCACACTCCGCTCCCCTTTATTCAACCTGAGAATCCCTCCGTTGGTCTTCTTCTTTTCTCTGACTGAAAAGGTTTTGTCGCCTTCTTTTACTGACTTTGCTATTCTTTCTTCAATTTGTGCCTTTCCTCACCAGATTGCTTTCCCCACCTCCTTCTGTTTTGTTTGTTACACTTCCCTTTCTCCCTCCCTCTGTGTATCCTTGTACTTTCCGAACACCTGCTTTTTTCCCTTACCTTCCCTATTACCTCTTTTGAAAACCATATTGTTCTTTCCTTTCTTTTTGATTTGTTTATTAGCTTTACACAGAAGCCTGTTGTCTGTGCTATGGCTCCTTTAAGTTTCTGCCACTGTTCCTCCATTCCTCCCCCTCTGCTAGGATTTTCCAGAGGTGTTCCCCAATTTTTGCAAAGTCTGCCCTCTTGAAGTCCAGGATCTTTGCTTTTGAGTGACTCGACTCTACTACTGTCTTTACCTTAAGCCACATTGTATGGTGATGATTGCTGGTCCATAGATGGCTGCCCACTATAGAAATAAAATTGCCTTGCCTTGCTTGCACAGACTGCCTTTTCTTATGTGCAGTCATAAGGCTACAGAGATGTATGCTAGCATGTTGTAGTCAGGCTCTCTTAGGTGCCACTCTGCAGGAACATCCATGGGGGTAAGAATGAGCTGATTCCCAATTTGTATTTGGTGAATTACTGAAATTTGGCATTAGTACCTTGGATTTGACCCAAATGAACTTCTGAGCCAGTTTAAGATCACGTCCACCTTCAGCCAGTTAATAAAAAATAAACAAACAAAAACAAAAAAAAACAGCAGCCCTTCCCTGGTGGCCAGAGGTAGTCCATTGATCATCGCTTCATAAACCCTGGTTATTTCCTACCCACAAACATTACTGGCTCCTAGCACTGTGTTGGGTGCTGATTAAGCTTAAAAAACATCTGACATGAGGAGCAGGGCAGGGTGGAAAAGGTTGGGACTGATTGTGTGAGGGGTAGCTAAGAGGTGCAACTCACCCACACAATATGTGTAGCCTGTTAAACTCCAGTGCCAAAGCCCCAAAGGTTCTTGGGCCAAAATGTCGAAGCTAAACCAAAGACATGGGGTTCAAATCATAGCTGAAATGATGTTGCCAATTTCCAAATTAGAGCACCCTTACTAGGGTGGGGGTGGGACAATGGTGATAATGGCTGATGGGACTGGGAGGCTGCCATTCTCCAGTAGGTACAGCCCACGGGACTGGGAGTGCAGAATCTGGAGGAGAAAAAGCTACAGTATATAGGAAACAATGGTTCATGAGTTAGTAACACCTCTTGCAATAATATTCAATGACTGACCTAGGACAAGGCTGGTATATGATGACTTGACCATGCAGTTCCCATATTTAAACAAGAGCTGCTTACAAAGACAGCAAGTGAAACACACACACATTTTTTTAAAGCTGTGTAGGGGATAAAGATTCTGATGGGATGGGATTTGTGACTCCCTAACAATTCCAGGACAGGCCAGAAGAATCTGGAAGGAGTGGCAGGACACTTACTCAGGGACCAAGATGCAAAAGGTTCATTTACAAGGGACAAGAGATAACTGTTTTTTACAACACAACAGGATAACAGGATAAACAACAAAACAATATGATTGAACCAACAATTGGTCGAACCAAGAACAGGGGGGAATAACTCCTCTTAGTCCTAATCCTCTGTGCACTTAGCTGAGATGACAAATGGTGGATGAACCAAGCTTGAGCTTCATCTTATGTAGGCTGATCAGCAGGTGGGAATTGATCCCACAAAGTGCTTTGTTATAAACAGCCCATAATGGCACCCCCCCCCCGGATGAACAGAAAGCATAGGAAAAAAGATGCTGCTAGGCTGGTTGATGAAAGGCTTGGTGATCTACTGTGACTCTTGGCAAAAGCTGAAGACTAATGGTCAGGCAGATGGTTCTCTGGACAGTCCACAGCAATGACCACTGGCAGGTCCCCGGCACCCAGGCCACTTTTTAATAAGAAAATTGCAGGCAGTGTAATCTTTGGTGCAACCTCTATGGAACGGTATGGGAACATGCACACTTGTGGACAGCCATCAAAACAAGAAAAGGTCATGTGTGGCATTAACTGTGGTCCCTCTTGCTTGAGCTGGTGTGGCCCCTAAGCTGACTCATTACTGACTAGAAATCTATCTAGTGGTTCTCTATCACTTACCATTGCAGGGGTGCTGCTGGAACACTGTGGTAAAGCATCGAGGCGGGTCGACATCAATGGATACCATTCTGCTACAGATGCAGGATGGGCTGTAGACCTCTCTGGGTCAGCATCGGGTGCTGAAGAAGCTGGTTTGGGCAACCAAGGTGAAGCTGGATGTCAAGCACACAAGGATGCAATCCAATAACACAGTTCCAGTTGTGAGCAAACAGTTCAGTTTTTGACAAACAGTTCAGTTTTCTAAATTGGTGCTGTCTTTAGGGGGTGCTAGGCAGGCTACAGTATGGCTTAGTCTGAATGGGGGGGGTTAGAACTTCTCCATGTAACTTTGTGGGCAACCTAGTGTCATTGGACAGTTTTTCCCTCCCCAAAGGGTGCTGTGCCTTTAAGGATTTTTTCCTCTGCAGCAACACCCCTGTATCATTAATATTAATAACCACCCCTGTTGCAGGGTCTATGGGATTCCCTTTCCTGGTCCTACCTCCATCATAATTAGTGACTGGGCCACTATGCTGGGTGTAGGGCCATGTCTGGCTCTGCCCACTACTTCATATTTATGAGGGCCTGGACCTCACGCTTAGCCCCTCCCCAAAGGTACTTTTTGGGACCTTTGCTTTTCTGACCCCACCCCTGGTATGGAATGGTGCCAAGACAGAACAAAGGGTCTGTTGGCCCACCTCTCTCTTTCCCTGGGGCTTCTACAACACAGTGCACCCTCCTTTGTTTGATTATCTGGAGACAATCTGCTAGTCAGCACAGTCTGTCTTTTCCTGGGGACCCTTTAAACAAAATACAATAACTTGGAGCTCTGACCACACCTGGGGTCTTCCCTTGTCCTCCTCAGGACACTCAGCCCATAGCCCCTGATCTTTCCACCCTCTCAGTGAGCCCACTCTGCCCCTTCTGCTTATTTGGGCTCTGGCCTTTTAAATTTATTTTTCCTTTTAACCCCCTCCTCTCCAGTGCCT
Source organism: Neoceratodus forsteri (assembly GCA_016271365.2). Lineage (NCBI taxonomy): Eukaryota > Metazoa > Chordata > Ceratodontiformes > Ceratodontidae > Neoceratodus > Neoceratodus forsteri. The sequence continues at coordinate 735,608,422 of CM057454.1, forward strand.
GTGTCATGAGCTTAATGAAACTGGGCACTCAGCCCACTCACCACCATGGCCTGGGTATGGACACTGCTGCTGGGGGGTTTTCTTGGAGACTGGGGAGCCACAACCCCATCCAGCTGCTCGGTGCACCTGCGTCTGCTGGGCAGGCAGAACTAATTGGTCAGGGATCATTTTCCACCCAGATCAATTCTTTTGCTGCACCTTTTGGTCCACCTGGCAGAACTGTCCCTGCTGCCACCCCCTGGGACCTACGTGGATGAAATGGACCGCTCACATGGGCAGCTGCACTCTGACCCAGCTACTACCACTGTCACTGCCACCACTGGGCTCCAGCAGGAGGAGGAGGAGAGTGATGCCAGAGTAGCCACGGACTGACATTAAAGTAAGCCCTTATGGCCGTACTCCCCACTTCCTCCACCCTCCTCACTCAGCCACAGACTGCCCTCTTCAGCCACTTCCTGGACCACTTTATGGGGCTGGACAGGTCTTGCTGGGCAGCCCTGTGGATTGGGGTGCTATCACACATGAGGTGGGATTCTTCTGCCTATTTACCTCTATTCTCAGTGCCAAATGGTGTGAAAACAGACAAAGGGACTGGGAGGGGTCTGTGGGACTGCAGGGAAGAAGAAGGGGGGCTTATAAAGCCATTTTGAAAAACTTTTAACTTTTTTGAACTTGGTGGAAGGGTCCCTGTATTTTGTTTTGTGGTGCCCCATGCTCTGGGGCACTATAGCTGCATACCTTACCAGGCTCTACTAGGGAGCAATGATTATCCTACTTTCTTTAGGGCCCATTTTTTTTTTCAGGTAGAGTGCAAAGTGTATGGGGACTTAAAAAAACCCTAAAAGATTAAAGTTTAAAGAGAGTGAAACTTAAGTACAGAAGTAATACACAGGTCATATAGTAAGGCTGATAGTCATTTTTAGCAGGAGCAGTTACTTTTGACCCAATGCCCATGGCAAAGTACGGTATCAAGACCACTCGAGAAAGGGCCTACACTGTCGGGGTAAAAAACAAAACACTTAGCATCTGCTAACTGTTTTGTTTGAAAATTGGGCCCTTAGTGTTTAAAAGCATCAGAAATCATTTTGTTTTTAAATTCTAACTCATTGTACCTTTCAGCACACTCATTTTCTAGCTTTTAAGATGTGAAATAAAAGACAATTGATTTCTTTCATAGTTTCTGGCAAGAGCAGAGATTTTCTCATAGCGACCTTTAAGGTGGAGATAAATAACTTAGAGGCAGATATTAAACTGTTATAGCTTTAATGATCCATATCCGCTTGACTGCCTACAAACAAACACCAATAAGACTTCACCAGGTCTTAGTATGACAACAAACACAACCATTTAAATGTTTTAACGGGCAGGCTGCAAGCATCATTAACTATTAAAAGCACTATAATCTGTAATAAATTTAAAAGTCTGTGCTAACTCTGACGGAAGCTGCATCAACAACGGCATTAAATGTAATTTGCATTGCAGCTGAGTAATTTCCGGGGCCAAGAGATGGCAAACAGCAAATAAAAAAGGCACACTTGAAGGGCTAAAGCACCTTTCTTTCATAAAGATAGCCAGTAGGGACAGACCTAAGCAAAACTGGAGTTTGGAGCACCCAGTTACATAATCATTAAATAGAACCATCTTTGTTCCTGATGCACTATGTTATTAATACCCTAAAGACTATTGCATGCTTAGTGTGACATGTAATTATTTTTACCATGATGTGCCCATACTGTACATGTAGTTAATTCTGGGTCACCGCTGAAAAGGGTCTCTTAGTCTCAGTGGACCCACCCAGTCAACAAAATTCAGTCAATAAATAAATAAATACAATATAGCTTCATTTTATATACTGTATGTCATACACATAGATCCCAGAATTCTTTACATTGGAGAATGATAAAGTAAGGCCACAGAGAAAAAAACAATAATGTAACATGATTGTTAATAAGAGTATAGAACTGGAAATCTGAATAAGAAATACCATATATGCTTCAAATTGTGGTATAGGGTAACTGAGAAAATAATGAAATCTTGTAACATGGCAAGAAATGTAATCTCCTAACACAGCAAACTGATTGGACAAACCACCACACATGATACAAGTAAGACACGACATTAATTCCCTAGTAATGCCTGCTCCAACTTGTAGTACTAAAATGAACCACCGTTAAATCACCACCTGCATGGTTCTTATTTATAGCACATTGTTTCTTCCACCCACCCACCCAGTGGACCGTGACTGTCGCACGAAGCAGCCGAAATTGTTTTGGTGTGCTCAGTTTGCAAAAAATGCTGAAGTCAAAAATGATCTTCTCAGTGTGTGGATCACTGGGTATTGTGGCATGGGTCGATCACAAGTTTGGGGAAAACTTCACCACTCTCACACTAGAGCTGAAAGAGAAGCATGCTGATTGTACAACAGATACGACTTTTCCAAATACTCCTCTACCACAGGCCATATCTCCTAAAAATTAGAGAAAAAGAAAAATGTGACCAAATATAGACAGGAGTCTGCTACAGAAATGGGCAGTGTCAGACATGCCGTGCTATCAAACAAACAACTAGATGACCTGGAAAGGAAAAAATGTGAGCAGAACACCCATAAAAACACAGGGTGGGCCTGCAATGTATTTTCCAGTTGGTTAACATCTAACAGTCTGTCTGTTGACATCACCACTATTCCTATTTCCAGTCTAGCTGCAATTCTCAGAAGATTTTATGGCGCAGTTAGAACTGAAGATGGAAAAGAGTATAGCATAAGCACTTTTGTTGGCACCCAGGCAGGACTGCATCGGTATTTTAATAGTGTAGAGGTGAATAAAAAGATCAGCATCACCTCTGATGCAGAGTTTCAGGCAGCTAATAATGTGTTTGTCGCTGTGCTGTAGCAATACAGATGAGCAAGGCGAGATGTAGCCACCCATCACCCTCGCATCTCGCAAGTAGACATTCACAAAATCAGAACATCCCTCAAACTTAATCCTGAGACTGTGTATTGGCTTGTACGTCACTTGTGGTTTGAAATGCAGCTGGGGCTCACTAGGTGAAGGGCTGAGGCAGCTGAAACAAAATTCTTTCACAGTTGAGAAAGACGAAGAGGGGCAGGAATACATAGTTATTGCTTTTAATGAAAAGACCAAAAATCACAATCTCTATAAATGAACCCAAGAAGCAAGTATTCAGAGGTGTGGTATACTCCCAGCCAGACTCAGCCAACTGCCCAGTAGTTCTATTTAAAGAGTATGTGGCTAAGTGCCCACTGAACGCTCCTGTCTTCTATTTGTATCCTCTCCTATTCCCCCAACATATTCTTGTCAAAAAAGAAATATGGTAGCGCAAACAGCCAATGGCTCGTAATTATCTGGGCAGTATGATGATCCAAATATCATCAGATGCAGAACTCAGTACCCGCTACACTAACTACTGCATTCATAGCATGGCAGTACAAATGTTGTCTAAGGCTGGTCTTGCATCTAGAGAAATCATGTCAGTCACAGGACATAGATGCAAGACCAGCCTCAAGAATTACTGGTCACCATCTCCCACAGACCGTGGGAAGTGGTCTGAAATTTTATCTCACACTGGCACCAAAAAGAAAAGTAACACCTGCCATAACTCCCAAAAAGCAACACCCAGAAACACAGGAACAAAAGACTCTGAGTGCTTCCTGAAAGAGGAAATTCAAAAATCAGCCAAAGAAAAATCTGCCAAACCTGCCTAATTCTCATAGCAAGGAATTGCCCTTCAAGACAAAGCAGCAGAATGAAAGTCACACAAGTAATGTGCCCAGAACACAGAAAATCAAAGTACCGCAGCAAGTGTTCCCTGTTTGAGTACTGGACCATTTACTGTCAGCCACTTCACTGTGCATGGCCCAGTAAATTTCAATTATTACTCCTTTCCAGAAAAGCAACATAACAGACAACATTGACATGCACCTGTATAATCCTAACAATACCTTTTGTGGCGGTTCATGTTGCAGTTTAAAAATATGATCCACATTGTTGAGTTTTTTATTGAGTTGCATGTTGATGTTTATAGTGTTCTTTTACTAAACTTAATCACAGTGTTGTTTTAATGTGTCATTTGTTTCGGGGCAGACCAGGAAGTGAAGGAGATTGTGGTGTCTGCAGGGTGATGGTGGGGCAAGCAATCGCAGCTGTGGAATGGTTCATTTTATTTTCAATTTGTACATTTGACATGGCCATTTGTGTTCTGGGACTAGACCCGTGATGTTGTGCTGGGATAATATCATGGGTTCAGTGCCATACTGACCAATCACAGGCAAGCATTCTTTCTTGTCATTGCATAATGACAGCTATTGCCCTATTACCATTTTGTCAGCCCCAAGCACATTTTTTTCAAAAACCTGTTCTCTGCTCAGCTTACTGAGTTTTTTCATAAGAATAGTAAAACAAAAGTAAGTTGCACTAGGAAACACATACTGTCAGTCAGAAACAATCAGTCATGTGGCAAGAAAGACTGGAGACTCACCAATGAATGCTGCAGACTCAAGGCTCGATTCTCAAAGCACCCGGTGCAACACAATGGGTTTGCGCCACAATGAATGGTGCAAGGTGCCCCTTGTGCCAAATGATGTGCCAGAAGCGATTCTCATTGGTAGCCTGCATCACCTGGAGGCTGCCTGCCCCAAAGGGCTTGCGCCACCTGTGTACCCCAAAAATGGGCTATGACATGGTGCTAGGGGGCATGTGGCAGATGCGAACTGTCACATACCCTAAAGTGGGATCCTCAGATCTCTCCCAGAGGGAGGAATTCTAAGTACCCAATAGAGCCTGCAGCTCAGCTGATTTATTACCAAGGCTCCTCACATTTATTAAGACCACCTCCCATCCTGTTCCCTTCCTCTCCCTATCCAGATCCTTCCCTCCCTTAGCTCCCCCCTGTGCCCCCCGTTGCACTCCCCATTAGCTTGGGGAGTAAGCTCATTAGGCTCCCCTCCTCGGGCACCCTGCCTACTGGCTGTACACTCCCCCCATTCTTATTTTAAATCCACCTTTGTTTTTATGTAATCCTTTATCCTCTGCTTTAATACCCACATCCCATCCCTGCTCAAATTTAACCTTTCCCTGGTGTTCAGGTCAGTGTTGTCCCATGTCATGCCCAAGTCTCCCAGTAGCCCATATCCCTTGTAAAGACACCATTCACTCAGCCAATTATTGAACTCTCTGATCCTATCTTTCCTCATCGTACTCGCACAGGGTACTGGGATACTTCAGAGAAGGCCATTGATCCACCCATCTCCTCCCCCAACCTTCCCAGTTCCACACACCTTTCCCATACTCCCTCTACCGTTTCCCCAGCCAAGTCATTCATACCCACATGCACCACTACCCAAGGTTTCTTCCTTCTCCTCCCCACACTTGAGCAGTGTCTGCCCTGCCCGTGGTCAACCCAGGTATGGCCTTGACCCAGATGCAACTATGCCTTTCCCCCATACTGCCCCACTAGATCTCTTTTAGTATGGAATCAGTATCAGAATGAAAATGTCAGTCCCGATGTTTCAGATCCAAGATGGCGACTGCACGCTGTGTTAGTGAGGAGTACTGACAATAGCAGGACTGGCTAAAAGCCTTATCTAAGGTAGAACAGGTATGCCACTGCTGCCTTAAGTTTTCCAGTCTTTCCAGTAAAGCTTGTGCCACATCTTGGTCGGTACCGCTGCTTTTCATGTTTCTCTTTTGTTACAGGAAAATAGACCAAATGGCTGGCTGACAGAGTTCTGCCTGAGGGCCGTTCGCTACTTGTGTGCAAGAGCAGTGGCTGTGTGGGAAGCCGAATGGTGTCTGTGGTCTACAAAAATTGTTCTTGTGTGAGGTGACAGCTCTTTGGAAAAGCTGAAACAGATAGCGGAGATGCTACAGAAGAGTTTGTGATCATTGCAAATATTGGGATTGACTTCCCTTGGCCTCTCCGTGACAGCTTGGATTTACAAAGATATATCTATTTGAGTATTCACTGACTGCTCATTTTATTTAATTCCAGGAAAGTACTGTTTTGTGAGCAGAATTGCGCAGGACTGAGTTTCTTTGCCTTGCTGTTGCTACATTGATTCCTGGGCAGGCATACTGTCCAACTTGCTTTCTGTATTTTTATATTTTATGTTTTATTTTGTGTTGATTTTATGTGACTGTACTGAATGTTTAATTGATTTATTTTATATTTGTTTTGCTTTTTACAATACCTTTATTAATTCACAACACTTCTTCATTTCAACTTAGTAACGTTATTAGGTTACGAGGGCTCTTAATTGATTCTGGAGCTTAAAGTTTGCAAACCGACTATATTTTTGGATTTTAATTGGTCCTTGTTGGCATGTGAGCTTTTTGCTTAAAGGCGCATGCTTGGCATCTTGCAAGTCAGATTTGCCATTTTGCTCAGACAGCCACGTTGTTAGCTCACGCTGGAAGCAGCTTGGATGTTGGAATCTCCCTGCTTGGAAGTAACTTTGCAGGTTGAAAGCCATGTTTGTGATCACACCATTGTAGTCTTTATTTTTATTGACAAGTATTAGTTTTTGCAAACTTCAGCGTGGACCCGTGAAGGATTTCCTACTTGAAATTTCTGGCCGAACAATGGAGTTCTTGTAAGTATTTTTAGTGATATTGTGACTTTGTTTCTCATATTTCCTTGCTTTTTACACCGAAATACCACCATTCTGTTTATTTAAATAGCAGCTGCTTCTTTTTCAAGTACTAAGATTGCTCAAAATTGCTTTGAGGCTTTTGAGATGCATTTTTGACTCTTTGCTTGTTACTCTAAAGACGGCTTAGATATCAGGGATAGCAAACTTATTCTGTGTAATTTGATTACTTATTCTTGCTGTCTTGCTATCTTGTTGTCTTTTTGCTATTGTTTTATTTTTATTTCTTGTAATTTTAGGTGTTTTTATTTGAAAAGCCTCGAAATTTAATATAAGCTAAATGGCTACTCCTTTTACTATCTAGCTATTTTATATAGCTATCCATATGAATGAATTTGTGCAAGCTGTGTTATGGTAGTGCTTGTATAATGCATTATAGCGCATTACTTTTTTGAGCTTGAGGAATCTCTTAGACTTATTTATCTGTTTTTGGTATTTGTAGAGACTTCCCTAATTGCTCCACATTCTCAGATGAGACTCTTGCACACCATATTTTGGGGCCTACTGAACTTTTCAACTGCATCGTAAATGTTCCCATTAAAAGCACTTTGCCGGGTGGCCTGTTTAAAACTGATGTATTACCATGGATTCATGTACTGGAGACTTTAAAAGTTGTATCATTGTCTGTATATGAGTGTGGACATCTCTCAGATTCTTCTTCAGACTTAAAGTTTTTGCAAGATTTAAAGGCCTTTACATCTACTACATTTAGTGAAGACCTGAAGACTCTGCTAATTGCTGAAAAATAAAGAACACTGAGCATTGATAGCAACAGTATTTTTTAGGCAGCAATATTGTTTTGGCTGTTTTTTTAATTAACCAGTTAATCAATCAACTAAACTGGTACTAGTATATACTGGCACTAATTAATTAATACTGTTACATCGTAAGGTTTGATTATTGGGTTATCCTGGCTGCCTTTAGTGATTGATTCCTTTTTTGTATTTCTGGCCTGTTATATTTCTTATTGGTAAATTGACCATATATATGAATTCTGGAAAATTAGATTAGATTTTGTCTAGATTTCAACAGGGCTTGATTGCTTTATTATATTCATATATTAATATCATTTGTGCAGATCTCTTACACTGATTCAGAATCATCTGTTTTGCTAGAGATATATTTCTAGGCTTCTATTGTTAGTCATTATCACTATATTTATATGCGTTCTGATATGGTTTTGACTAGAAGTAAAAAGAATTGCTCTATGGATCCTGCAGTTGTTCAAGTTGATCTGACTGACACCACTAGGATGTCAGAAGGGCAAACAAAAGAAAGAAAAGATCATAAGAACAAATAAAAGTAATTCAAAGAAGTTTATAAAAAGGAATTTGAAGTTGAAATCAAATAAATCTAATAGTACTGATTCCATGACTAAAATTTTAGATGAAAATAGGGGATTGCCATTGGCAAGGCTTTCTGTTCAAAATCAGAAACAGAATGAGATCACAGATTACTTTGGAAACAAGCATAAACTATCTATTGATTCTTTTAAGGAGCAGACCATATCTATTATTCCTGATACATAAAATTTAAACAGTGCAATAACACTTAGTAATGCTCCCACTGTATGCAGTAACACTAAGAGCATAAAGTTCTTGGGTGAGGATGACTTACTGTATGTCTAATAGCTGGTGATTGGGATACTACAGTTCCTAACTTCAACAGCATGCATAGCTTATGTACTGTTGGGACTATCAGATGATTATCCCAAGGCAGATTATTCTGTTGATCAAAATTCGGTAACAGATCCAGATTCTCTAGAGGGGAATATTGAGTATACACCTTTTTCATCTCCCCCTGTCTTGAAAAATAGGGACTTAGAAAAGCGAGATAGAGAGTTCATAAAGGGAAACTTATTACCAGTAATCCAAGAACTAAGTCAGACCATTGAAGGGTTAAAAAGATTAGATCTTACTCTAGCAGATTGTCCCAAACTTTCTAGGTCTAAAATCCCTGGATTAATCTATAATGAAGATACTTTACAAGAGCAGAGTAACATAGAAACATACAGTAGAAACATAGAATTTGACTGCAGATAAGGACCGCTTGGCCCACCTAGTCTGCCCATTTCTCTACCTAACGGATAAGCTGCAGATCTTAGTTAACCAACTGCTTACTTCCTCCTACCCCCCACTAGAATTGCCTTATGTCTGTCCCATGCATTCTTGAATTCCCCCACTGTTTTTTACTCTACAACCTCCTCAAGAAGGCTGTTCCATGCATCTATAACCCTCTCTGAGAAGAAATACTTCCTCACATTACCTCTAAGCTGTCCCCCCTCTATCTTCAAATTGTGCCCCCTTGTTCTTGTACATCTCTTTTTCTAAAAGATGCTACCCTCTTGGACTTTGTTGATTCCCTTGAGGTATTTGAAAGTTTCTATCATGTCCTCCCCCCTCTCCTTCCTTTCCTCAAGGTTATACATCTTAAGCTCCTTTAGTCTTTCTTCATATGTCTTCTGGTGCAGACTCTGCACCATTTTGGTTGCCCTGACTATCAAGGGACCCAGGGATAATTATGATAAAGAATATTTTGCAAATGAGGTTGATTTTCTTTCTTGCACAAATCTCTCCAAGCAAATGCTGAAAATTGCAAAAAAAACTTATTATGCTAATATAATGATCCTGGAGAATATACTTGCACTGAAAGAGAAACTATCTAACTTGAGAGCTGATGCTTTCAGAAACAAAATCTTATTGGATCAGGTATTTAACAGGATTTCCAAGGATAGAAAGGAAACTTTAGACATGAACTTTCAAACCACTCTAACAAAGGATACCCCCACTGAAAATAAATTTGTGCAAGTGAACCTGCCAGCACCCTTTATAAGAGAAAAACATAAAGACATCCAGAAGAATAAAGGGTAAGTGAAATTAAGGAAAGGGAAAAGAAATGCAAGAAATACAAGTAAAAACAAAAATAAATGTAGCAAAGCAAAACTGAGCAAAAACAAGCAACAAAATATTCAAGGAAATATTAAGGAAGGAAATTACAGTGAAGGGCTTTTACAGGAAGAGTTGGGTTCTGATAAAATGTATATGTATCTGTTAAAACTGAACCTACTGATCTAATTTCTAAAGCATTGCCGCTGGTTGGGAGGGAGGTCACTACCCCAGGCTTTGAACTTGATCCTCTTTCCTCCATCGCTGGAGACAGCCTGCCTGTGCAGGGTTTGTTCTCATTTAATAAATTACTTAAGGAGACTGGAGAGGAAAGAGAATTTTTTTCAAGGCTTATGGTGTAAAATTTATCCCAGATGAAACTGATGATTTACTTACAAGTCACATGAAATTCTTTTTGGGTGTAGACCAGGATGAAAAGGACTTTCAAACTTTACTTCTTTCTAACCCCAACATTATAGATTGTCCCATGATTTATACAAAATCTCCAGGATTAGCAGCTGATATATGGTCTAAAGGAAATTTGATACAGTCAAAGGGGATTTTGATAAGAGAACCTAAGTTAGTTCCTGTGTTACAGACTGTAGAGGAAAATGGAAACTGTGTAAAAACAATTTGCAGACAGGATTCAGACATAGAATCTCTTCTAAAAGTAATTAAAAGCTAGGAGAGAAATCAATATCTGGAACAAAATGATAAGATAATTTAAATTTTTGGTTGGAACACAAGGGGGAGAGAAATTCAAAACCCATTGGTAAAGAAATCATATCATTTCTGGCTCACTCACTTGATTTAGAACTGGTCTCACAGTCTATTTCAAACATTAAAATATGGAGAGATGAAACTGAAACATCTCAAATAGACTTGGCCTTTACTTTGGCCAGATTTATCCAGACTATTATGGAAAAGGTAATGATACTAGATAAACTGGGTAGCCTGGTGACTACTCCCAGGGAGTTCCATAGAGAATACGAGATTACATGTGAGAACAATAGATTGCCTGAAGATACTTTACAAATTGAACAAGCCTGACATTTGGCATAGTCTCTTCAAGTCAATCAAGAGCTCAAAATATTATCTTGGAATATAGAGGGATTAACACTAAAGTTAGCAGACAGTGATACATGTTCCTTCCTAGAGTCCTTTGATATACTTTGTCTTCAGGAAACCTGGAGCCTAGTACCAGAGAATAACACCATACCGTGTTTTTCTTCAGTTGGAATACCGGCTAACAAAAGCAAAAGTCAGCTAGACCAAAAGCAGGACTTATTACTTTTGTTAAAACTTCCTTAGACTTTGTAGTAACAACATAAATCTGAGAGTAACCAAATTCTGACAGTAAAACTATGTAAAAACTCCACTAAACTAATAATCTATAATATTTATATTCCCTCCAAAGGTTAATAAGAAGGAAGACCCATGGCTTCAATTTAAAAAGGACATGGATATCATATTAGAACAAAATGAACATCTTTTCTTGTTCATCCTGGGTGATTATAGTGCACGTATATGGGCAAATGAATCTGATGAAGCCCTCTATAGTGATTTTATAGGGAACATAGTGGAACTCAATCCAGGACTTATGCCACAAAGAAAATCTGAGAATAAACAAATCTAATGTCAGGGGTAAAAGTGTAGATGCCTATTTTAGAGAGCAGAACTTTATCCTCATAAATGGTACAACTAAGATGGATATTCTAGGTAACTTTACGTTTATGGGATCAAAAGGCTATTCTACTATAGATCTTGTATGAACCAATACAGAGGGGGCCAAGGTCCTCCTGGATATGGGGGTAATGGATTGACCAGAATCGGCACATCTTACTGTTCTCACAAATCTAAATATTGAAGTCCCCAGTTTAGATATATCCAAGGCATCGCCTCCAATAGAAGTTATACATTTTAAAAGAATTAAATGGCATAATCATTCAATATACACTTTTCAGGAACTATCGTTGCATGGTTTCTTAACTGAACTGTGGCAAGCCATACACCTAAATGACTGCTCAGACACTATTTTGGAAATATGGGATAGGTTAATCAACTATATCAAACCATTTCGTAAAACAGCTACTACTAAGGCAGGAAATCCTCGGACATGGTTTAATAATAAGTGTAAAAAAGCTAAGTCTATCCTTAACAAGAAGATAAGAAAAGCAAGGGAGAATAAAAATGAACAAATATCAAAGAACTAAATCAGACCAGGAAAGAATATAATAAAATTCTGGATTATGAAAGAAATAAATATTACAAATTGCAATGGGATAAGCTGCATTATACAATATTGGAAAAACATATTAAGGCCTTTTGGAGATTGGTGAGCAGTGGGTATGGACAATATTCCAATAGAATTCAGGCACACATTACACCATCTTCATGGGAAAAGCATTTTGAATCTTTATATTTCTCAGCAGAGGAAAGGTTGGGGACTACAAATGTATCTATGGAATCATCTGAAATGTACACTATGCCCCTTTACATTAATGAAGATGAGATCTGTCAGGTGACATTGTCACTTAAATCCAGCAAGGCCCCAGGCCTTGATGGCAGGATTGGAGAGATATATAAAACATTCATACAGTGGTGGGCCCCAATTTTAAAAATACTTTATAATGCTATATTACAGGGCCAAGATATTCCTTCTAGCTGGCTTGGCAGTGTTGTCTACCCAATCCTTAAGAAGGGAGATCCCTCTAATCCAAGGATGTACAGACCAATTAGTCTGATAGATAACTCACAGAAAATATTCTGTAAAATCTTGCTTAGCAAACTTCAGTATTGGATAGACAATAATGGCATTCTTAGTGAATATCAAAATGGATTTCAATCAGCAAGATCCACCGTACAACACTGTTACGTCTTACAGCATCTAATATGGAAGTATGTGACAGTAAAGAATAGTAAATTATATTGCTGCTTTGTGGACCTGACTTCAGTGTTCGATAAGATTAGCAGAATTGTATTATGGAAAAAATTCAAATCTTTGGATTTGGATAGCTTATTACTAAATGTAATAATCAGACTTCACACAAACACTTGGATGCAAGTTCAATATAATCAATGGGGGAATCTGACTTCTACAATTAAAACCAACTTGGGAGTCAGACAGGGGAGCATATTGGCACCAACTCTGTTCAATTTATATATTAATACAACATTACAAAATTTGGAAGATGCTGATTTTCACTTGCCTAAAATAGGGACACATAGGGTATCACTTTTGTCCTACACTGACAACATTGTTCTGTTTTCAACTTCCTTGTTAGGACTTCAAAGAAAACTAAATAAATTCTCTGACTTGTGCAATAAGAATGGTTTGCTAATTAATGGAAATAAAACCAATGTTGTAATTTTTGGAAACAGAAACAGAAAGTTACCTAAGGTCTATACTGGGAAAACTAAAATAAATACAGTTAAGACATACGATTATCTGGGAATACGTTTTTCTCAAACTACAACCTGGAAGGAACATCATGATTCCATCATATCTAAAACTAAGATTACACCTAGCGCCTTCAGGTGATTTAACTTGAAAATGGGGAGAGCATCTATCCTGGGTATCCTGAAGGTGAAACATGCAAAAATTAATGCTTCTATAACTTATGCATCAGAAACATGGAGAAACACTAAACTGGATGACATTGAATATGTAATTAACAAATTATATTGCTACATTTTAATGGTCCCTCAAGCTGTCCCTAAAGAGATTTTACATCTAGAATTAGGACAATTTTCTTTGGGGACAATAATCCTGAATTCAGGAAGACGAACTTGTGAGGGCGCTTTTTTTCTCCTATATCGCACACAAATCCACAGACAATCTTCTCTTTTTGTGATCAATGAAAAATAATGTTTTTCAGGAATTTCCGAGAATAGCTGAAAAAAGAGTTTGGACATTAAGAGATAAATTAGTCCAAACTGATCATAAACAAGGGAAAGTCAGACAGAATAGACAATTACTATTGGGCCCACTGCAACCTGGTATGGTGCCCTGTGGCAAATGTTCGGTTTGTGGGCATACAAGTAAGAAACAGAAGTATAGACATCCTTATAATAACAAAGAATATGAGATAAGACAACTAATAACATGTGACTCAGCAGGTGTGATATATGTGTTGCAGTGTCCATGTGACAAAATATATATAGGAAAAACAATAAGACCTTTAAAACAACGAATTCAGGAACACAAATCAAACATAAGAAATAAAAAATCTACCCCAGTGGTAGATCACTTTTTGGACGCAGGACATACAGGGGCATCGTTAAGATTCTGGGGGCTAGAACAGGTGAAACCATCAGACAGGGGGGAGATTATAATAAAATAGTGGAGAGAATAGAAACAAAATGGATTTTTGAGATGAAAGCATTGGACCCTGGTATTGGTTTAAATAAAGAAATTAATTGGAACTGTTGTCGTAGATAAGGAATTTCCTTCCCCCCCCCGAGTCTTCATTTTTCCCTAGTATACCTGTATAAACAGGATATAATATAGATCCCCCTTATGTTCCTTCCTTTTGGTCTTAGATATTTCTGTGGAACTATTAAAATATATAGAGACTATACTTATTACATCAACTATGCCATTATGGTTCATATCTATATTACAAAGAATACAGATTTAAAAAGTAGGAAGTATAAAGATCCCATAAATATATTTTTTCCCTTTAGTTTCCGATTTTTTTTTGGATGCATCTTTCAAGGTTGACAATAGGATTATATTTGTAGTTTATTATAATGATCTTGTATCTCAGCGCTCCTCTTCTTTCCTCCTCCCTGTCCTCCTATTTTCTCCTTTTCCTTCCCCCAATTCCCCCACTCCTCACCCCTCCATTTAAGTATTTATAAATAATAATTTCTGTATCAGAGATGATTGCAGAATAATAAGAACACAGACTTTAGTTTACTTATCGTCTATCATTTATTCATTAATCTAGTGCAAACGGTTATTATGGAGCATTGTATTTGATTTTTAGGACTAAATTTACATGCTGAGTCAATCTATAGTTGCCCCATAGTTCCTTCTTTGATTTTACTCTCTATTTTTTGATCCAAATAACGTTGCGCTTCTGTGTTCAGTGGTGGGACTAGAAGTAGTGATGATGAGACCAAAAAAAAAGGAGGACAGATTTTAAAATGTAGCGGAAAGATTTTGGAAATTAATACAGAAATGGAAACTAAGATCAATGTAGTTTGTAGAGTATTTAAGTCTTTATTTAACTAATTGGAGAGATGTGAGAAGGAAAGAGTTAATAGAAGTAGATGAGAGGCTTCATTTTAAAAGCAGATACAGTTGACGTCACTTTAGGGGCGCATATATATGATGAGAAATCGCGGGGTTGAAATCTCTCAAAAGAATTGTGGCATGCTGGAAGAGGGCATTATGAAGAACGGATAAGCTACAACATATGGTCTGGTAGAAAGTTTAACGCAACAGTACAAGATACGGTAGGTGTAAATTTTAAATGAGAAAAAGCGCAAACGAAGGAGGTCAAATAGCCACTATGTCACAGGCTGAAGGATTTGTAATATAATTAGAGGGTTTTAAAACAATAAAAAAATGAAAACAGAGGAGGTATTATGTACTATGGTGAAGTAAAAAATAGGATGAGTAGAGGGTAGTTACGCTTTTGCTGTAATAAGAAATGAAGTAAATTTATGCAGCATACTATGGTGAATCATGAAATCAGACGAATGGAGAGAATTTACATTTTATTTGTAATAAAACAACAGAGTAAACTAATGCAGTTTGGAATGATTAAATTTGAACTTCTTTATAAGAAAAAATACCCAGTTATAACAGTTCACAAAATCAACAGATACAAGTAAACTGGGATAATTATAAAAATAAAAATAATATAGCAAGATAGACAAAAAGCATATGGCACTCTATGAAACACATGTTTTAGGAGAAAATGTATTAGATATCTGAAAATGAGGGGACTGAACTGTGTGTTATTGCTTTTGTCTCATAGTTAGAAAAGGATATGAAGCACAAATATCTGACATTGTATAAAAGGACTTACCATATGGTTAGAGCTATGATTGAGAATTGAACAGGTATAAATTATGAATTTATATGAAATGATATATATATAGGATGTTTTGAATTAATATTTGGGG
Source organism: Neoceratodus forsteri (assembly GCA_016271365.2). NCBI lineage: Eukaryota > Metazoa > Chordata > Ceratodontiformes > Ceratodontidae > Neoceratodus > Neoceratodus forsteri. The sequence continues at coordinate 735,624,112 of CM057454.1, forward strand.
ATTCAATATGGTGTTTTGATTATATGAAGAGTCTAATGATTCTAAATGATGTTAGAATTTGTTTTGGTTTTCCTCTGTCTAGGATTAAATTTCATGCAAATGGCATAGTTAATCCTGAAGGGCTTTATGAAGTTACTGAAGTAAGTGGCATCAGTGAAGAGATTTAAACATATTGTTAAACTGTTATATATTTTTAGAAAAGATTTCTGAGAAACACAAATCATTATACAGACAGTCAATTTAAAAAATTTGTTTATTTATGCATTATTTATGTATTTTTATAAGGGCATCTCTTGATAAAGCCAAGACACTTGGTGAAACGTTGAGGATGGCCACGTTTTAAATAATAAACAGAAGTTTGATCACAAAAAGAGAAGATTGTCTGTGGATTTGTGTGCGATATAGGAGAAAAAAAACGCCCTCACAAGTTCGTCTTCCTGAATTTGGGAGAAGACAACAACAATAGTACATACACATCGGAGAGGCAGCTACTCAACATTGAATATTGAATATGGATATTCATCCATTACCTGTGGGACTGTTTTGTTTGTTTGACAATAATCCTGGAAAGACGTATTGTATTTTTGTTAAAGACATTTCTGCTACCAGAGCAGAGAATTCCAAGATGGTGCTTAGAGGAAGAAATACATTATGCCTCTATATACTTTATATCACCCAGTATCCAACTTATTTGGAAGGAACTTTATCCTAGGGGGTTAGACCATGTGATAACTGATATATTTTTTAAACCTTTGGAGGAAATTACTTCTCTGGTAAAGACCAGAGTTAGAGACATAGCCACAGCAAAAGATCTAGAGAGACTGACAACATTAAAGAATTATGGGTGGTACAAAATAATAAAACAGAAATGTGGCCTGGATCCATATTTAATTAGACTAACTAATCCCCAATCTAGATGCTTAATTACTCGATATAGATTAGAATTGTATAAAATGAATTACATCTATTTGGGCCAAGGGAGAGGGAATGTTGATACCCCATTCTGCCCTTGTGGAAATTCTTCAGAGAACGATTTTAAACATGTATTACTGCTTTGCCCATTCTATAGTTCACACAGGGAAAAGTGGCTGAGGAAACCCCAGCAGATACTGACCTCCTCCCTCCCTCCCTCCCGACCAGTTGGTACCTTTCCTTTTAATGACACAAACATGGGTATTTTGGAGAAAGTAGTGAGTTTTTTTTATCTATTCTATCAGTGGCTCAGTAGGTAGCAAACTCGCCTCTGAGGCCGGGAGATCAGAGGGCTGTGGGTTCAGTTCCCACATCTGGCACTTGGGTTAATATCCCAGTACTGACACTGTAATGCAGCATGAGAGGGGTGCTGCATTTCTGAGGTGCCATCTTTTGGATGAGACATTAAACCGAGGTCCCATCTACCTGGATTGGTGGTAATTCAGGTGGATGTTAAAGATCCCATGGCACTTATCGAAAAGAGCAGGGGAATTTCCCCGGTGTCCTGGCCAAATTTCCCTTATTCACTTAAAAAATACTACCAACAGCTTAATCTGGTTCAAGGTCAATTGGCATTCATCTGTATCCCCTTCCCCCGGGTCGTGCCTGAAAATAGGCAGGATTTGTCTAGTGTACTTACCTGGTCAACAAAAACTAAATAAAAAAAATAAATAACTTATGAAGATGTGTACATATGTTGTATACTTAAGTTCATTATTTATTAATGTATTTTTACATGTACTGTATATATGAAATATATTAGTATTTATGCATATTTTAGACTTTTTGTAAAAGCTTTTGCTGTTCAATAAAACATGTGATGATGATGTATGGAATCTCCCAGCACTAATATCCTGCCCTCCTCATGTCTCACCCTCCCACCCTCTTTTTACCACTGTACCTGTTTCTAGGTTCCACTTCTCCATGCTGAGTTGAAGTTTTACACACCTCCCTTTTTACATCCCTAACCTCTAACCCACACTTCCCCTCCACTCCCTCCCTGTCTTCCCCCTCCCTTCCTTTCATCCTGGACCCTACCTCCCAACAACTATGCTCCCCATCCATCCTACCATCCTTGCATTCCTCCCTTTCATCTTCCCTCCCCCTCTCCTGCTGACTTGGTTATCCTCCACCTTCTTCTCCTGTTATTGTCCCAATCCCATTGCTGGCCATGTCTATTCCTCTTTGTCCCCCTTATTATTATTTGCTTGCTTCAGAATACTCCCCTTATGCTTCTGTCTCGCAACCCCTTATCAAGATCTGTCCTGACCTCTGACTTAGTCTTCCCATCTCGACCCAGCTCTTTGTCTCCTTTTATTTCCCACCCATCTTCTTTTTCCTGATCTGCCATCTCCAGTAAGGGCCAATACCTGTTTGAGCCTGTTGTTTATCTACTCCCAGTTCCAATTCCACTTATGCCCTTTGTGCCCCTGTCCACTCTCCTGATAGCTGTACCCGCGGTCCCCAGATTGACCTGCTCCTTCCACCTTCTATTGCTGCTGTCTTCCTGTCTCCTTCCCCCTAACCAGTTTCCCTCTTTGTTCCTCCTTTCCATGTCCTTCCCATTCCAAGATATTTCCCTTCTTAGCTTAGATATCTCGGCCTCTAGCCACCCAGTCATTGACAAACTAGGCACTTCCCCAGTCTCCATAGAGTGCTCATGAATATGGCTTCCCCACAGCTATTACACACCACGATCCTCCCCCACCTGTTACCCCTTTTCCCTTGATCCCACCCTGACTCTGCCATTGCCCCGCCTCGATATGGTCCCTCATCTGCCCCATCCACCTCCTGCTACTAGCCTCCCACTTGATCCATTCCCATCCCAGTCCCCTGTTCCCTCCATGTGCCACGTTCCCACTGTTGTACCTATGAAAAACCCTATCCCAACCTTATAATCAAATTGAGTCCCCCCTTCACCCAGGTACTCAGCTCCTAACCTTATCATGCAGTTAACCCTTTCAACCAAGATTGTCAGTATGAGCAACGAAGCCTCTAACAGACAGAATTTATACCATTTACATGCAGTTATCCCTTCCTAATGCAAGCTTATCTGCTGCGCTATAAATGCTGTCAGTTTCACAATTAGCCCTTTTCAACCAAGTGTGTCAACCTGAACAATGAAGTCTCCAACAGATGAGATTTATAACATGCAGTTACCCCTCCCTAATGCAAGCTTATCTGCTTCACTATATCGTTGTCAGTTTCACAGTTACCCCCTTTCAAATCAAGATTGTCAGCATGAACAATGAAGCCTCCAATAGATAGAATTTTATGCCATGCAGTTACCCCTCCCTAATGCAAGCTTATCTGCTTCACTATAAATGCTGTCAGTATCACAAATCACCAAATAGAGTCCCGGATCATTTAACAGTCAATTAAGTTCCCCATCTTTCTCTCTATGCTTTGATGTCACACTATTCAAAAGTGAGATGAGCAGTAACTATATAAAAAACTATAACAGCATTTTTAAATACATTTAATCTAGGAATCATAGATACATAGATACATAGACACTGTCAGCAGATAAGGGCCTACGTCCCACCCAGTCTGCTCATTTGAGCTTGTAAGTTCACTTTATGTTTTCCTAGAAGTCTGTTGCCTCTTACCCCTGACCTCCAGAATTCCCTTATGTCTATCCCATACATTCTTACATCCCATGATTGTTTCAGCCCTCACTACTTCCTCTGGCAGGGTGTTCCACTTGTCCACCACCTGTTCTGTGAAGAAATACTTCCTCACATTTCATCTGAATCGCCCTCCCTCCAACTTCATACTATGCCCTCTAGTCCTGGAACATCTTTTTTGCTGGAAAATAGTGTATTCCTGCACCCTGTTCCTCCCTGTAAGATACTTGTATGTCTCTATCAAATCCCCTTTCTCCCTTCTCTCCTCCAGGGAGTACATATTCTGGTCCTTCAACCTGTCCTCATAGGACTTGTGATGCAATCCATGAACCATCTTTGTTGCCCTCCTCTGTCCTTCTCTACCTTGTCTATATCCTTACGTAGGTAAGGTCTCCAGAACTGTACACTGTACTCCAGGTGGGGCCTCACTAGTGTCTTGTATAGTGGAATTATGACCTCCTTTTCCTGCTGGTGATGCCCCTGCCTATGCATTCCAGTATCCTATTTGCTTTACCTGCTGCCTTGTTGCACTGTTTTCCTACCTTGAGGTCATCAGAGGCGATAACCCCAAGATCCTTTTCCTGCTTGGTGTATGCTATATCCTCGCACCCAGCTGATACGTTGTTCCAGGGTTTTTGTGCCCCATATGCATTATCTTGCACTTCTTTGCATTGAATTTCAACTGCCAAATCCCTGATCATTCTTCAAGTTTCTGCAGGCCCCTCCTCATTCTGTCTACACCCTCTGGCATGTCCACTCTGTTACAGAGTTTTGTGTTATCAGCGAACAGGGAAATTCTGCCTTCTAGGTCCTGCACAATGTCATTGATGAAGATGTTGAATAGAACCAGTCCCAGCACTGATCCTTGTGGTATTCCACTGGTCACTCTTCTCTCTGTGGAGTGACAGCCATTTACCACCACCTTCTGTGTCCTGCCGCCCAGCCAGTTACCTAACCACCACACTACTGTTCTGCCCACTCCCACATTCCCTAGTTTGTTTAATAGCCTTCTGTGTGGCACAGTGTCAAAGGCCTTGCTGAAGTCCAATAGGCCATGTTCACTGCCTTCCCCTGATCCACCTCCCTTGTCACTCTGTCGAAAAATTCAACGAGGTTGGTCTGACATGACCTACCCCTGGTGAAACCGTGCTTCCTTGGGTCCTGTAGTCCGTTGGCAACCAGATGTTCCAAACCATCTCTCCTTCAGTAGTGCTTCCATGATTTTCCCCACTACTGGGGTGAGGCTGACTGGTCTGTAGTTCCCCACTTTCTCTTTGTTCCCACTTTTGTATAGGGGAACTACATCTGCTGTCCTCCAGTTTTTGGGTACCTCCCCTCTTTCCAGTGATCAGCTAAACAGGCTTGCCAAAGGTTCAGCCACCACCTATCTCAGTTCTTTTAGGACCCTGGGGTGCACTCCATCTGGCCCCATTGCTTTATCAACTGTTATTCCTTCCAGTTCCTTCAGGACCCTTTCTCGTGTAAAGGGACTTGTGTCCATTTCTGTGCTACTCCCACTCATTGTACTCCCTTCAGGCCCATTACCCTCATCTTCGTCAGTAAAGACTGAGCAGAAATACCTGTTTAGTATGTCAGCTTTACTGTTGTTATCCTCCACACAGCCCCCATCCTCCCCCTTCAGTCTCACTATCCCTCCCTTTGCCTTTCTTTTTTCACTTATGTACCTGTAAAAGGTTTTGTCCTCTCTACCCACTGATTTTGCAAAGTGCTCTTCTGTCTGAGCTTTGGCTTCCCTTACTGCCCTCCCTTTGCTTCTCCTGGTATTTCTCCCTATCCCCTTCTGCCTGTGTCTTTTTGTATTGCCTGAATGTAGTCTTTTTGGCTTTCACTTTCTCCGCTACCTCCTTGGAAAACCATAATGGCCTCCTCTTCCATTTCCCCTTGCTAACCTGCTTAACGCATAATTCTGTTGCTCTTGTAATCCCCATTTTAAATATTGCCCACTGTTCCACAACTCCTGATTCCTGCCCCATTCCCATTAATGCTCTTTCAAGCATCTCCCCATTTTCCCAAAGTCTGCCCCACCCCAAAATCCAGGATATGTGTTTTTGTGCGGTTTGGTTCTGCTCCTTCTGTGATGTCAAACCACGGTGACTAGTGATCACTGTTCCCCAGGTGCTCCTCAATTGCTACCCCCATCACACTATCCCCGTTTGTGAGCACAAGGTCCAGTATTGCCTTCTGTTGAGTTGGTTCCATGACCAGTTGCTTGAGGAAGGCACCTTGAAGGGAGTCCAGGATAAATCTGCTCCTGGTTGATGCTGCTGCTGGGATGCTCCAGTCCATGTCTGGAATATTGAGATCTCCAACCAGCACCACCTCACCCTTGTCTGCCATTGTTTGGATGGCTAACATCAGCTCCCTATCTGTTTCTTCCTCCTGGGCTGGTAGTCTATAGACCACACCTGTGCAGATGGCTGACCCCATTTTCCTTTCCAGCTTAACCCACAATATCTCTCCCCCATTTTGTTCCTCCTGGATCTCTGTGGCCTTTATGCCATCTTTCACATAAAGTGCCACTCCACCTCCCTCCCTTCCTACCTGCCCTATCCCTTCTGAATATGTTGTAGCCAGGTATGACCATCTGCTAGTCATGGGTATCATTATACCAGGTCTCTGTGATGGCTAGAATGTCCAGGTTTGACTGCACCATGACAGCCTCCAGATCCTCCATCTTGTTGCTAAGGCTCCTGGCATTGGCACACATGGCTTTCCATGATCTGAACTCCCTGAACTGTTTAGCTGTTCTACTCCAGCCCCCTCCTTGGTTGTCCTTTATCCCTGGTTCTCCCTGCAGTCTGCCCTTTTGTTGAATTTTGCCACCTTTCTGCCTATCCACCTCTTGGGTACTTATTTCCATCTTTTGCACACTGCTTTGTAGAGATATCCACTCCTCCTGTTCACTGGTTCCACTGCTAGCTGTGGGGTGGGCAATTAGGTACCCTCCTTGCTGGCCTGCCACCCCCCCAGCTAGTTTAAATGTTTGTCCATGTAGCATTTAAGCTTATCATTGAGTGCTTGGATTCCCCTCCAGGATGGATGCAGGCTGTTAATCAATTTGTATTAAAGCAGCATCAGTACAAAATGTGACTGCAGGGTTCTGGAGAGTTTGGGATTCTTATGTCACAGCAATTCTTGTTTCAGACACTGCCCAAGTCTGGCGCTAGTGAATTGAACAAAAAAGAAGAGAAGAAATAGACACATTATTGGTACATCATTTTACATGAAACATAGTTCATAAAATGTGGCAGATCAAATCTATCATTTAATCCTGGCCAGTCCTGTGCCCCCGTAGAATAAATCCAAAATGCTCCCTTTTTCCGGACAGCATTATCATAGTCCTCCTCTTGGATTCTCTCTGATTTTCTCAATTCCTTTGAATGTAATTGTATGTTCATGGTAGTTACTTGCTCCACCAGACATGCTGTGCTGTTGCATAAGCTAGCCCCACCAATAGCTCCTTTGTGCTCACCTATTCTTGTGCAAAACTGTCTAACAGTTTTACCTATGCAGTAGGCATTGCAGGTAAAAGGTGGACATGCTTGGGCTATGCAATGTAAGTGAATTTTAAATTGGGGTTAGAATTATTAAGGTAATTCACAAATTGTTTCAGTTGTTCTCTTGTTTCATGTTACATGGCAACTATATTGTCTATGTAATGATTTTACAAAATAAGATTTTCTACAAATGTTTTTTTTTTGGCACTGTAAATCAAATCCCTATACCACAGACCTAGCTACAAATTAATGACTCTGGGGGCAAACAAGGCCCTCATTGATGTGCCTTTCATTTATCAGTAGAGTTTATTCAGGAAACTGGGGTTGTTAAATTTAAGGACAATGTGTAATGTTACTATATTTCATTTCATTTATTTGTTTACCCTGGGAGGGATATTGATTAAATTGCCCATTTTCAAATGTGTCCAGCATACAAAAAAAAAACATTAAAAACATAGAAAACGTTAAAAAATATAGCACACAGTCACAATTAGATTAAACAGTTATCAGTAAACAATTTGATAGAATTAGGAAGATTGTTTTAAATAGGAGCACCAACACAGCCAAGAACCCTTTGGCCAACAGCAGTTCACCTAAATGGTATTGTGAAGGAAATGGAATCTAATGATCTAGTGTGATACTCATTATATTGTGTGGAAAATAAATCTGAACTAAAGGAAGGTACTTTCCCAAGTACAATTTTATGAAGGAAAACAAAGGCCTTAAATTTTATAAGGGCCCCAAAAGAGAGTTTTTGATCAGCACCATAAAGAGTACAGTGATGTATATGTGAGGGAAGACCAGTGAAATAATAGCAGATGGAATTATATACAACTCTAGTCCTAACAGCACCCCACTACCTGCAGATGGAAAACAAAGAATGTCATAATCTAAAACTAAGGAAAGTAAACTGCTAGACAAAAGAGCATGGACTTCCAGTACAAGGTTCCCACAAACTCAAAATAATAAGCCTAAACATCGCTGAACTATTTTTCTAAGTAATCAGGATGTAAGTCAAAGGTAAGGGTGCTGTCCAGGATTACCCCCAAATATTTAAAGTGGCTAACTGACTCTAGAAGATGACCATACAGGGCCATAAGGGAAACTTCACTATTACAAAGCTCCCTAGACTTTCTGAGAGCCATAACCTTACTTTTTTACTGCTGATGACCATTCTGTGGGACAAGAACCATTGCTGAAGGTTATCAAAGTCCTTTTGAATAATAACATTAAGGTTTGTTAAATCTAATTGCTTTTTAAGGCAAGTTCATTCACATATCGGGCCTGTGTAGTACAGTATGGTCTGCACACTGCAGTGGACCAATAGGCGTACAGACCGTACTGTATGCTGTCAGTCAGCAGGCAGCCAGGCGGCATGCATGTGGGGTGCTGCCACCCACTGTTGATTGGGGGGTTGCTGGGTGGCAAAGTACCTTAGTATGTGGGTGGGGAGGGAGGTACCACTGGACCACCAGGGTTTCATGTGCTATTTCTGCCTGCAATTGGGTGATGGGGGGGTTTCCACTGGACCACCAGGGAATAAAATAATACTTATGCCCACAATTGAGTGATGGGGGGTTCCACTTGACCACCAGGAATGTTAACATTTCATATGCCTGTGATCGGGTGATGGGGGAGGTTTCCACTGGACCACCTGGGAATTCATTATTACTAATGCCTGTGTTTGGGCGAATGGGAGTGGCGACTGCCAAGGGACTGCAGGGCTTCGGTCCCCTATGGCTGCAGCCTGGCAGGGTGCCAGGTGCAAGTCACTGGGGATCAGTGCACCGCATGAAAAATGGGGCCATAATGACATGAAAATGGCCCCATTTGCGCCTTGCATGCATAATGCCCTCATTTGCATGCTCAGTGCTGAATATCACGGGCGATGCGCCTAGTGCAACTGCACTTACGCATCCCCCTGCTCCCATTCTGCCACTTGGGCTGGTGCAGTGCCACTGCACCATGCTCAGTACATGTGCCCTCAGTGCCATATTCAATGGTGCTGAGCCATGGTGCAGCACCATTGAATATTGCCCAGTCCATGCCCTGGCTCAGCCCAGTTGCTCTGTTCCCAGGCTTGTGCCCCAGCCTGGCACAGTCTGAATATCCAGGCCTGACTGTCCTGTACTACACATATGGCATATGACATGGGTGAGAGTGAGATAGCAGAAATCTCTCCACAAGCTGCCACTGAACTGTTGATATCCCATGAGTGGCAAAGCCACAAGTGGGATATGTAGAGTTCAGTGGCAGCAAGTGGAGATATTTGTACTATCTCACTGCCTCCCATGTCATATTTATTTATACAACAATTGTGGGTCTCTTTTTTTTCAATTTTAAAGTTATTTACATTTGTTTGTTGCAAAAAGTGAAAACAATTAGATTTTTTGCTGTTTTTTGCCAATTATAAAAAACTAAAAGGTATCTGTAAATGAAACACCACTCATTTTGTAGATCTTTTTGTGCTGAAGAAATTTTGTGCTCACAGTACCATGCTATAATTTCTCGTTTTAAAGTTATTTGCATTTGTTTGTTGAAAAAGTGAAAAGAAAATACATTTTCTGCTGTGTATTTGTTAATTATAAAAAAATAAAAGGTAGCTATAAATGAAACACAACTCATTTCATAGATCTTTTTGTGCTGAACAACTTTCGTACTCACAGTACCGTGTTATCATTTTTCATTTTAAAGTTATTTGCATTTGAATACGGTTAGTACTGTTACTGAGGATGAACATTCTAAATGAGTTCCAAACCTTTTGTGACATACCCAGCTGGCCAAGATATCCATCGTGACATACCCAACTGTGAAGATAAAAAGTGATATCTCGCATGTGGTCAGTGAGATATCTCTTTTATCTTCCTGAAAAGAGGCAGACACATGTTGTATAGATTGTTTTCAGTAGTTGACCACACTACAATATATGGCAAGATGCTAAAAATATTCGTTTTGACATTGGATGCCTAACTGACGTGAAAAAAAATATTTTTTATTTCTTTTTATAGTTACAGTTTTGGACAACTGCATTTAAGATGCAGAGCAATTGTGTGTGTTCTCTTTTTATACTTTGAATACAGCATTTTTCTGTATTGTAAAGACACTGTTTTAGGATAGGAAGTTCAGACAATATGGATATTCATAAGTGACAAAGTAAGGTGATAATTTAGTACATCATTATTGAAAGGGAAACATTAAGCTGGTTACAGTGAACACCAAACTTACTTTTATATCACATTATGATGCAGGTAGATGCAAGATCCACTTTCTGTATCTTCTTTGTCAAAAATGTTGATGTTCACTCTGAGGCTGTTCTTGCAACCTAGGAAAGGTAGAAATGATGAGGTATCTCTCATGTTCTGCTGTGTGTGTGTGTGTGTGTGTGTGTGTAGTATCTGGTTACTTTATTGATGTCTCCTATGGTGGGACTCAAAATGTGCAGGATAGTTTGTTTTTTAGCAAATTTAGAGAAATCACAGACACACCAGACTTGGACATTGTGTGGAATTTTCCATTAACTTCTCTCAAGCCAGAGGCAAGCCAAATATAAAACTATGGAGGAGATCTCAATTTGCCAGAAAAGGCTATTTAAAGATATCCTTGCTAATGGCATAATCTTCCCATCAGTGTTAGTGCTAGACATATTGTATCTAGCTTGCCTTGAGGAAGGGTGAACGTGGTCAGGACCCCTTAGCAACTGAGATGCATATGCAGCAAATAAGTCAAGATGGACTAACTTACCATAAAACTGCTGAGTCTCCCAATATTTCCTAACTGAAGTGATACAGGTATACTTTTTCCTTTTGACTTTCATGCTGGCATTTGCAATGGCCCTTGCAAATTAATGATACTACCTGAGTCAGTAACTGTGTTTTTACTGTTATTTGAGAAAACCATCACCCTTGATAGATTTTTTCATTTATTTCAGCATTTTTGTCCCCCCACCATTCATGTGGCATGAAGCACAGTGCTAATTTTACACACTGACTGTCCTGTACTACACATATGAGATATGACATGGGTGAGAGTGAGATAGCAGAAATATCTCCACAAGCTGCCATTGAACTCTTGATATCCCATGAGTGGCAAAGCCATGAGTGGGATATTTAGAGTTCAGTGGCAGCAAGTGGAGATATTTCTACTATCTCACTGCCACACATGTCATATTTGATTTATACAACAATTGTGGGCTCTCTCTTTTTTCAGTTTTAAAGTTATTTGCATTTGTTGCAAAAGTGAAAACAATTAGATTTTTTGCTGTTTTTTGCCAATTATAAAAAGAACTAACAGGTACCTGGAAATGAACCACCACTCATTTTGTAGATCTTTTTATGCTGAAGAAACTTTGTGCTCACAGTACCATGCTATCATTTTTCGTTTTAAAGTTACTTGCATTTTTTTGTTGAAAAAGTGAAAAGAAAATACATTTTCTGCTATTTATTTGTTAATTAGAAAAAAATTAAAAGGTAGCTATAAATGAAACACTACTCATTTCATAGATCTTCTTGTGCTGAACAACTTTCATGCTCACAGTACAATGCTATCATTTTTCATTTTAAAGTTATTTGCATTTGACTACGGTTAGTACTGTTACTGAGGCTGAACATTCTAAATGAGTTCCAAACCTTTTGTGACATACCCAGCTGGCCAAGATATCCATTGTGACATACCCAACTGTGAAGATAAAAAGTGATATCTCGCATGTGGTCAGTGAGATATATCTTTTATCTTCCTGAAAAGAGGCAGACACGTGTAGTATAAATTGTTTTCAGTAGTTGACCACACTGCAATATATGGCAAGATGCTAAAAATATTCATTTTGACATTGGATGTCTAACTAAAGTGAAAAAAATATTTTTTATTTATTTTTATAGTTACAGTTTTGGCCAACTGCATTTAAAATGCAGAGCAATTTAGTGCGTTCTCTTTTTATACTTTGAATACAGCATTTTTCTGTATTGTAAAGACACTGTTTTAGGATAAGAAGTTCAGACAATATGGATATTCATAAGTGACAAAGTAAGGTGATAATTTAGTATACCATTATTGAAAGGGGAACATTGAGCTGGTTACAGTGAACACCAGATTTAGTTTTATATCAATTATGATGTAGGCAGATGCAAGATCTACTTTCTATATCTTCTTCGTCAAAAATGCCGATGTTCACTCTGAGGCTTTTCTTGCAACCTAGGAAAGGTAGAAATAATGAGGTATCTCTCATGTTCTGCTGTGTGTGTGTGTGTGTGTGTGTGTGTGTGTGTGTGTGTGTGTGTGTGTAGAATCTGGTTACTTTATTGATGTCTCCTATGGAGGGACTCAAAATGTGCAGGACAGGTTGTTTTTTAGCAAATTCAGAGAAATCAGACACACCAGACTTGGACATTGTGTGGCGTTTTCCTTTAACTTTTCTCAAGCCAGAGGCAAGCCAGATAAAATACTATGGAGATTTCAATTTGCCGAAAAAGGCAATTTAAAGAGATTATTGCTAATGGCATAATCGTCCCATCAGTGTTGATGCTAGACATACTGTAGCTAGCTTGGCTTGAGGAAAGGTGGATGTGGTCAGGATCCCTTAGCAACTGACATGCACATGCAGCAAATGAGTCAAGATGGACTAACTTACCCTGAAACTGTTGAGTCTCCCTATATTTCCTAACTGAAGTGATACAGGTATACTTTTTCCTTTTGAATTTCATGCTGGCATTTGCAATGGCTCCTGCAAATTAATGATACTGCCTGTGTCAATAACTGTGCTTTTACTGTTATTTGAGAAAACCATCACCCTTGATAGATTTTTTCATTTATTTCAGCATTTTTGTCCCCCCACCATTCATGTGGCATGAAGCACAGTGCAATATAGTACAGTGGTTTAAGGCTCTGAGCTGCAAATCTGATGACATCCAGCAGGTCAGACCTGGGTTTGAATCCCACAGCTTTCACTTACATACAGTGTGACCCTGAGCAAGTCACTTAACTTCCCTGTGCTCCCAGGTCGCACCTGTAAAAAAGCTTTCAGCTTAGTGTGCTACTCCTGGTTAAACAACTAACAAAAAAAAAACAATTTTACACACAGGCTATCCTGTACTACACATTGTTTTCAGTAGTTGTCCATATTACAATATATGGCAAGATGCTAAAAATATTCATTTTGACATTGGATGCCTAACTGAAGTGAAAAAAATAGTTTGTATTTCTTTTTATAGTTTCACTTTTGGCCAACTGCATTTAAAATTCAGGGCAGTTTGGTGCTTTCTCTTTTTACACTTTGAATACAGCATTTTTCTGTATTGTAAAGACACTGTTTTAGGAGGAGAAGTTCAGACAATACGGATATTCATAAGTGACAAAGTAAGGTGATAATTTAGTATATTATTACTAAAAGGGGAACATTAAGCTGGTTACAGTGAACACCAGACTTTGTTTTATATCACATTATGATGCAGGCAGATGCAAGATATACAGTCTGTATCTTCTTTGTCAAAAACCTCGATGTTCCCTCTGAGGCTGTTCTTGCAGCCAAGGAAAGGTAGAAATGATGAGGTCAATCAATCAATCAGTCTTCATTTTTATAGCAGCTTTCAAAACCAAAATGCTGTACAAATTATGAATACAATATAAAAACAGAGAATTTAATAACTTTTTAAAATCAATTAAATTAATCTGGGAAGGACAAAGAAAATAAATATGTTTTTAGCATGGATTTAAAATTGCTGATGGTCAGGCATTCTCTTAATCTCCTCCCTATTCCTGGATGCAAGTTTCCTCCACCCTGGGAACACCTGCCTGCCCTTAGTGGGTGGCACCTGCTTGCCCTCCTCCCCTAAACCTGTCCATCTAGGTGTCCAGGTAATACCCCTAGACAAAGTCCTACCTCCTTTGATGTCTTGCAGGGAGGGAACATGAGCCAGAGGAAAAATAGTTCTCTCTAAATCCCATACACATACAGGCAGTGTAGTAATAAGGCTTCAGTGGAGGGCACTATTTTTAACACTCTACCATGTTGTTTGGAAGGTAATTATGCAGGGAGTCCTTTTCTCAATGCAATATGCCTGCAGGCTCCACCTACTGCAGCCGTAATGACTGCATCACCAGCATACAAAAGCATTTCTAGGTATACAGATTCAATGTCTAAGGTAACAATAATGTTTTTCTTCTAGCTCCAAGTCATCCAGTTATCTGTAGGACCTGAGTTGTGTCCTGTCCTTCAGATGGCACCTTATCTGGGCAATATATGGCCTAATATGTGAGTTGATGTACTTGGATAAAGGCTCCATGAGTGAATCTGAACCACTCACAACTGGCTAGTCAGGTGGATTAATGAAAGACTTGTGCACCCCTCTGCATTGTTTTTACAAAATTAAAAAATTAGAAATCATTTTCTGTGTTTGTAGCCATATTCCTATGGTTCATACATGAACTTGTGGAGTTAACATTTAAACATTCTTAAGCACCTTTATTTATTTAAATAAGAAATATGAAATCATAGTGCAGGTAGTGTGCTAGTGACAATTTTCCATAAGAAACAAAACAAGTTGCTTTTTTGCAAATGTTTTGTATCAATTAAATATTTTACTTGTTTTGCATATCTTCCCATATAGCAACATGTTCAGTTTCTTTGTAGTCAGAAGATGACGTAATTTTTAGTGGGTGTTTTGCACAGACGTTTTTGTATATTTAAATACCTGTGTATTTTTATATTCATATCCATTTATATAAAGGATGTCACTCATGCACAAACACCTGCACCCTGATGAAGCCCCAAGAAGGTGCTACATTTGGGAGTTTGTTTCTCTGCATCTCATGCTCTAATAAACTCAGTTTTTATCAAGGCAAAAAGTGCTTGTCCCCTGTACTCAGTGTTGCAGCACCCTTGGAAGTGGGTGTGCTTGGTTTTTATTTGTTTTTCTGTTGAGCTAGTAGCGTTTTTTTTTAAATCCCACAATACTTACCAAAGCACCCAGCAGTCTGTGTAACTGAGCCATTATACAAAAGCATTACCTTATGTAGTTCCAGAATTCCTAAATAGGTCCTGTTTTCAGATCAAATTCTCAGCAGAGTGAAGCATTTGCAAGCCATAATAAGCAATGTAAAAAAATACAGGAAGTTACCTTGTTTGAGTGGAATTGTGTTTGAGCTTAATAACATGTGGAGCAATTTAACAGTTTAGCACTTCATGGCGACCAGCAGTAGCACATCTAGTAGTGCTGCTGGGACCTCCAAAAATACAAACCAGAACAGCTTCTGTGAAATAAACACAGTGATTCAAGAGTTTTTTTGAATACAGGATGCAACTAATAGTGAGTAGCACCACAATGATCTGTTACATAATTTGTTTGGGAGAGAAGATCAAAATGCCACAAATACCAATGAATTAAAGGAACTATTCTGCAGAATTGAAAAAGTGTCTATTCAAAAATGGTTCAACCACATTACTTAGCAATAATATGCAGATTTGGACAGGGTGCTACAGTATGAAGGCTGCGTGTACAAAAATCACCGTCCTCAGGGTCATTAGACGATGATTTAAAGGAAAGGTGGGAGGGAGCCCTTGCCCGCTGTTCTAAAGAACTTGTTCAAATTCTTATTAAACTGGATAAAAAGGTTATATACAAAAACAAAACAAAAAATACTGCAGGAATTAAGAGCAGAACTGCAGCAGTATCACAGTAACGCTGATGTCCTAGCCCTTGATAAAGCATTACAGAACAAAATACAGAAACATGAAAAAGAAATAGAAGAGAGAAAGCATACAAAATTTGAACATGATTGCAGAGATTATGAGGAGGGAGGAGTTTTCACATGGGACAAACCATACAGATCCATAAGTATAGGAAGATGATGATCAAGGAGAAGAAATTCTAATAGTCCACAATTAACAAGTGCTAGTGATGCTACAACAGAAGGCCCCGATAAGCAAGTAAATTTTCTAGAATGAAGGGGGGAAACAACCCCTAACCAACAAATAGAACAAACACAGGGAACATGAAAAAGAAGAGGAAGAGTTGAACAAGGCAGGGGCAGAGGATAAGGTGGGAGTTACACAGCCCCCAGGAGGTGTAGTTGCAAAAGACAAGCAAGCAATCAGTATTAATTCTATCTAAACAAGAACTGGCTGAACTGCAGATTCAAGACCTTTCAATGGGCTTGTGCTTTGTTCCCATAGCTGACCTTAATCAGTCTGAGGTTGATAGTGTCAAAGCTCTTTAAAAAATAGACATTAAATATTTTTAGAGACATGACGTCAGTTCTGAGTCAAACATGGGGTTCATCAAAATTACTGAACCATTACATCTGAAGTTAATTTACACCCAAAGCTAATCTGGATTTAGCACTTGAACTTCTATTTGATGAAAACCTTGAAAACTGTGAAATTCCAGAAAATAAAATAAGTGCTGGTTCCAACAATGATGTGCAGCTAAATGATGATGTGGCAGTACTTTTTGGGCCCAATATTCAGACTGCACCAGGCAATGGCACAAGTCGAGGTGCAGCACAACCGAGATGCACCAGGGCCAGACAGGGGGATATTCAAAGGTTATGTGCCATATATAGCACAGAATGTGCGTGGTGCATACACAGTGCTCCAGCGCATTCCCCAACTGTGCTGGGTGCATGCCTGAGATATTCAGAGTTGGACGTGCAAATGGTGCCATAATGTATGCAAGGCACACATGGGGCCATTTGCATGCCATTATGGCCACATTTGCATGAACTGAGTAGGGCAGCCTGGCGGAATGTGCCTGGCACCCTGCACAGCACATTGTGCAGACTGATGGGGTCCTGGGGCACCCACGCCCCAGTGACACAATGGCCGGTAGTATGAATGACAGACAATCCCTGGTAGTCTAGCAGCACCCCTTCCCTCCTGTAACCCTGATCATGGGTAATACTGATTAATATATAATCCTTGGTAGTCCAGTGGTAATCCCCCTCCCTACCAGTAGCCCCATCATGGGTAATATTGATTAATATAAAATCCCTGGTAGTCTAGTAGTAACCTCCTCCCTCCTCCCCATAGCCTGATCGCAGACATGACATATGTCACTAGCCCTGGTGATCTAGTGGTACCCCACCCCTCTCGATGCTCTGAGTGCCATAAAATAGATTATTGTCCATTCCTGGTAGTCAGTGGTCCCCCCACCCACCCGATACCAATCACCAGTGCCATAATGAGATATATCCTGGGGGTCCAGTGGCATCCCCACTCACAAGACCCCCTGCCAAGCCAGCTTCCCCCTTGTCATTGGCTGGCAGCTGCTACCTGCCACATACTGCCCATCTGCCCACCGAATGACAGCTTACAATATGAGCTGTAAGCCCATTGGTCCACACTGTGGATCAATGGGCTTGCAGGGCATACTGTATGAGACAGGCACAAATATGTGAATGAAATCCATTCACATGTTCATGACTGTCTCATACAGTATGCCTGTAGCACATTGGTCCACAGTGTGGACCAATGGGCGTACAGCCTTACCATAAGCTGTCATTCAGTGGGCAGCCAGGCATGCAGGCAGGTAGCAGCTGTCCACCAACAATGGGGGCAAGGGCAGGGGGTCTTGTGAGGGTGGGGGTGCCACTGGACCACCAGGGATATATCTCATTAGGAGCACCGGCAATCAGTACATTGGATGGGATGGGGGCTACCAGTAGCTCACCAGGGCTAGTGACGTTTGTCATGTTCAGTGATTGGGCTACAGGGAGGGAGAGGGTTACCACTAGACCACCAGGTATATTATTTTATTCAGTATTACCCATGATCGGGGTTACGGGAGGGAGAGGGTACCACTAGACCATCAGGGACCATTTGGGTGCTTGTGGATGGTGTTCTGGGTGGCCGGGTGGCCACCCATGGCTGGCAGTTGCTGTATTGCACCCTGCAATACAGCCACCCACCTGTGGGTGGCCAGCATTTGAGCCATTTTTTTCTGGCTGAACTTTGTGCCCCGGTATGCAAAGCATCTAAAGGTTGTGCCAGCATATGCACCGCACATCCCAGGCTGAATATCGGGATGCACCACATATACATGGGCACACCCATTTCAGATGCGCCGCATACATTACCAATGTGCCCCAGTGCATCAGGACTTGCACTGTGAAGGTCCCCCTTTTGAATATTGCCCAGGGCACACTACTGGGGTTGCACCAGTGCAACTCTGTTGCACCAGCCACAAGCCCTTTGAATATATGCCCCTTTGTCTTTAGTAGGAGACATTAATCAACAGGGAGAGCATTCAAGAAATGGAAATGAGGCTAGAATATACTCTATTAAACAGACGAATGAGTTACTGATTTCTAAAGGTTACAGCACAGGCTTTAGAGGTAAAAGTTATATTTGCCCAGATCAAATGAGGCATCCAACAATAAACATTTATGGTTAAAAGTGATATCTGAACACTTTTGGAATCCCCATCCAAACCACTCTTTTTTAACTTTCCTGAAGGGGAATGAAGGGCACTGAAGGAGTTACAAGCTATGTAGAACATAATAATTGGAAGACTATGACTGTAGTTTAATGGGATGAACAACCTGCCATGCCCCCTTCCTGAGCTGTATAAGTAGTTCCTCCCTGCTTCCTTCTGAAGTACTTTTTCTTTGCCAGCCGGAGGTTCTCTCCATCTCTGCCTTCTTCCCTGTGCTTGCTAGGGCTTTGCCCACCTCCCACCATGTTTACTTTCATCCTTGCTTTGTGCTTGGGCTCTGCTGGATCATGCTGGACTTCTGTTCATTCTGTTTCTCCTGCTTTTGGTTAGTATTGCTTTGCCTCCAGCTGCTGCTTGCTTCTTTGTGTGCTTAATTATTTCCTGCTCCTGGATGTGTGTTTACATTTGTTTGTTTCTTTTGGGCTTTTCTAGCTTTATAGCGCTCTGTGGATACAGTTCTTATTTGTGCTTTAGGTTACATATTGTTGTTTCCTTACCTTAAGTTGCCCTGTGCTTGTGCTGTGAGACTCCCATTTACTCACCAGATTTTGTAAGCCCTCAGTCAACTACATTGTTATTGTATGCTTCAGCTCACACTGCTGTTTCCCTGCCTGCTGTCTCCTGTGCTTTCCACCTTAATTATTTGCACCTGGTCCAGGTTTCATCCTACTCTGCTAGCTGCCGCTCCCTGTTAAGCTATGTGTGTTCAACAGCTCTGTTCTAAATTCACTCAATGCTAGCTCCACTCAGCCAACTGATGCATTGCTATACTGAAACCTCAGCTATTACATTAGCTGCCTGGTCTCATGGTGCTCTGTTTGTGGCTCCCTGTTATTCATACGGCTGGGGACTGTGGTGTCATGGTGGGGCATCATGGCTCTGGGTAACAGGAGCATGCTTTATGTACATTATATGAATCACCCTGCTCTTTGCTGCTCCTTGCCTACATGACTTTTCAGTTATCCATGCATAAATACGTTATTCTCACAGCTTTCATGGTGTTCAAGATGTTCATTGCATTTCATTACTATGCTGCAAATGCTCTTTACTGGAACAATCTAACACCACCTTAATGGTATCTACAGTAAGGTATTAATGCCATTCATATAAATTCACTATTCATGTTGAAACCATAGCAATCAACTGCTTTTATGAAAACTATGATTTTGCTTCTAAATGGAACTGGTTGGCCAAGCATATATGTAATTCAGTTTACCTCATATGCAATGCATCATGCTTACCTATGCTGCTGTCCATTTTATTGCTGTTGAAAATGCTGCTACATATCTCCTATCTGCTAAAGTTCATTAATTCATTTATGCTAAACCTCATTGATTCAATCACTGGCATCACAGCCTCTCACTACCTGGACACTTAGTTTCTATATCATCATTAATTTGGCTTCCTTAATGGAATCGGTTGGCTTGCTTTCTGCTGGCTGCTACTACTATCAAATAACTCACACTATAGCCTCCTACCTTACCCAGGCTGCTGGCTTTGCCTGGTTTTCTCATCATTAACCTGCTACCTAATCTACAGCTGCTGGCTTTGCCGGCCTCCTCCTATCTAGCACATCAATGTTAATTCATGCTCTCACTCATAAACTGGAGGAATGCCAACCATGACCATTATCTTTTCTGGCTCAGGGCTTGCCCTGTAGCTGATGGTCTCACTCTGCACCCACAAAGTCTGCATCTTGAGCATGTGAAACTCAGGGTGGGGTCCTTCTCATCTGGCCCACAGTGGGAATGTCCTTGCTCTGGGCAGAGCTTCAGCCATCTAACTCACTGGCGGCACCTCATGATGTAGAATTTAAGACATCAGCTGATGAGGGGTGGTGCCCTCAAGCCCAAGAGTGCTCCTTTGGCTATAGCTTCACCATAGCACCTTCAAAAGCTATTCTCCCTACAATTGCCTATGGTTCACCTGGTCTCCTAGACCTAACCCTTCTACCGCCACCTTAGGTCTCCCACGAGGAGGCCAGGTGAGTGTCTTCCAACAGGTGAGGGCCTCCTTTATGGGAGTCCCTCCTATAAAGGAGTATCCCTTTGCTGCAGAGCTATCATTGTAGCCATTGACAGCATTTCCCATAGAGGGATAGAATGAGAGCCTTCCTCCTAATTGAAAATTCCCCTGAACTTGGGTTTCCAACCTGCAGTAGAAGAGCTATCATTAAATAAAATATCCCAAGCCTAGAGTGAAGATGACCTAAGCCTTGGATCCCCAAAAGGTTCTTCCTTCAAAGGGGGTTTTTCCTCTCCTCCTTGCCAAATATCATAATATCTAGCTATTTGTTATAATAGTATATTCCCTAGTTTCCTTAGGTAGGTTTCTGCTGTTATATAGAGATGGATGGTGGCCCTACTTGCCATTCCCTCTCTCCTTAGGAAGCCCCCTTATGTCATCAATGCAATCTATTTTATCAGTACAATCCTAACAACCTGCACATCTCATTTATACTCTTCAAGCTGTCTCATTGCTGTCAATCTGCTCTCAACCTTGTAATCAATGTTAATCTGCTCAATGCTCTTTTTGGGGCTCTTTCGCAATGTACCTTTAGTGAAGGAAATCTTCCCATGACACCTGTAGGTGTGGAACCCTCCTTGAGGGTCCCTTGCTTTCAGTACCCCTACAGGGTGGTAACTCCCAGTGGAATAGAGAGTGCAAATGGCCAAACAAGTTATCACAGTGGCACAAGTGTAACACTACTCTGCTTGCATAGGCTCATTGAATAAAGCCTTCAGAAAAGGGTGGCATAGTAGTAGTCTAGGATGTTGACCTATATATGTCTGAGATTCAAAGACAACTTGGTGATTTTACATGTTACAAATGGTTAACCTTTAATACCACTTTATCGTTCAAGGTAATGCTTGATGAACAGGTAGACAGACCATTTGCTGAGGGCATTATAGTTAAAATTTAGATAAATTATTTAAATACAGCACACTCTGTGTGCCCAACAATATGCATGCTTACTAAAGTCCACAAATGCCTGAGGGAGCCTCCTGGGTGACTATTTGTATCTGGGATTAGGTCACTCATTCAGGGTCTCTCGGGATATGAGGACAGTTTCTTTAAAAAATTGCTCCCACATTTCCCAGTTACAGTCAGGATACAGCAGCCCTGATATGCAAGATACTGTAGAGGGAATGTCCTGGAATTCCAACTACTGCTGGGTTACAGTGGATATTATATCCTTTTATACCTGTATCAATCACAAACAGGGTACTCAAGCAGTATAAAGAGCACTCATGCAAGTTTTTGATCTTGTAAATGCTCCTCACTAGTTTATTTTATTTTTTATCTTTTATGTTGAATCACAATTATTTTTCATTTGAAAAAAAATATTTGCAGTTACAAGGTACCACTATGGGTGCATTGCTAGCACCACCATATACTCAGATCTTTTTGTCCAACAGGGAGGAGAAAATGGTAATGGATGCTGGTAACTCCCACCAAGATATGTTGTTAAATTGTTTTGTTTTACTGAAGACATCATATGTGATTGGGGGTGTATAGAAGATATCCCAGCCTTCATGGAATAGCTGAATAATAACCAGTTGAATTTGAAATGCACATACAGATGTGATAGGAAATTAAATGTCTGAATATAAAACTTGCTGTCAATGAAGCTGGAAAGGTCATATGAAAACCAGATCATGAACCAATTGCAGGTAATACCCTGCTTCATGCAGAAAGTTGCCACCCATGGAGCCTGGTCAACAGCATACCATATGACCAGTTTTAAGAATAAAAAGAAATTCCTCTGAATAGGATGCTTCTGAGGATGGGGAGGCCAGAATGCTGTCAACCAGGTTTCATGAGATGGGTACTCAGCAACAGTGGTCAAGAATGCATATGACAAAGCAACAAATGAGATTCATAAAGATTTATTGAAATGTAAAAACAAACAGGTTGCAAATCAGAAAAATGACCAGCAAATGACAGTTGTATTGGGCTATAACTATCGGTTACCATAGCTCAGTAAGATCTTGAGAAATAGATGGCAGATCGTACTAAGAGATCCAGAGATAGGACCTGTAATGGGTGGTTACCCACGTATTACTTTTCACAGGGGAAAAAATCCTTAGTGACAAATTACAAGGAACCATTTTGTGAACCCTGCTAACAAACCAAAAGAGAACAGGGTTGGATGTTGTACCTGCAGATGGTGTAACGTCTGCAGGTATGCAAAGACAAGTTTGTTTTTTAAGCATCCTGTTACAAGAGAGACTTTTGCTCTCAGGGAATATATTGCCTGCTGCACACCCCTTATGATCTATGTTGGGTTGTGCTCCTACAACTCAATTTATCTGGGTCGTACCATCAGATCTCTGAAGGAGAGAGTACAGAAGTGCATTAGGGCTATCACCCAGGGGAAAGTTAACAATGTCTTAGGGGTACACTTTCTGATCCATCACAACTTCAGTCCTTCAAATTTTCAATTTAGGGCAATTGTCCATGTAAGGGAACTATTATGAGGGGCAATAGAACATGACTTCTCCTTCATCATGAAAGTTACTGGCTCTCTAAACTAAATTCCCTACAACCAAGTGGCCTAAATGAGGAGATTGATTTTAAATCTTTCTTACCATAATAATATCTGATTTGGAGGTAGAGGACAGTATACAGTGAATTTGCTCTGTACTACAGTAGCTTTGTCCTTATAAAGTGGTTTCCTATAATGATGAATGAGTAATTTTGAGCAAGTTGTTTTCCCCTTCTTGCCCCATCCAGATCCCTTCCCTTTTTCCTTCCCTCCCCTCCCTGTATTTTGTCCATGATTTTTCCATTCCCTGTTTTGGTTTGTTGTTTTTTTTTGTTTGTTTGTTTCAGGCCCTTGTAGTATAGATTACTACTGGCTATGGCAGGAGTAGGGATGAAATTCCATTCCCCCACACAAACACACATTTTAAAACATTAAACATGTAAAATTTAGAAATCTTTTTACTGTATGTGTTTGTAGCCATTTTCCTATGGTTCACACAAGAACTTGTGAAGTTAACATTTAAACTTTCTCAAGCACCTTTACCTACAGTATTTATATAAGAAATATGAAACGGTAGAGCAAGTAGTGTGCCAGTGACAATCTGCCATAAGAATGAAACAAGCTGCTTTTCTGAAAATGTTTTGTATTAATTAAATGTTTTTTACTTGCTTTGCATATCTTCACATATACTGCAGAACTGTGTGCTCTTTCTATGTGGTTAGAAAGTGACATCACTTATAGTGAGTGTTGTGCACAGACTTTTTGGGATATTTAAATATTTAAAACCTATGTGTTTGCATATTCATATCTGTTTGTATAAATGATGTCACTCATGCACAAACACCCACCCTCTGATAAAGACCCGTATGAAGGGCACTACATAGGGGAGTTTGTTGCTCTGCAGTTCCTTTAATAAACTTAGTTTTTATCACAATGGTGAATGCTCCACTTTACTTTTTGCTTTCGAGGAGCACTTAGGTAGTATGTTTGACTGGGTAAGGGGTGATCAGAAAATATTTGGTCTTATCATAGAGCCAAAACCATAAAATACCCTGTTATATAGTTGTCAGCAAATCAAGGGAGGGAAAAACTTGGCTAGATTCCATCAGAAAAGGTGAGTATGCTTGCAGGATATACTTGACTTGTAAATCAATTTCCCTAGGTAAGGATTTTACCAACCTCACAACAGGGAAAGTATATGAGATCACTAATCTCATCACTTGTAACAGTGCTGGGGTTATCCAGGGTACGTGAGCCTCCCTTACCAAGAGAGGAACAATGCATCTCACCAAATGACTCCAGGGCCTGGAGCAAGTGAGCAGAAAATCAACAGTTTTGTGTTGTATGGAGACGCAAAAGATCAATATCCGAGTGACCTACCTTTACCAAGAGGTTACCTATGGTGGAGTCCAACAACTCCCATTTGTGGCAGAACACCTGAGACTAGCTGAGATGATCCACTAGGGTGTTGAGGGTACAGGGTGGAAAGATAGCCAACAGGAACATATCGTATTCCAGGACCCAGTGCCAGACTCTCATCGCCTCTCTACAGAGAGGAAACAAGTGAACTTCACCTTGACGGTTGATGTAGTACCTCAACAAGATGTTGTCTGTATGAATCAACAGTGGATGATCCAGAAGGAGGCAGTGATAGCCTGTAGGCCAAGCAGAACAGCCCTCATCGCCAGAGTGTTCCTGAGTAGAACCATGTCTAAGCGGGACTGTTGACCCTGCATCAGAAAGGAACCCAAGATGGGCAACCCATCTGAACTGGAGGCATCCATTATCATCACCAGAAGAGGAGACAGATGGAGAAAAGTGGATCTTGTCTCCAGGGTGGAGCAGTCCAACCACCAGAGCAGGAGTGGCAAAGAGAAGGAGTCACTTGTATGAGACCCTCCGGTTCATCCAGATGCTGAGCCCACTGGACACAGAGGAAGCACTTTGGAATCCTCATATGCCAACATGCCAGTGGGACAGTGAGAACAGCAGCAGCAGCCATGAGGCCTATCAGTCATAGGAGACATCTGGCAGAGACATAGTTGCTGGAAGAGGCTAGTTGAGTCTGGGCAACAAATGCCATAGGGAAGAAAAGCATGGCCCCATCTCACATCCAGAACTGCCCCTGGAGGCACTGGCACAGAGGAGTACTTATTTTGGGTCATTCACTAGAATGCCCTGCTGCTCAAAGAGTTGTCTAATGCAGAACAGTGTGTAAATTATTACCTCATTCAATGGCGCATCAGAAGCCAGTTGTCAAAGTACAGACAAACATAAAGGACCTCTCTTCTGAAGGTGACTGCAACCACTGCAAAGCATTTGGTAAAGACATGTGGTGCAGAGGACAAGCCAAAGGGCAATTCATGAAATTAACAGTGAGAATCTTGGAGCATAAACCACAGGTACTGGCTGTGGGACTTGTGGATCTTGATAAGAGGGTAAGTGTCCTTCATATCTAGGGCACATAGCCAATCACTCTCCAATTACTCTGCAACAGGAAACAGAGCAAGGACTGTACTGAGACCATGTGGAACCTTTTGCATGCTATAAATAGGTTGAGGCCCCGAAGGTCCAGGATGGGATATAAATCTTCTGTTCCTTTCAGTACAAGGAAGTAATGAGAATAGTAGCTCTGATGCATTTCTTGAATCGAGATGGGCTTTATGGCCCTGTCATGGAAGACGGATTGAACCTCCTCCAGTAGGACATCAAGATGTCTCGGAGGGTAATGGTTCTGCAAGGGAGGATGTACAGGAGGGACAGAGAGGTGTTCTATAGCCTGTTAGTGCCAAACTACCTCTAGCACCCAAGCATCTGTCATGATCTCCGAGGTGTGGCCTTCTACAAAGATGCCCTGATCTGCAGGGTCTTGAGGAGCTGGAAGGGAGTCAAAAGGCTTCGAGGATGCATACACATCAGAGGAAAAGGGGCCTTAGGGTAGGTCTGGATCCCCTGGAATAGCACCTACCAGGGCAGGCATAAGGCCTATGAAAGGAATCCCAGCCCTGACCCCAAAGCTTAGGATTAAAGGTATGAAAGAACCTTAAGGTCCTTCAAAGCAGACTTAACACTGGATCCAAAAAGCTGCTTAACTCTAAAGGCAGCAGAAAGGATTGATTACTAGACATCAGTTGCATAGCCAACTGCACATAAACATGAATGATGACACAGGTAAATGTCAGAAGCAGCTGCATGAGCAGCAGCACCAGAGTCATCATAAGCCAACCTTAAGAGGTGCATACCAGCTTTCAGAGTAGGGGCAACAGTTTGATGGACTTTAGTTTTATCTAGTCCATCAGTAAGCTTGTCGACCATGGATGCAATAGACTTTCGCAGGCTGATATTTAATCATATAAGCCTGGTAGTTGGTAGTCATTAAGCCAAGGGATGCAGAAGCATGCTTGCTGTTGCCCATCACATCCAGCATCTTAGATTCCTTGTGAAAAGGAAGACAGCTCATATGTTTATGAGCATTAGAGGTGTCATGTGCAGCCATGATAACCTCAGAATCCATCTCTGGTTGAGTGGAATAATAGGGCTTATCCAAAGGGGCAGGATATTGTTTATCCTTCTTATGAGGCATGGCAAACAAAGTACTGAATCTGTGCCAAGCAACCATAGTGGCATGCTTCAAACCCCAATGGACAGGAGAAGCAATAACCATAGACAGTGCAGAAACTAATAAAACTAATAAGAATTTATAGAGGGTTTTTTGAGAAATCTTCTATGTTAGCAGGAAAGCCCAGCTTAGACTGGATCTGCTGCAGGAAAGAAGAGGCATTCTGAGAAAGGGACCTAGGTGTTAGTGTACACTGTCCTTACTACAGGAGGAAAAAGTGGAGCTGGAGCCCACCACATCAGGGGTGTCATACATTCCTCTTCTTCCTCTGCTTTGTTCTCCATCAAGTCTGGATTACATTCCAGCCCTCCTCTTTCTCCTTGTCAACAGAAATAGGCAGCAGGTTGATATCAGTAGGAGGCTACACTGGAGGAATCATCAACGGACCAGGCATTGATGAAGGAAGCTCCTTGCAGGAATAGTAACCTGCATAAGGAGCACTAGTATTGGCAATACAGTTGATGGTGATGGACCTGCTGCAGCCATGGTTGAACATGGAAAGTGGAGCCAGGGACAGAAGCTTTTGAAATAATTCAGACATAGTCTGAAACAGCATTTGTGTGTCAATGGACCCTACCGGGTCATCGATGACTGATTTGGTGATGAGACAGTGCCTGATGGCAATATTGGCCATGAATCTCCTGGTGGGGCACTAGAACCAGTGCCAGACCCCAAATTTTGTTTCTGAGAGAAGGTCAGAGGGGCAGCGGACCCTGAGGACTTAGCCTAGGATCTGTCTTTCTCAGTAGACTTAACAGTTTTAAGAGGAGAGTGAGGCATGGCAGGAGAGACGTCTTTATTATGATGATGATGCTTTTCTTTATCAGGATGGCAGTGTTTTAATGCTGATTTAGCAGCTTTCTTCTTTTTTTTGATGAGTCATCAGATAGTGTAGTCAACTGCGAGGAATGGCCAGTTGATGGCCAGCTGTGGGGAGAAGGAGTAGGTGATGATGGTGAAGCAGCCTGTGACAGACACAGTTTGCTCTCTATTGCCTTAAGTTTTAAATACATTTTTAGGGCTTTCTTGCAATGTCACCATATAGCTTGGTTAAAACCCTGGAAAAAGCTGTAGGTCTCCATGTAATGAGAAATGTCTAAGCAGAGGATGCACACATCATGAGCATCCTCCTTACATATCGTAACTTTTTAAAATACAAAAGAAAGAAAGAAGCAGTAGAGTTGACAATACTTGTGAATTTTGGTGGCATTCTTTAGCAGTGGTGGGCTGACCAGTGGTTGATGGCAGAAGAAAGAACAGGCATGATGGGGCCACCCACATTATACAGGTAGCAACAATGCATGTCAACATGGGTGACCCCAGCTAGCAAACATTTCTGGGTGGGTGTGATGCCAATGGCTTACAGTTCCACAATGCAACGTAATTGAGGCAGATAGCCTCATAGAAGATCATACATCTACATTCAGAGAAACTGAGAAAATCAGAGAGAATGGTGGGAGGGGGTATGATAATATGACCACAGCCCTATGTGATTGGTCAGTTAAACTACCTAAGACCCTACCCAATATAGAAACATAGAATCTGACTACAGATAAGGACCTCTTGGTCCACCTAGTCTGTCAATTTCCCTACCTATTGCATAAACTCCAGATCCTAATTGATCAGTAACTTACCTTCTCTTTCTTATCACTAGGGTTACATTCTGTCTATTCCATGTGTTCTTGAATTTGCCTACCATTTTTGCCCCTACAACCTCCACAGGAAGGCTGTTCCATGCAACTGCCACCCTTTCCATGAAAAAAATACATCCTCACGTTTCCCCTGAGTCTCTCCTCCCCCAACCTCATATTGTGTCCCCTTATTCTTGCACATTTTTGTTCTGAAAGATACTGCCCTCTTGTACTTCATTTATCCCCTTGAGGTACTTGAAAGTCTCTATCAAATCCCCCCTCTCCCTCCTTTCTTCCACGGTATACATATTGAGGTTTTTCAGTATCTCCTCATACAGTATGGTTTCTGGTACAGTCTTGCACTAATTTTGTTGCCCTTCTCTGGACTGTTTCTATGCTGTCTATGTCCTTTCAGAGATGTGGCCTCCAGAACTGGACACAGTACTCCAGACAAGGTCTCACCAATTGCCTGTACAATGGTATCACCACCTCCTGTTTTCTACTGGTGATGCCTCTCCCTATGCATCCCAGCATCCCTCTGGCTCTCCTCACAGCCTTTTCACATTGCTTGGTTACTTTTAGGTCATCTGTTATGATTAACCCCTGGTCCCTTTCCAGTTTGATTGTCATCAGTACCTCCCTCCCTCCCCAACGTGTATTCCTCCCCTGGATTTCTGTGCCCCAAGTGCATGATTTTGCACTTCTTTGAATTGAATCCAAGCTGCCATACTCTTGACCACTCCTTCAACTCACCTAGGTCATTTCTCATTTTATTTCCCACCCCCTGGAGTGTCAACCCTATTGCAGATCTTGGTGTTGACCGGAAAGAGGCATACCTTGCCTTCCAACCCCTCCACAATGTTGCTTATGAAGACATTAAAGAGGACAGAACCCAGAACTGATCCCTGTGGCACCCCACTGGTTAGTCCCCTCTACTTGGATTGAACTCCATTTACCACCACCCTCTGTATCATATTGCTCAGCCAATTTCTTGCCTAGTTTACCACCTTGGGACCCTCTCCCAGACTGCCCAACCTGTTTACTAGCCTCCTGTGTGGGATGGTGTCAAATGCCTTGCTAAAATCTAGGTAGGCCTTGTCTACTGCCCTTCCCTGATCAACTACCCTGGTCATCCATTCAAAGAAATCTATCAGATTTGTTTGACAAGGCCTTCCTGCTGTGAATCCATGTTGCTGTGGATCTTGAGTCCCACTGGATTCAAGATATACAACAATCCTTTCCTTTAACATTGATTACATTATTTTCTCCACCACTGAGGTCAAACTGACCGGCCTGTAATTTCCAGCCTCCACCTTGCTCCCACTTTTGTGGAGGGGTATCACATTAGCCTATTTCAGTCCTCTGGTACCACTCCCTCCTTCAGCAATTTGATGAATAGGGCTGTCAGTCGTACTATCAGCACCTCTCTGAGTTCTTTTAATATTCTGGGACGTATCTCATCCAGCCCTGTTGCCTTGTCCACTTTCAATTTTGAGAGTTCCTTTAGGACATTCTACTCTGTGAATGAACTCGTATCCACCTCTCTTCCATGCATGTTTCTATCACCTAACTGTGGTCCTTCCCCTCCCCCTTCTTCTGTGAATACTGAGCAGAAGTATTCATTCAGGATTTCTGCTTTTTCTAGGTCCCCTTCTGCATACTCCTCTCCCCCCTTTATTTAGCCTCACAATCCTTCCCCTGGTCTTTTTTCTTTCACTAACATAACTGAGAAATGTTTTGTCTCCTTCTTTCAGTGTCTGGGCTATTCTTTCCTCTGTTTGCAACTTTGTGCTCCTGACTGTGTTCCCTGCCTCCCTCTGCTTTGTTTGATACAGTTCCCTGTTTACCTCCCTCTGTGTTTCCTTGAACTTCCCGAATGTCTGTTTTTTCTCTCTGACCTTCCCTGCCACTTCTTTTGAAAACCATAGTGTTTTTTGCTGTATTTTTGCTTTGCTAACTTGCTTCACACAAAGGTTTGTTGCTTCTACTATGGCTCCATTAAGGTTCTCCCACAGTTCCACTACCCCCCCTCCTTTGCCAGAGATTTCTTGAGGCATCCCCCAATTTTTGTAAAGTTGTCCCTCTTGAAATCCAGGACCCTTGCTTTTGTGTGGTTTGACCCCTTCACTGTTTTCACCTTGAACCACACTGTATGGTGATCACTGGACCCTAGATGACTGCCCACCAATGCAACAATACATTTGGCTATGTTAAAGAACACCTTTATGAAGAAGGGACACTGTTCCAGAGAAATAGACAGAGCAGTAGAATGTGCAACACAGGTACCCAGAAAGCAACTACTTCAGTATAAGGAAAGGACCACTACCAACAGAATACCCTTAATAGTCACTTATCTTCTTGACCTTGAACTTCTACATAAAATTATTAAGGACCTCCACCCTATATTTAGTGAGGATGAGACCCTAAATTGTATTTTTCAAGAACTACCACTACTGTCTTTTAAACAACCACCTAATTTAGCCAATCTGATTGTCAGGAGTAAACTTGCACCAGAACAGGGTACCATGACACTAAATGATACACAATCCTGTAATCAACCCAGATGTAGGACTTGTGAGCTCATTTCTACTTAGGATTGTGTGGTTACATCACAAAACAGACTATTCAGGATACAGGGGAATTATACCTGTACATCACGTAAAGTTGTTCATTTAATTAAATGTAAGTGATGTCCACGAACAGGGTATGTTGGACAGACAAACCAAACTCTCTGCACTAGAATGAATGCACACAGACATACCATTAAAATGAAGATGACTGAAAGACCAGTGGGGTGACACTTCTCTCAGAATGACCACTCAATCTCAGATATGTCAGTAATGGTCTTAAAAGGACTTTTTAAAAATACACAACAGAGACAGACTTTTGAGATTAAGCTTATTTTACTTCTCAATATGGTAGCAGATGGCATGAATATTGATTCAGGTTTTATGACACATTACCCCACTTAAACTTACACAGACATTTATTCATAGGATGGACATTTAACAGGACTTCAGTGTGCTGTTGTTTTATTTTTATTTTCATAGAGTCCTTTTTAACTGCTTATCAATATGTTGATTTCTCACCAAATATATGTGTGTGGGTTGGGGGAGGTTGGGTTGTTGGGGGAGGCTGGGTTGTCTTGGGTGCGCGTGTATGTGTGGGGGAATTTAATGTGTATGTCAAGGTAATTTTGTGTGTGTTTTTTAGGGTAGTTGGAGGATAGCGTTTTTTTGTGGGGAGGAGGCTGTGTGTATGGAGGAAGGGGTGTGGTTATGCTTACATATTTAGGTAGGTTTATATTCAGGTAAATGTCATAATTATGCCACAGGGTGTTAGGACTCTTGGCTCACACACATAGTGAATATACAATTCTTTTCTAGTTATCTTTTCATGGTAGGGTTAATTTCATGGGGTTTTATACAGATTCTTAAGACTGTTTCTGTTCATATAGTTAATTGATTATGTACTGACTCATTATTGAACTTTGAACATTTTAAGATGCATGAACTCACTTTCTAGGTGGTCCTTGTGAGATTTATTTTTTTATTATTTTTTTATTTGGCAATAATACTGACAATTGATATTATCTTGTAAAACATATTGTTATAGCACTGTAGGTTTTAATGTTTATGGGGTGTGTTAACTGGTTGAGAGTATAGTTTAGAAAATATCTCCAGATAAGTTTAATTCTGTGTAAATGTTTTAAACAGTTGTTCATACAAGGTACATTTTTCTTATTCCCCTCTTATTTCCACACATACATTTTTGTTGTACAGTTTTTTTTTAATCATACAATACTATCAATTTTTAACTTGGACATTTGAGGTATTAAATCTAAAGGTCTTGATTTTAATTTTGGATGTAGTCTTATAACACACACATTCATTAATAATTTCAGTTACAGGCTTTACCTGGTTGAGTATTCATCTTATCTAATGGATGTCATTTGATCTGTAAAAGATTTTCGGTAATAGCAAGCTATTGGGATGCTATTCATTCCATTTAAATCTGTGATTTTTTGAAATAGGTACTTTTAACCATTGAGAATTTTTTCTGTTTTTTTTTTTTATGTATGATCTGGGTGTTATTAGAAAATGGGCTTTTTATTTCCAGGCATCTGATTGGCTGGTACCCTTGCCAGAGGGGTACATTAACTTTCAATAGATACCCAGGAAATAAAAAGTGCCAGCCTATAGTGCCCCTTAACCCACTGTAGTACAGTATCCTAGTGCCCACCTCACCTCCTAATTGGGTAAAACACCTCCTTTCCAATTCAAATCACAGCCATTTTTTTTTACCCTCACTTAGTGACAGCCCCCCCTTCATTCCTCAACACAGACAGTCTAACTGACTCTCTACTCAGTACCCAAAAAAAGAAACACTGGTATAACAGAAATAAAAATGTGTTCCTGCTCTTCCACTCGCTGGCGGAGTGATAGAGCGAGCATGCCAGTTCCCTACTACAGTCCTTCCCGACTATACTATGCTCACGATCTCCCAGCCTGTTAAAAGAAAAAAGAAAAACCTTCTCAGCAACTGATTATTACAGCCCTTTCCAGAGATATCCAGAACAACAGTACCTGTTGTGTCCACTAGCAGGGAGGTTGTTGTCTGCACTTCCGGTTTCGGCATAATCACTCCACCAAATGGCTCTGACAGAGCTGTTATTCTTGTTTGCTCCTCGGTTACAGCATAATCGCTCCACCGAATGGGCTCCTCTTCATATTCCCGGTTCTCAGGGCAGGCAGCGAGGACCAGGAAGCAGTAGTAAAACAATAAATTAAACAGTAAGAACTGACTCCTGGTCCTCAGGGTAGGCAGCAAGGACCGGGAAATTGCTTAAAAGTAAAAGTCCATAAGAGATCGAAACACATTTCCTGCTTTGTTCAGGGTCAAACAAGGTCACAGGGTCAATCAAGGTCGCGCTTCTAACAGCTTCAAATTTCAAGGCTAAAAAAGGAAAAAACTATTTACAAAATGGCTCAAAACGTTTGAATTATTACTTTTATTTGTACAGCAACTACAACAGAATGGCTCTATGAAAGGGGAGAACAGGATATGAAATGCCACAGAAAGGAGGGATTACTTTACAACCAAAAAATGACTTAACTTCATTCTTTTTAATTTGTCATTGTTTTAATTTTTTTAAATCCCACATAAAACTGCTACAGGTAGCCCATTTTCTAAGTGCAATAATACCCTTTAGGGTGGGCGGTATTGGGAAGTACTGGCCCTTCCAGGGGCTATAAGGCCCTCTGCCTGTGGTGTCGGGCCTCATTACGCCCCTGGGCAGTCTGGTATTTCCCAATACCGCCCACCCTAAAGGGTATTATTGCTTACATAGAATGTGACTCTCTCAACAATTGTCATAAGTCTCCAAGGAAGGACTAGGTTGGTCTGAAAGCTTAGAAATGGTTTTCTTTTTGTAACATCTATGTTGGTCCAATAAAAGGTATCAAACCATTTGCTTCTGGATCTGTTCTTACAAGGATCAACGGCAACTAATCTATTTCTGTATGTCATCATGGAAGATACCAGAATTCGCTGTAGAATATGGTAGTTGCACAACATGAAGAAGAAACTCGCCCATCTAGACAGTGACATCTATTTTTTTAACCCAGTGCAAGAGGAACAGCATTATCCCTAAAGGGTTAACTATTTGGAATCCATTAAGGAACACTGATAATTCTAAATATGCTGAACAACTCTGTCATGGGACCTCTGAGAAATTGAGAAATCACAGGATCCATAGCTCATATGCCAAGAAAGCTTTTTTGATGAAACAGTTTGATGGAATTGTTACCACACTGGAGAGGATGTCTGGTGAACCTATTATAGGCACCCTGCATGAGATACACATAAACTTCCAAAGGACCTTAAGACAAGCCATGCTCATTAAAAACAAGAAGTTAGATACCCTTCAACGTACCATATGTCCTAACAACCATGAAGAACAGACTAAAGTGATTGAACAACATAGCCACACAGATGGCCACCTTTCAGTGGTTAATTTGTCCAACCACACACTGACTACTGGGGAAATAAGTGTACTCTCTAATGGACTCACTGTCTGCCCAACAAAATCACTGGACTGAATACAGTTTTGTTGTGAACTGGACGAATACTTCCGTAGATTGAGACTTAAAGAATTCTTTCACAGCAGAGAAGAAATCACAGGCAGAGAAGAGATCACAAACAGTAACAATTCAAGGGATAATAAAAAGAAATCATCTGATTCCCCCTCCCCCCCAAGTGGACGTAATAAGAAACTGGACAATTACATTCACTGCTTTCACCAGAGTGACTGGTCAGATTCTTAATAGGCAAAAACAGGCCCATTACAACCTCTCTCCATTGGAACAAAGGGCTATACAAACACTGAAATTGAACCAAACCATTGTCAAAACCATTGTCATAAAAAAGCAGATAAAGGCTCTGCATTGGTGATATTAAACCAAGAGGACTATATTAATGAAGCCAACAGACAGCTAACTGACCATAGCTACTACTGATAACTGGAAAGTGACCCCACCACAGAATATAAAAGAGAACTACAGGACTTAGATCATTTCCTAACCATGTCCAAGGCACACTAATGGCTCTTAACCCTGTTGAACCCAAGCCAGGGACATTCTACATGCTACCTAAAATACATAAACCAGGCAATTCAGGGAGACCCGTAGTCTCTGGCAATGGTACTCTGACTGAGGGGATCTCAGGATTTGTGGAAACCATTTTAAAACCACTGGTTATGGAAAGGGACAGTTACATCCAGGACACCGCACACTTCCTACTCAAACTTTCTAGTTATAAGGACTTACCACCTAACAAAAAGTTTAGCAACAATGGATGTAACATCCCTCTACACTAATATTCCACACACAGATGGCATTTCAGCCTGCCTTAAGTACCTATATGAGAAAGGATTAGACCAAAGCATTGACCCTGGAGTGGTGGGGAAACTTATTGAATTTATTCTGACACATAACTTCAGCTTCAATGGTAAACATTACGTTCAAACAATGGGAACAGCACTGGGCACCAGGATGACTCCACAGTAAGCTAATCTCTTTATGGTGAATTTGGAGGAGGACTTTTTAAGGCACTCTCCCCACAAACTACTTGCTTATTTCCATTGCATTGATGATTTCATACTAACTAAGGTTCATACTAAGGTGTGTAGTGAGCAAAAAAGCTACATAGCTCAAAATGACTCACATACTAACCAATTTAATAATAAGCTACTCGGTTAGTGGTTAGCAAATAATCATCCAGTCTGGATTTAAATGTCTCTTTATTCTTACTTATGACATTTAAAGGTAGATTGTTCTAGGGTTTTATTACCCTTAATGTGAAAAAGTATTTCCTTTTAAGGTAATTGAATGATTTATATTCCAACTGTAATGGGTGACCTCTAGTATCATAAGGTGAGTCCTTAAAACTCAATCCTAAGTCTACCATCAACTCTGGATCCTGAATTATATCAAAAAGACACAGTAAATCTCCACACAACCTTCGAGTTTCCAGGGAGAACAAATTTAAGCTACACAACCTCGATATATAAGAAAGATGTCTCATGCCTTTCAAATGTTTCGTAAATATACGTTGGACTTTCTCCACTTGGTGAATGTATGATTTTTTATAGAGACACCAGAGTTGCGATACGTATTCCAAATGGGGCCTAACATAAGCGTGGAACAGAGGCATAACTACCTTTGGTTCCCTAGATGTTATGTTACGCTTAATAGACCAAATAACCTTATTAGTCTTATTAACCGTATAGTTCAAGTGATTTGAAATCTCCGTATTGTCTGATATCACAATTCCCAGATCTTTCTCATCAGTTGTTTTATTAAGAGGTACTTGCCCTAGGCTATATGTTCTCAAGGGGTTGGCGTTACCCAAATGCATAACCTTACACTTAGATGTATTGAGCTTCATACCCAATTTTTCTACCCATTCAGAAATCTTATCAAGATCTCACTGGATAGTGGCAAATTCCGAATCACTGGCACATGGACTGCCTATTTTGATGTCATCTGCATATCTGATACATAAAGAAAGGCACTGTGATGTAAGATCAGCAACAAATGCTTGGAATAAACAAGGTCCAAGCACAGAGATTTGTTTATAATTTGGACAGAGGGCACTGACACACTTTAAGATTTTCATCAGGAACTTAATAACCTCGACTCTACCATAATAATAATAACAAGCATTTGTCAATGCCGAATGTTGCTTGCTTCTATGTGCTGTTTAGGTATTTGGAAGTCATTGGAGTGCAAATATTGAAAATTTGCGAACTTACGAGCGTGCGTAGGAACGCTAGCATAGCGGCTAAATAAAACAGTCATTTTAGGAATTTTTCACCAAATTTTCAACATAGCCATTTAAGACCTCTGCTCATGAACAGTGTCACTGTGATTTTGTTAATGTGTCCCATACATTGAGTTTGCACACCAACTCGCCATTATGCGCTACATGGTCGGAAACACATTTTGGGCAGGATGTGAAAAATGACAGCTGTACTGCTCATAAGAAGGTGTGGTAAAATGGCAATGTTGAAAATCTGGAGTGAAAATATTGAAAATTCTCATGAACTTACGAGCCTGCGTAGGAACTGCACAACGCATGCTCGTAAAACAGTCATTTTTAGGAATTTTTTCACCAAATTTTCAACATAGCCATTTTAAGACCTCTGCTCATGAACAGTGTCACTGTGATTTTCTTAATTTGTCCCATACATTGATTTTGCACACCGACTGCACCATTCTGCGCTACCTGGGCGGAAACACATTTTGGGTAAGATGTGAAAAATGACAGCTGTACTGCTCATAAGAAGGTGTGGTAAAATGGCAATGTTGAAAATCTGGAGTGAAAATATTGAAATTTCATGAACTTACGAGCCCACGTAAGAACTGTGCAATGCACGCTCGTAAAACAGTCATTTATTTGAATTTTTGCACCAAATTTTCAACATGGGGTTTTTGGGACCCCTTCTCATGAATGATGTCACTGTCATGGCAGTATTTGGGCCCGAAGGGTGATTTCGCTGTCACTGCACAGTCACTGCATGAAATCACCCTTCAGGCCTGAATAACACCATGACAGTGACATCATTCATGAGAAGGGTCCCCGAAAACCCATGTTGAGAATTTGTGCAAAAATTCCCAAATGCCTGAGATATGCAACAAAGTTGAAACCCTATCCTAGGCCATTATATAGCTTACGGCATTTCCTCAGTTCACGGTCAGCTTTGAAGAGTGCAGGCGTGTTCCCGGTCCAGAAGATCGTCGGCGCCAGAGTCGGAGGTAAGTATGGGGTGAGGGGTGTGGGAGGCTGGGTGCGCGAGTGGGTGGGTGCGGGTTGTGGGAGGGGTGGAGGCGGCTCCGGCGGATCATTTTTCGTTTTTCAGGTTTAAAAAACGGCGTGGGACCGTTTGCCTGCAGCTGAGGTGGGCTCCCAGCATGCACAAGGACATTGGGGGGTGTTCAGCTGATGGGGATTGGGCACCCCGTCGACCAAGGACTCATTGCCACACTGGGGTGGGCTCCCAGTGTGGCACCTACAACTGGGAGCGGCGACAGCATCTCAGCCGGCGAGTTGGGCACCTGTCGGCTATGCAGTGGAGTCTTGAGGCGAGCAGCCTGCGTGTGGGGGCTACACTTCAGTGGGCTTCTTATCTCTGCTCACTGAAGTGTAGCTCCCCTTTCAACTGTATGCCACTGCATTTTGGGCGTGTCATAGACAGCTCCAAAATGCATTGGCTTACAGGGGCCGCGCCTGCCAGCACACTGCCTGAATTGGAGGAGGAGGTGACACACCTCTGAAATCTCCGATGATGGCACTATGTTTCTTGCACATGCGTGCAAGCAACATAAAAATAA
The DNA here is from genome assembly GCA_016271365.2 of Neoceratodus forsteri. Taxonomy (NCBI): domain Eukaryota; kingdom Metazoa; phylum Chordata; order Ceratodontiformes; family Ceratodontidae; genus Neoceratodus; species Neoceratodus forsteri. The sequence goes on from CM057454.1 coordinate 735,662,284, forward strand.
TAATAATAATAATAAAATTTATTTAGTTAAGTGCCTTTCAAATTTTTCAAGGCACTGTACATAAAAACATGAGAACACCAGCATAATCAATACATACAGTAAAACAATACAGCAAATATTACAAGCTAAAATAACCAATTACAACATAACAGGAAATGCCTTCTCCCATAAAAAGGACTTTAAGGCCCTTTTAAAACTTTCCACCATCGTACTCTCTCGGAGCTGACGGGGCAGAGAATTCCATCGGGTAGGAGCCGCAAAACCGAAGGCACGAGCTCCAGAGGACTTCAAATTTACCATAAAACTTACCCTGGAATATTTTGCCACCAATGTTTATTTTCTGGACACCACTGTCACCATCAAGGATGGAACCTTACATACATGTATTTACAAGAAGGCAACAGACAGAGATACTTGCACAGAAATAGTAATCACCAGAGCCACACAAAAAAATCTGTCACATACAGTCAAGCACTTCAGTATCACCATATCTGTTCAAATGAGGGAGACAGAGATATACATTTGGGTATAGTATGTTGAAAAACGCCTTTATGGAGCAGGGACACTCTTCCAGAGAAATAGAGCCGTAGAATGTGCAACACAGGTACCCAGAAAGCAACTACTTCAGTATAAGGAAAGGACCACTACCAAAATAATACACTTAGTAGTCACTTATCATCCTGACCTTGAACTGCTACATACAATTATTAAGGACCTCCACCATATATTTTGTGAGGATGAGACCCTAAATTGTATTTTTCACGAACTACCACTACTATCTTTTAAATAACCACCTAATTTAGCAAACCTGATTGTTAGGAGTAAACTTGCACCAGAAAAGGGTACCATGACACGAAATGGTACATGACCCTATAATCAACCCAGATGTAGGACTTGTGAGTTCATTTCTACTTAGCAATGTGTGGTTACATCACAAAACAGACTATTCAGGATATAGGGGAATTATACCTGTATATCACGTAATGTTGTTTATTTCATTCACTGCAAGAGATGTCCACAAACAGGGTATATTGGAGAGACAAGCTACGCTCTCCACACTAGAATAAATGCACACAGACATACCATCAATATGAAGATGACTGACAAATCAGTAGGGCGACACTTCTCTCAGAATGACCATTCAGTCTCAGATATGTCAGTAATGGTCTTAAAAGAATTAAAAAAAAATGTACAACAGAGACAGACTTTTGAGATTAAGCTTATTTTACTTCTCAATATGGTAGCAATTGGCATGAATATTGATTTGGGTTTCATGACACATTACCCCACTTAAACTTACATAGACTTTTACTTCATAGGATGGACATTTAACACGACTTCAGTGTGCTGTTGTTGTTTTGTTTTTATTTTCATAGAGTCCTTTTTGACTGGTTATCAATATGTTGGTTTCTCACCAAATATACACATCTTGTGGGGGATGGGGGTTAGGGAGGTTGGATTGTCTTGGGTGAGTGTGTATGAGGGGAGTTTAGTGTGTGGGGGTAATTTTGTGTGTGTTTTTGGGATGTTGGAGGATTTTTTGTGGGGAGGGGTCTGTTTGTGGGGGAAGGGGTTGGAGTTGTGCTTACATATTTAGGTAGGTTTATTCAGGTACATGTCATAATTATGCTACAGGGTGTTAGGACTCATGGCTCACACGCATAGTGAATATACACTTCTTTTCTAGTTTTCTTTTCATGGGGGGGGGGCGGAGTTTAAGTCCATGGGGGTTTTATACAGATTCATAAGAATGTTTCTGTTCATATAGTTAATTGATTATATACACTGACTCATTATTGAACTTTGAACATTTTAAGATGCATGAACCCATTTTCTAGGTGGTCCTTGAGAGATTTATTTTTTTATTATTTTTTTATTTGGCAATAATACTGACAATTGATGTTATCTTGTAAAATATTGTTACACACTGCAGGTTTTAATGCTTTTGGAGAGTGTTAACTGGTTGAGAGTATCGTTTAGAAAATATCTCCAGATAGGTTAAATTCTGTATGAATGTTTTAAACAGTTCTTTATACAAGGTGCATTTTTCTGATTCCCCTCTTATTTTCATATATACATTTCTGTTTTTCAGTTTTTTATCATACAATACTATCAAGTTTTAACCTGGACATTTGTGGTATTAAATCTAAAGGTCTAGCTTTTAATTTTGAATGTATTCTCATAACGCACACATTTATTAATAATTTCAGTTACAGGCTTTGCCTGCTTGAGTGTTTAGCTTATCTAATGGCTGTCATTTGACCTTGAAAAGATTCTCAGTAACAGCAAGCTTATGGGATGCTATTCATTCCATTTAAGTTTGTAATTTTTTGAAAATAGGTACTTTTAACCAATGATAATTTTGTCTGTTTTTTTATGTATGATCTGGGTGTTACTAGAATGTGACTCTCTGAACAATTGTCATAAGTCTCTGAGGAAGGACTTGGTTGGTCCAATAAAGGCTTAGATAATGTTTTCTTTTTGTAACATCTATGTTGGTCCAATAAAAGGTATCAAACCATTTGCTTCTGGATCTGTTCTTACAAGGACCAACGGCAACTAATCTATTTCTGCACGCCATCAATACATCTGTAAGTCTGTCCCCTGTGGTGAGACCCAGATCCAATATTGCTCCCTGATGGGTGGGCTCCACCACTAGCTGTCTGAGGCATGCCCCCTGGAGGGCATCCGAGATGTCTCTGCTCATGGTTGAGGCTGCAGAATAGTTGTTTCAGTTAACATCTGGCATATTTAGATCCCATACCAGCAACACTTCCTCTTTCTCTGCCATTTTGTGGATAGTTTCCACTAATACCCTATCTATTTCCTCCCCCTGCACTGGAGGTCTGTAGATTACTCCAATACAGATGGTGGTTGGTGGTGCCATTCCTCATCTCCAGGGTGACCCACAGTGCCTCCTCCCCTTCCTGCTTTGCCTGAATCTGACTTGCTTTGATCCCCTCTTTGATGTAGTAAGCTACCCCTCCTCACTTTCTGCCCACCCTGTCTTTTCTGAAGAGTGTGTACCCTGGTATTATTATATCCCAGTCATGGTTTCCTGTGTACCATGTTTCAGTGACCATGACAATGTCCAGGTCTTCCTCCACCATCAAGGACACTTGGTCTGGGATCTTGTTTCCCAGGTAATGGGCATTTGTACACATGTCCTTCCATGTTTTGATGCCTTCATCCATAACAGCTCCCCTCCTATCCCTATGCCTTCCCCTATGCATCACTTGTCTTTACTGCCAATTTCAGGTCATTTTGGTGATTACCCAGCCATATAGTCTTCCTTTCTGACTACTTTAACCTGTTGGTGGGCAGTTAGATTTTCCCTGCTTACTTCCTCCACTGCCCTTGTCTAACTTAAATGCTTGCCAATGAAACATTTAAACCTCTCACTAAGGATTCTGGTTCCCCCCCGATGGATGCAGGCCATCCCTCCTGTACAGGCCTGCATCCCTCCAGGTGGGCCCCCAGTCCCCAATGAAGCCAAATGGAGTACCCTGGCCTCTCCCATGCTGTAGACAGGTAACACTTCTGAGAAGGTTACCTTGTGTGCCACCTGTCTAAGACCCCTCCCCAACTTCATGAAGTCCCTCTGCCCTGTCCTAACTTCATCCCCAGCCAGGTCATTTGACCGCAGGTGGACAACGATGTCTAGTTCACCCTTTCATAATGCTGCTCTAGCTATCTTTTTATTTTAATGTAATATACTTTATTAATTTCCAAGAATAACAAAACAACCAACAACAACCAACACAACAAACTGCAAGACAAACAAAACAACACAAAAATATAACAAATCCATACAGCATCCCCCCCCAATCCTTCTGGTGCTCAGCAATCTCACGAATAGATACCAGGAGTGAAACAAATATGGAAAAGATGTCAAAAGGTATAACTATTGATTAAGGCCCCAGGCCACTGAGGTCAATGATAACAAGGCATAAAGTGATTCCTATCTGTTACAAAAGTGTGTAATATGGCTATGTAGTGAGGCAATTTGTTTATCCACAACCAAGGCTTGAAGAATCTCTTGATGCCATTCTCTATATGAGGGAATGGCATCATACTTCCAATAATGTAGAATAATACAGTTTGCTGTAATCGTTATTAAGCTCATATGGGTCTTATGAGAGCCTAATCACCCAGAAGGGTGAATACATACCAGGCAAATCTCCAGTGTAAAATAATCATCCAGCCCAAACGTGGATCTAAAGAATCCCTAACAGAATTGCAGAAGGGAATCACTTTAACACAATCCCACAATACGTGTTTAAGATGACCTTTAACTAGATCACACCTGGATCATACAGGAGAAGCTAATTTGCCAATTCTATGCAACCTATAGGGGGTATAATATAAATTATGAAGGACTTGTTACTGAATTAAACAATATCTATTGTGTTTAATATATTTATACAGGTTAGTCCAAACTAACTGCCACATCTTGAAGTCATACTGGAGACCTAAAGCCTGCTGCCAGTAATAACATGTCCCAGTGGGTTTTGCAGGGTCCAAGGATTGGAACAGGCCATAGAACTTAGTCATCAGGTGGGACTGCGTCACTGTGGACAAGAAAACCTCAAGGGATGGGGTCCCCACTGATGTCTGGGGCCTAGGGCCAAAATAAGACAAGATGGCCTGAGTGAGCTGAAGAAACTTAAAACTATAAGAGTGGGGAAGCTGAAAGTGCTCCTGGAAAGAAGTGAATGGTATAAACTGATCTTCCTTTAAGAGGGAAGCAATCGCAGTGTCACACAGCTGGGGGCAGAAAGAAATTGGAATTGGGTGCCGGGCTATCTGAAAATTGGAATTACCTAAAATAGGTTAAAAAAGGGTGTTGGTCCAATTCACTCTTAGATAGGAACTAAGCCTGTGAATGAGCCTTTATGGACCAAAATATAGGCATTGATGTAAGCAAAAAGGGCAGTTGGGATGGTTTAATATAAAGTAAACTGTGAAGTTGTAACCCAAAGCTTTACAAAGAGATCATTCTATATCCAACCAAACTGGGACATAAGAGGCATCAGGGTTAGCACTATCACTGCACTCCCATTGAAAAAATGTACTCCCATGGAGAGCGCAGTAATAAAGAAGAAAGTTAGGGAGACGTAAATTCCCCTGTTGCTTCGGAACCATCAAGTTCAAATAAGAGTGGTGAACAGTCCTACCTCTCCATAAAGAAAAAAAATCATTGATTAAACGTTGCAAACAGGAGAACCAAGATTTAGGGAGAAATACACTTATCATACCCAATGAGTGTAATATATGTGGTAAAAGATTCACCTTTACAACTCTGACCCATCCCAGAGAGAGAGAGGTAAGGTTGCGCACCACTGTAAGTCTAATCTAAGAGTGTTGACAAGGTATAGAAGGTGATCTTTAACCAAATCAGTGGATGACCAAGTGACACATACTCTTAAATAAGTGTCCTAGGTTCCCACGATAGGCCCAGGTTGAGAATATCTTTTTTATACACCAAATTATTAAGGGACAAAACCTTACTTTTACTTAAATCGAGCTTATATGCAGATATATCAGAAAATCATTGGATCTCTTCCAATACGACAGGGAGTGAGGTTAGGGAGTTCTCAATATGCAGCAACAAATTGTCTTCAAAGGCAGATAGTTTGTACTGATCTCCCCCAACCAGTATCCCTTAAATTTCTGGGTTGTTTTGAAGGTTATAGAGTAAGGGCTCTAAATAAAGATTAAAAAGAAAACAGGAGAGGGGACATCCCTGTCTCGTCCCCCACTGCAAGGGAAAGGAATCTGATAATACCCCATTACACCAAATGGCAGCAGTCTGCCTACCATACAAGAACCGAACCCAGGTAATAAATTCAGAAGGAAAACCACATTTTTGTAAAAGAGTGAAGACATATGGCCATGAAACATGGCCAAAAGCTTTTTCTGCATCCAAGGAGTCCAGGACTGAGGGGGGCCTGCCCTCCCGAGACATGGAAATAAAATAATGAAGTTTCTGAAGATGGTCACTTGATAAATGACCTTTCATAAAGCCAGCTTGTGTAGGTCCAATGAAAGCATCCCAGACCAGGGCCAACTGATTAGCTAAGATCTTGGCCAAAAATGTTTAGGTCAAAATTAACTAAAGTGATCGAGTGATAGCTACCCAGCAACAACTCGTCCTTGCCCAGCTTTTTTATTAAAGTTAACCATGCTTCCAATAAAGTAAAATCTGAAAAGGCAGATGAGAACAAGTAATTGATCAATCAAGTAAGAAAGGAAACATGTTCGGCCGAACATGCCACATAAAAATAGTTGGTAAAGCCACCTGGCCTGGGAGCTTTAACGGGGGGAAGTTGTTGTATGGTATGCATTACCTCCAAGGTGGTAAAGAGGTCCTTAAGCAACTCTTGCTGCTCCAGGGTGAGAACAGGGAGCGGTAGTGGATCAAGATAAGCAGAAATTCGATCATCTGAATGGGAGTCAAGGGGATCAGTCTCATAAAGAGAGCAGTAATAAGACTGAAAAATATCAGCAATGGTCCAAGGATGAGTAACTATGGCTTCTGTAGGACTAGGGTGGAGGCTAGGAATCATTTGTGAAGTCTTGAGCTACTGGGGTCATAAAGCCAATAACCTCCTAGCCCGTCCTCCCGACTCCAAATACCATGTCTTAGTTCATACAAGGGCAAGTTTTGCTCTCTCTGCCAACCAAGCAGCATATTGATCCTTCAAGGTATTTAATTGGAGCCAAACAGAGGGTGAAGTATCTGAAGACAGTCTGCTCCAACTGCTTAATATTACTGAGTAAGTGGTCAAGCTGAGCATTATGGGCCTTAGTGCGCTTGGACACTAGCTGAATGCATTCCTCTCCGACTGCACATTTTACAGCCCCCCACAAAACAACAAGAGAGGCTACAGAACCTTCATTACATAAAAGAATGTCCTTGAGAAAATTGTGTGTAAGTGTCAGAGTATTGGGATCCTGAAGCAGCTGCTAACTGAGGTGTCAAAAGTTATCCCACTCCTCCATCCCTCAGACAGAATGCGCTAAGCTTACAGATACATGGTGCCCCAGTGATCCTTTGGATTTTCTTCCCATCCCTCTAAGCCATGGCACTGAGTAAGCACTTAACGGCCCTCTCTCCTACCTCTCCTGCCCCCAAGTCCACCCCCAAAACTATTAACAGTAGGGTCCTACAAAAAGGTTCAATTGGTGCCTTCAAGGCACAGCTGGCTGAGACAGACTGGAGTTACTTGGATGTCCTCCAGGACATCAGTGCAGCCCTTAACTTCCTTGTGACCCAATTTACAGCCACTTGTAACAAATTTTCCTCTCATAAAAAATGTAAGCTACAAGGCTCTGTAGCCGGGTGGGTCACCCCTGCACTCCTAGCTCAAATGTGAGATAATCTCTGGCATTGAGCTAGGGAAACAGGGTCACCAATAGATTTGCAAAAATACAAAGCAGCCCACAATAAGTGTACCAGGGAGATAAGACAGGCCAAAGTAGCACACTATAAAGAACACCAAAGGCAAAACTGGAGTAATGGAAAAAATTCTGGGAGAACCTGGATGACCTCATGGGTAAAAGGACAAATCTTTACCTAAAATGCTTAAAGGACACCTAAACCATCTTTTTACACATTTTTTTAAATGACTCCATAGACTTGTAAAGGAGAGGCTGTTGTTTATAATTATACTGAAACTGCATTTATAAAAGTAGGATAAATGCAGTTGCATAGCATTTGAAAATTGTGAACACTGCCTCTCCCAATTCAAAGATCCTGCTCTAAGAATCATAAAATGGCTGTCCCCCCTCCCTGATCCCAAATGTTGCCTGTAGAAGAATTATTAATAATGTCCCCATCCCTGGTGGAGTAGTGGTCCCCCCTCCACAATCCCAGATGTTGCCCATACTTATACATATTAACATTTCCCCCTGCCCTGGTGGAATAGTGGACCCCACCTCCCCACACCAGCAGGTGCTGTCCACAACCCTGTTCCCCTCATCTCAAATCAGAGCTAGGGGCCAGCACAGCCCACCTCATATCTTCAAGGCTGGCTGCTGACTGAACTGTCAATGGGTGCCTACTGTATTGTGAACGCACTCATATGATTTTTATTTGTCTGTTGAAAAAGTGAAAAAAAATAGATTTTCTGCAATTTTTTTTGCAAATTAAAAAAACTAAAATGTATCTATAAATGAAACACCACTCATTTTGTAGATATTTTTGTGCTGAACAACTTTCGTGCTCACAGTACCATGATATAATTTTTCATTTTAAAGTTATTTGTATTTGAATACGGTTAATAGAGCTAGAATACATCTGCAGAGCTGGCATCTCTCTATTCATTGACATCATCAAGGCAGCCATTTTAGGATTCCTAGAGCAGAGCTTTTGAATCAGGAGAGGCTGTGTTTACAATTTTGAAATGCTATGAAACTGCATTTATTCTACATTAATAAATACAGTTTCAGTATAAATGTAAACAACATCCTCTCCTTTACAAGTCTATATAGTCATTTAAAAAATGTGTAAAAAGATGGTTTATGTGTCCTTTAACAATAACAGAGTTGTTACTACTGTCACAGCTGAAATGGCTGATATCTTTAACAGAGCCTTCACAGACCTCAGTTCTGTGCTCCCTCCTGACACGGTGATTGTGACCAGTGATGGAGGTTGTGCTGGTCGATTTAATATACAGTAGTAGCCACAGACATTGCCAACTATTTCCAGATATTTCATGAAATTTCTAAAGAGTTTCTGTCTCCTGCCTCTACTGTGGAAATACAGAAACCAGGAGATTTCTCTAGAAATATCACAGACATTTTGGGGAATAGCTTGCAATGTCTGTGGCTACTACTGTACTTGGTCAAGACCACAGCCTTCCCAAATTCTATTTGAAGTGTGTCACCATACCCCAAACCATCAATTATGTCAAAAGAGTCCTAAGTAAAACAAGGGTGGGGAGGTGACACAATAGACATAAAGTTGCAGGCCCTAGCACTAGAGGAACTAGCCCTTCCCATGTCTAAAATATTTAACCTTTCCATGCAATATTCACAGCTCCCCAAAATTTGGAAATCTGTACTTGTAACACCACTGCACAAAAGTGGTGACTGCACCAATGTGGCCAACTACCAGCCTATTTCTATCTTTATCCCCTGTCAAAGGCCCTTGAAATAATTATTTTGGACCTACTTGTCTCCTACTTGAGCAAGTATGATATTCTGTGCAGATAGCAGCATGGATTCAGGAAGCTCCGCAGTACCAGTATTGCCCTCCTTGAGTACACCAGCCTCCTGCATGAGGCCCTTGATAGCGGTCAACTGGCCGGTGCCACCTACATCAATTTAACTAAAGCATTTGACCTAGTAAGTAACTCATTACTACTAGACAAGCACTTCACATTAGGCCTCTCCTCTGAAGTGGTAGGTTGGTTTTGTTGTTACCACACTGGTTGAACTCAGTGGATTAAGACAGACAGTGCTCTATCTGGAATTAAGGGTGACTCAGTAGAGGTCCCACAAGGTCCAATCCTTGGCCTTCTCCTTTTTGGACTGTTCATCAACAACCTCCCAGAAGCATGCCCCCTATCAAAGGTGCTTCTCTATGCGGATGATGCAGTGGTCTTTAATAGTAGTACATACCTTATGAAACTTTCCAGTGATCTACAGTGCAGTGTTGAGTTACTGAAGATATGGTTTGGACAAAACAAACTGATCCTAAACTACAAGAAGACCAAAACCATGCTGTTCGCTGGCCCACTATCAAAGAAAAAAGTCCCTCCCCTTGTTATCCTCAACCAGGGATCCTAGTGCTTTGAGACATGTTTTCCTGATTTCTGCAGCAGGGCTCTTAGGCTTCTGCAGCAGCATATTCTGATTTCTGCAGCATGATTTATTCATTTCTGTGGCAGAATGTAGTCCAGCAGTTGTTAAAAATATGATGTGATGTCATCAATGACATCACATGTCAAAGCTAGAGAGGGGCTTCAGGATAAACCTGCCGGGAAAGGGAGCAGGGTACTATGTAAAAACTGTATATTTGAATGAAAATTCACCAAAAACAATGACATTCTGCAACACTGTATATATTCTGCACCAAGAGAAAGCTTGGGGCACTCTACAGGCAACGCCTCAATCTTACATTTGAGGCTAGGCACCTAGCAGTATCCAGTATGGTCCTCCCACTCCTAGACTATTGTTTACCAATTTATGGGCCGGCTTGTGACTCTGAGCTTAACAGAGTTAGGACTGTACTCAGTAAGACCTGTTGTTTTGCTAGTGGGGCAGATAAGCACTCCTTTTATACACTTACCAATTGGCTACCCCTACAGGACAGACTAAAGTACCAGTCCTGTTTAATTGCAAAGAAAGCTCTGCTTGGCCTCACCCCCATTGCAATTCAAGACCTTTCCTGTCCTGCTACCAACCAATATTCTACCAGAAATATGACTAGGCACACCTTTGATGTACTCTTCCAGAAGACAAGTCTGGCCAGGTGCTCCTTTATAGTTTTTGCAGCTCATTGGCTGAATGAACTTTCTGATTTCCTTGTGGGTCTCCCCAAAACTGCACAATTTAAAAAATCTCTGAAAAATGAACTCTGTAGATCAGTATGCAACTGTTTTAACTAACCAGTATCTCTTTCCCTATTTTTATAAATGCCTAGATACATGAGCTTACCTCACTGCTAAAGTTTGACCATGTCATCTGGTAATGCTGTTACACAGTCCTGTTATTAACTTCCTGTACTGCACCTGACCAGAGATTGTTTGTGTTGTACCTATTTGTTCCTGTACTGATGTGGAACCTTTGTAAAAAATCAGTTGTGCTCAAAGGTGTTGTCTAAATAAATAAATAAATAAATCTCTCCTAAAAATGGAAGCATTTCAGATTTATACTATGGGATGCAGGACTGGCCAGGATTAAATTACAGAGTTATGCTATCACATTTTCTGAAATATCATTAATGCAATATGCTATACCAATACTATTTCTATCCTTATCTTCTGCTTTGTTAAGATCACTAGTGCTGGACATAGACAGTGCCTGGAACAAGAATTGGCATTGCACAGGCATCCAGAACTCTCCAGAAGCTAGTGGTCATGTTTTGCACTGATGCTGCTTTAATATAAATTGATTCCCACATTGGATATATTTAAAAAATTTGACAGTTTTTATGTTTGCTTGCGAGCATGCGCAAGAAACATTATGTGGCAGCTTAGGAAAGAAGCGGGTTGTGGAGGTGTGGCACTGTGGCAGCCAATGCCAGCACTGCATTTGTGGGCTTGACACTGTTCACCCAATGTAGGCCCAGTGTCCTGATGACACTGGTTCTGCAGAAGTGCCATCAACTTGAAATGATTTGGCTGCTGCAATGAGGGGCTGCCTGGTCATTGCAGCATCAGCCATTCGCTGCAATGAGGGAGCGACCTGTCATTGCAGGGCAGTACCTTGCCTGGTGTAACATTTCCCTGAACATGGTGACAACTTATGCTGTATCCTCAGAGCCCCATGAAAGCTGACTGATGGGAGTGCCCAATCCCCCTTTTGGCATGCCCTCAGCCCAGTTCATTTGCTGATGGGGGAACCCACTCCCCCTCAGCATAATGTCCCCTCCATTTGTTGTGTGCTGAGGGGGGTGCCCAATCCCCCTCCATTCTTGCCTCCCCAACACTCAGTATGTGCCAATGGGGGTGCCCAATCCCTGTTGGCTACAGCCCCCTTAAAAAAAGCACTCAGGTGGCATGCTGGGAGCCCACCCCAGCATGCCAAAAGTCCCTGTAAATAATAAAAGCCTCCCGTGATGTTATAAAAATTTTTTAAACCTGTAAAGTAGAAAATGGTCCCTCATTGAGTCTCCCCAACCCACACCCACCCACTGTGCACCCAACCTCCCCACACACCCCCTTCACCCCATACTTACCTCTGGACTCCAGCGCAATGATCTTATGTGGACTGGGAACACCTCTGCACTCTTCAAAGCTGACCGCGAACTGAAGAAATACCAGTAAGCTATATAATGGCATAAATGGTTTTTTTCAACTTATGTGGATATATCTCGGACATTTTTGGGACTTTTGGCACAATATTTTCAACATGGGGTTATTGGGACCCCTCCTCATGAATTCAGTCACTGTCATGGCATTATTCAGTTCCGAAAGGTGATTTCATGGTCACTGCGTGGAATCACCTTTCAGTACCAATTAAAGAAACAACAGTGCCACTGTTCAAGAGGTGGGCTCTCAAAAAACCTATGTTGCAAATTTGGTAACAAAATCCCAAAAATGACTATGTTCTGAAAGACAAGGCTAGCAGTTTCCACGCATACTTGAAACTTCAAAATTTTTAATATTTTCACTCCATATTTTCAGCATTGGCATTTTTCCACACCTCCATAATAACAAAAAAACATAGTGATTCGCCAAGATTTCCATGGATAACAGAAAAATTGCAAAAATTGATTAGAGTTAAAAATAGAATTTGGAGGAAAGCTAAAAAGACAAAAAAAAGCTGTGATTGGGACCTATTTAAAATTAAAAGAAATGAGTGTCAAAAATTAACAAAAAGGGCAAAAATACTTTACTATCCTAGTAAATTAAATCACAATGTGAATCCTAAAAGATTTTGTATGACTATAAAAAACCTGTCAAATCCTGGAGGGCATAATGGACAAATAAAATTAAAATTGAGAACAAATGAAAGTTTAATAGAAGATCCAGGGGAGGTATCAAATAGTTTAAATAGTTATTTTGTTGATCTTCCTAATTTAGGATTAATAGGAGACACACCAATAGTAACTAACACCAGGTGTGAAGAATAGTATTCAAATCAACACCCTCCCTTTAGATTTAAACAATTAACATTATGGGAAGTTACTAAGGAATTATCAAGAATAAACCCATATAAATCTGCAGGACTGGATAATTTGGAAGGATGTTTTTTAAAAATAGCTGCCCCGTACATAGCACATACGATTTTAGCCATATTTAATTGGAGTTTACAGGAGGGACATTTTCCTACTTTATGGAAGACAGGGAAGATAGTGCCTATCTATAAAACTGGAGATAAAACATCTCCTAATAATTATCGTCCTATTACTATCTTGCCTGTTTTATCCAAATGTCGGGAAAGATTGGTAAATCAACAAATGGGAGTTTATCTGGAAAAATATGACTTACTAACAAAATATCAATCAGGTTTCAGGAATGGTTTTTCAACTACGTCGGCTTTGGTTGAATTTAATGATCTGATATGTACATCCCTGAATAAAGGTAAGGATACAGCAGCGATATACATTGATTTGTCAAAAGCATTTGACTTGGTGAGCCACTCCATTTTATCTGAGAGGTTGGTCGGTCTGGGTTTCTCTGGGGATCCACTAGCATGGTTTATGTCATACTTGACAGACCGATTCCAGAGAGAGTACAGTTACAGAACCATCTTTCACACCCTAGGATTGTTAAAAGGGGAGTTCCACAGGGGTCCATTTTGGGACCCTTGTTATTTCTGATATTTAATAATGATTTACCATCAGTGATCCGGCATACAGATATAAGAATGTATGCCAATGACACGGTTTTTGGTGGCCTCTGGTAATATTTTGGTGGATCTCCAGAGAAACCTACAGGCTGTCTTCTCTAGGGTACAGGAGTGGTTCACCAAGTCACAATTAATAATCAACGTAAATAAGACAAAATGAATGTATTTCGGTATTAGACAACAGGGATTCTCGGATGTACAGATCACATCATTGAATCAAACTTTAATAGAACAAGTTTCAAATTATTGTTATTTAGGAGTTAATATTGACTCTTTATTAACCTTTAAGAGTCATATAGAGTCTGTTATTACAAAAACACATAAAAAATTGGGAGCATTGAAGAGAACATCTAAGTCCTTAAAATTGCAAGATAGGAAACTGATTACAGAACAGCTCATACTCCCAGTAATCAAATATGGAGAGGTTATTTATAGGACTGCAACTAAACAACTTTTAACTAAATTAGATAAATTACAGTATAGGGTGGCAAGATATGTTTTATGTTGTAGTTTTAGGACTCACCATTGTGATCTGTTGACTAAGTTAAATTGGTTACCTCTTGACCTAGAATATAGGTATAGTTGGTCCTCATTTATATACAAATATAGGACAATTCATTTGAACCACAATATAGCTAAAATATTGGCAGATAAAGATTCTGCCCTTAGGAAACACTCAGTTAGGGCTTTGTATCAAAATAGAACAGATCCAGACAAGCGTAAGAATAAATTTGGGAACAGAACATTGGCATCACAAGCATCAGTGTGTTGGAACACACTCCCTCCTTCATTGCGATTAGAGAAAGCTGAAAAAAAATGTCTTAAGGGGTTAAAGATGTATTATGTGTATTCATGTGTATGTGTTTGATATTAATTTTGTTGTATCTGTTTAATGATTTGTAATTTTGTGATTCTGTATTTATATATAATTTGTATTGATTGTAATTGGTGTGATTATGTGAAACTTGGATAACTTGCACAGGACTGTCTTTAAAACTGGATTGTATTATCCAAATGACATGTGTTATTTCCGTATAAAAATAAAATTTTTACTACTTACTACTACTTATGAACATTGCACCTGTCGTTTTACACATCCTCGCCGAAATGTGTTTTCGCACTTCCAGTGCAGAATAGCATGGTCACTGTGGGAAATCAGTGTTCAGGACAGCTTAAGAAAATCACAGTGACACTGTTCAAGATCAGAGGTCCTAAAATGCCTATGTTGAAAATTTGGTGACGAACGTCAATAAAATGAATGTGTTACTAGAGTGCATTGCACAGTTTCCATGCACCCTCATAACTTCAAAAATCTGTAATATTTTCACTCCAGATTTTCAACATTGCTTTTTTTTCACACTTCTTTATGAACAGTACAGCAGTCATTTTTCACATCCTGGCTGAAATGTGTTTTCGCACTTCCAGCGCAGAATAGCTTGGTCGCTGTGGGAAATCAGTGTTTGGGACAGATTAAGAAAATCACAGTGACTCTGTTCATGAGCAGAGGTCCTAAAATGCCTATGTTGAAAATGTAGTGACAAGCGTAAATAAACTGTGTTACGAGCGTGCGTTGTGCAGTTTCCATGCACCCTCATAACTTTGCAAATTTGTAGTATTTTCATGCCAGATTTTCAACATTGCCATTTTTTCAGACCTCCTTATGAGCAGTACAACTGTAATTTTTCACATCCTGGCCAAAATGTGTTTTCACACTTCCGACACACAATAGCACGGTCGCTGTGGGAAGTCGGTGTTCGGGACAGATTAAGAAAATCACAGTGACACTGCTCATGAGCAGAGGTGCTAAAATGCCTATGTTGAAATTTAGTGACAAAAGTCCATAAAATGACTGGGTTATGAGCATACGTTGCACAGTTTCCATGCATCCTCATAATTTCGTGCATTAGTAATATTTTCACTCCAGATTTTCAACATTGCCATTTTTAACACCTCCTTATGAACAGTACAGCTATCATTTTTCATATCCTGCCCAAAATAGGCGTTTACACATCTGGTGCAGAATAGCACAGTTGCTGTGGGAAATCAATGTTCAGGACAGATTAAGAAAATCATAGTGACAGTGTTCATGAGCAGAGGTCATAAAATGCCTATATTGAAAATTTGGTGAAATAATTCCACTAAATGACTATGTTATGCGCATGCATTGTGCAGTTTCCATGTATGCTCAGAAGTTCGAGCATTTTTAATATTTTCACTACAGATTTTCAACATTGCCATCCCTTCACACCTCCCTATGAATAGTACAGCTGTCATTCTTCTCATTGTGCCCGATCTGTGTTTTCGTGCATCTGGCGCAGAATGGCACAGTCGCTGTGGGAACTCAAAGTTCGGGACACATTAATAAAATCACTGTGCCATTGTCCATGAGAAGAGGTCCCAAATGCTTTCATGAGGTGGGGGTCACAAAAAAGGCCATGTTGAAAATTTGTAGTGCAAATACCAACAGACACCTGGGGCGTTTGGGTTTCTAACCATAACGTCCCACCCTGTATAGACTGACAGGTATCAAGGGTGTGCCTTTGGATTGCTGACTGTAATTCTCATGCCATTTCACCCCCACCCCCACCCCCTGCAGTCAGTGACAGGCATCGAGGTGTGCCTTGGACTCTTCGGCCCTTGCATTCACCCCATTCTCCTATACTGCACCCATTTCGTCGTATGTCCTTATGGAATGGGGTGATTGTAAAGCTGAACACCTCAAGACACACCTCAACACTTGGTGTCTGCAGGATAGGCTAAGGTGAAATGGCATGAACTTATGGGCGATGACACAAATGCATACCCCAATGCCTGTCTGTCTCTGCAAGGTGGAGGTAGGGTTTGTGTGAAGTTCAATACTTCACTGCCATTCATATTCTGCATCTGTCTAACTCCTGCATTTCCAATGCTAATACCAGCAAGCAAACATTCGACACTGACAAATGCTTGTTTTATATCATTATTGCTTATCTCACTTTGGAATATTGTGATGCCAGAGCATAGAGTGAAAGTTACATGGATATCCCTGCCTCTTTAAATTTGTGAGTATGTAGGAAATTTATACTTGCAAGTACTTAGGACATCCTGGTCCATTTGCCTTCAACTTTGAAAAAGCAAATTATATTTGTGAATTATGTCAGGCATTTGTATTGCTCGCAAAGATAATCTTTTGATGTTTGTTTTGGCACTGTTGAAATCAATGGCCCCCCACATGCATGCTCTTTGGAGATGGCCACATAAAATAACCACACTGTGGGTAGCAAATAATCCAATGCCATCCATTATTCAGTAGGTGTTCATCCAAAAATCTATTTACATCTCTCCACTCATCAGACTCTCAGCTATCCAGGGACACCAGTATTAAAGCAGCCCTACCTCATGAAAGGTAAAAAACACTTTACAAAACTTATTATGATTTGAACTGCATAGAGCTGTCATGGCTGCAGCCCCCTCCTCCCTGCTACGAGTGCTCTGGCACTGCTGAACACAAGCAAGTTGTGGAAAATGTTTGCCTCAGTAAAAGATGACTCATAGGAAATACAAATCTTAAATTCAAACTTGGAAATTAATGTTAAAGATACCAATGACAGAGTCAAAGCAGTTGAATCATGAGTAGCATGATGAGAGGACACTTTCAAATAGAGAAACTGGTGCAAAATCAAATTACCTAGTAGATAAAGTGGATGATTTAGAACATTGTTTAAGGAGAAATAATTTTAAGATAACTGGAATATCTGAAGGAGCGGAGATGCAAGGGGATTCCTACAAAAGGTTTTACCAAGAATTCTCAACATTCAGGGGAAAAGGGAGGTAAGGTGCCTGCCTGGCGCCATGGCTTGGAGGGACAGGAAATTAATCCTCAGGATCGTTGGAGCAGCTGCAATGGGGAGGGAGCTGGATGTCATTATCCACCTAGGGACGAATGACCTGGCTGAGAATGGGATCAGAGCAGTGCAACAGGAGTTTGTGGAGCTGGGGAGGGGCCTTAGACAAGTAGCACACACGGTAATTTTCTTGGAAGTGCTACCTGTCTATGGCATGGATGAGGCTAGGGTACTCCGCACCATGGGATTCAATGACTGGTTGAAAAACTGGTGCAGAACTCAAGGATTTGGCTTCATTGGGGACTGGGGCTCTAACTGGAGGGATGCAGGCCTATACAGGCATGATGGTCTGCATCTATCCGGGAGGGGAACCAGGATCCTAGGTGATAGGTTTAAATGCTTCATTGACAAGCATTTAAACTAGCCAAGGGGGAAGGCACTGAAAAGGAGACGGGAAATCCTAGCTCCTCCAAAAAACAGGGTAACTAGTGAGGTAAACACCAAGATAGAGCAGTCGATAGTGAGAAAGGCAGGGGGTAAATGGAGAAAAAGACAAAGGCAGTAAGGACAGGGATGGGGCAAAAAGAAATAAAGCCATAAAAAAATGGAGGGTAATAAGGACCAATGCCCGTAATGATGGCCTTGATGGAAGAGGGATGCCTGGATATCGTGGCAGTAACAGAAACATGGTACACAGATAACCATGACTGGGATGTCAACATACCAGGGTACACAATCTACAGGGAGGGACAGGAAGAGAAGAAGAGGAGGAGTAGCTCTCTCTATGTAAGGGAAGGGATCAAAGCAACAGAACTAAAGGGTAAACAGGAATGAGAGAAGGCACTGTGGGTCAGCGTGGAGACTGTAAATGGTTCCACAATCCACACTGGGGTTGTATACAGACCCCAGTCTCAGGGGGAGGAAATGGACAAGGAAATTATAGAAGGCATCCTTGGGATGGCAGAGAAAGGGGAGATATTGCTGATGGGAGACCTGAATATGTCAGATGTTAACTGGAGCACCTTTGCTGCAGCCACATCCAAGAGCAGGGTCATTCTCAATGCCCTACAGGGGGCATGCCTCAGACAGCTAGTTATGGAACCCACTCTGGAGGGAGCAATCTTAGACCTGGTACTTTCAAATGGGGACAGAGAGAGGATCTCTGATCTTGAAGTGGGTAGCCATCTGGGAACAAGCGACCACCAAACAGTGTGATTCATGATAAACTTAGCTGTACAGTCAAGCCACAAAAAAGTGAAGGTACTGGACTTCAGGAGGGCTGATTTTGTCAAAATGGGAGAGTGCCTCAGAAAAGCACTAGGAAACAGGCAAGAAGGTGGGGTGGAGCAACAATGGGGAAGCATCAAAACTGCCATAACAAAGTCAACAAGCCTTTGTGAGAAGCAAATAAATCAAAATGAAAGAAAAAACACTATGGTTCTCAAAAGAAGTGGCGGGGAAGGTAAGGGAGAAAAAGATAGCATTCAGGAAGTATAAGGAAACACAGAAGGAGCAGGACAGAGAACTGTACTAGTTAAAGCAGAAGGAAGGGGAAGGCAGTCAGAACAGCAAAGGCCCAAACCGAGGAAAAGATAGCCAACTTGGTTAAGAAGGTGGATAAGACCTTTTATAGGTACATTAGGGAGCAAAGAAAGACTAAGGGAGGGATACTGAGGCTGAATAAAGAGGAAGACGGTTGGGCAGAAAGTGACAGTGAAAAAGCAGTGATACTGCATGAATACTTCTGCTCAGTATTCACAATGGAAAAGCAGGGGGAGATACCTAATCTAGTCAATAGAAGCACTCTGGATAGAGGGGTTGATATTAGTTCTTTCACAGAAGAAAGGGTTTGAAAGAACTCTTAAAACTGAAGGTGGATAAAGCAATGGGGCCTGATGGGATTCACCCCAGAATTCTAAAAGAACTAAGGGAAGAGCTAGTAACACCACTGACTACTCTTTTTAATAAATCATGGGAGGATGGTGTGGTATCTGAGGACTGGAGGAGGGCGGATGTGATTCCCCTTCACAAAAGTGGGAGCAAGACAGAAGCTGGAAACTACAGACCTGCCGGTTTGACCTCAGTGATAGGGAAAATGATGGAATCACTTCTGAAGGAAAGAATTGTTGAGTACCTAGAGGCCAGAGGGGCACAGGGCCCAAGACAGTGTGGATTCACAGTGGGAAGGTCATGTCAGACGAATCTAATCAATTTCTTTGACTGGGTGACCAAAGTAGTAGACCAGGGAAGGGCTGTGGACATGGCCTACCTAGACTTTAGCAAGGCATTTGACACAGTCACTCACAAAAGATTAATAAACAAATTAGCCAGCCTGGGAGTGGGTCCCAGGGTGGTAGCCTGGGTAAAACACTGGCTGGACAACAGGACACAGTGGGTAATAGTAAATGCAGTCCCCAGTGAAGAAAGGAGGGTTACTACTGGGGTACTGCAGGGTTCAGTTCTGGGGCTGGTCCTTTTTAATGTCTTTATAAGTGACATTGCAGAGGGACTGGAAGGGAAAGTATGTCTCTTTGCAGATGACATAAAGATCTGCAACAGAGTTGATACGCAAGGTGGGGTGGAAAGTATGAAAAGGGACTTGGCAAGGTTGGAGGAATGGTCAAATGTATGGCAGCTTAGAATCAATGCAAAGAAGTGCAAAGTAATGCACCTGGGAAACAAAAACCCAGGTGAAGAGTACACAATGGGGGGTGAGATACTGACAACAATAAAAATGGAAAGGGACATGGGGGTAGTCATATCAGATGACCTAAAGGTGGGCCATCAATGTGAGAAGGCAGTAAGGAGGGCTGGGGGGATACTGGGATGCATAGGGAGAGGCATCACTAGTAGAAAACAAGAAGTTGTTGGCCCTCTGTACAGACAGTTGGTAAGACCACATCTGGAGTACTGTGTACAGTTCTGGAGACCCCATCTCCGCAAAGACATAGACAGGGTGGAGCTGTCCAGAGAAGGGCAACCAAAATGGTGCTGGGTCTGCACCAAAAGACATATGAAGAAAGATTAAAGGAGCTTAAGATGTATAGCCTCGAGGAAAGGAGGGAGAGGGGGGACATGATAGAAACTTTCAAATACCTCAAGGGAATCAGCAAAGTCTAATTAGGTGGCATCTTTCAGAAAAAGAGATGTGCAAGAACAAGGGGGCACAATTTGAAGATAGAGGTGGGCCAGCTCAGAGGTAATGTGAGGAAGTATTTCTTCACAGAGAGGGATGTGGATACATGGAACATCCTTCCTGAGGAGGTTGTAGAGTCAAAAACAGTGGGGGAATTCAAGAATGCATGGGACAGACATAAGGCAGTTCTAGTGGGGGGTAGGAGGAAGTAGACTGTTGGTTAACTAGGATCTGCAGCTTATCCGTTAGATAGGGAAATGGGCAAACTAGGTGGGCCAAGCGGTCCTTATCTGCCATCAAATTCTATGTTTCTATGTAACCCTAAGCAACATATAATCATAGAAAGAGCTCATGGAAATCCCCCTCAACAGCATGACAAGCCAAGACCTTTGTTAGCCTATTTTCTGACATTCATTACTTTAAGACCAGGGAAAAAAGAAACCTGAAATTGCAAGGAAATCACATCCTAGAATTTAAGCATCTGGAGTGCTTCCTGACTCATTTAGTGACCACTTCCCCACCTATTTCCTCTGGAAATCCCAGATCCCAAAAAGCTCCACCTAAAATTCTTTCCCTCAGGGTTTTCTGTAGCCTTGACTCTGCATCCCTCAGCACTGAGCTGTCTAATGTTGGCATGCCACCATTCTTGCCATCACGGACGTCAACTCGGCTCCAGACCTTTTCCAGTCCATCATTATCAACCTTCAAGACTGGCTCACCCCACTTATCAAGAGAAGAGTCGGGGTACAGCAACCCACTGGTTGCCCGCTGACCTTCTATCCCTCTTTAAGCTCATGGACAAATGCTGGGCAACCTTCAAGGCCTCTTCCAAACCACAAGATTGACTCTGTTACAGGCAACTGCAGAGCAAATAAAAAAGGCTACCTGTTCTGTGCAAAGCTTTTTCAGCAAGGAGCAGTTGCTGGCCTCGGCTGGCAATTCATGCAGTTTTGGGGGCTATACACCAAAAAGGGCTCCTGGGTCATGCCTCCAAATCTAGCACTAAAGACATGTCACTGATGGTGTGCATTGCAAACTACCATAGCCAGTGGTTTCAATGCTTAATTTGCTGATCTCTCTTCTTTCCCCTCCCACTCCCCTGCAGCACAGGATACTGTCTCCACCCCCTCCAATCCCCTCCTATTATCTAAACACCCCAGACTAAAAAGAAAGGTGTTCAAAAGAGAGAATGTCAAGCTACTCAGCTCCTTGCCAGTAGGCTCCAATCCTGACCTGGATGGGACTGAGTATTAAATTCTTTTGTTAGGTGTCTCCACAATGCCCTGCCCCTCACCTGTATTTTTAACATCTCATTCACCTATGAGGTTGTTCCCTCTCAATGGAAGATAGCTAAAATTGTCCCTGTCCCAAAACAGAGTGAATGTAAAATACCCTGTATTGCCTTATTGCCCTACTTCCTGTCCTTGGAAAATTACTTGAAAAGGTAGTCGCCTCTTGAACAATAGAGATATGTGAAAAAAAACTTCTGCCAGTGGAATTTCCATGAAAGGCACACTTTCACTTCCATGAAAATGCATAAATCAAATTAGCAACTTTTGCAGAAATTCCAACTTAGAATGGCAGAATAAATGCATAAAGTGTGGACTATTCTATAAAACTGCTGGAGAATTGATTACTGAACTGTGGAATAATTACATGTATTTCAGAATAATTCATTAAACTGCAGAATATAAATTCCTCAGAATTGTTATTCTGTAGTTCACGTGCACTGTTCTGCAGTTCAGCCAAAACATTCTGCAGAACAGGGTGCAAATCCACCATACACATTCGGAAAATTCTGATCTCACCCATGGCAGAAATTCAGAAAATACCACAAAATTTCAGAATTTTCATGGAAGCTCTGTGAAAGTGGAATTCACAACCTTCGCCCACCTCTATTAAACAACTACCTGCAATCGCACAACCTTATTACACCTCACCAACATAGGCTCATAGGTGCTTTACGAGTCCAGTAGGCAGAGATTGCCTTTAAT
The DNA here is from genome assembly GCA_016271365.2 of Neoceratodus forsteri. Lineage (NCBI taxonomy): Eukaryota > Metazoa > Chordata > Ceratodontiformes > Ceratodontidae > Neoceratodus > Neoceratodus forsteri. Next base: position 735,684,762 of record CM057454.1, read on the forward strand.
GGACTCGCCATCAAATTTACAGATGGAATTCATATTTTATATTCCCCATATATGTATCCAATCTGTTTTTAAATATGTTTATTGTGCTACTATCTATTAAATGTTTTGGCAGGGTGTTCCAAGCAGATATTACCCTCTGTATACACCAATGATTTCTCTTATTCGTACTGTTTCAACTGCCTTTAAGTTTCTTATCATGAGACCTGGTATTTATGTTTGTAATGTTGTAATTTAGTCCAGTGGTCTTGAATATTGTTTCATCTTTTATAGCTTTGTATGTTATGCATAGGTCTCCCCTCATTCTCTTGTATTGCATAGAGTATAAGACCAATTTTGTTAGTCTGGTTTTATAATCTAAGCTGCTTAAAGATTAAATTTTTTTTGGTTGCCTTACGCTGGACTTTTTCCATAAGTTTGTCATCTCTAATTAATTGTGGAGCACGTATAAAAGCACAATATTCCAGATGAGGTCTGACTAGGCTGGAATAGAGGGGAATCAGTACCTTTTCATTTCTGCTTTTGATGTTTTTTCAAGATGCAGCCCAGAATTTGATTGCTTTTCTTTACAATATTAGTTGTGTGTAGTTTAAAGGAAATTTTTTTTTGAGATAGTGACTCCTAGATCTTTTTCATTGTCTGTTGTTTGTAGTATTGTATTGTTTAATTTGTAACTATAGCAAGGATTATTTTTTCCTATGTGCATTACCTTGCACTTAAATTCATTAAATAAAATTTTTTTTCAGCCAACCAAATCTCTAGGTGGGTCAGATTATTTTAAAGTTCTGTAGCAGAGTCAGGTTCAGTTATAATGGTTCCAAGTTTGCAGTCATCTGCATATTTCCCTAACCAGCAGTGTTTATTCAGGGGAAGCACTGAAGATATTAAAATGTTAAAGAGAAACTGGTCCCAGTATGGAGCCCTGTGGGATACCACTAGTGACAGGGCCCTGGGGAGAAAGATGACCTTTTAGAGGGACTTGTGAACGGTTTGATAGCCATGCTTCTACCCAATGTATGACGGAAAAATTTGTAGGATTATCATTTGCTCTATGAGGATCTTATTTGAGATAGAATCAAATGCCCTAGAAAAGTCAAGAAAAATTATGTCAACAGATGGACATTTATACAATGCTTCACTTTCAGACTCCAGAAAGTTCAGATTTGTTTGGCATGCTCTGCTCTTGACAAACCCATGTTGGGTGATATCTGTGTGCCCAAATTCTATCAGATGAATAGTAATCCTTTCTTTTAATAGTCATTATAATAGTTTACAGAAAACTACTGTTAGGCTTATGGGTCTATAGTTGTGAGGTAAATTTTTACTACCCCCTTTATGAATGGGGATCACTGTAGCCTGATTCCAGATTGGAATGGTTGAACCAGAAATAAGGGAGGTGTTAAAAAGTACAGTTAATGGGCCAGCTATCTGTTCAGCTATATTTTTTTATAAAATAGGATGAAAACCTATCTGGACCAGCTGAGCCATCTGATTTGGTCATGCTGATGACATCTAGCACTTCCTTTGTGTTGAATTTTATAATGGAGCTTAATGACGATGTGCTTGTTAATGGCATAGTATGTTTAGTACTGAAGATGCTAATAAAATATTTATTTAGTTCTGTAGCCATTTCCACCTCATCAGTTATTAATCCCATGGGTGACATTAGGGGACCAATTGTTGGACTACTTTTTTTCATGGATCCTATATAATTATCATGACATCCATGAGGAACACAGTACCACCACACCCTCATCCAGTTTACTAATGACATTAAAACTGCCATGAACAGAAGATACCTAAAAGTTGTGGTCTTCATAGACTTATCCAAAGCAATAGTTTTATGGGATCATACCCTCCTAATAAAAACATTAATGGATATTGGCCTCTCCCCTATGCCACTGCCTGGTTCTTTAACTATTTGATAGGCAGCAATTTGTCTAGCATGATGATGCCTCCTCTGACCAATTGCCAGTCACTTTCAGTGTCCCCCAGGGATTCATATTAAGAACACTCCTCTTCTCTAAGTACATAAACAACCTCTCTTCTGTCTCCTCCAAATGCTTTATCATCATGTATCATGAGGATATTGCTTTCTGCTAAAGTACCCAAACCTCATCACAAATTAATGCCCAAATTAACACAGATTTCACCCACATTCAAAACTTGCTTGTGGTCAACAACCTGGTTTTCAATGCTATCAAAATCCAAGTTATATTGTTGGGGTGTAAAACATACAGAGCATCCTTTCTCTGTCTATTCTTCATTTACTGCTTTGACAGCACCCCACTGTCATCTGTGAACAAATTTAAGTACCTCAGCATCATCCTAGATCCTGTGCTGAATTTTTCCTTCCATATTTCTACCATTATCAAGTCCACAAATTTGAGGCTAGGCATGGCTTATTGCCTCCAGGGATGTTAGTTACAATAATATCTGTCACTTTGCCCTTGCCTACACCTACCCCACCCATTATTGCTCACTGTACTCCACTCTGGGCTGGCTCTCCCACTCTGCATCATGCTTGTATGCCTTAGGATGCTTTCTTTTCAAACTTCTCAGGTCTGTCTCCCCAGTCTCCCCTATATCACTACTACATGGTGTTCACCACACCTAGTCTCTTTGATCAACAGAGATCAGGTTCCATCCCTGGTTGTCCCAAAGTGCTCAACCAAAATGGGTGACCAGGCCTTCTCCTCATCATCTACCACTAGGCCATGGAACTCCCTTACTAACATCATTCACACAACCTCCTTACACCTCACCAACATGATGTTCGTGAGGAACAGAGTACCACCACCTGTCACAGTATGCACTCATTACTGACATCTCAGTCAGTGGCCAACAGTGGTGGAGAGTGGAGGGCTGAGCTGGTTGCCAGCTCAGGGATATGAGGGGTAGCAGGGTGGTGGAGCAATACCTGTGGGGGGGTATGCTTGCCACCAGGGAAGGATAGACATGTCAATACATTGGTATTAGAGAGAGGGAGGGGGTCTGCTAGACCACCAAGGAAGAAGAGTTGTTACCATACAAGGGGATTGGAGATCATGGGGGGGATCACTTGGGTACCTGTGGGAATGTCCCTGTATGGGACAATCCTGGCTGCCGTTCTGGCCATGGGGTTTAGTGTGTGCTAGATGGGTTGGCCACTAACCCAGTTACAGCAGGGTCCTCCCTGCCATATCTCCCATACCCCAGTATGTGGTACTCAGGGCAATTCCATGTCTTTGTGAATCATGCAGTGTGTGCCCTGACAAACCCCCGGTCCACCCATGGCACGTAGCTTCCCATGCAGTCAGGGGATCTGGTATGCATCTGACTGACACACAGATCTGTGAATGCCAATGGGGATCTGTGACACCCCTGCTGCATGGTATTCACATGTAGGATTGCCTGCATGCCCAACAAACACAGCGCATTGGCATGGTGAATAGTGCCCAATGTTAGCAGGTTGCTACAGATTTCTTATTAAATTTAAGGGTGCTGAAGCACTGTGATACCTTGATGTCAACTTTATAATCTGTATAGATTTAACAAATATAGCTTCTTTCCTTTAGCTTAGACAAGAGGGTGTTTGATAAATTAATAGTAAGTGACTTCTAGGATCATTGCTAATGGTTCATTGCAAATTAATTAACATGTTCTGAAAGTGATGCTCACAAATGCTCCTGTGTATTCTGTTTAAGCAATGTTTGACTGTTAAAGCATAACTGGGTATATTACATGTGCATCTTAAACTAATATGGGTATTTGTTTTGCAGCATACTTGGGTCTCTGCACTATCATATGGATAGCCTATGAATCGCAGATCAGTGGTGCATAGGCAATCCTAACTGACAATGCCTCATGTGGAAGGGTTCCACAAATTCCTGTATGCATGCATGGAAGTGCAAGGAATCCCTTCCATGCTGGATCCCCAGGTTAGTCACACAGCTGTGCATGTGGCTGGCCTTGCAGGGTGTTTACTGGCTTATCTGCATTCTGCACCATGCACCATTCACAAAGGTGTGGACTGCCAAGTGGGGGGGCACAGGATATGTAGGCAGGGACCCTCCCGTATCCATTGTGTACCCCCATTAGATTTCAACTGCCAGTTGAGGTGGACACAGTCAACAACCTACCATGCTACCGCAACCCTCTGGGCAGACAGGAGGGCTAGGGCAGCCATTCGGTCACTCACCCTGCTATGCTTTCTCAAAATCTTCTGCTCACACAGAGCAAAGTATCAACTCCAGGATTCAGGAGGGCATCCAACTGTATGCCTGCCTGTATCCCTAAATCCACCCCCCATGCAGAAGTGCTCATGGGGGCATGGACAGGTGTCCTGCAGAGGTGCATACTACTGCATACCATGCATCTTGCACCTGTTGTCCAGTGTGGAGCTGATTGGGCCAGGTACATGCAATCTGTGCATACCTGGCCCCACATTAGTCCATAACCCCCATAATTAGCAACTACCACCCGCTCTACCCTCTTCCTGAACCCCATTTACCTATTATACTCCCTCCTCGCTAAATCTTTCCACCCTTCAAAAACCTTGTCCCCCACAGTGCTCCTATATGTCATCCTACCCTCTCCCATCCCTGCGAGGTAAAAAATTAATACCGTTACAAAGGAAGCACCTATTAATGATTTCTTCATGACTTGCATTAGATGAATTCTGACAACCCACTATATAGCTCTTAAATACTATGGACGTGCAAAAAGGGTATCCTACGAAAGTGGGTTAGCCATTAGGGATCACCTCTTTCTGACAACAATGCCTCCTTGCTCCAGACTTTCAGGTAAATAATTTAGTCATGAATATTGCTTTAAACTGTACCTCATCCTACTCTCCCTCTCTCAGTGAGATAAAAAAATGAATACCTCTACAAAGGAAACTCCCACTAAGGGTTTCTTCAAGGCTTGCATTAGATACATTCTGGTAACTCACTATATAGCTCTTAAATACTATTGGTGCACCCAAACAGGATCCTGTGTAAGTGGATTGGCCTTTTGGGACAATTTTTTCTTGCAGCAATGCTCCCTCACTCTAGACTTAGAAGTAAATAATTTAACCATGAATGTTGTATTTATATTGATAAATTCAGTCACATGAATTCCTATAGTACTGAGGCTCCTTCCTAATAAATGGGTTCAGACCTTGCTCCTCCCATACCTTCTCTCCCCAAATCCTTCCAGTAAGCATTCCCTACTTCCCTTCACCTCTCTTTCACTATCTATTCTTACTCTACCCTTCCCCAACAGCTTATTGTATAGCCCCACCCATGTTGCTTATAGCTACTTAAGGGTCAAGTCAGCTATTGCAACATTTTGCTATGCAAATGTACCTGAACATGAGCCTAAAACATACAAAGTATAGCAATATGCAACACGGACACAAGGTAGTGGTTGTGCTGATTATTTATCAACATGAATCAACTATGAAACTGGTACTATCTGATTGCCTTACCCACTGTTTTAACCCTCAACTCAATAAACATCTGAAGTCCTTTCCAGATTATAGTACTTGGATTGTTTGAAGCAAACTTGGATCTTCAAATTTAGTCATTAATTTAAGTTGCTTTTACACATTTCGTATAACTTTGCACCAATTAATGTTACTAATTCCATTGGTTTTATATCCTTCCTCCAGAAATGTGAGAACTGACATAGTGTTCCCTCCACTCCTTTATTTAATGGGGTAATTTACTACTGTATATGTTATGTTTTAAGGACAGTGAGTAATCACTATTCTCCTATTTGCTACCCATGGGTGCTCACTACTTGTGGAAAGAAAGAGAGGAAAGGAACTCAAGTCGTATTAAGTTACAGCACTATACTTATAGCATTATCTGTCAAGTTAATTCTTTCTTACTGTTAAAATTATAACTCATAAAAGTTAATACTTTAAATATTACATAGATAATAGATAGGGTAACCTTTAACTTTTACTGTAGTATAAATTATACTACTGGTACAGCCAATATAGAAAATAAGGAAATTACTAATTTAACAATCTGTTCTTGGAACGTTAAAAGCCTTGATACCCATGTTAGAAGATCAAGAGTAATTCAGAAGCTTAATTCCCAGAAGGCAGACATTGCTCTCTTGCAAGAGATGCACCTAACAGAACTAGAAGCACCCAAGTTAGTAGGATGGTGGGTTGGCCAGGAATGTCATAGTACCTTTAAAATTAATAAAAGAGACTTCGAGTGACATCACAGACTGGTCCAGAAGCTAGAACATAAACTCCCATTCTACCAGCAGATAAAACCCTTTAAAAAGTTTCATTGTCACTACAAACCTTTTACAATGACTAGAGGAGGGTCTAAAGAAGACAGATATACCAGATCCCAAAGTTGAAAGTCACTGTGCAGGATGCTGATAGATCATTCTTCTGAAGTGTGGAGTGGAGCAGGAGCTCTTCCCTCACAAGCCAACATGGCAGAGACTATGATATAGACAACAAGCTGGAACAGTTGACTTGGAGCCACTTTGTATACTTATTGAATGAGATATCGCCTTTGAGAGAAGAAAACAAAAAGGAATTCAAATGGCTAAACTAGAAACTCACCAAAGTTAAGAAATGAGTTGGGGACATGGAAGAGAGAGTAAGCTAAGTGGAAAATGACACCATGAGCTAGATTGTCAAATTCCTGCTGCAATACACCATGGTACTGGAAGAGAAATGTACTAAATAGGAGGCTCGCTCCTGAAGAGGCAATCTCTGTCTTTATGGCCTTCCGGAGGGAACTGAAACAGGGCTCCTCAAAGACATTTTGGTAGTTTTGTTGAAAAAGTCCTGGACCTCCCAATGGACTTCTCTTTCTTAATTGAGCAGGTGCACAGGCCTCTGCTTCCCCATCCCACAGACCAGCAGCTCAGACACATTCCTTCATAATTAAATGTTCTAGTATTAAGACAAAAGAGGAGATTTTAAAGTGTGTGTAGAAAGAAAAGAGGTTACATACTTGGGGGTGGGGGCACTGTCTCATCTTCAATTACGATTTTCTGCCTGAAATCCTGCAACACTGCCAGGCCCATGGTGATGAGATGCAGCTCCTCAGAGACAAACAAACTCATTTTCATATCCCCTATCCAGCAAAGCTGACAGTATTTTGGGAGGTGGGCAAAGCTCTATACAGTTCACCTGCGCAAGCCAGAGCTACTTTGCATTTAGGTGATTGCTGTTCTATTTCTTCTCTGTTAACAGGTCATTCAAGTTTTCTTGCAGCATGTTTTAGCCTTAAAAGGTTAATCTTGTTCCATGGGAACACTGCAGCTGTTCCATCACTTCATGACTGGGTGCAGTACATGGGTAATTTAGTGTTCAACTAAAAAGTCAATAATTTAGCATCAGATTCATTGAATATCTATGTACACATATGGAATCCTTCCCCTATGTATTTAAAAATGCTTGAAGTAATATTTCTGTCACATAAAGTATGTTACTATCAGTATAACTGTTAATTTAATAGTGCTGTCTGTCATTGTACTAAACTGCTGAACTTTATGGTCTGTCATATTTTACATAATCTTTGTATAATGCATGTGTTGTATTTTGTAATCAATAAAAACTATTGAAGTAAAAAAAAGAAATAAAAGTGATTACTACACAACAAGAAATTGAGTCTGCAGTGCTCAGTGGTGAGTGCCCAGACATTCTAACTACTTCACTCATAAGAATAGCCTACTGTCTCCTGCCAAGCATGGTGTTGGAAAGGACCATGGTACATCCACGGCTCTTGTTAAATCAAACACTGAAGTTAGTAATGCAATGTATAAGGTTCACCTGACAATTCCTATAGTTGTTGATTTGACCAAAGCCTTTAACCTTGTTGATCACCTTTTACTTTACTCTAAACTACTAGCCTTAGGTTTCTGCCCCACAATTATAACTTGGTTCTCGAGTTACCTGTGTGACTAGAGGCAGTTTGTAAGAACTATCACTCATTCTCTGACCTAACTGCCACTAACATTAATGTTCTGCAAGGATCTTTATTTGGACCTCTGTTCTTTACTCTTCATTAAAAATCTTCTTCAAGTTGCCTCTTACTGTGCTTTCATAATGTATGCTGATGACCTTGTGCTGTATTATAACTTGCATTGTCTGACTGTGCTAGCTATTTAAATTCTGAATTCTGCTAGGTCCAGGGCTAGGTCCTTAACAATAAATTGATTCTAAGCACTTAAAATATCTACTACTCTCAATCATTTATCTATTTTCTAAATTGATGTCTCCCAGCTGTGTAATGTTACTCACTTTAAATAGTTAGGGATCACATTAGACTTCCACACTGGATTTCTCTCTCTGTATTTCTATACTTTGCAGATCTGTTAACTAGAGGTTGGGCCTTGCTTACATAATTTGCTATAACCTTACATCCTTAAGGCTCACCTGGCAGTTGCACAAATATAATTCTGCCTAGCTTCATCCTTTATCTACTATCCGTTTTTGGTACCACAAAGGGTAACTTGGCTAGGTGAGTTATCACATATTACATATTATAGTATCACCTGCATTGCACTCACCAGTAGTCATCTCCCACACCACCGTCTTCTATACTCTGGCATTCTCAAGTAGGTAGACAGTCTTTTACCCTTGGATGCTCTGTTGAAAAACTTCAAGGGTCAAGAGGGCCAAAAACAATAAACTGCACACACCACTACTGAAAGTAGCCGATTATTTTATTATTTAAAATGTGGCACCAAAAAGATAAAAGCATCTACTGACAAGAATCTCCGACCGGTTTCATGTCTCAACACATCATCAGAGGGAGGTCCAGACATGCACACCTAATCCATTTAAATAGATCCATTCCTTAAAGATAAAGTACCATTCCAAATGTTGAAACTGAAAAAAGTGCTCAGTACATAATATATTTTACAACCCTCAACAATCCACATTTACAATGTATAGATTCAATCATATAAATAACCTATCAACACAAAAAAACACAAATTCACCACAATATACCTATTATCTATAAATATGTACATCTATTTCTGTATTTATTTTTACCACACTACTGGGAATGTAAGATACATCCTGGGTTCCATTAACAAGAGTTATCGATCACTTTTTTGTAATTCCAGGATGAGGCAGCCAAAGACAATTCCTCCAAAATCCTAAAAACATCAAGAAGGGAAGAAAGTTAGTGTTTACCAAAAAATACAGGCATTAAAAGAATTTTTGACACTAGAGTTAAAAAATGTATCTGTCTTGCCCTAATATTATTTAGACATTTCTAACACTCCTTTCATACTGTAAGAGTATATGCAACACTATATTTCTACTCTGAACCTAAATTGCACAACAAATATTACTTTAAACTTTAAACATTGCTTAGTCTGTAAGCAGTACTGGACAGAACATGGCTTTACTTCCTACATTACAGACATGACATAAGATCAGTTTTGTCATTTAAACCCAGTGGTTGGAGGGCACCCAGGGTAAATATCCAATAGGACTCCCTCTCTGCCAGCTTTGCCTCCACATCACCATCCCTTGGACCCATCTGGACCTTCTCAATGCTGCAGTTCTTAAATACATGGGCATTGCCATCATCTCTAGTGCTTTTACGGTGTTTAGTTAGGACTCTCCTTTCATCTTGATTTTGTATGGATCTTATGTGTTTCCTGACCCTTAGTTTTAAGGGTCAAGTGCATTTCCACGCATAGAAGGCCCCACATAAGCACATTGCTAGTAAACAACATTATCAGTTGTACAATTCACAAAAGCCCAAACTTCATAGTCCCTACCGCTATTACATGTCATGAATGTTTTACATTTAGCAATATAAGGTCAAGATTTACAGTTCCACATTGGAAGGTTCCCCTTGGTAGTGGTGTTCTCTGGGTGATGTTGTCCCCCTTTACAGCTGGAAGATAATGCTGTACAGCTCTGTCTTTCAGACTTTCCCCCTTCTATAGATCATCCTGGATTTCTCTTTTGCCACCTCAGCCAAATTGGGATCAGATTCTAAAATGTTCCAATTTCTTTCCAGTATATCTTGTATCTGTCTCGAATGTCTAGAGTAGATAGTAATAAAACTCATTCTCCCCATCTGACTAGTCTCATTCACATTCACACCAGGGTCCCTCACTGTCAGAAGATCAGACCTCACCATACATTTTACAGCATCATACGTCTGATTCACTGTTTTCTGTCAGCACCCACAGGCCACAGAACTGTCAGACATTTCTGTCCCACATCTTTTAAAATGTGTGTACTCTCATTAATTGAGCCTTTGGGATGTTTCTAATCATATGGTGTGGGTGGCAACTGGATGCATGTAAAAGGGAACTCCTATCCATCCCCTTCCTAAGTAAACTGGTCCCAAGTGTGCCATCCTCCCTCTTGGTTATCCAAAGGTCCAGGAAGTGGACAGACTGGGAATCACATTGCACAGAGAACTGCAAGTTATCATCGGTGCCCTCCAGATATGCTACAAAATTACTTAATTCCTCCTCTGTGCCACAACACACCATAAAGATGTCATCTATAAAATGACTTCAGCAATCAACCCTATCAAAGTAAGGATTGTGCTGGCTGTCATAGACAGTTGTTTTCACCCACAGGCCCAAATAGATGTTGGCATAATTGGGGTCGAAAGAAGTCCCCATCCCCTTACATTGCCAAAACCGTTTCTCCTGAAAAAGGAAGCAATTCTTCATCATTACATATTCGACACAGTTCAACAAGAATTCTTTTTTCCCATGCCCCAAACTGCCATCTCTATCCAGCCAATATCTCATTGCTTCTAAACCTCCCTCATGTGGGATATTCGTATAGAGTGCAGTTATATCCATGGAGACCAGTAACCAGTATTTTTCCAATTGCATGTCTTCCAAGACTCCCAGAATCTGCATGGTCTGTCGTATATAGGAACACAATGTGGGCACATGTTTTATATGTGTGTCCACATATCTAGACAATGGTTCCACCAAGGACCCTATCCCCGCCATGATGGGACAACCTGGTGGGTCATGCAGGCTCTTGTAAATCTTTGGAAGTACATACAGACATGCCTTCACAGGGTGGGTCACAGTAAGAAATTGTAGTTCTTCATACTCAATTACCCCCATACATTCTGATTCAAATAGAAACATATCAATTTCCCTTTTGAAAACTATTAAGGGGATGCTTGTTCCCTTTATGAACATATCCACACAGATCTAGTGATAAATCATTGTTGTAAATCCTGATGTGCTCTCTTAATGTGAGTTAGCTAGCTTTCACCATCTTTTCTCTCACTTACTGAAACACGCTTCCACTGGTGTTTCGCAAAATATCCTATCCCATCAGCTCTTTTGTTGTGAACTAAGACAATATTCAAATGAATATTTGTAAACATTAAATGCCTATACTTACACTGTCTTCAAGGTATAACTCAGGAAGCAGAGACAGACCAGGAGGAAGTATAACATTTGCAAGTAGTATTTTATTATTAGCAATAACAATGAAATAAAAAAATACAGATGTACAGGATAGCTCTCCGCAAAGGCAGTACAAACAAAGAAACAAAATCTTTTATCTGGGAATCTCTTTTCAATATAAATTTCAATCTCTCTCTATCCCTAAACAAAACAATGCTCTTCTTTTTATAAGTTGTCTTTTCATGGCAATTAAATTCTGCACCCTGTTCTTGTAAATTACATATCCTGTTTTTCACAAAATGTCTCAGAAGTTTGTCAGTTACCTTCCTGAGTCCAGCCTGAAGAGCACATCTAGGCCCACATATTCAAAGGAGATATGCAGCCCAAAATAAAGATGTGCTGCACATTCCAGAAAAAGCTCAGAAGTGTGATATTCAGTCAGATGAGTTGCACTGCCCAAATCCAAATGCACGATCACGCAGAAATAATGACAGCTGTGCAAATACAGGGGGCATGCCTATGAATGCACTATGCAGCTGCATATTCAGTCAAAATGAGTGATGCAAGTGCAGTGCATCTCAAAAATGAGCAGTCCAAATATGGGTATTGAAGGAGATGGCCTAACTTTGCAAGCCACCCATAGGTTGTGTGCAGAACTGCAACTATGAATGGGTCAGACTTCCTCATGGCAGCAATCATTACAGATGTGAGGAAATGGGCAGTACAACTTGGTCACAGAAGGGCTCGTATGCACACCAGAAATGGTACTGAAACCATGTGACATTCAAACAACTGACTGACACAGAAATCGTGGGCTAGTACCATCTCAACAAGGCAGTTCTAAGACAGCACTGTGAGCTGCTCCATGATGAGCTGCAGACACCAGCACACAGAAGTCATGCCATGATGGTGGAGAAAAAGATACCAGTGAGTGACACCACTGGTATCACCCAATCTGCCACTTCCCATCTCCTGACACAGTTCCTCACTGCACTGCTGCCCCATGCTACAGAGTTCATCTAATTCCTTAGCACAGCAGTGGAGTGTATAGTAACAATGCAGCACTTCTACAGGATTGCACACATGTTAGGTGTGCTGGGGCCATTTACTGCACCCACATGGCAATCAGAGCACCACCTGGCAGTGATTAGGACACCTACATAAGCAGGAAGGGGTACTACTCTGTCAACCACCAGGTGGTGTGCAATGCCACAGTGCTTATCAGCAATATCTGTACCAGTTACTCTGGGAGTGCACATGATGCCTACATCTGGTATCAGTTGGTCCTGTACCATCAGTTTAAGTCTGGATAGATACTAAGTGGCCATCTAGTAGGTGAGTGGTACAAAACCCCATAGTCATGGTGCCCACGCATTCCCAGAAACCACTGCCAGTGGCTGTACAGGGAATGGATCAGTGTAACAGAGCCGATGCAACTGTCAACAGACATGTGATAAACTGGATGGGGTGCAGCTGCCACAGTGAGGCCCACAGACAGAAAGTAAATAGATGGTAGGAGCAATGAGTGTGTCAGTAAATGTGAAGGTACGCAGTAGGTAGTACAGCCACACACACCCTGATGGTGCCACTGTTTGTGGGGCAGGTTAGTGTGACATTGTGGGAAAAGACAACACCATGGGGTAATAACAGGCTGTGCTGTAGCTATGTGCCACAGATCAGATGCCAGGCATGCCGTGGTGGTAGTGACAGTAGGCAATCAACACCTAGGAGGGAGCTACAGAGGTGTGTGAGGGTGCATGCAGATGGAAAACATATACAGGTGAACAGTGTGGACAGACACAACCAGTATACACAGGTCATGTTGGAGGGCACCTGTGGAATTTGAATGGATGTGTACAGTAGACTAACATATCACTCTCCCCCACACAGGTGAATGTACCTACCCCCTCAGGCCATGGCTGGTAACCCCTTACTGCGGACCTCATCTCAAGCAAAGGAGAGGTACAACAAGGCACACATCCCTACAAGGAACATCATTCAGTGCATCTTTGGCATGCTAAAAATGTGTTTTAGATGCCTGGACAGGTCTGGTGGTACCCTACAGTATATCCCAGACAAGGCCTGTGGCATATTCTTGGCCTGTTGCTTGCTACACAACAAGGCCATTGACCATGGAATAGTTGTCCAGGTACCTGAGAGTGACAGTGCAGAGGATGAGGAGTCACAGGATGAGGGTGAGCAGCCACCACTTCAATGGAGGGAGCCTGGTCTGGCCCAGAGGGCACAGTGGCACAGTGACACCATCATGCAGTAGCATTTTGGACTCCAAAGGTGAGTACTGGGGGCAGTTGTGACAGTGCAGGCACACACACAGGCATAGGTAAGTTCTACCCATGGTGCCCCCCAGGGTGAGGCAGCCAGACACATTCATGGCAGCATGACATGCACACATGTGTGCACAATAAGTATGCACACATGTCCACAACATGGACAACAATATCAAGGATGAACACAGGTGAATGTGGAATAATGTCATGGGTCAGAGATAGGCCACTGGCACAGATACACAGCAGTAGGCCACAACCGCATTCATCATTTCCATGCTACCCACCATGACACCATGGCCCACATCCATGGCCCGGATGCCACACAGATGGCACAAACATGCTACATGCATGCGAACATGTGTTACACTGACAGAAGACAACCCTGAACAGACCTGGGATGATGTTAAATGTGCCATGTCCATGGGGCAACATGTGTTGTGGCCAGGACACCTCAGTGTCTGCCCTTGTGGCCACAGCGGACACATGAGTGGCCTCCCACAACAGGCAAGAGTGACTCACCTGGGAGACCACTTGCCACAATGGGTTAATCCTCCACCACTGATGGGGTTGAACCACATGACCATGACTGGCTGCATGTGGACATATGTGTCCTGAACTGCACATTGGTGCCAGGGGTGTTAGAGATACCAATAGCAGGGGAGGGCATCTGGAACACACTGGCTGCATGCCGGTTTGTGGTGGGGGTGATGGTGTTGCTGTGTGGCATGTGGTGGGTGCTCCTGTGGGACAGTGGGGGCCCTGGTTCCACAACCCACCACAATGGCCTGTGCAATCTGATCAAGACCTGCAGTCATGTCTTCCTGCTGGAGGTGCAGCTCTGTGGTTGTATCTGCCCACAGTCAGTGAAACACACTGAGCACCTCAGCATGTCTAATGGCTGCTCGCTCATCCAGGAGACCCCCGTGCATGCACAACCCCTGCACAGGCTCCCTGAGCATCACCTGGCTCTCTACCAAGGTCCACAGGAGCTGTGTGTGCTCCTCAGGCTGGTCAGTGGGGGACATGTGTTGGGGCAATGGCTGACAAGCAGAGGGGTGCCGGCCTGCTGTGCAGCATCCACCACCTGTAGCTGCCACATAGCAGGCTGCTGTTGGCCTGGGGACTATGTGCATACAGGTACACTGGGTGCTGGGTCAGTCTGCTCATGTGCCTGTGCAGGCCTTTGCTTTGTCAGCATTGCCCAGGTGGATGCTGATGCCGCACCTGGGCTGCACAGCAGTGCTCTGCCTCTGGCCAACTACAGCCAGTGCAGTGTCCTTCATCATGTGCTGTGGTAGGGTTGCGCACGTGATGCCCAGGATGGCTGCTATTGTCAGAAGGTATCTGTGTGGCAGCTGGCATGCCAAGGATGTGCATGGTGTTGGGGATGATGCTCCCCAACTGGGTGGCATCATCATACTCAACATCATCATCCATGGCATGTACTGCAAGTTTATCCAGGTGGCCAATCCCAGACGGGGGGTCGAGATCAGCAATGCAATGAACATTCCCCACTTCCTGTGTGCCTGCCCCCACAGCAGTGGCCACAGAAGCTGTCGGTGTGCTAGCAAGGGGTGCATCTGTCTGCTGTGTTCTAGGCCATACCCAGGACACTGCAGCACCCCTGAGATGTGATGGAGCTGAGAAAGCAGAATAGGAGAGCATGGTTAGGGCTGCATATCAATGGTGAGGAAACAGTGGCATTCACATGGGGGTGCACATGTGTGTCACAGGTGTGCAGGTGGTGGCACACACACCCAGGACTACTATTGTGGGGCACATGGCACACATGCTATACTGACTGGAGGGGTTGTCTTGCAGTATGTGTGTGGCCACACAATGAATCATGTGAGGTACTGCCAAAATGGCTGACACCCTCCCCTTCCCCGGCATGGCCCACACTCCTGTACAGCGGCCAGCCTACTGAACATGCCAGAAGCACACCCCCACCATAAACCACGGGGGGGTGCACTCCCACACAACACCCATGGCCCAGTGTCATGGTCCGCTGACAGGCAAATGTGACTACAGACATAGGTGGTGATGCATGTACATGTCCTACCACATGGTCAGAGTCACCCTTGTAAGGAGGCCCTGCCAGCCCACCACAGGGCCATGCACAGGTGTACTATGAATGCAGTCTGTGCCTGCACAGTGCTACAATACCTGTAAGACATACCAGACACCACCTTTGAACATCACATGCAGGCCTCTAGAATACCTGTGGAATGCATACTCACAGTGCTGTGACGGTCCACCTCCTGTATCAAAACCACCACTGGAGACATCCTCAACAGAGACGCAGCTCAGGGTGGTGGTGATTAGGGCCTTGTGTGCCATCATGGTGGGCACTGCTGAGGGCCCCCCAGTAGTACTGCAGGATGCCCGGAACTGGGCTAGACATTCCTTGACCCATATGTGCTCACTATTTATTCACTTGATACATTTTTAGTGTCTATGGTTATATGCCCCATGGACATTTACAGTCTCAGCCACCTCTGACCACCCCTTAGCCCATTCCTGCTGGATTCCTGACTTACTAGTCAGGAGGTTCTCTCTCAAAATGTAGGCCTCCGTGATGGTTGTTAGCTCGTCCTTGGTGAAATTAGGATGTTTTCTCTTTCTTCCCTCCTCAGGATCCATACTGGTGCCTGTGGAAATGACAGACAATCACAGCAACAGGTACAGCATCAGTGTCATGCAGTGTGTGACATGCAGAGTTAAGGTAAAATCAATAAAGAAAATGCCACAGTGTAAACACACTTCTGTACTTCCAAAGCTGCAGTACCTCTCGGACACCTGTGTGGTGGGGTGGCACATGTTGGCTCATTCATAACGCAGCACATGCAACTGAGGGGACGAGCACACTGTAATGAGATGCAAATGACTAAAATGGGCCAGGAATGAGCAATGAGTCCATTAGCATATCCTGGCTGAACATTGCAAAGTTGCACCTGGTGCAGCTCAATGCACATTGTGCATTAATTTGGGCACCACAGACACACATCATGCATTTCCGACACATGTGCAATAGGCATATACATCATTGCATTTCATGGTCATGTACGGAAAACGTCACTATTGGCACATCGCAGGGATACCACCACATGGCACGAATGCACAGTGGGCATGTTTGGTGCATAGCCATAGACATGCGCCATATGGATGGCTATGGTCGTGGCACCAGCTGACCTCCCAAATATGGCGTGTCTGTGAGGATGTGCATGCATGTTGGTAAGGGTCATGACCTCTGTCTCCTGCGTAGCCCATCACTACCATGCATGTGAGGTAATGTGCTATGATACTCCTATCATGCAGTCCAACAGTGCATGCCACGCTGGAATGACAATGTGTAGTCAATCGCCCAACTGGCATGGCCCAGAAGACATATTGCCACAGCAGCATACCACTGCAGCAGTGCCTCAGAAATGGCATGTGCCACAGGCAGAGCTTCTGACAGGCCTCACTCCCAGGAGGTACAGTCCTAGGTGTGGGCCACAGTTGCAAGGCGCATCACCAGGTGCACAGGCATTCCCGAACAGGGGAACAGTTTGGCACCACTACGGGGACCTTGGCTGCAGGAATAAGGCCAGGATGTAGTGGCTCCATGATATGGTGCAGAGGTGAGCAGTGCCACACCCAGGTATGTACACAATGTGAATGTGCACCATTCATGGTACTGGACAATGACAGGTGTGTGGCTGTGGCAGGCACTGTCCATTATGGACTGTGGCATGTCGGCATTAGTGTCTGGCATGTGTGCACTGTTGTGATGGTGCACAGTATGCTGTGTGTGCCACTGTCTGGTCCCAGCTGCCCTACAGGGCATATGGTCCCCAATGCGAGTCCAGGGCCATGCCATGGTGTATGACACCATGTGTCAGTGGGAGCCATGGCAACCCACAGTGGTAACACATTTTCTGTTATGGGCCCTGCTTGTGTGGCACCTCACTCCCATGTGGTTCCACTGACCATGTGGTGGTTACAACATGTGTTGCCTGTCCCCATGCACCATTGTCCAGGTTACAGGCTCCATGTGCAAGTCACACATCGCATGGGCCTGTTGGAAAATCTCAGTGTCACATGGGACACCATGGTGCACCATCATCACATGGTCAGTGTCATGTGGTGCTGTACTGTGTGGGCAGCAGTGATGGGTGGGTGCTAGCACAGCCCTCTATCATGAAACAGTTCCTGTACTCTGTAGATTGTGTGACTATAGAAATGCCGTATGGCATGTGTAGTCATTGGCGCTTCACATATCTGCCTTGCACATGGGTGCTGGGGGGGGACAGTGTGCTACAGCCTGATTCTAATTGTGCCCTTCTCATTGTGTTTCCATTGCAGGCAGGGAGGAGGTCCAGCCCTGGTAGGACACCTGCAGCCAGGGACTTGAGGCCAGAAGGTCAATGGGGCAGGACAGCGGATGTGGTGTGACAAGACGGTTCCTGCGCCATGCATCAGGTGAATGTATATGAAGTGTTACATGGTTCATGGGTACATGGGGTATGCATTATCCATTGCGGTCCATGGCATGCGTGCTGGGCATGCTCATGGGATGCTGGTCACGCACACGTGTGGGGGAAGTGTTGTGCTGTGTGATGGCTCTGTATCACTCTTGGACCCTGTGTACCAAGCACTGTCCAGTGTTTCTCTACATGGCAATGGTCACTCTGCACTGGCCACAGAGGGCAGCACTGGGCCATCACTCAGTCATAATGCACACACTTCCCAGGTCCACACATTGTGTGGCACATGGCATGTGTGGTGACCTGCACCATACAACACTTATCCCCCACATTGCGTACCATGGTGTGCCATTGCAACGCAGGTGTCCATGACCCCACATCCACCCACAGCACATCAAATGCAGCCTGGCACACATATCCCCATTAGTGTGGATCACGCCACTGCCACTGTTGCTGTCAATGTGTCCTTTATGGCAGTGTGTACTGGCAGCCACCTCCACAGCAGTCCATTGGTGTTGCTATGGCTGTGCTGTGTGTGTGGTGCCTGCACGGTGCAGACAGTGGCACACTACAGGTGTTGTGGGTCAGCCTTCTTGTTCCCAGTATGGGCAATAATTGTGGTTCGGCTCCTGCACACGGCACCAGGCTTGTGTCACATCCAACACTGTCTGTGGCTGTATGTTGCCATTGTACACTGTCCAAGTTTGGCTGTTGACTGTCAGACAGTCATGCCAGTCAACACCACCATGTCACAGTGCACCATGTGTGTGCCACACAGCTGTGGGTATTCAGTCCATGGCCAGTTACAGTGACACGGCACATGGGTTCATCTGTGTTGGTGCCACTAGCCACTGTGCAGTGTGTAGCCAGTGTAATCTGGACCTGCAGTGTTGCTGAGCCATGTCCTTGTGCGGCCCTTCTGCTAGGCAGTTGGATGGCACCTGGACGGTGTGACTGACGCCCTGCACGATACCGGTTCTGCTCATCCTATTTTAGCTGTGCATCCCTGGTCTTTGCTGTGTGCTGCTGGGAGTGTGTTACTTTGTTCTGGTGATGATGCACATAGGTCTGTGAGTGGTACCCTGTGCCATCTGACAGTGTGGTACACTGTGGTGAACTCTGCCACCAGTGCATGTGTGCCCCATGTGCACTGGTATAGCCCATGGTGTTGTCCCAAAATGCAGACATGTCCCCTGCATTGGCTGTGCCCCTTGCAGTGGCTACTTCTATCCACAGTGTGTGGCCACATGTTCCAGGCCCTGTGTACATGTGGTGGGTGGTGACGGATGACAGCCACTTGGCACAACCTCTGTGGCAGGGTCCTTGCCATGGTCCTGGTCACCTTTGGGGCACTCTTCCCCATTTGGCCTGTGCACGTGTGTTCCATGTATTTCCACAGGCATTGCCTTTGTTGTTGGTCTGTGGTTATGGCATGGCTCATTGGTATGTCTGGGATAGTGTTTGAGGACATGCCCATGGACACGCTGTGTGGCGTGACCCTGCCGGTGTGCCCCACAGGTGTTCCCCTGACATCTGACTGTCCAGTGGTCCTGTGTGTGTCTGTCCCCCCATGGCTTTGTGACAGTCACCTGTTATCTGCTGGCATGCTGTTGCCATAGTTGTCCCCTATGTGGGCACCCTCGTGGCTGTGCACAGGCCAGCTTCTCTCTGTCTGTTTGGCAGGTGTGTGGCACTAGTGGTTGGGACAGTCATGTGTGCATGCAGCATGCCATCTATACATGCCTGCATGTTTGGCATTCGGTGAACAGTTGCATACATCTGTGGTCTTGCCTCTGGTACACCTGTGGCAGGTGTTGCCAAACTGTCACTATCACATACATGTACTACTGCGTGTAGCCGGTGAGCTTTTGCAAGGAACATTGCACCTCTGACACACAGCTGTGTGGGACATGGGTACATGTCCATTTGTCATATTCTGTCCATGTTCTGTCCTGCCATTGCCTATTTCCATGACACGTTCCATGCAGTGCACTCTGTGTGGCACAGTTCCACAGCATGTCACTTGTCAGTAGTGGGTTTTTTGGTGTGGCAGCCCTGTGCACTGGGCTGTGCATCTGCAGCCTGAACATCACCCTCATTGCATGTGGGGGGGTGGTTCTGTTTGTGAATGGCTGACCTTTGGCATTGAGGCCATGTTTTTTTGTCTCTTTCCTCCCATAGAACATCATATCACAGTTGGGACTGGTACCACCAGAGGACGGCCACGGGGATGCCTTTTGATGAAGGTTTGACTAGCTTCATCATGCCAGATATTGCTGGCCATTTATAGGCAGCTGGGAGTTGCAGTGCGACCATCAGAGTACTCACGAGGACTGTAGCAGGTGGCTGGCTGGGCCAGGGTGCACCACACCAATGCCATTCACAGTGTCAGGGCAGTAAAGGCCAGTAGTTGGTCTATTTCACCCTTGTAAATAGTTCCTGTTGACCCCACACCTGCATCTTCACCCATCACTTGTATATAGTTCCCCCCACATCCCGTGTTCACCTTTTCCCCTCAGCCCCCCTTTGTTTTGCTGTTTATAGTTTATTATATATTGTGATACATTTATGGCTCTTCTACACTGGATTGTTCTTTTTTGCTGTCTACTCCTGGTTTTGGTGTTGTTGTTGCTGTAACCTTGTTTTTTGCATTAAAGCATGTATTTGCTTTTTGACATGGCTGTGTATGTTTCTTTATTCCGTTGTTATTGCAGCCTTCTGTGTGGCACATGTGACCCACATACCCATGGACACCGCTGCACAGGTGTGTGACTGCCATCGCCTCACCTGACACACCCAGTCCCCAAGGTGTGGCCCCCGCTGTGTCTGGCATGGACATCCCTGCACTGGTTGCATGGGGTTCTTGTCAGTGGTCCTTGTTTCCCTTCCCACTGGCTCCCTGTGTTGGCCCTGTGCCCCTCTCAGTTATTGTCATGGGCCATGTGATTGTGTGCTGCACTGTCGGTGGCCATGTCTCACTGTCAGTGTGTACCCCCTGTGTGTGCCCCTGCCCCCAGCCATTCTGGTGCTGTGCCAGTGGCACACTGTGCCATGGCTCTGTCTGGCACATCTGCATGGTTGTCAGTCTGCTTGGGTGTTCAGGTCTAGTATTCATTGGCATGGCTGTTGCTGTGGTACCCTATCAATGACCATGTATGTCAGCACTGCCCAGTGTGCATGGTATTCCCATGGTTGGTGATATTTGTGCAGTGCATTGTACTGGGCACTCTGAGACCCCTACTTCTGGGTGTTTTGGTCACTGTGGTGTGCCACTGTCCTCTCTTGTTCTCTGGGGTGCTGTTCTGTTGCACCAACACCCATCCAATTTGCACTAGTGCATTGGGCTACTTTCACTATTTGTGCACCTCAGTCCCTGCCTCTCTTGCACAGTTTCCAATATTCAGTAGTGCCCTGCAGCACCACACATTTCCTGTTGCGTGATTGCGCATCTTTGGTGTATTCAGCCGGAGTTGCGTGATCGCATCTTATGGTGCATCTTCTAATTATATTGCATTTTTCTGTGCCAGCACATTTCAGATGTGCAGGCACTTGCATGATTTAGCCAGTCACTTTTGAATATGGGGTCCCTAGTCTTTAACAGGTATACCCAGTTAAGACATTCTGTCCCAGGGCTGATTTCCTGCTGACAATTATGTTCACAGGCCTATGAAAGTCAAAAGATTTCTCAAGGTCAACCACCTGTATTCCAAATTGCTAACTTTTCAAACAAACCCAAGTAGCTGTCTGCAGTCATTTCAACAATATAATATATGGAGGGCCCTTATTATTTACTGAAATCAAGCAGATTACAACCTTGTTATGCCACTGTTATGACATCACTCTGTTGTTAACCCTTCTTGAGTATGTCATATTAATGGTATAACAAAATGGAATGCTCACAACAGTCAATGTTCCGCTTTGAGAAAAATGTTGATATTAAATTAATTGTTTTGCGCCAGACTGCACCAACGAATAGTTGTATTACAAAGAACACACAATAAACATTGTTGAGTAATCTTTCTGCATGATTTATGACTGCTTGAGGTAAGAATTACTCAGAAAAGTAATTCAATCTGCGATTACACAATCTTGGTAGCCCATACATTATCAAATATAATGTATCGTCTTTGGTTGATAACCGTGCTGAAAACTCTTCTTGAAGGTTGCCATGATGTCTGGAAACCTCTCGAGCTATGCTCTCGAGTCTTACAATGATGTCATGGCAACATCTTGAAGTGTTTACAGTGTGGTTATTAACCAAAGACCATATATTATCCTCTATATAATTATATACATTTGCAAACTAGGGGATCACAGTCTCACACACAGATTCATATATATTTTTACCCTCAAAGAAACAAAAGGAGAGAGAAAGAATAAAAGCATCAAGTGAAGGAAGAGAGATAATGGGGAGAAGAGGGGGAGGATTAGCTCTCTATGTAAAGGAAGGGATAAAAGCAACTGAACAAAAGAGTAAACAGGGAGGAGAGGAGGCACTGTGGGTCATCTTGGAGACTGGAAAGGGCACCACAATCCGCACGGGGTTATGTACAGACCCCCATGTCAGGGGGAAGGAATGGACAAGGATATGATAGAAGGCATTCTTAGAATGGCAGAGAAAGGAGATACTGTTGATGGGGAGACCTGAATATGCCAGATGTTAACTGGAGCACATTAGCTGCGCCACATCCAAGAGCAGGGCCATTCTTGATGCCCTACAGGTGGCAGGCATTAGACAGCTAGTTTCAGAACCCACTCGTGAGGGAGCAATCTTAGACCTCATACTCTCAAACAGGGGCAGTGAGAGGATCTCAGATCTAGAAGTGGGTTGCCATCTGGGGACAAGTGACCATCAAACAGTGTGGTTCACGTTAAACTCAGCTACAGAGTCAAGTCATACAAAAGTGAGGGTACTGGACTTTAGGAGGGCTGACTTTGGCAAGATGGGAGAGTGCCTCAGAAAAGCACTAGCAAACAGGCTAGAAGGAGGTGTGGAGCAACAATGGGGAATTATCAAAACTGCCATCACAGAGGCAACAAGCCTTTGTGTGAAGCAAATGAACAAATCAAAATGAAAGAAAAAGCCACTATGGTTCTCAAAAGAGGTGGCTGTGAAAGTCAGGAAGAAAAAGATAGCATTCCGGAAGTATAAGGAAACACAGAAGGAGCAGGACAGAGAGCTGTACCAGTTAAGGCAGAAGGAAGCAGGGAGGGAAGTCAGAATAGCAAAGGCCCAAACTGAGGAAAAGATAGCCAACTCAGTTAAGAAGGGGGATAAAACCTTTTATAGGTACATCAGCGAGCGTAGAAAAGACAAAGGGAGGGATAGTGAGGCTGAATAGAATGAACAGTGGGTGGGCAGAGGGGGACAGTGAAAAAGCAGGAATACTGAACGAATATTTCTGCTCAGTATTCTAAAGAGGAGGGAAGTGCCTAATCCAATTAACAGAAGCACTCTTGATAGGGACGATCCCAGTCCTTTCACAGAAGAAAGGGTTCTGCAAGAACTCCTAAAACTGAAAGGTGGACAAAGCAATGGGTCCTGATGGAATTCACCCCAGAAGTCTAAAGAATTAAGGAAGGAACTAGTGAAACCACTGGCTACTCTTTTTAATAAATCATGGGAGGATGGTGTGGCACCCAAGGACTGGAGGAAGGCGGATGTGATTCCCCTTCACAAAAGTGGGTCCAAGACAGAGGCAGGAAACTACAGACCTGTCAGTCTGACCTCTGTGGTAGGGAAAGTGATGGAGTCACTTGTGAAGGAAAGAATAGTCGAGTACCTAGAGGCCAGTGGAGCACAGGACCCAAGGCAGCATGGGTTCACAGCGGGAAGGTCATGTCAGACCAATCTAATAGATTTCTTTGACTGGGTGACCAAAGTAGTAGACCAGGGAGGGGCTGTGGACATGGCCTACCTAGACTTTAGCAAGGCATTTGACACAGTCCCACACAAAAGATTAATAGTCAAATTAACCAGCCTGGGAGTGAGACCCAGGGTGGTAGCCTGGGTAAAACATTGGCTGGACAACAGGACACAGAAGGTAATTGTAAATGGAGTCCATTCTGAAGAAAGGGGGGTTACTAGTGGGGTACCGCAGGGTTCAGTATTGGGTCCAGTCCTTTTTAATGTCTTCATCAGTGACATTGCAGAGGGACTGGAAGGAAAAGTATGCATTTTTGCAGATGACACAAAAATCTGCAACAGGGTTGATACAAAAGGAGGCTTGGAAAGGATGAAAAGGGACTTGGCAAGGTTGGAGGAATGGTCAGAAGTATGGCAGCTAGGATTCAGTGCAAAGAAGTGCAAAATAATGCACCTGGGAAACAAGAACCCAGGGGAAGAATACACAATGGGTGGGGAGGTAGTAACAACAACAAAAAGGAAGGGACCTGGGGTAATCATATCAGATGACCTTAAGGTTAGCAAGCAATGTGAGAAGGCAATAGGAGGCTGGGGGTATACTGGGATGTATAGGGAGGCATCAGCAGCAGAAAACAGGAAGTTGTTATCCCTCTGTACAGACAGTTGGTGAGACCCCATCTGGAGTACTGTGTCCAGTTCTGGAGACCCCATCTCCGCAAGGACATAGACAGGATAGAGGCAGTCCAGAGGAGGGCAACTAAAATGGTGCAGGGTCTGCAAGAGAAGCCGTATGAGGAGAGACTAAAAGAGCTTAATATGTATACCCTTGAGGAAAAAAGGGAGAGGGGGGACATGATAGAAACTTTTAAGTACCTCAGTGGAATCAACAAAGTCCAAGAGGGTAGCATTTTTCAGAAAAGAGACTTTGCAAGAACAAGGGGACACAATTTAAAGATAGAAGGAGGGTGGTTCAGGGCAATGTGAGGAAGTATTATTTCACAGAGAGGTAGTGGATGCATGGAACAGCCTTCCTAAGGAGGTTGTGGGGTCTAAAACTGTGGGAGAATTCAAGATGCATGGGACAGACATAAAGGCAATTCTTGCGGGGAGTAGGAAGAAATAGGCTGTTGGTTAACTAGGATCTGCGGCCTATCCTGTAGGTAGGGAAATGGGCAGACTAGATGGGCCTAGCGGTCCTTATCTGTCGTCAAAGTCTATGTTTCTATGTTTCTATAATAGGGGGAACTATGGGACCATCAGAGTGGCCAATTCCTAGGTGCCACAAGGAAAATGTGACACTGCAATCAGACAGACAAGATACAGACAAGTGGAAGAATAGAAGAGGAGAAAAATAGACTCTTGCTTTCAACTCTCTCTGCCTAACAAATGGAATAGGGTCTTATTCAACCCTATCACATACACATATGCTACAGTAAATGAATCACTTCTGGATGACTTAGCTCTAAAATGATGCATCACTATTAACTGTTAAGTTATGGTAATTTTCAATCCAGTGCTTGTATTTGAACATAAGTTAGCTCTAATGCTTCTTGTACTTGTAATTCTCAATTGTTCTGTAGCTGTTTCTTGTTAAGTGGCATTATTTTATAATTTCTGTATTTGTGACTCAGTCTGTACTATACTCAATGTAATCCACAATCTTGCATTTGTTCTGTACTTATGCTCTTCCTGTTTGTGCCTATAGGCATAACATGTCCACTACACTTGCCAGGCAAGCAAGAAACGAAATAATCATCAGAGAAGCCTCAAAGAAAACTGATTGAAAACTTCTAACTGGTACAGCAAAAGTAGTGGGTTTTAAGGTGGAATTTGAAGGGTGAAGGGAATCAATGAAATGTAGAGAGAGTGAGGACATTCTAGACAATATGCGCTGAGCTGCTGAAGGACCATCTACCAAGAGTTCAGAGTGATACTCAACTGCTGGAAAAAATCTGGACTTGGAGTAATGTAGCATATATGGTGTAGAGTAGGAAATTATGAGGTTCCAGAGATAAGAAGAGGCAAGGCTATAAACTAGTATAGAGTAATTAGACATTAAATGTTTGTACTCGCACATAAGTGACAGTATATGAATCACTTCTGGATGGCATACTGTACCTCCAAAATTATGCATGTTTGTTAACTGTTATATTATGTTAATTTTCAACCCAATGCTTGTATTTGCAAATAAGTTATCTGTATTGCTTATTTTAGTTGTATTTCTAAACTGCTGCGTCCCTCTTGCTTGTTATGTGGTATAATTTTCTAATTCATGTATTTGTGCCTCAGTCTGTACTATTCCCAATGTCTGTATTTGTTCTGTACTTGTGCACTTCCTGTTTGTGCCTGTAAATAGGCATTGCATGTATAGTGTACTTACTAGGTAAGCCAAAAAAAAAAAAACTAAATAAACATAAGAGAAAACTGATTAAAACCTATAACTTATGTGTAGAGCAAAAGCAAGGTTTTTTTTATACAGGCATTTATACATTTCAATACAGAATTGTATTTTTTTATATCACTTGTGCACATATGCTAAAAACTATAGTCACTATTCATACAGGTATATAATTTTCCAAAATGGTTATAATAGAATATAGTTCATATTTATATCCTGAAGAAAATACATTATGCATAAGCAAAGTCCAAAATAATAAAAGTGGTGGTTTCTGAGGTGGGATTTGGAGGGTGATGGGAATTAATGAGATGTAGAGAGAGAGAGAGAGAGAGAGAGAGAAAGGCTATTCTACATAGCAAGCCTTGAGTTGCTGAAGGACCATCTACCACTAGAGATGGAGAGTAGGGAATTATGAAGTCCAAGAGTTATGGAGAGGCAAGGCTGTTCACAAGTTTGAAAATAAACTGGGCAATGTTTTGGTGAATATGCTATTGTATAATGAGACGAAGAAGATGATGGAGGATGAGAATTATGTGGTCCAATATCCATGAGTTGGTGAGCAGTCAAGTAGCTCCTTTTTAAACAGTTTGAAGTTTAAGCAGGAGGAACTTTGGAAGTCTGTAGAGCTGGGAATTACAGTAGTAAAGGCAAGTGTAGACAGAGCATAAATTAAGGTTTCAGCAGAAGATGGGACTAGGAAATGATAGCTGTAGGCAATATTGTAGAGATGGGTAGTAAGCAGATTCGCAAGCATGCTTTAGGGCTTTAGGGAGGAAATCAATAGAGTTCCTCACCCCACTGACTCAAGGGGAATACCATCACCTGTTTTTCTCCAAAGAATGTGTCAAGTCTGAGTCTGAAGGTTATTGCAGTAGCAGCTGATATCACCAATTCTAAAAGTGTATTCCAGGTATATGCAACATGTCAGATGAAATAGTTGTTCATGGGGATTTCCTTGAAGTTGTGAATGACTAGTACAGTACACACTGCAAGCCCATTGGTCATCAGTGAGGGCCAATGAGCTTGCAACACATACTGTAAGCTGTCATCCAGCAGGCAGCTGTGGAGGCATGCAGGAGGGTCTGCTGCCTGCCGATGACCTAGGAGGGAGCGAGGTGGGATGGGGTGGGGAGGTGGGGAGACCACTAGACTACCAAGGATGTGGGGATGTGGTTTCAGGTGATCGTGATCATGGGCAGGGAGGGGGTGACACTGGACCACCAGGGAGCTAAATCTTTCTTTATTAAGGAGATCGTGGTATGGAATGGGGAGGGGTACTGCATCAATACCTGGGACAGGGACCACCTGCTGTGCAGGGCGCCATGTGCATTTCACTGGCCAGCCCTGCACAACTCATGCAAATAGGGCCATAATAACATGCAAATGGCCCCATTTGTGCCTTGCATACATTATGGCTCCATTTGCATGTTTGAGTCTGAATATCAGGAATTTGCACCCTGTGTATCTCTGATGCGCTGGCGCATTTCCCATTCCTGGTATTCAGACCTGTCAGGGGGATGTGCCAGCGCATTGTATTTGCGCCACAGGCATTTTTTTGATATATTCAGATGAGATGCGCCATGGCACATCTCTTTTGAATATATCCATTTCTTGCTCTGGTGCAACTCATTTGCGCGCAGCAACCACTTGTGCTATTGCCAGGCACAGTTTTAAATATCTAGCCCTTTGTCTTTTTTTTTCCCTTGACAATTAAAATACATGCTGTATGAGAAAATGCTGGGTTGCTAGAAGTCAGCAAGATTATTGTCATAACGTTTGATGGCATTCTGTCTATACAGGTATATAAACAGTCATGAAAATGACCAATGTGAGTCTGACAGTGAGACAAACACTAGCCTATCTACTGTGCCTCAAGTCAGTGACTTTGATACTGACTTAGAAATGAATAGGCCCAGCTGAGACCAGGAGAAAGCTCACCAATTCCAATCTGAATTTAAAGGAAAACCACACTTTCATATCATTTACATTTTATTTATTTCTATGCCAACAGACAACTCCTTTCATATATCTGTTAGGGCTATATGTGTTACCTTTGGTTTGTTTTCACTGCTCATGGTAGTCCCTGTGACTACCCTGGGGGTCTTCATTTCATGGTTGTTGAAATGTCATTGCCCACGAAAACAGCATTATCATATGAGAACATGATGTCAGGTCAACCATTTGTATCATGTATCTCTATGCTGAAAGAACAAATACCCTGCAAAATCTCTCTGGAACACATAAACTCAATGAAGTTTAAAGGTACTACAACTGAGATAGTTTGCAAAGCTTACTGAAGGTAAAAGTGGCATGTCATACCTTCTTCCAGCTTGTTCTTTGAAGACTAATTAAGCAGACAGGCATACTGGGGAGTTTAAAGGATGATTAGGCATCATGATCTCATATGCTAAGGCAGTTCTCAGGGACAATGAGATTTAAACAACCATGAAATGGAGACTCACAGGACAGTTACAGGGCCTAGTATGAAGTGTGAAAACAAACAAAGGCAGCTGTATGCATCTCTAACAGCTACATGAAAAAAGTTGTCTGTTGACATGGAAACATGGAAAAAAAATTTAGAAGATATGAGGGTGTAGTTTTCCTTTAAATGGAAAAAGGTAATCTGTACAAAGATAAAAAGGGGACTGCTCATGAACACACTGAGCTAGTTCAGGTAAGGGAGCCTGTCTGAAATGGTTTAGTATGCCAGTAGTTTGCACATTTACATTTAAAGTTTTTTAACATTATCTTCATGGCTTGGCATTTTTGCGACAGTCTAGTTTTTGTCTTTTGTACTGTTTGATTTGTTAAGTGGCAGGATCACCTTTCCTCACTGCGGTCCATTTAGTTTTGTTTTGCTTACTCCAGAACCAGCTTACATATGCTATGGTGGTACAGTGAGATTGGAGGGCACAGATGATGGAGCATTTGCCTTGGACACACAATGGTCCAAGTGCCCCATGCAGATGATGCTGTTAAAGAGTCAAAGGAAATGAAGCATAATCTGTTGCACTGTACAGCTGGAAAACATAGCATGTATTTTAACTAAGTGGCAGAATGAAGATCAGTCCCTTTCTCTTCTCAGAGCTCTGAGTGACAGGACTCCAGATTGAGGTAGCTTTGTACATCGGGAAGGGGGATTCTCAGCAACCCTAACTCCCCACCACCCACCTTCAAGCAGCAAAAGGACAAGACCACACAAGCAACCATAGACAGCAATCATCAGGTAAGACAAACATGCAACTGTTTCCAGGTGACACAAATGCAACAGTACTGATGTGCTACCTTTGTGGGTTTGTATCTGTGGTACACACACTGCAAGGCATACACAGTCACTTCAGACTGCAGATAGCAACCCACAAAACTAAAATTGTAATGCTGCTTCTGTGTGCAAAATTATAGACTCATTAAGCCACAGATATGAATCAACAATACCCACATTGCTTCCACAGTGATAGGTACTCATCCACACTATAAGACATACACACAGTTCTGTCTGCAGAAGTGCATGCCCCTAATGGGCCTGCACATCTGCAGGCACAGATGCACAGGTGAAAGACATATACACCAACTGCTGACTGCAGAAGGCCAGGCACCTGTGGAGCCTTCACTTGTGCAGCTGCATATAGAAAACTATGCAGTAGCAGATCCAGCTATGTAGCAAGCAGCACCTGCTTCCCCCTTAGGCCAGCAAAAAGTAGTTGTTTTAACCTACTCTCAGCTTTCAAAGGTAACATTTTACTTTTTGGCACAATGTGTTACCCCTAAACAACATTTCTACACCCTTTAACAATTTAAAGATTCACTTCTGAAACTATGATACTCACATTGCAACAGCACTTCTGTCTGCAGAAGAGTAGGCCTCCATGGGGCCTGTGCTTCTGCAGCGACAGGTACTCATGCACACTCTACAACATACACACATAGATGTGACTGCATAAGCTCAGGCTCCTATGCTTATGTAGCCATAGATAAAAATCCATGAAAGTAGCACATTAGTGCCACCTGCAAACAGCTGTAGGTCATTTGTCTTTCCTGATAATGGCTATCTGTAGTTGCTTGTGTGGTCTTCTCCTTTGCTACCCTAATGCCACATTTTCCTACTTTTGTTGCATTAAGTTGAATCCTAACTGGTGCATTAATGCAGTGTTTTGCAAATAATTGCCTTTTTATTTGAGATAGTGGAATCATATTCTCTGTGGCATGCCATGAATAGATGTAGATGCACAAGATCCTTTGGGCCCTATACCAAGGGAAGAGGTGATCTGCCTATGGAAGACCCTGCATGTACTTGTGGCAATGGATGTCAGAAAACTGTGGGGCAGTCTGGTGGGCTGGAGAAGTGCAGGGCCCTTTGGGTCTTGCACTTCCACATGACTATAGGTACATATATGCACATGGCAAAGAATATGTCTGTCAGCTGAAGTGCGAAACCCTCTGGCAGCCATGGTTAAGAGGGACAGAACCTATGCCAAGAGAAGATTTCTCTTCACTATATGATACCTGGACCTATGTAGGCAAACCTGTACATTCCCTTCAGGGGCTGAGGGTAGTACCACATGACAGCAAAATCCCCTCAGCCTCAGCCCATCTGGCTGGCTCACTGAGCTCACCTCTGAACTCAGCTGACCAGCATGGAATCACAAAGCACTACCCTTTGGGGTAAAGGCTTGCATTACACACATGTCTTAATAATAATTGTTTTTACATTTTAACCAAAGATTTTCAAGATAATCATATTATGACTCCCCCTGATGAACATGACATATGGCATTTGTAGAACACAAACCAAAAAGCCATTTTGCATGACAAATTAGAAAACAAATCTCATCTAGGATTTGAAAAATGACAGCTGTCATGTTTATGAGGTTGTGTGAAAAAATAGTTATGTTGAAAGCTTGGAATCAATACACTGAAAATCAGTGACTTATAAGTGAACATTGAAATATTTCAACGTGCACTCATGACTTTATCATTTTATTACATTTTGTACCCCAAATCTGAAACATAGTGTTCTTATGACTTCATGTCATGAATCTGGTAGGTGAAAATGTTCAAACCTCTGAACTCAGCTATTGGGACTGACTTGAAACATTTCACCCATCTTGTTCATGAGGTGGGTCCAGAAAAGGCCATGTTGAAAGTTTAGTGGAACAATACTGAAAATTAGTGGAGTTATGAGTGAATATTGAAATATTTCAGTGTTCACTCATAATTTGGTCATTTTACCATATTTTTTCACCCATTTTCAAACATAGTCTTCTTATGACCATACCCAGAGCCCAGTAGGTAAAAATGTTCAACTCTCACCTGAAAGGTAAACTCACAGAGTGAGCACAAAATCACCTTTTTACCCAGATTTGAAAAATTTCACTTGTCTTGCTCAGGAGGAGAGGCCATAAAAAGGCCATGTTGAAAGTTTAGCTTAAAAATACAGAAAAATAGTAGAGTTATGAGTAAACAATGAACTATTTCACTGTTCACTCATAACTTGTTTATTTTAACATATATTTCCACCAAATTTTCAACACAGTCTTCATATGACCCCACCTCATCAACCCAGTAGGTGAAAAGTTTCAAATCACACCCAGAAGTCAATTTTGCAGAGTCACCATGAAATAACCTTTCTAAATGGATTTGAAAATGTCACCTGCCTTATTTAAGAGGTGGGGTTTCAAATTGGCCATGTTAAAGATTTGGTGTAAAAATATTGAAAAATGACAACATTATGAGTAAACACTCAAAACACATTGAAATACATTGGGGGCTATTCACAAATTGGCGGAATCTATCACCAGTGGCGCATATTCCACCTGCTCAGCTCTGCACCCTCGGGAGATCCTCGCGAAGGCGGCATTCACTGACACCGGTCACCGTGTGGCTTCCTTCCACAGCCCATCCCCGTGGTGCACAGGATCCCAGCGGGCAGCTGTGTGCAGAGCAGTGGACCCAGACAGGTAGCCAATCAGCTGCCTGACATGGGTCCCAACAGTAGATTACTTGCACCTGCAGGGTGCCATGTTGGTGACCGGTGTGCAGTGCACCAACTACACAGGGGGGATGTTGCCCAGTTGTATACCTCCAGCCAACCATGAGTGTCCCAAAGGCTGGGACATCCATTTTAGGGGGTCCACAGATCCCCACTGTCCCCACTGTGGTCGCATCCCCGTGGGAAGCATAACCGTCAGCTTGGGGTTACATTTCCCCAGAGTTTGCATAGCCACTGGCCACCAAGTACAGCACTCTGTGCTTTTGTGAATCACGAGGAGTGCTGGTGCCTCCACCATACTGCCCCCAAACCACCCAGACATGGAGCTGTGTGATCGTCAGGGGGATCGGGTGCATAGATGGGGCGTATTTGCTTTGGGAATCCAGGGTAGAGGCGCAGTGGTCCCAGACAGGTGTGGGGTGGGGTGGGATACAGGCTGGATTTATGGGGCACATACCCATGCCACACCTTTATGAATAGCCCCCCCCATTAACTGAACTTATCCTATTTTCTCATATTGCAGTCACCAGTTCCAGCAGCAATATGACTTTTCATTTGGAGAGTGTATTACACCATGGGACAGTTTTAGGTAAGTGAAGATGTGTGGAGCAGTGGGTGCTGAGTGGGAGGTTGGGGTGGGATGGGTGGGGTGTGTGGGGTCAGATCAGCGAGGGACTGTTTTCTTCTTTGCAGATTTTTTTACAAAGAAGGAAAAAAGATAAAAAATTAATTTTTCTTTTTTGACAGCTGGACTATAGTCGACACTGGGCATTGGGCACCCTAGTGTCTGGATACTCTTTGGCAGCACTAGGGATGGGCACCCTGGTACCACTTTTTATATACTGGTATACTGGGGGCACTCTTGAAGGGAGGAGGGTGCAATACAGTGGTACTAGGAGTGGGCACCCCATCCACTTTGAAACATTGCTAGATAGGTAGGTAGGTGGATAGATAGACAGACAGACAGTCAGACAGACACAGCTGTACAATTATTATACAAAATGTGTTTTCCAGGACAAGAGATCATGCCTGAT
The DNA here is from genome assembly GCA_016271365.2 of Neoceratodus forsteri. Lineage (NCBI taxonomy): Eukaryota > Metazoa > Chordata > Ceratodontiformes > Ceratodontidae > Neoceratodus > Neoceratodus forsteri. The sequence goes on from CM057454.1 coordinate 735,718,164, forward strand.
AGGTTTGACAGAAAGGGTGATGTGCATCTCTACAGTTTTATTTAGATACAATTTGCACATGACTGTAATCACATGCAGCCTCTCCCTTTCTCATTTTAAAACAAATGCCACCTGTATTTGAAAACATCAAAGATCTGGGATGGTGCGAGTCGAATCTGGTTATTTAGAGGGTCACTGATCATAGAGATGGGTCTGGCAATGGTGGAGGATAAGGTGAATTTTTTGGTGTATGAAAAAAATTAACCTCGGGACCAGATGCAATAGTTTTGTCTGATTCTCCACTCTGACATATCAGTTTTTCAAACAGTAAAGAATATATTTTTTTTCCAAATCACACAGTAATTGCAAACACTAATTCTGTTTCTTTAAACAAATTGACTTTATCCACTCACCTTACTTTGACAACTGGACTCTGATTACATTGTCCTGATTTGTGGCAAAGTTATTTTATGAAGCGGTTAGAAGGCGGAGTCATTAAAAATTTAAAAAGTTTGGAAGGGTCGCCATTGCTACTCAGCTGTCCATGCAACTGATAGCTCAGTGCATGTCCTCAATTTTAGTTACCAATATTATTTAATCCTCTACTTAGGAATAGGAGGGAGACTGCTGGATCACTGCTGGCACTCAAGCCTGCAGAATGTCTCCATCTGCAACTGCAGCATGAGGAATGTATCTCTGTTCTCATACAGACAATGTGGTTCCCTCACTGATGGCTAACACTGCATTTGGGGTGCCCAGAAAAGGTATTTCTGGGCATCATTTGGAAAAACAAGTACCAGAATCTAGCTAAAGGGGGTCCTGTTTAGCTAGGTTCTTATGTTTGTTTTTTCAAACATAGAGGGCCTGATTCTCAAACCAGCTTGGGTCTGTACACGCTGCGGCAAACAGCAGCTTACGCAGAAGCTTGGTGTGCCAGAGTCCCTGCACCAAATTCTGGTACAGGAGGGGTCCCAATGCCTAAGTGCCCACAATTGTGGCAACCGTTGCTGTGCGTCAAACATCTGGCAGACAAACTCAAATGGTCCCCTCATTCCCGATTCCCAAGTATAAGCAATATAACTCCTTCCCCAGGTAGTCAAGTGCCCCCCTCCCTGATCCCTGTAATTGCACAGTTTATATTGTTTAAATACAGCCACCCTCCCTGCTGGTCTAGTGGCCCCCCCAATCCCCGTAATTGCACAGTTTATATTGTATAAAACCAGCAGCCTCCCTGGTGGACTAGTGGCCCCTCTCCCTGATCCCTGTAATTGCTCAATTTATATTGTATAAGTACAGCCACCAGCCCTGGCAGTCTAGTGCTCCCTGAAACCCATGCCACACATATTATTATTTTTTTTTTTGTTGTACATTCTATTTTTTTCTCTGGAGGTTTAAGGCATCTCTCCAGGGAACCCACATGTGTGCTATCTCTACTCCCCACCTGGAGCCCTCCTTATCTGGTCTCCCTTCCAGAATCCTTTGGTTCAGTCCAGCCCCCCCAGACCACCACCCCGTGGAGACCCCCCCACCCTTGGTGCCCTTTCCGGAAATTAGAGGGATCGCCGAGGAACCTGGAGTGCTGGATAGAGGACCAGGAATTGAGGTACAGTGTGGGAATGTGGGCAAGACACTGGAGCCCCCTTCACCTCCATTAGACCACCAGGGTATTTCTCTTAACCCCCAGAGCATGGACATGCAATGCCGGTGGCACACCTACATGCAGCAGGCTGCTGCCACTCTGCCTCTGACGTTGCATTGAGCCCCTGCATCCTATAGGAACTGTGATCTCCACCAGGAGCCACAATGGAGTGGAGTGGGGCATACCACAGGAAACACCCCAGAAGGGGAGAGCAGTCCTACTGATGCTTAATCTCCTCCCTCCTCTGCAAACCCCCAATGACCCGAGTCTGCTCCCAAACCCGGTCACCGGTGTGGCGCGAGGTGTGGTGTCCAGCGCCTCAACCCTCAGTGCTACTGGGCCTCATGCTGCCTATATTAATTACTAAATCACCCACCCATACCCCTCGTGGTATAGTGCCTCCCCATCCCCAACAGTGCCATGCTTTTTAAATACTATAATGGCACCCCTATCTGATCCATGCCACTGTATTATTTAAGTAATAAAATTCCCCCTCCCCAATCCTGGATGCTGCTGCTGTATTATGTATGTAACAGAATGACCTCCTTCCAGATCCCTGATGCCTTAATATAGCCAAATGCCCCTTTTCCTGGTGATCTAGTGGCCCCCCACCCAACCACCCCATCAGGTAGTGCCCACCACCCAGCTCCCCCATCCTGTAACAGAGCCAGCACTGGCACAGCCCACCTTTCATTTCTGTGGCCAGTGCTGACTGAACTGTCATTGAGTGCTGTGCGGAGGTTAGAGATGGGCTGTGCCAGTGTCAGCTCTGGATGGTACAATATGCAATTATGGGGATTTGGGAAGGGGGCACTAGACAACCAGGAAGGGTTTTTGATATCTCACTATTCTGTGGGCACATCGGTATGGGGGGGGGGACTGGTGGCACATTGCAGCAACCAGGCAACTTTCCCAGAGACCAGCCCTGGCTGGTCTAAGGGTACTTAGAAATTCTCCCTCTGGGAGAGTTCTGAGAATTTCACATTGGTGGATGTGTCAGCTTGAGTCTGCCACATGCCCCCTAGCACCATGTCACAGTCCATTTTGGGGCGCACCAGCGATGCAAGCCCCATTTGGGGCAGGCAGCCTGTGCTTGACACAGGCTACCTTTGTGAATAGCTCAGAGGGCAGTGTTTGATGTAAGGTGCCACTTGCACCATTTACGTTTGGCATAAGCTCAGGGTTTTGTGAATCAAGCCCAATACTTTTTAGGTATTTTCAATGTTGTTCATTTAAGAAAAAAAAACAGATGGTGGCCACCACTAATTCAAAAAAAAAAAAAAATTTGGTTCATGACTCCTAACTGATAAGAACTGAAAATGCTCTCACAAACTGAAATTTTCAGTTTGCATCAGAGGGTTACTGAAAAACCTACTGAGCCTTTAACATAGAATTTGACAGCAGATAAGGACCGCTTGGCCCACCTAGTCTGCCCCTTTCCCTACCTGATGGATAAGCTGTAGATCCTAGTTAACCAACGGCCTACTTCCTCCTAACCCCTAATAGAATTGCCTTATGTCTGTCCCATGCATTCTTGAATTCCCCTACTGTTTTTGACTTCACAACCTCCTCAGGAAGGCTACTCTCTGCATCCACAACCCTCTCCATGAAAAAATACTTCCTCACATTATCTCTGAGCCGTGCCCACCTCTGACTTCAAATTGTGCCCCTTGTTCTTGCACATCTCTTTTTCTGAAAGATACCGCCCTCTTAGACTTTGTTGATTCCATTGAGGTACTTGAAAGTTTCTATCATGCCCCCCCTTTCCTCAAGGATATACATGTTAAGCTTCTTTAGTCTCTTTTTATATGTCTTCTGATGCAGACCCTGCACCATTTTAGTTGCCCTCCTCTGGACAGCCTACATCCTGTCTATGTCCTTGCAGAGATGGGGTCTCCAGATCTCACAGGAGGTGATTAAGAAATTCAAAAACAGATTAGATAACATTCTGAATGAAGGTTTTTTGAAAGGCTACATTTCAGATGTGGAATACAGAACTATGACTGTTAATTGTCCAGTAACACCCACAATATATGCATTGCCTAAAATACATAAAAGTTTAGCACAGCCACCAGGGAGACCAATAGTCTCGGGGAAAGGTTGGTTAACAGAACCTGTTTCACTATATCTAGATGCCCTTTTACAACCAATAGTTAGACAACTAAGATCATTCCTCAGAGATTCTACTCAAGTTGTCCAGATAATTGAGGATTTAAGTATGGAACCTGATTGGTCCTTTGCAGTAATTGATGTCAATTCCCTTTATACAATGATTCCACACAAGGAAGGTTGGATGCCCTCTCCTATTTTTTGAACAGGAGAAGTGAAGAAGAACGTGTAGAAAGACCCACTATTTTTCTGGTACAGCTTGCTGAATGTGTCCTACAGATGAATGTTTTTTTGTTCCAGGGACAACTTTATCATCAAATACGGGGCACTGCTATGGGCACAGCCATGGCACCTACCTATGCCAACTTGTTTGTTGGCAAGTGGGAAATTGACCATCTATATGACGCTGCCACAAATCCATATATTTCTTATCTGGATTTGTGGCGACGTTTTATAGATGATATTTTAGTTATATGGAAAGGATCACATGACGAGTTTGTTTTGTTTGTTAAGTGGATGGAAGATACTAGTCTATTAAAATATCAGTTTGAACTTAACAAAGTTAACATTAACTTCCTTGATTTGAAGTTATATAAAGATAACAAAGGAGGGGTATGTAGTACTTTGTTCCAGAAAACCACGGACAGGAATAGTTTACTGAGATTTGAGAGCTGTCATCCACACCATACTCGCCACAATATACCTAAGGGACAGCTTATTAGGACATTAAGGAACTGCACTGAACCAAATGAATATAATAAAACAAAGGAGAACAAGTAAAAGATTTTTAGAAAGAGGCTATAGTTATCATAGTATTGCATCTGCCATTCAACAGGTAGACACTATGGACAGAAATCAAATTTTACAGTACAAATTAAAGAGCCAAATAAAAGGAGGGAATTTGAATGTCCTTTTGTCACTAACTTTTCTAGTTGGCTGACAAAATTAGAAGCATTATTAACAACAATTGGCCCATCTTACAGTTGGAACCAAGACTAAGGAGATAGTGGATAAGGGCCAAAAGTTATTTTCATAAGTGCAAGCACATTAAGGACCATATAGTGTTTAATTGCACTGAAAAAAACAATGAGATGAAACAAACTCTTGTGGCTTCCAAACCAATGGGCACATACAAATGTGGTAACTGTATATATTGCGGCTACATATATAACAGTAAAAGTATACTACACCCAATCACAGGGAAGGTAATAACAACCAATGATTTGATTACCTGTAACAGTACTGGTGTGGTTTACTTACTACTGTGTGAATGTGGAGCCTATTATGTAGGAAGAACAATACGAAAATTCAAGGTTAGGATTGGTGAACATATAAGAGCAGTTGACAAGGGTGATTTAAATTATGCCATCGTCAAGCATCTGTTAACTAATCAGCTGTGCAAACACAATTTTAAGTTTTTTGGTCTAGAATTAGTAAAATTGGGCCCTCGGGGAGGAGACATTAACAAAAAAAATAGGCCAAAGAGAAAGTTTTTGGATTTTCTCACTGAGAGCTTGTACTGGTAAAGGGCTTAATGAAAACATAGATCTCTCAGCATTTCTGCAAAAATATAAAAGTTAACGCAAAGCAGAGTCTTTTTAGGCACTGACTGTTGTGTTCTACGTAGTCTGTGTTGGTCCCTTTACCATGTGTATACTACAGTTATGCCTTTATAAAGTATTAATATAGGCAAATACTATAGTTATTTAATGTCGTGATTTTTTTATAAAACATTGCCCACTAGTTTATTTTCTAAGTCATTTCTCCACCAGATACCAAATAGGTATACATTGTAAGCCATCAAATGCTGTGTAAGAATAGTGCCTGTAAGTCAATTTTCTAAACCCTTAGCCACTCTGATATGTTTGTTGTTTAAAATAAAAAATAACATGACATCTATATTTGTTTAATAAAATAGGTTAAAACAAACATTTTATGTTCAATTTCGAACTATGATATATGTATTTCATTGTGATTATTGCAATTTGGACTAACAATTGATTGACCATTTGCAAACAAATAAATAAAATATACATTTGAAAGTTTAAAATATAAATTACATATTACAATAGAAATTGGACAAAAAAATGGCTATTGGGGCAGATGTTTTGAACTTACTGAAACATTTTAATCACATTTTGTGGGCGTTATGGAATTTAAATGTATTTTAAACATTATCTGCATGTCTTTGCACATTTACCTCTTAAAGTTGAATGACTAGCTAAGAATGGATTAAATGATCTTGATTTTATACATGACAGTGATTGGCCCGTCTGTCATATGGTTGCACATAAAATGATATTTAAAAGGTTTAAAATTGTGGCACTAATTTATTCTGATGAATGCAAGCAGAGACTAGGTGAAAGCGTTAATTTGTCTGCTTGTCCTCCATATAGCATTTGCTGCCGTTGGATATTAAGCGGCTGGAACATTTTGGAGGCGTTTTGCCTTTTTTCTTAAGCTGTGTGGGTGCTTATTTGTGTATATTGGTTGTCTTGAATACATAGCACCACACAATTCCTGGTGCTCTTGCTTTCCATTGTTCTTGGTCTCCAGAACTGCATGCAGTACTCCAGATGGCGTCTCACCAACTGTCTGTACAGAGGGATAACAACTTCCTGTTTTCTACTAGTGATGCCTCTCCCTGTGCATCCCAGTATTCCCCCAGCCCTTCTTACTGCCTTCTCACATTGCTTGCCCACCTTTAGGTCATCTGATATAACTACCCCCAGGTCCCTTTCCATTTTTGTTGTCATTAGTACCCCCCCCCCCATTGTGTATTCTTCCCTTGGATATTTTGTTTCCTGGGTGCATTACTTTGCACTTCTATGCATTTAATCTAAGCTGCCATACATTTTGACCATTCCTCCAACTTTGCCAAATCCCTTATCATCCTTTCCACCCCTTCTTGTGTATCAACCCTGTTGCAGATCTTTGTGTCGTCTGCAAAGAGACATACTTTTCCTTCCAGTCCCTCTGTAATGTCACTTATAAAGACATTTAAGAGGACCGGTTCCAGTACTGAACCCTGCAGTACCCCGCTAGTAACCCCCTTTCTTCAGAGTGGACTCCATTTACTATTACCCTCTGTGTCCTGTTGTCCATCCAATTTTTTTACCCAGACTACCACCTTGAGACCCTCTCCAAGGCTGACTAACTTGTGTATTAATCTTTTGTGTGGGACTGTGTCAGATGCCTGGCTAAAGTCTAGGTAGGCCATGTCCACAGACCTTCCCTGGTCTACTACTTTCGGCACCCAGTTAAAGAAATCTATTATATTCATCTGACATGACCTTCCCACTATGAATCCATGCTGCCTTGGGTCCTGTGCCCTACTGGCATCTAGGTACTCAACAATTCTTTCCTTCAGAAGTGATTACATCATTTTCCCTACCACTGAGGTCAAACTAACAGGTCTGTAGATTTCTGCCTATGCCCTGCTCTCACCTTTGTGAAGTGGAATCACATCCACCCTCCTCCAGTCCTCAGGTACCACCCCATCCTCCCATGATTTGTTAAAGAGAGTAGTCAGTGGTGTCACTAGTTCTACCCTTAGTTCTTTTAGAATTCTGGGGTGAATCCCATCAGGCCCCATTGCTTTATCTCCCTTCAGTTTTAAGAGTTCTTTCAAAACCCTTTCTTCTGTGAATGGACTGGCATCGACCCCCTTATCCAGAGTGTTTCAATTGTTTTGTTTAGGTACCCCCTCCCTATTCTTTTGTGAATACTGAGCAGAAGAATTCATTTGGTATCCTGCTTTTTTAATGTCACCCTCTACCCACATTCCCTCCCCTTTATTAAGCCTCAGTATTCCCCCCTTGTTTTTTTTTCACTCCCTAATATACCTATAAAAGGTTTTATCCCCTTTCTTAACAGAGTTGGCTATCTTTTCCTCAGTCTGGGCCTTTGCTATTCTGACTGTCTTCCCTGACTCCTTCTGATTTAACTGATATAGTTCTCTGACCTGCTTTTTATCTGTTTCCTTATATTTTCTGAATGCTATGCTTTTCTCCTTAACCTTCCCTGACACCTCTTTTGAGAACCATAGTGGCTTTTTCCTTCATTTTGTTTTGTTGATTTGCTTCACCCGAAGGCTTGTTGCCTCTGTGATGGCAGTTTTGATTTTTCCCCATTGTTCCTTCACCCCTCCTTCTTACCTGTTTGCTAGTGCTTTTCTGAGGCACTCTCCCATTTTTCCAGTCAGCCCTCCTAAAGTCTAACACCCTTGCTCTTGTAAGGCTTGACTCTACAGCTGTGTTTATTGTGAACCACACTGTTTGTTGGTCAGTTGTTCCCCGATGGCTACCCACTTCTAAATCTGAGATCCTCTCTCCATCCCTGTTTGTAAGTACCAAGTCTAAGATTGCTCTTGTCTGAGTGGGTTCTAACACTAGCAGTCTGAAGCAGGGCATCGAAAATTACCCTATAGTGTATGGTGGAATGTGGTTGTGTATGAAAATCCATACACCTCAAAAAGTTGTTCTGCTGCAGTAGTGACATCCTCACTAACACAGAGTGACTTTTTGTTCTGCATTAGTGAGGATGTCCTAATACAAGGTACTCAGCAGACATCGTGATTCAGCCCTTGCTGCGTGAGAGGGGTGCGCGAGTGTGCTGGGCAGTGTCAGTTGTGAACCATGGGCATCGGCAGATCCGAGTGAAAATATAGAAAAGTGAGTGTCTTTTTGTATTTTTTTCAGGCACCATACACTATATAGAACAGTGTATGGTTACCCATACACTACTCGGCTATTCTTTCACCTCGTAAATACAATGCCGACTTGGATACCTCTCGAGCTTCGCTCTTGAGGTCATCGGTAGGCATTGTATCCACTCGGTGAATGAATAGCCTTGTAGTGTATCATTACTCATACACTATCCTATATGCTCTTGGATGTGGCTGCAGTAAAGGTGCTACAGTTAACATCTGGCATATTCAGGTCCCCCATCAACAATATCTCTCCTTTTTCTGCCATTCTAAGGATTCCTTCTATCATTTCTTTGTCCATTGCCTCCCCCTTGAACGGGGGTCTGTAAATAACCACAGTGCGGATTGTGGTGCCATTTCCTGTCTCCAGGGTGACCCACAGTATGTCTTCCCCTCCCTGTTTACCCTTTAGTTCTGTTGTTTTGATTCCTTCCCTTGTGTAGAGAGCTACTCCTCCTCCTCTTTTACCCTCTCTGTCCCTCCTATAGATTGTGTACCCTTTTATGTTGACATCCCAGTCATGGTTCTCTGTGTACCATGTTTCTGTGACTGCCACAATATCCAGGTGTCACTCTTCCATCAAGACCACTAGCTCAGGAAGCTTGTTACCCAGACTACAGGCATCTATACTCATTGCCCTCCACTTTGTGATGCCCATACCCCTGTTAGGGGCCCATCCCTGTCCTTACTGCCATTGCCTTTTTTTGGATTTACCCCATCCTGCTCCCTGTCGACATCTCTACCTTTGTGTCTACTTCATTAACTACCCTGTTTTGTGTGGAGGCTGTGATTTCCCTGCTTGTCTTCAGTGCCTCCCCCCTTGGCTAGTTGAAATGCTTGCCAATGAAGCATTTCAACCTATCACCTAGGATCCTGGTTCCCCTCCTGGGCAGATGCAGATCATCACAGCAATATAGGCCTGTATCCCTCCAGGTGGAACCCCAGTCCCCAATGAAGCAAATTCCCTGAGCTCTGCACCAGTTTTTCAACCAGTCATTGAATCCCATGGTGCAGAGTACCCTAGCCTCACTATTACCATAGACAGGTAGCACTTCTGAGAAAGTTACCATGTGTGCTACTTTTCTAAGGCCCCTCCCCAACTCCACAAATTCCTGCTGCACTGCTCTGATCCCATTCCCAGCCAGGTCATTTGTCCCTAGGTGGACAATGACATCCAGCTCCCTCCCTCATGCAGCTGCTCCCACAATCTTGATGATTCGCCTACTGCCCCTCCAAGCCATGGCGCTGGGCAGGCACCTTATCTCTCTCTCCCCTCCCTCCCCCAGTTTTAATCCCCTAATGACTGAGTCCCCCACCAGGAGTTGTTTTCTTACCCTGTGGGGTCCCATGCCACCCTCCTGTGGGTCTCCTTTGTGGAGGTTTCCAGCATCCACCTTGGTCTCCACTGCAGATGCCTCCATAGAAGAACCATGCTCCATCAAAATGGTGAATGAATTCTGGAGAGGTTCAGCTGGAGGAATGTGCCTCTATTCCACTACCCTCATCCTCCCTGAGCCCACGTGGTCCAACCGCTCCTTATAAATCCTAGTAACTCTGAAACTGATTAATATTTTTTCATGAAACCTTCGAATGACATTACCTTGGCACAGGCTTTTTCTACCCTAAATGTTTTGGAAAAACATTCCACACCACAGAGGCTGTATGTGAGAGCAAATATATGTGTATTAATTATAGCACAAAAGAGCACAAATAGACTTTGAAACATAGAAACATAGACTTTGATGGCAGATAAGGACCGCTTGGCCCACCCAGTCTGCTCATTTCCCTACATATTGGATAAGCTGCAGATCCTAATTAACCAACAGCCTAATTCCTCCTACCCCCCACCAGAATTGCCTTATGTTTTCATATGCATTCTTGAATCCCCCCACTGTTTTTGACTCCATGACCTCCCCAGGAAGGCTGTTCCATGCATCCACCACCCTCTCTGTGAAAAATTACTTCCTCATGTTGCCCCTGAGCTGTCCCTCCACTATCCTCATACTGTGCCAGCTTGTTCTTGCACATCTCTTTTTCTGAAAGATGCTACACTAGTTCATTTTGTTGATACCCTTGAGGTACTTGAAAGTTTCTATAATGTCCCCCCCCTCCTTTCCTTGAGGGTATACATATTAAGCTTCTTTAGTCTCTCTTCGTACGGTTTCTGGTGTAGACCCTGCACCATTTTAGTTGCCATCCTCTGGACTGCCTCCATCCTGTCTATGTCCTTGCAGAGATGGGGTCTCCAGAATTGCACACAGTACTCCAGATGGGGTCTCACCAACTGTCTGCACAGAGGGATGACAACTTATTGTTTTCTACTAGTGATGCCTCCCTATGCATCCCAGTATCCCCCAGCCCTCCTTACTGCCTTCTCACATTGCCTGCCTACATTCATGTCATCTGATATAACTACCCCCAGGTCCCTTTCCATTTTTGTTATTGTTAGTACCCCCCCATGTGTACTCTTCCACTGGGTTCTTGTTTCCCAGGTGCATTACCTTGTACTTCTTTGCACCGAATCAAAGCTGCCATACGTTTGACCATTCCTCCAACCTTGCCAAGTCCCTTCTTATCCTTTCCACCCCCTTGTGTATCAAGCTTGTTGCAGATCTTTGTCTTTTTCATTAAAAATTTACATTCTGTATCTCAGAAACTGCAAAAAAATGCTGTCATAAAATTTTTCACATCTTCAGACCCAGTAGCCAGACCACTCATGCCAAATTTTGGGCTATTTCATCAAATGCCGCTAACATTTTAAGGTGAAAAATTGGTATTTAACATTAAATGCCTTACTCATCCTTAGTTAAGCTAGCACTACTGCACCAGTGGTGGAGCCAGCCACAATGCAATGCAATAACTTGCAGTAAGTGACATGTCAAAAATACTGCATGACAAAAAGGCTTAACTGCCATTGAATTACACTGTTCTCTGCAGTATACTGCATTTTGTGTTATACTGCAGCACTACAGTGTTGGATCCTGGCTGGCACAGCTGTCTGTCTGTCTGTCTGCCTATCTATCTATTTATCTGTCATCTATCTATATGTCTTTCTATCGATCTTTCTATCTATCTATCTTATAGATTCTTTGCAAATATTTATTGCAAAAAGCTGTGTTAATGCACCAGCTAGGGTTCAAGTCAATACCACAAAAGTAGGGAAATGTAGCATTAGGGTTTCCACCCCAACTCACCACCCCACTCTCTGTGCAACAAAAGGACAAGACCACACAAGCAACCACAGAGAGCCATCATCAGGTAAGATAAACAATATATAACTATTTCCAGATAACACACATGCAGTAACACTGATGTGCTACCTTAGTGCATTTGTATCTGTGTCTTGCACATTGCAAGGCATGCACAGTCACTCATTCCTGCAGATAGAAATCCATGATATGCAAATCACAACACTACTGCTGTGTATAGAAGCACAGGCCCTGCTTCCAGATGCAAATCCATGATATTCAAATTGCAAAAGTTCTTTTGTCTTTAGAAGCACAGGCCCCTATGATGTCAGCACTTCTGTAGCCTCAGTTTCTCATGGACACTGTGAAACAAACACACACTTGACAGACCTGTGCTTCTATACATGCAGGTGTAAGATATACACACCAAACTCTGGTTGCAGAAGCACAGGTGCTTCAAAATCCATGATACCAGAATTGCAACAGTAATTCAGTGTGCAGAAGTACATACCCCTGAGTGTCTTGCACTTCTTCAGCCACAGCTGTAAGGTATACTCACTGATGCCTAGCTGCAGAAGGGCAGGCACCTGTGGGGCCTGTTGTCATACAAACAGAAGAATGGCTGCAGTGTTGGTATCATGGTTTCAGCAGCAGATCTAAAAATTTTTCAAGGGGTCAGCAGTTTGTCAGTTACACAGATGCATACAGAAAGCCATGTCATAGCGGATCATGCTATCTAGTGAGGTAATTCATACAGTGTGCATGAGTACATCTGTCTGCAGTGGTGCAAGCCCCATGGGGCCTTCTGTCTGCAGAAGTGAAGGTCACCATGGAGCCTGCCCTTCTGCAGCCACATGTACTCATACACACTGTGTGACATACACAGATAGGTGTGACTTCATATGCACAGCACCTGTGAGTCATGTGCTTATGCAGCCACAGATACAAATCCACAAAGGTAGCACATCAGTGCTACTGCATTTGTGTAATCTAGAAACAGTTGTATGTTATTTATCTAACCTGATGTTGGCTGCCTGTGGTTGCTTGTGTGGTCATGTCCTTTTGCTGCTTTGGGGGTGGGGGGTGGAGTTAGGGTTGGAAACCCTAATGCCACATTTCTCTACTTTCGTGGCAAACTGAACCCTGCATTAATGCACTTTTGCAAAAAATGTCCTGTTTTTCTGAGATAGTGAACTAGTATCCTCATTCAGGCAGGTCCCCGTGCCAAGGATTACCTCCATCCACTTATGGAAGTGCAGTGAGGAATGTCAAGAATTCATGGGGCTGATGGACTACAGAGGTGCAGGGTCCTCTGGGCCCTGCACTTCCATGTGGCTGCAGACACAGATGCACAGGAAAAGAATCCATCTCTTAGATGAAGCACAGTACCCTCTGGTACCTACTGGTGCACAGGTGCAGGACTCTATGCCAGGAGAAGAGAAATGTGGATCATATGCAACAAGCTGCAATTGACTGCCTATTCTGAGTCATAGGCTTCAAGGTGGGAGTGTTTATGTGCTGTATCCACTGAAAAAGAAACAATAATGTAGGCAGCAGTTCTGCTAGTCCTCTATGTTATATCTTCCATTTCCTTTAGCTATGACTTTGAAACAGCTGTTTCAATCTGACTTTTTATTAATGAAAAAGATCAAGCCTAATGAACAGCAAATCTTACTTTTCTTTTTTCAAAACCTTCCTTTTCTTTATTTTAAAGTAAAATGCTGAGAGTACAGCTGATTATATGGTACTTTGCAAAGCTCACCCTACTGCTGTTTGATAGGATTTGCATTATCTGGAAGAAGAGTTGGCCAAGTGCCTGATACCCTCTGATAAGTGATATCTTTCCTAGAGTCAGACCTTTTCAAAGCTTTAAACTTTTAATGGAAACCACAAAGATATGTTAGCATTAACTCAGAGATTCACCTTGAGATGCCAGTCAGAGTTTATACTGCCATTTTGTATATCAGCTTTCTATAGTTTTTATTTAATGTTTATTTTTCCAGGTTGAGTACCACTTATTCTGAGGTCTCTTTCACAGGTGTAACCTTCATAAACAGTTTGAACTGTACAGAGTTCACATTTGTTACACATAAATGGTTACAGCACAGTGGAAACCCCTTAATTGGGTTGTGGATAATGGGGGGATGTACACTTTATTATGGCATTCCTCTGGGAACTGATTACGTGTTGGTGTATTTCAGTAGAAGTGCAATCTTTTTAATCTGGCTGCCCTTCTGCATTGTCTGGACAATTTATCCCATTCACACAGCAGTGAATATGTGTGCAACCTTACTGTGCCTGGCATCTTGGCTTCCTGTTGACTTGATCTGTTCTTCTCCAGATGCTTCATCTCTATCCCCACCATCCCAAACAATTTCCTTTCACACATACAAACCCACTACCCGCACTCGTCCATCTTGCCAACCCTTATCCTCCTTCAACTCCACCCCCCCTTCAGCTTGCTGGTCTGATGTACTCCAGTTGACCAGCTACATGGTTATCCACTTCAGACTTCTGGTCCAAGTCTGTTTCCACCCACAGTGCCTGTTTTTCGATCTCACCTGGACTTGCTCAGCTTGCCCACTGTGTGGTTCTCAATGAGGGCTTCCACACTAAGTTCACAGTCCACTGTCCAGTAGTTCTCCTTCACACTCACTGCTGCTATCAAAGTCCATATCCGCCTACCACAATGCTACTGATACCAACTCTATAGACTGGCAACAGCTATGCTTGAGGCAAGAGCTGATTTGGGGAGGAGGCAAAAGACAGACAAATACATAGACAACAGTGCTGACAGGGGAAATGAGCTTTGTGGGGCTAAGAAATACTGCCCTGAAATGGCAAATCACAAAAAAAAAAGATAAAATAAATAAACATTTGTCAATGCTGAATGTTGGCTGCTTGCATTGTTGTAGTACTGGGTCTTGCTTGTGCAAATGTTTACTATATATTTACCCAGGATAGACCAGAAGAGATGCAACATCTCATGTTCAGTGATGTTCTGCTTTTATACATTTTTAGACTGTACTTACCTAGGGTAGGCCAGCTGAGAGGCTATATCTAATTTTCAGCGGGCTCCCACATTTTAACCTAAATTGTCCAAGTCTTTTTATGTCTTGACATTATAATCAAGAGGTGTTGTTTTTTAAAATTCCATCTGAAAGATGATTTTGCAGTGTGACTGCAGAAACAAGTTTCAGAGGGGACAGGAAAAATGACACCAGTCATGTTCAGGAGGTGGGGTAACAGAAAGGATTTATTGAACTTTAGGGGCTGAAATCTGCAAAAATAAAGGGTAAACATTGGAACAATTCAACATTTATTCATAACTCTGTTTTTTCTTTTCACATTTTGACCCCAAAATTTCAGCATAGTCTTTTCATGACTACCCCTTCTTAACATGATAAGTGTAATTTACAAAACAGTGGCCAAAATTTCACAAGTGTGAAAACACATTTTGACCAGGATTTAAAAAATGACAGCTGTCATGTTCATGGGGTGATGTGAAAAATGGCTGTGTTGAAAATCTGGATCAAAATATTGAAATTACCAAAGTTATGAACATGTGTTAAGAAGTGTCAATGTACATGCATAGCTTTGTTGTTTTTTAATATTTTTATCCCAAATGTTCAGCATAGCTGTCTAATGATCCCACCTCACACACAAGGGCAGAAAAAATGTTCAAATTATGCCTGAAACGTGATTTCGTGCATTGTCCACAAAATCTCCTTCTGGCTGTGTTGAAAATATGTGGGAAAAGTATTCAAAAATAACCAAGTTACAAGGACAAGATCAAAACCCATTGAACTACATCAAACTGCATACCTAATTTCCTCAGTTCCTGGTCTGGCATTGAAGAGTGAAAATGTGTCTCTGGTCCAGAGAAGTTGATGGCGGTGGACCCCTGTTAAGTAAGTAAGGTGTGGGAGAGTGGTGGGTATTGAGTGGGAGGGTCAGTGGGGGTGGTCAACAGCAGTGGCAGCAACAGACATCAATGGACAGTTTTCTTTTTTACAGGGTAAATAAAACCAAAAAAAAATGACTGTGAGGGAGGGTTTTCTTTATTTCAGGGACCAACACTGGGGATTGGGCACCCCAGTGTTGGTGTTATGTTTGATGGCATTGAGTGGGCTTCCTGGTGTCACGCAATGAAAATGGGGGTGGGGAATAGTAGCCAGCACTGGGGACTGGGCACTCTGGTGTCAGAAAATTAACAAGGAAGGAGTGTGTGAGATTTAGGGATGATTTTCTTATGTGTGGCAGCACCAGGGGTTGGCTCTCCGGTGTCACACAGTGAAAATAGGTGGAGTGCAGGGCTGTAGCTGAGACCTGGAATTGGGCACCCCAGTGTTGGAAAATTAAGGATGAAGGGGTGGGAGAAATTGAGGGATGGTTTTCTGTATTTCAGGTTATGTTGAAGGGGGAGATTCACAGCAGGCTCATCATGACTGATCAGCTCTGCTTGCTTGGTGGCATTATGCAGATAAAAGGAGAGAGATGCCCTGTGATTTGGGTTGATTCTTTCCATTAACCTACATGAAGTTTCTGCCCAGCAAGACCATAAAAATGTCATGATCAGCCTGGCTGATCATTGGTCTGACACTGACATTCTCCCTGCAGACTGCCCTGCACTGGACCAACAGTGACACGCCTCTCAAAACCCATTATCCTATCAAAATGTTAGCTTTGCACTAGTGCAAGGGTGAACATAAAAACACCTCTCTTATAGGGACAGCCACTTAGTCAGGGCAAAATGGTGTTCACTGGGAGTTTGTGATTAAGCATATGGTACAGTACTTACAATGCAATACATACAGAGAGAAAGGTGCAGTTTGATGTGTGTTATGCTTATGAAAATAAATATAATTTCAGAATCAAATGTGTTATTATTTAAAATGCATAGGGATTGCAAAGAAAGTTTACAGGTAGGTATCTGAAGTTGTTAAGTGAGATCAGGTGGATATTTTCAGGTTTTGCTAAGTCTTGTTAAAGCACCAGGGAGTCAAAAGGTTGAAACATTTCTTCCCACGTACATGGCACAAATGTGCAGCAAATCTCAATCTCACTTTTTAAATCACTTGCATGCTTTCAACCAATCAGTGCATAGAATTGCAAGGCCTCCTCTTATCCTGCATACAATTGTTGCCCCAGTTGGCAGTGCTGAGAGTTGCAGGGCCCGATCCTATCCTGCATATAATTGTTGCCCCATTTAGCAATGTTAAATGTGGAGCGTTTCATTTCAGGGGTGGTGAGAGTAACATTTCATCTGCTTTTTTAAATAAAAAAAAAAGTAACGTAAAATTATTATAATTACTGGTTAGGTAAGATTCTAACTGTAAATCAATAAATCAATAAAACATTTAGTGTTAAAAAAACAAAACCTTATGTGCAAATCTCTGTTATACCCCAGTCATTACTCATGTAATGTGAAATGGAGATTACCTTGTGGTCAACCTCTATGTTTTGAGGCACACTGTAAGCTAGTCACACATCACTGCACAAGGAAACACAACACCGGAATTATATAAATGAAATATTGACAAAAATGAAACTCATTTTTTAACACCCCCTGTGTGATACCTAAAAAAAACATTTGATGGTCTTGTTTGGTACCACACATTTCATGTGTGCAAAAAGAAAACTTGCTACACATTATTACCCAAGCATTATTCTCCATTTAGAAAATGGGCTTCAGAATTCTATCAGTTTCATTGGTCTAAAACACATCACCTGGCAATTGATTAGTCCCTGATATACGCACAGTTCACAACTAGCCAAACTACTCTACCTAACATCAGCCTAACTAAATGAAAATAGAACCTTTTTCCATATTTCTCTCCATTTTATAAGTACAGTAACTGACTCCAGGTCATGGGTGTATCAGGCATTAGTGCACTTCTTGGAATATTGGGAGGAAACTTGGTCTTTGGTCTCATGCCTCACAGCCACCAGGTTGTGCATTAATGCCTGATAGATCCATGCCCTGCTGTGGGTTATAGCATACTTATAAGATGAGTAAGAAAAATCAGTGAAAACCCAGTATCCTGATTGGATGAAATGTCATATGACCGTGTATTATTCCACAACGAGCTCATGCCTCCCAGTATGACCGCATGCCTGAACTACTTTCCAGCTCTCTAAACTTTCTCACCAGAAGTGAGATCATTCCACACCTGGCATAGATAGGCAGCCGCACACACACACACACACACACACACAGCTGTCACTCAGGGTGTTACCCACAGACATAAGTAAATTATTATACCAGTCCCACAGTGTACACAATTATGTGGTTGAGCCTGCCATAATTTTTTAATAAAACATAATTTAAAAATGTTTTCTAGTGAATCCTGCCACTTTCAGAGTGTCTTACATAGAAGCACTTCAACTTTTAATACTGTAATGTAGCATGACCAAGTGCTGACAATGGACCCTATGCACAAAAACAAAAGATGCCAATGCACCGCTCATCCGAGGCATGAAGGCAACCCTAAGATGGAATGCCATGTAGTGGGGATCCCCATGGACCCCTGGCTGCATTCATGAATGGCGCATAAGGTAGTTACACACTGGATCCCCCGGTCATATGGTCAGCAATGCATAGGGGGCAGTCGGGGGGCATGGTGGGGGCGTGTCTGCACTATGCACTATTCATTATGGTGTGTAGTGCTAGGCACAGGAGGGCACAGGCTATGGCAGCTGGGACCCTGCCATAACCCAGTGCGTGCCCCCATGGACATCGCCCACTGGTGGCGCCGGGACCAGGAAATGGCCTCCGTGTAGCCCCACTTCACTAGGCTGATGCGGAGGGCTGGAGCAGCGGATCAGGAGAATGCCTGTACATTTTATAACATTTTCCTATTTATGTGGATCTGCTCCTCTGATTTACACCTGTCCCATGGGTGCAACGGATCCACTATGGGACCCAGGTCCACCCCTCTGCACCAGGCTGCCCATGGCAATCCTGTAACCTGGGGGGTGGGGCAGTGGACAGTTGCCCCACAGGTACATATGGTCATAAATACCATGCACCCTTCACCTGTACAGGGCCGCAGAGCTATGTGGGTGGGGTACATGCCTTTGGCACGTACCTTCCACCCCTTTAATGAATAGCACCCAATACTAGTAAACGATGTGCTAGCAAATGATTGAAATAAGCCAGTCTTTGTTGGAAAGGTAAGAAAACTATAAGTTTTGTGGTTACTTTACTTAGGTTTCCATGAAAGAAGCCACCATCTGTATGAAGAGGAAAGCAAGGGCAGAGCACCTTCATTTTTATTACTGAAATGTAGTGTGACCGAGCGCTGTAAATGACGATAAGTAAAGTGCTTGCTGAAGTTTAAAGTAAGCCCCTCTGTGTTCAGAAAAGTAAGAAAACTGTGCCTTTTATCTTAGTTTTACTTTGCTTTTTGTAAAAGAAGCCACTGACTGTAGCGAGAGCACAGCAAGTGAGTCATTGACTTAAGAAAGGTAGATGCAACCCACAGCAAGTGTTGCTATAGCAGACCTTGCACTGGTGACCTGGGCACAGCTCCACCTAGATACTGTCCAGTGGGTTGAGCTCAGCTCTCTGTCACCCCACCACAGGGGGAGTAAGCCATGGGGGAAGCTGAAGCCAGTGTGTCTGGGAGATGCTGCGTGGTGGGGCTGGGGGGTCATAGAAAGGACACCAGCCAGGAGGTAAAACAATCATTTGTCAATGCCGAATGTTTGCTTGCTGGTACTGGCATTTTGGCATTGGTTCTGCATGAGTTAGAGAGATGCATAATAGGAATGACAGTGAAGTATTGAACTAATGCCAACCCCAACTCCACCCTGCAGAGACTGACAGGCATTGGGGTGTGCCTTTGATTTATCAGCCATAAAGCTCATGCCATTCCACCTCACCCCACCCTGCAGACACTGACAGGTGTCACAGTGTGCCTTGGGGTATTTGCCCTTACACTCACCCCATTCCATTAGGAAACAAGCTGAGATGGGTGCAGTACAGGAGAATGGGGTGAACATTAGGGCTGAAGACCCCAAGGCACACTTCAATGCCTGTCAGTGGCTGCAGGGTGGGGGTGGAGGTGGAATTGCATGTGCATTATGGCCGATGACCCAAAGCCACACACCTGATGCCTCTCAGTCTCTACAGGGTGGGGTGGGGTGGGGTGTTACAGTTGGAAACCCTATTGCCCCGGGTGTTTGTTGGTATTTTCACTCCTAATTTTCAACATGGGCTTTTTAGGATCCCACCTCATGAACAGTGACACTATCATTTCATTACTCAATTCCAAAAGGTGATTTTGCACAGCAAATGCACCATTCGGCATGACAGCTGCAAAAAGACATTTTGGGCAGGATGTGAAAAATAACATTTGTAGTGTTCGTGAGGATGCAATGTTGAAAATCTGGAGTGAAAATATGAAAAAGTGTCAAAGTGACGAGCATGCGTAGAAACTACATAAAGCACGCTTGTAACACAGTCATTTTTTGGAATTTGTTTACCAAATTTTCAACGTGGCCTTTTTGGGACCTCCCCTCATGAAGAGTGGCACTGTGATTTCATTAATCTGTCCCAAAAGTTGATTTCACACAGCAACTGCACCATTCTGTGCCACAGGTGCAAAAACACATATCAGGCAGGATACAATAAATGACAGCTGTACTGTTCATAAGAAGCTGTGAAAAATGGCAATGTTTGAAATTTAGAGTGCAAATATTAAAAACTGACGAAGTTACGAGTGTGTGTACAAACTGCACAATGCATGCTCATAATGTAGTCATTTTTGGTGTTTTTTCACCATACTTGCAACATGGCTTTTTGGGACCACACCTCATGAACAGCTGCACTGTCGTTTCGTTAATCAGTCCCAAAATGTGATTCTGCATAGCGACAGCAAAATCCCCTTTTGAGACTGAGAAACGAAATGACAGTGTCAGTGATCATGAGGTGGGGTCACAAGAACCCCATGTTGAAAATGTGGGGCCAAAACTCCAAAAATGGCTGAGATAGCAACCTAAGTTGAAACCCCCCCCCCATTGACTCCCGTTATAGGGCTTACCGTGATTTTCTTCAGTTTGCAGTTGACTTTAGTAGAGTGCAGACATGTTACCGGTCCACAAAAGATTGCAGCACCGGATCTTCGGAGGTAAGTATGGGGTGAAGGGTGTGCAGAGGGAGGTTGGGATGGGGAGGTTGCCGGGATGACAAGGGATCGTTTTAATTTTTTTACAGGTAAAAAAAAAAAACATTGGGGATATTTTTTTTCTTTTACAGGTGACATTTTATGAAAAATAGATTTTGGCACACTGGGGTTGGCTCCCAGTGTGCCAAACTAATGGAGGGGAGATTGATGCCGACCCAGGGATTGGGCATCCTGAGGTCGACTGAATAAAGGGGCATGGGGAGCACATATGACACTGGGAGTGGGCATCCCAGTGTCGGAAAAACATAATGTTTACTTTGGCACACTAGGGTGGGCTCCCAGTGTGCCACAATAGTGGGAGGGGGACAAGCTGACATGAGATTGGACACCCCATTGTCAGCAAAATATAGCTTGGTGGGCATGCCAACATGGGGATTTGGCACCCCGATGTCGGCTTTGGTGGGAGTGTGTGGAGGGGGGCAGGAGCCACCAATTATGCAATGCCATGAGGCTCATTTTTTATTTCACTGGGAAAGGCACACTGAGCAAATGAGTTGCTCATAAGTCCAGCCATGTGCATTACTGTGCACTGTAATGTGCATGGCTGGAATGCTCCTGGTTGCCAGGAAGTGGGGGAGGGGGGGAGATCTGCAACTGCAATGACAAAACTGTCCGTGATTGGAGTGGCAGATTTCTTTCAAGTCCGGCACTCACTCTCAAACTGCCGTCATTGGCAGCTTCCCCGTTGATTGGTGGCCAAGGGATGCAGTCCTCAAAGCATTCCCTGGATTGGCCAAACACTGCCACACCTCTGCAATACTCTACTCTCCTCAAAATGTTTCTTGTGCGCTGTGCGCGCAAGTATATGTAAAAAGGACTAACAAAAAAAAAAAACTAGAAATAAAGCTCTGGTGTATTTTGTGTTCTCCATGCAACTATCACCTGGGATTTGGCTGTATTAATTTCCAGTTTTGGTCTTTTTTGATAATATGCCACAACATAGGGCCATGATCTTGTTGGCCTCATCGTGTCACTGTAATCATCTACTTATATTCCATCAGATGGCATACCATGATGATAGCGACCACATATGGGTGACTGTTATAACAGTGACCTGTATGACGGTGCTATCATCGTGGGTGACTGTAGGGGGATGGCAAACATTGCAACCATGGGGTTAGGGTGGGCGACAGGAAGGGAAGGTGGGTGACAGGACATGGAGGGATGGGGAACAGGGATGTGACCCTGTGGTGATCCTGCTTCCACTGAGCCAACCACTTGGTGTGGTGGGTCAGGTAGTTGGCTCTGACAGAGCAGGTACTGAGTTCAGGACCAGGGGTGGGTGTTCCTTTTGCGCTTCCTGCAGCTGCGGGACTTAGATTTTTTTTTTTGAGCTGGGATGTGCCCTCTACCCTGACATGCACCTCCCTGGAGTTGAGAATCTGTATTTAGGGGGATGTGGGGGGCAAAGCCCCCCCTGCATGAACAATTCCTGGTAGCCTTTTCTGCATATTGCCAAAAATATTTTCAGCGATAATGCAGGTCGCAGTAATCGTGATCACCTTTGTGCAGTCGCTATTATCACATTGAACCCATCAGAATTTTAAGTTACTAGCTTACAAGGTGGACGCTGAACAGAGCAGATGTTCTGCATCAGGGATCTCTTTTTATTGCAGATTGCTTTTGTGGGTGCTGGTGTGGGAGGGGGAGAAGGGTGGGGTGACTAGGTTGGGTGGGAGACTGGATGTACTTATGGGGCAGTGGGACTTGGTTTTGGGAAGTGTATTTGGAGCATGGGTGAGGGGAAAGTATTACATTTTTTGGATGCACTCTATAAATCGCATAAGTAGGAATCAGCACCCACTGCAATTCATTGAGGCAGTACGGGGGATGAACTGCCAGCAGGGAGGTGGGAGAAGGTAAGGAATAAATTTGGCAAAATGTTAAGAAGCACCTTAATCAAGCTCCAGTTCAAGTTGTTTGACATTGCTGTCACGTTTCATAGCACAAATAATACATACTAATTCTATAATCATTTAAAATGAATATACAGTGCATTCCACTTGTATGCCATTTGAATGTATATACATTCTGCTTATGTGCACATTTTTGCTTTGTCCCAGTTCTTTTCCTATCTACTCAGTGCATTTCTGTCCAGTTGTGTGCACAAGGTATTTCGGTTGAGCACACATTTGTTCTTGCTGGACCCCATTAAAAACATGACTCTGCCTCCCATTTATTCAATTAGTTATTGCCTGTTGCCCATTTTTCATGTTATAGTAGCCCCTTTGCATTGTGGATGTGTGCAACCAGATATTAGGCAACTTGTTTCATTTAGCTTTCCTAAGCCATGCGGTCACACAAAGGTGCTATGGCATTCGGTTTTCAGCATTTCGGCATCTGCTGTGCTAAAGCATAAAAGTAAAGCATAAAGCATATAAGGCAGACTATTTTCTGTATTAGCAATCTAACTATTGAGCTGTACTATGTTATTGACTGTGCAATGTCTAAGTGATGTATCTGTTATGTATTTCTCCCAGGCCACACCTGAAAGCAGACCAGGGGTTGCAGGAAGTAGGCTGTTGGTTAACTAGAATCTGCAGCTTATCCAATAGGTAGGGAAATGGGCAGACTGGGTGGGCCAAGTGGCCCTTATCTGCTGTCAAAGTCTATGTTTCAATGTTTCTATGACCACATGGTTTGGCTTACTTACCTGTTAAACAAAAAACAAATAAATAAACAAACTATGCATAGCTATCTAAAACCAGGATCTAAGCACAGTGTTGTTTATATTCAGTCTCCTAAGGCATTCGGCGTTTGGGGTTTCAGCATCCTAAACTGCATGGTATCGAGACATTACTTCTGTGCTCATCTTTAGTCATTTTCATCATCTGCTCTCATCCAAATTAACAGTAAACATGATTAAAAAGCTAAGTAAACTTAAACTTACCCTAAAGATAACCAGAACCTTGCTTTGTGGTTTTTGTGTGTTACTGGGTGGGCAGCAGGTTGTAGCTATTCCGGAACACTGTTTACAACTGATTTACCATTGATTCCTATAGCAGCCATTATTTCCTATGGCATTTCGGTTGTATGCAATTTCGGATGTATGCACAAAAATGGCTTGTCCCATGCTTGTGCATACATCTGGAGTCCACAGTATAAAGATCCTCAGTATGTTAAAGCTCTTAAGATTGAAACTGAAAATATTATTATAATAGACTTACAGTACTATACAACATACAAGTGCATTTGTATTGTACACTATATATCAAACAGTGACAGAGAATTAAACAAGGACTAACTCACTCTTCATCAATATTTCTGGACAACATTAAAAACTGGCAGTACACAAATTATTTGAGAGATTCATTACATTTCTTTTGTATTAATATAACTATTTTGTGTATAAATTCAGCAACAGAAACTGTAATATTCTCATTGTTTTCCTGAAATCAGATGAGACTTAAAAAAAAACTTGATTTTAATAAAATATGGTCAGAATATTAAAAGATCCCGGTTTGTGCTTGAAAAATGTTTGCTCCAGGTGTAAGTTAGTACCTGCAGCAAACTGTCAGTATGTATTCATACCCGGAGCCCATAGTGAGTGCTAACAACATGTTCCAATATACTAAATAACTAAAGCAGACACTATGCTAATTTCTCCCGCGAACTACAACCATCTACATGTGGCCAGTAGGGAGTTATGAGGCTTGCAGGAGTAAGAAGACTTTTAGGGCTTGCAAATGTTGATTATTCCTGTGGAGCAATCTTCCATATTTGTACATCCCTATGCAAATGACCCTGTAGCATATGTAGCACTAGCAAGGGACTATGGATTTGTTTAGATCCCATTAGGATGCCTTAAGAGGCCTGGAGCATATGTTGTGCCTCTGCCACATACGTTGGGGCTGCTTGCTCACTGTCATTAGTAGTTTAGTGGTCCCTGTCCCCCCATCACCTCCACCTGATTGTAATGTAAGTGCCATGCCCATGCACTGATCTCCACCCAATATTAATAAATAAACTTCCCTGGTGGTCTAGTGTTCCCTCCATTTGCCAATCAATATTAATAAAAAAACTTCCAGTGTGGTCTAGTGCCCCCCCATTCCCCTGATCTTCTACTTGGTATTATCCACTGTAAGTACCTGGTGACTAGTAGCCCCCCCGACCAATCTCACACCTGGTACAACTCAGTATAAGTCCCTGGTGGATAATGGCCCCCACCCCAATCGCCACCCCAAATCATCCAGAATAAGTCCTGGTGGCTAGTTGCCTTGCCTCCCCCAACTGTACCGAAGACTCTCCATCCCACCCATTCAGTACCACCATAATCTCCAAATCTGGGGCCCCATGTAATCTGATAGCCAGGTTACCTACTTCAGAGATGTCAACCCTCCACCCACCACCTCAGCCGGCAAGCATTTGAATGAAGGCACAGGCACGCGACTCATGTAGAAACAGTTGTGCATAAGACAAACTGCAGTACAAGACAGTGAGAGTTGATTTGTAGTTGTTGATGTCTAGTTCTCATTTAAGGAGTCTGTGAATGGTTTCTATGGCTGGGGATGGCATCTGTGAAAAACAGCTGCCAGCCTTGTATGGAAATTAAATGGAGTGATCGCAAGCCACCACTACTGGCTGCCATCCAATGGGGAAATTATTTTTTTTCAGAATCAAAACCAATTCATAAACACTTGTCTCATTCATTTAGCTTACTGTGTACATATATTGGTGATGGTAATCAGTGGTCACCAGCATTCTTCAATCTAAAAAAATATGCTCTTGACGTTTGGATTCTGTCACATTACTGGTCTTTTCAGAGTTACACATCAAATAATACAGATTGGATGGTGAACTGTTAATTGGAATGTTTATTATAGAAGATCCTTATATAATGGAGCATATGCATTTGCTATGGGCAGGAACATAGAGGTTATTGCTAGAGATAGGCTACCCAATGCCAGGAATTATACAAATGTATCCTGCTCAGAGCCCCTCGAAATGGGTATATGAGGCTCCATCCTCTTGCTTGTTTGGATTATGATGCCGCTGTCCACAGCCAATGCTTTCAATGTGAGCCACTTCCATGCCTTTTACCTAGAACATTCTTGAATTATTTACTACTGTGTATGTAAACAAGGCTCTTTGGGGTAGTTAATATCCCCTTAAATGAGCAAGCCCACCAAGGTTTTAATAACTTACTTTTAAGCCCATATATGCCGGTTGGGGGGAGTTATGCACCATTACTCTTCTGAGGGTTTACTGTATCAGATTACCTTATTCTCATTCACTCATGAACCTTAGGCTGCACTACTACAGAGTTCAAGCAGTTTCATAAATTTTATTGAACAAATACAATGCAATACTGTAATTTACTTCCAGATGTATCACAAAGCAGTTTGTACAACTTCATAACAAACATGGATAAATCAAAGCATCATGGGTAATACATGCAAATCATCATGAAAGAGTTTAGAGTGGTTCCACTTTAAAAGAGTATATGGTGCTAAATGGCACCATGACCCAAACCAATAAGACAACAAGCAGAATAGAAACCAGTGAGCAAAACTGGGCTACCTCACCAATTGTGCACAGAGAGACAGGGGGAATGAATCAAACAATGCCCTAACACAGCCAGTGGTGTCATTGCTACAAATGACAGACAAACTACAGAATGCCATGCCCCGAACCTGAAAGAAATAGGTTAGCCACTCCAAGAGGGGTGGTAGGTGGGGAAAGGTAAGGTTCCGTGGATATCCTCTCAAAAACCTAACCTGTTTTTAATGGTAAGTAACAAGTCACAGTATTTAAGGATATTACCACAGAGCTATACTACATTGGATGATTAATAAGCAGTTCCAACCCAAACCAGGTGGCTAGTAAAAACAACAGACTGTAGAGTTGGCTCAGGACTGCTGGCCTAGAAAAACTATAAGGCCAAATCCAGCCATGCAATGGGAGAGCAGATCCAGACTGCAATGCTTGGTAAAAGTATGGATCATATACCAGGTAGTAGCCCTTTAATGTCAGCCATTGAAACAGACTGATAACAGGTCACAAGGTGCCATGCCCGATGTAGCATGACTGAAAAAGCACCCGCCATGTCCTCCTCTGCCTACCTGTAGAGAACAAGATGCAGGCAGAGATCCATTTGGAGAGGACCTTGTCAGAGACAGCAATACCCCTGGTGCCAGTGCCAAAGGAATCAAACAGCTGAGAGGATTGAATAAAGTCCTTGCTATGGTCCAGGTATAACCGAAAGAACCAGTGGGGTGTCCACAGAGGGCAACAGCACCACACCTGAGTTCTGAAGCGAAGGAAAGAACATGGGTAAATCAACGGACTGATGCAACATGAAACCGGTCACCACATTAACCTCTACAGTCTGCAGGAGTATTTATATCTAGACTCTAAATAAGTTCCAAACAAATTTAGTTTAGCAAGAATGTGGAGTAACTGTGCAAGGCCACACTGCCCTTGTGAAACAATCAGAAAAAGGGTATCACAAACCAAGGCCTGTAGTTCTTCAGACACACACTTGGCCAAGGTAGTGGCATTCAGAAAACTGGAGAGGCTGGGGGGAGGGGTGCATTAAGATTCAATAAGACAACTGTCACTTCAAAAAAATCTTTCTAAAATAATTAGAAACATAGAAACATAGATTTTGATGGCAGATAAGGACCGCTTGGCCCACCCAGTCTGCCCATTTCCCTACCTAACGGATAAGCTGCAGATCCTAGTTAACTAGCAGCCTACTTCTTCCTACCCCCACCCCCTAAAATTGCCTTATGACTGTCCCACGCATGCTTGAATTCCACCACTGTTTTTGACTCCACAACCTCCTCCGGAAGGCAGTTCCATGCATCCGCAACCCTCTCTGTGAAAAAATACTTCCTTAAATTACCTCTGAGCGGCCCCCCTTCTATCTTCAAATTGTACCCCCTTGTTCTTGCACACCTCTTTTTTTGAAAGATGCTACCCTCTTGGACTTTGTTGATTCCCTTGAGGGAGATATTACATATCTATCCTGAGACACACACACAGTAATAATTGTTTAATAATAAAGCTTAATTTAACATTAACACAGCACCATAAAATGCTTATTAATTATATAACAGGTTTAAATAATATCAACATCCCTGGTAAAGCCACAAAGCATATACTGTGACAAAGGAATCTAAGGAAAGACTTGGTGAATTACAAGGAAAGTCCACAGGAATTTATGCTGTAGTAGATTTGCTGCCACCCAGATGCTTGCAAATCATTCAGAAAACTTTGGGGGAGTAGAACACCTGGAATATAAATTGTACACTACAAATATATAGGATTAAAAGGCAACATCCAGAAGAAGCCTTCTGTGTATACATGCGAAACATTGCTGCTGTACAGTACACCTATTGAATTTTGTAATAAAACTATTGGAATGACTACAGTTTGATGTGATGGCTGTCTTATTGAATCTTGGTGTGCCCCTACACTCTCCAGTTTTCTGAATGATTTGCAAGCATTAGGATGGCAGGAAATCTACTGCAGCATCACCCAAGTCAGCCCTGGCTGCCAGGTCATTCCTGAGGCATTCACCCATCTTTTAAAAAAATCTACCCTGCTGAAGTATGACCACTCAGGTCCATCTTGAAAATGAGCTTTGCTCAATGATGTTCGCCTGAATAAATAAAGATTTTGATTGATTGATTGATTGATTGATTGAAGTCCAGGACCCTCACCCTTGTGTGGTTTGATTCCACAGCCATCCTTATACTGAACCTCACGGTACAGTGATTGCTGTCCCCAGGTGGCCTCCCACTTTGATGTCTGCAACACCATCCCTGTTAGTGAGTACCAGGACTAGTATTGCCTCATCACAAGTCGGTTCACTGACTAATTGCTTGAGGAATACCTCCCTGCAGGGAGTCCAGGATGTCCCTGCTTCTCTAATCTACATCCGGCAGATTGAAGTTCCCCACCAGCAGCACCTCTAGCTAATGGGTCGTTCCTGAAAATAGGCATAATACTTGTCTAGTGTACTTACCCGGTAAACAAAAGCTAAATAAATAAATAAAATGATGTGACACATAGATAATATCAGTATTTCACTGGCTAAAGATGTCTGACTCAGACTTACTCATTAGCCATTTGCACCAAACATTTCGGTGGCATTTCCCCCTTGCTAAAAATGCTGACATGCAAAAAATGTTGCAATGCTGCATGGACTTTGACTGTACATGAAATACAACACAGTGCTATATACATCCAATGTACTGCTAGCTTAATAGAAGATATCAGAACTATCTTCATTTGTTGTACAGAACATCATGCACATACACACACACCGACTGAATAACACAGGATATCAACTACTGTTTTATGCCATAAACTTATTAACAATTACTGCAGCAGAACTGCAGAGCAGACCAAAAAAATGCCATAACATTTCACACGAGTGGTGCTTTGTCAATAGATGTGAGTGCCTTCTGGTGTGCCTATTTGTATGCACAGTTTCTTAAAGGCACAGTGCAAGGATCATGTAGAAGTGCAAATGTGCAAGTACAAAGCTACAAGTGAAAAAATTCAAATCATCATATTTGGTATTGTCCAACGACCTGATTACATAACCAATTCTGTGAATGGTAAAAAAAAATGGAAAACAGATGATCTGTAGGAAAAGAAAGAGTATTAAATCAAATCAAGATATACTGAAGTAACAATTGATAATTACCTTTCCAACAGAATACAAGTAGCTCACAGGAAATTAACTACCTGTATCTTGTCATTCAATCCCAGGTTATACAGGGCTCAAGTTTAAAACTCTAGAAGCTCTCTCTGCATCAGAGTAAGGCCAGCAGTTTACTGTACCACCCTTCCGGTCAGCAGTTACCTTATCAGTGCCTCTAATGGACCAGTAATGGCTATAGGGGTCGGCAGACAATTTGACAGGGGCCAAAGTTGCTTACTCAGTATTTCTCCTTAAAATGATCCTCAAATTTATTTATGTATTTAGATTTGGTTGACCGGGAAAGGGGGACTAGGCAATTCTGCCTATTTTCACCTTTGTCCTAGGGGGAGAGGGGAAGATACAGATGCAAACTGACATACAGATCCAGATTAAGCCGTTGGTGGCATTTTAGTAAATAATCTTCATGTGGTCTCTGACATTCTCTTTAAGTTTCTATTTGGTCCTTCCTACATAGTAGGCATTACAGGTACAATTTGCAAGGTATATGGCATGTTGTACTTGACCCCTACTGGCATAGATATATGTATGTATATATATATATATATATATATATATATATATATACATATACACACACACACGTAAAAGCGTGTGTGTGTGTGTGTGTGTGTGTGTGTGTATATATATATATATATATACACGTATTCCATTCAGATGATCAAATGTAAGACACTTTCTATAAAATTATTCTTTTAAATTCTCCACAAAAATCTTTCTTGGAACATAGCTTGAAATATCTAATCAGAAACATCAGATGTGATATATATCCAACCATGGAAATGGATACTAAGTGATATGCTGTTCTACAACACAAGTCTATCTGATTTCACATGATTGCGTCAACATTTAGTTGCTTAGGCTCTGCAGCTGAATTGGACAGTTTTTGTTTCTATTTGTCATGTCAAGATCTGATGACAGTGTTCCAGATATAAGAGCAATTTTAATAGAAAAGTGGATGCTATTATGACAGGCCTACAGTGTATCTAAATAATGTATGACTAAGGAGAGAGAGGCACTTAAATCTCTTATCTCAGACACACATGAGGTGAAATAATAAATTGATGGCTTCATATAGCCATTAAAAACACTCTGTTTAAGACTTTTCTTTCAACACGTAACCAACTTATGAGTACAAAAAAACACATGGGCTACAGGTGCAATAAAAGGGCCATTTTGAATGCAGACTAGCTATACCTTGTTTAGGAAGGATAGGGTGGTAAGGAAAGTGGGGAATGTGGTGATTTACATCAGGGAAAGCATAAAAGCAGCAGAGATACTAGGAATACAAGGGGGCAGAGGTACTGTGGGTAACCCTGGAGATGAGGAATGGAGCCACTATTCACACTGGTGTGATCTACAAACCTCCTACACAGTGGGTGCAGTTAGATAAGGTAATCGTGGATGTCATTGGTGAGATGGCACAAAAGGGGGAGGTACTGTTGTTGGGTGCCTTTTAATCTGTTGGATATAGATTGGAGTCTCCCAGCTGCGGCTTCAGCTAGAACCAGGAACAAAATGGACTCCCTGTAAGGGGCATTCCTGAGCAACTTGTCCATGAGCCCACTTGTGATGGGGAATACTGGACCTGCTACTCACTGACAGGGACAGTGTTGTAGACACCAAGGTGGGAGGCCACCTAGGGACCAGTGAGTTGCCATACAGTGTGGTTAAATAGAAGGATGACTGCAGAATTAAACCACACAAGGGTGAGAGTCCTGGACTTCTGGAGGGCAGATTTTATAAAGATTGCAGAATGCCTCAGTTATGACCTAGCAGAAGGGATGACCTGGGTAGAGTGGAGGAACAGTGGGTAAACCTAAAAGGGGGCAAATAAAGGAGACAAATCTCTGCATGAAGCAAGTGAGCAAAACTATGGCTCTCAACAAAGATGGCTGAAAGGGTAAAGGCTAAAAGGCTAGCATTCAGAAGGTATAAGGAAATCACTAACAAAAGGCAGATATCCTGAACACAGAGGAAGGAGAAGGAGAAGGACCACAAAAAAGTACCAGGAGCTTTGCAGGGGGGAGACAGACACTAGTCCTTTTTTGGAGGAGAGAGTCAGGAAGGGACTTGCTTATCTGAAAGTGAACAAGGCAATGGGGCCAAACAGGTTGCATCCAAGGGTATTGGGGGAGCTCAGGGAGGTACTGCCTGTACCTCTGACAGTCCTATTTAACAGTTCACTGAAAACAGGAGTGGTCCTGGAAGACTGGAGGAAGGCAGATACAGTCCCACTTCACAAAAGTGGTAGCAGGGAGGAGGCTGGCAATTATCAGTCAGTCAGCCCCACATACAGTAGGCAGTGGGAAAATTAATGGAATCACTGCTGAAGGAAATGATTATGAAATATCTTGAATCCAGTGGGTTACAAGACCCAGGGCACCATGGATTCAGGCCATGTCTAACAAATTTAATAGATTTAACTGGGCGACTAATTTTAGATCAGGGTGGAGTGGTGGACATGTCCTACCTAGATGTCAGCAAGGCTTCTGACTCTGTTCCACACAGTAGACTAGTAAGCAATCTTCATAGCTTAGGAGTGGGTCCAAAGGTGGTTAACTGGATAAAAAATTGGTTAGGGGATAGGTGATACAGAGTGGTGGTAAATAGAGTTCACTCCAAGGAAAGGAGGATAACCAGTGGGTTGCCTCAGGGATCAGTGCTGGGACTGGTCCTCTTAAATATCTTTATAAGTGGCACTGCAGAGGATCTGAAAGGGAAGGTCTGCCTCTTTGTGGATGACACCAAAATCTGCAATAGGCTGGACACTCCACAGGTGTGTGTGTGGAGAGGATGAGCAGAGACCTGAGAAAACTTGAGGCGTAGTCAAGGGTATGGCAGCTGGGGTTCAATGAAAAAAAGTGCAAATTAGTGCAGTTAGGGCACAGAGGGCAGACAACAAAATTGGCTGAGTGGTATTGATGTCCACAAGCAGGAAAGAGGTCTGGGGAAAATCATAGTGGATCACCTAAAAGTGGCCAGACAGTGTGACAAGGCAGTTGGGAGGGCTAGTGGGATGCAAGGGTGCAAAGGCAGGGTTATCACTAGCAGAAAGAAGGATATGGTGTTGCCCCTGTATATATCACTGGTAAGACACCACTTAGAGTACTGTATCCATATCTGGAGAACACAGTTCCAGAAGGGCATAGACAGAGTGGAGGTGATCCAGAGGAGGGCAACTAAAATGGTGCATGGTCTGCACTAAAAGCCCTATGAGGAGAGACTACAGGATCTCAACAATATGTACACTATGTACACCCTGGTGGAGAAGAGGGAGATATGTTATATCATAGAGACCTTTAAATACCTCATGGGGTAAATAAGGTACAGGGGGAAGTATACTTCAGAAAAAAGGAGCTTAAGAACAGGAGGATGAGCTACAAAGCTGGAGGGGGTAGATTCAAGAAAGATATGAGGAAGTACTTCTCACAGAAAAGGTGGTGGATTCCTAGAACAGCCTTCCAGATGAGGTGTTGGGGGTGAAAACAGTGGCAGGATATAAGACTGCATGGGATAGACATACTGAAAGTGAATCTTAGTGGGAAGGAAGGGGGGAGGGAGAAAGAGCCAGAGATCAAGTAGGGTCTGTGGTGATACTGTAGGTAGAGATAAGTGGGCAGACTGGGTGGGCCAAGCGGTCCTTATCTGCCATCAAATTCTATGTTTTTATGTTTGTTTCTATGTGACTGAAAATAAAATATAAAAGCCAGAGGTGAGGCCTTGACCACATGGACTTCTTTAGTAATTGTCTGTCATGGAAAGACTACTCATAGTTCATGGAAATTACTACTTTTGAGCACACCAGTCATCAGACAGTCTGATTACTATGGACTGGTACTGTGAACTGGTGTGGCCCCCCTTAAAAAAAACACAGCATTCTGGTTAGCAAGTTCCAAACTGTATCATCCTGCCTTTTCCTAAATAAACAAACTTGTTTATAAAACAAACCCTTCATAAACACAAAAAACTAGCTAAGAATGCAAACAGGGTAATTAGGCAACATTTGCTTATTATGTAGAATATAATGCTATGGTAAATCATGGTATGAAAGCTCAAACAACTTTAAAATGTTTTTATCACTAAACCCAAAGTCATCATATTTAATCTGAACTTTTGAGGGCTCACCCTTCCCTACTGGTGTGAACTCACAATCCCTCTGAGGTGGCCATTTTGTATCAAGCTGAAGCAATGGGAAGTTCATACTTCTAAAAATGTTATTGGAAGGGATGAGCTAACTTGCTGCTCAACGTCAAAATGGCAAACAAGTGTGCAAACACAAAGTACAGTAAAGTGAGTTCATCTGGTGCCTTTCCATGGCGCTAGAAACCTCATGTCTTTTTTTCCCTCTGGTAAATTTTAGTTAAAAGTCAGCAAGCAAAAAAAAACAATAGATGTGGAGGGATTGTATAATGAGACTTTACACATACGCCCTCAGTGTGTGATGCTTTAATAAACCCCTTGAGCTTCACTCTTAAAGAGCTACTGATGCCTCAAAGAAAACTTTGAAAAACATACTAACTAGGTAAAATTCTGCTTGTATTCCATATATATATTCTAGACTTCTCTTCCCCATTATTTATTACTGAGTTAATGTGCATGAATACATGATTTTTATCCCTTACAGTTACTTTAAAGTTAATCTGCCTCTATAGCTTACTGCCTACTCCCTACTTCAAGTCATAATGCTCTGTTATGACATCAGAATCTGTTGCTATGAGAAAAACTGTGATGTCAGAAGCAGTGCATTATGACCTCAGGTAGGGAGACAGCAACAGAAATAGATGAACTCTTCAGGAGCAAAAATCCTGCTTTCATGCACATTTTTCATTTCATTTTATTTTTTATACTTGTAAGCACAATGAGCATGTCTGCCTATTTGCATATGCAACAAGTATACAAGACACATTAAAACATTACAAGATATTGTACAGTATAATAAATACATGATAGAAAGGACAACAAATATCAGCAGACATAACAAATAAATACATAGCCATCAGTTCAAAGCCTAAATAGAAGTGCATTTATCTGAATCATTGAGCAATTGTCGTAATGTTTTTTAAACAGATAGACAGTGAAGCATTTGGTGATATTAGATGAGAGTGTGTTAAACAATTGAGGAGCTTTGTAAAGACCCTTGACCAAAAGTTTTTCTGAAAAATGGAACAGAAAAAGTTAACCTGCTCTGCAATCTGGTTCCACAACTATTCAGAGCCTTTGGATATAGAGCATATATAGAAGGAGGTAAAAGATCCAGGGTACCCTTAAAAGGAAATAGTCCAGTTTTGTAACATATTCTAATTTGAAGAGATAGACAGCCAGATAACTTTATAAGTTCACAATGGTGAGTGTGATAGGCTTACCCTGTCATAGATCTTGGACTGAGTTATAGGTAACCCTAAGTTTATCAAGAATTTTATTTGAAGTGCTAATATATACAATTAAATTGTAATCAAGTAAGCTTAACAAAAAAAAACTTGTGAATTAGAAGTAAATGTGATTCCTTGGTAAGAAAGGGTCTAACCCTAAATAATAAGCTGATTCTTTGATTTAATTTTTTACTGTACAGAAAAAACATGAGGCTGAAAAGTCAGGAGGGAATCCAACAAAATACCTAAATATTTAAAGGTATCTACCCTCTCAAAAACCTCACCTCTGAGATCTACTATGGAATGTAAAGGAGGAATAGGTTTCATCCTGGGTCCCGTGAAAAGCATAAATTCAGTCTTTGTTAAATTTAGAACCATACACCTAGAGATGAGCCAGATCTGGAGATTGAAAAAATTATCCAGAACAATCTACAATGCAGAAATGGGGTCAGAGATGCCATAAAGTACATCATCATCTGCATAGAGTGTCATAAATGCTTGTGTGCAAATTTGAGGTGGGGGGACTGAATTCATAAAGAGTGAAAAGATCAGGGGTTCCAGGATGGAACTCTGAGGAACTCCACAGCAAATTGTACTAGGGGGAGAAAATATCCCATCAATCTTGGTACTATGATGCCTATTATTAAGGTAGTTAGAAAACCAAGTTATAACCTCTTGGGAAAATAAAATTCAGACATAACTGAAGGCAACAATGAGTGTTCAACAAGGTTGAATGCCTTGGTGAGGTCCACAAATATGACTGCAAAAGAGCACCCTTTATCAAGGGCACTCTAAATGCAGCCAGTGAACCCCACCAAGGCCGTCTCCATATTATGTTTTAGTTTAAATCCATGCTGGAACTCTGAGAGTAAATTATTGCCATTGAGAAATTCTGTAGTTTGATACAAAATTATATTTTCCAAAATCTTGGAAAATTGAGCTAATAACGATATTGGATGGTAGTTTGTATAAAGAGATGGATTGCCACTTTTTAAAATGGGTTTAATGGAGGGAAACACACCAGACCATATGGAAAGATTGAAAATAAGTGAGAGTGGAAAAGAAAAAGAATCAGCCCCCAATTTAATAAATCTATAATCAATGTTATCATGAGCAATAATGGGTCTGGGGTCCATTTTTGATATGTATTGTTTAAACTGTTCAGCGGAGATATTCCTGAAAAGAAATTTAGGATGAGATATAGGAATACTATGTGAAGAGCCAGGTAGCAGAACTGAAGTTCTGAAGAACTGCCTGGATATTGTGGCAGTCACTGAAACATGGTACACAGAGAACCATGACTGGGATGTCAACATACCAGGATTCACAGTCTACAGGAGGGACAGGGTGGGTAAAAGTGGAGGAGGAGTAGCTCTCTATATAAGGGAAGGAATTCAAGCAGCAGAACTAAAGAGCAAGCAGGAAGTTGATGAGTCACTATGGGTCACCCTGGAGACAGGAAATGGCACCACAATCCGCATGGGGGTTGTGTACAGACCCCCATCTCAGGGGATGGCAATGGACAAGGAAATGATAGAAGGCATCCTTAAAATAGCAGAAAAAGGGGAGATACTGTTGATGGGGGACCGGAATATGCCAGATGATAACTGGAGTGCCTTTGCTGCAGGCACATCCAAGAGCAGAGTAATTCTTGATGCCCTACAGGGGGCATGCCTCAGACAGCTAGTGTTGGAACCCGCTTGGGAGGGAGCAATCTTAGACCTGGCACTCTCAAATGGGGAAGGAGAAAGGATCTCAGATTTAGAAGTGGGTAGCCATCTGGGAACAAGTGACCACGAAACAGTGTGGTTCTCAATAAATACAGCCATAGAGTCAAGCTGTACAAAAACAAGAGTATTGGACTTTAGGAGGGCTGACTTTGGGAAAATGAGAGAGTGTCTCAGAAAGGCATTAGCAAGCTGGCAAGTAGGAGGGGTGGAGGAGCAATGGGGAATAATCAAAACAGCCACCGCAGAGGCAACAAGCCTTTGTGTGAAGCAAATCAACAAAACAAAATGAAGGAAAAAAACACTTTAGTTCTCAAAAGAGGTGGCAGGAATGGTTAAGGAGAAAAGGATAGCATTCAGGAAATATAAGGAAACACAGAAGGAGCAGAACAGAGAACTTTATCAGTTAAAGCAGAAGGAGGCAGGGAAGGCAGTCAGAATAGCAAAGGCACAAACTGAGGAAAAGATAGCCAACTCTGTTAAGAAGGGGGATAAAAACGTTTATAGGTACATTAGGGAGCGAAGAAAGACCAAGGGAGGTATACTGAGACTTAATAAAGGGAAGGGAATGTGGGCAGAGGGTGACAGAAAAAAAGCAGGGATACTGAACGAATATTTCTGCTCAGTATTCACAACAGAAGAGGAGCAGGAGGTACCTAAACCAAACAAGAGACAAACTCTGAATGGTGGGGTGGTCAATACCAGTCCATCCACAGAAGAAAGGGTTTTGAAAGAACTGTTGAAACAGGGTGGACAAAGCAATGGGGCCTGATGGGATTCACCCAAGAATTCTAAAAGAACAAAGGGTAGAACTAGTAACACCACTGACTACTCTCTTTAACAAATCATGGGAGGATGGGGTGGTACCTGAGTACTGGAGGTGGGCAAATGTGATTCCGCTTCAAAAAAAAGTGGGAGCAGGGCACAGGCAAGAAACTACAGACCAGTTAGTTTGACTTCAGTGATAGGGAAAATGATGGAATCACTTCTGAAGGAAAGAATTGTTAAGTACATAGAGGCCAGTGGGGCACAGGACTCAAGGCAGTATGGTTTCACAGCAGGAAGGCCATGTCAGATGAACCCAATAGATTTCTTTGACTGGGTGACCAAAGTAGTAGACCAAGAAGGAGCTGTGGATATGACCTACTTAGATTTTAGCAAGGCATTTGACACAATCTCACACAAAAGATTAATATACAAGTTAGCCAGCCTTGGAGTGGGTCCCAAGGTGGTAGCCTGGATAAAAAACTGGCTGGACAACAGGACGCAAAGGGTGATAGTAAACGGAGTCCACAGTGAAGAAAGGAGGTTAACTAGCAGGGTACCGCAGGGTTCGGTACTGTGACCAGTCCTCTTTAATGTCTTTATAAGTGACATTGGTGAGCACCTGAAAGGAAAGATATGTCTCTTTGCAGATGACACAAAGATCTGCAACAGGGTTGATACACAAGGTGGGGTGGAAAGAATGAAAAGGGACTTGGCAAGGTTGGAGGAATGGTTAAATACTGTATGTGGCAGCTCAGATTCAATGCAAAGAAGTGCAAGGTAATGCATCTGGAAACAAAAACCCAGTGGAAGAATATACAATGGGGGTGAGTTAATAACAACAACAAAAATCGAAAGAGGCCTAGGAGTAATTATATCAGATGACCTAAAGGTGGGCAAGCAATGTGAGAAGGCAGTAAAGAGGGCTGGCAGGATTGTTATCCCTCTGTACAGACAGTTAGTGAGACCCCAACTAGAGCACTGTGTGCAATTCTGGAGATCCCATCTCTACAAAGACATAGACAGAGTGGAGGCCGTTCAAAGGAGGGCAACCAAAATGGTGCAGGGTCTGAACCAGAAGACATATGAGGAGAGACTAAAGCAGCTTAATATGTATACCCTTGAGGAAAGGAGGGAGAGGGGGGACATGATAGAAACTTTCAAGTATCTCAAGGGAAGTAACAAAGTACAAGAGGGTAGTATCTTTCAGAAGAAGACACATGCAAGAACAAAGGGGCACAATTTGAAGATAGAAGGGGGACGGCTCAGAGGTAATGTTAGAAAGTATTTTTTCACAGAAAGGGTTGTGGATGCATGGAACAACCATCCTGAGGAGGTTGTGGAGTCAGGAACAGTGGGAGAATTCAAGAATGCATGGGATAGGCATAAGGCAAATCTAGTGGGGGGTAGGAGGAAGTAAGCTGTTGATTAACTAGAATCTGCAGCTTATCCATCAGGAAGGGAAATGGGCAGACTAGGTGGGCCAAGCGGTCCTTATCTGCAATCAAATTCTATGTTTCTATGTAAGTAAGCGGTATCCTATATTTCTCCAAGTTTCCAAAAAAATCATTAAAGGACCTGGAGACTATATTAGGGTCACTGATGGTTAAGCTACCAGTTTCTAGGGTTACAGGTACATCCTTTTGTTCTTGACCTAAGAGGCTAGTTAGAGTTTGCCACATTTTGGGGGGGTTACCTGCAAATTGTTTTTGCTGTGATAAAAAAAAAATAAAAAAGAAACTGCTTTTTAACTCTCCTTATTTCAGTTTTGCATTTATTTCTTAACATCTTATAATGTTGTAATGAACAAGCATCCTTTGAGATCTCATATTTCCTCCAGGCTTTATCCCAGCTTTTCATTAATCTCAAAAGCTCCTGATTAATCTATTTATTTGAGTGGGCTCTAACCCTAATCTTTTTGGGGGCAATGCTGTCAATTATTAAGGTATAGTAAATAAAAAAAGACTGCAGTAAAGAATCAGTATCCAAGATTGACTCCAACTATGTCCAGTCAACATTTTTACAAGCTTTGTTTACAATATTTGAGTCCAGCTGCTTAAAATTATTAATGGGGAGGAGGAATAAAGAATGAATGTGAAATACAAGCTGAATTTTATCTACTGTAAATATTATGTTTTGTAAAAGTTCTCCTGAAGGTGTCAGCTGCTCTTTAAGGATTACAACATATATTTACAAATGTTTGCACGTTATTACATTTTATTGCTTCTTGTGCTCTTTTCTATTGCATTGTTATGTAATTTATTGTGTCTGTGATAAGTTTTCTCTTCCATCAGGGATCTGTCATTTAAGTACTTTGAATGTTTTTAAAACTAGTGTACTACAGATGTTCTTAAATAAGATTGTGTGTGACTGTAACTTATTGTTTATACAGTATTGTTGTATTGTATCATGTTTTGTATTGACATGGACACCAGTAAAAAAGGGATCTATATCAGCTCAAAGGCTTTTCTGAGATAAAGAAATGAAATTAAGTTTGTACTTGTCGCAAGTGAAAATGGGCATATTGCTCATCTGCTAACAAATCTAAAAAAATAAAATGAAATTAAATAATATACAGTAACATCACACACCTCAGATGTCTGTAAAATCTCATTACTCACCCTCCCCATGCATTATTCTTAATATAATAATTGGTTACCATTTTTTCCCATAGGGAAACTGGGTTATAATTCTAGCGTTATAACCAGCCAGTTATAATGACATTCATGAGCCCAGTTTCCCTTCTGTTGGGCATGTGCCAGCTCCCTCTCTTCCATTTTTTCCTGTTTCTGCCACTTCTTATCATGTACCATTTGCCATCTGCCACTCGGTATCACAAGTCACGTAAGAAATAATTTTTCTACTTTTACACAGTGGCTGCTTCCCAAAACAAAACAAAAATAAAATCTTATTCCGAATTACCTCGTCTCTGCCCTCCCCTTCCATCATGCTCCTCATCACTCTATGCTTCAGCAAAGGAGGAGTAACTTTGTTTGTTTTCCAATTTTTAAACAAATATGTCTGGGCACAAATGTTTCTTTTCAGTTTGAAAGGGGAAAAAAAAGACATAAACACTAACTTATGTCAGGAGCTGAGCCACCACAGACCATTTTCTAACCCCAATGATCTGTGGCTTGGCTCCATGGCTACATTTATTTTGTATAATTGCTTCGGAGAAAAAAACGATCCCCAGCAATTATACAAAATAAAAGATAGTCTGGCCCAGTGGCACAGAGGGCTGAGGAGCTGGTGCCTTACCTCAAACCACACTGGTGACCCGGGTTTGGGAACAGACTCGGGTCACCAGAGTCGGCGGGGCAGGAGACAATTGAGCATCCAAAGGACTGCTCTCCTCCCCGGGAGTGGATTACGGTGATGCCTCACTCTGTAGTGGCCCCCGTGGAGACTGGGAGCACTACAAGATGCGGCGCAACATCAGGGGAACCAGAAAAATGGAAAAACGTCCCAGATTGGCCAGGATGATGGCAGACAATCTGCTGACACCACCAAAGAACTCTCAAGGAGCCTGACCACCTCAGCAATGCCCTGGGGCTGAAAGAAAGAGTGTGCTGGCTGCCCCACTGGTGCCTTCCCCCTCAGAGGAGAGGGACCCACTCGGCGAAGGGTTATGTTGAGCTACCACAGGGTTGGCTGCGATTCGAGGTAGGGGGTTCCAAGGGAGGACAGTAGGTGGATGTCGGGGATCATGGCTGCCTGAAGGAAGTGGCAGATACGGGGTACTTAGGAGGATAAAGAAATAATGCAAAAAAACAAAATAAAAGATGGGTAGTTGGTTAAAACTAGGATTTTACACACTTCCTTGGGGGTGGGATGCCTTCATAAACCCCTTGAGCTTTGCTCTCGGGGTTTATATGGCATCCCACCTCTCGGGAGGGGTGTAAAATCCTTGTTATAACTAACTACCTATCCATTAATCTCTATATAAATACTACTGATACATTGTTACAGAAATGCCTACTGAAACATTGTTTGAGCCCTTTCTCAAACCTTTCAAGCATTCAGCTGTATGTAAATTACTGTATATGGTAATTCACTCTACAGGATTTGAACAGCTCTGTTCACAGCAGATTGCTAAGGTACATAGACACGCAGATAATGATGGCAGAAATGGCCCATAGTCCCATCAAGTCTGCCCACTCAGGTGACCATAACTTGAACTTGGGAACCCAAACTACTTTCTGAACTATAACATATTATCTGTATTCAGGAAGTCTCCCAAAGCAGTTTCTTCTACAGGGCCAGGGGAGCATACTCTGAGAGGTATCATAGGGCCAACGCATTGGTCAATGTATCCTTCATTTCTGACGTTACCCTACCTATAGTATGCCCACTCATATAAAGTGGCTACCTGTGTGCTGGAACAGTTAGTATTGTTTTCCTCCAAGGATGCCTTACAGGTTTTGTTAATCCCTTCACCTGTTTTGGAGCTTGTCATTGTACAAGTGAGACTTGGAACAATGTAAAGGGGACAATACAAACTGTATGTGTGCCTCCAGGACATGTGCTTTGCTTGGGACTCCTAAAGAATACTTACCTCATTTTGTGGAAGGGCTAAAACATATTGATAACTTCAAGGAGTTGTGAAGGGGACTTAAGCAAGTGGCACACACAGTGGCTTTTTCCAAGGTGTTGCCTGTATACGGCCAAGGAGATGCAAGGGTACTCCTCACCAGGGCATTTCATGACTGGTTGAATGCATGGTGCATGGAGGAGGGTTTGGGCTACATCAGGGACTGGAGGCCAGCCTGGAAGAATATGGGCCTCTATAAGGCAGATGACCTGCATTTTTCCAGGGAGGGAACTGCAGTCCTTGGTGGGAGATTTAAATGCTACTTGTATAAGCATTTTAAACTGGCCAATGGAGGAGGTAGTAAATGCAAGGGAGTCAACAAATGCCCCCATAGATGATGGAGCAGCAGGGAGCGAGGGCCCAAAGGGAGCAAACTCCACTAGAGCAGGGGTGCAAAAAAGGCAGGGATGGGGTCTAGTCAGAAAAAAGGGGGGAAGCTCTGGTAAGTGAGGGTAGAATATCGATGGAGACAATGAATGGGGAAGGTAAAAAGGGAAGAGGAGAGTCAGGGGGAGCTTCAGGAAAACCACAGGTGGGAATGGGAGGGGGAAGGCAGGCAGAAGACTGGGGGAAGGAAGGTGAGGAGAGCAATGTGCACCAATGCAATAAGTCCTGGAAACAAAATTCCAGACCTGGAAGCCATCGTGGCAGAGGCTGACCTGGATTTGGTGACCATAACAGAGTTATGGTGCACTGAGCACACTGACTAAGACTTAGCCATACCAAGCTACTCTACATTCAGAAAAGACAGAGCAGGGAGGAGAGGAGGAGGGTATGTTATTATATTGCCTGACTGTTACCCTTACCTGCTGCCCTCACTCTCTTCCACTACCCCCCTTCAGCTTGCTTTTCCCCGCCTTCCCTCTACCTTTTCACCCACACTTTCAGTAACTTGTATATATTGTACATTTTATGAAAACTGTTTTAATATTTAATTTTGTTTGGTTTACCTACATATTGTCACGGTTCTATATACTCAATTATATACTATGTATTATTCTTTTTTTAATCTTATGTATCCCTTACATATCAGAACCTTGTATATTATGTATTCTATTGCTAATGTACTGTTTTTCCACCCAGGACCGCCTTGCAAATGAGTTTGCTCAATGGTGTTTCTCCTGGTAAAATAAAGATTGATTGATTGATCTGTGAGAGAGGGGCAGATGCATAGTGGGGAAAATAAGGGAGGGCATAAGTAAAGCAACAAATCTCTGCATGAAGGAAGAGAGTAAAAGCAGAAGGAAAAATAGACCACTATGGCTCCTTAATGAAGTGGCAAAGGTGGTGAAAGAAAAAAGGGTGGCTTTCAGGCTGTATAATGAAGCACATAGGAAGGAGGATAGGGAGGCATACCTAGTAAAGCAGAGAGAAGCAGGTAATTAAGTAAGG
Source organism: Neoceratodus forsteri (assembly GCA_016271365.2). Taxonomy (NCBI): domain Eukaryota; kingdom Metazoa; phylum Chordata; order Ceratodontiformes; family Ceratodontidae; genus Neoceratodus; species Neoceratodus forsteri. Next base: position 735,761,499 of record CM057454.1, read on the forward strand.
GGAACAAAGGCACAGACAGAGGAATGGATCACCAAAGGGATCGCTAAGGGAAATAAGACTTTCTTCAGCTACATAAGTGAGAAGAGAAAAACAAAGGAGAGGGATAGTGAGGAGTAGACGTGTGTATGTGTGTGTGTGTGTGGGGGAGGGCTGCACAGAAGAGTACCAAAAAAAATCTGATATCCTAAACATGTGGTGTGATGTTCCTAGTAGCTTGTCACTCCAGCCTCCCCCTACTCACCAGGAACCGGAGCCTCTAGCCAGAGAAATGCATTCCCTCCTAACTCTGCTAGCATGCTTAACCTTAATGGGCGGTAATCATGGTCCTTCACCTACAGCCCCTCAGGGTGACCCCAACCAGGTCATGAGCCTATCACTCCAGGGAGTAGGCTCTCTCACTTTACTGGCTATCTCCCCCTACATTTGGGGAGACTGACTTCCCCACACCTCCACTCAACCTCTACCACCAGTTGTTATTTACTGAGTATCTGGTATATGGGAAGGCTGTTTTAACCTAGTCAACACCCACACAACTTTTCTCAGGGTCACTGCCTCCAGCAGGTCTCCTTCCAAAAGATTACAGAGCCACCCCAGACACAAATGTCTGATCCTGCTCCTACTCCTTATGTCTGGATCTGTCCAACCCCACCCTGGAATCCTCTGACAAGAGCCCCTTCTTCAAATCTAAACTAAGAATAGTTCCTTTGAACTTTCAGAGCCTCACCTCAAAGAAAGACCTGTTAAAGCAAAGAGTCTAAGTTTGATATCATTGCCCTGTCTGAGACCAGGCTCACCAACAAAATCTTGGATAGCAAACTAAAATTGGAAGATTACTCAATGTTTAGGAGAGACAGGCTGAAGAAAAGGGGTGGAGGAAGCCTTTTCTACATCTCTAAACTCCTGAGGGTCACTGAGTCTCCCTCCCTGCCACCCACCCTCCATTGTGATCTCCTTTCTATAGATATTCTATTAGGCCAAGACAAAATCCTCACAGTCAGCACCATCTATATTCCCCAGGCCTTGCTGCTGAGAGCCTGAATACCATCTCTGAGTTCAGCCTAACTCTGCCAAAAAGCAAAGAACAGCTCCTACTCAGGAATGTCACTGAGGAACCTTTCTTAAATCTAGGCCTAACCCAAATTATTAGTGACCCCACTTGGGCAAATGATGAAACTGGATATGAATCCATCCTCAGCTGGATTGCCATGTCGAACCCCTTAAATATCCACAAATCTGGAGTATTCTCTGACTCCTAAAGTGACCATAACCCAGTTTACTGTGAATGGTCCACTAAACTACCATGGTCCCAACCACAGTACATTTATTCTAGATGACTTGGCAACCAAAACCTGGAGGCTCTCAACTCTGCTATTCACTCCAGTGACTGGTTTTGCCTTGATAATATTGCCACGCTGCTTACAATAACGTTTGACAAATTCTCACTAGCGTCTGTGACTGCCTCTGCCCCCAGAATTGACTCAGAATACAGAGTAATAAACAGGACAGAGTCTCCAAGGAGCTCCTTGGGCTGTTCAGAGTCAGGGACCAAAAAAGGGTCTCAATTTAAGAAAACCAGGGACCCACCCATCTGCAGGTATATCAGAGCCTTCGCAACAGCTGTAAGTCAGCAGTGGAAAGCCAAAATCCACCATGTAAAGCTTGACCTGTCAACTAATCATGGAAACTCCAATAACTGTGGTCCAACATCTACAACCTCATGGGTAGGTTCAAGTTTGACCAATCCTGGGCCATGAAGGGCAAAGACACGGTTACCTGTGAATCAAAGCATAGCCTCTCAATTCAGTGATTATTTTGGAGACCTATAAATGCAAAAGGTTCACTCCAGACTCCCCCACTCCTTAGCAATCACCAGTACGCCGATCTACCACCCCTCTCCCAAATTCTAATTTAGACACCTCTTTGTTGTTCAGGTGGCCAAATACCTAAGAAGCTCCAACCCAAACCTGTGCTTGGCCCTGATGGGCTTGACTATTACATAGCCAAATTAGCCAGCAATGCTCTGACATACCCCATCTCCAAAATCTTCAACAATAGCAGACCTGCTGGTGCAATGGTTGGATTTCTGCTAGTGATACTGACTACCCAGGTTCGAGAATGGACCTGAGAGTTGGAGGACTGGCCGGGGAAGAAGGATCAAGCATCCTGGGGACTGCTTTCCTTCTCTGGAGGAAGGGGGGGAGAGTGTCTGGCACTTTATGAACCCCTGGCAGAGGCTGGGGGTCCACTGTGGCTAGTGCCATCACCTTAGGGGGCAGGGAGGATGCTGGACATCATTGCACATCCCAACCCCCAGGGATCCAGCAAGCATTGAAAAAGCTCCTCCTAGCATGATGACCTGCTCTGCTGCCATCTCCACTGCCTTCAGTGTCCACCGGGGGTGTCCCACTCCCATAGACCTGACCCTGGGGGTAAGCCAGGGCTTGCCTATAGTGTCTGTTGGGGGGGAGTCCTCCCAGTGGCCTCACCCAGGGAGGTAAGCCTGGGCATGGAGGGATAACAGGCAGGGTAGGTCTGACCTCTGAATGGAGGACTGGGGGAACCGGGACCAAAACAAAATCTTCAGCCATTCCCTATGCACAGTTGCCTACCCAAAAGAGTGAAAGATGGCCACAGCCATTCCCATCCACAACTTTGGTCCCACACACCTCATTGCCAACTACTGCCCAATCTCCCTTCAGGCTCCCCTATTAAAAATCACTGAAAGGAAAGTATTTGACCAGACCACTGAATACTTCCAGCAATATAGCGTATTGACCCACACCCAACATGGCTTCCGCCCCCATCACAACACGCAGACTGCCACGGTGAAGTTCACTGACTTTGTCCACTAAGCAATTGACTCAGGTAATTTTGCAGCCTCTGTGTTCATGGACCTCACCAAAGCCTTTGACCTGGTCGAACACAATCTACTGAACCAGCTTTTCATTCCCTCAGTTTATCTGTGGAAGTCACCTTCTGGTACACAGATTATCTGACTGATGATGTCCACAGGACTGCAATTATCAGCTCCCTCTCAGGCTTCTGCCACATCTGCTGTGGGGTTCCCCAGGGTTTTATTCTTGATCCTCTACTTATTGCCATGTTTTTGAAAATGCTGCTAAACTCAGGGTCACAACAAAAACCATCCTCTATGCCATAGATGCATCATCATCAGGATGGGCGAGGACCCGGCATCTCTGCACAGTGCATTCAACAGGACTTTGACCTACTTCAGGACTGGTTTTTAAAACATAGGTTAGTTCTGAACACCAAAAAAACCTTAATCTATGTTTTTCTCTGGTGTGCACCAAAAACAGGCCACTGCCACTTCTAGCTTGTTGACTTGGACAGTACTCAGGTGGAGCACGTCACTCAGTTTAAATACCTGGATCTTCACCTGCACTGCTCCCTTATCTTTGACTCTGAAGTTCACCACTTAGTAAAATCTTTTCACATGAGACTGGGTTCTCACTACCCAATAAAAAGGTTTCTAGTTCCAGAAACTAACATTCTGCTTGTTTATAGCCTCCAGTTTCCCTAAATTGACTTTGGTTCCTTGGTATATGTGGCTGCACCTGCCAGGATCCTTTTCAAGCTGCACGCTGTCTACAACAGTGTGTGTCACTTTCTCACTGGTCTGCTGTTTTTCACCCTCCACTGCATCTGTAGCCGACTACTTTCCACCCTTCCCTGGAGGATTGTCTGGCCCTTAGGTCAGCTGTATTTCTCCATAAGGTGGCATGCAGCAAAGCTCCATCATGCATCTCTGAGTTCTTACAACACTCATCCAACTTGCAGGTGACCAGTTCCCAGTCTAGATTTACATTCACTCTTCCCTTCAGGAAAACTACCCCCCCCCCGACTGAGGGTGCTGACTTACAGAGCCACTGACCCTTACAACCACTTACCTGCCTACCTCACTGATACCGGCTAACATTCCTTCCTTCAGCTCTAGGCTCCACCAACATGTATCTGACAATCTGCATCACAACTATATCTCTACATCCTAAACTGTATGCTATCCACTTGTTAATCTTTTTATAGTAGTCTGTACTTATTCTGAGGTTGTCTGCTCCTCTCCTAAATTGTACCTCATCTACTTATTCATTTTATTATTGTACTGTACCCTGCATTTATGGTGATGTTGTTTGCTCTGTACCCTGTACCTTTCTGTGTAACTGGTTGCTTGTGAAAAAAGACTACGTAGCTCATCTTGCTTTCCAGTATAAAGAATAAAAATAAAATGAAATGAAATGAACTTCTGCTAAGTCTTCATGTGCAAGATAGACCATTAGGCAGTGGCAGGAACAGGGTAGTCGGGGAGGTGGATACAAGTCAATTTTCGGAGGAAAGATCCTGCAAGGGACTCGCAGCTTGGAAGGTGGACAAAGCTGTAGGATCAGATGGAATACATTCAAGAGTTCCAAAAGAACTCAGGGAGGTGTTATCTACCTCACTGTATTATAGGCTGCTAAGTCTCACTTCAGTGGTGGGGAAATTAATGGAAATCCTACAAAAAGAAAGACTGGCATAGTATCTTGAATCCAGGGGGCTGCAAGACCACAGGCAGCATGATGGTTTCATGGTGGGTGTGTGTGTGCATACCAAACAAATCTGATTGACTTCTTTGACTGGGTGACCAGAGAAATAGATCAGGGGAAGACAGTGAATGTGGCCTATCTGGACATTAGCAAGGCCTTTGACACAGTAGCATACAGGAAGCTGATAAAGAAACTAAGCACCCTAGGTCCAAAGTGGAGAACTGAATTAGAAACTGGCTAACAGATAGAAGACAGAGAGTGGTGGTAATCGGTACTCACTCTAATGATGGGAGCATGAGCAGCAGAGTGCCAGATGGCTCGGTGCTGGGACAAGGTCTCTTCAATATCTTCATAAGTAACATTGCAGAAGAACAGAGAGGAGGCCGGAAATGACAGGCCTGTTAGTCTGACTTTGGTAGTGAGCAAAGTAATGGAATCACTCCTGAAGGAATGGATTGGGGTATACCTTGTTTACAATGGTCTTCAGGATCCAAGTCAGCATGGGTTCACAGGAGGAAGGTCTTACCAGACAAACCTGATTGGGTTCTTTGACTGGGTAACCAAGGAAGTGGATCAGGATGGAGTGCTTGATGTAGCCTACCTGGACTTCAGTAAGGCCTTCGGCACCATTCCACATAGAAGATTAGTGTGCAAGCTGAGAAGTCTGGGAGTGGGTCCTAAAGTACAGTTGTAAGATTGGTAGAGAGCTAGCTAGACAATAGTAGTCAGAGGGTGGTGGTAAATGGGATCCACTCTGGAGAGGGCAAAGTGACCAATGGGGTGCCACAAGGGTCAGTCCCAGGCCCAGTCCTCTTCAATATCTTCATAAGTGACATTGCAGAAGGACTGGAAGGGAAGTTATGCCTGTTCATGGCTGACACAAAAATCTGCAACAGAGTAGACACACCCGGGGGGGTGGGTGTTGAAAGAATGAGAGAAGATCTAAAAAAGCTGAAAGAATAGTCACAGGTTTGGCAGCTGGGCTTCAATGCAAAAAAGTGCAAATTCATGCACTTGGGGCACATAAACCCAGGGGCAACATATCAACTCTGAGAAGTACTAGCAGTCACAAAACAGGAAAGGGACCTGGGGGTCATCATGTCTGATGACCTGAAGGTAGCTAAACAGTGTGACAAGGCAGTGGGAAAGGCTAACATGATGCTCGGATACATAGGGAAAGGTATCACCAGCAGAAAGAGGGAGGTAATAATACCCCTGTATAGATCACTAGTGAGACTCCACCTCAATTACTTTGTCCAGTTCTGCAGCCCCCACCTTCAAAAGGACATAGACAGGGTAGAGGCAGTACAAAGAAGGGCGACCAACATGGTGCAGGGCCTGCACCAGGAGCCCTACAAAGAGAGGATTAAGGAATTAAATATGTGCACTCTGGAGGAAAGGAGGGGAAGGGGGGATATGAAAGAAACATTCAAATACCTCCCAGGTATAAACAAGGTACAGGAAGGGAGTATTTTCCAGACAAAAAGATACTCGAGGACAAAAGGTTACACTATGAAGTGGGGGGGGGCTGAGAGGAAATGTGAGGAAGTACTTCTTCATGGAAAGGGTGGTGGATGCTTGGAACAGCCTCCCAGATGAGGTGGTGGGGGCTAAAATGGTTATAGGATTCAAGAAAGCGTAGGATGGACACAAGGTGATCTTAGAAGTAAGGCAAGGGGGGAGTGCAAACTGGAGACCAAGTAGAGTCTGTGGTGCCACTGTAGGTAGAGAAAATGGGGCAGACAAGGTGGGCCAAGAGGTCCTTATCTACCAACAACTTTTATGTTTCTATGAAACTGGAAAAGAAGGTATGCCTTTTTGCAGAGGATACCAAAATCAGCTGTAGGGTAGACACCACAGAGGGAGTGGAGAGAATGCACAGGGATCTTGGCAAATAAGCAGTAAGACACAATGGGCGTTGGTTGTGCTGGTTTTGCCACACACCCAGGAGTGCAGTAAGGCATAAGGCTGCAAGCTGAGTGTCTTCAGTCCCTGGAAAGTGTGGGAAAACCAGCACAACCAATGCCCCAAAGTGTCTTATTATGCTTATGGAATGGGTCCATAGTCAACTTTTAAAAAACAGATTCAAAAAAATTGTAAAGCCACAAAAAATGTAATAGAATATTGATAAAAAAATGTAAAATTGTCCCTTCACAGATGATTTTCACCTGTCAGTCATCTGTCTTTCTCCACATTCAATACACTGTGTGATTGTTTACCATGGAATACAAGAATTTAAAACTCTGCCTTATTCCAATAGTAGAATGCTCCCTCCTCTCCCTCCTCAGCCACACACACACATGGAATTCATGAATTTAAAATTCTGTAGCGTTCCACTGGCATGCAGGCAAACGCAAACTCAGGCCTCTGGAGGCAGAACCTCAATTTCGTCTGCTGCAGAGTAAGGAGCAGGGAGTTCTCTGGTAAACTGGCAAGGATGGGGGGAAGGCAGGATTTGTCATGGTCATTAAAGAAACACCAGCAATGGAAACTCTGAATAGTACTTGATTTTTTTAATTTGCTTATGTGTATAAGAAGGGGCTCATGAGTGTAAAGAACATTCACGTATTTACTTATTTTGTTTAATTTAATTTAATGGAATTTTATTTTTAGGGCCTAGTTGAACATTTTTATATATGAGTAAAGGTGGACCCATGTTTGTGATGGAAATCAAGAATGAATGACATGGTGTTTGAATACCGTTGAAGAGTTGCTTAAATTCCAAATCCCACTGCCTAAACTTGTTCAAACCTATGCAGTTGTGGAGAATGAAGATATGGGTCTCAGAAATTGTTTAGCCTATCAGGAAGCAGGACATTTCTAACCCATTTTCTAAAGTACAATAACAGTAAAAATATAATAACACTACCCTTACCAAATGTGTTGCAATGGCAACACAGTGTTTTATCAATGGCAATACCTGGGTATGCCTGAAATTGTGCAATGGTACTACCCTGTGGTAGTCTGGTAGTACAATGGTATCAACTCAGTCAGGTTTCTGGCCTCAGTGGTAGTGCCATGGCACAGTGGCATCCCTATGGCAATTTCGGCAGGTTGTCTAGACTGGTAAATGGGTAATGGTACCACAGTGGTATTACGTAATTTTGAGCCCACTTTTATGTGGGACTCTATATTGCCTTTGAAGTTCCCAATGATAATGCAATGGTAGTACGACACTGTTTTCTATATACCACCAAGACTTATTTGGTACCACCATGGTATCAGTATTTTGTAATGTTACTACAAGGGTATTACGTTAGAAGAGCAGATTAGTGCACATATAAATCCCAAGCTTATTTGGTATCACTGTGGTATCAGTGCATCTAGAAATTTGATACCACTATGGTACCAACATGGTACACATCAAAATCAAACAAAGTTTGAAAGAAATACAAAATGAAATATACACTGATAAAGAAACACATTATGAGCTGCACAGTATATGCAAATCACAATAACAACCCTCAGTTAAGTTCCCAAATTGAATGGGATATCACTACTTCATTGAAATGCATTAAAATTCAATTAAATTCCATTAATCTTCAATTTTCTTCATGCAAACCCATTACTTTTCACCATTACATTTTGTATCACCCTTTTTAATGGCCATTTTTTATTCCCATTACATTTCCATTAATTGTTGATGTTTCATGGGTGCAAACCATTAATTTAATCACCCATGCCATAAATTAACCACTACAGGTATCCATTAAGTATTTAATGTGTGTGGTATGCCCCTTAAATTTTGTATCAGGCTATCTTAATGGCATGTTTAATAACCATTGAAACTGAGCAATGAGCTTTTCATTGCCATGAAAATGATGGTCACATACCGCTAATCCATTAATTGCCATTAAAACTGTCCAAATGAGCTTTTTATTACCATGAAAATAATGGTCCTCTTGTGGCAATACATTGACGGCCTTTAGGGATAGTTTTATTTACTATCTATCTGTACTACTTTCCCTTAAGAACTATGGGTCCCCTTTGACTACTGTGTAACCTTTTGTTTTACAGGTACTCCCTGTCCACTCTCCAGAATCTGCATCTCCAAAGAGGTTCCTTCACCTGGACTATAAAGTACCCATGAATTAGTTACATGATTGGGGATGGGGAGTTTGAGCCATAATTGAATCTGCATCCATTACAATGGGAGTCCAGATGGTTGTTGCCATGATGCTATATTGTAATGAGGGACACTTAAAAGGTATGGGATCAGTCCCTCCAGATCTGGTCCCCTATAGCTGGACCCCCACCTTGAAGCTGGACCCCTTCCCTGCAGCTGGACCCCCACAGCTGAAGACTAACTTTTTGGTACAGCACCTTGGCAACACCATTTACAGTGAGGGACACAGCAATGCTGAGAGATAAAATGAAGGACATGTCACTAAGGGACTGTAGAGAGGTATGGTACAGTCAATTTCCCATGTGTGGCCACCCTGCACTGTGATGCTAGACATTTTAAATACTGTCACAGTGGTCAATACCAACTTTTTTAGCCACTAGCCATCAGGGCTAGTGATTAGAAAAATTCACTGACCCAACAGGAGTTTCACTAGCCCAGCACAAAATGACCAGAAAAATCTCCATTGAAATGAATGGTCCCATCGAAATGTATAATGGCCCATTCATTTCAATTGCATTGGTTCTCGATATTTGCATAGCAACAGCAAATGGTCCTGGCTCAGACCAGGCCAATAGGAAAGGAAATCAGTGTGGGATGTGACTTCCTGCCGGAAGCCCATGAAGAGGACCGTTACTTTTGTACACAGATGAGGAAGGAGCAATCATCAAAATAGGGTTGTCAGAACCCTCTGAAGTTCTGGGTTCTAGTTCTAGCTAGAACTTTTGAAAAAGTTCTAGGGTTCTAATTTTTTTTAGAACTTTTTAGAACTCGAACCCTATTTTTTTATTGTGCTGCCAGTAACGAAGATAGTAATAAAATACATGTAAAGGAAAAACTGTTCAATATAAGGGGGAGAGAAATTATCTTGTGTGCCATTGATAAGAATACAACTAGGTTTATCTATGGTGTCTTCTGTTTGCTAAAGCCAGCAACTTAATACGTAACAGGCCCACCCACCCACCCATATGTTAAAAGTTTTCCTGCTGCAGCTGCATCATAGTTTCTTAGTGAAAGAAAGAGGCACATTAGCCATTTATGTACTCAGCTATATATACTCATCGTCATGAATTATGAGAAAAAATAACTGATATTACCTAATTTCAGCTATTTGCTGCTTTCTGTTTTAAATGAGTAAATCAAAAGTTGCTATGTTTAAAAGATAGCTTTTATAACAAAGTTAAGCCAAGTACTACAGCAGCAGCATGTGGAACTGTTGCAAAACATATTATGTCATAACATAGTCAGTCAAGACATTTGAATAAAAAAAATATGCCAGTCATTGTTGCTGGCAAAAATGCATGCAATTTTCTAAGGTAATGCATACATATACCAACATTTTTGTTGGCAAATTGAAGTAATACTTACAACTTTCTAAGATGATGCATTTTTGCAGCTGATACTTCAATAAAATCTGTATTTCAGTCACATAAATAAAAAGTGGTTTCTTCACCACATACTAAGGAACATTTAATGTAGCTGCAGCAGTTGGCATGTGATGTTTAAGGGACAGCGTCTGTCAACCCCATTATGTATCAAATTATCACTACTTATAAAGCAAAAACACTATGACACGTCACATTCTGTGAAAACTGCTGATGCAGATTTTCTTTTATTTCTGATTCCTTTATTCTTTTTAAAGGGACAGGACAATTGTGCTAGGTGGCAGCAGTTTGCAATGTATTTAATAAGAATATATATTATGTGTACAGTAGGTTCGGTCTGTCATCATTTTTCCTCACCATCCCCAGCTGATCACGAATCTGTAAATGAAAGAACTAAAACAACACCCACCTTTCACCCCATCACCCATTCCACTTTTCTTCCACCACCCTCATCTGAGCAGTAGCACCCATGCCACCCTTACACCCATGTTAAAACCAACCCACAACCCTCACCCATGTACTAGCATCCATTTTTCGTTTATGGCTAACATTTCTGTAATTGAAAAAATAATAAACAGCTACCAATTAGAACTCATTGTTTTGTCCTGTTTAAAATTGAAAAATAGACCATCTCTTGTCCCAGCCCATACTGATGCACCACAAAGTCACAGAAGGTAAATCCAAAAATATATGTTTGCACTTTAACTATAAATAATATGATACAGAAAGGATTGACGTGACAGTGTCCCTTTTATGCCAAATTTGGGCCTGTTCCTCTGATGTTAAAATTGCCCTGTATATAAAACTTGTTGACTTTAGTTTAGACCCTAGCTACAAAACAGTTTGCCATGAAATGGTGAAAGTTTTGAGGGGTATATAGTCCAAGGTAGTAGATCGAGAAAGGAGAGAGATGACAACCAAAGTCATCACATTCTGAAAAAATTTCATTTTTGGTGCAGAGAGACTCCGTCCCACACAATATTTACCAGCCACCACCATCTGAGTTGTTATCACCATCAACATCCACAACATCAAACACTTCAGGATCAGTTTGTATACTCTTGTAGGGATACGAAAATCTTGACTTATTAACTTTAATAAAAGTTAACGTGTGTACATTTTCTGGCAGCAACCTATTTCTGGTGTCTGTCACAATATTGCCAGCTGTACTAAACAGGCGTTCTAAAGAGACACTTGTTGCAGAACAACCAAGATATTTACAGGCTTCATCATACAGCTATGTCCAAATTGACTTTTTTGATCTCCAGTATCCAAAAGGGCATGCATCAATAGGAATAGGCAGTTCTTGCAGGTAACTGTCTACCATGATGGACAGAGACCGGTCAGAAGAGGAATCAGAATAAGCTGGTATGGCAGCAATTTGAGAAAGGTTTTGCCACAGATTTAGCTTGCTACTAAGGGTTGAAGAAGTGGCAGTTGTGGAACAACTACTGTTAATGTTTGGTGACTTTTCCAGTTCTATATCCCTTTGTGAAGATGAACCTGCATGTTGTGGTGATGACAACCTGAGGGTACTGTGCGTGTCTGTGTTTGACTCCTGTGAGTGCTGCAGCTCATCTAGCAACATACATTTGTACTGCTCTACATCATCTGTTTTTGGAAGATGTATAGCCTTGAACCTGGGATCTAAGAGAGTTGCAAGGATGTAGTGTTTTGATTCCGTCATTGCAACTAATTTGTCATTGGTTTTGAAGCTCTCGCTCATTCTCTTTACGAGATTCCCATGATACAGGCGACATGTTGTCTGCGCTTCAGATCTGTCTTTTTCTATTTGTAGATTTAGAACACTAAGATGATGTGAAATGAGCATTATGAGTGGGATAACCTGACTCACAGATGCGCCTTCAGAAGACATGTCCCTTGTAGCTGTCTCAAAAGGAGCTAGGATACAGCACACTGTCTCCATTAATTTCCACTGCAGCACAGACAGCATAATGCCATCTGCAATAATGTAACTGGAGCAATACTCATGTACAGCTTGCTTTTGCCCCAAGGCTGCAGCATATAAGCGTTGAGTTCCAACAGTGGAAACATTTTGAATCAGCTTTTGCTGGGGCAGCTTGTGTTTTGCAGTTCGGACAATGTCTGTATAGCCTTGGTTGAATGTGAAAAGTGAGTCACAATTTTTGCAAACAGCAATCATATCATCCACTTGTGTTTCGTTGCTGAGAAATCCAGTGACAATTAAGTGTAAGCAATGTGCAAAGCAAGAAGCATGCAGAAATCCTCCATCCTGTACTGCTTTCAAGATGTTGGCTCCATTGTCACTTACTATGAAGCCACATTTTAGACTGTGAGAATAAACCCATTCGTCAAGGAGGTCATTTAGTTCCTGCAAGATGTTTGCAGCAGTATGACTTTGCCCAAACTTCTTTATATGCAGCAGCGCCATCTTTTGGGGTGTCTTTGTTTTTGAAGAAGCACAAGAAAATGTGACCCAATGAGCGGTAAGGGACATGTAATCTATGTTTTGAGTGCTGGTCCACATATCTGTTGTGACATGAATAACCCCACCCTCCACAGTTTTAAATGCAAGCATCACTGTCGCTTTTAAAGCCTGATAAATGTTTGGTATTTCAACATAGGAAAAGTACCTTCGATGAGGAACATTGTAACGAGGCTCTGCTAATGTCATGAGCTCCCTAAAATCGTCATGATCTACCAAAGAGTATGGGAAAAGGGCTCCGGCTAACAGTTCACCAATTTGGTGATTAAGATGAAGGGTCCTTGGATGATTTCTAGTAAAGGTATTCTTCCTTTCAAATGCCTGAGACAGTGTTAGCTGTTTACAACATGTCCCTGCTGGTTTATTATACACTGTGCTTTGATGGGCAGATGGACGTGGAGATGGTGGACTAGGACTTATACATTCAGTGCCATCACTGGATGTGCAACTGGTACTAATGGTGCTGGCATTGGTGGTAACAGTGATCCTAGGGCTGGCAGTGGTTCTGCCCGCATCAAGTTCAGACAATTCAGTATCCATTTCAGATTCCTGACCCTTCTCATGTGTGGTCTGGAAGATGGAGGACATGGGTTTTGGATGATCAAGCAAAACTGAATGCTTTTCAGATGGCGTTTAAGAGCTGTAGTGCCAAGGCATGACACAACTTTACCACGGCTTACACTCTGTTTACACAGGGAACAAATTGCTCTGCATGGATCAGTTTTACTGACAGAGAAATAATTCCACACCTCAGATGTGACAGATTTTGTTCGAAAGTCTAGGAAGATAGCTAAAGACTGTTTGTGTCTTTTCACCTGTCCTAACAGAACCTGGGGTGGGACATGCTCCTTGGTGCTAGAAGAATGGGCAGAAGACTCTGATGGATTTTCATTGCTGGCCAACACAGAGTGGTGGATTCAATGGCTATGTCCTTTTCATTGCCAACAGTGCTGGATGTATTTGCAAGTGCACTACCTGATTCATTGTCAGCAGACTTGCTCATTTCACTTTGTTGAGGAAGTAATGATTCATCGAGACACAACAGTGTCAGACTGAGACAAAGCTACTGTCTGAGTCAGAGAGGACTCACTGTCACTTGCATTATTGCTGCTAGTCACAGGGATCTTAACAGCATGAATGGCATACCTTATGGTGCCTCTCCGTGTGACCCCAGCAGCTGTACAGGTTTTCTTAAAGGTCCCCTTTACCACACTTCACTGTTGCTCTTTGCTGTTTGTTGAATTTTTATCACGTGAAACATTTTGCTTATTTTGCTAGCACCAGGATTACCACTACCACCAACACCTGCTCCAACACCAGCACTAGATGCTTCATCTATGTTGGTGTCAGCCATACAAAACCAGTATACTGCAGGAATACACCACACAATTCCTGTGTAAGAAAGCAATGTGATCTATGATCACTGGCTACAACTCCAAAATTGTATTTTGGCTATGTGACACTGTGATGCAGTGGACTGAAAGTAATTGAAGAATATGACAGTTTGCAACTAAAGGTTCAAGGCTTACAGAATGATTGGGCTGCTGGGCAAAGGCATAAGCATAGCAGTCAAGGGTGCACAGCAGCAGGGTGATGGAATGACCACAAGAGACGAGTTACACACACAACCGAGGAAAGAGATTTTCTGTCTCTTCTCCCAACAGGAAATATATTTTTGACTTCTGTTGTGTATTTAAGGATAATGTCACCACACAACTGCCCACTGGGCTTCACACGGTAACACACACTGGGTAAGGTACAGTGCAGTCAAGGGCACACAGCAGCATGGTGATGGGCTGACCACAGAGATGGAGCTACATACACAAACCCAGGAAATAGATTTTTCTGTCTCTCATCCCAACAGGAAATATATTTTTAAGCTTCTATCATGTATTTAAGGACAATGCCACTACAAAACTGGCCACTGGGCTTCTGTCTTCCTCCCAACAGGGAAATATATTTTTAAGCTGTTGACAACTTGCAATGTATTTAAGAATAATGCCACCAGAAAACTAGCCACTGGGTCTCTCATGATAACACACACTGGGTACTAGGGTACAGTGCAGTCAAGGGCTACACAGCAGCATGGTGATGGGCTGACCACAAGAGACGGAGCTACATACACAAACCCAGGAAATAGATTTTCTGTCTCTCATCCCAACAGGAAATATATTTTAGGCTTCTGTCATGTATTTAAGGACAATGCCACTACAAAACTGGCCACTGGGTTTCTATCTTCCTCCCAACAGGAAATATATTTTTAAGCTCGTTGACAACTTGTCATGTATTTAAGAATAATGCCACAAGAAAACTAGCCACTGGGTCTCTCACGATAACACACACTGGGTACTAGGGTACAGTGCAGTCAAAGGCACACAGCAGTAGGGTGATGGCCTGATCACAGGAGATGTTTCTGTCTCTCCTCCCAACAGTGAAAAAATGTATTTAAGGATAATACCACCAAAACACACTGTAATAACTAGGGTATAGTGCAGTCAAAGGAAGGAACACAGCAGCAGTGTCATCCCTCCTGATACTTGGTTGTAGGACTTGACTTTAAACAATTCAATTCAATAAAAGTTCACTGTTCACATTCACTCATTTAACTTTGTTTCTCTCAAAATCTGATTTTCTTCACCCTCCCCAGCCAGGGTGCTCTGTCTCCACGACAAATCCCACTAGAGAGAGATATTGAGTAGTTAATCTTAAACAGATCAGGAGGATCAGAAAATTCATCAAATATAGTAGTTTGGCAACTAGAGACTAAGCATTCCAATGCAGGCAGTCAGCTAGTAGATATAATATCCCACATGGCACACAGCGAGAGAGACCCTCACCCACCATTTTTCCTACCCTCCTTGCTTTTCTTTTCACCCAGTGTCCACTGTCTACCACCCACACTTGAGATTTTTATTTTGTTTTACTGAGTAGCTGGAGGAAAGCAAGTCGTCCTTTTTTTTTAAATGCCAGCCCACGAGTTTGTTCGCAACTCATGAGTCGGACTGTCGCATAGCATAATCAGGCACAGCAGAATGATGCAACTCCTTTAATGAACAGTGAGCACTGATCACTCAGCGACTTATATACCGTGCTGGTATGAGCACCACATGACCGCAGAGCAGTTGGTCAGGTGGTGGTGATACGATGACTGGCTGCCAGTCTGGGATCAAGGGTACGCTCTCATGAGCTTGATCTCACAATGTCCCCCACAAGAACAGTGTCAGTAACTGCATCGGGATGTGGGGCGGAACACGGCGAAACTTTACTCGAGTAAGATTTTTTTCAATCGGGGGCTGAAGTTTTGCATTCGGGACTTGGGAGGGATGCGCTTACCAGAAAACTGAAAAATAACATTTTTTTACAAAGATTCGAACCCTTTTGTGAACCCTCTAGTGTTCGAGTCCTAAATTAGAACTCGAACACCAGGGTTCGAGATGGGTTTGAATCTTGCTCGAACTAGTTCTGACAACCCTACATCAAAATGAGGGGAGCTATGACAGCCTCTTGTTTTAGAGGTAGTTTCATTTCTTCATTTCTGAGTATGTTTTATTGGGCAGCAAAGGCAGACGTGTAATATCCCCAAAGACTGGGTCACGACTAAGCTCTGTTGATGCCAACAAGCCCCAGTAAGGTGACTCCAGGTGCCCCTATAGTTTAGGTTGCAAGGGGGGAGAACATAGTGGCCAGAGCCATATAAAAATAAAGTGCTTCTCTGCAGTTAAAAAGTTTTTTTCTTCTTATTGCAGCCTGCCCGGTAAAGGTGGCACAAGCCAGTGTCACATCTAAGGTCCAGCTTTCACTGGACAGCTGTTTGTTATGGATTCAGCATCCTGGATGCCATGGAGGATACTGAGAGTGGCCAGTAATGGCCTTTAGGAGAATTTGAATTGACTGTGAAGGAGGACAGTCAGGGTAGTTCAGATGCCCCAAAGAAAAACAAATACATGAAGAAAGTGCAGCAGAATAAAGAGGGGACACAGGGAAGTAAATTCAGAGCAAAAAGCAATATCTGTAGTCCTCCTCACATCCCTATGTCAGTCTCAGTGGTCCCAGCAGTTTCAGTGGTCCAGTAGTTGTGGCGGTCCCCAGGATCAGCAGTTGGCAGCTGTAGTGTGGGTTCTGTTTAGTCCCATCTGTGTTTTTTTTTGTAAAGAAAAAGTAAATTGCAGTTCCTTGGCAGTGGCCCCCACAAACAGGAAAGCATCATTAGATGAATGAGCATCAGGAGGAGCCAACCCATCAAGGAAAGACCTCCCACCTGCCTGCAGCCATCAGGGCATCCAGCATGCACTTAACCCACCTCCTGTCTCAACTTCTCCCCAGTTTGGGGCAGTGAGTCGGTGACAGTGTCTTAAAGCAGGCACTGTCTGCCTGAACTAATACTGAAATAAAAAAAGATGTTTTTTTCATGCAGTGAGCACAATAAAGGGTGGCCATAGATGTTAATGTGGTCAGGGCAAGGCCCTGGAGCAAGGAACTGCCATGGGTGGATCTATTCAAATGTATTTAAAATCGGTCCAGGAAGGGAGCATACAGTGAGATGGTGGCCTTATTCAAAATTACCTAAATTTATTTAACTTATGCTCCTAAATGGAGCACAAGGGTGGACAGCATTCAAATGAAGTAGTTATCGAAGGTGGAGCAGAGGGCAGGCAGGCCCTGAATTAGATGGTGAACAGAGTGCTAAGGAGCAAGGTTAGAGTAAAGTCTCAGTTATAACCAAGCTAGCCAGTTGGGCTAGTAAATAATTGCTAGCTGTCTCAAAGGTTTTTTTTTATTCAGAAATAAGCGCTGGGGAGCTACCTGTAGTTGTGGGAAGTAAGTCCCAGATTATAAAGTCAGAGTGCCCCAGGGTGAAACAGGTGACTATAATAGCCAAGTTGCCTCCAGTAGCTGGGCTAGTGCTATAGGGGTCTCTAGATCTGTTACTGAGGTCACTAGTCCTTTACTGGGGCTGGGGCAGCTATGCTACTGGGGTGGCTAACAGGCTATGGCTCTGGCAAGTATGCTGCTCATGTGGATAACTGCCTGGTCCACTCCCTTACTCTTGCTCCTGACTGAAAATGATACCCAAGTGCACTTTAAATCAGTAAATTCTACTATTTTACAATACTAGCTTGGCTACTGTTTGCCATTTGGCTATAGCCACCTTTATCACCCTGGACTTACACTCTGGGTTTTACTTAACCTAACTGGCCATTGGTGCTTATTTCTGAATACATTTATTTATTTTGTTTATTTACTAAAAAGTTTCACCAGGAAAGGCACATTGAACAAACAAGTTAAAAAAACTCACTGTTCCAAGATCCATAGCGGCTGTGAATGTTTGCGCACATGCACAAGACAGTCTGACTCACCACGGGATGGTAAAGAGAGCGGGAAAGAAAGTGAAGCGGCCTGCTGCTGCTGCTGCTGCTGCTGTTGTGATCTGAGTTGAGCTGCCTTGCCTGCCTGTGATTCTGTGAGTGAGTTATGTCAGAAGAGAAGTAGAGCAGGAGGCAAGTCTCAGCACGCCTCCTAGCTTATTGGCCCTCATTGCACACCAACGTCTGGGGACAAACAAGTGAAAAAAAAAACCTCGGTCTCTCCTAGGCGATGACACCTCACTGCACGTCTTTGGCTCATTGAGGCAGACTCCACTCTACCGGCTCCACATCACAGTATGTATGGCTCTGAGGAGGTAAGAACCGGGGTCCCTTCTCACCCTACCCAGAGGGGTTAACTGGGCACCTAGGTAAGTGGAACCATGTACTCTAGGGGCAGACCATGATGAGGGTGGATCATGCAAGAGAGGCTGTCTGAGAGTGTGGAGAGAGGAGGCAGTAGGGTGCACAAATACAAGGTTAAAAAAAAAGCAATTAGCAATCAGAAGCAGTATAAAGATTCCACAGAATAACCCATTCAGAACTGCAGTCACCAGCGCTTTTTGAGTGCTAGGTGTTGAGCACTTTAAACCAGCACTCAACAAAAGCTCAACTTGTGCACTTGAATGCTTTTTGAGTATTTAAATTAGTAACCGAGTACTGGCTCAGGATTTTAGTTTCAGAATATGTTAATTAAAGAAGCATTTGAGCGCAGATTGAGATCTTAAACTTTCAGAAAGCACTTACAAAAACTCAACTTGCCAGATTACAGGCTCATATATTCCCCATCCTCCAACAACTGTAGCTGTATACTGATTCCACTCAGCCTTGGCTCTTAGTATCTGAAGACCCACCAAGCCAGCCATGGAATCTGGTTTTCCCCCTCCCCAGTTGCAGGCTCCCAGACCCATCCCCAAGCCCATGCTGAGACTCCTTACACTGCCCACTACAAGTGGGTGTCAGTGTGATCACTTCTGGCTACAGTTACAGGAAGCTGGCCCATCATTTATCAATGTTCATCAAATGCAAAAGGACACTGCTGTGTTGCAGGACAGTAATTACCTTTATTGAATTCATTGAATATCACACACTCTCACAGCTCATACTTCACAGATGCCCTATGCATTTTTTCACTGTGTGATGCCGAGAAGGCAAAACTCTCTATTTATAGTGCTTAATGGTAAGACATTGTAAGGAGCAATGCAATTTCCCATCAAGATGCTTTTATACAGTAAATACTGTATATGTGTGTGTGTGTATATATATATATATATATATATTTTTTAATCATATAAAGGGTCTGGACCAGTGGTGCTGAGGGATTGAGGTGCTGGATGCCACATGTCACTCTACGTTGATGACCTGAGTTTGGAAGTGGATTCCAGTTGCTGGGGCCAGCTTGGAAGGGGGAAGAGACTGAGCTTGGGACTGCTCTCCTTTTCCAGGGAGGGTGGGCTTGTGTGCCCCAACCTCTGACTGGTAATAGCACAGGCTAGGGTGGTGCAGAAGAGGTACAGTGGGCTGGTGATGTTTGCATGCCTCTATATGCATGCCTCACACTGGCTGCAGAAGGGATGGGAGAAAACTGGAAAATGGAAGCTGACATTTCAGTGAAGCCCTGCATGTTTGTCTGTGGACCCGTACTGCCACCCTAACCATGGTCTGAACTAGACTGTCTCAGGTGGGAGGGTGGGAGTATGGCCCTTCCTCCCTCCCTTGGCCCTGCCATCGGGAATCTGTGGTGGCACCCCTCCATGAGGTGACCCCAGGGCACACAAGCCCTTATCTTTAGGGAGAGGAACAGTGCTGAGAAGCCCCCCAAATCATCTCACTCAGTAGAAAAAAAACCAAAATGTGCAAAATGTAATCAGCTGCAAAGTGCATTTTTTTGCCATTGTACGGTCACCATCTGTCCAACCCCACCAACTAGCCCCCATCTTCAGGGATTTATCCACCCCACTGGAACACATCTTGACTTACCCCCACAGCGGGGCTGTTCGTGAGGGACTTCTCATGGAAATATAGAAGTTGTTAGCAGAAAAGGACCTCTTGGCCCACCTAGCATGGCCTAAAATGCCTTCCTACTGTGCGATAGCAGACCCTACTCTCTCCCCAAATGGAAGCTGCTTTGTGGTCCTGGGAAGGGGGGGGAGTGCCTAAGTTGGTTGCATGGGTCTAGTTGAGGGTGGACATCCTCCCGTCCTCCTGTGTGGCCGATGTTGTCTTTTCTGAATATGCTGATCCCCAGGGAGGCATGGCATACAATGACATAGTGGTGCAAAAAGTGTTGGATGTCTGACACACCTCACAAAGATCTCAAGCACCGGCTGTCAGACCCCCACTCTCCACCAGTGGTTGGTCAAAAGCTGGATGCTTCCCTCACCCCTGTAGAGGAGAGCAGACTATGAGTCATTCAATCCTCCTCTCCTCAGCTAGCCCTCTGACATTCTGGGCTTACTTCCAAACCCAGAATGTCAGGCCTCAAGTGAAAGCTATACCACTGTGTTGGCAGGCCTGCAAAGTTAAATTGTAAAGTGCTCAGCTGTGCTCTTTATTAATTTCACCTGGCAATATTGACAAAAACACAATAATAAAATAAGGCAAATACCACAAGTGATTTTTTGTAGCATTTTAATGTGTGCTCCTCACACACCGCATTTTGCCATTTGTATGCATGAATATTTGGTTTTACTCACCAGTGTTCAAAAGTGAGCAGTACCCACTCTGAATATATCTTATCAGGAGCCCTACGTGGTACAGTACAATGTTGGTATCACATGTGACACAGTAAAGTGTCACATGTGATACAGTACAGTGTCTGCATTGCATGAGACAAAGTGCTGTGTCAGCATCACCATGGCACAGCATAGTGTTAAACAGTAGTATGCCACGTGGCAGTGTTGTGTCAGCATTGCCTGTGGCACAGTGATGTGCAAGCAGTGCAAGTGGCACAGTTTACTCATGACAATGCACAGTGTGGTGTTGGTAGTGTATGTAGCACCGCACAGTATCTGCATGTCATCTAGCAAAACGCGATGCGTGCATAGAATGTGGCACCATGACTGACATCAGTGCACATGGCACTGTGCGGTGTTAGCAGTGCATATTGAACTGCAGAATGTCAGCCCTGCAACTGACACATTGCTGTGTCAGCGCTGTTTGTGATGCACTGTGGTGTCTGCACTGCACGTGGCCTAATATGGGGCTGCTACTGCATGTGGCCCAGCAGTGTCTGCATTTCATATTGTAGACCGCATCTTTTTTCAGTGAATGTGGCACAGGGAAGTGGCAGCAGTTCTCATGGCACAGCAAAGTATCAGTAACACATGTTGCATAGTAAAGTAACAGTACTGCACGTGGCACAGCATGGTACTGGCAGAGCATGTGCCGGGAGAGTGCTGTGACACTGGTTGGGAGCACATGCTGTACAACCACAGCAAAATACCATGTGTAGTGCCTTCACCAGGGTGGGTTGTCTCAGGAGCCTGCCATCTGTGCTAAGTGGAATCAGAAGGGGAGTGGCCATTCCATATGCTGGGAGGAATGGTTACAGGTGAGATAAGCCTGAGGTACGTGTGTCACTCAAGGATGGCTTCTACTCCCTTAAGCTGCCTGCATCTGTTCCTATTAGCTACTTTGCACAACTGCTAGACACAGCATCCTCAGTAAAAGCATAGTCTTTGGGTCTGGACCCCCTCTCCCAAACAGCACCTCCTCCCAGTACACAAAGCTGAGCAGCACTTCTCTGCTGTGGATCTTCCGCTCCCCAGAGAAGGAGTGGCAGCTGCAGGGGATAGTTTGTTTGTGGGAAAGGGGTTCCTGCTGTTGGGTGGGGCACAATACAGTAGTGCCTCCAAGTAGCAGTGTCCAGGAGCCCTACCAAAAGAAACTGCTCACCAAGCATCTCAGGCAGGGCATTATAGTATGCTTGTGATCCCATTTGGACCAATTTAGTTTGCCTACAGGAGAGAAAAACATGCTTACTTTAGGCATATTCTGCCCAAACAAGTTGCCAGTAGCCTCAGTGGTCCCCATTGGCAACTACTGTGCCCAGTAAATTCTCCCACAGCTTGAGCATCATCTGTGGCAGATTGGTGATGGCCGTGACATTGTGGGTAACCATACATCATGTGTCTCTACACAGCAACATGAATTGTAGGTGGCCATTGAGAGAAGCTGGGAGGGTGCAAAAGCTTGTGAAAATTCCTCAGCAGGATGGCACTCAGCCCCCCCCACCCCAGGAGGAATACTGTGGTTGCCCTTTTGGATCTCATGCTCCCATTCCCATTTTTGTTTGTAGTCCCAGCTTAATTTCTTTGACTCCCCTCTCCATTACAAGAAATCCTCACTTCTTGTTCGTTACTGTAGCCTACAATTAATATTCTCCCTTTCACTGTTGCACCCTCTCTCAAGTTCCCGTTTCAGCCACATTCATGTTTTTTCCTTTTTTTTTTTTTGTGCTGCACCTCCTTTTGCCATCATCCCCCTTGTCATTTCCAGTAGCTGGCAGGACTAAAAGTCCATCTACCTGACAAGATTTTCAGTAGCCCAGAACAATTCATTTCAACAATGTTGTTTTGTAATGCCCATAGCTTTCCTACCTTTTAGTTGTTCCTACTTTTTTCTGTTGGGGGCTTATTTAGGTTCCTTCTAACAAACACATCAAAATGTAGAAAAAATATCAAACAGCAAAAATACTATGAGTAAAGGAAAAAAAAACAACAGAATGAATGGGTACATTTCTCTGGCAGGCGTTGCATTGAAAATATGCCCGCTTGGAAACAGCAGCACTAATCTTAGAGTCCAGTAGGAATATTCCACAGGCACATGTGCATCTGGGGACTCTTTTCATTGTGGCACTACCAGAAGGGTTCAGGATGGAATGTGCACAACTCTGAGCAGTTAGAAAAGGCATACTTCAGTGAGTACTGCATGAAACCAGCTACTAAGACGTCAAAGCATTACACCCAGCAACAAGAAATGGTCTGCAAACAGAAGAAAAAGAGCAGGCTGAGAAAAAGGTAGAAATTTTTGTTTATCTTTTAAACAGTAATTTGATGAAAAACATCTAGGCTGAACTGTGCCTACAGAGCAAGATCTGTCAGATCTGAAGGAGGGGCCACAAAAAGTTTGAAAATAATATACAAGTAAAAGTCAAGGGGCCTTGCTCCACAATCCCAGCCATTAGCAAGGAGCTGCTGAATCTCTGCAAATTCAAATCTGAGTGAGGGAGAAGGGAGTTGGTTTTAGGTTAGTGCAGTAAATTAAACTTTGAGCTATGGAGGATTGAGGGGTTTGTACTGTAGCCTGTGAATTCAAACCTGTGATTAAGTAAGGGAGAAGAAATTGATATTTGAGGGGGCAGCTGTTCTATTAAAATTCAAACTTGAAGGGAGTTGGATTTAATTACTGCAGTATTGGAATTAAACTTTGAGCTATGAATCTGTAGCTCTGTCCTCCCATTTAATAGCAGTGATGTGTGGGCTACAGGAGTTCACTACAGAGCTTGGGGGTTGGGAGGTTGGAGGGAGACAGGGGATTCAAATGGTGCTTGGGAGGGAGGGTTGCAAGTAGTAGTTGCTGAAGGGGAAAGAGGGCCAAAGGAGCCTGTAGGTGCCAGTGGGGAGGAAGGCCAAGAGAGCCAGTAGCTGTGGGGGGGGGGGCTCTTGACCCATGCATCTGGGCAAATGATTGCGTCACAGTCTTCAGGACATGGTTACACTATGGACAAGGCTGTAAGTTTTTCATGTAGTGCACGAATTTCACGATTACCGTGAAAACCAGATGTCTCCGTGACATATTACATAAGTCCTAACTTGTCTTGTTTGTTAACTAATATGCTTGTTTCAGCTAAAAAAACAAGGTTATTTCTCTGTCCTGCAGCCTTGCTTCATGGAGCCGCTTAACCTCCTGTTGCTGGAAGGGTGGGTGGTGTTGATCCACGTCCCATTCTGCTGCCGACTGTACTCAAAAAGGAATGCAGCCTTGCATCGTGGAGCCGCTGAACCTCAGATTGCTGGAATGGTATGGGATGTTGCTCCAAGTTCCATTCAGCTGCCAGCTGTGCTAAAAAAGGAATGCAGTCTTGCATCGTGGAACCGCTTGCCTTCCACTTGCTGGATGGATGTGAGCACAGCCATCAGGTTGCTATAAGGGGTGGGGTCTGTTGCTCCAAGTCCTGTTCGGCTGCTGACTGTGCTAAAATAGGAATGCAGTCCAAATATTTGCTGTGTCACATCTATCCTAGATGGGAAAGGGGCTAATTTTCTCCATGCACCGATTGGCTGCCAACTGTGCACAAAATCAAATGCAGACTTGCTTCTGTGAAAAATCATTTTTCGCTGTGTGTTCACAGTGAAAACGGCGATTTTTAGCTTGAAAAACTTATAGCCACTATGGATGTACTCAGCACTCTGTGCTGGCGTAGGACCTTAGAAGTATGCACCACACTGCACCTTTTGATCTGAGCAGCAAACCTGGAGACCAAGGTTTGAATCCCACAGCCCTTTGTTACATACTATGTAACCTTGGGCAAGTCACTTAATTTCCCTGTGCTCTTAGCTCACACCTGAAAAGAAGCTTTGGCTTAGTGTCCTTTTCCTGGTTAATTAGTTTCCCCTTCCCTTTCCCCATTTCATTAAAGCTGAGCCATTAGCCCATCAGAAGCTCCGCTGACCCACCTGGGCTACTGTTCTGAAATACTGGCCACCTGGCCATCCAGTGCACTAAGAGGATTTAGCTGAACCCCTTCCTAAATGCATTCTCTTTTATTTCCTCTATTATTTGATTTCCCCTTTCTCTGTGTCTTTTTTTCCTACTTTGACCCAACTGTACCTTTAATTCTAAATGTACCATTTTCCTTACTTCTGTGCTGTTCTATACCTGTTGCATTTCTCAGCTCTCTGTTTCTGCTCTTGCTACAGTATTTTCTCCATATAAACCTGATTTTATTTTATAGGTCTGACAGGACACAAATTGTTCTTCCTCATCAGATAAGTATCATCTATCTTTAACTTGTTCTTTCCACCCTATTTTCTCTCTAAGAACTGCAGATCCTTTGTGACCCTTTTTTGTGTTTTACTTTACAGGGACCCATGGACATCATCCCTTAAAGACCTGCCTCTAGTTTGCTATTCCTCAGGTAAGAGACTCAGATTCTACCTATATGTGGGTTGGCTGTAATACTGTGGCCATGCCCATTACAGTGCGTGTCAGAGGGAGGTGAGAGACAGTGGGACAGTGAGAGAGAGAATGAGAATGTCAGGGACCTTGGAGGGAGAGGGGTTAGTAATGTGGCTCTGGAGGAAACAGGGTCATTTTGTGGGACAGTGGAGGGCCGAATACTGGAGGTCATCAGGGAGGGAGGGTGCTGACTGGGGCAGTGGAGGAAGGGGGCTAGTTTAGGGTACTTTGGAGGGTGGGGCCTAGTGTCTGGGCAACTGTCTTGTGTTGTGGAGGAAGGGGGATAGTGTTGGAGCATGGTGGTAGGGAGACTATTGTCCAAAACTGTGGGGTGAGGGGCATTTGAATTGGGGCTGTGGTGGGGAAAAAGCTAGTATGGTGGGGGCCATTGGGGGAGGTGGCTGGTGGGTGCTTTGGATGGATGTAGTCTGGTGTAGGGTGCTTTGGACAGAGGTGGCCTGACAGGGTTCTGTTGATGGAGGTAGGCTGGTGAAGAGTGCTGTAGATGGATGTCACAAAATGTCTGAGCGTGGGGGTGTAGTCAGCAGCCTGGGAAGTGGAAGGGATCAGCTGGGCAGTAGTTCAGCCAGAGTTACAATCCCTTCCATCTTTTACAAGACAGCATTAACATTTATAATTTTGACAAGGAGGGATTCACTGCAGCAAAGTAATGGGCTACTAAGCCCAAAATTCTGACACCTTTACTTTAACAGACGTGTGTTATATGGTCATATTAAGCTCCAAAATACACCACCATGCATCTAAAACCCAAGAGCTCTTAACTATTTCCTCCAGCAAAACAACTCCAATTATCCAACAAAACTTAAGGGTTCCTTCTATTTGTTGCTATGAGTTCTTTATTATGGGCACTCCTGGCTGTTATGCTTTTTTCCTGCAGCCAATCCTTTAGAGCACCAGGGGCTAACTAATTGGCCACTGCACAAATCTACTGTATGTGGTGCTTGCTGCTTTCATGCTCCTCTCAGGGAGTCCACTAATTTCCCCCTGCCTACTTCCTACAACTACTTTTAAGCCCATTTTGGGCACTGGCCTTTAGCCGCAGTGCGGCTTTTTCATTGTGGTCCCCATCTTCTTCTTTTTTTTTTATTTGTAGACTCTATTTTTGCATTCTGGATGCCCAGGGCAACCTTCCAGAATACCCACTCAACTCTGCCTTCTACTCCCAGCCTGCCCCTACCCCTCCCACACACACACATTGATCTCCCTTCTGATCCATGGCAAGTACAGCCCTCAAGTTCACCCTTGGGGAGGGCTTGCCCACCCTTGGTGGCCTGGTCTTGAATTAGAGGGAGCTACCGTGAGAACAGGTTGCCTGTGGGAGATCATGATGCGAGTGGGTCTAATGGCAGGATGCTGGCAGGTCTCCGGGGTCAGCTTAATTTCCGCTGATCACCAGAGGGTTTTTCCTACATGGTTGCCCCTCAGAGTTACAAACATGCAATTGCGTCCAATGGCACTACATGCTGACATACACTGGAACTCTGTTCCTTGCAGCTGCAATGCTGCTTGTTCCTTACACTGCCCCTAACCACCATCAGGGGCTGCCCAAGAGCAGTGAGTTCCCTGGATCCCTCCCTGGAAGGGAGATCAGTCCTTCGGATTCCTAATCCCTTCCCTCCCCTGCCAACTGCCGACTGCCTGAGCTCGCTTCTGAACCTGGATCACCATTGTGGCATCCAGTGCCTCAACCCACTTGGAATGAAACCCAGCAGAAGGAAACAGGCAGTTGGAGGTAGAAGATAAGTACTTTCTCTGTGCTGTTTGTTTTCCTTTAGGATTGAGCTAGCATTTCATGAGATGGTAATGTGTGCTGTGTAATTTCAGCGGTACAAGTTCCAAACAAATGATTTTGTCTTGGCTGGGAGGAGGGGGCCATTTAACTGAGAGACAAAGGTTGGAAATACACAGGAGGGGAAGGGGTGGTCACGTGACTTGGACCAGCCAATAATGGGGCTGGAATCCACTAATATTTCAAGCGGACCAAGTGACCCTGAAGCTTGAGTGCAACGTAGCTGGAGTGTAGCATCTTGAGTAGCATCTGCAGGGCATCAGCAGGGAGGAGAGCAGGCAGCAGAACATGCTGGTAGACAGTAAGAGCCTAACTTGGAGGGCCACATATATATCCATTACAGACATGGGGAGTTCAAGGTGGGGGAAGAGGTCCATGGAGTGGGGCAGGACCAGGTTAAGGGAGGAGAGGATGTACACTGGCAGTCAATTAGGGTGGGAGATGGGAAGGGTTGTATGTTGCCAAGGATGTGGAGCAGCCATATTCCTGGGAGTGGCTTGGAGGGCAGGGGGCTGCAGAGTGTGTTGGCAGATGGGCTAGCTCAGGCAGGAAATAGGGTGGTTGATAAGGGAACTGGAGGCATGGAGGAGACAGGATGGGGGAATACAACTGGGGGGACACCTAATGAGGCATTCAAAAGAGCTCATAACAGGCACAGATAAGGGGGAACTAGGTGGGACAGCAGGAGGGCCACACAAGTGGCTGCAGCCTAGGGAAGGAAGTGATAACTGGAGATGGGTCCGGCACAGGGGCATGACTAAAACTTGGTCGGAGCAAAGATAGCCTGGGGGAAGGGGAACTGGACTCATTAATGGAAAGGAGATTAGCACTGCAAACAGATACTCAAGGTTGGCTAGTCTAGAAGACCAGGAAGCAGAGAGGAGGGAAGTTACAGCGAAGGAGCAGGGAGAGGTCGCTACAGGGGAAACGTTACATAGCAGGGAGACAGAAGGCAGTACACCAAAAATACACAGTGGTGGGGGGGGCTCAGCAAGGAGATACAGTCTCTCTGGAGGGAAGTTAGGAGCAAGGAGACAGGAGGACAAGGGAAGCAGCAGGCAGCCTAGGGAAGGCTAAGGATAAGGACAGGAGGGGAGTCAGAGTGGGGGAGAGCCACATTTCAGGGAAGACATGGGGAAGTAATAGCAGAGGAGGTGGTAGCATGGTGGATGGAGCAACAAATGAGTGCAAAGGGGAGGTTCCACAGTCAGAAAATAGTTCAGAGGTGGAGGTCAGTACCCCAGTCATATTTGCGAGGGGAGAGAGGACAGGGCAAAGGTTAGAGGAGGCAAAGGGGAGGCTGGACAGGGGGGATGAAAGAGCCTCACAAGTTGGGGCGCAGGGGAGTGATGGTCAACAAGAGAGCAGGATAAGCACCAGTGAGTCCTAATTTTGGGGGATTCTATACTTAAGGGTATAAAATGGGTGGGGTGCCAGAAAAAGTAACAACTGGGTAGAGTGCCTGCCAGGCATGACAGCAAGTAGAGTGGGGCAGAATATGGTCAGATTTGTGGGGAAGGTGGAGGGGAAGTCACATATTGTGGTGCACCTAGGAATAAATGATCTGGAAGGGAGAAGGATAGAGAAGGTACAAGACAGCTTCAGGGAAGTGGTGAAACTATGCAGCAAAGAGGGAACAATGGTAGCCTTCTCAGAAGTTCTGCCAGTGTCAAGGGCTAGTACAGGCAGGAAGATAAGAATCAGTGACTTCAACAAGTGGCTGAGGGAATGGTATGTGTCCAAGGGGTATGGACTGGTGGGGGATTGGGGTAGCACATGGGATAACACAGATCTTTATGCAGGGGATAGGTTACTACTCAGTAGGGCAGAGTCACAGGTGTTGAAGCAGAAGCTGGGTGATTTCATCAATGTGTATCATTTAAACTAGGTAGGGGGGGAGGTATTGGAGCTGGAAATCACCAGGAGAGGGGGTCCAATGGACCTCTCCCCATCACTGGGATAGATATGAGCTTAGGTGAAATAGGGGTTGAAGTGAAGGGTAAAGAAGCCGGAAGGCTAGGAGCAGTGTGCAGAATGGTTTCACTAAATGCTAGGAGCCTGGGGAATAAGTTAGCAGAGTTGCAGGCATTGATGGCAGAGGGGAAGGTGGACATAGCTGCATTACTGAGACATGGGCAACCAAGCACCTTGACTGGGACCTAACCATCCCAGGGTACAAACTATTCTGGAGGGATAGAGATTCAGGGAAGGCTGGGGGGTTACCATTTATGTTAGGGAAGGGATCAGATGTAATTGGGAGGAAGAGGAGTAGGGCAAGTCTGAAGTAATCTGGCTGCAATTACACAGTCAGAAAGGGACCAAGATTTGTCTGGGGGTCATTTATAGACCTCTGGCCCAGGAGGAGGACATTGACAGGGAACTGGGTGAGCAGATAAGGAGGCATAGTGCAAAGGGAGCACAGTGGTGGCGGGAGATTTTAATCTACCAGGGGTGGATTGGAGCATTCCAGCAACCACTTGCACCAGGGAGCAGATCATCCTGGAAGCGTTCCAGGATGGCTTCCTTACCCAGAGGGAAATGGAGCCAAAGAGGGAGAGAAATATACTAGACCTGGTACTGGAGGATGGCGAACAGGCTGGGGATGTACAGGTGGAGGAACCTCTAGCAAGCAGTGACCACCGCACAGTGTGGTTCTCAATCAATCTGGGTAGGGAAGTAGCCACCACAAAAACTAGGGTCCTGGACTTCAAAAGGGTGGACTTTGGCAGGATGGGACAAATACTGGAAAGTCATATGGCAAGCATCCACCCAGAAATGGACACGGAACAAAAATGAGCAATCATCAAGACAGAAACATAGAAACATAGATTTTGACGGCAGATAAGGACCGCTTGGCCCACCCAGTTTGCCCATTTCCCTACCTATTGGATAAGCTGCAGATCCTAGTTAACCAGCAGCCTACTTCTTCCTACCCCTACCCCCTAGAATTGCCTTATGACTGTCCCATGCATGCTTGAATTCCACCACTGTTTTTGACTCCACAACCTCCTCCGGAAGGCCATTCCATGCATCCACAACCCTCTCTGTGAAAAATACTTCTTAAATTACCTCTGAGCTGCCCCCTTCTATCTTCACATTGTGCCCCTTGTTCTTGCACACTCTTTTTTGAAAGATGCTACCCTCTTGGACTTTGTTGATTCCTTGAGATACTTGAAAGTTTCTATCATGTCCCCCTCTCTCCTTTCCTCAAGGCTATACATATTCAGCTCCTTAAGTCTCTCTTCATATGTCTTCCAGTGCAGGCCCTGCACCATTTTAGTTGCCCTCCTCTGGACAGCCTCCATCCTGTCTATAACCTTGCGGAGACTGGGTCTCCAGAACTGCACGCAGTACTCCAGATGGGGTCTCACCAACTGTCTGTACAGAGGGATAATAACTTCCTGTTTTCTGCTGGTGATGCCTCTCCCTATGCATCCCAGTATCCCCAACCCTCCTTGCTGCCCTCTCACATTGCTTGCCCACCTTTAGGTCATCTGATATGACTACCCCAGGTCCCTTTCCATTTTGTTGTTGTTAGTATCTCACCCCATTGTGTACTCTTCCCTGGGTTTTGTTTCCCAGGTGCATTACTGCACTTCTTAGCATTGAATGTAGCTGCCATACATTTGACCATTCCTCTAACCTTGCCAAGTCCTTCTCATCCTTTCCACCCCAACTTGTGCATCAACTCTGTTGCAGATCTTTGTGTCATCTGCAAAGAGACATGCTTTCCTTCCAGTCCCTCTGCAATATAGCTTATAAAGACATTGAAGAGGACCGGTCCTAATACTGAACCCTGTGGTACCCCACTAGTAACCCCCCTTTCTTCAGAGTGGACTCCATTTACTATTACTCTCTGTGTCCTATTCTCCAGCCAATTCTTTACCCAGGCTGTCATCTTGGGACCCACTCCCGGGCTGGCTAACTTGTATATTAATCTTTTGTGTGGGACTGTGTCAAATGCCTTGCTGAAGTCTAGGTAGGCCATGTCCACAGCCCCTCCCTGATCTACTCCTGGCTAAAGCCACTAAAACTTGTGTCAAGAGCCAGATCAAGAAAGCCAGGACCAAGAAACTTTGTTGGATGAGTAGAGAGGTAGTGGAGAGTGGAGAAGGTGATGGAAAAGAAGAATGCATTTTGGACCTACAAGCGATGCAACAGGGCAGAAGACAAAGAAGAATATGTGAAGAAATCCAGAGAAGTGAGCAGAGTGGTAAAGGCAGCAAAGATGGCTAGGGAACAGAGGTTAACACAGGGGATCAAAGAGGGAGAAAAGGATCTCTTCAGATACATCAGAGAGATGAGGAAGAGCAAGGATCAAATTGTTAGGATCAGGAGGGGAAGTGGATGGGTAGAAAAGGGGGCTGAGCAGGCAGAAGTACTTAATGAATACTTCTGTTCAGTCTTCACCAAGGAAAGGGATGGGCCCATACCTGAGAAGAAGGGCAAGGTGGGAGAGGGTGGAGGAGAAGCAACCACAGATGGGGAAATCACAGTAGAAAGGGTGAGGGAGGGCCTAAAGTCCCTGAAGGTGGACAAGGCACCTAGCCCAGATGGAATCCACCCCAGGCTGAGAGAGTTGGCAGAGGTCCTGGCAAGGCCATTGGTGAACCTATTCAATGCCTCTTTGAACTCAGGGTGCATGCCCAGGGACTGGAGGAAAGCATGTGGTACCTCTCCATAAAAGTTGGCCCAAGGATGAACCGGGGGATTACAGACTGGTAAGCCTTACTGCAATTGTGGGAAAACTGATGGAGGCAATCATCAAGGAAAGACTGGTGCAATTTCTTGAGGATAACAATCTCCAGCATAGCAGACAGCATGGGTTTGTCTCAGACAGATCCTATGAGATGAACTTGGTTGATTTTTACAACTTGGTTATGAAGGCACTAGACAGGGGACATGCAGTGGATGTCCACTACCTGGATTTCAGCAAGGCTTTTGACTCAGTGGCACACGATAGGCTGACCTGCAAGTTGTGGAGTCTGGGAGCAGGGATGAAAATGGTAAGATGAGTTGAGAACTGACTGCAGGGTAGACAACAGAAGGTAGAAGTGGAAGGGGAGGCATCTGAACCCGGAGCAGTGACAAGTGGTGTATCACAGGGCTCAGTGCTGGGACCGGTTCTGTTTAACATTTTCATAGCCGGCACTGCAGTGGGGATTAAGAGTAACATCAGTCTTTTTGCAGATGACACAAAGATTTGTGCTGAAGTAAATGGGGAGGAGGGAGCAAAAGTACTTCAGGAGGATTTGATGAAACTGGAGGAATGGTCTCACATTTGGCAGCTTGGTTTCAATGCCAAGAAGTGTAAAGTGATGCATTTAGAAGGCAAGAACCCAGGACGCAATTATGGGTTGGAGGGTGTACCATTAACAAAATGCAAGGAGGAGAAGGATCTAGGAGTGCTGGTAACTGGGGAGATGAACCACTCTACTCAGTGCAGGAAGGCAGCAGCGAAAGCAAACAGGATGCTAGGGTGTATAGCAAGGAGGACTACTTCTAGGAGTGGGGAGGTCATCTTTCCCCTGTACAGGTCCCTTGTGAGACCGCACCTAGAGTGCTGCATGCAGTTCTGGTGCCCCTACTTGAAAAGGGACATCAAACTACTGGAGAGGGTGCAGCGCAGGGCAACAAAAATGATCATGGGGCTGGGAGACAGACCATATGAGGAGAGACTGAGAGAGCACAATATGTATACCCTGGAGGAAAGAAGGGAGATGGGATATGATTGAGACGTTCAAGTACCTGAAAGGTTTGAACAAAGTAGACACCAGGTGTATGTTCAATCTGAAAGGCGGAAGGGAACTAGGGGACACTCTATGAAGCTGGAAGGGGGCAGGTTCAAGAGGGAACTGTGGAGGCACTATTTCACAGAAAGGGTGTTGGCAGGGTGGAATGCTCTGCCAGAGGAAGTTGTATCACTGCAGAGTGTTGGGGGCTTCAAGAGGGGTTGGGACAAATTTGAGAGGAGGGTACAAATCTGGAGGGGGTGGGAGATGGGGAGGGCATATGAGGGAGGTGAGGGCAGCTGCAGTCTAATGGACTGAAGTGCTGCACACTCGAGCAGACTAGATAGACCGAATTACCTTTATCTGCTGGCAATTTCGTATGTTTGTAACCCCTTAGTGCCACTGGGCCAGCCTTGTGGCCCCCATCTTGTGCTTTTTTTTTTCCCAGTTCCTTCCTACCAAGCCCCTCAGGACACTTACACTCAGCTGCCATGCAGCTTAGCTAATACTTTTTGCCACTTCCTGCTGGCTTCCCTCCAGACCCTCATAGCAAGCCCCTTGGTGGTCTTCACAAAGGCACCATGTGGCTGATCGGTAGAGTGAGGCATAGTTGCCCTGGCCCCTCCACCTCCCAAAAGTTCCTATCATTTTTTCCCCACCCACATGTTGCAGGCCACTGTCTGAACTCTGCGTGGTCTGAGACTTGAAAGCACCTGCTGGCACTGTCCCTGTAGTGAAGTAGCACAAAACTGATGGCTGCATAGCCACATCATTCCTGATTGGCAGTTTTCTGACCAACCTAACTGCCTGCTTCATACAGTCAGAGCCCACAGACCCCTCCCCCAGCTAGATGCTAGGGAAATGTTAAATATAAATAAAAATCACCATTTACCAACAGTGTCCCCTTTCTTAAATAATATAGGGGCCACTAGTCCAAAAGCATCCCCACCTGCCCATCTGGACTACTAGTAAATTTACTGGCTACCTGCAGATCACCTAGAGGCACTAAGGGGGGGGGGGGTTATGCTGAGCCCCAAATATCACTTTAGTCTCTGTTCTTAGTTGTCTGCATTTTTTTCCATCTCTAGTTTCCTTACTTTGACCTAGTTTATCTTTTCCTCTAAAACTCCCCTCCCTTTACGCCCATGCTGTACTGTACTCTTTTTGTATCTCTCTGCTCTCACTACTATAAGTTCCCCATACTGATCTATGTTTCCCTTTATTTCTACAGGTCTGGCCAAACTGTATACCAGTCAGATAAGTATCTTTGTTTAATTCCAACACCCTAAACTCTCCTCTAGCACCTCCGACACTTTGTGTCCCCTTAATCTTCTCTGTTCTTCCCTTTCAGGTCCTACCAGAATACCCCAAACCAAGGACACCCCAACTCTGATAGAGCAGGTAAGTCATAATTACTTAACTGCTTTAGAATCCTAGAAATCTGGTGACAGAAAAGGACCATTTTGGCCAATCAAGTCTGCCCCTTAACCCCCCCCCCCAACTCATCTCCTTTGTCAAGAGACACAGCACTCCTATGACTGGTCAACTCCTGGTGTCTGTCCCATGCTCTCTTAAATCCTTTTGCCATTTTTGCCCCCACCACCTCTTCCAGTGGTCTGTTCCAGGACTCCCACCACCCTCTCAGTAAAGTAATGCCCCCTCACATTGCCCTAAACCTTCCGTCTTCTAATCTTAGATTATGATCCCTAGTTTTAGCACTTACATTCCTTGTAAATACGCTTCACACTCTCACCTTATTCCCTCCACCTCTCCTCACAGGGCTTCCTATGCATAGTATGCACCATCTTGGTTGCCCTTCTCTGAACCCTTTCAGTCTTGTCTGTCCTTGTGTAAGTGAGGCATCCAGAACTAAACCCCATACTCCAGGTGAAGCCTCACCATGGAGTTATAAAGGAGCATCAGCACCTCCCTCTTTCTGTTTCATACCCCTCCCTATGCACATCAGCATTTATTCAGTTTGGCCACCACCATGCTGCATTGGTTCCCCACCTTAGTTATTTGAAATTATAATCCCCAGATCTCTCTTCTGCTCAGTTTTGCTTAACCCCCCAGTGTGTAAATGGTTTGTGGGTTATTGCACCCCATGTGCATTACTGTACACTTTTTGCCATTGAATTTCAGCTGCCAAGTTTCCAACCACCCCTCCAGAATCTTCAGGTCCTTCTTCATTGCCTCCCTCCCCCCGGGTGTCTACCCTATTGCAGATCTTCGTACCACCTACAAATAGGCACACCTTCCCCTGCAGTCCCTCCATTATATCATTGCTATAGATATTAAAAAAGGATGGGTCCCAGTACTGACCCCTGGGGCACACCACTCGTCACCTCTTCCACCCTGGAATGCACCCCATTTACCACCACCCTCTAGCTTCGGTCCTTCAGCCAGTTCTCCACCCACTTTGTTATTTTCTGTCCCACCCCTAAGCCTTCTAGCTCATTTCCCAGCCTTCTATGCAGCAAGGTTCCAGAGGCCTTGCTGAAATCCAGGTAGGCCACATACACGGCCCCCCTCCCAAATCCACCTCCCTGGTTACCCAGTCGAAAAACTCAATTAGGTTCATCTAGCGCAACCTTTCTCCCATAAAACCAAGCTGCCTTGGGTCCTGGAGGCTGTATAGCGCAGTGGGTTAAGGGTCTGAGCTGCAGATCTGGAGACTTGGGTTTGAATCCCACAGCTGCCTAGATGCATAATGTGTGATCCTAAGCAAGTCACTTAACTTCCTTGTGCTCCTAGGTTGCACCTGGAAACAAGCTTCAGCTTTGTGTGCTACTTTGTGTGCTGGTTAAACAGTGTTCCCTACCCCCCTTCCCCTGTAGACCATTGACAACCAGGTGTTCTACTATTCTTTCCTCCAGTAATATTTGCATGACTTGTGCCACTGTTGAGGTCAGGCTGACCAGTATGTAGTTCCCTGCATCCTCTCTGTTAACACTTTTGTATAGAGAGGGACCACATCAGCCCTCCTCCAATCCCTGGGCACATCACCTGTTTACAATGACAGGCTGAACAGGGTAGGCGGAGGCACTGCTAACACCTCCCTTAGCTCCCTCAGTATCCTGGGGTGAACCCTATCTGGCCCCATAGCCTTATTGCTGCCAGTTCTGTGAGGATCCTTTATTTTGCAGCGGGATCTGTGTCCATTTCTGTGATCTCCCTATCCTTATTACTGGCCCATTTCCTGCCCCCTCCTTTGTAAAAGCTGAACAGAAGTATTTGTTCAGTATTTCTGCTTTTTGGCAGTCATCATCATTTACCCTCACTCCCCTTTCAGACTCACAATCCCTCCCCTTGCTTCCTTTTCTCACTGATGTACCTGCATGTAAAAGGTTTTGCCCCTCCTTGCCACTGCACCAACTGGCTGGCTTGTGCCAGGGATCCCACACAAGTGTAGATCTGGTCCCAATGTGCACTTTGCATGTGGAGCCATTTTGATTTGCCTGCTGTTTGCTGTAGTGCAGTGGATTATGGTGAACTGGTTTTGCTTGATTCTGCACTGACAGCTTCATTTGCAGCAGATCCTGGAGTCCTCTGCGGCTGGCTTTGGTGTGGTGGGCAGCGGTGGGAGATTGTGTCCTACAGTGCATGTTAAAAGTTTATATAAGCTCTCATCTTTTGTTTACTGGCCCCACTGTACTCCCTGGGCTAAGTTCTGCCACTGAGGACTGAACTTAGCCCCTGGAGAAAAGCAGAAGTGGAAAACATCTGATCAGAGATTGTGGAAGCTCGAATGTGCACTGCGGGCTATTGGAGCTTCAGTTGCTGCCTGTTGCTCTGGCGTGAGCTGCAGGGGAGTTATGAGACTGGTTGTGGCTGGGGATGTTGGCCTAAAGATAGTCACATCTGTCCTGCTGCAGTCTGCTATACTGCAATGGATGGTAGTTGGAAATTCCAAATCAAGGGGAAAATTTAGAGGGAAACATTAGGAAGTACTTCTTTACTGAGAGAGTGGTGGACAACTGGAATGGGCTGCTGAGGGAAGTGGTGGGGGAGAGGATGGTTGGAGGGTTCAAGAGGGCATGGGATAAGCACAGAGGGCAATTGCCATGGGGGGACTACAGAAAAAGCCTAGTGGATATTCACAGACTGGGCAAACTAGATGGGCCTGCGGCCTTTTCTGCTGTCACATACATGTGTTTCCATGTATTCTGCAGCCAGGTTAGGAAAGGGAGGGGGATCCACTACACCACCAGAGAAGCATATATTTTGCTTGGGCAAAGTTTTTGAATATTTGTGCTTTGGTGTCTTTATCCTGCCCTGTGTTGGTCGATATGTGGAGCAACATGGCCTCCTACCCCCAAAAATGATCAGTTCTAGGGGCACTGGGGCAATGAATCTTCCTTCCTCCCCCAACCACGATATCGCCTGAGTGACCAAGTCCATTCTAAAAGCCAGGTTGATGGTGTGGTGCAGGTCTGGTATTCCCCCTTCCCCCCGCCCCAAAACACTCAACCCACTTTTTGCTTTCTTTTTCATACTGACCCATTTTCCCTTTTATATCTACAGGTCTGACATGGCATTGACCTGGTGTAGGAGGACACTAACCATACGTATCAGCAAGTATTCTTTTTGTGTTTTCTCTACACTGTTTGTCATAGTTCATATAGATGCAGATCCTTTGTGAGCCCATTGCTGTTCTTGTTCTACAGGTATGAATGGCTGCTATATGAGGCACTGGGTTGGAGCTGTACCTTGTGCTTTAGAAATGAGACAATGGGGTGGGGGATGAGCATTAAGGTTGGCAACTCCAAGGAACACCACATAACCAATTTGCCAAGACTCGTGAGGCTCAAACCCTGTTTTTCATTTTCTTGTTTGGTGTACTTTGCATAATACCTGCATTAATATACTGTTTTTTGCTTTGCAACAAGTACTGTATATACTGTATGTATATGTGGTGAGGACATTATGTGCTGTTTTTGAGGCACTTGAGCAGTGTATGCTTGAAGGCAGAGCACTGAGAGGCAAACATGGACGGAGACACAGGTTTGAATCCCCAGCCCCCGACAACTTACACACTGTATAACTAATAACAAGTAAGTTAACTTTCCCGTCTACCAGAAAATGCAGTTAAAGACTTCCAAAGATGGGGGATTGCCTCAGGGATGCCCTGGAAGGGAGTGAGACTAGGGAGAAATACATGAACAGTGGGTGAAATTAAAAAGAATTATAGTGAAAGGTGTTAGACATGTAAACAGAAGCAAGAGGAAAAAAAAGACCACTATGGTTGTCAGAGGAGGTGTTGGAGAAGGTTAAGGCAAAAACAACAGCATTCAGGATGGTCCCTATTAGTTGAAAATTCTGAAAATGAGCCCCATAGACTTGTATGGGGAGTTCCCCGTGCACTCTCTGGAGACATGTAATGTCAAAATGTGGGGGCAGAGCAGGCAGACTGGGAAGTGGAAAGGGGTTGGCTGGACAGCAGTCCACCAGAGTTGCAGTCCCTTCCCTCCCTTACAGAACAGCAGTAAATTTTATAATTTATGCACGGACAGACTGTCATCACTGCAGGATGGGCTTAATGAATCTCAATACAGAATGTCACATCTTTATTTTAAAAGGCAATGACTGATCGGGTCAGGGAATAAATTTACGAGTGGATTAACATTTTACAGTAATAGCCCACAAAGGAATCATTTGTGGAAAAGACTCCTGGCCAGGTTAGTTGCCATATACGTGTCAGTAGGGGGCTAGTTGAGAGCTGCTCTTTAATCATGGCCAAATATTACAAGCCTATTTATTTATCATTTGTTTATTTTATTTGATTACATTTTGTTGACCCAGCAGGCCCATCGAGATTAGATGTCCCTTTTTCACGGGTGACCAGGGGAAGGGGGGATACAGATGGTAACCAGCTGAAACTGAACCAGATTAAGTTGTTGGTGGTATTTGTTTTAGTGATTGCCTATGACCAAGCATGATCTGTGAAGCAGATGCTGATTAGCTGCCAATAACCTGCATCAGGTATTGACTAACTATGATGATAAAAGAAAACACTGTCAGCAGTGAAAGAAAACTTATGGTTTATGGCGGCTTTGGGTATTGATCGATAATGATAGATAATGATTTAGCATCACCAAAAGTACTGATTAAACATTATTATGACCGAGCAAAACTGTTGCATGTGTGGTCCTTATTGTGCAGCTGCAGATCTAAGTTCAGTGAGAACTGGTGAGGGGGGAGACAGGTATGGGGAGCCAAAGTGGATGGTGTGAGAGGCATGCGGGGGAGGCACTGGGGGGAGAATCTGATGTCAAGTCTGATGGGGGGGGGACTAGCAGGAGGACCTGAAGTGGTCAATGTCATACCACATGAGAACCACTGTACTAACATGTGCTACCCCCTGATTACCAATAACAGTGGTAGTACAATGTCATCATTGAGCTGCCAGCATCCCCTTAGAGAACCACAGCACTACCATTGCACACAGATGGTACCACAGTGGCAATACACTGGAATTGAAACAAATCCGTTGTGTTACCAAAACAGCAGTGGGAATACAGTGGTGTGTGTTTGGGCCATTGTAGTACCATCCATGCACACATTCTCATTGTGATACCACTGTCCATGTGGTACCACAATGGCAACAATGGTTTCACAATGGAATTGAAACAAATCGAATGTGTTACCAGTAAAGGGGATACAGTGGTACTGCAGTGGAATTTACAATGGTATGGAAATGGTGGACAAATGGTAATGCTACGATTTTCCGAGGATATTTTCATAAGGGTAGGAACAGTCACTGTATTCATGACCACCCTTCACTGAGCCATCTCTCAAGGGTGGGCTGGGTTACTCACAAGAGAGAAAAACGTGGTGAGTCTCCTGTCAGATACCATAGAGCCAATAGATTACCCTGGTAAAGCTATCCTGCACTCCCAAGATTGAGCACTGCCTGGGATGGCCCCATGGCAGGGGAAACAGCAAGGAATAGTCTGAGAGGGCAGCAGAAATTAGATCCAAGGTTAAAAGTCCAGCAACAGGCTTTAGGTGCCTATAAAAAATTGGGAGGTGGTATAGCATAGTGGTTAAGAGTGCTCAGCTACAAACTTGCAAAACTGTGTTTGAATCCCACAACCACCACTTGCATGCTGTGTGACCATGAGCAAGTTATTTAACTTCTCTGTGCTCCCAGGATGCACTTGGAAACAAGCCTCAGTGTAGTCTGTCTTTCCCGGCCAAAAATAAGATGAATAAAATTAATAGCAGGTAAAGAAATACTAAAACAGTCAATGTGAATTAAAACCTGTTAGTAGAAAATGTCACTTTCTATGAACAAAAAACAATCTATGTGAATTAAAACCTTTTAGCAAAAACTGGTCACTTTCTATGACATTAGGGCTATGGAGAATTATTTTGGCAGAATTTGTGTGGAATGGCAATTCTGCTTCTGAAATGCTGTCTGGAATTCTGAAAAGCATTTCTGTGTAAACCTCAGAATAAATTTTCTATGGATCTTATAAAGCATGGAATACTTTTTCATGGATTGCGGAAAAAGAATCTGCAGTTTCTGTAAACTGCAGATTATTAATCCATGAAATGTCAGAATTCCACTACCAATAGAATTCCATGGAATTTTCCAAAATTTCTTACAAATCCATTCCTTCGGAATCTGAACATTTGGAACAGAACTTATGACACTTAATATCAAACCAAATAAACCATTCCATAAGTCAGCAATCTAAGTAATAGTTATGTGCTGATAGCAATTGGAAGCGTGGGTTTCATCAGGAATGAGAGTTCCTTCAGGGTGAATCATCAAGATTACATTGGTCATGTACTGTACTTGAGATGATGGAAACTCTATCTGTTTGGGAGAGTTTTCACCCGATGGACTCCATAGAGACCCGCCAGTTGCTCTTGAACCTGCATCCAGGTTACTGTGTGCTAGACTCTGCTCCTGCTGCTCTGGATTCTATCACTCTGGTCTGTGTTCGTCCTCTCTGTCTCCACCCTCAGTCTCCGTGGTTTGATGGGACCTTGAGGAAGTTGCGATGAGTTGGACGAAGGTTAGAGCGACACTGGTGGAAATCTGCCTTAGATGCTGACCGCCTTAGATTTGGTAATGCTCTATCAATCAGCAATCACCTGTAAGAAGGCAGAGTTCCTGTCCGGAGAGATTGCTGCTGCTCAGAGCCAACCTGCTTAGCTCTTTTGAACCATGGATAGGTTGTGCAACCCAACCTGTCTGCAGACTTGAAGAGCATTTTCACAAGTTGAGTGTGATGAGGTTTGCTTGATTCTTTGCAGATAAAGTGGCCAACATCAGGGCTGAGATCCAGTCAGACCACTTTATGGGGGTTGATGGTGATCGGTGCTTGGTCACTTCCCCTCGATTTTCCTGGATATCTTTTGACTGGCTGGAGATCATGGATATCATGCAGATTGTCCAGGGTATGCGTCCAACGTGTTGTAGTTTGGATCTGGGCCCAATACGCCTGATTATGGGGTGTGTTGATGCTAGCGGCCCTGTCCTTGTGAAGATAGTTTGGTGCTCCTTAGAGTCAGGTGAGATCCCTAGCTCCCTGAAGGAGGCGGTGGTGACACCGCTCCTTAAGAAAGCTGCTCTGGACCCAAACTGCTCTGCCAACTACAGACCTATCGCTAACCTTCCCTTTGTAGGGAAGGTGATTGAGAAAGTTATTACATTACAACTGGAGAACCACCTTATCATCCACAATATCTACAAACCTCTCCAGTCCGGTTTTTGGAAGAGGCATAGTACCAAGACTGCTCCGGTTCGGGTGCTCAATCATCTCCTGATGGCAAGGGATCAGAAATGCTGTTCCATCTTGGTACTTCTTGATCTCTCTTCAGCCTTTGACACCCTCGACCATGTAGTGCTCCTCGAGCACCTGAGGGCCATCTGTGGCCTGTCTGGAACAGTTCTCAGATGGTTTCAATCTTTCCTCACTGGCAGATTTCAGAGGGTGGTGTCTGGGATTTTTTCCTCTTGCCCATTCTCTCTGCCATGTGGGGTCCCTCAGAGCTTGGTGTTGTCCCCCATGTTATTCGCTGTGTATATGCTGCCCCTCAAAGACATTGTAAGATGGTATGGGCTGAGGTTTCACTGCTATGCTGATGATACCCAGCTCTACCTGTCTTTTGCACCTGACCAGGATAGTGCAATCTCGGTCTTTAATAGCTGCCTCGTAGAAATCCAGGACTAGATAAAATCCAGCTGGTTGAAATTGAATTCCGAGAAGACTGAGGTGTTAATGGTGGATCCAGGTCACCGGATAGAGGGGTCAGTGGTGGGACATCCTTCTGGACTCTGACTTGGAGGTGCCCAACTTCCTTGGAGATGCCTTCCTCTGCATGGGTGCGAATCCTGGGGGTGGTTTTGACAATGGGTTGACACTGCATTAGCAGGTGTCGGCAGTCATCAAGTCCTTGTTTTACCATCTTAGGAACATCACCAGGATTAAGCAGCTTGTTCCATCCGGCAACCTTCCAACATTCATCCATGCCTTCATGACCTTGTGCCTAAACTACTGCAACTCCCTGTACTTAGGGCTGCTGGGAGTTGATATCCCACACTTGCAGTTGGTGCAGAACACTGCGGCATGGTTGTTGATGGGGACTCCTGATTCAAGTCACGTCACTCCGGTGCTGCGCTAACTGCACTGGCTGCCTATTCAGTGATGGATAACCTTCAAAATCGGGATTCTGGCCTATAAAGCCCTGCACAGACTGGGTCCGAGCTGCATGCAAGAGCTCCTGAATCTTTACTGCCCCGGCTGACCTCTCCGCTCAGCTGATATGGGGTTGTTAGAGATTCCCAGGGTACGGCTTAAAACATCAGGGGCACGCGCTTTACATATGTGACTCCAACCCTGTGGAATTCTCTACCTTGTCAGATTCAAGAGTGCACGACTGTGGAGAGCTTCAAGAGGGGCCTGAAAACATATTTATGGCATCTTGCATATGGAGTTTAAATTGTTCTAACCAGATTTGTATCTTATTTGCCTGTTGTGTCTCGAATTCTCATGTTTTATTATTCATTTAGTTTTATTTCTTTTAACTTGTACAGCACCTTGATTGAAGAAAGGCACTCTATAAATAAAGTTGTTGTTATTATTATTAATTAAGAATGAATGGAGTGACAGTGATCAGTTCAGAACTCATGAAAGTCATTAATGGCTCTCGGGGGTGTTTCCCACAGCTTTGAAAGAGGTTGTGGTATGACCCCTCCTAAAGAAGGCATCTTGAGATCCAGATGACTTTGTAAGTTGTTACAAACCTATCAGTAACTTGCTTTTTTTCAGCAATGCTATTGAGAAAGTGGAAGCAGCACAGCTAAGAGAGCACCGGGAGGAGTTTTCCATTTATGGGCCCTTCCAGTCCAGATTTTGTACTCAGCACAGCACTGGCACAGCCCTGGTGAGGGTTTTGAATAATTTGTTAATTGTGAGGGACCATGAAGAGGTTTTCTTCCTGTTTTTTTTTTTTTTTTTTTGTAGATTTATGCTCAGCATTGAACATCATAGAACACATACAGCTCATGGAAGAAACAAGGAGGATTGTTGGGGCAGCTGGGACCATGTTTGGGTGATTACACTCTTTCCCCAGTGATCACCATCAGTCAGTGCTTTAAGAGAATGTCTGATCTTTCCTTTTAAGAATCCATTGTGGTGTTCCTTAGGGTTTAACAATGTCTCCATTACTGTTTGCATTGTTTGTGCTTCCACTGAGGAAGGTGATCTGGATGTATGGCTTCAATTTTAACTGTTCTTTTCCTTTTTTAGTTCTTTATCATTTTTGACCAGGAAATGCACATTAAGCTGTGAAAGATTGTTTCCTGGTGCATCCTAGGGAGTGGGTGGCAGGGACTTGGTTTTATTGATGGAGGAATGCCAATGATTCCAATCTTTCTTTCAAACCCAGACAGGGATCACCAATAGGTATGCTTGAGAGTGCAGTAAGTCATCCTGTGGATGGCTCACAGCAAGTTGAAGCTAAATCCCAGCAAAGCCAAGCTGCTTCTACCGTGATCACAGCATCTGTGGTCATCCATAATGGAAAGCTTGGGCCTTATTTTTGGAAGTGAAATGCTTCAAGTTAGGCAGTTTGTGAACAGCCTAGTGGTCACTCTTAATCCAGAGCTGTCACTGTTTCTCAGGTGTCAGCCATGGTCAGGTGTAGCTTTTACCATCAAGCATAGCTGGGTTGCCCCACTACCTGGACCCAGATGATCTTTAAACACTGATACATGCTTTCGTCATCAATTCTTGGTCCTCTTTTTTTAGTATTTTTTTTTAACAATCTTCCTTGTGTTACTAAGTCCTTGAGAATCCTGCTGTATGCTGATGATACAATGATCTTTACTTAAAATAAGGATTTCAATAATTTAGTAAATAAGTAAATACATTGCAATCAGATTTCTTTGTGGTACAGAATTGGTTCATTGAAAATAAGTCATGTTTAAATTCAAAAAGGAAAACAACTAAGCTTTTCTGTTCTAAAGGACAATCATGTTTAGCACATTCTCTTTCCACAG
Organism: Neoceratodus forsteri; assembly: GCA_016271365.2. NCBI lineage: Eukaryota > Metazoa > Chordata > Ceratodontiformes > Ceratodontidae > Neoceratodus > Neoceratodus forsteri. The sequence continues at coordinate 735,805,620 of CM057454.1, forward strand.
AAACTTCAGATGGAGCTTGCTTGGAAGAAGTTGATGAATACAAGTATCTTGGCTTGACCCTGGCTACCTGTCTTACTTATCATCAACACATTGAAACTTTGAAATCTGTTAATCAGAGATTTGATATGTTGTAAAGAAATAAGTCTAATTTTACCCATGGTGCTAAAAAATTGATTGTTCTGACACACATTTTGACATTGCTAGATTATGGTCTAGTTATTTATTCTTCTGCAAATATAACAACTTTGCATAGACTTGAACTTCTTGTCAATAAGGCATGCAGGTATGTATCTGACTTTCCATCAGATTACCATACCTGCTTTTTGTCTAGTATCTTGAATTGCCAATCATTACAGCAAAGAATCAGTCAACAATCAACTGTGGGACATGGAAGAGTCAAATGGTCATGTTCCAACAACTTAAAACTAATGGTAATAAAACCATCCTTTCCTAATATAACAAAATCTGGTCAGAACTGGTATGGCTGCTCAGAGAGGTGAGACCAAGTGAAAGAATACTCAGAGCTCTCACTGTGCCGGAGTCTGCCATATCCAAGATGGGCACCCTCACTGAACTGCACATGCACAGTACTCTCACATCCGCAGTTAGATTTGGTGGCCATCTTGGTAACAGTGGCTGTAACTTCCAGAGTGGTAGGGGAAAAATTAGTGCTCCATGAATAGGGTGTGTTCATGTGGCCAGCTGAGTGGAAAGGCCATTAAAAGTGAAGGTGGTGGACATTTGCCACAGCACTGTGGAAGCATGCCAGAGAGCTTCAAGAATGACAGCAATACATCTGCGGAGCTCTACATACACAGCCATAAAAATGGACTAAAGAACAGAACTAAAAAGCTGTACTGTATGAGCACCAAAGCATCAAAGTTTACCACAATAACTGTTCCGCCTCCTAAAAAAACACACTGCAAATCACATACCTGTCCTTCTGCTTTACCACACTCTCACTCCAGGGATGGCTCAGGTTGAGAAAGTATTCACTTTGCATTATATAGGATACCCACTTATAAGTTATAATGGATGTTTGTGGTATACACAAACTAGATTGTTATACGTGGGTTGCACCATACTAGAATTTTCTCATTTAGATCATTCTCTGTCTTGCATAGGCACTGACTTTGGGGGTAGCTGAAGATTAAGTAGGGGCTCTGCCCCCCTCCCAGAATTTACACTATTGCAGCAACAGTTAAACTGAGGCAGAACGGCCACCAGCACATTCACTTTAACTGCCCTGCCAGCCCAGCCAATCTGTCTGCACCAGGAGGACAAGCGAGGTCAAGAACCAATCATGGCATTTGAAGTACCTGGTTGATGTGGTCACATGATGTCATTTCAGAATTTGGTGGGATTGGCATTGGTGGTAGTTTTCTGTGCTCACTTCACTTGCTCAGCCCTGTAGCGGTCATGGATAAGCACGGTTCCTCTTTTTGTCACTGATTGTCATTCCCTACCTCGTAAGTGGAGAGGACTGAAAGCTGGCCAACTGCCAGGCCAGATCAGAGCAGCCCCCCCCCCCAACTGACCTCACCTTGCTTGCCTGTCGCCTCCTCAGGCTGCCCCACTATAGCCCTCCATCACCATGACCGAGAAACTGGTTACCGATGAGAGAGCAAGACACTTCCACCAGCTTTCAGGAAAACATAAGTAAGTAGCAACGGCTTTCTGGTACATTACAAGTGGAGAGGCATCCATCCGGGGCTGGCATTACAGTAACAGCAGGTGTCAGGTGTGTTGTGTGTTATTTATTCTTTAACTGGGGATTTTTTTTTTATTTCTAAATTCTCATCCCATCCAGTAATGACATGACAGGTTTCCCCTGGTAGTAGTAACATATATAGCCGTGTTCCATTTCCATTTCAGCGTGTGCCAACTACTGTAGCAGGATTTTACTGCAGTCTGCAGAACTTTCATGAGACACATTACAACACTGAGTTTCAAAACACAAATTCATCCAGCGGGAATGTTTTAGGAAAAATACTAGTCACTTGGTTATGTGTAATACCCAGTTACTCCCTAAATGTTTAGATTTTTGATTAGCACTCTTCAGCTCAGTCTGTTCTACAGTCCATAAGCATTAATAAAAAGCCTTGTTTAGGAGTGTCAACATGTTTGTCACAAGTGTTTGTTTTTCACAGTTAGAAGACAGTGATTTTGTGAATCCACATAACTAAAAACATAAGCATTTTACATGGGTCTGGTGTTATGGAGAACAGTGAATTTGTGTTTGAGAAGCAGGCAGCTAAGGCACTTCCTAAATAGATCTCTTATTCCAGCACAGTGTGTGGGTACTGTGTGGAAAATGTCTTGACCTCAGTCCATATTCCTTCAGAACATGCATGGTGAGACCACTGCATCTGTGCACTTTAAGTACCATTAATGTTCCCACAAGGAAAACAGCAATGTATACATATGTGTGTGTGTATATATACATATGTGTGTTTGGTGGTGTCCCAACTCATAGAAATAATGAAATTAAATGACACAGTATTTGGGGATAGATGTTGGCTGGTCTGTTCATAAAGACTGACACCACATGTGCCAACAAATGATGTAGCAACTGCAGTTGTCCTGGTAACAGGCTCCAGGTCTGCTGTGAAGCCAATGACGATTAGTCTTACTAAGCTTCTGTAACCTTATCAGCTGGCAACAAGAGTCTTTAAAGTGCAGGTTCCCATCGGTAGAGAAGGGAGAGCTGATAACAATGTACCTGCTTCAAATGTAATTTATGGATTATTCAGAGGGGGTACATTTTTACTGAAGACTAGTAAATATGTTCCTGTTGTTTTCTGGGATCTGAAGGGAAGGGGGTGGTGCCAGCAGGATATGCCAGTAGCTAGGAAGGGGTCAGGGTGGGTGAGTGACATCACTAGTGTCTGCAACACTTGGGGTGTGTGTCAAGAAACATAGAAACACAAACTGTCGGCAGATAAGGATCGCTAGGCCCATCCAATCTGCCCATAAACCCTATACTTGTATGCGGCCTCTGACCTGTAAACCCTATACTTGTTTGCAGCCTCTGACCCTATATGGTCAGTGGCTGTTCATCACTCCTTCCATTTTCAAGGTTCCCTTGTGCCTGCCCCAGGCATGTTTAAACCCCTCCACTGTGTTTGTTCCCATCACCTCTTGTGGCACACTGTTCCATGTGTCCACCACCCTTTCTGTGAAGAAAAACTTTCTCACATTTCCTGTTAACATGCCCCCCCCTCCAATTTCATATCATGCCCCCTTGTTCTTGTATTTCTTCTACACTGCAAGATGTCTCCCCCACACCTTGTTTATGCCCTTAAGGTGCCTGAATGTTTCTATCATGTCCCTCAATCCCTCCTTTCCTCCAGTGAATACATATTAATCTTCTTTACTCTTTCCTCATATGTTTTGGGGTGCAAGCCCTGTACCATATTGGTCACCCTGCTCTGGACCACCTCCACCCTGTCAATGTCCTTGTGAAGGTGTGACCTCCAGAATTGCACACAGTACTCTAGGTGAGGCCTCACGAGTGTTTTATACAATGGCATCACCACGTTCCTCCTTCTGCTAGTGGTACCTCTGCCCATGCACCCAAGAATGCCACTGGCCCTCCCTGCAGCCTTTGTGTTCTGCTTTAACACCTTTAGGCCATCAAAAATGACACCTCCCAGGTCCCTTTCTTCCTTGGTGATTGTCAGCACCTCCCCCCCCCATCCTATAGCTCTCCCCTGGGTTCCCTCTTCCTAGGTGCATTATTTTAATTTCTTTGCATTGAACCTCAGTTGCCACACCTCAGACCATTGTTCCAGCTTCCCCTGGTCCCTCCTCATTTTCTCCACCCCCCTCTGGAGTATCCACCCCGTTGCAGATCTTGGTGTCATCTGCAAACAGACAGATGTTTCTCTCCAGCCCTTCTGCAATGTCACTAATGAAGACGTCGAACAGGACCAGCCCAAGGACTGATCCCTAAGGGTTTGCACCCAGAACAGTGACACTGTTACAGCAAAAACATTGATGCTGACAACTTCAACGTTTTCACTGTAATAGACTGCCCGGAACCCAGCACTCTTTCTTCTGGTCCTGCGCTCCTTCCCCGATCCAACTCAGACTTGGAGTTAGAATCCTAGAGATCAGGGGATGCAGGGGGCAGAGCCCCCACATGGGGGGTTCAGGGAGCGAGCCCCAATGAAAACGATCGGAAAGTCTCAAGTCGGATTTATGTTTCCACCATGTTGCAGTCTACATAAATCCATCGCTATGATGGCGGTTGACAACTTAGTTGTCAAACTGGCATCATAAAGCCATCCCTGAGGAACCCTTCTGGTCATCCCCCTCTCCCCGAACTGGAGTCCATTTACCACCACCTTCTGCCTCCTGTCCATTAGCCAGTTTCTAACCCAGTTTACCACATTGAGCCACATGCCCAAACTACCTGTCACCCAAGGTGGGGGAGTGACACCATCCGAGGCTATGCCAGTAACTGGGGAGGGGGCAAGGTAGGTGGGTGATACCACCACGTATTGGCCAGTAGGTCAAGGTGGTGAGTGACAACAAAATACATGCAAATGTAGGTAATGTGCTAGCACTGAAATGGTGCTTGTTATGCTGTGCTGTCTCATCAGAAAATCCTCAAAATGTACCACAGAGCACAAAAACCCCAGAGCTTCTGGGGCCTTGGTGGACCCCGGACCCCCTGCCATTTCTTTAGCCCCCCCCAGGGAAAAATAAAAGTCGCCTCCTATGCTGTCTTGTGAACTCCCTGCTCTGGCTGGTTCTGCACATAAGCTACAAAACAAAGGAGCCTCACAACCCACACAGCTACTGATCAAAAGAGGCACATAAAGCGTGGTGTAGAGAAATTTCATGTACATTTGTTTAATATATCTATACACCAAACATATAAAAAATACTGATAAGGTGCCACCCCCTTCATCTACAAACTAATAGCCCAATAGTGTTTCGCTGTCTGCGCCCCCCCCCAAGCTTTATCAAGGTTTATGGTATACTAAGTTGCAAGCCCTGAAATAGCAGAGATGCTATGACATCATATTGATGCCTTTCTGGCCATCTGTGTGCCGGTCCGAGTGCGCCCATCAATAGGACACCACATTTCAGAATTTGCCGCCCCTTCTCCAAGGTCCGCCCCCACTGGAGTTAGAATAAATAGTTAGGGGAGGCGTGAAGGAGCACAGCCCCCCACACAGGAGGGTGTGGGGGGCATATCCTCCCGCATGTGAAGTGGGAGGTGAATCAAAATCCCTGGCACCCTAAAGATGGGAGCACTCAGATGGGTGTGTTCTGATGGTGGAACCATAGCATAAAGCCAGCAGACCTTGCTCTAAGGACGCTCAAGGTAGCAAGCACTGCCCCCCAGAACAAGTTCTGCTTTAACTCGTGAATCACAAGGGTGTCAGGAATTCTCTCCATCTCCATTGGGGAGGACTTTCATTTGCAAAACATTCATAACATTTTCCCAAAGCAACTTGAGGAGTTTACCTTGCAAAAGTGTTGCCGGATGGCCTGCTGTACATTTTTTTAAAGAAACAGCAGATGTTTACTTTTGTTTATTTAATTTATTGAGGTTCCAAATTGCTCTCTGGAGTGTCTGCTGTTCACCAGCTTGTCAGTTCCCAGTTTTTTTTTTTTATTTTCACCTCCTGTACTACTAATGAACTGAGAGAAACTGATAAGCCTCTATAAAAAAGGTTTCTGACATGAAACGGAGAAACAAGGGAAAAGTTCACAACTCCTTGAGGCAAGTCTGAGATCTGAATATAACCAGCCCTCTGCTTTGGAACAAGCTGCGAGACCACAAGGAGTTGACAGATACAGTAGCAACAAACAGTGCAATGCAAAAAATAAACAACTTAAATCTGAACCGAGATGCCTGTTGATGGTTCAGTTAAAGATCAACTTAACATGTTTCTGCCGACATCCTAAGTAGAGGTGCAGGATGCTGAAGTAACTAAGCAACCCAGGCTTCGAGGCACCTACTCTAAAAACAAACTCCTAGATTACCTTGCCTAACTCACTTAAAAAGATTTGTTGGGCAAGGTAATTTAGGAAAGTGTTTTTAGAGTAGGTGCCTTGAAGCCTGGGCTGCTTTGTTACTTCAGCATCCCACACCTATCTCAGATGTTGGCAGAAACATACTGCTAAGTCGATCTCTAACTGAGCCATCAGCTTGCATTTTGGTTCAGGTTTAAGTTCTTTATTTTTTGCATTGCGGTGTTTGTTAGGATCTGTCCACTCCTTGCGGTCTTGCAGTCTGTTCTGATGCAGCAGAGGGGTGGTTGAACCCAGCCTGCTAGTTTGGTCTAAAAGCAGGATGCCCAGATCCCATGGTGCCCTACCAACCAATTCAGAATCTGAAAGTGCTGCTGCTCACCTAGTGGGTGATGTCCAGCCCAGACCCGGACCATGTCTGTCTGTAAACCAGCTCCCAGCTGTCCCATCCAAGTAGCTCAGTATTCTGAATTCCAGTACCCCTCACACTGCCACAATGATTATTCCCAGAGGATCGCCAGTGCTTGGTGCTGCTGCAGTAACGCCATCCCTCAGGGATTTGGTCCTCCACAGCTCTCCATTTCCCCAAAGTGCTAGGATAGCCTGACAGACTGGTGTTGGGAACCCTCAGTGCTGCTGCAGCTGCCAGATTGGTTCAGTGAATCATGTTCTATTTATGTGGGAGATGGGGCAACAGATCGGAAATGTTGGGTTAGCGGTGATGTCCAGCCCAGACCCAGACCATGTCTGTCTGTCTGTCTGTAAACTAGCTCCCAGCTGTCCCATTCAAGCAGCTCAATATTCTGAATCCCAGTACCCCTCACACTGCTACACCAATCATTCCCAGAGGATCGCCAGTGCTTGGTGCTGCTGCAGTAACCCCATCCCTCAGGGATTTGGTCCTCCACAGCTCTCCATTTCCCCAAAATGCTAGGATAGCCTGACAGACTGGTGTTGGGAACCATCAGTACTGCTGCTGAAGCATGTTTGATTTATGTGGCAGATGGGGCAACAGATCAGAAATGTTGGGTTTGGAGCCCAGTGCTCGAGTCACAGTACTTTTTTTGCTGAACAGAAAAAGTTTCTTTCTCTCACCTGGCAGCTGGCTCGCAATTAGCTCAGGGAGGGGACATGGAGGGAGGAGGAGGCAGGGCAACAGCTGCACACATCTGCATAATAATCTTACTGACACATTGTATAGGCCAGTTGAGAAAAGGAGGCATGATTGTGAAGGCAGGCATTGGCTAAGTGAGTAGTTGAAATTTAGGGGATAAAAGTTGGAGGTCCCTGCTTTGTAGAAGGATAGCCACATGGAAATCAAAACCTAATCCTTGAACCTAGGGTGCCTGAGACTGTAAGTAAAAGAAAATAAAAAATTCAATGGAGTGGGGAATTTGCAGTTCCTTACTCTGTGTTGTCCTAGCATAACTGTGCAGTTAGCATGTACTTGCTCTTGACAAAACTGAGTATTGCCCCCCCACGCTGCCTGTTCAGTGGCGGATCACCTTTAAGATTGATTTACTGATCTTTAAAGCCTTACATGAACAGGGACCCAGCTACCTGTAAGACCTCTTGACTCCCTACTGCCCCCTCTGCCCTCTCTTATCCACCAATGAGGGATTGCTAGAGATACCCAGGGTACGCTTAAAGACATCTGGCACCCATGCTTTTTCTTTTGCGGCCCCTACCCTGTGGAATTCTCTACCTCGTCGGTTGAGAGAATGCCTGACCATCGAGAGGTTTGAATCAGATTTTAAGATGTATTTATTTAATATGGCCTTCCCAGATGATTTTTAATTAATTTACACAGCTGTATATTTATTGTTATATGTTTTATTGTATTTTACCTGTAAAGCGCCTTGGTTTTAGAAAGGCACTATATAAATAAAGATTTGCTTGCTTGCTTGCTGTCCTAGCATAACTGTGCAGTTAGCATGTACTTTCTCTTGATGAAAACTGAATATCGTGCCCCTACTCTGTGCTGTCTTAGCATAACTGTGCAGTTAGCATGTACTTGCTCCTAATGAAAACCGAGTATAACGATCCCTACTCTGTGCTGTCCTAGCATAACTGTACAGTTAGAATGTACTTGCTCTTGACAAAATCTGAATGTGGTGCTCCCTGCTCTGTGCTGTTCTAGCATAACTGTGCAGTTAGCATGTACTTGCTTTTAACCAAAACTGAGTATTGTGCATGGCAGTTTGATTCTGTGGCCGTAACTTCTGGAGTTGTGGGGGGATAAAATAGTGCCCTGTGAAGGGTGTGTGTTCATGCGGCCGGCAGAATGGAAGGGCCATTAAAAGTGAAGGTGGTAGGCATTGACCACAGCACTGCGGAAGCACATCAGAAAGCTATCCGGTCATGTGCTTCCACAGTGTCCTCTTTAAAAAGAATGACAGCAATACATCTGCAGAGCTCTGCCCACACAGCTGTAAAACCAAAGTCTACTGATTAGTCATGCTTTAAACTGCATAACTGTTGCAAAAATATAGGACAAGCATCCTTTTAACATTGAATAGGTAGTAATTGGAACTTCCGACTGCAGAATTTAAAGATTCTAGTGTACTATAATTCTTTTGTGACATCTTTAAGAAACTATATTAGTGCTATTGATATCTGTAACTGTTATGTCTAACAATGTATACAATTGTCTTTATGTATTATTACATGTTGTTGTCTCATGTAATTTTCTGTATAACTTGACCAAAGTTGCCTATGAAAATGGACAATTTCTGTCCATAGGCTCTTGTTTTAATAAATGAAATTTCTCTCCTTGACTACTGTAATGCACTCTACTGGAGCATTCAAGCAGGTCAGGTCTGTCATCTACAATTAGTCCAGAATGCAGCAGATAAACTTGAAACCTTTACCAGGTGGAGTAAACAGATTCCTCCTGTACTTCATTCTCCGCACTGGCTTCTTGAGAGACTACAGACTACTGGGTCAGGATCAGGGGGCAGACAAGGAGCTGGGAGAAATACTTAGGATAGCAGCCAATTTAGGGGAGGTGGTGGTATTAGGGGACATAGATATGCCAGATGTGGACTGGAAAGGGTCAGTTGTGGCAAGTACTAGGAATCAGCACCTAGTGAATGCAATTGAAGAGGCGTTCCTAGTTCAGCTGCTCCAGGGCCCAATAAGGGATGTGTCTCTCTGCTGGATCTGTTGCTCACCAACAGTGAGAGGATCCAAAATGTAGCAGTCCTGGAACCACTCCATTCCAGTGACCACACAACAGTGGTGCTGGAGGTCCAGATAGGGACATCCATGGGACACACCCAGTAAGGGTATGAGATTCTATAAAAGCAGATTTCAGCAAGATGAAGGATCAGTTCGAAAAAAGTACAAGGAGTACAGAGCAAGTGGAAGGGTCAGAAGAAAAACAGAAAGAATTTAAAAAAGCAATGACAGAAGCAGAAGAAGACTTGGTTGGTAGGGTATCAAAGAGAAGAGAAGCAAGGTGTCCAATGTGGTTCACAACTGAAGTAAAGATGTTGGTAAGAGCTAGGGGTATGCGGGCTGGATTTTCCAGTCCTGCCAAGTTGGGGCAGGTCGGATTGGGAAAATCAGAACCAAAATCAAAACCAGAACCAAAAGTATAATACATAGTAATAATTAGTGATGCAGTCTATAGAACAGCACAAGAGTAATGTCGCACAACAGGTCTGGATCTGCGTTCCATCCCACCCACCCTGCCCCACTGGTACAATCCCACACAGGTGTAATATGGGCCTTATCAGTGCAACAGATGTTTGTTCTGTAAGGTTGAATGGAATACGTGCATAGATAAATACAAGTAGTACTGTCTATATGTAACTTTCTTTCAAAATCGTTAAAGGGCATCTAAGTACAACTACAGTATATGCTATATCTTTTCAGGGGCAGATATGACAAGAAGAGTGACAGTATAGTAGTTTGGGGCATGCAGTGGCAGCAACAGAATTATGATGAAGAAATGAGAAAAGGAATCTCATAGGGACAGTTTACAACAAGAAGAGTGGCAGTTGTCTGGGGTATCAAGTGGCATCAGCCAGCAACCGAATTATGAGCAAAATATGAAGAGGAGTCACATAGGGACAATTTACAACAGGAAGAGTGACAGTGGTCTGAGGCATCAAGTGGCAGCCAGAAGCAGAATTATGAAAGAAATGTGAAGATAAGGCACTTAGGGCTGGATATTCAAACTGCACCATTCTGTGGCGCAAGCCCTTGCGCTGCTCAAAAAAGTTGCGCAGGGGTGTGGCCGGGGCGATATTCAACAGAGTTGCGCTATTGAGCAACTCCTTTGAATATCACCTCCTGGCCACAGCCACTGTGCACGGTGCAGTGGAACTTGCGCCATCGCAAATGGTCAGAGTGGAGCATTCAGATGCGGTGGCGCAAGTTCCATTGCGCCATGTGCAAATTTCAGATATTCAAAAGCTGACATGCAAATGGGGCCATAATTTATGCAAGGCACACGGGGGGCCATTTGCATCTTATTACGGCCCCATTTGCATGCCATTAGCATGCAGGTGCGCTGATCCCCGACAACTTTCACCTGGCGCCCTGCCAGGCAGCAACTGTCGGGACCGACGCCCCTGCAGCCCGATCGTGGGCATGAAGTAACTTCACCAGTCTGGATCGTGGAAGAACTCACCTCCCCACCCCGTGAGCCCAACAGTGGGTAGAACACACCCCCCACCCCCACTAGCCCACTAGCCCGATCGTGGGCAGATCTCACTCCCCCACTGCCCGATCATGGGCAGAACGTAATTGAACCCGACTGGCCCGGTCGCGGGCAGGAATATGATGAAGCCCCTGACTGGCCCGATCGCGGGCAAACGTGATGAACCCCGACTGGCCCGATCGCGGGCAGAACGGAGTTCAACCCCCAAAGACCAATATCCCTTGTGGTCCAGTGGACCATGAAGCCGATCGTGGGCATAAGGTCAACCCCAAAGTCCAATATCCCTGGTGATCTAGTGGCCCCCACCCACCCACCCATGGAGCCCACCACCCGCTCTCCCCGTCAGCGGCGGGCGGCAGCACACCGCCTGCCACCGCCACCCACCAGCGGCAGCTCGGTGATGAGCTGCGCCCGTGGTTCAGAGCAAGAGCCACGGGCGGCAGCCCATACCGTACAAGGCAGTCCAGATATGTGAATGAATGAATTGTTGAAAAGTGGGGAAGTGTGTTCTGCCTGCGATTGGGCCAGTCGCGGGGTTCAATTATGTTCTGCCTGTGATTGGGCCAGTGGGGGTTCAATATGTTCTGCCCGTGATCGGGCTAGTCGGGGGTAGTGAGATCTGCCCATGATCGGGCTAGTGGGGTGGGGAAGTGTGTTCTGCCCGCGATCGGGCCATGGGGTTACTATTATGCCCGCAATCGGGCATGGGGCACAGGAATAGGGGGAGGCACCCACAGGTGGCAGCTGCTGTGTTGCACCCTGCAATGTGGTTGCTGCCTGTGGTGGCCCCACTTAATCCTTTTTTTGCTCAAAGCGCAGGCGCTGGTAGGGGGTTGCGCCAGACACTCTGCACAGCCCACTGAATATCGGCTGTGCATATGCTCATGGTTCCTCCCTCCAGTTGAGCACACCTTCATTAGCATTGCGCTGTTGCTTAGCATGGTTTGGGGGGCGTAACTGCCTCCTGCTGAATATCGCAGAATGGTGCAATTTCGGACTTGCGCAGGTGCAACCCTATTGCGCATGGCGCAATCCTTTTGAATATCCAGCCCATAGAGGCAATTTACAACAGGAAGAGTGACAGTGGTCTGGGACATGCAGTGGCAGCAACAAAATTATGAAGGAGACAAGAAGAGCAACCACATACTGTAGGGCAAATTTACAACAGAAAGTGTAACAGTGGTCTGGTGTGTGTATTGGCAGCAACACAGATTATACTGGAAATTATTGAGTCATAGTTCAGTTTCAGTTTATTGTTTGACTATAGAGTCATCAACGAATATTACAAATATTTAAAAGAAGAAAACAAATACATAAATATACATTTCAGTACATACACTCAACATCTATATTGCACAAAAAAGGATAGTACAGTACTGTTTACACAATTAACCCCTAGTCATAGTCAACTTTAAAGCAGAGGATGTTCACAGATCAATTGAGCATTCATCTACCTTATTTTTGACCTTGTATATTGCCTTAAACAAATTTGGCCAGCCTTTCAATTGTCCAAATGTCTGTGGTGTGCAAAAGAATTGTTGTTAATTCAGACATATCTACTACAGAATAAAAGTTTAAAAATGGGTTTAAACAATAAGTACGTTATTTGCTAAACCAAGAGAATTCCACATAACATGGCAGAGATCCTCGGTACCTCCTACAGAACATGTACAATTATCTGTTCTTTGGAAGGATTCATAATGGCTTAAGTACATTACTGGGAAACCTTTCAAATTTATACACAGTAAATAATTTACATTCATTAGGTTCAATTAAAATGTCAAGATAAGGTTTCATACCAAAGTAATATTATTTGCTGCAAATCATTTTGAGTATGCTGATTTATTAATATACTCAATGTCCTTATTATCCAGTATTTAATAACTGTTTTGATATATATTTTTTATATTTAACACTGATCCTAATTCTCTTAGCTACATATTTATTTAAGTTCTGTAAGTTGTGCTTTTGGATTAAATTTACAATGCTTGTATACCAAACTTTGGTAGTATATCCCAAATATGTACCATTCTTGTTTCTCTTGTAGACAAAGGTTAGTTGATCTGTTATTTTCATGCCTTGTAATTCTCAGTCAAAAATGTATTTTTCGTGACTCAATTCTGACATTGGTATTCACTAGGCCTAACTGTGCCCTGATGTACTGGGCAGGGCATGATGGCACCAGCCCTGGGGCTTTCCTCAGCATCTTATTTAATGGGATAACTAAGTGTTCCCTATTATTTATGTCCCAGATCTGAGCGCCATATAATAATTGGGCCTGGTGTTTTACATTAATTACCTCCACCAGAGGTTTTACACTTGAGTCACTGTATTTGTGGTTAAACTTTGCCAGGCCTATTACTGTTTTTTTTTTTCAAAATCTCTAATGTCTTTAAGTAATGGTCATTCCACATAGTATGTACATTAAATTCAATGCTCAAGTATGTATATGATTTAACCATTTCAACTCTTTGTGGGCCAAGGGTCCAAGTTCCTTTATTCTGAATTTTCCCCGATGTAATGTTGTCTGAATACAACAATTTTTTTTGTAACTTTCTTTGTACACCTACACTCCTGGGCATCCTTCAGGAGTGGCCACTCAGAATTCACCCCACTCCCAGCCTGAACCCTCCGCATCTCCCATGGTCTCCTCCCCCAAACAACCAGAGGTAGGCTCGACCCCGGTACCATCTCCAGGGCTGATTCCGCCCTCCCTCCAGTGGCTGACTCCCTAAGTACAAAGTGCCTTACCTGTTGTCAATGGGTCAGCCATGGAGAGAGAGAGAGATCCAGGTGCATCTGGGCTGGAGTTTGGGATGAGGGGGTTTCCTCTGGGCCACCGTCATCACACTGACGATGAAGGAGGCATTTCTTTTTCTTTTCCTCCATGAGCATGGTGTGCAATGGCATCAGCATGCAGGCTACCCTCATAGATGCCTGCCTTGCTCGTCCCCTAATTTTTTGTCCCATGCATGTAGTACCCCAGGTCTCCACCAGGGGCCACTAATGCACTGGGAAACCCCCTGAATCCCTCCCCAGAAGTCCTTCAGATGCTCAATCCAACTCCCTCCCCTGCTGACCGCCGGCGCCCCAGACTCGCTCCCAAACCCGGGTTGCCTGTGCAGTGAGAGGTGTGGCATCCAGTGCATCAATCCTCAGTGCCACTGGGCTGGCTTACAGTTTTTGTTTTTAAGTTAATTTTTAATTGTAACTCAAATGATTTTGTGTTTATGAAATCTAGCTTTTTCTGAAGACCATTTTTAGAGAAAGAAAAGAGGACTAAGTCATCTGCATAAGCCAGGACTGCACAATTATGTTGTTTTATCTTAGGTGAGTTTGAGACAATCAATTCCAAGACTCTTAACATCTTATCAATATATAAAGCAAACAGGCCGGGGGCTAGAACACAACCTTGTCTAACCTCCTTGTTAATAATAAATGAAGATGATAACTGTCCACTTACTCCCATCCACACATTAGCCCAGTTATTAGTGTATAGATTGAATATTGTGCATACTAAGGCCTTATCTATGCCCTTATCTAGCATCTGTATCCAAAGTATCTGTCTAGCAATGGCATCAAATGTGGTAGAGTAATCTATAAATACTGCATAAAGTTTTTGCTTTCTTAATTTTACATACTTTTCAATTAAGTGATGTAAAACAAAAACATTGTCCAGAGTAGAATATTCAGGCCTAAAATCTGCTTGGTAAGGTGATAAACCACAATTTTTATTTATTTGATCATTCAGTCTTTCTAAAATAATCTTGGAAAAAATCTTCAAATTCACATCCAATAAACTAATCGATCGATACATGGCCAGATTAGTTCTATCACCTTTTTTAGGTTGGGGAATAATATTTTCTCCTTTCCAAGATTGAGGAAAACTGAATTTTTTTATGCATTTATTATAGATAATCCATAAGGGTTCTACACCACAGACCAGTGTGGCAATGATAGACTTCAGATGGTACACAGTCAGGCCCAGGGGCCTTATGTAATTTAAGGATATTAATTGCCCTGAATACTTACCTTAATTGGGGTCATTATATATTTGGTATTATTTTCTAGGGGAAAAGAAACATCAGCTAGTGGGTCATAGAATATTTGCCGAAAAAAACTTTATCTAACCAGATTCAGAAATATAAGAGTCTGTTGAATCCTTATAGTTACTGGTCCTTTTTGCAACTGAAAGCCAGAACTTCTTACTATATTTAGCTATTACTACATCAAGCATTTGTTCCCACTGTTTTTTATGACATAGTGTTTTTTGTCCTTTAGAAGCACTTTATATTCTTTTCTTTTGCACTTTATTTCTTTAAGTATAAATGTATTATTTGTTCAATAAGTTTTATATAATTTTCTCAAACTGATTTGAAATGTCCTGCACTCTATCAAACCAACTGTCAGTATTTATATGCTTGCTAGTCAATATAATGGGGGTTTATAAGTTGTTCTTTATTTTTCCAAATAATGCTATGAGGCTGTTCAACAAATAATCCAAAATATGGCTTTCTAGCCACCTGGCCTCATAAAAAATAATTGAGCTTGACAATAGGTCAGAAATAATAACTTCCATAAAATCCTCTTACCATATCTTATTTCTGTATACAGACAGGCCTCTGAATGAGTTCTTTGTGCAGTCATATTTAATAGACTACTTTTTATTATTACAGGGAAATGGTCACTTTCAGAATGTAAGAATATTTTTAAGTTATCCCAGTAATTAATTGGGCCAGACCACAGAACCAGATTGATTAATGAGGATCCTTTTGATGAAATATATGAGTATTCCCCAGACTTATCACCTTCTGTCCTTCCATTGAGTGGATAGAAATTGTAATCCTTTAGAATAGTTATTAGTTCCTGACCTGAATTGTTTACTTTTAAATCTTTTGTCCTTCTTTTGAGCATTTTTTGAAGATTATTTATGGAGAAAAAATATGAGTTATCAATTAGATCATCATAGTTCCCTATTCTGGCATTATCCCTACCATTAATAGTTTCATATCTGGATGTTTATAAATTAACTCTTCTATGGTCTCATTCAAATTTGACCAGACCCCTGCATGAAAGAACTGAGAATTATCTGGTAGAATGTATCCATTAATTAGTAAAAAAAAAGTTGGTTATCAGTATGTATCAGATTAATGACAAAATTGGTTGTGATCTGTAGACAATCCACTTGCTTGAAAGTTTCAATTTTAATTAAAGTAACCCCTTCCCCATCCCCACCCAGAACATCTATCTAACTTTTGTGTTTTAACACCTGGAGTATTACAGGTAAATATTTCATAACCATTCAAATATACCCAATCCTCATTATTATGCCATGTCTCCTGGAAACACAAAATATCAAACTTAGTAATCACATTTAGCCATTCCGTATCACAGTATTTTGTCAAAAGCCCAGATATGGTCCATGATAATAATAATACACCATCTTTACAAAAATGAACAAAATCAGAATTTTCTTCCCCTAAATCATCCAGAATGGATTCATCTACTGATGGGATTAACCACCAGACATTATACCCTGCCAGGGCATAATATCTGTTAGCTGCTAATAAAGTGTCCATTGCTTTTTGTTCACAGGGGTCCACTGGGTTATGGTATATCTCTAATACCGCAGAGTCAACTAGATACAGACCCTCATATCAAGGACTTCTGTTTTTTTTTTGGAGGATTGAGTCAGCCAGATATCTATTTTTAACCGATATATTAATTTGGCTGTCAGAACCCATCCTTTGTGCAGATATGATACCTTCTTTTTCCAATTCTATGTTGGGGAAATTCCTCAATAAGCCACAAATGGCTCCAGTAAGTTTGTAATCATTTTCTTTTCTTATTTTGTTCATGCCAAATAGGCTAAGGCTGACTGCCTTATCAGCAGCCATATCTACTGTAAAATCTTTATTGAAAAGATGCCTATTTGGAAAGGAAATGAGAATGTCCCTATTTCGTACCTTTGTACCATTCACCCAGATATAATTGGCAAGTCTTGGAGAGACAAGATAGATATCTATCAGTGTTGCTGCCTCTATTAATATAAAGTTAGCCTCCACAATTTCATTAGTATTGATTTCTAGATCCAAGTTCTCATTCAAACTTTTAACAAGTTGTTCTAGTTTCACAGTCTGGACTCCATTGCCTTGGACTATTCAGTCCATTGGACCCCAAATCCTAATTATGGGATATGTGTCATGTTTCTCACCCTCCCTTACTTCTTTTACAGATGTTTTACTCTTAATTTGTATGTCCTTAGATAGTCTTTGTTGTTTGGGTGAATCACCTCTGTTGCATTCACTTCTAATATCCTTCTCTATGATTACATTCTTAAGACCAAATTGAAAATTTAATTTCTCTATCTCCACCTCCAAATTATTTAAACAGGAGAATAAGGAGGTTGCATTAGTTGAGCCATTTCATTGTTATCTGCTTTCTGGGAAGATTGTCTGCAAAAGATATATTTGCAGACAACTCTCTGCCCTGAGAGAGGAGGTTGCCCATCTTCAGGCCACACTAGACAGTAGTAAGGGAACCTCCCCATCCAGGGAGTACCAGAGCCACAGCCACTACCTCAGAGGTTGCGAAAAAAGCACAGCAGTTGGACCACAGTGGGCTCAGGGAGTGTGAGGGTGGTGGAACAGAGGCACACCCAGTCAATTGTACCACTACACAATCCATACATCATTCTGATGGAGCATAGTTCCC
Source organism: Neoceratodus forsteri (assembly GCA_016271365.2). NCBI lineage: Eukaryota > Metazoa > Chordata > Ceratodontiformes > Ceratodontidae > Neoceratodus > Neoceratodus forsteri. The sequence goes on from CM057454.1 coordinate 735,822,994, forward strand.
CTATGGATGCATCCACAGTGGAGACTAAGGAGGATGTGGACAACTGTCACAAGGGAGCCCCACAGGAAGGAGGCAGAGGGCACCACAGGAAAAGGAAGCAGCTCCTGGTGGGGGACTCAATCATTAGGGGAACAGAACTGGGGGGAGCAGGGAAAACTGAAGTAAGGTGCCTGCCTGGTGCCATGGCTTGGAGGGACAGGAAGCACATCCTCAGGATCGCAAGAACAGCAGCACAGGAGACTGATCTGGACATCGTTGTCCACCTAGGGACAAATGACTTGACTCAACATGAGATAAGAGCAGTTCAGGAGGAGTTTGTGGAGTTGGGGAGGGGCCTAAGGCAAGTAGCACACACAGTATCCTTCTCAGAGGTGCTGCCTGTCTATGGCAAGGGTGAGGCGAGGGTACTTTGCACCATTTAATTCAATGGATGGTTAAAAAAATGCTGCAGAGCACAGGGGTTTGGCTTCATTGGGGACTTGGGTTCCACCTGGAGGGATACCAACCTATACTGGCAGGATGGTCTGCATCTGTCCAGGAAGGGAACAAGTCTTCTGGGCAATTGGTTTAAATGCTTCATTGGCAAGCTTTTAAACTAGTCAAGGGGGGAGGCACTGATAAGCAGCAGGGAATTCCCAGTCTCCTCCTACAAAACAAGGTACTAAATGAGGGAAAGACCAAGGTACACAGGTCAGTAGGGAGCAGGACTGGGGTGAATGGAGAAAGCAAAGTCAATGAGGACAGGGATAATGTTACAAGAGGTAAAGCCATCAAAAAATGGAGAGCAATGAGTACTAATGCTCGTAGTCTGGGTAACAAGCTTCCTGAATTAGTGGCCTTGATGGAGGAGGAACATCTGGATATCGTGGCAGTCACAGAAACATGGTACACACAGAACCATGACTGGGACGTAAACATACCAGGATACACTATCTACAGGAGGGACAGGGAGGGTAAAAGAGGAGGAGGAGGAGTAGCTCTCTACATAAGGGAAGGAATCAAAGCTACAGAATGAAAGGGTAAATAGGGAGGAGAAGAAGCACTGTGGGTCAATTTGGAGACAGGCAATGGCACCACAATCCACACAGGGGTTGTATACAGACCCCCATCTCAGGGGGAGGACATGGACAAGGAAATGATAGGAAGTATCATTAGAATGGCTGAAAAAGGGGAGATATTGCTGATGGGTGATCTGAATATGCCAGATGTTAATTGGAGTACATTTGCAGCAGCCACTTCTAAGAGTGGGGTCATTCTAGATGTCCTACAGGGGGCATGCCTTAGACAACTAGTATTGGAACCCACTTGAGAGGGAGCAATCTTAGACCTGGTACTCTCAAATGGGGATGGCGAGAGGATCACAGATTTAGAAGTGGGTAGCCATCTGGGAACTAGTGACCATCGAACAGTATGGTTCACAATAAACACAGCAGGAGAGTCAAGCCATACAAAGGCAAAGGTACTGGACTTCAGGAGGGCTGACTTTGCCAAAATGGGTGAGTGCCTAAGGAATGCACTAACAAATGGGCAGGAAGGAGGGGTGGAAGAACAATGGGGAATAATCAAAACTGCCATCACAGAGGCAACAAGCCTTTGTGTGAAGCAAATAAACAAAGCAAAACGATGTAAGAAACCACTATGGTTCTCAAAGGAGGTGGCAGGAAAGGTTAGGGAGAAAAAGAAAGCATTCAGGAAGTACTAGGAATCACAGAAGGAGCAGGACAGAGAATTGTATCAGTTAAAGCAAAAGGAAGCTGGGAAGGCAGTCAGAACAGCAAAGGCCCAAACCTAGGAAAAGATAGCCAACACAGTTAAGAAGGGGGATAAACCTTTTTATAGGTACATCAGGGAGCGAAGGAAGACCAAGGGAGAGATAGTGAGGCTTAATAAAGGGGAGGGAGGTGGGAAGAGGGTGACTGTGAAAAGGCAGAGATACTAAACAAATATTTTTGCTCAGTAATCACAAATGAAGGGGGGGTACCTAAACCAAACAATAGAAATGCTCTGGATACAGAAGTTGATGCCAGTCCATTTACAGAAGAAAGGGTTCTGAAAGAACTCTTAAAACTGAAGGTGGACAAAGCAATGGGGCCTGATGGGATTCATCCCAGAATTCTAAAAGAACTAAGGGTAGAACTAGTGACACCCCTGACTACCCTCTTTAACAAATCATGGGAGGATGGGTTGGTACCTGAGGACTGGAGGAGGACAGATGTGATTCCACTTCACAAAAGTGGGAGCAGGGCAGAAGCAGGCAACTACAGACCTGCTAGTTTAACCTCAGTGATAGGGAAAATGATGGAATCACTTCTGAAGGAAACAATTGTCGAGTACCTAGAGGCCAGAGGGGCACAGGACCCAAGGCAGCATGGATTCGCAGCAGGAAGGTCATCTCAGACGAATCTAATAGATTTCTTTGACTGGGTGACCAAAGTAGTAGATCAGGGAGGGTCTGTGGACATGGCCTACCTAGACTTTAGCAAGGCATTTGACACAGTCCCACACAAAAGACTAATATACAAGTTAGCCAGACTGGGAGTGGGTTCCAAGATGGTAGCCTGGGTAAAGAATTGGCTGGAGAACAGGACCCAGAGGCTAATAGTAAATGGAGTCCACTCTGAAGAAAGGGGGGTTACTATTGGGATACCGCAGGGTTCAGTACTAGGACCGTTCCTCTTCAATGTCTTTATAAGCGGCATTGCAGAGGGACTGGAAGGAAAAGTATGTCTCTTTGCAGATGACACAAAGATCTGCAACAGAGTTAATAAACAAGGTGGGGTGGAAAGGATGAGAAGGGACTTGGCAAGGTTGGAGGAATGGTCAAATGTATGGCAGCTTAGATTCAATGCTAAGAAGTGCAAGGTAATGCACCTGGGAAACAAAAATCTAGGGTAAGAGTACACAATGGGGGGTGAGATACTAACAACAACAAAAATGGAAAGGGACCTGGGGGTAGTCATATCAGATGACCTAAAGGTGGGCAAGCAATGTGAGAGGGCAGTAAGGAGGGCTGGGGGATACTGGGATGCATAGGGGGAGGCATCACCAGTAGAAAACAGGAAGTTGTTATCCCTCTGTACAGACAGCTGATGAGACCCCATCTGGAGTACTGCGTGCAGTTCTGGAGACCCATTCTCTGCAAAGACATAAACAGGATAGAGGCAGTCCAGAAGAGGGCAACTAAAACGGTGCAGGGTCTGCACCGGAAGACATATGAAGAGAGACTTAAGGAGCTTAATATGTATAGCCTCGAGGAAAGGAGGGAGAGGGGGAACATGATAAAAACTTTCAAGTACCTCAAGGGAATCAACAAAGTCCAAGAGGGTAGCATCTTTCAGAAAAGGAGGTGTGCAAGAACAAGGGGGCACAATTTGAAGATGGGGGGGTGGTTCAGAGGTAATGTAAGGAAGCATTTTTTCACAGAGAGGATTGTGGATGCATAGAACGGCCTTCCGGAGGAGGTTGTGGAGTCAAAAACAGTGGTGGAATTCAAGCATGCATGGGACAGTCATAAGGCAATTCTAGGGGTTGGGGGTAGGAAGAAGTAGGCTGTTGGTTAACTAGGATCTGCAGCTTATCTATTAGGTAGGGACATGGGCAGACTGGGTGGGCCAAGTGGTCCTTATCTGCCATCAAATTCTATGTTTCTATATCTTTTTTAACCTTCTGTGTTGCAGTATCTTCTCTTAAAGGATTGTTAATTAGTTTAACAGAATTATTGTTTATAGTCTGCTTTGTAACCTGCTTTATAGTCTGCCTACCTTTCTTAGACTTATTTTTCTTTTTTGGGCTCTTTTTTCTTTTTGTCCTTTTTTATCCCCTGGCTTGTTACTGTTAATTGGACTGTCTGGAATTTGAATTACACTAAAATCTGGTCTTACCTGTTCCTGCACCTCTTCTATTGACTCTTCTGCTTTCTTTGAGTTCCCGACCACAGATTCACTTATTGTTTCATGCAATAAAAACCTGTCTAGTTCCTGATCCAATTTTTACCTGTTTATGGTGATATTAACCTTGATTGGCTCCATAATGTCTTTATTAATTATTAATTGTTCCAGTATCAATATATTAGCTTGGTGTTGATATTTTAATGAATGGATCAAGTCCTCACTTAGTAACATAGCCGATACCCATAATTATTTACACTAGTTAACTGGCTTCATTATTTTGCATCTGCGAGCAACATTTTCTACAAGTGAATTTATTTTTTAGTTGATTTTCACAGTTTTTAAGACATGAGATAATATTTTGTAGGTCTCCAGTGACTTCACCTAAAGTTGTTCTTTCCTTGTAATAGTTTTGGTTGTTATTCTGGGTGCAGTCCCGGATATTAGGAGAAATCTCTAAGTCTTATGTAGTTATACTATCATACAGGCCTATTGAAATCACAGGACATGCACCAGTTTGCTTGGCTGAAGTTTCAGTTTCATTAATGGAGATCTCAGGGTTCTCAGATATTTCATCTGGTTCATCTGTTTTTTATGTTTGCTAGTACGCATGCGCAAGAAACATTATGTGACAGCTTTGGAGAGAAGCAGGGTTTGGGAGGTGCTGCACTGTGGCGGCCAATGCCCCCACTGCATTTAGAGGCGTGGCCCCCTTTCCCCAATGTGGTGGCATGCTGCTGCTGAGACTAGTTTAGCAAGCATGCCACCAACCTGAAATGAAATCGCTGCTGCAATGAGGGAGCGACCTATCATTGCAGGGTGGTACCTTTCCTGGTGCAACATTTCCAGTAACATGGCGGTGGCTGTCAGATGGTGACAGATTAGGTACTAAATCCTGACTCACGTTTGCCTGACTTTCTGTCACTGAAAGCCCTACATTGCAATTACCCAAAATCATATTTGCCAGAGTCACTGAAATCCCGACAATGCGAGTTGTCACAAAATGAACGGGGAAAGATGGTCTGCTCATTTCAAGCAGCACAGTTTGGCTCATTTCAAGCAACACTGTAATGTTGAATTTGTCTAGTTTCCAAATCAAACCAAGTAATAGTTATCAAATCACATTCTACTTACTGTTATTTTGTTGCCTGCAGTAAACAAGTGAAGCAAAGGACTGTAAGGCGCAGTGAGCTAAGTTGACTTGACATGTGATTTCAACTCGCAGCTATTAATAAAAATAAACAGAGGATTACCAGGGTTGCCAGTGAAGAAGCATTATGTTGTACGTGGGGTAAAATCACTAATGTAATCAGACTTTCTTAGGAGGATTTTTATGGATTTAAATAAAGGACTGCTTTTAACAAAATAAATGGATTTAACTGAAGAGGGGAGCAGAGCAGAACAGAACAGAATGGAGTCACAGATCAGCATTCTGATAAGTGAAAATTTCACTCTCTGAATACTGTCTGAATAGTGCCCTCTACCCTCAGCTTGTTATGCAATGGAAATGTCACTGGCCCATGCTAGTTATGTGAGTCACAGATCAGCATTTTGGTAAATGTAAATTTCACTCTCTGAATACTGCCCTCTGCTTGTTATGCAATCTGTCAGGATTGTTGGGCAAATGTATTGTAGGGATCTTGCACTGTCAGAAGTTTGGTGACAGGATTATGGCAGTCGGAAATTTTTGTGTCGGGATTCGTTCAGATCCCCATTAAGAGCCTTTTTTTTTGCCGATGGGGGGCCCCAATCCCCGTGGGCTCAGTCCCTCTCCCCAAAAGAAACATGCAGGTGGCACACTGGGAGCCCACCACAGCGTACAAATCTACCTGCAAAAAGAAAACCTTCTCACGATGGTGTTTTGATTTTTTTCTGAAAAGTAGAAAAAGGTCCTTGTCATGTCAGTTCCCCTCCCAGCCAACACCCACCCTCTCACTTCTACATCCCGCACCCCCTCACCCTATACTTACCTCTGGAGCCTAGTGCGATGATCTTGATGGACCAGGAACACTATGCACTCTTCAAAACTGACTGCTGATGGGGCCCCCCCCCATGGGCACAAAAAAAAAAGGATCTTAATGGGGGGGGGATCTGTACGAAATCCTGACACAAAAATTTCCATCACAGGATTCAAGATGGCGGCCATGCTGGGTTTGCCACTGTGTTGTATGATCGTTTGCTGATCGTCTGTTTGCTGTCCGTTTGCTGATCGTTGTTCAACCGCCCGTTTGCTGATCATCTTTATGATCGTTTTTACTTTTGTTCTCTTCATTTGGAGCTGTTTTTCCTGTCTGTTGGAGCTTGCTGAAGTTCGCTGGGGTTGTTTTCCTTTTATCCTTTGTGCGACTCTGGACATTCGATTCCGGACATTCGACAAAGAGTACTGTTCGTTGAAATATACAGGAATCCCTGTGCAAGGGGAGGTAAGGTGGCGATGGCGGTGTTGCGTTCTATATGCTTCAGGAACTGACAAACAGTTGAACAGTTGTTTGGATACCCTTATGCAAGGCAGGCACGGCTGCTGAAGAATACTCGTTTTGTTTGTTTTTTATTGTGAGCTGTGAGCTGTGCTGCACTCTATGAGTGAAGACATTTGGGAAACTTGCTTTTTGATTTTGGGAATATTGGAACACTACTTATGAACTGTGAGTTATACAAGGATTCTGGGAGTTGGGCTGGACAACTACAGGAGTTATTTAAAAAACTTATCCAAACTTAAGCCCCTGATATAGTTTGAATCCAAGGGGGATGACTTTTTGGAATATCCTGGCATTGAATCACATTATATTGGGGTGTCTGAGATTGCTGAAGCTCTGGGAGGAGAGTGTGACTGACCCCCGGGAGGAGAGTGTGATTGATCCTCGGTCTCTGTTGTTTTACTATGAGGAATTTTTGGAGACTTTGAGTAAGATTTGCCTTTGGACTCTGTGATCTGTGATGGTCTTGGCCTGTATATGTGTTGGGATAGCTGCCTGGGATGGCTGGTGCTGGCTGGGACCGAGTCGGGTGACTCTGGCATCGACCTGCTGGTGGGCGGGTGGGGTGCTGAAGTCTCTAAACCTACTGGAGTGGTCTACGGTGGGTGGACATTGTTCGGGGTTATTGATAAGGTTCCAGCCTGGATCGAATTCCACTCTGGGGGCTATTTCCATCACATGGTAATATGTGATATTTTCTGCCTTCTGCCTTTGGATTACAATTGAAAATTTATTTTGCTTATTCAAAAGACAGCCTGAGACTCTGATTGTTCAAGTTTTGAGAGCCTGGAATTTTAGTATTGGATGACTAGCAGACTTTTATATTATTTTAAATTTTCTTCACCTTTCTATGCTTTTTGATTTTATGATATTATATGACTTTTTATTTTTATAGGTTTTTCTTGGTTAATAATATTATTTGTTAATTAAGATAGGTTGTTAAGTTGAGAGTTATTAGATATTTGTCGTCAATGATGTGTTTGATGGGGCTTAAAACGGTCAGGCGCTATTCTCCCACTCTGCTCCGGGACCTCCGTCTCTTCCACTGTCCTCGGTTGTCTGATGATGTTTTTAACAACTGTCGTAAAGCCGGGATAGTGAGAAGGCATTTAGGGGATGGATGGGCTAGACAGAGTGGGAGATTGGAGAGAGGGGTAGGCAGATAGGGATAGTTGGGTCAAGTAGACGCCCTGGGGCGAAATGGGATCAGGAGAGGGGTCCTCCTTGCCTGATTCCCATACCCAAGGGCTCTGCAGATTGTGGGCAGGTACTGCGATCCTCTCCAAAAACCCATCCAACTCGGGCGGTGTTATGTAATGCCAGGTCTATTAGGAACAAGACTGCTATTATCGCAGATCTTGTTGCAACATCTGACCTGGCATGTATCACCGAGACCTGGCTGGATGAGAATGCAGGTCCTATTTTAGACTCTGCTGCTCCAGCTGGGTTCTCGGTGATGCATTGTCCGAGATTGGATCGTAGGGGCGGGGGAGTGGCCATCTTTTTTAGATCAGATCTGAGTCTTGTGGAGGTGCCAGTGGGTAACACCAGATCCTTTGAGTGTATCCTGGCAGCAGGTGCAGAGTTTAGGATTATCCTCATCTACTGTTCACCCGGCGATGGTGGTGAATTCCTGAAGGAGTTCACGGACTTCATCGTTGACATGGCATTGGAGTCGCCCAGATGGTTAATACTGGGTGACTTCAATGCCTGGGTCGACAATGAACTCTCGCACTTTGGAAAGAACTTCCTCCAACTTATGTCTATGTTGGGCCTGTGAGAGGTAGTTACCTCTGCTACCCATATAGGGGGACACTCTTTGGACCTGGTGTTCCTACTGGATTTGGATGTTTCACATCTGGGGGTGGAACCAAATGTGTGGACAGACCATCACACCATAAGATTCAGTTTTGGGGCACCCCCTAATAGGCCTGCCCCTACGGAGATGGTCCAGTATCGCCCTTTAAGGGGAATAAACCCAGAGGGCCTATTAGCGGTACTGGACCTATCGGGTGTTTCGGATGACAGCATGGGTCAAGGGGACCTTGTTATTGCCTATAACAAGGCAGTGAGCAGGGCCTTGGACCAAATTGCTCCTGTTTGTGTTCGCCCACTCACTCAGCGCCCAAAGACTCCATGGTTTGATGAGTCTTTGAAGGAGCTGAGGAGAGTGGGGTGAAGGCTAGAGAGGGCCTGGCGGAAATCTTGCCTGGATGCTGACAAACTTAGATTGATGGATCATTATGTTATCTATCAATCGGCAATAACCCGTAAGAAGACAGAATTCCTGTCCAGGGAGATTGCTGCTTCGCGAAACCGACCAGCTCAACTCTTTCGGACTGTTGACAGATTGTGCAATCCACTCTGTCTACAGTCTGGAAGAAGATTTTCACAAATAAAGTGTGATGAGCTTGCTCGCTTTTTCGCTGATAAGATTGCCAGCATTAGGTCGGATATCAGCCAGGCTCACTCTTCAAGGGTTTGCAGTGATCGGGGGGAAACAAACACCTGTGTCACCTGGTTTGACTTTGGTAGGCCGGAATTCATGGACATTGTGAGGATTGTCCAGACTGTACGTCCAACCAGTTGTAGTTTGGATCTGGGCCCTATGCCTCTATTATTGGGTTGCGTAGATATTATCTGTCCGACCATTGCTGAAATTGTCTGGAAATCTTTGGAGCAGGGGATCTTTCCTGAATCCTTAAAGGAGGCTGTCATTCGACCACTCCTAAAAAAACCTTCATTAAATCCGGACTGCCCAGCTAACTACAGACCTGTCTCTAACCTGCCCTTTTTGGGCAAGGTTATTGAAAAGGTGGTTGCACTGCAACTGGATGACCACCTTACAAATCACAATGTCTATGATACTCTTCAATCAGGATTTAGGAAAAGACATAGTACTGAAACTGCTCTTGTCCGGGTTCTAAATGATCTCCTGATAGCGAGAGATCGAAAGGCTCATACTATTCTAGTCTTTCTTGATCTCTCTGCAGCATTTGACACTGTGGACCATGGTGTGCTTTTGGAACACCTGCGGTTTTATTGTGGACTGTCTGGTACGGTTCTGCAATGGTTTCAATCTTTTCTCACAGGGCGGAGACAGAGGGTCATCACTGGAATTTATTCCTCTGACGCTGTCTCTTTGCCCTGTGGGGTTCCGCAGGGTTCCATCTTGGCACCCATGTTGTTCGCTGTCTATATGCCATTGGGAGACATTATTAGGCAATATGAGCTGGGTTTTCGCTGCTATGCAGACGATGCCCAGCTATATTTGTCCTTTAGTCCCGGACAGGAAGATACATCTCTATATGTAACAACTGTCTATCCGAGATCAAGGATTGGATGAGTGCCAGCTGGCTAAGGTTAAACCCGGATAAGACTGAGGTGTTGGTGGTGGACCCAGGTCGCCTTGAGGCGGGTTGTAGGGCTGGACTCCCTTCGGGCGTATGGATCGATGGTGCCCAGCTCTCAACCTCAGACCGGGTGCGTAACCTGGGCGTTATTATTGACGACAGTTTGACCCTGAAATTTCAGGTGTCTTCTGCTGTCAAATCTTCCTTTTACCATCTTAGGAATATCGCTCAGGTGAAACACCTTGTTCCTCCGGCTGACCTTCCGACATTGGTCCATGCCTTTGTTACTTCTCGCCTTGATTACTGCAATGCTCTGTACCTAGGGCTACCAGGGGTTGATATCCGCCGCTTGCAGCTAGTGCAGAACGCAGCAGCCAGGCTTCTGACTGGGACATCTATGAGAAGTCACATTATGCCTGTGCTGCGCGAACTGCACTGGCTGCCGGTTCAGTGGCGGATCACCTTTAAGGTCGGGTTACTGACCTATAAAGCCCTACATGAACAGGGACCTCGGTATCTTCAAGATCTCCTTGTTCCCTACTGTCCCTCTCGCTCGCTCCGCTCCGCCGGTGAGGGATTGCTAGAGGTTCCCAGGGTTCATTTAAAAACATCAGGAGCACGGGCATTTTCTTATGTTGCCCCTACCCTGTGGAATTCTCTACCTCGTCGGATACGAAGCTGCCTGACCGTTGAGAGCGTTAAGTCAGAATTAAAAACTTATTTATTTCAAAAGGCATATGGGGAGTGATTTACTGTACTTTATTGTGATTATATTGTTATTGTTGTTGTTTGTGTTATATGTATGTATTTTAATTGTTTTATTTGTACAGCGCTTTGGCATTGAAAAGCGCTTAAAAAATAAATTTTTCTTTACTTTACTTACTACTGCGAACTGAAGAAATGCCGGTAAGCTGTATAATGGCATTAATTTGTTTTCTTTCAACTTAAGTGGATATCTTAGCCATTTTTGCAAATTGTGGCACTGAGTTTTCAACATGTGGTTCTTGGGACACCACCTCATGAATTCAGTCACTGTCATGTCATTATTCTTTCCCGAAAGGTGATTTTGCGGTCACTGTACAGAATCACCTTTCAAGACGAGTAACAAAACAGCAGTGTTACTGTTCATGAGGTGGGCTCCCAAAAGGACTATGTTGCAAATTTGGTGAAAAAATTCCAAAAAATGACTGTGTAACGAGCGTATGCTGCGCAGTTTCTACGCACGCTCATAACTCCAAGAATTTTTTAATATTTTCACTCCAGATTTTCGGCATTGCCATTTTTCCACACCTCCTTATGAACAGTACAGCTGTCATTTTTCACATCCTACCCAATACGTGGTTTCGCACATGTGGTGCACAATGGCACAGTCACTGTGGGAAATCAGCATTCGGAACAGATTAACAAAATCACAGTGACACTGTTCATGAGTGGAGGTCCCAAAATGCCTATGTTGAAAATCTGGTGAGAACATTTCACAAAATGACTGCATTATGAGCATGCACTGTGCAGTTTCCACGCACGCTCGTAACTTCGATAATTTTTAATATTTTCACTCCAGATTTTCAACATTGGCATTTTTCCACACCTCCTTATGAATATGACAGTTATCATTTTTCACATCCTGCCTGAACTGTGTTTTCACACATCTGGCGCAGAATGGCGCAGTCGCTGTAGCAAATCAACATTCGAGACAGATTAACAAAATCACAGTGCCACTGTTCATTTAGCAGAGGTACCAAATGCTTTCATGAAGTGTGGGTCACAAAAAGGCCATGTTGCAAATTTGTAGTGCAAATACCAACAAACGCCTGGGGTGTTTTGGTTCCTAACCATAACATCCCACCCTGTACAGACTGACAGGCATCGGGGTGTGCCTTTGGATTGCTGGCTATAATGCTCATGCCATTCCACCCCCATTCTGCAGCCAGTGACAGGCATCGAGATGTGCCTTGGACTCTTCAGCCCAGACTTCACCCCATTCTCTTATACTGCACCCATTTCAGCGTATGTCCTTAAGGAATGGGATGACTGTGAAGCCCGAACACCCCAAGGCACACCTCAGCACTTGTCGGTGTCCACAGGATAGGGTGAGGTGAAATGGGGTGAGCATTATGTGCAACCACCCAAAGGCATACCCCAATGCCTGTCCATCTTTGCAGGGTGGAGGTGGGGTTTGCGTGAAGTTCAATACTTCACTGCCATTCCTATTCTGCATCTGTCTAACTCCTGCACTTCCAGTGCTAATACCAACAAGCAAACATTTGGCATTGACAAATGCTTGTTCATAGGGTAATATAGTCTCCTGAAAATAAACTGTAGAGATACTATTAGTTCCAGTCCTGGGAGTTGAAGTTTTACTCTCAGGAACCTCTGTGATTTTTAATACATGATCTGTGATTTTAGACTGCTTTTTTGATTTTAAGTTCTTATTATTTGAACAGTTAGATCTTAAAGGTGAGATGCTAGGGTCCTTTAATCTTTGTAAATGGGTATTCACCATTTTCTCTTCAAAAGAAATGGCTACACTCTAAGAAATCAAGAGAACAAAAAAGAACCAAAATAATAGCTCAAGTTCAGTAATAAACCACAGTTACCCACTTTTATTCTGTCTGGAAAATAGCAGAGCAGCTATGCAGTTTTAAAGTGCCTAATCTAAAGTGCATATAACAGTCATAGGGAATTTAACTGTAATTGGCATAATGGAGGCATGAACAGAAAAAGAAACAGAAGACTTTGAGTAATAGTTATGTTACACTCACAGCAGGTGGGGATCTGCTGCACTGAAAAGGCTGGTGCGAATAAACCAGTGGCATAATTTCTTCCTCCACCTGTTCCATCCCACCTCTTTGCTCCACTGGTACAGTCTCTCACAGGTGTAATATTGGCCTTGTCTGTGCAACAGATGTTTGTCCTGTAAGGCAGGAATGGAAAACATGTAAAGATAGATGCAAGCAGTACAGTATGCAACTTTCTTGCCAAATCAGTGAAGGAGACGGCATATAACTGTTGCCAGTATGTGAGATGAATACTTTATAATGACTCTCAGTGACAGTATCAGAGACAGTGACAATAAGGGAACATGTTAGTGTTTTGTTTTGTCAAAAATTAGGGTTTCTTTTATTTAGAGATGGTGGGCAATGTAGTGCCTAGCTTATGTGAAGAACTCAACAGCAGCAGCAGCAGACAGTAGCAGCAAGACTTTTAAGTAAAGTCGAAAGTTGGCATCCATGGTGCATTTTCTCATCATGCACTTCTCCAAACAGGAAAATGTTGGGTAGCATGCAGTTGCTAAGTTATCTGTCCTTTCAATATCAAACTCTTTTTCATCTTGCTGTACATAGTGCATATCATAATTGCAATTCAGTGTGGGCAAGTTGATGTTAAAAAATGCCAGTTCCATACATTCAGGGAGAAATGTAGCTCTGGTTGTAGATACTGGCCTGATTTTCAAAGGACTTAGATCAACACAAGGGACTTGTGTCAAAAGAGTTTGATGCAAGAGATGACTTGCATCACAACTTGAGTCAAACATGACTTTCTAAGGCAGCCTGCATCAAATTCTGATGCTACTGGGTCAAAGCCCCCTTGGACCAGAGTTGCACCAAACAACCTGGTGTGCTAATTCACAAGGGGGGGCTTGCACCATGACAGGGCTGCAACATCCCCTTTTTGGCGATTTTACAAGCTCGGCTGTGGACGCAGCAAAGGGCACCAATTAGGCCAGCCAGGAGGTGGTCTAAATAGCTTGCACCAGTGGGACAGGGTCAGACAATGGGCTGCAGGGTGCATAAGGAACCCCGAGGTGGCAGAGGGGGGTTGGGGGAACAGCTGGGCATCTCCGGGAGTGATGTGCACCTGGCAGGATGCATTTACATTGTATTGTATAATACAATATAGTATCATCCCTGGTGGCTAGCTGTCTCTCTCCCCCACCTGATCATCCACCCACTTTATTAAATATAATATCCCTGGTCATCTAGCGGTCCCTCCCCCCACCCGATCATCTGCACATGTTCTTAAAAATTATTTCCCTGCTGGCTAGTGATCCCTCTCACAACCAGATCATCCACCCGCTTTATTAAAAATGATTTCCCTGGTGGCTAGAGTCCTCCCCACCTGATCATCTGCCTGCTGTCTTAAAAGTATTTCCTTGGTGGCTAGCAGTCCCTCCCCCACCCAATTATTTGCCTGCTTTATTAAATATAATATCTCTGGTGGCTGGAGTCCCTTCCTCCACCTGATCATCCACCCACTTTATGACAAATTATTTTTCTGGTGGCTAGCAGTCCCTCCCCCAACCTGATCATCCACCCACTTTATTAAATACAATATCCCTGGTGGCTAGCGGTCTCTCCTCCCACCAGAGCACCCACCCAACATTGGTAGCATAGTCCTGGTGTCCAGTGCAAGCCCCACCATCCCAGTCCCCTGTATGGTGAATATAAATTTCCCTGGTGTCTAGCGGCCCACCTATACCTGATACCCTGTATGGTGCAAGTAAATTGTTATGTGGTGATCTAGTGGACCCCCCACCCCAGCAGGTAGTGCCCCTCCACCCCACTCCCCCCATCCTGAAACAGAACTGGTGACCAGCCCAGCCTTCCTCTCTCCACCATGGGTTGCTGTCGACTGAGCTATCAATGAACATGTACTGTACACAGTACATGTTCAGTGACACTGATTGACAGCTCAGAGTATGTTCCTATGTAATTTGGGAAGCAGTCAGATGCTTGCAGTCAAATTTAGTCTTGCAATCAACTGACTGAGTTGTAGTTTATTGTTTGGCCTTTGAAAAAGGACTGGCTAAGGAACTAGTGCTGCTGCTCTGCCGTGGCAGGGGTGTTGGTGACAGGAGTTCTGTGTCAACTGCCGGTGCTAAGTTCACAGAAGTGGAGCTACTTCTTGTATGTGAATGAGGTAGAGGCCACAAAACTGATCTCCCTCTGCCACCACGATTGCCTAGAGGGGACTGACTGCTACTGCTACTATGATCCAGCTCTGACTCATCAAAATTGTGGCCATCATCTGAATGGCCCCTACGTGTTCAGTGAACTCTGTAGGATGAGCAAGTACATGAGGGTGCTGCCACATTAGGTGTCGCCTCATGGTTGTGGTTCCCAAGCCACTGAGTTTCTTCCCCCTACTAATGGTTGTTTTACAGTGTACACAGAGTGTTTTAAGTTCATCAGTGGAACTCGTCAAACAGTGATTCCACACCATTAAGGTACTTTTTTTGTTTTAAAGCCAAGCAATGACTATGACTGTGTTCTGAGTCTAAATGGAGATACAGCCAGTGGCACAGGAACTGAACTGGTAGTAGCAGCAGACAGGGGCTTCATAGTGATGGTGGCAAAGGAAACAGTAGGAGGGAAGATTAATTTGTCTGGTCTTTGCAATCACAGTGGCACCAGGCAAGTAATGGTGGGCAAAGTGACCTCAATTCGCTCCTCAAAGATATTCACGGAGCCAAGGCGATTTCGCAGAGTGCTCCACAATGCGAAGCGGAGTAATTCACGTTATAATAGGTAACACGAAGTCCATTGCAAATAGTGACTTCACGTTACACCGCCTTCCCAGACCACTACTCCACCAAATTGTAAAGCGAATTGCATTGAAAACAATGCACTTCGCCTCACTTCGCCTTGTTTTTGAGCTTCGAAGGCAAATTTTGCAGTGATTCATGGGATTTCAGGTCACATGGGCTCTATCTTGATCTGCACAGCCTCAGTTTGGGGTATTGTGTGTAGGAAACTGTAGGAGACAGTGTGCTCTGATAGCTGTCTGTGACTCAAACCTTCTGTAAGCTGTTAAAAAAGCCTTTTTGAGTCATTTTTTTTGCTCAAACTTTAGTTCATCGATTGTAGGAAACCCTCCTGTGCTCATATCATTGAGCGTTTTTGTTTCTGTGTGGATTTTGAAAGTTAATGTACAACATTGAGTCTGTGTAGTAAGAGACAGTGAAAGCGTGCTTTGGGAGAGGAGCGTGTCTGTGGTGTAGGTAGATTTAAGTTGGAGAAATAAGGAGTGCTTTGTTTTTTTGTTATATTTTTGTTATATAACTGACTGTGTTAATGCACACAGTAATATTGTCAGTAATTGTTGAAATTTTCTTGCTGATTGTGTGTTGTGTGGATCTGGTGCAGCAGTTCATAATTTCAGGATGTTTACAATAAGTGGCATATTACTGAACTTTTCAATTTGCTACGCATTACTTGTAGACAAATTGTGTCTGTGTGTGTGTGTGTGGTGCTGCATGACATCAAATAATACACCTTTTATTGTGCCACACTATAATTGCAGGCACAGCAGTGTGAACCTGCTATCGACCTTTGTTGCGTGATTTTTTACTGCCATTGTGGTATCTTTTCTTTGTTTTGCTGCTTGTACTGCCATAAAACTCTGCAGTCAGTGCTCTGCCCCTCCACTGGCAAAAATAAATTGTTTTCCAGATTGGATTGTTTGTGACTTCAGCACCACTGGTTAGTTAAGGTGCTGTTTTCACGTTCTGCCACGGCTAGCTAACCAGCTCGAACTTGGAGCTCTCCCATGAGGGATAACAAACTTTGATTTTCCCTGCATTAAACCCAACAATACCAGCTAGAATGCCTCCGAAAGGGAAAGGGAACTTGAAGCAGTACAAAAACCAACATGAGAGAGGGCAGATGACAATTGATGGGTCCGGATATTGATTGTTGCAGGATGAACAGGACATGAGCCCCTCACTGACGAGCCACCTACCACAGGCCACACTACAACTTCCCAATAGCGGGATTAAAGAAAAATCACAACTGGACACAATTTTATCAGAGATACTGAAAATGCGGAAAGAGAACAAAACGGAGTTTCAAAAGCTGCACCACAAACTAGCAGATATGGATGTCACACTCAAAGAGGTTGACACCAGAGTCTCCCAACTAGAAACTAGCTTTTCATTACATACTGATGCCCTAGTAACAGTAATGGACTACATTGATCAACTACAAGCAAAATGTGTTCACTTGGAGCCAAGGTCCTGTAGGGGAAATTTACAATTGTCTGGGCTGCCTGAGGGGACTGAAGTAGGAATGTGGCCCATTTTATGCAGGATTTTCTACAAGACATACTCACCTTACCAGCCACAATGCCAGTCAAAATTGAGCGGGCCCATAGGACTCTTGGGCCTAGGCCCACGGACCTCTCGGCCAGACCCCACCAGATCCTCATGAAATTTTTGAGCTATGCCACCAAAGAAGAAGTTTTGCGCCAGGCTTGGCAAATGGCCAAAATAAAGTATAACGGTTGCCGATTGTACCTGGATCAAGACTACCCACCTGAGATCCAAAAAATGAGGCTCCAATACAGACCGGTCATGAAAGTGCTACGCTCTAAAAAGATGCAATTTCAAACCCCATATCCAGCAAAGATGAGAGTGTTTTGGGAAGAGGGCACCCGCCTATATTCGACTCCAGAAGATGTGATTGAGGCCTTAAAACATCAAGGTTTTACAGTGGAAGACCCTCAGTGGACCACTACACAGACTGAAGACAGGAACCTTTGGCGCCTGTGAGATCACTTGCAGAGGGGACCAAAGAAGGCATTGGACATGCTCTTCACACATAAAATCCTGGCGCACATCCACAGCAGACTGCAGCAGGCCAGAGCTTCACGGCTCCGGCACGAACAACAAGACCTGGACACTTGAAGATGCATTAGCAACATCACTGGGCTAATCTCCTAACTCTATTTTCAGTCTACGTGGCTCCCCAATGTCAGCGATGACTGCAACTGTCGGTAAGCCACAAAAAGGGATGAATGCTGTTTCTGAACTTTAAATATGAGTAAAGTGCTAAACAAGATCATTGGTACTTGGGAGAATCTCTAAAGGGTGAATAATTATTGTTCTGCTAGTCCTTTTTTTGCAGAAGCTAGAAAATATGATTTATGTCATCTTTTGAGTAGAGTTGTGAACTTAAGTTAAATGCCTGTGGGGGGGCGGGGAGCTTCTCGACTAGAGAGGAAGCCTTAGGCCATACAGGGGCTTGAAAGATGGCACTATTTAGAACACAGCTAATATTCCTCTCTTACATGTTAACCAGGATAATTAAGTAGCCCTTCGGGGGGACTCACTGTATTCTTATTTGTGGCAATTTATTACCGATGACTGGGCCATGCAATAGCTGGAACCTGTTTGCTACTGTCCCTGTAGTGATCCGCGGCTGTGGGGATAGGAACAACACTACATCTCTGCAAAGATTTCCTTTGCAGAACTAGGGAAATAAACTGTTCCCCTACCTTGGAAATAATGTACAAAGTTATAGTTGGCAGTTCAAGTTGCAAGATTTGGCTACACATTTCATTTTTATGGTAGCCCAAGTTTGAAGTTTATTATTTATAGGTGAGATGGCTAATTTGCTAAAAGCGATGGTGCACTGGGAGCTGAAGGAATGTAGGGGGAGGATATTGGTCCACTGTCCGTTGATCGAGACAATTTTTAACAATGGGGGTTAAGGTCCTTTCTTTAATGTAAACGGATTAACAAATCCAATTAGGTGGAAAAAAATCATTACCCAAGCTAAGAAATATAAGGCAGACCTTCTTTTACTGCAAGAGACTCACTTATTGGATAGTGAGCACTTAAAATTAAAACATTTTGGATATGCAGATATCTGCTTTTCATCTTACCGGGGGGGGGGGGTAGGAGCAGGAGTGTCATGGTGCTGATCCCTCACAGCACTCCATTTGAGGTGCTAGATAAGATTAATGACAAGGAAGGGAGATTTGCCTTGCTTAAGGGAAATATGAATGGAAGCAAGCTAACAGTGGTATCGGTATATGTTCCCCAAATTCCCCATATGAAACCTACAGGCAAATATTAACCTTGATTACGGAAAAGACAGAGGGGACATTGATTGTAGGGGAAGACTGGAATATGGTCTTAGATCAGAGAAGGGACACTACCTCTAAAATCCCTAAAAGGTCTAATAAACACCAGAAGCAAATCAAGACCCTTCTTCAGAAATTAGGACTACAAGATGCTTGGATGTTTGCTGAGGGACCTATGAAGGGCTATACTCACTACTCAGCTACTTATCATATATATTCATGATTAGATTATTTTTACGTCAATAGGGATGCAGTCTTTATGATACAGAAATGCGAACTAGGCCCGATTGCTCTTTCAGACCGTGCCCCCTTGCTACTCCATTTAGATTTGACCCTTCCCCCCACAATACATTCTGGAGGTTGAATTTATCTTTACTCAGGGATAAAGAAGTACAGTACAAGAACAAATACCTCAGCTAATAACCCAGACCCTAAAGGATAATGAGAATGGTGAAGTCGGTAAGGGTATGGTATGGGACACCCTCAAAGCGGTTATTAGAGGGAAGTTAGTGGCTATAGCTTCAGCAAGGAAGAAACAGAGAAGGCAAAAACAGCAAACATTAGAACAGCAGATACAAATACTAGAGGCACAACAACAAGAAAAGTATGTAAGACAAAGAGAAAAAGAATTGACAAAACTTAGAAAGGAAATAAATGGTATTTTAGATGCCAATGTAGAATTTAGCCTTCAGTACTTAAGGCAAAGCTACTATGATGGTGGCCCGAAGGCATTGAGGCATCTTGCAATCCATTTATGGGCCAAAAGAGCCAAAGCCCACATAGTTGGAATTCTTCATCCCCAGACCAAACAAAAAAGCCCCAAATTTAGAACATATCTTGGAAGCATTTCAAACATATTATAAGCAATTGTATGCCCAGCCTGAAGATCCCACACAGGAAGAGATACAGGGTTTTTGAAAAGATTGCACCTCCCTCAGGTTTCGGAAATCTGGAAAGCCCAACTTTTGTGCCTTATATCAAAAACTGAAATTAGTAATGTAATAAGGGACGGGAAAATGGGGAAATTTCTAGGGAATGATGGACTCCCTATGGAGTTTTATAAGAAATTCTGGGCAACATTTGCCACCATCATGAAAGCCACCTATCATGACATAATGTCAGAAGGATCAGTTCCTCCTCTTTCATGGAGACAGGCTATTATCTCCGTCATCCCCAAACCTGGTAAGGACCCCACCCTTTGTACATCATGTAGACCTATCTAGATTTTAAATGTGGACTGTAAGATCCTAACATCTATTTTGGTAAAAAGACTGCAATCCCTTATCCCCACCCTGGTACACAAGTACCAAACCAGATTTGTAGCTGATAGGCAGGCAGCTGATAGTCTCTGCCAAACAATACACATTATCGACCAATTAAATCAACAAAAAACACCAGCCATCCTTATGAGCCTAGACGCAGAAAAAGCTTTTGACTGAGTAAGCTGTAATTTTTTATATGGGGTCCTAGCTGGGTTTGCCTTCCCAGATACATTTATAAACCTTATAAAATGTTTATATACAGAACCTCAAGCTTTCATATGTACCAACAGTATAATTTCACAGAAAATTGATTTAAATAGAGGTACCCGGCAGGGATGTCCCCTAGCCCCCCTTTTATTTGCCCTATCCATAGAGCCCTTAGCCCAATGGATTCGGAATGACCCAGAAATCAGAGGGGTCCACTTAGAATCAAGCATACATAAAGTGGCATTGTACGCTGATGACGTGTTGCTCTATCTGACCACCCCAGAGACTTCTTTACCACAAGTTATGGATAAGATTAAGACCTTCTCGGCCCTATCAGGCTATTCCCTAAATGCCTCAAAAACAGAAGTGCTAACATTTAATTATGGTCCATCACATCAGCTGAAGGTAACTATAACATGAAGTGGGACCTGATTACACTAAAATACCTGGAAGTAACCTTAAGAGCATCCAATGCCCATTTATTTTTAGATAACTATAAATCCTTAGATCAGCAACTCTATCTAGATATTTGGTGGCGGACCGTACTCCCCCTCCCTATGCATGATAAAATCCAGGCTGTGAAGATGAACCTCCTCCTTTGACTCCTGTATATATTGCAATGTATCCCAGCTACACCATCCCAGAGATGGTTTGCCACCCAGCAGACCAGGATATTAAATTGTATGTGGAATAACCGTAAACCTCAAGTTTGTAGAACCCTACTTTTAATTAAAAAGCAGAGGGGAGGACGAGCAGTCCCTGATCTTAGGGAATACTGGGTAGCTGCACAAGTTAAATGGGTATTGTTCTGGGCACAGACCCCAACCAGAGCACATTGTCAGGAGATAGAAGAGGCCCTGTGCCTAGATTTCCACATACACACCTGTCTCTTTCGGTCAGATAGACCAAAACTCTTAGCTGACTACACGGCCATTCAGGTGACCTTTGGGGCATGGGATGCCTTTGAAACATATGCCAAACCCAAGAAGGATATGTGGAAAACATGGTGGTTTGTCTAATAGAGTAATTTCATACCAGGACAAACAAATACATGGTACAGGAGGCAGGCCACTAGGGGGTTCTGCATACCTATCCAACTACTGCAAGGAGATGTGGTCCAGTCCTTCTCGGAATGTATTAAGAAATGGGGATGGACCTCTAAAGATAAAATCTACTACTTACAGATTTCTGCTTATATACAACAAACACTTCATCGAAGGGATGAGGTAACTGTAACAGGACCTGGATTAACCCTTAGTGACCTCTTCTCCCTAACAAGTTCAAAACAAGCCATTACTAAGATATATCAACATCTAAACTCACATAGGGATGGAAAGGCCCAGACCCTACAGACCAAATAGGAGAGGGAGGCTGGCATTCACCTATTGGTCATCCTCTGAGAGAAAATATGGGAATCTACATCGAGAGCTACCATGTCCCATTTTTGGCAGGAATATTTGTGGAAAGTCAGAGTGCATTTTTTAACCTCAGATAGAGTGGCTAAATTGTCTGCTACTGGCTCAGCCAGTTGATGGAGACACTGTGGGGAACAGAAGGCTACTCCCACACATGTGTTCTATACTTGTCCCAAATTAGAAGAGTTTAGAAAAGGAGTAGAAAATAAGATTCATAGGCTATTTCAGATTTCCTCCCCCCTTAGGTTGCAAAATCTGACTCTGGGCCTTCCACCTGAAGGGATGAGGGGGAAAGATGTACTATATTTGTAGTATATGTGTGTGCTAGCATACAGCAAAGCCATTACATGGAATTGGTTACAACCCACTCCACCAACTGAGAAGGAGTGGACACATAATAGACATACAGCACATGGAAGAGTTAACCTACCAGCTAAGAGATGCTCAGGAAACAGGCCTGAGAAGATGGAGCAGGTGGACCCTTATGAACTGAATAAGGCCACAGAGCAAGAGGTATAATTATTACAAGTCACACTAGCTAGAGTAGTTTAACTAGACTACTGTTCAGGATAAGGGTAATTAAATAGGTACTAAATCTCCCCAAAAAGCGCACCATCAGAATACATTGACTATCTGAAAGAGATATTAAATTAGAATAAGATAAGAACAGATTAATCACCTGCCATGTATGTCTCCTCACCTATGTTATTTTATCTATCATGTCTATTTTTTCTTATGTTTAATTAACTCAGTTGCTTATATATCATACCAGCTGCTGGAAGTCTGACTCTGAGCAAGTAAGGAGACTACTGAGAAATATAGGAACTTCTTGTCTCAGAACAGGAAGATCAGGAGATAAAAGGGTACAGAGGCAGTAAGTAAGTAGGGAGAGAAGAAAAAAAAAGAAATAAACAAACAGAGGAAAGAGTAAGTATTCCAAATAACAGTTAGGGGGCCAGAAAAAAGACATGATGGGAGTGGTGCAGTGCAGTGGCTGTGGAGCAGCAGTCTTCTGGGAGATGTTCTGGAGGATACAGTGTTGTCACATCTGCAGACACCTCTCTCGGCTGAGGGAGGAGGTTGCTGTCATCTCCAGGCTGAGTTGGCCAGGATTTGTGGAACCTCCTCTCCCACCCAGGGACCACCAGGGTCACTGCCATTGCCTCAGAGGTTGCCAAGAAAGAGGAGTGGTTGGACCACAGTGGGCTCAGGGAGGGTGAGGGTGGTGGAACAGAGGCACATCCCTCCAGTTGTACCTCTCCTCAATTTCTATGCTGTTATGGAAAAGTATGGTGACCCACAGGAGGGTGGCATGGGACCTCACAGGGGAAGGAAACAACTCCTGGTGGGGGACTCCATTGTTAGGAAGGTAGAACTGGGGGAGGAAGGGGAGAGGGAGGTAAGGTCCCTGCCTGGCGCATGGCTTGGAGGGACAGGGAGCGAATCCTGAGGATCACAGCAGCAGCTGCACAGGGGAGGGAGTTGGATGTCATTGTCCACCTAGGGACAAATGACCTGACTATGAAAGGGTTCAGAGCAGTGCAAGAAGCACTTGTGGAGATGGGGAGGGGCCTTAGACAAATAGAAGACACGGTAACCTTCTTGGAGGTGCTGCCTGTCTATGGCACAGATGAGGCTAGGGTACTCCACACCATGGGATTCAATCAGTGGTTGAAAAACTGGTGCAGAGCTCAGGGATTTGGCTTCATTGGGGACTGGGGGTCCACCTGGACGGATGCAGGCCTATACTGGCGTGATGGCCTGCATCTGTCCAGGAGGGGAACCAGGATCCTAGGTGATAGGTTTAAATACTTCATTGGCAAGAATTTAAACAAGCCTGGGGGGAGGCACTGGAAAGGAGCCGGGAAATCCTAGCCCCCCCCAAAAAAATCAGGGTACTAAGTGAGGTAGACACCAACATAGAAATGTCAATAGGGAGAAGCGAAGGGTTAAATGGAGAAAGTGACAAATGCAATAAGGACAGGGATGGGGCAAAAAGGGGTAAGGCCTTCAAGAAATGGAGGGTAATGTGTACCACGCCCATAGTCTGGGCAACAAGCTCCCTGAACTGGTGGCCTTGATGGAAGAGGGATGCCTGACTATTGTAGCAGTCACAGAAACATGGTACACAGAGAACCATGACTGGGATGTTAACATACCAGGGTACACAACCCACAGGAGAGACAGGGAGGGCAGAAGAGGGGGGAGTAGCTCTCTGTAAGGAAGGATAAAGCAACTGAACAAAAGAGTAAACAGGAGGAGAGAAGCACTGTGGGTCACCTTAGAGACTGGAAATGGCACCACAATCTGCACAGGGGTTGTATATAGACCCCCATGTCAGGGGAAGGAATGGACAAGGATATGATAGAAGGCATACTTAGGATGGCAAAAAAGGAGATACTGTTGATGGGGACCTTAACATACCAGATGTTAACTGGAGCACTTTGCAGCAGCCACATCCAAAAGCAGGCCATTCTTGATGCCCTTCAGGTGGTATCACCTCAAACAGCTAGTTTTGGAACCTACTCATGAGGGAGCAATCTTAGACCTCATACTCTCAAATGGGGACAGTGAGAGGATCTCAGATCTAGAAGTGGTTGCCATTTGGGAACAAGTGACCACCAGACAGTGTGGTTCATGATAAACTCAGCTACAGATTCAAGCCATACAAAAGTGAGGGTTTTGGACTTCAGGAGGGCTGACTTTGGCAAGATGGGAGAGTGCTTTAGAAAAGTACTAGCAAACAGGCTAGAAGGAGGGGTAGAGCAACAACGGGGAAATATCAAAACTGCCATCACAGAGGTAACAAGCCTTTGTGTGAAGCAAATAAACAAATCAAAATGAAAGAAAAAGCCACTATGGTTCTCAAAAGAGGTGGCGGTGAAGGTTAGGGAGAAAATATAGCATTTAGGAAGTATAAGGAAACACAGAAGGAGCAGGACAGAGAACTGTACCAGTTAAGGCAGAAGGAATCAGGAGGGTAGTCAGAATAGCAAAGGCACAAACTGAGGAAAAGATAGCTAAGCGTTAAGAAGGGGAATAAAACCTTTATAGGTATATCAGGAGCATAGAAAGACAAAGGGAGGGATAGTGAGGCTGAATAGAATGGATGGTGGGTGGGCAGAGAGTGACAGTGAAAAAGCAGGGATACTGAATGAATACTTCTGTTCAGTATTCACAAAACAGGAAGTGGGGGAGGTCCCTAATCCAATTAACAGAAGCACTCTGGAGAGGGTGTCGATCCCAGTCCTTTCACAGAAGAAAGGATTCTGAAAGAACTCCTTAAACTGAAGGTGGACAAAGCAATGGGGCCAGATGAAATTCACACCAGAATTCTAAAAGAATTAAGCAGAGAACTAGTGACACCACGGACTACCCTTTTTAACAAATCATGGGAGGATGGTGTGGTACCTGAGGACTGGAAGAAGGCGGATGTGATTCCCCTTCACAAAAGTGGGACCAAGACAGAGGCAGGAAACTACAGACCTGTCAGTTTGACCTCTGTGATAGGGAAAGTGATGGAATCGCTTCTGAAGGAAAGAATTGTTGAGTACCTAGAGGCCAGTGGGGCACAAGACCCAAGGCAGCATGGGTTCACAGCAGGAAGGTCATGTCAGACGAATCTAATTGATTTCTTTGACTGGGTGACCAAAGTAGTAGACCAGGGAGGGGCTGTGGACATGGCCTACCTAGACGTTAGCAAGGCATTTGATACAGTCCCACACAAAAGATTAGTAGTCAAATTAACCAGCCTGGGAGTGGGTCCCAGGGTGGTAGCCTGGGTAAAACATTGGCTGAACAACAGGACACAGAAGGTAATTGTAAATGGAGTCCACTCTGAAGAAAGAGGGGTTACTAGTGGGGTACCACAGGGTTCAGTACTGGGTCCAGTCCTTTTTAATGTCTTTATAAGTGACATTGCAGTGGGACTGGAAGGAAAAGTATGCCTATTTGCAGATGACACAAAGATCTGCAACAGGGTTGATACACAAGGAGGCGTGGAAAGTATAAGAAGGAACTTGGCAAGGTTGGAGGAATGGTCAGAAGTATGGCAGCTTGGATTCAATGCAAAGAAGGGCAAAGTAATGCACCTGGGAAACAAAAACCCAGGGGAAGAGTACACAATTGGGGGGGATAGTAACAACAACAAAAATGGAAAGGGACCTGGGGTAATCATATCATATGACGTTAAGGTTGGCAAGCAATGTGAGAAGGCGGTAGGGAGGGCTGAGGGGATACTGGGATGTATAGGGAGAGGTATCACCAGCAGAAAACAGGAAGTTGTTATCCCCCTGTACAGACAGTTGGTGAGACCCCATCTGGAGTACTGCATCCAGTTCTGGAGACCCCATCTCCGCAAGGACATAGACAGGATGGAGGCAGTTCAGAGGAAGGCAACTAAAATGCTGCAGGGTCTGCAAGAGAAGCCATACGAGGAGAGACTAAACAAGCTTAATATGTATACTCTTGAGGAAAGGAGGGAGAGGGGGGACATGATAGAAACATTTAAGTACCTCAGTGGAATCAACAAAGTCCTAGAGGGTAGCATCTTTCAGAAAAAGAGATGTGCAAGAACAAAGGGACACAATTTGAAGATAGAGGGGGGACGGCTCAGGGGCAATGTGAGGAAGTATTTTTTCACAGAACAGGTGGTGTTCGCATGGTACAGCCTTCCTGAGGAGGTTATGGGGTCTAAAACTGTGGAAGAATTCAAGAATGCATGAGGCAGACATAAGGCAATTTTTGTGAGGGGGTAGGAAGAAACAGACTGTTGGTTAAATAGAATCTGCAGCTTATCCTCTAGGTAGGGAAATGGGCAGACTGGGTGGGCCAAGCGGTCCTTATCTGCCATCAAAGTCTATGTTCTATGTTTCTATGTCTTGTTTTCACTTGTGAATTTGCGTCTGTATCAGTAGTTTTTTTGGCTTCACATCCAGCATCCCCCCACACAGAGTGAATGTTCCAAAATCTAAATCTGTTTAGAATATTGTTGTTGATCCCCCAAAATGCCTGCGAAGAGACGTGCAAGCAAAGCTGGTTCTCGCCATGGCACTGCTGCCAGTGGTAAGGTTGTCTGTGGGTGTGGTAGTACGCAGACACCCAAGTACATTGCTGATGTGAGGAAAGGTATTTCTCCTGCAATGTTTTTATAGCCCAATCAGTAGCTTCACTCATAGTTGGAGGAGATGATGTTGACCCAGCTAGTGGTGTTAGTGCAGTTGCTGGTGGTGGTAGTATGAGTATTGCTGCCTCAAGTTCCACTTCTGACTAGTGTACCATGTCCAAAAATATAGTGAAGTGTGAAACAGTGCAAGTGAGTGGCAGTGTAGATGATGTCATACTTCCCAGTAACATCCCAGTAATTGAACGTAAGGATTTTGATAATCATGTCAACGATAGCATACAATGTGACATTTCTTCCATCGTGGTTTAGGTCATGCATTTTCCATGCAGTGATTCACAGTGTGGTGAAAAAATATCAGGTGACGGTGGTGTTGATGATGATGAATCTGATAATGATGATGTTGCTGTGGTTGCAACATACAGTCCACATGCCAGCATCCAAGCAGAAGATGTGGATGTGGGTGATGATGGTGTGAAAGTAGGACGACTCAGAGGAAACGTGAGGAAGAATTTCTTCACAGAACAGGTGGTGATGGACAAGTGGAACACCCTGCCAGAGGAAGTGGTGGGGGCTGAAACAATCACGGGATTTAAGAATGCATGGGATAGACATAAAGGAATTCTGTAGGTCAGGGGTAAGGGGCAACAGACTTCCAGGAAAACATAAACTGAACTTACAAGGTAAAATGGGCAGACTGGGTGGGCCATAGGCCCTTATCTGCCGACACTGTCTATGTATCTATGTATCTATGTTGATGAATATGATGATGATGATGTAATTGAGCCCAGTTGGGAACTGGAGAAAAATAAATTAAAGGTGGCTGTGTCTGGGTCTGTTTGCATGACCCCCCCCTTAAAAACTTGTGATTTACCAGTTTGTTTCAGTTGATGGTGATGATCATGATGATGACCCCATAATAATGATAGGTGGTTGTGGTGGTCAGTTGCAGTCCAAGTATGTTCTGCCCAAAAAATCACATAGCACTCCCCACTTCAGTGCTTAAAAGAACGGAGTCCAATAAGCAGCATCATGGACATGTTAAAAGTAGAGCATCACAATCCCTTGTTCTGGATTTTTTTGTGCAAGATGCAAATGACAAGTCAGTTGCAATCTGCCAGGTTTGCCATGTGCGTGTGAGTCAAGGTAAAAAGGGGAGCCATCTGGGCACAGGAGGACAGCATATGCATCTTAAGAATAGGAACATGGCACTGTGGACCCAGCACAAGATGGCAGCTAATACCACAGTGGGGTGTTGACCCTCATCATCAACCATAACGAGCATGTTATCTCCTTCCATGCCAGTTAAATCCAGTAGGAAATTAAACGTGTGCAGTAGTGAGGAAATAAGAGCAGAGGATTACTACAGACATGATGAGGTAGAGGAGCATAATGATTTTGAAATGTTGTCCAGTGCTGGTGAGAGTAGCAGTTTTGGTGGTGGTGGTGGTGAATGCAGTATGTCTAGTGCAAGTGGTACATCAACCCCGGTTGGCAAATCTGGCAAAAAAACTGCATTTGTGGGTTTGTCATCATCACGTGTGCAACTGTTTTTGTCAAATGTCCACACTCCACCCCCTGCCATTCGCAGAGCAGAACCATTTGTCATCACACCGCATGTAAAACGTTTATGTCAGCCCACGTTACAGAGTGTTTTTGTGCATAAGCTGAAGTACCCACCCAATCATATAGTGTCACGTGAACTTAATGCTGCTGTAGCTAAAATGCTGGCAATTGATCTTTTGCCCTTCTCCTTTGTGGAGAATTCTGGGTTCCGGCAGTTTACTGTACGTGCCTGTCCAAAATGGAAAGTCCCATCCAGGACATTCTTGTTGACCCATGCTGTCCCCAAGTTGTATTGTACTGTGTCTGACTCAGTAAGACATGCCCTTCAAAATTCCTCCTCTCCATTCATTCATTTAAGTATGGATATGTGGATAAGTGGCAGAACAGTGGGGAGTTCATATTTGTGTATAACTGCACACTGGGTGCAGGTGCCGGGGGTTGTTTGTGATGTTGGTAGTGTGAATAATCAGTGCAGTAAGGTGAAGTGTCATGGTAGCAATCTTCCAGGAATTCGACAGCATGCAATGATTGCTAAGCACAATGTGACCTGTTCACACACTGGTGAAAACATGTTGGACTTGGTACTGACTGAAACTGATAAGTGGCTGAACACCCTGTCCCTGAGAGCTGGGTTCATAGCAAGTGACAATGGGTCAAATGTGGTGAATTGCATCACGAATAGTGACTTTTTTCATGTTCCATGCATGGCCCATTGTTTAAATCTTGTGGTGCAGGAGTTTCTGCAGCACCCTGATGTAAAGGAAATGCTGACAGCTGCACGCCGTACCTGTTTTCACTTTTCACGATCTGCAAAGGTCCGTGACCAACTTTGGCAGTTGCAGATGTGAAACAGCCTCCCTCTGCACTGGTTGAAGCTGGAAGTTGTCACCTGATGGAACTTCACTTTCTACATGGCAGAGAGGTTGTATGAACAATACAAAGCCATCTCAGAATATCTTGTGATGCACACTATTCTATTTATTTTTATTTATTAGGTCTAGGATTACAGTACCTTTGAGCCAGGACTCTTTTACAAAGGTTCCACTTCAGGTTACAATTCAAAACATAAGACATGTAAGTCAGATTACAAATTCAATACATAGGACAAGGTTACAAAAGTGTAAGCTAAACAGAGTTGCAAAGCATCTGAGAAATGAAACAAGTTTTGGAGGCTAGGTTACAAGGAGATAGCAGATAAGGTGCAGAGAGGATAGAGGACAAGAGAGAGGAAGAGTAGAGGGGGGCGAAGAGCTATAGAGGAGGAGGAGGAGGAGTGCAGCCAGAGGCATTGTCATAGACATAAATTGGGGAAGTACGTGCTAAGGGCTAACCAAGTGCTAATAGGAGAGAGAACTGCATAAGGTTAGGGAATTATTCATGAGGTCAGCTAGTGGAGGCAGTCACAGGAGCTAGAGGCAGTGAGAGAGAGGCGGAGCCTTGATTTAAATGCACCAAGGGTAGGAGTGGAGGAGATATAACTGTTTAGACCATTTAGCCAGCTGGGCATCCTGTAGGCAAAAGATCTTTGACCTTATGAGGTACTACAATGTGGAACCTGCAGGAGCTGTGATTCAGACCTCCTCCTGGGTGAGCAAGGGTTATTGTTAGGGTGCAGGAGCACACACACTCCAGGGGCGCAAGGCCCATAGTTATTGTCTTCGCCATGGTGCAGGTTAGGTACTTTATCTGATTGGTGAGTTGCAGCCGTCCAATTTGTGCATAGAGGTCTCACTTATGTGTGAGGTGGTGGGATCCAGTGAGAAGTCAGTAGGCCTTATTGAGGAAGGTGGATATGCGTCTAAGAGCAGTAGTGGGGCAGAGCCATAGATGATGAGCCCATAGTCAATAATGCAGACAACAGAGCTCTGAACAGTGACAGTCAGGGCTTCTGGGGTAAGATGTTGCATATGCCGGAAGAGAAGGCCAAGGCGAGTATTTGCTGCTTTGGCTACAGAGTCAATGTGGGCACTGGAAGTTAGATGAGGGTCTAGAGTGATTCCAAAGTACTTAAAGGCTTGAACCTGCTCCAGGGTGACTCCGTGACAGGTTTTAATGGATAGGGCGTGCAACTTATGCTTGTTATGAGAGCTGCTGAACATCATAAACTTTGTTTTCTTATTATTGAGGACCAGATTGTGATTTGAGAACCAATTTTCAACAGATGTGAAGCCAAGCTGAAGGCTGTCTTGTAGAGGCTTAGGATGTTTGTGGGAGGCAAGAATTACAGCATCATCTGCATTGAGGATGATTATTTCAGAGCAAGAATTTGGAAGCGAGTTCAGGTACAAGCTGAATAGTAGGGGCCCAGAATGGATCCCTGGGAGACACTTGAGCGAACAGGCCTGGTATCAGAGAGAACATCTGCAATTTTTACTCTTTGAGACTGGTTCTCCAAGTAGCTTTTGAACCAGGCAGTGGAGTCAGCAGAAAGCTCAGCTTTCAGAAGTTACACAAGCAGTAGGCGGTGATGGACAGTGTTGAACGCCTTAGTCAGATTGATAAAGACGGTCCCAATGAACTGACCATTGTCCATTGAGCTGTGAAGAATGCCAGAGAATTCCAGTAGGGCAGATGAGGTACTATGTCCTTTCCTGAAGCCATGTTGTTGCAAGCACAGAATATTGCATTTGTCCAGGAAATATGTGAGCTGATCTGCTGCAATACATTCAAGGGCCTTGGAGAGGGGTGGCAATATAGAGATTGGATGGTAGTTTCCATGAGTAGCCCTGTCACCACTTTTATGGATAGGGGCAACAGTGGCAGATTTCCATTTGTCAGGGAACTGGCTGAGCCTAAGTGAGAGGTTGAAAGTATATGTCAGTGGATGTAACACCTCGTCAAAAGTGAGGGACAGCAGTTTAAGGTCAAGTGTATCACTGCTGGATCTGGATTTGGTGATGGCTTTGGTAATGTATTTGTGGGCATCATACATTTTGACTGCTTTGAAATAAAAAGGTGGGTGGCTAGAGTAGGAGGAGGCATTGGGGGGAGGAGAGGGAGTGTCATAGTCCTTGAAAAAGTCAGAAGGGAGAACACTGCTGAGATTGGTGAATGCAGTGTTGAAGGCATTTGCTACGATTTTAGGGTCAAGTGTAGTAGACCCATTTATGTTGAGCAAGGTAAGGGAGGTTTTTGCCTAGCCATGACAGTTCCGGGGCCTCCATGTCTATGACGACTGAACAGTGGCTCCTCATGGACTCTGTAATAACAATTTTGCGGCCTTTTGAACATGCCACACAGGCAGTGAGTGGCGAGTCTGCCCCCATTAGCCAATCAATTCCACTGCTGCAGGTGCTGAGGTAGACATTGGTAAATGTACAGCATGGCCTTGATTTTGCCGGAGACAGTGCTAGCAGTATGTTGCTGAAACACGTGTTGACAATATTTGACCAGAATCGTCACATTTTGAGCATTCAGCATAGTAACAACTTTGTCATAGCAGTAATGCTGGACCCACAATACAAATGAGGAATTGCCTCAGTACTGGAGGGAGGGTCTGAACAGGTGAAAAATGTCAGCGGGCAACTGGTGCTTTTGGTTCATGGGGCACAGAAGTCACGTACCAAGGTCAACAAACCTCAGCAGCATAATCAGGCTGAAGGTGCACCTGGAGGAGTAGCAAGCATATCCTGTAAGGGGAAGGAGACTGCAGTTCCAGGTGGTCTGTCATTCAAAGTGGTTGGCGTCAACCCACTTTGGGAGGCTTTGTCCCAAGTGGGGATTTGTGAAATAAATGATTTTGGAGAACAGGATGATGCATCAACCACTGGACTTAGTGCAGCACACAGAATGGTTGAGTCATATTTGTCTGAAAACAGGCATCTGTCAATAACTGATGATCCTCTTTTGTACTGGAGTGGAAAGGTCAGTGAACAGCCAGAGCTGACTGCAGTGGCACTGAAGTACCTCACATGCCCACCCTCCAGTGTAAGTGTTGAGAGGGTATTCAGCTCAGCAGGTGCAATAGTCAGGGATCGTCAGACAAACCTCTCTCCTGCAAATGTTAGTTTGCTAACATTCATAAAAATGAATGAGAGGCACATGCCAGCACAGACTGCAACCTCGATATTTGTACCCTGGGCTAGTCATGGTGGTTTTAGTGATGTAGAAATGGACCATCCTGGTGGCACTGGCAGTGGCAGCATGAAATGACCTATCACTGATGTTCATGATGACACAGTGGAGAAAGAATTTCTCAGTTGTCAAACTTCAGACATAGATGACCTTGAGGGCAGCATTTTTTATGAGGATGATGATGTGGTTAATGTTGGCAGGCTTTAACTGAAGTTGTTAAAAGACGGTGACAGTTGCTGTATGATACATGATTTCTTTTTCATGACTTTGTGTGCCACCCTGGACCACCACCACCAGGACCGATGTTAGCCACTGCCACCACAGAGAATGACTTTGTGTGCCCACCTGGACCACCACCACCAGGACCGATGTTAGCCACTGCTACCACAGAGAATGACTTTGTGTGCCCCTCTAGACCACCACCACCAGGCCGATGTTAACCACTGCCACCACAGAGAATGATTTTGTGTGCCCCCGGACCACCACCACCAGGACCAATGTTAACCGTGGCCACCACAGAGAATGACTTTGTGTGCCCCCCTGGACCACCACCACCACCACCACCATTGCTGTTAGCCACTGCCACCACCACCAGATGCAGTAAAATGTTACAGGGAATGTCATCATGTGCTGCAGCTATCACCACCAGCACCCACCACCAGTGTCATTCTGACAGTGTTTCCTCATTACATTGACCATGCCAAGGCAGAGGGAGTCGAACAGGAGACCGCATCCACCAGCCACAGGCACAAGGCTTCTTAATATTAAAACTATAAAGTCAGTATGTGTACTAATGTTTTTCATGTTATTTAACTTCTTTTAGCTGTATGTTGTGTTTTCTGTTGCTTTTCTGAGCTGCAATGGTCAAACACATACAGTATGGTAAACTTATTTTGTTTTTTTTACAGGTTAACAAAAAACAATTGTCCTTTTCTGAAAGTCGGTATCAATGGTACTGCAGCAGTACCATACACGGGAACTTATGGAATATCCATTTCAAATCCATACTGGTAAGCAACAAGATTTTATTTCATCTGTTCAATTTTTTTTTAAAAGAGTGCAACTAATCCGACCAAGGAGGATCCATAAACTAGGTGACATGTGTGTTGCCAAACTATTTCTGCAAGAAATTAATCACTGTATTCCGAACTTGCAGCTGTGCAGCCATGATAGTGTTGAAAAAGTTGCACACAGGTTGTGTTACTTGAAAATATGTGGTTTTGAAATGTAACTTGAGTTGAGATTGAGGACCAGGGACACTGGCACAGTGTATTTGTTGCACAGCCTAGTACTAAATTAACTTGTGATTGATCTGCTGATTGCAGTGTGACAGCTTACTATCTATGTTAATAATCCAGATACCCATGGAACAGCCACGGCTTAAACATAATGTGTTACTGCTGCAATCAAGTTGTAAGAAGTCCTTCATTTCTTTTTTCTAGGAAACTTCCAGATGCTTTGTTGTGGCATAGTTGCCTTATCCAAAGACGTTCTTCAACATCAGGCACTCCCCACCAGGCTGGAGCAGACATGCAACATGCAGAAGTCGTTTCAATAGATGACCTTGACCATCATTACCAACCAGACTTGAGAAGGATGCATATGAAATCTGTGAAGAAGTAACCAAATAAGTAACCATTAATGAGACCTACCTGCAAATATGCTACCACCCCCAAAAAATACTTACCTTCATTGGCTTGAGAGTTATCCATTTCCAATTTCAACTCAAAAAGTTCTCATCAAGCACTGGAATGTGCACACCAACAGTATCTGTGACCTGTGATACAAAACAATACAATGAGTACATGTCATATATGCCACCCCCACCTACAAATACAAATATATATATATATATATATATATATATATATATATATATATATATATATATATATATATTTATACAATAGGGGTGAAGGATATGCTGTGAAGTAATGGTGTTATTTTCACAGCCATTGTATAACCACTGTGATGACATCACCACTGTGGATTTATTTCCTGATAAACCCACAGTGTCTGCATCACCAGCAAATATACAACAATGGTGATGTCACCAGAGTGAGACCATCTAAACTGCAGCCTGCATTTAATAGCTTCACAGTTTCTCTTTCTCACTGAATCCTGCAACTAACTCAATTAGCATTGTAAAAGACAATCACCTGTGTCTCATAGTTATTCTGACAATCCTAGCCCATTACTGTGCTGCTCTAATCTTCAAACCAGCCTCCTTCATAAACCAGTTTCTCTTTCTGAGTGCTGACTGCAACAGTTTCTCTGTCTCAGTGAAGCCAGCAACTTGCTGAAACAACAGTCTGTTTCTCACTTCTAGCTGCAGGTAACACAATTATCATTGCAAATCACATGCAGCTGTTTCTCATAGTGTTTAACAGTCTCAGCCCATTCAGAAACACTTACACACACTCAAACCACACACAAACAGTGCTGTCAGTATAGCCTAGTGTTTAGAGTAACAAGCAATGAACAAACTTCCTACATCCAACAGCCCAGTCCAGTGTTCGATTTTCACAACTTCTATTTCAATACTGTGTGACTCTGAACAAATCATTTAACTGCCCAATGCACCCAGGTCCCCCAAAAAAAAAACTTACCCAGTTACCAAAATAAAAAAAAAACAGAGTAAACAGGGAGAAAACACAGACAAAAATGTACCCAATGGATAGTAGCCCTATTGTATAAATCGCACACATGATGTGTGACTTGTGGAATACGGCAAACATTTGCACTCGTACAGAGTGAACTGCAATAATATCACAGTTCACTCTGCACTCATGCAAATATTTTCCATATTCCGCACTCACCCATCATGTATCCCATATATATATGTATAGCAACGAACGCTCGCGAGTCCTCCTGCTTCTATGACGCTGCCGACTCACACTCTGTCTTCTGAACATAGTCGGCAATTTCTCACAAAGTAAAACAGAATTGCACAGTTTTTTTAACTAAATGGGTGCAGAGCTCTTTATTATAAACTACTGTAATGTCCTAAGGGGTCGATCTTCACACCGCTCGGTCACGCTACTTGGAAGGGGGAAAGTGAAAGTAATATGCTCCGCTGACTATCACAGTGGCAGGATCAACCAGATAAGTGCTTAAATTACATTTTTAGAAAAAAATAATTGGCAGGATCAACCAAATAACATTATTTATATTTTGAAACTGGTAGAATCTACCATATATATGTTTTTATTTTTGAGAACATTATCCCTTGTGTTCTGGGTTGTGGGTGTGTTTTGATTTGTGTTCAGGGAGGGGTTCCATTACAATTCAGCCCAAACATATGTTTGTATAAACAGAATATGACATGGCCTGAGTGAAGATATCATATTTATCTTCACTCGAGGCCAATGACATCAAGATACTCACTCGTGGCTTGCCACTTGTGAGATATCATGATATCATTGGCCTCGTGAAGATAAATATGATATTTTCACCAGGCCATGTCATATCCCCTATATACATGTACCTATACATATACATATACAGATACATACATATATATATATATATATATATATATATGTGTGTGTGTGTGTATATATATATATATATATATACAGTATATATATATATATATATCAACTCTCCAAGGCTACTATTAGTGTACAGACAAAGGGCACCCTTCCATCCGGTTGAGATGATCACATTGCATTTGTGAGAATTGCAGCACACATTGGACCAGTAACAGTTTGCTCACAGTCATCATTTCTGATGGAACTTTGCATGTGGTGTAATGCTCCCATTTCACTTCGTTACCACTTGTCAATTTTCTGGACACAAGACAGATGCATTTTGGGGGATGCAGAAAACATCTGGGGACTCTGTGTCAGTACTCGGCGCATGACTGAGTGTGCTTTTAATTCTGGAGGACTTTGCATGTGGTGTAATGCTCCCATTTCATTTTTTTATCACTTGTCAATTTTCTGGACACAAGACAGATGCATTTTGGGGATGCAGGAAAAATATGGGGACTCTGTGTCAGTACTGCACGTGTGACTGAGTGCACTATTAATTGTGGGGGACTTTGCATGCGGTGTAATGCTCCCATTTCACTTTGTTACCACTTGTCAATTTTCTGCACACAAGACAGATGTATTTTGGAGATGCAGAAAAAATCTGGGGCTCTGTGTCAGTACTGAGTGCGCCATTAATTCTGGGAAACTTTGCATGTGGTGTAACGCTCCCATTTCACTTCGCTACCACTTGTCAATTTTCTGCACACAAGACAGATGCATTTTGTGTGTTGTGATTGTGAGCACATAATGTCATACTTAAATTATAAATTAAAGCAGCATTGCAAGAATTTGGTGACAATTTTGACCTATATTTTTTATGCTATTTTACATTGCCAGCCACTAGTTACCTCCTAACTTGAATGATACTCTTCTTTTCACAATTTGTGTCTGCTTTACTACTTTTTCTCATGTCTGAAAAAAAAGGAGCACACCTTTTAATATTCTTCTGACGAGGTTTTTATCACTATTTGCAGCTGTTTTTCAATAAATATTGTTCTGTGATGTCATAAAACACTGTCAGCTGCATAACTGTTAATTTTACAACAGAAGTGATATATAACAACTGATGGAGAAAAGCAGTGGAAAATACTGACAAAGACCTGGTCCACACCGTATTAAAAGGAGTGCTCCTTTTATTATTTCAGACATGAAAAAAGTAGTAAAGCAGACTCAAATACTGGAAATTATAGTATCATGCAAGTCAGGATGTAAGTAAAGTGGCAATGTAAAATAGCATTAAAAAGTATAGGTCAAAATTTGTAACAGATTGTTGCTCTGCTGCTTTAAAGAGATTCACTAAGTTACATAGTTATGGTGTT
Source organism: Neoceratodus forsteri (assembly GCA_016271365.2). Taxonomy (NCBI): domain Eukaryota; kingdom Metazoa; phylum Chordata; order Ceratodontiformes; family Ceratodontidae; genus Neoceratodus; species Neoceratodus forsteri. Next base: position 735,860,077 of record CM057454.1, read on the forward strand.
GCACCCAATATATGGGTGCCTTTCCCCAGGGGAATCTTTCTTGACCCACATGTCCTTACATAGTGCAATACTTTTCTGGCAAAAATGCCCATAATTGTGTTAAATCGGGTCACGGAGGACTTCCCATTCTGAAGAGCCACCCAAGTTCTGCTCCCAACGCTCAGCAACATTATGATGTGATGCCAGGGAGAGCGTGGGGGCTTGCACCATTATACTGAATGACTGGCAGCTTTCTGAATGTTTCTTTATGTTATAATGGTCAGTTTGTAGTGAAACGTGGGCATGTTTCCACTAACAAGGCTCTTGTTACTGGAAACGTGCCCATGTTTCACCACAAACTGACCATTATAACATAAAGAAACATTCAGAAAGCTGCCAGCCATTCAGTATAATGGAGCTTGGTCCCGCGCTCTTCCTGGCATCATGTCATAATGTTGCTGAGTGTGGGGGGCAGAACTTGGGCAGCTCTTCAGAATGGGAAGTCCTCCATGACCTGCTTTAATGAAATTACAGGTATTTTTGCCAGAAAAGTATTGTACTGTGTAAGGACATGTGGAGCAAGAAAGATTCCCTTGGAAGCAAGGTGCCCCTATATCGGGTGCAATGCTGTAAGTTGGTGAATCTCTTTGATGTCTGTTTCACAAACTAAATATTTATGGAGCCTCAGTAATGTTTACTTTATGTTGGGACTCATGATTTGAAGTGTTTCCCAAAAAGCATGACTGAGCAGTGCAAGTATGTTGTGCTAAACTGCATGTGTACCATCAGTGTTTTTTCCTGTGTGTGCATATATTATCCAGCTTCATGCAAACATATATGTGTGACTTGTTGCAGTATCTCAAGAATAAAGATAATAAGGAATGCATGACATATATTTTATTTGTACCATCAGCACCAGCGGAGTAAGGGATATGATATTTTTTCACAGGTATCGGGTAACTGTGCACCTCAGTCACTCACTCACAATGCACACATGACTTACCGGAGATCATAGCACAAAAAGCACATACTCTCCTAAAAGTCATGTGTGCAGTATGTGAGTAAGGTGCACTCTGGCCAGACACCTCTGAAAAAGTTTTGTATCACTTAGTCTGCTGATGATGATGGTGACAATAAAATGTACATTATTCTGCTCGCTATTGTTTCTACCATAAACACTAAAACAAGTCAGCAATATATGTTTGCAAGAAGCTGCACAATGTCTGATGTCACACACACACACACACACGAAACAACACTGACTGCACACATGCAATTTAGCACATCATACTTGCACTGCTCACTCCAGCTTTTCCACAAGCACTCCACAACAGAAAGTAAACATTACTGAGGCACTGCATTATAACAAATGGGCAACAGCAGCATGTATGACTGTCTATTATTAAACCTAAAAAAAAATCACAAAACAGTACAGCAGTAGGGGGGGTCCAGAAAAAAATACATTAATGGGGGATTCCATGGTGTTCCAGCAGCAGATGGAGCATTGACAGTATCTGCAGCTGCTGTTGCTGGATCTGCTCCACCTGCTGCTGCACAGCACCCACCTTCTCAGTGCTTTCCTCAAGGGCCACCCACACCAGTGCAATGTCTGCCTGTGTTGCAGGCACTGTGGTGGGGTCCACTGCTGCAGGAAAGCCAGGTAGTAGTGGTGGTGGTGAGAGTGGTGCTGGTGGCTGTGGTGGCAGTAGTGGTGGTGGAGCAGCTGCTGCTGTTGCCTTCCTCCTGCTGTGGCAGTAAGGCGCAACACCCGTGGCCCCCTCTGCCACTGCCACAGAAGGGCCAGCAGGTAGACGCCTGGCCTGTTCAGTGGCAGCCTGCCACTCCACCTTGTGGTGGTTTTCCATGTATATCCACTGGCCACTGGTCCCCAAATGTGTCCCCCGGGGGCCCTGCACACCACATAAATGGCAAACCACAATGGTGCTGTCTCCCCCAAACACAGTTAAAAAATTGCCAGTCTGGGGAGCTGCGGGGGGGGGACCAGGCACAGGAGGGGAAGATGTACTGCTGACAGCACCGTCATTCACCTGGGGCTCCACCTGCAGCTGTGGAGGTAATGGAGGGGGTGCTGCTGGCGCCCCTGCAGATGCTACTGGTGGTGGTGGTGGTAGTGGTGGTGGACTTGGTGGATGTGCCACCGCTGGTGGCACTGGTGGTGGTGCTGCTGCTGCTTCCAGAGGGGGAGAGACAACACCAAACAGTCAGGAGTGATCCAATGACACCCGATCACCCCCACACATGCGCACTCCCCTCTCCCTACACCCATGGGCTACAGACTCTCCTCCCAGGTCCATCGTGCACAACTAAGTCCCTCTCTGACCAACATCTCAAAAGACTGCTTCACACACACTCACAGTCTCACACACATGCACAGTCACTCATGCGCACACACACACACACACACAAAACAAAACATAAAAAAACAAATCAGTAGCAAAAAAGAACTGAAAAACACACAACAAAAAAAACAACTAAAGATTTAGCTTTTAAAAAAGCTGTTTCTTTTTTTTTGGCAACTCATAAGATATGTAGGAACAATACCACCAAACTCTCTTCTACACCCAAAATGCTTCCTCCTTCTACTACTCCAGAGAAAGTGAAACTAAGTGCTTTTATGACTCACTTCCTTCCTGCCTGGCTAAAGCATGTGACTTACAGTACTGTAAGCCATGTGATGTGTGGAGGGCTATCTATATTGTTGTCACTTTGCCTTACTTTACGTTAAGGTGGAATGGCAATGCAAAGTCATAATGGGAAGGTGAAGTGAGCACTTTCCAATGGCTACTTTGCATAGCGTAATGATAACTCGAAGTGGCCACTTTGCAGCCACTTTGCTGGCGGATTTTAAATTCACTGCATCTCTATGGGCAAGGAGGCAGAAGAAGGGGTTTTACTCTTGTCATAGTTGGGTGTGATTGTGGCATCACCAGCATACATGAGACACTACATTATCATCATCAGACACAAAACCAACATCATCACCATGGTCAGGGTCAAAATCAGTAGGTATATAGTCTCTGTTAGTCACATGTGGGGAGTAGGCATCATTGTCAGAAGAATTGTCACCACTGTCATGATGGGTGTCAGACTCTGAATCAGATGGAGGGTTTAGGGCAGCCTCAGCCACCACTGGTGCCAAGTCTGTATGTGGTAGAACTGGAGAAGCGGGCACTTGGACTGAAGCAGGAAGCTGGGATGATGCAGAACAAACTGCCATTTGGTTCTGTGTATATGGTGTTAGACTTCTTACTTCTCAATTTTATGATGATGACATGGCGGTGGCACCTGATATCATTAGTATTCCTGAATGTTTCACAGGGTTGAAGCTTTTGGGCTTTATAACCAGACCTAACCTGGTAGGTATACCGATGGCACAGCAACAGGAATACCACGAAGACCATCACAGCAATATTTTAGGCAGTTCACTGTGATGGTCTCCATGTATTCTGACACTGTTGTCACTGGGGTGTTGGCCCCTCTCCCTGAAATAAGTGTGGGGGGTGAAGCCCCCCACAGAAAATGTTTGTTCCCCCAGCGACAGCACAACACCAATTGGTGGTGTGCTGTCACTGTGCCAACGGTCGACAAACTTCTTGTCACCATGGCATAGTGGAACTGACCTGGTATGTTTCACCAATTGGAACTGTAACCCCTCACCCCTGCCTTTTTGCAAACGAGAGGTGATATGCTGTTGAAGCTGACAGCAGTACCAAGTGGGGACTGGGTTCAGGGAGGACTAGGTTACTCGGCACAAGGGCTAGGTTTGGCTACTCTGCACAGGGGCACCCAAGTAAATTCGAACACAGGAAGCAGTAACTGTAATGTCCAATACCAGGAATGGGATTCTAAAGTGCGGCGTTATTCACATCCAAGCAGAACAAACAAAGCATAGACCAACCCCCATGGGGCTACACTTCTGGTAATGCAGATTAAAAATCAGAGCACTTCCTCAACACTTCAGCCCTCAGGCTCTGAACCCACCAGGCACACAGCATGGACTTGCACGCTGCTTTGGGTACACAGCCTGAACTTGTACACTATTTGGGATTTCCCTGGCTCGGCTCCCCTGCCGGCCACTCGAACACCTTCCATTTGACATGGAACACATTTTCTGGTGGCTCCCTAAACCTCCTAAGAGCCTTCGACTCCATAAGGGAAACTTCCTTTTAATCCCATGTCTGGGTACTTTCCTCAGCACTGGCCAAGTGCCTGAGGGAAAGTAAAAGGGCCTCAAAGCAAATCCGTAGAGGTGAATTTGGTTACTACTGATAGGGGGTCTCCCACCTCTCGCTTCCACAATTCATACCCGGCCATTTCTCTGGACATTAAACATCTCATTTCTGAAAAGCTTGGCAATGTAGATTAAAGGGTAAATGCATAGCACATTTCCTCTACATGTCTTGGCTTTCCCCTTGTGCTAGACTCGAACATACTTAAACATCTCTATCTGAAAAGCTTGGCAGTGTAAATTAAAGGGTAAATGCATGACACATTTCCTCTACATGTCTTGGCTTTCCCCTTGTGCTGGACTTGAACATACTTTTACTTGGCTTAGCCTATTCCTCTAGGCCTCCCACTGATTAAGCAGTCCAATCCCCACTTTATTTTACTCTTTATGCTGGACTTGAACATACTTCTACTTGGCTTAGCCTATTCTTCTAGGCCTCCCACTGATTAAGCAGTTCAATCCCCACTTTACAACAGTTCAGGTGAAACAATGGCCCTATGTCAGAGCGAACTCACCCTTTGGTTGCAGGTGCCCCACAGGCGATTCTTCACAGATTCTGGTGCTGCAGCACAACTTGGAATAAGGCAGCTTCTTCCCTAGCCGGAACCAGGAAGGTTGCCCCTGGAATGACAGGCAACTTTTCCACCCCATCCCCCTCAGGGATGGGGCACAGAGACCAGTAACTGCGGTCTCCACCACTTCACGAACAGCTTACTGTGTTCCTCTTTTGGCGGAAACACACACCTCTCCTAACAGTAGCTCTATATCAGAGCTTTAGGCTCCAAGAGCCTGTGCACAGACTGCTGTGCTCCTCTCTTCAAGACTGCTCACACACAACAACCTTTCAAAACTCCCAACATTCTAACCTAACTCCCAACTGCAGATTCCAATGCGGCTCATGCAGCTGCGAGAGCTCTATGGTGATGTCATCCCTCGGTCTCAGCTGAGACTGAGAACAGAGTGAGACAGTGTGAAATCCATTTAACTGGAGTTTCACAAGCTGCCTTCCCTGCCTACCACCAGGTCTTACTGGAATTCTAGTAATCCCGGGTAACAGGGGGGGTTATAGAATGAACTTGGCATTGTCTTTTTTGCTGCTTTTGCTTGTTTTGTTGAATTAACTTCCAAAGTCCATTTATTTTTGTTTTTGGCTCTGAGTATTGGCTCAATTGAGGATCCAAAGCAGGTGGTGCCTTAAGTTTAAATTTGCCTCTGATAGCTCTAGTGTTCATGTTGTCTTTCTATTAGCTGCACACATCTGTATGTGACACAGACTGTGGTATTTCTCTGACCGCACACTAGGTTTAAAAAAAATTAACAGTACAATTGCCAAGTGCTTAAACTGCAACTAGATCTTCCAGAAACTGTGAGAGAGCAGTACATAAGTGGACATGACAGCAGGCATCTAGGCATGCTAGGTGGCAACAAGCAGGGGTAATACAATAATTGACTGCTCCTACAATTTTTTTTATTAAGGAAAAATAGCCAAATGCTTTAACTCCAACTAGTCCTTTGGGCAACTGTGAGGGAGCAGTACACAAGTGGATGCAACAGCAGACAGCCCGGCATGCTAGGTGGCAACAAGAAGAGGCATACTACATTGGCCCCCTGGTCCTCCATTTCTTTTTAAATATCCAAGTGCTGATTAACTTGATAGTACAATTTTTTTTTCAGGAAAAATAGCCAACTGATTAAACTGCAACTAGCCACTCAGGAAACAGTGAGAAGGCAATACACAGGCCCACGTGACAGCAGGTAGCCAGGTATGCTAGGTGGCAACAAACAGAGGCATACTACGCTTACTACATTGACTGATTGGTTTTCAAATAATTTTTTGGGGGGGAGAATAGTCAAGTGCTGAGCGATTTGGTCTTACAATTCTTTTTTCTTTCTTTTTTTTTTTTTGCTTAGGAAAAATAGCCAAGTGCTTAAACTGCAACTATTCACTGGGGAAACTGTGAGAGAGCAGTACACAGACAGCCAGGATATGCTAGTTGGTAACAAGCAGAGGTGTACAACACTGACCAACTGGTCTTTATAGGAATCATAGGAGGATTACGAGTCAGAAGCGTTTGCCATGAGTCACTCACCATTTTGCAATGGACTACTAATTACAATCTTTTATCAAATGTTTGTCTAATGTGGTCATGAACAGATCCATATTTGGACAACTCACAACAGCCTCAGGTATACTATTCCAAGCAGCACCACCCTTTGGTTTATCCAAGCTACTCGTCTGGTACTCTTTTACAGTTCTCCCCTTAATTGTCCTCTATTTTGTTTTTGAAAAATAGCCAAGTGCGGACCAGCTTGGTCCTACATTTTTTTTGTTAGGAAAATAGCCAAGTGCTTAAACTGAAACTAGCTCCTTGGGAAACTGTTAGAAAGTAGTACACAGATGGATGTGACAGCAGGTAGACAAGTGTAAGCCCCCCAACTTTGGGGGGCTTACCTGTGGTGGCTCCAGATTTTCCTTCAGCATGTCACCACCATTGGCTCAGATCTCTGTCTGCCCCCCCCCTTCATGTGCCATCTGAAAAATGGGTCTGGAGGAGCAGGGACACGGTGCCAGCATTGGGCTCACCACTAATTTGCTGAGTGGCAGTCTGCGCATGCACAGGATGTGCATATTCTTCTTGCCTCTGTGGTGGACACTCTGGTGCCTCTCCAGTGCTCCTGAAACCATGTATTCTTCAAAAAAGGGTCTGGACACCTGGAGTAGGCTAAAAAAACAACCCAAAGGTCTTTCGTTTAGGAGCAGCTTGAGAGCTTGGGCTGCATTGTAATTATTAATGAACAGGGCTCATGAATATTAATGAGTCAGCTTGCTCAATAGGGGGATGATGGTTCAGCAGCAATGACAGGCTGCCATGTAAATAAAAATTCAAAATACTGCATTTGTGCAAGATGGCAGGGGGCTGCTACGAATTGTAGGGGGAAATAAATGTATAAAATGTTTATACAGTATGTGGCTGAAAAAGCTTATAAATAGTGGGACTGTGTTGGAACTGGAAAAATCAGCAGCCATTATGTTCTCCTTTAACCCTTTTTCAGCCAAATGACAGCCAGGATTATCCTGAGAGCTTCTGGAACTGTTAAAAAGACTTGTGGTAATAAAAACAGGGACATTTCTATGCACCATTTCAAGTGACCAATAGGGCGTCAAAGGAGATTAATGAATATTATGTTTTTGGAGAGACAAGCATGTGGACCAATCAGGAATTGGAAGACAGCTCCCAAAATCTAAGAGACTTGTTCTAGAGTCAGTTCAGTGGGACACCCTCCTGCAGGAGGGGGCTCCAGTACCAGGAGAAAAATGTTGTTTCTATGATGGAAAAGGGCCTTTCCGGGGGTTGCCAGTCTCCTGTCCCCCATGGTCCATGGAAGCTAGTGAAACCATTAGCTGTGAGAGAGCTCCGGAGCCCACTTCCATCCAGCTGTGAGAGAGCTGTAAGTGACTGAGACCACAGTGGTGGCAGCACTGTGAGGGACTGTGACTTTAAGGAGCTAAGGTTTCGTACGAAGACAAAGGTTTGAGAATTTTAAGGACTTTGTGTTTGCTCCTTGGTCTTGTTGGCCTCAGAAAAGGACGAGCTGCACTGAGCCTTTGTGAAGTTATAGTAATGTCATTTGGTGAGCCGCTGCTCAAGTGAAATCTCTGCCTGATTGCTGCTGCATGAAGGGAACTTCAGTTGTGCTCCAGAGAGGGGGCCAGAGACTTGAGATGTGCTAACCTTAGGCTGGATGAGAAGGAAGCTTGCTGTAGTGAGAGAGATTGAAAAGAGAATCGCTGCCTGATTGCTGCTGCATGAAGGGAACTTCAGTTTTGCTCCAGAGTGGGGGTAAGAGACTTGAGACAAGCTTAATCTTAGGCTGGATAAGAAGGAAGCTTGCTGTAGTGAGAGAGATTGAGAATGGAATCTCTGCCTTATTGCTGCTGCATAATGGAAACTTTGGTTTTGCTCCAGGGAAGGGGCCAGAGATATGAAAAGTAAACTGAGATTTGAGGAAGAGATTTGAGAAGAGATGTTGCTTCAGAGAGGGAGCCTGAGATTTGTGAAAAGATGTCACTCCAGAGAGGGAGCTGATGAGATTTGAACCTGTGATGAGGGAAGAAGCCCCACTGTTGGAAGAGAGAATTGTGAGACTGTTCCAGAAGGAATGGGATTTTTCTGCAATGCAGAAAGTGCATTGAAAAGTTTGGAATTGAGAGACTGTATAGGTCGATACCCAACAAACCACAGTGCTCTGCCAACTTTGAAAATGTGAGTTTAAATGTATTTCTCCTAGCTGGAGATGGAGAATTTGAATCAGGATATAGAGAGAAGTCGTACCTACATGAGAGTAAGAGAAATGTGTACCCGGACAATGAGAACGATTCTGGAAAGACAAAGTGTGAGAGAAAGTGCACAAAGATAAAGAGAAAGTTCTGGAAAGATAAGAGTTTGAGAAGCCTGCCAGGTGAAGACTGCCTACAAAGACCCCCTTCCCCAAGGGTGAAGATGGGAAAAGCTTGGCTGGTGATGACAGTTTTCATTATTGCTTCAACCAGTGACTTTGAATTTTCAGCAACTTCTCCTTAATACCAGCAAGATATCGTGACTTCAAAAATCCCCAGACCCCTTGAGAATCTTCAGAACTGTAAGTACCCGGGGCTGCAGCTTTGGGGAAGCCTCCATCAATTATCCATCTAGTCAAAATCAAAGGGGTTAACTCCTGTGCAGGACTAGTCAAGAATGAATGTTTGCCCAGTTTTAAAGTTTTGCATTTGTTTACAATTATTTGGGCCCCATTGAAAGATCCTCTGCTTCTTTTGCCTCCGTGCTGTAGTACCCACCTTGAAACTTTAGAGACTTTTGGGCAGCTGCCAAAAGGGAACCAGGTGCACCCATGGTTGGGATGCGGAGACCTGTGTGGGGTAAAAGTGATGCAACAATTAAAAAAGATGTTATGCTATTTGTTTTCCTTTTCCCCTTCCCCCAAAATAAATCTCTTTATTGTCAATGTTACATGATGGTACAGTGACTTATTGCAAAAGGTGGAACATGTTATTGTGTGACAGAAAGGTACTTGGGGGCAGCTACTATATTTTCCTGGGAGGTGTTAACCTGTAATTTATTTTTGGGTATTCCCAAACCACTACCCCACGTGGAGACACCAAGCACACTTATGTTTCCAGTATCTCTGGTACCCCCAGATCCTGGGTTGGCCCCCTCATGGTGTGTCCAGTGAGGATATGAGGGCCACAGAAAGACGGCCAAAGGAGAGTGCCCTAAAAAGTCAGGCTGTTATACAAGCACACTAGGTGCAAAGGCAGAGGCATACAGCGTACTACAGGAACTGACTAGTTCTCCTACATTTTTTTTCATGGAAAAATAGCCAAGAGCTTAAACTGCAACTATCCCCTCAGGCAACTGTGAGAGAGCAGTACACAAGTGGACATGACAGCAGGCAGCCAGGCACGCTAGGTGGCAACGAGCAGAGGCTTACTACACTGACTGACTGGGCCTACAATTCTCTTTAAAAGAAAAATAGCCAAGCAGGCCCAGTGATGCAGAGAGCTGAGGAGCCTTGAGCACCTTACCTTTTCCATGCCAGTGACCTGGGTTCAGGAATGAGCTCGGACCCCAGGGGTTGACCGGGGAGGGCTGGGAGAGCACTGAGTGGCTACTTGTCAGCTGTACTCTCCTGAACTGGGAGGCAAGCCTTCCTGGCTCTTGTCTGTCACTGGGTGGAGGCTTGGTGGTAGTGTCGGGCAAATGGGGTCTGGCATTAGGATGGGTGGGTGGGTGGAACAGGGTCACCAGTTCCAGCATGCTTACGCACCTCCAAAGGCATGTGCGACCATGTCGCTGAGGATCCAGGAAGATAAGTGGAGAAAACCAGGGAAAACATCATGTCCCCCATCACCATATGTGACGGCCCTTGGGACTCTCAGGTCCCGCATCATGTGGATCCCTGCTGGTGTGATGGCAGGGGTAGTGGCAGACAGGATTGGGAGTCCCGGGTTCAAGGCCTGAAGGCAGGTGTAGGTAGCAATGGATGGGCATAAAACTTGATGAGAAATAAAAAGAAAAAATAGCCCAGTGCTTAAGTGCAACCAGCTAGCCCTTTGGTCAACTGTGACAGAGCAGTAGACAAGTGGATGTGAATGCAAACACCCCAGCATGCAAAGTGGCAACAAGCAGAGGTATACTACACTGACTGACTGGTAATGCAATTTTTTTTAAAGAAAAATAGAGAAGTGTTTAAATTCAACTAAGTAGCCCTTTGGGCAACTGTGACAGCAATAAACAAGTGGACATGACAAGAAGCAGCCAAGCATGCTATCTGCAACAAACAGAGGTGTACTACACTGACTCACTGGTCCAACAATTTTTTTTTGTGTTGAGGAAAAATAGCCACGAGCTTAAATGCACCTAACAAGCCCTTTGGGCAGCTGTGTCAGGTTCACCCATGCCACAGCGACAACCAAGTTGCCGATGTAAATGATGGTGCCAGCACTTGGTTGACACCCAGCACAGTGCTCCGACAATCTGCCACCTGACAGTTGGAGCGACAGGAATTGCAGGGGGCTTCGACCCCCACCTCCCATTTACTTAAATAGCAAACTCCTGGTTTCACCCTGGTGGCAAGAAAGGTGACCCGGAGATCGGCTACATTGCCCCTTGCCAAGAAACCAAAGTCGCACAAGAAGTGTGCAACATTATTCTGCCGACAACATTCCGGTGGCAATATTCTGTCAGCACATTAATGGATACTACTACTGTGTCAGCAGTAGAAAAGTGGACTAGACAACAGGTGCACAGGCATGCTAGGTGGCTCACTGAATGACTGGTCAAACAATTTTTTTAAAGCAAAAATACTTACACTGCAGTTGTTCCCTCAGGAAATTGTCAGACAGCAGTACACAGATGGGCATGGCAGCAGACAGACAAGCACGCTTGGTGGCAACAAGAAGAGGCATACTACACTAATTGAATTATTGTACAATTTTTTGTAAAGGAAAAATAACCATATTCTTAGGCTGCAACTAGCCTCTTAGGAAATTGTTAAAGAGCAGCACACAAATGAATGTGACAGCAGGTAGACAGGCACACTAGGTGGCAAAAGACAGAAGCGTACTACGCCCACTGTCTGGTTCTATAGGTGTTTTTTACGAAAACTAGCCTAATGCTCAACTAGGTGGGAAAAGGAAGAGGCATACTACACCAACCAGCTGGTCCAATAGGTGTTTTTTTAGGAAAACTAGCCATGTGCTCAAACTGCAACTAGCCCTTTGGGCAACTGTGACAGATCAGTACACATTTTCTTTCAATTATTTTTTAGCACAGTTTAGCTGTAGCCTCCTCCTGCCCAATGGCCACAGTCATCCTGCGCTGCCTCCTGCCAGGCCATGCTTCTGCTCCAGTCTCCATCTCTCCTGTTGACTTTTTTTAAAGAAATAATGTCAGTGGCTTAGCAGGTTTCACACTCACCTCTGAGGCTGAAAGAGTGGAAGGTTGTGGGTTCACACCCCACACTAGGCACTTGGGGTAAAAAGCCCAATACTGACACTGTAGTGAATCCTGAGGGGAATGCTGCACTTCTGAGGTGCTGTCTTTTGGATGAGACATTAAACTGAGGTCCTGTCTGCCTTTTCTGGTGGTTGTTCAGGTGGACATCACAGATCCCATGGCACTTCTTGAAAAGAGTAGGGGAATTTTCCCGGTGTTCTGGCCAAATTTCCCCCATTTACTAAAACACCACTGACAGCTTAATCTGCTTCAATTTCATTTGGTTACCATCTGTATTCCCCCATCCCCCAGGACGAGGCTGAAAATAGTCAGAATTATCTAGCCATCCTTTCCCAGTCAACAAAAACTAAATAACTAAATAAATAATTTGTTATGGTATTTTTCACTGCAGTACAGCTCTAGCCCCATCCTGCCTTGCCCAAAGTCCACACCACAGCCACCGGGAACTACCCTATGCCAGGTCCTGGTTCTGCTCTAGTCTCCGTCTCTCTCTCCCTCTCCATTTTAAGATAAGCTATTTTTTTTAAGGGCAGGTTAGCTGTAGGGCACCTACCACAGACCCCAATGCCCAGTACTTCCTGCCTGGACTGCTGCCTGACCCTTTTCTATTCCAGCCTGTCTCTAGGATTGTTTTTTAACAATATAATTTCTTCAGGTATATTTTCAGTGCAGTTCAGCTGTAGTCTCCCCCCCCGCCATGGCATGTCCAGGGCCTTGTTTGTCCTGACCAGCCTGCCAAGCCCACCCACTCTACTGTTCAACAACTGCCATCCCAGTGGTCTCAGGTGTTTTAAATACGTATTTTTAAGAAGAGTTTTTGTTTACAAAAATGTTTTCTTAGTTTCCATTTTCAAATGTTCTATGCAGCCCCAAGCAGACCAAATGAACACTCAGTCTCTCGCTCTCAGTTGCTCTTTCTCTCTCTCTCTCTCTCTCTCTCCAGCATGGGTGTCAGCAGGCATACGCACTGTACTCAGCAGAGTACAGTAAAAAAAAATCAGGCAGGGGCAACAAATCTGGCAAGGGCAACAAAAAGAAGAAAGCAAGGACATTGTGAGTCACACTGTGTGTCATGCTGAGCCCTTTTGCCTTTGTTGTTCACTGCGGGGCACTGATGCTACCAGCCGAATACAGAAACAAGAACAACTTACCAGGCAGGCAGAAAAACAAAGGAAGGAGGATTACAGGAAGAAACTGATTCTTTGAACTCAGACATTGCAAATGGGGTTGGGGGGGCTATTGTTGGTGTGACATGGCAGCGCATATTTTGGTTTATGTTTACATAATGGGGGGGCAACAGTGCATCAATTCTGAGTACAATTTTAAAATTCCTGGCTACACCCCTGCTCTCCAGCATGTGACTTGCCTCTTACCCAGACACCAGCTCCATCCCAAAAGCCAGCCAGCATGCCAGTCAAAACCACTGTGATACCCACCCATTCCCTGCATAGACAGGCACCACAGACTACTAATTGCATGCCCCCATTCACTAATGGTGTTGAGGGATTTGTACAGTGCTCTAACCTTCTTTCTCTCCAATAATCTCTCTCACCACTGCAACCAGGTTCTTCCTTCTTTAGCCTGGCACGCCTCCTCCATGTGCTCACACTTCTCAGACACCCACTCAGTGTCACAATGCCTCCTTCCCCACCCCTCCCAAGTAGCCACACTAAGCATTGCCCCATCCAAACCAGTCCAGGCTGACACAAAGAGCCTCCTGCCTCCTTTCTCCCTCACCTCACATGAGAGCTCAAGACTGCACCAGCCAGACTGTTACTCTACCCTACCCTCACACTTTCTCTGTCTCCTCTCTCCATGGTGCCAATCAATGGAGGAGAGACAAAACAGACTGGATTCTGGGGTCCTAGTGCCCTGCCTGCTGACATGCTGCAGATGTGGACTGCAGCACAGCAGACAAGTACATGACAGGGAAGGAATTAACCAGGTTTGGGGAGGGTGGGACTGGAAATGGATTTAGGAATGGGAGGATCCGGATGGAAGGAAGGTGTGGGACAAACTCAAGAGGACCCCCCAATCTCTCTCCAACTCTTTCTCCCTCCCTCCTCACCCGGAGGTGCACAAGGAACCCTATGCCACATAATAACAAATTTGGCAATTAAAATTATATAAAAATAGTGAGTGGGTTGGAAATGGGTCAGATTGGCTGTGGTTCAGTTCTGGCCCACCAAATCAGGCTGGGCTATATCCGGTCAACCCGAATCTATGTCCCAGGCTGCTGCACACCCCGAGTAAGAGCCAAAAGGAGAACATTCTTAAAGTATAAGGGAAGCCAGCGGGAGGAGGATAGGGAAATGTACCGAGAGGCAACAAAGGTAGCCAGCAGGAAAGTGAGTATGTCCAGGGAGGAAATGGAACTCCAGCTGGCAAAGGAAGTAATGCAAGGGGAAAAGGCATTCTTCAGGTGTGTCCTGGAGAAGTGTAAGGTCAAAAGTGCTCTGTGAAATTGAAGAATGAGGGAGGATAGGAGGGAGGTAGAAAAGTGGAGTTACTGAACAAATATTTTTGTTCCATTTCTACTAGCAAGAAGGATAGTCCACTGCCAGAATGTGGGGTTAAGAGGGGAAGGTAGGAGAGCAATGGGTCAGGTGGTATGGTGAAAATAACAGAGACAAGGGTGTTGCAAAAGTTTACAGGGCTGCATTTAGATAGATCTATGTGGCCTGAGAGCTTGCACCTGAAGATGCTGAAGGAGGTAGCAGAAGTGGTAGCAGGGTACCTTGCAGATATATTCAATTGCTCACTGGCCATGAGGCTGGTCCCTAGGGACTGGAAGATGGTGGACAAGGTTCCTCTACACAACAGCATAAAGAAGGATGAGCCACAGAACTACTGTATATGCCAGTCAACTTGATGTCTATAAAGGGAAAAATTATGGAGTCTTTGCTAATGGAAGAGCTGGTGGACTTCCTGGAGGAAAAAGGGCTACGTGACCCCAAACAACATGGGTTCACAAGACAAAGTTCTTGCCAGACAAATCTGGTTAACTTCTTTGACTATATAATGAGGGCAACAGATAGGGGACAGGCAGTAGCTATGGTTTACTTAGATTTCAACATGGCATTTGATTCAGTCTCCCACAGGAGTCTGGGCAAAAAGATAAGGGACTTAGGGGTGGGGTGAAATTTGAAATTTGCATGAAGAAATGACTGAAGGTAAGAAATCAAAAGGTAGTAGTTAATGGGGAGTTTCAGAGTTATGGAAAGTAACAAGCACAGTACCTCAGAAGTCAGTGTTGGGCCCAGTCTTTTCCAATGTATTTATATGTGATCTTGGGGTAGATATCAAGGGCAAGATCTGCCTCTTCATAGATGACAAAGATCTGTGTAAGGGTGGACATGGAGAAAGGGATACGAAAACTCAAAGAGGATATCGGAAGGTTGGAGAGCTGGTCAAAATCTGGCAGCTGGGTTTCAATGCAAAAAAGCCCTGAAAAGTGATGCCCACTGGGAAGAGGAACCTAAGAGTTCAATATGAATTTGAGGGAGTGGTGCTGGAAAGCACCATGTAGGAAAAGGACCTAGGGGTCATGATATTGAAGAGCCTAAAGACAACAGCACATTATAATAGAGCTGTGGACCAGGCAAACAGGATGCTTTGTTGCATTGGCAGGTTATTTTCCCATTGTACAGGTCAATGGTGTGACCACACCTGGAATACAGCACAAGGTACTGGAGTCCATACCTGAGGAGAGACTGTGACAAGGTAGGTGCAGTACAGCACAGCACAGGACAACCACTATGATCCATTGACTAGGAGGCAAGAAATATGAGGAAGAGACTGCAGGGCTTGAACATGTACACTTCTCCATCTGTCAGCTCCTGCCATTGCCCCCCCCCCCCTTACTCAACTCCTAAACTTCTCCTTTACCATATGTGCTGTATCTCAGTCTTGGAAGATTGCCAAGGTTCTCCCCCTCCACAAAGAGGGTAATCCTTCCACCCCTAGCAACTTCCTTCCTATCTCCCTTCTCCCCTCCCTTGCAAAGCTGTAAGAGAAAATGGTCTACTCACAGCTTGCAGACTTCCTCCACTCCTCAAACTTCCTCTCCAACTTCCAGTCTGGTTTTAGGAAGTACCACTCCACCATCTGCTCCGTGCTTCAGGCCACTGACTCCATCCTCTCTGGGATGGATCAGAGGAACATCACAGTGGCCATTTTTATCGATCTGGCCAATGCTTTTAACTTGGTGTCCTATTCACTCCTCCTGGACAAGCTGAGCTCAGCAGGCCTCTCAGCCCCTGCTGTTGACTAGTTCTCTTCCTATCTCTCAGCTGTCTAAAGTCAGTATAGGTAGGTGGTGCCCTCTCCCCACCCCTCTCTATCCAGGTGGGGTCCAACAGGACTCCATTCTGGGTCCAGTCCTATCTTCCATCTTCCTAAATGACCTCCCCTCTGCCTATGCCAACTCACATATTCACATGTATGCAGATGACACAGCTCTCTACACTTTCAGTCCCTGAACTGCATCTGTGGAAGTTTCACCCCAGCAAGACTTTCACAATGTTCTGCACTGGTTCCAGTCCAACCAGCTTTGGGTCAATATAAAAAAACAGTGTCTATGACCTTTGGTACCAGCCAGAAGCTGGCACAGCTCACCTGCTCCTTGTCTTCTCCGCACTGAATGGCACACTGCTTCAAGTAGTCCCAGTTTTTAAATACAGTACCTTAGTGTGTGGCTAGATAGCAAGCTTTACTTCTCTGCTTACATTGATGTCATCCATGCCAAACTCCACCCTAAGCTTGGTGCACTGTACCACAATAAGGAGTGCCTCTCTCCCTAGGTTCACTGGGAGCTGGTCACCAAAATGGTTGTCCCAGTTTTTAACTGTGTAGATGTGGTTTATGGCACCACCACCTGCACTTCCCTTGCCAGACTGGACACTGTATGCAGTGTCTTCTGCTGCTGTGCTTACCAGCTCACCCTCTCGTACTCACTACTGCTCCTTTTACTTTTCCCTATCCATCCTCCTCTCCTCTCACATTGCCAGTACCACTGTGCTTCCCTCATCTCTAAATACTGGTTTGGGTCCCTCCCCTCATACCTATCCCATCTCCTCTCATCATCCACTCCTCATTCTGCTCCCTGTGCTCAAAAGACTCATGCATGTTCTCCCTCCCCCACCCACATTACTCAGCTGGGAAATCTGCTGTTTCATACCACTTCCCCTATCTCTGGCACCAGCTACTCTCCTCCATCCATCATCTCTTTCCCTCTCTTCCCTCTGTTAGATGCCACCTAAATCTCCTCCCCCCCCCAACTCCGGCCAACCCTCTTCCTGAACCATTCTGTACCCTTGCCAGACTTTTGACCACCCCTTACCTCCTCCTTCCCCTTAACCTCATAGTCCTGGCAACCACATTAAAGTTTATTAACCTTTTTTGACTTCTACTTTCAGCACCAGCTCAGTCTCCCTTCACTCTGGCACTATGCACGTTGAGTTCACCCAGTTTGCATGGATGATTTGTAGGCTAATTCTTTGGTCCTTCATATGAAATGTTTCACAGTTTTATCTGCACCACACTCAACTTATGCTCTTTATGTTACACTCATTGTAACCACATCACCTGACTGGCTGTGTTTTGTTGGTAATTGTGCTTCATCCTTTCCTCTTTCCCCGGGTCATACCTGGAAATGAACCTTGGCTCAGCGTGCCTCTCCCAGTTACCAATTTTTAAATAAATAAACAAATATCTGCTCTCTCTTTCTGTGGATCTACTTGCAACTGAAAAAATGTCCTGAACTTCAAGGACCTGTGAGCAGACTAAGGGCAACTGCTCTGTATAAATGCTACAAGCTCTCTTCCTTTTTGTACATTTAGTCCCACCCCCTTTTCCTTAGCTGATGCTTATCACTTCCTATTACAGGAGTAGCTCTGATAACCAAGGTATTAACCTTTTATGGGTAGGAACATTTAGTAACCCCGATTTCAAAGAGCGGTTACAACAGCATGAAATTCTACAACTACCATGTCTCCAACCAATCATGATTTTGACAGTAACTAACATTGAATTGGCAGTTTGACTGCACTCGCGGTCCCACCCCCACAGCAGAAAGGTGATTTTCAGATGTCAGTTTTGACTGGCAGCATAATGGAGTGTGCACAAAGCTACCGTTTACATCACCCATGACAGTGCATCAGAATTTGTCCAATTTGGGGGCTTAAAATTGCCTGCCTGGTGTTTTTAGGAACATACAGTTAGAATCTGCAAAAAGTATAATTCCGGGTGTGGCCCCGTAGACTCTGGATAGTAATTTTTCTATCCCAAAAGGTATTTTAAATTTGCATGAACAACAAAATTGCACTCTTGCAGCTATGTTGAATACTAGTTCAATTGTTTCCTCACAACATATTCCTGGAAAGTGATACTTTAGAAATATTTGTTAGTTTATGGTTTTAGAAAAATGAAATGATTTGAGTATTCTTTGCTCCATTCATGCCACGTCAGGCTAGTATTGTCCTAACCATATGCTGTCAAGGTCCCCAAAAGTAAGACATGCAGAAACAAGAAGTTTCTTTGAAAGCTCTTTAATTAAGAGCCAAGGAAACTGAAACAGCTACCAGTGTACATATTCCTGTTCATAGCGGTTTCTTATGGCTAGGGGAAAGTCAAAGTCCCTTTCAGAGGTGTTAGGCAAAAAACCCATGTGAGAACTCCTCCCCATGTTAGAGCTCCCTTCTAATTATCTCTCAGCTTGCACCTGATTTTGTTAGTGTGACTATTTATATTTTAATCAGCAGATATACTTTTTTTCACTTATCTGATATACATGAAGTAGTGTTAATGAAGTGATTTGAAACAGCACACCTGTAACACAAGGCATGCTGTGTATCAGGGAAACTTTTGCTGCTGTGACACTATTTTAAGAAGTTTTATTTATTTATTTTTTTTGTGATTTTGACACAGGTCCTTCATGGAAGACCCAGAGAAGTATTCCTTTGCTAATAAAGGAAATAACATGACTATTTTGTTTCTTTCAGTTTAGTCCCATGTTTCCATAATATGCAGTACTTACTTTGTCCTCCATAAACAAGGCCACCAGAATTCTACAACTCCATGGCCACTGAATTTTCTGCAGAACTTGCATCCTGCCACAGAATATGTGCAAGGCCATTGAATTCATTGCTAGGTGATTTTAATTAAATGTAGTTTTTCTATTGTGCCTGGTTCCCGTCTCTTTCTTGTTTATCATGAAGCCTGTCCTCTATGCTCAGCTTGTGATGTCATTAATAACAATACATCATATTTTAGCCAATGCTAGGACTACAGTTGTATGATTTTAATGAAAATATTAACAGTTTTAAATTATGGTCGTAATGGTGTATGTGCTGAACAATAAAATGATTTGTACATGTACAATGCCAGGACTGCATTCTAGAAATAAAGAATTCATGCTGCATGAAGAAGCAAATGCTGTCTCAGAAAACTAGGAGCTCTGCCACAAAATTAAGGACAGACGTGCTGCACAGAACTGGTGGCTCCTATGTGTAAATCAATCTGATCTTTGTGGTTAGATAAACCTGTGCTGGTAGAGGTCTCCTCACCCCGCCTGTTCCAGTTTGGGTGAATCTGTTACTTTTTTGAAAACTTTGAAAGACATAATATTTGACACAGTTCCACTTATATTTTATATTCTTTGCAAAAAAAACTGCATTAATGCACCAGTAAGGGTTCAGATTAATGGGAAAAAAGTAGGGAAATGTGCCAATAGGGTTTCCAACCCTAACTCTCCACCACCACCCCCCACTTCCAGACAGTAAAAGGAAAAACGTTACGGTTTCCACTGTTCTGAGTCTTAGCAAATCAGGGGTGGGTCTTCTTTGGGGTTCTCAAACCTAACACTCTCTCCATTGTGATATAGTCTTCAAACAAATAGAATTGTGTCTCCCCACATGTTGCCAACAACATGTAGGCTCTGGCTAAAGAAAACAGGTCACATCTGATGTTATTTGGTGGTGGAATGGGGTAAGCGTTAGAGTCAAGAACCCCAAAGAAGACCCCACCACTGATTCACCGAGACTCAGAAAAGCGAAAACCTAATACTTTTCTTTTGCTGCTGTGTGGTGGGGGTAGGTAGTTAGGGTTGGAAATTCTAATGCCACATTTCCCTACTTCATTTGTTTTAATCTGAATCCTAACTGGTGCATTAACTGAGTTTTTTGCAAAGAATTTTCTTACTTTTTGAGATAAGAGATTTGTATTACCATTCAAGCAGTTCTTGGTGGGAACTGCGTGAACACATCCATGTGATTATGAAAGCACAGGGCACTCTAAACCCTGTGCTTCCGTGCCGCCATCAATGCACATGCATCTCTTTTTACGGCTGTGGGTGTAGCCCATCAGATGTTTTGCATTCTGAAAAGGGCTGATGTCATTTTTGCCACCAAACAACATGATAGAGTGCTGAAAATAGATTAATCCACTCAAGCCTCTTTACTACACTGCCTGTGTGTGTATAGGTAGCTGTAGAGCACTATTTTCCCTCTGGCTTGAGGAGTTAATTGAGCCCACAGAAAGTTAACTCATTATCTTCTGGCAGTCATTCTATGTCAGATTACCAATGAATAGTACAGACATCGTAGAAACCAATTGGAAGTGGAATGGGTTAAACACTTTCTGGAGCTTTCTGCATAACAAATAAGCTATGATGTTCCCTCAGCCCCTATGAACACCTCATTAAGCCATTTGACACCACCATCCTAAGAGCAGTCATACTGCTACTTTGCAGGACATTCCATAGCAAAGAGTCCCAGTGATGCCTGTTTCCAAATAATACACCAACTTAATTTTCTCAGGCAGGCAGTTCTGAGCTACTGTTTATATTCTACTAAATGTTCTTAACCTGCAATTTGTGACTATAGGTGGTTACAACTGAATGATAGTAACCACATTTGCTTCACTTGCAACTAGGTAGGCATGTATGTGTCTAATTTTTGTTTGACTTAGGTTACACCATAGGATCTGATCAGTTCATAACATGCTCTATTGTGATTAAATGAATTGATAAATGGGAGCTTTGGTTTCTTTTACAAATTCATTTTTTCTGACCATGGATATACTAAAACAAAATTTATTTCAACAAAATGTTTAAATATAAGAAGTTTAGCAGTAATTTAGTTGATGTGGTGTAAAGAGCTGCTCCCCTGGAAAATTACCTGGTTTGGGGGGCTGCCACAAGCAGAACGGGACTTCATGTATGGGGGGAGCTCATGGCAGCAGAAGAGGCATGGTGGCATTAAAAGCTTAATGGTGTGGATGTAGAGGCACCAATATTTGAGCATAACTTTGGTAGAGGACTAAATGTGACTTGGGGTGGGGGGAGCATCAGGAATTGAGTGAGTCTTGGTATTTTTAGCATAATGGTTTTCTGAAACTTCAACCTTCAATGGGTTAGACTCTGCATCCGTCTGTACAGTATGTCACTAAGCCACATGCAGTGGGGTATGGGTAAAAACCAAATCACCAGACCCGGACCAGAGCTGTAAAATCTGGACTGGGCACAGTTTGTGCAAATATTGCTGATCCACTCACCCCAGATGATCTGGTCTGGCCTTTACCTATCTGGTCTGGTCCTGACAGTTTGGTTTTCAACCATGCCAAGGAAGGGTTCAAAAACAGACTTCCAGGAGCAGACCAGGTATGTAAAAGTAGGACTGAACAGTGCAGTCAGAGTGACTGGACCAGCAGTATTTGCGCAAGTTGAACTCAGTATGGCCAGTTTGGATTTTTACTGAACTGCTGTGGTTCAGGTTTGTCAGTCCAATTTTTAATCAATCAATCTTTATTTTATACTGAAAGGTACAATATGTGAGCAAAAATGCGCATTTACACAAACGTCCAGTTAAGCATAAACAGAGAACAGAACACCAGGTTGAACAATTACATAGTAAAATGCAGTATAAACAGGTCTAACATAAACAGGTCTAATACAGAGATCTTGAGGGATATACAGAAGAAAGGGGAAGCAAATAAATAACAGTGACAAATTTACAGCATGGTACATAGTTGGAGGTACAATTCAGGAACATGAACAGCTGGGTGATGCATCGAAAAGAAGTGCAAGTCCTGTGGCACCTAGATCCTGCATGCAGATGAGCATTCCCGCAGCATGATCTGTCTAGGCTCCAAACACCAGGTCAAGGACTGTGTGCTCTGCCAGTCCTTCAACCAGGCCACACAGATTAGGCACCAGAAAAAGCTCGAAGCCCACTTGCTGGAGAAGTGCCTAGCTTTGATAGAAAAAGAGCTGCAGAATCTGCAAGAAAAAATCTTCTTCTCCAACTCTAGAACCCAAAAAGAAGAAAAAGGACAAGGAGAGGCACCAAGATTGGGATAGGTCTCCATTCACTTGGCGGTGACCTTCGGGCACTATTGACACTGGCGGGGCCTCCACTTCAGTAAGTACCCCGACTGCCAGGTCTCCTACTGCTCCAGTGGATCAGACCACGGCTGTCCTGCCTGCTTTACTCACAGTGCAGTCGGGGCTCTTCTTGGATGATGGAACCCCTATTGTGCTCCTTAGGCCCATATCTTCTTCAGGGTCTATCACCAGCAGCCAAGTAAATAAGATGCTCCTTGGCCCCACTGAGGAGCACATGGTCACAGCTGGTAAGCTGGATTCCAGCTCCACTGTTGTCTGCATGGCCCAGGCAGATAAGTTGGATGTTAGCTCTTCTGACGTCAGCACCACCATGGCTGATAAGTCACTCTATGGTTCCTCTGGAGACAGCATAGCTGAGGCTCTACCATCGGGGTCTCAGGATATCCCTGATGTTGAGTTGAGCAAGCTTCCAGACCTGCAACAGTCTTTAGAGGGTTCCTCACTCCCACTGAACCAACCAGACCCTCCATAATTGCCTGAAGATCAAGAGCCAGAGGTAGGCACTAATGTGGTTTCCCCCTCATTTGCTGGGTCAGTCTGTTCCTGGTTCACCCACTGGGCCTATTGTTTATCCCTCCATGGACCTTATATTGGGACCTCCTCAACCCAAGCCCCTTTGGACAACCAGGTTCCACCATCTTGGACTCCGGCTCCCAAGATGATGGCGGGACTTCCGTCGAGTTCTACACACACCCTGATACCAAGTGATCCTTTTCCAGGTGACCCTTCACTGGGTCAGGGTATGTCTGGTACTCTGGCCATTCCTCAAACTCTGGACTGCCTTCCGTCAGGCCCCTAGGTGCCAAACCTTCCAGTGCCAGACATTCCTGTGTCTGATCCAGTGCCAGCCCCTTTGAATGTCCCTACGGGGCTGCAGGATGGTCCTTCTGGACCTACTGCTGGGCCTTCAGGCCTGCCTCCTGCTGGACCTATGAACAATGTTCCAGGCTATCCACCCCACAATACCCAATGTACCCTTCGCTGGGGTATCCAATGCCTGGTCATCAACCCCATTATGTACTGGGGTACCAGACACAGGGCTATGTCTAATAAAGGGTATGCTCCTTTTGGCTTTCCCTATTCCTATCAGACTGATGGATACCCTCAATATCAGATGCTGGGCTATCCATTATACCAGCCTCCTCCTCCACTACCTCCACCTCCTCAGCCTCTGCCTCCACAGCAGCCTCAGGCTGATATCCAGGCAGTGTTTCAGACCCTGATTCAGGAGGCCAGGACTCAACTAGCCTTGGAGATTGACCATCGGAAACCAGTGGCAGCATCTACTCCCGCCTCCTTCCCAACCCCTAGATCAGCCTCTCATGTGGATTCCCACCTTTCCAGAGAAGACTCCTCTAGACACCAGGTCAATGATAAAATCCAGGACACTCCCTTAAAAAGGGTTCAGACCCCCCCCAGCAAGTAGTCTTTGGACTCTGACTCTGACTCATACTCCAGCTCTGGTACACATACATCTATACAGCCTCAGCCTATGGAGTCCTCAAAGTTCCCTCTGGAGGACCCTTCCTTTGCAGAACTCCTCATAACTATACAAAATGCCTGTGGCTGGGCTATCCAGGAACAGGATCCAGAGCAGAAAAGGCTTGCAGAGCATCTAGCCATGACTGACACAGCTCCTATGCCCATACTGCCTTGGACTGGGCCCTGTGAAGACCTGATATCCACTATCTGGCAACAGCCTTCCTCCATTCTGGCTGTTTCAAAAAAGGCAGACAGGATGTGCCACCCCCCAGATGGGGTCACATACCTTACTGGCCATCCTACTGTAGACTCAGTTGTTATCATGGCTGCCCATGACCAGTCCTCTAAACCTAAACACTTGAGCATGTCTCCTCCTGATAAGGAGTCTAAGCAGCTGGACAATTTCAGTTGCAAGATCCATTCCTCCTCCGCTTGTGCCCTCAGGTCCCTAATTATGTGGCTCATATGGTCTCCTACCATAAATCTTCCCTAGCCTTACTCAAGTCCAAGCTGGAAGCTATCCAGGACCAGAAGCTTAAGGCTGAGATTTCCAAAACAGTGAGAATGACTAAAATCTCCTGTTATCATGTCCTCAGGGCCACTTATGGCACAGTAGACTCAGTTACTTGCATCACAGCTACTGCTGTCTGCATTAGGTGACATTCGTGGCTCAGGATTGCTGGCCTGGCACAGGATGTCC
Organism: Neoceratodus forsteri; assembly: GCA_016271365.2. Classification (NCBI taxonomy): domain Eukaryota; kingdom Metazoa; phylum Chordata; order Ceratodontiformes; family Ceratodontidae; genus Neoceratodus; species Neoceratodus forsteri. Next base: position 735,884,406 of record CM057454.1, read on the forward strand.
AAACCTCCATCCTAGATGCCCCTTTCAGTGGATTCATGTTATTTGGAGGTGACACCAAGGATATTATCACTGAATTGCAGGACCATGGTAAATCCATCTGCAACGTCTGCTTCATGTACCAAGGGGTTTACACAGGCAAACAGCCTTTTCCTCTGCAACAGAGAAGCCAGACCAAAGGGGCACCTGCCAAATGCCAGGCTAAATGCTGATATACAGCATCAGAAACCCCTACTTCCCCTGCTAAGTCCCAGAAGCCCCCCAGAGGAGCTGCTGGCTCCCTCCCCTCAGCCTCCTGACTCATGGAGGACCCTCCTGCCTCCTCCAGATCCTTGAGGGGAACCAGTTGGGGGGAAGATTTGCCCTCCACCTTCCAGGGTCACATGACATAACCACAGACTCTTTGGTCCTTCAGTTAATAGCAAGAGGTGACACCACAGAGTTCCTAGACAGGCCTCCAGACAACCCCCCCATGCCTCTCTCATTATCCTCCAAGCAAGCAAGCAATTCTTTATTTCTGAAACGTTAGTCCAACAGGTCATAGCATTGTACAAATATCATAAAAACAATTATTACTCAACCCATAACATTAAAACGCACATAAAACAGCAGAACTTTACATGTTAGGAAAAACTGAATCAAATAAATAAAATTTCAGGGCAGCTTTAAAAGCCTCTATGGATGGGCATTCTCTAATCCAACAAAGTAGAGAATTCCACAGGGTTGGAGCTGCAAAAGCAAAAGATATGGCTCCTGAAGTTGTCAAACAGACCATGGGATCTCTAGCAATCCCTCATCAGTGGAGCGGAGAGGGCGAACGGGGCGGTAGAGACAAAGGAGATCTTGCAAATACAATGGTCCCTGTCCATGTAGGGCTTTATAGGTCAGTTACCCAACCTTGAAGGTGATCCTCCACTGAACCAGCAGCCAGTGCAGGCTGCAGAGCACAGGTATGATATGGCAAGATCTCAATAAGCCAGTCAATAGCCTGGCTGCCGCATTCTGCACCAGATGTAGGAGGCAAAGGTCCACCCCAGTAGCCCTAGGTATAGGGCATTGAATAATCAAGGCATAAGGTCACAAAGGCATAGACCAAAGTTGGAAGATCCTCCGGCTGGACCAGGTGTTTTATCTGGGCGATATTCCTTGGATGGTAAAATGAGGTCTTGACAGTGGCTGACACCTGAGATTTAAGTGTCAGCTCACTATCAAGCATAGTGCCAGATTTCACACCCGATCAGAGGCCACTAGCTGATTGCCTCCTAGCCATAGCCTGGATGGCTGCCCAGCCCATGACCTCTCTCCTCGATGACCTGGGTCCACAGCCAACACCTCAGTCTTATCCAGAGTTAGCCTAAGCCACTTGGCAGTCATCCAGTCCTGAATCTTAGAAAGGCAGTTGTTAAAGACCAAAACAGCGTCATTGTGTTCGGGCAAGAAGGACATGTACAGTTAAGTATCATCTGTGTAGCAGTGAAAACTCAACCCGTATCACCTAATAATGTCTCCCAACAGTAGCCTATACACTACAAACAGCATGGGGGAAAGCACAGAGCCCTGTGGCAACCCACAAGGCAGGGGGAGAGAAGCTGAGTAAAACACCCCAGACTCCACACTCTGTATCCTGCCCATGTGGAAAGAGTGAAACCATCTGAGGACTGTACCAGACAGCCCAGAGTAGCCGCAGGTGTTCTACCAACACCCTATAGTCTACAGTGTCAAATGCTGCAGAGAAATCAAGGATGACCAAGATGGAATGGCTCCTCCGGTCTCTCACTATCAGGATATCATTAAGTACCCAAACCAACGCGGTCTCGGTACTACGCCTTTTCCTGAAACTGGACTGGAGAGGATCATAGATATCATGGGGATCAGTTGCTCCTCGAGCTGAGACATGACAGCCTTCTCAATAACCTTGCCCACAAAGGGCAGGTTAGAGGCAGGTCTGTAGTTTGCAAGACAGTCAGGGTTGAAAGAATTTTTTTTTCAAGAGGGGTGAACCACCACCTCCTTCAGGGCATCTGGAAACACCCCAGTCTCCAACAAACACCTGACTATCTCAGCCAGGACTGGTCCAATTACCTCCACACACCCCACCAGGAGGCATGTTAGACCAGGGTACAAACTATAGTAAGTCAGCCTCAAGCCATGGATTATCTTCATGACAACCTCGATCACCAACTGGCCAAAGTCTGACCAGACAAACTAGGTGCTTGTAATCTTGCACCGATCTCCACTCCGCCCATTTGAATGGGCTGTATGGATCTCAGACCTGATGATGCCAACCTTATCCATGAAAAATTGAGCGAACTCATCACACTTCTTCTGTGAAAAGGCTTCCTGATTCTGGGAACAGGCTGGATTACACAGTCTGTTCACAGTCCAGAAAAGCTGAGCAGGTTGATTTTGCATAGCTGCAATCTCCCGGGACAGGAACTCTGCCTTCTTACGGGAGACTGCAGATTGATAATCCTTATAATGGGACATCAATCTAAGTTTGTCATCACTCAGGCCCGATTTTCACCAGCAACACTCCAACGTTCTTCCCACTCTCCTGAACTTCCTCAAGGTCCCATCAAACCAAGGGGGCCGAGGGCAAAGGGTGAGAGGGCGAACCCGGACAGGAGCTATGGAATCAAGGGCAGCCTATACCACCTTATTATAGACTAGCAAAAGATTCCCTGGATCCATGCTAACATTCAAATTCCCTGATAGATCCAGCACCACCATAAGACCATCAAGGGTCAAACCCCACAAAGGGTGATATCAGACCATCTCCATAGGTACAGGTGTATTGGGGGGACCATGAAACTGAACCCTATAATGTGGTGATCAGACCACACAATGGGTTCCACCACCATGTTGGAGAGCTCCATCCCCAGCAGAAACACTAGCTCCAACAAATGACCTTGTATGTGGGTTGCAGAGGTAATCACCTGTGTAAAGCCCAATGAAACTATCAGTTGGAGGAACTCAAGGCCAAAAAGTGAGAGTTCATTGTTGACCCAGACATTGAAGTCTCCCAGCACCAACCACCTGGGGGACTCCAACCCCATCTCGGTGATGAAGTCCACAACTTCCTGGAGGAAATCCTTCTCACCTCCAGGTGGACGGTAGATGAGAAGTATCCTACAGCCCACACCTACACCCACAATACATTTGAAGGATCTAATGATGTCAACTGGCACATCTACAAGGCCCAGTTACATCCTGAAACAGATGGCTACCCCCCCCCACCATCCAGCCTTGGGCTGTGTATCACCAAATACCCAACTGGAATGGCTGATTCCAAAATGGGACCAGCACTCTCATCCAGCCAGGACTCGGTGATGCATGCCAGGTCTGATGACCCAACAAGATCAGATATTACTGCTGTCTTGTTTCTAATTGACCTGGCATTGCATAACACCACCCGGGTTGAATGGGCAGTCAATGTTGACCACGCTGTCTGCCCACACAAAATGGAGCACTGGGTATGGGCATCAGGCAGGGTGGACATCTTTCCTGGGTCCATTTCATCCCAGGGCATCTCCTTGACCCCACAACCCCAAGTCATCCACTCTGCTCCACTCCCCCACTGAGACCCCCCCGATGCCCCCTCAATATACCCAGAGTGTGACAATGCCCATAGGCCCCCGCTGACAGTGGGGGGCAGTCAAAGGGGTGGAGGGCATGAAGCTCAGTGGAAGAGTAGTACCCAACAGTAGAGGCTCTCTGCCAACACATCCTACTGTAATCACTAACCAGCAGTATTAATTTAAAATCAATCAATCAACCACACACTCTCTCTCACTCTTCCACACCCCCCAAAGCAACAATTAAACCCCCAGAATAATATAAATTAAACCACTCACTCACTAACTCACTCACTCACTCCCATTAACTAACCCCTAAGCTCAACAAAACCCAAAGTAAACTATTACCTATCTTAGTTGCAGCACAGTATCAAAACAGCAGCAGCGCCATCTTTAAACCTAGTATAAAATGCAAACAAAATATATCAGTCCATTACTGTCCTGTATGATCATACTGTCCAACACCTTCACAGTGTCCAGTTTTCCCAGCTAATTCAAAAAGAGAAACTCTCTCCACAGCTTCTCAATAATTTGTAATGGAAAGGAAGAGCTCTCACCATTCCTTCACCAAGAATAGACAACCAATAATGTTGCACTCTCACTGCTACAATTTTCAGAAACTATAGTGCCCAGTAAAACCAAATGGAGGCCATCTCACTGCCTCCTTAAATGATCAGATGATATAAGTACAAGACCAGCTTAGTTCTCAAAATACTTGCAGCACATAAGGTCCCGTGTTCCGTGTCCATTTCTCTGCTATAAAAGTCCAGGAATCTTCACTAGTAAATGTTCTTATTCCCAGTCATCCAAAGCCATGACCAAACCCCAAGAAAATCAGATCCAAACAGATGGGAATGTCTCTCAATGGAGTATCAACTCCAGGAATGACCTGACCAGAGAACAGGTACCCTGAAACCCAGTCAACCCCCCCTCCACTTAGGCCTCAGTGGTACACCTGACCTCACCAGGTGACCCTCTGAGACCTCAGACCAAACCTAGAAGTTGTTGACCCTCTAGTTGGCACCTCCTGGCTACCCCAGGGGAAAAGACCCAGGCCTGGGACCCATCTCCCCCAAGTCTCCTGGTATAGTAGTCAGTCAGCCACATGGCAAATGGATCCTTCTTCGAGTCATACCATTAGCTTCCTAAGACAGGAGGTTCAAACCAATGGCCTCTCAACTCAACCACCATAAATCCATGTGGGAAAATCTTCTTGAGAGTCCACCGATCCTCTGGATTCAAAGCAGTATCCCAGGGCAGAAACACAATCCATTAAATGCCCCAATTCTCTGAAGAAAACAGATTACAAAGGTGTTGTCTGCAATTTGCAGACGACTGCTCAGTGCAGAATCACAATACTGGTGTCTGACACTAAAACAGACGGTGAAAACGCACCATAACTAGGAGAAAATGGACAAATTAGCATTAACGATCAGCTGGGCTGCAACTAAATAAAGTACTCACAAAATAAAATAAATACGAGCAAAATAGACTTTAAAGGGACACTGTCAACCCCTTAGGTCTCAAAGGGTCCCCAGTTTAAAAAAACATATTTTATGACTGCCAACATTCAGTAAAGTTTTCTTATGTAGCTGGTAGTTTGATTCTGACTCTTTTTGTCTTTAAAAAAGTGAAAAACAGACTGCCCAACATACTGGTGTTATCACACCAAAACAGGTTTGTTTACATCCCTTAAACAACTCCAAACACATCTTTCCTGGACTTGGGAACACCCACAAAACAGTCTAGCCCCTCATAATGCAGTAGAGTTTAGGAGGCTTCTTTCTTATGAGTGACTGCACTGGATGGGTGTGTTTCTAATGTTCAGAAAGCATGCAGTAAGAACAGAACCAGGATTGTAAACAAAACAAGGTTTTTATAAATATACATTGCCATGCATTTCAGTTCTACTAAACAAGGATACAGACAAAACAAACAGCAACATCGATGAATTTTAGAGAGGGTAAACAATCATAAAATGTGGGGTTTCAACTAGAAATAATATGATGAAAAACAGGTTGACAGTGTCCCTTTAAAATGAAACAGAAATATACATTAAAACTTTTAAAACTAAAATTCTAAGCTGCTGCTCTCAACAGCAAGCCCAGCATGGCTGCCAACTTTCATCACTACCTCTGTTAGCACACCAAGGCACCTGTCTCTGATAGGGGACGAGATCAAAGCCCTTCTGCAAAAGTAGGCCATACAGCCTGTGGCTCTGGCACAGATAAGAAGAGAGTACTACTTCCATTTCTTCCTAGAGCCCAAAAGGATGGGCGACCTAAGACCCATATAAACCTCAGCATGCTCAACCTGTACATCGAGTATAAGAGGTTCCGCATGCTCACCATCCAGGTATTTCTACCCCTGCTGCACAAGAGCCATTGGCTTTGTGCGCCAGACATGCAGGATGCTTACCTGCACATCCCTGTCTTCCAGGCAAACGGATGCTTTTTTCAGTTTGCCTTCCAAGGGGAACATCACCAGTTCAAGGCTCTTCCTTTTGTCCTATCCTCGGCACCTTGGGTTTTTACCAAGTGCCTAGCACTGGTGGCTGCAGCTCTATGCTGCAGAGGGATCTAACTGTGCCTGTATCTGGATGACTGGCTTCTGTCAGCCCCATCACAGAGCAGCCTGAGGGAGTCCCTCTCCTTCACCCTGGACCTCTTTTCCAGACTTGGAATAACAGTCAACTATCCCAAGTCCCACCTCTCCCCTCCCAGCATCTAAAATTCATTTGGGGTCATGCTGGATATGGCCCTGGGCAGGGCCTTCCTCCCATTGGATAGAGCGGAGAATCTGCAAGAGCAGGCCAGATTAGTGGCCAACTCACACTGAACCACAGCTCGGTCGATCATCCATCTTCTCGGGCTGATGGGAGCTGTGATCCCTACAGTTCTTCTAGCCAGACTGCATATGAAGGTGATCCAATGGACTCTTTATGTCCAATGGGATCAGCGGCTGGACAACCTGCACCACAGGGTCCTAGTGTCCAGATACATGAAGAAGGATCTTCCTTGGTGGCAGGAGTTGTCCAATCTCTCCACAGGGGTTCCCCTTTCAACCCCTTGTTCCTACCATGACCCTTACAATGGATGCTTCGTGTCAAGTTCAAGTTCAAGTTTATTGCAGGAAAACTCCATTGAGTAAGCTCATTCACAAGGAGGTCCTAAATCATATAAACAGTCAGGAGACTTTGAATAAAAAGGCAACATATAAAAAGCAAGATGAAACAATATACACATAAGATTAATATGCATCAATTCATATAAGCACATCCTAGCAAAATGAGGTACAGTAAGGTTCATATAATACCTGGTGCTCAATTATGACAGTGCAAGGTAGGGATTATTAGCATAAGATAGTGGGGAGCTGAAAATGTGAGGAGTGTACTGTGACAGGAGAGAGTAGTTAAGCAAGAGGGAGGGGTTAAAAATAACAGGAGAGAGTAGTGGAATAAGAAGGAGATGTTAAAAATGAGAGATGAGTGGAGGAAAAGGACTAAGGAGAGTAGGGGGAAAAGGATATAGATAAAGAAGACAAGGGTAGGAGATGGTTTTGTGATTAACTGAATGGCTGGGGAGCACACCTAGGAGACCATCAGACCCAGGGAACATGGTCTCAGCTGGAAGCGTCTCTACATATCAGTGTGTTAGAAATGAGGGCAGTGCTGTATGGCTTCCAGGCCTTCCAGCCTCTTCTATGTCTGGGGACACTCCTGGTTCAGACTGACAATATGTCTGTGGTCTGGTAACTGAACAAACAGGGAGACACTCGCTCGTACCCTCTATGCCAGGAAGTGATGCAAATGTGGTGCTGGGCAGTCCAGCACAATCTCTGCCTGACTGCTGTCCATGTGCTGGGCTTCAGCAATGTCCTGGCAGACAGTCTCAGCCACACCACTGTCAGGGCTCATGAATGGAAGCTAAATCAAGAGGTTGTCAAAAGCTTATTCGACCTGTGGTATAGGTCAGAGATAGACCTCTTTGTCTCCCCATACAATGCAAAACTACCCACATTTTTGCTCGCTTGTTCCTGGGCATGGTGTTTTCTGGTGAGATGTAATGTCTCTTTGTTGAACAGGGAGGTTCTTGTATGCCTATCCTCCCTTCCCAGTGCTTCAGAGGGTTCTCCTGAAGCTACAGGCGGAAGGTGCTCACATGATTCTAACAGCCCCTCTTTGGCCTCATCAGATTTGGTTTACTCTGCTTCAACAGCTATCTATGGAACCCCCAGTACCTCTGCCTCTCCACCATGATCTTCTGACTCAGGAGCAGGGCAGACTGGTGCATCCAGGCCTCAAATCCCTCCACCTGCATGTGTGGTACCTGTGGACATATGTGGAATAATTCCCATTGTTATTACTTTTTTACAAAAATTGTCAGCTGTGCAGACACATTTGTAAAAAATGAATTATAATAGTGAGACTTTTTCAAATGTCCTTCGACTTACCATACTCTTGCTTGGCTACCCAATTACTCAGTCTCCTACTTGCTTCTGTCCTTGTACTAATTCCTGTTGCTTCATATCAAGGGGTTGCTGATTTTCATATTGTCTGTGCCTGGGGTGGAGCAGCAATAAAAGATAAACTATGCAATACCCTCAATAACACACCCACCCCAGTTTACTTTTACCTAACACCCATTTTTAGGCCTTGTACAGTAAGATATTCCTTCAAGAGAACAACTTGTAATGAAATGTGTAAGATTTACACTGACATTTGGGTATATGCACTTTTATATTATACTAATTATGTGTGTGTATAGCAATCTCTAAAAAATCAATTAAACACATCAAATGTCTTCCTAAACATGTCTCAATATTGTGTTTATCTTCCAGCTTGTCACAACATATAGTTGTCTCAGCAGTATTTGCAGCTGAGGTACAGTACCTTCATTTATATGATGGCCCGGTTCTGTTGAACTGATTGCTATAACAGTGCATAGAATAAAATGTGAAACATATACTGTAGGTAATACAGATGGTGGCATTATTTTTATATCTGCCCTTTCTCAATGTACCATACTTCAATTCAGTTAGTGTATGCAACAGCAATTCATGTTTATGTTTAAGCCCATGAAACACCCTTATCTAGTTAATGCAGTTACAGCTGTAGTGGCTCTGTCAGAGTTTTTTTTTTTTTTTTTTTGTGGGAACAGAGTCATAGCATGTTAAAGTTGCAATGCTATCCTATGCGAATTTTCACTTTTAAATTTCACTGATTTTCACATGTCTATTTTCAGTTGGTGTTTCTTAGTATTTAGTCTTGAAGTACTAAATGAGACCTTTCTTTTAGACTGCCTCTTAATTTCAAAGATTGACAGAGTTACGGCTTGTTAAAGTTGCAATGTCATCCTATATTCATTTAGATTCTTACATTTTCGTTATATGGCCACTGAATTCTTTGGAGGTTATTACTTATTAGTGTTGTAGTACTTGTTGAGATGTTTCTTTCAATATATAGATTGTTCCTTAACCTCAAATATCGACTGAGTTATGGCTTGATAAAGTTTAAATATGCAAAACAAACTACAGTGATCCCTCTTATAGGCTGCGATTCTCTAAGGGGGGTTCCTACGATGGAGAACCATGCAGAGTTACCGCTTTGCACCTGCAGACAAGTATGCACTGGTGGTATTCACAACCACCAGCCACCTGTCCTCTGCCCCCAACCCCGGTGTGCTGGTGTGCAGAGGATGGATGTTCTCAGCTCACTGGACCCAGGCAGGCATCCAATTGGATGCCCATCCTGGGTCCCACAGTTGATCCCCTGTGCCATGGCATGGGTCCAGGGAGGTGAATGGCACACACAGGTATCCACTGCACCTGCCCTGGAACTATATGTGGAGTACATCTACCCAGCCCTGACCCAGTCCCAGTTGTCAATGACAGCCCCCAGCACACCCACGTGGCCCAGAGGGTAGGGGCTGTTGAATAATAGTAGTAGTAGTAAAATGTATTTATACAGGATCAGGACAACAACTTCAAACACCATTAGGGTCAATAGGCCCTCTTTACAAGGTGCACCTGTTTAATATCAAGTGTACAATAGTTACACAATTAAAAAAAGACAAAGACTACCCATTTAATAGTACAAATTTCTAAAACACAGACAAACAAATTTTATATCACATTACAATCATCACTAAAATAAGACAAATCATCTAGTACATAAACAGCGAATGGCAGGGGTCTGATGGCCATCTGCTCTAACTGGTGTCTGGCCAGCTGGTGGCATAGGGGGCATGTCCCATGGCACTCCATACCACTCTGCATCTATGTGAATGGTGCAGAGTGTAGGCACACCCATTGGTACACCCCCGGACCACCCGCAGTATGTGGCTGTGTGATCAGGCATAGGATGATGTGTGCATGGGGTTGTGCTCCTGTAGTGAATGCCACCAGGGGGTTCTCAGGATCCCGCTGCATGGCATTCCAACATAGAGTGAGGTGCATCCACCCTACACCCCTTATAGAATTGTGGCCATAGTGAACACCTCTGGAGCCAGCCAATTTATTAATAGCAAGGTGTTAATATGCCTACTTAGGTAATATTGGGAGCCATCATAGGTGTTCACTATAAAAGAAATTCATTATTGAAGGGTTAACTATAGTGAGGGTGCATCATAAGTCCAAATTCTTCTTTCATATGAGCAAGTCCTCTTTTGTGAGATGGTAACATTCTCATGAAAGAAGACTGGTTCGTAACAAAGAAGAATATGAAACACTAAGTCCAAATTCTTCTTTCATGTGAACCTAAGCTTCTTTCATATGACCCTATTCCTCTTTCATGAGGCCACACAAAAGAAAAAAATCGTCTCACAGAAGAACATTTTAAAAATGTTTTAAAAACACATTTCTGCATCTTTTTCCAACATCTAACTGCAGAATCCAGCTAATGATGTCCCATTTAGCAAGATACATGTGCTGGTACCTGTGTAGGATATGACTTTTATGGGTTCTCAAAAAAACCTTTTTCTAAAAAAATGGAAACAAGATGGCTGCCATACAAAAGAAGTTTTATTTATCACAAAACAGGATTACTCACTCAAGAGATTCCTCTTTTGTATGGCCAGTTCTCCTTTCATATGAAACAGCTATCATTGCACTGAATATGCTCAGAACCAACATTTTGAATCCTTATAACTCAAGAACAGATTGATATTTTTTCCCCAAACCAATTTAATGAAAAAAAAAGTACTGCATATGCAATTAAATTACTTCACAAACAGAAATGGCCATCAAAGGGAGTGATTGCAATAGGACAGGGTCTTAATTTAAGAATTAAGAAAGTAAGGCACTCAATAGATGCTTCAGCTGCAATAATCAATTGGATCTTGTAAAATCCAAGGCAAACTACAGCCTTGCATATCTCATGCAAATCCTGCAACACAGAGTAAGGCAAATTATCACCAGCCCCAATAAATTAGCTGGTCAATTGTGAAATAGAATTCATGCAGCTTATTTAACTTTATTTATTTAACTTATTTTAATTGATATTTAAGTAAGCTGAGTAAAGTCAAGTAAACAAAATAATCTTATGATTCACAACTTCCCAACCACATTAAATAATTTAGACAATTCAAAATGCTGAGAAAAGCAGCCAAAAAAAAAAATCACTATCAAAGTAAAAAAGAAACAAAGCAAAAAGAAAAGTAACATAAACCAGTAGTAGCTTGTGATGCTTTTCATTTTTTGCTGGTAAAAAAAACAACATCTCAACCCACCACCCCTCTTTAATTACCCTAAATAACACCCTAGTAACCCCTAGAAGATCTGTAGGAAAAATAAAAATAAAAAAGGGGGAACTGCATTTCCCTACTTTTGTTGCTTTAGCCCCACAAATTCAAAGGAGATGCGCTGCCCCAATGGAGATGCACGGCGCATCACAGAAAATGCACAGAAACATGACATTTGAAAGGGAGAGATGCATTGCACAGTTCCAAATGCGAGATCACACAGAAATAATGTATGCAGTGCAAAATATGGGGCAGGTACATGAATATGCCATGCATCCATATATTCAGGCAACATGTGCTGTGCATCCCAGAAGTGTGTCGCACAAAGTTAGGCAGATAGAAGGATGGCTTAAATCAGCCAGCCACTCACAGGAAGGCCGTGGAACTGCTGACAGGCCATCTTGAGACAGCCCTTGGAGGTGCACTAAATTGTGCTCCAGGCACCCTTACACAGCAGTCATGCCAGGATGGAAGTACCCAAAGCCACAGGTGCTGACACACAATGGGCACAACCCAGAGAGCCATCCTCCACACCACACCCAGAACATAGACACCCAGTTGCCACATGCCAGTGCTGTTGGGTGCCCTGCTAGCACACCCGCAGAACAGATGGCCACACTGCAGCACATGTACCAGGGGCCATGGCCTATACCCATGTGATCTGCAGGGTGACACCCGGTGCTCGCATGCACCCAGGATGATGTCTGGGGCAACAGTGCCCAGGTAGCCTGGTGGTATGAGCATCAGCCTGGCATGGACCAGAGACTGACCTCTGCACACACCCATGGTGGTATACCATAGGTGCACACAGGTGGGACCCACCCACTTGGGTACCTGGTCACCCTCTGCAAACTGCCATTCCTTGCAATTATCACCATGTTAATCTCATACATGTGTGTGTGGGGAACTGCAGGTGACTGTACGCTGCATACGGAGCTGGTGTATCACATGCATGTGATATACCGATCAGACTGTGTCACCCTTTGCCCTCCTCTGTTGCTTGTCCAGCTGGGCCCCTGTGGCCACTGTCCAGGTGGACCCCTGTACCCTAGTCCAACCGTGTATATGGCTATGGGTAATAACACTGTACCCAGGCCAATGCAGTCCACCCACACATAAACATTCCATCACACATGCCTGCTAGGCTGCAATACCTCCTGTTCACCTTTGTGGGGGGTGGGGCAGCCCTGCAAAGTGGAACTGCGCATGCCTGGGGTATGCAAATGGCCTGAACACATTTCAGTAATGAGCTGCACATGTGGGGAATGGGCTTGGAATGTGCAATGAGGACATTTGCATATCCCGGCTGAATATTGCAATTTTGCACACTGCACATGTGGCCGCCTATGGCACATTTCCTTATGTTCTGCATAGGGCTCAGGTCACCTGCTCCACAGCGCATCTCTCACTGTGTGATTATACATGTTCATGATATCCAGCTGGACATGTGTAATTGTATCACACATTGCATCTTCTGAATATACTATTATTTTGTGCTGGCCCATCTTAGTTGCGCGGCACGGGTACTTGCTCAATGCAGCCTGGGACTTTTGAATATGGGTCTCTTAATCTGCATTTGCATTTGTATTTGAGGATGACCATATGTTCAGAATGTAAATAGAGATGGTCAAAAATACCGAAGGAAAGTAGAAATTATAGACAGAAATTATAAGGCTGTCTCAGCTGCTGGCCTCACAATTGTGGACACCAGCTGCAAACACACACCACAGTCTCACACTTCAGTTATCAAGACCTACAACAATTATAGCATTTGAGTTCACACACAAATGTATAAATACATATAAAAAACAGAATATATATCAAATATTTTAAAAGCCTAGAAGCCTAGAAATAAGCCCAGAAGTAAGCAAAAAGTTAAATAAATGCAATTTCCCCTGCACTCCTTATTGTCTCAGCTCCTTGTCGACATGCAGTCTGAATCTCAGTATGTATACCCTGCCAGTTTTTATCTGCTGACAGTGTCTATGTTTTCTAAATCACTGCATAAGACTTCCCCAAACCAATGAAAGGCACCATTCTGATGCACCCTTTCTATCCGGAAATTTCAAAACAACATTTCAAACCATCTGGGTGCCAGGCGATGACATAAAACAGTCAATTTTTTCATTGTTTTCACTATCTGGATTTCAGAATCTACACATCCAACCAGAATGAATCTTGGCATCTCAAAAGATGTTGCTACCCAGTCCAGGCATGCAAAATTTCATTGAACAGGGAAGCTGTTAAAGTGCAAAGTTAAGTGTTTAACAATAGACAGCCTACTCAACCCTAATTATAGTGGCGTTACTGCACCACTATAATGCTGTTTGTATTTATTTATTTAAATATGTTTTACCAAGTAAACAAGCAGAGCCCAGAAGTCTTGTTTCCGGTTGCAACCTAGGGGAAGGGGAAGGGTGGGAAGGTAATAGGTGTAGTAGGTAACAAGTTACAAAAAGATACTTGTCCATGCAATATTTTATGAAGTGTATAGTTCTTCTGTTTTAAGGCAGTTGTTTTGTATTTAGTTGAAAGTGAAAGAGGCATTGATAAGCAATGGTTTTAACTGTGGCAGCAGCAAACGTGTCGTCAGTAGGCAGCAGCTGACAACAGCAGCAGCAATGCAAGTAAGCCCAGGTAAGCCCAAAAACTACATTTGGAATTGAAGCAGAGTATCAGTTAACTTATCATGTGTTGCTTTGATATGTTCTAAAGTCTTATTGCTCAGTTGCAATCTGTTCGGTCTTGGCTCTTTCTCTGAAAAAAAATGCAGCTGCCATCTTTACAGTTCAGAAGTTGAACTGATTGTTGTGTGTGCAGCAGCACTGTAAAAAAAATGTGGCATGAGGATTCTCGATCCGCTGGTAAGGCAAGGCAAAATTTATTTAAGAGACACCCAATCCCAGAGGCTCTGGGCACCATACAAACAGGTAAAACATGTATATCAAAACAAATCAAATAAACAAGAAAAGAAGTATAAACATATAAATAATTAAATCATCATAAAAAAGATCCCATGGATAATAAACTAAACATCAGATTACCACTATTATTATCAGATTTATAGATTGAAGGTCTGGACGAATAGGAGGGCCTCAAGGCGGGCGTTGAATACCTCCAAAGTGGGGGCCCCCTTAACTCTGAGGGGCAGCGAATTCCACAGGACGGGGGTGGCAACACTGAAAGCCCTGGCACCAGCCAATTCCAATCTCATCCTGGGAATCACCAGGGGGCCTCCACAGGAGGAACGGAGGGAGAGAACTGAGATAGCAGGTACAAGAAAGCCTAACAGATAACCAGGGCCCAAACCGTGTAGGGTCTTATAGGTGAGAAGACCCACCTTAAAGAGGATCCTCCACCTGACTGGCAGCCAATGCAGCTCACGCAACACCGGTGTAATATGTCAAAATTTTGGCTGCCCATTAAGTAACCAGGAAGTTGCGTTCTGCACTAGCTGCAGTTTATGGAGAGATCCTCCCGTGACCCCAAGGTAGAGCGCATTACAGTAGTCAAGCCTTGATGTAACTAAGGCATGCATCAAAGTGGGAAGGTCCAGAGGCGGAACAAGGGTCTTTATCCTGGTGACATTTCTAAGATGTAAAAAAACAGGAGTGGATGGTGGAAGATATCTATGCCTCCATCGTCAAACTCCTATCCAGAATGACACCAAGATTTTGCACCCTAGAGGAGGCCTTTCATGGAACAGATCCCAAAACAAGTCCAGTGTCTGATTCAGAGGCCATCCTATCACACACTCTGTTCGACTCCACTACCAATACCACCGTCTTATCGGGGTTCAGTCACAACCAGCTAGAGGCCATCCAGTCATTGATCTCAGCAAGGCAGCTGTTTAGCACATCTACCACGATGGATGTTCCTGGGGCAAATGATAAGTATAGCTGGGTATCATCAGCTTAGCAATGAAAACCCAAGCCATACTTCCTAATGATCCCTCCCAAGGGTAGCATGTACACTGTGAACAACATTGGAGCTAATACCAACCCCAAGGTACTCCAAAAGATAGGGGGCTAGGGGTGGAGGAGAAATGCCCCATCACAACCCGTTGCCTCCTGTTGGTTAAAAAAGACTCAAACCAGTGGATGACAGTGCCGGTGAGTCTGCAGAGTTCCCTGAGGTGGTCAAGCAACACACGATAGTCCACAGTGTCGAATGCTGAAGAGAGATCAAGGAGAACAAGAATTGTGTTTTCACCTCGATCTCTAGCCCTGAGGACATCATTCTGCACCCAAACAAGCACAGTTTCTGTGCTATGCCTAGCCCGAAAACCCAACTGGAAGTGTTCGTACAACTCATGGGTCACAAGGTGCTCCTCCAACTGAAGCACCGGAGAAAGGTCGGTAATTTGCCCTAACCTCTGGGTCCAAAGATGGTTTCTTTAGAAGTGGTCTCACCAATGCCTCCTGCAAGGCATCAGGGAAGACCCCCTCCAATAAGGAACACCTGACAATTAGAGCAGACACCGGGCAAATGTGGAAATACTGTATCACAGAAAAGTATGACATTCCATGACCTCTGGTACAACAACATGTCAATGCCTACTGATGTTTGAACTATGTGACCCACTCACCAATGGAAGTAACTCACATGTATCCCTTAGGATTTTTTCCAAATTTTTCTTTATTTATTTAGCTTTTGTTGACCAGGTAAGTGCACTAGACAAATCCTGCCTATTTTCAGGCACAACCCGGGGAGGGGGATACAAATGAATGCCAACTGACCTTGAACCAGATTAAACTGTTGGTGGTATTTTTACTGAATGAGGGAAATTTGGCCAGGACACGGAAATCCCTACTCTTTCGATAAGTGCCATGGGATCTTTAACATCCACCTGAACTACCACCAATCCAGGCAGATGGGACCTCGGTTTAACGTCTCATCCGAGAGACGGCACCTCAGAAGTGCAGCACCCCTCTCATGCAGCACTACAGTGTCAGTACTGGGATATTAACCCAAGTGCCCGATGTGGGAACTGAACCCACAGCTTTCTGATCTCCCCACCTCAGAGGCGAGTGTACTACCTACTGAGCCACTGACACTGCTTTACTAGGAATATCTTTCAAGCAGCTGATTATACTCTTCCATGTTTTGCTGTATTTATGGCCTCTTCTGGACAATGTAATCTAAAATATATACATACAGTATAACACATTTATTGTAAATTTTCAACCCAAAAAAGCCTGCTACATTATTCATATCCATTCCATTACTCTAGTAACAGTGGTTAGATAGCATAAACAAGTATATTTACATCATTGCTTCTATGTCAGTAAAAGCCTCATGTTTTCAAAATAATGTGCCAAAATATTGTTCATATTAATAGCTGCTTTTATCTTTCTTTGGAATAACTGATTATTATTTTTTTTCAATTGTTTAACCAGGAGTGGCACACTAAGCTGAAAGATTGTTTACAGGTACAACCTGGGAGCACAGGGAAGTTAAGTGACTTGCTCAGGGTCACACAGTATGCAAGTGGGGGCTGTGGGATTCAAACCCAGGTCTCCAGGTTTGCAGCTCAGAGCCTTAAACCGTTGTGCTATACTGCCTCCCTTATTTAATAGTACTTCTCCATTTTCTGAGGCATTTCTAGGTTTAAAATAGAAAGTTAGGCAATAATTTTCCCTCATTTTTACTCCCTAGTTATATTAACATTTTTCAGTAATTTGAATTATTTTACCTTCTTATTTAGGAAGAGTAGTAACAGAAACTGGATCTTCGGCTATTAAAAGCATTTTTTATCTTCATAGCTGGACGCTAGAGGCTCTCATGGGCAAGGAAGCTATAAGTATTCAACATCGAACAGCAACACATTTGTTGTAATGTAACTTGTTTTCTATTATACATGATATACATTTCATTTTTATCCTCTAATATTTTTAAGACCCAGCTTATTTATGGTATTTATGTAGTTGTTTTTCTTCCAGCTTTCTAATGTAGGTACCTGTATATATACATATCAAACAAGTATCTGTATAAACAATATCTAAAAAAAGATTTCTTATACTCAGCTGTCATTTACTGACCATGTCTTGTTTAGAGTATGCACTCATGCAGAGTTCAGTCGGTGGCTGACCATGGTGGTGAGAGGTGGGCTGTGCCAGTCACTGGCTGGGTACAGGTTGGGGAGAGCAGGGTGGTCTGGCACTGTCGTGTGGGGGGCCACTAGACCACTACGTATGTTTGGGATGGGCATCATGGGGGATCAGGCTGGGGGATCCACTGGACTACCAATGATATGTTTATATAGCAAAACGGTGGAACTGGGTCTCGAAGGGGGGGTCCACTAGACCAACAGGGCTCTTCATTTAATACTGTTGGGGATCAGGGCTGATTGGGGCCACTAGCCCACCAGGGATTAAATAATATTAATATCTGGGATCAGGGCTTGGGGAACGCTAGCCCACTAGGGCTTTTGTACCAATATCATTGGTAATCAAAGGTGTGTGTGGGGGGTTGCCTGACTTATGGTGGATCGGATGGGGGCATATTGGCTCAACCCCCGGAGGATGGCAAAGTACACTTACACCATCTCCTAGCTGGTATAAATGTACTTTGATGGTTTCCTCTGGGGGTATTTTGAGAATTACAAATTAGGGGATGTGGCAGCCACATTTTCATAATAGGCCACTGTGGCTGCCGCAAACCCCCTTGTGCCATGTCGCATCCCAGTTTTTGGTGCAAGGATGGTGCAAGCCCCCTTTGGCGCAAGTAGCCTGTGTTCTGCCGCAGGCTGCTTTTGAGAATGGCTCTGCATGCAATTATTGGTGCAAGGTGCTACTTGCATCACTCATGTTGGACACAAGTCACCCTGCGCCATGCAGAGCCTCCTGAGAATAGCCCCCTATGTGTTTCAAAATTTTGTCCTTAGTGACAAACTTCCTTTAAGGTTCAGAAGACATGTCCACATATAGGAGACAGTACATTCACCAAGCCACTTCAGAGAAAGACATTTCCACATGTAGCAGAAGCAGTACATTTAGCACACCACAAATTAGAGAAATATATCTCCATGCATAGCAGAAGCAGTGTATTTTGCTACTCACTAATCAGAGAACAACATTTCCCCATGCTGTAGAGATAGTACATTTAGCAAGCACCTCTTCAAAGAAAAACTTTTTTTTTTTGTAACAGAGCCAGTACATTTAGCAAACCACTAATCAATGAAAAATATTTCCACTTTCAGGAGAGGTTGTATATTTAACAAGCCACTAATCAGAGAAAGACATTTCCATGTTTACCAAATATAGTACATTCAGCAATTCGGTGAAGCCAATATAACTACAACACCAGGGCCACCACTGAACAATAGTTACTTAGGCTGATGGCTGAAAAAAAACATTGGTTCAAGCAGTCTGCCCGTAACACCCTATCATACCCTGAGACCTTTCGTCTCTTTTAGAGGTTTTTGTCTACACTATCTGCTCCAATGTTGCTTGTCTTACTTCTACTACCCTGAGTAACTACTAAGCTGTTACCTCTGTCCCAGCCATACTTGAAACCATTAAGGGTTTTGGCAGCCATCACTACAGCCAGTAAACTGTACCATGGCTCAACCATTCTCTCTAAAATAAAACATTCTCACTTCCCTACTGAATCTCCCCCAACAGCTTCCACTCATGTCTTCATGTTCAAGATTCAGTATCCCCTTTAGTGCAGGAAGCTCCCTCCACCAAAAGTTTCCACACAAGGCTTAAGGCTCATATTATGGCTACCTCCAAATGCAGCTGCTAGAGATACAGGTCCACCACATGGACATCTAAGCCTCACAGTCCGTTACGTCCTACTGTGGCAACCTGTCTCTGCATTTGCGGTTCTCACTCTCCTCTTTATTGGTATCAATACACATGCAGTACTGTAATGCCAATCCCAGCACATGTAACCAGCTGACTGTACACCTCTGTATAACTTGTATCATAATTTGTCTTTTCTACATTTACCGCATTGTGATGTATCCTATGTTATGTAATCCCGGGTCGCCCCTGAAAAAGGGACCTCCGGGGCCCAGTGGGCTCACCCGGTCACCAAAATTTAATAAATAAATAAATTAGTTCCTCGCTGTTCATTCCTTTCAGGAACTTGAAGGTCTCTATTATATTGCCCCTCTTTCGTCTGGCCTCCAGCTAGTGCATGATCAGTGCCCTAAACCAATCCCCTTAGGATCTGCCCTACTGGCTCTGAATCATTCTGGCTACCCTATGCTGCAGTGTCTTTAGCTTTCCTTAGGTGAGGTTTCCAGAACTGGGTACGGTACTCCAGTGATCTATATATAGCTAGTGATTCCTCTTTCCTGCTGTCAAAACCCTACCTCATACAATCCAACTTCCTAGTTGCCTTACTGCAGGCCTTTTTACATTGACTAGATTGTTTAAGTGAGTAGCTTATGATGACCAAAGGGTCCCTTTTCTTAAAAGTATTGTCCAGCTTTTAACACCTCCCATCCAATACACTGTCCTGAGGTTCTTGTTCCCTATATGCATTACCTTACACTTTTTGGCACTGAATTCTAACTACCAAACCTTGGAACACCTCTCCAACCTTTGCCTGCCCCTCTGCAACTCTCTTACATCCACCTCACTGTCTACTGTACCACCCAGCTTATTGTTTGTTGCAAGGCGACACATCTTGCCCTGAATTCCTTCTCCTAAGTTGCTGATGAACCTATTGAAAAGAACTGGACCAAGGACTGATCTCTGTTGCACCCCACTGGTGAACTCCCCTGTCCTCGGATTGGACTCTATTTATCACATCCTTCTATTGTCTCACTTCCAATTAACTTCCCACTCATCTAACTATGTCATTCACTGCACCCAGTCTTCTAGCTTTTTCAGAAGCCTTCTGTGATCCACCGAGTTGAATGCCTTGCTGAAGATGAAGTAGAGTAAATCTACTGCATATCTCTTATACATTGTCCAAGTTATCCAGTCAAAGAATGCTATCATGTTGGTCTGGCAAGATCTTCCTGCCACAGGCTGTGTTGTTTACTATATAGGAGCCTGTTTTTCTCTGGATAGTTCACTAGGTACTCTTTGATTAGTGTCTCTGTCAGTTTACCCATAACATAGGTAAGACTGACAGCTCAGTAGTTACCCAGTTGCTATTTGTCCCTACCCTTGTTGAGTGAAACTACGTCTGCTACCCTTCAGTGTTTCAGAACCACCCCTGTCTAAGTTGAGTTACTGAATAGCCCTACCAAGGGTTCTGCTAATACCAAGACCAGTTTCCTGAGCACACTCAGATGATTCCCATTCAGCCCTGGGGCCTTATCTGTCTTTATGGCTGCAAGCCTCTTTCTGACCCTTTCTCTTGTTTTTTTTTAATCACTGAATTATTTTTTACTCCTGCAGCTCGGTCTGCCTGTCATCCTGCTGCTGTCCACTCACCCCATTTAACTTACTGGCTCACTTACATCTGGTTAGCACACACAGTACCTGCAGAGAGGTCCCCACTCCCCCTGCCAGGCCCGGATCTAATACCGGAGTGCGATTCCAGATAAATCCCCTGGGAGATGAGAGGCACGGCCATCAAGCCACCACAACAGTCCACCATTTTCCACCGAGTATCTTCCCCTGAAGCATGGACTTGCAATGATGTCCAAACACTATGTGCCGATGTCTGCCATGCTTCCCCCAAAGTATACCACACCTGCAATGCCCCCAACTTCTATAAGGGGTCCCCACAGAGCAATGTGTGCCCCGAGCCTACCCCAGGGAGAGGAGAGCAGTCCATTGGATGCTCAATCCTCTCCCTCCCCAGTTGACCCCCGATGCCTCAGGCACATTCCTGAAACCAGGTCCCTGGCATAGCTTGAGGTGTGGCATCCAATGCTTCAACCCTCAGCGTCACTGGGCCAGTCCTGACCCTTTCACTTGTGAATACATGCTGCCTCATTTCTGGGATCCCCCTTTCAGCAGCCTTTATGCTGACCTCCAGCAAAGGCCTGCTGTCCTCCCTTGTGAATACTGAGTGGAAGTAATTGTTCAGACTGGCTGCCTTCTGCTCATCCTCCTTGATTAATACATCCTTCTGTTAGCTAAACAAAACTCCCCTCTGGCCTTTTTTTTTTCCTAATATATCTGAAAAATTGTTTTGTCCCACTCTTAAGCCCTCTGCAATACAGAGGTCTGCATTTGCTTTGCGTCTCTGATGCCCTCCTGGCCTTCCTAGTTTTTACTTAGTACCCCCATTTTTCATCCTACTGCTTCTCCTTGTATCTGATGAAGGCCTTTTTGTGTCCTCAGTGTCCTCCGGATCTTTTAGAGAACCCTCTTGTCTCTTGAACCTGTTTCACCTGGTAACCAACCTCAAATATGACTTTGTTGTCTCAAGAATAGCATATTTTTTTTCTTCCACTCCCCTGATTCTGCCCGTTTCAACTAACCTGTGCCAGATTAATTCCCTTATCTGGTTAAAGTCTGCTCTTTTGAAATCCAGAACTGCCTTTGATGAAGGTATATGGGTTCCTCAACCCATACTCCACCTAACCATTTCCAAGTTGGTGAGCACCACAATGAGAATGACAACCTGCCATGTACTGTAGGTTCCTTAAACAGCTGTACCAATAGGTAGTCCTGCAATGTTTCAGGTAGGGCCTGATTTCTGGTACTCCTGGCTGCAGAAATGTCCCGATGAATGTCTGACAGGTTGAGATCCCTGCTACTAACACTGCCTACATTGCAACCCCCTCTCTATTTCTGCCTCTAGTTCTCTATCGCTCTTGTCCCCCTGTCAGAGCAGTCTATAAACCACCTCCACATGCAATTTCTTACCTGAAGCTGCTGTGAACTGAGCCCACAGCAATTCCACATTCTCATTCCCTCACCTGATGGAGCCATCCGACACTTCCTCAATGCCTTCCCTGATATAGAAGACTACTCATTCTCCTTTACCTTTGCCCCTGTGTTGCCTATATATAGTATAGCTTGGGACCACCAGGTCCCAGTAATTACATGTGGCCTAAGTTTCCATAAAGACCATGAGGTCCAACACTGCATCTGTCACGATCACCTGAAGCTCACTAATTTTGTTTTCCAGCTACCAGCAATAAGGCAGACCACGTTCCATCTTGTGCCCAAACCCCTCCCATTTTTTTACAGGTCCTCTCACTTCATTCTCCCCTACCCTCCTAAATTTGTTATTTTCCCCATTTATTGCCAGCATAATGAGTCCCCTTCCCTGGCATCTCCCCTTAACATTTTATGAGCTCCTGCCTGGCTGCTACTCTTCCAGTAGTTCTAGCCCCAATTTTGAGGGAGCACTAGCTAGGTTCCTCACTTTCTCTCCCTTATCAGTGCTTCCCTTAGCCTCAGCCTCCCCCAAGGTCAGTTTAAGTGTCTATCAATGTAGACATCAAACTTCTATCCCAATGCACTGGCCTCCTCTCTTGTTAGATGAAGGCCATCACCTTTAAAGAGCATCCTGTCCCAGAAATCCCCCCAGTTACCCACAAAACAGTACCCTTCCTCCTTACACCATCCCTTTAACCACCTGTTAAACTCCCTGATCTCCTTCTTCCTCACTCTAACCCACCCATTCTCCCTTCCCCATACAGTGAGAACCTTGGAAAAGGCCAAGGAAGCTGAGTGTGTCTTCAATCTGTTCCCAGCCCTTAAAAGTTGTAGTTCACGGCCTCCCTAGGCTGATTCACCAGATCATTGGCACCCAAGTGTACCAGCGCCTCCAGTTCCCCCTCCCCTACTGTGTAAAGTCTACCATCCCTCTATCATATACATATCCCAGATGGCTGATGCACCAGGAAGGCATCTGACCACCTCCTTGCCTTTTTCTCTTCACCCAACATGTTCTCCACCCATCTAATCATTAAGTCCCCTATGAAAAAAATAATTCTTCTTATCTTCCTCCTGCTTTCAGTGCAGGTTCTGCCAAGTTGTCTTGCCCACTTTTCCTGACTTGCTCTGAGTTCCCCATGATGGAGTCAGGTACCTGCACCCTCTTCAGGGGTGCACAGTGATTTTCTGTTAGGATTACAGGGGTTTGGTTGACCACCTTGTGACTGTCCCTGCCTCCCATTTCCCTCTACAGCAACAGAAGTCACCATCCCAACCTCCTTCATGGAGACTGAGTGCATCTATGCAGACTGCACTTCAGCCTTCCGTCATTCAATTGGGACTCTACCTTGCTGAATAATTGAATGTGAACCTATGTCCATCACATGACAAGTGGTAATATTTATTTATTTTTTTACTTTAAATTTATTTTACCAGGTAGGGAATCAGGGATTGGGGAGAACAATTTTGGTTGTGACTGGGGAGGCAATAAGCACAGAGTCCAGTAAAGAATTTTGGAGATCAATTCTCCTCAAAGACAAGATGAGCACATTGAGCGAGATTTTCAAATGCTTGATATTGCTGCAAGCCCCAGATGCCCAAAGAGATGGCACACTGTGCTTGCAGCTATCTAATGGGATTTTCTATACCATGCAACAACTGACACAACTAGGCCATCTTTTTGTGGTCTAACATTTGATGCAAGCTGACATAAAGTGGGTAAACTGTTGTGACTGCGCTAGAGTTTTGAAAATCGGGTGCAGTTGTGGCAAACGGGTCTGGTGCTTGGAAAGCGTTTGATGCACAGCTTGATACAAGCCCTGCACCACCCTTTGAAAATCCGGCCCCTGGGATCCACCACCGCATGGACACAGACCCAGGTGTCCCAATCTGTCAACAACCATATAGCCCACCAGAAAGTATCCAAGAAATGATACAGGAGGAAATCTGATCTATGTTGGAATTGGGCGTCATTGAGGAATCTTAGAGTGAAAGGTCTAGCCCTATTGTGCTTGTCCTAAAACTAAGGAGGTCCATACAGTTTTATATAGACTTTTGGAAAGTGAATACTGCATCCAAGTTCTAAACATACCCTCTTCTAATGGTAGAAGACATGACCAACTGGGGAAGGCCCATTACATCAGTACCCTAGACCTGACCAAGGTGTATTGGCAGATACTGTTATCTCTTGAGTCCTGTGAGAAAACAGCTTTTGTCACCCTGTTTGCCCTTTATCAGTTTACCATGCTTCCCTTCTGATTGCATGGAGCCTCCACCTCATTCAGGAGGATGATTAACCACCACCAGTGGAAAGTGGTCATGGTACTTCAGTCACTCAAGGAAGCAGGTCTCATGGCCAGTATTGCAAAATTCACCCTGGGGTGGCAGGAGACAAATTACCTGGGGTATGTGGTTGGGAACAGTCTCTTATGATCAGTTTCCAACAAAGTAAAGAGCCTGGCCAACTGCATCCTTCCAACTACTAAGAAGCAGGTTATATCCTTTCTTGGACTTGCAAGGCATTATCATCAGTTTATTATGGAATTCTTAAAGCACTACTGACGCCTCAGAGAAAACTTTGGAAAACATAATAATTTCGTACAATTCATCTTGCATTTCATATATATTTTACATATTTCTCTTTCCCATTATTTGTTACTGAGTAAATATTTATGATTACATGATGGTTATCCCTCACAGTTCACTTAGAGTTTATCTGTCTCTATAGCTTACTCCTTACTTCAAGTCATAATCCTGTGTTGTGACATCACAATCTGTTGCCATGGGAGTAATTGTGATGTCACAAGCAGTGCATTATGACCTCAGGTAGGGAGTAGGCAACAAGAATAGATGAACTCTTCAGGAGCAAAATATCCTGTTTTTATGTAAATGGCCCCAGTAATAAATAATGGGGAGGAGAAATACAAAACTAATGGGACATACAAGCTGAACTGTATCTAAATATTGTGCTTTGTTAAAGTTCTCCAAAGGTGTCAGCTACTCTTTAACCCTTGTTGCCCCACTGTCTGACCTGACCTAGAAGACTTCCCTAAATAAAGTCCTTTGGTCACCTGTATGTCAGATGGCATTTCAGGCCATCAAAGATGTACTGTGTGAGGGGCCAGTCATACAAAGTTCAGATTTCAACCACCCCTTCATTATGTACACAGACGTTTCCAAGGTGGGGCTGTGGCAGTGTTATCACAAGACTTTGAGGATGGGATTCACTGCCTTCCTGTATTTATATTACAGACTTTTTCCCCAAGAACAGTGCTGTTGGCACACTGGAAAATGAATGTTTAGTAGCAAAGTGGGTGATGGTTACTCTGTGCTACTACTTGCTGGGGCAGAAGTTCACAGACACTCAGCATGGTAATGCAGAATGTTTTCTTTCAGAGAGGGATCTCTGGTGGCCGTTACTGGACATGCCATGGGCAAGGCTCTGAGGAGGTGGGCATGTGATGGAGT
Organism: Neoceratodus forsteri; assembly: GCA_016271365.2. Classification (NCBI taxonomy): domain Eukaryota; kingdom Metazoa; phylum Chordata; order Ceratodontiformes; family Ceratodontidae; genus Neoceratodus; species Neoceratodus forsteri. The sequence goes on from CM057454.1 coordinate 735,909,987, forward strand.
GTATGTTCGTAATGCTGCCTACACCTGTAAACCCCATTACAAACCTGTAACATAGGTTGTTGCAAGGGCCAAGAGGTGATATAAACCAAATCCCTCTTGCTTTAAAGTTGGCCCTTTAAAACCTCTCTGCACTGCATGCTCAAGTTGTTGGCTGTCACTCAGGGGGAGGAGGATTGTTAACAAGCAATGCCTGGGCTCACTAAAGACAGGGAGGGAAAGAAAAGGGGGAGGTAGAGAGGCTTACTAGAGACTGATACTGAACTGTGAGAGCTTGGTGTTAAGCTGAATGTGAACCTTTTGCTTTTTTCCTGTTTTGTTGCTGAAGTAAAGCTGATTTTCATTTATTCAGAACTAGTGTATGGATTGTTATATCACTGAGTGATCCTGAAGAAGCAATCCAGTTGGCTACCCTGTCACATAGGGTTTCTACATCTTCCCCTCTATTGATGCTAAACAGACAAGTCTTTAATTTCCAAGATCATCCCTACATCAACTCTTGTGCATGAGAACTATATTTGTTCTCCTCCAGTTCCTAGGTACCGTCCCCCATCTCGAGTGTGTAACTAAGGAGCTCAGCCACTGGTACAGCTAGGACTCCCCCATCTCCTTTAGCATATGGGGATACAACCTGTGCAGGACAATAGACCCATCCAGTTTCAGTGCATTCAATCCATTCAGCCCCCTTTCCTCTGCAATCAGAACCTTGTTTACACCCCACCTCACCCCTTCCCCATGACATGACAACATATGGCAACAGTCCTTTATCCTCCACAGCAAATACCAAACAGAAAATTGATTCAATGGTCCTGATTCTAAAATGGGTTAGCTGGACTTGCATCACCACTTGCGTCAAACTTCTATTCTGGAAGGCTACCTGCAACCACCACAAACACATTGCACCAAAGTCCCCTTGCACCAGGGTTGCATCCAGCAACTCAGAGCGCCAGGTCACAAGGGGGCTTGCACCATGGCAGGACTGTCACATTCCCTTTTTGGGATTCTGAAAGCCCAAGCATGGACACAGAAGGGAGCATCACTTAGACCAGCCAGGAGATGGTCTAAGTGGCTGCACCATGGGACTTGGGAGTACACCGGACACTGGGGTGTCGTATGGGCAGGTGAGGGGCATTGAGGGGTGTTGGGGCACAACCATCGGACACTGTGGAAATCGTGCCCAATGTGTATTGCTCAGGTCCCTGCCACTGTAGCCCCTGCCACTCCCTGAATAGCATCCAGTGGCTGTGGTGGCATTATTGCACCCCCCCGCCATGATTAGGGATCTCCCCCAGGACTGCTGTCAGTGTGGCCCAGCAGTACAGTTAGCTACTTTTAGTTGCTGTTATTATCCTAGTTGGATTAATTTTTAACTATTGTTCTTATTTATTCATTTGTTTAGTGGTTTTAGTATGTTCAGCGCTTTGGTCTGTAAAGGAATTGCTCTTTAAAAAATAAAGTTAGATTGATTGATACAGTGCCCCCCCCCATCCCCGATCTTCCGATAAACCAAAGGACATACCAGTTCTACCTGCTGGTGGTCTAGTAGCCCCCACCCTCCCCACTCTGACAGGCAGTGGTGCAGCACCCTCCCCCTGACCCCAACCCACTGCCATGGCTGGCTCCTTCCTCCACACACCAACATGAGCCAGCCATGGGATGCGATATGCACATACTATATGGTGTTATACAGTACGTGCATATGGCATTCGTAACCCATATTCTAATGGAGAAAATGCCAGTTGCATCAGTGGTCATGGTTGGACGGGGGAGTGGGGTAATGCACCACTGCCTGATGGGGCGGGGAGGGCAGGGGGCCACTAGACCACCAGGTAATGATCAGGCAGATCTGCATGGGCACATGGGAGCACAGGGGGGTTAGTAATGGGGGGCACCCAATCACAACACCTTGGTCATCAGGGACTGCAGGGGTTGACAATAGCCTGCAACATCAGGCAGTCTGCATTGGGGGCACATGGGTGTCCTGGCAGTGCCACGACAGTGCCCTACAGGGGCACCATGCATTGGCTGCCCAGTTTGTTGCCGGCTGACATGCTTACTGCCCTTGGGACACCTGGGCGAGCCCCTGCCACCTGGTCCCTGGCTGCTTTGTTGGCTTGCAATGATGCTGCCCATTGCACCACTCCTTTTGGCACAGGGCTGCAATGTGCAGCTAGTCCAAATTGCTGCAAGTGGCAAACTTTCTGGAATAGCACCTTTTGCATTTGCCACAACTGCAACCATTTGTGCTGCAAGTTGCACCTGATGCAGGCAGCTTATAGAATCATCCCCTATATGTCCACCTTCTCTTTATGTTCCTTTCCCATCCTTCCTCCTTTTTCAGTCTGACTAATCCCTCTTTTATTTTACATTTTTCACATGTCTACAGTAAAGTTCACATTAATCTTATTGTGCAGCCAGTTTGCAACACATTCACTTTATATGATTGGAGTGAGTTGCTAAGTAGTTGGTTTTTTACTTTCCCCTCAACAGCAGAATGTGGCTTTAAACTGAAAGTATATGCGGGCAGCTGTTTCAGAGATCAGCAGAAACCAGCCAACAGCTAGGTACTATATCACTCATTAAGAAATCTCCTGTGCAGATGCTAATATATTGTTGACTGGTTGCACAATATGTGCTCTACAGTATACTGTAGTGAAACTACACTTTATACCCCTTGCTCACCCCCTCCTTAGGTATTTCATAGGAATAATCAAAAATATGTTCAAGTGACCCCATCTTCTTCATCATTATGTAAAGATATGAAAGGAACTAATGTGCAATTTTGGAGAAATGGAATATCAGAAATTAGAAAATGAGAATGTGAAATTTTGCCACAGGTAGAGGTTGTTCTTGGTAACTGAAAAATGTGTTGTTAGCATCCTGCTGAGGGCATGAATTAATTTGAAGAGCAAGTAAACTGATATAGTAATGTGACGGTAATCAGTCCATCAACTGACATAAAAATTACTTTCGGACGATTTGCTTCTCTCCTTTGGGATGGTAGCAGCCAGTTCAATTCAGGATAACAGTGCAGTGATGAGATCTGTAGTTATTGTACACTTCAGTACAAATCTGAATACTGCACAGTATTATATAAAACAATGAATCTGGAGCCGTTGACCCAGCTAATCTATACACAGCATCAGCGTAATCCAGACTATCTTCATTATATTTTATAAATTGTGTACCCAGGATAGCCCAGCTCGGATACAACCTCTCATTTTCAGTAGAGTCCTGCTGCTACCCATTCCACAGCTGGGTTAACTGGAGCACTGGGAGGTTAAGTGACATACCCAAGGTTTGAACTTCAGATCTCCCAGTTCCCAAGTCAGCATTCTAACTACTAGATCACTCTGTCTCCACATAGGCAACAGCAGATGATGTACAACATAAGTCCTGTTCAAAAGCTATAACATGAATTAGCTCTTTTAAATGAGAGCAGTATGTATGAAGCAGTGCTTATTAGATGTTCAGTATTTCAGATGGTATTACAAGTATGCATTAACAATCAATCCAAGATATTCACAGTTGTCTACATCCTCATGTCGAGCACTGTCCAGAATAACATTAGACAGGATAGGGAGAGGGTATTCTAAGAACTATTCAATATAACCTTTATCTTTTTAGTATTCAATATAAATTAATTCTCAGAGAAATAATGGTAAATTAGGCAGTATAGCCTGGAGTTTAGAGCACTGAACTGTGACCCGGAGATCCAGTAGACCTGGGATTGATTTCCACAACCTCCACATGTGTGCAGTATAACTCTGAGCATAGACACATAGAAACATAGAATTTGATGGTGGATAAAGACCTCTTGGCCCACCTAGTCTGCCTATTTCCCTACCTAATGCATAGGCTGCAGATCCTAGTTAACCAACAGCCTACTTCCTCCTACCCCCCACTAGAATTGCCTTATGTCTGTCCAATACATTCTTGAATTCTCCCACTGTTTTTGACTCCACTACCTGCTCAGGAAGGCTGTTCCATGCATCCACAACCCTATCCATGAAAAAATACTTCCTCACATTACCTCTGATCCGTTCCCCCCTCTATCTTCCAATTGTGCCCCCTTGTTCTTGCACATATCTTTTTCTGAAAGATGCTACCATCTTGGACTCTGTTGATTCCATTGATGTACTTGAAAGTTTCTATCATGTCCCCCCTCTTCCTCCTCTCCTCGAGTGTATACATATTAAGCTTCTTTAATCTCTCTTTGTATGTCTTCTGGTGCAGACCCTGCACCATTTTAGTTGCCCTCCTGTGGACAGCCTCCATCCTGTCTATGTCCTTGCGGAGATGGGGTCTCCAGAACTGGATGCAGAACTTTAGATGGGGTCTCACCAACTGTCTGTACAGAGGAATAACAACTTCCTGTTTTCTACTGGTGATGCCTCTCCCTGTGCATCCCAGTATTCCATCAGCTCTCCTTATTGCCTTCTCACATTGCCTGCCCACCTTAAAGTCATCTGATATTATTACCCCCAGGTCCCTTTCCATTTCTGTTGTTGTTGTTATCTCCCCCCCATTGTGTACTGTTTCCCTGGATTTTTGTTTCCCAGGTGCATTACTTTGCACTTCTTTGCACTGAATCTAAGCTGCCATACATTTGACCATGCCTCCAACCTTGCCAAGTCTCTTTGCATCCTCTCCACCCCACCTTCTGTATCAACCCTGTTTCAGATCTTTGTGTCATCTGCAAAGAGACATACTTTTCCTTCCAGTCCCTCTGCAATGTCACTTATAAAGACATTAAAAAGGATCGGTCCCAGTACTGAACCCTGCGGTACCCCACTTGTAACCCCCCTTTCTTCAGAGTAAACTCTATTTACTATTACCCTCTGTATCCTGTTGTCCAGCCAATTTTTTACCCAGGCTACTACCTTGGGACCCACTCCCAGGCTGGCTAACTTGTATATTAATCTTTTGTGTGGGACTGTGTCAAATGCCATGCTAAAGTCTAGGTAGGCCATGTCCACAGCCCCTCCCTGGTCTACTACATTGGTTACTCAGTCAAAGAAATCTATTAGATTCGTCTGACATAACCTTTCTGCTGTGAATCCATGCTGCCTTGGGTCCTGTGCCCCACTGGCCTCTAGGAACTCAACAATTCTTTCCTTTAGAAGTGATTCCATCATTTTCCCTACCACTGAGGTCAAACTAACAGGTCTGTAGTTTCCTGCCTCTGTCATGCTCCCACTTTTGTGAAGGGAAATCAACGTCTGCCCTCCTCCAGTCCTTACCACATCATCCTCCCATGATTTGTTAGAAAGGGAGGTCAATGGTGTCACTAGTTCTACCTTGGTTCTTTTAGAATTCTTGGGTGAATCCCCATCAGGCCCCATTGCTTTGTCCACCTTGAGTTTTAAGAGTTCTTTCAGAACCCTTTCTTCTGTGAATGGACTGATATCGACCTCCCTATCCAGAGTGCTTCTATTCTTTGATTTAGGTACCTCCCCCTCCTCTTCTTTTGTGAATACTGAGGAGAAATATTAATTCTGTATCCCTGCTTTTTCATTGTCATCCTCTGCCCACCCTCTCTTCCCTTTAATAAGCCTCACTATCCCTTCCTTCATCTTTCTTCACTCCTTAATGTACCTATAAAAGGTTTTATCCCCCTTCTTAACTGAGTTGGCTATCTTTTCCTCAGTTTGGGCTTTTGCTATTCTGACTGCCTTCCCCACTTCCTTCTGCTTTAACTGGTACAGTTCTCTGTCCTGCTCCTTCTGTGTTTCCTTATACTTCCTGAATGCTACCTTTTTCTCCTTAACCTTCCCCATCACCTTTTTTGAGAACCATAATGTTTTTTTCCTTCATTTTGCTTTGTAGATTTGCTTCACACAAAGGCTTGTTGCCTCTGTGATGACTGTTTTGATTTTTCCCCATTGTTCCTCCACCCCTCCTTCTTGCCAGTTTGCTAGTGCTTTTCTGAGGTACTCTCCCATTTTTCCAAAGTCAGCCTTCCTAAAGTCCAACACTCTTGGTTTTGTATGGCTCGACTTTATGGCTGTGTTTATCGTGAACCACACTGTTTGGTGGTCACTTGTTCCCAAATGGCTACCCACTTCTAAATCTGAGTTCCTTTCTCCATCCCCATTTGATAGCACCAGGTCTAAGACTGCTCCCTCCCTAGTGGGTTCCACTACTAGCTGTCTGAGGCATGCCCCCTGAAGGGCATCGAGAATAAACCTGCTTTCTGATGTGGTTGCAGCTATGGTGCTCCAGCTAACGTCTGGCATATTCAAGTCTCCCATCAACAATATCTCCCCTTTTTCTACCATTCTAAGGATGCCTTCTATCATTTCTTTGTACATTGCCTCTCCCTGAGATGGGGGTCTGTATACCACCCCTGTGCAAATTGTGGTGCCATAACCTGCCTCAAGGGTAACCCACAGTGCCTCCTCTACTCCCTATTTATCCTTTAGTTCCTTTGCTTTGATCCCTTCCCTTACATAGAGAGCTACTCATCCTCTTCTTTTACCCTCCCTGTCCCTTCTGTAGATTGTATACCCTGGTATGTTGAAATCCCAGTCATGGTTCTCAGTGTACCATGTTTCTGTGACTGCCACAATATCCAGATATCTCTCTTTCATCAAGGCCACTAGTTTAGGGAGCTTGTTACACAGACTACGGGCATCGGTACTCATCACCCTCCATTTGTTGATGGCCTTACCCCTTTTAGCTCCATCCCTGTCCTTATTGCCTTTTTCTGCACTTACCCCTGTCCTGCTCCCCATTATCTTCTCTACCTTGGTGTTTACCTCTCTAACTACTGTATTTTGTGGGGGAGGCTAAGTTTTCCCTGCTCCTTTTCAGTACCTCCCCCATTGGCTAGTTTAAATGCTTGCTAATTATGCATTTAAACCTATCACCTAGGATTCTGGTTCTGCTCCTGGACAGATGCAGACCATTGTGGCAGTATAAGCCTGTATCCCTCCAGGTGGACCCCCAGTCCCCAATGAAGCCAAAACCCTGAACTCTGCACCAGTTTTTCAACCATCCATTGAATCCCATGGTGTGGAGTACTCTAGCATCACACTTGCTATAGATAGGCAGCACCTCTGAGAAAGTTATTGTATGTGCTACTTGTCTAAGGCCCCTCCCCAACTCTTCAAACTCCTCTTGCACTGCTCCAATCCCATTCACAGCCAGATCATTTGTCCCTAGGTGGACAATGATATCCAGCTCCCTCCCTCCTTCGTGCAGCTGCTCCCGCAATCCTGAGGATTCGCTCCCTGTCCCTCCAAGCCGTGGCACCAGGCAGGCACCTTACCTCTCTCTCCCCTTCTTTCCCCAGATCTACCTCTCTAATGATTGAGTCCCCCATCAGGAGTTGTTCCTTGCCCTGTGGGGTCCCATGCCACCCTCCTGTGGGACTCCTTTGTGGAGGTTCCAAGCATTCTCTTTGGTCACTGAATTCCTGTGCTCCTGGGGTGCAGCTGAAAATGAGCTTTAGCTCAGTGTGCCTGACTGTAAAACCTTTAGATTGTCATCTGCATATACAATGTACTTGCACCAACATTTATTGGAGTAATACGTAATGAGAAGTTCGGCATGAGCAGATCCTACACAGATTCTGTGGGACCCCATGAGGAACTGGCTTTGGGGCTGAATGAATATTTCTCAGACTAATAAACTGAAGTCTATCTGCTAAGCATAACTTGAGCCTGGCTATTTCTTGTTTACCTGAGTCCTCTTTCTAACAGTTTGGTAAGTGATAAATTATAATCCACTAAAATCAAAAGGCCTTTAATAAATCTACAAAGATGGTCCCTAATCTTGCGACTTCCATAATTCCAAAATGGAATTCAGTATGCAAACTTTCTAATAACAATTTACATAGTTAAAAACTTACAGATGTCACTAAAACTGTGAAACAAAACATACTGTAGTATATTGCAAAAGCAATATGTAACTGTCAGTATTTTTTAAAATGCTTTTATGTCACAGCAGTGCAAATGCAATTAATAATATGATATTGCATCTTATTATTTTGCAGCTGTGACATTCTAACTGTAATGCAAAGGGATTTATACATTGCGTTATTGTTATAATGATGTGGCAGGTCTGCCACCAGCTGGAAAACTATAGCCATCTGATTCTATTTAAAGCATCAGAAATCTACATGCTTTACTACAATAATATCAACAACACAATCAGTCGCTGCACATCATTATAAATCATGCTAACCCTTCAGACAGTTAGGCAAGAAAACTGCTTCCAACAATACAAATTGTCCCTCAGGGACCATATTCCACCATTTGATTTAAATGTCACTGGCATGTTGCCAATCATAATATGAGTAAAACTGTGAAATTTGCCTCACAGCAAAAGGATGATGACCAAATTAGGCAACAAGAAAAGGTTAGTATGTTTCTTAATCTGCTTACTTGGTGCTCTTCAGTTAAAAGGAAGAGTTACAGGTTCAGATCTCTCAAAGAAAGCATCATACAGAAGCAGAATGATAAATTTTTTTTTTGTCAACTTTGTTTATCACTGGCATCTCAGGGCATCTCTCAGGTGTGCCCCACCCGACCAGGGCACCTACTGCCCACCTGAAACCTCCAGAGACACCTTGCCCACTTCCATGGACCCCAGCCAGCCCCCTGAACTACCCCCAGGGGTGGGGCCACCCTCCACCTACCTGGGTGTCCTTTCTGACAATTCAGTCAGCCAAGGTCCTGGAGTGAAGCGAAGCTCAGGAGAGCCAGTTGGGGAAAATCCAGTGTTGGGCATGAGGGCCCTGATCACTAAAGGCCACCATCACCTCCCTATGACCTAGGGTTTTTCCTTGCTGTGTCCCAGAGGTGTGGACATGCAATGGCATCTGCTCACAATAGGTCTGATCCCACGCCCATGCAAAGACACCTACCACAGCCCCCATACCCTGAATGTGGCTTGCACAAGCTGCTGTCCAACAGACACTTTTTTTTTGTTAGTTGTTTAACTAGGACTAACACACTAAGATGTGACCTGGTAGCACAGGGAAGTTAAGTGACTTGCTCAGGGTTACACAGTCTGCAAGTGGAAGCTGTGGGATTCAAACCCAGGTCTGGTCTGCTGGATGTCACCAGATTTGCAGCTCAGAGCCTTAAACCACTGCACTATACTGCCTCCATGATCCTGCTCCTCCCTGTCTGACCCCAATGACCTGAGCACTCTCTTGAACCCGGATCGCCAGCATGGCGTGAGGTGTGGCATCCTGTGCCTCAACCCTCAGTACCATTGGGCCAGCCGCAGAATGATGATTAATATTGAGAGATTAAATGACAGCCCAGTCCAATGGAGGAATATAATTTAGCTGGGAAACGTATCCAACCCCATTTCAGAGGTTTAGTGACAACACTTCCTCCTACCACAATAGTGGGACCTGGGTTTGAATGTGGCTTTAGGTTTACTCACTCACTTGCCCAGTGGTGTGCAGCAGCAACTCAGCAGAGATGCCCTTAGTTCCTAAGGGAGTGTTATGACACATCACTGTCATTTTGGTGTAAGTATGATTTGATGGGAACTTGTAAAAGATCCAACACCCATGCATATGACCACCACACACGTCCCTTCTGGTAGAGGATTTGGTCTACAGTGTGCTGTAGGAGGACTTGCGTGGGTGTGGGGGGGACCTGTGTATATAGTGGGAGCAAAACTGAGTATTATACAGTTGTAGCCATTGACATGTTGCACTGTAATGTATGGCTGCATCACAGGAAACCCTTCTGAAATGAATGGGGATTTAACAGTGATTCACTAAATATAGCTGGCAAGATTCACAAAGAAGATGCACCTGGCACATCTCAGATACTCTGGCACAAGTCAGATGCACCGAGCCCAGGCAGTGACATTCACAAATGGATGTGCCGTGCCAAGCAACAAGCACAATACCACTGTGAATTACCACAGGACACAACGGTGCATCTGCAGAAGCGCAGGCACATCCAGAGATGCCCCAGGGCAGGCAGGCAGCCCTGCAGCCACACAGGGGAGCCAGCAGAACAACTGGAGCAAAACAACAGGGCAGGAGAAGCAAACACAGAGATGTCACAAACAGACCCACGGACACAGGTGTAGAGTAAAAGATGTTTATAAAATGTAATGGTCCTAGAAACTGTACAGATCAAATGCCAGAAAAGGAACATCATCAACAACATCAACAATGACATCTACAGAAGGGGATGGGGGAGCAGGGATGGGTAAGAGGATGGGAAAAGGGACAGAAACAGTGAACAGGGTAGGGTAACTATTTACACAGGAGGGCCTCCAGTTGGTGGCAGGGGGACACTAGTGTCGCCGTGCTCTGCCACGCAGCACCCTGGCACGGCACGGAAGGTGCTGCATGACCCTACGCAGGGCAGCTGACAGGCGCCGAACAGTCCGACTAAGAGGGCACAGGGCCGCCTGGATGGCCACATGGATCCTCTGGTCCACATCTGCTGGCACAGTGCCACCACCATCATCACCACCTGACACAGCACGTCAATCATGGACACCTACAGAAACACACTGAGGGCTAGAACGTGGAACACAACCCCACCCACCAAAGCCTGCACAACACCAGAAAGACTGCAACCATGTAAAGCGGTACTCACCCACCCCTGGAGGGGCACCAGGCCTGGCACCCATGTATCAGCGACAATGCAAATCTGCAGAGTCCACGGCATGTTGCCTGGCCCCTGGACCTGCAAAACACAACACAAAGCACCATGACTGAACACTGCCACAGTGCAGGATGCAACTCCCCAGCCACCCCACCCTGCTGGCATGTGGCCATGCAGCAAACAGTGATGCCAGTATCCGAGGCACCCGGTGTAGGTGGGCGCACACAGCCATGCCCGTCCCCCCCAGCAACAGGGCAAAGTGGCACAGGAGCACCATGGGGGCAGTGATAGACACACATAGCATATGCCACAGAAGGATACAGCTGGTGAACACCTACCTGGCCATGGCAGTGCACCCCTGTGTACGCGGCACTGCAGTTGTGCCAGCCTCTCTGGGTCCCGCCTCTGGAGGTCACCATAGCGATGCCTGCACTGCTCACCTGTTCATGGCATGCCAGTATGCTGCACAATCCGTGAAGCAATGGTGGCCCATACCTTGGCCCTGGGCTCATGGAGGTCCTCCTGTCCAAACAGGCAGCCCTCCACAGCCATGACTTGTGCCACTAGGTGTAACAGCTCCAAATGTCACCAGTTCATGGCCCTAGGCACCATTCTCCCAGCTCTAGGCATCCTACACTGTGAACATACAGTGGCAAGGTGCAATCAGGGAATGCGCTGTCCACCGACTGTTATGTGCCATGTGCAACAGTGATACATGTGCAGCACACCACGCACTGAATGTGAAGCGCTATTGGCCACTGCCGATGGAACCGTGCATGAGCACGTCACCACACAATGGCGCCACATGGCAAGACACAATCGCACATGCACTGTGTGTGTGCCAGTGCCATGTTGCACATGGCATACATCAGTGACGTGTACCGTGCATAGTGTGCGATCCATGGGGAGGGACGGACATTGCAGCCTGGGCGGCACATTGAGGGACAAGCTGTGCGATACGGTACATGGCACTGCGATCGTCAAGCACGCTATGGCACACCGGGCAATGGCATAACAGCACATAATGGAATATGCACCATACAACATGTACAATGCATGCGTGGGGTTGCGCCATGTGGACAGCCCAAGGCCATGCAGATGCACCACCCAGACTACACATGCGCTGGCAATGCACCATACTGTCAATGGCGCATCACACAGATGCTCTGTGCAAAGTGAGATGAGCTGGGAGCAATTAAGCAATTCAGAGAGAGAATGCGCCCCAAACAGCCTCATCATTCATGCATATGCATCTCAGCCAATTAGCATCTCATTAACAGGTGCTCAGGTCTCATTTGCATGCCCTGATCCATAAATGCTCCCAATTCAGCAGGCTGAGACCAGGGTACTGAGAGGAGTCAGTGCCTACAGGGTGAGTACACTGCCGCAGTCACAGGCAACAGCACACACTGGTGTGCCTGCATCGGAGTGTGCACAGCTAATGGTGCCCCAGTACACCGCATGTGGAACCAGACCACCATCAGGTGGGCACCACAACAGCACATGATGTACAACCGTAGGGACGTATCCATGGGGCGACATTGGACAGGTCCCTGCCGAGGCCACAGTGGAGGACCGTGTCACTGGGACACACACAGCACAGCATGTGCCGGGTACCGCTGCATGATGGATGGCAGCGCGCCATGGCGGTGCACTGCAGGGGGGGGTGCAACATGTACGGAGGACATCACATAGTACACAGGAACACAGAGATGGTATGGATGGCTGGGGTTGGACTGCACTGTGAGATGCATGCAGCGCCATGACACATGTATGTACGCCGCACAGTACAACACCTGTGCAGGCACAGTGTCATCACTGCCTGCATGCACACTGCTGCTGTGCAAACACTGCATGCCACCATATGCAGTCCCCTTCTGCCCTGCAGCCAACACAGTGGTGGCACCCAGGTATGATGGTGCACCATGGTGGTGGGACACACACAGCAGGGGTATTGGGACACACATACACACACAGTGGACGGGTCAGTGTCATACACCCTGTGGTGGCTACATGATAACCCTGCTGCATCCTGGGTGCCATGTGTGGCACGTGCGCTGTTCCTCATGGACCGCACACCATGGTGCATGCCCACCTGTGCCAGGTAGCCCATGCATGGACCACAGCACAGGTCACTAGCACCACAGACCATGGTGAGCCTGCAGACAGTGGGAGCTTGGTGTGGGACTGTGTGTACACCTGGATGGGTCTGACACAAGGTTGCTTCTACCCACAGTGTATAGAATGTCCGAGGAGTCAGGTGCTGCCGGCAGGTGGCGACCAAACTTCACACGGGTTGAGGAGAGGGCACTCCTCGAGGCATGCCATCTACACCTGGATGTACTCACTGGCAGGGGTGGCAGCAGGATGGCGCATGCAGTGGGCTGGGAGGAGGTGGCCTGGCATGTGAACGCGGTCGCACCATACAACCGCATAGTGCAGGAAGCTTTGGAATGACAGGCGACGGAGGGCAAAGGAAAGGGTGGCCAGCATCCAGGCCTCCCTGAGGCGGACAGGGGTGGACCCGACTCGGTGGCACTGCTGAGCCCCAACAAGGCCCTCCTGGCTGCCAGTGTGTCAGGGACATCCGTGCATGGCATCCCTGGGGGTGGCTTTCAGATGGGGGACAGCCCGTCGCTGCATGGTGAGTAGCTGTGCACCCTGTCTGCACCCGCCATGGATAGGCATGCGTACCCGGTGGTGTGTGGCTGACTGTGCATTGTGCCATGTGCATTCTGTCATTAACCACGTCTCCCTTTCTGTCTTCCACAGCTCCATCGTGGCTCCATGGCGTGGCCATGGCCGGTGGCGCAGCCCCCATAGACAATGATGCAGGCCCACCTCTTGGGGCCATTGACAGTGACGTGGTCATGTCCACGCTCCACACACCACTGGTCACGGCACCTGTGGCAGAGGACCCTGCAGAGCCCTCCACCAGCGATGGTGGTACTGCAGGAGGGTACATCACATGGTTGTGGGGCCTGGCTGGGTTGTCTGATGGTGACCCAGAGGATGTGGTGGACATAACGGATGCACTCATCGTGCTTGCCAGTGGCATACAGGTTGAGAGCATTAACACCGATGCCTGTTCCACTGTCAGCAGCGCCACTGCCACGGGCGACTGCAGTGCACACAGCGCGGGGCCGTCTGTGCACAGGACCCTGGGTGCAAACAGAGTCCCCACTGTGCTGAACACCAGTGCAGTGGTGGCACATATGCCTGGGGCTGTGTGTGCCGTGCCCCCTACACCACTGCCCAGCACAGTGGCATCCAGGCAGGGCACCAGTGGGCATGCACCTGCTACAATGGGACCACAGGAAGACATGCATGGATAGCAGGTAACTGTGCCCAGCCATGATACGCACACAGCACAGCCTGACAGGGTGCGTCCACCGCCCATGGATGACCCTGGTGAGGTTGCCCATTCCCTGGTTCGGCGGCACCGCCCACATGCTGCATCGCCTGCCAATGACATGGGTGTCTACCTTGACCTGTTGCGGGCAACTGTGGATAGTCAGAAGGCACTCCGGGCAGAGTTCCATAGCTATCAGCCTGTCATGGTCCTGGAGCTTGAGTCCGCGGCAATGTGGCATGCTCAGATGCTGGCTGAGACATGCCTCTTGTGGGTGGGCATGACCGCAGCCATGGAGTGGATCACAGCCACTGCAGAGGCAGTGGCTTCATCCACAGTACGCCGCGGACAGTGTGCATCCAGTTGGATGCCCAGGAGCACATCCCCGACACCCCGTCAACGGGACCAGGTGGGCCCCCTGCTGCTGACCCCATAACCACTGGCATCCACCCCCACCAGCCATGGTTCAGCCAGGGGGTGTGGTTCAGCCACCCCACTGAGCACCCATTCATGGTCTCAGTGCAGCACCCCTATGGGGTCCCTGGGGGCACCCCCTGTGGCTGGTGGTGGCACCCTGATCACCAGCAGCCTCCCGCGTGTCCCTGGTAGTTGTGGGGTGGCCCTGTGATGTCCATGCCCAGGGGCCTGTGGTGGTGGGTGGCATGGTTGTGCCCACTGTCCACCCTGTAGGTGGTGCCAGTGCCACTGTGCGTGGTGGTCTCCAGCCACACGGTGGCCCTGGCACACCCCCGTGTCGCCTGTGCTTGTGCACCTGTGTGTGTGTGTGTGCTGCAGTCATGCTATGTGTCATGGGTATGATGAGTGCGTTATGGTGCATGCAGTGCCCATGTGCTGGCCGCAGTGTACACTGACCAGTGACGTTGTGGGTGTGGCCTGTGTGGTTCTGGTGTGGTGCATGCAGTGTGTGTGTGTGTGTGTGTCCCACCATGTGCATGCGCCCTGGTGTGGCATACGGTGCCTGCCTTGCCCCTACCATGTTGTTCCTACACTGTGGTGCCCACACCTGTACAAGTACCAACCTGCATACTCATCTGCATGTCCTGAAGTGTTCCTCCACCACTCTGCTGTGGTATGCCCGTGCCCTGGCCACCAGCCTTGGATCCCTGCACCCATGTCTGTCGTCGGCTCGATGTTTCTCCGGGTGTGCCCTGCTGCACCCTCCCGGCCCCCTCCTCCTTCCCAGAACTGTTGCCCTCGCTGTCCTTGGCAGGTATCCCATGGTCTTGGGCCATGTTGTGTAGCATACAACAGGCCAGGAATATGCCACAGACCTTCTCAGGGCTGTACTGAAGGGCACTGACTGACTGGCACAGGCACCGGAAATGCATCTTCAGCATGCTGAAGACACGCTCAACGAAGGCATGCATCGCAGTGTGTGCCTCATTGTAGAGTTCCTCTGCCACTGTTTTGGGTGGTCAGAAGGGGGAGAGGAGCCAGGGATGCAATGGGTATGCAGCATCACCTGTGGGGATGGATGTGTCTCCATTAGTTAACGGTATTACACTGTGGCGTGTGACCCAACCCCATCTCGCCCTGTGTTGTGCACCCCTGTCCTGCCTTCCTGCCCATGCTGCTGCATGCTTGGCAGTCCTGCTTCTCCTGCCTGCCCCCATCCATCCTATGGTGCACATCGGGACCATGCCACCCTGCTGCTGGCCCAGCACCATTCTACATCTCTGCTGGCCCAGTGCCCCCAAGCCTGCGGCCTCCTGCCCACGGCCCACCCCAGGTGTCCCAGGCATGGTGGCCCCCCGGGCTGCTGGTGCACAGTCACATGTACCTAACAGGTGTCCAGTTTGGATGTCCCCAGCCTCGAACCTTGCACAGAGCACCAACTGGTGCCATATGTATGCATCATGTGTGCTCCCAGGGTGTGTGGCGCAGACATTGGTGATGCGCCCTGTGGCATCACACACCACCTGGCTATTCACTGAATGGTAGCCCTTCCAATTCACATATGTAATGCCCTCCTCACCAGGTGGTGTGTGGATTGCCACATAGGTGCAGTCAATGGCCCTTATGACACCTGGCTGTGTGCCACCCTGTGGAACCCCTGCATGGCTTCTGTCCACTCTGCCTGTGTGCTGGGGAATCTGATGTATTCCAAATCATGCGGTAACAGTGCGGTGAGGAACTGTGTGAGGAGGCAGGACGTTGAGGCCTGTGATATGCCAGTGGTGTCCCCTGTTGGCCTCTGGAAGGTTCCTGTAGCAAGCAGACACATGACCATTGTCACCTTGGTCTCCACCGTGATGGCATGTCCTCGTGCAGTGGGTGCCTGCATCATATCATGGCACAGCTCACATAGCTGCCTCAGCATGGCCTTGTTGAGGCGGTATCGCCTGACTGTATCCACCTCTGTCAGCTGCTTGAAGGAGGGCCGGGCATGGTACCGCCATGGGGCTGGCTGCCTACGGTTACTTCTGGCACCCTGCCTCCTTCTCCTCATTGGGGCACCAGCAGTGGTGACTGCTGCTGGGTTCATTCCCTCTGTTGCTGTAGCCCTGTGGTGTGGCTTGCTGTCTGTGCCTCTCTCTCTACTATGACTTCCCTTCTGTGTGTGTGTCCTGCTGTTGTCGTTCCATTGATGGCCTGCTGGTGTGCTGGACTTAAGTCTCCTTCTTTTGTACTTATCTTTTTAGTTCGCATCCTGGCTTTGCGCTGGAGTTGCTCCATTGCTGATCCTTGGTTTTGCTCTGTGGATAGGGATGCGTGGTGTATGCATGGGTGCGCTCCCTGTACATGCGACGCATGTCATTATGTTTCACCTATGGCGCATTTCTTTCGGCGCAGGGCATCTCATTTGCACTGGTGCTTCCTCCCTGTGCCTGAATCACCTTCCAGTGCATTTCTGACTTGTGCCGGCGCATCTGTTTTGTAAATCCTGCCCAGCTACTGTAGTTATATGGCTACTCATCACTGGCTGCAACAATACAGTATGGAGATAATCTGTGGGGCTTGTACAGCATAACAAGGTATTTATGTTGGGTCCTCACATTCCAAGGATATTTATAAAACACTATGACACTGCCACTCCATCATATTTTATTTGATATAATACCTGTTTTTCACTGTTTAAGAATAACAAAAATGAAGTGTGACAAAATCTAATTTACTGACCACAATTGGTCAAGGATCCACAACTGGGTGGGTGGATTTGATAGGACTGGTTTTAATGCTTAATAGAGTATGTGGAGAACATGGTGGGGGTGGGGGAGAGCCAACGAATACTTTTTAAAGATTCCAAAAATCTCATTGTACATGGATATGATATCACAACTCTGTGTAATGGGATTTGTGATGGCATACCCATGAACAGAAGCAATCTACAGCTTCTGAAAACTGGTTAGAAACACATCTATAACAGTTAATGTTTATAAATACTATCTGGTTAGATGTGATTCTAAACAGTTTTCAGAAACTGTTCAGTAGATTGCCATTAAGCAAAGGCACCATATGATCATACAAATTCCATAGTACACAGATGTAATGTAGTACTCATTTGTAATGTGATTTTTATGTTGGCTCGCACGCGTGCCCCAGCCAACATATTGCATTAGTAGCAGATTTGGAGGTGCGGTCACTGTGGGCAAATGCAGGGCACGCATCAGTAGGTGCGTCCCTCATTCCCCAATAAGGCAGGTGCAGGCACTGACACCAGGCATACATCAAGTGGTGACCAGATCTAAGAAAAGGTCCGATGCAATCATGCAGTGGCACAATAACATGCCCTCCCGACATGCCTGTCCTGTTGAAACCATTCAATCAACATGATGGCACTGACTGCCGCTGTGTACAGTGCCCCATCCCACTTCATTTGCCAATGGGGGAGCCCACTCCCCGTTGACACAGTGCCCCTCTCCCATTTAAAGTGTATGCCAAGGGGGTGTCCAATCCCCTTTATCATCATGCGCCCCCCAACAGTCTTTCTTTGCTAATAGGGGGCCCAGTCCCTGTTAGCTTCAGTCCCCCCTTCCCCGTTTATTTTGCCAATGGGGGAGCCCACTCCCCATTGGCATAATGCCCAACCCCCACTTTTGTTGTGTGCTGAGAGGGGTACCCAATCACCCTCGGCTAGTTCCCCCTTTGGTATGTGCCGATGGGGATGCCCAATCCCCTGTCGGCTACAGTACCCCCAAAACACTCAGGTGGCACACTGGGAGCCCACCCTAGCATGCCAAATGTCCCTGAAAAGCAAAAACTGTCCCACAATGTTTTTTTTTAAACCTGTGAAAGAAGAAAATGGTCTCTCACAGTCTCCCTGCCTTCTCTCACAGCCTGCACCCACCCTCTGAATATCCTGCCTCCTCACACCCCCCTCACCCCATACTTACTTCGGAGTCCGGTGCGACGATCTTCGGTGGACTGGGAACACGTCTGCACTCTTCAAAGCTGACTGCGAACTGAAGAAATGCCAGTAGGCTGTATAATGGCATAAATAGTTTTTTTTTTCAACTTTGGTGCATATCTCGGCCATTTTTGGGAATTGTGGCACCAAATTTTCAACATGGGGTTATTGGGACCCCTCCTCATGAATACAGTCACTGTCATTGAATGATTCAGTCCTGAAAGGTGATTTCGTGGTCACTGAGTGGAATCATCTTTTGGGACCAATTAATGAAAGGACAGTGCCACTGTTCATGAGGGGGTCTCTCAAAAAGTCTATGTTGCAAATTTGGTGGAAAAATCCAAAAAAATGGCTGTTTTGCGAGCGTGCATTGTGCAGTTTCCACACATGCTCGTAGCTTCATGAATTTGTAATATTTTCACTCCAGATTTTCAAAATTGCCATTTTCCCACACCTCCTTATGAACAGTACAGCTGTCATTTTACATATCCTGGCCAAAATGTGTTTTCGCACTTCTGGTGCAAAACAGCACGGTCGCTGTGCAAAATCAGTTTTTGGGACAGTTTGAGGACATGACAGTGACACTGCTCATGAGCAGAGGTCCTAAAATGCCTATGTTGAAATGTTTGTGACAAATGTCCATAAAATGACTTTGTTACAAGCGTGCATTGCACAGTTTTCACGCACCCTTGTAACTTCGCAAATTTGCAATATTTTCATGACAGATTTTCAACAATGGCATTTTTTCACACCTTCTTATGAACAGTATAGCTGTCATTTTTCACATCCTGCCCAAAATGGGTTTTTGCACGTGTGGAGCACAATGGCGTGGTAGCTGTGGGAAATCGACTTTTGGGACAAAGTAACAAAATCACAGTGTCACTGTTCATGAGTGAGGTCCCAAAATGCCTATGTTGAAAATGTGATTAAAAGAATCCTGAAAATAATTGGGTTACGGATGTGTGTTGCGCAGTTTCTATGCATTCTCATGCCTTCACCAATTTTTCATATCTTCACTCCACATTTTCAACATTGTCATTTTTTTACACCTCCTCATGAACAATACAATTGTCATTTCTCACATCGTGACCAAAATGTGTTTTTGTCCCTGTGTCACCAAATGACATAGCCACTGTGCAAAACCACTTTTCAGCTAACAAACTGATAGTGCTGCTCTTCATAATGTGGGGTCACAGAAAGCCTATGTTGAAAATTTGGAGTGAAAATACCAACAAACGCCTACGGCGTTAGGGTTTCCAACTGTAACACCCCACCCCGTAAAGGCTGACAGGTGTCAGGGATGTGACTTGGGTTCATTGGCTGTAATGCTCACGCCATTCCACCCCCACCCCCACCCTCCAGCCAGTGACAGGCCTCGAGGTCTGCCTTGGAGTGTTCGGCTCTAAAGTTCACCCCATTCTCCTATACTGCACCCACCTCAGCATATTTCCTTATGAAATGGAGTAAGTATAAGGCCCAAAAGACCCCAAAGCACACCACAACACTTGTCAGTGTCTACAGGGTAGGGTGAGGTAGAATGGTATGAGCATTATAGCTGACGACCCAAAGGCACACCCCAATGCCTGTCAGGCTCTGCAAGGTGAGGGTGGGGTTGCCTTCAGTTCAGTACTTCACTGTCATTCCTATTATGCGTCTCTAAACTCCTGCACTACTAATGCTAATGCCAGCGAGACAACATTCGACATTGACAAATGCTTGTTATAATGTTACAACAATATAATAGGCGACAGGAGAGATGGGAGACTACTAGCCTCCCCTCAGGAAGAGGTAAAAGGCTGGAAAAAAGCATGAACAAGAGAAGGTTGGAAGGGTAGGGCAGCAAGGGGGGGTACATGGTGCAAGGGATTATCAGCTAACACCAGGAGTTTGGGGATCAAAATGGTGGACTTGGAGGCCATCATGGGGACAAGGGTCTGGACATAGTAGTGGTAAGTGAGACCTGGTGGACAGAGCATCATACCTGGGAGACAGTTATCCCAGGCTACAGACAGTTTAGGAGGGACAGGAAAGGAAAGAAGGGGTGAGGGGTCATATTATACATCAAGGATGACATTAGGGCAATGGAAGGGCAGGAGGAGGAGGAGGGGGGGGAGTCAGAGTTCCTGTGGGTCGCACTGGATAAATGGACTGGAGAATCACTGAAGCTGGGGGTAGTATACAGATCTCCTATGGAGGAGGAGGAAGGGGCTAGACAGCTGATGCAGGTAGTTACATGGATGGTTCTCAAGGGGGATCTTCTGCTGGTGTGGGAAATAAACCTCCCCGATGTGGACTGGGAGATCACTGCAGCAGTATCAGCTAGGAGCAGGGGGATCCCAGAGGAGCTACAGCGTGTATTCAAGCAACATCTGGTTAAGGAGCCCACTAGGGGAGATAATCTGCTAAACGTGGTCCTCACAAATGAGGAAGTGTGGAGGAGGTGGTGGTGGTGGTGGGTGATGGCCTAGGTACAAGTGATCACAGGACTGTAAGGTTCAGGGTAATAATGGGGAGGGAGGCAAACCAGACCAGCATGAGGGTTATGGACTTCAGGAGGATGGACTTTACCGGAATGAGGAGAATATTTAGGGAAGAAATGGCAGGAAAGGGGAATATAGGAGATGTGGAGGAGTTATGGAAAACTATAAAGGGGGGTACTGAAAGCCACTGAAATTTGCATTAGGAAGGTAAGGAAGGAAAAAAAAAAGGTGGAGACCACTGTGGTTTACAAGGAAGGGGGGCAGAGGCAGTCAGAGAAAGGAAACGGGCATTCAGGAAATATAAAATGACACAAAGGAAAGAGGACAGGGAGGCTTATAGGGAGAAGCGGAGGATAGCAGGGCAGAAGATAAGGAGAGCTAAAGAAGGCACTGAGGAGAAAATAACTCGGCAGGCCAAAAGGGGAGATAAAGCTTTTTTAGGTACGTGGGAGAAAGAAGGAAGGCAAGGCAGGGGATAATACGGTTGAGGGGAGAGGGAGGAATGCAACTGGAGGGGGACTTTGAGAAAGCAGAGGTGCTGAATAGCTACGTCTGCTCAGTCTTCATGGAGGAGGGGGGTAGGGAACCCAGGCTGAGGGGGAGGGGTAGGGAATGCAAAAAGGTGGATCCTAGCCTGTTCGCGTAGACAGGGTCAGGGAGGAACTGGGCAGGTTAAAGGTAGACAAGGTGATGGGGCTGGATGGGTTGCACCTGAGGGTACTCTGGGAACTGAGGGAAGAGCTGGCTGCCCCACTGACAAGACTATTTAACTTGTCCCTGGATACGGGGTGGGTGCTGAGGGACTGGAGGAGGGTGGATGTGGTGCCACTGCACAAGGGGAGCAATAACGAGGTAGCGGAGAACCATTGCCCAGTCAGTCTCACCTCGGTGGTGGGGAAGGTGATGTAGGCACTAATAAAGGAAAGGGTGGTGGACTGCCAGGTGGATACCGGCCTGCAGGATGATAGGCAGCATGGCTTCACAAATGGGAGGTCATGTCAGACAAACCTGATTGAGTTCTTCAATTGGGTAACTCAGGTGGTCAACTAGGGAGGGTCGGTGGACATAGCCTATCTGGACTTCAGTATGGCCTTCGACACTGTCCCTCAC
This sequence comes from Neoceratodus forsteri, assembly GCA_016271365.2. Classification (NCBI taxonomy): domain Eukaryota; kingdom Metazoa; phylum Chordata; order Ceratodontiformes; family Ceratodontidae; genus Neoceratodus; species Neoceratodus forsteri. The sequence goes on from CM057454.1 coordinate 735,931,887, forward strand.
AAAAGGCTAGTAAATAAGCTGGAAAGCTTAGGGGTGGGATAGAAAATAACTAGGTGGGTGGAAAACTGGTTGACAGGCAGAAGCCAGAGAGTGGTGGTAAATGTGGTGCACTCCCTGGTGAAGGGGGTGATGAATGGGGTGCCCCAGGGGTCAGTACTGGGACCCCTCCTTTTTATGTTTGCTTGCACGCATGTGCAAGAAACATAGTGCCATCATCCGAGTTTTCGGAGGTGTGTCACCCCCTCTTCCAATTCAGTCAGTGTGTTGGCAGGCGGGGCCCCAGTCCTCCAATGCATGCTGGAGCTGTCTATGACAGCTTCAAAAATGCAGTGGAGTACAGTTGAAAGGGGAGCTATGCTTGCGAGCAGCGATAAGATATTGCCTGCCCGCGCGCGTCCCCCACACACACACACACACACACACACACACACACGCAGGCATACCGCGCAGCGCCCACACACACACACACTGTACAGCTGGGGTGCCCAATCCCGGTCAGCTGTGCTGCGCTCCCAAAAGCCTTCCACATGCCATGCTGGGTGCCCACCCAGCGTGGCAACTTATCGATAACCCGACGGTGCCCAACTCATCGGCTCCACTGTCCACCCCGAGAACAGGTGCCACACTGGAAGCCCACCCCAGCGCGGCAACTGATCAACTGGATGCTATGGCCGACGGGGTGCCTAATCCCATCAGCTCCATGCTCCCCAACCAGTTGTCCTTGTGCCACGCTGGGAGCCCACCCCAGTGTGGCAAACGTACAAGGCCATCATTTAAAAAACAAAACAATCTGAAATCAAAACTGTCCTCGGCGCTTCTCCCTGCCCCTCCCATAACCCGCGACCCACCCACTGCACACCCTGCCTCCCACACACCCCTCACCCCATACTTACCTCTGGACCAGCGCCGACGATCTCGCGTGGACTGGGAACACGTCTGCACTCTTCAAAGTCGACCGCGAACTGAGGAAATGCCAGTAGGGCACACATGTTGTTTGGTGTCAGTATGTGGGAGTACCATATGATGTGGAATATATGCATATGCTGAGTCCTTTGCCACTGAGTGTATCAGGCAGCGGTCTTCAGACTATGCTCCAAATCCCATTTTGTTCTAGTACATGGGTGTCATTTAAGGAAAGGAGACTCCAGACCCTATACTCCTGTAGATATTTAAAAGTGCACCTGGCAATGGCACAAGTGGTTGCTCTGCACAACTGAGTTGCGCTGAAGCAACAAAGGGACATATTCAAAAGAGATGTGCCATGGCGCATCTCATCTGAATATATCAAAAAATGCCTGCAGCGCAAATACAATGTGCCAGCGCATCCCCCAGACAGGTCTGAATACCTGGAATGGGAAATGCACCAGTGCCTCAGAGATACGCCGTGTGCAAATTCCCGATATTCACACCCAAATATGCAAATGGAGCCATTATACATGCAAGGCACAAATGGGGCCATTTGCTTGTCATTATGGCACTATTTGCATGAGTTGTGCAGGGCTTGCCAGTGAAATGTGCCTGGTGCCCTGCACAGCATGCAGTGCTGTCAGTGGTAGTCCAGTGGTACCCCCCTCCTCATCCCGTACCTGGATCCCCATACTGAACACATTTTTATTTCCATGGTAGTCCAGTGGTACCACCTTCCCCATCCATAACCCCCATCGCCATAATAAGATAAAGCGAGTATTTCCCTTGTAGTCCTAGTAGCCCCCCCATAGCCCCAATTGCCCGAAACTGCATCCCCACATCCCTGGTAGTCTAGTGGTCCCCCATCCCCCAAATACACAGGACTCCATCCCACCCCACTCCACCTAAGGTAATCGGCAGGCAGCAGACCAGTCCACACACCTCCATGGCTGCCCACAGAATGACAGCTTACAGTACATGCTGCAAGCTCATTGGTCAACAGTGACAATCAATGAGCTTGCAGTGTGTACTGTACTAGTCATTCATGACACTGTGACTGAAGTCTTTCATTCACAAAGTCGTGAATGACTAGTACAGCGATACTGCAAGCCCATTGGTCATCAGTGGGGACCAATGAGCTGCAGCACATACTCGTAAGCTACAGTTGGTGGGCAGCCATAGAGGTGTGGATGGGGTCTGCTGCCCACCAAATGACCTTGAGGGGGAGGGGTGGATGGGGTCCTGTGTGGTGGGGGGGGGGACCACTAGATAACTAGGGGTGTGGGGATGCAGTTTCAGACAGTTGGGTTATGAGTGGGGGGGGGTACAACTGGACCACCAATGAATTGAATTTTACTTTATTATGGGGATCGCAGTATGGGATGGAGAGGGAGTACCACTGGACCACCAGGGAATTGAGTTTTTCTTTATTACAGGGATTGTGGTACAAGATGGGGAGGGGGATACCACTGGACTACCAGGGAATAATGTGTGTACTTGTGTACAGTGTTCAGGGAGAAGCCACCCATGGCTGGTGGCTGCTGTGTTGTGTCTTGCAATACAGCAGCTTGCCTGTGGGTGGCTACCACTTTAGCATGTTTAATCCATGCTCAACTTTGTGCCCATGTATGCAGCACATCTCCGGGATGTGCCGGCAGATGCACCGCACATCTCGGCTGAATATCAAGATATGCCACATATGCATGGACACGCCCCTGGAGATGCACCACATACATTATCTTTGCGCCGCGGTGCATCAGGAATTGTGCAGCTCAATTCTTCTTTTTGAATATAGCCCTGGGGCACAATTCTGGGTTGCACTGGTGCAACTCAGTGGCGCCAGGTGCAACTCCTTTGACTATCTAGCCCATAAAGTGTATAACACTGCAATGATGCTGAGAACCAAAAAGAAGACAACAGCAAAAACTATTCTGGCTCCTGGCCAGCAATAGTACAGTGCCAGATTGGCTATAAAGGGTGTAGAAAAGAAAGAGAGGTGAAAAAATAACAAAAACAGTAAGCAGAAATACTGGGGACTTCACATAAAATTTAGAAAAGCACAAAATAATGTTGGTGAAGATGATCTTGCTGGATCTGTAATATAAGAAAAATGCTCAATGGGGCTATTCATGAACAACGTGCAATAGGTGCAAAGTCTGATCGCTCAGCTCCTCACTGTGGGGGTTCTGCGCATGGGCCATAGTCACCAACACCTGTGTCTGTGCGGCTCCTTTCCATGGCCCCACCCGCCCGGCATGCAGGATCCCTGGGGGTGGTTGGGTGTGCAGCGGAGGACCCGGGCAAGCAGCCAATCAGCTGCCCATCCCAGGTCCCACCGGTGGATCACTTGCTCCTGCGGGGCACCATGTTGGTAGCCAGCGTGCAGTGCATCGACTGCACCGGGGGGGTGATTTACCCACTTCACCACCTCCTGACACCCAAGAACTGCCCCAATGGCAGAGGCATCCATTTCAGGGGGGGCTGCGGATCCCTACAGTCACTGTCACGGCTGGTGGCTGCCACCCTGGCGGTGCATACCGGGTTTACAGATGCCCTGGGATGGCATAGCTGTTTACACCTACGCACAGAACTCTGCACCTCGCAGAATGCCTAGAAGTGCTGGCTCACGCCCCGCACCACCTCAGCATGGAGTTCCATGATCAGCCAGGGGATTGGGTGCGTGGGGATTCATTATGTGGGTGGTACATCCTGCACAGGTGATGCAGTGGGCATGGGCAGGTGTGGGGTGGTTACGCACCAAATTTACATGGTGCGTAGCCACTCTGCACCTTCATGAATAGGGCCCAATGTTATTACGCATATTTAAGATGGCAACACAACTATACAGATTAATGCTTCACCAAAACTTAAGTTCTTCTAAAACACACAAAGATTATAAGAAAAGGATAATATCAGTCATATCAGAGTCCCTTGGGAGTCAAAGCCTTAAGAGCCCCATATTCAGAACCGTCCTGATGCGCATGCATAATGGTGCGTCACATAAATATGATGGGCCAATTGGCTTTGGCACAATACTCAAACAGAATGTGCAATTGGAATAGACTACGCAATCTGTTTAAATATTAGACACTGGATGTGCAGCGCAAAGTAAGCAGCCACTATGTATGGTGCAGCACATCCAGAGTATAGGGGCTGAAGGCCACTCATAGGGGAATGCGTGGCACATACTTGTATACACTGCATCCCCCATGGGTGATATTCAGCCCAAACATGCAAATGAGCTCATTGAGCATGCATGGTACAAAGGGGCCTTATGCATGCCCATTATGGGCTCATTTACATGGCTGCGCTGGGCTGAATGTGTTGGGCCAGCCCCCACCCCCAAGCCCGATCGCCCATAGGTGAAGGAAACAAAATAACCCTGGTGGTCCAGTGGACCAAGACAGCCCCCATCACTGTGTAAACAACCAACAACCCCTCCCAAGCCTGGATCACTGGTTACAAAAACTGACATCCCCCCTCCTCAGCCCTAAAGACTGGTTAGAAAAACTGACAGCCCCTCTCTACAGCCGTGATCACTGGTTGTCAACTGATGAGAGCTTACTATTTACTGTAAGTGCTCCAATATCAATCAGTCGGCAGCTGGTCATAGCAGAGTTAGAAAGGTTGTGCCAATTGCCAGCACAGGTCGGTATGGGGGGGTGCATGGTGGTGGGTTACTGCTTACGGGGTGGGATAGGGGGACCTCTAGCACTAGGGAATGAGGATTGGGGGGTTGTGTGATTTACAAGTGATCAGGGCTGGGGATGGGGCCACTACACTATAGAAATGGGGATCAGGGGTCAGGACTGGGGAGGGGTTTGTCAGGTGTTTAAACATGGATTGGGGATGGGGAGAGGTGATGTCAGTTTTTTTAACCAGTGTTTCGGGCTGGGAAAGGGGGATGTCAGTGTTTTACACAGTGACTGGTGCGGGGAGGGATCTGTATGCCCAACCCTAGACTATGCACGGGGCACCAACCTGCCTCACACATAGTTAAAGAAGGGTTTCAAAAGCGTTACTCTGTGCCGGTGCAGCCAACCATAGTTACACTTTTTTTTATTTATTTTTATGTTTGCTTGCATGCATGTGCAAGAAACATAGTGCCATCATCCGAGATTTTGGAGGTGTGTCATCTCCTCCTCCAATTCAGTCAGTCTGTTGGCAGGCGCAGCCCATGAAAGCCAGTGCATGCTGGAGCTGTCTATGACAAGCTCCAAAATGCAGTGGCATACAGTTGAAAGGGAGCTACGCTGCGTAAGCAGCGATAAGATATCGCCTGCTCATGCGCAGCTCCACCTACACACACACACACACACAGAAAGCATGCGCGCCTGCGTGCTGCCCTCCACGCACATGTATAGCGGCGGGGGTGCCCAATCTCCAACGGCTTGTGCCGCGCCCCCCCTAAAGTTTTCCATATGCCACGCTGGGTGCCCACCCCAGCATGGCAACTCATAGAATAACCGACGGGGTGCCCAATCGCCGGCTCCACTGTCCTCACCCCAGTACTGGGTGCCACGCTGGGAGCCCACCCCAGCATGGCAACTGATCATATGGCCGACAGGGGTGCCCAATCCCCCATCAGCTCCACGGCCCCCAACTGCCCGTCTTTGTGCCGCTGGAGCCCACCCAGCGTGGCAAACGTCCGTCGTCTTTTTTTACCTGCAAAATAAAAATGGTCCACAGCGCTTCTCCCAGCCCCACAACCCGCACCACTCACGCACCTGCCTCCCCACACCCCCTCACCCCGATACTTACCTCCGGAGCTTGGTAGCGACGATCTTCGGTGGACCGGGAACACGTCTGCACTCTTCAAAGCCAACCGCGAACTGAGGAAATGCCGGTAAGCTATATAATGGGATAGATAGGGGGTTTTCAACTTTATTGCATATCTCAGGCATTTTGTGGAATTTTTGCACCAAATTTTCAACATGGGGTTTTTGGGACCCCTTCTCATGAATGATGTCACTGTCATGGCGTTATTCGGGCCCGAAGGGTGATTTCACAGTCACTGCGCAGTCACTGCATGAAATCACCCTTTGGGCCTGAATATAGCCATGACATGATATCATTCATGAGAAGGGGTCCCAAAAACCCCATGTTGAAAATTTGGTGCAAGAATTCCAAAAAATGACTGTTTTACGAACGTATGTTGCGCAGTTCCTACGCAGGCTCATAAGTTCGCGAATTTTCAATATTTTCACTCCAGATTTTCAACATTGCCATTTTACTACACCTTCTTATTTGTAGTACAGCTGTCTTTTTTCACATCTCACCCAAAATGTGTTTCTGCCCATGTAGCACACAATGGCGCAGTCAGTGTGCGATATCAATGTACAGGACAAATTAAGAAAATCACAGTGACACTGTTCATGAGCAGAGGTCTTAAAATGGCTATGTTGAAAATTTGGTGAAAAATTTCCTAAAAATGACTGTTTTACGACTGTGCATTGCGCAGTTCCTACGCACGCTCGTAAGTTCGCGAATTTTCAATATTTTCACTCCAGATTTTCAACATTGCCATTTTACCACACCTTCTTATGAGCAGTACAGCTGTCATTTTTCACATCTCCCCAAAACATGTTTCCGCCCATGTAGTGCACAATGGCGCAGTCGGTGTGCGAAATCAATGTACAGGACAAATTAAGAAAATCACAGTGACACTGTTCATGAGTAAAGGTCTTAAAATGGCTATGTTGAAAATTTGGAGAAAAATTCAAAAAATGACTGTTTTCTGGCGTCGTTGTACAGTTCTACACCTCATAAGTTCGCGAATTTTCAATATTTTCACTCCAGATTTTCAACATTGCCATTTTACCACACTTCTTATGAGCAGTACAGCTGTCATTTTACATCTCCCCAAAACTATTTCCGCCCATGCAGCGCTCAATCGGCGCATGATCGGTGTCTTGAAATCAATGCGGGACAAATTAAGAAAATCACAGTGACACTGTTCATGAGCAGAGGTCTTAAAATGGCTATGTTGAAAATTTGGTGAAAAAATTCCTAAAAATGACTGTTTTACGAGCGTGCGTTGCGCAGTTCCTATGCATGCTCGTAAGTTTGCGAATTTAATATTTTCACTCCAGATTTTCAACATTGCCATTTTATTATGCTTCCTTATGAACAGTACAGCTGCCATTTTTCATATGTCGCCCAAAATGTGTTTACGCACATGTAGCGCACAATGTGTGTGGTGTGCGAAAGCAATGTTTAGGACAGATTAAGAAAATCACAGTTACACTGTTCATGAGCAGAGGTCTTAAAATGGCTATGTTGAAAATTTGGTGACAAAAGTCCATAACATGACTGTGTTAGGAGTGAGCATTGCGCAGTTTCCACGCATCCTCGTAAGTTCATGACTTTGTAATATTTTCAGTCCAGATTTTCACCAGTTGCATTTTTCCACACTTCCTTATGAACAGTACAGCTGTCATTTTTCACAACATGGCTGAAGTGTGTTTTCACACTTTCAGCACAGAGATGCGTGGTCGCTGTGGGAAATCATTGTTCGGCACAGATAAAGAAAATCACAGTGACAATGTTCATGATCGGAGGCACCAAAATGCCTGAGTTGACAATCTGCTGTAAAAAATCCCCAACCTAATTATATTACAGGTGTGCGTTGCACAGTTTCTATGTACGCTCGTGACTTCACCACTTTTTTAATATTTTTACTGCAGATTTGCAACATTGCCATTTTTTACACCTCCCCATGAACAGTACAGCTGTCATTTTTTACATCCTGTTCGGAATGTTTTTGCACTTATGGTGCTAAATGCCGTAGTCGCTGTGCATAAGCAGCTTTCGGCTAACAAACTGATTTATTTATTTATTTTATTTAGTTTTTGTTAACCGGGTAAGTGCGCTAGTCAGCAAGTGACTGTTTTCAGGCACGACCCGGGAGGTACAATTACAATACACAAAGAGTACAGCCAGATTATTAAGACAACAAGTACAAAAAATGTAGAGAGAAATACATATGGCAATGTAACATACATTAGTAAACAAAATATACTTTAGCACTTGATCATGGAACATACTCAAAATGTGAATAGTAGAAGGCAGAAAATAAGAGAGGATAGGCATCAGTAGAAAAGACACAAGGAAGGGAAAACTGGCAAAAGGATGGGAGGGAGAGATTAAGTGGAAAGGAGGTGCCGTCAGATACGGCAACAGCGGGGTGAGGTACCAACCTGCGGCCGGGCCTATGGAGCTGAAAGACGGCAGGCAAAGAGAGGGTGGTAGGGGGGAGCGGCAGTAGACGGCAACAGCGGTAGGAGGTAGGAAAATACAGCCGGTCTGGTGGAACCGATAGACGGCAGGGCGAGAGTGAGGATGCCGGTGAGAGGGGGATAGAGGCGGAGGAGTTACGGCAATAGCGGCAAAAGTGTCAAAGTCAAGCCGAGCCAGTGGAACCAAGAGACGGCAGGGCAGGAAGGGGGTCGAGTAGACGGTGGGAGTAGGCGGTAGTAGGTGGAGAGAGGTGACTAAGCACAGCCAGGAGGGTGGGGATTAAGGAGGGCATGGATGAGGTAGGAACAGGTAAAGGTGAGTTTGGTGGGGAGTGGCAAAAAGGGGGGAAGAGGATATAACAGAAGAAGGGGGAAGAGAGCAGCAGTGGGGTTAAGTGAGGAGAGGCTGTGAAGTGAAGATAAGAATGTCATGGAGTAGAATAGCGACTTACAATTGTCAACAGCTAACATTAGGCTTATAAAGAAACAGGTTAAGGCAACATTAATTACAAGGCACAGTATAGAACACCCATTTGGACAGGCAAAAGTGCTAGCAATGAGGAAACAGTACAAATGCAGCGGATCAGGTAGGGTCAAAGCAAACACATTTGTCCATAGTAGTGAGGAAAGTCCTGAGTTTGCTCTTAAAAGTCACATGAGTGGAGACATCTCTTAGATCCTGAGGTAGTAGGTTCCATAGGTGGGGGGGCAGCATGATGGAAGGAGCCCATGCCCTTTTTAGTCCAACAAAAGGGGATGGATAGTAAGGTCTGATCAGCCGATCTAAGATTCCTTGTGGGAATGGCCGGCCTGAGGAGATCAGACAGGATAGCAGGCTTGGACGTCCTTAGGATGGAATCAACTAAATTGTACAAGTAGTACTGCCTGGTAGAGGAAGGAGAGAGCCAACCAAGGTCCTGATATAAGAGACAATGATGCTGCAGCCGAGGTGCTTTGGTTGCATACCTGCACACATTATTGAAGGTAGTATCCCATAGTTGCAGTGAAGATTTGGTGGCCAAGGACAGGATGGGACACCCATATGTAAGGGTTGGCAATAGAATGCCTCTGGCTATCACCAAGTTAGCAGCAGGGGTGAGCAGGTATTTGATATTCCCCCTGTTCATGAGGTGGGGTCACAAAAAAACATGTTGAAAATCTGGAGTGAAAATACCAACGAATGCCTGAGGTATTAGAGTTTCCAACCATAATGCCCAACCCTGTAGAGAATGACAGGCATCAGGGGTGTGACTTGGGATTCTTGCCTGTAATGCTTATACCATTCCACACCCTGCAGCCAGTGATAGGCATCGAGGTATGCCTTGGACTCTTTGGCCCCAAAGTTCACCCCATTCTCCTATATCACACCCATCTCACCGTATTTCCTAATGAAATGGGGTGCGCATAAGGGCCAAAGACCCCAAGGAACACCGTGACACTTGTCAGTGTCTGCAGGGTGGGGTGTGGTGAAATGGCGTGGCCGTTATGCCTGACGACCCAAATGCACACCCCAGTGCCTGTCACTCTCTGTAGGGTGGTGGTGGGGTTGGCTTCAGTTCAATACTTCACTGCCATTCCTATTACGCAGCTCTGTAACTTCTACACTACCACTGCCAATGCCAGCAAGCAAACATTCGGCATTGACAAATGCTTTTTTTTATTTATTACAGTCTAGGAAATACCTTTGAGTCAGTGGCTCATTTACAGAGGTTCCACATCAAATGAAGTTACAAAGATTACACATAGGTTCCATGTAAAGTGCAGGTCACAAAAGATTACATAGAGGCAGATACATAATACATTTCAGTTGAACAACAGTTACAACACCACAGTGATAGTTGACAATATGGGAACACTCCCAATTAAAAGATAAAAAGAAGATACGATTAGCAGCCAGACTTGAATCCAAAGGAACAGTACTTTTGTCACAGTGTAGTTAGGGTGTTAAACCCTAATGAGGAGTACTAGGTTTTGAGGGTGCTAGTGGGCAGCAAGGAGAGAGCAAGGGTGAGAGAAACAAGGGGTGGTATGGGGAAATGAGGGATGGGCAAAGGGTGGGAGGACTGGAGCCTAAGCAGGACAATTCTAGTGGAGGTTAGGTAATGAGAGGCAAAGGGGAAATGGGTGGGTGGGGAAGGGAGGAAAATACAGGTAATGAGGTGAACGTGGGGAATACAGGTATGAGGCAAACATGAGGACAAGAAGTGGAAGGAGAGGTGAAGGAGGGACGGGTGGGGGGGCAGGAATGGGGGCTGAGAAATTAAGAAGCAATGTGAGGGATGTGGGATCGAGAATAAATGGGGTGATGGTGGAAAGGGGGAAGTGAGGTTGTAAGGCGCAAAGGACAGAGCTTCGAAAAGAAAGGGAGGTGACTCTGTGGGTGGTGTGGGAGGGAGAGAGCGTTGGATTAGTTGGGAGGAAGATTACAGGAGGTTAGGAGTAGCAGTCGCAAACATTGGCCTGAGTAAGGGTGGAATGAAGCAAAGTTTTAAAAGGACCCAGCTTTGTTTCCTTCAGAAGGTCTTCATCGATGGAGTTTGGTAATCTAGGGGTCCGGTATTCAAAGGATCTCTGGTCTTGTGAGGTTCTACAGAAAGGGACATCCAAGGTTTGTTCTTTCCGATCCCTGGTACAAGAGTAGCTTTTTTGGCGAGCAGGCACATTTGGTACTGGATACCACAATCCAAATAGAGCCATCCAATTTGGGAGTATAGCACACATGTGTGTTAGTTGGGACGCTCCCAAGAACTAGCCTACATACTTTATTAAGGGTGGTCTTGAAGAGCCATGAGGGCAGCAGCGCCATATTCTCCTAACCCCTGACAGTAACCCTGCCTCTTTCCATTCTTTTCTCCTGCTGGGAAATTAATTATTCTATACTGTTGTAGTCTTATTCACTCTTGTATTATGTCTGTATGTAGTGCTTACATATATACAGACATAAAATGGCTAACTGTCTGTCATGGACGTTGTACTACCCAAATGTCTGTGTAACCCAAATTAATTCTAAGCTTGTAGTTTTTAATTTTTTTACTTATGAAATAATCCGCCAGTATTTATTTTCATTGTGTAATAAGTCCTCACGAAATATTGTACATGGAACTCTTATAAATATTTAAATGTTTTTAAAAGTGTTATTTATCTTTTATTTGTAATGGCAACTTTGCCGACCAATAAACTTAAACTTGAAACTTGAAATTTGCTTGCATATTGTAAAACGTCTATACATACTGTTGTATTTTATCTAGATGTTATTCTCTGTACACTCTGTACCCGGGTTGCACCTGGAAATGAGCCTCGGCTCAGTGTGCTTTTCCCAGTCACCAAAATTTTAAATAAAATAAAAAAATTAAAATATATCACCAGACCATAGTTGATGACAGGCAGCACTGAGCTAGTTACAGCAACACTTAATTCCTCATTAGTAAAACAGCGCCATTACAAAATAGTAGCCCCAGTTTTACACTTGCCGATTTTGCAACTAGATTGATGTGTCAGGAGTAGGACAATGTAGAGTCTAATGTTACCCCCAGGTATTTAAAGTGGTTTATCATCTCAAGTGTGGAGTTTAGGTTGTTAACTGTTTGGATAGGGTGGTTTCTACATTTGTTGTGGGCTGAGGCAAAAATCTTTGTTTTATATTTTTTATAATTCAAAAGTAACTTTGAGTCTGAGAACCATTTTTCTATGGATGTGAAGTTGGACTGCATATGGCTTTCGAGAACCGCAGGGTCTGAGTGGGCCGAATAGAGCACAGCATCATCAGCATAAAGCAAAACCTGATCATCTACTGCTTGGAGGAGTTTGTTTAGAAAAAGACTGAATAGCAGGGGCCCTAGTATGGATCCTTGTGGAACTCCTTTGTTAACACAGAGATTATCCGAGCAGATGCCATCTATCTTCACCTTCTGTAGTCTCCCTTGGAGATTACTCCAGAACCAGGCCACTGACTCCAGGGAGAGACCAATGTCGGATAGTTGGTTTAGTAGCAGCTCATGATTAACTGTATCAAAGGCCTTGGTGAGGTCCACATAGGTTGCCCCACCAAGAGCCCACTGTTAAGAGCGCTATGTATGTACCCTGTAAATTCTACGAGTACCGTTGTGGTGCTATGCTGTTTCTGGAAACTGTGCTGTTGTCTGCATTGAAGTTGATGTTTTCCAAGGTAGTCGGAGGGTTGGTCCGCGACAATATGTTATAGCGCTTTTTAGAAAGGGGAAGTATGGAGATGGGGCGATAGTTTGTGTTGTTTGTTATGTCACCATTTTAAACACAGGTGTAACAATGGCTGCTTTCCAGATTTGAGGGAACTTGCCCGTGATGAGGGATAGATTTAAGATTTTAGTGAGGGGAGCAAGAATAACTTCTAGAGTGAGTTCAAGGAGCTTGAAATTGAGCATATCACTGCTGTTTCTTGATTTCCCGAGGACCTTCAAGATATATTTTTTGGCTACTGATGGGGTGACTATTTTGAGGTAGAAAGGAGGATGGGAGCCACCGGTGCAAGAGCACACCTGATCAGGGCCCCGGGCTGAAAAGAAAAAGAGACAAATAGAGAGGAGGGGGTGGGCTGGTAGGAGACAGAGTGGCTATAGGAACATAAGAAGGACAATTAACTTAAATTGGGAGGAGTGTCTCAGTCAGTAAATGAGGCGAGGGGAGGGGAGTTAATCAAGACAAGGTGGTGGTGAAGAGAGGGGGAGGAAAAATGAGACGAATGAGGAGACTAAACATAGCACTCTAAAAAATGAAGGCAGTTAACTTAAGACTCTAAAATGCAGCGTACAAATGCAGTTACTGTAGTTTAAAATCTACGCAAGCCAGCAGTATTACTTGACTTAGTCTAGAAGGAGCTGTGATTCACTAAACTTACACAATCTAACAGTTCATAGTTAGTGGCAGTGAAATATACAGTGGCTATAGTCCAAGCACAGCTGTAAGGGAATTTAAATAAATTCAAATTACACACAGTACAGCTGCTGGAGCGGCCAAAAAGTGAGCACCAAAGAGAGGGGGCCTGCAGCTCAGAACCTTCCCCAGTACAGGAGCTTCCAGAGGCTGATTCAGGAGAGATAAAACCTGGGGGATTGATCTAGCCAATGGTGTTTCAGCAGTTCCACTGATGATCAATCTGTACCGGCGGTGGGGTCTCAATATTGTGATGTGCAGCTCATGCATGGGGGCCGTCATTTGCATAGGTGCATCACAATTTTGTGTACGGTGGTGCAGTCGGGGGTGCGGGGTGCATCAGGGAACTTTGAATATGGCCTCCCCTCCGACTGCTCATACCGTTGGTCTAAGTGAACAGCTCCATTTGGCTTCATGTTGGAGATGTTTTGTACACTATCCCTTCCCCTGGGTGATGCTGAAATATATTCAAGACCCAGAAAGTATATATGAGTTTGGTCCCCATGGTGATAATGTTTGGTCTGTCATCTGCTTTGGTTTGCACCCACCTCTTGTCTGTGTGTGTGTGTGCGTGCTTGCTTGTGTGTGTGCTTGCTTGTGTGTGTGTGTGTGTGTGTGTGTGTGTGTGTGTATGTGTGTGTGTGTGTGTGTGGCACCTGTGATTCTTGCATTATGAACCAGAGTGGATCCCCTGCTCCACGGGAGGAAGAGATCATGAGACATGGCAGCCCATGTACAGACTGCCAAGTCAAATATGCAAAAATGCCAATATTTAGTGATCAGCATCCCATGGCTGACAGTAACCCTAGCCCAGTGTGTCATGGAGAAGGGCCAGGGTCCAAGGTTGCAGGGCACTTGTGGTAGTGTGAGCTGCAGTCAGGGGGTGTGCGCCACTTAGACAGTCCTCTGGACATGTAGATCTGCACAATGGGTGGGTCCAGCCATGGACTGGACCTGGGGCTTCCAGTCAGAAACCCCAAATGGCACCAGAGTGGATCCTCTAATCCGGGGAGCAGGGGATCATGGGACATGGTGGCCCATGTATTTACACTGGCAGTGTGAGCTCTGGCGGGGGTGCACACCCATTATGGCAGCCCTTTGGCTAGCATAAAAGAAAGTCCACCTGATGTTAGCCTATCGGCCCTCCACAGGCACACCCACTCCTCACCCACTGCCAGGGCCAGCAGTGCAGTTTCACAAAATCCAATGCACGTGGGCCAGGGCAGAGAAGTTCATTGGGTGCACACCATTAGTTCATCTGCAGGCGTCTGTTGGAAATCCCAGATGTGTGTATCCTAGTCCCATGCACTGCATATAGGGGCATAGAGGGCTGGGATACCATTTGTACATAGGGCCCTATGTGAGCACCTGAGATATGTTTTACAAGATACCCTGTGACGAGATAGAGCATCAAACTTGCATATAACAGAAAACATCCTGGGGGAGAGTTTGTACTTAATCTGGACCCGTGAAAAAGAAATACATTGGCTACCGCCATAAGAAACTGGGAGAAGCAGGTAAAGCCCGTCTGTTCTCACCTGGCAAATTCCTGAGCAAAGGAGGGAGTAAAAATTCTGCATTCACTTGTACTGTATTAGGGATAGTGGGCCCAATTCATTTGGGTAGCTGTAAGTTGTCTGGCCTGTACCAGAATCCACTAGCTGTGATTGACCCAGGTGTTTCTAATAGACTTACAAACTTCCAGAAATATAACGCACAACAAAGGCCCCTGCCCCTGAAGCACTCTCAACTTTGTACCTTCCTGATTCCCTCCTTTGTTTGACCCATTTTAAAAGGTGTGCCACCTGAGCTGCCAAATACTGTAGTATTTACAGAAGTCTTGGAGAACTAAACCCCCACTCGCCCAAAACTCTATGACTGACTTGCACTTGTCCCTCCCCCTGCAAAAAAAAAAAATCTCTGTAGTTCCTTAGATAATTTATTTCAATAGTTAGGGGATACTCAGATGGTTAAGGTCTGAAAGAGAAAAGACAGAGAAGGAAGGCATTCATTTTTAAGGTGTAAACCCAACCCGCCAGTGTGTGTGTGTTTGGGGGGGGGGAGAAAAAGTCCTCCTCATCAGGTCTGCCTGAAACTCTTTCAATACATTACCATAGTTTAGCGTAAACAGTTTAATGAAATCAACTGACACCTGAATGTTCAGGTATCATATCTTATTGTGGTGGCACAGGAAAAGCGAAAATTCAACTTACAGTTCACCTTGAATTCAGGCAGACAAGAGTCACTTAAGTTAAAGCCACTGATTTCTGTTTTTTACCAGAAAACCCAGTAAAAATCTGGAATTTGGATTGCCTACACACCGGTAAAAATAATTTGATGGAATTTAGCATTTTGGGCTAGATCAGTAAATCTGCAGAACTTGTTTTTTTCTTATAATTGCTTTTTGTACTGTTTTCAATTTGCTTCAATTAATGCTCTGTATATTGAGCATTCTTTTATTCTGATTAGATATACATATTCTAAAAGAATGACAACTGAATCCCGGTAAAATCCAGAAATTAAACTAGCAATTACTGGTGCAATTCACAGAATTCTAAGTCTTGAAAATAGAATTTCACTATTTTAATCACCGTAAATCAGTGGCCTTGACTATAGTAAAGGGCCTCTGACTTAAAATAATTTATTTTACAACCTGAGTCTTCGTCAAATTCTCAAAGCATCAGTTGCAAGACTGGGATAGTGTGAACTGGCTTACTATTAAAAAACAGGCTATCAGTGACATAAAGTAAAGGTTTTTTGTTCAGTCTCTCCCACTGTGATGCCCTTTAGGTTGAGACATTGATGCAGCTTGGCTACCAGAGGCTCAAGACAAACCGCAAAAAGTATAGACAGGGCCAAAACTAAGAAGTTGTAAAGCATGATCGAGGAAATGCCATGTCACATAAAAAAAAGAGCTTTTTTTGCAAATTTCTTTCTATGGAGAGCTTTTACATTCAACATTGAAGACATTACATTAACAAAAAACTGACTGACAACATTAATAGTGCTACTGTTTGATGACACATCAATTATATAGTGAATTATTATGGATCCTTTTTTGACAGTATAGTTTAAACAGATTCTATTCCCTTTATTTTTCAGATTTCAGAAATGACACATCCAGGGATCTCTATGACTCTTCTTGATATGTGAGTTGTGTACAGGCACCTCCATTCCCTGCTGCAATAAAGTTTACAGTTTATGGAATGACACTTGGGTCCTTTGTCATTACACAATATATAGCACCCATCTCCACCACTGGATTTCAAATTTGGGATAGGCATAATTTTTTCCATAGGATATGTAGCATTCATAATGCTGCTCCGCATATCTATAGTTGGAGCACCTGGGGCCAGATATTCAAAATTTTGCACTGGGCGCAAACTGTTTATGCCAGGTTTGCACCTCATTCGTGTGGGTCCACTATATTCAAAAGACCAAACAGCATGAGTAAACTGGATTAGCGCCGCACAAAATTATAATGTATGCACTGGGCAAAGAGAGGGGGCATGTATATGAATACAGACGCTATGCTATATTCAGCGCGTTAATGTCACCCAAAGTGTGTTTGCACAACTTTGCACTCTACTTTGCATGGTGCAAATTACCACCCAGAGAAAGGTAATCTTAACTCTGGATTAAACAAGGATAGGGAGTGTGGATACAGCAGAAACAGGCAGCAAGGCTGTATGCAACAATGGTAGCATGGTGAACCTGATGACTGCAACCAATGAGGAGGCAGAGAGGGTGGACAGCCTCCCTGGGCCACTCCATATACCATGGAAGAGACATGCTGCACACAGATGGCACCACCCATGTCTTAGTTATCTGGCATCAGTCCTAACTCTGTCAAGCATTTGAGGGTGTCCCAGCAGCCCGTGGACATCTTGATAGTGACAGTGCAGCCATGCAGAACACACCACCAGTCTCCCCATAGTGGTACACCAACACAATCCAGTGCTCACATGCAGCACTGAGGGAATGTAGGGTGTTGAGGGAAGGCTGCACAGGTGCCAGGATGCAACACATAGTAGGTTCCGCCACACAGCTGGGGCCATCCACACAGTGCACATGTTCCAGTGATGGGTATGCCCCTGACATCGGTGTGCCTGTATGATGGTATGTGTCTGCCCCCACTCAGGGGCACATATTGCACACCTATATATGCACCCCGGCACACACAGCCAGCCATGTGTATGTTACTATGAGACTCCCATGCTGTTGGCACAGCATATGTGGGTCACAGGACAGAGTGACAGTGATGTCTACTGTCAGAACACACCTGCCAGCTGGGCCTGTCACTGTGTGGATAGCAGCAGTCATCGATGCCTAACACACCATGGGCATTGCTGTGTCCCTCATAATACTGGCTACTATGGTACTGTAACATCTGATACACACCTTAGAAGACACAACACTACATCAGTGGAATGCAGCACAACCACCTGTGCCTGTGCTGCTAGTTCCCTGTGGTACAATAGTCTGTGCTGCTGTGTACAGATCCAGCCTTCAGCTACCATTCTGTAGTTCTAGTCTGGCATAGAGGTGGTGCCATGTTCAAACCCAGCCTGCAGTCACTGACCTGTTGCTCCAATATGACCTACAGGTGGAGCTGTGTACTCCCTGAAATAGCCTGGGCAATCCACACATAGTAATGGATGCAAATCAGGCCATATTGACATGCTAATGTGGCCATTTGCCCTTGGACTGCCTAAGTAGGCCAATTTGCATATCAGTTTTGAATATAGCAAACATTTGCTTTGGGCTAAGGTGTTTGCCCTGGGCAAACGTGTTTAGCACTGGGCAAATGTGTTTGCCCCGGGCAAATCTGTCAGAACCATAGTACGGTTATGTAGTATTTGGCCTGCAATGTTTTTTGCAGCTGTTGTGTACCACTTCTTTGCTAGCACCCACATTGGCCACATATTTCACCTTTACCTTACTCCACCTCTGTGTGCACTGGGCTACTGTTGCAGTTTGCACTGCTCAGTTGCTATATTCAGAGCTGTCTTTGCTGAGCTGTTTTGCACTGCACTCACAGCCCTGGTTTCCAACCCTCGTTTGCCCACTATATTCAGCACTGTTTGCCCCATAGCTATTCCTTTGACTGTTACGTGTTATTGGCTGTGGGTTAAATTTGCACCCCGGGCAGTGCTATTTTTGTCCCTTGGCAAAGTTTTGACTATTGAGCCCTTGGTACTTAACATTGCTAAGTAATTGTTTTCTTTGTCACTGCCATTACTATGTTTAGTGGCTTTCTAGTGTTGGGTGATCTATATTTGGATGGATAATCTAAAAAATATTACCATACAGTCTGTGAGTACAAAGTCCTTCCCAGTTCTGTGAGTTCTAATACAGGACAGGTCCAGAAAATGTGCTCATGTGTTGCTATTGGGTGTCCACAGTTTCTCCAGCACTTTTCCTTTCTCTGTATCATATATTTGGCTTAATGATCAGGTGTTCTGAAAAATGAAACAATGTCTTTCAATGCAAATCTTCACCAAATATAGGTGGACTCTGGGTACATTTGTGAGAAACATGTCCCATTGGTTATCTGTAAAAATGATTCCCATGGCTTTTTCCCAGGCCAGCCTTATATGGTGGATGGAGTGACCCTGTTGGGCCAGTAATGCTTGATATAGCTTGGATGTCAAATGGTCTACAGAGGCTTGGTCTTTAATTGTTTGGATCATCATAAGCAACAGTGGGGGGATTTCCTGGTCAGTAGGCCAGTCTTGTAGGTGGGGTTGTATGAAGTCTTGCGAGTTCTATGTGATAACAGTGATTACCAAACGGCGATCGCCTTTAGGGTGAATGTACATCACCAAAAATAAAAATGACAATGTGCAGTACATTCAAGGTCAGGAAACTCCCCTTTACTATTTATGCGGGGGGCTTTGCCCACCTATACCCCTCACAGGGGGCTTTGCCCCCACCTTACTGAAAATAACAAACTTTGGGAGGGGGCATGTCGGGGAGGGGGAGAACCGGGGGAAAATAAAAAACACCAGCACAGTAAAGCACAAAATATTGTGCTCCTTCCCAGCCCCTGCACCCTCCCCATCATAGACAGCCACCCTAACCACCGCGCCACACAGCCAGTTTGGTGGCTTCCCATCTCGCCACCCTTCACACACCTTCCGGATACCTTCCATCCTCTTTCGGTATCCTGTTGTTCTTCCCTTTACCCTGCCCTTCCCAGACACTATCCTTTCAGGGTTGCTGACCTTACCGGTGCTGAGATTGAGTCGCTCAAATATGAGTTACCCTTTTAATGGTATACCAGTCTCGAGTCTGCAGATATCTAAAGAGAGGAGTCATAGGACGGGTATAATTTTCTCTTACGTCTTGAAAGTTTCGGAGTTCCTTTATCTGTAGGAATTGAAACACATATTGTAGGCAAAGTTATGCCCATCTTAAAAACACTGTGATCTAACTTGGCAGGATCAAAGGCATCTGTATACAGCAGGGTAAAAAGAAGGAATTTAAATTGCAGTAGGAGCTTATCTTTCCTTACTCTGTGGGACACTTTGAGTGTTATGTGTTCATGTGTTAGTGTGCATAGTATCTTCTGCCTTGTGTTGTGTTGTGTTGTGTTGCAAAGAGCACCCATGTCAGATTGAGAAAATATCCCTGTATAAGCTCAGTTGTCTTCCAGTGTGCTGAATATCTCAGCATAAGCCAATACAAAATCAGAGGCCTTGTTGACCTCAATTTAGACATGGGTGCAGCCATGGCTAAAAGGTTGGGGGGTATGGGGGCATGAATCTTTCATGACAATGCCATTGTCATTGATCATTTTGCAGATCCTAAAAGGCTGAGGGGGACTTGACCCTCTTATTCCCTCTGTGGTTGCACTTATGCATTGAAATGGCCAGTTGAAAAGCATTAGCCTGTTTCCGGGAGGAAATGATGTTATCCAGGGACCAAATATTGTCCTGTATTATACTACAATCAGGGCCTCTCCTCCAATCACAAGACAGAGTTACAAACAGTTGATTCTGCAGCAAACTCACAACTGTCTTTTATTCTCGCTAAAATGATGGGTGCAAGCTCAGAACAGTCATTTTATTGTCAATAAAACAAGAGCAGTGACATTATCATCCTCCCTTACATTCTGATTGGTCTGTGCTGACAGCACTCACAGCAGCAATTCTAAACAAGTGCAGCACAGGGTAGGGGTAGAGTGAAGTTGCTACAAAGTTACCAGGGACAAAGAACATTACCACTAGCTTTTTTACAAACACATGGAGCATAATAGTGATAATGTACTACTTAGCTCATTATCATCTTCAACAATGTGATTTTCTTGTGTGGATAGAGTACTCAGCCTTTGGCCTTGTACTTTATTCACTCACCAATTACAATATTAACTTGTATAGTGAGTCAACTAGCAGATTATCACTTAAAGAATCGATCTGAGATTAAACCCATCTGGCCAGATGCATGATGGAAGAAATACTCTTCTGCAATCATTGGGCTAATAGACTCATGAAAAATGTTAAAGCTACTAAAGGAGCAATATTGGTCTATCAAATCCAGAGTGCAGGGTATCCTTATTTCAAAACAAGTGTTCCTTTGTGTACCCTCAAGTTGACACTTTCCCTCTTTTGTGTTTTGTGGACTAATCCAGGCACTATTGATCCTCAAAACACAATACTTGAAAAATCAGCCACACCAACATCTCCTTTATATCTCTTCAGAATTTTATTTCTCCAAATTTACTTCAAGCTTTGGCCACGTTCCAAACACCACCCAACGTTTAAGCCATTGATGGGCTACATCAGAGGATCGACCTGACCAACCTGTTATTTAATCATATATATTTTTTGTTACAGATTGTTTAGAACCACTGCCTGCAGTGAGTACAGAAACTGCACTCTTCATCAACTTATTATATACAATTATATGCATATACATTTAATTCTGTTCTAGGACCACAGGCAATGTCTTCTAAAAAACAATGCTTACTTTTTCACGTTATTTTCCTTTATGGCTCGGTTCATTATTTGTCTCTACATATGAATTATGTATCCTAAAGGTGGATACATATGCAAACATTGTATTATGTCAAAAATATTTATTTTCTATATAGTAGCAGCTATGTTTAAAATTTTATATTGTAAAACTTGATTTTGATAGCTAAATTAAACGTAACCATGATTTCTTACTTAACAGCAGCTTAGTGTTATACCCTGGGGTTGTGCTCCTGATATATTAACCTGTGCCACCTTAAAAATGCCTCACTCAGTATTTTGTTTTCTAGTTTTAACTATTTCTTCATGAAAATCTTTGTTAGTATGTTTAAATGTTAGCTTTTACATTAATAACCCCTTTAAATCTTACTAAGTGTTTTTGACACCTATACTCAATCAAAGAGGGTGTGAATTACCTTCCAGAACCTAGGGGGATAATTAAGGTTTTTCTGGAGTGTGGATGTAAAGGGTGTGTGCTTTGCAAGCCTAGCAGCTCTAGTGCATGCATTACAATGGGTCTGGTAATTTGTATGGTCAGAAGGGGAGCCAGAAGACTTGTAGGTCCTTCACACAAAGTCATGCACACTGTGGTAAGCCAGCAACTCTGCTGAGATCCATGGAAGGTGAATCATATGTCTCTGCTTTTCCTAAGAGGGGCATGATGATTCCAGAGAGATCTAAATTTGAAGAAGAGGAATTTGAGGGCATTGACAATGTTGTCGGCAGTAGAAAAAGGGGACCAGTTGGTGGCTACTAGGTCAGCATGGAGGTGGTACAAACCCATCAGCTGGAAGGAGTGGATATGAATGAATTTAGGAGAAACTTTTGGGACCATTAATCTTATGTATACAGAAGAGCATATGGTGGTTACTGAGGGGATTGGGGACATTACTAGCATCCACAGTATAATAGGGATGGGAGGAGTGGAACCAGTCCAAGAGGCAATGAGTTAGAGATTTGAAATGATAATGAGAGGGGTCAGAGATAAGTTCGTTTTTAAGGAGACTCTTAATGTTAAGGCAAAATTATTGAAATAATTATAAATAAATAATTATGAAAGAACTATAAAATGAACATAAAAGTATAGAACATACAGGAAAAGGGTACTCAGCAACAGAGAAAAGGATCACAGGGAAGGACTAAAAGAAAATATATGGACCTGACTTGGGGAGCACTGAGCATGGGGATTAGCAGCATGGGTGGAGGTCAAAAGAAAATAAGGGGATCTGGCAGATGAGGGCACTGGGCATGAGGACAGGCAACACAGGGAGGACCAAAAGAAAGTAAGGCAAGGTAGTTTTATTTATATGATGTCCAGTTCCAAAGGCTTTGAGTGCCTCACAATAAGTCCAGATAAATAAGACATAATAAAACAATAAATGTAAATTGTGACATTAGGTTACAGAGCAAGGCCCAAAACCTAACATAAATAAATGAGTTTTTAAAAGCTTTTTAAAGATGGTCAGTAAGGGATCATCTCTTCTATCCCAAGGAAGGGCATTCCACAGCATCAGAGTGGCCCATTTTTTCAACATACATACTTTTTGAGACCCCTCCTGATGAATAATGTTGGTGACATTTCACAAATCCTGCCTGGAAGGTGATTTCGTGGTCGGTTGGTGAAATCACCTTTCAGGCTGAATTTCAAAATTTTCACCATACTCGTTCACGAGGTGGGGTCATAAGAAGGGTATGCTGAAAATTTAGAGTCAAAATATGCTAAAATGGCAAAGTTGTGTACATCCACTGGCATTTCACTACTTTCGTTTGTAACTTTTTCAATTTTTAATATTTTCACCTCAAATCTTCAACATAACCATTTCTTTACACCACCTCATAATTGCGACAGCTGCCATTTTTTAAATCTTGACCAAAATGTCTTTCTGTATCTGCGACATGGAATGACACTTTGGTAGTACGGAATAATGTTCTGGAGGGGGTTTCACAATTTTTAGTACCGAATTCATGAGGTGAGGTAATAAGAAGGCTATGTTGACAATTTCATTGGTGTTGTCTTACAAATGGAAGTGCAGGGCCTGGAGGGCCCTACACTTCCACATAAACATTCACATACGCATCTATGGAGGGATCGGAGCACAGAGCCTGGAGAACCCTGCAGTCCATCAGACAAATAAGGAAACAATTACAGTATCTGAAAAAGTATGCATGCATGGGAGCGCAGGACCCTCCATAGGCAAATAAGGATACAATTATACTATCTCAAAAAGTAAGGAAATTCTTTAAAAAAATGCATTAATGCAATGTTTAGGGTACAGGCTAAAGCGAAAAAAGTAGGGGAATGTGGCTTTAGGGTTTGCAACCCTAAAACCCAAACCCCATCCCTAAAGCAAATCAGGGGTGGACCTTTCCTAGGGGTTGTCAACCCTAAAGCTCTCCCCATTCTATCTCACCCCATTAGATGTGTATGTTTCTGGAGTGTATAGAATGGGGTGAGCTTTAGGGTTGACAGCCCCTAGGAAGAGTCTGTCCCTGATTTGCTTTAGGTGTGGGTTTAGGTTTCAGGGTTGGAACCCTAAAGCCTCATTTCTCTGCTTTTTGTTGCTTTAGCCGGAACCCTAAATGTTGCATTAATGCATTTTTTTTTGCAAAGAATGTCTATCTATCTATCTATCTATCTATCTATCTATCTATCTATCTATCTATCTATCTATCTCACCAAGAGCAATGTACCTTCAGACTTCAAGGCTTCTGTACCTAATTTACAGGTCTCCCCTGATTAGCACAAGGCATAAACCCAAAATTAGCCTTTCCAGGCTTCTGAATGGCTCCTGGATCAATCATTAATCTCTGTGAAATGACCAATCCAGCTGTCAGCCTTGCAATGTGGAAAGTTCCAATGTCACTGTGCTTATGCCACAAGGCTCAGCTTGAAAAAACAGCAACAAGTATGTTAAAGACCTCCCCCCAAAAGGGTTATTATGCTAGCAATAATACTCAATAGGGTATGCTTTAAGGTAGATTTCCACTTGCCCGAGGTGCATTGTGAGAGATGAGTTCACAGGCTGAGAACCCTACAACCACCCAGGAAGTGCAGAAGTGTACCAAAATACACAATCTGGAGTGTGTTATTGCAGTAATACAATGTTTTTTTTTAATGTGTTTAGTAAATACAACAATCATGTTTAAATAAGTAAAAATTGTAAACTTTATGTGTAATATTGCTTCAGTAGTCCCTCCACCTGCTGGAACTATATTGGTTTTATACCTTTGCTTTAAGATGTTTGTCCTAATGAGGCTGCCATATTTGTAGTTCCTGTAGTTTTTATAGTGCTGTACTGTCAGTCCTCCACCACAGGTTCAACCTTCATTTGTGTAATACAGAACGAGAGAGATGCTGTATTAGAATTGCAGGCTTTGTTTTTTGCTTCAAATGTTTACAAATCTGTGCTATTGTGGATTGGCAGGAGAACACTGCAGACCTACAGTGTGAGGGAAAGTGAAAATGCAAGCATGATCACACTCACATCTTTCAAACGGAGAAAAAAATGAGAAAAATAAAATGTTACTATTTCACTTCATAGTACAAAAATGCATGTATTCTTTTCAGAAATTAACTTTGATTTTTTTTAGGCTGAGGGTGTGGGACTGACCTTTAAATATTACTTCGAGCGTTCATTGCACAGTGTGGTTAGTCAGGGGGAAATGAAGCTGATACACATCCTTACAGAAATAATTATATGAAATGCTTTCGTGCTGCACACATAAAACTACCCAAGTGATATGCACGCTGCAAGTATGATTTAAATGTTAAATTGGAACTGACTGCATGCATATGGCATCCGTGTAGCAAGCAAGTGTGAAAAGCATGATTTTTATGTTAAATTGAAAAAGACTACATGCATGTGGCATGAGTGCAAAAAAGCAAGGGGTTGCTGATAACTGCACACATAAAAGTTAAGTGACTTGCTCAGGATCACACCATACACAAGTGAGAGTTGATGAGATTCAAACCCATGTCTTCATGCCTCTAAATCTCCAGGCCTGCAGCTCAGTACCTTTAACCACTAAGCCATACTGTCTTCACACATATAACTTGCTTAAATACTTCAATACATACCTGAATACATCTGCACGCATGCAGCATGCTTGTAGCTACTGTTATACTTTTCAGTTTTCTTCTCTCCCCAATTTTTTTCCTGGCAGAAGTTCTGAACCCCCCCTCCAAAGAAATAACTTTTTCTCCACTACTGCATTCCCTTCAATACATAGACTAGATCGACCAATGTGCCTAACCTGCTGGCATCTATTTATGTACGTATGTATGTATGTAATACCCATCCCCAGTGGGTCATGAAGCCGCCCAAAGGTGAAGAAATGGGAAAAATACATCAATATTTCAGTCCTTCCTCCTTCCCAATTCACCTGTAAAAAAAATATTTACTTTTACTTACCCAACCATCTGGCCAGAACCTGCAGCCTGACACATGTGCCACCAGCCCAGTTTTCAGTCCTCTCTCCCTCTGTCCTTCTGCCAGAAGCCGGATGCTAGGACCAACCATCAAAGGTCCCCAATGTGGTCCATGACCAAGTCACCTGATCAACCAAACCCACCTAACCTGGATTGCTTGCTTCTTGCTTGGTTGCTGCTGTGGCTACTGCCATGCTGCACTGATCAAGGCCTATGAAGGCCACCCACACCGCTGTCATCACTTCTGCTAAGCCAAGCTTGCTGCCGGGGGTCTGTGCTGTTTATTTTGTAAGGCGAGCCTAGTAGAGTATATAGGTAGCCTAGTCTTGAGATAGCTTCCTGCTCACCTTCTGCCCCTTCAGTCACCAGAGGAGAGGGAGACTCACTAAGAGTAGACCAACAAAAATATGCCACCACAACACTGCTATTGAGAGTTCAGTGCTCACCGACTCCTCCAGGCTGTAGTGTGCAGCCTGTCTACTCTGTGGTGGGAAAGACAGTGTCACACTTGCAAGACTCATGTGCTCTTGCTTGGTTGGAACTCATCCACATCACATGTGATGGTGCCACTGCTAGTCGGTGGAGAGAGTGGACAACACAATACAGACACAGTTGAGTCTGGAGAGTACCTGCAGCGTGAGCATACACAGCCAGGTGGGCACTTACTGTGCAAAAGATTAAATCCAAATTTAATGTTATTGTTGCCACACCATAAGAACAACCTAGGCACAAATACAGTGAGGTGGGACAGCTGCCCCCCTCTGCCCTACCTAAATGGCACCCCTCCTTTATGTTAGACATTCATTCTCAGGTGCTAATGCAATAGTTTCCACTGCGCTCTGAAGAACTGTATCTCCATGTTTCATGATATGTCCTGGTCATCATGTGGGTTAGTGTCCCTCATTGTCCCTCATTTTGAGCATCCATGTTCCTCATTTCAGTGACAAAATGTGAGGCATGGTGCATGCGTCCAAGACCCTACTCAACACAAAGAGTGCTGAGCATGGTCATAGTGTATATGCTCAATACAGAATGACAAAGGGAAAGTAAGGGAGCTGAAACAGTCATGGTGAAACACATTTGTAGCATAAAATATGCATACAGGGATTTGCATGGTCCAAAACAAAAAGGTCAGGCTTCAAAACACAAAGGCCCCTCTTCGTTCATCTGGAATGGGGGGGTGTTGGCTGGTTATATCCTATGCATTTAATGCAGTAAGCAAACAATAGGAGGAGCTGACTTTGATAAGATGGCCAACAGAGTTAAGCTAGCCCTGGCAAGAAGAAATACAGGTGAGAAGGTACAGGCAAAGTGGGCAAACATTAAGGATGCAATACTTGAAGCAACATCCCATTGTGTTAGAGAGAAAAGCAAGAGCAAAAGAAGAAGGAACCACTTTGGTTCTCAAGAACAGTAGCAGAAACGGTCAGAGCCAAAAGGCTGGCCTTCAGGAAATATAAGGGAATGCAGCGGGAAGAAGATAGGGAGGCATACTAAACTTCCTTAAGGGAAGCAAGGAAGGCAGTAATGCAGGCAAAGGCCCAAACCAAGGAAACACTAGCATGAACAGTAAAGGAAGGCAACAAGACTTTCTATAGATACATTAGTGAAGGGAGAAAGTCCAGAGGGGGTATTGCTAAGATCAAAGGGGATAAGGGGGAGTGTGAGGAGAAGGACCAAGGAAAGACATCTATCCTAAATAGATACTTCTGCTCAGTATTTACTGAGGAGAAGGTAGGGCAGGGCCCACAGCTTGGGGAAGTGAGGTGTGCACTAGTCCCTTCACAAAAGAAAGGATCCTTCAAGAGCTCACTAAGCTTAGTGTGGACAAGGCAATGGGCCCTGATGGCATACATTCCAGGGTACTAAAGGGAGCTAAGGGTGGAACTAGCAGATCCATTATCAGAACTGTTTAATGAGTCTCTGAGCACAGGAGAGGTCCCAGAAGATGGAGAAGGGCTCGTGTGATCACGATCCACAAGAGTTGTAGCAGGTAGGAGGCAGAGAACTAAAAACCAGTCAGTCTTACCTCAGTAGTGAGCAAGATTATGGAGGCACTCCTTAAGGAAAGAACAGTGCAACACCTGGAATCCATAGAAGCACAGGATCTAAGACAGCATGGGTTTACAATAGGAAGGTCATGTCAAACTAATCTCATAGATTTCTTTGACTGGGTGTCCCGAGTGGTGAACCAAGGGGGAGCAGTTGATGTCGTCTATCTTGACTTCTGCAAAACTTTTGATACTGTTCCACATAGAAGATCAATTAATAAGCTGGGTAGGCTCGAGCTGGGTCAGAGGTTGGTCAACTGGGTGGCAAACTGGTTGGGGGACAGAAAACAGAGTGGTGGTAAAACGGTATACAGTCAGAAGAGATGCAAGTCACAAGTGGGGTACCTCAGGGCTCAGTCCTGGGGCCAGTCCTCTTCAATATCTTCATCAGTGACATTGCAGATGTACTGGAGGGCAAGGTTTGTCTTTTTGCAGATGACACCAATATCTGCAACAGAGTAGATGATCCAGATGGAGTGGGCAGAATGAGGAGAAATCTGGATAACCTGGCAACATGGTCAGGAGAGTGGCAAATGGGGTTTAATGCAAAGAAGTGCAAGATCATGTACATAGGGAAGAGAAACCCTGAAGTCACCTATAGGCTGGGAGGAGAGTTGCTGGCAATCACAAGGGAAGAAAAAGACTTGTGCATCATCATCACAGACAACCTGAAATCATCTAAGCAGATCACTAAAGCAGTAGGTAAGGCTAGAGGGATGTTGAGGTGTATTAGTAGGGGTATCACAAGTCATAAGAGGGAGGTAATAATCCCACTTTACAAGACACTGGTTAGGCCCCATTTGGAGTACTGCATGCAGTAATGGAGGCCTTACCTGCACAAGGATATTAACAAAATGGAGGCAGTCCAGACAAGGGCAACCAAAATGGTGCAGGGACTGCATCAGAAAACATATGAGGACAGATTAACGGAGCTCAATATGTATACCCTAGAGCAAAGGTGGAAGAGAGGTGATATGATCGAAACATTAAAACATCTTAAGGGCATTAACAAGGTGAAAGAGTCTAACATGTTTCAATAGAAGAAAAATAGCAGGAGAAGAGGACTCAACATGAGATTAAAGGCAGGCCGATTAAGGGATAATGTGAGGAATTCTTTTTCACAGAAAGGGTGGTGGATGCATGGAACAGCCTACCTCAGGAAGTGGTGGATATGAATACAGTGCAGGGCTTCAAACAGGCATAGGACAGGCATAAGGAAGCAATAAAGATGAGTGTGAATAGATAGGCCATTGACAGAGTACAGGCCTATGGCACATTCATAAGGTAGAAAAAATGAGCAGATTGGATAGGCTTTGTGATCCTTATCTGCCGTCAACTTCTATGTTTCTATGTTTCCCTAGTTTACAAATTAATGGTGATTTAGTGACAAAAATCAAAAGCCATTAAACAACTTGCAAAAGGATCAGAATTAATGAGTTTACCTAATGTTTATGGGATTTCAAACAAAAATACATTTAATGGCTCTAATTGCTAGCAATAGTATAAGAAATAGAAATGGATGTGTTTCTTTAGATGAGATTTGCACCAGCTTAGTTGCTGCACACATGGCAAGCATGCAGCATGTGAACCTGATGTGATTTTTAAATGATGTTGACACAAGCTTAATTGCTGCACTCATGCCAAGTGTGCAACCTGATGTAATTTTTAAAAGATGTTCACACCAGCTTACCTGCTGCATACATGTCAAGCTTGCAGCATGCGAACCTGATTTGCTGTTTAGACCTGGTTCACTTAGGTTCACTTCGTGTATGCAAACTGCATGCAAACATTGCACAGTTAAGCATGTGGCATGCATTCTGCATGTACACAGCACACTTATATTTCTGTAAGGGTAATTAAAAAAACTTCAGTAGCATGGGAATATGTGAAGAGTCTAAATACCAGGATGACCATGCAGTGAGCAAATATCACTGCACGGTCATGTGACTGGTTTTAGCCATTAAACTTTCTGGGTTATGTTTTTCCATTTTATAAAATTGCAATAACAACCTTTGAGCCAGTGATTTCCTATGATTAATGAGTTGGGAAATGGCTGTTGCCTGCACCTAGGGCCATCCATCCATCCAGCCCTTAATCCCCAGGAAATTGCTGTCTTCTCTGTCACTTTTGATTAAAAATCAGTTTGTTTTAAACCCTCAGACCTCTTTACATGGTGGAAATGTTCTATTTAGTGCCTTGCCTCTGAAGCTAGATACAGATAGATCAGCAAACTGTTACTGTTCATGCACAGGTTCAGTTACAGATGGATTAGAAAATCCTTACTCTCTTGTACATAGAGGTAAATTGGCACCAAAGGATGCAAGTGATGCAGGTATGATGTAGCTATATGCAGGAATGTAAGGATGATGGCCACTCTTACCTGAAACTGTAAAATACAGTAGTTATAAAAGCTGCTCATATCAAAGGACTAACCGATGATGGCAAAACAATTAGAATTATGAACTAAAAATGCACACTCTCCTCAAAGGACTAACTTTTTACAATGTTCCCCCAAATTATATTTTCTTGAGATCTTTTAGCAAAATATCATATTGGGATTGGACTACATTCCAACATTTCCCATTAGACTGTTCTTCAGGTGCTAAGCCAATTGGGAAAATCCCCTTTTTACAGCACTTACTTGTCACATGAAGTTATGTCCCGTTTCCTCGGATAAAGCCCCTGGAGCTCATGATCCAATTGGTGCAGTAATACCAGGAGTAATATCCAGTCTTGTCCCCCTCAGTAGCATTGTGGATGGTGAGGAAATAGCTGCTACTCTTAGTGGATGACTCCCAGAAGGGAACAAAGTGATCTGAGGTACTAGGGCCAAGATTAGTGGTGAGACTGGCTGATAACTCTATTACATGCTGCAGTGTTTGTCTGGGTTGACTCTGTTGGTGCCACTGCACAGGCAGCCTCTCACTCTGGTCATCTTTCAGGAAGCAGGATAAAGTGAGTCTGTCCCGGAGACATGGTCAGAGCTGATGAGGACTGAGCAAACACAGACTGTGTAGAGAGATATGGAACAGAACAGAAACAGCGCTTGGACAGCTTGCACTATGAACTTTTCAGACCTCTGCATTCATTGAGGCTAGTGTATTTTGCATTACAGACCACAGTCATCAGTTCGGCTCGTTTGGCCCTTTTCTATTTTTTCAGTTCAGACCTTTCACTATGGGGCATTCACTGATTGAGCAACAGAGAGAGCCTGATACCTATTAAACAAAGGATTTATGAGCTGATCTTTCTGGATTTCAGGCACCGTTTCTCTCTTTGCTATTTTATTTTTTTCACTTTTTTCAATTGTTGAGTCGCACCCCCCATCTTGGACAGCACCAGTCCTCTGTGGTTTCCACTATAATGTATACTTTACGACAGGAAAATAAAAGCAACTTCACAAGTAAAGAAAATAATTTTTTTTATTGAACAGCAGGATTTAGCAGTGTATGTAACTGTGTTCTCAAACAGTAGGTGGACATTTCCCTTTAACTGGATGACCAAGGAGTTAGATCAGGAAGGAATGGTGAATGTAGCCTATAGTACAAGTCACATTAAACTGTTCCTCCAGCTCACTGCTCTAGCATTTTTTTTAGTGATGACAATGCAGTGGCAACTCTAACTCCTTTTTTGACTGAAACTCTTTTCCAGCCAAAATTCACCTCACATGTAATGCACTTTCAGACCTCTAACTTTCCTTCAGCTCTTTTTCAATCTTGATGCAATGTAGTGAGCTGCTAGTCTCCTATTCATTGCATTGCACTCCGTCAGTAATGTACTGTACTGTATGTTTTCTCTCCTGCAGCTGTGTACTATACAGCATATCACTATCGTTCCTGATGCATACTGGCATATGAAACAATAGTGTTTGTATTAATATAGACATTAATTTATTTCTTTATTTTTATTTAAGTCTTTGGTAACCGGTAATGAACTCTGCAGAGTCAATTCCAATTGGAAAAGAGTGCTGTAAGATGTTAAATTTGCTATTTGAAAATTCCAGCCGTAACTCTGGGCAAGCACATTAGTGTCAATGTACATGCCTGGAGTCACGGCTGGAATTTTCAGATGGCAAATGTAACATGTTACTGCATTTCTTTTTAATCAGGATTGACTCTGCAGAGTTCATTAAAGTCTATAATAACTCAAGCACTTATTATTTAATATTAGTCAAACTTGTTCACGAATGAATTGCCTCCGCTGCTACCACCAAAGACACTGTCTCCCCACTTGCTGTCAGAGTGTTTTTTTTTTATTTTACCAGCTGTCGACAGAGTGGTTTGAAGCAAGCAGTATTTAGTAATCACACATTTTTCTAATGAAGTGTTTTTTTTACATGAAGTTCCTTGGTTTGGGTGCTTGCTCACTGCTTGCTGACAGTTCAGCTCGGGAGTGATTTCAGCAGAACTCCGCCTCGCTGTGTTTACTCTCCAGTCTTTGCTACAGTACTGGTATGTACAGTACAGTATCCCTATCTCAGGTCAGTACTGTGCAGTATTGTACAACAAAAAGATTGACACAGAGCATCTGGTTTTAAAAAAAAAATCATGTAGCACTTTATTTTAAATACAGAAAACAACACTTGCTTTACAAAAGCTTTTGGGTGAAACCTGTTGGTTCATGGTGGTGGCTCACACAAACACTCTTTTTGCTACAGTACAATATGCACTGCCTTAGAAAAGAAATTAAATATGTGTTATTTTCTGTATTTAATATAAAGTGCTAAGTGATTTTTTAAAAGCATAAAATTGCCCTTTATTTCACAGAGAAGGGGCAGATGCAGCTCACCACCCCTTCTCTAAAGTACAGTACTCTGTTGCAACCGCACAAGCTCTAATATGTTGCTACACATTGTACATGTGCACTGCAACCAAAATGAAACTCTTCAACAGCGAGTTGAAAAGAAAGTTGAAACAGAATGCCAGCTAATTGAAAACGATTATGAAACCTTTAAACAACTCAATTATTTGAATGCTGCTTTCATTAGACAACTCATTGGAAAATGCTACACCAGTGAGTTGAAGGAATAGTTTAATGTGACTTGAACTGTACCTGGATTTCAGCAAGGCTTTCAACATCATTCCACATAGGAGACTGGTAAGCAAGTTGGGTATCTAGGGGGTATCTTGGATAAGAAACTGGTCAGGGGATAGGAGACAGAGGGTAGTTGTAAATGAAGTTCACTCCGAGGAAGGGGGGTGACCAGTGGGGTATCTCAGGGGTCAGTGCTGGGATTGGTCCTGTTTAATGTCTTTGTAAGTGACATAGTGGAGGAGCTGGAAGGAAAGTTCTGCCTCTTTGAGGATGACATCAAAATCTGCAGTAGAGAGGTGGGAAGGATGGGCAGGGATCTGAAAAAACTGGAGGAGTGGTCAAGGGCAGCTGGGTTTTAATGAAAAAAGTGCAAAGTAATGTACGAGGGCCATAGAAACCCAGGGGAAGAGTACAAAATGGGGTTGGGGGTGATACTGGCAATGACCAAACAAGAAGGAGTCCTAGGAGTAATCAATTGGATGGCCTAAAGGTGGCCTGGCAGTGTGACAAGGCAGTCAGGAGAGCAAGTGGGATGCTAGGGTGCATAGGGAGGGGTATCACCAGAAGGAAGAGGGAGGTGGTGATGGCCCTATATAGATCACTGGTAAGGCCCCACCTTGAGCACAGTGTCCAGCTCTAGAGATCACATCTTAGGAAAGAAATAGATAAAGTGGAGGTGGTCCAGAAGAGGGCTACCAAAATGGTGCAAGGTGTGCATCAGAAGCCCTATGAGGAGATGCTAAAGGAGCTCAGTATGTACACCCTGGTGGACAGGAGGAGGAGGAGGATATGATACAGGCCTTTAAATACCTCATGGGGGTTAATAATATACAGGTGGGAGTATTTTTCAGAGAAAACGGTGCTCTAGAACAAGGGAACATGCCATGAAGATGGAAGGAGGCAGATTCAGGAGAGATATGAGGAAGTGCTTCTTCATAGAAAGGGTGGTGGATGCCTGAAACAGCCTTACAGCAGATGTAGTGGGGGTGAAAACAGTGGTGGGGTTCAAAAATGCCTGGAATAGGTAGAAGGGAATCATAGGGGTAAAAGTGTGGGGGGGAGACAATGTCGTAGATCAAGATGGGTCTGCAGCAAAAATGAAGGTAATAAAAATGGGCAAGCAAAGAAAGTTGTTGAGCACTCCAAATGAAAAATAAAGACACACCACAACAGAAATCTAAGGTGTGTATAATTTATTGAGGTGCAAAAATTGGCAGGACCGACTACCCCAGCGCTTCGACATTCAAGCCTTCATCAGGGGGTGTGGCTTAAGCAAACAAATGGTGCAAAATACACAAAAAAGTTACATCATCATAGTGCAACCCATGTGAGTCACGGGGGTCTTCCCGGAAACCAACATATATATATATATGTATACAATTTTAACAAAATCTTTATTAACAAAGGTACAGCATATGATATACCCTTTTGGGACATAATGAACTGTCTAAAATAAGCAAATTAGCTTCTTTGTGTCTTCCTTCCTTGTCATTATTTCTTTTCAGTTTCTGTGACATGAAAGACAGCTAGTCAAACATCAGTCCCATAGTACAAGGAGAGTGGGAATATTCTAAAGGGAACAAGGACTAACTCCAAAGTGAGGAGTAATAAAGCTAAAGATAATAATAATCAAAAAATAAAATAAATGATAATGGCTATAGTGAATATAAAGGAACAAGGAGGCAGCCCATAAAGGCCAGAGAAATAAAGAAAATATGCAGACCACAGGGACAAAACAAAGAGATGAAAAAAGATATATAGCAGAGTAAAGAAAGAAAAAGAAATATGAAAGATGGTGGGGGAAGGGGGAGAGTGGGGAAACATGGGTTAGGGTATAGGATGGTGAGAAGGACAGGAAAGAAGGAAAGGAAGAGAAAAGGTGGAAGGGGAAGAGAAAAAAAGAGAAAGAAGTAACAATGGGGTTAAGGTGAAAGTAAGGGAAGAGAGGGAAAAATCGGGGAAAAGGGTGCAGGAAAGGGATGAAGGGAAGAAGGGAAAGAAGGGAGAAAGAGGACTAGATAGATGGTTATGAGAGATGACTTAGTGTGATCACCCTAATATACTTCCATCCATTTGAATGGTAGTAATAACCTCCATTGTGGTGGGGATCTACAGGAGCGCATTCTCTTTTAGTGTCCTAAAAAATAAAAAGAGAAGAAAAGATGTTATAATATTATACATACAAAAATTGCAGCGATCATACAGATTTTATCAACTTGTTCTTTTGCCTCTGTCTTTCTAAGTCATTCCTGGTGATTCATTCATTTATTTTTTATACTTCAAGAAGGGTTTCAGGTCCCACTGATCATTTAAGCCATCTGGCTCAACAGTATTGAGTCTATAAATCCATCTGCTCTCTTTCTTAAGTAGTTCATTTGTTCTATCCCGTCCATGTTTTAATGATGGCTGCCAATCTAGTCCTATAAATTTTAAACCTTTGGGATCTCAATTGTAGTACTTAGAAAAGTGCAGGCCTACAGGTATATCTGTTCTTACATTAATAATGTTCCTCGCGTGTTCCTGTATCCTTTGTTTCAGTGCTCTTGTTGTCCTACCAATGTACATATTTTGGCAGTCACACCAAAGAATGTAAATCACAAAGGTTGTGTCACAGTGAATGAATTCTCTCGTGTCAAATTTCTCTTTTGTGATTGGGTGTACAAATACTGGGTCTGGACAGCAGTAGCTACACACATTGCATCTCTGGCATGTTCTCTTAGGTTTGTTTCCCGGCCAGGTGCTTTTTGTTTCTTGTGTGAGTATACTTTTAACAGGTTTCTCTTTTATATTTTCTGCTTTTGAAAATGTAATACGTGGTTTCTCTCCCACTATTTCACTTATTCTTGCATCTGAGTGTTGAATGTACTAGTTTCTATGTATCTCATTGCCAATCTGCCCTGGCCAATTATTGTGTTCTGTCACAAAAGTGACAGGATTAACATTCTGTCTCTGTTCTCTCTTGTTTTGTTTCAGTAAATCTTCCCTGTTTTTGGTATGTGCTCTATGCAGTGCCTCAGTCAGTGTCTCCTCTTTGTACCCTCTCTGAATAAAGTGTCCTCTGAGTTCCTCTGCTTGTTCCAAAAGTACCTTTCCTCAGTGCAATTCCTGCAAAGACACAAGAATTGTCCACAGGGGATAGATTCCTTAAAGTTCCTGGGGTGTGCACTGTTAGCTTTAAAGAGGGAGTTCATGGCTGTAGATTTCCTAAAATATTTTGTTGTTATGCTATCATTAGACCCTACAGGTCTCTGCAGAATGATGTCCAAGAAATCTATGCTATCTGGGTCAGCTTTGTGTGTGAATTTCGTATTAATGGCATTAATGTTCAGCCAGTCAACAAAATCATTGGCTCCTGCAATGGCACCATCCCATATACACAAAATGTCATCAATAAAGTGGGTCCAGAAAATAATTTTACTCACAAAGTGGTCTTGATTGCTGAAATATAGTAAGTTCTTCCCATTTGCCCAGAAATAAGTTGGCATATGATGGTGCCATGGAGGTACCCATGGCTGTACCACAAAGCTGTTTATAATGTTCCCCTAGGAACTCAAAGTGGCTGTCTGTAAGTAGGAACTCAATGGATTCTAGCAAGAAATCAATGGAGATGTCAGACGAGTTTAAGTCTTTTTCTAAAAAGTACCTGCAAGCACTAATACCTTGTTTGTATTTAATACGAGTGTATAATGACTCAGCATCGATTGTTACCCAGGTCACATTCTCTGTCCATTTTACAGTGTTTAGTTTGTTAATAACATGTGTGGTGTCTTTTGTAAATGAATTGAGTTTCACCACTCTCCTTTGTAGAAAAAAGTCCATAAAGTTTCCCAGTCTTTCAGTAATTGAACCAATGGCTGAAATTATGGGTCTACCCGGGGTATCTAGTAAGTCCTTGTGTACTTTAGGCAGTATATACAAGCATGGCACGATAGGATTGTCATTCCACATAAATTTAAACTCTTTCATTTATATCCCCCTAGACTTAACTTCCTGTAGTAGATGGTATAATTTTATCTTGTATTTAGCCATTGGGTTAGACAGCAGTTTCTCATAGTTAGATGCATCACCAAGTAGTCTGTTAATTCCAATATAATGCATTCTATCTATAATCACAATGTTTCCACCTTTATCAGCTTGTTTTATTATTATTTCTGAATCAGTTTGTAACTCTTGTAATGCTTTCTCTTCTGCCCTAGTGAGGGTTTTTATTCCTAGGTTGTCCTGCCCTTGAAAATGCCTGGGATAGGCAGAAGGGAATCATAGGGGTAAAAGTGGGGGGGACACAATGCCGTAGATTAAGATGGGTCTGCAGCAAAAATGTAGGTAATAAAATTGGGCAGACTGGGTGGGCTCAGTAGCCCTTATTTTCTGTCAGTTTCTGCAGAATGTTTCCATGTTTAGTTCCTGGGCCCAGTTGTATTGCAAAAGGTTCCTTCTCCACAATAGCCCTACTACTGCTTCCCATCTCCAACATAGCTGCTCATACTTCAGAGGACTGACTGCTCCAGCCTTTCTTTTGTCTTGCTCAACAGCTGCCATTAAGCATCATCTTTGGGCTGGCTGTGTTGAAGGAAATAGGAAATTATTTTTACATAGTTAACTGCCCTCACATTCCCCTTTCCATGCCAGTTACAGTATATGTTCTGACATGCTTTTACCATTTTTTGATAAATAAATAGACTACCTTTGGAGTGCACTCAAATCTGTATAGAGTTACACTCTGCTCACCTGCCACTGCTTTCTTTTCATATTTCTAAGACATTCCATGACATCAGATACAGTACACTATTCCTAGCTATTGATCCGAATGGCCTGGAATGAGAGGGGACAGCAACTGCTGAGGAGAGAAAGATTCTGAGTAGTTGCAAAAGCAAAACAAAAATGTTTAAAGCAGCAGTATTTGTTAGTCAGGGCTGTGCCAACAACTGTAAGGGCTCCCCTGCAAAATATTTTGTGGGGCCCATCTCCCATTAGCGCATATGAAATTTTTATAGCATGATGTTTTTTGTATCAGTTCTGCTGAACATACATAATTTCTCCATGCTGCCCCCCTCCCCCCTTGCTGGCATCATGATCAAAGAACTTAACAATGTGATTTGTTCCTGCTCCTCCTGGGGACACCAGCACCAAGATTAGATGTTTTGAGTAATGGGCCCTATTGCTTCTTTGTTTTGTATTCCCCCCCCCAACCATGTAAAACTGGAGTTGGAATCTTCTGACACCACTGTTGACAACCAGTTTCCAATGGATAAGCAATTTAAGTTCATCTGTGAGAAAAGGTTTTCTTAATGCTGACCTCTGAGGTAGTGGGCCCCCTAACAGTGTGGGCCCTACTGCAACTGCAGCTCTTGCACCCCGGTCACTGCCCTATTGTTAGTAGGTAACCATCATATGTATTTCTGATGTCCTTAGATTCATCCTCAGTGTATTTTTAGTTTTATCAGATGTTTGGAAATCAGCTTTTATGCTAATTCTGTAATTAATGACTCACATCATTAAAGATGGCTGCCACTCACAATTTTTACAAATTTCTTCTGCTGAGGTTATCTGTTGACTCTACGTTCTAGATTCATAATGTGACTGTATTAGGATGGTGTTTCCTCATGTGTCGCATGGTAAACAGCACAGCACTTTACCAAGATATATATTTTTTTTCATGGAGAGCATGGAATGGGAGTGGGATTTTTTTTAAAACTTCAGAATCCTGAATCTTGGTTCAAGAATGAAAGAAAACATAAATAAAAAGCAGTATATTGATATTTTAGCCAGGAAAACATTATGGTGACTAACAAATACTGCTGCTTTAATAAACACAGAATATCAGATAGACACTGAAAGAGAAACAGGACGGCATCTAGAGATGTAATAACTGTTTCCTATCACCATCAAATTACTGCTTGAAGGTAAAGAAAGGTTTTGAGAGGCCCTCAGTTTGAATTACAAGTTCCCAAGGCTCAGTCCTTGGTCCCATTCTCTTCACCCTTGTCAGGAGGTCTAAACCCTCACTTGCAGGTTCTTGGCAATAATGGTAATGCAAGAAATCACAAACACGTTGCATAAGAGTAATAAATCTTGTTTAGTACTACCAAAAGGAAAATCACAGTTGCCCTAAGCAATTCTTACCATTAGTAACTGGGAACCAATGCTATGCATTCCCTGTACCTCGAAGAGTGTAGAAATCTTAGGGGTCTCCGAGGTAAAAGACATAGTGTCTTACATTATATACCTAAGATAGTTACCTTAGCTACTGTAAGATAGAAACACTTCTAGTTACAGAGATGAGCCCTGTTGGCTAAATTAGAGGTGGCTCCTCAGTCCTAGATAACATTATACAATTTTGTTATAGTCAGCACTGTGTGGAAACAAAGAAAGTACAGTTTGTACATGGCCGTGTAGTAATACAAATCATCAGAAGATGGCAATGCCAACTCATATATCATAGCACTACAAGGACACAAGTGTCCTAACATCTTGTAAGCAAAAAATACATGTGTAGATTAGAAAGTAAAGCATATAGCAATTATGTGCATACATATCCTGACATCTACTCTTGTACGGTAGATGTCCTTAGCCCTATATGTCAGTATAACATATACATAAATGCTAGCTGTCTGCGGTGTACCTCTGGGATATCCATTAGGGTGCAGGGACCTTGTGTAGCATTCCCTCCCTTGTTGCTTCAGAGGGGGCAACACAAACAAAAGTAGGGAAGTGGAGAGAGAGCAGGTGTCGTTTACAGAACCGACGTTCATGCCTTATAAAGGAACTCAAGCTGCTCACGGTGTAGGTGGACTGTGCGCCGGAGGCAGCAAAGCATAATGATTAGAAAATATATAAAAAATACTTGTATAATAGCAAAACCTTTAAAGGTAATCTCTAACCAAGTATTAATAAGTGCACTATTAAAGTCACCATCATTAATAAGATCATATATTGCTTCATTTGCTTTGGTCATATTATTGCTGATGTGGATGAGGTGTGTATCTTTTCTGTCTAAAAGTGACTTCAGTGTTAAAGTCAGTGGATCAATATGGACATTAAAGTAAGGTAAATACTCCAAAAGAGTAAGAAGATAATCAGGATCACCATCAATGATATCTACAAGGGGAACAGGGGTGATAACTGTGTGCCCAGTAATAGTTGTCTGGTGAGGTACAAAATAGAACCTGGGTTGAGTAATAACACATAACTGAGTTCCATAAGTAAATTGCTTAAAATTAGTTACCACACAAACTTCACCATCTGAATTATATTGCATTTTCACAGTAGGTAGTCTCTATTTTTGTAGTTGCACTGGGCAAGTGTAAGTCTGGTTGGAAATTTGTGTTGACAGCTGATGAACCTCCTAAGACTGGTACAATGGAGAAGAGTCTGGAGCAGATGTTGAGTCCTGGTATTCTGTGCCATTGGTGGTGATATCATCGTCCATGGTGAAAGACCAATCGATATTGTCTGGGAAATATCCACATATAGGTTTAATAACATCAAAAATGTCACATTGACACAAATAAATATACCCTTTCTTAGCACAACAGTCTGTGTGCGGTGAGACCCATGTATCCAGAAGAGGATGAAAAACCAGAAGAGGTGGCAAGTCAAGGTGTTCTCTGTAGATGTCTTCATGAAGGTGCCCAATGGAGTGTACGGATGCTAGTTTATCAAATATAGCTTTATTGGGATCAAAATGTGGTAAAGAAACCGTAAAAGACACAAACATAGTATCCTTAATGGAACAGTTCTTGGAAGTAAAGCAAGGACCAGTATTAGGGTGCCTGGTCACAAATTTCAAATTCCTACCAGTAGAAATAGGACTAGAAACAGATTGTAGCATACACATGGCAACACAGTTAGGGGATTTGCAGTGAGGGCAGTACCATTTAGAGATATGTCTATCATGTATGAAATCAGGAATTCTTCCAGATTCCAGATCACAGAAGAGGCTGTTGATGGTAGTGATAATATATGACCCATAGGCAGAGCATAATATTTCACAAGCAATGTATTGCTTATCTGCCTCCTTATTGTTCTGTGCAATAAGGGTGTTAATGTTTTCTTTGGAATCTGTAAATGCCTTAGCAATGTCATGCATATTATATACAGAGTATCTCTTTCTGACTAAGGCCATCCACACCATGCAGTAATGGGGGTATGATGTCATTGATCATACCAGCTTCAAACTTCTGTGAATGTGCTTTGATAGTAGCAATGTCGGCTTTATTCCAGATAGACATTGTAGTACCAAAGAGACCAGTAAGGGTGCCTGTGGCACCAGTGACATACGATGTGTCACGTGTGTTTCGTTTATGACTTTGCATATCAGGATTCTGAGAACTAGGTTTGCTCCTAAAATTGCCTCTATGCTCAGTGGTATGTACC
This sequence comes from Neoceratodus forsteri, assembly GCA_016271365.2. NCBI lineage: Eukaryota > Metazoa > Chordata > Ceratodontiformes > Ceratodontidae > Neoceratodus > Neoceratodus forsteri. The sequence goes on from CM057454.1 coordinate 735,972,805, forward strand.
CTGGCAATAGGGTCTTGATTATGAATCTGAAAAGCTGCTAAGCTATCAAGTAGCAAAGTACTATAAAATAACGATGTGTTAGTAGTATGACACATACCAAATTCTTTCATATTCCAGTAAGTCAAATTAAACAAAACAGGTATATGCATATATTGTAAGTTGTTAATACGTTAGCCAGGTAAAGCAGTGGCTGTGAGACCACTACAAGGACCACGGTTTTTGTTTTGGACATTCCGAAAGTTGTCTTTTAGTGGGGTGTAACACAGATAAATACATGGCAGCTGAGGCCATGTTTTGTATAGCATAACATTTTCTGGCATAATCCTTAGAAAGTGTATTACAATATGAAGGGTCATTTAAGGCATTAATGTTGTATAAACCTGAATGTCTAAGAGAGGTTTGGTGCAAGGACAAGGTACCATTTGGGGATAATTTTGCATTGGGCCATCCATGGAAAGTTCCCTTGGAAAGTTTGGCCATGGGGAGTATTTGTCGTTGAGACCTGGTTTGCCACTCAATTTGTAGGGTAGATTTATCAGGAGCAACAACCGAGGCAGTGAGGTAGGCATCTGAACCTTTCTGAACTGTAATCAAATTGTCAGGAATATTGATGGAGACTCCCTCCTGGGTTGTTGCAGGCAGATCAAGATAAGGAAGGATGTGCTTTACTGTGCCTTGGATGCAGGGGATTACTCCTGAGATGAGGCGAAAACAAAACAAGATAGCCATCTTGTCAGTGTATCTGCAAAGGAAAATCAAACATTAGCAAGGTTAGTACTATTCTGCCCAATGGGGTGAGGAAAAGGAATTATACTCCTTTATACAGTTTCAACTGGTTTGCATGTAACCATTTGTCAGTCAATTTGTTGTTTTGCATGAGTCTAATTTGATAGACTGCTGGACTGAGCTTGTTGATAATTGAGTAGGGTCCTTCCCACTTGTTGGAGAAAGAGTGTGTTGGATGCGCAAATCTGAGAACCATTACCTGAACTCCAACTTGCCAATCCATGTCTTGTGTGTGTTTGTCAAACTGAATTTTGGACAGTTGCTGGGCCTTGCCCATACAGTTTGCAGCACACAAATGAGTGTGTATTAGGTCTTTTCTCAACTTTTCCACATACTGATCCACAGGGACACAATCTGCGGTGGGAGTGTTCAGGTCAAACAACAGGTGCTTAGGTAATCTCATACTTCTGCCAGTAATCACCTCAAAGGGTGTCAACTGAGTGCTGGCTGATGGTGTGCCCCTAATTGCCATAAGGAGTAACAGCAGTAGGGAATCCCAATCCTTGGGATTGTCCTCAATAAATTTGGAAAGCATTTGCTTAATCCGTCTGTTGGCCCGCTCTACTTGACCTGATGATTGTGGGTGCTACGGTATGTGGAACTTCTGGTGAACTCCAAGGAGTTCAAGGGCTTATACAGATCAAAAAAGAGGTTGTACATGGAAGCAGGTGCAGGGATATGTAGGCATAATCTGAAAAACAAAGAAATCCCGCACTCTGCGAACAAAAGTAAGAGAACTGCTCACCAAAAACTTCCAATAAAGTGCTTCATTTTTTTTCAGGTGCCATGTGCAAGGCTCTGACATGTTTTGGAACCAAGTTCCTTCATCAAAGGGTCCCTTTGATGAAGAAACTTGGTTCTGAAACATGTCAGGGCCTTGCATATGGCACCTGCAATAAAATGAAGCACTTTATTGGAAGTTTTTGTTCGCAGAGTGTGGGATTTCTTGGTTTTTCAGAGTTCAAGGGTTTCTTTCATCAACTCACCTGTAAAACTGGTTCCTTTGTCGGAGCACCTTAAGAGGTAGACCCCACCTGGAGAAAATCTGTTCCACCAGGATTTTGGCAGTGGCTTTAACAGTGCATGTCATGGTGGGGAAAGCCTCAACCCACTTAGAAAAGAGATCGGTTACCACACGAGCATATTTGTTATTTCTACTGGTATTGGTGAGGGGACCAATGAAATTGATCTGTAAAGCATGCCAAGGGCCAGAATGCCTTTGTGGTAGTAATTTGGCATTTCTTTTGGTAGGGATGGGGTTGTTTTGTGCACAAACAAGACAGTTATCCATGTACTGTTTGACATCCTTGGTGATACCAGGCCACCATGTGGTGGTCTTGAGCCTCTGGAGTGTGTTTTCCACTCCCTGGTGTCCACCAATGGGGGTGTCATGCACCTGGTGCAAGAATTTGGGCCTAAGATGACAATGGATGACCCAAAATTTTGTGGTCGTGTCATCTGGTTGGTACCAAATGAGCTTGTCATCCGGGGACAAGTGTAACATACCTTCATGTCTTCAGTATGGGTTATGGGCAGGTAGATTCTTCTTGGTGCCTTTATCCAGAAGTCTGAACACATCCTTGAGTTCAGAGTCAGCATGCTGAGCTTCTGACAAGTCCAAGGGAGAGAAGGGTTCACGTTTCTTCCTGATGGCTGCAATGTGCACAGCTGCTCTGGCTTCTGGGTGGTCCATCATCCAGATGTTCTCCCCTCGGGCACCTTCCTTAGCAAGGGTGTCAGCTATGTCATTAAAGACATGATAGGGGTTATGTATGGAATGGGTCATAACCTTGTGTACATAGAGTTTATGTGCAAATTTCTGTGCCAGTGAATGAATGTATATTACCAGTTTCTTGTGTTTCACTGGGGTGCCGTCAGAAGTGGTAAAGGAGTTCATCTGCCAGAAAGGGAGAAATTCTGTAAGAGGACAACAAACCCAGTTAGAATCTGTAAAAATGATGGTATCCCCAGTTCCATGCTGGATGAACTAAAGGGCACAGGCCACCACTGCCATTTCTGCACACTGTGATGACTCTACACTGCAATGTTTGGAAATTTTAACAGTGTTACCAAAAGGGTAAACCACGAATATACCCATTCCTACTATCTGTTCTCCCTGATAATAGGAGGCTGATCCATCTGTGTAAATAAGACACAATGAAGGGTTCTAAAGTAATTGTGGTGTAGCAGGAAGGAAAGGGCCTGTATCTGGTAGATCTGGTGGCTGCAGTGTACAGGGTAACCCATGAGGAGGGCACATGGGGAAGGGAGCCATCCATAACTGTGACTCATTCCCCACTGAATCCCTCATGGTGATGGGAGGGTAGGGTGACTGGATGGGAGGGTGGGCAAAATGGGTGACAGGATGTCGCTATATATACGTCTTGCGGGGAGGCGAGCACCGGTGGAGTGTGGGGCTGGGAGGTGCAGAGGAGATGTAGGGGTGGTGCTGTGGTGGGTTGCCAAGCTGCATCGTGGCATCAGGGGTTGGCCTGTGGTTGGGGTGGGTGGTACCGGTCCGGGCGCTGGTGCGATTTTGTTATGCCCAGCCCAAACCTTTTTATTTTACATGTTTTCACCCCCAACATGCACCCCTGGAGTTTAGAATCCTTTAGTAGGGGTGAGGGGCAGGAGTCCCCATGTGGGGGGTGGCTAGATTGGAAATGCCATGTCCCCAGTGCGTTTTTCCTGTGTAGTTAGTACAGAGTGCCGAAAATGTTTTCGCACTCTGACTTCACGATAATGGTGATCGCCTTTAGGCTTTTGTCATTATCACATAGAACCAGTGTACAGTCATGTGGTTCTACTTGGAAAAGGAGGCCATGCGCCAGCATGGATGGCATTTTGGTTGGGTGAACCTTGATGTCCCTATCCTGGAGAAGAAGGGACCACTGGGTCAGTCTGGTATTAGAGAATGATCCACCCTTTACTCTGTCTGAGAGTAGGAAGGTTGTAGGGGTGTGGTTTGTACTGATGATCAGAGGGGAATACCCAGTGATATACAAAAAGTGCTTGACAGCCCAGTAGGTAGCCATAAGGTTCCTGTCACAAAGGCTGTACTTCTGTTCCACTGGGGTCAAGAGTTGTGATACGTATGCAATTGGTCATTGGATGCCATGGACCTTCTGGACCAACACTGCAGGCATTACAATGTCAGAGGTGGCAGATTCCAGATGGAATGGCAAAGCTGGATTGGGGCTTGACCAAAGCTGGAGTTGAGGCCAGGGCCTGCTTCAGTGACATCACAGCTTGGGTATGCATGGGGCCCCAAGCCCAGGGAACATCCTTTTTCAGTAGTTCATACAGAGGGGCGGCCTTCTGAGCAAAATCACAAATAAAATCTCTGGAATAATTTACCATACCTAGAAATCTTCTAAGGGTTGCCACACTGGTGGGGAGTGGCAAGTCCTGTAATCCCTGTATCTTCTTCCAGGTAGGGCTTCTGCCTTTGTCTGTTATCCTCAGACCAAGAAAGTACCTCTTTCTGGCACAGTTGTGCTTTTGCTGGGTTACATTTGAGGCCTGCACTCTGAATGAGGGTCAGCAATTCATCCAAGAGGTCCAGATGTTGCTCCTGTGTGGCTGTTACCAACAACAGGTCATCCACATACTGCAAGAGGCACTGGGGTATAGAGAAACCCTCAAGAGCATCCATCATGCGCAGATGGAATAGGGAGGGGCTTGTTATGGAACCCCCTGTGGTAAGCAGGTCCACGTCTACTGCTTAACTTCAAAGGTGAAGGCAAACTTATATCGACTCTTGGGGACCAATGGCAGTGACCAGAAGCCATTGGAAATATTCAGGGCACTAAACCATTGTTGGTCAGGGGTCAGTAGTTGTAGCACATCTGGTGCTGATGCCACCGTTGGGGCACAACTACAGTAGAGGTGACCTGGTTTAGTCTCCTGTAGTCAATTGTAAGTCTCCATGTGCCCATGGGTTTTTTCACAGGCCATACTGGGGAATTCACAGTGGAAACACATGTCCTGATTACACCTTTGCTTGAGAAGTGATTTGATTGTTTCCCTAAGAGAAGGCAAGGCCTTGGATGGAAAAGGGTATTGCCTTTACTTCTCATGGGCTGGGCCTGTCACCTCAGTGACAGTATGCATCTTGCTACAATCATGCTTGTTGGTGGCAAATGCCTCCTGATGCCTTTGCAGGATGGGAAGGAGCTTTTGGGAAAAGCTTGTGGTTCTTAAACAAATCTATGACATCATGCTCTTTGTCATTGGCGACTATTGTTGCAACCACATGCGAGTCAGGGATCATGACAGTGTGGTTGTGTCCCTGAATCTGTATCAACCACATGTTGGCCAGATCTACCACACAGCCATGTGGTGCCAAAAAGTCAATTCTGATAATACTAGGGTGATCATGCAGTACCATCAGCTGAAAGGTATGATACACCTTCAGGTGTCCCAGTGTCACAGGTAGTGGCAGGGAGTGGTAAGTGGGTAGCCTAGTTCCGTCTATGCCAGACATATTGGTCTTCCATCTGGTGGACCAAGGTGATGTGGCTGGGTTATCATCATGCAATACAGACACTGCCGTGCCTGTATCCAGCAATACCATAAGTAGGCTTCCCCAACCTCGGCCTATGTACGGGGCCTTCTGTTTGTATCCAAGACTAGCTTGTTTACACTATGGACTGGGGCCTGTAATTGTCAATCCATACTAGTAGAGGCATGAGGAAGCTCTTGAAAGAGCGTTTGGGCCTGGTTCCTGTGAACCATTTCACCTTGCTGTACTGATGCTATATAGGGAGCCGCTTCCGGGTTCAGGCCTGTAGGGGCCTGAGAGCCAGGATTTTCAGTATCCCCACAGTCTGTGGAGGCCTGCCCTCCCAGTTGTACTGCAGCAAGGGTCCGAACTGGGACAGCATCCGCTATGGAGCGTACTTGCCCAAGAAGGTCTCAGAGGCTTCGGTTCTCATCGGCTATTTCCCTATACGAAGGGCCTGGTCTCTGTTGTTTACCCTTATTATTTTTCTGGTGTTTCTTGTTTTTGTGGTAGTTCCAGTTCCTGTCCCAAGATTGTTGTTGGGCCTGCTAGGGTTGTTGGTTATCTGTGGGGAGGGGCTGTTTCTCTTGGGCCTGCCCCTCCACTGTGTAGTGTGTTGTGGCCTCCGGGATGGATTCCACAACGGTTACCTTCTTGGAGCCAGCGCTTGAATCATGGATGTAGAGTTGATAAACTCTCTCTGTTTTCCAAAGAATGTCAGCAAACTTCTCCATGGTGGGATAAGTGGTTGGCTCTACCTTCTCTCGCACTGCAGGGATCGTGTTCCAAAGGAACAAGGTCTTGTACTCAATAAGGTCTGCGTCTGCGGCCCCTCCTGCAAGATTATTTCCTGCTCAGTAGGCCATCCAAAGCTTCTGGTGGAAGGTCACTGGACTTTTCTTCACATTCTGTTTCACAGGGTATGTGAACATCACTCTTACCACACCTGGGTTTTGTGCAGTAATGAGTTCAGCTGCAACTTCGTCAAAGGTGGCATGGCTATCTTGTCCGATAGCATCGGGGAGTTTTGCCCATAGGCCAGGATCAATGGTCTGGCATAGGATCTGGACTTGGTAGTCTGCAGTGAGACTAAGCATTTCACATTTAGAGCGAACCTTTCCCATGTGGCAACTGAGGTTATTGGACGGGCTCATCCGACCAATGCTGTCAGCTATCTGCTGAACAGAGTGGGCCATTTGTAGGGGATTGCTGGGATGATAGTTCAGAGGTAGACTGTCTCAGGTGCCCTTCTGGGCTGCCTGAGCTGTGGCTTCAGCCACAGTCTGGACCATTCCCTCCCGAGTAGCAGTCTCCTGTAGTAGCTGCTTAATCTGCATTCAGAGAGTCCTTTTGCTTTTCTTGGGAAGGATCACAGTGCCTAGGGCCTTATCAATCATTTGTTCTATCTCTTCCCTATCATCCACAGAAATAACGGCAATCAGTGGTGCCGTTGGGACTAGGCCTGGGCCTGCTCCCCCCCCATCATGGGGGTCATCATGGTGGCATTGCCCAAGATGGTCATCATGTTGTCGATGATGTAGGGATGTGGTGTCATGTGAGGTGGGTCCGCCATGTTGTAGATGGCGGGGTGGAGTCACTGGGCCATAGTAGGGGCGTGACTGGGCATTGTATTGAGAAATGTTGTCATCTGACTCCTCCTCCTCCTCAGATGATGTTGTCAAGATGGGGGATACGCCATCCATTGTCTTAACGTGACCAGCTAGTACCTCTCGCTGATGGCGCAGTTTCACCATTTTACATTCACATTCATCATGACTAACTTTTGTAAAATTCTGATCCACATCATCCTGTAACTGTTTCTATAACACCCTATACATGGCACTTAATTCACGATTGTCCCTAGTAGCTACACCTAGATCATTACGTACCTGGTTTATCTCATCCTGGAGCTCTCCCAACTCATCACGGATCTGGTCATTAGTTCTACTTAATAGATCATTCATTTGCAATGCCTGACTCTTATCCTGTCTCAAACTTTCACATTCCTGCTTCAACATACAAAGTTCCAGCTCATTTTCCTGAACAGAATGATGCAAAAGTGAATCCTTTTCATTCCTCAGAGTTTGGAGCTCAGACTCCAAATCCTGCTCTCTTTTTAAACACTCAGTTTTCCACATTCCCATGTCCTGCTTGAGAAATGAGACTTGCAGATCTAGGGTTCGAAACTTCGCTTCGGAGGCTTGTAGAGCAGCGTAGAGAGCCACGACCTACAGCCCTTTAGCTTCACGCTTTCTGGCTTTTTGTCTCTGCTCTAAGTACGGGGTTGAAATCCCAAGAATAGGGTTGTCAGATTGACTTGCTTCCAGCGTGAAGTCAGCCCATACTCCATGGGAGGCAAGGATGTTCAAGACATCGAGTCTCAAGTCTGCGCAAATATTTGATACAGTGGCCATTTAGTGGGAAGGAATGTAAAATCAAACTGTGAAAAGGTGTCATGCTGTGTATAGATCCACAACAGGTGCTCTAAATCACAGGCGGGCTACTGTGCACTTGTAAGCCTGCAATTCAAAACTGCCTTGGGGTGAGGTGAGTCAGCATTGACCACACCCACTAAGCAGCCAGACTTTGCAAGTAGTTACAAAGTGGGTGAAAAATGGGAGAGGTGATATGGGTGTGCACACCTTCTGTCCCCGTTAGGAAGAGAAAGTAGTAGCAACGAGTGAAAACTTTGCAAACACCAAATATTGCCTGAATGGGGTCGCCAATTGTCAGGAGGTCTAAACTCTCACTCTCAGGTTCTTGGCAATAATGGGAATGCAAGAAATCAAAAACACATTGCATAAGAGTAATAAATCTTGTTTATTACTACCAAAAGGAAAATCACAGTTGCCCTAAGCAGTTCTTACCATTAGGAACTGGGAGCCAATGCTATGAGTTCCCTATACCTCAAGGAGTGTAGAAATCTTAGGGGTCTCCGAAGTAAAAGACGTAGTATCTTACATTATATACCTAAGATAGTTACCATAGCTACTGTAAGATAGAAACACTTCTAGTTACAGAGATGAGCCCTATTGGCTAAATTAGAGGTGGCTCCACAGTCCTAGATAACATTATACAATTTTGTTATAGTCATCACTTTGTGGAAATAAAGAAAGTACAATTTGTACATGGCCATGTAGTAATACAAATCATCAGAAGATGGCAATGCTGACTTATATATCATAACACTACAAGGACACAAGTGTCCTAACATTTTGTTAGCAAGAAATACATGTGTGTGTTAGAAAGTAAAGCGTACAGCAATCATGTGCATACATATCCTGACATCTACTCTTGTACGGTAGATGTCCTTAGCCCTATATGTTAGTATAACATATACATAAATGCTAGTTGTCTGTAGTGTACCTCTGGGGTATCAATTAGGGTGCAGGGACCTCATGTAACATCCTTGTCATCAATGATCTTCCCTTCTCTAGCTCCAAATCCTGCATACACATGACACTATCCTCTTTACCTCCAGCCCTACAATGTACGAAGCTCAATCTACCCTCCTATCTGACTTCAACAACATCCAGAAATAGTTCCGACTAAACCAACTGAAAGTAAACACCTCCAAAACTGTCCCCATGGTTTTTGGCATGGCACAAAAACTGAGCCGATCAGCTCACCCTCCCCCTTTCACTTCTTTAGATGGCTCCCCACTAGAACAGGTAACAAAATACAAATACCTGAGCATTTGGCTGAACCCGCACTTATCCTTCTCTGCACACATTGATGCCACTGTCTCTAAACTACGCCCTAAACTCTGGATGCTGTACGGGCATAGAGACTCCTCCACTCCCATCTTTGACTATGCAGACATGGTCTATAGCTCTGCCTCTGTAACCATCCTGTCTAGGCCAGACACCCTCCTAAACTTCTTCTGCCATTTCACAACAAACTCTCCACTTTGAACTCACCACTGCAATCTTTACTCCCTCCTTGACCTCTCCCCCCATCACACAGACGCTACATACACTCCTTATCTCTCATATCTAAATTTTGGTTCAGTATGCTTCCCTCCTATCTTATTGACTGCCTCTCCCTGGACTCTCACTCCACCTACGAACTGAGACACAGAAGTGGAAGATACTTCACCCTGCCTTGACCTGCCTCCTCAGTTGGCAAAGCTGTCTATGCCTATAGGCTCCCCAGTTTATGGAACAATCTCTCCCCCTCACTGGAAGCTCACCCTCACACCAGGCCTGCAAGCAACAATTCCGTCTCCTCCCACCTCCCCCCTGTTGCTGTCACAACTGAACCTGTGTTATGCTTCACTCTGCTCACTGCCCAAAGTACTCACCTCACAATGTTCCTCAATGCTTCAACCCACTATCTCTTACAATCTACTTAGTAAGTAAGCTGTAATGCTGCTCTAAATGACTGCTATGTAACTGCACTTGTAATCTACTTTGTAGAGCTTTAAATGTTAAACTGTGATGTCTTGTCAACCACTCTATAGCGTGGTTTTATTGTACTTGGAAATATCTGTATTCCTCTTTTCCCTGCCCCAGGTCGCACCTGGAATCGAGCCTCGGCTCAGTGTGCCTTTCCTGGTTAACAAATGTTTAAATAAATAATATCACACCATTGGTGAATAAATTGTGTGTATAAATCACGTTATTTTTGGATAAACATTTATTTTCACGTAGAACACAATTTATTTCACTTAGAGCATGTTATTCCCACTTAGAATCTGGAAATAGAACACAGAGAACAATTAGTTAGACAGAGTTTGCAATGGAAAGAAAGTTAAAACAAGGTAAAACACTAGTATGGAGGCAGTATAGCGCAATGGTTTAAGGCTCTGAGCTACAAATCTGGTGACATCCAGCAGACCAGACCTGGGTTTGAATCCCACAGCTACCATTTACATACTGTGGGACCCCGAGCAAGTCACTTAACTTCCCTGTGCTCCCAGGTCACTCCTGTAAAGAAGCTTTCAGCTTAGTGTGCTACTCCTGGTTAGACAACTAAATAAAATAAAAAAAAATAGTAATGGCATTACAAATGGTGTGGTATATTTATTTATTTAAAATTGGTAACTGGGAAAGGCACACTGAGCCGAGACTCATTTCCAGATGCGACCCAGGAAAAGAGTAACATGAGAAAATCAGTAATACAAAACAAGTGGAAAGTACACAGTATCCAGGTCCAGTGTTACAGTTGGACCAACATACATCAGGATAAAAGAATAAACACAAATACATGTAATGTATTTGATACAAATTACAGTAGGTGCACAAAAATCTAGGATAGAAATTTAACGATTTCAGAAAATTGTTTGCTGGTTACACAATACAATGTCAGACTATCAAGTAACAAAAATAGGTAAAATTCAGCTCTGGACTAAACTCAGACATTTATAAGGGAGTCCGTTAGGGACTCGGGGTAATTTGAGAGCACTGAGAGCATTGGGGGGAGCATTCTGAGGAGACTTTTGAGGGAGGTGAAAGAGGAGGCTAGGCAAAGATCAGTGGGAAGTTTGTTCCAGAGTAATGGGAGATGATAGGAGAAGGTGGATTGGGCAGCAGCAGAGTGGGAGCAAGGGACAGTAAAAGTACGTGGGTCTCTGTGATGAAGAGAATGACTTGAAGTAGTTGCTGTAGGGAGGCGGGAGGAAAGGTAAGGTGGGAGTGTACCGAACCAGAACTTGGCTATAAGGGAGGCGCCGTGAATCATCCTTCTGTGGGATAGTGGTGCTAGAGGGAGATCAGAGTAGAGAAGACAGTGGTGAGTGAGAGGAGGGAAGACAGTTGCAAAATGGCAGAAAGAGTTTAGGAGTGTGTCCAGCCTGGAGAGGGACATGGCTGAAGCAGTACCATATACCATGTCGGCATAATCAAAGACCAGTAGGATAATTTTTGTGACCAGTTCTCGACAGGTGGGGAGAGGATGATTATCTTTGTGATGGAAGAGGGCTGTGAACTTGGGACAGAGTTTGGAGCAGATGGCTTCAATATGGGTTGAGAAGTCGAGGTCGTTATCCAGCCAGACACCTAGGTATTTAAAAGTGGGGACTGATTCCATAGGGGTACCATCAAAGGCTGAGAATACTGGGGGAGACTTAAGGGTGGCCAGCTTCTGTTTTGAATCAAACATCATGGCAATGTTTTTTGTTTTTTTTTGTGTTGAGTTTCAGTTGGTTTGACTGAAACCAAGACTGCACTCTGGAGAAATCTTGCTGCAGAGGTAATTGGTCTCTGGTGGAGGAGGGACCGGAGGTGAAAATAACAGTGTTGTCCATATACATATGCGTATTGGAGGAGGTGCAAATAGAGGGGAGGTCATTATTAATAGGAAGAAGAGAATGGGGCCAAGGATGGTGCCTATAGGGACTCCAGTAAGGATAGGAAGAGGAGGAAAAGGATATCTCCAATTTGGACAGATTGCTGTCTGCTATGTAGATAGTAGCAGAACCAGTTGACAGCTGGGGCTGCAAGGCCAACAGATTTGAGTTTGTGGAGCAGAAGGGGGTGGGAGAATGAGTCGAATGCCTTAGCCAGGTTGATGAAAATGGCGGCTGTAATATGACTCTGGTCCATTGCTGAAAAGATGAAGTCAGTGACTCGCAGCAAGGAGGAAATTTTAGAGTGCTCTTTTTCTGAACCCTGATTGCACAGGAGAGAGGGAGTTTTTTTTTTCCAATTGTTTAACCAGGTGAGACACACTAAGTTGAAAGCTTTTTTACAGGTGCAACCTGGGAACACAGGGAAGTTAAGTGACTTGTTCAGGGTCACACAGTATATGCAAGTGGGGTCTTTGGGATTCAAACCTAGGTCTCCAGATTTGCAGCTCAGAGCCTTAAACCACTGCACTATGCTGCCTTTGTAGAGGTCAGGTACTCAGACAGCCTGGTGTAAATGAGTGACTCTTGAAGGTTGGCTAGGAATGGGAGAGTGAGATGGGCTGATAGTTCCTGGGTCTGGAAGAGTCACCACCCTTGTGCAGAGGTAAAACCTTGGCAAATTTCCTGGCTTTAGGGACTGTAGAGGTCGAGATGGAGAGGTTAAGGATGTGGGCTACTGGGACAGCTATAGTTGGGGCAGAAATAAGTAGGAGCCAAGGGTGGAGACCATCAGGGCTGGTTTTGGCAGGATTGAGGGCCGTAAAAGCAGTGAAAACTTCATGAGGGGAGGACCTCGGTAGGAGGAGTGCATGAATCAGGAGGGATGAGAGCAGAGGCTGGTGGAATAGTAGAGTGGTTATCAGGCAGTGCACATGTGGCAAATAAATTATTGAAGGTTTCAGCTACTGTGGCAGGGTCAGAGACAGGAGAGACATCAGTTTCAAGGACAGGGGAGGCCTTTTGAGCAGTGGGATCAAGGAGAGAGTGCAACACCTTCCATAAAGCTGCAGGTGTGTTTTGACCATGTTGTAGATGTGACTTGATGTAATTTGCCTTTGAGAGGCAGATGGATTTGGTGCAACCATTTCTAAGAGCTTTGAAAGCTTGTAGGTCAGCCTGAGTTAAGGTAACCATATAGTGGTACCATGCCCTGTCCCTGGCTCTGTATTTGGCCAGCAAGTCAGCCATAACCCAGAGGTGATGGAGACACTTAACTCAACTTATATATCAAATACATAATGGCTTGCAGTAAAATAACACATTTATCTCCACATGAGTGGTAAGACCTTTATATCTAACTCCTGGCTTCTCCACTCATGAGTTATGAGTCTTACCACTCACTAGTGGTGATAATTGTGTTATTCCATTACAATCCATTGTGTATTCCCTATATATACAAAAGGAGTGGTGGTCAAAATGATAAGATAAAAAATATGTCTTACCGAGTGACATCAGTAATAGCAACATATCACAAAAATATTGTTGTTACTGTTGTCACAATGGATATTTTTAAGGTTAGAGTAATCACAGTGGAATACTGAACTAATAAGAAAAATGTTTTCACAATGCTGATAACATCACAATCCTAGCACAGCACTGAAGCCAGCTGTTAAAATCAAGAAAAACAGCAACATTTTCAGACAAACTGCTGATTTAAAAGCTATAACTTGTAACGTACTACTGCATATATCAGAAATTCATTGCAAAAACTTTGTTAATGCACTAGTTAGGGTTAAAGTGACAAAAGTAGGAACATGTTAAAATAGGGTTCCCAACCCCAACACCCCACCCCTACCTTTGCAGGGCAGCAACAAGAAAACCTTTACTTTTTTCACCTCTCCTACATCTTCGCAAATCAGGTGTGGATTATGCCTTAGGTTGTCAACCAAAATGCTTTCCTGCTCTCATATACTTTACACATCTCAAATTATTTACCGATGGAATGGGGTGAGGTTAGGGTGACAACACCAAGACACACCCAGGGTTAATAACCCCAAGACACACCCTACAGCTGATTTGGTGAAGCTGCAGGAGAGATGAAACTATTTTTCCGCTGCTGCCTGCAGGGTAGGAAGTGAAGGCAAACCCAACACAAGATTTCTGTACATTTGACACTTTAACCCTAACTAGTGTATTAATGATGTTTTTGCAATGAATTTCCATACTTTTTGAGATAGTATAATTGTATCCTCATTTGCCTGTGGGAGCACCAGGCCCTCTGTGCCCTGTGTTTCCACCCCTCCATAGATGCATACATCTAAGTTGCTGTGGAAGTGCAGGGCCCTCTGGGTCATGCACTTCCATTTCTGCCAAAAGAACAGTTTCTTTCCTTCATTGTATGACTTGTTGAAGTTCCAGTGTTATCCTATGGGAATTTGCATTTTTTATTATTTTTTTATATTGCTGCTAACTGTTTACAGGGGAATATGTGTTATTTTTGTAGTACTAATCAAGACATTTGTGTTGATATATAGATTGTCCCTTATGTCCAAATATTCCAATGTTATCTTATGGGAATTTGCATTTGTTATTTTTTCCTTTTTTTTCTATATTGCCCCTAAATGTTGGGGGTATAATATACATTATCCTTGTAGCACTCACTAAGACCTTTGTTTTGATGTATAAATTGTCCCTTAAGCCCAAATATTGGGGGACTTATGTCTTGTTGAAGTTCAAGCGTGGGAAAAAAATGAAGTCCAAATTCTTTTTTCGTATGAGGGCATCCTTTTTCATATAAACAAAATCAAAAAAATACAAAAAAGGATTCTTTCATACAAAAAAAGAATTGGAAGGAAAAAACCTAAGTCCAAAATATTTTTTAGTATGAGGGCATCCTTTTTTGTATGAATGCAGAAAGTATACGAAAAAGGATCCCTTCATGTGAAAAAAGAATTGAGACTTAGTTTTTTTCCCCGATTCTTTTTTCGGGTGGAGGGATCCTTTTTTGTATGGCCAAATTATTTTTTTGTATGGCCAAACAAAAACTTTAGCGAGTTATGAAAAAGGATTTTGAAATTGAAAAAAAAACACATTTGGGGGTCATTTTTCCAATAGTTAAGTGCAGAATCCACCTAACATGGTCCCAATGACTAAGATACATGCGTTGGTGTCTGTCCAGGATGTCATTTTTGTGGGTTTTGAAAATTTCTTTTTTGAAAAAATAGAAACAAGATGGCAGCCATATGAAAAAGGATTTTCTCCTAAAAAAAAAAAAAAGGATGACTCTCATACGAAAAACTATCCTTTTTCATATGGACCACATTCTTTGTTTGTTCCAACCAGCTATCCAAAAGACCATACTGAGCATGCTTAGAGCTTAAATTTTAAAATTTAATAACTTTGGAATGGATTAATATTTTTTCACCAAACCAGCAAAAGGCACATCTGTGGGTCAGGCCATTTTTACCCTGAAAATTTCAGACCAAAATTCCAAACTGAGAAACAAAAAATCAGAGCACACTCTGACTCCCCCCATCCCCCAAACAAAATGCAACAACAAACACACACTTTAAACCTAAATTGGCATCTTACTGTTATGATTACAAAAGGAGTGGGGGTCTCTTAGTATTCAACTCAGGGCCCCGATGTGAAGTCGCCCAGCTACCAGCGTTGAGGTAGACCTCCCGTCAGCTGGGTCCCTGCTCTAAACTGCAGTGCCTCAATTGGCTTACCTGTATAGGGTGCAACAGTCCAAAGATAGCTTAATTAAAGTAATAAATTCCAAACTGTCTAGGTTCTTGGCGATGACAAAAAAACCCCAGCACAAAACACTGATTTTAAAAAAGAGTTTTTTCACTATCCACATATCGGAATCTGCACATATAGTATGACTGGAACAAAACTTGGCACATCAAGAGATCTACCCCCAAAACCACGCATGCAACATTTCGTGCAAATCCATTGAATGGTTGTGAAGATATTAAAGTGCAAAGTTTGAGATTTAACATAGAAACCCCTGCTCAACTCTAACTATAGTGACGGTACCGCACCACAATAATACAATAGCCTGCCTCAAAATAGGCAATTTATAATCATTTTTGAGAGGGCAGGACTTTCATAACTCACTTGTGGCTCTGCCACTCATGAGTTGTGGTCCTGCCCCCCCACACTTGATTATAAAGTGCATATATCGAGTCAGTCCATTGCATTATCCCCTATCACAAGGAGTAAACATGCACACATACACACAGCCAAACAGACACACACACACACACCACACACACACCCACACACACACACCACCACCACCACCACCACCATGGATCAGAGAGTTCATCACTGTTGGTAATGTCTGAAATGGCACATCTAAGTTTGGAGCCAGTTGCAAGCATGAACCCACTGGTGTCATACATTGTGGAAGTGAAGTGTTTGGCTCCCACGGAGTGTGAACATAGACACCCAGAATGTGTACATCCCCTACTAGCTGACAAAGGAGCAGGACTGGTATTGGCTATGATGGCAACCAGTTGACCACCCTTGTAGCTGTACTTATAGCTACTGTATGCACAGTGCCTATGTTGGCTTTTATGGGTCCATTCACCTACACATGGCCAATTGGCCCATGGTGGTTTTGCAGTGGTTGGAGAGAAAACAGTTGTGGGTAGACCTGACAGATTTCTTTGATAGGGTGACCAGAGAAATAGATCAGGGAGGAGCAGTGGATGCTGGCTATTTAGAATTCAGCAAGGCCTTTGACACCATGCCACATAGGATGCTAAAAAGCTTGGGGGTGGGAACCAAGGTGGTACACTTTGTACATAACTGCATGATGGATAGATTACAGAGGCTGGTGGTTAACAGCACTCACTGTGAGGAAGGGAGAGTGGTCAGAAGGGTTCTTCAGGCCTCAGCACTAGGTCCAGTCCTTTTTAACATCTTTATAAGTGACATTGAAGAAGAACTAGAAAGGAAAGTGTCTATCTTTGCAGATGACACCAAGATCTGCAGTATGGTGGACAGTCCAGAGGGGGTGGAGAAAATGAATAGAGACCTGAAAAAGCTCAAGGAATTGTTGAGGGTATGGCAGCTAGGTTTCAATGTCAAAATGTGAAAAAGCATGCACTTTGGAAGCAGAAACCCAAAGGCAGAGTATGGAATTGGGGGGGGGTTAGTGAAGAGGAAAGGGGCCTGGGGTAATTGTAACAGATGACATTAAGGTAGCGAGGCAATGCAACAAAGCATTAGGGAAAATCAGTGGGCTGCTGGAGTGCATAAGGCGGGGTATCACCAGCAGAAGGAAGGAGGTGGGTTGCCACTGTATTGATCATTGGTGAAACCACACCTGGAGTACTGTATCCAGTTCTGGAGACCACACTTCAGTAAGGACATAAACAGGGTAGAGGCCATCCAAAGAAGGGCAAGAAAAAGCGCTCAGGGGCTGCACCATATGTCCTAGGTTCAGCTGAGTTAAACTGCTCAGGTCTGGTGCCAAGGGAAACCTTGAATCTTGCCTCAGCCACCCAACATGTTTTCATCCCCTGACAGCTGAAAAAGGAGCAGCACTGGGGAAGGCAGTCACATGCCCATCTACCTGGCCAGCCTCTGATTACTGGATTTAGGGATGGGGCAAAAGGGCAAAACAAAGAAAAAAAGTACATTTTTAAAAAGCATGAACCCATTGTTGTGTTCCTGTTCCCAATCCTAGTAAACGACACCATCTGCCACTTCTCTTTCCATTTGGGGTGTTAGAGTTCAAGTGTCAAATGTCAATTATGGTACCTATGTTTTCTTTAGGCAGATGTAATTGCTTGGGTTGATTCATTGATCATTTTGGCTGATGGTGTATAGTTACACTATGTGCCAGAGTCAGAGTCATGTCATTTACTATTTTCTTCCAACTTGAGTTCAGTGGAAGGATTGTTGTTCCAAGACATATTTTTCTTCAGTTTGGGACTTAGTGCTTGGGAAAGTTCACATATCAGTAGGTGAAGAATGTCAAATGCAGCTAATCCAAAGATTGCCAAAAATAAAGATGAAAATCAAAGGGCTTTGTTTCCTGATTTTCACATTGCATTATTCATGTGTTAATGGGATTACAGCAGTGCTGTCTTATGATGTATTTATTAATGTATTTACCACATGTGGGTTCTGTAATGTGATTTAATGATGTGAAGCAATTAATTTACATACTTACCCCTGATTTCACAAAATATTAATGATGTGCAATGTGTACTTAATAAATTCCATTAAATAATGATTGCCAGCATTGAACCAGGGTAACAGACATGAACAGATAAAACATGCCTAGATTGAAATACTGTATAAAATAAAAGGCTTACTTTATGAATACTCATTTGCATATCACATATCTGGAAACCAGTGTAAAAGCTGAAGTATAAACAAAGTGTATCTTCACTTTCTATACCATATTACAAGTAAATATTTGTGTTGCCTTTGGGTTGTGCATTTGAGAAAGAGTAATGTGCTCAGGGACAGCCCAGGTTACAGTTGTCTCAGTGGCACAGCTGATTAGCACAATCGGAACTGTATTCCAGGTGGCCTGGGTTCAAGTCCTAGCTGAGGCGATTACTTCTTTCTCACCTCTGTTTGTATATGTTCTATAAATATGCACACTGCGCTCCTGTGTGATTGTTACAAGTAAATATTTGTGTTGCCATTGGGTGGTGCATTTGAGAAAGAGTAATGTGCTCAGGGACAGCCCAGATTACAGTTGCCTCAGTGGCACAGCTGGTTAGCGCAATTGGAATAGTATTCCAGGTGGCCTGGGTTCAAGTCCCAGCTGAGGCACTTACTTCTTTTTCACCTCTGTTTGTATACTTTCTATACCATATATATTTTCCAAAAGACGTAATTCATTCATTCAAAGGCTATTTACCAAAGACAGAGGATGTCTGTGCAAAGTGGAACAGTTTTCATTGTTTACAGGTTGAATTGCATTTTTGGGGTGTGGGGGGGAGGGTAGAGGGTGCCAAAGGAAGGTTGGGAGGAGGGTTTCATACTCAGGGTAGGGGATAGGGTTTTACTATATATTTGCGACTTGAAATGAACATGAAAAATTGTTTTTTGGCATGAGAGTGCCGGTTGGCAAATGGGGAAATTGGAGGGTTTCCATTGAGGGGAGAACAGGTTAGCCATTGTACTACCAGTGAAAAAGATATATGGGGGTAGGAGGACCACAAGAACAATATTGAAAAAAAAAGCCAGTGGCTGATTGACATCAGGCTCCAGCTTGGGTTCAGTGTGTGTGTGTGTGGGGGCTAGTGTACAGTGATTGACAGGTTGACTAGGCACTAATTCAGGAGACTATTGCCCAGTCTAGTGAACTATTATCCAGTTTTAAAGTGAACTATTGACCAGTTTCAGTTCTGCTGGCTCTGGACCAGTTAAAGAGCGGCATTTTAGCAGTAGTATCACTATAGATAGGGTTAAGTAGGCTGTTTAATCTTAAATCCCTAACTTTGTATCTTAATTGCTTCGACCCCATTCAACAGAATTGCACAAAGGTTTGCATGCACTGTCTAGGGGGTAAGGTCTCTTGATTTGCCAAATTTAATTCCAGCTGGATTTGCTGATTCCAAGATCTGTATTGGCAAGGCAAGACAATTTTATTTATATAGTGCCCAATCCCAGAGGCTCTGGGCATGTAACAATAAATGAAACAAATAAATCGAACAACAATGAAATGATACGCTCAGTCATTTCAGATCAAGAATCCAGGCCAAAACTTAAGTTAAAGAAATTTGTTTTTAAGGATCTTTTAAAAGCAGTCAGTGAAGGAGCACCTCTCACTTCCTGGGGAAGGGCATTCTGAAGAATCAGAGCCACAACACTGTATGCCCTGTCACCCATGGACTTCAGCTGAGATCAAGAAATGGACAAAGAGACATATGGCACTTGCCCAGGGCGTAATGAAAAAATTCAGTTTCAAGTCCATATGAGTTCAGCTCAATGTTCCATTTATTTTATGCCTACAAGCAGTAAAAACAAACGACCCTCCTGGGCCTGGGGAAACAAAAAGTGCTCTAATGTTTCAACTCTTACAAGTCTTTATTGAGTTAAACTCATATGGACATGGAACTGAATTTTTTCATTATGCCCTGGGTAAGTGCCATGACTGTTATTGAATAGGGGGCAGATATTCAGAGGATTTGTGCAATGTACAACTGAGTTGTGCATGCGCAACCACAGACATGCACCACAGAGCCATATTCAGCTAATGTGAATGTGCATTGTAAAACACAGTGCACAGATGCACAACAGTAATGTATGCAGCACAAGTGCAAGGGGGCATTCCCATGAATAAGCTGCACAATGGCATATTCAGCTGAACGGCACGGCGCAAGTCAGAAGCAACCCACCGAATGCACCATACAGACTTGCGCCTACAAAAGGAGGCTCAAACACACACAACAGATGTGCAAGGCACAGAACCAGACAGAGATGGAGCTGGGCCATTCCTGATGGAGGCAATAATGCGGGGTGTGAGGAGGAGGGAGGAGCAGCAACATGGCTGAGGAAGGCCCCGTCGGCGGTATGCCACTCACAGACAGTACCGTGCCCACCTCACCTTTGAAGACTATGGTGATGCAGAGATCATGGGACGGTACTGGCTGAATAGGGCAATTCTGAGGCAGCTCTGAGAGCTGTGCCATGATGAGTTGCAGGCACCCACCAGGAGGAGCCATGTTATGACAGTGGAAATCAAGGTGACAGCAGCAATGTGCCTGCTCACCACGGGCACCTTCCAGAAACCAATGGGGGCAACCACAGGAATAACCCAGTCGGCCATGTCCTGTCTCCTCACACAGTTCCTCAACACCCTCCTGCCACATGCTTCAGAGTTCATTCAGTTCCCAAGCACACAGACAGAGCGTACAGCAAACATGCTGGACTTCTATAGGATGGCATGCAAGCCAGGTGTGATCGGGGCAATATACTGCACCCACGTGGCCACACACACACCACTTGGCCCAGAGGGTGCCACCTACATGAACAGAAAGGGGTACACATCAGTCAATTGCCAGGTGGTGTGCAATGCCATGTGGTGCAACATCAATGTCTGCACCATCCACTCTGGGAGTGCACATGACATGTTCATCTGGCACAGCTCCATCCTGTGCCAGAGGTTTGAGCATGGGGAGATCCCCACGGGTCACCTGGTAGGTGAGTATGGCACCAGACGGGGTGTGTTGGGGCCATGCAGGGGACAGAGGACCATGCCACACAAGGCAGAAGCTGACAAGGTGGCCGTAGGGGGCAGGGGTGAGGGGAGGGGAATAAGCAATGCCATGAGCTAATCTTCATGTCTTACCCACACAGGTGACAGCACCTACCCCCTGCACCCCTGGTTGCTCACCCCATCCAACGCACATCCAGTGCAGCACAGAACAGGTACAATGAGGCACACATTGTGACACGATACATCATTGAGCGAGTCTTTGTCATTTTCAAGATGCATTTCCGTTGCCTAGACAGGTCCGGTGGTGCCCTACAATACAGCTCTGAGAAAACCTGTGGACTACTCCTGACCTGCTGCATGCTGCACAACATGGCCATTTACCATGGGATAGCTGTCCAGGTGGACGAGTGTGACAGCATTGATGAGGGTGTGGAGGATGGGCCAGATGGGGCTGTGTAGCCACCCATAGTAGAGGAGGGACCCCAGGATGGCTGCAAGGGCCAGGATGCACAGGGCAACAATCATACAGGAGCACTTTGGGAACTGCAGATGAGTACCAGCCGTGACAGCCGTACATGTATGGAATGACACACACACACACACACACACACACACACTCTGAGGTGCATGACCACACAGAGAGGCATGCAGGGACACCGGCACACACACAGCAGGCACAGGGACAGCACAAACACACAGCCACACACCCACAGCACAATGCACAGGCAAGAGCACATGTGCACACACACGCAGGCACTGGGCTGGAAACATGGCATGTCATGACATGAAGTGCACATGCAGTAATGGCAACATCACGTGGTGCACAGCTGGGCACAGTTGGGCATGTGGGTGGCACAGTCATTAGCGGTGGCTGCAGTGGTAGGATGCACACACACACATGCTGCTGCATTTGGCATGGATCAGACTGAAGGCACCGGCACACAGGCAAGGGCGGCACAGTGCTGACCTCATCACACCCATGCCACAAGACCCTGCAGCCCAGCATGCACACATGGAGGCCACACCACACACAACACATACGTGCCACCACACGCACACATGAGCACACAGACAAGTGTGCACAAGGCAACAGCTGCGGGCAGCAGCATGGGACAGCACAACCAGCAGGCCTACTGTGTGGATGCAAGGCTGCCACAGTCATGTGGGCAGCCACACCCTGGCTGTGCGGCAGCCACAGGCTGCTCAACAGCCACTGGAGGTGTACTCAACACACTTTCAGGGGTAGAGGAGTGGGAACATGACCAAGGTCCTCGCTGGCATGAACAGGCCATCAAAGAGATTACTGCTGGGTGTGTCTTGGATGGCCATGTCAGAGCCCGGCATCAGCCATGCTGAGGTCACCAGATGCCAGGTCCACGGTGTTGACACTGCACTACGGGGAGTACTACGCACCCTGCCTCACCCACTGGACACCAGCAGTGCAAATCTGGCTTTGATGGCACCAGCAATGCGGTCCAGAGATGCAGTCGTGGCCTCCCGCAGCTGCTGGATCTCACCAATCAGCTATGCATGTCCAATGTCTGCACACTCAGAATGGTGGCACAACTCCACCCACAGTGCATGGAACTGGGCCCTGAGCATTGCCTGGTTGTCCACAGAGGACTGCAGCAGCCTGGTGTGCTCATTCAGCCTGTCAGCACCATGAGCAACCTGTGGCTGATGCTGACCTGCTGGGGGGTGTGGCGGCATGCCCAGTAGCATCCCCTGCTGGGGGATGCTGCACAGGAGACCATGTAGGGGGGTGGGGAATGTGGGGTTGCCCCGTCGGCAGCCCCTGTGGTGTGCTGCATGGTGGCTACCACTGCCAGCCTCTGCTGCCCTGCCACCTGCTGGACTGTCACTGTGGCACCTGTATCCACGGAACCAACCACCCCATGGATGGTACCGGAGGTGCCGTAACTCACCACAGCGAGGCCATGGACATGGGCGGCTGCGCGTGTGCTGTACCACCACCAGTGGCAACCCCTGCCACTGTACAGGCTTGTACCCTGGGTGGCATGTCCAATCCCATGCCACCCAGGCTCAGTGTCAGGTCATCATCTGTGTCTGATGCCCCACTCACCTGTGTACCCGGTATGAGTATGGGTAGGGCCTCGGTGAACAGTAGGTCCATCAGGGGGTCATCATCACCAAGCCCAAGAAAGTGCAGCAGCCCCACATGCCCCCCTCCCTTCCAGTCCATGGCCCTGCTGTTGGTGGACATAGATGGTTCATCCTCATTGGGTCCAGCATCGTCGGGTGTGTCCTACATACCACCCCTGAGGCGTGAAGGCACTGGAAGACAATGGCGGTATAAGTGAAGAGGATGGCAAGCTGCACACCAAGCTGCAACCATGGTGTGGGGGGGCATGTGTGCCAACTCATTGCCAACATGTAACAGGGTACGCCCCATGATGCACAACACAATATGGTGGCCATGCCATGGACGGTGTACATGCAAGGCCAGCCATGTGTGGTCGATGCAGCACAAGGTGCCGCAGTACTGTATGGTCATCATGCATGATCAGCCCACCACCAAGGCCTACGCCACCAGCTGTGTACCATGTGACCACATGCGCCCCTGTGGACCATGCTGTGCCACAGGTCTGCCAGGCGGGTGGCCCCGTGGGGTAGGCCAGCAGTACTGAACACCCTGGGGTTGGGGCCTCAGTCAAGGTATGGTGCTCCTGCTGCTGCAGCTCTGCAGGCAGGTGGACATTGCCATGCACGGTGGACACATGTGTGCCCCATGCTGCTGCATGCCACACATGCAATGGGCCCACGGCACTGCTGCTGCCATACCTGCATGCTTCTGGGTGGCCCCTCCGGCTCCCACTGACTCACAGTGCTGTGAAAGGCTGCCACATATCCGGAAACCTCCACCAGGTATGCCCTCAATGGCACCGTGGTTGATGGTTGCTGCCACCATCTCCTCCTCCACCCTTAGTACCAGGGTGGTTCTTGGGCCCCCGCCCATTCTGCTGCAGGACACCCTGATGGTGGCCACCTTCTCCCTTTTGCGCTGTCAGTCTGTACCCATCTTATTTTTGCACTCCTGGGCACTCCTCCAATGTCTGCCATGGGCATTGACGTATGTTGCCACCTCATCCCACCCGGTGGCACATTCCTGCGGGTGCCCGTGGCCCCAATGAGCAGTTCCTGCCTGTCATCTTTCATGAAGTTGGGCCTGCACTTCCATACAGGCCCCTGCTCCTCAGCTCCCTCCATCTCTGACATGATGCTACCTGTGGAAGGTAATACAATGGCCTGATTAGCGGACTGTCGGGCCAGCCTGGACCACAGCAGCACTGTCAACAAACCCAGATACACCACAACGTGTGTTGCTCCTTACCTCAATGGCTGCAATACTTGTCAGTGCCCAGTGCAGTATTGTGGCACTTTTATGGCTCAACTCATGCAAATGAGCAGAAGCGCAACTGATATAAGATGCTAATGTGCCCAACTGTGCCTGGCGTAGACTCATGAGCCTATTTGCATACGCTGGCTGAATATTGCAGGGTTGCACTTTGCGCAATCGTAATGCACTGGAGAGGTTCACTGGTGCATCTCCTGCACATGTGCAGTGCACGTCACTGCACCTGACTTGCACACCATGGGAGGCACTATATCCTGTGTGGCCTATCACACACCTGTGCACAGTGCGTGATGTGTCCCTATTGCGCATGCGGACATGTGCGTATGCTGCACATGCACACATGCTGCGATGTCAGGATGCATTGCATGACCATGCCACATGTGCCATTGCATCTACTGTGCATTGCCTGTCAATGCATGCCTGGCACATGCACATTGTTGTCCGGGGTCATGCAGTGCATGTACATGGGGTCACAGCCCTGACCATACTCCTGCCTAACGGTGCTGTTCTGCACATGTGTGGTTATGAGTGATAGGCATCAGCTGCGCATGTCAATTTTGCAACCCCATGCTGAGCGGCCGCGGTACACAAACCCCAGTTGTGCATCCAGTGCTGGGCAGTTCCTCATGCTGGCTTTTCAGGTACATGCGGTCGGGCACAGTGCAGCAGAGGGCAATGATGGTGGGGTCAGGACAGTGTGTGCACTGGATAGGGACCTAGACTGATGCTGAGGTGGCGAATCCGGTCACCCTGGCCCTGACTGTGGTGGATCAGTTGTACGGTGTGACAGAGCTCCAGGAGCCTAGGACACATGTGTGGAAGAGGGTGGCTGCTGGTCTGGAGCGGAGGTCTGGGGTGCCATGCACCATGGAGCAGTGCGAACACTGCTATGGGGAACTCTGCCGGAGGGATCTGGACAGTCTCTGATGGCTGCAGGAGAGGGAACACCAGGGGTCTGTGCCACAGCCAGGTAGGTGTCCCATGGCACTGTGCATGCTACCATTGTCCACATCCTGTGCTGTGCTGTGCTCTGGCTGTGTGGCTGCATGGGGGGGGTGGGGGTCAGCGCTGGTGGCTGGTGCGTATTCTGTGTTGCTGCACTGCATGTCTGTGCTGTGTACATTAATGCTGGACCATACACTATGCCCCACACACAGGTCTGTGCACCTGCCTATGCTGTGCCAGCACTGTGCACTGTGACTGTGCTGGGTGGGTCTGTGCATGGCATGCCACTCATGTCCATTGTCTCTCTCTCTCTCTCTCTCTTCCATGCACAGGACTAGAGAACCACAGGAGGGCCAGGGTGGCTGCAGACAGGGACAGGTACCATGGTGATGGGGTGCCGTGGCTGTACCGGCATCTGGACAGGCAAATGAGTGTGTGTGGCATGGTGTACTGGTCATTGCTTACACTGGATTTATATGGCAAGGGGCAGTATCACCTTGGGTGGCCACTTATTAGTGGTCTCAGACCCACTGCCTGTGCCATGCTGCATGGGGTTGGCCTTGCACGTGGTCTGTGTGTGGCAGTGGCCCGTCGCCGTTCCTGGTAGGGTGGGTGTGTTTGCGTGTCCCATGGTGTGTGACTGCTGCAGGGGGACTACTGTACAGCCTGGGGGGCCCTTACACCGGTACTGTGTGGTCCACTGCAAGGGTGTGGGGGCATGACTGTCACAGGCAACCACGCAGTCTGCTCGTGGGGCATGACTGTGTTGGCTGCTGCTGTCCACTGTGCACATGCCAGTTCTGGTTCTGTCCACCTGTGGGCACAGCAGCTGTCTCATGCATTCCCATGGGGGTGCTTGGGCACCTTGTGGTCCATCACTCATTCCCTGTCTTGTTTCCCCTCTTGTAGGACAGGCCAGGCCTCAGGCCAGAAGATGCCGGCAGGCCATGAGTGGTGGGCACCATCTGCTGAAACATAGAAACATAGATTTTGATGGCAGATAAGGACCACTTGGCCCACCCAGTCTGCCCATTTCCCTACCTAATGGATAAGCTGCAGATCCTAGTTAACCAGCAGCCTACTTCTTTCTACCCCCACCCCCTAGAATTACCTTATGACTGTCCCATGCATGCTTGAATTCAACCACTGTTTTTGACTCCACAACCTCCTCCGGAAGGCCATGCCATGCATCCACAACCCTGCATGGACTAGTGCGGATGCATATCGCCAGGACTAACATATTGGTATGTGTCTGCAGGCGCCATCTTGGCATGACATGGGTGCTCATTCAGGAGGTGCTCCTGCTGAGGGGCTCGCAGCAGTGTCTGCATCACTGACCCTGTCCTCTCTCACCACTGTGCCCTGGATGTCCCCTTCCCTCCTGATATTTACTGTTGTGTATGTTCCCGTGTGTTTGCTCCCCTTCACATTCCCCTTGTTGACTACTTCGGACCTCCTTCCCATTCCCTCTCCGCTGTTGCTTTTGTTTGACCTCTTGGCACTACACTGTTCTTTTTGTTATAGTAAAGCTTTCTGTTCATGCACCTCTGTGTCTGGGTCTCCTTTGCCTGTGCAGTGCTGCACTGTTCTGTGCTGCTCTTTGGTATGCCCACTCTCTAGCACTGCTATGTCCTTTACGGTGTGCTCACATGTGCAGTGGCTGCTGTGTGCCATGTACCCCTGTGGCATGGGCCCTTGGGCTGTGGCTGTGCACCTGGTCAGTGTGCGGTCCACTGCTTTGTGTCCCTGTTCACCTGTACTGGCATGCCCTCCACCTGCACTGTTGACCTTGACGGTGCTGGTGTGCAGTGCGGTGCTGTGCCCTGTGTCCCTGCTTGTTGGCAAGGCTTGTGGGACCTGTTCCCCTGTGCATGTGCATCTCTTGTACCTCTGTGCACTGTACATGTCTGGTGCCCTCCCAGCATGCCTGTGGCTGTGTCCTCTGCAGTGTTGCCTGTTGGGGTTGTGGTGGTGGAGTGCCATGGGCCTGCCAGTTTCCCTTTCATCTGGGTGGGTGGCTGGGTGTGTTTGGTGGCCTGTGTGTTTCTATTGTGTGGCCTACTGTCACTGTGTCACCATGGATCTGTGTCTGTGCTGTGCACCATGGTTACGGTCACCTTGTGGTTTGAGTCTGCCGAGCTGGTGTGGCACTCTGTTCTGGTGCTACCCTGCCTGTGGCCCCCTTTGACAGTGCTGCTTACTCAGCTTGCTTCTTGCTGCTTACTGTCATGCTCCTGTGCATTTCTGGTTGCTCTGGTGCATGTCTGGTGGTGCAATGGCACATCTTTGGAATATTCAGTGTGGTTTGCGCCTGCGCATTTCTATGGCACATCTTTTGAATATGGCATCAGTTTTCTATGGCGCACCTGCATTTTGCTGTGCATTCCATTGCGCATGTTCTGGGTGAACTATTGAACAGCTGGCCCTATATGTCTAAGTAGCTGTCACTGAGCACCCCAAGTCACCTAGTGCGGCTCTGTTGAAAATTTGAATGTACAAAGAGGTCTGCTTCCACTGAACAGAGAGCACAAGCAGGAGTGCATGAAACCAGGAGGTCTTTCAGATAGCCCAGACCCAGACTGTGCAGGGTCTTGTATGTCAATAAGCACACCTTGAAAGTATTTGCAGGTATTTGAGAGTCCTGCAAACTGCAGATCCGTCTGACCCTAAAAAATTCTGGGCACACATCAATTCCTCCCTAAAGGGTAAAGCTACCACAACAGATGCTGACATAGCTTTCAAGCTCAAATGGGCAGACTGGGTGGGCCATAGGCCCTTATCTGCCGACACTGTCTATGTATCTATGTATCTATGTAGTATCGAATGGGACCCGCATTAGGGATCCAGCTGAATCTGCAAAAGAGATTTATGTCTTCTTTATTAATCTTGATAAATATAGAACTCCTCCAACTGGAACCCCTCCTCTTCCCTCTAGTAAGGTTGAGGCACCCTCCCAATGACCACAGTTCCACCTTAAACTCATCTCTTGGTCTGATGTCCTTAAGCTATTACTGAAGATTAATACTAGAGGATCTGTCGGAGTTGACAAGCTTGAGCCCAAGCTACTAAGGCTAGCTGCCCTGGTCATAGCATCCCCTATTACCTGGCTTTTCAACAGATCCCTTCTTGAAAGGAAGGTACCCTCCCTATGGAAAGTAGCCTTGGTTACTCCAGTACATAAAAGAGGATCTCGAGAGATGGTGGAAAACTACAGACCCATATCAATCCTCCCAATGCTAAATAAGATCCTTGAAAGGCTAATTTACAACCAAATACAAGATCAGTTGGAGAAATACAACATAACGACTCCTGAACAGCACGGCTTCAGAAAACAACATGGTACCAATACTGACCTTGTTAGCCTGACCACTAGCATACTGGACACCGTAGATAAAGGCTTACTAGTAGGTGGGGTCTTTACAGACCTCACCAAAGCCTTTGATTTAGTAAGCCACCAGCTATTAATCAAAAAGCTAGAATCCGTGGGGCTAGATGTTTCTATGTCAACTAAAATGATGCAGGATCAGTACCAGAAGCCATATGAACAGATACTAAAGAAGCATAATATATACACCTTCGAGGAAAGGAGAGAGAGGGGGACATGATGGAAACATTTAGGTACCTCAATGGAATCAACAAAGGCTAAGAAGGTAGTATCTTTCACAAAAAGAGATGTGCAAGAACAAGGGGCACAATTTGAGGATAGAGGGGAACAGCTCAGGGGCAATATGAGGAAGTATTTTTTCACGGAGAGGGTGGTGGATGGATGGAACATCCTTCCTGAGGAGGCTGTGGGGTCAAAAACAGTGGGGGAATTCAAGAATGCATGGGACAGACATAAAGCAATTCTAGTGGGGGGTAGGAGGAAGTATGCTGTTGGTTAACTGGGATCTGCAGCTTATTCAATAGATAGGGAAATGGGCCGACTGGGTGGGCCAAGCGGTCCTTATCTGCTGTCAAAGTATATGTTTCTTAGGTTATCATTCCCTAACGTGGTTCTCAGTCTATCTGGAGGGAAGATCACAAATTGTGAAGTGGCGTGGAGCACTCTCTGACCAGGAGCCTATCATAGAGGGAGTCCCACAAGGTTCTATCCTTGGACCACTATTATTTTCTTTATTCATAAATGACCTCCCACTGCACACTGGAGAAGCTAAAGTTACCCTATATGCAGATGATGCAGTACTTAACATAACTGCTCCAAATGTAACCCAACTAAATGAACAATTAGGTAAAGACCTCTTAGCACTGGAAAACTGGCTTCTTGCCAACAAACTTGTTCTCAATGGGATAAAAATAAAAGCAATGTTGTTCAGGCCAAGGAGCCTTGGTACTGATTGCACTGAAAAACTTGAATGCTATCTCTCTGATAGGACAGGAGTAGAGGTGATTAACTCTTTCAAGTACCTGGGGCTCTACCTTGACCAAGACAGCATGTACAAGATCCATCTCAGCCATGTAACAAAAATTATAAACCAGAAGGTGGGCCTCCTATATCGATTAAGCCCCTTCCTTACCCCTGAATCTCACTGTAGAGTAACCCAAGGTACCCTCCTACCTACTCTACTCCATGGGGCCCCAGTGCTACTCTCTTTTAGGAGTACTGAGCTCCAGATGCTAAGAACTCTCTACCACAGGATAGCGAGGTTTGCCTACTAAGCGAGCCCACTTGACCATCACTGTATAGTGCTGAAATCGCAAAACTAGCCATCACTTGAGGGCAAACTGGCCTACCCCTCCCTATGCCTAGCCTATAAACTAAGGCAGGACAATACCTCCCCTCCTAGACTAAAAAATCTGCTGCTACCTAAACAGTGTAAAAGAACACTGAGGTCCTCGGAACTCCAACTACTCCAGGTACACCCAGAGTCAGAAACTCTTGTGGAGTGAGATCATACTCTTCCTTTACCCCTTCCTTGTGGAATGGGCTCCCCTATGGCATCCAATCATCAGCTTCCCTTAGGGGATGTAAGAAAGAGCTCAAATCCCATTTACTGAAATTGAATCACTGCTCCTGTCATAACTGATAATGGTCTAAATTAGCACACCAGGCACCAACCTATTAAGCTTACTGATCCTTGTCGCCCGGAAATTATATAGGGCCCTGAGAGTACTAATCCCATATTGTACTGGGATACATGCCTCCCCCTTTTGTTAATTTGCCCCTGCACATCAAGTGCTCCCCTTGGTTAATGACAGGTGCTGTATGTCTGTCATGATAAGAATTATCTATGTAATATGTTGACTAATAATGCTGTATTCCTCTGCATAATGTGCCTATTGCTGTGTCCTAAATGTATAATGTGTATGTCACTGCTTTATGTCTCTCTGTAATTAATCCCGGGTCACCCCTGAAAAAGGGATCATCTGGTCTCCGTGGGCCTACCCAGTTACCAAAATTAAATAAATAAATACATAAATAATGCACCATTGAACTGGCAGCCAGTGGACAGCATGAGAACGGGTGTGATATGCTCGAACAAGGAGGTCCCAGTAACCAGCCATGCTGCCGCATTCTGAACTAGCTGCAAGTTATGCATCAGCCTTGTGGATAACCCAAGGTAAGGAGGGTTACAATAATCCAACCTAGATGCGACTAAGGCATAAACCAGTGTTGCCAGATCAGTTGGTTCAAGAGAGATCTTGATCTGGGCAATGTTACAAAGATGGTAAAAGCCACTGCGGACAACAGCTTACACCTGGAATTCCAGTGTTCACTTGGAGTCCACAATGGCCCTCAGGTTCTTCACCCCATCTGCAGTGCAAAGGGCAACACCATCCAACAAAGGAAGGGAGGTGCTACCACTTGTTGCCACTGAACCTGATTGACCTGGTTCCTCAAGTAACACCTCTGTTTTTGATGGATTAAGCATAAACCAGCTGACTGCCATCCAGTCTTGGATCTCTCTAAGGTACTTGCTCAGTTCTGAAATGGCTGTGCTGTCATCAGGGGCACAAGACTCATATGGCTGGATGTCATCAGCATAGCAATGAAATGCCAAGCCATAGCACCTGATGATCTCCCCCAACGGTAACATGTGCACATCAAATAATCTTGGATTATGTGATGCTTTGCCTATGTTATCCTACAGTATACTACTGATTACACTATGTTCTATTATAGACAAGGCCTTTTTAGCTACTGCTGTCTTCCCTACTCATGTTTTTTGCTTCCCCTCCCTTGTTCAATGAGGATCCTTTGTAAAAGAGCTTGTAGCTCAAAGGTTGTAATTCTGGTTATTCAATAAATAAAAATAAAATAAACAAAATAACATTGGGGCCAAGATTGCCCCTGAGGCACACCACAGCAGAGGGCAGCACTGCTCCATGTAAAGTAGCCAAATGCAACCTACTGTGTTCTGCCAGACCTGTATGACTCAAACCACTGTAATACCATTCCTGAGAGTCCCATATACACTTCAGGTGATCCAGCAGCACCCCATGATCCACCCTGTCAAATGCTGAGGTGATGAGAAGGACCAGAATGGAATGACGTCCGCTATCCCTCGCTAGGAGATCATGGTGCACCCTGATTAAGGGGGTTTCCATACTATGGCGAGGCTGGAAACCAGATTGAAAGGGCTTGTAGGTGTTATATTTCACCAGGTGTTGTTCTAGTTGCACCACCACCACCTTCTTGATCAACTTCCCGAGAAAAGGAAGGTTCGAGGCAGGTCTGTAGTTGAAGAGATCATCAGGGTCCAAGGAAACTTTGTTAAGGAGAGGCCTCACCACAGCTTTTTAAAGGGCTGATGGAAAAACACCCTCCTGAAGGGAATGCCTGACACTCTCCACCCGAATTGGACTGAGCTTGT
The DNA here is from genome assembly GCA_016271365.2 of Neoceratodus forsteri. NCBI lineage: Eukaryota > Metazoa > Chordata > Ceratodontiformes > Ceratodontidae > Neoceratodus > Neoceratodus forsteri. The sequence continues at coordinate 736,004,719 of CM057454.1, forward strand.
CCCAGTATTCTAAAAGAAGTCTGGTTGGCCCAGGGTCCAATGCACAGAAGGTGGACTGCAATGCAGAAACCACCCAGGAAATACCAACCACTGAAACTGGCTCAAACTCAGACCACAAAAACAGAGTGCCTACATCCTGTGAAGATCATATACTGTCAGCCGATGACAGGCCACTAGGAGATATCCCTCCCCGCATAGTGGACACCTTGTCTAGGAAGAACCAGTTAAACTCCTCGCATGTCTCAATAGAAAAAGCTCATTAGGACTGCAGACAGACTAGATTTCAGTCTGTCCACAGTGTTGAAAAGTGGAGCCAGACAGTTCTTTCCAGCACAAAACAGCTGTGACAGGAATGCTGACTTTTTCAGATTGATTACCTGCTGATACTCACCATAGTGAGTTCTCAGCATCCATTTGTCCTTCTATGAGTGAACCTCCACCAACAATGCTCCAACCTCCACCCCTTAGTCTTCAATCTCCTCAAGTCCTCATCATACCAGGGTGAACTGTGGTGGGAGGTCAAGGGGTGTACACAGAATGGTGCTACAAAGTTGACAACAGTCGAGAGGGCTAAATTATAACCCTCCACAGCTGCCCCTGCTCCCATTATACAAGCCATCTTCTTACTCGAGATGTCCAGTACTGCCACGATGCTCTGAGGCTCCAAATTTTTAAAAGAGTGGTATCTAACCATCTCCACTAGAGAGGTTAAATGGGAAGCCCTGCAGAGGAACTGAATGACATGATGATCAGCAACCTATACAGAGACAATGCCACCTCCTCCTTTCTGCTGGTGATTGATACCCTTTCCTATGCACCCCAGCATCCCACTCACCATCTCTACTACCTTGTCACACAGCCTGGCTACATTTAGGTCATCCAATGTGATTACCCTCCATTCTCTTTTCTGCTTGGTGGTCATCAATACCATTCTGCCCATTTTGTACTCCACCCCTGGGTTTCTATTCCCTAAGTGCATTATTTTGCATTTTTTCACATTGAAACCCAACTGCCATATCCTTGACCACTTCTCTAGTTTTTTTTAGGTCTCTTCTCATCCTTCCCGCCTCTAGAGTGTCCACCCTATTGCAGATTTTGGTGCCATCTACAAAGAGGCAGACCTTCCCTTCCAGCTTCTCTGCAATATCTCTTACTAAGACATTAAAGATGACTAGTCACAACACTGGTCTCTGCGGTACCCCATTGGTCACCCTCCCTTCCTTGGAGTGAACTCTATTTACCACCACCCTATGTCGCCTATCCTCTAACCAATTTCTTATCCAGTTTACTACCTTTTGACCCACTCCTAAGCTACCCAGCTTGCTTACTAGTATCCTAAGTGGAACACTGGCCACTGATCTTATGTGATCAATGGCTTGTCATCGGTGTAGGTTGTTGTGTTGGTGTCACAGTTGGGGGGCATACCATATATGGGTAGGGCTTATTGTGTACGGAAATCAGTGGCTCTCAAAAAGTTGTGCACATTCTAAAAGTTGCTGCGCACATTCTAAAAGTTGTGCACATTTTATAATTAAGTGCGCCTGTGTCCTTGCTTGACTTGACACTCTCTGGCAACGGCTTCCACTTTCACTTTCACTCACCATGATTTGTGCAGGCTATACCTTTGGGACCACAGTAGTGATTTGTGATGCCCACCCTCAGCAGGTCTGAGGGGATTCCCCTGAGCATGGTAGTGCTTACTATGCTGAGCTGCTCCTCAGCTCACTCTCCCTCTCTCTCTCTCTCTCTCTGTACTGGCTGTCACTGTTGGATTGCTACATCAGGTTTGTATGTGCTGGGCTTTGATAACGATAGGGGGAAAAAAATGTTCCTTGGATTATTTTTTTTGGATACAGTATAGGCAGTAAATGACAATACACACTGGTAGTGCTAACTCAGCAGAGCCACTCCTCAGCTCTCACACTCTCTCTTTCTCTCTCTCTCTCTCTCTCTGGCCCCTTGCTACAGTAATTCCCTTTGTAGAACCATATACTATAACAAATAAAATATGGGTGACCATACTCAACTTGCCTTGTGTTTCCATCTCGAGGATGAGATAACAGCATGGACTTCTTGAGCTTCACTCTCGATGTCCATATGCTGTTATTTCAACCCCTTGAAGGAAATACAGGCTTGTGTATGGTCACCCATACATTTTTCCTTATATAGCTATACAAAAAACACAGTCACACTCCGATGCACTCCAACTTAAAAATATATAGGCTATAGTTTCCACTCCTGAAACATGACAGTTACCACAGTAGCACCACCAGTCTTTAGTCTCCAAATGTTTCAGCTCCTGAAACATGCCATTGACCACTGTGGTACCACTAGTCTCCAAGTGTTTCAAGTAAACTCCTGTAGTAAGTTGCTGCTGCTGCCTCTGATGTTGGTGATGCACTTTTGTCCAGACCAGTACCATTACCATTTAACTTTTCCAATCAGCACACAATTAAAAAAAGTCTGGGGATGTGGAAACAAGTAGAAAGTGACTGAGTGGGTAAAGGGCTGGTAACTGGACTAGGTCAGGCCACTAGGGAAGGGCTAGGGTGTTGTTTATGTTTTTATTATTTAGCCAAAGACTGAAGTGGTATGAAGTGGCCCATTAATCCAACAGGGCCAAGCTGAAGGCATAAGTGCCAAATTTAGGCACATTCACAAAGTACAAATTCAGCATCTGCCCATCCTTACTTTGTGTGTATGCATCACATCCATCCATTGACAGGAGGGCTGTGTTCACCCTCTCAAATAACAAATCATAGCATAACACTTTCATACATGCACAGCTTGCATTGCATACAGTTTATTGGACAGGCTCTGATACTATGCATGTTCATATTTTTCAGACCACAAACAGCATTATGGTTAGAACTGCAGTGAATTTTTACTATGCAGGTGAAGGCGATGAGAGTCATGAGCTTCACACTACACATAGCAGGGTGAAGTTTCCTGATTTAACCCAGACTGCATGACAAAGGTCTGTATTTCTTGTCTTTCAAAACTGGTTTAAACAAAAAACATACCTAAAACATAGATCTATAGTCTCACCCCCTCCGACCACACCATTCATTGAATAAGTACAGCACCCTCCTAGCACTAACTTCCCTCCTTCCCCCACAGTCCAAGTTTCCTTATAGCAAAATCCCTTCCCAGTACCAGCCGAATAACTCCCACTGTCACGCATACGCTTTTGTGAGATTGGTAAGATTACTGTTACATTTAGTGTTTAAGTCAGCTGTGGTGAAATCTGTATAGTGATATGGTCAGCAAAATATAGTACTAGCTGAGAGTACTTCTGCTCAGTATTTACTAAAGAGAAGAGGGGGGTGACACCCAAGGGGGGAGAAATAGCCAAAACAGGGGGGGAGGGGATGAAAGATTGGGAAATCATGGATGGCAGAGTTCAGGAGGGTTTGAAGGCACTGAGGGTGGAAAAGGCACCAGGCCCAGATGGCATGCACCCCAGGGTACTGAAGGAGCTGGCAGAGGTCCTTGTAGGACCTTTGGCAGACCTATTTAATGCCTCACTACATTCGCAGTGTGTACCTCAGGAATGGAGGATGGCTCATGTGGTGCCCCTCCACAAGAGTGGCCCCAAGGATGAACCAGGAAACTACAGACCAGTGAGTCTCACATCCAACGTGGGTAAGCTAATGGAGACTATCCTGAAGGAAAGGCTGGTGGTCCTCCTAGAGGCCAAAGGACTATAGGACAGCAGACAACATGGCTGGGTAACTAGGCAACTGGATAGGTGCCATGCAGTGGATGTCCTGTATCTGGACTTGAGTAAGGCATTCGACTCGGTACCGCATGGAAGGCTGGGAAGTAAGTTAGTAGGCACAGGGGCAGGTGCAAAGCTGGTGAGATGGGTAGGGAACTGGCTTCAGGGAAGGCAACAGAGGGTGGTGGTGGGTGGGAGCTCTCACACCCAAGGGTAGTGACAAGCGGTGTTCCACAGGGCTTGGTGTTGGGACCAATGTTGTTTGGGATATTCATTGCAGACATATCATTGGACATCAAGTGTAAGATCAGTCTGTTTGCTGATGATACCAAGGTAGGAGCAGTAGTGGATGACCTAGGGGGATGGCAGGGGTTGCAGGATGATCTGGCAAAGCTTGAAACCTGGCCAGACACCTGGCAACTGGGGTTTAATGCCAAAAAGTGCAAGGTGCTGCATTTTGGTATGAAGAACCCAAGGAGGAGTTACCAGCTGGGGGGAGTGCAGCTAGCCCAGACAGAGGAGGAGAAGGATCTGGGGGTGCTCATTACAGGGTCAATGAACAACTCAGCACAATGTAGGAAGGCAGCTACAAAGGCCAACAAAATGCTGGGTTGTATTGCAAGGGGTATATCCTCGAGGAGGGAGGAGGTGATTCTGCCACTGTATAGGTCATTAGTTAGTCCGCACCAGGAGTACTGCGTGCAGTACTGGCACCTGTATCTGAAGAGGGACATTAAGTTACTGGAGGGGGTGCAGCCCAGGGCGACAAAGATGATCAAGGGGCTGAGGGACTTATCATACGAGAGGAGGCTGAGGGAGTTGAACATGTACTCACTGGAGGAGAGGATGGACGGGGGCATGATTGAAACATTTAAGTACATGAAAGGAATAAACAAGACAGGTACAGAGGGGCTGTTCAAAGTAAGGGAGGGGAGGGACACCAGGGGCCATGATATGAGACTGGAGGGAGGATGGTTCAGGAGGGAGATGAGGAGACACTTTTTTACAGAGAGGGTGGTGGCTGGGTGGAATGCGTTACCTGCAGAAGTGGTATCCAGTAGAACAGTGGACTGCTTCAAAAGGGGATGGGACAGGACAAGGGGGAGGGTCAATGAAGGGGAAGGGTGGAAGGGAGGGGCAGCTGCAGAATAAGGGGTGCTAGCTGCACATTCAAGCAGACTTGATAGACCTCTAGGCCTTTATCCGTTGGCAAATTTCATATGTTCATATTTCGTATTAAGCATACCCCCAAGGAATTCCATATCAATGAAGCTTCACACTGGGTTTAGGCACAGAAATGTAGAAACATAGAACTTTACAGCAGATGAGGACTGTTTGACCTATTCAGTCTGCCCATGTTTCCCTTCCTACACTATTACTGCAGACTGTTCCACTCCACATCTATTTGTCCCTCCCACCTTCCTTGTCGCTATGACTCCCTTGTGCTTATCCCATGCATTCTTGAACCCCACCACAGTTTTCACTCCCACTACCTCCACTGGAAGGTTGTTCCAGGAATCCACAACTCTTTCTATGAAGAAGTACTTCCTCAAATCTCTCCTGCATCTATCCCCCTCCAGTTTCATAGCATGTCCCCTTGTTCTTGCGCACCTTTCATTCTGAAACATACTTCCCTCCTGTATCTTATTTACTCCCGTGAGGTATTTAAAGGTCTCTATCATATCTCCCCTCTCCCTCTTCTGTTCCAGGGTGTACATATTGAGGTATTTTAGTCTCTCCTCATAGGACTTTTGTTGCAGACCCTGCACCATTTTAGTTGCTCTCCTCTGGATCACCTACATTCTATGTCCTTTCAGACATTTGGTCTCCAGAACTGGACACAGTACTGTAGGTTGGGTCTTACCAGTTACCTATAGAGACAACACCACCTCTCACCTTTCTGCTGGTGATACGCCTTCCTGTGCACCCTAGCATCCCACTCACCATCTCTACTGCCTTGCCACACAGCCTGGCTACATTTAGGTCATCCAATGTGATTTCCCCCAGTTCTCTTTTCTGCTTGGTGGTCATCAATACCAGTCTACCCATTTTGTACTCCACCCCTGGGTTTCTGTTCCCTAAGTGCATTATTTTGCATTTTTTCACATTGAAACCCAGTTGCCATACCCTTGACCACTCCTCTAGTTTTCTCAGGTCTCTGCTCATCCTTCCCACCCCTAGAGTGTCCACCCTATTACAGATTTTGGTGCCATCTACAAAGAGGCAGACCTTCCCTTCCTGCCCCTCTGCAATATCACTTACAAAGACATTAAAGAGGACTAGTCACAACACTGATTTCTGTGGTACCTCATTGGTCACCTTCCCTTCCTTGGAGTGAAATCTGTTTACCACCACCCTATGTCACCTATCCTCTAACCAATTTCTTAACCAGTTTACTACCTTTGGACCTACTCCTAAGCTACCCAGCTTGCTTACTAGTCTCTTATGTGGAACACTGTCAAATGCCTTACTGAAATCTAGGTAGGCATGCCCACCGCTCCACCCTAATTTAGTTGCTTGTTCACCCAGTTAAAGAAATCCATCAGATTTGTTTGACATGACCTCCCCCTGTGAAACCATGCTGCTTTAAGTCTTGTAACCCACTGGATTCAAGATAATCCGCAATCTTTTCCTTCAGCAGTGATTCCATTAACTTTCCCACCACCAATGTCAGGCTGACTGGTCTAAAATTGCTGGCCTCCTCTCTGCTACCACTTTTGTGTAGTGGAGCTACATGTGCCCTCCTTCAGTTCTCAGGAACCACTCCTGTTTCCAGTGATCTGTTAAATACATCTGTTAGAGGTGCAGCCAGTATTTTCCTGAGCTGTATTAATACCCTTGGATGCACCCCATCTGGCCACATTGCTTTGTCCACCTTCAGATTAACAAGTCTCTACAGGACTCTCACCACCAAAAGAGGACCAGTGTCCACCGCCCTCTCTCCAAAGCATACTTTTTTGTGGCCCCTCCCCTTCTCCTTCCTCTGTGAATACTGAACAAGAGTATTTGTTTGGGATGTCTGCCTTTCCCTAGTCCCACTCTGTATAGTCCCCCCCTTCCCCTTCCTAACCTTACAATCCCACCTCTGGTCTTCCTCTTTTCACTTAAATACTTTAAAAATGCCTTGTTCACTTTCGTTACCTCCTGGGCTATTCTCTCTTAGGTTTGTGCCTTTGAACTCCTTACTGCTTTCCCTGCTTCTCTCTGTTTCCCCTGATACACCTTCATATCCTCCTCCATCAGCATCTCAACATACCTTTTGAAAGCTACCCTTTTAGCTTTTACCTTTTGAGCCATCTCTTTTGAGAACCATAGCAGTCTGTTTTGCCTGTTGCTTTTGCTCAGTTGTTTGATGCAGAGGTTTGTTGCCTTTACTTGCTCCTTTTTATTTTTGTCCATGGTTTCTCCACCCCACCCAGGTCATCAACCCCGGCTAGGTCATCCCTGAGGCATTCACCCATCTTTTTAAAATCTGCCCTCCTGAAGCCCAGGACTCTTGCACTTGTGTGGTTCGATTCCAAAAGCCATCATTATACTAAACCACGCCATACAGAGATTGCTGGTCCCCAAGTGGCCTCCCACCTTGATGTCTGCAACACTGTCCCTGTTAGTGAGTAGCAGGTCTAGTATTGCCCCATCAGGAGTGGGTTCACTGACAAGTTGCCTGAGGAATGCCCCCTGCAGAGAATCCTGGATGTCCCTGCTTCTAGTTGAAGCCACTGCAGGGAGGTTCCAATCCATATCTGACAGGTTGAAGTCCCCCACCAGCAGCCCCTTTGCTGGCATCTTGTCAGTGGCTTCCACTGGTACCTTATCTAATTCCTCCCCCATGTGCTAGAGGCCTGCAAAGCACTCCAATGTGAATAGTGGTTTCTTTCCCCATCTCTAGGTTGAACCACAATACCTCTGCCTTCTCCCCTCTATTCACTGCATCTCTGTGGTTTTATGCTTACTCTCACATAAAGCACCACACCCCCTCCTTTCCTTCCCACCCGCTTCTTCCTGAACAGAGTATAGCCTGGTATGGCCATGTCCCAGTCATGGTTTTCAGTGCACAATGACTCAGTAATGGTCACAATATCCAGGTCGGCCTCTGCTAAAGTAGCCTCTTGGTCCAGAATCTTATTTCCTAGACTTCTAGCATTCACACATATGACCTTCCAGATTTTGTTTCCACTCTGCTTGTTGCCCCCTTTTTCCTTTTTGCCTTCCCACCTTTCTTTTTAATGCTCCCATGCCTTCTCCCCTTTATCTCTACCACCCTGCTCCCTTTATTAATTTGCACCCTGGGGGAAAGGTGTACAAAACCCCAACAAATTGGAAATTATTCATCCTGCATACAGCTCTTCTCCATCCAAACTGCTGGTTTGTTATACTGCTTCTGTGGTATGCTATATCTGACTGTAAAGTGTGCCTTGTACTTTGATCTGTAGTGAACTGGTTGCTGTAGTTAATGCTGTAGTTAAATGGGAACTGTCAACAATAACATCCTCATACCCAAGTGTAAGGTTGAATCCAATTTGCACTTTGTGTAAAAAAACATTTTTTTGACTTATTGTTTACTGCAGTATAGTAGAATGTATTACGTTACTTTTGCTGACTTAATATTCCATTTCCTGTAACCAGAAATTCCAGAATCCCCTGTAACTGACATTAGAGGAGGACTGCAGAGCTGGGATATTCAATAGCCCGCCTTATACATGTTAAAGATTTTGTAAGGTAAAATCAGATGTTTGCTGGTCCTGCTGTGGTAACGGGGCTTAGTACAGTCCACTGTGACTAGTGTATATCTAGCACCAGGATAACGGCAGACCAGCAAACAGAAGATTACAGCTTATATAAAAACTCTGACATTCACTGTAGGCTATTAGATCTCCCACTGCTGTAGTCCTCTGATTTCAGCAACAGGGGAGTCTGGCATTTCTGGTTACAGGAAATGTCAGCTTACAAGTCAATGAAATTAGCCTGATACAATCTGCTACACTGCAGTGATCAGTAAGTAAAAAAAGTGTTTTTGCACACAAAGTGCTAATTGGGATTAGCCTCAGATTTGGGTGTGAGGTTCTTATTGCTGACAGTTCACCTTTAAGGAGTGATTTCACTGATCTGCATTGTCGTGGTCTTTCTGTGGAGATGGTAGTGATTACACAACCTGATTGCTCCCTGTGGTTCTCTGTTGGGCAGTTACTGATCAAACAAGTTGATACTCACTATCGCCCTACAATACAGTAGATGGAGTGGAGGAAAAGAATGAAAAACAATGCTAAGGAGATTATAGAAAATACAATGGCAAAGTGAGAAAGGTTGCTTTGGCACCTTTCAGTACCATTGATACTTTAAATACTGGTGGTGCATGGATTGTAGAATAGTGTAGAATTTACATTTATTGAGTCATTTCCTATTCATCTTCCCTAAGGACTTGCATACCCATGATGTTCTGCAATAGGATTCAGACTTTAAAATGCATGCATGTGGCTTGAAGAGATTAATACAAACCCAACAAATCAGAAATTATCTGTCTTCTTGTATCATTTCTGCATCCAGTTATCTGTCTTTGTGTATCATTTCTGCATCCTACATACTGCACTTTTTCCAAACTGCTTTGATGGTAGCTATATCGAGAGGGGCAGTTCGTTGAAGCCCCCCCAAGCAAGGTCATGAGGGACCGCACGCATAGCCCTCCCAGCCCCAGCTACAGAACCGGGACCCAGGAGGTCGAGAGGGGCAGTATGCTGAAACCCCCCCCCAAGCAAGGTCACGAGGGACCACATGCATAGCCATCCCAGCTCCAGCTATAGAACCGGGACCCAGGAGGTCGAGAGGGGCAGTTCGCTGAACCCCCCCCAAGCAAGGTCACGAGGAACTGCACGCATAGCCCTCCCAGCCTCAGCTACAGAACCAGAACCCAGGAGGTCGAGAGGGGCAGTTCGCTGAAGCCCCCCCAAGCAAGGTTGTGAGGGACCGCATGCATAGCCCTCCCAGCCCCAGCTACAGAGTAAGTGTCTGCAGGAGGTAGATCTACTCGCCTAGGGCTCGATCCTCTATCAGCACGATCTGGACCCGAGAAAGCAGCAACGTTAATTTGACTTAATTTCTTAAAGCAGCAACTTTAGTTTAATTTTATTTCTTGTCCCCACACATGTGGAGATAGTTTTTTTCCCTGTCTCCCTTTGATTCTGGTGCCAAAACCTGCAATTGTTATCTTAGATAGGGCTTACAGTTTATAAGTTCTGTGCTGACCGTTTTTACTTCTGCCTGTTTTGAAATCACTGTACCTGGCGCCAAAATCCCTGTTTGAATTCATAAAGAAGGAGCCTTAAGCTCGGTCAGTAGTTGTGCACTACTGGCCTTGGAAATAGTTTTCGGGCACCAATTTTGTTTGCTGCCCATAGGAAAAGGCACGCTAAATGCTGCAGCTTAACTTTTTAAAAGGGAAAAAAAAATTTTTAAAAATAAAAATAAATAAATAAAAGCGGAGCATAGCCAGCACTTTAACTTCTCCCGATTGGCAAGGGAAAGCGCTGACTAGAGTTAACAGCCCATCCCCTAACAGAAACGCCCCAGCCCAGCAGTATTTAACAGCAATTACTTACCCCTTTTCCTTGTCCACAGACCGGGACCCAGGAGGTCGAGAGGGGCAGTTCGCTGAAGCCCCTCCCCCAAGCAAGGTCACGAGGGACCGCACACATAGCCCTCCCAGCCCCAGCTACAGAGTAAGTGTCTGCAGGAGGTAGATCTACTCGCCTAGGGCTCGCTCCTCTATCAGCACGATCGTGACCCCGCTGGCGCTGTGCGCCGGCTCCCCACTGCCCCCACCACCACCCTTGGTCAACTCTCAGCTTTATAAGATAGATCATGTGAGCTCAAAAACCTATCAGCTCACTTTCCCATTAGTCAGTTATACGGAGTTAACACTAGGGGGCTCACCTTGAAAAAGACATTTCTTACTCATCAAGCATCATGTTAAGCAGCCAAATGACACCAATACATCCCATACTAATCCTTGTATTTGCTTCACACTTACTCCCTCCCACAAATCACAGCAGCAATTGCTCAATTAAACACCTAAATTCCCATTACTCCTTTTCTAACTTAACCTTGAGCCTAAGCTGCACAGAAAGTGGGCTAGCACAGGCAAGGCAATCACCCCGGCACTACACCCACCTCCTGAATAGCCCCAACCCTCTCCTTATACAAGCACAAATAGCCCAAGTGACCCAGTCCATACCCATACCATGCAAACCACCTCATAACAATACAAGCCCACATCAATCCAAAAACAGTACAAAACGGCAACAGTTAGCAGCACTCAGACACGCTCTCCTACTCCTACTACTACTGGCTGGAGACATACACCCCAACCCAGGGCCAGTCCCAGCCACAAGAGCTAAAGGCCAGGGTAATGATGGTCTTCTACTGTCCTCCCTAAATATCCACAGCCTTCCTAAAAAACTAACACTACTTCAAGGATGGGTTGCACAACACGCACCAGACATCCTGGCTCTGTCCGAAACTTGGCTAACTAGAAATGTTCCAGACTCTGCAATTGCTCTAAACAACTACAAAATATTTAGAGAAGACAGAGTTGGCAAAAGGGGAGGTGGCTGTGCTATTTAAGCCAGATCGATATTTCAACCACTACTGGTCCCCCTGCCACCACCGGAACATGGGGCACAAGCCATCACTATCAAAATAACGGTCGGCTCCCAAGGGAATCCACTATATATAATGTCAGTCTACACACCCAACAACCAAAAACTAGCATTTGGCTCCATACTGGCCAACATAGCGCTGCTCCCCCCCCCAGAAGTGACTAATAATAATGGGTGATTTCAATATAAACTGGCTAACAAAGGCATCAGACCCCTTCAAAGACGCAGCGGCAGCGTACGACCAGACCCAGGTTGTCCAGACCCCCACACGACAGGACCCCAGGACAGGATCTCACACCCTCCTTGACCTCATTCTGACAAACTCCCCCAAACACCTCTCAAATGTCAAAGTCCTCCCTGACGTCCTAAGTGACCACTCCCCCCCCCTTCCTGTTCCTGGTCCAACAAGAGTCCACCAAACAATCCCAAAATTTCCTACCAAAGGCACCTCAAAAAAGGTGCCATAACCAAGATAACTCACTCTCTCTCCACCAGTGACTGGACATCTGTCCATACCACCCAATCAGCTGATGAGGCCCTTACCTCCTTTATTAAAACTTTCAACACAGCCTGCGACAAATACACCCCACTCTCAAAAAAGATTCTAAAAACAAGGGACACCTCGTGGATAACACAATCACTGCTAGATCAGATGCACCATAGAGATAATCTCTGGCACAAGGCACTCAATTCCCTGGTACCCCACGACAGGCAACTCTATAGAGAGGTGAGAAACAAATGCACCAGAGCTATCCGACTAGCTAAGGCCAACCATTATAAACAAACACTCACATCGACCTGGGGCACAGGGAACAAGTTCTGGAGCAACGTCAAAGAGCTTTGTGGGAAAACCGTCAACCAAACACCAACCCAAATAATCTATAACGGTGCCCTCTCACAAGACCCCAACGTAATAGCCAATGTGCTGAACAATTCTTTCACAGACCTCAGCCACATCCTCCCATCAAATTTCTTTGACCCACCCCCTAGTGACCCATCTACCTCCTACCCTAGGCACACCCTCCCACCTTTCCGGCTCAAAACAATCTCCTGCAGTAAGGCCAAACACTACCTGGCAAAAGCCTTATGGAATAACAGGTATAGCAGTGACTTAATAGATCTCAAGATCCTATGACTAACGCTAGACACTACCCTCCCACACATCACCAAAATATTCAACCTATCACTACGCCTAGGGCAATTCCCCACTCTATGGAAAAAGGGAATTATCACACCTATCCTAAAAAAGGGTGACCCAACAGACCCCAGCAACTACAGGCCTATCTCGATACTCCCCCCACTCTCAACAGCTCTTGAAAGAATAGTTTTAGACCAACTCACTGAGTACCTGACAAGCCACTCCCTGCTCTGCCAAGAGCAACATGGTTTCAGAACAGATCACAGCACCACCATGGTACTCCTCGAACTCACATCCTACATACATGAGGCTCTTGACGTGGGGGAACTAGCAGGTGCAGTCTTCATCGATCTAACCAAAGCGTTTGACACCGTTAGGCATGACCTACTGTTACATCTACCCCCTCCCTTAACCTAGCCCCAGACACCATACACTGGTTTAAGAACTATCTCACAGGCAGATCACAAGTAGTCAAAATCAACACCACCCTATCTACCGAGAACCCAGTGCAATCTGGTGTACCCCAAGGATCAATCCTAGGCCCTCTATTATTCACCCTCTTCCTGAACTCCATCCCAAGAGCATGCAATGGTAAGCTTCTGCTCTATGCAGAAGACGCAGCTGTCTACTGGAAAGATCACACCCCTAGCTCCCTCCAGCACAAGCTTCAAATTTACTTCCATGAACTAGAAGACTGGTTTATAAAGCACCGGTTAATACTTAACTATACCAAAATAAAATCCAGGATCTTCGCGCACCGACAAAGCCCCCATAATAACTCCCACCTTAACATCTCCAACTACCAGGGCATTAAAATTGACCAGGTCACATACTTCAAATACCTTGGCATCACACTAGACACATCTCTCACCTACCACACACACATCAACCACCTCTCCTCCTCAGTGAACACCAGACTTGGGATACTCTATAGGCATACACAATGCCTCCCACCGCAGGCCCTACGTTTGGCAGTAACCAGCTCAGTCATATCTTTGATAGACTATGGAATAATAATATATGGGACGGCTGACCCCACAGCCTTGAAGCGAATCAATCTTGCCCTCAACAAAGCCAGCCGTCTGATTACTGATAGTGACCAACTTACCCACACCTGCGACCTCTACAAAATAGCTGATTGGCTTACCTTCAAAGGAAGGCTAAAATATCATACCTGCCTTCAAGCCAAGAAAATCCTATTGAAAATTGCTCCCACTGGCCTTCACTCCCTAATACAACCTAGCACCCACAGGAGCACCCAAAGGCACCTAGCAAATATGCCCTTCCATGTCCTCTACCGGAGGACCGCGCTAGGCCAAAAGTCTTTCAGTTGTCGTGCACCCACCTGGCTCAATGAACTGCCTCCGCTCATCTCCTTGGCCCCAAGATTAGGTCAGTTTAAAACCGCCACCAAGAGACACCTTATAGACTCAGAGACGTGTAGCTGCAATTGAGCACACAACACTATCTCAACGCAGGGTTGATAACCAACCCCTAGTAGCTACCTAATACCACATATGTTGGCACAAACTACGGAAATGACTAACTTTTCACCCTTATGTGGTATGTTCTACAGACACAGGGCTGCTAAGTAACCCTTTAGATACTTTCAATCTATATAAATGTATGTTGTCATTATGTAAGCACCATTGTATATCACAAAGCCTTGTACCATGTTTTCTTGTATAAATCTGTATGTTTGTCCAGACGTGGAGCCTTTGCAAAGGAGTCTCATACTCAAAAGTTGTAATTCCGAAACTTTAATAAATAAATAAATAAATAAAATATCTGACTGTACTAGAGCACCATACCGTGGTCTGTAGTGAACTGGCTGCTTTAAGGAAGGAGTGTTCTGCATTCCCATAGCCCTTTGTGAGGCTGGCAGTGATTACACATGCAGATTGATCACTATGATCCTCTGTTAGGCTACTGATAATCAAACACGTTGACACCATAAGTAGTACAGTTTGGAATAACTTAAATGTCAGAGTGTTACACCTCTCAGTACCACTGATACTTTGATTGTAGTATGTCATTATGTGCAGTATGTGAATGTTTTAGAACCAGGTTGTTCCTGAAAAAGAATCAAATTCTAGTGAGCACGCCCATTTGAGAATTAAACAAAAGTACACTGTACTAAACTATCCCGTGTCCCTGTCTCTCCTGTCTTCTGTGCCAGATCAATGATTTTTTTTGTTGCTAGCTGAGGTTTTAGTTTATACTGTGAGGGACTGGGTGACAGTCTCATCAGTAATACTGAAATGGAAAGTCTTATGCAACATTTCATCTCTAGTCAGCTGTTCAGTTAGTACCCCACCAAAACGATGTTATTCAGACAGGACAGTCCTGTACATGGGATATTTAAGCAAGCGTTTGTCAATGCCGAATGTTGATTGTTTATATGTGCTGTTTAGGTATGTGGAAGTGAAAGTAGCAAGCCTAAGAACTGTCATGTGCCCCCCCCCCCAAGGCATCTACTGTGTCTTTCTGTTGAGTATTCACAGAAGAGGGGGAGGGGCAAGGGCCACAGCATTATAGTAGTTGCAAAGGTGTGAAGAGGTGGACAATAGTCCATTCACAGGCAGAAGAATCCTGCAGGAGGTGAGTAAATTGAAGGTGGACAAATCAATGGGACCAGATGGCATACACCCAAGGATATTAAAAGAACTGTGAAGGGAAATAACATTACTTCTGGCAGCCATGTTCACTGAGTCATTCAACACAGGGGTGGTACCAGAGAATTGGAGGAGGGCACATGTGGTCCCTCTATACAAATCCAGCAGTAGGGAGGAGGCGGGGAACTATAGGCCGGTCAGCCTCACTTCAGTAGTGGGGAAGATGATGGAGACATTGGTTAAAGAAAGGATAGTGGGGCATGTAGAAACCATCAGAGCCCAGGACCATAGGCAACATGGATTGACAGTGGGGAGGTCATGTCAGACAAATCTGGTTGATCTCTTTGGCTGGGTGACAAAGGAAGTAAATCAGGGTGGGGCAGTGGACAACGCTTACCTTGATGTAAGCAAAGCCTTTGACATGCCCCACATAGGAGTCTGATAAACTAGCTGAGTAGGTGGGGCATGGGGGAAAGGGTGGTAAACTGGGTTAGAAACTGGGTAACAGACAGGAGGCAGAGAGTGGTGGTAAATGGGGCGCAGTCTGGGGAGAGGGGGTGACCAGTGGAGTGCCGCAGGGAGTGGTCCTGGGGCCAGTCTTGTTCAATGTCTTCATTAGTGACATTGCAGAAGGGTTTAAGGGAAAGGTCTGCCTGTTTGCAGATGACATCAAGATGTGTAACACAGTGGATACCCCAGAGGGGGTGGAGAAAATGAGGAGGGACGTGGGGAAGATTGAGAAATGGTCTGAGGACTGGCAACTGAAGCTTAATTCAAAAAAGTGCTAAATTATGCACCCAGGACACAGAAACCCTGGGGAAAGATACAGGATGTGGGTGGGGGAGTTGCTGACAGTCACAAAGAAGGAAAGGAACCTGGGGGTTCTTATTTCAGATGACCTGAAAATGTCAAAGTGGTAAGGGGGCTGAGAGGGCCAGAGACATGCTGGGGTGCATAGGCAGGGGTATCACCAGCATAAGGAGGGAGGTAGTGATGCCATTATACAAAACCATAGTCAGGCTTGACATGGAGTACTGTGTGCAGTTCTGGAGGTTGCACCTTCGTAAGGATATTAACAGGATGGAGATGGCCCAGAGAAGGGTGAATGAGATGGTACAGAGCTTGCAACTCAAGACTTATGAGGATAAATTAAGGGACCTCAATATGTACTCACTGGAAGAGAGGAGGGAAAGAGGGGATATGATAGAAACATTCAAGTACCTCAAGGGTATAAATATAACTACTGAGAAGCAGGAGAGAGCTGCTGTAGGCATATGTGCCAACTTGTGTGTGATATTCTTTTGTTCTTATAAATCTGTAATCTCCAGTATTTCAGTAACCACATGGCCACACTGCCTTCTTTAGGCAATTTTATGCTGGTTGATGCCTGGTGTCAGATGGCAGACAGAGAGCTCACCAGATTGTGTTGTCATTTGGAAAACTTCATAGAGTGTTCTTTTACTGGTGAGCATTTTGGAAAGCTGGTGAAGGTTTCACAATTTTTATAATGATTTTATCTCCTTATGTGTGTCCCCTTTGGTCCCCCCATCCCCACACCCCAACAGTCTTCAGCGGCCACAGCTGCAGCCTTCTTCTTGCCAAGATGATGGGTGAGAAACAGAGAAACATAGAATTTGATGGCAGATAAGGACCGCTTGGCCCACCTAGTCTGCCTATGGCCCTACCTGAGGGATAAGCTGCAGATTCTAGTTAATCAACAGCTTACTTCCTCCTACCCCCAGTAGAATTGCCTTATGTCTGTCCGTGAGCAGCTGCCTTCACAGTCTGTGAAGTGTGACGTCGTTCAGTGCCGCTTATTGGTAATCTTCCAATGCAGGTGAGGCACTGCCAGCCCCAAACTAACTCAGGACAAGCAAGTTTCAAAGTGAGGAAGAAATGGAGTGAGCAAGAATCAAGTACTCATTAAGATGTGGGGTCAATTTTAAGATCAGCATACTGGTGTGGCCATAGCAAATAGAACCTCAGCTCTTTAAGCAGCCTTATGAAGAGTAAAAGCTTCTAGAAGCACTGGGGTTCTGTTTATTGTACTGTAAGTGAGCTGCATCTAATTCGGTAATTTACTGTACCTTACATCTGGATGTATGGTAGGCCCAACTTTAAATAAACACTGCACCTGAATTAACACATGGTGCTATAGAAACATAGAATTTGTCAGCAGAAAAGGACCGCTCAGCCCACCCAGTGTGCCCAAGTGTTCTCTACCTACTTGTAACTCCTGCCTGTATATGTTACTGCATGTCTTATTATGCCTACATCCATCAGGACCTCCTTGTGAATGAGCTTGCTTAATGGATTTCTCCTGCAATGAACTTGAACCTGCTCCACTTCCATAGCCCTATTGATCTCTGTTGACCCCTCCTTCCCCTTGTTCTGATACACCCCTATATTTATCCCATGCATGCTTTATGCCCCCTACCATTTTGGCATCCACCACTTCTCCTGGCAGTCTGTTCAAGGCATCTACCACCCTTTCAGTAAAGAAATATGTCTTCACATCTATACTGAATGCCCCCCTAGCTTCATTGTATTTCCCTTGGTTTGTGTTCTCATCCTCATTTGAAGGGAACTCCCCAACTGTACTCTCTTTTCCCCTGTGAGGTACTTTGTAGATCTTGATCATGTCACCTGTCGCCCTGCTGTCTTCCACAGTGTACATGTTGAGATTCTTCAGCATTTCCTTGTATGGATTCCTGTGAAAATTCTGAACCATTGTAGTTGCCCTCCTCTGCAAAACCTCCACCTTATGTCCTTTTTGAAGTGTGGACTGTAAAACTGGACACAGTACTCCAGCTGGGGGTATAGCAGGGAGTCATACAATTGCAGCACAACATCCCTCCTCCTCCTAGTGGAGATGACACTCCTTATGCACCCCAGAATCCAATTTGCCCTGCCCATAGCCTTGTCACACTGTACTGCCTTCTTGAGGTCCTCTGATATAATAACCTCAAGGACCCTTTCATGTCTAGTGAGTATCAGTACCTCTCCCAGTCCTACACCCAGCATCGGGGTTCCTATGCCCTAGGTACAAAACATGATTTTACACTTGTTGGCATTGAACCCCAAGTAAGTAAGAAAATGTAATTGATTTGAATGAATTGTAGGCTTTTAAGCAGCTTTTCAGGGAGTGTGTATGTGTGTGGGGGGGAGGCTCTGCTACTATAACTATTTGCTTTTTATTTGGTATAATGTGCGAACAGAGTAACCCTGCTCCCCACTCCATGTGCTATATCGGAGATAAAGAGCCCAAATAGCATTGGCCCAAGCATTGAGCCCTGCGCCACCCAGCTTGTCACTGCTCTGGGTGCCGAGAGCTACCACACCACCACCACCCTCTGCACCCTCCCCTGTAACCAGTTCTCTATCCATTTAGTCAGAACACCTTCCACCAGTACCCCTCCTTCTCCTCACTCTTCTCCTCCTTGGCCTGTGTCCCTCCTCCCGGTAGTCCGCATCCTTTCTCCTACTTATTCTTACCGGGTGGTGGTGCCTTCTGTATTACACTCAGACCACTCTGCCTGCCCTCTTGCAGGGTTACTACACCTCAGCCTTTATCTATATCTAGAGTGGTGACCTCATTAGGCTCCCCTGTCCGGACCTTTCTACCAACCTCAGTCTTTTGGCCACCCCCTCCCATTTGTTTAAATCCACCTTAGTAGAGATATACCCATCTAATCCTGCCTTTTTCTTTTTTTTTTCATATTTTCTCACTGGGCTACGATCGGCTTGGTCATTCCGACCAACCCCCCTAGCCTTGCCCCTGACATCAGGCCAACTTGCTCACCTCCACGGATTACCCCCGTGGTGGGGTGGTGAGGAGCTTACCAGGTCTACCCACCAGAGCAAGATCTGGTAGAGGAGGCACCATTTGGGGCTGGTGAAGGGGGGGGCAGTAGCTCATGCTGCGTGACTGTAGCCCATTTTCCACTTTTCTCCCCCTTTGCGGAGAGCGGGCATGCAATGATGCTTAGGCACAGTGTGCCAATGTCTGCCACATCCTGCCACCCTTTACTACATGGCTGTAGTAGCTCCCGCAGTCATCAACAGGAGCTGCTATAGAGTGGTGGGTCCCTGGATCCTGCCCCAGGATAGGAGAGCAGTCCTCCAGATTCTCAATCCTATCCTTCCCTTGTAAACGCCTGGTGGTCTGGGCTTGTGTCCGAACCTGGGTTGGCAGCATGGCGTGAGGTGTGGCATCCAGTGCCTCAACCCTCAGTGCCAGTGGCCAATCAGCAATGCTACCTTTAATACTCCCTTCCCCTTCCTGCTCCAGTGGACCCTGTCCCCCACGTAAAAGTCACTAGTCCCCCCAGACCCTACCCCAGTTAGTCACTAACCCATAATGTTTCATGTGGCACCAATCCCTTAGCCACTTTAACCCCTCAAGCCTACCCTTCCTCGCCATGCTTGCACATGGTACTGGCACAATCTCCAAGAATGTCACCAACTTCCCAACCCCCTCACATTTCCTGCCCAAGTACTCAAACCTTCCCCTCACTACTTCTACAGTGTCCCCTGCCAAGTCGTTTGTACTCACATGCAACAGTAAATGAGGTTTCTTCCTCCCCCTCACTGCACGCTTGAGCAGTGCCTGCCCTGCCCCTCCTGCAGTCAGCCTTGGGACAGCTTCTACCCAAATATGGCTGTGCCTTTCCCCTTTCCACCCCATCTTACCCATTTCAGCATAGAATCCCTAGGATGAATACCCCCACCCTTACCCCTTTCCTTCTAATGCCCTTATACCACCCCAGTATTCATTCTTCCCTGTCCCTTACCCCCATCACTGCCCCTCTGTGACTTCTGTATCTGTACCCCCTACTTCCGCCTCGCCCCTTTTCTCTGCCTTATTCCTTCTATCCCTTGAATCCCTTCCCAGCCTGACTACTTCCTACTGGGCTTCCATGTCAACCTCACCTCCTGCTGATTTCCAACCCCTGTCCTATCCCGCTGTTGTCAATTTAGAGCCCCATTCCTTCTACCCAGATAGTGATGCCTCCCATCCTTCCCCTTCCATAGCCTTCTCTCCTTCAGTCACCACCCCTCCTTCCTTACTAGCCCCCTTCTACCCTGTTGTCATCAATATCTCTTCCCCTAACTGTTGCCATTCCTCTCATGCCCCGCTTGTCCTCCCCTCTTCAGTATGTTCCTGCTCCCCCCTCTCTGTCCCATAGCAGAGGTTCGAATCTATTCATAGTCGATACCTGTCCTACATCTCTTCCCCCTATCAGTTCCCCCCTCCAACTTGTTCCTGTCCGTGGCACCCCTGGTCCCTCCCTACCTGCAGCCATCTGCTCTCTCCCCTGCTACTCCTTGTGGTCTCTTCCTCCCCCATCAGGAGGCCACCCCGCCCTCACCTCAGGCACCCCCTTCCTTCTTCTCTCTTTTCTGCTAGTGCCTCTGATACTGGCATCAGTTTCAGTCCCTACTTATTCTTCCTCCATCCCCCTTTTCCATCCCTTATTCCCCCCCTCAGGATGCCTACCATACTCATCTGTGTGCCACTTACATCCCTCCCTCACCTCCAAATTTCCTCCTTCAAACTAGCCAGTCATCTACAGACCATACCCCCCATCCTTGAAGCCCAGTCCAGCATCATGGCAGACCCACACCCTGTACACCCCTCCGCCCTTCCAAAGATGCCCGCCCTATTGACATGTGGCACCTGCCCCATTTTGGCCCCCATCTTATGTTATGGGATCTCACTCCCAGGTTCTGTACCCTACTACAACTGTTAGGCCCCTATTTACTCAAATTCCTGCCTCTCCCCACACTAGTCCCCCTACTGACCCCTTGCCTACTGGGGTAATTCAGTCTCAAATCTCATCCGTTACATACTGTATTACTGTAGCAATCCTAAAGCCTCCTTGTCCGTTTTTCACCTCTCAGCTATCATACTCTTTGTCCTCTGCTGTCACATAGTTTCAGTAAGCCCAGTTAGACATCCTATTGTACTCCAAGTATTACTCAGCTCAGTTAGAGAAATAAACAGAACAAATACATATGTATTATTACAGCAATCATAACAGTATATCTCAGTACTTAGTTCAGTTAGAGAAAGAAACAGAACAACTAACTCTGTATTATTACAGCAATCCTAAAGTATCCAATCATTGCTTTGTCTGCACTCCAGAGACCCTGCTGTAATATAGAACCACAGAGGACCCTGGGCAGGAGGGTGGGCAACTGTAAAGTCCAGGCAGAGCTCCATTGAGCTCGCTCACTCCCCCTCTCTCACTCGCTCGTTCTATTTCTCCTGACGCTGCAAGCTGCCATTTTGTACTGGGCTCCTGCTTGCATTGGTGCCTTTTTCTGCCCACAAAGCAATCTGCATCAGTCCCGACACAGCTCCGTTAAGCTTGCTCACCACCCTTCTCTCACTTGCTCATTCTGTTTCTCCCAGAGCTGCAGGCTGCCCTTTTGTACTGGGTTCCTGCTTCGCATTGTTACCTTTTTCTGCCCACAAAGAAATCTGCAGCAGTCCTGACACGGCTCCATTGAGCTTGCTCACTCCCCCTCTCTCACTCGCTCATTCTGCTTCTCCCAGCACTGCAGGCTGCCCTTTTGTACTGGGCTCTTGCCTGCATTGTCACCTTTTTCTGCCTAGAAAGAAATCGCAGCATTCTCGACACAGCCCTGTTGAGCTCGCTCACTCCCCCTCTCTCACTCACTCATTCTGTTTCTCCCGGAGCTGCAGGCTGCCCTTTTGTTCTCTGCTCCTGCCGGCATTGGTGCATTTTTCTGCCCACAAAGAAGTTCACAGGTGTCCCAACAGAGCTCCGTTTAGGTCGCTCAGTCCCCCTGTGTCACTCGCTCAATCTGCTTGTCCTGGCACTGCAGGCTGCCCTTTTGTACTGTGCTCCTGCCTTCATTAGCACCTTTTTCTGCCCACAAAGAAATCTAGAGCAGCCCCGACAATGTTCCTTTGAGCTCGCTCACTCCCCCTCTGTCACTCGCTCATTCTGTTTCTCCCAGCGCTGCAGGCTGCCCTTTTGTACTGGGTTCCAGCCTACATTGGTGTCTTTTTCTGCCCACAAAGAAATCCGCAGCAGTTCCGATAGAACTCCGTTCAGCTTGCTCACTCCCCCTCTCTCACTCGCTCATTCTATTTCTACCGCCGCTGCAGGCTGCCCTTTTGTACTGGGCCCCTGCCTGCATTGACGCCTTTTTCTGCCCACAAAAAAATCTGCAGCATTCCTGACAGAGCTCCGTTGAGCTCCCTCACTCCCCCTCCCTCACTCGCTAGTTCAGTTTCTCCCGGCGCTGCAGGCTGCCCTTTTGTACTGGGTTCCTGCCTGTGTTGGCTCCTTTTTCTGCCCAAAAAGAAATCCACAGCAGTCCCAACAAAGCTCAGCTGAGCTCGGTCAGTCCCACTCTCTCACTTGGTCAATTTTAATCTGTCTTAATCACTGATTTCCCAAAGCAACTGCGCTATTCTGCACCAGAAGTGCAAAAACATATTTTGGCCAGGATGTGAAAAATGACAGCTGTACTGTTCATAAGGAGGTGTGAAAAAATGCCACTGTTGA
The DNA here is from genome assembly GCA_016271365.2 of Neoceratodus forsteri. Taxonomy (NCBI): domain Eukaryota; kingdom Metazoa; phylum Chordata; order Ceratodontiformes; family Ceratodontidae; genus Neoceratodus; species Neoceratodus forsteri. Next base: position 736,027,389 of record CM057454.1, read on the forward strand.
AAATCTGGTGTGAAAATATTACAAATTTGCGAAGCTACAAGGGTGTGTGGAAACTGCACAACGCACAGTTGTAACACAGTCATTTTATAGACTTTCGTCACCACATTTTCAACATAGACATTTTAGGAGCTCTGCTCATGAACAGTGTCACTGTCATTTTCTCAGTCTATCCCGAAAACTGATTTCCCACAGCGACCACACTATTCAGGGTCGGAAGTGCAAAAACACATTTTGGCCAGGTTGTGTAAAATGATAGCTGCACTGTTCATAAGTAGGTGTGGAAAAATAGTGATGTTGAAAATCTGGAGTGTAAATATTATAAATTTGCGAAGTTACGACCATGCGTACAAACTGCGCAACGCACGGTCGTAACACAGTCATTTTATGGACTGTCATCACAACATTTTCAACATAGGCATTTTAGGACCTCTGCTCAAGAACAGTGTCACTGTGATTTTCTTAATGTGTCCTGAACACTGATTTCCCACAGTGACCGTGTTATTCTGTGCTGGAAGTGTGAAAACACATTTTGGTCAGGATGTGAAAAATGACAACTGTACTGTTCATAAGGAGGTATGAAAAAATGGCAATGTTGAAAATCTGGAGTGCAAATATTGCAAATTCGGGAAGTTATGAGCGTGCGAAGCAACTGCGCAATGCACGCTCGTAAAACAGTAATTATTTGGATTTTTCCCACCAAATTTGCAATATAGACTTTTTGAGAGCCCACCTCATGAACACTGGCACTGTCATTTCATTAATCAGTCCCAAAAGGTGATTCTGCACAGTGACCGCGAAATCACCTTTCGGGACCAAATAACGCCATAACAGTGGCTGAATTCATGAGAAGGGGTCCCAAAACGCGGACTCTGCAGGTAAGTATAGGGTGAGGGGTGTGGGAAGGCAGGGTGCACAGAGGGTGGGGTGGGTTGTGGAGGGGTCAGGGAGACTGCAAGGGAACGTTTTCTTTTTACAGGTTAAAAAAAAAAACAACATTGGGAGACTTTTTTCACATAGGAATTTGGCACACTGGGGTGGGCTCCCAGCGTGCCGAGTGTTTTTTTGGGGGGCAGCTGTAGCCGATGGGGGATTGGGCACCCTCGTCGGCACAAAAGGGGGGAGCGTAAGAGCCGAGGGGGATTGGGCACCCCCTCTGCACAAATCTACTGCTTTTTTGTGGGTGGGAGACATAAAGCCAATGGGGAGTGGGTTCCCCCATCGGCAAATCAAACTGGGAGGGGGGGACATAATGCTGACTGGGAGTGGGCTCCCCCATCATCAACATGAACTAGGATGGGGACTAAAGCCTACAGGAATTGAGGCCCCCATCGGCAAAAACGCACTGTTGTGGGGGGCACATACGCCGAGGGGATTGGGCACCGGCAGTTGGGTTGATATTAGTTAGGAACATGGCGGCAAGCTGCCGCCATGTTCCTACAAACAATATTATAGTAGCTACATTCCACCCAGCAATGACGTTTCGATCCCTCATTGCAGCACAATGGCTGATGCTGCAATGATGAGGCAGCCCCTGATTGCAGCAACTGAAAAGTTTCAAGGTTGTGGCATGCTGGCTGAACTAGTGTCAGCAGCAGCGTGCCACCCTGTTGGAGAACAGGGGCCAAGCCTCAAAAGGCAGTGGGGGCATTGGCCATAACAGTGCCGCACCTCCAGAGCCTGCTTCTGCAGCAAACTGCCGCAACATGTTTCTTGCACATGCTCGCAATCACCTTTAACATATGTATAGTGGCTTTGCTACCGATTATAGAACAAAATAAATTATAGAAACAGGACAGGACTGAATAGTCCAATGAGACTGTCCCATACAGGCAGATTTTCTTTGCCACTTAACTGCTTTCTTTACATACCTTCTGTCCCTTTTATTCCAGGAAGCACAGATCTAGCAGTCTTGAAATGGCACATATTTGTTGATTCAGCAGCTGTCATTGGTAACATATTTCAAATTTTCATTGCTATTTGTATAACAAGGTTCAGTGTTAAATCTGTTTGTTCTCAACTTCCTGGTTTTGTGCTTATGTCCCCCATATTTGAACTTTACCAGTACGAATCCCCGTAATACCATTAATAATTAATACCATTAATAATAATGGTAAGTGCTCTTTGTAGCTGTACAACACTGATCCCAGCAACAAATGTCTAAAAGAAATAGAAACCTAGAAACCTAGATAATGACAGTAGAAGAAGACCAATGGTCCATCCAGTCTGCCCTAGCCCCTACCCAACCCTGTGACCTACTTTCCATCCAGGGTCCTAGCCCTCTCCCTCCTGCCCCCATTGTCCATCCTGATTCTGTTGCCCTGAGTTACTGTTATATCCTTTACTCTGTCCCAACCATGCTTGAAACCATCAACTGTTTTAGTGCCCACCGCTTTGGCTGGCAAACTGTTCCACTGATCCACTACCCTTTCTGTAAAATAATGTTTTCTCATGTCCACCTCCTGAACCTCCATCCTGTCAGTTTCCACTCATACCCTCATAACCTCAAACTAGCATTCAAGCTAAATAGTTCCTCTCCATTCACTTTGTTTATTACTTTTAGGAATTTGAAGGTCTCTATCAAATCTCCACTCTCTCTTCTGGTCTGCACGAGTACATCTTCAGTGCCTTGAGGTAACCCTTGTAAAACTTGCCCTGTTGGCCATAAATAATTTGTTACCCTGCGCTGCATCATCTCCAGCCAATCCCTATCCTTCCTGAGGTGAGGGCGCCAAGAATTGGGTGCAGTACTCCAGGTGTGGCCTCACTAAAGATCAGAGGCATAATTTCACCAAAACCATACGGGTCACAAGCCCATCAATAAACAGGAAACACACATAGCCAAGTGTGCTCGTTTTCAGGTGTGACCCAGGGAAATGGAACTACAGTATGGATGCAAAAATACATACAGTAGTACTGACACAGTTCAAAGTTACAATAAGTGCTGCGCATCTCTTGTAAGAGAAGGACATCCCCCTTATATTGTTTTTAACCCTACCTAGGATCTTTCATTTAATTACATTTCAAAGGGTATTAACATTCAGTACTAGAATCTACAATCTGTCAGACATGGTGTTTGAGAAAATAGGGGCTCCACATTCCTAGGCAGATTGACTCTGCAGCTGACTGTGTCTCTTGTAATGCTGCAAAACCACTGCATGCCGTAGAACTCTGAACAATTAGTTTTTCCCTTGTAACACCCTGACCTCCTCCCACCACCTGACTAATGTAACATTAATAAACATAACATAAACGACAAGAAAAATGAATGAATGTTAACCTACACCCCGCTGAGCTAACAGCAGGTTAAGGCATCTCCCCCTGCAAACAAATGGCAGAATCAGTGTCTAACATGCATGGTGTAAAGACACTCTAATAAAACATTGTACTTTGTCCAGTGTAGACTGTACATCAGCTAACAGTGAAACATCCAATCTGAAACTCGGAAGGGGAGGCGCTAAACTTATGCAATAAAACCTGTGATGAAAAAACAGAGAAACACATATGCTAGCAGTGATGAAATAACCTTATTGTCTGACCTTATGTACACTGTGATACTGTCAGGGTGAAAACATATGGTGCATTCCATGGCGCAAACATCAGAAAATTCTACTTCATGGAGAGGGTGGTAGAAAACTGGAACAGACTCCTAGAAGAGGTGGTGTAGGCAAGTACTGTGGGGGGGATTTAAGAGAGCATGGGATAGACACAAGGGGCTGTTAGACACGGGAAGGGGTGTGGGAGGATGGCAATAACAAAGTCCTAGCAGCATGCTAGACATACTGGGCAGACTCAGTGGGCCTGGCAGTACTTTTCTGCTGACACATTCTATGTTTCTATGTTCCTTATGGGATCAATGCAAAATTAACTACTGAAGTTTTTGCCAAGATTATCACTGCCTTTAGAAACAATAGCTCCTCTGTAGTAAGGGCATGTCAGTGGCTCATTAAAGGGATACCACAGAAGTCTGGTAACTAGTTAGTTGCTGATGAAGCTCTGTTAGTCTTCCCCAGCTGAGAACTGACCCTGTCTCCATCCAGCTTCTCTGGAGATTCAAACCTGGGGAGTCGAACTCTCAGCATATAGCCGCCAATTTGACTGAGCTCCACTGTAGCCACCATATAACAGTATAATGTTTACATAGCCAATATTCACTTTGATATGCATTATTCTGTAGCGTGCACATTCGTGAAGGCTATGCCTCTGGCATGGAGCAGTTTGAGGATTGGAGACAATACAATACTGGTCTTACCTGTGTTGTTGCTCAACTCACTCCCTTGCTCTCTTGACCCAACCGGAGTGTAGTCTTCTTAGTCCACACTAGTACCACAGTGGTGACTGGGTGACACTACTGCTTGCTGCACCAGGCTCCAACCAGACCAGCTGTCTGTCTGCCAGCTCTAACACAGAAACATAGAATTTGACAGCAGATAAGGACCGCTTGGCCCACCTAGTCCGCCCATTTGCCCTACCTGTTGTTAAATCGCAGACCCTACTTGATCTCCAGCTTTACCCCCCTTTTCTTACCGGTAAGGTTCCCTTTTGCCTATACCATGCATCCTTGAATCCCATTACCATTTTTGCCCACCTCCACTGGGAGGCTGTTCCAGGCATCCACCACTCATTCTGTGAATAAATATTTCCTCACATCTCCCCTGAGTCTACCCCCTCCAGCTTCATAGCATGTCCCCTTGTTCTTGAGCATCTTTTTTTCTGAAAAATGCTTCCCTCTTGAACCTTATTTATACCCATGAGGTATTTGAAAGTCTGTCATATTCCCCCCTCCCCCCTTTCCTCCAGTGTGTGCATATTGAGATCCTTTAGTCTCTTCTCATAGGGCTTTTGATGCAGATCCTGCACCATTTTGGTTGTCCTCCTCTGGACTGCCTCTGCTCTATCTATATCCTTCTGGAGAGGTAGTCTCCAGAACTGGACACAGTACTCTAGGTGAGGTCTCACGAGTGATTTATATAGCAGTATTACCATCTCTCTCTTTCTGCTGGTGATACCCCTCCCTATGCACCCTAGCATTCAGCTAGCTCTCCCCACTGCTTTGTCACACTGTCTGGCCACCTTTAGGTAATCAGTTATGATTAGCTTTGGTCTTGTTCCTGTTTGGCAGTCATTAATGCTACACCCCCCATTTTGTATTCCGCCCCTGAGTTTCTGTGCACCAAATGCATGATTTTGCACTTCCTCACATTGAAACTTAGCTGCCATACCATTGACCACTCCTCTAGCTTTCTTAGATCTCTAATTATTTTTATCACCCCCCAAAGTGTCTACCCTATTGCAGAGTTTAATGTCATCAGCAGAAAGGCATACCTTTCCTTCTATCCCCTCTACAATGTTGCTAATAAAGACATAAAAAGGACCAGTCCCTGTACTGATCCCTGTGGCACCCAGCTGGTCACCTTCCCTTCCTCGGAGTGAACTCCATTTATCATCACCCTCTTTCTCTTGTCTCCTAACCTACTCCTTACCCAGTTTAACACCTTGGGACCCACTCTTAGGCTGTCCAGCTTGTTTACAAGTCTCCTACATGAAACAGTGTTGAAGGCCTTACTGAAATTTAGGTAGGCCACATCCACCACTCCACCCTGATCTAATTCCCTGATCACCCAGTCAAAGAAATCTGTTAGATTTGTTTGACATGACCTGCCCCCAGAGAATCCAGGCTGCCTTGGACCTTGTAAGCCACTGGATTTAAGATATTCTACAATCCTCTCCTTCAGTAGTGATTTCATTAATGTCCCCACCACCAAATTCAGACTTGCTGGCCTGTAATTGCAAGCCCCCTCCCTTCCACCAATTTTGTGAAGTGTGACTACATCTGCCCTCCTCCAGTCCACCAGAACCACTCCTGTCTCCAGTGAGTGGTTGAACAGGACTGTCAGAGGTGCAGCCAGCACTGCTCTGCGGTCCCTCAATATCCTTGGATGCACCCATCTGGCTCCATTGCCTTGTCCACTTTTAGGTTTGTGAGTTCCTTCAGGACTCTCTCCTCTGTAAATGGACTAGTGTCTACCTTCCTTCCTTTAATGCTCCTGGCACTTATCTGTGGTCCCTCGCCTTCCACTTCCACTGTAAACACTAAGCAAAAGTATTTATTCAGGATCTCCACTTTTTCTGGCCCTCCTCCACCCCCCAAGCCTTACTATCCTTCCGGTCTTTTTCTTTTCTCTTACATACCTGAAAATGTCTTGTGCCCTTTCTTTGCTCCCTGGGCTATTTTCTCCTCCATTTGTGCCTTTGCCCTCCTAATTGCTTTCTCCGCCTCCCTCTATGTTTTCTGATACACCTTCCTATCCTCCTCCCTCTCTGTCTCCTTATACCTCCTGAATGCTAACTTTTTTGCCCTTACCTTCCCATCTACTGTACCTCTTGTGAGAACCATAACGGTCTCTTTTTCCTCTTGCTTTGCTTACTTGCCTGATGCAGAGGTTTGTTGCCTTCAATATCCCCTCTTTTAGTTTCACCCACTGTTTCTTCACTCCACCCAAGTCCCCCCCCCCACTTGGGCATCCCTGAAACATTACCCCATCTTTTTAAAATCAGCCATTCTGAAGTCCAGGACCCTCGGCTTTGTGTGGTTAAATTCTGCCACAGTGTTAATATTAAACCACACTGTATGGTGATCACTGGTCCCCAAGTGGCCACCCACTTTGACCTCTGCAATACTGCCCCCGTTGGTGAGTACAAGGTCCAGTATTGCTCCCTCATGAGTGGGCTGTTTTACTAGTTGCCTGAGGAAAGCCCCCAGCAGAGAGTCCAGGATGTCCTTCTTCCTACCTGAAGCTGCAGCTGGGATGCCCCAATCTACATCTGGCAAATTGAAGTCCCCTACCAGCAGCACCTCCCCCATTTGCCATCTTTTGGGTGGCTTACATACATACAAACATACAAAGAAGTCAGCAGAAGAAGGCCATTTGGTCTATCAAGTCTGCTTGTATTGCAGGCTCCACAACTTGAGCTACTGTCCCTGCCCCCTCTCCCCATTCCTCCCATCCTCCCTACCCATGACCCTTACCCTCCCCTTATACCTGTCCCAGCCTCTCTTAAAGCTGCCCACTGTCTTCAACGAGATTACCTCTTCTGGCAGCGCATTCCAAGTGTCCACCACCCTCTCTGTGAAGGGGTGCTTCCTGACCTCCCTCCTAAATCTCCCACCCTCCAGCTTAAGATTGTGCCCCTTCATGTTATGGTTACTACTTAGCTTAAAGAGACTCTTCTTATCAACCTTATTTATCCCTTCCAAGTACTTGAAGGTCACAATCATGTCCTCTCTCTCTCTCTCTCTCTCTCTCTCTCTGTCTTCCAGGGAGTACATGTTCAGTGCCCTCAACCTCTCCTACTATGCCTTACCCTGCTGACCAGCTATCATCTTTGCAGCCCTCCTCTGGATCTTCTCCAGCAGGTTAATGTCCTTTTTGAGGTGTGGACACCAGTACTGAACTCCATACTCTAGATGTGGCCTTACCAGTGAGCTGTACAAGGGCAGTATAACCTCCTCTTTCCTACTACTGATCTCCCTAGATATGCATCCCAGAATCTTTTTTGCCTTTACTGCTGCTTTCTTGCAAGGCGTGGAGTGCTTCAGGTCACTAGTGATCATCATTCCCAGGTTCTTCTCCTCCTTCGATGCAGATACTTGGACTCCACCTAGGTAGTACTCTGTCCTAGGATTCTTGGCTCCAATATGCATAACTTTGCATTTCTTGGCATTGAATCCAAGCTGCCAGATCCTGAACCACCTCCTTAGCTTTTCAAAATCTTCATGTAGGTCCTGTATCCCTTCAGCTGTGTCCACTCTCCTACAGAGCTAGGTGTCATCCGCGAATAGGCACATTTTGCCCATAATGCTATCTCCAGTGTCATTGATGAAGACATTGAAAAACACTGGCCCCAGCACCGAGCCCTGCGGGACCCCACTGGTTACCTGTCTGGTGCCAGATAACTCTCTCCCACCCTCTGGGTTCTGTCCTTCAGCCAGTTTTCCACCCATCTGGCCATCTTTTCCCCAACCCAGAGATTCACCAACTTCCTGATCAACCTTTTGTGGAGCACAGAGTCAAAGGCCTTGCCGAAATCAAAATAGAGGATGTCTTCTGCTTGGCCCCTGTCTACTGTCTTAATGACACAGTCAAAGAAGGCAATCAGAATTGTTTGACACGATCCCTCCCCACCATGAACTCATGCTGCCTCACATCCTGGAGACCATGCTCCTCTACATATTCCACTAACTTTTCCTTTAGTATGGTCTCCATGAGGTTGCTCACAATGGAGGTCTGACTGACTAGTCTGTAATTCCCTGGGTCGTCCTTGGGACCACTTTTTGTTGAGCGTCACTTAATGTGCTGTTCTCCAGTCCTGCCTGTACTATGCCTGTCTCTAGTGAACTATTAAATAGATCTGCCGGTGGCCCTGCCAGCTTCTCAGCCAGTTCTTTTAGTACCCTTGGATGTACTCCATCCAGACCCAGTGATTTGTCCACCTTCAATGCCAGCAGCCCCTCCCTCACTCTATCCTCCTTTATCACTACTTCTGTGTTCCCCTCCCCCCCGCTCCTCTTTTCCCTCCTGAAGGGACTGGTCCACCCTTTTCCCTGGTGAAGACGGAACAGAACTGTTCATTTAGTATCTCTGCTTTTCCCCATTATCTCCCACCCGCTCTACCCCTTTCTTAAACCTAGCAAGCCCTTCCTTCTTGTCCCTTTTCTCACTTATATAGTGAAAGAAAGCCTTTTCCCCCTTCCTTAATTCCTTTAGCTATCTGCAGCTGCTTCTGAGCCTTTGCTCACCCCATTTCTAGGATGACCCATAGTATCTTGGCCCCTGCCTGTATTCCTTGTATCTCTGTTGGTTTTATGCTATCCCTCACATAAAGAGCCACTCCTCCCCTTTTCTTTTCCACCCTATCATTCCTGAGCACAGTATAGCCTGGTATGGCTATATCCCAGTCATGGTTCTCATTGCACCATGTCTCAGTAATGGCTACAATGCCCAGGCCAGCCTCTGCCATAATGGCTTCTAGGTCCAGGATTTTATTCCCCAGACTTCAAGCATTTGCACACATGGTCTTCCAGAGTCTGCTACCACCCTGCATGTCACCCCCCCCCACTTTCCCTTTTGCCTTCTCGACTTACACCCTCTGTTCTTATTGCCATCGCTCGTCATTTCTACCATTTTTTTTTTTTTTGTTGTTAGGTGCCCTTGGGGATTTCTCTCCCTTACTGAGGACTGTGGTTCCCCTCCTGGATGGTTGCAGGCCCTCTCCCCTGTATAGGTCCTTATTCCTCCAGGTGTGATCCCAGTCTCAAATGTAGCCAAACCCTTCCTCTCTGCACCACTCCTTTAACCATGAGTTGAAGCTCCTGGTATGGAGTACCCTATCCTCCCCCCCGTCATAGACAGGCAGCACCTCAGAAAAGGTCACTGAGCATGCTACCTTCCTAAGACCCCTCCCCAACTCTCTGAACTCCTCTTGCATTATCCTAGCCTTGTCTCTAGACAGGTCATTAGTCCCTAGGTGGACAATAATATCCAGCTTTCCCTTCTGTTCTGTTGCCCTAGTGATCCTCAGGATCCACTTCCCATCCCTCCAAGCCATGATGCCAGGCAGGCACCTAACAGAGGGAAGTAAGATGGCGGCCAGACTGGGCTGCTGTCTGTTTGAGGTCTAGTTGAGCTCACAAAGCTAGTAACAAAAAAAAAAAAACTCCTCTGTGCTCCCAAAATGTTTAGTAGATTAAGGAGAATCCAGACTACTTTGGTAGAGATTGATTCCCAGAGTGAAATATTTTAAGTATTTATTTTAATAAGAATTTTAGAGTAAGTAAAAGATGTTGTCTTAGGTTTGAAGTACTGGGTTAAAAGCTAGATAGGATGGGACAGTGAGTTTGATTAGGAGATAGTTTTCATAGGTTTCATAGGTTATCAGAGCAAAAAAAGACCGAGATCCATATAGCTCGCTAGGAAAATTTAAGTATAACCATATATTGAGTTTTTACGTAGATAAATGTCTAATCTTGACTTGAAAATGTCCATTTTATCACTAGTTACCACATTTATGGGTAACTGGTTCCAGACACTAGTGACTCTTATCGTAAACCAGGAGCTCCTTTTCTTTGTTTTACAACATTCTCCCATAAGTTGGAAGTTTTATTGTTTGTTAGTGAGGTATTCTTAAAGTGTGCTGCTGAGGAATTGTTCAGTTTATCTACATGATACCATTTGTTTGTGATGGTATCTGCAGCTCCAGAAACACTAACCTGCATGAGCAGCTGAGTCTGGTGACCAGGCCTGATGGCTAGGCACAGAAACTGACAGACCGTGGAGTCGGATCGATCCTGGAGTTGGACAATCTGCTTAGTTGTTACTAAGACTAAAGCAGAGCTTGTTAATATCCGTACCTGTGAGAGGTGGCTGGGAGTCCTCAGAGGTCGGTTGCTGTTGTCTGTGGTCGGAGAGTGGTCAGGAATGTTTGTGATTTAGAACCCTGCAGCTCAGGATTCAACTGAGAGAGATGAAGCTGAAAAACTCTGCTTCTTGAGGAAGTACATTGGTTACCCAGTGAAATCCATCTCCAGCCAGTCAGCGGGATACCAACCTCTACAAGACATACAGCCCATAGAACTGTGTGGTGAGAGCACAGTTTCTATTTACAGTCCTGTTCACAAAACTGTTTCCCTCCCTTAACCATTCCGGCATTTGGTAAGAGCCATTGCTGACAGTGTTCTCAAAAACTGGGACTTTGCTCTCTTTAGCAGAGTTTAACTTTCCCTCATTTTTCAGATTATTATCTGGGAAATTTTTTTCCTTAGCACTATATTGATTTTCCTATTTATATTGTCTGCTTTATAAATTTATTTTGTTTTTGTTGACTGGGTAAGTGCACTAGACAAATTCTGCCTAGTTTCAGACATGACCCGGGTGAGGGGGATACAGATGAATACCAACTGACCTTGAACCACATTAAGTTGTTGGTGGTATTTTAGTGAATGGGGGGGGGGGGAATTTGGCCAGGGCAGCGGGGAAATTCCCCTACTGTTTGGTAAAGGGTGCTGTGGAGTTGTAGCTGATTGCAATGGCTGACTCACTCCCTGTTCGGATGGCCATGGAGGTGGATGGGCGGGTGGCTGAGGAGCTGGTCTCCTCCTCAGCTCTGGATGCCATGGAGACTGATGGTTTCATTGATGCGGCAGGGCTAGTTGTGACGGAAATGGAACAGGCTTCTCAAAATGTGGAGATACCGAGTTCAGACCTTGTCGTGAGTGACTCGACAATTCCAGGATTATTGCCAGAGATCATTTCTCCAACACAGACGACAGCAGCATTATTGCAAGATGAGTTGCGCCACACAGAGGATCTGTATTTGCAGAAAAAGAGCTCTTTGGAAATTGCACTCACTGGATTACACCTGATGGGATGGTTCCTACTCAGATGAGTGTCCAAACCTCGGTCGGAGTTCTCGTCTAGGCTGCCAACTGCACCACAGATGTGCCGGTTATACCAGTGAAGATTGACACCACAATGTTCCAGACAAATGGGCAGGACCAGATGGATGCCACGGTCTTTTCATTTTAGGCCCTAAAAAATCCTGGATTGAAGGATCTTATTACCAAAAAGGTGACTCCTAGTAAACTTTCCTGGGCAGATACACCTATTGAGAACATGGGCCCTTGATCAGTGGAGAAGTCCTTACACGTCACTGGATGGTTGCGCACCCCTGACTCTGAACACTGGATTTCGGGCTTTTCCCAGATTAAGATCCCTAGGGTAAATATCAGAACTTTGTCTTCCTCCATTACTACCTCAGGGTTGCCGGGGGCACCTGTAAATCAGGTACCTGCACTGCCTATGCATACTGTACAGGGCAATGTGCACTCCCCATTGACATTACCATCAGACCTTGAGTTGACTCAGAACCCTGTTTTACCTATTTTAAACACTGTCATTGATGATACTGTACAGCATGATAATCTTGACAATGAAATATTGAGTGAATTTTCTGATGTGTCTGATATACCTCATAAAATTCCTGAAAATAGTAGACCCTGCCTCAGCATAAAGATGCAGGGGGGGTCAAATGAAGGTGCTAATTTCTCTTCTAACAGATCTAATTCTTGGCTGTATGCCTCCTTTTTTCACCAGACACAGTATCCTGCTAAACGGCATAATGCCATCCAGTTGGTGTATAAAGGGGGAATGGAATTGTTTCCTGATAGGGTGTTTGTGGGGAAAATTCTTTTGAAAGATAATATGCAGTTTAACATTGTGGAGCTTTATTCTTTAATCCATATCTCGGGGAAAAACTTCCTTTGCTGTTAGCTTTAAATTGGAAAGTGGGCTTCAAAAATTCTGGGCTAAGTGTCACCTGGTTAAAACCTCTCCATTATGGGCCCCCTTTGAGGTTATCCCTCTTACACGACCGGCACAAAAAAATGATTACGTGCTCTTCCATAATGAAGGGGTAAGTGTGATGAATCTACTCCGTTGACTTAAGAAACAATGCACTGTATTGGGGCAACCGGAAGCCATTTTTGACACTGAATGGATATGGGCGGGAGGGTGAAAGGTACGAGTTATTCTCAGATCTAGTGACTGTGAGATGCAACATCTCCCAAATTGTTTCTTCTTGGGGAAGGACAAGGGTGTCCTTTTCAACCCCGGCCAGCCCAAAACCTGCTACAAGTGTGGGCAGCCAGGTCACATTAGCAGTGCATGCAACAAGCTTCATTGTACATTATGTCAAGCCTTGGGACACACTAGCTATAATTGTAAGCAGGAAGCTACCTGTAATCTTTGTGGTAGTAAGGGTCACACTTATGTAACCTGCCCAGAAATGGCCCATAGCACCACTTCAGCTGACACAGAGGAACAAAGACTAGTAGTCACTTTGGCCCAATGAAAGAATAACAACTCCAAGATGGATCAAGGTAGTACAACACACCTTCCAAGACAGACTGATATACAAGGCATAGGAGAGTTTGACCAGGGGACAAATGTGCTCCTCATCAAAAAGGAGCGGCCTGACCACCCCCCTCTGCTAGATACTCTGGGGATTCTGAGGGTGGTGGCCCAGGAAGCACCTGTTGAAAGTTTGTCCAAACCTAGTGCAGATTCATCCCCCATCATAGAGCAGGCAATGACTGACATTCAATCTATGCACCCCCGACCCTCCTGACACAATGGGACAGCAAGGCAAAAAAATGGCCCTGAGGCAGAGACAAGTGTGTTCCAGCCTGTCGCAAAAGTACCAAAAATTTCTTCAACACCTATTAGTAATAGATTTCAAGCATTTGGTATGATGGCAAATTCAAACACTGAGTCGTACACCATACCTTTGGCAGCTAACACGCTTGACAAGCAATCTGATTCGGATCTGAGTGATACTGATGGCCCCAAACAACAACCAAAGAGGGTCAAGGAGAAAGTAGGGGGCAAGAAACAGGGTAAAAGACAGGTAGGAGTGAAAGCTAAACCACCATAGGTCAGGATGTTCCCAATGCTTTAACTATTTCTCATGCAGCAGCCTCTGCTTTTATCTTCTACAAATGTGAACAGCATTAAGAACAATCTAAAAAGGGGGCTGTGTTCCACCATTTAAAAGCAAGTGTTCCTGCTATCTTTTTGTTGCAGGACACTAGACTATGCACGAAATTCGTTGTGCCAATAACGAATGGGGGTCTGGGGTCACTTTTTGGTCCTTCGGACTTGTACCCTTTTCTGGGGTGGGGATAATCTTCCATAATCTTTCTGTTATGGTTTTAACTTTGATTGATTTGGATCCTGGTAGAACCCTGATACTGGATGTTAAAATCTGTAATATCTATTACAGAATTATCAATACTTATGCCCCCAAATCAAAAGTTGAGCATACAGAACTTTTTAAACTTGTTCGTCCTTGCCTGCATTCTACTCAGGCTGTCGTCTGGGGAAAGGATTTTAACTGTGTATTAGGTAAACAGGATAGGGGAAAACACACGACCACTACAAAAATATTTTGTGCTATGTCTCTTCTCAAATCCTCTATACAAAAAGCAAACCTTAAGGATGCTTTTTATTCCCGTACAGGACATATAGAACCCACCTTTTATAAAGGTAATCTATCAACTAGGATAGACTTTTTTTTTCATTTCTCAAACTCTTTCTTGCCAACAAATGATGGTTCTGGCTGTTGAATATTCTGACCATAAGACGCTGAAACTCAAATTAGGTCCTAGTGAGGTCCCACATGGCCTAGGGTACTGGAGACTTAACTCCTCCCTCTTACTGCAATCTGACCTTCAGCAAAATATTTGATACCTTTAGATTTGTAGAAAATCATTGTTTGAGGTATATGAGTCACCTGCTCATTGGTGTTCTGATACTAAATTTGAGCTATTGCAATTATTAATTACATATGGTAAACAATTTAGGACAACTGAATATCACACAATTTTGCACAATAGACAACAGTTACAGCTCCTTTTAACCATGGCCCAGAATACTACACATGATTTTTTGGAACACATTTGGCGGATCAAAGATAGAATGCTCCAATTCCATTACAAACAAACCACAGCTCTAAAAATGCAACAGTAACAAGGGACAGGAGGATCTTTTGTCTCCATGTGCCCAATGATGTCTTGCCAAGACCGGTCAAAGAATAAAACATTTACGGCAGTGCATGACTGACAGGGTATGCTACAGACTGCTACCCCAACATCCTCAAAACAGTGGCAGACTATGCCACAACACTGTTTAAAGAGGATAGACAGCGTGTGCATGCGTATCAGCAGCTTTTTGATAAAATTGAGATTCCACAGGGTCCCCCTGATTTATTAAATAATCTCACATTACCTATCACTTGGGAGGAGCAGGTGGAATTTGCAATTTCCTCTTCAAACCTAGGCAAAGCCCCTGGAAAAGATGGGATGCCCTTGGAAATCTATAAATTGCTTGGGCCAGAACTCTCTAGTGAGCTAGCAATGGTTTTCAATTATTTTTTGGAGAATGATGCCATCCCTTTGGATATGGCGATGGGATTACTAATTTTTATTTTTAAGCTCAGAGATAAAACAAATCTGGCTAATTAGTGGCCTATTAGTCTCCTTAATTGTGATTTTAAATTACTTTCAAAAATCTTGACTGTTCGGCTTTTAAATTAACAGAGCATTTGATTTCCCGATCCCAATCAGGGACGGTGCTAGGACGCAGAATCATGGATCAGTTGATTCTGCCACATTAAATTTTTGAAAGGAACGACATATCCAACCTTGAGGGCTATGTGTCGTTACTTGACCAAAAACAGGCATTGGACAATGTTAATCATGCCTTCCTTTGGAATACCTTGGCTCACTATGGTATTCCTCAAGTTTTTATTTCCTGGATATGGGCTTTGTATAGATTTGCCACTGTAACACCCATTATAAAATTTTTTTTGGTCCATTGATCCCCCTGACCAAAGGGGTCAGACAGGGCTGCCCCCTAAGTCCCCTTTTATATGTTTTTGCAATGGATCCCCTCCTCAGATTATTGAACTCCTCGGGTAGGATCCAGAAGATCTCATTAGATCATCATCATCCCTTATCGCATATTGCTTTTGCTTCTGTGGATGATTTAGTTATTATAGTTAAAGACCAGTACTCAGTGGAAGAATCCATCAGCTTATGCAAGGATTATGGGACCATTTCTGGTACGGTATTAAACATGAATAAATGTTCAGAGAGGGTACTGGGGCGTCACCAGGATACACCATCCCAGATTGCAGGTTTTAAATTCAGTGATGAACCTAATAAAATTCTGGGCATACAGTTTTATTTGGAAAATATGGCTATGGTGACTTGGGATCTTAAATTACAAATTGGCACACAATTGGTTTGTAAATAAAACTATTGGGGTTGAGTAAAAGTAAAAGAATTTATCTTATTAAATTGTATTTAGTGCCCGTTTTTTTTGTTTATTGCAAATATTTTTCCCCTCCCTAAAGCTAAGAAAGCAGCAGTATATGGCCTCTTTTTTCAGGCTTTTTGGGGCAGTAAATGAAACCTAATAAGAAGGAATATTTTGTATCTTCCCTTAGAGTAGGGTGGACAACGGATGATTAATCCAGTTCTTTTTTCTTTTGTCAATTTCTTTTTACGAACATTAAATCCTTATTAATTAACACATACTGGAATGAGGTGGTTTACGCTAGTGTGTCACGTTGGTTCCCATTATGGGACAGTGACACACTGAGGGTGGTAAAATCACACAAAGATGCAGCCCCTCTATTTAGAGAGGTCTTTGTAAAACTCAAGACATGGCATATATCCAGCTCAGTAGTACTTACATGCACAAAAAAAACTGGTTTACACCCAAGTTTTAGGAACGGCATTTAGGGAAGACCTTGTTTTTCCAAAATGCCCACTGGAACACTGCCCTTCTTTAGATGAACTGTTAACAGAGAAACGTATACCAATGAAGGTGAAAGATGTACTATGGCTTTGTTGTCATGAGTGACTTAACGAAAAGGCTAACCAGAAACATAAAAAGCTGGAGGAAAGGATTTGTTCAAGACCTTATTGTTGTAATCAGCTGGAGACAATAGAGCACCTGTTTTTCTCCTGTTCTTATATTGTACACTTTTGGTCCTTTATTGCACAGGAGGTGGGAGAAAAGGTTTTTTCTAAAGTGACATATCCAATTTTGCTTCATGGAGCATATACTACGGGGTGGAGTAAATGGGATACAGGGACATTACATATTATTTTTTCTGTATTTAAATGGTACATTTAGAATACCAGAAGCATATTTACTTTACAGCAAACAGGTTATAGGCCATTCTGAAATATTCCAAAAGGTGAAAAGTGAATTGATTAGGATCTATCACACTGAAGCACAAATGGTGACGTACCATGTGTTACAAGCGAGGTGGAGAAACCTTTTATGAATAACGAGGTACCTGTCACTTGAATGTATTTCTTTGTTTTTGATGACTTGTAAATTATAATTTCCCTGATCTTGAAGTTTATACTAACATACTAACATATTAAAATGCCAGCAGAATAGGTCTAACAGTCTTTCGTGTCTGCTCGTTTGGTCAGCCCCCACCCTGGGAGCTGACCTTGCTGCCCACCTCTCCCTCTAGGCTTCTCCCTTCCCAGTCCCGGATATTCTCGCTGCACTGGTTTTTGCTTCCAGAACCCTTCCCCTGTACCTGTCCCACCCCCTCTTGAACCCCTCCACCATTTCTGCTTCCACCAGCCCTCCAGGCAGCACATTCCATGGCTCCTCCACCCTCTCAGTGAAGTAGCACCTCCTCCTTTCTCCCCTGAATCTCCCCCCTCCAGCTTCCACCCATGCCCTCTAGTTGCCCCCCCTTCCTTCGGAGCACCCTGACTGCTCCTCCCCTATTTGTCCCCTTCATGTACCTGAAGACCTCTCCATAAGTTATATGTTATGATTTTCTGTTTTTGTTTGTGTTTTGTATTTTGTATGATTTCTGTAATAAAAACTTCCCCTACTCTTTTTGAGAAGTGCCATGGGATCTTTAGCATCCACCTGAACTACCACCAGAACAGGCAGATGGGACCTCAGTTTAACATCTCATCCGAAAGATGGCACCTCAGGAGTGCAGCACCCCCCTCATGCTGCACTGCAGTGTCAGTATTGGGATAGTAACCCAAGTTCCTGGTGTGGGGCTAGAACCCATAGCCTTCTGATCTCCGGGCCTCAGAGGTGAGTGTGCTACCTGCTGAGTCACTGACACTGTATAAATCTAGTTATCTGAGGGTTGGGTGGGTTGTGTGAGTGTGTTTGGCGAGATGGTGAATGTTGTTGAGTGAGTTAGTTATTTTTATGTATATTAGTATTGGATGTCTGGTGGCTGCCTGTGTGGGATTATGATATGTGTGAGGAAAATCTTTTTTAATTTTTAATTGTTGCTATTGTAATAGTGGTTATTTTTATGCTGTTTGAGTGTGAGTGGGTAATTTTAGTGGGGTAACACCTTTTAGACTGAGTAGAACAGCAGTTGGAGATGTGCCCTGGTTTCAGACCCCCAGTGGATTACTTATCCTTCATCCCTGCTGTTTTACCTCCACCCTTTCACTGACCTCCTTTTATCAACTATGGCGATTAGACACTGTATGGAGGTAAGAATTGGGAGAAGGCTGGATGGCAGGCAGCAGGGTGTTGGAGGTATAGCAGAAGTTAGCCATATAGAGGTGGTTAGGACCAGGAGGCGACCTGGAGTTAAATGGAGCCTTGAGACAGGCCAGACATGTTTGGCACCCATTCCCAGGGCTCTCATCAGACAAAGTGGGCAGGTACCACTGGGCCGGCAACCTCCACCAGTCCCCTTTGGGCAGTTCTATGCAATGCCAGGTCAATTAGAAACAAGACTGCCATTATTGTGGACTTGATTTCCTTGGTTTATCTGGCTTGCATACGGAGACTTGGTTGGGGATGACGCAGGCCCAGTTTTGGAGGCATCTGTCCCAGATGGGTTCCCCATGGTGCACTGCCCGATGAGGCAACACAGGGATGGGGGTGTGGCCATCTGCTTTAGATCTGACTTGAACTTTTCCATGTACCCAGTGGGTTCCACTTCATTGTTTGAATCTGTAGTCGTGTGCGAGGGTCCAGGTGGAGGCTGCAGAATCCTTCTCGTATAATGGCCTTAGGGGCATGAAGGGCAATGTCTTGAGGAAGTAATTTACTTCATCACTGATAGGGTGTTGGAGTCACCCAGGTGGTTAATTCTGGGTGACTTCGGTGCCATGATCAATTATGAACTCTCATGTTTTGGTTATGACTTCCTCCAGATGATGACTTCTCTGGGCCTCGCATAAGCCGCTGCTTCTGTGACCCACAGCCATGGTCACACCTTGGACTTAGTGTTCTCACTGGGGCTTGAGGTCACTGACCTCAGGATATATCCTGACATTTGGTTGGATCACTGCATAGTGGAGTTCTCATTCAGGGCCCCCATTAGTCCTTCCCTGTAGAGATGGTCCACTACTGCTCTTTGGAGGGGTTATCCCCAGAGGAACTGATGTGGTACTATATCTATCTGGTATGAGTGTTGCCTATGCAACAGGGATGAGTGAGGTGGTGGCGGCCTATAATAGTGCTGTCTCCAAGGCACTCGACTCTGTTGCACTGGTCCATATATGACACAGGTCTTCTTGCTTGAGATGCCTGTGGTTTGATTGGGCTGTCAAGGAGAAGAAGACCAAGGGTTGGAGGTTGGAACATTTTTGGCAGAGATCTCAGTCTGAGGAGGACAAGCTGGCTTTGAGAATTCACTACTGTGAATGCCAATGGGCAATCAACCATAAGAAGGCAGTGTTCCTGTCTGGGGAAATTGCTGCAGGGAGGAAAAAATTGGCTCTGCCTTTTTGTACTGTACACAGACTTCTCCACCCTGCCTGTCTGCAGTCGACAAGGGCATGTTCAGTCAGTCAGTGCAAGTAGTTTGTTCTGTTCTTCTCCCCTCCATTAGGGTTGGGATCTCTTCAACAGGGCAGCTGCAGCCCTGCAGTGGTGAGTCGTGTGTGTCTAGAAGTACTCCTATTGTCTGGAGCAAGTTTAGGCTGGTTGGGGTGTCAGAGGTTTGTGTGGTGATTTTGAAGCTGCGGCCCATGTACTGTGAAATGGACCTGGGCCCGATCTGTCTGTTAATGGGATGTGTTGAGTCCATTAGTCCAGCGTTTGCCGAGATTTCCTGGTGTTCACTTTTGGAGGGATATTTTCCCAGCACCCTGAAAGAGATGTTGGTGAAACGCCTCCTAAAGAAACCATCTCTTGACTCTGACATCTTGGCGAATTATAGACCAATCTCTAACCTCCCATATTTGGGTAAGGTTATTGAGAAAGTAGTGGCTCTGCAGCTCGAGGCACACCTCATGGCCTATGACATCATTGAGCCCTTCCAGTCAGGGTTTAGGTCAAGGAATAGCACTGAAATAGCATTAGTCAGAGTGCAAAATGATCTCAGGGCAAGAGATAAGAGGAGAACGGTCAATACTCTTTTTCCTCGATCTCTCCTCAGCATTTGACACTGTAGACCGTGTAGTGGTGTTGTAGTGTTGGATCACTTAAGGGAGCTCTGTGGACCCACCAGTACTGTCATTAATTGGTTTGAGTCCTTTCTCACAGGCAGGACGCAGAAGGTCATGATGGGGAATTTCACGTCCTCCCCCGAAGCCCCTGCCATGTAGAGTTCCCCAGGGCTCGATCTTACTGTCTATGCTGTTCGCAGTGTACATGTTTTCCCTAGGTGAGATCATTACATGGTACAGCCTGGGTTTTCACTGTTATGCAGGTGACATCCAGCTGTACATGTCATTTGCACCAGGATGAGTGACTCCATGGAGGTGCTAAACAAAGGTCTGGCCGAGATTAAGGACTGGATAACCTTTAGCTGGCTGAGACTCAGTCCTGACAAGACAAAGGTGTTAGTGACTGAGCCTGGTTGTCGACGGGATGTGGATGCTGTGACAGGATGGGAACAGGTTTATTCCTTGGCCCCACTCCCCTGGCTGCATCTACCAAGATGAAAAATCTCGGCATCATCCTTAATGACGGACCGACGCTTAAGGCTCAGGTGTCATCCATTGTCTGGAGTGGTTTTTACCACCTGAGGAATATCACCCAGATCAAAGCCTTGATTCCACCTGATGACCTGCCCTCATTGGTACATACTTTGATGATGTCTCGACTCGACTACTGCAATGCTCTGTACCTCAGGATCAATGGAGAGGTTCCAAGGTCTTGTCATGTGACCCAGGTTCTGCATGATCTGCATTGGCTGCTGGTTAGGTGGAGAATCATCTTCAAGGTGGGCTTACTCACCTAAAATGCCCTATATGGATTGGGCCCTGGCTACCTGAGTGACCTCCTGTCTGCCCTGTGTGTTTGCTCCGCTCCTCTACTAAGGGCCTCCTAGTGGTTTCCAGGCCCACCTGAAGACCTCTGGTGCTCAATCATTTGAGGTGGTGGTCCCAGTACTGTGGAGCTCACTTCCAAGATCTTTGAGGGAGGCCCCATCAGTGGAGGTTTTTAAGTGGGGTATGAAGATGTTTTCAGGTTGTCTATAGCCTTAGAAATAGCTGACTGATGAATTGTTTATTTTAAATTAGGATTCATCTAGGTTTTAATTGTTTGTTGTTGACTTATGTTTTACATTGGATGTATGTTATTTATTCTAACGTCTGCCTATCTGTACAGCGCCCAAAGCCTCTGGGATGGAGGACTTAACAAATAAAATTTTACTTGCTTATTTACTCTCCCCTTCCCTTCCTGTCCCCAAATCTATCCCCCTCACAATGGAGTCCCCACCAGGAGTTGCTTTCTTCTCCTCTGGGGTCCTCTTCCACCCTTTCTGGTGTCTGCACTGTGGAGGACCCCCACATCTTCTTTTGTCACTACTATGGGTGCCTCCATGGGACAGTCCCAACCCACCAGAGTGGCATAGGAATTGTGTAGTGGCACCATATGGGGAATGTGCCTCTGATTCACCACCCTCACCCTTCCTAAGCCCACCATAGTCCAGCCACTCATCCTCCTTGGCATCCTTTGAAGTAGCGGTGGTGGACTTGTTGGTCCCTGGGTAGGGGATGAGGCCCCCTCAATCTTGCCAGTTAAGCTTGGAGTCTAACAACCGCTTCCCTCAGCCCAGAGAAGTTCATGCAGATGGGGCAGCACCACAGTCTCCAGAAGGTCTCCCTGAAAACTGCTGCCCTACAGCCCCACTGCACTACATCACTCACATCATAATTTCTACTGTCACCTCTGGAAATACTTGATCCCTTGTGTCCTGACCTAGATAGATTTCTAGTTAGTGTCTCCCCTCACTGTTTTCTTTTTCTTAATCAAAAACCCTCTTGTACCCCTACCTTAGACAGAGCTTTTCACCCACTCCCAATTCAAATCCACCCCTGCCTTCCCTTGTGGACCTCATGTTTCCATGCTTTCTCCTTGACTTCCTGCTATACTCACTCACTGCTGCGGTGCAGAGTGACTGGTGGATGGCTGCCTCATTGGGCTGACTTCGGTGGGCAGACTCTCATGTCCTTTGCATGTTGGTCCTTTGCACAGGGGGCCACAGTGTGGGGGTCAGTTTGATGGTTTAGTCCTTAAGAAAGCCCCTGCCCACTTCCTGGATACCAGGTAGTGCCCTGGATTGGCTGCCGATCAAGGATAGCAAGATTGCTCTCTGACCAAAAGCTAACTACAGGGAAGTCTAAATGCAGACACCTGCTTCACTTCTGCCTAAACCGCACACCCCAATTTGCAGCTGTCCTCCTGACCCAGCTAACTGTAAAGATGATTATCAGTTCCCTTCCCACATCTCAGACTAGCACACTAACTCTTGTGTTTTTGTTTTTACACTAATTGAAGGGCATAATTTACCTTGCAGACCCTACACTTCTAATAAAGTATCTGTCTACTTACCCCCTACTCAGAAATGTCCTAGCAGAAAAGTTGTAGCTGCCTTAGTCAGCTGCCTCCTTGCTCTGACAGCAAGATTGATCTCTGGCCAAAAGCTAACTGTCTCTTTGTTTCTCCTCCCTCTGTCCCCACCAAGTGACTCCCAAGCAGTGACTGGCCTCCAGATCTGGTCTTCTGGCTCCCAGTCCTGACCCTCCAAGTGACTATGAGGAGGGACAAGCAAGTTGAACTGTGTGTGGCTAACCAACTTGCACCCATGGTAAGATACCAGTGATGTCATGCACTGCAAAAGTTCACACACACGTGTGACACTGCAGTTTTGGTGCCTTTGCAGTGACGCCATGACCCAACGATGTGACTGCAAAAAAAAAAAAAGTTTCACAAGACAGTTTGGACTTGGAGGAGGCCTGGATGCTGTGTGGGGGTGTCTGAGGATGGAGGGGGGAGTCAACAGGCAACAAACAGTAAAACACAGAGGAATAAATGTGAGCCAGTCAGCCACACTACAACAGCTAAGCCCAACAGCAGGAGTCGCAGACAGAAAGTAGGGGTGGCAAAAAATCCATAGGAGTTGCAAATGTGACCCCCTGGTGACCCCTACATAATACCCTCTCTAAAGATCTATAAAGGGGATAGTATTAACTCCTTCCTCCTACTACCAATAGCCTTTCCTATGCACCCCAGTATCCTACTAGCCTTCTCTTAGGCTTTGTTGTACTGGATTGATTGCTTAAGGGTATCACTGATGATAACTTTGAGGTCACATTCCTCAGTCATAGTGCTAAGTCTCACCCCACTCCTCCAGTGCTCTGTCCTGGGGTTCATATTCCCTATGTGCATTACCTCGCACTTTTTGGCATTGAATTTCAGCTGCCAAACCTTAGACCACCCCCTAGGTTTTGTAAGTCCCTCTGCATTTCCCGATTCCCTCGTCGCTATCCACCTTCCCACAGAACTTAGTGTCATCTCTGAAAAGAGACACAACCTGCCCCAGATACCATCTCCAATAGTGCTGATGTACATATTGAAGAGCAGCGGGCCCAGGACCGATCCCTGTGGCACCCCGCTCATGACTTCCATCTCTTATGATTTGACCCTGTTGACCACAACCCTCTGCTGCCTACTTTTTAGTCAGTTTCCTACCCAGTTAACTATGTCCTTAGCTGCACCCAGATCCTCCATCTTCTTTAACAAGTGTCTGTGGGCCACAGAGTTGAAAGTCTTGCTGAAGTCCAAATAGAGCAAATCCATAGCGTCGCCCCTATCCAATTCCCTTGTCACCTAATCAAAGAAAACAGTCAGGCTTATCGGACAGGACCTCTCTGCCATGAACCAATGCTATCCTGGAGACCATTGCCTTCCAGCTAGTTCACGATGTGTTCTTTGACCAATGACTCCATCAGTTTCCCTAAGATGGAGGTCAGGCTGACAGGTCTGTAGTTCACTGCTTGTTCCTTGTCCCCCACCTTATGGAGTAGAATGATATCCACCACCCTCCAGTCCTTTGGAACTACTCCCATCTGTAGTTAGCTGTGGAGTAGTTCTACCAGGGGTTCAACCATTTCTGCTGCAAATTCCCTGAGTATTCCAGCCCTTTCTGGACCCTGTCTCTTGTAAATACTGATTGCCTCATTTCTGGGACCCACTTCTCATCTGTTTTGCTGCTACTCTCAGGCAAGGGTCCACCTTCCTCCCTCCCTGGTGAAAACTGAGCAATAATAATCATTAAGGATAGCAGCATTTTTGCCTGTTCTCTTGTATAACCCTGCCCATCTCCAATAGCCTAGCAATTCCCCTTCATTTCTTTCTTTTTTCATAATATACTAGAAGAACTGTTTTTCTGCACCTATAACCCCTTCTGCAATTACATAGCTCCGAATAGACCACAGGTCCAGTAATCATAACGTTTATGTTGAGATTTACATATAATTAGTGTATCTTGCAGTCTTTGTGGAATATTTCATCCCTTACCATAAGCAGTGCCCCCTCTCTCTGGTCACACTGTCTGATTCTTGGCTCTCTCAGATAGAGCACGATCTTGGAGAAACAGAGACACTCTTTCTTTGCCATTTTATTCACACAGGGCAAATGTGAAAGATATAAGCACAGCAGGTAACTGCATGTTTTTCACACATTGTATCGTATGTTCAGTACTGGGCCAAAATGTGAAACATTTTCAATAAAAAGGTTCATGTTGAAAAAAAAAATCACAGCAGGGCCACAATGAGCTTCCAGACTTCCCTTTAGTAATCACTCAAGCACTCACACTTACAGCGGGGGTTGGGTGATCAGCTGGAAAGTTCCCTTTGATTGCAGCTGTACCTCTGAAAACTTTTAGTTTTCTTCATTTGTCAGGGCTCTTTTTTCTGTTACTGTTTAAAGGTTTAGTCGCCTGATGAAAAGGTTTTTTTACTTACACCAAGAGCACAAAAAAATTCCTACCATTTATGTGTTTTAAGATAGGATTTTTGGCAGATTGTTTGTGAGGCTGTAGGCTCTTTGTTTTTGCTATCTTCGAAAGTGCCTAGTGACCCCAAAACCACATCCCCTAGTCCTTTATCTGTCTTATACTCCTGACTGAGACTAAGCTACTGTACCACCATCCCTTCAAGTAATTTCTAGCTGAATAACATTCAAAAGATAAATAGCTCCATCTCCAGCAAAATATAACATATAATGCTTTATTATTTTAAAGTGCACTACTTTATAATGACATTTCTGCAGCACTTAAGTGAACTTTTCATGTTTTTATCTAATTTATGTCTCTGCTGTACAAGCCCTATGCCCCCTCCCGCAGTCCCTGGGTCCATTTGGAAATGAGAAGCTTCAAATGAAGTGGTTCATCCAGGTGTGGACATTTCAGTAAACAGATAAATGTACAGTCTGTTTACAGAATGAGAAAAGTAAAGGCCCATTGATAGACTAATGAAGTGCATGATGGTAGGAAATGCAATAAGTACATAAACCACAATGAAAGAGTTACAGTAAGTCTGCCCTACTTATTTTTTTATTCTAAATCAGTGTCATCAGTAGTATTGTAGTGTTGCTTGGATGCACAATAGATTCATTTATTCCTTAATTTGAAAAAAAACAAAACTGTTCAAAAAAACATATATATGGATGGGTCCTCTCCCCATCAAGAAACAATTTATTTCCCTATATATCAAGTCAAAAAGCACCATATACTCAAACAATAAAGCTTTGACAACTTATTAATAACAGCCAATACTTTCCAAGGTAACTAAGATGAGGCTGCAGGATCTATGACACTGCATCGACAATTTCTTGTCGACATTACATTTCCCTGACACCACTGTGTTGACCGCAATTGCGATTGGCATGGTACCATGGAAAACAAAGTTGTTTTTTTGTCGGGGGGGGGGTTGTATTTCTCCTTGCCAGGGCTAGCTTAATTCTGCTGGCCATCTTATCAAAGTCAGCTCCTCTGAAGTCCCATATTTTGCCTTGGAATGCGATGATTTAGTTCTAGTGGCCAAATTGAACCATACCATGTAATGGTCACTGGCCCCCCAAGTGACCTTCTACCTGGAGATCTGGGATCCTTTCCCCATTAGTCAGTACTAGATCCAGGATAGCCCTGTCTCTTGTGGGTTATTGTACCAATTGTCTGAGGCCCTCCCCCGTAGGGAATCCACTATGTGTTTAGTTCTGGCGGATGCTCCAGCTGGTATTGATCAATCCGTATCTGGCAAGTTGAAGTCTCCCATTATCAGAACCTCCCCTTTAGCTGTAGTGTTTTGTACATCTTCCAACAGTAATGTGTCTATGTCCTCTGCCTAGTCTGGAGGCCTGTAGACCATACTAGTTCATATGGCTGTCCCATTTCCTGTTTCTGGGGTGACCTGCAGTTCTTCAGGCTCCTTATGTATATTCTGAATTTCTGTAGCTTTTATATTTTCATTCACATAAAGGGCCACTCCCCCCTACCTTTTTTTTTCACCTGTCTCTTCTGAACAGTACATAGCTGGGTACTGTAGTCTCTCAAGTGTGGTTACTGGTGAACCATGTCTTGCTAATGGCTACTATGTCCAGTTTAGCCTCTGCCATTGTTGCCTCCAGGTCTGGGATCTTGTTTTCCAGACTGTGGGCATTTCTGTACATGATTTTCTATTTGCCAGATTTCAGTGCGTTGGTTGTGGGACAAGGTCTGGCTTTTCCCCTGTGCATCATATGGGGAGCTGAACCTTTTTTCTCACCTGGTGATGCAAATGAACTACAAACATGCTAAACTCCTGTTTGGTCACTAGCTGAGGGGGGAGGGGTGATCTTCCCATTAGATGTATTGGGTGCTGCATCCCTCTCCCCATTTTCTAGTTTAAATATTCTGTGTACTTTTGCAGGTGTGCAGCCTTGGTATGCTGTCTCTACACTGACAACTTTACAACAATGTGGTCGATGCCAACAACATTGACACATCGCTGTAAAGTCTGCTTGGGACCACGGCACCCTTTGCCAAGATCCTGCACCCCATCCCCGAATCAACTCTGTCACGGAGTTGATAATAGTAAGTTATGGGCTCATGTGATCCCGCTCCACAAGTTGATGTCGCCTACCTTGACTTCAGCAAAGCTTTCGATAATGTTCCACATAGAAGATTGATTAATAAGCTTGGTAGGCTTGGGGTGGGGCAGAAGTTGATAAACTGGGTGGCAAACTGGTTGGCGGACAGAAAACAGAGAGTGGTGGTAAAAGGTATACAGTCAGAAGAGATGCAAGTCACAAGTGGAGTACCTCAGGGATCAGTGCTGGGGCCAGTCCTCTTCAATATCTTCATCAGTGACATTACAGATGGACTGGCAGGTAAGGTTTGCCTGTTTGCAGATGACACCAAGATCTGCAACAGAGTAGATAATCCAGATGGGGTGGGCAGAATGAGAAGAGATCCACAACATTAAATATTTGGCCAAATATTCAGAAAAATGTGTTTGCACAGCTCTTGTTTTATATGCTTTAAACTGATATTCACTTTACCCAGAAGACTTCAGTAATAAAACAATGTATATGTTATATCCTGTAATGCAAAATCACGCATACCTTCATACTGAAAAGCATCATGGGATGTATATGCTTATCTCTATGAAAACTTAGGCTGATTCTTCAGGAACGTGTGGTACTAGAACCATCATAAATTTTAATGGAGATTTGCATGTATGTCCCATGATGCTTTTCATTATAGGGACATACATGATTTTGTATTCCTTTGAAACCAGGCTTTGTTGCCAATGTCCTTTCTGGATTACCATTGCTTCAGTGCTTTTGTGCTGATGTTCTTTGTTTTTTTAACTTGCTTTTTAATACACAGAAACAGAGAAGTTATCAGCAGATTAGGACCACAAGGCCCATCCAGTCTGCCCATTTTTTCTACCTTATGAATGTGCCATAGGCCTTTACTCTGTCAATGGCCTATTTATTCATACTCACCTGTATTGCTCCCTTATGCCTATCCCATGCCTGTTGGAAGCCCTGCACTGTATACGTATCCACCACTTCCTGAGGTAGGTTGTTCCATGCATACACCACCCTTTCTGTGAAAAAGAACTTCCTCACATTACCCATTAAATGGCCTCCCTCTAATCTCATGCTATGTCCTCTTGTCCTGCTATTTTTCTCAAATTGAAACATGTTAGACTCTTTCACCTTGTTAATGCCCTTAAGATGTTTGAATGTTTCGATCATATCACCTCTCTCCTTCCTTTGCTCTAGGGTATATATATTGAGCTCCTTTACTCTGTCTTCATATGTTTTCTTATGCAGTCCCTGCACCATTTTGGTTGCCCTTCTCTGGACTGCCTCCAATTTTTTTTTAATGTCCTTCTGCAGATGCGGCCTCCAGTACTGCATGTAGTACTCCAGATGGGGCCTAACCAGTGTCTTGTAAAAAGGGATTATTACCTCCCTCTTATGACTTGTGATACCCCCTACTAATACACCCCAATATCCCTCTAGCCTTACCTACTGCCTTAGTGGTTGCTTGGATGATTTCAGGTCATCTGTGATGATGATGCCCAAGTCTCTTTCTTTCCTTGTGATTGCCAGCAACTCCCCTCCCAACCTATAGGAAGCTTCAGGGTTTCTCTTCCCGATGTGCATGATCTTGCACTTCTTTGCATTAAACCCATGTTGCCACTCTTCAGACCATTTTGCCAGTTTTTCCAGATCTCTTCTCATTCTGCCCACCCCATCTGGATTATCTACTCTGTTGCAGATCTTGGTGTCATCTGTAAACAGGCAAACCTTACCCTCCAGTCCATCTGCAATGTCACTGATGAAGATATTGAAGAGGACTGGCCATGTGATGGTCACTGGCCCCCGGGTGACCTTCTACCTGGAGATCTGTGATCTTTTCCCCATTAGTCAGTACTAGATCCAAGATAGCCCTGTCTCTTGTTGTTTGTTTTAATAATTGTTTGAGGCCGTCCCCCTGCAGAGAATCCACTATGTGTCTAGTTCTGATGGATGTTCCTACTGGTATTGACAAATCTGTATCTGGCATGTTGAAGTCGCTCATTATTAGAACCTCCCCTTTAGCTGTCATGTTTTGAATATCTTCTAACAGTAATATGCCTATGTCCTCCTCCTGGTCTGGAGGCCTGTAGACAACCCCAGTTCATATGGCTGTCCCATTTCCTGTTTCCAGGGTGACCCACATTTCTTCTGGCTCCTAATGTGTATTCTTAATTTCTGTAGCTTTGATATTTTCATTCACATAAAGGGACCCCCCCCCCTTTTTGCACCTCTGTCCTTTCTGAACAGTATACAGCTGGGCACTGAAGTCTCTCCAGTGTGGTTACTGGTGAACCATGTCTCGCTAATGGCTACTATGTCCAGTTTAACCTCTGTCATTGTTGCCTCCAGGTCTGGGATCTTGTTTCCCAGACTGCAGGCATTTGTGTACATGTGTAACCCCCCTACAAATGGGGGTTCCCAAACGTCTTCCTTGTGTGTGCCTAAATGCCCACTGCCAGGCTGATGTCCTGTGTCTGAACTGTTTAAAAGCATTTGCATGTGAGTGCCTTTATAGCCTCTGTGTTCTATCTCTTTAAGAGCTGCCTATATCACAGTGTATAATTAATCCAGGTGGGGACTGAGTGCTTCTAAGCTAGAGTCCCACCTGGGCTGCCAGATAATTGCTCCATTCTGCCATCACTAGTTGCGCAGAGGGAGCTCTGTTACAAGCTATACTTTTTTGCTGATTATCTATTCTAATAATAATGATACCGAAGTTTGTCTAACCTGCCTTCTTTGCAGCATGGACATTTCTTTTTTCTTTTTTTTTTACGTTCACTTGCGCGCATGCGCAAGGAACGTTTTGGGAGAGTAGCACACTTTGGAGGTGTGCCTCTCCCTTTCAATCCACTGCTCCATTGAGCAGGCATGGTGGTCCTACACCAATGGGTGTGGGAGCTGTGTATGACAGCGATGGTCTTCGCTTCAAAGAAAACCACAGCTGTGATACAGAACACCACGTCACGCCACCCTGCCGCGTAATGCGGCCCCCCCAAATCTTTGCTGCCACGCTGGGAGCCCACCCCAGCGTGGCAAACGTCCAGGGTTGTCTACCGATGGGGGTGCCCAATCCCCATGTCAGCTCCTTGGCCCCCCAGCCATCCTTCTGCCACACTGGGAGCCCACCCCAGCATGGCAAATGTCCCACATATTACCACACCCCCTCATGAGCAGTACAGCTGTCATTTTTCACATCCTGCCCAAAACGTGTTTCCGCCCATGTAGCGCACAATGGCGCAGTCAGTGTGTGAAATCAATGTATGGGACACATTAAGAAAATCACAGTGACACTGATCATGAGCAGAGGTCTTAAAATGGCTGTGTTGAAAATTTGGTGAAAAAATTCCTAAAAATGACTGTTTTACGAGTGTGCGTTGCGCAGTTCCTCATGCGCTCATAAGTTTGTGAATTTTCAATATTTTCACTCCAGATTTTCAACATTGCCATTTTACCACACCTCCTTATGAGCAGTTCAGCTGTCATTTCTCACATCCTGCCCAAAATGTGTTTCCGCCTATGTAGTGCACAATGGTGGTAACAAAAAGGTCATGCTGAAAATTTATTGTGCAAATACCAGCAATCACACAGGGCATTAGGGTAAAGCACCATACGTGCCAAACACCACTGCAAATACCTGCAAGCGAACGTTCGGCATTGACAAATGCTTGTTTCATTTAGTATACTTTATTGATTTACAGCAAACAACATATGTACCATATATCCAGATAATACAAAAAAATAAGTAACCTATGAATTCAAATATTATATTTCCTAATCAATCAGTAACATAAATTATGTATTTGAAAATATTAATGAAATAATGTTGTTTGCTTTTCCAACCCTACCCTCCCCTCTTCCCTTCCCACCCCAGTCTGCCACTGGTTAATATGGTACTAGTTGCCACACAATAACAGTAGAGACTAAAAAATAATATGAAAGAGAAAAGGGAAGGGATTACTGGAGCTCTTCCAAAGACAAAAAATTATACCAATTTTTCGGGCATAGTTAGTCGAAGTCTAACTAATTGAAATAAGAGTGTAAAGTGGTTCCCATCTTTGTTTATATTTATCCATACCTTTTGAAATTCTTGCAATGGTGAGCTCAGCTTGTGGAGCAAACATGATTTCTTTGAACCATTCTATATAACTGTGAGTGGCTTTATCCAACCAATGTCTCAATATTACTTTCTAAGCACATGCTGAAATTAGTGCCATATGGGTTGTCTGATTACTCCCCATTAGTGCTTTGAAGTCACCTAGAATTCATATTTCTGGGCTAAAGCTATCTGTCAGGGTAAGCAATGGATCCAGCCTATTTTGGATGCTATGCCAGAAGAGAACAATTTTTTCACATGACCATAACATATGATTTAGAGCCTCAGGGGCTTGGTGACATCTAGAACATGGATTGGATGGTAGAATACCCATTTGATGTAGTTTAGAAGGGGTATAGTATAGATTATGATTAATACAAAACTGCATATATCTATATCTGTCCCATTTAATATATTTGTATAGATGAGTCCAAATAGAAGGCCAGTCTCTAGCAGTAGTAGACAATGGAAGTATATTATCCCACCAATAGAATATCTGGCCCTCTAAAGTGGCCACCATTGATAAAAGAAATTTATATGAATAAGACATCAAATGGGAGGTAGGAATGGAGTCAAAGAATCCAACCAAGGTGGATGTGAAAGAACTGGTCCATATCCCTGATACAAAATATTGCACCAACATATGTGATAGCTGGAGATATTTGAAAATAAAGGCATTTTGCCAGTTGAAAAGACAATGGCCTTCTTTAAATGGAAGAAATTTTTGTTACTGAACTATCTGGTCCACACTTTCTATACCTATCTATGTCTAAAAGAGATGAGCTTTGACTGTTCTGCCCGGAATTAATAAATTGGGGTTTTGGAACAGTGGTTGTGCTATCTCTCTATAAACATCCATTTTGAGAAGTGCATTTAGCTGATGTTGTATTTGAATCAAGGAATTTAAAGGAGTGTCATACAAAGACTGAGGAAGATTTTTTTTTTTTGAGATAAAGGGAATAGCCTTGGGATCCATATGATAAGCTGCACAGAGATCTTGTTCAATCCTGACCCAAAAAGGGGATTAACCAATCTCCTGAATATTATATAATGGCTGTAACCAATACCGGATTGTAGCCAAATAAATTGCTAAATAATATATGTAGAAGTTTGGGGCATGAAGACCACCATCTGCTTTCAATCTGGTAAGCTTATGATAATTCTGTCTAACTTTTTTACCTTGCCATATAAACTTACTAAGAATACCATGTACGTGTGTGAACCATGAGAGTGGAAGGGCTCAGCTGAATGTTTGTAAAGGCTACAGTAAACGTGGTAGAGCATTCATTTTGATTATACTCATACGGTCCCACAGAGTTAATGGTAGTTTCAACCAGAGCTTAAAATCTTCTGACATGGTATCTACAAGAGCATCTAAATAAAGTTTTTTAATGATTTGTGGTGAGGGATGAAGATAAACCCCTAGATATTTAATTTTATCTGTGTTCCATTGTATCCCCAAATGAGCCATGTCAACTTTGACAGCATATTTATTGAGGAAGAAATTCCATTTTTGAGAGGCTTAGTTTGTAATTTGAAAATGATTCTAATTGAGAGATAAGGTGAAATATAGTGGGAAAGGATTGATTAGGGTTAGAAATATATAAAAGTAAATCATCTGCATATGTAGAAAGTTTATATTCTGAGTTACCTATTGATATGCCCGAAACAAGTGAAGAAATGTTAATTTTCCTAATAAGAGGTTCTAAGTAGAGATTAAAAAGATAATCTGGCTCTAGAATTGATATGTGTAACTTCAGACCAATATCCCTGCTTGCCCCTCTCTCCAAAATCCTAGAAAAAATTGTACTTGACTAAACCATTGAGTTCCTAGAAAGATATAACCTACTATCAGAGCCATGGCATGGCTTCAGGTCAGGCCACAATACAAAAACTGCCCTTGTTAAGCTCACCAACCTCAATGACAAGGCCAACGGTGAAGGTCTCCACAGCGGCTCTGTCTTTATGGACCTCATCAAGACCTTCGATCGTATCGACCACCACATATTCCTCACAACTCTGTCCGTCTCAGCTTCTCCAATAAAGTTCTAAATTGGTTTCAAAACTACCTTAGTGACAGATTGCACACTACCATTATTGTAAAAATAGATAGATAAAAAAATAAATAAATAAATACAGAGAGGAACTTAACACCAAAAAGAGTGGGAGAACAGGAAGAGTTGCTGGAATAAGTTGTAAGAGTATGGGGTAGGGGCAACGAGAGAGCTAGAGACAGGTAGGGAATGGTGGGTAGGAGATGGTGGGAGGGTGTAGGGATAGGCAAAATTATGAAAATGAAGATGCAGAGAATAGGGAGTAAGTACAAGATATTTAGGATTTGTATAATTAGCAGGTTAGGTAAAGAGGAATAGCCTATGGGATCCCTCCACCGGAGAAGAAAAAAGCATAGGCAGATTGCCACTATGGTAGCAATACTGTAAGTGCAGTAGAGTCTCTTCAGAAAAGAGGCCCATTATTTTTCAAAGCAAGGGCACTTGTTCTTTGTCTGTAAAATTAGTTTAAGTAGGTACTTAAAGGTATAAATCCCAACGGTATGCGTAAATTTGAATGTTTTTTGTAGGGTATTCCACAGAGTTGGTAGTGTTTATCCCATGGATGCAGAACCAAAGTGGGTTCTTATTGTGGGGGTATCGAATGTAATATAGGAAAGTTTTCTGAGGGAATACTTGCAAGGGGAGCATTTAAATAGGTTGCAGATGTAAGGGGGAAGCTTCAGGGTAATGGCTGTACACACCCAGAGGGGTGCACTGCGCTATCCCCTGGTATTGAGAGAGGGCCAAATTATCTGTAGGTAAAGAAAACAGTGGTGAGTGTTGAAAGGTGCATTTAAGATAACCTCAATGTTCTGTGACAGAGTGTGTCTAGAGTACATAGGACAGTTTTAGGGCATTGGCTGTAGGGAAATCCACATAGTCAATTAGGGGAAGGAAAGTTGTCTGGACCAATCTTACTTTGGCTTCACAAGTAAGTAGGTGCTTGATGCAGTAAAAGAATCCAAGTCTTTGGCGTAGATTTTTAGTTAGTTCCTCAATATGGATAACAAAGGAAAGTTTACAGTCCAGCCAGACACCTAGATATTTGAATTTCTCTACTAGTTTGAGTGGTTCCCCAAGAAGTGTGAAGATCTGTAGGTTGATATCTGAGGAATGGGGAATTGGCTCTTTGGAATAAGGAGAGAGGAGCATAAATTTTTTTTTTTGGCATTGAGAAGTAATTTCAGGTGAAGCCGATTTTGTTGGAGAAGGCCAAATTCGTGCTGTAATTCAAGGCAGGTGAGTTGTAAGGAGAGCCTAGCAACATAGAGCACGGAGTCATCTACAAAGAGATGGATGCTTATAGGATTAATTTTTTTTTTAAATCAAGGTGTTTTTCCTCCTATGACCTGGCAGTGGTTTCAACCCTTTCTGCCAGTCCCCCCAGCTGCTATTCCCCCCCTAAGCACTCCAGGCCTTGTATTCCACCATGGATTGCTCCATGTGGTGGGGCAGAAGGAAGAAGGGCTGTCCTCCCCCCTCCTGAGCGATATCTGGAGTGGGTCTGGGAGTGCTGTGAGACCACAACGCTGGAGTACTGCAGGGCTTCATTAAGTCGGCAGTAATTTTTTTTTTTTTTGGTGACTCTTTTCCTCCACAGCCATGAACACATGTGCGTGGAGGCGCACATTCCAATATCACATTCTTGCATCTCGCTTTGTCTGGCACTGGCCCAATCCTCCAAGAGGAGGCATCCATAGAGTGGCACAACATACTCACCCACCCATGAGAGAGGAAAGCTGTCATGGGACACTTGATCCTCTCTCTCTCTCCCTCCCTGCTGACCCCCAGCACCCCAAGCTTGTTCCCAAACTCAGATCACCAGCATGGCGCGAGATGTGGCATCCAGGACCTCAACCCTCAAGTACCACTGGGTCAGCTTTGCAGTGTTAATATTAAGGTCAATGTCATTGATATAAATAGCAAATAATAGTGGACCCTGAATGGACCCCTGAAGAACTCCTCTCTGCAGTGTTTTTATAGGAGAGAATGTGCCATGACCATTTACCCTCTGCTGTCTGCCAGTAATGTAGCAGGAGATCCATTTTATAGCAACATCATTCTACCCAAGGTTATAGAGCATCGTTAAAAGTATTTGGTGATCAACAATGTCAAAAGCCTTGTTCAAATCTAAAAAAGTCCACAGACATAATTTCTGATGTCAAGGGAGGTTTGCCAGTCATTTGTGACTTTTGCCAGAGCTGAAACTGTGCTATGATTATGCCTGAATCCAGACTGGAGGGGATTCAGTTGGTCTGTGGATTCAAGGTGATCTCTAAGTTAGGAGTTGACCAGTTTTTCAAGACATTTGGATAGGATGGGTAGCAAAGAGACTGGCCTATAATTATTAAGATTACTTGGATCACCAGAGTTGACAAAACGAATAACATGCGCTATTTTTCAGTCGGAGGGAAGTGCACCTTGAGCAAGGGACAGATTGAAGAGGTGGGTAATAGGTGGGGACAGAGTGTAATAGCCTAGTTTTAAGACAAAAGGTTCGAGCTGATCAGCCCCAGCACTTTTCTTTTGGTCAAGGGCAATTAAAAGATTTTCGACCTGTTTGAGAGTAACCGGCTTGAAACTGAATTGCTCTTGGTGATGTTGGGCTTTAGTTGGTAGGCACAGAGGGTCATCAACAGAGGGTAGGGGAGAAGCTTGCTAGAAGGTGACGAGTCAAAAGCTAGTCCAGCAGTAGCAAAATGGTTGTTTAGTTGATCCAGTATGTCATGGTTGCTTGTGTAGGTATTGGCCCATGATACTATTTTAGCTGGGAGAGATGATGGCAGTTTATGTCCTTCGACTTCCCTAAGGACTTGCCAGAATTTGTCAGCATTGTTTTTTGAGGCTTTCAGGGCTGACTGGAAGCATTTAAACTTCTCTGCCCAAACAAGTCTAGTACAGTTGTTCCTGGCTGCTCTGAAAGCAGTTCAATCAGAATCTAATTTAGTTTTACAAGTTTTCTTCCATAACTTGTCCCTGTAGAGTAGAGAGTTTTTTAGTGTGTTGGTAAACCAGGGACATGTTCTTTTCCTTACTCTAACTTTAACCATTGGGGCGTTTGTTAATCACTTGCAAAACAAGGTTCTGGAAATGGTTGCATGCCTCAGAGACTATGGGAGCCAGGTAGAAGTCCTGCCATCTAATCTTGCTAAGATCAGCCAAGAAATCAGAAATACTGAATTTATGGAAACTTCTTTTAAATGAAAAGATTGGTGAGTAAGTGTTCTTGGGTAGGAGCCTCACAGAAGCTATAGCTCTGTGGTCGCTAATATCATTATAGAATACCCCCTGTATGAAATTTTATGTGGTCTATTAGTAAATATCAAATCAAGGAGGGTGCTGTGTTCAGGGTTTTTTAGGTTAGGATCGGTGAAGTTACAGATTAGTTGAGTAAGACCAAGAGTGTCTCATGAGATTTTTAAAGGTTGAGAGCAGTTCAAGTTTCAGTCTAGATTAAAGTCCCCGAAGAATATACATTCAGAGTTGACGGTTTCTATGATCCTATGGAGGTGATGGAGTATCCCTAATCCTCCTGGTGGTTGGGGGGGGGGTTCTATAGCAACAGGAAATGGAAAAGGACTCATTAGAAGTTAAGGAGATTTTTAAGGTAAGGCTGTTGAATTCCTTAGGTGAGGAGGTGGAGTCGAAAACAGAGATTGAAAGTTTGTCTGAGACATAGATTTCAACCCCAACCCCCCAGTAGTCCTATTGGCCCCAAATACATTATAAGAAGGGATATTAATAGCATGGACTATGCAGGTATTCACTAACAGGAGACACTAATAGAGTACCAAGATAAGGGTGCATGTGTTTTGTACCTATGGGACAGGTGCACCATTGTCTGGAAATCC
Source organism: Neoceratodus forsteri (assembly GCA_016271365.2). NCBI lineage: Eukaryota > Metazoa > Chordata > Ceratodontiformes > Ceratodontidae > Neoceratodus > Neoceratodus forsteri. The sequence continues at coordinate 736,064,332 of CM057454.1, forward strand.
AGAAATAGAGTAATCATGTACCTGCAAAGAAAGCAAAAATAAAGGTATGTATCTGGAAAAAGGAAAAACGTGCATGTATTTTTTTGTGTTTGACATCACTGGGCCTAATTTAGTGGAGGATTAAGTAAAGCAAAACCTTTGGGGAGCAGTTTGTGCTATCCATTTATGTAATTGTCATTTTATGCAGCTTCAGGAAACTCCTTGTTTATTAAGCTTGTTTGGCCTCTTCTTAAATCAACTGCCTGATGCTTGTCAGCCAGCCTATGTACTCTTTCATGCTGAAGATACTGTCATCTATTCCTAAAACCCTGACCTTGACAGCCTCACTGCCACTCTCCAAAGTAACTTCAAGTCACTAGTAGGGCTGTGCAGAATATAACATTCTGCCATCAGAATTGCTGCAGAATGTCAATTCCACTTCTGAAATGCTTTGCAGAATTTATTTTTAAATTCAGTGGAATTACAAAAAACATTTCTCTGCAAACTGCGGAAGAATTTTCTGCAGATCATGTAAACCACGGAATCATTTTCTGTGGATTGCAGAAAAAGAATCTGCGGTTTATGTAAACTGCAGATTATTATTCTGTAAACAACATTTTGCATGCAGAATGTCAAAATTCCTCAAATGATGGACATCAGTGGCATTTTCTAAAATTCCGTAGAATTCTGTTCCATTAGAAATGCAACATTCTGCACAGTCCTAGTCACTAGAAATCTGGTTCCCCAATAACAGTCTGGTCCTCTGTTACAAAAAATAATAATAAAAAAAAGAACCTGCTCTTCTCTAGTCTCCTACAGAAGAGATAAGTTTCACCTTTTGTCATATGAAATCACCAGGGACAAAACCAACAGGTGAAGACCTTCAAATACCTTGGAGTAACTCTGCATAACACCTTATCTTTTGCCCCATGTTGACTATCTAGTGGACATAGTTAAAACAAGCATTTGTCAATGCCAAACGTTCTCTTGCAGGTATTTGCAGTGATATTTGGCACATGGACATGGCTTAAAAAAATCAGTGACAAAGAAGTACAAGCATTTGTCAATGCCGAATGTTGCTTGCTTCTATGTGCTGTTTAGGTATTTGGAAGTCATTGGAGTCAAATATTGAAAATTCGCGAACTTAAGAGCGTGCGTAGGAACTGCACAACGCACGCTTGTAAAACAGTCATTTTTAGGAATTTTTTTACCAAATTTTCAACATAGCCATTTAAGACCTCTGCTCATGAACAGTATCACTGTGATTTTCTTAATAATGTCCCATTACATTGATTTACTTAACCGACTAAGCCATTTGCGCTTCATGAGGCAAACACATTTTAGGCGAGATGTGAAAAATGACAGCTATACTGCTCATAAGATAGTGTGGTAAAATGGCAATGTTGAGAAAATTTGGGTGAAAATATTGAAAATTCGCAAACTTACGAATCTGTGTAGGAATTGCTCAACGCACGCTCGTAAAACAGTCATTTTTAGGAATTTTTGCACCAAATTTTCAACATGGGGTTTTTGGGACCCCTTCTCATGAATGATGTCACTGTCATGGTGTTATTCAGGCCCAAAGTGTGATTTCGCGCAGTGACTGCGAAATCACCCTTCAGGCCCGAATAAAGCCATGACAGTGACATCATTCATGAGAAAGGGTCCCAAAAACCCCATGTTGAAAATTTGGTGCAACTATTCACAAAAATGCCTGAGATATGCAATAAAGTTGAAAACCCCTTATCTAGCCCAATATACAGCTTATCGGCATTTCCTCAGTTCGCGATCGGCTTTGAAGAGTGCAGACGTGTTCCTGGTCCACCGAAGATCGTTGCACCAAGCTCCGGAGGTAAGTATGGGGTGAGGGGGGTGTGGGGAGGCAGGGTGCACAGTGGGTGGGTGCGGGTTGTGGGAGGGGCTGGGAGAAGTGCCGTGGGACCGTTTTTGATTTACAGGTTTAAAAAAAAAAGACTACGTGGGGCGTTTGCCCACGCTGGGGTGGGCTCCAGCATGGCAGAAGAGATGGCTGGGGGCCGGGGGAGCCAGGGGATTGAGGCACCCCGTTGTGCCAGAGGCAGACAGGGCGTTTGCCACGCTGGGGTGGGCTCCCAGCATCGCAGAAGGATCAAAGGATGGCTGGGGGGCTGTGAGCTGACGGGGAATTGGGCACCCCATCGGCAGATGACGCGGGATGTTTGCCACACTGCGGTGGGCTCTCAGCGTGGCAGCAAAGATTTGGGGCGCGGTGGACGGTGCTGTGGTGTAGTGACAGCGGTGGTTTTCTTTGAAGAGAAGACCACCGCTGTCATACACAGCACCGCATCCAATTGGTGCAGGACTGCCAAGCCTGCTCAATGGAGCAGGGGATTGCTGAGGAGGGGCACACCTCCAAAGTGTCTCCATTCTCCCAAGACGTTCCTTGTGCATGCACGCAAGCGAACGTAAAAAGGCAGGGTGCCCTGTGCCATAACCAGAACAATCTCTCTGGGGATGCTAGCTGCCTTATTGCAGCTAGCTCCATTCTGTCCCTTATAGATTATGGCCTCCCAGTCTATGCAGTCACCTGTGACATGGTGGTAAACAGAGTAAAGCTGATCTGTAATAAGGTGTGCTGCTTTGTAGTTGGTGCAGATAATTGCACTCATAGTCATACCCTTTACACAATCACTAACTGGCTACCTTTACTCTGCAGAATAAAACTCCAGACCTGTTTGCTACCAGAAAGACACTGCTGGGTCTAACACACCTTGCTTCAACAAAGTACTTCTGTATCGTCTCCAACCAATACAACACCAGGAGTATGGCCAGGAATGCCCTCAAGTTTCTTTTCTGGCTTACTCAGCTGGGCGAGTGGTCATTTGCTGTTAGGGACACTACCTGGTTAAATAAGCTCCCTGATACTCTGCTGAATCTCCTCAAGATTAATCAAGTTAAGAGATCTTTGCATTCTGCCCTTGCGGTCCATTGCAACTGTGACTGTTAAGCTGTTTTATTCAGTTTCTCTCTGTACATATCCTGTGACTTTTTATACAAGGATCTGTATGGATTATTTCAAAAGTGTATGTAACTGATCTGTCTTAAGTGCTTTGAGCCTCACTTGACTGCATATCCTCTGAAACTACTTATTGTACTTGTAATATTTTTTTTGTGACTATATATTTGATGTGTATCCTTTGTAAATGAGCACCTGTGCTCAGAGATATTCTCCAAAGTTTTACTTTTACTGCACTAACATACAATCCTTGGTAGCTGCATGATAAAGAAAGGAACTGCTGAGCATTTCTGGTTTGCAATACAGCTTATACCCTTCAAAATACATATGACAGAGTAAAAAATCTTTCCTGATATGTTTGCCCATAAGATTAGCTCTGAGATCATTTTCTTTCTTAAGCTCTTTCAGAGTGAATTTACTGTTGTAGCAAATGGGGTAGAATCAATGAGAGTCTACTGCATGTGTGTAGAGGAAGGAAAAATAGTTAAAATAACAATGTGGCATAGTAATAGGCATAGAGGGGATAGGCAACCCTTTGACCTATTCTGTGCTAGCAGCTGAGTAGAAGGGTCCTCAAAGTAAATTAGACCCTTAATTTCATTTTCATGAGTGGACCTCCCAAATGACCCTGCATGTCAAGCATGTCCCAAGATTGCTGAATCTCTAAAATTGTTGTTTGCCTTCTTTTATTACTGCACATTTGAAGCATAAAATAATGCCATCATAAAAAGACAACAAAATACTCCTTTGAGAGCACATTTTAGCCCTTCGACCTAACTCACATATTCTTACAAATCTCTAAATCACTAGGTACTTTTTATAACCAATGATTTCCTATTCTTACATGGCTCTAGCAAGCCAACTGGTTTTCTAAGGCTGCCCCTGCCCCAGCATCTTGACCTGTTACTGTCCCACCACATCACCTACAAGTGCAGGCCTCCCTCTTTCAGCTCAATAGTTTTCCATCTCTGATAGGACCCTCTTTGAGTCAAGGCTTTTCCAAAGGGAAATATGTGCCTGCTGGCATACAAAGGGTGGCACATGGTAGCAGAACATTGAAGCACTGAGCAGAACTGATGATCATTTACAGCTAGGTAATGAATTTACCCCATTGTTAGTTCCTCCCACCTCCAGAGATGCTATCTATATGTTGACCAAATACTGCCAGCAAGTGGGGGGAACCCAGCATTATATGGTCATCCTTGCCTGAGCTTGCATACCCTTGACTACAGGAAGATACTTGGAGATCTTTGCTTATTGTTTAGGGCACTGACAAGTGATGATATTTGGGAATTCCTAGAATTAAACTTTAGGCAACAGAGCTATAGTACAAGGGCACATACCCTTCAGCTAAAGGGGACAACTTGTACAATGAAGTGAAGAACAGGATTTTACAGCCAGAGAGTCATGGGGTTCTGGAACAGTCTACCAATGGAAGTTATAGGAAGTAGTAGTATGACAGACTTCAAGAACAGACTGGATGATTACTGTAACAGAGTAGGCTTATTTGGGAACAGACTGGATGATTACTGTAACAGAGTAGGCTTATTTGGATATCCCCTGGTACAGTTGCCTAATGAGTGCATATAGTAGGTAACCTATGAAATCTACTGTGCAATGTAACCTTGAGGCCAGAGATCTTCACTTTCCACAGGAGGAGCTGTTGAGTGAGTGGTCCAACCCACCCCTCCCCAGGTCTGTTCATGCAACCTTGAATGCCCAGGACCCTGCAAACCCGGTTGAGGGTGGCAGGACTGGGAATCAATCTGAGGTCCCTCTGATGGTAATGCAGTTTACTTCTAGCAAGTGGGCGAATGGGTTGTGTACTCCTGTGTGTGCCCATGAATTAATAAGCTGAAATACCAGTCCATGAAGATGCATGTAGGTGGCTACAAAATTTCTCAAAAAAGTGGCACAACAACATATTCTGTAAATGCAAAACATTAGTGTTTAATACGGACTGAATCAGAGGGTTAGCACCACACTAACCACCACCTCAGTGCTCGACACCTCCTGAGGAAGGATGCCATTACCCAAATTGCTGAGGTGGTGGTTAGTGTGGTGTTTTGCATTTATATGTTGTTGTGCCACTTTTTTGAGAAATGTTGTAGCCACCTACATACATCTTCACGGATTGGTATTTTCAGCTTATTAATTCACGGGCACACAGGAGTGCACAACTCATTTGGCCATGTGACTTTCTTTTGGGATAGCTCCCCTGGCTGTGCAACCCCACTTTAGCTGGCTCACAGAGTTCTCCGTGGACTGCTTCTAGCAACCACCCCAAGGCCAACTTATGAACTCTTCTTGACAGGATTAATACACTTGGTTTTCATTTGCAGTCTGTGATTTTTTTCTTTTTCACTGTCAGAAACTTCAGAATATGTTTATGATTAGAAGTGCATTTTAAAATTATTCCCTTCTGTTAAGTTGTACAGTGTATATCAGGCAAAATAACAGAAGTCAGAAGCAAGGACATAAGACTGTGGAGGTAACCCCAGACCTGAAGTTGCTTTTCTTGTTCCTCTTTCTCACCTTGAGAAGATCTAGTGGGTCAGAAAGGAAAAAAGAAAGGCAGAAGACTAAGCTCGAGCCTTGAATTTGCTATACAGTCTTAAATCATGCAGTTTGTCTATTGAGCCTTTTGATCAAAAGAAGCCCCACCCGCACACACCTATTTGACTGGGTACATCTCACATCTACAGAGACTATTCTCATGATGGTTTTCTTGAGTGCTCACTGAGGTTCAAAGAGCAGTAAGTCAATTAGCTGATGCTCTGCTCCCTTGGTTACCTCCCTCCATTAATACAGCTTCCTCACTTTCAAGAGTGGCACTCTCTTTTTAAAGAAGTGGCCATTGCACCATGCCATCCTATGGCTGCCTAAGTTGTGTTCCAGTCAGAACCTCAGCAATGAGGGCAAATACTCTGTGGCTTATAGGATCAAGGATCAGGTCAAAGCTTTCAGTTGGTGGAATTAACCAGTTTTCTTGTCTCGACCATCAAATATATTTTTTTATCCACATTATATTGCCTTATTCATGAAATGATGGATGAATGTTGTACTAACCTCTAAATGATTTCTCCTACCACATACAGAGCCCAGGTGTTAGAGTTTTAAAGACTCATACAGTCGCTGCAAATGCCAGATTGCAGGCTGACATTTGCTGGCTTTCATTTACACCAGACGTTTCTCTGCATGTATTTCAAAGATGTGGCATATCCGTGACTTTTCTGGTTGTTTATCAGACAAAGTAAAATCTACAATATATCTAAGTGATCTGGAGGTGGGCCCCAATAGCTGGGTTGCCATGTTTGCCAATGACTCCAACACTGGAAGGGGTAATTGCATCTCGGTGGGAGGCTAATGCAATGTAGAGGGACTTGGACACGCTTGAGAAATGAACAGAAAAATGACAGATTAACTATGATGTTGAAAAATGACTTTCCTGACACTGTACTTCTTGAACGATGCTATGTTATAATTTCTCAACTGTTACACAAGTAGTGATGGTCTCACATTGTCATCAGTTTTATCGCAGCATATCTTAACTTTCTGTGTACTTGTTGCTTTACAGAGACCTGGGTTGTGTTTGTAAAATGACTTCTGGTCCAGTGTGCTTACCTAGTCACTAAATACATACTATAAATAAAAAATGCAAAGCAATGCATCTATGTAAGAAGAATAGAAAAACAAATTACTACATGAATAACACTGATACTGCTGAAACTCAGCAGGAAAAAAGCCTGGGGGTAATGATCAGCAACAGCTTTAAATGGTGTCGGCAGTGTAGGCCAGCAGCTAGCAGAGCTAGTAAAATCATGGCATGCAATAAGATAAACTTTGTAAGCAACTCATGAAATAGTGTTGTGCTGCTGTCTGGATAACTGGTCAGCACCACCTTAAGTAGAATGTAAAGTTCTGGTCGCCATGTCTGAGCAAAGATATTGACAGAATTGAGAACATGGTGCAAAGGGGAGTGGCCAAGTTATAGCAGTTTTGGAAAACATGGGTTGTGAAGACTGATTGGTGGAACTGACTGTTCTCCATGGCATATAGGAGAGTTAGGGGCAAAATGATTACAGTATTCAAATATGAGAAAGGGAAAGTACCATCAGACCAAATGCAAATCTCCAAGATTCATAAGGATGTGAGGACTCAAAGGCTCTTTTTGTGATTGAAAGGGAGAGAGTCAAGGGATATTTTAGGAAGGTTTACCCACTGCATTATGACATGAATCTGGTCGCCATAACTTTGGGCGCCAGAAATATAGCACCTGCAATGAGTGCAGTCCTACATTCTGCCACAACCCAGCTAGGGTCGACAACAAACAGCAGGGGACAAGAGCTGTTTTTTGTGGGTGCCCCCCTCCCCCCGCAACCCACATCACTAAATATCATCTCCTCCAGGTCTGGGCATGAGTGAACTGGAGGAGAACAGTGTAAAAATGCCATGAGTGCAGGGTGCTGCAAAATCCTCCGAGCCCCTGTCACTCATGAACTTTTCTTGTCACCCTAATTGTGGCTCCCTAATTGTGCCACCCACATAACGGTATACCTTTTAAGAAGCATTACTTTACACAGTGATCTGTGGACACTTGGAACAGATTTCTAGAGCAAGTGCTGTCAACCAACACTGTTCACTTTTTCAACCAGCAAGCATAAACTAGATATCTACATTGCAGAACTAGCAATGGTCAATGCCATAATGTTTGCGTGCATGCATTTGTAGTGTACCAGGCAGGATTATTTAGGTAAACAGTAAAAAGCAAAACAGTGAGACACTTAAAGGACATCCATGCAGAAGCAGGCTAGTAAATCCTACAAAAGATAAGGCTCAGTACTAGACTCCAAAGTTCCCAATAGGCACTCCACAAGTAAGAATCCACACATATACAGTATCATGTGCAATGCCTGTTTACTGAGTGCAAGCACACAGAAACAAAGTGCAGTCCATGCTGTGTGCAAACAGCAACAGTACCCCACAGATCACTGGACAAATTTTGGATCAGTCAGGTCCTTTTTCAAATGCATGGACCCATGCATTCCCTGAGAATTTATACTTCCGAGTCTTAGAGAGACATGATCAGGGATGCACAGGGTCACAGCACTGACTTCCCAAATAAACCTAATAGTGCACAGATGCATAATATGACCTAAACTAATCTAAGTACAAGTATTAAAAAAATATATATTTACAATAAAACATATGCAGGGGATCAATAAACTTCTAAACATTTAGTTCTTACTGTGTCACCTCTGCCTGTCTGTACAGACTACCCGACAGGAGTTTGTCTCTCTACCTACTCTCCACTTTGCATCTAGAATCTTTAAGGACTTTCAATGTACCATATATTTTTTAAATCTAAGCTTAAGTTCTTCAGCTGTCTCTTTGTACTTTGTCTCATCATTTCAGTTTCTGATGTAGTGGCTGGGGAGAGGTTAGCATTTAACAGTGTGTTTAAGATGAAAACTCTCTGCTTTCAGAAGGGTGTTTCAGTCAATCAGTTTCCAAAACAAATCTGTTGAAACACCCCCTCTGCCATCCTGTGTAATGAATAGATCCAAAAAATAGATCTCTTTCTGGCTCTTAAAGACATTAAATTTTAAATTCCTGTTGCTAATTTCATGATAATCCACAAAATCTTTTTATTCACTTCCAGTCCCTTTCCACACTAATAGTATTTCATTTATTAAGTATTTCCAGAGATGTCTTCTATTGAAAAAAATGATTAGTCTCATTATTTATCATTGCTTCAATCTGCCACTTCCCCAGAAACAAATTTGCATAGCTGGGGGCACACGTTGCATAGACACATAGATACATAAACACTGTTGGCAGATAAGGGCCTATGGCCCACCCATTCTGCCAATTTCAGCTTGTAAGTTCCCTTTATATTTTTCTAGAAGTCTGTTGCCCCTTACCCTGACCGCCAGAATTCCTTTATGTCTATCCCATGCATTCTTAAATCCCATGATTGTTTCAGCCTCCACCACTTCCTCTGGCAGGGTGTTCCCCTTGTCCACCATCGTTTCTGTGCAGAAATTCTTCTTCACATTCTCCCTGAATCGCCCTCCCTCCAACTTCATCCCATACCCTCTAGTCCTGGAACATCTTTTTTCACTGGAAAATACTATATTCCGACACACTTTTCCTCCCTATAAGGTACTTGTATATCTCTATCATATCCCTTCTCTCCCTCCTCTCCTCCAGGGAATACATATTCAAGTCCTTCAGTCTGTCCTCATAGGACTTGTGATGCAATTCCTGTACCATCTTTGTTAACCTCCTCTGAACCTTCTCTACCCTGTCTATGTAATTACGTAGGTAAGGTCTCCAGAACTGTACACTGTACTCTAGGTGGGGCCTCACTAGTGTCTTGTATAGTGGAATTACGACCTCCCTTTTCCTGCTGGTGATGCCCCTTCCTATGCATCCCAGCATCATATTTGCTTTACCTGCTGCCTTGTCACACTGTTTCTCTACCTTGAGGTCATCAGAGATGATAACCCCAAGGTCCCTTTTGTGCTTGGTGCATGCTATATCCTCACCCGTCAACTAATATGTTATTCCAGGGTTTTCGTGCCCCATATACATTATCTTACACTTCTTTGCATTGAATTTCAACTACCAAACTTTTGACCATTCTTTAAGCTTCTGCAGGTCCCTCCTCATTCTGTCTACACCCTCTGGCATGTCCACTCTGTTACAAAGCTTCATGTTGTCAGCGAACAGGGAAATTCTGCCTTCTAGGTCCTGTGCAATGTCACTGATGAAGACACTGAATGGGACCAGTCCCAGCACTGATCCCTGTGGTACCCCACTGGTCACTCTTCCCTCTGTGGAGTGACAGACATTTACCACCACCCTCTGTGTCCTGCAACCCAGCCAGTTACTCACCCACTGCATTACTGTCCTGCGTACTCCCATATTCTCCAGTTTGTTTAATAGCCTTCTATGTGGCACAGTGTCAAAGGCCTTGCTGAAGTCCAGCTAGGCCACGCCCACTGCCCTCCCCAGATTCACCTTCCTTGTTCCCATAGCAGTATTTTTTTTTTGTTTTGTTTCTGATGGACAGATTTACCATCAAATAAGAATACACTGCACTCTAGTTCAAAGGAAGCCAATTCCAACAGTATTTTGGTTGGTGGAACATTGTTCCCTCTGGAACTGAGGAAAAATTCCATGACTTCAGGCCCCTCCCAATGGAATATGTTAGTATATAATGATGTGACATCAAGTATCACTAGCCATGTATTCCCCTCAATGGTCAGGTCACTAAGTATGTTCAAAACATTTCCAATATCCTTTACGTATACTGTATGTGAAGATTCTTGACAGGATGCCCACCCCCGGTAGAAGTCCACAAACTGAGACAATGGTTCAGTAACACTGCCTATTCTAGAAACAATAGGTCTACCAGTAGGGGTCCAAATATCAAAAAACAAACACCCGAAGTAAAATGCAGTGTGTCTGGCAAATGTGTCAGTTATTAATAGCAAACAAAAATACCCTGCACATACATTCCATGCAGGCTGAAGTGACTCACAAAGCTACCTTTTGTTTGTATTCTAAAAATGTTTATCACTTTCTTCTGTAAAGTACACATCAGCTGAGTGCAATAATGCTGGGCACAGGTACCAAAACCCCCAACAAGAAGCCACCAATGCCTTCCGATATCCTTTTGCACCCCTACAGGTGCTTTCTCAAGAGCCATCTGGGGGCGCTGTCAAGAATTTATGAACCTTGGGCAGCCAGTAAAATGCAGATGTTAACAATGGATCCACCTTTGCCCAGAGTAGAAAATAAAAGTCCTGATTATGTGTGCAGCAGAAGGAAGTGTTTACATGGCCACTTGCTCCCATAGTTGTTACTATATTGGGACACTCACTAGATGGCTAAGGGTTCAAACTGGAGAACACATGTGTGCCATTCGACACCTTTTGAAAACAAGCTCATTATATAGGTTCCACGTCAGACTTAGACAAACAGTGTAAACATGAGTCATTGCTGTTAAGCGGCAAGAATTAAATATGATGTAAACTATATATACAATGATAAACTTAGGCAAGTAAGGAAACAAGACATCAAGTTGGCATTGTACAATGTATGTAAAAATACAATTAGAAGCAAGAGAGTAAGAGATAGTAAGGGTAACAGGTAAGACAGGTTAAGACATACTGAACATAATAGAAAGACTTACTGTACATAGGGGAGGGAGAATACATCAGCCAGATAGGCTTCATCATAAGGGGTAGGGGGAAAAGGATATATTTACAAGTTATGGAAACAGGTCCAGGTGACAGACAACTTTAGGGATGAAAATTGGGGTGAAGATACAGGGAGGATTGGAGGGAGATATATTAGAGGAGTGGATAACTAGGAGAAAATTGCTCTGGAAGACCAAGGAAATTAGGAACCAAGAGTTGGAAAACTGTGGGCCATCAAAGGGTTGCCCTGGGAGGCCAGTGCTGTGACCCTGCGCATTCCTGATTCTGTCTCCTAAAGACTTGATAGTATAACTTCTCAGGGGATTTATAGGTCCATGCCTTTGAGAAAGGTAAAATGTGTCAAGTGAACTGTGGGGTATTGTTGTTGTTTGCACACAGTGTGGATTTTGCTTTGCTTCTGTATTCTTGCCCTTAATAACAGACATTGCATATTGTGTATGTGTGTGGATTCTTACTTGTGGAGTGCTTATTGGGAATCTCTGAGTCTAGTGCTAAGCCTTGTCTTTTGCTAGTGATGTAAAGACGTACAATGTTAAAAAAGGAGCAGTGCAGTGCGTGGAATGGGAAGGGGGTTCATGGTAGTAAACAGGTGATTGGGTCCTGTTGAGGGCTTTGAGCATAGCAGGCAGGTTTAGACACACGATTTGTTCCAGGACAAGCACTGTAGACAAGCAAGTGGACAGGCAGATCAGCAACACATCAGGCCAGCAGGGGCTAGATGGATACTGTAAAGCGTCAGGTTGGTTTGCTGTGAATTCCTATGAATGGGATGTTCATGCCTGTGAAAGGGGTACTGTAGACCACACTGCCTTTGGAAGTGTGGGGGAGGGGCAAAAAAAGCCAATAATTGGTGCCAATATTTTGTTTGTAGGGGTTTGTTTTTCTTACCATGTGTTTATCCATGATAGCCCAGGTGAGATGCACTAATTCTTTTTGGAGTGAGCGCTTCTTAGACCCATTTTTATAATGCCAGGATAGAAAGGTACAAGCACCTGCATGGGACAAACAGGGTGGATGCGAAGCAACTCTGTTACTCAAGCTCAAACACAGGGACAAGGGGAACTCACTTAAACTAGCAGTGGGGAGATTCAAAAAATACATCTGCAAGCCCTTTTTCATGGAAACAGTGGTGGACAAGTGGAACAAGATGCCCAAAGATGGGTAAGCAGTTTTAAGCAGGGATGGGACAGGCATATATTAGCTTAGTCAAGGGGGGGATGAATTAAGGGGTGGAAAGACCCTAGGGCCAGTGCAGAGTAACTTGATAGGGTGGGCAGACTAGGTGGGTGGGTAGGCCTTTTCTTGCCTTCAATGTCTATTTACCTATGTACAGTGTATTTACTAAGGACACCTCAGTTGAGATGCAACATCTTATTTCCAGTGGAGCAGCGTGATCCTGCTTCTACCCATTTCCTTAGGTGGGTGGAATGGAGCACTAGGAGATTCCTTCTGAATAATATACTCCTATCATTGATCAAAGATAAGTGTTCTTATAGTAGACAAGTTTTCAATGCACATTTACCTTTAAAAAAAAGTACAAATTTGATAATGATAGGAGTGTATTAATTAGATGGAATCTCATATTTTCATATTAAACTATGGATTGTTGTAATGTATTTTAATATGTTTTATTATGTTAAATTATTGCTTTTATAGTGCCATTTTTGATATTGTAAATATTGTAATGACAAAAATGTTGAACAATAAACATTTAATGAATGAATTAATGGAGCACTAGGAGGCTGAGTGACTTGCTCAGGGTCACAAAGTAAGTATTTGGCTGTAGTGGGGCTTGAACCTACTACCTCCTGGCTCAGGTTCCCAAAAAGTGCTCTACCAAGTAGGTGGCAGAATTATTTTTTTTGCTTGTTGTGCTTACAATGCATTCACCCATGATAGTCCAGCAGAGGTTCAACATCGCATTTTCCATTTTTGGTGGGGTCCCACTTCTACCCATTTTTTTTTTTTATTTAGATTTTTCTGGGTTTTTCTGGGTTTTCTCCCGTAAACCCCCCAGGGCCCCAGCACATGGCTGTACATGTGTGTGGAGGTGCACACGCACACTGAAAGCCAGCTCAGCCCCTTGCTGCTATCTTCACTGCCACTCCTGCGCACCTATGTTACCCCACCGGACCTACACCCGGTGGAAACGGAACTACAAGAGGGGTGACAACCCGCCCCTCCACCCCTGGGGAAAGGAGAGCAGCTTGGCAGCTCGCTCAATCCCGCTCCTGCCACCACCCCCATGCCAGCACCCTGACAATCTGAGGTCATTACCAAATCCGGGTCGCCGGCGCAGTGGGAAGTAAGGCATCCAGCACCTCAACCTTCAGTGCCACCAGGCTGGCACTTCTACCCATTTCAGCAGTTGAGTACACTGGAGCACTGGGAGGTTAAGTGACTTCCCCAGGGTCAAATAGTGATAATTTCGCTATGCAGTGTTTGAACCTCTGAAGTCTTCTGGTTCCCACCAGACCACAGCTGCCTTCACGGGGGGGTGGAAAAGATTAGAGGCTGCCGGAAAATGTTTTTTGTTAATAATTTATTGATCTGGCATCTTGTTTTTAGTGAATCCTGCTTATCTTCATTATTTCAACCACCTAGTATAGTTAGTAATTGGGGGATTTCTCAACTGAGTTCTGGGTAACCTGGGATGGAGTCTCAGAATGACTTCTGCTTATATCTGTAAAATAAGAATAGACATGGGGTCACAGAGGACCCATAGTTCTTTAGCGAGTTAACAGGACAGGTAGAGAAGATTAAACAAAACAATACTTATCTGATAGGCAAGGGTTCTGCGACAGAGGTTGTGGTCCTGTCAGACCTGTATATAAAAAAAGGGGAAAATGGTTAGTATGGGGAACAAATAGTAAGGCATATCAGCCATGATTTAATATCCCATAAATAAATAACTAATTACCTCAGGTATGTTTTAAGCAATGTTGGAGGGGATCACAGTTTACACTATGAGGCTTTATACAAAACCAGAGAATATGCAGTTTTGTGACAACATGGGTCCTATTCCAAAATGCATGGCGCAACTCATGGGCTTATGCAAGTTGCACCATGTGGCGCTATGCTGGGGACCCTGCACCATATTCCAAGATAGGCAGTGTCCCTGGCACCTATGTCCTGCAACTTGCGTCAGCCGCAGGCTAGCACCACAGGAATGGCACAATGGACCTGGGCACAGCCCACAAATAACTGCTCCCCCGGAGCTCCCAACCCCGGAACACTGCCGCAAACACTTGGGGGCATTGGGGGGGCTGGCCAGGTGGCACTGGTGTTTGAAGGGGCACTATACAAAATGGACCCCAGGGTCCCCGACATTCAGGGGGTGGGGGCATCTCTGTGTTGGCGGGTACGGGGAGCCTGGGCTATGTGTGTGCCGCAGTGCTGCAGAGTGGGCATCCATCAGTTGGCATGGATGGATGCCCCTTAGACCATCTCCCTGCTGGTCTAACTCCGCTGCACCATGGTGGCTCTTAGAATCACATAAGTGAGTTACGACAGCTGCCCTTTTGAAATAGGGTGCAGTTGCTGCCATAACCCACCCTTGCACCATGCCGCTGTGGGTTGCAGACATAGTGGGTGGTGTAGCCCACCTTTGGTGCAACCCTCATATGGCATGGTGCAAGCCGTGACTCAGAATCGCGACTCGCGTAATGCCTGGTGCAAGGTGCAACTTGCACCATCTGGCTTGGCATAAATCACCATCCGCCAGGCGTAATGCCTTTTGGAATCATGCCCCATGAATGCAAACCATTTTTTCTAATTATTATTATTACCAATTCAAATGAATAAACACAAAATAAAACAACTGGGGAATACTTTTTAGGGGTGAGAGAGTATCTCATGCTGTATAATGTGGAACAAAATTCAAAAACTGACAGCTTTTCACCAGCCTGAATCAAAACCTTTTTGAAATAGCCAGTTGACATTTTTTTTTACATTCTTAGTGCTACTGTAGCTCAAACTGTCTCAGAAAACCTTTAGGAAATGTATACGAGCCAACATTGTGTAAAGAAACTGAGCCATTGAAAACACAAAACTGTGCATTAAGGCAGCTATTTCAAATCACTACAAAATGAGAACAAAACTCTTAAACAGTAGACCAGGCTGCTGAAAAGCAGTAGTTGAGCTGATGGGTTAATGGGGAGGGGGGGGGGTGTTGAGCCAGAGACAAGGCAGAGAATCTAGGTTGACACTACAGTGGAGTGCTGGATCAGCATTGAGGAGCCATGGAGCAGCCGTACAAGCGCAGAGGGGGGGTGCACAGCCTGGCAGAACCGAGGCCTACACAAACTGTGGAATGTATCTAGGTAGAATATGTTCCTCCCCTATGCATCTCAAAGTTGATATTTTACAGACCTGACCAAATCCTATAAACACAGGGGGCTCAATTTTCAAAGCCCAAGGAATCATGCAAGGTGCCTGCATCAAATATAAATGACACAAGTGGCACTTTGTGCCAAAAGATGTGGCATTACAAATTTTTGAATGCAGTCTGTATTGAAAAAGGGAGCTGCTGGGCCAAACAGTCACTGAGCCAGCACTGCAACATATACCAGGGTGCGTCAGGTCACATGGGGGCTGTTTCTGTAGCCGTCCTTCCCCTCACAAACACACACACACACACACACACACACACACACACACACACAGAAGTAAGGCTTTGTCTTTTTTATTTACTAGTTTTGTTTATTTTTACTTTTCTCTTGTCTTTTTTTTTCTGTTCCCTGCATCGTATTTCAGAGCGACAGGCCGGCTTGAGTGGGAAAGAGCATGTCCCTCTGCATCCTCCGCAGTGAGTGGCTTGTACTTTGCACTTTTTCTTTTTCTGTGTTTAACAGGACTACCTTGTGAACAGGATTGTATAATCCTAATGATTAGAATTTCCTGTATAAAAATAAAGTTTTCATCATCTTACAGAGCTGCAGAATGAGTGAACAGGTTCCTAATCCTTGTGTTTTACATTTTCAGCCCGCTCACTCTAAATTACAATTTCAAAACACCGCCAGTATGTAATTAGTCAACCACTGAGTGAAGCAACTGCTGAAGAGTGAGTTCCACTTTTCTGGTTGGCTTTACACATCACAGGGCCTTACACTTTGTCATAGGCTTTGCAGCGTGACATTGCTGAGTGGTGTAGGGCATCACACTGATACATATGATTATGAGGTCTTCCCTGGCATATGTAGTGCTGGTTGGCAAGTTATGCCCTGATAAGGACACAGTTGAAATGGGCTATTTGCCAATGAGAATGCAGTATTGGAGTGTGCACTATTTTATAAACAGTATTATTTAATAGGAAATAATGCAACAACAAAATTATCAAAGTGATGAGTGATTCCACGGTACTAGCAACCAATTACTATCACTAATTGATAGTGGGAAAGGCATTTAAGCTGTCACTCTCAAGGAACCAGGACTAACAGCTAGGAACAGTCCTGCTAGCCCCTGGACCTGCTCCCTGTGGACACAAGTAGGTGTTGGTTAGCTCCCCTTTCTATGTACAGTGAAGCTCACCAGGATTAAACCCAATTCGGCAGCATACTGCAGCAGAGTTATTGCAGTAAACAATGCAGTTTCAATGGGAATTAATCCCCTTTGTCATGCAGAAAACTTTGTCGCTGCTCGTAACACAACTTTATTGCCTGTAAAAACATGGACAACTGGAGAATGGAGGCTCTCTCCTATGCTGCCCCCACTAGAGAGCACTAAGTCCAATATACTGTCGCCACTTTCCTGGCAGGCTCCCTAATCCACTGGGTTAGTAAGAAGTCTTACATTATCTCTTGCAGGGTCTGGCTTTCTGTACCTTTGGTATGTTGTGATTTCCCAATCTGTATTTGGTAGGTTGAACTCTCCCATTACTACAAGCATCCCCCGTCATGACTGCCCATCCAAATTCCTCCCCCTAGCACTCTATCCATATCATCTGTATAGTTGTAGCCTGTACGCTACTCCATCCTAATGATACTCCCCTTAACTATTGTTAACTGTACCCATACCAATTCAACCTCACTCTCTCCCTTTAGGGTGCTTTCTTCTGTGGTCTCCATGCTGTCTGTCATGTACAGAATCATCTTTTGCACCCATCCTGCCTCTCCTAAAAAGAGAGTATCAAAGAATAACTTTTAATGGTATTGTGCCACCTTTGTTTCTTTTTTTATGCTCGTTGCCCCGGAGCTGCCTCCATTGGCACTGTCCTGGCCTTCCAGCCCTATACCTTCTCTGCCACTTAACCAAGTCCTTCATCACCTCAGACTCCCCCTCCGAGATGGGGTGATGGGTGTTGGCCAGGCTTCCCTCAAACTACATGGTTACTGGAGGTGGGCAGACTGTTGCTATGTTGGGGCCCACAGATTCAGCATCGCCTTACCTTGCACATAGCAAAGTGGTGGTTTTCGCTTATACTCACCACAGAGCTGCCAGACCAGGCTTTGTAATGCTTGTACATATGCAAAGTATGACAATGTCCCATTGAGATGAGAGACAGCTCCTCCTCCCTTTCTTGCTCCTCACCTGTGCCTCCACCTGGTATGAGTCAGGTGGTGGTTGCATAATGGGATAGGCAGACCTTCTTACCCCAAGGGGGTTCACGTGCTTTGGGGTGCTCAAACTCCCCCCTCCCCGGCTGGCCCATCAGCAACTCAGGCTCATTTCCAAACTCAGGTCAATGGTGTCGTGAGTAGTAGTGCTAATGCTACACACTGACAGGCCAGCACTGTCACCCATGTTTCTGTTATTGTCAACAAATTTTATTTTTTCCTCTGCTGCAACAATCTGGAGCTCTCCCCCTTATTTCCCAGGATCCTAGAATTTATACATGCTGCCATCTGATTTCCTACTTTCCACCCTCCCATTGCATTCCTCCTATCTGGCTCCTTGACCATATTTCTTCACTCTCATCCCATTCATATTCACTGTACATGACGGAAATAGAGACTGTTATGGTTCTCCAAAGAAGTGGCAAAGGTGGGGAAGGAAAAAAGGGTGGCATTCAGGAGGTGTAAGGAAATGGAGGAGAATGGGAGGTATGCCTAGTAAACTAAAGGAAAGTAGGCAAAGCAGTGATAGAAGCAAAGGTACAGACAGAAGAAAGACTTGCCAAAGGGGTCAGTAAAATGATAAGACTTTCTTCAGATATATAAGTGAGAAGAGAAAAACAAGTGGAGAAATAGTGAGGATTAGAAGGGTGGGGTGGGGGACTGGGCAGAAAAGGACCAAGAAAAATCATACATTCACAGACATGTTATAGTCAGATATTTCCAGATAATTTAGGAAATATCTAAAGAGATTCTATCTGGTGGCCCCTAGTGGTACTGCAGGCAGGTAGGAAATTTCTCCAGAGATATCACAGACATTTCAGGAAGTACTGTATCTGACCATGTCTATGGCTTCCACTGTACATCATAAACTGGTATTGTTGCTTAGTCTTCACAGTGAAGGGTGGTGGGGATGGACCACAAGGGAGTAGAGGAAGAGGGTGGAAGATCCCTACTTACACTCTCTTCAGAGCAGACAGACTGACTAGAGGAGGAGAAGTGGCAATCTATGTCAAGGATAAGTACTCCATATCCTGCCTTGATGCAGCTACTGTCAAAAGTGAATTTGAATGTCTGACCATCAAGACTGAGCTAGCCACTTCCCTTGTGCTTTATGTAATAGGTTGTTATAGACTGCCGTCAGCCAGGCTACAGCTCCTAAAGTATCTTGGATCTTTACTAGAGAAAGGGAACCTCGAACAATTATCTTAGGGGATTTCAACCTCGACTGGCTATCCAAGACTTCAGCTCCACTGAATACCTTCTGTGACTGTCATGGGTTGATGCAAATAATTGGTGAACCTACATGCCTGAACAAAAAGAATCCGAATAATAGTACCCTATTAGATGTTATACTAGTTAATAAGCCCCACTTATTCTCTCACGCTGGTATCTTTTTTTGGATGTTAGCAACCATTGTTTCATTGCTGGTGTTAGATCATTACATAATACAGTACCAGCAGGTAAACTTAACATGAAAGGTTGCAGAGGCACTTCGATCAGTTTGCATGCATCAGTGACCTGAAACATTCATTACTCTGGCAAGACTTCTTCTTAGCTGATACGGTAAATTTAGCACATGATATGCTACATGAAATTCTGGCGGGGGCACTAAACAGGCATGCCCCTGTGGTAAAAATTTGTGTAACGAACAAAGTTTGTTGCTGGTTTTCTGCTGAAATGAAGGCTGCATTCCTAGCAAGAGATAAACTCTGGAAGAAGGCTCGCAGAACCAAGTTGGACACAGACTGGTGTCAGTTCAGGAAGGCACAGAACTTATGTACAAAACTGATCAGGGAAGTGAAGACTGCATTCTACCATAATGAACTGGATTCTGCCACAAAATCCCACTCTAAATTCTGGAATACTACTAAGGAACTGTCAGGGCACACGCCTGGCAACTCCCTCCCAGCAGAAATCATCTCAGGGAATATTACCATTTGTGAGAAAAAGGGGACCCTAGACTCCTTTAATAATCATTTTGCTACTGCTGGTCTTGCATTTGCTAACTTTCCTGCATGCTTGGCATAATCTCAACTAGGAGTGCAAGATGATGATTCTGATGTCCCCGCCCCCGTTTCTCCTTCCAACCTGTATCACTGAAAGAGATTGAAGATCTTTTACTTCAGTTGGACTCGAAGAATCATGTTCTAGCGGTGCCAATTAATCACCTTTTCAATCTGTCTCTGTTGCAAGGGCTTATTCCCTCAATATGGAAAATTGCACATGTCATTCCTTTATTTAAGTCGGGAGATCCTCATGATCTGAACAATTATAGACCGATATCTCTCTTACCAGTTCTATCAAAACTTATGGAAAAATTAGCAAGTAACCAGCTCAGGAATTATCTAGAATTGAAAAATCTCTTAAATTCCTTGCAATCTGATTTCAGAACAAGACACAGCACTATTTCGGCCCTTGCCAAAGTGACCAATGATTGGTATTGTGATCTGGATAGTAAAAAATGTGTCTGTGCCGTATTCATAGACCTAAGCAAGGCCTTTGACACCATGGATCACAGCCTGCTTCTCTCATCCTTGAAGAGTATAGGTCTAGACACAGTATAATTGCATTGGTTTACTGATTCCTCTCAGGACGGTTCCAGCAGATCAAGGCTGAGGGTGAGTTCTCCCCACTAAAAACTCTTCAAAGAAGAGTGCCACAAGGATCAATACTTGGCCCCTACTGTTCGCTATCTATATTAATAACATTGATGATAGCATAACCAAGGCCAATATACACCTGTTCGCAGACAACATGGTTCTTTACCTTAGTCACCCGACTCCTGAAGCCACCTGTGCAGACCTCTAGGAGGAATTCAACTGACTTCAGGATCAGCTTCTTTTCAAAAAACTCATGTTAAACGCTAAAAAAACAAAAGCAATGCTTTTCTTGTCCTATAGTCGTGTGGTAAACCCGGCCAGTACTGGAGCACTACCTCAGATCACTATAGTACTTGGAGAAAATCTGGAGTTTGTCACAAAATTTAAATACCTGGGAGTGTGGTTGAACTGAAATATCTCATTCTCGGGGCGTATTGGGACATGCTTAAGAAACTAAGGCAGAGGTTGGGCCTCTTCTTTAGGATTAACCGGTTCCTTACTACAGATGCTAAAATGCGCCTGGTCCAAACAGCGTTCTTATCCCTGGTTGACTATGCAGACTTCTTATATAGTCAGTGCCCAAAGCTTCATTTACTAAACTGGATACGCTTTACCACAGAGTTATCAGGTTTATAACAGGCCTTTCTCTTTCCACCCACCACTGCTCATTGTATGCTGCTGTATGGTGGACCTCCCTCATGTTTAGACAAAATAGAAACACAGCGCTTTGGACTCTTAGAGCTGTCACAAATAAGCTTCTTCAATACATCTTTGACTGTCTTCCGCTAGCACGCCAGGAACATATGCCCTAAGAAATGCCTCATTTTTCACACTTTGTATTCCTAAGGTCTTGTGCCACTTTGGTAGAGTGGCATTTAGCTTTGTACTGCCATCAATGTGAAATAAGCGGCAAAAGTCATTGAAATTGCGCGTCCCCATCGGTTCGGATTACTTCAAAACCTTATTTGTTCGGACTGTGAGGGGACACTGTAACTGCTTCCCTCGTCCCTTAACTTATCCCGAGTCCTAGGCTCCCAGCTCTCAGCTGCCTGCAGTGTAGACTAGAGTTACTGCTGGCTCCCTATGGATTCACCTCATTTTGTGAGGGAATCCTATAACTTCTCTCTGCCCAATTAGGTCACCTCTGCGTGCTATCTACTTGTATTCCTGTTTCAGCGTCCAATCTGTTTCCCCTATGCACTCCTTTACCAACCATGCCCTCCCACCTCCCACCCTCACTGTTCCCCGCCCCCGCTCCACTGCCCCAATCTCCTAGGAATTTTACACTCCCTCCCTAACCTAATGGTGCATCACTGCTATTTACCCTTCACCCTCGTTAAGTTCTCATACATGTCTAGGCTATCAAAAACTCACCTATATATAATAAAGTCACCATCTGAAGTGCTTGTATGCCTGCCTCTGTATTACTCTATTGCTGCATTGAGCACCTACTTTGTGTTTATGTTGTCATAATGATATATTTGTCACTGTTGTATGTAATTCTGTTTTGACCTGGTATTAACCAGGTCCATCTTGTAAATGAGCTTTGCTCAATGATGTTCGCCTGGATAAATAAAGATTTGATTGATTGATTGATTGATTGATTGATAATGACACAGGTCCATTCTCAGTGGAAAGAGTCCACTAGGGACTTGCAGCTCTGAAGGTGGACAAAGCTATGGGACCAGACTGGATACACCCAAGGGTTCTACAAGGACTCAAGGAGGTGCTAGCTGCTCCACTGAGAGCCTTATTCAATGGCTCACTGGAAACAGGTGTGGTTTCAGGGACTAGAGAAGACCTGCCATGGTCCATCTGCATCAGAGTGACAGCAAGGAGGAGGCTAGCAACAATAGGCTGATCACTGTTACTTAAGTGATGGGGAAATTAAAGCAAACCATGCTAAAGGAAAGACTGGTTGAGCATCTTGAAATTAATGAGCTGCAAGACCACAGTCATCATGAATTCATGGGGAAAGGTCATACCAAACAAATCTGATAAATTTCTTTGACTGGGTGACTAGGGAAATACAGTAGATCAGGAGAGGGTAGTGGGCATGGCCTGACTGGACTTCAGTAAAGCCTTCAACACTGTGCAGCATCGGAGGCTAATAAACATAGAAACATAGAAACAAAGACTTTGGTGGCAGATAAGGACCGCTTGGCTCATCTAGTCTGCCCATTTCCCCTACCTACAGGATAGGCCGCAGATCCTAGTTAACCAACAGCCTATTTCTTCCTACCTCCCACAAGAATTGCCTTATGTCTGTCCCATGCATTCTTGAATTCTCCCACAGTTTTAGATCCCACAACCTCTTCAGGAAGGCTGTTCCATGCATCCACTACCCTCTCTGTGAAACAATACTTCCTCACATTGCCCCTGAACCATCCCCTTCTATCTTTAAATTGTGTCCCCTTGTTCTTGCACGTCTCTTTTTCTGAAAGATGCTACCCTCTTGGACTTTGTTGATTCCACTGAGGCACTTAAAAGTTTCTATCATGTTCCCCCTCTCCTTTCTTTTTCCAAGGGTATACGTATTAAGCTCCTTTAGTCTCTCCTCATACGACTTCTCTTGCAGACCCTGCACCATTTTAGTTGCCCTCCTCTGGACTGCCTCTATCCTGTCTATGTCCTTGCAGAGATGGGGTCTCCGGAACTAGATGCAGTACTCTAGATGGGGTCTCACCAACTGTCTGTACAGAGGGATAACAACTTCCTGTTTTCTGCTGCTGATGCCTCTCCCTATACATCCCAGTATACCCCCGGGCCCAACTGCCTTCTCACATTGCTACTAACCTTAAGGTCATCTGATATGATTACCCCCAGGTCTCTTTCCTTTTTGTTGTTATTCTACCTCCCACCCATTGTGTATTCTTCCCTGGTTCTTGTTTCCCAGGTGCATTATTTTGCACTTCTTTGCATTGAATCCTAGCTGCCATACTTCTGACCATTCCTCCAACCTTGCCAAGTCCTTTGTCATCCTTTCCATGCCTCCTTGTGTATCAACCCTGTTGCATATCTTTGTGTCATCTGCAAAAAGGCATACTTTTCCTTCCAGTCCCTCAGCAATGTCACTGATGAAGACATTAAAAAGGACTGGACCCAATACTGAACCCTGTGGTACCCCACTAGTAACCCCTCTTTCTTCAGAGTGGACTCCATTTACAATTACCTTCTGTGTCCTGTTGTGCAGCCAATGTTTTACCCAGTCTACCACCCTGGGACCCACTCCCAGGCTGGTTAATTTGACTATTAATCTTTTGTGTGGGACTGTGTTAAATGCCTTGCTAAAGTCTAGGTAGGCCATGTCCACAGCCCCTCCCTGGTCTACTACTTTGGTCACCCAGTCAAAGAAATCTATTAGATTCGTCTGACATGACCTTCCCGCTGTGAACTCATGCTGCCTAAAGAAACTGAGCAGCCAAGGAGTGAGAGCCAAAGGCATGAACTGTGTTAGAAACTAGGGTGGAGGTAAACAGCACTCACTCAAATAATGGAAATGTGATCAGCGGGGTGCCACAGGCCTCAGTACTGGAACCAGTCCTCTTCAATATCTTCATAAGTGACATTGCAGATGAACTGGGAAGGGAATGTATACCTTTTGCAGATGATACCAAACTCTGCAAAGGGGTGGACACTTGGGAGGATGTGAAGAAAATGCAAGGAGATCTTGGAAAACTTGAGGAGTGGACAAGAGCATGGCAGTTAGGGTTCAATGCCAAAAAGTACAAAATCATGCACCAAGGGCATAATAACCCAGATGCTAAGTATAGAATAGAGGAGAGGAACAGACAGTCCCTAAACAGGAAAGGGACTTTGGGGTTCATCATATCTGATTATCTCAAAGTGGCAGAGCAGTGTGACATGGAAGTAGGTAGAGCCCGTGGGATTCTAGGATGCATAAGGAGGGTATATCCAGCAGGAGAAAGGAGGTGGTGTTGCCATTGTATCACTCACTTGTGAGACCCCACCTGTAATACTGTGTCCAGTTTTTTGAGGCCATACGTTAGAAAGGACATAGACAGGGTGGATGCAGTCCAAGGGAGGGCAACTGAAATGGCATTGAGGCTGCATGAGAAGCCCTATGAGAAAAAAACTGAGGGATCTCAACATCTACACCCTAGAAGACAGAAATGCAAGAGGTGACATGGTAGCGGCCTACAAGTACCTTACAGTGGTTATCATAGTGCAGGAGGGGAGTCTCTTTTAAATAAGAAAGAGCACCAGGTCCAGGAGCATGTAACAAAGCTGAAAGGGGACAGGAGTTTAAGAGAGCTGTGAGGAAATATTTCTTCACTGGAAGGGTGGTAGACACATAAAGCAGACTGCCAGTAGAAGAAGTTGAGGTAAATCAGTGGGGGACATAAGAATGTATGGAATAGATATAGGGGTGTGTTAGAAAACAAGCAGGGAGGAGAGAGGATAGCTGGAGACCAGTTAGGATATGTGGAGACAGATTAGGCAGCGGACATTTGGGCAGACTGGGTGGGCCCAGTGGACCTTCTCTGCTGGCAAATTTTATGTTTCTAGATTTATTCCCTCTGTTCTGGACCACATCTCTAGGCTCCTTACTATTCCTGTACTCTGAGACCCTCTTCTCCTCACTCCTCACTTCTTACTCCCTTGGATCTAGTAGCTGCCCTCTCCCCTGTTCTATTACTTTCACTCTGCCCTGTTCCCCCTCATTCATTATGTGGTGGGGAGAGTCGTTAAAGGCTTCCTGTGTGTCTTTGGGTATCATGCACCCAATGTACAGACATTTTCCTTACATAGTTTAAATTTTTTGCTAAGTCCCACATCGAACTTCTCCCCTAATGCACTGGTGCTATCCCTGGCAAACAACCACTGTTCCTCCAAAAATGCTCCCCAGTACTCCAAAAAGAATAAAAAACCCTCTTCCCTACACCAGCTCATCAATTATGTTTTGAACTCCCTTGTTTCATCCTGTCTGTTTTTACCCTTACACACAAGTAGGATCTCAGAGAAGGTTTCCATCTCTGCAGCAACATTCAGGTTCTTGCTTAGTCCTCCAAAGCTATCATTGACTGTCTCTACACTGTGCCACACTATGGTTCCTACATGAATCTCCACATTTGGCTTCTTCTCCCCTGCTTTGGTAAGCTTCTCAAACTGGGACCAGAAACTGTTCATTGTTGCTTCCAGTATACAGCAACATACAAATATTTCATACGGATCAGAGACACTCACCAACTTACCCAGCAGTATTACCTCCATCCTTCTCTGCCAAGGAACACTGGAGGAAAGTGAAGCACCAAAAAAAGACAGTTACAGCAAATGTTGCTGTAATAGTCTTTTTTTGTGTTTTGCCATTGGGGTGTCGACCTGAAGGGGTGCACCGTGCACAACAATCCTATGTTTCCAATGAGTGGTTCCAGTGACATCATAGGAAATAGAGAGCAAAGCCTCAATCGTCCATGATGTCATCAGAACTCCGAGATGGAAACACAGCCAAGTTGTGCATGAATGTCCATGTATTATTTTGTATGGTATGGAGTCTGAAACACAAACTAAGTAAGCAAATCCCCAACAGGGCATGAGTTTCTAGAGAATTAATGCACACCCCAGATGAATTGGAAAGCATGAGGCCAATAGCCGAGTGACTTTCAGTACACCCAGGAAGTGCATTAATTCACAAAAAACATGCCCTGGAGTGGGTTATTGTGCTTATGCAATGGAAATTTTTTTAAATGCAAAAGTGGTTTATTTTCCTTTAGTTAAGTTGTTGCTATGTAGAATAGGTGATCTTTAACAAAGGTTGCGTACATTTAAATGAACCTGGGAACTGCATTTATATTGCAAAAATATATGCCCTGTTGTAGGTTTTTGTGTTTAAAATGTGTAAAAAATTTCATTTTACTTGAATAAGGTTTTATTTTAATTTAGTTAGATTGTTACTTGGTAGCTTAGATCAGCTTAGTTACAAACTATGCAGTTTCTAAGTAAATAAACCATGGTCAGGTGTTATGTTTCCATTAATGAGGTTGTTTGATTTGGGCATCTTTTTTACTCCATTTTATAAATAAAAATTATTTTTCCCAAGAATTCTTCAGTGCAAGTTTTTTTCTACTTAACAAAAACAACAGAAACTCACCTTCACACAGCTTCAGAAAACCCACTCAGCTGAGGGGTGGGTTTTAATTTTTTACCTTAAGAAACAACAAAACATTTTGGACAGGATTCTCAAAGAATAGCAAAAATCCCGCAGCTGTGGGAAAAAGGCTTGCAGCACTGTGGAAATGCAGTTGCATGATATTCTTAAAGAAAATCCTACAGCTGAGGGAATTCTGCAAAAAGTCCCGCAGCTGCAGAATAGCAGCAGCTGCGGGAATCCCATAAGTGCTGCGAATCTGCAGCTGTGGATCCGCAGCTGTGGAAATGGTTGAGGAAGGCACAGCAATAGTAAATCTATGTAGCTGAAGCAGCAGACTTTAACATTGCTGCCATAATATGAATCTGACAGCACACACAAAGAGACCTGCAACCAGTCCCTCAACTGGGACCACTGCAGCACCACAGGTACCAGCAATACCATGGTACCACAGTGGCTGACTGTCACTGATGGTTGTCCCTCCCTGGGGTGTTCCTGTGGCCTGCAAGGGTAGCACTTGCTGCAGGCTAGCCAGGCTCTTCTGCCTGTGGGGCTCCGTCATGGGCTGCACTGGGTCTGGTGGTTGTTGCCTGTTGCCATATCATGGCAATGTGTGCTTTTGTTGCTGTACCAGCTCCACTGCTATAGTATCTGGGATGGTATTACCTGTGCCTCACCACCACCTTAATTGATTCCAATTGCTGGGATACTACTGCAGTTTGCTGAGGGAGAGTTACACCTCATTCCACTGTGTGTAACATTCTTTTCTCAGCTGCGGAAAAAAAATGGCTGTGAATAGTCTTTCAGGGGCTGTACCTTACTTATCTCACACCTTTTTGTCCTGAGGGACTTCCACAGCTGCACTTTTTTCCACAGTACATAGTGTTTTTTCTCGCAGCTGTGGAGGGTTTTTTGAATAGCACTTGGAGCAAACTCCCTTTTTTTTCCATAGCTGAGGAAGTTTTGGGGACTTAGGAAAGGTTTTGCATGTTCTGAAAGCTTTGAGAATCCTGCCCCTGCAGCTGTGGAAATGGCTGAGGAGGCACAACAATAGTGCAAAAGTACAACAAGTAGCTGAAGCAGCAGCCATTAACATTGCAGCCATAGTGTGAGGCTGACAGCACCCACAAAGATACCAGCAACCAGTCCCTCAACTGGGACCACTGCAGCACCACAGGTACCAGCAATACCATGGTATCACAGTGGCTGACTGTCACTGATGGTTGTCCCTCCCTGGGGCATTCCTGTTGTCTACAGGGGTAGCACTCACTGCAGGCTGGCTAGGATCTACTGCATCATGGCCGCATCGGATCTGGTGGTTGTTGTCTGTTGCCATATCATGGCAATGTGTGCTTTTGTTGCTGTAACATCAGCCACTGCTATACTATCTGGGATGCTATTACCTGTGCCTCTCCTCTACCTTAATTGATTCCAATTGTTGGGGCACTACTGCAGTTTGCTGAGGGAGAGTTACACCTCATTCCACTGTGTGTAACATTTTTTCCTCAGCTGCAGAAAAAAAACTGGCTGTGAATAGCCTTTCAGGGGCTGTGCCTTACTTACTGTATCTCATACCTTTTTGTCCTGAGGGACTTCCACAGCTGCACTTTTTTCCACAGTCCACAGTGGTTTTTCCTGCAGCTGTGGAGGGTTTTGTGAATAGCACTTGGAGCAAACTCTTCTTATTTTCCATAGCTGAGGAAGTTTTGGGGGCTTAGGGAAGGTTTTGCACCTTCTGAAAGCTTTGAGAATCATGCCTTTTGTGTTTGAGGAGGGTCTGGGTTCTGTATGTGTGGTAAAATGGCAGGTGGCATGAGTGTTCATTCTAATTAAAAAGATTGTTATAGAACAGAAGGTTACAACGGTATTCAGTTACCTTTGAACTGTCATACAGCAGCTTTTCAGTTAGTATGGACATTTCATGCACAACAAGGGGTAACCCTATACTATAATAGTCTGAGAGTTTACTTGATAAAAAGGTTGCTTTATAGAATCTATAACCACCTGTGTAAACTTTTACATTGAACAACACTGAAAAATAATGTTCTGTATATGATAAAGTCTAAATGGAACACAATTTCCTCATCTGACAAACTGCTTCCTAGCCATCTGTAGAAGATGATTTTCATAGCTCCCAGGTGAGTCTTTCTACTGCTTTCCAAAGTCCCAAATGATCACTGACTGCAACAAAAAGTATATCAGGAAGTCTGGAAACATTTTATAGGACTCCCTTGCCAATTCCCACTGATCAGTTCATAGACGGCATTTCAGAGCTCACAATAAACCTGAAGATTTCTTGTGACTCTAGATTGATTTTCAGCCTACTTCCTCTAAATTCCAAGATCTCTTGTAACTTACAAACTGCACTCTTGTATGAAAAATGACAAAATTGTAGACATTCTTTTTTGCATGCCTTTCCATTTCTTTGTGAGACAGAGGAGTACGGTAGATCTGGGGTTTTGTGTATAGTATAACAGTACAATCTGAATATCAGTTGAGTAGAATAGAATAGAATAGAATAGAACAGAACAGAATAGAATAGAATAGAACAGAATGCAATACAGTACAATACAATACTATACAGTACAATACAATAATTTGTATTGTGTTTTTTAGGTAGACATCAAAATATTGTCAACCAGTATGAAACTGAAGCTTTTAGCACAGTACTTACCATCATAGTTTTTGCATGACTTTGGTTCAAGTTTCAGTATCTCCGCATTCTACATTACTATTTTTTTTAACTATATATTCTCCTATATATTCTATAAAGTCTTCTAGAAATTTAGAAAAGGGATGGTGGTTCAGGGCAAACAGATGTGATGGGTTTTGATACAAAGCCTGCCAGGCAATTTTTGAAAAAGAAAGCAAATGTAATAGCCTGCATGTACAGTAAAAGAATGTAAGCATCCAAAAAATGGTATTGCTCTTGTAATATTACAACATGTCACGTCTCCAAGAAGAATAAGCAGAGCACACCAAACTGAAGTATAGTACATTTATTTAGACATGCATATGGTGAGGTATACTGGCTGGCTACTGCCTCATATTGCCTCTCTTGAAGCTTCCTCAGCAGGGTTGCACTAACTAGCATTAGACATATTTAAATACACTAATGATTAGCATAATTAATAACTTATTAATTTATGTTAATGCCAATACATGTGCTAGTGCCAAAAGTGCAAGTTTGTAATTTTATAAACCCATACAAAATATTGCATATTAAAACATGTTCACAGTAGCATTTAACTAATCTGCCATCTACTGTTTCAAAAAATGCATAAGTTATTACAACATAGATCACATTTAATATTAGTCAGTGTAGAACACCTGGAACTGCACTGATTAGATTTCATTTAGTAATAAATGCAATCAATGTCACAATTATATCAGTGAAGCTAAGTAGAAAAATAAGATAACACAGCAGGACAAGAATCCATTTCAAAAACTCTTCCATAAACTTCTGGCTACCACAAAGCACCTGTAATAAAAATGCCAAAAACACTTGCTAGTTGTGTGGGGTTCAGGTGGGAGTAGTAAGGCCAAATGTCAATAAAAAGTCCAATATATGTTTTACTGAATTGATAAAACTAAATTTATAAAAAGACATGGACGGCAGGTGCTACTGAGTGACTAGCAGAGCAGACACATTTTACCCGAGCTCCGGACTGCCAGAACATAAAGTATATAAAATATTCAATGTTTATTTGGGGCTCCAGTTGGCACACAAGCTACCTATATCAATGAAAGATGACTATCTGGTTTCTAATTTGGGTAAATCACAGGAGTTGTTGACAAAAAACTATAAGAAGCAGTTGCCGCCTTCACCTACTGAAGGCCTGAACCTGGTATCACTCTCCGCTGCTGAGATGTCCACTCTCGGCCACACTCTGTCGGAGTAGGTCATGGACACATTAAACCTTCAACTGGATAAAACAGAATCCACCGTGCAAGGTATTGTCAAACAAAATGCATCCCACACATTGCAGATAGCTGAGACAGAGCAACAGATCTCAAATTTGTAGGATATTGCTGGACTGTTACAGGACAAAATGGCCAGACTTGAGAAAGAGCTTGAAAAATTTAAGGACTTATTTGACTATCAGGAGAATTATCATAGGCAGCTAATCCTCCATATTAGAGGGCTCCTGGAAAGCATGAAGGGTATGCGTGCCGAAGAGTTCTGGGCTGTGACCTTCCCTAAATTGCTTGGTCTGTCACCTAAAGGGGGTCAAATTAAACTTGAGAGAGCTCATTGGGCCATTGGGCCCAAACCGCTAGCTGATTAACCTCTGAGAGAGAGGGATAGTTGTCCA
Organism: Neoceratodus forsteri; assembly: GCA_016271365.2. NCBI lineage: Eukaryota > Metazoa > Chordata > Ceratodontiformes > Ceratodontidae > Neoceratodus > Neoceratodus forsteri. The sequence goes on from CM057454.1 coordinate 736,095,116, forward strand.
GTTCTATAACTTCAGGGACTGGCAGGCAGTGCTGAATACATATCATAGTAAAAAGGAGCTCATGTAAGAAGACTATCATTTGATCATCTTCCAGGACTATTCTCAGCATTTGCAGAAAAAACGAAAGGTGTTTTATCCAATTACATGCAAGCTCAGAGAAATGAAGGTGGATTTCTTTTTTGCCTTTCCTGCTATATTAAAAATTAGACATGAAGGGGCAACTTATTCTTTCCATGAAGCAGACAGAGCCTCTGCCTTTGACCAGGACTTGCAAAGTAAACTCACCTGAGGAGTGGATGTCGAGATACACCTGTTGTGGACTTTGGTCCAGATGGGCAGGCTGACGATTTTTCCCTGTTCCCTGATCGCTATGTGTTTTTGATACCTTAGACACTTGAAGGATGGGGGCTACATTGGATATCTCCTGGCTCAATCTTTATGGACTGAAGGGACACCCTGTTTGATTTGGATGGCTGCACGTGCTTAGTCGAGACTCCTTCTGTGTTGACTCCTGATTAGAGATGAGAAATCAGAGGTCCTTGTAAAGGCCTGAGGTGAACCTGTACTCTCTCTTTAGTGCACCCGATGCCCCATAGACTGGATGGTAAAGAAATGTTCTGTGCATAAGAGGAGACCTCTGGCTCTGGAGGAAGAGATCTGAAGGCCTATGGTACATCTGGGGGGAGAGGTGGGTGGTAGCCACTGTGTGTAAAATATACAAGCTGCATGATACCTTCCCATCTTTCTTACTAGGCCACTCTGGGAGATTCTGACCTTCCTATTCTTTTATATAGATGATGGTCATTGGTACCCTGACCATGGGGGGGTGGAAGGGAAGTGACTGCCGAGGGAATACAAAGCTGCAGCCTATCCATTGTCATCAGAGGCTTTGCATGGGTGAGGCTGGGACCTTGGCCATATTGGTAGACTTAGGGAAGTAGTGGGTTTTGATATCCTTTAATGAGATGAGCTTGGGAGAAGTCCAGCTACTCATGTGCAGTGTCTAGTGTCCAGGGCATTGGGTACAGGAAGGGTCTGTTCTCCTTCCTTCCCTGTGCATTGGGTGTGACTGAGGATTTCACTTCCTGCTGGGACCAGGTGAGGGGTTGGGGATTTCCCACTCGGCCATTGATAATTCTATGGGCCGGAGGGTGGCAGCCTTTTCTTTCTGAATGCAGATAATTATGGTAGTCATTCGATGGGGGAATTAAAGAGATATGGGCGTGTGCATCACATCCTTGGGGGATACGTTAATCTGTACTGCAGGACAAACTGGGATAGGTTGGCTTTATGGTAATGTCATAATGTGCTTGAGTGAGTGACATTTCTGAACTTGTTTACTTGGATTGTCATTTAATTTGTCTGCAATTTGTCCTTATTACCAAATCTCTTTCAACTTTTCTCATTTTTATGTGTTTTGGATGTGGTGCTGCCAGGCTGCAGTCTTTTGGTATTTTGTGTTTTTTTTTTTTTTTTTGGGTGGGAGGGTATTTTGTGCAACATACTGTCATATGGACTATGGGGACTCTGGGAATGGTGCTAGGGTGCAACTAACAAAGCATGGGGAGGGTGGAAATGAGTAGAAATTGCATTAGAAATACCCTCCAAAATGCACCAGAATGCACCAAAATGTAAAAAAATTTCTGGGGGCCTAGACAGCCTATTATTTTTATTTTTCCTCTGACTTGAGCTCTCCCATCTATAGGACATCTTGATCCACCCCTGGAGCCTCTCTTATGGCGTGGGTATGTTCTATTTTACTTGCCAGACAGTGAAATGCACATTTTGCTGGTTATCGATGTTCTTTGTTGTTACTGTTGAGAGCGTAAGGGATGGGTTGGAGGTAAGGGTAGATCTTTGTTCTGGGTTTTCATTATTAGATGTTCAACAGTTCGAGTACTTATGTTTTCTGTTGTAGTCCATCAAACATTGTTGTTATTCTTTTTTAAAACTAATTTATGGTACTGATTCTGAGGCTGTGTGGGGTGAAGGACAGTCCCTAGGGGACCTTTATTTTATTTGTGCCTATGGGTAAGGAAGAGTAGGTAATTATCATATCATGGAATATTCAGATGTTTTCCTCCCCAGTTATTTATTGAGATCTTGGATTAACACCTTTGAGCAGAAAGCTCTTTCATAGGTTCCATGTCAAGTATGGCACAAACAAGAATACAGATATGTTCCACAGATGCAGATACAGCAAGAAACAATTGAAAACTGTCTCCAGTCATTAATTCTAACAATAGTTCCACAATCTAAGCACATACAGGGTGCAGAGTAAAAACAAAGGCTAACGTTTCACTATGTAATGGTAACATAACATGAGGACACTTGTTTAAAAAGGAGAATTGTTCAACTAATAACAGGCAGTTAACTGGATTGTGCCTGAGTCAAAGAAAGAAGGAAGGTCTCATATCAGTAGACAGGGACAGGGGAGGGAGGAAGCAAGCAGAGGTGGGGGGTAGGATCAGGATAGATAGGAGGGAAAGGGAAGTATAGCTATGTAGTCAAAGTGGAATAAAGGGGAAGAGGGTGGGGGAATGGAGGGGTGGAGGAGAGTAGGGAGGAAGAGGTGGTGTAGGTAGTGGGGTGATGATGAAGATGTATTAAGGTGGTAGGGGGGAAGGTGGTATGGAATGATGGAGGAGCAAAAAAGGGAAGAGGAAGTGGAGGGAAGTAGGAGGGAAAATAAATAATTTAAGCAGGGGTAGAAAGCCCATGAAAGTATTAACTTAACCTGGGGTCCAATAAATGGACATGAAGTGCAACATTTTACTAATCAATAGAGATCACAGAGATTGCAAATGGTAGGAGCAAGGTAAAGGCAAATTAATGGTAGCAGTCACAAGTTGCCAGTGAGATTACATGCTGACAGAGTTTTTTGTTAAAGGAGCCCATCAAAGTAGCACTGGTTATGTCAGGAGGCAGGGAATTGTACCACAGCGGAGCTCTGTATGCGAATGTACCTTGTCCAAAGGTGGTGTGGCACCATGGGATTCTGAAAGCCTGTTTGCCAGAGCCTCTGGTACTGCATGGGTTACATGCAGGGGAAAGAAGGGCCAGTATGCTAGAGGGTAGCAGTCCCAAAGTGACTTTTTTGCAAGCAGGCACAATTGGTATTTGAGCCTGCTGTCAAATTGTAACCAGCTAACCTAGGCATAAAGATCACAGGTGTGTGTTAAGCATGTGTAAGAAGGAGGCATGCTTTATTTAAGGTCATTTTGATACATTGGAGGGCAGTGTCTGTAGCCGCACCATAAATGACAATACCATAGTCCGCGAGAGAGACCACAGAACTGTGGATGGCCATGTTCAGTGCTTCAGGAGTGAGATTATGTTTGTTCCTGTATAGAACTCCTAAAAGATGGTTAATAGCTTTGGCTGTTCAGTCGATGTGCTGGGTGAAAGACAGTGCAGAACCAATAGTTATACCCAGGTACTTGAAATGGTGAACCAGTTCAAGAGGGGAGCCAGTGTCATTAATGATGATAAGTGGGAAGGTTTTGTGTCTGCTTTGGGAGGTTGAAAATAACATTGTCTTGGTCTTATTATAATTAAGGATGAGCTTATTATCCTGAAACCACTTCTCTGTAGATGTAAAGGATTGTTGAAGTTGATCCTAAAGAAGGTGAATGTCCATGTTGCTGGTAAAAAGTACAGCGTTATCAGAGTATAGAAATATGTGGTCACAGCAAGCTCCTGGTAGTGAATTAAGGAAGATGCTTAAAAGCAATGGACCCAAGATAGATCCCTGCAGGATTCTAGAGCATACAGGCCTACTATCGGACAAGGCATTACCAATTTTTACCTGCTGCGTTCGGCTGCTTAAGCAGCTGGACAACCAGCATGTAGTGTCAGAGGAAAGACCAATGAAGGAGAGTTGTCTGATGAGGAGATGATGGCTGACAATGTCAAAGGCCTAGGTACGGTCTATAAAAATTACCCCTACCAAGAGCCCTTGTTCCAGAGAGTTATTGATAAAGCCTGTAAACTCCAGGAGCGCAGTAATGGTACTATGTCCATGCCTGAACCCATGCTGTTGGGGACATTGGAGTTGGTAGTTATCCAGATACTCTATGAGTTGGTCGGCCACGATGTGCTCCAGGGCCTTAGAGATCGGGGGAAAAATAGAGATTGGGTGGTAATTTCCCCTGCAGTGCTCTGTCACCGCTCTTGTGCACCGGAGTGACCACTGCTGATTTCCAAAGCTATGGAAATTTTGACTGAGAGAGTGACAGGTTGATTATTTTGGAAAGAGGTGTGAGGATTTCCTCGAGGGTAAGTCCAAGGAGTCCCCACTAAGTCTAACTTTCCCCAGTACCTTCTTAAGATAACGTCTGGCTTAATTTATAGACACTGCTTTGAAGTAAAATGGTGGGTGGTCTCGGGGTGGGTTTTGAACTGCAAAGTTCATGCCTGAGGGGGTAACCATGAAGTAGTCAGATTAAGAATGTTGCTAAGGTCTGTAAATGCTTTGTTGAAAGTGTTTGTGATGGTTTCTGGGTTCACGGTAGGGGTGCCATTGATATTTAGCATTTTGGGGTAGTTATGGGGTCTTTACCAGTGATGTCTTGGATGTTCTTCCAGAACATCCTGATGTCATTCCAGGAGGGGGAAAGGGCTTCTTTGAAATACTGGCTTTTAGCAGAACGGATAGCATGGGTGCATTCATTTCTCACTGCTTTGTACCTCTGTAGGTTAGCTTGTGTTCCCAGCACTCAAGCGATGTGCCAGAGGTAATCCCTGTGTTTTAGTAGATCAAGAAGAGCAGGGGTGATCCAGGGATTATGGGTTCCCTTGATTTTTGTAGTTTTGAAGGGGGCATGCTTATCGCAGTTTGCATTAAAGAAGTCAGTGAAGAGTTCCAATGCAATGTCGACGCTGTTGGCTGTATATACACATTAGACCAATTGGTGATTAAGAGGACTAAAGTCTTAACCACCCTAAAGTGTTAATGTGCCCACATTTCACTGCTCCAGGAAACACATCTTCCTGATAAAGAGCATAATAATCTGGTGTAGAACTGGGCTGGGGCATGCTATGCAGCATTTTACTCCTCCCACAAGTGGGGCATGGCCATCTTTATCCACCAACAGTTGCCTTTGAGGGTCTGCCGAGTAGTGGCAAATCCACGGGAGGGGCATTATATTGTTCTAGAAGGGGAATTATATGGGGAAATTATCACCTTTGTGAGTATTTATGCTCCAGTGGTGTTTGACCCTGCATTTTATCAGGATATATTGGACATTATTTAGTTTAGTTAGTATTTGTTGACCTGGTAAGTGCACTAGACAAATCCTGCCTATTTTCAGGCATGACTCGGGGAAGGGGGATGCAGATGAATACCAACTAACATTGAACCAGATTAAGCTGTTGGTGGTATTTTTAGTCAATGAGGGAAATTTGGCCAGGACACCAGGGAAATTCCTCTACTCGTCAGTAGGGGCTGTTGTGTTCATGCTCGGTTCAGTTTCCCTCTGAGCAGCAATGGAGATGGATGTTCAGCCAGTTGTGGAGCGGGAGTCTTCCCACGGTGATCTGCCTTTGGATTCTGCTTCTCATACTGCCGATGTTTCTACAGTTATGCCCGTGATTGCTGAGGGAGCGGAGATCTTCCGTACTGAAGGTTCTTCAGTGGCTCTGGATTTGGTTTCGGGTGTGGCTGCTATTTCAGTTGATAAGCTGTTGTTGGATTTACATGATACGGAAAACAGGTTCCGTCAGCAAAAGGAGGATTTATGCATTGTTTTAAAGAGCATTACTCCGGTATCATTTTTTGCTTGTTCTATGGATCCTACACCTGTTTCTGTACCTAGTGGTGGGAGTTGCCAGGCTGCTTCCCATAATACGTCTGTTCCCGTGACTATGGCTGCTAAGGCTCCAGCCACTCCGGTGTTTGCCTCAGATGTTGCTGATCATGGGAAGGCTATGGTGTTTTCCTTCTCAGCAAATGTTTCCCTTGATCATATTATTAAAAAAACCTCTGTGCCTGCTTCTTGGGCTGATACTTCGGCTGCTCCTCCAGGTCCCTGGTTGGTGGACAGTTCTCTACGGGTGGCTGGTTGGGTAAAATCCCCGACTACTAGTGAGTGGACATCTGGATTTTCTCCTATTAAATTTCCTGGGGTTTGTTTAACTTCTCAGACTTTGACTGTTCCTGAATCTGTATCAGTTGCTCCTTCGGTGCCCCCTGTCCCTGATTTAGAACTCCCCCGACCTAACTCTGACTCAGATCCTAAACTGGCCTTTCTGCCTTCCACTGACCCTGTTAAGATTTCTACTCCTGTTCTACCTTCTGTTGCTGGGGATCCCTCTTTACAAACTGTGCTCAGTGACTCGGATGTTTGTGTTGACAGGGACCCTGGTGCTGGTGACTCAGAAGATGGTGCTGGAGGGTCTCATAGTTGACCAAAGTCTTATGCCTCCTATTTTTGTCAGCAAGTTTTTCCTGCCAAGAGGCATAACACTGTGCGTTTGGTGTATAAAGGGGGTTTAGATAACTTTCTGGAAAGGTCATATGTTGATCATGTTTTATTAAAAGATTCCTTGAGGTTTCATGCTGTGTCATTATATGCATTGTTTCATGTGTCTGGGGAAAGTAATTTTGATGTTAGTTTCCAGCTGCCACATGGCCTTGAACAATTCCGGGTGTGCTATCAGGAGTTAAATCTTCCCCTCTGTGGTCTCCCTTTGAGGTTATTCCTCTTTCTAAACCTACCCAAAAAACCATCACAGTTCTTTTCGGAAACGAGGGTGTTAGCATTGCTGATCTGCTGTTTTGGCTACATCAATGGTGTACTGTTTTGGAACATCCTGATGCTATTTTTGATTATGAGAATATTTGGACTGGGGGGGTGGAAGGTTCAGGTTTCCTTGAAATTAGTGAACAGGGTACTGCAATATTTGCCTAATTCCTTTATTTGGGGAGGAGATAGGGGTGTTCTGTTTTACCCTGGACAACCTAAAACTTGTTATAAGTGTGGGGCCCATGGTCATATTAGCAGCTCTTGTGATCAAATTAAATGTGTTCTGTGTGGTTCACTAGGGCATAGTAGAGGCCAATGTACCAATGAGGCGAGCTGAAATCTTTGTGAGGCTCGAGGGCATTATTTCCCAGATTGTACCCATGCTGCTCATAAACAACCTGGATCTACTGATTCAGAGGAACAATGCTTATTGGTTGCTGTGGCCCATCGGGACCATAAAAGACTTGCTGGGGTTTCGTCTTCGATGGTCCCTCCTGTTTTGGCCCCTTCCATGGCCCCATGTCCTGTTCCTGATGAGGAAGATGTCCTTGAGGTTTCTTCTATGCCTCCTCCTGATGATCTTCCTCTTCCCCTCCCTGCTGTTTCTGTCCCAGTACCTCCTGTTACTGACCCAGTCTCTGAGCCTTTTGCCATGCATCCTCCGCCCTCTCCTCCTCCTGTTTCATTTACCGAGGTGGGTAAGCGAGTCACTCAGTGCCATCAAGCCTGGCAACAGCTGGCATCTAACGTTCCAAAGATTTCTGCTGTGCCCTTATCTAATAAATTTGGGCCTCTGCAGGCTTTGTCTGATCCTGATCCTGGTGTTTCATCTGATGCTCTCAGTATGTCTGGTGCATTGTCTGACTATGAATGTAGTGAATTGGGGGATGAGGTTCAGATTTTGGGCAAAACCAGGTGGTGGACGACACCAAGGGGTAAAACTGACCTATCTGGTAAATCTGTTAAGAAAAAATGAAGTTTTTTTTTTTTTTTGCATTTTGTCATGTTTTGCTTATCCTTTCTTACTGCCAATGTTAATAGTATCCAGAATGTTTCTAAATGTGGAATGGTTTCTTCTCATTTTTGATTTACTCCTGTTGACATTTTATTCCTTCAAGATACTAGATTGCACACTAGTAGGGAAATTTGACTTGCTTCTAATGAATGGTTTGATGGGGCCTCCTACTGGTCTGTGGGTTTAGAACATTGTACAGGTGTTGCTGTTTTATTTACTATCCCTGTTCAGGTGTTGAAGCTCTTAGACCTGGTACCTGGGCATGCTTTGTTATTAGATATTAAGGATGACTCTAAGTATTTTTGTTTAATTGATATTTATGCCCCCAAGTCTAAAGCTGACAGGGTGGATCTGTTTACTGTAATACGTCCTTATCTTTTTTCTGCCCAGTTGGAGGTTCTTGGTGGTGACTTTAACTGTGGTTTGTCTAGTATGGATCGTACCAGTACTACTCAGACTACTAAGATTTTTAGTGATATGCATTTCCTTGGCTCTATGGTTCGTTTAGCGGCCTTAGTTGATGCTTTTAAATCTATGCATGGTAAGGGTTGTCCCACCTTTCAACTTGGTCATTTTTCGACTCGTACAGATTTCTTTTTTATTAGTAGGCATTTGGTGATTCAAAAAGTTTCTGTGGAATCTGTTGAGTTTTTGGATCATAAGGAATTGTTGCTTGTACTTGGTGTCACTGATAAGCTTCTGGGACTGGTCTGTGGAGTTTTAATACATCTTTCCTGAATACTACTAGCTTTAGATAACAGGTTTTACATTGTGTTGGTGGTAAGAAAAAGTTATTTAAGTTGTTTGATAATGGTTCCTCATGGTGGAATAGCTTGAAATATGATTTACGTTCTCTGTTGTTGTCCTTAAGTAGGCATCATAGGGATGTAGATCGTGTTCAGTATCAGACTCTTCATCAACAGCTGCAGCATGTGATGAGTTTAACTGAGTCCTCTCGACATGATTTTACCACTCAAATTTCTACCATACAGGCTGATATGAGATCATTTCATGCTAAACAAATGTCTTCATTACTTATGCAGCAATCCTTTGGGACACAGGACAAATCAGCCTTTCTTTGCCATTTTTTGAGTTGTGCTGATCGGGTCCAGAAAAAAATATTTTCTGAGGTTTTTGAGTCCACTGGGTTGTTCATATGTCACAATCTGCTGTTATGGATGTGGTTTCTTCTTATTTATGTGATCAACTTCTTGAATTTCTTGGAAACCAATAAAAAGAGAATTTAAAAAAAAAAAATCAACTTCTTGAATTTCGTAGTACGGATGCTTCCTTTTTTCATTTGTTTAGTATGATTTCTGTTCCTGAATGTCCTCCAGATGTTTTGTATGAGATTTCCTGTGATTTGACTGTTGAAGAAGTTACTTCTGTGATTCTTGCACTGAAAAAAGGGAAAGCCCCAGGGAAGGATGGTATCTCGGCCGAAATTTACCGATTGTTGTGTCCTATGATTGCCAAGGAATTGACTGCCGTTTATAATTATATTTTACTTACAGGCCTTTTTCCCCTTGATATGTCTTTGGGCATTGTTACTTATATTTTTAAGAAAGGTGATAGACGAGATTTAAATAATTGGAGACCGATTTGTCTCGTCAATGTAGATTTTAAAATTCGATGAAAGTACTTCATAATCAATTGTTGAAAGTGGCTTCTTATGTTATTTCTGTTGCACAGACTTTTGGAATCCCAGGTAGGTCTATTACGGATCACTTATTGCTGCTTAGGGAAATAGTGGAATCTGGTCATTTATTTAATGTTCCTGGTTTTGTTCTTTCCTTGGATCAAAGGAAGGCTTTTGACTCGGTTTGTCATGAATTTTTATGGACTGTTTTGGCAAGGTATAGGGTGCCTTCTTCCTTTATTTCTTGGATTCTGGCAGCATATCGTGCAGCCATAGTACAGCCTCTGGTTAATGGTCATTTGGGTCCTTTGATTTCTGTTAATAAAGGTGTTTGGCAGAGTATCCCCTTAGTCCCCTTCTTTATGTATTTACCCTTGACCCCCTATTACAGTTGTTGAATGATCGTTTTTTCACTCCTTTGCTGTTACTACATTACCGGCTTCCTACTTTGGCCATTGCCTATGCTGATGACTTATGTGTCCTTCTAAAGGATACTCTTGCTGTTTCACATGTTGATTTTTGTTCTTTGTATGGTTTAGTTTTGGGGGTTCAGATTAATATGGATAAAAGTAGGGGTATGTTTTTAGGTACATCTCTGTGTCCTCATACCTCTATTTCTGGGATCCCTATTGCTGCCCAACTTATGATTATTTGGGGTATTTTTTTTTTTTTGGTGGTGATCATCAAGATTTGTATAATTGGGATATTAAGCTCCAACAAGGGAAAGCTATGGTAGACAAATGGACTAAAGTTTCCATGGGGAAATGGAAATGGGTTTATATGGTTCATAGTTATCTTCTCCCTCTTTTTTTACATGTTTGTTCTGTGTTTCTTCCTCCTAAGGAAAAAAGATTCTGTATGTCTGGATTTATTTTTTGGGCTGTTTGGGGTTGCAGATTAAACCCTATTAAACGAAATAGTCTTTATTTGCCTGTGGTGTCTGGTGGTCTTAATATGGTGAACACTGTTTTATTTTTCTTTCTTCATTTTTTGTATATTAATGTTCGTCCTTCATGTTGTCGGCTTGACTATCATTGGATTCCCTTGTTGGAGCAGAAATTGTCATCTTGGTTTCCTGGATGGAGGGCGAATGCTCAAAAGGACTTTAAATCTGTGCCTTTCACCCCTCCTTATTTTCATGAAGTTTTTGTCCATTTATTGCGATGGGGTATTACAGATACTGCTGTTTTTTCTTAGACAAAAAAGCAATTATATTTACAGGTCCCGGCTTCTCATTTCCCCGAGCCCCAAATCTTTCCTTTATGCCCTGTGAAATTTGAACAGTCTGTTACTCTACTGATAGCTGATAAACGAATTTCTCAAAAGTTTCATGATGTTCTGTGGCTTTGTTGTCATGAACGTTTAAATGTAAAGGTTAATCAAAAACGTAAGTCAGTAGAGGAATGGATTTGTGCTCGTCCTGACTGTATAGCTGTTTTTCAGACATTGAGACATTTATTTTTTACTTGTTCTTACATTATACCTTTTTGGCCCTTTTTAGCTACTAAATTGGGTTCTGTTTTTTGGGGGGTTTCTTTTGAGGAATTGGTTTATAGGGTTTATGGTTTTTGACGGCGTCACTGGCATCATGGTACCCTGAATATTATTTCTGCTATTCTTAAATGGTACATTTGGAATGCCCGATGTTTGTTTACATTACAGCAAAAGGACTTTTCTTATACTGAACTTTTGGGTGAAAATGTTACTAAAATGGGTAGGATTAATTTTTTAGAATCTCAGAATTGTACACGTCAATTTCTAGATAATGTTTGGAGAAATCTTGTCTGGATTACAGACTCTGATGTGCCAGTTACTTGATGTATTAGTTTTTTTTTCTTTGTTTTCTTCTTTGTATGTATTTTTTGATGGTGCTTCTTGACTTCTAATAAAAACAAAATTCCACTACTCTTTTCGATAAGTGCCATGGGATCTTTAGCATCCACCTGAACTACCATCAATCCAGGTAGATGGGACCTTGGTTTAACATCTCATCCAAAAGACGGCACCTCAGAAGTGCAGCACCCCTCTCATGCTGCACTACAGTGTCAGTACTGGAATATTAACCCAAGAGCCAGATGTGGGAACTGAACCCACAGCCCTCTGATCTCCCAGACTCAGAGGCAGGTGTGCAACCTATTGAGCCACTGACACTGACATTATCACCCAGGAGCAGTTTTCTGGCTGAATCTTGGGTGGGGATCTTAATACGGGTATGAACCCTGTGTTGGATCATTTTACTGGAAGGGGTTGCCAGCATCACATTGTGCGACAATGGTGATTGGGGCTCACTGACCTGAACTTGGTGGATGGGTGGCGAACAGCTAACCCAGGAGCTAGAGAGTATACTTTCTACTCTAACCCCCATAACACCTGCTCCAGGTTGGGCTATATTTTTCTACCCCGCATTCAATATCACTGGTTGGTCCAGGTCTGGCACAGCCCAATACATGTATTGGACCATGCAATAGTGGGCCTTACTCTGTCAGTGGCAGAGAAATGGGATGCCCACCTTTGTGGAAGTTCCCAAATTACTTGTTAGTGCAGCAGGATTTCCACATCTTAAGGAGCAGTGACAGTTCTACAAACAGACAAATTATGAGTCTGCTCCAAGTCTAGGGGTGTATTTGTATGCCAGTAATGCTTTTATGAGGGGCAATTATTAAATATGTAGCTAAGTATACGAGGGAGAAACATGAGAAACAGTTGGCACTAGAAGCACAGTTTAAAGACCTAGATCACAGAGAAGCCCCGGGACATACTGGGGAAATTCAGTGTTTCTTGAATACCTCTAGGGAGGCACTTAATTTGCTCCTGCCGGAGGATGCCTGTGCATCCTGGTTTTATGCCGAAAGCAATTTTTTGAATTGGGAAATAAGTTGGGGCCATTGTTGGTTCAGCTTATTTGGGGCAGAGGAGGTCCTACACATATCCCAGTTACTAAAATGAGGCAGGGGAACCTGGTGTGGGACATGGGACAGATTAGGGATGTGTTCTGCCCATTCTATTCACAACTGTATACAGTAGAATGTACAGGCACCTGGATGGCAGTGCATAGCTTCCTGGATGGTTTGACATTACTCCAGCTTACCCCTGGTCAACGGGGGGCACTTGGTGCTGAAATTATGAGAGAAGAGATCCAGAAGGCTGTTGTTGGGCTTAAAAAATAGGAAGGTTAGTAGGCTGGATGGGTTTGTAGCTGAATATTATAAAGAAATGGTGGGCTCTCTTGTGTATCCCCTATGGGAGTTATTGAGGGAGGTGATGGGAGAGGGGATACTCCTGGATGCTCCTAGCTACATGCTATGATGTGGTCATCTGTCTGCTGTTAAAACTGGGTAAGGAATCAATTGAGTGTGCCTCCTACCGCCCTATTTCCTTGTTAAATTGTGATACAAAGATTATTGCCAAGGTTTTGGCAAGTTGTCTGGAGCAGTTGCTCCCAGGCTTGGTTCACCTAGACCAAGCGGGCTTTGTGAGGGGGCGATTGTCTGTCACAATGTGGGCAAACTTCTGAATGTGGTGTGGTGAGTCAATTGGTGCACAAGAAGGCATTTGATCATATAGAATGGGAATACCTTTTTGAGGTTATGCACAGATTTGGTCTAGGGGATGATTTTGTTGGTATGGTTCAGGCCCTGTACATAGCCCTGGAGGCACATATTTTGGCCAATGGCACATTTATGGATGGGCTCCCTCTCCATCGAGGAACAAGGCAAGAATGTCCTCTCTGGCTCAGTTGGTAACATATCTGCCTCTGGACCAGAAGGTCATGGGTTCTCATCCCACACTGGGATTGATCTTGCACCAAAAATGCTTGCATCTGAGTGCAGTATTGGGGTGCTGTACTGCTGGGGTGTGCCATCCCTCAGATGAGACATTAAACTGAGATCCCTTCTATCCATCCTGGTGTTGTCCTGGTGGGTGCCCAGGTGGAAGTAAAAGAACCCAGGACACTCTTCGCAAAGAGTAAGAGACATTCCTAGTGTCCTGGCCAACATTCCCCTTCCCATAAACTGGTTCATGCAATTATGCTGATGTCCGATATGGCCGCAACTACACATTCAGTCACTTCACTACCAGTCTAGCATTGCTTGTAAAGCACTTTGGGATACACTGTGTATAAAATACATTATATAAATGCTGATTCTTCTTCTTTTTCTCCCCTCTACTATTTGCAGTGGCCATTGAACTATTGGCAATACATATTAGGGAGGACTTAACTAATAAAGGGGTGATGGAACATTCAGAGAAGCCCCATAAACTTACCTTGTACAAAGACTATCTGTTGCTTTATGTTACAGATCTGACCTGATCTATGCCAGCATTACTCCAGGTAATACAGGAGTTTTCCTCATTCTCTGGCTATAAGCTCAATCTCAATAAATTGGAATTACTTTTTCTGGGGCAGATGGGGGGAGTCTGGGGACACCTGGGGTTTGCAGGCAGATGGAGAGTCCTTCAAATATTTAGGAATCTGAATAGGTAAGAGCCTCAACTCACTTTACTGGTTAAATTATACTCCAGTCATTGCTGCAGTAGTGTGGGACCTATCTTGTTGGAGGGCGCTGCCGATTTCCTGGCTGGGATGGCTCAACTTGATTAAAATGAACATCTTACCAAGAATGTTTATAATATTCAGATGCTTCTGATGGGTACTAGGAGGGGTGACTTGAAGTGCCTGGAAGGGGCATTCTCTTCCTTTTGGTGGCAAGGAAAATGTCCTCATATGAGCCTGCAGCACCTCAAGGCAGGTATCTCCAAGGGAGGACTCAACTTCCCAGACCTGAAGAGTTATTATGTGGCAACACAATGCTGGTATTTACAGGACTGGGTGCACCGCCCACCTGAGGTCAGCTAGCTGGACCTTGAGGAGAAGGGTGGCCTTTTGGGTGCCTGTCATCTGACCTTGCCACCAGTGGGAGACAGGCCTATTCCAGACAGGCTGCACCTAATCCCTTGTGAAATAGACTGTGGTTGCATGGAGTCTTTTGAGGTATTGCAGAGGGGCCCTTAAGGATGAAACTCTACTAGTGCCGGTGAATCGGAATCCTTTCTTTATACCTAGGTTTTCAGGTGGAGGGTTGGCAAGTGGGAAGCCAGGGGCATTTCTTGTATAAGGAATTTATATATGTGGGAAGGGTTTTTGTCTCTTTTCTGAGATTCAGAAAGCCACCGGGCTCCCACATTCTCATTTTGTTTTTCACAAATTTGGGCCTTTGGGAACGGCCTAGACATGGAATGGGTAGCAGAATCCCCATTGGCCCAATTTGAGCAGCTAGTGTTGATGGCTGGGTTGGACCCTAGGTGGTCTCTTCATAAAGTTGTACATCAAGAAAGAAGCTTCCACCCTGATGCTACAGCTAAAACAAGAATGTTATGTGAAAGAGATTTAGGGGCCCCCATTAGAGAGGAAGATTGGGGATTGTTGTTGCAGACACATAAGGGGATTTTGCTTTGTAATTGTTATAAAGAATCCCAGTACAAATTCATCCACAGATTGCACTGCACAGGTGTCATAGTGCATAAATATCATCTCCCAATTTCCCCTATGTGTGGTAGGGGCCAGGCTGCACATGGCACTTATATGCACTATATTTGGATGGGCCCGGTGCTGCAGTCCTTTTTTTGTTATTGATGGGTTGTGAGCTTTTCAATGTGGCTGGGAAGCAGATTCCGGTAAACCCAACAGCCCTGTTATTTGGAATGGAAGACATGTGGGCAGAAGGGTGGTAGTTGTTTCCCAGATGGATTCTGGTTCTTTTAATCCTGGTGCGTCAGTATATTATGAACACTTGAGTCTCATGTATTCCCCCTACAGCTATTCAGTGGAGAACACTGTCCATACAAGCCTTAGCTTTAGAATGCCTTTTATATGTTCTGAAGGGGAAGGGTGAGTGCTTTCTTATGACCTGGGAATTACCTGGGAGCCTTTTCTGAACTCCTTGTCTCCTATGGAGGCTCACACCCTCTGGGAAGGGGAAGTATAGGTGCACTTGGTAGGATACACTAGGGTTTGCGGGATCCTGTGCCTCCCCCTGATGGCTGGGGTGGTGGGGAATCACTCATTGTCACACACTATTAGTGGGGATTTTGCCTCACATAAAAATTGCACTTATCCTATGGCGTAGGTGTACCCATTTGACAATTTTTCTAAGTACAGTACAAAGAATCAAATGTATCAAATGGACCATTTGTATGTTAGTTTATGTTTATACTCATGTTTGTTCCTCTTTTCGTGTTTCTGTATATAGTAAATGTAGTATGATAGTTAAGCATACTTCATAATGCAATATGGGTATAGTGTAGTATGGATCACTACAAGACTTTGTCATTGTGATTGCTCTCTCTATGCTCTTGCACTATTCTTGTGTATGACTGAATTTTTTTTCAATAAAGAAGATTATACAAAAAAAAAAGACAAGACCTGAACAGGTTGGTGACTCCGACCAAAGAAATCATCATTTGTAAGAGTTTTTACTTAATATTGTAAGGGATTATGAAGGGAGTTATGAAACAGAAAAGGAGACAAATGAACGGAGAGCTGCTGTACATGACCACTGGAGAATAACTCACCAGAGTAGGTTCCACCATTCGAATTATGTTTAACTTTGAGTTTGAATCAAAACCTCTAGACAAAAAAAGTGGATGCAGAGTAAATTGGGGAATATGGGTGTGGGCAGGACAGTAGTGTGGTGGGTAGGTAACTGGCTGGGTGGCAGGACACAGAGGGTGGTGGTAAATGGCTGTCACTCCACAGAGGGAAGAGTGACCAGTGGGGTACCACAGGGATCAGTGCTGGGACCGGTCCTATTCAACATCTTCATCAGTGACATTGCACAGGATATAGAAGGCAGAATTTCACTGTTCGCTGATGACACAAAGCTCTGTAACAGAGTAGACACACAGAGGGTGTAGACAGAATGAGAAGGGACCTGCAGAAACTTGAAGAATGGTCAAGGGTTTGGCAGTTGAAATTCAATATGCAAGAAGTGCAAGATAATGCATATGGGGCACAAAAACCCTGGCACAATATATCAGTTGGGGGTGAGGATATAGCATGCACCAAGCAGGAAAGGGATCTTGGGGTTGTCATCTCTGATGACCTCAAGGTAGGGAAACAGTGTGACAAGGCATCAGGTAAAGCAAATAGGATGCTGGGATGTATAGGCAGGGCATCACCAGCAGGAAAAGGGAGGTCATAATCCTGCCTATACAAGACACTAATGAGGCCCCACCTGGAGTACAGTGTACAGTTCTGGAGACCATACCTACGTAAGGACATAGACAGGGTAGAGAAGGTTCAGAGGAGGGCAACAAAGATGGTGCATGGGTTGCATCACAAGTCCTGTGAAGACAGGTTGAAGGAACTGAACATGTACTCCCTGGAGGAGAGGGAGGAGAGGGATATGATAGAGACATACAAGTATCTTACAGGGAGGAACAGGGTGCAGGAAAACACTATTTTTAAGCGAAAAAGATGTTCCAGGACTAGAGGGCATGGGATGAAGTTGGAGGGAGGACGATTCAGAGGAAACATGAGAAAGAATTTCTTCACAGAACGGGTGGTGGACAAGTGGAACACCCTGCCAGAGGAAGTGGTGGGGGCTGAAACAATCACGGGATTTAAGAATGCATGGGATAGACATAAAGGAATTCTAGAGGTCAGGGGTAAGGGGAAATAGACTTCTAGGAAAACAAACTGAACTTACAAGCTCAAATGGGCAGACTAGGTGGGCCATAGGCCCTTATCTGCCGACACTGTCTATGTATCTATGTATCTATGTATTAGAGGGAGTTGGAATTGCATGACCCAAAATAAATGGCAATCAGTAGGAAAACAGGAGGGAAACAACTGAGTAGAGGAGGAGATGGATGCAAGGCACAAAACCATCCAAGGCCACTCAGACAGATGGTGCTGTTCATATTTTCCTTAGTCTCACACTTATTTCTTCAATTACAAAGACATCAACAGACATGTATTTAATAAAAAAGCAATTAGCTAACATTTTTACTGAAATGTTACAGAGATAATCCTTGACATATGCCTACAGAAAGGGTTTATAGTACATTTGGCCAGTTAAACCAGAGGAGGCTAGGGTTCACAAAGTTGCAATCCATTTGGTTTCTCATTGGAACAACACCCTTATTCTGTCACTCCTCTGAGCAGTGGGGGCACATATTCTTAGGCCCTAAAGTTGAATCCACCTGCTCTGGGCCTGTGTGTTCCCCTGAAGTGGACATCCAAGGCATTAGTCATATATTTATTGATTATTGCCCAGATGTGTTCTTAGATGCAGTACTTCAGAGGCCTAATCATTTGTCCAACATATAACAAACAGCACGTGCCCCAGCAGACATACTGTATACCATGAATTCAGTCTGGTAATTGACATCCTGGTTAAGCCAGTATGTATTGCTATTTGCTGAATGTACAAAAGTTAGCCCTGTGGAGGTGAAGCTGCACACGTCACAGTGGTTGCATTAATTGAACACCTTCCTATTACTTATAGGTTTTGTTGTACTTTTTCTCCCTCAATGGCAGAAAACAGGAAGTTGTTATCCCTCTGTACAGACAGTTGGTGAGACCCCATCTGGAGTACTGTGTGCAGCTCTGGAGACCCCGTCTCTGCAAAGACATAGACAGAATGGAGGCTGTCCAGAGGAGGGCAACCAAAATGGTGCAGGGTCTGCACCAGAAGACATACGAAGAAAGGCTAAAGGAGCTCAATATGTATACCCTTGAGGAAAGAAGGGAGAGAGGGGACATGATAGAAACTTTCAAGTACCTCAAGGGAATCAACAAAGTCCAAGAGGGTAGCATCTTTCAGAAAAAAGAGATGCGCAAGAACAAGGGGGCACAATTTGAAGATAGAGGGGGGACAGCTCAGACGTAATGTGAGGAAGTATTTTTTCATGAAGAAGGTTATGCATGCATGGAACAGCCTCCCTGAGGAGGTCGTGGAGTCAAGAACAGTGGGGGAATTCAAGAATGCATGGGACAGACATAAGGCAGTCCTAGTGGGGGGTAGGAGGAAGTAAGCTGTTGGTTAACTAGGATCTGCAGCTTATCTGTTAGGTAGGAAAATGGGCAGACTAGGTGGGCCAAGTGGTCCTTATCTGCCATCAAATTCTATGTTTCTCTGTTTCTAGGGCCACCAGTCTGCCTTACCTCTACCCGTCTGGCATCTTGAGTATTCAGGCTGCCATCTCCTGGGACTACTTCTCTGGCTCTGACCAGACCCCAGCTACCCCAGCCAGCCGGGGGTGGAGGAGCTCTCTGTAGCTCAACCCCCAGATCAGGATCCAGTAATGCCACATGCACTCGGCGCTGATTGAGTCCTCTCTGGAGATGGCCATCATGCCATCGAGACTAGTGCCCCCTAATTTTCCACTGTTCTCCCCATCAACTGAGGCATGCAATGATGCCTAAGGCCCCAAGCACACATGCGTCTGCACGC
Source organism: Neoceratodus forsteri (assembly GCA_016271365.2). Taxonomy (NCBI): domain Eukaryota; kingdom Metazoa; phylum Chordata; order Ceratodontiformes; family Ceratodontidae; genus Neoceratodus; species Neoceratodus forsteri. Next base: position 736,113,974 of record CM057454.1, read on the forward strand.
ACTTCAAGGCAAGCGTCTGCACCAGCACATTCCTTCTATGTCCCTGCCAGTGCTCTACAGCCACCTCCAGCCGCCACCAGAGGCCACTAGAGCACCAATGGCAACCCGCCCCCCTCCCTGGAGAAGGAGAGCGGTCCTATGGATGCTCCATCCTTCTCCTCCCCTGCCGACCCCCGACGACCCAGGCTCGTTCCTGAACCTGGGTCACTGGCGTAGTGCAAGGTGTGGTGTCCAGCACCTCAACCCTTAGTGCCACCGGGCCAGCTCCTATTACTTATAGGGCTTTGTCCTAGTTGGAAATGGCTAGTGATAATATAATCCACAATGTTGGTTCCCCTCTTAATGGATATTTTTAGAGTGACACCAATAAGGGATCTCAATTGCTCATCTGTACTGAGCACTGATCAATGCTCTTTGATAATTCTCCTAACTTCTATTGCTTTGTTATTATAATCTGTAGTTTGATTTCCAGATCTATCCTGATGTCTGTTCTGAGGGGTAAGAAGGTATTTTCTATCAGTTTGGCATGCTTTCTGGAATGCCTGGTTCACTATTTCTTCTGAACATCCCCTATCTCTAAATCTTTTTGTCAGCATATCAGCTTCTCTTTTAAATATTTATTCTGAGCAAAAATCTCTTTTGAGTTTGAGGAATTCACAATTAGGTGTGCTGTCAAGAAAAGATTTTGGATGTAGGGGACACTGTCTACAACGGACTCTGTTCACTGATAATGTAGTGTCTAGGAAGTCAATAGAGTTGTAATCTGCCCCATGTGTAAACGTCAATTTGTATTCATTTTCTCTCAACCATTCCACTAATTCTGAAAGCAACTAAACCCTCATCCCAGATACACATGATATTTTCTATATAACAATACCACATAACAATGTGTCTGAAGTGGGGGTTACAGTCCAAAAGCACTATTTCTCCCTCCCAACTGGCCAGAAAAATGTTAGCATAGGACATTGTGAGCACCACCCTCATTGTTGTGTCCTGCTTTTGCAAGTAATATTCCTCTCTGAATGTGAAATAATTGCGTGTCAACTCTTATTCAAGTAGTTTAAGGATTAATTCCTTCAGCACACTTGCAAATTGTGGTTCAGAATATAGATATTTCTTTTCAGCAGCCATCCCTTGTGAGTGTTGGATACATGTATACAAAGAGGAGATAGTGATAGCTAACCAACAATACTCTGGAGGCTATTCAAAGCCTTCTATTTTCTGTAAAACATCATAGTATCTCTTACATAGCTGGTACTTTTTGCTACAAGTTGTTTTGAGTAGTAGTCCACAAATCTGGAGGGACCCTCACTGAGCGACCCAACACCAGAATGTAAAAGTTGCCCAAAAGGGTCACTCACAGATTTGTGAACCTTTGGCAGTGTCTAAAAAGTGGAATAAACTGGGAAATCTTGTCATAGACATGCACGTTATCCCCTGCTGATCCATATTGCTTCATGTGTGCTATCTGGAATATTATACAGTATATTTTTGACAGGAGCTAAAAGTTAAGTGGTTATAGCAGCTTTCATCCACTAGCTACCGATCAGTCTCCAGCACATACTTCGCAGTGTCTTGGTCCACCACCATGCCATCCTTGTTGACCAATTTGATTATGATGTGACACATTTGTTTTAGGTGTTTAAATGCTTTCCACTCATTGACTGACAGGTTGGGGTACGATGAAAGTACAGGTGGGTTCATTAATAACCAATTGGCATTTTCTTGGATAGCCCCAATTTCATTTATCTCAGCAGCATCATTAATCATAATATTAAGCAAAATGCCAGTATCTTTGCTTGCATCATTGTTGGCTTCTTGAACACTTGTGGGCTCCAAAATGTCAGGTTCTGTATTTAAAATGGCACATGCTTGACTTAGATTAACAACCTGAACATCCAGTGCATTGGTGTCCTCTTTGTCAAGGAAAAAAAAAAAGTATGTGCTTGTTGCTGTTGGTAATGTTGGGGCTTCGTGTTTAAAAAAAAAGACTTTGACATCTAACCTTAATTTAAAAGTGTCTACCTGCAAATTAAATATATATATATATATTCCACAGCGACAAAAGCAAGGACATTCGGTGTTAGGCTTGAAAGCCCCCCCTTGGATCTCCCCAGCCCACCCCAACCCGGCATCGGGGTGCGCGTTGGAATCGTCGCCCTAACTCTCACCCCATCACATGTGTAAATAAGCAGAGATATAGGAGAATGGGGTGAGAGTTAGGACCATTGACCTCAATGCGCACTCCAGATGCCAATTGAGGGTGGGCTGGGGTCAAGGGGTTTCAAATCAACACCAAATTTCCTTGCTTATGTCACTGTGGAACAACTCTAACTGATGCACTAAACAGAGTTTTTTTGCCTCTAATTCCCCTTCTTTTTGAGAATGAGGATGATAAATAGTGAATGGAATGCGATGGCGGGCTCAGCGATCCCACCATGTGATGTCCTGTTACATAGTAACAGGAACTGCAAAGCAAACAAAAGCAGCAATGGTTATGCACATGGTAAAGCAAACATAAATGGTAAAGCAAATGTTAATAGAAAGGCAAGCATAAAGTGATGCTGAAGCGAACAGTGATGTAAATGGACACACAAGCGCATATGAAAATGCAACTGGTAACATGCACAGTGATGGCACTGGTACTGTAAATGCAAATGTTAAGTGTTACAGCAACAAGAACGCCAAACATAACAGAAACGAAAATGCGAATGAAATCGCGTACATAAATGAGAACCGTAATGCACACGGGTATGGTACCGCAATTGTAAACACAAATGGTAACGTTAACATGAACAATAACACCAAAGGAAACAGAAAAATAAATGCGAATGTAAAGGCATACATAAACACAAACCGTAATGCGCACGGTCATGTTACCGCAATTATAAATGCAAAATGGTAACCCGTAACGAAGACCATGTAGTGCCAAAGGAAACATAAGCATAAAGGAAAGCATGAAGCAAATATGGAAAGCGAAACCTAATGCACGGGCACAATAACACAATAGGAAATGCAAATGGTAACAGTAACAGCAACAAAGACACAAAATGAAAGACAAATGCAAACGCAAAGGAAAGGGCTGCAGCAAATGCTAATGCAAATGCACACAGTGATGCAAACCGAAATGCAAACACAAACAGTAGTGGAAATGAAAATGGTAACAGTAATGCAAACCAGAACCCAAAGAGTAATGTACATGGTGCAACACTACTTTGTGACACTAGTTTTTTCAGAAACTTGAAAAACATATTTCTGGGTTGTTTAACCCCGAAATAAAGACATGGCTAGCATCCTGAGGGTCCAACTAGGTGAACACAAAAATAATTGTGTTCCTAGAGGGTCCCAATTTTAAATGGCAAGCATTTTTCTGATCAGTAACTGGAAAAAAAATGGCGGATTTGCGACACTACAAGGGCCATTTGCGACATTAAAAGTGCATTTGCAAAAGTGTTGAACTTTTTGTTAACTTTTCCATTGACTTATAATGGGAACTTGTATTTTGAATAACTTTTGAACTGTTCAATATTTTTCCATGAAATCTTCAAAAGGCACATCAGGAAACCTGGCCGCATGTTCCCTGAAGGTTTTGGACCAGTCGCGTAAAAGTGCAATCTGTAGCCGAGAGCAAAGAATTTAAAAAAAAGCGTAATTGTGCTTTCAGTTCTTGCTTAATAACTCCACTGCCGTATATCCGATCGGTAAAAAAGTTGGCATATCCCAAGAGCTACCATATCCAACCATGCCTGCAAAATTCCAGGCAAATCCATTGAATGGTGGCAAAGTTATTAAGGTGCACAATTTCACCCTTTAACCTTAAAATTGCTACTCAACCCTAACTATGGTAGCACTACCGTGCTACCATAATATATATATATATATATATATATATATATATATATATATTATGGTAGCACGGTAGTGCTACCATAGTTAGGGTTGAGGAGCCATTTCTATGTTAAACCCCAAAATTTTGCATCTTAATAACTTTTCAACCGTTTGATGGATTTGCCTGAAATTTGGCAAACACGATCAAGAACCATATGCCTTGGCATCTGCCAAGTTTTGCACCAGTCAGATACATGGCTGCGGAGTTATTAAGCATGATTTGCATGCATGTTTACGCTGTTTCTGGAATTCTACGGTCGCGCGTACAGGTCGCACGGTTTGTGCGACTGGCCCAAAATCTTCAGGGAACGTGTGGCTGGGGTCCCCGATGTGCCTTTTGAAAATTTGGTGAAAAAATATTAAACAGTTCAAAAGTTATTCAAAAAACAATTTCCCATTATAAGTCAAGGGGAAAAGTTAACAAAAAGTTCAACACTTTCGCAAATGCATTTTTACTTTCGCAAATGGGCCTGTTACTTTCGCAAATCCGCCATTTTGTTTTCAGTTGTTGATCAGAAAAATGCTTGACATTTAAATTTGGGACCCTCTAGCAACCTAATTCTTTTTGTATTCACGTAGTCGGACCCTGAGGGTGCTAGCCATGTCTTTATTTTGGGTTAAAACACCCCAGAAATATGTTTTTCAAATTTCTGGAAAAAGTACTTTCACAAATTACTTTCATGCTCATGAAAGTGTTGCAAATTTTTGTGAAAGCTTTTGCAAATTGCGGCAGTAGTTTTCTAGTCTGTGGGAAAATGACAGCAATTCTTTGGCACAGCACTGCAAAAGAACGGTTGGGAGTTTTGGGCTGAAATTTGGAGAGAACGCAGTCGACATCTCACAGATGTGCCTTTCAGTGTTGTATTGAAAAAATATTACATGGTGGCAAAGTTATGGCACTCCAAATTTGACATTTTTTCCCATAGGATAACATTGCGGCGCCCGACACATTACAGCAATCCTTTGGCACCCTGCTGCAAAATAACGGTTTGGTCTTTTTTCCTGAAATTTGGAGGGAAGACAGCCAACAGCCCACAGATGTGCCTTTCAATGGTTTGGTGAAAAAATATTACAGGGAGGCAAAGTTATGGTGCTCCAAACTTCTCTTTTTTTCCCATAGGATAACATTACTGTGTTTGCCACGCCTTTCAGGGTCCGTATCTCGGAAACGGTGCGAGATACGGACTTTTCGTCGGAAAAACACTTAGCCCCCTAAAGGGGGCTAAGTGTAAAACTAGCCAGGACAGTCATAAATCATATGACTTTTAAATTTTTTTCTACATCGTAAGGTTACTGAGATATAACCTATTTAGTATTCCAAGTCCTCATTTTCTGCTCCGATACCCATTATTATGCATACATTCTTAGTACTCACTGTCTTTCTCTATGCAGCTTCTGGGAAAAACCAGCCTGTGCTCTTACATTACTGTTACCGTTGCCCTTTCGCTTGCGGTTCTGTGCCCGTTTCACTTACTGTTGATGTCTATGCCACCATGTGCGTTATCCTTTGTGTTTTCATTTGCACTTGCGTTTCTGTTATTTTTTGCCATTTGTGTCTACAGTACTGTTTCTCTTTCTGTTTCACTTTCTGTCACCATGCCCATTGACATTTCCGTTTTCAGGCACCATGTTACTATGTGACAACACATCACACGGCACACCGTTCCCATCTACACCACCGTGTGCGTTACCCTTTCTGTTCTCATTCGCGCTTGCGTTACCATGTGCGCCACTGTTAGCACTTCTGTTTGTGTTCCTGTTCCTGTTACTATGCCACAAGACATTATGTGGCGGGAGCCCCTCACTCCCGCCGCTGCATAACATTCACTATTTCTCGTTATCATTCTCAAAAAGAAGGGAAATTAGAGGCAAAAAACTCCACTTAATGCATTAGTTAGGGCTGTTCCACAGCGACAAAAGTGAGGAAATTCGCTGTTAGGGTTGAAAACCCTAACTCCGAATTCACCCCCCCAGCACCACACACACACACACACATGCAAGTATGGGGGAGCACCAAGTCAACACAACCAATGACAGACATCCAGCAGCAGGTGACAGAAATAACAAACAATTGTCTAAATGTACTACGAGACATCCCCACCCACCTGACCAGGTACTGCATGCTCAGCGAAGATCAACAGCAAAACTGAGGCCATGTACACCAAACATACACATCCCTGATTGCAGCTGCACACAACGTACCACACTTAGTAGTTGCATGGCCTTACCTACTGATGCTCCACACCAGACCACACCACATGTGGTGGGCCACCTGAGCAATAGAGTTGAGCAAAACCAAGGAGCTGTACAGGTATAATATCTCTGATTATAACAAGGGTTTGAGAAATGCAACTTTCTAATTGACTGTAAACATTGTAACAGCCTTATGTTTAGTTTTTATTAAGATACATGTAGAGCCTAACCATATGATGAACATGGTTTAATGTTGTTTAACAAACAGTTTTATTATGATAGCAATAAGCCACTCCCAGGTATTATGTTAATGGTCAATTTATCACTGTCTAGCAACATGTGGCACTTGGCTATGCCTCATTCAACATTAAACCCCTACAGGATGATTAACAGACCATTTAACATAACTGTTGGTCATGCCTTATTGCTTAATTGTCTTTATGAGTAGATACTCTCCCTCTGCTAGGCACTGCAGCAGCTTTGCAACACAGTGTCCCACCCAGTTACACCATACACTGTCTAGTTACTGGAGAATGGCTGTGAATATGAACTCATGAAGATGAACAGTGTAACTTGATCTTTACAGTCATTGAAACCCTAGTGTGATTATACCTGACAGAGTCAGTGATAGAGAATAACCCCTGCTGTCCTAGTACACTTATTCCATTGTGAGTTAAATCAATATTAAAAGACATTCTGTTTATATCTACACTACACCTACTTGATTCCTGTTGTACCACAATTAGCATAGTTATCACTTTGATAGCATCAGTGACAGAAGTGTGGCAAACCCAAACACTAGGCATACAGCCTGAGTATGCAACAACTGTTAAAAAAATTACACTGTGTCCATAAGTGGCATAGATCACTCATTGCAACAATAGTAAATGTATCACTATTTGAATAAGTTAGTCATCACAGATGCAATGAGATTGTCTTTCTCAGGTACAACATACTCAGTAAGTGCCTACAGGAAAATCTATCCTATAGACATCTCCGATACAGGTACGTCATTGTTGGCTCAGTAGTGCTATGATATTTAGAAGTTGCTCGGCCTGATCCATGCAATTACATTGTTTCTTACAAAGAATACTTACTGCATCTTTAGTATTGAAACACACTGAAGGTCTATGTATGTACATCAGCAGTACACCTTCATCCAGTAAGAATGCATCTGATACTGGCAGTACGAATTTCACAGCGTTGAACAGGCAATGCTTTTCCATACGTTTACATCAGCCTCTCTATCTTGAGTACGGTTGCAGTAAATGTACTACTATGTAAATCACATACTAAATGTAACACTGCTTTTATCTTGAGCATGCTAGTGTCTTGTAGTTAATTTATGTACTTCTCTTAATTAATGTATAATCACTAGTGTTAAAAACTTTCTACAACTGTCATCATGCACCTTCAGCATTTATATTGACTAACGGCATAGTACCAGTTGTGGTGTGGTGTGGGGCATCGGTAGGTAAGGCCATGCAACTACTAAGTGTGGTATGTTGTGTGCAGCTGCAATCAGGGATGTGTACGTTTGGTGTACATGGCCTCAGTTTTGCTGTTGATCTCCACTGAGCATGCAGTACCTGGTCAGGTGGGTGGGAATGTTTCGTAGTACATTTAGACAATTGTTTGTTATTTCTGTCACCTGCTGCTGGATGTCTGTCATCTGTTGTGTTGACTTGGTCCTCCCCCATACTTGCATGTGTGTGTGTGTGTCTGTGTGTGGTGCTGGGGGGGGGATTCGGAGTTAGGGTTTTCAACCCTAACAGTGAATTTCCTCACTTTTGTCGCTGTGGAACAACCCTGACTAATGCATTAAACGGAGTTTTTTGCCTGTAATATATATATATGATTAGCTCCAGCTGCCAGAGTGACCTGTATATTACTGTAAATTTGGAAACATAGAACTGGATGATTTGTGCCTCAGAACCTCTTATGAACTCTCCCAACCATCTCATCCCCCCCTCGCCTCGGACAGTCTCCCTCCCATTTGTTTCCTACTGGTTACTGTCTATGTTGGGTTATGCCATTCCAACTCCTGCTAGCATCCTGTCACAATTAGTTTTTTTCAGAGGTTTTGATTCTAGTTCAGAGTTAAACATTATTTGAATGTTGCAACCTACTTTGATGAGTTATTCTGCAGCTGTGATGTATGGGAGCTATCTGATTATTTCATTTCTGTTTCAAGACTCCTTCCAGAATCCCTTACGATAGTAAATAATAGCTCTTATGAATTATCGGGTTCTTGGTAGGAGTCACCAGCTTGTTCAGGTAGTCCTTCTCGTTTTATATATTTAGTTTTCATCAATTCAGTAAAACATACATAGGAATTTTCATTTACTTTCCGCCTCCCGACTCCCACCTGAACCCCTTACTACTAGTAAGTCCTTTTGACATTTTTATTATGCGTGCTCAGTGGCAGCCCAAAAGTTTATGGAAAAGTTTTTGAAATAGATTATTGTCCTGCTATATTATCCCAATTTTTCTACTTAAAAGCTAGACTAATGTAATTGTGACTTTTATTGCTTTTATTACTAAATGTGATATTATCAGTGCAGGATTTTACATTGAATAATACTAAATGTAATCAATATATGGTGACTTTTATGTGTTTTTTGAAGCAGTAGATGACAGATTGCTCAAATTATAACCATGGACATGTTTTATTATGCAAAGTTTTGTACATATTTACACACTTATACACTTGCACTTTTAGCACTAGCACATGTGCTTGTATTCACATTAATGAACAAGGTATTAAGTATGCTAATGATTGAATATTTAGATGTGACTAGAGCTAGCTAACTTCCCCCCCCAAGGAAGCCTCAAGAGAGATGATGCACAGGGGTAGCTAGCCAGTATTCTTCACTGTATGCCAGGCTGATCATGGCACTCTTCTGGTCTTGCTGGTTACAGAGTTCATGTAGTTCAATGAAAAGAGCCACCTGAATCATAAGGAGGCTCTTTCCTTTGATCTGTATAAGCCATCCAGCAAGCAGAGCTGATTTGCATCTTGATCACCCTGTTGTGCTCCCCCCAACATAGAAACAATCCCTTTCACCCTCTGCCAAGTATCCATCCCCCCTCCCATTACATTCTTCTATTTTAATTGTGTTTTCTGACACCGGGGATCCCAATCCTTGGTGCTGGGTGATTTGTGCCCACTTTTATTGTGCAACACCAGGAAGCCCTCCCACACAGCCACCAAACATAACATCGACACTGTGGAGCTCAATCCCCTGTGTTAGTACCTGAAATAAAGAAAACTGTCCCTGGACTGGATAAACCAAGAAGCTACAGGCTTCTCTGACATTAGTGATAATGGAGAAGTGGATATTAGTTGTCTGTGGGACACCTTTAAAGCCTACACAAGGGGAAGAATCATTAGTTACTAAGCAGCTAAAAAAAGAAGGCCCTTGCAGATCTATCAGAAAAAGAAACCAAATTAGGTAACCTTGAACTGTAATTAAAAAGATGCTCGCAAGCCAACAGACATCTTCTTAACCAAATCACTAATCTGAAATAAAAAATAAACAAAATCTTCTCTTCTAAGGCTGAGTATTCACTTTTCAGAGCCAGACAATCATATTGGGAATATGTGGGAGAAAGCAGGGAAACTGTTGGCATACAGACTTAAAAAAAGAACATTACAGAACAACTATTCAGGGCAATGCTACTGATTAATAGTGAAATCTCAGCTGAATTTGAAAAATTCTTCTGGGAACTCTACAGAAGCAGGTATAATAGCAGATTACATACAAATAGTTTTTTGACTTAAATTTATTTACACTACCTGACTCAGATAGGAAAATTCTGCATAGGCCCATTTTCTAAGAGGAATTTCATAGTCATAATGGAACTACCCTCCAACAAAACCCCAGGCTCTGATGGTTTACCGGGGGAATGCTAGACTATAAGTCCCTACACCCAAAGATTCAGAATTATCTCTTCAACACTCTGAAGAGCTCTCTTGTTACAGGAATTCTACCCAAGTCTATGAATCAGGCATATATTTTCCTATCTCCTAAGAATAATAAAGATCCTCAGGAATGCTAAAGCTACCCCCCCCCCAATTTCACTTCTAAATACTGTTTATAAAATATTAGGCAAGATCTTGGCTAACCGAATCAAGGGACATGTGACCAAGCTCTTAGGCTAGGAGCAGGCTGGGTTTGTACCCAACAGGAAAGGGTATGAAAATGTCAGGAAGCTACTTAGTTGTCAATATATAGCAAATATAGCTAAGGATCCAGCCATTGTATTGGCATTAGAGTTTTCAAATCCTTCACCGCTTTAGAATAGGATTATTGTTTCATGTGTCTTAGAAAAATTCAACATAGGTTGCAAGTAGTGTACATCTCCAGCATCAAAACCATTTAGAATAAGCCTATGGTAATAGTAATTACAAATGCTTTTATCTCTAACCCTATTACACTATCTTGGGGAGCAAGGCAATGTTGTCCTTTGTCTCCTTATCTATTCATCTTAGCCCTAGAACCTCTAATTCACAAACTATCTAACAATAAACTTATAAAAGGAATAAGACAGGGACAGTAATTAATTATGTCTTTTCGGATGATATCTTACTATTTCTAACTCCTACTCAGCTATTAAACTCCTAGAGGATACACTGGAATCCTTCGCAACATAGCAGGCCTGAAGATCAACTGGAAGAAAACTCAAGTCATGCCCCTGTAAAGATATTTGAAACCTGATTCATCACTTGGTAAGTTGGACATGAATACCTGGTGTACAGATTCATTAACTTATTTAGGGATTAAAATCCCAAGAGATTTTAAAAAGATTTTGGATATAAATTATGTCCTGCTTCTCCCAAAAATAGACAAGAACTTGCAGAAATGGATGAAACTAAATCTTTCCTTATGGGGGAAAATAAACACCGTAAAAATGAAAAATGATCTTGACCCCTAAGCTTTTCATCTTTTTCCAGAATCTTCCATTTGAATTGGGCAGATCAACCTTCAAAAAGATGCACACCATGATTAGGAAATTTCTTTGGGGGGATATGCCCCTAGACTTTCCTTAAAGCAGCATTGCTAGATAAAAAAGTTGGATCTTTTGTGACAGTTCGTTTCCTATGCTCTATTGAGCACTTGCCTAGTAATCTTTTTTGTTTTCACTGTACTATCACCCCATAATTTGCTTCATTTTTCTTTGTTTTTGTTTACATTTCTCCAACCCGGCATGTTGAATTGGAACCCTCTGCTACCAACTGTGCATGCGCATGGCTCACAGTACTACACAGGGACAGCAGGAATGTGCAGCACAGAGTCCCATGGAAGTAAACAAAAGATGTGATGTGAAAGAGGAGCATGGCTGCAAATTAGGTAACAACTACATTTGTTGTGGAGCTACAGCAATGGAAATGCATTTAGATATCTAAAAAACTAAAGATCATTATAAAAAATATTTATAGATTTGGAAACTAGAACTATGGCTGCATGCTTCCAGCCAAAAAGCAGAATTTTGATAATCATTTCCTGATTATCTAGTGCTGCTGCTCTAAATAAACTGAGATCCAATAAATCAGAGGGTGGCTTTGGTCTACCTCATTGGGAGAAATACCTATTGGCTTTCAGATTCAAGCAAGTAGCTTTATACCTAAATTCAAAGAATGATGTCAATTTTCTGCTCTGGCTTAGGGTAGAAAACTAGATAGCCTGCCCACATAAGTTATTTAATTGTTTATTCTCCACCTTACCTCTGAAACTTAAAGAAAACACTTGCATTACTTACTCTCTCCAAGTTATCAAAAAAATGCAGGCCATACTAAAAACTAAAGAACCCATGCCCAAACTGACAGCAATTTGTAATAACACCAAGCTATTATACAATGGCAGATCCCTGGAAGACCCCGGGTAGAGTTCCTTAGATATCACCAGTATCAATGATCTTTTAGACCTTTCTAGCAACCTCTTGTCATTCACTGAAGACTGCACATGCAAAAGTTAAGTGACTTGCTCAGGATTGCACCATACACAAGTGGGGGTTGATGAGATTCAAACCCAGGTCTTCATGAATCCAAGTCTCCTGGCTTGTAGTTCAGTGCCTTTAACCACTAAGCTATATTGTCTGCATGCATATGGCTGATTTGTACTTCAATACATACTGTATGTGAATACATCTGCATGCATACAGCGTGCAGCATGCTTGTAGCCAGTGTATGCTTTTCAGTTTTCTTCTCTCCCTCATCTTATTTTCACAGTTGAACTGTAGCACACATACCAATGGAAACATGTTTTTCCCACCCCCAATACACAAACTTACCCACAAAACCACTTAATTACTTCTGTCTGGCCTGTACTCCTACTATTTTTTCTCCATAGTTTTGAATGCTTAGACTTTAAGGTGCAAACACAAATGTAGCAATAACGAACGTGACACACACACACGGCCACATGGCCAGTCCCCCCTCCAATGCACACACACTGTAGCGGGTATGGCCTTGTTGCTACAGACAACCCACCAAGTATAAATATAAGTAAAAAGTCTCTTACTTTAATACTGGGGAGGCAGAGGTTGAAGTCTTTAAGAGATGATGTCCATGGGTCAGAGTGCTAGGGCATACCCCCTTGAAATGAATGGAGTTATTTTCTGTTACTATTTTATTTGTTATGATGGTGAGTTGGAGAATAATGAAGGCCACTGTTCAACTAAGAAGGCCCTTGTTAGTTGAGCGGTGGCTCCAACTCTCTATCAATAATGTATAAAATAGTAATTAAAAATGTCCCCATTCATTTCAATGGTGCACACCCCTGCAGTCTCCTTTACACTTTGTCATAATGTGCCTGAGCGGGGGCTGTGGAGGTCAGCTTCACGGAGGGGGTGGCATAAGCCTGGCTATAGTGGGGCTCCAATAGTCTATGCATACCATACCACTTAACTGACCATGAAGGGAACGGACAGCTCTAGAGTGTCTGTAACATCTCTAAAAGGTACAACTTATTTGGTTTGACTGAAATGTGATATGCAAATCAGGAAAAATTCAAATGTATAAGATTCATCTGTATATACCCCAGAGCAGTGCATCAGATTTTGGCTTAAACACACCCTGTTACTAACTATTTTTTTCCTGGTTAAAGTTCAGCCCATCTCCAAAAAAATAACTTTGTCCTGATTTTTCTCTCTGTCTCCATTCCATTCAGTACATATCCCCATGGGCCACAAAGCCACCCAAAGGTGAAGAAACATGAAAAACACATCACTATTTCAGTCCTTCCTGCTTCCCCAATCCTCCAGTAAAAAAAAATATTTACTTTTACATACCCAGCCATATGGCCAGAACCTGCAGCCTGGCACAGTGTGCCGCCAGCTCAGTTTTTAGTCTGCTCCTCCTCTCTCTTTCACCAGAAGCTGGACACTAGAACTGACCATCGCAGGTCCCCAACGTGGTCTGCGACTTAAGTCACCTCACCATATGAATCCACCCAACCTGGGTTTTTTCCTTCTTGCTTGGTTGCTGCTGTGGCTGCTGCCACACCACATTGATCAAGGCCTATGAAGGCCATCCACACCATTGTCGCCACTGCTGCTAAGCCTAGCTTGCTGCCATTGGGGTCTGTGCTGTTTTTTTTTGTAAGGTGAGCCTTGTAGAGTAAGTAGGTAGCCTAGTCTTGAGTTAGCTTCTAGCTTACCCTCTGCCCCTTCAGCCACCAGAGGAGATGGCAACTCACTAAGAGAAGAACAACAAACAAAATGCTACCAGAAAACTGCTATTGAGAGTTCAGTGCTCACTGACTCCTGCAAGCTGTAGTGTTCAGCCTGTATACTCTTTGGTTGGAAAGACAGTGTCGCACTTGCAAGGCTCATGCACTCTTTCTTGACTGGAGCTCAGCCACTTCACATGTGATTGTGCCTCCACTTATAGGTGGAGAGAGAGTGGACAACACAGTACAGATACAGTCAAGTCTGGAGAGTACCTGCAGTTCGAGCACACACAGGCCAGGTGGGCACTTATTGTGCAAAAGATTAAATCCAAATTTAAAGACATTACTGCCACACCATAAGAACAACCTAGGCACAAATAAGGGGGGGCAACTGCACCCCTCTGCCCTACCTAAATGGCACCCCTACTTAATGGTAGACATTCATTCTCAAGTGCTAATACAATGGTTTCCACTATGTTCTGAGGAACTGTATCTCCATATTTCATGATGTGTCCTGGTCATCATGTGGGTTAGTGTCCCTCATTGTCCCTCATTTTGAGTGTCCATGTCCCTCATTTCAGTGACACAATGTGAGGTATGGAGCATGCTTCCAAGACCCTACTCAACACAAAGAATGCTGAGCATGGCCATAGTGTAAATGCTCCATACGGAATGACAAAGGGAAAGTAAATGAGAAGAAACAGTCATGGAGAAGCACATTTGTAGCACTACATATGCATAAGGGATTTGCATGGTCCAAAACAAAAAGGATAGGCTTCACAACACAGAGAACCCTCTTCATACATTTGGATTGGGGGATAATGACTAGCTATATCCTAGACATTTAATGCAATAAGCAAACAATACTTTACCAATTGATGGCGATTTAATGACAAAAATCAAAAGCCATTAAACAACTTGCAAAAGGATCAGAATTGATGAGTTTACTTAATTTTTATGGGACTTCAAATAATATGTATTTTAATGACTAATTGCTAGCAGTGGCATAAGAAATAGAAATGGATATGTTTTTAGATGAGATTTGCACCCGTTTAGCTGCTACACACATGGCAAGCATGCAGCACATGAACCTAATGTGATGTTTAAAGGATATTCACACTAGCTTAACTGCTGAACTCATGGCAAGCATACAACATGTGAACCTGATGTAATTTTTATAAGATGTTCATATCAGCTTACCTGCTGCGCACATGTCAAGCTTGCAGCATGTGAACCTGACTTGCTTTTTAGACCTGGTTCGCATATGTTCACTTAGTGTATGCAAACTGCATGCAAACATTGCACAATTAAGCATGTGGCATGCATTCTGCATGTACGCAGCACACCTATATTTCTGTATTGCCCATATCCTCTCTGGAAACCTACCTTTATTTAATGCCATCTGGTTATTCTTAGCTTTCTTAGGCAGAAAAATAAAGCTGTAAGTTATGGATCTGAGTATATGACAAATCCAGGTTAATTGATTAAAGGGTCACTTGAACCTGTAAAACTTGGACAAGTTCAGTATAGTGTTCTTATCTTAAATTAAGTGTTTGGTACCACTGAATTTATGTTAGGTCATCAGAAATGCCTATAACACTTTTATGCTTACTCTAGGGAATGTATTATGATTTATTCTTTATGCCTTAGAGTTTTGATGTAAGCTGTTGTAAACTGACATTTTTCAACTGTTTACTTGTAAATTGTCTGGAAATAGAATGTTTGAAACCTAATAAAGACTTTTAATGGAAAAAATGATGTCTAAGGAAGAGCAAAAATGATAAAGAATGCTTATGGGTAGTGTGCTAGCTATGCAATGCCAGCTATCCCCAGTACTGCCTCTGGCTTAGATCAGTAACTTAATACTTGGGCTGATAATTGCTGTTAAGTCTAGCTAGCTGCTGCATGTTGGCTGTTTTACAATTGATAGTTATTTATCCAGATCACATAGTAATTCTCCCATTCAGCTATCAGCACTATAGTAATAAAGCTGCTTGAGAGTTTTGAAAAAAAGTCTTCTCTGGTCCTTGCCTCTCCTCAGCTGAGCTGTCACAATTTGCTTAATAACCTGTAGATACCTAACCTTCATCCTAAGATCCACTTCTATTGCATTTTGTAAGTTGTACTTGTTTTGAGTGATTTTGACTGTCCATGCTTATCAGTGTTCTTATTTATTTAGTTTTTGTTGACTGGGTAAGTGCACTAGACAATTTCTTGCCTATTTCTGGCATGACCCAGGGGTGAGAGGGATACAGATGAATGCCAACTGACCTTGAACCAGATTAAGCTGTTGGTGGTATTTTAGTGAATGGGGGGAAATTTGGCCAGGGCATCAGGGAAATTCCCTTACTCTTCCTGTAGGGGGAAACTCTGGCCTGTGAGATGGCCACTTCCAGTGATCCTCCAGAGGAGATGACGTCTCTGGGGTGAGGAAGCAAGCCTTCTCTCCTACCTCATCAAATCTAGAGGATCACCACAAGAAGGTTCTTTTCATTGATTCTCATCAGATTGGAGAAGAAACTCCAGAAGTATATCTTTCTACAGAGGATTTAAGCCGCATTATTGAAGCTCCCAAGAAGGTTTCTCATATGCTTTCACCTACCCAGATCAAAGTGGAAACTTCTCTTCTGGAACAACTTCAGCTTAAAAAAAGGCGACTTTTCACCACAGAGAAGGCTTTACGAGATAAACTTACACTGTTGCAAGCTGAAGCTTCTGCTGTCACAGCTGTGTTACGGCCTGTCAAAATTGACAGTGATGAAGGAACATCAAAGGCAGAGGCCCAGGCAGGGCCAGGTGTCATCCTCCAAAATTTCTGATGTCTTACCTAATGTTATGCCTATTTCAATTGACATTTCGGCTGGCATTTTAACCGCTACTCAGAGCGTGTGCCCACAGCCAATTGCTTTCAATCCAGACTCTGTTATTTCTTCAGTTCCCTTGACTGTTACACCTGAGGTACTGAACCCTTAGCAAATTGTTAAGTCTAAAGAAGGTGGTGTATTTATTGCTTCACCCCATGTACCATAACCTCTATCTAGAGACACGGGGTTCATCTTGAAAAATATCTCTATATGTGGCATGAAGGTGATACCTTTCTCCCCTGTATCTTCTTCTGTGATATATCAGCACTCCCATGGTGTACAAGATGGTGCTACAGTCTTTTCTTTTGGCCCTCAAGATGGGAACTCTACCTTTGGGGCAAAATATGATATAAAGGGGTGCAGGACTGCTTTGACTACTGCTAATAGACACATTTTTTCAGCACCGAGCACTGTTAAGCAAAGTTTTCCATCTGCCTTTGTTCCCCCTGACCCTACAGTTTTGCAAACTACTGCTGAGGTGTTACAAACTGCATTCTCTCTCAATAGAAGCAACCTCCCTTTCATGAACCCTGGTCCCCACAGACTGCTCTGAGTGAGGCTGGCTGGAAACATTCCCCTAATGGTATTTGGATTCCTGATCCTGAATGGGACCCAAAATTGAATTTTTCTCAGGACCCTCCTTCATGGTTCCCTAAAGAGATCCCAAATGAACTTCCTCAATCCCAGCTTTCTGATAACTCACCACTGGGGGTCAATTCCACTGCTTCCCCTGGGGCTCATTGGCCTTCCATTCCTCTCCAGGGGACTCTGCTCCATGACTCTGTTCCTACTGAGCTATCAGCCATTCCAGGGACTCTTGACGTGCAGGTGACATAGTTGTGGACCTGGAGAACCATCACCAGGACACTCTCCAACCACAGAAACTTCTCTTATCAGACTTTTTCTCTAAAATAAAGAAAGAGGCTTCCCCCAGAAGAAATACGATCAGAATCCACTACAAAGAGGGCCTAGAACATTAATCAGACAGATATTATGTGGGAAAGTGTTTGCTGAAAGGCTCCCTCCATTTCTCCCTGAGGTAGGTTTTTGCGTTTATTAGCATCAGTGGGGAAGACAACTATGATGTCAGGTTTTGTACCTACTATGCCATGGACCTCTTCTGGGAGAGGTATAATGAGGTGAAGTTTTCACCCACTTGGACCCCCTTTTTGGTTATACTACTTACCAAACCTTTGATTAAATTTGTTACCATCATGTTTCAGAATGAGGGGTCCATGTGGATGATATCACCTATTGGCTCTCCCAGAAATGCAACGTCTTAAGTGACCCTGAGGCAATCCTGGACTCTGAAATGTTTTGGAGTGGAGGCTGGAAATACAAAATTAAGCTTTTTCAGTCTGATTCTGGTATCACTCATGTTCCAAATTTATTCATGTTGGGGAGAGATCGGGGCGTGTGCTTTTATGCAGGGCACACTTGTGGCTCTCTGTTTATCGGAGGATAAATGTATGGGGAATGCAAAACATAAGGTTTTGGAGGAACTAAATTGTCCCTATATGACTTGTATCAACTTGGAGGAAACCATAGAGCATTATTTTTTAACTGCTCTTATGTTAAACTCTTTTGGAGCTATCTTGCCCAGTGCTGGACTATGCAGTGGTTGACCCATTTGCCATATGAACTATCAGAATTAGGTCAATATGCTCCATTGGGTTCATTATACCATCCAGACACCTTATCCATTTTCTTATGTTGCTTGAAATATTATCTGAGGCAAAACAGGTGTCAATGGGTGCTCCATCAAAAGATGATGCCATAAGCCCGTCCAGTGGTGCTGAGGGTTGAAGTGCTGGACACCACACCTCACAGTATGCTGGTGACCCAGGTTCAGGAATGGACTTGGGTTGTCGGTGGCTGGAAAGGGGACAGAGGATCGAGCATCCCGATGGATGATCTCCTCCTCCTGGGGTGGGTTATCAAGGGGGCTTCAGGCACCCAATGCTCCTGGGGCCAGTGGAAGCACAGGCTTTCATGGACAATGGCGGCCCGTCAGGGAGCGGAGGATGCTGTGGCTGCTTGGCAAGAATGTGCATCAACACGTCATCTGTCTGGACGTACGTCCTTTGCACTGGCATCCTCAAGGGTCAAGGGGAGAAAGTGGGGGAGAAAAAATGTATACACCCCCAGCCCCCAAGCAAAAGATGAAACCGGGGAAGAGGTAGCCTTGAGAAACCCAGGCAGATAGAGTATGAGGGGGTATGATGCCTCCTCTGAAAGCCATGGGAGCCAGGCAAGTGAAAAAAAAAAAAGATGATGCCATATGATATTGTTCGTGTTTTAGTCCCCGAAGCTGTGGCTAGGATTTATATTTCTGATGTTGCCCATCATTCTTCACAAAAGGTGTTTCATTGGTGGAAGGGTTTTAGTCTGTTTATTAAATATAAATGATGGATTTAAATTTTCTTTATTGTATGCAGTAATACCATAGTTCTGATGTTCATGTTTATTAATTTCTGCTGGTTTGTTTTTTCCCTCTCGTTCCCCTTTTTTGATTCTTTTTGTGTAAACTTTGTTGAAACCATTTTATTGTTTTTTTCATGATTTCTGAATTCTTTTCCTACTTTTATGTTTTGTTATTTGATACTATTTTCAGATGTTTTTTGATGTTATTGCAATAAAAAAAAAACCTTACTCTTTTCGAGAAGTGCCATGCGATCTTTAACTTTCACTTGAACTACTACCAGAACAGGCAGATGGGACTTTGGTTTATTGTCTCATCCAAAAGATGGCACCTCTGGAGTACAGCACCCCCCTCATGCTGCACTACAGTGTCAGTATTGGAATATTAACCCAAGTGCCTGCTGTGGGGATAGAACCCACTGCCTTTTGATCTCCTGTCCTTTGAGGTGAGTGTGCTACCTGCTGAGCCACTGACACTATTGTAACAAATCCCAAATTGTAATATATTCTGGGTTGCCACTGGAAAATGGCCTTTTATTCTCAGTGGCCTATACAGTTAACAAAAATTCAATATTAAGCGTCGTTAACAATAGGAAAACTGTCCCTCATAGTCTTTGGTTTTAAATTGTTATACACCCTGGGAAAAATAAAATCATCCATCATTGTTTGATGTTGCTACCATTACCCTTCCCCACCTGACCCTCCCACTCAGCACTCACCACCCCACACCCACTGCCCCTTACTTACCTACCAATGTCGTAAGCCTCTATGGACTGGAGACACATCTGCATCTGCATCTCTTTGCAGATGACACTAAGATCTGCAACAGAGTTGATGCACAAGGTGGGGCGGAAAGGATGAGAAGGGACTTGGCAAGGTTAGAGGAATGGTCAAATGTATGGCAGCTTAGATTCAATGCTAAGAAGTGCAAGGTAATGCACCTGGGAAACAAAAACCCAGGGGAAGAGTACACAATGGGGGGTGAGATACTAACAACAACAAAAATGGAAAAGGACCTTTGGGTAGTCATATCAGATGACCTAAAGGTGGGCAAACAATTGAGAAGGCAGCAGGAGGGCTGGGGGATACTGAGATGCATGGGAGAGGCATCACCAGTAGAAAACAGGAAGTTATTATCCTCTGTACAGACAGCTGGTGAGACCCCATCTGGAGTACTGTGTGCAGTTCTGGAGACCCAATCTCCACTAAAGACATAGACAGGATGGAAGCTGTCAGAGGAGGGCAACTAAAATGGTGCAGGGTCTGCACTGGAGGACATATGAAGAAGAGACTTAAGGAGCTTAATATGCTTATAGCCTCGAGGAAAGGAGGAGGGGACATGATGAAACTTTCAAGTACCTCAAGGAATCAACAAAGTCCAAGAGGGTAGCATCTTTCAAAAAAAGAGGTGTGCAAGAACAAGAGGGCACAATTTGAAGATAGAGGGGGCGGCTCAGAGGTAATTTAAGGAAGTATTTTTTCACAGAGAGGGTTGTGGATGCATGGAATGGCCTTCCGGAGGAGGTTGTGGAGTCAAAATCAGTGGTGGAATTCAAGCATGCATGGGATAGTCATAAGGCAATTCTGGGGGTTGGGGGTAGGAAGAAGTAGGCTGCTGGTTAACTAGGATCTGCAGCTTATCCAGTAGGTAGGGAAATGGGCAGACTGGGTGGGCCAAGCGGTCCTTATCTGCCGTCAAATTCTATGTTTCTATGTTTCTATGCACTCTTAATTGCTAGACTGGGAACTGAGGAAATCATGTATGTGGCTCAATGTATTTCAATAGGCTTTGAACTTGTCCTCATAACTTTGTTCTTTTTGAATATTTTTTCCCCACATTTTCAACATGGCCTTTTTTGGACTCCACATCATGAACAAGAGCAATGCAATTATGTGCATCTATCTCGAAAGGTGATTTCCTGGTCGGTGCATGAAATCACCTTTCAGGGAGGATTTTAAAATGTTGTACACCCTTGTTCCAGATGTAGGGTCATAAGAAGGCTATGCTGAAAATTTTTGGAAGTAAAAATATTTAAAAAAAAAAGTTGTGAGCATACATTGAAATTTTTCCACACATGCTCGTAACTTTGGTAGTTTTCAATATTTTGACTCCAAATTTTTAACTTAGCCATTTTGTCACACCACCTCATGACTGTGACAACTGTCATTTTTTAAATCCTGGCCAAAATGTGCTGTCATACTTATGGCATAAAATGATGTTGAACCACTATTTTGTAAATGACATCTGTCATGTTCATAAGGAGTGGTCGCAAAAACGACTGTCTAAAATTTGGGGTCAAAAGTGAAAAGAAAACGTAAGTTATGAAGAAACACTGAATTGTTTCAACATTTACTCATAACTTTATTTTTTGCAGATTTTGGCTCCTAATGTTGAACTTGTGTTACCCTATTTGCTGAACATGACAGGTGTCATTTGTCAAATCCTTTCCAAACATGTTTTCACGGGTGCACTGCAAAATCTTTTGGATGGGAGTTAAAAAAAATTCCACCCATTTTGATCATAATACCAGATCATTAAAAGGCTGTTGGAAATTTGTGGTCAAAATATGGAAGCCCACAGAAAATTAGATATTGCTTCTCAGCTGGCCTATCATGGGTAAATACACTCTAACACTGTGTAAAAGCAGGACATGTTGAAAATGAGATATTGCACCTGATCTGGTCTGTCTTGGATAAATATATAGAGAATAATGGATAGGCAAGTGTGTATTATGGATTTTATTTACACACTCGAGAGTTTTATGTGGTCATCACACACCGAGAGTGTGTAAAAAAAAATCCATCAATACACACTTGCCTATTCTTTATTTTTTATAATTGCTGGTGCATGGACTTGCTATATAAAGCTACTTGGAGCCGAGGGCAAATGACTTGGAGGGTTCGGTACTGTAGCGTGACCGAGCATGATGGACCAAGTGTTGCTATAGCAACACTCACTAATGCTTGCGTCAAGTCTTCTGAAGCCGCCGAGTCACTCACTCTCCTCGCTTTACACTCAGCAGCTTCTTTTACAGAAAAGAAAGAAAAGTACCCTTTACCAATACAAGCAGCATGCTTTTTACACTAAACATTCTTCTTCCTATATATTTTGTAGCATATTCTTTACAAGAGTGAACGCTGCTCATTCACGCTACAGTGAGCAGAAAAAGTGATTGTAACCATGGAGGAAAGTGATAGAGAAAGTTGTTTTGAGAAAACCATAATACAGATTTCGGGTTATTACGGTGTTTAATTTATTTTATTTATTTAATTTATTGAAATCTAGGATTACAACCTTTGAGCTACAAGCTCATTTACAAAGGTTCTATGTCAGGCATAAAGAATCAAATATACAACAGTACAATACAGGAATACGAAGAGATAGTGAAAGCTGTAGGGGAATTAACACAATAACAGGAACAATAATTGCAGCTACTGTACCTAAAAAATAAAGAATTTTTGGAAGGAAAAAAGTTGATTAAGCAATATAGTTGACCTTGATTAGAGGAGCGGGGGTAAAGATGGGGTTGGGAAGAAGGATGGCAGTAACCTAAGGCTCGGGGTCACTTTTCCATAGGGGGTAAGTGAAGGAGGGGTAGTTGTGGCAGAAAGTGAAGAAAAGGGTAGTGAGGGGTTGAAGACCTGAAGAAATGGATTGGGGCAAGAGTGGGGGAGCATGGGGAAATGGGAGTGAGGGTTGACGTGATGCAGGTTGGGCAGCTGATAGGTGCAAATGATGGGGGGGGGTTCCATGTTAGATTTCAGGGAGAGGAGATCAGGGGAAGCAGGAGCAAATCTGTTGGCTGGCCAGATGAGATTTGAGTGCTGATTTGAAGAGGCCAATTTTGCTGATAGCAGTAAGTGCAGGAGGGAGTGCACTGAGCCAGAGTGGGGCCCTGTATTCAAAGGATCTCTGGCTTTGAGAAGTCCACCGGAAGGGGACCTTGACGGAGAGCTTATTTGATACCCTGGTAGTCCTAGTTGGTTCAATCTGGTGTAGGAGGGGAACTGCTACCAGGTGGCAATAGGCCTAGGATAGCTTTTTTGGCAAGAAGATAGACTTGGTAGTGGGTCCTATCTGCCAGGTTTAGCCACTCCATTTGCAGGTAAGAGATTACAGCTATGGGTGAGGCGTGGAGCCCCTAGTGCTTGCATGCAGGCTTTATTCAGCATAGTGGAAAGCTGTTTAAGGGTGCCGTCAGGTGCCGCACTATATATGGGACGATCATAGACAATAGTCAAGAAGACTCAGCTGGTGATGACAAGCTGAAGAGCTTTTTCAGTGAGACAGTTATGGTACTTGTATAGTAGATCGAGTTTTCAGTTTGCTGATGAGGTGACATTTTCAACATGGGTGGAGAATGAAAGGGAGCTGTCTAGGGTGAGCCGCAGGTACTTGAAGCTTTGGATCATTTCTAAGGCTATGTTTTGTTTGCTAAGAATGTTAACAGTGGATGTCTTGTGTCGGTTATGGGTGGGGCCGAATAGCATGGTCTTGGTTTTTTCATGGTTGACAAGCAGCTTAGCTTGATCAAACCAGGCCTCAATGTTGTTGAAGTGCTCTTGAAGTCTTTGTTCAAGGGAGGCAGGGTCAGTATGGCTGGTGTAAATAACTGCACCATCTGCGTATAGAGGGATTTCGTGCTAACAGGCTAGAGGGAGGTTGTTTAGGAAAATGCTAAACAGTAGTGGGCCTAGTATGGATCCTTGGGGAACACCGGTGGACACTTGCTGTGAATCCGAGAGGGTATTGGATATTTTTACCCATTGTACGTGCCCTGTGAGGTAGCTCTGGAACCAGCACAGTGAATCTGGGATAGCCCTGTAGCTTCAAGCTGGGCCAGGAGGAGGTCATGGTTGACTGTATCAAAGGCCTTGGTGAGGCCGATAAAGGTTGCCCCCACCAAGTACCCTTGATCGAAGGCATCGTGAATGAACCCCTTGCACTCCAAAAGCACGGTAGTAGTATTGTGGAGTTTATGGAAGCCATGTTGCTGTTGGCATTGTAACTGGTATTTATCAAGGTGTTCTACCAGTTGATCATATACGATCCGCTCTAAGGCTTTTGAGATCGATGAGAGAAATGAAATTGGGCGATAGTTGGTATGACTTGTCTTAATACCTGCTTTGAAGACAGGAGTAACAACTGCTGCTTTCTATCACTTTAGGAACATACTTGAGGTTAGGGACAGGTTGATGATTCTGGTTAACGGTATTAGCACCTTGTCTAGTACCAGGGAGATTAGTGTTAGGTCCAGGTCTTTGGCACTATGTCTGGACCTCCCCAGTATTTTGGAGAGGTATTTTTTTGCCATCCCTTTGGATATTACTCTAAGATAAAATGGGAGGGCATAATTTGTTGGATGTGTTCAGGGTGTTTTTTGTTGAGGCTCACTCACAGGGCTTTGGCAGTTGGGGGGGAGCACAGCACTGAAGTTGGTGAAGGCTTTGTTAAAGATGTCTGGTTTGGGTCTTGAGTAATGAACCCTTTGAAAGTCAGCAAAGTGGGTTCAGAGGTGATTCCCGGTGATTGCATGGACGTTGTTCCAGAAGCTATGTCCATCACCCAAGGAGGAGTTTAGCTCAGACTTGGAACATTTGGCTTTAGCCTGTCAGATTGCGAGGGTACAGTTATTACGAGCCGCTTTTTAGTTCTGCATGTCATTGATTGTGCGAGAACTATTGTACTTATACCATAGCTGATCTCTGTTGTGCATCAGAGCTAGGAGGTGAGTGGTAACCCATGATTTAAGAGTTCCTCTGACTTTTCTTTTTTTTTATGGGGCCGAAGATATCGCAGGCATCATTGAACATTTTGATAAATTTATCCAGTGCCATGTCAATGTCGTTGGTAGCTAGTACGGGGGCCCAGCTCTGTTGTTGAAGGTATTGCCTGAAGAAACTTAGCTGGCCCTTTTTTAGCACACGGGATATAATTACCTTTGCAGGGGGTTTCTGGGCCTTGTTCAACCAGTGGAAGATAATGGGTGAGTGGTCACTGAGGGAGTCTGGGAGCACTTTTAGACCTGAGATCCACTCTGGATAGTTTGCTAATACACAGTCTAGCAGAGTACTGATTCCCATTCCATAATTTATACAAGTGGGAAGGTCAACTAGCTGATGGAAGTTGATAGAGGAGGTAGCATCCTTGAAGGCCACTGACTCACTTGATAACCAGTTGATGTTGAAGTCGCCCAGAACAATTACTTAATTATTGGACCGAAGGTGGGTGAGCTGTTCATGAAGAACTGTAAAGCCCTCAGTGTTCTCCCTGGGGGGAATATATACTGAGACAAGTGTAAGGCCCTTGCCCTGGGATCCTAGAGTGAGACTTACCGAGAGTATCTGCACTTTTTTTCCTGCTTTTAATTGGGGGAGAGCTATGCCCTGAAGGTGATTTTTTAAGTAAATTATGCAGCCACCTCCCCTTTTGCCTAGCCTATCGAGCCGGAAAGAGGTGTACCCATGAAGCAGGACTTGATTGTCCGGGGTCCTAGGTGTAAGCCATGATTCGGTTATGGACAGGACATCTGGGTTGTGCTGTGTGACCCAGGGTTGAAGTAAGTCAAGTTTTGGCAGAAGGCTGCAGATGTTGACAGAGGTGATTGAAATCAAACAGCTGTTACCAGGTGAACCAACATGGCTTTTACTAGGGCCAGTGTTAGTATGGATATTACCTGAGATCATCAGTAGTAACCAGGCTATCCTGATAGCTTGGAGCTTGAGTTGCCTGATGACGCAAGATGAGTGGCAATGGGAGGGGGACTGAGGAGCAGAACAGCGAGCAAAAGAGATTGTGGTTATGATAGGTGGTGGGATTAGACAGCAGTTTCTCAGCAGTGGCAGGTACTGAGACCCTGTGGTTAGGAAGACTAGACTTTGGGAGGCCTGACACTGATGTGGAGTTTAGTGTTCCTTCCCTATAGGTCGGTTTGGGGTCAGGCACCACGCTGGTGCTGTCATAGGGCAAAGTATGGTTGACTAGTAAAGAGGCTAGCACAAATATAGCTGGCCAGGTAGCTTGTGATGGCATGGTTGGTTTAGCTATGCAGAGCAATATATCTGTAGTATGGAATTCAGTAAGGAGAACAGCAGAGGGCAAATTAGGGAAATTGGGATCCTGAGGCAGGTTCTAGATTGTCTGTATACCCCAAGAAAGATGAGAGATTGAGCAGACGGTAAAATCTGGGGCAGGCTACAACTAGAACAGCTATAGGTGTTGGGTTAAGATCGCTTCGGAACAATGAGATGGGAGATCCACGAGAGAGAAAGGGGCAATTGTGTATTTAAAGGAGGCCTGGGAGGGGTTGGGGGGTGGGAAGAAAAAGCATACAGTTGTATGCCAAAAATCAAGGAAGATTTAGCTCTCATAAGCCATAACGACATCACACCGGTGCTGCGGGAACTGCACTGGCTGCCAGTTGACTGGCGGATCACCTTCAAAGTCAGTTTACTGACGTTTAAAGCCCTGCATGATCTGGGCCCTGATTACCTGAAATAACTCCTGATTCCTTACCACCCTGTGAGACCACTCCTCTCTGCTGATGACGGGTTGCTAGAGATTCCAAGGGTGACTTTAAAATCTGCTGGGGCCCATGCATTTATGTTTGCGGCCCCTTCCCTTTGTACTATTTATTGAACTGTATTTATTATGTGACTGAATCTGTTAGATTTTATTTTTTATTGTACTGCGCCTTGGTGCCTGAAAGGCACAGAACAAATAAAGTATTATTATTATTAATATTATTATAATAACCCAAAATCTGGTTATTACAGCATTTGACAGTAATCATAATCCAGTTGATAAATAGGGTCACCAGTAATTATATAGTAAAAATGTGTATGAGCAAGACCCAGTACAACAGCAATGCAAGCAGCGAATATTCGGCATTGACAAATACTTGTTCTTCTTGTAGTAATTATCCATTTGTTTGGCTAGAAGAACCTTTGAAAGTTTGAATGCACTCCTCTACTTTTTCTTGAATGTTATAACAGGGGTACATTGCCCCGTTATAGCAAGACCCTCAAATACTCTAACATGGTTGTACTTTCCAAATCCTGGGGAAAATATCTGTTTTTCAGAAGAGATTTAGTGTAGGCAAAACTTTTCTCAGGATTTGCAAGGAAAATGAAATGGCATATTAAGACACTGATGAATCATTCCTCTCTAGTGAGGAGCAGGGGACGAGTTGAGACAAACAGCAGGATACGACTGGAGTTAGGGGTAGGGTATAAATGTTGCAGATGAGTAGATGTCCCAAAAGAAAGAAATGTTCGTGTTACAGTAGTTATTGCAGTTGCACATACAGGTGGTGGCTAGGTAAGCACGAAGTTTAGACTTGAAAGGGCCAAGTGTGGGTTCCAATAGAAGGTCATTGTTGAGAGAGTTAAGCCATTTCAGGGCTTTGTAAATGAATTACTGTTGCCTTTGTGATGTTCAGTGGAAATGGACTTGAAGTAGCTTACCGCTAGTACCCCTAGTTTGCTGGTGACTGGTAGAAGAACAGAGGAGGCCCTGTACATCAGGAGGTGAAAGGCCTAGGGTGGACTTCTTAGCAAGCAGGCAAACCTGATATTTGACCCTGTTTTGTATGTTGAGCCATCCAGATCAAGCATAGAGCTCGCAGGTATGGGTTAACTGATGAGCACCTATTATAAGCCTACAGGCTTTGTTTAGGGCTAATTTGATTCTCTTAAGAGCCATGTCAGTTCCTGCCCCATAGACTACCAATCCATAGTCAATTACTGCAGGACTGAGCTAGAGACTGCTAGCTTGAGGGCTTCATCCATGAGGCAGTGTCTGTGCCTATATAGCTAGCCAATATGTGTGTTTGCAGCCTTGGCTACTTGGTCAATGTGTTGTGCAAATGAAAAGGAGCAGTCTAGAGTGATCCCTATGTATTTAAAGGTATTGACAATCTCTAATTGCGTGTTCTGGTTGTTTAGATCTTGAGGTGATGGGACCTATGTCTGTTACGCGATGAAACAAATGGCATCATCTTTGTCTTCTTGTAGTTTAGGAGGAGCTTGGATTTGAGAGAACCAGGCCTCTGCTGCCATGAAATTTGCCTGCATTTATTTTTTTAGAACTTCAGGGTTTGAATGACTAGAGAACAGCACGACGTTGTCTGCATACAAAAGGACATTGCCCAGACATGCCTTAGGGAGGTTATTTATAAACAGGCTAAACAGCAGGGGGCCCTCGACTGACCCTTGGGAGGCCCCTCTAGTAACATTTCAATGATCAGAGAGAACATCGAGTATCCCATGGATTCAGTAGAAAAACCTATATTGGCTAACTGACATAGAAGCTACTCATGACTGACCATATCAAAGGCCTTGGTGAGTTCAATGTAGGTAGACCCCACCAACAGTCCTTGATCAAGTGCCTCATGAATGTAGACAGTGAACTCCACTAGCGCTGTTGTGCTGTGTTGTTTCCTGAAACGGTGCTGTTGCTGACACAGCATATATTTGTCAAGATATTCTACAGGTTGGTCATAGACAATTCTCTCAAGGGCTTTTGAGAGCGGAGGTAAAATAGAAATTGGATGGTAATTGGAGTGACTTATTCTGTCTCTGCTTTTGAAGACAGGAGTGACCACCATCGCTTTCCAGGACTGGGCGACTTTTGTGGTTCTAAGTGATAGGTTGAGGATACAAGTTGGAGAAGGGAGTACCTCATCAAGGGTGAGCGCTAGTAGCTTAAGGTCTAGCATGTTACTATTGGTACTTGATTTCCTGAGTGCCTGTGTGAGATATTTTTTAGTCTCAGATTTGGTGACAATCTTTAGGTAGAAGGGGGAAGTGCGCTAACAGGTGACCTTGCATGGCTATGTGGAATAGTATCCTTTTGCAGAACTAGGAAGTCTGGGGGGGGAGGATCCCACTAAGGTCTGTAAAGGCCTTATTGATGGTGTTACCAATTTATTTAAGGTTCTGCGTTATGATACCGTTGGCATTGAACATTGTGGGTGGTGTCTTGTTAGCTTTACCAATAAGGGACTTAATGTTGTCCTATAATTTTCGGCTGTCACGCCAGGAGTTGTTTAGTTAATTTTTGAAGTAGAGATTTTTCATTTGCCAAATAGCCCATGTGCATTTATTGCATGTGCTTTTCAGGTTTAGATTTTCAATGTGGGACTCTGTACTTTTAGCTTTGTGGCACGGGTTATCCCTTTCCTTCATTTGTTCAATGTGTAATGGTGTGATACAGGATTTACTTGTTCCCTGTACTTTCCTTTTTTTGTATGAGGCATAGAAGTTGCAGGATGCATTAAAAGTGTTGACAAAGTGCTCAAGAGCAGAGCTGACATCTTCCACAGAGTAGACTCCTGACCAGTCTTGCTGTCTGAGGTGCACTTTGAGTGAGTCGAGCTGTCCTTTCTTTTTTGACACTCTTGAGTTAACTGTTTTGGGAGGGACTCGGTGGGGGGGGATTTATTTGTCCAAGTACAGAGGATGGGGGGAGTGGTCACTGATGACATCTGGGAGTACAGCTGTACTGGTTATTCTATCAGGTCAATTGGTTATTAACCAGTCAATCATAGTACTAGTACCAGTTCGATAGTTCACCTGGGTGGGGATTCCACTAGTTGGGTCATGTCGATGGAAGAGATGGCATCTTTATAGGGAGCCACCTTGAGGGATAACCAATTTATATTGAAATCCCCTACCATCAAAACATCTGAGTTGTGGCGTATTTCAGTGAGATAATCCAGGGCTGACTTTAAGCCTGTGGCCTGCTCTTTGGGTGGTATTGTATATACACTGAGACTACCATGAGTCATTTGCCACACATACCAGGTTGTAACTTTGTAGCAAACAAATTGAGTATTACTCCCACTAGTAGAAGCACTTACCCCTGGATAGAGTCCCAGATGTAAATGACACAACCTCCACCTCACTTGCCAGATCTGTCCAGACTGAATGACATGTACACTCCCAGCTGGATTGCCAGGTCTGGGACTCTTGGGGTAAGTCAGGTCTTTACTGCAGACAGAACATCTAGGTTGTGTTGAGCAACCCATGCCTGCAAAGAGTCATATTTAGCTAGGAGGCTACAGATGTCAATGGAAGCAATAGTTAAGACCCCATTCTTTATTACAGGTACAGATGTTTTTGGTGCAGGTCCAGGGTTGGGATGAATAGTGCCAGGCAACGTTAATAGCAGACAGGCCAGTCTTATTGTTTGCCATTTTAGTTGTTTTATGGCCCAAGAGTGGGTGCGGGCATTTGCTCTATGTTTGGTAGTTTTTCCAGCAAATATGTTTAGTTGTATGGGGGGAGGGGGTATGTGCTGTTCTCCAATAGTGCAATCCACCTCAAAATGCTGAGTTCACCACCAGGAGCTGAGCTTTCTGCCACAGGGATAGTCTAGAGGTCCCACACAATGCATTACATGGTGACATTTTTGTCATATCCATGCCAATTGTGACCCAGATGCATAGGGAGTTCCAGCACCAGGAATAGGAGCAGAGAAACCTTAATTAAGAATAGGCACATTGTGAAGCTCAGTAATACATCCAAGTAGGCTAGCTCTGTGTACAATTAAACATGATGTTGTGAGTTTTTTGTAGTGAGCTAGTATGGTATTACTAGGGGGCTCAGGGCACAGCAGTACAGCCAGGATCAGTTCCACAGTCTACAGCTCACTATGTTCCCATACAGGTTGTGCAAATAAGCAGAGGAGTAGTGAAAGGAGAGGGTAGGTAGAGTAATAACCTTATCAGGGACCCCCCTTAAGAGAAGTTGGCTGCCTAGAGTGTCGCCAATGTGTGATCAGTAGAGGGGGTAGGGAGGAGCCTTCTTTTTGGAAAAAGAATATTTTATGAGTGTCAGTGTGGGGAGGGTGTTGGGGCAGGAGGGTGGGCAGGAAAATATTTAACTCAAGTAGCCTGATTGCAAGCACATTCTAAATGCCAAGTGAGTACAAGAAAAATAGTAAACTTGCACCAGGAGCTAGTCAGAGGAGATTTAGCTAGATTCTGTGCTGCATCGGAGTAAGGATGGCCAACCAAGTAGTTGAGGATGAAAGCATTCCTGAATTCAAAGTGGCTCTGTTTCTTGAGCCGTACCTGAGCTGGAGAGCTGGTAGACAGCAGAGAGGCAGGTGGTTGCCACAGGGGAGAGCCGCACTGCACCACAGGATTATGCCAGGGAGTGCCCAGTCAAAGGCGTGTATCTAGGAGACAGCAGGGGAGAGAAGAGATTATTTAGCTGTTTGGGAATCAGGTGGAGTGGAGACTGCTCACCCACTTTATTATTTGATAAGAATTAAGATATGTCCCAAGGGTATCCTGTGAACAGGGTGACCACAGCTGAGTGCTTTCAAAAGGGCTTCCTGTCAGGATGGCGATCGATATGGGGGTAGGCGAATATAGCGACAGGATGTCGCTATGTATACATATGCGGGGGGGAAGCACGTCAGGTGACGGGCGGAAGGGGAGGGAGGGTTAGTGGCATGTAGTGCGGTAGTGGGCTGCCAAGCTGCCTGTATGGCATGGTGGGTAGGTGGCAGGCTGGGGTTGGGAGGGTGCTGGGTTTGGTTCTGGGTGTGATACTGTTTTTGCATCTGGTCGGGTTATTTTATTTTTGTACAGTTTTTGCACTCCCCCGACATGCACCCCCTGGAGTTAAGAATCCTTTAGTCAGGGGGTGCAGAAGGCACAGTCCCCTGCATAACAAAGAGACCAGCACCCTCTTGCAGTTTGCCATGAGTGTACATTGCTGTAACTAATTTTCAGCGACGTACACTCACCCAAACGGCGATCGCTATTCTGTGATCGCTGTTATCACATGGAACCACCCTAAGACATAGTGGCTTAATAATCTGCCTTAGTTAATAACACAGAGTCCAACTGTCATGTTCTTGGGAGGGGGTGTGGGTGAATCACCTCCTATGTTCAAGGTCAGAGTGACCAGAGCATGATCGACTTCAAGAATGAGTTCATACATGACCTGTAGGATGTCCACAGCCATTATGATGACAAGGATTCTGTCCATTCAGGCATACAAAGAATGCACATGAGAGTTAAAGCTATAGCTCCTCAAAGTTGGATTTGCTGTTCTCCAGTAGTCCAAAAGGGATTGTGTAGCTATGAGGTCCACAACAGCTCTGGCACTCCTAGAGATGGGTACTGGGGTTGGATTAGACCTATCTAGAACAGCACCTGTGATGCATTTGAAATCTCCCCCTAATATCCAGGGGCATGAGAAATCTGCCATTTTGCCCTCTAACTTGTGATGGAATGCAGATTCATTAATATTGAAGGTACAGACTGACCTTACTAAAAGGAATGTACCATCATGTTTTCCTATATGCACCAGAGTGTATCTCCCTCCTGGGTCATTTTTAACTTCTTTGATCTCTGTCTTGGGAAGTGAGGCATCAACCAAACCACTGTGCACCTGGACATGGCATTAAAGCAAACAATGTGTCATGTGCCTCCCCAGCACGTGGCTATATGAGCCATCTCTTTTGGCTCCATATGTGTTTCCTGCATTAAGAGAATGTCACTTTTAAATTGTTTAATGTATTCTGTGACCTTTTTTCTTTTATTGACATTTTTGAGGCCATTAACATTCTAAGATGTCATGTGCCGCTTTTCAGCAAGTTAGGGGGCCACCATTCACACTCCTAATATTTGTCAATCTTGGTATGTATTGTTACACTCATAAATGAATTGCCTTGCATCACACTATGTTAAATATTCATTTTTTCATGCATTTCCCTCACACCTAACTCCTTTCCCAACCCCCCATAACACAAATCCTCAACTTGAGGAACAAGTAAGTGACAAAAACACAAACAGCTGTAACCCACACTGCCCCCTCTTGCTGAGCTGTGAGCAGCATGGAACAACTCCCCCTGCAAACTATTGGTGGAACGGATGCCCTTGTATCTGCTTGTTGGACATCTCATTCAATACATTTTTTTTTTTTAATTTTAGTCTTTGGTAACCATGTAAAGCCCACTAGGCACAAGTGCCTGTTTTCAGGGTCGACCTGGGAGCACTAGGTGGTTAAGCGACTTTTGCTCAGAGTCACACAGTATGCAAATGGAGGTTGTGAGACTCAAACTCAGGTCTGGTCTACTGGATGTACCAAGCTCATTTACACCTCATTCCTCTAACCTCTGGGCTATACATGCAGATCACTTTCAGCAAAGCTGGTCTTCCACTTCAATATGAAAAGTGGAGGCAATTTACTGGCACTAGTTGAAGACATCGAAAACATCTTCAGCGCAGTCAAAAAACACACACAAAAATGCCAAAATCAGTGGTAGCACTTAGTAAAAACACTGAACGCTACCATAACATCACAACAAAACAAAATACTACCCGGTGTGTTCATGGGGGGCTCCACACTCTGCATCCCCTGCTATGAGGGACTTTGCCCCATGAATCCCCAGATTTATAAATATTCACCTCCGGGAGGATGCAACTCAGGGACAGGGAGGAATCTCTGGGAGGGAGGGAGGAGGCAACTTGGTGACAGGGAGGAACCATTGGGGAGGGGATCATTGAGGTGGGGCAGGAGTAGCCCAGCAGGACCCAGTTGGGGGCGGCAAAAGATGTAGGGTGGAGGGCTGGAAACAGTGAACATGTAAGTCAGGAGGGGGGAGAAAAAAATAAGAAAAATCAGTTATCCCAGGGCCAGAAGTCAAACCCTGGTCCACCAATGTCCCATGACCTCTGCTGCCTGTGGCCCTAACCTCTATGCAACAGCACCTGCTTGGCAACACACTATCCAGCAGACACTTTATCTCCCCCCCCCCCGATGGCCAACAGCTACAGGGATAGTGCTAACATTGCCTGCACTATACTATCTCTGTAGCTGTATTACGTGTTACTATTTTTCCAGTGTGGATTTTCCTGCGCTGTATTAACAGCAACATTTTCACCTGATAGGCAATTTACTTAACTCTTTAAGAAACAGTAGTACAAAGAGAAAATAAAAAAGAGATAACCAATTGGTAACACCTGATACTGGGCATTAATCATATCTATCGCTGAGATGTTGACCTATAATGTGAAGTTCAAGTCTAATGTGACAGGTATTAACCCAAGCGGTGGCCAGTAATCAACATTGTTTAGTTTTGTTAGTGCTTCTATGATCAAAAACGAGCCTTGCCTAGGACTAGCTGCTTGCCCAGCCCATGCTCTCTCTGTTAACCACAGTCCATAGCTTGTTAATTCCTGCTGTAGTTGGAGCATCATCAGAGTGTGTCATGCTATGCCCTTACCCCCAGATCCTAGTAATTGTTAAAGTTAGACTACTGTTTGTGTGATATTTCTGGGAGTGATTAGACATGTGGCAGGATGTGCCAACTCTCAAAATAATTAACAGAGAGAAAACAAGCCTTGGCTGTTTTGTGGGCTATATAACTCAAATGATCCACCCCTCAAAGGCCAATGCAACATCTCTCATTCAGGACACTCAAAACCAGACAGCTATCCATGCTGTCCACAGCTCTAGTCTTGCCCTTATGATGTTTTAGCCCATTGTAGGCAGTTAGCTGCAAAAGAGAGCAGCTGTTGTTTATAGGGCAAGGTCTTCAATGGATTAGTATGATATCAGATAGTGACAGCCAATCATGAGCTTTCCCAACCCAATTCTGTTTTCTGCACCCCCTGATCCTCCAATCCTATCCACATGACCTGCCAGACCCAACCAAACAGCTATCTAGCTGTACGATTCCCTGTTGCCTTATTAATTTAAATGAGTATCTTATGGTGGTACACCATCTAGGAAAACAGCAGTCCATCTCCCAGGCATGGGCTCAAAATGGCAGTGGGAAAAGAAAACATCTGACACTTCTTTGAATGGTCAGGGTCCAGGTCCTCAGACATCACAGGGGAAGAGGGTAAGAGGGGGCATAACTGAGATTTACATGGAATGCATTGTTGAACTGCACTAGAGAACAACCACCATCTTTCTCTGTCAGGCCATGCCCCCCTTCAAACTGCTGATTGACACCCTTTGCACAGATAGATGTACGAGTATCTGGGTTCTCCATTGGTACGTAATGTAATTTAATTGCTATTTATCTTTTTATTTATTCAAAAATTTATGGTTGGGAAAGACACACTGAGCTAAGGCACATTTCCAGGTGTGACCTGGGAGAAGGGAACAGGGAGTCAAATACATAGCATGGACACAGTACACAGTTTATACAGTTACATAGCATTAGCACAGTTCACAGTTACAGTATATTGTAACGTAGTACATGATTTAAAACAGAAGTCAGTGTCATAAGAGCAAGCATCTAAAATCAAGCATTTCAGCCACACCTACACTGGGGTAGGAGGTAAATGTAAGCGGGTAGTCAAGTAGGGAGAAAACAGGAGTAGGAAGGGGAGGGAAGAAGTTTTAGCTGAATTCCATTTGCAACCAGGTGAGCATACAAGGGGTAGGTAAGGTAGCAGATAAAGATTTTCACAAATACTAGTAAGGCATCCTAGTTGAAGCACAGTATGCATAGTTTTATTTCTACTGCTCTATATAGTCAAGTGCCACACCACATCAACAAGTGAAGTGCACTGAGTATGTTAACTTTGTGGCTTCTATAAAAAGATATTCATGAAACACCTACCCCAGTCCAGTGCACCAGCCACCAATTACCCCTGTGCTTCACCAATAAGGCTTCCTAAGGAGTTTCAGCTGGTACCTGACATAAACAGTGGAAGTAGTGAAACAGAGGGAGGATAGGACTAGGTTCCAAAGTGAAGGCAAACAATAGAAAAAGGCTGAGTGCCCAGCAGAGGAGCGGGCATGAGGAATGGTGAAAGTGCAAGGATTCAGAGAGCAGAGGGAGCAGGAGGCAGAAGGAATGGAGGAAAGGAGTGAGAAGAGACAAGAGGGAAGGGACCCAAACCAGTATTTGGATATGAATGAGGCACAGTAGTTCTGGTGATGAGAAGATAGAGAAGAATGAATAAGGAGAAGTAGAGTGTGCAAAGGTGGGTATAAGAGGGGGAGTTGGTAGCAAAATGACAAGGTATTGCAGAGGGTGTCCATTCTGGCCAGGCAGGTAGAGGGAGTGGTGCTATAGACCACATTTGTATAGTCAAATACCAGGAGAACCATTTTTGTGACAAGCTCATATTGTACCTGAGGAGACAGAGTCTCTATTGCAGTACAAGTCACCAAGTTTAGGGTGGAGATTGGCATGAATGGTGTCAGTGTGGGAAGAGAAGTCAAGTTTAGCCATAGCAAGGAATTCCAGAGGATCAGCTGGCCACTTCAAAAATCTGATCCCCGGATGACTTTAATCTTACTCTGGGGACCTCCAGGAGGTCTTCCCCCACTGATCAGAGAGAGTGTCCAGGAATATTGGGATGCAGAAGCTCCCTCAGATAACCTGGACCCAGCCCGTGCAGGGCCTTATAGGTCAACAGACCTATTTTGAAGGAGATGCGCCAGTGCACCAGCAGCCAATGCAGTTCACGCAGCACTGGTGTAATATACAGGACCACAAGAGACCCATCAGTAGCCATGCCACAGCTGTTCAATAAATCTGCTACTAATTTTCCAACCAATATTACAATTTAAAACCCAAGACACCCCAACAAAACCCGACCGCACACAATACTCTCACAACCACTCACACAGCCCCTCACACTCCTCTCACTCACTCTAACTTCACCCTATAAATCCACAAGTCCACAGAACCCACCCCCAACCTCAACATCCTTAAAACTATAACAATATCACCCAACAGATTACCAATATTAGTTAAAGGGTGTCCAAAATCCAAAGAGCAGCACCAGTGTTCACAGATTTTATGTCCTATAACAGGTCTCTGTAGTCAAGAATGTGGAGTAGATCAGCTAATCTCCCCTCCTTCAGCAGTTTCACTACAAACTCACAGTCCAATTACTGGGCAGAATAATAGTTTTGAACAGAACTCAAGGCATTTGTCAAAAGAGGGGAAAGTCAGTACCCGGGACACAGTTCTGGAAGCAGCAATACCAGGTCTCTCTCCCCCTAAGCTGCAACAAACAAGGCAGTTCCACTCCAGTTTACACAACGGCCCTATCACAGCCCCATGATTGCCTTCAGATATACCTCAGAAACTCATGGTGGTCCGTTTGCCAGCTCTGAAAAGATGAAATGAAAAGTAAAGCTCAGCTCACCCCAGGAAGTCCCAGTCCCAGTTCACGTCAGGACCCTCTCATGGCCTTGTGCTTCTCTCCCAGCTTGGTCCTCGGATCTGAAAACAATTACTTCCACTGCAGGGCTGAGCAGGGTCCAATAATCCTCCCCAGCAATACTGACTTAAAAGTACTTGCCGTCTTAGACCACAGGTGGCCACAGATGATCCAACTCTCACCTTTCCCCAACAGTCCTCTGGGAGTGTACTTGGCAAAAAGCAGTCTGCCGGAACACTCCACCACACTCAGTCCTCCAGCTGTTCCTCATCTCCAGATGCCAAACCAGCCAATCTGCTAACTCCACTGCTCCATTGGCCAGCCACTCCACAAGCCTCCGTTTGAGATCCAGGAACAACAACACTGCAAGCACTTCTAGGATCCACTCCTACTCCTCAGTGCCCAGTTAAATGAACTCTGGAAAACCGCTCTTTGGAAACTAAGTCCTTGCTAAAAATATGAAAGCTAATCTCCTAGCACTAACTCAGTGAATTCCCTTACTAATGCTCCCCACCTGAGCCTAACCTGCTAGTTAAAACACAACTACAACAGAAAAAGAAAAGTAATAAAAGTAATAAAATAAAACACAAATGGGAAATTAAAGTGAGAAATTTAGTAACATTTAGTAAAATACATGGACCCCCTAATAAACTCCCTATAAACAGCCTAGCAAGGCCACCATCTCAGCTTAGTAAGAAGCAACAAGTGTGCAACAGGATACAGAGAACTGGTACAACTGGAAACTCTTATCTGTGATTGGGAAAATACAAATGCCAAGCATTAGGCAAAAAGCAACATAAAGTAATTACAACAACAGAAGTACTTTGTGACAGGGAGGGTGGAGGAGGGGTGGTAAAGGGCATTAAGAGGAGGTGGACTACGTGTGCAAAACCAGTGGGACAGAGAAAATGCTTGGCAAAGTTAACACCAGAAATGGAGAGGGAAAGGGGAGAGTGAAGAGCCTCTAGGGCTCTCTCATTCAACATTATCAATCAATCAATCAAAATCTTTATTTAACCAGGCAAACATCATTGAACAGAGCTCTTTTACAAGATGGACCTGGTTAGAACAAGGTCAGGAGATCATCCATCATAAAAACATATAAATACACATAAATAAGTATATAAACATAATCACATTGGTGCAGTATTAGAAGAGTCAAATGATAAAAGGGAAGACAAGGAGAACCATAACAGAAGAGGATTCAAGTACAAGGGGGACCAGTCCACCATCGAACCATAAATATATAAATGCAACTGTATATAAACCATGGTCGCTGTAGAGAAATACCAGTTAGTCCATTTACTAGGGGCAGTCACAGGAACTAGCCATGAAAGTGGCATAAAGAACCACCAACTAATGGCAGATTGGGTACCAGGAGGGGTATGTAATGTGTGAATGAAGGATAACAAGGTGAGATGTGTAGTTCCATGGATAGGAGAGTAGAACAGATGTGGTGGCGGGGGCCTACAGGGAGGGGGAAAGGGGTATTAGGACTCTTACAGTATGATTGCATGTAGATTGTGGATAAATGCTGTGTAGTGTTGTGAAAAGAAGGCTGGAGAAAGCAGGAAAGTAGACCAGTATCAAAAAGGAGGACAGAGTCATCGAAGTGTTACAGGTTAGCATGATGACAGACCAGGGTCAAGGAAAGAAACAAACAATTGAACTAATTTGTTCCTGGTAAATGGTACAGGTTAGCATGATGACAAATCAAGGTCATGGAAAACAATTGCACTGATCATTTCTGAGACGTGAATATAAGAGCTTGAAGGATGGGATGCTGATAGGTGACCTCAATTTCAGTTTTTTTTGCAACTTATTCCACAAGGAGGACAGTGTAACGCTTATAGCAGCCCTACCAAAGTGAGAGTTAACTTTGGGAACCTTCAGTAGGAGAGATTTGCTACTTCTCAGGGCATAATTGCCTACTGGTTTTGTAGGAAGACAGTCTGTAATGTATTGGGGAAGTTTTTTGGAAATGGCTGTCAGGGTCCATAAGGCTGCATTTCTATCATGCCTGTATTGAAGAGAGCTCCACCCCACTGATTGATATAGGGAGCAGTGATGGTTGGAATAAGGCAAGCCTGTGATGAACTTCAAAGCTCTATGATATAGTGTGTCAAGTCTGGTGAGGTAGGAAGTGGGACAGTGACTGTACAGGATGTCAACATAATCTATCAAGGATAGAAAGGGTGATTGTACCAGCTGTAGTTTGGCACCTCTAGTTAAGAAGCGGGCTATCCTGAAGAACAGGCCAAGTGTCTGTCATAGTTTTTTGAGTAATTCTTCAATGTGCTCTATAAAGGAGAGCCTATGGTCCAGCCATACTCCCAGGTATTTGAATTTAGAGACAAATTCCAACTTTTCACCAAGAATTGTAGTAATCTGTGGCACAGGATCTGATAGGGCTGAATGTACCGGTTGAGCAGAGGGAGAAAAGAGCATTGCTTTTGTTTTCTTGGCATTAAATAATAGTTTTTGTTTAGAAGTTGGTGTTGCAGCAGGTTGAACTCAGATTGAAGGTCATTACATGCAGATTGTAATGATGGGCAGCTTACGTAAAGAATTGTATCATCTGCAAACAGATGTAGGTTAGTTATGCTTCCATCAATATTGTTGATGTAGATTGAGAATAAAATCAGTCTTAAGATAGAACCCTGGGGAACACCTCTTAGGAGGGGTTTGAGAGTCAAGAGATCTCCTTCCACTTTCACCTGCTGGAATTGATCAGAGAGGTAGTTGTTGAACCACTGTAAAGATAATGGGTCAGCACCTAGTGAGGTCAGAAAAGAGAGTAGTAGAGAATGGTCGACAGTGTCGAAGGCCTTGCTGAGGTCCAAGAACATGGCAGAAGTGTAATTCCTGTTGTCTAGCTCTCTTTGCCAGTCATTTGTCACTTTGGCAAGTACTGTAATGGTGCTATGTTTAGCTCTGAACCCTGATTGGACAGGATTAAGCAGGTTATTTGCTTCTAGATACTGCCTCAGCTGGTTACTTACGATTTTTTCCAGTAATTTTGACAAGACCGGGAGAATTGACATCGGTCTGTAATTGTTTAGATCACAGGGATTTCTGGACTTGAACAGGGGTATGATGTGTGCTGTTTTCCATACTGAGGGAATGGATCCTTGAATTAATGATAGGTTAAATAAATGGGTTATAGGCATGGCTAACACATGGATGGCCACCTTCAAAAAATATGGGTCAAGGTTATCTGCACCAGCACTTTTTTTCACATCTAGTTTTAGCAACAGGTCTTCAACTTCTTTCAGAGTAGTAGAACACAAGGAGAAGACTGAATCGGTGATGCTAGGATCAGCACCTTGATTATCCACCTGAGAGCATATCAAATCTGCAGGGGAATTGTCGAAAGCTAAGCCTGCAGTCACAAAGTGATTATTGAAGGCATTCAGAATTTCCAATCTGTAACTAATGGTGTTATTGCTTAAGGAGATTTCATCGGGTAGTGAGCCACCGGATGTGTGACCAGACAAATCCTTGATGGTTTTCCAAAATGTTGTTGGATTTTTGGAGGCAGAGAGAAAGATAGTAGGCAGCTTTTGTGTCTCTAGCCATTCTAGTACATGAGTTTTGTGCCATTTTGAACTGGCATCAGTCTGTAGCAGTCTGGGTTTTACGTGCTTTTTTCCATAGGTTCTCTCTCTCAGTCAATGCAGATTTTAATACTGGTGTGAACCATCAACATGCATTTTTTGCTATTCACACCTTAACTATAGGGGCATATTTATTTAGGATAATTTTGCTGAATATGTTAAATGCTGATTGCGTGTTTTTTGCCAAATAGAACTCTTGCCAATACAAGGAGTGTTTTAGTTCATTTATGTAGGCAGAGAGATGAAAGTGCCATGTAGATCTCTTAGCAGCAAACTTCAGTGTAGTAGTAGGTTTGTTGCTTGATCTTATGCAAGCAATAAAGGAGTGAACACTGATATCACTGAAGAAGATGCCGGCAAAGGAGAATATGTGGTTTATTCACTAGGATAACATCTAGTATGGAGCTGTTATCCATGTTCTTTTTATTGACTTGTATTGGTTCGACAATGAGTTGTGATAATCCATGGGTGTCACAGAAAGCTACGAGAGGTGCAGCGGTTTTAGATAGCCAGTCTAAATTAAGGTCCCCAAGAATAATTTTTTTTTTTTTTTGATATTTAATATGTTTTATTAGACACACAAAGTTGTACACATACATTATACATACAGTTGCTTTGAGCTTTTCAATGACAAAAATAATACAACTAAAACTTAAAAACCTCAACTCTATTCCCACTCCCTCCCTCCTCCCCCCACTTCCTCCCCTCTTTCCTATAGTCTATGTTACTATGTATGTGAACTAAGTTAACCCCCCTCCCAACCTCGCCCCTTTCAACAATCCAGTACCCTTCAGGACTCCATGGCTAAAAAAAAGATCATGATATCAACTAATACATTCCATTTGATTAATCATATTATTTTAATATCCATCTACTACTTCAGGAAGATTTGGAGCTGTGACATTCTGTGTCGACTCCCACCTTTCAGCTATATAGGCTGTGAGTTGCTCCCATCTCTTACTAAAAGATCCAACACAGTGGTACTGTAACGCTATTGCTCTTTCTACGTTGATAGCATTATACAGTTCTTGAATCCATTCCTGAAAAGAAGGTGAATTTTCTTTTACCCAGTACCTCATTATAAACAGCAGTGCCACAGCCAAAATTAATGTCAAGTAGAATTTGAATTTGCTTGGAATAGCAGCTGAGAGGTGGGCTAGCACACATGTCTCAATAGTGAAGCAATTGCTCTCCCCGAACAATGGGCTACAGAAATCTTTAATCTCCAACCAAAAATCTTAAATCTTAAGACAAGTGCAGATTATGTGGCTAAGAGTACCCAACTCCTGTTTACATTTCGGGCAAGTTGCTGTTTCCCCATCAAATTCCTCTTAACTGGGGTAATATATAAATTCTGGAGAATGTTGAATCTAACTAACCGAAGCCTGTCCTGTTTAATGAACTTATAATTATTAGACCAAATTGATTCCCACTGTGCTAAATCATATGATAGATTCACAGCCATCTGCCAATAGATAGCTGATGGCCTGAAAACAATTTCAGCCATAGAGACCAATTTTCTATATAAACT
Source organism: Neoceratodus forsteri (assembly GCA_016271365.2). Classification (NCBI taxonomy): domain Eukaryota; kingdom Metazoa; phylum Chordata; order Ceratodontiformes; family Ceratodontidae; genus Neoceratodus; species Neoceratodus forsteri. The sequence goes on from CM057454.1 coordinate 736,156,316, forward strand.
GGCTATAGGTCGAGATTGAGTAGCTATTTCTGCCATTTCTGTGAACACTCTATCTACCTTTGAAGACCATGGGGATTTATTCAATGCCTTATCTACACATTGTTTAATCTGGAGAAATTGAAATATTGGTAATGTTGAAAACTGAAAAGTTTGTTTAAACACAGAGGGTGAAATGAATTCTTTCTCTGTCACTATTTCTGATAGCTTCATCACATGCCAGTCTTCTCAAAATGCCAGAGTAATAACTCTACCTCCTATTGTTAGATTTAAATTATTGAATATTGGTTGCCCCAGGTCATGGAGATGGTCCAATTTTTAAAGCTATTACACAGTTGAGTATGAGCTTTCATAGACCATGCTAGGGGTGTACTCCTCCAATCCTGTGGTATTTTCTTACCCTACGGGAACAACAGAGATGCTAATGATACCTTATAAGTAGAAGTTATGTGTCTCTCTATTTGTAGCCAGGCTAACCTTGGTGCATTATCTCTTAGTGGTTCCTGCCATTGAAAATACTTACTCCCCTGAAAGGCCAGATAATAGAAAAATAGGTTGGGAATACTGAGACCTCCCCACTCCTTTGGTCTTTTTAATTTCTGAATGGTTCTTCTTGGTCTCTTTCCTTGCCATAAGAAATCAGACTATATTGAATCCACCATTTTAAACCAACTCTGAGGGAGAGCCAAGTTTATCATGGATAGAGGATACATTCGCTAAGGAAAGATAACCATTTTAAGGATGTTGACCCTTCCCCAGAGAGACAGAGGTAATTTTTGCCATCTCTTCAGGTCTTGTTGCATTTGCAAAATTAACGGATCTAAATTTAAAGCTTTTAATGTCCCCATGTCCTTAGGGATTTCTATACCCAAAAAGGAAATGGACCTGGGGGCCCAGCATAATCCTAATTCCTCTATCATGGCCTTTGTACATGTTGGGGTTAGAGCTAATACTGATGTTTTATTTGAGTTCAATTTATATCCTGATAGAGCACTGAAGTCTTATATAATATCCAAAGCTGACTGCAGTGATAGGTGCCAAGAAGATAAATGCAGAAGAACATCGTCTGCGAACATTGATATTTTATATTCTTCTGCACCTATACTTATTCCTCTGATAGTTTTAACTGCCTTCATTTTCTGGGCTAATGGCTCAATATATAAATTAAATAACATCGGGGATAAGGGACACTCCTGTCTTGTACCTCTAGTCAACATGCAACTATCAGAAATAATCCCGTTACAAAGCACTCTTGCTGATGGGGAACGATAAAGGATTTACACCCATCAGATAAAATCAGCAGGTATGCCGTAGCAAGACAAAAAGTCAAATAAAAATTTCCAATTGACTCTGTCAAAAGCTTTTCCTGCATCCGGGGAGACCAGTACCATATCAGCGTTGGGCTCCCTGGACGCGGACATCAAATGACAAATTTTTTGAAAGAGGTCACTAGAATGTCTACCTGAGACAAAACCCACCTACTCAGGTCCAGTTAAGATGTCCCAAATCTGTTTTAATTGGAATGACAGAATACTTGCCAACAATTTGACCTCTATATTAAGTAATGAGATAGGTCTGTAGTTACCTGGACTAGAAGGATCTTTCCAAGGCTTTGGTAAAACCACTATTCTGGCTTCAAATATGGAGGATTCTTTTATTGGAGCCTCAAATAAGTAGTTAAATAATTCCTACAAATAAGGAGCTAATTCATTTCTGGATGTTTTGTAAAAGGGGGGAGGAAAGCCTTCAGGGCCTGGGGATTTGCCCACTGGTAATCTATCAATTGCAGCTAATATTTCATGTATATTGATATTGCCTACCAAACAATTTTGTTGTTCTATATTTAACTTTGGTAATGTCACATCCTTTAAAAATTCCTCCAGTTTGTTTATATATTCTCCCGGTAAGTCTGGAGCTATGTACAACTCTTGATAATAATCCCTAAAAACCTTAGAAATTACTGTCGGGTCAGAGGTAAGCTGTCCTGTGTATTTATCTTCTAAAGTCGACACCCACCTTGCCTATAATTATTTCTGAGGATTGTTGTTTTTGGATATTGCTTAGATGAGTTAACAATTGTAGATCAGCAGAAGGAGGTCTATAGCACCCTATAATACATAATGTTGAAGTATGTAAGATAGTGACTTGAAGTGACAGACATTCATAAGCATTTGCAACTAATGATGCACTCAGACAGGATGCCATATACTTATCCTTGACATAGATGGCAACCCCTCCACTCCTGGAATGTCTGTCTGCTCTAAATAGTATATAGTTAGGGATATTGATTTCCCTGTCAGAGGTGGCTGGTCTAAGCTAGGTTTCTGAAACCACTAGGATGTTCGGTAGAGTATGGAGAACCCAGGCCTGGATCATGGAGAACATTTTTAACAGACTGTTTATATTAATGTGGAGGAAACTCATGCCATTCAGTGTGGTAAGGTCAGAGGGTGATGTGATTGTAGCTGGTGGCCCCAGATTGAGCTCCACATTTCCTGAGCACAGGAAGAGAAGAAGGAGTAATAATTTTCTTAGAGTAGCAATAGTAAGCTTCGTACTGGTAACCCCTTTACATCATCATGGACCATCGTCCTGGGGGGGTGCATCTCAACATTTTTTGCCCTTCCCACTAAGGGTGGAAGAGATGAGTACTCTCACTGCTATCTGTAGAGGTGATGACTCTATGATGTTGGCAGAAGTCATAAGCTGTGATGGTAATTCACTTTGTGTACCAGCATTAATGGTAAAATGAATACAGTGATGAAGAATTGGAGAGTTGAAAAGACATTCACCAATGTAGGGACAGGAACTAGTTACAGAGCATATCAGATTAATATCCACAATAATAAAGGCTTGAGGTAGCACATATTGGGCATGCGATATAAGATAGAAAAAAGACCAGAATAGGATCCATGATTTTACACACATAGTGGAATAAGGAAGGGGGGAGCTAGAGAAAATCAAGATTAAATGGAGACTGGTACAAGGAAAAATGGTGGAAGATGGTTGTGGCATAGGTAGACAGCAGCGTGGTATAATAAAGAGGATAAGGCCCATGAGTACTGGCAAACAGCAGTGTGTCACAAGTCAGAGAAGCTGTAGTTTTAATAGCAGGGGATCTCTGCTTCCAGTGTGTGGTGTGACTTATAAAGGAGGGTAAAATTTGAGGAACGGCAGTGTATTGGATGGGTTAAAAGACGGAAGGGTGTGGTATCAGAAAGAGGCATGGAAAAGGAGTATTTAATAAGGGCTTGGGGTGGGGATGGGTGGGTGGGCACACATTTGTGGCTTTAGCAGTACTTTGAGCTGCCGAGTATCCACTGCGCTGGTATCGGGCGGCGGCTGTGGAAGTGCCGCCCGCCTGTTGGCCGGGTGTTCCTCGGCTTGAGCTGTGAGCCTTGATGTGGCTGCTCCTTGGCTGAAGAAACAAGAGAAGAAGGGAGGTTTAAGTGCCTGTTGAAGACAAAAGATTGTCACTACAGGTGGGAAACCCAAAATTAACACAAGAAGGAGAGAGAGTCAGCTGGCACCCATCTGTCTGGCTTGAGCACGCAAACAAGAAGGGGCTGTGATCACTTGCTCTTTTTTGAACAACTAAGGCCTTTTTTTTCTCAAGACATGAATCAGGACCAAGTTTACATTAACAGTGGTAACAGGCTAAACATGTTTTCTAGTATGCCATACAATCAGCAGTGTAAATGCAAAGAAAAGCTTGAACAAATTCGGCTAGCAGGGGCCAATCAGAAATGGAGACCAAAAGGCACCCGCGTTCCGATTGTTGTGGCTTTAGCAGGACCTTGAGCTGCCGAGTGTCTGCTGCACTGGTATCAGGCAGCTGCTGTGGAAGTGCCACCCGCCCGCTGGCCGGGTGTGCCTCGGCTCGAGCTGTGAGCCTTGATGTGTTGCTCCTTGGCTGGGGAAAGAAAAGAAGAAGGGAGGTTTAAGTGCCTGCTGAAGACAAAAGGTCATCACTATAGATGGGTAACCCAAAATTAACACAAGAAAGAGAGAGATTCAGCTGGCACCCGTCCGTCTGGCTTGAGCACGCAAACAAGAAGGGGCTGTGATCGCTTGCTCTTTTTTGAACAATTAAGGCCTTTCTTCCCCCAAGACATGAATCAGGACCAAGTTTACATTAACAGTGGTAACAGACTAACAGAAGTTTTCTATTATGCCATACAATTAGCAGTGGAAATGCAAAGAAAAGCTTGAACAAATTCAGCTAGCAGGGGCCAATCAGAAATGGAGACTAAAAGGCGCTCGCATTCCGATTGGTGAGGCTTTAGCAGTACCTTGAGCTGCTGAGTGTCCACTGCACTGGTATCAGGCAGCGGCTGTGGAAGTTCCACCCGCTCACTGACCCGGGTGTCCCTTGACTCAAGCTGTGAGCCTTGATTTGGCTGCTCCTCAGCTTGAGCCACCGAGTGTCTGCTGCGCTGGTATAGGGTGGTGGCTGTGGAAGTGCTGCCCACCCGCTGGCTGGGTGTTCCTTGGCTCAAGCTGTGAGCCTTGATGTGGCTGTTCCTTGGCTTGATCCGCCAAGTGTCCTCTGCACTGGTATCTGGCAGAGGCTGGGGAAGTCCCACCCACCTGCTGGCCAAGTCTCCCTTGGCTTGAGCTGTGAGCCTTGATGTGGCTGCTCCTTGGCTTGAGCCTCTAAGTGTTCACTGTGCTGGTATCGGGTGGCGGCTGTGGAAGTGCCGCCTGCCCGCTGGCCGGGTGTCCCTCAGCTCAAGCTGTGAGTCTTGATGTGGCTGCTTCTCTGCATTTATTTAGGCAGAAACAGCCAGACACAATAGGACAGATTTTCTAAATCAGGCACAGTGCATGCCTCAATCCATGCAGCCACACTGTGTGCCTCTGCAGGTGCAATATATCCACATGCTGCAACTGTATCTAGTTTTCTAATATCAGATGCAGGAAAGGTGCTTGGACCTGCTCTATGGCAGCTTGCAGCTAAGACTGGTTGAAGTAACTTCAAGAGGCATGCAAGGGGCCCCAGCATTGTGCATGCTAGACCACAGAAATGTGATTTAGTAGGTATCTAATTGACACAAGACATATAAAATACCATTTTTAAGGGTGTGTTTGGAGCCTACAGCCATCCTGCTTCACTTGAAAAAAGCTGCTTCCATAGAACACATCTTTTAGGAGTTTTCAGTGTATCCTTCCATTCTGCAAATCTCCATGGCAGTTAAAGAAATACTCCCTTCTTTCTGTTTAATTAGAATGATGGACACAGAACTCAAAATGCTTTTCTCTGACAGCAAATGTGCACACCTTCCAAATAAATCTAAATATCTTTAAAACTATTGAAGGCGCACAAAAACAACCAGAGTGAAATTTGTTCAGGGCAAAATGACCTTTCTCATGAGGGTAGTCACTAATCAGAATTCTTTATATTTTGCAAAATATGGTCTTCCAAACAACCTCACTTTTTTTCTCTCTGAGGGAACACTGTAGAAGACATGCCAAACAAATGTAAATATCTCAGAAAGTGTACAAGTTACCAATATACAACCAACATGAACATTGTTCAGGACAAATGACCTTTCAAATGAGGACAGTCACTAATCTGAATTCATTAGATTTGTCTAAATATAGCCATCTAAAAGGAGAAAAAAGTGATGAAAAAATGAAAATTCAGGTGATCAGATTGCCATAATTTAAAAAATTTAATTAGTGTAACTTAGTGAATAGGCTCTTTTTTTGAAAGGTCTTATTATCCTGAACAATTTTCATACAGATATTCAGGTTTATTATCTGTAAGTTGTATACTTTTAGAGATATTTACATTTGTTTAGCATAACTCATATTGTATTTCTAAACAGCATCAGCTTTGCAAATTCCTTCACCAAGACAGGATTAGTTCCAGCAAAAGAAAACTATCCCAAGGTCAAATTTCACTGACTTGAAAGTTCACTCCCTGACATAAGCTATAAACCAACCGAAGTTTCATTTTAAAACCCTCTATGTGTGTCTGTGCTAGCATTAGTAAATTACAATGATTGAAAACACAAGGAAAAATAAGCTGAAAGAGCAGGTGACACCTTCAAGAGAACTTTAATAAAACATACTATTTAGATAAACTTCAGCTTGTATTTTAGATTAGTTCTTTATTCCTCCTCCACATTATTTATTGCTGAGGTCAATTGCATGAAAACAGGCTTTTTGCTCCTGAAGAGTTCATCTATTACTGTTGCTGTCTGTCTACCTGAGGTCATAATGCACTGCTTGTGACATCACAGTTACTCTCATGGCAACAGATTGTGATGTCATAACAGAGCATTATGACTTGAAGTAGGGAGTAAGCTATAGAGGCAGATTAACTTTAAAGTAACTGCAAGGTATAAAAATCATGCATTCATGCACATTTTCTCAGTAATAAATAATGGGGAGGAGAAATCTAGAATATACTGTATATGGAATACAAGCAGAATTTTACCTAATTATTATGTTTTTCAAAGTTTTCTTTGAGGCGTCAAGTCTTATAAATATGAAAATATGTATGTGTTAAGTAAAAAATAGGTTAGAAGACAACCTGCCCTACTGTAAGTTAAGCATTCACTAGCTGTTTTACATAGTGGTGTCAATCACATTTTACACAGTGTACTGTTCAGATACATTTTTCTTAAACTCTGTGTACAATAAGTCCATATTACTCATGAATAGTCAAATTTATACTATCTTAAACATGATATATCTGCAATTCTGTAACAAGAGACTAGTGTATGCTTACATTCAAAACCCAAACCTAACACAGACCCTCTTGTAATAGAGATACTGTTTTCCTAATATGTCCATGTATCAACATGTGTCCATATGTACCTAATCTTCTGTTGTATTAAATAACAGTTCTGTAAATCTAAAACCAAAACAAAACACAACTGACAGCTTCAGCTTTTATTCAGGCACAGTTAAAACAGGGATCCTTTAGAGGTATGAATATAATTTATAAAAATAGAGGCATTTAAATAGCTGCACATAAGTAATCAGTTCCTGTCCCCTTTAACTCAAGGGGTCATTTCCAAAATGTGCAGATAAGCATGGGAGCCACTTTTTTTCAGAGCATGCCACCACTGGCAGCAACCACTTCAATACTGCTACTACCTTCTCCTAATACAATCAGGGAAAAAAACAGAAGTAGTCTACCAGCACTGAGTTCGGGCCAAGTTCCACAGATGTTATGCCATCATCAGATTTTTAAAAAAAGCACTGTGGAAGCACATAAACGGACTGCTGTCTGATGTTCTGCCCCAGTGCTCCAGCATAGTTTCCAGTGATTTTGTTTATGCAGCCCTTCCCCTCTGTGGGCTGCATAAACTTCCTGGCACACTACTTTTCCTTTTTGCAAGTGTGGACATGACAGCTGCCATGTGCACCATGGTGATGGAGACTTAAACTGTGCATGTATGAGTATTGTGCATATGTATGTAAACCCCACACCACATTTGACTAGCTGGCACCCCCTTAAAATAACTACTGACAACTACATGGCATACAATTTTCTTTTGGCAAAGCTACACTCATGGTACCACCCCTAGCATTGGAGTGTATACCAGGCTCATTGTCTAGAGGATGGGGGGGTGGGGTACATACTAAAATAGACCTTTTTATTTATGACCAGGTACAATGGAGAGGATGCTAGGCATATGCTAGACCTAACTGCTGAGGAGCTCTAATAACGTTCACATTAGAAGCAATAAGCAGAATGTCCAAAGCAGTAACTGGGATTTTGCAGTATGGCTTCATTTACAGATGTTACTTAAAGCAAGGTTCATCCCCCAAATGTTTATTATTGCACTACCGGCACACTGCCTTTTGTAGGACACTTTGCTGGCAGTACTATAAAAAATCTCTGTCTCTCTTCCAAAGTGTATATCTGTGGGATGTGGCACACACTTTAAACATTTCCACACATTTACATTTCCAAAGAGTATATCTATGGGATGTGCCACATTCTTTAAAATCCTCCTGGTGAATGGCCATTACCCAGGGAACACTGGTGCCCATTCACAAACCACTTAGCCCTGTCTGAAACTCCAGATGGCATTCCTCACCCTTTACCCCAAACAGCCTCTGCCATTCCTTCAGGGTTACACCAAATGAGTCTCCAACCCACAATGAATTGCTGAAGACTCCATACTTTAACTTTAAATTCAGCACAGTTGTGTTGAAAGGGGTCCTAACCTTTGTGATCTAGCCTTATCTAGGGCACACACACACCTCAGACAACTCCCGCAGAGAACAGTCTCAAATTCTGTACGCACATATTAGTTGTTCATTCCTCCCAGTCATGGAAAGAACAAAAGGCACCTTTCTTTCTCTGGTAGCTGTCAGATTCTACTCATTGTTCTTCCTTAAGGCAGCTGCGAACTTCAGAGGATTGCCCCTTGGATCCACAAGAACTGCATTCAATTTCACCACCCCTGGAGTGAAACCAAAAGAGTCCTGCAGGCAAACTGAAGATTTTACCAAACTGGGGTGAGAAATACCAGGGCTCCCTTTGACAGAGCCTCAATGGCAGACCTCCTGCTAGTCTAACTGCTACACTTGAACTTACTGATGAACATTCTAAGCTCCCTAAGATCAGCTGACTCTAAAATGGTTATGCTGCTGTGAGAGTTCTAAATGACATAATCATCCTTCTCTCAGGCTAGCTGAATAAACAATGATGTCATTATGTAGAAAGCCCCTAATGACCTCCCCACCAGCTGCCTTTTCCTAACTGCCTAAGACTAGTACTAATGGGATTCTAGTAACCCGAGAGGACTGGGTTGTTACACATAGTTATGTCAGCACCACCATGATACGCAAGGCTGACTCTGGGGCAAACTGCACATGTGTGAAAATCATGCATGAGCAGTAGTGTAATCGCTGCAGTATTACGGCTGACTCCTGTGCAGCGAGAGCACAGCATTTTCTATTCACTGCTCTTGCCACTCCTAAAAGCTCTACACAGCCATATTGGCTCTGACCAGAGCCTGTATTTACTGGAAGTCCTGTGTGGCATATCTCTGACACCTCCCAGGACGTGCGGCAAACAATGTTTTTGGAAAATCTGTCCCACTGCATCTGTGTTTCAATATTTCTAAAACATAATTCTAAGAAACACAACTGAAACAGAAAAATATGTAATTTCTAACCATATCATGAAGGTGTCTATTCGTGTCTCTGACTTGCCTCTATCTCTTCTACTCCAACACTCCGCCACCCCTTTGAGAGGTTCTGTATTCTGGTTAGGGATAGAATAGTCAGAGATGATGCACTACTGAATTATTCCACCTCTAAACTTTCTTCCCCAAGAAATCTTTGATTTATTTAGATTAATTTTAAAACTTCTTTATGCTTTATGATTTTGGAAAGAATATCTGGGATGCTGTTTCGTCTCCCTTTTTCATTCTGTCTGACAAAATCCACCTTTTGAAATATTTGTGTTTGGAAATGTGTTGGGCCTACTGATGTGCTACTGGAAGGGGCATTTATCCTTCTGAATATGCTATTTCTCAAGGTGCTTGACTGCTTGATATGACAAGTAGCATGGGAAGGAGATGGAATGGCACCATAGCCATCTCTTTCACCTTTGTAAAATGTTTTGTGTTTGTTTTACTTATATACGTGTTATGGCAAACAGCACTGGGTCCCTGCACTACTGTACCATACTATATCAGATTTCTGCATTGTACAGCATTGCACACAAATGGACTATAGTTTTTTTTAAATATATACGTTTAAGTTTTTCTTTTTTGTTTTAAAACTCTGTATTGTTTTAAAGACTCATGCTATCAGTACACAATGCTAAAACATGCAAGGCCAGATGTTCAATAGTAGTGGATACAGATGAAGATGCAATTTTTGCATCTGTCTGCATCCTCTGAATCATTTCAAAACTCCAGCACCATATTTCTAATGCCACTTGATTTTTTAATGACAGTTTAGGATTTGGGGCAGCTTGCATAAGAAAATGATGTGTGGATCATTTTTTGATGCAAGCCAAATAAAATCTGACATGCATCTTGGTGGCTGCATTGGGAAGTCACATCTACTAGTCCATAGTTGGTCTAATGTTGTTGCACAGTTGCATGAAATGCATTCTGAATGGGTTGTAAGGTCAGTAAATGGCTTTGACTTGAACTGGGATCAATGCCACTCTCCCCAGGCCAGGTGAAACACTGTCTGGTGGACAATACATGCCTTCGCTGAACATTCATGCCAGGTAGTGGCATTACAGTTATTCTAGCAACAAGATTATGGCATACTTAATTTTCTCACACCTAGTCAGATTGGTATGTATGCTGATAGATCCTAGTTACCCCATTCACAACTCTGCCTGGCCCAACCTTAGTGAAACTTACTAACATTGACTCTTACCTGGCCAATTCTCCTGGTGATCATCAACTAATACCATACAAATTGTAAGGCTGAGGGGAGGTTTACAGACCACCAAATCAGGAAGAGGAAAGGAATATGGAGCTGGGGTCCTTAATCATGATGGCTGCTGGCAAGGATGAGGTGATAAAAGTGGGGAAAGTCAATCTGCTCAAGGTGGATTGAAAGATTCCACCACAGCTTGCACCAGACATCAGCTAATCCTGGATGCAGTGTAGAGCAGATTCCTGGCCCAAGGTGTCATGAAACCCACCAAGGAGAGAGCAAGCTGCAGCTGGTACTGAAAAATGGTGACCATGTTCAGGATATCCAGGTTGAGGATCCCTTGGGAGGGAGGGACCACTGTATGGTGTGGTTCAGGTTAGACACATGGAGGGAGAAGGGAAGCACCAAGACTAAGATCCTAGACTTCAAAATGGTGGACATCAGGAAAATGGGAGATCTGCTAAAGGGACATCTTACTAGCCTCAGTGAAGGGATGGGGTGGTTTAGCAATGGTTCATCATCAAATAAAGGATAGCAACAGCCACCAGTGAAGGTGTCATGCTTAAGGGGGAGATATCCTGGGTCAAAGCACCCAGTTGCTTTAGCAGAGAGGTAGCCCAGTCAGTCAACAATAAAATGACCACTTACAGAAAGTTCCAGAAGGCTCAGAAGGATGAGGACTGGGAGGAGTACCAAAGAAAAGCCAAGGAGACAGGGAAAGCAATCCAAATGGCCAAGGTCAGAAAGGAATTGCAAATAGCAGAAGGGGTTAAAAAGGGGGAAAAGGCATTTTTTAAGTACATTAGAGTAAAGGGGAAAAAGAAGGAATGTATCATTCAGCTAACAAGAGAAGGGTGGGTGGAAAACAATAGGAACAAGGCAGATGTATTGAATGAATACTTCTGCACTGTCCTTACAGAGGAGAGGGACAGCCCGGTATGACTGAGGGGAGGAATGGGGGAGGGGGTGCACAGACAAAATGATCAGTGAGGACAGGGTGAAGAAGGGACTGCTGACCCTAAAAGCTAATAAATCCACAGGCCTGAATAGAATCCTAGGGTGCTGAAAGAACTTGCAGCGGAACTAGCAGGCTACCTGGCAGACCTCTTCAGTAGTTCACTGAAATTGGGGGTAGTGCCACTGGACTGGAGAACAGCACATGTGGTGCTGCTCAGTAAAAGTGAACCCAGCTGTAACCTAGGCAACTACAGACCAGTTAGCCTGACCTCATTCATGGGTAAGCTCATGGAGGCAATCTGAAAGGAAAAGTTGGTAGGGAGGAAAGATGGTCACCTGAGGTAGACACGCTATCTTGTTTGCTCCAGGACACTTTCAACAAGAACTGTTTTAAACACAGTGTTTTTCACTCTTTGTTAATTACATTATCCTACCTGATGTCAGAAAAGAGGAAAGGATGGTCAGCACTTCTTCTGAAGAATGCAGCTCTCCTAGAATTCGTCCATTCAAAAAATATTTTTGACAAGCGACGTTCCTTAGTGGTAAGGGAAAAACTGAAGTCAGTTCTGGGTACTCCACCTGTGAGGCTTCTGTCCCTTTCTCCACAAGTTTTCTGACTACAAAAACTCACCCAGATAGATCATACTCAGAGCTGCCAAAAGAAACTGCACATCCAAATAATCCTAAAAAGCTTGATCTCCATGCCGGCGACCCGGGTTCAGGAGCGGACTTGGGTTGCTGGTGGGTCGGCTGGGGGGAAGTAGGCTTGAGCATCCCACGACAGCTTGCCTACTCCAGGGAGGGTTGCGGCCACAGCCAGCGCACTTGTCTGACTCTGAGTGGAGGCTCAGAGTCCTACAAGCCCCTAGTGGTAGGGGATGGGTGGCCGCTGTGCAGCGTGATGTCGGCGCTCAACGCCTTGACATCAGGGGTCTCACGCTGCAGGGGTGGGAGAAAAGGAGAAAATGCCTGCCATCACGGGAAGACAGAGCCCCGGAGATGTGCCCTCAATGTGCCTTCACCTGCCCGATGGCCCCTAAACTGACGAAACATAAGTGATGGGGCTCAGGGGCTCTGCCCCATCCCCACTTGGGGGGTAAGCCGAAGCTCCATGGGGATCAGGGGGTCATTCAGGCAGGATGGAAGGTAGAGGGATGTCTGTCTTGGGGCTCCTGAAGGGTCAGGGATGGCAGGCTGGGAAGGCAGACAAACAGAAATTTCAAAAAAAAAAAGCTTGCTCTCACATTTTAACCATGGTCTGCAATTAGAGGAAAATCCCATTCCAGCATTCCTGCATACAGCTGCAGCTGAGCAGATCGCCCCCTTTGAGAAGGAATCTACTGGCTGTAGTTTGGCTGGACTTCAGCTTCATTGGGTACTGGGGTCCCACCTGGAGGGATGCAGGGCTATACAAGTGGGATGGACTGCATCTGTCTGGGGGGGGGGACCAAGATCCTTAATGAAAGGCTTAAATGCTTCATTGCTAAGCATTTAAACTAGATAAGGGCAGAGGCAATAGTATGCAGGAAGAAGCTAATTGCCCCCCACAGGATGAAGCAGTCAGTAGGGAGAACCCTAGGGTTGGGAAATTGACACTAAGACCTAAAACAGAGATAGGCAGAATGGGAGAGATAAGGAAGAATGGGAGTAAAAACAGGAGAGGAAGGGAGGGAAAACATGGCGATAGGAGGGGAGCTACTAGAAGGGGAGGTTGCAAAACTTGGAAGGCCATGTGCATGAATGCCCACAGCCTGGGAAATAAAATACAAAGACCTAGTGGCCCTGATGGCAGAGGCAGACCTGGACATTGCTGCTGTTACTGAGACATGGTACACAGGGAATCATGAATGGGATATAGCCATATCAGGTTACACTCTGTTTAGAAAAAAACATGGTGGGAAAAAAGGGTTGAAGGGTGGCTATCTACGTGAGAGAGAGAATTAAAACAACTGAAGTTCAAGGAATGCAGGAGGGAGTGGAAGCACTGTGGGTCACCCTTGAGACAGGAAATGGCACTGCCATTCACACAGGAGTGATCTATACACCTCTAGCACAAGGGAAGGAGATGGATGGGGTACTAGTGGAAGGCAACCACATAATAACAGTCAAAGGCAAAGTGCTGCTGGTGGGAGACTTCAGTTTGCCTGATGTGGATTGGAGCACCCAGGCTGCAGCCACAGCCAGGAGCAGAGGCATCCTGGATGCTCTGCAGGGGGTGTGCCTCAAGCAGCTTGTGGTGGAACGTACCAGAGAAGGAGCAGTATTGGACCTGGTACTCACCAATGGGGAGAGAGTCACCGATGTAATGGTGGGTAGTCACCTGGGGTCCAGTGATCACCTTACAGTGTGGTTCAATGTGAGAACAGTGGTGGAGTCAAACCACATGAAAGCAAGGGTCCTGGATTTCAGACAGGTTGACTTCCGAAAATGGGGGAATGTCTTAAGGAAGCCCTGGCAGTGGAAGAAGAAGAGGGGTGTAGAGAAACAATGGACTAAACTTAAGGGAGCCATAGCACAGGCAACAAGCCTTTTTGTTATGCAAGTAAGCAAAACAAAGAGAAAGAAAAAAACATTACGGTTCTCAAAGGAAGAGGCCGGGAAGGTAAGAGAGAAAAGGCTAGCTTTGAGGAGGTGCAAGGAAACACAGAGGGGGAAGACAGGGAACTGTATCTGGAAAAGCAGAAGGAGGTGGGGAAAGCAGTTAGGAGTGCAAAGGCACAAACTGAGGAAAAAATAGTCCAGGCATTTAAGAAAGGAGACAAAACCTTTTTCAGGTGCAAATGCTGATTCTTCTAGTGATAGAAAGAACGCCAGGGATGTGATTGTGAGGTTAAAAAGGGAGGGGAGGGAGCAGAGAGGAGCCTAGAAAAAGCAACAATCCTGAACAAATATTTTTGTTCAGTGTTCACAGAAGAAGGAGAAAGAGAAGGACCACTATTGGTGGATAGGAGCACCAGTGGGAGAGAGGTGGACACCAGCCTGGTTACAGAGGAAAGGGGGAAAGGCTATGGGGTCGGATGGGATGCATCCTTGAATATTAAAACTACTTAGAGAGGTGCTGGCAGCACCACTAACAGCCCTATTCAACAAATTGATACAGATGGGGTGGTTCCAGGGGAATGGAGGAGGACAAATGTAGTCTCTCTCCACAAAAGTGGGAACAGGGAGGAGGCTGGCAACTACAGGCCTGTCAGACTGACCTCAGTGGTGGGGAAATTCATGAAGTCACTGCTAAAGGAAAGGATTGTGATATTTTTTGAATCTAGCAGAGCACATGATCTAAGGCAGCATGGATTCATAGCAGGAAGGTCTTGTCAAACAAATCTGATAGATTTCTTTGACTGGGTGACCAGGGAGGTAGATGGGGGGGGGGGTGGATGTGGCCTACCTAGATTTCAGCAAGGTCTTTGACACCGTCTCACATAGGAGGTTGATCAATGAGTTGGGCAGTCTGGGAGTGGGCCCCAAGGTGCTAAACTGGGTCAGAAACTGGTTGAGTGACAGAACACAGAGGGTGGTGGTAAGTGGCATTCAATTCAATCTGAGGAGATGGGGGTGACCAGTAGGGTGCCACAGGGATCCATGTTGGGGCCAGTCCTCTTTAATGTCTTCATAAGCTTCATAAGCGACATCGCAAAAGGGCTGGAGGGGAAGGTATGCCACTTTGCAGATGACACTAAGATCTGCAACAGGGTCGACACTCCGGGGAGCGAGAGGTGGAAAAATGAGAAAGGACCTAAACATGCTTGAGGAGTGTTCGAGAGTGTGGCCACTAAGGGGCACAGAAATCCAAGGGAGGAGCACAAGATGGGGGGAGGTACTGACTGCCACCAGTCAAGAACGGGACCTGGGAGTAATCATATCTGATGACCTAAAGGTAACCAAACAATGTGAGAAGGCTGTGGGAGAGACAGTGGGATGCTAGGGTGCATAGTGAAAGGTATCACCAGCAGAAAAAAGGAGGTGGTTATGCCACTGTACAGATCACTAGTGAGACCTCATCTGGAGTATTGTGTCCGGTTCTGGTGGCGGCATCTCCGGAAGGACATAGACAAAGTAGAGGCAGTCCAGAGAAGGGCAACAAAAATGGTGCAAGGACTGCACCAAAAGTCATATTAGGAAAGATTAGAGGACATCAATATGTATTCCCTGGGGGAGAAGAGAGATGGGGATATAATAAGAGACATTCAAGTACATCAGGGGTATAAACAAGGTACAGGAGGGTAGCATCTTTCAGAATAGAAGGTGTTCAAGAACAAGAGAGCATGATATGAGGTAGAGAGAGAGTAGGTTCAGGGGCAATGTGAGGAAGTACTTTTTCACAGAAAGAGTAGTGGATGCTTGGAACAGCCTCTCTGCAGAAGTGGTGGGGGCAAAAACAGTAGGGGAATTCCAGAATGCATGGGATAAACATAAGAGTATTCTAGCAATAGGGAAGAAAGGGGAAAGCCGCAGATCAACTAGGGTCTATGGTAATGCATTAGGTAGAGAAAAGGGACAGAGTAGGTGGACTACATGGTCCTTATCTGCTGTCACCTTCTGTGTATCTGTGTGTGATATACAGCAATCATTACAGCAGTAACAGCAGCTACAAGCTTCAAGAAGTAAAACACATACAACTGAATCGATGGGAGAGTCCATTAACAAATTATTGGATGGGATTCAGCATCTTGACCAAAGATTTGATGCTTTGAACTCAGAGGTGGAATGTTTACAGCAAGATGCTAAAGTTAACAGAGACCTTAACAGAAGTAAAAAAAAAACAGGATGAAACTAATACTACCAATCTTGCCATTGTAATAGACAAAACTAAGGCTGTTGAAGCTACGACTCTTGTATGGGCAGAGGACAGCTACAATATGATTCATAAAATAGAACTTTTGGAAAACCAGAGAAACTTTGGATTGTTGGACTACCATTAAAACTTGATTCTGAGTTTGAGTCTGTGAGACAGCTAAACAAACTGTTTGTGGAGGAGTGTGGTCTATCCTCCAATAAGTTTCCATTTTTAATCAAGGCATTTTGAGTCTCTAAAAGAAGGTGAAGTATCCTATCTAATCAAGGTTAAGTTTCCTCACAAGTGAGTACTATTCAACCAAATCCGTACTTCAGGGCTACTATGTCTCACTAGCATTCTAATCAGATAGAGATCTGATACACAAGTTGTCACAGATAAAAGGATCACTAACTTACAGAGGTTACTGATTCAGTGTCTTCCCAGACTTTGCCATTTCCATTCAACAGCAAAGGAGAAAGATCCCTTGATATGTTAGAGACAGGTGCACAGTTTCAGCTGCTTGCACCAACTAAAGGTGTGCATCATTCAAAAAGACAAAGAATATATTTGCTTTGAGATTGACCAACTGGCTGATTTCCTTCATGGCCAATACGAAAATGACTCAATTGCTTTGAGATTGACCAACTGGCTGATTTCCTTCATGGCCAATACGAAAATGACTCAAATACAGAAGCAGAATCTCGTCGTCCTTTGAAGCAGGAAATGTCAGCATTGGCAAATGCCGCTGATGGACTTGAATGAATAGTCGGTAATGATACTAGCTAAATGTTAAATGTGTAAGAATTATTAGTTTTCTCTGACTGAGGAATTAGAATGAGACTTTTTGCAATAATATTATGAGTTTAATATTTTGAAACTAGAAATCTATATATCTATACTGTATTATAAGTTAAGATGACACATTTATTTGGATAATATACTTTGATAAATGTAACCCTTTAGGGAGGATAGAGGCATGACAGAGGGAAGTGAATACATGTATATATGTGAATATATATATATATATATATATATATGTATATATATAATATATATGTGCATATGTGAATACATATAGAAGACACTTAATTGGGATACACTGGTGGCGTTTTTTTGTTTTTTGTGCCAATTAAGCAGCTGCCCTGATTATTAGAAGCTATTAAAAGGCATTTACTCTCTCCTCACTACCAGCATTTGCTCCATACATTATAAACATAACACCATAAATACATAATATTGTGCTGTAAACACTGTACTGTTACAGGGTCTGACCACCAGATTAGTTTCTCAGCAATTTCATGGTGTCACTGAAAATCCTGGTTTGTGTGCATTAACTGACTGTGATCTCTCTGACAAATTTTGTGTGACATGTCACAGATCAGTCTCAATTAGGCACCGACTACTTACAGATAAAGTTTGTATTTATACCTCACGAGTGACTTTTAGTTAAAATTCAAGTTCTAGCCAAAGACAAGCTATCTAAGAGGATAGAACTGACAAGGGAGTATGCTGGCTGTTTTCTCCTCCAAAAAGTTGAAAGCCAGTCTGACTTGTTGAATCTACTTGCCATGTTCAATCTACCTGTGCTTACCTAGAGTTTGTTCGGAGGATGTGAGGGTTCTCAGTAGAGAGAATCAGAAGGGAGCAGCAAAACAGCTGTGGGGTGGGCAAAATGGGAGGACCCTATGAACCAGGAAGTAAATCAAAAGATGTGCAGTGGAGGCTGACAGCACTATTCACAGCACATTCACACATGCTCAGTGGCTCATCAGCGGTCCATTAATGGCAGTAGCAGGTAGGCTTAAGGGCTCAGGACAGTCACACCAGCCAGGAAGGGTTCAGGGAAGGGAGTTCCCATGCTCAACAGTTCTAGAGGGTGCAGTAACAGGGTGGTTAACCCAATAAAGTCAATACAGTTCAACATACTCAAGACACCTCGAATATCAGTATGACAGTATATGTGCACAATTACTCTGTATTTCTTGAGCTGTTTGCCAATCACTCAACAGGTCTCTCCTAGCACTTTCACCTAACCAAGGCTTCAAGGGGTTCCCTTGGAGCCCCATAGAGGTGAAGTGCTAGGGTTTTGCCTGTTGGGTGACTGGCAAACAGCTCAGGAAATACAGAGCAGTTGGCCAAATAAACACTTTTCTTTTGAAACTTCATACATGTTCCTGTGATTATTTCTTCAAGGTGTGCAACTAACTACTGAACTGTGTCTACATCAGCCAGGAAGTAGGGGCTTACAACCCATTAATGGCAATGAGTGGGACTGAATTGTCCCATTAATCTAGCATTCTCATCCCAATTAAATGGATGGGGACACCACAGAAATTAATGGTCATGTAATTGGTGCCTGGCAGGATGTCCCGGTAAAGTGGGTGTCATGATTATCCACATTCTGTCTGAGTGGCTTCTACTGTGTGTATATATGTAACAGATAAACCACTCTGAAGTGTGCAGTCACGCTATGATATACACACGCCTTGGTGTGCATTATACGCATGAGGCCGCAGGCCAAGTGCGTCAACTGCCCAGGGTGTGCATATATCAGAGCACAACTGCACACCTCAGAGTGGATAATCTATCTTATAAAATGTTAGAATTGTTTTGGAGGGGGGTAACAGTGCAGGTGTGAGGTTAGCTCTGATATATGCATGGTCATGTGATGTTTTTTATACAATCAGAACACTGACTTGTATTTGTATTTGCTTATCCATTTTATATATATATATATATATATATATATATATATATATATATATATATTAGGCAGTAGCTATAATTAGGGTTGAGTAGGCACTTTAATGTTACACTCAAACTTTTGCACTTTAACAGCTTTGCAACTGTTGAACAGATTTGCATGACATTTGGTATGCTCCTTTCTATAGTGCAAATCTCTTGATCTGGCAAGCTTTGTTCTGGTTGGAAGTGTGGTCTCTGAGTTACATGTATACATAGATACATACATAGATACATATACAGTGTCAGCAGATAAGGGCCTATGGCCCACCCAGTCTGCCCATTTGAGCTTGTAAGTTCAGTTTGTTTTCCTAGAAGTCTGTTGCCCCTTACCCCATGACCTCCAGAATTCCTTTATGTCTATCCCATGCATTCTTAAATCCCGTGATTGTTTCAGCCCCCACCACTTCCTCTGGCAGGGTGTTCCACTTGTCCACCACCCGTTCTGTGAAGAAATTCTTTCTCATGTTTCCTCTGAATCGTCCTCCCTCCAACTTCATCCCATGCCCTCTAGTCCTGGAACATCTATTTCGCTTAAAAATAGTGTTTTCCTGCACCCTGTTCCTCCCTGTAAGATACTTGTATGTCTCTATCATATCCCTCTCTCCCTCCTCTCCTTCAGGGAGTACATGTTCAGTTCCTTCAACCTGTCTTCATAGGGCTTGTGATGCAATCCATGCACCATCTTTGTTGCCCTCCTCTGAACCTTCTCTACCCTATGTCCTTACGTAGGTATGGTCTCCAGAACTGTACACTGTACTCCAGGTGGGGCCTCACTAGTGTCTTGTATAGCAGAATTATGACCTCCCTTTTCCTGCTGGTGATGCCCTGCCTATACATCCCAGCATCCTATTTGCTTTACCTGCTGCCTTGTCACACTGTTTCCCTACCTTGAGGTCATCAGAGATGATAACCCCAAGATCCCTTTCCTGCTTGGTGCATGCTATATCCTCACCCCCCAACTGATTATATTGTGCCAGGGTTTTTGTGCCCTATATACATTATCTTGCACTTCTTTGCATTGAATTTCAACTGCCAAACCCCTGACCATTCTTCAGGTTTCTGCAGGTCCCTTCTCATTCTGTCTACACCCTCTGGTGTGTCTACTCTGTTACAGAGCTTTGTGTCATCAGCAACAGTGAAATTCTGCCTTCTAGGTCCTCAAGCAATGTCACTGATGAAGATGTTGAATAGGACCGGTCCCAGCACTGATCCCTGTGGTACCCCACTGGTCACTCTTCTCTCTGTGGAGTGACAGCCATTTACCACCACCCTCTGTGTCCTGCCACCCACCCAGTTACCTACCCACCACACTACTGTCCTGCCCACACCCATATTCCCAGTTTGTGTAATAGTCTTCTATGTGGCACAGTGTCAAAGGCCTTGCTGAAGTCCAGATAGGCCATGTCCACGCCTCCTCCGCTGATCCACCTCCTAGTCACCCAGTCAAAAATTCAACGAGGTTGGTCTGACATGATCTCCCCTGGTGAAACCATGCTGCCTTGGGTCCTGTAGTCCATTGACAACCAGATGTCCTACCAATCTCCTTCAGTAGTGCTTCCATGATCTTCCCACTACCGAGGTGAGGCTGACTGGTCTGTAGTTCCCTGCTTCCTATTTGTTCCCACTTTTGTATAAGGGACTACATCTGCTGTCCTCAGTCTTTGGGTACCTCCCTGCTTCCAGTGATCAGCTAAACAGGATAGCCAGAGGTTCAGCCACCACCTCTTAGTTCTTTAAGGACCCTGGGTGCACCCCATCTGGCCCATTGCTTTATCAACTCTTATTACTTCCAGTTCCTTCAGGACCCTTTCTCGTGTAAAGGGACTTGTGTCCATTTCTGAACCATTCTCACCCCTTGTACTCCCTTCAGACCCATTACCCTCCTCTAAAGACTGAGCAGAAATACCTGTTCAATATGTCAGCTTTACTGTTGTCATCCTCCATGTGGCTCCCATCCTCCCCCTTCAGTCTCACTATCCCTCCCTTTGTCTTTCTTTTTTCACTTATGTACCTGTAAAAGGTTTTGTCCCCTCTACCCACTGATTTTGCAATGTGCTCTTCTGTCTGAGCTTTGGCTTCCCTAACTGACATCCCTGCCTCCCTTTGCTTCTCCTGGTACTTCTCCCTATCCCCTTCTGCCTGTGTCTTTTGTATTGCCTGAATGCAATCTTTTGGCTTTCACTTTCTTTTGCTACCTCTTTGGAAAACCATAATGGTCTCTCTTCCTTTTCCTCTTGCTAACCTGCTTAATGCATAATTCTGTTGTTCTTGTAATCCCCATTTTAAATACTGCCCACTGTTCCTCAACCCCTGATTCCTGTCCCATTCCCCTTAATGCCTCTTTCAAGTATCTCCCCATTTTCCCAAAGTCTGCCCCCCTAAAATCCAGGATACGTGTTTTTGTGTGGTTTGGTTCTGCTCTTTCTGTGATTTCAAACTACAATGACTGGTGGTCACTGTTTCCCAGGTGCTCCCCCACTGTTACCCCATCACACTGTCCCTGTTTGTGAGCACAAGGTCCAGTATTGCTTCTGCCGAGTTGGTTCCATGACAAGTTGCTTGAGGAAGGCACCCTGAAGGAGTCCAGGATAAATCTGCTTCTAGTTGATGCTGCTGCTGGGATGCTCCAGTCCACGTCTGGAATATTGAAGTCTCCAACCAGTACTACCTCACCTTTGTCTGCCATCCTTTGGATGGCTAGCATCAACTCATATCTGTTTCTTCCTCCTGTGCTAGTGGTCTATAGACCACCTGTGCGGATGGCTGTCCCCATTTTCCTTTCCAGCCTAACCCACAGTATCTCTCCCCATTTTGTTCCTCCTGGATCTCTGTGGCCCTTATGTCATTTTTCACATAGTGCCACCTCCTCCCTTCCTGCCTGCTCTGTCTCTTCTGAATATGTTGTAGCCAGGTATGGCGATCTCCAGTCATGGTTATCATTACACCAGGTTTCAGTGATGGCCACAATGTCCAGGTCTGACTGCACCATGACAGCCTCTAGATCTTCCATCTTGTTGCTAAGGCTCCTGGCATTTGCACATGGCTTTCCATGATTTGACCTCCTAGACTGTTTCACAGTTCTACTCCAGCCCTTCCTTGGTTGTCATTTATCCCTGGTTCTCCTTGCTGTCTGCCCTTCTGCTGAATTTTGCCCCTTTTCTGCTTATCCACCTCTTGGGCACTAATCTCCATCTTTGCACACTGCTTTGCAGAGATAGCCCTCCTCTGGTTCATTGGTTCCACTGCTGGCTGTGGGGGTGAGCAAGTGGGTACCCTCCTTGCTGGCCTGCCACCCCCCTTTGCTAGTTTAATGCTGTCAATGTAGCATTTAAACTTATCATTGGTCTTGGATTCCCCTCCAGGATGGATGCAGGCTGTCAGGCTTGAACAAACCTCCATCCTCCAGGTGGGTCCCCAGTCACCAATGAATCAAACCCTTCCTCACAGCACCAGTTCTTCAACCATGAGTTAAAGTTCCTGGTGCATGCACTCTATGCTCTCCTTGCCTCTCACAGGTAGTACTTCTGAGAAAGTGACAGAAGTAGCTACTTGGCAGAGACCCTCTCAGTTTCCTAAACTCTTCCTGAACTTCCTTTGGCTCCCTATTTGCCAGGTCATTGTACCTAGGTGGATAATGACATCCAGCTCACCTCCGTCTTGCCTTCCCAGTGATCCCCAGGATCTTCCTTCCATCCCTCCATGCCGTGGCACCTGGTAGGCACCTCACCTCCCTGTCCTTCCTCCTGTGTCCTAGCTGGATCCCTCTTATGATGGAGTCCCCACCAGGATTTGCTTCCTCCTCCTCTGGGGTCCACTGCTTTCCCGCTGAGTTCACCTCCTGGCTAACCTCCACATCCTTTCCTTCCACTTCTCTGGGTACCTCTATTTGGTTGTCCTCATTTGCCAGTGTGGCATATGAGTTCTTGAGTGGAATAGGATCTGGGATGTGCCTCTGCCTGACCGCTCTAACCCTCCCTGAGCCCACTGTCATCCAAGTGCTCCTCATTCTTGGCATCCTTTGAGGCAGTTGCATTGGACTGGATGGTCCCTGGATAGGGGTGATGGTACTCCTGACCCAGTTTACTTCCGCTCTGAGTCTGGCTACCTCCTCCCGCAGTCCAGAGAGATGCTTGCAGATAGGTCAGCACCTCAGTGTCCAGAAGGTTTGCCTGAATATGGCTGCCCCACAGCCACTGCATTGCACCACTCCCCACATTATACTGCAATTCCACTACTTGTCTGCTACTGAAGCTCTCCTAGTTCCCTTTTTATTAATTTACTGTCCTAAAAATCCTGCCACTGATCCTCAGATATATTTTTTTAAAGAAAAAGAAAACAATAAATAAATAAATGAATCAAAACACTTGTCGTGCTGAGGGTGGGCTTCTTCCCCCTTATGCCCCTCCTACTTCACACCCCTTACTATACCCTGTATTTAGCTCCTGTCAATCAGATTTAACAGGGCATATAATTAAGAGTTGGGGGAAGGGGAGGGGGGGTGCGAAATTGCAGCAATTAAAGACAGCACAGAATTACACCACCACTATGTTTTAAATTTTCAACAGCCCAAAAACAATTATAAGTAAAGACAACAAAGAAATTATAGTGTCACTAAAAGCCCTCAATCTAAGTTTAAAAGAAAAATAGCAATTACCAGTTACTCTAAAGCACTGAATTGAATATGTTTCCTTCCTTCCCCTTCTGGCTTCTGAGAAAATGAACTCTACTTGCTACTTAACTCTGACTAAGCCCCACCTCCAGTTATCACGTAGCTGAGGTCAGAGGCCAGACAATTAACACCTTCACCCAACTACAGTGCAGTCAGACAAGCCAAGA
The DNA here is from genome assembly GCA_016271365.2 of Neoceratodus forsteri. Taxonomy (NCBI): domain Eukaryota; kingdom Metazoa; phylum Chordata; order Ceratodontiformes; family Ceratodontidae; genus Neoceratodus; species Neoceratodus forsteri. The sequence continues at coordinate 736,180,002 of CM057454.1, forward strand.
CAAAATTTGCAGCAATTAAAGACAGCACAGAATTACACCACCACTATGTTTTAAATTTTCAACAGCCCAAAAACAATTATAAGTAAAGACAACAAAGAAATTATAGTGTCACTAAAAGCCCTCAATCTAAGTTTAAAGGAAAAATAGCAATTACCAGTTACTCTAAAGCACTGAATTGAATAAGTTTCCTTCCTTCCCCTTCTGGCTTCTGAGAAAATGTTACAGAGTTACAGAGATATGAAAAAATGTGTTTTTACCCATTGACTTTGCTGGGGTTTTTCTTTGAACTTGCCTACAGCCCAGCGGGTTTGTTTGTTTGATATGAAATTCTCAGGACAGTAAGGGACTACTAAACAGATGTGCCTTTTGCTAGTCTGGTGAAAAAACAAGCCATTTTTAAGTTATTGCAATTTAAAAATTTGAAAACATCATTTCTGAGCATGCTCAGTAGGCACTTCAATATAGCTGGTTGATATGAAAGAGGAATCCTGCATTATATAAGAAAATTCCTCTTTCGTATGGTTGTCATCTTGTTTCCAGCTTGCCTTTAATTCAAATTTGGAAACACATGTAGCTTGCTTATTGTGACCCCCTAAGTGCATTCTGCACTTTACTGTTTGGAAAATGCCCTTAAAATGTGTGTTATTTAACATTTAAATTCTTTGTTCGTATCGGCGTCATACGACGTAGGATCTTAGTTTGTATGACGATACAAACTAGGATCCTACGTTGTATGACTCTGATACAAACAAATAATTTAAATGTGGATATCTCAGCCATTTGTTTTGGTATTTTCTCACCAAATTTTCAACATAGGAATTTTGGGACCCCACCTCATGAACAATGTAACTGTAATCTCGTTACTCAATCCCAAAAGGTGATTTCATGGTCACTGCATGGAATCACCTTTTGGGACATGAAATCACCTTTCAGGACTGATTAATGAAATCACAGTCCCAGTGTTCATGAGGGGAGGTCCCAAAAAGCCCATGCTGAAAATCTGGTGCCAAAAATCCCCAAAATGACCATGTTACAAGTGTGCGTTACATAGTTTCTACTCACACTCGTAACTTCACCAATTTTTAATGTTTTCACTCCAGATTTTCAGCATTTACATTTTTTCACACCTCCTCACAAACAATACAGCTGTCATTTCTCACATCCTGCCTGAAATGTGTTTTTTCACCTCTGCTGCAGAATGGCGCGTCACTGTGTGAAATCAGCTTTTGGGATGGAGAAACAAAATCACAGTGCCAGAGTTCATGAGAGGACTTCCTAAAATGCTTATGTTGAAAATTTGGTTAAAAAATTCCCCAAAATGACCACGTTATGAGCATGCATTGTGCAGTTTCTACGCTCACTCGTAACCATCAATTTTTCATATTTTCCCTCATGGTTTTCAAGATTACCCTTTTCCACACCTCCTCATGAACAGTGTACAGCTGTCATTTTTCACATCCTGCCCAAAACATGATTTTGCACCTGTGGCACAGAATGGTTCATTCACTGTGCAAACTCAACTTTTGGGACAAATTAACAGTGACATTGTTCATGAGGTGGGGTCCTCAAAATGTCATGTTGAAAATTGGGTGGGAAAAATACTAAAAATGCCCAAGTTACATGCATCCATTGAATTGTGGCACCCAAATCTCGAAAACGATGCGAGATACAGATTTTGTCAAGTGTGTCTCGCTTTGAGGTCTTACTGTCATGATTACAATGACCCTATCATTTTTTTCATAGCTGCTACAGTTGCTGAGATATTGGCAAATTAGTGTTGCAAGTGTTACTTGCCCTATAGGGCTGCTATATGGCTCCTTATTTAATGTGTAAATGCTAGCACAGGGCCCGCGCTCCCACAGAAGCATATCATTGTATGCACAAATGGGCAACGAAAGGGAGATGCGGGGCCTTCACTAAGTTATATTACACTTTTTCAAAAATAAGGAAATTCATTGCAAAAAAAAACTCATTAATGCATCAGTCAGGATTAAAGTGACAAAAAGTGGGGAAATGAAATGTTAGGGTTGAGCCCCTAACCCCCAACCCCCAACCCACAACGCTTCACAGACTGACAGATGTTGGAGTGTGCCATGGGGTCATGAGGCCTAATTCTCACCCATTCTCCTTCACTGTAGCATGTCAACCTGTTTACACATGGAACAGGGTGAGAGTTGGGCCTGATGACCCATGGCACAACACATCTGTCGGTCTGTTGAGGTAGGGGGTGGGGTTAGGCTCAACCCTTAACTTCATTTCCCCACTTTTGTCACTTTAACCCTAACAGATGCATTAACAAAGTTTTTTCCAATGAATATACATATGTATATATATTCAATGCAAAAAACTTTGTTAATGCATCATTTAGGGTTAAAGCACAAAAAGTCAGGAAATGAGACCTTTAGGGTTGCCCCATCTCCCCCCTTGTGGACCCGCCTATCATCCCAAGATTGACAGCTGATGGGGTGTGTCATCGGGGTTGTGAGTCCTAAATGTCACCTCATTCTATCTGTAATCATATTCACAAGCCACAGTAAAGAAGAATGGGGTGACATTTAGGCCTCACAACCCCAATGACACTACCCATCAGCTGTCAATCTCAGGATGATAGACGGGTCCACGAGGGGGGGATGGGGTAACCCTAAAGGTCTCATTTCCTTACTTTTTGTGCTTTAACCCTAAATGATGCATTAATGAAGTTTTTTGCATAGAATTTCCTTACTTTTTGAGAAAGAACAGAAAAGTAGAACGTTGCACAAGTTGGTGGGAGTGCAGGCCCTTTGGGCCCCATGCTCCCACCAACTTGCAAATTCCTGCCTAAGATAAGAGTACAAGTACTGAATATCATATGTATTGCTGGCAGCGCATATGAGTGATAGCGTGGGGCCCACAACCTTGAAAGAAAGCAAAGTGTCAGTCATCAGAGTGGCATAATTCAACACCTGTTTACATATCAGACACACAACTACTACAAATTTTCTCCATTTCAGTAACGCTAGGCACCCTATAAATGTGAAGCCAGTACCACAATGCAAAATGCCCTATGCAAAACATAAAGGGCTGGATATTCAAAAGGGTTGCACCATGCGCAATAGGGTTGTGCCTCCCCAAGTCCAAAATGCGCCACTCTGCGATATTCAGCAGGAGGCAGTTGTACCCCCCAAGTCATGCTGAGCAACAGCACAATGCTAATAAAGGCATGCTCAACTGGAGGGGGAGGAACCATGCATAAACTGCACAGCCCGATATTCAGCCAGCTGTGCAGAGCTGTGCAGGTGCAACCCCCTACCTGCGCCTGCACAACTTTGAGCCCCAAAAAAAAGGATCAAGTCGAGGGCCACCCACAGGTGAGCTGCCGCATTGCACGGCACAACACAGCAGCTGCCACCTATGGGTGGCCCTCCACTTGTTCCCTGTGCCCCCCCTGCAGCCTGATCATGGGCAGATCTCACTCCCCTCCGACTGGCCCGATCGCGGGCATAACAGTAATGAACCCCCCCGACTGGCCCGATCGTGGGCATAACAGTATTAAACCCCCGACTGGCCCGATCGTGGGCATAACAGTAATGAACCCCCCCACTGACCCGATCGTGGGCATAACAGTAATGAACCCCTCCACTGGCCCAATCGCGGGCATAAGGTCAACCCCAAAGACCAATATCCGGTGGTCCAGTGGACATAAAGCCCGATCCGGGCATAAGGTCAACCCCAAAGTCAATTTCCCTGGTGATCTAGTAGCCCCCCACACCCGGGCCCCACCAATCGCTTCCCCCATCAGCGGTGGGTGGCAGCACCACCCGCCTGCCACCCCACTGCCCACCGACTGACAGTTCAATAGGGCTACCCCCATTGGTTCAGAGCAAGAGCCAATGGGCATGCAGCCCATACTGTACAAGACAGTTAAGATTTGTGAATGAATAAATATAGTGGTGCAACTGAGCCACTATAATATATATATATATATATATATATATATTCATTCCAAAAGTAAGATGGATACAGCTTAGGAGAATGGGAATGAACATTAGGGTTCACAACCCCAAAACTCACCCCTCATACCTGTTCCTGCCTGCACAGTGGGGTGGGTTTTTAGGCTTGGGAGACCTAAGGTTGTATTTCCCTACTTTTGATGCTTCAGCCCTATTGGTACATTAACAAAGTTTTTTCAATGAATTTCCTTGCTTTTGGAGAAAGTTTAATCGTATCCTTATTTGATTATGGGAGTGGTAGGAGTGCCCTTTGCTCCCATCCTTGCCCATTGTAATTCTCCCTCATTTCCATGTGCAAGCGCAGGGATCCCTGGGCCCTGTGGATTTGTCCCTCATTTCCATGTGGGACTGTAGGGCCCTCCGGGCCCTGTACTCTCATCAGTCCATAGTGAGCAGTGGGGGCACAGGGTCTTCCAGGCCGTGTGCTCCCATGCATGCCTACTGTATGTAATTTCTCTCATGTGCATGTGAAGCCCATCAGTGCATAGTGTGTTGTGATACCACTGTGCCCTGCAAAGCAGTACTGCTGCCATGTTGATAATGCATACAACAGTATAGGTCATATCTGCCCCATTCATTACAATTCACCAACAATTTTAAAAAGAGGCTTGGCAACATGCAAAACGTTTTAGTACACCCAAAGGGGTACTAAACTATCCATAGAGTCGAAGCTGTATTTTGAAGTATTTTTAAGATATAGCATCTGAAAAGTACCCCAACCATCACAATCTTACCCTAAGGGAAACTCCAAAATTTCAAAGTGTTATAATTGTGCCACACAGTAACACTTTTCCACCAAACCAGCTAAAGTCACATCTTTGGGGCAAGTCCCTTTTCCCCTGAAAATTTCAGCCCAAAATCCCAAATTATTGTTTAGATATACAGTAAAGTGACAAAGAAACAGACATATCTGAAAAAGTAGTGTCACAAATTGCTGTAGTATCCTAGTTCTTTTGGCAAACAATGTCGCAGTTAAGCAGTTCAAACTACATTAACAGAACTACCCCCACAAGATTATGCATGCAAAATTTCATGCACATCGATTGAAGGGTTGCTAACTTATTAATGTGCAAAGTATGCAAAACAGAAAGACTGCAAAAATAGAAAAAAAATGTACATTTAAGAATGTTTAATACACATTATACAATGGTAAAAAAAAATTCTGGACTCTGCTTGGTCAATGTGTGCCTGGGACAGTGAGGTTATCTGAGTATAACCTCACTGTATGAACTCCAGGCACACACTTGGCCACATTACATAACCATAAATCATGCATCACCTCCTGCTGCCAAGCACTTCAGCCCCCCACTCCCACAAAATGGCAGCACCCTCCAAAGCTCACTCTTGAAAATAAAAATAACTCACAACACATTCCTGCAGTCCTCCTTCATGATCAAAAGTAACGGAAAAGTGCCCCACATACAAATCACATTTTTTTAAAACCACACTATGACTGGCTTCAGTCAGTTAACAGCACATGCAGTTTCTCACCTGTAAATACACAACACTGCTTCCACTAGCTTTTTTTTCATTATTTCTATATTGTTTTTCTTCTCTAGAGCAAATAAATCAACTTCCCCCCCCCCTCACAATGTACTGGGCACTTACAGACCTGTTTCCAGAAACTGGAAGCATTGCTCCTACATTCACTTGTTACAGATTTGCAGTTTAGTAGATGCCAGGTTCCACAGCTGGTGGTGAGTCAACTTTAGTTAAACCCGTAAACATGATCAAAATCTGAGGGGAAAGTAAATTACCACCACCAACAACAGAAACAAAAGTGTGTGTGTGTGTGTGGGGGGGGTTAGAACGTGCAACACAAATAGAAAACTGCTTCTTAGGGGCAGCCAGATCAATTCACAGAGCCACTCATTTACCAGCAGCTCCACCTACTAGCCGAAAGGGAACTATTTTTTTAATACAAATACCTCCACACTGATAAATGACCTGAAAAGCAGCTAAAAAATGCTTTTTTTTAATCTTTATTATGAATGATCCATTGTATAATAGCAATAATGCCCTCCATGGTGTGAGTTGTGCTGGGATAACCTCACTTCTGGGGTGTTTGACACACTCACTCTGTGGTCTCATGCCCAACCACCCCAGGCATGAGGTTATCCCAGCACAACACACACCATGTTGTGCATTATTGCTTAAATATCTCAGAAAGCATAAAAGCAATTCAAATGAAATTAGCAATAATAACAGCTCTATCCCTCAAAATTATGCTTGCAAACGGTCATGCAAATCTGTTGAACAGCTGCAAAGTTATGAAAGTGCAAAGTCTGCAGAACTGGATAACTGCAAAAATGTGGGAAAAAAACTACGTAAATTTAAAGATATTTGAGACACAGTATCTTCAAAACCACACAAGTGATTCAAATGGAATTAAAGTCATCAACAGACCAAACCTACGAAACGATGCATGCAAAATTGTATGCACATATGTTGTAGGGCTCCAGAGTTATTAAAGTACAAATTATGCAAAACTGGAAGACTGTTAGTAAAAATGGAAAACAAAACATATGTTTAATGATGTCTGAGACACAATATCTCACAAATCACACAAGAGGCTCAAATTAAATTGATCACATTTACAGATACACTCACTGAGAGGGTTCTGAAGTTATTAAGGTGCAAATATGCGAAACTGGAAGACTGTGAAACAGGAATAAAACATGTAAGTTTAAGAATGTTTGAAACAAAGTATGTCAGAAAACACACAACGGATTTGCATGCAATTTACCATGTCAGGAGATCTACCTCCAGAGTTTAAGCATGCAAAATTTCATGTGCATCCATCAAAGGGTTGCAAAGCTTTTAAGGTGCAAAGTATGCAAAACTGGATGAGAGTGTGGGAAAAGTACTTTCACTTTCATTATACTATAAATTTTCCCATAGGAAATAATGGGAAATTGAAACTGTAATAACTTTGGAACAAATTAATATATTTTCACCAAACCTTCAAAAGGCACATATGTGACCCAAAGGCTTTCTACCCTGAAAATTTCAGATGACAACATAAAGGCATTTCTGAGATACAGGTGGACAAAGGTAAAAAAAAACAGTAAATTTAGGATATTTTGACAGTTTCTATTTCACAAACCACACAATGGATTCACACGGCATTCCACACATCAGGGAAACTGCCCCAGATTATCCACGCCAAATTTTGTACGAATACGTTGAGTGATTCTAAAGTTATTCAAGTTGAAAGTTTGGGGTTTATCATAGAAGTCTGCACTCAACCCTAATATACTGTCTCTACTGCGCCAGTATAAAATATATATATTTAGGACAAAGAACCTCTTTGTGCAAGCACTGAGGCAATGGTTCCCCCAAAGGGCATTTGGCTGGGAAGCCAAGTTTCAAAGAAATACAAAATCAAACATGCCGCCTCAATGTAAAGCATCATGGACTGCATATGCAAATCACCATAGAATATTATGCTGGTTCAACTTTAAGCAGAAATGCATGGTGCCGAAAGGCCTCTCACACAGTTTGCAAAGGGTGCCAACAGAAGACATAGACACGTGTTTCGTCCTACCAGGACTCATCAGTATGCCTCTTCTGTTTGACACCCCAGTGGAATGAACCAGGTACCCTAAGACGGTCTATCTGGGTTATGTTTGGCTGTTTAAGATTTATTTAAACATTTCAGGCATAATCTGTTTGATTCAGTAATGTACTAAACTTGGCTTTTGAAAAACAGCACAAGAGATTTGGAGATTGTTACATTTAGAAGGAATGCTGCAGCGGACTGTCATCATTTATCTTAATTGTGTTAATTTCAGTGTAGGGCCTGTTTTAGAACTCAGCAAATTACAGGGGTGTTTCTTAGTGTTTTCAGATGCAGGTGAGTGATGTCAGCAGAGTAGGTATAAATGGTATTTATTTTAACTCTGCTGATGTCATCAGGATTTATTTCACTCCAGTGAAAATAACATGGTTTATTTCACTGGATTGGTCTCACCCATGGTATAAATATATATATATATATATATATATACACACACACACATATATATATATATATATATATATATATATATATATATATATATATACTATATATATATATACTAGTATATATATATATATATATATATATATATATATATATATATTCTATCGCATTAAACTACATTAATGCATCAGTCAGGGTTGATTTCACACCAACAAAACGGAAATCCAATGTTAGGGTTACCAACCCTACCTCTCCACACACACACCCCTCCACCCTCCAGAGACCAACAGGCATTGGGGTCATCGGTCCTAACTCTCACCCCATTCCATTTGTAAGGAAGCTGAGATGGTACAGTATAGGAGAATGGGATGAGAGTTAGGCCTGATGACCCCAAGGCACATCCTGATGCCTGTTGGTCTGTGGAGGGTGAAGGGTGTGTGTATGTGGGGGGGGTAGGGATGGTAATCCTAACATCAAATTTCCAGACTTTTGTTGGTGTGAAATCAACCTTAACTGATACATTAACAGAGTTTCTTGCAATTAATTTCCATTCTTTTTGAGAAAGTGAAATGTTACTCATATCGTATCCATAGGAGGGAGCGAGGGCCCTCTGGGCCTTGCACTCCTACCCACCCATAAGTGAAGAGGCGTAGCGCAGTAGGGCTGTGTGTTCCCAGTTTTGCATAATGGGATTCCTGGTTGGAGCATGGGCCTTCTGGGCCCTGCAGTCCCACACACTCATAAGCATAGAGACATAGTGCAAAAGGGCTCTGTGCTCCCAGTATTGCAAGATGGTATCCTTGGGTGGGTGCGTGGGACCTCTGGGCCCTGCACTCCCGCTCACCTATAGATATAAAGACATAGCATAGTAGGGCCCTGTGCTGCCAGTTTTGCATAATCGAATACATAGGTGGGAGCACAGGGCCCAAACCCACCCACCCATAAGTGTAGAGGGCATAGTGCAGGAGGCCCTGTGCTCCCAGTGTAGCATAAATTATTGGATAGGTGGGAGCACAGGCCTCTGGGAGCCCGTGCTCCCACCTACCTATAAGAACAGGCACACAGCACAGGCCTAGCAACATTGCAAGTGGCCCTTGTACTGCAAATGTGGCAATATCTCAGTAACCATGGCAACTTTGGAAAAAATTCATTCACAGTTGTATTCATGACCTGGCCACCTCCATGCATGCTTAAAGGTGTACTAAGCTGCACTTAGTAAAAAATTCGTATCTCAAACCATTTTCAAGATATAGCTGCCAAAAGGTGCCATGACCGCCACAATGCTATCCTATTGGAAAATTTGCAACTTCGGATGCTGTAACTATGGAACCAGAGTCAATTTCTTCACCAAGCAAGCAAAAGGCACATCTGTGGGGCAAGAGCTTGCCACCCTGCAAATTTCATCCCAAAAGTCCTAACCATTTTTTTTGCTATGAAGTGGCAAAGAAACAGTTTTTATGGGGGGGCTATTTACCTACTGAACTTTCGCAAAATTACATGGACTTTTGCGAAAGTACCATTGGTTGAGCTGGGAGCACTTTCACAAAAGTACTGCAGAATTTTCTCTAAAGTCCCACCATTCTCGATGCAGGACTTTTGTGAAAGTACCTGCAGAACTTTCGTGAAGGTCCGCAGTACTTTGGTGAAAATTCCACGGCTAAGATGGTGGAAACATTAAAAAAATTAAGAAAATGCAGTTAGGAACTGCCCTTCCCGGGGTCTGTTCACTCCTTCAAATGAAAACCAGCTCCAGAATTACCAGGGGATCAAAGTCACAACTTTTCCATATCCCTCGCTGCCGCACAGCCATTGGCCAGCGTTCATTCGCCTACAGGGCACCCACTTGGTTTAATGATCTTGCCAATGATACTATCAATACCACTGGGCTAGGGGCCTTCAAATCCAGGCTCCGTAACACCCTGGTCGCTTCCAGCATCTGCGACTGTCATGGATAATGTCTATGCAACTCCGCTCCACTACGCTCTTTCCTATCTAGCTCCTTACATAACGCGCACTTGCCGAGTTTGGCCTCTGCCCCATGCTCTACAGCACCTGACAGTACTACCTTCAGCAGCTCACCCCACCCCTCCTTATCCTTACCACCCCCACCTTTCCTTTCTTCTCATTTCGTACCTCCCCTTGCCCCCATTTCTTTCTACCACCCCCCTATTGTCATCTACCTTTCCACTTTACCCTCTCCCTGTCTGTTTGAAATTAATTTGATATCCTTTACCCTTATTTGTGTAACAATTTTGTCTATTGTCATGTGATACCTATGTCTTGATGTGGAACCTTTGTAAAAGAGCCCTGGGCTCAAAGGTAATTGTAATCCTAGAATTGAAATAAATAAATAAAAATATTTTCAGGTATCCTATGTAAAAACTAATACCATAGTCATTTTCCTAGGGCTCCAATTAGATAAACCCAACTGTTGGGGCCGGATATTCAGAAATGCGCCAGAGGCAGGTACAAGAGGGGTACAGCACAATTTTACTGCACCATGGTGCAACGGGCATGATATTCAAAAGTTGTGCATGACAGGATGTGCCTACACAATGCAGCTGAATGTTGCACAGATGCACCATAGCGCAACCAGGGATGCACCAAGGAGCATGTCATGAAGCACAATAGCGCAACCAGGGATGTGCAGGGGAGCAAGCCAAGAAGCACAACAGCAGCAGCAGCCAGTGATGTGCAAGGTGCAGAGGAGCATGCTCCAGGACACACATGGAAAGGCAACAGGCACAGCAGGCAGCAAGCCACAGGGGTAGAGGGCCCATCACCAGGGTGCAGAGTGCGCCAGGTGAGAGGCAAGGTAGGCACATGAGGCCACACCAACCAGGGAGAACAAGGTGGCAGTAGACCCCTGACCATGCTCACCACAGTGGGGCACAGCGGCAGGGTGGCAACAACTGCCCCTGCCACACAGACACTGGCAACCCCTACAGGGAGGCATGGAACATGCCACCTGGACCACAGCCAGCAACACACTGGTGAACAGCACACAAGGCACACACTACATGACCTGAAAAGACAGGCCACGGCCACGGCCACCCCACCCATCCCATGGTGGAGCACCACCAGGTACAACCTCCAGTCCACTCCAGTCATACCACACAGCAGCCATGCACACCATTGCAGCATGGCTCCACATGCCAGCTGCAAAGCAGACATGGACACAGATGGTTAACCATAAAATAAAGTATTGCAACAGGCATATAAAAATGATACACATATATACAAGGAACAGGATAATGGGAACAGGGAACGTTGGGACCACCCAAAAAAAGGGAGGTCAGGGAAGGCAGGCAGGCGGTCAGGGGTAAAGACTACAGAAGGAGACAAGGGAGGGCAAGGGAGGCGGCTCAGGGAAGGAGAAATGAAGTGGACCAATGGTCCCCATGGCCGTCCGTGCCCCACAGTAGGCCAACACTGTCATTGGCGCCTCCATCTGCACTGCAACATCCCCAGCAGCCATACTACCTGGATCGTGGCAGATGAAACACACAGGATCTGCCTCAGTAACCTTGCATGGACATCAGTGGGACTGATACCTAAGACAAAGGAGTGAACATGGTATCAGTGCATGTCCAGAATGCTGCAGCCCAACCACCGTGTGCAGCAGGCATTGGTGACATGCACCCCTGGGCCGGCAAGGAGCCACCCACAGTGAGTGCATCCACATGAGCTGCATACCTGGGGACACACAGCCATGCAGAACATTGCACACCAACTCCTCCCATGCACATCACACCACCGCCATGGCAGGCAGATGACACGGCTATGCAGGAGGATGGCAGTGGCACAGTCAGGACCCAGGTGCACCCACAGCCCACCTGCAGCAGCCACCCACATGTGCGATAGCCACAGAACATTGCAATGGACACTGCAGGCAGTGCACAGCTGGAGGGGCCATGTGCACAGAGGGCCTTTACCCACCCCAACCCCCACTGCCCACCCTGCACAACAAAGAAGCATGAAATAGTGCCTACCTGCATGTTGTGGTGCACCTCGTGGCTGTCCAGCAGCACCGACCATGCAGCCTGCAACTGGTGCACTGCTCCCTGCGGTGGTCTATCCTGGCCTGACCACAGCACCTGCGAGACAAGCACGCCTCCGATCTTCAGGGCCTAGGAGGGAAATATAAAGAAAGACACATCAGTATTAGACTACACCACAGGCCTCCCCGGCACAGTGTGACACCCTGCCCAGCATGTCAGTGGCTCAGCAGCACAGGGCATCCATGGTGTACCACCACAGCCAACAGGACACACAGCCCCAGCCTCCCCCAGCATGGCATGCCAACGGCACTGCCCCACGGACCACTTGATGGGAATGGGCACAGGTGATGTTCACTTACCAGGCGTGGCACAGTACCCCTCCAGACACGTGCCTGCAGTGTCCATAGCCACTCAGGGTCCCTCTGCTGCAGGTCCCCATAGCAGTGCCTGCACTGCACCCCAGTGTGCCGAGCACCTGTGGCCTCCTCCAGACCTTCGGCCACCTCCTGCCACACCTCTGTCCGATGCCTGTTGAGGGGCACCTGGCCAAACAAGGTGCCAGCATGTGGCTCCACGAGTGCCATGAGATTTACTAGCTCCACCTGGGTCCAGTTAGGAGTCCTGGGACCTGTATGGCGTGGTATGTCTGCAGCTCGCTTGGCAATACAAAATAGTGCCCAGCAGCTCACGTGCCACATGTGCTGGGGATGCGTGCCTTGCACTGTGATGTGCTGCCACTGCCTATCATGCAGGCACGGTGATGCGTGACTCAGCAACACAGCACTGCCATGTGCTGCAGGGTACTCAGAAGGGCAAAGGACAACCATGGGGTCAAGGGTCAGCCCATGCACCCTGCGCCACAGTGCCATTGGGCATGGCATGCATGGTGCAAGGTAGGGGCATGTGGGATCCATGGTTCATGGCCCCATAGCTCAGGGGTGCCATGGCACCCATAGTGCAGGGGCACCATCAGCATCATGGTGCCACATCGCTATCGGCACTGTGACACCCGGGCACTGTAGGCCATACAGCACACGAGTGCCATGTGTGCAATAGCGGATGAGCGCTTTACTGTCTATCGCACAGTGTGCATCAGCTACGCCACTGGTGTGTGTGATAGTGGCGTTCGCATGCATGCGGTATGGCCTGTTGCTTATGTCACAATGTTGTGCCTTGACTTGTGCATGTGCAATTTCATTGTGCAATGTGCAACTTCACGATATTCAGCTGCAATATGCAAATCAGCTTATTAGCCTATCCACGGTGCATCCACTGCATTTGCATCTCATTATAGTTGCGCAACCCCTCATATGCATGCGTTGCACTATAAAGGTGTCATGGGAATGCACAGGGTATGGACCAGTATTGCATCCCTTAGAGGTATGAGGAACACTGCGGGGCTGTTGGGGCGGTGGAATGGGAGGGTGGAGGGGGATTTACCAGGCTGTACTAGCACATGTCATTCCCCACAGAAAAAAGCATGACCAATAGAGAGGAGAATGAGGACCGTGGGCCTGCATGCAGGTGCAGGCCCAAGTTCACCAGGGCAGAGTCGGATGCCCCATTCCAGGCTTACCTGGACCAGGAGCCATTCCTGAGTGGCTCCACAGACACCCCACAGGCCTGGACAACAGCATGGGAGGGTGTGGCCCATGCTGTGAACCAGCAGGGCAGCCACCAATGGTCTGTGCAGGAGTGCAAAAAGAAAGTCGGCACAAAGTGGAGGCAGACCAAGGAGAAGGTGGCAGCCATCTGGGCAGCATGTACCGCCACAGGCTGGGGTCAGCTTGCTGTGCCCCAACTGATGCTGCAGGAGGGTGTTCCCGGTGAAGGCTTCCAGGCAGGTGGCGCCCATCACTGCATGGTTGGTATGGCTGTGAGGGGGGCAGGGGGGCCTGGGGGCAGGGGTGGGAGACAGCAACACTAATGCGACTGTGTTCCCTTTCAGCTCCTGAGCACCTGCATGCAGCGGCAGGGGTGGGGGTGTCCACCGTGCTGGCGGTCCTGGACCCGGAGGACCATCCATCCACCTCCAATGGACTCCAGGGGCAGTTTCGACTGTAGGTCAGCACTGCTGTCGGTCAGGATGCCTGTGGCGTGGGTGCGGATGAGGCCCTGGCAGGGTTCCAGCATGACACCAGGCATGGTGTCCTGTGTGCTGAGACACTGATCAGGGTGGGGTCCAGATCCGATGATGACGAGACCTTCATCTCAGACAGTGATGTTGTGGCCGCAGGGGAGGTGCCCATACCACACACCCGCCACAGCAGCACAGACGGTGTCCCGGTGGTGGTTGTCTGCCCACCTGCCACTGTGACTGGTGTCATTGAGAATGCCACTGGTGCAGCAACAGCTGGCGGTGGTGGCAGTGGTGATGATGGTGGTGCAGCTGCACCGGTGATACCCTGCGCACAGTGGCTGGAGGGGCAGCAGCAGCATCCGGACGGCATTGAGGGGTGGCCTGGGGCAATGTCTGCCGATGGTGCACTGCATGACAACCAGCCCCAGGAGGGACCTGCCGTGCAGCACCCCCCTTCACAGAGGGCTGGGCCGCAGGGTTGGGCTACATTCGTGGGTCAGCAGAGTGCCCATATGCCCCAGGGTGATGACCCCTTGAATGAGCACACCCATCTGCTGTGTGCCTCCATTGAGCAGCAGGTGCTGGTCATGGCAGGGGTGCATGCACTCTGTGTGGAGCTGCACTAGGCAGCAGAGTGGTGGGACAGGGACTTTGCCCTGCTCCTGGCCAAGAACACATGAATGCAGGTGGACATGACCACAGCCATGGATCGGCTCACCGCTGCGGTCACAGCTGGACTGGCACCACTGGCCTCCCTGGTGCATGGCTGTCTGCCGCAGACTCCGTGGAGTCCATTCTCCACCCCTCGGATCTGCTGTGGGCATTCCGGGCATGCCTGGTGCGGGCATGTTTGGGGGTCTGCAGACACCTGCGAGGACCCAGTCACCTTCTCGCAGTGTCACCCCTGGGGGACCATCTGTGACACCCCCTGAGGCCGATGCTCAGCCTGTGTCCGCTGTGCATTCTTGGTGGGGTCATCCACTTGTCTGCAGTGACCATGCCACCTTGCGGCATTCCTGAACCACCCACCTCCACGTCCGCCGTATGCTGCTGCCCTGTGTGCACATTGGTGTGGTGTATGCATATGCGTCCCATGGCCATGACATCCGTGGTCGACGCCGCACATGTGCCATGTGCCCACCCACCCGGCTGCTGGCCACTGTAGGGTGTGCATGATGATGCCAGCATAGTGTTGACTGCCACTGTGCACTGGTGCTCAGTGTCTGACACACGCCCTGTGCCCGCTCTGGGTGGGGGAATGGTGGGTTCTGTGTGTATGTGTGTGTGTGTGTGGGGTGGTGAGGCTGTGCTGCATGCTGCCACGGTGTCCGGTCCCACGCCTGTCCACACCCCCCTCCAGCTGTCCCTGGCATGGGGCGCACCCATGCATGCCTGTCCACTATGCCATAGGCCCTGGTCTTGCATGTGGTCATGGTCACCAACCTGCATGCTCCATAGTGCTCCTCTGTGAGTGTGTCCCTGTGTTGCTGGGCCATCCTGGTCAGCTGGAGATCCCTTCACCCAAGGGGGCTGCCCACCACCTCCAGGCCCGATGTCCCTGTCGTCCCCACTGCTGTCCCCCTCTTCGACCTCAACAGCTATCCCACCATCGGTGGCCATATTGTGCAGCATGCAGCAGGCTAGGAATAGGCCGCAGGCCTTTGAGGGGCTGTACTGTAGGGCACCACCAGACCTGTCCAGGCAATGGAACTGAGCCTTCAGCAGCCCAAACACCCACTTGATGATGTTCCGTGTGCTGGCGTGTGCCTCATTGTATTGCTCCTGTGCTCGGCTTGACGGGCGCTGGTATAGGGTGAGCAGGCATAGCTGGAGTGGGCAGCCACTGGCACCTGTGTGTAGAGGTGTCTGGTTAGCATGGTGGACTGTGTCAATGCACCCCCCCGGCCGTCAAGGCTACAGCCCCTGGCACCCATGCCCAAGCAACCCCCACACCCTGCCCTACTGTTCCCAGCATACTGCATCCACAGCATACTCACCAACTAGGTGGCCAGTGGGGATGTCCTCACTCTCGAACCTGTGGCACAGTGCTGACTGGTGCCAGATGAAGGCATCATGTGCTCCTCCAGGGTGTGTGGCACAGACATTGATTATGCACCCCCTGTCATCGCACACCACCTGGCAGTTGACACTGGGGTAGCCCTTCCTGTTTATGTACGCTA
The DNA here is from genome assembly GCA_016271365.2 of Neoceratodus forsteri. Classification (NCBI taxonomy): domain Eukaryota; kingdom Metazoa; phylum Chordata; order Ceratodontiformes; family Ceratodontidae; genus Neoceratodus; species Neoceratodus forsteri. Next base: position 736,196,219 of record CM057454.1, read on the forward strand.
CCCCCTCCAGGCCTGGTGGTGCATGGATGCCAACATGGGTGAAGTCGATGGCCTCTATCATGCCAGGCAAACGTGCCACCCTGTGGAACTCCTGCATGTTTGCTATGTGTTCTGCCAGTGTGCTGGGGAAATGGATGTACTCCGCAGCATGTGGCAGCAGTGCACTGAGGAATTGTGTGAGGAGCCATAACGCGGCTGACTGGGTTATGTCTGTGGTGTCCCCTGTTGGTGTCTGGAAGGTCCCCATGGTGAGCAGGCACATGACGGCCATGACCTTTGTCTCCACCGACAGGGTGTGACTCCGTCTTGTGGGTGCCTGCATGTCCTCACTGCACAGCTCACAGAGCCACCTCAGAATAGCCTGTTTTAGGTGGTACCAGACCACGATCTCTGTATCACTGTACTGTTCGAAGGTGATGCGGGCACAGTACCACTTGTTCTGGGCGTACCACCAACGGGCCCTTCCATGGCCGTGCTGGTCTCCAAGCTGCCTCCTCACACCCCTCATTACTGCCTCCATCCGGAATATGGCACTGGCCATGTCTTGGGTTGTACATCCACCCCCCCGGGCAGCTCTCTCCCCAGGCCCCCTGGCTGTGTGCTGGCATCTGTGCCCCTGCACCGGGCACACCCCTGTGTCGTGGTTGCCTGACCTGCGGTCTGTGGCCTCTGCCTCCCACCTCTCTGAGCCCCTGTGCAGCCCCTCCTGTACTGGGTGTCACTGGCACTCGCTGCATGTTGCCTCGGACCCTGTCTTGCACCCACACACAGTCTCTCACACACACACACACACATATGCTCACACTCCCAGACTTTGGCAGTGTCAGACTCCCTGGTCCACACTGTGTGCCTCTCCCAGCCTGCCTCACTCCCTGTGGCTCCCTTTCAGCTGTTCAGCCTTCCCCCTCACTCTCCCTCTTTGTGGCTCCCCTCTGGCGCAAGCCTCCTTCCCTCACTTGCTCCCTCTTTTTATGTGCACAAGTCTGCTCTGCGCAAGTCAAGTTTGCTCCACGCTTGCACCATTCACCTGCCTGTTGAATATCGCACTGTGCCGTTTATGCATGGCTACACCCCCTGCACTTGCACATGCATTCATTGTCATTGCGCATTGGTGCATTGGAACTTGCACTGTGCTACTGCTGTCACTGAATTTCGCTTTCTGGTGCATTGGCGCAGTTGCGCCGGCACATCCCTGTTGCGCAGTGTGCAACTGCTCTGAATATCCCGGTCTTGGTGTTTACCAAGGGGCAGTATTTTTTGAACTGCATCATTTTGTTCCTCCTCACTAACTGAAAACAAGATGGCAGCAGCATGAAAGTTTTACACCCATTTGTGGCAGTAAAAAGTGCTTTCAGTGTCAACGTAAATTTTTTCCCATAGGCTATAATGGAAAACTGAATTTTAATAACTTTGGAACTGATTAATATTTTTTCACCAAATCTTAAAAGGCACTTCCTGGGGGGGGGGGGCATGGCTAGCATTACAACTAGGCAGACACGTGTTAGCCCGGCTCCACATGGACGGCATTGAAAGCGACTTTGAGGTGACTCATACTACTGCAAAATGAATTACTTAGCAGAAGATAACTGTGTGGGTTAAAGACCTCAGGAAAACATAGAAAATAAACAGTCTAAACTAAAGTTCTAGCCTGTGGAAGCATCAAAAGAGCATCGAAGGGGGTCAGAAGACTACATCAGACAGTACAGTAGGCCCGTTATTCCGATCCGCCTGGCATCAGCATGTACAAACTAGAAAGATCTCTGGCTGTGGTCCCTGCAACTCTGGCCCAAATGCAACATGAAATGAAAGCTGAGTTTACAAACATAACTGCACAAATTATGCATCTCCAGAGTGTGGCTAAAGGCCTTTCAGAAACATCCGCATCACATACAATGCAGATTTCTGAGTTGGAGCATCGGGTCAGCGGTTTGGAGGATTTCCTAACAGAAGTCACAGATGAAAGAAATGGCATGAAGAAACGCTGGAGGAATTGGCAATCAGGCTTGATGACCAAGAGAATCGATCCAGGCACTCAAACTCGCACATAGTGGGCCTACCGGAGGGAGTTGAGGGGTGAAATCCAGAGAAGGGCCTGCAGAAATGGTTGGTGGTTGATTGCTTCAGGAAGCACTGGAATTTGATGTGGAAAGAACACACAGGGTAGGCCTGGCTCTGAAACCCGGTGAAAGGTCCCGGCACTGTCTAATCAAGTACTTGAGATTTGTAGACAAGGAGACGTTCCTTAAATGTGCTAAATGTAAGGGTCCCATTGCCATCAACAACTCCAAAGTGCATATCTTCCAAAACTACAGCAGGAAGCTGCAACAGCAAAGGCAAAAATTTAATGCAGTGAAATTGAAGCTATTTACCATGGGGTGGTCTTTCGCCTTTAGGTATCCAGCTAAGTTTCACATAGATAGATTGAGTCATCCTCCCAAGTTCTTTATATGTTATAAGGCGGTGGAGAAATGGGTCGAGGAGGAAGCCAAGAGGTGTGCAGGGAGCTCACCGCCAGACCAGAGAGACAGATAAGTTAATTGCTGCACCCTCTGTCGCATGAATCAACATGGCGGGAGATTTACTATTCTTGCCCAAGAATAAGGGCTGAGAATGATCTACCTGCTGGTTATGAGCAATCACAGCTCCTATTTAACCTTGCCTTGGCTGGGCTTCTTACTCTTTATCCTGCATATTGGACGGAATCTGTTTAAATTTGGTTCACGGGTTACCTACTCTCCCAGTGTTTAGCCTGTCTGTATTCAGAGAGGCACAGTGGGGTGTTTAAGTGTGGGTCACGGGTTTCATAATTTCACCTTGAATACACCCTTCTGACCATGTCTGGGACATGGGTATTAGTGGGGAGCAGGCAGCTTGATACCAGCAAGACCGAGGCCACGGACACTCCTTCAGGGACAGAGCAACTCCACAGCCTAGTGCAAGGGGACTGGGGCCTAGGTAGACACCCACGCTCACCCCCACCAGGTAACATTTTGGGCCCTTTTTTCCCTATCGCCAGAGCTGGAAGACAGATTACTTATGCCAGCGGAATTAAGGGCTTTTGTCATGTATGCCTAATTTGGAATTTTAGTTTTCAAATACTGTCCACGGGGCCATTTCCCTTTGAACAATTGTATATTATAATAAAGAGTTGTTAAGCTATCTAGGATTACATAAGAGAAATAAGGTTTACTTTCTTGATATAACTGCAGTTGGAAGTCGTGAGTCACCTCAACATGAGCACAAAATTAAAATGATGCCTATTCTATGTTTAAAATGTTACGATTTGTATTTTATGTGTTACTGTTCGCCAGTTGTTTGCAAGGGAAATCTATTCGAACTCGGCTGTGTTTGGGGGGGATACAGTACACTGTTGGGGTGGTGGGGTGGGGATCAGTGGTAAGATGGGGCTATGGGGAAGTATTGGGGTTTGTGGAAAGAGAGGGAACATGAGGTTGGGGAATTATAAATCAGTAGGGTTCGATGGGGGGGGGGGTCCTCATCTCCAACAGAGACGATAAACACTGTGTGTCTCCAGAGGTGTGCAGGATGTTGCTGGCCACATGGAATCTTTTTGGGAGTGGGGGGTACAGGGATATTAAGAAGGAAAATTAAGATGTTCCGGGGTGTTCTCAGATTATCTGTTTGCAAAGTTTTCAGTTGCAACAAGCAATTTGCTTTCAAAAGAGATATCAATGTTTTAATAATGGATATGTCACTGCATGTACAACTAGCTGTAAAATGTTTATACACTATCTTGGATCATGGCTAAAACAATTACAGTAGCCACATGGAATGTGAATGGGCTGAAATCCATTGTCAAAAGGAAAAGATTCCAGGCAGAGTCTAAGAGGTCTAAATGGCATGTGGTCCTGATTCAGGAGACGCACATGACCCAGACAGAGACTAAGAGGATCAGTGCCTCAATGGGGGGCACCTGGCTCTCCTTGATCTTCTCCTCCAAGGTGAGAGGCATCTCGGTGTGGTTCTCCAGTGGGTCTCATGTTAACATACTGGGGCAAATAATAGACCCAGCAGGAAGATATACGTTGGTATGGGCTGAGATCCAGGGGGTTGAGACACTTTCTTTGGGATCAATATATGCCCCAAATGTGGATGACCCCAGTTTCTTCCAGAAACTAGCCCTGGACATGGTGAGTTGGGTGGGCCCCTGGATTGTGTGTGTGTGGGAGGGACTTTAACTGTGCAAGAAACACACTTTTCGACCATTCCAACCTGTCCCCCATCACCCTATCTAGGAATGCAAAAGCTCTGGGTAAACTAGAATCACAGATTGGTCTGTCAGATGTGTGGAGACATATCAATCCCACAGGCAGAGACTACAGCTTTTATTCTCACGCACATCAATCTTATACATTCATAGACAGATTACTAATAAGCCCGTCGCTCATCCCAGTGGCTAGCACAGTACAATATTCAGCCATCATACTGTCAGATCATGTCTCCCTCTCGATGGTTCTATCCTCCTCTGATTCACCCTGCGGCCAGACAGTGGAGGTTGGACCCCCTCCTCCTTAAAGATCAGAAATACATTAGGACCATGACTAACAACATTCAGGAATTCTTACAATTTAACAAAAAAGGAGAAACCTCCCACTGGAACAGATGGGAGGAGTTAAAAGCATACATTAGAGGACTAATGATAGCTTACTCAGCCTATTCCAAAAAATTAAATGAACAAGAGACTGAATGACTCCGTGTTAAAACTGAGGCCTGTGAGGAAGTGCATAAATGGCGGCCTACCTGATCATTGTACATGGTAATCCAGAAACTGAAGTAGCATTTTAACATGATTAGTAGCGCTAGAACAGAACGGGCCATTTTATTGTCTCAGGCGGGAGCTTACTTTGATGGGGACGGTGGGGGGAGTAAGCTTTCAGCCTGGCAACTACGGCACAAAGAGGGGGACTACCTGGTGGGTCAGATTCACCAAGAGTCGGGGGGCTGGTTCCGGACTCAGCAGCAAATGGGGACTCTCTCAGAGCCATTTGCAGCACATTTTACACCTCGGAGGTGAATCCCGCACCACAGGAGATAAACCTTTTTTTTCAGGGGCCCCTCTTCCAAAGCTGAGGTTGTAGGTGGCACAAGCATGGGAACAGCCTATAACCAAAGTGGAGGTGCAGGCTGCAATTGGTACTTTGAGTGGGGGGAAAGTTCTGGGCCCAGATGGCCTGCCCATTGACTCCTTCAAGAGCTTTGCTAAAATTTTGCTAGACCTCCTTCATGACATGTTGAGGAAGAGTCTGGACATGGGAGAGTTGCCCTCCTCCACTCAATCCGCCACCATCATTGTGTTGTCTAAACTGGGGAAGGACCCTTCTTGGTGTGTGTCCTACAGGCTGATATCCCTGCTTACTGCCGATTATAAGATTTTGGCTAAGGTTTTAGCCTCCTGGCTGGATCCTGTACTTCCAGACCTTATTCATCCAGACCAGTCTGGCTTTGTTAACGAATGTCAGGGTAAGCATAATATACATAGAACCTTAAATGTAGTGCATCATTGGGGTAAAACTGCACAGAGACATGAGGCAGAGATTCTTGCGTTAGATATGGAGAAGGCATTCAATCGAGTGGAGTGGGGATATCTCTTTGAAACTTTGAGGAGGCAGGGACTTGGACAGTCCTTTATCTCTTGAACAAAAACATTATATAATAACCCATAGGCCCACTTCGCAGTAAATGGTTTGGTAACTACTCCATCCACATTGGGGCATGGCACTAGGCAGGGCTGCCCGCTATCTCATCTTTTATACATACTATCGCTCTAACCCCTGACCATGGCCATTAGGGAACATAACGGGATTAGGGGCCTAGTGGGTGGTGGTTCAGAGCATAAATTAGACTTATATGCTGATGACCTGCTACTATATTTACTGCACCCAGCACAGGATTTACCCAGGGTTCACCAACTGATGGGGGAGTATGGTAAGTTGTTGGGCCGTAAGGTGAACTGGACAAAAAGTGAGTTGCTCCCAATTGGTAAGTTAGAAAGAGCGGACCTCATAGGGAACTTGGGTGGTTTACAATTAGTTACAAAAATAAAATATTTGGCAATCTGGATAGCGGCCAAGATTAGTTCATTATATGCCCTAAACCACAATCCCCTGTTGTCAAGGATCACGGGGGACTGTGACAAGTGACAAGTCCTTCCATTGTTCTTAATAGGCTGGGTAGGTGTAATTAAGATGTCTATCCTACCAAAATGCCTGTATCTCTACCAATCTCTGCCCATCAGGATTCCAAAGCTCCACTTCAAGTGTATACATGCAGTCCTGCATACATTTCTTTGGAGAGGTAAGCCAGCCAGGATTAAGAAAGACATTTTACAGTTGCCTACTAGAAATGGTGGGGAAGGGGGTCTTCCTAACTTTCAAGGATATTATTGGGTGGCCCAATTGGTGTTTCTTTTGGTGGGTAATTCTAAAACTAACCACAGCTGGACTGGATTAGAGGAGGATTCCTTGAGAGGCTCGCTTCGAGGGGATCTATTAGCAGCTTCCCTATGGCCTAATTTCACAACTCTAGTCACCAACCCCTTCACGGATGCTACTTTAAAAGTCTGGTTGGAGGTTCACAAACACATTAAGCACGTTAACGGACAGTCCCCTCACATTGGCCTGATTACAGCAATCCAAGCCAGGGGGAACAGTTCGGTCCCATTGGAGCAGAGGATGTTGGGGTGGAAGTGCAAAGGACTGACCTCGGTATCACAGCTGTATGAGGGAGGCAGGATCTTAAGTAACCCCCTTTCAAATAGGGGTTCCTATAAATGTCTTCCTGGGCTTGCCTAATGGCCATTGTCAGGATGGGTGTCCTGTGTCTGCAGTAGTTTAATGTGTCAGCATGAGAGTGCTCTACTAAGCCCCTATGTCTGTCTCTTAAAGGGAACCCTTATAATAATAATAATAAACTTAATTTATATAACGCTCTTCTCAATGTATCAGAGCGCTGCACAACAAAACAACAATTAAAACCATAAAATATTAAAATACTATTCGGTAATCCAATGGACCATAATAATCCCATAAAACAGTCAGTTACAGAGCAGCACAATGTGCCAGCTGAAATAAATAGGTCTTAAGGGCAGCCTTGAAGATCTCCACTGTCAGGCACTCCCATACCCGTCGAGGCAGAGAATTCCACAAGGTGGGGGACACAAATGAAAATGCCCTTAATCCAGATGTTTTTAGTCATGCCCATTGAATCTCCAGCAATCCCTCATCAGTCAAGCGGAGTGGCCTGAGGGGGCAGTAAGGATGCAGGAGATTTTGCAGGTAGCTCGGTCTCAGTCTGTGCAGGGCTTTATAGGTTAGCAAGCTGACATTGAAGGTGATCCACCACTGAACTGGCAGCCAATGCAGTTCACGCAGCACAGGCATAATATAACTAGATTGAGATGATCCGGATAACAGCCTTGCCGCAGTGTTCTGCAACAGCTGAAGGTGGTGGATATCAACCCCCGGAAGCCCTAGGTAAAAGAAGTTACAGTAGTCCAGGTGTGAAGTCACAAAGTCGTGAATCAAAGTTGGCAAGTCACCAGATGGAACTAGGAGCTTAATCCGGGCAATATTCCTCAGATGGAAGAAGGAGGACTTAACAATGGCCAACACCTGAGAACAAAGTGTCAAACTGTCATCAAGAATTACCCCCAGATTTCGCACCCATTCAGAGGTTGGTAACTGGGACCCTCCAAGCCAAAGTCCTGAGGGACATCCCATCCCCAATCCCTCTATCCAGCAACCAGGATCCACCACCAACATCTCAGTCTTTTCAGAATTAAGTTTCAACCAGCTGGTATTCATCCAGTCCTGGATTTCTGCCAGGCAGTTATTAAAGACCCTGGTCAGGCACAAAGGGCAGGTAGAGTTGTGTATCATCTGCATAACAGTTAAACCTTAGTCCATACCAGCTCACAATGTCTACTAATAGCAGCACATACACTGCGAACAACATGGGGGACAGCACAGAACCCTGTGGCACCCCACAAAGCAGAGGGAATGCCTCAGAGGAATAAACCCCCAAGACCTCCCTCTGTGATCTACCAGTGAGGAATGAATGGAACTGTCTGAGGACTGTACCAGACAGGCCGCAGATGGCATGCAGGTGATCCAGCAGCACCCAATGGTTCATGGTGTCGAAGGCTGAAGAGAGATCAAAAGATGCCAAGATTGTGAGGGACCTCTGGTCTCTCGCAATCAGGAGATCATTGAGCACCTGAACCAGAGCAGTCTCGGTACTATGCATTTTATGAAATACGGACTGGAGAGGGTCATAGATGTCATAGATGGTAAGATGGTTCTCCAACTGTAGCGCCACGATTTTCTCAATAACCTTCCCCGTAAAGGGAAGATTAGAGATCGGATGTTAGTTGGCAGGGCAGTCTGGGTCAAGTGAAGATTTCTTGAGAAGGGGAGTCACCACTGCTTCCTTTAGGGAGCAGGGAAACCCACCCATCTCCAGTGAACACCAGACTGTCTCTGCAAGGACCAGGCTGATGACATCAATACAGCCTAATAAAAGGCGAGTAGGGCCTGGATCCAAACCACAGCTGGTCGGGCGCATATCCTTGAGAATCCACATGACATCCTCAATCCCTAGCCAATCGAATTCCATCCAGCAAAACCAAGGTGTCACAACATTCAGCCGACCACCATCCCGCCCAAAGAATGAGCCGAACTGATCTCTGACATGATGCCAGTAACTTTAGCAGCAAAGAATTTAGGAAACTCCTCACACTTTTTGGAAGAAAACGCTCTCCAAACTTGTAGACAGGCTGGATTGCGTAGTCTGTTGACAGTTCAGAAGAGCTGAGCTGGTCGATTCTGAGCTGCAGGAATCTCCCTGGACAGGAATTCTGCCTTCTTACGGGTGATTGCCGACCGATAGTCCTTAAGATGTCCCATCAGTCTAAGTCTGTCGGCATCGAGGCCGGTTTTACACCAGCTATGTTCTAACCTTCACCCTACTCACCTCAGCTCCCTCAAGACCCCATCAAACCATGATGAACAAGGGTGGAGGATGAGAGGGCGAATACAGATGGGAGCCAATGCATCCAGAGCCACCGCCACAGCCTAATTATAGGCTTGTAGAAGGTTCTCGGGACCCTCGCATGTAGCCGGTAATCCCGATAGGTCCAACTCCGCCAAAAGACCATCTGGGGTCACACCCCGCAAAGGGCGGTATTGGACCAGCTCCATAGGTACAGGTATACAAGGGGGAGCAAAGAAACTAAACCTTATAAAATGGTGATTAGACCAACTGACCGGTTCCAGCACCAAATCGGAGGTCTCCATCCCCAGGAGGAAAATCAGATCCAACGAGTGGCCTTGAATGTGAGTCGCAGAGGCAACTGCCTGTGTGAAACCCAAAGAAAGCATAAGTTGGAGGAAGTCTTGACTGAACAGCAAGAGTTCGTCATCAACCCAGGCATTGAAATCACCCTGCACCATTAATCTGGGGACTCCAATACCATGTCAATGACGAAGTCCGCGACTTCCTGCAGGAACAACTTCTCAGCTCCGGGTGGACGGTAGATGAGAATGATCCTGCACCCCACACGTGCGACCACAACACACTCGAAGGATCTAATTCCCTCAACTGGCAAGTCCATAAGGCTCAATTCCAATTTAAAACAAATTGTTATACCCCCGCCCCTGCGATCCAACTTTGCATGATGTATCACTGAGAAACCAGCCAGAATTGCTGCCATCAAAATAGGGCCAGCATTATCATCCAGCCAGGTCTCGGTGATGCATGTCAGATCTGTTGACCCAACAAGATTGGCTATAATAGCCATCTTGTTCTAAATAGATCTAGCATTGCATAACACCATGCGAGTTGGATGAGATACCAGAACCGACCGATCAACTGGCCCACTAAAAGTGGAGCCCTTGGGTATGGGCACCAAACAAGGCAAACCTCGTTCGGGATTCCATTTCACCACAGGCGTCTCCTGGTTTTCACTACCTCAGTCTGGCTGCCTGCTCTCCCCCCTGCTGGGTCTAGGACCCCTGCCCCTCTGCCTTCTGCCCACTATCCCCAGTGCCCTGCAGTGGCCATAAACTGTCGCAGACAATGGGGGGGCAGTCAAAAGGGTGGAGGCTGCAGAGCTCGGAAGAGGAGTAGCGCCTAATAGAGAGAGCAATCTGCCAACACATGCAGACAAAACCAGAACTCCAGCCCTCAATTATCCAAAAATAACACTCGCACACACCCAAACCACTATACAACTAAAATAATTAAATAAAACCCCACCACCCCACAACTTAAATACACTAAAGAATAAATAAAACTCCAATAACACCCCAATCCAAAAAGTAACCCCTCAAACTACTAATAAACCCCCCTCAGTTCGGGATGAAGACAGAAAATATATACAAAGAAGCAGGTTCAGTCAATATTCCAGCTGCTAATCTGCTATGCTGAGGCACTCACCCCTCAGCAAGCAAATATTAAATGTCCAGTGGAAAACACCAGTCTCTCACTCCAGCAGTTCTCCAATCTATAAAGTTTTGTGCAAAACAAACTTATAAGGGATTCTCTCACCACCTCCAATCCAAAACTAAAAGGCAGACATGGAACAGTCAATCCACCATCACTATGGAACCGTTCTTTATCCACAGTCCATGAGAATAGGAGCACATCCTGCTGAGATTTTCACCCAAATAAAGTCTCACCGAATGACCTTGGCTGGGAAGAGCAACCCCCCTGGGAAACTGAGGCCCCAAAAGGAAACTCACCAGCCACCAATTAGGGGACACCCTAGGAAATCGAGATCCTACTGCCCTCCAGCTGCAGTTCCCCAGCACCCTCACAGGGAGGCAACCTGACCCACACTCAGCCACCAGGCTAACTCCCTGGGTTAAATCACATCCACAGCCCCAGAAGACAGCAAGCAGAATCTGCGATGATAAAAGTGGCCCAACTAAAATTCAGGTGAGGGAAGAAGCGGAAAATGCTCCCTGATGGCTAGGGAGTTGGGCCCTGATTTCCCCAGCTGTCCTCCAACAGCCACATGGCCTAAACCCCTTCACTACAGAAGCTCTTGCCCTCCAGCAAAAGGCTCCTGCAGCAAAAACCCCAGACACCCAAGTCTGCAAACAGCCCCCCCCCACACACACATGGAAGAGCTCAGTGGCCAAAGTCCAGATCCTCACTCAAGGCAAAATGTCAAAGTTCCCAACCAGTTCACACTCTGGGAGACACAAGGCAGTAACAAAACTGCCAACACTCATAACCTCAAACGAACTTCCATCATAGGTCGTATGGGTCCTCACTCCTCGATGTGAATTCCTTTCCCGGACAACAGGATCCTTTAGCAGTGCAAAAAATGGGCTACAAGAGAACCCCTCTGCTCCACCAACTGCCCTTAAAGAAACTGCTTGCAACTATGAAAACTGCTGCAAGCAACAGCCAAACAGAAGCACTCATTGTGACATATGAGCATTTCCAGACCGAAAGATAATGTTAAAATATTTCAACGAACTACCTGAAAAGGTGACGCAAAGTTAGTAAAAACATTTGGTCTCGGTCCAGACACATGCTGTGTGCTGTGTGAGAAGATTAATCTGGGCTGGCTCCGAGTAATTTAAGGCTTACGACCAGCCAGACAGTACATATTTCTGCTTCATTCTGCAGTCGCTATTTGCGAAGAGGGAGCTCTGTCAGGAGAAGTATTTATTTACTGTTTATCTGTAGTAATAATAATAATAATAATAATAATAATAATAATAATAATATTGAAGTTTGTCTAACCTGCCTTCCATTGCAGTTTGAACTTTTTGCATACGAGCCACCATTTTGGTTCTGAACTGCTAGTGCTGGACCAATTGAACCTCAGGGGACCTAAAATGGAGACTGTGCCAGGAAGTCTTGTGGAATTGAATTCTGTAGGAATTGTAGTTTTTAAGGTTTGGCACCTAAATGGACCTGGATGGGGGAGCCCTTGCTGACAGTTCCCTCAGCCAACCAAACCTTTTGGATCACTGGAAAAGCCCAGAGCTGCCTGCAGCAGTGTGTCAGTTGTGAGTTGGAGCTTGTAGAGTGAACAGCTTGAGTCATTGAGCAGCTGCTCCTCCATAGGAGTTGAGTTATTTGAGTTGAGTGCATGCTAATTGTTTTCTTTCCTAAGGGCCCCAACAACAGCTATAACATCGGCCTACCCCAGGCAACGCTTCAGGCTAGCCTGTTATTCCATACTGGGTACCCAGGGTTGTGAGAACTGTGCTAAAGGGGCTCACCGTGCATGCTTGTTCAGCCTGAATTTAATCAGATCTGCTAATTATCTGCTAGATTCACGCCCCACCATTGTTCACATTCCCCAGAATAAATCAGATTGTGGTTGTTCACGTTTAACCTGGCTAGTGTGTACCTTCTTGGTGGGGATATTGTACTGCCACTGTATTGTTGCATTACTGGTCATATTTTCCAGGGGATCTCCAGGGCAACTACAGCAGCTCCAGCCCTGGTGGTAAGTGCAAGGAGTGTGAGCATATCTTTACTGTCATATGGTACATGTGAATGTGTTGTTGCTGAACTGTTTAGGCTACTAGAAGGTTTGGTGGGTGGTTATAGCATATAGAGCTATACCAACAGCAGCTATGCTACCCCAAAACCACTCCTCTGGGTGGAGGCACCCATTCACCGAGCTCAGGCCCCTCAACCTGTTCATAGTCACGCAGGCAGGGGTAGTAGCCCATAGGATAGTGCCATCTAGAGGTTACAATAAGTTTCGATTTTATTCATGCAAAATGGGACATACCTGTTGGTGACTTCTTTGTATATCTCACTATTAGACACAGGCTAGGTGAAACACTATATGTAGATAATGGCTGGGTTCCCCATCCCCATTTGAGGAAGAACTATTCAAACCACAACTGGGAAAGAAGCCTTTGACTACATATTACCCCACTATACTAGGTAGTGACAGCCAGGTGGCAAATAGAATCCAGGAGGCCTGGAGTAAAGATTTGTTAATCCCAGTGGGTCCTGAGATATGGAAACTGGTAAATCAGTACCTTCAAAACTGCTCTAGAAGTAACAAACTTAGACAAATCCAATTAAATTTCATGTATAGGGCCTATGCTACTCCTAAAAGGCTCCACTCTGTAGATGTTCAGAAACCCAATGAGTGTCCTAAATGCGTTAGCAGATTGGGTGATTTTGTGCATATGGCACTGACCCACCCAAAGGTCACCCCCTTTTGGTTTGAAGTTCACCGGATAATGAGGGACGTCCTGGGGTATAGTCCCGCCAGATCACCACTTGAGCTGCTGCGCAGGGCTGACCCTCGTCACTCTGGGGGGAAACATCATGATTTTCTCTGGTCATTGGCATTGGTCAATGCATGAAAGGCAATGGAACAGACATGGATGTCCTTTTCCCTGCCTACTCTCCAGTTATGGGTGAACAATCTAAAGCAGTGCATGGCATTGGAGAGAGCTCAGTTATTTGCAATTGTGAGGCGACAGTACTTTCTGGAGACTTGGAACCCCTTACTAACTGCAATAGAATGCGGTATATTCCCAATATAAATACAAATAACATTGTTAAAGTTGTTGTGCCTTTCCAAGAACCACTGGGTATATGCTCTTGTCCTGGTATGCTCTCAACCGACCACTCATTGCTGATTGTTTAAGTAATCCAAGGTGTGATACATAGTTGTCTATGTGTAATGAGCCAGTGTACAAGCATCACCCTTGGCATGAAACAACCATTGTATGTGACAATTTTAAACACTGTATCTAATGATTTTATGAAGTGTTATGTATCTGACTCACAATGCAACTTCTTTTCAATAAAATAATTTGAAAAACAAAAACAAAAAAAAAACCAAGGCACTTCCCTGACCCAGTCCCCATATACCCTCAAAATTTCAGACCTGGCAGACTAACCATTCAAGCTGTAGAGACAAATTTGCCAAAAACTGAGGATTTTTCACACTTTTTCACACTCTGCAGCTCTGCAACCATAAATCCGATCAGAACAAAACTTTCCTGATCCAGAGATCTATGGTGCCAGACCACACATGCAAATTTTCAGGCAATTGTTCAAACGGTTCCAAAGTTATTAAAGTGCAAAGTTTTGAATTTAACATTAAAGTGCCTACTCAGTTCTAACTGTACCTGTACTACTGTGCATGTATAATAGATAGATGGATAGATAGATAGATAGATAGATAGATAGATAGATAGATAGATAGATAGATAGATAGATAGACAGACAGATAATAAAATATTGTCTGATTAAGAAGTTTTTCTTCTGTTTTGCAGTCTGCCTAACAGGGAATGTATTATGCTAACTTAATGTAGTATTCATTTTCTCTAACCGATGCATTGGATTTATTAATCCTTTTGCAGATTGCTGCTCTTTGGGTAACAGAGTTGAATCTTTACAAATTTTTTTTTATAAAATGAATAAAATTTAAATGCATGAAAGGCTGGTAGGTTCTCTAGAGGAAAACAGTCTTCAGGTTGAGAGACAGCATGGGTTCATGGCTTAGAGATCCTGCCAGACAAACCTGATTGATCTCTTAGACTGGGTGACAAAAACAGTGAACAAGAGCCAGGCAGTTGATATCCTTTACTTGGACTTCAGCAAGACCTTTGACTCTGTGCCCAACAGGAGGTTGATCAGAAAACGGGAGGACCTGGGGTTAAGGGAAAACCTCCCAGGTGGGTGGGAAACTGGCCAAAGGACAGGAACCAGAGGGTGGTGGTGGGGAACAGCTCTCAGGATCTAGGAAAGTCACCAATGGGGTCCCATAAGGCTCGGTGCTTGATCTGGTGTTGTTCAATGCAGGGGCATCGTGCAAAGAGAATTTGTAGGGGAGCACAAAAAGCAAACCTCTCTAGGGGAGTCTGGGGTCATGCACCCCTGTGAATATTTGAAACTTTAGGTGTTAAGTGGTGCATTTTGGTACATTTTAGCCACCTGCTGCAAGGTCCTAAAATACACCACAATTCATTCCCATCTCCCTGTCCAAGTCAGGGAGAAGAGGGAGAGAGAAGGGTGTCAAACACAATCAGCTGCAACAGCCCTAGTCCAGCAGTCAGTCCCAACATGACGATTAGACTCACACCTGTAGTACTTCAGTACAGCCCCAACAGAAGGCTAAACAGTATCTCCCAGTTTGTTCATCAGATCTTTCTACAAACTGTATTTTGTATGCTTCACAGAAACAAAAGACAGTCAGTCTCCCAAAGGCCTAGAAGTTGAACAGCTCTGCAATAATCAATATAATTCCTGCCTTTCTGCACTGCTTGTTGTTCCCTTCAGGTCTTCCAGTTAGTGCACTGTCTCAGACAACTATATCCTCGATGTCAGCAAGGTCTGCACCCCTCTTTGTAGCTGTTTGGTTTGAACTTCCTGCATCAGGCTCACAACGGTTAGTAGGCTCTGTACACTATCTTCGGGCATCGGCACACACCACTTGCTTCTTCCTTTCTCTCTTTCCCAACACTTTTGATGGGAGTGGTAGTTCTTCCTCTGCAGATTGGTTTGAGGGAGCTGTTGATGATCCCATGATTCCCCTTCTCTGTTTTGTTCCACTCAATTCCCTGATTTGTTGTGTTCAAGAGTATGTCTACACCAGGGGAGTGCGCAATGTTGCGCAGTTTCCCACACCCCCACCCCTCTGCTTGCACATGGCACAAGTTAAAGATATACAGTCTTTTGAACAACCATGACACTAAAAATAATTTTCCCATTTAGATTCATGTGTTTAAAATACAACATTGGAGGAACAATTGGGGGGGGGGGTACATGCCCCCCGTGCCGCAATGGCATGATGGCACTGGTTCACTGTATTCATTAACAACACTGAAGATAGCATAAAAGGCAAGATTTGCCTGTTTGTGGATGATACCAATCTCTGTGGGAGGGCAGATACATCATAAGGGATACAGGACCTAAAGGAAGATCTGACAAAGTTTGAATGAATGAATGCTTTATTTTTAAAAAGCACCTTTCCAAAACCAAGGCACTTTTACAACAAATCAATACATAAAATTAAAACAACATCCTAAAATCAATCAATAAATATATTTAAAAATCTGAATATGCCAGACTAAACAAATACGTCTTTAGGGCTAACTTAAAACTTTGGACGGTCAGGCAATCTCTCACCTGATGAGGTAGAGATTCCAGAGGGTTGGGGCCATAAAACGAAATGATCTTGCCCCAGATGTCTTTAAACGAACCCTGGGAATCTCTAGGAATCCCTCATCAGTGGATTGGAGCCAATGGGAAGGACAGTAGGGATGAAGAAGATCTTGCAGGTAACTAGGTCCCTGATCATGTAGGGCCTTATAGGTCAGAAGACTGACCTTGAACGTAATCCGCCACTGTATTGGCAGCCAGCACAGTCCACAGAGGACAGGTGTTATATGACTGGTCCTTGACGTACCAGTCAAAAGTCTGGCTGCCACATTCTGCACTAACTGCAAGTGGCAGATATCCACCCCTGGTAGCCCTAGGTACAGGGCGTTGTAGTAGTCCAAGTGGGAGGTAACGAAGATGTGTACCAATGTTGGAAGGTCATCAGCAGGCACCAGATGCTTCACTTGGGCTATATTCCTCAGATGGTAAAAGGAAGTTTTGACAACGGCTGACACCTGATGTTTAAGGGTCAGACAGTCATCAAATATAGCACCCAAGTTCCGCACCCGGTCTGAGGTCGCCAACTGGGTCCCCCCAAGCCAAAGACCTGAAGGTGATCCAGTCAGCAAACCCGCCCCCTGATGACCTGGGTCCACAACCAACACCTCTGTTTTTTCAGGGTTTAACAGCAACCAGCTCACAGTCATCCAGTCCTGAATCTCGGTGAGACAGTTGTTAAAGACCGAGACAGCATCACCCTGGTTGGGCATGAAGGACATGTACAGCTGAGTATCATCTGCATAGCAGTGAAAACTCAAGCCATACTGCCTAATAATCACTCCCAACAGCAGCATATATACCGCAAATAACATGGGTGCCAAAATAGAGCCCTGCGGCACCCCAGAGGATAGGGGGAGTGATGACAAGGAAAAAATCCCAGACACCACCCTCTGAGTCCTGCCCTCGAGGAATGATCAAAATCAACTGAGGACTGAGCCAGATAATCCACAGATAAACCACAGGCACTCCAAAAGTACTCCATGGTCAACGGTATCAAATGCCGCAGAGAGATCAAGAAGGACCAAGATAGAACTAGTCTTTCGATCTCTCGCTATTAGGAGGTCATTTAGTACCCAAGCAAGGGCTGTCTCAGTACTATGTCTCTTCCTAAATCTGGACTGGAGAGATTCATAGACATTGTGGCTGGTCAAATGATCATCCAGCTGCAACGAGACTGCCTTCTCAATGACCTTACCCACAAAAGGTAGGTTAGAGACAGTCCTGTAGTTAGCCAGACAGAAAGGCTTTTTAAGAAGGGGCCTAATCATGGCTTCCTTCAAGGGATCAGGAAAGATCCCCTTCTTCAATGATAACCAGACTATCTCGGCAAGGATTGGGCCGATTTTATCCACACATCCTACTAAGAGGAGGGTGGGGCCCGGGTCCAAACTACAGTTGGTCGGTCGCAGCGATTGGACGATCATCACTATGTCATTGATTGTGGGCTGGTCGAAGTCAGACCACACAAACTGGGTGTCCGACATCTCCTGCCAACCACCACTACTTCTGTTTGAAAGAGTTAGAAGGAGATCGGACCTGACTGTGTCAACTTTATCCGCAAAGAATCGAGCAAACTCCTCACACCGTTCCTGTGAAAACGCTCTCTCAGGCTGAAGACAGAGTGGATTGCACAGTCTGTCCATGGTCTGAAAGAGCTGGGCTGGTCGATTCTGTGCAGCAGCAATTTTCCTTGACAGGAATTCTGCCTTCTTATGGGCAATTGCTGATTGATAGACATGATAATGGTCCATCAAACTAAGCCTGTCACACTCCAGACCCGACTTCCACCAACATCTCTCAAGCCTTCTTCCCACTATCCTCAACTCCCTCAAAGTCTCATCAAACCAAGGAGACTTGGGGCTAAGGGTGAGGGGTCAAACACGAACAGGAGCAATGGAATCCAGGGCCCCTACTACTGCCTTATTATAGGCAAGAACCAGATCCCCAGGATCCATGCATTCACTCGACAAACTCAATAGATCCAGCACCGCCATCATGCCCTCCATGGTAACACCCCTCAAAGGATGGCACCAGACCATTTCTGTAGGGGCCGACCTACTGGGGGGGCCAAGAAACTGAACCCAATGGCGTGATGGTCAGACCATCCAACTGGCTCCACCACCAAGTCAGATATCTCCATCCCCAGGAGGAATGCCAAGTCCAATGAATGAATGACCATCTATATGGGTCAAGAAGAAAATAACCTGTGTTTGAGAGGTGATCGGGATTACGGCGAGACTCAAGTTCAATGTAAGGTAGTGAAAAGTCATGCACATAGGAGATAAGAACCCGTGGATGGAGTACAGTCTGGAAGTGATCTTAGTAACCAAATCAGAGGAAGAAAAGAACCTGGGGTGACTATCACTAGTGACTTGAAGCACTCCTCTCTCTGCAGGAACGCAACGGTGAATGACGATAAAATGCTGTGCTGCAGTGCCAGAGGAATCAGTAGCAGGTGGGAGAAGATCATTTTGTCACTGCACAGATCACTGGTGTCACTGCATCTAGAGTACAGTGTGCAATACTGGCATCCCTACCTGAAAAAAATATATCAATCTGTTAGAGGCGGACTGAAGGGGGGTGATGAATATGGTTACAGGTCAGCAGGGCAAATCATACAAGGATATGCTGGAGTGCCTTAACATGCAGGGAGAAGGAGAGGAGGGAAATAGTGGACATGACTGAGACCTCTAAGTACAAGAAGGGTATCAAGTGGGTGAACAAAGAGGACCTCCTTAGTTTCAGCAGAAGCAAAACTACAATAGGGAAGGTCCAATAGAGAGTTCAGGAGGCATTTCTTCATGGAGAGGGTGGTTGCAGGGTGAAATGAGCTCCCAGAGGAGGTGGTCTCACTGGAGATAGTGGAAGGAGTGAAAAGAGGGTGGGAAAAGGTAAAGGGGAAGATCAGGTTTGGGGCAAAGAGGGAGTAGCAGTTGAGGAATGATAATGGAATCCTTAGTTGCCACGAAGGACTGTGCAACACAAGAAGACTAGCTAGACCTCTGACGCGTGCATGTTTAAACTATTACCATATGCTTTTACCAAGAGGTTCATTACTTAACCAGGTACTTTTTCTACTCTGGAGCTATATATGGAGATGGATTGTCATTTCTGCCTCTCTTGTGTACTTTACTAGGAGTGGATCTTCATGGACCCCCAGTGACCTCCTCTGATAGTACCAACCTTATTTCATTTGTAGTAGGGATTTTTCTCCCATTTTTCATGTTCTTTTTTTCAAATTCAATTTTTTGCTCCTTACCCTGGACTCTCTCAGGCTACCTCAGCTTGCTGGGTGTGCTCTACCTCCCACCGTGGTCCTCCTCCTCCTATATATGGTTACTGCTTTCTTGGTTGCCTCCTCCAGACAAGGCCCCCCAACTCTGAGCCCCTTGGGGCAGGGCCGCCATCCACTCCAGTGTTCTATCTAGAATCCAGATTGCCTGGATTCAGCACTTGAGAGACCGAAGGGTGGAGAGAGAGAACCTGGTGTCGGGCGTGTAGCACCCCAGCACTGCGAAGAGCCATCACCTATCAGGGAAGGGATATTTCTTTTTAGGTTACACCCCAGATGTTGGACAAGCAGTAATGCCCAGCCCATGATGTGGATGCTCCCATGTCCAGAAGGCAGCCATCCAACATCTTCCCTACATGCAGGCCCTCATGTTGCAGTGCTTCCGGTCTCCACCGGGGGCCACTGTGATGCCAGGCTGACCCTGGAACCCTCCCCGAGAGAGGAGAGCAGTCCTACGGATGCTCAATCCCCTCCCTCCCCTGCCGACCCTCAGTGGCCCGGGCTCATTCCCGATCCCAGGTCAGTGGTGTGGCACGAGGTGTGGTGTCCAGCGCTTCAACCATCAGAGCCACTTGGCCAGCTATATTTCCTGTTCTACCCTGTACTCTCCTCCCATGATGCTGTGCACAGTCATGTTGGGGCCTTACCCACTAAGGATCAGTGCCCACAGTAAAAGGTCTTTGCAGAGGGTCTCTGCAGAGGCAGGCAGTGGAACCCACTCTTGCAAGGCTTTGATGAACTGCCATAGGTGTGGGAGAGGGGCAGGTCAAGGCAAGCTGTCAGTATAGCCTAGAGGTTAGAGTAATGAGCTGTGAATGAACTTGGTACCTCCAGCAGAAAGACCTGGGTTTGATTCCTACAAACTCCACTTGTATACTGTGTGACTCTGAACAAGTCACTTAACCTCCCCAGTGCTCCTGGGATGCCCCTGAAAACAGGCATCTGTGCCTAGTGGGCCTTAGCCAGTTACCAAAGAATAAAATAAAAAAATAATTCAGACCTAGTGCCTGGCTCTGGCTCAGCTCAACTTCAATAATCAATTGAAAGTTAAGGTCAACTTACTGTAAGTCAGTTATAAAAGCAGCCTGAGTAGTTAGTGCAGACTGAATGGGCCTTATGGTTCTTATCTGCCATCAACTTCTATATTTCTACATTTCTATTAGTAGTGGGGAACTTTTAACTCCTTTCATGCAACTCATAAGGGACACTGCCAGTATCGTAGAGGACACTCTGCGGCAACCGCTGCTCATCTCATGCTTTGGCTCATAGAGTTAAGCCAGACCCTTGGCTTCACTCTGGCTCAGTTCTAGGTGAAACATCCTGGCTTACCCACCCCTACATAGGTACTGTACTTCCCAGACCTTGCTCCTTGGCTGCAGGCCCCCAAGTCCACTCCCGAACCAATGTCACCTGCATGAAAGTGCTGAAGATTTCCCTGAGACGCAGGATGGCGGTGTCCTTTTTTAAAGCGTTTTTCTTCCATTCCTTTTTTTGTAGCCCTCCCCTAATCCCTAACTCCCTTAACTCCCCAAAATTCCTTTTAGAAGATTCTGCCTTGAAACAGACAACAGTATTACCATGAACATGATGTGTGTTATTCTTAGTCCTACATTGCTAAAAGAAAAAAAGGGAGACCTGGACCCTTCAATGGATTGGCAGTGGGTTATGTAAGCTCTAGGTTACCTGGTGAAATTCAGCCCAGGTTATGGTAGACTTATGTGCAATGACTTGTGGGTGGTGTCTGTGCAGTTAAGAGTGAACCCACCACCACAAATGATATTATGTGGCACCCTTCTTGGCAATTTCACATGAAAAGCCAATAATTGATTTGGCATGGTGTCTGAGCTCTGGGTGTGCCCTTAGTGTTTTATGCTATTTCTGGAAGCTTGGATATTATACTTTCTGGGGGTATTCGGTCCATTTAGCCAGTATATTCCACCAGGTCGCACCTGGAAACAAGCTCTGGCTTAGTGTGTCTTACCTGTTTAAACAATATTCTCTTCCCTTCCATATTCAGTTAGGGTAGATCCACTCTGTATTGGGGAATAGTTGGCAATATACAGCTATTAAAATCAGTATAGCAAGTATCCGATTCTGCACAACCCTGGTCAGAACTACCAATTTACCTACTATAAGTATTCCCTCCATGACAGGTTTAAGAGTGAGGGTCACCGGAGATTAGACAGGGGCTGCAGAGGTATAATAAGCAGGGATTCCTTGGGCATACTGTGAAGACCAAGCAGTCCTTTTATGCCAACACATTCTGGGCAGGATTCACAAAGCACTTGTGCTTGGCGCATCTTGGTTGCCCTGGCACAAATTAGATGTGACGAACACAAACTGTGGTATTCATAGAAGATGCACAGGGGGATGCTCCAGGCGCATCCCCTCTGTGAATATCACAGTTGCACCCAGCCCAGGATGCACTGATGCAACTCTTTTGTTGGGCTGGGAAACCAAATGGAGATGCGCTACTCCCACAGCTGCCATTCACAGCCACTAACATGCAAATGGGGCCATTAGGCATGCAAGGTGCAATGAGGCAAGTTTCATGTCATTATGGCCCCATTTGCATGAGTATTGAAGGGATGCACCCACGGAATATACCAGGTGCCCTGCAAGGGCTGGGTTCTGAACAGAGTCCCATGTAAACTTCTGGTACCCCCCACCCTTCCCCTGGCCGATCGCGGTTGGAGTGGAAAACCACAACGTATCTCTGGTGGTCCAGTGGTCACTCCCCCACCTGAATCCCCACTGTAATGTTATCCAGTGCAATCTCTGGTAGTCCAGTGGCACCCCTGCCCTGCCCACATCCCCGGTAATGGTGACAGTTAATGTGGCAAGTCCCAGGTAGTCTAGTAAGAACCCACCTCCCTACCCATATCCCCGAACTGGAAGATAAATTCCTGTTACATGCCCTGGTGATATAGTGGTACCCCTCTCCCTTCCCATGTCCCCGACCTTGAAGATAAACTTCTGTTACATGCCCTGGTGGTATAGTGGTACCTCTTCCCTACCCGCAGCCTCGGTAATAGTGACAGCATATGCGGCACAAAACACAGGTTGACAAGTAAACCTCTCTCCCTTCCCTGACCTGATCACAACAACTGCAGATCTCCCAAAGTCACCTTGGTGATCCAGCAGACCCCTCTCATCCACTCAGGAACCCTCACCCCACCCCACTTCCTCCATCCCAGCATGTTCTCAATGTCAGCGGGCAGCTCAACCCACCCACAAACCACCACAGCTGCCTGCCGACAGAACCTTCTGTGAATGACAGCTACTGTTCGACTGTAAGCCCATTGATAGACCGTGTCGACCAATGAGCTTGCAGTGTGTACTGTAAGCTGCCATTCATAACTTTGTGAATGACTCAGGTCATTCACAATGTTGTAAATGACAGCCTATAGTAAGCACTGCAAGCCCATTGGTTGACATGCTCTACCAATGGGCTTACAATCATACAGTAGCTGTTATTCACAGACAGCTATGTCGGAGGACAGCTGTGGCAGTTTGCTGGTGGGGGGATCTGCTGGACCACCAGGGAGACTTTGGGAGATCCATTTTTGTTGCACTTGGGTTGGGGAGGGAAGGGGAGGGGGTCTACTTTTCAAGCTGAGTTTTGCCGCATATGCTATCACTATTACCAGGGCTGTGGGCAGGTAGAGGGGTACCACAACACCAAGAGGGCATGTAATGGATGTTTATCTTCATGGTTGGGATACAGGCAGGGAGGAGGGTACCACTATGCCATAAGGGCAAGTAATGAGAGTTTAACTTTAAGGCTGGGGATACGGGCAGGGAGGGGGGTACACTGGACTGCCAGAGTAGGCAAGCTGCCATGCTACTGTCTGCAGTATGGCAAACTGCCTGTGGGTGGACACCCACTTAAGTCTACTTGATGTACACTTATCTTTTGGGGATGAATCTCTGGACTTGCTCCAGAGATGCTCCTCCAAGTGGGGTTGTGAATGGTGGCTGTGCACCATATGCATGGGCATGCCTCCAGCACAACTCCTCCAGATGCGCCGCATAACATTATGGGTGGTGTGCAGTGCATCTGCGATGCATAGGTGCATCGGCAATGCACCG
Source organism: Neoceratodus forsteri (assembly GCA_016271365.2). Taxonomy (NCBI): domain Eukaryota; kingdom Metazoa; phylum Chordata; order Ceratodontiformes; family Ceratodontidae; genus Neoceratodus; species Neoceratodus forsteri. Next base: position 736,219,782 of record CM057454.1, read on the forward strand.
GCACATAGATCCCCTTACAGAATCATGCTAGTTCGCAAGTCAGGGATGCACTGGGCACATCCCTTTTGTGAATCCTGCCCTCTCTGTTTCTGTTTCTTGAGGTACATTGGTGAGATAAAGCAGGGAAGCTTGCATTGGAGCCAGCTATGTTATTTCATCATGTATTGTGGATGAGAATAAAATATAGCACTTAAATGTCCAGTGTTGTCTGTGTGGCACCTATAATAATTTAATTCTTTCTAAAAATCAATTTGTATATAAAACAGCCATTAACCAGATGTATGACTGAAAAATACACAGACCTGGTAATTTCAAAGAGAGGTTTCGGGTAGCAAGAAGAATTTATTCCAATTAGTATCAGATCATCACATTTCCTGAACTTTACCAGCCTGTCTACAAGGGAACATCTGGAGAGGTGCTACTCAGTGCATTTTTAGCAACATGCCTCAGGTACAGTAGGCCTCTGTAAACTGGGAAATACCTCCTGGAGATGACACCTAACAGAGAGCCTGCACAATTATTTTTGGCAGCCTGTTGCAGATGTTCGCATCCTGGGAAGGGCTGCAGAGGAATGAAATATTAAGCCACTTGAATAGATAATATCAGAGCAATGTCAAATCCATTTAGAACATCAGTATCTGCTAGGCCACATCATCACTGCCGGTTAATTAAAAGTGACCCGAAGGCAGTGCTGGTCCATTGCATCAAATATCACTATAATCATTGACTGAGACAGGTGGTGATTGCGGGTAATGTGGTGTTTAATTAGCCACTAAAACTGGCAGCAGAGCTCTGGCTAGCAATTAGTGGAGACTACACAACCTAAACCAGGTGGGCTGGATTGCTATTCAATTTGCAATAATGTCTGCACAATGCAAAGTGAAGTGGTAAACGAAGAGCAGAGTCCACAGGGAAAACAACGTGACAAGTCAATAAATAGGAAGATGTGAACCTTAAAGTCAGATCTAAAATGCTTTCAGAAGTGTTGCCTGTAACTGTAGAGTTCTGTGCTCTGCTGATTATTATGCTGTCTCAATTCAGTGATTCATTTTGTCCTCATATGTTAGTGTTGAATCCTTCCCAAGCCAAAATTATTGAGATATACCCCTACCCCAAGCATAAATCAGGAGGAAATCCATATTGAGCTTTGAGCATTATGAAGTGTACACACCGACCAGCCATCTGCAAACAAAAATTAGTTTAGCAGTATGCATGCTGTCCTGTACAAGATGGTTTTAGGAGCAGCTGTCAATCAGTGCTGACATGATAATGCAGTGCTGGGTGGGGGGGTGCTGCCAAACTGGATGTATCATCATTTAAAAGAGATTTTGACTAAGATTCATTCTATGAGAGGTAGGCCCTTTTTTGGATGGGAGAAAAAAATACCCCTCAACCTTCTGGCAGCCCCTCAATTGTTTAATTGTCAGCCATTTTGAACACCCCTTCCCCAGAATTCGCTATGTGTACTTCAAGCCCCAGCTCCAGAAATCAGGGGCAAGCCTTCAAACAATCAGGGACAAATGAGCAAAATCAGGACACATCTTAAAAAATGGAAATATTATCTCAAGAAACTGTTATAATATATAGAGCTTAGTGTGAATCATTCTTCAAATGAGAACTACTGTATAGCAGCTTCCATGTTTTGTACTAGCCCCTCACTGAAACAGAAATGATAACTGACCTGGCCAGGAGTAGAAATATACACACCTTTCCTTTCGTTTCATCCATATTAAAAAGTTATGCCCCTCATAAATTTATTCCCATACCTGCTGGCAAGAAACAGAGCCAGTTCCTGATTCTACGGCCACGCCCCCATGCTGGCACACGCAGCCCCATTTTGTGATGTCACTAAATGAAGGCTGCATGTGTGCACCCCATTGACTTGAATGGGGGTGATTTCCCCAAATGTTTAATACCTATTTAACATCAGGATTTTAACAAATCAAATTGATCGCTCGACTAACAGGGTCCCTGCTAGTTGAGCGATTGCTTTGATTTGTTAAAATGCCAATGTTAAATAGGTATAAAACCTTGGGAAAAATTGCCCCCATTCAAGTCAATAGGGTGCACACATTCAGCCTTCGTTTAGTGACATCACAAAATGGGACTGTGTGTGCCGGTGTTGGGGCATGGCTGTAGGAGAAGGAACTGGCTCAGTTTTTGGCTGATGGGTCTGGGAATAAATTTATGAGGTGCATAACTTTTTAATATGGGTGAAATGAAAGGAAAGGTGTTTACATTTCGACTCCTGGCCAGGTCAGTTATTGTTTCTGTTTCACTGAGGGACTAGTCAAAAGCTGCTCTTTAACACTAATGTCTGGAATTCTGTTGTGATTGAAATCCCTACATTTTAGTGAAAGAATTGCCTAATATGGAGGGGAGGGCAAAGCAAATTAGTGAGGTAAACAAAGGATATGCATGGAAATGTGGTAAATCTGAGATGTATGGTACTATGTTACATCTGATGTTAAAAGTGGAAATACTGGAAATCAGGATGCAGATTGCAGTTACTGTCTCACTACCATTGTGCCTGTCTCAGTGATGCTGTGATTGAAAGGAGTGAATAACTGCAGTATACCACACCTTGTTGGGTTTCTGACATCTAGATGTTGCTCAAACCCAAAAGACATTCTCGTATAGGGTGGGCTGAAGTACCTCGCATCCTGTTGTCAGACACATTAGGCAGGATTTTCAGACAGGTGTATTTTGGATGCATGCTGTGTCCATGCAGATGAGTCCAGATGTCTGTATCCTATTCACAGACATTTGAATGAATCTGCAACATTTCCTGAGTTTACGGCAATTTCTGCCACAGCTGCAGGACTCGCGTCCATTTTTCCAAATTAAGTCCAGAAGTATGACCAGGAAGTTAGATCAATTTTTTTGGGTCTAATTTCCTGGGCTGATTTTGGTGCCTACATTCAAAAATAGTGAGTAGGGCTTTGTAAATGCCACCCATTGGGGTAGGGCTTTGTAAATGCCACACATCATGCTTGCATATTGTAGCTACTGTTAGTGCACCTCAGGTACTCATTGCATCACATGGTCAGCTGCACATTTATGAGGAGAGGGGAGAGAAGACAGAGAATTGGAATAAAACAGCAAAAGAAGGTAAAAGGTATAACATATTAAAGGTACTAATAGGCACTACAGCTTTGAAGGTAAATCAGTCATCCCTACAAAGCAGGGAAGCTGCCACATGGCCCTGAAATTACATAAATTTGTGACAATGACGAAAAACTCTGGCCAGAGCTGATAGGGCCACAGCTGAAGAATGTGGGGTAAAAATACTGAAAATTACCAATGTTATGAGCCTGCATTAGCAAAATGTAATGTAGGTTCATAAATGTGTTATTTTGTAATATCTGTACACCACATTTTCAGCATAGCTTTGTTATGACCCTGCCTTATGAAGAAGGGCAGAGCAAATGTTCAACTAATGCCTGATAGGTGATTTCATGCAGGGACTGCAAAATCAGCTTTCAGGATGCAAAAGCACATTTTGTGCAAGAGCTGAAAAATGACAGCTGTGATGTAAAGAAATGGCTATGTTGAAAATTTGGGGTAAAAACATTGAAAATTACCAAAATTATGAGCCTGAATTCGTAAAATTCAATGTAGGCTCATAACTTTGTAGTTTTTTAATATTTTTATACCAAATTTAGGAAAAACCTCCTTATGACCCCACCTCAAGAACAGTGGCAGAGAAAATTTTCAACTCCTGCCCGAACGGTGATTTCATGCAGACTGCAAAATCGCCCTTTTGGGATGTAAAAAAACCCATTTTGGCCAGGATTTGAAAAATGACAGCTGTCACATTTGTGAGGTGCTATAAAGATATGGCTATGTTCTAAATTTGGGGTTAAATATTGAAAATTACCAAAGTTATGAGCCTGCATTTGCAAAATTCAACATAGGTTCATAACTTTGCTGTTTTTTAATATTTTTACACCAAATTTTCAACATAGTCATCTTATGACCCCACCTTATGAACAATGGTGGAAAAAATGTTCTACTCCTGCCCAAAAGGTGATTTTGCACAGTGACCTCGAAATAACCTGTCAGGACAGATTCACCTAACATCACTTGCATTGTACATGAGGTGGTGTCCCAAAAAAGATATTTTGAAAATTTTGGGGAAAAATAATGAAAAATGGCTAAGTTATGCTACTAAGTTCAAAACTCCGTTAAAATACATTGAAGTGCATACCTGGTTTCCTTAGTTCGCAGTTTGGCATTGAAGAGTGAAGATGTGTCTGCGGTCCAGAGAGGATTACGACATTGGACCTCCATTCGGTAAGTAAGGGGTGGGGTGGGGTGGTGGGTGCTGAGTGGGAGGAGTCTTGCCTGCAAAATACATTGATGGGTGGTTTTCTTCTTACAGGTACAAATAATTTAAAAAAGACTGAGGATTTCAGCACTAGGGATTGGGCACCACCCAGTGCCACTATTACATTTCTTGGGGAGTGGGGTGGTCGGTGCTGAGAGGGAGGGTGAGTGGGGGGAATTAAAATCCTTATCATGACACTGAGGGACTGGGCACCCCAGTGTCACTCTTATATTTCTGGGGGTGGGGTGGTGGGTGCTGATAGGGAGGGTTGGGTATGGGGGAATATTGACAAAAAAAGACTCAGGGGCATCCTGATTATGACACTGGGAGAATGGGCACCCCCAATGTCACTCTTATGCTTTTGGTGAGGGTGCGTGGTGGTGGGTGCTGAGTGGGAGGGTCTGGTGGGGGGATATAAATAATTTAAAAGAAAAAATAAATAATAAATCAGCAGTCACGGCACACTCCTGCCATGTTCAAGATGGCCACCCACACCACTGCGTATGCACGACTATTAGAGTATGCACAGTGGACTATGGCGGAGTATGCCATAACTGCTAAATTTTTTTTCTTTTAAATCATAGATATTCTCCAGCTGACCCTCCCTCACAGCATCCACTACCCCGAACCCCCTCAGAAACATAAGAGTGACACTAGCGGTGCCCAATCCCACAGTGCAATGATCAGAACGCCGCTGAGCTTTACAGAATAAAAATAGTACAGTGCTCTGCAGACAAGGAGCAGAGTGCTCCAGGGACACCAGAAATGTGGAGGCAACTGTACTCCATGTCCAACAGGTTGTTCGTTCTCAAGGAATGTGGAGTCCTTTTCTTGTAGCAAGAGGTCTGCAGGGCTCCCCCCACTGCAGCCCTAAAAATGATTGAATCCATGACTTCTGTGAAAGAGTAAAAGCCCCACTCATAATTATTATAAATGTGTAAAATTTCTGCAGAGCATGTATTTTTATTGATTTGCATTTAATTTCAACTGCTCTTATTATGTTCCCACATTTTACCTCTCCCTTTTCATTTCATTTTGTATTATAATGAAAGCCTACAGACACATTGCCCATTTTGTTTTATCATGAAATCCTACAGACTCATTGCCTATTTTCACTGGCGACTGTAGTCAGTGAAATACAAAACAGTAATATGCAATACAATTAATTAAATATGATTAGAACATCAGCATGCACTCATGAAACATATATAACTGCATCATGCAACAGAAATGTGCCCAACATGAATCACCCCCTCCCACTCACATCCGGATATCTTTACCTTGTGGTGACACAATTTTAGAAAATAAATACGTGACCAACAGATTTGGAGTTTTAGAACACTAGCTCTAAATAACTCAGATAACTGTGTTTTAAATGTGAAAATAACATGCATCAGATGTGTTATTTATTTATTGAAAATTGGTAACTGTGAAAGGCATACTGAGCCAAGGCTCATTTCAAGGTGTGATCAGAAGGATGGTTTACTGGGAAACAAATGCATTCAGTAGTAAAGTGCAGTCAATATAAACAAAACAATGTACTTGCAATATGAGCAACCAAAAGGCAAACAAACAGCAGGAAGTTACATTCAATAAATGCAGTAAAAATAACAGCATGTGTTATGAACAATCCATGGCAATTTGTTATGGGACAGTTTCAAATAATGTGATTTGTCAGACACTGTGTAATGTAAAATTCTGCCAGTGGACGTCAGGTAGAATTATAGTTCCGTGAAATTTCAATGAATTTCTGCCAAAATTCTGCAGAATGTTGCCATAATTTTGCATTTCAGTTATTTCAGTCTTATTTGAAAAGTAGTTTTTTAAAATGCTACCAGATTTGGCATGGATACATGTCCTTACCCATGTATATGTGTACCACATTTTGGATTCCTAACTTTTAAAGGAACTGAGTTAAAGTATAGTTAACCAAATTGTCAACATTTAAATATTAGTTATTTCAGCATAACAATTTATCAAAATGTCACCAAATCTGAAAAAAAAAAAACTATTATACCACATGGCTATGCAACCCCCTATAAATAGGGGTTCCTATAAATGTCTACCTGGGCTGCCTTATGCCCACTATTAGGACGGTGTTCAGTGTCTGCAATAGCATAATATGTTTGCATGAGAGTGCTCTATTAAGCCTCCATGCCTGTCTCTTTAAGAGAACTGTATTTCTGTTTGAGAAACAGTCTGGACTGGGTCTGAGTAATTAAGGCTCACAATCAGACAGACAGTCCATATTTCTGCTCCATTCTGCAGTCGCTATTTGTGTAGAGGGAGTCATGTTAGGAAAAGTGATTATTTGCTGTTTATCTGCTGTAATAATAATAATAATATAGGAGTTTGTCTAACCTGCTTTCCATTGCAGCTTGAACTTTTGCATAAGAGCCACCATCTTGGTTCTGGACGGCCAGAGTTGGACCAATCGAACTTCGTGGTCCTAAAATGGAGACTGTCCCAAGAGGTCTTGTGGGATTGAAATCTGTAGGAATTGTAGTTTTAAGGCTTGGGGCCTAAATGGACCTGAAGGGGGAGCCCTTACTGTGATAGACAGTTCCCTCAGGCAATCAAACCTTTTGGATTACTGGGAAAGCCCAGAACTGCCTGCAGCAGTGAGTGAGTCAAAAGTTGGAGTTTGGAGAGTAAACAGCTCAAGCCATCATGCAGCTGCTCCTGCTAGGAGCATGGGAGAATTGGCAGGAAGGCTCTGCTGGCCTGCCTGTCACATCTTCCAGTGTGAAGTATTGCCTTGAGAGAGAAAGTCAGATTTATCCTATTATTTGGATCAAGACCTGAACCTGAAGAGGAAAGTGTGTTATTGCTGCCTACAAGTGGACCGAAGACTTGCTCCAGAAGTGATCGGCCCACCAGGTACCGAAGTAAGCCTCAGATTGAAAGGTTTGTGCAGAGAACCTGCGATTTGCAAATGGACTTTTATCCAAACTGTGGCAAAATATTCTAGTGCTTATAAGAGTGCTGAATGTGTATCATGGGTCACAATTTGGTTACCCACAACGAGTTCTGTTATGCCAGCTGGAAGCTGTTCCAGCACTTTATCCCAGACTTCATTCAAACTACCTGCTTTGCCTGGGCCCTGTCATCTCAGCCTAGGCCACTGCTCCTGTTTCAGAAACATTATGGTGAAAGACTTGCTTGGGGATTTGTCCCCCTGCTCAACACCACCGAACAGGTAGCGACCACCATGGTATGTTGTGTAGGTTCTGATTCCCCAGGCAATCCAGTACAACATCCAGAGGTCTTCATTTTGTCTATCCTGCATCCTGGTCTGGGTAGCAAGAGTACAAACAGGGTAGCTCCCTGCAACATAAGCTACAATCATTGTGTGTGTCATCTGATTTGCTTGTTTTGGGTTTATTGCAACAGACTGAGCCATCCGGCTCCAGATTATAAATTTTAGGTTGTGTGCATGCTAATTGTTTTCCTTCCTAAGGGTCCCAACAACAGCTGCAACACCGGCCTACATTGAGCAACGCTTCAGGCTAGCCTGTTTTCCATACTGCATACCCAGGGTTGTGAGGACTGTGCTAAAGGGACTCACTGTGCATGCTTGTTCAGCCTGAATTTAATCAGATCTGCTAATTGTGACACTTGGACAGCTGGTTATGATTATTATATGATATTTGTAAAATAAAAATATAGATTGTGATTGTCTCACATAAGACAGCTGTGCTTCCATGGGTGCCCCCCCCCCAGGTTTCAGTGGAGCTACAGGATAGGTAATTGACCAGGAGATCTCTGTAATGTAATTAACTTCCTTGAGAAATTGCATTTTATGGCCTTTTTTTTATGACCTGTTACTGCTTTGAAGTTGGGAAGCTAAATAAACAGTTTATTACAGGACAGGACATCATTTAGCTGATTCCTGTTGGCTTTATATTGCACCTGGGTGACAGACTGCAGAGCTGTAAAAACCTTTGATGTTCCTTGGAAAACAGGAACCAGCCACCAGTCCAAAGGAAAGGCTTGATTAAAGATTGTCATAATTTAGGAAATGTCTTTTTCCTTCTGAAGTCACATTATCTAAAATATCTCCTGCCAGGAAATCATTTTTTGTAATTTTATATTCTAAAAGGAGGAGCTAGATGACTCACAGAAGAGGTGTGGAGACACAGTTTAAACTGGTACTTGTGTCTCAGATGAATGTCATATTATTTTGGGACTCTGAGAGAAACTAACTAAGGCATTTACATAGGTAATACATTAGATAGAAAAGATCTAACTGTATGTTGGTAGGAGTTTGTTCTGTAGTTTTCCTTGTTTTTCTTTTATGTGATTGTGATGCTCTTTGATATATTGTTCTGTGTTTACATTCTTCATATTTTTATCATCTTTTAGTAAAATCTTTTTTTCAAGATACTGCCTGGGTGTGTCTTCCAAGTTCTTTTTGCTTGTGATGTATACATGGTTAAGTCTGACAGCTACTCTGAAGGGCTTGATGGTGTTACTAAACTGGAAAAAGGTAAAATATACCTATGGTCTCTTATAGTTTTAAGGGTTCATTTTGGAAGCCTGGCTTGGTGCCCCTGGCGAAAGATTGTACCACAATCCCTGAAGAAGGTACGTATCTGAGCCTGTACATTGGGTATGCTAGCATAAGGTTCACAGTTTGAATCCCCCCAAAACTTGAGACTAAAGGCGATTCGGACTCAAAAGCATACAGGAGGGTTACTCTGTCTGTCACCTGTTCACGCTATTGCGCTCAGAGGTTGGCACTGTGGGAGCAGAGGGCTTGACCTGCTGAGCGCATTTGTGACACTAATCACCTGCAAGATTCATGCCCCACCCTTGTTCACATCCCCCTGAATGAATCAGATTATGGTTGTTCACGTTTATCCTGGCTAGTGTGTACCTTCTTGGTGGGGATATTTTACTGCCTTTGTATTGTTGCATCGCTGGTCTTATTTTCCAGGGGGTCTCCAGGGTAATTGCTAAAGATCCAGCCTTGGTGGTAAGTGTAAGTAATGTGGCTATATCCGTACTGTCATATGGTAATTGTGTATATCCTGTTGCTAAACTGCTTAGGCCACTAGAAGGGTTGGTTGGTGGTTATAGCATCCCAGAGGGCTATACCAACAGCAGCTACGCAACCCCAAAACCATTCCTCCAGGTGGAGGCACCTGTTCACAAAGCACATGCCCCTTAACCTGTGTCTAGTCACGCAGGCAAGGGTAGTAGCCCATAGGATAGCACCACCTAGGGGTTACAGCTATGTTAGCCATATTTCACATTTCTAGCTTTAAAGGGGACCAAATACATTTTGCAAGAATAGAAACATAAAATTTGTCAGCAGATAATGACTGCTTGGCCCACCTAGTCTGTTCCTCTTTTCCAAGCCTATTCTGCCACCACAGACCCTACCTGGTCTCTGGCCATCCCTCTTCCCCCCATAAACACACTTTGATACCAGTTTTCTTTTATACATATCCTATGCATGCTTGAAGCCCACCACTGGTCTCACCCCCACCACCTCGATGGAAGATTGTTCCAAGCATTCACCACTCTCTCAATGAAGAAATAATTCCTCACATCCCTCCTACTCTTCCTCTGTCCAGCTTCATTGCATTCCCACTAGTTCTTGTTCATCTTCTTTTCTGAAAAATGCTCCCTTCCTGTACCTTACTCATCCCCATGAGGTATTTAAAGGTCTCTTATCATGTCTCCCTTCCCTCCTCCAAGATGTCAAGATGTACATGTTAAGATCCCTCAGCCTCTACTCACAGGACATTTGGTGCAGCCCCAGCACCATTTTTGTTGCACTTCTTTGGATGGACTCTACCCTGTTCCCTGGTCTTTTCTAAGGTGTGGTCTCTAGAACCGGACACAATACTCCAGGTGTGATCTCATCAATGACTGATACAGTGGCAACACCACCTCCCTCTTTCTGCTGTAATACACCTCCATATGCACCCCAGCATCCCACTGGCTTTCTATACTGCTTTGTCACATTGCCTAGCCTCTTTAAGGTAATACATTATGATTATTCCTAGGTCCCTTTCCTGTTTACTGACTGTCAACCCCTTCCCCCATTGTATACTCTGCCTTTTGGTTTCTCTAGGTTTCTATGCCCAAGGTACATGAATTTGCACTTTTTTGCATTGAAATCCAGCTGTCATACTCCTGACTATTTTTCAAGCTTTTTCAGGTCTCTATTTGTTGTCTCCACCCTATCTAAAGTGTCCACCCTATGGCAGATCTTGGTGTCATCAACAATGTCCCTTCCAGTTCTTCTGAAATGTCACTTATAAAAACATTAAAGAGAACTGGACCAAGTACTGGGCCCTGAGAAATCCTGCTAGTGACTCCCTACCCTGAGTGAGTGCCATTAATTATCATTCTCTTTCACCTATCCATCAGCCAGTTACAAACTCATTATACCACCTTGGTTCTCACCCCCAAGTTTTCCAGTTTTTTTATTAGTCTCCTACGTGGCATGGTGTTGAAAGCCTTGCTGAAATCTAAATAGGTCATGTCCACCACTTCCTCCTGATCTGTATCTCCAGTCAACCAGTCAAAGAAATTTATCAGATTTGTCTGACATGATCTCCAACCCGAGAATCCATGCTGCCTTGGGTTCTGAACCCACCCCACCCCCATATGCAAGGTAATCTACTAATCTTTCCTTTAGTAACTCCATTAGTTTCCCCACTACTAGTGTCAGATTGACCAACCCCTAGTTGCCAGCCTCTTCCCTGCTGCCACTTTTTTGGAGTAGGACTACATCTGCTCTTCTCCAGTCCTCTGGGACCACCCTTGTAACTGGTGAGTTATTGAACAGAGCTGTCAGAGGTGCAGCCAGTACCTCCCTGAGCTCCTTCAATACCCTTGGATATATCCCATCCAGCCCCATAGCCTTGTGCACTCTCAGATCGACAAGGTTCTTCAGGACTCTTTCCTCTTTGAATTGTCTTGTGTCTACTTTTCTCCCTCTAGTGGTTCTGTAACCTATATGTGGACCGTCTCCTTCCCCTTCCACTGTGAAGACAGAACTGAAGTATTTGTTCAGGATATCTTTGTTTTCCTGATCATCCTGAGGACAGTCTCCCTCTGCATCCCACAGCCTCACAATTCCTCCTGTTGACTAACCTTTTTCACTTGTTTACCTATAAAATGTCTGTCCCCTTTGTCACCTCTTGCCAATTCTTTTCTCAGTTTGTGCCTTAGCTTCACTCACTGCATTCCTTGCTTCCCACTGTTTTTGCTGGCACACCTCTCTATCCTCTTCCCTCTGTGTCTCTTTGTATCTCCTGAATGATGCCCTTTTTGGTTTTACCCTTGCTGCCACCTCCCTTGAGAACCATATTGGTATTTTTTTCCTCCTGCCTTTGCTCACCTCTTTTGCACCAAAGTTTGTTGCCTTCATTATGCCATCCCCTAATCTGGCCCACTGTCCCTCCACCCTATTAGGGTAATCCTTCCTTGCCAGAACATCTCTGATGCATTCACCCATTTTTTTTTTAATCTGTCCTTCTGAAGTCCAGGACTCTTGTCCTTGTGTGGTTCACCTCCACTACTGTCCTAATGTTAAACCAGACTGTCTGGTGATCACTGCTCCCCAGGTGGCATCCCGCCCTAATGTCTGCAACATTGTCCCTGTTCATAAGCACAAGGTGCAATATTGTCCTATCATGAGTGAGTACCTTGGCTATTTGCCTCAGAAAGGCCCCCTTCGGGGATTCTAGGATGATCCTGCTTATAGCTGAGGATATGGACAGGAGCCTCCAATCAATATCTTCTAGATTGAAGTCCCCCATTAGCAGTACCCACCCATATCTTCCATCTTGCTAATGGCTTCCCCATTTCCTTGTCTAGATCCACCCCACCACCACATGCTGGAGGTCTGTAACTCACCCCATTGTGAGTGGAGGCTCCTGATGCTACAGTATATCCAGGGCAACCCACAGTACCTCCAGTGCCTCCTTACACCCTTGCATTTCTGTTGCTTGATAGCATTCCTGACATATAACACAAGCCCCCCTCACACATGCACACACTTATCCTCCCCTTCCTATCTTTTTTGAACTGTGTGTATGCTGGTATAGCCATGTCCCAGTCATGGTTTCTGTGCACCATGACTCAGTGATAGCTACTATATTCAGATCTGCCTCCACCATGATAGCCTCAATATCTGCAATTTTATTTCCAAGACTTCCTGCATTTGCACACATGGCTTTCCATATCTTTTTCCAACCCTGCTTGCAACCCTCCTTCCTTCCTTTGGCCTGCCTCATTTTACCATCTTGTATTACTATGTTTGTTCCTTGTCCTTTTTTCACCAGTTCCCCTTCTTTTGCCTTGAACCTGTTCCTGAGGGGAGTTTTCTCCCCTCAGGTTCTCCTCAGTCATGCTTCATTTTCTTTGTGGATGCAGTATATGCCTCCCTCTGTCCATCTGCCACCCCCCAGCTAGTTAATATGTTTGTTAAAGTAACATTTAAACCATCTAGTGAAGACTGTAGTTCCTCTCCTAGATAGATGCAGGCCATCACCTTTGTACAGGCCCACATCTTCCCATGTTGGTCCCCAGTCCCAATGTAGCTGAATCCCCTCCTCTCTACACCATTTCTTTAATCACGGGTTAAAACTCCTGATGCAGAGTTCCCTGTCCTCCACTCAGCTGTATACAGGTAGCATCTCAGTGAAAGCCACCATGTACGCTACCTATTTTAGGCCCCTCCTGAAGATCCCTGTACTCCCCCTGAATAATCCCAGCTGCATCTCTAGTTAGGTCATATTTCTCCAGGAGGACAATGGCATCCACTTGCCCCTCTGCTCTGCCTCCCCAGTGATCCTTAGAATCTGCTGACCATCCCCCCAGCAGTGGCATCAGATAGGCACCTTATCTCCTTCTTCTCCCTCCTTCCCAAATCTCTTCCACAATGATGAAGTCCCCCACCAGAAGCTTCTTCTTCTGCTGGGGTTCTCTGCCACCCACCTTCTTTTTTCCCAATTAGGAGACCCCCCACATCCTCCACTGCCACTACTGCAGTTGGCACCTCTCTGCAGTCCCATCCTGCCAGAACAGTGATTGAACTGAGTATTGGCACTGGTGGAGGAATGTACCACCCTGTCATCACACCACTGTCCAGAGCCCAGAGCACACTGCTGTCCAGCTGGACCTCTTCCCCTAGCCATCCTTTGGGCTAGTGGTGGTGGATTTGGTGGCCCTTGGGTGAGAGATGAGACCATCTTGCTTCTGGTGAGCTTGACTCAGAGTTTAGTGGCCTTATCCCTCTAATCTGAGAGGTACATACATATGGGGTCTACGCTTTCTCCCTGAAGACTGCTGCTTCACACCCACTGAACTGCACCACTCCCATTTCTAATACATATTCTCCTTCCTGCTCCTTACTGCACCCTGTCCCTATATTAGGTTCTACCCCCTTGGACCTCCTAGCAGACTTTCCAATGCCACTCTACCACAGACAGGGTCCCATGGTTTGATGGGTCCTTGAGGGAGTTGCGACGTGTAGGACGACGGTTAGACCGTCGTTGGAGGAAATCTGCTCTGGATGCCGACCTCCTTAGTTTGGAGGAGCATTATCGGCTCTACCAATCAGAAATCTCCCATAAGAAGGCAAAATTCCTGTCCAGTGAGATCTCTGTCACTCAGAATCGACCAGCTCAGCTCTTCAGAACTGTGGACAGGCTGTGCAACCCAGCCTGTCTCCATCTCCGTCGAGCTTTTTCACAAAAGGAGTGTGATGAGATCGCTCAATTCTTTGCGAATAAGGTTGCCGATATCAGATCCAAGATCCGTCCAGCACACTCTAAGGGGGAAGCTTCTGGTCGGCGTTTGGTCGCAGAATCCTCTGTCTCCTGGTGTTCTTTTGACCTGCCGACGTTCAGTGATATTATGCGGATCGTCCAGGGGATGCGCCCTACGTGCTGTAGTTTAGATCCGGGCCCTACCTCCCTAATCTTGGGTTGCATTGAGATCGTTAACCCGTTTCTGGTTCAAATAATCTGGTACTCCCTGGAATTGGGTGAGTTTCCGAGCTCCCTAAAGGAAGCTGTGGTGACTCCCCTTTTGAAGAAGGCTTCTTTGGACCCAGATGTTTTTTCCAACTACAGACCGATCTCTAACCTTCCCTTTATTGGGAAGGTTATCGAGAAGGTAGTGGCAAACCAGTTGGAGGACCACTTGACCATCCATAATATCTATGAACCTCTCCAGTCTGGTTTTCATAAGAGGCATAGTACCGAGACTGCTCTGGTTCGGGTGCTCAATGATCTCTTGATGGCAAGAGATCAGAGGAACCGCTCTATCTTGGTCCTCCTTGATCTCTCTTTAGCCTTTGACACTGTAGACCATGGGGTTTTGCTCGAACGTCTGGAGTCCATCTGTGGACTGTCTTGTACAGTGCTCAGATGGTTTTCATCTTTTTTATCTGGGAGAACACAGAGAGTTCTGTCGGGAATTTTTTCCTCCAATTCTTTCCCTCTGCAATGTGGTGTCCCCCAGGGTTCGGTGCTTTCCCCCATGTTGTTTGCAGTGTATATGCTGCCCCTCAGAGACATTGTAAGAAGGTATGGGCTGAGGTTTCACTGCTATGCTGATGATACCCAGCTCTACCTTTCTTTTGCCCCCGACCAGGTTAGTGGTCTCTCAGTATTTAATAGCTGCCTCGCTGAAATCCAGGACTGGATGAATCTGAGCTGGTTAAAGTTGAACGCCGGTAAGACTGAGGTTTAGGTCGTGGACCCGGGTCGTGGGTCAGGGGGGTTGGGGTCTGGTCAGCCCTCTGGCGTATTGCTGGGGGGGGATCTGATCCTTACCTCTGAATGGGTGCGTAACCTTGGAGTGGTATTTGATGACGGGCTGACTCTTCATCATCAGGTGTCAGCAGTCATTAAGTCCACATTCTACCATCTTAGGAACATCGCCAGGGTGAAACACCTTGTTCCGTCCAGCGATTTACCCGTGTTGGTCCATGCCTTCGTGACATCTCACCTTGACTATTGCAACTCCCTTTACTTGGGGCTTCCTGGGGTTGATATCCACCGCTTGCAGCTAGTGCAGAATGCTGCAGCAAGGTTAATGACAGGGGTGACTAGAAGGACACATATTACCCCTGTGCTGTGCGATCTGCACTGGCTGCCTATACAGTGGCGGATCACCTTTAAAGTAGGTCTTCTGACCTTCAAAGCCCTGCACGGACTCGGTCCTGACTACTTGAAAGAGCTTCTGATCCCTTACCGCCCCTTGCGACAGCTCCGTTCAGCCGACGAGGGGTTGCTAGAGGTTCCAAGGGTTATATTGAAGTCTTCTGGGGCTAGGGCCTTTGGGTTCATGGCCCTAGCCCTCTGGAACTCTCTGCCTTGCCGGCTTAGAGAATGCACGACCGTGGAAGCCTTTAAGCGGGATTTTAAGACTCTGTTATGGAACAAGGCTTTTGTGGACTGATGCTGTTATCAACTGTTGTTCTTATATGTATATTTTGATTCTATGATTCATTTGTACAGCACCTGGGTATTTGAAAGGCGCTAAATAAATAAAGTTTTATTATTATTATTAGGGTCTCCTAACTTGCCTTTTTACCTTTGTGCTCCTGTTTTCTACTGTACCTTATTTAAATTTCTTCCTGCTCCCCTCTGCTTCTTTACAATTTTTTGATCTTACCTCTTAGTGCCCCACTAGAAACCTTATTTCACCCTAGATAGGGTATCCCACCTATTCCCACTTCTGGCCTGCCTTCTACCCTTTACCTTTTCCCTGCAGTGACTGTAACAACAGAAGTGACCAAGTACTTTATCTTAGTCAAATGTCAGAGTCCCCTGTTTCCCTGCTTCCTCCTGTGGATAGCTACCAATGCCTAAGCTGCTAGTACCTGTTCCACTCCTCCACTGTTCCACTCAGTGGCACATGAGTATGCTAGGACATGCTGGATGAGAGAGTCCTTTATAGTGCACTGGTTACAAGGCACTTAGCCTCTGTCAGCTCCACCCCTCATTGCACACTTGATTCACAGGACTTACTGAATCTGCTCAGTTGCAAGATTAATCTCCTGAGCTAGTTTCTCCTATACTACCTGTTACAATTTAAAGGGACACTTTCTGCCCTTTACTTTTGTGTTTTCTCGGAACTCAGAAACCTGCTTTCACTCACTGCATCAGTCCCTCTTGTGCCATAATATGTTTACTGTATCTGTTAATGTAGGCCCAATAAAAATAATAACTTTTTAGCAATTTTAATAAACAGCTACACCCCCACTGGTCTGCTCTGATTGTCCATGCCAAATGCCAAAGCACCATCACAATTGAAAATTGCACTGAGACTTGTACACGGACTATTGCACATTAGTTCAGTTAAATACATTTTCTAGAAGTACAAAAAAAGTTCAGCTCAGTAAAGTGCTTATTTTTTTGGAAATGGGGACTAAAAATTATTTAAATCATGGACTGAAGCTGGCCCGGTGGCGCTGAGGGTTGAGGCGTTGGTCGCCACACCTCGCGCCACGCCAGCGACCCATGTTGAGACGGGCATGGGTTGCTGTGGGTCACGAGGAGGAGATGGATTGGCGTCCAGGGACTGCTCTCCATCTCCAGGAGGGATTTGGGCGGCCAGGGCTTTTCCTGACCCCTAGCGGAGGCTGGGGGGTCGACAGCATGTAGCTGCAAGCTATGGGGGGGGCGGGACATGGCAGACACTTAATTGGGGCACGCACGGGAGTGTGCATGCACCCAGTCACTGGTGTCATTGCACGCCATGACCCGCCGGGAGGAAAACAGCGAAAAGCAAGCCCGGCAGCACGGAGTTGTTCCCCCGCGGCACCATTCCTGGAAGGGCGCCTCCCTGGCATGGATCCGTTGGGGTGGGTTGAGTCACTCCCCACCACCCTGCCACAAAGGGTAAGTCAAGGTGCACAAGGGAGGGTCTGATGTCCGAGGGATGGCGCTGGGGGGAACAGCCCGGAGGCGGGGGTAATGGCGGGCTCTGGAGGAGAAAAATAATACCCCCCAAAAAAAAAATTATGGACTGAAAGTCGAGCTGTGCTGATGGGCATGCATGTATGCATATGCATAACCATATGGATCTGGATATGCATATGCATACATGCATGCCCAGCATCATGGCTCGACTTTCGACACTGATTTAGCTACTTTTTAGCCCGTTTCCAAGAAATAAGCACTTTTCCAAGTTCAGCTTTCTTTGTAACTAGAAAATGTATTTAGCTGAACTCAAGTACAATAGTCTGTGCGTGAGCCTCAGCATCATTTTCAATTGTGAGTGCACTTTGGCATTAAACACAGACAATCGGAGCAGACTGTCAGGGTTTGATTGTTTCTTAAAATTCTTAAAAGTAATTATTTTTATGGGGACTACCTTCTGGATTTGGGCTCTTGTACAGTACTGGAGGGACTTATATCATGTGTACTTTGAAACCCTGTAAGAAATAATTTTTTCTTTCATGTCTCTTCTGTAGCTGTATGATGAAATATATAATATACATAGCATCATCATTTTTGATCTGTGTATATTTCTTTAGTGGACTTCAAGTGCCTTCTGACCCTCCTAAACAGGGCTTCATTTTGTGACATGAAAGTTAGTGAAGCAAAGAGACTGAAATAATACAGCTACACTAAGCATTCCATTAGCAACTGTAGTGCCTTTGGCTATTAAAGACTATCAATATGTCATCTGACAAATTTGCATTATTTAGAATAAATTATATTTTTTATTATTAGCATGTATATTACCCCCTTATGCTCCCTACATGTGGTGTCCCTTTTTGCACTGCTTATATACAGTGCTTTCTCCAGTTTGCATAGCGCTAAGAGTCCAATGCGGCCCCCTGTGCTGATACTGTAACTTGTAGCCTTTATTTGTCACCCAAGAGTTTACTCCTACCAGTCTTCATTAGAACACATTTTTAAGTTAGTTTTACACTGCTTCCGTTGTGTCTGAAATTTTCGAACGTACGGTGCGGTTCTGCCACCAGTCCCAAAATCAGAGAAACGGAAGTTCAGTTGATTACCCTATTTCATTATGATCAGAGGATATAAATCTGTGGGGCTCATGGTTCACAGCCTCTTTCTTCAATGTATGTCCCACTGCAAACTCGTGTCTTCTCTTACTCTTTCGTGGTAGTGAACATGGTCCAACTGTGCAGAAATACAGAAAGTCAGCATTTGCACGCCTGACTGAGAGTCAGCTATTTGCAAGGTCACCCAACATCGGGATTTGTTTCTACGAATTAAGGTACTGAATGGTGGTGCTTGCAGGGCGTAAAGGCAGTAATAGATGACAACATAAATCTGTAAATCCTCCAATTTTTTATTTTTATTCAACAAATGGGGTATATTTTGTACAGTACTATATGCTAGGAGCCTGTTGGAAATAAAGCCACATCCAGTTTAAAAGTGGTGGCCTGCATTTTGGAGGAGGGTCCAACATTGTGAATTTGTTCAATAAATAACTTAAACTCACTGGTGCTTGCAGGGTTATAATGTGGGCACTACTGGAGGATAAAATAAATGTGTAAATATTTTCTTTTAAACAAATGCGGTCTACTGTACAAAGTCACATACAGCCACAACCAGTATAACAGTGGCAGCCTGCATTTCTAAGAGGGTGTTTTTAAATCTAAGATGTGAAACAAATATTTTTTTTTTTTTATTTATTTAAGTCTAGGATTACAAGTACCTTTGAGCCAAGGCTCTTTTACAAAGTTTTCACGTCAGTTGAGGTACAACACAAAACAAGACAATTGAATAACAAGGCAGAACAACAGGTTTACAATCATTTACATGCAGTTGTATACATACATTTTGGTGGTATTAAGTGCCAGAAGGAAAGTCTGGGTACACAGTGTTATTGAGGCTTGGTAGAGACACAATTGTAAGTGTAGCCAGAGGCATTTGTCAGATCACAATGAAAGTGCAGGTGGGGGTGGGAGGTAAAGGATGGGGAAGGAGGGATGGGGGCAGGATGGTGTAGCCGTTGATGAGAGGAGTAGCAATTTACACTCCTAAATCCTCCATTTTTTTATAAAACATATGTGGTGTACAGTACTGCAGTGACAAATACTCTGTGGCAAATAAGGACCAAGTCAAGATGTTATTTATTTTTTTTTAATTAGAGAAAAAAATGAACAGAGTTGTGGGAGAGATGTTGTTGGAAAAAGGGCAGCAAGATGAGCAAAAGGAAAAGCAGCTGCTCATTTAAAGGGGCATATTTAAGTGGAGCATTCTGAAACTAAAATGTGGCATGAAAAGAGTGGAAATGGAGGGGGATGAGCTGCAACATGCTTTGCTGTATAGTGAAGTATGTTTAGGAATGTTAAAAATAAAGAACCTGCAGTATGTTTGCCCATGTGGGTGTGATTTGTGGTGGTATGATTTTAAAAAAAGGGATCTTACACAATTGAAAAGAATTTTAAAATAGAACTAACACAACTGGGGGTTCTCTGTCTGGAATCTGGCTGTAGTAGAGAGATTATGTAGCAGATAAGTAAAATATAAATAATTTTTTGTGTGTATTTCTAATCATTTTCTGTGAAAAAGAGGTAGAATAAAGTTCTGGAGCTCATGAGTAATTCTTTGGTGCACCATGTGCTCAGGCATGTAAGGTCCTACATGGCCTTTTCTGGTCAAAAGAGATGTAAAATAAGGTTTTGTAAGGGTACAGCTTTGGCTTGTAACTGGCCCGTGGTTAGCTTTGATGATAGCATTTTTTCAAAATTTTCTGGCATTTTTCTAATATTTGGGCTGTTTGTTTTTTTCAGTCGATGTTCAGTGCAGGGGAAACTAAAATGTCTGGTTCCTTTATTCTGAACATAAGCTTTCGCAGTTGCACGGCCTTAAATGCTTATTTTACATTTCTTTTCCTCAAATGTCTGCAGAGTTCTTACTAGTTTGTCTTTGTATTAGAAAGTTTGATTTTTTAATGCATTTTCAAGCAAGTTTTGTTGTTTTTGAGTAGTTGTTTGGTGTACCATGTGCTGTGTGTAATGGCCTGCATAGCATTTTATGTCGAAAAGAGATGTAAAATAAGTTTCTGCAACAGGGGCCAGCTCTGAAACATAGAAATATAGAAGTTGATGGCAGATAAGGACCGCAAGGCCCATCCAGTCTGCCCATTTCTTTTTCTACCTTATGAATGTGCCATTGGCCTTTGCTCTGTCAATGGCCTATCTAGTCATACTCATCTGTATTGCTCCCTTATGCCTATCCCATGCCTGTCTGAAGCTCTGCACTGCATTCATATCCACTACTTCCTGATGTAGGCCGTTCCATGCATCCACCACCCTTTCTGTGAAAAAGAACTTCCTCACATTACCCCTTAATCAGCCTCCCTCTAATCTCATTCTGTGTCTTCTTGTCCTGCTATGTTTCTTATATTGAAACATGTTAGACTCTTTCACCTTGTTAATGCCCTTAAGGTGTTTTAATGTTTCAATCATATCACCTCTCTCCCTCCTTTGCTCTAGGGTATACATATTGAGTTCAGTTAATCTGTCCTCATATGTTTTCCGATGCAGTCCCTGCACCATTTTGGTTGCCCTTCTCTGGACTGCCTCAGTTTGGTTAATGTCCTTGTGAAGGTGTGGCCTCCAGTACTGCATGCAGTACTCCAGATGGGGCCTAAACAGTGTCTTGTAAAGAGGGATTATTACCTCCCTCTTCTGACTTGTGATACCTCTACTAATACACCCCAACATCCCTCTAGCCTTACCTACTGCTTTAGTGGTCTGCTTGGATGATTTTAGGTCATCAGTGATGATGACGCCCAAGTATCTCTCTTCCCTTGTGACTGCCAGCAACTCCCCTCCCAGATTATAGGTGGCTTCAGGGTTTCTCTTCCCTACGTGCATGATCTTGCACTTCTTTGCATTAAACGCCAGTTGCAATTCTTCTGACCATTTTGCTAGTTTATTCAGATCTCTTCTCATTCTGCCCACCCCATCTGGATCATCTACTCTATTGCAGCTCTTGCTGTCATCTGCAAACAGACAAACCTTACCCTGCAGTCCATCTGCAGTGTCACTGATGAAGATATTGAAGAGGACTGGCCCCAGGACTGATCCCTGAGGTACCCCACTTATGACTTGCATCTCTTCTGACTGTATACCATTTACCACCACTCTCTGTTTTCTGCCCATCAACCAGTTTGCCACCCATTTGACCAACCTCTGACCCACGCTGAGCCTACTTAGCTTATTAATTAATCTTCTATGTGGAACAGTATCGAAAGCTTTTCTGAAGTCAAGGTAGGTGACATCAACTGCACTCCCTTGGTCCACCACTCTGGTTACCCAGTCAAAGAAATCTATGAGATTAGTTTGACAGGACCTTCCTGTTGTAAATCCATGCTGTCTTGGATCCTGTGCTCCTATGGATTCCAGGTGTTGCACTATCCTTTCCTTAAGGAGTGTCTCCATAATCATGCCCACTACTGAGGTAAGACTGACTGGTCTGTAGTTCCCTGCCTCCTTCCTGTTATCACTCTTGTGGAGCGGGATCACATGAGCCCTTCTCCAGTCTTCTGGGACCTCTTCTGTGCTCAGAGACTCACTAAACAGTTCTGCTAATGGCTCTGCTAGTTCCACCCTTGGCTCCTTTAGTACCCTGGGATGTACAGTGTGCTATCAGGTCCCATTGCCGTGTCCACCCTGAGCTTATTGAGCTCTTGTAGGACCCTTTCTTTTGTGAAGGGACTAGTGCACACCTTCCTCCCCCCTGTGTCCATGGTGCTAAGCTGTGGGCCCTGCCCTACCTTCTCTTCAGTAAATACTGAGCAGAAGTATCTATTTAGGATAGATGCTTTCACATGGTCCTCCTCCTCACATGCCCCCTTATCCCTTTTGATCTTAGCAATACCCCATCTGGACTTTCTCCTTTTACTAATGTATCTATAGAAAGTCTTGTCGCCTTCTTTTACTGTTCGTGCTAGTGTTTCCTCGGTTTGGGCCTTTGCCTATCTTACTGCCTTCCCTGCTTCCCTTAGGGAAGTTTGGTATGCCTCCCTATCTTCATCCTGCTGTGTTCCCTTATATTTCCTGAAGGCCAGCCTTTTGGCTCTGATCTTTTCTGCTACTGTGTTTGAGAACCAAAGTGGTTTCCTTCTTCTTTTGCACTTCCTTTTCTCACTAACACAATGGGATGTTGCTTCAAGTATTGCATCTTTAATGCTTGCCCACTTTGCCTGTACCCCCCTCACTTGTATTTCTTTTTGCCAGGGCTAGCTTAACTCTGTTGGCCATCTTATCAAAGTCAGCTCCTCTGAAGTCCCATATTTTTGCCCATAACTGGCCCATAACTACTTGCGGTGATAGTGTTTTTTCACATTTTTGGCCTTCTTGTAACATTTGGGTTGTTTGGTTGTTTCAGTCAATGTTCAGTACAGGGGAAACTAAAATGGCTGATTCTCTTGTTCCGAACATAAGCTTGTGCCATCTCACAGCTTTAAATGCTTAATTTACATCTCTTTTTCCCCAGGTGCCTGCAGAGTTCTTACAAGTTTGTCTGTAAACACCTTTATATTTGAAAGTTTGATTTTTGTTTGCATTTCAGAACAAGTTCTGGTGCATTTGAGTAATTGTTTGGTGTACCATGTGTATATGTGTAAGGCCCTACATGCCATTTTCTGGCAAAAAGAGATGTAAACTAAGTTTTTTTTAACTAGGAGAGACACACTAAGCTGAAAGCTTGTTGACAGGTGCGAGCTGGGAGCACAGGGAAGTTAAGTGACTTGCTCAGGGTCGCACAGTATGCAAGTGGGGGCTATGGGATTCAGACCAAGATCTCCAGGTTTGCAGCTCAGAGCCTTAAACCACTTTGCTATACTGACTCTAGTTTTGTAACGGGCAGCTCTGGCCTATAACTGGCACATGGTTACCTTCGTTGCTAGTGTTTTTTCAAATTTTTTAATCTTTTTTGGTAACATTTGGGCAGTTTGGATGTTTCAGTCGATGTTCATTAAAGGGGAAACTAAAATGGCTGCTTCCTTTGTTCTAAACATAAGCTTGGACCATCTCACAGCTTTAAATGCTGAATTTACATCTCTTTTTTCAAGATGCCTGTTGAGTTCTTACCAGTTTGTCTGTAAGCACCTTTGTATTAGAAAGTTCGATTTTTGTAATGCGTTTTGGAGCAAATTCTGGTGCTTTTGAGTAATTGTTTGGTGTACCATGTGCTGAAAGTTAGGCCCTGCATGGCATTTTCTGGTGAAAAGAGATATAAAATAAGGTTTTGTAACAGGGGTTAGCGCTAGCCTTTAAGTGGCCCATGGTTACCTTCAATGTTAGTGTTTTTTTAAATTTTTCTGGCTTTTTTGCAACATTTGGGTTGTTTGGTTGTTTCAGTTGATGTTCAGCACAGGGAAACTAAAATGGCTGGTTCCTTTGCTCTGAACATAAGCTTGGGCCATCTCATAACTTTAAATGCTGAATTTACATCTCTTTTTGCCACATGCCTGCAGAGGTATTACAAGTTTGTCTGTATGCACCTTTTTCTTGCAAAGTGTGATTTTTTTAATGCATTTTGGAGCAAATATTTGTACTTTTGAGTAATTCTTTGATGTACCATGTGCTGAAAGTAAGGCTCTGCATGGCATTTTCTGGTGAAAAGAGATATAAAATAATGTTTTGTAACCCGGGGCCAGCTCTAATACATAGATACATAGAAATCGTTAGCAGATAAGGACCACTAGGCGCATCTAGTCTGCCCATAAGCCTTAAACTTGTATGCAGTCACTGATCCTAAGTGATCAATGGCTTTTCGGCACTCCCTCCTCACCCAGTGTTTCCTTGTGCCTGTCCTGGGCATGTTTAAACCCCTCCACTGTGCTTGCCCCCACCACCTCTTGTGGCAGACTGTTCCAAGCATCCACCACCCTCTCTGTGTAGAAAAACTTCCATACATTATCTCTTAATCTATCCCCTACAATTTGATATTGTGTCCCCTCATTCTGATATCTTTTCTACCTTGGAAAAGATCCCCCACCTGCACATTGTTTATGCCCTTGAGGCACCTGAAAGTTTCTATCATGTCCCCCTTTTCTCTACTCTTCTCCAGTGAGTACATATTGAGGACTCTTAGTCTCTCCTCATATGTTTTGTGATGCAAGCCATGCACCATTTTTGTCGCCCTTCTCTGGATAGCCTCCACCCTGTCTATGTCCTTATGCATGTGTGGTCTCCAGTACTGCATGCAGTACTCCAGGAGAGGCCTTACCAGTGTTTTATATAATGACATCGGCACCTCCTGTCTGCTAGTAATACCTTTACCTATGCACCCCAGCATGCCAGTGACCCTCCCTGCAGCCTTTGTGCACTGCTTTGATACCTTAAGGTCATCAGATATGATAACCCCTACATTCCTTTCATCTTTGGTGATTGTCAGCACCTCCACCCCATTCTGTAGCTCTCCCCAGGGTTCCCCCTATCCAGGTGCATTATCTAGCAGTTTTTTGAATTGAACCTGAGTTGCAACACCTCTGACAATCTTTCAAACTTCTCCAGGTCCCTCTTCATTTTCCGCATCCACTCCATTGCAGATTTTGGTGTCATCTGCAAATAGGCAGACCTTTCCTTTCAGCCCCTCTGCAATGTCACTAATGAAGACATTTAACAGGACTGGCCCCAGTACGGATCACTGTGATTCTCTGCTGGTCACCACTCTCTCCCTAAATTGGATCCCATTTACCACCACCCTCTGTATTGTGTCCATCAGCCAGTTTCTAACCCAATGTATCACCTTATACCCCATGCCCAGACTACTCATCTTATTAACCAGCCTTCTGTGTGGGACAGTATCAAAGGCTTTGCTGAAATCTAGGTAGGCAATGTCTATCGCCCCTCTCTGATTCACTTCTCTAGGCACCCAATCAAAAAAATCTATCAGATTTGTTTGACAAGACCTTTCTGCTGTGAATCCATGTTGCCTAAGATCCTGGGTGGCATTGGATTGCAGGTGTGCCACTATCCTTTCTTTCAGCAGTGTCTCCATGATCTTCCCCACCACTGAGGTGAGGCTGACTGGCCTGTAGTTCACTGCTTCCTCCCCACTGCTACTTTTGTGCAGTGCAATTATATGCGCCCTCCTCCAGTCCTCTGGAACCATGCCTGTGTTGAGCGAATCTGTGAACAGGGTGGCCAGAGGCGCTGCTAGTGCCCTTCTCAGCTCCCTTAATATCCTTGGGTGTATGTGGTCTGGCCCCATGGCATTATCCACCTTCAGCTTTGAGTTCCTCCAGAACTCTCTCCACTGTGAATGGACTGTTGTCCACTCCCCCCCCCACATTGAGTCTTCTCCCCAACTGTGGTCCTTGACCCTCTCCCTCCTTAGTGAATAATTAACAGAAGTATTTGTTCAGCATTTCTGCTTTGTCTAGATCCCCCTCCTTACGCTCTCCCTCCTCCCCTTTGAGCCTCACAACCCCCCCAGTTTTTTTTTCTGTCACTGATGTACCTATAGAATGTCTTGTCCCTTTTTTTCACAGTCCATGCTAAACCATCTGCTGTCTGTGCCTTGGCTTTCCTAACAACCTTCCCTGCTTCCCTTAGACATTCAGTTTACACCTCCCTGTCCTCCTCCCTTTGGGTTCCCTCATACTTCCTGAAACTTGCTCTTTTAGCCCTTACTTTGTCTGCTACCTCTTTAGAGAAACATAGTGGTTTCCTTCTTCTTTTCCCTTTGGCCACTATCCTAAGACATTGGTTAGTAACCTCAACTATGGCTCCTTTTAGTTTCCCCCACCATTCTTCCATTCCCTCCATTACCTCTCCCTTCTCCAGGGCTGCTCTTAAACATCTACCCATTTCATTGAAATCTGCCCTCCTGAAATCTAATACTTTTGCCCTTGTGTGGCTTAATTGAGTCCCTGTCTCCATGCCAAACCACACAATATGGTAGTCATTGGATCCCAGCTGCCCTTCCTCCTGGACTCCGTGGACTCTGTTTCCATTGGTCCATACCAGGTTTAGAATAGATTTGTCTCTGGTTGGCTCATGAACCAGCTGTCTGAGTCCAACTCCCTGCAGGGATTCCAGGATGCAGTGGCGGCACTAGGGGGGCTGGGAGGGTGGTCGCCCCTGGCTGCCCCAGTGTGAGTAGTGGTGCCCCACCACCATCTTTATTCAATGTTTAGTGCCCATTGTGGAGCCCATGATTGACTGAATGGCCCCCCGGCACCCAAATGCTCCCAAACCTGGCTCCGTCACTGCCAGGATGGCTGTGCTTCTGGCTGAAGCAGCTGCCTGGGTGGTCCAATCTACATCCGGCATATTGAAATCCCCATCAGCAGGATTTCACCTTTAGCTGCAATGTCATGAATTTCCTCCATCAGTTCTCTGTCCACTTCTTCCCTCTGTGCCGGAGGTCTTTAGATCACCCAAGTACGTATTGCTGTGCCATTCCCTGCTTCAGGGGTGACCCACATTGCCTCAGTCTCCCCTTGTGTTCCCTGTACTTCTGTAGCCTTTATGCCTCCTCTGATGTACAGGGCTACCCCCTCCCTTTTTAACTTCTCTATCCCTTCTGAACAGTGTATAGCCTGGTACATTGACATCCCAGCCGTGATTAGCAGAGTACCATGTCTCTGTTATTGCTGTTATGTCAAGGTCTGCATCTGTCATCAAGGCTTCCAGGTCTAGAACCTCATTTCTCAGACTGTGAGCATTTGTGAGCATGATCTTCCATCTTTTATACCCTGCTCTCCCTCTGTTCTTGTTCTTTCCCTTGCCTGTTTCCCCCACCCTGGTTTTCTTGTTCATGTGCTCCTGCCCCCCTCTATCACCCCCTTTTACATGTTTCACCTGCCTGTTCCTCCCTGCTCACTTCAGTTGTTCCTGTTGTCAACTCCTGTTTTTGCATGCTACCACAGGGGGGTGATCCTAAGCCACCTGCCCCTCCTGACTCTTCCCCCCCTTGGCCAGTTTAAATGCTCTCTGCTTGAAGCATTCCAACTTCTCACCAAGGAGCGAGGTCCCCTTCTGGGACAGATGCAGGCCATCCTCCTGATATAAGCTCATGTCTGCCCAGGTGGGGCCCCAGTCCCCTATGAAATCAAATCCTTCCCTTCCATACCAATCCTTCAACCAGGTGTTGAAGGTATGGATCTGGAGTGCCCTGTCCTCCTCTGTGCCTTGGACAGGTAGCACATCTGAGAATGAGACAGAATAAGCTACCTGTTTCAGGTCCCCCCCCAGCTTCCTGAAATTCTCCTGGACTCTGGCTTACTCCACTCTTCTCCCCGCCAGGTCATTAGTCCCCAGGTGAACAATGACATGCAGCTCTTCCCTCTTGGCTATCACCCTAGCAATCCTATGGATTTGCTTCCCATTTCTCCATGCAGCACTTCCTGGGATGCACTTGACCTCCCTCTCCCCTGCTAGGTGTCCCTAACTTCACACCCTGGACAATAGAGTCTCACACTAGGAGAAGCTTCCCCCTCTTCCGTGATCCCCTGGCCACCTTCCCTGCAGCTCCAGCTTGGAGGTCCTGACCATCCTCCCTTGTCCCAACTGCAGGAGCCTATTTGGGGGGCATTGCCTTTCTTCCAAAATAGTGTAGGCGTTATTCAGCTGGACCGGTTAGGGAATGTGCTTCTGACCCCCCAACCCTCCCTGAGCCCACTGTGGTCCAGTCACAGTTCTTTCTGGGCATCCTATGAGGTTCATGTTGCAGACCCAGTGGTCTCTGGGTGGGAGTGGATGCTGCCTGTAACCAGGCCACCTCTGCTTGGAGACAGGCAACCTCCTTCCTCAGCCCAGAGAGGTGCCTGCAGGTAGGAGAGCATCACAGCCTCCAGAATGTCTCCTTGAAGACTGCTGCTCCACAACCACTGCACTGAACCACTCCCATCATGAATGTTACCATCCTCACTCTTCTGCCTGCTTATGCCTCCTAATTGCTATCTGCTATCTCCTAACCCTCTTCCCTGTTCTGCGTGCTAACCCTTTTTTTCCTTCGCCCTCGCTCCCTGTCTCTCTTCTTCTGTAGTGACTTACAGCTTCTCTCTCCTCCTCTTGTATGCACCCTTGTGGACCTAGTTGCTAGATGCACCCTTTGTACTTCTGCTTATATACCAGCTAGGCTATTACTTGTGCTGTGCTGCCTAACTGTTCCTGTGTCTTTAAGTAGGTGTGGCTTGGCCTACCACTATAAAGTTAGACCACCTGGGGGTGGTTAGGGAATAGGGTGGGGGGGGGTTCCTTTGGTACTCTGTAGCTATAAAAACAATTTGGTAATAAAAAAAAAGACTTTCTTCTGTAAACTACAGAAGAATTACATAAAACCTGTTACAAAACACAGAAGTTACCTGGAATCTGTTACCAAACACAAATGCTTTCTGAAGTGTCTCAGCAAAAGAACTCCCCAAAAGCAGACTGTGGAAAATCACTTTAGAACTAAAGGTAGTGAAAAGAACACACAGCTATATAAACTCAGTTACATAAGCCTGTTACAAAACACTGTGATCTGTAACTGGCTCATAGTTACCTTAGATGCTAGTGTTATTTTCACATTTTGTGGGCTTTTTTTGTAACATCTGGGCTATTTGGTTGTTTCAGTTGATGCTCAGTGCAGGGGAAAGTAAAATGGCTGCTTCCTTTGTTTTGAACACAAGCTTTGGTGAATCTCACAGTTTTAAATGCTAAATTTACATCTCTTTTCCTCAGTTGCCTGCAGAGTTCTTACCAGTTTGTCTGTAAGCACCTTTGTATTTGAAAGTTTGATTTTTTAATGCATTTTGGAGTAAATTCTGGGGCTTTTGAGTAATTTTTTGGTGTACCATGTGCCGAAAATAAGGCCCTGCATGACATTTTCTGTTGAAAATAGATGTAAAATAACATTTTACAACAGGGACCAGCTCTGGCCTGTAACTGGCCCATGACTACCTTCAATGTTATTGTTTTTTTTTGGCATTTTTCTGGCTTTTTTGTAACATTTGGGTTATTTGATTGTTTCAATTGATGTTCAGCACAGAGGAAACTAAAATGGCTGATTCCTTTGTTCTGAACATAAGCTTGGTCCATCTCATAGCTTTAAATGCTGAATTTACATCTCTTTTGTCAGATGCCTGTAGAGGTATTACAAGTCTATTTGTATGAACCTTTTTCTTGCAAAGTGAGATTTTTTAATGCATTTTGGAGCAAATGTATGTGCTTTTGAGTAATTGTTTGGTGTGCCATGTGCTGAAAGTAAGGCTCTGCATGGCATTTTCTGGTGAAAAGAGATGTAAAATAAGGTTTTATAGCAGGGTCCAGCTCTGACCTGTAACTGGCCCATGGTTATTTGTTGCTAGTGTTTTTTCATATTTTGAAGGCTTTTTTATAACATTTGGGCTGTTTGCTTCACTCGATGTTCAGTACAGGGGAAACTAAAATTGCTGGTTCCCTTGTACTGAACATAAGCGTGGGCAAATCTCACAGCTTTAAATGCTAAATTTGCATCTCTTTTCTCCAGATGCCTGCAGAGCTCTTACAGGATCCTCTGTGAGCACCTTTGTATTTTGAAAGTTTAATTTTTTTCTTAATTTCGGAATGAAGGATGATGCTTCTCAGTAATGTGTTGTCTACCATGTGCTGCAAGTAAAGGCCTGGCATTGCTTTCTGTTGGGAACAGAGCTTTTAAAATTATTGTTTGGAACCTGGCCAGAGACTGTCTTTTTATGCATGCATGGAAGTGTGCTAGACCATCAAGAAATGGATCACTTTCACCAACACCCCCAAAGCACATTCTCATGTATAATTTGAAGAGTCATCCAAACTCACCCAACCTTTGAATCAAATTCCATTTATTTATTCTTTGGTAACTGAGTAAGGCCCACTAAGCACAAGTGCCTGTTTTCAGGTGTGACCTGGGAGCATTGGGAAGGTTAAGTGACTTGCTCAGAGTCACAAAGCAATGCAAATGGAGGCTGTGCTAATAAAACATATACAGGTAGAATAGTGGATGAATGACTATCCACAACAAGGCTGTGTTTCCATCAAGGGAGTTGATGATGTCATAGAGACCTCAAGAGCGAAGCTCGAGAGGTCTCCATGGCATCATCAACTCTCAAGATGGAAACACAGACTTAGTTGTGGATAGTCAACTATCCACTATTTTTTATAGTATATGGTTCCCCCAAAATGGACAGAAGGTTCATACCTTGCATTGACACTCCTGCACTGGTCCTTGCTTGAGTCCCGTCCCCCAAGATTCCGGTCCTCCTCTCTGCAGTTATGCTCTGTTCCGGTCATGACCCCGAATATAGCGATACTACTCGCTGTGGTCCCGCTCTGCTTTTACCGTAACTGTGCCAGAGATTTAAAAAAAAACTACAAATTGAGAGTTTGGACACACGGAGCTGATCATGGCAGTCCGTGTCCAAACTGTCTGCTCGCCGTCCGCTCGCTAAGTGAATCCGCCATTTTAGAATGTATTTTTTTAATCACGGACTGTTTCCACCAATCAGGTAGGAGCTCAAGGTGCAAAAGTTGTTGTACTATCGATGTGACATCAGAACGATAGTACAACAGCTTTTTTGACCTTTGAACTGTCCTACAAAAGGATTTGGAAAACCATTGTTTTCCATCCACAGTAAACCCTAACCATATACTATACAGGTCTGCTGGATGTACCAAGCTCATTCTCAGTTTGTTACACTAAACTCTATGCTATAATTATAGCCCCATTCAGACTGAAAGTATGTCTTGACAGAGACTTGGTGTGCTATTCAAAAGCATTCTTTGCAGTTAATGGTCCATTTAGCTAAATGGTGCAAATCACACCTTTTCTCACACCTATTGTTTCAGGCTCAGGGCAGAAAACTTTTTTCTGATAGTCTGCCCAACACAGATTAAGTACTTAAAGCAGTAGTAATACTTAACAATAATTTAAATACTTTGTTGGGCAGTTAGGAGAAATCAAAACAGATATATGACTTTTGTTTTGCTTTATTTAACTCCCAAGGCAAGAAAAATGATTTTTAAGTTCTTAAAAGTTGATGATCTTTTGCCATGTCAACAGTCATGGATGTAAGCAAATAAATGTGGCGTGCTGCTAGTCCTCAGAAACAGGTGCAGGCAACACTGTGACATATTTGCATTACAAATACAGCGAGTGCTGTTAGTGTGTGCTCTCTGGGGAGTAGATTTTTGAATTTACTGGTGACTGCCATCTTTATTATTGACCTACTGAAATTACAAAAGTTGTAATTAAACATGGTCTTAAAAATAGCTGATTGAATTTAAAATACCCCCATGAAGTATCTAAGACTATCACAAATACATTACTGCTAAAAAAATGTAGGATGCCGTTTGTTACTGGATAGCTAGTACTGTTGCTTTAAGTATACTTTTGCATTGCCAAATAATTTGCAAACCAAATAGTAGGCTTAATGGTTGGTGTGAAGACAGAAGGTACCCCTTTGTGGGACAGGCAATAGCAAAGGGGAAAGGGAAAGGTGAAATTGCTTAAGCAGGAAAGGCACACTAAGCCAGAGCTCATTTCTAGGTGTAACCTGGGAGCACAAGGAAGTTAAGTGACTTGCTCAGGGTGACGCAGAGTGCAAGCATGGGCTAATGGGATTCAAACCACGGTCTACTGGTTTAAAAACATAGAAACTGATGGCAGATAAGGACCACCATGCCCATCCAGTCTTCCTGTATACCCTACATTTAATTAGCTGCCACTGACCCTATTGGCCTTCTGCTGCTGCCTCTCCTTCCCCCCTCTTGGGTTCCCTCATGTCTATTCCATGCCTGTTTCTACGAACTTGAACTGTGCCATTGCTCCTTGACTGTTCTGGTACTGGAGCTGCGTTAAACAGCTGAGAGGAGGCAGCTACCAGAGCAGAATCATCATCTAGCAAAAGAGGGACAGAGCAGCATTTAAAACTTATGCTGCTACAGCAGCTGAACTTATTCTAACATACCAGTCAGCATCTGCTTTGGTGACAAGTAAGCAGTGTTTTTACAAACTGGAACTGTGCCATTGCTTCTTGACTGTTCCGGTACCCAAGCTGCGTTAAACAGCTGAGAGGGGGCGTCTACCGGAGCAGAATCATCATCTAGCAAGGAGGGGCAGAGCAGTATTTAAAACTCGCGCTGCTACTGTGCGAGCGCCACTTGGCATAGAAAAAGTTTGTAAGTTAACTTTAAAAACTATTAAATAGGAGTAAGAAATGTGTTTTAATAATTAGCATAATCTGAGCGATTGCTGTTATATTTGTGGAACCTTTGTTCCTTCTGTATTCCTGCTTTTTTCTGGTGTTTATTTTGAGTGAGCTTGAATAATTTTCCAAGGAAGCTTATTGCACATTTGCATTTTAAATAGGAATAAAAGTGTATAAATTAATTCTAGAATAAGCATAGTTAGGTTATTTTAACTTTATTCTTTTAATTTTGTTTTAGTTTATAATTTTATTTAATTATAGTTATTATTTTACATTGGTAAAATGAGGTGGTTAGGCTTAGTACTGTTAATATGTGGGGCCTATTGGCCCAGGGGAACAATTACATTTGTATTCCCTGGAGTATTTAATGTCTGTATTAATGGGTTAACAATGAATAATACAATGAAGAGTGTTACATCTAAATCTCCTTGTCTGCTTTATGAGAGTAAGCCAGTCTTGGTCAATGGGCAAGGATGCTCATTACTTAGATTTGCTCACAGAGACACCATTGCCCTGTGTAAATTGGGTATTCCTGTTAGGTTTAAAAGCCTGAGAGGTATACCTAAAGAAAATCGACTGAAATTGAAATTGTTGCTGAGACATAAAATATTATTATTACTCTTTCTTTCAGGTTCAGTCCACCCTCATCCTGGTCCAATACAAAATAGTTACCAAGATAGTTTATTACAGTCCTGTTTTAAGATTGTACACCTTAACGTAAAAAGTCTTACGGCCAAATGGACATTATTTGAGGCATGGGCTGTTCATCATAATTTTGATGTTATAACTCCTTCTTAAACCTGGTTGACCAACAAAATTCATAATAATGACATTTTTCTTCCTGACTATAATTTATTTAGACAGGATAGAACAGGAAAAAAATGTGGGGGGGTTGCAGTTTATGTCAGTGCCAGATATAAGGTGAATGAGTTGGTTTTTCATTTCAGTGGCTCAGGATGTGATGTCATCACGGCTGACCTGTTATTAGGCAGTAATAAACATCTTACTATCACCTCTCTCTTTATATTCCTCCATGTTGTATTAAGCAAGGCCTTGAGGTTGTAACTTAGGTTAGGAAATCATTACCAACCAATAGAGAATGGATTCTATTGGAGGATTTTAACCACAATTGGGAAACTGAACAAAATTCTTATATTGTGGACAGTTTTCAAGAAATGGGAGTACAGCAGTTAATTTCACAAATTACTAGATTTAACTATAGAACTGGTGGGGGTACCATATTAGACTAGATTGTGGTTACTCACCCATCTAAGATAATTTAGTCAGGAGTTCTATCAGATGTGGTTAGTGACTACAGTCCTGTGTATTGTAAATGGTCAGCTAAACAGTATCATACTCCACCAATTTTTGTTGAAACAAGAAATATAAACAGGGGTTACCTCTTAGTCCATAATTGAAGCTTGTGAACAAATTGATTGGGCCTGTCTTGAAAATATTCAGGACATAGATCTAAAATTAGAAACTTTTAGTGAATTATTTGATCAGGTAGTTAATAAATTGGCTCCCCTCAAAAAGAATAGAATTAGAGAAAATAAAAAAGAATGGGTTACCAGAGAATTAAGATTATTAATGAGGCAAAGAGATAAAGCATGGGAACTTTTTAAAAAAGATAAAGACCCCAAATCATTGATTAATTATACAATTCTTAGGAATAGATGTAAGGCTGCTATAAGAAAAGTAAAAGTAGGATTTTTAAAAAAAACAGGCAACTATCATCCTTTGGAAATCCAAAACAAACCTGGCAAATGCTTAATAATCTTTTGGGAAAAACACTGGTGTAACTGCAATAACCCTCCAAGATGGAGATCAATTATGCAGTGATCCCACTCGTATAGCCAAATTGTTTAATGAATACTTTGGGGATTTAGTAAAATTTCAAAATCAAACAATCTTTGCTAATAAAATATGGTTGTGGATGAAGATTCCAATGGTAATCATCCACTTTTTTACTTTCATTTTTTGACCCCAGAAGTAGTTACTGACTATGTCCTTAAGAACAGTCCTAAACCATTAATTGGACTGGATGGGATTGATTATAGTTTACTTAAATGGGGAATAAAAATGTTGGCAACTTCCCTTGCCTCGATATTTAATTATTCACTATGCCATAATGTTTTTCCACAGATCTGGAAATTAGCACTCCTTAAACCTATTCGCAAATCTGGTAGTAAGAACATTGTTTCTAATGATAGACCTGTTTTGTTACTGTCACCCTTATCAAAGATTCTTGAAAGAATAGTCTTTGATCAAATACAGGTTTTTTGTCAAGTTATGATTTATTGTCAAA
The DNA here is from genome assembly GCA_016271365.2 of Neoceratodus forsteri. Lineage (NCBI taxonomy): Eukaryota > Metazoa > Chordata > Ceratodontiformes > Ceratodontidae > Neoceratodus > Neoceratodus forsteri. Next base: position 736,254,551 of record CM057454.1, read on the forward strand.
TTGTCAACCCGGTTTCAGAAAATCTTATAATACCGAGACCACCTTGGAGGGGTTCATGAACAGCATACGGGGCTCCCTGGATTTGGGATGCTCCGTTGCTGTAATTTTCGTGGACCTCACCAAGGCTTTTGATTTAGTTGATCACGATCTGCTGTTGAGGGCTTTAAATGAAGTTTATTTCTCTATGGCTGTAATCACATGGATAGGAGGTTATCTCAAAAATAAGGAGCACAGAACAATTATTGGTAATTCTATTTCTGATTCTCATCAGATATCTTGTGGGGTACCACGAGGTTCAATATTGGGCCCACTTTTGTTTTCCCTATTTGTGAATGCTGCCCCTTCTACCAGCATAGGGTCTAGTTTCATCATGTACGCTGATGATGCAGTAATGTTTTCAGAAAGAAACACACCAGATCAAGCATTACTTAAAGTCCAGCATGATTTTGTTTATTTTCAAATGTGGTTGTCTTCTCGTCATTTAGTTTTGAATTCAGGGAAAACCAAATATATGGTTTTTACTGGTCCTAGGAAACACAGAGATATAAATGTTCAGATCATGGATTTAGTGTGGAATCAAATTGAATTGGTAGATAGTTTTGATTACCTGGGGGTGATTTTAGACTCCCAACTTTCATTTAATTTGCAGGTAGTTAAGACTATCAAAAAAATTCATCAAAGAATCAAAATGTTATACAGGATTAAATCCTTTCTTATTCCTGAATCTCACAGACTTCTTGGCCATAGTCTTTTATTAAGTGCCTTTGACTATGGTCTCCTTATTTACACTGGTACATCTGATAAAATGTTGCAGACACTATAGGTAACCTACAATAGTATATTACGCTTTATGACTGGTCTTCCAGTAAGAACCCACCTCTGTGTGCTGTTAAAAGAAGCAAATTGTCCCTCCTTTTTAGATAGGATAAAGTTGAAACTTGATTTTTTGTGTACAAAAGGTCACAGGGTATAGTCCCCCAGGTGATTCAGGATCTTATTCCCCTCCAGCACAGTTATATTAAAACCAGGTTTCAGTCAAAAGGTTTATTTAGAATTCCTCTTTATAAAAAACTATTGGTCAGAGGTCAGTAATATATAGGTCAATAAAATGTTTTAATAGTATCCCAACTGAAATTACTAATGTTAAGATGGTTCAAATGTTCAAAAATGGGCTTGTCAAATGGTTGAATAGTCTGAATGATTGTAATTGTTGTTCCTAACAATGCATTGCACTTTATACTGTAAGTTTTGTGTTTTGATATTCTTTTGTGTCTGTTTTAATTGTTTCTTGTATTAATTGTTTTTTGTTGTCTATTTGATAAACTTGCCGCATGTGAAAATGGGCAGTTTGCTCATCATGCTAACAAGTATAAAAATAAAAATAAAAAAAAAATAAATAAATACCCCCCCACTGTGTTTGCCCCCAGCACCTCCTGGGGAAGGTCATTCTAAGTACCCACCATCCTTTCCATGAAAAAGTACTTCCTCACATTGTCCCTCAGCCTACTGCCTTCCAGTTTCATGCCATGCCTTCTTGGTTTTTTTAGCAGCTTCTGTTCTGAAAGATGCTGCTCTCTTGTCCCTTATTATTTCTCTTGAGGTACTTGAAGGTCTCTGTCATGTCTCCCCTCTCCTTCCTCTCCTCCAGGGTGTACATACTGAGTTCCTGTAGTCTCTCCTCATATGACATGAGGTGCAAGCCCTGTACCATTTTTGTTGCCCATCTCTAGACTGTCTCCACCCTGTCTATGCCCTTCCCTAGATGAGGCCTCCAAAACTGGATGCAGTACTCCAGATGAGGTCCCACCAATGACCTGTAAAACTTTTGTTTTTTTCTCTTTTAGATATTTCCTGAAGAAGACCTAAGGTCAAAACGTAGATTTTAACTCCATTTTCTATTTTCAGTGTGCATTTAATATAACCATTTTGTTTTGCTGTATAGTGTCATTATGCCTTACCTTATTTCTGTTGTTGATAACTTTCCCTATGCACTCCATAATCCCACTGTCTCTCGCCACTGCCTTGGCACATTGATTGGCCACCTTTAGGTCATCAGATATGGTGACCCCAGATCTCGTTCATGTTGTGTGTCTGCTAATATCTACCCCTTCATCATGTAGTCCTCCCCAGGGTTCATGCACCCCAAGTGCATATGAACATACAAAATCTGCCAGCAGATAAAGGCCTAGTGGTCAATCAAGTCTGCTCGAATGTGCAGCTATCATCCTTATTCTGCAACTGCCCTTCCTCTCACCCTCCACCCTCCTTTGACCCTCCCTCTTGCCCTATCCCAGCCCCTTTTGAAGCAACCCACTGTCCTATTGGATACCACTTCCGCTGTTAACACATTCCACCCAGCTACCACCAACTCTGTAAAAATGTCTCCTCATCTCTCTCCTGACCCTTCCTCCCTCCAGTCTCATATTATGGCCCTGGGTGTCTCTCCCTCCCTTACTTTGAACAGCCCTACCATACCTGTCTTGTTTATTCCTTTCATGTACTTGAAGGTTTTAAGCATATCCCCCGTCCCTCCTTTCCTCCAGTGAGTACATGTTCAACTCCCTCTGCCTACTCTCCTACGGTAAGTCTCCCAGCACCTGGATCATCTTTGTCACCCTGCGCTGCACCACCTCCAGTAACTTAATGTCCCTCTTCTTATGTTGGTGCCAGTACTGCATGCAGTACTCCAGGTGCAGTCTAAATAGTGATCTATACAGTGGCAAAATCACCTCTCCCCTCCTCGAGGATATACCCCTTACAATTCAACCCATCATTTTGTTGGCCTTTGCAGCTGCCTTCTTACATTGTGCAGAGTTGTTCATTGAGCTATTATAACGCTCTCTGGCTCCCCCATCCCATTCCCTCACGCTCCCCTACCTCTCTGTACCATGCCGTTTCAGTCCCATAGCCTCCGGTTCAACTCACGCCTTTTCCGCTAAAGTCATAAAATTACTCCCCCCTTCCACTCCCGTATGCTCCCCAACCCCCTCTGCCCTGCCGTTTTCAGTTCCATAGCTTCGGGTTTAACTAGCGCCTCTGCCCGCTAAAGCCATAAACTCTCTCTGGTTCTCCCTCTCCCACTTCCTCATGCTCCCCTACCCCATCTGTGCCTTGCCGCTTATCAGCTCCATAGCTTCGGGGTCCATTTACGTCTCTTCCCGCTAAAGCCGTAATAGCTCCCTAGCTCCTCTTTCCCACTCTCGTATGCTCCCCTACCTCTCCACACCTGGCTGATTCAGTTCCACAGCACCAGTCTTTTCCATGTCTTTTCCCGCTAATTGCCGTATATTGCCCATGGCTCCTCTCCTCTCTTTTCCCGTGTGCTCCCCTACCTCTTCTAATGCCTTACCATTTTCAGCTCCTTAGATCCAGATCTTACTCGCGCCTTCTCCCGCTAAAGCCATCTCTGGTTGGCCTTATTCCCTCCTTGTCCGAACTAGTTCTTGGCGCCGCTAACCCAGGAGCGTTCCCCTGATGAGCCTTTTCCCCTCCTCGGAGACCATGCCCCTCAGCCTCCCCTGCTGGCCCATGCTCCCATAGGCCATTCTCCCCTGATCATCTACCCTACTCATACCTCTCTTCCCCCTTCTTCCCCTTCTAGTCACCCTTCCATTACCCTCTGTCCTCCCTCTGATTATTTTCTACCTGTATGTACTGCCCTCCCCCTTCTCCTGCCTATCGCTAACCCCTCCTTTCGCATTTGGCCATATCACTCCCCCACTTACCAACCTCTCCCTTCTCACCCTGCCGTCCCTCGGTTCCACCAGCCTGGATGCAGGTTGTAACCTTGTACTGCTAAAGCCGTATTCGCCTTCACCTTTCCGCATTAGATTTTCCTCCCCTGTCTTGCCCATACCACCCTCAGAGCTCTGAATTACAACTCTCCCTTCCCTTCTTTTCCCTCCTTTTCCTACACTGCCCCCCTTCTCCTTACAAACCTGTGCTCCCTCCAGTCCCCTTTTGCCCCCTCTCCTCCCCCCCAATCTTTAGAATGTATGCATACCTGTACTTGTTCCAATGAATCTCACTTGTACTGTGTAAATCTGAACTGTCTTACTTTGTACTGTAACTGTACCTCCCGGGTCGTGCCTGAAAATAGTCACCTGCTGGCTAGTGCACTTACCTGGTTAACAAAAACTAAATAATAAAATAAATAAAAATTGATCCCGTAATGAGCACCCCCAGATCCTTCTCCTCTGTCTCCGCTAGCTGCACTCCCCCTGAGCTGGTAACTCCTCCCTGGATTTTTTACCCCAATATGCAGCACCTTGGACTTTTTAGCATTGAACCCCAGTTAGCAGGTGTCTGACCAGGTTTCCAGCTTTGCCAGATCATCTGCAACCCCTGCCATCCTCCTAGGTCATCCACCATTGCTCCCATCTTAGTGTTGTCAGCAAACAGGCTGATCTTGCTCTTGATGCCCAATGATATATCTGCAATGAATATCCCAAACAACACAGGTCCCATCAGTGAGCCCTGCAGAACACCACTACTCATTGTCCTTGGGGATGAGAACTCTCCACCCACCACCACCACCCTCTGTTGCCTTTCCTGAAGCCAGTTCACTACCCATCTTACCAGCCTTGCACCTACCCCTGTGCCTTCCAACTTACTTCCAGCCTCCCATGCGGCACTGAGTTGAATGCCTTACTGAAGTCTAGGTACAGAACATCCACTGCATGGCCCCCATCCAATTGCTTAGTTACCCAGTCATAGTACTCCATCAGGTTGATTTGGCAGGATCTACCACTTATGAAGCCATGCTGTCTCCTGTCCTGTAGCCCTCTGGCCTTGAGGTGGGACACCAGCTTCTCCTTCAGGATAGTGTCCATCGGTTTGCCCAGGATGGATATGTGGCTCACCAGTCTGTAGTTCCCTGGTTCATCCTTGCGGCTGCTCTTGTGGAGGGGTACCATGTGAGCCATCCTCTAATCCTGAGGTACACACCCTGAGTGTAATGATACATTGAATCAGTCAGCCAAAGGTCCCACCAGGACCTCTGACAGTGCTTTCAGTACTGTGGAGTGGATGCCATCTGGCCTTGGTGCCTTGTCCACCCTCATTGCCCTCAAACCCTCCAGAACCCTACCCTCCATTATTCCCCATCTGTCACCCCCTCCTTTTCCATCCTTTGCTCCAAGTTATACATGTTGAGGTCTTTCAGCCTCTCCTCATATGTCAAATGGCTGAGTCCTCACACCATTTTTGTCACCCTCCTCTGGACCCTATCTACTCTCTCCACATCCCTCTTGAGGTACAGTCTCCTGAACTGAACACCGCTATTGAGGATATCTGCCTTCTCCTGATCCCCCTCCACCATCTCGCCACCCTTATCCTGCAGCCAAACTATCATACCCTTTGTCCTCCTCCATTTACTCTCATACTGGTAGAAGGTTTTATCTGATTGGGCTATATTGTCCGCTGTCCTTGCCTTTGCTTTCCTGACCTAAATTCCAGCCTCCTTTTACCATTCTTTGTAAGCTTCTCTGTATTCCTCCCTCTGCATCTTTTTTTATCTTCTGAACATTTCTCTCTTCTCCCGGACCTTTATTCCAACCACCCTGCAGAACCATAGAGGGTTCCTCCTTTTTTCTGTTTTTACTGACCTATCTGACACAGAGTTTAGTGGCATCTACTATAGCCTTCTTTATTTTACAACATTTTTCTCTCATTCCCTCCAGATCTCCCGCCCCTCCAAGAGTTTTCTTGAGTCAGTCTCCCATGCTCTTAAAGTTCACTCACCTGAAATCTAGGACTTTTACATTAGAGAGTTTCCTTTCTGGTGTTGTTCTTAGCATGAACAATGCTGTATTATGGTCTCTTGTGCCTAGTTAGGGATCACACCATGCAGACCATGATCCTTGATATGGTGCTTACCAACTCAGACATGGTTGGTGCTGTTCATGTGCAGGGGCCACTGGGGAACAGTCACCATAACACAGTTTTGTGAGAAATTACCTCTTCATCCCCATCCCTTAGTTATCCAGTCTGCAGGTAGCCAGATTTATTACCACCATTGTGTAGTCTAATACCACCTGGAACTGCCCTGGTCAGCATGATTAGCTGTTTTTTGTGGAGATTGAATGGGACTGGTTACACAGGCCCTCTACTTTGGCATATGTCTTTTGTGTCCCTGATAGTGTCTTGTGGTCACAGAAAGGTCTGGATAAATAGGACGGCTTGTCTAACACTATATGTCATTGTTGCTAGAGGATGTTGTGTTTAATAGATAGATCCATTTTTTTTTGCCACCAGTATAATCCAACTTTTCCAGCACAGAGCTGCACAAAACATATCACCATACAGGATGCTTGCTAGACTGCATCTGGAAGCCTTTGTAACAGTTGGAAAGCAAACACCTAGAAAAAGATGGAGACCTGGAACTGCCCTGTGCCATTATGTTAAGCTTTTTTTCTGCTGGCTGAGTTGGACTGATTACACAGGCCCTCTACTTTGGCAATTGTCTCTTGTGTCCCTGATAGTTTCTTGTGGTCACAGAAAGGTCTGGATAAATAGGACAGCTTGTCTAACACTATATGTCATTGTTGCTAGAGGATGTTGTGTTTAATGGAAAGATCCATTTTTTTTTGCCACCAGTATCATCCAACTTTTCCAGTATAGAGCTGCACAGAACATACCACCATACAGGATACTTTTTTGACTGCATCTGGAAGCCTGTGTACAGTTTGAAAGCAAATATCTAAAAAAAGATGGAGACCTAGAACTGCATGGGTCATTGTGTTAAGCTGTTTTTCTGCTGGCAGAGTTGGACTAGTTACGCAGGCCCTCTACTTTGACAATGGTCTATTGCATCAATGATACTATCTTGTGGTCACAGAAAGGTCTATGGATTAATAGAACTGCTTGTCTGGTGCCATGTTGCACTATAGGTAGTGTATGTCATGTGGACTTGCAGGAGGAGGGTACTTTTCTCCATTGTCATCCAAATTTTAAGTGAGTGAGAGTGCAACTAGAGTACCATGCACAGTTGGAAGCCCATATATGATAAAAGACAGAAACCCACTGAAATATTTTTGAAGGCTAGAAACATAAAGTAAATGTTTAAATTCATGATAAGTATTAGAGTGGGAAAATTATAATTTTTTTTACAGTAGTAGTCTGGAATCTAGATCAAGCCAGACACTTGGCCAACTAGATGGGCCTGGTGTATTGTTCTTTCCATTACATTTTTTCATCTAGTGCTCCCTTGATTGTGTCAACATTCTTGGCATGTGGGAGAATTCTGTTTCCAAAAAAAAGTACAACCTTTAAAGCTGTCTTCTGGATCTTGTGTTTCTGCAATTTTTAGATGGAATTCCTCAGAAACAACCTGAGACAGCGTCAACCATGGCATGATGTTGTTGCATCCACATCTTGCTGTGGTGGTGGTGAGACTGCTTGCCCAGATTAAGTGAATACAACAAGTGGTCGAAAGGCACAACCAAGAACCCAAGAAGAGTACATGAGAGAGTACCCTGCAAGAATGAAAAATTACCCTGAAAAATACAAAGCTCATCATCAGAAAGAAATGGAGAGGGTGAGACAAACATGTCAATGCTTGAAGAGACAAAAGTACAGTACAGAGAAAAAGCTAGGCTTCGGATGCAAACGCATTGACAAAATAAAAAGGCAAGTCAAGTAGCTGATGGCAAAGAAAGGAAGAAATGTACAAGAGTGGAAGCAGAGAAAATGAGAGCATTATGGCGGGAAAATAAAAAGAAGCAGAAAGCAAAAATGACAGCACAAAAAAGAAGGCAGATTAATGAACGCAGATGGTTTCTGTATGCTCAGAAGAAAGGTGCCAGACTCCAAACTATCACTGCAGAATAAGATGCACACAACTTGGATGCAGCTGAAATGCAGTACAACAGCGTGGCTTCAGATGCTTCACCTTTGGCTAACTCACAAATAGACAGTCCACAGTCAAGCATACCATAGACTCCTTTTAACAGTGATGCTGCCAAAAGAAAATCTCACGATCACTAAAAGCAATGCCGAAACACTCAAATAAATTTGCTGAAGTTTTCTCTGCAATGCTACTAAAGTCAACACCATGAAAGCGCAAAGCTATTGAGGCGAAATCTATATTAAAGCCATCCAAAAAGAAAAGGTTGGATTTTCTTGAGGAAACAAGCTTGAAAGCCACACTGAAAACAATGAAACACTCAAGACAAAAAGATTATATTCAAATCCATTGACTGCTGCACAAGTCACTGCTGGTGAAGAAAAAGTTTAGAAAATTAGACTCACACAGAGAACTGGGATTTAGCTGGAAATTTCTGTGTGCGTACTCAGGGTGGGAAATTCAGACTGCACCAAAAAGATGCGTGATAGTGGGAGCAGGCACAAGAGCAGTGCGCTATTGCGCAACATGCGCGATATTCAAACCAAGTGCAGGCCAAGGTGCACCTGCACAACACAGCTGAATATTACACCCGATGCACCATGACGCAACCAGAGATGCGCAGTGGAGCAGGGCCAATGTGCAGTAGCACATCCAGGGATGCGCAGGGACAAGGACAGGAAGCAGGGGTGTTCTTGCCATGGATCTGCCATGAGTGGAGAAGCATGCAGCGGGCCAGACAGACCAACCCCCCCAAAGGTCCCCCATGAGCTGCACATCCAGAGGTGAGCTGAATGGACCACGAGCCCATGAACCCCAGCATCGATCCAACAGCAGATGCGGGTCAGCTGTCCACACCCGGAGAGCAAGGTGCCCCAGCACACTCTCCCAGCAAACAGTGACCACAACAAAAGGAGGGATGGACCCTCCCATGCCACAGCACCACACCAATGATGAACTCCCCCTGTACAGTGATCCCAAAACACCCGGCCCAGAAGTATTACCAAACAGTGCATGACACTGAAGGTATGCCACCACCAGCACCATGACAATGCAACCCTGTGCCCCATGGTGCCATGCATGACAGCCACACTGTGATCCCCCTGCAGCAGGTGACACCAGCCACTGATGCCACCGCAGCATACACAGTGCCTCCCCTGCGTGGCCCCCACAGTGGCACAGCAAAGAGGTCGACCTTGCGTCAGTACCCGAGGGACCCCACATGTGACAAGGCCCACCCTGGACACCACCACCACCAGCAGGATGGCACCCCACACACCCACCCATGCACACACCCTGTCCCAGCACTGGCTCCACCAGACAGCACAGCAGCCCACTGTGGTGCATGGAGACATGTGCCACACAGGATGCAACACAGGGCACGAACAAATTCCCCACTCGATCCCAAGGGTACCCCATCACAGAGCCACACAAAGCGGGGCAACAGATGCCACTGTCACATGGTGAGCTAGCCATGTGGTGCATGCACCATGAACCTGTCTGCCGCCAGCATGCAGCTGGAGCACATGTGACAGACATCAGACCACAGACACTGCGCCAGACACCATTGACAGCATGGAGGGGGACAACAACAGCACCACCCACAGTGTCGCCTGAGGCAGACGTGCAATAGACCTGGAGTCAGGATGCCAGCTGCCAGGGTGCCATGCCCAGAGGATGGCTGGCATGGACTGCCACCAATGTCATGCCAGCAGACATGCATGTGGTGGAGGGGTCAGCATGACCGTGCGTACCACAGACACGCAAGGGGCACAACCACACAAGCCAGACACACACTGCCAGGGATGACTGGGACACAGTGCATGCACCAGAGACCGCTGCACACAGGCATACAGTGCACAGGGCACAACACACATACCACAGACAGGGACCATGGCCCCCACCCACACCAGTGGAAGGACCCTTACAGACACACCTAAAACCAGGCCGACAGCACCCCCAGATGCCATGCACACCACTGCAGCAAGGCATGAGAAGCCTGCTGCAAATTAGAGACCACAACAGTTGTAGTATGAAACTTATCTATATTTCAAAAGGTAACAGAATGAACAAGAACTGTATACAGTACTATATACAAAGTGGAGGAGGGGGTACAAGGCTACAACTCGGGGTGGATGGGCATGGGGCAAAGGGGAATAGCAAGGAGGGGGACAAAGAGGTGTGAGAGACAGTCCAGGGAGAGGAAGGAACAGCATGGGTGCCACAGGACCTACTGGTGGCCTCTCTCTTCCCTGCACTCCCTGTGGTGCCTTCTGTGCCACCGCCAGTCACTCCGCTTCATGCCCTGCAGCAGCTCTAGTGTGGCCTGGGTAACCTGCAGTATCTCCTGAACATGACGCTCCAGGGTAATCCAGCATTGTACACCTAGGACAAGGGAGCAGAGTCAGTACATGTGACTGGCCAGACCCCTGCAGCCCACCCAATGTGCATGGCATACAGCTGTGGGCTTCAGCCCTGTGATGGCATGTGACCACCCACAGTGGGTGCGCCACATGACCCACCTACCCAGGCACCCATAGCCATGCAAACTGCTGCACACCCCCACCTCCCTTGCACTGTACAGCACCAACGTGACAGTACAGTGTCATGGCTATGCAGTGTGATGGCAGTGGCACAGCCAGGTGCCCAGTGCATGCACAGCCCACCTCAAACACCCACCCAGATGTGCAGTCCCACAGGACAGTGTGGAGTGCACCATGGGGTGTGCACAACAGTGGGGCCATGTGCAGGGGGCCATGCCCCACCACAACCCCTGCAATCCACCATGCACAGATGTAAGGGGAAACATGGAACTCACCTGTGTCCTGGTCAGCAGGGTGCTGCTGACCCCTGGCATCACCACTGTGCCCTGGCTGCAAGGTCACACCTCCGGTTCCAGCCTGCATCCCTGCTCATGAGCCAACTGGGCCCTACGGTGATCCTCTGGGCCTAGAGTACAAACATGGAGAGGATAACATCAGTACAATCCAGTAACATAGCTCCCCCTTGTTATGTGTGTGCCCTCAAAGCCCAGCCATGATGCAGTGGCACAGGGTGTACAGGAGGCACCCCCAACACCGGCAACACTGGTATGGCCTCCCACAGCATGGCATGATGACCACCGCTATACCAGGACAGACAGATACTACCAGTGTTGTGAAGGAGCATCTACCTGGCCATGGCATGGCACACCACTGGGCATGTGCCTGCAGTCACCCTAGTTGGTCTGGGTCCCACCACTGGAGGTCCCCATAGCAGTGGTGACACTGCTTGGTGGTGCTGCTGCACCCTGTGGCCTCCTCAAGGCCCTCTGCCACCTCCTGCCACACTGCTGTCTGTGGCCTCAGGAAGGGTACTTGGCCAAAGAGGGCACCTGCATGGGGCTCCACTAATGCTACCAGGTTGGCCAGCTCAATTGCCATCCACACAGGTGCTCTGGTACACGGCATAGTGCTGTAGCTGTCGGCCACAAAATGGTGCTCTGTAGCACACGTGCCCCACATGCAGAGGCAGCACAGTTCTGCACTGCCAGTCACTATTGCACTGGCACCAGACTGCACAATAGAGGTACAGCCATGTGTATGCATGGTGCCTCGGGGGTAAAGGTCAGCTGCAGGGTCAAGGGTCTGTCCTCAAATGAAGTGCCACAGCGCTATTGGGAAGCGCAGCATGTAGCACGGTAGAGTGCATGTGTGTGATGCCTTGCAGTGGCCTACCATGCTGTGGCACCATGGTGCTCACGGTGCACCATGGCACGAGCACCCCTCTGAGCATATAGCGCACTTGCGCCACAGGAACAGTGGTGGCCTTGCCCTGTACTGCCTCCTGCACACAGCATATCAGCAGCACCACTAGCATCAGTGTCAGCACTGCGGTCATGCATGGTGCGCTGCCGATTGCGCACGTCACAGTGGTGCGCCATAGCCTGAGCACACTTAACACCATTGCGCAAGGTGCAACAGCATGATATTCAGCCAGAATATGCGAATCAGCTCATGAGCCATTCCGCAGCACATCCACTGCATTAGCATCCCATTACAGTTGCGCCTGCCCTCATTTGCATGCTTTGCACTATAAATATGTGACCTGAGGCTACATAGGCCATGGATCGGTATTGCAGTCCTTTGAGGTAGGTTGCATGCTGTAGGGATGTGGGAACAGTGGTCTGGGAGGGCTGTATGGGACTGCACAGTCCAAGGTAACACCTGTCCATCCCCCAGGCATGAGCATGACCGAGCGAGAGGAAGAGAAGGAGCAGGGAAGGGTGCAAAGGAGGAGGCCCAACTTTACCAGGGCAGAATCTGATGCCCTGTTCGAGGCATACCTCAACAGGGATCCGCTGCTTAGCAGACAGTGGGGAACACCACAGGCCCTTGCTGTGGCATGGGGTGAGGTGGCACGTGCCATCAACCAGCAGGGCAGCCACTAGTGGTCCTTGCAGGAGTGCAAGAAGAAGGTTGGCATAGACAGGAGGCAGATTAAAGATAAGGTGGCCACCATCAGGGAACCACGTGCTGCCACAGGAGGGGCCAGCAGGACACACCCCACCTGACACCACAGGAGGAGCAGGTGGCCAGCAGCATGTGGTGTAGTGCCGTCGAGGGTGTTTCTGGTGGTGGCTTCCAGATGGGTGGCAACCCATCACTACATGGTAGGTCTGGTGTTGGCAGTGTGTGGGTGGTAGGATGGCAGGCCCCAGGGCCAGGCGGAGCCACTAATGCTACTGTGTTCCTTTACAGCTCCTGAGCATCTGCATGGGGCAGCAGTGGTGGGTGTGTCCACCGAGGGGGAGGCCCTGGACACGGAACACCCATCCACCTCCACAGGAGTCCGAGGGACCGACCATCTGCAGCCCTGCACGTCTGTCTGGACTGATGCCAGTGGTGCTGGTGTGGACATGGCCCGGCCTGTGTCCCAGCGTGACACCACCCTTGATGTCCAGTGTGCTGGGACACAGATCAGGGCCAGCTCCAGCACTGATGATGACATGCAACATGTCCCGGACAGTGATGTATGTGGGACACAGGATGGCCCACAGACAGCATCCGCCCAGGTGGTTCTGCGAGTAGTGCTGACATGGCTGCCTGCACAACAGTCCATTCTCAGGCTGCGTCTGCATGCTCCAGTGGGGCAGCACTGGCGTGTGGCCAGGGTGGTGGGGATGTTGCTGCTGCTGCAGCCCCACCAGTGTCACCAGGTATCAGCAGCTGGTGGGGCAGTGGCAACAGATGGCCAATGTCAATGTAGGGACAGGGGTGGGAGGTGGTGGCAGTGCACTGCATGTGGACATACCACAGAATGGCAGCACTGTGCAGCACTCACCATCGAGGGGCACTGGGCAGCAGGGCCAGGAACACCACGGGAGACAGCATGCTGGACATGCAGATGACCCCTTGGATGACCACAGCCATCTTCTCCAGGCCTCAGTAGATAAGCAGATGCAGCTCGTGGCAGTGGTGGATGTGCTCAGTGTGGTTCTGAACCAGGAAGAGGAGCGGCTCAGCAGGGACCACACCTTGCTCCTGGCATAGTTGGCCCAGCAGCAGGAGGATGTGACCACTGCCATTAACAGGCAGACCACTGCAATAGTGACTGTCATGCCTATGCTCATATTGCCTGGACATAGACCTTAAACTGAACAGCATTGCTTTGCAATGTGCACAGTTAAAAATACCAGACAGTGCATTAAAGCACAAATATGAGGCTTCGACCCTTACACTGTGCTGCAGAGTTGGTGAATTTCACAATAAAAGATGCATAGACAGGGAATGCTTGCAGTGTGGCACCAAAGGCATAGAGACAAAACTTTTGCCACTTTTAAATGAACATGTGACTTCTCCAGTCACCTGGAGAAAATGGCAAAATGAGGATGTCACCACGAGAAAGGAGGGGAAGGTGACACATTCAAGACAAATGAGAATGCGAAACAAGACTGGAGTCATCAGAGACCTAATAAAAGAGCTGGAAGAAGAGTTGGCACCATATACTAAGCACTTAGCAAATGCAAAGTGGAAGTCACAACAATTTGATGCTCTTAGAAAAAAATGCACCAAATGACTGGGTTGTGTTCTGTCTGGACTTTGGAGAAAACTATAATTGCCACTACCAAGTCGAAGCTCAGAGTGCACACTAGGCATACAACCAAGCAACAATTCACTGAGTTGTGGCCTATTGTAGATACCCTAAACCAAATTGTGGCATAAACATGCATAGCTCACTTATTTTTATTACTGAAGACCAAAAGCATGACTTCCATGCTATTCACCACTTCACAAATATGGTGACCGAATATTTGAAGGAACAGGGGGTTACCATGGTGAAGCAAATTCATTTTCTGATGAGGCACCAACACAGTACAAGAGCAAGAGCAACTTTGCTGAGCATCATTTGGTGCGGTGGATTGTAGTATCTCCACTGAAAAACACTTCTTTGGTAGTTGGCATGGCAAAGGACCGTGTGATGGAGAAGTGGGCATCTTGAAAAGTGTGCATTACTAGCTGCAAAATCATGAAAAGCCATCATAGACAGTGCTTTTGAATTATACCAATATGGCGAAAAATACCTGACATGTCCCAGAAATGAGGAGGATCACGTGCACTTGACACACAGTTTCTTTTTCATCAAGGAGGGCAAAATAAACAGGCGAAGACTTAATAGAACAAATGTGAAAACATTGCCAAACACACAATTGGTACACTGTGTGAAAGGAATAGATCCACATATCATATCTGTTAAAGAGAGAAGCTGCTTCTGCCAACCATGTGTTACAAATGAAAGACAGTACAGTATTATTCACAGGAGATTGGAGAACCTTTTCTTTGAAATATGGGATAGAGGTGACTCCACCACCTTTGCTACGGTCTCCAATGCCACCAACAGCAGCACTACAGTTAAGGTTGCCATCACCAACAACATGATCTCCAGTTCCACCACAAGCAAGGTCTCCACCTCCACCACCACCACCAGCATCAACGCATGAAGGATCTCCTTCTCCACCACCACCAGCATCACCACAGGAATGGTCTCCTTCTCCACCACAACCAGATTCACTACAAGAAAGGTCTCCTTCTGCACCACCATCTGCATCACCACATGAATGGTCTCCTTCTCCACCACCTCCAACAGCATCAGCAGAGGCAAGGTCTCCATCTCCACCACCACCAGCATCATCACCACAGGCAAGGTCTCCATCTCCACCACCACCAGCATCATCACCACAGGCAATGTCTCCATCTCCACCACCACCAGCATCATCACCACAGGCAATGTCTCCATCTCCACCATCACCAACACCACTACCAGTGCCACAGGCAAAGTGTCCATCTCAGCCACCATCACTACCACCAGCAAGATCTCCACCATCAAAGGACACATCACCCTCAGTGTAAGTACCCATATGGTTTACATTTTGTTATAGCCACCTACTGGCCTCATCACCTTATCCATACAGTTTCTAGTATGCAAGACAGCACACAATGCTAAAGTAATAATGTGACTTACTGGAGGAGATGGGTGTGTTAATCCCTGGCTATGTGTTCATGTATGCATTGATGTGCGTGCTACTGCATGTACACAATGAGAATAAAACCTCTGTCATGCCAAATACCTAAACATCTCACCCATGTCCACTACTGTGGCAGTTAATTTGGGAGTCACTTACAAGCCACTTGATTGTCCTTATGTAGTGCCTTGCCATTGGATGAATTCTAATTCTTTAGTTTACTGCATAGGGATATGCCATTCCCCATTATTTGTTCCCCCCCCCCCAACAGATTTCAGGAGTCTTGACAATCAAAATGCTCAAGTGGATGATTTATTTATCTTGTACTTTTTGCAGTGCTCTCCAGGAAGGTGATTTTGTGGCTGTCTCTTTTCCTGTTCCAGACTGGGAGAAAGAATATGGCCTACATATACTTGGCAGAGGTTGTTTCATCCATGGATGAGGAAGTAACTGTAAAAAATCTGGTCAGGAACAGAAACTTTATTTACCAGTGTCCAGATGAAGACATGGCTGAATACTCTACCCGGCCAATCACGAACATTGTTTTCAAATTTACTTAACCTTCGCAGACAAAGTACATTAAAGAATTGCACTTTGATCCAGATGGATTTGTCAAAATAAGAAATGCCTTTGCGGGCATTCAAGTACTTTTTAAATCACTTTCCCAAAACCCTTAGCTGTGCATTGTGCCTAAAACCAGACAGTCATTTTATCACTGCAATATTCTCATGGTTATAAGTTATTCATTTGCTGCATTAGATTGCATCACTCTTTTTCTGAGTTTGGGACCAGCTGGTTGAGTTGTCTCAACTGAAGAGTTGAGACATACCAGGCATGATACAATACCTTGTACATAGTGTAATCAAGTGTAAATAGTTCTTTGTAAGTAGCTTAATTGTGTGTGTGTGTGTGTGTGTGTGTGTGTGTGTGTGTGTGTGTCAGTATGACGTTGCTTTATGAACAAGTACTAGTTAGCCATAATGTGTATGGCGAGACAGTATCACTGTGATTATATTGCGGTATCCCTGTAACACACGTTAACGTTGAAAAAAACTGTTAAAAAGTAAAATTTATTTTTTTAACCAGGGGATGCAGATTGTTCAGGGCTATCAGAAATATTCAGGTTACAACTAAACTGTTACATTACAAAGTTTAACATACAATGGTGTCCTAAGATAGATGGTTGTGTAAAACCACTCCCAGAATGAATAACAAACAAACAATGAAAGATCCATACTACAGCCCGTAAATAGAAACAGAAGTGATGGTATAATTTTTTTATTTTATTTATATAACCAGAAATTAAACAAGTAGGACACCATGTTACCCACATTAGATTTTTCATATTCAAATTTTCAATAAATGTTTCCATAACTTATACTTCATGAACTATCTTTATATTTGAGATGTCAACAGTATCATATGTATGCATCGTAATAGAGACATAGTCATAAGAAACAAACAGACTTTATTTTTGCCTAGATAGTCACAATAGGTCTCTCCAGCGACAAATTTGTGCCAGTTTACATATTATGGCCCAAAAGGGACTCATGCAGTGAGTGAAGGCATGGTTCTGATTTCTGAGTGGAATCGTAATTAAAGGGCTGACACTGTCCCTTTAAAGACAAGTCTCAAAGTGCCACAAACACTACTTAAAAGTCTCTTTTTAATGCCCACTTACCCTGCTACTTTCAGTATGGAGAGAGCTATAAATAACTAGCTGTTTCAACTCCTCTCTGTGAGCAAAGTCTGTGCTTCCAGCATGTATATAAAAGACAAAATTACAAACCCATGCAACCTTTAAACTAGAGAACTCAACACTTTTAAATTTAATAGGTTCATAGACCTTAAAAAGAGATTGTGTGTGTGCCAGTTTTATTTTTTTCTTGCTTAAAGAATGTCCATGTTAAAGGGACAAATTCACGTAAAGTGGCAAACGTAGTTTGAAAGCCCACAAAAAGATTTTTTGATTGAGGTATTTGGCATACCTGTAGCTGGAAGCAGTCCAGAGATATAGATGACCGAGTCTGTGCAATATAAATATTACATTAGAGCCATTCTTAGAACCTTGTAATGTCAGTGACGATCAAGCAGTGCCTAACTGCATTGAGTTAAGCACTGCTTGATCGTCACTGACATCACAAGGTTCTAAGAATGGCTGTAATGTAGTATTTATATTGCACAGACTCAGTCATCTGTATCTCTGGACTGCATCCAGCTACAGGTATGCCCAATACCTCAATCAAGATAACTTTTCATGGGCTTTCAAACTATGTCTGCCACTGTATATGAATGTGTCCCTTTAAGAGTTGCCAGAAAGTGCTAAATAATATCAGTACTTAAAACATAATGTTGAATTTCATGAGTCTTTGTAACAATTGTGGAATGTCATGCTACTCATGTGGAAGCTATGCTGTACTCATGAATATTTCCCAGATATACACCAGATCTGCCAGAAGGAGAAAGGAAAAGACTAGTGAGAGTAGTAAAAAGGTTGGATTAAGGGGGACTCCATTGTAAAAGTAGCAGGATGGATGTTGAGACATTACAAGATATTTACAGGTAAAGGGATTTGCCTGCCTGAAGTGCAGGTCAAATGAGTGTGATCCATAGTTAATTACTGCATATAGAGGGAGCAGTTGATGGCTCTGAAATGATGGCTTCCAGGACTAGAATGTTGTTTCCAAGAGTCTGTGCATTGGCGTGCATGCTTCTTTACACCCTACTTTCCCCTGCCTGCTTCCTTGCTTCCCCCTACGGTGGCTAGTAGGCTTTTATGATGGACTTTGTTTAGCGAGGAGGGGACTGGGATACATGCAATTGTCTGCCTTTTTTTGCAGTTGAGGGAGGGTGAACATGGTGAATGATTATGGGATAGGTTTCCTATGCTGGTCTGTGATCTTTTACTTTATATGACATAGAAGATTGCCACAGTCCTTACCTTTTATAACAATCAGGGCAAATAACCTTTTTGCTATTTTAAAGCAGCAGTACAGCAATGAAGTTTGGCAAAAAAAAAATGACCCTTTCTTTCTTTTACTGTAAAATATCCAGGCACTTTCCTGTTTTATTTGGTGGTACAGTTTTCTAATTCCACCAAAATTTGAGTATTTTATTAATGTTTTAATTAAATTTTTTTCTCAAGCAAAGAAAAATGGTAGCCACATTTTGCTTGTAAATAGCATTGTAGACCTGGCAAGGGTTAGGACTGAGAAAATAAAAAACAAAAATCACCTTATAGGAGGTGCTTAGACAAGTACATTTGACAGATATGCTGGTATTTTTATTAAATGTAGCCGAAACTAGCTTTTTTTTTGGAAAAACATTGTTTCATTGTACTGCTGCTTTAAAACCTTTGTACGATGGCTAAAAACTTATTTTTTTTAATTTAGTCTTCCTTAATTATGGATAATTCATTTTACTGTTCCTGTTTTAACTTCATCTATATTTATTGTATTTGGTTTTATGTACAGCACCTTGGTTTTGAAAAGCACTGTAAAAATAAAGTTTGATTTGATTTGAATTGGCAGGCACTGTCAGCTGCAGAATCTTTGACACCATTGGGCACTACCCTCAAGGTAACACCCAGCAGGGCTACCTAGAGAACCCTGCCTCCATTACAGCCTAGCCAAGGGCTTAAGTAAGCTATCAGTCCTCTTTAGACGCACTTGGTACTGCCCTACCAACCCCACACACACAGACTTGACAAAGCCCCTGGAGCTGCTCCCCCATCACAGCCCCCTGTTTCACTATCCCCCCCACCTCTCACTCTCTGCGGTTGGTTTCAAACCCAATCCCCCTTGTTTCACTGTCATCCAGCCGCTCGCCATCTGGGATAGTGTTAAACCCTATGCAGTTACTCTGCCATAGTCTATCAACAGATTTGGAGGTTTCCATGGGTATGCTACCTAGGGCAACCGATTAGAAATAGCTTAGTATTCAATTTCAACTGCTCAGTTTTTTTCTCCTATTTGTCTAATTGTCATGTAATCGCTCTTTAATGCCTAATGATCAGGCCTCTGTAACCACTGAATATGTATATTGTCTTATTGTCCACCCTGACGTGGAACCTTTGTAAAAGAGCTCACGCTCAAAGGTCTTTCCGAAATACTAATTAATTTAATTAATTAATTAATTAAACTAATTAATTAATTAATTGGGAGACAAATGACTCACCCAGACCTGCAATATGCATACAGCTGGGCAAGTAGATCGGGCAGTTAGCTGTGCTAAATGATAAATACTAAAATGATAGAAACATAGAAAGCTGTCAACAGAAAAAGGGTCATAGCCATCTTGCCTGCCCATTTTCCTACAGAGTACATGAGCCATACCAGCCTACCCTTGGTGACACCTAGGCTGAATGCCCACAGGTCAGGAACTACCATCTGTTTAATGATTGTTTCTTCGGCATAATTCTTTTCAGTATTAGTGACAGTATATGCAGGCCAGGCATAAAGTTGTTTTTATCTCCTCCATCAGTACTATTCCAGATTCCTTAAAGTATTGATTCCTAAAGTACCTAATGGTAAATGCCTAGGCAAAAGAGGCTTAAATTATTTCCCAACCAGTGAATAATGTTCCATTGATTGGAGGCATTGAAATACTAGGTAGGACAGACCCCGACTGTAACAGGGTGACAATGGTGATGTGTGTCATGTAGTCTGACTCTGCAAACACCCTGTGTTTGGGGATAAATTTAGGTGTGGGAGGACTAGCCAGCATAAAATCTTGTCCATGTGTAAAATGGCATGGAAATTCCACTGGCTCTAGGATTGTTATTTTTATGTTACACCACTAAATCAACTATTACTGGTCTGGTGGACCAGTGAAGACAGAGCAATCACTGAAATGGGTGCCTAATTCTCTGATTAGGGAGAAATACATTTATGTTGAAGTGTAGGCTGAGATATAAATATGCATATACAGTAAGCTGCAAACAAAACATAAACCTTATTTGTGAAATAATCCATAAAATGTCAAAAACCTTATCATAGCCGGCCCGGTGATGCAGAGGGTTGAGGCGCTGGTGCCTTACCTCACACCACGCCTGCGACCTAGGTTCGGGAACAGACTCAGGTCACCAGGGGTCGGCAGGGAAAGGGGAGGACTGAGTGTCCATAGGACTGCTCTCCTCTCCTGGGGTGGGTTACATGGCTGCTTTGCTCTACAGCAGAAAGCATCGCAATGCTTGAAGTGCCAGAAAATGGGAAAAACCGCTCCGGATTGGCCGGATGAGGGCATCTGGTCTACTGGCACCCTCAAGGCTTCCTGTGGGCTAGTCCACCTCAGCAGCGCCCTGAGGCTGAAGTAAAAATATAGTGTGCTGGGCCGTACCCACCGGTGCCTTCCCCCTCGGAAGAGAGGGACCCACTCAGTGAGAGGCAAATGCCAAGCTACCTCAGGGGTTGGCTGCAATATAAGGAGGATGGCTCAAGGGGGCTAAATGGAGGAGTGCCAGTGACCTTGGCTGCCTGAAGGAGAGGTGGATCTGAGGCACAGTAGGGGAGAAAATAGATAACTCAAAAAAACCTTATCATGGTGGACCAGTGAGAGCATTTCTTGAACTAGTGATCCCCCGCTGACTGGCTCCCATTCCCTGGTCTCCCCAGCCCAATCACCCTGGCATCTTCTGGGACTTATCTGTCCTCCTCTTCCCTCAGGTCTTGCCCCCCTGGAGGGATTGGCAGGGCCCCCCCCATGACCCACCAGGGAAAAGCATCTTTTTCACACAGATATGCCCAGATAGCCAGGTGCAGGACCTGCGGGAGACCAATGTAATCCTGCTGGTTGGCCCTTTATCCATCTTCTCCCCAGCATGTAGGAAGGACATGCAATGACACCAATGGCTGTGCTGTGCACACTCCCAAATGCAGCATGCTAGATGTCTTCCCTGCCTCTCCTCCTGCCTTGTGTGGTCATGGCATGCTGTTCCACAGCCACACTAGGGGCCAGGCTAATGACGGGCACTGATCCCACTCCTTACCAGAGGAGGAGACCAGTCCCTGGGATGCTCGATCCTCCTCCACCCAGCTAATCCTTCAACTCCCAAGCTTGCTTCTTAACTTGAGTCATCAGCACTGCAAGCATTAGCATCACCGCTGTGCCTGCAGGCTGGGCCTGAACTAGTGATTCTGCTAGATATTGTTCCTTGACTAGTTACATATTACCATGATAACATTTTGCAACATCTCCATGACTACCTCAAACACAAGCACTGTCATAATTAAAAGTGGGATTTCACATTATTCATCTTATAGCATTTTGAGCCACCTGATGTTCAGTTTAATCATTTTGTTTTTGCCCCCAGACCTCTTGGCCACTCACTCCTTTGGGCTGCTAAGGGCCCCTGTCACCAGACACCTGCCCATCTGCATCTCACCACCCCCATCCATGCTAAAGTCCAGTTGACCCAACGTATCCCTTTGTTAGGGTGGCCCACCTCCTGTGGCATCACTGGAAGAGGAGACTGCCTTAGTGGGCACTTCCATCTGCATTGGGCTCAGCAGAGGAACAGCAAGGACACCTCCAGGCTTTGTGGCATATGGAGGACCAGCAGCCATCATCCGACTGGCCAGGCAGCCCATTTTTCTCAGTTGTTTCCCTGTCCACCCACCCACTACTCACTGTGCAGCTGCACACCCGTGGCATCCATGGCAGGATACGCAGCAGCTCATGGTCATCCATGCTGCAGTGTGCATTGCCCTATCAGCACTCCAGGAACTATTTAAGAGTGGTGCTGTCTCACTCCTTACCCCCGAGAGGACAGCATCTTATCAACATTCTCAGCCCTCCCTGACGGCTTCCCCTCCTGTCGTCCTGGACTTGGGTGCAAATCCAGGTCACCAGCATGCTAGATGATCCCCCATTGCCCAGCACTATGGAGCCATCTCAGTTTAGTAATGTTTGACCACTGGCTGAGTTTCAGACCCTGTTGTCTGGACCTGCTCTGTGCCTTTAACTCCATTACAGCATTTTGCAGTCACCTGGCTACCTATTTAATACATTTACAAGCTCATTTCCCATTATCACATGCACTAATTATTGAAGTTAAGGGATGAAAAAAAAGATACACAGTGAATGATTATGAACTTACTTTGAGGACAATTTATTTTGTGAGGGATCATTAGCACATCTTTTTCACAGTTACAGAAGCACAGGGTGGTTGGATGTAATCCACATAAATTCAGTATGTTTCATGACTTTAATACCCTGATTCTATGCCACTGTTCTCCCTCAACCACCACTGTCATGAAGCCTGCACTGCATACTGCTGTTATACACCATATACTCATTTCAGTGATTTCTGCCTGTTTTCCAGTTGTACTGAGCTGACTTGCCTTGTGGCCATTTCTCTATGTCCTGCCATCATGCACCATAATGCCTGCTTACTTGCCAGTTTCCTGATACCAATGAGCTAACTTCTCAGTAAATCCAGAAAAGTCTAATTGACTGTTTTCTAATCTCTCTGAGCACCACCATAACTGTGCTTGGTAAACACTCCTCTTCCTTCTCCAAATGAATGCTATTACTCCTCATTCCATGCTATTACTTCCCTTTCTAGGCTGCTTCATCTGATCACAAAAGTGTGTGACCAGCATCTTTCTCATGCTACCATGGCATGGCACTACCCCACTCTGGGCTATCTACCTGCTGACCTCCCTGCTCTGGACATTTTATCACCATTGGGTACTAAAATGTAGCCACATCATGTTAGTACTTCACCACTAAATCCAACTCACTCCTCCTCCTCCTCCTCTGTGTAGAAGAGGGGTGAGCATCTCTATAAAGTACAGTAATAATAATAATCATTTTTTATTGTTGCACTGTAAGTCTTTCAAAATTAAACATTTCAAACTATAATAGTGCCATAAAAGTCTTTAAATGAAATGTTTTGCAAAAAAAATCCTTGATTAAAGATTACATGAGAAAATTCATATTTTTTTTGCTCTCACCTTGGACTGGCCCCCATTGGCCTGTTCCATGCACATAGCCTATCATCCTCAGGACATACCTCCACCATGGTGTTCCTGCCTGGCTCCCCCCCAAGGTGAGGCCCCTGAGACTGGGCAGAGATGACCCCAGAGGACTCTGTATGTGGTTTCTGTGGGGAGCACCTTGGAGCAGTCTGAGATGGACTTGAGGTGCATGGCAGGTGTCATCCTACATCTGTCATGATTTTTACATTTTTGGGGCCCACCCACTTCCCACGTGTGAAGCCACAGTGGCATCTAGTGACAGGGATGCTCAGCAGTGTGTGGTCACCCACTCTTTCAAGAGGACCTCCAGAAGCCAGAACCAGGAGCCACTCCATCCACATTGATCTTCCCACCAGGAGGGAAGCATCTAAGGAACACCCTGATCCCCTGCCTGCTAGCCTCCACTCCTGACACCTAGGTTCGGGATGCGAACCTGGGTTGCCAGCATACCAGAGCAATGTGCTATCACTCAGTGTCAAGGAGCTAGCTAAGAAAATTCACATTAACAGCTATAGAAACAGTTTTTATAATGGTGGTAAGACCTACGAAGAGAGGGTTGAAATAAAACCTTAAAATTCCAGGTCACAAATGCCTAAATATAATCAAGTCATTTAACCACATGGGGGGGGGGTGGAGGTCGGGTTCCCTACTGTACATCCTTCTCCATTATCCCATAGTCCTGATAACCATGGGGAAAAATAGTCCATAACCACACTTAAAGGAAATTCTGGTCCATTCAATTGCCCAAGAATTACTATTCTACAATTTTGATTTACACATATATAGGAAATAATAATACTAAAACTTTATGAATTGATCAAACGAGCTTATGAAACAATCATATCATTGAATGCATATTCATATGCATGAACAATGAATTACATAAAAGACTTGCATGAAGAGCTACTGAATAGACTTATTTTAGGTGCCAGAGCAAGCATACTTTGAGAAGCACCTCCTGTGGTCATGCATGTTCATTTCGGCATTTAGTCAAGTTTAAGGATACATTCACTCTGAGGGATTTGGCTGCACAATGTCATTGATGATGAGTAAGCTGTTGGAGCTTGATATAGTGTTTCAGATCTACATGGCCTAGGTTTAATACCCAGAATGGCTCATTTTTGTTTCCCACTACAATTTATGTAGTATGAGAGATATTGCTAGATACTAATACTAAGGTGCACACCAACGTGAGAAAATGAGCAAGGAGACCAGAAGGCCCATAGGAGCTCATATACTATCATAATCAATAATAAGATAATTCAATGCCAGAAGTAAGGTAATTATCTAATCTAGTTTTGAACTGAGTTTTGTCTTTGCTAATAATAACAGACAAAGGAAGACTATTCCAAGGTTTGATCACTCTTAATGTAAAGAAAAATTAACTTTTATTATTTTTAAATGGTTTACTAGCTAATTGAAGTGGGTGGCCTTTTACATTGTAGGATGATTCCTTAAAGGTTAAACCTAGGTCTACCATCAAATTTGGATCATGGATTATATCAAATAGGAACAGAAGATCACTTCTTAATCTTCAAGTTTTAAAAGAACACAAACCTAGCCTACTAAGTCTTTCTTCATATGACAGTTGGTGTAGACCTACAAGGTTTTTTGTAAACCTACGCTGCACCCTTTCCAGTTGGTCTATGTTAGCCTTTTTATAAGGACACCAGAGTTGAGAAACATACTCTAAATGAGGTCTGACATAAGCATTAAATAATGAAATTAACACTTTAGGATGTTTAGAGGTGATATTGCATTTTATGGACTAAAGGACCTTATTTGCCTTATTTATAGAAACATTAATATGATTAGAGAAGTCAAAATTGTTTGAGATAATACCAAGATCTTTCTCATCTGTTGTCTCACTAAGGAAATGCTCTCCTAACATATATGTGTTTTTTGGGTTGGAAATACCCAACTTCATTACTTTACATTTGGAATAATTTTACTGCATACCCCAATGAGTAACCCAATCATTTATATGATTTAAATCCTGCTGTATAATTTTAAATTCATCAAGATTAGAGCAAGGTCCCCCAATCTTAATGTCATCTATGTATTTAACAACAGATGACAAACAATAAGATGTTACATCAGATACAAAAGCTTGAAATAAACATGGACCGAGTACAGACCCCTGAGGAACCCCACTGGTCACATATTCAATATCAGATAAGCATCCATTAAGGCTCACCCATTGAGAGTGATCAGTTAACCAGTTTTTAATCCATGTGATAATGTATTGATTAATTTTTAAGTTATTTTATTTTACGATGAGGGTACAATGTGGCATGACATCAAATGCCCTACTTAAATCCAAAAAGATGACATCACAGGGTATGCAATGGTCAATAAGAGAACTAATATTCTCATAGAAATACATCAGATTAGAGTGACAAACTCTACCCTTTCTAAAACCGTGTTGGTCTAAATCTGCATCTATCAGAAAGGGATTTAATATATCTTTAATCAAACTTTCCAATAACTTACAAATTGGAGAAGTAAGACTAATTGGTCAATAGTTGGAACAATCAGATTTAAGACCTTTTTCATAAATAGGAATGACATTAGCACATTTCCACTGTTTGGGGACAAAACCACTGAGTAAACAGGAGTCAAACAATAATTTTAAGGGGGCCAATAAGCAAGTGGACAGTAAAAACAGTAAGTGTCCTGAAATGGCATCAGGTCCTAAACAAGTTTTACCTTTGAACAATTTAATTCTATTTTCAATGTCTTTAATTTCAAATTTTATAGGTTCTGGGCCGGATGTTCAAACTGCGCCCAAAAAGAGCGCAACAGCAGGAGCAAGCACAAGTCAATTGTGCACATGCTCAATAGATGCGATATTCAAACATGGAGCAAGCCAAATTGCACAACCAGCCATTGTCTGAATATCACACAACCTGCGCTATAGCGCAACCAGGAAGGGGAAGCTGAGCAGAGACGATGCGCTATGGTGCAACAAGGGCTGCCCAGCTGAGCAGCCCAGAGGTGCCATAGTGCAAGCAGGGAGCCCCCCCAGCAGCAGAGCAATGGAACTGCACAACCAGGGAGGTAGGTAGGGGCCCACCACCCATGCCACAGATGGGCACAGGAACACACTGCAGAACTGACAATGCACCCCCACACCCCAAGCACTGCACAACTGGTGGAGGGCTGGAATATCCACCAGCCCATGAGGACAAGCAAACAAAGCACAGCTGGGCCATGGTGCCCCAGCACACCCACCGGTGAGCTGAGACCGCCACACAAGGAGGGCGGACCACCCCATGGCACAGCAGCCCCCCCGTGCACAGCACACCCTGCACCGTGACCCCAAGACACCCCCCATGAGCAGTGACCACCACTGCGGGAATCCCCATGCATACCACCACCCCCCCACTGCCACATTGCAACCTCATGTACCACAGAACTATACAAGTCAGACCCACCATGAGCCACAGCAGGCAGCACAGACACCCACAGTGGTGTGTGGAAGCATGCAGCACACTGGATGCAACACAGTACAGGGGCAAACACACACCCATACCCACAGGGACACCAACACAGGGACGCAGTAGTGTGGCAACCAAGCCCCCAGTGTGGGCCCATGAAAACTGTGCACCCACAGCCTGCAGTCCTTCTTGGCACAGGGGTGACACCCACCCTGTGCATGAACTGTGGCCCTGTATGCCACCAGCATATGCCTGGATCACAAGTCACAGACAGTGGTGCACAGCCCTTGCACTACACACAAGCCACAGCATGGAGGTGGGACAGCAACTGCGGAGGCCATAGTGTCACCCGAGGCAAACATGCACCACACCATTGACAGGAGGCAACCCAGCATTGTGACAGTCACAGTGGACGACCTGCAGGGACAGCCACCATTGACAAGGCAGCAGACCTCACAGGCCACAGACATGCAAGGGTGTCAGCTGCACAGGCCAAGGATGGGTTGACAGGGGCACAATGGACACAGAGAAGGCATCATGGACCACTGCACACAGTAATGCAATGCACAGAGAACAACACACACACCACAAATACCGACTGATAGCCACTCCCACACCAGAGACACTTCCCCATGCACACACACATATACCCATGACTGAACCACCCCAGATGCCATGCACACCACTGCAACTGAGCACCTATAGCCAGCTGCAAATCAGAGACCACCACAGTATTCATATCAAAATAACTGTATTCAAAAAAATAACCACAACAATTATTTACAATTATGTACAAACATGGGGTGGAGGGACAGGAACAAGGTGGGGGTGGGTAAGGGGCAGGGGTGAACATATGGGAGAGGGAAGGCGGGGTGTGAGGGTTGGTCAAAGGGGGGGAGGTTGTCTGTAGTCACTGGCAGCAAGTCTGGTCCTCTGCTGCCTGGGGCTGTTGCCTGGGTCGCCTCCTCCTCCTCACCCCATGCTGCTGAAGATCCCTCAGGATGGCAAGGGACTCTTGTGCCACCCACACAAGATCCTGGATGGACTGCTGAATTCGTAGGAGTATCCGCACACCTAGGACAAGGGATCAGAGTCAATGGGTGTGACTGTTCATCCCCCTGCAGCCCACCCATTATGCATGGCATACAGCCATGTGCCACACTCCTGTGATGGTGTGCTCCCACCCACAGTGACCGTGTCCACAAGACATGCCCAACCAGGCAGCAACAGCCATGTGTACCACTGCACACACCCACCGCCCATGTCCAGCACAGCACAACCAAAGCCGTACAGTAACATGGCTATGCGGTGAGCAGGCAGTGCCACAGCCATGTGCCCAGTGCATGCATGGACCACTATTGATGCACTCCCAGACATGCAGTGCCACTGGACAGTGCTGACTGTCACATGTCACGTGCATGGCAGTGGTGTCCATGGATGGTGGCCATGCCCTGCTTCCCACCCTGTCACACAGCATGCAATAGCAATCATGGTGTCATGGCACTCACCCTCATCGGGATGTTGGTGGCATTGGAGTTGGTCCCCGACATGCCCCCGTGCAGCATCCCCCACCCTCTGCTGCTGCTCCATATTCCTCCTCCACTTGGCCATGCCTGTGGGAGACAAAAGGAGAGAAACACATCAGTACAAGCCCAAAGCATATTCCCTCTGCCCCAATGTGTGTGCCCACCCACCCAGCCAGACCCACCCATCCCATACCCTGTAAACACCGCCACAGCCAACCCTAGACCATCCCTCCCCTATGTGCTGGACACATAAGACAGTGTTACCCATATGGACCATACAAGTGTGTAGACGTATCACCCACCTGGATGAGGCACCACACCCCTCCTGGCATGCAACCACAGACGTGCAAGTAGCTCTGGCTCCCTCCATCTCAGGTCCCCATACTGGTGCCTGCACTGTTCTGCCATTCTCCTGCAGCCAGTGGCTGCTTCCAGGTCAGTGGCCACCTCTTGCCAGACCTGGGTTCTGGCCCTGTCCAGTGGCACCCCACCAAACAGTGGGCCATAGTGTAGCTCCACAGTGGCCACAAGGTTGGCCAGCTCAAGGGCACCCCACTGAGGGGCTCTCCTGCATGCCATCTCTAATGCTATAGTAGACAATATGGCACTCCACAGTGCGGCAACCCCATGTGGAGGTGCTGCGTGGTACATCACCGCCATTCCCTATCACGCTGTCACCGAACAGCGCGATAGAGCCATACACATGCCAGACATACAGCGCCAGGGGGCAAAGGTCGGGCACAAGGTCAGAGGTCAGTGGCGCAAGGCCACGCACAGAGCCATCGGACATCTATAAGTCCTGCACCACCGGTCAACTGCGTGCCAGTGCCACAGTGGACTATTGCGCAGTTGTGCCACAGCGCCATTTAGTGCTCAGCGCTGTAGCGCCACTGGCACAATGGTGGCTGTGTCCTGAATTGCTGATTGCACACAGCATGCCATCAGCTCAGCAGACGCCTGCGTAAGCTACCTGGGCATGCGCAATGCGGTGTACTACACAGTCACAGAAATGCGACATTGGCTCAGCCGGCTCAACCGTATTGCGCAAAGCGCAACGGCGCAATATTCATCCGACACATGCAAATCATCTGATCAGCCATTCAAAGGCACAGTGGTGTGATTTGCATGTCATTAAAGTTGAGCCACTCCTAATTTGCATGCATTGCGCTATAAATATGTGACATTGGGCTGCACTGGCCAGATTCGGTTACTGCAGGTGAGGGGTGAGTTGCATGCTGTGTGATGTTCTGGCCAATGGTCATGGGATAACACTGTAGACTGCACAGTGACAGGTGTCCACTTTCACCCATACAGACCGACATGACCGAGCAGAGCCAAGGTGAGGGTGAGGATGGTGGGCGAAGGAGGAGGCCCAACTTCACCAAGGCGGAGACAGAGGCCCTCTTCCAGGCCTACCTGGAAGAGGAGCCACTACTGAGTGGACGGCGGGGCACCCCTCAGGCCCGTGCGGCTGCATGGGAGGGGTAGCTCGGGCAGTGAACCTGCACGGAAGCCACCAGCGCTCTGTTCAGGAATGCAGAAAGAAGATGGGGACAGACCGTAGAAGGGTGAAGGAGAAGGTGGCAGCCCTCAGGGTGGCACGCGCTGGCACAGGTGGGGGCCAGCCAGTGGTGGCAGAGCTGACCCCAGCTGAGGACTGACTGGCGGCATCAATGCAGCGGAGTGCTATAGAGGGCATACCAGGAGATGGATTCCAGACAGGTGGAAGCCCATCACTGCATGGTATGACATGGTGGTGGTGTTTGGGGGGGAGGTTGATCACATGCACTAACATGTCCTCACTTTCTGTTACAGATCCCGTTCATCTGCAGGGGACGGTGGTGGTGGGACCATGCAGTGAGGAAGACCTGCCAGAATTGGAGGAGGGTTCATCCACCTCTGTCGCCAGCCAGCATGCACTGCACCAGCAAGCACGCCTGGCTGCCACCTCTGTTGTCAGTGAGTCAGGTGTGGGGGGTGCACAGCCTGTGTCTCAGCAGTCTGGCATGCAAGCATGCCAGCACGCTGTGACTGTGGCTGTTGCACGTACCTGCACCATTGGTGATGCAAGGACTGCAATGGGCAGTGACACTTGTGTGTCCCATGACGGACACACAGCAGGCCAGCACGTGCCCCTGGACCTAGCTGGTTCCAACGTGTGTGCCAGCACGTCAGCACAGTCCCAGGCTCTGCCTGTCAGCACCGGTGGGGCAGTACTGGTGACTGTGCAGGTCTCTGGCACTGTTGCGGCCACAGCAGTGGAACGAGTGGTCCCTGGGGCACAGCAGTTGGAGGGGCAGCAGCAGCAGTCACCCACCAGGTCTGGGAGTACAGGGTCCAGCGGTGGCACATGCACACCACCCGTTGATATGCCCATACCTGGTCCTGGTGAACAGTGCCCACCCTCAAGGGGTGTTGAGCATCAGGACCTTCCATACTCTGGGGGACAGGATGCTGATGTGGCACAGGACCCATTTGACGAGCACACCCACCTGCTGCGGGAATCAGTACAGCAGCAGGAGCGAGTTGCAACATCCGTGGAGGCACTGTGCATGGCTGTAGAGCGGCACAGCAGGGACAATGCTTTGATCCTTGCAGAGATGGTCCAAATGCGGATGGATGTGACCGCCGCCATTGACAGGCAGACTCAGGCATTGGTCGCTGTTGTGTCTGCACTGGGCACACAGTCAGGTGCCCCTGTACCGCGCATCCCACACAGTATGCTCTCCACTCCCCGTTCGCGGCGTCGTGCGACACCCAGCCTGTCGACACCGGGTTCTGATGTGGCCATCCCAAGCACCCCTGGTGCAGGTATGTTTGGCATGCTGCAGACCCCTGTGTGGACAAGGTCGTGATCGCGCAGTGGGACCCCTGGTGGTCCATCGGTGCCACCCCATATGGCCCATGCTCAGCCTGCCAGTGCTGCTGGGTCATGGTGGGGCACCCACACATCCAAGGTGGACGTGGCACAGTGCAACATGACTGACCTGTCTCCCAGCGCAGGCCCTCTCTGGTGCTGCCCTGTGTGCAATATATGTCATGGTGGGCAGTGCACTGGTGGGTGCCCTGCCCAACAGGCCGACACACGAACCACCTGCACACCCACCCGACTGCTGACCACAGGAGCGTGTGCATGATGATGCCTGCATTGTACTGTACACCAAGGTATAAGGGTGCCCAGCATCTGACACACGTACTTGGACAGTACAGGTGGTGGGGTGGTCTGTGGATCTGTGTGCTTGACATGTCTGTTCCTGCTCTGCTGTGCACCTGCCCATGTACGCTTTGTGCTGTGTGTGTGTGTGTGTGTGTGTGTGTGTGTGTGTGTGTGTATGTGTGTGTGTGTGTCCATATGACTGTTCACCCTTCCCTGATGGTGTGTTCATGTGCCTGGACCCTTACACTCCCCTTGCCGTCATGCACCCCTGGTGTGTTACCCTGTGCGCCTGTGGGTTGCGCCTGGACAGTGTTGGTTGCACATGGCCCTTGACTTACCTGTGTCATGCAAAATGCTCCTCCATGATGGTGTCCGGTGCAGCTGGGCCTGCCAGATCAGTCGGGGTCCCACCGCCCAAGGGGCTGCCCATCGCCATCATCACCGGCATCGCTATGCCCCATCGCCCGCTGTCCTCTCCTGACCTGTATGGCTATCCACAGTCTTTGGCCATGTTGTGCAGGATACAACAGGCCAGGAATATCCCACAGGCCTTTGAGGGGCTGTACTGTAGGGCACCGCGGAGGTGTCTAGGCATTGGAAGCGTGCCTTAAGCATCCCAAACACCCGCTCGATGATGTTGCGTGTGGCGGCATGTGCCTCATTATAGCGTTGCTGCAATGGGGTCATGGGGTGCCGGTACGGTGTGAGCAGCCAGGGACAGAGTGGGTATCCGCTGTCACCTGTGTGGAGATAGTGGAGATAAGTATCATGTTCAGGTCCATATTGCCCATATCCCTGTGTGCCACTACCATAGCTTCTGTGGCATTCCCACCCTTGCCCCAAGTTTGCTATTCCTACATGCGCACTCACCCACTAGATGGCCTGTGGGGATGTTCCCACTCTCGAATCGATGGCACAGTGTGGACTGATACCATATGAAGGCATCATGTGCTCCACCATGGTGTGTGGCACAGACATTGATTATGCGCCCACTGGCATCACACACCACCTGGCAGTTAACACTGGAAAAGCCCTTCCTCTTCCTGTTGTGTGGCCCCTTCAGGGCCAGTTGGCATGCGAATAGCCACATGGGTGCAGTCTATGGCCCCTAGCACGCCAGGCATACGTGCTACCCTGTGGAACTCCTGCATGTTTGCTGTACGCTCTGCCGCGGTGCTGGGGAAATGGATGTACTCCGCAGCATGTGGCAGCAGTGCACTGAGGAATTGAGTGAGGATGCATGATGTGGCCAACTGTGTGATGCCTGTGGTGTCCTCTGTCGGCCTCTGGAAGGTACCCGTGGTGAGCAGACACATGCAGGCTGTTACCTTTGTCTCCACTGACAGAGCGTGACTTCGTCGTGAGGGTGCCTGCATCACATCACTGCACAGCTCAAAGAGCCGCCTCAGTATTGCCCTGTTCAGGTGGTACCGGCCCACAATCTCTACGTCTGGATACAGCTCAAAGCTGATGCGGGCATGGTACTGCCTGTTGGGGGCATACCTTCCACGGCCACGTCCCCCTGCAGCATGCCTTCTTACCCCCCTCATTACAGCTTCCATGTGGAAGCTGGCACTGTCCATGTCCCTGGCTTGTGTTCCCCCCCTGGCTGTTCTTGCTGTGCTACCACCGCTGTCCTGCTTGCTACCTCCACTGCACTGGGTACACCTACTGGCCCTGCAGTCTGTGGCCCAACACACCCTCCCTTGTCCCTCTCCTCTCCTGTGCACTCCCTGGCCTGCACTCTTTCACTGTGGCACTTGGTTTCTCCCTGCCTCATGTGGTTTCCCTGTAGCGTTCTTGCACCTCTTCCTTGAGCCTTTTTATTTTGGCTCATTTCCGGTGTGGCACACCTTCCAGCTCATCCGCTGTTGTGCATTGCGCAAGTCTTTGAATATTGCATTGCGACGTTTATGCATGGGTCCACCCCCTTCGGTTGCACATTCCTTCATTTGCATTGCACTGTTGCTCAGCCTGTTTTCAGTGGCGCAACTGCCTCCTGCTGAATATCGCAGAATGGTGCAAATTTGGACTTGCGCATGCGCAACCCTATTGTGCATGGCGCAACCCTTTTGAATATCCCACCCTCTGTATCATAGACATCTGAAATAACCTCAAAGGTATTCAAAGGACCAAAATATTTACAAAAGCTTTGATTAAATAAATCAGCCTTGGATTTAGAATCATAATGAATCTTATTGTTAACCTGCATTGGACCCACCTTACAAAATGTTTTTTTAAAGAGTTTATATATGAAAAAAATATCTTATTATTTGATTTAGTGGCCCTTTTAGCCAAGTTGTATTCATAACTTCATTTAGATTTTTTTATTGCTGCCTTACATGCCCTTTGTACCTTAATATATTCTGTCCAATTATTTAAAGTCTTTCTTTTTTGAAATTTTGTGTATTTCTTGTTGTTTTGCTGAATAAGTTTCCTTATGGTAAATGTTAACCATTTAGGCAAGGTTTTACCTTTATCATATTGTTTAATACAAGGAATAAAATCATTCCTGACTGATGTTAATTTATTATAAAATATCTCACAATAATTTTCAATAGAAAGTCTAGAATGTTCTTTGACCCAGTTAACCTGATTGATAGCATGTGTCATACCAGCTATGTTAGCTTTATCATAATTATAGATAAGGGAGGACTCAGGCTTGATTTCAATAGGACTCTGCAATTTGAAGAAATAACACAGTGATCACTATTTCCAAGAAGAGCTTCTTTTTCAACATCAACACATTCAAAACATCATGATGTAAAATTATATCCAAAAGATTGTTCCCACGAGTTGGAAAAATGACACTCTGCTTAAGATGAAGCTGGATTCTAGCAGCTAAAAGTTTTTTACTATTTGAAGTTTTAGCATTTAGATCACACCAGTTAATATCTGGTAAATTCAGATCACCAAGAAGGATAATATTCCTCATATCACAAGCAGCTTCCTTTTCA
The DNA here is from genome assembly GCA_016271365.2 of Neoceratodus forsteri. Classification (NCBI taxonomy): domain Eukaryota; kingdom Metazoa; phylum Chordata; order Ceratodontiformes; family Ceratodontidae; genus Neoceratodus; species Neoceratodus forsteri. The sequence goes on from CM057454.1 coordinate 736,288,954, forward strand.
AGTAAAATAGTTTCCATATATTCCACAAATGAGTTAGGTGGCCTATAACGGGTTCCCAGAATAATGGGTACTGAGGTAGTATTATTAAATTTGACCCATATACTTTCAGTAGCAGAATTATGCTTCTTAATTTGACTGGATATATCCAGACCTTTGAGCTGTTTCTTCAAAAATAAACACCAACTCCCCTTTTAGCAAATCTAGTACAGGAATAAATATCAAAACCTGGAATAATATTATCACATTCAGCATTGTTGTCCCACCAAGTTTCTGTAATAGATATGATATCAGCACTGGATAAGACGCCATTGCTGATGTCAATTATAGGTTTTCAGCAACAGGACTACTTCAACTTTTCCATAGTTTGTAATTTATAATACCCTGCTAGGATTAGAAGCCTGATCACCTGTTTTGCAGGTTGTGACTTAACTTCTGCATCAAAGAACTGCAATTCTCTGCCCTGCAGCTGAATGGCACACTGAATGCTTGTTCACTTAGCAGGCAAAGTATTAGCAGTTTAAATCTAGGTAGGCACACAGAATATTGTTTTCTTCTGTAAGAGATATGGCTGGAAGCCTGCCAGGGACAAACTATTTTTCCAAATATTTTTTATGATGAAAACTTACTTGAATGGCGATCCATGGGGGTATAGAGTTGAAAAAAGTAAATTATATGAGAAGTAAATTTAGTGAAGAGCAAAAATTTGCGTAGGTAGAAAGTTGTCCTGTCAGGAAAATTTCATGTCACCTTTTTAGCACACCTCAAACCACAAACACAGTAAAGGAGACTTTTCCATAGCTTGTAATTAATAATCACTTTCTGGTATTAGAACCTCGGTCACCTATTTCGCAAGTTGTGAGTTAAAGGATAACCATCTTTTGTACACATTTTAGTTTTGTAAATTACTCCACAGGCTTGTAAAGGAGAGACTGCTGTTTACATTTATCCTGAAACTGCATTTATTAAAGTAGGATAAATACAGTTTCATGGCATTTGAAAATTGTAAACACAGCCTCTTCTGATTAAAAAATCCTGCTTTCAGAATTCAAAAATGTCTTCCATGATGATGTCGCTCATGACAAAGATGACAGCTGTGTTCTAGCTCTTCTAACCGTATTCATATGTTAATAACTTTAAAATGAAAATGATAGCATGGTACTGTGAGCACGAACGTTGTTCAGCACAAAAGTATCTACAAAATGGGTGGTGTTTTATTTATTGACACCTTTTAGCTTTTTTTTAATTGGCAAAAAAGGCAGCAGAAAATACAATTGTTTGCCACGTTTTCAACAAAGAAATGCAAATAGCTTTAAAACAAAAAATGATAGCATGGTACTGTGAGCACGGCATTTGTTCAGCACAAAAATATCTACGAAATGAGTGGAGTTTCATTTATAGATATCTTTTAGGGTATTTTTAATAAGCAAAACAAGCAGCAGAAAATTCAACTGTTTGTCACTGTTTTAAGAAACAAATGCAAATTACTTTAAAACAAAAAATAATAGCATGGTACTTTGAGCATGACATGTGTTCAGCACAAAAATATCTACAAAATGAGTGGTGTTTTATTTATATATGCCTTTTAGTTTTTTTTTATAATTAGCAAAAAAAAATCAGAAAATTCACTTTTTTTCACCTTTTGCAACAAGCAAATGCAAATAGCTTTAAAACAAAAATTATAGCATGGCACTTTGAGCACAAAAGTTGTTTAGCAAAAACATATCTACCAAATGAGTGGTGTTTAATTTATAGAAACCTTTTAGACTTTTCATAATCAACAAAAAGTGGCAGTAAATTCAATGTTTTTTCTTTTCACTTTTTGGGAGGTATGGCATAAATGGATGATGCTACATCTCTACTGGAAATATTGTTGACACTTTTTGTTCTCATGCTGACTGACCTAATGACATCACTAGTGGTTTCTCTACTTGTGATATCATCGGGTCAATTGGCAATTGAAAAAAAAATATCAACAGTATTTCCAGTAGGATATAATCTTTGCAAAAAAACTGCATTAATGCATCGCTTTGAGTTGCTATTATAGCAGCAGTAGTAAAGAAATGTGATGTTAGGGGTTTAAACTCTAACTCCGCATCCCCCACAAGCAGCCAAAGGGGGCAAGACAACACAAGCAACCACAGACAGCCATCATCAGTTAAGACAAACAGCATACAACTCTTTCCAAATGACATAAGAGACATCCATTATTATGGTCTAGCACTTCTATAGCCATGGATGCACATGCAAAGTTGCACACCACCTGGGAGGTGCGGTAAAATATTCTCTTAGCATCACACTGTAAATTGTAAGCAAGGGATAACACATGACAGCATATGATGCAATGCTAAATTACCTCATGCCCAAGGTGGGTTATGAGGCATGAGGCACAGCTGAATGCCTTCAACCATCTGTGAAGTGTAGTACTGTATATGATTCCCAAAGGATCATGCTGTAAATTGTAAGTAAGCACTAACATATGGCAAGGTGTGCAACAATACTAAATTGCTGTATGTTGAAAACTCTAACATCCAATTTCCATACTACTGTCACTTTAATAGCAATTCAAAGTAATGAAGTGACAGAGTTTTTTTGCAAAGTGTATATATGGGATATGCTACCCTCCTAATGGAAATGTTGTTGATATTTTTTGTTTGAGTGCCTTTGGACCCAAAGACATCACGAGTGGCAAAACCACAAGTGATGTCATCAGGTCAATCGGCATGAGAACAAAATGTATCAACAATATTTCCATTATGAAGGTAGCATAATCCATTTATTCCATACCTCCAAAAAAGTGAAAACAATTGAATTTGCTGCCATTTTTGCTGATTATAAAAATATGTAAAAGGTATCTATAACACCACTCATTTGGTAGATATTTTTGTACTGAACAACTTTTGTGCTCAAAGTGCCATGCTATAATTTTTGTTTTAAAGTTGTTTGCATTTGTTTGCTGCAAAATGTGAAAAAAAAAATGTTCTGCCTTTTTTTGCTAATTATAAAAAAACTGAAAGATATCTATAAATGAAACACCACTAATTTTGTAGATATTTCTGTGCTGACCAACTTTCATGCTCACAGTGCCAGGCTATCAGTTTTCATTTTAAAGTTATTCACATTTGAATATAGTTAGAAGAGCTAGAACATAGGTGTTTGCTCTGTCGAGAGTGACATCATCATGGAAGCCATTTTAGAATTCTGAGAGCAGGGTTTGTGAATCAGAAGAGTCTTTGTTTACAATTTTTAAATGCTAAGAAACTGCAGTTATCCTACTTTAATAAATGCAGTTTCAGTATAAATGTAAAAAACAGCCTCTCCTTTACAAGCGTATGGAGCAATTTTCAAAAATAATAATTCTAAGAAAGATGGTTTAGGTATCCTTTAACCTCTACACTGAAGGAACTACAGTTCCTTCCCATGCAAATTACTGGCATACTGAATGTGTGTTTATTTACCAGTCAAAGGATTGGTGGTTTGAATCCAGATGACACACAATATATTGTATTTTTGCAATAGACATAGTTACAATCCTGGCAGGGGTGTATATTTTTTTTCAGATTGTTTATAAAGATGGAAACACACATGACTGGCAATCCATAACACTTTGGGGTTGGAACAATACATGATATATGAACTAAATGTATCTAAAAACAACAATTTTTGAAGGTAGAACTTTTTCCTGTCAGGACTTCATGTCCTAACAGAAACATTTCATTTTACTTTTAGCACAACTCAAATCTCAAGCTTAGTAAAGAAAACATTAGTAAAGGTGACTTTTCCATAGTTCATAATTTAAAATCCCATTTTAGGATTAAAACTCTGGTCATCTGCTTTGCAGGTTGTGACTTAACCTCTACATCACAGGAACTGCAGTTACCTCCTCAGCAGCTCAGTGATACACTGGATGTGTGTTTCCTTTGCAGATAAAGGATCAGTGGTGTTAATTCAGGAAGGTACACAGTATATTGTATTTTCTGCAAGAGGCGTTGTACAAATCCTGGCAGGGACTTCATTTTCTTTCTTTTTTTTAAGATGGAAACTCACTTAAGTGGTGATCCATGGTGGTGTGGAGTTAAAATTGTTAATTGTATTAGACATAAATTTAGCTAAAAACAACAATTTGTGAAGGTAGAAAGTTGATCTGGAAGTCCTAGCAGAAACATAACACAGCATATTTACTACACTTGCACTTTGAGTTATGATAATAAAGGTGATATAAAATTTTCCTGTCAGGACTACTTCAGCTGTTCCATTGCTTGTAATTTATAATGCCTTGCTGGGATTAGAATCCTGGTCACCAATTTTGCTGGTTGTGAATCAACCTCTAGACCACAAGAACTGCAATTCCCTTCCCTGTAGCTCAGTGGCACAGTGACTGTGTGTTTACTTAGCAGAGAAAGGATAAGTGGTTTGAATCCAGGCAGGTACACAGTACATTGTATTTTCTGTGAGAGACATGACTTGAATCCTTGCAGGGATTCAAAAAAAAAGTCACTTTTTTTAAAGCTGGAAATACACTCTAAAATGACTGGGATTCTAATCCCAGCAGGGGATTATAAATAACAAGATATGAAAAATCCTGGCAGGAAAATGTCACCTTTGTTAGTACACCTCAAACTGCAAACCTGGTAGAGGTGACATTAGTAAAGATTACTTTTCCATATCTTTTAATTAATAATCCCATGATGGAATTAAAACAAAGGTTGCCTGCTTTGTATGTTAGAATGACCTTTATAAAACAGGAACTGCATTTCCTTTCTCTGCAGCTCAGTGGCACACTGAAAGTATGTTTGCTCAGCAGACAAAGGATCAGTTGTTTGAATCCAGGCAGGTTCACAATATATTGCATTTTCTGCAAGAGATACATTTTGAATCCTTGCAGGGACTTACAGTAAATATTTGTTCAAATTTTTTCAAGATGGAAACTCATGGCAGTGTTGAGTTGGAATAGTAAATTACATGAGAAGCAAATTTAGATATGAGCAACAATTTGTGCAGGTAGAAAGTTGTCTTGTTAGGACAGTTGGCTTTGGAAGCCCCAATGCCCCCCTTCACCCATGCCCCACACAGTGAGAGCCCCAAAATAATTTTGATAACAAACTATTGCCCAGATATTCAGACTGTGCCTGGCAGGAGTGCAAGCCTAGACACAGTGCAACTGGGATGTGCCGGGCCAGGACCAGGTGATATTCAACGGTGATGCGCCATGGTGCAGCACCATTGAATATGTCATGGACAGCGCACGGTGCAGTGGCACTGTGCAGAGTGCAGTGGCACTGTGCCGGCGCAAACCACAGATAGGGAGCTCATACGAGAAATCCCAAATATGTGAATAGTCATTCACATATTTGGGGCTATCTAGTACAATATGCCCTGCAAGCCCATTGGTCTGCACTGTGGACCAATGTGCTTACAGCCCATACTGTACCAGTCATTCAGTGGGCAGCCAGGTGGTATGCGGGTGGGTTGCAGCCACCTGCCGATGATGGGGGAGTGGGGTGGGCAAGTGGTTCTGTGTGGGTGGGAGGGGTGAGGGGGTGCCACTGTATCAGAAGGGAAGTGTCTCATGGAGCTTTACTGTGATCACGACAATGGGTGGGGGACCACTAGACTACCAGGGCTTAATATTACAGTAAGGTACCAGCGATCACAGCAATGGGAGGAAGGGGGTACCACTCGATCACCAGGGAATTACTATACAGAAAATTACCATGTTCAGGGACACAGGAGGGAGGGTGTACCACTAGACTACCAGGGCATTATGGGTGCTTGTGGATGGTGTTCTGGGTGGGCGGGTGACCACCCACAGCTGGCGGCTGCTGTGTTGCACTCTGCAATACAGCAGCCCACCTGTGGGTGGCCAGGAGTTGTTCCTCTGATTCACGGGCTCAACTTTGAGCCCTCCCTATGCAGCGCAATGTAGGGTTGTGCCAGCATATGTTGCCACACATCCTGGGCTGAATATCGGGATGTGCCACATATGCATGGGGACGCCCCCTGCATCTGTGCTGCATACAATTACATTGCACCCTGGCGTATCAAGATTTGTGCTGCACCTGGCAGCCTTTCTAATAGCCTACTGGGGCACAATGCGGGGTTGCACCAGCGCAACTCTGTTGCACCATGCGCAACCCCTTTGAATATCTGGTCCTACAGTATTTGGTTTGGATTATAAATGGCCTTGGCATGTTTTGCCCAAATTAAAAATGTTTTACATCATACAAAATTCCTTTAAATCAGACACAAGATTTAATATATACATTTTAAGCATTCTTTAGAAATGACTGGTTGAAACCAGCATTTACCCTGGAACTGGTTCTCTCCCCAAATTTGAGGAGGCCACCAACTCCAGCAAAGGGTCCTGCTACTGTCCCCTCCACTCACTATGTAGGTGGGTGGAACACCCTCCATATCCATAGAAACAGATAAACATATAATTTCATGGCCAACAAGGACCACTTGGCCCACCTAGTCTGCCCATTTCCCTACCTATTGGACAATCTGTAGGTCCTAGTTAAACAGCAGCCTACTTTCTCTCACCCCCCCACTATAATTGCCTTATGTCAGTCCCATGCATTCTTGAATTCCCCCCACAGTTTTTGACCCCACAACCTCCTTAGGAAGGTGTTTCATGCATCCACTACCCTTTCCATGAAAAAATACTTCCTCAAGTTGCCCCTGAGCCGTCCCCCCTTTATCTTCAAATTTTGTCCCCTTGTTCTTGCACAATGGTTTTCTGAAATATGCTTTCCTCTTGGACTTTGTTGATTCCCTTGAGGTACTTAAAAGTTTCTATCATGTCCGCCCTCTCCCTCCTTTCCTCAAGGATATACATATTAAACTCTTTTAGTTTCTCTTCATATGGCTTCTGGTGCAGACCTGTCACCATTTTGGTTGCCCTCTTCTGGACTGCCTCCATCCTGACTACGTCCTTGCGGAGATGGGGGTCTCCAGAACTGCAAGCAGTACTCCAAATGGGGTATCACTAACTGTCTGTACAGAAGGATAACAAATTCCTGCTTTCTTTTTTTTTATACTTTATATTTATTGTTTTTCAATGAACATACAGTTCAATTCCTGATGTAGTACATATCAAATAGGTTATACATAACCATTGAGGGCGCCACCCCTCTTAATACATGCAATTATAAATTCACGCCACATCTATCTGATACATCATGGAGGGAATACCACATATAAGTAAAAACTTTAACGTCCAGTAGATTGCTGTTTAAATGGCTCATGAGCGGCATGGTAACATCCCAAAACGTTAAACATTCAGTTATCCCTATTTCTATCTATTAAAAAGGAGAAATTATTTAACCATGCACATTACAAGTTGAAGTAACCTCAAGTGAGGTCTAGTTCCTCTTTGTAACTGAGGCTTTTGAATCCCTATGACTCATCTAGGTTACAAGCGTTTCTGGAGTTCTGGAGACTCTGCCTCCTGGGTCTGTGTGGTGGCTGCTTGTCTGTGTCTGTAGCTTAGTTTTTGTAGATTTACATGGTTTTCTGCTTGGAGTAACTACACCACTCTTGCTCACTATATCCATGAAAGTCTCCTGAACTGGATTTCTGCAAAACATCATCACCAGGTATCTGCATTTTTCATTTAAATATCAACTTTTTGGAAGCTATCCGAAGCAAAACATAAGTCAAGCAACTAAGTCTGACAAACTCAGTGACTCTAGGTCCTGCTTGAATCCACATTTTTGTCTGACCTGCTCCATGATCTGTATGTGGGCTTTTCAACAACCTCTTTGAGTAATCTGCTTTTCGGCCCCCGTGCTCGCTGGTCCTTCACTCCTTCAGGCCCTATCAAGCTCCCTCTGACCCCTTCTGACCTTTCCCGGCTCTCCTCGGATCCCCAGATCACAGCTGACCCCCGGGATATCCCGGTATATCCCTTTACCGGGCGGGTCCCTCTCCTCCGAGGAAGGCACGGGAGGAGTATAACCCAGCGCACACTTTCTAGGGCCCGGGGATGCTGCTGGGGAACAGGAGGCACCGGGAAGGCACTGGAGGCCCCTGAGGAGCAGAGAGCCATCATCCGAAGGCCAGCGAGCTATTTTCCTGGCTTTCTTAAGGTGCGTGACGTCCGGACATCAAGGCAAGAGCCGACTTCTGTCACGCACTGCCCCCAATGGCCCTGACATGTTGCACTACCACTGGCCTCCACCAGTGGTCACTTTGGCACCGGGTCACGATCCCTTCCCTCCCTGGAGACAGTGAGCAGTTGTGGGACGCTCAAGCTGCCTCCCCCTGGCCGGCCCTCTAGCTACCCAAGCTCGTTCCCGAACCCGGATCGCAAGCGGAAATCCAACTGCTGCGCTGATGGGCTGGCAACAACCTCTTTGAATGACAAAGAAGCATGCAGACAAAAGGATTTCACATCCTGCATATGTGCAGGCACAGTTCATCACCTTCAGGAATTCTAACACATTCTGTGACTCTGGACCTCAGCTGTTGATAATTTCTTTTGGCTTATGACTTAACCACCAGGTATCTACAAGATGCTGAAATCCTTTCTCCTACAAATTCTCCTTATGCTGCTCCTGCTCTCAGGAAATGTTCACCCCAACCCAGAACCACCTGGGCAGCCAACAGTGGTGCCAAGCAGAAGGACAGGGACACTCGCCATGGCATCCATCAATGCCTGCAGCATCCTCAACAAACTTGATTCCCTCCAAACATGGATCCTACAGCACAACCCTGATGTCCTCTCAGTTGTGGAAACATGGCTAAACCTAAAATCCCTGATACCTCAGTCTCTATCCCTGGCTACTGCATTTTCAGGCAAGACAGGATTGCTAAACGGGGCGGGAGCTGCGCCATCTATCTTACGGATACCCTTATGGGTCACATCATCCCATCCCCTAGCCTGAGCAACTCCTCTCAGGTCCTCACAATCAAAATCCTCCATGGTGCACGTAACAAGGAACTCACTGTCATCTCATTTTACCTACCCCCAAGAGACCAGGCTGCTGGCTTCCATAGCATCATGAAATATCTAAGGGTCCAGCAACATAATTCTGAAACCATGATCATGGGTGATTTTAACATTAACTGGCTCTCCACTGAGGCCACTACCTATAAGGATAGAGTTGAGGCGCATCACCTCACTCAACTGGTCAATGCCCCCACTAGGTATAGGACAGGCTCCCTTATGCTTCTAGACTGGATTCTATCTAACTGCCCTGAATGCATCTCCAATGTTTATGTACTCCCGGATACAATAAGTGACCACTTGCCTGTCATCTGCTCCTGGTCAAATAAATACCACAAGCCCCCTCCCAAGCTTATCTATGCCAGGGTTATTAAACAAGGGCACCTCCAGCTGTTAAAATCCCATCTAACCAGGCTGAACTGGGCAGTGCTTGACTCCCTCAGTGACACCAACAAAGCTCTGGACCTATTTATCAAACATTTCAACGAAGCCTGTGGCATCTATGCACCAGTGAAAAAGATGAAGGTCAAAGGACAGACCAACCCCTGGGTTACTACTGACCTTTTAACTCTGCTCAAGCACAGAGACCACCTCTGGCATTGTGCTTCGTGCAACTCGATGCAAGTAAACATACAATTATACAAAGCAGCCAGAAATGATTGCACTCAAAAAATATGGAATGCTAAATGCAGCTATTACAAAGAGGCTCTGACCAACTCTTGGGGCCAGGGAAACAAATTCTGGAACAACATGAAAGAACTCACAGGCAAGGATTCTAAAGCACCACCTACTATGCTCAACCTTCATGGCACTCCTACACTCGACCTATGTACCATTACCAGCACTTTTAATAATGCATTTACAAACCTGGACAGTGTCCTTCCACCAAATTCTTTCAAAGACCTCCTCTCCAGCTCCTCCCAAGTTACCCCCCAACTAGAACGTACAACCCCAAAGTTTTTTTTTAAGGAGGTCCCACCACAAGTAGCTAGAAAATACATTCAAAAGGCCATCGGCAAACAAGGGTACAGTGGTGACTCCCTTGACCTGAAACTGCTGGCACAAGTCCTCGATGAAATCTTAGAACCACTTACAAAGATCTTCAATGTCTCGCTTAGATTTGGCAATTTCCCCTCTCTCTGGAAGAAAGCCACTGTCACACTGATTCACAAAAGCGGAGATAGAATGCTGCACACCAATTACAGACCTATCTCACTCCTTCCCCCCACTATCTAAAGCGCTGGAGCGAATAATGTCGGACCAACTAGTTGAATTCCTGGATAAGTACAATGTACAGTGCCCAGAGCAGCATGGCTTCAGAAAAGAGCACAGCACCACCACTGCACTACTGGAATTTACATCCTTCATCCATGCCACGCTTGACAAAGGGCATTGTGGAGGGGCAGTATTTATAGACCTTACCAAGGCATTCGACACAGTTAACCACCCACTACTGCTCAAGCAACTGTCCTCCATTGGGATCTCCAGCGATGTCCTTCCATGGTTCACCAGCTACCTTGATAATCGGATCCAACGTGCAAGGATTGCAGGGATCTCTTCGGATGAGAAACCGGTCTGCTCCGGAGTCCCCCAGGGGTCTATTCTGGGCCCTCTACTCTTCTCCCTCTTCATCAACAATCTCCCTAGTGCTTGCCACCAAAAAATATTATTATACGCAGACGATGCTGTCCTGTTTTCCAGCCACCATGCCATTACAGTCCTTGAATCCCAGCTGCAGCTCGACTTCAATTCTCATAAACTTGTCCTGAACCGCTGCAAGACTAAAGCCATGTCCTTCTGTAACTGACTGAGCAGGTACAACTCTCTGTCCCTCACCATCAAGAACCACGCTGGGAACCCACTCGAACATGTCAAGGAGTTCAAGTACCTTGGTATTACCCTGGATAGTACCCTCTCCTACACTCGGCATATTGACACTGTTGCCAAGACCGCCAATATACGGATTGAACTACTACACAAACACAAGCACTGTATGCCTGAGGATGCCCTTAAACTAGCCATCTACAGCTCTGTCACCTCTGTCATTGACTACGGCCTTGCCATCTATGGCTCTGCCTCAACAAGTGCCCTCCACAGGATCTCAGTTTCTCTCAACAAAGCCTGTAGACTACTAACGGGTGCGGCCCGACAAACTCACACCTGTGACCTCTATGCACAGGCCAGCTGGCTACCCCTACGCAGCAGAATACAATACCAGACCTGCTTATTTACCAAAAAGATTCTCCTCAGTCTCATGCCACCTGGTGTTGGCTCACTCCTTACTACCTACAGTGGCACTCAACAAAACACATGGTGCCCAATCTCTAACCTTTCAGGTTCCTAGATGTCGTACCTCCATGGGTCAGCGGTCCTTTATCTATAGAGCTGCTCAATGGTTCAATTCCCTCAATAAAGAAGCACTTTCCTCTACTACACTTGGACCCTTCAAAAGCAATCTCAAACTTTACCTCACCTCTACCACTCAATGTGACTGCTTCTCTGAACACAGATCTCTCTAAACACCTCCCAGCTCCCTCATGTCTCACAGCCCGCCCTTTCCCAGTCTCATTCCCTCTGGCACCGGGCCTTCCTTGTGACTCCTTTCCTGCTTCACATCTCCACTGGCACAAGATATTTTCCACCACCATCGGACAGTGGCCCATTAGCCTGCCAACTTCCTCTCCCGTTCTCACGCCTGCAATACTAACTGCCTATGGTGCCCTCTATCTCTTATTGTTACCGCAGCCAGCTGCCTACTCAAGCTGCTCATTATATGAATATTATCTCAAAGTATGTTGTAACTGAGTATCTTTATTTTTTCTTTTAGTTGTTTTGGTTGTTTATTGTGCATTCTTTTACTACCTCAGTATGTATGTTGACCCTCATCCTTTGATGTGGAACCTTTGTAAATGAGCAGTTTCTGCTCAAAGGTATTTGTAATCCAAGAATTTAATAAATAAAAATAAATCAATAAATAAATCTACTGCAAACGATTATATTTTTCTTAATAATCAAAGAAAAGCTGATTAGCAACACTTTAACTAGTGTAGAGCTACTTTACATAACTGTAATTCAATAAGATCACTCGTTCTTGGAATAATATAGTTTAAAGTCTCAAAAAGTCCCCTCTTCATCCAGCATATGAAGAAATTTTCCAGTAACTTATTCAGTCGCCATTAAAATTTCTTTACCCCTCTAATTAGTACAGCTCTATGCAAAGGTTCAGGACAAGAAAGAGAAAAGTGTGCAATAGTTATTGAAACAGGCCGAATCAAGGGTCCACAGTATTTTCATCTTTCAAATCTTGATTCGATGATGTCGCTCACCGATGAGAAGAAGCTGCGTGGCGTTGAACCCATTTCTGGGCTTCTGCTGGATCTGTGAATAAAATGTGGCCTTGGTACAAAATCCTCAGCCTAGCAGGGAAAACCATGCTGTGTGCAATGTCTGCTTCTTGTAGGAGTGCCCTCACTCTGTCAAACCGTTTTCTTCTCTGACGGGTCGCAAAACTCAGGTCAGGAAAAATAGCGATCTGTTGGCCATCGTGAAGCAGGGTACGTCGTCTTCTCGCCAATGCTAGGATACGATCTCTGGATCCCAGTCCATCCAGAACCACTACAACCGCTCTAGGAACCTCAGAGTTATCTTGTCGACCCCTATAGGCAACTCTATAGGCCTTTTGGATATTGATGGGCCCTTCTTGTTGCGATTGCTCCGATTGTGATTCCAGCCAATCTTTTATAAAAGTGGGTAAGTGATCGCCCTCGCATCTCTCAGGCAATCCGATAATTTGAATATTCAAAGAGTGAGCTTGATTTTACAAAGTTTCAGTTCTGGATCTCAAGTGTGTATTTTCCTTAATCAGGCTGCTCATAGCTCCAAGAGCAGCCGCAGCTTGTTGCTTAGCCTCAATAGATTCAGTTTGTAGTCGGGGCAGCTTTGTCTCTAAAGTTGTAACTCGGATCCCCAAAGCATCAAACTTTTCTGATAAAGTTGTTACTGAAAGTATCAGTCTGTTGAGTTTTATTCCGAGGCTTTAGAGTGTCTCAGTACCTGAATCATCCGAAGTAGATTCCATGCAGCCTTGTGCTGATCGGGTGACCGGAGGAGTGGAAGCATTTTTACTTTTTGCTACTTCCTGTTGTAGCTTGTCTCTTTTTGGATTACCCATCTTTGTACCCGGTCTCTTCCTACACCTGTTGTTGCTTTCAATTTTATAATTATCTTCCATTAGAATACTTTTATTTCGATAAGTTAGTATGGCGAATTCAGAGCTTCAGCCAAAAACCTAAATCTTGCTCGGGCTCCACAGTGCCCCTAACTTCCTGCTTCCTACTGGTAATGCCTCTTCCTATGCATCCCAGAATTCCCCCAGCCCTCCTTACTGCCTTCTCAAGTTGCTTGCCTACCTTGAGGTCGTCTGATAGGAGTACTCCCAGGTTCCTTTACATTTTTGTAGTTGTTAGTACTTCCCCCCAATTGTGTACTCTTCCCCTGGGTTTTTGTTTCCCAGATGCATCACTTTGCACTTCTTTGCATTGAAACCACTCTTGACCATTTCTCCAACCTTGCCAAGTCCCTGCTCATCCTTTCCACCCCTCTTTGTGCATCAATCCTGTTGCAGATCTTTGTGTCATCTGCAAAGAGGCATACTTTTCCTTCCAGCCCCTCCACAATGCCACCAATAAAGACATTAAAGAGTACTGGTCCCAGTACTGAACCCTGCAATACCCCACTAGTAATTCCCCTTTCTCCAGAGTGTGCTCCATTTACTATTACCCTCTGCATCCTGTTGTCCAGCCAATTTGTTACCCAGGCTACCTCCCTGGAACCCACTCCCAGGCTGGCAAACTTGTTTATTAGTCTTTTATGTGGTACTGTGTCAAATGCCTTGCTAAAGTCTAAGTAGGCCATATCCACAGCCCCCTCCCAGATCTACTACTTTGGTCACCCAGTCAAAGAAATCTATTAGATTTATCTGACATGACCTTCCCACTCTGAATCCATGCTGCCTTGGATCCTTTGTCCTGCTGGCTTCAAGGCACGTGACAATTTTTTTTCCAGAAGTGAGTCCATCATTTTCCCTACCACTGAGGTCAAACTAACAGGTCTGTAGTTTCCTGCCTCTGCCTTGCTAATACTTTTGTGAAGGGAATCACATCCACCTTCCTCCAGTGCTCAGGTACCACAACATCCTCCCATGATTTGTTAAAAAGAGTAGTCAGTGGCATCACTAGGCCCCCCTTTAGTTCTTTTAGAATTCTGGGGTGAATCCTGTCAGGTCCCATTGCTTTGTCCACCTTGAATCTTAGGAGTTATTTCAGGACACTTTCTTCTGTGAATGGACTGGTATCGATCCCTCTGCCCAGAGTGCTTTTGTTGTTTGGCTCAGGTATCTCCCCCTCTTCTTCTTTTGTGAATACTGAGCAAAAGTATTTTTTCAGTATCTTTGCCTTTTCACTGTCACTCTCTGCCCACCTTCCCTCCCCTTTACTAAGCCTCACTATCCCTCCCTTGGTCTTCCTTCACTCCCTAATGTATCTATAAAAGGTTTTATCCCCCTTTTTAACTGAGCTGGCTATCTTTCCCTCAGTTTGGGCATTTGCTATCCTGACTGCCTTCCCTGCTCCCCTCTGCTTTAACTGATACAGTTCTCTGTCTTGCTCCTTCTGTGATTCCTTATACTTCCTTAATCTATCTTTTCCTCCCTAACCTTCCTTGCCACCTCTTTTGAGAACCATAGTGGCTTTTTACTTCATTGTGTTTTCTTTATTTGCTTCACACGAAGTCTTGTTGCCTCCTTCTCCTGAAAGGGAGAGGATCCCCCAACTCCCAGAGGGATATAGAACAGATATTAAAAATTACAGGCCTGGACTGCCACTAGGGGCACTAACCAAGATGGCAGCTGAGTCATCAGCTTGACAACCTAGAGTATTTATCCTGCTGAAACCACCTATTAGCACTTGTGTAACTAGGGAAAAAAAGACACCAAGATCGGGCAACATACATCAGAGAATCAGAAACTTGCATTATTTCCAGGCTACGTAGCAAATTCTGGTACAAGCATTCAAATACAATCTCTGCTGCTTGCATGGAGAACTTCAGCCCGTCAGCATGGTAAGCCCACACCAGCAGCAAACGTAGGAGCAGCCCTCCATAGAGGCGATGTTTAGCCAGTTGTTCGCCCAAATGTCCCAGGTTACCCTGGCAACTAACAGGAACACACAAGTGATGCAGACCTTGGAATCCAGGATGCTTCATTCTGAATAAAGAATTACTTGGGCCGAGAAGAAACAGCAGGACCTCGAGGCAGCGCTGAGAGATCAGCAGTGCTCTATTCATTTCATGAGGGGAAAAATTGATGACTTGGAGAACTGCAGACAGCGCAATAACCTTCAGCTCCTGGGCTTTTCAGAGTGTGTGTGGAGGGGTGAGACATGGAGGGCTTTCTACAACTAGCTCTGGCAGAGATGCTGAAACTGGACCCCTCATGCCCCCTCCAGATAGAGCGAGCACACTGCTCACTTGCTCCTATGCCCAAGTCCCAGGAAAGGCCCAGGCTGATCATTGCCAGATTTGTCAATTTCCGTGACAAGGAACTCGTCTTGACCAAAGCCAGAGAACTTCAATAGCTATTGTGGCACTTGAACAGAATCAGTGTCTTTCTGGACTTTTCAAAAGACTTATTGGATCATCGCAGTGTGTACACCGAATCCAGGCATATCATGCACAAGATAGGCCTGACCTTTTCTCTGCAGTATCTGGCAACCATGCACTTCACCCATAATGGGGTGCAGTTGTCCATTGAAACCCCTGAATCAGTAACTGATTTTTTTCAGAAGAACTGGCCTCATGAGTTCAACCCTCACCTGCTGTCAACCCCTATACCTAAGCCTCCACTGGATGACTCGGATCGCTGTTCCCCCCTGTGTTCCAATGGACCAGGGGAATGGCATGATGCCAGTGACTTAAGGTGGGTACTCCCCCCAAGACAAACAGAAAAAGGTATATGTCTAGGAAGCATGGTAGGAGAGAGCATCCCTCTGAGTGAGGACTGCCTGGCGTCACATAAAATATGAGGACAGAGCTGTCCAACCCCTACTCACTGTGGATTTTCCATTCTTACAACAAATTTGATGTCCTAAGGCCCAACTTTCCAGAGTGACACCTGAAGACCTCTGGTGAACACCAGAAAGACCCAGCTTCATCCAGACCTAGATTGAACTATGCAATCAGCTCCACGACGCTGTCCAAGATGGCAGAAAGTGATCCATGGTGCTCATAGCCCCTGCTCATGAAGTCAGCCAACATAGCCATCAGTGGTGCCAAGGACCTGAAGGGCATCCAGAGCCCACCAGCCCAGACCTCCCCACCATCGAAGTCCTCCCATGACAAATCTGCTGCATGGTCAGATAAGTAATAAATTATTTCTGGTTTGCCATATTTCACTAGTGGGAAAAGGCCAGGCTGGGGATTGGTAGGGGGCATGACCAGGCACCATCAAGGGTGACCTGTACTCCTCTGACAGGCTCGATCCACGCTGGTTGATTTTCGTGACTACCTCTCACCCCCCTGCCTGATCCTGCAAGGGCTCTGGAGGTTTTATCTGGCAAGTACCTGCACCTCTCTTATACTGGGAGAGAATCGAAGGGGCTTCCTGTATGAATATTGAGATCAGCTGGATCCTCTGATTGACTTCCTTGCTCCAGACTTTCACAATGAGAGTAGAGCTCCCATGTTACAACATGTTATTACAGTGCATGCTTACAGTCAGGAAGCCCAAAGGTCCAGCAGAAGGGTGTTGTTCTTCTATTGTGAGGGGACTGGAGAGTATGGGCAGGGGCCTACAGGGCTTTGTTCTCGCAAGGCCACAGATCAAGCTGTGCTTCCTTTTAAGAAGTGCCTGGTATACCCACCCACTTCAAGGGGGGTTAATGAACTTCCCAAGTTGATATGGGGCCTGGGGTGGGGAGACCTCTCTGACAGCCCCACAGAAGCCACAGTCAGCAATTCTCCCCCCACCTCTTGTATCAGGCTCTGAGTATACACCCCCCAACTCATCAGATTTACAGTCTAGCCATGGCTCATACCAACCACTCAGGTGCTGTCAGGAGTCAAGGGAACATCCCCCATATAGGATCTCCTCAGCTACACCCTTGCCCTCACAGGTCACCCTCTGGACTCACAAGGACCTCAACCCCTTCCCCGAAATTGTTTATTTCCCCCCAAATTTCTCATCCCACTCAGCAACCTCTGCAGTATTAAGTGCTGTTCTAAGAACCCTCTAGGGTTCCTGCAGAGCCAAGACTCAGCCAGTAGTCTCACTTTGGTGACGAGTCTAACTCCTCCAGGGATAACCACCTCCTGGCCCCCCCACTTTTTGGGGGGATTGCTGCTTACTTTAGGATCAGCCCCGAGCCTAGAGGCTGGCCAGCATCAGGTTAGTATGGCCAGGGGTGAGCCTTTAGTGCCCATGTGTACACCACTATTTGTATGAAGTGTATATAGTTTCTGTTGTTATCTAGATGTAGGCTTAAGCATTGATGATATACAAGAGACATGCACAGATGCTCCAATAGTTGTCAGGATATTGTTTGATATGGACTCCAGGGAGGAGCCACGTAACATTCTCTCTCCATTTAGTTTTTGGGTCTTGCTCCCCCTGTGGGATTGCCACCCCCCGCCTCCAGAACCCCTTTTGAAACTCCCCTTCACTATTACCACCCCTATTCCTCCAACAGGTGACAAAACATGTGTGACATGGAATGTTAGGGGGCTAAATACCCCTAACAAATGGAAGCAGGTACTGCATCACCTTAGGAGGTTGGGAGCAGAAGTGGCTTTCCTACAGGAGACCAAGCTCACCAGGAATGACCACAACAGACTTAAAAGGGACTGGGTGGGTCAGGTCTTGCACACCTCTGCCCTCATTAGGAAGAGGGGAGTGGCCATACTCCTTCACAAAGCTCACCACTGGAATCTTTAAGAAGAAGGTGAGCGACCCAGAGGGGAGATGGATAATCGCAATGATGGATACACTATCTGTGCCCCTGGTACTGGGTATTGTATATGCCCCTAATGAGGACTCCTCCACCTTCTTCCACAAATTGACCCAGCAGCTGAACACTCTAGCCACAATGAATACCCTCTGATAATAGGAGGTGACTTTAATCTGACCCTAGACCTGTTCCTAGATAGATCCCCCTCCAGTACAGAACCTCACTCCAGGGCGGTGCTGGCCCTAGCTCAGATGCAGCAGGACCTGGTCTTCATGGATACTTGGAGGCTGTTCCATCCCACCCAGTGGGATTACACTTTTCACTCTCCAGTGCACAGCTCACATAGCCACATAGATTTTTGGCTTACATCCCCCTGTATTACTAGTAATACCATCAACATGAGTATCCAGCCCCTGATCATTTTGGACCATGCCCCAGTACAATTTACCTTTACATGGGGCTCCCCCCAACTCCCCCTCCTGGAGACTGGACCCCCTGCTCCTCTCTGACCCAGAATTTTTCCACTGGCTCCAGAATGAGGCCAAGGACATTTTTGCAAACAACCCAATTGCAGACACCTCCACAGGCAACACTTGGGAGGCCTTCAAGGCCACTGTAAGGGGAGCAATAATGGGGTACACACACAAACACTGGAATACCAGTTAAAGGAGACTCCAATCTCTGGAAGACCAGCTCACAGCTGTGGAGGAGGCCTTTAAAGCACCAGGCCACCCATCCCTTCACACACAGGAGGGCCATCAGGTGGTGGCCTTTAGGATGCAGGTGAATGAACTCCTCTCCAGGAAGGCTAAGATCTCTATTTTGAAGTTGAGATGCAATTTTTGGAGGGGAAGGGGATAAAGTCCTCACCTACTGATTAAAGCAGCAACAGGTGGAGCACCACATTGCTGCCCTGGTAGACAAGAGTGGGCTAGTCACACCTAAACAGAGGGTATCAATCAGACAATGGACAAATTCTACTCCTCGCTGTACAAATCCTCCAGACAACCTGACCCCAAATGGGTGGCCCCCTTCTTGTCCTCTCTAGCACTCCCCATAATTTCAATGCACCAGGCCCAAGTCCTGGATGCCCTGATTACAGTTGAGGAGGTGTCTTCTACATTAGCATCCTTGAAGAAGGGGAAAACCCCAGATGGTGATGGCTTCCCCCTGGAGATATGGTAGCTATTGAGTCCTGTTATTTCCCTGATTCTTCAACAGGTGTTTGTGGAGCCATTTCAGGTTGGGTCCCTCTCCCCTCCTTCAGGGAGGCAATCATCACCATCCTGCCCAAAAAAGGGAAGGACCCTAAGAAAGTGGCCAGCTACAGGCCCATATCCTTACTGAACATGGACAGCAAAGCTCTAGCCAAGATATTGGCTGGTAGGCTCAACCCACTCTTTCCTGACTTGATACATCCCTCCCAAGTGGGATTCGTCAAGGGCCACTATAGTGCAGACCACATCAGATCACTGATAAACCTGATTTTCAAAGCCAAGTCCATACCCACCCCGGCAGCTGCAATAGCCATAGACTTCAAAAAGCCTTCAATTCCCTGGACTGGGACTATATTCAACAAGTGCTGGGCTCAATGGGGTTTGGAGAAGGATTTCAGGCCTGGATCCAAGCTATATATTTCTCCTCATCTGTGAGGGTACTCACTAACTCACTGATGTCCCTCCATTCCTGTTAGGTAGAGGAGCATGACAAGATTGCCCACTTTCCCCACTGCTTTTCATCCTAGCAGTTGAACCCTTAGCTGCAGCCAATCATCAGCACCCACAGATACAGGGGATCACCTTAGGAGAGAAGGAATACCCTACCCTGATATATGCAGATGATCTCCTCCTCCCTCTCACAGATATCCCCAAGGCCCTCCCACCTCTTCTGAATGCCCTCTCAAAATTCACCACCTTTTCTAGACTTAGGCTTAACCAGTCCAAAACTGAGGTCCTCCCCCTCAACTCCCATCATACTCAGCCTATGACTGCTAAGTATGGGCTGTGTTGATAACCAGAGGGCCTCACATACCTGGGAATTAGTATCACCACAGACATCACTAAAACCTGGGAACTAAATCTGAAACCAGTAATATTCGCCATCCGTACAGAGATGGGAAGATAGAGGGCTCTCCACCTCACTCTGGCAAGTAAAATTTCAGCCATAAAATGGTGACTGCCCCTATGATCATGTATTTCTTATCTCACATACCCCTCAAGATTCCTAAGATATGGCTCTTCAGACTAGACACTATGGTGGGGGGATTTCTCTGGGAGGGGAAGAAACCTAGGTACAGCAGAAAGGTATACCGCACTATCAGTGACATTTTGACAGTGTGGTCCCCTACAGCAACAACAGCACCACGTCACTGTAGGGAACCCACTGGAACCTGACACTGTCTGTCAGGGGTCCTGCACCCCCCGAATCAGCTCTGATTCAGAGTTGAGAATCCTAAGTGGGGAGCATGCAGGAGTACAGCCCCCCATGTGAGGGGTTCTGGGGGCAAAGCCCCTTGAAGAAAACACTTGTTCTTCTACAAAACCAGCAGCTGACTGCAAAATGTGGTCGACTTGCCAGTTTCTCTGTCTGGTCATTCGACAAAATTTTTGTCAACGACCAGTCGTGGATCGCAGCAGAAACAAACTGTGAGCCCACTGGACAGAAGGAGGGTGGAGTCTCCCTTGGTTTGAGGGTACACCCGGGCCTTCTCAGCTACCCAAACATTAAGATGGTTTGCAACTCCCGGTACAAGTTCCCCTCAATGGTTGGCCATGGAGAGAGAGTCATATGGGCTGTCCCACCTGTCCTTGTTGCTTTATAATCACTCCTCAAGGGGAATATGAACCCACCAGACCATAGGACCATCTCTAGATTACTGGGGTAGAATCCACAGAAGGATCCATTCCAACCCAGCTCCACTGGTCCTCACCTCCCTATGGGGGAATAAGGAAATTTGTATCAATAAAGAACCGGCAGTCTGGAGCTCTGGGACTACAGCAGGGCTAAACGCCCTGCAGGACCTATATATCCCTGATACCAATGTCCTGAACTCATTTACTGGCCTGTGCAAACTGCATGGGATCCACACCAAGGACTTCTGGCATTTCCTCCAACTTAGGAGCACAGTCAATGCCCATATCCATAAACAGCCTCAGTTCCAGCCCATTCCCAGGTGGAGACATGGCTTCAATTGGAGAGATGCCAGTCCAGCTGCATATATGCAGCCCTCAGAGTAGCTCTTCCCTCTCAGTCCTTGGCTTCCAAGTCCAAATGGGAGCAGGCACTTCACATCCAAATCACTGCTCAAGAATGGAAATCCTCCCTGAGGACAGCACATATGGCATATCCAGACACCAGAAGCCTACTGATGCAAAACAAGATCATACATTTGTGGTACAAAACACCTGTGGTCCTAAAAAAGGCCAAACTGACAAAGGATGACTTATGTTGGAGATGCCAGAAGGCTCCAGGTGACCTATTGTACATATTATGGCAGTGTACCTTGGTCCAACCTCTGTGGCAAGTGGTTTGCAACATGGGGGTCAGACATTCCACAGAAACCAGTCCCCATGATCCCAGAACTGTGGATCTTAGGCATAAACTCCAGGGTCCCATACCTCAGTGTGGCAGACCTGAAACTTCTGGCTAACCTCAGCCAGCAGGTCAAAAGTCTCCTGTTAAGGAAATGGAGAATGCAGGAGGTCCCCTCAGTTTCAGAAGTACTTAACTCACTGGCTCAGCTTGCAAACTTATCTAGAAGGTCCTGCATGGTGGCAGACACTTTATCACATTATACAACTCTGTGGCAGCCATTTATTCTGTATGTGAAACCCAGGGCAGGCATTGGTTGAAGGGCCCCCCTCCTAGCCTCTCTATGATTCCCCCGCTATCCCAGGAGTTACAGTGAGAATAAGCAATTATCTTGACATGACTGATATGTTAGCAGTGTCACATTTCCAGATAGTGGCTTGCGTGTGTCCCTTTGTTTCTGTTATAGGTCCTGTCCAGGATCCAGAGGTGTGGCATTGTGGATCTTCAAAAGATTTTATACTCGGAGATGATTTACAGTACACCAAGTGAGCCCCTCATAGCAAAGAGTAACTGGCCACTGCAGTAGACTAAGGTTTTTTTGTCAGGCTTTTTAATCTAGCATAGACAACAGATAGATATGCCAGTTTACTACCGCATAAGCTTTGATGAGGTCAGGACCCCAGCAGTCCTTGATACAGTAAGGTTTAAGGTAGAACGTGTTGTGCTAAATAATTTCAGCCTCATGTACATTCTGTAACCATTACTGTATTGTAATAATGTAATAATGTGACCTTTTCATGTAATGTTTGTTGACAACTAAAAATAAAAACTTTTAACCACAAAAAAAATTAGAGGCCTGTCAGCCTTGTGTCATCAGTTGGGAACATTTTAGAAGGAATTATAAAAGATGAAATTGAAAGGCATATAACAGAAGAAGGACTAATGGACCCATTACAGCATGGTTTCACAAAGAACAGAATGTGTCTGACTAACCTATTATATTTTTTGGACCATGTTAGTAAGGCATTAGATAACAAATTACCAGTAGATGTATCATTTTTAGATTCTGTTAAAGCATTCAACACAGCATCTTATAATGAATTACTGAATGCTATGCAGGGATTGGGTATAAATTTACTATTGGTAAATTGGGTGAACTTATGACTGTCAAATATGAGGCAAAGAGTATGTATAAGAGGGTACAACTCCAGTTGGAGTAATGTTGCAATTGGGGTGCCTCAGGAGTCTGTATTGCGGCCTTTATTGTTTAATATTCTTGTGTCATCCACGAAGTCAAATGAAAATGCTTGGTTGTCCAAATTTGCAGATGACATAAAGTTAGGAGCAATAATAAATAGTATAGACGATGCAGAACTATTTTAAAAAGAGATTGATGACATAGCAAAATGGGCAGAAAGTAAAAAGCTGAAATTTAATAGTGGGACATGCATGATCGTGCACATTGGTTCAAAAAACATTAAATCAACTTACTACCTCCATCGAAATGAACTAATAACAACAGAACTGGAAAAAGATCTGGGAGTTCTGGTATGAACAAATTTAAAGATCATTATCTAGATCTAGAGGCCAGAGGGGCACAGGACCCTAGGCAGCATGGATTCACAGCGGGAAGGTCATGCCAGATGAATCTGAATGATTTCTTTGACTGGGTGACCAAAGTAGTAGATCAGGGAGGGGCTGTGGACATGGCCTACCTAGACTTTAGCAAGGCATTTGACACAGTCCCACACAAAAGATTAATATACAAGTTAGCCAGCCTGGGAGTGGGTCCCAAGATGACAACCTGGGTAAAGAACTGGCTGGAGAATAGGACACAGAGAGTAATAGTAAATGGAGTCCACTCTGAAGAAAGGAGGGTTACTAGTGGGGTACCGCAGGATTCAGTATTAGGACCGGTCCTCTTCAATGTCTTTATAAGCGACATTGCAGAAGGACTGGAAGGAAAAGTATGTCTCTTTGCAGATGACACTAAGATCTGCACCAGAGTTGATGCACAGGGTGGGGTGGAAAGGATGAGAAGGGATTTGGCAAGGTTAGAGGAATGGTCAAATGTATGGCAGCTTAGATTCAATGCTAAGAAGTGCAAGGTAATGCACCTGGGAAACAAAAACCCAGGGGAAGAGTACACAATGGGGTGAGATACTAACAACAACAAAAATGGAAAGGGACCTGGGGTAGTCATATCAGATGACCTAAAGACAGGCAAGCAATGTGAGAGAGCGCAAGGAGGGCTGGGGGGATACTGGGATGCATAGGGAGAGGCATCACCAGTAGAAAACAAGTTATTATCCCTCTGTACAGACAGCTGGTGAGACCCCATCTGGAGTACTGTGTGCAGTTCTGGAGACCCAATCTCCGCAAAGACATAGACAGGATGGAAGCTGTCCAGAGGAGGGCAACTAAAATGGTGCAGGGTCTGCACTGGAAGACATATGAAGAGAGACTTAAGGAGCTTAATATGTATAGCCTCGAGGAAAGAAGGGAGAGGGGGGACATGATAGAAACGTTCAAGTACCTCAAGGGAATCAACAAAGTCCAAGAGGGTAGCATCTTTCAAAAAAAGAGGTGTGCAAGAACAAGAGGGCACAATTTGAAGATAGAGGGGGGGCGGCTCAGAGGTAATTTAAGGAAGTATTTTTTACAGAGAGGTTGTGGATGCATGGAACGGCCTTCCGGAGGAGGTTGTGGAGTCAAAATCAGTGGTGGAATTCAAGCATGCATGGGATAGTCATAAGGCAGTTCTGGGGGTTGGGGGTAGGAAGAAGTAGGCTGCTGGTTAACTAGGATCTGCAGCTTATCCAGTAGGTAGGAAAATGGGCAGACTGGGTGGGCCAAGCGGTCCTTATCTGCCGTCAAATTCTATGTTTCTATTATGATTGTTGTCAGTAGAAGTAACAAAGTACTTGGTTATATAGAGCGTCACATAAAAAATATTCCGAGTGAGGTGTTGGTTCCATTGTATTCAACACTGGTGAGACCCATAATGAAATACTGTGTCCTGGTATGGGCTCCTTATAGAAAGGGAGAGGTTAAGGTGCTTGAGAGGCTACAGAAGAGAGCTACCAAACTGGTAACAAATGTTAGACATATGCCATATGAAGAAAGGTTGAGAGAGTTGAACCTGTATCCTCTTGAGTGTAGGAGAATGAGAGGAGATCTTTGTCTAGTGTATAAGGCCTACAGCAATCAGGATTTGTGAGAATGTGTCAGTTAAGAAAGAAGGGAATGAGTTAAAACTACTAGGAGACACGGAATGAGTTTGAAAAGTGAACAATATAAAAGCAATGCCAATGGGGCATGGATGAACAAGAGAGTGGTTTTGATTTGGAATAAGCTGCCCAGGGGAAATCATATCAAGCAAAATTATAAATCATTTTAAGACTTCCTTGGATAAATTCTTATTAAGTCAAGGTGTGTTGCGATAGTTAAAACATCAAGTCACAATGGCACAAGCTAACTAACTTGTTTCCATCTATAATCCTTTGATCCTATGAACTCCCTGCCTAACCAGCCCTCTGCTGTGTGTTCTTCAGACCAGCAGGATAGAGGGCAACTTTTCTTGCCCATGTCCAGGCTTCCCTGTGGCAACCCATCTGCCATAAAGGAGGCACAACAAACTCTTGTCTGTGCCCCCTTCCTCACCCACTGCTCAGACCCCCAGACAATTCTCCTCTGGCATTGCTCGATAAAGGTATGCAAACCCAAGTTGGAAATGTCAGACTCTATCACAGACAGATGGACTCCATTGGTGTGACAGAGCCCTTGACATTCACTTGTAACCTTGTTGTTCTTCGCCACAGTTCCCCTGGACCACCCTACAAAATTAACAGTTTCCCTATTTAGCCTCCTTATGGCTTGCTCAATACCTTTTGGGTCGCAAGTGTGGAACCAAACTAACTGTGACAGCATCTCATACTAGATCAAGTGGCAGCTGGGTAGTAATTGTTTGATAAGAAACCTGTCCTTTTTGATTGTTGTGATGAACTTGCACTTTGTCTGAGAGCCCAAGTTGTCCCCCCACCAAATGTATTACCAACATCTTCAATACCTTAACCTTCATCTTTTTGGCCTGAACTGTTGGGATAAACTATTCCCATCTCATGCCCAACTTCCCTATCCAATGCAACATAAATTCACTTTGATCTACCACCAGCTGGGACCCTCCTATTCTTGCCTCTGCCCTCTTCTGAACCCAAATACATAAGATGACACAAAATCTAAATCTGCTCTGCATGTCTTTGACCTGCTATCAGGAAGGAAATACAAAATTCAGTTAATAATATTGCATCCAGATGCACTGGTTGCATGCACCTACTGCACGCATCCAACCTCCATCTCCCTATATTTTTTATGGTCTCCCATGACAACCCCACACTTGTAGCTGTGCTGGCTACCATGATCTAAACTGAGTGTGCCCCATGGACTGTGGAATCTAAACCATAGTTTTGCAGTGCAACTTCAAAAGAATGTGCTAAACTGATATCTAGGAAGTGGGACTCCATCCTCATGAAAGAGTGACTGCCCTTCAAACCATGGGCAAACCATTCAATACTTTTCCAGCCAACCAACTAGGCAAATTTCTGCATGGTTTGAGTGCCTCAGGGTCACCACCATCCCCCTTCCCCTTTGATCTGTTTTCAAATGCTGAAATCCAATTGGCACCTTATTTGTCCCCTAAATTTCATTTACTTTCCCACTTCAACACCCCCAATTCTGTCTGCCTTGTACTGTGATACTAATTCACCCACCCTGAAGGCTCCATAAAATGCAAAACAGAAAGCTGCCAAAAACAGTGTGGCCTCCTACTCTTTTCAGGTGCAGCGACCAATGACTCGCGTCAAACCACACATAACTTCTAATGTGACAGCCCTCCTGCCATCTGGTGTTATTGGTGCCTTCCAGGCCCAATCTTCCACAATTTCTTAAATAGGAAAGCTACCATCTCTTCCTGTTTACCTAGTATTTTCTCCCAAAATGCTACTACTGCTAATTGAATTCCCACTGCAGACTGTGAAACACCCCCATTCTTGTGTGCAATCAAAACTCCCAGCAGTGCACTTACCGTAGCCAGCCAGGAGTTTATCCTCCCCTTGCACTGAACAGTATGCCACATACTGTGACACCCCCCAGTTTTATCTCCTCCATGTTGTAGGTGTGGGATAAATGACAGACAAGCAGACAGTAGGCAAATGCATAAAAAAACACAAATAAATGCATTTATCATTTTATTTTAAAGTCAAAAGAAAAGTTCAGAAAAGAAAATCACTATATTGAGGCAGTATAGCGCAGTGGTCTAAGGCTATGAGCTGCAAATCTGGTGACATCCAGCAGACCAGACCTGGGTTTGAATCCCACAGCTTCCACTTGCATGCTGTGTGACCCAGAGCAAGTCACTTAACCTCCTTGTGCTCCCAGGTCGCTCCTGTAAAAAAAAAAAAAAAGCTTTCAGCTTAGTGTGCTATACCTGGTTAAACAACTAAATAAATAAAAATACATACAGAAAGAAAAAATATTGGTGTTAAACTTCACACTCCACAGGAAATTCTTCTTAGACTCCTTTCTTCTGTACAATGATAGCATTTTCTGAGAATGTGCAAACTCCCACATACATCTCCTTCTCCCTCAGTGGTCAAGCACTTACTGACCCACTTCTCTCTTTTCAACCTCTAGGAGGAGCTTTATGTACTCTTAGTCAGGGGTTGTGACTCCTCCCCTTTCTGTGACATCATCACCCCTGATTCCTATAATACCTGTCAGTAGGGGGGCTGCCAGCCCAATAGAAGGAGGCTGTATAAATAACTTGGCATCAAGTAAAAGAAATTACAATTTTCCCAAGTTATTCTTACAACAGGAATACTCAGCCTGAACAGGAGAACAGCAAAGGAGGGGCGCGCTCCCTCTTTGCATTCCCCTGACAGGCAGAGAGGCCTGAAATGAGAAAGGAATTAAAGCATACAATCAAAACAGTAATTATTCTACTGTATTTGAATTTTATCTCTAACATGTTTATTATGGCTATTTCTTCTTTCATTATTCACCATGTTTCACTCTCGACAAGACAGGTGTGCATGTTTATCTAACCAACCCGATGACTGAAAAATCAGCAGTCTGCAAAACATTTCATTCTAGACTTTTCTTTTTTGAGCTCACAAGCCCCTTTCTCTAAGCTGTCTTTTAAACACCATTTCTACAGCTTATCATGAGGGAGGACACTACAGACTTTCCCTTCCTGCCCGCCATGTCCATATAAGGATTTGCCCTCTTTCTCTTTCTTTGCCCTAAGTGGCACTTTCACTTTTTAAGTCCTATGAAGCATCCTGCTTCACAACAACTAGGCATAGCACTGCACCTCCCTGCACAGATCGGAGCATGCTTCTGCTTCGATATAACCACAGAGGTGCTTCTTTGTAGCTGTGGGAGGCAGCTGTTTACTAAAAATAAACTCTGTACAAGCCTAAAAAGGCTTTATCTTTATTACCGCATGAAGTGGTATTTCTTTATTCCTAGGCCGACTTTGGCTTGCAATGAGGCGCGTCAGTGTGCATCAGAGCACTTTCCTGTTGCCCAAAGTGGACCCCCAATTCAAATAACACACCACACTGTTTTGGTATTAAAAAGGGCTGTAGCTCTTTTTACTTAATCAAAAGTTGAATACATTACATGGGACACTTAGCCTTTAAGACTAATATGTACATCACAATTTTACAGATATGCACTTTACAATATATCATATACATACACACAACACTATACAGGAAATTGTAACATATGTACATTACGTATCCCATCCCGTAAGACCCCTTGGGCAGCCATAATTCATGTATTGTTGAAACCCCGGCTCCTTCATCCGCTTGTTTTGAGGGGAACTCTGGCCCTTTGGTCCAACAGACCCGTTGAGGGTCGTGCCTTTTAGCAAGACATTCCCCCCTCCCTTATCTGAATTTAGGGCCTCCTAGACCCTTGACGAGGAGCATGCCCGTCGGGGCCGCACTCCCCATCTCAGAGATTTGGATCCCAGCGTTTTGGTGCATGCCCCAGCCTGGATGCCTTCCTCTCCTGATCTTCTGAGGCATACCCATCCTAGGGTCGTGCCTCTCCCCGGTGATACCCAATCGCAGCTCTTCTTATGTCTGGAGCCTCTTACCCAGGGTCAGCCATGAATTTACTGCCGCCCCTTGTTTTCTATGTCAGTTCTCAACTAGGTTTTTCTTAGAGGCAGCGACAGAGCTCTAGCCTCTGACCTGGAAGTTTTTGGGCGGGAGGGTGGGAAAAACTTCTTGTTGGATCTGTTTGTGGGGGCGAGATCCTGGGACAGCTTCTTATGAACCCTTCCCTGATCCTCCCTATGGGAGGGTCTTGGCAACTCCCTCTCCGAGGAGATCACCAGTTGGGCCACATGCTCCGGGGGCGCCTCCTCCTCCTTGGTGTGGCCCTCCTAGCTCCCACCCTATTGGGGGCTGTCAGCAACTTGCTCCTCCTGGTGAGAGGCCGGTGAGGCTATTGCCCAAAGTGGACCCCCAATTCAAATAACATACCGCACTGTTTTGGTATAAAAAAGGGCCGCTGCTCTTTTTACTTAATCAAAAGTTGAATACATCACATGGGACACCTAGCCTTTAAGACTAATATGTACATCACAATTTTACAGATATGCACTTTACAATATATCATATCATACACACAACACTATACAGGAAATTGTAACATATGTACATTACATATCCCATCCCGTAAGACCCCTTGGGCAGCCATAATTCATGTATTGCTGAAACCCCGGCTCCTTTATCCGCTTGTTTTGAGGGGAACTCTGGCCCTTCAGTCCAACAGACCCATTGAGGGCTGTGCCTTTCTGCAAGACAGTTCTCCCTTCCCTTATCCGAATTTAGGGCCTCCTAGACCCTTGACAAGGAGCATGCCCGTCGGGGCCGCACTCTCCATCTCGGAGTCTTGGATCCCAGCATTTCAGTGCATGCCCCAGCCTGGGTGCCTTTCTCTCCCGATCTTCCGAGGCATACCCATCCTAGGGTCGTGCCTCTCCCCGGTGACACCCAATCACAGCTCTTCTTATGTCCGGAGCCTCTTACCCAGGGTCAGCCATGAATTTACCACCACTTCATACTGTGCCAACAAGTATCTCCCACTAATGCCCAAGGGATCTTACTTTTTCCAAACAGCACTGTCTCACAGAAATCATTGAGGGTATTGTTAAAAATGTAATTTCCCATCTCCGATAAATGAACCCCATCCCGGCTATAAAATCCTGTATCCGTTTTGGTAATCAAGAAGTGCCTGATTACCTCCATGCCCAGCGAGGCCGCAAAATGGGACATCTCCCTATTCACAGACCTCTGTGCCTTGTCCATAGCTCCTGCCTTTCGCTCACCACGCCAGTGCAGGCGTGATATCATTCTTGTCCGTGCCAGAATGGTGCGAGGCAACAACTGTTTTAAGTGGGACAAATCCCTCTTAATATCCCCAATTAATCTCTGTGCCACTTGGGTGACCAAGTCATTCCCTCCCAGGTGAATAACCAGCACGAGTGGTGGTTAACGAAGTAGGCCCAATGTAGCGATTGTTTTACACAATGCCCCCCCACTTCATCCCCTCTTTTCCTGCCCATTGAATCACAGCTCAATTTCTTGGAATGTCCAGCTGACTTGTGTAGGGCCATTTTTTCACCCTCGTGTATGCCTCCCTCACGTGTGAGTGACCCATGATCCATATCTGAGGGGATGTTGCCACCATGCCTGTAAGACAAAATTAGAAACATGTGAGTATTCTCCTAATTTGAACTATCAGTCACCACTTGTGCTGGGTTCCTCAACGTCACTTGTTGCTGTTTTTTGCTGAGGCCTTATGTACCCCATGTATGCCATTGATGCCCATCTACCGACCCCTTTTATATGATCCTCTTTTAACCTGCAGCTGGCTGCCTCAGTGGCTGCTCCAATTCGGAATGAATGGGTGTTGTATGAGGTCGGGTTTATGCCTGCCATCCATAAACCCTTTCGTAGGACCGCAGTGAACTGCCTCCTTGTGACCGCTTTTCCGTCCCCATGCACAAACAAATGCCCCGGTCCCGTTGGATGACCCATCACATACTCCTTCATTGCCAATCATGGGAAAATGTTCCCTGGTAGGGCCTTAAACAGTGTTATCATGGCGAGGGGGCCGAACTGGTTCGTTTTTCATTTTCACAGCTGAAGACAGTCTGTCTTGCCAGATGACGAAATCACTAAACTGGAGATTGGTGTTCTGACTCGATGAGTTAGACTGTGGTACCAACTCAGACACCTGGAAAGCCCCAAAAAATGCACATATGTATAGGGCCCTGAAAAGCTTGGTTTCGTAACCCGAGCTGCAAGTGACTGCCAGTGCTTTCAGGAGGCTGGACAATTCAGGTAATCCTATAGGCTTCCTTGTGTCCAC
Source organism: Neoceratodus forsteri (assembly GCA_016271365.2). NCBI lineage: Eukaryota > Metazoa > Chordata > Ceratodontiformes > Ceratodontidae > Neoceratodus > Neoceratodus forsteri. The sequence goes on from CM057454.1 coordinate 736,319,881, forward strand.
CTTTTTTCCTGCGAGTCTAGACATACCCTGCATCATTTTCTTCATAATGAAACTGTTGGTTGGGTCAGGGAAACCCTCATACTTCCAAAGAAAGGCAATGCCCGCTAGTTAGAGGCGTGTAGCTGCTGGGGATTTTCCCAGGCTTTCTAAGTGTAGGACATAGCTTTGAACTTGTCTTTGGGTATTGTGCAGTTCCACGCTTACCTCATGACCACAAAATTGCTGAAAAGATCCATAGCTACCTATATACTTCCTCCATGTCGGGGGGGCCACAGCGAGTTGTACCAGTTGCTGCAATCTTGGTTCTCAAGTCTCCAGACCGCTTCTGGTATTTTTGTGGGGAACTGGTCCGCCCACGGGGCTAACTGCCTGAAGTGCTCGAGCTGAAATCGAGACAGGGCATCAGCTATAACATTTTCTTTTCCTGGCAAATGACATGCCTTAAAGAGATGTTGTACCGTAAGCAGCATAGCACAAAGACCCACAAGGCCTTCATCACCTCTTCAGAACGAGATGTCTGCGAGTTCAATATGTCCACTACCGCCCTGTTGTCTGTGTGAAACAGCACTTTCTTATTCTGAATTTTGTGCTCCCACACCCTTACTGCTACCATGATAGGGAACAGTTCGAGAAGGGTGATGTTTTTTGTGAGTCCCTTCACTACCCAATCCTGTGGCCAGCATCCTGCAAACCATGCTCCTTGCCAGAATGCCCCAAAACCAATGTCCCCTGAAGCATCGGTCACCATGTGCAGATCCAACAATTGGTCTGCTGGTGTTTGCCAGATGGTGATACCATTGAAATCTTTTAAGAAGAGTTCCCAAACCTGTAAGTCTGCTTTTATGAGCTGCATCAGTCTGATGTGATGATATGGTTTTAGAGCCCCCCTTGTGGCTGACGCCATCCGCCTGAGGAATGGCCTGCCTGGTCGAATAACACGGCATGCAAAATTCAAGTGGCCTATAACAGATTGCTGCTGTTGTAGGGTCACCTTCTTTGCCTTTCCCATCTCCCTCAACAGTTTTCTCAAAAGTGCCACCTTGTCTTGCGGTAGCAGGGAAACCATTGCCTCGGAGTCTATTTCTATGCCCAGGTATGAGAGGCGGGTAGCAGAGCCCTCTATTTTCTCCTGGGCTAGCGGGACACTGAAATACCCCATTAATGAGGTGAAACCTTGAAGTGTCTTCACACATGTGGGCCCCCCCGGGACCCACAATTAGGAAATCGTCGAGATAATGGACTACATGTATGTTTTTTGTGTGTTCCCTGGTTGCCCACTCCAAGAAGGCTGAGAATGCTTCAAAGGCTGAGCAGCTGATGGAGCATCCCATGGGCATAGCCTTGTCCATATACCATCAGCCTCCCACTTTGAAACCCAGTAAATCATGGTCACTTGGATGTACTGGTAGCAGATGGAAAGTGGATTTTATGTCGCTTTTTGCCATCATCGCCCCGCGGCCTAATTCTTGTATGTGGCGCAGAGCCACATTGAACATTGTATATTGCACTGTGCAATCATCAAGGTTGATGAAGTCATTTACTGAATTGCCTTTTGGGTAGAACAGGTGATGAATGAGCCTGTATTCCCCTATTTCCTTCTTGGGGACCAGCCCTAATGGGGATACTTTGAGGTTGTGCACTGGGGGATGATCAAATGGTCCCGCCACCCTGCCTACCTCCACTTCCTTGGCAATTTTCCTCTCCAGGATGTTAGGAAGTAAAATTGCAGACTTGAGATTGAGAGCTATGGTTTCTACCCTTGGCCCCTTGTATGATATCCTAAAACCATACTTGAAACCGTCGTGTATATATTTTGCTGCTGTTTTCTCTGGGTAGCAGTCGAGCCAGGGATCCATCCGGTCTAGTCATACTGGTGAGTTAGCTAAACTTCCCAGACCCTTTTCCTTTTTTGCTGCTTGCTCCCTCGATGTTTGATGTCTTGGAGGATTGTCGTGTGCATTCAGAGAACTTTTGCTCTCCTCCGCATGACTTGCAGATGTGCCCATACTTACAAAAGGAACAAAAATATTTTCCTTAATTGTAGTCTTAACAAGCCTTCCTCCCTGCCCCTTTCCTCTGCTCTTTCCTGTATTCTCCACCTGTTTGTCTTGCAATAACATGACCACTATCCATATATGTTACCACATTGGGCTGGCCATGCATCATATAGCGGACCCACAGGTCTATGTGTGTGTTTTCCCATTTGAGATTGGGTTGCCTAGATAGTTTTAGATGAAACTGCTCGTCGTATTTTAACCATGCATATCCATCAAAGGAGAGATGTGCAAATTTTATGGTATCCCTGTATTTTAGCAGAGCAATTAGCTTATCAGGGTGCTTCATCCCATAAACTGACATAAATATGTCAAATGCTGCTGCCCAATTCTCAAATGTGAAAGGTACCTTCGGCCGACGTGGCCTCTCTTGTTTATTCCTTTTCTTGTCATGCACTTCAGGGATCTCCCTATGCAATAACGAGAACATGTCTATAAATTCCCCTTTCCAGATTTTCTCCCGGACAGTGTCGGATAAGTGATCCCCCAATGGGTCTTCCTCCCCGGCATATGCCTAACACTCCGGTGATCCCAGTACTGCACTGGTTGACTTGTCCCCCATTGCAGTATTGGGAGAGGAATCAGTTTTAGAGGCTACCATCTCCTGCTCTTGTAAGCTTGGTGTCCTGCTTTCCTTGTTAGTTGGGGGGGGTTGTATTGTTGAGGGCCCAGCCCCTGTTCATACCTGAACCACCGCCCTTTGTGCATTACCCCCTTCCACCCTATCCCCTTGGGAGATAATTGAGTGAGGAGGCTGGATCGAACGAGCCTCAAACTCTGTGGTGATCTGCTGTATGCCTCCCGTGTGACTTAACCGGGTTGCATCTGTTCCTGCCATTGCAGATTCAGTCCAGTGGTGTGCCCCTAAGCCATAGTCCCCTACTGACCCAGAGGTCCCAGCTGTGCCCAGAGAGGTACCCTCACCAGATTCGTTGGCCAGAAATGCCCGAGGCCCTACGATGGGGTTGGTCATTCCACCCTGCGGGGTTGTTGGGAAACCGGGGTGAAGGGGCCCCAAGGATTCACTGCTGGCAAAGCAATGGACATATTACCTGGTTCCCCATACATAAATGGCCACATGAAGGGGTTATGTTGCTATGTTTGATGCCCTGGCATCACCGGCCTGGGAATGAACCCTGGAGCCCCCTGATGTCTTGACTGGCTGCTTACCTTTTGACCCCCTTGGCTTCCTTGTGATTTTTTTACCGACCGTTTTCTGACCAAGACCCCCAGCCATGCACCCTGCCCCCTTCCGTTCATGTTCTCTTACCCTTTTGGCCTTGACCATGTCTTCCAGGCTCTTTCTCTCTTTTTTATGTCTTGCTTCCTCTGTTGCTGATTATAATGGCAGCCATTCCCGGCTATCACTGGATTGTTCTTCCTCACTATCAGATTCAGACCACACTAAATCTATTGATACATCACTGTCCTGATCTCCCTCATACTCACCAATCTGTGGCTGGGCCACTGGTACCACAGGGGTTTCTTCCCTTTCTTCATTCTTCGTCCTTGGTTGGGCCCCAGATGTGTTCTCCTCTGCTCTGCTCCATTTTTTCTCTGTCTGCTTTTTCCCAGCCTCTGCCACTGGTGGAAACTTACGTTTACTTTGCCTGCCCTGCCCCTTTTTAGCAACAGATTTCTTCTGAGCCACAGATTCCAACCATCAGGCTGATGGCTGGCTACGCCTAGGCTGCCGACCCTCATCCTCTGCTGGTTCTTGTGGCCTGTGTTCTATTACGGTGGGAGGGTCTGCCACTATTTTCTGTTGCATGCCTGGATGGGTGACTAGTAATTCTGGTCCCAACCTGGATATGGTCATCAGCCAATCAGACCCTCCATTGTCTTTAAGGCATTTTAGGGCCTCGCGGAAAGCTTGGTCTTGCCCTTGCACTGGGACAGCCTGTGCCACATATTGTGTCTGGCTTCCTAGCACCGTAAGGTCTTGACCAGTGCCCTATGCCTGCGTGGAGATTTGGGGAGCCTGGCAGTCCAGAAACTGGTTATTCTGTGCTTCGGACATTTTGGCTATTGATAGTAAGGGGTAAAGCAGTGTTCAGCGATATGATACCTATGAGACAAAACATTAGTTATTAATACACCTTTTACTTGCCCTTTATAAGTTAACCTTCTAAACCCATATCCTCCCTCTACTGAATGCCCTATCTTTCCCATCTGAATATTAATCTAGACCCCTCTTGCTACTGTTACTGTATCCCAGCCTTCTAATACTAAACAGTGTAAACATCTACCACCCCCCAAAAAAAATACTAGACCACCAGAATTCTCATTAGGGTTTTAAACCATTACAGTTATTTCCTGGACATAATTTACTCAGTTTTAGGTCTTAGCTACACTAAACACTGCAGATAACCTGTAAGATTAATCTGATCTGACTGAAACTCATAATTTGTTTCTACATTGGTAATACAATCATAGGGCATTACTTTTACTTTTTTTTTATATAACTCCTTAAGTTATTTAAGACTTTTTACCTGTAGTAATTCAACTAGGGGAACCCGAAGTGCACTGAGGACCCTTGTATGGACAGTATTGCCGAAAATGTGTTCCCAAATAACAAAAAAAACCAAAAAAAAACTATTGCTGATTAATGGGACTGCAACTTTAATTATAAACCTTCAGAAACTCCCAAGAAACCTTGAAAAGTCACTAGGTTGCTCTCTCTGATCCATGTTATATAAAAATATTGAAAAGGCACATGGCGAGGCTCACAGCTCTATCTCTCTGTTCAAGGGGGAAAAACGTGGCCAGGACTGCTAGGTAAAACCAGCGCTGAGGCATGGAAAAAGAAAAAGGCATCCCTGGCACAGGAACGGGCAGCAGAGGAGACCCACTGCATCCGGCTCCGAAACATCTGATGGAAAGAATCCGTGCAGCGGAAAGTAAAGGGCCACCCCCATGCTTCTAACAGAAACCGCCGACCCAAATATCCTGTGATTAAAAACTATTAAAATATCTATATTTTTTTTTATTAGGGCTTGACTCAAAAAGAAAAATGGACTGGGGGAAAAGAGGGGCCTAGCAACTGCCCCCCCAACACTAAGCGATCAGCCGCCTAGACTACCGAGCCCATCGGGGACCTAATGTGGCAAGGAGCACCCATTCTCCACCAAAGACTGAGGCCTGCGTTGCTGCGGGAAACCGCAAAAAACCCAAATTGGGGGGGCGAGCTAGTAGCTGGAAGAGACACAAGGAGGGGGGCCTCCAAGGAAAGCACCTGGAATGGGAATGCAAGCAAGGTGGGGGGTACCACGAGGAAAGGCCATGGTAAAAAAGGGGGGGCAGAGACTTCCACATATTTAACTGCTAGCCTGCAGAGCCACGGCCAGTGGGTGGAGTATAAGCCCCAAGGGAGAAGATCTACAGCGAGAGGCACTCCATCTCAATCTGGAGAAAATACGAAATTAGGTGGGGGGGAGGCGACAGCCAACCCAGTCGCAGTACCAGAAACCCCCCCGAAACCCAGCCAGCCCCAACATCCCCCAAAGCTCTGCTGACCAGGTGAAATTTTTTTTTTATTTTCCCGCTAAAAACTGGAAAAAAAAACAACGACAAGGCTACAGTAGGACAATGATAAAGGCGCACCAGCCGATGCGGTTGCATTTCTAACGTTAAATCGGGGCAGTGTGCCTGAGGCGCACATGGATTGGAAAGAAGGGGGGGGGACACCACGAGGCAAGGCTGAAACAAAGAAAAGGGGGGAGGCTGGCTCTGAATTTTAATTATAGTTTCTTTTATTACTTTTTTTTTTTAACTTGCAAAATAGCTTGTTCAAGGAGGAATTGCCTGGGTAAATAAATTTTTCTTTGATTTGAATGACAGCAGCAGTGCAGAGACTTATTGTTGCTCTCGCCCCCCCCAAATAAAAGTATATACCAACGAATAGTACGCCTTACACCCATGTTCAGAATTGTTTACGGTTTAAACATAAGAGACTTTAAATTACACCATTGGATACCGTATCAGACAATATGGAAGGAAGTCTGCGCTTTTCCCCGCACATCACCTCTACAAATAGATCTGATTTGACTGCAGATTAAGTTTTACTTTTTTTTTATAAAACTTCCTTCGGAGGTGACTGAAACTGGTCGAAAGACAATAAACCCCTGGAGCCCAGCCAGCCCCGCAAAACCAGCCCAAATGACCAACAAACACAACCAAACAAAAGCACTCACCTGAGGAGCTTGAGCGTGGAAGCATAGCGGAGAACAAGTGAAAAAGGCAGGCGGACAAAAAACACAAGCCAGGAAACCAAAAAGCGCCAAATAGTGACCGAATGGAGACAATGCGGCAAGCAAAACTTCTTCAAAAAACTTCTTGTTGGAGCTGTTCCAGGAGGGTGAGATCCCCTGGGACAGCTCCTTATGAACCCTTCCCCTGACCCTCCCTATAGGGAAGGTCTTGGCCAGCCCTCTCCGAGGAGATCCTCGGATTGGGCCACTTGCTCGGGGGGGGGCTGCCGCCTCCTTAACGGTGGGCATCCCTCCTAGCTCCCACCCTCAAGGGGCCGTCGGCAACTTGCCTCCCTCGGTGAGAGGCCGGTGGGGCTATTCTGATATAGGAATCAGCACTCACTTCACTTTTCCTGGTCTGGACACATCACCACAATAGGCAACTAGAGGCTGTAAGAACCTCAGAAGGCTCTTATTTTCATTAAATTCTTTATCTGGAATTGTTAAAACAATACTGCAGTGGCGGTGGCTTATTTCTATAGCTCAACCGTGAGCTTTTAAATAAATCAACAAAACAGGAAAAAGCATCAGCATCTTAATGCATAACGCATAGCGCATTTTCAACTAATAGGTGCACCTTTAGGTTTTGAAGATCAGCACAGCTATTTTATACTTTACTGTATACTCTTTCATATGTGCTGGGGAATAGAATTTAAAGGGACAGAAAAGGGTATCAGAAGAATGCCGGGTTGGCCACCCTGGCATGAAAAGAGAGTAACAGGAGAGTGATATAAGATGATAAGCAAGTAGGAAAAGAAAAAGGGAAGGGGAGCACATTTCTTTCTTTAAAACAATTTACATTCGTAACAGGAAGACCCTGTTACACATGTCCTTGTGGTAATTGACTTTGACATTACCTACCAAACTGGGTCCAACTATGATCCTACAGGTGTCTTGGCAGCATCTGGGGAGTCTCCTCTGTGTCTGATGCTAGCTGTTAAAAAGCTGTCCACTGGAAATGAGACAGCACAACTGCTATCTTGTTATACGCCCCTGGCATCTGCTTAGCTCTAAAAGTCATATTAAGACTCAAGCATCACAAGGTGAATGTCTGCAATAACTTGATGACAGTAGCACATTTTTCCATTAGGTTGTTGATAGCCTGCACCACTCCCATGTTGTCAGTCCAACATTCAACCACTCATTCCTCAGTTTTTCTCCCCAAGCTTCTAATACTACAACTATAAGAAAAAAACTTGAGAAATGCCAGGCTATCTGTAAGACTTTCAGTGTGCCATTCCTCCAGCCAAAGAGAAGTCCACCATCCTCCCTTGCTATATATGCTGAAACCCTTCACACCAGATGCATCAATAATGAATTTCAATTCCTTGTTGGAAGAAACCAACAACTGCCACACAACTACCACATTAAAGGAAGTCAAACATTCTCTCCACATCTTCAGGTCCTCCTGAACATCCCTTGTAACCTTAAGGAAATGATGGGTGGGAGGGGGGCAACACACCAGACATGGCCCGTGCTAAGCACCTACAGAAGGAGCACCTCATTGGTATCTCCCGGTATGCAAAATTCAAGTGGCCATGTAAAACCCGAAGTTGACAAAGTGACATCTTCTTGGCTTTTCCCACCACCTGCACTAGACCCTGTAACTCTATCAATTTTCCCTTGGCAATCTGGAACCCCTTACGAACTGTATGCTATTACGAACTGTGCTGTGCTGGAATTACTTATGAGGACATCTACCTCCTGCTGCACTCGGCAATGGGAGCTCCCCTTCCTGGTGAGTGAAACAGCTGACGGGATTGTGGGGAGGAGCAAATGGTACAGCATCACCATAGAGGAGGAGTGCCAGGGGTTTAAATCATCATGCTGCACACAGCAGCTGACGATGCCAGCATTTTACCATCTGCTGAAACATTTGCCCCTCTGCTACTCATGCTTGCAGTGGTATCCAGTTAACTGTGTGTGTATGAACAGTATTGCTGCATGAATTGACATTTATGTGTGCTGTGCTGAAACATCTTAAAAGCTGCCTTGCGAACTATGCTATTACGAACTGTGCTGTGCTGAAATTACATGCAAGGACATCTACCTCCCGCTCCACTCGGCAACGAGAGCCCCCCCTTCCCGGTGAGTGAAACAGCTGATAGGATTGTGGGGAGGAGCAAACGGGAGAGCATCACCATACAGGAGGAGTGTCAAAGGTTTAAATCTTCACGCTGCACACAGCGCAAGCATGAGTGATGCGAGCACCACCTCATATAAATAATTGGGGTATAAAATACCCTTAGCCCTATCCTTAAGTTTAGCAAACAGCATGGCTTGGGCTTGCGTAGACAAGAAAGCTAATATATATACTATTGGCGTATACATGGGTATCAGCAAAGTTAGTGAGTAATTATATACAATGTTTTACACGTATTTTAAATAAGTGTTTAGTAAATAGTACTGTTACTACTATTGTATTGCTAGCAAAGTGAGTTACAATTTTATACAGCAGTGAATTCAACTCTTAATCAATAGAGATTATTTTATTTTTAAAATATTGAAGTTTGTGATATAGATCGGTTTGCTACTTTTGCTAATTAGTCAGTTTACTAATGAGACAGGTTGCCAAAATTCAGACACTTTACATATAAGATTTGGTGCACTATCATCTGTTTTCCCGCCTGCCCCTTGGGCACCTGTGAGAGCTAGAAGGAACCAATTTTCAAACAATTGGAGGTTATTAAAGCATGGTAGGTGCCCTTTTGTAGATAACCACTGGGAGGTTAGGTGGGAATGAAGTAACCAGCCTGAGTTAGTGACTCTCTAATTGATTTTGATACTGGCAGGTGACAAAGAAGTTAATCCTGCTCCGCTTGTTAGAAGCAGATCAGAGTTAAAAGTTGTGCAAGAAAATGCCAGAAGCCTTGCAAAAAAATACAGGAGTTTCAGCTTTGGTCTAGAGAGTTTGAACCTGAAATAGTTGGATTCTCAGAGACATGGTTAACAGGACAGGTGACAAATGAAGAGATTTCAATGGATGGATTTGAAATCTTCAGACAAGACTGGGGGAAAGGGGTTGGGGGGATTCTTTTATATATGTTAGTAATACGTTGGGTTTATTTGAAATGGTATTCACGGGTACTGTGGAAGGAATTGAATGTTTGTTTATTGAACCAAAGAAATTAAAATTATTCATAGGTGTAGTCTATTCTCCCCCCAAAATTAAAGTTAGTAGCTTTGAACAATTAGCACAAAAAATAGTTCCATTAGCAGAAGATACAGATAAAATATTAATATTAATAGGGGATTTCAATGCTGCATGGGGTAAGCCAAGAGGTAAAAAATTAGAGGCTAGCTTTGAGATACTGGTTGTTATTCAGCCAGTAGATCAAGCTACAAGGAAAACAAGACCTAGTACTCAGGGAAACATACCAGATTTAATGTTTTTCTCAAACAGCTTGCATATAGAAAGTTGTTCAGTCCTTCCCCCTAATCTGGGAGATCATAGCAATGTTGTATGTATAATTTCTGATAGATATAATAGTAAGGTGGAGGTGAAACTAAGCTCCAGGGGAGATATTATTCCAATTATCACCATGTTAACTTTAAGAGGGATATATGATTGGTAAAATGGTCCCGACTGCAATTAATTCCTGACATTAATGCAGGAATTAAAGAATTTTCAGAAATTTGGGGGGAAATTTGTAATCAACATGTACCTTTTAAGACCATTATATTACCTAAAAAACACCTAGCTTGTGTAAATGAACTTTTGAGAAAACAGATATGAATCAGGGATTGAGCTTGGAAGAAAGTCCAAAAACTAAAAATGGAGTTGAATGGGACAATTACAGGAAGCATAGAAATAAACATAAAAAATTAAAACAGGCTAGGAAGAACTTCTACAATCATAAGGTTGAGAATGCCACACATCCTAAACAATACTGGGATATCATAAAAGATCTTGAAAACCCCACAAGATGAAGGTCAGACATTAAAATGATCAATGGAAAGGGGGAACCTATGGGTCCCAAAGCAGTGGCTCAATTTCTAAACAACTACTTTACAATTTTGCCAGATATAATAATACCCAATACTAAACTATACCAATTTGATGAAAATAGAGCAGGGGAAATGAAAGTGATTCCCCCCTGTTCTATTTTAAGCTAATAAAAGAAAGGGAGGTAAGGAATGAAAAAAAAATGTTAAACCCCCAAAAAATCCTGCGGTCTTGATATGATTGAAATAAAGTTTTTAAAAGAAACATAGAAACATAGAATTTGACGGCAGATAAGGACCGCTTGGCCCACCCAGTCTGCCCATTTCCTTACCTGATGGATAAGCTGCAGATCCTAGTTAACCAGCAGCCTACTTCTTCCTACCCCCACCCCCTAGAATTGCCTTATGACTGTCCCATGCATGCTTGAATTCCATCACTGTTTTCCTCCACAACCTCCTCTGGAAGGCTGTTCCATACATCCACAACCCTCTCTGTGAAAAATACTTCCTTAAATTACCTCTGAGCGCCCCCTTCTATCTTGAATTGTGCCCTTGTTCTTGCACACCTCTTTTTTGAAAGATGCTACCCTCTTGGACTTTGTTGATTCCCTTGAGGTATTTGAAAGTTTCTATCATGTCCCCCTCTCCCTCCTTTCCTCGAGGCTATACATATTAAGCTCCTAAGTCTCTCTTCATATGTCTTCTGGTGCAGACCCTGCACCATTTTAGTTGCCCTCCTCTGGACAGCTTCCATCCTGTCTATGTCTTTGCGGAGATTGGGTTTCCAGAACTGCACGCAGTACTCCAGATGTGGTCTCACCAGCTGTCTGTACAGAGGGATAATAACTTCTTGTTTTCTACTGGTGATGCCTCTCCCTATGCATCCCAGTATCCCCAACCCTCCTTGCTGCTCTCTCATTGCTTGCCCACCTTTAGGTCATCTGATATGACTACCCCAGGTCCCTTTCCATTTTTTATTGTTGTTAGTATCTCACCCCCATTGTGTACTCTTCCCTGGGTTTTTGTTTCCCAGGTGCATTACCTGCACTTCTTAGCATTGAATCTAAGCTGCCATACATTTGACCATTCCTCTAACCTTGCCAAGTCCCTTCTCATCCTTTCCACCCCCTTGTGCATCAACTCTGTTGCAGATCTTGTGTCATCTGCAAAGACATACTTTCCTTCAGTCCCTCTGCAATGTCGCTTATAAAGACATTGAAGAGGACCGTCTAATACTGAACCCTGTGGTACCCACTGCTAACCCCTTTTTTCAGAGTGGACTCCATTTACTATTACTTTCTGTGTCCTATTCTCCAGCCAATTCTTTACCCAGGCTGTCATCTTGGGACCCACTCCCAGGCTGGCTAACTTGTATATTAATCTTTTGTGTGGGACTGTGTCAAATGCCTTGCTAAAGTCTAGGTAAGCCATGTCCACAGCCCCTCCCTGATCAACTACTTTGGTCACCCAGTCAAAGAAATCTATTAGATTTGTCTGGCATGACCTTCCCGCTGTGAATCCATGCTGCCTTGGGTCCTGTGCCCTCTGGCCTCTAGATATGCAACAATTCTTTCCTTCAGAAGTGATTCCATCATTTTCCCTACCACTGAGGTTAAACTAACAGGTCTGTAGTTTCCTGCTGCCTTGCTCCCACTTTTGTGAAGGGAATCACATCTGCCCTCCTCCAGTCCTCAGGTACCACCTCATCCTCCCATGATTTGTTAAAGAGGGTAGTCAGTGGTGTCACTAGTTCTATCCTTAGTTCTTTTAGAATTCTGGGATGAATCCCATCAGGCCCCATTGCTTTGTCCACCTTCAGTTTTAAGAGCTCTTTCAGAACTCTTTCTTCTGTAAATGGGCTGGTATCAACTTCTGTATCCAGAGTGTTTCTACTGTTTGTTTTAGGTACCTCCCCCTCTTCCTTTGTAAATACTGAGCAAAATATTTGTTTAGTATCTCAGTCTTTCACAGTCACCCTCTGCCCACCCTCCTTCCCTTTATTAAGCCTCACTATCCCTCCTTGGTCTTCCTTTGCTCCTGATGTACCTATAAAAGGTTTTATCCCCTTCTTAACTGAGTTGGCTATCTTTTCCTCGGTTTGGGCCTTTGCTGTTCTGACTGCCTTTCCAGCTTCCTTTGCTTTAACTGATACAGTTCTCTGTCCTGTTCCTTCTGTGATTCCTTGTACTTCCTGAATGCTTTCTTTTCTCTTGAACCTTCACTGCCACTTCTTTGAGAACCATAGTGGTTTCTTACCTCATTTCATTTTGTTTATTTGCTTCAAACAAAGGCTTATTACCTCTGTGATGGCAGTTTTATTAATTCCCATTGTTCTTCACCTCCTTCCTGCTCATTTGCTAGTCGTTCCTTAGGCACTCACCCATTTAGCAAAGTCAGCCCTCTAAAATCCAGTACCTTTGTCTTTGTATGGCTTGACTCTATTGCTGTGTTTATTGTGAACCATACTGTTCGATGGTCGCTAGTTCCCAGATGGCTACCCACTTCTACATCTGTGATCCTCTCTTCATCTCCATTTGAGAGAACCAGGTCTAAGATTGCTCCCTCTTGAGTGGGCTCCAATACTAGTTGTCTAAGGCATGCCCCCTGTAGGGCATCTAGAATAACCCACTCTTAGAAGTGGCTGCTGCAACTGCACTCCAGTTAACATCTGGCATATTCAGATCACCCATCAGCAATATCTCCCTTTATCTGCCATTCTAAGTATACTTTCTATCATTTCCTTGTCCATTTCTTCCCCTGAGGAGGGTCTTCTAACCCTGTGTGGATTGTGGTGCCATTGCCTGCCTCCAAATTGACCCACAGTGCTTCTTCTCCTCCTCCCTGTTTACCCTTTTGTTCTGTTGCTTTGATTTCTTCTCTTATGTAGAGAGCTACTCCTCCTCCTCTTTTACCCTCCCTGTCCCTCCTGTAGATAGTGTATCCTGGTATGTTTACATCCCAGTCATGGTTCTGTGTGTACCATGTTTCTGTGACTGCCACAATATCCAGATCTTCCTCCTCCATCAAGGCCACTAATTCAGGAAGCTTGTTACCCAGACTACGGGGCATTGGTACTCATTGCTCTCCATTTTTGATGGCTTTACCTTCTGTGGCAGCAACCCCCACTGACCTTTATACCTTGGTCTTTTCTCATTTAGTACCCTGTTTTGTAGGGGGCTGGGATTTTCCTTCTGTATCAGTGCCCCCCCTTGACTAGTTTAAAGGCTTGCCAATGAAGCATTTAAACTGATTGCTAAAAGACTTGTTCCTTCCTGGACAGATGCAGACCATCCTGCCAGTATAGGCTGGTGTCCCTCCAGGTGGAACCCCAATCCCCAATGAAGCCAAACCCCTGTGCTCCACACCATTTTTTCAACCATTTGTTAAACTGCATGGTGCAAAGTACCTCACCTCACTCATGCTACTGACAGGCAGCACCTCTGAGAAGGATACTGTGTGTCCTACTTGTCTTAAGCCCTTCCCCAACTCTACAAAGTCCTTTTGCACTGCTCTAATCTCATGATGAGCCAAGTCATTTGTCCCTAGGTGGACAATGATGTCCAGCTCAGACTCCGTGCAACTGTTCTCGTGATCTAAGGATGCGCTTCTGTCCTCAAGCCATGGCACCAGGCAGGCACCTTACTTCAGTTTTCCTGCTCCCCCAGTTCTACCCCCTAATAATTGGGCCCCACCAGGAGCTGCTTTCTTTCCCTGTGGTGCCCTCTGCCTCCTTTCTGAGGGCCTCCCTTGTGACAGTTGTCTGCACCCTCCTTAGTCTCCTCTGCGGGTGCATCCATGGGGAACTATGCTCCCCCAGAATGGTGTATGGATTGTGGAGTGTAACAACTGACTGGGTGTGCCTCTGTTCCACCACCCTTACCCTCCCTGAGCCCACTGTGGTCCAACTGCTGTGCTTTCTTTGCAACCTCTGAGGTAGTCGTGGTGGCTGTGGTGCTCCCTGGATGGGGGAGGTTCCCTTACCACTGTCCAGTGCGGCCTGAAGATGGGCAACTTCCTCCCTCAGGGAAGATAGTTATCTGCAAACAGGGCAGCATCTCAGCCTCCAGAAAGACTCCCGGAAGACTGCTGCCCCACAGCCATTACATTGTACTACTCCCCACATAACTGTCTACCTTGTTTAGTTTTTTTTTGTGTGTGTGTGTGTGTGTGATTGGTGCGTTATATAGAAATATATGTATTTATATAATGTGTATGCTTATATTGTCAGTGCAGTGTGCTAGACAGGATATGACAGTGATGTGTACCTTGACCTCTTGAGGAAATGATGTCAGAACCCCAGGTATAAATGAACTATTTCCAGGGATGGGTGGGGTGAGGGGTGGGAAGGGTTGGGCCTAAACTGTGCCCTCACGAAACAATCAGCTAAACGCTCTGACCTACCGATGCGATGAGTGCCTTCCTGTCAGCAAGATGCCATACATGACAATTTGTAATACTGCTTCAAACCAATTTGACAGAGAAAATACCCTGCTAATCAAACAGAAAAATCCAAACATCCAAGTCAGACACAGGTAAACCTCCCCAGCCCCAAAAGCCTGGTGACTTGTGCTCTGAAAACAGTCAGCCCCAAAACCGTCCAGCTGTGCAGAAGGGCTGACACAGAAAACAATATTTAAGCGTATGTGGGTTTAAACTCTTCCTGCACTGAAAACCTTAACCCTTGTAACACAAGTAAAGCAAACTCCACCTCCCTCTGTTGATTGAAAGACTGCCTTTTCTGATAATTCTAAGTTGCTTATTTCACCCTTCAGTTAGAAGTATCCTCCACCTGAAGAATATTAACTTTCTTAAGGAATCTGCTTCAAACCAAAGACAATTGTAAATTGTAAGGTTCCCCTCCCTCTGTTGTGAGCACTACTCACTTTCTTGCAAATCTTAAGTCCAGTGTTGCAGCTTGAAGCAATAGAAACTATTTCACCAAGGTTAACCAATCTGTTTAATCAAAGAGTAACAGAAAGCATATTTCCAGATCTGTGGAAGGTTGCAAAAATTGTATCTATTTTTAAAGGAGGCAAACTGGAGGATCCATCTAGCTACCGGCCTATTGTTCTTCTTTCCATTCTCTCAAAACTAATGGAAGGGGTGGTATATAACCAACTTTGTGAGCACCTTGAAAAGTACTCAAAGTTGTCCAAGTTCCAGCATGGCTTTAGGGCAGGGTACTCAACAGGCACTGTGTTCGTGGACTTCATAAACATGGTGGCGAAAGCCTTGGATGCGGGGAGGTCCGCGGGTGTGGTGTTCATTGACCTGTTAATGGCCTTTGACTTGGTGAATCACCATATACTTTTTGAGAAAATGGAAAGGATAGGAATAGCCCCATGAACCTTGAAATAGTTTAAGTAATATTTGGGGGATCACAAACAATTGGTAGCAGTTGCAAGTCATTTATCTGATTTGGGTCACCTGACAAGAGGTGTACCCCAAGGATCAATACTGGGACCACTACTGTTCCTAATCTATGTAAACAATTTACCAGAATATATTGTAAATTCACAGATAAGACTTTATGCTGATAACACTGTTTTGTTAGCTACTGCAAATACTCGAGAACAGTTATTGAGAAAACTTCGACTAGATTTCAATATCTTACAGGACTGGTGTACTGAATCAAAGTTTGTAATAAGTCAAAAGAAAACTCAAGTTATGTTTTTTCAAGCAGGAAGGAGGAACAGTAGTGGCCCCAGAACTTACTTCAATGCTTTGTTTCATGCACCCTACTATAGTCCTCCCGAGTCTTCCCCTGATGCCAATATGTAAATGTTATGCATTATATTTCCTATTGCTGTTATGTAAAGATGTCATGCATTGTATCCCTTTTACTGTCATGGAAATATCCCGCTACTTATGACTTCTATGTTTCATTGTTCTAAGCATGTTTGCATACCACCTACCCTTATTTCTTTTTGCTACCTACCAACGTTTTGTAATCAGAACCTCTTTGTAAATGAGTCTGCTCAATGGATTTTTTTCCTGCAATAAACTTAAATTGAATTGAATAAAACCCAAAGGTGATACCCGCAAGTTTTCCATCAGGCTGACTTAGAAGGGACCAACAATGCTTCCTAAGCCTTATTTGTTTTGGAGTTTTCTTGCAAGTGCACTGAATTTCCAATGGCTGATTTCAAATTCTTTGCATTGCTAGTGTGCCTAGTACCTTTATATGGAATCCTAGAACTATTCTCAAAACCATTGGCCAATTCTTCTGCAACCCCTGCCATTGGATACAGTGTCAACTGGGGTAAAGGGCCTACAATCTAATTGGTGTCCCTACTATTCGCTCTTCCCACTTGGCCAGTCCCCTGTTGACTGGCCTGTCCTCCCTTACACCAGAAACCTGAGTGTTTTCCTCCACACAAATTGCAGATGTGCTTATCATTTTGCACAAAATTGACATGACCACTTGCTGAAATTGCAGTGGATCCTGTCTGCCTCCTCCCACTTTCCACTTTTTGACCCCAAGGGCATGGGATCCCAAGACCAAGAATGCGCTACCTGCTCTCACACCAAGAATGGGCTGCAGCAGGTACATATTCTCTAAATATGAAAATGTGTGCATCCTGCCTCACTTTAAAGTTGTTGTACCTGGTTTGGGAAATGAAGACTCATGCCCACTAAGAATATATAGTTTTCAAGTTCATTTGATAGTACAATAAAGCCATACACTTCTAAAATGCCTGCTTCTTGTCAGTCAACATTTCTCCTCTGCACCTCCTTTGGTCTTTCTGCTGGGCAACACACTGAATTTTGTTTTGCCACTTTAAAGTCAGGTCAGCAGACATCTTCCTCCAGAATCCCTCATTGTAAATTCTCCAAGCATCCCCCCAAAGAAATGTTATGCCTACTGTATCACATTTTGATATGTGATCAAGCCCATCACGTCTAGCACCATGCTCATTATAACAAAACCAGCTATCCAAGTTAACATATCTCTCGCTACCTTCAGTTTCTTTGGTGCATCCTTCTTACTGTCTGACCTTTTTAACCCTTCATTTACTTCCTCCTCTCAGTACAACAGCATAAATATATCTAAGAATCCCCTCTTCCAAATGTTTTCTTTTGTGGCTAGGGTGCTCAAGTTCCCCAGGTCACATGTGGATGCATCCTTTTTCATTTCCATAACCCAGGCTTCCCATTCAGATAACATCTTGAGGAGCACACACTGTGGCTTCCTGGGCTGACTGACCCAAATCCACAGTCATGGGAGGGGAAGTAGCTCCACCTACTGGACATGCCCCTGCAACCACAGGAGTAGCAGTGTGGTGAAGGTGGACACCTACAGATGTCACAAACCCCAATAATAACCTGGGTAGGGGGGACTGAATTCCCTGCAGCCACAGAGAGAAGGATGAGAACCTGATAAGCATAGGCTTTTAACTCTCTAGTGTGCTTACCTGGCCAATAAAACTGAATAAAAATGAAATAAATAAACTTGGTGCCAACCATAATAGGACAGGGCACCATACCCGCTGGGGTGACAGACGCTGAATGATTAAGAGTCAATGGGAGGAGGAGGGAGAGCAGGCATAGGGGAGGTGGGGCAGAGCCAAGAGGTCCACACCTGTGCTCACTCAGAAGGTGAGGCATGGAACTGGTCACACCATTCATACTGCCCTGCCCAGCCCAGCCACTGAAGCAACCAAGGAGCCAAGCATGGCATTCATGTTGCCCATGTCAGTAGCCATCCTATTGAAATGTAGTCGAGAAGGGGGCACCTTCTACTTTTCCCACAAGGACCATCTTTTCCCAAAACACCTGTGGAGGGTCTGCTATGACCTAATTCCTGCTAGAAATGTCCATTAAATCTCTGGTTAAGCCCCTATCATCCACAGCCTTCCCCAATGACAAATCTGTATGAATGAAAAGAGGCTCACCATTCACCATTCCTGCTGATTCCCTAGAAGTCTTTCTTAAATCACTGACTGGTTCCTCATCTGCTGGTTACCTCTTATGTGGCTTGCTGAATGTCCCAGGTTCATTCTGCATAGTAGAGGCATTGGATACATAGCTAATGGAGGTAGTAGGAGTGGGAGTGCTGCAGCTTTGGGGGGTTGAAAGAAGTTGGCTCCTGAGGAGAGAGAGGTGCCACATGTTGACCTATAAGGATGGTCCCATCTAGCAAGTCCTGACCCATCATGATGCCTTCTCCTAAAATGGGTCAGGGGAACCACATAAACTGGGACTGAGGCCTGTGGCAGCCTGGCAGGTGGGAATTATTAGCTGATGAACTGGAGGGCTCTGAGGGAGGGGCAGAGCTGGATGCCATGGAG
This sequence comes from Neoceratodus forsteri, assembly GCA_016271365.2. Lineage (NCBI taxonomy): Eukaryota > Metazoa > Chordata > Ceratodontiformes > Ceratodontidae > Neoceratodus > Neoceratodus forsteri. The sequence continues at coordinate 736,338,421 of CM057454.1, forward strand.
GGATTGCCCTAATTCAAGTAGCAGTGGTTGGGACAAAAAACTATGGAGCTGTACCTGGGAGGCAGTTGCCACATTTCCTTTGCAGCCTGCAGTAAGCCAGATGTTGGGTGCCTTGTCATGACCACCTAAGTTGGCCACTCCATCCACCAGACCTAAGTCAATGTCCTCTTCTGCAAGGATGGAGCACTAAGCACAGCTATTACCACACTGAAAACAAACTGTGCTTCTGGACTCCACCAGGGCTTGGATTTGGCTGATCATGCCCTCCAAAGCCCTCTCAATGAGTTTAGGGTGGTGTGCAGAAGTGGTAGTGGGGGGGCACCAGTAGAACATGTTGAACACTGTTACAGGTGGGCCATGTCATTAGAAAAACAGTCAGGAAGTGCCAGATGAGGTTTAGGACTGGAGCAGTTAGCATGGACAAAGGTCAGTAAAGGGTAAGTAGCATGGCATGGTGAATGTTTTCCTGCTGGGTGGTGGTCAGGTGTCTAGAGCTGACTGGTTCATTAGTTGAAAAGAGTGAGTAGTAGCCTTAATCAGCCTTTTAGCCCCCTACTGCTCTGTCCATTGAGCAGGCAGGCAACAATGACCCCACCATCTGCCAGCCTGGGAGCAGGGATTCCCAGGAAGCCACCCCTCTCACACCACTCTTGTGCTGGCTTGTTCATGCTGGGGGAGGGTGAAAGGCTCCAATGGGGTTGGGCTAAGGGTGTGATTGGGATCAGCACCAAAGCTACCTCCCCACCAAGAGGTGGAAGTGCAGAAGTCCTGACACAAAAAAAATCATGTTACCTTTATTAGTACACCTCAATTTGCAATCTTGGTAAAGGTGTCATTAGTAATGGTGAGTATTCCAGTTTATAATTAATAATATATGTGGTGAGAATGGTTCCAGCTGTGTAATATTTGCAGATATAATTCTGTTATACATGTTTTTCTGATGTGATTTTGTGAAATTTAAATTGCCACAAAAATGCCAGTATTAATGAAAGGATCACATAGGATAGTGAGAGAGACTGGATTTCTTTAAAAAAAAAATGTTTGACCTTCCTCTGACCAGAGGGGCAGCTGCTGCCAGGAAACTAAGATTGCATTTCCGGGTCCCTTAACACAGCTATGCCAAAATCCATTGCCTGTCATAAACCATGCATTTCAGAGACATGATGCTTTGTTTTGGGAAACTGTTATAGTAAATTACATCTTATGAGGTAAAGGGACATGAACATCCTTTCTGGCAGACCTGTGTGAATTCTCGACACACTGGTGTCAATTGCGTTACCAGTGGGACACTGAGACATCAAAGGTTTTCAGGAAAATGAGATTTTGGGAAAGTGCAAGAGTGAATTCTACTGGTCTAACAGAGAAGGCCACCAGCTTCAAACCAGAGAGGTTTTTTTTCCAGAGACTATATATACCCCTGTAAACAGAAGTTCATGAGACACTTTTCATCTGGACTCTTTCCTGACCACAAGAGAAGCAAAACTGCCACAGCACAGAGACTGAGAACCAGACTGCACTTACTCTTTACGGACTTCAATTCACTACAAACTAAAGTAGAACTTTAGATAACTGTCATAGAGCATTTTTGTTGTATAATTCCACTTTTTTTTGTTCTGCTATGGCCAAAAAGATTATTTAAACATTTTTAATTGTAACTGTATGATTAGTAACTATTTAGTAAAAACATTTTGTTTTTAAAAGAACTTGCCTGACCGAGATGTTCTTATAATTATGTGTGTGATTGTGAGAAGTTCAGTATTAATCTGTGACTACACTATTATTGCTAAGGGGCCATCATAAGCTACCAAATCGAACAAAGAGTATAAACAGGGAAAGTCTGGATAAGATAGTGGGAATATGAAAGTCTCAAGGAAGAGTCTGGTGGGATTTGAACCAGGTTATTGCAAGCCTTATGGAAGAAGGCAGACTCAGGGTTACAATGCTACCCCAAAGAGTTTGTAATGCCTGGCTCTTCCCCTCTTTGTGTAACAACCAAGAAGGGTTCATATCTGGCTACAAGACTTGAGGCTGGTATTGTACTCTGATCCAGAATAAAGAGGGGACCCTGGGACTTTGGTGAGTGTCCAGTTGTGATGCCAGTGAGCACTATAGAGGGACTCAAAGAGAGTATCCCCTGTTTTCTCCCTCCCTGTCATGGATTGCACTTAGGGGTGGGCACTGTTTTCTCAGTGGTCCTGACCCTCAGCAGTGGGTTTGTGACAGATTTGGTGTACAGAGGTAGGATCTGAGAGATCTGGTAGCAGTGAGATTCAAGAGATCTTGGTGGCAGAATCATAACAGTTGAATTTGAGGCCAGTGTATCAGATTGATAAACTGAAAGCAATCCACACACAATCAAGGCAGATATTTGGAAAATAATAATTTGGTTACAGTATAAAGTTCCCTACCTATCTTCTTTTTTCTTGATGTAAGCTAGTATAGTAATAGTTAGGGAAGAAGATGGCTTCCAACTGTAATGAATGCTCTGCAGACCACCTAAGGCAATTGTGTCAGAAAAGAGGGGTACAGCATGAGAGAAAAACCAAAAAGCACCTCATGGAGGCTCTCATGGCAGCTGATTAGCTAGCAGCTGCCCAGAACCTCAGATCACTGCCAGTGATTGAAAAGGACCACAGCATGGGTGTGGGGGTGCCATCATCCATCACTGAGTCTAGTAATAACATCTCATACTAAGAAAGGCCTTCAAATGAAGGTGAATTTACTATATGGAAAATCACAGGAACTATAGTTTAATATAAATCCTAAGAAAACCAAGGTATTAACCTTTGGAAAAAGAATTGAATCCACTGGGCATTGGAATATTGGCCCCAATAGAATTGAAACAGCAACCTCATACATGTACCTGGTAGTCCAGTTCCATACAAATTGTAAATGGATTGGTCATATACTGTAGACATGATCTTGAATAAATTAAAAAGCATCATGATGGGACTGGACAGTTTCAACCATCTATATGGAGTGAAAAGTACCTTCCCCTTCTTCAGACAGTAAGAGCAAAATATATGGTTCAGGCACTTTATGGTGCCAAAATCTGGGATACCAGAACTACTGAAAAGTTAACTAAACCAATGTTTAAACTATTAAGAAAAACCCTAGGCTTGGGCCACTCTTGCCCTGCCTCCTATATAAGGTCAGAGATGGATCTAACAAATTTTTGTGCATTTACTGATGGTAGAACTTTTTTTTTGGTTGAGACTACTAAACCTGCCAAAGGAATCAGTAGTCTATGCCTGAAAGAAAAATAATATTGGCATTAGCTTGTATACAAAACACATTTTTGGCTTAACATCGTGATCAAACTATTGGACAGGTACAGTCTGGGTAAACTGAAAATTTGGGCAGATAACGGAATCATGATTAGTTTAAAATACAAAAAATATATTCTTAAAAGAATTAAAAATACCTGGAATGAAAAAGATCTAAGAGGAATTAAGGATACAGCATACTCAAAGTGGTGTGTAAAATATAACTATTCATTTGGACTCAAACCATACATAACAATCTTAGATGAATATGAACTTAGAAAAAAACTTTATACTATATAAGTTTGAACACTTCTCAAGCAATGTCCTTCAAGTAAGGCATAACCAACTGTCCAAAGAGTTGGAAGACTGTACCTGAGCAAAGGGGGGTAACGAAAATGTATTCCATGTCACTTGGATATGCTCTTGGTATGAAAAGGAAAGGGCCTACTGGCTTGAACCATTCTTAAACTCAACATATAACATAGATTATGAAACTCTCACAGTTATATCGCTGCATACTGCAGATGAATGGACAGTAGTCAGATTGGCTAAATACTTTAGGACCATCAACAAGACTAAAATGAAATTGATTGTGATCCAAGTGGGAACAATGCAATGATGCTTATAATGCAGTAAAATACATTTGTTGGGATTAAATAGTCTGATGTTTTTCATCAACTGACAAAATGCCCTTCTTTTAAATTTTTTGTATGTATTTTCTGTAACTATTTAAGAATGCATGCTTTTGTATAACTTAGAAATATTTGTATACTGTACACTGTCTTTGATATTTAATTGTGTGATGGCTATTTAGCCAGACAATAAAGTTTTTATGATGATGGTGATCACAGAGTCTAGTCCCAGGGAGGAGGACAGTGAGACCAGAAGGAACCCAGAGTCACAGAAGCAGAGGAAGGTCACCACAGAGCTGGGTTTAGAAGGGATCAGGCGGCAGCTGAAGTTAAGGAAACTGGAACTGGAATTTGAGCAGAGAAAGTCTGAAGCACAGCAGCAGAGGGAGTTCAAGCAGAAGAGGAGAAGAGGATTGAACTGGTGATGCAGGTAAAAGAAAACCAGTGTCAGAGAGAGGCCAAGGAAAAGGAAAAGTGGATTCAGAGAGGGGCTGAGAGAGAGGGAAAAAGAGCACCAGAGGGAATTAAAACTGGAAAAGTTAAGACTCTAACAGCAAGCGCAGAGGAGGTAAGTGGCAGGGTTGAACTTGAAACTCCAGGGCTGGGGTATAAGTAAACTTCTAAATTAATAGCTGAATTTAAAGGGGGGAGATATGGATGCATTTTTTAATTCATTTGAAAAGGTCTGTATCCAGGCCAAAATACCCAGGGAGTCATGGAGCTTTCAGCTATCCCTGCTACTTGCTGGTAAAGGGCATGAGGTACTAGGCCAAATGGACAATCAGAATAGTAGTAATTATGAGAAACTTAAAACTGCCTTGCTTAAAAAGTATGAGTTAACTCCTGAAGCATACAGGGTTAAGTTCTGTAAGCTCTGAAGAAGCCCTGACATGTGCTATGAGGAACTAGCCACAAAGTGACATCAGTTTTTTGAAACGTTGGTGGGAGGGAGTAGAAGCAAATTATGTGGAAAAACTTGAAGAGGTTATGATGCTAGAACAGTTCTTTTGGGCTTGCCCAGCAGAGTTGAAAACCTGGCTAGAGGACTGAGATCCAAAAACAGCACAGCAAGCTGCTGAGCCCTCAGACCACTATGCCAGGAGCAGGCCTGCTCTGAATTGAAGTGGGGCAGGTGTGGCAGGGCCAAGAGGAAAAAGCGTGCCTTCAGGGCAGCTAAAACCCTCACAGCCTCTGCAGAAAGGGGGAAGCCCTAAGTTACAAAAAAAGGTTTTCTCTGATAAAAGCAATGAAGACTGTTGGTTTTGTAAACAGCCAGAGCATCTTGCTAGACAGTGTCTTAAAAAAGGCACAGAGTGGACAAAGTGGTGCTTGTACACAGTTGGGTTGTTTGTGTATCCCTGAAAGCATGCCTGTAAACATGAGGGAGTACATGCACCTGGTTACTGTAAATGGGGTGCAGACCCATGCGTTAAGAAATACTGGGGCATCTCTTACCTTAGTAAAAGGGGATTTGGTTGGGCCTGAATAACTTATACCTAATCAGTTTGTAACGGTGAAGGGATTCACTTGGGAGGAAAACACTCTGCCACTTGCTAGCATTCTCTTGGACTGGGGTGAGACAGAAGAGACATGCAAAAAGTGGCAATGGTAGACAATCTCACTCTGGATGTGATAATAGGGAACAATCTCCAGAAATGGGATGGTGTGTGTGGTTACCCGCAGTCAGATGGAAAGGCCGATTGTAGTTCTCTGAACCCCATAGAAGCCCTTCTGAAAAAAATGGGAGGCTGGTTCCACAGCCTGTGTCTTCTGAAATGGAGGGTAGTGAAAGGGAGGTAGGACTTCCTCAAGTGGCCATTCACAAAACAGCTACAGAAGGTTACTCTGAGGTGGGGGGGTAACAAATGGTCAGAATGTTAGGGGTGGCAGTGACCCTGAATGCCCTGACGCTAGAGCTATGGACCCCAGTTTAGGAACTGACAGGTACATGTCCCAGACCTTTGGAAAATGTTAAAACTTTGCAGCTTTTCAGAGAACTGACCCTTGTTTAGAGAAGCTGAGGGCTTGTACAGAATCTGATGGGACACAGGGAAGACAAAGGGAGGGGTGATGGGCAGGCAGCCTGTCGCTCCCCAGGGGTACCGTGAGTGGTTGCTCAAGATCACTCATGATATCCCCATGTCTGGATTCTGGGAATTGCATGCAGCATGCAGGGATTGGCCCAGAATTTCTATTTGCCCAACTTCACCCAGCAGGTGAAGGAAAATTGCAGGTCTTGTCACTGGTGCCAACAAATAGGAAAGGCAGGCAGTAAAACCAAAGCTGCCCTAATTTCCTTACCCATTGTGGAGGAGCTATCCCAGAGGGTAGGAATGGATATTGTGGGACCTTTGAGTACCCCAAGATCCTCCGGGAAGATGTTTATCCTGACAGTGGTTGGTCATGCTACCCAATACCCATTGGCAGCTCCCCATCTGGCCTGCTAAAGAAAACAAAGCCCAAAAAGGTAAACTGGGAGCCAGCCTGTGAATGAGCCTTTGTATGGCTAAAGGAGGCCGTGCCCCGTGTTGGCTAGTCCAGATTACTCTAAGCAATTTGTAGTCCAGACAGGTGCCTCAGATGTGGGGATTGGAGCAGTCCATAGCCAGACATCTAATCAGGGAAAGGATCACCCAATAGTGTACCTGAGTAAGAAGTTACTTCCATGAGTTCAGGCATATTCCACAGTTGAAAAGGAATGCCTTGCACTGGTGTGGGCCCCGAAGAAATTAGAGCCTTACCTCTATGGGAGATGCTTCAAGGTACAGACAGATCATAATCCCCTGGTATGGCTAAATCAGATGGATAAGACAAATGGTTATCTCTTAAGATGAAGTATTGCCCTACATGTCTATGACATAACAATTATCCACCGGGCCGGATCAGGCAATGCCCATGCAGATGGCCTATCTCACCAGTTAGAACAGTAACAGAATTTGTGAAAACCTTACCATGCATTAGGGGGTGTGTTCCTACAAATTCAGTCTGAGGAGGGAGGGATATGATGAGAATGGCCCCAGCTGTGTAATATTTGCAGATATATTTCTGTTATATACTGTATGATTTTGTGATGTGACTTTGTGAAATTTAAAATGCTGCAAAAATGCCAGTATTAATGAAAGGATCACATAGGATAGTGAGAGAGATTGGATTTATTTTAAAAATGTTTGACCTTCCTCTGACCAAAGAGTAGTGTTGTGCAAAATTGGAAAATTTTGCGTGGCAAAATATTTCATGGAATTTGGGCATTTCTCGAAATGTTTTGCCAGGCAAAATGAGAAATTTCGACCATTGGGTGGGCGAAATATCACCCTCAAGCTGGCAAAATTTGCCACTCTTGGGCAGAATTTCACCACCTGCTTGAAAAATTTCTCAATTTCACCACCAGGCCCCAATCTTTCAAACAACAAAAAAATACCCTCCCCTATCCTTGGTGTCTAGTGGTCCCCACCGGGCCAATCACTGGCTGAATTCAAATCAAGAACCCTCCTCCCCAGTCACCCTGAGTCCCGGTCCCCAATCTTGGAAAAAGGAAAAAAAATCCCTTCCCCTGTCCCTGGTGTTTAGTGCCCCCCCGGCTGATCATCAGCTTAATTCAAATCAAGAGAACCCTCCCAAGTCACCGTGAGCCCCGGCCCCCCAATCTTTGAAAAAAAAACAACAATCCTCTCCATGTCCTGGTGTCTAGTGACCCTTCCAGCTGATCATCGGCCAAATTGAAATCAAGAACCCTCCTTTCCCCCCCAGTCACCCTGATCCCTGGACCCCAATGTTTGTAAAAAAACAAAATAAAAATCCCCATTCCTGTCCCTGGTGTCTAGTGGACCACCTACCTCCACCCTGTCTTAAGTCAGAGCCCACCCCACTCTCCCCCAGTACACTGATTGGGCCACTGGCACAGCCTCGACTTACCTCAATAGCTGGCAGCCCATCTGAGTGCTCAGTAAGTGAGTGTGGCATGCATGCATTCATTTATTGAGCAATCAGATGGGATGCTGGCCATGGAGGTGAGTGAAGGGCTGTGCCAGTGCCTCGATCGGGGCACTGGGGGGAGTGGGCTGGGCTCTGACTTAAGACAGGGTGGGGAGTGGTGGTCCACTAGACACCAGGGAGAGGGGAGGGGATTTTTTAATTTTTTTTACAAAGATTGGGGGCTGGGGCTCAAGGTAACTGGGGGGAAAGGTAGGGTTCTTGATATGAATTTGGCCGGTGATCAGTGGGGGAGGGGGTCCACTAGACACCAGGGAGGGACATGGGAGGGATAGCTGTTTTTCAAAGATTGGGGCAGAGCTCAGGGTTATTGGGGAGGGTTCTCTTTGATTTGAATTTATTGGTGATTTGCTGGGGGGGACCAGACACCAGAGACAGGGGGTAAGGATTCATGTTGTGTTTTTTTTCAAAGATTGGGGGCTGAGGATGAGGGTGACTGGGGGAGGCTCTTGATTTGAATTCAGCCAGTGAGCGACTGGGAGAGGGACCACAAAACACAGGGAGGGTATAAATGAAAGAATGGGCATATGCAGATGAGGAGAATTTCACAATTTGCGCAATTTACTTAAAAATATTTCACGCATCAAAATTGCCGATTTGCAGCAATTTCACAACATCTGTGCCCGAGGGGCAGCTGGTGTCAGGAAACTGAGATTGCATTTCCAGGTCACTTAACAGAGCTATGCCAGAATCCATTGCCTGTCATAAACCATGCATTTCAAAGACAGGATGCTTTGTTCCGGGAAACTTATAGTAAGTTACATCTTATGAGGTATAAGGACAGGAACATCCTTTCTGGCAGACCTGTGTGAATTCTTGACACACTGGTGACATTTGTTTTACTAGAGGGAAACTGAGACATCAAAGGTTATCAGGAAAATAAGAGCTTGGGAAAGCGCAAGAGTGACCTCTACTGGCCTAAGAGAGAAGACCACCAGCTTCAAACCAGAGAGGGTTTTTTTTTTCAGACTGCCAGGGACTATATATACCCCTGTAAACAGATGCTCATGGGAAACTTTTCATCTGGACCACAAGAGAAACAAAACTGCCACAGCACAGAGACTAAGAACTTGAGACTGCACTTACTCTTTAAGGACTTCAGTTCATTACAAACTAAGGTAGAACTTTGGATAACTGTCACAATGCTTTTTTTTGTACAGTTCCACTTTTTTGTTATGCTATGACCAAAAAGATTATTTTAAACCTTTTTAGTTGTAACTGTATGATTAGTAATTCTTTAGTTAAAACATTTTGTTTTTAAGAGAACCGGCCTGAGTGAGATGTTCTTATAATTGTGTGTGTGATTGTGAGAGAATCAGTATTAATCTGTGACTATACTATTATTGCTAAGGGGGCCATCATAAGCTACCAAATTGAACAAAGGGTCTAAACAGGGAAAGTCTGGAAAAGATAGGGGGAATATGAAAGTCTCAAGGAAGAGTCTGGTGGGATTTGAACCAGGTTATTGCACACCTTGTGGAAGAAGGCAGACTCAGGGTTACAATGCTACCCCAAAGAGGTTGTAATGCCTGGATCTTCCCTCCTTTGTGTAACAACCAAGAGGGTTCATATCTGGCTACAAGACTTGAGACTGGTATTGTACCCTGATCCAGAGTAAAGAGGTAACCCTGGGACTTTGGTGAGTATTCAGTTGTGAAGCCAGTGAGCACTATAGAGGGACTCAAAGAAGGTATCCCCTGTTTCCCCCTTCCCTGTCATGGATTGCACTTAGGGGTGGGCACTGTGAGCTCAGTGGACCTGACCCTCAGGAGTGGGTTCATGACAATACCGTGCTGATATTAGAACTCTGGTCACCTGCTTTGCATGTTATGACCTATTCTCTATACCACATGAACTGCAATGACCTTCCCTGCAGCTCAGTGACACACTGTATGTGTGTTCAAGTGGCAGAGAAAGGATCAGTGGTTTTAATCCAGGCAGTTACACATGTTGTATTTTCAGCAAAAGACACAGTTTGAGCCCTGACAAGGACTTAAACACTTTTTTTAAATTTTTTTTAAGATAGACTCACTTGAGTGGTGATTCACTGGGGTGTAGAGTTGGAACAGTGAATTATTTGAGAAGAAAATTTAGCTAAGAACATCAATTTATGCAGGTAGAAAATTGTCCTGTCAGGACAGAAAGTCCTGATGGGAAATCTTGCAAGGTTTGTAGCAGACTTTCAGAACATTTAACTGATGTGAATTTTTTTCTTTCTCCATACAATTTCTGTTGTTAACATATATCTATCTCTCTCCCCAGAAACCTTCTCCCTTACCATGTTGAATGACAGCACAGTGGAAGAATACCAGGTAGTTTGGAGGAGGCTTGGGTTCAGTTCCCAGTTGTGAACATTTTTTCTTTATCACTATAATTTCTGTTAGCATTCATCTACTGTATCTCTAGAAACCTTCTGTTACATTATGGGAAATGATGGCAAATTGGCAGCACACCAGGACAGTAGTTGGGAGAGGGCCTGGGTTAAATTCCCAGTTGTGAATGTATTTTTTCTTTCTCATTACAATTTATGTCATTGGCATGCATCTCTCTCTAGAAACTTTCTGTCTCACCATGTTTAATGATAGCACAGTAGCAGAGCACCAGAACAGTAGTAGGGAGTTTTGCTATCCAGTTGTGAATATTTTTAATTCTCTCTACAGTTTACATTGTTAGCATTATTTATCTCGAGATACTTTCTGTCTTGCTATGTGGAATGATAGCACAGTGGCAGAACACTGGGACAGTAGTTGGAAGGGGGCCTTGGTGTGATTCCCAGTTGCAAACATTTTTGCTTTCTCACTACAGTTTCTGTTGATAGCATACATAAGCAATAAGACACGATGGGGTGTGCACTGAACAGATATTACCATAAGTATGGCATAAGGCCACAGGCCAAGTACCTTCAGCCCCTGGAAGAGTGGTAAGTAAGCAATAAGACATGATGGGGTGTACATGAAACAGATTTTACTACATGTCCAGGGGAGTAGTGAGGCATGAAGCTGCAGGCCAGTGCCTTCAGCCCCTGGAAGTGCAGTAAAATCTGTTCCATGCACACCCATTTATTGTGCTTATAAAATGGGCTACTTATTTTGTTAGTGTTTATTGTTAGAAATAATTTTATTTATATAAAGAAGGCTATTATTATCACAATTTGTGATAAAATAGTCCTTCTGCCAGGTGTAAGATGACATCATTGCTTTTGTATTAATATGCATGAACTCATTTGCATATGCACAGCAGCAGCTGTTACATCATGATCCATGGTAGCACACTACGAGTGGGAACTGCAACTGGAGCAAGATGGGACTTTGTGATGTCACAGAGAAATGATGGGGAGAGCTTGTGAACATCCATATGGAAAAAAAAAACATAAAGAAGAAGAGTGAGGGTGTTCATTTTAGGAACTGTGGTGGGTTGGGAGCAGGATTGGCCGGGAGCAGAGACAGCCAGAAGAAGGCATGACATGGGAGCAGGCCCACAGTTGCATCAGGAACAGTTAGTAACTTTTTTTTGTTAATTAATTGTTCAATCTGCAGGTCGAGAGCAGGATTGAATGGGAGTGGAGACAACCGGAAGAATGCATGATGTGGGAGTGACCCCACACTTGCATCAGGAACAGTCAGTAACTTTTTTTAAATTAATTGCTCAATCTGTAGGGCTACTGTTTATTGATGGACACCCAGCAATTGGTCACAAGAGTTTACCTGATCAGCTAAAGGTGAAGGTGAGCCACGTTAGTAAGGGGAAAAGATAGCAGCATTTTCAAATTCAATGGTCCATTGGCTGATTGATTTACTTATATTTCAAATGCAGTTCCAATTTTAGGAACTTGTTATTACTTGTGCATGGAACAGATTTCATGCACAGGTAATAACCAATCAGAAACAAGGATTTGTTCACTCCCTTTTATAATATCTGTTCAATGCACACCCTGGAGTGAATTATTGCGCTTATAAAATGGGCTTTTTTAGATATATTTCTTGTAAATAAATGTGCTTTGATAGGTAAAAACAGATACAATTAGCTGAATTTATTGTAAAATAATCCTTCTACCTAATAGAACATTCAGAGTTTTTTTTTGCTTTTGGGGACATTTGTCCTCTTGTGGTATCTGCAGCTGTACTGTAGATGTCCACAGCATGACCAAGATGCTGCGACTCCCCACACGAGCACACACACACACACACACACACACCCTGCATATTACTGCTGTGGAAACCAGCAAAAATGTTCCCTACACATTTTATTTTTTTCCCAGTTTTAGTGCACTTTGAATTATTTATAACTGCCTTTCATGACTGCTGCTATTGTGGGAAAAAGAGAGTCCCATGTATGTGGGGGACAGAGGATGGAGTATGGCATTTGAAGAGATGCTGAACATAAGGGTTTTGTCTAGTATGAACTGAAAACACCCAAAAATCTTTTTTTCTTTGTTTTGTTCTGTGTGGACTATGGTAAAACAGAGGCTACACGTGGAGCGAGTGAGTAGTGTGGAGTGGGAACATGAGACAGTGGGGGATTTGTGAGAATGGGGAACACAGCTCATCACATACTGTAGGGAGAAATTTTACTATTTAGCAGTTTGTAAATTTTTTTTTATTGTGTTTCAGATGGCTACCAACTTTTCCATTATCCTCGGTATGGGATCGGGGAGAGAAAACAGCAAGGGGATGCCTGAGCACAGGTAATGGAGATGCGGGCAGAGATGGGTCCGGTAAGAGGGAGACATTCAAATGTAAAAGCTGGCCAGTCTTTTGTTTACACTTGTCTTTTTTAGGCTGATTGGGTAAAGAGTGGAAGAGCGAGTAGTGCCACAGTTTCCCCGATCAGCTGTGAACTTCAGGATGAGCCACACAGTGAAAATAAAAATAGTAGCATTTTCAAACTTCAGCATTTGAGTGGGCCAGTGATTTTTGTTCTGTGTCCTGCATTTGAGGACTTATTATTACCTGTGCATCAAACAGATTTGATGCACAGGTAATAACCAATGAAAATGCAGGATTTCCTTTCCCCATTTGATAAATCTCTATAGAAGCCTTCAGTTTTGATTGTAGAATGACAGAACAATGGCAGAGCACCAGGCAGTAATTGGGAGTGGGCCTGAGTTCGATTCCCAGTTGTAAAAATGTTTTCTTTCTCACTACTATTTATGTTGTTAGTATTGTCTAGCAAAAGAAAGCTTGACATGTGGAATGATAGCACAGGGGCAAAGCACCAGAACAGAAGTTGGATGGGGCCTGGGCTTGATTTTCAGTTACGAAAATGTTTTCATTCTCACTACAGGTTTTCTTGGTAGCATACATCTCTGTCTAGAAACTTTAAGTGTTACCTTGTAGAACAATAGCAAACTGACAAAGCACCAGGTTAATAGCGGGGATGGAGCCTGGGTTTAATTCTAAGTTGTGAACATGTTTTCTTTCTCACTAAAATATCTGCTGTTGGCATTCATGTATCTCTCAAAACATTCCTTCTTGCTTTCCATGTGGAAAAAGAATACAGTGGCAGTGCACCTGGACATTAGATGAGAAGTGGCCTGGGTTCAATTCCAAGTTGTGAAAATGTCTTCTTTCTAAATACAATTTATTTTGTTTGTAACCATCTAACTATAGAAATGTTATATCTTGCCATGTAGAATGTTAGCACATTGGCAGTGCACCAGTACAGTAGATGAGAGGGTGCCTGGGTTTGACAATGGCAACACACCAGGACAGTAATTAGGCGGGGGGAGCTTGATTCATGGTTGTGAACATGTTTTCTTTCACACAACAAACTGGTAAAATGAATTAACCTGTCTTTTAAAAATAGAAAATAATTATGCCAGAAGGGTGGAATATAATGATATGTAGACCTGTTGAAAGAAAAGACCAGTTAAATGAAAAATTGTGCTGCACACATTTCTGCCAGGGTTATTGATTACATGTTGTTATGGGCTAATAGAATTACCTAAAAGCTATAAGGAAATGTTGTGTGCAGGGCCAGTTGTTGGTCCAGCAGATAGCATGCTGTATCCTCTTACCAGTGACTCAAAGTTTGGGGATGAGGTAGGGGGAGCTGACTGGGTAGCACAAGGATGGAGGGGGCAATGCTGTCCCACACCACTGCTCAGAGGGTTGGAAGGTACAGTGCAGTGTTCTGTCACCAGGGTGACACCTTGTGACAGGTTGGGGGGACCTTCCCTCACAAGGGGATCATGTTCATGTCATGGCCAGATGGGGCAAAGTAGTGCATCAGGAGAAGTGGGTTGGCATGAAAAATGCCTCTAGAAATAGCTCCACTATTATGTTTATTCAATTTGCAAAGGGACCTGTATGAATGAGGACACCAGTTCATGATCTCAGAAAGGGAAATTTACTTTTTAAAAACTATGTTACAGATTGCATATGGTAATTCTGCTATGGAACCTGTTCACAAATTGCCACAGAAAAATTGAGGCCTTGGAAATAAGGGATATCTTAGGGGGAAAAAGTAGGGGGAGGCTCTAGGAGAAAAAGTGATAATAGGCAAGGTAAGAAAAGAATCTGGAAAACAAAAAGGTGATGATAGCTATGAAAAAGGTATAGTAGGAGTGAATGAGCCAAGGAGTACACTCAAATGGGGACTAATTAACAGAGCCTAGTAAAATTGCTGAAAGGTGACAGAGGTGGAAGAAAGAGACAGAGATAGAGACATCTGTAGACAAACTCTGGTCAGAGCTGATATGGCTGTGGAGAGCTTTTGGGATGCTTTTACCCATTATTTATAATGAATTTACACAATGCAGATCTGCTGAGAGGCAGTTTCAATGTGGCCCCTTCCTTTTACACATTTTTACAATGTGTTTTCCTAGAATGTGCCTGCTGATTGCTATATGTTTAACCTGGATAGTTCACAGAAGACATGGCATCTTATTTTCAGTGGGGCTCTACATCTACACAATATTATGCTGCATTGTGTAAAATCATAATACACTGAAAACAATATTTTACATTTGGACTAGGCTGCCCTGAATAAATACATTACAAAAATGGTAAAATCATGACCCCACTGAAAACAAGATATTGCATCTAATCTGGGACATCCTGAGTAAATACAGTGCAAAAATTTGTAAAATGAAGATCCCTATGACAATGAGATGTAGCATCCCCCCCCAGCGCTATCCAGGATAAAAATGAAGGATAAGAAATATTGAAAGGAAATCTACTGTAAACTGAACTTCACTGTGTTCACTGGCATAAACAGTTTATTGTTTTATAACATTTTAGATTGTGGTATTTATTTAGAATGTTATGGCCGTGAGGATGGTGTGTACAGTATGTGTGTGTGTGGGGGTTGCTGTAGCTCAATATATTTTTTCCCCAAAAAAGCATAGTAAAAAATACCTGCTGATTGCTATAGAGTTGGCCTTGAATAGTTCACAGAAGACCTGGCATATGTCTGAGACAGTTCTTATCAGATAGTGTTTTAAGAGGTTAAACAAATGTGTAAATCTTTTGATTCTTTGCTGGGAAAGTGTGACATTTATGGAGTATGAATCTTTCTTGAAAGATAATACCTGCCTAACTAAAGCTAGTAGCAAGAAAATGTTTAAATGCCAAGTATTTAAATGTGCAAGTTGTTGCATTTTGAAGGGGGTAAACAAATCTGCAGATTAATAGGCAACCAGTATTCAACAAGCTGTTTTAGTTTCCTAAGAGCCATCTGATAAGCAGCTTGGAGTGCTGTCTCCAACATTCTAAACAGAAAGAAGGGAGTATTTTATTTCAACTGTGATTTATGGTTGTGGAAGGATACATTGAAAACTCCAAAAATGTGTTCCACATTCCTCCATTTTCCAGCTACAGACAGCAAAATGGCTATAGGGTCCACCCTCAGCCATAAAAATGAAAATGGATGTGCACACATAGCTGGAATGCCCATGTGATTAAGTCCACCATTCCATACATAGACATGCAAACATACACTGGACAGAAATGTGAGCAAGCATACCCACACATGCAAACATACTATGCACACATGCAGGCAAGGATATGATGGGGTGGGAGTATAAAAGACAGAGTATGATGGTAAACCATCAGGTGGCTGAAGGATGTTAGTAGAAAATAAGTCTGTCATTTACAGTAAACCAGACGGCTTCTGGGAGACTAGGTGGATGATCAGCTTTGTTTCCTGGTTTTTACTTTGGTCAGCATCCCATAACCTTGCTGAAGGACACAGACAAAAAGATCATTTGCATTATTGTCCCTGAAGGTAAAATGGGATACAATGGGTTTATCAGTATCTCCATTCCTGACTGCCCTGTAATGTTCTCTGAATCACTCAGCCAGGTGTCTGCCAGTTTCTCTGATGTGGATAGTTGCACACTTCCTGCAAAGAATACAGTATATCACATTACTGGAAGTGCATGAGAACTCCTTGGTGACATGAAAAACACCTGTGGGACCTTCAATTTTAGTGACACTAGAGATAAATTTGCAGGTAAAACTAGAGATGCAACAAATTTAAAATCTGCTGGTGAAGTGAATGCGAAGTGGAAAAAGAGGACCAGAGCATTTTGCGGTTGGCTAAGAGATGGGGTTCTGGGCCTTTATCCACCTGGGGGTGGTGTACAGACCACCAACATAGCGGGAGGAGTTGGACATGGTTTGGGGAGAGATCATTGAAAGAACGGCAAGCAAAGGGGAAGCAGTAAATATTGGGGACTTTAATCTGCTGGATGTAGACCAGAACATCCTGGCCATAGTTAAAACTAGTAGTAAGGTCATCCTAAACTCCCTGCAAGGGTCATTTCTCAGGAAAATGTTTACAGATCCCACTAGGGATGGTGCAGTGCTGGACCTGGTACATATGAACATGACAGCATTGCAGATGTCACAGTGGGTAGCCCCCTTTGTACATCATCGTACAGTGTGGTTTGGCATTGGATTGGACAGGGAAAAAAGCACTACGGTGAGGGTTCTGGACTTCAGGAGAGCAGGTTTTAAAGAAATAGGAGACTTCCTTAGGAAATACTGTACTTTGAAGGGGGACTATCTGGGGGTAGTGGAGGCATAATGAAAAAGAATAAAGGAAGAAATAACTAAGGTGATAATGAACTGTTTCAACATAGTAAGCAAGAGTAAGAGGAGAAAGAGATGACTGTGGTTTTCAAAAGAGGTGGCTAAGGTGGTAAGGGAGAAAAAAACAACCCTCAGGAAGTACAAGGAGACCCAAACAGAGGTCAACAGGAAGGAATATCTAGAGAAACAAAGGGAGATGGGAAAGAGGGTAAGGACAGCAAAGGTTCAAACTGAGGAGAGAAAAGCCCCAAATGCCAAAAATGGGGCTAAGACTTTCATCAGGTATGTGAGCAAAAAGACAAATGCATGGGGTGGTATAGTGTGGACCAGGAGACCAAAGGGGGGTGCGCAGACGAAGGCCAAGAAAAGGGAAACATTGCCAAGAAAAGGGAAACATTTAAAAAAAATACTTCTGCTTGGTCTTCACAGTGAAAAGGTAGGGTACAGACCGACATACATTAATAGGCACTTGGGGGGAGTGGACACAAGTCCATTTATGGAAGACAGAGCCCACTGGGGATTGGAAACCCTAAAGGAAAACAAGGTGATGGGGCCTGAGGGGATCCACCCAAGAGTTCTAAAGTAACTAAATGCAGTGCTAGTCACCCCTCTGGGAACACTATTCAGTACTTCGCTGGAGATGTTGGGTGGTTCCAGAAGATTGGAAGGGGGCCAATGTGGTCTCATTTCACAAGAGTGGCACCAGGAAGGAGTCTAGCAGTTACAGATTAGTCATATTCACATCTGTGCTGGGGAAATTACTGGTGTCGTGGCTGAAGGAAAGACTGATGGAGTACCTGGAGACAACTGGGCTGCAGGACAACCAGCAGCATTGCTTCACAGGGGAGAAGTCATGTCAAACAAATCTTGTAGATTTCTTTGACTGGGTAACTAGGAAGGTGGATCAGGGGAGGGCAGTGGATGTGGCCTATCTAGACTTCAGTAAGGCCTTTGACACTGTATCACACTGAAGGCTAATAAAGAAACTTAGCAGCCTGGGGGTGGGTGAGAAGGTGGTGAGCTGGGTATCTAACTGGTAGAAAGGAGGCAGAGGGTGGTGGTATATGGCAAGGGTGGTGGTAAACGGCAGTCACTCGGAGGACAAAAGTGGGACCAGGGGAGTACCACAGGGATAAGTACTGGGTCATGACATCTTTAATGTCTTCATAAGTAACATTGCTGAAAACTGGAGGGGTGGTATGTTTCTTTGTGGATGATACAATCTGCAACAGAATGGACACCTAAGAGGGTGGAGAGAATGAAAAGAGATCTGGGGAAACTAGAAGAGTGGTCTAGGTAGTGGCAGAGGGTTTCAGTGCCAAAAAGTGTAAAGTCATGCACCTGAAGCAGGAAACCCAGGGACCATGTATAAGATGGGGTGAGATACAGTTACTAAGCCAAGAGAGGGACCTTGGAATGATCGTATACAGTATGATGATCTCAGGCTGGCAGGGCAGTGCTGGTGCATAGGGAGAGGGATTTCTAGCAGGAGATGGGATGTGCTGTTGTCTTTGTATTGCTCACTTGAGAGACCCTCACCTGGAGTACTGTGTCCAGTTCTGAAAGCTGCACCTCTGCAAGGATATTGACAGAGTGGAAGTGGTCCAGAGGAAGGCTACCAAAATAGTGTAGGGGTTGCATGAGAAAGCATATGAGGAGAGGCTGTGGGAGCTCAACATGTACTCCATGGAGGAGAGTAGAGTGAGATGGGATATGATTGAGACCTACAAGTATCTCACAGGGCTGAACAAGGTGCAGGAGGGGAGTCTCTTTTATAGGAGGAGGAGCACTAGAATATGGTGGCATGCTGTGAAGCTTGGGGGAAGAGTTTAAGAGGGATGTGAGGAAATACGTCTTCATAGAAAGGGTGGTGGATGCCTGGAATAGTTTGCAAGAAGTGGTGGGAGGGGTGAAACCAGTAGGGAGCTTCAAACATCCATGGGACAGGCACAAAGGTATAACAAGTAGAGGTAAAAGAGGAAGATGGAGGAGGGAGGAACACCTGTGATCATATAGGGTCCAGGGGGTAGTGTTAGGCAGGAAAAATAGAACAGACTGGATAGACCTACCAGTCCTTTATTTCTGCTGACACATTCTAAGTTTCTGTGTTTCTATATGTTAGATTTGTTCCCATTTCAGTTCATATTTAGGCGAGGGGATAGATTGGTGTGTGAGCCTGGGTGGTGGCCAGCTAGAAAGTGACAGCTGGCAGCCTGCTGTTTCCTGCTACTTAGCATTTTTTCTTTCCAAAAACACAATAATATACACATTCCATTAAATATATATATAAATAAATAAATAAATAAATATATATATATATATATTAGGGTTCAGCAGTCATTTACATACTAAAGTCAAAAGTTTGGGTGTTAATAACTTTGGACTCGTTCAATGGATTTGCCTGAAATTTGGTACACACATTGGGGCATGGTAGATCTCTTGATCTTCAAAATTGCGTTTCGGTTGGAGTGGCGGTCTTTGTGTATGAAAGCGCTGAAAACTGCAAAATTATCCATTTTTGGAGGCACCTTTTGGCATTTTGAATGTGGTCCTGCACAGCCGTCGAGTGGTGTGCTGCTCTACAAGATGACTTGTTTGAAAGAGCTTTGGTGGCCAAACATGTCACTTTTTGTTTGGTGAAACAATATTAAGGCATTCAAAAGTTATGGCACTTTTAAGTTTCCATTATAAGTCAATGGGAAAATTTATATGCATTGTATATTTTGCAATTAAAGAATGGGGTTCTGGCCATCTGGTCCCACCTGACAATCAAAGAATTTGTAGCCTCACGGTTCAAGAATCTTTGTCCCCGAGGATTTTTTCAAATTCTTTGATCGCGAGGTCGGCCATCTTGTTTTCAGTTTTCCGATCAGAAAAACACAAATATCTCGGCTCAGGGGTCACTTCTGATGTAAAACTTGGATGGGTTTTACTCAGGGGGCTCTGATCTATTGAGCCATGCCTTTGGTTTCATACAAATTGGTCAAACAATAGAGTTATAAGCTTTTAAAATCTTAATTCGCAGCTCGCTAATGATCTATGATCGTGAGCCTGCAAATTCTTTGATCGTGAGATTCTTTGATCGCGATCTTGCATTGCGACCTAAAAACACAAATATCTCAGCTCGGGGTGGGCTAGGGACACAAATGAGGATGGGTTTTGCTCAGAAGGGTCCGTTCTATCGAAGCATGCTGATGGTTCTGTTCAAATCAGTGAAAAATCCATGTTTCACCATTTTTAATTCTTTGTTCATGAGCCTGTAAATTCTTTGATCATGAGATTTTTTGATCGCGATCGTGCTTCGTGAGTGAGGGACAAGATGTCCCAATTTAAAAATCTATTTTCTCAGCCCAGGGATGTCCTAGGAAGTCAAATGAGGGCGGGTTTTACTCAGGAGGCTTTGTTCTGTCGAACCTTGATGGTGGTTTACAGCAATTCCTTCAATTTTTTGAATTCTAAGATTTTTAATTCTTTGTTCATGAGTCTGAAAATTCTTTGATTGCGAGCCTGCAAATTCTTTGATCGTGAGATTCTTTGATCACAAAATAAGGACAAGATGGACAGATTTTTTATAATGGAATAGATAGGGAAATTCTACTAATCTTTGACATTGAATATCTAGGAAACAGTTTGGTCTTTTTACTTGAAATTTGGAGGAAAGAAAGGCAACATCCCACAGATGTGCCTTCTGGTGGCTTGGTCAAAAAATATTACAGGGTGGCAAAGTTATGGCACTACAAATTTGACACTTTTCCCATAGGATAACTTTATGGCGTCCACTGCATTACAGGAATTCTTTGCTGCCGTGCTGCAAAATAACGGTTTGGTCTTTTGGTCTGAAATTTGAAGGGAAGAAAGCCAACATCTCACAGATGTGTCTTTTTGTGGTTTGGTGAAAAAATATTACAGGGTGGTAAAGTGACGGCACTCTGAAGTTGACACTTTTCCCATAGGATAACATTATGGCATCCGTCATGCCTTTCAGGGCCCGTATCTCGGAAACAATGCGAGATACAGACTTTTTCTCACAAAATTGCTTAGCTCCCCAGATGGTAGCTAACTACAAAAGTAGACAGGAAAGTCATAATTCATACAAAAGTTACATTTTTTTTCTACATCATACGGTTCCTGAGATATAAGCAATTTAGTATTCCAAGTCCTAATTTTCTGCTCTGAGGTCCATTACTATGCATACATTCTTTATTTTCACTGTGTTTTTCAATGCAGTTCTTGGGGAAAAGAAGGGTGTGCCCTTTTGTTACTGCGCCAGTTATTGTTTCCAGTTGTGCTTCCGTTACCGTTCGCGTTACCGTTCCCGTCTACGCCACCGGGCGCATTACGGATTAAATTTTCATTTGCACTTGCATCTCCATTTCTGTTTTGTTTGGTGTTATTGTTGCTGTTACCATTGCCATTTGCGTTTACAATTGCGGTACCATGACCGTGCACATAACAGTTTGCGTTTCTGTACAAGCTTGCGTTTGCATTTCTGTTTCCTTTGGTGTTATTCTTGCTGTTACTGTTACCATTTGCATTTACAATTGTGGTACCGTGTCCGTGCGTGTTACGGTTTGCATTTCTGTGTGCGCTTGTATTTACATTTCTGTCTCCTTTGGTGTTATTGTTGCGTTACCGTTAGCATTTGCATTTCCTATTGCAGTACCATGAATGTGCGTGTTACCAGTTGTGTTCCGTATGCACTTCCGTTTGCATCTCTGTTTTTGTCACTGTTCGCTTTGGCATCACTTTGCACTTGCATTTCTAGTACTGTCTGCGTTACCATTTATGTTTGCATCACCATGTGCGTAACCGTTTGTGACTGCATTTGTGTTGCACTTACTGTTACAGTGTCACACAAAATCATTCGGGCCCCATGCTCCCACCAACTTGCACAACTTCCTACTTTTCTATTCTTTCTTAGAAAGTAAGGAAATTCTATGCAAAAAACTTTGTTAATGCATCAGTTAGGGTTCTTCTTCAGTGACAAAAGTGAGGAAATTTGACATTAGGGTTCCCACCCCTTGCACCCGACCCCCACCCTGCCTCCACCAACAGGCATTGGAGTGTGCGTTGGGGTCATTGGTCCTAACTCTCACCCCATTCTCCTACACTGCACCACCTCAGCTTGTTTACATGGGATGGGGTGAGAGGAATAATGACTCAACACACGCCTGATGCCTGTTGGTGGGGGCAGGTGGGGGATGCAAGGGTGGAACCTTAATATTGAATTTCCTCACTTTTGTCACTGTAGAAGAACCCTAACTGATGCAGTAATAAAGTTTTTTTGTATAGACTATACATATATATATATATATATATGTAATAGATAACCCACAGTAGGGTGTGTGGTGATGCTCTGATATACGCATGCCTTGGTGTACGTGTGGCCTCATGCATTCAACCACCCAAGGCATGTGTATATCAGACCACAACTGCACACCTTACAGTGGGTTATATATCTTATAAAATGGCTAAAATGGTTTTGAAGGGGTGAAAGTGCAGGCGTACGGTCATGCTCTGATAAACGCATGGTCATGTGGTGTATTTCAGCCAACCAGCAGACAGTATTTCCCTACCCATTTTATACATATATATTTATTTATTGAAATGTTTCACCAGGAAGGCACGCTGAGCAACAAGTTGCTCATCTCATGATGCGAGCTGGGGGGTAGGGAACAATGGGATAGAATACAGAGAAATGTTACAATGCTGGAATACAATTTGCTTACTTGCATACAATGAGAGCAGGCGGGATTACAGGTGGATTACATTGGCTAGCAATGCAACAGTTGAGTACAGTAGATATGAAAATACATATAGCAAATAGGCAACAGTTGGTGACAGTTGGTAACACTAGAACATGTATAATAACTTGGCAACAGTATGTAGCACTAGATGGTAAGGTGACACAATAGTAATTGGTAGCAGTTAGTGTAACATAGATATTCAAGATTTACAGTGATTGGAGCAAAAAAGAGGAAGAATGGAAGGAGGGAAAGAAAAATTGCAGATTGCAGAATGGAAGAAGGGAAAGGAAATTTACAGAGAGATGCAGGCAGAACATGATATTCAAGGCAAACAGAGATGATAGGGTGGACTAAAGTGCATATAAGAGGGGTATGGTGTAGGTTATAAGTGCTTAATTGAGTGTAGAAGTAGGTCAGTGTTAGGCTATGTTAAAATGGAAGGGGGGCAGGAGGAGAGCAGAGGTAGAGTGTGGCAGGGTGAAGAGAGAGAGAGAGAGAGAGAGAGGTATTGTAGGTGGGGGTATCCAAGGGGAGGAAGGGGGGAGAGTTGAAATTCAACATTGTCCTGTTATCCCTATCTGGACAGGGTGGTGGACAGCCCTGGACACAGGTTATAGGAGATGAGAGTTATTTATATATAGTGATGCGAGGGAGGGGGATGATTGAGGGAGGATGTTGTGGGAGTGGGTAGCAGAGGTCAACTATAGCAGGGGGGATAGTACCCCACCAGTGTGCTGGGTGACTCTGCCTGCACAAGGAAGTGATCTAGCAGTGACTGAAGGTTTGCAGTAAAAGGAGAAATAGGGGAAAGGGGGGGAAGTTGTTGCCCACCATGTGCTATGGATCTTACCTGCACAAGGCATATATATATATATATATATATATATATATATATTATGGTAGCATGGTAGTGCTACCATGGTTAGGGTTGAGTAGCCCTTTTAAGATTAAAGGGTGAAACTTTGCACCTTAATAACTTTGCCACCTTTCAACAGATTTGCCTGACATATGGCAGGCATGGGGCATTATCATAGATTTTGGGATCTGCCAAGTTTTGTACCAGTCTGATATACAACTGTGGAGTTATTAAGCAACATTCGTGTGTACAGTTATGGTTTTTTCCTAATTCTTTGCTCACACCTACAGGTCACACGGTTTGCATGACTAGTCCAAAAACTTCAGGGAACAAGCAGCCTGGGTCCCCGATGTGCCTTTTGAAAATTTCGTGAAACAATATTGACTGGTTAAAAAGTTATTCAAAAAACAAGCTCCCATTATGAGTCAATGAGAAAAGTTAACAAAATGTTCGACACTTTCGCAAATGCAGTTTTTAGTGTCGCAAATGGCCCTAGTAGTGTCGCAAATCCACTATCTTGTTTTCAGTTACTGATCACAGAAATGCTTGGCATTTAAAATTGGGACCATCTAGGGACACAATTCTTTTTGTGTTTACCTATTCAAGCCCTGAGAATGCTAGCCATGTCTTTATTTTGGGGTTAAGCACCCCAGAAATATGTTTTTCAAATTTCTGGAAAAAGTAGTGTTGCAAAGTAGTGTTGCACCTGCGACACTTTCACAAATTTTGTGAAAGCTTTCACAAATCACGACACTACTTTTCTAGGCTATGGCCAAAATGGCAGGAATTCTTTACCACTCTGCTGCAAAAGAATGGTTTGGTCTTTTGGGCTGAAATTTGGAGGGAAGACAGCCAACATCTTACAGATGTGCCTTTTGGTGGTTCAGTAAAAAAATATGGGAGAGATGCAAAGTTACAGTACTCCAAAGTTTATGTTTTTTCCCATAGACTAACATGGTGGCGTCCGCCGCGTCTTTTGGGGCTCCTATCTCGAAAATGGTACAAGATACAAAATTTTTGTGAAAACCTAGCCAGGAAACTCATGAATCATGTGAAATTTAAATTTTTTTCCTACATAGCACGGTTCCTGAGATATAAGCAATTTAGTACTCCAACAGCTCATTTTCTGCTACGAGGCCCATTATTATGCACACATTCTTTGTACACACTGTGTCTCTCTATACAGCTGTTGGGCAAAACCAGGGTGTGCGCTTCCATTACTGTTACAGTTAGCATTTCCACTTGCGTTTCTGTGACCGTTTGCATTACTGTTCCCACGTAAGCCACTGTGTGAGTTACCGTTTGCGTTGCTGTTTGCATACGCGTCTGCGTTTCTGTTTCTGTTTCTGTTTCCTTTGGCGTTATTTCTGCTGTTAATGTTACCATTTGCATTTCCAATTGTGGTACCATCATCGTGAGCATCACAGTTTGCATTTCCTTACACGCTTACATCTCCTTTTGTGTCACTGTTCGCTTTGGCGTCACTTTGCGCTTGCGTTTATACTAATGTTTGCTTTTCCATTTACGTTTCAGTCAGCATGTGTGCAACCATTAGTGGTTGTGTTTCCCTTGCACTTACCATTACCATGTCACCAAAAATCACGTATTGGGCCCCACGCTCCCACCACCACATTCCATTCACTATTTCTACTGCATATTCTCAAAAGAAGAATTAGAGGCAAAATCAGATTAATGCATATGTTAGGTTGAATTATTATTGACGTGAGGAAATTTGGTTAGGTTGACTTCTTTTTGCCCTCAAGCTCACGACCCCAATCGTTAACAGGTGTGCATTGGGGTCATCGGTCCTCTCACCCCACTCTCCTAAACCTCAGCTTGTTTACACATGTGATGGGGTGAGAGTAGGCCGACAACCCCAATGCACACCCCATTTGGTGGTTGGGTGGCAGGCTGGGGGGTGCAAGGGGGAGCTTTCAACCGTAACACTGAATTTCCTCACTTTTGTCGCTGTGGAACAACCCTAACTGATGCATTAAACAGAGTTTTTTGCCTCTAATATATATATACATATATATATATATATACATTTATATATATATAAATATATATACTTATATCAAACAATGCAAAAGTTATAGTTTTTATTCATCTACATGCCAGTACAGCATATGTATGTGTTAGGCTCAGTTGTGCCTTGGTTGTGATAGAGTGGTGTGGGATCCTGAGCACTGGGCAGCAAGTGCGTGTCAGTTGGCAATCTGCTTTAGACAAGCAACATGAGAGAAACAGAGAGGAGAAGGAGATGGGGTGCAATGGAATCATCCAGAAGCAGCAAAGAAAAAAACAGACAGAACTGGGTTACCCAGCACTCCACAATGAAAAAGATTCATACCAAGGTTCATAGTAAGGAGTGTGAGGAGCTAGAAGGTGAATGTCCATGTACAGTATGTTCCTATAAGTTCAGCCTTGGAAATACCTAAGAACATTACTTGATATATTTGCCTGGCTTAATCTTAAATTCCACTTTGGTTTTACTTAGAATAACTTCCACCAGTAGTGAGTTCCATGGGTTAACCACTCGTGTTGTATAGAAATATTTCCTCTTGTTATATCTGAATTTTGTTCCCATGATTTGCTGTGGGTATTGCCTAGTTTCTCCATCTCCTGGCTTAAAGGATATCCCTAATTCGGTTCTATGTGATATTGGCAACCCGCCAAAGAGTGACGTCAGGGCGGCGAAAACAATTTCACCACCCTGACAACCTCAGCACATGGAAAAATGGCACCAGGGAATGGAAATACTTGCCGCCCATACTCCCCCACACAGGGGTCTTCGTCCACTGCACCCCCCTACTTAAGGATTCTCTACTCCAGGGGGGGTGCATATTGGGGGGGTGCACAAGCAAAAAAAAATTAAGGCTTTGGGCCGGGCACAAGAAAAGCACAGTAGCACCCAGACATAGACCTGAACCCAGAACCCCAGCACCACAAGCAGAGGAACCCTTGATGCCACGGTGCAGCTCAGCAGCAGAACACAGCACCACCTCCCTACATCCCCTCCGCCCCCTCCCAGGCCATGCTCACAGTGCTCACTCTCCCCCATGCACATGTACTCGTAGTGACATCCTGTCACTAGGGTCGCCCACCCCACCACATCCGGTCACCCTCCCTGCCCCCTCTCTTTTTGGGCTTTTGCCCATATCGCATCGCCATTTTGGATGGTGCAGTGATTCAGGTGCCCACCTCATGTGCTACTCCCTAATTCTGCTAGTAGAAATGGATTTTGCATCACGTCATACATAAAAAGCAGATCTCCACATGTGTGTCGAGTATCTAAAGACATTAGGTTAAGTGATTGTAACTTGATCATGATATCCCTTACCCTACAGTCCATCTACAATCTTAATAAAATTCCTTTGAACCCTTTCCAACTTACTTCTTTCACCTTTTTTATATGACTACCATAATTGTGATGCATATTCCATATGAGGCCGCACATAGGATCTATAAAGAAGGATCAATATATTTTTATCTCTTGAAATAATGTATTTTTTTTTATTGCTCATATTTTTCTAATTTGATTTAGCTATAGCTTTATTTGTCTGAAGAGATGTGCCTAGGTCATTAGATAATGTACTTCGATTCCCAAGTACCTTTCACTTGTTGACACTATCAAGGAAACCCCACATAAAGTGTGTGTGTGCATTGGGTTGTCTTTACCCAAATGCATCACTCTGCATTTGTCTATGTTCAACTTCATGTCCCATTTGTTCACCCATACAAATATACAGTAGTGGTGAGATCTTGTTGGAGGTATTCAATACTGGTACTATTTTTACATGGACAACCTATCTTTGTGTCATCTGCATATTTTGTTGTCCAGCAGGTTAATTTTTCTGTCAGGTCAGCAATAAATATTTTGTAAAGAACTGGGCCCATCACCCAATCCCTGAGAGATACCACTAGTTACCCTCCCAAAATCTGAAGAATGTCTGTTAAAAATTACACTTTGACACCTATCAGATAACCATTTTATAACCCAATTTATAATGACATTTTTAATATTGGCACTTTCCACTTTCTTGATAATGGCCCATTGTGGAGTGAGACCAAAGGCTTCATTGAAATCTAAATATATAACATCACAAAGAATCTTATTATCTAAGGAATAGCTACTTTTTTTCCACAAAATCACAGCAAATTTGTTGCACAGTTTCTTCCCTTGTTAAAGACATGCTGATCATTATCATAATTTTCTATGGACGACATCATGTTATCCTTGATAATACTTTCTAGAATTTTAAAGACCACACTGGTTAAGCTAATAGGTCTATAGTTACTTGTTAGATCCTTAATACCCTTTTTGTAAATCAGGAAAAGTATGGAAACAGAACTTGCAGTCCACAAAGTATTACTTAATGATGCATTTCTGTTAGTGTACTTTAAATTATTTTTCTTGTTGCATTTTCTTCCTCACCCCCTCATCCCCAGGATGCCTCTGGAAATGAGCTGTTAACAGCTTAGTACATCTTTCCTGGTTAAACTTTTGAAATAAATAAATACATAAATAAATATTACACATTGAAGGTACCACTTACAATGACACTGCAAGAGTTGGAACAGGCAATAATTGTTGCAACAATTAAGCCAACAAGGGCAGCAGACACAGGCAGTGGAGATGGAGCAATATCGTAATTTCAGGGAGCCTGTGGATAGAAACACTGACATAAGTGCTAGCAGGAGCAGTTCTTGGGGGGGGGAGGGTGTATAAGCAGGACTTGGGTGATT
Organism: Neoceratodus forsteri; assembly: GCA_016271365.2. Classification (NCBI taxonomy): domain Eukaryota; kingdom Metazoa; phylum Chordata; order Ceratodontiformes; family Ceratodontidae; genus Neoceratodus; species Neoceratodus forsteri. Next base: position 736,366,696 of record CM057454.1, read on the forward strand.
TTCAAAAGAAAAAGAAGAAAGAGGCTTCAAAAAAGCAAGGTAAAACACAACCTTCTAAAAAACAGTGTGGAACGCGTAGGAAAGAAATACCCTAGTAAATACAGTTGAGGTGGATGAATTGTTTCACAATCCTTTAGCTGAGCTGCCTGAACAACTGGTGGATGTGAAAGAAGAAGACCATGGTGGCCATCCCTGGCCACTGCACCAAAGAGTGCCACAAGACCAAACCAGTCACACTGGCAGTGTGGGATTTCTTTAGAGTGGACAAAGAATCTCAAATGCATGCACAGGGCTTTCAGTGTGTAAAGACAGACTTTATCAGTAAGGAGGGTGCATGTGTGGTAACATCTACCATGAAAGGGCATAATGTAGTGTAGGTCTCAGTATGAGAAAGGATACCAATGCATGTCATCAGCACTTGGCAGTGATGATGATGATGATGGTGATGATGACTAACAGGAAGTGGCAAATGTTTGTGGTAAAGAGAAAAAGGAACAGAAGGAAGTCATTGTAGTTCAAGTGGCAGCACAACCCCATTCTCCTCCATCTGTTGGTTGTTTAACTCATTTACTTCAACAGATCTGAAAAGTTGCAGATCCCCAGGCACCTCCACCCCCAGTGGTGGCAAAAGTAGGAGCCAACCATTTGTGGGACCCCCAAAAAAACAGGTCAACCCTCTCTGGTATAGTCTGTAGAAATGAGCCAGAACTATAAAGTCAACAAGCCTGAGGCTAAAGTGATAACAAAAGTCATTAGAGAAATGCTAGCCACTGACTTGCTTCCATTCTCCTGTGTGAGCACTGAAGGTTTTTTATCACTAATGCAAGTTACTGCGTCAGGTCACCATGTTGCCAGCTGCATGTACTTCTCCACAGTGACACATCCAGATTTGTATCAACTGGCAGCAAGACTGTGTCACATGTCCTGAGAATATCCATTTAGCTGATGGTTCATATCATCATTGACATGTAGACTGGTCAGACATAGTAACATACAATGGTTAAATAGTTACTTTACAGTCAGCATGGAATCTAGAACCATCTTGTGTGCCCCCACCCACACTACATAAGCAGGTATGAATAAATATTCAGACCCAGAATTAGCAGCTCAATCCTTGCCCATTCACAAACTTTAAATTGCTTTCTCATTAGGGGTGCAACTGGTTATAGCCGAAATCAGTTAAAGCAAATAACCTAGTACACACCCCCTTCCCCAATGGAAAATCATTCAAATATTATGTTTATTTTCTGCCTCAAATGGCTACTCACTTATAGTATATCCCAAAGGAGAGTGGGGTCTCTGAGTCTTCAGTTCAGAGCTCTGATGTGAATTGTCAGCCCAGCCACCACACTTCATGGTCGATTACCCATCAGCTGGGTCCCCATTCTAAAATGGTAGCTGCCTGAAGAAGTTCCTTTTAAATAAAGTGCACTTACTAATTGGCTTACAATACTTCAAATAATGTGCAGTCCCTTGCCGGTGTGGCTGGTGATTGGTAGGGAGCCAGCCAATGGAGACAGCCATACATCTCCTAAACATTAAACAACCCAGAATTAGCAGCTCTACCCTTGCTCATTTACAAACTTTAAATTACTTTTCTCATTATTGGTGAAACTGGTTGTGGCACAAATCAGTTAAAGAAAAAAAAAGCAGCCATACCTCCCCCCCCATGACAAATCATTCAAATATTACAATTTGCTTTCTGCCTCAAATGGCTACTCACTTATTTTATCCCAAAGAAGAGAGGGAGTCTCTTAATCTTTGATTCAAAGCTCTGATGTAAATCATCAGCCCAGCCACCAAACATCATGGTGGACCACCCATCAGCTTGGTCCCTATTCTTAAACGTAATTGCCTGAGTTGGTTCCTTTCAAATAAGGCGCACTGCCTACTTGACTTGGCTTATTTTATATAAGGTACAGTCTCCAGCCAATGTGCTGGTGATTAGTGGAGAACCAGCTTCTGGAGACAGCCATACATCTCCTAAATACTAAACAAACCCAGAATTAGCAGCTCAACCCTTGTTCATGCACGAACTTTGCTTTGCACTGAGTTCTTTGCTTTAACTGATTTGTGCTGTAGTCAGCTGCACCCAAATGAGAAAAACAATTCAAAGTTTGTGAATGAGCAAGGGCTGAGATTCAAATTCTGGGTTTTATGTCTAGGATATGTATGGCTGTCCCCATGACCTGATGCACCACCAATCACAAGCACATTGACTGGGGATTGCACCTTATTTAAAATATGCCAATTAGCCAGTACACCTTATTTAAAAGGAGCCAACTTGGGCAGTTATATTTTAGAATAGGGATCCAGCCAATGGGTGGTCCACTGTGATGTTTGGTGGCTGGGCTGACAAATCACATCAGAGCTCTGATTTGAACACAAATATACCCTTACTCCTCCTTGGGATTAAAAAAAGTGAGTAGCGATTTGAGGCAGAAAGCAAATTATCAATCAATCAATCAATCAAAATCTTTATTTAGTCAGGCGAACATCATTGAGCGTAGCTCATTTACAAGATGGACCTGAGTGGTCATACAAATAAGAGTACAAGTATTTTGACATAGACAAGAAAAACATAAACAACAGTACAATGACATAAAATGAGAGTATACAACAATTTACATATATACAATGTACAGTAAAATCACTTAACCTGTAGGAAAAGGAGAGAATAGATATAGCAGGCATAGTATACAATAATAAAGCCTATATGGCTTTTTATAAGAAAAATAGCAGCTGACTGGATAATAGAAGGGAACTAACATAATGGAATACAGAAGGGGGATGCAGGTTGGATGGAGATTAGGCCTTATGGAAGCAATTGCAGAACTCTGGAAATATGGTGGAGAATAATCTTTTGAAGGATGATAAGGGTAAGAGGGTATTTAGATTCATAGATTTTTGGAGTGAGTTCCAAGTAACTGCTAGGGAGTAGCTGATAGCAGCCCTCCCAAACCGGGTGCAGGCATTGGGGACCTTTAACATGATGAGTTTACTGATCCTTAAGGTGTATGGCCTAGAAGTAATTCGGGTAAAACAGTCTGTGATATAGGAGGGGAGTTTGCCTGATAAAGCTTTGAAGATCCAGATTGCAGCATTCCTATTTCTTCTGTGTTGTAGTGATGTCCAATTAACTGCCATATAAAGAGAGCAATGATGGGTGCTGGAGGGAAGGTCAGTAATAAATCTGATGGATCTATGATACAGGGTGTCCAGCTTATTTAGGAGGGAGAGTGAGCAATGGCCATAGAGAAAGTCAGCATAATCAACGAGGGTTAGGAATGATGCCTGGATTAATCTTTGTTTGGAGTCTCTGGTAAGGTAGTGTTTTATTCTATAAAATAGGCCAAGTCTTTGTCTCAACTTTTTTAGTAGCTCTTCAATATGGACAGAGTAGTCGAGCTTATTATCAATCCAGACTCCAAGATATTTGAACTTGTCCACAAATTCCAGCTTCTCTCCAAGTAAGGTGGATAATTGTAGGGTGATGGGTGATGGGGTAATGGCAGAGCAACTCTTTGTGGCAAAAAGCATAGCTTTTGTATTTTTGGCATTTAGAAGTAATTTTATTTCCAATAGATTGTGTTGCAGGATGGAGAATTCTGATTGTAACAGCTCACAGGCTTTAGGTAATGAGGGATTGCTGACATATAGTACAGTATCATCAGCAAACAAATGAATGTTAGATTGAGAGAGGTTGGCATCGATATTATTAATATAAATGGCAAAGAGGATAGGGCCAAGAATAGAGCCTTGCAGTACACCTCTTAGCAGTGGTTTTAAGGTGGATAGGTAATTTTCATTTTTTTACCAATTGTGACCTATCAGATAGATAGCACTTAAACCAGCTGAGTGAGAGAGAATCCAGGCCTAGAGAGCTAAGGGAGGTGAGTAATGATTCATGATCCACTGTGTCAAATGCTTTACTCAAGTCCAGAAACACAGCACAGGTACAATTCTTCTTATCCAAGGCAATCTGCCAGTCGTTAGTTACTTTGGCTAGGGGCAGAGATGGTGCTATGCCTTGATCTAAATCCTGATTGTGCTGGAATTAGGAGGTTGTTTTTATCCAGATAGGCCCTTAACTGTGAGTTTACTAATTTTTCAAGCATCTTGGATAGTACCGGTAGGATGGAAATGGGCCTGTAATTGTTGAGATCCGTGGGATCACCAGATTTAAGTAGTGGAACTACTTGAGCTGTTTTCCAAGTGGAGGGAATGGATCCGTAGCTAGGGAAAGATTGAAGAGATGAGTGAGGGGGGCAGATAAGGCGTGTGATGCTATTTTAAGGAAGTAGGGATCCAGGGAGTCTGTACCTGCACTCTTAGAAGTATCTAAATTAGATAGGAGGTCTTCTACTTCTTTCAAGGATATTGGGTTGAAGGAGAATGTTGAAGTAGCCTTTTGTCCAACAGTGGATTGAAGGTTCAAAGATGATCTCAAGAGACTTGCAGGTGAGCAGTCAAATGCTAGGCCAGCTGTGGTGAAGTGGTCATTGAAGGTATTTAGGATTTCTTGCTTGCCCGTAATTTCTGTGTCATTTAGTAGCAGTTTGGAGGTTAAGGCAGGGGTAGAGTTTTTGCCCAGAATTCCCTTTATAGTACCCCAAAGTCTGGATGGGTTATTGTAGGATGCATCTAATTCAGCTCTATAATAGGCAGCTTTGGCAATTCTTATTTGTTTTGTACATGAATTTCTTGCTTTTCTGAATTGAAGCCAGTCTCTGGTATCCTTTGTTTTTCTTGCCTTTTTCCAAAGTTTGTCTCTGGCTAACAAGGCTGATTTAAGGTCAGTAGTGAACCAAGGACAAGATCTTACTTTAGTTCTGATACCGTGATTGGTGCATGAATATTGAGAGCATTAGTGATGATGTCCTTTAAGATCTGAGAGCTGTTTCAACTGAGGTTGTAAGGTAAAAGTCTTGCCAATATGTTGTATTGCACAAATCATGGAGATATTCTGAGATGTTGAATTTCTTTTTGACCTTTGAGGACAAATTCTGCAGGATTGATGGTTTGAATGTAGATCTTATGCCAGCTATAGGACAATGATCACTTACATCACTCGGTAGTACTCCTGCATGTGAATATAAGTGAGGCTTGTTTACCAACATAATATCCAGGAGCGGAGCTGTTGCTAGAGTTTTTAGGTTAATCCTGGTTGGATCTTTGATTAATTGTGTGAATCCATAGGTGTCACAGAAGGTTACCAGTGGTGCAGATACATTAGATAGCCAGTTTAAATTCAAATCACCAAGGATGATGGTATCTTCAGGGCCTAGATTGAGTATTGATCCTAGGTGAGATAGGAGTTTGAGGCCTGCAGAGGGGGGCCTATAGCAGCCAATCAATTTAAATGAAGACAAGTTTGGAAGGGATATTTTAATTGACAAGCATTCAAATTCCTTTGGTTCGGATGTATTGATGAGGCAGGATGCAGAGATGGTGTCCTTAATGTATATGGCCACCCCACCACCCCTGGAAGGGCGATCTGATCTGAAGAGCTGATAATTGGGAAGATATATATCACTGTCGTTTGTTGTAGGTCTGAGAGCCAAGTTTCAGAGATAACCAGGAAGTCAGGTAGAGTATGTGCAACCCAGGCCTGTATTAAGAAGAACTTTTTTAGAAGGCTGCAAGCATTGAAGTGAAGGAAGCTTAGGCCATTTATGGAGGTTAGATCAGCAGGGGATAAAAAAACTTTCAATGGGGCCAGGATTTATTTCAATAGTACCAATGCAGATCAGAAGGAAGAAGATTAATTTGAGGAGGGCACCAAGTGAAAGGGATAGGGAGTGGTCAGAGCATTTCCTCCTCTTCTTGGGTGCCCACTGTATAATGGGTGAAAGTCCTGTTATATAGGTATGAGATTTATCGTAACATAATAATCTGATGGACAGGCATAGTGGGTTAATATAAAGCCAGGATGCAAGTAAGGTACTTGAGGAATGTTGTATTGTTAGAGAGACTTTATGTGGGATACCCCAGGGGTTGCAGTGTAAAAATGGTTGGAAATAAATAAGGAATTGGTGGGTGTCCATTGGGGATGGCAGGGGTGGGCAGACCATATTCACTACCTTATTCACCATGGCAAGGGGTATATCATGATTATCATATGGGAATGGGGAAAATGAGAGGCTCAGGAGCAAAAGGAAGCAAAGTAGCATTGTGGAGGTTAGGTAAGGGTTAAGAGAGGAAGGGAAATAGCTGTGGGCGTGAATTAGGGAAATGGCGGGAGAAAGTGTATAAAAAGAATCAACTGAGAGGGGGGCGGGCAAAATTTTGTGGCTTTGCCCATACCTTTCTGCCTGCTACTCCCGGCCTCCTGGATCCCCGGTCGGCTAGGCGGACGCCGCTGTCCCGCTGGCGGCTCAGAGCCCCTCCGCTCCCTGGAACTCGAGGGCTGCGCCGGCTACAAGGTGGGGGACAGAGGAGAAGGCAGTGAGCAAGGTACTTTTATTGCAGTAATCTGCAATAAGGTGCTAAAATTCAGGATTTACACAACAAAAGACTGGGAGGGTATGGGGGGGTTAGACGCCTAAGCGTCTAGCCTACACAGAATTTCAAAAGGCTGTAATCACTATCTTAAACACAACAAAACAACCCTTAAATCGGGCACATTTCAAGAGCAAAACAGCTCTTTTTAGGTGGAATTGAGAAGAATTAAAAAAAAAAGCAGAAATCCCGGCCAGAATAGTGTTGCAAAGCCCAGCTAAAGTCTATGGGAAAAGGCGCTGTCAACGGAAGCAAGGCAGGGGCTGTGGTCAGCTTTCCGATTGGTTTGCGGCTTTGCCTGTACCTTTCTGCCTGCTTCTCCTGGCCTCCTGGATCCCGGTCGGCTGGCGGACGCCGCCCCGTCCACTGGCTGGCTCGGAGCCCCTCCGGCTCCCTGGAACTCCGAGGCTGCCGGCTACAAGGTGGGGACAGAGGAGAAGGCAGTGAGCAAGGTACTTTATTGCAGTAATCTGCAATAAGGTGCTAAAATTCAGGATTTACACAACAAAAGACTGGGAGGGTATGGGGTTAGGCCTGCTGCCTAGCCTACACAGAATTTCAAAAGGCTGTAATCACTATCTTAAAATACAACAAAACAACCCTTAAATCGGGCACATTTCAAGAGTAAAACAGCTCTTTTTAGGTGGAATTGAGAAGAATTAAAAAAGCAGAAATCCCGGCCAGAATAGTGTTGCAAAGCCCAGCTAAAGTCTATGGGAAAGGCGCACCAATCGGAAGCAAGGCAGAGACAGCGGTCGCTTTCCGATTGGTTTGCGGCTTTGCCTGTACCTTTCTGCCTGCTTCTCCCGGCCTCCTGGATCCCCCGGTCGGCTAGGGCGGACGCCGCCCGTCCCGCTGGCGGCTCGAGACCCCTCGCCCTGAACCCGAGGGCTGCGCTGCTACAAGGTGGGGGACAGAGGAGAAGGCAGTGAGCAGGTACTTTTATTGCAGTAATCTGCAAAAGGTGCTAAAATTCAGGATTTACACAACAAAAGACTGGGAGGGTATGGGGGTTAAGTGCCTAAGCTGCCTAGCCTCATACAGAATTTCAAAAGGCTGTAATCACTATCTTAAAATACAACAAAACAACCCTTAAATCGGCACATTTCAAGAGTAAAACAGCTCTTTTAGGTGGAATTGAGAAGAATTAAAATAAAAGCAGAAATCCGGCCAGAATAGTGTTGCAAAGCCCAGCTAAAGTCTATGGAAAGGCGCACCGATCGGAAGCAAGGCAGAGACAGCAGCGTCGCTCGATTGGTTTGCGGCTTTGCCTGCACTTTCTGCCTGCTTCTCCCAGCCTCCTGGATCCCTCGGCTCAGCAGGGCGGACGCGGCCCCGCTGGAGCCTGGAGCCCTCTGCTCCCTGGAACTCGAGGGCTGCGCCCGGCTTTCTGCCTGCTTCTCCCGCCTCCTGGATCCCCGGTCAGCTAGGCGGACACCGCTGGCCCCGCTGGCGGCTCAGAGCCTCCGCCTCCCTGGAACTCGAGGGCTGCACCGGCTTTCTGCCTGCTTCTCCCGGCCTCCTGGATCCCTGGTCGGCTAGGCGGACGCCGCCATCCCACTGGCGGCTCGGAGCCCCTCAGCTCCCTGGAACTCGAGGGCTGTGCCGGCTTTCTGCCTGCTTCTCCCGGCCTCCTGGATCCCCGGTCAGCTAGGCGGACGCCGCCATCCCGCTGGCGGCTCGGAGCCCCTCCGCTCCCTGGAACTCGAGGGCTGCGCCGGCTTTCTGCCTGCTTCTTCCGGCCTCCTGGATCGATTGATTTGCTGGGGGGGTGAAGTTGTTCACTGGATTCTCTGCTTTAACTCATTTGTGCTATTAACAGTTGCACACATAACAAGAAAAGCAATTTAAAGTTTGTGAATGAGCATGGACTGAGTTGTGAATTTTGGATTGGTTAAATATTTAGGAGACGCATAGCTGTCTCCATTAGCTGGCTTCCTACCAATCACCAGCAGACTGGCTGGGAACCACACCTTATTTAAAGAAAGTAAATTAGGTAGTGCACCTTATTTAGCAGGAGCCAGATCAGGCAGGTACATTTAAAATAGGAATTGAGACAATTGGTGGTCCTCTGTGACATTTGGTGGCTGAGATGACCATTTACATCAGAGCTCTCAATTGAAGAATAAGAGACCCCCACTCCCCTTTGGGATAAAGAAGGCACATTGTAATATTTGGATTATTTGCCCTTGGAGAGGGAAGGTGTACACTGGCTTCTTTGCTTACTTTAAATGAATAAATATTATGTGTAAACATGTACAAACATAAAGAGATTCCCTGCCCAATCCACTAGCCAGAATATTAAGTGATTTCCTTGGTAAGCAAAAATTTGTTCAGGCATTTCTTGAAGGAGCCCACTGCCTTCATGTCCCCTGTCTGCACTGGTAGGCTGTTCCACAGGTTCACCAGACTCTGGAAGAAGTAATGATTCCTAATGTTATCTCTGAATTTACCACTACTTATCTTTTGGGCACTTCCCTATGCCTTATTTGTAAACTCCAGATCAAACATATCTGTATGCTTGATGTTGCTGGTACCATTGAGAATACAGAAAATTCAAACCAAGTCACCTCTCAGCCTCCTTTTTTCCAATGTGAACATGTTAAAGGTCACAAGTCTTTCCTCGTGGCATTTGTTTTCCGCAGCCATGATAATTTTTGTGGTCCTGAATCCCACCCACTCAACCACCTCAATGTCCTGTTTGTATTGGGGACCCCGAAATGACATACAGTACTCCAGGTGGGGACCAACCAAGGACTTGTAAAGAGGCAGGATGCCTTCTCCTGCCCTGCTGATCAACCCCCTTTTGATGCACCTCAGCATTCTGCAGACCCTCTTCACAGCAGTGACACACTGCTTGTCATGCATCTTCCCCAAATCTGTTATGAGCAACAAGTCCTTTACCTCCTCCAGTTCAGCAAAAAGAGACTCACACAGTGTGTAGGTCCTAACTCTGTTTCATATCCCAATGTATAGCACCTCGCATTTGGTTACATTGAATTTGAGATTCCAAGAGTATGACCAATCACCCAGCCTGTTCAGGTCCTCCTGAAGTTTGTCCCCATCCTCATATGAGTCTACCACCCTTACCAGTTTAGTGTTGTTATCAATATTAAGCAACCTGCTAAAGATCCCAGCTTCCAGACTATTTACAAAAATGTTGAACAGCAGTGGCCCTAGCACCAGTCTCTGATGGATACCACTGAATACCCCTCTCCTTTTGGAGTAGTGCCGATCTACCACAGACCTCTGCTGCCGACTCCCAAGACAGTAAGCAATCTTCCTGTTGTGTGCCTCATGTATATCACCCTGGTGTACTTTGACCAGGAGTTTGTCAGGTGCCACAGTGTCAAATGCTTTGCTGAAGTCCAAATAGACCAGGTCTATGACCCTTCCCCTGTCCACCCCCTCTTGTCACCCCCTTAAAGAAGGTGATCAGATTGGCCTAGCATGATCTGCTATTCAAACTTCAGTGCTGTGAACTCCTTGTCTGCAAGAACTGCTAAAACTGAAGGTGGACAAAGCAATGGGTCCTGATGGAATTCACCCAGAATTCTAAAAGAATTAAGGGAGGAACTAGTGAAACCACTGGCTACTCTTTTTAATAAATCATGGGAGGATGGTGTGGTACCCAAGGACTGGAGGAAGGCAGATGTGATTCCCCTTCACAAAAGTGGGACCAAGACAGAGGCAGGAAACTAAGACCTGTCAGTCTGACCTCTGTGGTAGGGAAAGTGATGGAGTCACTTGAAGGAAAGAATAGTTGAGTACCTAGAGGCCAGTGGGGCACAGGACCCAAGGCAGCATGGGTTCACAGCGGAAGGTCATGTCAGACAGAATCTAATAGATTTCTTTTGACTGGGTGACCAAAGTAGTAGACCAGGGAGGGGCTGTGACATGGCCTACCTAGACTTTAGCAAGGCATTTGACACAGTCCCACACAAAAGATTAATAGTCAAATTAACCAGCCTGGGAGTGGGTCCCAGGGTGGTAGCCTGGGTAAAACATTGGCTGCACAACAGGACACAGAAGATAATTGTAAATAAAGTCCACGCTGAAGAAAGAGGGGTTACTAGTGGGGTACCGCAGGGTTCAGTATTGGGTCGAGTCCTTTGTAATGTCTTCATCAGTGACATTGAAGAGGAACTGGAAGGAAAAGTATGCCTTTTTGCAGATGACACAAAGATCTGCAACAGGGTTGATACACAAGGAGGTGTGGAAAGGATGAAAAGGGACTTGGCAAGGTTGGAAGAAATGGTCAGAAGTATGGCAGCTAGGATTCAATGCAAAGAAGTGCAAAATAATGCACCTGGGAAACAAGAACCCAGGTGAAGAATACACCGTGGGTGGGGAGGTAGTAACAACAACAAAATAGGAAAGGGACCTGGGGGTAATCATATCAGATGACCTTAAGGTTAGCAAGCAATGTGAGAAGGCAGTAGGGAGGGCTGGGGGTATACTGGGATGTATAGGGAGAGGCATCAGCAGCAGAAAACAGGAAGTTGTTATCCCTCTGTACAGACAGTTGGTGAGACCCCATCTGGAGTACTGTGTCCAGTTCTGGAGACCCCATCTCCACAAGGACATAGACAGGATAGAGGTAGACCAGAGGAGGGCAACTAAAATGGTGCAGGGTCTGCAAGAAAAGCCGTATGAGGAGAGACTAAAGGAGCTTAATATGTATACCCTTGACGAAAGAAGGGAAAGGGGGGACATGTTAGAAACTTTTAAGTACCTCAGTGGAATCAACAAAGTCCAAGAGGGTAGCATCTTTCAGAAAAGAGACGTGCAAGAACAAGGGACACAATTTAAAGATAGAAGGAGGGCGGTTCAGGGGCAATGTGAGAAGTATTATTTCACAGAGAGGGTAGTGGATGCATGGAACAGCCTTCCTGAGGAGGTTGTGGGGTCTAAAACTGTGGGAGAATTCAAGAATGCATGGGACAGACATAAGGCAATTCTTGTGGGGGGTAGGAAGAAATAGGCTGTTGGTTAACTAGGATCTGCGGCCTATACTGTAGGTAGGGAAATGGGCAGACTAGATGGGCCAAGCGGTCCTTATCTGCTGTCAAAGTCTATGTTTCTATGTTTCAACCAAGTGCTCTATTATTCTGTCCTTGATAATATCTTCCAAGATCTTGCCCAACACTGAAGACAGGCTAACCAGCCTGCATTTGTGGCTTGAATGCATGAAGTCCCAATATGAGCTGAAGGAGAAGATCACATCTAGTAATGAGGTAGAAAGACTAAGAAAACATTTCTTAGCACACATTTTAAGGAAATGTGTACAACTGGCCACAACATCCTGCCCACCCTATTAGATCTTTGCTTCAGGGATACATTTGGGAATCCCATTCATGGGGGAGAAGGCAGTAAGGATTAACAGTCCAAAGAAGACTGACCTATTCATCTGATGTTTGCACATGTGGTCTGAAAAAGGGCTATAGGCATAAGCCTAGTGAAAGAGGAACAGTCATCACTTGCACACCCAGTGACAGGCCAGGTACAGGAGGGACAGGAGTGAGCCTGTGGATTCCAAAGTGCTACGGCTTCTGCACATGAGGAGAGCCACTGGTCCTTGTTCTTGAATCAACAGAAAACATCTGCTACTGCTGCCGCTATTGTTGCTGTTAAAAATCAAAACAAATCAGTCAGTGGCACCTCAAGCTTCTGCAGGAAAACTGTCCAGCTAGGCTTGATTAAAAAAGACTGGCAAGTTATAAGACTGGCAAGTTATGATCTTCAACAATGGTGCCAGAGATGGCAGCACACAAAATGGTGCAGGACTATCTGGATGACAACATGGTAGTGACAGAAGGAGATGAGCCCCCACTGTATTGGTATCAAAAAAAGGCCACCTGGCCCTCTTCTACAGAGGTAGCCATTGACTACCTCAGTTGTTTATCTACAAGAACATACAGTACTCAGAAAGAATCCTCAGTGCTACAGGCAGTATAGTCAGCAACAAATGATGTGCCTTTCCATGCAAAATGAATAGACACTCACTTTTGTAAAAGTAAACCTGCCCCTTTTTGACAAGACCTACTCCACTCCAAGGTTCATGGCAATGAATCTCCTACACTACCTGTTTCAACACAGGCAGATGATGAGGTGGCTGGTGAAGGTGTCTGTGTCCATTAGTTTTACTAAAAATACCTTAAATCCATCTTCATGCTGTCTTTGCTGTCTATTCCTTACACCTATCCTCAAATGCTTCACTTTTGTCATCAACATTAATGTTGTTATTGGTTACTAGGCTTGGCCGGGTGTCTGCTTTCCTCCTGCTCCTCACTGATCTGCAAAATTATCCACCCACTCCTTAGTGTCTTGCCCACATATCTGTCTGAACTGATCATCTGAGACATGCCTGGGTTTTTTATGGTGTCTGCTGGCATGTCCTGTGCAGACTGTATATCTCCAAGTCTAACTCTTGGAGAGTGGGGCAATCTTTTACTATAGGGACTAACCCATATTGGCTGTTCCTTTTCATCATAGGCCGGATTATTCCAGTGTTGTACTGTGAGAAACATTTACAAGAATGTTTGCTGACCTGTGACCTATCAGATATAGGCACCTTGTTTAACCCTTAACTTCAGCCTTACAAATAATTATGGACATTTTTATTTGGAGGGGGGCAAAGTTTGCCAAGTACTCTGTCCAGCACTTGTCCTTGGCATAACATAAAGAATTGCTCACATCTGTTAGTGGAATAGACATAGTTTTTGGAACTAGTAGCCTTCATACATCGTGAGCTGCTTCCCCGTTGTCTTTAGATTTGTGGTCATGCATTGGCTGCTTTACACAAACATTTATTTAGTGGGCCAGGTTGGCCAAGTACTTTGAATCTAACACAGTATTGTTAACATGGCAGGATGCCTCGTCCACATTCAGTAGTGTCTGAAAGGATATCGTTTTTGGAACCAGTAACCTTCATGCACTGTGGAACCTGTTTTTCTATAGCTAATCTTCAGATTGTAGTCCATTTAAAATAATTTACTCCATGATTTATTATTACATAATGGCAACAGGTACTTCACTGCTCCTAACTGAGGCTTTTGCAGCAGATGACCAAAAATATTATAACATGATTAATGTTTACTTAGTGCTGAGGTGTGAACTTGCTGTTATAACCCTATGCTAATCACAAACTGACAACGCTGCAATTGCCTCTAACTTGAGCCTGAGTCAGTGGGCCCAGTACTCAGAAGCTGACAATGTGTGCCTATACACAATTTAATCATTCAAGAGTTGTGATTTTGCTAGTACTTGCCATTTTCTTATTATTAGCTTGAAGTTTATTACAGTTTTTAAAGTGGTTTACAAAATGGGGTAAAGAAATCCAGCATTCTGATTGGCAACTACATCATCTGAGCCATGTCCTTATCAGATGATATAGTAGCCAACCGGCACTACCACTACACTCCTCAGCCCCATAACACCAACAAATCAGTGAGCTGTGCCAACTGAAAACAGAAACACAGACTGGCACAGTTCACAATGTAACGTCTTTCTCACCGAGCTCGCGGTCTGCTGCCCCAAAACACACATTGCGCAACCTGCATTATACAAAACAAAAATAAAAAGTGAGTACCTCAATAGTTTTTTTTTTCTGTCCCTATCTTGTCTCTTCCTGACAGGTGAACTCTCGCTCTCACTTTCAGCTCTGCAATTAAAAACTTCCACGATAAACAGCACTGTAACCTCCAGTATCTCGCAACGTGCCCTACATATCCTGTCTCCATATTTTCTACTGAGCAACAAATTCAAAATCCAGTAGACGGAAGGGAACTAATAAATGCAAAAAAGTGACATCTGAAAACTTGCCGCAGTACTGACCGCAATCTCCACACTTCAGCGGACAACCGGAAGTAAATCACTAATGCTCATCTCCATCCTGTGGTCACAAATAAAAATAGTCATTCTCTAAAGCAAAAGAAACAAAATAAAATAGTTAAGCAGCACAATATGCAACCTGATACACAACCTCATGCTTAAAAATAAATGAAATCTTGACTGGAGCGAGGTGGGCTGGAACAGCTACCGGAAATAAAAATAATCCCGATACTGCTGCCGATTTCTCTCCCAATATTTAAAAAAAAAATCTCATTCAACAACTATTTATTTCTCACTCAGACTCTATACTGCCAATGAAACAGTTTGACACACACTTACTAGGCAAACTATTTTTTTTACCATTTCAGGTACTAAAATCTCCTTTTGCTATATTTTTTACTACTTCATGTTTTTTTGTTTTATCCATAAAATAATTACTTGGATGCCCATTTTATAAGCGCAATAACACACTCTGAGGTGTGGTTTATCGCCTGATAAGAGCATGTCCAGTGGCATAAGGCACTCGGTGCAAGCGCCTCGTGCCTTAGTACACCCCTGGGCATGCTCTTATCAGGCGATAAACCACACCTCGTCGTGTGTTATTGCTCGCATACTCCACGGCATAATAAACATAACAACACGCTTGGTCTAGAATACATATAATTGTTGTACACTGGTGTTATTTAATTCAAAATATGCAGAAGCTTAGCACTTAGTAACTCTACAAAAATCCCAAAATGTCTAAATAAGCCATTCTTTGAGTTCCTTTCCTTGGACATTGACCACCAGACTAGTTGTGCTGTC
This sequence comes from Neoceratodus forsteri, assembly GCA_016271365.2. Classification (NCBI taxonomy): domain Eukaryota; kingdom Metazoa; phylum Chordata; order Ceratodontiformes; family Ceratodontidae; genus Neoceratodus; species Neoceratodus forsteri. The sequence continues at coordinate 736,381,834 of CM057454.1, forward strand.
TGTGGCTAGACAGCCTAACTACGCAAATCATTTAGATGTGAATTTAGGAATGGCAGAAATATGGTTGCATGATATACATCTGACAGAAAGAACATTGTTATACAAAGACATTTTATAGCCTGTTGACATACAGATTGTTTTTAGGCTGACAATAATGAGTTGCAATCAACTGTGATCAGTTTAGACTCCCATGCTGCTCTGCTTATGCCATAAGGGAGCTTTCTAGAGTACCCATTTTGCATTGTAACTGAACATATTAGACCTATGTCTGTGAGCCAGTTGCTCCAATTTTAAACCATTAATTATTCTTTTTTCATTTATTCTTTATTCATATAGAGAGGACAACATACTGAAAGTCAAACAGTATATGTACTTCCAATAAAGATAGGCCAAAGCCTGACCCAACAAGGGCTTAGTACATAAGTTATATATGGACAAGTGGAATCCTAAGCAATGCAGCATGATTCTAGTCAGGTAAATGTACACAATAAATTAAAAAAAGAGACAGTGTGAAAATACAAGGATTACCCAGGGGGATATCAGGCACAAGTGTCACTCATCACTTAAATAAGTTCTAGATTTCATAATGAGCATCAGGGTACAAACTCAGGATAATAAGCTAAATGGTGGATAAACCACTTCTGCCAGCAGATTTCAAATACTTCTTTTTGGTCTAAAAGACTGGCCGAGAGGCAATGCAGGGAATAAATTTCCCGGACAATTCTCACCCAAGACAGTTTGGTGGGAATGGTTGTGGTTAGTCACAGGCATGTAATTGCTTTATGGGCAGCAGCCACTAACAAAATCTTTTGTTTATAGGTGGTTTTATCAACCTTTGTTCCTTGGGGGAGGGTAAATTTTAACAGGAACACTGGGTGGTCGAGGGCTGTCATATCATAAACCTCCTGTAACTCATCTGTCACCCCTTTCTATAACCCCTGAAGTAGGGGGCACAACCACAACACATGGGTCTGTCCCACAAGACCACTCCCACACCCTCACCAGCAGGGCCCTGATGGGTCCCCAGAATATATGGAGGTTAGCAGGGGTGTCCTAAAATATTGGGCCCTGAGTTTCCTTTAAACCATTAATTAGGTCATGTCACCCCTCTTTGTATATTGGGGCTCTGTGCTCTAGACATAACTGAAGAATAATTCGTTTAGCTACTAGCATTAACATATATATATGGTGTTTCTCAACTGTCATGGGACTAGAGTTGTAAACATTCCCCACAATGCAAATATCAGGGCTGTACAGGTTGTCTACAATCAGGTCTGTGACTAAATTGTCCATGACTGCAAATCAGAATGATTGAATTGCTGGACATTGCCATATTGGATGTGCTGTATAAATGGCCAATTCTCTTCTCCACATTTGACACATTGTGTGCAAGTTTGCGCATAACACGTAGTTATATTGGGGTGTAATACCTATTATGAAGAAACTTGTATTGCATTTGTTTTAGTTCTGTTAGGAAAGCAGCTCTTGTTTAAGAATCTCCAAATGTTTCTCCATTCCTAGCATTCAGCTGAAGGGCCTTAGATGTTTCATCAATGTAGATGTTACTTCAGAGGCATCTCCTTAAAGTGTGGTATATCATCAAGATTTTGATTTGTTTTATCCCTATTTTAAAGAGATCAGACTCTTCCCATTTGCCACCAATGTCTTTGTTGACATCCCTTAAATTGCCATGTGCAGAGGCGCATGTGCCACAGACAATGAAGAGCTTTAGTTGCTTATTGCATGGTAATTGGAACTATAAGTTCGCTTTGAATGACCATCTACCATAATGAGAAAAATATTCAATGAATGGACTTACAAAGTCTATATGGACCTTTTACCCTTTTGTTAGTCTGGGCATACATGGGGGTCTATATCTGGATATCTACAAGCCTCATGAATGTTTTTCCAGTAATCATTTAAACACTTAAAGGCAAACTGGAAGTCCAGTTACCGTACTGAACTTGCACCATGGTTTGATCTAATGCAGTAGTTTAAGAGTCACCCATTTACATTTTGAGTTATAATAAAATCTCTACTGGCACATCTTCATTATCATCGTGACATTTCTTTATAGATATTACAGAAATGTCAGGAAATAGCTTACCATGTCAAATGCTGCAACTGTAGTAGGTGAAATAATGAGAAAAAATAATAATATATATTTACAAATGGTACATTAGATAGTGGAAGCAACTATAACGTAATGGTCCACTTAGTATAGACCTGCCAAGTGACTAGCTATTATGTAGTCTAGCAAGTTTAGCAAGTTTTTAAGATCTGCTCCTTTATGCTGGTTGAAGATTGTGAACAGACAATTTTTTTTTCAGAAAAAAATATTAAAATGCTTACAGAAAACACTTGAAACATACAAAAAGCACTAGAAAAAATCATTTACATATATAGAACTTTTCCTTTTCTTTTACTTTTTCCAATTTTTGGTAATACTGCACCATATTTAAAGCAGCAGGGCAACGAAAACGGGTTAAAATTTGACCCCATCTTTCTTTCTTCTTAATCAATGGCAGATGTCTTCCAGCTTATTTTGGTGGTAACATTTTTTGTTTTCATTATCATTTAAGAAGTTTATGAAAGTTTTAAAATAATTATTTCTCAAGTAAAAAAGATACTGCCTCATTTTTGCAAAGGAATAGTATTGAAGACCTGAGAAGGGTAAGAATCCAGACAAAATACAACTGTACAGTGCATAGCATAGGAAAACCCAGATCAACAGTTCTGCCAATATTTTTCATAACCATAGCAGAAAATTCATTTTTTGGAATAACTTTTTTCATTGCACTACTGCTCTAATTAGGAACTGTGTAGTCTGAAATACAATATGTACTCATCTTAGCCCCTAAATTGTGTCTAGAACATTCTCACCCCTTCAAATAACACCTAATCTTTCTTGCTTTTACAAGTGTCAGAAGATAATTCTGTAGAAGTTTAACAAAATCGAGTAGACCATAAAATTACAAATCCAATTATCAGACAACCAAGAAAAACATATAATACAGTACAAAATACCTACTGGAATAGAATGTAGCCCAACAGCCGGTTCGTGGTGGGGGGGAGGGGGAGTGTAGGATATGCGATTATGAAATTACAAGACTAGTTGAAGGCAATAGCAGTCACCAGCAGAGGATAGGAGGACTGAAACTTGGGTAGCATTTCTTGTTGACTGCTAGCACCAAAACTGACATGACATAAGGTACCCTCCTTTTGTGGCCCTCATGCTATGGGCAGCTTGTGATTTTGGCAGTACAAATTATGTCAAACATTCCACCCCCAACCCTAGCAACATCAGGGTGGTTGCTGACCATGTGAAAGGAATCCTAGTGTCTGGTGATGTTGGGGGCTCCTCTTCTAAAATCCTGCCCCAGTCCTAGTCACAGCCTGATTGGATGTGTAGGATCATTTGACCTCCAGGTCACAAAATCAGGCTAAGTAGAAGAACAGAAGTGGGAAGGGGGGGTTCTAGCTTGACTCCAACCCCTACAGTCATGACATTGGCAACCTACCATGTAGAAGAAGTCTTAGTGTGTGGTTTAGCTGGTGGCTTCCCTTCTGCAAAGAGAATTCCAAAGTCTCATCATGACCCTGGCAGCAGCCCAATTGGTCGTGCATGGTCATGTGAACTCCTGGTTACATAATCAGACCATGTGGAATAAATAGAGGTGAGGAGGCGGAGTTCTGTATTGGTCCAGCAATTTTTGTCCTCAGTGGTGGTTTTATGCAGAGTGGAGTACTTTTGGCATCTGGCGGAGCTGGTGCTCCCCTCCAGTGAGGACAATTTGTGACAGGGTTGGGAATGACCCTGCCTCATTTGTTATGCAGACAGAGTTAAAAACAAGGACCTGGGAGTCACATGATGCAGACCTTTGAGTAGCAGCTCTTCCACTATGCTCCTGCTTTACCTGCTTTAATTTGTTTTTATTGCAGCTCTTGTGTTTATTTTTTTATTGGAGCACTACTGGGAGTTTGTGATTCTCTGCTGACATCTAACTCCTGGAGTGTGTAACTCTTTTTGCGAGATTGTGGCAGCGATGGATTCAGAAATGCATCAAGTGCCTCCTCACCATACACCATCACAAACCCTGGACAAAAGTTTAAAGCACACCAAGGGCCAAAACTCAGTGGCCAGGAAGGCTGCCACTACCACCCCGGTGCCTGTCCTCTTAACAGAGACCAAGTTTCTGGAAGAATGTCAGCCTTCCAAGTCAGCCCTACAATGTCTCACAAAGGAGCTGAAATCTATACAGGCAGACCTTGGTGAAGCCACAAAAGTGATCTTGGATGTGGCTGCCTGTACACCCTCTTTGGAACATTGGTGTGGCAGGGTTGAACCCGATATTACTTCCCTCCTGCAGAAGATCATTAAAATGGAGGCAAAACTGGAAGATCTGGAAAACCCAAGTCACTGATATAATATAGTTATTTTCAGCCTTCCAGAAGATGCGGAGGGTACCACCGCTGTGCTTTTCTCCCAAAAGCTGCTGGTCAAGATTGCCAGTCCATCCCCAAATAATCCGGTCTGCATTGTTGAAAGGACTCATCACTCTCTATGCTCTAGACTGGCAGAAGGCTACCCTCCTCATCCTTTTATATAAAAATTGTTGAACTATTTAGATAAACAACATGTTTTAATGAAAACAAGGGAGCTCTGGGAGATACTGTGTGGAGGAGTTAAACTTCAGAAAGCCCAGGACCTCCCTGTGGCTACCAGACAGAAGTGGGCTGCATACCACCCACTTGTGACAAAACCTATTGCTACTGGTGTCTGCTTTAAGGCTGCCTACCCAGCCCGGCTGTCAGTTTTCCACCATGGATCCTGGCTTACTTAAGACTTGGCTGAGCAAGCCTCCCCAGAACTGAAAAAAAGTGTTTCCTGACCTCTTCAAGGAGCATTGATCCCTGTCTCATGATGTAATCTCTAATTGGGAGATCCTGCTGTTGCACTACTGATGCTGCATTTTGCCGTCTCCTTCACCTAGTCTATTGTTTGCCCTGGACTTGATTCACTTACCAGGACTGATCGGTGGCTTGCCCAGTGGACTTTGTGCCTGGCTTCCCGATATCTCTTTTTAGTTCTCCTGATGGCTCTTCTTGGCTCCGACCTCACTGGGGACTGCTCTTTATCCTTTTTTTATTATAGGATTCCAGGACTTGGATACAGATGCCTCTCCCTGATTTCTGGCTTTGATTGGAGGGGAGTGGCTTCTCTTTTTGAACCAGTGGTACTGTTCGAATGCTCTGGATGGGTATCACGTCATTTCATCGCAAACATTACATCGCAAACAATTCATCGAAAAAACTTAATCGCAAACAACTTCATCGCAAGAAACAATTTACCACATGACATTTTATCGCAAACCCACAAGACGAAGCTTAACAAAAGAAAAGTACTAGTACCTTAGCTATACGATCGAGTAATGGGTTTGAAGATGCGTGAAAAAAGACGTGGAACCCCTGTTCACACTGTGGAGGGAATGGAACCAGGTAGTGCTGAGCCTGGTGATGTGTGTGCTAGGGCCATCCATCTGTCACAGCAGCAGACATTTTGGTCTATTTTGTTGTGCCTTCTTCTGCAACATCTAGGAAGCCCTTACTAATGCTGGCTTACTGAGCATCCAAGTCACTCCACAGTCTGGAGCTGGAGGGGCTTGAGCAGTGCCTGCACTTGATTCAGAATGCCTCTGGCACTCGAGCAGTGGGGTGAGTGCTATCCCACCCCTGATTTTGAACACCCTGCCTGTGGCACTTGAGCAGTTGGGTGAGCACCACCACCCTCTAATTTTAGAGCACCCTGTCCCTGACACTCAGCAGTGTTGCAAGCACCCCTCTTCCTGATTCAGGACATCTTACCTCCACTGCATGCCCAAAGTCCTCTAACTTGAGGCATGGAAGTTGGATTTTGGATTTGAACCTAGCGCAACAGAACAGCGAATTAATATACACTGAACTGTCATGCGCTGTAGAGTCTATGCGCTGAAATGTGTTGCCATCTAAATACCGCGCGGTAATTAACCGTGATGAAAAGTTTGCAATGAAAAGACATGGAACCTTCTGGATGATGTGCATAAGGATCACCACAATTGTCAGCCTGCAGGACATGCTCATCTGCTTTTGCCATTTTGTTTCTGATAGCTTCAGAAGGTCTGCTGAGTGATTCTACCCCTGACATTTTGGACTTATAGGTATGCAGACTGGCTATTGATGTGAGGGTGTTGTATTCTGTACAGCACTGGCTTTCCTGCAGTCTTTCTTCATTGGTTGCTTTAATCTTCTTGATCCAGATGATTTTTTTTTCTCCACAAGTTCTATGTAGCTTCACTGGACTAGACCTTTCTTTGGAGGGCTGGCTGTAGTTCGCTGCTTCTGTGGATTTGCCCAACATGTCTTTGCTCTTAGTGTACATTTTGTGGGGATAGTGGTGCCTTTCCTGTTATTTAATACAGCATAGCCGCCCTTGGACTGAATACCTCCTCCACTGGTGCTGGTGCTATTATATGCTCCAGTAGTATAGCTCTCTGTTAGGAAGCCTTCCTAGCTTTTGGCTTTTTGGACTGGAGGATCATTTCCATATGTGTTTATGCATTTTACTTTTCTTTATTATGATGATCAATCCATATCCATGTAGTGTTCCTCATTGTTATTGATCCCACCATTGATTTCTATATATTGTAGTTGTATAGGAGATGGCTGGGATTATGGTCATCATGGCTAAGGGGTTGCCTCTAAGATTTGGTGGGGGGTCCTTTGCACAGGCTACAATTCTTAGATGTTTACCTGTGGTATTGCTTCAATTTTGTTCTATATTGTTCTGTTTAGACCAGAGGTGGGGGAAAGGGTAATTTATGCTACTTTTGGGGGATGGACGTCTTGAGCTGGGTTGAGGGGGGGATCCCTCTGCTGCTTGGCTGTGGGATAGTTACACTGTGTGGTTTCTGTAGTATGTCTCCCACATCCCGGCAGGGGGTTCAGGGTTGTTATTGTTTGGGTTTGTTATTATGGGGGGAATTTGGTTCCTGACTTTATTTTGGGCACTGTTCAGAAGTATTTCTCTTTTTTATTCGGGGCGGGTGGTTTAATTGGGCGATCAGGTTTAGGAGACTACCTGTACATACTTTATGGATCTGCCAGCCAGTTTGCAGTGGGGAATTGGAAGGTTGTGGGGGGGGGGATTTACCTGCTTCAGACTTTGTAACTTGTTTATGTTTATACAGGTGGGGGATTCTGGGGACGGTTGTGTTTAGGCTTTACACCTGTCACAATGGTTTTGGTTTGCTCATTTGTTTATGATTGTTTGGGTTTTAGATGGGGGGAGTTCAGGGGCTTTAGAGGTTATGGACTTTTATTTTTTGCCTTGGATTTCTTCTCTGTTTTCTTGGGAAGGGGGTGTCACCACCGGAGGCCTACAATTTATTCATGGGACTGGTTATCTTGGTTTTTCATACAATGGAGGTTGTTTTTAACATTTGCTCTTGGATGTCATGTCATCAACTTTAAAGTTTTGTTCCTGGAATGTAAAAGGTGCCCAAATCCCCTATAAAAAGAGCCAAGCTTCTGCTTCACCTTCAAAAACTCGAGGTGGACGTCACCTTTTTGCAAGAGATCCACTTGCCTCCATCCTAGGTACTCTAGTTTAGGTGTTCTTGGGTGGGGCAGGTTTTTTGGTGTGGGTGTTGACTCGCATAAAAGAGGTATAGCCATTCTAGTGGCTTGGAGGTTGCCCTTCCAGCTGCTTCAAGAAACTGTGGATCCTCAGGGTAGGTTCCTACTTTTTCGGGCCCTACCCAGCCACTTGGAAGTTATATTAGGTGGTATTTATGGCCCTACAGCTGAGGACCCCCATTTCTTTAACACATTAATGGCTCATATAGCACCTTGGACTTCCTTACCCATACTTCTCTGGGGAGATTGGAACTTGGTTTACTGTAACAGCCTTGATAAAGCGAGTTCTAGTCATCATTCCCTCTTCCCCACTCAGCTAGCACTATGCAATATGATGGACTCTCTGGGCCTTTTGGATCCCTGGCGGGCCCTCCACCCAGTCCAGAGGGGAGTTTTCATTTCATTCACTTTCCTATAATATGCTTTCCAGTCTCGAATACTTTATGTTGGGGATTGAGCACCTTCCCAGTGTATTGTCATGTCATTACCTGGCTAAAGTTATTTCAGATCATCATCCCACTTTGCTCCATTTGTCTCTCTCCTCCTCACCAGAGAGGGATAAGGTTTGGAGATTTAATTCCCAACTACTTAAATCAAATTATCTGGTTAAACATCTCCAAACCTTTATTTCCTCTTTTTTGGAGATTAATTCTCCCTACATGCCCAGGTTAGACCTTTTAAGGGGTGCTCTGAAATGCTCCCTAAGGGGCAAAATTATTAGTTTAGCCTCTAATAGGAAAAAAGCTGCTTCCCAAGAGATATCTTCCCTTTTGGATCAGATTAGAGTGCTGGAAAGGTGTATTTCTCCAACCTCTTCTCCCTCTGATTGGGAATGCCTGGAAACTCTTCGGTCACGTTACCACTCCCTATTGGGTGTAAAGGTGAAACATCTTATTCTACGTTCTAAGATTAAATATTTCGATTAAGGAGAAAAAACTTGTAAACTTCTTGCCCTGCATCTGCGAGCGTAGACCTCAGACAGAATAATCTCCTCTCTCCGTAATTCCTCTCATCAACTTATTACTTCCCCTTGGGAAATTGAATTCCATTTCTAGGAGTATTACCAGGCACTGTATAATCCGCCCTCTGTCCCTTTCTGCTTGGATCACTTCAAAGCCTTTTTGCAGGACATTCATTTGCCCCATTTGGACCAACCCCAAATAGAGTTATCACAGACTCCCTTGACTTTATCAAAAGTTCTGGCGGCTATTGATGCCCTACCTATAGATAACTCCCCAGGCCCAGATGGCTATGCTTTGAATTTCTACAACATCTTCAAACAGTTGTTAGCACCTATGATCCTTAACACTTTTAATTACATTTTTCAACAGGGATTTTCCAGTTTTTCCTTTACAGAAGCCACTATTGTGGTACTTCCAAAACCTGGCAGGGATCCTTTAGTGGTTTCAAACTATCGGCCAATATCTCTAATCAATGTGGATCTTAAGATTCTTGGGAAAGTGTTGGCTGGCAGGTTGAACCATGTTTGGCACCCCCTCATTAGTCAAGAGCAGGTCAGCTTTGTGACCAGTAGGCTTTTGATGGACCATTTGCAGAAGTTATCCCACTTAATCTCTGCATCCAGGGACCCCGGTGTCCCTTCAGGTTCTGGCATCCCTGGATGCAGAGGAAAGCCTTTGATAGGGTCTCCTGGGACTACCCGTTCAATTTATTGCCTAAATTCGATATTCACCCAAACTTTATTTAATGGGTGAAAGTACTTTATGCCCACCTTTCAAACGGCATTTTGTGTAATGGTATTTTGTCCACCCCCTTTACTCTACAACGGGGCACCAGGCAGGCTGTCCACTGTAAACCTTTCTCTTAAATTTGTTTCTCGAACTACTGATCAGGAAAATGAATGCCTCACCTCATGTCTCCAACATCTCTATAGGATCTCATCAGTATAAACTTTCTGTTTATGCCGATGACATCCTTCTACATGTTACCTCTCCTGCCATATCCTTGCCTGCTGCCCTGGACATCATTAAGGATTTTGGAGGGTTATCCAACTACAAATTAAATTTGACTAAGATGGAGGTCATGCTACTTAACACTGGCACTTTGTGATCTGACATAGAACATTTGGGTTTTGCTTGGGTCCGGGACAAATTGAAATACTTGGGAATGTACCTCACCTCATCACCAACTAAGATGAAGTAATATAATCTTGATGCAGTTGTTGCTCATCTCAGACTTGATTTAAATTGTTGGTCCCTCCTGCCCATTTCCATCTGGGGCCATTTGAATATTGTGAAAATGAATGTCTTGTCCCACCTCCTATACCCATTACAGATATATAATTATTTTCTTCCCAAATCCTGTTTTTTCCATATTGACAGACTTATAGCTTCCTTTCTATTGTTCAGCAAGACCCACTAGAGAGCTCTTTTCAAGCTTCACTGTACCAGGGAGTGGGGTGGCCTGCAGGTGCCTAATGTATATTTCTATGGCTTGTCCATCAATTGTTCCAGATTTTCCCAATGGCTCAAGCCCCCATCTGAGTACAGTTCACATTCCTATGTCCCTCTGTGGTTGGAAATTGAACTGTTTCTCTGTTTCCAGCAGGGCCTGGATATTAATGAGTTGCTCTATATCCCTCTAAAGGAAGCTCTCAGGTCATTACCTGGTACCCCCATTGAGGATTCTATATGCGTACATGCACAGTTGTGCACTGCACTATGTACCCTCCCCCACTTAGAGATATTTCCCAACCTTTAGAGGGGAGTGCCAATTTCAGGATTGGGGGTAGTCTGTTCTTTTGACCTTTTGCTACAGTGACAATGGTAGCAGATTTGGCCAAAGATCAGATGTTCCTCCCCTTCAAAGAGGAACAGGCCACATTCTGACTACCCTCCTTGACCTGTTTTAAATATTTTCAGCTTACAAACATACTCCTGTATCACTTTGGCTCAGGCTATTGGGACAATTCATATGAGACACGGGTTCTTTCTATATTTCTTTTGGCTCTGTCTTCCCATGTTACAGTACTTCCTATTATTACCATCAGTTATGTTCCCTTGTGGCCAGTTTGAAGGGCCAGCTGTATTACTATTAAGATCAGGTTTTGCCTCCCACTGACTCTCTCCATAACTGACTGCGACTCTGGAAACACTTGTACAAATACTTTAAATGGGACTGATACTGTCTCCTTCAATTCCAGGTGTTGCACAACCTCTATTACACCCCTAACAAGTTGCATAGAATGGGTAGGCTTCCCTTGAATATCTGTTCCAGATGTCATAAGGCTCCTGGTACATTATATCATGTTCTCTGGCTCTGTGAAAAAGTTACTCCTTTCTGGGAGGTGATCTGGGACAGATTAGACCCTATTTTGGAGCTGTCTGAAGCCTTCCTACCCGAGATATGTTTATTGGGGGAATATGGGGATACTCTGATTGGTAACCAATGGTGACACATGCCCTTCATTTCTGTCTGTGCAAAGGTTATAATGCGACACTGGCTCAATCAAAATATCTCATCTGTGACTGAATAGTTTTGGGAGATTCTTTTTACTTTGCAGATGGAACAGACTACAGCCAGTTTGTCAAACCATCTTCATACTTATCAGAGGATTTGGGAACCATTGTACACTCTGCTAACATTATAGTTGTTTTGGACTTGGATACCTTGTGTTCTCTTCTCACGGGTTTTCTAGTCCTGACATCTTACAACTCCCTCTGTCATTGCTGCCATGCAGTTCCTTAATGGGCAATTATTATGCACTCTTCTGACTGTGTATGCTCAGATTTTCTTATGTTGTTTTCTTTATACTCATAGGTTCCTCTGGCAGTGGGGGAGGTTGGATTTAGTTGGGGGAGGGGGTTTGTTGGTTTTACCTGCACTTACTGTTTATGGCTTCACTATTTTGTATCCTAATCTGCTCTACTTTACATGTTTTCATCTGTTTTATATGCATTCAGTTTGTTGCTGTTAGTTTCTACTGCTGTTGTAATAAAGTATATTCAATTTAAAAACAAGGATCTAGTTTGTCCACTCCTATTCTGCAACTTGTCTGTCTCTTGCCTGTCTGATTGTACAATCAAATTTTTCTTGTGCAACCTAGGAATTGGCCACTCTGATGGTCCCACAATTCCCTCCTGTTATCTCCCTTCCTTCACTTGCTGTTTCTATTCTTTCTTTTGGGAAGGCAAGAGAATTGCTTCTCTGCATCCATGGGGATACTCGATACTATCCCACCACTTAAGTGACTCTGAACAAAAAATTTGAGCTATGACAGCATATGACCTGCATCTGTGACCATGTGATGTATGTCCTGAGATGCCCCAGTGATAAACTGTATGTGGGGAAAACCAAGAGAAAACTGAGATCATGTGTCAGTGAATAAAAATGCAATATACGAATACACAATGTTAAATCAACAGTGGCTAGACACTACAATGAGGTGAGACATTCCTCAACATCCTTACAATTTGGGAACTGGAAAAGGTGGCTGAACCTGTCAATACAGGTATTACCTTGGGTGATCTATTGATAAATCATGAATTTTTTTGGATTTTCTCACTGGACAGTATAAACCCTCTTTATGGTCTTAATGAGGAGTGTGATTGGTCACTATATCGCTAGAAACATGAAACAGTATGGATTTGAAACTTTTTGGAAATCACAGAACATTGTTGTGTGGACAGCTATGAAGGGACTATGGCAGATTACAGCCCCCCTTGGCTGCTGCATCTCTGGACAGAGATGGGCAGCATTATTGCTTTTGACAATGACAATTTTATAGATATAGTGGAAAACAATATCCACGATTACTTGAGACATGTAGCTTGTCTACTGTTTAAAACTAAGTATCTTATCTGAACCCCTTCCCCCATGACTCTGCCTATCCTGATAGGTCCTATTCCATATATGTCTTAGACTCTTTTCTCTACACAATGGGGGTAGAGAAAACTAGATATATATTCTAGGTTATAATGTTTCCCTTTTCCATCAAACATAAAGTAAATAAGTGACCATAAATTATTATTTATGTTGTTTCTGGTTGGTATAAGAATTACCCTGTTTAGAAAATAAAAAAATATGACAGTTGTGGCGTGAGCCACTGGTGGGGGGTGAACCACTGATTCTGGGGAGGGGTAGGTTGTTCCTTGTTGTGGATCTTCCATCAGGAGGCACTTACTCATTACCCCACATGAGATCTTCAACAATCTCAATCAGCAACCAATGCTAGCAGCCCCATTGGAAGCATCATTCATCATGCATGATGTCATCACCCCCCCACTGAAAAAATGGCATAAAAGCCATGCACTTAGAGGCAACGGCGATTCTCACTTCAGGGGAGTCATACCGCAATGCCTGTACTCTTGGTCAGATGCTGCTGGAAGGTAAGGAGCTATTGAAATGTACAACAGCTATTTGGCAATTGATATCTGATTCATTTTAAAGACTGAAGGGAGCGGGAGAGATTTTAAATATTTTGTTGTTTGCAGAGGCATGTGAAGTGCAGAAAAAAGGAGGTATTCTAATTAAAGAATATCAAAGAATGGTAACATTTCCATAAAGGAAAACTATAATAGGATACAGAATGCATTTTACACTTTAAAGTGTAGGGAACTTGCTTGCTAGTGTAATTGAGTAGTAAAACAAGAGGGGGGAATGTTTGTTTACCTGTAGTGAAAACAGGCTGAGTTCAGAAAAACAGTGAAGAGCTGCCCAGGGCTAAGTCTGGATTTGAAAACTAAGAAGGTATTTGAAATTATATTGCCTGTGAAAAATGTTGAAGATCGAAAATGTAATGAGCTGGCTTAAATATTTGCTTAAGTAGCTATATTTATATGCTTAAGTGAATGAATTCGTATAGTGATTTTATTGAAACATTTACAGGTACAGCACTGTTGAATGAAGCAAGATGCGAGTGGACAAACAAAATATTAAGGTTTCACTTGTTAAGTATGTACCAATAAGGTGAGAGAACTTATAAGCTGCATATGAATTGAATGAACAGGGAGCCCTATTATCAGAGAATTTGGGAGATTATATTTGAAAGAAAGATATAGTAAACAGTTTTAACCTACAGTAGTTTTGACTAGGCTAAAAAAGCATAAATAGAAGGCTGAGAATGTAAAAACTTATTTCAAGAATGGCTTTATGAATTGCATTTACTAAAAGTTTTTGTATTATTAGTGGGATATTAGGTGTGCAGGAGAATGTTGTTATTGACAGTGGTGCTGGATATAAATCATGAAATAATATGGAAAAGAGAATGTTTACTAAAATATTGTTCTATATTAATCAGATTACATCACTGTGGGCCTGTTCAAAGTGCCAAGGCCATAAATGTAGCCCATGACGTGGTTTGAAAGATATATTGAATAAAATTTGTGAAGAATACAAACTTTGTTTTTTGTATGGAGTTTGTCCCTGCTACTATTTGAACTGGATAGTTGACACTAGCCCACCACTCAAGTGACTCAGAACATTAATGTGGCGTCACATCAAATGAAAGTGGAGGTAGTACCAAATTTACCTGTACTTGTGATTATTAGAAATAATGTTCCAGGATTTGCTGAGTTAATCACAGAAGGAGTAAACCCTGCTGTTTCAGTAGCTGTGATAACAAGAGAGGAGTTACAGAAAATGTCAGCTATTGGGGACTCTTTTCCTTTTGGTGACTTTGATTTGGACTTGCATGAGCCCAGTTCCAAGATCCAGAGTTCCAGAAAAGAAAGAGAATGCCTGAAAAAAAGAGTGGCAACAAAAGACTAATGGACATAAAGAGTTGATATAAGAAAATGCTGAAACAAAACTGAAACTAAACTGATAACTGATTATGATTTTATTTTTGAACAGGTGAATGATGGGTCTCTCCAAGGTTATTTTAGGCAGCAAAAACAAAAAACAGGGTGAACCAAGCTTTAAAAAATATAGCCTGCCCGGTGGCATAGAGGGTTGAGGCGCTGGTGCCTTACCTCAAACCATGCCAGTGACTCATGTTCAGGAACTGACTCAGGGTGCTGAGAGTTGGCCAGGGGAGCAGAGGATTGAGCACCCAGAGGACTGCTCTACTCTTCTGGGGTGAGATTGGGGTAGGATTCACTCAGCAGTGGCCCCTAGTGGAGACTGGAGGCACTGTCTAAGAGACACGATGGGGAATCCAGAAAATTGGAAAAACAGCTCTAGGGTCTGCCAGATAATGGCTGTCATGCTCCAACATCACTGAAGCCCTCCAGGGAGCCATCTCTCCACCTCAGCAGCACCCAAACCTACAGACGGTACACTGGTAATCTCCCTTCCCGGTGCCTTCCCCCTCGGAGGAGGGGGACCCACTCAGCAAAAGGGTTATACTGGGATACTTCAGGCTGGCTGTAATGTGAAGATGGAGAGGCTTGATGGAGAATAGTAGGTGAGTCAGGGTCCTTGGTAGCCTAAAGGAGTGGAGGATACTGGAGCACATAAGGGGGATAAATAGATCATGCAAAAAAAAAAATAACAGGTTACTGTACAGAGTTTGTGTTAATCCTTAGATGCAAGAGCAGATAGAATAATTGGTCATACCAAAGAGTATAGAACTGAGTTGCTACAGAGAGCTCATGATAGTCCTAAGGGTTGTCACTCAGGGTGAGACCGCACCCTTGCCAGATTGTTGTACAGATCTTACTGACCTGGAATTCATGAGAAGTTACTACCTATTGCAGTTCTTGTACTAAATGTCGGAAAGCAACCTCAGTGACTAAAAAAGACAAGGTGTCCATGGTGTCCCTACCCTTGATAGATGTGCCTTTTGAGAGAATTGAAATGGATGTGGTTGGTCACTTAGACAAATGTAAAAAGGGTAATCGATTAATTTGGGTATTATGTGACTATGCTACTTGATCGATGCCCAGAGGCAATTCCAGTGCACACTGTCATAGGCCCAAATGTGGCAACAGAGCTTGCCAAAATTTTCAAGAAGCTGGGCAAACCTAAAGAAATTGTTACTGATTAGGGTAGTAATTTTGATTAGAGATGCAGCAAATTTTTAATCCGCTGGTGAAGTGAACATGAAGCGGCCACTTCACGTTGGCGAAGCACAACGCAAAGTGCTCACCTCGCATTATCATTATTACTTCGTGTTGCCATTATGCCTTAACATGAAGTAAGATGAAGTGACAAGTAAATAGGCAGCCCCCCGCACATCACATGGCTTACAGTACTGTAAGTCACATGCTTTAGCCAGGCAGGAATGAAGTGAGTCAGAGAAGCAGTTTCACTTTCTCCTTTGCATTCATAGAGGGAGAAGGCTGAGAAGAGAGCAGTGTACAGCCAGTGACTGAAAGTGCTTTATTGCCTTTCTGTGAAGAAAACAACAGCTTTTTTAAAAGCCATATCTTTATTTAGTTTTTGTACTGTGTGATTGTTTTTTTGGTAGTGAATTTTTTTTATAAGTTTTGTTTCGTTGTGTGTGTGTGTGACTGTGTGGGTCAGTATGTGTGTGTGTTGGAGACTTGTGTGGGAAGAATGGACCCTAGAGAAGGTGAGCCGCTGACCCATGGGTGCGGTCAGAGGAGGGGAGTGCGGACACATGGGGGCAGTTGAGTGATGCTAGACCACTCCCGACTCCTGGGTGTTGTTTCCACCCCAGTGGAAGCAACAGCAGCAGCAGCAGTGCCACTGGTAGCTGCTGTGCATCCACCTTCTCTGCCACTACCACCACCACCACCACTAGTAGCAGCTGTAGGGGCTACAGCAGCACCCCCTCCACCACCTCCACTGCAACAGGATGTGCCCATGGAAACCATAGGTGGTGCAAGGACTGTGTCTGGTCCCCCCCGCAGCTCCCCAGTGTGGGAGTTTTTTAACTCTGTGGAGGGAGACAGCACAGTTGTGGTGTGCCATCTGTGTGGTGTGCTGGTGTCCTGTGCCCCAAGGGGACATATTTGGGGACCGCTGGCCAGCGTACCCACATGTTCAACCACCACAAGGCAGAGTGGCAGGCTGCCATGGAAGGGGCCAGGCGTCCACCTGCTGGCCCTTCTGTGGCAGTGGATGAGGATGCTGCTGGGGTCGAAGTTATGCCTCACTGCTGTCGCCGCAGCAGGAGGAGGGCCAGTACAGCAGCTGCACCACCACCACCGCTGCCACCACAGCCAGTAGCACCACCCTCTCCACCATCACCACTACCTGGATTTCCACCTGCAGTGGACCCCGCCACAGTCCCTGCAACAGAGGCCAACATTGCCCTGGTGTGAGCAGCCTTGGAAGAGAATAATCAGAGGGTCGGTGCTTTGCAGCAGCAGGTCAACACAATACAAGAACATCAGCTTCAAATAGTCACAATGCTGCACCTGCTGCTGGACCACCATGGCATCCCACGGCCACATTAATGGATTGTTTTCTGCCCCCCCACCCCACTACTGTGTTTTACTGTTTTTGTGTGTTTTTTCTTTGTTGTTGTTTAATAATATGCATTTTCCCTTCCAGGTGAATCTTTCTTGCTCCACATAGTGCAATACCGTTCTGTGAAAACCGCCCATAATTTCATTACAGTGTGTCACATGACAAAGGAATTCCCGTTCTGAAAAGCCGCCCACATTCTGCCCCCCTTCTCAGCAATGTTAGGATGTGATACCAGGGAGAGCAAGGGTGCGTGCTCCATTACAGTGAACGTCCGATTGTCCAGCAGCTTTCCAAATGTTTATTTATGTTATAGTGGTCAGTTTGTGGTGAAACGTGTGGGCACGTTTCCAGCAAGAAGGACCTTGTTAGTGGAAACATTCCCATATTTCACCACAAAGTGAACCTTATAACATAACAACACATTGGGATAGCTGCCAGACAGTCACTATAGTGGAGCATGCACCTGCACTCCCCCTGGCATCACGTCCTAATGTTGTTGAGAAAGGGGGACAGAATGTGGGTGGCTTTTCTGAATGGGAATCTGAAATATATTGCACTCTGCAGAGCAAGAAATATTCCACTGGAAGTAAGGCCCCCACATTTTAGATTATGCGCATCACCATAACTATGTAACATGGTGAATCTCTGTAAAGCAGCAGCGCAACAATATGTTGAGAACCTTGACCTATATTTTTTAATGCTATGTTACAACTTTCTTTACTTATATCCTGACTGGAATGATACTAGAATTTCCAGTAGTTGAGTCTGCTGTACTACTTTTTTCATATGTGAAATAATGAAAGGAGCATTCCTTTTAAATTGGTGCTGACCAGGTCTTTGTCATTGTCTTCCTCTGCTTTTCTCCATCACATCAGTTAGTTGTTATATATCACTTCTGTTGTAAATTAACAGATATGCAACAGGCAGTGTTTTATGACACCATGGAACAATATTTATTGAAAAGCAGCTGCAAATAAATACAAACCTGGTCAGAATAATATTGAAAGGCGTGCTCATTTTTTTTTTCATACATGAAAAAAAGAAGACAAGTAAGTAAAGCAGACAGAAATTGTGAAAAGAAGTGAATCCCTCAAGTCACGACTCTGAGGTAACTAGTGTCTGTTGCAATGTAAAGTAGCATAAAAAAGTACAGTTCAAAATTGCCACAACATTCTTGCAATGCTGCTTTAATTGATAATGTCAGTATGACATCATGAGCTCACAGCAATCACACAACACACAAAATGCATCCCCAGAATTAATGGCGCACTCAGTCATGCGTGCAGGGTGGCACAGAGTCCCCAGATTTTTTTCTGCAGGCCCAAAATGCATCCTCCTTGTGACAGAAAATTGGTAACACAGTAAAATGAGAGCGTTTCAGCACATACAAGTCCCCCAGAATTAATGGCGCACTCAGTCGTGCACACTGTGGTGGCACAGAGCCCACAGATTTTTTTTCTGCAGGCCCAAGATGCATCCTCCTTGTGTGCAGAAAATTGACAAGTGGTAACACATTGAAACGAGTGTTTCAGCACATACAAAGTCCCCCAGAATTATTGGCGCACTCAGTCATGCATGCAGTGGTGTCACAGAGTCCCCAGACTTTTTCTGCAGGCCCAAAATGCATCCTTCTTGTGTGCATAAAATTGACAAGTGGTAATACAGTGAAATGAGAGTGTTTCAGCACGTACAAAGTCCCCAGAATTAATGGCGTACTCAGTCATGCGTGCAGTGGTGGCACAGAGTCCCCAGATTTTTTCTGCAGGTCCAAAATGCATCCTCCTTGTGTGCAGAAAATTGGCAAGTGGTAACACAGTGAAATGAGAGTGCTTCAGAACATACAAAGTCCCCCAGAATTAATGGTGCACTTAGTCATGCATGCAGTGGAGGTACAGAGTCCCCAGATTTTTCCTGTAGGCCCAAAATGCATCCTCCTTGTGTGCAGAAAACTGACGAGTGGTAACTCAGAGAAATGAGAGTGTTTCAGCACATACAAAGTCCCCCAGAATTAATGTCCCACTCAGTCATGTGCCCAGAGGTGGCACAGAGTTCCAGACTTTTCTGCAGGCCCAAAATGCATCCTCCTTGTGTGCAGAAAATTGACAAGTGATAACACAGTGAAATGAGAGTGTTTCAGCACATACAAAGTCCCCCAGAATTAATGGCACACTCAGTCATGCGCCCAGAGGTGGCACAGAGTTCCAGATTTTTCTGCAGGCCCAAAATGCATCCTCCTTGTGTGAAGAAAATTGACAAGTGATAACACAGTGAAATGAGAGTGTTTCAGCACATACAAAGTCCCCCAGAGTTAATGGCACACTCAGTCATGCACGCAGTGGTGGCACAGATTCCCCAGATTTTTTTCTGCAGGCCCAAAAATCATCCTCCTTCTGTGCAGAAAATTGACAAGTGGTAACACAGTGAAATGGTGTTTCAGCATGTACAAAGTCCCCCAGAATTAATGGCACACTCAGTCATGTGCCCAGAGGTGGCACAGAGTCCCAGATTTTTATGCAGGCCCAAAATGCATCCTCCTTGTGAGCAGAAAATTGACAAGCGGTAACACAGTGAAATGAGAGTGTTTCAGCTCATACAAAGTCCCTCAGAATTAATGGCGCACTCAGTCATGCGCCCAGAGGTGGCACAGAGTCACAGATTTTTATGCAGGCAGAAAATGCATCCTTCTTGTGTGCAGAAAATTGACAAGTGGTAACACAGTGAAATTAGAGTGTTTCAGCACATACAAAGTCCCCCAGAAATAATGGCGCACTCAGTCATGCACGCAGTGGTGTCACAGAGATGCTAGATTTTTTCTGTAGGCCCACAATGCATCCTCCTTGTGTGCAGAAAATTGACAAGTGGTATCACCACGAAATGAGTGTGTTTCAGCACATACAAAGTCCCCCAGAATTAATGGCTCACTCAGTCATGCACGCAGTGGTGGCACAGAATCCCCAGATTTTTTTCCGCAGGCCCAAAATGCATCCTCCTTGTGTACAGAAAATTGACAAGTGGTAACATAGTGAAATGGTGTTTCAGCACATACAAAGTCCCCCAGAATTAATGGCGCACTCAGTCATGTGCGCAGTGGTGGCACAGAGTCCCAAAATTTTTTCTGCAGGCCCAAAATGCATCCTCCTTGTGTGCAGAAAATTGACAAGTGGTAACACAGTGAAATAAGAGTGCTTCAGCACATATAAAGTCCCCCAGAATAAAATTATGACCGTGAGCGTCCTGTTGCTGGTCCAATGTGTTCTGTGAGGTGATTCTAGTCAATGCAATGTGATCATCTCAACTGGATGGAAGGGTGCCCTTTGGCTGTACACTAATAGTAGCCTTGATGAGTAAATATATATATAGATATATGTTTGTATATTTTGTAGGTGAGGAGGGGTGGTTGACATGGACATGTACTCATGGTATTGTTCTGTATCACAGGTCACAGAAACTGTTGGTGTGCACATTCCAGTACTCAATAAGAATTTTTTGTGTTGAAATTGGAAACGGATAACTCTCAAGTACATGAAGGTAAATATGTTTTTTTGGGGGGGAATCATATTTGCAAGTTTATCTGTAATGGTTTCTTATTTTGTTACGTCATCACAGGTTTCATCTGCATCCTTCTGGAGTCCAGTTGTTAATGATGGTCATGGTCATCTAATGAAACTACTTCTGCATGTTGCATGTGCACCCAAGCCCAAGGG
This sequence comes from Neoceratodus forsteri, assembly GCA_016271365.2. Lineage (NCBI taxonomy): Eukaryota > Metazoa > Chordata > Ceratodontiformes > Ceratodontidae > Neoceratodus > Neoceratodus forsteri. The sequence goes on from CM057454.1 coordinate 736,402,551, forward strand.
AGGGGGGTGCCTGATGTTGAAGAACTTTTTTGGATAAGGCCACTTTGACAGAACAACAAAGCATCTGGAAGTTTCCTAAAAAAAGAAGTGAATGACTTCTTGCAACTTAATTGTTATTTGTCCCTCCCTGCTGGTTCTCAATCTCAAGTCAAGTTACATTTCAAACCCACATTTTGTCAACTAACACAACCTGCGTGCAATATTTGCTGCAGTCTTTCCAAAACAATGAAACGGATTAAATAAAATCTTCATACTTACCAGAATGGATTCCACATGGATATTCCATAGGTTCCTTTCTGTACGGTACAGCTGCAGTACCATTCCCACTGAGTTTCAGCAATGGAGACTTTTTTTGTTAACGGGTAAAAGAAACAAAATAAGTGTACTGTATGTATTTTCCCATTGCAGCTCTGAAAAGCTACAGAAAACAAAACATACAACTAAAGAAAGTGAAACAGCATAACAAACATCAGTACACATACTCACTTTATGGTTTAAATATTAAGAAGCTTTGTGTCTCTGGCTGATGGATGTGGTGGTCCAGACAGAATCAGGCTCAGTGATGGCAAAGGCTAACATCAGTCCCCGTGGTGATGGTCTGGGGGTCAGACAGACTCATGCTCAGTGGTGGCAGTGGCTAACATCAGTCCTGGTGGTGGTGTTGGTGATCTGAGGTGGCACACCGCCTTTTAACAACTTCAGTTAAAACCTGCCAACATTAACCACAACATCATCCTCATAAAGAAGCTGCCCTCACAGTCATCGATGTCTGAAGTCTGACCACTAGGAAATTCTTTCTCTATTGTGTCGTCATCTATGTCAGTGGTGGGCCATTTCAGGCAGCCACTGCCAGTGCCACCAGGATGGTCCATTTCCACATCACCAAAACCACCATGACTAGGTCGGGGTATGAATACCGAGGTTGCAGTCTGTGCTGGTATGTGCTGTGCCTCTCATTCATTTTAATGAATGTTTGCAAACTAACATTTGCAGGAGACAGGTTTATCCATCAGTCCCTGACTATTGCACCTGCTAAGCTGAATACCCTCTCAACACTTGCACTGGAGGGTGGGCATGTGAGGTACTTCAGTGCCACTGCAGTCAGCTCTGGCCATTCACTGACCTTTCCACTCCAGTACAAAAGAGGATCTTCAGTTATTGTCAGATGCCTGTTTTCAGACAAATATGACTCAACCATTCTCTGAGCCGCACTAAGTCCAGTTGTTGATGCATCATCCTGTTCTCCCGAATCATTTATTTCACAAATCCCCACTTGGGACAAAGCCTCCCAAAGCGGGTTGACGCCAGCCACTTTGGATGACAGACCACCTGGAACTGCTGTCCCCTTCCCCTTGCAGGACATGCTTGATAGTCCTACAGGTGCACCTTCAGCCAGATTATGCTGCTGAGGTTTGCTGACCTTGGCATGTGACTTCTGTGCCCCATGAACCAAGCGTACCAGTTAACCACTGATAATTTTTACCTGTTCAGGCCCTCCCTCCAGTACTGATGCAATTCCACATTTGTATCGTGGGTCCAGCATTGTGTCTATGGCAAAGTTGTCCCTACGCTGAATGCTCACAACGTGACAATTCTGGTCGAATACTGTCAGCATGTGTTGCAGCAACATACTGCTGCCACCGTCTCCGGCAACATCAAGGCCATGCTGTACATTCACCAATGTCTGTCTCAGCACCCACAGCAGCGGAATTGATTGGCTAATGGAGGCAGACTCACCACTCACTGCCTGTGTGGCATGTTCAAAAGGCCACAAAATTGTTATTACAGAGTCCATGAGGCACCACTGTTCAGTCATCATAGACACGGAGGCCCTGGAACTGTTATGGCTAGTGTGCATCACAAGATATTCTGAGATGGCTTTGTATTGTTCATACAACCTTCAATTCAAATATAATCAGATATAATTTCAAATAAATGTGAAGCGAGTAAGTTTATTTTAACTTTTTTCTATTGCATCTGATAATCGGGCCCCACTTGCATGGAGGTGGGGCCCAACTGTATGTGGACGTTTACCTTTAAGTATGGATATGGGGTTGTTTGTGATGTTGGTAGTGTGAATAATTAGTGCAGTAAGGTGGATTGTCATGGTAGCAATCTTCCAGGAATTCAACAGCATGCAATGATTGCTATGTGCAATGTGACCTGTTCACACATTGGTGAGAACATGTTGGATGTGGTACTGACTGAAATTGACAAATGGCTAAACCCTCTGCCCCTGAGAGCTGGGTTCATAGCAAGTGACAATGGGTTCAATGTGGTGAAATGCATCACGAATACAGATACTGTATTGCCAAATATTCAAATAGTTCCAGTTTAGAATCTATGCATGTCCGGGCTATATCGAGACCACGTATCAACTGGCAGGATACTGGTCATCAACTGCTTATAAGAAACATGCCCAAGAATGTCCAGGCTCCAAACAGGAGCTATTTTAAAATGAGTCCTATATTATATAGATGTTGCCCCCGCCGTCCCCCTGAATCTTCATCACGGGGACAGCCGCGGGTGCTTGTGGGCACGACGGGAAGGGTTCTACATCCTAAAATGCTGGGGCAATGGTGGGGCAGGATCAACCAGATATAATTTCAAATAAATGAGAAATGAGTAAGTTTATTTTAAGGTTTTTCTATTGCATCTGCTATTCGGGCCCCACTTCACATGGAGGTGGGGCCCGACTGTACGTGGACATTTCCCTTTAAATGGATGAATGTAGAGGAAGAATGCTGAAGGGCATGTCTTACTGAGTCGGACACAGTGCAGAACAACTCAGGGACAGCACGGGTAGAAAAGTACGTCCTGGATGGGACTTTACATTTTGGACAGGCACTTGCAGCAAACCGCCAGAACCCAGAATTCTCCACAAAGGAGAAGGGCAAAAGATCAATTGCCAGCATTTCTGCTACAGCAGCATTAAGTTCACATGACACTGTATGATTCGGGGGGTACTTTAGCTTATGCACAAAAAAACTCTGTAACGTGAACTGACATAAACGTTTTACACGGGGTGTGATCACAAATGGTTGTGCTCTGTGATGAATGGAATTGGCAGGGGGTGGAGTGTGGCCGTTTGATGAAGACAGTTGCACAAGTGATGATGACAAACCCAGAAATGCAGTTATTTTGCCAGATTTGCCAACCGGGATTGATCTACCACTTGTACTAGACATACTGCATTCACTACCACCACCACCACAAAAACTGCTACTCTTAACAGCACTGGACAACATTTCAAAGTCATTATGGTCCTCCACCTCATCATGCCTGTAGTAATCCTCTGCTCTTATTACCTCAGTATTGCACATGTTTAATTTACTACTGGACTTAACAGTCATGGAAGGGGATAACATGCTCACTACGGTTGCCGGTGATGAGGGTGAAAACCCACTGTGGTATTAGCTGCCAGCTTGTGCTGGGTCCACAGTGCCAAGTGCCTATTCTTAAGATGCGTATGCTATCCTCCTGTGCCCAGATGGCTCCCCTTATTACCTCACATGCACATGGCAAACCTGGCAGATTGTAACTGACTCATCGTTTGCATCTTGAACAAAAAAATCCCAAACAAGGGATTGTGATGCTCTGCTTTTAACATGTCCATGATGTGTCTTAATTAAGTCCGTTATTTTAAGCACTGAAGTGGGGGGGGCACATCATGTTTCAGGCACTGCCCACCTGGACTGCAACTGATCACCATGACTGTCTATCATATTTATTACTGGGTCATCCTCATCAACTAAAACCGGTAAATCACAAGTTTTTACGGGGGGAGAATTCCTGCAAACAGACTCAGACACAGCCACTTTGAATTTTTTTTTCTTCGGTTCCCAACTGGGGTCATGTACATCATCATCATATTCATCAATGTCACACACATCCACATCTTCTGCTTGGATGCTAACATGTGGATTGCATGTTGTAACCACAGCAACATCATCAGCAGCATCATGTTCATCATCAGCATCTACACCACCATCACCTGATACTTTTTCACCATACTGTGAATCACTGCATGGAAAATGCGTGACATTTACTGCGTCGGTGGATGGAATATCACATTGTATGCTATCGTTGACATGATTATCAGAATCCTCGTGTTCAGTTACTGGGATGTTACTGGGAAGTATGACATCATATACACTGCCACTCACTTGCACTGCTTCACACTCAATATTTTTGGATATGGTACACTGGTCGGAATTCAAACTTGACTCACCAATACTAATACTACCACCACCACTAACACCAGTAACACTAACACCACTGGCTGGGAAAACATCATCACCTACAACTATGAGTGAAGCTACTGATTGGGCTGTAAAAAACATTGCAGGAGAAATACCTTTCCTCACATCAGCGATGCACTTCTGCATCTGTGTACTACCATGCCCACAGACTATCTTACTGCCAGCATTGCCATGGTGAGAAACAGCTTTGTTTGCACATCACTTTGCGGGCACTTTGGGGGATCAACCACAATATTATAACCAAATTCAGATTTTGATATGTTCACTCTCTGATTGGGGGGATGCTGGATGAGAAGCCAAAAAAAACAACTGCAGCTTCAGCAACAGATGAGACGAGTCTGTCATGCAATGAAAACAACTTCAGTAACCAGTGGTGCTGATGAGGTCACAAAAACAATCCAATCTGGTTAAAAATTCCTTTTGCTGGTGGGGGTGGGATGGAGTACTGACTGCAGATTTTTATGGAAGTACATGCAGCAAAACAAAGAACAGATACCACGATCACAGTACAAAATCAGGCAGCTGCAGTGGATAGCAGGTTCACACTGCTGCGCCTGCAATTACATTAGTCTGTGGCACAATAAAAGGTGTATTATTTGATGTCACACAACACCACACACACATTCACACTCACACACAGAACAGTTTGTCTACAATGCTGAACGATTAATGCGTAGAAAATTGAAAAGTTCAGTAATATGCCATGTATTGTAATGTAAACAACCTGAAATTATGAACAGCTGCACCAGATCCACACAACACACAATCAGCAAGAAAATTTCAACAATTACTGACAATATTACTGTCTGTACAGTAACACAGTCAGTTATATAACAAAAATATAACCAAACAACAAAGAAATCACTATTTCTCCAACTTAAATCTACCTACACTACAGATACGCCCCTCCCCAAAGAACACTTTCACTGTCTTTCACTACACACACTCAGTGTCGTACATTAACATTCCAAATCCACACAAAAACAAAAATGCTCGATGATATGAGCACAGGAGGGTTTCCTACAATCAATGAACTAAAGTTTGAGCCCCCCCAAAGACACAAAAACACTTTTTTAACAGCTTTTAGAATGTTTCAATCACAGTCAGCTCTCAGAGCACACTGTCTCCTACTCCTTCCGACACACACTACCCTGAACTGAGGCTGTGCAGATCAATATAGAGCCCATGTGACCTGAAATCCCATGAATCACTGCAAAATACACCTTCGGAGCTGAAAAACAAGGCGAAGTGCATTGTCCTCAATGCACTTCGCCTTAAATTTGGTGGCATAGTGGTCTGGCGAGATGGAGTAATGCGAAGTCATTGTTTTTCAATGGACTTCACGTTACTCATTATAACATGAAGTACTCCGCTTCACATTGTGGAGCACTCCGCAAATCCACCTTTGCTCCTCGAATCACTTCACAGATTGAGGCCACTTCACCCACCACTAATTTTGGTGTTGCATTGCTGAAGGAGCTGTACTGACTACTAAGTATTCATGCTACAAGAACCACCCCCCCCCCCATCACACTCAGACAGGTGGTCTTGCTGAGTATATTAAACAAACCTAAAATACATGTTGTGAAAGGTAAAGAAAATGGCTTAGGCCAATACTTACCTTACCTGCTTTATGTTTACAGAGAAGTGCCACAAGCATCAACAGGTGATTCACCCTTTGAAACAGTGTATGGTAGACAGCCTAGAGGGCCACTAGTGTAATAAAAGAAACATGGAAGATAACCCTACTCAGAAAGAATCTACTATAGCATATATGTGTGCATTGAGAAAGAAACTGGCAAAATATGTTGAAATTGACCACAGTAATCAGGAAGAAGTCCAAAAACAGCAGACGGTGCATTATAACCATCGGGTAAAAGAAAAGGTTTTTGAGCTAGGTGAAAAGGTTACTGTTACCCACTACAGAAAACAAACTGTTAATGAAGTGGCAAGAGCTTTATAAAGTTGTTAGATGTACTGGTGCAGTTTACTGTAAGACTGAGATCCCTGATAGGAAAAATCCTACCAAGATGTATCATACTAGTCTCCTGAAGAAATAGCTTGAAGAAAACATCAAAGGTTGCTTTATTAGTATTACAAGAAACTACTAAAGAAGATATTGATATACAGTAGCATATGATAGACTACAACAAATTGTAACTTCCGATGCTGTAAAGTTAAATGTTTCCTTATTCACAGAACAAAATGCAGAAATTGTAACTTGGTAAAGACATTTAAAAGTACTTTTACCACAGTGCCAGTCCAAGCAAAAGGGGTCAAGTATGTATTAGTGACAGAGAATGCTTCGACAATCAGACAAAAGACATATAGATTACCAAAGCACTTAAGAGCAGATATGGTTAAGGAAATGCAAAAAATGAAAGTTGGATATCATGGAAGAATCAAGAAGTGCTTGGTCATCACCAGAGCTGAGGTGACTGTAAATAAACATGTTCTGGTCAAACCAAAATGGCTGCTAATGCCATTACCCTGAGAAGAGATGAAGAATTAAAGTGTGGGTTTGATTTATTTTTTACAGTGTATTTGCCCTTGATAGTCCAAGTGAGATGCAATATCTCATTTTTCATGGGGTCTCACTTTTGCAATGTATTTTCCCAGGACAGACTAACTGAGATGTAAAATCTTTTTTAGTGGGGTTCTGCTTTTACCCATAAGCAAGGAATATGTAAGGATTATGAAAGTTCTTTGCATGAAAACTTCATGCAAGAAAAATGTCTTGATTCATGCAAGAAAATCCCATGTCAATATTATGAGATACAAAAAATATTTTTTGTGTGTGTGGGGTGGGGGGTGACTGTGCAAGTACTGGTTTTATATCCTGATGTGTGGCTAGAATCTACAACCTTCTGGCTCTAGAGGTGTGCATGCGATCTACTGAGTCACTGACACCATGTTATTTACATGACTTGCAAAAAATACTATAAATTGATAAGCAAACAATAATCTCAATAAATTCTTGCATATTTCATACAGTTTTAAGAGGAAATGCCTTCATTCTGCTCCCAAGTTACAGGGAAAACTATGAATCAAGAGGTGTAGATGCATATTCTTTGGGTAAATTGACATATACATTTATTAAAGAAAGGCAAATGGAAAGTAAAAGTCTTTTAAATATTGTGTCATGAAACTAATAAACACAAGGGAGAAAAAAGAAGACATTTCCTTTTAAAAACACAAGAAATAGTTAAGAATTTACCAAAGTTATTGCTTGTGTATTTGTTTAGATAAATATTTGCAAGAGTCCTAACAGAATGGTGCAGAGCACCTGGGACGTTAACTGTGTTGCCATGTATAAGCAAGTACCACCACATCAGAAGCGAGCACTTGCTGTCCTGGTACTCCCTATTTTTCTGAGTTCACTGTTTCATTTTGCCCATTTTGAGCCATTCAGTGGGGTTGGGTAATCTGATCACAGCACCCACATCAGTGCCAGGATTTTTCTTGTTGTCTAGTTTGCACCCAAGTTCAGCTAAATACATTAACAGCTAGAAGAAAGAAAGAAATCTGAACTTGGGCAAATAGTTTGTTTTCATAAACGGGGGCTGAAAATAACTTAGAAAGTGCTCGGAAAGTGGAGCCGTGATATTGGGCATGTGCTTATGCATGTTCCTAGTGATATGAATACACAGGAGCACAGGCCCAGTATCACGGCTCCACATTTGGAATGCTTTTAAAGTTCTTTCAAGCCTGCATTTATAAAAACTAACTACCTGCCTGAGATCAGCTTTCTTTCTACTACCTGAATTTGGGTACAAAATATGTATGGCAACCCCAACCCCCCACATGCTCACACACACACAGAAGCCATGGGCTCTCAGCCAGCAGAAAAATGGAAGAACCGTCTGAAGAGCCACAAGACTGGTGTACATCTCTGCAGTGTACAACTGGTAGGTAGTGACACAGAGGGAGCACAGCAAGCATTGGGGGGCCACTATGATGTGAGTAGGGCTACACGTAAAAAGGGCTACAGTGTCTTCAAGGTCTGGAACACAGACAGCAGACAGGCTAATCGAAGAGGGGCAGCTAACAAAAGTAAAACATTTTCCCACACAGGCTTCTCTCACTTCATGCAGCCTTCAGTTTTTGTGAGTTCAGTATTTGGGGCACGGGCAGCATACAGCACAATAATGGGGAACGGGGTCAGCAATAACAGCTGACTAGAGAAGCTAAGCAGGACGAGAGGTGAGATGTGAGCTGAACTTATTCAAATGCTACTGTACTGTAACCAGAGCTTGCAGCCTTCAGGTTTGATTAAGTGTCACAGTTCATTTTTATTTTATTTAGCTTTTGTTGACCGGGTATGTGCACTAGACAAATCCTGCCTATTTTCAGGCACGACCCGGGGGAGGGGGAATACAGATGAATGCCAACTGACCTTGAACCAGATTAAGCTGTTGGTGGTATTTTTTAGTGAACGAGGGAAATTTGGCCAGGACACTGGGGAAATTCCCCTACTCTTTTCGATAAGTGCCATGGGATCTTTAACATCCACCTGAACTACCACCAATCCAGGCAGATGGGACCTCGGTTTAACGTCCCATCCAAAAGACGGCACCTCAGAAGTGCAGCACCCCTCTCATGCTGCACTACAGTGTCAGTACTGGGATATTAACCCAAGTGCCAGATGTGGGAACTGAACCCACAGCCCTCTGATCTCCCGGCCTCAGAGGCGAGTGTGCTACCTACTGAGCCACTGATGCTTTTCATGCTGTTAAGGGTATAGTTTTTCACTAGTTTGGTAGTGTTGTTATTTTAGCATCAGGGTCACAGACAGCAGACAGGTTGACCGGAGACTGGCAGCAAGCAAAAGTAAAAAATGTTCCCACATAGGCTTCTCCTACTTCATTCAGCCCTTAGGTTTTGTGAATTCAGCATCAGGTGCACAGACATTATACAGTACAATTATGGGCTGGGGGCTATCAGCAACAACAGCAGGTGGGACAAGCTTAAAAGGATGATAGGTGAGATATGAGCTGTGAGCTGAACTTATTCCTACTCTACTGTACTGTAACCAACAGTAAGTAAAGTAAAACATCTTTCTGTTGTTTTGGTCAGTTGTTTGAAAATCCCTGAATCTCACAGTCAATGTTGCGATGTTAAACAGCACAGATGCTAGTGACTTTCTTTTTATTTAGCTAATGAATAAAAATGTTCAAACAACTGACCAAAACAGCAGAAAGGTGGTTTACTTACTTTACTTAGTTTTTGTATTTTACCAAGGAAACCATGTTTGTTTGCATTTTTACTGCCTGCAATCACATCCACCACTGCCAGCATGGCAGATAAACAAAGGAACTTAACATGTCTCCCAATACTAGCAGTACAGCCTCAATGCCTGGCGGATGGTGGATAGTGAGGGTGACAGTACAGCAAAAGACTTAACATTATTGACAATTTGTTCAAAGAAATAAGTTGGCAGTAAGTGAGGGTAGCAGATAAAGGAGGGGCAGATAAATGAGGGAGCACTGTAATTAGGAGGTTCAATTATATTGCAGTATTCTAATGCTGAATTTTATTTGTTTAATTTGGTCTGAAAAATCACCTATCCGTATATGGTACTTACCTACTAATTTTTGCAAGTGCAATCATGACACTAGATATTTCGTACAATTTGCACTGGCTTTTGAGGATGACAGTCCCTTAAAATTATTGAAATCATGCTTTGAGACCTCGCACCACAGAATCAACTGAGAGTCTGGCAGCTCGCAATTTTTATCATTTTTATTTACCCTACTAGTTTCCCAGAGACTCTGCAGGGGTGGTGACTGGGCATAGGGAAGGGATGGGAGGAGATCTAGGAAAACGGAACTGGCACTCATCTCCAAGAATAAAACTACATAGAAACAGGCAAGAGATGTAGCCTGGAGGAGGGGGAGGGAAACAGAGTCAGCAGAAGTCAAAACTATGGACCAGGCAGGAGCAGGAAAGAGACAGAATTGGTAGGAGCATGACAGGTGACAGGGTGGAATGGAGGAAAGACAGAAAAACTTGGGAGGAGTTATGACATGGCAGGGAAGGGAGGCACTGTGATTCAACCTGGAGATGGGCAATGGCACAGCCATTAGTCCAGGCATGCTCTAAAGACCCCCCGCACAAGGGAAGTAAATGGATTGGGATATACTGGAAGCCATCCATATAATGGAGGTTAAAGGGGAAGGTACTGCTGTTAGGTGACTTCAGTCTGCCGGATATTTATTTATTTGGTTAGTTTTTGTTGACTGTGAAAGGAGGACTAGACAATTCTGTCTATTTTCAGCCTCATCGGGAAGGGGGTACAGATGGATGCCAACTAACATTGAACCAGATTAAACTGTTAGTGGTATTTTTAGTGAATGGGGGAAATTTGGCAAGGACACCAGGGAAATTCCCCTACTCTATGGTAGGGGGAGCTGTTGTCTATCACCGCGATGGCCAATCTGGCTGAGGAGCCGAAGGTGGAGGATGCTGTGGAAGCAACGGGTGTGGTCTCAGCCCTGGCTTCCCTTGGACATGAGACTGAGATTTACTTGATGCAACAGATCCAACGGAGATGATGATGGTGACTGACACCATTATACAAAATACAACTGATCTAAATTTCACTGAAAGTCAGATGCAAGATTCTCTCTCAGAGAAAACCACTTCGGATGTATAGAAAATAATGCAAGCAGAGGAGTTTTTATTTCAGAAGAGATGGCTACGGTTGCAGCAAGCATTGGACAAAGCCACACCGGAGAAATCTTTACCACGCCTTGTACATGACAGTGTTGGAACTAATCCTGAAGGACCAGCAACAGCAGCAGCTCCCATTACCCGCATGCAGGTAAAACCTTCCAAAATTATACACCAGACTACTGCTCAAAATCAAGATAAAGCTACTGTATTTACTTTTTTGAGTAGCCAAAGAGGTCTTAAATCTGCTATAGATGATAACAGTACACTGATTAATTTGCCTGGGGTTTTCCTTCTTGGTGAATCTGTGGGCAGTGGGAAAGAGCACTGTAGACCACAGTACTATACAGAGGAGTGATGCTAAAATGTCAAAGAAACTTAGCGCACAAGATGCGGAGGGAAGGGCACTGCAAATTATAAGGCTACAAAGCGGGACTACTAGTAATGAGAATACGAGTGTCCTGAATCTGGATACAGCAATACAGCCCCTGAATGTGAAAGATTTAAATTAACCTATTGGGGAATCATTGCGACATCAAACTAATCTGGACAAAATGCCCCAGTGGCTAATTTTAGCCCAAGACATTAGTAATCCTCTAGAGGTTGTGGATGGGAATATGGATGGTACTAGGATAATGAGAGATATTGGGTCGAATATGCACAAACCAGTTGGGGGTGACTATAATGAGCATAAAAGGAAATTGGAAGATTCCAGAAAAAAATGGGAAAGTGTGGTTTTACAAAACAGAAATATCAGTGACACTAATCCTTCATATAAAGCACAGAACCAGGCCTCTTTTGCGTTCTCTCCACCAAACTCCACTGTGTCAGCGATAAAACAGGCCTTTGGGTTAGATTTTCATGAAAATAAGGAGAAACCATGGACTGACTCAGCCTTTAAAGGATCAGGTTGGATTACTGACGAGATGGGACACTGGCTCCCTGACCCCACTTGGGATATTACGTCATTTTCGCAGTCCTCCACCACTATGTAATGGCAACCCCTCATGGCTGACATAAAATCAGAACCAAACATAAATCAGGATCTCACTAACCCATTAGGCACTCCTACTGCACTGAGCATTCGGACCCCAAAAGTAGATGACCCTGCTGCTGGGAACACGATGGCTTCAGGGGTACCTGATATTGTGTGTCCCCTTGGGATACAACCAGTACCAGTACCAATTCCACAGCAACCCATTAATCAAGAAAACCCCAGGCCATCCTCTCTGCAAACTTCCACATTACCTTCTGTGGTGCTAGATGAACTTGACTCTGGACATGTACCCCTGACACATGTTGAACACCAGATGGAACCACCTCATCAACCACTGCTCTCTGAACTTTTCAAATTGAACACAGCAGAGCCCCTACCATGATGCCATGCTGTAAGGCTCAAATATAAAGGAGACCTGGATACACACCCAGACTGGTAGTATGTGGGAAAGATACTTATTAAAGATTCCTTCCAGTTTTATCCAGCAGATGTGTTCACATTCATTCGTATCTCCAGAGAAGATATCTTTGATATTAGTTTTCGATCTGCAACCCTTCTGGAATTCTATTGGACCCAGGGTCACCAGGTGAAGACATCTCCTTTATGGATTCTCTGTATGGCCATTCCATTGACAAAACCCTTGACTAAGTCCATCACTGTTATGTTCTGGAATGAGAATGTACCTATAAGCGACATCAATTATTGGCTACAACAGAAATGCCAGGTGTTTAGTGCCCCAGTGGCCATATTAGATGATGAACAATTTTGGACAGGGGGGTGGAAATTTAAGGTGGAGCTACATCAAACTGAGGAAGGTATCACTCATATACCAAACTGCATTTTCTTAGGTCAGGATAGAGGAGCGTGCTATTACTCAGAGCTGCCCTGGGCTTGCTATCAGTGTGTGTGATAAACTTTGATGCAGCTTCTGTAATCAGGTGGGGCACATTAGCTCATCCTATACTAACTACTTCTGGTACAACCTTTTTGAGGAAAAGGGGCATCTCTACAAAAATTGCCCATGGGCTATGGTTAATAAATCTCACTCCCTTGACCCTGAAGACCTGATCAATAAGGTGCAGGCAGGAAGTAATTTGGATTCCAACCCCCCCCCACCCACAGGATTTTCAAGGTAAAGAGAGTGTACCCACTATGGAGCCACTGTCCCAGACTACAGTGGTGAAGATGACACCTCCAGAACAGGAAAAATTCCCTCAACAAATGATAGTGCCAGAGTCGATACCTCTTTTACAACCAGTCTGTAATGCAGACCCCCAGAACAAACTGACAGTACAGTCAACATGGCAATAGCACCCCCATTAATGGATTTTTTCCCAGTATCACAAAGAAGAAGGTTGATCAAGAAAACCCCGCTCCAAGGGGTGGAAACAAAAAACACGTATGACATTTTGGAGATCATGACTTGGGGGAACTCAGAACAAGAGGATGACCCTAAAGAGGCAATGGAGGTGGGAACTGCCCATCCCCAACCCACAGAAAAAATATATACTGGGAAAAAGAAGAAAAAGAGATGGAAAAATTGATCCTGGAACATTATAACTGACTCGTGATACTATCAACGTGGCATCATTTAATTGCCATAGTATTCTTAATATAAAAAAGGTCAGGCTATTTTTCAATTGTTTTTTGATCTTACTGTTGATATTATTTTTGTCCAAGAAATTTGGATGACCTGTTTCCCAGATTCAGTCCTGGAAGTCAGACTGGCCATGGGGACCATCCTATTGGTCCTTTGGAACGGAGAAGGTGGATGTGGTTAGTATTCTCTTTTCCAGGAATCAATTCTCTTTATTTCGCCTCCTGGATTTTATCCTGGGGAGAGCTTTGATTTTAGATGGCTATATAGATAAAGAACCATGCAGATTGATTAACATCTATGCCCCCCAATCAAAAGCAGATAGGATGACACTGTTTTCCCAAATTGGTTCATATTTGGCTACAGCAAAATTAATTATGTTTGGAGGGGATTTTAATTGTAGTCTGACCTCTCCCAAAAGTTCACAACCCCTGGCTAAGGTATATTGTGACTCTATTACTTTTAAAAAGTGCATTACATCAGCTGACCTCCAGAACTGTAATGCCCACATTTGGGACCCTCATTATTTTACTTACAAACAGGCACAATATACTACAATTATTGATTATCTTTTTGTTTCTAAACATTTAGTGATTAATTCTACCAGACTATGTCCAATTGAGTTTTCAGATCACCAAATGGTCATTTCTACCCTGAGTTCGGGACTAAGCCATCCCACTATCAAAACAAGATGGAAATTAAACATTCAAACTGTAACTGATTGCTATATAAAAATAGTAGTCAAACAACTACTGGCCACAAGAGCTTCGGTCATTGAGCTATACGATGATGTAGGGGACTGGTGGCAACAGACTAAACAAGATATTTCCCAGTATATACAACAACAAGGCAACAATAAAACAAAAACTCAATATTTTAAATATTTAACACTAAGAAAGACACTCCAACATCTATTATCATTAACTCCAACAGTAGATAATAGCCTTCATGCTCAAATCAATAAAATTAAATCAGAAATACAAACATTACAATATGATACGGCTGGGCACCATTAGAGCAGAACTTTCTTATGGGACCCAGCAATTGCCAGTCTTTAACCCATGTGATGCAAGTAACACTTGGAGATGGGCTGCTTCGATTTCTAGTTTAATCAGTTGAACGGGCACAGTGGTGACTACTATTCTGGACATATTTCAGGTCATCCTGGAGGCACATGACAAAAATAGTGCTCTATGTCCAGAAAGTAGTGTTTACCTTTCAGCTTTAAAACAATATGCTGTCTCCTCACAGGAGCCTGACTCCCTTGTGGGAGATATTACCTCACAGGAAATTCTTGCAGTAATCCAAACTAGGAAGCTAGGAGTGGTCCCTGGGTTAAATGGCCTACCCTATGAGTTTTATAAAACTTTCTGGTCCTGAAATGGCATTATGTTTAGAAAAGGTGTTTAATTTTTTTCTTTTCCCACAATTTGGTGCCTCCACCTTTTTCAAAAAGTCTGACCAGTTACTTATATAAATCTGGGGGACCGATCCCTTCTCCAGAGTTGGAGACCAATTAGTCTTTTGAATGGAGACTTTAAAATACTAGTGCAAATATTACATATTCAATTAAGGAAGATTGCTATTCATATTATCCACCCCCTACAATATTGTAGCTTACCAAATAGATCCATCCACCACCCCCTGATAATACTGAGGGAAATCTGGGAATATTACCATAGAAAGCAACTCCCAGGGTGGGTAATATCCCTTGATCAACGAAACACATTTGATACTGTGGATCACCATTTTCTTTTCAGTATATTGGAAGCATATGGTATCCCTCTCCTATTTATTAGCAAAATACAATTATTATATGCTACAGCTAGTTGGAGCCCGTACATAAAATGGGTCATTGGCCCAGAATGGGGTATTAGGGAGGGAGTTCGTCAGTGCTGCCCTTTGAGCCCCTTGTTATATATTTTTTCTCTTAATCCATTTATACAAAAGCTCATGGATAATACACTAATACAAGGCTTGCATGGCGATTTCCCAGGAGATGAAGTCAAAATTTTAGCATATGCTGATGACACTTGTTTACTTCTCAAAGATATAACTAGCATTAAGGAAACTAGTAAGGAAATATGGGACTTCTCGGTAGCATCTCAAGCTCAGTTGAATATTTCAAAGTGCAAAACAATACCTTTAACTCTACAGGGAACCCTTCCTTACAGGGTGGAAAACTTCCCTGTGGTGACAGACTCAATTAAAATTTTGGGAATAACATTTTCATCTCAAAATATGGCATATAATAACTGGATGACAGTCTTACAGAAATGTGAGGTAAAAGTCAACATCTGGAAAGGATAGAAAATGTCTAAATTGAACAGAATTTCTATTATAAAGAAGTTTTTAATCCCCAGCTTGCACTACTTTGGTACAATTTTCCCACTCCCTCTATTGTTGGAGACAAAATTATATAGTCTATT
This sequence comes from Neoceratodus forsteri, assembly GCA_016271365.2. NCBI lineage: Eukaryota > Metazoa > Chordata > Ceratodontiformes > Ceratodontidae > Neoceratodus > Neoceratodus forsteri. The sequence continues at coordinate 736,418,508 of CM057454.1, forward strand.
TTTTAATATGTTGTGAGGTAGCCATCTTAACCCCATTAAAAGAGGTTTTACCTATTTATCTCAGGAAAAGGGGCATGGGAATGATAGATCCAGTTGCTTTCTTTCACTCCCTAATCTGGGTTCATTCAGTCAAAAGCCCATGGACCATGCTGTATACCCCGGTCAATAACTGGTTTCAGAATAATTGGAACACTTTTATGTCAAAAATGGGAAGATCAACCCTTAAACTTTCAGCTTCCTTATTACTACTGGAAGCATTCAAATCCTTGGTTTAGAAATTGTATAAATGGAACATTTCTTAAACCTCTGTTTATGTCTTCCTCTAGGATGCAATTATATTATCATGTTCTAGATACCGTAGGACCCTCTTCCCGGTCTTTAAAAACTGTCTCCCTCAAAACCGGGAAACAGTAATACAATTATTACTGTAAATGAGAAACGTATCCCAGGACATATGTGGGAAGTCGTATGGCTCAGTACTTATGAAAGATTATATGTTAGAGGCAATAACAAACATAAACCTGTAGAAGAACGTTCCTGTCCATACATGGGGTGTGGAGCTTCTGAGGAAACAATGAAACATTTTCCTTTACATTGTGTCTATTCTCACAACTTTTAGACATTCTTAGCCACAGTTTGGAGACTTCCACGGCTACAGAATATTACTTATGAAGCACTGGTGCTAGGAAATTATACCAATAGATTATTGAAATATAATTCAGGATCTTTATCAGTATTTTTTGCTGTTCTGAAATATTATTTATGGAATGCCCGGGTGCAGTGGGTACTTCGGCAGCAACAAATGCCTTTAGGGTGTTTAGAGTGATATGTGAAAAAGCACTTCAAACAGTGTGGGAGGAGGAAGTAGAAAAATATTGGGTCCATGTAACAAATTTAAGATGGAAAGATCTTTCCTTCTATATTAAATTTAAATTAACTTAGTTTTTTTTTTGTACTACTAGACATACGAGGAATATTATTTCAAAGCAAAATTTTCTTTCATTAATTTCTATTAAGTGTAATGTTTAAATAACCATTCTTTCGAGAGTATTGTTTTCTCCATAAGGATGTAATACAGTGGTAGGTTCTCATGTCTGTATTATTTTGTTTATTGTTACTATTTTTCCTTTTTATTTGTATCCATATTTTTTGTTTTACTTTTTCTGTACTATTTTATTGTACTACATATGATATTGTATTCTGTAATAAAAAACATCCCTACTCAGCAGTAGGGAAAATGTCGGCCATCAGGATGGTCACTGTCTGGGACACCAGAGAGATCGGACATGCGGGAGGTGGTGGAGATGGCCTCCTCTACTACCTCCTTTATGCTAGAGGCTGAAACCTACTATGATGCTCCTATAATGGTGGAGCAGACAATGGAAATCAAAAAAGTTAATGAGATTGAAACAGAGGAGATCCAACAAAAGGAAACCAACAATGGGGAAAATAATTCTGAAGAAACTGCAATGAGACAAACAATTCCCTTACCAGAGGACACCGACTCAAACTTGGAAACAGTAGACCTTGAGATACAATTGAGAGTGGAGGAAGAGCACTTTAAAATTCAACAACAGGAGCTGCAAGAAGCAATTGCAGCGTGCATGCAGGAGAAACAGAAAGTGTTGCTGGGTAACGCCCCAGATGTCAAGGCTCAGATGCAGCCTGCTGTCGCAGCAGGACATCGCAATACACCACCAAAGAATGGAAATGAACAGTTTACAACAAGGAGCAGCTCAGAAGGAACAGGACTAAATGAAACATCAATCCTGGGAAACAAAACCTTCAGTTTTACACCAGGCACAAAAGGGAACCACTTTTTGTATTCAAAGGCAACTTAAATAAACTGCAAATGTCCTGCCTGGAATGGCACATATAGGTAGCAAAGCACTCAGCCTAAGATGGGACATAGAAAAAACAAGTCAAAATATTCAGCAACTGCAAAGGCCTGCTGAACTGGCCCTCAGATCAGCAAGATGGGAAAAAATGCTCAACCGGGGGCTGGGTAGCAGGTCCTACTCCTATACTTATTACAAATGAACAGGGTAGCCCCATAGGGCAGATAAATTTTCCGGCACAGAATAAACAGCCTGTTGCACTAGAAATGGATATGGAAGTTTTCAATATGGTACCCATTTATACAGAGGCTTCTCCTCTGCACTTAGCTCAGAGCTTAAAGCTCACACAGGCACCCATTTGACAGCTGCCAGCTGAACAAAACCAAAGTATCATATGAACATACGAATCTGCCAGCAGAAACAGGCCACTTGGTCTAGCAAGTCTGCTCAATTGTGCAGATAGTACCCCTAGACTGCAACTGCCCCATCCTCCTCCTCCCCCATCACCTTGACACCCCCACGCACCCTGTCCCATGCCCTTTTGAAGCTGCTCACTGTCCTGCAGGAGACCACCTCCTCTGGCAGTGTGTTCCATTTTGCCACCACTCTCTCTGTGGAATAATACTTCCTCATCTCTCTCCTAAATCTGCCACCCTCCAACTTGAGCTCATGCCCTCTTATCTCCCTTCCATTCTTCAATATCAACAACCCTTCTTTGCCCATCCTGTTGATCCCCTTCAGGTGCTTGAAGGTCTCAATCATATCCCCCCAATCCCTTCTCTCCTCCTAAGTGTACAGTCCCAACATGTTCAGTCTATCCTCATAGGTGTTGCTTTCCAGCCCCTGGACCATTCTCATCACCCTGCACTGCACCCCTCCAGCAGCCTGATATCCTTTTTCAGATAGGGGCACCAGTACTGTATACAATACTCCAGACGTGGGCCGACCAATGACCTGTACAGTGACATGAGTACCTCCCTATGCCTACATGAGATACCTTGTGATATACACCCCAGCATCCTGTTAGTCTTAGCTGCTGCCCTCCTGCACTGAGTTAAGTTGTTCTTGTTCCCCATTATGATCACCCTAGGTCCTTTTCTTCCTCAGTGTTACCTAATCGATTCCTCCCAGTCAGTACTCCCTCCTCTTTTTCTTCACTCCGAAGTGCATAACCTTGCACTTCTTCACACTGAATCCCAACTGCAACTTCACTGACCACTCCTCCAGTTTAGTCAGGTCCTCCTGTAGCCCCTGCCTCCTTTCCCTATCATCCACCACTGCCCCCATCTTAGTATTGTCTGCAAACAGACTAATCCTGCTCTGAACTCCATGTGAGATATCCGATATGAACAAAATAACACCAGACCCAGCACAAAGCCCTGTAGCACCCAGCTCATCACCACCCTAGGAGATGAGAACTCCTCCACCACCACTACCGTTTGGTGCCTCCCTTCAGCCAGTTCCCTATCCACCTTGCCATCTTTGTCCCTCCCCCCACATATTCCCCCCTCCCCCAGCTTTCCATGAGGCGCTCTATCAAAGGCATTGCTGAAGTCCAAATACAAAACATCCACCGCATGGCCCTGGTCCAGCTCCCTCATCACCCTGTCTTAGTACCCTATTAGGTTGCTCTGACATGATCTTCCTGAGATGAATCCATGTTGCTGATCATCCTGGAGTCCATTCTCCTACAAGAAGGTCACCAGTTGCTCCTTCAGGATCGCTTCCATGAGTTTGCCAACAATGGAAGTGAGGCTTACAGGTCTGTAATTTCCTGGTTCATCCTTTGGCCCACTCTTGTGGATGAGTACCACATGTGCCTCCCTCCAATCCCGTGGAATGTAACCTGTATCCAGGGAGGTACTGAACAGCTCTGTCAGCCGCCCAGTCAATACCTCTGCCATCTCACCCAACACCCTGGGATGAATACCATTTGGACCAGGTGCCTTGTCCACCCTTAGTGCCTTCAGACCCTCCAGCACCCTACTCACCATAATTGTCCTGTCAGTCACCCCTTCCCAACCGAAGATAATCAGGAGCCCCCCCCCCATAACACAAACCTCAAGTTCTACTTTTGAAAATGGAGGAGCACAGAGCAACTCATATCCAGGAGCTGAAGCTCCTCCAAACACAGAGCACAAATGGCAAAGGTCTTATGCATCCTTTTTCAGAGAGACCACTGTGGCACTTATCCTGCTAAAAGACATAACTCCATGAGACTACTGTATAGGGGAGGACTGGAAAAATTCCCAGACAGAAAGTTTGTAGCCAGATCACTGCTCATATGTACAATAAACTTCACTGCAGCTTAACTATATGCTTTGATCCATGTTTCGGGAGAGGCAACATTTGACCTCAACTTCAAGGTAAACAGTGGGTTACAAAAATTCTGGACCAAGTACCACCTACTCAAAAACTCCCCACTGTGGACCCCTTTTGAAGTCATTCCTTTGTCTAAACCTGCAAATAAGACTATAACTGTATTGTTTAGGAATTAAGGGGTTAGCATTACTGATCTATTGTATTGGTTAAAACAACAGCGTACAGTGGTGGGAAACCCAGAGGCCATATTTGTTGATGAGAACATTTGGATTCGGGGGTAGAGGATAAGAGTAGTGCTGAACAGTTCAGACATAGGGTTGCAGCACCTACCAAACTGTTTTTTTTTTAGAAAGAGACCATGGGTTCTCTTCTGTGTAGGTTAGCCCAAGACGAACTACTGCTGCAGGGTGACAGGGCATCTGAGAAGCTTGTGTGATAAGCTAAAATGCACAATATGCAATGAGTTAGGACACACAAGTGGGTTTTGCAGGAATGAACAGCAGTGCAATTTATGTGTAACAACAGTACATTCTTACCACATGTGCCTGTGGGCTGCCCATAGTCAGCCAAACCAGGCAGATAGTGAAGAGCAAAGGCTATTGGTGGCAATTGCCCAGAGAGAGAGAAAAAATAAGACAAAATAGACCTCACCAGCCACCAAGAGCCAATCCCAAGACCCACAGATCAGGACCCAGTGGCAGCTGTTCACAACCCCCCCCCCCAAAAAAAAATAGTTCAACAGAAATGCCAACTCCACCGGAGGACGAGAAAGAAGTCATCACTTCAGAAAGCAGAGAAGAAACAAACAGCCAAGATACTGGTGAAAGAACTAGTACTTCTGCAGCTCGTGGAAGCCCAGAGATGCCACCCCCCTCCCCAATGAAAGAGAGAACGGACATTAACTAAAATTGTAACTAGGAGAAGACAGAACTGGGATTTACCTCTCCCAAAAATTCCCAAAATGATGGAATTACCCATCACAAATTGTATCGAGATACTGGCAGACAAGACAGGCACTTCAGGAAATGAGTCAGATGAGTCATCAGTATGGCCATCTATTTCAGATCCTGTGTCAGAGATGAAAGAGTCCCTTCCCCTGAGAAAGACAACACAGAAGGGAACTCTACTACTGAAACAAAAGCAAAGCAAAACCATGCTAGGACTTCCAGGAATCAGAAATATAAACCACCATGAGGGTTAAGGGTCAGCAGGTTAGGGCAGGTCTGCATTAATCTTCCCACCCCAAAATACATAGAACAACCAAGCCTACACTTATATACCATCAACACAAATAGCATGAAATACCATAGGAAAAGGTTGTTGTTTTTTTCAAAAATAAAATCCTTACAAATCAGGATTTTTTTTCTGCAAGACACCAGACTGCACACAACTTCAGAACTAAGACAAGTAGTAAGTCAGTGGGCTGTTGGTCCCTCTTACTGGTCACTTGGCACAGAAACATGTTCTGGGGTGGCAATACTAGGCAAGCAATAATACCCGACAGGGCAGGCAGTATTGGGCAATACCGGACTGCCAAGGGGCGTAATGAGGCCTGACGCCTCAGGCGGAGGGCCTTATAACCCCTGGAAGGTCCGGCATTGCCCCTACCGCCCACCCTGGAGGGTATTTTATTGCGCTTAGAAAATGGGCTGTGTCATTTTTTCATAGGAATAAAAAAAAGGAAAATAATTCTATAAAAATTACTAGAAAACAATTGTTTGCTCTTTCTTGATAAAGTAGTCTCTCTACTACTGGTATTGGCAGTAGAGGGTGCTATTATGCTATTTAATAAAACCCTCCTCCCATCCCATCAGTGTATTACACTTTAGTTTTTTTCCCCCGATGTCCTGTCAGTAGAAGCAAGAAGGGAATGAAGATACTGTTGCTTCAGAGAATGAGGAAATCCTTTACTGAAGCAGCCGATCTGCAGCCACGGTAAGCTGTGCACCCTTGATCGAGGAAATCCATTACTAAAGTGGCCAATCTGCAGCTGCAGTTATCCGTGCACCCTGGTAACATTTGAATATAGGAAAAGGTTTTCAGGTGGTGGCCGTCAAGTAAATCTAGGCACTTTAGGTTATGTTAGTGCTTTTGTAATCTTGGGAGGTCCGGGAAGCAGTGATTCTGCATTTAACTGCTGTGATGTTTCTCGAGCCGCATGTAAAACATTGCAGTGACATCGGGTGGATACGTGAAGCCGATCACTCTGACGGCTTCTATTTTGTTGTCCTTTTTTTTTGTATTTGTGGCTGTTATTGTCAAATTCTTAAAAAGGGAAGGCAGATTTGGGGGGGACTTGACTGACTGGCTGATGAGGGGGCAGCATAACTTTCGGAAGTAAGCGAGCGGGTAGGCGGGTGACTGGCTAGAGTAGAAAGGAGAGAGAGAGAGAGCATCATCGGTTCTCATGGAAGAGGTTGTGTAATGAAATACAATTTAAACAAAGTAGTTATAAAGGAAATCCAGCTGAGATTATGTGCCTGGAGTCAGGAGCTGGTATTGGGGGGGACAGTATCTCTCGTTAAGTGAGAGAGAAACATGGCGGCATTTGAAATTCAAATGAGGGGCTTTTAGCCAATTAGAGAGCAGGGTGGGCACTATGATTCTTCAGTGGGTGAGGGGGCATGACAGGCTGGTACTTTTTATTTCCTGGGCATCTACTGAAAGTTAATGTACCCCCCTGGCAGGGGTACAAGCCAATCAGATGCCAGGAAATAAAAAGCCCATTTTCTAATCCAGAATATTCAATTCCTCCTGATAAAATTAGTAGACTTAATACCAGGTAGAGTACTAATCCTGGACATCAGAATAGACAACACATGATATAGATTAATAAATATCTATGCTGCACAAACCAGGGCAACAAGAATTGCATTATTTCAAGTCATCCAGCCATATCTCCATTCCTCACAAAACGTAAAATTGGGAGGTGACTTTATCTGTGGTACGAACCTAGCTGATAGAAGGAGGAATACTACTACAAAAAAAATCTTCTGTGATATGGCTTTTTTTAGAAAAATGATTCAAACAACAAACTTGAAAGATGCTTATCACACAGCAACAGAGAAGGTGGATCCCACCTTCCGAAAAGGGCCCTTGGCCACTAGAATAGATTATTTTTTTTATTACACCTACATTACAAATCCAAACAGCAAAACTTTTGCCAGCTGAATTCTCTGACCATAATATGATTTTTTTTTTTAACAAATAGGCAACAGGCAGCAGTCTCGTAATGGTCCAGAAGACTGGAAATTTAATTCATTACTATTACGGTACAACAAAGGGAATTAGTACAAACCCCGAAATATTTCACACAAGCAAGGAAATCAGTATACATACTGTATACAGACCTCATAATTTGGTGGGAAGACACTATAGCAGATCTCAATACTTTACTTAAACAGTACAGTAAAACTCAAAGGAATAATGAACATTTAGTATACCTACAAAACAGGAAGCACCTACCACAACTATTAACAGTGGAACACAGCACAGAACAGAACCTCACCACACAAATAAAAAAGGTGAAAGAGAAAATAACAGACTATAGTGTATAACAGGCTCAATGTCTTCAACAACAATAAAAATATGGAATCCAAGAGAAAAAGGGTAAAATACACCCCTATGAAAGCAATCAGGATAAAACAAAACATAAATATATGGAAGGATTAAGCAACTCTAACAATAAGTTATGTGACAGTACACAAGAATTTATGCAAATCATCACACATTATTCACACATGTTTCAAACTAGGGAAGGGTTTTTTTCAGAACCAGAACCTTTTTTCAAGACTTTTAGGCCAGCTATAGTACCGGAAGAGCTGAATTCCCAATTGGAAAAGAACGTAACTCCAAGTGAGCTGAAATTTGCAATCTCTTCTTTAATAAATTACAAGGCCCCCGGGGGAGACGGTCTCACTGCTGAAATATATAAATATATTGGAAAGGATTTAGTGTCCGAATTAGCAGAAGTCTTTACTTCAATACTTAATAATCAAACGCCAACATTAAGGATGCTGAATGGGAGATTGTTCTATTTGTACAAAAAAGTAATAAGCAAGATATTAATAATTGGAGGCCAATTAGCTCAGTCAACAATTGACTACAAGATAGTAGCTAAAATGTTACATTTCAGTCTCATAAAAATCGTTAAAACAGTTATTTCAACAGCACAGACTTGTGCCATACCTGGCGGGTTCATTACAGAACACTTAATTTTGTTAAGGGAGATTTATTCACAGAGTTACCAGGGGAAAATAAATGGGTTTCTTTTATCCTTAGATCAACAAAAGGCATTTGATTCCACCAGTCACACCTTCTTATGTATTATAATATAGATCCAAAATTAATTTTTTGGTTGCAAGGCCTATATATAACTGCCATGGTATCACCAGTTATTAATGGACGGGTGAGCCCAATGATCCTGGTCTCAAGGGTAGTAAGACGAGGCTGCCCATTAAGCCCTTTGTTATACGCCTTTTGTATTGACCCTCTGCTCAGCACTCTAAACCACTCCCCTATTATAAAACCTATCACCGCAGATATAGGAAGAATGCTGTATACCGCCGTTGCATTTGCAGATGATTTATGTACACTTCCATCAGATATTCAGTCATCTATAGAAGCAAGCCATATATGCAAAAGTTTCAGAAGTTTTTCAGGGGTATCCTTAAACATGGACATGTGTATTGGGTATCAGTTTCATCAGGAAGCTTCCAGAATTGAAAGAATAGCTGGTATCACCCTGTCTGAAGGGATTCTATGTCGTAAGGGTGATCACCGAAAGGTGATCATCATTATGGCGAGTGTACATTGCCAAAATTCAATTTCAGTGATGTACACCACTGGCGCAATACATAAAGGTGCACAGAACTCTGTTGTTTTCTGTGCCATACGGGTGGTGCTTCTACTTAAGGATTCTCAACTGCAGTGTGGTGCATGTTGGGGAGGGATGCAGCAGTGTGGAAAATTAAAAAAAAACTACTTGGGCTAGGCACAAGAAAACATACCTGCACCCGGACCCAAACCCAGCATCCTGGCTGCTCCAGCCTAGCACCCACCATGCCACGGAGCCAGCTCAGTGGCTCACCACAGCACCGCCCCAACAAACCATCCCACCCCTTGCTCAGTGTGCTCACTCCCCCCTGTGTGCATGTACATATAGCGACATCCCATCACCATTCACAACCCCCCCATCTGGTCACCCTCCCTACTCCCTCACCCTGTTTGTATGCGCCGCAAGTGGGTTGCTGTTTTGGTAGGTGCCCACTTGCAACTAGCACATATCATAGCACACCTTCTGAAGGACCTATTCACATATTGGGTATTAGGTATGGGACACCTAATGATGACATAATAAACTTTGAAAATAAAATTGAACAAGGGGAAAGCATTAGAAAATCAATGGAACAGATGGGGGTTCAACAAAAAAAAAGAGAGTGTATCTTATAAAAACCTAGTTATTACCAATTTTGTATACCTTAGTTATGTCTTTCCCCACCAAAAATGTTACAGACCACCATTCTTAGTGGGTTTTTTTTCAGTCACTCTGGGGAAGCAGGCTGAATCCCATTAAGAGAAATCTTATGTATCTACCAATTGAACAAGGCGGACTTGGAACAGGGAACTCAATTGTTCTCTTTTTTGGGATATTTATTTAGGCAAACATGCAGCCCTTATTACAACAAAAGGGACATAATTGGGCCCCCCTTTTGTACAGATCATGTCAGATATGGTTGCAACAATGGGACCAAGGGAGTCTAGGTCCCCTGAGGAAAGGATACAATAATACTTCTTGTATCAGAGAGACATTCGTAAAACTAAAAAGTTGAAAGGTGACCAGCCAACTCATAATGACAAAAAACAGGAAAAGGTTATACGCCTGGATTCAGGAGAATCACTTTCAGGAAACACAAGCATTCCCCAGATGTCCTCCGCAGTATTTAGCAGAGCTCACACACCTCTTGAAAGAGAAAAGGATTCCCCCAGAATGTGGGATATCCATTGGTTAAGCTGTCATTTAAAACTCAGTATCAAAGAAAATCAAAAACATAAACCTACAGAGGAAAGAACTTGCAGTAGACCCCAGTATATTCAAGAATATGAGACTATACTGTAGAACATTTATTTTTTACTTGTTCTTACATAAAAGGATTCTGGACAGAAATAGAAAATACATGGCAAGAACCATCATTTACAGAAGTAACTTATGAGGGAATAATGTATGGTCACTAACAGGGTATAACTGTGAAATGGGACATAAGCACCCTATGTATTATTATGATGTGCATTCAATCGTATATTTGGAATGCTAGAAGCTTATTTAACCTACAACAGAAACAGATGGAACACTGTGAATGAACAGCAAAAATTATTGCTGAATTAAAGCAAAATATAAAATGGGCAAAGAAATCTCTGTGTCCAGATTGGCTGAGACTTGGTTCTGGCCATTGCAGTAAAAGAGTGCCACCACTGACTAAAACAAGTCCCTGCCAACCAGGGCAACTCACAGAATTCATAAGCCACCTATTTCCTATTTTTTCTAACAAACATGGCTGCACCCTTTACTCATCTATAAAAAACTTTGACCAGGCCCTAAAAATAAAAGTCCATTAAATTAAATAAAGTAAGTAAATAATTTAATGTTATTTACACTCATGAGCCCACCCTTACATACATACACAAATTTAAAAAATCAAGTACTATTCAGAGTTTCCATTGCTGGTGTTTTTTTGATGATCATGAAAAATCCATCAGCTATCCCTACCACTTTGTCAGAGAACTCCCTGCTCCCAGTCCTTACCTGGCAACAGATAAAATTGAGGTTCTGGCTCCACTTCAGGCCTGTGTGTGTGTGTGTGTCTTTGTTTGTATGCCAGTTGAGCTCTGAAAAATGTTGAATTCATGTATTATATGTTACCATTCTCTCTGTGTGTGGGGGGGGGGGGCATTCTACTGCTGGAATAATGCAGAGTTTTGAATTCTTTTGTTCCATACAAATCACACGATGTATTGAGTTTGAAGAAAGACAGATGACTGACAGGAGAAAAACATCTGTGGAAGGACTATTTTATATTATTTAGCAACATTTTAGTAAATTTTGTTGTGACTTTGAAACTTTTAGAATATCATTTTTTTCAAAGTTGCCTATGGGCCTATTTTATATAAGCAATAAGACATGGATGAGTGTTGGTAAATCTGAGATACCCGAACACCCAGAGGCTGAAGGCACTTGACCTGTGGTCTCATGCTTAACTACGCCTCTGGGTGTGCGGGTATCTCAGTACTACCAACACCCAGCCATGTCTAATTGCTTACTTTACTACTCAGAAGGGAAACAGAAGGGAAAGAAAAGCCTAGATACAGCATGGAGGAATCTATCTTGGGTTATGTACTACGATGTTCCCATTACATAATTCCAAAAATAAATATTGTCCAATAAGAATTAACTATGGGAACGGAAAAAACAAATACACAAAGGTATTAATAAGGCATTAACGGGAAATGTATAAGACAGTAGAGCGCAAACAGTAAAAATGTATAGCAATGTATTCCTTTTCCTTTTTTTCTTTCCTTTGTCCCTTTCAACCCTGTGTAAATTGGAAGTCCCTGGGAAAATAGAAAAATGTTCTTCCATTATAACACAATAAAATGTTATTCAGATGAAAAGTTTACTTAACTACAGACTACTGTTAAAATGTTTCAGAAAGGTGATGTTAACCTTCGGAAATTGTTTTCTTTGTTTTCTGTTTGTTTCTGTTCTTCTGTTATTAAGATATTTCATGATGAATGAATATGTTTGATTTTTTTCCCTTAATTAAAAACCCCTGCTCTTTTAGATGAAGTGCCATCGGATCTTTAACATCCACCTGAACTACCACCAAAACAGGCAGGAAGATGGGACCGTGATTTAATGTCTCATCTGAAAAACTGCACCTCAGGAGTGCAGCACCCCTGATGCTGCACCACAGTGTCAGTTTTGGAATTTAACCCAAGTGCCTGGTGTGGGGACAGCCTTCTGATCTTCTGGCCTCAGAGGCGAGTGTTCAACCTGCTGAGCCACTGACACTGCATGCTGATTGGAGCATCCCAGTGACTGCCACAGCCAGGGGCAGGGACATCCTGGACTCCCTGCAAGGAGCATGCCTCAAGCAGCTAGTGCTTGAGCCAACCCAGGAAGGAATGATTTTGGACCTGGTACTAACAAACAAGGACAGAATTACAGATGTCAGGGTGGGAGAACACCTGGGGACCAATGACCATCGCACAGTGTGGTTCGCTATGAGTACTGCAACAGGGTCAGGCCACGCAAAAGCGAGGGTCCTGGACTTCAGGAGGGTAGACTTCACCAGGATGGGAGTACGTCTCAAGAAAGCCCTAGCAGAGTGAGAGAAATATGGGGGATGAGGAACAGTGTGACCATCTAAAAGGAGCCATAATGGATTGAAAAAACCTCTGCGTTCTTCAAATAAGCAACGGCAAGAGAAAAAGAAAATCACTGTGGTTCACAAAGGAAGGGGCCGGAAAAGTAAGGGCAAAAAAGGTGGCTTTCAGGAAATATAAGGAAACACAGAGGGAGGAAGACAGGACAGTGTATCTAGAGAAGCAGAGGGAGGGAGGTAGGAAAAACAGTCAGGAGCAACAAGGTGTAGACAGAGGAAAAAAATAGCAAAAGAGGTGAAAAGGGAACAAGACTTTCTATAGGTATGTCAGTTAGAGAAGAAAATGGGGGGTTGTAAGGATAAAGGGGTAGGAAGGTGTCAGAGCTGGAGGAGACCAGGAAAAAGCATCAGTCCTGAACAATTAGTTCTGTTCAGTTTTCACAGCAGAAGGGGAAGGGGAGGGACCACAGCTAAGAAACAAGATTGAAAGGGAGGTGGGCACAAGTCCATTTACAGAGGAGAGAATCCTAAAGAAACTCACTAAACTGAAGGTAGACAAAGTAATGAGACCAGACAGGATACACCCTAGAATATTAAAGGAGTTAAGGGAGGTGCTGGCAGCACCACTGGCAGCCCTGTTCAACAAGTAACTAGATATGGGATTGGTTCCAGTGGAGAAGGGCAGATGTAATCCCTCTCCACAAAAGTGGGAGCAGGTAGGAGACTGGAAACTATAGGCCTAGGAACAGTTATATACATACATACATACATACATATAGGGGTGATTAGGGTTAGGGACAGGGTCTGCTATGCCACCAGGGAGGAATATATACTAAGCAATGGGGGAGATCGGGGATATGGGGGGGGTCACTATACCACCGGAAACAGATGTTTCTCTATGCAATGGGGGACATCAGGGATCAGGGGAGTTATATACATATTTACAGTATTGGTCATACAGTGACAGTACCACTGTGTGCAAATGCACCCCGAGGAGTGCAACAACAGTCACATTATTTATTTATTTGACTGGCATATTTTATTTTAGCTTTTGTTAACCAGGTAAGCACACTAGATAATCATATGCCTATTTTCAGGTGTGGCCTAGAGAGGTTACAGTTCATGCCCAACTGTCTCCCTGACACCCCCACTGCTACCTCCTGTGCCCCTTATGACACTGGTCCCCTCCTGTAAAGCAGCATCTTCATCCTTCCCTCAATCATCCTGGCTCCTCTTGTGTTGTGCTGGGTGGGTGGGGAGGGCAGATCTCTGTGGAAATTCCTGCAGGTGCACCAACTGTTTGATGCAGATCTCATCTTGCAGAAAACTCAGGGAGTTTGATGCTAGGACCCTGCTTTTTATAAAATTGGGTGCAGGGTCCCTGGCGCCCTTGGAGTTTACTGCAGTCCTTAGAGCAACACAACTTGCATTTCTCTAAGGACCCTTCGAAAATCAGGCCCCCTGTCTTTCATTCAGCTTTGACACTTTTAGCCAAAGACACTTCTTGTCCATAGTATTGGGTTTAGCCGGCTACAAATAAGGGTAAATGGCATTCCTTAACCCCTTGCCCACCCCAGCCAATCCAACATCTTCCACCCTCCCCTAGTCCTCCAGTCATTGTTTTTATAACAAAAAAAACAACTCTGTCAGCACCTGACACAGTGCCAGGGTCCAGAAATTGTTTTTATGAAAACATATACATTATCTGGGGGAGGAGGGGAGGTGAAGTGTAGTGAATGATCAGTATGGGCGAAGAGGTGGCCATGGGACTAGCCCAGGCCACCTGGGATGGACTAAAGTGTTTTTTTTATTTAACCAGACAAAGGTTGATGTGATCTCAGTGTGGCCCAGATGTTGATTGTGCAGAATTGAAGCTAAAAGTGACAAATTTGGGCACATTCTCTGAATACAAATTTGGCCTTGACTCATCCTTACCTGACAGCATACGCAGGGAGGATTGTTGTATTATTTTGAATGGCTAGGAAGTAATGCAATGCAATCTTCTAAATGGATTGTAAACATAGGAAATATAGATAGTTATGAAATAACGAACAGATAATCCACTATTTTACAGAAGTCAAGGTCTGTGGTGATTAGATAGGTAACATCTTACTTTCCCTTCATATACCATGGACTATACCTTAGAATCTGCATGCTCTCAGAGTCATGTGACAGAAACCACATAAACAGAGAGAGTTTTGACCCATTGATTGCGGTTTAAGTATGCACCCCTGCATATTGCAATATGATTTTTTATATACTGAGATATACTGGTATGCACCAGTTCCCTCCTGAGAATAGCAGGGAATTAAATGCTTCTAGCATCATTAAAAAGCTCAGTGAACTTACTGTGTGTTTTTTTGCAGAGTAATGCTTCTAATGTTTAGCGAACAGGAAACATGATATTAAAAATTATTCCGGTTTTCTCTGAGGGTAGTTGGACACTTCCATTTTCAGTCATGAATTACATTTTCTAAAAACCCTAGCTGGCCATGGTTGTATGATAGCATTGACCTCACTGTAACTGGTTGACTGATGGTGACAATAGTGTTGCCATCCCTTCTTTATTAGGACAAGCTTAGCACAGTAGTAACAAGCCTCGTATGCTTCCAGTGTAATTGAGGACAGTGGCACTCTCTGTACCATGTAATGCAATAATTAGCATTAATGCCCTTCATAATGTGGCCAGATAATCCTATTGCAGCAATTACATTGTCTCAGTTTGCAAAAATAAGAAATATAGCTCTTGTGGATACTAGGATTTAATAGGGTACCAGATCATAACTATCTGGATTCTACTTTAGTCTTTAGGCTAGATTTTATATAGAGCTTGCACTCCGCAAACCACCCTTCCGCAAGCTCTGACATTGAGCTGCTGCAGTTGTGGAATTCTGGCATCCATCACTGAGCTTGGGACACACTTGCTGTGTGTGCCCATTTTTTCCACTTGGGGAAGATGTTTTCCACAATCTGCCACGAAGGGAGAAAGGTGGTGTGAATTGCAGCTCTTTTATCAAATCAAATACTGCCCCATACAAATGCACTGCTCCCTTGTCTCATTATAACAGATTCAGAAATAAGTCTTTCAGGCTTATTTGCACTCATATTTTCTTCTCTATTCAAAATCTTTCTTTGTCACAATTTCTCTTCCAAATAACTTTTGTGAATGCATTTCTACAGTATCTTTGTCTCTGCTTCTGCCAGTTGCCCTACTGTGCTGCCTGTAATTGCTTCTTCCACTGGTGTTGAAGCTGATTTGGAACGTGGTATCTGATGCCCTTGTAACAAGGACTCCTTACCCTCCACTACCCCTGACAAAGCTCTCAAATTACTGATAACATGGGGCATTGTGCACCACGCCACTCACTGCTTTAATGAGCTTGACATTCAGGCTATGTTCATGGCATATCTTGCCTTTTTTTATGTCTAATAGAGAGTTAAGTCTATACATTTGTACTTGAGTGAATGCGTGTCTGTGTGTGTGTCTCTGTGTGTGTGTGTGTGTGTGTGTGTGTGTGTCTGTCTGTTTCTGGCTTTGACTAGCAAGCATACTAGCTGTGGATATTTTGGTATATTGCTCTGCTCTCACACTCCAAAAAGAGCAATGAAGGTATTCTAGCTGAAAGCTGTATACTTAACAAAAGGTTTGTTTCCAGATTTTGACATTCTAACCAGTGTTTAAATTGTCTGGGATTATAACCATAGGAACTTTATCTCTTGCTGCAAAAAGTATTTTGTACATGCACTGTGATTGACCCTCTCCCCATCCCAGCAAATCACCATTTCCTATTGTAGTGCCCCTAAAGTAAAGGGGCTAAAGCAGTGGGGGGCACCACAGAAAAAGGGAAGGGGTTTTAGTCTGCCCCAAGGGTTCCCTGTTGTGTTGTGGGGCATTAGAAGGTGTACAGGAGCCCTCTGCAGTACTGTTCCCCCCAGAATTGTCAGGAAGGGTGTACAGAAAAGGTTTTTTTTGTTTCACTGGCTCTCTGCTCCTCAGCTGCTCCATTCCACCCCCAGAGCAGGCAGCATGAGAGTGGGCACCCATGCGCTGGGTAGGGTTGCCACCTGTCAGGTTTTTTACCTGGTGATCAGGTTTTCAGGGTCCCTATCAGGTAATCCGGTTTTGCTCTGTGCTGGTCAGGTTTTTGAGCCATTTTGAGTGTTCACATACTTTTGAAACAAATTAATTCATTGTTTCAGCTACATGCCAGGTTACAAACAAGTTCTGTTGTCAATGTAGCCTTTTGTTTGTGAATGCAGTCACCCTGGGAGGTGTAAAGTATGGCCATTAACACCATTAGCACCTACTTAACCTAATCTTTCCACAGCATCTTAAAGTGGCATAGCAGCACAGCTGCCCCCACCTTTTGTAACAGTAACAGAGCCAGTTGTCCTCCATTTTCATTTGCTGGTAAACATTTTCATCTCTAACAGAATTTAGGCATTTTTAAATGTTTTAAATTATTGTTTTCCTCAAGAAAAAAAGTATGGTCACTTCTTTGGGTTTGAAATAGTACTTTGGACAAGAACAGGAAATGGAGCCAGAAAAAGATATAAAGTATGAATACTATTGTATGCTATTTACAGTATTTCCCTTGTCTCCCCCTAGATCATATCTGAACATGAGATTTATTTTATCTCTGTATGTTTATTTGGTTAACCAATGTAAATAAGTAAATACATAAGTAAATAAATAATTAGGAAGAACATAGGAAAATAACTTTAACAGGCACAGTACAGCATCTTGACATTTTTATTTAACTGCTGCATTGTTCTTTTTTATTGATATAACAAATGGACTTCTAGGAGGAACAATGCATGATGAGTCATGAAAAGGGGTGGGGCTAGGGGCGGAGCTTAGGATCCAGTTTTTGCTTCATCCAAAGGTGGCAACCCTAGTGCTGGGACCGTTGTCCCTGGCTGACGTATGGTGTCCATTTCAAAAATTCTGGCTGTTGGCTGGGGCATGGGCTCAAGGTTCAAGAATTAGAACCCCGACTGCTTTTGAGATGGAAAACAGCCATTTTTCATCAGTTCAGGCTGTGCTGTGGAGTGGAGTGGAGTGGAGTGGAGTGGAGAGGGTCCCAAGAGTACAACAGAGACAGAGACTTACCTTGTGTGCTGTAGAGCTGGTCCTGTTGACTCTGTGGTGTTCCCCCTCCTCTAGCCAGGGAAGACTCCAGTGCTGTTGTCCCATGGTCAAGTCCGGTGGTCAAAGGAGAAAGAGAGAAGAGAAGAAGAGCCGGTCCTTCACGGCAGTGTGGGCTCTGTTTGCGCTTTCATTTTTAAAAGTAAATAAATGTTTGGTCCCATGTCAGTGGCAAGAAGAGAGACGCTTTGCATCACTGGGAAAGCTTTCAGCCGTCCTTAGGCCCCCTGTCACCCGTTACATTGCCTGTACTGCCCCTCCATCTGCCAAAGAGAACCTCCCTTCACCCTGTATCTACTTCACCCGGGCCCTGGGGCGGTGAGTCAGCGGCAGCACGTCAGAAGAGTGCTGACAGCCAGAATCTTAAAAAAAAGTTTTATTTTAATTAGTGCTGTTGCACTATCGGGGAACCAGGAAGTAGGACCAGCCTGTAAAATTTGAATGCTCCGGGCAGTGACACCCATGGGGAGGGGCCAGCCATAGAGACCCTGAGGGGAATTAATTTAAATATTTATGAGGGGCAGAATCAAGGTGGGACAAGCTCAGAGTGACTAGCAACTAAGCCTTGTTTAGGCCTAAAGAATTAAAGGGGCATGTTAGGCCCAAGCTGTTTAAAGGGGCCCAGCAGGTAGGCCCACCACAGCAGGCTTAAGGGGGTAATTCAGGTCCCGGATGCAAGGGAGCAATACAGGCCGCAGGTTTAAAGGGGCAAAATGGGCCCAAGGAAACAAGAGGCCCAGAAAAGAAGTCCCACAGTTATAGGGGTAACACTCGGCCCTAGTGTCAAGGGGAGGGCCCACTGAGAAAAAGGGCAAGGTAGTCCTAGTGAAAAGAGGGCAGTTACCCTGAGGGTTGCCAGAGGTAACCAGATACCAGTAAAGGAGGATCCAGAAATGTAAGGGGTCCAGTCTAGTGGTGCTTAGCACCCAGCTGCTATTGAATGACTGTCAGCTGATGAACTGTCTCTATCAGTGATACTTAGTCCTTTCTGGCTCGGGAGCCACATGGGCAGTCATCGTTGGCCATAGAGCCACAACATTCACGTCATACTAAATTTTGGGAAACACACTTCAAATGCACTTCAGTGAAAAAGAAAAGAAAATGAAACATTCACTAAATAAACATTTAGCACATTTACTAAAAAACAATTGTACAGTCTGATAGTGCAAAATACTACAGTACATGCCACTTTATCGGGATATGGATAATCAGGACATCTGCTTTACTGGGACTTCCCGCAGGGAACCGATTAAGTGGCTGTTGATTTCAATGGCATCCGTGTGCCTTTAATGGGGATGTGATGCTGGACTATTGGGACGATTCAGTCCCATTCTGTCCTATTCACATGAATGGGCTGCTTAGGGTCTGTGAGCAGCAGCACCCTTGTTGTCCATGCTAAAACTGATTAACATTAATGGGCTGCTGAGGATGTGTGATTAGCAACTTAACACGTTTTCAGCAACTGACTTGAGTCCAGCCACAGCAGCAACAATGCCAGCCACCAATCAGTGTAGCATACCCATCTTCAGGCTGTCACAGCTTACTGAGTTCTCCCTCATGCTTGCTTCTGAAATAAAAAAAAACATGCAGGAGCAGCGAGCTGTCTCTCGCATCAGTTTTCTCCCCAACGCTCCTTTCTTAACTGTAACATGCATAATGTCAGTCTGCAAGCCATTGACCAGTGCAGTATACCGGTCTTCAGGCTGTGTCCACTTGCCAAGACCTCCCTCAAGCTCATTTCTGAAATTAAACACGCAGGAGCAGCGAGCTTCATTTTGGTCTCTCGAACGCGATGACAAACACTGCTGTACAAAGGCTACATAAACAGAGCGGACAGGGAATCGGAGTCAAATAAAAGTACAGTACCCTTTTTGCAAATATGTTTTGTAGCCGATATCTTGCCTGCATTTAGAGGAGTTTGGAGCTTTCTGTGTGTGTGTGGGGGTTGGGGGGGGGATGCCGTTCTGATTTCATCTCTCGCTCTCTCGATCAAACTACGCAAATGCTAAGGGCTGCACAACAGAAGGAATTCTACCTGCACAATACAGCATACCCCACAGTTCATAACTAGAGTTCGAGGACTTGAGGAGCCGCAGATTACATTGGATTAATGTAGTGTAAAAGAGCCTCAAGTTATGCCATGAAAAGCCGCAGAGTGAGTACCACTGGTCTATATGAACTATATATTACCTAAGCATGTTGACTGCAAAAGCACCAAGACTGTATTATACTGGGATTGTGGTTATTTACCTCTGCAGTGAACAATTGCCCTGGACTTTGAATAATTGCCCCTGCAATGAACAATTGCCCTAGATTTCAGCCATTTGCCCCTGTTCTAGGAAAATTGCCCCTGCAATGAACAATTCCTGCAAATTTCAGCAGTTTGCCCCTGTTCCAGGCAAATTGCCCCCGGCAATGTACAATTGTCCTGGATTTCTGCAATTTGCCCCTATTCCAGGCAAATTGCCCCTGCAACAAATGACTGCCCCGGATTTCAGCTATTTGCCCCGTTCCAGGCAAACTGCCACTGCAATGAACAATTGTCCTGGATTTCAGCAATTTGCTCCTGTTCCAGGCAAATTGCCCCTGCAACTAACAATTGCCCTGGGTTTCTGCAATTTGCCCCTGCTTCAGGCAAATTGCCTCTGCAACTATTGAAGTCCAGTGTTTAGTGCAAAGTAGAAGTACCACTGTTCAGTGCAAAGTGTGTGGACTCAATCTTCAGCCACAGCTTATTCTTCACCGAAGCAGTCTTCAGCCAGCGAAGAACTTCACAGCATCTTCCTTCCCCGTCGTGTGCTGCAAGTCAAAATAGACGTTTCTTGATGTGAGTCACGGCCACTGGTTCCTGGTTCTCTTTGTGGCTCAGTCCACTTTGAAGTGAAATGCCTTGGAAGAAGCCTCAACTGTCACTCCAAGTCGTTTGTCGAAAGTCAAGTCCATCGTGGCCAAAGTGTGTTCGTGTCTGACGGTTTATTGTTTTCTGGTTTTGAACACATGGAATCCAGATCTTCGCCTCATGTCCTATTCTTCTTGCCTGTTCGGTCCGGCATGCACCATGTGGTCTTCTGGGATCTAGCTTGATTTTGATGATCCTTCAGATGGATCCTCACCAAAGAAGCTTCAGATGTTTTCATCCTTGGCAATCCTTGCAAGTGTATTCTTTGCCAAGTCTGGTGTTCTTCATCTTTGGCAGCCCTGGTCAAGGGTTGGTGCCAGAAAACTTCAGCAGTTCATGTTCTTCATCCTTGGCAGCCCTGGCTAAGAGTTTGTTCCAGGGAAACGGCAGCAGAATCTTCATTCTTGGCAATCCTTTCAGGTGGATTCTTCACCAAGTCTTGTGTTCTTCATCCTTGGTAGCCCTGGTCGAGGGTTTGTGCCAGGGAAGAGCTCAGCCAAGTTTGGTCCTTTTGTGTCACAAGTATTCTGGCAACCCTGGAGAGTGGGTTGGCCGAAGAACAAGGGTCAGTTTAAAAATCTCTCCACTTCCCTTTCCATCCTGTCCTAGGTTTCCACTGGTGTAGCTTGGCATCAAGCAAGAGTCCCACTCTCCCGCTTGCTTCCCATTCTTCAGCTTTGCACACAAAGAAAACAAGAACATTTGGACTTCCTTTAATCCTCTAGACTTTTGAGAGGTTTATGCCACTTAACATCCTGGATAATCCCTGGTGTTCATTGTGCACTGTGAAATTGTCTTATCTCTTGATAAAGTTGTAGATGTTTGCATTTGTTCTTAGGCCTTTTAGAGAAGCATATCACAGAGTATTATAAGTAGTGGCTTTAAGCCAAGGTGCACCTTTTAGTTAGTAGAGAGTATCACTTACGGTTCTTCTGAGGTTTTGTTCCCGTCTTCCCTCGTGACCATGTCTACCTTCCCCTGGGGCATGAATAAAGCCTGTCAGGCATCAAACTTATAGCTTGTCTTCTGCCTCTAATTACCGGGTGTTTCCATCCACCCAACCTCATTCAAACCACAGCATTGTCTCACCAGTCCACCTGCTTGAGGCGATGCTGGGTGTGCAGCTGGGACAGGTGATCTTCGTGGTCAGCATCCAGTTGATAAGATCACCACACTACATATTTCGCAAAAGCCCAAAGACTCAGTCAAGGACCCTTTGATGGTAACTCAGTAAATATATTTCGCACTCAGTGCAACAAAAGTCTGAATTCTGGTGATATATTTTATAGACCCAAAAAAAAGAGTTGGTTGAGGCCTAAAACTTCTGTGGTGGTATACTAAATCTATCACACATACACACACATACACACACACACACACACACACACTCACACACACACATGCAAGTAAGCAATAAGACACAATGGGGTGTGCATTAGACAGTTCTAACGCATGACCAGGGCCATAGTAAGGGGCAAGGCTGCAGGTCGAGTATCTTCATCCCCTGTCGTGCATTAGAATTGCTAATACAGAGGAAAGAGGGGAAGCATAGCATAAGGCTGGGCAGCAGAAAGTGCTGCACATTCTGTGTCATGTTTAATGGAAAACCAAAAAACAAAGGAATCAGGCAGGTGTGTGGGGGCTTTTATTAGAAAGTTCAGTAAAGTGTTTTTGATAGTGAGCAAGTGACTGAGGAGAGGCGCACATTCAGCAGCACAGACTGTGGGAGTGGCAGGGGACTCAGAGATAGAGCAATGACATGTTGTGAGATTATACCTTTCCTGTTTTGAAAAAAAAACTGCTGCTGTGTCTGTGAAGATTAGATTTGTTGTAACAGTTGGTCAGTATGCTTACTGGTGGGCTTTTGTTGCTCTTAATTTTATATGAAGATGTTCTTGCTCTTTGAGAAAAAATAAATGGTGACATTTTTAAAATGAATATTCTAATGGCACAGTGATATATACATGATTATACAATGGCAAGAAAGAATGCTGGGCTGTGATTGGTCAGTCTGGAGCTGGACCAGGGATGTTATCCCAGCATAACATCCCGACTCTAGTCCCAGCACTCTACTGACCGCATTAAGTGGTAAAAAACACTGCACAGCCATTCCTCCAATCGTATTCACTGCTTCTCGTTCTGAACAAAAATCTGAATTTCCACTTCTCCACAAAACTGCAAATCCGAGTCCCACAACAGAAAAAAAAAGGCACAAACTAATGTAGCAACTGTGGCACTTCTCCCCAAATTCCCAAAATATCTTCTTATTTAAAAAAAGGCGTTAGAGTCGTTCACGAGTAACACACTGATGGACTGAACCAGCAAGCGAGCCTTTCAACGGTCACCCGTCCCTTTCTCCATAACTTGTTCGCTAGCTCTTCAACCGCCCAATTTTATAGGTACTCTTTTAATTCAGCACGTAAACAGAAACAGTAAAATCATTCCACCTACCAGTTACTTTTCGGCACTGGCACCGAGTGGGCAGCAGCATGCTTAATGGGAGGTTGCAACGGTGCTTGCTCTTCGGGCAAAATATCACAACTTTAAAAATCTCCCATACAAAACTCTACCAGGACAACCTGAAGTGCAACACACTGGATAGGAAGAAGGACCAACGTAAATGAAGTGAAAGCACACGTACTGTAAGACAACCAAGCAGATACAGAACTACAGAAAAAATCCAATCCCCCACACAGCTCCACCTATAGGATAAACAGGGAAAAGGAACTTCTTTATAGATAAATATTCTTCCACACAAAAAAATGAGTGAAAAACTCTTTAAAACATATATCTTTTTATTTTATTCTTTTTATTTAAAGGTTAGCCATTGTATAATAGGAATAATGCCCTCCAGGGTGGTGTTATGCTGGGATAACATCCCGCCTTGGGTGTTGGGCGCCTCGCCGTTGGCCTCGGGCCCAACCACCCAAGGTGGGATGTTATCCCAGCATAACACCCACCCTGTCGGGCATTATTCCTTTATTTACTGCATCCCATTTTGAAGTACTTATTTTTACCTGTGGATAAGACAGATGTAGTGTAACAACCAATCAGGATTCAGTATTTTCCCTTCCCATGTTATAATATTGCATAACGCCACAATAAATGCTTGATTACTGGCATATCTGTAATTTGTACAGTACTCATACAGGTGCACACGTACACATTCTGAGAGATGCACAAACATGTATATACCCTTTTGATAATGGCATATAAGTTGCCCAAGATGCAGGTGCCTTATTTTACTAATATGTTTTCTCAAGCAAAGGAACTGCCTTTGATTCAAACACAGATACTGTAGCTTGGGTTGCCTGTACCCTGTGTTGTGTGACTTAACCTCTGCACCACAGGAACTTACAAGCATACCTTGCTATCACAGTGAATCAGTCAGCAGCTTAGTATGCAAAAGGCCATGGGTTCATATCTGCAAAGGAACCTTACATATTTGTATTAATACTCCCTGTCATCCTCAGATGTTGAGGTGTCAGACTACATATTGAAAAGCAACACATTAAGCCACCACCTGATATATTAGTGATAAGCTTTCTGACTGCCATTCCGGAAACACTGGTTTCATTCCCATATCTGATATGTAAGTCAAAGAAAATGTTAAATATATGACTACTCACTGATATGGAATTTAAATTCTTGTCACATTTTTTCTAAACTAAAAATCAGTGATGTCTACCATAAAAAACATTTCAAATGCATTATGCAAGCCTGCTTCATTGGCATGTGACACAACAATATGTAATAGCAAACTATTATAGCTGTGCAGCTTAGTGAATGTGTCAGTCTGGTAGTAAATGCACTGCAACATGTTTCTGTCAGGGCCATTTTATTTTGTATAGCTTGTAATATAGAAGCCCTGCAAGAGGCAACATTTCCAATCAAGATTGCTTCAGAGGTAGAAATTTCCTGCTGCACAGATACTTTCTTATAACCAAGTCCCCTTTTTGCATATTTACTGTTCTAACTCCATGCTGCCATGGCTCAGAACTCCAGTGAAATTTATAATTAAAAAAAGAATAATAATTACAATAGTATTAAAACAAATTGAAAATATACAGACAGCAGTTAGCTGCTAGAATGACAGAAGGAGCAATATTTTTATCTATTAGGGCATTTATTTGGTAACAGGAGCTTCAAGTGTTTCAGGAGCTAAATACACCTAGGAGGACACACACTGTGTTGATAGATGACCCTTGACCCCTGTGAAACATCAGAGGTTTGTACACACTTACGCAGATTTTTCTGGGGTTAGAGGGCCCATTTGCACACTCTAGTGTACTCAGACTATAGTTTTAAAGGCAGTCCAAGTCCACAGTGAACAAATGTTAAAGTTTAAAACCGATCAGAAAACTGGAAGTGGGGATTGAAGGAACTTCTGGTCCCAA
The DNA here is from genome assembly GCA_016271365.2 of Neoceratodus forsteri. Classification (NCBI taxonomy): domain Eukaryota; kingdom Metazoa; phylum Chordata; order Ceratodontiformes; family Ceratodontidae; genus Neoceratodus; species Neoceratodus forsteri. Next base: position 736,443,494 of record CM057454.1, read on the forward strand.
CTGCATAAATCCACTGCCTTAGTGAGCAGAGGCAAGCGTCATGTCTGCCAGTGTCTGCCAGTTATGCTAGGTCACCAGGAAACTCCAAAACCCTAATGTAATAACTAGACATTAGTCTTGAGACTGTTTGTAGAAGGGGACAAATATAAAAAAAAAACTCACAAATGGACATACACATTGTAAAACTGGTTGGAGGGGAAGTGGGTATTAAATGTGACATGTGGAAAATTTAGAATACATTCAGCAATAGGACGTGAGAATGTCTTACGTGAACAATGTAGAGCGCTAAAGGACCCAAAGAGTAAAGGGACTGGGTTAGAAATACAAATGGAAAAAACCTTAGAAATCAGCTACCTGGAACCTCTCACGAAAACATGGAGTAGGCTGCAGATATAAACAAAGAAATTTCACCAAAAAGACAAAGGGAAGATATCAGGTAGTAATACACACAGGCCTGGATATTCAGAGCACTTGCGCATGACACAGCTGAGTTGCACCAGCACAAGTACGAAGATGCACCACCGAGCGATATTCAAAAGGAGCCGCGGTGCAGCACAATTCCCATTGCGCCAATGAGCAACTAAAATGTATGCAGCACAAGTGCAGGGGGCATTCCCATGAATATGCAGTGCAATGGGATATTCAACTGTGAAGCCATGGTGCAAGTCCGGATGAAACCCAAGATGCACCAGCCAGACTTGTTCCTATAAAAACAGGGCTCAAACACACAGACAGCAGATGCACAACCCTGCACTGAGAGAGAGAGAGAGAGAGAGGGAGAAAGACAGAGGGAGAAAGAGAGAGAGAGACAGAGAGGTGGGGGGGGAGATACACACACACACACACACACACAAACAGAGGACCAGAGAAGCAGACAGACACATAGACAGGCACCCAGCTGCCCAGGGGGACACACAAAGAGAAGGAGGGATGGAGAGTGCACCTTTTCTAATAGAGGCAGTAACGAGGTGTGTGAGGAGGCAGGAGGAACAGCTACTTGGCCGATGAAGGGCCCGGCGGTGGTATGCCTGACATAGGTGGTACCGCGCCCGCATCACATTCAAGAACTATAGTGACAGTGGGCCAGTACTGCCTGAACAGGGCCATTCTGAGGCAGCTCTGTGAGCTGTGCAGTGAGGAGATGCAGGCACCCACCAGACGTAGTCATGCCATGTCTGTGGAGACCAAGGTGACTGCCGTCATGTGCTTGCTTGCAATGGGCACCTCCCAATGACCAACAGGGGATGCCACGGGTATCACCCAGTCAGCTATGTCCTGCCTCCTCACCCAGTTCCTCAATGCCCTACTGCCATGTGCTTCGGAGTTCATACGGTTCCCCAGCACACAGGCAGAGTGTACAGCAAACATGCCAGACTTCCACAGGGTTGCACGCATGCCTGGCATGATTGAGGCCATTGACTGCACCCACATGGGCATCCACATGTCACCTGGCCCTGAGGGTATGGCATACATAAACAGGAAGGGGAACCCAACCATCAACTACCAGGTGGTGTGCAATGCCACAGAGTGCATCATCAATATCTGTGCCACACACCCTGGAAGGGCCCACAACACATTCATCTGGCACAGCTCTGAGCTGTGCCACAGGTTTGAATGTGGGCACATCCCCATGGGCCACCTTGTGGATGAGTATGGCATTGGCCAGGGGCGTGGGGTGTGGCAGACCAGGGGATGGGGAAGGCAGGGTGTACATAGTGGAGTGGGTGCTGGGGACAGGGCAAGGGGTGCAGAACAGTATAGCACAGGGCTAACCATGTCAATTTCCACACAGGTGACAATGCATACCCGCTGAGGCCCTGGCTGCTCACCCCCTACCAGTGACCGTTGTCACCAGCAGAGGAAAGGTGCAACGAGGCACACGCTAGCATGTGCAACATCATTGAAAGTGTCTTTGGCATGCTGAAGGTGCGCTTTCATTGCCTAGACAGTTCTGGTGGTGCCCTACAATACAGCCCCTCAAAAGACAGGTGGCCTATTTCTGGCCTGCTGCATACTGCACAACATGGCCATTGACCATGGGATAGCTGTCGAGGTTGATGAGGGCGACAATAGCAGGGACGATGGTGACATTGGGTTGGAGGGGGGTGGGCAGCCACCCTCTGGGTGGAGGAACCCCCGACTTCTTCACTTGGTATGTCACCACTGTGACACGATCACACAGGAATACTTTGGTGAACACAGGTAGGTGGTGTGGCACACATGCATGGGCCACACAGACAAGCACACCACACACATGCAGGGATGTGCATGATGAGATGCATACACAGAATGTGGTGCACAGCAGGCATAGGGCCGGCAGCGGTGCACACCGGCACACACACACAAACACACACACACACACTGCACAAGCTTGTGCACACACACACACGCACCCACACAGACAATGGAACGTGGCATGGTTCAGATGCATAACACTGGTGCACAGGTGCAACCGGTGCTGGGCTGCCCTCATCACACCCACGCCACACATCCTAACAGCCCGGTATGCACACACGGGTAGTATGTGGCACAACACGCATGTGCACCACCACACGTATGCCACACCAACACTGCCCATGGGCACACAGGGCAGCAGCAGCAGACTGCAGGCAGGGCAACACACAACCCAGGCCAACCGTGCAGTCCCATGGCTGCCATGGCCATGTGGGCTGCCTCGCTGGGGCCGATCGGCAGCCGCAGGCTGCACATTGGCAATGGGGATGTGTGTTAGGTGCACCCCAAGGGGTAGATGTGCGGGACCACGACTGTGTCCTTGGGGCATATGCAGGTGGTCAAACAGGCTAGCCCTGGGCATGCCAGGGATGCCTACGTCCAAGCCCGGCATCCACTGTGATGGGGTTGCCTGACACCGGGACTGTGTGGTGCACAGCATGCTGTAGGGGTCTCCTGCACATGGCCACTCCCAGTTTCAGCCAGCAATGCAAAGCCATCCACAATGCATTCCATAGCCACAGTCATGGCCTCCGGCATGTGTTGCAACCCTTCCAGGATCTGCACAGTGCCCCTGTCTTGCCACTGAGCTAGCTGGCGCACCTCTACCCGCAGTGCATGCACCCCAGTGGTGAGCAGCACCTGTTGCTCAACAGATGCCCACAGAAGCAGGGTGTGCTCACCCAGCTGGTCCACATCCTGTGCTTCCTTGCTGGGAAGCTGATTGGCTGTGGGTGACTTGCCACACTACCCAGCCTCCTTCTCTGGTGGACACTGCACAATGGGGTCTACAGGGGGAAGGGGTACAGCAGGCGCACTGGTGGCAGAACCTGTGTCCAGCTGCCCGGTGGCACCCGCAGCCTGCAACTGCCACCCGTCCATCTTCTGGGTGTCGCTCTGCACCTGCACCGCCTTGGCAGCACCACCACCCATGCAGGGAACAGTGGTGGTGCCACACACCACTGTGCACGCAGTGCTGACAGGAGACTGTGCAGTTGTGGGCACGGCGTTGGGCACTGACGATGCCTGTGATGTGGGCAGGGATGACTCCCTCACAATGTCACCCACACTGTCCAGGATCAGGGTGATGTCATTCTCAGAGTCAGGCCCCACCTCAAGCTGTGTCTCTCACACAGCACACCAAGGCTGGCATCCTGCAGGAACACATCCAGGGTCCCATCCGAACCCAGGCCAAGGACATCCACTGGCACTGTGGTACTCTGCCACAGCCTGTCAGGGCCATGGATGCCGCTGGACATTGAGGGTCCATCCATAGGGGCTGTGGATGTGGCCAGCACCCCATCCTCTGCACGGAGGTATGCAGGTCCTGCAAGACAGGAAGTGAGTGTCAGTGATGCATAGACCCCCATGTTCTCCCCCTGTTGATGCCACTGGTGTCTGTGGTCAGCACTGTGCCATGTGCAGGGGTGTGCACACGCGCATGTGGCATGCAGAACAGCAGCATGCACACCGGCATGCCCACGTACACACACTCTGGGCTAGTACATGTGTGTGAGTAACATGCATACCATGCAGTGATGGGCTGCCACCCATCTGGAAGCCCCCACCAGGCACACACGCTCCACTGCAGTGCAATGGATGGTGGCCGCCACTCACTCCTTCATGGGCATCAGTGTGTGGGCAGTTGATGGCCCTCCACCTGTGGCACCACGGGATGTTCTTATGGCCACCACCTTCTCTTTGATATGCCACCTGTCCATCCCAACCTTCTTGCTGCACTCCTGTTCAGACCACTGGTGGCTGCCATGCTGGTTCACGTAGGCCACCACCTAATCCCATCCAACAGACCTGTCGTGCGATGTGCCCATGGCAACACTCAATAGGACCTCCCTGTTGAGGTAGGCCTTGAACAGAGTATCAGTCTCTCCCTTGGTAAAGTTAGGCCTGTGCTTGTGTGCATGCCAACGCTCCTCACTCTTCTCTTGTCCCGACATGTTGCCACCTGTGAACATTAAAAGCACAGTGTGTCAGTGCCAGCATGGCTCTGGGCAGTACCGCTTTGCAGTGCTTCTACATCTTTGTGTGTTCCTGCAGCAGCCTCCACTTACCTGTCAAGGTTGCAATACAATACCGGTCCGTGGCCTGTGTTGTTCTGTGGTGCTTATACGGCACACCACATGCAAATTAGCTGTTGTGCAACGGTAATGATATGCTAATGCACTCTACTGCACCATGCAATGGCTGATGAGGTAATTTGCATAAGGCAGCTGAATATTGCAAATTTGTGCCATTCTCAATGGTGTTGCACTGGAGCAACTCCATGGTGCATGTCCTGCACATGCACAGTGCATGGTCCCACAGTGCACATGTGTGCACTCTGTTGAAGGGCCTATCGTGCATATGGCGTGTCTTGCACAATACTGTGCTATTGCACATGTGCCACTGTATTGGCATTGTGCATGACCGTGTACACTGTACCAAGGCCCTATCGCACATCTGCGTGATGCAGCGTGCTGCACATCTCCCGCACATGTGTGACACTGCATGGGGTCAGGACTTGTCACCTCTGACTCAGGGTTGTAACACCACACTGGGGTGGGTCATGGCATGGTGCGCATGCCCAGACACATGCTGTGGACCTGCATTGTGCATCCGCATTGCATAGCTCCACGATGCACAATTGTATGCTGTTGCTCCTATCATGCAATGCATACGTGCTGCCACCACATGCTTGTTCCACTGCAGATGCCCTGAAAACCATTGCGTATGGAAATGGTGAGCAGACAACACTGTTGGGTGCACAACTGGTCGGATATTGAGCGGGTAAACCTGGTAGCAGTGGTCCAGCCATATGTGGCCCTGCTCTATGGTCAGGTGCCACTCCAGCAAGTGTGGTGGGAGGTGTGGCAGAGCATGTCACGGACCCTGGAGAGGTGCATGGGTGTGGCCTGGTTGACTGAGAAGTGTCGCCACCAGTATGGGGACCTGTGGCACAGGAATCCAGATGTGCTGCACAGGCTGCAGTTGAGGGTGTAGCATGGGGCTGTCCCACAGCCAGGTAAGTGTGCGATGCTGGCGTGCATGCCAATGTGCCACACCATGGTGTGTTCTGTTTTGCACAGTGTGCTCCGCAGCTGGGGTGGGACTGTCCTTGTGACCACAGTCAGCATGCATGTCCATGGCATGTGTGGTGAGCATGCTGGTGGGTTGGCCGAGGACTGTGCTGGGTGTCAGCCATGTACACTGTGGGCTGTGGGGTGGCCTGGGACCATCCATGCATGTGTACTAATGGCCTCCTCTCTACATGTCATCCACAGGGCCAGAGGACCACAGGCAGGCAAGGGAGGCCATGGACCACAGGATAGGCCCAGGATAGGCCACAGGCCACTGTGCACAGGAGTCAGAGAGGTGCAGGTAAGAGTGGTCACATTGGTGGTGCCTGCCACTGTGGTTGGGCATAGGGTGCAGGGTATGGGCATGGTCAAATCAGCCTTGTGTCAGGTTGGTTGTTGTGTGTGGCACGTGGTTCATCTGTTGTTATGCCATGGCATGTCCGGTGGCAGTGTGTGGCCAGCTATGGGGGGGCTGTGCGCCCAGCCACCACCTTGTGTGCTGTGTCAGTGCTGCCACCCAGTGCCATGTGCCCATGTCCATGTGCGCATGGTGCCAGCAGGCTACACTGTCTGCACCATTGTGGTGTGCCGTTTGGATTGCTGGGGTGGCTGTCATGGCACGGGTATGCTGTGGACTCCCTGTGGTGCTTTCACCAACTGTCCATTGCATGCCGTGGGTGGTGGACATATGTGCAGTGCAGTGCACTGATTGCCTCTCTTGTCCCTTCCCCCTAGGTGCACATCTGACTGCTGCCAAGAAGGCAGACCTGCTGAGACCACAGGGCCTGGTGATGGTCATTGCACTCCAGAGGAGGGTCCTGTGGGTGACAGTGGGGATCATGAGCTCACTGCAGGCCCTAGAGAGGTCCCTGGCTTGATGTTGAGGGTGTCTGGTCTACATTGCCCCCTCCCCTCCCATTCCTGTTCCCCAGAATTACCACCTCCATTTGTACAGACCCCACTCTCCCCATCCCCCTCTCCCTCACTCCCCTCATGTCCTGTTTTTCTACTATTGTACTTCCTTTTGTGATATAAACATGCTTTTGTGATACATATCTGTGTCCATGTCTGATTTGCAGGTGGCATGGGGATCCATGCTGCAGCTGTTTGTTCCCTGTTTCTGGGGTCACTGTGGGTGCAGAGCAGGTCACTGGCAATGCTATGGTGGCTGTGGAGTCTGTGTTGGGTGTACCGCTGTGTCCCATGGTCTTGGCATGTTTACCTGGGTGTGCATGGGTAGGGTATGCCATCTCATGGACACGTTGGGGTGCTGTTCCACTGTGTGTGGCCTTGGGAGTGGAGGTGCCATGGTCGGGGTATGGGTCCACTTGGTGGCATGGCCCCCCTGGGGTTGTTGGGATTCCACCTTCCACGGGTGCACTGTCCTGCATGGGGGGGGCCTGCCCGTGGCATTGTGCAGGGGTGGTTTGGCACTGGTGTGGGGTGGGAGCATGGGTGTCATTGTGCCAGGGGTCTAGGGGTCACTGTGTCTGGGGTGTGCTCTGCATGGGTCTCCTGTGCCCCTTCCCTGTGCTACCTTGGTTCTGTGTTCCTTCTGACTGTTGCTTCTGCCCTGCTTACTGATGTTGTGCTCTGGTCTGCTCTGCGCATCCCTGGTTGTGCTGGCGCATTCTTGGTTGCACCATTGCACATCTCTGCCATATTCACCAGGCTTGCACATTGGATTTTTGAGTGGTTCATCTTCTGAATATGTCTCCGGGTGTGCCATGGCACACTTGACTTGCTTTGCACCGGTCTTGAGCCAGGGAATGGCGCATTTCTGAATATCCAGGCCATAGTGTACGGGTCCTCACCATTTATAACACAGTGTACACGTCACCCCCCCCCCCAGCTCGGTCCTCACATCATGCTACACTAAACAAAAAGAAAACAAACTCAGGAAGAAAACAAGCCCTACTGTATAAAAGAGACTCACAATGTCCCAGTGTGTGATACACTATGTATTACAACTCATGGACAGTGACTTCAGAAACCCTCACTCATCCAAGGTCACTGTCCACTCTTTGTGATACATAGTGTATCACATGCCGGGACATTGCGTATCCCATTATTACTATACTGTATATAATGTCTAGTCAATAATGGCTAATGCTAATGACTGGAACATATTCCTATGATTCCTATGATTCCAGAGTTCCTGCCTGTAGCTGAACCCTGGAGCCCCATACACAATGGCAATTTAGTACTACAAAGTGGTTACAAAGATCACTCCACAGCACATTACTGTATTGTGCCCCTTTGTGCTATTACAAAGTTATTTCAAGACTCTCCCTGTGCTATCATAGAGGTCAGTGCAGCAACACAGGGAAAGGAGATGGGGAGGCAGAGTTATTGACAGAAAAAGTTTGCACAGAGGTGTTGTGCTATGCAAAGAGACAGAAAAAATTGGGGAGTCAGAAACTGCCTCCCCCCACAGGCTAAAGTAGAGACTAAGGAGAACCCAAGGGGAGATGAATCCCCAGGGTGCAAATTAATAAAGGGAACAGGGTAGTAGAGATAAAAGGAGAAAGGAACAGGAGCATTAAAAAGACAGGTGGGAAGGATGGAGGCAAAAAGGACAAAAAAGGACAACAACCAGAGTGGAAACAAAATCTGGAAGGCCATGTCTGCAAATGCTAGATATCGAGGAAAGAAGATTCTAGACCTAGACGCCATCATGGCAAAGAAAGACCTAGATACTGTGGTCATTACAGAGTCACGGTGCGCTAAAATCTGCAACTGGGACATGGCCATACCAGTCTATACTCTAGTCAGGAGGGACCGGGTGGGAAGGAAAGGAGGAGGTGTGGTGCTTTATGTGAGGGAAAGCATAAACACCACAGAGATACAAGGACTACAGTGGTAGGCAGATGTATTGTGGGTCACCCTGGAGATAGGGAATGGAGCCACCATTTGCACTTGATTGACCTACAGACCTCCAGCACAGAGTGAGGAATTAGATAAGGTAGTGGCAGAAACATTGACAAGATGGCATGCAAGCCCCCCCTCCCCATTGTTTACAGGTATGAGGTGTTAAACTGTCTGTGGAGAAGGGGCACTCACAGCAGCAGAAACCAAAATATTGTACCTTACTTGGATGGCTGGCTTTGACAAGGTCCAGGTGCATGCTGTTCCATCTTCTGGTGCTGGGCAGGAAGGTAAAGGTAATTTGTGTTAGAAGGCATAAAACTGTCCCCAAAAATAACTGATGTCCTCAGGCATAACGTTAAAGGGGATCCCATTTAGTGAACAAACTTCGTGGAGCCATTCAAACAACCTGTCTGTACATCGGAACTGTGGGGTCCTTACAGGAAGTTTAGCGGATGCATAGTCTTTTATGTAATTACTTTCCTCATGTTGTATTACTTACTGAAACCATTGTAATTTGTTATTCTTGTGACTTGACGTGGAACCTCTGTAAAAGAGCCCTTGGCTCAAAGTTCTTTCCGATTTGCTAAATAAATAAAACATTAAAATTTTGTGGCTGAAATGGCCCCACTAATCCCAAGTGACTTTCTTCTGGGTCATGCTGGCCACTATTGAAGTTAGGAAGCAATTTCTTGGGCCTGAATCAAGCCTTAAAATGGCAGCAGGCAATCTCTCTCCCTCTCACACACTGGCTCCCAGAAATCTCTCTCTCTCTCTCCACATGGGGTCAAGCTGCTCCTCACACCCCAAACTCTGGATCTCTATAAAGGCCGTACTGCCAAGCCATGCCCAAACCTTATACTAAAACAATATAATTACTGGGTCACGTTTTTTCCCATAGTGAAAGCTAGTTATAATTTGCCATTATAACCAGCTGGTTATAATGGCAAACATATGCTTATTTTCACTAACAGAAATGCACGAGCCGTAGTTCCCCTCACACACAAAAACAGCTTGTAGGCAAAGTCACACTTTACACTCACTGCTACCCTCTACCTCTCCTCATAGATGCTGCATCTCTGCTCCTCATAACTGAAACGGCAGCCACATGTAGAAAAAAACAACAACAACACAACAATCAAACAAGAAAGATCAACTCAAAATTGCTCTGGCCTGCTTCTGGTTCCTTACAAATGACACGCTCTGGGGAAATTTACCTTCTCTTTTTGATAAGTGCCATGGGATCTTTAATGTCCACCTGAACAACCACCAGAACAGGCAGACAAGGCCTCACTTTAACATCTCATCTGAAAGACAGCACCTCAGGAGTGCAGTACCTCCCTCATGTTGCACTACAGTGTCAGTACTGGGATTCAACCCAAGTCTCTGGTGTGGGGATAGACCCCCACAACCTTCTGATCTTCTGGCCTCAGGCAAGTGTGCAACCTGCTGAGCCACTGACACTGGTTGCCATATGGTGCACATGCTCCTGTTGCACTTAACAACAGCAATAGGTGCATCCCATCAACACTGCATATCTGTGTTTATGCAGAGGTTCTTCACCCCCCTGCACCACCCTATTTCTAATATTCTAACACCACACTGCACTTTGTTAGTAATGATCGCCAAATATGTGATGTCACCCAATTTTTGCAGTCGCTGTAGTTTGTTACTCGTTCATAAGGCCATTGCCCAAATTGATTCACCCTAATTGATTTGCCCAATTTGACTCTCCAAATGACGTTACCCTCAAATATATTACCCTTACCCAAGCTTACCAATGTTCTATTAGTAAGGAAGTGACTCTATTATATTGTAATTTTGTCATTTCTAGCTTAACATTATGGATTTGGTCTTGATAATTTTCATTGGCTAACATCAACAATTTTGTAAGCTGTGCTCTTAGAGCCAAATATATCCTATATTCTGTTTGTTTTATTTTTCTTGCCTCCCCCTTAAATAGATGACACAAATCAGATATAGTCCCATACCACCATTCTCCCAGATCATCATACAGAACCACTAAAGATTTTCCTGTTAAAAGAAGGTCATTTATTTTAAAAATCATGTTTAGGCAATCAAGCAAAAAGCTATTCAATCTTCAAAGTCCATTCGATGTACCCATAGTGTACCAAACCCTCCTTGTTGTCCCCCTAATCAGAAATTATATGAATTTTCTATAGGACTTGGGTAATCTTCTGTACTTTAAACTGTGCTGATAAAAAAAGAAAGTCACCTAAACTGCTTAGTTGTTTTCTATACTCATTAGAAGTGCTAGTAGCTAGGTACCCTGTTAGCTGTTGCCCAGACATTGTAGACACTTGCTCTGTTTGGTTTATTTAATCCTGTTTGTTCTGCACTGTAAATCAACTGTATTGTATTGTTGAGCCTCAATTGCTGTCTTGTCATCTCCCCCTTCCCTCAGAACGCATCTGGAATCGAGTGGTACTTCGCTCAGTATGCCTTCCTGGTGAAACTCTTAAATAAATAAATTAATAAATAAATAAATATAGTCTTATTATTTGTTTTCATCATAAGTAAAACCTTCTGTATCATATGGTTCTATACAGGCATCTGTCAGCCCAGCAACCCTTATCATTTTGTTCAAGAAACTGGTGTCACAAAACAGCTTAGAGTTACAGGGTCCTTTATCCCATCCCACTAAAATACAATTATAATCTCCACCACATATTAATTTATGAGAGATGTACAAACATGGTTGAATTAATTTGAATAGGGTAATTCTGACTTTTTTTGCCTTAGGAGCATATACATTTATAATACACAGGCATTCTAAATGCATAGTTAAGTCCAAAAGAATACCCCTGCCTAGTGCTATATCCAGGGCCCTGGAGACTAAGAAGATTGCATCTTTTAACAAAATGCCCACTCCATCACATCTATCCTCACCAAATGACCAAAAATGATGAACCCCAGCACCCACTTTTTTTGAATTGATTCTGTTTGTTCTACTCAGGCAGCAGCTAGGGGATATACCCCCACCACAGTCTTGCATTGTCCCTGCAAGGATCCTGGACGTCATGCTGCTCGTTGTCCAAGGGGATTCCTATGTGGTTTCCCTGTAGCCTCCCCTTGTGCAGAGACATACTTGCAATGACCTCAGCATGTAACCAGGTGTGGTTCTGCCACATGTATGCAGACATCTGCCACCTCCACCTATATGGCCGTCAGTGCTCATCCTAGCTGCATCTATCCCTCTAGTCAATGCCTGAGGTCAGTAGTTGCTGAGCACCAGATCCCTTCCTTGTTTGGGGAAGGTTAGCAGTCCTCCAGATGCTCAACCTTTCCCCCCCTTACCAGCCCTCTGACTACCCTGGGTCCACTACTGAGCACCAATCATTAGTGCCACAGGCAGTAGTGCTACCACTGCACTCATGCACTGGCCCTAGCAGCAAAGTTTTTGAGACTGGATTATGCTTGAAATCATGCTAATTCTTATTATTTCTTGAACAAGATAAGTATCAGATGATAAATCCTTCAAGATGGTGAACATCAAACGTCTAAATAGATATTAATACTGTTAACATGTAATATTGCTGTTTGTAATACAAAATTATTAATCATTTGGTGTAAATAAGAGAAAAGTAAAGGAATGTTGTCTGAAAGTTAGGTTGATGTATCTAAATGTTTTCCACTTCTGGTTCTAATTCCAGACCAAGATTTCTTCTTTTTAGAAGAGTCTGGAGGTAGAGAATCCTCCTCTGTCTCAGAAGAAGCTAGAAGAAGAAGATGCTTTCAAGTCCATTCCACAGTCAGAGTCCACTCTGTCTGAATCAAGAACCTCATACTTGTTTTCAAGAGGTATCTTTATAACCTTGGATCTGTACACAATAGTCTGGATTCTTGTTGCCGCCTTTTCAATGATCTCTTCCTGTTGACTACCATCATCTTAAGAGGAAGCATTATTTCTTTTTCAGGTTTTTCTAGTCTTCCTTGTGTTGAATCTGGTTCATCCACGTATCCTCCCTCATTCCTAGATTCTGAGACTTCAATCTGCTGAACTGGTGAAGCTACAGTAGCTGCTTCTTCTAGAACCATTTGTTACTTGTTGAAGACTGAATGGGATCAGGATGGGGTTGGGGTCAACCAAAACATCTGATGGATGTTGTTCAGCCATGGAGTTATCCAAACCAGGATGATGTCAATTTTTGGCTGCTGCTTTCTGCTATCATTGCTGGATAGATTATTTCTGGGCAGTTGCCAGGATTTCTTCTTGATTTGGCCTGTCCACACAATTGTGACTATTCCAGCTGCAGTTTTGGAATGAATGACCACTCTCCACACAGAGGTGAAATCTGAATTCATGAGGACAGTATGTACTTAAATGGTTATATTCTTGCCAGAGGTTACAATACACTTTCTCACACACTTTACTTAGATGATTTTTTTAGCCACATTTGAAGCAGGTCTTCGACTGGCCTTGGTAGAAGCATTTTTCTGTCTCTTTTCTGAGATAAAATACACTTGGAAGATGTCGTAATCCTGCAGGACCATACTGCAACTTTACTTTAAACTGCCAACCCCTAGTCCAAATTTGCTCTTCATTCATAATGGGCTCTGGAGTTCCCAGTATTTCACATCTCTGTGACAGCCAGTATTTAATGTCAAAGACATTAATTCTTTCATTCTTGAACATGATGATAACAGCTCTCATTGCAGGTTTTGTCAATGGGATTATTTGAACTGGCATCAAAAGTGGTAAGTTCTTCATGAAATTATATTGTGCCCAGAACCAGTTTAAATACGGAGTTGTTTTAAAACTGATGTTAAAATAACATCACCTGGTATATGGAGCAAGACATATATTTCTGTCAAAAAGAAATGCATGGACTCCTTCAGTAGGTCCTCCCTATATATAACCTGTCTGGAGGAGGATTTAAGCTGCCTCTATAGCAGAGATGCACCACATTCCTTCCTTGTGCAGGGATCTAAGAATTAGAAGATAAATCCAACTTCCTGAAATTTCTCCATCTGCAAGCTGAGTCTTACTGTAGATCATTAGGCTGGACAGCCTGCTATTCTCTTTCTCCTTCAGCAGTGTCATGTTTGCTCCCTCCCCCCCGAGTAGGCCTATTACTGGGACTTTCATCTGCCAAGAATGCCCCCATATCATCTTAAGAAAATTCACTCACTTGTTGTATGCTAGTAGGGAGAGGTGGCAAATTAGTCTCTGGGGCACCATCCTGAGGAATTGATCCATCTTTTTCCAAAATGGATACTGAAGAAGGGGGCACAGAGACAGTAACTGATATTAACTCAGGTTCAGTATTAATCAGGTCTTGAAAGTTCAACAGTAAATGACTAGCATTTAGCTACAGGATGAGTAATTTAAATACAATAGAATTTTCAGAAGTCTTAATTTGCTCTGATCTTTGAGCAGGTACTCCAGTTTAATCAGATAGGTCAGCTGTTCCTTGTTCAGGTACAAGCAAAGCAGTAATGCTACACAGGGTCTCATGCAACAATAAATGAGGAACTGCCCTCAAAACAAACTCTAGTCAGAGCCAATACGGTTGAAAAATTATTTTAGTGAATGTTCATGATATCAGGAATTAGTACAGTGTTTTGTTGTTAAACGTTCTATTTAAGATTGGTCATACTGCATGTAAAATGGCATACACTGTGGTATATGAAAGAGGTATTAGCAGTCTGTTGCTAATGTGACACATCCTCAGGATACGAGAAGGCTCGTAAAGTTACAACTGGCAATAAAGGTAATGGAAAGTATAAAATCAAACCTGGTATTAACTACCTACAAGGCATATTTTCAATAGTTGGTTAGTACATATAGGAACATAGACTTTTATGTCAGATAAGGACCGCTTGGACCACCTAGTCTGCCCATTTCCCCACCTAGAGGATAAGCTGCAGATCCTATTTAAGCAACAGCCTATTTCTTCATACCCCCCACAAAAATTGCCTTATGTCTGTCCCATGCATTCTTGAATTCTCCCACAGTTTTAGACCCCACAACCTCCTCAGGAAGGCTGTTCCATGCATTCACCACCCTCTCTGTGAAAAAATACTTCCTCACATTGCCCCTGAGCCATCCCCCCTCTATCTTCAAATTGTGTCCCCTTCTTCTTGCACATCTCTTTTTCTGAAAGATGCTATCCTCTTGGACTTTGTTGATTCCACTGAGTACTTAAATCTTTCTATCATGTCCCCCCTCTCCCTCCTTTCCTCAAGGGTATACACATTAAGTTCCTTTAGTCTCTCCTCGTATGGCTTCTCTTGCAGACCATGAACCATTTTAGTTGCCCTCCTCTGAACTGCCTCCATCCTGTCTATGTCCTTGCGGAGGTGGGGTCTCCAGAACTGGATGCAGTATTCCAGATGGGGTCTTGCTAACTGTCTGTACAGAGGGATAACAACTTCCTGTTTTCTGCTGGTGATGCCTCTCCCTAGACATCCCAATATCCCCCAGCCCTCCCTACTTCCTTCTCACATTGCTTGCCAACCTTAAGGTCATCTGATATGATTACCGTCAGGTCCCTTTCCATTTTTGTTGTTGTTACTACCTCCCCCCATTGTGTAATCTTCCTCAGGGTTTTTGTTTCCCAGGTGCATTATTTTGCACTTCTTTGCATTGAATCCAAGCTGCCATACTTCTGACCATTCCTCCGCCAAGTCGCTTCTCATCCTTTCTACGCCTCCTTGTGTATCAACCCTGTTGCAGACCTTTGTGTCATCTGCAAAGAGGCATGCTTTTCCTTCCAGTACCTCTGCAAAAAATATAATTATTAAATAAAGCCGCTTTTTATTTGATGTATCAGTGGCAGGTACACAAAAGTACAATAGTACAATGAATAGCAGAGAGCAATTCTATGATAGATTAGTGTAAAAAACAACTAACGTTTCTTTCTAAAATATCACTGGAGTTGGGCTTCTAGTGTCTGCCTACTTTTTCTTATTGACTCTTGGATGTGGAGGCCGGGCATCTGGTATCAGAATGGGGGGTTGGCAGCACCAGGGTTTGGCTGTCATTGTCTGCTTACTTTTTAGGGCTGCAGTGTGCATAGCCCTGCAGTCCTTTTATGATCACTGAGAAAATGGACTTCATATTCCTTCTGAACTAACAACATGTTGGATCACATCACAGTCACTTCCATGTTTGTGAAGCAGTCTGCCCATGTTATCCCTACTGACCATAGCACTGCACTATTTTTTATATTATAGAAATAATTAGGTTAATTTGAGGCATAACACTCAGGAATGCCATTCCATCTCATCAGCCTGTCAGCATTTTCACTTGTTTCAGCTTCAGTAGGCATGCACAGTCACGATCATGGCTGCAACCCCATTTCTTAAAAAGAAACGCCGCACAGCCTAAAGTTGGTGGTCTCTCATAAAACACCAAACAACTGGATATGTTGTTTTATTTTGTTCTTTTGTAAGAAATTAGCCTATGTGAGTAAACAGCAACCCAACGCTGTTGTGTTGAGAACAGTTACATAGACACATTAATTTCTTTGTCCTTTGAAGCGTGTCCTGAGAACATAAATTTAACATCTAGTTGTTATGTTAACTGCTGCTGTCTCTCTAGACAGAGAATCCCTGGTCATGCCCGAAAATAGGTATCTTACTGTCTAGTGCACCTACTTGGTATTCAAAAATCAAATAAATAAATTCTGGTTCCCGAGATGGTTTATGTGTAGCTCTTTCCACACAAATGCAAATTCTCAGGAACTGTAACAATAAAAGGAAAAAATAACAATAAATATAAAGTTTAATAGCGTGGCAAATCTTGTTGATTGTCCCCATTTCATCAGAAATTACACCCTTGCTGGCTAGTGTTTTGTGCTTCTAACCCAATTTTTTTGTTTGTTTCCTTTAGTCCAACTAGAGATGGTGCCCCAAGTCTGGCTGATCATCATTTGCTGTTAATGCCACTGAAGATTTTCAGTTTTACGGTACCACCCAGAGGCTCTATATTTGCTACACATTCACAGCCAAAGACATGGCCAAATATTTCCCAAAATGTCTGTGATATTTCTAGAAAAATCTCCTGCTTTCTGCATTTCCACAGTAGGGGCAGCAGAGAGAAATTCTTTAGAAATTTCATGAAATATCTGGAAATATCTGGCCATGTCTGGAGCTACTACTGCATCTTTACTGAGCACCACAGCAGCTTGTTTGGAATGCAACAAAGCAGGTTACCAAAACACAGCTGTATCGCTTTCAACCAATCAGAGTAAATACATATACAGTATATTATTAAAACAGAACAACTCTGGGGTGCCCAATCCCCTCAGTGTCATGATCTGACCCCCCCCCGAAACAAAACAGCGACACTGGGGGTGCCTAATCTCCCAGTGTCATGATCAGAATCCTGGATCCATTTTCTTCTCTCTAAACCTGTTAAAAGAAAACAGTCCATCAATGTCTTTTCTCCCTTTTTTCCACCTGTAAAAAGAAAACTGTCCATCTTGTGTGCCATTGTTGTCCCCCCCAAAGTTCTTACTTACCAATGGGGGGATCCAGTGCCGTCATCTTCTCAGAACCGTAGACATGTCTTCACTCTTCAATGATGAGTTTTCTGTGTAATAAGTTTACTTTGAGCTATGTGATATTCACTAAATGGGTGCCAATAAATGGATATGGAAGTTAATTTTAAGTGCTTGAGTAGCTGGACTGAGATAATAAAAAATTATATAGTTTCCTCTTCAGAGATTTTGCTTTGTAGCATATCCTGCCAAATGGACTAAAAAAAGTGCATAGCCTTTTCTCACTCACCTTTCTGAATTTGCATTTGATCGTTCTATAAGGTGACTGGTTTCTGCTTCTCCAGTCAATTACAGGGAAGACAGTACACCTGGAAAGTTACAGAATGATCGGGCTGCACCCCTATTCCAATCTGTGATATAATCATAACCTCATGACACATTTATTGCAATTGGGTGGGGGTTGTGTGTGGAATTCGTACGTGCAAGTTTCTAAAACAAATGTATTAATAAAGGAAAGATAACATTTCCATTTATTAGGTAAATACTGATTTCATCACCTCATTTCTTATCCATGGAAGTGCTGAGATAGATTGGTGAGACTGTCCCGTGATGTGGTTTTAACTAATACCCAGCTGCTGGAAGTGATCCAGATGGTATGAATGAATGCCCATGGCTCCACTCACTGAAAGATAAAATTCAAACTATGCTAGATAGGCAGTGCAGTCTGTAGCAGTTAGAGTACTAAGCTATGGACCTGCATCCCAACATTGAATCCCACACTTGTCACTTAAAGTACGAGCAGCTGTGCACCTCATCATATACTCTGATAAATGTGATGCTCCACCCATACACATTACCTGAAAATACAAGGATTTATAACAGGTTTTGGTATCCTATCAAAACGGCCCGCATACAAATCATTTGCCTGTCCCCAAATGACCACATAGCACACTGCCTTTGTTTGTAACACCATAGCAAATATCATAACAGCAATCTGTGATGTCACAAACAGCCATTGTGAAGCCAGTTGGGGAAAGTTGGATGCTTTTGGAAAAACTAATTGAACATGTATTGAATATACAGACATGTATAGTAAACTAAGAACAAGAGAGAGTTAAAAACATAGAACCTCTGAAGTTAGAGGCACTTGTAAATCTATAGTTTTAAACATTTTCTTTCAGTAGATTTACTTTTTACCCACCATGTGCTCAGCCCTCACTTCTTCACACTTAATCTGACTGTTCTTATTTAATGGATGCTGCACTTCTTGACAGGAACTTTGCGATACAATATGGAAGGCTGCATATAAATTCAATAAAATCCCTTTTCTTTCCTGTATTCATTTTATTTTACAGCATATTTATACAGGAAATTCCAGGTAAAATGGTACATCTCATTTTCAGTGTGTTCCTTATCTTCCCAATTTCCACACCTGTGTGGACTGAAACACTGCAAGGTTCAGTGACTTGCTCAAGGTAGCAGAATTAGCATGGTTCTGCTGAGTCTTGAACGGTGCAGGACGATTCCTCCCAGAAAAGAAGACGGTCTGAGATCAGTTTCTCTTTTTCAGATCCCAGACTCGGTGTCTGATATACTTAATTAAGCCCTAATAACATTCTGTTCAGCATATTGGGAGGGGAGGGGGTTACAAATGCCACTTTCTCTAGTTGGTATCCTTATTAGTGTGAGAAAACTGTGGAACTGGAGTTCTGCTTTTTCCCATCAAAATGAAAAACATTTTTTTTTCTATTTTTCAGAAAGTAGTAGCATCAACTTTCCAGGCTTGCAAAATGCATGGTGTATGCTACTCCACTGAAAATACAAAAGTGCGGTGTAGTGCAACATGAATGAATTTTGTCTGGATACATGGATGGAAAACCATTGCAGTACTATATTGAGGCATAATACTGTATATATTTAAATTGTATTTTAGCTAACAAATATATATGTATATGTGTGTATATATGTGTATATCTATATTATGTATATAAATATATGTGTGTGTGTGTGTTCATATATACATATATCTATATCTATATATATATATATATATATATATATATACACATATACAGTGACTTGCAAAAGTATTCAACCCTCTTGAAAGTTGTCAGATTTGTCTGGATTACAAATGAGACTTACATATATTATTCCAGTCAGTATTTTATTGCAAACTCGTATGCTCTAACAGTATATCCTCAAAGCCAAAATTAATTAATCGTCAGCAGATCTTCTGAAGAAAATTAAAAACTGGAAAATGCTGCTTGTAGAGGTATTCAACCCCTACACATTAGTATTTGGTAGAGCCACCTTTTGCTGCAATAACAGCTTTAAGTCTTTTGGGGTAAGTATCTACCAGCCTTGCACACTGTTCGGGAATGATTCTTGCCCATTCTTCTTGGCAGATTTATTCCAGGTTGTTCAGATTGGTTGGGTGATGCTTGTGGACAGCAATTTTCAAACAGTGCCATAGATTCTCGATGGGATTGAGATCTGGGCTTTGACTTGGCCACTGTAGGACATTCACCTTTTCATTGTTTAACCACTCCTGTGTTGCTTTGGCCTTGTGATTGGGATCATTGTCCTGCTGAAAGGTGAAGTTTCTCCCAAGCTTCAGTTTTTTAGCAGACTGAAGCAGGTTCTCTTGCAGTTTCTCCCTGTATTTTGCTCCATCCATTCTTTCTTCAATTTTAACAAGATGCCCAGTCCCTGCTGATGAAAAGCATCCCCACAGCATGATGCTGCCACCACCATACTTCACTGTAGGGATGGTGTTTCTAGAGGCATGGGCAGTGTTAGGTTTGCGCCACACATAGCGCTTTGAATTTTAGCCAAAAATCTCTATCTTGGTCTCATCAGACCACAAAACCTTGTGCCACATCTTAGCTGGGTCACTCTCATGCTCTGGCAAACTCCAGACGTGCTTTGATATGGTTCTTTTTGAGTAATGGCTTCTTTCTAGCCACCCTCCCATACAGGCCAGTATTATGCAAAGCTCTTGATATGGTTGACTGGTGCACCTTCACTCCACTCTCAGCCACTGAACTCTGTAGCTCCTTCAAAGTGATTGTTGGCCTCTCTGTGGCTTCCCTCTCTAGTCTTCTTCCTGTTCGGACGCTGAGTTTTGAGGGACGGCCTTGTCTAGGTAGTGCCTGGGTGGTGTGATGCAGCTTCCACTTCCTCACTATTGATCCAACAGTGCACACTGGGATATCCAAACACTTGGATATTATTTTGTACCCTTTTCCTAATTTATGCATGTCTATTACTTTATCTCTAACTTCCTTAGAATGCTCTTTAGTCTTCATTTTCACACCCTTCCTTCAGATTCACAGTCTGACCAATGGTCATTAAACTGGGGGTGTTATCCAGAAAATGTGAGCTACTTTAATGTTTCAGAGGTGAGGCCAATTGTAAGCCAATTGTGTCCTCGTTAGGGCAATATTTTTCATCTGTGTAAACTTGGAGCTTCCAGAGCACAGAGGTTGAATACTTATGCAAACAGCATATTTCAGTTATTTATTTTTCTTAAAAATATTTTCTAACATAAAACCAACGTCACTTTAAAATAATTATTTTGAGGGTCAGTCTTTTTAAATAAAATATTACACAGAACAAAATCTCAATGTGTCATTTGTCATTCAGACAAATCTGACAACTTTCAAGGGGGTTGAATACTTTTGTAAGTCAGTATATAAAGTACATATATACATATGTATATACATGTATGCATGTATATGTGTGTGTGTGTGTGTGTATATATATATATATATATATATATATATATATATATATATATATAAACAGACTCGAAGCAACCAAAAAGTAGTTATAAATGGGCAGCTTTATGTCAAAAAGGGTAGGGTTTGTGCTACACATTTTTAACTGAACCCAGCATGCCAGCTTCTGATCATTTTCTGGCCCAGGTACTTCTTCCTTTCAAAGTTAACTCTTTCTGTATAATTACAATAATAAAACCATTAGGGATAGTTTGTTAAAAAGCTGTTAATTTTTCTTAAATAACTTCCAAAAGCTGACTTATTAACTTCTGAAATTGGTCTGGCAGTATAACTTAGATTTTAGAGTAACAAGATGTGAATGAGCCTGTACATCCAGCACATCTGGGGAATGATTTCCACAACCTCTACAATCATACTGTGCATCCCTGAGCAAGTCACTTAACCATCCCAGTCCTCCCTGGTCGCTCCTAAAAACAGGCACTGTGGTGTGGGACTTACTTAATTAACAATGAATTATCAAAAAAATAAACATTATTTAAAAATGTATGCCAATTTCTTAAACTGGACGTATGTGAATCTCTCTGAATCCTACTAATCCCATACCCAAGTGCTTCTTTGTATGTGGGGGTGACACACATAGATCTAAGTGGAAGTGGTTATAATCCTTGAAATGTGTAAAAAGGTCTACATTGTGAAAGAAGGGTGAGAAAAATGTGTCCTGGCAGAGGGAAATGCTGGAAGAGCCTTTGTCTGCCAGTATGTGAAGTGTTCCTCCTCACCTTCTCTGAGCTGCTGCAGGAAGAGAAGAAAACCCACCAAGCAGGAATAGACAGTCGAAATTAAAGCACCATCACACACTTGAGCAACCTACTGGAATTAAGGCAAGTATTCAGATGCTGGGAAACTCCTACACTGTTGCCTACCTGCTGTCACTGCCCAGCTTGCTGGCCATTAATGTGCTGACGTCATTATTTTCAAATGGCAACTTTGTTTGCTTCATTGCAAACCATCATGTTGGATCCGTGTACATCACAGTGTGATAAAATTTGGATCTGTGCATTAATACAATATTTATTCTGCTAACATGTTACAACTGAAGTACCTCAACAGACTTTAGGGAACTACATCCCCATAAGACAAGAATACTGCACTGAGACTCTTCATGACTCTATAGTGACAAGAGAAAACAGTAAAGAAATGTATGGATAACTTTGAAGAGACTACATGGGGAAAAGGGTAGGGGTATTATCATTTATAGAAGGGAGCAACATAGTTTAAGGGAGATAGAGAAGAAGTATTACCATAAGGTTGTAAAAATGTATTTATTGTACTATTACTGGGAAATACAAGGAAATTAGTTATTGGATGGGCATAAACCCCCCTGAAAGCAAAAACACAGGGACTAGAACAGTTAGTAATGTTATTGAACATGTTTAATAACAAGGAATTACTACTACTAAGTGAAATAAACCTGAATTGCCTGGCATCAGAAGTAATTAAATTTAAAAATGTGCTTCAGAAAGTGAATCCCATTCAAATGGTAACAGAGGGGACTAAGAAAAATAATTGAACAGGCGTGGATTCATCTACTTGGTACTATTAAATAATTCAAAAACCAGTAAAGCTGTGGTGACATTATCAGATTCAGTCAGTGACCACATGCTAATATATCGTATATGAAGTAACAAAAGACAAAATGGGCAGGGCACAGATGATAATGTATATTCAACAATGAACAACAACGCCATGCTTGCATCCAGTGGATAACCATGGCAACTCAGTTAAACCTCGAGAGCATAGCTCGAGAGGTTTCTTTGAGTTGCCATTGTATCCACGAGATGATAAGCATGTGCGTTGTTGTTTATGGGCGAACATACTTTATCTTTTATAGTGTATGGTGGCTGAACTATTGCAGGAAATTTAGCTTCATGCACGAAACGCTGTAACCCTGACATGAAACTATTTCTTTTTTGTCTTACCTTATGTAAGGAGTTGAGTCGAGATCAAATGCAAGCAGCTCAAAATGTATTCATTTTGACGCACAAGCTGATGGTCGCTACACTCAGGCTTAGAGTACAAACTTGCTGCCATTCTGAGATAGATTCTCATTTACTGCTACCTAGAAATACTGCTTACATGAGGAGTAACTGTGTACGCTGTGAAGACTGTTTTAAATCTTGCGAACATTCACACGATCGCGTAGGCAGAGGCAGCTCGTGAGGGTTCTTTTTTGTTACACTATTGATGTGACATCTGAACAATAGTATAACAACATTGTGATGTCTGATCAATGGTGTAACAACTCTGGGAAATGATGGATTTTGCTATGTAACAGCGTTCTAACATACGTTATAGAATGGTAACAACTAGAGCAATAAATAAGGAAAAATTAATCAAACTAAAAACAGACTTAAGGGAGGTGAGTTGACAATTGCTGGATAATATGGTGGCCCCAAATGAGGCAGTAGAATATTTCCTAGAAAAATACAACAACATGATTAATTTTAAAGCTCAACAGAAAAAGAAAAGGCTAAGAAGTGCACAAAATAAGTGACTAAAGTAAAACTACACCCATAACTTGTAAATTGTATTAACTTCCATGTCAGCAGACACCTCTTTTCCTGTAGCTGTTAGGGATATATGTAATTGCTTTTGTTTGTTTTCACTGTTCATACTAGTCCCTGTAAGTATCCTAAGGGTCTCCATTTTATGGTTGTTGAAATCTCATAATCCCTAACAGCTGCATTAGAGTATGAGAAAATGATGTTTCAGCACTCTTTAGACTCTAAGTGTGCCTGTCTGCTTAATTAGATTTTAACAAAACAAGTTGCAGCAAGGTGTGAAATACCACATTTACCTTCAGTTAAGTTTGCAAACTGCCTGAGCTGTAATACAGGGATTTTCCCTTTAAATTGCTTTCAATTTGCCAGCCTGGTGATGCTGAGGGTTGAGGCACTGGACGCCACACCTCACACCACGCAGGCGACCCGGGTTCGGGAACTGACTCGAACCGCCGGGGGCTGGCAGGGGAGAGGTTGGATTGAGCATCCCAGGACTGCTCTCCTTCCTCTGGGGTGGGCTCGTGGGGTTGCGTCAAGCTTGGGCGGCCTCTGGTGAAGACTGGGAGAAGCACAAGGCATGGCGCTGACATGGGGAGGAGTTCAGCAAGACGCTTGCTTAAGCGCAGCCCATTATTGCACTGCCAGCTCTGGAGGACAAAAAAACCAAGGTGGAAAAAGGGCTGGGCATGACCGAACAGCTTGATGGCCATGCACCTGCCGACCTGGAGGCCTGTTGTGGAATCACATCGGGGGGTCAGGTGACGGCCATGCTAGGACCCTCACGTATCGAGTGAGCCTGCTGTCCTCCAGGTCAGTGGGGGCTGGCATCTGGATGCCCCCACCAGAGCGCTGCAGAGGCATAAAAATCAAAGTATGATAAAAAAAATTGCTTTCAATTTGTGTGTTTCCAGAGTTGTTTTTTTCAGGATATTTGTTCTTTCAGTATAGAGATACATGGTATAAATGGGTGATGTGACATCATGTTCTCATATGATAATGCAGCTCTCATGGACAATGAGATATTAGCAACCATAAAATGGAAACCCCCTGGATAGTTACAGGAAACTAGAGTGAACAGTGAAAACAAACTAAAGCAAACATGTAGATCCCCATCAGCTACTGGAAAAAGAGTTGTCTGTTGACAGGGAAACAGAAAACATTTACAAGATATGAGGGTGTAGTTTTCCTTTAAATAGGGACATAATTGACAGTATAAGGCCCTGTCCACACTACACCAGAAAAATTCCTCTGTAATGTTACAGTGAGTCCAAACCATTGCCATAACAGTTTGCGTAACACTGGTAACTTTACAGACGGTGTTTTCCAAACCATTACAGAAATGGCATGGGGTCATAATGTCGCAATACAGCGCGATTTCTGCCATGAGGCATATGTCTTTTTTTTCTGGGGGGCTCTGCCCTCCACAACCCCCCTTACAGGGGACTGCACCCTAGAACCCCCCCAATAAAGATTCTCAACTCTGGGGGGCTTTAACTCAGGGAGCGCACAAGTGAAAAAAAAAGTTTCTGTGACCGGGAATCAGACCCGGTCCAAGATGCAACGCCTGGGTTCCTGCTGCTGTGGCTCAGTCCTGCGAGCCATGGCAGCTGCTCGATGGAACCTGCTGCCAGCAGAAGTCTTATCCTCTGCCTGGGAAAGTGCTAATGGTGCAATACCACATGCAGCAGTATAAATGGCACCAGTTTAGCCATAATGTCGTACGCTATTAAGCGTGCAACATTATGACCTGATAGGACAGAAACCACTTTTGATGTGGATTCTACAACGGTTTTGGTAATGCTTTCATTTCTGTAATGTACCAGTGGCAGTGTAAATGTGTGAGTGTGTAGCCTCCAGTCTTCCAGTATAACTTCATGCATTGTGGCAGTGGTGTAATGCATGCTGGGAGCTAGCAGACTAAACCAGTAAGTAAACACTGGGGAGCATGGAGCATGAGTGGCATCTGCAAGCAGGAAGATTTGTGACTGGCAGCAGCAAAAACCAGCCCCTGCACACCAATACTGCTAGAAAACCTTCATAGTTTTGCTCCGGACTGCTGCACAGGACCAGCGCCTGAGCAGTAACACCTTTTGGGGCAGCGTTATAAGTGGAGCCTGCAGCCAGCAGTGGAAAAGTGAGCAGCACTCTTGACTGAAGTGCTTGAGTGCCACAACTGCTGTTGTGCCCTAAGGACCTCTGTCACAACTGTGCTGGCTGCAGCTGCACCCAAGCATAACTGTGGTGGCAGCAGCTGTATTGTGGCACCCATGGTTGTTATGTCTGTGCCCCCAAGACCTGCATGTGACTGTGGTTTTGTTCAGGTTGCCCAATTGGCTCCACAGCTAAGGTGTCCCATGCATTAGCCCAAGACCTGACAGCTGCTTGGTGACAGTGACAAGTGTGAAACGCCAGTGGAACAAGTGTCAAGACAGAGTGACCATGGTGCCACCTTGACAGACAAGGTCACAAAATTACTGGTGGACTTCTGGGCACAGGAGTTGCTGCAGGAAGAGCTAGAAAGTGCCAGGAGGAACACAAAGGTGTACCAGACGGTGTAAGAGTATCTCTTTGAAAATGGCATAGAGAGGAGTGCTAAGCACTGCCATGACAAAATCAAGCAAATGAAGGTGCGCTATCAAAAAAAACAGGGACAGTAAGTGTCACTCCAGGGGGTGGGCATGTGGTGTGCTACTTTTATGATCAGTAAGACAAAATTCTTGAGACACGGCCAACCACTGAGCCACAGTTTGTCATAGAGAGTTTGCAAACAGAATCGGAGAATGAAGTTGATGAAACAGGGGACCCATGCTAACCTGAAGGTGCAGGTGGTGATGCAGACAATGATGGCTAGACAGGTACATGCACTGTGCAGTGTAACTGTACATGTGTTGAGGTTGGTGGATGTGTAAAGATGAGGGGTAACATAATGCCTGTACTGCATACTGATCAGTAGCACCCTAGTGGCATCAGTGTACTTGGAGGTTTGTGTATATTGCAGTGGGGGGTATGGGAGCTTGCATTCCACTGCACAGCAGCCTTACCACATCTTGGCAGTCCACCCTGTATATATGTTGTGCATAGGTGGTGTTTGTGGTGGGGGTGATGGGTTGGGGGGAGGACACACATCTCTAGCACCAACATGGTTGTGGGGATGGTGACATGAATGTGGTGGTGGGGTTGGGGTTGGTGGTGGTGCTCACTGTGCCCATGTGGAGATTGCTGATAGGTGTGTTCTACTGTTGCGGAAACTGACCCAGGGAAATGGACATCAATGGACACTGACATATTGGAGGCATCATCAACTTCATCTGTGGTGCCCAAAGAGACACCAGGAACCTTCAGTGATACATCCAGTGAAGGAAGGGGTAGAGCAGCAAAGTAACCAATTAAATGGGAGCCTCCTATCAATCTGAGAGTGAAAAAAAGGCTACCAGAATGGTGGAATTACTTGGGGCAGTTCTGGAGCCAACACAACAGATGTTGCAGCAGCAACATATGGAGCTGTTGGAATTAGAGTGGGAGAGGGACAGGGAGGAGAGGGAGATGTAGGAGCATTTAGGGAAGCAGGAGGTGGAACAAAATGCACAATTCTTTAATAAGGTGTTTAAGTTGTTATCTATGCAATTCCAACAGTCAGCTCCCACTGGCATTGTACAGTCTCAGCGTAATGTCCAATTGCCAAATACAAATACAAATGCTGCTGCTGGCATCTCTGCCACCTTCTTTCCTGGAATGCCCAACACTGTTGTGTTTTCTACCATGGGCACAGGGCACACCCCTAGCATGTCCTCGAATGGCATATTTCAGCCACCCAGTCATGATAACCCGCAGTCAGGCAGCATGGCACAGGTGGCACCACAGGAATTCCATCTACAGCCATGATTCTAACTCACAGCAGTGCAGCCCCTCAACTGGGTAGTACAGCCACAACTGCCTCTGCCAGCATGCCATCAGCATCTGAAGCACCAACGTATGGCATTGGGAACAGATAGCAGCAGTTTGATACCCACATGTCATCTCTTCCCAGCTTCACACAGGATCTTTATAGTAAAGACTTTTGGTGGACCACACTGTGATGCTACACAATGTCTGCAGATATGGCTGTTCAGATGCCAACATGTTTTTATTTCTGGTGCCATTTGTTCCACATGTTATGTTTTGCTGCCATGGTTTATGTGACAGATATTGACATGGAAAACCAAACACTGTTTATCACTTATTAAACTGTTCAGAATGTTATGTTTTTGACATACTTAGCACAAAATGCAATGTAAAATATAAACAACAGTAAGCATAGATAGGCTAGGGAAAAGTTTATTGATGCTTTCCTATTGCACTAATCCCCTTGGGTAAAATCTTGTTTTGGCACCATATCCATTAGCCACTTCTTACCAACCTTGTGGAACTCCCTCCAAATTACCCTAAAACTGACTCGCCTTGTTAGACTATCCTCCTTCAAATCTCTTCTGAAACCTCTGTTGAAGGAAAACTGCTAGTGCTATGCCTAGGGCCCCCCTTTTGATACCTTATATGGCACTTACTACTCTATTTGCCCCTGGCTCTCCCTGCTCCCCTTCTTTCTTTTGTTTTACACTCCTGTCTGTCTATGCCCTGCTACTCCCTGAGCCTCTCTCCCTTACATCTCCCCCCCATCCTACTTACCTTTGGCTATTCCTACCTCACATTATGGATCATGCTCTACCTTCCCACTTACCTCCTTCCATTCCAATCGTATTATGCAGTTAGCTGCTTGCACTTATGTAGATACGCAAATATCAGATTAATCTGACTGCATCTTGTCATGTATTACCCATTGTATTGTGTGAACTATTGTATAAATCTGTAGTGTTTTCCTTTTATATATACTATGTGTGTCCCCCGCAGGACCACCTTGCAAATGCATATCTCAATGGTTTATTTCCTGGTTAAAAATAAAATTGAGCAGGCCCGGTGGTGCTGAGGGTTGAGGTGCAGGCGCCACACCTCGCACCACATGGCGGGCAGGTTGAGGGCGAGTCCGAGGATGCTGGCGGTCGGCAGGGGAGGGAGAGGATTGAGCGTCCAGAGGACTGCTCTCCTTTCTCTGGAGAGGGATCTGGGGCTGCTCGGCATCCTAGTGACCCCCGATGGAGATTGGGGGCAGTACAGGCATGCCAGACAGAAAAAGAGGGGGCAGAAGTGCGGCAGACATCAGCAGGCGAGCCGTACGCAGATGTCACTGCACGTCACACTCCCTAGGGGAAACACAATGGAAAAACCATGCCTGGGATGTGTGGAGATGATGGGGGCACCAGAGGCAGGACTCACATCCCAACACCGGTCTGATCTCCGATGGACTCCTGGCTGACCTGGCAACTGCGGTAAGCCCTCTCTAACTACAGACAGGCCACTGAAGAAGAGCGGGCCCAGCCCAGTGGGTGAATCAGAGCACTAGGGTTGCCCAGTTGTCAGGGGAGTCCCAATCAGATTAGCTGGGTTCAGGCAGGGAGTAGCAGTTCTCACCACGAGTGCACCTCGGAAGGATGCCCGGCCCAGGGGAGCATAAAGAAAGGCTACAAAAAAAAATAAATAAATAAAATTGAATTGAATTTAACTGAATCTCTGGAGGTCACTTTCAATAGACATTTATTTTGTTGTTCTGTTACACATGCTGATGTCATTGTCTGGTTGTTTGCATGGATCCAGTTCACAGGGTTAACAGGGTGGTGCTGCTACCTGTTTGCAGTAGTGTCCCCCATGCTGATACTTGCATGGTGACCACTGCCATTCATATCCTACAACTGCCAACCTGCTGGGTGATACAAAAATGGTTCATTGTGTTAAGACCGTATGTCACTACATATATTTGCATTTGACAAATATTTGACATATCCTTAGCAGACAGTGAATATGGTCATGGCTTTTGAGAATGAGCGACAGCAATGCATACTTTCATGCCTTGGTTTTATTGGAAATGTGGAGCAGTTCCAATACTTTCCCCATAGCACTGCAATCAAATTTTTATAGTGCAGTTACATTTCTGCTATGTTCAGATTGCTTCTTGCTGTAATAATGTATCTATTTACTGTATTAACACTGTTTACAAAAGTATTGAAATGCAGTAATGCACAGAGTTTGATGCATGACAATGCTGTATATATGTTTATTTTTTTATTGGGGTACTGCAGTAATGCACAATGTTTGTTGCATGACAATGCTGTGTGTTAATTTTTTATTGGGCTACCGCTAGCAGAAGTCATGGCAGTGTAGGAATAAATACATTCATGACAAGCTATCATGAGCTCTTCTTTGGCTTCTGCAGTATTTATTTTATTTATTTATTTATTTTATTTTTTTATTTAGTTATTCGGAAAAAACCTTTGAGCACAAGCTCTTTTACAAAGGTTCCACGTCATAGATTGCAAAACAAAGTACAGTAGGAGAAAGCAAAGGTACATTACAATGGATTCAGAACTTACAGAGTAACTCAAAAACATAGGTACAAGTTAAATAACAAGAAAAAACACTTTATGAGGGTGGGGTGGAGGGGAATAAGCAGCCACAAAGTGCCTTGTCAGTAGTTCAGAGGGACAGGGATAGCTAGCAGAGAGGTGACAAAGGAAGGTACGAGAGAGAGAGAGAGAGAGAGAGAGAGAGAGGTAAGTACTGCAGTGGAGGTGAGAGGGTGGTGAAAGAGGGACGATAAGGTATAGGGATAAATGGCGGGGTGAGGGGAGGCTGAGCAGAGACGACATGCTAGAGTAAAATGGTGGGGTCTAAGGGGGCATAGTCAGGCAGCCAGCATTAGTAGTGACTGTTTGGGAAACTCATGGGACTGTGAATTGGGAGGGAGGGGTGGCAGGTGCCGAAGGAGCATGACGCAAACTGATTGCTGGGGCAAGTCATGAGATGGGACAGAGGAAGGGGGTACCTGAGGCCTGCCTAGTGCTTGCTGGGGGGCAGAGAGAGCAGGTTGGCTGGACTGAGGGGCAAGTGCACTTAGAGAGTGTTATTAGGTGCTGTTTGAGGACAGTTTTGAATTGTGCCAGACAATTGGTGGTCAAGAGGTTCCCTGGAAGTTCATTCATCCATGGGGTGCCCGGTATGCAAATGCACGTTGCCCAAGTGAGGTGCGATGGAAGGGGATTACCAAGGCCCTTCTAGTCCTCCTTCTGGTGACCTTTATTGAGTTGGCCATCTTGATCAAATTGCCTACACAAGGTGGTGTTTAACCCAATAGAGCCTTCTTCCCTAGGATGCAAGTCTGGAATTTGACCCTGTTTCTTAATGACAGCCAGTTTGCACATTCATACAGAGTACATGTGTGAGTGCCACGCTCAGCATCCAGGGTGAGTCTGCAGACTTTGCTGAGCACAGTCTGAACCCTCTTGAGCACTGTATTCATTGCCGCTAGTCCATAGTCAATAGTAGATATAATTGAGCTTTGGAATGAGAGGTGAAGGGCCCCTGGAGATAGGTGTTGCCTGTGCCTGTACAGAACACCAATCTTGGTATTGACTGTCTTGATCAGAGAGTCAATATGGTGTGCAAATGTGAGGGTATCATCTATTATGACCCCCAGTTACTTGAACAAGTGAACTTGTTCCAGCGGCTCACTGCATGAGTTGGAGATGATGAGGGGGTGGTGTTTATTTTTGTTGTGGGGGCTGGACATAAGAATGGCCTTGGTCTTCATGTAGTTTAGTAGCAACTTATGACTACTGAACCACTCCTCAAGTTTGGAGAAGGAGTTCTGCAACTCATATTGTAGGGCAATCTGAGATGTGCTGCTGCTCAGGAGCA
Organism: Neoceratodus forsteri; assembly: GCA_016271365.2. Classification (NCBI taxonomy): domain Eukaryota; kingdom Metazoa; phylum Chordata; order Ceratodontiformes; family Ceratodontidae; genus Neoceratodus; species Neoceratodus forsteri. The sequence goes on from CM057454.1 coordinate 736,474,438, forward strand.
CAGCATCATCTGCATATAGTATGAGTTTGGTGTCACAGGCCATGGGAAGGTCATTTAAGAAGAGGCTGAATAGTAGGGGCCCCAGTATTGATCCCTGGGGTATGTATGCATGCATGTGGGACCTGTGATTTGAGCATTGAAAACTAGAGGCTGTGTGGGACTTTAGGGTATGGTGCCATGGGGGAATGGTGGAATAGGGATGAGTGCTCTACATGGGTGCATTGTGGGGGGCATTTTTAGACAACACAGTATGCAAGATTTTAGCTACAATAGTAACTATTAACAAGTTGTATGCACTGAAATGGTGGGGATACACATACCTGGCTGTGGTATACAGTAAGGAAACTGTATTGAGCATGCCTCGGGATATGACAGCAAACCTGCATGAGGCCTGTTGTAGTGCAGCCCTCCTCCATCTTCTGCACATGGCATTCTGCTGTATAACTCCATAATATCAATACAGAAGCCACAGAGCACACACTGCTGTTGACAATGCTGCCATGTTCTGCCACTCTATTGTGTACAGTATGCATGACAGTTGCATGGGATTGTGGGATGAGTGCTGTCACCACCAACTGTATCATGGAATGTGCACTGCTCTCAAGGGGTTGAAACCCCTCACAGAGTGTGGACAGGTTGTAACATTTTCAAAACTGTTCGGTGGTAGTGTGGACACACTGTAACATTTACAGTCTGTAACATTTTCATAACGTTACAGATATTTCAGGTGTAGTGTGGACAGGGCCTAAAAGCTAGGGATGCTAAATAGATACAGTAAAAATGCACAGATAGGGAGGTCAGTTGGATTCAATATAAAGAACTACAGTATGTACCAAGTGTAAAAAAAGTAGCAGCAGCAGCAGTAGTAGTAGCAGTAGTAGTAGTAGGAGCAGTAGCAGTAGTAGCAGTAGTAGTAGTAGCAGTAGCAGTAGTAGCAGTAGTAGTAATAGCAGTAGTAGTAGCAGAAGTAGTAGTAGTAGGAGTAGTAGTAGTAGCAGTAGTAGTAGGAGTAGGAGTAGTAGGAGGAGTAGTAGTAGTAGTAGTAGTAGTAGTAGCAGTAGTAGTAGTAGTAGTAGGAGCAGTAGTAATAGTAGTAGATTTTATTTGTTTTGGGTGCCCTTCCCCGTAGGCTTAGGGCACCCTAACGGAATATCAAAAACAAACAGCAAACACTTAAATATAACAGCAGTAGCATATAAATAATAACATAAATATATACACACCAATTAAGATTAAAACTGTATTCTCAGATATAATTACTCTGTTAGACCCCAAAGGCTTGTGCAAACATAAAGGCTTTAAGATGTATCTTGAAAATCATCCCCAAAAAGTGATAAAGAAGGTCAAGCTTGATTTTTTTAAAGAACAGCTGTCTAATTTTATTAATAAGAACACCTTCTGGGAAGGGTTAATATTTTACCTAAACCAAAGAAAAGAGGTGATATGGAAACCTTCTCAAAGGAGAACAGGAGATAATTGGGAGTACAGAGGTAGCAAATTACCTTAATGTATTTTTTACTGACCTTTATAGTTATGTGAGAGGTTTTAACAAAAACACTGAAAACAAAGAAGAATTTTATGAAATGATCAGACTGAGCTTTTATTTAAAAAAAATAAAATGGTAAGATATTTATAGGCAGTTGAAGAACCTGGATGAAACATAGGGACCCGTCTCAGATTCAGCATAGGCAATATTTCTAAACTTTGCTGCAACTGAGTTGTCATCACCTTTACAAATGATTTTTAGTAAATCCTTATGTAAACAAACTGTCCCAGAGCTATGGAAAAGGGCATATGTCATCCCTGTGCATGGGGGAGTGGGTGTCAAACTAATTTAATATTAACTACAGGTCAGTATCATTATTATGTGTACTGGGAAAGAGCCATGAGATGTTGTTGCACACACATATTATGGAATACTGTGCTTAGAAAACAGTAACCCAGTAGGTCAGTATGTCTTCAGGAGGAGGGACTGTAGGATATTGGCCAACATGTTGGTCTACATCCCAAAAGGTGGTTTTGCAGTCCCTGCCCCAAATCACCTTTTGGCCAGGAGTTGAACATTTTCTCTGCCCTTGTTCGTGAGGTGGGGTCATAACAAGAAGGCTATGTTGAACATTTGGTGTAAAAATATTAAAAAACAACATTTATGAGACTACGTTGAATTTTGGAAATGCAACATAGCAATTTCTTTACAGCAACTCATGATTGTGACAGCTGTCATTTTTCAACTCCTGCCCAAAATGTGTTTTTCATCCCAAAAGTTTATTTTGCAGTCCCTGTGCGAAATCACTATTAAGTCAGGAATTGAACATTGTCTCTGTCCTTCTTCATGAGGTAGGGTCATAACAAGGCTATGTTGAACATTTTGTGAAACAATATTACAAAACAACACATTTATGAGCCTAAATTAAATTTTGAGAACACAGGTTCCTAACTTAGATGAATTTCAATATGTTTACTCCAAATCTTTTACCTGCAGCCCTATCAGTTCTGGCCAGAGTTTGTTTTTATTTACTGTCTGACTCCAGGGTTGGGCACTTGGTGTCAGAATGGGAGGAGTTTGCTGGTACCAGGATTGGGCAGCAAGTGGCTACTTATTTTTCATTTGAGTTTACCATCCAACCCCAGAATTGGACACCCAGTGTTGGGGAGGGGGGCAGCACTGGGGTTTGACTCCTGGTGACTGCTTAGCTATATTAATAGTGGCAGCTACAGGTTTTCAATCAGAAGCAAGATTTATATGCCTCTGACTACTCGGTGTTTGTGTCACAATTCCCCCACCTATGCCTTAACCAGCATGCATCTCACACTTGGCTACCACAGACCCTCACCTGTGTTTGCCCCTCACCATTTCCAGTGCCCACACCCAGCCCTCTCAGAGAAAGTAGCATGCCCTGGACTTCTGGATAGTTGAAGCCCAGTCATGAATCCCCTGCATCAAGCTGAGGCAGACTGCTCAAACCCCAGGTAAAATGTGGGTCTGGTTTTATAAAATTTTAATCCATTCACTTCCCTGTATCAGGAGGGATTAACTTTCCTTCAGTTAATTAAAACAAAGTAACAAGACTCTTTTGGAATGCAGATTCCTCCTGAGACTTACTCTTGTTAAACAGTGAGGAATTGGACATGATGGACCTAGAGTCCCTTACAACATTAAATTACTATGTTACAGTGAGAGATTGGACATGATGGACCTAGAGACCATTATAACATTAAACTACTATGTTACAGAGAGGGTTTCAGCATGATAGACCTAGTGTCCCTTAAAACATTATATTACTATGTCACAGTGAGGGGTTGAACATGATGAACCTAGACTCCCTGACAACCTTAAATTACTATGTTACACTGAGGGATTAGACATGATGGACACAGGGTCCTTTACAAGCTTTTTCAGGACCTCTGCATGCATGGAGGGGCAGCAAACTGTTTGAGGATTGTTGGGCCCTCAATATACAGACTGCTGCAGATACACAAAACATGTTAATGAAATGAGATAAATAAGGAGATATGTACTGTACATTGCACTATAAATATACAGCTGTGAACCTTCCTGTTAGCTTGCTTCATGTGCTGTGAAGCTTGATCAAATAGAAATAAAAAATGTAAATGTGGAGGTGGACATTGGACAGCATAATAAAACGAGAGAGGTGAGGAATTTAAAAAACTCTGTAAAAACACATTGCTTTAAGGGTCTGAACAGGGAAATGCACTAAAGAACAAGCAGCTAAAATAAAATGTCAACTTCTATGTATTTATGTAAAAGCATACTAGAAGGCTGAAGATAAACAACCAGGATAATCAAGGGTTAAAACTTAAACGTGTTGCAACGTAACCTGAGACAGGGGTGTGGAAGCAGTGAAACACAAAGTCACCTAGAAAAGGCATACAGCTTCATTAACTGTGTAATTAATATAAATATCTTGTTTTAAAGACACATTTTGCAGGAAATCAACACATATACCACAGAATCAGGTACATATGCAGCAATAAAAGAATTATAAGCACATAATAGGAGCATGCACTTTAAAGACAAGATCTTGTAATGCTGAATCCAGCTGAAGCACAGACAGGAATGCTAAACAGTAGAATGCAGGACAGAGTGCAGCCGAAGTGCCCTGGAAAGAAAATCATTTTTCATTGTTTATGGAAGTTAGCTGTTCCAAAGCTATTTATCTTATATGCCATTACAATGATGAATGTGTTTCAATAGGAATTACAGCAATTACTTCCTTAGGCTCTTTTAACAGGCATAATTATTATAGGGGCTCTAGAAATAGTGCTATATACTACAGGCAGGGGTGCTGACACACAGACACCACTGTAGTAAATGGAGAGAACAGCGTAGTAATGTGAGTCATGTCCAAACAAAACTATTCAGTGGAAGACCACAGTCTTACAATCCTGTCACATGCTTTCACAGTGCTTTCTCCTACTCACAGCAATACATCAGCATGGTGACATCACCATGCAGCCGTAAAAATAAATTGAAACTCACCACAGCAGAAGTACATGAGGCATTCAAAAATGCACTCCAGTCCAGTGATACAAGTGAGGCCATTATTGTGGCACATTTGAAAAAACTGCCAGAACAGTTAACCCCAGTGCTTTGAATGCAGACCAAGATCTTTCTCAGAGGGGTGTGGCAAAACAGCATATGTAAGTACAAGAATTAAAGTTATAGTCCATATAAATTACATAGGTTTACCATACAAAAATTTTAAAGCCCAAGTATGCCCCAAGCTGCTCAATGTAGCAAACACAAACCTCAAATATATAATGCCATGTGTAACAAGCATTTGTCAATGCCGAATGTTTGCTTGCTGGTATTAGCATTGGAAACTCAGGAGTCAGAGGGATGCAGAATAAGAATGGCAGTGAAGTATTGAACTTCATGCCAACCCCACCTCCACCCTTCAGAGATGGACAGGCATTGGGGTATGAGTTTGGGTCATCGACCATAACGTTAATGCCATTTCACTTCACCCTATCCTGCAGACACTGACATGTGTTGAGGTGTGCCTTGGGGTGTTTGGCTTTACAGTCACCCCATTCCATAAGGACATACACTGAAATGGGTGCAATATAGGAGAACAAGGTGAACTTTGGGGCTAAAGAGTTCAAGGCACACCTTGATGCCTGTCACTGGCTGCAAGGTGGTGGGATGGGGTGGAATGGCATGAGCATTATAGTCGGCAATCCAAAGGCACACCTCTGATGCCTGTCAGTCTGTACAGAGTGGGATGTCATGGTTAGACACCCTAACACCCCAGGAGTTTGTTGGCATTTACACTACAAATTTTCAACATGGCCTTTTTGTGACCCCACCTCATGAAAGCATTTGGGACCTCTTCTCATGGACAGTCGCACTGTGATTTTGTCAATGTGTCCCGAACTTTGAGTTCTCACAGTGACTGTGCCATTCTGCACCAGATGTACGAAAACACAGATCGGGCAGGATGTGAAGAATGACAGCTGTACCATTCATAGGGAGCTTTGAAGAGATGGTAATGTTGAAAATCTGTAGTGAAAATATGAAAAATACTTGAACGCCTGGGCTTATGTGGAAACTGCGCAACGCATGTGCGTAACACAGTCATTTCGCGGAATTTTTTTCATCAAATTTTCAACATAGGCATTTTGTGTCCTCTGCTCATGAACAGTGTCACTATGATTTTCCTAATCTGTCCTGAACATTGATTTCCAACAGGTATCACGCTATTCTGCACCAGCTGTGTAAATGCATATTTCGGGCAGGATATGAAAAATGACAGCTGTACTGTTCATAAGGAGGTAAGAAAAAATGGCAATATTGAAAATCTGGAGTGAAAATATTATAAATGTGCGTAATTACGAGGGTGCATGAAAACTGCGCAACTTACACTCATAACACAGTCATTTCATGGACTTTTGTCACTAAGTTTTCAACATAGGCATTTGGCACCACTGCTCATGAGCACTATCACTGTGATTATTTTTTAATCTGTCCTGAACACTGACTTCCCACAGCAACCGTGTTATTCTGCGCTGGAAGTGCAAAAACACATTTCGGCCAGGATGTGAAAAATGACAGCTGTACTGTTCATAACGAGGTGTGTAAAAATGGTGATGTTGAAAAGCTGGAGTGAAAATGTTACAAATTCGCCAAGTTCCGAGTATGCGTGGAAAATGCACAACGCATGCTCATAACACAGTCATTTTATGGACTTTTGTCACCAAATTTTCAACATAGGCATTTTAGGACCTCTGCTCATGATCAGTGTCACTGTGATTTTCTTAATGTGTCCCATAGTGCAAAACCACATTTCGGTCAGGATGTGAAAAATGACAGCTGTACTGTTCATAAGGAGGTGTGGAAAAATGCCAATGTTGAAAATCTGGAGTGAAAATATTGCAAATTGGCGACATTAAGAGAGTGCATAGCAACTGTGCTACGCATGCTCATAAAACAGTAGTTTCTTAGATTTTTTCCACCAAATTTGCAACATAGACTTTTTGAGAGCCCCCTTCATGAACAGTGGCACTGTCATTTTGTTAATTGGTCCCAACAGGTGATTCCGCACAGTGACCGTGAAATCACCTTCCGGGGCTGATTAATGCCATGACAGTGCAAGAATTCATGAGGAGGGGTCCCAAAAAACCCATGTTGAAAATGTGGTGCCAAAATTCCAAAAAATGACTGAGATATGCAGCAAAGTTGAAAAAATTCTATCTATCCCATTATACATCTTACCGGCATTTCCTTAGTTTGCGGTCGACTTTGAAGAGTGCAGACACGTTCCTTGTCCACCGAAGATCATCGCTCTGGACTCTGGAGGTAAGTATGGGGTGAGGAGGGGTGTGGGGAGACAGGGTGCGCAGAGGGTGGGTGTGGGTTGGGGACAGGATACCGGACTCGGCGATGGGACCCGTTTCTGGTTTTCAGGTAAAAAGGTGCGGACAGTTTTCTACTTTTAGAGGGCATTTGGCATGCTAGGGTGGAAGCCCAGCATGCCACCCAACTATTTCTTTTGGGCTGTAGCCATGGGGATTGGGCACCCCCATTGGCACATGGGGAGGGCGCAAGAGTCGAGGGGGATTGGGCACCCCCTCGACAGAAAGCAACATTTTTTTGGGGGGAGGGGGACATTATGCCAATGGGGAGTGGGGTCCCCCAATGGCAAATTAAACTCAGGCAGGGAGTGAAGCGAAGCCGACTGGGATTGGGGCCCCCATCGGCAAACAAAGAAATTTTTTTGGGGGGCGCATGATGCCGCGGTGGATTGGGCACCCCCCTCAACACACAATAAATGGGGGTGAGGTGTCGGCAATCTGCCGCCATGTTAAATTTATTGGTTGACTTTGGGAGGTACCACCCTGCAATGATGGGTCACTCCCTCATTGCAGCAGAATGGCTGACACTGCAATGACAAGGCAGCCCCTCATTGTAGCGGAGAATGAACTTGGTGCACTTTTGGAGACCAGTGTCATCGGCACACTGTGCCTCGATTGGTCCACCAGTGCCAAGCCCCCAAATGCAGTGCATTTGTTGGCTGCCACCATGCCGCACATCCACAACCCGCTTCTCTCCTAAGCTGCTACATAATGTTTCTTGCGCATGCGCACAAGCAAACATAAAAATGTGATTTTAGAAATATTTAAAATTGATTACTGAATGCAACAGGGAAGATTTCATACATACAAAATGTATGATGCAACTTATGCTAACCCTATAGGAAACTTTTTGAAACTATTATTGAGGGCTCGATAATTAGCATAAATAATTATCCTTAAGAAATTCAGTTTGTCACAATATAAAGATTCAATTTGGCAAAGTGAGTTCAAGCTTCAAATCAGGAAACGAAAAAATCTGAAAAAAATGAAAGCAATGAAATTACTCATAATAAATAATGCAAAGTAGGTTGCTTAACTAACATAATACTACATTCCTGAAAAGAAAACAGCAGACACTAAGGGAAACCCTAAACAAAAGAAGAAAGAACTCTTCAACTTTCAGCAGAAACAGCTGCACTTAAACCCCATCGCAGACTATAAAAAGGGGACAACGTTCTAGTCATCATTCAGTGCCTGGGAGCTTAAAGTATCCAATTCATAAATAAGTCTACTCTCAATTCTCAACAATTTCTCAACCCTATTGCCTCTCCTAGGGGTCTTTCTGACATGATCCAAACCTAAAAAATGAACACCGTCATGTACCTGGAGTCCATGTGCTCCTATTGGTGTATCACTACTGGGATTTCTAATTGATCTTATGTGGTCATGTACCTTCTCCTTCATTAGTCTAATGGTATCACCAGTGTAAGGGAACGGGGGAAATTATTCAACCAGGAAAGGCACACTAAGCCAAAGTCTGTTTCCAGGTGTCCTCAGGGTCACACAGTATGCAAGTGGGAGCTGTGGGACTCAAACCCAGGTTCCAGGTTTGCAGCTCAGTGCCCTAAACCACAGATCTATACAAATAGAGGGATGGTCCCCGCATAATGCTTAAATTACAGATGTGGTCCTGGAAGTGATAAGTTGTCTAGTCTGAAATTTGTGACCATCTGTAGGGCTAATAAATTCCTTAATTTGATTCCTATGACCATAGATGTTGCAACAACCACGGTGATAGGATCCCCATGGTGTAACTGGCAGACCTGTTTGTTTTTGAACATTAGATTTTCCCAAGTGGCTTCCTACTAGTAAATCACAAATGCTTTTACCCTTCTGGTAAACTGATTTAGGGTAATCGCTATTTGTACTAGCCAAATCTGGATCAGTGGATAAAACATGACAGTAATGTTTCAGAAAACTAAATACTTCATTGGCTACTGAATTAAACTCTGTAATAAAATTTATTTGATTGTTGTGTACTGCATTATGAGTTTCTGGAATCAGTAAATATTTTCTTTCTCTCTCCAAAGCTTTTCATCTTGTTCCTTTAAGTAGAGCATGGTCATAGCCCCTTGCCACAAATCTACCACAAAAATCATCTGCTTGTTTGGCAGATGTTTGTTCTTCTGAACAATCATGCCAAATCCTTAAAAACTGCCCTATTGGTATACTTTTTTTTTTGTTTGTTTTACTGGCAGATCCTCCGTCAGGCTTCTTCCTTGGTCACAGCCTCTGGACTCCCACCAGCTGTCAACTGCCTGCATTCTCCCAGCACCCCCCAGCTTGCCCCCCCGGAGGGTGAGGCAGCGGCACTGGTTCCCCTAATTCCAGTGCCTCGGAACCAGTATCTAGTTAGGAGTGCTGGCAATGGTAGCTAATTGAAGCCCAGGGAGGGCTTCATTTAGATGGAGGACCCACACCCCCTTTTCCAGTTTTTCCTCTGGGAGGTGGGGATGTGCAATGACGTCCAGCGTTCACCCTGATTCCAATATGTGCTAGCACTGGTAGCTGCATGATTTCTGGCCTCTGCCAGGGGTCTGTCTTGCACCAGACACTTCCCACCCTCCCCCTGGAGAAGGAGAGCAATCCATAGGATACTCTATCCTTCTCCCCCCCCCCCAGCCAGCCCCCCAGCGACCCGGGTCCATTCCCGAACCTGGGTCACCAGCGTCACAGGCGGAAATCCAACCACTGTGCCGACAGGCCAGATCTATCAGTATACCTTTAAAGAGGTGTTTATAATGGGTGCTCTTAAATCTAAATAATGTATTTCCTGATACTGGTTCCAATAACCTTCAGTAATGATTTTTCCATTTGTGCCAAATTTCAAAGTGAGATTGAGAAAAGAAATGGGTACTGAATGTACCTAATTTACACATTTAAAGTTCCATTCATTTTTGTTTAAGCAGCCCCAGAAAGTCATATGCTTCCTCCACGGGAGCTGGGGGGGGGAGCTTCAGAAGGAATGAAAACAATACAGTCTACCCCTCAGGATGGTAATGTCAGCACTAGGAAAAGGGAGGACAAGAGTTTAATAAATATGGATAGAAAACAGGGACAGGGAAAGAGAAACAATGAGAAACGGAGGGAGGGAGGGAGGGAGGGAGTAGTAACAGATGCAGGTCAGGAACAATAAGGAAAGTAAAATAATGGCAGAGGAACCAAGAACAAGACTTGAAACGTAATGTTTAGGAATGTTTGAAGTCTGGGAATCAAATTCCCTGATATAGTGGCTTTAATGGGGAAGGCTGACATAGACATAGCGGCCATAACAGAGATGTGGTACACTAACAACCACTCATGGGACACAACTATACCAGGATATACCTTGTACAGGAGAGACAAGAAGGGAAGGAAGAGGGGAGGGGTGGTACTTTACATCAAAGAGGCAATTGAAGTGACAGAAATCCAGGCCAAAACTGAGGAGAAACACAGAAACATAGAAACATAGAAGCATAGAAGTTGACGGCAGATAAGGACCACAAGGCCCATCCAGTCTGCCCATTTCTTTTTCTACCTTATAAATGTGCCATCGGCTTTTGCTCTGTCAATGGTCTATCTATTCATACTCGTCTGTATTGCTCTCTTATGCCTATCCCATGCCTGTTTGAAGCCCTGCACTATATTCATATCCACCACTTCCTGAGGTAGGCTATCCATGCATCCACCACCCTTTCTGTGAAAAAGAACTTCCTCACATTACCCCTTAATTGGCCTCCCTCTTATCTCATGCTGTGTCCTCTTGTCCTGCTATTTTTCTTATATTTAAACATGTTAGACTCTTTCACATTGTTAATGCCCTTAAGGTGTTTGAATGTTTCGATCATATCACCTCTCTCCTTTGCTCTAGGGTATACATATTGAGCTCGGTTAATCTGTCCTCATATGTTTTCTGATGCAATCCCTGCACCATTTTGCTTGTCCTTCTCTGGACTGCCTCAATTTGGTTAATGTCCTTGTGAAGGTGTGGCCTCCAGTACAGCACACAGTACTCCAGATGGGGCCTAACCAGTGTCTTGTAAAGAGGGATTATTACCTCCCTCTTCCAACTTGTGATACCCCTACTAATAATAATAATAATAAAATTTATTTGGTTAAGCGCCTTTCAAATATTTCAAGGTGCTATACAAAGCATCATAGCATCAACGTATCAATACATACACTGACAATACAACCAATAAAATATTTAAAATCAACAATTAGAATATAACAGGAAATGCCTGATTCCATAAAAATGACTTTAAAGCCTTCTTAAAACTAATACATCCTAACATCCCCCTAGCCTTACCTAATGCTTTAGTGGTCTGCTTGGATGATTTCAGGTCATCGGCGATGATGATGCCCAAGTCTCTTTCTTCCCTTGTGACTGCCAGCAACTCCCCTCCCAGCCTATAGGTGGCTTCAGGGTTTCTCTTCCCTATGTGCATGATCTTGCACTTCTTTTCATTAAACCCCATTTGCCACTCTTCCAACCATTTTGCTAGTTTATCCAGATCTCTGCTCATTCTACCCACCCCATCTGGATCATCTACTGTGTTGCAGATCTTGGTGTCATCTGCAAACAGACAAACCTTACCTCCAGTCCATCTGCAGTGTCACTGATGAAGATTTTGAAGAGGACTGGCCCCAGGACTGATCCCTGAGGTACCCCACTTATGACTTGCATCTCTTCTGACTGTATACCATTTACCACCACTCTCTGTTTTCTGCCCATCAACCAGTTTGCCATCCAGTTGACCAACTTCTGACCCACCCCGAGCTTACCCAGCTTATTAATCAATCTTCTATGTGGAACAGTATCGAAAGCTTTGCTGAAGTCAAGGTAGGCAACATCAACTGCTCCCCCTTGGTTTACCACTCTGGTTACCCAGTCAAAGAAATCTATGAGATTAGTTTGACAGGACCTTCTTTTTGTAAACCCATGCTGTCTTGGATCCTGTGCCCCTATGGATTCCAAGTGTTGCACTATCCTTTCCTTAAGGAGTGCCTCCATAATCTTGCCCACTACTGAGGTAAGACTGACTGGTCTGTAGTTCCCTGCCTCCTCCCTGCTACCACTCTTGTGGAGCAGGACTAAGGCATTGTGGGTCACCATTGATCCAGGTAGCGGAAGGTCTGTTATAACAGGAGTGATATACAGGCCACCAGCTCAGGGGGAAGGGGCAGAAAGTTAATGCTGGAGTCAATATACAACATGACTGATAAGGGGGAGGTACTGCTTATGGGTGATTTAAATATGCCTGATGCAGACTGGTCCATCCCAACAGGTGTCTTGAGCAGGGCCAGGGATATTGTGGAGTCCCTACAGGGAGCAGGCCTAAGACAATTGATACAGGGGCCCACCAGGGACAGGAATATCTAAGATCTAGTGCTCATCAATGGAGACAGGATCATGGATTTCCAGGTGGAGGGGGACCTGGGGTCCAAGTGACCATCACATGATATGGTTCAAATTGGACACTGGAATACAGGCCACACATACAAAAGCTAAAATCATAGATTTCAAAAGAGCTGACTTTGCAAAGATGGAAAGGAGGGTTAAAGAAAAATTGGCTAAGGGTGGGCAGGTGGGGGTGTGGAGGGGCGATGGGCACACATTAAGGATTCCATTGTCAAGGTAACCAATCAATGTGTGAGGGTTAAGAATAAGGGCAAGTGAAGGAGAAAGCTATTCTGACTTACTAAGGCAGTGGAAGATAAAATCAGGGCCAAGACAGTAGCCTTCCAAAAATACAAGGAGACACAAGAGGATGGGGACAGAGAAGAGTACCAAACATGTCGGAGAGAGGCAGGGGCAGTGGTGAGATGTGCTAAGAAAGTCTAGCACAATCAGTGAGGAAAGGGACAGGACATTTTTTAGGTACATCAATGAGAGGAGGAAGTCCACAGCAGGTATAGTCAGACTCAAAGGGGACAATGAAGAGAGGGGAGAGGGTAGAAGGAGACCTAGAGAAGGCTACAATCCTTAACAGGTACTTCTGCTCGGTCTTTACTAGAGAAGGAGTGGGGCAGGAACCACAACTGGAAGACAGATGTGCAGAGGGGGAAGAATCAAGCTTTGCAACATTCGCAGAACAGACGGTCCTAGAGAAACTTACAAACCTAAAGGTGGACAAAGTAACGGGCCCAGATAGAGTACAACCAAGGATCCTATAGATACTGTGGATGGAGCTGGCAGCACCTTAGACAGCCCTGTTCAGTGAATCACTGAACACGGGGGTGGTCCCGCAGGACTGGAGAAGTGCAAATACGGTCCCTCTTCACAAGAGTGGCAGCAAGGAGGACACAGGAAACTATAGGCCAGTGAGTCTCACCTCAATAGTGGGGAAGATCATGGAGACAATGCTTAAGGAATGTATTGCGGATCACCTGGCATCCATTAGAATGCAGAAGCCAAGACAGCATAGGTTCATGACGGGAAGGTCCTGTCAAACAAATCTGATATATTTCTTTGACTGGGTGACCAAGGTGGTGGACCAGGGAGGGGCAGTGGATATTGCCTACCCTGATTTCAGCAAGGCCTTCAATACAGACCAACACGGAAGGCTGGTAAGCAGGCTGAGGAGTCTAGGGTTGGGACACAGAGTGGTGAATTAGGTCAGAAATTGATTAGTGGACAGAAGGCTAAGGGTGGTGGTAAATGACACACAGTCAGAAGAAAGGGGAATCACCAGTGGGGTGCCACAGGGGTCAGTCCTGGGACCAGTCCTCTTCAATGTCTTCATAGCAGACATAGCAGAAGAGCTTGCAGGAAAAAATATGCTTGTTTGCAGATAACACCCAGATCTGCAACAAAGTAGACACTCTAGGAGGTGTAGAAAGAATTAAAAGAGACCTGGAAAAGCTGGAGAAATGGTCTGAGGTATGGCAGTTAAACAACACTGTTAATGTGGCTATGGTGGATAATGGCATTCTTCTTTCTTTCTTCCTTCAACCCTCCCTGAGGCAGGTATATAAATGTCAATGTTGCTTCCGGTGTTTAGGGGCCCTTTAAAATAATTTCCACACTGTATAGCAGTGTTTAAAATGTTTTTCTTTATTTTCCCCTGTGTTTCACTCCTCCCACATAGTTTGTTCATGGGGTATTTTTGTTTTTCTATTTTGTTGATTCACGATTGTTTCATATTTATTTATTTAACATTCACTGATATATTTCTCTCTGTGCCAGTTTTTTCTGTATTATTTTTCTTTTATAGTATATCATACCAGTTTTGTGGAGTCTCCTGAACCTTATACATGTTAAATCTTTTGTAAGGTTCTGCACTTCTTAATCATTTCCTTGTTACTCTGTAACATTGAAAAAGTATGGCAGTTAAGGCTTAATGCAAAGACATGCAAGATCATGCATGTGGGGAACAGAAACCCTGGGAGAGCTACATATTGGGGGGGATGAATTGTTGATGGTCACCAGCGATGAGAGGGATTTGGGGGTCATTACATCAGATGACCTGAAATCCACCAAATAGACTGCAAGAGCAGTTGGCAGGGCTAGTGGGATGTTAGAGTGTATAGGAAAGGGTATTACAAGCCATAGGAGGGAGGTAGCGATCCCACTGTAAAAGATGCTGGTTAAGCCTCATCAAGAGTATTGTGTGCAGTTCTGGAGGCCGCACCTGTGTAAGGATATTGGCAGGGTGGAAACTGCAGAGGAGGGCAGCTAAGATGGTGCAGGGTCTGCACGACAAGTCATATAGGGACCTCAATATGCACACATTGAAACAGATGGGAGAGGAGGATATGATTGAGACTTTCAAATATCTGCAGGGCATAAATAAGGTGGAATGGGATAGCATCTTCCAGTATAAAAAATATAATAGAACTAAAGGACATGGCATGAAATTGAAGGGGGATCGCATAAGGCGTAACATGAGAAAGTTATTTTTTACAGAGAAGGTGCTGGATGCATGGAACACCCTACCTCAGGAGGCAGTGGGAGCATATACTATGCAGTGGAGGGATTCAAGAGGGCATGGGATAGGCACAAGGAAATCATATATATATGAGGGAGGTATGGCTGAGGCCGCTGACCTAGCAGAGGCAGTGGGATAAAATTGGTAAAATGGGCAGACTGGATGGTCCTTGTGGTCCTTGTCTGCCATCAATGTCTATACGTCCATGTTTCACAGCACTGCCCCAAATGTATATTACAGTATATAATCTGTAAAGTGACCCCAGTATCTCATCCTGTCCAGAAAGAGTTTGTATTTGGAGTCATAGACAGCCCCTTCCTCCCAACAACCCAAAAAAGGTTGGCGTATGAGCGGGCAATGCAAGACCTCAATGCAATACCACGTCTGCAAATAAAATTTAGAGTCAAGCATAAAATAATTACAGCTTGGGATCAAGTCTAAGGCCTTCAAGATGAAAGCGAGAGAAATAACTTCCTTAGATTGAAAGGTGTCAATAAAGTGGCATATAGCATTTAGTACCAGATGATGTTTGATACTGGTGTATAGTGATTCCTGTGAGTCACAGTTAGCTAGTATTGTATTTAACATTCTCACTAGCCTCATGGACCACCATGGTGTCCCTCAAATATGATGGAAATCTTACTACCATTGTTTGAAGGAACATAACTACAAAAGTTGTTAAATGTTCCATAAGAGAGCCACACTAGAGTCTGGGGGCCAGATATTCAAAAGAGTTGAGCCATGCGCAATAGGGTTGCACCTGCGCAAGTCCAAATTTGCGCCATTCTGCGATATTCAGCAGGAGGCAGTTGCGCCCCCGAAATCATGCTGAGCAACAGCGCAATGATAATGAAGGCATGCGCAACCGAAGGGGGAGAAACCATACATAACTGGCGCAGTGTGATATTCAAAGACTTGCACACTGCGCAACAGTGGAGCAAGCGGAAGTTGCGCCATAGTGGAAATGAGCCAAAATAAAAAGGAGCAAGGAAGAGGCGCAAGAACGCTATAGGGAAGCCACATGCATCAGAGGCAGAGACACAGACAGGGCAAGTGGCAGGAACAGGGCAGGCCTGGGAAAGGCCACAGTAACAGACAGGCAGGCACAGGGAAGGTGTGGGGAGCCACACAGCTCAGAGGCCAGCACAGGCAGGTGTACCCGGTGCAGGGGAGGTAGCAGCCAGGACAGTGAGGGGAATAAAGTAACAGCTGCTGGGGGGGGGAATGCAAGCTAGGGATATGGCCAGTGCCACCTTTCACATGGAGGCCGTAATGAGGGGGGTGAGAAGGTGGGCAGCAGGGGGACGTGGCCGTGGAAGGGCCTGTCGGTGGTATGCCCCCAACAGGCAGTACAGAGCCCGCACCAGCTTTGAGCTGTACACAGATACTGAGATTGTGGGCCGATACTGCCTGAATAGGGCAATACTGAGGTGGCTCTGTGAGCTGTGCAGTGATGTGATGCAGGCACCCACACAACGGAGCCATGCCCTGTCAGTGGAGACCAAGGTAACAGCCTGCATGTGCTTGCTCACCACGGGTGCCTTCCAGAGACCAACTGGGGACACCACAGGCATAACCCAGTCGGCCACGTCATGCCACCTCACCCAATTCCACAGCGCACTGCTGCCACATGCTGCGGAGTACATCCATTTCCCCAGCACAGCAGCAGAGCGCACAGCAAACATACAGGAGTTCCACAGGCTAGCACGTATGCCTGGTGTGCTAGGGGCAATAGACTGCACCCATATGGCCATACGCACACCACCTGGCCCTGAGGGGGCCGCATACATATATCGCAAGGGCTATGCCAGCATCAACTGCCAGGTGGTGTGCGATGCCAGGGGGCGCATCATCAATGTCTGTGCCATGCACCCTGGGGGAGCACACGATTCATTCATCTGGCACCAGTTGGCACTGTGCCACAGATTTGAGAGTGGGGACATCCCCACAGGACACCTAGTGGGTGAGTATGCAAACCAAATGGACAAATATAGGGCCTGGGGGGCATGGCAAGAGGTGCCATGGGTAGTGGCCTACATGGCTTGGGGCAAGCCGATGCTGATCACCAAATTAACCTCCACCCTCTGCACACAGGTGACAGTGGATACCCACTCCATCCCTGGCTGCTCACACCCTACCGTCGGCCCACAACCCCATCACAGCAATGCTACAATGAGGCACACGCCACCACACGTAATGTCATCAAGCAGGTGTTCAGGATGCTGAAGGCACGTTTCCATTGCCTGGACACCTCTGGCGGTGCCCTACAGTACAGCACCTCAAAGGCCTGTGGGATATTCCTAGCCTGTTGCATCCTGCACAAAATGGCCAATGAATGTGGGATAGTCGTACAGGTCGAAGAGGGGGACAGTGATGGGGACGATGAGGACGCCGGTGACGATGGTGATGGGCAGCCCCTCCTTGGCCGACAGGACCCCCCCACTGATCCGGCTGGCACAGCTGCACCGGGACACCATCATGGAGGAGCACTTCAGCCAACCCAGATAAGTCATGGGGACATGTGCAACCACCAGTGGCTAAGGCACAACCCACAAACACGCATGGACACACACCAGGGGTGCATGCCGTCAAGGGAACTGGCAGGGCACAGAAGCACACACACAACCAGGGATGGGTGAGGATTAACATGCCACATGGACGGACACACACATTCGTACACACACAATGCACCAAATGTGCACAGAGGGCAGGAGGCACACCAACCAAGAATGCCAACCCTGGCAACACACATGTCCACAGGGTACCATGCCCACTGCCTGTCCATGTGCATGTGTCAGATGCTGAGCACCATTGCACTTTGGTGTACAGCACAATGCAGGCATTATCATGCACACATAACTGCAGACAGCAGCCGGGAGGGTGTGCAGGTGGACTGTGTGTCCACGTGCAGGGCTGGGTACCCACCCATGCACTGCCCACTGAAACACACAATGTACACAGGGCAGCACCAGACAGTAGCCATGCTGGGAGACAGGCTGGTCTCATGGCACAGTGCCACGGCTGCCATGGATGCGTGGGCAGCCCCACTGAGACCCGCCAGCACTGGCAGGCTGACCATTGGCCTTATGGGGTGGCACCGATGGTCCCCAAGGGGTTCCACTGCATGAACGCGATGGTGCCCTCGCAGGGGTCTGCAGTACACCGAACATGCCTGCACCAGGAGTGCTCAGGATGCCCACAGCTGAACCAGGCATTGACAGGGTGGGAGTCGCACGACGCCGGGAACGGGGGGTGGAGAGTGCACCGCATGGTGCGAGCGACGCATGGGCACCTGACTGTGTGCTCATTGTGGCCATGACAGCAATGAACGCCTGTGCATGCCTGTCAATGGCAGTGGTCACATCCTCCCGCAAACAGTCCATCCATGCCAGGATCCATTCGGTTTCCCTGCTGCGAAGCTCCTCTGCCCGCTCCAGAGCCACACACAGTGCTTCCACGGATGTCACAAGCCACATCTGCTGCTGGACCGATGCTCACAGTAGGCGGGTGTCCTCGTCCAAGAGGTCATCAGCCTCCTTGGCATCCTGTCCCTCAGGGTGTGCAAGGGCCTGATGTTCAGCACCTCTTGAGGGTGTGTACTGCGCAACAGGACCAGGTATGGGCATGTCCACAGGCGGTGTACAGATGCCGCTGCTGAAACCTGTACTCCCAGGCCCGGTGGGTGACTGCTGATGCTGCCCCTCCGGCTGCCACACACCAGGGCTCAGTGGTGCCACCACAGTGGCCACAACAGTCCCACTGTCCTGAACAGACACCAGTGCTGCCCCACTGGTGCTGACAGGCACAGCCTGGGACTGTGCTGACACACAGGCCCCCACGGCAGCACCAGCCACAGCCATGGGCGCGAATTGCCCTGCTGAGTGTCCATCCTGTGGCACACACGTGTCACTGCCCATGATGGTCGTGTCATCATTACTGGTGCCGGACTCTGCCCCAGCCACAGCCCCAGCCACAGCCACAGCCACAGCCACAGCGTGCTGGCATCCATGGATGCCAGCATGCTGGGACACAGGCAGGGCTTCCTCCACACCTGTCTCAATGACATCAGTATGGACAGACAGGTGGCCCCACTGTCGTACAGACCCACACATGCCTGTGGAGGTGGATGGTCCCACCTCCGACTCCATCCCACTGTCCACAGTGGACAGGCCCACCACCACTGACCCATGCAGATGCTCAGGATCTGTAAGGGAAAGCAAAGTCACGCTACTGCGTGTGACCTACCCGGCCCCCCCCCCAGACAGACCGTGACTTACCATGCAGAGATGGACCACCACCCGTCTGGAAGCCACCGCCTGGAACGCCCTCTATGGCACTTTGGCGCCTGCTTGCAGCAAGCCTGTCCTCCGCTGGGGTGAGCTGTACCACCTCTGGCTGTCCCCCACCTGTTGCAGCACATGCTGACCTGATGGCAGCCACCTTCTCCTTTGCCTTCCTCCTGTCTGTACCCATCTTCTTCTTACACTCCTGCACGGAGTGCTGGTGGCTGCCATGCAGGTTCACGGCATGTGCCACCTCCTCCCATGCAGCAGTATGGGCCTGAGTGGTGCCCTGCCATCCATTGAGCAGTGGCTCCTGAGCCAGGTAGGCCTCGAAAGGGCCTCGGTTTTGGCCTTAGTAAAATTCGGCCTCCTCCTCCTCCCATCACTGTTGTCCTCCTCTCCTAGAACGTGCTCGGTCATTATGTAGCCTGTAAGAATGGCAGTTGTTACCTGTGACTGTGAAGTCCCATGCACGTCTCTGAATGCACAGTCCACACTCCCACACAGCATGCAACTCACCAATAAACTGCAGTAACTGACTATGGCCACTGCAGCACATTGTCGCACCTTTATAGTGCAATCCATGCAAATTAGGTGAGGAGCAACTTTAATTAGATGCAAATTGCAGTGCTGCGCCATTGAATGACTGATCGGATGATTTGCATATGACAGCTGAATATCGCGCTGTTGCGCTTTGCGCAATTGTGTTGAACGTGCTGAGCCAATGGCGCAGTTCTGTGGCATGCATAGTACACTTCACTGCGCATGCCCAGGTTGCTGATGCAGGTGTCTGCCATGCTGATGACGTGCTGCGCACGTTAGGCAATGCAGGGCATGGCCACCATTGTTCCAGTGGCGCTATAGCGAAGGTCACTACATGGAACTGTGGCAATGGGCCTTCATAGGCGCAATGGCACAACTGCCCGATAGTCCACTGTGGTGCTGGCACACAGGCAGCCAATCGTGCTACACGCATTGTCGTCCGATGGCACTGTGCGTGACCTTGCGCCAAGGACCCTTGACCCTGTGCTCGACCTTTGCCCCCTTGGCGCCATGCGTCAGTCATAGGTGCACCTCTAACCCGCTGTTCAGTAACAGTGCAATAGGGAATGGCACTGCTGTACCGCGCAGCATCTGCACATGGGGTACCACACTGCATAGTGCCATATTGTCTACTATAGCATTCGCAATGGTGCGGAGAAGGGCTGCTCCCTGGTCTGCAACTGAGTTGGCCAACCTGGTGGCCACAGTGGAGCCACACCATGGGCATCTCTTTGGGGAGGCCCCCCTGGATAGGCCTAGGTCCCAGGTGTGGCAGGAGGTGGCCACAGCCCTAGAGGCAGTGACCGGCAGGGGCAGGACAGCGAAGCAGTGCAGGCACCGGTATGGTGACCTTCAGAGGAGGGAGCCAGAGTTACTGGCCGGACTACGGTCACGTGCCAGGAGGGGCACGGTACCACAACCAGGTAGGGGTTCTGTCAACAAACTGTTATCGTCCATATGAGTCACATTGTTGTTTGTGTCCAGCACATAGGGGAGGGACTGTATGGGGTTGCCGTGGCGGTGTTCACAGGGGTGTGGCAGTTGGGTGGGTCTGGCTGGGTGGGGCACTCCTTGGGGCAGGGGACTTTGCTTCAGGAGTGCACTGATTTTCTTCTCTCCTTTATGTCCCCACAGGCCTGGAAGAGGTACGCCACTTGAGGGCAGAGCAGAGGCCGGTGGAAGCCACAGCCAGGCAGGCTGAGGGTCCTCAACGGCCACCCGACCGTCCCGATGAGGGTGAATGACAGACATCCATGATTAATATTGCATGCTGTGTGACAAGGTAGGCAGCGAGGCGTGGACACCATTCATTGACATCACTGCCATGCACGCCACTGGTTACAGTCAACACTGTCCAGTGGCAATGCATGCCTGGGTGTGCATCACTGGTGGTGCATGCATGCACCAGGTGCATGTCTGTGCCACTGCCTTTGCACCACATAGCCAAGTCACTGGATGGCTACGGTGGTGCTGTGTGTGACTTAGCTGGTGGGTGTGTGCAGCGTTCCGCATGGCTGTATGCGCCTGGGTGGGCATGTCCTGTGGACGTGATCACTGCGGCTGGTCACATACCATCACAATGGTATGTCCCATGGCCGTATGCCATGCACAGTGGGCGGGCTGTATGGGGCTGTGCATTCGCACTTATTGACTGTGCTCCCTTGTCCTAGGTGCGGGACATCTGAGGGAGATTAGAGACACCCTGAGGGAGCTACTCGCCCTGGCCCAGGAACCGGTGACCATCCTTCGGAGGATCGATGAGGCGGGGGTCCTGAGGAGGCACAGAGTGAGGGGGAGCCAGAGCCTGGACCAGCATGGCCAACATTAGTCCCTTGTCCCTGACCTCCCATCCCACCTGGACCCACCCTCCCACCCCTCCTATCCCATCCCATTTGTCCACCCCTTCCCCCTGACCACCCCACCCTTTTTTGTGTCCCCAACCACATCTATATAGTTGTTCTTATTGTAAATATTTGATTTATTTATTTTTATAATACATTTAACTTTTCTATGACTATCGTGGTGGTCTCTGATTTGCAGTGGGCTATAGGTGCTCAGCTGCAGTGGTGTGCATGGCATCAGGGGTGGTGCAGTCATGGGTATGTGTGTGTGTCCATGTGGAGGTGTCTATGGTGTGGGGGTAGATATCAGTCAGTGTCTGTGTTGTGTGTGTGTTGTTCCCGTGCACTGGATGACTGTGTAAAGTGGTCCATGGCGCATGCTCTGTGTCCATGGTGCACCCATCGGCCCATCCATGGCCTGTGCAGCCGACACCCATGCCTGTCTGTGACCTGCATGATCTGCTGGCATGTCAGTGGTGGCATTCCCTGCATGGCAGACACTGTACCCATCACTTTGCTGGGTTGCCCATGTTACTGGTGTGGTGCATGCCTGGCTCAGGTAGCACTGTGGGCAACACAGTCATTGTCCCATCTCCATGCTGTGGCTTGTGCGTGTTGCAGGAGATGTGCCCCACTGTCTGTGCTCCGGGTGACTCATGGTGGGGTATTGGTCCATGGTGCCGGCTTAGGGTAGTTGGCACTCCAGTGCCATGGTTGATAGCAGGTTGTGTGTACATGGCTTACATGGGGCCACGATGGGGGCTTGGTTGCCCCACCACTGTGTCCCTGTGTTGTTGTGCCCTTGGGTATGGGTGGGTGTCTGTCCAGACCCTGTGTGGCATCTGGTGTGGTGCATGCTTCCACGCACCACTGTGGGTGTCTGTGCTGGCTGTTGTGGCCAGTGGTGGGCCGGGGTGTGTTACTGGAATACTGTGCGGAGCGCTGTACCACTGGGGGAGGTGTCACTTACATGACCATCCAATATGGGGTCACTCTTGTGCCAATGAATGGTAGGTCTCTCAGCAGTACATCGGGGGACTGTGCGTGGTGGCACTTTGTCTGCCGTTGTTGCATTGCCGTGTGCTGCAACCTGCTGATGGGTGCTCATGGTGGGACAGGCTTGCATGGTTCTGTGGTGCACAAGGTTGAATTGCCACTGTGGGGGTGGTGGCATGCATGGGGATTCCTGCAGTACTGGTCACTGCTCATGGGGGGTTGTCTGGGGGTCACGGTGCAGGGTGTGCTGTGCACTGGGGGGGATGGTGTGGCACAGGGTGGTCCACCCTCCTTGTGTGCCAGTCACAGCTTGCTGGTAGGTGTGATGGGGCACCATGGCCAGGCTGTGGGTTGGTTGCTTGACTCCATGGACCAGTGGTTATTCCAGCCCTCCCATGGTTGTGCAGTGCTTGGGGTGGGCGGGGCGATGTCTGTTCCGCTGTATGTTCCTGTGCCCATCTGTGTCATGGGTGGTGGGCCCCTACCTCCCTGATTGTGCTATTACATTACTCTGCAGCTGGGGGTGGCTCCCTGCTTGCGCTATAGCACCTCTGGACTGCTCAGCTGAACATCCCTTGTTGCGCCATAATGCATCATATCTGCTCAGCTTCCCCTCCCTAGTTGCGCTATGGTGCAGGTTGTGCGATATTCAGATGTTGGTTGTAGGCGCAATTTGGCCTGCTCCTTTTTGGAATAGCGCGTCTATTGCACATGGGTGCAATCGACTTGCGCTTGCTCCTGCTATTGCACACTTTTTGGGCGCAGTTTGAATATCTGGGCCTATGTGTCTACCATATGGTTTCATGGGGTCCTTATGATGCTTGGGCAAGATGTAAAATGTATGGATTACGAGAAAATTCTGTCTCAGGAACTGCAGATCTTAATCAGTAATAATGCCTTCACTAAGAGAACAATTCAAGAAAGCATCCATTCTTTTCTTTGTAAACCCAAGGAAGACCAGAGTCTACTATGTGGCAATTGTTTACATTGTTCAGTTGTGAAAGGGCTTCCTACAGGTAGTACTTAGATCTAAAATAACTACCTGTCCCCCCAATTAGACTGTCTGATAACAATAGTGTCCATGTTTTGCAACTCCGAGATTGCTTGTTTGTCAGCTGCAGTAATATTGTTATATGATCTCCTTGGTTCTAATTTCAAAAGTCTGTCTAGTTCTGTGAAAAACAACTATTCAAAGGTGGTAACTGCAGCAGAAAAAGATATGTTAGGCCAGAGTGTAGAGTTTGTTTTTAAAGTCTCTCTCAAGTCCTTGAAATCCTTCAAAGTGTTCAGTCCATTCATTGTATCAATAGTCAACATTTTCAAGTGCCCATTCAGCATCCTAGTCCTGTAGTAGTGTTATACTGGATTGATAGGACAACTCTTCACCCTCCATGGTTACATGCATGTCAGCTTTAGTTGCTACCTGCTGTTCAAGTCTGTGCTCCACTGAATCAAACCCCATGTTGTTCTGTTAGGAAAAATAAATAATTAAAATCTGAGTTTTCTGAAGGTCTTGCACGGATCAGCTTGAATAGTAAACTTCTCAAGCAGGGGGTCTGGGACAAAGGAGATACCTATAGCTAGAACACCTTCTTGTGCAGGGGGTGATATGACAACAGCTTTGGCATTTTTTTACTTCTGCTTTGGTATAATGCCAGTTTTTTTCAGCTTCTCCTTGTATAATCTCCTGAATGTCACCTAGGTAGAAAGAAACTGTTTTTACTAATTATAGGTTCAGAAGCAGGACTGCGTGTTGCTGATATCTTCTTTTTATTGTAGTATCTACCATTAGAGTGTTGATTTCTTCTACTTCAATTTGGTCATCTAGAGTTCCTCTTTTGAGATCTACCACATATCTGTATGATGTTAACTTCACATTGATACATTGTTGTTCATCATAACCTGTAGGATCTCTAGGAAACGTACGTTGCTTCCTTGCTATTATTTGCCTATTATGGGAATTCATTTTATGCTTCACCCTTTCACTAAGTTCAGCTCCTCCTCAGTGGTTTCAATATTTTGTATGGTCTGATCATATTTCTCACTATCTTAATCCAATAAAATCTGAATTAAGGTGAAATAGCAGGTATACAAAGCTCTTTCTCATTTTTCCTGACAAAACTTTGAAGGGTATCTAAAATAAGCAGTTTTTTAAAACTGCAAACTCCAGAATATGGCTTCATAGCAAAGAGAAGTAAAGGCTGCTGTTTACATTTATGCTAAAACTGCATTAATGTAAATAACATAAATGTAGCATCATAGCTTTTGAAAAATGTAAACGTCAGCCTTTCACTTTCAAAAAACATCCTTGCTTGCTCCCTATGAAATGTCTGCTAAGTGTGTTAAGTGATGAGGCATGATAACATCACTGGAGCCAGAGGCAGAGACCCACATGGTTCTCTATAGTACTAACTAGTTCTTCTTTCCCCCTTTGTTTTGAATTGTTTCACAAGAATGATCAACACCATGTGTTAACATGTGGATTATTTTGATCAGTACACATTAGGCTATGGTTTTGTTCATTTTGTTTACTTTAACATGCTGAAAATGTTTTGTAATCCAGATGACTTTCTCTTTGGCAAACCGCAGTACAGTATACTTGATGATCTAGTGGTTATGTGATGCCCTGAAATTTGTAGCGATGTACTGCCCTGGTCCAATTTCAAAGCTCATGATTTCTTGGTAATACATGAATAAGCTTCTCTTGTAGTAATTTTCCACATGAGCCCTCTGCACCTAACCTGTCTTCTGTTGAACACCCCACCATCCATACTCTGTCCTTAGAACTGCCTGGGGCCACACATGAGCTTGCAGTCTCATGAAGAGAATTATCACACCTCAGATTTTAATCTTGTACCTCAGAGAGTTGTGCACACCCATAGCAATGCACTTCATCAGCTGGCACTGTTAAAAAATGCCTCCCAAATCACTCTGCAGTCCACATTCTCAGTGTTTGACTTCTGCTCCCACAGTAAACATTGGGTGGATCACCACCCTTCTGCACAGTGAAGGCAGTATGTATAGTTCTCCTGTTGTGTTTTTTTCCTGTCTCATTAACCAACAACTAGGTCTTCCTGGAGGGCCAAATAATAAGCATCAGAACACACCAGAAAAACAGCTGTTCATAAAGGCTGCACTTACTATGGATAACAATATTATTAGCAGGAGAGGAATACTAATGCCTTGAGCGAATCCACATGATTTCCAGTGTCAGTCTACTCCATTACCTGTGATCTGTAGAACCCCACAGGACAGTTCCCAGCAATTCTTCTGCAGTACTTTTCTGTGCTCTACTCCACAATGCAAGTTGGCTGGCTACCACCCTTCCGAATCTTGAATAGAAACATAGAAGTTGATGGCAGATAAGGACCGCAAGGCCCATCCAGTCTGCCCATTTCTTTTTCTACCTTATAAATGTGCCATTGGCCTTTGCTCTGTCAGTGGCCTATCTATTCATATTCATCTGTATTGTTCCCTTATGCCTATCCCATGCCTGTTTGAAGCCCTGTACTGTATTGATAGCCACCACTTCCTGAGGTAGGCTGCTCCATGCATCCGCCACCCTTTCTGTGAAAAAGAATTTCCTCACATTCCCCACTTAATTGGCCTCCCTCTAATCTAATACTGTGTCCTCTTGTCCTGCTATTTTTCTTATATTTAAACATGTTAGACTCTTTCACCTTGTTAATGGCCTTAAGGTGTTTGAATGTTTGATCATATCACCTCTCTCCCTCCTTTGCTCAAGGGTATACATATTGAGCTCCGTTAATCTGTCCTCATATGTCTTCTGATGCAGTCCCTGCACCATTTTGGTTGCCCTTCTCTGGAATGCCTTAATTTGGTAATGTCCATGCTATACACAGCTCCCTCGATACTGTCCAAGCAAATATCAAGATCTCCCCCCACCCAAGGGTAATGTCTCTACACTGAATTCAAGTAACAGTTTAGGTGCAGCCCTTCCACTCTGAATATTTGTTGTTGCTGTCTGCTGTCGTCCACAGTCAGGTAGTGATCACAGTGCTGGCAGCCCCACTTCTCAGATCTTACAATGATCTACTCTACTTCCCCCTTCCTGTCTTCCCCTAACCTGAATATAGCTGTACCCTGCTGGAATGGCCTCTTCAGTCCCTCTCTGAAATTCATTCCTCTCACCTGCTGTGCACACCAAAAACTGGTGAGCTCACTACCCTTCCACATCATGAATGTGGTTAGCACAGTCTCCCATGTTATTTGTACATATTAATAATAAATGTGATCTTCTGGTAGGCCAGACTGATAGCAGCAGGGCACAAGGGGAAAAATAGGCTTTCCTACTCACATAATATCTAAGCCACCTATGATTAGGCACTATTTAATGATGCGCACACCCGTCATATCATAGTGCCTAATTAAAGGTAGCATAGATCTTTTAAGGATAGGAAGGACCATCTTTCCAGTTGTTCCCTGCTGCTATCAGCCTTACTTGCTTACTAGAAAGATTTGTTTATTTTTGATATGTCAAAAACTCTGGGGACTGTACTACTTGCATTTATGATGCAGAAGGGTGATGAGTTCACCAGTTCCTGGTGTGGGAAGAAGGAGTAAAGAATGATTACCAGAGGGGGACTGAGAAGGCCACTCCTGCAAGGTAATGCTATATTTAGGGAAGGAGGAAGACAGAAGGGGAGAAATATGAATAAATTACTGTGAGATATAAGATGTGAGGCTGTCAGCACCATGATCACTACCTGACCCTATTGTCCTGGCCAACATTCCCCTTCCCATATAACAAGTTCATGCAATTGTCCAAGACTGTGTGTGGGTATTAATGTATGAAAAGGCTGCCACTACATTTTCAGTCACTTCACTGCCAGTCTATCACTGCTTGTAAAGAACTTCGGGCTACAATGTGTATGAAAGCACTATATAAATGCTGATTCTTATTATTATTATTATTATTTCTCATGGAAAAAGAAGACAAGCATATTTTTGATTTCTGAGAAAGTATGAACTCTGGCACTGGATTACACAAGAACTGTGCTACAAGTAAGTGGTGGATCTAGGGGGTGGTGAAGGGTGCAGCTGTAGCCCCCATTGTAACTTACCTGCTTGCTGCTACTGTATTTCACTTTGCTGAAGCAGTCTGATATATACATTATACAAATGTTTACATTCAATACTATGGATTACATTCATAGGTTCCTTCACAAACATACTAAAAAATAATAATAGCAGATAATGTACTGTAAAGGTTTATTACAAATGTTAAAAAGTGCATATCAAGTATGCACACCACCACAGCACCCTCCACTGTAACATCCTGGATCTGCCATAACCACTAGACCACCAGGTTACGAACATACAAAATTTGCCAGCAGATAAAGGCCTAGAGGTCTATCAAGTCTGCTCGAATGTGCAGCTAGCACCCCTTATTCTGCAGCTGCCCCTCCCTTCCACCCTTCCAGGTTATTTAAGATGTGTACTGCACCATGGTTTGCCAAAGAGAAAGTCGGTTGGATTAAAACACAATTTGACCATGTTAAAGTACACAAAATGAACAGAACCACAGCCTAACGTGTTTGTTGATCAAAGTAATGCAAATGGCTTTGACCATTTTGGTTAAACAATTCTAAACAAAGGGAACACAGAACTAGTTAGCACTATAGAGAGCCATATAGCTATCTGACTCTGGCTCCAATTATGTAATCACTTAACACATTTGGTGGCCATTTTAAGCAGCAGGTAAGGTAGTGTTTTTGAAATTGGAAGGCTGATTTTACATTTTTCAAATGCTTTGGAACCACATTTAGGTAAATTATATAAATGTAGTTTTAGCATTAATGTATACAGCAGTCTTTCCTTTAGTCCCCCATGAGGTCAGATTTTTGAATAGTTTGTTGTCAAAATGTTGTTCAGGCATCCTTTAAAAAAGCCTCCTGTTGGCCTTTTATTTTTGTGTTTAAAGGTTTTTATTAACTTTTCCCAATTATACAAACACAAATATAAAGAAACAAGGATACAGGTGGTACATGATAACAATACACAATAACCACAGTAAGGGTATTAACACATTTATATAAGGCACAGGGCCTACTAAAAGTCAAACCTTAAAGCAATACTAGATATAAGATATAACATCCAGTTATTGATTTCCCCTGCAGCTATCACAGAAAAAAGGGTCATACATACCACCTTCTTTTAAGCAGACAGGTCGAACCACAATGAAGGCAATAAATGCCGATCTTTATCAATGCACAATGTAATCTGGATTTTTTAACTCCATGTGGCCCACTAGTCTGCTATGTCTAGAAAGGAAAAAGAAAACAAAAGGCACACCAGGTATCATGCAATAAATGAGAGTCAGCCATTTTACATACTGTTTACAATAAACACAACCAGAAAAACTAAGGCACCATATATCCAGTCATACACCTACATCAGTTGATGGTCTTATTTATACTATGCAAAGCATTATGAGACTCTATAACTTGAATATTAATACCGAGCATTACTCACCATCCCATAATTATTCCTACCCTATCCCTGCTCTTGGAGCCAGGTAGGCCAGATAAGGAGCCCACATCTCCTGAAAATCACCCTTAGAGGCCCCAACGACTCATGATCACCTTTCCATCTCAAAAATGGGGCCCATAGACACTAGGATCTCTTCAATTGTAGGCACTCGGGGTGTATGCCACATACTAAGGAGCAGGCATTTGGTTTGCATAGCTAGATGAATAAATCATCTAAACTCTGTCTTGGAAAGTATCCTACTCTGTGGTCTGATCCCCAGAAGCATCAGTGCAGGAGACATAGGAATATACCTACCCAGTATCTGATCCACAAGGCAGCCCACTGTACTCCACAAGCTAGAGATGCCCAGGTAAGTCCATAAAATATGAAAAAGATCTCCCCCATGTAGATGGCATCACCAGCATTCATCATCACCTACCAGCTTAAGTTTGGGTCCTATACCACAAATGTAAAATCTTGTTCTGTATTAATTAACTACGGGCATGAGTATGGTGCTTGTATGCAGTGTACCAGCATTGAGACCATTGAGAAGTGGTTAGGGGCATACCTAAAGCTAGTTCCCACTTATGTTGAGCATTGTCCATCCAATCAGGGAACAAGTCCCTCAGAAGTGCATAAAAACCTCCGCCCTGACCCTTGTACAAGGCTATTTGAACAAAGGTATGGATCTCAAGGGAGGGTTTACCCGCCAAGGGTAAGAGGTATTTCACTGCATTTTGTATTTGCAGGTACTTCCAGAAATCCCACTGTGGGATGTTTCACTTCTTCTGGAGATTCTGGAAAGTGTCCACAGCAGTCCCTATCTGGTCCAATAGATCTACAAGATATACCACTCCAAGTTTCTCCCACACAGAGCAGTAGATGGGCTGACCCCCAATGGTAATTTAAGAGTTATGCCACAATGGAGTAAAGGGTATGGGTGTGGGGGACAGTTTAAGCAGTCTGCAATTGCTTCCAGTACCGGAGGGTTGGCCCGATAGTGGGTGTAACTTTAACACTGTGGAAGGTTGTTCCAAATAAGTGAAGCTAGGGATGAAACTCTTGCCCAGTCTATCTCCATTCCCACCCATTGTGGGGTGGCGGGGGATCTGGGGTGAAACCAATGAATAATAATAATAATAATATAATAATATCTTTATTTGTTGAGTGCCTTTCAAATTATCAAGGCGCTACACAGAATTTTAAAACAATTAATTAAAACACAATATCAAAATCATAATAAATCAGGAAAAACCTTGTTCCACAAAAAAGTTTTTAGTGCCTGCTTAAAGCTCCCCACAGTCCTGCACTCCCGAAGCTGATGGGGCAGAGAATTCCAGAAGGCTGGGGCTGCAAATATAAAAGTGCGAGCCCCAGAAGAATTCAAAGTAACCCTCAGGATGAAGGGTTTGGGTGTTTTGGAAAGCAATCTTATAGCCCTCCAACCAGGGCAGATTCCAGACCCCTCTTTGCCAGTGTACCCTGAGCTTATTTCTACTATATCTGGGTGGGTTTTGGCCCCCATAGGAATGTCCCAATAATTTTATCTATTTTAGAAAACCAAGGATTAGGAAGATGGAGAGGAATGTGGGATATCAAGTACAAAGTTTTTGGTTGGCCCGGTGGCGCTGAGGGTTGAGGTGCTGGATGCCACAAGTCACGCCACGCCGGTGACCGGGGTTTAGGAATGGACCCAGGCAGCTGGGGGTCAGTGGGGAGGACGAGGTTGAGTGGCTGGAGGACTGCTCTCTCTTCCCCACGGAGGACTAAGGAAACGATCGCTCAATGAGCGACCTCTGGCAGAGGCTGGGGGGTAGCCGAAACAGCATCATGGCATATGCCAGGGGGTGGAGCCGTGGCATGCATTGCCTTGGCATCCAGGCTCCACAGAAGTGTAACAGCCAAGAAAATACCTCCTTCCTCCCACTGATAGGCGATGGCACCTCCCACCCAAGGACCACACTCCCAGTAGTCGGGCTCGGCAGTCTCCTTGGCCAGGCTCCTCCCGGTCTCAATCCTATAAGAAATAATGCCCTGGGTGGGGGGCCCTTCCCCAGAGGGTAGACCCGTGGGATGCCCCGTGTTGGGGGGGGAGGAGACCAGTTGGTGCCACGCAAGGAGGTAGAGTCCAGGAATGGGAGGTCACCAGAGAGAGTTTGGTGGGGTTAAGTAGAGAAGGGGAAAAATAGAATTAAAAAAAAAAAAGTATTACATTTTCAGGGCCAAAGTCATCTTAATGGCAGAGATCTTACCCACCATGGTGAGATTAAGCCGGGCCCACCTATTCAGCTCTTCTTTACATTCCAACAGCAGGGGTCCCAGGTTGCTGTCCCAGATGCTGCCTAACTGAGGGCTAATTTTCAGCCCCAGATATGTCAACTCTTCCCTTGCCCATCTGAGGTCAGAAGCAGGCATTGCATTGGGAGTACACAGGGAGTTGAAGGGGAAATTTCAGTTTTTGTTTTGTTCACTTTAAGGCCAATGTATTTTGTGAAACTGCTCAAAAGATCCAGTAAAGGGGAAAGAGATTTTTGTAGGTCAGCCAAGGGGATAAACAAATCTTCAGCAAATAGTAAGGTGGTATAACAGGAATTCCCTATTGAAATACCCTGTATGTCCCCATGCTGATGTATAGCTGCGGACAAAGGCTCCACCACCAGAACAAAAAGAAGAGGGGAGAGAGGGCATCACTGTCTGGCGCCCCAGCCCAAGGAGAATGGGAGGAACATAGTGGAGTTAGTAAGAACCTTGGCCATAGGTGACATGTTGATGGCTTTTATCCACACCCGGAATTTAGAGCCAAAGACAAAATGAGACAACACCATCTGTAAGTGATCCCATTTGATTGAGTCAAAGGCCTTCTCAAAACGACAGTTATACCAGCTGCATGTATTGAGAGAGGCCTTGCTGAGTGCATTAAATTGATCAAAGATCTAATATGATCAGCACTGTATCTGCCATGTATAAAACCGACCTGAGAGGGATGTATAAGATCTGGAAAGAAGGGTTTAAGTCGAGAGGAAAGACATTTAGCATAGATCTTATTATCAGTGGAAATCAAGGAACTGGGCCTATAGCTCCCTGCTTGGGTTGGATCTTTACCTTTCTTTGGTAAGATTGTAATTATCGCATCCCTCATAGTAGGGGGAAGATGTCCCAGGACCTCAGTCTCTTCAAATACCTTACATAAAATAGGGGTCACCACTGGGACAAGTGCCTGAAAAAATCAACAGAGAAGCCATCACCTCTTGGGGCCTTGCCTTTTGGAAGAGATAGCAGAGCCATTCTGACTTCTCCCTCCATAAAGGGAGCTTCGAGGGATTCCTGTTGCTCCAAGGACAATGTGAAAAGCAGTAACCCATCCAGAAACCCTTGTGTACCTTCTGGTGTGCAGGGTCTTGAAGAGGAGTGCAGACTCATATAAAAGTCTGCCATTATCTTATTGATCTCTGAGGCTGAGGTACATAATAAAGATGTATTGGGGTTAATAAGTCTGGCTACATGCCTGTTGGCCTGCTGTTTCCTCATTTGGTAAGCCAACATTTTACCCGTCTTATCCCTACCCTCCTAGAACATGTTTAATTCTGAGGAGAGCCAGCTCTTGGGCATCATCATCATCACAGATGACCTGAAATCATCCAAGCAGACCACTAAAGCAGTAGGTAAGGCTAGAGGGATGTAGGGGTATATCAGTAGGGGTATCGCAAGTCGTAAGAGGGAGGTAATAATCCCTCTTTACAAGACACTGGTTAGGCCTCATCTGGAGTACTACATGCAGTACTGGAGGCTGCACCTGCACAAGGACATTAACAAAATGGAGGCAGTCTGGAGAAGGGCAACCAAAATGGTGCAGGGACTACATCAGAAAACATATGAGGACAGATTAACGTAGCTCAATATGTATAACGTAGAGCAAAGGAGGGAGAGAGGTGATATGATCGAAACATTCAAACATCTTAAGGGCATTAACAATGTGAAAGAGTCTAATATTTTTCAATATAAGAAAAATAGCAGGACAAGAGGACACAGCATGAGATTACAGGGAGGCCAATTAAGGAGTAATGTGAGGAAGTTCGTTTTTTCACAGAAGGGGAGGTGGATGCATGGAACGGCCTACCTCAGGAAGTGGTGGATGTGGATATGAATACAGTGCAGGGCTTCAAACAACAGGTGTAGGCTAGGCATAATCAATCAATCAATCAAATCTTTATTTATCCAGGCGAACACCATTGAGCTCATTTACAAAATGTACCTGGTTAGCACAGGAACACAGGATATACAATATATGAACAGTCACAACATAACACCTCAGTAATATTATACAATACAGAGATACAATAGTTAAATGTAGTCATAAGTGGAGAATAGTTTGGAAACAGTGGTTCAATTCCTTTGTGGTGTATAATGAGACTAGTAACTGTAGCTGGAAGTACTAACGAGGACAATTGTTAGGTAATGGTATATTATATACAATGCCATAAGTAACAAGACAGATAGTGAGTTAAAAAAAGAAAAAAACAAACAGTGTAACAAGGTAGAAGGGGGTGTGTGGTAGGCGAGGTGAGATAGGGTACAGGCAGGGTGGTAGGGGATAGACAAGGGACAGATGAAGCCTCAGAGAGGACACAGGACAGAAGGGCAGGCAGCACAATTAGGTATTAGAGAAATGTGAAGGAGAGGCCACAAGGTCAGGCATAGTGGAGAGGACAAAGCCATCATGGTACACTATAAGTGCAGGGAAGTTAAGGTTCAGGGGAAGCAGTTGCAAATTTCCTTGCCTGAATGGTCATATAGTGTCTTGAAGGAGGATAGACTGACCGGGGTACTAAGCTTTAGCAATTTTTGCATTTTGTTCCATAGAGACAGCAGCACAAAGCTTATAGCCATTCTCCCAAAGCGTGTTTTTAGCTTAGGTACCTTTCAGGAAATAAAGGAGTAGCTTCTCAGTGCATAGTTCCCAAGCTCGCATAGTGGAAGACAATCAGAGATATATAGGGGTCGTTTTTTGATAATAGCTCTGAACGTCCAGAGTACAGCATTTCTGTTTCTGCTTTACTTTAGGGAGGGCCACCCCATGGCAGCATAAAGGGCACAAAGATGAGTGGAAAAAGGAAGGCCAGTAATGAATCTCAGAGTCCTGTGATACAATGTATCCAATTTAGCAAGATGAGAGACAGGGCAGTGACTATAAAGAAAGTCAGCATAGTCGACCAAGGAGAGAAACGTTGTTTGTACCAGCCACCGCTTGGCATCGCTAGTAAGGAAGTTATTAATCCTGAAAAAGAGTCCAAGCCTGCGCCTCGATTTCTTTAGCAGATCTTCGATATGGTCCGTAAAGGAAACTCTATGGTGGAGCCACACTCTCAAGTTCTTGAATATATTGACAAATTCTAGGTTTTCTCCCAGGATTGTTGTGATTTGTGGAATGGAGCCAGCACTGGCCAGGTTTGCAACATGAAGAAGTGGAGAAAATAGCATTGCCTTAGTGTTTTTGGTATTTAATAGGAGCTTTTTGTTTAGGAGTTGGCTCTGAAGTGGGTTTAATTCAGATTGTAGGGCTCCACAGGCAGCTTCTGGTGAAGGAAAACTTTGATGAAGAACGGTGTCATCTGCGAACAGATGGATATTAGCCTTAGTTTTGTTGGTGTCAATGTTGTTTATGTAAATTGCAAACAGTAGGGGACCAAGAATCAGTCCCTAGGGGATCCCTCTTTGCAGGGGTTTAAGGGGAGAAAGTTCACTTTCTGCCTTGACTTGTTGCCACCGGTCCGAGAGGTAGTCAGCAAACCAATGCAAGAATAGTGAGTCCAGTCCTATCGCCTTCAGGGAGGAAAGGAGCAGGCCATGATACAACAGTGTCGAAAGCCTTACTTAAGTCTAAGAACACTGCACAGACGAAGTTTCGATTCTCCAGGTCAAGCTGCCAATCATTGATCACTTTGGCTAGGGCTGTAATGGTGATATGCTGTGTTCTAAAGCTAGACTGCATTGGGTTTAGAAGACTCATAGTTTCCACATAGGTTCTCAACTGTTTGCTTACAATTTTTTCCAACAGTTTGGACAGTATAGGGAGTAGAGAAATCAGCCTGTAGTTGTTAAGATCACAGGGGTCTCCAGATTTAAACAGAGGGATAACATGAGCAGTTTCCCATAAGGGTGGGAGGATTCCAAGGGACAGTGAGAGATTGAATAGGTGGGCAGTTGGTACAGCTAAAGCATGGTAGGTGACCTTTAGAAAGTATGGGTCTAGAGAGTCAGCACCCGCACTTTTTTTGGTATCCAACTGTAATAGAAGTTCTTCAACTTCTTTCAATGAAGTAGGCTGGGGAGAAAAGACTGAGTTGGTAAGAAGAGGTTCAGAATTTGCGCACCCAACTGGGAGCATAAAGAACATGCAAGGGAGTTGCCAAATGCCAGCCCTGTGGTAGCAAAGTGGTTATTAAATGCATCCAGGATCTCCATTTTTTGCAGATGGTGGCACTGCCAGAGGTAATCTTTGCAGGCAGGGAGTTTCCCAGGGTATGTCCGGACATATCCTTAATGGACTTCCAAAATTTAGAGGAGCTTCTGGCAGCAGAATCCAGTTCCGAATCATAAAAGGAGGCCTTAGCATCTCTTATTATCTTGGTGCATATATTCCTGGCTTTCCTGGAGCAATACAGATGAGTATGAATAGATAGGCCATTGACAGAGTACAGACCTATGGCACATTCATAAGGTAGAAAAAATGGGCATACTGGATGGGCCTTGTGGTCCTTATCTGCCATCAACTTCTATGTTTCTAAGTTCGGCTTTCCTGGATAGTAACACTTAATTCCAGTCTAAGTAGTAGAACCTCGTTCACTTTCTGGGATGTTATCATAGGGTCCTTACTCTTTTTAAGACTCTTTTCAGCCGTGGCCAGCTGTCCCTCCAAAGTAACCAATTTCTGATCTCTGATCTTCCTCCTATGCGAGGCATAACCTATAATTTTTTCTCTAATAGTAGCCTTATAGGCTTCCCATGTATTTGCAGCAGAAGTATCTTTCACTGGGTTTTCACGAAAAAACTGCTGTGACTCCTGGGTCACCCAAGATAGAAAATCTGGGTTCTTAAGCAGCAAGGGGCCCAGTCACCAGTTAGGAGAAGTGCAGGCCTTCTGGCCCCAGGCAAAGATAATCTGAACTGGGGCATGATCAGAAATCACCATGGGATGAATATGGGAATTCACCGAATTCTGGGAGATATCCGGAGAGCCTAACCAGTAATCAAGCATACTGTATATTCCATGCACCCCCAAATAAAAAGTATAATCCCTATCATTAGGATGCAGCAGGCACCATATATCCACTAGGGAGGCAGTATAGCGCAGTGGTTTAAGGCTCTGAGCTGCAAATCTGGTGACATCCAGCAGATCAGCCCTGGGTTTAAATCCCACAGCTTCCACTTACATACTGTGTGATCCTGAGCAAGTCACTTAACTTCCCTGTGCCCCCAGGTCGCACCTGTAAAAAAGCTTTCAGCTTAGTGTGCTACTCCTGGTTAAACAAAACAAAAAAAAAAAACACCTCATGCTCCTGCATTTGTTGGTGGATGGCAATATTGCTTCTAGGGTAGGAGTCTTTGACTAAGATATTTGTATCTATTATGGGTACAAGGGTTAAGTTTAAATCACTTCCCATCAGAGCAGGAGTACCTTCCCCTCTCATACTGCCCAGTTTATCCGAAACAGCCTGAAAAAAGAAGGGATCATCTTCATTAGTAGCATAGTCATTGAGTAACAGGAGGGGCCCTTCAGGAGTATCCATGAGAGCCATAACCCAGCAGCCTTGTTGGTCCTTCCTCAACTGGGCACTACCCATGGGAGATGTTTGTGGACCAGTATAGCCACACTTCTTTTTTTCATAGGTGCCGTGGAATGTACCTCCAAACCCACCAATCCTTAAGCAAGGCAACGTGATCATTGCCAGTAAGCTTTTTTCTTGTAAAATAGCAATCTGCACTTTTGCCGTCTTCAAATATGATAATATTTTTTTTGTCTTAACTGAGGTATTTAAGCCCCTTACATTCCAAATATAACACATTACTCCAGCCATAGTCCAGTTCTGTGAGGGTAATGTGTGACAAATCTATGTATGTATTTGAAGGAAGCCAAAAGCTGCCAGGCATATCAATACAGCATTTAAGGAACTGTAAACTGAATAAAATAACTCTCATAGTACCACATAGGGAACCTGAGTCTGCATGATATAACGTCCATTTACAACCACAGTCAGTTGGTGCCATTGGTTGACTAAACAGTAGAAAACAGCCATACCTTGAAACCAGAACAACATAATAACTATTTACAGGTGCACAGGTTGTGCATCTGAGAAAACAGTCACCAAAGGCTGTAGGGAGAAACTCCTGCTGAGCCATGAAAGTCTCTCATGGGGGTTGGGGGGATACCAGTGGGGTCAGAACCAGTCTGGATCCTCTAGATCCCATACACTACAGTAATCTGAAAGTCTTGATGACAGCATCAGAGGCAGGGAGATGGAACTGGATTGAGTTACTACGGAGAATTATTCCACTATTCTGAACAAATCTGATGGAGATCATGGAACAATTCTACTAAGGGGAGGGGAGAAAGGAGGGGGTGTGAGAGGGAGAGGTGAATTGGGGTAGGAAAATAAAACACAAGTCCGAGTAATCTGTACTTACGACTAGCTCTAAGTCTGCTAGAGTTAGTCATATGTATACAGAGAAAGGGGGAAGGGGGATGGAGTGAGAGGAACCAATACCACTAGTACCCAGCCCTCCAGAACGCAATGTTCTGGATGGTCAATATCATATCAGTATTACATACAGTCTGCTAAGGTCAGATATCAAAAAAAGGAAAGTAAGAGGACCAGATCTATCAGGGCCTGCATTTCTGGGGAACTGTATTGCTCCTTATTCTAAGGATAAAATAAAAATAAAGGTAATACCCCATTCTACTGCATCTGTAGCCATCCCCACATTCAGCCATGTCGAGAGGAGGATGCAGCGGGGGTGGAGGGGAGAGGGAAGGAAAGAGCCACACCATAGTGCTATATTTAAAGCAACCACTCCTCATATAACTTCTCCTGAGGGTGAAATCAGCCTGAAAGCCATCTGCTAACCAGCTAGCCCCATCTGACCATAGGACCATATAACCTTCATTCGGAAGCATGCACGTCATAGTTAGAAAAAGACAAAGTTGGTTAATTGTGCTCCCCCTTGAGAGTGGTGGCAACAGCAGGAACCAATCATGCTAAGGTGAATAGAGGGCTCATTCATGCATTAGCCTGCACTTTACATGCTGCGAGAAGAGATCCCCACCCCAACCGCAATGATCCCTGTTCCCCAACTCCCAGACCAAAGAGAAAAACAAATAAAACCAACTTATCTGACATATATTTTAAGGTGCAGTCTAAGGTCCATTAGTGGTGTCTCTGAGGGTCTTTTCCCATGCCTGCTTCGGGAGGCTAGATCCAAAGGATGATGGCAATGTCTGTTGATTCACAACCTGAGGAGAGAACAGACACTCTTCAGCAACTAGGACCTGTGTCTGCTGCTGGTCCTCAGGGGAAGGGGGAGTTTTTTTGTCTGTGACCACCATTGATGTATCTGCAGGGGTAGAGGTAGATCTAAATGCAGGCTCATTGGCTAGAATCTCGAACCTATTTTTGGAAAAATAGGGGCTAGTATACTCTACCTGTAGACTTGAAGAACCCGGTGCACAATTCTGTGAGTCTGGATTGTTTCTGTCCACTGGATGCACTCGTTTGGCATGCCTCTCCTTCTGTTGACTTTTCTGATTCCTCGCTGGGAGTCGGGCAGTAAATGGTTGGTTCCAGTCAAAGATGTCCATTTCCAAACCGGCCCGGTGGCACTGAGGGTTGAGGTGCTGGACACCACACCTCATTCCATGCCAGCGACCCAGGCTCGGGGACGAGCTTGGACCGCCGGGGTCAGCAGGAGGAGAGAGGGATTGAGCACCCAACAGCAACTCTCCTTCTCTGGGGAGGGTTCTGTGCAAGGCTCGCTGCTCTACTGCCATCTTTCGGGTGAACCCGGAGTTGACAGTGCAGACTAGGGTCACGCAAGAGGGATGGGGCAGCGTCAGCTGAGAGCCCTGGGAGGAGCTGCATCTGCATGCATATCTCCCAATTGGCTCTCCTAGAGTGCCAACGACTGCGGGGAACAGAACATGGAAAATGGTGGCCCATCACTCCTAGGTGATGACTCCTCGAGCACCAAGCATATCTGCTACCGCCAAGACGAGAGCAGACTCCACTGTGCAATACCCACTCCACTGTTGTTTGAGAAGAAGGGTAAGGGGGGGGACCTCTCCTCACCCCACCCAGGGGGATATCCGGATACCTAGGCTACTGAGAGGGTGAGCACTCTAGGGACAGACTCCTGTGTCGGGATGCCGAGGTAGCGAGGCATGTAGGGACTTTGAATGAGTGGAGTGATGAGGCAGGCAGGAGGCAAAAGGATCAAAGATAAAAAAAAAAAAAGATGTCCATTTCCCATTCTGTAGGTGGGGGTGCTCTACTATCCTGGCATTCTGAATTACCCCCAGTATGAGAAGTCTGCAGGGAAGGTGTGAGTGGAGAAGGTAACACTCTGTGGGTTGGCCAAGTATGGAGCTTAAAGTACCCGATGGATTCTGGGGTTAAGAATAGCAAAGGGGCCCCATTCACCACTATTTTCATTGTTGCATGACAACGAAGAGAGACGGGTACATCCAGAGCATGTAGCTGGCTCTTGAATTCATTATACTCTTTCCTCCTGTTAGCCAAATCCTTTGAATAGTCTTAAAAAATAAGCACTCATTGTCCACCCCAGCTCAGTGATTTAAGCTCCCTGGCTCAATTTAATACCCAGTCCTAATCTGCGTAGTTAAGAATTCTGGTCAGTATTGGCCTGGGCCACTCCCCAGATTTGGGAGCAGGGCCTAAAGTTCTGTGTGCCCGTCCTATGGTGAAACCAGGTGGCAGATCCGTTTGCAGAACTTGTGGGAGGACATCATACAAGAAATCAACTGGATGCCCTTTTTTGAGACCTTCCGAGAAACCAAGGAGCCGAAGGTTGTCCCTCAGGTTCCTAGTCTCCAGGACATCAACTTTGTTTTGTAGGGGTTACATAGCTTGATTTTGCTCCCTCATAATGGAGTGCAGGTCCAAGATTGCAGCCAAGTTAGATGCCGCCCTTCACTCCATTTGAAAAATCCGAGTCTCCAGCTGGTGCACTGCCAGAGTTGTAGCTTTAGAAGCAATAATCACTTCGTACATGCGATGCACCAATGTATTAAAGATTCCCATTATTTTTCATCCATCAAAATCTTCACTGGTGTCTACTGCCTGTGGGTTGGTTTGGGCCATTTTGTGTACACTCCACACCTCTCCAAACTACGCGAGGCAACTGACGATCAGAACGGATAGTGTGGCAGGAGTAGAAATGATGAATGTCTGGTATCACACTGGTGGCATGTACCCTACCAATTTCCGGAGGTCTGGA
Source organism: Neoceratodus forsteri (assembly GCA_016271365.2). Taxonomy (NCBI): domain Eukaryota; kingdom Metazoa; phylum Chordata; order Ceratodontiformes; family Ceratodontidae; genus Neoceratodus; species Neoceratodus forsteri. The sequence goes on from CM057454.1 coordinate 736,514,887, forward strand.
CAGATTCTGATGCGGATGATCGGGGAGATGAAATCCAGTTCATAGAGTCGAGCTCCTATGCTTCCATTTACTGTAGAGCCCAAACCATGCCCCCTCTGCTGGCCTTTTATCAATCTGTAGGCCATGTGGTATTACTTTAGATTCTGGATACTTTTTCAGACTCTAGTGTAATAAAAATTGGTTTCTGTAATTTTCAGTCTTTCATACTTCTGAAAGGTTTCCCTTAGTGTTAGCTAGTACTGATGTGAAGTAGAACTCCTTTGAGAAACTATCCTCTGCTTACTGTCAGCATCAGACATTGCAGTGCATTCCAAACCAGCAGTAGGTTAACCATGAGGCATTTCCTCAGTAGCGCTAGCCAGCAGTTCTGTGATTGTGTCTATTTCTGACATGGAATCAGAAATCATACTTTGGATCCTGCTTCTTTATAAAGTGTGTAGGACTGAAGACAAACGCCAGTTAAAAAAATGACAGAAAATGTGGCCAAAAACAACGGGAGAGGTAAAAATATGCTACGGGAGAAAGAATCAAACCCAAGCTATGGGAAAGCTGTGCGCCAACTTGAGTAGCACTCATTTCACTGGAAATCCAAAAACCAATCAACAATGTTACACAGGGTCAAGCACAGCAAGGAAATGAGGAGCTGCTCTCAAAAAAACAAAATGTAACTCATCACAGCAGAAGTACATGAGTTGCTCAAAAATGCACTCCAATCCAGTGATGCAAGTGAAGGTTTTATTGAGGCTCACTTGAACAAACAAACTGCCCAAACAGCTAATCCCAGAGCTTCCAACTCTAACTGAGCCCTTCTTTGGGGTGGGTGGGGGGCAAGGGGCTACAGACAGCATATGTACTGTAAGTGCAGGAATTATAGGAATCATCCATATAAATTACATAGGTTTACCATACAAAAGCTTTTAAAGCCCCAGTATTCCCCAAGCTGCCCAATATATCAAACACCAACCCCGAATATATAATACCATGTGTAAAAACTGATTTTAGAAATATTTAAAATCAATTACCATATACAGAAAGGAACTTTTCATACATACAACATTTATGATGTAATTTATGATAGCCCTAATTTACATATCAGGTATGCTCAGTACGCATTTTTTTTGTCAGTCTTACTTTGAAATTTGGCACAAATTGAAAAATCTTTACTGAAGGTTATTCAAAGCCAGTGTCAGGAAATACTTCACTTAATGTAGGTTTGAGAACTCCCATCCTAAACACCTGTTAAAGGCTATACCGATGGAAAAAGTTTTAAGAATTCAGCGTAATTGTTCAGACGAACAAACTTTTGCCAAACAAGCTGATAATATACATTGTAGATCTGTGGCAAGGGGCTATGACCCTTCTCTACTTGAAGAAGCCAGACAAAATGCCAGAAGAGGGAGAGGAAAGATTTTCTTATTTCAAAAACTCATAATACAGTAAAAGACAATTTTTGGGGACCGTCCCCCTTCCCCCATTCAGAGGATTGGCCCTCCCTGCATGCTGCCCCCCTCTGCCCAGGCTTACTCCCTAGGCAGAGCTGCCAGGCAGACTCGTCTCCCAGTGGACAACAGTCTCTAGCACTGGCTTAGCCCCAAGGGAGGAGCCAGGGAAGTGGGACCCCCGGAGGATACTGATTGCAGCAGGAGCAGCAGCAGGCAAGGCATCAAGAACGGGGAACATAATTTTGTAGTTGCTGTGGAGATCCATGGGGGCATACCTCTCAACCTCCTGCCTCATAAATCAGGGACAAGGCTTAAAAAAATCAGGGACAAAGGACCAAAATCAGGGACACTTCTTCAAAACTGGAGATATCCAGTCAAGAAGCTGGTAGAATAATGGGCTTAGTGTAAAATGTATTCTCAAAGGAAGAACAAGTCTGTAACTTTAATGTCTGACATTATTTTGTGCTTATAACCCCCGCTGTTTGGTCATAGAAACACAATTTTTAGGAGGGACAGAGTAACATTTTGAGACAAAATCAGGGACGTCCCTGAAAATCAGGGACAGTTGAGAGGTATGCATGGGGGGGACTTGCAGTGGCAGCCAGCATCTGCCCTACCCCCCGTAACATGCAGCACCAGCAGCGGCAGTTCCTCCAGCCTCCGCCAGAGGTCCTCAGAGCACCGGACACTCCTCCCCTTCCCCACAGAAAAGGAGAGTAGTCCTTGGGATGCTCAATCCTTCTCCCCCCCCAGCCAGCCCTCTAACTTCCCGAGTCCGTCACTGAACCCAGCATGTCGGCACTACAATGCCGCTGCACCAGCGGGCCAGTAAAAGACAAATTAATTGTATTATGGAGTTTAATTCAGTAGCCCCTAATGCATCCAATATTCTGAAATGCTACTGGCATGTTTTGTCCATGATCCAGATTTGGCTAGTACAATTAGGGATTGCACTAAGGTGATTTACTGGAAGGATAAAAGTATTTGTGATTCAGTCATACAAAGCCACATGAAAAAATCTAATGTTCAAAAACAAATAGGTTTGCCATTTGCAACATGGGAATCCTATCCTTGTAGTTTCTGCAACATCTGTGACAATGTGACTCTAGCTAAGGAATTTAGTAGACCTATAAATGGTCACAAATTTCAGATTAGCCAATTTATAACTTGCAGGCGCATATTTGTGATTTATTCATTATGGTGTGACTGTTCATCTCTTTACATCAGTCATATCAAGAGACCAATGAAGGAGAGGATATAGGAACACATAAAATTGGTTAGAAATCCAAGTAATGCTCTAACATTAGGAGCAAATTGACACTAGGTACATAATTCCGACCTTAGTACTTTTCATTTTTTAGGCTTGAATCATGCAGGAAAACCCTTTAGGAGAGGCAATAGTGTTGAGAAATTGCTTAGAATTAAGAGCAGACTTATTTTTCAATTGGGTACTTTAAGCCCAATGGGCCTATTCACTAACTCAGGTAGGGTTACGCACACAAGGCATCTAACCCCTCCCCGCGCGCAACTCCACACCCTCAGGAGTTCTGAGCATTGGCTGTATTCTCAAACACCAACCAATGTGTGGCTCCCATCCGTGGCCCTACCCCCCATGTGCAGATTTGTGGAGGGGTGGACTGGTGCAGAGCTGCGGACCTGGGCGCGCAGCCAATCAGCTGCCCATCCCGGATCCCTTTCTAGATCCCGTTCCCGTGGGGTGTCATGTTGACAGCAGGCATGAACATGCCTACAGCACAAGAGGGTGGCGGTCCCCCAGATGACTGTCCCCCAACCCTCTTAATGTGTCCCGACATCAGGGGAGGCCTCACGGTGGGGTCTGGTGACCCCCACCATCCCCTCTGCTGCCAGCGGTGGCATCCAAGGGACGGATGCATAACACTTAAGGCCGCCTTCAGAAGGTGTAGCCATCACCCCCCTGTGCATGGCACCTGCACCATCGTGAATGGTGCAGAGTATGAACACGCCCCCTCGCACTGGCCCCATGTTCAGCCAGGGTTTTGGCTGCATGGAGGGAGTGTAGTGGGGTTATGAATAGCACGCAGGTGGCACAGTGTGCATGGTCTGGGCATCTATTCACCAATGTGGGTGCGGGTGGGCTATGCGCCATGGTTACTTGGCGCATAGCCCATCCGCACTTTTTGTGAATAGGGTCCATAGTGACTGAATGATGACTGCAGCATTCTCCCCTTTCTGTGGTCTGGGGTGGGGTTTAAGTACAGTTGTTGCAGTTGAAAGTTGAGCAAGTTTATCTTCTTTATAGTTTCCCTTAGTGTCTGCTGTTTTTTCCAGTAATATAATATTATTTTTAGTTAGACAACCTTTTTTGGATTATTTAGTAAGATTAATTTGATTACTTTTATTTTTTGGTTTCCTGACTTGAAACTTGAACTGTCTTTGCCAAATTGAATATTTATATTGTGACAGACTTAATTTCTTAAGGATTGTTATGTATGCTAATTAATGGGCCCTTAAAATAGTTTCAAAAAAGTTTCTTATAGGGCTAGCATAAGTTACAGCATAACTTTTTTATATATATGAAATCTTCCCTGCTGTATTCAGTAATTGATTTTAAATATTTGTATACCCAATGTACTTAACTTGTTCCCCTCTATTTTTTGTCTCCCCCCTTTTTTTGATGTACGATGAGGATCCTTCGTAAAGGAGCTTTTAGCTCAAAGGATGTTATTCCAAATTATAGATAAATAAAATAAAAATAAATAGAAAATATTTCTAAGATCACTTTTTACACATGGGGCCAGATTTTAAAAGCCCTTAGAGCAGGCACTGCTTCCAATGGGTAGGATGCAACAAGTACCTTGCACCACGGGTAGCCCACTGAGTGATTTTAAAGGCAGTCTGCATCAATTAGCAGGCTACATGCGCCAAAGTGTGCTAGTGCCAGTCTCGCACCAAAACTGTGGCTGCGGCATGGCACTAGCAGTCTTGTGGCAGACCCCAGCCACCACAACTCTGACATCGCTATTTTCAAAGGTCTCCCTGGGAGCAAAGTGCTAAGTACTGTTAGACCAGCCAAGGGCTGGTCTAACAGTACTTAGACATCCCTAAAGAGTGATGACCACTGTGTGCCTGCCTGCCCCTACACCAGTAATTATGTTATACCTGTTGGTCTAGTGCACCCCTCCTAACCCCAATCAACCCCGAAAGTGACGTGATGACTGAAGTCACCATGGTGATCTAGTGCCCCCCAGCACATGTTGTCCACCCCTATCCTGTACCCCACTCCAACGACTGGCACAGCCCTCCACACACCACCATGGCTGGCCACCGAATTAACTGGCAGAGCACGTACTGTATACAGTATGCACTCCACCAGTTCATTCTACAGCCGGCCATGGTGGTGGTGTGTGGAGGCCTGTGCCGGTCACCGGAGCAAAGTACAGGATGGGGGGGCAATACCTGCCGGGGGTGGCACTAGATCACTAGGGGTCACCAAATGACTATGTCACCAATGGGGTAGATCAGGGCATGGAGGGCAATAGGGGTATTCCTGTGTACCCATCTGGTGGTATGGGGTATGGTGGTGATGATGGTGGTGGGGGCATGGCCCTGTACAATGCCCCCATCCAAGGGCATACCCCTCACCCCACATGCCCCGCGGCCGCTGCGGCATTCTGACTGGGTGTGCCATCTCCATGGCACACCATCACTATTGCCGCAAGTCACAGGACTTAGGCACTGGGACCCTGTCCATTGTAAAATCGGGTGCAGGGTCCTGGACACACTGGCCCTCGACAGAAGCTGTCATTGTCACAGCTTGCATTGGGGCTTTGAAAATCCAGCCCATGATATTATATATTTGGGGTTGGTGTTTGATATATTGAGCAGCTTGCGGCATATTGTGGCTTTTAAAGTTTTGTTGTTATGGTAAACCTATGTAATTTAGGTTCTCAACAGTTGGGCTGCAACCAGGTGTTCTTTCTTTTGGAGAAAGAGGGCTTCTTCCTCCACCATAAAAGACATAAGGTATTGTTTCGTTTTTTGCACTGCTGCTTGTAATTTTGCTCCTCAGTAATTACATCCTTATCCAACAAATCATCAACAAAGTCCAATTCCAAATCACTTTGCAGTGCATTCTGCTCATTATCCTTTACTCTCCGATGAACCTCCTGGGCAGGAGCAGCAGGGAGGGAGGGAGGTTGTCTCACCTGCATGCAGAGTTTCTTCACCTCCACCTTCCTCTCCAGGGTCCACCATCATGGTGAGATGGACAGCAACTCCCCCTGCAGAAATAGTAGGGGATGTTTCACAGTGTTCTGGCCAATTTTCCCCTTTTACTAAAAATACCACCTACATCATAATCTGGTTTAGTGTCAGTTGGTTTCCATCTATATCCCCCCCCTCCCCCACGATGAGGCTGAATATAAGCAGAATAGCTTTCTCCTCCTTTCTTGGCCAACAAAAACTAATTAAAATAAAATAAAAGATGACCTGGCACTGGTCATAGTGGACAGCGCTGATACACAGATTACATCACTGCATCCTTGCAAATGACGGTGCCCTCTTGCATGAAGGGTGTAATGGTATATTAAAAGGCTTTCGTAAGTAGTAAGAGGCTGCCAAGGCAGCCCTAATTAATGCTGATGAAACCCTGCTTTTTTTAATGTGCACGGTGGTATCTGACCTCTGCTCCTGGCAGCACTGTTAACCCTGCTTTCACCCGTCACATTTCTGTTAGTACAAAGCTAAATTAAAGATCCAGACACTGGCAGTCAAGTGGTCCCCCAACCCCCAATTGATGCCAGTAGTGTGCAATAATTTTACTGTGCAATATTAAAGATCTGAACCCTGGCAGTCTTAGGTACACCCATCCCTCACCTGTTCCCTGACAGTTTTGTGGAACTGTACTAAAGCCCTTGCCTAGCAGTCTAATGCACTCCCTCTTTATTTGAACCCTGCTAGTACTGTAGAACTGGATTAAAGCCCTTTCCTTGTAGCCCAGTGAATCTTCCTTCCTCACCCAATTCCTGTCAATATTTCAGAACTGTACAAAAGTCTGTCCTTGAAAGTCTAGTGGGCACCTTTCTTCACCCAATCTGGTATTATGGAAATGTACTGAAGCCTATCCCTGGTAGTCTAGTGTTATCCTCCAGTGGACCACTGTCAAAGGCCCCCTTCCATGGCTCAACCACTACCCACACCCCTGTTGGCTCCTTACTCATCCACCCATCCATAGGTGAGCCATCATCTGGTCCTAAAATGACAGTTGTCACATACCCTCCTCTCACCACCTCAGCTGGCCCCCTTCTGATTGACAAGAAATAAATGTATGCATACTTTAGAAACAACAGTTTCAATAGTATGCATGCACTTACTACATATCAGTTATATGGCCAAGGTGATGAGCAGGGGCCTGTTCCAGTCAATGTCTGATGGACCTGATGGCAGCTCCTCCATGAATGGATGGGTGAGATAGGGGCTGACAGAGGGTAAGGGTTGTTAAGTGAGTGGGCTGGAGAGGGGAGCTTTGACAGTGATTCATTAGGTGATAACACTAAACTGCCAGGGGTGGGCATCAGTACATTTCCACAGCACCGGACTGGGTGAGGGAGGACATCTACTAGACTACCAGGGGAAGAATTTAGTACAGTTCAACAATACCTACAGGGATTGTGCAAAGTGGGTGTCCATTAGACTGTTAGGGAAGGACTTTAGTACAGTTGCACAATGCTGACAGAAACTGGGTGACACTGTCAACCAATGTGTTTGTAGTGTATACTGTAAGCTGTCATTGACAGTTCTGTTGGTGGGCAGTCATGGAGATGTGAGGAGGGCTGTGCTGCTCACCAATCAGTGGCCATGCTGATGCTGGGGGAGCAGGGTGGCATGTGCTTACTGGAGTGGGTGGGGGGTGGGGGACCATTAGGCTACCAGAGTCAGGGCATATGTCCATTTGGGGACATTAATTGGTGATGGGGGGGAAACACTACACTATGGAAATGGGGTTTGGTACTATTGGGTGGGAGATCGGGCACTGGGGTGGAACACTACACTGTGGAAAAACATTTTTATTGTGGGATCAGTGACTGGGGAGAGGGAGAGACCACTACACTATGGAAGATGTTATTTGTCATATTAAGTGGGTGATCGGGCTATGGGGTAGGACCCTACACTATGGAAAACTATAGTTATTATTACTGGGTGGGAGATCAGGAGATCAGGGACTGGGGAGGGACCCTGCACTATGGAAAACTACTTTTACTATTAAGGGGTGGGACATCATGAGATCGGGGACCGGGGAGGGACCCTCCACTATGGAAAACTACTTTTACTATTAAGGGGTGGGACTTATGTGATCAGAGAATGGGGAGGGACCCTGCACTATGGAAAAATACTTTTACTATTAATGTGTGGGACATCATGAGATCAGGGACAGAGAAGGGACCCTGCATTGTGGAAAAATACTTTTACTATTAACGGGTGGGACATCATGAGATCGGGGACCGGGAAGGGACCCTACACTATGGAAATATATTTTTTTACCATTGGGAACGCAATTGGGGTGGGGAGGGCACCACTAAACTATGGGGGAATGCAGCTGCATGAGGCTTGGGCTGGTGGGGGGGCCATGCACCACCACACAAATGGCATGCAAATGAGCCCATAATGGGCATGTTAATGGCCACTAGCGCCTTGCATGACCAACGGGCTCATTTGCATTGCTCCTTTCATGAATAGCACTTTAGTGCCTGAGTGCTATTGGCTGCAGGGCCATTTTCCTGGCTGACTTGGAGGGCAGCACTACTGGGTATTCACTGCTTTTCCTGGGTTAGCACTGCCCCCCATTGGCCCCTGTTCACAGTCAGATAGTGCACCATGCTATCTGACTGTGAATAGCTCCATTGCCTACCAGCACAGCTGGGAAGTGCAGCTCAAACTTCCCCCCCCACTTTGCATTCTCTTTGTGAATCCTGGCCCTGGTCACGTTTAGGACCAGGATGATCATGCATTATTCTATACTAATGCACAGTCACCTGACTAGTTTTACCCAATTAAGTTTCCTTTTTTTTCACTCATTTGATGAGTTCATTTATTTTAGCTTGCATTTATTTTTACATTCTTTTACTGTCTTATTGTCCTGTGTTTTTATTCTTAACCTGTATTTTCTCCATATTTGTTTCATTAAATCTTGTGTAATCCATGAGGTTGTTTCTTTCTAAACCTTAATCTTTTATAAGGAGTAGGGCTATACATATCACTCAACTTTTATTTACTGTATTTATTGGAATTTCGGATAACACCTTTGAGCTAAAAGCTCATTTACAAAGGTTCCATGTCATAAGTCAGTAGACAAGGTATATAGACATTGCAAAACAGATAGGGGTATATACAGCAGGCAAGTACATTATGGTACATACATATACAGATTCAAGCAAGTGCAGTGAAAATACATCAGGTAGGAGAGGTCAACTTTATTGCAACAGTACTAAGAGCATACCTAAGGTGGACAAACAATTTATAGTGGTATCTGAGCTTTAGAGCATGCAGATAGAGTTATAGAGGATCAGAAGTGGTGGTGACCAAAAGAGGGGGAGGACAGAATAAATGAGAGCAGGGGGAGGGTGGGGACAGAGCCAAAGGGGGTGACAGAATAAGGAGGTTGAGTTGTCAGAGGGGTGGGATTGGATAGGAATCTACCCAGGATTACGTAAACAGGTGATAGGGCAGGGCTGGGTAATGTCGGGGGAGAGAGGGATGAGGGAAGGGTTTTAAAGTGGGGGTGAGGTGAGGGGAAACCGGGGAGAGGTGGTGAAAATTGGGGGGATTAACATTTGTGAAGAGAAAGCAGGAAGGCAGGAGGATAAAGAGGGAATGTGGGAGTAAGTGCCCAGTGCAGTCACACCAGGCAGGGGAGGAAGAGTAGGAGGGAGATGGGTGTTATACAGGACAGATAAGCTATCAATAGCAGTAGGATTATGCACAGGTGATGCAATCACAGTTACTAAGAGTGGTCAGGTACTGCAGCAACTTGGCCTTAAACGGGTGTAGTTTTGTTTCCTCAATCAGCTCAGAGTTAAGGGAATTTAGCCAGCAGGGGGCCCTGTATTCGAAGGAACATTGCCCTAGTGAGGTCTGGCAAATGGGATAATGAAGGCAGCTTTACTCGACCCCCTAGTCTGAAGGAAGTGGAGTTTCTTAGCAGTTGCCTCACTCCAGGAGGAGCAAGACCTAGGGTGGATTTTTTCGCTAATAGACAGACTTGGTACTGAATTCTGCTATTCAAGTTTAACCAACCAGTGCGTGAGTATAGTTCACAAGTGTGAGTTAAACGGTCCATACCCAGGGACTAGTCTGCAGGCTTTGTTTAAGACAATCTTGATTCGCCTTAGCGCTGTTTCGGTACCGGCTCCGTAGACTACCAGTCCATAATCTATGCTAGAGAGCACAGAGCTGTTAACTGCAAGTTTGATGGCACTTTTGGTGAGGCACTGCCTATGCCGGTAGAGCTGACCTAGTCTGGCACTAGCTGCCGTGGCAACATGGTCTATGTGCTGGCTGTAGTAGAGAGAGCTGTCAAGGTAGACACCAAGATACTTAAAGGTGGTGACCATTTAGAATGCATCAAACTTCTTATTGTAGATATTGAGCTGATGTGACTTATGACGGTTTTGATGGGAAGCAAACAACATTGTTTTAGTCTTTTTTTTTTTCTCTCAGAAGAAACCAGAAGGGGAAGGAAACATATTCAATTCAGTGCTTTACAGTAACTGGTAATTGCTATTTTTCTTTTAAACTTAGATTGTGGGCTTTTAGTGACACTGTCATTTCTTTGCTGTCTTTACTTAGAATTGTTTTTGGGCTGTTGAAAATTTAAAACGTAGTGGTGGTGTATTTCTTTGCTGTCTTTAATTGCTGCAAATTTTCACCCCCCCTCCCCCTCCCCCCAACTCTTAATCATATGCCCTGTTAAATCTGATTGACAGGAGCTAAACACAGGGGATAGTAAGGGGTGTGGAGTAGGAGGGGCATAAGGGGGGAAGAAGCCCACCCTCACCATGACAAATGTTTTGACTCATTTATTTGTTTATTGGTTTATTTTCTTTTTTAAAAATAAAAGTATCTGAGGATCAGTGGCAGGATTTTTAGGACAGTAAATTGATAAAAAGGGAACTAGGAGAGCTTCAGTAACAGACAATTAGTGGAATAGCAGTATAATTGCAGTATAATGTGGGGAGTGGTGCAATGCAGTGGCTGTGGGGCAGCCATATTCAGGCAGACCTTCTGGACACTGAGGTGCTGCCCTATCTGCATGCATCTCTCTGGACTATGGGATGAGGTAGCCAGACTCACAGCAGAAGTAGACTGGGTCAGGAGTACCATTACCCCTATCCAGAGACCACCCAGTCCATTGCAACTCCTCAAGGATACTGAGAATGAGGAGCACTTGGATGACAGTGGGCTCAGGGAGGTTAGAGCAGTCAGGCAGGGCACATCCCAGATCCTATTCCACTCAATAACTCATATGCCACACTGGCAAACTGGGACAACCAAATAGAGGTACCCAGAGAAGTGGAAGGAAAGGATGTGGAGGTTAGTCAAGGAGGTGACCTCAGCGGGGAGAGCAGTGGACCCCAGAGGAGGAGGAAGCAAATCCTGGTGGGGGACTCCATCGTAAGAGGGGTCCAGCTGGGAACACAGGAGGGGGAGGACAGGGAGGTGAGGTGCCTACCAGGTGCCATGGCATGGAGGGATGGAAGGAAGATCCTGGGGATCACTGGGAAGACAAGACGGGAGGGTGAGCTGGATGTCATTATCCACCTAGGTACTAATGACCTGGCAAATGGGGAGCCAAAGGAAGTTCAGGAAGAGTTTAGGAAATTGGGGAGGGTTCTCAATCAAGTAGCTACTTCTGTCACTTTCTCAGAAGTACTACCTGCAAGAGGCAAGGGAGATCATAGGGGTGCATGCACCAGGAACTTTAACTCATGGTTGAAGAACGGGTGCTGTGAGGAAGGGTTTGGATTCATTGGTGACTGGGGACCCACGTGGAGGGATGGAGGTTTGTTCAAGCCTGATGGCCTGCATCCATCCTGGAGGGGAATCCAAGCACTCAATGATAAGTTTAAATGCTACGTTGACAAGCATTTAAACTAGCAAAGGGGGGTGGCAGGCAGGCAAGGAGGGTACCTACTTGCTCACCCCCCACAACTAGCAGTGGAACCAGTGAACCAGAGGAGTGGCTATCTCTACAAAGTAGTGTGCAAAAAATGGAGATTAGCGCCCAAGAGGTGGATCAGCAAAAAATGGCAAAATTCAGCAGAAGGGCAGACAGTAAGGAGAACCAGGGATAAAAGACAACCAAGGAAGGGGCTGGAGTAGAACAACGAAACAGTCTAGGGAGGTCAAATCATGGAAATCCATGTGTGCCAATGCCAGGACCCTTAGCAACAAGATGGAAGATCTGGAGGCTGTCATGGTGCAGTCAGACCTGGACATTGTGGCCATCACTAAAACCTGGTGTAATGATAACCATGACTGGGAGATCCCCATACCTGGCTACAACATATTTAGAAGAGACAGGGGAGGTAGGAAGGGAGGAGGAGTGGCACTGTATGTGAAAAATGACATAAAGGCCACAGAGATCCAGGAGGAACAAAATGAGGGAGAGATACTGTAGGTTAAGCTGGAAAGGAAAATGGGGCCAGCCATCCGCACAGGTGTGGTCTATAGACCACCAGCCCAGGAGGAAGAAATAGGGAGCTGATGCTAGTCATCCAAAGGATGGCAGACAAGGGTGGGGTAGTACTGGTTGAAGACTTCAATATTCCAGACGTGGACTGGAGCATCCCATCAGCAGCATCAACTAGGAGCAGATTTATCCTGGACTCCCTTCAGGGTGCCTTCCTCAAGCAACTGGTCATGGAACCAACTCGGCAGAAGGCAATACTGGACCTTGTGCTCACAAACAGGGACAGTGTGAAGGGGTAACAGTGGGAGAGCACCTGGGGAACAGTGACCACCAGTCATTGTGGTTTGAAATCACAGAAAGAGCAGAACAAACCAAACAAAAACACGTATCCTGGATTTTAGGGAGACTTTGGGAAGATGGGGAGATACTTGAAAGAGGAATTAAGGGGAATGGGGCAGGAATCAGGGGTTAAGGAACAGTGGGCAGTATTTAAAATGGGGATTACAAGAGCAACAGAATTATGCATTAAGCAGGTTAGCAAGAGGAAAAGGAAGAGCATACCATTATGGTTTCCAAAGAGGTAGCAAAGAAGTGAAAGCCAAAAGATTGCATTCAGGCAATACAAAAGACACAGGCAGAGGGATAGGGAGAAGCACCAGGAGAAGCAACGGGAGGCAGGAGGTCATGTAAGGAAGCCAAAGCTTAGACAGAAGAACACATTGCAAAATCAGTGGGTAGAGGGACAAAACCTTTACAGGTACATAAGTGAAAAAAAAGGCAAAGGAAGGGATAGTAGAGACTGAAGGGGAGGATGGGGCGCGTGGAGGATGACAACAGTAAAGCTGACATATTGAACAGGTTTTTCTGCTCAGTCTTTACTGAGGAAAAGGAGGATAATGGGTCTGAAGGAGTACAAGGGGTGAGAATGGTGTGAAATGGACCCAAGTCCCTTTACTCGAGAAAGGGTCCTGAAGGAACTGGAAGTAATAAGAGTTGATAAAGCAATGGGGCCAGATGGGGTGAACCCCAGGGTCCTTAAAGAAGTAAGAGAGGTGGTGGCTGAACCTCTGGCTATCCTGTTTAGCCGATCACTGGAAACAGAAGAGGTACCCAAAGACTGGAGGACAGCAGATGTAGTCCCCAATACAAAAGTGGGAGCAAAGAGGAAGCGGGGAACTACAGACCAGTAAGCCTCACCTCGGTAGTGGGGAAGATCATGGAAGCACTACTGAAGGAGAGATTAGTGGAACATCTGGTTGTCAATGGACTACAGGACCCAAGACAGCATGGTTTCACCAGGGTGAGGTCATGTCAGACCAACCTCGTTGAATTTTTTGACTGGGTGACTAGGAGGTGGATCAGGGAGGGCAGTGGACATGGCCTATCTGGACTTCAGCAAGGCCTTTGACACTGTGCCACATAGAAGACTATTACACAAACTGGGGAATATGGGTGTGGGCTGGACAATAGTGTGGTGGGTAGGTAACTGGCTGGGCGGCAGGACACAGAGGGTGGTGGTAAATGGTTATCACTCCACAGAGGGAAGAGTGACCGGGGTACCACAGAGATCAGTGCTGGGACCAGTCCTATTCAACATCTTCATCAGTGACATTGTGCAGGACCTAGAAGGCAGAATTTCACTGTTCACTGATGACACAAAGCTCTGTAACAGAGTAGACACACCTGAGGGTGTAGACAGAATGAGAAGGGACCTGCAGAAACTTAAAGAATGGTCAGGGGTTTGGCAATTGAAATTCAATGCAAAGAAGTTCAAGATAATGCATATGGGGCACAAAACCCTGGCACAATGTATCAGTTGGGGTGAGGATATAGCATGCACCAAGCAGGAAAGGGATCTTGGGTTATCATCTCTGATGACCTCAAGGTGAGGAAACAGTGTGACAAGACATCAGGTAAAGCAAATAGGATGCTGGGATGCATAGGCAGGGGCATCACCAGCTGGAAAAGGAGGTCATAATTCCACTATACAAGACACTAGTGAGGCCCCACCTGGAGTACAGTGTACAGTTCTGGAGATCTTACCTATGTAAGGACATAGACAGGGTAGAGAAGGTTCAGAGGAGGGCAACAAAGATGGTACATGGATTGCATCACAAGTCCTGTGAGGACAGGTTGAAGGAACTGAATATGTACTCCCTGGAGGAAGGGAGGGAGAGAGGGGATATGATAGAGACATACAAGTATCTTACAGGGAGGAACAGGGTGCAGGAATACACTATTTTTAAGCGAAAAAGTTGTTCCAGAACTAGAGGGGATGGGATGAAGTTGGAGGGAGGACGATTCAGAGGAAACGTGAGGAAGAATTTCTTCACAGAACGGGTGGTGGACAAGTGGAACACCCTGCCAGAGGAAGTGGTGGGGGCTGAAATAATCACAGGATTTAAGAATGCATGGGATAGACATAAAGGAATTCTGGAGGTCAGGGGTAAGGGGCAACAGACTTCTAGGAAAACGTAAACTGAACTTACAAGCTCAAATGGGCAGACTGGGTGGGCCACAGACCCTTATCTGCAGACACTGTCTATGTATCTATCCATCTATGTAGCTGAGCAAGAGCTTAGACTGAAGGAACCATTTTTCCACAGCAGTAAAGTCATCTTGCATGCCTTTTTCCAGCATTAAGATTCATACAGTAGCACTGAACTTCAAAAATTCAGAGCAAATGGTCAGAATGTATAGCAGTTTCTTACTGTAAAGAATAATATGTTTACAAACAGTGGGCCCCATATATTTAGTGTTAAGGAATGTTTCTGACAAGTTATTTCAATGATTTAATAGTTTGTGAGGCCAGAAATAGCTCTAACATTATTAAGGACATCAGTAATCATTTGCAAAGCAAGGGTACAAAAGTGTAAAAATCATAGCACTATGCCAAATTCATAGCAGTTGGGAGGTATGTGGGTATAACATACTTTATTCAAATGATTGACTATGAATTTTAATGCTGCTTGCACATCTTTCAATTCACACATCTGTTTCAGTTTATATTTAAAATATCTTGTTTAAAGGTGTTCACATCAATTTTTTTTGAATTCCTATTCCAGGTAAGTTTCTGCTCAGCTAGTGCTGTTTGTTTTTAAGAGTGTAAAATATAGTGTCATAATCACACCATAGGTCAACCAAAACCTCAAAGTCAGCCATCTGTATACCCTATACTTTTATACAGTATATACAGTGTATACATTTGGTCCTGTATACCCTATGCTTGTATACTTGTGTTGTATTTGTACACAACAGTTGCAAAATCATGGTAGTTTTGTTTGAAATACTGCTCTAGATCCTTAAAGATCATGATATATTGACTAGTTCTCATCAGTCCTGAGAATCTGATTATTTTCCCTTCACAAAATGTGATATCTGTCATTATTGTTAAGCATTATATGTTTGTTGCAGCTCCTATGTTGCATAATGCAGTTGTAATTATCGGTTTGGATTTGTAATGATTTGTAGTGATTGTTGCCACCTAATAGCACTGTATAGAATGAACCCTGCTTTCTTTGATAACAGCACTGCTAAAGTTAAAGTAATGTCTATGAAGTAAGAACCTGTTGGGAATTTAAGATGGCCTCCTCTTGTCCAGTGGCCTTGGGAGTCTCCTGGTTTAATATAATACTAGCTGCGTTGGTCCTTGTACATACACATTAGTAAAGTTCTATGGTTTTTATTTGTTTGTTTGTTTTGTTTTTTAATATATTTTATTGGGCCACTCAGTCATTTTCAGTACATTAGCTTTCAGACCTGCGCAAGGCTCTTTTTCAAGTGATGGTACAGTATGGTATGGTACTGTAACATTTTAGTTTTAAGCTAGAATGTGCAGTTAACACTAATGTCTTATTTTCAATGTAGTCCTGTTCATCAATACTGTACATCTAAAACTATGACAGTACTTTAACATTATTGTAACATCAAATACAAATGTTACATATAGTTACCATCTTCAATACAAAGTACAAATACAGACAGTAATGGGAGATTTTACAAAGAAATATAAAACCTTCCATGTAAAGAAGGGCCCTGTATAGTCCTGAAAGCATGTGAATTGAAAATTACTCAGTGGTCCATTAAAAGGCATTGAATCACTTAATGTACTTTGTATATCTGTTTATACATGGACCAACTGTTATAACAAAGATACTCTACAACTTCTAGTCAACAATAAAAGGAAACAGAAAACTATTTCTACCTGGGAGTTAAGAAAATCTGGGCCTCATGACTATACAAATGTAGCTCTGTGAACACCACAGACATTAAACCAGACAAGTAGAGAAACTGATTCTGCCTTGCTTAGTCCCTACCTGTTGTTCCATATGCTATCAGTCTAGTCTTTTCAGAAGTATATTTCCATAATGCAGATATTTGTTTCAGTCACCTCATGTTACATTTCTTCCCCTGGCTTGACTCTCAGTCTCTGCCACCACCTTCACATTATAAAGGATTTATTTGACTTTAAGAACACATTGTCCAGATTCAAGGACACAGCGCCTGTGAGTACATTGTTACTGCTTTCCCTGATAATACAAACTGTAGATAAAGTGAAAGAATACCTAACAGAAACTCAAGGCTGAAGTATAATTCATCCAGTGCAAATAATTTAATGAAAAAAGAAATATTTATTTAAATAAGAATTTTCACATATAGACATCTGTGGAGATGCTTAATTTTTTTTAGTCAGATCAACAGTTTAGTCCAACAGTTAGAGGAAAAAGTTATGGACCAGAGGATCACAGATTCAGATTGTACCAGTGTGACTGGCTCACTGTGAAATGGTGAGCAAGACACCACCAGATCACTAGTGCTTTAGTCATTCCCAATAGAACAGTGTAATTTTACTTCCTCTCCTATTGAATACATTGATTTTATTGTACCCACCAACCTCCAGACTTGGCTGAAAATGGATCATATCAATCCTGCCTACCTTCCTGGTAAACCAAATTAAATAAAAATAAAATAAATTGTGTGGAAGCATGACAAACGGAAAATAATATGTTGAATTGTGGAATAGTTGACTTTGTCCATCTTGTTGTTCAGCTCTTACTGTAGATAAATTCAGATGCCAGCATTTCTGGAACTAGTTTACATTTCTATCCATGTCCAATTTTTTATTTGTAAGCCCTTCCCTTCACACATGGAAATATAGAAAAATAAAGATAGAAAAGTACCACAAGTTCATTAAGTCTGTCCAGAAGCCCAAAACTGATTATTTCCTATTGTACAATGGCAAGGAATGTTTCTGTATTCTGATTGGTCAGTGTGTGCTTGAGATAGTGATGTTATTATACAATAACACCACTGTATTGATGATATTCTCTTTTTCACATCTTCTCTTAAGAAACAGATATACTGCCTCACTAAAAATCTACTAAAAACATTTAAAATTGTTTTTTTTATTTTGTATAACATCGAGCCATTGTATAATTGCAATAAGGCACTCCAAGGTGTGTGTTATTGTGTAATAACGCCACTCCTGGGGTGGTGGAAGCACTCGGCTTCGTCTTGTCCTTCAACCCACACCAGGGGTGACATTATTACATGATAACACATACCTTGCTGTGCCTTATTGCTTAAATAACCCCCTTTAAGTTGTCTTATTGTGTTTTGAATTCCAGCCAGGCCACATTACTTGGTAGACTGTTTCACCCATCCACCACCCACTCTGTGAAAAAATGATTGCTAGTATCCTTTTTAACTTCTCCTTCCTGATTGAAGTTGGCCCCCCGGTAGGTGAATTGTTCTTGTACATCAACAGCTATGTGAAGTCCACCCTGTTCATGTATTTGAATGTTTCTGTCATATCTCCCATCGTCCTTATGATACAGGAGAGTACACTGAAACAACCTCCTCTCTCTTATTATGACCTACTGTACACTGATGCACCTGTATCATTTTAATTGACTTTTTCTATATGGTTTCCAGTCTATTTATGTTCTTTCTTAGGTGTGGTCTCCAGAATTGCACACAGTACTTCAGTTATGGTTGAATCAGTGACCTGTGCAGTGTCAGTATTACCTCTCTTCTGTGACTGGTGAAGCCCCTTCTTATGTATCCTAACATCCTGTCTGCATTGTCATAGGCTTTACCACATTGACAACAGGTTTTTAGACTATTTAAATTATCATCCTCAGGTACCTTTACACTTTTGAGTGCTCCACGCTTACCCCAATGATGCAGTCATCTGCATGTGAATTTAGGCTACAACTATGCGTTACTTTACATTTCTTGGTAGACCCTGATGTCAGTTGAAAAACCAATTATGACTGACTTACCACACATTATGACTAATTTTTTCAACTAGTTTGAAATTTCTGACTTCAACTAACTGAAGAAAAATCAAACCAATTTTTTCAACTTTCACCATTGTTGAATTTTATTATGTAGTAGTTTGTCATATGTTTTTAAACTTCATATCCTTTTTAATTAGAATTTTGACTATAAAAGTTAATAAAATGTATGGAAAAGTCCTCCCCTCTTGAAATCAATAGCATTTTAGCATTTAGCAGCATTATAACTTCATAAATGGGCAGCAACAAAAGGAATTATTTATGCCCCTCAACTCTAGGGCAACTGAGGTATTGCATATGTTGGAGGGAGCAACAACTAGGCAGCAGTAGCTAAGAAGCTGTCTCCTCCCTAAAATGCAAATACAAAGTGCAGTGAAACAAATCTACACACAGTAGGGACCCACTGAAGCACAATAACCACTCAAAACAACAACAAAATATACAAAGTCTTTGAAAGTAACAAGTTGAAGCAGGGCAGAAAAACAGTATACGGTACAGTAAAATAAGCAGCAGTAGTACTAGTTACTTACGAAAAGATCTGAGTCTAAAATACAGTATAGGTAGGGCCTCTTAAACACCACAGAGAAGTTAAAAGGTACCCTTTTGCAAACAGAGTTAGCCATCAATATATGTTAGTTTACTAGTAGTCATAGAATCTGTCAGACTAAAAACAATTTAAGGGAGGACCCCTAGCAATACCTCCTGTATGGTATACCAGAACTGAGATGTATCCATAGTTTAAATTTAAAGCTAAAAAACCTCATGCATATTTAAAAAACATTTTCTGACACAGTTTCTAAACTTGTTTTGGCTTTCAGCATGTACACTAATGTGTTTTTTATATGTTTATTTTATTCATATCGCCATGAAGACTTTAATATTTAGTCTATCTGATTCCTACAGTGGCAAACAACAAACATTTTGTCCATTGGACCCAAATGACCATGCTCCATGCTCCAGCCTCCTATGGGTCCTTGAACTTACCAACTGACCATCTGTGCCTGGCCTGCTCCACAACCTTGTGGGGGGTCTGACTTACTCACCGTGCCACCACAGTCAGAGAGAGCCCAGCTGAGTCACCAGCAGTAGATAGATGATGATCAATCACCTTGGCATTTCAAGTTCGATCCCCTGGGCCCCTCAGCCCCCAAGCCCTCAACCAGCCAGACAAGCCAGACCAGCACACAGCAGACACACTGACAGACTGAGTAGTCTGTGAGATACCATCCTCCTCCTTCCTAGTGCCCACTGCCCAGCCCTGGTGGGCCTTACATACACATCCCATACAGCACCTTGCTCACTGTAGTAGCCTGTTGCCAGTTTGGTCAGGTGTCAGGTGATGATTCGGTCAGCGGAGTTGAGTGGATCCATGGCTCAGGCTGCTGCTGCTCTACTTGGTGGTGGTGCCAGTGTTTTTTTGAAGTGTGTGCTCCCTCCTCCCAACCCAAGCAGTCAGTCCCCAACCCAGACCCATGTCCCCACTCTGGTATTCTGTGCAGTGGTACTAGTTCACCTACCACTCCTCCTCCTCACCGACTCTGAAGACCTGACTAAGACTGAGTGAGAGTGATGCAACGGGCCCAGCCAATGGGGTCATGGGCTGATCCCAACCACGACCAGACCACTGACTTGTTGCCTTCTCATAATTGCTGCCTGGCTTTGCTAGAGGATTGAATGGGACTTGCACAGCCACACACTAGTCTCTCTCTCTCTCTGGGCACTGGACATATCAGGGCATTGGACATAGTTAACTTATTTTTAAATTAAAGGCCAAACTGCCAAACTTCATCCCTGCAGAAAAACGCTGCTTGCTCCATTGCCCACACACCAACACAGATGCCTCCTCTCCCGAAAGTCTCTTCTCCTACCTAGGTACACTCTACCCACCACCTCGTGCAGCCAGTCACAGACACTCTCAAGCTCCTGGCTCCTCCTTCTATCTCTCCTAATTGGTGGATGCTTCGTGTCCAGGAGCCGAGGTGCATTTGAATGGCTGTAAGGCTTGGTGCCAGTGGTTAAGGATCTTTTAGATATTCATGGCCCCCTCAGCTCCCCTCCTCCCCCCCAGGAAAGAAAAAAAGAGAAAACACACTGCAGTGCAGCACAAAAACAAACCAGGATGGGTCATGGAATCATCAACTGCAGTGAATTTCAACTCCACTATTTTATGACTGCAATCCAATGCAATTGCAACTGATTGCAACTGCATTGAACTGCAACTGATTATTTCAACTGCTGACGACTGCTCCGGGGTCTAATTTCTTGGCAGTGAAATTCAATTGCCAAATGCAAGACCACATCTCTAGCCCTCTACATCCCTATTCATTCTGCCAATTTCTTTCTCACTATCCAGTTTAACCATTAAGTTTTGTATTGTCCGCAGACTCACTTTCACCTGCAACCCCACCCCATATTACTTATCTGCATGTTAAACCGTAATAGCTTCATGACAGTCCTCTGAGACACCCACTAGTTACCTCACTGACATCAGATAATTTTCCATTCTAAACCACTGTCTGAGTCCTATCTGTTAACCAATATCCTGTTCATCTCATTAACCCTCCCCTAGTCCTGGGTCCCCCAGCTTCTTCTTTGGTGTCCTTTATGGCACTGAGCCAGAATCCTTGCTAAAATCCAGGTTCAGGATGATGACTGCATAGTCTATATCCACTATTTGTATCACTGAATTGAAAAAATTAATCAAGTTCATTTGACATAAACTGCACCTCATGAACTCATGTTGATGCCTATTCATAAGCCTGATTACTTCCAGGAATTCAACTGTGCAGTCTTTGATTGAGTCTAGTAGCTTGCCAGCTATAAATGTAAGGCTCATTGGCCTGTTATTTCCTGGATTTTCCCTGTCCCCACTCTTAAACAAAGGACCCACTTTTACCACCCTCCAGTCCCTCAGCACTACACCCTTTCCTAGTGAATCAGTACATAGGCCTGCCAATGGTGCTGCCTGGGTCTGCCTTATCTCCTTCAGTACCACCAGCCCCAGAGACATGTTTATGCTTAAGTCCTGTAGACCCTTTAGCACTCATTATTTTGATGTACCTCCAATCTATAACTCGTGATTAACTGTATCCCTAATGTTTTGTTATATTGCTTAGTAGTGACCATGTAGCTTCTGCTGTCAACACAGAACTAAAGTACTCATTCAATATGTTCACTTTCCACTCATACTCCTCCACACTCTCTCCATCATTCTTCATCTTCTCTATGCTATTCCTTTTTGTCTTTTCTCCCTAATGTACCCCAAGAAGGTTTTATTGTTTTCCTTGGCCTCTGAAAACAAACAAGTATTGGGTATTCATCACCTAAATTATGAGCTAGACATCACTCCAGACAAAAGTTATAAATGCCAGCAAATATTTTGTATTTGGTACATGTGAAAAAACAAACTGCCTGACACATTTCGGAAAAACTACTTTTTTAAAGGTGAGCGTCAACAGAGCAACCCAAAAAAAATATTGGTCTTCTTCATGATGTGGAGATGACAAGGTAGGATCAGTGTGATGGTATTGTGTGTTAACAATACACACATATATACAAAATGCAAGTGCAAGTACAAAAACCAAACCACAATGAAATAACTCAGAATAATTACCAAATATTATATGAAAATGGCATAAATAATTCAATAAAATAGACAAGTACAGTATATCAAAAAGTTAAAAACAATGATAAAAATTGTCCTCACAAAAACTCTGCTAGTTACTGATTATAGTCCATCATGTTACAGAAAGTATTTCTGCTGAGGACAAGCACTATTCAAGCTCCTAAATATTTGGTAAAATCAGTCAATGAAAATCCATATTTCCATCCAAGCAGAACTTTGAAAATTTCTTCATGCCTTTTTTGCTGATGAGGGTAATTAGAAGGCTATAGCCTGTGGTTCAAGGGGCTAGTGCAACTAGCCACACCCCCCACTTTGGCTTATTTAAGGGCTGCTCTCCTCACTACACACACAAGCATTTTTCCTTGCAGCTGGAGGCTCTGTCTTCTCTCCCGAGGCCTGCTGGGGCTTTGCCCCCCCTCCCCGTGTGCTTGCTTGGACTCTGCTTGGTTTGTGCTTGACTTCTGTTTTTCTGTTCTCTTGCTTTTGGTCTGTATTGAGGGCCTTCTGCTGCTCTGTGCTTCTGTGCATGCTGCTTTCCTTCCTGCTCCTGTCCTTGTGTTTACCTTGTTTGGGCTTTCTAGTTTTCTAACACCCTGTGTATACATTGTGACTTGTGCTTCAGGTTACACACTGTGTTTCCTTGCCTCAAGCTGCCCTGTGCCTGTACCCCAAGGCGTCATTTCTCACCTGATATTACAGACCTCAGTACATTGTATGGTTCTCTGTGTGCTTTAGCTGAACCAGCTTTTCTGCCTAACAAGCTTCAGTTTCAGCAATTGTTCAGCTCACACTCCAGTCTGCTGCCTTGTTCCATCTAATTGATTACACCTGGTTCATGTCTCTGCTGCTTAGCTTATAACTACTCCCTGTTTACTGCCTTACAAATACCTAACCCTGCCTTAAAGCATTTAAGGTATTATATTTCTCATTCAATTCACTATTCATACTGAAACTTAGCAATCATCTGCTTGTACCACCCAATGCCTTGTGTAAACTTCAGTTTACTCCCCTTAGCAGTCATCCTTCTGTCTCATTCCCCTGCCTGCTCCAGAAAAGTCCTGCCCTTCTGCATTATTCCTTACTTCTATGTTTCTGTTATTTAGACTCATTTTGTTGCTCATCGATACTCCCACCTTTACCAAACCTTACTTATATCAAACCCACAGCAGACTGTTTCTGATAATAACCTAATCCTGCTTTCATGGCTGGCATGTATTTAACTTATTTCATTAGCCGCTTGGTGTTGTGGTGCCATGCTTGTGGCTACTTTGTTTTTTCTATGGCGGGGGACTGAGGGGCCACAGCAGGCACCGCAGCCCCAGGCAGTGGCAGCAGCTTCCTATTGTGCACATATTGTATAAGCCCCAGCTCACCTGGTCTCCTTCTGCTGCTCTGCATAGCCTTCTTGGCACTACGCAACCAGAGATTCCAGGCAACTCTCTACCTAAGGGCTTTTGGCTCTATTCAACCTTCTACCATCCCCCCTAGAATTATGCATCTGGTTTACTCAGTCATCTCAGCCTTCCTGTCCCTTGCACTACCAGCAATGCTTAACCCCTTCCAAGTCTGGCAGAGTATCATATTTACTTGCATTGAACTGCACCTCCTACCGTAACTGGCTTTGCAGTGTCCTCCTACCAGAACCAGCTTCACAGCCTCCTCCTCTCCAACCGTTGGTCACTGGCTTCACCCAGCCTCACCCAGCCTCGCCATTCTCTTAACGATAGTATACAATTCAATTCACTCCGGATTTGGTTTATGGTTCCATGTGATAATGGTAATCATGGAATAGCGATCGCCATTTGGGTGAGTCTACAGTGCCGAAAATGAATTTTGATTATGCAGACTCATGGCAAACAGCAAAATGGCCCCTGAGATATAGGATTTATTTATTTATGTGGGGGGCTATGCCCCCTGGATCACCCCATGGGGGGTTGTGCACCCCAATCCACCCCTACATAAGGATTCTGAACTCCAGTGGGGTGCAAGTTGGGGAGGTTGGAAAAGTTAAAAAAAAAAAAAGGTGCAAAAATCATAAGTGCACCCAGGACTGAACCCAGCATCCTCCCAACCCCAGCCTTCCACCAACCCACAATGCCACATGGCCAGCTCAACAGCCCACCACCACACTACACCCCACAAACCTTTCCACCTGTCACACAGTGTGGTCCCTCCAACCACGCGCATGTATACATAGTGACATCCTGTCACTATATTCACTGAACCCTCCTATCCAGTCACCCTCCCTGCCAGGTAGCCCTGTGCAAAAGTGCCATGATTGACTCACCCTTTTTTGAATGCGCTCAATTGCGGTTGCCTTGTACATGGGCTACCTGCCTTCATAATGGACTTGGTCTGCATGCACTCCTGTGGTTGACAAATGCTATTTTCTATACCTAGACCCATGAGAGGATCCATATTGCTGAACCTGACCCACGTACGGGTCTCTCCACTTTGGCTCTCATTCAGTCAAGACCCACATGAGGGTCCACAGTGCTCGGTCTGGCCATGTCTGCTATCATCCATCACAGCTCACAAGTAGTTCCTATACTCATTACAACTCACTCTTCACATTTGGAGACATGCCAACCATATCCATTACTTCCAGAACTCAGGGCTAGCCCTGTGGCCAATGGTCTCTCTCTGCACCCTGAAGTCTGCATCTTGAGCATGCAAAGCTTGGGCAGGATCCTTCTCACCTGGCTCTGGATGGACCTACAGCCATCAACCATACCAATGGCATCTCTTGATGTAGCATTTAAGTCTTCAGCACCGAATGGGTGGGGCTTTCACTGGAAGGGCCCCTTTAGCTGCCCAAGTGGGTTTGGAGGCACTCTTTCATGCTATTCTCCCTACAACAGCCTCTGTTTCACCTTGTTTGTTCATAGTTTGGTAGACCAGCTGAGTGCCTCAGTGGTCATTACTCTCCTTCTCTCACCTTGGTCGATTCTTGTTGCAGAGTGTGCTCGCAACCCTCTACAGCGTTCCCATTAGAGAGGTAGAGTGATAGTGTTCCCTGAAAGTGCAATTCCATTGGATTGGTCTACTAAATTGCAGTAGCAGAGCTGTCATTAACCAAAACTATCCCAAAGCCTGGAGGGAAGGTGACCTAGGCCTTGGATCCCCAGAGGTTTCATCCTCAAAGGGAGATTTTCCTCTGCTCTGTGCCAATGGTCATAATACTAGAAAGGCATCCTTGTAGTCCCTAGGTCATTTAGGTAGGTTTCCCACTTAGGTACATTTCCACTGTTGGATGGAGTCAGGTGGATGTCCAGTAATCGTCCTATCTCCCCCTTTGACTGTTTTCTCTCTCTCCTTAGGAAGCCAAGCCTCCATGCCTTACAGTCAGATCACCGAGTGGGTCACTATTCACCTGTCATTTCCTACTTACTTACTTTACTCAAACAATATGACCAACTGACCTATGCTACCAGCCGAACCCCATTACCAACTGACCTGCCTACAGGTTTTCATTGACACATGCTACCAACTGAACCATGCTGCCAACTGAACCCATACTACCAACTGACCTACACTGCCAATCATGTGTGAGAAGTAAATTTTACCAGGTTAAACTCTGTTTAGGTAGGACAGGGGAGGCAAAAAAAGGGAAGGAGTTGCCCTGTATGTCAGGGAGGGTATAAAGGCAACAAAGATACAGGGTAGGCAGGGGGAGGTCGAGGCAGTGTGGGTCACCCTTGAACCAGGAAATGGCACAGCAATATGCACAGGGGTGATATACAGGCCTCCAGGTCAAGAGGAAGAAGTGGACAGGGACCTTGAGGATGAAATACATGAAATGGCAATAAAAGGTAAGATTCTGCTGATGGGGGATTTCAATATGCCAGACATGGACTGGACTACCCAGGCAGCTGCTTCAGCCAGAAGCAGAGGCATCCTGGATTCCCTACACAAGGGGAAGGACTCAGGCAGCTGTTGCTTTATCCCACCAGAGACAGGGCGATTCTTGATCTAGTAATGACAAACAGGGAAAGAATCTCTGATGTCCTGGTGGAGAGGCACCTAGGATCCAGTGATCACCACATAGTGCGGTTCAGCATGCAGACAGGGATTCAGTTAAGTCACACTAGGGCAAAGGTTTTCAATTTTAAAAAGGCAGACTTCGCTGAAATGGGGAGAGTTATCAAAAGTGCACTGGAGAATAGGGGGGCAGGAGGGGGGGTGGAAGAACCTAAAAGGAGTCATAGTGGAAGTAACAAACAAATGCATCAGATTGGTATCAAAAGGCAAGAGAAGGAAAAGGCCACTATGATTCTCAAAAGAGGTAGCAGAAAAGGTAAGGGCTAGAAGGGCAGGGTTCTAGAAATATAAGGAGTCTCAAAGGGAGGAGGACAGAGAGGTGTACCAAGAGTGTCTAAAAGAAGCAGGGAGGGCAGTAAGGTGAGAAAAGGCCAAAGGCACAGACTGAGGAAAGTTTAGCACAGATAGTAAAGAAAGGGGACAAGGCATTCTACAGGTACATCAGTGAAAAGGAGGAAAAGCGGGGGATTGTAAGATGTAATGGGGAGGAAAGGGAGCATAAGGAGGGAGATATAGATAAGACAAAACTACTGAAAAAATACTTCTGTTCAGTATTCACAGAAGGGGGGCAGGGACACAGCAGAGTATCAGATGCCAAGGGCAGAAAAAGGTGGACAACAGTCCATTCACAGGGGAGACAGTCCTGCAGGAACTCTCTAAATTGAAGGTAGACAAAACAATGGGACCAGATGGCATACACACAAGGATACTAAGGGAACTGTGAAGAGAGCTAGAAGAACCTTTGGCAGCACTGTTCACCTAGTCACTTAACACAGGAGTGGTGCCAGAGGATTGGAGGAGGGCACATGTCGTCCCTCTACAAAAATCAGGCAGTAGGGAGGAGATGGGCAACTATAGGCCTGTCAGCCTCACTTCAGTAGTGCAGAAGATCATGGAGGCACTACATAAGGAAAGGATAGTGGGACATCTAGAAGCCATCGGTGCCCAAGACCCTAGGCAACATTGGTTCACAGCACGTAGGTCGTGTCAGACAAATTTCATAGACTTCTTCAACGGGGTGATGAAGGAAGTAAATCAAGGTGGCATGGTGCATGTCGCCTACCTCGATTTCAACAAAGCTTTTGACACTGTCTCACATAGGAGGCTGGTTAACAAGGTGGGTAGTCTGGGCATGGGAGACAAGGTGGTAAACTGGGTTAGGAACTGGCTAATGGACAGCAGATAGAGGGTGGTGGTAAATGGAATACCATCTGAGGTGAGGATGGTGACCAGCAGAGTACCTCAGGGATCAGTCCTTGGACCGGTTTAGTTCAATGTCTTCATCAGTAGCATTGCAGAAGGGCTGGATGGAAAGATCTGCCTGTTTTTGGATGACACAAAGATTTGTAACAGGGTGGATAATCCTGAAGGGGTGGTGAAATTTAGGAGGGACCTGGGAAAGCGTGAGAAATGGTCTGCAGAGTGGCAACTGAGGTTTAATTCAAAAAAGTACAAAATAATGCACCTGAGACACAGTAACCCTGGGGAGAGCTACAGGATTGGGGGGGAGGGGAGTTGCTGACAGTCACCAAAGAGGAAAGAGACCTGGGGATTACTATTTCAGATGATGTGAAAATGTCAAAGCAGAGCACAAAGGCTGCAAGGAGGGCCAGTGGCATGCTGCGGTGCATAGCAAGGGGTATCACCAGCAGAAGGTGGGAGGTAGTAATGCTGTTATACAAAACCCTGGTCAGACCTCACATGGAGTACTGTGTGTAGTTCCGGAGGCCGCACCTTTGAAAGGACATTAACAGGATGGAGGCAGTCCAGAGAAGGGCAACTAAGATGGTACAGGGCTTGCACCACAAGACTTGCGAGGAGAGATTAAGTGACCTCAATATGTGATCACTGGAGGAGAGGAGGGAGAGAGGGGACATGATAGAAAGATTCAACTACATCAGGGACATAAACAGGGTGCGGAGTGGGACTTCTAATGCAGAAAGAGTACAAGAACTAGGGGGCATGACATGAAATTGGAAGGTGGCAGGTTAAGAGGGAATGTGAGGAAGATTTTCTTCATGGAGAGGGTGGTGGACACATGGAATGGTCTGCCATAGGAGGTGGTGGGAGCGAGCACTGTGGTTGGATTTAAACATGCATGCAACAAGCACAGGGAAACCATTGAGGTTAAGCGGGGGGAAGGTCAAAAGCTGTAATCAAGTACAGGACTTACAGGCAGACTGGATGGGCCTAGCAGTCCTTGTCTGCTAAAAATTTCTCTGTTTCTACATACAGGTTCTCGACACCAATATGTGTTCACTACTTTGACACTCTTTTTGGGCTTCTTCCTAAGGTACCTTTAGCCAAGGGAATCATTGCCTTCATACCCTTACAGGGTGGTATATCCCACAGATAGAGAGGTAAACAATCTAAGTTCATCTACATTACACAAGCATGAAACCAGTTGAACAGGCACATTGAATTGGAAGGCTATAGCCTGTGGTTCAAAGGGGCAGTGCAACTGGCCACACACACCTTTTGAACTATTTATGGGTTGCTCTCCTCACTACACACACAAGCATTTTTTCCTTGCCCCTCCATCCACCCTTCCTCCTCCAGCATAGGGTTGCCACCCATCCAGTTTTTGACTGGATAATCCGGTTTTTAGGGTCATCATCCAGTCATCCAGTTTTGATTAAATGTAGTCCAGTTTTTGGGCCATTTTGAGTGCTCATATACTCTTAAAACTGCTGTATCAAATCAGTCACTGTTTTGGCTACATTGCAAGTCCAGGTTACAAAGAAGTTCTGATGTCATTCAGAGCTATCTTTGCATGTAAAACCAGTCTGTCTGGGAGGTGTAAAGTATGGCCATTGAGATCATTAGCAGTAAATTAACCTAATCTTTTCCACTCTGAATTTGAAGTATAGTCTTTTACTACTATGACAGGAAACAACTTTTATACCGTTATGTGCTGTCATGTGTTTCTTTTTGTTTGTCTTACAGTATATTCTGGCATGTTTTAGACCCATTTGTTAAATTAATAATCTAAATAATCTAACTTTTATTGCCTATATCACTACATCTGCTCTCATTTTTTGTATTACCTGATCATTCCATGATATTAGCTACACGTTTACAGGTCATTCAGATAAACAGCATGGAATGGTGTGTCTGAAATTGTGGAATGTCTTAGAAATACTGTATAAAAAGAAACAGCAGTAGCTGCTGAGGTGAAGGAAAACACAGTGCAGTATTAAGGGTACCACAAGCATCAATAATTAAGTTATCAAACATTGGTCAAAGCACATCAGAATACATGGCTGATATGGAAAGGAAAATGGAAGAATGTTTAACAGATGGTTGAGCAATAAGCTTTGAATGAGCTTGGCACATCCAGCAGACCTGAGTTTGATTCCTGCAGCCTCCACTTGCATACTGTGTGACCCTGAGCAAGTCACTTAACATTTCTGTTCTCCTGGGTCACTCCTGTAAAGTGGGCTATGTGGCCTATGGGAGTTAACCTGGTTGTCAAAGAATAAAAATAAATAACTGAATGAATAAATCAAATAAATAACAGTATAAAAATGACTTCCTATCACTAGTAATGTCTATTCCAACATTACAAATGACTTTGGAGGAGGAGCAATATACTCACCAGTCATAAAAAGGGGTAGAGCCAGAGGCAGAGTTTGGGGTGTGGATTAGCATCCGGTTTTTACCTTATCCAAAGGTGGTAATTCTACTCCAGCAGCACACTTACCCCTCCCGTGGGCTTCTTCCTAAGGTACCTTTAGCCAAGGGAATCACTCCCGCCACACCTCAAGGGGTGGAACCCTCTCCTAGAGTTCCTCTTCTTTGTACCCCTACAAGGTGGTATATCCCATGGATAGAGAGGCAAACAGCCAGAGTTTATCTATGTTCCACAAGTACGAGACCAGGAGTCATATTGTAGGCACTGACTGCATCTTACAGGGATGGGAGAAGAACAGAGACAAAATATAAACAGAGAGGACACAGATTATAGCTTCACATTTCAGTGGCATCAATATTGACCCTAATGGTGTTGAAAAAGCAAGCTACATTTACAGTAAATTCAGATATCACTTTAAAAATGGTGCCTGCTCAAACATTGCATTTGGCTAAATGTCCAAAATGACTCGCTGTGTAGCACAAAATTATCTGTCTCCATCACATTGGTTTTGTGACACCTTGCCAATGGTTCTAAAAGAAAATTTAGTTGTAGTCAAAGACATGGCCAGATGTTTCCTAAAATTTGTATGATACCTCTAGTGAAATTCCTTGCCTACCTACAGTGCCACTAAATGGCCACCAGAGAGAACCTCTTTAGAAATATTTGTCGATATCTGGCCTAATTCTTAGTTGCAGCTATATCTTCTGAAGATATCAGGGCTTATTTCACATGGATGGCGGTGGCATATGCAACATTACCATTCATGACAGCCCTGCAATGTTCACCCACATGAGTTTTGTACTGCCTAATTGTTTTCCCCTCATAAAATGCCCCGCAGGTAAACATGGTAGTGCATATCATGCCAGCTTTGCCACATGTTATGAGCTTGTGGATTTCATACTCCTTACCATTGTGAGGATTAACAAAAGTGGTACCTGTGACACTGATCTGCAATATGTACAATGTCTGCAAGGATAACATCCATGCATGTTTTGTCTAAGCCATATTCTGGGTTTCGGGTTTGTCTGACAGCTATGCACAAGTTTCTTTCATAATGAGACTGCTCGCTAATATGCCATCCTCAGCAGTTTCTTGACTGTATCTAATAGTGCCCTACATCCCTTGAGGACATGTCAATGGGCTTTGATTATGTTCGCCAGAAAACTAGTGTGGGCAGGGAATGTGGTTATAATACTGAATCAAGTAGTTGAAGTTTCTGTTACAGTTTGGTGGTGAAGGAGTTCCTGTCAATCATGAGCACTAGCAAAGCCTTGTGCCTCTTCTAAAATATAATGGCTATACTATCTGCTAAAAAAATCTACAATATCTGTGAGATCCTGTGCACCTTCCCTAAAGTTCTTTTCAGTACTGGGGATGTTCATGACAGTACGGTGTGGGTGGCAGCTAGATGCCAAAAGATGGGTGCTCCTGTTGGTCTCTTTACAAAAAACAATGTTTGTGTCTGTATTATTTTACTGTTGGAACCTTTACTAATGCTGATATCCAGGAAATTGATCAGTTCCTATCTGCTACTAAGGAAAATCATAGATGACTATTTGTGGAGTGCAGATAGTTCACAAATTCTCCAAATACCTGCAAATCCCTGTGCCATAACTGCCCCATCATCAACATAGCAGTGCCAGAGTGCCAACCTGTTGTTTGGTGCTGTCCAAAACAAACTGTTGCTCTCACCAACCTGTGTACAGGATAGCCACACTGGGGAAAAAAGTGGTTCACATAGCTGTACCATTTATTTGAAGGTAGCATATCCAAAACGGTAAAGATGTTAGACTTCAGGACAAATTCAGAGAGCTTCAGAAGAAATTCAGTTGGTGACATTGGATGTAGAGAGCATTGGTTTAAAAATATGGCAATCTATCCAGTGGCACCTAATGGACTAATGTAAAGAGTCAATACCAATACTAATCAGATATGAATCCTCCTCCAAAACAATTTCTTCCAAAATATGCAAAATGTCATGTGTATCCTTAGGTAAGCCCTAGTAAGGAAACAAAAGGCCTAGTTTGCAAGTCCACAAACTGTAATTTGGAGATGGTGGTTGAGGGTGAGAGTCAATCCAGGGAAGAAATGTAACACAAAGTGATTAACAACAAATATCTACTGTATATTATGTAAATATATGTTTGAAAAGTCTAGAGTGATAGCATACAGAACATCAGAAAGTGATTTGTTTGAATGAATATTACTTTTTTAAAACTGAATTTCTATTAGCATTGGATGAATCATACTTAAGCCTTGACTTCTGCTAGATATTCTTCCACTTTATCTACACATTAGGGAAAAGTATTTATGTACAGCTGCAGCCTTAGATAAGATCAGATATTTCCAGATATTTTTTGATATATCAAAATAGATTCTCTCTGGTGGCCCACATTGGCACTGTAGGCAACCTGGGAATTTCTCTAGCGATATCACAGAAACTTTAGGATATATCTGGCCATGTCTTTAGCTGCAACTCTCACAGGAGCTGCATCCTGGAATTCTTACAATGTGTTCTCAAAGTCAGCTAAGTCCTTTATAATGTGGAGGTGGTGGTGGAGATTGAGTCAATCCATGGGAAGAATTGTAACACAAGGTGACCAAAACAAATATCTGTGTTACGGAAATATACTTTTTAAAAGTCTAGACTGGTAGCATATGGAACATCAAATAGGGACTGAGCAAGGCAGAATCTGTTTCTCTACAAGTCTCATCTAATTTAATCCCTGCGATTACAAACTAAATTTAAATAGTCAGGGGGCCTAGCTTTTTAACTCCCTAGCAGAAATAGTTTTCTGTCACCTTTTTCTGTTCAATGTGTGATACATAGTTCAGTGCTTGTGTATACTAATGAGCTGAATGGTATATGCTTGGTATTTATAACTTGAACTTTGGCATTTCTCTATATCCCACCATCTGTAGGATACTGGGTAGGTGTAAGATTTAAGGCCCAGCAGAGAGGGTGAGACAAGCATGCCGGACAAGGAGGAGGAGGCAGGGGAGGATGTAGGGCACAGCTGAAATGCTCAAAGCAGAGCGAGCTGAAGCCTGAAGTTTAAGTAGGGGATGTGGGAGGAGCTACCCCCTCATTGAACTTCAGTTTAAAAGCCTTCCAATTCAATGTGTGGTACATAGCTCAGTGCTTGTGTATACTTATGAGCTGAATGGCATATGCTTGGTGTTTATAACTTGAACTTTGGCATTTCTCTATATCCCACCATCTGAAGGATACTGGGTAGGTGTAAGAGTTAAGGCCCAATAAGAGAAATAGTGTAGTGATTACCTCCTCCATCTATGGAGAGTGTGACCAGTAGCATACAGCAGAGGAAAAAACCCTTTGGGGGAAACCTCTGAGGACCCATGGCCACTGACCTGCCCATCCTCTGGGCATACTAAGAGGATAATTATCTTGAACGCTGGTTCACAGACCACAGACTTATCTTGAACTTGAAAAAAAACAAGGCTATGGTATTTGCCTACCACCAAAATAAACTAAGAAATACACCATTAAGGATCCTCTGCAGTTCCCACCAACCCATTGAGCAGGTCAACTCCTACAAGTGGAGTTGGGTAGGGGCCTTAGACAAGTAGCACACACGGTAACTTTTTCAGAAGTGCTACCTGTCTATGGCATGGATGAGGTTAGGGTACTCTGCATTGTGGGATTCAATGACTGGTTGAAAAACTGGTGCAGAGCTCAGGGATTTGGCTTCACTGGGGACTGGGGCTCTACCTGGAGGGATGCAGGCCTATACAGGTGCGATGGTCTGCATCTATCCAGGAGGGGAATCAGGATCCTAGGAGATAGGTTTAAATGCTTCATTGGCAAGCATTTAAACTAGCCAAGGGGGGAGGCACTGAAAAGGAAAAGGGAAATCCTAGGCCGGCCCCAAAAATCAGGGTAGTTAGTGAAGTAAACACCAAGATAGAGCAGTCGACAGGGAGAAGGGCAGGGGTAAATGGAGAAAAAGACAATGGCAGTAAGGACAGGGAAGGGGCAAAAAGAAATAAAGCCATAAAAAAATGGAGGGTAATGAGTACTAATGCCCATAGTGTAGGTAAAAAGCTCCCTGAAATGGTGACCTTGATGGAAGAGAGATGCCTGGAGATCATGGCAGTCACAGAAACATGGTACACAGAGAACCATGACTGGGATTTCAACATACCAGGGTACAGGAGGGACAAGGAGGGAAGAAGAGGAGAAGTAGCTCGAGAAGTAGCTCTCTATGTAAGGGAAGGGATCAAAGCAACAGAACTAAAGGGTAAACAGGGAGGAGAAGAGGCACTGTGGGTCATCCTGGAGACTGGAAATAGCACCACAATCCACACAGGGGTTGTATACAGACCCCCGTGTCAGGGGAGGAACTGGCAAAGGAAATTATTGAAGGCATCCTTGGGATAACAGAGAAAGGGGAGATATTGCTGATGGGGGACCTGAATATGCCAGATGTTAACTGGAGCACCATTGCTGTAGCCACATTCAAGAGCAGGGCCATTCTCAATGCCCTACAGGGGGCATGCATCAGGCAGCTTGTTTTGGAACCCACTCGGGAGGGAGCAATCTTAGACTTGGTACTCTCAAATGGGGACGGAGAGAGGATCTCCGATCTTGAAGTGGGTAGCCATCTGGGAACAAGTGACCACCAAACAGTGTGGTTCATGATAAACTTAGCTGTAGAGTCGAACCATACAAAAGTGAAGGTACTGGACTTCAGGAAGGCTGATTTTGTCAAAATGGGAGAGTGCCTCAGAAAAGCACTAGCAAACAGGAAAGAAGGTGGGGTGGAGCAACAATGGGGAAACATCAGAACTGCCATCACAGAGGCAACAAGCCTTTGTGTGAAGCAAATAAACTAATCAAAATGAAAGAAAAAAACACTATGGTTCTCAAAAGAAGTGGAGGGGAAGGTAAGGGAGAAAAGGATAGCATTCAGGAAGTATAAGGAAACACAGAAGGAGCAGGACAGAAAACTGTACCAGTTAAAGCAGAAGGAAGCGGGGAAGGCAGTCAAAATAGCAAAGGCCGAAACCGAGGAAAAGATAGCGAACTCAGTTAAGAAAGGGACAAAACCTTTTAAAGGTACATTAGGGAGCAAAGAAAGGGATTCTGAGACTGAATAAAGAGGAAGGTGGCTGGGCAGAGAGCGACAGTGAAAAAGCATGGATACTGAACGAATACTTCTGCTCAGTATTCACAATGGAAAAGCAAGGGAAGATACCTTATCCAGTCAATAGAAGCACTCTGGATACGGGAGTGTGGGGGGGGGGATTGATATTAGTCCTTTCACAGAAGAAGAAATTCTGAAAGAATTCTTAAAACTGAAGGTAGATAAAGCAATGGGGCCTGATGGGATTCACCCCAGAATTCTAAAAGAACTAAGGGAAGAACTAGTAACACCACTGACTACCCTTTTTAATAAATCATGGGAGGATGGTGTGGTACCTGAGCACTGGAGGAGGGCGGATGTGATTTCCCTTAACAAAAATGGGAGGAAGACAGAGACAGGAAACTACAGACCTGTCAGTTTGACCTCAGTGGTAGGGAAAATGATGGAATAACTTCTGAAGGAAAGAATTGTTGAGTACCTAGAGGCCAGTGGGGCACAGGACCCAAGGCAGCATGGATTCACAGCAGGAAGGTCATGTCAGACAAATCTAATTGATTTCTTTAACTGGGTGACCAAAGTAGTAGACCAGGAAGGGGCTCTGGACATGGCCTACCTAGACTTTAGCAAGGCATTTGACACAGTCCAGCACACAAGATTAATAAACAAATTAGTCAGCCTGGGAGTGGGTCCCAGGGTGGTAGCCTGGGTAAAACACTGGGTGGACAACAGGACACAGCGGGTAATAGTAAATGGAGTCCAAAGTGAAGAAAGGGGGGTTACTAGTGGGGTACCACAAGGTTCAATACTGGGGCCGGTCCTTTTTAATGTCTTTATAAGTGACATTGCAGAGGGACTGGAAGGGAAAGTATGTCTCTTTGCAGATGACACAAAGATCTGCAACAGGGTTGATATGCAAGGTGGGGTGGAAAGGATGAAAAGGGACTTGGCAAGGTTGGAGGAATGGTCAAATGTATGGCAGCTTAGATTCAACACAAAGAAGTGCAAAGTAATGCACCTGGAAAACAAAAAGCCAGGGGAAGAGTATACAATGGGGGGGTGAGATACTGACAACAACAAAAATGGAAAGGGACCTGGGGGTAGTCATATCAGACAACCTAAATGTGGGCCAGCAATGTGAGAAGGCAGTAAGGAGGGCTGGAGGGATACTGGGATGCATAGAGAGAGGCATCACCAGTAGAAAACAGGAAGTTGTTGGCCCTCTGTACATACAGTTGGTAAGACCACATCTGGAGTACTGTGTACAGTTCTGGATACTCCATCTCCGCAAAGACATAGACAGGGTGGAGGCTGTCCAGAGGAGGGCAACCAAAATGGTGCAGGGTCTTCACCAGAAGACATATGAAGAAAGACTAAAGGACCTTAAGATGTATAGCCTTGAGGAATGGAAGAAGAGAGGGGATATTATAGAAACTTTCAAATACCTCAAGGGAATCAACAAAGTCCAAGAGGGTAGCATCTTTCAGAAAAAGAGATGTGCAAGAACAAGGGGGAACAATTTGAAGATAGAGAGGGGGATGGCTCAGAGGTAATGTGAGGAAGTATTTCTTCACAGAGAGGGTTGTAGATGCATGGAACAGCCTTCCTGAGGAGGTCGTAGAGTCAAAAACAGTGGAGGAATTCAAGAATGCATGGGACAAACATAAGGCAATTCTAGTGGGGAGTAGGAGGAAGTAGGCTGTTGGTTAACTAGGATCTGTAACTTATCCATTAGGTAGGGAAATGTGCAGAGTAGGTGGGCCAAGCAGTCCTTATCTGCCATCATATTCTATGTTTCTATGTTTCTGAATACCTAGGGATAACTTTCAACCCAGCCCTCACCTTCCACACCCACATAGACGTGCTCTCGGCAGCATGTAATGTTTGCACTGGCCTCCTCTACCATCACAAAGACTGCCTACCACCTGAAGCCATCCAACTAGCCATCACCTCATCGGTGCTATCACTAATTGACTAAGGCCTTATTATATATGCAGCTGCAGACACCACTGCCCTAAGCAAAATAAAGGTGTATCTCAACAAAGCCTGCAGGCTTCTGTCTGGTGCAGACTGACTAACCCACTTCTGTACCCTCTACTTCCTCATGCAAATACTCAATTTTGATGGAAGACTTTTCTATCAGTCTTGCCTAATGGCCAAAATGACACTCCTGGGACTCACACCCCCAGGAGTCGCAGCCTTGCTCCACCCCCCAACATTGACTATCCCCACACATGGCTCAAAAAGGCACACCCTTGCAGTCCCAAGGGTAAAAACCTTGCTGGTGCAAAGAGCCTTCGCCTACAGGACCCCTGCTTGGTTCAACTCCCTTCCCATGACAATCTCCAGCCTCCCTAAAATAGGGACATTCAAAACCACCCTCAGGAAGCACATGCTTGAAACTCACACCTGCCAATGCCCTCAGCAGTGAGATGCTAACCATTGCTCTGCCACTGACCATATATGATTCCTCCTTGCCAGAATTTCAACCCAGACAAAGTCTTGCTTCAAGACTGCTCAAAATTATCTCACCCCTCCTCACTATCTTCTATCACTGTATATACTGCTTTCACCACACTCTGGAAACCTGTAATTGCACCTGAAAAAATTGCTCAATGTCTGTTTATAATTGTAACTGAAACAACTGTTTGACTGTCTATGTTCATACATGTTCTGTTCTACCCAATTGTACTTAAATGTTCTTTCTCATGATATGGAGCCTTTGGAAATGAGTCCTTGACTCAAAGGGTTGCAATTCCGATTTCTTCAATAAATAAATAAATAAAGATGGCTGAAGTTTTAGTTATGGTTATGTCCCAGGATTCAGTCTGATTTGCTGGTCGAAGAATCTTGTTTCAGAGATCGATGATGATCTGGAAGTCAACACTGAGATGAAGGTTCTGGCAGATGAAGAGATCCAGCTTGGAATGATGTCTGGATGGATGGATGAAGATTAATCAGTGTCCAAGGTAGCTGTGAGTGAAGCAGATGTAAGTGTAGATAAACAGTCAGTACAGCTGAGGAATATGTGCTAAAACTGCAAATGTTTCATGGACATAGACCATAGATGGTGAACTGGTCGGGGCATTGCATGGCTGGGAACGATGATAAGGTAGGAGTGTAGACCATCTGGGAGGCTTGCATGGCTGTCGTTCATCTATTGAAACAATAGGGTACGATCGAGAACCTTGTCAGAAAGGAAAAATGGTCCCACGACGTCCAAGAAATAGAGGTGAACTCCATGGAGATGTCTGGCATAGAAACCTGAGCTGGAACTGGAACAGAAAGGAAGGTGGATTGCAGTAGAAGAAGGGAATGAATTGATGAAGTAAAATAGGCCTGGACATGGGCTAGCTGGAGCATAGGATTCCCATGTAGGTCCAGTGCATGTAGTATTCGACTGCTTGAGTGAAAGATTAGGTCTCTGGTAGCCGGCCCAGGGGTGTGGAAGGCTCAGGCATTATGCCTTACCTCATGCCATGCCGGCGACCCGTGTTCACGGTATGAGCGGGCTGCTGGGGTTGGCTGGGGAAGGAGTGGATTGAGCATCTGTAGGACAGCTCTCCTCTCCTGGGGAGGGGTGGAGACAGAGTCTGCTCCCTGCCTGACCCCAAGCAGTGACTGGGGGCTGGCACAGCGGGCCCAAAAGTAGGGGGCAGTTGCGGGGTATATGCTGTGTGTGCCATGTACAGAAGCATGGGTGGTTTGGCCATTGGTGTCATTGCATGCTGCTGCACCATGCTCAGGGGGATGGGTAGAAAAATGGAGTAAGAAAATAACCTTGGCCGGCAGGATGAAAGCCAGCCTCTCTCAGGTTCTGCACCCGGCTAGCTGGCTCCTTGCTAGTGAAAGAGGTAAGTCCAGTAGACACTGGGGTGATGGGGTTGGGGGGAGTGGACAGAAGGAGGCCAGGCCAGATGAAGGAGCATAAAGAAATTAACGAAAAAAAGAAAAAAAACAGACTAGATCTCAGGGGGTCAGACTGGGAAGGCAAGACTCTAGGTGGGTCTGCCTATTGAAGATGGAAATGCATCTGAGTAATCAGAGATTCCCCCTCATGCAGCATGATAGATGTGGTATGGCGAGACCCTCACGTGGGTTCACCATCACCGTAGTATGGTATGACCCAAGGTAAGCGTGGCCAAACCCCGCCTAAGAATGCCTGTAGATTATAGAGAAACACATTTGAGCAATAAGTAATGCCCCTTTGTTTACATGTTTGTGTTTGGATGGCGGGACCCTCACGTGGGTCCACCATCACTGTATTATGACATGATCCAAGATAAGAAGGGCAAGACCCACAGTTGGGATGGCGGAACCCCGCATGGTCCACCATCATCGTAATATTAAGTAGTCCAAGGTAAGAAGGACAAGAGTCACATGAGTCTGTCTGGGATGACATGGAAATACAAGTAAGACCCTTCTTGGAGCATGCGTAAGTGGGAAGGTGGGACCCCACATGATCCGCCATTGCCATAGTATGGAAAAATCCAAGATAACGAAGGCAATACCCCAGTGTGAGTTCACCTGTAGTGATTAGGAAATACATTTGAGCTATGAGTAGGGCCCTTTCATGGGGTGCGTATGTTTGGGATGGTGGGACCCCATGTGGTTCGCCATCACCATTCCATTGAGTAGTGTGTGATAGAGAACCTCACATGGTCCACCATTGCTGTATCACAGAGTAGTGCGTGACTGGAATGGTGGGACCCATCATGGTCCACCATCACCATGGTAAGGAGGATGGTACGTTTGGGATGACGGGACCCCACATGGTCCACCATCGCCATAGTAAATACAAATAGTCCAAGGTAAGGAGGGCAAGACCCCCACGTGAGTCTGACAGTACTAAATTGGAATGCATTAGAACTATGAGTAGGGCCCACTCATGGGGCATGAATGTTTGGGATGGCAGGACCCCTCGTGGCCTGCCATCACTGTAGTATTACACTATGTAAGGTAAGGATGATGGGACCCCCATAGTACGTCATCACAGTATTAGCGTACAGTTCCAAGTAAGGAGAATGAGACCCCAAGTAAGTCCACTTGCAGTAAATAGAAATGAGATAGAGCAATGAGGAGTAGATACCCCCTCGTTGGCATGGTAGGCTGGGATGGCGGGACCCCACATTGTCCGCCATTGCAAATCAATGGATGGTTCGATGAACGAATGGTGAGACCCCTATGTGGGTCTGCCTGTAGTGAGAAGGAAATAAGTTTGAGCTTTGAGTAGGGCCCCTCATGGAGTGTGTAAGATTGGGATGGCGGGACCCCACGTGGTCCACCATCGCCGTTTCTTGGAGTAGTCTGAGATCTGGAGGGTGACTCCCATGGGAGTCAACCTGTAGAAGATATGGAATAACATTTGAGCTACAGTGGTGCCCCATCGCGGGGCTAGTTAGTTGGGATGGCGGGACCCCATGTGGTCCGCCATTGCCATATGGTTGAATGGTCCAAGATAAGCATAATCATCGTAGTATTGCAAGGTCCAGTGGGATGAGGCACACCGGGGGCCATCAACCACCCAAGAAGTGAGGTTAAGCTAAGGATCTGCGGTCAAATGAATATCTGCATGTTTAGAGAAAGCACAGCTGTACCATGATATCCAGCTGTCTTGCTGCACCATCTCGGCTGGCCTGTTAATGGACTGTCCTGTGATTCCACTGGTAAAGGCAATGCATACTACTGAGAGTCTTGCCATCATTCAGATTGTGTTCTGTAGCTCCCCCTCAGCGATGGAACCCCTACAGTATAAAGCTAGTTAGTAAGTAGATGAATGGACCCCAGAATGTTGGACTGACGAATAAAGCCCCCTCAAAGGGCATGATTGTTTGGGATGGCAGGACCCCATGTGATCCACCATCACCGCAATATTGGATGGAGAAGCAAAGCCCGTCATGGGCATGTGTGAAAGGGATGATGGGATGCATGTTCCCCAGAACATCCCATCGTATAAAGGACAAATCATAGTAGGCCCCCAAATTGCCTTGACCCTCCAAGGTTCCTCAAGAACAAGAGCTGCATGCACAGAGAAGATCCCTAAGTCAAACTTCAAGCAACAAGTCTCAATGTTGTAAAAAATATGAAGAAAATGTAAACGAGGAAGAGAGCAATGGTTACCACAGTATGCTGAACTGGTATCACAGGTTGGGAATGAGGTGCTCAGAAGAGATGCAGTGTCCAGTGTAAGTGTAAATCAGTTAGAAAGACTGTGTAGGAAATATTATGGACCTCAGTTCCTTCCACAGCCCCAGTGTGTCTGCTTGATGATGGAGATTAATGTCATGGATGGGTGGCTACCAAAGTCGTCTGGAGGCAAAATGGTCCAATGGAGATTCTGACTCAGGACCAGGCAGAGGAGTGAGCCCACAGTAATGCTGGAGAGGTACAATGGAGCTGCAGGACATGAAGAAGGAGACAGACCTAGGCAGCAGCCAACAAGGCGATGGAGGGTAGAGTGAAGCAGAGGCAGAGTAGCCCAGGTAGCAGCCAGAACTGAGGCAGGACTGAGTGGGAACAACAGACCCAGAAGGCAGTTGGGAATGGAGCGGCTCCTCCAGAAAGCAGACTGCAGAAAAGTCCAAGAAGAAGAGGGGAAACAACAGGAATGAAGGACAACAGAAACAATGAGAAGTATGGTGTGGGGGCAGAAGACGCGGAAGTGAAAGGCAAAGAAGGGGAATAACGAGCAAGGGGCATGGGGCCAGACAACACGGAGGGGGGCGGCAGAAGCAGCCAAGAGAGAGGCTTAAAGAGAACAGAAGACAAAACGGAGTGGAGGGGAACCAGAAGGAGGGAGCAGCTGCAGAACCCCACAGCCATGCCAGGACACAAGCACAGTCGAAATGCTCGAAGCAGAGCAAGCGGAAGCTTGAAGTTTAAGTAGGGGATGTAGGAGGAGCTATTTGCCCCCTATTGAACTTCAGGCTAAAAACCTTCCAATTGACTATAATCATGGGAGTATCCTGGTTATAACAGTTGTTCCTCGTATAAACAGATAAAAAATATTCACTAGCATTTATAACTTTTGACTGTAGTGATGTCTGCTTTTATACCTCAGGTGGTGAGTGCCCAAAACTTTTTTAGTTACATGATTTGATTTCTGTATTGTGAGCATCCAAGTTCCTTGTGCAGCCTTTTTCCTGTTTTTCTTTTCCTTTACTTCTCTGCTTTAGATAATTCTGTTTTCTTTCTTTTTTTTTTTTTTTTTTGCCTTTGCCTTCCTAATGTAATGGTCTAGCTTTTCTTAATTCACCTCACTGTTAAACTCGTTATGCCCACCTAGAGTATTGCATCCAGTTCTGGAGACCACACCTCAAGAAAGACAGATCGTCTGGAGACCATTCAGGGGAGATTTACAAAGATTATTCATAGACTTCATCAAGAATCCTGTAAAACCCAGTGAAGGAGACAATTTGTTACTCATAGAGGGCCACATATGTGAAATTCTCTTCCAGCTGATGTGGTATTGAATCAAAACATGGACCTTTTCAAAAATGAATTTGATTTGTTTATGGGTGATAAGAAATTTCATTACCATCATTAATTTAATGATGGCGAGTTCAATTAAGGGCTTGTCCCTCGAACTTGTACAACCTATGAACGAACCTAAGAACCCTACTAGTCAAGACTCAACCGTTTTAAGATGTACTCACTGGAAAGCAGGAGAGACGGGGGGGGAGGGATATGACTGAGACATTCAAATATCTCGGAAGAATTAACTCAGTACAAACTCAGGACCTTTTCAGAGAAAGCTTGCCTACACAAACAAGGGAGCACAGCATGCACCTACAGGGAGGTAGATTAAAAATCAACATCAGGAAGTTTTTCTTCACCAAAAGGGTGGTGGAGCCTTGGAACAGTCTTCCCCAGAAGCTGTGGAACCAACAACAGTGAGAGAGTTCAAGCTAGCATGGGATAGGCACTGTGGAAACTTCAGAAGGAAAAAAGACTTGGGGGGGGGTAGCCCACATGGGCAGACTACAGTCCCCTTCTGCTGGCACTTTCTTATGTTCTTATGTTCTTTGTAGACCCTGAACGCTTTCTTTTTGTCCCAAATTGTGTCCTTCACCTGTCTGTCCAACCATACTGGTTTCCTGTGCTTTTTTTTCTATTTCACTAACAAAGTTAAAGCACTTGAGTCACTTCAAATATTACTCCTTTAATTGCTGCCAGTTTTTTTTTCCTTCCCCCTCTAGATTGTGAATGTTCTCTAGCTGACTTCTGATTAACTCTCATTTTCCACAAAATCCATTTTCCTAAAATCAGGGGCCACATGCTGGATTTCAATCACTGGGCACCCAGCACAATGTTGAACTCCATGGTGTTACAGTCACTCTGTCCTTTTGGGTCCTCCACCATGATATCCCTAATAATATCTTGGCTGGATACTATGAAATTTAAGATCCCCCCCCCATTGGTTCCCGCATCCACTGGGTGAGAAAGCAGCCATTCAGAACCTCCACAAATGTCTGGTATTTTTGGCATCATACCTCCTATGAGGTACAGATCAATTTATGGGAGGTTGAAATCTCCCATGACTAAATTTCTTCCCTGGCTTGCTGACATCTTAGTTTCTTGGTTTCATTTTCTGCCACCTCATTCCTGCGAGCCATTTGGTTATGCAACCTAGACTGCTCCTATTCTCTGCCGTTACTTCCCTTCTTTAGCCACCTGAAGCTATTGAAACTTCACTTCCTGTCCTCCAAA
This sequence comes from Neoceratodus forsteri, assembly GCA_016271365.2. Taxonomy (NCBI): domain Eukaryota; kingdom Metazoa; phylum Chordata; order Ceratodontiformes; family Ceratodontidae; genus Neoceratodus; species Neoceratodus forsteri. The sequence goes on from CM057454.1 coordinate 736,558,411, forward strand.
ACCTTTATGAACCACTCCCCTCCTACCTGTCATTTCAAATAAGGGTGTGTATCCCAAGACATTAACTGTACAGTAGGTTCCAGCTATTAATCTGGTTAGTCCATGGTTCTATTATTGCTACTGTGTCTATGTTCTTTGCAGCCATTATTGCATACAGCTTGCCCATCTTATTCCTTAAGCTCCTTATGTTTATATACATAACTCCCACCTGCTTTTGCTATTTTTTGTTGCTGCTGAATGACCATTTTTCCTATACTTACATCTGACTGCCCCTCTCTGTCCATTTCTTCTGTCCCTGTTATGACAGGGAGCTCCTGCTACTCTTGAGGATCGACCTTTTCTTAAATCTGTTGCAACATTTCTACAGTTTCTTAGCCTAATCTATCCATTACAATTTCTAGTCCATAAGGTTGGCCATCTATGGGCACCCCTTCCCTTTCTTGACTATACTATATTGTCCGCTTTAATTTTCCTTTTCCCTCTCAGATGCTCGTTCAGTGAGGTTATTGTGGTGACCTCCAAGCGTATATAAAACATTGTGTTTATCGTTGTTGAATTTAGTGTGTAATAGCACTGTATCATAAAATACCTTGATGTACATACTGTACCTTATGTTTATGAAACTTGTAAATGTTGAATATACCATGGTACTAGGTGTTTTTGATAATGGTAAAAAGTACTAGGTGACTATTATAAAAATTATGCTAGTTGTGCTATTTAAAATGCATGTAAATTGCTGTAAACTGGACAAGTCTGAAATGTCATGGTGATTTGCATATATACCATGATGCTTTGCATTGTGGAAGTATGTGTGATGATGTGTTTCTTTGAAACTTGGCTTACTGTTAGTGCCCTTTAGGGTAACCCATGTTTCAATGCTTCTGCATTGCGGTTCTTTGTCTTTAGCTTTTTTTTTTTATTTGAGCCCCCACCACCCGAGCAAACAAGAGTGGAGGCTGAATCTCAACTGCTGATTTAGATCAGAGATCAAGTATCAGTAGGTGGTGGTGCTGGCTAAGTGCAGAGAAAGGACTTACATAGTCTGTTGCTGAAAACTGATGTACTGAAGAAGGGATATGCCATTGCTTAAAATTTTCCTCTGTATTTTGAATAACCATCACACAGAGATTGCGTGTTGAACTTGAAGTTCGGTGTCTGGGTCATCTTTTATCTCACAACCATTCCACACCTGTGACCCATGGTTGAGTGATCTTGGCTTCCTTTGGGTATCTGTGCACTATCATGTACTGTAGTACTACCCTTCCACTTATCTAGTTTACAAACTTGCTTACTGTAACATCTAGCTTCTGATCTAATACACATTTTTCCACTGTGCTCAGATGCAGACCATAATTTGCAAACAGCCTGTTATTGTCCTAGAAAGAATCCCTGGCCTCCCAAGTAATGGAATGCCTCCCCATCACACCACAGCTTTAGCCATGTGTTGAATTTTATTTTATTTTTTTCACTTTCTTCTTATTGTAATAGTAAATTGATACATTTCAGGTAGAGTACAGGTTTATGAGATGCATAAAAATGACAAGGAACACATTGGTGATACTTACATAGTTTAACAGTGCATTCATCACTTTTTGCTACAGTACTATTCTTTGTTGTATTCTTTGTTTTGTTTTTTTGCTTTATCTCTTTATCCCCTACATGCTCCACCCCAGCCACTCCTTCAGGCTTTATGCCAAGGCGTGGATCCAACCCATCGAGCCCCCGAGCCACCATCTCACATCGCAGCCAGCACCAGGGTAACCTCGATGTAACCCTTCGTGGGGTGGGTCCCTCTCCTCCTAGGGGGAAGATACCGGCCAGAGGCAGACCAGCACAACTACTTGGCCCCAGGGTGCTGCTAAGACGGATGGCTCTGCAGAACTTTCAATGGCCTCGGATTGCCAGGCAGTCATCATCTGGCTGAACATGGAGTGGTATTTCTGCTTTTCTGGTGACATCCCCGCATTGCATCTGCAGTGCTCCCAGTCTCCCCTGGGGGCCACTGCAGAATGACGCCATCCCTCTACCCACCCCAGAAGAGGAGAACAGTCCTATGGATGCTCAATCCCCTCCTTCCCTGCCAGCCCCCGGCATCCAGAGTCCGTTCCCAAACCCGGGTTGCCGGCGTGGCTCAAGGTAAGGTGCCAGCACCTCAGCCCTCTGTGCCACCGGGCCAGCTATTGTATTCTTTTAATAGGGATTACAAGGGTTATTCTCACTGTGCTCACCTTCTCAGCTCACAGAGCTGCTGCCTTGTGACTATGCAATAATTCTTAGCAAAAAACTTAGTTAATGCATTAGTTAGGGTTGCAGTGATAAAAGTTTGGAAATGTAGTATTAGGGTTTCCAACCCTAACACCCCACCATCACCATGCAGTCAGCAACAGGTGTGGGCGTGTGTGTGTCTTGTGGTTGTCATCTCAATGCAATTCTCCAGGCATATTCCCTACTCACAAGGGAGGAGGAGGATACTTTTCACTAGAAGAAAAGGGCTGATCCAATTTCTTTTGAGAGAGGGGAGCCTGGATCTCTCTTTCCCATTTGTGACACAAACTGTCTAAACATAGAAACATTGAAGTTGTCGGCAGATAATGCCCACCTGGCCCACCTAGTCTGCCCTGATATTCTTGTTTATAGTACCTCCCCAGCCCCATTTAAGTCCTTAGGGTTCCCTCATGTTTTATTTGGTACTAAGATTCCCTTATGCCTGTCACATGCTGTCTTGAAGCCTGTAATTCTTTCAACTTCCACTACTTCTGCCATGAGTTGGTTGCAAGCTTCCACCATTCTCTCTGTGAAGAAAAACTTCCTAACATTCCCTCTCAGCCCCCTCACCCACCAGCTTCATTGAGTGACCCCTAGTTCTTGTCCATCCTTTTCTCTAGAAAATACCCCTTCCTGAACCTTGAGTATGCCTGTGAGATATTTATATGTCTCTATCATGCCTTCCCTCTCTGCTTTACTGTAGGGAGTACGTGTTCAGTTCCTTCAGTCATTCTTCATAGGGCTTCAGGTGCAGGCCTTGCACCATTTTGGTAGCCCTCCTTTGAACCCCTACTACCTTGTCTATGTTCTTTTGGAGGTAGGGTCTCCAGTACTGTACACAGTACTCGATGTGAGGTCTCACCAATGTTTTTTACAGGAGTATTATAACTTCCCTCCTCCTACTAGTTATCCCTCTGCCTATGCACCCCAGTATCCTGCTAGTTTTCCCACAGCCTTGTCACACTATTTAGCCACCTTTAGGTCATCAGAAATAAATACCCCTCAGTCCCTTTCCTGCACTTTCTAACTGTCAATTACCCCCCCCCCAAACTTGTACTTTGCCGGAGGGCTCCTATGGTCAAGGTGCATCATTTTACACTTCTTTACATTAAAGCCCAATTGCCAGACTCTTAACCATTCTTCTAGCTTCCTAAGATACTGCTTCATCTGTTCCATCCCCTAGAGTGTCTACCCTGTTGCAGATTTTGGTATCATCTGCAAACAGGCAAATCTTCCCTGCCAGCCCTTTTGTAATATCACTGATAAATATGTTGAAGAGTACTGGGCCTAGTACTAATCCCTGAGGCACCCCACTAATCATTTTATCTGCCCCCAAGTGGACTATTTACCACCACCCTCTGATTTCTGTCTTCTAGCCAGTTCTTCACCCATCTAACCATCTTCAGTCTCACCCCAAGGCCACTTAGTTTGTTCACTAACCTTCTGGTGGGGGACAGTGTCAAAGGCCTTGCTGAAGTCTAGGTAGGCCACAGCTACTGCCACCCCTTGATCCTTTATCCTGGTCACCCAATCAAAGAACTCGATAAGGTTAGTCTGGCAGGATCTCTCTCCTGTGAACCCATGCTGTCTTGGATACTGCAGTCCATTGTCCTCCAAGAATTCTATCAACCTTTCCTTCAGCAGCATCTCCATGACTTTGCCCGCCACCGAAGTCAGGCTGACAGGTCTGTAATTCCATGCTTTCTCCCTGTTTACACTTTTGTGCAATGGAACTACATCAGTCTTCATCCAGTCTCCCAGTACCACCCCTGTTTCCAGTGACAGGTTGAAAAGAGCTGTCAGAGGTGCAGCTATCTCTTCTCTGAGTTCCCTCAGCGCTCTGGGGTGCACCCCATCAGGCCCCATTGCCTTATCCACATTTAAACATGCTGCTTTGACCCAACCTGAACAACAATTACTCCACCACCTATTCTCTGCTCCCATACTAACTCCCACTCCTCCCACTGTAGTACCCTATTACTGCAGTCTATCATGACAGAGTGCATGTCCTAAGGTTGCTCAATCAACCTTAACTTCTGCTTGCTGCTAACCAAATAAGGCCATGTGGGGTCTCTATACAATTGTGTCTATCCTTTTGTATTTTACGGTACCATATTTATCTCTTCCTCCTTAAAACTGGCTGTTTGCACAATTTGTGAATTCTCTGTCCTTTGTAATTACCTAAACCTTTACAAATGTGTTAATATCTTGTATCATACTGCATATCATGTTTACCCCCATGTAATTCCCCCAAACCTATAACACCTCTGACTAGGCTCCACTAGAGATGACTAAAACTATATTGTCTTCCAAATGACATTGAACCTTTGCAAATGAACAATTTGTGCTCAAAAGTTGTAACCAAATTTACAATAAATAAAATAATTCCCTACTGTGAAAAGGCTTGTGTCCAACTCCTTCATGTTTTTGCTCCTATCATCTACTATTGGTCTGCTACCTGGCCCTTCCACTGTGAATACTGAACAGAAGTATCTATTTAGCTTTTCTGCTTTTTGATTATCTTCCTCCATCCAACCCCCTCCTTCCCCCTTCAGCTTAACTATCCCTCCCTTGGCCTTTCTCTTGTCCCCTATGAATCTAAAAAATGTCTTGTCCCCCTTCTTCAATGATTTAGCTATACTTTCTTCTGTTAGTACTTTAGCCCTCCTAACTGCCCTCCCTGCCTCTTTTTGCAGGTTGAAGGGCCTGGATTCTGATTTAACTAGCACAAGAGGTTCAGTACTAACAATAATGCTATTTGCGTGGTGCCTCCACCCAGAGAATTATTTAAGTAGGTTAGGTATTAAACTAGCACAACCCTCTGGGAAATTGTACCTGCCCACAGCCCCAACCAGTGGTCCCACACATGGAGAAACAAAAATCTCTTTACTGACATTCAATGGCACAATTGATGGTGAGTGCTAATAATATGTTCACAGTGACCACACTTACCAACAGGGTTCTGACTTCTGGTATACACCCTGTGCACCTACAACAAAAAGTTCTCAACAACAACACTGTACCTTTCAGTTACTTGCATTAACCCAGCACTCAGTAATAATATGCTCAGGGGCCAATACAACATTCAAACAAATAACTGATTTGTTTAGTGATTTGAACATAGGGGAGGGGTGTGAATCAAGCTTTACTTTAGAGTACTGTATTAGGTTTTGATAAACACATAAATACATTTACCCCCGGACAGTCCAGATATAGCTGATGGGCACCCAGAGTCTTATTAGGCGCAGTCTTGGAGCATTGTCGCTGGTTGGCTGGCATTGCAGCTGGTTGGGGTCCCTAAACAAAATAATGACTATGGCTCTTTTTGTACTTGGCTGTAGCAACATGCACACTTTAAAACCCAAGAAAATTGTAATCCTCAGGCCTGATGGCCTGCAAGAACAATCTAAACCACAACAAAAACTTGGAAAGCAAATCAGATGGCAAAACACTTTTATTTTGGGTTGTAGGGTTAAACCCTATTGTGCTCACTGAACCAGGACCTCATCCTTTCTGGCAGGGCCCAGGATACAGGGACCAGGGCTAACACAACTCAGCCCCACATCACCGCATATCTCCCAAGGATGGCCGCAACCCATGATGATCTTTGTCACAGAAGCTGACTCCCCACACTGGTCTTCTAGTAGCTTTGGTCTCACAGGCAGCAACAGTCTTTTAGATAGGTTGTTTGGCATCACAAACTCTAACTTTAGAACTGTCTCAGATAGGCCGCACAGCTTACTCACTTGCAAACTACAGTCTTTGTAGTGTAAGCTGGCACAGTTGAAATGCTGGTCTCCCCCTTCAGCAAAAGGGCTGAAGACAATTCTGGTGGCTCCAGAATTCAGGATTAGGCAATAGTCTCTGTGGCAAAACAGTTTTTCACCACACTGCAGCTTGAGGGTCCTTCAGACATGCTGACCTTTTTTCAGTCTGGAATTTAGCCCTAAAGAAATTAATTGCAGTTCAATCTGCAGACTTGGCAGTCCCAATCGACTCAGCAAGAGTTTAGGCCAAGGGCAGATAAAGCAAGCCTCTCCACAAATTTCCCAAGCTGTGAGTAAAGCCTCCTCACTCTTTGGAAACTCTCTCCAGACTGATTCAGTTCAAACAGTCCCTCTAAATTGAAGAGCAAAGTTTCTGAAATCCAGTTGGCTACCCAAGCTGTTAGTCACAGTTTAAGTGTTCCAGTTGGCTAGAAAGTGGGCACCAAGAATTGTCCCTGCCTTTTCCCCCAAATGTCTCTGGCACAGTCCCAAGAGTCTCTGCACGCAATTCTGGCTTTCAGTTGGCTGCTAGGCTGCAAACATGGCTGCTATTATACACAGTCCTTATGTAATTCGTACAGTCCCCCACTTTAAAAGTCTGGTACAGCCAGGACATTAACTTATTTACAATAGCCCCACAGTTTTAAAATAGACCGTATGCCCTTTCAAGTGCTCACATTAGTCAATATTTATTTGCCGTTCTGTGCCTGTCGCAGACGCTAATATACAGTGCTCCTAGGTGCTAACTTAGCAGCTCAGTCATATTGATGAGGGCTCATTAATATTAATTAGCCCTGAAAATTGTGCTATTGTGGCTCCTTAGTTAAAATATCAAGAGGGCTGTCTTGGCCCTTTGTCAAGTCTCTGGTCCCCAGTTAGGTGAACTTTGGGTCTGGGACCAAAAAGGAGCCATATGTTTGACTGCAACCACGGTCAGAATATCAAGTGTGCTTCTACACATGCGCAGCCACCTGCTTGCACATTTGTGCACATTGAAACAGCGGCAGTCCACGATTCAACTCCTCGAGCCCATCTGGGGGCAAAAATCGAGTACAGGAGCCATTTGGGCATCAGGGGCACAATCCAAGACTCGGGCTATAGTGGTGGTACTCAGGGGAGATAAGGAGGGGAGTCAGGGAACACCACCAGCACCAGGAGGCAAACAGGAGAAACGGGGGCAATATAAGGTAAGCCCACAGGGGGGTTACATATACATAACTTCAAGCATTCTCTTAAATCCAATCATGCATCCTCTCATCTATGCAACTGTTCCAGAGTCTTCCACCTTTAGCCTCTTTCTTACCCGGCCCCACTCCAACCCTTTCCCAGGAGCATTTCTCTCAAGATACCTTTCATACTTTGCTGTGATTTGGTGCTACTCATGTCTCACTGTGATTATCTTAGTCAACTCAGTTGTAAATAAAACCTCTATGCCTGTATACACTGTATCATGTGTACCTAATGCTCATGCGTCTTGTATATGTATCACTTTTTGCTGCAATCCATTTATTTGTACTTAATTGAAGTTGTAACTTAATTGCTGCCATTGCTATTTGATTTGACTGTATTATGCATTATCTTTTGTAAAAATGTCATTGTACATTTACCTTGTGCTGCTATTTATTGTGTCTCTGTACCTCCCTATGTACCCTTAAGCTGGGTTGCCCCTGAAAAAGGGACATTCTGTCTCAATGGGCCTACCCGGTTACCAAAATTCAAATAAATAAATAAATAATTCCCCTATCCCAACAAAGGCTTCCCTGAGACAATTTTCCATTGCCTCAAATTTTGCCCTCTTGAAGTCTAGAACCCTAGGCAAGGCAAGGCAAATTTCATTTCTAGGGCACCCAATCCCAGAGGCTCTGGACGCCTTACATTAAAACAGGTTAAGCAGGAACAATGCAATTCTTTTAAACAACATGTAAACAAAATTATTTAAAACAGTCATTGAAATTCAGAATACCTAGTCCTGGTGCTGCTTACCTCTACCCTGGTCCTATTAGTAAACCATAGTGTACAGTGGTCACTGGTTCCCAGGTGGTCACCCACCATGATGTCAGCAATGCTTTCCCCATTTGTCAATACCAGGTCCAGCATTGCCCCCTCTTGAGTGGGTTCCTTTACTAGCTGCCTGAAGGAGGAGCCTAGTAGAGATCTGAGTATGCTCTAGCTCCTTGTAGTTGCTACTGCAGGCGAGCTCCAGTCCACTTCTGTCAGATTGAAGTCTCCAACCAGCAGAACCTCCCCTTTTTGAGCCATGCTTTGAATTTCTTCCATCAGTGCCTGTGAGCCACCTCCCTAACCCTGTCTGAATCCACTGTTGTCCATCTGCCCCACAATCTGGGCAACCTCTGAGGCAGTGGTGGTGGACTAGGCAGTCCCTAGATGGGGAGAAGGTCCCCCTGACCCAAGTCAGCTCCGCTCCGAGTCTGGCAACCTACTCCCAAAGCCAAGAGAGGTGTAAGCAAATAGGGCAGCAGTGCAGCCTCCAGAAAGTGTTCTGGAAAACAGTTGCCCCTTAAGAATTACATTGCACTACTCCCCACATTTTACCCGATCTGCCAGCCCTTCCTATTTCTAGAAACTGCTCTGTTTGCTAATGTGTGGCTACACCTGACCTCTTGATGGGTGCTTGCTGCTAATCCCATTTACTTACAGTGCAACATTGACACCTAAAAAGTGAAAGGAAAATAACATTTTTTTTTGTTTTATTTATTTTTTAACTAATGCACAATTATGGCCCACCCCATAGAATCACCTTAATTATACAGATCAGGACCACATGTTCGGCTCTCTTTGTATGACAATCCCAAATAGAATAACCCTGATTGCATAATTTAAAATTCTCCCATAGAACTCCCCCATAGAATTAGAATTTACCTACACCTCAAGGATACAATCACCCAATCAAGTTAAATGTGATAAGAACAGGTGCTTATCCAATGCTCTACTTCTGGCACTCAGACTCCTCTCCTTCCTTTGACCTGTGTTCTTAATTAAGTCGACCCAGCCTCTTTCAATTTTTGGATCACTTTCTGTCAGTGAACTGCAGCTCTGCCTTTGTGCTCCTCCCTCTTTGGACCACCTGATGCTAGTTCCACCAGTGCTTGTAAGCTTTGTGATCACGGGTGGGTGGGTGGCAGAGCAGGTGGGAGTGTATGTATGTTACAACATGACTGCTGCCCTTAAGGCTCCTGACTGCTATGCTCGTTCTGACTGTCCATTGTGGGGGGAAGGCAAGGTCAATAATCTAACACCACTGTCCACCAACCCCCGATGCTGTTCTGCTCCTAACGACTGCTCTGAAAACTGGCTCAGGGACTGCCAATCCTTTTTAAAGGCAGCCTGAAGTTTGAAATTGGCACCTTTGTGGAATGGCCCTCTGATTGGCTGGGCCTAAGATCACTGGCATCTTCCTCTAGTCAGTTAGCGTGATTGCCGCACTTAAGGCTCTTAACAGCTGTGCTGGTTCTGACTGTCCATTGTGGGGGAGGGCTAGGCCAATAACCTAGCACCACTGCCCTTCAACACCTGATGCTGCTCCATTCTTAATGGCTGTTCTGAAAAATGGTACAGGGACTGACAATCTTTTTTAAAGGCAGCCCAAAGTTTGAAATTCGCACCTTTGTGGAACAGACCTCTGATTGGTTGGTCCTAAGATGACTGGCGCCTTCCTCCAGTCTGTTAGCACAAATGCTACCCTTAAATATCCAACTGCTGTGCTGGTTCTGACTGTCCATTGTGGGGAAGGGCAAGGTCAATAACCTAGCACCACTACCCTCCGACCCCCAATGCTGTGCTCCTTCTAGAGGCTATTCATCCCTAGCCCTCTATACCTGATAGCTGTTTGAAATGTAACACAGGGTGTGTTGGCCTGTTATTGTGCCTTTAATTATCCCTGTAAAGGGGTGACGCTCACACACATCCCAATATTTCCAAACCTGTGTAAGGAGGTAGTGGCAGACATGTAGATGTTTCTAATAGTCATTAGGTTTCAGGTGATACTCGTGTTGATGTTGGGCAAAAGATTTAAGCCCACTTGTGGAATAAAACTGAAAAATGTGCTGCAAACCCAGACTGATACAAGACCTATATTGATGATCAGTCTGCGCTGGTCAATAGGTTGTGTCATATGTCAAGATCCACAAATATTTTACACCATTTGCTATCACTTTTCTATTCATAATAGTCCCCCATGTGATTAGCACCTGCTGAGTAATACCACACTCAAGAGTTGGGTTGGTGGATGAAAGGGGTATGTAAAAATCTTCTGAAGAGGCTGGTGCAAAAACATAGTTAATTCCAGTTGTTTCCAGTGTGCCTGATATTGGGGGTTTAACCAACAACAGATATGCCATACCTGTGCAGCTTAGTAATAGTTTTCTAGAAGCGGTAAGGTGAGGGGCCCTTTCTGTGTGGGAAGCTGCAATGTTTTAAAGGCTATTCATGGTTTGGTACCATTCCATAGATAGTGAGATGTATGTTTATTCTAGCTTGCATATTAGAGGGACAGGATTTTTGAATGCTTGTGAATGCTGTAAGCTCTGGGTCACCATATATATGGCACACAGAGCTTGTGGCATTCACCAGCTTGCAATCAGGATTTTCTATCCCATGCTGCAATTGCTGCAAGCTAGACCAACTTTTTTGTTGTCTAACTTGCAGCAGTCCTGAGCACTTTTGTACAGAGCTTGCAGCAGATATTTGGTGCAAGCCGCCATAAAGAAACTGTTGCAACTGCACCCAAGATTGTAAAATCAGTTGTAGTTGCGGCAAATTGGTTTGTCATACCACCAGAATCTAAATGCCATGGCACAGGGTTTGTCTCAAGCCCTGTGCCATGCTTGAAAATCCTGCCCCAGGTATGGTAATGGACAGAGTTTGGAAAAAATATAATAGCCAGAGGAGAATGCCTTAGAATTGAATCAGTTTTACAAATTAATGAGAGTGGGAGGCTAGTCCACAGTGCAAAACCCTCTATTAACTGGTGAGTTAGTGGGCCATAATTGATTTCAAAAAGCAAGCTAAGTCTGCTGGAATAAAGACATCTGTATGCTGTATATTGGCTTGGTCCCATGTGAACTTATATGAGTCCACTACTGCCTCTGGGGGAGAGTAGTTGATGTGGAGCACTGCTATTCTAGTTGTATTTAATTTATACCATGACTCATACCTCTCAACTGTCCCTGATTTTCAGGGACGTCCCTGATTTTGCTCAAAATTTTACTCTGTCCCTCCTTAAAAGTGTCTTTCTGTGACCAAACTGTGGGGGTTTTAAGCACAAAATAATGTCAAACATTAAAGTTACAGACTTGTTCTTCCTTAGATAATGCATGTTACACCAAGCCCTTTATTCTACCAGCTTCCTGAAAGGATATATCCAATTTTGAAGAAGTGTCCCTGATTTTGGTCCTTTGTCCCTGATTTTTTTAAGCCTTGTCCCTGATTTATGAGGCAGGAGGTTGAGAGGTATGCCATGACTAGAGATGGGCGAAGTGGCCTCAATTCTCTCCATGGAGTGATTCACAGAGTAGAGGAGAATTTGTGGAGTGCTCCACAACGTGAAGTGGGGTACTTTGCATTATAAAGGGCAATGTGAAGTCCATTGAAGACAATGACTTCATGCTACTCCGCCTTCCCAAACCACTACTCCACCAAATTTTGAGGTGCCCTTGTTTTTAAGCTCCAAAGGCTAATTTTGCAGTGATTCATGGGATTTCAGGTCACATGGGTTCTAGATTGTTCTGCACAGCCTCAGTTCGGGGTAGTGTGTGTAGGAAGCTGTAGGAGACAGTCTGCTCTGAGAGCTCTCTGTGATTCAAACCTTCTAAAAGCTGTTAAAAAAGTCTGTTTGAGTCATTTGTTTTGCTGAAACTTTAATTCATCGATTGTAGGAAACCCTCCTGTGCTCATATGATTGAGCGTTTATTGTTTGTGTGTGAATTTTAAATGTTAATGTACAACATTCAGTCTGTGTACTGAGAGACAGTGGAAGTGTGCTTTGAGGAAGGGGCGTAACTGGTGTAGGTAGATTTAAGTTGGAGAAACAGGGAGTTCTTTGTTTTTTGGTTATATTTTTCTTGTATAACTGACTGTGTTTATGTACACACAGTAATAGTTTTAGTATTGTTGATATTTTTTGCTGATAGTGTGTGTTGTGGTCTGGAGGGACCTGGTGCAGCAGTGAGGTTGTTTAAAATATGTTGTATATTACTGAAGTTTTAAATTTACTACGCATTACTTGTAGACAAATTCTATGTGTGTGCGGTTCGTGACATGACATCAAATAGTACACCTACTATCCACTGCAGCTGCATGATTTTGTACTGCCATTATGGTATCTTTTCTTGGTTTTGCATTGCAGTAATCTGTAGTCAGTGCTCCCTCCACCAACAGCAAAAGATATTCTTTTCCAGATTGGATTTTTTATGACTTGAGAACACCACTGGTTAGTTAAGGTGTTGTTGAACTTGTTGTGACTTTGTGGCTGTATCTGTTGTTGAAGCCACAGTTGTTTTTTTGGCTTTACATTGAGCGTCACCCCTTCCCCCCGGCTCCCACCCAGAGTGAACATTCCAAAATCTGAATTTGTTTAGAATATTCCTGTTGATCCCCCAAAATGTCTACAAAGAGATGTGCAAGCAAAGCTGTTTCTCACCATGGCACTGTTGCCAGTGGTAAGATTGTCTGTGGGCGTGGTAGTAGTACACAGTCACAGAAGTGCATCGCTGATGTGAGGAATGGTATTTCTCCTTCAATTTTGTTTTTACAGAGCAATCAATAGCTTCACTCATAGTTGGAGGAGATGATATTGTCCCAACTCGAGGTGCTAGTGCAGTTGCTGGTGGTGGTATGAGTATTGCTACCTCAAGTTCCACTTCTAACCAGTTTACCATGTCCAAAAATATAGCGGAGTGTGAAGCAGTGAGTGACAGTGTAGATGTCATACTACCCGGTAACATCCCAGTAACCAAACATGAGGATTCTGATCATCATGTCAACGATAGCACACAAAGTGACATTTCTTCCACCGTGGTTCAGGTCATGCATTTGCCATGCAGTGATTCACAGTGTGGTGAAAATATTTTGGGTGATGGTGGTGCTGATGCTGATGATGATGATGTTGTTGTGGTTGCAACATGCAGTCCATATGCCAGCATGCAAGCAGAAGCTGTGGATGATGTTGATAAATATGATGATCATGTCAGTGACCCCTGTTGGGAACTGGAGAAAAAGAAACTTAAAGTGGCTGTGTCTGGGTCAGTTCTCATTCCCTCCCCTCCTGTAAAAAGTTGTGATTTACCAGTTTCAGTTGATGATGATGACCCAGTAATAATGATAGGTAGTCGTGGTGGTCGTGGTGGTCAGTTGCAGTCCAAGTGTGTCCTGCCTGAAAAATCATGTAGCACATGCCCCACTTCATGGCTTAAAAAAATGGAGCCCAATAAGCAGCATCAGGGGGTACATGTTAAAACTAGAGCATCAACAACCCTTGTTTTTGATTTTTTTTGTGAAAGATACAAATGATGAATCAGTTGCAATCTGCCAGGTTTGCCAGGTACATGTGAGTCGAGGTAAAAAGGGGAGCCATCTGGGCACAGGGGGACAGCATACACATCTTAAGACTAGGCACATGGCACTGTGGACTTAGCACAAGATGGCAGCTAATACCTGTACCACAGTGGGACATTCACCCTCGTCATCAACCATAACGGGCATGTCATCCCCTTCCATGACTGTAGCATCAAGTAGAAAATTAAATGTGTGCAGTAGTGATGAAATAACAGCAGAGGATTACTACAGGCATGATGAAGTGGAAGAGCAAAATGATTTTGAAGTCTTGTCCAGTGGTGGTGAGAGTAGCTGTTTTGGTGGTGGTGGTGGTGGTCAATGCAGAATGTCTAGTGCACGTGGTACATCAACCCTTGTTGCTAAATCTGGAAAAATAACTGCATTTCTGGGTTTGTCATCACCTGTGCAACCATCTTCATCACACATCCACATTCCACCACTTGTCATTCTCAGAGCAGAACCATTTGTCATCACACCCCGTGTAAAATGTTTGTCAGCCCACGTTAGAGTGTTTTTGCGCATAAGCTGAAGTACCCACCCAATCATACAGTGTCACGTGAACTTAATGCTGCTGTAGCTGAAATGCTGTCAGTTGATCTTTTGCCCTTCTCCTTTGTGGAGAATTCTGGGTTCCTGCGGTTTGCTGCGCATGCCTGTCCAAAATGGAAAATCCCATCCAGGACATACTTTTTGAACTGTGCTGTCCTGGAGTTGTACCGTACTGTGTCCAACTCAGTAAGACATGCCCTTCGACATTCCTCCTCTCCATTCATCCATTTAAGTATGGATCTGTGGACAAGTGGCAAAACAGTGCAGAGTTCATATTTGTGTATAACTACACACTGGGTGCAGGTGCCGGGGGTTGTTTGTGCTGTTGGTAGTGTGAATAATCAGTGTAGTAAGGTGGAGTGTTGTATAGCAATCATCCAGGAATTCGACAGTATGCAACAATTGCTATGCACAATGTGACTTGCTCACACACTGGTGAAAACATGTTGGATGTGGTACTGACTGGAACTGACAAGTGACTGAACCCCCTGTCCCTGAGAGCTGGGTTCATAGCAAGTGACAAGAGGTCAAATGTTGTGAAATGCATCACGAATGGTGACTTTTTTAGGGTTCCATGCATGGCCCACTGTTTAAATCTTGTGGTGTAGGAGTTTCTGCAGCACCCTGATATAAAGGAAATGCTGACAGTTGCAAGCCATATCTGTTCTCACTTTTCATGTTCTGCAAAGGCGTATGACCAACTTTGGCAGTAGAAGATCCGAAACAGCCTCCCACAGCACTGCTTGAAGCTGGAAGTTGTCATCCAGTGGAACTCCACTTTATACATGGCAAAGAGGTTGTATGAATAGTACAAAGCTATTTCAGAATATCTTGTCATGCACACTAGCAGTGACAGTTCAGTGACCTCCATGTCTATGATGACTGAACAGTGGTGCCTCATGGACTCTGTAATAAAAATCTTGAGGCCTTTTGAACATGCCACACAGGCAGAGGAGTGGTGAGTTTGCCTCCATTAGCCAATCAATTTCACTGCTGTGGGTGCTGAGGCAGACATTGGTGAATGTACAGCATAGCCTTGATGTTGCCGAAGACATTGCTAGCAGTGTGTTGCTGAAACACATGCTGACCAGAATCGTCACATCTTGAGCATTCAGTGTAGTGACAACTTTGCAATAGCAACAATGTTGGACCCATGTTACAAATGTGGAATTGCCTCACTACTGGAGGACAGGCCTGAACAGGTAAAAAATTTCAGTGTGTAACTGATGCGCTTGGTTCATGGGGCACAGAAGTCACGTGCCAAGGTCATGAAACCTGAGCAGCATAATCAGGCTGAAGATGAAGCTGAAGGAGTAGTATCAAGCATATCCTGTAAGGGGAAGGGGACTGCAGTTCCAGGTGGTCTGTCATCAAAAGCGGCTGGCGTTAACCCACTTTGGGAGGCTTTGTCCCAAGTGGGGTTTTGTGACATAAATGATTCTGGAGAAGCAGAAGATGCATCAACCACTGGACTTAGAGCAGCACAGCGAATGGTTGAGTCATATGTGTCTGGAAACAGGCATTTGTCAATCACTGATAATCAAATTTTATACTGGAGTGGAAAGGTCAGTGAATGGCCAGAGCTGACCGCTGTGGCACTGAAGTACCCACCCTTCAGTGTGAGTGTTGAGAGGGTATTCAGCTCAGCAGGTGCAATAGCTCAGGATTGTCATATAAAACTCTCTCCTGCAAATGTCAGTTTGCTGACATTCATAAAAATGAATGAGAGGCACATACTAGCTCAGACTGTAACTTCAGTATTTATACCCTGGCATACTCATGGTTTTGCTGATGTTGAAGAAAGGAACCATCCTGGTGGCATCCTGGTGATGCTCCCATTTCACTTCGTCAGCACTTGGGAATTTTCTGGACACAAGACAGTTGCATTTTATGGATGCAGAAAAATTCTGGGGACTCTGTGTGACCACTGTGCACTTGAGTGACTGTGCAATACATTCTGGGGGACTTTGCATGTGGTGTAACGCTCCTATTTCACTTCATCAGCACTTGGGAATTTTCTGGACAGAAGACAGTTGCATTTTGTGTGTTGTGATTGTGAGCACATAATGTCATACTTAAATTATAAATTAAAGCAGCAGTGCAACAATTTGGTGGAAATTTTGACCTATCCTTTTTTTATGCTATTTTAGATTGCCATCCACTAGTTACCTCCTGACTTGTATGATACCCTTCTTTTCACAGTGTGTGTCTGCTTTACTACTTTTTCTCATGTCTGAAAAAAAAAGAAGCACATCTTTTAATATGGCTCTGACCAGGTTTTCATCACCATTTGCAGCTGTTTCTGAACAAATACTGTTCTGTGAGGTCATAAAACACTGCCTGCTGCATAACTGTTAATTTTACATCAGAAGTAATTTATAAATGACTGATGGA
Organism: Neoceratodus forsteri; assembly: GCA_016271365.2. NCBI lineage: Eukaryota > Metazoa > Chordata > Ceratodontiformes > Ceratodontidae > Neoceratodus > Neoceratodus forsteri. The sequence goes on from CM057454.1 coordinate 736,574,958, forward strand.
GAAAAACAGCGGAAAATACTGATGAAGACCTGGTCCGCACAGTGTTAAAAGGAGTGCTCCTTTTATTATTTCAGGCTTGAAAAAAAGTACTAAAGCAGACTCAAATACTGGAAAGAATGGTATCATACAAGTCAAGAGGTAAGTAAAGTGGCTATGTAAAATAGCATAAAAAAGTATAGGTCAACATTTTCACCAGATTGTTGCACTGCTGCTTTAATGTTTATTTAAAAAAATATATATTTCTGGAGCCTCAGTAATGCTTACTTTGTGTCAGGACTGAGCAGTGCAAGTATGTTGTGCTAAACTGCATGTGTGCTGTCAGTGTTCTTTCCTGTGTGTGCAGACATTGTCCAGCTTTATACAAACATATATATGGTGTGACTTGTTGCAGTATGTAAAAAATAAAGATAAGAAAGAATATATGATGTATATTTTATTTGTACCATCAGCACCAGCAGAGCAAGTGATATGATATTTTTTCAGAGGTATCGGGTCACTGTGCACCTCAGTCACTCACAGTGCACACATGACTTTGTGGAGATCATAGCATAAAAAACACATGCTCTCCTAAAAGTCATGTGTGCAGTATGTCACTAAGGTGCACTCTGGCTAGACACCTCTGAAAAAATATCATATCACTTAGTCTGCTGCTGATGATGGTGACAATAAAATATACGTTATTCTTATCTCTATTCTTTATGCCATAAACACTGTAACAAGTCAGCATATATATGTTTGCAAGAAGCTGAACAATGTCTGACATCACACACACACACACATACACACACACACACACACACACACACACAGGAAACAAGACTGACTGCACACATACAATTTAGCACATCATACTTGCACTGCTCACACCAGCTTTTCCACAACTACTCCACAATAGAAAGTAAACATCTCTGAGGCACTGGATTATAATAACAGCAATAAGGAACATGTATGCCTGTATGTATGTATATATTTAAAGGGAAGCAGTCAGCAACAGGAGCTCCTGCCCCCTGCAAGGCTTACCCTCCAGTTAAGCCTTTTAAATATGTTGCACCATTTTTCTCACGCCGCAACATACTTTACTTTAATAAAGAAAAGTCAGTGACCCAAAAGTATGGCGGATGCTATGGGGGCTCTATTATATGTAAAGGAAAGGAGCGGAGGCAACACACCATGCGCTTCAATACTTTTGTATTGAAGCACATGGTGTGTCATCATTGCATCTTTACACATAATGGTGCCCCCATAGCATCCTCCATACTTCTGGTTTGCTGACTTTTCTTTATTAAAATAAAGTATGTTGCAGTGTGAGAAAAATGCTGCAACATAATTAAAAGGCTTAACTGGAAGGTAAGCCGTGCAGGGGTCGGGACATCCTGTTGCTGACTGCTTCCCTTTAAACTAATACTGTGGTCTTCCCTCTGTCTGTTATTAAACATAAACAAAAGACAAAACACTACAGCAGTGGGGGGGGGGAGGTGTTCTGAAAAAAAAAGCTAATGGGGATCCCCTGATGTTCCATCAGCAGATGGAGCATTGACACAATCTGTAACTGGTGTTGCTCGATCTGCTCCACCTGCTGCTGGACAGTACCCACCCTCTCATTATTTTTCTCTACCATGGCCCACAAAAGTGCTATATCTGCCTGAGTTGCAGGCATTGTGGGGTCCACAGGTGCGGGGGGGAACCATGTGGTGGTGGTGGTGAGGGTGGTGCTGGTGGCAGTGGTAGGAGGGGTGGTGGTGGAGCAGCTGCTGCTGTGGCCCTCCTCCTGCTGTGGTGATGCACAACAGCAGTATCCTCTGCCACTGCCACAGAAGGGCCAGCAGGTGGATGCTTGGCCCGTTCAGTGGCAGCCTGCCACTACACCTTGTGGGGGTTCAGCATATGTGTGCCCTGGCCCCCAGTCCCCAGATGTGTCCCCTACGGGCCATGGTGCACCTGCACACCACAAAGCAGACACACCACAAGGCTGCTGTCCCCCCTGACACAGTTGAAAAACTGCCAAACTGAGGAGCTGCAGGGAGGACCAGGCACAGGAGGGGCAGATGCAGTGCTGGCAGTATGGCCAAGCACCTGGGGCTCCACCTGCTGCTGCTGTGGAGGTGGTGCTGCTGGAGCTCCTGCAGCTGCTACTGGTGGTGGAGGACTTGGTGAATGTGGCGGTGGCACTGGTGGTGCTGCTGCTTCCAGAGGGGGGAGGCAGGACCAAAGAGTTTGGAGCAGTCCAACACCACCTGGCTATGTCCCCCACACATGCACACTCCCCTCTGGCCACAGACCACATACTGTCATTGGTCCATCACACAAAAAAACACTCCTTCCCTCTCCGACATGAAGAGCGACTTCACACACACTCACACAACACAGGCACACACACAGTCACACACACACATGCACACACAAAACAAAACTTATAAAATAAAGAAATCGGTCACCAAAAAGAACTGACAAAACAGTACAAAAAAAAAATAAAGAATTAGCTTTTAAAAAAGCTTTTGGGTTTTAGGAATTTGCTTAAGAAAGAAACTTGTTAACACAAACTCTCCTCTCCTACATAAAATGCTTCCTCTCTTTACCTCTGCAAAGGAAAAAGTGAAAGTATCTGCTTGTATGACTCACTTTCTTTCTGCCTGGCTAAAGCATGTGAGTTACAGTACTGTAAGCCATGTGATGTGTGTGTGTGGGGGGGGAGTGCCTAAAGTGCCTATATTGTTGTCATTCCGCCTTACTTCACATTAAGGTGGAATAACAATGCGAAGTCATAATAACAAAGCGAAGTGAGCACTTTCCAATGGACACTTCATGTAGCGTAATGATAACGCGAAGTGGCCACTTCGCGTTCACTTCACAGGTGGAATTTAATTTCGCTGCATCTCTTACCATGACAGGGCTCCAAAGTCTTCCAGGGCTTTCTATACATGCAAAGGGGAGGCAGTCAGGTTCTTTAGATTAATAGATCATCAGCAGAGAATGCTAATCTATCTGCTCTTCCTCCTACCTCCACATCCCCACCTGCTTCTGTCCTATTATTAATTGGACCAATTGATCCACATACAACAAAAAAAAGTGAACGGACAACTGGCATCCTTGCCATGTACCTAATGTTAGTTTTATTTCCTGAGAAAGCAATCCATTTGCCTTATATAGTCTTTTGGATGTGTATATATTCAGTGGTTATATTGGAATTTCAGAGGTGGTGTAGCTCTGATGCCATAACTGCCACCAGCAATACAGCACGTCACTAGTAAGCAATACCTGTGTGCACGCACAAGATGGGAGACAATCACATGTTCACCTTTGTCATTTAGTTTAACTGTTTATTAACTTTCTAAACCAATACATATGCATTAAACCATGATAATTTTTATAAACATAATGCATTTATTTTTTCAAAGTACAAAATCAATTAACAAGGAGGTAACAGAACTTAACTCCAGTGTGTTCCAGCCCAATTTAATCTCTGACTACCAGGAAACAGGATCAGTCAGGGAAATCACAAATGGGCCCTGGAACAGCAGGTCCTGGCATCAGTGTCCAGAAGGTGGGATACACCAGAAATAGATCTGTTTACCTCACAGTCTGGAGAATATAAAACAAAATCCAACCTGAGTTACTCATTTTGCTACTGAAATGTCAATCTGGAGAGCTGGGTTTGAATCGCATCATCACCTACTACTTATTGCAATAGTTTAAATGAGAATATGCTGACCTTCAGCAGCCCACTTTAGCTTTCTGCATAACAACATTTCCATAATCTGAACGTGTCTGAGTATTGAAATACGGAAACACAGAACACTGGGGCAGAAAACGTCACACTGGTCTCCAGGAATAAATATTGTCTTGCTCCTTCCAGGCTCCTCCTAAGACCTTTTACTGCTGACCTTGAACCATTTTGTTGCCCTCCTCTGTATTGTTTCTAACTTGTACTGATCCTAAAGCTGCACACAGCACTCTGGCTGCACTTAACCAGCAACCAATGAAGACTTGGTGTAAGCACTTACTGATGGGTATGGCTTAACTTGCTAGATCTGTTATTTTGTTTCTTAGTTGCCATCTAAGTGACCAACAAGAATTATCACCTGTTGGGGAGCATGAGTAGAAGGCCCAGTTGTAGTAAACTGTTTGTGTTTTTACTCAAACATCAGGATTTTAGGCAGGAGAGTAGATCTTATTCCTTACATTTACTTGTTTTACCTGGAAAAGGCTCCATTGAACGATGCTTAATTACAAGGAGGTCCTGGTCAGGACAACCCCCCAAACAAATTCAGAATACATAATACATAGTGGTTTGATGTATAGTATAACAAAGAGCATCAGAGTCACAATATGAGTGAAAAATACAAGCAAAACAATTCAAATAGATAAGGAAATAAAGGCAGTACAAGCATGGCATAACTGATATGTTCTCATATATTCTCAGCCACTCCATTTTCCCATGTATTTATTTATTTGAAATTACTCCAACCAAGATAACCCCATAAGATGCAGTATTTCATTTTCCAGGCAGTCCAGGGAGAATAGTAGCAGTCAACAGTTTAACATAGTCTAGCAGGGATAGTTACATACAGGCTAAATTATGGACAGGAAAAATATAAAGGTTCGTACAAAGGTGTGAGCAGCTAAAAGAGAGGTAGTAAGCTCATAATGCTCCTTTCCAAACTCCCCATAATAGGTAGGTATGTTTCCATCATTAATATATGTGTCCAGCCTGTTTTTGAACTGCTGTTTGTTTTCACTAATAATAATATTTAAGGGAGTTTATTCCAGGGGTTTATCACTCTTTGGGAGTAAAAGCCCTTTCTCCTAATCATGTGAAAACCTTGAGGCCTAAGCTGTAAGGGATGACCTTTAGTGCCTAATCTGTTGCTTTAAATTCAAAGCCCATTTCATTTAGTAGATGTTCATCCTATATAACATCAAAACAGTAATAGGTCTCCACAAATTATTCTTGTCTCAAGCAACATTAGACCCAGAAGATTTAACTGTTCTTGGTATGATAAATGCCTGATATCACATGCTAGTTTTATTGTTTTCCTTTAGACCTTCTGTAAATTGTTTATAGTCCCTTTATTCAAAGGTCCCTTGACCAGGATACCATAGTCCAGTAGCGGTCTGATATAGTTCCTGTACAAGGGCATAATTACATCACTAAAACTTTTAAAATTTTTCTTAATTGCGTACAGTACCCTGTTAGCCTTAATAATCTGGCTTTCACAATGTGTAATGAACTTTAATGGCAAGTACATCCAAATGGCAATCAAAGCAAGCTAACCAAGTGGGGTCACAGCAAATAAGGAGCATGAGCATTTTATGATAAAAGCAACATGATCTGATTTCCATGGAAACCATGGTGACCAAACTGTACACAATTTTCTTTCAATATAGAGATTGTGGTAAGGCAAAATGTATTACAGTAATAAGGTAACCATACTGCATGTGTCATGCTAATAGCCTGTTCACAATGCTGAATATTGCTCACTACAACCATTGCATTGAAAATGTACAAAAAAGAAAACCAGCTACATGTGACATGAGTAGCTGGAAATAACAGCAAATTTAAAAGCTGTTTCATCATAGCAGCACATAAAAATAACAGTGATTAAGAGTTGCCTATTATAGCATACCTTAAAATATTAAAGCAGCAGTGTATGTTATGGCAAACATCATGACCTGTACTTTTTATTTCATTTTAGATTGCCCCTTACACCACCCTTCGTTCTAGATTTTGAATCTGCCTTACCTCTTTTTTAAATCTGAAATACTGTACTAAAAGGTGTGCTGTTTATAATACAGCTCAAGTTGCACCAGGTTTACATAAGTATTCTCAGCTGTTTTTGTACACCTATTTTACTATAAGATCAGAAAGCAGTATCTGATGCATACTAGTTAATTTTAGTCACAAGAAAATGTACTGTATGTTAACAATGGGCGTTCAAAAACAGCACAGAATACTGTTGAAAACCTGGACTGTCCAAGCCATATTAAGAAGGATAATTTATTTTATTATTTCAAATACAAAAAGTTGTTACAGCAACTCAAAGTTGGGTCGGGGCATCATAGAAGACAGGATATAATGGGCAATCTAACATAGAATGTCTAATATGCCCTGCTATTTTGAAGTTTCAAGCCCACCACAAAATCGCAACTGCAGTTAAACCACTTCAAGGGAAGAACTCAGAAACAAACAAAAAACAACACTGCATTTGATATTTTTTCTTAGCTTCCTTATCATCCACACATATTTTCAAACAAACCAGTAAATGCATAAAATACACAGGAATTGTTTTCATCTCATCATTTCATCATCTGGTGCAAATCGCACCGTGTTGTCCACAACTAATTCTGAAAAATGTCTAGCATGCAAACAAAAAACAGTGTATTTAAATGTGGGTCATTGTTAAAATTCCATCCTATTATTCAGAAAAGCAAACAAACAGATAAGGGAACACAACAACAAAATACATAAGCACTGCAAACCAGAACTTTGTCATTTGTTCAGGGATAAAGTAAATAACAATGAACCCCCCCCAACACACACACACACACACACACACACATACACACAAACTATGTACTGAGTAGAGGTGTTGCGAAATTAAATTTTGCTGTTGAGATTCCTAGGAAACCGGCAATTTCGCTGCACAAAATATTTTGAGTAATTCGGCTGTTCTGTAAAATATTATGCAGGGTGCGAAGTTGCAAAATTTTGCCTGCAAAATGCAAAATTGCACCTCAAAATTGTGAAATTTCATCCGCAAGTGGCGAATTTCACCATTTCATGGGGAAATTTCATGCTCCACATGTGAACTTTCGCACTCCATGGGCAAAATCCTGCATTTTGCTTCCAGGAAAAATTTTGAATTACGCAAAATATTTTGCATAATGAAATTTGGCAATTTCGCATATCTCTGCTACTGAGGTTTTCCCTACCTACAGTTGCTCTCCAACTGCTTAACCATATTTAAAATCTCTGCAATAAATTAAATGTTTTAGATACCAAAAACATAAAAAAAACCTTAAAAGCCAGAACCTACCTTAAAAGTAAATACTGTAATCATAAATTGTTGCAGAATGTGTTTGCAGAGTCTTTAGGAACACTTTATTCCAGGCAGTATACAGTTTCTAGGCACACATAGCATTCTGCCCCCATTCAGTCTCAGACTGGTGCAGGCTGTCCCCTTGTTGCATGATGTAATTGTTTATCTTACAGCAGACCCGTGGAAGGGCCCGTCGGTGGTATGCCTGGAACAGGTGGTACCGTGCCCGCATCACCTTCAAACAGTATAGTGATACAGAGATTATGGGCTGGTACCACCTGAACCAGGCCATCCTGACGTGGTTCTGTGAGCTGTGCAGTGAGGAGATGCAGGCACCCACAAGACGGAGCCATGCCCTGTGGGTGGAGATGAAGGTCATGGCCGTCATGTGTCTGCTCACCACAGGTACCTTCCAGAGACCAACAGGGGACACCACAGGCATAACCCAGTCAGCAGTGTCACAGCTCCTCACACAAGTCCTCAGCGCACTGCTGCCACATGCTGCAGAGTACATCCATTTCCCCAGCACACAGGCAGAGCATACAGCAAACATGCAGAAGTTCCACAGGGTGGCACAGTTGCCTGGCATGCTAGGGGCCATTGACTGCACCCATGTAGGCATCCACGCACCACCTGGCCTGGAGGGGGTAACCTACATAAACAGGAAGGGCTACCCCAGTGTCAACTGTCAGGTGGTGTGTGATGCCAGGGGGCACATAATCAATGTCTGTGCCACACACCCTGGAGGAGCACACAATGCCTTCATCTGGCACCAGTTGGCACTGTGCCAGAGGTTCGAGAGTGGGGACATCCCCACTGGCCACCTAGTCGGTGAGTATGCAGTGGAAGAGGTATGCCAGGAACAGCAGGGCAAGGTGCGTGGGTTGCCAGGGTATGGGTGTCAGGAGGTGTGGCTGGGATGGTGGGGGGGTGCATTGACACAGTCCACCATGCTAACCAGACATCTCTTCACACAGGTGACAGTGGCTAGCCACTCAGGCCATGGCTGCTCACCCCATACCAGTGGCCATCGTCCCCAGCACAGGAGCAATACAATAAGGCACACGCCAGCACATGGAACATCATCAAGTGGGTGTTTGGGCTGCTGAAGGCTCAGTTCCATTGACTGGACAGGTCTAGTGGTGCCCTACAGTACAGCCTCTCAAAGGCCTGTGGCCTATTCCTGGCCTGCTGTATACTACACAAAATGGCCAGCGACTGTGGGATAGCTGTCAAGGTCGAAGAGGGGGCCAGCAGTGGGGATGACCTGGCCGCCAGGTCTGGTGGTGGTGGGCAGCCCCCCTGGGTGAAGGGAACCCTGGCTGACCAGGATGGCCCAGCAGCATGGGACACAATCATTGAGGAGCATTATAGAGTGTGCAGGTAGGTGTGCATGGCCACAAGCAAGGGTCAGGGTCCAGGGCACAGTGGACAGGTGGGCATGGTTGTGCCCCATGCCAGGGTCAGTGGAAGGGTGGCATGGACAGGCATGGGGAACAGACACCGATGCAGCATGCAGCACAGGCCCGCACACCATGCACACACACCCCCGCACACAGGCACACACACATGCACACAGAACCCATCATGCCCCTGCTCTGAGGCAGGCACCGGGCATGTGTCAGATGCTGAGCGGTGCTGCACGGTAGCAGGCAGTGCTGTGCTGGCATCATAATGCACATGCCACAGTGGCCAGCGACCAAGCAGGTGGGCACATGGGCCAAGTGTGGCATCGACCACGGATGCCACTGCCATGGGACACATATGCACATACCACACCAATGTGCACACAGGGCAGCAGCTTACGGCGGACATGGAGGTGGGTGGATCAGGAACACTGCACAGTAGTATGGCTGCTGCAAACATGTGGATGGCCCTGCCAAGAACGCACAGTGGTTACAGGCTGAGCATCGGCCACAGGGGGTGTCTCAGACAGTCCCCCAGGGGTGACACTGTGGGACCACATCCAGGTCTGCACAGGTGTCTACAGGCCCCCAAACATGCCCACACCAGGTGTGCTGGGAATGCCCACATCAGACCCCAGCATCGACACCATGGGGGTCGCACGACACTGGGCCAGAGGGGTGGAGAATGTACTCTGCAGTGTGAGTGGCAGACGGCCACACACCAGGGAGTCCAGTGGTGCCAGTACGGCCATGACCGCAGCAGTCAGCTGATCCATGGCTGCGGCCATGTCCACCCGCATTTGCATGTTCTCAGCCAGGAGCAGAGCGAAGTCTCTGTCCCACTGCTCTGCTGCCTGGCATAGCTCTGTGTGGATCGCATGGACCCCTACCACGATCAGCACCTACTGCTCAAAAGAGGCCCAGAGCAGATGGGTGTGCTCATCCAAGGGGTCTGCACCCTGGGGCACAGGGGCATTGTGCCGAGCCATGGGTGTATCCTGACCCTTCAGCCCAGCACCCTTTGATGGTGGGTGCTGCTCAGCTGGTCTGTCTTGGGGCTGGTTGCCATGTGGTGCACGGCCGCAGGCCCCCCTCAATTCCATCCAGCCGCTGCCCCTCCATCCACTTTGCGCAGGGTAACACTGGTGCAGCATCACCACCACCAGCACCACTGCCACCACCGTCAGCCATTGCTGCACTAGTGGCAGCCATGGCTACGCTGGCCAGAGTGGCTGGTGTGCAGGCAACCACCACCGGGTCACCGTCTGCACCACCATGGTGGGAGTGTGGTATGGATGTCTCCCCTGTGGCCATGACATCACTGTCCGGGATGTAGGTCTCGTCATCATCGGAACCAGACCCCTCCCTGATCTGTGTCTCAGCACACAGAACACCATGCCTGGCATCATGCTGAAATGCAGCCAGGACCTCATCCGCATCCATGCCACTGGCATCTGGATGGACAGTGGTGCTGCCCTGCAGTCGATCTGGGCCCACGGTGTCCAGTGGAGGTGGATTGATGGTCTTCTGGGTCCAGGACCACCCCCATAGTGGACACCCCACCTCTGCCACTGCATGCAGGTGATCAGGAGCTGAAAGGGAACACAGTCGCATTACTTTTGCTATCTCCCACCCCTGCCCTCTGCCCCCCTGCCCCTGTGCCCCCATCACAGCCAAGCCTACCATGCAGTGATGGGCTGCCACCTGTCTGGAATCCTCCACCAGGCATGCCCTCAATCGCTCTGCTCCACATGGTGGCTGCCACCATCTCCTCCCACGGCATAAGGTTGGGCACAGCAGGCTGACCCCAGCCTCTGGTGGCACGCGCTGCCCGGATGGCTGCCACCTTCTCCTTGATCCAGCTCTGGTCTGTGCTGACCTTCTATTTGCACTCCTGCACAGACCATTGGTGGCTGCCTTGCTGGTTCACAGCATGGGCCACACCCTCCCATGTTGTTACCCAGGACTGTGGAATAGGGTATTCGACTCCGCCCTGGTGAAGTTAGGCCTGCACTTACGTGCAGGCTCATGCTTATCAGTCTCCTCTAGTTCGGACATGCTTCTTCCTATGGGGATTGACATGTGTTAGTATGACCTGGTAATTCCCCTTCATCCTCCCATTCCACTGTCTGGCCAGCCCTGCAGTATGTATCTTACCTCTAAGGGATGCAATACCGGTCCATACACTGTGCATTCCCTTGGCACCTTTATAGCGCATCATATGCAAATGAGGGTTGCGCAACTGTAATGACATGCTAATGCAGCTGATGCACCGCGGATAGGCTAATCAGCTGATTTGCATATAGCGGTTGAATATCGCATCTTTGCACATTGTGCAATGGGGTCATGCATGCACAAGTCAGGGTGCAACATTGTGATGTGTGCAACAGCCTGTGCCTCTCGCATGCAAGAGCTGCTGTCACATATGCCAGTGGCGCGGCATACGCAATGTGTGCAATTGGCAGTACAGTGGCTGGCCACTATTGCACATGTGGTGCTCGTGCGCTGTATGGCCTATGGCGCCCAGGTGTCAGACAGCTGATGGCGCTCTGGCACCATGACATCGAAGGCCCCCCTGTGTTATGGGTATCATGGTGCCCGTGCACAATGGGGCCTTGTACTGTGGCACCCACATGGCCATATGGCGCAGCATGCCTGCAATGCCCAATGGTGCTGTGGCACAGGGTGTGCGGCCCGACCTTTGACCCCACGGATATCCTTTGCCCTTGTATGTGCCCTGAGACACATGGCAGCACTACATTGCATGAGTCGCGCATCTCTGTGCCTGCACGGTAGGTGGTGGCAGCGCATCATGGTGCATGGCGCACATCCCCAGCATGTGTAGCACATGTGCTGCTGGGTGCCATTTTACTTTGCTGAGCAAGCTGCAAACATGCTGTGCCATACAGCAACAAGGGCCCCTAACTGGACACAGGTTGAGTTAGTCAACCTCGTTGCCCTAGTGGAGCCACATACTGGCACCCTGTTTGGACAGGTGCCCCTCAACAGGCCTCGGACCGATGTGTGGCAGGAGGTGGAAGATGGTCTTGAGAAGGCCACAGGTGTGCGCTGCACTGGGGAGCAGTGCAGGCACCACTACAGGGACCTGCAGTGGAGAGACCTGGAGCAGCTGCGGATGCTACAGGCACACGTCCAGAGGGGCACCGTGCCATGGCCAGGTAAGTGCACAGTGCCTGTGCCCATTCCCATCCAGTGGTCCATGGGGTGGTGCCATTGGAATGCCATGCTGTGGTGGTGGCTGGGGCTGCGCACCTTGTTGGGAGTGGTGGTACATTGTGGCTGCCCTGTGCCACTGCACCACTGGCACAATGGGCAGGGTGTCACACTGTGCTGGGGGGGCCTGTGGTGTTGCCCGGTACTGATGTGTCTTTCTCCATACTTTCCTCCTAGGCTCTGAAGATCAGAGGTGGGCCCGCCTCGTTGGTGCTGCGGTTGGGCCAGGACAGGCTACCACAGGGGAAAGTGTACCAGTTGCAGGCTGCATGGGCATGGTGGCTGGACAGCTTCAAGGTGCACATCAGCATGCAGGTAAGCACATTTACATGCTTCTATGTTATGCAGGGCGGGCAGTGGGGGTGGAACATATCCCTCTGTGCACATGGCCCCCTCCAGCTGTGCACTGCCTGTGGTGTCCTCTGCACTGCAATGTGGCTATCGCACATGTGGGTGGCTGCTGCAGTTGGGCTATGGGTGCACCCAGGTCCTGGCTGTGCCACTGCCAACCGCCTGCATGGCCATGTCACCTGCCTGCCTTGGCGGTGGTGTACTGCACATGGGCAGTGTTGGAGTACAGTGTTCTGCATGGCTGTGGGTCCCTGGGTGGGCAACTCATGTGGGCACACTAACTGCGGGTGGTGGAATGCCAGCCCAGGGGTGCATGCCACCAATGCCCGCTGCACATGGTGGGTGGGCTGCAGCATTCTGGACATGCACTCATATGGTGTTCACTCCTTTGTCCTAGGTGTCGGGACCAGAGATGTCCATGCTCGCCTTCTCCGGCAGATCCTGCGGGTATCGACCGCCACGCTACAGGTGGTGCGGCAGCTGGTGCTGTCACAGCACAGACAGAGATGCCAATGCCCTCAATAGCCTACAGTGGGGCATGGATGACCATAGGGACCATCTGCGGGATTGCATACCCCTTCCCTGAGCAACCTTCCTTTCCCTCCCTTGTCTCCTTCTCTTGCCTTTGCCCCGGCCCCCTGCCTCCCTTTCCTGGCCTCCGTGTACTGTATGTGGGCAGTCGCTCCTTTCCCTGTACCTTGTATATGTGTATATAGTTTTTTTTTTGCCTGTTGCAATACATTATTTTTGGTAACCCATCTGTGTCCGTGTCTGCTTTGCAGCTGGCGTGTGGAGCCATGCTGCAGTGGTGTGCCTGCCTGCTGTGTGGTACATCTGGGGTGGATGGGGGGGTTGTACCTGATGGTGTCCCACCCTGGTTTGGGTGGGGTGGCTGTGGCCTGTCCTTCCAGATTGTGTGGTGTGTGCCTTGTGTGCTGTTTGCCTGTGTTTTGCTGGCTGTAGTCTGGGTGGCGTGTCTCCAGCATCCCTGTAGGGGTTGCCAGGGGCTGTGTGTCAGGGGCCATTGTTGCCACCCTGCCACTCTGTCCCACGGTGATGCACATGGTCAGGGGCCTACTGCCTCCACATGCTCACTGGGCAGTGTGCCCACATGTGCCTACCGTGCCTCTCACCTGGTGTACCGTGCGTCCTGGTGGTTGGGCCTCCAACCCCTGTGGCATGCCACCTGCTGTGCCTGTTATCTTTCCATTAGTGTCCTAGTGCATGTTCCTTTGCACCTTGCACACTGGTGGCTGCTACTATTGTGCTACTTGGCTTGCTCCCCTGTGCATCCCTGGGTGCACTATTGAACTTCATGTCATGCTCCCTGGTGCATCCCTGGTTGCGCTATGGTGCAGCTGTGTGATATTCAGCTGCATTGGGCAGGCACATCCTATCATGTGCAACCTTTAAATATCATGCCCGTTGTGCCATGGTGCACTGTACTTGAGCTGCGCCCCTCTTGCGCCTGCCTCTAGTGCAGTTCTGAATATCCCGGCTACTGTGTATTATGCCCAGGCCTACCTTGTAAATGAGTTCTCTCAATGGTGTTTCACCTGGTAAAATAAAAATTTATTGATTGAATTCTTCCAGTTTTGGACTATGGTGATTCCAGCATTACTCATATTTCTTTAATTGATAAGGGTTACTTTCAGTTATTACATTTTATATTAAGTAGTCCCAAAAATGAACATCATTGCACTCTTCTAACTCAAATTGGTTGTCCCCTCTATCAAGACATGTACATCACTGGCTCACATTGATTTATAAAACAGTAAATCGTCAAACCCCAGTTTATCTTTTGAATACATTACTATTTTCCACCCGTAGCCATAATCTTAGAGAAGTTCCTAATCAGGTCTTACTCTTACCTAGATACCAAACTCAAACTGGAAGAAATTGTTTTTCTTTTGATGCCCCTCTATGCTAGAACAAACTCTCTCCTGAGTTACATAATTCCCGGACACTACATATTTTTAAACAAATTCTCAAGAAAATACTTCTACAGGAACCATCCATTTGTAACTGTTTTTCATGAGTAACTCAATTTGATTATTTGCTGTGTTGTATTCTATTTATTTGATCTTGTACGAGTGTTTATGTGTTACAGGGTACTATGTATGTCTGTAAATGTTGTCATGTACTAGTATTATTTTGACTTGGGATATTCTGCAAATGAGTCTTGTGCTCCTGGAACCTATCCTGTAAATCCATAACATTTAAATAAAAAAAAAGTCACAGTGGATGTAGGGAGGTAGGAAGCATCTCAATCTTGTTGCAAAACAAGCCCTTATTTGCAAGTTAGGGTAAAGTCTTATGAGGTTGCTGAAAATGTGGACACCTTGGGGTTAATGGTCTCAGAGGGTCTGGGAGAGGGAAAACAGATTGGGGAGTGGTGGGCAGTCATAAATAGAGCCATGCCAAGTCAGAAAGAGCAATGGCATATTAATGTACCAATAAATAAATGCCTCAAGACCCACAGTTGGAATCATGTGGGTCTCGGACTGCCATCTGAAATGCAATAGTGGTGCCATTTAGTATCTTTTTGTAACAACATTTTTTATTGTTTTCCAACAAATACAGATATACAGAGTGGAGGAAACAGGAGATCAAAAAACTCATTGGCAATTCAGTGTTACTGTACTTAACACCCCAGAGAAACAACATGGGGAGGATAGGGGAGGAAAAAGGGTTGGGGGAGACAAATAAGGAAGGGAAAGAGGAAAGAGACAAAGGACATGGGCTGACATAACTAGTGGGGATAGCAAAGCTAATTGATACAAGGTTCAATGACTAGCAATTTCCTAGAACAAATTAGTTATTATAAAATAAGAAAATATAGTTAACTATAGCAGCAGTAACTTCATATCTGACAGGCTGTCATTCCAACCCAAAGAGGTTGACCTCATATAGTGTATTACTGAGATGGGACCATTTAGAGAGCTGTGATGACCCACCGAGCTCCCTCCGAGTCCTTAAGGGGGGAAATTAGGCACCTTAAAAGTACTAGAGCCTAATCTGTGTCTTCACAAGGCCATATGCCCATCAGAGATTTCCTATGGGGGGATACAACCCACCCAACTTGTATGATATCATGGGATATATATACTGTAGCTATATCAGCCGGCGGTAAGAGAAGTCAACCAATACCCTCCTGGGGGATGTTCGAGTTCGGGAGCTTCAGGAAGTTAAGGTAATGGGTCCAACATTGATTGAATTTGGACATTTAGTACTTCTGCAGGTGTGAAATCCTGTCCAATTTGGCTAAAGAGGAAAGAGATACTAACACCTCCGTCACTGTGGGCATCAGAGGTGACCTCCATTTGCATAATAGAGCTCTCTTAGTTTGAAGCGAGATCAATGCCAGCCATCTAGTCTCATGAGGGGTCATTTGTGGGAGCTCCATTTGGATACCCAAGATGTAAAAAAGTGGATTAAAAGGGAGCTTCTTCTCTAACACTTTGCATGCAGTATCATGGATGCCTTGCCACAGAGATTTCAATTGCAGACGAGACCAGAGTATATGCAGAATATCTGCTCCTGAGCCCTGACATCTCCAGCAAGAGTGGACTCCAGAATCTTAGCCGTATAAAGTATAGCTGGTGATTTATACCAAGATTGGGCTATTTTGTTCTGTATTAATCTAGACCTAGCAACCATCAGCCATTTATGGGTATCTTTCCAGGACTGTTCCCAAGATATAGAGGAGATAAGGGTCCAGAGCATCTTTTCCCACTTGAGTCTCACCCTCTCAGAATATTGGGGAAGGGTATCTCTTAGTTTAGCATAGATGTGCCCTGCTAGACCTTTCGGATGTTGTATCCAGATATGTAGCTCTGAGTTGTGTGTTTGGGGCTTCGAAGGGTGCAATATATACCTGAGTGCTGCCCTAAGCTGAAGATACTTCCAAAAGTCTGCAAGAGAAAGGTTCCAGATACACTGAAGGGATTGAAATGTATAGAGGGTCTTAAGAGTGGGCTCTAGCAGGTCTTTTAAAATGAGAATACCCTTGTCTGCCCAGGATTTCCAATATACCCATTGTGCATCAACAGTAATATCTGTATTAAACCATAGAGGGGGTGTAGGACATGGGAAGAGGAGTCTGGTTCATTCTTTTGTGGACACCCAGCCAGTTGGACCTGGCTGCCTCAACAGATGGAGACGTGTAAAGGGACCTAGCTCTGACAAAGGGGCTAGCTCTATGAGTCCTGTGGGGCATCGGAAGGGATGAGAAATGTACTGACTCAGTTATATCAAGCTCTATACATACCCATTGTGGGGATAGTGATGTTAGGGGGTGCAGCCCCTTTAACTGTTTGTGCGAAAAGGAATGCCTGCCGGTATCCTTCTACCCATGGAAGGCTCCAATGGGCTCTCAGTTGAGCATGGCTAAATCGGGGTTTGTTGCCTTCCCATAGGAAATCTCCAGTAAGCTTATCCAAAGCCAGATACCATTGTTTAGAGAGTGGAATAGGGATATGCATTAGCAGATAAAAAATCTTGGGTGCAGAAACCATTTTAATTGCAGCAATTTTGCCTGCCAGCGTCATTTGTAGAGGTTTCCATCTATCAAACTCCATTTTTAGAGAGCTAAGAAGGGGTTGAATGTTTGTCTGCCAAAGAGTATCTAAAGAGGATGTGAGCTTAATACCCAGATATGTCATCCCCTTAGGTGCCCACATAAGGCCTATGGTCTGGGCTATCTCTTGGGAACATTTCCCATTCAGGGGGAGTACCTCCATCTTGGCCTGATTCAGTTTCAGTCCTGAATATGGGGAAAATAAATCCAACAACTCCAATAACGGAGGAGCGGATCTTTGCAGGTCTACCAAGGGGAGAAGCAAATCATCAGCGTACATAAGGGAAGTGTACTCTGTATTACCCACTTTGATACCGTTAATACCTGAGTGACTACGGAGTGCCAGAGCTAGAGGCTCCACTGCCAAAACAAAAAGAAGGGGGGACAATGGGCAGCCTTGTTCCCCGTTCAAAATGAATAGGGCGAGAGTATGGCATTCGTGTTAGCGCTAGCTGAGGAGAGTGTAAATAGCTTGAATTCTTGACAGGAATTTTGGGCTAACTCCAATGATGCCAAAGCCAAATATAAATAGTCCCACTCAACGGAGTGGAAAGCTTTTTCAAACTTCACTGCGACTGCTACAGCAGGAGTAGGGAGATATTTTGCTGTGTGGATGAGATTCATTAATGTCCTTAAATGATCAGAGCTGTGTTGCCCGGGGATAAAACCCGCTTGGGATGGATGTATGAGACTTGGCAGGAGGGGATTTAGCCTGGTTGCTAAGATTTTGGTATAAAGCTTACTATCAATATTAATCAAGGATATCGGTCGATAATTGCTTGGCTTGGTGGGGTCCTTGCCTTTTTTCGGGATAAGTACAATAGTTGCCTCTCTTAGTGAGGAAGGGAGAGCACCTCTGAGCTCGATATCTTGAAATACTGCCGTTAACAGTGGAGTGAGAGTGGGTGCTAGAGCCTGGTAAAAATCTGCAGTGTACCCATCGTTTCCGGGGGATTTGCCCAGCTTGAGGGACTTAATTGCAGTACTAACCTCCTCTGCGAATATTGGGGACTCAAGTAACTGAGTTTGTTGGTCAGTAAGTTTGGGGAGTCGACAGGATTGGAGGAAGGGCTGTATCTCCTCATTCAGATAGGCATGAGTGGAAGTGTATAACTTCTTATAATAGGCGGCCATTATATCATTTATTGCCTTGGGGGCTGTGGTCAGACTTCCACCTACGTCCGTAAGGCCAGAAATATATGTACTAGCTTGTCAATTACGAAGCTGATAAGCAAGTATCTTGCCGGCTTTATCTCCACCTTCCCAAAAAGAGTGTTGTGAACGTAATATGGCTATTTCAGCCTTTCTATTAAGGAGCTGATTAATCTCAAACCACAGCTTTAGAACAACTTTACCTATTGGGGAATTCAGAGTGGGGAAGGGTGTAGCCTTAAAAAGGTTTTCTGCCTCTTTCAATTTCTGTTCTAGAGATGTCAGATGTAGTTCCCACTCCCTTCTTTTTGCTGCTGCAAATCCCATTATATTGCCACACATGGTGGCCTTAAAGGCTTCCCATGTGTAACCAGCAGATGTGTCAGCTATCGGGTTGTGGGCTAGGAAAAGGGCAGCTTCATTCTGAGCCCATGGATAAAATCAGGGTCCCTAATTAGTATAGGATCTAACCTCCAGTGATGGGATGGGGGAGGGTTAGTGTCCCATTGCATTAAAAGTTGCACTGGGGCATGGTCTGAAATTACTCTAGGGAGAATGGTAGCATCTAGAGATTTAGCTATAACTGCTGAGGATCCCAACCAAAAGTCCAATCTACTGTAGGAGGCATTGGGCTCCGAGTGGAAAGTATAATCTCTAGTTCTGGGGTGGAAAAGTCTCCAAATATCTGATAGCCCTTGATCCAAAATCATTTGGTAGAGAGCATTTATACATCTAATGTGTGTCTCTTTGCTTCCATCATTCCTGTCCAGAGAAGGAACTAGTGAGAGGTTAAAATCTCCTCCAATGAGGAGAGGGCAGGAAGGGGGGGTAAATTCCAAAATAGCATGTGCTATATCATGAAAAAACTGTGGCGTATCTTCATTTGGGGCGTAAAGGTTACAGAGAGTGATAGGTCCTGAGGGGGTATCGTAGGTTCCTAAAACCCACCTACCATCAGCACTAGATAGCATCTTAGAGATGGTCCAAGGCAAAGATTTATGAATTAAAATGATAACTTCACGTTTTCTAGTAGTGACGTGGGAAGATACTTGTTGTCCAACCCAGTCCTAAATCAGATAAGTGTGGTCCTCTCCTGAGAGTTTTGTTTCCTGTGGAAATGCCACCTGAGATTTAAGACGCTTCAAGTGGGTTAAAACTTTTTTCTTTTTGACAGGGGAATTTAAGCCGCATACATTCCAAGTGTGTACTAATAGGTCTGTCATACTATCCCACTCAAGCGGCTAGTTAAAAGGGGTTAACTGTGGGGGGGGGGGGATTGTGAAGATTCAACTGGGTGACTGTACTATGTAGGTCCACTAGGGTGAGATAATCCTTAAGAGAGTGAGGGTATAAACCCGAAAGGGTACCTTCCCTCGTAATAAAAGTTAGAGCACCTAACACACTGTAAGCCTAATGTGAGATCCCACACTGCGTTTCTCTATCTAAAACAACTCTGTACACAGAGGAAAAAAAAAAGAAGAGCACTCAAAACTTATCCTATAATGAGAATGGTGAGGGGCTTATCCAGCTGAGAACAGCGAATGGAAAACCCTCTCACTTCTGTGGGGCCTATGGCAAAGACCACCAGTTCTAGGCCAAACCCACCAAGCACTAGGGTAACTAACAAAAACCTGTAATGTACTGTTAGACTGTAGTCAATGTACAAATATCGACAGCTATACCCCAGAGCCTAGCAGGAGTTATCCAGAAGCTTTTACTCAGTTAGGGAGGGGGAGGAATGCGTATGTCTGGAAAATAGGTGCTTTCCACTATGTAGCTGCCATCCAGCTCAAAAACGAAAGGGAGCTATTACATAGATACATAGATACATAGACAGTGTCGGCAGATAAGGGCCTATGGCCCACCTAGTCTGCCCATTTGAGCTTGTAAGTTCAGTTTGTTTTCCTAGAAGTCTATTTCCCCTTACCCCTGACCTCTAGAATTCCTTTATGTCTATCCCATGCATTCTTAAATCCCGTGATTGTTTCAGCCCCCACCACTTCCTCTGGCAGGGTGTTCCCTTGTCCACCACCGTTCTGTGAAGAAATTCTTTCTCATGTTTTCCTCTGAATCGTCCTCCCTCCAACTTCATCCCATGCCCTCTAGTCCTGAAACATCTTTTTGCTTAAAAATAGTGTTTTCCTGCACCCTGTTCCTCCCTGTAAGATACTTGTATGTCTCTATCATATCCTCTCCCTCCTCTCCTCCAGGGAGTACATGTTCAGTTCCTTCAACCTGTCTTCATAGGATTTGTGATGCAACCCATGCACCATCTTTGTTGCCCTCCTCTGAACCTTCTCTACCCTGTCTATGTCCTTACGTAGGTATGGTCTCCAGAACTGTACAACTGTACTCCAGGTGGGGCCTCACTAGTGTCTTGTATAGCGGAATTATGACCTCCCTTTTCCTGCTGGTGATGCCCCTAGCTGTTACCAAACAGATACGCGTATTTAACCAAACAATAGTGTAAAGATCAGCTTCAACTGTCTATACCCACGAGTTGGCTGAGCTATAACCCAGGCAGTGCAGGTTCAGAGAGGGACCCACAACCTCCATGAAAAGAGCACCAACAAAGATGCAAATGTTTCTGAAGACAAACAGCATATTAAACATATTCATAAACTCCTATCGCTTTAACTCTCAAGCCAATTGGCCCACATACATACAACAGAGTATCTCAGAGGTAAAGTCTCTATCGGGGGGGGGGGTACCCTCAGGTGGCCTGGCAAGTATACAGAGCAGCCTAGCATGAGGTACTAGGGCCCCAATCGAGGATAACTGTTAGTAACAGCAGCTCCATTTTAGACCCCTAAAGTGTTACCCCCCTAGTGAGCGATGACATCCTCCCCAATGCCCCCAGACACAAAACCTTGGGTACTTATCTGAGAACCATCTTTTGGATGGTTGTTCAAGTTGAATTAATGTTTTCAGGTGGTTGCACCATGGATTCAAGGCCTGGTGGCCTGGTGGTGCAGCGGAGGCCACTGGTTTCAGTTCTAAGTCCTGCAACGGAAAAGCAGCCTCAACGTCCTTGGCCCAAGAGGTCTCAGTGCCCACCAAGTCTGAATCTTTACATTCATCAGTGGAAAGTTCCATAGTGCTCAGTATGTCCTCCTTCTGAAGTGATTCAAGTGGCTCAAATCTGTTCTTTGAAAAGTAGGGGCTGGTATACATGATTTCCTAGCCTTCCGCTCTGCTAACACTCTGTTCGGTACCAGCCTCATGTTGTCTGCGCCCTTGCGGGTGATCTCTTATAGAGTGTGGGGATTGTGGAGACCTCTTCTGAACTTTAGGGTTCCTGGGCTCCAGCCCCTTCTTGAAAGACTGGGGGGGGGCCAGGCCCCAGGTCACCTGGGGTATCAGGCTTCTGAGGGGGGTTCCTCGGCACTTGGTCATTAGAGTGATTCACACCATCAGCACAGGATTCTGAGGGGGCAGAGGTAGGCCAGGTCACTGAAATATAATCAAGTGTGGCCTCAGGAGTGGCAAATTCATGTGAAATTCCGTTCACTGTAATTTTCAATATAGCCGGATACCGGAGAGCAAAGGGTATTTGCAATTCGTGTAATCTATGGCGTATTTCTGTAAAGGCTCTTCGTTTGTTTGCAAGTTCCTTCGAAAAGTCCTGAAAGATCATGATACAATGACCTCTCCATTGCAGTGCCCCAAGCTCCCTTGCTCACCCCTGTATAGCTTCTTTTTCAGCAAAATTTAATAGTCTGTCGATAATGGGCCTCGGTTTGTCTCCCACTGGTGGTTTAGGTTGCAGTGACCTGTGCGCCCTTTCTATCATTATCCTAGTGGTCTGGGGGAGATCCAGTACTTCAGGCAAAGCTGTTTGGAGAAAGTGAATGGTCTTGCCTTCCTCACAACCCTCAGGGAATCCCAGGAACTGCAAGTTGTTATGGCGGCCCCTATTCTCGAGATCGTTGAGTTTGTCTTGTAGTGCGATGATTTGTGCAGCTTGATTCCTTAGAGTGGTGCAATGACCTTGGGCCTCATTGTCTTGTGCTGATGCTTTTTGTTCTACTCAGTCTAGTCGGGCATCAATCTGTTGAATTGAGACTGCAGTTGTATTAGAAGCCAGAGTTAGAGCATCGATACTAGTAATAATGGATGTGAACATTTCTCTGACCGACAGGTCCTCAGTCTCCTTTCTTGAGTGTGCCATTAGGCCTGTAGCACAAGCAGCTCAGTGGCAGACAAACAATAATCACAACTCCCCGACATCTGATCAGATCCTTGGTCGATATCGAAGCTGTTAGAGTACTCCAGTTACTAAATCTCGAGAGTGTCCAGGGAGAGACCAACTTCTAGACGGATTTTTTAATAGATCTTGGCTCTGGGGTTGTGGCAGTGAATTTTTAGATCACCATCTTGTTTGCAGGTTAGCCACGCCTCCCTGCCATTTAGTATCTAAAGGAGCCACCTCTCCCTCTCCCCCTCCCCATGGCTGGATGTATTCCTAGAATATAAGTCACTAGCTTTTGCATAAAGTGAGGGAATGTTCCCTGCATCCTATTGCATAGGAGCAATCAGTGGTGAATATGTAACAACTGAATGATAATTAGTTTATGGAGTAAGGAGGCTGTGACAAATGGAGTCAGCACCTGTCTGGAAAGCCAGTTACTGGCCTCAGATTGCCCCCCCCCCTTCCACAATGGCTCCTTCATTGACACAAGGTTTAAAATGTGCCACCACTGAGTTTTAGGAAAAAAAGGCGTAAGTGTAGGACTAAGGACACCACTAGCTGTTTAGCATACTGCTACACAACCAATCCCGTTGTTCTCACAGAACTAATAGAGTGTCTATTAGTTCCATGGTGGTACTGTGGGTAGTTAGTAAATGCATGCACTGTGCTATGCTGTGTTGTGCTGCTGTGCTAGCAGTAGGGATCGTAACAGAGAGAACTGACCTTCTACCCAAGTAAAGAAATAAACAAATTGGGGGGGGGCAGGGCCCCCCATTTCTAACAAAACCATGTGATATTTATTTTTTTATGTTTGCTTGTGTATAGACAAGAATCAGTTTGTTATAATGTATGGTATTTCAGAGGTGTGTCGGTGTCATGTCCAATGCAGGAGAGGCTGCATTGGGCTCATCACTGGCAGACCAATGACCACACAAGGTAAGTATGACAGTGGTCACAGTCAGAGGGTGAAAACTTCATGCAGTTGAAAGTACTGAAGTGCTTCAAGGAGAGAGCACTTTGGTCCTCTCATTTACATAACTCCAGCAGTCAGCTGAGTGGTTTTACAAATTTGTGCTCTCATGCTGCATCTGTAAAGGCTGAATGAATGTCTGCTAAACTGCCCAAGATGGCATCACTCGTGTTCCCTTTCTCGGGTCTTTGTTGGCCGACTGGCTGGCTGGAACTCACTCTCATCTGGTAAAAGAAGCAGACAAATAGCTACCCCATTCCGACATTACAGGTTCATACTGGAACAAAGCCACCATGATACGACACCAGCCCTCTTAGCGCCCATGCCCACTCATGCTCCATGCCACTCACTATGGTTCTGCAAGTGTCTCTCTCTCCTCTGCCTGTGTTCCACTCAGTGTCTCCTGTCATTTCACAACATTTAGATGTCATACTTTCCCTATGGAAAACGTAACCATTCATATGCAATAACATTTTACTGGATATACACTGTACATAGTTTATGGCATCAGTTCAGAAGCTGCCTAGCAGTTTGTATTGGACTTGCTTATTTACAGTAGAATACATGCAGACTCTGTATTTTTAACACCTGCCACTTCACCCTTGCTCTTATTCACAGGCTGTACATTAAGTTTGTTTTGCAAAATATTTCAATGTTAACGTCAGTGACAGATTAGTCATATTGGGCCCTATGCACGAAAAACTGCATTGCCTACGTGCCTTGGATCTGGGGTGCATAGGCAACTGCACTGGTAAATGCCACACAGTGGAGGTCCCATGGACCCCTGGCAGCATTTACCAATGGCACACAAGTGCAGCACAAAGCACTTATGTGCCCACCTCCAATGCCTCTTGGGGACATCCACGCAAGGGGTGTGTTGGGGCCATGCCTGCACTACACAGCATTCACAAAGCCGCATAGTGCCAGGCTTAGGGAGTGCCGGGTACACCTGCTGAGACCAGGCATAACTCAGTATGCGCCCCCATTTTCCATAGCTTCTGGGTGCGGTTGCAACACACATATGACCTCTGTGCTGCCCCAGCCCACTATGCTGCAGGGGAGGGCTGGGGCAGCAGTGTAGGTGCCAGCCTGTTGGTTTCTCAGCAATGCCGCTATACGTGACTCACCGCTTCCCCTTGCGCCCTCCGTGGGGCACAAGGGAACCACTCAGGGAGCCTATACAGGCATCCAATTGGATGCCTGCCCAGGTCCATGGCTCAGCCTGACTGCCCATGTGACCATGCGTGCCAGAGGGGTGGGGCCATATACTGCAGTCATGCAGTGGCCACCGTTTATGCATGTGGCCACCCGTGGATTTCCAGCAGTTGTGTAGCTGCATGGGTGGGGTACTTGCCTCATGCACATATTACCTGCCCCTTGGTGCATAGGGGCCATTAAGAATATCTTCACTTACATAAGGAATATAGGAATAAATGTATCTCTGTTATAAGTAGGGCAAAGGTTTTAACCTGTTACTGGTATGTGCTTCTAAAGCTACTTGCTCAGCCCCTCTTCCCTCCACATTTGTCACAATGGTAACGCTTGGCCCAGGCCTGCTCATATCCCAGTTCTCTGACTGCTTTTCGTAGAGCATTCTGAGGTCTCTGAGCTGCAAGTGATGAGATGGAGGATTTTTGCTTTGAGACCCATTTCCTTTTCAGCCTTTCACTCTCAGTCTCCAACTACTGGAACTGAGAACTTGCATTCACCTGCTCCATGCCTGAAGTAAACGCCACCTAAATCTGTATCAGTTGTTATGATTTCAAAGGAAGCTGCATTCATAAAGTTTATTTAAACTTTATTGATGGGAGCTGGATTACAGTATCTGCTGTGCCAAGTTTTGAAAATGGTGGAAGCAAAGTTTTCTTCCAATCAGAGATCAGGAACACCATCAGTTGCTAGGTAATGGGATAGAGGTACATGGGGAGGGGGAGCTTACATAAAAACTCTTGCTTTGGGACCCAGAAAGAGGGTCTAGCAATAGAATAGAAGTATGAGATCTTGTAGTCAGTGAATTTCTACAGCTGCATTACATGAGCACTTCTGAGGCAGGATTTTAAATCAGAGCTTTCCTGTAACCATTTCTAGCCCGCACTAACCATGCTGTGGTTATTAAAATGAATTTATTAAAATATATTTCAACTGAGTAACTCCTTGAGCATATTAGCAGTGTACTTTTGGAAAGTCCTATAGATATTTATTATCAGAGATGTAATTTGTTTGTGCGTCTAATACACATTATTGTAGGCTCCCTGACCCCCAAACACAACTGCCTCCTCAGGCCAGACGTAGGTGTCTAGTTTTTTTTCCATCTCCAGTTTGCTGCTCACTTTATCAGACACCCTCATCCCAGAAACCTGGCTGATAATAGGAGTTTCTGGTGTAAGTTGAGGATTAAGGACCACATCGTAAGATGTGCATAAATTCCGAATGCTAGCTTTTTAGTGTACTAACTGTCTGCCACACGCAGTTCCCATAATGTTTTAAGAGTATTGCTTTACAAACTGAACAAAATTTGGGGGTGAGGGTGAGGGACAAAGACACCCACATATAACAAAAATATAAATATCAGCTGTCTTTTGTTACATGGGGTCTGTGACCTCCCCTCTTTTTTGTTTGCTTATGTGTGCACAGGAAACATTTTGTTACAATAAATGACATTTCAGAGATCTGTCAGTGTCATGTCCAATGTGGGTCAAGCTGCTATGGGCTCATCACTGACAGACCAATGACCACACAAGCTGAGTATGACACTGGTCACAGTCTGAGGGGCAGAGACTTTGTGTAGTTGAAAGGACTGAAGTGCTTCAATGAGAGAGAGCTTTGGTCCTTTCATCTGCATAAAGCTGTCTGGCAATCAGCTGAGCAGCTGTACGGATGTGTGCTGTCATGCTGTGTCTCTGAAGGCTGAGTGAACATCTGCTATACTGCCCACCAAGATGACCTCACTCATGCTCCCTTTCTCGAGTATCTGTTTGCTGAGTGGCTGGCTGGTGCTCGCTCCCATCTGGTCAAAGAAGCAAACAACAGCTGCATTGTTCCAACACTATAGGCTCATGCTGAAACAAAGCCACCATGTTATGATGCCAGCCCTCGTAGTGCCCTGACCCACTCAGGCTTTGTGCTGCCCATTGTGGTGCTCCATGTGTCTCTCTCCATTGACTGTACTCCCACTCCTTCTTTCCTGTCATTTTATTTATTTGTTTATTGAAACCCCCAAAGAATTACCTTTGAGCTCATTTACAAAGGTTCCATGTCAAATACATTGCCACAAGAAAACATTACAAATACAATAAGCAATTCCAGAGGAAACGCAGTCGAGTCAGGCTCAAAGCACTTAAAGAGGGAGTCTGGTCAAAAGTACTGCTTTGCAGAATCAGAATCTGCCTACCCCCATTAACTCTCATATCAAAAATTAGGTTTCTACATTACTCTGTTTTAAAGTTATGAGCTATTTTGTAACCCTGATCTCACTCCCTGTTCAAAAAAAAGCTAGTTTCTGTGAAAAGCCACTGATGATGTCACAACCAGAACTCACAGACCAGTCTTCATTGTCAGCAACCTTATTGGATCTGTTGCTCTGAAGTTATAGAAACTGTAGCTGCAGTAATCATTAAAAAAATGACAGAGTAGCCTGCAGTGCTTGCATTTACAGAATGTTCAGATGCATGTTACTGTACTCTAGAGTGCATCAGGAGGTGGTTTTGGAATGTAGTGCTGAATCAAAATATAGAATACGAACATACAAATATACGAATGTGCCAACAGAAACAGACCACCAGTCTCTTTAAGTCTGCTCAAGTGTGCAGCTAGCACCTGTAGTTTGCAACTGCCCCACCCCCCCTTTGTCATCCCACTGCCACCCAGTGCCACCCCACCTCCCTCACCCTCATCATCCCACTGCCACCCCCACCCCACCTCACTCCATGTCAAAGTGGTGTACAATTTTAGAATGTTTTGGGGGGGAACATGCAATCGTTGCATGTGGCAGGATGAGCCACTTCACAGTGTGGTGGGACACAAATTTTAGAATGTGACAGGGACGCACATCAAGGAATTTAACAGAGACTGGGAATTCTGGAATACAGTAAGGATATACACTGTCAGAATATGACAGGACACACCATTTTTGTTTTGAAACCACGTGTCCTTGACACATTCCAGAATTGTATGCACCCACCACATTTCAAAATTGTGCATTACATCCTCACCACAATCCAACATTTTGCATCACAGCCATATTCTGAAATTGCGCACCCCGGCACATAACAAAACTACAGATTCAAACAACGTTCCAAGGTTGTGTTTCAATGCTACATTCTGAAACTGTCAGTGCCACATCCCAAAGTTCTGCATCTGTGCCACATTCCGAAGTTGTGCGTCAGTGCCACATTCTGAAGTCATGCATCAGTGCCACATTCTGAAACAGTGTGTCAGTGCCACATCTCGAAATAGTGTGTCACCATCACATTCCCAATGTGTACACCACCACCATATTCTGAAACTGTCATTGTCACATTTGGAAATTCTGCATCATCACCACATTCCAAAAATGTGTGCCAGTGCCACATTCTGAAAATGTACATCAGTGCCACATTCTGAAATCGTGTGTCACAGCCACATTCAGAAATCGTGCATCATAGCCACATTCCGAAGTCGTGCATCACCACCACATTCCAAAATCGTGCGTCACCACCACATTCTGAAATCTTGCATCACTGCCACATTCCAAAATTATTCATCACCACCACATCTGAATTTGTGCATCACCTTCACATTCCAAAATGATGCATGACAACCACATTTCAAAATCGTGCAAGGCCGCTACATTCTGAAATCATGCATCACCGCTACATTCTAAAATCACGCATCACTGCCACATTCAGAAATCATGCGTCACTGCCATATTCCAAAATTGTGTATCACCACCACATTCTGAAATTGTGCGTCACTGCCACATTCTGAAATCGTGCATCACTGCCACATTATGAAATCTCGTGTCACTGCCACACTACAAAATCATATCTCACCACCACATTCTGAAATCGCACATCACCGTCACATTCCAAAATAATGCATTACTGCCACATTCTAAAATTGTGCATCACCACTGCATTCTGAAATCATGCATCACCGCCATATTCCAAAATCATGTGTCACTTCCACATTCTGAAATTGTGCGTCACTGCCACATTCCGAAAATGAGCATCACCGCCACATTCTGAAATCATGCATCACCTCCACATTCTGAAATCGTGCATCACCGTCACATTCCAAAATAATGCATGACCACCACATTTCAAAATCGTGCAAGACTGCCACATTCTGAAATCATGCATCACTGCCACATTCTGAGATTATGCGTCACCGCCACATTCCAAAATTGTGCATCACCACAATATTCCGAAACTGTCACATTCCCAAACTGTGCATCACTGCCACATTCCAAAATTGTGCATCACTGCTACATTCTGAAATTGTGCATCACTGCCACATTCTGAAATCAAGCATCACAGCTGCATTCCGAAATTGTGTGTCACTGCCACATTCTGAAATTGTGTTTCACCACCACATTTGAAAATTGTGTGTCACTGACACATTCCAAAATTGTGCACCACTGATACATTCTGAAATTGCGTGTCACTGCACTGCCACATTCTGAAATTGTGCATTACCACCACATTCCAAAATTGTGCAGCACTGCCACATTCCGAAACTAAGCATGTCTGCTCTACATTCTAAAATTGTACCTGCCCTCCATGTTCTGAAAAAGTGTGTTAACTTCCAAATTCCAATACTGCCTGTCATTGCCACATTCTGAAAGTGAGCATTCCCACCATATTCCAAAACTGCACATTCCCATAACATTCTGAAAACAAGCATTTGTCAATGCCGAATGTTTGCTTGCTGGCATTGGCAGTGATAGAGTAGAAGTTACAGAGCTGCGTAACAGAAATGGCAGTGACGTACTGAACTGAAGCCAACCCCACCACCACCCTGCAGAGAGTGACAGGCATTGGTGTGTGCCTTTGGGTCATCAGGCATAACGGCCACACCATTTCACCACACCCCACCCTACAGACACTGACAAGTGTCAGGGTGTTCCTTGGGGTCTTTGGCCCTTATGTGCACCCCATTCCATCAGAAAATACGGTTACATGGGTGCGATATAGGAGAATGGGGTGAACTTTGGGGCTGAAGAGTCCAAGGCATACCTCGATGCCTCTCACTGGCTGCAGGGTGTGGAATGGTATGAGCATTACAGGCAAGAATCCCAAGTCACACCCCTGATGCCTGTCATTCTCTACAGGGTTTGGCATTATGGTTGGAAACCCTAATACCTCAGGCATTCGTTGATATTTTCACTCCAAATTTTCAACATGTTTTTTTTGTGACCCCACCTCATGAACAGTGGCAATATCAGTTTGTTAGCCGAAAGCTGCTTATGCACAGCGACTATGGAATTTAGCACCACAGGTGCAAAAACATTCTGAACAGGATGTAAAAAATGACAGCTGTACTGTTCATGGGGAGGTGTAAAAAATGGCAATGTTGCAAATCTGCAATAAAAATATTAAAAAAAACTGGTGAAGTCATGAGCGTACATAGAAACTGTGCAACACACACCCATAATATAATTAGGTTGGAGATTTTTTACAGCAGATTGTCAACTCAGGCATTTTGGTGCCTCTGATCATGAACAGTGTCACTGTGATTTTCTTTATCTGTCCCGAACAATGATTTCCCACAGCGACCACGCATCTCTGCCCTGAAAGTGTGCAAACACACTTCGGCCATGTTGTGAAAAATGACAGCTGTACTGTTCATAAGGAAGTGTGGAAAATGCCACTGGTGAAAATCTGGACTGAAAATATTACTAAGTCATGAACTTACGAGGGTGCGTGGAAACTGCGCAATGCTCACTCGTAACACAGTCATTTATGGACTTTTGTCACCAAATTTTCAACATAGCCAATTTTAAGACCTCTGCTCATGAACAGTGTAATCTGGATTTTCATAATCTGTCCCAAACATTGCTAGACACCAACAGCACCATTGTGCGCTACATGCAAAAACACATTTTGGGTGACATATGAAAATGGCAGCTGTACTGTTCAGAAGGAAGTGTAATAAATGGAAATGTTGAAAATCTGGAGGAAAATATTGAAAATTTGTGAACCACGAAAAGTGAGGAACCGCGCAATGCACGCCCTGTGAAACAGTCATTTTTAGGAATTTTTTCACCAAATTTTCAACATAGCCATTTTAAGACCTCTGCTCATGAACAGTGTCACTGTGATTTTCTTAATTTGTCCCATACATTGATTTCAGCATACCGACTAAGCCATTTGTAGCAGCTACATGGGGCTGCACTTTTTGGGTGAGATGTGAAAAATGACAGCTGTACTACTCATAAGAAGGTGTGGTAAAATGGCAATGTTGAAAATCTGGAGTGAAAATATTAAAAATTCGCGAACTTACGAGCGTGCGTAGGAACTGTGCAACGCATGCTTGTAAAACAGTAATTTTTAGAATTTTTCACCAAATTTTCAACATAGCCATTTTAAGACCTCTGCTCATGAATATTGTCACTGTGATTTTCTTAATTTGTCCCATACATTGATTTGCACACAGTGTGCCTTTGGCTAAGCTACATGAGGAAACAGCGCTTTTGGTGAGATGTGAAAAATGACAGCTGTACTACTCATAAGAAGGTGTGGTAAAATGGCAATGTTGAAAATCTGGAGTGAAAATATTGAAAATTTACGAACTTACGAACGTGCGTAGGAACTGCGCAATGCAGGCTCGTAAAACAGTCATTTTTTGGAATTTTTCCACCAAATTTTCAAAATAGGCTTCTTGAAAGCCCACCTTATGAACACTGGCAGTGTTGTTTGGTTACTCGGCCCGGAAAGGTGATTTCATGCAGTGACTGCGAAATCACCCTTCGGGCCCGAATAACGCCATGACAGTGACAGCATTCATGAGAAGGGGTCCCAAAAACCCCATGTTGAAAATTTGGTGCAAAAATTCCCAAAAATGCCTGAGATATGCAACAAAGTTGAAAAAACCCGATCTATCCTATTATATAGCTTACCGGCATTTCCTCAGTTTGCGGTCGGCTTTGAAGAGTGCAGACGTGTTCCCGGTCCACCGATGATCATCGCGCCGGAGCTCGGAGGTAAGTATGAGGTGGGGGTGTGGGGAGGCAGGGTGCGCCAGTGGGTGGGGGCAGGAGACTACGAGGACCGTTTTTCTTTACAGGTTTTTTTATTACGACGACGCGGGCGTTTGCCATGCTGGGGTGGGCTCCCAATGTGGCACAAGGATGGCTGGGGGCATGGAGCTGATGGGGATTGGGCACCCCCGTTGGCCATAGTATCTATTGCCATGTTGGGGTGGGCTCCCAGCATGGCACCCTGTACTCTGGGGGAGGACAGTGGAGCTGACGGGGGATTGGGCACCCCCATCAGCTATACCATGAGTTGCCATGCTGGGGTGGGCACCCAGCGTGGCATGTGAAAGGCTTTGGGGGTGGGGGGAGTGCAGCACAGCTGACGGGAGATTGGGCACCCCTGTCAGCTATACAGTGTGTGCGTGGGGGGGCATGGGTATGCGTGCATGTGTATGTGTGTGTGTAGGGGAGCTGTGCGTGAACAGGCGATATCTGATCGCTGCTCACTGAAGCGTAGCTCCCCCTTTCAACTGTACACCACTGCATTTTGGAGCTGTCATAGACAGCTCCAGCATGCATTGGAGGACTGGGGCCGCGCCTGCCAACACACTGACTGAATTGGAGGAGGGGGTGACACACCTCTGAAAACTCGGATGATGGCACTATGTTTCTTGCACATGTGTGCAAGCAAACATAATGAGTATCACTGCCATATTCAAAAATTGCATGTCCAAGTTACATTCTAAAAGTATGCGTCCCTGCCTCATTCTGAAATTGCATGTGACTAACATATTCTGAAATAGAGTTTCTGCCACATTCTGAGATTCCGTGTCCATGCCGCATTATGAAATTGAATGTTGCCACCACAGTCTGAAATCAAGCATACATATCAACCACGTTCTGAAATTGTGAATAACCACCACAAGCCAAATTAATGTATCCAAGACACTTTACAAAATTACATATCCCTGACACCTTCCCCTACTATGTCTGAAGGAGAGATTGGTGGAACATCTGGTTGTCAATGGACTACAGGACCCAAGGCAGCATGGTTTCACCAGGGGGAGGTCATGTCAGACCAACCTCATTGAATTTTTTGACTGGGTGACTAGGGAGGTGAATCAGGGGAGGGCAGTGGACATGGCCTATCTGGACTTCAGCAAGGCCTTTGACACTGTGCCACATAGAAGACTATTACACAAACTGGGGAATATGGGTGTGGGCAGGACAGTAGTGTGGTGGGTAGGTAACTGGCTGGGTGGCAGGACACAGAGGGTGGTGGTAAATGGCTGTCACTCCACAGAGGGAAGAGTAACCAGTGGGGTACCACAGGGATCAGTGCTGGGACCGGTCCTATTCAACATCTTCATCAGTGACATTGCACAGGATCTAGAAGGCAGAATTTCACTGTTCGCTGATGACACAAAGCTCTGTAACAGAGTAGACACACACCAGAGGGTGTAGACAGAATGAGAAGGGACCTGCAGAAACTTGAAGAATGGTCAAGGGTTTGGCAGTTGAAATTCAATGCAAAGAAGTGCAAGATAATGCATATGGGGCACAAAAACCCTGGCACAATATATCAGTTGGGGGGTGAGGATATAGCATGCACCAAGCAGGAAAGGGATCCTGGGGTTGTCATCTCTGATGACCTCAAGGTAGGGAAACAGTGTGACAAGGCATCAGGTAAAGCAAATAGGATGCTGGGATGTATAGGCAGGGGCATCACCAGCAGGAAAAGGGAGGTCATAATTCCGCTATACAAGACACTAGTGAGGCCCCACCTGGAGTACAGTGTACAGTTCTGGAGACCATACCTACGTAAGGACATAGACAGGGTAGAGAAGGTTCAGAGGAGGGCAACAAAGATGGTGCATGGGTTGCATCACAAGTCCTATGAAGACAGGTTGAAGGAACTGAACATGTACTCTCTGGAGGAGAGGAGGGAGAGAGGGGATATGATAGAGACATACAAGTATCTTACAGGGAGGAACAGGGTGCAGGAAAACACTATTTTTAAGCGAAAAAGATGTTTCAGGACTAGAGGGCGTGGTGGACAAGTGGAACACCCTGCCAGAGGAAGTGGTGGGGGCTGAAACAATCACGGGATTTAAGAATGCATGGGATAGACATAAAGGAATTCTAGAGGGCAGGGGTAAGGGGAAACAGACTTCTAGGAAAACAAACTGAACTTACAAGCTCAAATGGGCAGGCTAGGTGGGCCATAGACCCTTATCTGCCGACACTGTCTATGTATCTGTATCTATGTATCTCCGACATTTCAAAACTGTGTGTCTCTGTCACATTCTAGAACTATATGACAACACCACCATGTTATGAATTTTTGCATCCCTGCCACTTTCCAAAATTGTGTGTCCCTGCTACTTTCTGAGTCAAGGTCACTGCTGCATTCCACAGTTGCAGTCTAGTGGCATTTCAAAATCTCATCTCTGCAGTGTTCTAAAAACTAAACATTTTTGTCATTCTAAAGCCATGTTTGCCGTTGTATTCTAACACCCCATCATGTTCTTAAGTACTATACCTTGCATCTGCACAGTACAGAAATGCATTCCCTGACCCACCCAATGTCAGCTTTCCTTTTTCAGATATTTACAACTGCAGTTTTATGTAATATTTTATTTTTATTTACTTATTTATCAGGTCTAGGATTACAATACCTTTGAGCCAGGGCTCTTTTACAAAGGTTCCACGTCAGGTTACAATTCAAACATAAGACATGTAAGTCAGATTACAAATTCAATACATAGGACAAGGTTACAAAAGTGTAAGCTAAACAGAGTTACAAAGCATCTGAGAAAGAAAACAAGTTTTGGAGGCTAGGTTACAAGGAGATAGCAGATGCGGTGCAGAGAGGATAGAGGACAAGAGAGAGGAAGAGTAGAGGGGGCAGAGAGCTATAGCGGAGGAGGAGGAGTGCAGCCAGAGGCATTGTTGTAGACATAACATGGGGAAGTGCATGCTAAGGGGTAACCAAGTGCTAATAGGAGGCAGAATATAGGAGAAATAAGTCTTGTAAGATAGTTTGCAAGAAGGACTAGGCTATGAGTTCTGGTTGTGACATCATCAGTAGCTCTTTACTGAAACTGGCTTTTTGGAACAGGCAGTACATTTAGGGTTACAAAATGACTTGTAACTTTTAAACAAAGTAACTTAGATATCTCATTTTTGGCATGAGGTTGATTGGGGATATGCTGATCCAAATTCTGGGGATGGCAGTATAGCCTAGAGGTTAGAGTAATGAGCTGTGAACGAGCTTGGTACATCCAGCAGACCAGACCTGGGTTTGATTCTCACAAATTCCACTTGCATACTGTTTGACTCTGAGCAAGTCACTTAACCACCCAATGCTCCCAGGTTGCCCCTGAAAACAGGCACTTGTGCCTAGTGAGCCTTACCCGGTTACCAAAGATAAAAAAAAATACTATTTAAACATGACAGCCAAAGGGGAGGTTCTGATCATGGGAGACTTCAACATGCCAGATACAGATTGGTCAATACCAGCAGGGACATCTGCCAGAACTAGACACTTGGTGGATTCCCTGCAGGGGGAGGGCCTCAAACAACTGGTACTACAACCCACAAGAGACAGGGCTATCCTAGATCTAGTACTGACTAACAGGGAAAGGATAATAGATCTCCAGGTAGAAGGTCACCTGGGGGCCAGTGACCATCACATGGTATGGTTCAATTTGGCCACTAGAACAAAATCATCCCATTCCAAGGCAAAAATATTGGACTTCAGAGGAGCTGACTTTGATAAGATGGCCAACAGAGTTAAGCTAGCCCTGGCAAAAAGAAATACAGGTGAGGGGGTACAGGCAAAGTGGGCAAGCATTAAAGTTGCAATACTTGAAGCAGCATCCCATTGTGTTAGTGAGAAAAGAAAGTGCAAAAGAAGACGGAAACCACTTTGGTTCTCAAACACAGTTGCAGAAAAGGTCAGAGCCAAAAGGCTGGCCTTCAGGAAATATAAGGGAACGCAGCAGGGTGAAGATAGGGAGGCATACCAAAACTTCCCTAAGGCAAAGGCCCAAACCGAGGAAACACTAGCACGAACAGTAAAAGAAGGTGACAAGACTTTCTATAGATACATTAGTGAAAGGAGAAAGCCCAGAGGGGGTATTGCTAAGATCAAAGGGGATAAGGGTGTGTGCGAGGAGGAGGAGGACCATGTAAAAGCATCTATCCTAAATAGATACTTCTGCTCAGTATTTACTGAAGAGAAGGTAGGGCAGGGCCCACAGCACAGCACCATGGACATGGGGGGGGGGTGTGCAGTAGTCCCTTCACAAAAGAAAAGGTCCTACAAGAGCTCGATCAGCTCAGGGTGGACAAGGCAATGGGACCTGATGGCATACATCCCAGGGTACTAAAGGAGCTAAGGGTGGAACTAGCACAGCCATTATGAGAACTGTTTAGTGAGTCTCTAAGCACAGGAGAGGTCCCAGAAGAATAGAGAAGGGCTCATGTGATTCCACTCCACAAGAGTGGTAGCAGGGAGGAGGCAGGGAACTACAGACCAGTCAGTCTTACCTCAGTAGTGGGCAAGATTATGGAGACACTCCTTAAGGAAAGGATAGTGCAACACCTGGAATCCATAGGAGCACAAGATCCAAGACAGCATGGGTTACAAAAGGAAGGTCCTGTCAAACTAATCTCATAGATTTCTTTGACTGGATAACCAGAGTGGTGGACCAAGGGGGAGCAGTTGATGTTGCCTACCTTTACTTCAGCAAAACTTTCGATACTGTTCCACATAGAAGACTGATTAATAAGCTAGGTAGGCTCTGGGTGGGTTAGACATTGGTCAACTGGGTGGCAAACTGGTTGTCGGGTAGAAAACAGAGAGTGGTGGTAAATGGTATACAGTCAGAAGAGATGCAAGTCACAAGTGGGGTACCTCAGGGATCGGTCCTGGGGCCAGTCCTCTTCAATATCTTCATCAGTGACATTGCAGATGGACTGGAGGGTAAGGTTTGTCTGTTTGCAGATGACACCAAGATCTGCAACAGAGTGGATGATCCAGATGGTGTGGGCAGAATGAGAAGAGATCTGGATAAACTAGCAAAATGGTCAGAAGAGTGGCAACTAGGGTTTAACGCAAAGAAATGCAAGATCATGCACATAGGAAAGAGAAACCCTGAAGCCACCTATAGGCTGGGAGGGGAGTTGCTGGCAGTCACAAGGGAAGAAAGAGACTTGGGCGTCATCATCACCACCGATGACCTGAAATCATCCAAGCAGACCTCTAAAGCAGTAGGTAAGGCTAGAAGGATGTTGGGGTGTATTACTAGGGGTATCACAAGTCAGAAGAGGGAGGTAATAATCCCTCTTTACAAAACACTGGTTAGGCCCCATCTGGAGTACTGCATGCAGTACTGGAGGCCACACCTTCACAAGGACATTAACCAAATTGAGGAAGTCCAGAGAAGGGCAACCAAAATGGTGCAGGGACTGCATCAGAAAACATATGAGGACAGAGTAACTGTACTCAATATGTATACCCTAGAGCAAAGGAGGGAGAGAGGTGATATGCTTGAAACATTCAAACACCTTAAGGACATTAACAAGGTGAAAGAGTCTAACATGTTTCAATATAAGAAAAATAGCAGGACAAGAGGACACAGTATGAGATTAGAGGGAGGCCAATTAAGGGGTAATGTGGGGAAGTTCTTTTTCACAGAAAGGGTGGTGGATGCATGCAACGGCCTACCTCAGGAAGTGGTGGATATGAATACAGTGCATGGCTTCAGACAGGCATGGGATAGGCATAAGGAAGCAATACAGATGAGTATGACTAGATAGGCCATTGACAGAGCAAAGGCCTATGGCACATTCATAAGGTAGAAAAAGAAATGGGCAGACTGGATGGGCCTTGCGGTCCTTTTCTGCTGTCAGCTTCTATGTTTCTATGTTTCTGAATTTATTGATGCCAGAAATTTTGGTTGGATTCCCTCTTTAAGGCAGAACAATTGCGTACAGCTTTGAAAAAAAAACAATGTATACAGATTGTTGTATAAAAAGTCAAAGGTAATGTACAGAGAGAAACCATATAAAACTGTTTAATGGTTACAATCACACTGGACTGCAAAGGTAAACCACAAAGAGCTTTTAAACTGATTAAACTTGTTTCAACAACATTTAGATGCCATACTTTCTCTATGGGAAACAGTAACCATTCATATGTGAAAACATATTACAGAATATATACACTGTACATAGTTTATGTCATCAGTTCAGAAACTGCCTAACAGTTTGTATTGGACTTGTTTATTTACAATATGGTATATTCAGACACTGTATACTTAATGGTGTCATGTCAAAAAGGCGAGTCAAAAACAGTGACTCAAAAACAGCTCTTGTCATTTCAGGGATGTAGTAATTATAGCCCATGTTAAGCTTTGTGCTGTTGAGGGTATTGATCTTCTGGTTTACTTTTTGTGGCTTGGAGATGGTTAGTTTTAGTTAGGGGGGTTTCAGGGGTGTGTGTGGGGATGCTGCCCCTGCAACTGACTTATAATGGGGGGTTTTGCTGTCATTGTTTGGTGCTGTATTGCAAAGCGCCATTATTGGCCTTGCTGTTTTTGACTTGCTGTTTATGCCCCGCATGGTTTTACAGGCACAGTTTTGACATGGAACCACTTTTAACACCTGCCACGCTGTCCTTGATCTTATTCACAGGCTGCACAATAAGTTTGTTTTGCAAAATGTTTCAGTGCTGAAGTCACAGACAGTTTGGTCATATTAAGAATACCTTCACTTACCTAAGGAATACATGAATAAATGTATCTCAGTCATAAGTGGAGTAAATGTTTTAACCTGTTATTAGTATATGGAATGTTATAATGAAGTCAAAACTCTGGAATACCATGGCCAAAACCAAAAACAGAAGTCACTGCAAGCAGAGAGGGTGCCAGCCAGAGAGTGGGCTTACACTTCAGAAAAAGAAAAGAAAAAGCTTGATGCTGCTATGCTGAGCTTAGACTCTTTCAAATAGTGCAAAACAGCTAAAGGGCATCAAAACGCCAGCAAGGTAATCAGCAAGAGCAGTCCCACTAAAAAACACTGCATTTTGAACCAGCAAAAAGCACCTTTCTTTTCTTGTTTTTAAAGTGTGAATGTGCTCATCGTGTGCTGACTGCTTTGCTCGTACAGTATTAGTATATAGAATATTGACTGATATCTTAAATTTGGTGAGAGGAGTGACCATCTGACCAGATACAGACAGTAAATTCCTTGATGCACTAGTTCTGTACCTCAGACAGTTCATCTTCTAGAAACGGTTCAAGTACAATAATATCTGCTCAGTGGTCTATGCCTGCTACTAAAATAGGGCATTGGTTTTAAATTGTCCATCTGTAGCACAGAAATTGATTCCAAAAAACTTGTGCAATTATATGTGCGTGTCTCTCTCTCCTCTGCCTATGTTCCACTCAATGTCTACTCATGTGCCTCAGACTGAGGGGAGAATCTGTCACGTGACCTGTGTGTTTGTCCCCGTAATCAGTGCTCACACTCCTTATCCCTCCAGCAGCCACCATGAGCTGATGATGAGTGGGCTCCTCTACCAACAAGCCCATCCACATGTACATGCTGGCTCTGAGGCTGGACCACACCAGCACAGCAGCAGCAGCTTCTGCATGTACAGGCCTTGACTCCAAAATGGAGGGCTTGGAATGGGGCAGCAGCATCCCATGGGTCTGGGCATTGATCAGGGTACTGGGGGGGCATTATAAAAATTTAAACTATTATTGCACATTCTATCATCGCTTGTTCTTTTCTTTTCTTTTCTGCTTTCCACTTATGTTTCTGTTTTGGTATAAAATAAGATATAAAGGGAGGCGCACTTGATTGAATGATGCATTTGCTGAAATACACAATGCAGATTTCAAAGGAAGCTGGATCACTGGTATAAAAACTGATTCGAGTTTGCATGGAAATAAATGCAAGTGATCAGAAGTGAGTGCCGAGCCTGTAGTGTCTGCAAGGGGGTTGGCTGACTTGGTGGATACTGCTGTTGTGTTTAATCTGGGGAGGGAATGATGTGTTTGGAGACACAGACGGCAGTGGGACCTGGAGTATTCTGGTACAGAACTGGTGCTGATGATGCAAAAACTAACCCTGAAATGACAAAAACTACTGCAAAGCCCCAGGAAATTACATTTGCAGGTTTGACATTAAAGGCCGCATAGTGAATGTCAGATTACAGTTTTTCTTTTACAGAGTTAAAGGATGAGGTAGCTAGCTAGGATTCATCATATCTAATTTTTAGAGGGCCTGTCTTACCAGGAATTTTACTTCCAGAAGATGTTCTCTTTATGACACATCCTTTAAAAGATCTGATGCTCTTACTATGTATCTTTATTCATATTAAAAGTATATGCTAAGGTGTCAGTGAATGGACTTTTTAAATTCATTTTCTTTTCCAAAGATTATTTTTTACAAAGCTCAAAGTGAAGTGCAATACAATATGACAAAATATGTATGCATATATTTGCAGGCAAAGTTACATACATAAAGTTGAATCCATCCACACTGCCCCATCTTGTGTAATTTTTCAAGTCCTGGCCAAAATGTATTTTCGCACTTGGGGTGCAAAATGACATTTAGGTCAATATTTTACAAATGATACCTGTCATGTTCTAGAGCTGTGCGGAATGAGAAAATTCAAAATTTGCAGAATTTCAATGGAATTCCATGAAATTCCACAAAATTCCATTGGCATTTTGTAGAATTTTTGAAATGTGCTGATTTGGTCATAACTCAGCTGTCAAGTAACCTAGAGAGCTGAACATTGACATGAGTACTTGTTGATACTGTAGGTGCTCTAACAGGGCACCAGGTTAATATGCTGCAGATGATGCCATGCAAGAATAATTACACTGTGTAAAGCGTGTAATGAAATTCAGCGACAGGGGTATGATAACAGTAGTACACTACAGCTACCTCTGTCACTGACTAGGAATTGGAGGAAGGGCTAAAGACACCACACGTGCTATGCCTGGTTGAGCTCCTCCTGTGGTGGAGTGGCGAAGGCACAAGCACCTGGCACAGTGGAGGCCTGGGGATTGGGATTTTATTCCCTGTCTCCCAAAATGTTTTTTTTTTTTTCCAAAAAAAAACCTAAGTTTCCACGCTCTGAGTTTCCCCTTTCCCCTCAGTCCACACTCCCCTTGGAGTTACTTAACTCAGTTGGCAGGGTGTGGGGGATGACGCCCCCTATGAAAACAAAGATTTTGTAATGTGTCCCACTGGTGTGCACTTTTGTGTTGTGGTCAGCATTTTCTGCAGATCTTATTTTGTCGCATGCCATAATGTCTGCAGCATTGTTGTTTTGCACAGTTTCATTCACAACATAATGACTCCATGCCCTCATAGGTGCTCAAAGCCTGTTATTTTATTTTTTGTGGGAAATCATGAAAATTTTTAGCTGCATGTTACTCAGAAACTTTTGGAGCTAAACCTATGTAACTAGGTACATACATAAATGTACTAATAACCCTTATACCTGCAAACTTTTATAACATTTTGATGAATGCTTTCAAAATTATACTAAAATAACTTCAATCAAAACTTTGGCAAAATGCTGGTTACCTATAGCATGCCCCTTTAAAGCTTGATACTTAAAACTTGGTACTCATACCCATGTTGCATGTTTATTTAAATCCTGACACTGTGGAGAAATTTGGATAAACATTTTAAAATTAGATGGAAATAACTGAACATTAAATTTTGATTAACTGTATGGCCACCCACAACTCACCCCCTTTCAATCTAGGACTCCAAAATGTGGTACACTAATGAAAGCCTTTACTGTTGCTATACCTGCCAAATCTGATATCATTTGGATATGTACTTTGAAAACTAGACCAAAATAAATAAGATTTAAAATTTGACAAAATGCAGAGGAATTTTTGAAATGCATTAATTTGTTCACAACTCAGCCTTCTATTGGGCTAGAGATCTGAAGTTTAGCATGAGTACTTGTTTGTATGAGCTCTACTGGTGCTGCAAATATGACATTAGGATACATCATCTCAAAACAATAGGTGCTCAAAGTCTATAATTTTATTTGTTGTTGAACATTTCATGAAAATTGTTATCTGCATATAGCTCAGGCACCTTTGGAGCTAGAAATCTGAAATTGGGCACATATGTAAATGTCATAATATCCTGTACACCTGCAAAATGTTATAATATTTCAATCAATTCTTTCAAAATTATACTAAACTAAAATTTAAATTCTGGCAAAATGTTTGGCTACCTATAGCAGAACCCCCTTTAAAGTTTAAAACTTATGACTTGGTGGACATAACCATGTTGCATGTTTCTTTAAACCCTGACATGGTGGGGAAATGTGGATAAGAAATGTTAAAATTAGATGGAAAAAAATGAAAATGTAATTTTGATTAATCTTTGTCCACCAATAATTCAGCTTCCTTTCAGTACTGGACTTTGAAGTTTAGGACACGTATGCGGGCCATCGGTACCTGCACACCTGCCAAATGTGGTGTCATTTGGATATGTACTTGAAAAACTAGACTAAAATAACTGAAATTTAAAATGTGGTGAAAGTCTGCAGAATTTTCATGAAAATTCAAAGAAATTCCATTGACTCAGAATGGTAATTCCACAGGCATTTGACCAGAAAAATTTTATATTCTGCACAGCTCTAGAAGGGTCATAAAAAGACTATGTTGAACATTTGGGGTCAAAATGTGAAAAAAAACTTGGTTATGAAGAAATGTCTAATTCTTTGAACATTTAGTCATAACTTTATTTTTGCAGATTTTGGCTCCGAATGTTTAACATACTGTATCCCTTGTGTTACCCAAACATCATGAAGGGGACTGGTGTCATTTTTTAAATCCCATCTCAAACATGTTTTTGTAGTCCCACTGCAAAATCACCTTTCAGATGGGATTTAAAAAACTTCCACCAGTCTTGATCATAATGTCAGGTCATAAAAAGACCATATTGGAAATTTTGGGTCAAAATGTGGGAGCCCACTGGAAATTAGATATTGGCTCTCATCTGGCATAGTCTGGGTAAATACAGCCTCAAAATTTATAAAAGCAGGACACTGACATATTACATCTCATCTGGTCTATCCTGGATAAATATCTAGTAAAGCAGGACACTGCTAAAATAATACTGCATGTCACCTCTATTATCTTGGTTACATGCAGTATAAAACTGTAAAAAATCAGGGCCCAATTGTAAATGACATACTATATTTCATCTGGTCTATCTTGGGTAAATATATACAGTAGTAAAAATGTGTGCAAGCAGGACCCAGTGCAACACCATGCAAGCAAACATTTGGCATTGCAAATGCTTGTTTCATATGGGGGCCCCTACCCCCTGTAAATGTGAAGTCGGAGCCTGGAATTTCAGTATGCTAATGTAAGGGAAGGGATTAAAGCAACATAACTAAAGAGTTAACATGAAGTAGAGGCAGTATAGCGCAGTGGTCTAAGGCTCTGAGCTGCAAATCTGGTGACATCCAGCAGACCAGACCTGGGTTTGAATCCCACAGCTTCCACTTGCATACTGTGTGACCCTGAGCAAGTCACTTAACCTCCTTGTGCTCCCAGGTCGCTCCTGTAAAAAAAGCTTCCAGCTTAGTGTGCTATACCTGGTTAAACAACTAAATAAAAAAAAGTAGATAAGTCACTATGGGTCACCCTGGAGACAGGAAATGGCACCACAATCCGCATGGGAGTTGTGTACAGATTCCCATCTCAGGAGTAGGGAATAGACAATGAAATGATGGAAGGCATCCTTAAAATGGCAGAGAAAGGGGAGATATTGTTAATGGAGGCCAGATATTGACTGGAGCACCTTTGTTGCAGGCACATCCAGGAGCAGGGTCATTCTTGATGCCCTACAAGGGGCATGCCTCAGACAGCTAGTGTTGTAACCCACTTGGGAGGGAGCAGTCTTAGACCTGGTATTCTCAAATGGGGATGGAGAGAGGATCTCAGATTTAGAAGTGGGTAGCCATCTGGGAACAAGCGACCACCAAACCGTGTGGTTCACTATAAACACAACAATAGAGTCAAACCATACAAAAGCAAAAGTATTGGACTTTAGGAGGGCTGATGTTGGGAAAATGAGAGAGTGCCTCAGAAAAGCACTAGCAAATGGGCAAGAAGG
Source organism: Neoceratodus forsteri (assembly GCA_016271365.2). Classification (NCBI taxonomy): domain Eukaryota; kingdom Metazoa; phylum Chordata; order Ceratodontiformes; family Ceratodontidae; genus Neoceratodus; species Neoceratodus forsteri. The sequence continues at coordinate 736,618,235 of CM057454.1, forward strand.
AGGGGTGGAGGAACAATGGGGAATAATCGAAACAGCCATCACAGAGGCAACAGGCCTTTGTGTGAAGGGAATCAATAAAACAAAATGAGGGAAAAAAAGACTCTGGTTCTCAAAAGAGGTAGCAGAGAAGGTTAAGGAGAAAAGGATATCATTCAGGAAATATAAGAAAACACAGAAGGAGCAGGACAGAGAACTTTATTAGTTAAAGCAGAAGGAGGCAGGGAAGGCAGTCTGAATAGCAAAGGCCCAAACTGAGGAAAAGATAGCCAATTCTGTTATGAAGGGGGATAAAACCTTTTATACAGTAGGTACATTGGGGAGTAAAGAAAGACCAAGGAAGGGATACAGAGACTTAATAAAGGGTAGGGAATGATGACAGAGGGTGACAGTGAAAAAGCAGGGATACTGAACGAATATTTCTGCTCAGTATTCACAACAGAAGAGGACGGGGAGGTACCTAAACCAAACAAGAGAAACACTCTGGATAGGGGGGTTGATACCAGTCCATTCACAGAAGAAAGGGTTTTGAAAGATCTCTTGAAACTGAGGGTGGACAAAGCAATGGTCCTGATGGGATTCACCCTAGAATTCTAAGAGAACTAAGGGTAGAACTATTGACACCACTGTCTACTCTCTTTAACAAATCATGGGAGGATGGGGTGGTACCTGAGGACTGGAGGGTGGATGTGATTCCACTTCACAAAAGTGAGACCAAGGTAGAGGCAGGAAACTACAGACCGGTTATTTTGAATTCAGTGGTAGGGAAAACTATAGAATCACTTCTGAAGGAAAGAATTGTTGAGTACCTAGAGGCCAGTGGGGCACAGGACCCAAGGCAACATGGATTCACAGCAGGAAGATCTTGTCAGACGAATCTAATAGATTTCTTTGACTGGGTGATCAAAGTAGTAGACCAGGGAGGGGCTGTGGATATGGCCTACTGTACCTAGATTTTAGCAAGGCATTTGAGACAGTCCTATGCAAAAGAGTAATATACAAGTTAGCCAGCCTTGGAGTGGGTCCCAAGGTGGTATCCTGGATAAAAAATTGGCTGGACAACAGGACGCAAAGGGTAATAGTAAACAGAGTTCACAGTGAAGAAAGGAGGGTAACTAGAAGGGTACTGCAGGGTTGAGTACTGGGACCAGTCCTCTTTAATGTCTTTATAAGTGACATTGGAGAGCACCTGGAAGGAAAAGTATGTCTCTTTGCAAATGACACAAAGATCTGCAACAGGGCTGATACACAAGGTGGAGTGGAAAGGATGACAAGGGACTTGGCAAGGTTGGAGGAATGGTTAAATGTATGGCAGGTCAGATTCAATGTAAAGAAGTGCAAAGTAATGCACCTGGGAAACAAAAACCCAGGGGAAGAGTACACAATGAGGAGGGGTGAGATACGAACAGCAACAAAAATCAAAAGGGGGAGATCACGTGATGCCTACAGCCTAGTGGCAGCCTTCTGCTGGAGCTGCTTCCTCTCTCTCCTACATCTGCTGCAATCCTAGCTATATAGCTGTTAATTTCCACACTGAAAGATCACTGCTGTCTGCCAGCACTTATCTGCATCTAGTCTGACCTTTATTTCATCGCTGTTCCTGCTGTAATGGCTGCGATGGAGGCAGAGATGCGCCAGGCCTTGCCACACCATACACCACCAGTCTCATCTGTCAAGACTCCTAAGAAGGTTAAGGCCCAAGTGACCCACTCTACTCATCCCCCAGGACCATCCTTGACCTCTGGTCCCCTTACAGAAGAACGTTTCCTCCAGGAGCTGCTTCCCTTTTGTGAGTCTTTAGCAGACATTTCCTCACAGCTGAAGTCGATTCGTTCTGACATGGGGGAGATGAATCAGAAAATTAGAGATGTAGAGGGGAAAACTACCTCCTTGGAAGGCTGGAAGGATCAGACAGACACAGAAATTGCCAAGCTACGGCAGCACCTCTCTAAACTTCAGGTTAAATCAGAAGACCTTGAGGGCAGAAGCCGTAGTAACAATATTATTATCGTGGGCTTACCAGAATCACAAGAAGGTCCTAACGTGGTCACCTTTACTCAAAAGCTTATCTCTAAGATAGTTGGACCCTCTCCTTTCAGTCCCAGCTATAAAACTGAATGAGCACACAGATCACTTCGTCCGAGACCCCTGGAGGGTGCACCTCCCAGGCCACTGATAATAAAATTCTTGAGTTATTTAGAAAAGCAACATGTGCTCGCTAAAACCTGTGGATTGCAATCCATTCAATGGGAGGATAAAACTATTCATTTTACTCAGGACGTACCCCTTGATGTTCAGCAGAAACGCACAGCCTTTCACCCTGTGGTTTCCAAACTTGATCGCTGCCGGGATCAAGTTCCAAATGTCATACCCAGCAAGACTATAGGTTCAACACAATGGGAGCTGTCTCTCTTATGACAACTCAGCAGTAGTGAAGAAAGATCTGGCCGAGCAACTACCTAACCTGTTTCCAGATACTTGAATGTGAACTTTCAATATTGTGGTCTAATGCTCTCTTCCTTAGTTACATGTTTATGATATATGTTATACTTGTTAACATTGCTGGCTTTCAGGAGTTTTACTGACCTTCAGGCTTCCTCCAGTGGCTCTGCCTTTTCCCTTGTGTGGGCTGGGGTCCCCGGTGAATGGGGCCTGGTGGTGTTGGTTGTTGGCGGCTGTGGCCTTATTGTGTTCCCTTGGGCTCACTCCTGCAGTTTCCCCAGTTGATGGCACTCCCTCCTGGGACGTAATGTTCAACACCTGTTTCCTGGGGATCCCAGACTTGTTACACCTGTCCGGTCATTAATCTTTCCCGCACCTGGTTTTCTTCATAGTGATCTCCCTGTAGGACCAAGAATGATACTGTGGGACCCACTCGAGCCTGTTAAGGTATGTTTATTCCAATTTAGACATGGCTGTGTCAATCATTAAATGCTGCCTCCAACTCACCTGAACTGATTTGCCTGCTAACCTTAGGGATTCCCTTTACTGGGGGTTTGATTACCCTGTCTATTATCATAGGGCAGTGCTAAACCGACCGTTCCAGAGGGATGGCCACCTTCTGTGCTGCAATAGACACTACTCCCTGGATTAAAGTCCTGACAGGGCATCCTTTCCCATGAAGCCTATATTTCTACTGACGTGCTATGTCCGGAATTTTAGTGCAGTTCTACCCTTTGTTCACTATTACAGTGATCAAATCTATAAGGGAGAGGGGGCCCTAGTGTATGGCTTGCTATCATGCTGTTTTGCATCGTGTTCTGGCAGTTTGGGGGGTTGTGCCTGTTCAAGTCATACATATTGTTTTTTCTTGTTTTCCCTTTTTGTTGGGAAGTATTTGATTACTGGAGTTACTATCAGGCACATTGGGGTTGTTCCTCCTTCCTTCAGTAGCCGTCCCCTGGTTATACATTTTTTTCCTCAGGGGAAGGAGGTTGTACATTGTTATGTTGTTTGGGTTTTAATAGGGCACAAGAGTGGGACACTTACTAGTATTAATCTTAAGGGGCTTCAGATTAATGAATGGGTTTAGGGAGATGGTTTATGGGGTTTAGGTAACACCTATCTTGATTTGATTTTATATTTACCTCCTAAAGGAATGTTTTTTGTGGTATTTATCACCCTCTTCGACTCAATTGGCCTTGAAGGTTTCTGGTATTGTGCGAATATATGTCACAAGGCCACACCCTGCTATCTCAAAGTTGTGAGGGATGAACATATTTATCTTGCCATTTCTAACAGCGTCATGCTTATTCAGACAAGTTGCTTGCTTTTGTAGCCCAAGCTTTACGGGTACCATATTAGCATGTTACTATTTTATTATTGGGCTTTGTTCCTTTGGTGGATCTGTTATGATGAAGGGGGGGAGGATTAGAGTGTGCATTATTAGGGGCTTACTGTTCTCTCCTTTCTTACTTTTAACTCATATTTGGATGAGTGTCAAATAAGACAAATAATATGTATAAAATCCTGACATGGAATGTAAGAGGCTTGAGGAACCCCACTAAAAGATATCAGGTTCTGAAACAATGTGCTCTATTAAAGGCACATATTATATTCTTACAAGAGACCCATCTTCTGACTCAAGAACTCTCTTGGCTACATCAGCAAGGTGTATCTCAAATTTTCGCAACCGGTGACTCCTCCGCAAGCCAAGGGGTGGCTATCCTACTTATGGGAAACGTCCCCTTTTAATCTGGCATATCTGTTGCAGATCCGCAAGGTCACTATATTTTTGTTAAAGGACTTCTGAATTATAAAGAAGTAGTTCTAGGTAGTGTATACGGTCCGGTTGGGGGGGACGTTCACTTTTTTGCAGACCTGGCAAATAATTTGGCAACCTTACTCCCCTCTCCATTGGTTGTGGGTGGAGACTGGAATACATCTCCCACGCAGGACCTGGATAGGACTTATCTTCCCCTGAAATCTCTTACCTCCACTCAGAAGGCCGTGAGGGATTTCATGGACACACTGGGCTTGTGTGATCCCTGGCGAATCCTCAATCCCTCACTTCATCTTTACACTTTCTGTTCAAACATTCACCAATCATGGTCTCATATAGACTACCTATTAATTAGTCTCTCTCTTCTCTCTCTGGTCTTGACAACACAGGCATTGAACCAATAGTAATTTCAGATCATTCAGTAGCCTGGATAGAGCTCTCTCCTGAACCAGACATTCTGAAAGACACTATTTGGAAGCTCAACACCCAGCTTCTGAAAGATAAATCTACAGTATCACTTCGGCTATCCAATCTCTCATTCAGACTTTTACTGAACTTAATAAAGACTGTGTACCTAGAATTGATCATGAATGGTGCATGCTTAAATGTTTTCTCAGAGGTGAATTCATTAAGCTTGCCTCTAGGAGAAAGAAACTACGAGAATCCCAGGCTTTGTCTCTTCTTTCACAAAAACGGTCACTAGAATCATCTCTCTCATCCTCCTCCCCTTCAGGCTCTCTTGAAACATTGCTAATCTTACAAAACAAATATTCAGACCTTATGCAGGAGAAGGCTGAATATGCTCTTTTAAAAACTAAATCAAAATATGCAGACCAGGGCGAAAAGGCCGGGAAACTTCTGTCTCTTCACCTCCAGAAGCTGGAAGGCTCTAGACTAATCCCTTCTATCACAGCCCCAGATGGCACAAGCAAAACTCTCCTCAGGGACATAGCTTCAGTCTTCAAGGACTATTTCCATCAGCTTTACAGTAAATCACCACCGTCCTCACCCACCTGATGATATTGAAGCATACCTTGATGCCTTCCCCCTACCAACTCTCCTAGACCACCACCGACTATCCCTTTCTACTGTGCTTACTATTGCTGGAATAGAAGACACCATCAATGACTTGGCCCTGGACAAAGCTCCAGGACCGGATGGTTTCCCATCAAACTTTTATAAGGTATTCTCCAAGGATCTTGCCCCCCTTTTACTCTGTCTATATACCTATATCTTGAATTCCACCTCCCTTGATCCTTCACTTCTAGAAGCTACTATTGTCTTTCTCCCTAAGCCGATTATGGACCCCTCCCATCCTACGAGGTGTAGACCTATTTCCCTTCTGAATAGTGACATCAAGATTCTCACTAAAACTCTAGCTACCAGAATACGGAAAGTTTGGCTTCTATTACTTAGTCCTGAGCAAGTTGAATTTGTCACGGGTAGATCCTCCTCGGATCACCTACGTAAAATAGATCATATTCTCCAAATAGCCCAATCTGCTCATTCCCCCATGGCTCTTGTATCCCTTGATGTGGAGAAAGTCTTCGACAGGGTGGACTGGAGTTTTCTCTGGCTAACCTTACAGAAAATGGGTTTCCCCGCCCAATTTTTATGTTGGCTCAAAGTGATTTACTCTTCTCCCTCAGCGAAAATCTACTGTAATGGGTATTTTTCCTCTTGATTTTCTCTTTTTACTAGCACCAGACAAAGTTGCCCGTTATCACCTTTTTTTTCAACCTATACCTGGAACTTCTCCTTAGATATCTCAAAGCCTCGCCCCAGATCTGTGGTAGCCAGGTGGGTGGTGCAGAATATACCCTTTCGGCCTATGTGGATGACATTCTGTTGCACTTAGACCAGCCTTCATTTTTGCTTGAACACTCCCTACAGGTGATATCCCAGTTCAGTCATTTTTCCAATTATAAGCTAAATCTTAACAAAACTGAGATTTTCCCCCTTAATTATTTCACTTACAAGGGTGACGTCACACAATTTGATATGAAATTGTCGGCTAAATCCTTGAGATATCTAGGCATATTCCTGTCTATGGACCCTTCTCTTCTCAAAAAACTAAATTTCAATGATCTAGTGACAAACATCCAACTGGATTTCCAGAGATGGGAATCCCTCCCACTTTCCTTATGGGGCCGCATCAATATCGTTAAAATGAAAATTCTTCCCAGGCTTTTTAACCCTTTGAATATGCTGAACATCGGGCTGCCCCTATCCTTCTTCCATCATGTTCACTCTCTTATGTCTAATTTTATATGGCTACATAAAACTCCCAGATGCTCCTTTCTCAAACTGTGTCTGCACCAGGTGGATGGAGGGCTTCACCTCCCAAATTTTCTTTTTTTACTACTGGGCCAGTCATTTCTCTAAATGTAGTTGATGGCTATCTATGACATAAGGTGATTACACCCCCAACTGGTTACAGATTAAGAATCATATTATACGACATTACAAGTTTTCCCCTTTTAACACTCTTTATTTACCTTGGGAATCCCTACCACCTTCTGTCAAATATTCACCAGTAGGCACTTCCAGCAAGGTTTTTGCCCAGTTATGCTCTTCCTTGAAGATTCCACTTTCTAAGGACCTGTCCCAACCTATATTCTCTAACCCTCGCATCAAGATTGGAGGCCAGACTCTTTCTCCTAGTTGGTTATTCCAGCTACAAGATACCACTGTCTCTGACTTTTACAGTCAAGACTCCCTTCTTCTTTCTTCTGACATTCTGATTAAATTTAGCCTAGACCGGGTTCATATCTTTAAAATCTTCTAATTGAGACACCTGTTAGTCCAACTTTTTGGTTCCAAGCCTAATCCCCTGGTTGTACAGCCCATTTTGTCCCAGCTCTCAGAACTAGCCAATGCTCCTCATGGAGTCTCTTGTACATATCCATGCCTTTTGTCCATTCCCTGCCCAGAACCCTTGAAAGGATCTAAGATATGGGACTCTTTAATACCTGATAACTCCTTTAACTGGGCCCAGATACAGAAGGATCTTTATTTATATAACATTCAGGACAAGCTTAGACTCACCCAATACCACATCCTTAATAATATGTACTACACACCGGTTAAACTGGCCAAAATGGTCCGGCTCCCTTCTCATAATTGTACTAGGTGTGGCAAAGAAAATGGGAATATCCTTCATATTCTGTGGTCCTGCGAAAAAATTGCTCCCCTCTGGCAAACCATACAGTCCAAATTAGACCCTATTTTGGGGCTACACGATTTGTTCACTATGCAAATTTGTATCCTCGAGTCCTACTCCAGTATTAATATTAAGGAGAGAAGATTTCATATGGCCATTATATCGATGGTCATTAAAAAATTGGTTTTTAGACATTGGATGGACCAATTGACCATCTCCTATAATGAATGGTTAAAGGAGCTCACCTCCTATTTTCAAACTGAGCACTTTATTGCCAACACCCATCTTAATATGACACTCTTTGACAAAAAATGGGGCAAGCTATATGCTCTATATTTATTTTAAGATGGGAGTACTCCCTCTGGCCTCGTTGTTATTACCTTCACTTATGCCTATTATTTAAGATATTAATGCCTTTTCTTTTTGTTTTATGCACACTCTGGGGGGAGGGTTGGAGGGAGGGTTCAATTTTGTTTGAGTTTGTGGATTAAGTTCCTTTGTTCTGTTTGGCCATTGCTCTGTTTTGACTCTGTTATAACACCTACTGTTATATTTCACTGTCAATTTCCTAACTGCTCTTGTCACTGTATTTATCTTACTGGCTGGATGTTGTTATAGTTTCTTAAACTAATAAAAATTTGGAATTAAAAAAAAAAATTCAAAAGGGAACTGGGAGTAATTATATCAGATGACCTTAAGGTGGGCAAGCAATGTGAGAAGGCAGTAAGTAGGGCTGGGGGGAATACTGGGATGCATAGGGAGAGGCATCAACTGTAGAAAACAGGAAGTTGTTATCCCTCTGTACAGACAGTTGGTGAGACCTCATCTGGGGTACTTCGTGCAGTTCTGGAGACCCCATCTCCGCAAAGACATAGACAGAGTGGAGGCTGTTCAGAGGAGGGCAACCAAAACGGTGCAGGGTTTGCAACAGATGACATATCAAGAGAGGCTAAAACAGCTTAATATGTTAACCTTCGAGGAAAGGAGGGAGAGAGGGGACATGATAGAAACTTTCAAGTACCTCAAGGGAATTAACAAAGTCCAAGAGGGTAGCATCTTTCAGAAAAAGAGATGTGCAAGAACAAGGGAGCACAATTTGAAGATAGAGGGGGATGACTCAGAGGTAATGTTAGAAAGTAATTTTTCACGGAGAGCATTGTGGATGCATGGAACAGCCTTCCTGAGGAGGTTGTGGAGTCAAGAACAGTGGGAGAATTCAAGAATGCATGGGACAGACGTAAAGCAATTCTAGTGGGGGGTAGGAGGAAGTAAGCTGTTGGTTAAGTGGAATCTGCAGCTTATCCATCAGGTAGGGAAATGGCAGACTAGGTGGGCCAAGTGGTCCTTATCTGCCATCAAATTCTATGTTTCTATATTTCTGTGTAATACCATAGTGTGGTATTCTTCTAATACCTACAAACAGACCCTTAGTCCTCCGCTTATGCTGAAAAGAGCAGCTGGAGATGAGGGGAGAGATGGTCATTATGCATTTTCAGCTTCTGCTGCCCCACCCTGCCCAACACCATCCTGCCCCCATTTCACTACCTAAAGAAACCCAAGGCACCCACCCCAACCTCTGGTCGACCTGCTGGAACATCACTTTTAATTGACTTACAATGTCTGCAACAGTGCTTTCAGCATGTTGACATTTTGAGCGGTCTGTTCAGGAGGTAGCTTCTAAGTCAGGCCAGGGACATCTTTAGGTAGTAGGCTCGATCCCTCTCCATTGCAGTTACGTGGTTGCTTCTGCCACTGTTAGCTTAACCCAAGGGTACATGACAACAGAGCCACTAAGCACAGTCTGATGATACTTACCAGATACAGACCCTCCTCAGATGAAGGAAGATAACAGAAGTCAAGCCAAAAACTGCTGCAAATGGTTACTAGGTCATTACTTAAGGTTTAGTGTTTGTAACTCTGCAGATATTTATGAATTTGTTTTTCATGTCAGTATTGTACTTTCAGAGGTTTTCTCCCTGGGCAAGATGTAGGTGCAGCATATTTACAAAGTTTTTCCAAGGGGGCAACTCTGGCTAGGATCTTCATTCGAGTATCTTCATTTGAGTATGCAGAAAAAACATAAAGACAAAAGAAAGGAAAAGCAAAAATTAGTCAGGTATTACCCACACTACAGGCATGTGCAAGGGGAACACATGAGTTACTACAGTAAGAGAGATTATTCTATAATGTACTAAGCACCTGATTTGCAAAGAAAAGGCAATTATGGAGCTGTCCCCCACATCTATTCCACCTAGCACACCAAAGTGGGGACTAGTGCCCAATATAGTAAGGAAAAGGGGAAACTAAATATACCTCCACTAGAGCAATAAACTCTAACCTGAGTACCAAGTGACTCTTGTGCTACTGTTACTTACGAGTACCATATGTGACAGGAGGGAAACTCTGGACACTATCCAGCCAGGACACTCACACCAGGGCATCAGGCAGAAGTCGAACTGGCTGGATCCACAGACACAGCAACCTGAGGCAGTACCAGGCTCAAAAAGACAACAAAGGAGACACAGAGTACTCAGTGCAATAACATAGTCCTATACATCTTGACAGTCTGTATAGCCTGCAATGGGAGGGGACAGGGTTCCAGACCACCATGGGTGGGGGTAAGCCAGATACAACCAGTAGGAAGGGGAGGAAGATGGGGGATGTAGGAGTACAGGAAATATGAGATCACTCACTGTCAGCAAGCACAGTTGACTCACCCATGTGAGCAGTTACCCTATCCCTGTCTGGGGCTCCACATAGGTGATGTAAGGTGCCCAGTAGGAGGTGAAGCACTTCATTTGGTTGGCCTGAAAGTAGGAAAGTCTCTTCAGGTGAGCAATACCAGTGAGAGAGGTAAGGATCCTTCCCAGACAAGGGCTAGTGGTACTACGCCAGCTGCGCAGAATAGCCCTTTTGGCCTATAGGGCCAGTATGGTCAGCCACCTAAATGCTGGGAGTGAGAGCTTCAGCTCCAGTGGCTGAACACCTAGTAGTAATAGTAAGGGTGAAAGGGGTATTGTCATCCCCAACACATCTTCTCCCATATTGCAAATCTGCCTCCAGAAGGGCACCAGTTTGGGGCAGGACCACAAGATATGATATAAATCTCCACCCAAGGCTTGGCACCACCAGCACCTGTCATGATCCAGGACTCCCACCTCCTGAAGCACAGCAGGCATCCTGTACCATGAATGCAGAATCTTGTTCTAGATAAGGTGGCTATGGGCATCCCTCAGGAGGTTATGTGCTGTGTGCCAAGCCTGGGTCCATTGGGTATCAGTGGTACAGCACTCCAAAAATCTTTCCCACTTCTGCTTAGACTCCCTTGACTGGGACTGCATTGTATCTCTTTATTGGCCATAGACTTTGCATGGCACTCCCTTAGGGGCCTTCAACCAGGTGGTGAGCACATTGGGGTGCTTAGCATGGTCTCCAGGTGACAGTAGGGGTTTAATGGCTTCTCTGAGCTGTAAGTACCACCAGTGGTCCTTGTTGGGAAGGTTCCATTGGCCACGCAGGGATTGAAAAGTGGCAACCAAGCCTGTGTCCCTGTCTAGTATGTCTTCCATAAAGTGGATCCCTGAAGAAGCCCACTGCGCCCAACAAAATGAATGACTGGCTATCTGCACACATGGACTATGCCAGATTGGGGGTATGGACCAAAGGAATTGGACTAGTCCCTAGTCTATGGTATACTTTGTACCAGCCACTTCCAAGAGCGGCAATGGTCAAGTGTTGATTTAGGGGCCTTCCATTGGAAAGATAGAGAAGGGCTGCTGCTATCCCCACTCCCTCAGTGTGTTGTTCCATGTGGATCCACTGCAGAGAACTCTCAGAGCATGGATTGAACCAGTGCCTGGTCTGAGTATCATGGAAGGCTAACTTAAAGCCCTCGAACAAAAGAAGGTTCCAACCCCCCATGTGCTCGAAGCTTATTGCAGCTGAATCTAGGTTTTTTCCCTTCCCAGAGAAAATCCCCTACCAAACTATCAATTTTTTGTAGCCATTTAGGGGGCAGATCAAGTGGGATATGGGTGTGCAGGTAGGAGATTTTGGGAGCGGTCACCATCTTTACTGCTGCAATCTACCCAGCCAGAGTAGGGGACAGCTTACGCCATCTGTCAAACTCAGTTTTGCAGGCAAGTAGAAGGGGTTGAAGGTTCAGCTCCCATGTCTGATTTATCGGATTGGACAGTTTGATCCCCAGGTAAGTAAGGCCATCACTGGCCCACACCAGGCTGTGGTCAGTGGCCAACTATGGGGAACAGTGAGGGTTCAGGGGCATTAACTTCAGCTTGAGTCCAGAGAAACCCACAAAGTCTTTAAGGAGGCACAGCAGGGGGGAGGGACCGTGGGACATCCGCCATAGGAATAAGCAGATCATATGCTTACATAAGGGTTTTATAACTATGGGAACCTACTGTATCTCAATGCCCTTAATTTGAGGGTGGAGTCGAATGACCAAGGCCAGGAGTTCAACCGCAAGGATGAAAAGCAGCGGGAAGAAGGGACAACCATGATGGGTGCACCACTCTAGAGGAAAAGCTGCTGAAGTAGTGCGGTTAGTGGCTACATGAGCTAAAAGGGCATGATAGATGGCCTTGACGTATTCCCTGAACCTGTCCCCAAACCCCAAGTGAGTGAGGACTGTGTGCAGGTAGTCCCACTCCAAGGAGTCAAAAACATTCTCAAAGTCAACTGCCATGGCTGCCACTGGAGTGGGCAGGCCCTTGGCCGTATATGTGAGATTGAGCAGTGACCTAATGTGGTCCGAGCTAATCTTCCCTGAGATGAATCTTACCTGGGCAAGGGTTGATCAAAGCAGACAGTAGAGGGCTCATGCGGTTAGCCAGTATCTTGGCATATGTCTTACTGTCCGTGTTGATCAGGGATATTGGCCTATAACTCACTGCCTTGGTGGGGTTTTTACCCTTCTTAGAAAGGCCCATGATCACTGCCTCACGCAATGTAGAGGGGAGGACTCATCGCCCCTGTGACTCCCTGTATACTTGCATGAGGACTGAACTGATCTGGGGACTGTGGTCCTGCAGAAACTCCACCAGGAAAGCATCCTCTCCCAGGGCCTAACCCCCCTTTAGGGAAAGCAGAGCGGCCAAGACCTCTTCCATAGACACAGGTGCATCCAAGTGTTTGGTCTGTGTGGGAGTAAGTTTAGGGAGACTGAGGCCTTCTAGAAAGGGCTTGATGGACTCCGGGGGGATGAGTGAGTGGTCTTGTACAGCATGGCATAGAAGTCAGCCATTATGTCATTCAGTGCCTGCAGACTGGAGTGCTCCTCTCCTTGGGGCCCCACAAGGGTGGCAATGTGCCTATCTACCATTTATTTCCTCAGCTAGCATGCCAAAACCTTGCCCCCTTTGTCGCCTCCCTCCCAGTATCTGTGCCTCAGCCGCAGGATCGCAACTTCAGCTTTCCTACTGACCAATTGGTTAATTTCTAGGCAGAGACCTAGGACTCTTTGTCCTATTGGGGATTTCAGGGATGGCAGTTTTTGTGATTTATAGAGGTCCTCCGCAGTCTTCAGATCAGCTTCTAACACCACTAGGTGATGTTCTCTTTCCCTACGGAGCCTAGATGCATAGTCCATAATTTTGCCACACATGCAGGCCTTAAAGGCCTCCCAAGTCACCCCTGCACTGGTGTCCTTGATGGGGTTCTTCCAGAGAAAACATGTGGTTTCTTCCCTTGCCCACACAATGAAATTGGGGTCCCTGCCCAAGAGCTGGTCCAGCTTCCGACTGGATGCTGCCTGCGGTGCAGAGCCCCAAATAAAATGATACTGTACTGGCATATGGTCTGAAATTATGATGGGCAGGATGGTGGTGGATAAAGCAGCCTGTGTCAGTTCCAGGGATGTGAGCCAGTAGTCAAGCCGACTTAGGGAGCCATGCACCCTGGACTGAAATGTATAGTCACGGTCACGTGGGTGAAAGGTGCGCCAAATATCAGTAAGCCCCAAGTCCATCATGAGTTGCCATACCGCCTGCACTCCCTGGACATGAGGTTCCTTACCGAGGGCACTCCTGTCTATGACGGGAACCAAAGTGAGATTTAAATCGCCCCCCAGCCGGATAGGACAGCCTGGAGGACAAGGGATCCAAGGGCGCTGGCCAGCTCACAGAAAAAGGCAGGGCTGTCTGTGTTAGGTTTATAAGCATTGCGAAGAAGGCTCTTCCCCCATGGGGTGTCCCAGACCCCCATAATCCACCTCCCGGAAGAGTCAGCCAGTTGGGAACACAGATGCGATTTGTGTAGCAGTATAACGACCCCGCACTTTCTAGATTGTGCACATGAATGTTATCTCCTACCCCACCCAATCCCAGACCAGAAATTTATGGTCAGTTTGTGTAGGTGTGGTCTCTTGTAAGAAGGCAATTTCTGATTTATATCTTTTGAGGTGGTGAGGACTTTCCTCCTCTTAATTAACAGGGGTGTTCAGTCCTCTAGCATTCCACATATGGCTCGTAATGTCAGCCATAGTCCAGTGGTGGGAGTATCGTGCAAACAACTAGTGCGTACCAATGTGAGAGGGAAGAAGACTGAACTGTTAGCTACCTGGAGTCTCTGGAGACCATGCTAAACCCAAGAATTACCATCTGACCTGTCTGAAGGGGCCAGTGCACCCACACCATAGGGTCCCAAGTGCCGGTGCATTGCCCTTCTGCCACAGCAACTCGAAGCACATTTGACACATAGCAACATGAAAACATACATTTTTATTTTTTTGTTTTTATTTATTGAAATGTTTCATCAGGAGAGCTCACTGAACAACAAGTTGCTCATCTCACGGTGCGACCTGGGGGGAGGAGGTTACATAGGTTTGTAAAGGATGATCAGTTACAATAGTATGTGGGTAGTACAAACAATGCAACATTATAAGATTATGCAACAGCTGGAACACAAGATATTGTACAATAAACAGTAGTGGAACATTGGGTAAATTACAATACATGTCCAAAATCATACAAAAGAACATATAAACGTACAAAACAGTAATAATGCGATGAAACCATTAATAGTGCATGAGTGTACCAGGAGCAGGCTTGAGGTAGTATGCAAGTGCCATTGGAGTAAAAAGGATGGTGTAGGTTGTGCACACGGGTGACCCTTAAGGGCAGATGGAGAAGACAGCAGGACAGGCAATAACTGAATATGAGGAGAAGGAGGGGACCATTTCCTGATTCCCCTTCAGGATGTTGAGAACCCTGCCGGGGGGGCGGTCAGGATAGGAAGGCAGAAACTGGGGATAGGTATTAAGGAGGGTTAAAGCAGGAACAGCTGAGGGAGAGTTAATTGTGTAGGGCAGAGGTAAGGGAGTAGTTGGAGGAGGAGTGTCATATTTCAGAGAGGAGGGAATTCCAGATTTTAGGGAAGTGATGGGCGAAACCAGTCTGATCGATGAGGGTGGAGCTGTGAGGGACCGTCAAGGTGTGGGTGTCATTAGATCTGATAGAGTGGGTGGGGGGAGGTGGAGTGGACAGAGAGGATGTGAGATAGGAGGGGGGAGCACTCCGAACCAGAATTTGGAGGTCAGTTTGGCACAGTGTGAGATGCATTTGTGAGACAGTGGAAGGAAGGTTAGAGAGTGACAGAGTTCACAGTTATGGGAGCAGGAAGGGGAGCAAAGAGAAAAGCAGCAGAAGGAGTTAAAGACAGTGTCCAACTTGGTCAGAGAAGATTTGGGAGCAGCACCATAGACTACGTCACAGTAGTCAAAGATGGGGAGTATCATCTTCTGGACAATATCGTGCCTCACAGTCAGCGGGATGCAACTATGATTCCTGTACAGAGCACCAAGCTTGAAGCACAGTTTCTTCAGAATAGCATCGATAAGAAATACCATAGAGTAAACAATATCTAAATTGATCATAACAAAACAGTTGTTTGGGGTATGAGCTGCTACGACCTTAGCAGGCACTGGTAAGGGACACATGGCCAGCCGAGCTCCCCCTGGGGATCTGACAGCCAAGGCTGACCAGTTAGACCTAGAGTGAACCTTGAACTAGATGGGGTAGACTGCCTTACTTTCATCACTGCTCTATGAGCTATCTCAGCTTAGTACCTCAGGGCTAATCAGATAGCATTCCAGAGAAAAAAGGGGTCCTGGTGGGGGGGGGTCCTGGTGGGGGGGTGGAACCATCTCTCCTCTGAGGGGGCCATAGTGGCACTGTGTGTTTTGCAGTTTGGGTTTGAAACTGCCTGCCAAAGTGCTACAGCAATGTAGTGCCAACACAGGCACCTACCCACAGACAATGGGAAGTGGGGAGGAGTGGCATGGGGTCTTTGCCAGGTGGGTATCCTCCTATTCACAACACCATGGCTTCCCCCATGATCAGGTCCCCCAAAGTCAGCAGCCACAGTTTTCATTCGAGGAGGGAGTGTAACCGCACAGACCAGTGCCAGGGCCTAAACTGAATGGGGGAGACGCCACTAAGTGAGACATCTATCTCCCCGCCACCAACTCCCCCAATAGCAAGGTGTCTGTTCACATTGTCAGCTCAAGTAGTCAAGCCCATGTATCTAGATGGCTGGATCCCCTCCTACCAACTGCGAGCTGGAGCCTCATTGGGGAACCTAAGCTCAGGCAGGAATTGGATTCATCCCTCCTCAGCCTGGGCCTTCTTTTCTCACGGCCATATGTCAGAGAACTACAACACTTCTGATGGAGTTTCTGATGTGGAGATGAGTGGGTACAAGGATGTGGGGGATGGGGGGAAGCCACTGCATGCGGGAGTTGTCTTAGACATCAGCCTGCAGATACATGAACACTTGCAGTCCTCGCATCTGGCCAGCTGTCTCCCCTCCTCACCACAGGTTGGGTGAAGCCATACACTCCCACCTGCCCCACCCTCCATAAGCACAGACCTTCATCAGCCCCCATGCCCCCATATAGATCCCTCGAGGACACTCTCAACAGTTTCAATACATCACATAACAAAATACAGCCATCAACCCAAAAGCGGCCAACAACACTTAAGGCTGCAACCTTGGACAAAGACAAAAGTCCAGCGGCCAATAACTTGTGGGACCCGGAGGTCCAGTGTGCCAACTCTCCATCACCAGCCCCAGGCTCAGGGAGACTGGTGCACAGAGCAATGCCTGAGTGGCAGCAGAAGTGGGTGGCTAGGAAAGGCCAAGGATCTGGACCTTCTGCATGTACTTCACAGCAACCTTTCCAGCCCCAACCCCTCCCACCCACTACTACCACAAAGCAACGAGGCTAGAAGTAGAAGAAAGAAGACGGCACTTATCTGATATAATGAGTCTAACAGTGGCAGTTATACTTGCACAGCAGCCGGCTGAATGAGGTGCACCACATCAGCTTGGCCTGCATTCTTCTCCTACTTCTGAGTCAGGTCACAATGATCCTTGTGGACTAGTGTGTTGGGCATCTCCTCAGCCGGGTCAGTAGGATCTTTGGCAGCCCATGAGAGAACTAGGGTGTCCGGGCACAAAATAACAGTGGCAAGATCCATAGAGTCCATACAGTCCTCACCCTCTTCCTCTATGTCTGCCAGCACCACATAACGATTGTCCTAGAGGTAGGAGCTCCTGATGTCTGGCTCCACGAACTTTTCAGTAACTGACTCCCTCTTGTCTTCAGTCGCACAACCTCCCCTCTCCAATGTGTGCTCCCTGTGTGAATGTCTCTGTGGCTGCGGTTGTTTCTTGGCTTTGGATGGCCCCAACCCTGGGCTGCCCTGTGACCGGTTATTGTCACGAGGAGGAGGAGGAGGGCTAGTGGGGTCATGGAAGGGAGCTTCCCTAGATTCACAGTCTGTTCAAAGCTCACCCTTTAGGGTACCATGCTGGCTGGCAGCATTCCAGTTGTTGTAGCAAAGAACACATTGTTTTTCTTTCAGCTCCTGAGTCCAGGTCCTGTGGATAAAGTCCATAAGGGCCTCCGGTGTTGTAAACAGTAGAGGGGAGCCTTGGTGCATCAGCCACATGGCGGATGGGTACCAGTGGGAAAAGGGAACATTCAGCAAGTGAAGCTGTTTCCTGGCCTCCTTGTACTCCTTTTGCTTTGCAGCCAGTTCCCAAGAGTAGTCGTGGAACATCAGGATTTTGTGACCATTCCAGGACAGATTGTTGAGTTAACTCACCCTGTTCTGGAGATGATCCTTCTCTGCAAAGTCCAGAAACCTTGCAAGGATGGGCCAGGGCTTTTTCCTGGACTGTGGCCATGGTTGCAGTGTACAAGAAGCCCTTTCAATCATCAGCCGGGCTCCTTCTGGCAATTGAAGGATTTGGGGCAGTTCATTACGGAGGAAGTCCACCACATTGTCTCACTCTGCGCCCTCAGAGAAATCTAGGAGCTGCAAGTTGTTGTGGTGGCTCCTATTTTCCAGGTCCTCCACACAATTGTGTATGGCATGGAGCAAACTGGCCTGTTCCTGCGTGGTGGCTTATAGTTCCTGGATGGCCATGTCCTGGGCAGCAACAGACCTCTCCATCTGTGCAAATCTAGCTTTGAGTTGCTGCAGAGCTGCAGTGGTATTATTCGTGGCAACTGTGACATTGTCCAGTTTGTTGAGGATACTTGCCAGCATATCAGTAACCGAATGAATGTCCATGGATCCAGCTGGAGGCCTAACAATGCGGTCGGTGGGTTGGGAACGAAATGGAGGGTCAAACCTCGCCGCCATCCCGTGAGTAAGCAACAAGAATTTGGGATCAGTGGGTAGCTTGTGGTACTGGGAAATAGCGCTGTCAAATTAAAAACAACTTTTTAGCCCTGTTCGCAGATTTTGATCGGAGTTAGGCTCACAATTTATAGCACTCCCAAGTTAAGTGGCCATCTTGTATTCGGCTCAAGCCAGACCCCCTTTACAGAATATTTTTAAAAATTCACTATGATCAATCTTGGTCTGGCTTATGAAGAGAACAGTTCTGAGGACTCTGTGAGTGCATACTGTGTCAAGCTGAAGCAGAAGCTCAAGATCAAGTTTTATTTTGGGAAAAGGCATAGCTGGTAATCTGGCTCCAATGAGTGTTGTGTGTAGAAAGGAGTCCACAAAATCTTTTCTATACTGTCCTCCTACATTTTCAGGGATGCTGTACAACCACATATTTTTGCACAGGGTCCTACTTTCCTCATCTTCCTATCTGGTCAGAATGTGTACCTGGACTTCAGTAATCTGGAGGACAGCAGCTTCCAGTTTGTCAAACCCCATGCAGTAACAGCCACTCTCAGTGGTACAATCTTTTAATTTGTTTATGTCCCCACTAATAGACTTCATTGTGTCTTTAATATATTTCTACAAGGTTTTCAGTCAATGAGATGCCTTAGAAGTAAGTAACAGTTGTCCAGTTTTTATTATTGGCAATTATATCTATGGGCTTTGAAAAAATTGTACATAATCCGACAATGTCCCACCTAAATAAGTGTACCAAACTGTCTTAATTCCAATCAGGATTTTTTTTTCTACAGTTAAATTGTTTATTGAAGTTTATCATATATATTAACAGACACAGTACATGGTACAGTATACAAACAGAAGAATACATTATAGGATATGAAATGCAGGCAATTATATGGTTGTCATACGATAGCAATAAAATATTATGATAATTGTAATGCCTACAATCGAAAGGCAGGTTTTACATATATGATTAAATCCATATATAATTAAATGCCCAGTACTATAAAAAGAAAAAGGCAAAGAAAAAATCTAATTGGGTAACCAAACAATATCATAAACAAAAAAGAGCTGTCTGAGAAGTTTTTTTTTTTATATAAAAGATAGGGTTATATCTATGAGATAAAATCAGGGTAAGGAATCTGATAGTGTATATTACCTAGATGTTTGAAGAACATTTAAATAATCCTGCCAGCAAAGACTGAATTCATTCAGTCGGTCCTGTGCCAGATATGAGAGCCGTTCCAAGGAGGCAGTATGGGTTAAGCTCTTCAAGATATCAGTCAAAGTAGGAGTTAACTGAGATTTCCAACGCATTAAAACCAATCTTTTAACCTGCATAAATAAAATGTGTAACCATCTATGCCGATATTTTGATAGTTTTATATCTTTGTTCCAGTCAGGATTTTGATGTGGCCTAACTATCCCAACAGCACTGCTGAAATGTAATAATTCTACAATCATGGCATCTGAGACGGGAGATGATGTGGGGGTCATCTCTATAGATCTATCAGATGCCTTTAGTTTAGTCATACTTACCTAGCCATTATTCTTTTTGCATACAGTAATTCTTACTCTGCTGGATTTGAACATGTTTTTATCCAGTTACAAAGAAATACGTCTGACTATGGAACAATGACTTTTACCTACTTTTGTGCCAATTTCTGAAATTCCCATTCTCCAAAATAGCGACATGTTAGTCATTTCCGTGTGTTTTAAGAAAATATATATATACTATTATATCAAGTGTACATGCTTCTGATTCTTCACATGTAGTGCCTGAATGAATATTTTTATACTCTTCACTGTGCATCTATTTTTTGTAACTTTATCTCTCCTGCCATCAGCAGGATGCCCCTATAAATTAAATGTTAAATTTCAGTGGGCCTATTCTGTATATATTATTTTAATTAAGATAAAATTATTTTGTTAGCAAAATAAACACCGTACTGTTCAACACTCTTAAGATTCACTGATTTTTTTAAACTGGCATTTAAAGTCTTGCTTTAACCTAAAAAGTAAAAATAGCCCAAAAGGGAAGGAGCAGGAGTGACAAAGGGCCTGTCTGAGACAATATCAAACTACTACAGAGGCATGAGTGTAAGTCATAAGATCTGCAAATGCAGTAGCCCCAAAACAGTAAATCTGTGAAATACTATGAATGGCAATAAGCATTTTCTGTCAGAAAGGAAGTGGCATTCCTTTGTTTGTGGTTAGAAATTAAAATGCAGTTTCAACTCGCAACTACGGAAACTTTGCTTGTAGATTGATATCAATCAGCAGGCAATTACCTCCATTGCCAGTCACTTAGTGTAAGGGTCAACAGCATTGTGCATCCGGAAAACATTCTTCCCCCAATAAGACAGACACTGAACAGAAAGCCTTTCAGCAGCCCTGTTAATATATGCTGATACCCTTTGAAGATATAGTCCCCCCAAGCAATGTTAATAGCATTGTATGGACTTCAGCCCCTCATACCTCTCATAAGTCAGGCTTTTGTCTTTTATGGAGTTCATAGAAGCAGGAAATCCTTTACTGCTTTAAACTCCTATCAGTGGATAAAGTCATCTTTTTATTTTGGTTCTAAGTAAATTGTTCCCAGTGTCTTTCGCACATAGACCTGAAGTGGACAGGGCAAGTTAAATTATCCATGCTACTTGTTGCTTAAGATTTTGTAGAATTAAATGGTGCCCCTTCCCCAGTTTTCGAGAGTAAATTTAGATGTAATCTGTAGTTTTATATGTAATAATTATAGGAGGCTTACAGGTAGAAATTGTAAGTGCTCACTATTTGTCTTTATTATAGTCATGTGCTACCTTCACTGCATGTTAGCTTGTTATAGAGTGGGTTAGAGGGAAGGAGAAATTCAGAATGGTACAAAATCCATTTCAGCATTGTTTTATTGTCAGGATAGACAAACATTCAATTCAAAACAAAGGTATAAAAATGAAAAAAAATCTGTCTTTGACAGGAGGGTTTTTGATGAAGTGTACAGGAGTGTTTTCTTGCATATCTCATTCTCAAGATACAGAACATTCTTTGAACATTTGTGATGTAATACTTGTACCATGTCATGATAGATGCTACTGCACTATCCCAGCTTTATGTGCACAAACAAGGTTGAGATGTCTGGGTCAATAACTTCTGTGGGAATTCATTACCCAGAGATACTGAGTTAAAGTTCAGATGTAAATTGCACTGTGTCTGCACCCAGAGAAAAATTAATTGGCTAGACAGCTTGCTAGTACTGCCCCCTGGGAAATAATACCAGCACACTATGGTACCACTGGCACAGCCCTCCAAGCTCCAACACAGTGCAATCACAGTTTACCTAAATTATACTTACTAGCATTGTACTGTTAATAAACACACACCATAAGATTGCAAACAAGTAACAGGACACCCCCTGCAGATCTCTGGTGTGTTGCTGCACACCTCTGGTAACCAGCACATTTGCCCTCATTCTCAACCTCAGGAACCGTAAATGGAGTGAAGTACAGAAGGACCAGCATGGATCCATGGGAGATAGTGTACTGGACCCTGGGCATACAGTCAGGTGCCTTAGCTGGTCTGTTCCTTGTCTCTATATTGAGCAGTGGTTTGCAGCATATGGCTGTCCTCTAAGCACTGCTGTAGCTCCACTGGAAAACATATGTTTTAACAATTGTCACCAGCCAGCAGGGCCATGTACCACGACTGAGGCTTCATGGGGTTGGGGGCTGATGAAGGGGGCCTACTGGGCCATGAGGACCTTCCTGTGTCTGTGCAGAGGGGAAGTACTCAATACATCTACCCTTGGGGCAGCATAGCATCTGCCCCTTCCACCTGCCCTCCAGAACATGGATTTTCCTTTGTAAGTAGGACACATGGCCATCCCTGTGGTAGCCACCAACCTAACATCTGGATTACTGCAATGCTCTGTACCTGAGGCTAGTGGGGGTAGATCTGTGCCACCTACAGCTGGTGCCGAATGCAGCAGCCAGGTTGCTGACCAGCCTACCTAGGTCATGTCATATTATACCTGTGCTGTGCTCCCTGCACTGGCTGCCGTTTAGGTGGCAGATCTCCTTCAAAGTGGATTTGCTAACCTATAAGGCCCAACATGGTCAGGGTCTGGCTACTGCAAGACCTCCTGTGTCCCTATCAGCCCACCCGCTCCCTTTGTTCTGCTGGCGAGGGATTATTAGGCATTCCCAGGATTTATCTGAAGACACTGGGGGCTCATGTTTTCTCTTTTGCAGACCCAATCCTGTGGAACTCCTTCCCTCACCAGATCCGAGAGAGTCCAACGGTGGAAATTTTCAAACAGGAGCTAAAGACCTTTCTATTCAGACAGGTGTTTCTGGGAACTTAGCAAAGTTTTACCTGATATTCAATATGTTTATCTATGTGTTTTCTGTATTTATATAGCATTTTATACTGTTTTTAGATTTAGTGTTGTGAAGCTCATTGAGTTACAAAGAGAAATGCAGAATGTCAAATAAAATTCGATTGACTGATTGATTGTAGGTTCACAACTGACAAATGATCAGGTGTGGAAGGTACACAAGCTAGGGCTGTAGAATCGCATAGACCTCCTCTGTGGAGCAACACCTTTCACACCACACAGCTGCTCAAGCATGCCTTCATGGGAGAGGAGCTCTTCTGTGGATTAGGTCCTTAGTCTTGGCAGAGGAGTCATATCTAAAGTGGTGAAACTGCCGATTCTTTGGAAAGAAAATCTGCAGCTGCTCCCAAGATGCCCAAATGTACATTGAAATTTGCATGGGTGACTTGTTTTCCATGTCATACTTTTTGCACAAGGCCTTTACTGCATTCTTTGGTACCTGAACCAACTTAGCTACATTGCTGGAGTTTTCATGGGGTTGTCGGAACAAGGTAACCACAGCAATGTGAGTAAATCTTGACCAGTATTTCACCATGCAGTTGCATGTTGAAATAGCTGAAATAGCTGAATAGCTAAAATAGCACCATCAAGTCATTGTCTGCCCTGATGGTTATCCTAGCATCATATAGAGTCTTGTGGATCTGCTCTAGGATGATCCATTGAGAACTAAGAACTCTAGTTTGTGAACTGGGTAATTCTTCTCAGATAGTATTATATTTCTGCATGCAAATGCCATGGCCCTGACAATTACAGTATTGCTACTACTGGTCTAAGTTAACTTAGGCTAGAATTGGCGTCTGACATATATGCTTTTGCTGGGTCAGCCTAGCCCAGTACTGGTGCATGCATTAGCCAATGGATGATCTCCTTGAAGGCCTTCTCACTGGAGCCATCCTGTCAGGTTCAGAATACATCATGTACTGTGTAATAACTTTTGGCACAGCATCTTTCCGGGGTGTCTGCGTCTGCTTGTTAGTAGGAAGGTAGACCTGTTATTATGGGTCAGGTTCAGCAATGTGTGTACCACTCTGGTAAAGTCCTTTAAAAAGCATCAGTAGTAACAGCAGAACTCAAGGAAGCACATTAAGGCATTCTGATTCTTGAGCCTAGGCTGGGAGATGAGGGACTGTACTGCACTTGGGCCAGTATTTATTCCATTCTCTGACAAGATGAGTCCATCATATTTAACGGAAGTTGGGAAGAATTGCTACTTGTTGATGAAAAGTTTAAGTCCAAAATCCTCCACTTGAACCAGACATTTCTGTAACCAAGCTTTGAGCTCCTCAAGCAACTTGTTAAAAACAATCACATCATCTATATATAGAAATATAGAAAATGTGGGCAGAAAAAATCCATTGGTTCATCCAGCTGGCCCTGCTTTACCCTGTCCTATCAGTGGACCTAATGTCTTGACAAGGTATTACCCTCACCTCCCCCATTGTCTCCTGCCTTCCCTTTCTCCCCAGTATAACTATTACGCCTTTTACTTGGTCCCAGTCATGTTTGAAACCGTTAATGGTGGTTGCACCCACCACTTCTGCTGGTAGGCTGTACTACAGCTCAACTACTCTCTCTGCAAAATTAAACTTTCTCACATCCCTCCTGAATCTCTTCCGCTAGCTTCCACTCATGCCTCCATGTTCTTGATTCACTCATCATGCTGAATACATCTCCACAATCTACCTTGTTCATTCTTTCAGGAACTTAATGATCTTTATCATATCTCCCTTTTCCCTTCTGGTCTCCAGTGAGTACATGTGCAAGGCCTTAAGCCAATCCTCATAGGATCTGCCCTGCTGGCCCTGAATCATTTTGGTTACCCTAAGTTGTACCATCTCTAGTCTGTCTTTGTCTTTCTTCAGTGGGAGCACCAGAGCTGGGCAGTACTGTATCACTGCCATCCTCCTGCTGCCAGACCCTCTCATAATACACCCCAAAAATCCTGGTTGCCTTGCTGTAGGCCTTCTTACATTGGTTAGATTGTTTTAGGGAGTAACTTATGATGGTTCCTAGGTCCCTTTCCTCAGTGATAGAGTCCAACCTAACCACTATCATCCAATATTCCTTCCTGGGCTTCTTGCTCCCTATGTGCATCACCTTGCACTTTTTGGCCTTAAATTTCAACTCCCAAACATTGACTACCTCTTTAACCTTAGCAGTTCCCTCTGAAGCTCCCTAACCTCCTCCTCATTGTCCACCCTGCCACAGAGCTTAGTATCATCTGGGAAGAGACACACCTTGCCTTTTATTCCCTCTCCTATGTCACTGATGAACATATTAAAAAAGGTCGGCCCCAGCTGAACCATGTGGCACTCCAGTAATGACCTACTTCCCCTCTGACTTGACCCTGTTTACCATAACCCTCTGCTGCCTCTTCCCCAGCCAGCTTCCTACCCATCTAACTAGATCTTTTGCTGTTTCCAGATCCTCTAACTTCTTCAGCAACCTTCTGTGCAACACAGAGATGAATGCCTGCTGCAGCTGGAGTAAATCCTCTCTTATCACTTGTCCACTGCCCTAGCTACCCAGTCAAAGAATACTATCAGGTTAGTCTGAAAAGATCTTCCTGCCACAAACCCATGCTTCTTACTGTCCTGAAACCCATTCCTCTCCAGGTTGTTCCTCTACATCCTCTTTGACTAGTGTCTTTATTAGTTTACCTGCTATGGAGGTAAGACTAATGGGTCTGTAGTGTTCTGGCTGATTTTTGTCTCCTCCCCTGTGGAGCAGGACTACATCCACTACCCTCCAATCTTTTGGAACCACCTTTGTCTCTAGGGAGCTATTGAATAGCACTGCAAGGAGTTCAGCCAGTTCCAGTGCTAGTTCCCTGAGTAGCCTTGGGTGCATCCCACCTAACCCTGGAGACTTGTCTATTTTCAGGGCTGCTACCCCTTTTCTGACCCTTTCTCTTATAAACACCCCCTGCCCTGTTTCTGGGATCACTCATGCAGCAGCCTTTATGCCAGCTTCAGGCAAGACCATCTATCCTTTACTGTAAACACAAATCAAAAGTAATCACTTAGAATGGCTGTCTTCTGCATGTCCTCCTCTATTACCCTGCCTTCTCCATCAGCTTAAAACTTCCTCCTTTGACTTTTCTTTTTTCCTTATACTAGGCATTCCAGAAGATTAATGTTCCAGTGGCCTACTCCATAAGGCATTGGAAGGTGGTGGAGGCACCAGAAGATCTTGGTGGCGTTCACAGTAATTCATAGAATCCAAATGTTCAAATTAGGGCTTTCATCTCAAAATCTTCCTTGGTCATCAGGATCTGATAATACCCGCAGTAGGTCCAGCACTGAAATCCACTTGCTTCTGTTCAGGCAATCCATTGTATCCTGTACCCTTGGTATTGTGTACTGATTCTGAATCATCCTCTTGTTCAGTGTTCCATTGTCCACACACATCCAAACACCACTATCCTATGGATTTTGACAATAGGAGACAAATACGGGCTGCTCAGTTCTTTAATGAGCCCAGCTGTTAACAGTTCCAGAAGATGGTGCCTCATATTTTTGATCTCCACTGGTGCCAGTTATATAGACCTTTT
Source organism: Neoceratodus forsteri (assembly GCA_016271365.2). NCBI lineage: Eukaryota > Metazoa > Chordata > Ceratodontiformes > Ceratodontidae > Neoceratodus > Neoceratodus forsteri. Next base: position 736,644,221 of record CM057454.1, read on the forward strand.
TCAAAAAGGCTGGTCATTGTGCAGTCTGATGTAGCTTTCCTCTCCTCAAACACAGCCAATACCCCACTCACGCAAGGAGAGTACTTAATTCCTCCATGTTAATGTCTTGTTCACCTGGGTCTTCCATCCATCCAGCATGGGCAGCTCTCCAACACGGGTGACTCCTAGATTGGTTCCAGTTTAGGATACTGCATATACTCACATATAATTTGAGTTTTATATCCCTACAGTTAGCTGCCAAAAAGGGGGACTTGTCTTATATGGGGGTCCGACTTATGTGCAGGTGTGTTTTTCTTCTGTGTGGCCTAGTCTTTCTCTCTGCTTCCCATCCATAATGTGCATGGTATTTTTTTTTTGCAGCCATGCAGCCTATTGTCCCTCTCTGCTTCCCATGCCTTGTAGCTCAACCTGCCTTCAAGTGTAGTATTTGGCCCCCTGTCATAAATCAGGCCCCTCCTGTCCGTGTTCCAGTCCATGGATCAGGATGCAGTCTCTTCTGAATTCCACCCCACAGATCAGGCTGCACCAGCATCTTTACCCCATTTCAAGACTCAGACTGCTCCCCTCCCCACCTGCTAGTCTCCCAGTGATGTATCTGGTCCCGATGCCACCTTCAACTTATTATTTCTCACACCATTGTTCAGTCTTCCAAATTGCACCTGCACTTAACACTAACACCAGGAGGCACAGGGATAGGATGGGCTGCTGGTACATTAAGTAGATTTTTGGCATACCAGTACTTTTGTCACTGAAAACTTGGTCACTGACTCAAAATGAGGGGAAATGTAGGACAATTACTCTCATAATTGCACATCATCAAGCATAGAAATACATGCTCATAGCATTAGTGCCTTGATCTGTGCAGAGTTTAATTTTACTTTTATCAGTATATACGAATATATGAAACTTGCCTGCAGAAACAGGCTGTAGTAGTCTATCAAGTCTGCTCAAGTGTGCAGCTCAGTCTATTTTACTACAACTGCCCTTCCTCCCCTTGCCTTCTGGAGTTATCCTCTCCCACCCTCTCTTCCTCCATCTTCTTCCTCCCCCGCCCAAGTTGCTGCTCTCATTTTTACCCTGTCTCACCCCCCTTTAAAACTTCCCACTGTTTTCAATGATACCACCTCCTATGGCATTTCATTCTACTTTGACACCACCCTTTCCACGAAAAAGTGGCACCTCATTTCTTTTTTAAGTCTACCCCCCACAAGTTTCAGACTGTGCCTCCTTGTGGTCCCCTCCCTTTTTAAATTTACTTGAAGGTTTCTATCATATCTCACCTTTCCCTTCTGTCTTCTAGGGAATACATATTGAACTCCCTTAACCTCTCATCATATGGATTGTCCCCCGTGCCCTGGATCATCTTGGTCGCCCTTCACTGGACTCCCTCAAGTAGTTTGATGTCCTTCTTCAAATACGGGCACCATAACTGCACACAGTACTCCAAGTGTGGTCTCACCAATGATCTGTATAAGGGCAGAATGACTTCTTCCCTCCTCGAGGTGATTCCTCTGGCAATGCATCCCAGCATTTTATTTGTTTTGTCTGCCACATTACAGCACTGTGCAGAGTGTTTCATGCTGCCCCTGAGTATCACTCCTAGATCCTTTTTCTCTTCCGAGCTGGACACCTGTATACCCCCAGCCAGTAACTGGCACCTGGGTTTCTAGGTCTCAGGTGCATGACCTTGCATTTCTTGGTGTTGAACCCCAACTGCCAGATGCCAGACCATTTCTCTAGCCTGGCCAGATCCTCCTTGAGTTCCTGTCTTCCGTCCTCTATGTCCACCCTCTCTCAGAGCTTAATATCATCTGTGAAAAGGCAGAATTTACTTCTGACCCCAACTGCCATGTCACCAATAAAGATGTTGAACAGCACTGGACTGAGTACTGATATCTGTGGGACCCCGCTGCTTACAGGTTTAGGTTTGGATAGTTTCCTTCCTACCATCACTCTCTGGTTCCTTTCTTACAGCCAGCTCCTGACCCACCCCAGTAGCTTGTCCCCAACTCCCAGGTTACTCAGTTTGCTAAGCAACCTTCCATGTGGCATGGAGTTGAAGGCTTTACTGAAGTCCAGGTATAGTGCATCCATGGCCCTTGTACAACTTTTTGACCCGGTCAAAAAATTCTATCATGTTCATCTGGCATGATCTCCCCATGACATACCCATACTGCCTATTGTTCTGAAGACTGTTAACCTCCATAAAGTTTACTAGCCTATCTTTTAGAAAGGTCTCCATTAATCCGCCTACAATGGAGGTTAGATGACTGGTCTGTAGTTACCAGGTTCATCTCTGGGACCACTTTTGTGGAGTGGCACCACATGAGCCATTCTCCAGTTCTGAGGCACATACCCCGTCTCTAGCAAGGTGTTAAACATATCCACCAGGGGGGCAGCCAGTACCTCCAACAGTTCTTTCAGGACCCTCAGGTGTACACCATCCAGGCCAGGTGCCTTATCCACCCAAAGAACCCTGAGACCCTCTAAGACCCTATCAACTTTGATCACCCCATCTGTTTCATCCCCCTTTCCTACCCCTTATTCTCCCTGCAGAGTAGATCCATCCTTTTACCTAGTGAATACACAGCTGAATGACTCATTCAGTGCCCCTGCCTGGTCCTCACTATTTTCTGCCCATCCCCCTCCTTCTTGATCCTAACAATCCCCTCCATACTGCTTCTTCTCTCCTTTATAAATATGAAGTCATTTTCCCCTTCCCTGATCCCCTGTGCTAGCCTTACTTCATTTGCAGCTTTAGCTGCCAAGACCACTTTCCCTGCCTCTTGGAATTTCCCTGAGTAAACCTCCTGCCCTCCTCTCTCATAGTACACTTGTACTTCTGAAAGGCTCCCTCACCTTTGTTGCCACATCCTTGTTGAATCAGTTTGATCTATTGGTCCTGGACTTTTAACTCTAGATCTTCATGCAGGTTTTTGTGGCCTCATTCAGACCCAACCTAATGATGGACCACTTCTGCTCTGCATCCATTTCTGTCCTTATTTTCAAAAGGTGCCCTACAAGAATGTCCTTCATTCCTCTGAAGTCCACCCTCTTGAAGTCCACCATCTTCATCTTGGTCTTAGCTCTTTCTTTACCCATATTGAGGTAAAACCACACATTGTAGTGGTTGCTACCCACAAGGGGGTCCTCCACTGCTATTTCCTGAACATGCTGTCCATTTGACAGCATCAGGTCTAGTATGGCACCATCTCTGGTCAGCTGTGTGCCCTCTTGCACCAGGAAACAGTCTTGGAAAGCTTCCAGGAGGACATGTTCCCTGACACAGGAGATATATATCGTAGTGTTATGAATTTCTGCTTTTCAGTATACATTTATAGCATATTCTCTTTGTGGGACAGCTGAGATTGATGCATTTGGGTGGTTGATTTATGAATAAATGTTATTTATTTTTCACTTAATTTGTCTTGGAAAAGGGGGTTGACTTACGTATGAGATTGACTTGGTACTTTGGACTGGATTTACACTTCAAACATCAAAATTAATTTGTGACTGCCTTGTAGTTGTTTATCTTGTTTGCACTACATTTTGTAATTTTTAGGTTGATTACCTACAGTAACAAGGCTTGTAAATAATAAATTTAGCCAGATAGAGCTGCACTGAGGTGTTGGGTTCTCTGTGACTAAAACTGAACAATTCTCACAGAAGTCACGGCACTCACCACTCACTCAAATAAATGTCCAGAGGTGCAATGTATGCAAAGAAACACTTTACTGAAACAATAGCAGCAAACACAGCATACATAGACACAGGTAAACCCCTCACGTTTCACCCAATTGTGGGCTATATCTTTGATGTGCCTCTGGACAATTATTTGAGTGAGTGGTGAGTGCCGTGGCTTCTGTGAGATTTGTAAATAATAAACTAGATTTAAAGGCTTGCTATCCAGTCCATTTTTTTAACCAGGGATTTTAGTGCATTACTTCCTCTGGTTCCAGTTTGTATGTATGGTGATTAGCTGTCCCCTGTGGTAGCACTCCCCCACCAGCACCACAGAATGCTTTAATTTCGGTTTATGTCATCTGTCACAAATGCACTCCCTGGGTCAGTCCCTCTGCTCCCGCAGTGCCAATCTCTTAGTGCAATAGTGTGAACAGGTAACAGACAGGGTAACCCTCCTGTCTGCTTTTGGGTCCAAATCACCTTTAGTCTCAAGTTCTGGGAGTATTCAAACTGTGAACCTTATGCTAGCCTACCCAATGTACAGGCTTAGATACGTACCCTCTTCGGGGATTGCGGTACAATCTTTCACCAGGGTCACCAAGCCAGGCTTCCAAAATGAACCCTTTTAATTCTATAAGAGATGTTAGGTAAATTCTTACCTTTTTACTCAAGCTCAGTAACACCATCAAGCTGTTGAACTGTTTTGCCAGACTTAACCTCTTATACGTCACATGCAAAAACATAGAACTGGTAGACACCCAGGTAGTCTTTTAAATAAAAAGTACTTTACTAAAAGATTGTAAAAGTATTAAAAAATGTAAACACCGAACAATATATGAAAGAGCTAACAATCACATAAAAGAACAAGGGAAAAGTACAAAACAAAAACTCCTACCACAATTCATTTAGACCTTTTATATCTAGTGTATTACCTCTGTAAATGCCTAAGTTAGATCAGAGAGCTCTGTCTCTCTAGAGTCCCAAGATAATATGACAAACAGTTCAGACACAAGTATTAGTTTAAACTGTGTCTCCACACCCCTTCTGTGAGTCATCTAGCTCCTCCTCGTTTTAGAATATAAAATTACAAAAAAAATTATTTCCTGTCAGGAGATATTTTAAATAATGTCACATCAGAAGGAGAAGCACTTCCTAAATATGACTCCATAATTAAACATTTTCTCTTTGATCTTGGGTGGTTCTTGTTCCCAGGGGAGATCAAAGGGTTTTACAACTTTAAACACCATGTTGGTATCAATGTTCTTCCTATAGGAATCATAAAACTTAGTGAGCCCTAGATCCTGGCAGCTGGATCAGTTCTAACTAAGACAAAAAAAACCCCCAAAAAACAGGAGACCTTTAATCAGATCTCTCTGCTCTTACATTTCCTGTAGCTTCACTGAAACCGGGGCACCCATGGAAGCACAGGTTGTCTTAAGTGAGACAATCACATACTATATTTTTATATTACAAATATCATACAACAATCATAACCAACTGGCCAAGCATCACATCATCTATAAGGATCTGGTTCTTCACATCATTTTGGAACTTCACAACTCCAGAGGTGGAACATTCTGAACTGGGTGACAAAGTCAGTTCCTCTTCCAAGCACCATATCACTCCAGCTGGCTCAACAGTTGCTATAATGGGTATCTATGCCATCCTCCGGTAGGCTTTCTTTACTAAGGCATGCAGGAGAAACTGTCTACTCAACACTTTGTTTCCATTTTGTCACACAGCTCTTGCAGGTAGCCACACATGTGGGCATTGGTAACAACGACGATAAGAACCTTGCTGTCTCAGTCTCTGGGCACATGAGTGCCAGTGTCTCTATGGGAATTGCCACTCCTGCAACTTTCTGGAGGAACTTGATCCACACTTTAACATATCCAAGGAAAAAGTAGTTATTTTCACTGAGTTCTCTCAATTTCAATCCATCCATAGGATGCAGCTCCAAATGTGACGGATATTCATCATGCCAGCCTTTGAAAATAATGATCACTTGTGGCCCACTACTTCTTTGTTTGCTTGAAAATTGGTGACCGGGAAAGGCACACTGCGCCGAGGCTTGTTTCCAGGTGAAATCCTAGGGAAATGGGAGGAACAACGAAAACAAATACAGTACATTTCAAGATACAAAAAGTAAAGTGTATGCACAAATACAGTGTATAATAGTTTAAAAAATTTATAATGTATGGTTTCACCCCAGAGTCATGGAGAGGTAGTTATGTCATTCCAATTTTTAAGAAAGGAGATAGAGGTAATCCTACTAACTATCGCCTAATAGGTTTAATAGATAATATGGCCAAAATTGTTTGCAACAATGGAGCTTGTGTGAAGAAAGCTACAACAATTTGTGTTGGCAGCATGTAGCGAGACATACATATCAACCTTTAAAGAATGTATCATTATGAGGCACTGGCTTGGAGCTGTACCTTGTGCTTCAGACAGGAGGGTAGAGGCTGGGTGGAAGAGGGGAGTATTAGGGTTGACAACCTCAAGGAAGATCCCACCACTGATTCATTAATACTCCGGAGACCCAAAACCCTATTTTTTTCCTTTTGCTGCATGGGGCATGGGGTGGGTTGGGGGAGTTAGGGTTGAAACCCTAATGTCATATTTCCTTACTTTTGTAGTGTTAACTTGAACCCTAACTGGTGCATTAACAATGTTTCTGCAAAGAATATATATGGACACATGAAAGCAACATTGATAGGACCATTGTTATCAACCTTACTTCAAGGTTCAAGGTTTAATAAAAAAAAAGTTTCTAACCCTAACAGTTCAAAAGTTAGACAATTCATAACATAGGGCAGGAGTCACAAAACAGATGTGCCGAGCGCAACCCAGATGCACCAGCGCAAGTCAGAAATGTGCCGGAAGCCAATTCAGAAACAGGGTGAAAGCGCCAGCCCAACTGAGATGCCCTGCGCTGAACAAGATGCGCTATAGGCATAATGTAATACATGCAGTGCATATACAGGGGGCATACCCATGCATACACAGTGCAGCTCGATTCACAGAGCAGAACCAGAACACATCAATGGGGCAAACCCAGCACAAAGCCAAGATGCACCATAGAAAGATAAGTACAAAAGAAGAAGACTTATGTCCAGCACACCTACAGGTAGTGAATGGAGCGACTGCAGCAGCACACAGCCAGAGCCAGAGGGGAAGAGGAAACCAGAGAGAGGGAGAGACACAGCCAGCCAGCCAGCTAGCAACAAAGCCAGGCAGCAAACAATGTCAGAGGGCCACACTGACGTCGGAAATTAATCTGGCAGCAGTCGCCATAACTGGTGCCCAAATGAGGAGGAGGAGGCAGGGCATGGGAAGGAAACGTAGGTGGCCAGCCCCACAATGGTATCATGCCCGGTTGTCCTTCGAGCAGTTCACAGAGGTGGAGACAGTCAGGCGATACCACCTCAACAGGGCCATGCTGAGGCAGCTTTGTGAGCTGTGCCTTGATGAGATGCAGGTATCCACCACACGAGGTCATGCCACCTCGGTGAAGACCAAGGTGACAACGGTCATGTGCCTGCTCACCATGGGAACCTTCCAGAGGCCTACTGAAGACACCACTGGCATATCACAGGCCTCTACATCCTGCCTCCTCACACAGTTCCTCACCAGACTGCTACTGCACACTTCAGAATATATCCATTTCCCCAGCACGCAGGCAGAGCAGAAAGAAGCCAAGCAGGGGTTCTACAGGGTGACACACATGCCAGGTGTCATAGGGGCCATTGACTGCACCCATGCAATGATCCATGCACCACCTGGTGAGAAGGCCATCACATATGTGAATTGGAAAGGGTACCATTCTGTGAATTGCCAGGAGGTGTGCAATGCCACTGGGTGCATCACCAATGTCTGCATCACACACCCTGGGAGCACATACAATGCATTCATATGGCATCAGTCACCACTCTGCATGAGGTCTGAGGCCGGGGACATCCAAAGTGGCCATCTGATGGGTACATGAGACAGGGCGCCAACAGCGCAGGGTGGCACCACGTTTGGGACACATGGGGTGGGCCGTGGGCAGTGTGACGCAGACGCATGGGCCCTGGGACAGCAGGGGTGTGAAAGGGTACAAAGGCAGATACAGGGTGGCACACAAGCACTGTGCACCACATTCAATTCAATTCAATTCAATTCAATTCAATTCAATTCATCTTTATTTTTAGAAGGCGCTTTTCTTAAAATCAAAGCGCCTGTACAAATTCAGAAAACAATAAATACAATAAAATTAAAACTAATATAAATCCTTAAAAGCTATGCTAAAAAGGTGGGTTTTCAAAGCTCTCTTAAAATTAAGGACGGTCGGGCAATTTCTCACCTGACGAGGTAGAGAATTTGCAGGGTTGGTGCCATAAACTAAACGATCTAGCACCTGATGTTTTCAAATGAACTTGAATTTAGCAATCCCTCGTCAGTGGATTGGAGGGAGGGAGGGACTGTAGGAGCAAAGGAGCTCTGTAGATAGGTCCCAGATCATGGGCTTTATAGGCCGCAAACCGACCTTGAAGGTGATTCGCCAAACACTGCAGGCAGTGCAGTCTCATGGCTACAGGCATTATATGGCTGGATCTGGAAGATCCAGTCAACAACCTGGCTGCCGCATTCTGCACTAGCTGCAGATGGCGAGGTTCAACCCCGGTAGCCCTAGGTATGGGGCGAATTGGCGCAGTAGTCAAGACGGGAGGTAATGAAGCGTGGATCAATGTTGAAGGTCCTCTGGAGGAACCAGGTGCTTCACCCTGGCAATATTCCTCAGATGAAAAGGAGTTTTGACGACGCACACCTGGTATTTAAGTGTCAGACGGTCGTCAATTATTATGCCAAGATTCCGCACCTGATCTGAGGTCGCCAGTTGAACACCTCCAAGCCATAAGCCTGAGGGTGATCCCTCCGGCAGACCCGCCTCACAGCGGCCTTTGTCCAACTCTCATTCATCCAGTCTTGGATTTCTTCAAGGCAGTTATTAAATACCGACAAGGCAGAGTCCTGGCCGGGCACAAAAGACATATACAGCTGGGTATCATCTGCGTAGCAGTGAAAACCCAAACCATATCATCTAATAATCACCCCTAATGGTAGCATATACACCGAAAACAACATAGGTGCTAAAATAGAACCCTGCGGTACCCCGCAGGGTAGGGAGAGTGATGCTGAGGAAAAATTCTGACACCACTCTCTGAGTCCTACCTCGAGGTAAGATTGAAACCATCTGAGGACCGCATCAGACAGTCCGCAGACTGATCATGAATGCTTCTAACAGCACACCATGGTCAATGGTGTCAAACGCTGCAGAGAGATCAAGTAGTAGCAAGATGGATCGGGTCCCACGATCTCTCGCTATTAGGAGGTCATTTAGTACCAGACAAGCGTCTGTCTCGGTACTATGCCTTTTCCTAAATCCAGACTGGAGAGAATCATAGATATTGTTGTTGGTCAGATGATCCTCCAATGCGCCATGAACACTTTCTCAATAACTTTACCCACAAAGGTAAGTTAGAGACTGGCCTGTAATTTGCTAGACAATCTGGATCTATGAGGATTTCTTTAATAGAGGCTTAACTATAGCTCTTTAAGGATCTGGAAAAATCCCTCTCCAAAGACTTCTAGGCGATCAAAGCTAGGACTAGGTCGATCTTATCCACACAACCCACTAAAAGGCGTTGGGGCCAGGGTCCAAATCACAGCTAGTCGGTCTAGGCTCGAATGATCATCACAACATCATCGATTGTGGGAAGGCTGAAGTCAGACCATCTAAACTGGGTGTTCGACATCTCCTGCCACCACCGCCACGCCCATTGGGGAGGGAAGAGCGAATATCCGATCTGATTTTGACAACCTTATCTGCAAGAAGAGCAAGCTCCTCCACCATTCTTGAGATAAAGCTCTTCTGGGCTGAAGACAGACTGGATTGCACAGTCATGTCCACAGTCCGAAAGAGCTGAACTGGTCTATTCTGTACAGCGCTTCTCTCTGGACAGGAACTCTGCCTTCTTACGAGATTGCGGATTGATAGGCCAAAAATGGTCCGTCAAACTAAGCCTGTCATCATCAAGGCCGGACCTCTAAACGCTCTCTCCAGCCTTCGTCCAACCCTCCTCAACTCCTCATGGTCTCATCAAACCAGGAGACTCTGGGGTGAGGAGAAGAGGACGAACACGAACTGGTTCAATAGAATCCAGGGCCCCTGTCACTGCCTCATTATAAGCATGTACCAGGTCACCTGGATCTAAGCAATCTATCGGTAGGCTTGATAGGTCCAACACCGCCATCAGGTCATCTGGGGATACACCCCTCAAAGGGCGGTATCGGACCATCTCCAAGGGGGCAGACCTAACAGGGGTGGCCTCAAAACTGAACCTAATGGAGTGATGGTCAGACCATCCAACCGGTTCCACCACCAAGTCGGATATCCCCATCCCCAGAAGCAACACCAGGTCCAATGAGTGTCCACCAACATGGGTCGAGGAGGAAACCACCTGTGTGAAGCCCAATGATATCATCAACTGGAGGAAGTCTTGACCAAATTGAGAAAGTTCATCGTCGACCCAAGCATTGAAATCCCCCAGAACCAACCATCTGGGGGACCCAACGTTAGGTCGACAATGAAGTCTCGACTTCCTGCAGGAAAACATTCTCGTCACCTGGTGGGCCGTATACAAGAAGTATCCTGCACCCTACACCTCGCCACAATACACTCAAAGGATCTGGTGACTCCCGGCTGTACCTCCACCAGGCCCAGTTCTGACTTAAAACATATGGCAACACCCCGCACTTCTCGATTAGTCTGCCTCGGCGGTGTATCACTCAGTACCCAGCTGGAACTGCTGCGGCTAAAACTGGCCCAGCATTTTCATCCAGCCAAGTCTCGGTGATGCACGCCAGGTCAGATGACCCGACAAGATCGGCTACAACAGCCCTCTTGTTTTTAATAGACCTGGCATTGCATAACACCGCCCGAGTAGGATAAACCTCCGATAATGACCGCCCTACTGGCTGATCCAAATCAGAACCCTTGGGTATGGGCACAAGACAGGGAAGACCCCTCTCCTGTGCCCATTTCACCCCAGGCGCCTCCTTGACCCCACTATCCCAATCCGCCCACTCCTTACATTCCCCCAAGCCCAGCACCAACCTCCGCCTCCTCTCTCACAATCCCCAGAGCCCTACACTTCTGTAGACTCCCGGTGATAAAGGGGACAGGAGAAAGGACGAGGTCCCTGAGCTTAGAGGGGGAATAATACCCGACCGCCTTATTGTCATTCCAGCACATAATTCACACCACAATTAATAATAATAAACCCTACTCAACTTATATAAAACAGAATTTTATAAACTTATATAAAACAGAATTTCAAATAAAACTTAAAATAGAACACTAAATAATCATAATATAATACAAAATCTAGTAACCAATTCTAGTGCTGTCAAATTATCAAAACATATTATATTTCTACCCCACCCACAGTACTCTCACCACTGCGGGGAGAGGAGCTTACCACCTAAAACCACAAAAAATGGCCCTTCACTTTAAAACCCATTCATCAGTACCCTCGTTTAACCCAAAAAGCAGAGTTCAAGGTCTTTTGTATAGTCACACTTGTGCTCTCACCACACTGTATGGTCCAACATTAATCAGACTCCTCTCACGAGACTGATAATTGTAGATGAACTCAGTTATAATTAAATTTCCTGTTGGTCTCCCGTAATCTCCCAATAATTAAAACACAATAGTTACAGCAAGAAATGGTTCAGGGATACTTCACCAAGTCCAACTCCACACCGCTCTAACTTCAGTCAAAATATCCAAAACTTCCAGTAGCCGAGATCCTGGAAGCAGCAAACGAGCAGACAGCAGATAGCACAAACAACTCCTCCACCTCCACAAATTCTAGCCACAGGCTCCAGCTCACCCGACCCTCGCTATGATGAGGCAGGCAGAACCACCCTCCGATAGCAGCCCTGCCTCACCCAGGGAGCAAAGCAAGCCCCACCACCCTCCGGAGGCAGGAAAAACCAGCCCCCCTGTCTGGACCAGGGAGCCAAACCTCCAAATTATGTGGGCAGCTATCACTCAATCTTCATGACAGATGGGGGCATGCAGGTGCAGCCGAGATAGGGATGCAGGACTGCCAGGTATGTGGATGCATGGGCAGGAGAGCAGGACAGGGGCACACACCACAGAGGGCAGGGTTGGGGACAGGGCACAAGCCACAGTGTTCCCCAATATACTAATGGAGACACATCTACCCCCACAGGTGATGCCGCATACCCACTGAGGCCCTGGCTCCTCACTCCCATCCTACAACCCGGAACAGTGGCAGAAGAACGCTACAATGAGGCACACATAGCAACACGTGCCATCATTGAGTGTGTCTTTGGCATGCTGAAGATGTGATTCCGGTGCCTGTGTCAGTCAGGTGGTGCCCTACAGTACAGCCCTGAGAAGGCCTGTGGCATATTCCTGGCCTGTTGTATGCTATACAACATGGCCCATGAACGTGGGATAACTGTTGAGGCCCGTGAGGGTGACAGTTCCAGGGAGGAGGAGTGGTGGGGAGGGGTGGACAGGGCACCCCCTGAGGTCCAGGAAGGTGATACCGGGCAGAGAAGTAGGGACACCAGGCTTTCAGAGAGGGCACGGGCATACCACATGCATGTGGTGGAGGAACACTTCAGGCCCCACAGGTGAGTATGCAGGAACGTACATGTGCAGTTGTGAGCACTGTGGTGTAGGGACAGCATGACATGGGTACACTGGACACCGGACGCTGCACAGGGGCCACACATAGGCTCACACACGTGGTGGGGGACACACAGACACACAGACATACGGGCATCATGCATGCATCACCCGAGCACCACTCAGGCTATGCTGTAAACATCACAGGTCAGTGCACACTGCAGCCAGCACACGGGCACTGCAGGCACCATAACACACTCATCATTTCCATGACACATGGCACTACAGAGGTACACACAGATGCACTGGACAGCCTGCACAGGTAGCACAGGGTGGTGCCAGGACAGCCGTTAGGCATGTGACCATCACACACACTGCCACTGCAACCACTCACAGGGTGTCCGGTATGCACGGGTGTGCAAACCCACCACCACAGACCTCTGGAAATGGGCATGACAGGGTGGCCCCATGACCACCATGAACAAGAGGACGGCCTCTGCTACAGCTGCTGATGGCAGGGGTGCCACCACCAGCCACAGGGGGCATCCCCAGGGACCCTGCAGGGGTGCTGCACTGAGACCATGAATGGGTGCCCAGTGGGGTGACCCTCCGACACCCACCAGCTGAGCCAGGGATGGTGGGTGTGGATGCCAGTGGCGATGGAGTCAGCAGCAGGGGATTCATCTGGCTCCACCACCGGGGTGTACAGGATGTGCTCTTGGGTGTCCAACTGGATGCACAATGTCCACAGCATGCTGTGGCTGCAGCCACCACCTCCACAGCCACTGCAATCTGCTCCAGAGCAGAGGTCATGCCCACCTGCATGATGCGTGTCTCTGTCAACATCTGAGTGTGCCATGCCACTGCGGACTCATGCTCTTAGACCATAATAGCCCTGTGGCTCCAGAACTCTACACGGAGGGCCTCCAGACCTTCCACAGTCACCCGCAGCAGGTCAAGGTTGGCCCCCATGTCATCAGCAGGTGATGCAGCACGGTGGCATCGCCGATGATCAGGAGGTGGTTCAGCCTGACCAGGTGCATCCATGGGTGGTGGATGCACCCTGGAAGGCTGCAACATGGGTGGGGCATGGCTTGGCACTGCCACTGGCTGCCCATGGACTGGGGTCCTCCAGGGCCACTGGAGCGGGTGCGCACACACAGGTGCCCTGACTGGATGACACCAATGTCGCCAGCACTGCACTGGGCAGTGGTGCAGGGGGCATGGCACCCATAGCCATGGGCAGCTGTGCTGCCACTGCACTGGAACCCAGAACAGCGGGAACATTGGTGGCACCCAAGGACCCATACACAGGCAACTCTATGACGTATGCACCACCATCAGCCACATCAGCGGCACTGCTGTCGGTCATACATACAGCAGTGCCAATGCCCTCCCCCTGCATGCCACTGGTGAGCATGAGGAGGGCATCTGCAGTGTATCACCGCTTCATCTGGGTCAGCATCAGACAACTCGGACAGGGTCCCCAACCAAGTGATGTACCCACTGGCTGTCCCGCCATCGCTGGAGGAGGGGCCCACAGGGCCCTCCATCACAGGGGCCGTGACCAATGTTGCACGGGACATGGATGGTGTAGGTGCGGAGTCATCCACTGTGGTGTCATCGGCCCCATGGGATGGACCCGCATCATCACCCGCGAGGGCATCACGGTCAGCCATGGCTGCACCCTGGAGTCGTGATGGTGCTGTGGAGAGATGAAGGGAGAACATAGTTAATGTACAGGACATACATGTCACAGTGGTGAAGTACAACAGAACATGGGAGTCCACACATTGCCAAGTCCGCACGCCTGTCCACAGCAGGGTCAGGGCGCGATGGCAACATGCAGCCTATGTCGTGGTCTAGCCTGCCACTGACCCATTGTGCACAATGCGTAGCAGTGGCCTCACATGCCACACGGGTTCACAGTGGTCATGTGGCTTCAGGAGCTGTGACCTAGCACCCACAGCACCACAGACCAGGACATGCTTTACCAGGGATGACCATCCCAGGGACTCTGTGCCCAAGTGTACAGTGACAGTACTCGGCATGCTGGGCCAGGCATGCCCAATGTGGCACACAGGTGGGCGTGCCAGGCCAAGGTGCACAGCTACTCACCATGCTGCGATGGGCTGCCTCCCATCTGGAATCCACCACCTGGGACACCTTGCACAGCTGTCTTGGACACACTAGTGGCTAGGAGGGCCTCATTGGGGCTGAGCAGTTCTGCCGTGCTTGGTCCACTCCTGTCCACCACAGGGATGCCTGGATGCTGGCCACCTTTTCCTTGAGCCTCCGGTGGCCATAGTTCCAGTGCCTGCGGCACTCTTGTACCATGCGATTGTATGGTGCCACTGCATTCACCTGCCAGGCCATGTCCTCCCATCCTTCCGCATGCATTGTCCAGCAGCCTCCCCTGCCAGTGGGCATGTCCAGGTGTAGGTGGCATGCCTTGATGAGCGCCCTCTCCTCATCCTTCATGAAGTTTGGGGGCCGCCTGCTGGAGGCACCTGCTTCCTCCGACATACTGTCTACTACGGGGGGAAGCATCCAGGAGTCAGTCATGCCTGTGTGTACACATGTTGCTGCTCAGGTCACCTTTAGTCTGTTGGCCCTCCCTATGGTCTGTGCCGCTGTTGCTCTGGGCCGTGGTCCGTGGGTGGGAGGCCTAGCACAGGTGGACATGCACCATGGTATTCAGTCCACAGGGGACACTGCACATGCCATGTGTGACACCCAATCCACGGCTGGGGGAACAGTGCGGCCGCCTCGGGGGGGCACACTGTGCTGTCTGCCATGGGCATGTCCTGGTACCTCTGCAGCATGTGTGCCGCCACCATGATAACACATCCATCCTGGGTGACACCCATGCGAGGGCCGAAGGGTGGAGGGAGACTGACATGTGGCAACAGCCACGGTGCGGCTGGCAGCAGTGTGAGCTTGGCAACGGTGCCATCATGCCTGCACCTGCACCGCTGTGTGCCTCGCACGTACCTGTTGCACATTGCTGCATCCACCACACATAACTAGTGACACCCAGTCATATATACCAACCCTGTGTCCCTGTGTACAGTGGGCATCCCATCTGTTCATGTCGCATGCCCTCCCTGTTCCACATTGCAATACCTAGACACACCGACAATGGTATCATCACTCAGCAGACCTGTGTCATACAGGCTGGGATGTGTACATACCGGTTCACATACAGCTATTGTGGACATGGTGGGGAACAGTCCATTGGTGCCCTGTGCACCTTCTGGACTGCCCTGCCGCTGTATTCCATGTTATGGTCCTGAGTGCCACAGATTGGTTGTACTGGTCCCACATCTGGGGTACTGGGGCATTGCCTGGTCTGCATGCTCACAATCAGTCACCCCAGTGTGTTCTGTTTCCCTATAAACATGGCTGTGTACTCACCCCCTAGACACTGACTCCTCTCAGTGACCTGGTCTCAGCCTGCTGAATTGGGAGCATTTATGGCTCTGGCATGCAAATGAGGCCTGAGCCCCTGGTAATGAGATGCTAATTTGCTGAGTTGCCCATGCATGGTTGATGAGGCTGTTTTGGGCACATTCTCTGTGAACTGCACAATTGCTCCCAGCTTATCTCAATTTGCACGGAGAATCTATTGGATGCGCTGATGGCTGTACAGTGCATCTCCGGCATATGTGCGTATCAGTAGGCACATTCACCTGTAACAGGGGCATTGTGGAAGGTGCTTCTGTCACACATGCACAGTCACCATGTCTGGTGGCGCATCTTCGATGATGCGCCATTGCAGGTCTGCTGACCATGGCACTGTGTACCCTATTGCGCATCATGTTCCACTATGCACCATCCATGCTGCACTGTGCTTGTCCTGCCCATGGATCATGCATGTGACGTGGTGATAGTTCATAGTGCTTGCCGTGCACAACATGGCTCCTGCATGCTCATCACGCATGCACGAACATGTCCTGGCCACGCCATTGCGGAGTGCATTTTGTATGTGCAGGTGCGCCGCCTTTGACCTATAGTGCTTCACGCTCAGTGCTCACTGTGCTGCACGTGCCTCAGTGTTTCACGTGGTGCATAACAGCTGCTTGACTGCGCTTTACCTGTTTGTACCTTGCCACTGTCTGTACCCATTGTGTGATGCCTAGAGCAGGGAGACAGATGCCTAGGGCCATGAACTGGTCGCAGGTGGAGTTGCTACACTTAGTGGCACTGGTTATGTCTGTGGAGGGGAGCCTGTTTGGCCAGGATGACCTCCATGAGCCCAGGGCCCAGGTGTGTGCCTCCATAGCTACTCGGCTAGTGTGTCGTACAGGGCTGCCATGCACAGGGGAGCAGTGCAGGCATTGGTATGGCGACCTCCAGAGGTGGGACCCAGAGAGACTTGTGCATCTACAGCGCCATGCATGCAGGGGTACACTGCCAAGACCTGGTAGGTGTTGTTCATCTGTCTCCTTTTGTGGTGCCTGCTGGGTGTGTGTGTCATGGCCCTCATGGGTCTCACAGTATCCTGCACACATGGCAGTGGCTGCACCTGTCCCATGCTGCCTTATCATGTGTGCCATGGGGGGGCTGGGCATGGCTGTATCTGCCTGTAGGCCACTGGGTGCTTCACAGTTGGTCATCACTGTCTGCTACATGGCCACTGATCAGAGGGGGGCACTCTGGCACTGCATCCTGCACAGTGGCAGTGGTCGCTCATGGTGCTATCTGTTGTGTTTTGCAGGACCAGATGCCAGGCAGTGGGCTGTGGATGCAGCTGAGGTATGGATGCGGAGGATCATAGGTGCCAGGCCAGGTGCTTTTCTAGGGGCAGGTGAGCGCTGCTTTCTGCTATTGCTGCATTTCAGATACTGTAGGGTTACTGGTGGATGAGGGTGTTGTCCATGTTCAGGCCCTCAGTGTGTGTTCTTTCTGTCATTGCTGTAGGTCTCCAAGCTCACCATGCTGTGGCTGGTGGTGCCCCTGTTGATGTGGACTGGAGGATCCATTTGGCCATCCAGGCAGCCCTGCGCCCACTTTCCAGGACTATTCAGCACCTGTCAGCTGCCCTGCAAGGTGTCCTGCTGCGGCACCCAGTCTGTGGCCATGCCAGGGTGGTGTCTGGCAGGGCACAGCGATGCTAGTGACCCCCTGCCTCTTCCTGGGGACTTCACATGTAAATAGTTATTGTTCACTGTCCACTGTTTCTGTCCCTTTCCTGCCCTCCTTCCCATCCCCTGCACCTCCCTTTCCCCATCTGGTATTGTTGTTGTTCTGCCTTGTTATTCATATGTGTTGTACAGATTTTATTCTCTTACTCTTTTATAAACATGTTTTTCTCAACACTTGTGTCCATGGGTGTGATTGTTCCAGCTCTGTGGTTGCTCCTCATGCCCTGCTGCCTACTCCACTTGCTCTGCATAGCTTTATTGTGTGGCTGTGAGGCATCCAGCTTGCCCTGGCACATCGCAGGTTGCGCCAGCAAATCTACGGTTGCACTGTCGTGTTTCATGGCAATTCACTGTGGTGTTGTGCTTAACGCTTTCCATTGCGTATGCCTCAGTGAATGGCTCTGCTTGTGCTCGGCGCTTCTGATTTGCACTGGCACATTTGTGTTGTGCCAAGCGCATCCTCTTTGTGAATCCTGCCCATAATGGTAGGGAAAATGATGGAATCACTTCTGAAGGAAAGAATTGTCGAGTATCTAGAGGCCAGAGGGGCACAGGACCCAAGGCAGCATGGATTCACAGTGGGGGAAGGTCATGCCAGACAAATCTGATAGATTTCTTTGACTGGGTGACCAAAGTAGTAGATCAGGGAGGGGCTGTGGACATGGCCTACCTAGACTTTAGCAAGGCATTTGACACAGTCCCACACAAAAGATTAATATACAAGTTAGCCAGCCTGGGAGTGGGTCCCAAGATGACAGCCTGGGTAAAGAATTGGCTGGAGAATAGGACACAGAGAGTAATAGTAAATGGAGTCCACTCTGAAAAAAGGGGGGTTAGTAGTGGGGCACCACAGGGTTCAGTATTAGGACTGATCCTCTTCAATGTCTTTATAAGAGACATTGCAGAGGGACTGGAAGGAAAAGTATGTCTCTTTGCAGATGACACAAAGACCTCCAACAGAGTTGTTGCACAAGGTGGGGTGGAAAGGATGAGAAGGGACTTGGCAAGGTTAGAGGAATGGTCAAATGTATGGCAGCTTAGATTCAATGCTAAGAAGTGCAAGGTAATGCACCTGGGAAACAAAAACCCAGGGAAGAGTACACAATGGGGGTAGATACTAACAACAACAAAAATGGAAAGGGACCTGGGGGTAGTCATATCAGATGACCTAAATTGGGCAAGCAATGGGAGAGGGGCAGCAAGGAGGGTTGGGGGATACTGGGATGCATAGGAGAGGCATCACCAGTAGAAAACAAGAAGTTATTATCCCTCTGTACAGACAGCTGGTGAGACCCCATCTGGAGTACTGCATGCAGTTCTGGAGACCCAGTCTCCGCAAAGACATAGACAGGATGGAAGCTGTCCAGAGGAGGGCAACTAAAATGGTGCAGGGTCTGCACCGGAAGACATATGAAGACAGACTTAAGGAGCTTAATATGTATAGCCTCGAGGAAAGGAGGGAGAGGGGACATGATAGAAACTTTCAAGTACCTCAAGGGAATCAACAAAGTCCAAGAGGGTAGCATCTTTCAAAAAAAGAGGTGTGCAAGAACAAGGGGGCACAATTTGGAAGATAGAAGGGGGCGACTCAGAGGTAATTTAAGAGTATTTTTTCGCAGAGAGGGTTGTGGATGTATGGAACGGCCTTCCAGAGGAGGTTGTGGAGTCAAAAACAGTGGTGGAATTCAAGCATGAATGGGACAGTCATAAGGCAAATTTAGGGGGTGGGGGTAGGAAGAAGTAGGCTGCTGGTTAACTAGGATCTGCAGCTTATCCATCAGGTAGGGAAATGAGCAGACTGGGTGGGCCAAGCAGTCCTTATCTGCCATCAAATTCTATGTTTCTATGTTTCTATAATCTTCAAATTGGGCTAACTCTGGAACTGTTAGAATTAGGAACTTTTTAAAATAAAAGCTTGGAGTCAGACATTTCCACATCTCAGCAAATAAAAACATTAAATGGTTTAAACATTTTTTTAATATCAGTATGAATGGACATGTAGCAGCACATGAAAACTGTATTATAATAATCCATTCATGTTGTTCTGACTCCAAGCTTTCATCTAAAAAAACGAATGTGTTTCTTGCCCTAATGGTTCAAAAGTTAAACCTTTCAAAAGTTAATTTCTTTAAAATCAGGCTAACTTTGGAACTGTTTGGGCCAGAAACATAATTGTTTTAATGAAGTCTTGGAGCCAGCAAAGCTGATGTCTTAATATATCACATTACCACCATTTCCATACATTAATATATAAAAACATAAGATAGTTTAAAACATTTTGAAATGCTTTTGGTTTTGCCAACTTATCATAAAAGGATATATAATGATGTTAGCAACTGTAGCAAAAAATGTTGTTTGGTAGAGACTTGTAGTTGTTCCATGAAAGAAAAAAACAAGTCCAGTAGGGATGTCCGTAAGCAACTCTTTCACAGAAAGAGTGGAGAACATGTGGAATAAGATGCCGGACAAAGTTGTACAGTCCAAATCAATGAGCAGCTTCAAGCAGGGATGGGACAGGCATATGGGATTAATTAGAAAAGTGGGGGAGGTGGAAACAAAGGGGAAGGATGGCCACTAGGGCCAATGCAGAGTAGTTAGGTAGGGTGGGCAGACTAGAGGGGCCAAATGGCCTTTTTCAGCCATCATTGTCTATGTATCTATGTACCATTCTAGGTAGGACACATTTTAATAAAGATGGGTGTTGGAGTGTTTGGGAGAGTACTGGGTGCTTGGGGGATGAATAGAACATATTCATTTTAAAAATACCCCAGACAGCAGGAACAAGGACAAACAGGAAGAAAATGATAGGGTAGGTTACATCCTTAAGCTACAGTGGTTGGAGCTGGTACCATTCTTTTGGCCATGAATGTTTCACAAACAGAACTTCTCAGTTTTATCACTATATCACTCCCTAGCAGTAGGAATGAGTGGTACCAGACTTTCTGTCTGGCTGGGTCTAGCCTTAGATCAGTCCGAGAGGTTGCCCAGCAGGTCAGGTACTATTCACCTTCACAACATTAAAGTCTTCCCCATCCACTCCTACCCAGCTATAAAAATGAGCAGTAGGGCTGTGTAAGTACCGAATATTCATTTCTGTATACCTGGACTCATGGGGTGCTTGCAGCAAATGGGACCAAGTACTGAGTATTTGTCATTATTTGGGGTATAGGGTATTCAGGGAAAGTAACAAAAGGAAGTTAAAAAAATTATCCACCCCTCCACATGTGGGCAGTGTTAATCCCATGGCTATGCCCTCACCCACCCCAAATCATAGCCTGTCCTCATCCCATCCTCCAATAAACTGATCTCAAAAAAAAAGAAAGAGGAACTAGCACTTCAGGATCCAGTACTGTCTTTTAAATTGTTTCCCTCTCCCAAGCCTGCCCCAAGCCCCAAAGGCCATTTAGAATAAGTAGGCCCCCTCCTGACCCATGATTGGAGGGGGGAAAAACAAAGAAACATAGAAACATAGACTTTGATGGCAGATAAGGACCGCTAGGCCCATCTAGTCTGCCCATTACCCTACCTACAGGATAGGCCGCAGATCCTAGTTAACCAACAGCCTATATCTTCCTGCCCCCCACAAGAATTGCCTATGTCTGTCCCATGCATTCTTGAATTCTCCCCCAGTTTTAGACCCCACAACTTCCTCAGGAAGGCTGTTCCATGCATCCACTACCCTCTCTGTGAAATAATACTTCCTCAGATTGCCCCTGAACTGCCCTCCTTCTATCTTTAAATTGTGTCCCCTTGTTCTTGCAAGTCACTTTTTCTGAAAGATGCTACCCTCTTGGACTTTGTTGATTCCCTTGAGGTACTTGAAAGTTTCTATCATGTCCCCCCTCTCCCTTCTTTCCTCAAGGGTATACATATTAAGCTCCTTTAGTCTCTCCTCATATGGCTTCTCTTGCAGACCCTGCACCATTTTAGTTGCCCTCCTTTGGACTGCCTCTATCCTGTCTATGTCCTTATGGAGATGGGGTCTCCAGAACTGACACAGTATTCCAGATGGGGTCTCACCAACTGTCTGTACAGAGGGATAACAACTTCCTGTTTTCTGCTGCTGATGCCTCTCCCTATACATCCCAGTATACCCCCGGCCCTCCCTACTGCCTTCTCACATTGCTTGCTAACCTTAAGGTCATCTGATATGATTATCCCCAGGACCCTTTCCTGTTTTGTTGTTGTTACTACCTCCCCACCCATTGTGTATTCTTCCCCTGGGTTCTTGTTTCCCAGGTGCATTATTTTGCACTTTTTTGCATTGAATCCTAGCTGCTATACGTCTGACCATTCCTCCAACCTTGCCAAGTCCCTTTTCATCCTTTCCACGCCTCCTTGTGTATCAACTCTGTTGCAGATCTTTGTGTCATCTGCAAAGGCATACTTTTCCTTCCAGTCCCTCTGCAATGTCACTGATGAAGACATTAAAAAGGACTGGACCCAATACTGAACCCTGCGGTACCCCACTAGTAACCGCCCTTTCTTCAGAGTGGACTCCATTTACAATTACCTTCTGTGTCCTGTTGTCCAGCCAATGTTTTACCCAGGCTACCACCCTGGGACCCACTCCCAGGCTGGTTAATTTGACTAATAATCTTTTGTGTGGGACTGTGTCAAATGCCTTGCTAAAGTCTAGGTAGGCCATGTCCACAGCCCCTCCCTGGTCTACTACTTTGGTCACCCAGTCAAAGAAATCTACTAGATTTGTCTGACATGACCTTCCCGCTGTGAACCCATGCTGCCTTGGATCCTGTGCTCCACTGACCTCTAGGTACTCAACTATTCTTTCCTTCAGAAGTGACTCCATCACTTTCCCTGCCACAGAGGTCAGACTGACAGGTCTGTAGTTTCCTGCCTCTGTCTTGGTCCCACTTTTGTGAAGGGAATCACATCCGCTTCCTCCAGTCCTCGGTACACACCATCCTCCCATGATTTATTAAAAGAGTAGCCAGTGGTTTCACTAGTTCCTTCCTTAATTCTTTTACAATTCTGGGGTGAATTCCATCAGGACCCATTGCTTTGTCCACCTTCAGTTTTAGGAGTTCTTGCAGAACCCTTTCTTCTGTGAAAGGACTGGGATCGACCCCCTATCAAGAGTGCTTCTGTTAATTGGACTAGGCACTTCCCCCTCCTCTTTTGTGAATACTGAGCAGAAATATTCGTTCAGTATTCCTGCTTTTTCACTGTCCCCCTCTGCCCACCCACCTGTGATAGTACTCAAATCCAGGCTAACTCTGTGGACCCTCCCAAACTTGCAGTGAGCAGTTAGAAGGCCAATACAGACTGTCTTGTGACAGCTTTAGTACACCACAGGGGAGATGGAGTGATCCCACATCACTGATGATGTCAAGCAGACTCGGGACTGCTCCTACCTTTCCCGGAGCACTACTAGTAGTTTTATTAGGTGTGTTCTACACATTGGTGGGATTGACAAATGTACAGTAATATACAAGCTGTTTTGTTCAGTAGGTTATTTTTTCCTCATCTCTATCTTAGTTACTGTTGCTAATTGCTCCTAGGGTGCTTCAACTCATTTTCTTCTGTCCTTTTCATCTGTGTTGTTGGGTATTCAGCCTAAAGCTAGACAATGAAAGAAAATGCAAGGGAATGACTTCATCTGTAGCTTTTTGTTGACAGGAATACACTAAAAAAATTAATAAATACTGATAGCTCAGTGTACTAAAATCATTCACCATGTTTAAAATTTTATCTCATCTGCACTACAAATATCAACATAAAAGTGTACATATGATGCAGCTAACAATAGTTTAAAGTTTAATTCTAATATTTAATTAAGCAAAAGGCCTTGGGGTAAATCAAATAAAAATTCACAGCATCACTTCCTCTACATTTAATGATTTTAAGGCGTCTAACAAATTTGCATATTTTATTAAATGCTGCAAGCAAATTAGTTTACACAAGAAGTACAGCTATTGCACATTACAAGGCACTGAAGCTTCATCTTTGTGTGAGAGGGGAGATAACGTCCCCAGGCATTTCAAAAAGCTTTTAATTTTATTAATTGTGGAATGTTCTGAGACTAACTGCATTTGTAGTTTGCTTTTTTCATTACATTCTTTTTAAGCAGAACATCAAACAAATGAAATAAAAGGCTGGAGCATAAAATGAAGACTTAGACCCAGCCTGGCTCTGTGGAGGAATGCCAGTATCTGCATCACTGCTGAATTTCATCAATTACTAGAAGGCAGTGTGACCAAGTGGTTGGAATGCAGGCTTCAGAACCATGAGACCCGGGTTCAAATCCCTACAGTGTTATTTACTCACTGTGTGCAAGACACTTATTCTCCTGTGAGTCAGTCTTCCGAGCTGTAAAATTAGGTACAATCAGGACGCCACTGTGATGCTGCATTTCAGTTGGGCTATCCAGAGTAAATAAACCCCCACTGGTATGGCTACAAAATTATATTTCTGTGCTGAATGGGCCCATGATCTTTCTTTCCAGAACTTGTATGTTTATATGTTCTTAAAGGGAATGTGTACCCAGAGCAAGCAATTTAGTATGCAAGACCCTTACCGCCCAATCTAGCCCTGGGTGAGTGAGGGCTGGAGCACCTAGTACTCCATCCTACTTTTTTTTTTAACATTTTATAAACCCCCTCAGTACCCTGAAGTACCACACTATTTTTGCCCAGCTCTGTCACATAATCAGCAGGCTTATCCATTCTGATGATGTTCATGCCTCACCACATCTGAAAGCATGAACACACCGAAGCCCCAGACCCCATGGCTGATAGTGCTCACTGTGTGCACCTACAGTATAACATGAAGTGTCCCTGATATATGTATCAGTAATCACTGGGTCTCCATGACTGGATCCACTGCCGGTCGCATCTGTTGTTGTCATAGGGCATTTGGTGAATTTGACTCTCTTAACGCTTTTGCTGATACCAGCAGATTGAGCAGATGGTGGCTCTGAGTGCATTCCACAGTGAGCATGAATGCTGCTGTCTATGTGTCAGCCTCAGATACCATACCTAACAGGGGTAAAATGTAAACATTTCCCAAATCAGGCATATTATCCTAACAGACACCTACACAAAGTGGTAGAGTGATCTAAAACAAGCATGGGGTCAGCTGCTTTTTAGGTTTGAAACAGCTTACCATCAGTTAAGAGTACATATGCACACTCACAATACTCTATTTCCTCAACCCCCCTTTAGTTTACCTATGTTTCTATATGCTCTTCTCGTCTCCTAATAAGATGGTCATTTATGTGTGCATTTTTTCCCTTCCTTCTCTTAGATTCTCAGTGAAATCCTACAGGGCAGCTGTTACACACAGACCACAGAGTCTGATACCTTAGACTAGGGATCTATAGGTCCTTATCTCATAACTGTTGTGGAGCCAGTAAGTATTAAGCACCAAAAGGATCTTTTTATGCAATTTATTATAGCAGTAGGATATTTATTCCTTTTTTCAGTTACTTTATTTAACTGAAATGTACAGTGCTTAATGTAAATGTACTTTTTGAAAGACTGCTATCCTAGTATCATTTGTTTTTAACTTTTCTGTTATAATTTTGTATTGGGATGTGGGGACACTCACATGAAATTATGATCAATAGCCTATGGCCCAGATATTCAAACTGCGCCCAAAAAGTGCGCAATAGCAGGAGCAAGCACAAGTTCATCGCGCCCATGCGCAAGAGGCGTGATATTCAAAAACTGAACCGGCCAACATGCGCCTACAGCTAACGACTGAATATCATACCACCTACACCATAGCTCAACTAGGGAGGGGAAGCTGAGCAGATCTGATGCGCCATGGCGCAACAAGGGATGTTCAACTGAGCAGTCCAGAGGTGCCATGGCGCAACCAGGGACGCCCCCCCAGCAGCAGTGCAGCAATGCAACTGCACAGCTAGGGATGTAGGGGCCCACCACCCATGCCACAGATGGGCAGAGGAACACACAGCAGAACAGACATCGTCCCCCTACACCCCATGCACTGCAAAACTGGGGAAGGGCAGGAATAACCACTGGCCCATGGAGACAAGCAACCAACCCACAGCCGGGCCATGGTGCCCCATCACACCCCCTGGCAAGCTGTGACTGGCACACAAGGAGGGCCGACCACCCCGTGCCACACCATCCCCAATGCAGAGCACACCCTGCACCATGACCCCCAGACACCCTGCCCAGGAGCAGCGTCCACCACTGCAGGAAACCCCATGCATGCCACCACCCCCACTGTGACAATGCAACCCTGTGCAGCACAGAACCATGCAAGGCAGCCCCACCACGAGCACCCATCAGTGGGTGGCAGCACACAGTGATGCAACAATGGCATACACAGTGCCACCATGCACAGCCCCCCCCGAGGTACAGCTGAGAGGCCGACCATGCGTCGGCACACGAGGTACCCCACACAGGACAGGGCATGCCCTGGACACCACCACCAGTGGTACAGCACCCTGCACACCCTCCCAAGGACACACCCTGACCCTACACTGGCCACAACAGCCAGCGCAGACACCCACAGTGGTGCGTGGAAGCATGCACCACATCGGATGCCACACAGTGCATGGACAAACACCCACCCACACCCAAGGGCACAACAACACAGGGACGCAGTAGGGGGGCAACCAAGCCCCCAGCATGGGCCCATGCAAACCGTGTACACACAGCCTGCAGTCCTCCATGGCACAGGAGTGCCAGCCACCCTGCGCAGGCACTGTGGACCTGTGCGCCACCATCATTTTCCCGGAGCACAAGTCACAGACAGTGTGGTGCACATCCCCTGCAACACACACAAGCCACAGCATGGAGGTGAGACAACAACTGTGGAGGCCACAGTGTCACCCGAGGCAAACATACACCACACCAGTGATAGGAGGCAACCCAGCTTTGT
The DNA here is from genome assembly GCA_016271365.2 of Neoceratodus forsteri. Taxonomy (NCBI): domain Eukaryota; kingdom Metazoa; phylum Chordata; order Ceratodontiformes; family Ceratodontidae; genus Neoceratodus; species Neoceratodus forsteri. The sequence continues at coordinate 736,670,633 of CM057454.1, forward strand.
GACGGGTACAGTGGCTGCCCTGCATGGACAGCCACCATTGACATGCCAGCAGACCTTGCAGGTCACAGACATGCATGGGTGTCAGCTGCACAGGCCATGGACGGGCTGATAGGGGCACCATGGACACAGAGCATGCACCATGGACCACTGCACACAGTCATCCAGTGCACAGGGCACAACACACACACCACAGACACTGACTGATAGCTACCCCCACACCGCAATCACCTCCACATGGACACACACACATACCCATGACTGCACCACCCCTGACACCATGCACACCACTGCAGCTGAGCACCTATAGTCTGCTGCAAATCAGAGACCACCACAGTATTCATATCAAAAGATTTGTAGTCAAAAAACATATCAAAAGGAACTATTTACAAAACTATGTACAAATTTAGGGGAGGGCCACAAACGAGGTGGGGTGGGTAAGGGCAGGGTGAACAAATGGGACAGGAAAGGAGAGGTGTGAGGGTGGGTCCAGGGGGGTAGGGGATATCAGGGGCAGAGGGATGATCAATGGGAGCCCCGCTCCACGCCCCGGCTGCTCTGCCTCCGGTGTCTTCTCAAGACCCCAAGCCAGTCAATCCTTTGCAGGCTCTCCAACAATGCCCGGCCCACATTGAGGATCTCCTGCAATGCCTCCCTTATCTCCTGCAGCTGGCGGACACCTAGGACAAGGGAGCACAGTCAATAGGTGTGAATGCACAGCCCCATACAGCCCACCCACTGTGCATGGCATACGGCCGTGGGACATGCCTCTGTGGTGGTGTGTGACCACCCACAGTGATCACGTCCACAAAACCTGCCCACCCAGGTGCATACAGCCATGTGGACCACTGCACACACCCACCGGCCAAGTCATGCACAGCACCACCGTGGCCATTTAGTGACATGGCTATGTGGTGTAAAGGCAGTGGCACAGCCATGTACCCGGTGCACGCATGGACCACCATCAACACACTACCAGACATGCAGTGCCACTGGACAGTGCTGACTGTAACAAGTTGCGTGCATGGCAGTGGTGTCAATGGATGGTGGCCATGCCCCACTGCCCACCCTGTTACACAGCATGCAATAGTAATCATGGAGGTATGGCACTCACCATCATCAGGCCAGTCCCTCCTGCGCTATGGACCATCACCCCTCCTACCAGCCCTGTCATCCTGCTGGCACCACATCTCTCTGGCCAGATGCCTCTCCTCCAGCCCTGTGGTGCAAACATGGAGAGAGGAACATCAGTACAATCCTGTAGCAAAGTGCCCCTGCCCCCATGTGTGTGCACTTCCACCCAGCCAGACCCACCCACCCCACACCCTGATAACACCACCACAGCCAACACCGGACGGTCCCTCCCCCATGTTCTGGACACATACAACTGTGATTCCCATATGGAAGATAAAAGTGTGTGGATGTAACACCTACCTGGCTGTGGCACCATGCCCCTCCTGGCACGTGCCCGCAGGCGGGCAAGCAGGTCCGGTTCCCGCCTCTGCAGGTCACCATACCTGTGGCGGCACTGCTCCGCTGTCCACCCCCTTCCTGTAGCCTCCTCCAGGGCATTGGCCACCTCCTCCCACACCTGGCTCCTGGACCTGTCCAGGGGTGTCTCCCCAAATAGTGGGCCATAAAGTGGCTCTACAATGGCCACCAGGTTGGCCAGTTCAACTTGGGTCCACTGTGCAGCCCTCCTCCGTGCCATTCCACTTGTCAGTTGGCTCAAAATGGCACTCTGCAGTGCGGCTCCACCACAGCAGATGCTGCGTGGTACAGCGCTGCCATTCCCTATCACGCTGTCACCAAACAGCGCGATAGTGGTGCATCCATGCCTGATGCATGGCACCTAGGGGGCAAAGGTTGGGCACAGGGTCAAGGGTCTCTGGTGCACGGACAGGCACAGCGCCATTGGAACCCAATGTGTGTAGCGCTATTGCATGCCTGTGTGCTACCTCCAGTAGCGGCCTACAGCGCTGTTGCCCCAGTGCACCTATGATGGCCCAGTGCCACAGCACCATATAGGTGAACATCGCTGTAGCGCCACTGGCACAATGGTGGCTGTGCCCTGCATTGTTTCCCGTGCACAGCACATCAGCAGCATGGCAGACGCCTGCGTCAGCAACCCGGGCATGTGCAGTGAGGTGTGTACTGCGCATGTCACAGAACTGCGCCCTTGGCTCAGCACGTTCAACACAATTGCGCAAAGCGCAACAGCGCGATATTCAGTCGTCATATGCAAATCAGCTAATCAGCCATTCAATGGCACAGCAATGCAATTTGCATCCACTTAAAGTTGTGCCTCACCTCATTTGCATGGGTTGCGCTATAAAAGTGCGACATTGGGCTGCACTGGCCATAGTCGGTTACTGCAGTCTATTGGTGAGTTGCATGCTGTTTGGGAGTGTGGACTGTGGATTCTGGGACATGCATGGGACTGCACAGTCACAGGTAACAACTTTCATTCTCACAGGCTAAATAATGACCAAGCAAGTTGTGGGAGAGGAGGAACACAGTGGTAGGAGGAGGAGGAGGAGGCCTATTTTCACCAAGGCCAAGACCAATGCCCTGTTTGAGGCCTACCTGGATCAGGAGCCGCTTCTCAGCGGATGGCAGGGAACACCACAGGCCCGTGCTGCTGCATGGGAGGAGGTGGTGCATGCAGTGAACCTGCATGGCAGCCACCAGCATTCTGTGCAGGAGTGCAAGAAGAAGAAGGGCACAGACAGGAGGTGGATAAAGGAGAAGGTGGCTGCCATCAAGGCAGCATGAGCTGTGACAGGTGGGGGACAGCTGGAGGTGCTACACCTGACCCCACAGGAGGAGAGGGTTGCTGGAAGCATGCAGCATTGTGCCATTGAGGGTGTTCCAGATGGTGGCTTCCAGACGGGTGGTAGCCCATCACTGCATGGTAGGTCATGGTCTGTCTATTGGGGGGTGGCAGGGTTGGTCACATGCAGTAACACAACTTTGTTTTCCCTTACAGATCCTGAGCATCTGCATGGGTCAGCGGTGGTGGGCCTGTCCACTGAGGACAGTCAGATGGAGATGGAGGAGGGCCCATCCACCTCCACAGGCATATGTGGCTCAGTGCGACAGTGGGCCCACCTGGCTGTCCAGACTGATGTTGTTTGAACAGGTGCGGAGGAGGCCCTGCCCGTGTCCCAGCATGACGGCATCCATGGATGCCAGCATGCTGTGACTCGGGCTGGTGCCGGGTGCGTCACCGATGATGATGTCGCTAATGGCATGGGCAGTGACACATGTGTGCCACGGGATGGCCACACAGCAGGTAACATCACGGCCATGACTGTGGGTGGTGCCGCCGTGGAGGACTGCATGTCATCACAGTCCCAGCCTGTGCCTGTCAGCACCAGTGGGGCAGCACTGGTGTGTGTACAGGACAGTGGGACTGTTGCGGCCACTGCGGCGGCACCAGTGAGCCCTGGTGAGTGGAAGCCAGAGGGGCAGCATCAGCAGTTGGCCAATGGGCTTGGGGGTACAGGATCGGGAGCAGCGTCAGTGCATCGCCTGTGGACATGCCCAGACCTGGTCCCGGTGTGCAGCGCCCACCCTCAAGGGGTGCTGGGCATCAGGGCCGCGCACACCCTGAGGGACAGGATGCCGAGGAGGCAGATGACCTCTTGGATGAACACACCCGCATACTGCAAGCATCAGTCAACCAGCAAATGCAGCTTACGACGTCAGTGGATGCACTGCATGCAGCTCAGGAGCTGGCAGAGGAGCATCGCAGCAGAGACACCGCTCTGATCATGGCAGGGATGGACCGGTTGCAGGAGGATGTGACCGCTGCCATTGACAGGCAGACACAGGCATTCACTGCTGTCATGACCACAATGGGCACACAGTCATGTGCCCATGCATCACAGACACCACGCAGTGCACTGTCCACCCCCCCCGTTCCCGGCGTCGTGCGACACCCTCCTTGTCGACACCGGGTTCAGCTGTGGGCATCCTGAACATGCCTGGCGCAGGCATGTTTGGTGTGCTGCAGACCCCTGCGTGAGCACGGTCGCGTTCACGCAGTGGAACCCCTGGGGGACCATCAGTGCCACCCCATGAGGCCAGTGGTCAGCCTGTCAGTGCTGGTGGGTCTCGGCGGGGCTGCCCATGCATCCGTGGTGGCCAGGGCACTGTGGTGCGTGACTGGCCTGTCTCCCAATGCGGCTACTGTCTGGTGCTGCCCTGTGTGCATGGTGTCATTCAGCAGGCATTGCACGGGTGGGTACCCAGCCCTGCACGCGGACACACAGTCCATCTGCACACCCTCCCAGCTGCTGTCCACACTTGTGTGTGCATAAATGATGCCTGCATTGCACTGTACAATAATGTGCAATGGTGCTCAGCATCTGACACACTCACAAGGACAGGCAGTGGGCCTGGTGGTGTGTGGACATGCGTGTGGCTAGGGGTGGCATTCTGGGTCAGTGTGCCTCCTACCCTTTGTGCATGTGTGGTGCATTGTGTGTGTGTGTGTGTGTGTGTCCATCCGCATGGCATGTTAGACCTCACCCATCCCTGGTTGTGTGTGTGGTTCCATGCCCGGCCACTTCCCTTGACGGAATGCACCCCTGGTGTGTGTCCATGCATGTTTGTAGGTTGTGCCTTAGACACTGTTGGTTGCACATGGCCCCATGACTTACCTGGGTTGGCTGAAGTGCTTCTCCGTGATGGTGTCCCGGTGCAGCTGTGCCAGCCGGAGCAGTTGGGGGTCCCGTCGGCAAAGGAGGGGCTGCCCATCACCATTGTCACCGGCATCCTAATCATCCCCATCGCTGTCCCCCTCTTCAACATGTATGGCTATCCCACATTTGTTGGCCATGTTGTGCAGGATGCAACAAGCCAGGAATAACCTGCAGGCCTTTGAGGGGCTGTACTGTAGAGCACCGCCAGAGGTGTCCAGGCAACGGAAATGTGCCTTCAGCATCCCGAACACCCACTCGATGACATTACATGTGGTGGCGTGTGCCTCATTGTAACATTGCTGCAATGGGGTCACGGGCCGCCGGTAGGGTGTGAGCAGCCAGGGCCAGAGTGGGTATCCACTGTCACCTGTGTGTAGAGGGTGGAGGTTAGTTTGGTGATCAGCATCGCCCTGCCCCGGGCCATGTAGGCCACTACCCATGTCACCTCTGACCATGCCCCCCAGACCCTATGATTGTCCATGTGGTTTGCATACTCACTCACTAGGTGGCGAGTGGGGATATCCCCACTCTCGAATCTGTGGCACAGTGCTGACTGGTGCCAGATGAGGCATCATGTGCTCCCCAGGTGGGAGTGGCACAGACATTGATTAAGGCGCCTTTGGCATCGCACACCACCTGGCGGTTGATGCTGGCATAGCTCCTTTGCGATTTATATATGCAGCCTCCTCGGGGCCAGGTGGTGTGCGGATGGCCACATGGGTGCAGTCTATTGCCCCAAGCATGCCAGGCATACGTGCTACCCTGTGGAACTCCTGTATGTTTGCTGTGCGCTCCGCTGGTGTGCTGGGGAAATGGATGTACTCCACAGCATGTGGCAGCAGTGCGCTGAGGAATTGGGTGAGGTGGCGTGAAGTGGCCGACTGGGTTATGCCTGTGGTGTCCCCAATTGGTCTCTGGAAGGTACCCGTGGTGAGCAAGCACATGCAAGCTGTCACTTTCATCTCCACTGTCAGGTCATGGCTCCGTCGTGTGGGTGCCTGCATCACATCACTGCACAGCTCACAAAGCCACCTCAGAATTGCCCTATTCAGTTGGTACCGGCCCACAATCTCGGTATCACTATACAGCTCGAAGCTGGTGTGGGCTCGGTACTGCCTGTTGGGGGCATACCACCGACAGGCCCTTCCACAGCCACGCCCCCCTGCCGCCCGCCTTCTCACCCCCCTCATTACGGCCTCCATCTGGATGGTGGCACTGGCCATGTCTCTGGCTTGTGTTCACCCCCCCTGGCAGCTGTTTCTTCCCCTGCACCGGGAACACCTGCCTGTGCTGGCCTCACTGCTGTGTGGTGTACTTCCCCCTTTTGCACTGTGGCTCCCCACACCTTCCCCTGTGCCTGTTGCTCCCAGGTGCCCTTTCCTGGCCTGCCCTGTGTGTCCCTGCTGCCCAGTGTTTCCTGCTGTATTTTGCTGTCATGTGGCTTCCCTGTAGCGTTCTTGCGCCTCTCCATTGCTCCCTTTTATTTTGGCTCATTTCCGCTATGGCGCAACCTCCGCTGGCTCTCCTATTGCGCATGGCGCATGTTGTTGAATATCGCACTGCGCCGTTTATGCATGGATCCTCCCCCTTCAGTTGCGCATGCATTCATTATCATTGTGCTGTTACTCAGTGTGATTTGGGAGGCGCAACTGCCTCCTGCTGAATAGCGCAGAATGGTGCATTTTCGGACTTGTGCAGGTGCAACCCTATTGCGCATGGTGCAACCCTTTTGAATATCTGGGCCTATGTTGTTAATAATGCTATCTCTTTAAGAATTAATTAAAAGCACTTTGCACAACGATATATAATGAGAATAAACAGCAGGGGTCACTTACCCTTGATAAAGCTCGGCACTGAAATGTTGGGGTCATTCTTGTACATGTGCCTGGCTGCATTTGCACACTTAAATCTGTGTTTTCTGAGGAATAAAGTAATTTCACTATCAGTTGAACTGGACCTGCATTACTTCAGAGAGTCATGAGTGTGGTGCAGTCTTGCGTTTGGACTTTGCTGCTGTATTTCTGCACCAACAGAAGTTGTCTTTGTTTGTCTGCCTGTGTACTTGGTGCCAAACAAGTAATTTAAATCATGAATCCACAAGTCAAGTGGTTCCATACTGTATTTCTTCTTTTTCCTGTAGATCAGCTGTTGAAGTCATCACTAATTAGTTTGATGATGTAATAAATTCAGCTGTTATTTTCTTTTAAAACAATGAAATTGGGGCTCAGTTTTTCTGCACTCCCGCAGTGTTGGCTTAGTATTTAGGGAACACTATGGGTAGATGCCACAGAGTCTGCGGGTGTGACTGGGCAGACCAGACCCATGTTTTATGGTCTTGTGAATTAGGGAAAGCAAACATTGTTTAACCAGGAGTAGTACATTAAGCTGAAGCTTGTTTCCAGATGTGACCTGGGAGCACAAGGAAGTTAAGTGACTTGCTCAGTATCACACAGTATGCACCTAGGTGGCTGTGGGATTCAAACCTAGATTTTTTTCTTTTTTCTTTTTAGTTTTTGTTGACCAGGTGAGTGCACTAGACAAATCCTGCCTATTTTCAGGCACGACCCGGGGGAAGGGGATACAGATGAATGCCAACTGATCTTGAACCAGATTAAGCTGTTGGTGGTATTTTTAGTGAATGAGGGAAATTTGGCCAGGACACCGGGGAAATTCCCCAACTCTTTTCAATAAGTGCCATGGGATCTTTAACATCCACCTGAACTACCACCAATCCAGGCAGATGGGACCTTGGTTTAACGTCTCATCCAAAAGACGGCACCTCAGAAGTGCAGCACCCCTCTCATGCTGCACTACAGTGTCAGTACTGGGATAATAACCCAAGTGCCAGATGTGGGAACTGAACCCACAGCCCTCTGATCTCCCGGCCTCAGAGGTGAGTGTGCTACCTACTGAGCCACTGATACTGACTACTGAGCCACTGACACTGACAATTTCCAGATCTGCAACTCAGAGCCTTAACCCATTGAGCTATACTGCCTCCTATTGATGGAATAGTGACAGAATATTGGAGGGAGGTGATACGGGAATTAAAGGCTAATTATGAATGCCCTGACTTATTTCAACTGATTTATATTTTGACTTTTGTGGTACTGGATGATGTCCGAGTTGATAGGGCTACTTATAGGCTGGTTACTTTACTTTTACTGGCCTCCCATAATACCATTACTCGATTATGGCATACCATACAGGTTCTCAATAAGGAGGCTTGGTGGGCATTGGCTAAGGAGATCTATGCTCTAGATTGACTTTCAGCTAGATTGTTGGACCACGCAGAGAGGTTCGATCTCCGCTGGCGTACATGGGTGATGTACCAGTTGGATTACTATGCAGATTTTGTCCCTTAGTACAGTGGTAGATTGGAGGCTTGGTTTAAGTGTAGAGAAATTTGGGTGGGGTTCTTTGCCTAACTTTATTTTGGACTGGACCCTCTCACTTTGAAGATTCTCAATCTTTCATTGCAATGTATTTTTACTGAGCTGAGAAGTATCAGATAACAGTGTATACTTTTTTATGTTATGAGGTAGTTTGCCTAAGTATTTTTTTGTCAACTATTTGGGGTTAGTTGTGTGTAGCTAAACAGATTCTCCCAGTTTATTCGACTGACACTGGACGGAAGATGAAGACTTGGGGCCTGATTCTAGAAGGGTGACTCAAGTTGCCGCCAGACACAACTTGCACCACTTGCAACTGCAACATTGACCCTGCACCCTATTCTAGAAGGTGCAAGGTCATCACAGCTAAGTCCTGCAACTTGCGACATACAGCCAGGTACGCTGAACTGCAGGTGCACCTGTCGAGCAAGTCACAAGCCGCAACACAGGGCGTAAGTGCCACCTCCATGCCCAGCAAGCCATAGGCACCCCACAGGGCTGTTTACACCCCCAGGCCCCGATTCCCCCTTTGCAATGTGCCTCACAGGGTGGCACAGTCAACCCCCCCACCTGTGTCCCAACTCTGAGTCGCTAGTCACAAATGCGGCATATACCCAGCAAAGCCTGCAGTCTAGTGCCCCCCCAATCATTGTAAAATCCATAATATCACCCCCATTACCCTGGTAGTCTAGTGCCCCCCGATCATTGTAAAATCCATAAATATCACCCCGTTACCTGGTAGTCTGGTAGCCCCCCACACAGCTGTGCCAGACCACCCAGCACCCCCACATCCCCAGCTGGTGAATGGCATAGTCACCTCCTCTCCACAGCCAGCAGCTGACTGAGTGCTGTAGGAGGCGCTACTGCACAGATGCATTCAGAAATTAATTTCTGGTGCATCTTTACAATAGCGCTCCCTCACAGGCCTCAGTTAGTGGCAACCCGTGGAGAAGATGAGAGGTTAACCGTGCCAGTCACTGGCTAGACGATGGTGGGGACTGCTGAAATGGTCTACACAACAGGTAAGAGGATGAAGTCACCACTACAGAGGAAATGGGGGGAATGTATTATGGATTTTACAATGATGAGAACCCTAATTACAGGCAACTCGAGATATATATGGATTTTACAATGATCAAGGGCTCTCTAGACTACCAGGGCTTCGCTGGGTTTATGCTGCATTTGCGGCTGACGACTTGGGGTTGGGGCACAGGTGGAGGTGGTTGACTGCACCACCCTGTGGGGCATCTCTAGGATGGATTCAGGGGCAGTTGGTGTGGCCAGCCCTGCGGAATTACTGTGAGGACTCTGGGGCAGTTGGTGTGGTCAGTCTTCTGCAGGGCTATTAATGCAGGACTCGGGGGCAGGGGGTGGGCATTCTCATGGGCACCCACATGGGTATGCTGGGCATGGGGGAGAGAAACTGTGCAAAGACTGCTGGATAGCTGGTTGGTCTACAGGACCCTTGGGGGCATCCGTAAGTTATACCAGCTAAAAGCTGGTATAACTTATGTTGCCAATTCTCCTCCAGTGGTTCTTGTAGAATCCTGACTTTGGGGACTTTGTTGCTGCCCTTCTGGAATGGGGCACAACTGCTGCCATAAACCCCCTAATGCCATGTCGCAGGGGGTTTATGGTGCAACTATGAGCGTAACTGCTGTTTGGCGCAAGTGGCCTGCACCATGTTGTGGCCACTTTGTATAATCACGCATGTCTCAACTGCTGGTGTAAGTTGCTACATGTGCCATTCTGCTTGGTGCAAGTGCTGTTATGCCAGGCATAACTATACTTGAATCGGGCCCTCTGTCGGAGAACCCCTTCTGAGATATTCGTGGGGACCCCTAGGATTCATCTTGATTTGCTTTCTGAGATGAACATTTGGATAATGTTTTACAGTTTTATGAATGTTATGCTTTTGAATGGAAGTGTTTATATTTCATAATTTGATTCAGCTTATGGCCTCGTAGGTATGAGTTGTACTTTTGTAGGTTTAGTTTACCCTCCCAGGTGTCCAGGCACTAAGGCATTAAGATGACTGATAACTTATGGTAGTGAATTATGTCTTATTGTGGTTGATAGTATTTGTTTTGCCAGAGAATGTGTGGGTGGTTCACCTTTTTTATGTACACCTGTTCTCTTCATTACTTTGTACCTTATTGTCTGGAGAACATTGTTTCAATAAAAACAGTAAATATAAAAAAAAACAGTGATATTGGACAGGCTAGTCCAACTGCCTAGTGATGACTGGTGAGCATGTTTACTCACCATGTGGAGGGCCCAGGTTTACATTCTGAGACCGGGATACCAAGTGGGCCAGTGAAGACTGGCATTGTCTCCAGAAATGCATGCCTTTTTTTTGCAGAGAGCATGGATTCTTAAATGGCATGTTAGTCCCATGGTGGCCATAAGGGAGGCAAGACATGTATGCAAAGTAACAGAAACATACTGTAGGATTGCTTTGATGGGAGGAACTTAGGGTTCTTTTAGCACACTACACTTGCACATCGCAGTAACTATACCAAATTTGAGTATGGGCACACATTCAAGCTTATTGGCTAGAATGCTTCCCCCACAGTACTCATGTTGTGTACTACACTTTTCCATTCTCCCCTTGAATCTATCTTTTCCTACTTTGAAAGCCTAAACTGTGTTAGCTGCCCCCTTGCAGGCATTTACTTGCAAAGTACAGGGGAGTATTATCCAGTCTAAGCTGATTTAGCACAAAGCTCACCCTTTCCACTACCAGCAGCATCAACTGGGTTTCAGTTTCCCTCTGGATCTGTCCAGCACAAGAGACCCTATCTTCAAGACAAGCCCCGGGTATTTAAAAAAAAAATCCATGCACACCATGAACCGGACAAAAATGTAACCCTTAAATGTGAATACCAGAAGTTAAAATTCAAAAAAAGGTGCACATACCACCAGGGACCATGGACAGAGTTTAATACCCTTCATTTGGTCTTCACATGGAGGCCTAACACCCCTATGTTGAGACTGCAAAAGCTTTGTTGGGGCAGTCTGTGGCGGGAGTGACATGGAAGTACCTGAAGCAGGATGGGGCCAGGAAGAGGAAGCTGACAATTAAAGGTTAGTGGAGGGAAAAAGTGATAGCAGAGTGTGGTAGGGTCAGTGACCCCCCCGAACATTGATATGCTCATATGGTTACAGAGCATATGTATTCACCTGCCTGTGTTATTGGAGGTGGTCTGTGAACATTGTGGGCTAAAATATTGTTCCCTTTAAGAAAAACACTTGAAAAATCTGTTGCAACAGTCTTCTGTTATTCTGTTTCTTCCTTTCACTATCGCTCCTTTTCTGTCATTCCCCTACTCAAGCTTGGCCACCTTTGAGTAGTCTTACTGTCCCTCTCCATGATTCCAGCTCTTTTTCTTTAATATTTAAGCCCCAGTGTTCAAAATGTTCTGTGCTTGCAGTGCAAGCCATATAGATTAATTTCCTTCACGAATGTGCGCATGTTCGTGCAGTGCGACTGTCGAGCGTGTGAATCGTCTTGATGTGAGAAGACGCCAAAAAGAGAGTTGTTATAGTGTTTTCACTGTTTTGTGAATCTATGAGCAGATTAACAGCCTTTACTTTCCTTTACATGTACTTTGCTTAGTTTGCTAGTAAAAGAAGCTCAAAGTTAAGTTAAACCAAAAATGCTAACTGAGGATCATTTTAAAGTAGTGTTTGTTTGTTCCTTAAATCAAAATGCTAAATAAGTACTTTAAAAGGGGGAAGGTAAATAAATGCCACTATTAAAACGAGATAGATAAATATATAACTTAAAAGGACCAAAACAAAGACTCCTAATGTGGTACAAGGAAGGCATGGGCATAAAATCTTACTTGAAAGTGCTTCCAGTCCTCTCACAGTCTAACTCCTTATAGGGCTGGGCGGCTCTTGTTGTCCCACTTTTATAATGCAAGTTGGGGGAGGAGTTAACTAAGTCATGTGCTCCTCCACTTGTATAAAGAGAGTGAATGTGAAGTGTTTAGTCAGTGTGTGGTAGGAAGGCAAACCTACCAGATGCCTAGCCAGGTTCTAGGTGCCTTTATGGCAGGAATTTTTATTTCTTGTTAAAGATATAATTTCCTGTGCCTTATTCTTTGAAAGTTGTGTTCAAGTTCAGCTTTAAGTTCATTTTATTTTTTTCTGCTTCTAATAAATTTTGAAGTATTGGATCCTGACTGCTTTCTGGACTTTATTGGACACCCCCACATGCACATTTTGTGTCAGAAGTGGGATCTCAAGGGAAGGAGAGCCACCTTTCTTGTGGATATTGTCCAGAGCCATTATGGAGGAGCAGAAGAAGATGGAGAAAGTGGAAATGTCTGCACCAGAAGGTACATGGACCAGAACCATGGTGGACAAATTTCAACTACCCCTAGCAGCTGGATTGGGTGATGTCAGAAGGAAAGAGACTGGTAAACCAAAGGCAGCGGAAGAAGCTATTGGGGGTGAAGATGTCAAAGAGGAGGAGGAGGAACCCCCTTCTGAAGTACATGATTTGCTGAGATGGTTATGTGTGAGACAGATCGATCTGGAAAAGCAGAGAGAGAGAGACCATCTACAAAATGAGACCAGATGGGTGGAGACCCTTAAGGCTATTCAAGCTATTGGAACTACTAGGTCTAACTTACCTGGTGGGGGCCCAAAGGACATTAAAATATCCAGACTAATGGACAATGATGATATTGAAGCATACATTACAACATTTGAAAGAGTGGCAACAGCTTGTGGGTGGCCTAGGGATCAGTGAGTTATTCGTTTAGCCCCATATCTCACAGGCAAGGCTCAGCTAGCTTATAGTCATGTAGAACCTGGAAATGTTACCAATTATGATCATGTTAAACAAGCAATATTAAAAATGTATGACATCAGTACAGAGACTTATCGTCAAAGGTTTTGAGCATTTAAATATCATACTGTTGAGTCCCCACAAGAAGCTTGTGCTCGATTGCAAGACCTATGCACAAAATGGCTACAACCTGCAACTCGTACCATACATCAAGTGGTCGAGTCAGTTGTGTTAGAACAATTTGTAAAAATATTACCTTATGAGATTCAAATGTGGGTAAGAGAACATAGACCTGACACAGTAGAAAAAGCTATCAGTTTAGCTGAAGATTATATTACAGCTCGCCCACAACGTCAGAAAGGGTCTCATGGGACAAATACTTCCCAAGTATTAATAAAACATCCACCCACTAGTCCTTCTACTAAGATGAAAGAGGAAAGAAAAAGTATGAGAACATTTAATCCAGATATTGTTTGCCACGAGTGTCAGACCAAGGGACACATCGCTAGGTTCTGCCCCAAGAGAAAATCTGATCCTTCTCATCTGGCCTTAGCAAACTGGGGGCAATATACTGTGTCTGTTAATGTTGGAGGACAGGATGTGATGGCATTGATTGATTCAGGAAGTAAGCAAACCCTGGTACATGCTGAACTGCTCAGTGGTGCTCTTATAAAGAAACACTCGAAGACAACTGGGGTTACTTGTGTTCATGGGGACACGCATTTCTATCCTGTACAGGAAGCTACTATTACTGCATCAGGCATGGCACATCATCTGAAGATAGGTGTGGTTCCTAGACTACCTGTACCTGTGATATTGGGACATGACTTTCCTGTATTTCAAAATTTATTGACTGCCTCTTCTTCCATATCTGCTGTGGCTACACAATCTCAAGCATCTCAGGAACAAATGGACAGTGAGCTGTTTCCTTTTGATGATACCTTATTTGATGTTCCTGGAAAGACTGTTAAATCAAAAAAACAAAAGAAACTAGAAAAATGGACATGGAATAAAACAAAGGACTTAGGTTGTGATGATGCTATGGTAAAAACTGTAAAGTCGGACTCTTTTATCAGTGACCAAAAAAATGACCCTACACTATCCCCTTTGTTTTCCCAGGTTATTGCTGATGGGGTGGAAGGTACACCTCCAATGTATAAATTGCAACAGGATAAGTTGTATAGAGTTTGTCAAAATCCAAAGACAGGGGAAATGGTAGATCAGCTGGTAGTTCCTAGTCAGTATAGAGAACAATTAATATTCTGGCGATGATGTACCATGGGGGACATGCAGGAAGGATAGAACTTTAAAAGGTTATTATATAGATTCTTTTGGCCTGGCATTCATGATCAAGTGGCTGAATATTGCAAAAGTTGCAGCCAGTGCCAAAGGGTGGTGCCAGTTACAAGAAAGGACAAAGTTCCTCTTCAACCTTTACCATTGGTTGCTATGCCCTTTGAAAGATTGGCCATGGATATTATAGGACCCCTCCCCAAAAGTACTAAAGGCAACAGGTTTGCCCTTGTGTTGTGTGAATATGCTACAAAATATCCTGAGGCTATTCCTCTACGCACAATAACAGCGGATAAAATAGCAGAGGAGTTGCTCAAGGTATTTAGCAGAGTGGGCATACCAAAAGTTATCTTAACGGACAGGGGAACCAATTTCTGTTCAGCCATTTTGAAACATCTCTACCAAGCTCTGGGGGTAGAAGCTGTCTACACATCTCCATACCATCCCCAGACTGACGGCTTGGTCGAGCGTTTCAACAAAACACTGAAGAAGATGGTACAAAAGTATGTAGAAGATGAGGGCAAACACTGGGACCTATATCTGCCACTGTTACTTTCTGCATATCGTGAGGTACCTCAAGCATCAACTGGGTTCTCACCATTTGAACTATTATATGGTAGGAATCCTACAGGTCTCCTAGACATAGTTAAGGAACAGTGGGAGGATATTACCACCTGGAAAAATCCTACTACCCTTGATTATGTTACTCAGCTAAGTAAAAAAATAGCAAAGTATACTCAAGTTGCGCAAGAACAGAATCAAATCTAGCAAGACTATCAGAAAGAAAGACATGACATAGGGGTGGGTGAAAAACACTTCAGCTCTGGGGACCGTGTCTTATTGTTACTTCCATCCACTGAAAACAAGTTAACTATGAAATGGCAAGGGCCCTATGTGATACAGAAACAAATTAGCCCCACTACGTATTTGGTTGGTGGAAGTACCAGACAGAAAACAAAATCTAAAAGTGTACCATGCCAATTTATTGAAAAGATGGCATGATAGGCCTGCTGAAGTCATATATGTATGTTCCAACCCAATGGACAATGAGACAGAGCTGGCATATGATAGACTGGAAGGAGAACAATTGTCTAAAGATTTGACAATAAATCCTTCTTTATTAGACAGTCAAAAAAAAGAACTAGCCCACGTTCTAAGTCAGTTTCCTGATACCTTTACAACAGACCCAGGGAAAACTACGGAAATATGTCATCAGATCCATACATTTCAAAACACACCCATTAGAGTAAAGCCCTATTGGATTCCTGAGAAATTAAAACCAGAAGTCATCACAGAGATAGAAAGGATGAAAGCAATGGGTATTATAGAAGAAGCTAATAGCGAATGGGGGTTTTCTATGGTTCTTGTCCCTAGAAAAGAGGGAGGGATAAGAATTTGTTTAGACTTCCGAAAACTAAACGCAATATCAAAGTTTGATGGATATCCAATGCCCCGTATAAATGACATTAATTGACCAACTTGGGCAAGTGAGATATGTTAGTATACTTGATTTAACTAAAGGATACTGGCAAATTCCGCTTGAGGAAGCATCAAAAGAAAAAAACGCTTTTTGCACTCCTTTGGGGTCCTTTCAATTTACTATGATGCCGTTTGGACTTCATGGAGCCCCAGCTAGTTTTCAAAGGTTGATGGATAAACTCCTGAGACCTCACATTGGATATAGCGCAGCTTATTTAGATGACGTAATCATTTATACTCCAACATGGGAAGACCATGTTAAACACCTTACTGCTGTTTTAAAGACTATAAAACAAGCTGGTCTCACCATCAACCCCAACAAATGTTCCCTTGCTATGAAGGAAGCCCGGTATTTGGGATTTATAATTGGTAATGGGCAGGTAAAACCGGAGGTAGGGAAGGTGGATACGTGGCCAAGAGCGAGTCCTCGCCCTCACAAAAAACACGTGCGTTCATTTTAGGCCTAGCAGGCTATTATAGATGTTTTGTGCCTCAATTTGCTACTTTAGCTAGCCTCTAATTGAATTAACAAAAAGAACAAGCCTCAAAAGTAATCTGAATTCAGAATGTGAAGAATCATTTCTTGCCATAAAAGCGATACTTTGTTCTTCCCCAGTGTTAAAAGTCCTGATTTTGATAAACCGTTTTTGTTACAGACAGATGCTTCTAATGTTGGATTGGGGGCTGTGTTATCTCAAATCCACCACGGAAAAGAACATCCTGTACTGTATATTAGCCGTAAATTACATGTCAGGGAAACCAAGTACTCCACAATAGAAAAGGAGTGTTTGGCACTCAAATGGGCCATAGAGTCCCTACGATATTATTTATGGGGAACTTAATTTACAGTATGGACAGATCATAATCCATTACGATGGATACATAACATGAAAGATAGCAATCCAAGGGTTATGCGATGGTATCTAACATTGCAACCATATAAATTTACTGTTAATCATAGAGCTGGGACCGCTAATAGTAATGCTGACTTCATGTCTCACTTTGGAGCAGACATAATGTTAGAACCAAATGTAGACCTCGGGGAATGAATATATTTGTATTTGAGAATGCATTGTATTTAAGTAAAAAGAGATTATTAAAGGGCCCTGAGGTGGAGCTTTGGGAGTGGGTGGGCTAAAGCTCCATCTCTTTTTGTTTATAAAAAGAGATCTACATGCTATGCAAGTAGTGAAAACTACTAGTTTTCATTTTGAGTGGGGAGGAATGTGGTAGGGTCAGTGACCCCCCCCCGGAACATTGATATGCTCATATAGTTACAGAGCATATGTATTCACCTGCCTGTGTTATTGGAGGTGGTCTGTGAACATTGTGGGCTAAAATATTGTTCCCTTTAAGAAAAACACTTGAAAAATCTGTTGCAACAGTCTTCTGTTATTCTGTTTCTTCCTTTTACTATCGCTCCTTTTCTGTCATTCACCTACTCAAGCTTGGCCACCTTTGAGTAGTCTTACTGTCCCTTTCCTTGATTCCAGCTCATTTTCTTTAATATTTAAGCCCCAGTGTTCAAAACGTTCTGTGCTTGCAGTACAAACATATAGATTAATTTCTCATTTATCAGGCGTGAGTTCACAGCAGAGTAACCAAAAGTAACGTAGATCGTGTTAACGTGTAAGACGCCAAAAAGAGAGTTGTTATAGCGTTTTCATTGTTTTGTGAATCTATGAACAGATTAATAGCCTTTACTTTCCTTTACATGTACTTTGCTTAGTTTGCTAGTAAAAGAAGCTCAAAGTTAAGTTAAACCAAAAATGCTAACTGAGGATCATTTTAAAGTAGCGTTTATTTGTTCCTTAAATCAAAATGCTAAATAAGTACTTTAAAAGGGGGAAGGTAAATAAATGCCACTATTAAAGGAGATAGATAAATATGTAACTTAAAAGGACCAAAACAAAGACTCCTAATGTGGTACAAGGAAGGCATGGACATAAAATCTTACTTGAAAGTGCTTCCAGTCCTCTCACAGTCTAACTCCTTATAGGGCTGGGCGGGTCTTGTTGTCCCACTTTATAATGCAAGTTGAGGGGGAGTTAACTCGTCATGTGCCCTCCACTTGTATAAAAGAGAGGAATGTGAAGTGTTTAGTCAGTGTGGTAGGAAGGCAAACCTACCAGATGCCTAGCCAGGTTCTAGGTGCCTTTATGGCAGGAATTTTTATTTCTTGTTTAATATATAATTTCCTGTGCCTTATTCTTTGAAAGTTATGTTCAAGTTCCGCTTTAAGTTCATTTTATTTTTTTCTGCTTCTAATAAATTTCGAAGTATTGGATCCTGACTGCTTTCTGGACTTTATTGGACACCCCCACGTGCACACAGAGCATAATTAAGAAATGAAAATGATTTCACTCTGATTCTGAAGTCACCCACAATATTCTTTCTTCAATTTAATCATCCTATTAAAAAAGGAAACTTTTGTGATGTGTGATCTCATTCTAAATTGGAATGTCATTCTCTAAAGTTCATTAGAAAATGGGCTTGTTACTTCCTGGCATCTGATTGGCTCGTACCCCTGGCAGAGGGTAAATTAACTTCCAATAGATGCCCAGGAATGACAAAGTACCAGCCCCAGTGCCCCTTTACCCACCCAGATGTCCCTGTGCCCATCTGCTTCCTCACTGGCAAAAAACACCCAGTCCAATCTGAAATCACTGCCATTTTTTCTCTCGCTTACTGAGAGATTCTGGCCCTCCCAATACCAGTTTCCTAACCATTTAGCACACAACCTCATCTGGGATCATGTCTAGCTACATTTATTTATTTATTTTTAATTTATTACAGTACATCCAACCTTGCTTCCCTATGAAGCAGCTGCCATTTTTCCCAGTCAGTTAGTGAGGGTCTCCTTCCCCCCACTCCGCAAGCCCTACCCACAACCCACTGCAATCCCTTGGTCCCCATCCACAAAATGCAGCCTTCTTTATCAAAAAACAGTTTCATTCAATAAAAAAAAAGCCAAGTTGGAAGCACTAGTCTTACGCAGCTCACGCTATTCCCCCATTCATTACCCAAGACAGCAATCCCTGCTTTGCTGCCCACATACACGGTGCTATCCCTACCAACAGCGACTCCCACAGTGGTTGCTCCCAAAATAAAAAACAACTACCACTGACAGGATCGCATGCAGAAAACACACTGACACCCTCTGTGGACACCCTCCATAAGGAGACACACTCTGCCAATATTGCCACAGTTCTCATAAACAGGACAAAAAAAAGTTTTCTAGAGCTAGCATGCGGTGTGCTCAGCAATACTCGCAAATGTAGCACTATGTAAAACTCTGTCCCTGGCTCACCCAGACTCCACTCCAGCTCCAGGAAAACATTTACGCATATGTTTGTTTTCAAAACAAAAAGCAACTTTTCTTAAATGATTTCAGTGATAACATTACCTATAACTTTTGCAGCCCATTTCTCCGACCACATTCCTACTGCCAGCTACCAGTGTCCCAAAGCAGAAACATGAAATATTCAAAGTAAGGGTCTCACAATGTAACAACAAAAAAAAATCCTTTACATTTAGCCCATTTTCTAAGCGCAATAATACCTTCCAGGGTGGGCAGTGTGGGCATTGCCCAGTACTGCCCACCCTGCCAGGTATTGTAGATTGCTTATGAACTGGATAGACAAATGCAGGATCCGAACTGGCTCATAGGTACTTTCAAGTTGGCTGCAATCCTGGCACAACATCCTGACTGAAAGTAACTTTAACAAACAGGACTCAACATTCACTCTTAGACCTGTTTTTCCCTCTGCAACCCCACCATGCCAACATCTGACATGGCTGACTGAGCATCACTGGAAAACTTCGCCCTCCAACCCCCACCACCACACACAGAGTACATCCTTAACTTCCAAAATAACCATTGACAGTGTTGCTGCCTCTAACAGTGCTGTCAGTGCCCCAACCCAAGATGTGACTACTTAATTATACGATTTCTTTCCATTGTGTCCTGACTGCTGCTTGTACAGTCACCCAGCTTCTCGGTCCTACACTGCTCTCAAAACTGCTACAAACCGTGCTTTTCTTTAAAGTGCCTCTTGAAGCTCATCAGACTGTAGTCAACCATGGCTGTTTATCTTCTCAATGTGCCGCCATCTTCTGTCATTATGCCCGCCACACAACAGCAAAAGAACAGCCGCCTGCCACTCTACACAGCCAGTGATCCTGTCTGGTGAACCTTGCTTCCACCCACCTGTCTGCTGAACCTTGATCCCAGCCACTGTGCTACGCAGGCCATCCAGTGAACTGTGCTCCAGGCATCTTGATACACTGGATCCTTCACTCTGCCCCCAATATCCCTACTAACCAAAAGCTGCCCTTACAAGAACACAGTCTATACAGAGGCTACCAACTGGACAATCTTAAGTTTTGCAGTAAATGACAAGAACATTTTTTTTTTAGTTCTTACTTTTTTCTTTCATTTAAACTATTTTACTTGCCCTTAAAGAGCAATTCTCTATTATAATAAAAAAGTAAAAATACTAGCTATACAACAATTATGGTTTAACTTTATTGTTTTCTAGTTATTGGTTTTTTACTTCTCCCTGCTATTGGTCTACTAAATATTGTAGACCATGCAGCAATTATTTCACTGAGTCTTTCAAAATCTATCTGACTCACCCCTGTCAACCATTGCTGTGTGTGACATCACAGTGTGTTGCTGTGGCAAGCACTATGTCATAAACAAAGGCACTGTGAGGTTAACAGGGGAGAGGCAAATATTTTCAAATGTTTCCTATACAGACATACAAACATACAATGCAGCCAGAAGAATAGGGCCATTAGGTTTATCTAGTCTGCTCATGATGCAGGACCCTCAGCATAAGCTACTGACCCTGCCCCCCTTCCCAATCTGCCCTTCCCCTCCATTGACCTTTATTCTCCCATTTAATTTATCCCAGCCTGTCTTGAAGCCGTCTACCATTTACAATGTATCACCTCCTCTGGAAGTACATTCCAACTGCCAACCACCCTCTCAGTGAAGAAGTGCCTCCTAGCCTCCATCCTCAACCCCCCCAACTTGAGACTGTGTCCCCTCATGTTTCTGTTCCCATTCACCTTGAAGAGACCCTCTTGTTCCATCCTATTTACTCCTTTCAAGTACTTGAAGATCTCAGTCATGTCCCATCTCTCTCTCTCTCTCTCTCTCTCTCTTCTCCTCCAGGGATACATGTTCAGTGACCTCAACCTCTCCTTGTGCACCCTACCCTGTTGCCCATGATCATTTTTGTTCCCCTCCTCTGGACCATCTTCAGCAGTTTTATGTTCTTTTTTAGGTTTGGGCAGCAGTACTATATACTGTAATACAGATGCAGTCTCCCTAATGACCTGTACAGTGTCAGTATTGCCTCCTCTTGCCTGCTGCTGATCCCTCTGGCAGTGTAGCCCAGCATTTTATCTGCCTTTGCTGCTGCTTTCCTACATTGTTTGGCATGTTCTAGGTCACTAGTTATCATCACTTTCAGGTCCTTCTCCTCCTCCTCCTCTGATGTAGAAACCCAGACCCTTCCAATGCTGTCCTCAGTCCTCAGGTTCTTAGAAATACAAAATCACACATACCCCATAATGCAAAGCATCATGAGCTATATATGCAAATCACCACAGAATAATATGCTGGTTCAACTTTAAGCATAAATGCATGGTGCCGAAAGGCGTCTCACACAGACTGCAAAGGGTGCCAACAGAAAGACAGACACATGTTTCATCCTACCAGGACTCATCAGTGTGCCTCATCTGTATGACATCCCAGGTTCTCAGTTACAATGTGTGCAACTTTACATTTCTTTGCTTTGAAGACAAGCTGCCTTCTGGACCACCTCTCTAGCTTTTTTGGCACCTCATTCAGGTCTTGTATCCCTTCTGCTGTGTCCACCCTTCTGTAGAGCTTGGTGTCATCTGTGAATAGGCAAATTTTGCTCTTAATACAATCCCCAATATCATTGATAAAGACATTGAACAGTACCAATCAGAGCACTGAACCCTGTGGGATCCCACTAGTGACCTCTCTGGTGCAGGAGAGCTGTCATCCCACCACCACACTCTGGGTCATGCCCCTCAGCCAGTTGCTGACAAGGTAACCAGTGCATACTGATCAGGAGCAGCAGTCCAAAAAATCCCATACAAAGCAGCAAAATGCACCATGCATGCTCAGTAAAGGAAGTAAGGCACTATGTAAGTGCAAGCAGAATGGTTTTATTGTGTAAACAGCACACGAAGACCCCAACGCTTCAAATCCATGTGGATTCTTCCTCCCTCTGAGGAAAAATTAATTCGGTCAGTTGTCCACCCACCTGGTCAACCTCTTGTGAACCTCTAGATCTGCCAATTTCCTTATCCACCTCTTGTGTGGTACAGAGTCAAATGTCTTGCAGAAGTCCAAGTAAAGGATGTCCACTGCTTGGCCTCTGTCCACTGTTTTAGTAACCAAGTCAAAGAAGTCAATCAGGTTTGTTTGGCATGACCTCCCTCCCATAAAACCATGTTACCCCACCATCTTGAAGACCATTCTATTTATTTATTTATTGAAATAGTTTCAGCAGGAAAGGCACACTGAGCAACAAGATGCTCGTCTCACGGTGCGACCTGGGGGGAGGGGGTACAAGGGGGTTGGATAACATGCAGGTTATCAACTGAGCAAATAACAGAGGCAAGTAACAGCATATGGATACAACTGCATTAAATGACAAGTAACAACACATGGAGTACATTGGATATTGTATGGAGCATATAACAATTACTTGACATATAGCAGCAATAAAAGGGAAAATTTAGCACACAGTAATATGCAGGTATAAGCAACAGGAGACATAGAACACATGATGGTGCAGGACAAAAAGGCACAGGACAAAAGTGCATAGGTTGGGGCTATATGTCAGCATTTATAGCAAAGCTAAGGCCGCTGATCGGGCAGTGGGAAGGGGAGCAATTGGCGCATGGCCGAGTCAAGTACAGGAGCAATTAGTGGTGAGGAAGTTAGCTAGGGCAGTAGAAAGAGAGTGGGCAGAGGAGGAAAGCCAAATTTGAGATGGGAGATCATTTTATAGCTTGGGTAACCGGTGTGAGAGGGCAGCTTGCCCGGCAGTAGTCTTCTACCTAGGGATTGATAGTTGGCGGTAGTCACAGGATCTAAGATAATGGGCGGGGGGGGGCAGCTGAGAGCACGGAGGAGAGATAGGAAGGGATGGTGCCAAGCCATTGAGTAGATACATATTTAGCACAGTGTGAAATGCGGCAGTTTCCAAGGGATGGTAGTACCAGGGAACAGTAA
Source organism: Neoceratodus forsteri (assembly GCA_016271365.2). Taxonomy (NCBI): domain Eukaryota; kingdom Metazoa; phylum Chordata; order Ceratodontiformes; family Ceratodontidae; genus Neoceratodus; species Neoceratodus forsteri. The sequence goes on from CM057454.1 coordinate 736,693,589, forward strand.
AGGTCACAGTGGTGGGTAAGGGGTGAGGCATCGAGAGCAAAGCAGCAGAAGGCATTAAAAAGTGTATCCAGCTTAGATAGGGTGGACTTAGGGGCTGCACCGTAAACAATGTCATAGTAATCAAAGGAGGGAAGTATCATCTTTCTGGACCAGTTCATGTTGGACATGGGAAGGGAGGCTACTGCAGTTCCTATAAAGTGCACCGAGCATGGGGCATAGTTGTTTTGAAATAGCATTAATGTGGTCTGAGAAGGAAATATGGCAGTTGAGCCATACCCCCAAGTAGCATAATGAGGAGACATCTTCGAGTTTTTGACCATCCAGGGTGTGGAAATAGGGAAGGGATGGGAGTCTGGACAGGCATTGTCGTGTGCCAAAAATCATCGTGACAGTTTTTTTTACATTTAGAGAGAGCTGGTGATAGCTGAACCATTGCTGTACTTTGTTGAAGTTGGCTTGGAGGTTAGTTTGTACCACTTCAGGGTCGGAGCCTGAGGAGAAGAGTACAGTGTCATCTGCATACATGTGGATTGAGGTAGTAGAGCAGATGAGCAGTAAGTCATTTAGGAATATATAGAACAGTATGGGTCCCAGAACCGACCCCTGGGGGACACTGGTATTTAAGGGAAGGAGGGAGGAGATAGCATTTGCGACTCTAATGGACTGGGTTCTACCAGAGAAGTAAGATCTGAACCAGTTGGTGGCAGCAACAGAGAGACCTAATTCAGTGAGACAAGAGAGCAATATGGGGTGGGAGATGGTGTCGAAGACTTTCGCAAGGTCGATGAAGACAGCTGAGGTGATCAGCCCACTGTCCATACCAGTCAGGATGGAGTCGGTAAGCCTTATCTGGGAGGATGAAGTGGAGTGTCCCTTTCTGAAACCTGACTGGTAGAGTTTGAAAAGAAATTAGAGTCGGTGAGGAAGGAAGTAAGTTGGGTGAGCACAAGGTGCTCTTGTAGTTTTGCTAGTACTTGGAGGAGGGAAATAGGGCAGTAGTTGGAGGGGGAGGTGGGGGTACCTCCTTTTGGGAAGGGGATGACAGTGGTGTGCTTCCATGCTTGGGGGACGGCAGCAGTGGCAAAGGATTGGTTTAAGGGTTTGGCAAGCAAAGTTGCTATGGCAGTGGCGGAGAGGTAGAGGAGTTTAGGGTCCAAGCCATCTGAGGATTTGCCTTTTGAAGAGTTGAGAGAAAGTAGTGCATCTAGGGCATCCGCTGCAGAGATGTCATTGAAGGAAAAGGAGTGAGGCCTAGTCAGGTTTGTTACATCTGTAGAGGGTGCGATAGGTGCAGGGTTTGGCAGGGCAGAGAAGAGAGTGGCAGCATAAATGGAGAAATATATGTTGAACTCAGTAGCGACTGCTGTTGGCTCAGCGAGAATGGAGTTGTTAATATTTAAAATTGGAGTGGGATTGGCAGCTAGTGGGGTGAAGAGGGAGTGAATGATCTTCCAGAATTTTGAGGGGTTATTTAGGTAGGACTGTAGGGAGCTGCTGAAGTACTCTGCTTTAGCTAGGCGAGTGGCTCTGGTACACTTGTTTTGGAGCATGCGGTATGCAGAGAGATGTTGTGGGAGGCATGAGGATTTATGCGTTTTACAGACTTTGTCACGGGCGGTTTGACATGCAATCAGTTCTTGGGTGATCCACAGCAGATGGTTGCCTCGCACCCTTGTACGTCTCAGAGGGGCATGTTTGTCCCAGATGCTGAGGAAAGTGTCTTTAAAGTGGAGAAAGGCATCGTCAATGGAGTCCATAATAGGGGTGGGGGCCCAGTTTGCTAATGCAAGGTCATCTAACACTGGGGTGAGATTGAAGGATTTGAAGGAGCGTTGGACTAGAAATTTAGGGGGGGATTTTGAGCTGTGGATTTTATGCACTAAGAAAGTAATGTGGTGGTCACTGAAGGAGTCAGAAAGAATACCGGCATTTATGACCCGGTGAGGGTATGTGGCAAGAGCCCAATCGAGGAGTGAGTGGTTACCAGATTTTAGGTTAAGCCGGGTGGGCTCAGTAATGATTTGAGAGAGGTTTAGAGCAGCAATTTCAGTTCTGGTTTTGTTGAGGGCAGGAGCTAGCCAGTTGTGGTTTAGATCACCCATAATATAAAGTTCCCCTCTCAGGGTTAGGCAGGAGATTTGCTTGTGGAGGTTGGTGACAGCAGAGGATGGTGTGCCAGGTCGGCAGTATATTCCTGCAATGTAGATTGGTAGCGAGAAGGGGAGTGTCAGCTGGAGTACAATTATTTCATAGATTTTAGGTTCAGACTTGGCTAGGATAACTGAATAGTGCAAGTCCGAGTTGACGTAGCTGGTAACTCGTCCACCTCTTGTGGCTCTGTCCTGGAGGGCCAAAGTGTAGCCTGGGATGGCGACAGAGGAGCCACTAATATTTTTTGTGAGCCAGGTTTTGGGCAAGGTGAGGATATCTGGAGCATAGTGAGCAGCAAGTACCTGGAGGGAGTCAAGTTTATGGACTAGGCTTCTTATATTTAGGTACAGGAAGCACAGGCCACGTGGGAGAGGGTCTCCAAGGAGAAGTGAGTAAGTGTCCAATGTAGGAGGGGGGCTTGCAGCAATTGAGAGGGGGGTGTGGTTTGGGGGCCGTGGTTTGGGTGGATGCCACATGCGGCAAGGAGCTGGAGCACAAGAGATAGGTAGTGGGCAAATAGCTGTATGTGACTGACAGTCAGCGGACATCTCTTAGTTAGAAGGTTTGGGTGATTATTTGGAGTTGGGCAAGGGGGGAGTAGTTGAAAAGTAAACCAGGAGAGTGATGGGACGAAGAGAAAAGGGCTGGAACGTGTGGTTGAGTGAGTCCTGGCTTGGGTGAAAGGGAGAGTGGACGCCGGAGTGGAGGAGTAGGGAAGCCCAGTGAGGTTGGGCAGGAAAAGGGGGGGGATGGGAGAGGTGGGTGGCATGTTGGAGAAGAGGGGAAGGAGGGAGGAGAGAATATGGATGAGCAGTGGCACGAAGCCTAGTAGTTGGGCCATGGCACGGATCTAGTATTAGAAAACCCCTAACTGTTGTGGCAGCTTAGAGGGGACAGGCATAGACGGCCAAGGAAATGGGTGGTTCCTGTGGGAGGATTGAGGACCAGTGAAAATTAAGGCCTAGATAACCAATGAGGCGTGGCTGGCAATAGCCAATAGGAGTGAGATAGAAAGCTGGGGCGGGGTTTATGTGTATTTAATCAGGACCGGGGGGGGGTGAAAAAATTGGCAGCTAGTGCTCCCTACCTGGAGGTAATCAGTCCTTGAGGGCAAATCCGTACTTGTGCTTCTGTGAGGGGCTGGTGGCTTCACACCTGGACTGCAGGTGGCAGTCTGGCAGGTCGGGTTTATCAGAAAACCACGGCTGTGGCTCTCAGACTATCTGGAAGGAGAAGGCAGAGGAGAATTAAATAAGAAAGTCAGAGGGGGTGGGGCTGCCCGAGGAGCTAAAAAGAAATGCAGACTGGCTTAAACAGGGGGGTGTTGCAGACCAAAATGTTAGGCAAGGTGCCTCCAAGTCTGAGAGAGCAATAACAGGGCTATTTAAAACACAATACTAGCATAAAAATGAGAAGGGGGGGTTTCAAAGGCCTGAGCTGAGATCGCTACTGGTCTTATGAGGAACACAATACAGGCATTTACATTAAAACAGAAAACTTCAGCTAAAAACTACAAGCAAGACAGTTTTAACAGAAACATAATCTATCACAATATAATCAAACATTAACAGTGCAGAGCTATATGGAGTCAATCGGAGTGCTCCTGGAGCTGACTGCAGCCAGTGGGTCACAGCAGTATAAAAGAGTCTGGATTTAAACCCAGAGACAACTGTCCTCATGTAAAGAAAGCAAAATTGGCAGCTAGGGCTCCCTTTCTGGAGGTAATCAGTCCCTGAGGGCAAGTCCATACCTGCGCTTCTGTGAAAGGCTGATGGCTTCACATCTGGACTGCGGATGGCAGTCTGGCAGGTCAGGTTCGTCAGAGAACCACGGCTGTGGCTCTCAGACTACCTGCGCTTCTGTGAGGGGCTGGTGGCTTCGCACCTGGACTGTGGGTGGCAGTCTGGCAGATCGAATTCGTCAGAGAACCATGGCTGTGGCTGTCAGACTACCTGCGCTTCTGTAAGGGGGCTGGTGGCTTCACACCTGGACTGCGGGTGGCAGTCTGGCAGGTCGGGTTTGTCAGAGAACCACGGCTGTGGCTCTCAGATTACCTGCGCTTCTGTGAGGGGCTGGTGGCTTCACATCTGGACTGCGGGTGGCAGTCTGGTAGGTTGGGTTCGTCAGAGAACCACGGCTGTGGCTCTCAGACTACCTATTCTCATCAAGAGATGCTGCGAAGTTTAAATTTACATGTAAAGTTAAGGCAAATTTGCCTAATTTTCCTTCGCAAAACAATTCGCAAATTTTTCACATTTACTTGAAAATACACCTTTGACAACTTCACCTGCCAACTTCGTCTATAGCTTCACCTCTAACTTCACCTTTGTGGTGCATTGGGTGAATTTTGTTCAGCTCGAGGCTTTTGATAAATAAGTGCCTATAGGTCACATGGAAACTGCTCCTGCAGGTCACATGCTACTGCTCTATATACAGAATGATCCTTATGTTCATTTTGCAGTCTGAGTGAGTTAGTTGGAAAGGTCAGATCTGCTACTTTTATAGCCTGCAAAAAAACTCCAAAAAACATAACATTCATAGCTTTTTTGGTTTGTTTGTCATCTTAACTTTACTTAGCAGTCTGTGAGGATTTATTTAGTTGTTATATTTTTCTTTATATTCCCCACAATTATTTGTTCTATTCTTTTTTCTCTTTCTCTGCTTTTTTTAACTCTTTCTTCCTGCTTAAACTGAGTGAGACTGTTGAGGAGGGCAGTGGGAGGACTGGGACTGGGAGCAGTCCCAGCAAGCAGAGTGGAACAGAGTCGATGAATGGGACATGCCATCCCATCCATCTGAAGAGGCCATTATTTGTGCCAGGAGCACTGAATGTTCCACTCCTCCCGCACACACACAGAGCACAGCATCAGCAGCAGCATGCAGTAGAGGAGGTACGACCACCAGCTGTGGACCCTGCTTCTGTAGGTCATGTAGCTGATGTAACACCTGCCCCTGTGCCCCCCCCATTTGTTGTACTGCCACCTGAGCCCTGTGAGGAGGAGGAGGAGTCCCATCTGGCTCCTCCACTCAGCAGCAGCCAAAGCATAAGTCCCTTGTTTGGGACTTTTTATGTTCACCATGCGCGTGCACACAGTAAACATTTTGTTATGAGAGTAGGTTTTGAGAGGCGTGACACTGTCGGTCCAATGCAGAGCTGTCAGCAAGGGGCACGTTAGTGCAACACCAATCATCAGCCAGGCTGATCATAGCACAGTTTTTGCTTGCTGGGCAGAAACATTGTGTATTTCTAAAGAAAAATCTGACCCAATCATGGGTCGGCTCTTTCCTTTGATCTACACTGCCCAGCAAGCATAACTGATCTATCATGATCAGCCTCCTGAGAAATTTCAAACATCCAGGAAGATACACACACTCTTGCAGATGCCAGCTGTGACAAAGAAAACCATCCATCGATGTCCATTACTGGCACCCCCGTAACTGTCCATTTCATTTACGCTAAATTCTCCTTTAGCTGCCTAAATGCTTGTTAATGTTCCATTTCCACATTCTGTTGGAGCTATTTTTGGCCATGCAAACTATTAAAAATTAAAATCAACTTTCTAGAAACATGTCAACTCTAAAGAAATGATATAAACACAAATTATAAATAATCTTATTTGTTTAAAGCAGCAGTACTACCAAATCAGGAAGTAATGTATCAAAATTCTGCTTTTTGGCTGTAAGCATGAAGCCATGGTTACTAACATACTAAAATGCCAGCAGAATAGGCCTAACGGTCTTTCGAGTCTGCTCGATTGGTCAGCCCCCACCCTGGGTGCTGACCTTGCTGCCCCCCTCACCTTCTCTGGCTTCTCCTTCCCAGTTCCGGATATTCTTGCTGCATTGGATTTTGCTTCCAGAACCCTTCCCTGTACCTGTCCCAGCCCTCTTGAACCCCTTCACCATCTCTGCCTCCACCAGCCCCTAGGCAGTGCATTCCATGGCTCCACCACCCTCTCAGTGAAGTAGCACCTCCTCCTTTCTCCCCTGAATCTTCCCCCCTCCAGCTTCCCTCCATGCCTCTAGTGGCCCCCTCCTCCTTCCTTCGAAGCACCCTTACTGTTCCTCCCCTATTTACCCTCTTCATGTACTTGAAGACCTCTATCATGTCCCCCCGGTCCCTTCTCTCTTCCAATGTGTACATTTTTAGCTCTTCGAGCCTCTCCTCATAGGTCCTGTCCCCCAAGCCCCAAATCATTTTGGTTGCCCTCCTCTGGACCCTCTCCAGGAGTTTAATGTCCCTCTTTAAGTGTGGCCTCCAAAACTGCACACAGTACTCAAGGTGTGGCCTCACCAAGCAGTTATACAGAGGGAGCATCACTTCTCTCCTTCTGGAAGTGATCCCCCTAGCGATGCATCCCAGCATCCTGTTGGCCTTGGCTGCTGCCCTCCTACAAGTCTCCGAGTTGTTCATTTGACATCCACCACCACCCCCAGGTCCCTCTCAGCCATCGAGACTTGTAGCATTCCCCCCAGGGTGTACACTTGGCCAGGGTTTCTGGCCCCCAGGTGGAGTACCTTGCATTTCCCTGCATTGAACCTCAGCTTCCACTTTCTAGACCATCTTTCCAGAGCCTCCAGGTCCCCCTGTAGGGCCACCCTCCCCTCCTCCCGATCCACCACCGCCCCAGTTTTGAGTCATCCGCAAAGAGACTCGTCTCACTCCTGATTCCCGTCCTTATGTCAGAGACGTAGGCGTTGAACAGGAGGGGCCCAAGGACTGATCCCTATGGGACCCCACTAATGACCCTCTTTGGGGATGAGACTATCCCGCCAACTATGACCCTCTGGGTCCGGTCCTGGAGCCAGTTGCCTATCCATCTGATCATCTGGTTCCCCACCCCCATTTGTCCCAGCTTATTCAACAGGCCCATGTGAGGAACAGAGTCAAATGCCTTGCTGAAGTCTAGAAAGAGGACGTCCACTGGTCTACCAAGGTCCAAGGCACTCGTCACCCAGTCATAGAACTCCACAAGATTTGTCTGACACGATTTCCCCGAGATGAATCCATGCTGTCTATCGTCCAGGCACCCTGACTTTTCCAGGTCCCCCAGCCCCTCCTTGACAATGCCCTCCATCACCTTGCCCACCACCGATGTCAGGCTGACAGGCCTGTAGTTCTCTGCCACCTCCCTTGATCCCCCCTTATGGATAGGCACTATATGCGCCACCTTCCAGTCCTGGGGCACCCACCTTGTCCTCAGAGAGATGGTGAAAAGCTCCGCCAGGGGTTTCGCCAGGACATCCGCAAGTTCCTTCAGCACTCTGGGATGTAATTTATCCGGCCCCGGTGCTTTCTCCATCTTAAGGGAGCTAAGGGCTTCCCTCACTCTCTCTGCTGTGATTTCCACTTCCAGCACCTCTTCTCCCTGCTTAGCCCTTCCCCCTCCTGCCAGTGATGCCTCCCCCTCTCCCCAGATCCGCCAATCAGTAAGGGTCCCCCCCTTCTTAGTATCTCTGTCTCCTCCCATGTATGATGCAGCACCCCCATTTTCCTTGGTGAAAACTGAGGTGAAGTACTCATTTAGTACCTCAGCCTGCTCCCCCGGGTCTTGTGCCCATCTTTCCCCTGATTTAATCCTGCTAATCTGCCCCTTCACCTCTGTTTTTCCCCAATGTATCTAAAGAACCCCTTGTTCCCTCTCCTGATTTCACTGGCCAGGTTCTGCTCCTTCCTTGCCTTCGCCGCCCTCACCACTCTAGTGGCCCTTCTAGCCATCAGCTCATACTCCCCCCCGATCCCTTTCACTCCTTGAGCACTTGAATTGCCTATAGGCTGCCTTCTTTCCCTGCACCACCTACTGGACCTCCCTGGTCCACCAGCAGGGTTTTGGGCCCTACCGTATTTTCGTCTTACTCTTGCACAGGTGCTGGTAGCATCTTGCACCCCTCTCCTGATGATTTCCCACCTACCATCAGCGTCCATGTCTGACCCAATCCCATCCAAATGCTCCTTAAGGATCCTTCCCATTTCCTTAAAATCCGTTCCCCTGAAGTCAGTTACCTCCGTCTTTGTGCAGCTTTCTAGCCCTCCTAGGTCCAGGCAGAACCAGACCGTGGCATGGTCACTCCCGCCAACAGGTCCCTTACCTCCAGGCTCTCAATCTGGTCACTGTCTGCCAGGACCACATCCAGTACCCGCGCCTCCCTGGTCGGTTCCCCCACCTGCTGAGTTAGGAAAGCGTCTTGAAAGACATCCAACAACCTCTGTTCCCTGGTCACAGAAGATGTCATAGTCTCCCAGTCTGTTCCTGGCATGTTTAAGTCCCCCAACACCACCACCACCATTCCTCTGCCCAGTCTGCAGTGTCTCCCAACATCTGCCACCAGACTCTCCTCCAGCTCCTCCGCCAGGGCAGGAGGTCTATACACCACTCCTATTTTTACTCTCTTGCCCCCTGTTATCAAGGTGACCCAAATTGCTTCCACGGTCCTCCGCCTCTACTCCCCCTATGCCAATGCAGTTTTTGACTATCATTGCTACCCCTCCTCCCCTTCCCTCCCTCCTGTCCTTCCTGAACATAGTGTAACCCTCCAGGTTCAGGTCCCAGTCGTGTCCTGCAGTGGCCCAGGTCTCAGTGACTGCTGCCACATCTACTGCTCCCTCAGTTAGCATCGCCTGGAGCTCAGGCATTTTATTTCCCAAGCTCCTGGCATTTAGCAGGACTACCTTCCACCCTTTCCCTATACTTCCATTTCCCCTGCTCGTGTTCCCATAGGGATTCTGTTTTCCCCTGGTCTGCACTTTACCAGTCGGCCTTTTCCTGCAATCCTCCAGCTCCCCAAGGGGGGGGAGACAGAGTCCCTCCTTTATCGGCACCCCCTTGACAGCCTTTTCTCCCATCGCTCCCCCCATCCCTCCCCCTTCACTAGTTCCAGTTTCCATATCTATAAATATTTTTGTTAGGTCATCTTTACTTTTTTACATATTTACAATTTACTTAATTTGTTGTAATGATACAATAAATATGGCGGCTGTCTAAATCTGAGCTGTGCTCCCCCATTCTGTCACATCAAGACTTTTGGTTACTGCAGTGGAACCCTGTGCTGAACTGTCCCAATGTCCCTGTGTAGTATTGCCAGTCATACACATGTGCAGTTGGCAGCAGAGGGAGTTCCAGTGCAACAGGCAGGGTGGCAGAAATGTAAACAAAAGCAAAGCAAAGCAAATACTCAGTGATAGTTCAGTGCTGGTGGGAAACAGTACCAGGAAAATGCTCAGCAGAGAACAGGGAATAAACTGTTGAAAAAGTGCAGATTTTTTTTACATTGCAATGCTGCTTTAAATGGAAACTTCAATATGTGGAGAAAGCAGCTGCTGCAGAGAAGCCCAATTAGGGCTTTTACTTACAAAAATATATTTTTTTCCCTGTTGCATCTAGCGTTTAATTGTAAAGACTCACCCCATCCTTAATGTTGGGAGAGCCGCCAGCAACCATCTCGCGCACCATGGCAGCTTCCGCCATGTGGGTTATGCTAATGAGGACTACCAACTCTCTGCCATTAGCTGGAAGCCCTCTTTAGCATTACTAATATTAGCATACATGTGTTCGCAGATAGCCTTGCCACCCTATAAATTACAGGCAGTAAGGCATTCTACCTACCTCGCAGTCTGCTGCCATTGTGCATGTTAACTCTACTGCATGCCCAACAGTTCTCATTCTCACTGTGTCTCATTTTTATTTATTTATTTTATTTAAAAATGTGTTTACCAGGTTGGAGCAACTGGCCCACATGTCTTTTTTTAGGCTCGACCTAGGCTAAAATAGGCACACATAAAATACAAAGGATACAAACAGGCAAATAATAGACATACAATAAAACATACCGACAACATATTTAGTTACTTATTTCTAACAAAATACATCAGCTATAGGTAGTGACTTATACCCAGCAGATGTCTAAAATGTAATTTAAAAGCATAAAATGAGCAAGCTTTACAGACTGAAATCATGCAACTGATTTCAACAGTGATCAGGCCATGAGTGCTGCCTCCTTATGGGGTTCCTCATTCCATTACACTGGAGCTAAGTCTCCTGCTTTATTCTCCAGTCATTTTCATTGTACTATGGTACCTGCTTTCACCCACCAGCTTTGGGTGCTCATCTCAGCACAGGTTGGTCTCCAGGGCTGTCTCACAATGATCTTTAGGAAACCAGCCACAGACCTGAAAGACATTTGGAACTACCCCATAACTGGATGCCCAATGGGGTTCCAGACCCTTCCTGTGATCCCACTAAACTCCCACTCTTTGGGCAATGTTCCCAGTCTACACCATAGATCTCAGCTTATTAGGATCTGTCCCAGGTATCCCAGGTCCTGTCCTGGTAACCAACAGGGTCCCATTCAATGACATCATGATACCAGCTCAAAAATGTGATGTGTTCTTTGAAAGTCAAAAATATAGTACCTTTAGTTTCTACATTGTTAGAAGTAAGTCTACCATTATGTTCTGTTTTTACCTGTACCAGACTGCTCAGTTCTGTATGTAAAATAAGTCTGGTTGTTGAAAATCAATAAACTGTATTTAGATCTCTAATGGCTGCTTAATTTTAGAGCTCAGTACTGCAGCTTTAATAATCCGTTTCTTTTTGTGCTTTCTATGCCTCGTTGCCTTTCCCTCACGCTGCTTGGAATCTGTAACCCCCCCCCCCAAAGTACCGGTTTAACTATTGGGGCAATAACACCGGCATTTGAACCCAATCTAAGGAGTGGCATCCCACAGCAAGTCTGGTTACTTTGGAATGAAATGGCGACCTCCAAAACTTATGTGGCAGTAGGCTTAGCAAATCTCATGGAGATTAAGCAAATGTTGCAGGCACGCACTCAAGATATTCCCAGCATCAAAATGTCAGTCCAACAGCTGGAGGAGTGAACAGAGGCAGCTGAAACTCGAGTGGCTGAGAACAAACTGTTTATGCTAAATTGGAATCAGAAACAGCCTTGCATAAATATAAAATCACTTGACTAGAACAGCAGGTGTATCTTCTTTGGGCTAAGATCAACAACCTGGAAAACAGGGGCCGAAGGAATAATTTGAGAATTGTGGGGTGTCCCAGAAGGGGCTGAGGGTCCCAACATGTGTGAATTTCTACAGTCGCTGATACCTAAAAGCCTGGATTACTATTGGAACACCATTAGAAATAGAATGGGAGCACAGGACCCTTGGCTCAAAGCCTGCTCGAGGATCACCCCCTCGCCCTATTCTGGTTTATTTTCTGTGTTTCTCTGTTAAAGAGTATGTACTCCACCTAGCGAGGGAATGTGGACCCCTAAAATGGAATGGCCACACAGTTCACTTTTTCCAGGACTTTTCCAAGGATGTGGCTGCCTGCCAGAAAGCCTTTATACCTGTATGGTGGGAATTTGCCCAGTGTTTTATACAATATAGTCTGAAGTACCCTGCTACTATCTTAATATTCTTCGGAGAGGGCCACTGGCATAAATTTGAGACACCTGCTACAGCTCAGCATTTCCTAAATGATCTTGGTAAAGTTGGATTCTCATCTAGTAAGCAATCTACTGGGCCTTTTAATTCTACTACTAGAGATCAGCATAACAGGCCACCACTTCACTTCGGGGTGGGAAAACTATCACCACCAGCTTCTCACCCGAGGTCACACATATCAACCAGTCAAAACCTCTCCATCTCCATGACCAGCATTGTTCCAGGGCAAGCTTCAAAAACTAAGAGACAGAGGAACTTGGAATGCGATCTAGTGGGGGATCGTTCTCGACAACCCCAAGTTGCTGATATTAAAGGTAACAGTTCCAGCCCTGGTTCCTCCACTTTTATCCTGTAACTTCTACTCCTGCAGTATGGTCAGTGGACCCTGAACCTAAGCACCCCTGGGTGTCCCCTACACCACCAGAGGACTTTCTGCAATCTGCAGAGATGGATTGGGTGGATTATGAGGAATCTGAACTACTTGAATCATTACCCGAGGAAGCTGGACTTGTTCTTCCCTCACTCACCAAGATGCCTCCCATCAGTTCTCTACCGGACACTTTTTACTTTGATGTTCCTACCCTACAAACAGCCATGGGCACTGGGCATAACACTGTGGGGTGACAAACATGCTGTTTAGCTCCAAACATCACTTTTATTCTCTCACTATAACTTAGTTTGAGATTTTTACTATCTTTATATGAACTTGTGGGGGGGGATGGTCCTTTACATAGGATATTTTTACTTTACTCAGGTGGGTTGGGATGGCCTTATGGCTAGTTTCTCTGGATCTGGTCATTTATTTATTCTTACTGTGCTCTTTGATCAGCTTACAGCAACTGAGCATGAACATTCTGGAATTCGAGGCCATCCCTCCCACTTTTCATTAATGCAGACTCTGTATCTTACTTTGCAATCTTTCTTAGTATGGAACACAAAGCCCCTTCTCTCCCACCCCATAGCAACAGAGGGGTAATAGAGAGGTAGTCGAGGGTTGTCATGATTTAGTGCTTCCACCGGGGCCTCCTCCCTGGGTGTTAGGGACATTTAGTCCCGTACTGGGTGCTTCTCCCTCCTGTGGCTACACCCTTTTGCCATTTTTGGCAATTCACAAATGGGTTTCAAGGCATTTTTGCACTCTATATAGAGGTCTGAGCTGTTTGGATACTGCTCACTGGCAGACAACCCATGGTTAGGATATTGTTCTTAATGCTGGTGGGAGGGCGGGTGGCCCTAGATGTATTTTTTCCACTAGCACTTTTTGACCTGCCCCTCCTGCATCTGGTTGCGTTCTCTTTTTACTTGCCTTCATACTCTGTTGGTTGTTTCGGTAATAGTTTGTTTTTATTGTTTAGTGTGAGTGTGTTTGAATTGGTACAAGTTTTTGTACCTGTGTTACTTAGGTTTCTTCATTAGTAAGGTTCTCCTCGTGCAGAGATTGTTGTTTTTATATCTACAGGATTTTCAAGTTTTGCTGTTTATGCAATATGTTTACAATGTTGTTATACTGTATATTATGTTATTGTCTCTTTGTTCTACCAGGTGCTGGCTCGGATCTTTCTCCAAAGGGTTTTTATAGCTGTGGCACCGTCGCCCAGGCCCAGGGCTATTTGCCATGTTAGTTTTACTGGGTTTCTTTCTCTTCCTGTTCATTTTTTGGAGAGCATTCCAAATGGCTGATCTTAAGATCATCACCTAGAATGTTCAAGGCATCAATCACCCTATTAAACGTAAGAAAATCCTTACCTATTTGGAGCTGCATAAATGTAACATTGCCCTTATTCAGGAAATGCACCTCCTTTAGGTGCAATTGGATAAGCTGATAAGGGGGTAGGTAGGACAGGTACTATATATTCCAGTAGTTATTCTTCTAAAATGAGGAGCCTCTATATTGTTGAGAGAAGGGTGTCCCTTTCAAGTGGTTAAGGCTGTCCTGGATAAGGAGGGTCATCGGATTCTCCTCTCTGGCAAGATGCAAGGCAACCCAGTGGCCATAGTTAATATTTATGCCCCTAATACCGATTATTTTTATTTTGTTCTCTGTCTAGTGCAAATTCTATCAGATTTTTGCTTGCCATCTACTTCACTTATCTTGGGTGGGGACTTCACCCTAGTATTGGATCCTTTCCTGGACAGATTCCCTCCAGAAAAAAGGTGCTTCCTCCTACTAATGTGCTAGTAATGCCCTTAAACAACTTTGTGTGGAATACAGTCTAGCTAATTGTTGGAGAGTCCATCACCCTCAGTCTAGGGATTATACCTATAGGTCCCCCAGATTTCAGACTTGTAGTAGGTTAGATTATTTCATTTGCAGTTCCATCACTCTCTCTAGCATATTAGACTAGAAAATACAACCAATCACACTTCCTGTTCATGCTTCGGTTACCATAATCTAGATGCCCTAGGGTAGTATTGCTAAATCCTCCAGATGGCGCTTTAACCCTGCCCTACTGTTTTCAGTTGAGTTTAAGGAATGGCTGCAATCAGAAATGTCTTTTTACTTTGATTCCGATTCCACTCAGAAATCTTGCCGTTTATGCTCTGGGAAGATTTTAAGACTTTCATCAGAGGAAGAGTTATCTCTTATGCGTCTAGAGAAAATACGCATAGAAAGAAGGAAATTATAAATCTCACAAGTTTAATAAAACAGTTGGATGATATTATGTACCAGCAGCCACAAGGGCAAGACCATCTTATTTATTTATTGAATTTTGTTGACCCGGTAGGCCCACTGGGACTAGAAGTCCCTTTTTCCAGGGCGACCGGGGAAGGGGGCGGGATACAGATGGTAAGCAACTAAAATTGAACCAGATTAAGCTGTTGGTGGTATTTTTAGTGAATGGGAGAAATTTGACCAGGACACCGGGGAAATCACCTACTCTTTTCGATAAGTGCCCTGGGATTGTTAACATCAGGGTTCAACCTTAACATTGTTTTACTAGCCCTGAACCTAGTGCAAATTGGCCAGGGCTAGTGCAGCTAACCCTCTACTTGTCCGTCTTGACTAGTGCAGATTTTTCATGGAAGTTGAAAAAGTCCCTACTTTAGCAGACTGTAGTCCTTTTGCTAATCTCCCTCAGTGTTCCAGGTGGCCTGGTGTGATTAGCAGCTCATTAAGAGCTGCAATTATCTGGCAGTTCAAGAGGGGATCCAACAAAAGACTCAATGTGAGTCATTATCACTCAATTGTTAGGACAGTCAACTAGTGTGAATGCTGTGATCAAGGGTAGAGTGGTTAAGTCACTAGCTTCCAGTTTGCTGAACTTGTTTTTGATTTGTCACACAGTATTAAGACCAGTGTGCCTCATTTCCCAACCTTTTGAGTGCCTGTATCCAACACTGCAGTGGCAGAATGCTATCATGTATACACTGTCTGCCCAGCCAGGTGATCTGTCCACATACTTTCTCTGGACACCACTGCAGACTAGGCTCTGAAGTGGCCATCCACAGACCCATAGCTGCCATTACTGACTGGTGTAGGGGTTCACAACTCCTCTTAATGGATCACAGCAGTCAATGCCATCAATGCAGTACCACCCACCATGTCATTTCATCCTAAAAACAATGCTTTGGAGCATGTATGATACAAAGCAAAACCTTAGTAAAAAATATGATTTGAAAGGTTAAAAAAGGTATTTTTGGTGTGCATAGATAATCCTATATAGAAAGAGAGGTAGTACAGCATCAATCAATCAATCAAATCTTTATTTATCCAGGCGAACATCATTGAGCACAGCTCATTTGCAAGATGGACCTGGTAAGGTCAAGGTTCAATTTACATAAGTACATAATATAGTTCAGTATACACACATTCTAAGGATACATTCTAAACAGACTATACACTAATTTCAGATGTAGTGGTAATCAGGGGTGAGGGGAAGGGGAGAGGGAAGTGGTGTACATGGCTAGTGGTGGGGGGAGGAGGAAGGCAGGGGAGGCCGATACTGTGGTAGGGATCAACAGTGGGCCTATGAAGAAGGCAGGAGGCTGGCACCGGGGAACTGTATAATAGGGGTATTAGGGCTGTGATATATACTGCTCTCCTTTGACTGATGAAAGGACACTGTTATGAAAAATCTGTTTTTATCAGGGCAGAGCATGTTAAATCAATATTTTTGTGCCTGGTATATATAAACACATATGTCAACGTTTCTTACATCCCAGGCACCCTGTGTTTGTTTAACTCTCTCCAAAAAAATCCTAGAACTTTCCAATGGCTCACTTCACAGTGTAAGAAAACTTTCAGAAGTGCAGGTCTGGTTAATCACAGGGTGGGAGGCGAGAGTGTCTTTCTCCGTCTGATTCTGTACATTGCCCTGCAGATCAGGGTGGGACTGTAGTGTGGTGCATGATGATGATGTGTGTGCAGAGCTAGAACTGCCTGATTGAACATGTGCTATTCTTGTATTCTCTGGTTTGGTGGGGAGGGGGTGAAGAAAGAGGAAGCAAGGGGCACATGGTAAAAAAACAATGGGGGTACACACTGCGTATGATTGGACTCCAGTTTTTTTTTTTTGGCTGGGGCAGGAAGCAATGGGGGAGCAGGATAAATGTGCAATAATCAGTATTTCTTGGCTTGCATTTTTACTGTATAACCGATCAAAATTTATTATTCTTATTGTGGGCTAGTGCAACCATCTGCGGGCTAGTGCAATTTTTAATCAACTTGTCCGGCTGGCTAGTGCAAAAAAAAGTTAAGGATGACCCCTGGTTAACATCCACCTGAACTACCACCAATCCAGGCAGATGGGACCTCGGTTTAAAGTCTCATCCGAAAGACGGCACCTCAGAAGTGCAGCACCCCCGTCATGCTGCACTACAGTGTCAGTGTTGAGATATTAACCCAAGTGCCAGATGTGGGAACTGAACCCACAGCCCTCTGATCTCCCAGCCTCAGAGGCGAGTGTGCTATCTACTGAGCCACTGACACCCAAGTTCTCTCCCTCAGATATAAATTAAACATCATAGTTCACCAACAAGCTACTAGGGCTCTTTTCTTTCTGAAAAAATCCTACTAGGAATCTGGAGAAGAAAAACAGTAAACATTTAGCCTACAGGTTAAAACGTAAACATGCGGAGGTCCAGATCTCGCACCTAAAGACTGCAGGAGGGGCCCATATCACTGACCCCAAGCAAATTATTGCCTTGTTTAGAGAATACTATTCCCAACTGTATAAGTCTTCTTTCACCCATCAGCCCCCGACGTATACCTTTTTTGCTAGTATATCCCTTCCCTGCTTGGGCCTATCATGGGTGGATATTGAGGCAAAAGGGAACCCTTGAAGTGAGAAGGAAAAGAGAAAGCTGTTGATCATGTAGGACCAGAGGCCGCAAACAAGGATAGGACTTATGGGCAGATGGGATGGGCCTAGCAGTCCTTATCTGCTGACAATTTCTATGTTTCTATGCTTGCCTCCAGATCTTGCTCAGACTTTAGAAGTTGAAATTACCAAACAGGAGATTGCAGAGGGTATCCACAGCCTGGACTCAGGCAAGGATCCTGGACCTGATGGTCTGAGTATTGATTTCTATTAAGCCTTTGAGCCCCTTCTCACTTCCAGACTCTTGGATTTATATAGAGCCTTTCAGAAAACTGGTAATTTACCACTGGTAATTATGCAGAAGGCAATCATTACCATCCTACCAAAACCTAACAAGGATCCCCTTTGTGTTCAAATTACAGACCCATTTCTTTACTTAATGTGGATTCTAAAATCCTTGCTAAGATTTTGGTGACCCAGCTGGAGACAGTTCTCCAGTTTTTAATCCACAGATTGCAAGCCGGCTTCATGCAATGCAGGCAGGGCAGTGACAACCTCCATACATACCTTATGATATTATTTAGGTTATAATTTAGGTTGTAATATACCTCTGTGATAAACCTTATTCAACTCGCAACCTACTGCTGTTCTAGCTGCCATTGACCCCGAAAAGGTGTTTCAGTCCATTGAATGGGATTATCTATTTTACACATTCAATAAAATGGGGATAGGTCCCTCCTTTCAATTTTGGGTGCAAGCTTTGCAGTCCTCCCCTAAGGCAAGAATCTTGGCTAATGGCATCCTATATGAATGTTTTCCCCTATTTCGTGGCACTAGGCAAGGATGCCGTCTTAGTCCCTTATAATTTTTACTTGCTATTAAGCTCCTTAATGCAGCCCTTCAGCAACATCCAGATATCCATGGTATGGAGGGAAACATTTGCTGCTTTATTATATGCAGACCATCTCCGCCTTACTCTTATTGCACAAGTAGAAGCTTCTCTCCCTCAGGCTTGGAAGGTGTTAAAGTCCTTTGGGGTTATATCTGGACTCTGTTTTTTTTTTTTTTTTTTTATTAGATCTCGGATTACAGTACCTTTGAGCTAGAAGCTCATTTACAGAGGTTCCATGCCAGTAAAAGATAAGAAAAAAACACATATGGCAAATACAGAGAGTAATTACTAAACATCAAGTACAGAACAAACAGAATTAACAACTATTGTGGAGGATTACAGCAAACATGTTTGAAAAAACAGTTCTTGTCATAAGTGCAGTAGCAGTTTAAACATGTTAAGAACATAGCTCTGTATTGCGTGGCTGGAAGGATTGGATGCTGTAATGGGTGGGAAGCTAAGATGTAAGAGAAAATTAAGACCTACAATAGATTACCAGGGAGGTTGATTGGGAGCAGTTAGAGGAAACTGGAGATGGGTCAGAATTTCTGTCAAAGATCGAAGAGAAGTGGGGAAGGACAGACTTAGGGGGACCTGGTGCTGAGGGGCTCATGAGTCCCTCACGAGGGGCTCATGTTAATTGGAATAAAATGGAACTGATGCCTCTTTATAAAGGAGACCCGGCTTGGGCCCTTTCATGCACTTTACGGGTCAAATGTTCCCCTTCTGAGCTCACATATTTAGATGTGTCCATTTCTAGCAGCCCTCAAGATATGTGTCATAGAAACCTAAATAAATTGGTGGCTTCCTTGCTGTTAGATTTCAACTGGTGGACTAAAATGCATCTAACAATCCTGGGCAAAATTGCTGCCATCAAATTGATGGCCTTTTCAAAATTGTTTTATTATTTGAGTAATCTCCCAATGCCTATCCCACAGCGGCAATGGCAAAGAATAGATAAATTGCTTTCCAACTTCACTTGGGAAGGCTAATGCCCACATTCTAATCAAACTACCCTCCGGGTGCCAGTGACAGCAGGGGTCTGGAATATGCCATGGCCTTGGGCCTATCATGTCTGTCATGGTATTTTGGCATCAGCAATTCTGGCTGGGTGCTCAGTGATATATCACCCAAGGATAGATTATAGGGGCGGGAGTGTAGCCATTTGTTTTAGTTTGGAACTGAACTGATGGCGGTACCAGTGGGAGCGACCAACTCATTTGAATGTATTTTGGGTGAGGGTGTGGGGTGCAGGATTCTTCTCATCTACTGTCCACCAGGAGATGGGAATGTTTTCCTGCGGGAAGTCACCGATTTCATTGTCGACCTGACATTGGGATTCCCCAGATGGCTGATCCTTAGAGATTTCAATGCCTGGGTCGACGATGAACTCTTGCAGTTTGGACAGGACTTCCTCCAGTTAATGAATTTACTGGGATTCACACAGGTTATTTCCTGCTTGACCTATATTGGTGGTCATTCATTGGACTTGGTGTTTCTCCTGGGGATGGAGATATCTGACTTGGTGGTAGAATCAGTCACGTGGTCTGACCATCATACCATCGGGTTCAGTTTCCTGACCCCCCCAATAGATCTGCACTTACGGAGATGGTCCAGTACTGCCCTTTGAGGGATATGTTCCCTGAGGGCCTGATGGTGATGCTGGACCTATCAGGTGTACCAAGTGAATGCATGGGTTCAAGGGATCTGGTACTAGCCTATAATAGGTGGTGACAGAGGCCCTGTATTCCATTGCACCTGTTCGTGTTCATCCCCTTACTCTTCGCCCCAGGTCTCCTTGGTTTGATGAGGCCTTGAGGGAGTTGAGGAGAGTGAGACAAAGGTTAGAGAGGAGGTCGGGCCTGGAGTGTGACAGACGTAGTTTGATGGACTACTATGCAGTCTATCAATCAGCAATTACTGATAAGAAGGCAGAGTTCCTGTCCAGGGAAATTGCTGCTGTGCAGAATCGACCTGCTCAGCTTTTCCGGACTGTGGACAGATTGTGCAATCCACTCTGTCTCCAGCCTGGAAATGCTTTTTCACAAGAACATTGTGAGGAGATTGCTCAATTCTTCATGGATAAGGTTGCCACAATCAGGTTCGGCATCTGCCTGACGCTTTCTCAAGGAAGCTGCAGTAGTCAGCAGGAGATGTCGGAAGCCCAGTTTGCATGGTGTAACTTCAGCCACCCCACAATCAATGATATTGTGATGGTTATCCAGTCGTTGTGTCCGACCAACTGTAGTTTGGACCTGGGCCCCATGTGCCTTTTAGTAGGTTGTGTGGATAAAATCGGTCTGGTCCTTGCCAAGATAGTCTGGATGTCCTTGGAGAGGGGGGATCTTTCCCAGATCCCCTGAAGGAGACTGTGATTTGGCCCCTTCTTAAGAAGCCCTTCTTGGACCCTGACTGTCTGGCTAACTACAGGCCTGTCTTTAACTTACCCTTTGTGGGTAAGGTTATTGAGAAGGTGGTGATGTCACAGCTGGAGGACCATTTGACCAGCCACAATGTTTATGATTCTCTCCAGTCCGGATTTAGGAAGAGACATAGTACCAAGACAGCCCTTGTCTGGGTACTAAATGACTTCCTAGTAGTGAGAGATTGAAAGACCCGTTCCATCTTGGTCCTTCTAGATCTCTCTGCGTCATCTGACACCATGGACCATGGTGTGCTGTTGGAGCACCTGCAGTTCATCTGTGGACTTGTTGGGACGGTCCTCAGATGGTTTTGATCATTCCTCGAGGGTAGGACTCAGAGGGTGGTGTCTGGGTTTTTTTCCTCAGCCCCATTCTCCCTATCTTGCGGGGTGCCACAGGGCTAAATCTTGGCACCTATGTTGTTTACAGTGTATATGCTGCCATTAGGAGTGATTATTAGGTGGTATGGCTTGAGTTTTCACTGCTATGCAGATGATACTCAGCTGTACATGTCCTTTGTGCCTGGCCAGGATGTTGCTGTCTCAGTCTTTAACAGCTGTCTAGCTGAGATCCAGGACTGGATGAATGTGAGCTGGCTGCGGTTAATCCTAGAGAAAACTGAGGTGTTGGTTGTGGACCCAGGTCGTCAAGAGGCGGGTGTGTTGGTGGGACTGCCTTCAGGTCTATGGCTTGGTGGTGTCCAGCTAACTACCTCAGACCGGGTGTGGAACCTGGACATTATGTTTGATGACTGCCTGACCCTAAAATCACAGGTGTGGGCGGTTGTCAAAACCTCTTTTTACCATCTGAGGAATATCACCCGGGTAAAGCATCTGGTTCCTCCCGATGATCTTCCAACTTTGGTCCACACCTTTGTTACCTCCCGTCTTGACTACTGCAATGCCCTTTACCTTGGGCTACCGGGGGTTGATATCTGCCACCTGCATCTGGTGCAGAATGCGGCAGACAGGCTTTTGACTGGTACCTCTAGGACCAGTCATATAACGCCTGTGCTCTGCGGACTGCACTGGCTGCCAATACAGTGGTGGATCACCTTCAAGGTTGGTTTGCTGACCTATAAGGTCCTACGCGATCAGGGACCTAGTTATCTGCAAGATCTCCTTCATCCCTACTGTCCCCCCCACCCTCTCCGATCCACCGATGAGGGATTGCTAGAGATTCCCAGAGTCTGTTTACAAACATCCAGAGCAAGGTCATTTAGTTTAATGGCCCCGACCCTGTGGAATTCTCTACCTCATCGGGTCCGAGATTGCCTGACCGTCCAAAGTTTTAAAGTTGCCCTAAAAATGTACATTTTTAGCCTGCCATTTTCTGATTTTTAAAGCTGCTACTGTATTTATTAGTTTTATTTTATTTCATTATTTATTAATGTGTCTTGATTTTATTGTACAGGTGCCTTGGTTTAAGAGATGCACCTTTTTACAAATAAAGTATTGATTGATTGAAACAAGCCTTACACTGGCTAATGTCACCAACCTTTCTACTTCATTATGGGTGGATATTGAACAATTCCTTCTTGGCTTTCTCCCACTGCCTACCACTTTAAAGGAGCCCTTTCTGAAGAATTACTCCCCCAGGTTGCCAACTCCGTTTGCCTGGCAAAGCTGGGCTTGAATGCTGAAGCTGCTTCGTTGGGACTCTCATCATTTGGGTCCTTATCAGTCATTTTGGAGCCATTCAAAGATCCAAATCAGGGGTACACCAATCCAGTGGCCTACTTGGAGAGCTAGAGGTTTAAGATGTATTTATCCATTGTTTGAGACCAACATGGGATTGTTACTATCCTATCAGCAATTACAAACTGACTTACATCTCCCTCTCCAAGACTTTTGGAAATACTTACAACTTAGACATGACCTAATCCCTTGGTTAACTAAAGATTTAACCCTTAGACAAAACAAATTGCCTTTTCACATTACACAGTGGCTAAAGCTCCCAGGGGACAGACTGGAGCAATATATAAGACTTTCCAGGTAGTTTTCCTTCCAGACTGGTGCTCTCAGCAGAAGAAATGGGCTGTGGAACTACAAGATACCCTAGATGAGGACACATGGTCACATTGTTGGGCAATGGCCCATTCAGCATCCCCAGACCCCAAGCTTCAATTGCTTCAAAAGAAAATCCTAAGCAGATGGTACAGGACCCCAGATAAGTTGGTCCGTATTTGCCTTCTTGCCAGTAATGAATGCTGGAGATATGGAGATGCTCCAGGCACACTTTTTCATATTCTTTGGACTTGTACGCCGATTAAAATCTGGTTTTCCTTCATTATAGAGTTTCTGGAACATGACCTTCATGCTGCTTTGCCCATATCTCCTCAATTTGGGATTTTAGGTGACTCCAGTTTGTTATCTAGTGAAATGTCCCATCACAGACCTTTATTGTTCACAGCAGCTTTAGAGGCCAAACGGTGAATTCTTTGCTATTGGAAGAAACCAACCATTCCTTCCATTGCTCAGTGGTGGCAAGCCGTTTTGACGACAGCCTCCTATATACAGGTTCGGCATTGGCACAGACACAGTCTCCCTAAATTTTATAAAGCATGGGCACCTTGGTTAAGGAAAATGGGTGTCACAGTTGGTGGACACTTGACTGTCTTTCCCTTTTTTTCCCTAGAGCTCCCCCCTTACACATGACTCCAATGGACATCTTTGGATTTGACTCTTTAATTATTTTCCCCATATTCCTTTTATCTGGGCATTGGTAAATGATGCCACAGCAATAATTTTGAGGTCGCTATTTTTGTTAAAGTCAGAATACCTCTGGATGAAGCGTGGTAGTTTATAGTTTGTGATATTGTAGTTTAGGTAGGGCCAGCATGGATTGGTGTGTTACAGACTGGTTTTCATTGTATAGATATTATACTGTTAATTCTGTATATGGGCAGTTGTTTGTTCATTGTACTTGGATGTTATATCCAAGCACAGAATCTAAATGGTTAACATCATCTCAGTTTAGATTAATGAAAGAAAGGGATAGGGCATGGAATCTATATAGGAAAAGTCAAACACCTGTGGATCTTCAAAATTATAGATGTCTGAGAAATAAATGTAAGATTGAGGTAAAAAAGGCTAAAATTCAATATTTAAGGCAGCAACAGACAGGGATTAACAAACAGTGTTACATTTCGGAAAACAATCAATAGTATGATTGATCTCAGGTCCAACTCAGAGGCTACCATGAATAAGGGAGAGGAAAAGTTGTGTGATCCATTGCAAAATGTGAATGAGTTTAATAAGTTTATTAATTTGGACAGCTAAAAGGTAAATGCTGGAATAAATTTAATGAAGTCCAACTTGAATGAATGCATAAGTAGACCTAAATTCGACATCAAGGTAATAACACATTATGAGGTGTATAAACTTCTGAAACAACTTAATGGATCATATGGATCAGTCTGTTCAGTCTGCTTCAGTGTGCTATCATGAATCTTAAGATGGCGACCATGCTGGGTCTGCCATCTGCTAGTCTGCCAGTATGAGTTAAGATTTAGTTGGATTTAAGTTTATATTTTAGTCATTTTAAGTTGTTTAAGTTGTTTTATTATTTTGAGTTTAGGTTTGCTTTCTTTTTTCCGTTTAAGTTTTCTTCTGTTGTATTTCGTTCGTTCGAGTGACATGCTCTGAAGGTCTTCTGGATTACTTGCAGAACCAGGGGAGTGGAGAATCCAAGAAGTGTGAGTGTGAGCGACCTGAATCCTATTGTTTTTGCACTGCTGTACTATTGGAGTTAGTATTATCGCTGCTCAGTTTAGCGGCTCTTCACAGGAGGTTGGGGCAGGGGTGCGAAGAGCCTTGGGTCCTGTGGTCCCATGGATTGGACCGGAACTGTGGAGTGGATTCATGAGTATATCGGATTCGTGAGTACACTGACTTTGTTTTGGCAGCTTGTCAGCTTCTCAGTCTGACTATCTTGGAGAAGCTTTTGCTTGCATTGACTATCTGAGACTTGAGGAGTGAGGCCTATAATCTCCTGCTGGGGGACCACTGCCCCATGCTACGCTTGGGTCTGGGGCAGGACTGCCCATTGTCCGACTGCTGAAGAGTTAGCGGGGGAGTAAGGTGCTGTACTAAGTTGCCTGGGGGGCTCAGCCTGAAGGCTGACTCTCCAGGAACCTGTAGCTACTGGTCTCAGGTCTGGGGGGGGGAGCAGTGGGCCTCCCGGTGGGGTGGCAAGAAGCACTAAATCCCTGTCTGCTTGTGCTTACTGGAAATTCTCAGCTGGCAATTGGAGTTGCTAAGACAGTGGATTCCGGGCTTGGTTTTGTCCGGCCAAGAATTTTGATCTATCGGACAGACTGGACTTATTAGCCAATGTTCCTTTCCCTGCCCCTCTCCCATTGCAGTGTTGTTTGTTGTATGCCTGCTTATTTGTGCTTCCTGTAAGAGTTGACTTCACAGGATTGTCGCAAGTACTTTTTGTTGACTAATTATTATTCCCTATTAGAGGCAGTGAGAGGGCCTCAGTACTATTGGATACAATATTTGACTGTTAATAGGGAGAAAGAGGTAGTGAGAGCCCGGCAGTGAGAGGGCCTCAGTACTATTGGATACAATATTTGATTGTTTGTAGGGAGAAGGAGGTGGTGAGAGCCCTCCTTTCATCTGGAAATTGTGTTTGGAGATTGCAGTCAACAACCTTCGATTTATAAGGTTTTTGACTTCTGTAACTTCAAGTGGTGCAATAATATGGAATAGTAGTCTGGTCTTATACTTTACATTTGAGTCTTCTAGTGTTATAGCAACCTGGAAATAGTTTTTAATCTGTTATTGTACATTTTTGGTTTAGTACTGTAGTGGTAGTGAGAGTACCACAAATACTGGATAGTAAGGGCGGTGGTGACAGCCCATCCCTGAACAAAATGTATTTACATATTTACATTTACATTTATTTTTATTTATTTTAAAATGGTGGATGGATATTTTAGTAAGTGGTTTGTGTAATTTGATTTTATTTTCAAGGTATTTTGTATGTTGTTTTTAGGTAGCTAACTGACTTAGTTAAGGGAGTACTGTTTTGATACTTTAGTCACCAGAATGTGTTGGAGCCCTGCCCCACGGTTGTGCTCTACTCACCCTCTGCTCTCTGTTCCCTCTGCCCCTTCCCCCCCTTTGCAGTTTACAACTTATCAGCACTGTAGGGTGCTGGCTATTGCCCATAAGGGGGGAGGAGGAGGACGGGAGGACACGAACAGTGGAGAGGAGAGTGAGTGAGCGGGGCCATCGTATTGGGATTGTAGGATCCAGAAGATGCCCTGGGGTGAAATGGAACCAGGATCGTGATCTGCCATGTCTGGTTTCCATACCCAAGGGTACTACCAGTTTTGGTGGGCAGGTGATTTGGGCAGCCAGGTAGGTTCATTCCACTTGGGCAGTGTTATGCAATACCAGGTTCGCTAAAAACAAGACTGCAATAATTGCAGATCTTGTTGGAATGGTGGACCTGGCTTGCATCACCGAGACCTGGCTGGATGAGAACTCTGGCCCCATTCTGGAGGCTTTAACTCCAGCTGGATACTCGGTGATCCACCGCCCGAGATTGGATCGTGGGGGGGTTGTAGTCTGTTGCAAGACTGAACTTAACCTCACGAATGTACCAGTTGAGGAGGCTGAGTTATCTGAGTGTACCATGGTAGCAGGTGTAGGTTGTAGGATCACCTTCATCTACCATCCACCCAGAGATGAGAAGCCATTCCTTCCGGAAGTCACAGACTTCATCATCGACATGGCTTTTGAGTCACCCAGGATGATGGTCCTGGTCGACTTCAGCACCTGGGTCGATGATGAACTCTCGCAGTTTGGACAACACTTCCTCCAGCTGATGACATCTCTGGGCCTCACACAGATAGTTACCACTGCTACCCATAAACATGGTCAATCTCTTGACCTAGTCTTCCTCTTGGGGATCAAGGCCTCTGTTTTGGGGGTGGAACCAGTCAGATGGTCCAATCACTACACCGTGGGGTTAAGTTTTAGTGCCCCCACTTTGTAGGCCTGCCTCTGTGGAGATGGTCAGGTATCGTCCTTTACGAGGTGTAAGCTCTGAAGGCCTGGTGGCGGTACTCGACCTATCATCCCTCCCAGTGGCAAGCAGTGACCCAGAGACCCTTGTGGCAGCCTACAACTCAGCCATTTCAGCAGCCCTGGATGTCATTGCTCCTGTCCATGCTCGTCCTCTCTCCCTTCACCCTCGGACCCCATGGTTTGATGGGACTTTGCGGGAGATGCGGTGATCAGGACGAAGGTTAGAATGTTGCTGGCAGAAATCCACCCTTGATGCCGATTGCCTTAGATTGATGGATCATTATCAAGTCTATCAATCTGCAATCACCCGTAAGGAGGCAGAGTTCCTGTCCGGGAAGATTGCAGTCACTCAGAATCGACCAACTCAGCTTTTTAAAACGGTAGACAGACTGTGCAACCCAGCCTGTCTACAAGTTCAAAAAGCCTTTTTGCAAATAGGGTGCAATGAACTTGCTTGATTCTTTGTGTTTAAGGTGGCTGACATCAGGGTGGTACTACAACCCGCACACTCTATGGGCATTGCTGTGGATCCATTCGAGGCCACTACTTATCAGCTTTCCTGGAGTACCTTTGACTGACCAGAGTTCATGGATGTCATGCGGATTGTCCAGGGTGCTCGCCTTACATGCTGTAGTTTGGATCCAGGACTGACTTCCCTGATTTTGGGTTGTATTGATTCCATCAGTCCTGTCCTAGCATCGATAGTCTGGTGCTCCTTGGAAACAGGTGAGTTTCCTAGCTCCCTGAAGGAGGCGATGGTAACACCCCTCTTAAAGGAAGCTTCTTTGGACCCAGACTGCTATGCAAACTACAGACCGATCTCTAACCTTCCCTTTTTTAGGAAGATGATTGAGAAAGTAGTGGCTGTGCAGCTGGAGAACCACTTGACCATCCATGACATCTATGAACCCTTCCAGTCTGGATTTCGAAAGAGGCATTGTACTGGGACAGCATTGGTTCAGGTGCTCAATGATCTCCTGATGGCTAGAGATAGGAAAAACCTCTCCATCTTGGTTCTTCTAGATCTCTCATCAGCATTTGACACTGTGGGCCATGGGGTTCTGCTTGACCACCTAAGGTTCATCTGTGGATTGTCAGGTACAGTCTTCAGGTGGCTTACATCTTTCCTCCTGGAAGAACTCAGAGAGTGGTATCCGGGGTTTATTCCTCGGACCTAGTTTCTCTATTTTGTGGGGTTCCTCAGGGCTCAGTGCTGTCCCCCATGTTGTTCGCAGTGTACATGCTGCCCCTCGGAGACATTGTAAGAAGGTATGGCCTGAGGTTTCACTGCTATGCTGATGATACCCAGCTCTACCTTTCATTTGCACATGACCAAAATGGACCCCTCTCAGTCTTTAATTGCTGTCTCACAGAAATCCAGGACTGGATGCATTCCAGTTGGCTAAAGTTGAACTCAGAAAAGACTGAAGTGTTGCTTGTGGATAGGGGCCGGGGGTGGGTTCACCCTCAGGGCTTTCTTGGGGACATATCATTTCCCAACCTCTGAATGGGTGCGAAACCTGGGGTAATTTTGACAAAGAGCTTACTCTGCATTCACATGTGTCAGCCGTCGTCAAATCCTCTTTTTACCATCTGAGGAATATATCCAGGATTAAGCACCTTGATTCATCTGGTGAACTTCCTATGCTGGTCCATGCCTTTGTGTCCTCGTGCCTTGATAACTGTAACTCCCTTTACCTAGGGCTACCTGGGGTGGAACTCTGCTGAATGCAGCTAGTGCAGAACTCTGTGGCTCAGCTTTTGGCAGGAACTCCTAGATCCTGTCATATTATGCTGGTGCTGCACGGACTGCACTGGCTGATGGTACAGTGACGGATCACATTTAAAGTCAGTCTTCTGGCTTTTGAAGCCCTACATGGACTAGGCCCAGATTACCTGAAAGAGCTTCTGGTTCTCTACTGCCCTGGATGATTGCTCAGCTGATGAGGGATTGCTAGAGATTCCAAGGGTGTGTTTGAAATTTTCTGGGGCCTGGGCATTTATGTATGTGGCTCCAACCCTTTGGAATTCTCTACCTCCTCAGTTACAGGAGTGCATGACCATAGAGGGATTCAAGCAAGCTTTAAAAACACACTTGTGGGTTCAAGCTTTTGGTAAATGAATAATTTTGAACTGGATTATCTGTTTTATATTATTTTAAGACCTGGATATTTGATGTGTTCTTTTAAATTTGTTAGGCGCCTTGATATTTTGAAAGGCTTCCTAAAAATAAAGTTTATTATTATTAAAACAGATAAATCCTGTGGTTTTGATAGCTTACCTCCCAAATTGCTAAATTTGGCTTGCCAAATTGACATACCGAGTCAGTTTGATTTTAATTTGTCTTTTTGTTTGGGGGAGGTGCACGATCTATGGAAACACTCATTTGTGATACCAGTTCATAAAGCAGGTCCAACTTGTGAATTCACCAATTATAGAGCAATTTCAATTTTATCAGCTCTGTCTAAATTACAAGAAAAAATTGTATTTGGTCAGTTAATTGAATATGTGGAAACATATGGTTTGCTGCCACAGTGTCGACATGAATTTAGAAGGGGAAGGGGGACAGAGAGTGCTTTGGTTGATTTCATGAGTGCAGTCCACAAGGGTATAGAGAGTGGTTGTCTGACTGAAGCCGCATTTGTGGACTTGACCAAGGCATTAGATTTAGTGGATCACTCCCTTTTAATACAGAAATTGGAATATATTGGGGCGAGGACTCCAGTATTAGGATGGGTATCTAATTATCTTTCAAATTGGTTCCAAATGGTAAAGATCAGCGGTTGTGTATCTGAAAAAGCACTGATCAAGTGTAGAGTCCCAAAGGGCTCCATACTTGGACCAATTTTATTTTCTATTTTCTTTGACTCTGTGACAATAGTTAATAATGCACACCTTACTATGTATGCAGATGATACTGTTGTTTATTATCAGGGGCATCATTGTTAGAACATAATACTATACTGACCATAGAACTATGCAAGAATGGTTAATAAATAACAAATTGGTGCTGAACAAACAAAAAATCGAAACTATGCTATTTGGTACTTCAGCTAAGCTGAAAGCAATTGGCAATATTTGTGAATCGGGTCATTGGATGGTACTGTCTATGAAAATGTAAGTAATATTAAATAGCTGGGGGTTGTATTAGACCCTACCTTAAATATGCCTCATACATACAGGCAATTACAACCAAAATACATCCTACAATTGCCTTATTATATAGACTGAATAGCTTTTTTACTGATGATGCATGTTTGGCAATTGCTAATCAGTGTCTGTTGCCTATATTACATTATGCCGCTATTGTGGTGGACAACACATCCACTAGTATCATGACTTCTCAGAAGGAACTAGAAGGGGGACAGGATCAGATCTGTACAGTACAGTAGCTTCTTCTTGTTGTTTTTACATTGTTTCTTGTGGATTCTACTTGGTAGAAGGTAATTTCTTTTCTTTCTTACTACTTCTAGGGGCTAGCAGGGTATTGTTTAAGGTTGTTGGCATTTTGAAACCTGTTTTGGTAGCTATAAGTGGGCTCATTTGTTTGATGATTCACTGTGTGGCAGGCTGCATTTGTAGAGGCCTATTTCTTCTGTTTTAAACATAATTGGTGTGATTTAACTGGGTCTGTTTCTTTGAATTAGAGACCTATATCTTCTAATTCCAAGCCTATTTTGATGTGTTGTTGGTGAAGCTGTTTGAATTGAAGTCCTGTTTCTTTGGGTAGCAAACGTATTTTGGGGGCTTTGAGTAGAACTGTGATTCATTGTTGCTGGCTTCACTAGCTGCAATGTTTTAGTGCAGAGTGGGGGAAGGGTGCTAATGGTCTGGCCAGGTCTCACTCAGTTAGGGAGGCACAGCTGAATCAGGTGTGGTGTCAGTGCTTTGGCTTCTCAGAAGGAATTAGAAGGGGGACAGGATCAGATCTGTACAGTACAGTAGCTTCTTCTTCTTGTTTTTACATTGTTTCTTGTGGATTCTACTTGGTAGAAGGTTATTTCTTTTCTTTCTTACTACTTCTAAGGGCCTAGCAGGGTATTGTTTGGGGCTGTTGGAATTTTGAAACTTGTTTTGGTAGCTGTAAGTGGGCTCATTTTTTTGATGATTCACCGTGTGGCAGGTTGCATTTGTAGAGGCCTATTTCTTCTGTTTTAAAACATAATTGGTGTGATTTAACTGGGTCTGTTTCTTTGAATTAGAGACCTATATCTTCTAATTCCAAGCCTATTTTGATGTGTTGTTGGTGAAGCTGTTCGAATTGGAGTCCTGTTTCTTTGGGTAGCAAACCTATTTTGGTGGCTTTGAGTAGAATTGTGATTCATTGTTGCTGGCTTCACTAGCTGCAAAGTTTTAGTGCAGAGTGGGGGAAGGGTGCTAATGGTCTGACCAGAGGCCTCAGCTACCTGATTATTTGGCAGACTTGGGCTGGTCCAACCCCCCAAACCCCTCACCGCACCCACCCCGGTCCATTATTATCTTTATACCAGGGGTTCTAACATCACTTCCTCAAAACGGGCAAAGGATATGCATCTGTCATAGCAGAAGCAGACATCCAGGAAAGGAACAGCAGCAAGTGAAGAGGTGACTGCTATCTCAGTGGAAGGGAAGTAACTGCAAATCTAGCTTTCATTGTTACTTCTTCACATTGATATTGCATTGTGGAAAGGAGGAGTAGGAGTTTGAAGAAGGTTGTGCAATGGCTACTTAAAGTCTCTTTTTGAGTGTGGATAGGAAGGATAGGAATATAAAAAGAAGTTGCTCAATATATCTAAACGTGTACAACAAAGGAGGTAAGGGAAATAAAGAAAATAATGTTTTGCACTGATAGAGGGGGGAGAGGAGACTTGGGGGAGTGTTTGGTATCCTGCATCTGGAAGGGTTGGGGGTTGCTGGTGGGCAACGACAGCAATGGGTAGGGTGGTAGGCTGCAACAACTGCGGTGCACCAATCTTTCTAAAAATTGCCTGGAGTGTGGGAGGATGTTTAGTGTGCAACCACATAGAAAAACTTAGAAAGGAGATTGAGGGTCTGCAGGAGGAACTAAGACAGCCAAGGCAGATTGGGGGTGGGTTTAGCCCAATACTGGAGGGAGGAAGAAGGGGAGATGAGGGAAGGTGATTTAAGCCAACAGTGGTGATGAGAGGGTCAGAAGAAGGGAAGCAGAGACAAAGGAGCCCAGGCCAGGAAGAGCGATTGCCGGAAACCAGGTCAGAGACGAAAGACAAATGGAAGAAGGAGATAGGGACTTGTGAGGGGAGGTGAAGAAGTGGCAAAAGTCATGGAGTAGAAAGGAGAGAACAGGTTACTATGAAGACAGAGGGAGTGGGCATTTGTGAAGGGTCTTCAGAAAATAGTTTTACACTGCTAAGGAGGAAGAAGGTGGAGGAGGGAAATCATAAAATTAGAGGAGTAATTGATAAATGCCTGAACCAAACTGGAGTGGGGGGAAGTTCTGCTGGGAGAATTGCAACAGGGGTGAAAGGGGGAAATAATGTGCAGGAGGAAGAAGAGGAGCTGGAAATGAAAGTGAGAGATGAATGGAAGCAAGCAGGGAGTAAGAGGGGTGGAATCTTAGTGCTGGGGGACTCAATACTAAGAGGAATCAGGTGGGGTAGCAAGGGAGAGAGGCATAGTCGCATTTGGGTGGAGGCCATGCCAGGAATGACAGCAGAAAGGGTGGGACAATCTGTTCTGAAATATGCTAGAAGGGGTAGGGACAAGCCTCATTTAATTATACATCTTGGGACAAACGACCTGGCTCACAAGACAGTAGATATAGTCCAGAGAAGGTTTGAGGAACTAGCACAATTATGTGAGGGGGCAGGAAGATTAGTAACTTTTTCAGAGATACTTCCAGTGCCATAGGCAAGCACAACAAGAAAGCTGAGAATAGAGGAATTTAACGGATGGCTAAGAACCTGGTGTTGTGCTAAAGGGTATGGGCTGTTGGGGGGGGGGAGGGACCTGGGAGGACAGTAGTCTCTATGCCAAGGACAGACTACACTTGAGTGAGTAGGGAAATAAAGTGTTGAAACAGAGGATGGAGGAATACATAGAGGAAGCTGGGAATTTAAACTAGGAGTGGGGGATGGCAATTGGGCAAGAGATATGCAGAGACCACAGGTTGGGAAACCATATGAGCTAACCCCCCATGACAGTGACAAAGAACAAATGGCAAGTACTATTGGTGATGCTAGGAAAGGAGGGCAGGATGGGGGGGGGGAGGCTAGGAGCCTTGGGAGGAAAACTGCAGAGTTACAGGATTCTCATGGCAGAGGGAGAGGTGGACATTGCAGTCATCACAGAAACATGGGCCACCCAATACAATGACTGGGACCTGTCTGTACCAGGGTACAGGTTATTTCGTAGGGACAGGGTGATTGGGAAAGGAGGGGGGGGTGGCACTGTATGTGAAGGAAGCACTGAGTGTGGAGGAGGAAGGAGGGGAGGGTGATGGAGTCACTTTGGATGCAAATCCAGGATTCCAAGAATAGGATTCTTAGAATGGGAGTGGTGTACAGGTCACCATCTCAGATGGAGGAGTTAGACAGGAAACTAGCGGGACAGATCAGGAGGACCTGCAAGAAGGGTAGTGTGGTGATTGTGGGGGACTTCAACATGCCAGGAGTGGACTACCCCAACAACCAGGAACAGAAGGGAGCAGGTACTGCTGGATGCCCTCCAGGACAGCTTCCTGCTGCAAATGATCAGTGAACCAACCAGGTTAGGGAATACCCTTGACCTTGTGCTGGAAAATGGGGACTTTGTGAGAGAACTTACAGTGAAGGAACCACTGTCAGGGAGTGACCACCACTCAGTATGGCTCACATTGGATATGGGAAAGGAAGGAATGGAATCTGGCACAAGAGTGCTGGACTTCAGGAGTGCCGACTTTGGGAGGATGAGGGAAGTGGTAAAAGGGTACCTGGCCAGAATTCAATCTAGTATGGACACTAACCAGAGGTGGGAGCTCATAAAGCTGGGGATAGTGGAGGCAACAAAAACCTGCTGCAAAGCCCAGAGCAAGAAACCTAGGGCTAAGAAACCGAGCTGGTTGAGCAAGGAGGTCATGGAAAAGGTAAGGAGGAAAAGAACTGCCTTTAGGAAGTACAAGAAAACAGGAAGGGGGGAGGACAGGGAGGAGTACTTGACAGAATCGAAGGAGGTGACAAGGGCAGTAAGGAGAGCCAAAGCATCTACGGAACTCAGGCTGGCACAAGGCATTAAGAAGGGGGAGAAGGACTTCTTTAAGTACATCAGGAGAAAAGGGCTGTAAGGACCACATAGTAAGGATTAGGAAGGAGGGGGGTTGGGTGGAAGCAGGGTGCGATAAGGCAGAAGCACTAAATGAGTACTTCTGCTCAGTATTTCCTAAAGAGAAGAGGGGGTGACACCCAAGGTGGGAGAAATGGCAGAAGCAGGGTGGGAAGTGGTGACAGATGGGGAAATCATGGAGAGCAGAGTTCGAGAGTGTTTGAAGGCACTGAGGGTGGACAAGGCGCCAGGCCAAGATAGCATCAACCCTAGGGTACTGAAGGAGCTGGCAGAGGTCCTTGCAGGACCTTTGGCAGATCTATTTAATGCCTCACTACATTCGGGTGTGTACCTCAGGACTGGAGGATGGCTCATGTGGTGCCCCTCAACAGGAGTGGCCCCAAGGATGAACCAGGAAACTACAGACCAGTGAGCCTCACATCCATCGTGGGTAAGCTAATGGAGACTATCCTGAAGGAGAGGCTGGTGGCCCTCCTAGAGGCCAAATGACTACAGGACAGCAGATAACATGGCTTCATACATGGCAGATCTTGACAAACCAACCTGGTGGAGTTCTATGACTGCGTAACTTGGCAACTGGACAGGGGCCATGCAGTGGATGTCCTGTATCTGGACTTCAGTAAGGCATTCTACTCGGTGCCGCATAGAAGGCTGGGAAGGAAGTTAGTAGGCACAGGGGCGGGTGCAAAGCTGGTGAGATGGGTAGGAAACTGGCTTCAGGAAGGCAACAGAGGGTGGTGGTGGGTGGGGAGCTCTCACACCCAAAGGCAGTGATGAGCAGTGTTCCACAGGGCTCGGTGTTGGGACCAGTGTTGTTTGGGATATTCATTGCAGACATATAATGGGACATCAAGAGCAAGATCAGTCTGTTTGCTGATGATACCAAGGTAGGCGCAGTGGTGGATGGCCTAGGGGGATGGCAGGGGTTGCAGGATGATCAGGCAAAGCTTGAAACCTGGTCAGACACCTGGCAACCGGGGTTTAATGCCAAAAAGTGCAAGGTGCTGCATTTTGGGATGAAGAACCCAAGGAGGAGTTACCAGTTGGGGGGAGTGCAGCTAGCCCAGACAGAGGAGGAGAAGGATCTGGGTGTGCTCATTACAGGGTCAATGAACAACTTGGCACAATGTAGGAAGGCTGATGCAAAGGCCAACAAAATGCTGGGTTGTATTGCAAGGGGTATATCCTCGAGGAGGGAGGAGGTGATTCTGCCACTCTATAGGTCATTAGACCACACCTGGAGTACTGCATGCAGTACTGGCACCCGTATCTGAAGAGGGACATTAAGTTACTGGAGGGGGTGCAGCGCAGGGTGACAAAGATGATCAAGGGGCTGGGGGACTTACCATACGAGAGGAGGTTGAAGGAGCTGAACATGTACTCACTGGAGGAGAGGAGAGACAGGGGTGACATGATTGAAACCTTTAAATACATGAAAGGAATAAACAAGACAAGTACAGAGGTAAGGCCCAAGGTTCAAGGTAAGGCAGGGGAGGGACACCAGGTGCCATGATATGAGACTGGAGTGAGGAAGGTTCAGGAGGGAGATGAGGAGACACTTTTTTACAGAGAGGGTGGTGGCTGGGTGGAATGCGTTACCTCCTGAAGTGGTATGCAGTAGAACAGTGGACTGCTTCAAAAGAGGATGGGACAGGACAAGGGGGAGGGTTAATGAAGGGGAAGGGTGGAAGGGAGGGCAGCTGCAGGATAGGGGTGCTAGCTGCACATTAGAGCAGACTTGATAGACCTCTAGAGCCTTTATCTGCTGGCAAATTCGTGTGTTAAGTATGAAAGGAATAAACAAGACAGGTACAGAGGGCTGTTCAAAGTAAGGGAGGGAGGCCACCAGGGGCCATGATATGAGACTGGAGGAGGAAGGTTCAGGAGGAGATGAGGAGACACTTTTTTACAGAGAGGGTAGTGGCTGGGTGGAATGCGTTACCTGCAGAAGTGGTATCCAGTAGAACAGTGGACTGCTTCAAAAGGGGTTGGAACAGGACAAGGGGGAGGATTAATGAAGGGGAAAGGTGGAAGGGAGGGGCAGCTGCAGAATAAGGGGTGCTAGCTGCACATTCTAGCAGACTTCATAGACCTCTAGGCCTTTATCTGCTGGCAAATTTCGTATGTTCGTATGATATGTAAATCAGTGCTGCTAAATAAAATAGGTAGATTTGAACTTTTAGCACCTAATAACACTCACCACTGTAATATAATTGAAAGTCTTAGGTGGGTACCAGTTAAATAGCATTATGAGTTTATTATCGCCAGATTTACTCACAAAATGCAACAAACCGGTGTACCCTTTACCTAAAAAATCAATGTGTGGAATCTAATTCAACACTTCGGACATGATCCTCAGGTGATCAAACTCTGCTGAGAATTCCATTTAAGCGCACAACAAGTGGCCAGCGTACTTTTACATTTGTTGCACCAACAGTATAGAATAATATTCCTGTACAAATCAGAACTATAGCAAATCATAGATTGTTCTCAAAAGCACTTAAAGTACATCTTAGGGATTTATCAAAGTGTGATTGTTTTTAGGTATTAGTTTATGATATGACGTGGAATTTCTATTCCTATTTATGTGATTGTATGTAATGTAAAAGTTGTTTGGAGTTGTGTGTGTATATTTTTATTGACCATGGGTCGTACCTGAAAAGGAATTGTATCCCAGAGTGCTTACCCATATACAAATAAAAATCAAATCAATATGGAAAATTCAATAAAATGTTCTTACACATAAAAAAAAACTGTATTTAAAAAAAATGTGATGGTCTGCTGCATAATCAGTGCTTTAAATTGTGGGTTGTTTATTTTATTTATTCATAATGTTTTGACTAGAAAGGGACACTGGGCTGTGAAAACTTGTTTCCAGGGGTGTCCAGATAATGTGTGTGGGGTGGGAGGGTGGGTGGTGTTACATGGACCTCTTTTATTGACTGGAGGAATGTGGGCCAGGACCCTGGGGAAACGCCTACTCTTATGATGAGCACCATGGAGACTTTAGTTCTTTGGCACTTAACTTCTCCAAGGGAAACACTCAAAGTGGGCAGGAGGGGCAACAATCTAATGTCTCATCCAAAGAATAGAACATCAAAGGTGCAGCACCCTTCTTATTCAGTCCCTGCTGTGCTGTGGAATGCACTTGTATTTAAGCATCAAATAAAGTCAATTTCTAGTTCACCCTAGCCCAGGCCAAAGGCAACAACATTCTCTCCCCTCTACTGTATGTCCTAGATTAAAAAGCACCATGGGATGTGCCATATACAGCCATTTTCCATCTCTCACCTGTACCAATAACTGACAGAAACATTCTCTCTCCTATGTGTTGTGCATTGAAAAGCACTATGGGACACATTCTATATGTAAGCACCATAAACAAAAAAAAAACAAAAAAAAAAACATTTTTCACCTCCTAGCTACAGGCAGCAACATAACATACACAATAAAAGACCACCAGATCCGGCCTCGGAAGA
The DNA here is from genome assembly GCA_016271365.2 of Neoceratodus forsteri. NCBI lineage: Eukaryota > Metazoa > Chordata > Ceratodontiformes > Ceratodontidae > Neoceratodus > Neoceratodus forsteri. Next base: position 736,730,565 of record CM057454.1, read on the forward strand.
CATGGGGCAATGAAGGAGTACGTGCTCTCCCCGCTGCCCCTAGTTCCACTTTTGCTTGGAGAAGGTACAGACATTTGGTAGTCCCCTAGTATAAAAAAGAAAAAGAACTGATCTGAGAATGAATCATTGTAAGCATGTTTTTATTTATATGGCGTCCAATCCCAGAGGCTCTGGGCACCTTACAAGTAGTTGATGAGCAGGTTAAAAGAGACTACATACAAAGCATAAAGTACAAATGAATAAATTCATAAAATAAATAACTCAGAATTATGTTAAGATTAGCAACAAACAATCCATGTTGTGGAACACCCATGAACTTGCCTTGGACAGAGATCCACTGATAAAAATGTTTTGCAGTCTGTCTGTTAGATATGAATTCAGCCATTTAACTGCTGCATGTGATGGTCCAACATCCAGTAGTGTTTTGCAAAGTAAGCCTTTCACAGTATCAAATGTTTTCTTTAAATCTAGATATAGGGTCACACCTGAAAATGAGACATTGTGCCTTTCCCAGTTACCAGTTTTCAATTAAATAAACTACAGTACCATTGCTATTGCATAAATTGCCTTTTTTTAAATATTGCTGTAGAGCTCATTTGTGATTCCAGCAAAGCTGTATTTGTAAAATGCCCTGTTTGGAAGACAGATTGCAAGCTTTTTCAAATTTTGTTTTAACATAAGTATTGATACAGTTATTGATGGATAGTGGTCTGGCATAGTCATTGTTCACTATTACAGCTCTGGAATTTTTCATATTTTTTAATGTTTGATGCATAGATATAGATACATGCACGCGCGGTAGCGCCACTATAGTTAGGGTTGAGTAGGCAGTTTAATGTTAAACTCCAAATTTTGCACTTTAATAACTTTGCAACCATTTGGCTGGCCCGTTGGCTCAGTAGTTGAATTTCTGCTTGTGACGCTGGCGATCCGGGTTCAGAAACGGAAATGGGTCATCAGACGGCCAGCCAGGGGAGAAGGACTGAGCATCTCTAGGACTGCTCTCCTTCCCCAGGGGAAGGGTGCCATGTGTGACTGGCACTTGAGGGACCCCTGGTAGAGGCTGGGGGTACCACAATGCCTGGCACCAACAAGATTTCGAGGGGCAGGAAGGACACTGGTATCATTGCACATTCCCACCCCTGATAGAGGGGAGAAAAACCTTGCTGCCAGCCACCCTAGATGAAGCCAGCCCTTGGCTTCAATCAGCCTCCAAGATGGCCTGCTTGACCTATCCCATCATATGCATTGCTGTGTAAGGGGTTGGTGCTGCGGCCCCACCCTGGGAGGTAAGCCAGGAGGGATCAAGGGGGGTGGGTCTAATATGGAGGTGGAAGCAAGGGTCCTGGCTGAGGTACCAGGTGGTTGGTGGCTGCAAAAAGTATAGTACATAAAAATAAATAAATAACTTTGCAACAGTTCAATGGATTTGCACATAATTTGGTATGCACAGCCCTGTGGGGTAGCTCTCTTGACAAGCCAAGTTTTGTTTTGATTGCATCAGCAGATTTTGCGCAGTGCATAGTGAAAAAAGTGTAAAAGTCACTTTTTTTGCCAATTTTTGCTGATTTTTCCCTCTTGGTGTTGTGGCCACATTGTGTGGAATTGTGGCCTGAACCTTTTACAGTAGAAAGAGCTTGCCCCAAAGAATAAGCCAGCATTGGTTTGGTGAATAAATATTAATATGTTTCAAAGTCATTCAATTTTGAAATTTCAGCATGCTCAGTTCAGTCTTTTGGATAGCTGCACAGCTTCAAACAAGGATTTGAGATCACTAACAGGGATGTTGACATCTCACAAACAGGGATTCATTAAATACTTGTTCACATGAAAAAAATCCCTGTTTGTGAACTGCCATCTTCTTTTCAATTTTCTTCAAAAACAAAACCTTGTACTTTGCCCCAGGGATGTCTTCTGTACACATTGAAGTATGGGTTTTGTTCAGGGTGACACTCTCTACAAACCCATGGCTTTGGTTCCATTTACTTTAGTCAAAAAATGGCAATTTTTACATTTGAAATTCCTTGTTCATGACTCGCTTCTGATCCCTGTTTGTGAGGTGTCAAAATCCTTGTTAGTATGGGGACAACCAGATGGCCCTATCTCATGAACAGGGATTGGCTCATGAACAGGGATTTTGACACCTCATGAACAGGGACTCAGCTCGCAAACAGGGATTTTGATAGCTCACGAAAAGGAATTCTAAAAAGGAATCCCTGTTCATGAGCTGTCAAAATCCTTGTTCATAAGAAATCCTTGTTCGTGAGCTGTCAAATTCCCTGTTCGTGAGGGGATGACCAGATAGCCCTCAAAATCCCTGTTCCCTAGCTGTCAAAATCCTTGTTCGTGAGGGGACAACCAGATGGCCCTACCTCGTGAACAGGCATTGGCTAACAAACAGGGATTTTGATGCCTCATGAACAGGATTCAGCTCACTAACAAGGATTTTGATTGCTCACAAACAGGGAATTTTAAAGGTTGCTGTTTTGTTTGCCACTTCACTGCAAAGAAATGGTTAGGACTTTTGGCTTGAAATTTGCAGGGTAGAAAGGGGGTGTCCCAGAGATGTGACTTATTCTGGTTTGGTGTAACAATTTGCATCGGTTCCATAGTTATGGCATTCTGAAGTTGAGAAATTTCCCATAGGATAACATTGTGGTGAACGCGACACTTTTTGGTGTCTATATCTCAAAAACAGTTCAAGATATGGACTTTTCGCTAAGCACAGCTTAGTACACCTTCAGGTGTACTAAGCATGCATGCAAGTTACCAGTCCATGATTACAACTGCAGTAGAATTTTTTCCAGGGTTGCTATGGTTACTGAGATATTGCAGCATTTGCAGCACAAGGCTTTCTTGGAATGTGCCTAGGGCTGTGCTGCATCACTACAATTATAGGTAGGTGTGGGCCCTGCGCTTCCACATATGGATACCATTATGCAGAAATCAGAATGCTGGGACATCCATTAGTCGATACTGGGAGTGAAGGGCCCTAGGGAGATGACAGTTCATTACAATGTCTGTGCACTTATGGATAGATGGGAGTGCAGGGCCCTAAAACTGATACCATGGACTCCCAAAACCATATAAGGGCAAGATTACACTTTCTCAAAAAGTAAGGAAATTCATTGCAAAAAACTTTATTAATGCATCAGTTAGGGTTGAAGTGACAAAAGCAGGAAATTAGGCACTAGGGCTGACACCCAAACACCCCACCCTACACCCACCACCCCACCCTCCATAGACCAACAGGTGACGGGTGTGCCTTGGGGTTGTCGGGCCTCACTCTTACCCCATTCTGCTATACTATACCATGTCAGCTTTCTTACACATGGAATGGGGTGAGAGTTGGGCCGACACCCAGCACCCAACACCTGTTGATCTGTGTTGAGTGGGGTGGGGGTATGAGGGGATGTGAGGTGTCCAGCCTATGCCTCATTTTGCTTGTTGCTTCAACCTAAAATGATGTTGCAGTGAATAAATATATATGTGCAACCCTGCACCACTATACAATGGGCTACTACCCCACCTGCTGTCCTGGGCACAGGGTTGAGGGGCCTGGGTTTGAAATTAACAGCTACCGGGGTCTCACCACCCACAGTATACATACAATTTTGGTGCCTCCACCCAGATTAACTCTTATGTGGGTAACTAGCAATATTGGTACAGCCCTCTGGGAAGCTATAACCACCCATAATGCCACCTAGTGACCTTTTACACTTGGTTTTACAACAGTAACACTAGGGGGCAGTTATTCCATCGGTGCCTCCTCATTTGTAACCCTGGTGCCATTATACCAAGGGCTACTACCCCTGCCTGCTGTCCTGGGTACAGGTTGAGATGCTTGGGTTCGAAATTAACAGCTACTCTTATATGAGTTACTAACAAGATTGGTACAGCCCTCTGGGAAGTTATAACCACCCACAATCCCAGCTAGTGACCTTTTACACTTGGTTTTAGAACTGTAACACTCAATACTTAGAATACAGTCTAATGCCAGCATTAATGATATGCTCATGTACAATCCACTTACGAGCAGTGTCTAGGCATCCAGCAATCACCCTGCAACCCCCTGTAAAAGACAGTTTACATAACACAACCATGTATTTTCAGTATATTTTGCCAATGTTTCAGTAGCTTTAAATCATGTAATGATATGCTCACAAGCCAAGTTAACAGTAAAACAGTAAATCAGGTTTATTGAGGTGGCGTGAACAAGGGAGGGGTGAGAATTTAGGCCAATTATTGTTAGGCTGTAAATAGACAAATTCAAGTTACTGCTAATCAATTAGTACAAACATATGTACAAAGATACGAATATGCCAGCAAGAAACAGACCACCCAGTCTATCTAAGTCTGCTGGTGTGTGCAGCTAGCACCCCTAGTTTGCAGCTGCCCCTCCCCTTTGTCATCCCACTGCCACCTCTAACCACCCCGCCCTCACTCTCCCCTGTTCCCTGTCCCATGCCCTTTTGAAGCTGTTCACAGATTTACATGATACCACACATTCTGGTAGGGTGTTCCATTTTGCTATCACCATCTCTGTGAAATAGTGTCTCCTCATTTCCTTCCTACATCTTGCCCCCTCTGTTCTTAGCCAATGCCCCCTGGTGACCCTCCCCCTCCTTAACTTAAAGACCCCATCTGCCCCATCCCTATTGATTCCCCTCAAATACTTTAATGTCTCTATCATGACCCCCCTGTCCCTTCTATCCCCGAGGGTGTACATATTCAGGTCTCCCAGCCTGCTGTCATAGTCTCTCTCCTCCATTCCACATATCTTCTTTGTTGCCCTCCTCTGCACCCCCTCCAGTAGCCTGATATCATGCTTTAGGTATGTCCTCGAAAACTGCACACAATACTCTAAGTGCGGCCTTACCAGCGACCTGTAGAGGGGCAAGATCACCCCTCTTCACCTGGATGAAAACCCCCTCGCTATGCACCCCCCAGCATTTTGTTTGCCTTTGCTGCTGCTCTTCTGCACTGGACAGTGTTGTTCATGGTCCCTGTTATCATTACCCCAGGTCCTTCTCCTCCTCAGTGATCCCCAGCTTAATCCCTCTCAGCCAGTATTCTCTCCTTGGGTTCTTCACCCCAAAGTGCATAACCTTACACTTCTTTGCATTGAACCCCAGCTGCCACCTCTCTGATCACTCCTCTAGCTTGCTTAGATCCCCCTGCAGCTGCTTCCATCCCTTCTCTCCATCCGCCACTGCTCCGATTTTGGTGCCATCAGTGAACAGACTTATCTTTTTCTCCACCCTGTGTGCAATGTCTGATATGAAGAGCCCAAATAATACGGGCTCCAGCACACAGCCCTGTGGCTCCCCACTCATCACCGGCCATGGAGTTGAGAGCTCCCCTCTCACCACCACCCGTTGTAACCTCCCACTCAGCCAGCTTGTAATCCAGTTCATCATTTTTGCCCCTACCCCTACACCAGTTAGCTTCCCCCCAAGCCATCCATGAGGTACAGAATCAAAGGCCTTGCTGAAGTCCATGTAAAGAACATCCACCACATGACCCTTATCCAGCTCACCTGTCACCCAGCCATACTATTGTATCAGGTTGGTTTAACAAGACTTCCTGAAATGAACCCATGCTGCCTCACATCCTGGAGGCCATTGTCCTCCAGGTAAAACACCAGTCTTTCCTCTAATATTGTTTCCATGAGTTTGTACACTATGGAGGTGAGGCTTACCGGGCAATAATTACCTGGTTCATCCCTTGGTCTGCTCTCGAGTAATGGTACTACATGTGCCATCCTCTAGTCCAGTGGAACACATCCTGACTCCAGTGAGGTGCTGTATAGATCTGCTAGTAGGTCCGCCAACACCTCTGCCATCTCCCTCAGCACCTTGGGGTGGATACCATCTGGCCCTGGTGCCTTGTCTACCTTCAGTGCCCTCAGTCCCTCTAGGACTCTACTTGCCTCAATTCTTCAGTCTGTTGCCTTTTATCCCCCTGTCCCCCCCCCCCCCCCCCATGGGGGTACAGTCCCCCCTTTTCTTCCATGAACACTAAGCAAAAGTATTCATTCAGTGCTTCTGCCTGCTCCGCACCCTTTTCCATCCACTCCCCACCCCTTTTATCCTCACTATTGTCTCCTTGCACTTCCTTTTCTCCCCGATGTATCTGAAAAAGTCTTTCTCCCCCTCATTAATTCCCTGCGCTAATCACAGCTCCCTCTGGGCATTGGCTTCTCTCACTTTTCTGGTCACCTCCCTGGACCATCTTGCATACTCTTGTCCACTTCCTTCCCCATCCTCCTATACCTCTGGTGTGCCTCTCGTTGTACTCTCACCACCTCCACTACCTCGCTGTTCAACCAGCATGGTTTTCTTGCTCTGCTCCTCTTACTCTGTGTCTTGATACAGGCTTCTGTTGCCTTTGTAATCCCCCATTTAATAATATCCCATTTCTGCTCTGCATTCATCTCCTGCCTTATGCCCTCTAGTTTCCCTTTCAATACTTCATGCATCCTCCCAAAGTCTGCCCCCTTGAAGTTTACCACCTGAGTAACTAATTTATCTGGCTCCCTGAACATCATGATATTAAACCACACCGTTTGGTGATCGCTGTTGGCTAGTGGGTCCTCCATATTTATTTCCCTCACTGCCTCCTCATTGGACAACACCAGATCTAAAATGTTCTTTAGCCTAGTAGATACACTAACCAACTGTGTCAGGAGACCTTCCTGGATCGCGTCCAGAAGCACTTGCTCCCTAGCATTGGAGGTGACTGGAATGCTCCAGTCAATCCCCGGCAAGTTGAAATCCCCCACGGTGACCACCTTCCCTTTTCTACATACCTTTCTGATTTGTCCTGCTAATTCCCTGTCAAGATCCTCAGACTGGGAAGGTGGCCTGAATTTCTCAGTCTATGCAACTGCCAGGTACCCAGATTGGAAAACAGGTATACCTGAATGGTGCCAGGGGTTGACCGGTGTTACAGCTGTAGTTGGGTCCCTTGATGGAAGAAAGGGTGATTAAATATGAACATCACACTTGTAACACCATAAAGCGATTGTAATCCTGGCTGGATGGCCCAGTCACATTCAAACACTCTAAACTGGTAAAACAAATCACTTAGTACCATTACACAATTGAAGTTTTTTGCAGGGAGCTACCCTGGTTGTACTCATTGTACCCAGATAGGATGAAGCTGCAACTGGCAAAATTGAAGACCTTTCAGTATTTTGGTGGGGACATGGGCTGACATGACTCGCCTTCTCTTCACTGCCTTTCCCTGTATGTGACCCCGACCTGTGTTCTGTTACTGTGCAGGGGCTGAATCACCAATGCTGGTCTCTCACCAGGATGAGGGTTCTGGTACAGGAACAGTCTTTCTGGGCCACGGATGGCATGGCTTTAACTGGAAAATGTATTTCGAAATACTTGGTAGTTTGGCAGATAGCTGGGTAACTTGAACTGCCAGAACAGATGGAACTCATGATGGTCTGCCCGCTTGGCATTTGGCAGGAGACGTTCTCCAGAGAAACTGGCTCCACTTTTTGCACAGGAGTTCCAAAAGCAATTTTCCTCTCAGCAGTTTGTGCCACACTGCAAGTGGCATGAGGAATAAGAAAATTCTCCTTTTCACGGGAATGACCGGTTTCCAACTTCTAGCTCGAGGCTACAGAAACCACACAGTCTGCTTCTTTTCTGATTCAGTTAGTCCTGGATTCAGTCTATCCCTTTTTGGAACTGAGCAGGGCCCACAGAAGGCAAATACAGGCCTCTCCCTGTGGACGGTAGCTACACTGTGACCATTCTTCTCAGTTGCTCGAGCAGACTTGCTTTTACATGAAAAAACTTAGGTGTTGGTCGTGGACCAGGGTTGCTGTGAGGCAGGTTTGTTAGCTGGATCACCCTCGGGCTTATGGCTTGGGGGTGTCCAGCTGACTACCTCAGACTGGGTATGGAACTTGGGCGGTGTACTTAACGATTGTCTGACTTTTAAATCTCAGGTGTCAGCGGTTGTCAAAACCTCTTTTTATCATCTGAGGAATATCACCTGGGTGAAGCACCAGGTCCCTCCAGAGGATCTTCCAACTTTGGTCCATGCCTTCGTTACTTCCCGCCTGGACTATTGCAATGCCCTATACCTAGGGCTCACGGGGATTGAACTTTGCCGCTTGCAGCTAGTGCAGAATGCAGCAGCCAGGCTTTTGACTGGTTCTTCTAGGTCCAGTCGTATAATGCCTGTGCTCTGCAGACTGCACTGGCTGCCAGTTTGTTGGCGAATCACCTTCAAGGTCGGTTTGCTGACCTATAAGGTCCTACATGATCCGGGACCTGCTTACCTGAAAGATCTCCTTTGTCCCTACTGCCCCCCCCCGGCTCTCTCTGATCCACTGATGAGGGATTGCTAGAGATTTCCAGGGTTTGCTTAAAAACTTCAAGGGCAAGATCTTTTAGTTTTATGGCCCCGACCCTGTGGAATTCTCTACCTCATCATGTGCGAAATTGCCTGACTGTCCAAAGATTTACAGGAGCCTTAAAAACCTACCTTTTTAACAAAGCTTTTAATGATTAATTATTTTAATCTTGTTTTAAATATTTATTGTTTTATGTAATTTGTAAAGGCGCCTTGGTTTAAGAAAGGCGCCTTAAATAAATAAAGAATGATTGATGATGATGATGATACATAGGCTCCCTCCCTCTCTCTCTCTCTCGAGAGAGAGAGAGAGAGAGCCCTGGCTGAACTGAACTTCTGTTAAACAGTTCCAGTTTGAAGACCAGGATTCCTATATTCTGGTTGGTTACCTTTGCTGTCAATCACAGTCTGAGTGCCCCTATTGGTCAATTTAGGTGCCAACAAGGTAAGTTTACAGTTTCGCCCATAAGGCATTGTAATTAGGACCCCTAGAGGACCCCTTGACTCTGATTGGTCCAATTTCAGGAGTCCAGGACCAAACATGGTGGCTCCCATCGGAATATTCAGTACTGGCAGCATAAACTTATTTATTCACTAATAGTAAGGATTTTGAAATAAGTATTTACCGTGCATGAAAGGGCTCCCTCTGCTCCGAAATCGATGGCAGAGTGAAGTAAGTTAGGGCAAAGTCTGGCTGGTCATGAGTTTTGTTATACTCGGACCCAGCCCAGACTATTTACACTGTACATTGGCTGGAGTTCTTAAAGAGACAGCATGGCGGCATTGCATGGCACACTCACGCAGAGCAACAGTAACACACCATCAAACATGGATTCCTTATCCCCTACTGGACATCTGCCAGGCAGTGGGCTTTAGCGGAGCCCAGGGAGACACTTAAGGTAAGCCCCTTATTTTTTGGGGGGTCTACACTCTTCCCTGCCCAGGAAACTTGGCATCTGCATCAAGTCTACAACTCAAAAACAATTACTATTAAGACTTTCTAGTATATACAGGTTGCAACCACACATTGTTATATACAATATTAGTGCAACTATATTATGACTATGTACAATATAGCATGCTATACTGTAAATGATATTTCGTGAAGCAATTGCAATATTCAACTAGTTGCATTTTAGCTCAGCATTACTAAATTCACTTTTTTTATTGTTTTAAACAGTTATTCATATGAATTACATTTTTCCCTTGAAACCTTTAAGCTTGGAATCATGAGAACAATAAACCTGACTATTTCAGCTAACCCTGGGAACTCTATAAGGGCGACCCCTAAGTTATTAAGTGGAGGGCTTAACTATCACTTTGGACGATGCAGTGAAGACTAGCTTAGGCAGGGAATTGGCTGTAATATATATATCCCTTTATGAACTACATTCATGGGCAAGTCTACAGGCTTTCAAGGGGAATCATAAGTGAGACATACTACTGATTTCATGATACGTCCTGAACTTCTAGGCATAGGGAGCATTGGCGCTGTCCTTTTAACATTAGTATTTAGATTCATAACTCCCAGCTCATTATCCACCAATAAAGCAGCTTCTGAAGGAAGGCATACCTCTGCACTCTTATGAGGTTAAGACCTGTTGATATCAGTCATACTTGGGATAGCACTTGCATGTTCTGATTCTTGAGTCTCACTTTCATCAGTAAGGGGTATTTCGACAAACTGAGAATCATCCAACTCACTGTTAGCATTTTCAGGAATGGCAATATTTTCTTGCACCTGAAGCAGTTCATCTTGCCCACTTGTTTCAACAGCATTCTGAGATTCACTGACATGTTCACCATCTTCTTGGTCTGAGTCCACCACTCTAACATCAGATAATTCCACTGATCAAAGGGAGTCTGCTATCTCAGAGGTAACACTTTGCAAATCACTTTCTGGAGGTACAGGAGCAGTTGAAGGAGCAGGATTATCACAAACTACTAGACTGTTGGAGCGATTACTAGAAGCAGAAGGATAGGTGCCTTGAAACAACTGAGCTAGCTCAAAAGACAAATAGTAAGCAACATCAAATTCACTGTTGTTATCCTCAGAGTCAGCATCACTGTCAATGGCTGCATTGCTGGGGTAAGGCTCTGGCTGTTGAGCAGCAGGAGGCTGACTTGAGTGTTTCTTATGAGTAGCAGATCTGGTAACAGGCCCAGTTGGGGCATCTTGAGGCACTGTATCTATGACAATTTGCCTGATTGGCAGAAGGTGATTTCTGTGTATTGTATTTACAGCTCAAGGATCTCTTTCTGGGCGTACTTGTATACTGGTAAATCATTCAACTTACTGATTACTATGTATGGGGTGTGACTCCAGCAGTCGGCTATTTTATGTTTCCCCTGGAAACCAAGATTATGCATTAACACATGATCTCCAGCCTTTAACTCCTGTACCTTAACTTTCTTATCACGCTGAACTTCGTTAGCCAGATTTTTCTTTGCAGCCATGGTGTGGACAAGCTGGTAGGCACGATTGAGTTGTGCTTTTAATTTCTTGACATACTGTAGATAATTGTGTGCCTGAACTCCATCAGGTGAGACTCCGAAACAGACATCAATGGGAAGGCATGTCTCTCTACCGAACATGAGATGTTAGGACGAGAAACCATTGTTTTTGGTGCAATTATAGGTGCACATTAAGATGCGTATTTGCTGACTCCACATTGGTTTGTCTTTTGGATGTAAAGTGCCAAGCATATTGAGCAAAGTTCTATTAAACCTTTCCAGCTGTAGATCTCCTTGTGGATGGTAAAGAGTGGTTCTAGACTTTTGTACACCCCAGATAGACAATAGCTCCTTAATAACCCTGCTCTCAAAGTCCTGGCCTTGATCCAAATGGATTCACTGTGGAGCATCATAGTGAACAAAGAACTTTTCTATGAGAACTTTTGCTACTGTGGCTGCCTTCTGGTCTTTGGTTGGATACGCCTGAGCATACCTTGTAAAGTGATCTGTCACTATGAGCACATTACCAATGTTCTGTGAATCTGACCCTAGGCTCAGGAAATCTATACATATGAACTCCATTGGGGCACTCTTTGTTATACTGACCATGGGGGCAGCCATTTGAGGTTGAGCCTTGCACTGGAGACATCTACTACAAGTCTTGTCATAATGGTCAACATCTATGCCCATTTTAGGCCACTAGAAATGTGCACAGGCCAAATCCAGTGTTCTCTCACTACCTAGATGTCCTATGTGGTCATGTAGAGCTTTCAGCACAACATATTTAAACTGTGTGGCAATAACAACTGTTTCTTTACAATTACGCCTTGACTGTCAGCTAGCTCTCTGTACAGCAATTATTCTCTTAGCTTGAGCTTAGTCTCTTCTTGAAATAGTAGAGCAGTTTTGGGGTCACTGGACCACATCTTTGAGACATCTTCTCCCTTTCATAAGGCATTTATCACTGGTCTGATCATCGAATCATAATATTGTTCCTTTTAAAGGTCAGCTGGAGTTAACTGTGGCAGAACTCTGAGATCCAGGGCTGCATAATTACAATAGGCCACTGGCAAGCAAGTGTCAGGGGGTCCCAAGCAGTCAGCTAGGCAATTCACAGTTTCAGTAGATGGAGTTTCATCTCTGCCAAATGTATGACACAATGCCTTCACAGAATGTTCTGACATGTGTACCCACTCTTGGTTGGAGGCTGGTTTCCTTGATAAAGCATTGGCATCGACGTGGTTGATGCCAGGTTGGTATTCCACCTCATAATCATAAGTCGATAAAGCTGAGAGCCGGCAGTGTCCCATAGCTTCTAATTTGGCAGATGTCTGAACATAGGTTAAGGGATTGTTGTCTGTTTTAACCAAGATCTTTGTACCATACACATATTTTTGAAATTGTTCCACAATGGCCCACTTGAGAGTGAAAAACTCCAATTTATGCATGGGGTAGTTTTTTGCTAAAGGAGTCAGACTTCTGCTGGCATACACCACTGGGCACAATCCTTCTGTATACCCTTGGTAGAACACAGCTCCGAGGCCACTCAGGCTATCATCCGTGTATAGCATGTAAGGTTTGGAGGGATCCACATAAGCAAGAACAGGTGCTTAAGTTAGCTGATAAATGATCTCGTGAAAAGCGGTGTCACATTCTGATGTCCATCGCAGCCCAAAAAACTCGTGAGGCTTGAAATATGTTTTTTCAGGTTTTTTTTGCAGTACCTTTCTTGAACTTTTTATGAGTGGGAGGGTACCCTTGCATTAAGTTCGACAGTGGATGCACTGCCTTGGTGTAGTCTCTGATGAAATGGCGATACTAGCTGCAGAAACCCAGAAAACAAGTGCAACTCTTTTAAGTTGTTTGGCTTTGGCCAGTCAGTTAGTGCTTCTGCTTTGCTAGGATTGATCTGGATGACTTCTGATGACACAATGTGGCCTACATATTTTACAGAGCTCTGGAAAAACTGACATTTATCGATTGATAACTTTAAACCAAACTGTTCAATTCTGCCCAACACCTTGAATAGGTGAGTCTCATGTTCTTCAAGGGTTTTGCCAAAAACAATGATGTTGTCAAGGTAGACTAGACACTCAAGAAGTTTCATATCTCCCACAGCATACTCCATTAGTCATTGAAAAGTTGCTGGCGCACCTGATATGCCTTGGGGAATGTGGAGAAACTCATAGAAACCCAAAGGACAAATGAACACTGTTTTCTCTCTGCTATCTGGTGCCATCGGGATTTGATAGTGCCCGCTGCTGAGATCAAGGACTGAAAATCTCTTACTCCTGTTTAGCCAGTCCAATGCATCTTGTATGCGGGGCATAGTACATTGGTCAGGCATGGTTCTTTTATTAAGAGTCCTATAGTTTACACACAGACGGACACAATCTCCTGTAGATGGCACCTTACATCACTGATGTCAGTAGGAGCTAGGCATCAGGACCTTTCCCTGAAGGGTCTTTTGTCGTGCAGGCGAATATGATGTTCGGCCCTGGTAACACAGCCAACATCCCTTATTCTGAGGGAGAAGACTTTGGTTCGCCTAGCAAGCTTTTGACTGATTCTGTCCCTCCAGCTATCAGGGATGGGAGACACTCTGAAATCAAACATGTCCAGTGATACTTCACACTCTGCTCCACTTTGGTACTTGAACGGCAACACAGCAATGGCAGTGCAGTAGACTTTTGCCAGGGTGCAAACTCAGTTAACTTAAATGTCTAAATCTGTAACATTCTGAATTTGTACCCCCACTCTCCAAGCATAGGCATGACCATGGACAAGCAGCACACTGGGCTTAACCAGAACTCCTTCAGGCAGTTTCCCTTCTTCAGGGGTGTCCAGCATCAATATGCGGTTAGTCACATCTTTGCGCAGTCTCACTTCTCCACTGACACTACATTCTGCATTTGGGGGGAGAACAAGAGTTGACAAATCTTTTTTCCAGACAAACCCCACAGGCTCTTCTCTGTTGTCCTCTTCTGGGTGCATCTGTATCTCATGTGCTTTGTAAACCATAGCATGGATATGTAGAGCTCTTCCAAACTTTTGTGCTTGTCTTTCTTGGCACATTTGAGCAAGACGGCCAAACATGCATGCTTTGGCACCTATTAACACTGGAATCCCATCGGACAGACCAGAGGAAGGACATACAAGAGCTAAGGTCTCCACAGGATCTCCTACACCTGTCTCAGATGAGAGGAAAGAAAGCCACACTCGAAGAAATCCAAGACAAGGATATGACTTATCACTTAACCGCCACACATGCAGTCCATCAAGGGGCTATAGAGGATGGTCAGATGGGTGCCGATCATACCAGTCTTTAAATATCATCATAACCTGAAATCCACTGTCTAACATGGTTTGGGCTGGGATGCCATCAATATGTACGGTAGAGTCCATGAACGGACCCACCATCTCTGTCCAGTCTGGAGGAGCCTTGTTTACAGGGTGCATAACAGCAGACCGTCCAACATAAGGCTTGTAGGGAGGCTTAGACTGAAGCTTTAGACCACTTTGTCTTATTTAGCTAAGTAGCTTGGCTATTACTTTCCACAAATCTTCAGGAGACTGACATACTCTTTTAGTGTGTCCATCTTCTCCACAATGGTAGTAGAAGACATTTGGCCTAGGACTGTGCATTTGAGCAGGTTCATCAGTCTGACTATGGCTAGGATGAGGACCATGTTTGCAGTCATCTTGAGGCCTGGGTCCAGCTTCAGTTTCATTGGGCCTTCTCCAGGACAAATGCTGGTGAGCCATCCAGGCAAGATTTCACACCAAGGCTCTCAGCTGCTTCACTTCTTTCAGCATATCATCATTTGGTTCTCCACCAGGGACTTGAACACTTGCACTGGTGGCAGAAGGTGGTGCTTCACTGATGACTTCAGCAGCAGAAAGGTGAGCAGTTTGACCTTTAACCAATTCTACAGCACTCTGGGCACTGGCCTTTACTTCCCATAACTCTTTTAAAAAGTCTTTAATTTGCCAAGCCTAAAAAGCAGGTTCTTTTTCAACAGGTTTTTCTGGGGCCATAGTCACTCAGGCAGCACCCGCATAAGGGTCCCACAATTTGTTGTCATTCTCAGCTTCTCTGATTTCTTTCATTAGCCAGCAGTATGCAGGCGGATCATCTTTGCAGTCTTGAAACTTCAACTTAAGCATCAGCACACTGGAGAATCGGGCAGACTTAAAGATATGTTCTAGCCTCACTATGTTCAAGTCACTATGGGCTCTTTACAAGGCTCTCTCCAAATGGGTTACATAAGCTGATAAATGTTCATTTTTCTACTGTTTGGTAGACTTAAACTTCCACATTAGGTCTTCCCGGATTCAGTGCTACCGAAGACCCCTTCTAATGCAGACAAGTATTCAATGGCTGAAGCTTCAGGATTTTTTGACCTTAGAAATCTGATTGCTTCCAGTGCAGGACCACTTAAACTTTCCAAAAGCCTTTTCCTCTTCTCTGCTTCTGCACATTGACATTCTTGGACTGGGGGGTTGCATAGTCCATCTAAGTCTCTAAGTCATTTTCCTCATGGGGTGTGGGAACAGTATCAGAGAACAATCTCAATCTTCAATATGAGTCCAGGTTCACGTATGCATAGTGATTACTCTCAACCCCCCTGGGACCCTTCAGGGATAACGACAGGCGGGACCTGTTTGGGATCTGCTGGGATGCTACACTTAAGTAAGGCCACTATAATTTGAGCAGATAAGTCAGCATTTCACCCTTTTACAGTGGCTTTACCTAAACATTTGACTTTATTCACAACCTCCTCTATTGTAGCTTTATCAGTACCCAGAGGACTATCCAATAACATCAACAAATTGTGGGACTCAGCCTCCTCAGTTTAACACCACCCTAGCAGGCAATGTACAGCCATTTTATAGGCAAGAATCCCAAGTCTAAGTCCAGCCTCATCCTCCACTTTAATACCAGTATTCATAGTGAAAGTAACTGCAGTGTGGTATCTTGTCCACTAGGGGGCAGTTATTCCAGCGGTGCCTCCTTGTTTGTAACCCTGGTGCCATTATACCAAGGGCTACTACCCCTGCCTGCTGTCCGGGGTACAGGTTGAGATGCTTGGGTTCAAAATTAACAGCTACTGGGGTCTTACTACCCACAGTATACATACAATTATGGTGCCTCCACCCAGAGTAACTCTTATGTGAGTTATTAACAAGATTGGTACACCCTTCTGGGAAGTTATAACCACCCACAATCCCAGCTAGTGACCTTTTACACTCGGTTTTAGAAAGGTAACACTCAATACTTAGAATACAGTCTAATGCCAGCATTAATGATATGCTCATGTACAATTCACTTACCAGCAGTGTCTAGGTAGCCGGCATTCACCATACAACCCCCCGTAAAAGACAGTTTACATAACACAACCATGTATTTTCAGTATACTTTTCCAATGTTTCAGTAGCTTTAAACCAGGTAATGATATGCTCATGAGCCAAGTTAACAGTAAAACAGTAAATCAGGTTTATTGAAGGGGTGTGAACAACAGAGGGGTGAGAATTTAGGCCAGTTATTGTTAGGCTGTAAACAGACAGATTCAAGTTACTGGTAATCAATTAGTCCCTGAATTTCTCAGTCTATGCAACTGCTGGGTACCCAGAGCGAAAACAAGCATACCTGAACGGTGAAACGGGTTGGCCGGCACTGTAGCTATAGTTAGGGCCCTTGATGGAAGAAAGGATGATTAAATATGAACAACACACTTGTAACACCATAAAGCAACTGTAATCGTGGTCAGATGGCCCAGTCACATTCAAACACTCTAAGCTGGTAAAATAAATCAGATGGTACCATTACACAATTGAAGTTTTGTTGCAGGGAGCTACCCTGGCTGCACTCACTGTACTCAGATAGGATGATGCTGCAGCTGATGAAATTGAAGACCTTTCAGGATGTTGGTGGGGACCTGGGCTGACTTGATTCACCTTCTCTTCATTGTCTTTCCCTGTAGGTGGCTACAACCTGCATTCTGTTTCTGCACAGGAGCTGAATCCCCAATGCTGGTCTCTCACCAGGATGAGGGTTCTGGTACAGGAACAGTCTTTCTGGGCCACAGATGGCATGGGCCCAAATGGAAAATGTCCTTCTAAACACTTGGTAATTTGGCTGATAGCTGGGTAACTGGAACTGCTAGAACAGATGGAACCCACAATAGTCTCCCTCGCTTGACATTTGGCAGGAGATGCTCTCCAGAGAAACTGGCTCCACTTTTTTTACAGTAATTCCAAAAGCAATTTTCCTCTCAGCAGTTTGTGCCACACTGCAAGTGGCATGGGGAACAAGAAAACTTCTCTTCCACACAGTCTGCTTCTTTTCTGTTTCAATTAGTCCTAGATTCAGTTGATCTCTTTGTGAAACTCAGCGATGCCCATAGGAGGCAAATACAGGCCTCTCCCTGCAGACGGCAGCTACACTGTGACGTTCTTCTCAGTGACTCGAGTAGACTCACTTCTACACAGGCTCCCTCGAGAGAGAGACAGCCTGGCTGTACTGAACTTCTGTTAAACAGTTCCAGCTTGAAACCCGAGATTCCTGTATTCTACCTTTGCTGGCTACCTTTGCTGTCAATCACAGTCTAAATGCCCCTATTGGTTAATTTAGGTGCCGACAAGGAAAGTTCACAGTTTCACCCACAAGGCATTGTAATTAGGACCCCTAGAGAACCCCTTAGTTCTGATTGGTTCAATTGCAAGATTCCAGGACCAAAGATGGCAGCTCCCATCAGAAAGTTCAGTACTGGCAAAACAAACAACTTATTTATTCACTAACAGTAATGATTTAGAAGTAAATATTTATAGTGCACAAAAGGGCTCCCTTGCTCCAAAATCAGTGGCAGAATGGAGTCAATTAGGACAAAGTCTGGCTGGTCATGAGCTTCAGTATACTTGGACCAGCCCTGACTATTTACACTGCACACTGGCTGGAGCTCTTAAAGGGACAGCATGGTCGCATGGCATGGCACACTCACGCAGAGCAACAGCAACACACCATCAAACATGGATTCCTCATCCCCTACTGGACGTCTGTGAGGCAGTGGGCATTAGCAGAGCCCAGGGAGACACTCAAGGTAAGCCCCCTATTTTTTGGGGAGGCTACATATGTACCTGTTGTTAATTACAATTTTTAATGGTCATGAAACCAGGGTCTGTATTAAGTCCAGTATCCCACCCCTGTGCCAAGCAATCCATAGGGTACACTAGAACCCCCCCTCCTTTGCGGGGGGGGCTACATATGCACCTGTTGTTAATTACAATTTTTAATGGTTTTGAGACTGAGGTGTATATTAACTCATTATTCCACCACTGTACCAAGCAGTCCCTAGTGCACAGTAGAACCCCCTCCCCTCTCCTTCTCATTGCCCCAATTATAATCCCCTAACATCCAGTGGAACCCTCTTCTCTCACCATGCCCTAAATCATGCTTTATTCATGCCTAGCTATCATTGTTTTGTACAGGACACCACTGAAAGTGAGACACTGCATTTCATCTGCTCTGTCCTGGGGTAAATACATAGTAAAAATATGTACAAATAAGACCCCAGTACAACAGCAATATCAGTGGAGAACATTAGGCATTGACAAATACTTGCTTCTAATCTACCCCACTGACAACAGCAGGATAAAATGCAAACTATGTGACAGGGTTGTTTAGTGTGAGAAATGGGGCAGCCATTTGGGCACTAGTGGCTGGCACACCCATTTTAAGGGGAGGCACTGCGAGGAGTGGGAGGAGCATCAAAGGAGTGGGACGCATAGAAATAGTGAAACAGCTGAAAGTGGTGGAGGGGGCAGCACCCCTATTGCTCTTTCCGTGCCGCATGGCCATCAGAAAAAGAGGCATCATGGCAGGTCATCATCACATGGTGAATAGGTCCCAGTGTGGGACACAGACAGGACAGAGAGAAGTAGGAGAGGGTGCTGCAGGCAGACTTGGGTGCTACGGGGAATCACTCAAGAAACCGGTCTCAGATCATTATTCTACATCCCTCCACATGGAAGTGGCACAGCTGCATGGGGAGATAGGGGAGCTGTCCTGGAAAGTTGCCACCATTAAAGAAAGCATTGAGGTATTGCACCAAAATTAATTGAGCATTCTCGAGGGTCTTCTGGAACTTCATGACTGGCACTGCACGCTCTGTTCCCAAGCCATAGGATACTCCATCTGTCTTTATTCTCCTACATTCAAGCTATGCTACCTGTCTTTCTGTCTCTGTTATTCTTATCTTCACTTGTTTAAAGAAAAAAATTGAAACAGAAAAACAATTAAAGAAATGTAACCCCCCTAATTTTGTACATATCAATTTCTCTCTGTCTTGATTTCTGCTACTGCTTCCTTCCTTCTATGTATTAAAAATCCTCTGTCAGCTATCCTTCTGCTGCTTAACAAAAGAAAAAAAGAGTTTTTATTTTCTCTCTATGTTGTTCTCTTTTTCTTGAGCAACTGCACACTCCTTACACTGGCACTGTCTTCTCTCTCAGGATTTTTTCTCAACTGCCAGAATAAATATGTCATGCTGCTACTTTCCGCTACAAGGCTAGGTGTTAAGAACCTGCCCCCTCCTGCCATAGTACTTGTTATGCACTTATGAGAAAATTGTGAGAAAAGCACAATATACATACATTCTGTGCTCCCAGACGTTTTCTCAACTACAAGAATAAATATCTCATTTCATGCTGCTGCCTTTTGCTACTAGGTTGAGCGCTAAAATTCTGTCACCTTGCCAAACTTCTTGTTATGCACTTGTGAGGAAATTGTGAGAAAAGCATTACACCTTAGGGGAAAATGTGAGAAAAGCACAGCATACATTTGGAGGGCGAGTCAAAGGAAACATGAGGGAGAATTTCTTCACAGAAAGGGTGGTGGACAAATGGAACACCCTGCCAGAGGAAGTGGTGGGAGCTTAAACAATCATGGGGTTTAAGAATTCATGGGATAGACATAAGGAAATCCTGGAGGTCAGGAGTAAGGGGCAACAGACTTCTAGAAAAACATAAAGGGAACTTACAAGCTCAAATGGGCAGACTGGGTGGGCCATAGGCCCTTATCTGCCGACAGTACCTATGTATCCATAAATTCTGTGCTTCCAGAAGTTTTCTCAGCTTCAGGAATAAATATCTTGTATCATCCTGCTGCCTTCTACTGCAAGGTTGAGCACTAAGATTCTTTCCCCTTCACCACGTTCTTGTTATGCACTTTAGGGGAAATTGTGATGTAACCCCTAGGGGGCACTATCCTAAGGGCTACTACCCCTGCCTGCCTTAACTGTAACAGGGTGAGGGTCCCAGATCTGTTGGCATGTGCCGCCACCCAGAGGTCTGGGTTAGAACCGTCGAGGTTGACTGGGTCACAGCCCTCTGGGTTGCTGCAACCCCCCTTTCTTCCCACTAGTGGCCCACACAGTTTAGTTGCAGTGTCCTTACCATAGACACTTACCCCCCAGCTCAACCCACTCAGCTCACTCCAAGGACCCCCTGGAAAGTAAGGTACAGTTACACAATATTCACTGTGCAGTAGGTCACCATTAATACACAAACTAGCCAGTGTACTTTTGCAAAACAAGCAATCTGATTTATTTAAGGGGAAATAACAAGGACCGGGGGGAATCGGAGTGATTGGCTTACCACTACAATATATGAATATCTACCTAGGGCTCTGTGCACAGGCCTAACCTGTAAGTTGCTGTCTATGGATACCCAAGCCCTAAAGGCTAGTTCCTTGATGCAGCTGGTTGGGGCCCTGACACAAATGAGAGTTTAGTTCCTACGAAGATTAGATGGAGCCCAGCAGGCTCAGTTAGTGCAGTCAGCAAAGCAACCTGAAGATCTTGCCCTTGCTAGAAACATGTAACAGGGAGCTACCCTGCTTTAGTACTCACAACTCCAGAAGAAAACTGCTCTCACACCACTCGCAGGGCTGAGCCTGAACTTCAGATACTTCTCCACACATTTATATGGAAAACAAAGGGGGTACCATACCAGGCAGCTGCTCCTATGGCCCGACCGAACGCACAGCTACTCGGGGGTTTCACTGCAGCTTCACTGTCCTGACAGACCGAGTGCGATTCAACAGATTCTCCAGTCCTCTACAGGGTGAGCCTGGTAGGTAGCTATGCTTTTACACAGCCTCCTCTGACCGCTGCCCCGTGGATTTAGTCCGAAGTTCATCGGCTATTCAAACGGCCACCTCTGGCCTCTCACGCACTTCCCACATGAAAAACTCAATGGCGCAGGATCCCAGAGCTCCTTCCTCGTTTACAGCCACAGCGTCTCTGCCCCTTAGCAGTATGGGGCAATCCTCTCGGCTCGGGCGCCACCCGATCCCATTGGCTGGCTACAGATGCCAGTCTCTTAATCTTGCTCTCAGTGGTGTGAAAAAGGCGCCATGGTCTAGACTTCACTTCCCACAATTACTAGCTGTATCTTCATTGGTCCACCAGATCCCTAGAGAGCCCTAATTCTGGTTGGTCTCCAGTTACTCCATTTGGGATACCCCCTATCCCTATTGGACCCTTCAGAAAGTCCTGGTCCAAAATGGAGGAGCACAGCGCACACAGTCTCCACTGCGAAAGAAGAAGGTTAGACAGACGGTAATTCCACTAATAGGCTAGCTAATTATGGCCAAACAGTTACATCAGGGGCTCCCTCTGCGCACATAGCGATGACCAAAGGGGAGCGATTTCACCACAGCTCAGGTGGGATTAGAACAGAGAAACACCAGTCCCCCCCTATATCAACCCACTGGAGCCTGCGAGCAGGCAGCTCTTAAAGAGACAGTGCTGGAGGCTTTGAAAGCACTCACAATACCCACATCTAGATGGCATTACGCCGAACACCAGTTAGGAGGGAGCATTCAGACAAGTTCCGGGAAGGCTTTTAGGAACCCCCATGTGTGAGGGGGTTACAGTGAGAAAAACACATTTTATTTCATCTTTCAGAAAACACCTTTGAGGCCAAGTGCTCATTTGCAAAGTTTCCACATCTGAGACAAGAGGAGGATACAAAAGACAGTAATACATTAATTCATAAATGCATAAATTATGTGCTCCCAGAATGTTTCTCAGCTATAAGAAAAAATATATTAGGTTGCTACAAGTAGTGCTACATCATGCTGCACTGTGATTTTTCACTGCCCTAACACTGTTGTTGTAACTCAGCTCACTTATTAATAACTGTGCATAAATCAAAATTTGCATAATGTCTCTTCTCCCAGAATTTCTCTCGACTGCATCAACTATTTGATAATCTGCTTACATGCTAGCATAGGGTAGATAGTTCACAGTGTATAATTGCCCCAAACAGTCTTGAAATGAGATGTGCTCCCCAAAACCTCGTATGCTACCACTGCTAGCTGGTACTGCACTGTGCAAGTCTACAGCAACTGTCAAGATACACTTTAATTCCCAGAAAATAAAAGGGAATCCTTATTCTCAGGATGCCCAGAAATTAGAAGTGCTCTCAGAAATCTTATACACTGCTGCGAGCTGGTGGTGTGCTGTGTGTCTCCACAGCAATTATCAAGATGCACTTTAGTGCCCGGAAAATAAAAGTGAATTCTCATGGCTGGAAAAATTTTCATGACACCCAAAAAATGAGAAGTGCTCCCAGAAATCTTACATGCTGCTGCTGTTACTAGCTGGTGCTGTGCAAGTCTCCACAGCAACTGTCAATAAGATGCACATTAATGCCTGGAAAATAAAAGTTAATTCTCTTGTCTTGAGGTTATTCTCAAGATGCCCAGGAATGAGATGTGCTCCCAAAAAATCTTACTATATATGCTGCTGCAGCTAGCTGGTCCTGACATGCCATATGAGTCTTCACAGCAACTGTCAAGAAAATGCACATTAGTGCTCAGAAAATAAAAGTTAATTCTCTTGGCTTGGAAACTCCTCAGGATGCCCAGAAATGAGATGTGCTCCCAGAAATGTAGTGACATAGTAGCAAATGCAAGTATTTTTTTGGGGAGGGGGGTAATGGGTGGGGGAAGGTATTTAAAACCATTGTATTTCTAACCATCTGTAGTCATTGTTTCTCGCTTTGCAGATATTTATCACTAGGGTGATTGAATGCCGCTGCATGAGTCTTGCCCACATATGGTTTATTTTAATTTCAGACTGTTTCGCGCCATGGGAAGGTAAGCATTTTTTGTTTTATTTTTTTTTCTAAAATTGTATCCGTAGCCATAAGTCACTATAACTGTTTTCTTCTGTTTCTCCTGTTTCAGATATTTTCCCGATGTGTGATCATTGCAAATTGCATAATGAGGCAGCAGCATCAGTTGGCAGACTGTTTTGCTCGATACATAGGACTTGTTAAACTGTACACCATATGCAGTGCCGGAGGGCAAGGTCCAATACTAGTTGGCAAGGTTGACCACATTAACGAACTGGTGGAAATTACAAGATGGCAATGGCTAGCTTACTGTAGAAGGACAAGGAATTCATCTTGCTGGCAGAATGTATCACAGACCTGATGTGAGGACAAAATGCAAATTATTAAGACTGTGGTACACTCCATACTGGGTTACAGTACACCCAGGAAAGGAAAACAAAATAAAAAAAATTAGAAAAGAAAATAAATTTATAAAAGGATACCTACTGTCACTTTGGTGATGACCTGGCCTTGAAGTGAAATAAAGGTATCCCAGTAGGTGGAGGATAAGAAGTCTTGCTTCCTAGATGAGCACATACCACAACAGGAGGGGGAAGACCTGAGAAGAAAAGGTAAAATTAGTAGTGTGGTTACCGTGAGTGACTAGCCAAATGGACAGTACATATGTCATCCTTGCCAGTTGTTACCAAGTGTACAGTATACTAATGGAAGTGAATTCTCCACTTTTCCATATCTCCAATACAAACCCATGTTTTATTTTAAAGAGGTCCTGACAGGCTTAAAGAGATAGACAAGTTCACTTAAAAATATGATCATTCCATGTTTCAATAAGTTGTATTTTATATCTTAATTTTCTCATGAAATCAATATTGGATTAGTGCAGCCACAGAAAAATAACATGACAGTACCTCTATGAAAGAGTTTAGACAGAAAGTATACTCTGTTTTTAGAATCAGATAGCATTAGTAAATTCTCCAATATTTCATTAAAAAACTCTAATTTTCAGTTTTAAAGGGGGAAGGATGCATTGCAGCATTTCAGTTCCTTACTACTTATGCTCACTATTTTGCTTTCTGTTTCTCTTGCTTTTTTAAAAGCCATCTATGCATGTAGTTCCCACATTGTGCCATTACAGATGCTCTAACCAGGGTCATCACCTGTTGCAATTAATCAATGGCCCCTGATACTGTTAACATTAATTGTACAGAATGCTGATTCAATAAAAATGAGCACACTGTGGAGTTGTTCTGTTGTATCGTAGGTTGGATTCAGTGCTCTCAATGAGCTTGGGTTTTTAATTGAATGGATGGCCCAACTTTACTGGGGATGTGACTTTTTGGCCTTTCTTTGTCAAGAAAGACCAGTTGTCTACAGATCAAGTTTGTGTTTTGAGGAGTTTATTGGTCATGAAACTGCCTTCATTCGGGAAGGGGCTGCTGTCTGACTTGCTTGAGAGTTATCTTGGAATCAGGCAGATGAAACCTTTTGCTCAGGGATACCTCTGTGTACCTTATGTGGCTATCTGCAACCAGCATACCTTAACAACTCTCCATTGTTCATCTTATGCCGCAATGTCTTGTGAGGACATTTATGACAACTGCATGAAGTGGATAAGCAGAACTTTCTCATGGTGGTAGATACTCACTCAAAGTACTTTCTTTTTACCAGGAGAGACACACTAAGTTGAAAACTTGTTTACAGGTGCGACCTGTGAGCACAAGGAACTTAAGTGACCTGCTCAGGGTCACACAGTACCCAACTCAAGTTTTGACTACCAAAAAGATGATGTGTCTGTTGCAGCAGCTTTTGCATCATATGGATTTTTCCTGTGAGCTTGTTTCAGACAAAGGTACAAAGTTCTCTTCCCATGTCTTCATGTTGTTCCTTAAACAGAATTGAATCTGACACATACTTACACCACCTTACCATCCTGCATCCTGTGGTGCAGTGGAATGCGCTGTACAAACATTCAAGCAAGCCTGTATTAAGAAACTTCTTGTTTATAATCATGAAGGACATGCAAGTCAGCATTTCTTGTTCGCCTATAATAACACTCCACACACCGTTGCAAAGAGAAAATCTGAGGACTTGTTCCTAGAAAGGCAACCACATACTCATTTCTTTTTAGCTGAAACACAGTTTGTCCCAAAGGATAGAGAAGCACCAACAGCAGCAGAAGAGGGATCATGGTAAGGTCCCTATGCTGGTCCAGGTGTTCCATCCTGGGGATCGGGTGATTACTCATGATTACTGAATTCCAAAGCACCCTTGCGTTCTAGGGACTGTGCATTAGACCCATGGACCTTTAACCTACCAGTTACATGTAGGCCATTTTCTGGTTAACATCCACATGGATAGATAGATAGATAGATAGATAGATAGATAGATAGATAGATAGATAGATAGATAGATAGATAGATATAGATAGATAGATAGATAGATAGATAGATAATTTTATTTATATAACGCTCCTCTGCAGAGACTCGGAGCACTTTACAATACAATTTAAAAGCACAATAAAACATTAACAATACACAAATCCAATACAGAATACGAAGCAAAATACAAAGAAAACCAATTATCATATAACATAGTAATTAAAAACCACTGAATGCCTGGTGAAATAGCAAGGTTTTTGATCCCTTTTTAAAGAATTCCACCAAAGGTGCCTCCAATAGTTGTTGAGGAAAAGAGTTCCACAGGGTGGGTGCAGCCACTGAAAAGGATTGATCACCAGAGTTCTGCAACCTCACCCTTGGAACACTGAGGAGGCACCCCTTGGCAGAACAGAGTCCAGGACAGGCAGTAGGGCATGAGGTACCTTTGATGCCTTGTAAAGTCCCTTTCCTGAGATACCTGATAATATCATATCTGAAGGAGAAAGTGATGCTGAGGAATATGCCATCAACAGTGGAAATCAATCAAGCAATGTTTAGGGTCATGGTAAATTTTCTTTTCTAGTTATGTGAGATTGTGTCACACCACCTGCGTCAGTAGTAGTTCCAGACTGGAGATACGCTATGTGAGAGAGAAGAGCACCACAACACTTGACCTTAAACTGAACACTTGTAGATTTATCTGAATTCTGTGGTCTGTGCTAACATACTGTAGTAAGCAACAAGTTCTCCCAAGGGGCAGAATAATCCCCAGAATTTGTTTTGGTTTCCAAATAGCCTATGTTGAGCCTGCAGTTAGGAAAATGTTAGTGCTAGATTTTTGTCTAATGGGTAGGAGTGCATACAGATGATTAGGCTTACTTTGTCACCCAAAAGTAAGTAGTTCAAGGGTTACAGTTGCATCCAAAGACTTGGTCATATATTTCCAGATATTTCTAAAGAGTTTCTCTCTGGAGGCCCTTTTGTGGTACTGCAGGCAGGCAGGGAACTCTTCAACAGATATTACAGAAATGTCTGGAAATACCTGACGATATCTTTGGCTGAAACTTTAACTACGTGTAGTTGCATACGTTGTAGGCCATGTATTCTGCTTTCCTGTCATGCATTTGCCCTAGTAAAGAAGATGGTGACGTGCTGTAAGCTCTGTACCTGTGCTGTGTGCCCTCGATTTGTATTATCTTCCAAAGCCTGTGAAAGTGAAGAAGATTTAGTACTGCTGGAGAGGGGGGACTAAAATGTTTGCCATGTGATTAAGATCATGACAGGAATGAAAATTACATTGAAACCCACACAGTTAGTAATTAAATGCTGTGTAACACAGACCAAAATTCAAAAAAAGTTGAAAAATAATTTTTATTAAAAATGTTTTTTAAACTGTCATGTAATTTTATGTATCAGTACAAAACTAGTATCAATACAGTCTATCGTTTCAAAAAATAATATTCACACTATTTATTTGCAATTGTATGACTGTATCACAACTAAAAAACATGTATCAATAATATGCTGAAAAAGCATGGTCAAACAATATTAATACTTATAGAATAGTATTGGCACATACAAATAGTACTGTCCGAGCAAATTTTTAGCAGCTGGACTCTAATTAAGTTTCTAGCTCCAACTGTTCCAAAGTTAGACTGTTCAAAAGATTATTTCTTTAAAATGGGTTAACTTTGGAACTATTATGGCTAGAGACTTTTTTGTGTAAATTTTTTTTCCAGTTGTTTAACCAGGTGAGACACACTAAGCTGAAAGATTGTTTACAGGTGCAACCTGGGAGCACAGGGAAGTTAAGTGACTTGCTCAGGGTCACACAGTATGCTCGTAGGGGTTGTGGGATTCAAACCCAGGTCTCCAAATTTGCAGTTCAGAGCCTTAAACCACTGCACTATACTGCCTCCTTAATTGAAAGTTTGAAGTCAGCTACATAGACATACAGATAAGGTAATACTACAGTGACCATATATCGATATCAAACAACATAAAATGTTACATATCAGCATAAAAAAAAAAGATTCACTAAAAAATGAATGTCCTCTTATTTTAACAACATATTACATCAACCTGTATAGACATGTAGTGACACAGTATAACTGTATTGCTAGTATCTATCAGTGCTGTAGGAAGGCATTTTGGTGCCCTGGACAAGAGACTAAGTTTGCGCCCCCCCCAAAAAAAAAGAGCCAGGGGTCTGGGGGCTGCAAGGCCCCCAGAAGCTCTGAGGGATTTGCATGCTCTGTGGTGAGTTTTGGGGCCTTTCTTGAAGAAAAAACATACTTTTGTTACAATTCCCTACCCCTGATTTCAGGGAGGGCATATTTTGCTCCCATAGAATATGAGATGTGGGAGACTCTGAGTGGGTGGTATACACTGTGCAGCCACAATTGTTGTGGATGAGTTGCTGACCAAGAATGCCATCAACCACCCACCCTATATGCATTTCTGAAATATACTGTTAAAGACTGCTACATAAAGCATGGGGGTCTGAGCTGATACAGTAATCCCTGTAATGTGTTCAGACAACATAAACTTTTGTATCAGAATATCCAAATCAAAAATGTACAGCAGGGGACTTAAAGGACACCCTGCCTTACCTCACCCCCTTTTTACCAGAATTGTGTCTCCCATAAGACTATTTATAAAGGGCTGGAAGGATGCCCCCTCATATAGGAGATGGAGCCATCTAACAAAGGTCTTAGGTATCCCATGATGTAAAAGTGCCCTAAATAAAAACCTATGGGATAACTGGTGAAAAGTCTTCTCCTGGTCTAAACTCAAGAGAAAGCCTCTGAGGGATCTTAAATTGTCCCAGGCCACTACCTCCTGAATGGCTATCAAATTATCCCCCAGGGACCTCCCAGGAATCGCACAGGTCTGTACAGGAGAGATAACTTTATGTGCTATGATTGTGTAATCCCCCCCATTTTGGGGGTTACCAGGATGCCCATAGGCATCAGAACCCTGCGTGACGCCAGGCTTGGTAGCGTGGAGCCTTGGCATCATGTGCATCAGTGGGTTAGTGTGGGAGAAAGTGCCCACGTGAACAGTCCAGCTGAGAGTTCAAGGAGACTGAGTGGCCATTGTTGTGAGGAGCGTTGGGTCCTAGTAGCTCTGTCAGGGGGGGCAGGCCACCAGTTGGGGCCAGAGGTTCCCGGGGCTGGGGTGGGCTGATTGCCCCCGGCCCCAAAGGAAGAAAAGGGCCCCCCACATCCATCGGTGGGAACGGCGAGGCAAGAGATCAGCAAAGAGCAAGGAAGCAGCATCGAAAGAGGAGCTCTTCCAGCTTCATAGGAGAATATCTGAGAGAACTGGTGGCTGCCCTGGCAGACTTGGGACTTGTAAGTGGCAGGTATCAGGTCTTGGAGGGTCTGAGGTGGCAGATTGGACATTTTGCCATAAGCCCATATCCACCTTAACTGTGAGGGAGTGAAATCTTCTGTAGTGCCCAGGGAAGAGTTAGCCCCTACACTGCAACCCTGCGCAGAGTTGGCAAGGGTGGGATGGTCGTGAGAGAAAGGACTGTGCACCATCCCAGAAATGGTTTCCCTGTTTGAAAACACCAGCAGTGTATCCCAAGTTACCCATGGCAAGGAATACGGCCACAGAGAAGTAGAGGAAGAGAAAGTTAGAGCCTGTTTGCCACCAGAGTCCTGAGAGCCCATTTGGCTCTCAAGAGAAAGTGTGACAGGATTTGTTCAGGACCCAGGTCCCCCAAGTGAAGTACCACAGCCGATTGCCATTGTTTGTGCTGTTTTGGAATATGGGCCCCTACTGCTCCATGGAGCAGATGAGTTTGTGGCTTGAGCCTTGTAACGATCTGGAAAAATAAACTATGCTTGCTTGCATCTGGATTTTCAGCTGGACTGCTTCATTTTGTTTCTGCCTAATGAACTGCTTGTTGCTGTTGTTTCCTAATGGCTTTACTAACAAAAATAGCCTGATTGCCCCTCCAGCTAGTGAGCAAGTCATCCAGCACCCAAGAAAGATAGAGTTCATGCCACCACCTGAAAGAATCCCAGCCACTGCTGAGGTACTGTTTATTTTATTCATGTTGAAATCACTGGCAAACTGTCTGAATCCTGACCAGGGGCCCTCTCCCTTTCCCCATGACTGAAATAACATTCAATACCCCTAGACATGGGAAGGAAGGAGAGGTGCCCAGGACAGTCACCAACTAGTAGACTCGGTGGGGGGTGTAGCAGTCTGCCCTGAGGTGAAATATTGCCAAAGTATGTACTACAGAGTGGGGAGCTGCCAAAAAAGTTACCAGAAAGACAGAAAGGAGGTTACAGTTGTTAACCCAGCACATAGAATTTCATTTAAAATCTACTGGTCATTAAATTAATAGGCCACTAGTTTCCACTGCAAGTTCTATCACTTTTTTTAGACAGAAAAAACATTATTACATGAAAACTGTCTTTAGGTATTTCACATGATCCAAAATTTCAGTAAACACTCCCACCAATATGGGTCCTAGTTCTGATAAAAGGATTTTATATAGCTTGCCACTGGCAAGCTATATAAAGTCCTTTTATCAGAACTAGGACCCATATTGACACTAAGACCATCTAGCCTTAGAGAAGCACATAGATTGTACTGCCAACATGGCGCCAATGTAACTTTCTCCAACCTGGTCAGAGTTATCAGCTCCTGACACTCTTGTGCTGATAAACCCCCGCCCCATGCTGGGGAGAGCAAGAAAGGTTTCCAAATCTGCTGTACCTGAAACCCCAGTACTACTCTCTAAATGACTATTTGCCTGCTTGCCACCCTCATAAACATCTCGGACTCCTCTCAGAACTCCAGTCTCAGCACTTCAGTCAGTTATCTCAGCCTACCAGCCGTGGTTGGCGGGTCACGGTCACCTTCGCCCCCTCCGCGCCCACTCTCACATATTACAAAAAAGAGCTAGAGACAGGACGCGGCCAGGGCAGGCCAGGCTCCCAGTCGGTCACTGCTCTTGCCGGGTGTCATGCCAGCTTAGATTAAGAACTAACTTGTACTACCAGTACCCGGGAATGACTGACTGAGCCCTGAGCCGTGTGGACTGGAGGTCGGACTCGGAGTGAGCGCGAGCGCCGAAACCGAAAAACTGTAAAATAAAACTCACTCAGCCTAACCCCCCCCCCTCCAGGAACAAGATGAGGAGAGATGACTAGCTGGTGACTGCTGCTTGCTTCCTTCAGTCAGTACAGTGCTACACAGGGTGGGTCACCACCGCTCAGACAGTTGCTGCTCACTTCACTACCAGTGTGTGTGTGTCTTACTCTTAATCACTCCGTCCAGACCATGACACGCTGACGCCACATTCCACTGCTCTGCACTCTAGTCTCTGCTCTCAATAATTCGCTCCTTCCTACTCCTGCAAGTATTATCTCCACCTTCTGACTAACTAAACTACTGAGTGCAGGTGTTTGTTACACTGCCATTCGTTCATCCGCCTCACGGCAACAACCGCGAGTCTCCCTGGGACCTGGCTTTTATACTGTCTCTGGACCCCATCACATTATTTTCCTTTCAGACAGCAGACCATATGACAACCCCAACACTGGTCCTTCAGCGAGGATGCCGATCGCCCCTACTGACAGGCATTAATTACTGCATTTAAAACAAAAAAAAAAAAGAATTTTTTTTTAAAGTAACAACAGATTTAACTGCCGCCAATGCACCCCTCAGAGGCATGCGACTGGGGCGGGTGCACCACCGGCCCCACCCTTCCTACGGTACTGGTATCTATGCATGTTGATCAAAGTCTAAGCTTTCAGTACAATCAGAAGGAAATGATTGATTGCATCCAATGATGTCACTAGTTGGAGCACCTATAATAGTGAAATGGGTGGTCTACAGTTGTGCTCAGTGTCAGGTTCCTCCTTGTCTAATCATGTCAGTCAGCACCTGTGGACTCACACTGGAGGTGCACTCACACTGGCGAGAATGAACAGCACCATCACTGCTATTGCTTTGTGTTTCCAATCATTAAGTCTAGTTATCACTCAGGGCATCATGAAAATAGTGTCACAACATGCCTAGACAAGAAGGAACAAGATACTGAGCACCACTGTACTGTACATACAGAACTGGTTTTAAAGCCAAGTGAGACTGGAAAAAAAGAGAAAGGTAGCAAAAGAGAATAAGGAGGAAGCAACTATGAACTTGAGAATTCTGCAATGCTTCCCTTCCCCTTCAGTCCTGACTATTGCCTTAGGCTGTAGAGCATCATAGAAACAAGACATACATTGGTAGTGAAGAACTCTTTAAGACCTCAAGAGACCTTCTAGCAACTATTGCTTTGAAACACTATTCCAATCAATCAGGTTACAAAAAGTCCACAAAAAAAACAACAAACAGTAAACTACAGTGTGTTAACTCCTGTCCTGTTTGTTTTTTGTAAACTGAACTTTTTATAAGATCATTGTCTCCTTTTTATGTTGTCTTGTGCCTATGCAAGAAACATGTTGTGGTATCTTTGGAATAGCAGGTTTTGGAGGCACAGTTGTGTTGTGGCCAGTGGCGCCACTGCTTTGTGGGGCTGGGCTCCATGGCACGAATTAGAGTGCACGCTGTCTATGACAGCAGTGCAAAAGCATGCCACCAACTTGAAACCTTTTAGCCGCTGCAACGAGGGAGCTCCACCTCATTGCAGGGCCGTATCTTTCCTGGTGTAATATTTCAATCAGACATGGTGGTGGCTGTGCTGTCTGCCTCGCACAGTCCCCAGAAAAGCCAATGATTGGGGTGCCCAATCCCCCAGTTGGCATCATGTCCCACGCCAGTTGTTTGCCGAGGGAGGTGCCCAGTCCCCTTCGGCATCATCCCTTCCCCCTACCAAACACCTTTTATTTGCCAACAGGGTGCTGAGTCCCCGTCGGCTCCAGTCCCCCCCACCCCAAATCACACAGGTGACATGCTGGGAGCCCACCCAGTGAGTCAAATGTACCTGTAAAAAAAAAAAAAAGTCCCGGACCGGGAACATGTCTGTAGAAGACTAGAAGACTTGGTTTGCTGGCCAAGGCACCTAGCGTCACCTGAGCTCTTCCTTCTAAGACTGCTTGAAAGGCAGAGTAGAGAAATTTACCAGAGCAAGGGAAAAGGATTAAGACTTATTTTGTCTAAGCAGATTTACTGTGTGGTGTTTTAATTTTTTACTCACAGGATTGCTACTGTTTGTTGCTAACATTTCATTGCTTTATTTTTCTGATTCAAATTGTTGTTGCGGGTATACCTTCTTCTGCATTATTACAAGGTGTGCCTACAGGTGTGTGCTAACAGATTACTGCTGTAATCTTGTGATTCAAATTGTCTTTTGCAAGGTATACCTTATGTTACTGCTTTATTTTTCTCCTTAGCAAAGTGTTTCTTACAGCGTATATCTTCTCTGAAATTATTACAGGTGGTGCTTTACAGGTTTTACAGTTTTATCTAACATTAGGATAAGCTTTCAGGGTTACTGCATTTGTTGTTAACTGATTGTTTCTGCTCTTACCTCCTTGTTCTTTCATCCGTGGTTCTTCTTTTTCAGCAGGGGAAGGGCCCAGCCACCCACCCCCATCCCCAACCACCCCACACTACACTCCTTTTATAGGGTACCACAGTTGTGACATTTCCTGTGGCAGAGCAGGAAGGGGTGGATCAGTGGGGCCTCCACAAGGTGAGCTCGTTTACAGGGGTACTAGTAATTTAACTTGTTATAACAAGTTAAACAAAAACAAAACGCAATCAAACCATTACTTGCATTTTTTTTTTCCTTCTAATTACTCTGACTAGGTTATAAACCCAGCAACTTATCTGGAATAGATATCATTAACTGCAGGCACTGTGGAACAATTTTCAGAAGGACAGTCTTACAGGATTTAGGACACTGTCCTACATGCTTGGCCTTTGGAGATCTTAGGGCTCAGCTCCGGGCAGCATGGGCAGAGATTGTACGCCTCAAATTTCATATTCAAGAGGAAATACATTATAAGAACCACCTGCCATTTCCCCAGCATCCAACAGAAAAACCTCAACCGCAGAGGGTAGTTGGTCCAGGAGGTTGGGCCATAGGCCCTTATCTGCCGACACTGTCTATGTATCTATGTAGGTTGGCAGGTGGTTAGGAGGGGCAAATCGGGTGCCCCATCACTCTCTGCTCTCCAGCATGTTATCACCAAAAACCATATAAACACTACAAACAGGTATCTGCCTCTATCTCTGAAATCAATCAAAGAGGCAGAAGACACTGCAGAGCAGGACACTGCAGCACAGGAGCTAGCACAACAAAACTCACCCAAATCAGGAACCAAAACAAAAAAGCAAAAAGGAAATCCAAAAAACTTCTGATCATAGGAGACTCCATGATTCGGGGAGTTGATACCCATCTCCAGCAAGGGGTAATGGTCAGATGTCTCCCAGGTACATCAGCATGGAGAGACACTGACCACATTGCTAAAATTGTTCACAAAGCAGGAGAAAACATTGATGTCCTAGTACACATAGGGACTAATGATCTCGCCAGCCGGTCAGTTGTAGAGACCAAGGAACACCTGACCAGGCTGGGTGACAAACTATTATCCATTTCTTCGGCATCTCCTTCTCGAGATCCTGCCAGTCTGGGAGAGGGGAGCAGATGGATCGGAAGGTCAGAGAAGGGAGATAAGGAGCTAAACACATGGCTCAAGGGCTGGTGCCAGGAAAAGGACACAGATTTGTGGAACTGGCAACAGTTCTGGGAGTGAAAGTTCTTTAAATTTGATGGACTGCATCTGACTAAGGAGGAGTCAGTGCATTGGGGCAGAAGTTTGACGTCTTTGCAGAATATTTAAACTAGCAAATGGGAAGAGGGTGCAGCACCCATACGTCGAATGGGAAGAACACTCCCTCCCCTCAGCTAGTGGTCAAACAGGGATTCAGCATGTTTGCAGTTCATTTGCATCACCAGGTAAGAAAAGGTTTGTCTCCCCATGTCGGCCTTTGGGGGTAATGTCAAACCTCACCCAACAACTAACACAAAATCAGCCAATGGAAAATCATGTACACAAATGCTCACAGCCTGGGAAATAAGATCCCAGACCTGCAGGCAATAATGTCAGAGGCTAAACTGGACATAGTAGCAATTAGTGAGACGTGGTTTACCAGTAACCACACTTGGGAGACTTCAGTACCTGGCTATGTATTGTTCAGAAGAGACCGAGGTGCAAAAAGGAGGGGAGGAGTGGCCCTGTATGTCAATGAAAATATCAAATCTACAGAAATTCAGAATACACATAAGGAGCCAGAAGAACTGTGGGTCACCCTGGAAACAGGAAATGGGACAGCCATAAGAACTGGGGTTGTCTTACAGGCCCCAGACCAGAGGGAGGATATAGACACATTACTGTTAGAAGATATACAAAACATGACAGCTAAAGGGAGGTTCTGATAATGGAGACTTCAACATGCCAGATACAGATTGGTCAATACCAGCAGGAACATCTGCCAGAACTAGACACATAGTGGATTCCCTGCAGGGGGAGGGCCTCAAACAACTGGTACAGCAACCCACAAGAGACAGGGCTATCCTAGATCTAGTACTGACTAACAGGGAAGGGATCACAGATCGCCAGGTAGAAGGTCACCTGGGGGCCAGTGACCATCACATGGTATGGTTCAATTTGGCTACTACATATAAATCATCCCATTCCAAGGCGAAAATATGGGTCTTCAGAGGAGCTGACTTTGATAAGATGGCCAACAGAGTTAAGCTAGCCCTGGCAAAAAAAACACAGGTAAGGGGGTACAGGCAAAGTGGGCAAGCATTAAGGATGCAATACTTGAAGCAACATCCCATTGTGTTAGACAGAAAAGAAAGTGCAAAAGAAGAAACCACTTTGGTTCTCAAATACAGTAGCAGAAAGGTCAGAGCCAAAAGGCTGGCCTTCAGGAAATATATAAGGGAACACAGCGGGATGAAGATGGAGGCATACCAAACTGCCCTAAGGGAAGCAGGGAAGGCAGTAGGGCAGGCAAAGTCCCAAACTGAGGAAACACTAGCACGAACAGAAAAAGAAGGTGACAAGACTTTCTATAGATACATTAGCGAAAGGAGAAAGTCCAGAGGGGGTATTGCTAAGCTTAATGGAGAAAAGGGAGCATGTGAGAAGTAGGACCCTGTAAAGGCATCTATCCTAAATAGATACTTTTGCTCAGTATTTACTGAAGAGAAGGTAGGGCAGGGCCCACATCTCAGCATCATGGACACAGGAGGGAGGGAGGTGAGCACTACTCCCTTCACAAAAGAAAGGGTCCTACAAGAGCTTGCTAAGCTCAGGGTGGATAAGGCAATGGGACCTGATGGCATACATCCCAGGGTACTTAAGGAGCTAAAGGTGGAACTAGCAGAGCCATTAGCAGAACTGTTTAGTGAGTCTCTGAGCACAGGAGAGGTCCCAAAAGACTGGAGAAGGGTTTATGTGATCCCGCTCCACAAGAGTGGTAGCAGGGAGGAGGCAGGGAACTACAGACCAATCAGTCTTACCTCAGTAGTGGGCAAGATTATGGAGGCACTCTTAGGAAAGGATAGTGCAACACCTGGAATCCATAGGGGCACAGGATCCAAGACAGCATGGGTTTACAAAAGGAAGATCCTGTCAAACTAATCTCATAGATTTCTTTGACTGGATAACCAGAGTGGTGGACCAAGGGGGAGCAGTTGATGTCACCTACCTTGACTTCAGCAAAGCTTTTGACACTGTTCCACATAGGAGATTGATAAGTAAGCTGGGTAGGCTCGGGGTGGGTCAGAAGTTGGTCAGCTGGGTGGCAAACTGGTTGACGGGCAGAAAACAGAGAGTGGTGGTAAATGGTATACAGTCAGAAGAGATGCAAGTCACAAGTGGGTACCTTAGGGATCAGTCCGCAACAGTTATCTTCAACATCTTCATTAGTGACCTTGCAGATGGACTAGAGGGTAAGGCTTGTCTGTTTGCAGATGACACCAAGATTCGCAACAGAATAGATGATCCAGATGGGGTGGGCAGAATGAGAAGAGATCTGGATAAACTAGCAAAATGGTCAGAAGAGTGGCAACTGGGATTTAATGCAAAGAAGTGCAAGATCATGCACATAGGGAAGAGAAACCCTGAAGCCACCTATAGGCTGGGAGGAGTTGTCAGCAGTCACAAAGGAAGAAAGAGACTTGGGCATCATCATCACTGATTACCTGAAATCATCCAAGCAGACCTCTCTAAAGCAGTAGGTAAGGCTAGGGGTGTTAGGGTGTAGTAGGGTATCACCAAGTCATGGAGGAGGTAATAATCCCTCTTTACAAGACACTGGTTAGGCCCCATCTGGAGTACTGCATGCAGTATTGGAGGCCACACCTTCACAAGGACATTAACCAAATTGAAGCAGTCCAGAGAAGGCAACCAAAATGGCAGGGACTGCATCAGAAGACATATGAGGACAGATTAACAGAGCTCAATATGTATACCCTTGAGCAAAGGAGGGAGAGAGGTGATATGATTGAGGCATTCAAACACCTTAAGGGCATTAACAAGATAAAAGAGTCTAACATGTTTAAATATAAGAAAAATAGCAGGACAAGAGGACACTGCATGAGATTAGAGGGGGTCTGATTAAGGGGGAATGTGAGGAAATTCTTTTTCACAGAAAGGGTGGTGGATGCATGGAATGGCTTACCTCAAGAAGTAGTGGCTATGAATACAGTGCAGGGCTTCAAACAAGCCTGGGATAGGCATAAAGGAGCAATACAAATGAGTATGAATAGATAGGCCACTGACAGAGCAAAGGCCGATGGCACATTTATAAGGTAGAAAAAGAAATGGGCAGACTGGATGGGCCTTGCGGTCCTTATCTGCCGTCAACTTCTATGTTTCTATGTTTCTGTCACTCTTCAAAGTCAACTGTGAACTGAAGAAATGCCGTTAAGCTGTATAATGGAATAAATAGATTTTTTTCAACTTTGGTGTATATCTCAGGTATTTTTGGGAATTTTGGCATCAAATTTTCAGCATGGGGTTATTGGGACCCCTCCTCATGAATTCAGTCACTGTCATGGCGTTATTACGTTCCGAAAGGTGATTTCGCGGTCACTGTGTGAAATCACCTTTCGGGACTGATTAATGAAATAACAGTGCCATTGTTCATGAGGTGGGCTCTCAAAAAGCCTATGTTGCAAATTTGGTGAAAAAAAATTAAAAATTACTGTTTCACGAGCATTCGTTGCACAATTTCCATGCACGCCATTACTGTGACTCTGTAATATTTTCACCCAGATTTTCAACATTGGCATTTTTCCATACCTCCTTGTGAACAGTACAGCTGCCATTTTCACATAGAAACATAGACTTTGATGGCAGATAAGGACTGCTTGGCCCATCTAGTCTGCCCATTTCTACCTAGGATTAGGCCGCAGATCCTAGTTAACCAACAGCCTATTTCTTCCTACCCCCCACAAGAATTGCCTTATGTCTGCCCCATGCATTCTTGAATTCTCCCACAGTTTTAGACCCCACAACCTCCTCAGGAAGGCTGTTCCATGCATCCACTACCCTCTCTGTGAAATAATACTTCCTCACATTGCCCCTGAACCACCCCCCATCTTTAAATTGTGTCCCCTTGTTCTTGCACGTCTCTTTTTCTGAAAGATGCTACCCTCTTGGACTTTGTTAATTCCACTGAGGTACTTAAAAGTTTCTATCATGTCCCCCCTCTCCCTTCTTTCCTCAAGGGTATACATGTTAAGCTCCTTTAGTCTCTCCTCATACGGCTTCTCTTGCAGACCCTGCACCATTTTAGTTGCACTCCTCTGGACTGCCTCTATCCTGCCTATGTCCTTGCGGAGATGGGTCTCCAGAACTGGACACAGTACTCCAGATGGGGTCTCACCAACTGTCTGTACAGAGGGATGACAACTTCCTGTTTACTGCTGCTGATGCCTCTCCCTATGAATCCCAGTATACCCCCAGCCCTCCCTACTGCCTTCTCACATTGCTTGCTAACCTTAAGGTCATCTGATATGATTACCCCCAGGTCCCTTTCCTTTTTGTTGTTGTTACTACTCCCCCACTGTGTATTCTTCCCTGGGTTCTTGTTTCCCAGGTGCATTATTTGCACTTTGCATTGAATCCAGCTGCCATACTTCTGACCATTCCTCCAACCTTGCCAAGTCCCTTCTCATCCTTTCCACGCCTCCTTGTGTATCAACCCTGTTGCAGATCTTTGTGTCATCTGCAAAGAGGCATACTTTTCCTTCCAGTCCCTCTGCAATGTCACTTATGAAGACATTAAAAAGGACTGAACCTAATACTGAACCCTGCAGTACCCCACTAGTAACTCTTCTTTTTTCAAAGTGGACTCCATTTACAATTACCTTCTGTGTCCTGTTGTCCAGCCAATGTTTTATCCAGGCTACCACCCTGGGACCCACTCCCAGGCTGGTTAATTTGACTATTAATCTTTTGTGTGGGACTGAGTCAAATGCCTTGCTGAAATCTAGGTAGGCCATGTCCACAGCCCCTCCCTGGTCTACTACTTTGGTCACCCAGTCAAAGAAATCTGTTAAATTCGTCTGTCATGACCTTCCCGCTGTGAACCCATGCTGTCTTGGGTCCTGTGCCCCACTGGCCTCTAGGTACTCGACTATTCTTTCCTTCAGAAGTGACTCCATCACTTTCCCTACTACAGAGGTCAGACTGATAGGTCTGTAGTTTCCTGCCTCTGTCTTGGTCCCACTTTTGTGAAGGGGAATCACATCCGCCTGTCTGAAATGTGTTTTTGCACTTCTGGCACAGAATAGTGTAGTCGCTGTGTGAAATCAGTGTTCAGGACAGATTAAGAAAATCACAGTGACACTGTTCATGAGCAGAGGTCCTAAAATGACAATGTTGACAATTTGATGATGAATGTCCATTAAATGACTGTGCTATGAGCGTGCATTGTGCAGTTTCCACATACCCTCGAAACTTCACAAATCTGTAATATTTTCACTCGAGATTTTCAACATTGCCATTTTTTCACACATCCTTATGAACAGTAGTCATTTTTCACATTTTGGCCAAATTGTGTTTTTACACTTCCCACGCAGAATTTTATTTATTTATTTAGTTTTTGTTGACCGGGTAAGTGCACTAGACAAATCCTGCCTATTTTCAGGCACAACCCAGGGGAGGGGGATACAGATGAATGCTAACTGACCTTGAACCAGATTAAGCTGTTGGTGGTATTTTTAGTGAAAGAGTGAAATTTGACCAGGACACCGGGGAAATTCCCCTACTCTTTTTTCGATAAGTACCATGGGATCTTTAACATCCACCTGAACTACCACCAACCCAGGCAGATGGGACCTTGGTTTAACAACTCATCAGAAAGACAGCACTTCAGAAGTGCAGCACCCCTCTCATGATGCACTACAGTGTTAGTACTGGGATATTAACCCAAGTGCCAGATGTGGGAACTGAATCCACAGCCCTCTGATCTCCCAGCCTCAGAGGCGAGTGTGCAACCTACTGAGCCACTGACACTCCAGATTTTCAACATTGCCATCTCTTCACACCTCCTTTTCAATGGTGCAACTGACATTTTAATGTGGTACAGAATGGCGCGGTCACTGTGGGAAATCAACGTTTGAGACAGATTAACAAAATCACAGGGACACTGTTCATGAGCAGAGATCCCAAATGCTTTCATGAGGTGGGGTCACAAAAAGGCCATGTTTTAAAATTTGGCATGCAAATACAAATACACACCCGGGGCATTAGGGTTTCTAACCATTACGTGCCACCCTGTACAGACTAACAGGCATCAGGGGTGTGTCTTTGGATTGTCTGCTGTGCTGCTCATGCCATTAGTCCTCCACCCCCACCCTGAAGCCACTGACAGGCATCAAGGTGTGCCTTAGACTCTTCAGCCCCAAAGTTCAACCCATTCTCCTATGCTGCACTCATCTCAATGTACTTCCTTATGAAATGGGGTGAGCATAAAGACAGACAACCCCAAGGCACGACGTGACACTTGTCAGACTCTGCAGGGTAGGGTGAGGTGAAATAGCATGAGCGTTATGGCCAACGACCCAAATGCACACCCCAATGCCTGTCAAACTCTGTAGGGTGGGGTGGGGTTGACATCAGTTCTATACTTCACTGCTATTCCTATTATGCGTCTCTCTAACTCCTGCACTACTAATGCCAACACCAGCAAGACAACATTCAGCATTGACAAATGCTTGTCTATGAGTCATTTTATTAAGTAGCTCAAGCAATTTTGGCCATTGCAATATCGAATATCATTATTACAGTCTGAGAGTGCAAAGCCACAAACACAAAGCCTTTTTATACAACAAAGCTCATATTCAGAATGACTAACAAAGTATGCACAATGGTGGCATGATGCCCACGTCTGTCATTTCTGACTTCAGTAATTCAAGTGCACAGCCTTGGAAAACTGATGAAAGAAATGATTGTCTCAAGGAAGAAAGTAGCTGGGATAAACAGTTTTAAAGAGGAGAGCAATCACTTTCAGGGTTAGAAGTCAACAAACAGTTTATATCTGGAACCAAACTGCATGTTCAAAGATACCCAAGAGTAACCATCTTTGGCACTGGATGTATTAGTTAAGGATTATAAAGTTCTTTCTTTTGTGGGAAAGACTGTTGTTGCATACCAATGTTTTCACCTTCTTCATCTCAGGTAATTTTTATTCCTAGTCCTTAAAGGAGGCAATTAATCTTCTTTTCTCTTTTCTCTATTTTTGCCCAGATTCCTCCCTTGCATGTTCCAAATTTGATAGTTCCTTGAAAACAGCTAATTATCATCTTGTTCTGTTCCTACCATATTGTTTGTTCTGTTTGTAAGCCCTGCTTCTGTGTCAAGGGGTACCAGGTGTTACAAAGGGGAGTGGGCCTAGCAACACAGACTGCAGTCCTGAAATCTAAGCTAGAAAACAATTTACCTGGGTTTGGTCTTCGTGCTTGATAGAAGATCAGGTGGGGGGGTGCAGCAACCATGGGACAATGGCAGTTAGAAGGGGCAACTTGATGGTTATGGCAGGAGCAGCAATTCATTAATACAGTCCAATGTCCACAAAGAGAATGCAGTGAACAGAAAAAAAATGTGATTATTTATAAAGCACATAAAACTTCCACTCTGTGGAGCAGTGGGAAACAAATAGCATGGCTTTTGAGGTAGGAGCTGTTCAGTAACACAAGGTGATGGCCCATTTCTTAGTTATCTGGGCACATCAAACAAAGATGGTCCTCACAAGGCTGATCATGGCCTCCAATTGATGGCAGCAGCACAAACAAATATAGGAACATGATTTTTTTCTTTTGAAATTGCAGATTCCACATCTACTGGCTATCTACCTCACATACCGACCCAATAAATTCTTCAGGCACACCAGGCTCTGAGCATCCCAAGGCAACTCAGATAGGCCCTGGCGATCTCAGAGATGCATCAACACCATCCCCCAAAAACCTTCGGGCCTCACAACCTTCACAACAGGCAAATTAATATTCACTCTGCAGGACAGTAAAAGATGCTAACCACATGCTAATGCTTAAATATATTTACCCTAAGCACACAAACACATTCAGCCCCCCCACACACACAAGCTCCACTAACATGCTTCTACCATCCCCTCCCCCCCAAACAGCAGAACAGTAATATAGCTCTGGCAGTCCATAGTCCAATTAGGTAGTCCATACAGCCACCAGATCAGGGCCAATCCAAATTAAAATTAAAGGGGGCGAAGCACCACTCAACAACTCTACAGCACAGTAACATAGAACAAAGAAAGTGATGGCAGAAGGGGACCACAGGATCCATCTAGTCTGCCCAAATAATTTAATAGGATGCTACCCCCCTTAGCCTTTCTGTAAAATTATGCTCTTGTGCCTATTCCATGCATTTTTGAACTCTCTCACTGTTTTGGCCACCACCACCTCCTGGGGTAGGCTATTCCATGGGTCAACCACCCTCTCTGTGAAGATGAACTTTCTAGTATTGCTCTTGAACCTACCACCTTTTAGCCTCATATTGTGCCCTCTAGTTCTACCACTCTCCTTCACCTGAAACAGCTCCTTCACCCTAACCTTTTTTTATACCCATAATACACTTAAAGGTATCAATCATGTCCCCACTCTTCCTCCTTTGTTCCAGGGAATACATGTTGAGCTCCCTCATCCTATAGTCTTATGCTATCTGGTGCAGCCCCCGAATCATTTTCATTGCCTTCCTTTGCACCGTCTCCATTCTGTCAATGTCCCTTTTGAGGTGCGGCCTCCAGTACTGTATGCAGTACTCCATGTGGGAGCGCACAATGGCACAAGTGACCTGTAGAGTGGCCTCACTACCTCCCTCCTGTGACTTGTGAGTCCCCTCCCAATGCAACCCAGCATGCCACTGGCCTTTAGTGCTGCCTTTTCGCACTGTTTCCCCACCTTCAAGTCTTCTGATGTCATGACCCCTAGGTCATGTTCCTGGCTGGTGGAAGCTAGCTTCTCCTCCCCCTTCCCCCGGTTGTTATCCTCTTTGGGATTGCCTCTGCCTATGTGCATGACTTTGTACTTTTTGGCATTGAATGTCAACTGCCAAGCCTCTGACCACTCCTCCAGTTTCCTTAAGTCTGAATTCGTGCTCCTTAGTCCTTCAGGGGAGTCCACTCTGTTTCATATCTTGGTGTCATCCACAAATGGACACATCTTTCCCTCCAATCTGTTTGTGATGTTGGATATGACAATCTTGAAGAGTAGAGGCTCCAGCACCGACCCCTGTGGTACACTGCTAGTTACCTCCCTCTCAGCAAATACTGAGTCATTAACCTGCACTCTTTATGTTCTTTCTCTCAGCCAGCTGCTCACCCACCCAACCACATCCTTACCCACCCCTATGTGGTCCAGTTTCTTTACCAGCCTTCTGTGTGGAACAGAGTCGAATGCCTTACTAAAGTTCAGGTAGATCACATATACCGCTGCTCCCTGATCTACTGCCTTTGTAACTTAGTTGAAGAGGTTGACCAGGTTCATTTGGCAAGATCTACCTACCATGAAACCATGCTGTTTTGGGTGCTCTTGTCCACTGGTTTCCAGGTATGCTATTATCCTCTGTTTGAGTAGTGTCTCCATTAATTTTCCCACTACCGATGTGAGACTTACTGAACAGTAGTTGCCAGCCTCCTCTCTGCTCCTTGATTTATGAGGTGAGACCACTGTTGCCCTTTTCCAGTCTTCTGATACTGTCCAACACTCCAGTGATTTGGTGAAGAATTCTGCTAGTTCTGTCAGTGATGACTCTGAAGATTCGTTTGGGGAGGAGAGGACCAAGCCAGATCCACAGTTCTACTGTTCTGTCAGTGAAACAGCAACAGTGTAAACAGTAAATAAGAGTGATCTCACCCAGTTTCTGAAGGCACAAACATAAATTACAGATCTTCACCCAGAGCAGGGCAGTTCTTTAGAGAACTCAAGATGGTGGAGACATTGTGCTCTACTGTCCATGGCCTCCCTCTTTGGCACAGTAGAGCTGTGGATCTGGCTTGATTGTCTCCTCCCCAAACTAGTCTTCACTGACCACATAGTACTTGGTGCAATGTCCCATGATGTCCTGTACCATGGCAAAGTGCTTGAAGTGAGTCAGTCCTGTTCAGACCATGGCTTGACACATGGATTTGGCAATTGTAATAGCTGTAGGCTTGGGCTCTCCGGTGGCATTATTCCTGGCTTGTAGAACACCCAATCTGCATGCTTCTCCTCCAGGATAGCCCAAATTCTTTCCAACACATAGGGATAAACCTCATGGGGTACTCCTTGTGTATATGTCTGCAGATCAACTGTTCTGCCTGGGGCCACTCCAGAATGCTTCTGACATTGGTCCTTGGAGTCTTTACATCCACCAATCAAGTACCATTCCTGTAATTGAGATTTAACAGATTATCAGGCTGAATGCCATCCCTCTTCTGGCAGAGCTGCTGATATAACTGAGGCAGACAGAGGCCCCAGTCGGGAATGGACAGCTTGGGCTTGCGGAACAGTTTGGGAATCATCCTCTCCACATCCTGGTCCTTGAAGGACAGAGGAGTAGCAAATCACCCTGGAGCATGGATTGGGGGGTTCCCCCAAAACTCCCCATCCAAATTAGTGCTGCTGGGCATCTCTTCCTTCAAAATCACATCTGGGGCTTCCACTTTCTGTGACACAGCTCTTTTTCCTGAAGCAGGCATGGCTACTGCAGACATGGGGAAGGGCTTGGACTCCGTGGGCCCAACTGAATCTGAAATCTTTTTCACCCACCCACACCTTCTCCCTCTGCCATGGGGAGACACAGAGGACTTAGGAGGAGAGGGGCTGGGCAGATGTCTTTTCCCACTCTCCACCAGGGGAGGGCTTCAGGCATTGAGTTTTTCCTCCATCCCAGCAGTAGCAGACTTCTTTTCCTCCTAATCACCTAGGCTAGCAGGAGTAGTGGAGATACTTAGGGGAGTCAAAGGCACTGTCCAGCTCCAGGGAGTGAGGTACTGTTGATTCAGCAATCTGGATGATGGGGGCACTCCACAAACACAGTTGGGACAAAAGA
Organism: Neoceratodus forsteri; assembly: GCA_016271365.2. Taxonomy (NCBI): domain Eukaryota; kingdom Metazoa; phylum Chordata; order Ceratodontiformes; family Ceratodontidae; genus Neoceratodus; species Neoceratodus forsteri. The sequence goes on from CM057454.1 coordinate 736,775,479, forward strand.
GCAGGTGAGTCACTACTTTCCTCTGATAGTTACACACAACACAGCATTCCAAAGTTGAAGCCTTTTCCATGGCCATCTACAACCATGCCAACAACAGTGCTGGCACAATCACTGTTTGTCCCATTTCCTTAGGGGCCTCTGCTGTGCTGTCAGTCCAAGAAATGCTGAAGGAAGTCATGTTCAAAACAGTACTAAGCTGATAATTCCTCCCAGCTTCTGATCTCATGATGCCACAGGTGCTGAAAAATGGCACCTGCCAGGGATCTCCAACAACACCACATGTTCCCTCCTTCCCAACAGTCCAAGGGAAATTGGTCAGTCATAGCTGTCACTGGGTCCTTAGCATAACATTGCTTATACATAGCAGCCTTCTAAGATGGCACCACCCAGGAAAAGGCACGCAACAAACTCAGGCAAAATGGTGGGGGCTCAGAAGCTAGAAAACCACTGAAACAGTCCCAGCACAAATTTCACACACTGCCAAGCCCCAGGAATAAGTCCAGGTATGTGACTGCACCCCAAAAACTGATCCCAGATGAGCCCTCATGTTGTAAGTCCTCCCTCCATGTCTAGGGGTACCAGGTGTTACAAAGGGGAGGGGGGGACTGGCAACACGGACTGCAGTCCCAAAATCTCAGATAGAAAACAGTTTACCTGGGTTCGGTCTTCATGCTTGATAGAAACTCAGGCAAGGGGATAATGGCAGCTAGAGAGGGCAACTAGGTGGTTATGGCAAGAGCAGCAATTCTCTAATATATAGTAGTCCAATGTCCACTCCGCGAGTGCAGCGAATAGAAAAAAGGTGGTCCTTACAAGGTCAAACAAGGCCTCCGATTGATGGCAGCAGTACAAACAAATGCAGGCTTATGGTTTTCTTCTTTTGGAACTGCAGATTCCACATCTACTGCCTGTCTTCCTCACATACTGACCCTCTAAATTCTTCAGGAGCACCAGGCTCTGAGCATCCCAGGGCAACTCAGACAGGCCCTGGTGATCCCAGAGATGCACTGGTGCCATCCCCAAAAAATCTTTAGGCCTTACAACCCTCTGGTTCTGCTTCAGTGCCACACTGGAAAGGGGAAGGTTGGCTGCCACCACCGCCAACCCTGCAGCACAGATTCTCACCACTGCACTGCCCCCACAACAGGACCCTGGCCAAAGATTTATCCAGACCCACCGCTGACCCACATAGGGCTGCAGTTCATGTTGCAGGTCCTCCTTGTACTCCCCAGGTTATGACTCCCACAGAACTAGTGACGGGACCCAACACATGCAGAACTGCAGGCCATACTGTCGCTGATGTGGTGAATAATGATTTCGGCTCCCACTTGTCCCTCAGCTCCACTGCATCTCTCTGTTGAGACCTACACCCCTGAACTGGTTCCTGGATGACTTAAACATGCCACCCGCATCAGAATCCTGACTGGGCCAGGGACAGCACAGGCTGCCCCAGCCCTGAACTCACAGCCTTTCTTCCCGCTGATCTTTCCTCCAAAATGGCATCAAAACCTCCCATAATTACCCATGCCATGAGTCACAGCCCCACCCGACCTGCAGTCGGGCCACTAACCCCACAGCCAAAAAAGGGAAAGGGGAGGAGCAAGGGTCAAATAGTAAGCACCCATGCTTGGGGGTGCTTACATCTCCAGTTCATATATGACTTGGTAACTTTTAACACTGACTCACAGGACTGAACGAAGAGGTTTTTTTTCAGAGTTCACAGAGGGCATGGGTTGTGGATGCTGACAGGTGCACAGGCACTCACAACTGCAGGGCAATGCACCCAGTTTACATGCAAGTCATGTGTATTTGAGGTTCCTTTTAGAATCGGGCCCTGAGGCACTAAAGTGTGAGCATAACTGTGGGATAATGGCAATTCTCCCATGTGTAAGGCACTCAGCATCACCTTGAGTCTCACTAATCGAGGTGTGCTGGTTTTCCACAATAACACACAGCCTGTCATGCCTTATTGCTTAAATATCCTGTCAATTTGCTCTGGACAGATGTTATTCTTCCAGGCCTGTTTCAGTAGTTTCTACAGCTGTTATAATTCTTAACATATCATCTCAGTAGTTCTTTAAGTCCTACTCTTCTAGTGACTTATAGCCCAATAACTGTACTTGCGTTCTTTGGTGACTTGATCAATATACAACATGCACCTAGTTTGGGGCCATTATTTCTTCTTGACCTGCCTGAAATAACATAATCAGATCAATAGCTTTTAGAAATACTCTGTCCTTCTGCTTTTAATTCCTTGTTCATTAACCCCTTCCTCATGGAGGAGTTTAAACTGAACTAGTGGGGAAGTTTATATGACATGTACAGACAATCTCACTAAATGCTATTGTCTGCTGTCAGTCCACAATATCATGTTCAGCTGCATTTTCATCTTTCAGCGCAGTAGTAAACCTCTTCAGTTTTAGCTGAGACTCTTTTATCATTACTATTTAGCCTGCTTATTAACCAAAATAGTATCACGTTCAAAATCAGTAATACATGTTTTTTTTCCATAATACATGAGTGTGTATTACAGAAATCTCTACTCAAGCCCACCACTTCAAAATCATGGCCTGTCAAACACTGAAAATAAAATGTCCTCATGTGCTTCACCAACCTCAAAAATACTGTTCTCTTCACGAGCGCTACTTTCCTGCAAACAACTACTGTATAAATTGCTGTCTATGTTTACTACACAGGCAGACATTTTTTGTCATTTAAAATATCCAAATACAAATAGCTTGAACCAGCAATTATAAAAAATAAAGAATGGGTCATTGTACATTTCTCATTTTCTTTACAGTCCCTCAGTGTGTGATACCTTTACGAACTACTCATGTTACGCACTTGTGGTTTATGTGGCATCACACACACACACACACACAAACACACAATTTTGTTGTTATCTGAGTGTAACTTGGGTCCTTTTGTAAAATAGGTGCTTCAAATGGTGGCATTTAGGTGGTTAAAAATGGCATACATACAGTTTATGCATTTGAATGCCCGCAGTTTGGTCCCTAAATTGCCTGAAACTGAAATTTTGATTGAGACAGATGCTTCGCATGTTTCAGCAATCAGTGAGAACTGATTAGAGCCTAGCATTCTTGCTTGGAAAATTACAATTGCTAATTAATCAGTATATAGAAAGGCCAGGCCTAACAAAAAAGGGGAGGGGCTTATATTTTATGTTAGAGATGATTTGGATGGTTAAATGTTTTTCAATTGATTACACGAGCACAAGTGCTTGTGAATGGCTTTCTTCAATTAACAATTGGTAAAAAAAAACTTTATGCATGCTGTGGTTATAATCCCCCTGCTATTGGTGTTAAGGGACATAGTAATCTGACCTGTATGCTGTCTCATTTAAAGATGGGTGAGACCATGACCCAGACCAATTTAAATTATTTTTCAACTTTTTTTATCACTTGGACATTGGGCAGGGGAATGTACCCCTCATTGGCTCCTAGACCTGACCTCCCAGCATCCGTCCCAGTCTGCCCAGACTAAGTGACCCATAGCTTGCCCCCATGGTTAGGCTCCATGAGGGGAGAGACCGAGATTCACCAGAGGCCCAAGCTGAGGCTTACGGCTGGGTTGTCATTTGGAAGGTGTGCCAGGAGCTTCATAGTGCTCTATGTCTAGGAGTTTTCTACTTGTTTTTCTCCCAGCAGGCACAGATGTGCAATGATGTCAGCGCAGCTCAGCCGTGCTCCCGCACCCGACTCACAGACGTCCACTGACACCTCCACTTACTTCTTGGTGGTCCCAGCTATTACACACCCAGTCACCACTGGATGTCACTGGCATGCCAGGAAGCCATAACCCCCCCCAGAAGGAGAGCTGTCTATGGGATGCTCATCCAGCTTCCTCCCCAGCCAACTCTCTGACTCACCGTGCTCACTTCTGAACATGGGTCATCAGCACTGCAGGCAGTAGTGCTACCACTGTGCTGGTGGGCTGGCCTCACCCAAAATGATTTTAACTTGGACTGGTTATCAAGTATAGCAAATTTGGGAGATATTTCAGATGACTTGGGTTTAAAATAGTTACTGACTGTACCACCATGAATGAACAATAAATCAACAAAACATACATTAATGGATTGGATTTTGATGCAAAGTTCTGGTATAATTAAAACTTTTGACACTTTACCTCATACCGTAAGTGACCATGCAGCAATTTTCTGTCACTGGCACAGTAGTGTCACAGAGCAACATGGTCCAGTCATCTCACAGTTTTATGATTGTTCCAGGTTGGTCTTATCTGCTTTTTATTGGATTTGATCCAAATGGTCCGGTCCTTTTTGTACACAGTTCCAGAGGCAAATTTTGCATTTTATATTTTAGTTCTATATTTCTGAGGATTTTACAGAAACATGCCCTTTTAAATAAGAGGTGCTTTAATGGTAAACTTTCCAAATGGGTGAATAGGGAACATTTTAAACTCATTAAACTTAGAGAAAATGCTAGGTCAGATTTTAAAGTTATTAGATCGCTGCACGAGTTGGCAATTTATAGGCATTATCATAATCTTGGCAAAAAAGCAATTCAAATAGGAAAAAGTTAAGCAACAACTGGACAATTTCTCAGACTCAAAATATTCTGGAGTTGTTTAAAGAACGTATGCCCATACAAAGTAAAATCATATTTGAATATTGAGTTCAATGGTCAAGTACATTCAAACTACCAAGCCACATCTAATATTTTTAATAATTATTTCTGTAATGTTGGAATACATACAATGAAGTTAGAATTCAAAGTTGCCCTAAGTCTGTTTCATTTGAATCACCTATCCAAAACTGAATTAAGTTCTATATTAAAAGAATCACAGGTTCCCAAGTCTTTTAAATTATTATCTGGCCTAAAAGTTGACAAATTAGCTGCTACAGATAATCTTGCTCCAAAATTTTTGAAATTGGTAGTTCTGGATAGTGTTTATCCTGTTTTAAAAATACTGAATGTGTCTTTTGAATCACAGCATGTCCCAGACTTATGAAAATTTGCCCCTGTGGTCCACTTACATAAAAATGGTTCCACATCAGTTGTTGGCAGCTATCATCCTATATCTATTTTGTCAACAGTTTCAGAAATACAGGATAAAATTGTTCATGCAGAGTTGAGTCATTATCTTGAACAGCTGGTCTCCTGTGCAATGAACAACATGGTTTTTGTAGGGGCCATGGAACAGACACTGCCTTGGTCAGGTTCATGAACACCATATATGCAAGCAATAATGCCTCCAGGGTGGGCAGTATTGGGCAATACCAGACCGGCCAGGGGCGTAATGAGGCCTGACGCCGCAGGTGGAGGGCCTTATAGCCCTTGGCCGGTCTGGTATTGCCCATACCGCCCACCCTGGAGGGCATTATTGCACTTAGAAAATGGGCATCTGTGTCAAGTTTAATTGAAAAGTAAAATAACAGAGGAAATTAGTTTAAAATTAATAGAAAAAGTAGAAGAAAAACTGTTGCTGGTAAAGTAGTCCCTCTGATTCCTTATGCTGTTGATTCATGTGTTGCTCCCCCCTCCGTGAGAGCCATTCTCTTGAAGTGATCTCCCCCACCCCAGAGTACACATTGCAGAAGAACAGATGAACTCAGTATGGCATCATTTTTTGTTTATTTGAAACAGTTCTGGATGTTTTTTTTTTTTTGTTTTGCTCAGTCCACAGACATGTGGTTGTCATAGTTACACCCCCCACATGCGCACCAGTGTAGACACACATGGCTTAAAACAAGTAAGAAGACTTTTGTTCGAGTGTGTGTGTGTGGTTGCAGCGTGGGTTTTTGGTTTTTTCCATTTTATTTTTTTTTTTATATTTGATACAGCGCAGTGCCTGGGAAGATGTACCCATTACTTCAGGTGTGCCTAGCTGATGTAAACGCAAAAGTAACTCTGTATTACAGAGTGGGTGTTGTGTGTGAGAGAAACATCAGCGGCGGCAAGTGGACTAATCAGTAGCGGCGCTCAGCGAGACAACTGGCAAGTACTGCTCAGTCCACAGACATGCCAGTTTGGTTGTCATAGTTACACCCCCCACACTTGCACCAGCATATACACACATGGCATAAAACAAGTAAGAAGGCTTTTATTCGAGTGTGTGTGTGTGGTTGCAGTGTGGGTTTTTTCCATTTTTTTTTTGTGATATTTGATACAGCGCTGTACCTGGGAAGATATACCCATTACCTCAGGCATCCTGAGCTGAAGTAAACGCAAAAGTAACTCTATATTACAGAGTGGGTGTTGTGTGCCAGAGAAACATCAGCGGCGACAAGTGGGCTAATCAGTAGGGGCGCTCAGCGAGACAACTGGCAAGTACCTTTCAAAGTGGTGCGAGTATTTGTATGTGGCGAATTCCAGCACTGTCGAATTACGGAGGGGGGGGTTGATGTTGCAGTTTTCTTTTTTGGGTCTTTTTGTGGTGATGTTTTCGAGTCGTTGGGGGGAATCTGTTGCTAGAGGACGTTGGTAGCAACTCAGTATCTTTCACTTAGCGAGAGAAAAATATGGCGGTTGTTTCAAACCGAATGCCCAGTGCTTCAGCCAATGGTGAAGCAGGCTAGGCACAATGATATCGGAGTGGGTATCAGGCAGTTTTGGACTGGTGCTTTTTATTTGGTGGGCATCTATTGAAAGTTAATGTACCCCTCTTGAAGAGGCACTAGCCAATCAGATGCATCCAAATAAAAAGCCCATTTTCTAAGGAGCAATAGATGCTGGTATAATGATGAGTGCAGTGCTCATGGATCTGACCAAGGCATTTGATATGGTTGACAATGGCATATTATTGCAAAAATTAAAAAAGTGGGATTTGGTATGTGTTTTTTAGGGTGGATCTCTAACTACTTTAATGATAGAACACACGTTGTAAAATTGGGCTCTGTTTTATCAGGCTAGTTAATGATTCTCTGCAGTGTTCAAAGGGATCCATTTTGTGGCCTTTGCTTTTTTCATTGTTTATTGATGATGCCCCAAAAGTCCATCTATCATCAAATTATAGTGGCATGGTAACACCAATATAGTTACGGTTGAGCAGGGGTTTCTATGTTAAACCTCTAACTTTTTATTTTAAAACAGCAGTGCAATGAAAAAAGTTATTTCAAAAAGCTAATTTTCTGCTATGGTTATGAACAATATTGGTAGAACTGTTGAGTTTGGTTTTCTGGATGCTTCCTATGCTGTGTACTGTACATTTGCATTTTTGTCTGGTCTCGTACCCTCCTCATGTTGTCTATATTATTTCTATGCTAAAATGAGGTGGCCATCTTTTTTCCTTGAGAAATAATTATTTTAAAACTTTCATAAAACTCTTAAATGATAATGAAAACTGAAAATTTTACTACCAAAATAAACTGGAAGACATCGGGCATCAATTAGGAAGAAAAAAAGGTGTGGTCAAATTTTAACCCATTTTCGTTGCACTGTTGCTTCAATATCTTTGCAATGGTTCATGTATTTGCACAAAAATTTGCATGCACAGTCTTGGGGAGTAGGTTTCTTGATGTGACAAGTTTTGTTCTGGTTGGATGTGCGTATGCGTAGATGTGGATAGTGAAAAAAGTTTTAAAAATCGTTTTTTGCTTTTTTTTGTCATCAGCTAACACCCAGACAATCTGGAATTTTGGTCTGAACAGTTCAGGGTGGAAAGGGCTTTCTACTGGTTTGGTGAACAAATACTAATCTGTTCCAAAGTTATTAAATTTTGAAATACCAGTTCTGAGCATGCTTAATACAGTCTTTTGGATAGCTGCTTCGAATGAAAAAATAATTTGGTACATATGAAAAAGGATCTTTTTTTGTATAGTGGTAATCCTTTTTCAAGAGGGCAAAATCTTTTTTTACATGGCTGCCATCTTATTTCCATTTTTTCCAAACAACGTGGCTGCCATCATCTTTCCATTTAAAAAAAAAACATTCAAAACCCACAAGGATGACATCCTGCACACACACCAACACATGTATCTTCCTAATTGAGACCCTGTTAGGTGGATTCTGCACTTAGTTTCAGGAAAAATTACCCAGAAATGTATTTTTTTAACATTTAAAAATCCTTTTTCGTGAGCCAATGTTTTTGTATGCTTTTTTCGTACATACAAAAAAAGAATGCCCATATACGAAAAAATAATTTGGGCTTAGTTTTTTTTCCCATTCTTTTTTCATATGAAGGTATCCTTTTTTGTATGCTTTTTAGGTCCATATGAAAAAGAATGCCTTCATATGAAAAAATAATTTGAACTTCTTTTTATCCCATTCTTTTTTTCATATGAAGGCATCCTTTTTCATATGCTTTTTTCATTCATACAAAACAAGAATGTCCTCATGTGAAAAAATTATTTGGACTTTGTTTTTTTCCCATTTTTTTTGTATGAAGTTATCCTTTTTCATATGGCTGTTTTTCATTCATATGAAAAAGAATGCCCTCATATGAAAAAAGATTTTGGACTTAAGATTTTTTTACCACATGTAAACTTCAACAAGCCATAACTCCCATAATATTTGTGTAACCCCCAGGTGGCGCTATCCCAATGGCTACTACCCCTGCCTGCCTAACTGCTAACAGGTTGAGGGGCCTAGGTTCTATGGCGGGTGCCTCCATCCAGAGGTCAGGGTTTGCAGTAGTTAGACTAACTTGGTCACAGCCCATTTTATTCCTACTAGTGGCCCACACCATACACCATGAATATCTTACTATTTACACTTACCCTCAGGACTGGTTTGGTCAGCTTGACTCTGGGGACCCCCTGTAAAACAAGATAATGCAATACAATAGCCACAGTACAATACTTTAACATAAACAAATACCTCAGTCAGTGTAGCTTTGCTGAAACAAACAGATCTGATTTATTTAAGGGGCTGTAACAAGGACCGGGGGAAATCAGGTTAATTAGGTTAGACACATTAATAATCACAGTACTATGCGCATATTCAGAGTCCCAAATGTCACTCTTACTGGGTACCCAGGATGGTGGGGGGCTAGACAGGATTGGTGCAGCTGAGTGGGGCCCTGTGGTGGAAAAACACTTGCACACTAACCAATTGTAATCCGGAGCCAGTTGGCTCAGTTCATGTAGCAAGAAAGAGAGAAAATCAGATGAAACACTTGCAATTAAAGGTATAGATGGCAGGGAGCTACCATGATTTGCACTCACTAACTTAATGCTGGACACTGTCCCCGAGAGCGGCATGGATTTCTGGACGCCCTTCACACAGCAGGGGAACAAGGTTCTGCAAGCAGGACATACCCCACACATTTACATGTAAAAGAAGTTACTATATCAGGCAGCTGCTCTCAGGTCCTGATCACACTTACTGCTGACCCAGGGGTTCGCGATGCAGCTTCACTTTAGTGACAGACCGTGCGCGATGAAGCAGTTTCTCCAGTCCTCTACAGGGTGAGCCTGGTTCTTGACTATTCAGCCTCTCCTTTCCTCAGTAACAGCGGATTCAGTTTGAATCACCACGGCAAACTCACCGCCTGACTTCAGACCTTCACACGCATTTTCAGCGTGAAAACTCTGCAGCGCAGAAGCCTGGAGCTCCTTCCCCAGTCGCAGTCACAACAGATCTGCCTTCCCAGCCACCAGGCAGGGAATTACAGTCCAGAGCTGCCCAGTCCAATTGGTGGGCTTCAGTTGCCAATCACTCAACACTCCCTCTATTGGTGCAAAAAGGCGCCACAGTCCAGAACTTCACTTCCTAGAATTACTGGCTATATCCCTTATGGCCAGTCTGCTCCCGAGAGAGTCCTGATCCTGGTTGGTTGGCTTAAACTCCATTTTATGTGCTTCTTCTACCTGATTGGCTCTATTCTGCAGTTCAGATACAAAATGGAGGGGCAAAGCACACAAAGTTCCCACTGCAAGAAAAGCAGGTTAGACAAATTACATTTCCACTACCACTCTAACTGATTTCTAGCAAACAGTTACATCTTTGAACAGTGCTCACTCTGCCCTCTTAGTGATGGCAGAAATGGAGCGATTTGTCAGCAGCTTGAGCGGGACTCGAGCAGGGAACCACACCATCCCCTCACATACTAATCCTGCCTGTAAGCAGACAGCTCTTAAGGAGACAGTACCAGAGGCTCTAAAAGCACTCACAAATAAACAGCTTAAATGCCGAACACCTTCCAGGCTGGGGGTATTTAGGCAAGCTCCTACAAGACTTTTGGGAACCCCCATTTGCAGGGGATTACATTTGGACATAAGGGACAATATGTATATCAAAAGAAAAGTCTTGGTGAGTACTACGTGAACAATACATAATATCCCATAAAGATGTATAACCCACATAAAAACCCTAACTATTAAAAAATGTAATTCTCGTATGATAACATTGGAAACTTAATAAGCCCTAACTCCCTCGATATTTGGACTTCAGAGATGATCTATATATCAAAACAAAGGTTTTAATGAGTACTACAAGAATAATACATATTCACCCCCTAAACATTTGCAGGCAGTACTAAACAAATAAAAAAAAATTGAAATTCCTAAAGGATAACATTGGAACTTCAACAAGCCATAACTCCCTCAATATTTTGACTTAAAGGACAGGATATAGATAGACAGACAGACAGATAGATAGACAGACAGACAGACAGACAGACAGACAGACAGACAGACAGACAGACAGATAGATAGATAGATAGATAGATAGATAGATAGATAGATAGATAGATAGATAGATAGATAGATAGATAGATAGATATCTTAGGGGCTCAGTCTCGCCTCTATAATTAAAGTTCAATGGTCACGTCTATGTTAAACCCAAAGGTTTGCACTTTAATAACTTTGCTACCATTTGCTTGATTCACATGAAATTTGGCACGCACTGTCATGGAACAAAGATCTCTCTAGCAAGTTTCATCCTGGTCAGTTGAGCGGGTGATGAGATGCAGATCATCAACAAATGTGAGAATCACAATATTTGTGTAAATTCTTTATGTCATTTCTCTGCAATGGCTTGGGGGTTTAGCATGAACTATTTAAGGTATATTAGGCTTGGGTCACAGATGTGCCTTTTGAAGGTTTGGTGAAAAAATATTAATCCATTCAAAAGTTATTAAATATCAGAGTTTCCCAGTATTTCCTATGGGAAATGCTAGATGTCTCATGCAAAAGTGCATTTCTCTTTCATGAAAGTGTCATTCTCTTTCGTAAATGGGGTATGTTCTTTCATGCTGTTGCCATCTTGTTTTCAGTTAGTGAGGCAAACAAACTTAAATATTTCAAAAAAATACTACCCCTTGGTAAACCCCAACAGTTGTGTTTACCTATTCGGGGGCCCGACAAATCAGATTCTGGGGTCAGTTTGCCCCAAATATGGGCATACATATGTTTATTTTATCCATGGAGGTTTTACTGCTGCAAATTGCAGCACTATTTTTGTGAAACAAAGGGGGTTCTTCTGTAAATTGTGGCAAATGGACTCACCGTTTTGTGAAACATTCTTTTTTTTTTTTTTCGAAAACAAGGGTTTTGCCTCAGATTGCTGCAGACCCCCCCCCTTGACTAGTGAAAATAGAGCAGCACTTTGCAGCAGTACAACCTCCATAGATAAAAATTCCTGGTGGTCTAGTGGCCTTCCCTCCCCAATTCCCAATATTACTTTTATGCTACTCAAATTTAAATTTCCTGGTAGTCTAGTGGCCCTCCCTCCCTGATCCCAAACATTGTTATTGTGATTTTTCTTTTCAATTTCCTGGAGGTCTAGTGGCCCTCCTTCCCTGATCCCAAATAGTGCTTGATTATGTTTTTTTATAATGTAAATTCCCTGGTGGGCTAGTGGCCCTCTCTCCCTGATCCCATTTTTTTGTTGGTGGCTAATGGTGTCCCCCCACTCTTCCATGTTTTTTCACTGCTGAAAATAAGAACACCATCCCTTGATGTCTTTTTTATCTGTAAAAAAAGGTCCATTGCCGATCACACCTGCACCCCCACCCAACCTCCCACTGTGCACCCACCTTCTGAGACCCATCTTCCCACACCCCCTTGACACCCCCACACCCCTTAACTCACTTGAAGAGGTCCTAGGTTCGAGGACTGCTCTCCTAGTTGAAGACACATCTTGCTGCTGGAACTGGTGACTGCAATATGAGAAACTATGGTAAAAGTATTTCAAAGGGGGTTTCAACTGTTGTACATAACTTTGGCATGTTTTGAGATTTTGGCCCCAAATGTTCAACATGGCCTTTTGGGGACCCCACATCATGAACAATGCAACTGTTATTACGCAACTCCCACCAGAAAGGTGATTTTGTGGTTGGTTGGCAAAATCACCTTTCCAGTAGGATTTGTATAATGACAATCATATTGTTCATGAGGTGGAGTCATAGGAAGTCTATGTTGAAATTTTGGGGTCAGAATTTTAAAAAATGGCAGAGCTATAACCATTTGTTGCAGTTTCACTACTCACACTCGTAACTTTGGGAATTTAAAATATTTTGATCCCAAATTTTTAATATTGCCTTCTTATTACCCCACCTCATGTATGCCACAGCTGTCATTTTTCAAATCTTGTCCAAAATATGTTTTTGCACTTGTGGCATGAAATGGCATTGTGGTTGCGCAGAGTTATGTTTTGCCATGGATTTCAAAATTTTCTGCACTGGGTATATGAGATAGGGTAATACCATGACCATGCTGACATTTTGGTCATTGTTGTCCTAGAAGTGGAAGCGCAGGGGCTGCAGGGCACTGTGCTTACATAGCTACATATACATATTCATGTCTCCGACAGGGAAATAAGGATACAATTATAATATCTCAAAGGGTAAGGAAAGGAGTTGCATAAAAAATGCATCAGTTAGAGTTCCAGAGACAAAAGTTTAGAAATGTGGTGTTAGGGTTTACAATCCTAACACCCACCCTGCACACACTTACAGGCATCTGGGGTGTGGCTTGGGGTTGGCAGCCTTAACGCCCACCCCATTCTCCTATACTGTACCCATCTCAGCTTATTTACTCATGGAATGGGGTGTTAGGGCTGATGACCCCAAGCAATACCTCTGACACCTGTAGGTGTGTTCAGGGTGGGGAGTAAAGGATTGGAAACCCTAGCACCACATTTCCAAACTTTTGTCACAGGAACCCCAACTGATGCATTAAGAGAATTTTGGCAACATGCATATATAGATATATATATATATATATATATATATTTATATATACTGTATAACAGATTATATTAGCTTTCCGTTTATATTAGCTATATTAGCTGAAAGCAAAGAACCACTAATATAAACAGACCGCTAATATAATATACCATGCTAACTGTACCCCAGCAGTAAGCACTGAGCGCTAATTACATCAGGTGCTAATATGTACAACCAGAGTCATCACGCCAAATATATCAGGCACTAATATTAACTACTATATGGAATATATTGATACAATATGGGTGAGATGACATGACATTCTTTATTTCAGCGTAAAACCACCACCATGTGATATCACACTCTGCTGACATCACCAGAGTGTGATAACCAGAGTTTTCTCCAGTTATCACACTATGATGACATCATCACAGTGTGATAACTGGAGTTCTCTCCAGTTATCATGCCCCTGTTGTATAAAATGGATACATGCTATGCACTCATGCAATATGGAAAATATTTTCATTCCTGCACAGTGACCACTGGATACTCACTCATGGCTTCACCACTCGTGAATATCCAGAGGTCACTCTAAAGGAGTGAGAATATTTTTCATATCACACTCATGCCCATCATGTATCCTACATATATATATATATATAGATATAGATATATGTACATTCACTTAAAATACCACCAACAGCTTAATTTGGCTCAAGGTCAGTTGATATTCATCTGTATCCCCCTCCCCTGGGTCATGCCTGAAAATAGGCAGAATTTGTCTAGTGTTCTTACCCAATCAACAAAAACTAAATAAATAAATATATGTATATGTATTATACTGGCACTGTCATGCCAGTATAGTTAGGATGAAAAGGCACTTCTATGTTAAAGTTCAAACCTTGAGGGTTAAGAAGTTTGGAGCTGTTCAACAGATCTGCATGAACATTGGCATGCATAATCTCTAAGGGTAAGTCTCTTGACTTGCCACATTTGCTGGGAATCCGTTGAGCGGTTTCTGAGATATAAAGTGTTGAGTAAACAGAAAAATCTGGATTTTTTGACATTTTTTTGTCATCCTGGATCTCAGAAATGGCTTTATGTTGTGGGCTGAAAAGTTCAGGGTAGAAAGCCTTTGGGTCACAGATGTACATTTTGAAGGTTTGGTGAAAAAATATTAATCCATTAAAAAGTTATTAAAGTTTTTAATTTCCCATTATTCCTATGGGAAAAGTTATGTTTAGCACGAAACTGTGACTTTTGCAAATATGGCCGATTTGAGAAAACAAGACTTTCGCAAACATGCTAGATTTTCACAAATAAAGTTAAAACTGAGATTTTCACAAATATGGGTGATTTGTGAAAACAAGACTTTCACAAGCATGCTAGATTTTTGCAAATAACGTTAAATCTGAGATTTTGGGAGTCAACGGGGGGGTTTCAACTCATGTTGCTATATCGGCCATGTTTGGGAATTTTGGCCCGAACTTTTCAACATCTGGTTTTTGGGACCCCACCTCATGAACACTAGCACTGTCTTTTTGTTTCTCTGTCCCAATAGGTGATTTTGCACTCACTGCAAGGAATCTCCTTTTGGGACTGATTCATGAAACAACAGTGCCACTGTTCATGAGGTGGCATCCAAAAAACCCATGTTGCAAATTTGGTGAAAAAAATGCCCAAAAATGACAGCATTACGAGTGTGCGTTGCACAGTTTCTACACACGCTCATAACTTAGCCAATTTTTTATATTTTCACTTCAGATTTTCAGCATTGCAGGTTTTTCACACCTCCTTATGAACAGTGCAGCTGTCATTTTGCACATCCTGCCCAGAACAGGTTTTCACACCTGTGGAGCAGAATGGTGCAGCCATTGTGCAAAATCAACTTTTGGAATGGATTAACGAAAGCACAGTTGCACCATTCATGAGAGGATGTCCCAAAATGCTGATGTTGAAAATTTGGTGAAAAAATTCCAAAACATGACCGTGATATGAGCGTGCACTGTGCAGTTTCTATGCACACTCATAACTTCACCAATTTTTCATATCCTCACCCCAGATTTTTAACATTGACATTTTTCCACACCACCTCATGAATAGTACAGCTGACATTTTTCAAATCCTACTAAAAATGTTTTTCCACAACTGTGGCACAAAAAGAGTGTCACAGTTGTGCAGAATTGCATTTTGATGGGGATTTGAAAGTTTACTGTACTGGGAACATGTGGTGAGGAACTAAGAAGGTTATGTGGAACATTTGGGGTGAAAATTATTTGAGATGGCACAGTTATGATTATTTGTTGCAATTTTGCTATGCCTGCTCATAAGTTAATGTGTGGAAGTGCAGGGGCCAGAGACCGCTGTGGTTCCACAGCTACATACTGTACATATGTGCATCTGTGGAGGGATGTGAGCACAGGGTCCTGACATATGAACACTGTTGTACTATGTGGATGGAGGGATTGGAACACAGGGTCTGAAGTACTCTGCACACCTATCATGACATATGGGTACTGTTGTACTATCTCGATGGAGGGATGGGAGTGCAGGGTCTGAAGGACCCTGCACTCCCACCATGACATATGGACACTGTTGTTCTATCTGGATGGAGGAATGGTGGACCTTACACTCCCACTGTGACATATGCATACTGTTGTACTATCTGGATGGAGCTCCCACCATGACATATGGACACTGTTGTACTATCAGGATGGAGGGGTGGGGACCCTGTGCTTCCACCATCACATTGGGGCACTGTTGTACTATCTGGATGAAGGGATGAGAGTGTGGGGTCCAAAGGACCCTGCGCTCCCTCAGTGACATATGGACACTGTTGTACTATCTCAATGAAGGGATGGGATCCTGCGCTCCCACCATGACATATTGATAGTGTTGCACTATCTTGATGGAGGGTTGGCAGTGCAGGGTCCAAAGGACCCTGTGCTCCCACCATGACATATGGACACTGCTGTACTATTTGGATGGAGGGATGGGCCCTGCGATCCCACAGTAAAATGAGGATACAATTATAATATCTGAAAAGGAAGTTAAATTCTTTGCAAAAAACTTTGTTAATGCATCAGTTAGGGTGAATACCACAGTGACAAAAGCAGGGAAATGAGGTGTTAGGGCTTTCAACCCTAACACCCTAGGGTTTCCACCCCACCCCACCCCATCTCCCACCCTCCACACACCAACTGGCATCAGGGTGTGCCATTGGGTCATCAGGCCTAACTCTCACCCAATTGTCCTATACTGTAGTGTGTCAGCTTGTTTACACATGGAATGGGGTGACAGTTGGGCCTGATGACCAATGGCACACCGGCACCTGCTGGTGTTTGGAGGGTGGGAGTGGGGTGGGGGTAGTGTGTGGGCATTAGGGTTGGAAACCCTAATGCCTCATTTCCTGCTTTGTCATTGTGGTATTCACAGTAATGGAAGCAATAATGAAGTTTTTTTTTCAAAGAAAATATATATATATATATATATATATATATATATATATATATATATATATATATATATATATATATATATATATATATATATATATATGTATATCAAAACAAAGGTGTTAACTAGTACAGCAATAACACATGTCCTGTTCTCCAAACATTTAGGGGCAATATAAAAAAAACAATAAGAAATTCTCATAGGTTAACATTGGAACTTTAACAAGCCATACAATGAAAGAAAGAAATTGCTGTTTCAACAGAAATGGAAGTACTGGGCCCAGAGGGCCCTGCACTTCCACAACAACATACATGTTTGCATCTATGGAGGGATGGAAGCTCAGGGCCAGAGGACCCTGCACTCCCACAGGCAAATCAGGATATGATTATACTTTCTCAGAAATTAAGAAAATTCATGGCAAAAAAAAAAAATAGTTACTGCACTAGTTAGGGTTAAAATGACAAAAGTAGGGAAATGTGGTGTTAGGGTTGCCAACCCTAACACCCCAACCCCACCTTGCAGGCAGCAACAGGAAAAGCCTTTACGGTTTGACCTATCCAGTGTCAGGCATGGTGTGTGCCTTTTGGTTGTCTACCCTAACACTCACCTTATTCTCATATACTGTACACATCTCAGCTTATTTACTGATGAACTGTGGTGAGCAGTAGGGGTGACAACCCCAAGGCACACATCACGCTAGTTTAACCCTAACTAGTGCATTAATGAATTTTTTACATTGAATATATTATTATTTGCTGATGATATGATTCTTTATGTCCATTCCAAAAATATTGATGACATTAATACTACTCTTCAAAAAGGATTTTAGGGTATACATGACATGTTCAGGATAAATAAACCGGTGCTTAGCACATCAGAAACACAATCAGTGTTATTTGGCACTGTCCCAAAACTCAAGAAATTTTCTCAAAAGTTTTCAGTTAACACCATGGGTGGAAATTTACTTGAAACAATTGATACATTTAAGTACCTTGGTGTTCATCTTGACTCAGGGTTGAGTATTGGTGCAAACATTAAAAACATGGCCATTAAAGGTCATCAGAAACTGAGTCAACTATATCTTGTTAGAAAATATTTGACTTAGGAATCTCATTTAAAAACTACAACTCATAGCCAGCCCAATGGCATGGAAGACTAAGGCACTGAAGGCTTTACCTCCTGCCATGCTGGCAACCTATGCTCAGGAATGAGTATGGGTTGCTGGGGGTCAGCAAGTGGGAGAAGCCAAAGCTTCCTAGGGACTACTCTCCTGCCAGGGAACGGTGGCCAGTCATCTTGGCCTCTGTCACCGGCTGGAGGCCCAGTGGTAATGCAGGTCATGAGCAACTTGACAGGTGGGGCTACAGATTTCCAGGACACGTGCACCTTCAAGTGCACATTTTGACATGATGCCATGGCAGGGGCCTGGAAAGAAAAATGGAAAAAGGAACCCAAGGGCTCTGTGACACCCTATGTATTGCCCCCAACCTGCAGCACCACCCAGACACCTCAGAGCATCTGGATTTGTACTCTGGGGGAAGGAAGGTCCAGCCCCACTCTGGCCCCCCCATGTGGTGTAAGACCATGGGGGACTTGCTCCAGGTAAGGTCCGAGAGAGGTGTGGTGCAGCTGATGAGTGGCTGGGACAGGAGTCAATGAGCCACCCAAGGTGTAAAAACCTGTGCAAAAAAAAATTGCAACTCATAATCTACTACTGATTATTGAATATGGATCATTAATTGCTGATGCTGCCATACAAACTAATTTAGATAGAAAGGTGATTTTATATCTCAAGACAGCTAAAAATGTCCTGTCTATTGGTAGCAGAACACATGATTGCTTTAATACTATCAATCTGGATTGATTAACAGATGGTGGTATATTTTATTTTTTTAAGATCTTCCACAAAACAATTTCTTCTAGTTTGGCTAATTTATTCAAGAATCAAAGCAATAACTATAATTCTCATTCCAAGTGAAAGGCTCTGCATCAAATTCCTTGCATGCTCTTCCACAAAAGGGCTTCTTCTAATTTGGCTAATTTATTCAAAGATCAAAACAGTAACTATAATTCTCATTCTAAATGAAATGCTCTGCATCAGCTTCCTCACATGCATACTGTACTGGGACTGAATGCTTTTAGCTATAGGGCATCTTGCTTATGAAATATTCTACCTGCATCAGTTAGATCCTCAACTTCATCAGCTGTCTGCAATGACACACTGAAAGACCATTTTCGGAATCTGAGTATTTGTACATGCTTTGCTTAAATCTGCATCATATATTGTATGTTTTTCAGTCATTTATAACTTGTTGTTTTATGTAGTTATTATACTGTATGTATTTCTTGTTTTTTTTTAATGGCTGCATTATAACTTTTTGTAAACAGAAGTATCTGGGTTGTGCCTGAAAAAGGTGTTTAGGCACCAGTGCACCTATCTGTTTAACAAAATAAAACTACAGTAAACATTTTTTTATGATTATCATACTGATCTTGTGAAGCCAAATAGCTTCCAAAAATCAAAACACCAGGGTCAAATGGGATGTCCAGACCCAACACACTACCAATACAGAACAAAACTATGTCCCAGTAATTGATTATTGATGGACAGGTTATTAACATATGAAGTAATGTCCTCTCTTTTGCTTGTGCAGTGTTGACATTTATCAGAAAGATTTGAAGAAAATGTATTGAGTATAACCGGAGTATGGTAGACTCTATGAATAATGATGTATTGAATTTGTCTAAATGTACTGCATTTGCTAAACCTTTTTTGTATATGCTATTATTTTGAATGTGTGTGTCTGACAGATGAAACTGTAGGTCTTTATCCATGTTCTTCTTAAACTTGACAGACCATCCAAACCAGAATCTACTAAAATTGTACACTTTTGTTATCAACTTTTCCCAGATCTACAAGAAATAAATAAAGACATTAGGGGGAACAAAGTAATCTCATCCAGATTACCCATATAATTATTTATCAAACTTCTGATATGCCAATATCCCATAATATGTCCTTCTGGAAGAGAATACATTTCTTTAATAACTTCAGACTTTGCCAGTTTTCTGTTACTAAAGAGTTGTTCATACTGTTATAAACCCTTTTGATTCCAAATGGTAAAGTATGCATTGCCAAAGAAAGATTGGAAATTTGAATTCTGAAAGGCTGGAGAGGACTGAAAGATTTTCTTGGGATTTCACTTGACTGTTTCCTTTTTTGGAAATTAAATACACTTTATTCACAAGATATCAACAAGTATGATACAAAATCAATAACAAACACTAAGAATAATAGTTCATCTAACCAAAAATAATAATAACACAACAATGTACAAACAAACAGAAAGACAAAAAAAAAATCATCTAACCGACCCCCCCCCTTCCTGGAGCCTCACCTACATAGCCTGAAACCAGAAACAAGAGAAAACCCAGGTGAAGCATACTGCAAATAAGGGAGTGCCTCCAAAAAGTAAAAATAAATAGAATACCATGGTCAGTTACTAAGAGGTGCCTAACAATAAACCAGAAAAAACAAGTACATGCATCTCTCAATAGTAACACGTAACCAACTTAATTGATTTCAATCATTGTTAGTAATGCTTCCCACCTCATTTGGAATGTACCCATTGATGAGTCACCTTGGCTATGGTCCTTTCGACATTCAAAGTAAATAACATCTCAGTATGCCACTCAACATACAAAGGAACAATCTCAGTCCAATGTTGTAAAATAATTAGTTTTGCCACAGAGGCAATAAGCACAATATATAGTTTACGAGGTCCTACAATTTTGTTATCATATAGACCTAAGATGCAATTCTCTGGAGTAAAGGCCCCTTGAAGCCCTATCAAGGGATTTAATTTAGACTTAATCTGCATCCAAAATGGACATAGTTTAGGACATTGCCACAGGAAGTAGAAAAGCGTGCCAACACCTGCTTTACAATGCATAAGTGTATCTTGATCTAATTTTTGCATTCTCAACAATCTCTTAGGTGTAAAATAAAGAATAATGACAGTGCATGTGTGTTATGAGGATTTTTCACACACCCAAGGTGAGTGATAATCCATAAACCCTGAGAGTGAAGCACCTAGGGTGTGTGAAAAATCTTCATATAACACACACCTTGTACAGGCATTATTTTTATAATTACTAGTGCAAGGGAGTGAATGCTAAAGCTGCTAGAGCAGCTGCACATACAGATTTACACAGACACCCACACACACTCACACACATCTAACAGAAACACACACACACATATACACACACACACATGCATGCATGCACTCACGCACGTATGCACACACACACACACACACACACACACACACACACACACACACAGAGCCTGTTTCTTTGTCATTGTTTTTTTGTACCATTACAGTGAGAACCTCAATAGGAGCAGTAGATAGCCACAATCTGCTGAAGCAGTGGCTGTCACCTGAAGCCACACTCAAAGGTTGCAAATGGCAGGATCAACCAGATAGATTTTTAAATTTGTAAAGGCAGGATCAACTGAATAAATACTAAAATAGTTTGAAAAGTTACCTGCCATGGTGGTGAGGGGTGAAGGATCAGTGCAGCCTGTCTGTAGTGGAAAAACTGAGCCACCATGTTTGATTCAGTATTCAGACCACCCACACACAGAGTGAGTGCCAATGAGGTGGTGCAATAAGTGAGACTGACAGAAAACACCGTAATAACCCATTCTACAGGTTATTATGGCATTTGAAGCAAGACTGACTCTGTGAATTAAAGGGGGTCACCAGTAATTATATAAAGATTACGCAAGATTTTAAACTGCTACAAACAAAACCTGTCCTGCAGTACATGCAGTATTTAAAGGTACAGAACCATAGCTTTTGCCAGTCAGTTTCTATAAGAGTTAGATTTAGTTCTTTAGTCCAGTAGTGACAACTCTCAGAAGCTGTGAGGGGATCTAAGTCCTGATAACATGCATATAATTGGGAAATAGAATGTGACTGAGCACAACATTGCAGTAACTTAATCAGTTCCTCACCACCCACTTGTATCCAGTGGGAGGACCCAGAGAAATGTAGATGCAGTGTCATAATTGATAAAATTTAAAGACAAAAGAAGGTGAAACCCCCATTAGGTTCATAAAGGAATGGAAAGAAATGAAAATGTTATTGGAAACTAACATCCTTATGTTGGAGATATCCAGCTGATTCCACCTAGAGGGACTGAGAGTCTTGCCTTCAATTTAAAGTGTGGATTAAAAAACAATGGTTAGCACTGGACTGGTGGCACTGAAGGTTGAGGTGCTGGATGCCATGTTTGGGAATGGGCCCAGGTCATCGGGGGTTGGCTGGGGGAAGGAGGACTGAGCATCCCAACAGATACTCTCCTCCTCCAGGGTGGGGTGGGTTACCGGGTAGTGAATGCACCTGTAGCACTACCACTGGTGGAAGCATGAGCAATAGGGTGCATGGTTCTACAGAGTCAGGGAGGGGAGGGCGCTGCCAGGTGCCTGACTGCTGCATGCGTTTGTACACCGTATGTCTGGACATATGTCCTTCATGCTGATGCCCTCAGGGGACGGGGACAAATATGGGGTAAAAATACAAACACCCCCGGACACTGAGCACTATGAAGCTGGGATCCCAGTAGATTGGGACCTGGCAGAGGAGTTGGGGGATATAAGGCCCCTTCCAAAGAAAGCCGAGAGCCCAGGCAAGTTAAAAAATAAAAACGGTTGAGAGGCTGGCCAGGTGGCACTGAGGGTTGAGGCGCTGGATGCCACACCTCGCTCCACGCTGGTGACCTGAGTTCGGGAGCAGACTCAGGTCACTGGCGGGTCAGCCGGGGGAAGATAGGCTTGAGCATCCCACAACAGCTTGCCTTCTCCAGGGAGGGATCAGACCTTGCCTGTGCTCTTGCCTGACTCCGAGCGGAAGCTCGGAGTACTGCAAGCCCCGACTACAGGGGATGGGCGGCCTTTGTACGGCATGGATGTTGGCACTCTGTGCCATGACATCAGGGGGTTCATGCCATAGGGGAAAGGGAGAAAAATGAAAAAGATCCTGCCACCGCTGGGGAGATGGGGAGCCAGGCGCATGCCCACGATGTGCCTGCACCTGCCCAACAGGATTGGAGCCGACGAAACATAAGTTACGGGGTGCTAGTTCCCCCACATTGTCCCCACCTGGGGGGTTAAGCCACGGCTACATGGGGCCTCAGGATCTGTTCGGGTAGGGTGCTAGGCAGTGGGATGTCTGCATTGTCTCCCCTGATGGGTCGGGGGTGGCAGGCTGAGTAGGTGGATAAAAGAAGGATTTAAAAAAAAAAAAGTTGAGATAGATCTTTCTGCAATGAAAGGTACAGTACATCTGCCTGCACATCTGTGCATGATCCCTTACAGACCACATTATAGGGGTATGATGAAGTTGCCAAGGCTTACTAGCTGGAGATGTAAATAACAAAGAACTTAATTGTATTCCACAATCCAGTGCCAAATCTTCCTCTATTGTTAGCCATTGTGGCTGATAGCCTTCCAATCCCTCCTACCTAGTCTGAGGATGCATAAAAGATATTTGCTGCTATGAGAAGCAAAATAATACAGAAAATTAGGTAGACGCAACCTTCCCTGTTGTTTAGACCCAGATAGCAACCAATATTGACACCTAGCATATCTACTCTGCCATATAAAATGGGCTATTAGAGTGTATATCATATTAAACCATTTAATGGGGGAACTATGTTAAGCATTCTTAGGGGGTATTAAAGCTAAGGTAAGGTATTCATTTTAATAATATTTATCCATGCAAAGAGAGAGAGAGGAAGCAAAAACCACTGAGATTAATCCTGGTCTATCTGTCACATAAGTGAGTCCAAGTTATGCAGAAACAGCCCCGAGCTCATCCTAGTCAATTTGATCCCTAAATAAATCAGCAGCTTATGTTCCTACTCTAGTCCAAGTAATAACATAGCTGATTTATCAACATAGTTATTCAGGGGGGAGACACTAGTTTTGTGGATAATAAGTTTATAAGGAGCAAAGTGACTAAAAGCCTGAATGATAGAGAGTGCCTGTGTAATAGAGAATTTTGGAGCTGTTAGGCAAAGTAAAATGTCCACATGAATAGAAATTTTATATTTTCTGTGACCAATATGAATACCTTGGATGGCCACTGCATGTTTAAGCTTTAAGACCAAAGGTTCAATATATAAACTGAAAAGCAAAGGGGACAATGGACACCCCTGTTGAGTGCCTCTGGATAAAAGTATCACCCCTGTGAGGATCCCATTAGAGAACACATGCACTGTGGGAGAGCTATGCAGGAAACAGACCAGAACAGTGCTGTGCTCAATGATGGTGGAGTGGGTGCTACAGAGGGGTAGCTGCCAAAATAGTCCAGAAACACACCAGAACTCCAGCATTCCTTCAGAGCACAAATCCATAGTGGTCCTCCCAAAATAAAATTGCACAAGTAGTGAAATTTCAAAGGCTTTAAGATTCATAGAGTTGCCAACCCTAACACCCCACCCCACGGTAAAGGTAATGAAAAAAGGGGGGAGGCAGCATGAGGGATTCGGCTTAGTAAAAGACTCAAAACACTAAATAATGTTATAGTCAATAGTCCTATTTAAGTTATCAAAATAAAAATGCTCTGTTGGGACAATTACCTCCTAGTTTACCTACAAAAACTTGCTCAAGTCCCATAAATTTCAGTTCCTTGGGGTCACTCCCATGTCTATCAAAAAGCATTACAGTATGTTGGGAAAACGATGAGAAAACTTAAAGAACAAATACAGGAACATTTTAGAGTTATAAGGAATCATAGACTTGATAATCCATTAGCTAAGCATTTTTTGAGAGACATGGGAGCAACCCTAGGAAATCGAAAGTTATGGGACTTTAACAAGTTTTTGTAGGTAAACCAGGAGGTAATCATCCCAATAGACTCTTTCAGAGGATAAGATTTTGGATTTTTAACCCAAATTCATTACAACCTGAGGGTATGAATTCCCACTGGGATCTGAAGTCATATTTGGACTAAAATTAAGCTTAAATGACTGAGAGTTATGTACATAAGGATTATAATTTAAAAAATGACTTATTTTTGTTAACATTTCCTATACAATTACTATTTAAAGAATATTTGTATTTTGAGAACCAGAATAGGACTATTGATTATAACATTATTAAGTGTTTTGAGTCTGTTACTAAACCAGATCCCTCATGCTGTGCCCCCACCCCTTCATTACGCTTACCATATGTTATAATACTATTTTGCAGTGTTGGCATGTATTGTATTTAAATTCATTTTATTCAAGGAATCAATTAGTGAGCACAATAATTCTTGTTCCCTTTCAGAATGTTTATTTCGGGGATTAATAGCTGCTCATTTTGATTGCTTAAATGCTTAACTTTACTTTCTGATATTCAAATCGATTAACAAACTTTTCCTTTCTATTCTAGTAATGAAGTCGATGAACAGGAGAGCACAAACATAGAAACATAGAAGTTGACGGCAGATAAGGACTGCAAGGCCCATCCAGTCTGCCCATTTCTTTTTCTACCTTATAAATGTGCCATCGGCCTTTGCTCTGTCAGTGGCCTATCTATTCATACTCATTTGTATTGCTCCCTTATGCCTATCCCATGCCTGTTTGAAGCCCTGCACTGTATTCATAGCCACCACTTCTTGAGGTAGGCTATTCCATGCATCCACCATCCTTTCTGTGGAAAAGAATTTCCTCACTTTCCCCCTTAATCTGCCCCCCTCTAATCTCATGCTGTGTCCTCTTGTCCTGCTATTTTTCTTGTATTTAAACATGTTAGACTCTTTCACCTTGTTAATGCCCTTAAGGTGTTTGAATGCCTCGATCATATCACCTCTGTCCTCCTTTGCTCAAGGGTATACATATTGAGCTCTGTTAATCTGTCCTCATATGTCTTCTGATGCAGTCCCTGCACCATTTTGGTTGCCCTTCTCTGGACTGCCTCAATTTGGTTAATATGTCCTTGTGAAGGTGTGGCCTCAATACGCATGCAGTACTCCAGATGGGGCCTAACCAGTGTCTTGTAAAGAGGATTATTACCTCCCTCTTACGACTTGTGATACCCCTACTAATATACCCTAACACCCCCTAGCCTTACCTACTGCTTTAGAGGTCTGCTTGGATGATTTCAGGTCATCAGTGATGATGATGCCCAAGTCTCTTTCTTCCTTTGTGACTGCTAGCAACTCTCCTCCCAGCCCATAGGTGGCTTCAGGGTTTCTCTTCCCTATGTGCATGATCTTGCACTTCTTAGCATTAAATCCCAGTTGCCACTCTTCTGACCATTTTGCTAGTTTATCCAGATCTCTTCTCATTCTGCCCACCCCATCTGGATCATCTACTCTGTTGCAGATCTTGGTGTCAACTGCAAACAGACATGCCTTACCCTCTAGTCCATCTGCAAGGTCAGTAATGAAGATGTTGAAGAGGACTGGCCCAGGACTGATCCTGAGGTACCCCACTTCAGACTTGCATCTCTTCTGACTGTATACCATTTACCACCACTTCTGTTTTCTGCCCATCAACCAGTTTGCCACCCAGTTGACCAACTTCGACCCACCCGAGCCTACCCAGCTTATTTATCAATCTTCTATGTGGAACAGTGTCAAAGCCTTGCTGAAGTCAAGGTAGGCGACATCAACTGCTCCTCCTTGGTCCACCACTCTGGTTACCCAGTCAAAGAAATCTATGAGATTAGTTTGACAGGACCTTCCTTTGTAAACTCATGCTGTCTTGGATCCTGTGCCCTATGGATTCCAGGTGTTGCACTATCCTTTCCTTAGGAGTGCCTCCATAATCTTGCCCACTACTGAGGTAAGACTGACTGGTCTGTAGTTCCCTGCCTCCTCCCTGCTACCACTCTTGTGGAGCGGGATCACAAAACCCTTCCCAGTCTTCTGGAACCTCTCCTGTGCTCAGAGACTCACTAAACAGTTTGCTAATGGCTCTGCTAGTTCCACCTTTAGCTCCTTAAGTACCCTGGGATGTATGCCATCAGGTCCCATTGCCTTATCCACCCTGAGCTTAGCAAGCTCTTGTAGGACCCTTTCTTTTGTGAAGGGAGTAGTGCTCACCTCCCCCCCCATGTCCATGGTGCTGAGCTGTGGGCCCTGCCCTACCTTCTCTTCAGTAAATACTGAGCAAAAGTATCTATTTTGGATAGATGCTTTTACATGGTCCTCCTCCTCACATGCTCCCTTTTCTCCATTAAGCTTAGCAATACCCCCTCTGGACATTCTCCTTTCACTAATGTATCTATAGAAAGTCTTGTCACCTTCTTTTACTGTTTGTGCTAGTGTTTCCTCAGTTTGGGACTTTGCCTGCTTTACTGCCTTCCTTGTTTCCCTTAGGGCAGTTTGGTATGCCTCCCTATCTTCATCCCACTGTGTTCCCTTATATTTCCTGAAGGCCAGCCTTTTGGCTCTGACCTTTTCTGCTACTGTATTTGAGAACCAAAGTGGTTTCCTTCTTCTTTTGCACTTCCTTTTCTGTCTAACACAATGGGGTGTTACTTCAAGTATTGCATCCTTAATGCTTGCCCACTTTGCCTGTACCCCCTCACCTGTGTTTTTTGCCAGGGCTAGCTTAACTCTGTTGGCCATCTTATCAAAGTCAGCTCCTCTGAAGTCCCATATTTTTGCCTTGGAATGGGATGATTTAGATGTAGTAGCCAAATTGAACCATACCATGTGATGGTCACTGGCCCCCAGGTGACCTTCTACCTGGAGATCTGTGATCCCTTCCCTGTTAGTCAGTACTAGATCTAGGATAGCCCTGTCTCTTGTGGGTTGTTGTACCAGTTGTTTGAGGCCCCCACAGAGAATCCACTATGTGTCTAGTTCTGGCAGATGTTCCTGCTGGTATTGACCAATCTGTATCCGGCATGTTGAAGTCTCCCATTATCAGAACCTCCCCTTTAGCTGTCATGTTTTGTATATCCTCTAATAGTAATGTGTCTATGTCCTCCCCTGGTCTGGGGCCTGTAGACAACCCCAGTTCTTATGGCTGTCCCATTTCCTGTTTCCAGGGTGACCCACAGTTCTTCTGGCTCCTTATGTATTCTGAATTTCTGTAGCTTTGATATTTTCATTGACATACAGGGCCACTCCTCTCCCCCCTTTTGCACCTCGGTCTCTTCTGAACAATACATAGCCAGGTACTGAAGTCTCCCAAGTGTGGTTACTGGTAAACCACGTCTCACTAATTGCTACTATGTCCAGTTTAGCCTCTGACATTATTGCCTGCAGGTCTGGGATCTTATTTCCCAGGTTGTGAGCATTTGTTTACATGATTTTCCATTGGGCAGATTTCGGTGTGTTAGTTGTTGGGTGAGGTTTGGCATTACCCCAGTGCATCGTGTGGGGAGACAAACCTTTTTTCTTACCTGGTGATGCAAATGAACTGCAAACATGCTGAATCCCTGTTTGACCACTAGCTGAGGGGGGAGGGTGTTCTTCCCATTCAACGTATGGGGTGCTGCACCCCTCTCCCCATTTGCTAGTTTAAATATTCTGCAAAGATGTCAAACTTCTGCCCCAATGCACTGACTCCTCCTTAGTCAGCTGCAGTCCATCAAATTAAGAACTTTCGCTCCCAGAACTGTTGCCAGTTCCTACAAATCTGTGTCCTTTTCCTGGCACCAGCCCTTGAGCCACATGTTTAGCTCCCCTATCTCCCCTTCTCTGACCTTCCGTCCATCTGCCCCCCCTCCCAGATTGGCAGGATGTCAGAGAATGAGATGCCGGATGAAATGGATGCTAGTTTGTCACCCAGCCTGGTCAGGTGTTTCTTGGTCTCCACAACTGACCGGCTGGTGAGATCATTTGTCCCTATGTGTACTAGGACATCAATGTTTTCTCCTGCTTTGTGAACAATTTTAGCAATGCGGTCAGTGTCTCTCCATGCTGATGTACCTGAGAGACATCTGACCATTACCCTAGCTGGAGATGGTATCAACTCCCGAATCATGGAGTCTCCTATGATCAAGTTTTTGGATTTCCTTTTTGCTTTTTGTTTTGGTTCCTGATTTGCATGAGTTTTGTTGTGCTAGCTCCTGTGCCACAGTGTCCTGCTCTGCAGTGTCTTCTGCCTCTTTGTTTGATTTCAGAGATAGAGGCAGATACCTGTTTAGTGTTTATATGGTTTTGGAGGTAATATGTTGGAGAGCAGAGGTGATGGGGCACCTGATTTGCCCTCTAACCACCTGCCAACCTCCTGGTCCAACTACCTCTCACGGTCGAGGTTTTTCTGTTGGATGCTGTGGGAATGGCGGGTGGTTCTTATAATGTATTTCCTCTTGAATATGAAATTTGAGGGGTACAATCTCTGCCCATGCTGCCTGGAGCTGAGCCCTAAGATCTCCAATGGCCCAGCATGTAGGACAGTGTCCTAAATCCTTTAAGACTGTCCTTCTGAAAATTGTTCCACAGTACCTGCAGTTAATTATATCCATTCCAGATAAGTTGCTGGGTTTATAACCTAGTCAGAGTAATTAGAAGGAAAAAAATGCAAGTAATGGTTTGATTGTGTTTTGTTTTGTTTAACTTGTTATAACAAGTTAAATTACTAGTGCCTATAAATGACTCACCTTGTGGATGCCCAACTGATCCGCCCCTTCCTGCTCTGCCACAGGAAATGTCACAACTGTGGTACCCTATAAAAGGAGTGTAGTGTGGGGTGGTTGGGGTGGGGGTGGGTGGCTGGGCCCTTCCTCTGCCGAAACAGAAGAACCACGGACGAAAGAACAAAGAGGTAAGAGCAGAAACAATCAGACAACAACAAATGCAGTAACCCTGAAAGCTTATCCTAATGTTAAATAAAACTGTAAAACCTGTAAAGCACCACCTGTAATAATTTCAGAGAAGATATACGCTGTAAGAAACACTTTGCTACAGAGAAAAATAAAGCAATGAAATGTTACCAACAAGCAGTAGCAATCCCTGTGAGTAAAAATTAAAAAAAAAACACCACACAGTAAATCTGCTTAGCCAAAAGAAGTCTTAATCCTTTTCCCTTGCTCTGGTAAGGTTCTCTACTCTGCCTTTCAAGCAGTCTTGGAAGGAAAGAGCTCAGGTGAAGCTAGGTGCCTTGGCCTCAAACCAAGTCTTCTACCTCCAAGATATCAACTAACCTGACCTTTTAACCCTTCTTTCTGTTGGAAATTACTGACAGTTTGCCAGCTCCAACCCTCACATACACACCTAATCCTTCGGAAGAGCTGTGGGAGGAAAGCAATTAGCTCCTTCAATGTGAGAAGGAGACTGAAACACCTCTGAGACAACAAACCTTTTCAACAAAAAAAAAAACAAGAATAAAATAAAAGTGTCAAACAGTAATTTTGCTTAGCCCAATGATAAAAAAGTCACAAAAATGTAAGTTCCACCTGTAATAATTTTAGAGAAGATATACCCTGTAAGAAACACTTTGCTACAGAGAAAAATAAAGCAGTAACAGAAGATATACCTTGCAAAAGGCAATTTGAATCAGAAGATCACAGCAGTAATCTGTTAGCACACACCTGTAGGCACACCTTGTAATAATGCAGAAGAAGGTATACCAGCAACAACAATTTGAATCAGAGAAAAATAAAGTAATGAAATGTTAGCAACAAACAGTAGCAATCCCTACGAGTAAAAATTTAAAACAACACCACACAGTAAATCTGCTTAGCCAAAAGAAGTCTTAATCCTTTTCCCTTGCTCTGGTGAGTTCTCTACTCTGCCTTTCAAGCAGTCTTGGAAGGAAAGAGCTCAGAGTGAGAAACTGGAATTGTAGCCAGCAAACCAAGTCTTCTACAAGCCAAGACCTGGTCAGCCAGTGACATATTTAGACATTATTTGCCTCTAGATGTCTGCCGTTTAAGCTCCCTTTCTTCTAATTTGTTTTTTGAGACTAACACTATGGATTATGTAATTCATGAAGATTGAAATAATTTTTTGACAACAAATTTATAAAAAGTTTCAAAGTTAATGAATTAAAATACAGAAAGTATATAATGTATGTAATTAATATATCATTTCATTCATGATGTTTCAGATGTGATATAGGAGATAAACTGTAATAAAGATAATCTTTTTGTTATTTTATTTATTAATTTGTATATGGTTGTTTGTATAAATTTAAAAGATACTTACATGTTATGTTATTGGATGTTTGAATTCATGATGTCACTGATCACATAGTAACTTTTTATGACTAAAATGACCATAAAGCAGTTATTTAGCCACTTCCTGAAAAAGCTTGAAGGAGTAAAGCGTAGGACTGAGGAACGAGTGTGTGGCATACTGCCGGTGTTGCCTTTCACCAGTGGCATTTATTTTCTGTGAATCTTTGGTAATTAAAGCCTTTGAAATTTCACTACTTGTGTGATTTTATTTTGGGAGTACCACTGTGGATTTTTGCTCTAAAGGAGTGCTGGAGTTCTGGTTTGTTTTCTGAGAGCTATACAGGACCTGAATCCATTTAATAACAATATCTGGGAAGTTAAATTTATGTAGTACCACAAAAAGATAGTTCCCAGCAATGTGGTTATGTGCTTTGTCTGCATCCAGGGAGACTGGGGCTGCAAGGCAATCTGTTTCCCTGGATACAGAGATTA
The DNA here is from genome assembly GCA_016271365.2 of Neoceratodus forsteri. NCBI lineage: Eukaryota > Metazoa > Chordata > Ceratodontiformes > Ceratodontidae > Neoceratodus > Neoceratodus forsteri. Next base: position 736,806,650 of record CM057454.1, read on the forward strand.
GGTAAAGCACCTTCCTGAGATGGTCACTAGAAATGTGACTTGCCATAAAAGTCATCTGTTCGGGCCCAATCAACAACTGCCATACCGCTGCTAGTCGATGCACTAGGACTTTTAGTAATATTTTTAGATCCACATTAATTAGAGATATGGGACAGTAATTTTCTACCTGAGAGGGATATCTACCTGGTTTGGGGATACGTGTAATCCTTGCTTCTAACAAAGTCATGTCATGAATCCCTTCCTCAAGCACCCAATTATATAATTATGTTAAATGGGGGATAAGAGCCTCTGAAACTTATTTATAAAAATTGGACATAAAACCATCAGGGTCAGGGGCCCTCTCTAGCCTTAACTCACTAATAGCTCTACTAACTGCTATACTGGTAATTGGGCCTTCTAGACCTTTCTATTGGGCCAAAGTCAAATGGGGAAATAGCAGGTGGGCCTAAGAAATCATTAAGGGCCTGCATCACATCCTCTGTTTCAGGGGACGCAGCAGAAAGGTCCTGGTATTAGGCTTGAAATACTTCCGCAATTTCTCTGGGTTTAGTTTTGGGCATGCAATCATCGAAAATTCTAATCCCAGCTATTAAAAGTTTCACTTCTTGAGAATGAAGAAGAGCAGCCAATAATTTGCCTGCTTTATTACCCTGTTCAATATATTTGATTGTTGATCTAAAAGTGGCTTGCTCAGCTTTCTTACTAAGCAAAGTTTTATACTGGGCCCAAGCTGTGTTTAAAAGACACCAGATACTTTCAGGTGAGGTTGAAGAAACACATTCTGTGTTCCAGGGGATGCAGCAGAAAGATCCTGGTATTAGGTTTGAAATGCTTCAGCAACTTATCTGGGTTTAGTTTTGGGCATGTAATCATCAAAAATTCTAATCCCAGGAAGATCAGAAGCTTTAAGGCATGAATACAGTAGGAAAGTAGGAGAACAATTTATATATATAAATATATATATATATATATATATATATATATATATATATATATACATACATATATACATATATATATACACATATATATGCATATATATATATATATATATATATATATATATAAGCTTGGAGGGCAAGGAGACAATCCTCTGGATTGTGGGGCAGCTGCGTGGGGAAGGGAGTTGGATGTCATTGTCCACTTAGGGACAAATGACCTGGCTGGGAAAGGGATCAGAACAGTGGAGGAGGAGCTTGTGGAGTTGGGGAGAAGCCTTAGAAAAGTAGCAGGTATGGTAACCTTCTCAGAGGTGCTGCCTATCTATGGCATGGGTGAGGCTAGGGTGCTCCGCAACATGGGATTCAATCAATGGTTGAAAACCTCATGCAGAGCTCAGGGTTTTGGCTTTATTGGGGACTGGGGGTCCACCTGGAGGGATGCATGCCTATACTGGTGCGATGGTCTGCATCTGTCCAGGAGGGGAACCAGGATCCTAGGTGATAGATTTAAATGCTTCATTGGCAAGCATTTAAACTAGCCAAGGGGCGAGGCATGGAAAAGGAGCAGGGAAATCCTAGCCCCCCCAAAAATCAGGGTAGTTAGTGAGTTAAACACCAAGGTAGAGACATCGATAGGGAGAAGGACAGGTGTAAATGGAGAAAAAGACAAAGGCAGTAAGGACAGGGATGGGGCAAAAGGGGATGAGGCCATAAAAAAATGGAGGGTAATGAGTACCAATGCCCACAGTGTAGGTAACAAGCTCCCTGAACTGGTGGCCTTGATGGAAGAGGGATGCCTGGATATTGTGGCAGTCACAGAAACATGGTACACAGAGAACCATGACTGGGATGTCAACATACCAGGGTACATAATCTACAGGAGAGACAGGGAGGGTAGAAGAGGAAGAGGAGGAGGAGGAGCTCTCTATGTAAGGGAAAGGATCAAAGCAATGGAACAAAAGGGTAAACACAGAGGAGAAGAGGCTCTGTGGGTCACACTGGAGACTGGAAATGGCACCACAATCTGCACAGGGGTTGTATACAGACCCCCATCTCAGAGGGAGGAAATGGACAAGGAAATGATAGAAAGCATCCTTAGGATGGCAGAGAAAGGGGAGATATTGTTGATGGGGGGCCTGAATATGCCAGATGTTAACTGAGGCACCTTAGCTGCAGCCACATCCAAGCACAGGGCCATTCTCAATGCCCTACAGGGGCATGCCTCAGATAGCTAGTGTTGGAACCCACTCAGGAGGGAGCAGTCTTGGACCTGGTAATCTCAAATGGGGATGGAGAGAGGATCTCAGATCTAGAAGTGGGTAGCCATCTGGGAACAAGTGACCACCAAACGTGTGATTCATGATAAACAGCTGCAGAGTCAAGCCATAAAAAAGTGAGGGTATTGGACTTCAGGAGGGCTGAATTTGTCAAACTGCGAGAGTGCCTCAGAAAAGCAGTAGCAAACAGGCAAGAAGGAGAGGTGGAGCAACAATGGGGAAACATCAGAACTGCCATCACAGAGGCAACAAGCCTTTGTGTGAAGCAAATAAACAAATCAAAATGAAAGAAAAAAACACTATGGTTCTCAAAAGAGATGGTGGGGAAGGTTAGGGAGAAAAAGATAGCATTTAGGAAGTATAAGGAAACACAGAAGGAGCAGGGCAAAGAACTGTACCAGTTAAAGCAGAAGGAAGTGGGGAAGGCTGTCAAAATAGCAAAGGCCCAAACTGAGGAAAAGATAGCCAACTTGGTTAAAAAGGGGAATAAAACCTTTCATAGGTACATTAAGGAGCGTAGAAAGACACATGGAGGGATAGTGAGGCTGAATAAAGGAGATGGTGGGTGAGCAGAGAGGGACAGTGAAAAAGCAGGGATACTGAATGAATACTTCTGCTCAATATTCACAAAAGAAGAGGATAGGAGGTACCTAATCCAATCAATAGAAGCACTCTGGATAGGGGGGTCGATCCCAGTCCTTTCACAGAAGAAAGGGTTCTGAAAGAACTCCTAAAACTGAAGGTGGACAAAGTAATTGGGTCTAATGGGATTCACCCCAGAATTCTAAAAGAATTAAGGGGAGAAGTAGTGACACCACTGACTAGCCTTTTTAACAAATCATGGGAGGATGGTTGTGATTCCCCTTCACAAAAGTGGGAGCAAGACAGAGGCAGGAAACTACAGACCTGTCAGTTTGACCTCAGTAGTAGGGAAAATGATGGAATCACTTCTGAAGGAAAGAATTGTTGAGTACCTGGAGGCCAGTGGGGCACAGGACCCAAGGCAGCATGAATTCACAGCAGGAAGGTCATGTCAGATGAATCTAATCAATTTCTTTGACTGGGTGACCAAAGTAGTAGACCAGGGAGGGGCTGTGGATATGGCCTACCTAGACTTTAGCAAGGTATTTGACACAGTCCCACACAAAAGATTATTAAACAAATTAGCCAGCCTGAGAGGGTGTCCCAGGGTGGTGGCCTGGGTAAAACATTGGCTGGACAACAGGACACAGAAGGTAATAGTAAACGGAGTCCACTCTGAAGAAAGTGGGGTTACTAGTGCAGTGCCGCAGGGTTCAGTAATGGGTCCGGTCCTTTTTGATTCTTATAGATGACATTGCAGAGGGACTGGAAGGAAACGTATGCCTCTTTGCAGATGACACAAAGATCTGCAACAGGGTTGATACACAAGGGGGGTGGAAAGGATGAGAAGGGACTTGGCAAGGTTGAAGGAATGGTCAGAAGTATGGCAGCTTGGATTCAATGCAAAGAAGTGCAAAGTAATGTCCCTGGGAAACAAGAACCTAGGGGAAGAGTACACAATGGGGAGGGGAGGTAGAAACAGCAACAAAAATGGAAAGAGACCTGAGGGTAATCATATCAGATCACCTAAAGGTTAGCAAGCAATGTGAGAAGGCAGTAGGGATGGCTGGGGGATACTGGGATGTATAGGGAGAGGCATCACCAGTAGAAAACAGGAAGTTGTTATCCCTCTTTACAGACAGTTGGTGAGACCCCATCTGGAGTACTGCATCCAGTTCTGGAGACCCCATCCCTGCAAGGACATAGACAGGATGGAGACAGTCCAGAGGAGGGTAAGTAAAATGGTGCAGGATCTGCAACAGAAGCCATACAAGGAGAGACTAAAGGAGCTTAATATGTATACCCTTGAGGAAAGGAGGGAGAGGGGGCATATGATAGAAACTCTTAAGTACCTCAAGGGAATCAACAAAGTCCAAGAGGGTAGCATCTTTCAGAAAAAGAGATGTGCAAAAACAAGGGGACACGGTTTGAAGATAGAGGGAGGATGGCTCAGGGGTAATGTGAGGAAGTATTTTTTTCACAGAGAGGATGGTGGACACATGGAATGGTCTTCCTGAGGAGGTTGTGGGGTCAAAAACCATGGGGGAATTCAAGAATGTGTGGGACAGACATAAGGCAATTCTTGTGGGGAGTAGGAAGAAATAGGTTATTGGTTAACTAGGATCTGCAGCTTATCCAGTAGGTAGGGGAATAGGCAGACTAGGTGGGCCAAGCGCTCCTTATCTGCTGTCAAAGTCTATGTTTCTAAGAGTTGCAACCTCTGTTATTAGTGCCCTCATTTTGGTTTCCTTAGTTTCTTTCCTCAATGAGGCCAGTCGAATACATTCCCCCTAATTATCCCTTTCACCGCTGACGAAAGGGAATCTGCCCATTGCACTAATCCTGAGTTCAACTCAAAAACTTTGCAAATACACTCCTTAATCTTATTTACTATCCAGGAATCATTTAACAACTGCAGGTTAAATCTCCAAACTTTATTAGACACTACCTCTCTACCTAAACCTAAGCAACGCATTATTAGGTGATGGTCAGACACCATCATAGCCTCTATTTCACAGCTCTGCACATCCACTGGAGACTCCTTGCATATTAAGAAGTAAATGAGTCTGGAAAAAGAGTTATGGGGTCTAGAATAAAAAGAAAAAGCCTTCTCAGTCGGGTGCAAGATTCACCAGGGATCTGTGAGGCCCCATTGGTCCCGATGTTTTCTTTGTGCCTGCTGGGCTGATGAGAAACCCTGCCAATGACCATCCAATTTATCCAGGTCAGGGTCTAAAACTATATTCCATTCCCCCCCAATAAGAAGAAATAAAGATATAAATGGGGTCAATAGGGTCATTAAATGTGCAAAAAAAAACAGGAGAGTCTACATTAGGATCATAAACTGATCGCAATGCCACCTCTACTTGATCTAATTTCCCATGAAGAAATAAATATCTACCATCAGCGTCAGACATTTCTCGAATTAATATAAAGGGGACTTGCTTATCAAACAAAATAGGCACCGCTCTGTTACCTGCTCTGTAGGTCTGTCCAACCCACTCCCGGTGGAACCTTAGGATTTGTTCTTTAGATATATGTGTCTCTTGAAGATAAACAATTTGTGCACCCAATTGCCTCAAGTGTTTCAGCACACTATGTCTCTTTACTGGAGTCCCACCCCCTTTAATATTCCATGACACAAACTTACTGTATAAGGAGTCCTTATAAATAAAGAACATACTATGTAATGACCCTCAGGCCATCAATATCTGATAGGAGAAGCATAAACGTGGCTCTCCCACCTACTCACCTCCCCTCCTAACTATGCCCAAACTATCCCATAACATTGAACATAAAAAAACAACATAAAAACCATGCATGACAATACATAAAAAGCAAGGTCAAAAACAAGGACCTCACGGTACAAAATATCACCTCCCAAAGTGTTCAGTCCATAAGTGGCCTGTATCAACCTTAAGCCAGCACTGTGACCATTCAAAAAGAAATAACCCAGGCATTCCAGATTCTGAATAAGATAATCTTTATAACCTACTGATGGTGAGGTAGCCCAAGTCAAAAAAGAGCCCCATACCAAGCTGATAGGGAAATAAGACATTCCCACACTACTACCCTTAAGTTAGAGGTATAATCAAGCAGTCTCTCTCCATGACATGCTGATTAAAAGGGGAACAAACCCATCATGAACAGACAGACTTCCATTCCAGTGAGTATTAAGCATTATATTATGCTATCCAGTCTATGTCCCTGTCACATCCCACTCCATTCCCAAGCCTATACCTGTCTATAACCATAGCAAAAAAAAATCTAACAATCCAAAAATGTGAAAGAGGGCTGGCCCACTGGTGCAGTGGTTGGATTACCGCTTGTGGCACTGGCATTCAGAAGCGAGCCCAGGTCGCTGGATGGTCAGCTGGGGGATGAAGATTGAGCACCTTAGTGGTGCTCTCCTCTTCCAGGGAGGGAGGCATGCTTCTCCCGCTGCAACACTGCCACTTGGGTGCACACAGATGGAGGCAGCGGAGGGCACCACATGGGAGGGGAGAATGTTGTCTGGGGTCCGGAACGGCATCACATCTCAATGTGTGCATGCCTCTTTGGATCTCCTTGGCCACCAACATCCTCAGGGGAAATGGGGGGAAAATGGAAAATGGCCCCATAGCTGTCCCTGGCGATGGGCCCGGTGGGGGTGCAGTATGGTCCCAGAGCATCGGTCAGAGGCCTGACCCATATGGAGTAAGTGGGGAGGCTGCTGGACTTCCCTCTTCCCCATCCGGGGGGTGAACCATGGCAGGATGGGGGCCAAAAAGATCAAGCTCTGGGGCTTAGGCTGGCCCCCAACACCAGAGTCTCCAAGGAAAAGACAAGCTGCAGAGAGAAAGGGAGGCGTGAGCATAAAAAAAAGTGAAAGAGCTAGAATGTCCCCATTTGCATCCTCCCCCAATCTCTCTGTGCAGAAACCCCCTCAAAAGCAGTCTTTTTTTACCAGCAGTCCCATAGTCATCTCAAAAAATTCTGAATGCTTAGGCACTTGAGAAACCACCAGGAAAGTCAGGGAAGCCCCAACCAACCATAAGACCAAAGCATGACTCTTAAGCTGGATCAGAGCAAATACAGATGTACAACTTCATAAAGAGTCCACAGGTATTGCCAAACACAAGTGTATAGCCTTCCTAATATCAACATTGGCCACGCGAGTCCTGACTTTACTGTTATTGGCCCAGCACAAATCTTATAAGAAAAGTGACATCCAATCATATGAGGGGACCCAATTAAAAGAAGACTAACCTAAAACAAAACGACGCACCATCCATATGTTTTAGTAGCAGATGAGAAATAAATCACAACCAGGCCACCATTCTATAGCCCCTAAAGACAGGAGCGCTACCAAAATATATACCAAACAAAAACAAAAAATAATAATGCTAACCAGCAGAAAAGAATGCCTTCTTCTGCATAAAATTTGTTAGACTTCACTCATTTAGGGAGTGGATTGTCGGTTCAAGTTCAACATTGGGCATGTCATCACAACACAGGCTGACAAATCAGAACAGCCCATCAGCCAGAACCACATCAAAGAAACAAGAATACTATCAACATTCGTTCCCCTGAACATCATCTTCCATCAGGAACCACATCAAAAAAATAACCCCAGGATAAAAGAAAAAGGAATGAAAAGAGGGGGAAACAGGAGTGGAGGGGAGTAATTACTTTTACAAGTGGCCTGGACCCATGCCCAACACCAATATATTGCCCCTGTAACATATAGTGTCTAGCATACTGTGGAGTTCAATCTAACATCTGTTCAAGGAAAGTTAGAGAGAGAAGAGGGGCACATTGGAAGTACTGTAGTTGCTTATTATGAAAACCATAAAAAATAGATAAACATTATAAGAAAAACCTTCACATTTAAATTGTCAAAATGAGGGCAGCTGACTACTATATAACAAACACTAGAGCATGTCCAGAGTTTAAAATTCATAAATCTTCAAAGTCCAAAACATTAAACATGACAAACTGCAGTTCAATTAAATGACAAAAAACCCCAGTCCAAATCCAGAGCTATAAAACAAAAGGGAAGGATAAGCCATGTTTTTTCCAAAGCCTTAAAGTTAGTGCTGTTGCCGCTGTTTGCTGGGATCAAGTTGCCAGTTTGCCATCTCAACGCAGCGCCAAAAAGGGATCTGGCAGAAGAGCGGAAAGCTCCTTTCTGACTCGATCTGATGAGGAGAAGGACTTTGGACTATCTTTACTAGTCACCATGAGTCTAGCAGGATAGAGCATGCGGTAGCAAATATGGGCTTCTTGCAACTTGGAGGGAATAGACTTGTACTTTTTGTGCTTTTGCCGAACAGTCCCAGTGGGGTCCTGAAGTATAAAACAAAGATTCCTTTACCTTCCCATCTAATTTCTTGAAGAAAATGAAGCTGAGATAAAATATGTTGTTTCTCTAAAATGTTTAGCAGTTTTAGTATAATTGGGCATGGTCGTTCACCTTCTGCAGGGTGAGGTCTTAATGAACAGTGAGCACATTCAATTACATAATTGGGGCCATGGGGTGAAAGGCCAGCTAGAAGCTTCTGGACAAATCCAGGCATGTCTGGCCCTTCAGCTTGCTCCAGTACCCCAACAATAACTAAATTATTACAGTGACTACACCCCTCTTGATCTTCCAGTTTCTCATCCAGTCTGTTAACTTTGCAACATAAGGCCACCAACTCTTGATTGAATTGTGACTGGTGGTCCCCAGTTGAACTGACTCAGGCTTCCACATCGCCCACCCGCCAACTTAGCTCCTTCAATATTGATTTCATCGAATGGACTTCACTGGCTATCTCAAATATAACATCCTTGAAGCAAGCCAGTTCATGGAGAAACCAATCCAATGTAAGGGGCTCTGGTGGTGGTGAATCAGGGTTCAATCCTGAACATGGCCTCTTAGGCCCAGGCTTGCACTCAGGAAGAGGAGACAGCATATCCCGGTGTGGTCAGGGTGCAGTATCCATTTGAACCTCTGTCAACATTGAAAGCCCAGTAGAAGTGAAACACCCAACACTAAAGATTGGCTTCTACTGAACGAGAGAAAAAATGCTGAATGAAAAAAAAAAAGAGAAAATTACAGGGCTGGAATGGTGGAGGGTCGCTGTTGTGCTGCTACATTGTTGGGTGCATCATGTGACTCCTGACTTAATTATGTTATTAAAACTACTACAGGTCCATGCTATATTCTTAAGAAAGGGAGCTATTGCTGAATATTTTTGGTTATTGCTCAGATGTACCCAGATGGCACATAATAAATCATTCCAGACTGTTATTGCTGCCCCGAGTCATAGCCATGTTGGTAAGCTATCTGATGTGTTAAAGACAAAATAAGACAGGGTCTAAACGAGCAGCTACACAATAGAATCTGAAGTTTTGGAAGACAAGTCCTACCTTGTCAACTGGGCAAAAGAGCTTCTCTTCAGCAATATGGGGGGTGTTATTATTCCAAATAAATTTGGCTATTCTTTTATCCAATGCATCAAATTAATTATTTTGAATCCAAATTTGTGGAGATTAAAAAAATAAAATAGAAACTGTAGGATTATATATTTTTTTATTAATGTGACTCTTCCGCAAAGAGTACAGGGAAGATGGTGCCATTTGTTTAAATCTAGTAAGAGTATTTTTTGCAATGTAAAAAAGCCAAGTTCAGATAAGCTTTTTAAGTCCTTTGACTGCGGGAGACCTATGTGTTGAAAATGGTCAGATGTTTAATATTGCAGTGAGAGTGGAGGATTTGGAAAGGAAGGTTGAACTAGAGGTGATAAAGACATTATCTCAGTTTTGTCCAAATGTATTTTATAACCATTGTGAAATGAATTCCAAAAGAATATGAATATGTTGATTCATCTTTCAAGAAAAGGGAAGACATTGTCCATGTATAAAGAAATAATTTGCTCAAGCCCACAACAAGATATGCTTTTCAAATGTTGATGATGTAAAAGGTTCACCAACAGTTATATATAAAGACTGAATAACCCTGGAGACAAACAGTAACCTTGCAGTGTCCCTGTCCTCAAAATTACCTTTCTTGATGTAACTGAGTAGGTTTTGACCTGCACTGTCGGAAAACTATAGATAACATAAACCCAGTTAACAAAGCAGGAGCTAAACTCAAACTCCATAAGCACTTGTTTTAAAAAAGACCAGTTAACCTGGTTAAATGCTGTTTCTGCATCAAGCTTGATGAGGGCAGCATCTTTGGAATTTGAGGTGAAAATAATGCTCTCCTTCCCCCAGTGAAGCCCATATGATCAATGTGTATGTTTTTTCTTTATTTTTTTTTGTTTGTTTAGAGCAGTGAGTTAAGGCTCTGAGCTGCAGATCTGGAGACCTGGGTTTGAATCCCACTACCACCTAGAGGCATACTCTGTGATCCTGAGCAAGTCTCTTAACTTCTTTGTGCTCCCAGGTTGCACCTGGAAACAAGCTTTTACTTAGTGTGTTACTCCTGGTTAAACAATGTTCCCCTTTTATGATTAACTTTACCCTATTTGACAACATTTTTGTAAACTCTTTAGTCTGAATTTATTTATTTATTGAATTTTGTTGACCGGGTAAGAAAGTCCCTTTTTCAGGGGCAACCCAGGATTAGTTACATAAATTTTAAAGACAGGGGTACATTGTCTTGGAAGTACAAACAGTAGATAGAAAGTTTAGGCAGATGAGATTGACCATGATAACATAGTGGTTAACAATAAACATACATTCAGACTATAGTCAGGATACATATAAGATTAAGTACTGTAACAGGGAAATGGGCCTATATGTGCCATATTTCTCTGCAAGTTTGTCTTTTTTAAGGATAAGTGATACGTAGGCTACATTGAAGGAAAGAGGCATAAATTGTGAAGCTGAAATATTATTGAAAACAGTGTGGAGAATAAGAATCCGTTCCTCCTGGAATATAATGAAATATTCATTAATGAACCCCTTGGGCCAAGTTATTTTCCTTGGTAGCCCATTAACAATTTTAGATATTTCTTCTACAATAGTTTCATTACCCAATCTATCAGTATCTGCCTTATTAAGTTTTGATAAGTTGAGTCCTTTGAGAAATTGTTCAATTTCATCTTGTTTAGGGAGGGTTTCAGGAGTGTATAATTAATCAATAAACCAAGACAGGGTGTGGATTATGCTGTGATTTACCCACACCTGCTGTGGTTTAGTCATGAGGCCACAGGCCGAGTGAGTAAACCACACCAGAAGTGAGTAAATCCCAGCATAATACACACCCTGGAGTGATTTGTTGTGATTATACAATGTCCCCCTTCACTTTCTGTAACAAAAAAAAGAAAAACTAATTTTTTTTGGCATTTTAAATATTTTTTTATTGAGTTTACTATTGCAACAGAAAAAAAATAGTCCCCTGATGCTAGGTAGAATAATCCCCACCCCATGGGCTGGATTCACAAAAGGGATGCACCCAGTGCATCCAGGATGTGCCAGGGCATCCCCGACATGTGCCCAAAGGTGATTCTGGCAGGGGATCGATGCACTGGCACAACCCCAATGTGCCACCAATGGGCTTCGGGTAGTACAGTAGCTGCTAGTCTCAGATAGCTCTGTTGGCGGGCAGCCATGGCGGCAAGTGGGTGGGTTAAGCTGCCCGTCAACAGTGGGACCATGCTGGGGTGGGGCGGGGGTGGGATTGGGGTGCCTCGGTGGGAGGTGGGTATTTCCTTATTGTCCAACTACCGTGGAGGGCGGCTTTCATGGGGCCTTGGGGCCGGAGGGGGTTCTGCTGTCATGAATACCACTGCAGGGAGCGGCATTTAACTGGGGCTTGGGGTGGGGAGGTGGGGTTTCTGACATTGCTAATACCACCACAGGGAGCAGCGTTTACCAGGGGCTTGGGGGGGCATGCTTGTGCGATGGTACCACCGCGGTGAGTGGCATTTCTCGGGGTGGGATTGGGCCAGGGAAGGGCAGGGGGGGTGTCTACAGTTTGGCACATTCCACTGGGGCATCCCTGCTGGCACAAGGCAAATGGGGCCATAATGGCATGCTAATGGCCTCATCGTGCCATGCATGCCTAATGGCCTCATTTGCATGCCCCTGGCTGTGAATAGTGTTTTTGGGTGCAGCGCATCCTGAGATGCACTGCCCAAAAGGGTTCACAGCCTGACATAGGGGATGCACCATGCAGCCTGGGATGCCCCAGTGCATCCTGGGTGGGGCGCAACTGTGCTATTCACAGAAGGGATGTGCCAGGGACATCTCCCTCTGCCTCCTCTGTGAATTGCCCAATTTGCACTCAGTGCATCTCCCTTGTGCCAGAGCAGCTGAGATGCACTCAGTGCATCTTCTTTGTGAATCCTAACCCATAAGTTTACCCAAAGAGACAGCGTGCCAGGATTCATTTTTTTATCCTCCCCATCACCCACAAGTGAGTCAGCCATGTGTATACAGTAAGCCAGAGCCTGCGAGGCTTCTGTTCCTTTTTCTTTTATTTTTATTTTTAAACTGACAGCCTGACAATGACTATTACTGTACATCTTTACACATTGGGGTTGTTGTTACGTGCTTTTGCTGTGGTTTTAGCCATTTTGGCTTTTGTGGTTGGCCTGAATAAAATCAAGAGAAAACCTAGTGAGAACCAAAGGTAGGGGTGAAGAATTTGAAAGTGAACAAACAATGATGGGACAACGGCCATAGGATAGAGCCAACAAGGTCTGTCTATGCACTAGGAAGAAAGGAAGGCAATCCAGAGTTCAAGTAAGGATAAAGACTTGAATGAGAAGTGGGACCCAAGACAAAAGACAGAAAGCTCTGCCTCACAACAGTCTGGAACTCTGCAAGAGAGACCAAAAGAAGGAGAGAGTGGCCTGCAGAGAGTCACCACAATCCAAGATGGAGAGACGGCAGGTAGCATTGGAAACCAGGCTGCTCAGGCAGCACAGTGGTAAGTCAGTATGGAGCAGATTTACTGAGCTACCATAACCTATACACTACATACATTAAATGTATGCTAACGAATACAAGATTTCAACAACAACAAAAAAGGGTTTGTGGTGTGTGTATAGTGGGGTTGGGGACTATTGTGGTCTGTCAGTTCAAAACTTCAGTCCATTTCAAAGTCCCACTTTTGCTTTGCATTTATGTGGTGAGTCAACATGGCGTTTTTCTCGCTGTTGATTTTCAGGAGTTGGAGTGATTTAAAAAGGAGGTGACTGTAGATGTGACTGACAGGCACGTTTTGTGTGAATTATGCCAGGATTAACCATGGCAGAAAGGTACCAGTCAGCCAATCAGAATAAAGAATTTTCAAGACATTGTATTTTTACTAAAGATCTGCGTTTTTTCTCAATTCATACTCTAACTGTCCATTACCTTCTAATATGTTAAGAATTGCCTTTGAGTTAATGCTAGTCTAGACTTATAGTGCTAATAACTTGTAAAGCTTGTTGACAAAAATAAAAAAGTTAATCTAGATCCAAAGGCCATGTTTTCATACTTTACTTTGTGTAATACATTTTTTTCTCTGAGATTTGAGACTGTTTTAAGGTCATGTTCAGCTCCCAAGATGACATATAAGTTTTCAGCCCTTTTTAAATTTTGCTTTGAGCTGAAGTAGCACATTATTTTACAATTTACTTTTATGTGCTATCGAATAAATAATTGGTCACCTTAAATGAGCTTTCAAAGAATCCCAATATGGGTATGTAGGTACACCCGATTTTTCATCTAATAGCAAAAAATCATGAATTAGTTTTTTTACCATATTAATAAAATCTTGGTCACTCAACAAGAATGGATCTAGTCTCTAAGTTCTATTTTTCACTATTAGTGTATCCGTATTTAAAAGTAATAACAATGGAAAGTGATCTAAAAGAATTATAGGGCCATACTCAATTGCAGTAATCATACAAGCTATATTTTTTGATACTAATGAAAAATCAATTCTGGAGTGTGAGTTATGAACATTTTAATAATACAAATGGACCTCTTTTATTGGGAATTTGTCTCTAAAAGCATTCACCAGTTTTAAATCCAACAAGAAGTTTTTAACAAATCTGATTGAATTTTATTTGGTCTCAGCTGAACCCAGTGAATGGTCCAGCTGAGCCAAAGTAAGAGTGAACTCTCCAAAAATCAAATAAGGGGGTGTGATTTGCACCAACTCGAGAAACAAAGCTAGTGAAAAAAGCTCTGTCCTCCTCCTTTGCTATGTACACATTTGCCATGGTAAAGAGTTGCCCCAATAATGCTAGTTTCACTATTACACATCTCTCACATGTGTCTATACATTCTGTTAACCCTTATATTGAGTGATTTTTCCCAATAAAACAAGAGCTCCTCTGGAATTGGTGGTGTACTGGGAATGGATCCCATCCCCCTGAAACAGTTCCTACAGTCTCTAAAGTCCTAATCTGCAAAATGCATTTCTTGTAGACAAATAAAATTAACTTTTTTCTTTTCGTTTTTATCAAGATTCTTCTGATTTTAGTCCCGACGAGACTGTAGCCAGTAACCAAGTAATGTCAGCGGCAGCTTATTAAAGGTAAGGTATACGGGCAGACTAGATGGACCTGGCAGTCCTTATCTGCCATCAATTTTCTATGTTTCTGTGTTCTGTGTTTCTGTCTCTCCCTCCTTTGCTGTTCCAAGAAAGGCATCAATGTTTATTTATTCATTACACACAAACAAGATCCTTTAGGCAGGGCCTATTTTTAAAGGATCTAGGGTCACAAGATGACTACTCATAGCCTAAAATAGAGAAATAAATGAGTGTAGTGACAAAACAGTATAATTAATGGCAATCTCTTAACCATCAAAATCTTGGAAATGATATTAAACTTGTAAAGGTCGGTGACAACAGAACAGAGAATATTTAATTTTTAGTAAAATTTCAATTTGCCAGATTATTAGAGTACTTCATTAATTACGTCTTCAACCCATTTCTCTTCCCAACAAACAAATTCTATACAATTTACATCCAGATCTCATTTAACCCAATTATACCTCCTCCTCCCTTTTATCCCCCCCAATTTGGGACAATCGTCAAACAAAAGTTTCCTGAGGCCTTACCCTGCTAATACCCTATCCTTCCCAGCCTTCTAGCAACAAATAGTTAAAGGTACCAAAGTACCAATGTACCTCAGTACTTACTGAATGAGACTAAGCTATTTAGCAATGTCTCCCTTTTTCAGGTCTCCCCCTACTGAATATTAATAAAAGGCCAAAAGATGTGAAAAATATATTTTTAAGCCTCTGCTTATAAAAGAAAACCCCAAAGTCAAAATCCTCAGCTCATGCCCCATCACCACAAAAATTAAAATGAATAGCAAGAGCTAAATAAACCATTGGGGGAATGAATAAGTTACTTATCCGCGTGAATTAATCATAGTTCTCTCTTTTATTTATTTTCCCATTTTTCTTTGTTTTCCTCCCATCCTCTTTAACAGAATAAGACTGAGGATGATCAAATGACTGGTCTAAGCTCAGTTCATAATGTACATCAAGATGGTTATTCTGATGTTACATCAGGTGTCACATCCTTAGTAGTAGTAAAGACTGGTTCCCACTGTTCCATAGATGTAGTATGTAGTAGTAGTAATATGTTTGATCCTTAAAATTTGTATATGAATAATGAATGTTCAATTGAGCTGAGACTTGTTTTTAATGGGGTCCTTTGTGCAAAAGTAGTTGCAGAATCTAAACAAAACAATGTTAACAGTATTATGCATTTCATGATACATAAACACATATATTAAATGATCACATGCACAAACAGATAAACAGTGCATATCCTACTTATAATTATATAAGAAAAGCTTCCCTAAGCTTAATAATAAATTTACAGATGGGGTGAGCTCTAAGTTACAAAGTCTTGAGTACTGAAGAAGTAGACGGTATAGTAGCTTCTTGATTCTCATGTAGATTAGATCTTTTTTCCAGATCTGTAGGTCTGCTAGGGTAATGGATTCAAGAAGGGTGGGACAAGGTGAAAGGGAGGTTCAGGTTCACTTGGGAGCAAGAAAGGTGCAAAGGTGGGGACAGGGGCATGAGGTTGGGGGGCAGAGCCCACAGTAGTTGATGAGCAAGGGCTCTGCAATTTGAGCAGACAAGGTAGACTATTGGACTTTCTTCTGCTGTCTATAGTCATGTGTTTGTATGTATGTGATTGCTAGGCTGGTTGTCTGACCTATTGGGGTAAAAGCTCTGCTCCTCAGAAAAATGGTTTTGCAAGTCATGAAAACAAGCTTATGAATGACAAAAGCAAGGCCTCTTTCTGTGACAAGTTTCAGTCTTATTTTATTCATCTTTTAAAATATATTTTTTTACAGGAAAACAAAATGGAAACTCAACCTTACACCATACACTGTTGACCACACAGGTTTTGGACGTACTTTCCAATGTATTTTCTTGTCTTTGATGGGAAATGATTTGCTTTGTGTCTCCCCCTTTAGTGACCAATAAGGTTCACAGAAACAGGGATCTCATCTAACAACAGTGGGTGCCTGCTCATGAAAGTGACAGGTGTTGGTTTGGCAAAAATACAGTTATGAAAAATTTGTGAAAAAATTTAACTGCTCATGTGCAAAAATAGCATTTGTTTCTTAATAATTAAACTTACAAATTTCTCATTAAAGCCACTTATCAAAAAAACATCCTTAAGCCAAAATCTAAAGAACCTGAAAATGTCAGGTTTCAACTCATAGCCATTTTTGTGCTATTGGCGAGCAATAAAAAGTTATAAAAACATATTTTTATGTATTTTCAACCTTCTAGAGCCTTTAAACTGCTGAACAAATGATTATCTAATTGACAAGGCTCCAAAGACCCTGGCACTGACTACTTGAATGACAAATGTCAGGTTTTGTATTTGTACTTTGCATTAATTTATTTTGTCAGGGAAAGGCTCCACTGAGCAGGCTCATTTACAAGGTGAGGTATGATAGCATACTAGATCAGGTCAAAAGACAAATATTTCAACAGGGTAATACCGAATACAAGCTAGTGCACAAAATACAATGGCAGTAAAATACAATAATACAAAAATAATATTGAACATTGGGCAGGGAAGATTAACAAAAAACATTAGGAAGCTAAATATGTGCAAAGAGAATAAAATACATACATAGTTCAATCATTGTGAGTAATGCCGCGTATACAGCAACTAGTCATAATTAAGGCAGTCATTCCATTCTGGGATGGCCAAATTTTAATGTGCAAAAGTCAACGTTTAACTCAGAAGTTCTTACTCAACCATAATAATAACATTACTACCACACCACTATAATTGACATTGGCCTGCCCTACTCAGTGATTTGGATGCTACCACATGTTTTTGTGTATTTTGTCTCCTCACCCAATCTGTTATATTTTGTACTGTCCCACAATGATGTTATAATCCGCAGTTGGTAACATCAGAATCATTTCCACTGCGAAAGAGTAGGACATATGGAAACTAACTGAGAATTATGACTTCAGTGGAGGAGGAAGCAGGAGGATGAGACGGATTCTAGGTGACATATCATGTAATTGTTCTCAGTAATAAAAACTGAAATGTCATAAATGACTCAGGTCAATAACTGCTAAACTTTTACTGTGTGGTTAAACACAGCACAAGCAAAACCGTGCGGTAAAAGATCGTGTCAGGGAAAAACAGTGAGGCAAACAACCTCGCAAAACCAGTGCTGCCCAACACCACAATGAGAGGCAGCAAAGTTACATTTCGCCAGCAAACTGCAGAATATCACCTGTGAACTTTGAAGGTGAAATTCCGCATTACATGGTCAGAATTTTGCACTTTGCTCCGCAAAATATTTAGTGGAGTGAAGTTTCTGGACTTCGCACATCTCTAATGTCCACAACTACACCGCACACAACACAACACTGAATTTTTAATGCAGGGAGCTACAGTACGTCTCCTGCACCCCCTAGAACTAAAACAGCTATACTCTGAGTCACACATACACAAAAAGATGCGCTGTTCCAGACCCACGTTCTTATTTGTGACGCACTATTATTGCTCCCGCTGTTATTGCCATGCTCTTATTGCTGCGCGGTTATTGTTGTGCAATATTGACCGGCTACATCATAAATACAGAAAATTAATGAAATAAATTCCTTGAATTGGATCTGAATGTTATATTTTGAAAAGTTTCTTGGATACATAGAAACATAGAATTTGTAGACAGAAAAGGACCGCTTGGCTCACCCAGTCTGCCCAGATGGTCCCTTCTTATTCTTTCTCCATAGACCCTAACTAGCCTCCAGTGACCCTCCCCCCTCCATACCTATTTAATAATATTCCTCTGTGTCTATCCCACATATGCTTGAAGCCCCCTACTGTTTTAACCTCCACCGCTTCTGCTGTCAGTCTGCTCCAGGCATCCACCATTCTTTATGTGAAGTAGCTTTTCCTCACATCCCTCTTAAACTACTCTCCCAGCTTCACTGCATGCCCTCTGGTCATGGTGCTCTTTCTCATTTGAGAGAGACTCCCCTACATCATGTCCCCTCTCAGTCTTCTCTCTTCCTGGCTGTACATGTTGAGATCCCTCGGTCTCTCATCATAAGGCTTTTGATACAACTGCTACACCATTTTAGTTGCCCTCCTCTGGACTGCCTCCACTCTATCTATATCCTTTCTGAGGTGCAGCCTCCAGAACTGGACACAATACCCCAGGTGAGATCTCATCAGTGAGTGACACAATGGAAACACATCCTCATTCCTCCTGTTGGAGATACCACTCTCTATGCATCATAGCATCCCATTGACCATACCCATAGCTTTATCACCCTGATCTGCCATTTTGAGATCATCAGATATGATGATCCCAAGGTTCCTTTCTTGCTTAGTGACTGTCAATACCCTTCCCCCCACTACTATTCTCGGTGCCTGGGTTCCTACACACTAGGTGCATGGTTTTACACTTTTTGGCACTGAACCCCAACTGCCATGCTCTTGACCACTATTCAAGATTTCCAAGATCCCTACACATTCTTTCCACCCTCTCTGGATTGTCTCCCCTAATACAGGTCTTGGTGTCATCTACAAAAAGGCATATCTTCCCTTCCAGCTCTTCCACAATGTCCCAGTAGTGCACCCTTTAATACCCTGCTGATCACTCTCCCCTTATTAGAGTGAGTGCCATTAACCACCACCCTCTGTCGCTCCTCCATAAACTAGTTCCTTACCCAGTTCACCACTTTGCATCCCACCACTGGGGTGCTCAATTTCTTTATCCATCTCATGTGTGGCACAGTGTTGAATGCCTTGCTTAAGCCCAGACTGAGTACCTCCACTGCCCTCCCTGATCTATTTCCTCTGCTCACCAAGTCAAAGAAATTAATCAGATATGTCTGGCACACCTCCCCCCACCATGAATTCATGCTGCCTTTGGTCTTGTAGCCCAATGGATTCAAGATACTCTACCAACCAATCCTTTGACAGAGTTTCCATTCATTTCACCACCACTGATGGGAGACTGACTGGCCTATAGTTTCTAGCCTCCTTCCTGATGCTCTTACGAAGAGGGACCACATCTGCTCTCCTCTAGTCCTCTGGAACCATGCCTGTTTCCAGTGAGCTGTTGAATAAAGTTGTCAGTGGGGCAGCTGACACCTCCCTGAGTTTCTTTAGTACCCTTGGGTGTATCCTGTCTGGTCCCATAGCCTTGTTTCCCTTATAAATTTGATAAAAACTTTATCATTCTTGAATGTTATATTGAGTTCAACCCAGGACATACTGTTAATTCTGCAGTGTGTTGTAATCCTACTGCAGCTAATACCTTGCTACAAGCTAAAGATAGATACCCATGCAAACTGGTTAATTCAATTCTGTACAGCCAGTTAATAAGGCTCAGGAGAAATTGCTCACAGTTGACAGAATTTGAAAAACAAGCCTCAGAAATTAAAACCAGAGTTGCAGAGAGGGGCTATGATACAGTTGTCCTGGAGGAAGTTCTCCAAAAGGACAGGAGCACTGACAGGAGAACTCTCCTGAACCCTAAGACCAGAGTGCCAGAGTCCAACAATATAGTTACATTCTCTACAGAATATAACAGCTTAGCAGGAAAAGTTAGGCAACATCATACATAGATGTTGGCCTATATTACTCAGTGATGAGGTCTTAAAAAAGGAAATTGATTCAAAACATAGAGTCACTTTTAAGAAGGCAGCTCATTTAGGAGATTTACTTACTGCAACCCACTTTGTTACCACCTATAAGATTAACCCACATAACTGGCTACCTCATAAGCCATCAGACTTTCACAGATATAGAAACTGCAAAGCCTGAAAATATGGTAAAGAATGCAATGACAACATACATCACTATAACCAATGTACTATACAGATTGACCAGTTTATAACTTGAATTAGCACATTTGTAATATGCATAGCCTGGTGCCCCTGTCAAAAACACTATACTAGGCGCATTCAGCATTGCATGTTTATATTTTTCAGTATTCAACAGCCAGTTTGTACACATAGTACATGTATGTACATACAGTACAAATATGAATTCAGGTTAAAGAAAGTGCATATTACAGGATGCAGATAGAAACAAAAAAATACAAAAATCAATACATACTGTATGTTTAATGGAGACCACATGACTGAGACAAATCCAGCCCAGTTCCACATAATAGTTAAACCAACTTTTATTTGACCTAACATATCAGCGCAAGTGTTGGGGATGTGGGATGATCATGCCACGACTCCCTGATATGTGGCTGAAAATCCAGCCCATAATGTCTAATCTATACTGTAATCAAAATGGCATGGTTAATTGGCTCTTAAATTCTGATTCAACATCTGTAATCATCAGAATAGCCTACTATTTTTTTTTATCCTGGAGCAGGTTAAAGAAGAAAAGGATATACAAACATTATTTTAATTCTAATTAATTTTTTTTTAGGACAGCATGCATTTTGATTTATTACTGTACCCGGCATTAATCTCTTAGAAACTCCCAGTACAGCTCAAAGTACTATGGCATTCAGTTCTCTAAAATGTGTACTTTTTATCTAAAATGCAGCTTAGGTCTCTGCAGAAGGTTGGAATTCCATTGGTACATTTTTGTGACTTTTTTTTATCAGTCATTAGGCTAAGCAAAATTACTGTTTGCTACTATTTTATGTTATTTTTTGTTTTGATGAAAGGTTTCTGGTATGGTCTCAAAGGTGTTACAGTCTCCTTCTCACACTGATGGAACTAATTGCTTTCCTCCCACAGCTCTTCCAGGGGATTAGATGTGTAACTGGGGGAGTGGAGCTGACTAATTCTTAATAACTTCATACAGAAGGAAGAGTTAAAAGGTCAGGTTAGTTGGTGTTTTTGAGGTGGAAGACTAGGTTTGCTGGCAAAGGCACCTAGCTTCACCAGAGTTCATTTCTTCTAGGTTTGCTTGTAAAGATAGAGCAAGGAACATTATCAGAGCAAGGAAAAAGATTAAGGCTTCTTTTGGCTAGGCAGATTTACTGTGTGATATTATTTTCTTTTGTACTCACAAGGTTTGTTACTGTCTTTTGCTAACATTTTACTGCTTTATTGTTCTCTGATTCAAGTTGCTGTTACAGGATATACCTTCTGCTGCATTATTACAGGGTGTGCCTACAGGTTTGTTACTGTTTTCTGTTTACAGATTACTGCTGTAATCTTCTCTGATTCAAATTGTCCTTTGCAAGTTATATCTTCTGTTACTGCTTTATTTTTCTCTGCAGCAAAGTGTTTTTTGCAGGGTATATCTTCTGTGAAATTATTACAGGTGATGTTTTACAGGTTTTACAGTTTTATCTATCATTAGGCTAAGCTTTCAGGTCTACTGCATTTGTTGTTGGTTGATTGTTTCTGTTCTCACCTTGTTTCTTTCACCTGTGGTTCTTCTTTTTCAGCAGGGGAAGGGCCCAGCCACCCACCCCTTCCTCAACCACCACATGCTACACTCCTTTTATAAGGTAGCACAGTTGTGATATTTCCTGTAACAAAGCAGGAAGGGGAGGATCAGAGGAGTATCCACACAGTGACCTCACTTACAGGGGCACAAGTAATTTAACTTGTTATAACAAGTTATATAAAAACAAACAAAACAAAAAAATCTAACTTTTGCTTTCATTTTCCTCCCTCTAATTACTCGGACCAGTTATAAATCTGGCAACTCATTTGTAATGGATATTATCAACTGAAGCTACTGCAAGACACTTTTCAAAAGGGCAGTTACACAGGATTTAGAACTCTGTCCTACATGCTGGACCATTGGAGATCTAAGGGCTCAGTTCCAGGCAGCATGGGCAGAGACTGCACACCTCAAATCACATATTCAGGAGGAAATATATTACAAGAACCACCCACAATTTCCCCAACATCCAACTAAAGCACCTCAATCACAGAGGGCATTTGGTCTGGGAGGTTGGCAGGTGGTTAGGAGGGGCAAATCGGGGGCCCCCTCACTCAATGCTCTCCAATATATCACCTCCCCAGACCATATAAAAACTACAAACAGGTATCTGCCTCTATCTCTGAAATCAAACAAAGGGGCAGAGGACACTGCAGAGCAGGACACTGCAGCACAGGAGCTAGCACAACAAAACTCACCCAAAACAGGAACCAAAACAAAAAAAAGCAAAAAGGAAATCCAAAACACTTCTGATCATAGGAAACTCCATGATTCAGGGAGTTGATACCTACCTCCAGCCAGAAGTAATGGTCAGATATCTCCCAGGTACATCAGCGTGGAGAGACACTGACAGCATTGATAAAATTGTGCAGGAAGCAGGAGAGAACATCGATATCCTGGTACACATAGAGACTAACGATCTCGCCAGCTGGTCAGTTGTGGAGACCAAGGAACACCTGACCAGGCTGGGAGACAAACTGTCATCCATTTTGCCCAGCATCTCCTTATCTGAGATCCTGCTGGCCTGGGAGAGGGGGCAGACAGTCAGAAGGTCAGAGAAGGGGAGATAGGGGAGCTAAACATGTGACTCAAGGACTGGTGCCAGGAAAAAGGACACAAATTTGTAGGTAACTGGCAACAGTTTTGGGAGTGAAAGTTCTTTAAATTCAATGGACTGCATCTGACTAAGGAGGGAGTCAGTGCATTGGGGCAGAGATTTGACGTCTTTGCAGAATATTTAAACTAGCAAATGAGGAGAGGGGTGCAGCACCCAATACATCAAATGGGAAGAACACCCCTTCCCCCTCAGCTAGTGATCAAACAGGAGTTCAGCATGTTTATAGTTCATTTGCATCACCAGGTAAGAAAAAAGGTCTGGCTCCCCCTACGACATGATGGGGAAATGCCGGACCTCGCCCAACAATTAACACACCAAAATCTGGCTAATTGAAAATCATGTACACAAATGCCCACAGTCTGGGAAACAAGATCCCAGACCTGCAGGCAACAATGGCAGAGGCTAAACTGGACATAGTAGCCATTAGCGAGACATGGTTCACCAGTAACCACACTTGGGAGACTTCAGTACCTGGCTATGTACTGTTCAGAAGAGACTGAGGTGCAAAAAGGGGGTGGAGTGGCCCTGTATGTCAATAAAAATATCAAAGCTACAGAAATTCAGAATAACATGCCCACAGTCTGGGAAACAAGATCCCAGACCTGCAGGCAACAATGGCAGAGGCTAAACTGGACATAGTAGCCATTAGCGAGACATGGTTCACCAGTAACCACACTTGGGAGACTTCAGTACCTGGCTATGTACTGTTCAGAAAAGACTGAGGTGCAAAAAGGGGGTGGAGTGGCCCTGTATGTCAATAAAAATATCAAAGCTACAGAAATTCAGAATACACATAAGGAGCTAGGAGAACTGTGGGTCACCCTGGGAAACAGGAAATGGGACAGCCATACGAACTGGAGTTGTCTACAGGCCTCCAGACCAGGGGGAGAACATAGGCACATTACTGTTAGAAGATATACAAAACATGACAGCTAAAGGGGAGGTTCTGATAATGGGAGACTTCAACATGCCAGATACAGATTGGTCGATACCAGCAGGAACATCCACCCAGAACTAGATACATGGTGGATTCCTTGCAGGAGGAGGGCCTCAAACAACTGGTACAACAACCCACAAGAGACAGGGCTATTCTAGATCTAGTACTGACTAATTAGGAAAGGATCATAGGTCTCCAGGTAGAAGGTCACCTGGGGACCAGTGACCATCACATGGTATGGTTCAGTTTGGCCACTAGAACTAAATCATCCAATTCCAAGGCAAAAATATGGGACTTCAGAGGAGCTGACTTTGATAAGATGGCCAGCAGAGTTAAGCTAGCTCTGGCAAAAAGAAAAACAGGTGAGGGGTACGGGCAAAGTGGTTAAGCATTAAGGATGCAATACTTGAAGCAACATCCCATTGTGTTAGAGAGAAAAGCAAGAGCAAAAGAAGGAGGAAACCACTTTGGTTCTCAAAAACAGTAGCAGAAAAGGTCAGAGCCAAAAAGCTGGCCTTCAGGAAATAGAAGAGAAAGCAGCAGAACAAAGATAGGGAGCATACCAAACTTCCCTAAGGTAAGCAGAGAAGTCAGTAAGGCAGGCAAAGGCCCAAACTGAGGGAGCACTAGCATGAACAGTAAAAGAAGAGGACAAGACTTTCTGTAGATATATTAGCAAATGGAGAAAGTCCAGAGGGGGTATTGCTAAGATCAAAGAGGATAAGGGGGAATGTGTGGAGGAGGACCAAGGAGAAGCATCTATCCTAAATAGATACTTCTGCTCAGTAATTACTGAGGAGAAGGTAGGGCAGGGGTGGTGGTGGTGTGCACTAGTCCCTTCACAAAAGAAAGGGTCCTATAAGAGCTCACTAAGCTCAGGGTGGACAAGGCAATTGGATCTGATGGCATACATCCCAGGGCACTAATGGACCTAAGGGTGGAACTAGCAAAGTCATTATCAGAACTGTTTAGTGAGTCTCTGAGCACAGGAGAGGTCCCAGAACACTGGAGAAGGGCTTGTGTGATCCTGCTTCACAACAGTGGTACCAGGGAGGAGGTAGGGAACTACAGATCAGTCAGTCTTACCTCAGTAGTGGGCAAGATTATGAAGGCACTCCTTAAGAAAAGGAGAGTGCAATACCTGGAATCCATAGGAGCACATGATCCAAGACAGCATGGATTTATAAAAGGAAGGTCCTGTCAAACTAATCTCATAGATTTCTTTGACTGGGTAACCAGAGTGGTGGACCAAGGGGGTGCAGCTGATGTTGCCTACCTTGACTTCAACAAAGCTTTCGATACTGTTCCACATAGAAGATTGATTAATAAGCTGGGTAGGCTTGGGGTGGGTCAGAAGTTGGTCAACTGGGTGGCAAACTGGTTGGCGGGCAGAAAATTGAGAGTGGTGATAAATGGTATACAGTCAGAAGAGATGCAAGTCACAAGTGTGGTACCTCAGGGATCAGTCCTGAGGCCAGTCCTCTTCAATATCTTCATTAGTGACATTGCAGATGGACTGGAGGGTAAGGTTTGTCTGTTTGTAGATGACATGATACAGATGGGTTGGGCAGAATGAGAAGAGATCTGGATAAACCAGCAAAATTGTCAGAAGAGTGGCAACTGGGGTTTAACACAAAGAAGTGCAAGATCATGCACATAGGGAAGAGAAACCCTGAAGCCACCTATAGGTTGGGAGAGGAGTTGCTGGCAATCACAAGGGAAGAAAGAGACTTGGGCATCATCATCATCACAGATGACCTGAAATCATCCAAGCAGACCACTAAAGCAGTAAGTAAGGCTAGAGGGATGTTGGGGTGTATTAACAGGGGTATCGCAAGTTGTAAGAGGGAGGTAATAATCCCTCTTTACAAGACACTGGTTAGGCCCCATCTGGAGTACTGCATGCAGTACTGGAAGCCGCACCTACACAAGGACATTAACAAGATGGAGGCAGTCCAGAGAAGGGCAACCAAAGTGGTGCAGGACCTGCATCAGAAAACATATGAGGCTAGATTAACAGAGCTCAATATGTATACCCTAGAGCAAAGGAGGGAGAGAGGTGATATGATCGAAACATTCAAACATCTTTAGGGCATTAACAAGGTGAAAGAGTCTAACATGTTTCAATATAAGAAAAATAGCTGGACAAGAGGACACAGCATGAGATTAGAGGGAGGCCATTTAAGGGGTAATGTGAGGAAGTTCTTTTTCACAGAAAGGGTGTGGATGTATGGAATGGCCTACCTCAGGAAGTGGTGGATATGAATACAGTGCAGGGCTTCAAACAGGCACAGGATAGACTTAAGGGAGCAACACAGATGAGTATGAATAGATAGGCTATTGGCAGAGTAAAGACCTGTGGCACATTCATAAGATAGAAAAAATGAGCAGACTGGACGGGCCTTGCGGTCCTAATCTGCCGTCAACTTCAATGTTTCTATGTTTCTATTTCTAACATTCAGATTCCAAATTAGACAGGTAAGACTGCACAGACATGCTGGGCCAAAAGGGCCTTTTTCTGCCAGCAGTTTCCATGTTTCCATGTTACTGCTTAAGATGCTGGCAAGTTGGGCTGAGAAGTGAGGCCTGAGATGTCAGAGGTTGGTCCTGGGGGAAGGACCTGAAGCCAGATTTTCAAAAGTGGGACAACTGAACATGTGCAGAAAAAAGTTATGCACTGGAGGGTTTCCTTGCAGAACTGTAATTTTTTCCGCATGCACTCAATTTACAGATACAGCAGGTTGCCATTTTGCAATCCTTTCCACAATTTACAGCAGCTTGTGCATATCTGTTTGTATAGCTGCAGAAAATTGCTATGCCTGATATTAGCAGGGGTAGCATTTTGTGTGCAGCTGCAAGAAAAAACAGAAATATGGTGGATGTACACACAAAATGCTGAAAATAGCATTTTCACAAGTGCAGGGATTTTCCCCTGCTCCAGGGAGTTGTGCACAAGCACTTAGACTTTGGGCCATGACAGGCTCTTTGAAAATGTGGTCCCAGGTGTCCCAGTGAATGCTTTCCTCTTTAGAAGGGAGAGCGGCACTTTCCATTACCACACCACTGCCCAGGTGACCACAATGATGGTGGTGGTGCATTTGGAGTGTGATGTAGTGGGGGGCACTGTCAGACTCTGGCACAAGGCCATGCATGCACATGCTCCTGGACATGCATGCCTGTACCGGGCATCAATCTCTTTGAAACTCCCAGTACAGCACAAAGTAGTGTGGCATGCAGTTCAGTAAAATGTGTATTTTTTATCTAAAATGCAGCTTAGGGCTCTGCAGAATGTTGGAATTCCATTGGTAGTGGATTTCTGACATTCACATTCCAAATTTGGCAGGTAGGACTGTGCAGACATGCAAGGACCTCAGATCTGCACCAGCCATACTCTTGATTGATGGCGTACTGTCCTTGGACCACATGCACATTGCCAATGCACTTAACATTGTGTTCACAGTCCTAAGCAGTGTGCTACCAGCAGACTACTTCAGCCCCCCACTGCTGACTGATCCTAATTCGGCCAAACAACCATCACTTAACTGCCTGGTCTTCTACTTTAAAGAAGTCTCTTAATCTGAAGCTAAAAAGTACCTGAAGAAGGTGCTGTGGAAATCTAGATATAACGGGGACACTCTGGACGTAAAATTTGTCAAGCTGGCCCTGGCTGAAATCCTAGGCCCACTCATCAAACTAATCAGCCTCTCCCTCTGCCTCTCACAGTTCCCCCAGAGATGGAAATCAGCCACAGTAACTCCAGTGCACAAAGGTGGTGACAGAACCCTACATAACAACTGCAGACTTATCTCCATACTCCTCCCTCTCTCCAAAGCCCTTGCATGGATAGTGGCAGACCAGTTATTCAAACACCTGAACAAATACCAACTTCTCTGTCCTGAGCAACACAGCTTCCGATCAGGTCACAGTACTATCACAGCCTTGTTTGAATTCGACAGACACATTCACCATTCAATTGATCAAGGTTTTCTGGTTGGAGCAACTTTTATTGACCTATCAAAAGCATTTGATAGGATGCATCACAGCCTCTTGCTGGACCAACTGTCAGCTACGGGACTCTCATCGGAATCAGTACACTGGTTCAGCAGCTACCTTCACAATCGCTCACAAAAGGTCAAAATGGGGGGGATCACCTCTGATAACAGACTAGTCTGCTCAGGGGTCCCACAAGGATAAATTCTGGGACCCCTACTGTTCAGTTTGTTCCTAAACAAACTGCCATCCACATGCCTGAGCCGAATGCTCCTATACACAGATGACGCGGTCATATTCAACAGCAACCCTAATCCCAAACAACTGGCGGTGGATTTCCAAATGGGGTTCTGAGCTTCTGAAAAATGGTTTACGGATCACAGACTAGTCATAAACTGCAAAGAAAAAATTAAGATTATGATGTTCGCTAGCACACAGAGTAAGCATAAGGCCGCCCCCTTACAATCAGGAACGCCAATTGAGACCCACTGGAACACATCCGGCAGTATTCCCACCACATCAACAACACAGCAAGGGCAATTAATACAAGAATAGGGATCCTATACAGGCATAGACACTGCCTAACATATGAGGCATTGAACCTGGCCATCAACAGCTCGATAGTCTCCCTTGTTGACTATGGCCTGGCAATCTACAGGTTGGTGACAGACACATCCTGAAACTACATCACCACTGCACTAAACAAAGTGGGCCGACTGCTCACAGGTGCAGAAAGACTAACACACACCTGTGAGCTCTACACCCAGGTGGGTTGGCTACAACTGAAGGACAGAATAAACTACCAAACCTGCCTCATCACCAAGAAATGCTCCCTCAACCAACTACCCACAGGGGTCCAGAATCTCCTAACTCCACACTCAAGCACTTGACCCACAAGGAACTCCTCCACTCAGACCTACAAAGTTCCCAGATGCTGCACAGCACTGGCACAATGTGCCTTTTACTATTGTGCTCCACTCTGCACCAATGCCTTACCTCCTGACGTTATCAATGCCACATCTATTGGATCATTCAAATGCAGACTCCGACAGCACCTAGTAAAATCTAGTAAATGTGACTGCTACCATTAGCACCCTCCCAGAGCATCAACCAACTACTTGCACTTACCTCCTGACAACTCATTGGGTAGATGGACCCCAGTCCCAGCACTTTAGGTTACACCTAGCCCCCCAATCATGACATCGCTCCCACTTCCCTATCCCCTCAGATGCTCCCAACTACCTTACTCCTTCCACCCATGTTTGCAACCCCTCCTTCTTCTCGCCTCTGAGAGCTTCCAAGAAGGGGGTTAACCTCTGATGCTGGCTAGCTGCTATACTGCCTAAGCTGTTTAATGCTGTTGTACCCTGTAACTTACCTCTACCATATGTAACCCTATCATCTGTACTGTACTGTCTATGTAGCTGACGTGGAACCTATAGATGAGCATCTGCTCACTGGTGTAATCTAAGACCTCAATAAATAAAATATAAAAATAAAATTTGATTCCCACTCAGCTGTTCCTAGAAGCAACATTAAGTGCCCCCCCCCCAATGAACAGGTCCCCTCATCAGATGGGACTGAGGGAAGCCATGACTCTCAGTTCTCCTGAGAGAGCCCACTGTACTGGGGAAACACCTTAAATGAGGACATTCTCCCAATGGACTGCCAAGGACTGAAAAGTGATAGAGATGTGATGAGGATGGGTCTGGAAGGTGGCCTGGCAAAGAAAAGCAGCATTGGCACAGGAGGATAAACATGTGAACAGAGCTCCTCTTTGTAGGCACATTGTAATGAAAAAAGTGGGGTTTCTTTTTCTCAGAATAAAATATCCTTCTAGCAATTGTTTGCTTTTAAAAAATAAGCATCAGTGTATGTAAGTCAGCAAAAAAAAAATTATATATGATAGTTTTGTTTACAATAACGTGTTTCCAACATCCTTTGAATCATAACCAGTGTATTTTTAATTTCCTCAAATATTTTTAAAACATCTTTATTAGTAATCTGGCAGTTAATGACTTGGATCAACAAAGATGGCCTTCACAAGAAATTTTTAAAAATCTCTACTGCTGGCATTATGTTTTGCCTAGTCAAACTTGATTCATACTGTGGATGTATTAGGATGGTGTCACAGTAATGTAGTACCTGGTTCTGATGGTAAAAAGTACAGCACCACAACAAGATGTTTAATGGTGGCCTAGCCAAAAGGCAGGAACTTTTAATAACGTCAAAATGACTTATTTCAGGAGTGAAATAATATGAAAACATGACAAATGGGAACAGTATACTGATAGTTTGCCAGAATTGCATAATTATTAACAAAAAAAAACCTACATGGGGAAATATTTTCTGACTAACAAATTCTGTTGCTGATGCCTTTGTTTACTATGAAGAAGAGAAATGGTTGATTTGTCAGTATCATCTTGATCCATAAATGGTGCAGTATTAGACTTCATAAGTCATAGTTTATCAACATTCTTCTGTTATTAAGCATTAGGGATTTATATAATTAAAGAAAAGGGACTAATAGACCCTGTTCAGGAAGAGACAGATACCATTCATTTATGCTTCTTGTTTTCACCTCCACTAAGTACTGAATTTTTACTCCCGGGGCTCCTTACTTTTTATCCCTGGTACATACAAAATGAATGGAAGCCAATCAACATAAATAGTGCTTCCTGACAAAAAACAGAAGTTTATCACATGTAAAACATGTAGGGCCTCATATTCACAGCCAGCCAGATGCGCTCGCACAACGGTGTGCCGCACAAATAAGATGGGCTGACTATCTCTGGTGCGATATTCAAACAGAATGTGCAATCGGAACAGACCGCACAATCTGTTTGAATATCAGACCTGGTTGCAGGGAGCACAGCAAGCGGCCATCATGTATGGCATGGTGCATCCAGGGTGTGGGTCTGAAGACCGCCCATAGTAGACAGCATGGCGCATACATGGATGTGTTGTGTCCCCCATGGGCAATATTCAGCCCACATATTCAGATGAACCCATATAGCATGCATGGTGCAATGGGGCCATTTGCATGCCCATTATGGGCTCTTCTGCATGGCTGCACTCCTGTGATGTGTGCTAGGCCAGCCCACCACAGCACCAATCACTGTAAACTAAAGAAAAATCTCCCGGCCCCCTTTCCATAGTGTAGCGTCCCACTCCTTGGCCCCGATCTCCATAAAATAGAATGTCTTCCATTGCCCCTTTTCCATAGTGTAGTGTATCCCTTCCCCATCCCAATCTCCAAAAACAAAAATTAATCCATTGCCCCTTTTCCATAGAGTAGTGTCTCCCCTCCCTGGCCTCCATCTCCTTAAACTAAAAGGTTGTCCATTGCCCCTTTTCCATAGTGTAATGTCACCTGTCCCTGTCCCTGATCACTGGAACACCATGCATAATCCCACACCCCGTTCCCTGGTGGCTAGTGGTCCCCCCACCCCCCCACCCTGGTAGACAGCAACCCACCACTCTGCACCCCCCATCCTGACCCATGCCGGTGACTGGCACAAGCCTCCTCACCCTGCCACAGCCAGCCACCAACTGAACTGTACCAGAGTGCGTACAGTAAATAGTTCATACTCATTGGTAGGGACAATGGAAGACATTCTGTTTTACTAAAATCATGGCTGGGGAGGGGGACACTACACTACACTATGGCAATGGGGATCTGTGATTATTTCCATATCCCTAGGATCAGGGCTGGGGGGAACTGTGCACCTGGTCCTAGACTGTGCACGGGGTGCCATCCCACCCACCCCCCGCATAGTTAAAGTGGGGTACTCCATTGTGCACTGCCCCAGAGTGGAAAGCAGGGCCAGGGGAGTTGCCCTTTGTTTTAGATCTGAGCTGGGATTCACCGTGCACCCATGAAGAAGACTGGGTTCCTTTGAATGTGTGGCCATTCAGCAGGGTCCGGGCGCAGGCTGCAGAATTCTCCTAATTTGCCGCCCTTCTGGAGTGGCGGGAGATTTTCTGCAGGAGGAAGCCAATTTCATCATCTGTGAAACATTGGAGGCCCCCAGATGTTTAATTCTGGGGGACTTCAATGTTTGGGCCGAAGACAAATCATCCAAGCTTGGTTACAACTTCCTCCAGACCATGTCATCACTGGGCCTATTGCAGGAAGTTTCCTCCATGACCCATCAGGGCAGTCACATGTTGGACCTGGTCTTTTTGCTGGGACTTGAGATTGAGAACCTTAAGACTGTTCGAGTCGGTTGGTCCGATCATTGCACGGTGGAGTTCTCGTTTGGGGCACCCCCTGAGAGCCCTCCCCCTGCCAAGATGGTAAGCTACTGCCTTTTAAGGGATTTTACCCCTGAGATTTTTCTGGTGGCAGCTGATCTGTCTATTGTGGGCACTGCATGAGGGGGGGTTTGTGCGCGGCAGTTGCTGCCTATAATAGGGTGTTGTCTGGGGCACTTGACTCCCTTGCACCAGTCTGTGTATGATCCAAATCCTCTCACTTAAGGTCCCTGTGGTTTGATGGGGAGCTTAAGGCGATGAAGGTTTTGGGTCGGAGGTTGGAGCACTGCTGGCAGAGGATGGGCCTAGGGGTGGACAAGCTGGCCCTGCGTGCTCACTATGGTGAGTACCAGGGGGCAATCAACTGTAAGAAGGCTGAGTTCCTATCCAGGGAGATTGCTGCCTGGAAGAATTGACCAACTGTGCTTTTTTGGCCTGTGGACAGGTTGCTAAACCCAGCCTATCTCCAGCAGAAAAAAGCTTTTTCAAATGCTTTTTGAGAAGAGTTTGCTCATTTTTTCTCAGACAGAGTGTCTTCCACCAGGCAAGGGATTCCACCATTGGGCCGATTTTCATCCAGCAATGATTGCCTTGGATGCCCGGTGAGCACTCCACTGAGTTGGGGCAAGTTTAGACCAGTGGAGGTGGCAGAGGTCATTGGGGTTGCTTCCAAGCTGAGGCACACATTCTGTGAACTGGACCCAGTGCCGACACAGTTCTTGATGGGATGTGTCGGCTCTGTTGGCCCAGTGTTTGCCTTGATTGCCCAGTGTTCCCTCTCAGAGGGAGTCTTTCCTGATGCCTTGAAGGAGGCATTGGTGAGACCCCTTCTGAAGAAGCCTTCATTGGACCCTGACATCAAGGCAAATTACTGTCCTAATTCCAACCATCCATTCTTGGGTAAGATTGTTGAGAAGATTGTGATGCTTCAGCTTGAGGAACACCTCATGGCTTTTGATTTATGTGAGCCTCTCCAGTCGGGGTTTTGTAGGAAGCACAGCACGGAAACTGTATTAGTTTGGGTGCACAATGACCTTCTCAGGGCGAGAGATCGAGGAGAGGGGACAATTCTCATTCTTCTTGATCTCTCCTCAGCTTTTGATATGGTGGACCATTGTGTGTTACTTGACGGCCTGAGGGAATTCTGTGGAATTGTTGGTGCTGGCTTCTGCTGGTTTGAATCCGTTCTCACAAACAGGAGGCAAAGGGTAGTGATGGGGAGTTTCTCCTCCTTCTCCCCTAGCCTCTTGTCTTGTGGAGTCCCTCAGAGTTCAGTCTTGTCACCAATGTTGTTCGATGTGTACATGCTTCCCCTGGGAGGGCTCATTAGGAAATATGACTTGGGTTTTCATTGCTATGCCGAAGAAACCCAGCTGTTTCTTTCTTTTGCACCAGGAACATCCAATGCAATGGACATGCTTAACAACTGTCTCACCGAAATCAGTGACTTGATGGCCTCCAGCTGGTTGTGACTGAACCCCAATAAGACAGAGGTATTGGTAGGGGAGTTGAACAGAGGGCATGATAGCATGGCCTCGGGTGCAGCGACAGGACTGGTCTTGGGTTCGTGCCCTTGAAGGCCTCCTTCAGGGTGCGTAACCTGGGTGTTATTCTAGACAGCGGTCTGACACTTGAGGCTCAGGTGTCAGCCATTGTTCATATAAGTTTTTACCATCTGAGAAATATCACCAGGATTAAGCCCCTAGCTCCACCCCTGGACCTCCCTACCTTAGTGCATGCCTTCATGATATCCAGACTGGATAACTGTAATGCACTCTACCTCGGGGTCTCGGGAGGTATCCTCCGCAGACTTCAGCTGGTGCAGAACACAGCTGCCAGGTTGCTGATGGGGCATAGTAAGCATTGCCACGTCACCCCGGTGCTGCGTGAACTGCACTGGCTGCTGGTCAAGTGGATGATCCTATTTAAGGTGGGCTTGCTCACCTTTAAGGCCCTACATGGTCTGTGCATTGATTACTTGGTGGGCCTCCTCATGCTTGCTGCCTCAGTCCACTCCCTCCACTCCTCCTCGAGGGGCCTCCTTGTGATTCTCAGGATGAGGCTAAAAACTGCCGGTGATAGAGTTTTTAGTGTCGCTAGCCCCATCTTGTGGAATTCACTTTCTCCATCAATACGAACATATGAAGAAACCAGCAGAAGGTCATTTGATCTATCAAGTCTGCTCATTTTGTAGGGTCTACAGCTTGAGCTACCGTCCCTGCCCCCTCTCCCCACTCCTCCCATCCTCCCTACCCATGACTCTTACCCTCAATAAGGGAGGCCCTTCAGTGGCCTCAAGGCCTCCATGTTCGAGCAGGCTTTTTACAACTCAGTCTTGTAAATATTA
Organism: Neoceratodus forsteri; assembly: GCA_016271365.2. Classification (NCBI taxonomy): domain Eukaryota; kingdom Metazoa; phylum Chordata; order Ceratodontiformes; family Ceratodontidae; genus Neoceratodus; species Neoceratodus forsteri. Next base: position 736,840,951 of record CM057454.1, read on the forward strand.
TTCTAGACTAACCTGTTTTTACTGACTGACCCAACTTTTTTACTTTATTTATTGTATTTTATGTAATTATATCATAATTTTATGTTTATTTTATTTATTGATGTTGTGAGTTCTATGTATGATGCCCACAGCCTCTGGGATTGGGTGTCTTTTAAATAACATTTGCCCTGCCTTGCCTTTAAAAATGTAACTATGCACCAGTGTAGCCAGCCATAGTTATGCTTGGGAGGGGTATCAATATTGTGATGCATGGCATATGCATGAGGGACCCCTCATTTGCATAGGTGCATCACAATATTGTGTGCAGTGGTGCAGTTGGAGGTGTGAGGCACATTGGTGGCCTTTGAATATGGCCACGTCCCCGATGGTCCACAGAAGTCCGGAGATGTGTGATGCATCCAGGGAAGTGCCATGCATCTCAACTGAATATGTTGGCCACAAAGTCAACTTTTCTGCAGTAAAGGCACTGTGGATCCTAAACAGAGTTAGTTAGAAAAGCAGGCAGCTGAACACCTTGCAGACCACTGTTAGTTGTCAGTAATTGGAAGCAGTTTGGCCTAGTAGTTATATTGTAGTGCAGAGCAGTGAACCTGCACACCCAGGTTTGAATTTCACAGCAGTTACTTACTCACTGTGTGACCCTTGAGCAAGTCCCTTTACCGACCTGAACTTAACCTGTCTGTAGTATTTCTATAACCTATCTCTGTGCTGGTTTAATTTCTCTGTGCACTGAAAACTGCAGCAACATTCTCTCACTTTCCAGTCCATCATTGCAACGTGTTTTAGTATGTAGTTCTTATGAAGGCACTACAAAAAACCAAATTCCTCTCCTTTCCTAGCCCTTGAGGCATTCCAGGATTTCTGAAGGTTTTTTTTATGACTAGGGAATGGATGAGTCGTAAACATACGTAGGAGCATGGAGACATAAAACATGTTGGCAGATAAAGGCCTATTGGTCCCATCCAATCTGCCAAAGCCTGCCTAGTTATGTGACTATTCCCTTGGTAGTCCTCATTGCCTCCCCTCTCTCCCCCAACTGCTCCCATATGCACCATTCCCAAGCACACCACAGCTGAGTACAGCACCTCCAGATATGGAATTCCCTGAAGCCACCTGTTGTACTCTCCTGGACAAGTAGGACTCAAACCTTCAAAAAATAATGCTGGTGAGTCCCACATGGTGCCTCAAGTAATCTAAAAGCACCCCATGAACCATTGTGTCAAACACCAACGAGAGATCAAGAAGGACCAGGTTGGACCAGTACTCTCTGTCCCTTGCAATGAGAAGATCTTGGAACACCTTGACAAAAGCTATTTCCTGGCATCCTGTTTGAGCCTCCCTACCACCAAGTTCATGGAGTTTCCCCCTGATGCCCTTGTTACCACTCATCTCACTACTGTGCCTAATGTTTATATCACTGATGTACTTGAATACCCCAATCATGTCTCCCCTCCTCCTCCTGTCCTCCAGTGTGTGCATACTGAAATCCCCCAAGCACTCATCATAACACCTTTCTTTTTGTAATATCATTTTGGTAGCCCATGGCTGTGCTGCCTCCAGCTTATCCCTGCCCTTCCTCAAGTGGTGGCTCCAAAATTACATGCAGTACTCTAGGTGAGGTCTAGGTCAAACCAGGGACCTATCCAGGAACACTTTTGCCTCCGTCTTTCTGCTAGTGATCCTCCTGCTATTGCATCCAGTATTAGGTTTATCTTTCTCACACCCTTATTACACAGTACCATTGCCTTCAAGATCTGAAGTATCTCCCCCCCAAAAAACACCCTTTCCACTGTTGTGCTTTCCACTACCACAAATACTGTATTCCAGTCTCATGTCCCTAGCCCCTGTATACATTAACTTGCAATTACAAAAAAAAGACAAGGTGCTGTCTCAAGGTGTTGGCTGGAAACAAAACAAAAATCTAATATAAAATGCACGCTGAAAATAGAGTTTGAATCGATGTTTCGACCATACTGTAGGTCTTCTTCAAAAATTATCAAAAAAGGAAAAAAGCATAGTTAGTGGAGAAATAATGGAAAATAAGGGATATACAGTATATGTGAAGAAAGAAAACTGGTGGAAGATCTGGGAGAAAAAGTGATTAATAGGCAAAGTAAGAATAGAAGCAGAAAACCAAAAAGCTGATGATGGGAATAAAGAGGCTTAGTAGGAGTGAATAAGCTGGGCAGTCCTCTAGTGGGATTAAATTAACAGGGCATAGTATGAAGGCTGAAAGGTGACAAAGGTAGGGGAAGGCAATAGAGACATCTGGAAGAAATGAAAAAGGATATGCACACATAGCTGGAAAGCCCATCTATGTGCCCCCCCTCCACACACACACACACAGTATGGAAGTGTGTGCAGGCATACCCACATAGGCAAATGTACTTTGCATGCATGAAAGCAAAGCTGTGATGGGGGTATGGTGAAAAGTACAGACTACAGTGGTAAACCATGGAGCAACTAAAGGATGTTATAGAAAAAAAGTCAGTTGTTTAAACCAGAGAGCTGCTGGGAGCCTAGACAGATGATAAGCTTGATTTCTGCTTTTTTTTTCCATTGGGCAGCATCCCAGAAACCTTGCTGAAAGACACAAACAGATTTATCACTGACATTATGGTCCCAGGAGGTAAAATGGGATACAACGTATTTATAAGTGTCTCCATTCCTGACTGCTCTGTAATGTTCCCTGAATCACTCAGCCAGGCATCTACCAACTTCTCCAATGTAGATAGCTGCACACTTCCTGCAAAGAATACAAAATAAAAATAAAATGCTAGAAATTCATGACAACTCCTCGGTTACATGAAAAACATCTGTGGGACCTTGAATTTCAGTGACTCTAGAAATAAATTTGCAGGTATAACAGTGGGTTCTGTAACACACTTTGGCACTTGCTAGGAAGGAATTGTTAGGGGTATGGAGGCTGCCTTACAATTATTTGCATTATACTTCAGCTGCCACATCCTTGACCACCTCTCCATTCTTTTCAGATCCTTCTTCCTGGCCCTAACACCTTCTCATTGCCCACTGTTCCACAGATTTGTATGTTGTCTGTGAAGAGGCATATCTGTCCCTGGACCCTCTCTACTAGGTCACCTATAAATATGTTAAAGAGATGGTCCAAAAACTGATCATTGGAGCACCCTGCTTGTGACATCCGTTACCCCTCAGGGCTCTCCATTTAGGATTACCTTCTGGCTACTTCCACCAAGTCAATTTTTTTACCAACCTCATGATTTGATCCCCTACCCCCAGGTTCTTTACCAGCATCCCATGTGGGATGGAGATGAAGACTTTGCTGAAATCTAGGTACAGGGCATCTACTGTCTAACCTTATTCACTGCCTTTGTTATCCAATCACAGGATTCAATCAGGTTTGTCTAGCATGACCTCCCACAGGTAACACCATGCTGTCTGTAGTTCTGCAGGTCACTGGCCTAAAGAAATCACACTATCATTTTATTTATGATAGATTCCAATAGTTTCCATACTATGGACATCACACTGACTGATTTATAGTTGCCTGGCTTGTCTCAACCCTCAGTTTTGCATAGGGGTATTACATTCACTGTCCTCCAATCCTCCAGCACTTCCCCTGTCCCTAAAGAGCAATTGAAGAAACCTAGTCATGGTCAGAATCACTCTGAATCCCAGTCCTTTCACAGAAGAAAGGATTCTGAAAGAACTCCTAAAACTGAAAGTGGACAAAGCAATGGGGCCTGACGGAATTCACCCCAGAATTCTAAAAGAATTAAGGGGAGAACTAGTGATACCACTAACTATCCTTTTTAACAAATCATGGGAGGATGGTGTAGTACCTGAGGACTGGAGGAAGGAGGATGTGATTCCCCTTCACAAAAGTGTGAGCAAGATAGAAGCAAGAAACTACAGACCTGTCAGTTTGACCTCTGTGGTAGGGAAAGTGATGGAATCACTTCTGAAGGAAAGAATTGCTGAGTACTTAGAGGCCAGTGGGGCACAGGACCCAAGGCAGCATAGGTTCACAGCAGGAAGATCATGTCAGACGAATCTAATAGATTTCTTTGACTGGGTGACCAAAGTAGTAGACCAGGGAGGGGCTGTGGACATGGCCTACCTAGACTTTAGCAAGGCATTTGACACAGTCCCATACAAGAGATTAATAATCAAATTAACCAGCCTGGGAGTGGATCCCAGGGTGGTAGCCTGGGTAAAACATTGGCTGGACAACAGGACACAGAAGGTAATTGTAAATGGAGTCCACTCTGATGAAAGAGGGGTTACTAGTTGGGTACCGCAGGGTTCAGTATTGGGTCCAGTCCATTTTAATGTCTTTATAAGTGACATTGCAGAGGGACTGGAAGGAAAAGTATGCCTCTTTGCAGATGACACAAAGATCTGCAACAGGGTTGATACACAAGGAGGCGTGGAAAGGATGAGAAGGGACTTGGCAAGGTTGGAGAAATGGTCAGAAGTATGACAGCTTGATTCAATGCAAAGAAATGCAAAATAATGCACCTGGGAAACAAAACCCAGGGAAAATTACATAATGGGGAGGTAGTAACAAAAACAAAATGGAAAGGGACCTGGGGTAATCATATCAGATGATCTTAAGGTTAGCAAGCAATGTGAGAAGGCAGTAGGGAGGGCTGGGGGGATACTGGGATACATAGGGAGAGGCATCACCAGCAGAAAACAGGAAGTTGTTATGCTTCTGTACAGACAGTTGGTGAGACCCCATCTGGAGTACTGCGTCCAGTTCTGTAGACCCCATCTCCACAAGGACATAGACAGGATGGAGGCAGTCCAGAGGAGGGCAACTAAAATGGTACAGGGTCTACAAGAGAAGCCATACAAGGAGAGACCAAAGGAAATTAATACATATACCCTTGAGGAAAGGAGGGAGAGAGGAGGGACATGATAGAAACTTTTAAGTACCTCAGTGGAATCAACAAAGTCCAAGAGGGCAGCATATTTCAGAAAAGAGATGTGCAAGAACAAGGGAACACAATTTGAAGATAGAGGAAGGACGGCTCAGGGGCAATGTGAGGAAGTATTTTTTCACAGAGAGGCTGGTGGACACATGGAACAGCCTTCCTGAGGAGGTTGTGAGGTCTAAAACTGTGGGAAAATTCAAGAATGCATGGGACAGACATAAGGCAATCCTTGTGGGAGTTAGGAAGAAATAGGCTGTTGGTTAACTAGGATCTGCAGCTTATCCTGTAGGTAGGGAAATGGACAGACTAGGTGGGCCAAGCAGTCCTTATCTGCCATCAGTCTATGTTTCTATGGTCCAGCCAGGACCTGCTTCTTCTCCTTTAAAACTTTCAGATGCATCCCATCTGGGTCCATTGATTTATTCACATTCACGGACGAGTCATCTTTAATGTCTTTATAAGTGACATTGCAGAGGAGCTGGAAGGTCTGCCTCTCTGCAGATTACACCAAAATCTGCAATACAATGGACACTCTGGGGGATGAAAAGGATGCACAGAGACCTGAGAAACTCATGAAGTGGTCAAGGGAATGGAAACTGGGTTTCAGTGCAAAAAAATGCAAAATCATGCACTTATGGCACAGAAACCCAGGGGCAGAGTACAAAATGGGAGAAAAGGTAGTGACAACCACCAAACAGGAAAGAGTCCTGGAGGTAATCATACTGGATAACTTAAACATGGCCAGGCAGTGTGACAAGGCAGTTGGGAGGGCCAGTAGGATGCTGAGTGTGCATAGGGAGGGGTATCACCGCAAAAGGAGGGAAGTGGTGTTGCCTCTGTGTAGATCGCTGGTGTGGCCCCACTCAGAATACTGAGTCCAGTTCTGGAGGCCACCACTCTGGAAGGACATAGACAAGTGGAGGGTGCCTAGAAGAGGGCAACTAAAATGGTGCAGGGTCTGCATTAGAAGCCCTGCAAGGAGAGACTAAAACACCTCAACATATACACCCTGGAAGAAAGGAGGGAGTGGGGGGATATGATAGAGACCCTTAAATACCTCACAGGAGTAAATAATGTACAGTGGGGAGTATTTTTCAGAAAACAAGATGCTGAGGAACAAGGGAACATCCAATGAAGTTTGAGGGGTGTAAATTCAGGAGAGATGTAAGGAAATACTTCACAGAAGGAATTGTGGTTGCCCTGAACAATCCTCCAGTGGAGGCAAAAACAGTGGTGGGGTTGCAGAATGCATGGGATAGGCATAAGGGAATCCTAGTAGATAGGAAGGGGGAGTAGAATGAGCTGAGAATCAAGTAGGGTCTGCAGTGACTCATAGGTAGGGAAAAATGGGCAGAGTTTAATGCCTTATATGCCCTTCAGCACTCTCTCCTGCATGCTGGGCTCCTGTGGGTACAGGATGAAACAAACATTGGATGGATATGTCTTATTTCAAATCTAAGAAGCCATACTGTTCATTCTAAATAACAAGATGGATTCCAGAAACTGAACTTTAAAGCAGCAGTGCATGATAACAGTGAACATTTTGACCTATACGTTATACCGTAGTACTTTTTTCCACATTTGAAATAATAATATAAGGAGTGTTCCTTTTAATGTGGCTTGGAACAGATTCTCATCAATATTCTCAGCTGCTTTTGTATGCTTATTGTCTGAAAAGGTCAGGGAGGACTGCCTGCTACATGCTACTTCATTTTAGTCACAGCAACAGAAGTAATGTTAAACAATGGGTGTTCAAAAGCAACAAAGAATACTGATGAAAACTTGGTCTGAGTCATATTAAAAGGAGCCCTCCTGTTATTATTTCAGATGTGAAAAAGTACTAAAGCAGATTTAATAAAAGGAGGGCTCCTTTTAATATGGTTTTCATCAGTATTCTCTGTTGTTTATGAGCACCCACTGTTTAACATCACTTCTGTTGTAATTATAATGAAGTATCAGGCAGCAGGCTGTGGTCCCTGACCTTTTGAGACAATAAGTGTACAAGAACAGCTGAGAATAGTAATGAAAATGTGATCCGAGCCACAGTAAAAGGAGCACTCTTGTACTAAAGCAGACTCAAAATGGGGAAATTAGGGCAACATTCAAGTCTGGAGATATGGGGCAATCAAAAATAGAATAAAAAAGTAGAGAAAGGAAGTAGAATGGAGGTTGGAAGACAAATAGAAAGACTGGATGTAGACTCAAGGTGTATTCTACCTTAATCTGGCAAACCATTTAGGACCGAGGACTGAGGCTTTATCCACACAAAGTGTGGGGATCTGCTTGGAATGAGCATATCCCCACTGTGTGCCTGGGGAACATGTGGGACTATGTGAGAATGGATGCAATCCACAGTCCATGGTCCTGCCCCCTGCTGGTATGGAGCACCTGAACTGCAGCTGTGGGTAGCACCACGGGTGCCATGGCCAATATCACCGAGTATCCAGTTGAATGCCCCAATTCACTCTGTAGTGGATCCGCCATTCCATGTGGCATGGGTGTCCATGGAATATGGCAGCCCATGCTGGTCCTCCTTGGCAGACATATCCCCCTTTACCAAATGCCCAGACATTGAAATTGTGACCAGATGGTACAAATGACACCCCCAGCCCCACACCTCTGCATCTGGGGCTGAGAGCCAGTGGGGAGTAAACCATTAATATCCTGTTGGTGATGGGATGACCAGACAGGTTGGGGGTGTAGCCACTACAGCACGGTCTAGGGCATGTGCCTTCTCTTCTAGCCATGCTTGTTGCCCTGGCAGTGCCAAGAATTGCATGCATGTCTGCATTCACCCCACCCCCTACCAGGCCCAGTGACGAGATAGTCACGTGGTCAGGGATTGGGTGTGGTGTAGTTGCACAGTCATGGCTATGGATACTGTTAGGAGCCCCAAACAGTAGGTGTGCATCCTGTATGTACGGGCACTCTGCATCTCTCCAAGGCCATCTGTAGGTGAAGACCTGCTGCATGAAATGTGTGAATTGAGCCATTAAAAGATGGCAGCTGCACTGGGCTCATGTTGTCTTGAGCTCTGAGTTCATGAGCTCTGTGTTTTGTTTTCTTTTGTTTTCTTTTTCATGTTTAGATAAAGTGTTTTAGCACTTTCAAGGTTTTTGGGCAAGGCTGAATTTTATTTCAGTCTGTTGCTCCGAGTCTGTGTCTGTGTCTGTGTCTGTGTCTGGTTTGGTTTGGTGTCTCGAATCTCAAGCTGGCATTTGTCTCACCTCAGTTCACCATATTTTACATACTTCATATATAATACTACACATTGTCTTAGGCCTTGTATCTCCTGGCTTTACTGTTTAACCCATGTATTTTCAAGTTGAGCCGCCTGCCAACCTTTTATATTTGGAGTGGTGTCACTTTTAAGAAGGAGCACTTGATCAGTTGAACTGCTCTAAAATGGAATTGAGCCATGGTTCTGGCTTGAGCAAGCTGATCCTATTCCTGGTTGACCCTCTATTCTGATGGGTTCTTACAGCATCCTTTGGTCGTGTACTTTTGGTTCAGCAGCAGCTCCTGCTTGAAGAGCATCCTTGGAGTTTATCACTGTCATGATCTTCGGACGTTTGGATTTTATAACATCTACATCTACAGAAGTACAGCAAGTTCTGGCAAAATTCCCTCTTTTGTGGAGTGAAGTGGTTGTGAGAGCACCGGTTTTTTCTCTCCTGTGGTGTGGACCTAGTGTGTTCAGCAAGGTACTTGATAGAAGTGAGTAGCCCTACTTTTCATTGTCTAAGTACTTCACCGTGTGCTTTGCTTTGGGGAATCATTGTGAGAGGGCATCCCCCTGTTTCTGTGCCAGGCTGTGCTCAACTTGGATATCTGCCAGACTGTTTTCCAATTTTGCCCTCTGCCTGTGGTTTGGCGACTGCTCCAAATGACTCTATTTCATAGCTTCTGTCTCTAGACACTCCATGACTATCTGGAACTATTAGGTCTACCTGCTACCTGGTGGCAGCAGGTTGAGGGTTAGACTATTAAAGCAAACATAAACATTTTATTTCTTAGCATGTTTAGACTCAAATTTTTAGTTGTTTTTAGTGTAATTAGTTTATGTTTTATATGTTTCGTATGCTTGGGGGCCTAAATGCTTACATATGTATTATTAATTTACTGTGTGAGAGTGTGCTTGGGGTTGGATATTTTTTGGGGGGGTTAAATGTGAATTAATAGGGTTGTTGAGGCTTAAACTTTTAGAGATATTGTTCTTTGTCTTGTTATAGGTGAAGGTTTTGAGTGGATATTTACTGGGTAATTCATCTTTTTAGTTGGTTAGTGTTATTTAGGTCAAGATGTGTAGAGGCATTAGCTTGGTTAGACACATCTACACTAGTGACCACTTGTGGCAGCTCTGTCTATTTGTGGGAACCTCATTAGCTCTCTCTGCAGAGGTCCTCAGACACTGCAGGGAACTGGGGATTCAATAAAGATGGGGCAAACACTACAGAGTGTTCCCATATATGATAGTGGGGAAGGGGGGGTTGCATTGGTCTGGTAGGGATTAGGAGATACTTGGGGAGGAGATGGAATCAGAATCAGGAACGGGGCCTGCTATGTCTCATTTACCTCCCCATGGCCCTGCCTAATTTCAATGAGCAGGTAGTTGTCCACCAGCACTACTCTCCCCCTTGGGCCATTCTGTGTAATGCAAGATCACTGAGGAATAAGATGGCAGTAATGGAGGGCTCCATTGCTGATTCCTCAGCTGACCTTGTTGTATCACAGAAGCCTAATTGGACAATGACTCTGGACCTGTTCTGGGGTATGTGTCTCACCAGATTTCTCCATGGTGTATTGCCTGAGATGGGATTGCAGAGGGGGTGGGATGGCCATCTGTTTTAGATCCACTTTGGGACTCACTGCACTCCCTATGAGAACCTTCAGGTCTGTTGAATGTGTGGTGGCTAGATGCAGTCCATGTGTTAGTGGCAGGATCATTTTCATCTACTGACCTTCAGGTGGTGGGAATGATTTTCTACAGGAGCTGGCAGACTTCATTTCAGAACAGATATTGGAAGCCCCCAGGCTGTTGATGCTGGGGGATTTTAATGCCTGGGTCAATGACAAATCCTCACAATTTGGACAGGAATTCTTTCAGTTGATGTCATTGCTGGAACTGACATAGGCCATTGCCCCTGAAGCTCATCAGCATGGTCACACATTGGACCTGATCTTATCATAAGGACTTGACATTAGTATGGTCAAGGTTGATCCAGTCTTTTGGTTGGACCATCATGCAGTGTTGTTCCATGTGAGATCCCCTGTTTGACTATCCCTTCTTTGGAGATCATCTGGCACCATCTGAAACAAAATTTGGAGCCTAACAAGCTCCAGGAGGTACTGGATGTCTCAGATATATTGCTGACCTGTGCACAGGGCCCAAAGAAGGCTGTGGAGTACTGTAATACAGTGCTTGCAGCCTCCTCGGACTCAATTGCAAACTACTGTGTTTGTCCCTTGATGTTCTAATGTAGTTCACCATGGTATTGTGCTGAACTGCATTGGCTAAGACTAAGAGATGGAGGTTGGAGGATTTCTGTAGAGATTCCCAGTTGCTGGAGGACAGGTTGGTGTTGAGAACTCACTATGCTGAGTATCAATGGGCAGTCAACCTGAAAAGGTAGAGTTCCTGTCAAGGTCAATTGCTGCAGGGAAAAATCATCCAGTACAGCTTTTTCATACTATAAACAGGTTGCAAAATCCTCCATGTGTGCAGTCCATTGCAGCCTTTTCCACATAAAAGTGCAAAGAGTTGCGACACTTTTTCACTGACAAGGTGCTGGCCATCAGATCTAGGATTTCTTTGAGTGGCCTGTCATGAGCCGGTAGTGGTCACACCTTTGGTGATGCCGATCTGCCTGTCTGGGTTGCATTTTAACCTGTTTCTGAGACTTAGGTGCTCAGGATGGTCTCTAGTTTGCACACAACTAGCTGTATACTGGACTGGGGACCAGCATGGCTTATCCTTGGCTGTGGCAAGTTCCTGGACCCGGTGTTCACGGAGATAATTAATGGGTTCCTTGAGGGAAAATGTCTCTCCATCTGCCTTACAAAAGACTAAGATTAGATGGTATCCAGTGAGGAAGGTGACTGAATATGAGTGATCGTTAAAACGATGACTCATATTCAGCACTTTTCTCCTGGGCTACCCTGGAAGGATAGCGATACTACGCAACCGCGAGTGTACTGCAGGGCAACAGGAAAGGGGGGTGATAGCGAGGGGAAGGGGAGGGACAGGGAAGAGGTTTTGGGGGACTGCTGTACCTGATGCTGCTGAGCTAGCCATGTGGTGTGGGTGGCTAGCTCAGGTGAGGCAGGTACAGGGTTTGGGACCAGATACGGGAAACTTTTGCTGCTGTCTGTGGCACTTAATTTTATCCCAATGCAGGGATATTGCCCCTTCCCTGACATGCACCCCCCTGGAGTTGAGAATCCTTTATCAAGGGGGTGCGGGAGGGCACAGCCCCCCAGCAAAAACACTTGTTTAGTTGTCCGGTTGTCTCGTCGCCCTGGAGTGTATATTGCTGATTTGTTTTTTGGTGATATACACTTGCCATAATAGCGATCACTATTTTACCTTCACTATTATGACATGAAACCTGGTTAGAGCTCTCCTAAAAAAAGCTTTCCTTGAATCCTGACATTCTAATGAACCTGTCTCTGTCCTCCACTTTTTCGGGAAGGGTATTAAGAAGATGGTGGTGGAGCAACTGGCTGACCATCTGGAGTATTTTTCCATCTGCAAACCTCTGCAGTCAGGCTTTACGTTCCATCGCAGCACAGAGACTGCTCTCATCAGGGTAACTTACTATCTTCTCCTAGCAAGAGACAGAGAATATTGTTCTGTACTGGTGCTCCTGGATCTCTCATCAGCATTTGACACAGTGGGCCCTGGGGTGAGTGCTATGGGATCACCTGAGGACCAATGTGTGCCTCACCAACACGGCTCTTCACTAGTTTGAGTCCTACATAAGCAGGAGAATGCAGCAGGTAGCTCTGGGTAATTTTACCTCTGGGGCCTATGCGTTATCCTGTGGAGTTAGTCAAGGCTTGTTTCTCACCCCATTTTGTTTTCTGTGTTGCTACTATTGGGGGAGATCATTAAATGGTACAATGTGGAGCTTCACTGCTATGCAGATGATACAAGTTGTACCTGTTTTGTTCTCTTGGCAAATATTCTGGGGCTTCTGTGTTGAGTCAATATCTGGCTGAAATAAATGACTGGATGGCCTTGAACTGGTTATGTCTCACTCCAGGAAAAACAGAGGCTATGGTAATCAAACTGGGATGCTTGGGCTTGGCTGCTATGGAAGGTTTGGCTCTTCCTTTGGTGGGTGGCCAATCTCTTATGGCAGCTGATGCAGTGAAGGACCTGGGGGTCATTTTGAACCATGGACAGATATTAGAACAACAACTGTTGGCTGGGGTCTGATCTAGCTTTTACCATCTCTGAAATATCACCAGGATCAAGATGTATCTAGCTCAGGCAGACCTGGTGATGATCACACATGCTTTCATCACCTCTAGGTTGGAGTACTGCAATGCTTTTTACATAGGGTTTTCTGGAGGTTTGATGCAATGCCTGCAGCTGGTCCAGAATACTGCAGCCCGACTGATAGTGGGCTCCTCACAAAGTCACCATATCACTCTGGTCTTGCATGCACTGCACTGACTGCCTATGCAGTGGCACATTACCGTCAAGATTTACTTGTTAACCTACAAGGCCCTACACAGTTTGGGACCAGACTACTTGAAAGAGCTCCTTGTTCCCTACCACCTAGTCCACCCTCTCCACTCCACTGATGGGGCTCTGCTTGTTGTCCCTCCCTTTTGGCTGTGACTTTCAGGGCAGAGAGCATTTGGAATGGCTGCTCCAGTTTTATGGAATTCTTTACCTCAATATATTTGCACAACCAACAAGGCTGTCTCAAAACCTTCTTGTTTGAACAGGCATTTCTTAATTTACTTATCTATGCCTAGTATTACTTAATTTTATTCAATTGCATTTTTAAATGTTGCTTTGACTTACAGTAGTTTTTGTTCAGACTTTTACATGTAAATCATGAACAAGGCTCAGAGCCTGTGTGATTGGATGGTTTATAAATAAAGATTGCCTTGATATGGCTAACAAAAGATCAGAAAAGAATATTCCTGCAGGGCCAGATATCAAATGAGCAGATCCAAATAAGACTGCTGTAATAGTGTGATTTTAAAAAACATAGAAACATAGAATTTGACGGCAGATAAGGACCGCTTGGCCCTCCCAGTCTGCCCATTTCCCTACCTGATGGATAAGTTGCAGATCCTAGTTAACCAGCAGCCTACTTCTTCCTACCCCCACCCCCTAGAATTGCCTTATGACTGTCCCATGAATGCTTGAATTCCACCACTGTTTTTGACTCTACAACCTCCTCTGGAAAGCCGTTCCATACATCCACAACCCTCTCTGTGAAAAAATACTTCCTTAAATTACCTCTGAGCCGCCCCCCTTCTATCTTCAAATTGTGCCCCCTTGTTCTTGCACACCTCTTTTTTTTTGAAAGATGCTACCCTCTTGGACTTTGTTGATACCCTTGAGGTACTTGAAAGTTTCTATCATGTCCCCTCTCCCTCCTTTCCTCGAGGCTATACATATTAAGCTCCTTAAGTCTCTCTTCATATGTCTTCCGGTGCAGACCCTGCACCATTTTAGTTGCCCTCCTCTGGACAGCTTCCATCCTGTCTATGTCTTTGCGGAGATTGGGTCTCCAGAACTGCACGCAGTACTCCAGATGTGGTCTCACCAGCTGTCTGTACAGAGGGATTTTAAAACTCCTCTTTTGATATCTAAACTTCAAATAGGAGGCAGTATGGTGCAGTGGTTTAAGACTCTGAGCTGCAAATCTGGAGACCTGGGTTTGAATCCCACAGCCCCCACTCGCATACTGTGTGACCCTGAGCAAGTCAATTAACCTCCTCGTGCTCCCAGGTTGCACTTGCAAACAAGCTTTCAGCTTAGTGTGTCTCACCTGGTAAAATAATTGGTTAAAAAAAAAAATAGATTTGGTGTTTTGGACCTGGAACATGATAATTGAGTAGAAGAAACACTGGAAGTTGAAGGTCCCTCAGACCCTTACCCGATATTATACAATGGCAAGAAAGAATCTTGGACTGTGATTGGTTAGTTTGGGGCTGAACCCAAGGCGTTATCCCAGCATAATGCCACAGGTCTAGTCTCAGCACTGTGAACCAATGCAGATGACCTCTTGGAGCTAGATGACCTCTTTTTTTGCATCTCCTCTTAAGAAACAAAATATTTTTCCACTCTAATAAAAACATTCTTTAAAATTAATTTTATTTTATATATAACAACAAGCCATTGTACAATAGGAGTAATGCACTCCAGGGTATGTGTCATCCTGGGATAACGCCATGCCTGGGGTATTGGACGCACTTGGCCTGCGGCCTCGTGCCCAACCCCCCCAGGCGTGGCGTTATCCCAGCACAACACACACCCTGTCATGCATTATTCCTTTATATTCCAACATGGAAATCTCATGTAATAGCACTGTAATCAATAATGACTCACTTTACTGTCTTGAACTTAGTGGACATTTTAGAAACTATTATTGAATTTAGGGCAATTCAGAAATTATAACTGGAAGAGCCTTTTGACCTCTCACGATATCTTGACTTTTCAGAAAACATGGTTAGCAATAGCAGCTAATGTTAATATTTAAGCAATAAGGCATGACAGGGTGTGTGTTATTGAGTAATAATATCACTTATTGGGTGGGTTGAGGCTTGAGGCTTCACCTCATGCATCCACCACCTGAGGAGTGATGTTATTACACAATAACACACATCCCAGAGTGCTTTATTGCTATTATACAATGGCTCATTTGAAAATAATTATAAAAAGTAAAAAAAAAAATGTAATGACATTTTTATTTATTTGCTTTTTTGGGGGGGGGCTGGAAGGCATACATTGGAAGTACCAGAAAAAGTAGTCCACTAGGTGGTGCTGGTGCCTCATGCTTTGTGTAATGCAGTTCCACTCAGGTTAGTTCATATAAGAAATATCAATAGAATGAATGTAGGGATTTTCTTCATGTAGAGCCAGGGTTCATCCAAGAACCGAATACAAACTGAACTCGAACCTTTCGATTTTTGCCCAATCTGAACCAAACTTAAACCCTAAAAGAAAAAACAGATGGGGGGCGTGGCCTGGCACCGAGCAAGATGGATGTCTGACTTCTGAGCTCCTCATCAACAAAAACTATCTAACATCATATTCTGTCATCTAATCCAGATTTAATACTTTATCTATGAGAACAAGTAGATAAAAAAAAAACACTACAGCTAATCTGCTAAATTATTAAAGAGAAACACTCTGAAGACGGGGGGTCAATACCAGTCCATTTACAGAAGAAAGGGTTCTGAAAGAACTAATAAAATTGAAGGTGGACAAAGCAATGGGGCCTGATGGAATTCACCCAAGAATTCTAAAAGAACTAAGGGTAGAACTAGTGACACTGCTGACTACTCTCTTTAACAAATCATGGGAGGATGGGGTGGTACCTGAGGACTGGAGGAGGGCAGATGTGATTCCTCTTCACAAAAGTGGGAGCAGGACAGAGGCAGGAATCTACAGACCAGTTAGTTTGACCTCAGTGGTAAAGAAAATGATGGAATAACTTCTGAAGGAAAGAATTGTTGAGTACCTAGAGGCCAGTGGGGCACAGAACCCAAGGCAGCATGGATTCATGATGGGAAGGTCATATTCAGATGAATCTAATAGATTTCTTTGACTGGGTGACCAAAGTAGTAGACCAGGGAGGGGCTGTGGACATGGCCTACCTAGATTTTAGCAAGGCATTTGATACAGTCCCACACAAAAGATTAATACACAAGATAGCCAGCCTTGGAGTGGGTCCCAAGGTGATAGCCTGGATAAAAAATTGGCTAGACAATAGGACACAAAGGGTAGTACTAAATGGAGTACACAGTGAAGACAGGAGGGTTACTAGCGGGGTACCACAGGGTTCAGTACTGGGACCGGTCCTTTTTAATGTCTTTATAAGTGACATTGCAGAGGAACTGGAAGGAAAAGTATGTCTCTTTGCAGATGACACAAAGATCTGCAACAGGGTTGATACACAAGATGGAGTGGAAAGGATGATAAAGGACTTGGCAAGGTTGGAGGAATGGTCAAATGTATGGCAGCTCAGATTCAATGCAAAGAAGTGCAAGGTAATGCACATGGGAAACAAAAACCAAGGGGAAGCGTACACAATGGGGGGTGAGATACTGACAACAGTAAAAATAGAAAGAGACCTGGGGGTAATTATATCAGATGACCTAAAGATGGGCAAGCAATGTGAGAAGGCAGTAAGGAAGGCTGGGGGGATACTGGGATGCATAGGAAGAGGCATCAATAGTAGAAAACAGGAAGTTGTTATCCCTCTGTACAGACAGTTGGTGAGACCCCATCTGGAGTACTGTGTGCAGTTCTGGAGACCCCATCTCCACAAAGACATAAACAGAGTGGAGGCTATCCAGAAGAGGGCAACCAAAATGGTGCAGGGTCTGCACCAGAAGACATATGAAGAAAGACTAAAGGAGCTTACTATGTATACCCTTGAGGAAAGAAGGGAGAGAGGGGACATGATAGAAACTTTCAAGTACCTCAAGGGGATCAACAAAGTCCAAGAGGGTAGCATCTTCCAGAAAAAGAGATGTGCAAGAACAAGGGGGCACAATTTGAAGATAGAGGCGGGATGGCTCAGAGGTAATGTGAGGAAGTATTTTTTCACAGAGAGGGTTGTGAATGCATGGAACAGCCTCCCTGAGGAGGTTGTCTAGTCAAGAATAGTGGGGGAATTCAAGAATGCATGGGACAGGCATAAGGCAGTCCTAGTGGGGGGGTAGGAGGAAGTAAGCTGTTGGTTAACTAGGATCTGCAGCTTATCTGTTAGGTAGGAAAATGGGCAGACTAGGTGGGCCAAGTGGTCCTTATCTTCCATCAAATTCTATGTTTCTATGTTTAGCGTAAGATCTGCTTTATTGTCTTCAGTACTCCTACAGATCCTGGAAAGATGACTGCAAGACTTCATAATGGCCTACTTTGACAAACAACTGAACCCCCTTGGGAAAATTGAAGAAATGTTTAATAAGTTATCTGCAGACATGAATGATCTAAAAATTGCTACACAGCAAAATACTCAGACGATGAGAACTATCGACTCTCGGCTTGCTTTTACAGAAAATAACGTTCGCCTTAATGAAGAATCTATACAGGAGTTAAAAACAACTATTAGACTTCAAGACCGAACAATTAAAGAATTACAATTTAAGGTTGAGGACATGGAGAACAGAAACTGAAGAAATAATCTCTGGATATTTGGATTCCCTGAAGAAGTGGAGGCCAAAAATACTACGGCATTTCTTTTACATGCGCTACCGCAAATACTTTAACTCCAAACCGGCAACAATCTAATTATAGAACGCTCTCACTGATCATTAGGCCCTAAACCTTCTGCAGAACAAAGACCTAGGCCAATAATTGCAAAATCCCTCAACTACGCTAATATAGAGCTTATTATGCAGAAATCAAGAGAAATTGGACAACTCACCTGGCAGGGTCATAATATTTACATATACCGTGACTTTTCAAAGGAATTAGCTACAAAAAGGAAAGCCTTTACACCAGCTAGATGGATTATGCATCAGGTTGGGCTCCGTTTTTCACTTAGATACCCTGCAATAATGAGGATCTTTATTGGAAACTCACGTAATGATTTTTATACTCCGGAATCATTAATGTCTTTTTTGAATAGCTACACTGCAAATCACCATAAAGACTCAACGGCCCGACAGGCTCATCCCACAACTGACTACCCGATGGCTACTAATATTGACATGATTTCTGATACTGCATCCGGAGAAAGCAGTTATTATCTCTGATTCCCTCGATAAGTCATCAAGAAGGCAGTCTAACCATGTGCAAGAAAAGTTAACATTTGGCACAGGACATTCAAAAACACGATGTTGCAGCCCTGAAATAACAAATCATAATGTGCCTAAATCTACTGACACTGACCTAATCATCCTAAATGTCCCTGTGCACAATAAATATGCTCAGTTGCAAGATTTACCTTCTCCTAATGATAACCCTGTTGTAGAGTTGGGCATCTCATTGGGAACTGATATGGACTGCAATCTGATAGATGCTTCCTGGACCAGTAACGGAGACAGTTCACCTCTTAAAGTGAATGAACCCCCAAAAAAGAAGCATCGCGGAAAGGGTAAAAACAAAATGGACACTACACCTTTGAAGCATTTGAAATGAGCGTCTATAATTTTAATAGCTTTAGTAGTTATTGCCCAACTCTAATTTGAAAGGCGGATCAACAGAGTCTATATGCGATGGATGACAACAATTAGCCGATTACTGTACTTTAATTGGTAATTCAATCTATCCTTAGTACTAGTTCCTCCTCATGTTTATGTATAAAGCATATACTTTTAGTAAATTGGCGCATATGTGGGTAATCATCGTGTAATTGGGTGGGTGTCCCTCAATGTGTGGTCATGGGGTCTGTCTGTGCATGGCTGGGTGTACTTGCGGCACTATGGCATTCTGTGACTGATTCTTTGGGAGGAACACTGAGATACACATGAAGACTTCATTATGCCCTAGCTTTATACCGGAAACTTATCATGCGAATGTGCCTAATACATAAGAACCTGCAAAAATCTTGAGGTGGGCTTTGGAATGCTAGCTATGCCGGATGTCAGTTAATGCGATGGAACAGCAATATAGATACAGAGAACAATCTCTTTTGGGACATGTAGCCAATTAGTAGGCAGAAGTTTTTTGAGACATTGTTTATGCCTGATCTCTGTGTCTTTGCAACTTGTAAGTTTTTTTTTTTTTTTTTTGTAATGTCTAATGAATGGGGGTAATCCCCTCGTTGGACGATGACAACATCTAATCTAAATACAACAAAGCATTTATTTTCTTAGTATTCATCAGGCTAATTATATCCTAATAGCTGCCCACTTTTGGTTAGTTCTAGTTTCAATACATAACCTAACTAATGATCAATATATAGTACATTATGCATTATATGCATATACTACTTTATATCTGGAACTTCCCAATATGTCACAATTTCTATAATTAGATCAATGTAGATACTATATATTCTATATTCTTGTAATATCATTACTTCCTTTTTTTTCTTTCTTGCTGTAGTAACATATTTTTTACATGTCATTGGTTCTCTTTTCATTAGAGGTGATGTTAGATTTGTTAATGTTAAGGCAAAGCAATTACCTCTAAATCTATAAGAGTAAGATAAACACAATATCTACTACTCCGTTTGGGTGTTCTAACTTGTTTAAATTACAATACTTTGGTATTGTTATACAAATTTTAGCTAGATTTACTGTTTTAAGGAAGATTGGATTGTACTTTACTTCCTTTTTTTTTTCTGGTACTGTCCTATCTCCTGATTGTTAAGCTACGTCCTAGAGAACAGAGAAGTGGTCTTGGTCCCTATTTTCTTTCCTTTTTTAGACTGACCTCTTCTTCTCTGTTCATCTTAGACGACTGTACTGTTTTATTGTTATACAATTCAGATGTTTAATAGTATTAAGGTTAAAGTGTTAGTAGAGAGCTGCAGAAAAGGAAAACAGAAAGACTTTATATATCTCTTTGTTCTGATGACTTTAAATAGTTCTGCCAATAGTCTCTTCACAAGTAATATATATATTAAGTTGATCTGCATACCTTTGCTGAATATAATTGGACATTGGAGTCCCTTGACTTTATATCTATTCTATTGTAGATTGAACAATCTAATGTATGATGGCTAATTTATCACTATATACCTGGAACGTCAAGGGACTCAATGCGCCAAATAAATGTAAACAAGTTCTTAATCATCTTAAAAAGCATAAAGTGCAGATTGCACTACTGCAAGAAACTAAACTTTTGGATGCAGACAACTTCAGACTCAAATGTGACTGGGTCGGTCAGGTGTTTGCGGCCTCTGCCTCCTCCAAAAAAAGAGGTGTGGCTATATTAATTCATAAAAATCTAAAATGGAAGCCTTCTAATATTCTGAAGGATCTGGATGGCAGGTGGCTTATTATAACCTTTGACACTCCCTCAGGGCCATTATCTATAGTCAACATTTATGCCCCAAACTCTGATGACCCTCAATTTTTCCATAAGCTGACTCAACTTTTAGTATCATCAAATTTGGTTAATTCTCCCTTATTGATTGGAGGGGATTTTAACTTTACTCTGGATGCATATGTGGACAGGAGTAATGGTTCACTGGAAAGTCACCCTAAAAGTTTAACTACAGTATCCCAGTTAATGAAGGATCTGGGCTTATCAGATATCTGGAGGACCCTTCACCCCAGAGATAAGGATTATACTTTTTACTCTTCCCGCCACCAGACTTATAGTAGAATAGACTACTGGTTAACTTCCCCTACAGTTATGACTAACATAATAGAAGTCAATATTCTTCCATTACTTATATCTGATCACTCCCCGGTTAAACTTTTATTTACTTGGGGTTCTTCCCCCGTAAAATCCCCCTCATGGCGATTAGATCCCCTACTGCTAAAAGATCCAGAATTTTTACCTTGGATTAAAATACAAGTAGAAGAATTTATAGCTTTTAATGACCCAAAAGATACTTCTATGGGTACTACATGGGAAGCGCTTAAAGCTACACTACGCGGTAAAATAATTAGTTTCGCAGCACACAGGAGGAAACTTAGGGAAAAACAGATTAATAACCTTGAAAATCTACTTGAAGCAAAACAAACATTATATTCAACTAACCCCCACCCCAATCCCTCCTCTCCTTTGCATTACGAAATCCTGCAACTATGTATGCAAATCAACGAGTTAATTTCAAGAAAAACAGAAATAGCATTATTAAGAATAAAACAAAAATATTGGGAAGGAGGGGGAAAGAGGAGTAAAATACTCGCTTACAGGCTTAGAATGCAACAAATGGAGCGATACATCGCTGCCTTAAAAGATCAGACAGGAGAAATTCGAACAAATGAATCTTCTATCAATGAGATTATGGCATCCTTGTATAAAAAATTATACTCCTCTTCCTCCCCAGCATCATCTTTAGATATCACTTCTTTTCTTGATAACTTAGCACTTCCCTGCCTTTTTCATAATGCAATATGCTCCCTAGATACACCTTTAACTATAGAAGAAGTAAAAAAGGCAATTTTTTCTCTTAAGTCTGGACGATCTCCTGGAGGAGATGGTTTTCCAGTCGAGTTTATAAGCTCCTGGCTGAACAGCTATGCCCCCTACTATGCAACGTATTTCATGAATCTTCCAACAAAGGTTATCTACCTCATACTATGACTGATGCAATTATTACAATTCTCCCAAAAAAAGACAAGGATGTTACCTTTCTGGCAAATTACCGCCCTATATCTCTACTTAACACAGATGGTAAAATTTTTGCCAAGATCTTGGCAAACCATATAGAACCACACATTCCCAAATTAATTCATAGATCTCAAGTGGGTTTTGTCAAAGGAAGGATGGGCTCCGACCATCTTCATTCTTTAATTAATTTAATACATAAGGCCACATTTCTTAATTCTCCAGCAGTAACTATTGCTATAGATTTTGAAAAAGCTTTCGATTCTTTAGACTGGAATTTTCTTTATCTTGTATTATCGCGTTTTGGCTTTAGCAACCTCTTTTGTTCTTGGATCAAACTTCTTTATACAAATCCTCAAGTGAGGGTACTTACTAATTTCACATTATCCCAACCTTTTAAATTAGCAAGGGGCACTAGGCAAGGATGCCCACTTTCCCCATCCCTTTTTATCTTAGCTCTTGAAACTCTAGCTACCTTTCTAAGGCAGAATAATGATATTAAAGGTATATCTATTGGGCATATGCAATATACATCATTGTCATATGCAGATGATATGCTCATCCTGCTAGAAAATTTTAAATTATCTGCACAACCACTTAATAATATACTTAATTCATTCTCCAAGCTTTCTGGACTAACAGTTAATTACCAAAAAACCGAGGTATTACCATTAAATAAATACTGTAATCCTCTCATGAACAATCTCCTTGGATTTCGCTGGGCTCCACAAGGTATCACCTACCTAGGGATAAAAATTTTACCAGACCTAGATAAGATATGGGAAATTAATCTTCATCCTTTACTTGCAGATATTAAAGCAAATTTAACCAAATGGAAAATTTTGAACTTATCCCTTCCTGGTAAAATAGCCGCTATAAAAATGAACGTTACACCTAAAATTCTTTATCTGTTCGCTTGCATCCCATTTAAAATCTCCCCTCATTTTCTTCACAATATGGATAAAATTCTAGGAGACTTTTTATTGGAAGGCCACATTCCAAGGTTTAACCGTATCAAATTACGTTCTCATTGGTCTCGAGGTGGTTTCGGACTACCCTGGTTTATAGCCTACCTTTGGGCATTTAGATCCTCACAAACTATTAAATGTTTTTTTAAACCTAATTACAATGTACCATTATGGTATGACATGGAAGCCTCCCTATCCCCAGGACAGGTCCCTAATAGCTTTATTTATTTTACCTTAACCTCTAAATTAAGAAAACATCCCACAATTAATGCATCTATTCATTATTGGTTTAGAATGCATAAATGGCTTAAAACTGATCCTTCTCCCATACCTTATATACCTATTTGGGGAAACCTGAAATTCACTTTAGAGAACAAACCAATATACTGTAACTCTTAGAAGCATAAGAACATTCTATTTCTGAATGATATCTTGACTGATAATGGTAATACGCTAAACTCCTTTAGTAAATTACAAACAAAATGGAATATTCCCAAAAATGACTTTTGGAAATATTTACAGATTCATTCTGCTATATTCCCTATTATTCAACAAACTAACAATCCGCTGCCAACTTCCTCATATATTAATATGTGGATTAATACCTCTTCCAGTTTAATCAGTAAAATCTATAAACAAATCAGAGATGTATTACCGAACCAATCTCTCCTTGCTAGAAATAGATGGAACCTGGTGTTTAAGGATAATATATCTGACTCCCATTGGGATGAATGCTGGAAACTTTGTCATAATACTTTTAAAGATATGCGTAGCATGCTAATTCAATATAAAATATCACATCTATTGTATAGAACCCCCTCTCAACTACACAAAATAGGTTTACTACCTAATAACAACTGTTGGCGTTGTAATTCACCAAATGGTGATCTGTTACATATACTATGGTCATGCAAACCAATATCTAAATTATGGCAATCTATTCATAATTTAGTTTCTAAAATCATCGGTCATCATATCCCATTTGAACCTAAATTCTGTTTACTTGGAACTATAAATAATAATATAAAACTAACAAAATATCAGCATAGATGGCTACAAATTTTATTTATGCAAGTTAAGAAACTGGTTGTAATGCACTGGAAGTCTCAATTAATACCTACTCTGAGTGATATTCTGAATAATTTAACCTATACTGCCACTTTGGAACAAATTTCATACTTGGCACTGGACCGACTTAATGAATTTCATCTCTGTTGGCAGGACTAGTTAAACTTTCTCCAAACTCATAAGTGATATACATTATCAGACTCTTTAACCAGATATTACTTCAAATATTGACGCTTCTGTACAATAACCTTCTTACGCAGCTCTTTCTGTTGATTATAAAATTGATGACTATTTTAATTTGATTTTCTCATTATTCTTTCTTTACAGTACAGGTTGCTAACTATATATAGATTTAATTATGCATACAAGATCCTTTCTTTTTTGAATGTAAGCTATATAATTATCATAATGTTAAGTGTCATAATAATATGTCAAACATACTACTGTTAGCATTGCATACTATATAATGTACATTTCAACTTGTTTAAAGTACCATGTACTGTACTAATTAATATGGATAAAAACTCAATAAATAATTTAACTGCAAAAAATGGCACAAAAAAAAGAAAAAACAGATACACCTGCACTGAACCAAACCCAGACCATGTATCATAAATCATTACTTGCTTCTAAAATGATTACTTTCTCATGGCTTTTCTTCAAATGTTGCATCTTGGTTTTCTTCTTATTTATATAGAAGGAACCGGGCTGTTTCTTGGAATGATTGTCTATTCTCTTTTCTTCCCATAAACACAAGGGTACCCCAGGGGTCTATTTTGGGTCCTGTTCTTTTTAATTTGTTCATTGACCCATTACCTTCAATTGTCAGGAACTGTACTATTAAACTTTATGCCAATGATACCACTCTTTTCTTTGCTCCCAATGGCTTAAAGTTTTTAACCTCCACTCTTCAACCTGATTTTGAGAACATTGCTGAATGGTTTTATTATAATTTACTATTCTTAAATGGTAAAAAAAAATTTTATTTGGTTTAAAATCCCTTGTTAACAATGCCCTTTATTTCTTTACCATTATGCTTAACAATGTCCCCCTGCAGCTTGTTCATGAGTTTAAACACTTGGGCTTGATGTTCGACTCCACACTTTCTTTTAAATCTCACTTTTTTTTATTTATTAAAAAGAATCGGAATTATAATCCTTTGAAACATAGACTCCTTTGCAAAGTCTCCATGTCAATAAGAAAGAGAAAAATACACATACATCACTTATATAGTACAATACATAATCACACTACTCTAAAAACCCATCAATGCTTAGGTCAATCAAGAAGGGCCAGATACTGTTTATCACTACAAGATCGAAAAATGATTGTGGCCCAATCAATACCTCCAATTTTAGATTATGGTGATTTTATTTATCATAATTCTAACATCACGGATCTCTCTTTTGTCAACACGATATAGTTTCAGTTATTACCGTTTATTTTAAGTAGTCCAAAAAAGGAACACCACTGTATTCTTTTAACTCAACTAAATTGGCTATCTCCCTCATCTAAATGTTTACATCATTGACTTACTCTTCTTTATAAAACAGTAAATCATCTAACCCCAGTTTATCTCTTGAATAGACTATGAGCTTCCACTCATAATCACAATCTAAGAGAAGTTCCCAAACGGGGTTTATTTTAACCTAGATATCAATTTCATTATGGAAAAAATTGCTTTTCTTTTGACACCCCTCTCTGCTGGAACAAACTCCCACCTGAGTTATGAAATTCCCAGAAATTACATATTTTTAAACACAAACTCAAGAAAAACTTTCACAGGAACAATCTATCTGTAACTGTTTTCACAAGCAGTAAGTTACCTGTTGTGTTATGAATTAGATAATATTTAAGTGTTCATGTGTTATTATATATGCTTATTAACTTTGTCATGTCCGTACCTAGTGGACTTGGGACATTCTGCAAATGAGACTTGTTCTCATGGAACTTATCCTGTAAACATACAACTTTTAAATAAAAAAAATAAATAAATATGTGAGAGGAGGAGAACCCACATGGAGGCAGGGTGAATTCATTAGAACTTGAACTCGAACTGATCAATTACACACAAAAAAACTCAACCCAAACTGAACTCAAACCCAAACTTCTACTTGTCAAATTGAACTGAACCAAACTAGAAATACTGTATACCGTGCTGAACACAAACCAAACCAGAACCCTAAAAACATGTTGAACCCTGGATCTACCTACATGACCTAGATCAAATAAAGTGGCTACAAGATGAAAACTCTGAACATTTGGATTTACTGGTGGAACAGCAGACAAATTGGTTGAAAATGGCATGTGAATAAAATACACCTATAACTAAAAATAGAGTTAAGGGTAAATGTTCACCTTGGATAAATAAAAACATTAGGGACCTAATAAAAAAGTGGGATAAACAAAGGAAACAGTATTTAATGGACAGAGATTTAAACAGCCTGGTGCAATATAAAGTGTTGAGAAATAAAGCTAAAATGAGATAATGAAGGCTAAATCAGAGTACTATCGCCAAGTGTAGTTGAACAACTTAGAAGATCCCAAAAATGTTGGGCCTCTTTTAAACAACTTTGTACTCTACAGAGTAGGGCAGGAATAAAATGTAATAAAGTAGGGGATAAAACAGTCCTTGATGCAAAGGTAATGGCTGATAAGTTTAATGAGTATTTTGTTTCTAAATCTACACAGGGTCAGGAAGTTGAAAGTAATCTGGACAAAACTGGTCATCAATTAACTAATACGATAAATATGGTCCATAGGGTCTCTTCCTTTGCCTTCCAGAGTATATAGGAAAAAGAAGTATTGGAAATTCTCAATGGATTATTAGTGGGGAAAGGAGATGGAACAGATGAGCTCCAACCAAAACTGTTGAGGACTGCAGCAGATAGAATCAAGTGACCAATGGCAGCTATATTTAACCTATCACTGAGCAAGGGGCAGGTACCACAAGGATGGAAGGAATCTAGGGTAACCCCTATATATAAGGGAGGGGACAAACTTAGTCTGTTAAATTACAGACCAAGTTCACTATTGACAGTATCGAGTAAAATGTTGGAGACTTGTGTTCCATCAGATTATTGCTCATTTGGAGGAGCATGATCTGTTAATAGACCAACAACATGGATTTAGAAAAGGAAGATCCACTGCAAAGGCCCTGGCCAGGTTTGTAGATGCAGTGCTGTGGGCCTGTGAAGGGGGTCTGGCCACCGGTGCCTTGTTCGTGAACCTGACTGACACCTTTGACTTGGAGGGTCATGACTTATTATTGTTTAAGTTAGAAAACATGGGGATTCAAGGAAAGGTGAAGGAATGGTTTAATAGTTTTCTTAGGACCCATGCACAGAGACAGAGGATAGGTGAAAATGTATCGGAGCCCCTAAAGTTTAAAACAGTGGTTTCACAGGGATTGGTACTGGGCCCGTTATTACTTTCAATTTTTGTAAATGACCTGCCTGGTCTTTTCTCTGGTGGAAATAGTTTAATATATATATGGATGACGTAGAAATCTGGGAGTCTGCACCGCCAGTGATAGACATACAGTTATCCCTACAAACTAAGTATGATATTTTGGCAAGATGGCTCAGAATAAACAGGCTAATTCTGAATGAGGGGAAGACCAAAATAATGCTGTTTTGATCAGCACAAAGATTGTGAAGGGAAAAGAACTGTCTGCAAATTAAGTGGAACATAGGGAGTGTTTACCCTTGGTAACTAGCTTCAAGTATTTAGAGGTTGTATTAGACCCTAGCCTGACTCTTGTCCCCCACATAGAATGGGTAGAGAGGAAAGTAAACCAAAAATTGGGATTTTTGTATAGTAACTTGAGTTTCCTTACAAACAAAACACATTTATTAATAGCTAAACAGTTGTTAATTCCAATATGAGACTATGGAAATTTATTATTTGTCTCCCATAGTGGGGTTTTGGGGGATAAATACAAGGTTGTTTCCTTTTTTCTATATAGATTTTTTTAGGTATTCTTTTCCCCATTTTTTGCCCATCCCTGTTCATGGCTTGGTGCACACATGTGAAGGCATACGCACTCCACAGCTTGAGACACCCTCAAGCGATTTGCTGCCCCACTACCGCCTGCACTAGCCACCAGACCTCCACCCGCGGAACTATGGGGGGAGACAATGACAATCCCAAGTGAGGAGAACTGCCCTATGGCTGCTCAATCCTGCTCTCACCCTTCCACCTCATGCCGGCTTCCTGACAACCCGAGTCCATTCCCGAACCCGTGTTGCCAGCATGACGAGAGATAAGGCATCCAGCATCTCAACCCTCTGCACCACTGGGCCAGCTATACAAGGTTATTTTTAACAATATCTGTAGGTTCGCTCTCAGATCCCCATGTCAAACACATCATTGTGTTCTATATCAGAAATTGGAAGTACTGCCCTCTTTGGTTAGGATTAAATACAATGCAGTTTTATTTGTCTATGGAGTAGTAAAAAGTTGTGAACCAAAAGCTCTTTCAGGTGTATTAAATCTGAGGTCAATATGCCAAAAAACAAGAAACAGTGTAATATCGCCATACTTAATCCCTCAGTGTAGAACACAAATGTATAAAAAGGCCTTCTTCTGGTTTGGACCTACTTTTTTAAATGAACTTATGGGGATGTTAACGTTGCAAAAAATATAGCTGTTTTTAAACTATTGTAATTTGAACTGTTACAAACTGTAAGTAAATGTGAATGTAAGTAATGTTTTGTTATATGTTGATTGTCAGATATTGTAATTGTTCAGTTTTGTAATGTTCTATGTCAGGCAAGGCTGAAAAAGGGCTGTGCCCAGCCCACTTCCTGGTTAAAAATAAAAAACAACAAGAACAAACATGTTCACCTCCCTCCCCCCCCCCTCAGTCTTTGTGTAATTCTTAGTGCCCTACTTTGTCTCACACACACACACACACACACACACACACACACACACACACACACACACACATATAGAAAGCATTGTTTGTGGCCACCTAGTTTGATTTAGGTGGGTTTATGCTTGCTTTACTGGCTTTTGAATCCCAATGTGTTGGGGAATGAACAAACACTAAAGAAAGAATGTGCTTGTGCTGAGGGAGCCATGAACAGTGCATGGCTGAAGAAACGTGTCCTGCTATTCTGTTTTCCATATATAAAGTGAATGTGAAATTGTGTTGCTATTTTCTATCGTTTTGCCACTTCTAATGTAGCTGATCACAGGCTAGGGGTGTCTGAAGTGAGCGGCTTCAGTGAACCAGCAGTCACGGTCTTCGTGATTCACCGAAGCCACTCGCTTCAGAGACAAAAAAAAAAAAACAGTACAAAAACAGGCATGAAGATTAATTAGCTTTTATGCTACAGTAATGTATTTTGTGTAAGTGCTTCAGTTGCTCATGGAAGTTGTGTTTTGGAGTGGTGACATGCTCGTGGGGGGGGGGGGGCTGAGGTCCTTTACAGCAGGCTGACCAGAGCTGCAATAACTTGGGGAAAGGAACATGATTGCATGCTCTGTCATGTGGTCATGTGTGTGCCTGGACTTCATACAGTGATGTTGTTGTTCAATAACATCACTGTCCCAGGCACACACTGACCAGTCAGGATACAAGAAATGTTCTTGCCATTGTATAATAAGGAATATAAGGTTTTCCATAACCTGAGTATAAAAATATGATTGTAAGTTAGAGTCAAGGAAGTTTCTCATTTTTTGCAGCAGATCATCGAGGCATATGTTGAAATGTAACTCTAAAACAGGAATACTTCTAGTAATAGATTTACTATCATGTGATGATGATAATAAAGTCACCTGAATCAATGTCTTTATCCCCCTTCAAACAACATGTTTGATATATCTGAGGTCTGGGGAAAGTATCATAACACTGTAAATAATATAATAGAGGAGATCCAAGATACAGTAATGCTTTTTTTTTTGGTAAAATATTTTTATTGTGAACTGGCAAAACAAGTTTACAAACCAGTTGTGCATTTTGTACAAAGAATACTTGAATACAAAGTGATGTGTACATAACAATATAGACAGCATTTACAGAGACCAACAGGGAAAGACAGCATCACATCTTCAATTGAGAGATTGAGGAGACTGCTTTAGTATATGTCTATCTAAACAGGGAAAATTCCACTCGCCACAGCTTTTATCAAGGGCTCTCACAACTGTTCATATACATTCAACTTACCAGCTGCGTTGAGCTGAATCCTCTCCAGTGTCATACTTTGTCTCATATTGTTCACCCATTGTTGGATGGTGGGTGCCCCTACTCCCATCTATTACTGGGCAGTAGTCTTTTTTGACATTTACTATTGCTAGTGGCCAGAGTGGGCTGAGTAGTTTCCTCTGTAGGTCCCTCGGGTCCGCCCCTAGCATAAATTCCACTGGTGTTTTAGACAGCTTGTGTCCCAGCACCTCTTCCATGATGTCATGAGTCCCATGTCACAAAGGTGCCACCTTGGGACAGGTCAGAGCCATGTGAAGGAAATCTGCCACCATGCGAGAGCATTTTAGGCAGTCGCCTGATGCTAACTGGTTCATAGTTTATAATCTTCTAGGGGTGAAGTAGGCTCTGTATATAAAATTGAGGTGTACAGGTCTCAATTGATTGCTTCAAGAGCAGGAAGCCAGCTGTTTTATTGTTAGTTTCCATGTGGGTTGGTCTATGTTTAAGGACAGGTCCCTCTCCCATTTCTGAACGGTTGTAGCAGTGGCATCAAAGTTCTTCCCCTGTGGGATTTTGTAATATGTTGTCAGTGGTTTTTGAGAGGCCTAGTCCAGGGTCTCACCCAGTCTTTGCCTAATGATGAGGTATACAAAGAAATCCCCAGAAGCGATCTTCCACTCCTGCCTTAACTGTACAAACTCTTTTATTCTCCCCCATCATATAACTGCGAGACACGGTGCAACCCCCAGTGCTTCCATTGTAGCAGTCTTTGATGTTCTTATGCAGTGTATGGTCCACTCTCTCTCACTGCCTTTATCAGATTCATGTGCATGGGGCTGGCTCTAGGGATGCCAACATGTCAATGTGCTGCCAGCCAGACTGCATAAGTGGTCCCTGCGAATGGATTGATCACCACCCTCTGTGTAAGAACATGTAATGAGGAGGACAGGAGTTGCAAGGGAATGCCGCCCGTGAGAGTCTCCTCTTCCAGTGCCACCCAGACTGGAGGTTCCCCCGCACTCTGTCCATGCACAAAGGCAAACTGGGCCACCAAGTAATATTGCTGAAAATTCTGTAGGCCCACCTCCCCAACACCAGGGGGAAATTGCAGAATGTCCCTTTTAATACGGGCAGACCTGCCCCTCCATAAGAACCTACAGTATGTGTGGTGGAGTTTAATTGTCTGAAGTGAGATTTAGGTATGTGGA
This sequence comes from Neoceratodus forsteri, assembly GCA_016271365.2. Lineage (NCBI taxonomy): Eukaryota > Metazoa > Chordata > Ceratodontiformes > Ceratodontidae > Neoceratodus > Neoceratodus forsteri. The sequence goes on from CM057454.1 coordinate 736,871,697, forward strand.
TGGGCAATGCTTAATATAAATACAGGCATCAGGGCAGAATCATCATTTTAACAGTATTCACCTGCCCAAGCAGTGACAATGACAAGGTTTGCCACCTATCCAGGTCTCCAATCAGCTTTTTCACCAGGGCCTTATAGTTTAAGCTGTATAGTGGGCCCACTTTAGTGTAGAGATATGCCCCCAGGTACTTTAGGCGGGAGACCATAACCAGACCCCCAAGGTTGTCAGCCAGGATTGGTCTATTCAGCCTCCCTATTGGGAGAATCTCTTTCTTTGTCCAGTTGACCTTATGCTCCAACAAATTCCCATATTCTTTCAATAAGGAGTGGACTGCAGGGAAATCCTCCACTTGGTTCTGAAGGAACATCAACAAGTGGTCCCGTATAGGGAGACCTTGTGAGTTCTACCCCCCCAAAGCCCCAGATATGTCTTGATACTCTCATTGCTGCCGCCAATGGCTCAAGGGAGAGAACATACAACAAAGGTGACAGCAGGCATCCCTGATGTGTCCCCTGACTCAAGGTAAATGGTGAAGTCAACTCACCATTCACTGCTATTAGAGCTTGTGGGGACCTACTGTATACAGTGCTTTGATCCAACTACTCATTTTATCATCCACCCCTTCATGGCACAATGTGTCAAACATATATCCCTACTCCACCCAATTGAAGGCTTTTTCAGCATTGAGTTGTAGCACACTGCAGCCCCATGTTGTTTAGCCATTCGCTCCCATGCCTGAATAATATTTAATGTTCATCTTATATTGTGTTTCCCTTGTCAATCCTTTACAAACCCCGCCCCGTCAGAGTGGATCAATGATGGAAGGAGGGGTTCCAGTCTGCTGGCAATTACCTTAGCTATTATTTTGCAGTTCACTGTTAACAGGGAGATAGGGCAGTAGGATCCACAGAGTTGGGGGTCTTTTCCCTGTTTGGGCAGCACCGTAATGGTAGCAGACCGAGTGGAGGGAAGCAGTGTCCCCCTGTTCAAGCTCTTAGTGAGTATATAATACAGGGCAGCAGCAGGGTGTGGACAAAGGTTTTAAAGAAGTCTATGGGCAGGCCAACGTGCCCTGGTGCTTTACCACCCCTCAGCATCCTGGTTGCTCTCTTAACCTCCTCCATTTTCAGTGGGGCCTCCAGTTCTCCAACTTCCCTGAGCCCTAGTTTGCTAATGGGAGCCTTCCTAAAGGAGTCATACTGCTCTGTTGTAGGGGAGCCTTCTGAGGTGTACATTGTGGTATAAAAGGCACTAAATTCTGCACCTGTTTGCTGGGTGAAAGTGGTGATGTGTCCATCATTCATCTTAATTTGGCCTATTGTCCTCTCTCCCTTCCTCTTTTTTAGTTGCAAAGCCAGGAATTTCCCGGCCCTATCCCCATCAAAGTATTAGCCCACTTGCATGAGCAAGATGGCACGTTCCACCCATCCTGTGCTTAAGATATTGAATTTCCACTTAAGCTTCTGTAGGACTTTGTACAGGGTTGGTGAAGGCTTAGCCATATGTGCCCCCTTGAAGTCCTCTATTTTGGGTCTTAGCTGTTCCATTTCCCTGTCTGAGGCCCGCTTTTTATGCACAGAGTAGGCAATGACCTGGCCTCTTATATAAGCTTTCAATGCCTCCCATCTCACTGTATGTGAGGTATCTCCCCTACAATTTGTTGTCAGATATTCCTGTATAGTCCCCATTAAGTAAGCAAGGAAATGTTTATCCTTTAATAATAGAGGGTCCAACCTCCAGGCACGACTCACTGCAGAAGCCCCCTTCCCTGAACAGGGCAAGTAGGGATGCATGGTCTGAGATCACAATCAGTGAATACCTTGCCCTTCCCACCTGCAACAGAATCAAGGACGTATCCAAAAGCTGGTCCAGCCTGGCATATGAGTGATGGGCATGGGAGAAAAAGCTGTAGTCCCAGCTGGTCAGGTTCTGGTGCCTTCAAACATCCACGAGTTTATATGTTTCCTCCAAGGCTCCTAATGCTTTCACATTCTGTGACATTGCAATTGAGGTCAGGTTGGACCTATCCAACACTGCATCTTTAACATAGTTATAGTCCCCCCCATAAAATCCATGGGGCCAGGAGGGTGGCCATGTCCACTGCCAGCCTATGAAGGAAACCATGATCCTCTATGTTTGGTGCATAGACTGACCCAACCAACATTGTCCCCACTCCCTCCAAAGTTACGTTAGCCAGGACATATCTCTCCCAGGAGTCCCTCAGTTCCTGATGAACAGTTACCCATGTACCCTTCAGGAACACCCCCTGATATGGCCACCCCGGCTTTTGTTGAAAAGCAGGAAGTCATCCATCTTCTCCCCATACTCCCTTCAGTTTTAAGAGCTTCAGTTTGTGACACATGGGTCTTCTGCAGTAGTAGGACCCTAGCATGAGCCCTTCTGGATTCTGCAGTCACCCTTTTCCACTTTACCAGGGATTTCAACCAATTTATGTTCCACGTAATCACATTTATTGGTTCAGTCATTTTCCCTTTGCAGTGCATAGCCATGTGACAACTCTGTATGCTCACTCCTCGACATCTGTTTCTTTATCCTGTACGTTTTGCAATTATTTTGTTGATTCACTGTCTTGCCTGTATTTTTAACTGTACTCCCCATTGTCTCCCTCCCTCCCTCTCCCTCCCTTCTTACTCTTAGAGCAACATGAAATACATATAACATATCAATATATTGAATGTGAACACCCCAACTGAACCCCCACCCACCTTGGCTAGGTTTGAAACTACCCTGCCAGCATTCCCCTGCAAAGTAATGGAAGAAGTAGGGTCTTGCCTTGGGTGATTTTAGGCACAAGGTTGAACATGACACCCAGTTCTGCTTCCCATCCTTGGATGGGATCCTTAATAACATGGCAACTGATCCACTTCCTGTGATCGACGGCTGGGCAGCAAGGTCTGGCACATCCCGCTATGAAATAATTCACTCAGTTTAAAACTGTATCATTCTCTCCATGAAGGTTAAAAACATTGATTGGTTGTGTCCCATGGGGGCACTTCCCTAGGCCAGCAGGTCCCTATGCACCCCCTCCCAGACTAGGCACACTGGTGGTTTGTGAGATGGCTGGGGCTGCCACAGCAGTGCACCCCAAACCTATGCTCCCAGCCTACCCCCTGAAGACCCAAGGGGCAGGGTAAAACCCACCGAGATCTGAGAAATTATTCTTCGGTCACCCCCCCAACACACAACCATGTAAATATCTAGAAACTGAGAAAGGGAGGATCAAGGACCACCTATTTTTACAATTTAACAGCTGATTAAACAACATTATAGCTCCTAGTAACAGGCAGCGCCATTTTAATACTCCAACTCAACTTTTAAACCTGATTATTCTCTCTCCATGGTCCAGACCGGCATCTTTCCAGCTACCCCACATGGAGGGTATCCTGGTTAAAAAATGTCCTAACTGATGCCAACAAGCATGACTGGATTTAGGGGGAAGGTGCCCCTACCCACTGAAACCCACGTCCCCAGACATGGTCGGGTATTCCTAGGGGGTTCGCCGTAGGTCTCATTGTGGACCGGTACATCAGACAGTTCGGCCTTGAAGGCCCTGTGACACATAAATTTAAGTCTTGGCACTTGGATGTCAGGGAGGTGCACATTTGCAGTGGGCTATTCATGGAGTCAATGCTCATAATCAGGATCTTGGGACCCATTTGGGTCAGGATCGCCAGCCCATGTAATGTTCTTAGTCCTTCCAGAGTGGGTTGATTAGAGGATCCCCCCTGTGGAGACTAGCAGCCTACTGCAATAGATCATGAAGAAGGCCCAGGCAGGCCTGTGGCACTTTCACCCCCCCAGCACTCCCTCGTGGTCCCATTTACCAATCCAGCCTGGTATAGGCTCAGCTTTCAACTTTTATCACACTGTCCTTACCAGGTCCTGTTCTCTGGTCTGCAATTTAGTCCCCGCCCCCCCCAGTGCTTCCCTCTGCAGTTGTCTTGTTGGAGCAGAAAGAACGTTTCATGAAGCAAGCCATTTAAAAAGAGATACTCATCTGATCTCTAGGAGGTCGTAGGTGGTGACCCCCCTCATGCTGCTCGGCTTTTCTTATTCACCCATTGTTCTGCCTCCAGGTAATCAGTGAAGACTCTGGATGGTCTTCCAGGTCACCCGATCCGGAGCTTATCTGGGTAAAAACACACAAAAGGTCCAACCCAGGGAATGCTGGTGAGATTTGTCTTTGTTGAATTTCTGGTGCTTCACCTGCATTTCCCTGTTGTAATCTTGGTAAATGAATGCTTTTGTGTTCCCACACTGTATCAGTCCCTGGCGTTTTGCAGCAGCCAGGATTTGCTCTTTGTTCCCAAAGTGAAGGTATTTAAAACAATGATGGGGCCTCTGTCCTGCCTTTGGTGGAGGCTCCATGTGATGTGCATGCTCCACTTCACATTTTTCAGCCACTGGAGCCAATTTCAAGCTTTTGACTATCCAACGTTGCAGCCCTTTAGCTGCATTTCTTCACTCTGTCCTTTCCAGCAGCCCGATGATCCGGAGACCAGCTCTCCGAGAGCAATTCTCCTGATCATCCACCTGGGCCTGTAACTCGATCACTGCCTCCTTAGCTTGTTTTTTGTCCCTGGCCACAATAGTGAGCGAGTCCTCCAGTTCACTCACCTGATTCTCTACTGCTGCTATTTTATTCCAATGGGCTGCAGTTGTTTCCAAGATCCCAGTAACCACCTGTTGCAAGTGATTAATTTGTGCTGCGATGTTTGTGATTTCAGCCTGCATCTGTACCTGCATACTTGCCAGGGTCACCGGCACTCCGGCTAGTGATCGTTCAAGTTTTGACATTCCACAATCGACATCCATGGCTGCCAGGGCCTGTTGGCGGGTTCTTGGCTCCAGCCCTGCACGATGATATGCCGGGAGGTCTACTGCTTTGATGTTGAGCTTCAACTGTTTACTTTTGCTCATAACTGCTGCCCAGTGTTTCAACCAAGGCTCCAATCTTTGTTGCTGCTCGCAGTAAGATTTTTGGACTTTATTAATACGATTTCAATAATTGTGCCTAGGGAGCTCAGCTAAAATGCTGCAACCATTTGCAAGTGCTAGCCACTTCTCCAGTAATGTTTATATGAGGTGATATTAATGCACATTATCTCCTAGCACTGCTCACAGAGGGAAGCAGTACCTACTGGGTGGATAGCAATAAGAGAATAAAAGAAATGCAGAGAGACTTGCAAAAGCTAGAGGGGAGGTCAGTGGTTTGGCAGGTGAAATTTAATGCCAAGAAATGTAAGGTTATGCATCTGGGGAACAAGAACTAAAGGATGGAGTACTGGATGGAAGAGGTAAGGCTCAGTACCACGACCGAAGAATGAGACCTTGGGGTTATCATCGGTGACTCCCTAAAGCAATCAAGTCAGTACAGCAAAGTCTACAGCGAGACAAATAGGATGCTTGGATGTATTGGGAGAGGTGTTGACAGCAGAAAAAGGAAGGTAATACTTGCCCTGTATAGATCCTTGTTGAGGCCTTACCTGGAGTTCTGCACCCAGTTCTGGAGTCCTCACCTCAGGAAGGATAGGGGCAGTCTGGAGATGGTGCAGTGCATGGTAACAAAAAGATTCAGGACCAGCAAAGCAAGTCCTATGAGATGCATCTCAACAAGATACTGAACATATACTCATTGAAGACCAGAAAGGAGAGGGAATATGTGATAGAGACCTTCAAATTACTAAAAGGAATTAACAGGATGAACTGCGAAGAACTATTTAACCTGAATATTAGCTTGTGGTCATGTGATAATGAGTGGAAGCTAACAGGAGGGAGGTTCTGGAAGGACGCAAGAAAGTACTATTTTACATAAAGGGTGAGGAGCCATGGAACAGACTGCCAGCCGAGGTGGTGGGTGTGAAAACTGTTATTGGTTTTAAGGATAGTTGTGACAACATGAAGGGTATAGTGATTGCTCAAGTGGCAGAATTGGGGGTGAATGGGGGAAGGGAGAGAGCTAAGACCTTGGGGAAGCATTAGGTCCCAGGGCTATATAGAGAACTTGGGCAGACTGGCTGGACCTTGGAATTTTTCTACCATCATTTTTTCTATGTTTCTGCTCACTCTGTTCAACAGCAACTCTTACTTTCTCAGTTCCCAACATAAAGTTGGTAGAAAGGCTTTTGCATTCGCCACAATAGACACCTGGAACAAACTCACTCTCTGGCTTGGGACTACTTCTTGCTTGCAAGTGATCCAAGTCCAGTCTTTACAACCACTGTAAAACTCCCTGTATTTGTTTTAGTCCAGCATCCCACTCTTCCCACCATGATCGTGTTGCATAACAACACTTAAGCTCTTTGGGCCCCATTCACAAAAGCCTATGAGCCGTGTATGTGCAGTGGGTAGGCATACGGATGACCAAATGCCACACAGTGGGGTCCAGTGGATTCTCTGCAGCATTCATAACAGGCACACTAGCACCCTGAGCATTGGATCACCTGGTTGCCTGAGCAGCTATGCACCATGGGCAGTCTTGGAGCATGCCAGGGGGTGTGCCTGAACTCCATGCCATTCAGTAAAGTGTGGAGTGTCAGGACAGGGGGGCACAAGTTATGCGATGAGGGACCAACCCATAACTAATAATCCCCCCATGGACACATACCAGCAACGTCGGTACAGGAACCCAAACAACACTGCTGTCCCAGCCCACAGGGCTGCAGGAGAAGGCTGGGGGCAGCTTTTCGGGCAGTCACCCATTGGAACCCGATTCCTGGGGTTCATACCTTCCCAGGATCTCCTGCACATGCAAGCAGGGAATCCAGTATGGGACCCAGGCTGGGCATTCCATTGGATGCCCACCTGTGCCCCATGATCCAGCCCCCTGCACAGCTGTGATCCACCCCCATGCAGCTGTGCACTGTGGGGAGCCAAGGACAGGTAGCCTGTGGGTGCTCACAGTTGTGAATACTGTGCACCCTGTGCCTGTCCAGGGCCATGTAGCTATGCGGGCATTATATGTACATTTCATATATATAACCCATGCCTTTGTGAGCAGGGTCCTTTATTTGCTGTGACCTCACTTTATTAGCTTGCCTCAATTACTATTTGGATATATTTAACTTTACAGACTGTTACTTTAGCCTGTGTGGACTGAAACTATTCCTGCTGGACTATGTTTTTATGTAAACTGCTTCTATGTTCCCTGGGACCTTCATGAAAAAGCATCTTGTGGGGTTATCCTGGCTAATGCATCTTGCGGGGTTATCCTGGCTAATGCATCTTGTGGGGTTATCCTGGCTGTAGTAATAAATGAATAATGCATGACAGGGTGTGTGTCATGCTGGGAAAACGGCAAGCCTTAGGGGGGTTGGGCATGAGGCCACAGACTGAGTGCATCCAATGCCCCAGACATGGTGTTTTCCCAGCACGACACACACCATAGAGTGCATTATTCCTATTATACAATGGCTTGTTGTGATATACAGAATAAAAAAAATAATTTTAAAGAATGTTTTTCTCAGTGTGGGAAAATACTTCTGTTTCTTAAAAGAAGATGCAAACGATGCTAATGTTATGCTGGGATAACACCACGGGTTCTGCCCCAGACTGACCAATCACAGTCCAAGATTCTTTCTTGCCATTGTATAATTTCAAATAAATAAACAAACATAGTAATTTGTAATGCTGCTGCAGGTAATCACCCATTTTTCTTCAGTTATTTAGATTTTTAAAAAAGCCCCAGGTGTGACCTTAATCAATGACTGGGGGGGGGGGCTGTTCACTCAGCTTCTAAATAAAGTAACTCTAATATGCCTTTAAACCAAAATAAAATCTTTTTTTTTACAAGTCCCAGTATTTGACCTTTTAGGCTTCTTCAGCAGAGCATGTCTATTAATTAATATTACTAGACTACGTCTCAGAATTCTTCAAACATAATCTAAAAATGTTTTTACATTTAATGATGACAAAAAAAAATAAGTGTTACACGTAGATCAAACATATTTGGCATAGCGTTTTGTTAGTATTGTGAATCAAAATTCAGTTTCTGTTAAATCCATTCTTTGCTTTGTGAGTGCCTAAAGAAATATTTATGAACAAGTTGTTACTCGTTATTTACATTTCATATTTTCTTAAAATCCCGAAAGTAAGTGTATCCAACACCAATTCTCTTTGCATGAGTAGTTTACCACCAAACTTTAATAATATTGACATTGAGCTCTTTAATAAAAAAGATTGAGCACTGACATGTTATTACCTATTTGTTCTCTCTTCTGCTTGTGAACATGAGGAATGATGGTATCAGGGAGACAAACATGATTATTCCAGTCTGTGCTCATGGCACATCCCAGAGACGCACCGGTGCTCACATAGTGATGTCAGTGTATGCATGCCCATGCTGGGGAATGCACAAGCATGCTAAGTTGCTATACAGTTTAGCAAAGACTGGGCTAGCATACAGTATGAGGGTGGAATAACAGTCTAGGGATATTCCACCATGGCCACTATTTATGTACCTCATGGTGTGCAATATTAGCTCCATTGTGTCTTTGAAAACAATATAATTTAAAATAAAATCTACATGCTAAAGTTTTAAAAATCTTCTCCAGAAAAAAAAAACATTTCTCTAAAATTCATCTTATCAGTAAAACTATAATACAAAAGTAAGAATTGCTTCTGTTTACAAAATATTTGACATGATTTTAAACACCTCTGTAAAGCTACAGAATAGTTGTTCATGGATAAACATCATGCAATTTTGCAATAAATATTTCATGTGAATAGTACACTATGTAGTACTTCATAAATATATATTTTCCCACAACAGTATTCTAATTTAGGATGTGTTGTTTCAGCTGTTATATCTGTTATAGCATGTAATTAATAGTTCCTCCGGGATAACCCTTGCCCCAGTGCATTTGCTCTGGGTTTTTTTTTGTTCTCTTCCCTCTCTACTTTGGGCTGCTCATGACCCAAACCAATAAGATCCCCTGTAGGGTGGCTGGCTATCTCTCCTGGGCTGAGGTACAGATATGGTACACTGATGAGTCCAAATGAGGACAAAACACGTGTCTGTGTCTGCTGTTCTCAGCCTTTGCTGATTGTATTGTGAGGCCTTCTGGCACTATAAAATTCTGCTTAAAGTTGAGCCAATTCAAATTAATTCATGGGCATTTGCATATGCTTCCCATGATGCGTTGCGTTATTGGGGTATGCGCAATTTGTGATTTCTTATAATTAATAGTTGTTGTGTATAGACTTCTGTGCTATTGTTGGTGCTGTCAGGATTTAGTTGTACCATCTTTCTGATGTCCTATTGATGGTACAACCACACCACAAAGTGAGGCTACATAAAAAGCAAAGAAATCTTCACAGCCTTTTGGTAGAATAGAAACCATTCTCAGTCTACAGCCAACTGCTCACAATTCCACCTACCAACTGTGCAAACATGTCAGTTTAATAATGTATGACTTCCTTGTCCACTACCCATTACCCAAAACAGAAGAAATCTATTGTTTGTTTAAAAAAATGAATAGCATGCACACACAGCTGCTAAATGTCCTACCCAGAGTTGGCTAAATGAAGTTAAAATTTAATTTTCATGTTTATATTACTTTTATGGAAGACGAGTCCAATGATGAGTGAAGACTCTTCACAGTTCTCAATTCTCTGTCCAGCTTAGCACTACCACAATGTAAACTAGCAGTGCTCAGCTGGACAGTGCAGTGCTCAGCTGGGCAGAGACTGGGAAATCTGAAAAGAGTGTTCACTCATTGTTTGACTCGTTCACCATGAAAGTAATGTAAAGACAAAAATCAAATTAAACTTAATTTTGCTTACTCAGTGTAATGTGTGGGTGGGTTATTGAGCAGCTAGGTGTGGCATATTCTTCAAAAAGTTAAAGTCCTGGGGCCCGATTTTCAGTTGTTCTGGACTAAGTGTCACTCTGCAGCCACTGAGCATTGCAAAATCTCCACACCTGTGGAGATTCCTATCTTCAGCCCATGCTTCACATGGGCAGCAGGCACAGCTACAGGACATGGTATACCTGGTCCAACCAAGCGTAACCTTTTAGCGCAGCTGAACCAAAAAATGTCCATAAGCTGCCATAAATCATGGAGCCAGTTGTAAACCAGCTCCTCCTTTGAAAATATGGCACCTGTGGGAAAAACTGTGGTTCCGCAAGTGAAGCCCCACTTGTGGCAGTTTTTCCCCACACCTGCGTGGATTTCTGGGGGGTTGAAAATCCAGCCCCTGGTTTCTAAATGAAGATGCTCTGGACTTTCTTATTTCTTTTTCTCTCTTTGATATTTATTCTACATACAGTTTCTGCTTCCTTCTTGATACTAACTTTCTTTTCTATTGGAGAAGAAGGGGACATTTAAAAAATCAATTACAGAATATATAATTCCATTGAATATGCACTTTAGGTTTAAGAAAAGTTAATATATAGCATACATGATTCACTGATAGAACATGTCTTAAATATTAAGGAAGATTAGTCTACTTATTGTGTTTTTAAAAGTATGGTAGATTTTAATAAGTTGTGTTGGAAATGTTATTTGCTTGATGTATTGCTACGGGAAAATTCAAAAACATTTTATGGATAAAAAAGTTAGATGTAGCTTTTAAAATGTTCAAAATAAACAGCAGCTTCAGACTCTTTGGTGGTGGTAGCAGAAGGTGGGCTGTGGCATTCAAACACTGAACTAGAATGTGACACAGCAGGTGGGTGGGTTCAGAACAGCTAGATGTGAGTGACTGTCTTGAATTGTTATGACCATATATAATAAGAAAAAGTATCTAAACCATGTAACAACAGGGCTGCTATCCCATCATGACCTTTTGATGATATCATAGACCACTCAAACTCTGATCTCATGGTTTGTGGCAGCACCAGAACCTCTTGATAGAATAACCACCCTGATGTACATGAGTTGATAGCTACAATTCTATATATAATGGTTAGGGTTAAAGAGGGCATGAATGTGTTTAAGCGTAACAGTGTTATTGTTGTCTAACTGATATTAAAATCATATTTTCTACATTACTGTGTCTTCTGTTTTCAATTTGTGCTGTTTTTAATCAAAACTCTATACAGGCTGACGCACCTATAATTTGAGTTCTTTTTAATGCTGAAGATCAGCAATTGGGAGGTGGTGTTCCCAGTGACGTCTTTGTTTAAGCAATCAGTAAACTGTGGTGATAGGTTCAAAATAAAGAGCCTGCTTTTCATTACAGCTGGTAAATAGCTTTTAATTGATAGACCAAGTGCGGATATCCTTAAGTGTTTCTTACACTTGCCATTATGCTCATGAGTGATAATTCTCTTAGTATCTCTTTTTTTTTTTTTTCTTGGTACTTTTTTCCCTCTGGTCACCAGCCTGCCTTCCCCACACTTCCAAGCATCCTCCTGAGGTTTCCAGCTGCCATCCCAAGGACCCCTCGGCTCCATGTTCGGGCCCGTGGTATACCCCCGTGGCTTGCCCCCCGTGGTGGGGAGGTGGAGAACTCCCCTCGCACTCTCACACCAAGACTGGATCCAGTGAGCTGCGCACCCTGTGTGCTGAGCAAGTCCTCCTCAGAGATGGCCATCAAGCACCCGTGACTGGTGGCCATATTTTTCTATTTTTCTCCCCATGGCCATCTATGGCATGCAATGATGCCAAGGGACAGGAGTGCACATGCTACCGCACCTACGTCTTCCCGACGTCTGTCCCAGCACATCCCCCCACTCTGCCCATGGTCTGCAGTTGCTCCTAGCCATTGCTAGAGGCCACAAGGCCACCGGAGCATTCCACTCCCCTCCTCGGAGATGAAGAGCAGTCCAACTGATACTCGATCCTTCTCTTCCCCTGCCGACCCCAGATGACCTAGGCTCATTCCCAAACCTGGGTCCCCAGCATGGTGAGAGGTGTGGCATCCAGCGCCTCAACCCTCAGTGCCACCGGGCCGGGTGTATCTCTTTTCTTTAACTGGTTGGTAGCTGTTACAGCTTAAAATGCAATTAGTAGTTTCAAATGTGTTAAATGTGCATACAGTCACACAGGCACAAAAATATCACATTTTGTTTTGATATAGTTCATAACTAGTATAGTGAAAAGTGCAAACATATTTTTTTTTTACTGTATACTGAACTGACTGTCTCTTTTACTGTTTTCCCATGAAACTGATGGTGCTTGCCACTTTTACAGACTCATAATCTTTATGTGAGGGGAGGAAGGCAATGTAGCGTACATATGATCAATTTTAAATCCAACATGATATGTTTCTTCTTTCTTGCTATGAACTATTACATTAACATATGTGATTAAAATACACATGGTTAAAAATAAAGCATTTTAGAATAAGCTTTGATCAGTCACAAGGGAAACTTGCATCACAGAGACCTGGCTGGATGAAGATGCTGGTCCTGTGTTGTCTTCAGCAATTCTGGCAGATTACTCAGTGATGCACCATCCAAGAATGGATCGTAGGGGCTGGGATGTAACCATCTGTTTTAGATTGAAACTGGACCTTACAGAGGTTCTAGTAGAGACCACCAACTCCTTTGAATGTATGATGAGCATGGGTGTGGGGTGCAGGATACTTTTCATCTACCGTCCACCAGGAGATGGGAAAGTCTTCCTGCAGGAAGTCACAGACTTCGTCATCAACATGGTATTGGGATCCCCCAGATTGTTGATTCTGGGGGATTTCAATGCCTGGGTCAATGATGAACTCTCGCAATTTGGTCAGGACTTCCTCCAACTAATGAGTCTGTTGGGCTTTACACAGGTTGTTACCTCCGCAACCCACATTTATGGTCATACTTTGGACTTGGTGTTCCTCCTGGGGATGGAGAGATCTGACTTGGTGGTGGAGCCAGTCGGGTAGTCTGACCATCACACCATGGGGTTCAGTTTCCTGGCTCCCCCAAATAGGCCTGCCCCCATGGAGATGGTCCAGTACTGCCCTATGAGGGGCGTGACCCTGGATAGCCTGATGGCAGTGCTGGACCTATCGAGTATATCTAATGAATGCATGGATCCAGGGAATCTAGTACTTGCCTATAACAAGGTGGTGACAGAGGCCCTGGATTCCATAGGTCCTGTTTGTGTTCACTCACTCACTCTTCGCCCAAGGTCCCCATGGTTTGACGGGACCATGAAGGAGATGAGGAGGGTGGGACAAAGGCTAGAGAAGGGCTGGTGGGTATCAGGCATGGAGGGTTACAGACTTAAATTGATGGACCATTATGCTGTCTATTAATCGCAACTACCCATAAGAAGACAGAGTTCCTATCCAGGGAGATTGCCGCTGTGCAGAATCGACCAGCTCAGCTGTTCCGAACTGTGGACACATTGTGCAATCCAATCTGTCTTCAATCTGGTGGAGCCTTTTCACAAGAAAAATGTGATGAGTTCACTCAGTTCTTCACAGATAAGGTTGTCACCATTAGGTCCGGGATTTTTCTGGATCCCTCTAGTGGGAATTGCGGAGGTCAGCAGGAGGTGATGGACACCCAGTTTGCCTGGTCTGACTTCAGCTGGCCAGAAATCATGGATGTCGTGAAGCTCGTCCAGACTTTGTGGCCAACCAGCTGTAGTTTGGACCTGGATCCTACATGCCTTCTTGTAGGGTGCATAGATGAAATTGGCCCGGTCCTAGATGAGATAGTTTGGAGGTCATTGGAGAGCAGGGTCTTTCTGGATCTGCTAAAGGAGGTGGTTGTTTAACCCATCCTTAAAAAACCCTCCCTTGACCCTGACTGTCTGGCTAACTACCGATCAGTCTCTAACCTACCCTTTCTGGGTAAGGTTATTCACAAAGTAGTTGCACTGCAGCTGGATGATCATTTGTCCAGCTATGATATCTATGATTCTTTCCGGTCGGGATTTAGGAAGAGGCATAGTACTGAGACGGCCCTTCTCTGGGTGCTAAATCACCTCCTAATAGCGAGAGATTGGAGGACTTGTTCCATCTTGGTCCTCCTTGATCTCGCTGCAGCATTTGACACTGTGGACCATGGTGTGCTGTTGGAGCACCTGCGGTTCATCTGTGGACTATCTGGAATGGTCCTCAGATGGTTCAATCTTTCCTCGAGGGTAGAACTCAGAGAGTGGTGTTTGGAATGCATTCTTCAGCCCCGCTCACAGGGCTCCATCTTGTCACCCATGTTGTTTGCAGTGTATATGCTGCCATTGGGAGAGATCCTTAGGTGGTACAGTCTGAGTTTTCACTGCTATGCAGATGATACTCAGCTGTACATGTCCTTTGTGCCCGAACAGGATATGATCCTGTTGGTATTTAACAACAGTTTGTCCAAGATCCAGGAGTGGATGAGTGCCAGCTGACTGTGGTTGAATCTGGTTAAAACTGAGGTATTGGTGTGGATCCAGATCGTTGGGGAGACAGGTTTGTCAGCAGGACAACCGTCTGGGCTTTGGCTCCGGGGTGTTCAGCTGACTAGCTCAGATCAGATGTGGAACCTGTGCATTATTTTTGACAACAGCCTGACCCTTAAATCTTAGATGTCAGCCGTTGTCAAACACTCTTTTTACCATCTGAGGAATATCCCCCCCGGGAGAAGCATCTGGTTTCTCCTGATGATCTTCCAATGTTGGTCCATGCCTTTGTAACCTCCCGCCTTGACTACTGCAATGCCCTTTACCTTGGGCTACCGGGGGTTGATATCTGCCACTTGCAGCTAGTGCAGAATGCAGCAGCCAGGTTATTGACTGGTACTTCCAGGGCCAGTCATATAACACCTGTGCTTCGCAGACTGCACTGGCTGCCAATACAGTGGTGAATCACCTTCAAGATCGGGTTACTGGCCTATAAAGCCTTACACGAACAAGGACCCTGTTACCTGAAAGATCTCATTCTTTCTTACCATCCCTTCCGGCCTCTCTGATCTGCTGGTGAGGGATTGCTAGAGATTCCCAGGGTCCATTTAAAGACATTGGGGGCCCAATCTTTTACTTTTGCATCCCCTACCCAGTGGAATTTTCTACCTCATTAGATAAAAGATTGCCTGACCATCCAGAGTTTTAAGGTAGCCCTAAAAACATATCTGTTTAACCTAGCATATCCAGATTAGATTTTGAATTGAGCATTTGCCTGGCATACTTAAATCTTATTGAAGTTAATATTTATGGTATTGTAATGTTATGGATTTTAATATTCTGATTATAATGTATGTTTTTAAATTGTTATTTTTGTTTGGTTTATGTACAGCAACTTGGTTTTAGAAAGGCGCTTTTATAAATAAAGATTTCATTCAAACAAAATAGAATATTTTTTTAATGTTCCCTTTTTACTCACATCAAGCCTCATGAACGAAGTATATGATGCAAGTACCTGAATAGTATAGTATATTTTTTATCTGCAAAAAGTTGAGCTGATAGCATATTTTTAAAATACAAGCAATGATCATCACGACTAGTATCTGGCAATGTGCCTGGTTTAAATTACATTGTAGCTAATGAAATTAGATATAAAAAATGAGAGAAAATTCAGACTATACTAATAAATTTAGTTTTAGCGACTAGTGAAAATTACAACTAACTAGCAAAATTGCTCTTGTCTTATTGCAATCTGATGCGATAAAAATCACTTGCTGGCTGTTGTGACTGATTTATTCATATCTGTCTTGCCATAACCACCCCCGGCCTCATAAAATGTAATTCCCCTGCATGTGTTAACAAGGACTTTAGAAACTATTACATTATAATTAGATTTTATACTAATTTGTGGTATGAGAAGTTTGTAAATAGAGAAGAACTGCGCATATATCTATGGGATTTAACATTTCAAAAAAACTGATCCACAACTTGTGAGCCTGGGATTTAACCTTTCACAAAACTTGATCCAAGAACTTCTGAGCTGATGCATTCCTTGCAGCTGATGTAGATGGGCATGCACAATAGACACATTTGGGGTTGGGTTGGGGAGTGTTATAGACAAACATAGGATGGCAGTATAGCACAGTGGTTTAAGGCTCTGAGCTGCAAATCTGGAGACCTGGGTTTGATTCCCACAGCCCCAGCTTGCATACTGTGTGATCCTGAGCAAGTTACTTAACTTCCCTGTGCTCCCAGGTTGCACCTATAAACAAGCTTTCAGCTTAGTGTGTCTCATCTGGTTAAACAATTGGAAAAAAACAAGCAAATATGAAAAGTCACACTAAAACTTAAGTACCATATATTGCATTTATTAAACATGAGAACACATGATTTCTCATATTAAACTCACAGCTGATTTCCTGTCCATTCCCCTATTGCACGGCAGTTTGGTTTAAGTTCTGTAATGGAAAATTGTTTCTGCCTCTTGCAAACACACTCACACACACACCAATAATGTGGTATGTTTTATTATAAACTGAGCAACTGAATATCATTTTGCATGCTTGCATCACAATATTAGATATGGTGCAGTTATTAACAATGGCATCTGAACATACATTATTTTTACGGGTGTTATAATTGGAATATTCAATCATCTGTGTTCTCTGTTTTTTTAAACACAGTAAATAATATTCATGAAAGAGATATTTAGACAGCTTACGACTATGCAAAGTTAACATATGTTAATGCAACATAAATAGAGAGATGCAACTTTCAGTTAAAGAACCTAAACTTTGTTAGATGTTGTACTTAGCTTCTCTAAAACACATAAACAAGGTTCAGTAACGTTGAAAAGTCTCCGTAAAGTCTGTGCTGTCTGCCAGCTTATGTTGTAGCTGTGCTGCAGGTGGACAATATACTTATGTGAACTAATTGGCAATGGTCATAGATTACATACATAAGCAGAGAGAAATTAGATACATTTGTATGTGTTTGAATGGGGCGTTGGTGAGGTTAAACTTTGCAGTAGAAATGTCCTATCAGATAGTTTACAGCTGCAATAGAGCATCATCCTTTTCCTTTGTCAGAGTAAATCTATCATTGCACTGAAAGTTAATTATAAGTACCGGTGGGCAAAGTTAGAAAAATTTGCTCCGCTGAGAATTTTTTGAATTTTTTGAAATTCGCAAAGTAAATCCGCAAGGCTATTTTCCACTTCACATTAAAGGAGGAATTCATGAATGGCAAAAACTGATAAATTCACTTACCTTCACCTATGAATTATGGTTCCAAGGTGAAGTCATCAAGGATCCATGGGATAGGAGGTCACATGGTGCTGCCACAAGCTGTTTTGCAGTCCGTAGGCTTTATTCAGTGCAACAGTGCAATATGAGGTAGATAGAGTTGGAGTTAGCTGCACTCTGGAGTTGTGTGCCAAAATACTTATCGAACTGTTTAAAATACAAAGCTTTTTGCCCTAAATCACTCCATTAAGTGTATACTGTTCCTTGTGCCTCTAGATCACCAACTATTTTTTGTTTTTTTGGGATTTACCTAGTTTGAAGTAGTAGTTTTGCTTTCTGTGTTGTAGACTGTGTAGTGTACTGTGGAGTAAGAGATACTCAACTACTGTAATGCCCTCTACCTCGGGGTCAGAGGTGGTTTGCTGCAGCACCTGCAGTTGTTGCAGAATGCAGCAGCATGGGTGTTGACTGGTCATTCCAGATTTAGTCATATCACTCCAATGCTGCACGAACTGCACTGACTGCTGGTGTGCTGGTGCATCACATTCAAGGTAGGCCTTTTGACCTACAGGACCCTGCACAGTTTGGGTCAGGGCTACCTGAAGGATCTCCTGCATCCCTATGTCCCATCTCACCCCCTCAGATCAGCTATCGGTGCTCTCCTGGAGATCCACAGAGTGAGGTTGAAGAGCTCTGAGGATGAGCATTTGAGGTGGCTGCTCTGGTGTTGTGGAATTTGTTGCCAGGGCACCTCCAGGAGGCACTGTCTGCTGAAATTTTTAAATGACAACTATAGACATTCTTGTTTATACAAGCTTTTGGGGCCTTAGATAGGCCATTTAAGAATTTGAATGGGCTCAGTTGTTTTAATTATGTCTGAGATTTTATATGTATATGCTTTGATTACAGTTCCTGTTCTGTTATTTATGTATCTATGAATTTGTGATCCTATCATAAGGGTGCCCTCAGCCTTTGGGAAAGAGCGCCCTAAACAAATAAAATCTACTAGTACTATTGTACTTGAACTGCAGCAACCTCCAGCAACAAAAATGCAGACTTGCCTTATAGCCTAGGCAGTGTTTAGCACTGCTGTTGTTCTAGTCAGTGTTTTAGGTGAATTCTTTTTAAGGCTGCAGTGGGCGTAGCCCTGCAGACCTCTTGCTATGAAAACAGGACTCAGCATATTCCTTCTGACCGAACAACATGTTGGAGTTGCACCACAGTCGTCTCCACGTCTGTGGAGTACTCCGCTGGTTGTCTCAGTTGGAAGTAGCACTACACTATTTGTTGTGTGTTGGTGGTCACACAGAACATGGGACACTCTACTGTGTCCAAGATGGCCACCAAACTGTATTGTGCATGCGCGACTACTAGCACATGCGCAGTACAATGCGGTGGCCATCTTGGTCATGGAGGACTGTGTTGTGTTCTGCAGTGACTACTGATTTCTTTTTCTTTAAAATTATACATATCCCCCACCCGATCCTCCCTGTCAGCACCCACCACCCCACTCCCCCCCAAAAATGTAACCATGGCACTGGGGATGCCCAATCCCCCAGTGCAGGAATCCTTGTTTTTTTTTACCTTTAAAAACAAAAAGACCATTGATGTTTTTGTGGTCATTGCATTCCCCCCACCTAATCCTCCCACTCAGCACCCACCACATCGCACCCCCCAGCCCTTATTTACCCATTGATGGTACAACACTGTAATCCTATTTGTACCACATACACATCTTCACTCTTCAAAGTCAGACCAGGAGCTGAAGAAACAGGTATGTGGTTCAATGTATTTCAATGGTGTTTTGAACTTAGTTGCCTAACTTGGGTATTTTTTCAGATTTTTGTCCCAGATTTTCAACATGCCTTTTTTGGGACCCCGCCTCATGAACAATTGCAATGTCATTAGGCAAATCTGTCCTGAAAGATGATTTTGTGGTCCTTGCATGAAATCACCTTTCAAGCAGGAGTTGAACATTTTCTCTGCCCTCATTAATGAGTTGAGGTCATAAGAAGGCTATGTTGAAGATTTGGTGTAAAAATATTAAAAAACAACAAAGTTACATGCTGATGTTGAATTTTGCAACATTGGTAATTTTTAATGGGCTGGATATTCAAACTGTGCTATTCTGTAGCGCAAGCCCTTGCACTGCACAAAATAGTTGCGCAGGGGTGTGGCCGGGGCGATATTCAACGGAGTTGTGCTATTGAGTAACTCCTTTGAATATCACCCCCAGGCCACAGCCACTGTGCACGGCACAGTGGAACTTGTGCCACTGCAAGTGGTCAGAGTGGAGCATGCAAGATGCGGTGGCACAACTACCATTGCGCCATGCTCAAATTTCCGATATTCAAAAGGTGACATGTAAATGGGGCCATAATTCATGCAAGGCATGGGGGCTGTTTATGCTCATTTATGGCCCCATTTGCATGCTATTAGCATGCAGGCACGATCCCCAGGACTTGCGCTTGGCACACTGCCAGGCAGCAGCCATTGGGGACTGATGCCCCCTGCAGCCCGATTACGGGCATAACTTCAAACATCCCTCCACTCCCCCGACTGGCCCGATCGTGGGCATAAGTGAAAAAAGAACCCACCCCTCACTAGCCCGATCATGGGCAGTAAAAGTTCAACCCCCCCCAGAACATATCCCTGGTGGTCCAGTGGACCTTGAAGCCTGATTGCAAGCTGTAAAAGTTCAAACCCCCCAAGAACATATCCCTGGTGGTCCAGTGGACCTCGAAGTCCAATCGTGGGCAGTAAAGTTCAAACCCCCCAAGGACCACTAGTCGAGGGGGGTTACTATATGTCCGCCATTGGGCAAGTAGGGGCATAGTGAAGGGCCACCACAGGGCAGCTGCTGTGTTGCACCCTGCAATGCAGCAGCTCACCTGTCAGGTGGCCCTCAACTTACCTTTTTTGGCTCAAAGTTGTGCAGGCGCAGGTTGGGGGTTGTGCCTGCACAACTCTGCACAGCCCGCTGAATATCGGGCTGTGCAGTTTATGCATGGTTCCTCCCCCTCCGGTTGAACATGCCTTCATTAGCATTGTGCTGTTGCTCAGCTTGACTTGGGGGGCACAACTGCTGAATATGGCAGAATGGCGCAATTTTGGACTTGCGCAGGCACAACCCTATTGCGCATGGCGCAACCCTTTTGAATAGCCAGCCCAATATGTTTACCCCAGATTTACAACAGAGCCATATCTTTATAGCATCTCATGAATGTGACAGTTGTCATTTTTCAAATCCTGGCCAAAATGTTTTTCCACATCCAGAAAGGTGATTTTGTGGTTCCTGCATGAAATCACCTTTCAGGGAGGAGTTGAACATTTTCTCTTCCCTTGTTCATGAGCTGGGGTCATAACAAGGCTATGTTGAAAATTTGATGTAAAAATATTAAAAAAACAACAACGCTATGGCCTATGTTACACTTTACAAATGCAGGCTTGTAACTTTAGTAATTTTCAATATTTTGACCCCAGATTCCTCGGCTGCAGCCCTATCGTCTCTGGCCAGAGTTTGCTTTTTCCTATTTTCTGTGCTTTGTAACTTTACTTCTTTAGAAGAGTTAGGTTTGTTTACTGAATTATTTCTGTCACTATAGTTTAACTATAGTGCACCTGCTGGCTCACAAAAGACCTATTCTCCCTAATGAAAGAGAGAGACATAAAATGGGCCACCTTCAAGGCCCCCCTCCCTCCACCCTTTGGAATGATTACAGGAGACTGTGCAATCAGTGCAAACAAAAGACCAGATCTCTAAAGGTGAGCTACTTTCAAAAACTCCAGAGAGATAACCTAAGACATTCTTGCCTATTCAGGGCCACTGTAGGCTCCATGGTAGCCCTAAGGTCCCACAACCCACCTGCCACCTCAACTCCCCCACCAGTCTCTTAACTGACCCCACTGAAGTTGCCAATGCCCTAAATGTCAAGTTCACGGACATCACAGCACACCTCAATAAAATGCCCACCCCTAATCCTCCATGCCAGGAAAACCAGACTGCGAACACACCAGTGGATCGCACTCTCCACCCACCCTTCCATTTTGGAGCTATCTCCATACATGATACCTTCACACTTCTAAAGAGCTTCCCCAGCTCGGGCAGTCCAGGTAGTGATGGACTTTACTCCCACTTCCTTAAACTCATAGCCCCCTGTATCACCAAACACCTGACCACTATCTTCAATCTCACCCTCTCCATGTCAGCTGTGCCCACCATATGGAAAACTGCCAAGGTAGTTCCCATTTTCAAATCCTGGGATCCCCTGTCCAGTGATAGTTTTAGGCCCATCTCTATCCTGCCTCATCTGAGCAAGCTCCTCAAAAAGATTGTTCACCACCAGTTCTTGGAGCATGTCAATAAATATAACCTTCTCTGACCACACCAACATGGTTTTAGGAAATATCACAGTACTACTGTACATCTGCACTAGCCCATTTCACCAACCATGTCTTCAGAAATACGGATATGTATAACATCACAGGCACCGTCTTTATTGACCTGACTAAGGCCTTCAACCTGGTTGACCACAATTTGCTCCACATCAAATTAATGAATCTTGGTTGCTCAGTGGGGATGGCTAACTGGTTTCAGAATTACCTTTCTGGGTGGTCCAAAACAGTGAGCTTTGGAGGGGCCACCTCTAAGGCCATGGCCATGTTATCTGGTGTCCCCCAGGGCTCCATCTTGGGTTCATTTCTGTTTTTCCAATTTATAAACTCCCTACCAGCAGATAGCCTCTCATGTAAGGCAATCATGTATGCTGATGACCTAATATTGTTCCACAGCACCAAGTCACTGACTTCTCTCTCCACCACACCAACACTCAACTATGGAGCAACCATCACAAGGCAGGCCCACAGGAAGGTGGCACAGGACACCACAGGGGAAAGGAAGCAGCTCCTGGTGGGGGACTCAATTATTAGGGGAATAGAACTGGGGGGATCAAGGAAAAGTTAAGTAAGGTGCCTGGCTGGCACCATGGCTTGGAGGGACAAGAAGCAAATCATCAGGATCACGACAGCAGCTGCATGGGAGACAGAGCTGGACATCATTGTCCACCTAGGGACAAATGACTTGGCTGGACATGGGATTAGAGCAGTGCAGGAGGAGTTTGTGGAGTTGGGGAGGGGCCTTAGACAAGTAGCACACACAGTATCCTTCTTGGAGGTGCTGCCTGTCTATGGCATGGGTGAGGTGAAGGTACTCCACACCATGCAACTCAATGAATTGTTGAAAAACTGGTGCATAGAACAGGGATTTGGCTTCACTGGGTACTGGGGTTCCACCTGGAGGGATACCCACCTATACTGGCATGATGGTCTGCATCTGTTCAGGAAGGGAACCAGTCTCCTGGGTGATCGGTTTAAATGTTTCATTGGCAAGCTTTTAAACTATCCAAAGGGGAAGGCACTGATAAAAAGCAGGGAATTCCCAGCCTCCCCCCACAAAACAGGATCATTAGTGAGGTAAACACCAAGATAGAAAGGTCAGTAGGGAGTAGATCTGGGGTAAATGGTGAAGAAAAAGTGAGCAAGGGAAGGGATGGGGCTACAAGTGGTGAAGCCATCAAAAAATGGAGAGTAATGAGTACCAATGCCTGTAGTCTGGGTAACAAGCTTCCTGAACAAGTGGCCTTGATGGAAGAGGAACATCTGGATTTTGTGGCAGTCACAGAAACACGGTACACACAGAACCATAACTGGGATGTAAACATACCAGGGTACACAATGTACAGGAGTGACAGGGAGGATAAAAGTGGAGTAGGAGTAACTCTCTACATAAGGGAAGGAATCAAAGCAACAGAACTAAAGGGTGAACAGGAGGAGAGGAGGCACTGTGGGTCACCCTGGAGACAGAAAATGGCACCACAATCCACACAGTGGTTGAATACAGACCCCACCTCAGGGGGAGGAAATGGACAGGAAATGATAGAAGGTATCCTTACAATGGAAGAAAAAGGGGAGATATTGTTGATGGATAATCTGAATATGCCACATGTTAACTGGAGCACATTTACTGCAACCACATCCAAGAGCGGGGTCATTCTCAATGCCCTGCAGGGGGCATGCTTTAGACAGATAGCATTGGAACCCACTTGGGAGGGAGCAATCTTAGACCTGGTACTCTCAAATGGAGATGGAGAGAGGATCACAGATTTAGAAGTGAGTAGCCATCTGGGAACTAGTGACCACCAAACAGTATTGTTCACAATAAACACAACAGTAGAGTCAAGCCATACAAAGAAAAGGTTCTGGACTTTAGGAGGGCTGACTTTACCAAAATGGGTGAGTGCCTAAGGACTGCACTAGCAAATGGGCAGGAAGGAGGGGTGGAAGAACAATGGGGAATAATCAAAACTGTGATCACAAAGGCAACAAGTCTCTGTGTGAAGCAAATAAAACAAAATGAAGTAAAAAAACACAATGGTTCTCAAAAGAAGGTGGCAGGGAAGGTGAGGGAGAAAAAGATAGCATTCAGGAAGTACAAGAAATCACAGAAGGAGCAGGACAGAGAACTGTATCAGTTAAAGCAGAAGGAAGCAGAAAAGGCAGTGAGAATAGCAAAGGCCCAAACTGAGGAAAAGATAGCCAACTCAGTTAAGAAGGGGATAAAACCTTTTATAGGTACATCAGGGAGTGAAGGAAGGCCAAGGGAGGGATAGTGAGGCTTAAAAAAGGGGAGGGGAGGGTAAAAGGTGACTGTGAGAAGGCAGAAATATTGAACGAATATTTTTTCTCAGTATTCACAAAAAAAGAGGGGGAGGTACCTAAACCAAAGAACAAAATCACTCTGGACAGGGGGGTCGATACCAGTCCATTCACAGAAGAAAGGGTCATGAAGGAACTCCTAAAACTCAAAGTGGCCAAAGCAATGGGGTCTGATGGGATTCACCCCGGAATTCTGAAAGAACTAAGGGGAGAACTAGTGACACCACTAACTACCCTTTTTAACAGCTAATAGCAAGCTAATAGCTTGGCAGAAGACTCCAGGAGAAAGGACTGCTGTGTGACTGAACTTCTCTGCTGGGACTAAAGTAGAAGAACTTTTGTATTTAGACCTTTAATTTAGGGTAAAAAAACTAACATACAAAACAAAACAAAAAAAAGTGTGTGTTTGGGTTAACTGAATTGAATGGGTAACTGAAAAGTCATCTAGGTGTAAATCTCAGGTGACTGAAAGGACTTAACTGTTGTGAGGTTTAAATTACTTGTAGAAAGATCTGGTAAGTAGGGGGAGTGGCTTAGCCAGAAGGAAGCTACATTTAAAGACTGCCTTAGAAAGATTCTGCTAATGGCTTGGCAGAAGACTCCAGGAGAAAGGACTGCTGTGTGACGGAATTTTTCTACTGGGACTATATTGGCCTCCTTCCTCCCTCCACCCCCCACCCAAAGCTAGTTCTATTTTATAGGCACAGGATTTGACTGACAACAGGAACTTCCTGTTTAGGGGCAGGAAGTGAGTGATCACAGAACCACCAAGGACCCACCATCCTAGAAGGGCAAGAGTAGCCTCCGGCCCCGCGTTAGTTGTTGGAGGTCTGCCTCTGAGCAAGTAAGCGTCTACTGAGAAATATAGGATATTCTTGTCTCAGAACAGGACAATCAGGAGCTTAAAGGGCACACAGGCAGAAAGTAAGGAGAGAAGTTTAAAAAAACAGAGGAAAGAGTAAGGATTGCAAACAGTTAAGGGGCCAGAAATAAGACATGATTGGAGTGGTGCAGTGCAGTGGCTGTGGAGCAGCAGTCTTCCAGGAGATGTTCTGGAGGATGCGGTGTTGTCCCATCTGCAGGTACTCTCTGGGCTGAGGGAGGAGGTTGCTCATCTCCAGGCTGAGTTGGCCAGGATTGTGGGACCTCCTCTTCCATCCAGGGACCACCAGTGCCACTGCCGCTGCCTCAGAGGTTGCCAAGAAAGAGAGCGGATGGACCACAGTGGTCTCAGGGAGGGTGAGGGTGGTGGAACAGAGGCACATCCCTCCAGTTGTACCTCCACAATTCCTATGCCATTCTGGCAAAGTGTGGTTCTCTATGGAGGCACCTACAGTGGAGACCAAGGAGGATGCTGGGAACTCCACAAAGGAGACCCACAGGAGGGTGGCAGGGGACTCTGGGGAAGGAAACAACTCCTGGTGGGGGACTTCATTGTTAGGAAGGTAGAACTGGGCAAGGAAGGGGAGAGGGAGGTAAGGTGCCTGCCTGGCGCCATGGCTTGGAGGGACAGGGAGCGAATCCTCAGGATTGCCAGAGCAGCTGCACAGGGGAGGGAGCTGGATGTCATTGTCCACTTAGGGACAAATGACCTGGCTAAGAAAGAGATTAGAGAAGTGCAGGAAGAGTTTGTGGAATTGGGGAGGGGCCTTAGTCAAGTAGCATGCACGGTAACCCTCCCGGAGGTGCTACCCATCTATGGCATAGGAGAGGCTAGGGTGTTCCGTACCATGGGATTCAATCAGTGGTTGAAAAACTGGTGTGGAGCTCCAGGACGGCTTCACTGGGGACTGGGGTCCACCTGAATGATGCAAGCCTATACTGGCATGATGGGCTGCATCTGTCCGGGAGGGAACCAGGATCCTAGATGATAGGTTTAAATGCTCATTGGCAAGCTTTTAAACTAGCCAAGGGGAGGCACTGGAAAGGAGCAGAAAAATCCTAGCCCCCCCCAAACAATCACAGTAGTAAGTGTGGAAAACACCAACATGGAGGTGTCGATAGGGAGAAGAGCAGGGGTAAATGGAGACAAAGGCAAGAAGGACAGGGATGGGGCAAAAGGGGATAAGGCCATCAGGAAATGGAGGGTAATGAGTACCAATGCCCATAGTCTGGGCAATAAGCTCCCTGAGCTGGTGGCCTTAATGGAAGAGGGATGCCTGATATCGTAGCAGTCACAGAAACATGGCACACAGAGAACCATGACTGGGATGTTAACATACCAGAGTACATAACCACAGGAGACAGGCAGGGGAGAAGAGGGGAGGAGTAGCTCTATGTAAAGGAAGGGATAAAAGTGACTGAACAAAAGAGTAAACAGGGAGGAGAGGAGGCACTGTGGGTCACTTGGAGACTGGAAGGGCACCACAATCCACACAGGATTAGTACAGACCCCATGTCAGGGGAAGGAATGGACAAGGATATGATGGAAGGCATTCTTAGAATGGCAGAGAAAGGGAGATACTGTTGATGGGAGACCTGAATATGCCAGATGTTAACTGGAGCACATTTGCTGCAGCGACATCCAAGAGCAGGGCTATTCTTGACGCCTGCAGGTGGCAGGCATTAGACAGCTAGTTTCGGAACCCACTGTGAGGGAGCAATCTAGACCCTCGTGTCTAAACGGGGGCAGTGAGAGGATCTCAGATCTAGAAGTAGGTTGCCATCTGGGATAAGTGACCATCAAACAGTGGTTCACGTTAAACTCAGCTACAGAGTCAAGCTCATACAGACGGGAGGGTACTGGACTTTAGGAGGGCTGACTTTGGCAAGATGGGAGAGTGCCTCAGAAAAGCACTAGCAAACAGGCTAGAAGGAGGTGTGAGCAACAATGGGGAATTATCAAAACTGCCATCACAGAGGCAACAAGCCTTTGTGTGAAGCAAATAAACAAATCAAACAAAAGAAAAAGCCACTATGGTTCTCAAGAGAGGTGGCTGTGAAAGTCAGGAAGAAAAAGATAGCATTCCAGAAGTATAAGGAAACACAGAAGGAGCAGGACAGAGAGCTGTACCAGTTAAGGCAGAAAGAAGCAGGGAGGAAGTCAGAATAGCAAAGGCCCAAACTGAGGAAAAGATAGCCAACTCAGTTAAGAAGGGGGATAAACCTTTTATAGGTACATCAGCGAGCGTAGAAAGACAAAGGGAGGGATAGTGAGGCTGAATAGAATAAACATTGGGTGGGCAGAGGGGGACAGTGAAAAAGCAGGAATACTGAACGAATATTTCTGCTCAGTATTCACAAAAGAGGAGGGGGAAGTGCCTAATCCAATTAACAGAAGCACTCTTGATAGGGGGTTGATCCCAGTCCTTTCACAGAAGAAAGGGTTCTGCAAGAACTCCTAAAACTGAAGGTGGACAAAGCAATGGGTCCTGATGGAATTCACCCAGAATTCTAAAAGAATTAAGGAAGGAACTAGTGAAACCACTGGCTACTCTTTTAATAAATCATGGGAGGATGGTGTGTGTACCCGAGGACTGGAGGAAGGCAGATGTGATTCCCTTCACAAAAGTGGGACCAAGACAGAGGCAGGGAACTACAGGACCTGTCAGTCTGACCTCTGTGGTAGGGAAAGTGATGGAGTCACTTCTGAAGGAAAGAATAGTTGAGTACCTAGAGGTCAGTGGAGCACAGGATCCAAGGCAGCATGGGTTCACAGCGGGAAGGTCATGTCAGACGAATCTAATAGATTTCTTTGACTGGGTGACCAAAGTAGTAGACCAGGGAGGGGCTGTGGACATGGCCTACCTAGACTTTAGTAAGGCATTTGACACAGTCCCACACAAAAGATTATTAGTCAAATTAACCAGCCTGGGAGTGGGTCCCAGGGTGGTAGCCTGGGTAAAACATTGGCTGGACAACAGGACACAGAAGGTAATTGTAAATGGAGTCCACTCTGAAGAAAGGGGCTGTTACTAGTGGGACACTGCAGGGGTTCAGTATTGGGTCCAGTCCTTTCAATGTCTCTCTCAGTGGCATTGCAGAGGACTGGAAGGAAAAGTATGCCTTTTGCAGATGGCACAAGATCTGCAACAGGATTGATACACAAGGAGGCGTGGAAAGGATGAAAAGGGACTTGGCAAGGTTGGAGGAATGGTCAGACGTATGGCAGCTAGGATTCAATGCAAAAGTGCAAAATAATGCACCTGGGAAACAAGAACCCAGGGAAGAATACACAATGGGTGGGAGGTAGTAACAACAAAACAGGAAAGGGACCTGGGGGTAATCATATCAGATGACCTTAAGGTTAGCAAGCAATGTGAGAAGGCAGTAGGGAGGGCGGGGTATACTGGGATGTATAGGGAGAGGCATCTGCAGCAGAAAACAGGAAGTTGTTATCCCTCTGTACAGACAGTTGGTGAGACCCCATCTGGAGTATCGGCCCAGTTCTGGAGACCCCATCTCCGCAAGGACATAGACAGGATAGAGGCAGTCCAGAGGAGGGCAACTAAAATGGTGCAGGGTCTGCAAGAGAAGCCGTATGAGGAGAGACTAAAGGAGCTTAATATGTATACCCTTGAGGAAAGAAGGGAGAGGGGGGACATGATAGAAACTTTCAAGTACCTCAAGGAATCAACAAAGTCCAAGAGAGTAGCATCTTTCAGAAAAAGAGACTTGCAAGAACAAGGGACACAATTTAAAGATAGAAGGAGGCGGTTCAGGGGCAATGTGAGGAAGTATTATTTCACAGAGAGGGTAGTGGATGCATGGAACAGCCTTCCTGAGGAAGTTGTGGAGTCTAAAACTGTGGGAGAATTCAAGAATGCATGGGACAGACATAAGGCAATTCTTGTGGGGGGCAGGAAGATATAGGCTGTTGGTTAAATAGGATCTGCGGCCTATCCTGTAGGTAGGGAAATGGGCAGACTAGATGGGCCTAGCGGTTCTTATCTGCCATCAAAGTCTATGTAACAAATCATGGGAGGATGGTGTGGTACTGGAGGACTGGAGGAGGGTGGATGTGATTCCTCTTCACAAATGTGGAAGTAAGGCAGAGGCAGGAAACTACAGAGCTATTAGCTTGACCTCTGTGGTAGGGAAAATGATGGAATTACTTCAGAAAGAAAGAATTGTTGAGTACCTAGAGTCCAGCAGGGCACAGGACCCAAGGCAGCATGGATTCACAGTGGAAGGGTCATGTCAGATGAATCTAATAGATTTCTTTGACTGGGTAACCAAAGTAATAG
This sequence comes from Neoceratodus forsteri, assembly GCA_016271365.2. NCBI lineage: Eukaryota > Metazoa > Chordata > Ceratodontiformes > Ceratodontidae > Neoceratodus > Neoceratodus forsteri. Next base: position 736,900,632 of record CM057454.1, read on the forward strand.
ACCAGGGTGAGGCTACAGACATGGCCTACCTAGACTTTAGAAAGGCATTTGACACAGTCCTACACAAAAGATTAATAAATTAGTTAGCCAGCCTTGGAGTGGGTCCTAGGGTGGTAGCCTCGGTAATAAGCTGGCTGGACAACGGGATCCAAAGGGTAATGGTAAACAGAGTACACTCTGAAGAAAGGGGGGTAATTAGTGGAGTACCACAGGGTTCAGTACTGGGATCAGTTCTCTCTTTATAGGTGACATTTTTCTTTTTTATTGCAGTTTAGGATTAATACCTTTGAGTCCTCGTTTACAAAGGTTCCAGGTCATACACAAAACAATTAGTCAAAAATACAGGTTGCAGACAATACCAAAAAAAGTAAGGCAAAGCATATCGGTTGCATGCATTTGAATGACACAAGTTAGAATACATTGAAGGAACAGTTTGTTTCAGTCAGGTTACAAATAACATAGGAGGAGCAGGGTTTCAAAGGGATAAAGCATTTCAATGAGGCAACATTCAGGATACAGTTCAAACAAAGGAAACAGTTTCAAAGGAAGTGCTTTAGTCTTTCAATTTAGGATCATCAGGCCACTGAGATTACTGACCATACAGATGGGGACTAGCTATACAGCGGGGAGTGGGTGGGGAAGCAGCCTAAGGATGGTATTGTCATTCTGTTGGAGGGTGAGTGATGGGGGGGAGTTGCTGCAGTGATGCCAGCAGCGTGAGGGAGAATGGGTGCAAGCTGGAGCTCAGTAGGAGGCAAATGAGGGGGGAACAAGCATGGGAGAAACTAAGGGAAGGGGTACTGGAGTGGGGGAAGGTGTGTAAGAAGGTTAGGATATAAACAGCAAGGGAGGTAGGTGGTGTGGTAATAGAGGGAGGTTGTGCAGGAGATGAAGTAGGGTGGGAATATTAGGGGTAGGAGAAGGTGGGGGTTGGGAGGTGGAGAGGGGATTGTGGTGTAGGAGGGGGATGGGGTGGGAAGGAGCGGGTTGGGGAGTGGGGTTATTCTGGTTAAAGAGTCCTGTAGTTGGCTAATCGAAGCATGCAAAGGCCAGTTCATGATGCAGTAGAGTCTTAAGTCCTGTTTTGAAGAGGCTAATCTTATTGCTTTCAATGAGTGATGCAGGTAGCCCATTATACCATTTTGATCATTGTTATAAGAAGGATTTCTGTGCCAGGCTGGTGCATTTAAATGGAACCAGGGGCCCATCTTTCTCTGCAGTCTTGGTTGGCTTTGATGATCAAGGCTGCTGGAAGAGTCCACATAGAGATGGAGGCGCTAGTCTTAATTGGGCTTTCAGCCAGCAAGCCTTGTTTAATAGGGTTTTTATTTGATTGGGGCAGTTTTGGTGCCCGCCACGTATATTGGTAGGCCATAGTCAATAGATGCAAGGACCAAACTGCTTGTGGCTAGTTTTAGTGCATCAGGTGTCATAGAGTGCATGTGGCAGTATAGCCCTCCATGTTTCATATTGGCAGTTTTGACAACATGGTCAATATGACTGGAGAAATTGAGAGTGTCATCAATGTGAATGCCTAGGTATTTAAATGAGTAGACTTGCTCTAGAACTTTTTTTTGTTCTGTGGGACAGTAAGCAGCATGCTCTAGTTTTTTTGTGGTTTAGCAACAGTTTTTTGGTGCTGAACCAGGATTCTAGCTTGTGGAAGATGTCGAGGAGTTGGGAAGTAATGGTCGACTGGTCCCTGCCAGAGGCAGAAATTACAGCATCATCTACACGGAGTACAATGTGAGCTGGGCAGGTAGGGTATTGATATACAGACTGAAAAGGAGAGGCCTTAGGATTGATCCTTAGGGGCTCCAATGCTTATCTCCCTGGGAGATGATAGTGAGTCTCCAATTCTGACGTGCTGAGTGCGATGAGTGAGGTAACTGCTAAACCATGCTACTGTGTCTGGGGATAGTCTGGGGATAGTCCTGTTGAGAGCAGGCTGTTAAGAAGAAGGTGATGGTTAACAGAGTCAAAAGCCTTTGTGAGGTCTATGAATATTAACCGTGCTGCCATCCCTTTGTCTAAGGCGTAGTATACTTTTTCTTGTTCTCCTCGATCTCTCTTCAGCATTTGAGACTGTGGACCATCGAGTGTTACTTGACTGCCTAAGGGAATTCTGTGGACTTGCCGGCTCTGTCATCTGCTGGTTTGAGTTTTTTTTTATCTAACAGGAGGCAGAGGGTAGTGATGGGAAATTTCTCCTCCTCCCCTGATCACCTGTCCTGTGGAGTTCCCCAGGGTTCGGTCTTGTCAACGATGTTGTTTGCCACGTACATGCAACCCTTGGGAGAGCTCATTAGAAAGTACAGCTTGGGTTTTCACTGCTATGCTGATGATACCCAGCTGTACTTTAATTTTGACCCTGGAACATCTTGCACAGTAGAAGTGCTTAACAGCTGCCTTGCTGAAATCAGTGACTGGATGGCCTCCAGCTGGTTGCGACTGAACCCTAGTAAGACAGAGGTACTGGTGATGGAGTTGAACAGAGGGCATGATAGGTTGGCCTCTGGTGCAGAGACAGGACTTTGCCTTGGCTCTATACCATTGAAGGCCTCTTCTAGAGTGCTTGATCTGGGTGTTATTCTTAACAGCGGTTTGACACTTGTGTTGCAGGTGGCTTCCATTGTCCATACCATCTTTTATCATCTGAGGAATATCACCAGGATCAAGCCCCTAGTTCCGCCACTGGACCTCCCCACTTTGGTGCATTGTGACATCCAGGCTTAACTACTGTAATGCACTCTATCTCAGGGTCTCTGGGGGTACCCTGCGCTGACTGCAGCTGGTGCAGAATGCGACGGCGAGGTTGTTGACAGGACAGTCTAAATACTGTCATATTACTTGGGTGCTGCGTCAACTGCACTGGCTGCCGATTAGGTGGAGGGTCCTCTTTAAGGTGGGGTTGCTCACCTATAAGGCCCTACATGGCCTGGGCCCTGGCTACCTGAATGATTTTCTTACACCTGCTGTCTCAGTCCGCTACCTCCACTCCTCCTCTAGGGGCCTCCTCGCGATTCCCAGGATGAGGCTAAGAACTGCTGGCGACAGAGCATTTAGTGTTGTCACCCCCGTCCTGTGGAATTCACTCCCTTTAGTTGCTAGGGAGGCCCCATCTTTTGAGGTATTTAAGGCCTGACTTACGGCTTTCTTGTATGATCAGGCCTTCCTGGACTATGTTTTATAGTTCATACCTGTTTTTAAAAAAATGTTGATGTTTAATTTAATTTTAGAGACTTTAAATGTAGCTGTAGCTAACGGTAGCAAATTGTGTAGCAAATTTTGTTGTAACTTATTTGGAGCAGTGTATATAATTTATAATTATTGTGCTATGCTATATTTATTTGATTGATGTACAGTCCAGAGCCTCCGGGATTGGTGTCTCTTTAAATAAAATTTGCCTTGCCTTGCCTTACTTGGGCGGTGTATTCTACTAGGGCCATTAGGGTGGAGTGTCGTTCCCGGAAACCGTACTGTTGGGGGCACAACTTGTTGTACTTCTCCAGGTACTCTGTGAGCTGGTTAGAGACCACCCTCTCTAGGGCTTTGGAGGCAGGGGGAGGATGGATATAGGCCTGTAGTAGGAGGTGTTGGCTCCATCTCCAGTTTTAAAGACAGGGGTGACTAAGGCCATCTTCTAGGCATCGGGGAACACGCTTGATCTGAATGAGGCATTGAAAACCTTTGTGAGTGGATCAACAAGATCATTTAGGATAAGGGTGACCAGCTTCATATTGACTTGGTCACTTCCCACCCTAGTCTTTCCAAGGATGAGCTTGATGTACTTGATTGTCTCAGCCCTGGTGATTTGCTTAAAGAAGAACAGCGGAGTCCCAGTTCTTGATGTTGTGAAGTGGGCATGATTTGGTGATGGAGTAGTAGTCAGACTGAGATAATTGGCTGGTAAAACACTTGAGAGATCAGTAAAGGCTGAGTTGAACTCCTTGGCTATGTCTACAGGTTCCTGGAGTGTCTCTGTGGAGGTTGTAATCAGGTCTGGTGGGGCTCTGGGGGCCCTGCCCGTGAGAGATTTCATGGAGTTCCAGAAGTCCTTATCTGAGCTCCAGCATTTGCTAAAAAGGTCTTTATAGAGGGGCTGGAAGGAAAAGCATGCCTCTTTGCAAATGACACAAAGATCTGTAACAGGGTTGATACACAAAAAGGGGTGCAAAGGATGAGAAGGGACTTGGCAAGATTGGAGGAAGGGTCAAAATGTGGTAGCTTAGATTCAGTGCAGAAAAGTGCAAAGTAATGCACCTGGGAAACAAAAACCCAGGGGAAGAGTATATAATGGGGGGAGGAGATACTAACAACAACACAAATGGAAAGGAACCTTGGGGTAGTCATATCAGATGACCTTAAGGTAGGTAAGCAATGTGAGAAGGCAGTAAGGAGGGCTGGGGGGACTACTAGGATGTATAGGGAGAGGCATCACCAGTAGAAAACAGGAAGTTGTTATCCCTCTGTACAGACGGTTGGTAAGACCCCATCTGGAGTACTGCGTACAGTTCTGGAGACCCCATCTCTGCAGGGATATAGAAAGGATGGAGGCAGTCCAGAGGAGGGTAACTAAAATGGTGCAGGGTCTGCAACAGAAGCCATATGAAAAGAGACTAAAAGTGTTTAATATTTATACCCTTGAGGAAAGAGGGGAGAGGGAGGACATGATAGAAACTTTCAAGTACCTCAAGGGAATCAACAAAGTCCAAGACGGGAGCATCTTTATGAAAAAGAGATGTACAAGAACAAGGCGGCACAATTTGAAGATAAAGGGGAGGATGGCTCATGGGCAACGTGAGGAAATACTTTTTCACAGGGAGGGTGGTGGATGTATGGAATTGCCTTCCTGAGGAGGTTGTGGGGTCAGAAACAGTGGGGGCATTCAAGAATACATGGGACAGACATAAGGCAATTTTAGTGAGGGGTAGGAGGAAGTACGGTGTTAGGTAACTGAAATTTGCAGCTTATCCAATAGGAAGGAAATGGTCAGACTAGGTGGGCCAATCGGTCCTTATCCACCATCAAAGTCTATGTTTCTATGTTTCTAAATGATTCCTGAGTAATAGGCTCCTAGTAAACTCAAGCAAAACTAAGGCTATGCTCCTTGGGTTTAAACCCAGTATCTCTAAGCTGACCAAAATACCATACACCCTAACTGTCCTATCTCCAGATGCCCCACCTTGAAAATGTGCTCTTTCAAGTACCTGGGTGCTACCCTACACCACTCCTTAACCCTTGGCAACGCAATATGCAATAGGATAGTGGTGCTACAGGAACCATACAAATACACTTACTATAAAGTTCCTAACACTCACAAATCTTATAAAGGGATGCCACCACTCGGAGTTTCCCTCATCACTCATTTTATTTTCCAGCAGGACAACACTACCTGATGTTTTGACATGGTTGTCCTTCTTTCAGCAGTTAGTTGGTTTACATAGTAACATGCATATGGGTCAAATAGACATGGTGTTGTGACACCTGTGACTCATCTCATTAAAAATGCAGAAACTTTACCACATTGCATATTGTGATTAAAAAAAACTTAATGTTCCTATAGTGCATAAATAACAAAGTGCTACCATAGAATTTCTGCATTTTTAATGAGATGAGTCACAGGGTGTCACAGCACCATGTGTTCATGTTTGACCTATACATGTGTTTCTTCTATGTAAACCAGCTAGTCTTTGAAGGACAGCCATGTCCGAAACATGTCAGGCAGTTGTTTGTGTCCTGTTGGAGAATACAATTAATTGATGAGAAAATCCTGTGTGGTGGCATCCCTTTTACAAGATTTGTGAGTGCTAGGAACTTTATAGTAAGTGTATTTGTATAGGTCCTGTAGCACCACTATCCTAGTGCGCACTCTGTTGCCAATTGTTTAGTATTGAGTGTAATGCACAGGTTGCAGTTAGGAATAGAGTAACTAAAAACTGCACACAAGAACTGGCTACAGAACAGCATTTATTTTCCTAAACTGCATAAAAACCTGAGGGCATACAGCACCACTTCTATCTCCACAGGACTATGGATCCAAATAGATCATTAGAAGCAACTCCCAACGTGGTTTTCACAGACCAGAAAAGGGAAGCATCGATTAACCCTTTGGCTTATGTGGAGCATATACTGACCACAACAGTTACTGCGGTTCCATGTGATAATGGCGATCACAGAATAGCGATCACCATTTGGGTGAGTCTACATTGCCAAAAATGACTTTCGGTGATGTAGACTCATGGCCAACAGCAAGAGAGTGCCCGAGATTTAGGTTTCTTGCTTTTATGCCTCACAAACCCTCCTCCCCTTCCACCCATCACACGGCGTGGTCCCTCCCAACCCCCCACTCGCATATATACATAGCGACATTCCATCGCTATATTCGCTGAACCCCCTATCTGGTCACCCCCACCTGCCAGGTAGCTCAGTGTACAGGTGCCATGACTGAGTCACCCTTTTTGAAAGTGCTCAGTCGTGGTGGCCCCTGTACACCAGATACCGTGACTGCAAACCCGTTTCTCAATGACAACGCTATGGCTGCATCTATCCCAGCAAAAGCCCAATCCTTACACGATGCATTTAAAAGCGTGGAGAAATTGACACACCAGATAAGGAGACTGCATTGGAATAACATTAACTTAGAGGCTTACCTGGAGGTGAAGCGCGTACCGAGAGGTTTGCGATTAATGAAAGCTCCGGCCTGTGAAACTGATAATACAGAGTTTCTATAAGAATGGGAAGAAATATTAATCGATGTGAGTCTCAGGTTGATAAAGCTTATTATTAAATATGGAAGAGAAAGAGAATGTAAGCTTAAAGAAGAAGCCAAAACAATGGAAGCAGAAGTGTTAAAACATAAGAGCCACTCTGATTTTGATAAATTAAACAAGAAATTGAAGGAATAAATAGAGAAGCTGGACAGGGAATTACAAGCAATGAAAATGACTAAATTCATCAGAGACAAAGGAGACTGGAAAAAGGAAATGGTTTTAATCGGAATAAAAATAAAAGAAGAAAAGGAATCTTGAAACAAAGTAAAAATGTATCATTTGAGTATACTACTGATGTGAGTGAATCAGATACAAAAAAGCCCACCAGGGGGTCCCCTTTTCAAAGAGATAGACACGCTTTAGACCCACAACACACAGAACAAGGAGGAATATGTTCAACTAGCCATCACAACCGCCAAACTCCCCCTGCAGCTCCCTGGAGGAGCCTGAGACTGCAAGAAAAACTATGAGATCTCCACGGGTAAACAAGAGGAAGAGGGTACAACGAGGGAGAAGATGGAGATGACCGGTACAAAGAGTATTATCACAACCAGAATCGAGGATATTATCCATGGAGGAGACAGTACAGAAGCCAGGGCAGGCAGCAGAGGTAAGCCCCAAACAAATTGTTAATCATTCTAGACATGTTCTAAGCACAGGGGAAACAGAACTTTTTAAAAAAAGCCTGGGCTTTTCGACCACAAAATTAGTGGACAAAGTGGGGACATTAATTTATCTAGAATCGAGTTGTAGAAAGCTTAACCTACAAGCAATGTTTAATAAAAGGAAACCTGATGGAAGTGAAGAACATGTAAATAACCAACACCAAACTATTTTTAAGAACCCTTCCCTTTACTGTGCTCCCCCATGTGCAGCAGTAAGCACATTCAAAGAACTGGTTCAGAATGACTTAGAACTTTTTTCCAAACTCCACATTTCAATCACTTTAATAATTTAAGTAAAACAGAGGAGGAAGCAGTTCTAAGTCTCCAAAGTGGTGATAATCTGATTATCAAGCCGGCAGACAAATAAAGATAAAGAGATGCATTTTAAAGAAATCAAAAGGCATTTGGAAAATGACAACTTTTATACAAAATTAAGAGAAGATCCAACTTATGAATTTAAATACAGTGTTGATGAATACATTCAGGAAGCACATGGAAGGGGCATAATTGATACAGACACCAAGGAATATTTGAGCATCCCCCAACCAATGAGAGCTACCTTCTATGTGCTCCCCAGAATTCACAAAACACTCAATAATCTTCCGGGGCAATCTTTTGTTAGTGGGATTGGTTCGCTTACAGAGCCCCTTTCAAAATATTGTGACACTTTTTTGAAACCTCCTCTCTCTAAATTACCATCCCAATTGAAGGACACGAAGGAGGTACTGAACTTGCTACCAGCATTACAGATGGGGGACAATATGCTGCTTATAACACCAGATATAGAATCTCTATATACCAATGTCCCCTATGAGGGGGCACTAGATGTGGCAGCTTTCTTTTTGAATGAAGTTGAAAAAACAGGTTCTACTCCCCCCTCAGCCTTCATTATAAAACTTTTGGAATTTGTGTTAAAGCAAAATGTGTTCCTTTTTGATAGGAATTTATATCTCCAGATAAAGGGAACTGCAATGGGGCAACCTGCTCCCCATTGGTGGAAAACCTTTATGTTGGTATGTGGGAGAAAAATGTTATTTACAGTGACGTCACAAATAGATACAAAGAAAATCTAATAGTTTAGAAATGTTTTATTGATGATGTCTGTTATTTGGAAAGGGAGTATTGAACTTTTTCAGGAATTTGTTCAGTTTCAACACACTACTAATGAACATTTTCGATTCACACATCAGAGTAGTAGCACCACTATTAACTATCTAGACCTTTGCATTTCAATGAACACAGAAGGTAAGCTTGAAAGCAATATTTATCACAAACCTCTGGATGGAAACACCCTCCTCTTGGCAAGCAACTGCCAGCCCCCCCCCCCAATGTTTCCCAGAATATATCGATAGGCCAGTTCCTACAGACAAGGAGAAATTGCCCCACAGAAGTAAGCTTTAAAAATGAAGCTGAGAAACTGACAAAAAGGTTAATTGAGAGGGGATATGGGAGGGAGAAATGAGAACAAGCAAAATATAGGGCAGAAGTAACGGAAGGATTTGAATTGCTAAGAGAAAAAGAACATATAGAAGATAATGACAAAAGATTTAATTTTGTAACCCAGTATTCAGCCCAAGAGAAAGAGTTAGAAATCATTTTGAAGAGACATTGGCGAAAACTCACAACAGACCCAGGCCTGAAAAAGCTAGCAAGGACACCCTTTAGAATGTGTTACAAAAGTGCTCCCATGTTGAGGGACCTCTTGGTACACAGCCATTTTACAGACAACACCATAAAAACATGGCTAAATAAACCTCAGGGGTGTTATAGGTACAAAAGATGTGCACAATGTGAACATGTCAGGCAGACAAAGAACGTTACATCGATAAACACCACAAAATCCTTTGAAATCTGACAGTGTGTAACCTGTGACACTGAGGGGGCTACAGTATATATCTGGCTACCTGCCTCTGTGGCACATTTTACATAGATAATACTAAGCTCAGATTCAAGGACAGAGTGAGTGAACATGTGAGAGCTATTGCAAAATCTGACATCACGTATGCCACAGCACAGCACATTATGGAGGCTGGAATGGATACAGCACATACTTTTGATTTTGTAGCAATAGATAAAGTCTCTAGAAAACCAAGAGGCATTTTGACAACTTATTTCTGATTACAGAAAACGTTTGGATTCTCGCTCTACAAGCAACTAAGAAACCAGGTTTGAATTCTCATTTAGATCTATGACCTTACCTAAATAAAGAAAATAGTAGCAGGACCCTTTCCTAAACCCAGACATGCCTAGTTTTCTCTGAAAAAACTTTTAAGCATTTAGGGATTAGTGCACTATAGGCTCATTGTGCAATGCTGGATTACAACACTTGAAATTTAATTTGGCCTGATCAATCTCTAGATAAATTATTTGTAATCTATGTATTTAACATCTAGTACTATAATCAGAGTTTCTCTGGGTGTACACTGCATTTTAGTCTATTTTAAATTCCCACCATCTTATTCTAATCTTTCTCTTATAACATCCATTCCTTACCATTCCCTTCCCAACCCCCCAGTAACATTACCCCCCTTTTCTATTTATCTGTTGCAGCCTCATATATGTTTAAGAGACTATGGAGTCTCTATAGTAGCACTTTATGTTATTTAGGCAATTTAGAAACAATGAGATTTTTAATCACAATATGCAATTAATAAAGTTTCTGCATTTTTAATGAGATGAGTCACAGGGTGTCATAGCACCATGTGTTCCTGTTTGACCTATACATGTGTTGCTTCTGTGTAAACCAACTAGCCTTTGAAGAAGGACAGCCATGTCTGAAACATGTCAGGCAGTTGTTTGTGTCCTGCTGGAGAATAAAATGAATTGATAAAGAAATCCTGTGCGGCGGCGTCCCTTTTACAAGGTTTGTGAGTGCTAGGAACTTTATCGTAAGTGACCACTCCTTAACTGTCTCCATGTGCATCAGTACCACCATGCAGCATATCAACCAGAAACTGGGGGTGGGTTTCCAACTAAAATAAATACTTGACCCCTGAGGCCCAGAATACCATAGCCCGAGGTAATCTCCTTCCCCTATTAGACTACTGTGCCCCCATCTATACACATACCTCCTCACAACTGCTCACAAGTCTCAATACTGCCTACAACAATATCTGTAGGTTTACACTGATGGCGCCCTATTCCACCCACCATTGCTCCTTATACCAGGCCCTGGGCTGCCCCCCCGGCCAAATACAGCTACTTCCTCAGCTGCACCATAGACAATGCCATTATAAGTGGCAGCCTGTTCCCCTTCTTCCCTCTGCTCAAGCAGAAAACCTACCCCTGCAACCTTCGACACTCCACTGTCCCACCATTAGAAGTTCCCTGGGTATTCACCTGCCTGGGTAGAAGGCCTTCTCCTCTGCTGCTCCCAAACTATGGAACAATCTACCTACCACCCTCCACTCTCTTGACTCGCACCTAACCTTCAGATCTCACTATAAATCAGTACGATTGGCTGCTGCCATGTGCAAATACCCCACCAGGTGAATCGCTGTTTGTGAGTCCCAGATTCACTGTACCTATGCCAAATGGATCCTGTTGCACTGTCTTTACATGTATGGCGGCTTGCGTGCAATGTTGTGTATTTTGCACTTGCACGTTATTCTTATTCTAGTTGTCCTATTTTCTGTACTATATATTGCCTGTACCATTATAAGCTGTGTAATTGCACTGTCTGTATTACCTATGTGTCATCTTAATGGCCAGAGCCATGCCTGAAAATGGTCCACTGGATCATTGCGCCTACCCGGTAAACAAATCAATAAATAAAATAAATATTGATTTATTTTTTGTTATTTGATAGATGTTAGCTTTAGTTTGTGTGTGTCCCCTAGTTACTTAAATCCTTGTTGTGTATTATTTTTCTTAAAAACTAAAAAAGAGGGAAGATCACATGATGAGCTGATCGGGGAAGGATGAACTGAGCAGAGCTCCCGGGCCCTACTGATCTAATTGCATTATAAAACTAAACTAGACCCCTTGGCGGTAGTAGAAATAGAGGGATTAACCTGTTAGAGTCTCCTTTTAGCCTCGTAGAAACTTTTTCTTTAAATCCCGACTGCTTACTCGCTGTATTGCAGCGGCTCATGGGACCGGACACAACATCCGAGATGGAGTACGAAGCTTCCGAGGGCCTGGATACTCGAGCGCCGGCAACAAAATGCCCGAAACCCCCATCACCTGTCCCGGAAGACCAACGGGCTAGCTCCGAGAATGTAGTAGGAGGAGGACAGACATCGCCCGAAGACATTGCAGAAATTAAAACCTTGCTTCGGGGATTAGTCGCTGACTTTTCGACAGTAAAACCGACACTGCAGGCTCTGGCCCAAAGAATTGGGGATGTGGAAGCGTGTATGGCATCTCAGGAATGCAAATATCTCTCTCAGGAACAGGATTTAGTGGTTCTCTGAAGGCAAGTTAAAAAATTAGAGGATCGAGTCGAGGACCAGGAATCTTGCAGTCGAAGGAACAACTTAATCCTGGTTGGTCTACCAGAGCGATCGGAAGGACCAGACTGCATTACTTTTGTCCAGGATATGTTAATGAAGCTCGTAGGTCCAACACCATATGGGGACTCTTATAACTTGGAAAGAGCTCATCGCTCTCTCAGAGAGATACCTCCACCAGGGGCCAGGCCGGAGTCATTATTATGCGGTTTCTAAATTTTAAAGAGAAGTCACACATCTTAAACAGAGCCAGAACACTTAAAAATCTTCAGTGGAATGGTGCACCCTTGTTAGTATTCCAGGACCAAACCCCGGTGATTTGGGAGAAACAGAAGGAATATGGGGACATAAAGAAAAAGCTTTATTTGGCTGGAGTGAAATTTAGAATCCAGCACCCTGCCACTTTGGTTGTGAAATTACAGTCTGGAGATCGGAAGTACCTAATGGCGAAGGAGGCGGCAGAGGGACTGAGATTGGAGCTCCCAGACTTGTTTAAGTCGAAGACCTGAAAATGCTCCACAGGGAAGGCTCTAACCAGAAGTGGTTCTTTATAAGGATCTGGACATATTAATGACAGTTGGATAACAAAGAAGAATTGACTCACATAATTATATGGAAGGGGGAAGAAGGGACAAGAAGGGAAGAAGAAGAGAAGAAGAGTAAAAGGAAGAGAAGAAGAGAGACAAGAAAGGAAAAAGAGTGGAAGAAAGAAAATATTTTCCCCTTCCCTTCTTTCCCTCTCCTCCCCTTTTTTTTCTTTCTCTCTGTTTTTTGCAGCACCTCCTTCCAAAGGTCTGAGGAGGAGTGTTAAGGTTGTTCTGCTGAGTGTTCCTCCTGTATTAACTCTAATCTGAGCCAGAAGCATAGGAGGGGACTGATTATTCTTAGTTGGACCCGAGAAACCATTAAAGGTGGCTCAGTTGGACTGTAATATATCTCAAAGGGAACTGTAGGTCTATTTATTTATTTATTTATTTACGAGATTTACCAGGAAGGCATACTGAGCAGAGTACCGCTCGATTCCAGATGCGCCTTGGGGAGAGGGATTAGTACAAAAAATACAAAAAATAAAATCAGTACATACAGTTAATAGGTAACAACAGTGGCCCAGATTTAGCACATGAGTAATTTGTAGAAAACAACAAGGTGATCTGGAAGGATGCATCAAAAGCTGGGATGCATATGGTCGGTACAAGGAAAAAAAAAAAAGGATGAGGAGTATGACAGGCAATGATGTGCTAGGATGGAAAAATTTCACAGTTACATCGTGTGGATAGGTTACATGCTAATTCGGGTAGGCCAGCGTATCTAACAGCAGCAGTAGAGAGGAGTCAGCAGCAAAAAGGTACTGAATTAAGAAATGGTGCCAGAAGTTGCAGGGAATTTAGCGATGGGGAAAGCATGTGCAGTTGATGGCAAAGTGCTCTTTGAGGAGAGCATTACGTTGGGGAGTACTTGTAGTGAGTCTGATGTCGGCTGCCAGGGAGTTCCATAATTTGGGCAGTCTGAAACTAAAAGCTACCTGACCTGATCGGGTGGATCTGTGGGGAATGAGAAGGAGCCTGGCATCAGTGTTCCTGAGATCGTAGGTAGGTGGGGGGGTGGCAGTTAGAGATGTTGATAGGTATGAGGGCAGTGAGAGAGACCAGAATTTAGCAGCAATTATAATACAGTGCTGCAATCACCGATTTTGGAGTGACGGGAGGTCAAGGGCTTGGTAGAGGTCGCAGTGATGGGTATTGGGAGGGAGGTCCAAAGCGAACCGGCAGAAGGAGTTGTAAATGGGGTTTAGCCTGGCTAAGGATGCAGGGAGGGTGGCACCGTAAATGACGTCGCCGTAGTCAAAGATTGGGAGGATCATTTTTTGCACCATTTCTTGCCTGGTTGGTAGGGGGATACAAAGTTTGTTGCGATGGAGAGCACCCAGCATGGGATGTAGTTTTTTTTGCAGTGCGTCTACATGTGCTGAGAAGTCCAGGTGCTGGTCCAGCCAGACGCCGAGGTAGTGATATGTGGAGCAGGCCTCAAGTGGAGACCTATCCAAGGTATAGAAAGTGGGCACGTCGGTCAGCCGAGATAGTTTGGCTCGGGAGCCGAAGGTGAGGGAGATAGTTTTTTTTGAGTTGAAGAAAAGTTGGTTTTCCAGAAACCAAAGTTGGATGGAGTCGAAATCCTTCTGAAGGCAAGCTGATACGGCGGCACCAGATGGGCCGGAGGCGAAGAGCACCGTATCGTCTGCATACATATGGATGCCAGATTTTGTGCAGACAGTGGGGAGATCATTTAGAAAAATTGAGAAGAGCAGTGGGCCAAGTACAGACCCTTGAGGTACGCCACTGGTGACGGGAGGGTGGGGGATAGGGCTGTACCGATGCGGACTGCTTGTGATCGGCCTGTTAGGTATGAGCGGAACCAACTGAGTGCAGATGGAGACAGGCCAGTTTGGGCAAGTTTGGATAGTAGTAGGGGTGAGAGACTGTGTGAAAGCTTTTGCCAGGTCAATAAAATAGCTGCAGTTATGTCTTCTTTGTCAATGCCTATGAGGATGGAGTTGGTGAGACGAAGGAGGGATGTGGTGGTGGAGTGATTTTTTCTGAACCCGGCCTGAAAAGGGGTGAAAAAGGAGATTGTATCTAGATAGGTGTGTAACTGGGATAGGACAAGGCGCTCTTGAATTTTGGCTAGGATTGAGAGCAGAGATATAGGCCGGTAGTTTGATGGGGAGGGGAAAGATAGTGGCCTGTTTCCATTTTGTGGGGACGGTGTGTAACTTAAAAGACAGGTTATAGAGCATAGCTAGGGGGCAGGCTATGGCCGGGGTGGAGAGCTGTAGCATTTTAGAATCTAGCCCCAATGGACATTTACCTTTGGATGCGTTTAGTGAGTGAAGAATATTCAACACCTGGTCAGGGGTGACTGGTCGGAGCGAGAAGGAGGCCAGGGGAGTGTTGGGGGGTCAGGGGGTCCTTTGGGAGGCGAGAGGTGGAGGTGGGGGTGGGAGGAGAGCAGGAGGCAGTAGTGGCAGAGAAAAGGGTATTAAATTCAGTGGCAATCAGAGAAGAGTTATTTATGATTTTGCTCATGCAGGTTGAAGGTGGGGTGGGAGGTTTGGTTGAGGGGTGAGAGGGATTTTATGGATTTCAGAATTGTGAGGTGGTGTGGTTTTTATTAAAGGCTGTTTTGAAGTAGTTTGATTTGGACTGCCGGATGAGTCTTGTGCAGGCGTTTCAAAGAGCCCGGTAATGCTCTTTGGCTGGTTGAGAATCTGTGGCCTTGAGATTTCCACGCTCAGTCTCTGGCTCGGAGTTGTTCCATGAGTGCAGAGGTTACCCAGGGCAAGTGTGAGCCTCTTACTCTGGATCTCCTTAATGGGGCATATAGATCCCAGATCGCAAGGAAGTTAGAGGAGAAGTAGCTCAGGGCCTCGTCCACGGAAGTGGCATGAGGGATGGGGGACCAATCAGTGGTGGTGAGGGAAAAAGGAGTGCAGGGAGATCAAGGGATTTGTATGCCCTGCAGTGCAGCAGGCGGGGTGGGGGAGCCAGGGGATGGAAGATTTTACGCACTATATAGATCATAGGGTGGTCGCTAAGAGAGTCCGGTAGGAGGCCTGCATTGAGTATCCTATGTGGATGAGTAGTGAGTGCCCAGTCCAGTAGTGTGTGATTGTTTGATTTGTTGTTTAGGCAGGTAGGTTCCCCTATTTGCTGGTGCAAGTTTAGCGCATTTACTTGACTGCGTGTTTTTGATTCTGCACTTCCCAGCCAGTTCAGATTGAAATCACCAAGGATGTGGAGTTCACCGCCCTCTGTGGGGGCTCTCAGGTTGCCAAGGTGTTTGAGGATGCTAGTTAGCGGTGTGTTTGGTGGGCAATATGACCCAGATATGTAAACAGGGATAGAGTGGGGTAGGGGGATTTTGACCAGGAGGGAGTCAATGTTTGTCAAGGGTATTTGAGAGGTAATTACAGAATACTGAAGGTTTGAGGCAACATACATAGCACTGCAGCCACTCTTCTTCCTCCCCTGCCTGTCTTGGCGGATTAGTGAGAAGCCGGGTATTGAGAATTCCTCATCCCGGTGATGGGGCTTCAGCCAAGACTCCGTGATGATCACAATGTCTGGGCAAAGGGCGAGGACCGATGTTTGGAGGGCTGCTATTTTATTTAGGATGCTACAGATATTAATATGCATGATTTTGAGACCTTTGGGGAGGTGAGTGGGAGGTGCCATTGGTTGGGCAGCTGTGGGTGCCTGTGGGCCAGGGTTCTGTTCCACGTCCCCTGCTATGAGCAGTAGGAAAACCAGGGCGTGTCTTAATAGGCGCAAGAGCTTAATTGGTGTGCCCCTTCGGGTGAGGCGATATGTGTGAGTGGAGTTTGCCTTAGGGGTTGAGTAGAGTTGGAGGAATAGGGTGGGAGTTGAGGTGTGGAAAGAGGGGGGGGATAGTGGCCCCCAGGACCAGTTACACCTTGGTAGAGGGAGTGATTCACTGGAGCTGAGGAGGAGTGGGGTGTGGGCATGGGAGTGGGGGAGTGAGGTGACAGGGGGTCAGGTAGGGTAGGGTTTAGTGAGGGGGGAGGGAGGATGAGGCTATGCAAAGCATAGCAAAAAGTCTATAATATGTTCTTGATGTTAATTTGAGATCCAAGGAGATTAGATTTTAAGTTTATGACTCCAGCGGGACAAGAACACGTGATTTCAGGAGGGGACGCTTTATTCTTCTCTAACTGTGTAGGGTCATTGGTATTTACTCTAGCTCAAGATATTATTGTCCTTCTTTAATTTTATATGTTACGGTAAGGGATACTTAAAGCTATGAGGGTAAACCGAGGGGGGTGATCGGGAAGATGGGTTCATGTTCAAGGAAATGTAAGAAGGTATAAAGGTGATAGTAAGGTTTTAGAGGGTCTGGGGGCTTGCTCACCAGATAGCTCATCTACATATCTATCTGAGCTAGGAGGATGATCCAAGGATCAGGGACTGACTTGGGGGGGATCATGGGGAATGGGAAAAGAGAGAGTCCAAGGTTTATATATACGTTAAGGCAGATTTTGTTGGTGTGGAATGCAGGGGTGTAAGCAAAATTGCATGATTAATATCAAAATTATCACCTGGAATGTTAAAGGCCTCAGAGGGCGGAGGAAAAGGATGGTGATATTAAAACATATTCGTCAATTGGGAGCTCAGATTGTCGCCCTGCAAGAGACTCACCTTCTTAAGGAGGAATTGGGACTCCTTAAAAAACTATGGGTAGGGCAGGTTCTAGAAGATGGAAATGCCAAAGCTTCAGGGGGTCTAGCCATTTTGATTGGGAGAGATTGTCCATTCATAGTCTTACAAACTAAAATTAGAGAAGATTGCAGAGGGATTTATGTTACGGGTACTATTATGGGTAAAGTGCTATCGATTGCCTCTATATATGCTCCTACACCACCCAATCCTGACTTTTTTGCTTTGGTAGAAGTTGACATAGCCCTTCTTCCATCTCATCCTCTAATCTTAGCAGGAGACTGGAATCTCTGCCTCAATAATAGGGTGGATAAAAAGCCCCCCTCCAAACGGCTGCCTTCTATAGCGCAGGCAGCCATGGCCAAACTTCTGGAGGTAGCGGCGTTGGTTGACTAATTATGGTTTGCAACATAGGGGGACATAATATGACCTTCTGTTCTGGGGCACACAAAACTCACTCAAGAATTGATTTTTTTTTGGTTAACAAAGAAGCAACTCAGGGAGTAAGGGAGCTGATTACCCATACTAGAATTTTATCAGACCACTCCCCAGTTCAGTTAACCTGGGTGATAGAATCCCTCCCAATGAAACCATACTGATGGAGGTTTAATGATTCCTTATTATTGGATGAATATATGCTAGCTAAATCAGAACAGGTACTGGTGGAAATTATTCAGACCCAACTTCCCACACTTTCAGACAGCAGATTAAGGTGGCCCACCTGTAAAGTTTTATATTCGGGTCTGGCTCAGAGGCTTGCAGCTAGGAGAAATCATATGAGAAGGGCGAGGGAAGAGTTTATTTTGGGTGCTATTAATTCACTGGCTCCCCTAGAGGGCACTACAGAAGGGCTAGATCTAGAGCTAAAGGAGCTTAGAGATGAGATGGCAAGCATTCTCTATGGTAAATTAGAGCGGTGGTCGGAAAAGATTCATGCAAATTATTTAATGCAGGGGGATGCCCCAGGTAGGCTTCTTGCTAATAGAATAAAGGAATGGGAGGTGGCTCGGGTAATTCCATTTATAAAATTCCATGGAGAAATAATAACAGAGCCCCAGAAAATGGCTGATGCTTTTGCGGCTTATTTCGAAGGGATTTATCAAGGGGGGGGTCTCGGTCAATGAGGGGGACATTATGGGGTTTTTGGAAAATATACCTCTTCCGAGGTTGGATCAAGAACAAGCCCAGTGGCTAGCAGCCCCTATTTCGGAATCGGAAATATTAGTGGCGATCAACTCACTTCTGAATGGTAAGACACCAGGACCTGATGGTCTAACGACTCAATTTTATAAATCTCATGCTGCAGTTATATTGCCTTTATTGAAAGAATTATTTGTAAACATTATGCAGGATGGGGTCCCACACCCGCAGCTATATCAGGCCTATATAACACTTATCCCAAAACCAGAGAAACCCAAAGAACTCCCTGAGAGTTATAGACCTATTGCCTGATGAACCAGGACTTGAAATTGCTGATGAAGATATTGGCCAATAGAATTTTGATAATTGCCCCTTGTTTAATCAGCCAAGAACAATTGGGGTTTATACCAGGTAGAGGAGCTCATGACGCACTTCGGAAACTTCACCATATACTACATAAGGCCTCTATTTCTAAGTTACCTATGGCGGCAATTGCGCTAGATGCCGAGAAAGCTCTGATAGGGTCTCCCATGATTTTTATTCAACCATGAGATGTATGGGTTTCGGAGGACCTTCTTAGAGGTATTAAAAACTTATACACTCGTTCACGGCTAGGATTTTATGTAATGGCTATCTATCGAAAGAATTTGATTTAGACAATGGGACTAGGCAGGATGCCCCTTTCACTAATACTATTTAATATTTACTTGGAGCCTTTACTAAGGGTGATCTCAAAAGGACTCAAGTGATACAGGGGATTGTTATTGAGGGACGGAAATTAAATTTTTGTTTTGTTGATGACATTTTGCTACACCTCCAGGAACCGCAAAGAGTTTCAAGCGGACCCTAGATATAGTTGAAAGATTCTCCAGGGTGTCGAACTACAAATTAAACTTGAGTAAGACACAGGCTCTCCCTCTTACTATATTTACTTATAAAGCCAATTTTAAACCGCTCCAAGTGAAGTGGTCCCCAAGAAAGCTTAAGTATCTCGGCATTTGGATCACAACTAATGAGGATGAAGGCCTTGATGCAAATCTAGAGGAGATACTATCGACAATCAAAATGGATATAACTAGATGGAATAATCTCCCTCTAAATTGGACAGCAAGACTGGGTTTGATTAAAATGAATCTTTTACCTAGACTTCTGTATCCAATAAACTTATCCCCATACATCGTCCCTAAATGTTGGTTTATCAAAATACAAAAGCTCATTTCCAACTTTTTATGGAATGCTAACCCCCCTAGAAGAAAGTATAATATCTTGCGACTACCTTATAACATGGGAGGCCTCAAAATTCCGGACTTACAAGTATATTATGTAGCTGGTCAACTAGGGTTAATGGGTCGGTGGTTTAGACCGGTGGAAGAGGGGGGATATATCCCAACCTGGCTTCAGGTTGAGAAGCAAATTCTTTTCGGATATGGGTGTTTCCCCAGAAGCGGTATTGTTTTTTAATCCAGGAGACCTAACGGATGGGGGAAAACAAACCCCAATTTATAAAGCAGTGTTGGCCTGGTGGACTCTTTTGTCCCCAAATCAAAGAAAAGCCCAAAAAGGCTCTAGGGAACAACCTCTTCTGGGTAACCCAAATATGCTTATTGGGAGGCAAACAATTAAAAGAAAATGGGCTACTCACCTGCTCATTTTAAGGTGGGCGGACTTTATAAAAGGGGATAAGGTGGTTCTCCCGGATCAGTGCAAGAATTTGAACTTCTTTAAGAAAATACAACTTACTAATTTGATGCAAAAAATGGAAAGGGGGAGGGGTGGGACTTCATGATACCCCATTCACTTGGAACATCCTTAAGGAGGTAAATTATTCAAAAAATCCCCTCTCCAAGATCTATAGGTTATTATTAGATTTTTTAAGTGGGGGCTCCTCTGTAAAGACTTCATATTGGGATAAGCAGGAGGACATTAGCCCTCAGGGACCTGATTGGAAAGAAGTATGGATGAGTAGTAGATATATTCCCATCTCCAAATACAAGATCATACAATTTTTTGTAGCTTCTAATATATATTATACCCCTACTAAGCTATGTGCTAGGGGCCTCAGACAGACAGACCTATGTTTTAGGTGCGGTGCAAACCCAGGGGACTTACTCCATGTACTATGGCACTGTTCCAAAATTTTTCCCATTTGGGAGCAAATTAAACATAATATGGACCCAGTGGTGAACTATAAAGAATTCATCGTGCCTAAGATTTGTGTCTTAGGGAACATGTCAGATATCCCTAGTACACTTGTTAAAGGCCACATTTCTTTAATGTCTTCCTTAGTCAAAGCAGTTGTCTTGAGGCATTGGAAAGGCAATTTGATCTATACATATGACCAATGGGTGGGAGATTTGCTGATAATGTTGACTAGGCTTAGAAGGCAAATGCTTTGAAATGGACGAAAGGCAACTTATGATAAGAGATGGAGGACTCTAGAGGTGGTATATACCCTGCAGTCTAAAATATCCCAGACAAGGGCCTGTCTGTCTGAAGGTGTGTAATTAATGATAGGTGGATAGGGAGTAGATACCTTAGCAGTAGTGGGCTTACTTAAATACTGCTAGCTCATTGAGGCATATATGTCCTGTCTAAATGTTTTTTAGATTAGCTAGTAGGAGCCACAGAATCTGCCAGATATTGGTGGGTGGGGGGAACTCTCTCTTTTCCCCTTGGGACGCAGCTGCAGGGTATTACCCTGAGGATTATTGCCTGTGATGCAAAGCCCTATAGGCACAAAAGGGCATTTGGGGATATAGATTTTGATGCATATATGTACCTCTTTGGTAGAGGCTGTCCTAGTTACTATAATGTAAACATAGGTATGAACAAAGTGGCGGAGGGTATGCAACACAGCTGTGTATGTACATAGTTATTGGTTGTACATAGTGGTCACACTCAGTTTTGGGGTGTGGGCCTGGGGATATCCTGGGTATATATGAATGTTTGTTCAATGATCATTGGAGAAAAATCATAATAAAGAAGATTATAACAAAAAAAAAAAAACTAAAAAGGAAAAAATATATATTTCAGGTGTTGTTGTTTATTGTCTGTATAAAGTCTTGTGTTGTGTAGTCTTTTGTGGGCTTCCCAGTCCCTTAGATCCCTGCTGTTTATTGTTTTGCTGAAAAACCCCCCAAAAAATAGAAGAAAATATATTTCTGTTGTTGTTTCTGTGTAAAATCTTGTAAAGTGTTCTGTAGTCTTGCATGAGCCCACCTGCTCCCTTAATCCTTAAATCCCTGTTGTGTACTGTTTTTGTTAAAAAAAAAGAAAGAAAAAAAAAGAAATTGGCAGTGTTTCTGTTGTTTACTGTCTGTCTATGTCAGCAAAGAGTTGCAAAGTGTTGTGTTGTTATGTTCAGAAACCTACACATATAAGAAACTGCTCATAAAGAAATGCTCTGCTGAAGGGGGTTCTGGCAGTAGTGCTGCTGCCAAGATGAACTTAGCTTCTGTGGTTCCAAAGGGTACCATAACCAGTTGTGATGACGCAGATTCACCAGGGGCCGGTACTGCTGTTAGTACTAGTCAACAAGGAGTAGTTGTTGCAAGTGGGGGCATTAGTGTGGCCACATTTTCTCCATAAAATCTGTGGCACTAATGCTGGTGGATGCTGGTACTGGCAGTGCAGGCAGGGACAACAGGAGCACTGCAAGAAACCCAAAAATGTTTTCCTCTGGGAATGTGATTGAGGACAAAGACTCAGAGGTGGCTGGTATCCCCAAAAGTGTTGTAGAAGAGCCTGAGTTTGAGTCACAGTGTGGTGTACAGATCTGAGCGTTTCTTTATGCAGGGCCAGGGAATCAGATGCTAGCTGCTGAGAAGGAAATACAAGGTGAGGAAAGTGAGGATGAGGAGGAGGGGGATATATCACAAGAGGTTAACATTGTAGGTGGGGATAGGGATAATGATATGGGCCCTCTATGGGAACCAGAGAAAACGAAAAGTTAGGGTGAGGGAAAGGGAATCAATAAAGTTCTCCAGTTGTTGGCTCTGTTGAGTCAGTAATAATAACAGAGGATTTCACTAAGATTCACTAAGATATGGCTAAAGGAGCAGAAGGCATAAACCCATGTAGTGCTCTCATCTTTCACCCATAATAGACTGAGGATTGTTCTGCCGGCATGAATTTATTTAGTCTATTTTTGAATATTTCTTTGTATTCACTAATAACAATATTGACTGGTAATGAGTTCCATAGTTTAATTACTCTTTGTGAAAAAAACTTGCTCTTTTTTTGATGAAAATATTTTTCTACTTAGCTGTAGTGGGTGCCCTCTAGTATTAATGTTTATTTGTTTAAAGTCAAAACCTATATTTTCTATAAGGTACTGAATGTTAGTTATATCCCATGTCAGCATAAGATCCACCCTCATTCTTCCGGTTTGTAAAGGCATTAGATCAAAATATTTTAGTCATTCCTCATAGCTGAGTTCTTTTACTTCAAATACATATTTTGATATTTATCTTTGCATTTTTCAATACATACAATATGCATTTTTTGTAAGGGTGCCATAATTGTGATGCAAAACCTAATAAAGGGTGTTTGTAAGCTCTGTATAGTGGTAGAATAACTTATTTTTCTTTTGATTTAATGTTTCGTCTAATGGACCACCAAAAGTTATTAGCTTTAAGTTCTCTGTTATTTGTTTGTCAAAGTCAAAACTATTTGTTATTATAACTCTGAGATCTTTCTCTGCTTTGGATTTATTTAGTTGGTATTCATTCAGAAAATAGATATGTTCTGGATTATTTGTGCCAAAATGTATAACACTGCATTTGTTGATATTAAAATAAAGGCCCCACCTATTGGACCATGCTGTTAGTTTAAAGACATTCTGGATTTGGTTTATTAACAGGTTATTACTACATGTTCCAACAATTTTTCAGTGATCCGTGTATTTTATTATCCAACTGTCTATGCTAATGGATAAATCAGAGATAAAGACTTGAAAGATGAATGGTGCCAGCACTGAACCTTGGGGTACTCTGCTAGACATTGGTTTCCAGTTGGAAGTATGACCCTGTATAATCACTCATTGAGTGCTACCGGTTAACCAGTTTTGTATCCAACTGATAAAACCTGGTTTAATATTTTTAGCATGTAGTTTCTGTATGAAGGCCCAATGGGGTACTAAAATGAAGGCCTTTTTAAAATCTAAAAATATTATTTATTTATTTGCTTTTGTTAACCAGGTAAGCACACTAGACAACCAAGTGCCTATTTTCAGGTGTGACCTGGGAGAGTTACATAGCATACAGGAAACATAATACAGAGTTGAGGTAATGTACAGGAGCCGCAGGCTCCAACAGGTGGGAGGTACAGCTCAGGCTCAAACATGGTAAGGCAAGCAGTCAAGTAATAGGTTACAAAAACATCATAGGGAGTTAGAAATAAATAACTATTAACTAATCACAACTCAAAATGACATTAGAGAAATAACATGAAAAGATTAACATCAAAAAGTGTTGAAGTACAAGTTAGAAATTACCTTCAAATAAATGCCTAACATGGGAGATAGTTAAAACTATACATAAGGAGGCGGGTACTGATAAGACAGGATCGCCATACAAAGAGCAGAATGGTCAGACGGTCATTATGTCACTAGGTACTTTACTGTCTAGGCTTTTACTTACATGTTCATAAAAACAGAAGAGATTTGTGGTGCAGGATCTATTTTTACAAAAACTGTGTTGATTTTCATCTAAAAAAACAGTTTGAGCTGTTACTTTGTCTTTTATTATTATTCTCTCCATCATTTTACATATTACAGGTGTCAGACCAATAGATCTATAATTGTCCATGTCACCCGTTTCTCCTTTTTTAAATAGAGGTGTGATATTTGCTTTTAGCCAGTCTGAATGAACATTTCCAGTCAGCATACTTTGATTAAAAATAAGTTTTGAGGGAAGGAAGAGATCTTTTTGCAGTATTTTAATCATATTTGTTGTTTTTCCATCTGGCTTTGGGGAGGAGCCTAGTTTTAGAGATTTTATTTTATTTATAATTTATTCAGACTCGAATGTAATAACTGAATTGTCTGATGTACTATTTTGTTCTAATATTTTATTATTTGTACAAAAGACTTTACAGAAATGATCATTCAACAGATTTGCCATGCCTGTTGAAACATTTACAGTGCATGAGGTTGTTGTAAGTGAACCAACTTGACATTTGTGTTTTTTTTAGAGAGTTTATATAACTATAGAATATTTTATTATTATCTTTTGTGGAGAGTTGAGCTAGTTTTTATTCTGTAGGGTTTTCTTTTGGCTTTTTTGTTTTCTTGTTTGCACAAGTTTTATATTTTTTAAATGGTTCCCAATGTGAGATTGATTTATTAGAGAGGTATTTTTTGCATGGTCTCTTTTTTTGGTGATTAACTTAAGTTTTTTATGTTTTAACCATTTGGGTTTCATTCTGGTATTTTTGTATTTTGTTATCATTGGTATGCATAAGTTTGCAGTATTTAACACTATAGTTTTAAAGACTGATCACATGTTTTCCACTGTCTGTTCTTTAAATAGTTATAACCAGTCAGTTTTAGATAGGATTTCATCAATTTTATTTATATTTGTTTTATTATATGCGTACATTTTGGTAACATTTTCAGAAATGTCATTCTTTGATATAATTTAACATTTTATCATATTGTGGTCACTATTTGCAACTGGAACTGTTACTTGACAGTTTTTTATTTCTATGTTTTCTGATGCTAGAATTATGTCCAGTATATTTTGCCCTTGAGTGGGTGTTATCACCTGTTTCTTTAATGATAATTCTTCACATAGGTTAACAAAGAGTTTTCTGATGTTCTGAGTAGCTCCCCAATCAATATATCTAAAATGTAAGTCTCCCATAAATATGATATCTCCATGTCTGCAGCATTCTCTAATTCTTTCATAATTTCTTTGGTAGTTTCTTGGGTGGTGTTTGGAGGTGGGGGTGATAACATAGCCCGAAAATAGCTTTTTCAAACTTTCCCCTATCTATTTGCATCCAAACTGTTTCTGTTAGTTATGATGTTTTAATCTTTTGCTAATAACTATAGGAAAGAAATCTGAATTTATGTATAATGCAAACTGCCTCCTTTTTTATCATTTCTGTTATTAAAGAAAAGTTCATAACCTGGAATATGTCTGCCCCAGGCATATGTATTAGACTACTATGTCTCTGTTATAGATGTGATTTTAGGTTGATATGTGTTGCAATGAGCTAATAATTCCTCAAACCTTTTGTTAAAACTCTGTGCATTTAGTAACAAGCCTTTTAATACCTTTCTTTTCTGTTTTTTTTTGTTTTAGTTTGGGAATGTGAGTTTGTATTCTTTAATGGTTGTTTATTAGTATGTAGACTATTTGTTTCCCCCACTGTGTCTAGTTTAATTCCAGACATGAGAATGCTGATTGAGAGTAAGAACTGAGATGAGAAGTTCCTATTTTATTTAAGTGTAATCCATCCCTCGTAAAAAGTGCTTTACTCTGAAAAAATATATTCTAATAATCAATGAACAGAAATCCCTCTCTCGTACAACAATTTTTAATCTGGTATTTATTCTTTGTATTGTAAGATTGTTTTTTCTCTAAGACTGCATGGAATGGGCAATATTCCAGAAATGGCAATTTTACATGTTTTTCTTTAATATTATGTCCTAATTCAATTAATTCATAGCAGGCATATTTTTTGTGTGTTCACCCTGCATTATAGGTGCCAGTGTGAATGATGATGTCAGTACAGTATATTCTTTAATTTTGATTGTATCTATTCTTTCAGCGATGTCCTCTATTTTTGCTCCTGGCAGACAGACAGCATTATTATGTAATTTATTATATTTTAGTAAGTGGGAGTCAGTGTAATGAATAATGGCATCACCAATTACCTTATAATGTTTTGTGCCTGACAAGCTGTTTTCCATTTCATTAATTTCAGTATTGTTTTGATTTTCCAATGGAGCATATCTATTCATTGTGGTGATATTTGTTTGGGAGAGTTTGGCAGCACTGATTTTACATAAGGTGGGTTATGTATATCAGCTCTTCAACTTTTTTGTATTTTCTAGGTTGCACTACCTCCCGATCTGCAATATTTCTTGTATCATTTTCTGGTTCTCTAGTTTGTTTTTCTTTAGTTATGTTGTCACAAGTATTTAAGACTTGTGAACCATTTTCTATTGTGTTGTTTTCATTTAGTGTATTTGGGGTATCTGTTCCATTGGGGATGCATTTTGTATCATGGGGGGAATGTTTCTAATCATGTTGTCCATGAGTGATTCCAGTTCTCTAATTATCTTGCTCTGTTGAGTTCTATTGTTAATTTGTTTACTTCTTTTCTGAGTTTGTTTAATATAGTACAGTTTGAACAGGATGCTTTTAAGGTATGTTCTAACAAAGAATTGTTTTTTTCCATCATATCATTACAAACTCCACAAATATAAGTGATCTCTCCATTTCTTAATTTGAAATGTTTATATAGGTTCACAATGTTTTCCACATTTCTGTTTGATAGAAAATCACAAACAGATTTGTGAGAGATAAGGTCTGTAACAGCTCCCATGATAACAATAGTTTTAAGATAAGTTTTAAATTAGGTATAATAAGATATATATACTGTGGATGGCAGTAACTGTATTTTTAAGGAAAGAGTACTAAGTTATCTGGGCTTGCTACCTTATCTACCTTGGTGGATGCAGGCAGACACTGCTTGCCTCTGCCAGCACTGCCTCTGCAAGCACTCACATCCTCTCGCTGAGGTGTTTCTTAAATACTGTCCACCGCCGGAAGTGATGTCATACAAACTTCTAGTCAGCCTTGTATTCAGAGTTCTTTATTTACAAAAATCCATGCAGCTACACAGTGATTCTGCCTTTAAAAAGGCAGAATTAAAGTGCTGTGTGGCTCTAACAGGCCAAACAAAGCTATAGCATGCTGTAGCAGCGGGTATCTAGTGCCTCAAACCCTCACTGAAGGAGGGGGGTCAGAGGCTCATTTTCTTCAACTCCAAGCATCCCAGGAGCAATATATCTAGCTACATCAGATGAAAGGTGGGTTTACACTTTAAATAACAGCCTATCCCCATCTAAAAAGATTATTTTTATTTATTTTTTATTAATTCAAATCTCGGAATTACAATACCTTTGAGTCAGAGACTCATTTACAAAGGCTCCACATCAGAGGGTGCTCATACAGAAAATACAGTGCACAAAGGTTTCAGGCAAAGAATACAAAATGGGAGCAAGGATATGCATAACATAAACTGAATATAATGGCTGTAAGACACAGATGGCAGGAATCACAGCAACACACTAATTGCTACAGAAGGAGAAAGTTTTAAGAAAACACATTGAATGGCAGTAGGATACTGTGAAAGTAATCTGAAAGGGACTTTGTTAAATAGAGAGGATTAAGAAATAAAGATGGACAAAATGCAGGACATACAAAGGGAAGTACTAGAATAGTCAGTATACAAGGTAGAGTAGGGGAAGTACTTGGCTAATCAGAAACTGTCTGAGTTGACTTAGTCACCAGTAACAAGTAGAGGGGAGAAATGGGGGGGTGAAGGGCTGGGCACCGACCCAGGCTAGAGACAGTCACAGCTGTTGATATCAAGTAGGTGCTGACAGAGTTTGGATGTAAAAGGACCTAGCTTGGGTTCTGCCAGGACATCAGAAGGGAGGCCATTTAGTTAAACAGGTGCTCTATACATGAATGCCCGCTGCCCTTTGGTAGTCCTACAGAAAGGGACTTGGCAAGAGGCTTTGGAGGAACTCCTCTTACCATAAGGGGAGAGATTAAAATTACTTCCAATCTGCCGCCGCTCGCTGAGGCACTTGTTAAATGCTGTCCGCCACTGGAAGTGATGTCATACACACTTTCGGTTGGCTGTGCTTACAAAGTTCTTATTTTACAAACAGCAATGCAGCTACACTGCGATTCTGCCTTTAAAAACACAGAATTAAAATGCCTTGTGACTCTAAAGGGTCAAACAAAGCTACAGCTCACTGTAGCAACTGGTATTTAGTGCCTCAGACCCTCAATGTGGGGGGGGGGGGTCAGAGGTTTGTTTCCTTGTACTCCAAAAAAACATCCCAGGAGCAATATATCGAGCTCCCTCAGATGAAAGGTGGGTTTAGACTTTAAATAACAGCCTATCCTCAACTAAAAAGATAACAATTGCTTCTGACCTGCCTCCGCTCACTGAGGTGTTTGTTAACTGCTGTCCACCACCGGAAGTCACGTCATACACATGTTGGTCGGCCGTGCTTACAAAGCTCTTATTTTACAAAAATCTGTGCAGCAACACTGTGATTCTGTCTTTAAAAATGCAGAATTAAAGTGCCTTGTGGTTCTAAAGGGACAAACAAAGCTACAGCTTGCTGTAGCAGCTGGTATCTAGTGCCTCAGACCCTCACTGTAGGAGGGGTGTCAGAGGTTCATGTCTTTGCACTCCAATAAAAAGCCCCAGGAGCAGTATATCAAGCTCCCTCAGATGAAAGGTGGGTTTACACTTTACATAAGAGCCTGTCCTCAACTAAAAAGATTACAATTGCTTCCAATCTGCTTCCGCTCGCTGAGGTGTTTGTTAAATGATGTCCACCACTGGAAGTGACGTCATACACACTTCCGGTCGGCCGTGCTTACAAAGTTCTTATTTTATAAAAATCTGTGCAGCTACACAGTGATTCTGCCTTTACAAAAATCAAAATTAAAATGCCTTGTGGCTCTAAAGGGCCAAACAAAGCTACAGCTTGATGTAGCAGCTGGTATCTACAGCCTCAGACCCTCACTGTAGGGGGGGTAAGAGATTCCTTTCCTTACACTCCACTAAAATATCCCAGGAGCAATATATATAGATCTCTCAGATGAAAGGTGGATTTACACTTTAAATAAGAGCCTGTCCCCAGCTAAAAAGATTAAAATTGCTTCCGACCTGCCTCCGCTCACTGAGGCATTTAAGTGCTGTCTGCCGCTGGATGTGATGTTATACACACTTCAGTCGGCCATGCATACAAAGTTCTTGTTTTACAAATATCTGTGCAGCTACACAGTGATTCTGCCTTTAAAAAAGCAGAATTAAAGTTCCTTGTGGCTCTAAAGGGCCAAACAAAGCTACAGCTTGATGTAGCACCTGGTATCTAGTGCCTCAGACCCTCACTGTAGGAGGGGGTCAAAGAATCATTTCCTTGCACTCCAGTAAAACATCCCAGGAGCACTATATCTACCTCCCTCAGATGAAAGGTGGGTTTATACTTTAAATAACAGCCTGTTCTTAGCTAAAATGATTAAAATTTCTTCCGACCGAGGATGAGTCAATGGTTGAAGCAGAGCAGAAATCATACACCAAAACAACCATTTCTAGCCCTCCAATAATGTGCCAGTTCCTGTTCCACCATCATCATATGACGACATGGGGTACC
The DNA here is from genome assembly GCA_016271365.2 of Neoceratodus forsteri. Taxonomy (NCBI): domain Eukaryota; kingdom Metazoa; phylum Chordata; order Ceratodontiformes; family Ceratodontidae; genus Neoceratodus; species Neoceratodus forsteri. Next base: position 736,930,308 of record CM057454.1, read on the forward strand.
AATGCCCCAGTTTAGGATTTTTACATTCTGGACCCAAAAGATGAAACAGTGACTTTCTGCAAGCTATACTAAACATGAATGCACCCAATCAAAATCCGCTAAGGGAAAGAGGGTAGCCACCTCAGCACTGGTGAGCAAACACACACACACACACCTCAAGTCCAGGCACCTGACATGCTAGACTCAGCCCCAAAGGGAAGCTGGTGCAGCAGGGCCTTCTCCCTTATCGACCTCATTAAGCAAAGCATCCCAGAGTGGAATAGATACAGAGCCAGGGCTGGATTCTGAAGTAAATGTGGAGGATTACTACAGACATGAGAAGGAAGACTTTGTGGGATTTCTTAGTTGTGGGCAGAGTAGCACTGGTGGTGTGAGTATTAGCAGTCAGAGTCAGTGAAGCACATCAGCCCCTGTCCTGAAACATCCAAAATCACATCATTCATTCGTTCAGCATCTGTGCCCCCCACCCTGAGTCCACAGCTACCCCGTCATCCATGCCGCCAGTGCACATAGTCCAGCTGTTTGGTAACTCCAGCCCAAACCCCAAAAGGTGAAGCCTACACTCCAGAGCATGTTTGAGTGTCACAGCAAATATACACCAAATCATGCAGTTGCACATGAACTTAATACAGCAACTGCAGAAAGGCTTGCAAATGATCTGTTGCCATTCTCTTTTGAGGAGAATGTAGGGTTCCTCAGGTTGTTGGCACATGCCAGACCAATACAGAAGATGCCATCACGTATATTTTCTCCACCCATCCTATTCCAGAACTGTACAGGACTGTGAAATGCACAGTAAAGCAGGCCCTGCAGCATTCTGTATCACCATACAGCCACCTTAGTATGGCTATATGGACCAGTGGCCAAACAGCTAGTATCTCTTATCTAAGTATTTTAGCCCATTGGCCGCAGGTACCCAGGGCAGTATTTGATGCTGGGATTGGAAAAAAAAAAAACTGCATGATGCCCAACTGTGCTTGTAGCAACATTCCAGATATTTGCTAACATGCCATGCTGACAATGAGGAGTGTACCAGGCTCACACACAGGTCAAAAAATGTAAGCAGTACTCCTGACTGAAATTGATGAGTGGCTGCTCCCAGTGTCCTTGAAAGCAGGTTTCATAGCAAGCAATAATGGCTCAAATGTGGTGAAATGCATCAGTGATGGTGGGTTTCTCTGGATTCCATGCATGATAAAATGTCTTGTTCTTGTAGTGCAGGAGTGTCTGGCATATCCTGAAATCAAGGCAATGCTGACTGTGGCCTGCTGCATCTGTGCTCACTTTGATCATTCTGGAAAGGCCCCTGACCATCTTAGGCAGCTACAGATCCTGAACAACCTGCCTCAGCACTGTCTCAAGCTGGAGGTTGTCATGAGATGGAACTCAACACTGTACATGATCGACAGCTTGTTTGAGCAGAACAAAGCTATCTCAGAACACCTGCTGCTGCATACAAGCTGTGACAGTTTGGGAGCATCCAAGTCTCTCACAGCCTAGCAGTGGCAACTCATGGATGGCCTGATCATGATTCTGAGGCCATTTAAGCATGACACACGGGCAGTGAGTGGGGAACATTGCTTCTATCAGTCAGGCCATCCCGCAGCTAAGGGTGCTCTGGCAGACCTTGGTAAATGTACAGCAGGTGCTAGAGGGTGGTGGAGATAGGGCTAGCTGTGCATTAATGGAACACATGCTGCAAATATTAGATTGCAATACCCATATTTCAAGCATTCTGCAGTCTCCCAAATTTGGAATTGCCTCCATGTTGGACCCACTATATAAAAGAGCCTGTCATCCATACTTAAAGGTAGGTGTGATTAGGTACAAAATCTAACTGATCAGCTTGTAAGACAATGGGGTACAGATGTCAAGGGCACAGTTCGGCATGGCACAGTATGGCAGTGATGACAGACCAGGTGTTGCCACCAAATCACTTAAGCGGGCCGAAAAAACAGGGCCGTTCACAGAAGAACAAATGACCATAAATCCACTTGGGATGCTTTGTCACAGACATGGTGGAAAAGGAGGAAGAGCAGTCCAATGAGTCAGTAGGACTGTGTGCAGCACATTGCAGGGTGGATGCTTATTTAGCAGACAACAGGTACGCTGAACATATTAGAAGAGCTTCTGCTGTACTGAAGTAGTAAGGTGACCGAGTGGCCAACACTGGCCTCCATAGCAGTGAAATATCTGAGCTGTCCACACTCTAGTGTAAGCTTGGAGAGGGTATTCTGTTTGGTGGGGGCCAGTATGCAGCTAACATTTATTAAAATGAATGAAGAGCACATTCCACCTAGAACAGGTATGTCTGTGTTTGTACCACATGACGGCGATGGTGATGGAGAGGGAACAGAACAGCATGGTAGTAGCAGCAAACTGCATTCCACTGAGGTGGATGAGGAATCTATGGAGAAAGAATTCCCAAGTGAGGTCAACTCTAGTCTGAAAGACTGTGAGTGCTGCTTCCTTAGTGATGATGACGATGGTAGCAGTGCATAGAGCAAAAACAAAACAAAAAAAGTTTTGGATCCCTCCTTTCCTCCTTATAAGTTTAATAATTTCTTTTATGATTGAATTATTCTTTCCCTGTCAATATTTTCCCCAGGTTGTGCAGCACTGCTTTGCATTTGTTTAAATACATCTGCTTAACACCATGATCACCTGTGCCATATGTAATGTCTTGGTCACAGACACAGTATAACTTTTTTTTTTATTATTTTTATAAAGCTTTTCATAAATAGCAGACACAGACACAGGACAACTATATAATGCATGAGTGCATAAAGAAGAAAACTAAAATATCAAAATACATGAGACACTGTAAAATTAAGAAATTTATATCAGTTGAATTATCACCAAACAAGCTTCAAACATGGCAGATTTAAAAACTCCTAAAACACAACACAGAATTATTATGAAAACAATACAAATACAAATACAATGTAGGACAACATATATGAATACAAATACCAACACCAATACTCGTCACACACACATCCAGGCAAAAAGAAAGGTCAAGCTTTCAATACTTTAATACCAATAACTGCCTCACCTAGCCAGCATACATCCTGGTAGCCAGCACTCCAGCCATCCTTCCTGTATTCCCACCAGCTAGCCTGCTGTTAGCCACCCTGCCAGTGCCAGTAATCCCTCTACCAGCCAGCCTGTTAGCCACCCTGCCAGTGCCAGTAATCCCATCAGACAGCAAGCCTGCTGTTAGCCATCCTGCCAGTGCCAGTAATCCCACCAGCTAGCCAGCCTGCTGTTAGCATAGCCATCCTGCCAGTGCCACCAGTAATCCCACCAGCCAGCCTGTTACTCATCCTGCCAATGCCAGTAATCCCATGAGACAGCCAAACTGCTGTTAGTATAGCCATCCTGCTAGTGCCGCCAGTAATCTCACTACCAGCCAACCTGCTGTTAGCCATCCTGCCAGTGCCAGTAATCCCACTACCAGCCAGCCTGTTAGCTATTCTGCCAGATCCAGTAATCCCACAAGACAACCAACCTGCTGTTAGTATAGCCGTCTTGCCAGTGCCAATAATCCCACCACCAGACAGCCTGTTAGGCATCCTGCCAGTGCCAGTAATCCCGCCAGCTAGCCTGCTGTTAGCATGTTCCATTTATTTTTACTTTTCACAGATATTGTCAAACGTTCACTTTCACCAACTTCGCACACCTGGATCTAAGTGCCTTTCTCCTGGACATATCCTGCATTGACTGGACGGATATCTACCAATCTACAAAAGTTGAGGATGCCCTTAACGTGTTCCTCACCAAGTTCACAGAAGCACAGACTAAACATGTCCCAAAAGTACAAAGAAGGGTCAGGGGACAACAGACGAGGTGGCTCCACAAAGACCTACTCAGCCAACTCAGAACCAGGGTCAAACTGTGGAGGAAGTATAAAAGCACTGGCCAACCCAGGGATCACACCATCTATAAGCAGCATAGAAACTCTTGCAAAAAGCAAATAAGGCTAACAAAAAAGCAAATACTGCCAGAACCTACTTGCCAGCTCAGCCAGAGATCCACGCAAGTTCTGGGGCCACATAAAAACCCTTCTGGGTACACCTCAATCCATAACCCCCTCGGAAATTATTCTAGATGGTATCCACTGTAATGACTCCCTTACCATTGCAAATGCTTTTAATAAGATGTTCTCCGATCTGTCCCAGTATACTTCCACACTTCAACCTCCAACTGTGGTTTCCCAGCCCTCATCAACGTGCACCAGCAGATACCTCTCTCAAGAAACATGTGCTGATATTTACAAGCCTTCTATTTCAAAGCTGTGTCTGCATCGCAAGTCTTCAAACTGTTAAACTCAACATCGGACACCACCAGCCCCTGGTCCCACTCACTGGAACCTCGCCTGCTAAAGGCGGCCACCCATCTCATCTCCTATCCTCTAGCCAAGGTATTCACCCTCTCCCTCTCCAACACTACCTTCCCTGACATCTGGAAATCCGCAAGAATCACCTCCATCTTCAAAAAGGGCAACAAAAGTGAGATCTCAAGCTACAGACCCATAGCTATTCTGTCAGTCCTCAGCAAAATACTTGAAAAACTAGTAGCCTCTCAGACCACTGATTTCCTTGAAACATCAAATCTGCTATGTGCAGCACAACATGGTTTCTGGAAAAACCACAGCACCACAACGGCGCTAGCCAAATTCACCACTGATACTCTCACAAGCATGGACAAAAGTCAGCTTACTGATGCTATCTTTATCGACCTCACCAAGGCTTTCGACCTCGTGAACCACCCCCTACTCCTATCCACCCTTCATAAATTTGGCTTTTCACCCCCTGTCATAAGCTGGTTCAGGAGTTACTTAACCAACAGGACCCAAGCAGTCAAATTTAACTCATCAATCTCCGACTGTACTACCATCAACATTGGAGTGCCAAAAGGATCAATACTGGGTTCCCTCCTATTTTCATTATTCATAAATAACCAGCCATACAGCATTGGGCCCCGTGACTCTCTATTCTATGCAGATGACCTGGTTATCTATGCTAGCTCTAATAATGTAGACCAACTTAACGTGGCACTGACATCTGCTTTCCACGCTGTCCAACTCTGGCTAAACACCCACCACCTTATACTGAACTCCAGCAAAACCAAACTGATGCTTCTGGGCACTGCCCACAAGATAAGGTCCTGCCACTCTCCTTTAAAAGTCCTTGACCTGGATGGGACCCCCCTTGTGGTGGTTACCTCCTTCCGTTATCTGGGCATCCTGCTAGACCAATCTCTGGACCTAAACCTGCACGTCCAAGAAACATGTAAATCTGTGAACTGCAAACTGGGTGCTGCCTACAGATCCAGCTACATGCTCACACCTGCAGCCAAACTAGCCATCGTCAGGGGTCTCCTCCTACCCACTCTGACCTACTGTGCTCCCATCCTACCCATGGTGCATAAATACACACTACAAAAATGGGATGTCACTTTCAACAATATATGCAGGTATGCCTCAAAAGCCCCCAGACTTAAACATCACTGCCAACTGTATAAAGACCTCGGCTGGCTCTCCCCCTCTGCCACCAGACTATACTACCTGGGCTGCCTTTGCAACTCCATCATAGACTCAACAGACCAGCATCCCTAACTGAACTGTTTCAGCCAGCCCTCCCTCCACGTGAGCTGGGATCCTCGGACAAATCCCTACTAAAAATCCCCCGCTGCCGCACCTCCAAAGGGTCTGGAGCGTTCAGGTACACAGCCCCTCAAGTGTGGAACCTCCTGCCACTTGACCTCAGACTAACATCTTCCCATGATCTCTTTAGCGCAAGCTATGTAAACACATGCTTTCCACGGACCAGTGTGCCTGTTACAGCCCTACCTGAGCTTGTCCTGCCAACCTCTCTCTTGCCCCACCACTCCTCCTTCCTACTCCTTACCCTATTTTACTTACAACATTAACACTGTGATATATGTCTCTGCCCATATGCATTCATTTCGAGTTCAAAACTCCGACCTCGAAGCCTACTTGCACTTGTCTAAAGTATGTAATTCTGTTGTAAGTTACTGCACCTTGACTACTGCATTGTTTACCTGTTATTGCTGTTTGCACTATTGTACCTGTTACTGCTGCTTACTGAAATTTTTGTACTGATGATCTATGGGTATCAGGTACTGACATAGCCAATGCCTAAGCACCCCCTAACGGACCCGTTTCAGGGTACTTCTCTCTACTTGCACTTGTCTAGAGTGTGTAATTTTGTTGTAAGTTACTGCGCCTTGACTACTGCATTGTTAACCTGTTATTGCTGTCTGCACTGCTCTATGTGTTACTGCTGCTTACTGGAATGTTTGTACTGATGATCTAGGGGTACCAGGTGCTGGCGCAGCCAATGCCTAAGCGCCCCCCAATGGATCCATTCCTCTACTCCTATTGCCCCAAGACCTCCACAGCCCCCCCCACCCCGCCTGAACACCGTTTCCCCTGCCCGGATACAGTTCCACAACCCCGGACATTAGCCGCACCATCAGCCGCTGAAACCGCTCACCCGCCGTACCTTACCCCGAACCCCCACTATCTTTAGCCTCCCCCCCCGGCCTATGGCTCCACGATCCTGGGCTCCTCTAGTAGGCTCCTGCCGCTTAAAACCACTCACCCGTGCTTTCATCCCCGTATTCTCACACTCATCCATCTGTCCAGCCCACGTCACGGTTTCCATGGACATGGTCTCATCCCTCAGCCCCTGCCGCCATTCCCGCCATATCCCCTAACACTGACTTTTCGCTTCTACACCCCCCAGTTAGACCCATTTGCTCTTAACCTCCACAGCCCCCCCTGACTACCCCGACTGAGTACTGACTCCCCTGCCCGGGAACAATACCACAACCCCGGGTACTTGCCGCACCTTCCAGCCACTGATGCCGCTCCCCCACCGTACCTCACCCCGAACCCCCGCCATCCTAACTCTCCCCTGCCGACTTCGGTTCCATGAACCCAGGCTCCTCTTGAGTGGTTCTGCCGCTAGAGCCGCCCCATGGCCGTCTTCACCTCTGATCCCCTCCCCTTCAGCTCTCTCTGGCCGCCGCACGGTTCCATGGACTCAGTCTCTTCCCATAGCCGTCTACCGTTTATGCCACCATATCCCCCTCACCCAGATGTATACCGTAAGCCCCCAGCCCCGTCCAAATGTTCCCCCGCTTCACTCCTCCTCTGGCCTCCGATGCCTATCATGTCCTTTCCTGCCCTGTTTTCATGCCGCCTTTACCCCTCTATAGCCCCACTGCAGGTGGTGTCTCCCCCTGCCTCTAGCTCTGCCTGACCTACTCTCTCCCCCACCTCGACCATGTACCACCACCATCCATTCACCGCCCACACCCAGACCCCCCTTTCCTGCCTCCTTCTACTAAGGCCACCTTAACCACTTAGCTGCAAGGTTGCCTTCCTGCATCCCCCCTTTTACCTGCTCTCACCCAGTTCTCCCCCATTCTTCCCCCTCCCTGACCCACCTGTCCTTTGGATCTGCCCTGTTTACCTTTACCCGCTCACTAAATGCTACCTGTACACTGTAAATCTGCTGTTTTTCTCTTGACCTGTTGATTGTCTCTAAAGCTGTACTCCTTTATTGCCTTTTACTGAAAACTGTTCTCTGTATTGTTACTGCTTCCCTGTATTATGTAAATGAACTCTGTATTGTTACTGTACCTCCCAGGTCGTGCCTGAAAATAGTCACCTGTTTGGCTAGCGCACCTACCCGGTAAACAAAAACTAAATCAATAAATATCCTGCCAGTGCCAGTAATCCCTCCAGACAGCTAGCCTGTTGTCATCATAGCCATCCTGCCAGTGCCAGTAATCCCATCAGACAACCAACCTGCTGTTAGTATAGCCATCTTGCCAGTGCCAGTAATCCCGCCAGCTAGCCTGCTGTTAGTCATCCTGCCAGTGTAAGTAATCCCTCCAGACAGCTAGCCTGTTGTCAGCATAGCCATCCTGCCAGTGCCAGTAATCCCACTACCAGTCAGCCTGCTAGCCATCCTGCCAGGGCTGCCTCTAATCCCACCAGCAAGTCTGCTGTTAGCCATCCTGCCAGTAATCCCACCAGCCCACCCACTGTTAGCCATCCTGCCAGTGATTGTAATCCCACCACCAGCCAGCCTGTTAGCTATCCTGCAAGTGCCACCAGTAATCCCACCAGCTATCTTGTTAGCCATTCTGCCAGTGCCAGTAATCCCACCAGCCAACCTGCTGTTAGCCATTCTGCCAGTGCAAGTAATCCCCCCAGCCATTTTACTGCTAGTCATCCTTCAAGTGCCACTAATCCCTCCACCAGCCAGCCTGCTGTTAGCCATCCTGCCAGTGCCACCAATAATCCTACCAGTCAGTCTCTTAGCCATCCCACCAGCAATGCCACCAGACAACCTGGAAGCCATCCTGCCAGCAATCCCAACAGCCAGCATGTGAACCATCCCACAAGCAATCCCACCAGACAGCCTGGAAGCCATCCTGCCAGCAATCCCAATAGCCAGCATGTGGACCATCCCACCAGCAAGACCACCACCAGCTGGCATGGCAAGCTGAAGCCAGACCTCAAGCCAAGTCTACAGCCACACCAAGCCCATCAAGGCATCAACACCTGAACTACTGTAATGGTAAATTCATTTCATTTAAAGCAGCAGTATTTGTTAGTCGGCAAAAGATGTCATCTTGTACTTTTTGGTAAAAAATGTTTTTCTGACATTCTAATTCATCATCATGTTCCATTTATTTTTACTTTTCACAGATATTGTCAAATGTGCCTTTTCAGCTAATTAATGGCTCACACCATTAAAGATGGCCACCATTTACAGTTTTTTTTAAGCCATTCTATTGAGGATACCCCATATATTAGGATGGTGTTAACATGTTTCTGATCTGGTAAAGAACGTAGCACTGTGCCATGATATTTAATTTTTTCATGACGTGCATGGCCTGGGACTGGGTAATTTTAAACTGTTGAAAATCCTGTATGTTTTCTCAGGAATGAAATCTAAATGACAAACAAAATGGGTATCTTAATATTTTTGGCAGACAAATATTATTGCTGAAGAAAACTATATAGTCGGTAGCATATACTGCTGCTTTAAATGTGTGTTTTTTACCTTTTGTCTCCCTCTCACTTTAGACAGCATGGCACATGCCACAGAGTTAAGACGTGTCTTCTAGCACCACCACTGGCTGTGGCACCGTTGTGCCAGTGCACAGCATGGCCATTACTAATTTGACGGTAAGTATGTGACAAGATTTTTTTTCTGTCCCCAATTTTTAATCTTATCTTTTTCCTTTCACAGATGAGCAGTGACACAGTGGCCATGCCAAGCCATGCTAAATAATGCCTCTTTATTTCTTCATAGGTGACAGTTTCTCACACATCTTGTGTCTGGGGAACCTTCATGCCATGGCAGGGCCCGCCCATCACTTAATGTGATGGTAGGTATCCTAAGTTATTTCCTGTTCTCAATTTTTAATTATGTTTTCCTTTCACGGGTTTACTGCAACCCAATATGGAGTGCACTACTGTGTCTAAATCATTCATATTTTGTTTTCACATCAGGTCTGAAGTAAGGTGCGTGCCTGCCTGGTGCCATGGCTTGGAGGGACAGGAAGCGCATCCTCAGGATCACGGGAACAGCTGCACGGTAGTCTGAGCTGGACGTCATTGTCCACCTAGGGACAAATGACTTGGCTCATCATGAGATTAGAGCAGTGCAGAAGGACTTTGTAGAATTGGGGAGGGCCTAAGACAGTAGCACACAGCATCCTTCTCAGAGGTGCTGCCTGTCAATGGCATGAGTGAGGCGAGGGTACTTTGCACCATGCAGTTTAATGAATGGTTGAAAAAATGGTGTGGAGCACAGGGGTTTGGCTTCATTGGGGACTTGGGTTCCACCTGGAGGGACACCAGCCTATACTGGCAGGATGGTCTGCATCTGTCCAGGAAGGGAACAAGTCTTTTGAGCAATTGGTTTAAATGCTTCATTGGCAAGCTTTTAAACTAATCAAGCGGGGAGGCACTGATAAGCAGCAGGAAAATCCCGGCCTCCCCCTACAAAACAGGGTACTAAATGAGAAAAAGACCAAGGTAGAAAGGTCAGTGGGGGATGCTGCAACAGAAGGTAAAGCCATCAAAAAATGGAGAGCAATGAGTACCAATGCCCGTAGTCTGAGTAACAAGCTTCCTGAATTAGTGGCCTTGATGGAGGAGGAACATCTGGATATCGTGGCAGTCACAGAAACATGGTACACACAAAACCATGACTGGGATGTAAACATACCAGGATACACTATCTACAGGAGGACAGGGAGGGTAAGAGGAGGAGGAGTAGCTCTTTACATAAGGGAAGGAAGGAATCAAAGCAACAGAACAAAAGGGAAAACAGGGAGGAGAAGAAGCACTGTGGGTAAATTTGGAGACCGCAATGGCACCACAATACGCACAGGGTTAGATACAGACCTTCTCTCAGGGGAGGAAATGGACAAGGAAATGATAGAAAGTATACTAGAATGGCAGAAAAGGGGAGATATTGCTGATGGGTGATCTGAATATGCCAGATGTTAACTGGAGTGCAGTTGCAAGCCACTTCGAAGAGTGGGGTTATTCTAGATGCCCTACAGGGGCATGCCTTAGACAACTAGTATTGGAGCCCACTCGAGGGGAGCAATCTTAGACCTGGTTCTCTCAAATGGAGATGAAGAGGATCACAGATGTAAAGTGGGTAGCCATCTGGGAACTAGCGACCATCGAACAGTATGGTTCACAATAAACACAGCAATAGAGTCAAGCCATACAAAGACAAAGATACTGGATTTTAGGAGGGCTGATTTTGTCAAAATGGGTGAGTGCCTAAGGAATGCACTAGCAAATGGGCAGGAAGGAGGGGTGGAAGAACAATGGGAAATAATAAAAACTGCCATCACAGAGGTATCAAGCCTTTGTGTAAAGTAAATAAACAAAATGAAACGAGGTAAGAAACCACTATGGTTCTCAAAGGAAGTGGCAGTGAAGGTTCAAGAGAAAAAGCATTCAGGAAGTACAAGGAATCACAGAAGGAACAGGACAGAGAACTGTATCAGTTAAAGCAAAAGGAAGCTCGGAAGGCAGTCAGAACAGCAAAGGCCCAAACCGAGGAAAGATAGCCAACTCAGTTAAGAAGGGGGATAAAACCTTTTATAGGTACATCAGGGAGTGAAGGAAGACCAAGGGAGGGATAGTAAGGCTTAATAAAGGGAGGAGGGTGGGCAGAGGGTGACTGTGAAAAGGCAGAGATACTAAACAAATATTTTTGCTCAGTATTTACAAAGGAAGAGGGGGAGGTACCTAAAACAAACAGTAGAAACACTCTGGATACAGAAGTTGATACCAGCCTGTTTACAGAAGAAAGGGTTACATAGATACATACATACATAGACAGTGTCGGCAGATAAGGGCCTATGGCCCACCCAGTCTGCCCATTTAAGTTTGTAAGTTCAGTTTATGTTTTCCAGGAAGTCTGTTGCCCCTTACCCCTGACCTCCAGAATTCCTTTATGTCTATCCCATGCATTCTTAAATCCCGTGATTGTTTCAGCCCCCACCACTTCCTCTGGCAGGGTGTTCCACTTGTCCACCACCCGTTCTGTGAAGAAATTCTTCCTCACGTTTCCTCTGGATCGTCCTCCCTCTAACTTCATCCCATGCCCTCTAGTCCTGGAACATCTTTTTCGCTTAAAAATAGTGCATTCCTGCACCTGTTCCTCCCTGTAAGATACTTGTATGTCTCTATCATATCCCCTCTCCCTCCTCTCCTCCAGGGAGTACATGTTCAGTGCCTTCAACCTGTCCTCATAGGACTTGTGATGCAATCCATGCACCATCTTTGTTGCCCTCTTCTGAACCTTCTCTACCCTGTCTATGTCCTTACATAGGTAAGGTCTCCAGAACTGCACAGTGTACTCCAGGTGCGGCCTCACTAGTGTCTTGTATAATGGAATTATGACCTCCCTTTCCTGCTGGTGATGCCCTGCCTATGCATCCCAGCATTATGCTTTACCTGCTGCCTTGTCACACTGTTTCCCTGCCTTGAGGTCATCAGAGATGATAACTCCAAGATCCCTTTCCTGCTTGGTGCATGCTATATCCTCACCCCCAACTGATATATTGTGCCAGGGTTTTTGTACCCCCATATGCATTATCTTGCACTTCCTTGCATTGAATTTCAACTGCCAAACCCTGACCATTCTTCAAGTTTCTGCAGGTCCCTTCTCATTCTGTCTACACCCTTCTGGTGTGTCTACTCTGTTACAGAGCTTTGTGTCATCAGTGAACAGTGAAATTCTGCCTTCTAGGTCCTGTGCAATGTCACTGATGAAGATATTGAATAGTACCGGTCCCAGCACTGATCCTGTGGTACCCCACTGGTCACTCTTCCCTCTGTGGAGTGACAGCCATTTACCACCACCCTCTGTGTCCTGCTGCCAGCCAGTTACCTACCCACCACTACTGTCCTGCCACACCCATATTCCCCAGTTTGTGCAATAGTCTTCTATGTGGCACAGTGTCAAAGGCCTTGCTGAAGTCCAGATAGGCCATGTCCACTGCCCTCCTGATCCACCTCCTAGTCACCCAGTCAAAAATTCAATAAGGTTGGTCTGACATGACCTTCCCCTGGTGTAACCATGCTGCCTTGGGTCTTGTAGTCCATTGACAACCAGATGTTCCACCAATCTCTCCTTCAGTAGTGCTTCCATGATCTTCTCCACTACCGAGGTGAGGCTGACTGGTCTGTAGTTCCCCGCTTCCTCTTTGTTCCCACTTTTGTATAAGGGGACTACTTCTGCTATCCTCCAGTCTTTGGGTACCTCCCCTGTTTCTAGTGATCTGAAAGAACTCTTTAAACTGAAGGTGGACAAAGCAATGGGGCCTGATGGGATTCATCCCAGAATTCTAAAAGAACTAAGGGTAGAACTAGTGACACCACTGACTAAACTCTTTAACAAATCATGGGAGGAGGGGGTGGTACCCGAGGACTGGAGGAGGGCAGATGTGATTCTCCTTCACAAAAGTGGGAGCAAGGCAGAAGCAGGAAACTACAGACCTGTTAGTTTAACCTCAGTGGTAGGGAAAATGATGGAATCACTTTTGAAGGAAAGAATTGTTAAATATCTAGACGTCAGAGGGGCACAGAACCCAAGGCAGCATGGATTCACAGCGGGAAGGTCATGCCAGACAAATCTGATAGATTTCTTTGACTGGGTGACCAAAGTGGTTGATCAGGGAGGGGCTGTGGACATGGCCTACCTAGACTTTAGCAAGGCATTTGACACAGTCCCACACAAAAGATTAATATACAAGTTAGCCAGCCTGGGAGTGGGTCCCAAGATGACGGCCTGGGTAAAAATTGGCTGGAGAATAGGACACAGAGTAATAGTAAATGGAGTCCACTCTGAAAAAAGGGGGTTAGTAGTGGGGTACCGCAGGGTTCAGTATTAGGACCAGTCCTCTTCAATGTCTTTATAAGTGACATTGCAGAGGGACTGGAAGGAAAAATATGTCTCTTTGCAGATGACACAAAGATCTCAACAGAGTTGATAGCACAAGGTGGAGTGGAAAGGATGAGAAGGGACACACAGAGTTAGAGGAATGGTCAAATGCATGGCAGCTTAGATTCAATGCTAAGAAGTGCAAGGTAATGCACCTGGGAAACAAAAACCCAGGGGAAGAGTACACAATGGGGGGTGAGATACTAACAACAACAAAAATGGAAAGGGACCTGGGAGTAGCCATATCAGATGACCTAAAGGTGGACAAGCAATGTGAGAGGGCAGCAAGGAGGGCTGGGGGATACTGGGATGCATAGGGAGAGGCATCACCAGTAGAAAACAGGAAGTTATTATCCCTCTGTACAGACAGCTAGTGAGACCCCATCTGGAGTACTGCGTGCAGTTCTGGAGACCAATCTCCGCAAAGACATAGACAGGATGGAAGCTGTCCAGAGGAGGGCAACTAAAATGGTGCAGGGTCTGCACCAGAAGACATATGAAGAGAGACTTAAGGAGCTTAATATGTATAGCCTTGAGGAAAGGAGGGAGAGGGGGACATGATAGAAACTTTCAAGTACCTCAAGGGAATCAACAAAGTCCAAGAGGTAGCATCTTTCAAAAAGAGGTGTGCAAGAACAAGGGGCACAATTTGAAGATAGAAGAGGCGGCTCAGAGGTAATTTAGAAGTATTTTTTCAGAGAGGTGGTGGATGTATGGAGCGGCCTTCCAGAGGAGGTTGTGGAGTCTGCAAACAGTGGTGGAATTCAAGCATGCATGGGACAGTCATAAGGCAATTCTAGGGGGTGGGGGTAGGAAGAAGTAGGCTGCTGGTTAACTAGGATCTGCAGCTTATCCATCAGGCAGGGAAATGGGCAGACTGGGTGGGCCAAGTGGTCCTTATCTGCCGTCAAATTCTATGTTTCTATGTTAGGTCTGACAGTGATACATCATCAAAATGATTACCAACTCCTTCTACAGCAAGCAAGCCACTGCTACCTGTTTATTTCTGCCAGCTTGTGTTGATGTGCTCAGCCTTGCCAAGTACTGCTGTTTGGAGCTTGTCATCCTCCAGCACTGCACATTGTGTATACTCAGCTTGTCCTCTGCTGTGCAACAGTCATCATGCAAAACAGTCCTCCAACTGTCTCTGCTGCCTCATTGTGCAATTTCCAGTTTATTTCAAGTGTGTAATATCTGAAACAAAATAAATAGGAGAAGTTATCATGATTCCTGCCCTATGGCTACAGTCCGATGATTAAAAAAAAACAAACTTACCTTCCCATGCTATGCAAATGTCCGAAATAAAAAAATGGTGAAATCTATACAGCAGCACCACTGAATCATCATGATTAATACCTGCAAGGAGAGAAACAGTGAGAAAGACAATTGTTTCACACCCACAAAACCCCCCAAAAAGCAATATTTATCTTTGCTGGGATGTCTGTATAGCCACACCAGCTATCAGTCAGCAGCAGTAGCAGCATCAGAGTAGTTCTGAATTCTGGAAGCACTTCTCATTTCTGGGCATCAGAAGAATTTTACAGGATAAGATGATAATGAACTTTTCTTTCTCAGTCATGTCCTGCATTTTATGAACAGCAGTAGCACATAGCAGCAGTAAGCCATTCTGGACTTGTATGCATGTGCTTTACATTTCTGGGCATCAGGAGAATTTTACAGGACAAGACAACATTGAACTTTTGATTCTCAGCCACATATCTCCTGCATTTTATGCATAGCAGCAGCATGTAGAGGCAACAAAGCATTCTAGATATGTATGCGAGTGCTTCACATTGCAAGGCATCAGGAGAACTGTGCAGGACAAGATTATAATGAACTTTTGTTTCTCAGCCACTTTATGTACTACAGCGTGACAGCATGATTTAGCAGCTTGTTCAGTTTTTTAACACACTTAAGCACATTTCTGGGAGAAGAGAGGTTATGTAAACTGACACACTTCACAATTGAGTAAAACAACAACAGTGTTGGGGCACTCTACCACACACAGCATAGTACCATGCAGTGGTACCTGTACTACAATGTAATACATGTATTCTGGTAGATGAGAAAGATTAAGGAAAGAGATAGTCAGATAGAGACATGAAAGTTGGACAAGATACATAGTTAGGAACCAGGACAAGCTGGAGCAGGGGGCACTGATTCTTCTTCTGCCCAGCCCCACCCCACCATGGTATTTGCACACCAACACCATACAAGAACACAGGTCCAGCTACAACCCACTGCCCACATGGATGGACCACCATCCCCACCCCCACTTACTCCTTCCCTCCGAAGCCTGGCTTCCCACTCCACTCGATGGTGTAACAAGTGGGTCTTCTGCCCCCCATGTCAAGGTGGCTACCTTTCTTCCCTGAGGGACCTGTTTGCTGCAATGACTGCAAGTGACCACACTCTACTCACTTGGGTCACTTGTAAAAAAGGACCACACAGGCATTGACCTGGGGTAGGGGCAGCATTGGCATTGTGCTGCTTCTGGACTGGCAGACTCCTCTGCAGGGAGAGGTTGCAATGGTGCTGCCACCATGGGGGGCACGGGGGGTCCTCCAGTGCTTGTTGACCTTCATGCTGGCACCACTGCTGGTGCTGCTCCTCATGCTCCAGGACTAGTGGTGCAGGCAACACTTCTGTATTCCTACTGCTCAGATGGTGGGGCTCCTACTGCTGTTACTTCTCTTGGAACAGTAAGTACTGTATGAGTGGGGCCAGGGCAGTGCTTCCTAAGGAACTGTGATAGATTCAGGCGGATGGTCCTGGACTGGTCACTGGTCTGGACACCACGATGACCAGGTGTACTGACTCCATGCTCTATCAGGGGAAAGGTGAGGCACTTTAATCAAAAAAAAAGAAAAAGAAAGAGAAAGAGACAGACAGACAGACAGACAGAAAAAAGTCAAGGAAAAAAGAGAGCAAAAAATTATTATAAACGAAGATCAAGTTATAGTGTTTGGTAGAACGCTGTTTGCATGGAAATCCATACCTGGAACAGCGCTGTTGTGCTGCCTGACTATGTCACAATCTTGTTGTGCTGCACTGAGTACGTCACTAGTGCAGCACAACAAGATCGAACGTCGTTGTGCATGTGTGATGAAGCAGGCCATGGCGGTGAGATCTGACCAGGAAGTGAATGGTGCTTCACAAACTGCGCCTTAGTAAATTTTTTGGGGGCTTTTAATAGGACACTGATGTCAAAGTTTGATTATCCAAACACTATAAAAGATTGTGTATGAGTATCACACACAAACAAGGCAGTTGTACAATCTAGAAGTTTCCATGGTAACGGACCTCTCGAGCTGCGCTCTCGAGGTTGTAGGTTACCATGGAAACCTCTCAATCCTACAACTGCCTTGCTGTATATGATTACTCGTGCACAAACCTTTATATTAAGAAAGGTTCAGAAACAAAAGTATAGCACAGAAAACACAGAAAGATTTAGAAATAAGAGGTTTTTTAGACGTTCTGTTCAACTGCGTGGCTTTCTCCCGGCTGCTGCAAGCTCATCTCACATTGTCTCATCTCACTCACTACAACTGAGAGAAACTGAAAGTAACACAGTTCCTGCCCTGGCAATACACCATGTGACCTGCATAAGCTGTTTCATGTGACCAGGATTTTCATTTTTGTAAACTTCACCTTTCTAGTGCAAAGGCAAAGTTAAAGAGCAAAACTGAAAAGCGAAGTTACTATAGTCAAATTTCCAATTGAATGGGAAAAATCTGCCAACTTTTCCATAGAGGCAAATTTTGCAAATTTGCCCAAAATTCACCCGTGGAGAAGAACTCTACAATGTTGTTAATTATAAGGGGGGGGGGAGTGGAGTTCATATACATAAGTATTTCTCTTGGTAATTTTTTTAATACAAAAATTATTACTGAGTAAAGCTAAAGTATTAAAATAGTCCATACTGCCTCTGTGTTTGTATTGAGGGGGGGATGAACTGTATTGCATATGTTCAGATGATACTCTATATACATCAGTAATACAATCAATCAAAATAATACGCATATGACTTTAACGTACATGGGTATTATAAGTCCATTACCATGAAGGAGGTTAGTGGGCTAGCCTTTAAGCAGACCTAAGAGTAGATCTTGAAAATGAGTTTGCAGAAAGCTGAAACAGCAAGTATGTCAACATATTTACCCCCTTCTTATAGCTCACTGATGTGGTGCAACTATTATCTCAGTCCAGCAAAGAAATTCAGTCAGATAATGTTGATAAAGTTCATTGCATGGTGAACCCAAAGGAGAAATTAAAGAAAATTCCAATATAAAAAGCATTGAGGCTAAAATCAAATGCCCCCGGCCCCCAGCAGCAATAAAACCAAACTTAAGAGAATCACAAAAATATACATATCTTGATGCAGAACATCGTGGTTAATGTATATAATGTATTGTTAAAGAGGATATGCTGCCTGGGCTATTGGCAGTACTGAAAAGTGATTAATCATCCCCAGCAATTAACTCATGACATTTAAAACGCATCCAAGAAATGTGAAGTGCACACTGATAAGATGAGAAGTACAATATATTCATTAGGTGATCTTGTCTAATATCACTTTCATTAGTGTGCCTGTCACACTCATCACGTAAAAAAAAAAAAATACAAACCCAGCAAAATGAATTAGGAAGTGTCCGGTCGCCGTTATTAATATTAACATTTAGTTTAGGGACCTCCAAGGTCACTTCATCAGATGACGCTGAATAAGATGAGCATTAATAATAATTAGAAAACTGGTTGGAAATGTAGCATTCTGGCTGACTGTCAGCATTCCGAGTCCTTTACTTTACTCTCTGTTCTACTTCCACGTACAGCCTGATCACCATGTCACGTGAATTCATCCTGTTAGCATTCCATCTTCCAGCACTGCTGAATGACTGGAAGGATGTGTTCTGATTCTTAACCAGCATTCCTAAACAGTTGTTGAATAAACTATTTTATTGAAAATCTCCTTCTCAATGAAGAAAACATTCAAAAGATACACTTGTAACACTTTTCTTTTGGAATATTTTTTATAATAGCAATTAGGCCTGTGTGAACACTTGTTTCCAAATATCCATCTGAATATTCGGTATTCAGGTCCCAGGTATTCATTATTTGGCCAGGAAAGTTGCCTTTTTAAAGAATTGCTACAGAAGTCCTTAAAATGGCTTCAGGAGGAGAACGAAGAGAGGTCACGGCACTTTGGCTTGTACGCTGGTGCCAGAGCTTTGCTTGTGCTCCTGATGCTTCAGGAGAAGGAGGAGGAGGAGGAGACTAGAGGTCACAGCACTTTAGCTTTTACACTGGTGCCAGAGGCTGGCTTGTGCTACAGGTACTTCAGGAGGAGGAGGAGGAGGAGGAGAAGAAGAGATCACAGCACTTTGGCTTGTACACTGGTGCCAGAGGCTGGCTTGTGCTGCTGATTCTTCAGGAGGAGGAGGAGGAGGAGGAGGAGAAGAAGAGATCACAGCACTTTGGCTTGTACACTGGTGCCAGAGGCTGGCTTGTGCTGCTGGTGCTTCAGGAGGAGGAGGAGGAGGAGACTAGAGGTCACAGCACTTTAACTCTTACACTGGTGCCAGAGGCTGGCTTGTGCTGCTGGTGTTTCAGGAGGAGGAGGAGGAGGAGGAGAAGAAGAGGTCACAGCACTTTGGCTTGTACACTGGTGCCAGAGGCTGGCTTGTGCTGCTGGTGCTTCAGGAGGAGGAGGAGGAGAAGAAGAAGAAGAAGAGGTCACAGCACTTTGGCTTGTACACTGGTGCCAGAGGCTGGCTTGTGCTGCTGGTGCTTCAGGAGGAGAAGGAGAGTTCAAGGCATTTTGGATTGTACACTGGTGCCAGGGGCTGGCTTGTGCTGCTGGTGTTTCAGGAGGAAAAGGAGAGTTCAAGGCATTTTGGATTGTACACTGGTGCCAGAGGCTGGCTTGTGCTGCTCATGTTTCAGGAGAAGAAGAAGAGTTCAAGGCATTTTGGATTGTACACTGGTGCCAGAGGCTGGCTTGTGCTGCTGGTGTTTCAGGAGGAGAAGGAGAGTTCAAGGCATTTTGGATTGTACACTGGTGCCAGAGGCTGGCTTGTGCTGCTGGTGTTTCAGGAGGAGAAGGAGAGTTCAAGGCATTTTGGATTGTACACTGGTGCCAGAGGCTGGCTTGTGCTGCTGGTGTTTCAGGAGGAGGAGGAGAGTTCAAGGCATTTTGGATTGTACACTGGTGCCAGAGGCTGGCTTGTGCTGCTTTTGTTTCAGGAGGAGAAGGAGAGTTCAAGGCATTTTGGATTGTACACTGGTGCCAGAGGCTGGCTTGTGCTGCTGGTGTTTCAGGAGGAGGAGGAGGAGGAGGAGAAGAAGAGGTCACAGCACTTTGGCTTGTACACTGGTGCCAGAGGCTGGCTTGTGTTGCTGGTGCTTCAGGAGGAGGAGAAGAAGAGGTCACAGCACTTTGGCTTGTACACTGGTGTCAGAGACTGGCTTGTGCTGCTGGTGTTTCAGGAGGAGGAGGAGGAGGGGCCAAGGCATTTTGGCTTGTACACTGGTGTCAGAGACTAGCTTGTGCTGCTGGTGTTTCAGGAGGAGGAGGAGGAGAAGAAGAGGTCACAGCACTTTGGCTTGTACACTGGTGTCAGAGACTGGCTTGTGCTGCTGGTGTTTCAGGAGGAGGAGGACAGGCCAAGGCATTTTGGACTGTACACTGGTGCCAGAGGCTGGCTTGTGCTGCTGGTGCTTCGGGAGGAGAGGTCAGGGAATTTTGGACTGTACACTGGTGCCGGAAGCTGGCTTGTGCTGCTGGTGTTTCAGGAGGAGGATGCAGAGGAAAAGAGCTCAACTTCATGGGCATACAGCATCCCATAGGATAACACTGGAAATATAAGAAGCCATAACTCTGTCAATATCTGGACTTAAATGACAACCTATATATGGAAACAAAGGTCTTAATGTATATTACAAGAATATCACATGCTCTACCCTTACATAATTGTGGCCAACAAAAAAAGCAAGTAATAAAACATAAAAATGTCCATAGGACAACACTGGACTTCATCAGGCCATGACTCTGTTAAAGGAATTTCCATCTTCCCTCAGGAGTTGAGAGGGATGGCTATGAGGATGGCACTCAAGAGTAGCACTCATGATGCACATAATGTTAACCCTCAAAGAGATCTGTTTGATTGGATGCAACCTGTGAGGGAGACATAGTGAAATAAAGTGCTTTTACAAAATGGCATAGACACATCAAGACAGTTTCCCTTCCCATGTGGCCATCAAATGATGCTCTAATCAGTGGTGAGCGAGTGGTGTACCTTAGGAAAAGCCTATTGGGACAGGAACAAAACTGAATTTCTCCCTCACAACAGTAAAGTTGCACTGTGTGTGTGCAGAATTGCCGTCTTACCTTGGGAGTCTGTTTTAGTTCAATTAGACTTTGCCCCCACTAAACACAAATAAAACAATTAAAAGATTGAATACTTTACTTACCTTTGCCAGTCAGACACAATGTGTCACCAAGAATTCATGACCCTGGTGATAAAATACCTGAAAAGATAAGAAAAAAACAGGAGAAAAAAATATTAGACATACACTGTTCACTCAGACTTAGCACCCCCCCCAACACAAATAAATCAAAAGATTGAATACTTTACTTACCTTTGCTGGTAGGACACAATGTGCTACTCAAAGATCAGAAATATCCAGCTCTGGCTTGGGTGGACATCAATAATCATTAATATATTTAGACTTCTTCCTCATAATTATTGCTGATTGGACATGGTAAATGAAATGGTAAAAGTACTGGCCTAAACAAGAGTGAGACGTCATTATCATCATCATCGTCGTCATCAACAACTTATTGCAGGGGTGCACTTGAAGCACTTGTACAGACTGCTGGCAGGCATGCTAGCTCTTATTTCAGGTGTGGAAATACTTGAGACTGGTGATGCCACAGTGGTAACTGGCATATTTCAGGCCTGGAAATACTTGGGGCTGGTGACACCACAGTGGTAACTGGTATATTTCAGGCATTGAAGCTACACTAGTGGACATAACAGCTGTATTATTTCAGGAGTTGAACCACTTGGAAAGGCTGGTAACATTGGCGGGCATAACAGCAGGCTTATTTCAGGAGTTGGACCACTTGGAGAAAATGATGGGGAAGTGGTTGTGAGTTGGGTGCTAGTGTATCTGTTTCATGCGAATAAATGCTTTTTACATACATGAATGTACAACAATTTATTTCAGAGAGTCTGTGTCACTGCTTCCTGCTAGAAGATTATTTCATAAACAGCCTTTTTATGACTAACCTCCAAATGACTTCAATGGCAAACATATACAGTACACTGTTTCCCCAAAAATATTAAAGTGATGCATATTTGCGCAGTTGTGAAATGCAACAAATAGGAAGTAAGCTTGCATGCATCATAATGGGGATCGAGGCACCACCAGTCCGGTGAAGGCACCGGAAGAAAGAGCTCCACCAGTCATGGGGTCAGTGAAAAAAGTGCAATAGTATTCAGTGTGGTGAAATTAATACCATTCAGATGGTGGGTGGTACAACTAATCCAGATGTGGGGCCAGGTCAGCATCACCAGTCACTGTGGTGTGTTTAAACAAGAGCAATATTTATAAGTGGGGTGACATTCACAGGGTGTGGGCACCAGTCCACAAGTGGAACCAGGCCAGCATCACAAGTCAAGGGTGTGTATGGGAAAAAAACAGCAGTGGTATTCGCGAGTGTGGTGAAATTTAACACTTGTAATTGAAATCAAGATGTGGTAATTTCTTGCTCTCCACCTGCCCAGCCTGCCTATCTACCTTGTCCCCTCATTTCCCTACACCCCCCCACTCTACCATTTATCTTCCCCCATCCATCTTGCACTCTCCTAATGGTCCTGAAGTTCCCTGCTCTGTCCTGCCCCTGCCTGCCTACCTACCTGTACCCCCTGTTCCCTACACCCTCGATGAATCTTCGCCTACGTACTGTACCATTTACCCTCCCCCTACTCACCCTACTTACCTTTGATGAGCCCACCTCTTATTCCACCTCTGTCCCCTTATCTGACTCCATTTCTGTCACCTAATCTTGATTTTCCCCCATTTTCATGATTGCCTGATATGGTTATTCCCTTGGATGATGCTACCTTTGGACACACCTGGGTATTGATAGCCTCTGATCACTCTAGCTAGTACAAAATTGGACTAGTGCTCCTTTAATTATCTAGGCTGCTGTGTGAACTGTATCCCCATGTACTCTACCATGTTTTCGATTTTGTGAAGCTTTTGCCTATGTTATACCATGCTACTGATTACATTATCTCCCACTTAGATGTATTGACAATGCTTATTTAGCTGCTTCTGTCTCCCTTACTCATGTATTTTCCCCTCCCTTAAATGACGAGGATCCTTTGTAAAAGAGCTTCTAGCTCAAAGGTTGCAATTTTGACTACTCAGTAAATAAATAAATAAATAAAAATGCAACTTGAATTACAAAAGTTGCTCAACATGTTCAGAGTCTAATGAGGATCTGTGAGGCTCCACCACATCTCCTGCTGTGCTAAACAACCTCTCTGATGGCACACTGGTTGGGGGGCAGCTCAGGTATTTGATGGCCAGCTGTGCCAATTGAGGGATGATCTAAACTTTTTGCTCCAGTACTCCAGGGGATCTATGAAGATAGGCTCAAGAGCTTCTGTGAAGAAGCAATTAAGAAAACTACTTGCTGAAAATGGGGCACCAGCAGCGGCCATGGATGCAGGACCAGCCCTAGAGGATCAACCATCCACCTCCACAGGCATCCTGGAGCCTGATAGGCTGCAGCACACCACCACTGTCCAGGTGAATGTCCTGGGCATTGGGTCAGACGAGGCCCTGGATGTGTTCCTGTGGTACACCAGTCTCAGTGTCCTCTGCATGGAGACACAGATCAAGACGGGGTCCGATGCCGATAATGACATCACCATCATCCTGGACAGCATGGGTGATGTTGTGGAGGAGGCGCCCATGCCAGACACCAACACAGGCAGCACGCCCAAAGACCTGACAGCAGGGGAACAGCTGCCTGCCACCACTGTGGGTGCAGCTGTGTGCACTGCCACAACTGTGCAGTGTGGTAGTGGTGGTGTGGCCGCGCAGGCAATGGGCAGCTGTCAGAAGCTGGACAGGCAATGGCAGCAGGCTGTGGGTGCCACAGGGCAGCCAGACGCTGGGTCTGCCATCGGGGCACCAGCTAGGGACATACCCCATGAGAACCCCACTGTGCAGCGTCCACCTGAGAGGGGGTTGTGCAGCATGGCCGGTCACCACAGGAGGGTCAGCTTCCCACCTGGGATCCCCAGGACTCCTACCCACTGGCTGAGCACACCAGTTTGATGTGGGCCTCCATAAAGCAACAGGTGCAGCTTGCTGCTGGGGTGCATGCACTGTGTGTGGAGGTGCAGCAGTTGGCCAAGCAGTACGAGAGGGGCACTGTGCAGCTCCTGGTGGGGATGCAGCACATGTTGGAGGCCACGACTGTGTCCCTGGATCACATAGCCCATGTGATCATGGATGACTTTGCGATGCTGGCTGCCACAGAGTGTGGCCTGCCACCTCAGACCCCACACAGTGCAATGTCCACCCCATAATCCCGGCACTGGGCAACACTCACACTGTCGACACCGGGCTCTGATATTGGCATCCCAGGCACTCCTGGGGCAGGCTTCTTTGGGTGCCTACACACCCCTGTGTGGACCCGGTCACAGTCCCGTGGTTCAACCCCTGGGGGGCTTTTGCAAATACCCCCTGTGGCTGATGAGTGGCCTGTGGCTGCCGATCAGCCCCAGCGTGGCTGCCCCCGTGGCTGCAGTGACCCATGTTCCATGTGGCAGCCCTGATGTGCATGCCACCCTGACTGCAGTCTGCAGTGGCTGCCCTGTGTGCTCATGGGTGGCGGTGTGTGTGTGTGTGTGTGTGTGTGTGTGTGTGTGTGTGTGTGTGCATACCACTGGTGTGGTGCCTGTGTGTTGTGATGCATGCTGCCTGTGTGCATGCTTGCACACCCGCTGGACCGTGTGGTGTGGGCTTGATGAGGGCAGTTCAGCACCGGTTGTGCCTGTGCACCAGTGCAATGCATCAGATCCCCCCCACATGCCAATTCTTGGGTGTGTGGGTGCATGTGTGTGTGTTGCTGCATGTTGCTGTGTGCGGTTGTGTGCCACTGACTCCCCTACCCCTCCACCACACCTCTGTGTGTGCATGCCCATTGCCATGCATGCCCCTGCATGTGTGCTGTACCTGTGTGTGTGCGTATGTGTGTGTGCGTGTGTGTGTGTGTGTGGCTCATGCATAGGTTTCGCACCACCTACTTGCTTGCACCATACTGCTCCTGTGCATTGGTGTCCCAATGTTGGCGCACCATCTGTTGCAGCCGGGGATCCCTCCGCCTGGGGGGCTGTCCGCCACCCTCCAGCTCATTGCCACTGTCGTCCCCACTACTGTTGCCCTCATCAGCCTAAACAGCTATCTCACAGTCAATGGCCATGTTGTGTAGTATGCAGCAGGCCAGGAATAGGCCACAGGCAATGGAAATGTGCCTTCAGCATGCTGAATACATGCTCAATGATGTTGTGCGTGCTGGCATGTACCTTGTTGTAGCGTTCCTCTGCTGGGGATGATGGGCACTGGTGGGGATGAGCAGCCAGGGCCTCAGTGGATAAGTGCTAGCTCCTGTGTGGATAATGACATGGTTAGCCCTCTGCCATCCTTTGCTGTGTCCCTTGCCTGTCCCTGCTGCCCTCGCCAGCATGCCCACCCTGCCATTCCCCATCCCATGATCTGCTCTGCCCGTCACCCCTTGCCCATCCCATACTCACCCACTAGGTGGCCCGTGGGGCTGTCCCCATGTTTGAACCTGTGGCACAGCGCAGAGCTGTACCAGATGAATGCATCATGTGCACTCCCAGGATGTGTGGTACAGACATTGCTGATGCACCCCGTGGCATCGCACACCACCTGACAGTTGACACTCAGGCTCCCCTTCCTATTGATGTAGGCCACAACTTCGGGGCCAGGTGGCATGCAGATGCCCACATGGGTGAAGTCACTGGCCCCAAGCATGTCAGGCATATGTGCTACTCTGTGAAAGTCCTGCATGGTTGCTGTATGCTCTGCCTGTGTGCTGGGGAAATGGATGTATTCCAAAGCACCTGGCAGCAGAGCATTGAGGAACTGTGTGTGGGGATATGTGACATGGCTGACTGAGGTATGCCTGTGGTGTCCCTTGTTGGTCTCTGGAAGCCGCCCCTAGTGAGCAGGCACATGACGGCTGTCACTTTGGTCTCCATAGACATGGCATGGCTTCGTCTTGTGGGTGCCTGCATCTTCCTCACTGCACAGCTCACAAAGCTGCCTCAGTATGGCCCTATTCAGGCTGTACTGGCCCACAATCTCATGTCAGAGTAGTTCTCAAAGGTGGTGTGGGCACAGTACCACCTATGTCGGGCATACCACCGACAGGTCCTTCCTCGGCCACGTCGTTATTTCTCCTGCCCCCTCACACCCCTCATTATGGCCTCCATCATGAAGGGCACACTATCCATGGCCCCTGATGTCCACTATCCTTTTGGGCGGTTGGCTGCTGCAGGTTGTGTGCCACCCTGGTGCACTGCCTGACAAAATGCCTGCCTGTTCCTTTCACTCTCTCTGCCCCTGTCTCTCTCTCCACTGCCACCTCTGTCCCTCTCCCTCTGTGGCTACTTCTATCTGTCTGTCTGTCTCTCGCTCACTCTGTCTATCTCTGTCTGTCTTTTTTTCCTTGTTTCATTTTTTCTCTCTCTCTCTCTCTCTCTCTCTCTCTTTCTCTGTGAAAAAAAGGGTGAGGCTCTGGGAGAAGAAGTGATAAATGGCAAGATAAAGAGAGAATCTAGAAAACAAAAAGGTGATGATGGGAGTGAAAAGGCATAATAGCAGTGAATGAGCTAGAGAGGTCCCCAGGTGGGGACTAAATAGCATTGCTATTATGCCTTGTCACTCCCATTATCACCTTTTTGTTTTCTAGAGTCTCTCTTTATCTTGCCATTTATCACTTCTTCTTCCAGAGCCTCCCCCTTTTTTCTTTTCCCACATACATCTCCCTTATTTTACCTCCCCTGTACATTAACTTTGCTTTTTTCTCTTTTAGATATTTCCTGAAGAAGACATAAAGTTGAAACGTCAATTTTTAACTCTATTTTCTATTTTCAGCTTGCATTTAATATTACCGTTTCCTGAAGAAGACCCAAGATCAAAACATCAATTTCTAACTCTATTTTCAGTGTGCATTTAATATTACCATTTTGTTTTACTTTCAGACCTCATGCTGATGCAGCACTTTGTTTTTGTTTATACATTAATCTGTCAGTCTCTAATATGCGTCAAACACATTAAATACATATAATGGTTGCAAGTCAAAAGGGCGAACCAAGAACGGTGAACTGTCGAAAGGGTGAAGGAACAATGGTGCCAACACTTCAGAGCGACCTTGGTTTATCCCCCATCCCCTAGTTGCAACCCCCCCAGAGTAGGAATCCAAATAAAGAGGGAGAGGGTGTGGGGCAAAGCTCCTCATGAGGGTGTGTGTTTGGTGGCGAAGCCCCTCACAAGAAAACACTTTCTGAAAAGTGTTCCTTCTGTGGGTTCGGTGGCGTTGTGACTGGTCGCCGTTATTCATTCACCCTTTTGACCTGGAATCCATATAACGTTATATACATAAAACTTTTATAAATCTTATACATATTCATATAGCAATTCAGATACTTTATCAACTATACCAATAGTAGCCAATGCATTTTTAAATAATTAATTGAAAGAACTATCTGATGTTAAGAACACTTAAGCTGAGAGACCATTGCAAGCTGCCACAGACGTAGAGACCTGTATAGTATGGGAGATTTGGTAGCACCAGAACTGTGAGTACTGTAAATCCAGAGTTTGCACTACAAATGGCACCCAGAAAAATAGTTTGGAAAGCCATTTACTGGATTTGAGCTACTGGTCAGGTGTTTTCAAATATCTTCATTTGGGTTTGGGTTACGCCATTTGCAGTTGCGTGACCTTTGGGTTCGGGGGTGGGGATCCACTGTATCACTTATTTTGTTAATACCTGATTTTGAACTGCACCACTACTGCCCACCCAGCTACAATGACAACAGGGCTACACCAGTTCCAAGGCTGAGTACCTAGTACCTAATACATTTTAGGAGTTCCATTAAAGGGTTGTAAAGGGCAAAGCACTGCTACCAGTGTAAAGAGGGTAGTATCTGCAATGCAGGAGGCAAGATCATGTACTGTATTGTGCACTGTGGTGTGGAGAGGGGTGGGCTGAGTTGAAGGGTTTTGTCTGCATGGGCATTTCTGCTGTCAGCCCTAGAAAGCATTGATTTTAGCTGTACTTACTCAGGGCAAGGGAAAAGTGATCAGATGTGTTAGACATGTTGGGTCTACCTTGGGAAATGGAAGACCAGCCAGATACTATGCACACTATTAACGTCATACTGCTATTAACCTTCCTTTTCATTTCAGGATTTGCTTCCCTAATAAAAACAAAAAACAATGTGCTGCATCAGCATGTGGTCTAAAAACAAAACAAAATGGTTATATTAAATGCATGCTGAAAATAGAAAACTGAGTTAAAAATGGATGTTTCAACCATAGGTCTTCTTCAGGAAATGTGTAAAAGAGAAAAAGCAAAATTAGTGTATAGGAGAGGTAAAATAAGAAATATTCCCTTATAATATTCTTACAATATTCCCTTCCTTAATAAAGCTGCTATTCAGCTCTTTGAATTTGTCATCTGTTGCCATTCTGTTTAGAGAGTAAGTGCATCCTTGTTGGAGACTATGCAGCTATTATGGGACCACGGAAAGGGTGACCACAAGGGAGAGGTTGGTAGAAACAGCACTCCAGAGAGTTAAAGCATAGTGTCATATGGCCTGCTATATTCTTTCTTTGGGTGGAGGCTATTTTTTCTATCAATGGATGCAAACCCCCTCACATCAGATTAGAGACATTATGAGCTCAGTTGCCACTGTGATATTTACGATGAGCTGGAGGCATTGTATGGTAGTGGTGCCGTCTACCTCTGAGGTATCTAGGAGGGCACTTACTCTGGAAAGACCCTCTCCCCCCAAGGGCAGATTACAAAGTGAAGGTACCTCTGGGATTGATCTTTTGTGTATTATTGAGTCCCTCATGTGGCCCACCAGTGTGGTGCAGGAGAGACCCATGCCCCCTCAAAAATTTTGCAGCCAGCATAATGGCATTTCAGGAAGTTGAAGTCTGGGGAAAAGTGGAGAGATCTGATATTAAAAAGTTGTTTTTGGTAAGGATTATCCTGGAAGAACTGAACAAGACTTACATCATATGGATATTGATAAACAACTCAAAGGAGGTAGGGAAGCTTAAGGCACAGTAAGTGACATACAATGTAGGCACCAAAACAGTCAGTCTTATTATAGAACATGACAAGGAAGTTGGTGCAACTAAGTTGCCTAGCAACTTAGCCTTAGAATGCATGCAGGATGTGTGGCAGATACCAAGCCATGGATCCCTTCAGACAGTGTCCTTGATTCTTGCTGCCCCAGACAGATTAGAAGAAACATGTGAAGCACTGCCTTATGCAAGAGGACAAGACCTCCAGGGGGATTAAGAAACTGTTAGAGTCCTCGGGATCAGATATAGCTCCAGCAGAAGCTTTGTTGGATGCAGTTTGGCATCTGAAGGAAAAGATGCCAAGCCCTTTCCAGTGAACAGAAGGAGTATTGGAGCCCCCATCATTTCTCAGGAATCAAAATCACCCACCTTGGGGAAGAGGACTTCAAAATTTGGGATTGAGCAAGTCACCTAGATGATGTAAGATCTGAACTGCTCAGTCAATGAGACAAAGGTATGCCTGGGTGTGTGATTGCAGGGACCAGCACTGGGCACCATATGGACTCTCAAGAACTCAAAGGCCACCATGGCTAAGCAGTATCTGATTACACTGGAATGTATGAATGGGAGCATGGAGAAGCCTGGAAGAATCCTTTTGCAACTATCTCTCCACAGGCAGGGAAAGGAGAAATGTTACCTAAGTTGTTGGTGTATATGGAACAGATTTTTTAACAAGCTCATCAAGAATGAAGTTTAGCTGCTGCTGACATGGATTAGATTTGAAGCAGATGTTCAAAGAAGTGGTCTACTCAGA
Organism: Neoceratodus forsteri; assembly: GCA_016271365.2. Taxonomy (NCBI): domain Eukaryota; kingdom Metazoa; phylum Chordata; order Ceratodontiformes; family Ceratodontidae; genus Neoceratodus; species Neoceratodus forsteri. Next base: position 736,960,020 of record CM057454.1, read on the forward strand.
CCAGATACTGATGAATTTATGCCTGCATGAAAGGTTGGACCAGCCAGCCTTGGGTGGAGGTTTGATGGGGAAACTACAAGAACAGGAAGAAGGACTATAGTCTGTGAGCATACCACAGATTGCCATAAGGGTGGCTATGCCTATTGTGACTGGGGCAATCCAGAAGCTGCCCAAAATACTCCTGAGATATGAGTTAATGATTCACGTAGAGAAACTGAGACAATTTATCAATGGACAGCAGAAGGATAGAGACCCAGATGGTGGCGGGCACAAGCTACTGTGTCACCAACTTATTTGAACATTATCCCTTGAAAGAGGGAAACTGGGTTGAGCCCAGGACAGCACCCAGGTTACAAGTAAACCAAGAGAACTATATAAGCTTGTGTTGCAGAATGTATGGTCACTAACAGCAGACCTCCCATAGTACAGAGGATCTTTGCAAGGTCATGAACAGATTATTATAGAAGGTGATGTACAAAGGAAATGCCAGTGGAACCCAGCAAGATAGCACACTGGATTCCTAGAAGCAAGACATCAATTTAAATTGTTACCAGTGCTACAGTCATGACTGACAGAAAGTAGCCAGTTGCCATTGAAAGTTGGTGGGACCATCAACTGAGATCTAAGTAGCCATGGACCATCTGCTGGTGACCTCCCTCATCTTTTTTTAAGACTTTCTGCTACCAGCCCTCCATGCTGTGGTCCTTCATGCTGAAGAGCAAAGGACATCAGGAGAGTCTGCCAGGGAGAGGCAACCTGAAGAGGCAGTCAGCAGCCAGGAGCTCTGCCCACTGCATAACAGGTAAGATGTTTAAGAAAGTTAACTGCATTATTTTTTGAGCATGATACAACTGGCCCTAGTGGCTACCTATCTGGGTGAGCACTGCTGATTAATGGTAGACTGCTTCTGCTACAGTTGTACTTACTGCTACATAGGTGTAGTTATCTTGAGTTTTTTTTGTGTAATAGTTAAATCTTATAGCTACACCCTACCTGGGTGACCACTATGAGGTAGTTTTTATTCCTGTTTTCTGTGTTATAGCTGAGCTTCATAGTTACATCCTATCTGGGTGAGCACTATGAGTTAATTTAGTCATCTGTTTAGCACTTTAGCTCTGAGTTTGCTGACTAATGTTTAATATCATAGGTCAGATGAATACTACACCAAGTAAACTGTGAATCTGTTGTTGGAAATCCATATCAGCAAGGTTTAGCCTCATTCATAGGCCTATATAAGGATGAGCTTCAGAGAAGAAGCAGTCAGTTGTGGCAGCTGTGTGGTACTCTTCTCTTGTAATATGCTCTGGAGGAGGGTGCACTGCCATATCTTTAGGATAATGGCAGAACTCCAGGCTCAGCTGGTGGCAGCAAGCATAGAAATAACTCAGCTGCATCGACAGCTCAACCAGAGTCCACTTCCACACATCCCTACTCTCCAGGGACCCACCGATCCAGGGGGATGGAAATTGGTAGGGGGGGCACGGGTAGCCACAAGAAGGCTGTCCAGCCCAGCACCATCCAGATGACAAACTGCTTCACACCCCTAGACGAGGCTCAGGCACCTGACTCCACTGCGGGGGGAGGGACTCTGAGTCAGTCAATAGGAAAGGGCTGGACAATGTGATGGCACTCAGTGGGAACAAGTCTACCAGGAGAGTCTTAATGGTCAGGGATTAAATGATTAGTAGGGTAGAGAGGGTGGTGGATATTGTTGGTTGGGAGAGGCATAGTGCAGTGGCTTTCAGGTGCATCTGGGATTTAGACAGGATATGGAGGATGGTGGAGAGGGAGCAGGGGGAGCTGGGGGTGCTAGTACACCTGGGTACCAATGATTTGGTGAACCAGTTGTGGAGTTGATGGTGTGCTCCCCAAGCCATTGCACAGGTGTACCTTTTCTGCCCTTATCACATGTGACCTTTTGCACCATGCATACAAATGTATACTATGCCATGTACAGGATCTGTAGCCAACATGTATGGGTTTGTTGTACAGGGGCTGGGGGGATGGCAGGATGTGGGCATTACACAGGCAAACATAGGGGCCTAGATATTCAAACTGCACCCAAAAAGTGCGCAACAGTGGGAGCAAGCGCAAGTCCACTGCACCCATGCACAAGAAGCGCGATATTCAAAACTTCATGAGCCAAGATAAGCCTCTGACCAATGACTGAATATCGCACCACCTGCGCATAGTGCAACTAGGATGTGAAGCTGAACATAACTGATGCACTATAGCGCAACAAGGGATGCTCAGTGGAGCAGTCCAGATGCGCCATAGTGCAACCAGGGATGCCCCCTACTGCAGGGCAGCAATGCAACAGCACAACCAGGGATGCAGGGGCCCACCACCCAAACCACAGATGGGCAGAGGAACACACAGCAGAACAGACATTGTCCCCCATACCCCATGCACTGCACAACCGGGGCAGAGCTGGAATAACCACTGGCCCATGTATACCAGCAACCAACCCACAGCTGGGCCATGGTGCCCCAGCACATCCCCTGGCAAGCTGTGACTGGCACACAAGGAGGGCCGACCACCCCATACCACACCATCCCACCAATGCAGAGCACACCCTGCACCATGATCCCCATACACCCTGCCCAGGAGTAGCGCCCAACAGTGCAGGATATCCCATGCATGCCACCACCCCCACTGTGACAATGCAACCCTGTGCACCATGGAGCCATGCAAGGCAGTCCCACCATGAGCACCCTGCAGTGGGCAGCAGCAGACAGCAATGCAACAGATGCATGCACATTGCCGCCCTGCATGTCCTCCCCGAGGTACAGCTGACAGACTGACCATGCGTCAGCACATGTGGTACTCCACATGTGACAAGGCATGCCCCGGACCCCACCTCCAATGGTATAGCACCCTGCACACCCTCCCAGGGACACATCCTGTCCCAGCACTGGCCACAACAGCCAGCACAGACATGCTCAGTGTAGCATGGAGGCATGCACCACACAGGATGCAACACAGTGCATGGACAAACACCCACCCATACCCAAGGGCACATCAACACAAGGACACAGTAGCGGGTCAACCAAGCCACTGGCATGTGGCCACAGCTGACGTGTACACACGGCCAGCACCCCTACATTGCACATGTGTGCCAACCACCCTGTGCAGGCACCATGAAGCTGTATGCCACCAGCATGCTGCCGGAGCACAAGTGACACACATTGGAGCACATCCCCTGCAACAGACACAAGTGACAGCATGGAGGGGGGACAACAACAGTGGAGGCCACAGTGCCACCGGAGGCAGAAGTGCACCATACTGATGATGGAAGGCAACATGGCATTGTGCCGGGTACAGTTGTTATCCAGCATGGACAGCCACCACTGACACACCAGCAGACCATGCATATCACAGACATGCAAGGGTGTCAGCTGCACAGGCCATGGACAGTCTGACAGGGGTGCCATGCACATGGTGCAGGCCCCATGGACCACTGCACACAGGCATCCAGTGCACAAAGTGCAACACACAAACCACAGACAGTGACTGATCTTCCTGCCCATGCCATAGGCAGTTCACCTCTGCATACACACACACATGCCCATGTGTGCACCACTCCTGACGCCATGCACACCACTGCAGCTGAGCACCTGCAGCCCGCTGCAAATCAGAGACCACAACAGTTGTCATAACAAAATGCATATATTTAAAAGATGTAACAAAAAACTATATACAATTATTTACAAGGGGGGGAAGGGCCACATAACAGGTGGGGGTGGGTAAGGGGCAGGGGTGAACATATGGGAGAGGGAAGAAGGGGTGTGAGGGTTTGTCAAAGGGGGTAAGGTGGTAGTTGGGGCATGGGGACATCAACGGGCGCCCCGGTCCTCCTCATCATGGTGCCGATGTCTGCTTCTCCGTCTCCTCCTCACCCCATGGCGGTGGATCCATTGAAGGAGCTCCAAGGTCTCCCTCGCCACCTGGAGCAGCTCACGTAGACTCCCCTGAATGTCCTGGAGTCACCGTCCACCTAGGATGAGGGAGCACAATCAATAAGTGTGACTGTCCAGCCCCCTGCAGCCCACCCATTGCGCATGGCATACAGCCATGTGCCACGCCCCTGTGATGGTGTGCAACCACCCACAATGACCGTGTCCACAAGACCTGCCCACCCAGGCAGCTACAGCCATGTGGACCACTGCACACACCCACCGCCCATGTCCTGCACAGCACCCCCATGGCCGTACAGTGACTTGGCTATGCGGTGTGAAGGCAGTGCCACAGCCATGTGCCCGGTGGACGCATGGACCACCATTGATGCACTCCCAGACATGCAGTGCCATGGGACAGTGCTGACTGTAACAAGCTGCATGCATGGCAGTGGTGTCAATGGATGGTGGCCATGCCCCACTGCTCGCCCAGTTATACAGCATGCAATAGTAATCATGGATGTAAGGCACTAAACATCATCAGGCTTGTCCATGCGCCGTGGACCACCATCATCCCTCCTGGCCTGCTGCTCCTCCATGCGGCACCTCCGGTCCCGGTTCTGCCGGCATTCTTCTGGCCCTAAGGTGCAAACATGGAGAGAGGAACATCAGTACAATCCGGTAGCAAAGTCCCCCCACCCCCATGTGTGTGCAATCCTATACAGCCATACCCATCCACCCCACACCCTGATACCACCACCACGGCCAACACCAGACGGCCCCCCCATGTGCTGGACACATGCAACTGTGATACCCGTATGGACGATAATAGTGTATGGATGTTGCACCTACCTGGCTGTGGCACCATGCCCCTTCTGGCATGTGCCTGCAGGCGGGAAAGCAGGTCCGGGTCCCTGCGCCTCAGGTCCCCATAACGATGGCTGCACTGCTCCGCCATTCACCCCATTCCAGTGGCCTCCTCCAGGGCATCAGCCACCTCTGCCAGATCACACTCCTGGCCCTGTCCAGGGGTGCCTCTCCATACAAAGCCCCAGCATGGGGCTCAACTATAGCCACCAGGTTGGCAAGCTCAACCTGGCTCCAAATGACTGCATGCCTCTGCGCCATCTCTGCTGTCTGGTTGAATCAAAATGGTACTCTGCAGCACGGTCCTGCCATGTGCAGATGCTGCGCGGTACAGCGCTGCCATTCCCTATCGTGCTGTCACCGAACAGCGCGATAGTGGTGCACCCATGCCTGACGCATGGCACTTAGGGTCAAAGGTCGGGCACAGGGTCAAGGGTCTCTGGTGCATGGACAGCCACAGTGCGATTGGAACCCAATGCATGTAGCACGATTGGGTGCCAGTGTGTCACCTCCTGTAGCGGTCTACAGCGCTGTTGCCCCAGTGTGCCTACAATGTCCCAGTGCTACAGCACCATATATGTGAATAGCACTGTAGCGCCACTGGCACAATGGTGGCCATGCCCTGCATTGCCTCCCACGCTCAGCATGTCAGCAGCACAGCAGACACCTGCGTCATCAACCTGGGCATGCGCAGTTAGTTGTGTACTGCGCATGTCACAGAACTGAACCCTTGGCTCAGCATGTTCAACATAATTGCACAAAGCGCAACAGCGCGATATTCAGCCGGCATATGCAAATCATCTAATCAGCCATTCAATGATGCAGGCACTACATTTGCATCCACTTAAAGTTGCACCTCTCCTCAATTGCAAGGGTTGCGCTATAAAAATGTGACATTGGGCTGCACTGGCCATAGTCAGTTACTGCAGTCTATTGAGATGAGTTGCATGCTGTTTGGGAGTGTGGACTGTGGTGTTTGGGACATGCATGGGACTGCACAGTCACAGGTAACACCTGTCATTCTCACAGGATGAATCATGACCGATCGTGTGGTGGAGGAAGAAGAACAGAGTTGTGAGAGGAAGAGGAGGCCAAACTTTACAAAGGCAGAGACAGATGCCCTGTTTGAGGCCTACCTCGACCAGGAGCTGCTTCTCAGTGGATGCCAGGGAACACCACAGGCCCATGCTACTACATGGGAGAAGGTGGTGTGTGCTGTCAACTTGCATGGCAGCCACCAGCGCTCCATGCAGGAGTGCAAAAAAGATGTGCATGGACAGGTGGAGAATTAAAAAGATGGTGGCTGCCATCAGGGCAGCATGGTCTGCGACCAGTGGGGGACAGCCGGAGGTGCAACACCTAACCCAACAGGAAGAGCAGGTTGCTGGCAGTATGCAGCCTTGTGCCATTGAGGGTGTTCCAGGTGGTGGATTCCAGATGGGTGGTAGCCCATCACTGCATGGTAGGTCATGGTCTGTCTATTGGGGGGGACAGGGTAGGTCACATGCAGTAATGCTACATTTTTTCCCTTACAGCTCCTGAGTGTCTACATGGGTCAGCGGTGGTGGGCTTCTCCACTGAAGGCAGTAGCATGGAGATGGAGGAGGGCCTGTCCACCTCCACAGGAATATGAGGGTCAGGGTGACAGTGGGCCCGCCTGGATGTCCGGACTGATGTTGGTGGAGCAGGTGCAGAGGAGGCCCTGCCCATGTCCCAGCATGCCAGCGTCTATGGATGCCAGCATGCTGAGACTCGGGTTGGTGTCAGATCCATCACCGATGATGATGGAGCTAACGTCATGGGCAGTGACATGTGTGGGCCACAGGATGGCCACACAGCAGGTGATATCGCGGCCATGGCTGTGGGTGGTGCCACCGTGGAGGCCTGCGTGTCATCACAGTCCCAGCCTGTGCCTGTCTGCACCAGTGGGGCAGCAATGGTGTGTGTCCAGGACAGAGGGATTGTTGTGGCCACTGTGGCAGCACCATTGAGCCCTGGAGAGTGGCAGCCAGAGGGGCAGTATCACAGTCAGCCAATGGCCTTGGGGGTACAGTGTCAGGGGGCAGCGTCGGTGCACCACCTGTGGACAGCGCAGGCCTGGCCCTGGTGTGCAGTGCCCACCCTCAAGGGGTGATGAGCATCAGGGCTGTGAACACCCTGAGGGACAGCATGCCGATCAGGCAGATGACCTCTTAGATGAGCACACCCACATACTGCAAGCATCAGTCAATCAGCAGATGCAGCTCTGCACCAGGCTGAGGAGCGGCGCAGCAGAGACACCACTCTGCTCCTGGCAGGGATGGACCGGTTGCGGAAGGATGTGACCACTGCCATTGACAGGCAGACACAGGCATTCAGAGCTGTCATGGCCACAATGGGCACACAGTTATTTGCCTATGCATGGCAGACACCACGCAGTGCAATGTCCACCCCTCATTCCCGGTGTCATGCGACACCATCCTTGTTGACACTGGGTCCAGCTGTGGGCATCCTGAGCACGCCTGGCGCAGGCATGTTTGGTGTGCTGCAGACCCCTGCATGAACACGATCGCGTTCACGCAGAAGAACCCCTGGGGGGGTCACCCTGCCTTAGCCCATCTAGGCCACTACCCATGTCACCTCTGACCATGCCCCTCCCAAGCTCTATGTTTTTCTGAGTGGTTTGCATACTCACCCACTAAGTGGCCAGTGGGGAAGTCCCCACTCTCAAATCTGTGGCAGAGTGCCGACTGGTGCCAGATGAAGGCATCATGTGCTCCCCCAGGGTGCGTGGCACAGACATTGATTATGCGCCCCCTGGCATCGCACACCACCTGGCAGTTGATGCTTGCATAGCCCTTCCGATTGATATATGCGGCCCCCTCAGGGCCAGATGGTGTGCAGATGGCCACATGGGTGCAGTCTATTGCCCCTAGCACACCAGACATACGTGCTACCCTACAGAACTCCTGTATGTTTGCTGTGTGCTCCGCCGGTGTGTTGGGGAAATGGATGAACTCCGCAGCATGTGGCAGCAGTGTGCTGAGGAACTGGGTGAGGTGGCGTGATGCGGCCGACTGGGTTATGCCTGTGGTGTCCCCTGTTGGTCTCTGGAAGGTACCTGTGGCGAGCAGGTACATGCAAGCTGTCAGTTTAGTCACCACTGGCAGAGCATGGCTCCACTGTGTGGGTGCCTGCATCACATCACTGCACAGCTCACAGAGCCACCTCAGAATTGCCCGATTCAGGCGGTACCAGCCCACAATCTCGGTATCGCTGTACAGCTCGAAGCTGGTGTGAGCTCGGTACTGCCTGTTGGGGGCATACCGCCGACGGGCCCTTCCATTGCCTCACCCCCCTGCTGCCTGCCTTCTCACCCCTCATTACCGCCTCCATTTGGATGGTGGCACTGGCCATGTCCTGGCTTGTGTTCCCCAGCAGCTGTTTCTGTGTTCCCCCCACTGTCCTGGCTGCTACTTCCCCTACATCGGGAACACCTTCCTGTGGTGGCCTCAGTGCTGTGTGGCACTTCCCCCTTCTGCACTGTCTTTGGCTGTGTCTCCCCACACTTTCCCTGTGCCTGTGGATTCAGGGTGCCCTTTCCCTGTCCTGCCCTGTGTGTATGTCCTGCCCTGTGTGTCTGCCTAGAGTTCAGCCACATGTGCCTTCCCTGTAGCGTTCTTGCACCTCTCCCTTGTTCCTTTTTATTTTGGCTCATTTCCGCTATCGTGCAACTTCCACTTGCTCCCCTACTGCACATGGCGCATGTTGTTGAATGTCGCACTGTGCCATTTATGCATGGTTCCTCCCCCTTCAGTTGCACATACATTCATTATTGTTGCGCTCTTGCTCAGCATGATTTGGGGGGTGTATCTGCCTCCTGCTGAATATCGCAGAATGGTGCATTTTCAGACTTGCACTGGAGCAACCCTATTGCGCATGGCGCAACCCTTTTGAATATCTGGGACACAGTGTGCAAGGCCATACCTATCACAGGGAGATGTATCATGTCTGTGGTGCCACAGCTTGTCATACAGGTACATTATGGACTTGCTCAGACCTGTCAATCTGCATTATGCACTTGTGGTGGCTAGTGTACAGTACAGACCTATGGGCCTGCATACCATAAAGGGTGTACAGAACTGTGCACTGTGTTCCACTGAAGGATACTCAACATATCTCCCTTTCCCTCCTCTACAGACCTTGGCGGACAGCAGACCCTGACCAGGACCTGGAACATCAGACTCAAAGGGAGGACTGGCCAGGAGATCAGCATGCCATCATGAGGCCCAATGGAGGGGGTCAATGGAGAGGTGTTCACATAAGTACCCTGCATTGTGTGTCATGCCTGGCATTGCATGTCTACACTCATAGGTGCAGACTTTCATAAGTGGTAGGACCTGGCCTTATCAGTGTTGCAATCATGGGATGTTTTCTTATTATGGAGGACTTGTGCCTTTCAAATTCATCATGCACTGTAATCAGTGTTACATACAATCGCCCTCTCTGTGGCTTGCATGATATCATCAGAATTTTTGAATGTAAAGTCTTGAGTAGTGTGGATGGGGATGCACTGTGGTCATGGCCTGCTGAAATAGGGCACAGTGGTCATTCTGTTATACAGAAAATGAAGGGCATGGCCTTTAGAGAAGGGTCAGCAAGGCACAGGGAGATGCTGTCAGTCAGTGAAAGGGAGTTACTCCACACAATAGAACTCTGATCAAGAAAACAATAAGGGTGTGGGTGAACTCACTTAATTAAGGGGGCATTTACTTCCACATCCTTGGCCCTGCCACTGTTTAGACTCCTCTACCACCTATGTCTACACCATGATGCAAGCCTCCATAGCCACAGACAGATATCCATGTGTGGTCCACCATGCAGGATGCAAGCCTGTGGGGTCTTCACCTATGCAGTTGTTGTAGGGGATATTCTCACTGCACTTTGGGGGCATCATCCTACCAGTGACATTGTGGTATGTCATGGTCTGTGCAGTGTACTGCTCTACACCTATGTGCAGCTGGTATGATGCCCTGTGTCTGTCTATTGTGTTGTAGCATACACCATGCAGTGCTGTGTCCACTGTGTTGCCAACCAGGTGCCACAGTGAGCTGGCAATATTGCTAACAGTCCCACTTGTGAACCTGTCAGTGTCAGTGGAGTCTGTTCTGCCATATGCTTGGGACTATGTATGCATATCTCTCTTCAGAAGGTAGGCATGGGCCACTGCAGCACTGATAAAGTACTGTGTCTTGCCATGTGCACCAAGTGGCACCTGAGGCAGTCCACCTGCAGCTGTGCATCTCCAGTGCCATATGCACTGTGTGTCTTGCCTTTGTGGCTCAATGGAGCGCAACATATGTGGCACGGGGTTGGCAGAAGGAGGGGGCATAGCAGAACACTGCACGGAGTTTACCATAGGTGATAGACACTGTTATGCAGAGTCAGTGGTGTCTAACCAACATAGTGATAGCCACAGTGTAATTACTCCACTGCACACAGGCAGGGTCATGTATACATTCGGACACAACTGGGTCTGTGCAGGCACAATGTCTTGCACTGGCTCTGTATGAGTGGTAGCCTTGTATGGAGGGTGGTGATAACATCTTCAGGGTGGGGAGGGCACCTCCTGGCTGGTCTGCATCTTACACCGTTGTTGTGCCAACAAGGGGAGTGCATACAGTGCCCCACCTGCATACAACACCTCATAACTCATGGTAATCTGGTTTGTGCACACAGTGCGGCATCACATGCCATCCTTATAGGGCTGCACCATGTGTAACACATGCATGACTGGCCCAGATCCTGCAGCCAACAAGGATCACTCATAGCTATCTATTGTCCTGCACACATGTCTTGGCCTGTGTGCTGCAAGGTGAGTGTGTAGGGCGCATGGTATGTGTGTGGTTCCCTGCACTTCCGGCCATTCCACAGCCTACTGTACCCTGACTTGGCGCTGCTGTTGCTTGTGCTGTGGTTCCAGATCTGGCAGGCCTACCTGTTTTGATTGTCACTTGCATGGCTGTGTTCTGTGTAGCAGCACAGCACACCCACTATGTGTGCATTCTTCTGCTGTGTGGTCCACAGTGCTGTCTCTGATATGCCAGCAAGGTATGACATTCATGAAAAATGTACATGCCCACTTAGGCATGTAATACGCAAACGTACATGCCCAAGAAACTATCTATATGCCGTCCCTTAGTTTACATAATTTGAAATAAAAACAAGGCGCTGCATCAGCATGTGGTCTAAAAGCAAAACAAAATGGTTATATTAAATGCACGCTGAAAATAGAAAATAGAGTTAAAAATCTACGTTTCGACCTTAGGTCTTCTTCAGGAAATATCTAAAAGAGAAAAAAAAACAAGGTAGTGTAGAGGAAAGGTAAAATGAGAGAGAGAGATATATATGTGGAGAAAGAAGAAAGGGGAGGCTCAGGGAGAAGAAGTGATAAATGGTAAGATTAAGAGAGAATCTGTGAAACAAAAAGGTGATGATGGGAAAGATAAAGCATAATGGGAGTGAAAGAGCTGGGGAAGTTCCCAGGGAGGACTAATTAACAGGGCCTAGTAAGAAGGCTGAAAGGTGACAAATGTGTGGGAAGGAGACAGAAATGGAGACATATGGTGAAAATGAAAAATAAATTAAATGAGTACCAAAACAAACAGACTTTAGGGGGAAAAAAAGGATGGCTTAAAGATGTTAGTGGAAAATAAGTCTATCATTTAAACCAGAGGACTGCTGAGAGCCAAGGCGGATGATCAGCTTGGCTTCCATGTTTTGAATAATTTGAAATGTTGTCTTCACTGGACCAAACATTTTCATTTTCATCACCACTAGTGCTGGCAGAAGCAACTTGCAGGGACAGTGTTCTGGAACCATAAACTTTGGTAGCTGGCCTTCTTTTGCCATTTTTCCACCACAGTGACATGGCACCTTCAGGATTATATTCACTGAGCTGGGGTCCATTGAGAGATATAGACATTAAGTCATGGAGAGTGTCTGGGCATAGTCCAACTCTCCAATCTTTTTTTTTTTTTGTAATTCAATAAACTTTATTTAGCTTTTTTCTCATTATAGTAGCAGTAACAAAACATATGGGTATCAACTGGGCAATCAGGAGGATCACCCCCAATACAATGTGTTTATCCTTCATCTATTACAAGAATACAATAAAGTACATACTGGAGATAAACCCCTCTCCCCCTACTTTCCAACTTATACCCCCTAAAACCTCCCTAACCCACCCCACCTCAAGTGTGTATCTATTTAGTCAGATAAGAATACACATGTAGAACAATGTACATTTTAGCCACTTATGGTTTCCACATACTAAGCAAGGCATTGAGTGATCCCCATTTAAGGTGATAAATATGAGACCGGTTGGCCATAGAAAGAATGAGCTTTTCCAATTGGAGAGCAAATAACAATTCCTTATGCCATTCCAACACTGATAAAACCATATTATCCTTCCAGTGTCTCCTAATAATTAACTTGGCTGTGGCAGAAAACAAAGTCAAGTGTGCTTTTCTAAGATTAGGAGTGCCCTCTGGGAAAAGATACATTAAACAGGCCTCTGCAGTAAAAAGTGAGCCAAGACCCAAAAAAGGATCAGGTGTTTGTCTAATAGATTGCCAAAAGGTCTGAACCACTGAGCAGTCCCATATCATATGATATAATGTTCCAGGGGAATAGTCACATCGAGAACAATCAGGGAAGGGCAACTGGCCCAGTCTGTAAAGTTTAAGTGGGGTAAAGCACAAGTTGTGCATAATATTAAATTGAATCAAATGCAATCTATCTTGTTTAACAATTTTATATACAGTCTGCCACAATTTCCTCCAGAAGTCAGTTTCTATGCTAAGAGACAACACTTGGGACCAGTAGTAACAAAACCCCTGAGGCAAGTTAGAATCAAGTAATTGAATTTCCTTATAGACTGCAGAAACTGCATGGGGCTCCCTAGCCCGTTGCAGGAGATTATTGAAGATATCAGTGGGCCCAGAATTTATCTCTACAAGTTCCAAATGGGCCATAATAGCTTCTTTAAGCTGTTTATATTTAAAAAAAGTTGTTGCAGGCATATTAATTCGAAGTAGAAAAAGGGGAAAGGAAATTATTTTATCTTCATCATAGAAGTTTGACACCTTTTTATTGATCAAAGGAGGGCAGAAGGTCACAGAAATGGGTTTATGTCCAATTTTAAAATGGGGATTGCCCAGAATAGGTTGAGCCAATGAAACATGTCAATTTTGTGAGAGATGTGTTTGCAATTGGTGTAAGGCCCGAACTTGACCAACCCATTGGGGTTTTTTGGAGTGGTTTAGGAAGTGCACTGGTAGTGACATATATAAGAAAAGGGAGAGTACAATGATGTTGAGCAGCGATAAATCTCTCAGTGTCAAGTCACAAAGGGGAGTAAACTTGCAGATCATTTTCTGGTACCTCCTTTGGCTAGTATGCCAATCTGCTAAGGTGGTGGGCACAATAGTAGGTAAAAAAAGAGGGTGTAGCTAGACCACCCTGTAATTTTGGTGCAGTGAGTTTTAAGTAGGAGCATCTGATGCCCTTGCCTTTCCACAAAAAGGCGGTTAAGATGGTTTGTAATTTCACAAACCATTTCTTGGGGGAAAAAAAACAACATCCCAAGTCGGTATAACACAAGGGGTAAATCATTCACTTTGACAGTATTTATTCTACCCCATAACGAAAGGAGAAGACTGCCCCACCTATCTAGATCAGTTTTGATTGTATTTATTAAATCCGAGAGGTTAAGTTTAAGCATAGCAGGGACATCGCTGGCAACTTGAATGCCAAGACAGGTAAAGGAGTTGGATTCCCATGAAAGGTTAGTATTGTTCAATACTTTCTAAAAGTAGCATTGCACGCCTTAGCTGCCCCCCTCACTCACCTTTTCAATCTGTCCCTAGCCACTGGTTCTATCCCCTCAATATGGAAGACAGCTCAAGTGTTTCCACTACTTAAGGCAGGTGATCCCATGGACCTCAACAACTATAGGCCCATTTCCATCTTACCAGTACTGTCCAAAATGCATGAAAAGTTAGTGAACTTTCAGTTAAGTGCCTACCTTGATACCAATAATCTCCTAACCCAGCTCAATCTGGGTTTAGATCTATACACAGCACCATCTCTGCCTTAGCAAAAGTTACAAATGACTGGCAGACTGCCTTAGACAAAAGAATAACACCTGTGCTGTGTTCCTGGATCTAAGCAAAGCCTTTGACACTGTGGACCATGAACTACTAATCTCCTCTCTGAACTTCATAGGCCTTGACTCACTCTCTCTTAAATGGTTCAGATGCTATCTCTCCGGAAGAATACAACTGGTAAAAAATGAAGGTGACCTATCTACCTCTAAACCACTCCTAAGAGGTGTACCGCAAGGTTCCATCCTGGGCCCCATCCTCTTTGCCATTTACATCAACAATATTGACTCCAATCTCTCACAATCTAATATTCACCTCTTGGCAGATGATACTGTACTATATGTCAGTAATCCCTCACCATCAAAGGCCTGTGAGCTTTTACAGTCTGAGTTCTCCTCCTACAGCACAACTTACTAGAAAAGAAATTACTACTAAATGCAAGAAAGCAGAAAGCTATGTTCTTTGCCACCAAGAGCTTCTCTTCCACTGTCCCATCATTCACCTCTCACAATTATCTACCATCCTTGGTGAAAATCTGGAATATGTGGACAAATTCAAATATCTTGGAGTCTGGATTGACAATAAACTTGACTATACTAGCACATTGAAGAGCTCCTGAAAAGCTTAGACAAAGACTTGGCCTATTTTATAGGATCAAACACTACCTGACTAGAGATTCCAAACAAAGGCTAATCCTGGCATCATTCCTATCCCTCATTGACTACGCTGACTTCCTTTATGGTCACTGTTCCTCTCCCATTTAAATAAATTGGACACCTTGTATCATAGAGCTATTAGATTCATTACAGATCTTCCTCCAGCACCCATCATTGCTCTCTCTACAATGCAGTCAGTTGGACATCCCTACACCATAGAAGAAACAAAAATGCTGCTGTCTGGATCTACAAAGCTCTGACAAACAAACTCCCTTCCTACATCTCAGATTGTTTCAACCAGATCACATCAGGCCTTACACCTAAGGATCAATAAACTCATCATGCTGAAGATTCCTATCACCTGCACTCGGTATGGAAGGGCTGCAATCAGCTATTCCCTAGCACTTATCTGGAATTCTCTTCAAAAGACCTTGAAATTGGATACCCTCATTCCTTTAACATCTTTCAAAAAACTGTACACTAGTCTATTCCCAGAATCATGCAATTGCTTCCATAAGGCCTAGTCCTCTCACACCCCCTCTTTTCCCCTACCCCTTTTTATACTACCCCTATTTTTTTTATTGTTTTTCCAGCTTGTTCTCCAACCTACTTCATACAAAAATGACCCCCCAAGTCCCATTACCCTAGCTTTATCCCTACAATACTGTTTGTTTCTTTCCTTTTAATATGATCTAGGTCCAATGTCATTTTGCCTTGTATATATGTAAATATTTGTATACCTGTCTCATTCATAAATCTTTGTATTTGTGTTCAATCAGTACCATGTTTTTTTTTGTGTAAAATTTGTAACCTTATATTGTTAAGACCAATCAGGTCCATCTTGTAAATGAGCTATGCTCAATGATGCTCGCCTGAATAAATAAAGATTTTGATTGATTGATTAATTGATTTTTGATTGATTGGGGGATTTTATTATTCAGAGGAAAACTTTTGTTTTGGAGGGGTTAAGTTTGTAGTGGGAAACTGCAGAGAAACGATTAATCTCACTAAAAAGAGAGGAGATACTTGTTGCAGGGTTCTCAAGATGTAAAAGAAGATCATCTGCATAAGCAGTTATAATGTATGATTGACCTCCTAACCTAATTCCCTTGAACTGTGGGGAAGATATTAGTCTTTGAATCAGAGGCTCTAGATAATAATAATAATAACAGTAATAATAATAATAATAAAACTTTATTTTTAAGGCGCCTTTCAAAACCAAGGTACCTAACAATATAAATCATATCATTAAAATTCCATAACAATAAATTAAATAACACATCCTAAAACCAACAATATAATCATAAAATCATGAACTCACTCCATCTATTGGATACTTAAGGCTTAATTCCTACAACCAATAACATAGCCATAAAATCATAAACTCATTCCAATTATTCAATGCCATAGGCTTGACTCCACAATCAGGTTTTCAGTGATTGTTTAAAACCCTCCACGGTCATGTGCTCACATAACCAATGGGGTAGAGAATTCCAGAGGGTAGGGGCCACATACATAAATGTTCTGGCCCTAGAAGATTATAAACATACCCTCGGAATCTCTAGCAACCCCTCGTTGGCTGAGCAGAGCAATCACTTGGGGCAGTGAGGAGCCAGGAACTCTTTCAAGTAGTCCAGACCAAGTCCGTGTAGGGCTTTAAAAGTCAGCAAGCCGACTTTGAAGGTGATCCACCACTGAACTGGCAGCCAGTGCAGTCCACCCAGCACTGGCGAAATATGGCAGGACTGTGAAGATCCAGTCAGAAGCTGTGCTGCAGCATTCTGCACTAGCTGCAAGTGGCGGATTTCCACCTACAGGTAGCCCTAGGTAAAGGCAGTTGCAGTAATCCAGATGCGAGGTCATGAAGGTGTGGATCAGAGTAGGAAGGTCATCAGATGGAACAAGGTGCCTGATCCTGGCGATATTCCTCAGATGGTAAAATGAGGAACTGACGACAGCAGACACCTGCAAATGTAGGGTAAGCCCATGGTCAAAAATTACCACCAGGTTCCACACCCATTTAGAGGTCAGGAGTGGCACACCCCCAAGAAATAAACCAGAGGGCGCCCCTCCACAACCTCTCTATCCAGCGACCAGAATTCACTACCAATACCTCAGTCTTATCAGAGTTCAACTTTAACCAGCTGGCATCCATCCACTCCTGGATTATGGCAAGACAGTTATTAAATACCAAGAGAGCTCCATCCTGATAGGGAGCAAAAGAAAGGAAGAGCTGGGTATCATCAGCATAGCAGTGAAACCTCAGCCCATACCTTCTTACAATGTCTCTGAGGGGCAGCATATATACTGCGAACAACATGGGGGACAACACTGATCCCTGAGGGACTCCACACATTAATGAGATCGGGTCCAAGGAAAATACCCCTGACACCACCCTCTGAGATCTTCCCATGAGGAACGATGTAAACCACTTGAGGACCGTACCCAACAGTCCACAAATGAACCTCAGGTGATCAAGCAACACCCCATGGTCCACAGTATTAAACGTTGATGAGAGATCTAGGAGGACCAAGATAGAATGGCACCTCCCATCTCTAGCCATCAGGAGATCATTGAGCACCCGAATCAGTGCAGTCTCAGTATTATGCTTTTTTAGAAATCTGGACTGGAGGGGTTCATAGATAGCATGGATGATCAAATGGTCCTCCAGCTGTGTGGCCACTACTTTCTTAATCACCTTCCCCACAAAGGGAAGGTTAGAGATTGATCTGTAGTTAGCAAGGCAGTCTGGGTCCAAAGAAGCTTTCTTCAAGAGAGGTGTTACCACCGCCTCTTTTAGGGAGCTTGGAAACTCACCTATCTCCAAGGAGCACCAGACTATCTGAGCTAGGACTGGGCCAATGACATCATTACAACCCAAAATTAGGGGAGTAGGTCCCGGATCCAAACTACAGCATGTAAGACGCACACTCTGGACAATCCGCATGATATCCATGAAATCTGACCGGCCAAAGGTACTCCAAGAAAGACCAAGGTATGCGAACCCACACTGGTTCACCACAGCACCCACAGAGTGTGCCGGATAGAAAGCTGACCTGATGTCGGCAACTTTATTCACAAAAAATCGAGCAAGTTCATTGCACTCTTCTTGCGAAAATGCTTTCCGAACTTGTAGACAGGCTGGGTTGCACAGTCTGTCCATAGTTTGGAACAGCTGATCTGGTCGATTTTGAGCAGCTGCAATCTCCCCGGACAGGAACTCTGCCTTCTTGTGGGAGATTTTGGATTGATAGACTTGGTAATGGTCCATCAATCTAAGGCGGTCGGCATCAAGGGCAGACTTTCACCAGCAATGCTCTAACCTTCATCCAAGTTGCCGCATCTCCCTCAGAGTCCCATCAAACTATGGGGATCGAGGGTGAAGGGAGAGTGAATGAACACGGACAGGAGCAATAATATCCAGGGCCCTGGTAATGGCCGAATTATAGGCCACCACAAGGGCATCTGGGTCATTGCTTGCCACTGAGAAGGACAAGAGACCCAGGACTGCCATTAGGCCTTCAGATTTTATATCTCATAAAGGGCAATACCGAATCATCTCTACAGAGGTTGGCCTACAAAGGGGGATGCTAAAACTAAACCCCACAGTGTAATGATCAGACCATCCAACTGGTTCCATCTCCAAGTTGGAGGCCTCAATCCCCAGGAGGAAGACTAAGTCCATGGAGTGACCTTGGTTATGAGACATGATGGAAACAACCTGTGTGATGCCCAGAGATGTCATCAACTGGAGGAAGTGCTGACCAAAATGTGAGAGTTCATCATCAACCCAGGCATTAAAGTTGCCCAGGACCACCAGCCTGGGTGACTTAAACTTCATGTCGATGATGAAGTCTGCCACTTCCTAAAGGAATCGTTTCTCATCACCTGGTGGATGGTAGATTAGAACGACCCTATAGCCTACACCTGCCACTACGGTACACTCAAATGATTCAGTCTCCCCCACTGGTACATTTGTGAGGTTTAGTTTGGTCTTGAAACAGACCACTACCCCCCCCCATGATCCAATCTTGGATGGTGTATCACCGAGTACCCAGCAGGAACTGCAGCCTCCAAAACGGGCCCAGAGATTTCATCCAGCCAGGTCTTGGTGATACAAGCCAGGTCCACCAATTTAACAAGATCTGCAATAATTGCAGTCTTATTTTTAATGGACCTAGCATTGCATAACACCGCCTGAGTTGGGTGAACTTCCCGGGCTGCCCGGACCACCTGCCTACCATTGTTTGTAGTGCCCTTGGGTATGGAAACCAGGCATGGTGGACCACGCTCCTGGATCCATTTCACTCCAGGGCATCTTCTGGATTTCACTACCCCAATGTGGTGGCCCCCTCATTCATCCCCGGATGTTCACACCCCCTGCCCCTACCTTGATTCCTCCGCACAATACCCAATGCCCTACAGCGCAGGTAAGTTGAAAACTGAAGAGAAGGAGGAAAGAAGGGGCAGAGGGCTCAATAAAGGTTAAACAATAGTGGGGAGAGGGGGCAGCCTTGTCTGGTCCCCGTTTGAAGCAAAAGGGGATCAGACAACAGGCCATTGCACCAAATTTGGGCAGAAGGGGAAGAATATAATAATCTGATCCACCTGAGGAATCCCGAAGGAAGCCCAAAGTGGGTCAAATTGCAAAAAGGAAATCCCACAAAACTCTGTCAAAAGCTTTTTTGGCATCCAGGGATACAAGCACTGCAGGAAAGTCTGAATCCCTGGATGCCGAGAGAATGTACATTAGCTTACACATGTGATCCACAGATGACCTGCCTGTCATGAAACCAATTTGTTCTCTGCCAGTGAGGGTAGGTAACACAGGTCCTAACCTAGTTGCCAAGATTTATGTTAATATCTTAACATCAATATTAATCAGTGAAATGGGTTGATAACTTTCTGGATAAAGGGGATCCTTCCCTGGTTTGAGAATAAGTGTTATTAATGCACTAAGGAAGTTTGATTCTGACATACCCTCAACAAACCAGAAGTTATATACCTCCGCTAAAAAAGGAGCAAGTTCTGATAGGCAGGACTTGTATAAGTTGTTAGAAAGACCATTCAGTCCAGGGGATTTGTCTAATGAGAGCTGTTCGATTGTAACAGTGACTTCCTGGATGCTAATCAAGTTGCCAAGTGATATTACTTGATGAGGGGACAATTTGGGAAGATCAATAGAATTAAGATATTCATAAATAGCTATATTCATAGGCCGGTCAGCTGGTTTTTCAGTATAGAGCTTCTGATACTAGGATCTTAAGATGTCAATAATGTGTCTGGGAGAGGTGACAAGTTGACCATCATTATCAAATCTAATGCTTGAGATTATTCTAGAGGCCTCAGCTTTCCTGAGCCGGATTGCAAGTAACTTGCCTGCCTTCTCCCCTGTGTCAAGATATTTAATTTTAGTATGCTTTAGCGCCGCCATCTCCACTTTCTGGAACATAAGGGCTGAATATTTAGCCTATAAACTATGAAGGTCAGCCCAGTCAGTATCTGGAGATTGGCGGCTGAGATTACATTCCAGCTGATGGATAGCACTAAGCAAGGTGTCTTGCTGGGACCTAAATTGCTGATGCTTAGTGGCAGACAACCGGAGACACTCACTTTTAAAGGAGCATTTCAGGGCTTCCCAAACCATGTCTATTCTAGTTACTGAATCCCAATTATTAACTTTCAAACTAATAAGAAAATGTTTAATCTGCTGTAAGGAGTCGGGTCTTTAGAGCAGCTGATTATTTAGCTGCCAAAGAGCATCCCTACGAATTCCAGGCCCCTGAAGGTAGGTAAGGGAGATAGGAGACTGATCGGAGATAACCCTCGTATGTGTTTCTGCATTAATTACCCCTGGAAGAGAAAAGGAGCTCAAAAGGAGAAAATCAATGCGTGAAAAAAATTTATGTGGAGATGAGAAAAAAGTATATTGTCATTCCTCAAGATTCAATACACGCCACACATCCAAGAGATCAGCTCCTCTCATAAGGTCATGTAAAGCCCTTTGTGAAGGGGATAGTCCTAGTTTTTGGGAGTCCAATCTGTCTATGTGTGAGTATGGAACAATGTTCCAATCATCCCTAGAATGGTCAATACTGGTGGTTTGGTAACTACGAGACCTAACAAATGTGTGATAAATGAGGGGATTCAGTGTTTGGTCCATATATAGCCCTCAAAATAATTTGCTGCATTTCTAGGGTTCCATAAAGAATAATATATCTACCATTGGTGTCCCAAATTTCTCTTTCCAATTTAAAGGGAATTTTCTTACCTATTAATATTGCCACTCCCCCACTACATGTAGATTTCCCTGTTCCATATACCTGACCCACCCAGGTTTTAGACAGTAAATTCACTTCTTCTCACCGAAGATGTGTCTCTTGAAGACATTCAATCCCAGTTTTTAACAGATGAAGGTGTCAAAGGATAACTTGCCTCTTGCACCTATCTTGAGCCCCTTTAACTTTCCAGCTTACTACATTATAGGGTCCACTCATTATGACTGTTTAAGAAAAATGTGGTAGGTAGGATTAGTCTGCCAAACTTGATATAGCCCGTAGAATATATCTATCTGTAACCCAAAAGAAGTTCTACAAAAGCAGTTTAAGTTAACACACTTGATATTATTGTACCCCAAAACCATAAGAAAGCCCCTTAAAGGAAACTTACTCTCACTCATATTTTATACCCCTACCCTTATACTAATCAATTCAAAACCCTTATTATACAGAGTTCTCAAAACCCCAGTTCCAAAGAACCGCACCACTATATTAACTCTGGTGAGTGATGTCTTTGCGCAAGAATGACTTGCACCAGAAAAAGCCCCCCCGCTCCCGCCCTTCCCCTGCTACACCAATAGCGATCAGAATATTTAAGATATCTAATCTTATGCAAACAAAACAATAGTTCTAATATATTCTAGAAAGCTAGTTAAGGGAAACAGTGTATAAAGCTAAATAATCTCTCTTATGACCTCAGGATAGATTCTTCACTGTGTGAAAGGGGGGGTGAGAAACCCCTCTTTGACAAACCCCTAAGCCATGACTATTTCTGGAGGGCTTGTAAATGGATCAAAAGAAAGTGCCCTTTAGTGATTTAAAGTTTCACCAAACATATACAATGTGCAGAGCAAAGTAAAATATTGAACAACCGTCCATAAAAAATATAAACGAAAAGTCACATGGCCCGACCCAGTTAGTCAGCTACTAGTAAATAATAAGCCAGTGTCAACGTCAAGTCGCCGCTCTAATTGAAAAATCAAATGAATTGAAACATGCAGGACAGGACACTCCGAACCACTAAATAGGCTCTGACTCAATTTCGGTACATGTCCTGACAGGGAGGGAGTTAAATTGTGAGAAGGTGGAGATCAATAGGTAGGAAGAAACAGGCTGCTGGTTAAATAGGATCTGCAGCTTATCCTGTAGGTAGGGAAATGGGCAGACTAGGTGGGCCAAGCGGTCCTTATCAGCCGTCAAAGTCTATGTTTATATGTAGTATGCAGTCAAAGCCGTTATAGCTGGCACTGCCTAAGTTGTACCAGGGTAAAGTCCATTAAATTAAATGTTTAAATGAAATATCCAGCTTTGGAAAAAGTGGACCTCTCCCTCTATATCCTCACCAAAACCATCAGGAAAGTGCCTTGTGGATATTTAAAGTTCCACCGAATAGATATGCTTATTCAAATAAAACAGAAATGTCCAACAACAATCCATAAAGATAGGAACAAAAGATCCTGCAACATTGAATCTTGACCCGGAGTTCCTGGCAAATAACATCATTTAGTCAGAGGCAAACAGTAGGCCGTAACCAAGTTCTAGTCACTGCACTGATTGAAAGTCCAAATAGACAAAACACTCCAAGGCACCAAATCGGATCTGACCAAAGGTCTGCACATGTCTCTGTAGTGAATAAATTAAATCACGGGAGAGTAGTTTGGTGCTGCTCAAGTTGTATTAAGCTGGAGTCCCACAAAGCAGCTGTTTGAATACAGAGTCCAGCATTACAAGACTTATGTCTCTCCCTCTAAACTCTCACTAGTACCTTCAGAAATATCACCCATACACATCTTTTAGTAAATAAAGGTGGTTCCACATACCCACAGAGATCTCCTCATTTAAAAAGATCTGGAAAAAGGCCCTTAAGCTCCTGCACCGCTTGGTCATGAGTTTCAAATGAGATCCACATCTCACCAGATTCCACCTGAAGCACCACCGGGTATCTTATTCGAAATGGTGTGCCCGCGGCAATAAGCTTTGATACAGTCAGATGCATTTCCTGCCTTTTCAACCTTACTGATTGTAGGAGATCTTGTGTGATCCTGATTCTACGCCCTTCCCACAAGACCTCCTGTAATTCCCGAGTTTTTGCCAGTATATGTTGCTTGTCCAGAAAGTTTAATAACTTGAATATGAGGGGTCTAGGTGGAGAATTAGGTGGTGGAGGAGGAAGGAGGACACAGTGGGCCCTCTCGATTATATGTGTTGTTCCATTCGGGGAGGATACGGCAATCTTCTCACACAGCTTCTGAAGAAAAAGTATGGGAGCTGTTCCCTCCTCTTTTTCAGGTATTCCAATCACAAGGAGATTGTTTCTCCTACTTCTGCCTTCCAAGTCTTCAATTTTTTCTTCAAGCTTCTTAAGCATCCGACCAAATTGTGTCACTGATAACTCATTCTTATCTTGTTTTTTCTCCAAGGAAGTCAGCCTGGCTTCTGAATCTCCCACATGGGTGGTTAAAGATTGGACAGAGGATTTAATTTGCTGAGGTCATCTGAAATATCAGTTGTTTTGTCAGTATAAGAGCTGCATTATTTCTAAGAATCTCTCTCTTCGAGAGCCATATCACA
This sequence comes from Neoceratodus forsteri, assembly GCA_016271365.2. Classification (NCBI taxonomy): domain Eukaryota; kingdom Metazoa; phylum Chordata; order Ceratodontiformes; family Ceratodontidae; genus Neoceratodus; species Neoceratodus forsteri. The sequence goes on from CM057454.1 coordinate 736,983,434, forward strand.
ACCAAGAATTTACTGGAGCCCACAGGTTGATGTTTGGGGCGCTTTGCGGCCTTGTCCTTCTCCGGGGTTGGCAGAGGAGATTGTCTTGGTGGGGCTTTTTTCATGTAGACATCCATCACCAGACAATCCCTCCAAACTTCAGGGACTGTAAGAACTCATGTTGTGTAGTTTGTAGCTCGCTATTGACTGTAAAACCTGATCGAAAAGGCTGAAAGGTGTAGCTGAGGTGCAGAGTAATGGAGAGCTGCTGCTACTTCTCAAGCTGCCATCACATGACCCTTTCCAATCATTTTTTAATTCTTCCCATCAGAGAGAAGCCTTGTTCTACAGCAGCAGTGTGAAAGGGAATCAAGAGAACTATCTTGACAATGGCTAGCACATTTCGGAACTGTTTCTCATGCGAGTCTGCAAGAATCACTTTCTGCCACAATTTCAGAGACCTATAATATTCAACAGATCGCAAGTGGAGTACATGCTTTTCTAAGTCTAGTCACTCCAGCAGTACAAAAGTTACATGAACTCCACGTGACTCTAGGACCACTTTATAGTGATCAACAATTGTTTGTACTGCCTGATCTCCATATGTTTCAAGTGCCTCTGTTGATGTTGGCCAGGACTGAACATTTAAAGTTCTTGCAGCTACAGTACAAGTCACATTAAACTGTTCCTTCAATGAGTTGCTGTAGCATTTCTAAGTGAGTTGCATAAGTGCTGCTGTATCCAGTTCAGTGCTGTGCACAAACTGTTTCTTAAGAGTTAAAACTCAGTTTTGCATTGCATTATGACTGGACTGTAGATACATTCCAAATGAGTTGCAAAAACATTTTACACACATTGCTTTTGAGCTGGTTAAGCATTGGAAAATAATGCAATATGAGTTGCCAATGCACTGTCAACTGTAGAAAACAATGCTAAACCAACTCTTTGGTGAAACAGTTTAATGTGACTTGTACTGTAGCAGCACTTTATTCATCATGAAAGACTGAAAGCAAGAATTAATGTGCTATGTTTTGCGAAGAATATTTTTGATCTCTGAAATTGTGGCTTCTACAGTGTTTCAAACAGAACCTGATCTATGTCTGCTAGTTTCATTAGTTAAGTCAGCACTGTTGTACTGAGTTAGGTTCTCATTTACACATGCAAGTGTTATGCAGTGAAGAGTTTCATTCAAGAGACCATTTAGTTTCTGAATTGTGCTTTCTACTCTGCTGTGAACTTTTTCAATAGTGGCATCCTCTTGCTGAAAGCACAGACTAAGAGCAGATAAATAACCAAAACACCTTCAGAAAATTCAAGTACATGACACATTTTAAAGTCTTAAGAACTTTAAGTATTCCCAGTGCTTTTTGGCCATCATCTTGCTTGCTTGTCAGTGAGACATGTTCAAGATGAGGCACTAAGGCATCCCAGTTCCTTTGAAGGGCAGAAATGCCCCATTCTTTGTGTGCAAGCCACCTAGTGCCACCAGTGTTGACTGGTTTCACCTCATTAATATTTAAAAGTGGTCCTGTTTCCTGTAGGCCTTTCCAACTTTTTGGTGACGTGTGGTAAAATGAGTGAATGTTCACCAGAAGTTGTTCTACCAATTTATAGAAAGGACAGTCTTTGAAAGCATCCTTTACAGCAAGCTCCAACTGATGTGTACAGCAGTGTATGTCAATGACGTGTGAGCAGTCTTGCTTTATTTGAGTAAGGACACCTGAAGTGCTCCCTAACATTACAGCAGCACCATCAGATGCTGCACTGACCAGCTTGTTTTCAACCACTGTCCTTTAAACCACCTTCACTTTCTAAAGCATCAATGACAGTATTTTAAAATGCTTTCAAAATTAGGAACACTGACTGGTTTCAGTGCAAGAAACCTCATGACAGGTAGGCAATTTTCAAAAACAAGTACATAAAAGCCCTCCTCCTCCTCCTCCTCCTCTGTCACATCTTTGTCTGAACAGGAATCAACAACAGAAAAGTAGTTATTATCTTGTAATAGACTAGCAGTGGTGTTTTGAATATCTTAAGCAATGCAGTGAATGAAGACATGGCATTGCTTGTCACTACAGTAACTGTGGCCAGTGGCATCATCTTTATGATTTCTTCTTTGCAAATCTATCAACCCAGGAAATTCCCTAAAAGGCATTTTGATCCTAGCAATGTAATATGCAGTACAGAACAATTCACTGATTTGGTCCATTTCTTATTGTTCCATTAATTGTATGGATTTCTCTTTTGGTCTTTCTCCAACTTTTGTTTTATTTGCAGTGTAGGCCCCCTCAGCATTTTTGTGTTCTATGGACACTTCATGTGCTGAGATATTGTGTACTCTAAAAGTACGGCATCCAGTTCTGAAATAAGTTTTGCTATAGCTTTTTTTTTAACTTTCTATTTTTAGCCCCCCTCCACCACAGCGCCTACCTTCCCTCAGGGACTCCAAAGGCATCATGCCCATCAGATCTCCAGTATATGCGCCTATCACGCATCTGCCCTGCCATCGCCCTTGGATTACCCCACAAGTGGGGTGGGAGGACTAGCCCCAAGCCTCCCATCCATCATCCAAGTGTTGGCCGGACTCGTGCAACCCCTCTCTGGTTCTGGTCTCGTGATGCCGGGGTCCATCTCCAGGGATTGCTGCGGGTGAGTTTCCACTTTTTCCTGGGGAGTGGTGTGTGGGTCTGATGTCAAGGCATTCCAGCTGATGTCCACCACTCCCAACCCTATCTATTTTTCCTCTGCATGCTTGCTGTACCTCTGGCTTCTGCCAGAGGTCAAACAACTGCTGAGACTGTGCCCTCCTCCCTCCCAGGAGAGGAGAGCTGTCCTCCGGACGCTCAATCCTCTTCCTCTCCTGCCGATCCTTGACAGCCCAGGCCTGTTCCTGAACCGGCGTGGTGTGAGGTGTGGTTTTCAGCATCTCAACCCTCAGTGCCACCGGGCCGGCTTTGCTTTGGCTTTTAGCATACTTCTGACACCATATACAGAACATTACACATTTATCTGTGTCATAGGTAAGTAACTGCCTACCTTTTTTCCATGCTTCTTGACATTTTTAAACTTTTTGGGTCTTAACTGGGTTTTCAGTACAATGTATTTATTTATTTATTGAATCAGGTAAGCCCACTGAGACGTACAGTAATGTCCCTTTTGCAGGGGTGACCCAGACATAATTACATTCATGTAGTTGACAACAACTTACAGTCAAGTCAGAGGCATCAGTTTACATACAGAGACATATTACACAGACTTAGGATTGATACACGGTAACAGTTTACATATGTTAGGTAACAAAGCTTATGGTTAAAGTAAAACAATGCACAAACAAGACAGGTCAATAGCAATGACTGACAAGTAGACAATACTAAATTGCCTGGGCTTGCCACTGACAAGCTAGAGGAAAATACTAGGCAGTAAGGTTGCCTGGGCTTGCCACTGACAAGCTAGAGGAAAATACTAGGCAGGTAAGGGTCAGGGAAAGCAGAGCTTAGATGCTTAGCTTGGAGCAGCAATGTCATAACCCCATTTAACAAGTTTGCCACAAGGGTAGGGGTATCTAAGGTGGGGTTAAGTGCCCTAGAATTAAGAGACCATGACAAAGGAGTATACCAAGTGGTCAGGCAACATAGCCATGATGCACACCGATGGCATCAGTTACAGCTGCATTTGCAAGCTACATACATGTGGGATTTCAGTGTGGTATTGAATGTGCTCAGGATGGAGCAGTTAGTCACGTCAGATGACAGACTGTTCTAGAGTACTGGTGCCAAGGTGGCGAATGACCTGTCACCTACACTGGATCTTGTCCTTGGTACTTCCAGGGCAGGGTTTGTAAATGACCTCAGCTCTTGCATTAGGCCGGGTGATGCAGATAATTTGGCAGTTTTCAAGGCAAGGCAGAGGTTGGGACAGGCAAGACTGGCCTCAAGTGCTGGCCAGTTGAGGGAGGTGAGAACACCACAGTGGCGATCACAAGGCTGAGCAGCAGCAACAAAGCTGGCGACTTTGGTAGAGATAGTGGTAGTGGTAGAGTACTTTGAGATTTGAAAGTTGGGTACCTCAGAGAGGTTGAAGGAGGGGAGCACCGCATAAAAGAACAGGGAGAAGAGTTCCTGAAGTGATTAATAGCCAGGCTTCACTGGTTAAGCACCCTCCTTGTCTGTATAGTAACCCTATGTTTTGATCAAGGGACTTGGTTAAGCTTTCCACATGCATTTTCAGGGTTAGCTCTTGATCAAGGTGTACCCCAAGGTATTTGACTGAAGATCAGACCTCCATCATGGTGCCATTGGTCGAGGATAGTTGTAGGAGATTTTGTCTCTTGGCACCCAAGGGCTTGGGACCAAAAAACATAGCCTTCGATTTCTTTAGGTTTAGTACAAGTTTATTGTCCACTAGCCACTGAAGTCTGCATTGAGGTCTAGGTTTATTTGGTCACAACAGTTTGACAGTCTGGGCAAGGAGGTGGTGGCGTTACTGTAGCTGAAGTGGTTGTGGTACTGATAGTGCTTGCTGCTGGGAAATCCTCAGCTCCCACCATCTCATCAATATGTTTTCTTTTATAACCAAATTTAAAAAGACTCATGGTGTCTAAGTGGCTGCTCGTGACTATGGTAGCAGACAGTTGTGCAGACTGGTGGCACTAAGTGGCTTGCACTTGCACAAACTAATAAGAGTAACTCTCCACTGGCTAGGTTGTTAGTTAGGCTATGCTACGCACTCAGAGGATGTTTAATCTATTGAACTTTAATTTGTCTGTCTTGTGATTGTCAATAATAAACACAACAAGAAATACTGACTGTGTGTGTTGTCTGATTTATTTTGTAAGTGCTTTTTTGCTCACAGTTGCCCTTTATGGCTTCAAGCCTTCAAATATAATTTTTATTTAGATTTTAGGTGGTCCAAGTAGCTTTTAAAAAAGCTTTTAGGACCTTAACAGATCTGTTTTATTTAGATTTTAGGTAGTCCACAAAGTAGCTTATTAAAACATTTTTAACAGACCTTTTTTTTTTTTACAGATCCTTGTTGTATTTAGAGTTTAGATGATCCACAGATTATTTTAGCTAGTTCAAATCAAGTCCAAGTAGCTTTTATAAAAAATTTAGGACCTTAACAGATCCTTTTTATTTAGATTTTAGGTAGTCCACAGAGCAGTTTGTAAAAAAGCTTTCAAAATATATTTTTAACAGATCCTTTTTATTTTGATTTTAGGTAGTCCGATCCACTCACACAACAGAGTACTAAGCTTTTAAAAAAGCTTTTTAGACCTTTAAATTAATTAACACCTTTTTATTTGGATTTTAGGTAGTCCACAAGTGGCTTAAAGTAGCAGTGCAAGAATCCGGTGAATATTCTGACATATGCCTTTTTATTCAATTTTAGATTGCCGTTTATACTGTATACTGACTTGTATGATACCCTTCTTTCCACAATTTGAGTCTGTTTTAGTACTTTTCTTTCACATCTGAAATAATAAAAGGAGCAATCCTTTTAATATGGCTTGGACCAGGTTTTAATCAGTATTCTCAGCTGTTTTTGAACACCTACTGTTCTATAAGATCAGGGAGCACTGCCTGCTGCATGCTAGTTCATTTTAGTCACAGCATAAATGATTTTAAATAATTGATGTAAAAAAACTTTCAAGAAAGTTTATGGAAGAGATCCTTTTTATTTAGATTTCAGGTACTCTACACTAGTAGAGAAGCTTGTTAAAAAGCTTTTAGGAGATGTTACAGTATTTAGCACATGGATCCCTGTATTTTAGATTTTCAGTAGATAACTTAAGTCACAAGTTGAAACTTATAGCTTTTAAAAGGGCATTTTGCTACCTTGGCTGAGGATCAAGCAGACACCATAGCCCTTTATTTAGATTCTAGGTAGGTAGTTCATAACAAGTAACTGTAGCTCCCTCCCTTCCCAAACCTTCAGCTACCTTCCTCAGCTCCAAGTAGTCAATAAGCAGTTTTTTAGATGTTTGATTGCTTTATTTGGCTTGGCTTCAGTTAGGTAAAAAGCTCATCTTTGTATTAACTGTCTAAGGAAAATTCTGTTTAATAGACTCCACAGCAACTGGGAATAATTAGTGGCTAACTACAAAAACAAATACTGCTGCTGCTGCTGCCTTCAAACTCTGAGAATAGCTATGGAAATAATGGAACATTCACAATAGCCCTGCCGTTTATTAGGGCTGTGGGCTGAGCCTACAGCCATTTTGCGAGAGCTTTTTAGCTCTGAAAATTGCCAATCTCACAACCCCTTCCATTGGACTTTTAGAAGTATCCTTCCAAAAGCCCAACAGAGCTGAAGGCCCTCCACCACGATCAGCCTACAGAATAACAGGAGCACTATTTTGACTGTTACTTCCGCATTCTGATGCGTGAACTGTGCATGTGTACCACTTGCTCACATGTGCAGTTCTGCGGGTGGCGCCATGTTCTGAACGGCAAAATGCCATTTACTATTTGCTGTGCCCCCCTCTCCAAGTCATGTCCCACACCTCGTAGCACACTGGGAGCCCACCCCAGTGTGCAGATTTTGTTTTCCTTCTGAAAATTAGAAAATGGTCCCTCGTTGTGTTTGTTTCCCTGGTGCCCCCCTGTTCAACTCATACCTGACAGGGGGTACCCAATCTCCATGCTGGCATTCCATGTGGCACACTGAGAGCCCTCCCCAGTGTACTGAAATTTTTTTTTCAGTTTCTTTTTGCTGAAAATTAGAAAATGGTCCCTCATTGTCCATTCCTCCGGTGGCCCCCTGTCCATCTCATGCCCAACATGGGGTGCCCAATCCCCATGTTGACATTCCATGTGGCACTCTGGGGGCCCACCCCAGTGTACCAAAATGTTTTTTTGGTTTCTTTTTGCTGAAAATTAGAAAACAGTCCCTCGTTGTCCAGTTATTTTCCCTGTAAAACTAAAAATGGTCTCTAGTCATCACTGCAGTCCCCTCCCCACCCTCCCACTGAGCACCCACCTCCTCCACCCCCTTACCCCATACTTACCACCGGAGTTCAGCACTGTCATCTTCTCTCTACTGGGACATGTCTGCACTTTTCAAATCCCAACTGCAAAATGAAGAATTAAAGGTTAGCATGCTATGCAGCTATTCAGTGGGATTTTCAACTTATGTTCATATATTAGCCATTTTTTTGGAATTTTTTGCCCCAGATTTTCAACATGGGGTTCCTAGGACCCCACCTCATGAAAAATGTCACTCAGTCCCAAAAGGTGATTTCGCTGTCACTGTGCAGAATCACCTTTTGGGACTGATTCAGGAAATGACAGTGCCATTGTTCATGAGGTGGGGTCCCGAAAAGCCCATGTTGCAAATTTGGTGAAAATATTTCCAAAAACTGATTGCGTTATGAATGTGTGTTGTGCAGTTTCTACGCACGCTCATAACGTTGCTAATTTTTTATATTTTCACTCCACATTTGTAACATTACCATTTTGGCACACCTTCTTCACAACAGTATAGCTGTCTTTTTCCACAACCTGCCCAAAATGTGTTTTCACACCTGTGGCGCAGAATAGCACGTTTGCTCTCCGCAATCATCTTTCGGGACAATTGAAAAAAATGACACTGGCACTGTTCATGAGGAGGGGTCCAAAAAAGGACATGTTGAAAATTTGGTGCAACACCTCCAACATATGGCCAAGTTACAACTGGGAGTTGAATAATTTCTATGCACATGCGTAACTTTAGTCACTTGGTAGTGCTTTACAGCCCAATTGGCTCTGGCCAGAGTTTGTCTATAAGGTATTGGGTTGGAAAGAACACATACAGTAGCTGTAGCTCCCTTCACAATCTTTTTTCAAATAGCTACAGTACCTTCCTCAGCTCAAAGAAGTTATACAGTCATAGAGCTTTTCTATTTGATAGCTTAGTTAGCTCTTTACATTAGGTAAGGTATCAGGCAAGAGGTAACAAAACAGACAGCGATTTTTAATAACAGAGACAATACAGATTTTCCCTGCAAGTTCAGCTACTAGTCTGTGACTGACTAGAAAAAAAAAAGACTGCTGTAAGCTGCAGACTGACTGGGAATGTTCACCTGAGTCCCACTCCTCCCTCACTCTGCTGAAGTCTAGTTGCTTTAGTACTGCCTCCGAGACTGAAGCTATTAGGATCCCAAAAATGTGGTAAACTTAATAATTAATTATTTTATGCAGCAGCACTTTTTTTTTAACTATATGAAAGTAAGTGGCAAGACGTTGGTTCCCCTTTTCACAGGGTCTAATCCTGATCCTCCTGACTCAAGTCCAAACACTTTATTTTACTTCTGTGGGTTGACGATTTTCTTCCTCCCATTGCAGACCTTCATGATCTCTCCCTCCTCTCCCACTAGGAAGTCCCCCATTCCCTTCTTTAAACACCCCCAAAGCAGTAAGAGCTCTTAAAAGAGCTTTTAGTTCTTTCATTTTTTTTTGTACATGAAAAGCAAAGTTTGATCACAATCGGTGATCCGATTCCTCTGAGGACTATGGCAGTAAGTGGTAACACTCGGTCACAGCGCTGCACAGTATGACCTATGTCTCTAGCTGTAGAGCAGTAGAATGGGATGCTTTGTAGCAGACCTCGCATCACACTGACTAAAGGGAGCAGGCGAACTATTCCACTGCAGTTGCCAGTTGGTCTCTACCTGCTACAGCCTGCTTCCAGTCTGATGGATGGTCCTCTTAACAATTTTGACTGGCTGTAGCAGGTACCAGTCTAAGGAGGTGGACTTCAGCCTGTTCTTCTTCTCCTCTGTCCTGAGAACCTGTCAGCTGATATAACTTCTAGACATCTCGTGACTGTGTTGCTGCACATGCAATCATCTGAGGCCCCCCGGAAGACATTGGCCAAAAAAAAAAAAAAAAAGGGCCGGCCAGAACCACAAAAGAAATGCTGGGCAGGGATGTAAAAAATGAAGCTCTGCACTGTCTGCCTAGTACAAATACGTTAGGTGCCCAGCTGGGTAGGTACTAAACAGCAGTAGGTGTCCTGACACAATAGTGCTTGCCCTGGGCACCTAAGGTATAGGGATTTTGCACCCTGTATTCCACACACATTATGCTGTGGCTGTTGGACTCCCTTTACCTATACGTGATATGAAAGCCCATGTGTCAGCCGGTTGTACATCACTTCCGCATGTACTGCCATTCCTGTGTCCCTTGTCCTATGTGTCCCACTGACTGAGTTCTGTGTCTGTCGAGTGGAAAGTCACTGCCAGACATTGTTGACAGAGAGGGCTGGGATGAGCTGCTGTGGCAACAATGCCACCTCCTATGGCTATTGGTGAGTAGGGTGGAGGAAAACACTGCAGCAATACAAGACTTCCTGGTGGTGCTACAGTGACAGCAACTACAACTACCACCACCACCCTCATCACCATAGAAACAGAAACATAGACGTTGTCAGCAGACAAGCACCTCTTGGCCCACCTGGTCTGCCCTATATTCCCTACCTCCTGTGCCACTGCAGACCCTATTCAATCTCCGGTTTTCTCTGCCTCCACATTGCCTTACTTCTAAGGTCCCCTTGTTTCTCTCCCATGCATGATTGAATCATGTCCCTGTTTTAGTACACACAACCTCTGCTGGGAGGCTGTTCCAGGTGTCCATCGCTCTCTTCATGAAGAAGTATTTCCTCACATTTCCTCTGAGCCTCCCCCCTCCAGCTTTATAGCATGACCCCTTGTCCTGGAGCATCTTTTTCTATGGAAAATGTATTTATTTATTTATTTAAATTTTGGAATTACAATCCTTTGAGTTGATGACTCCTTTGCAATGGCTCCACGTCAGTACATACATACATACATAGCTTAAAGACAATTTGTACATTGCTTACTAGACAAACATTACATTATAATATTTAATACCTGTGAGGTATTTGAACATTTCTATCACATCTCCCCTTTCCCTTCTTTCCTCTAGAGAGTACATATTTAGTTCCTTGAGTCTTCCTTTGTAGGGCTCTTGATGCAGGCTCTGCACCATTTTGATAGCCCTCTTTTGTACAGCCTCCCACCTATCTATGTCCTTCCAGAGGTGGGGCCTTCAGAACTGGACTCAGTACTCGAGGTGGCATCTTATCATTGATTTATACAGGGGTATTACTACTTCCATCCGCCTGCTGGTGATGCCCCTCCCTATGCACCTGAGCATCCTGATAGCCTTCCCCACTGCCTTATCACACTGCTTGGATACTTTCAGGTCATTAGAAAGAATTACCCGTAGGTCCCTTTCCTGTTTTGTGGTTGCTAATATCTCCCTGTTCAATTGATACATTGCCCTTGTGTTTCTGTGCCCCAAGTACTTGATTTTGCACTTTTTGCATTGAAACCCAGCTGTCATTGCCTTGACCAATCTTCCAGCTTTTTTAGATCATACCTCATTCTTTCCACCCCCCCTCCCCCATATATCCACTCTGTTGCAGATTTTTGTGTCATCTGCAAATGCAGGCATTCTTTCCCCTCCAGCCCTTCTATTATGTCACTAATAAAGACATTGAAGAGGACCAGGCCTAGTACCGACCACTGCAGCACCCTGCTTGTCACCTTGCCTTCTCCAGAGTGGGCCCCATTTACCACCACCCTCTGACTCCTATTGCTTAGTCAATTTCCTACCCATTTTACTACTTTTGGACCTACTCCTAGGTTACCCAGCTTGCTCACCAGTCTTCTTTGGGGTGCCTGAAATCCAGGAGGGTCACATCTACTGTAGGGCTGTGAAAACCTCTAAAAGTTCTACCTTGCAAACTTTCTGAGTAGAACCCAAAAATGTTCTACCTGGTTCTACCAGGTAGAACCCAGTAAAATCAGGTTCTATCAGGTAGAACTGGGTTCTACCATTTATATTTATTTATTTATTTCGCTTTTGTTTACTGGGTAAGTACACTAGACAAGTATTATGCCTATTTTCAGGAACGACCCAGGAGAATACAACATGAGGAACAACAGCCAAGGAGACATGGCAAAGAGAGTACAATTTTTTGTCACAGTAAACAAACGTGGGAAATACATCATTTGACACTGGAGAAACATATAGTAGTAAGCACATTTCAGATTATACACTCTAGACTAGCTAGTTCAACTGACAGATATATACAGGTCATCATACATAGGAGAGGAGCATAGCTCAAGGACTGGATTGGTCATAATATAACTTATAACATTGTTGTATACACCCCTAGGCTAGTTGGATCGTGGACAGGTATATACAGCTCATCACATTTTTTTAAATATGCACATGTTAGACAGAAACAGAAACACTTAGTAGTACAAGTTTCTACCAAATGACCAAGGTGCAATATGTCATGGTTAGCCTATGACCGTGGAGCAATAATGGGTGTAAAAATGCCCAAGGCTTTTTAGGCAGGAGTAGTCAGAAGTCATTGATACAGTGGGGAAAATATCTCCAGGAATTCAATGGAGACAATCAAGTTCTACCAAGTAAAACCAGGTTCTACCAAGTAGAACCAGATTCTACCAAACAAAACTAGTTCTACTATGTAAAAAAACAAGTTCTACTAAGTAAAAACAGGTTCTACATGGTATAACAAAGTTCTATAATATATAATGCAAAAAAGATTTACATGGTTCTACTTAATTAAAAAATCCACAGAAGTATTGTTTTTTGTTTGGGAAAGTACATGTAGTACTAAGAACTGTATATACAGTTAAGTATTGCAAAGCTTTGATGCATAGGATTCTGTCTCAGTGCTCAAAAGCTTTGCAAAACTTGCCATTCTTAAAGTTAGAATCTTAGTATTACATATACTAACTAAAATGGTGCAGGGTCTGCAAGAGAAGCCATATGAGGAGAGACTAAAGGAGCTTAAAATGTATACCCTTGAGGAACATACCTCTCAACTGTACATTGATTTTCAGTGATATCCCTGATTTGGCCTCAAAATTTTCCGCTGTCCCTTGTAAAATTTATGTTTTTGCGACAGAACAGTGGGGATTAAAAGTGCAAAATAATATCAAACATTAAAGTTACAGACTTGTTCTTCTTCAGAAAATGCATCTTAACCTAAATCCCTTTATGCTATCACCTTTCTGAGTGAATAGTACCAGGTTTTAAGATGTGTCCCTGATTTGGGGTCATTGTCCCTGATTTTTTAAGCCTTGTCCCTGATTCATGAGGCAAGAGGTTGAGAGGTATGTTGAGGAAAGGAGGGAGAGGGGCGACATGATAGAAACTTTTAAGTACCTCAGTGGAATCAACAAAGTCGAAGACGGCTTTTTGAGAGCCCACCTCATGAACACTGCCACTGTCCTTGTGTTAATCAGTCCTGAAAGGTGATTCCATGCAGTGACTGCGAAATCACCTTTCAGGACCGATTAACATCATAACAGTGACAGAATTCATGAGGAGGGGTCCCAAAAACCTCATGTTGAAAATGTGGTTCACAAATTCCATAAAATGCCCGAGATATGCATCAAAGTTGAAAAAAACCCGATTTATTCCATTATACAGCTTACTCGCATTTCCTCAGTTCATGGTCGGCTTTGAAGAGTGCAGACGTGTTCCCGGTCCACTGAAGATCATCGCGCCAAGCTCCGGAGGTAAGTATGGAATGAGGGGGGTGTGAGGAGGCAGGGTGTGCAGTGGGTGGGTGCGGGTGGTGAGAATGGGGGCAGGCAGACTACGAGAGACTGTTTTTTGTTTACAGGTGTTAAAAAAACACATCACAGATGGTTTTCTTTTTTAGTTTTTTTTTGGGGGGAGTACAGTAGTCAACGGGGGATTGGGCACCCCTGTCGGCACATAGGGAGTGGGAGACACTAGCTGAGGGGATTGGGCCCCTCAGCACAGAAGAAGGGGGGACATCATGCCAACGGGAAGTGGGCTCCTCTGCTGGCACATTAAAGTGGGAAAGGGGACAGATGCTGATGGGGATTGTGCACCAATCAGCAAACAATGAAAAGTATGCATGAGCCAGTGGGGTTGGGCACCCCTGGCAACCAAAAAGGAGGGGCACACATTATGCTGACGGGGAGTGCGCCCCATCGGCACATACATGAGGGCAGTGGTAAGCCAACCGGGGGATTGGGCACCCCTCAAGTTGGCAGTTTAGCGACCACTGTGCCACCACGTTTGTAGCTGGTGAAGCACGTAGGAAGGTCTGCTGCGTGTAATGAGCTTTGCTCGCATTGCAGCAGACCTTTCCTTTGATGTGATTGCCACATTAGTATGCACGGTGTGGCACCGGCATGCAGGCTGATTGGGGAATGAGGGACACACCTACTGGTGCGTGCCCTGCATTCACCCAACAGCGACCATGCCTCCAAATCTCCACTACAGCAAGATGTTGGCTGCACAAAAGGGTCCGTCAAAGAACCAGAGAAAGTGTGCTTCCACACAGGTGAACTTTTTGGGCCGTGCTGGACACCAGAATATGAAGCAGCCTTTTACAAAATCATATACCAGCTCACCAATGCCCCCATCCTCACCTATGCTGACCCCACCGAGTCCTATGTGCTGCGTACAGATGACAGTCTGCAATGTCTAGGAGCTGTGCTGTATCAAGCCCATGAGGATGGTTTTAGACCAGTGGCCTTTGCCAGAAGTAGCTTGACCCTGTTGGAGTGAAACTACCCTGTGCACAAGCTGGAGTTCCTTGCGCTAAAATGGGCCATCATCGACCAACTTCATGAATACCTCCATGGGGCAAAGATATTGGTGAAGACCGACAATAACCCGTTAACCTATGTACAGACTTCAGCTAAGATAGACACCACTGGGCACCAGTGGCTTTCCGCCTTATCAGCCTATTATTATGCTGTTGAATACAGGCCAGGACTGAACCATATTGATACTGACGCCCTGTCACAAAGGCCAGTTTCCAAGAGTGATTGGGTTAGGCTGTCTGAACCTGACATCCGAGCCTTGTGCCAGAAATTTGACTGAGATGAACAGATGTCTGCGGACACAGTGGACTGTTTAGTAGATTACTTGGACCCTCCTGATACCTGCATACCAGCTGCCTATTGCCACTTTTCTGCTCTAGATATTAGTGAACTACCTCAGTTTGACAATGACAGCATTCAGTGGGCTCAATCCCAAGATCCTATGATTCAGCCCTCACTTTATGCCCTACGTGCGGGGAAAGATGTGTCCAAGTTGTGTTCCCCTGACTTGCGAACTGCTCTATAGTTTAAAGAAGGCCCCAGGTTGAAGCTACTCAATCAGTTGTTGTACAGTGAGACAGTGGATCATGGTGGTCAAGTAGACAGGCAGCAATTGGTCCTGCCCATGGCCTTTAAAGATTTGGTACTGAGGTCCCTCCACAATCACATGGAGAACCTTGGTATTGACAGAACTCTCAACCTGGTACAATCTCGATTCTACTGACCCAAGATGGGGGCCGATATTGAGCATCATGTAAAGACCTGCATTCATTGCCTGCAAAGGAAAGTCCTGCTTCAGAGAGCTGTCCCTCTTGTCAATATTACTACCAGTGCCCCCATGGAACCGGTCTGCATAGACTTTTTGTGTTTAGAACCTGATCAGCGGAATATAGGCAATGTGTAGTGGTTACGGATCATTTCACATGATATGTGCAAGCTTTTCCAACTAAAGACCAAAAGGCCTCTATCGTGGCCAAAGTGCTAGTGGAAAATGTCTTCATCCACTATGCTGCCTCTCAGCGGATCCCCTCTGAACAAGGCAGAGATTTTGAAAGTCAGCTAATCAAAGAAATGCTCTCTCTATGGGGGGATGCAGAAGTCAAAAACCACCCCTTATCACCCACAGTGGGACCCTCAGCTAGAACATTTGAACTGCACCCTTCTAGACATACTGGGCACCCTCCATCCCTAAGACAAGCCTAAGTGGAGCCTGCAGATTAGCACCTTGGTCCATGCATACAATTGTACAAAAAATGACACTACTGGGTTCTCCCTCTACCGCTTCATGTTCAGGAGGGAGGCCAGACTGCCCGTTGATGTCTGCTTTGGGTTCTCTCCAGATGGGGTCCGAGCTAAAAATTACCTACAGTATGTAAAGAAACTGAAAGCTCAATTAAACCATGCCTATCAACTGACCCAGACAATGGCTGCCACAAGAACTCTCGCCAACAAAGAGAGGCATGATAAAAAAGTAAAGGCTCAAGAGCTTCGGCCTGGAGACCGTGTGTTGTTACATAATTTGGGACTACATGGCAAACACAAAATTGCTGATAGGTGGAACCATCTTCCCCATGTAGTAGTTGGAAAGTTGAATGATTTACCAGTGTACAAGGTGCGCCCAGAGAATAACTCCAAAGCTGTCAAGACCATGCACCGTAACCACTTTCTACCTATCGGCCAAGTCATAATTGAGGCTGACCCATCAGAGACTGATTCCCTTGGGCCGGTGACTCATGCTGCTGCAAAAAAGAGACAGAGTCAACCTACCCCAGTAGTTATAGATTTAAGGTTTCCCCCACAGCAGACCCAGAATGATAGTGACTGTCAGTCCACCTCTGACGAAAGTGAGTGTGACAATGCCTATTACCCCTCCTATGAACTGAGTCAGCTGTTTCAAGATAACCCAATGACTAATTGTGGGGATGAAGCTGAGCCTTCTGGACTGCCTAATCCCCTAGCTTCGACCCTGGAGCCAATGCTCCCTGAAAGTGAAGTGCAAAGTATTACGTCTGAGGTTGCGGACTGTGTGTTTTATGGAACTGTGTGAATTGCCTGAAGAAGGGGCTGATGATCTGAGTCTCTCTGGTGACACACCAGAACTTGAAGAACAATGTGAGAGTGTTGACAGCCCCCCTTCAGTGCCACAAAGCCTAACTCTGACACAGCCTCCTCAAAATGAGCAACCTGGGCCTCCATCAGAAGATGACGAGCAAAGTGTTGTGGAAACAGAGCCTACAGAGCAAGAAGGTGACAGTGCTCCAAGTTTGGACATTCCCATCCATGCAGATGCACCCCTCACAAGTGATAAAAGCTCTAAAGTAAGTGCTGAAAGTACAGAGACTGTGGTTGCTCCCCCCAGAAAGACTGGCCGAGCTGTCAAGCCAGGGCTACTCTTTAGTTATGATTCCCTTGTGAGGCCAGTGGATTTGCCTGTTAATGTGCTTCACAAAGGGGTTTATGTTTCACCAAGCTCACTGCCCAAGTTGAGCTTGATGGCCAACTCCAGGTTACTTGTTCTTCTCTCTTACCATGTTGCCCTTGCCCCATCCAGCCCCAAGTTATCTGATAGGGAAGGGCCCCCTCTTACATTGTTTAATGTACAAGAAGTTATCAAATGAATCAGTATTACGTATATGAAACCTGCTTAAGTATTGTCAATATGGATGTAGTAATGTGAAGTATATTGAAATGTATAGTAATGTGGCAAGCTAATGATATATATGTCTCGTTTATATCCCATTTTTGATATTGCGATGGTACAGACTTGACGTGGACACCAAGTTTTCTCCAGGAAGGGAAAGGTGTAATCCCTCTACAAATGGGGGTTCCCAAAAAGTCTTCCTTGAGCTTGCCTAAATGCTCACTGCCAGGCTGGTGTTCTACGTTTTAGTAGATTAAATGTATTGCCAGACAGTGCCTGAATAGCCTCTGTGTACTGTCTCTTTAAGAGCTGCCTGGATTGCAGTCTTAATTAATCTAAAAGGGATCTCTGTTAGAAGATATGCTTGTTTGCTGATCATTTGTTAGAGTAGTAATAATATTGCAGTTTGTTCTAACCTGCCTTCTTAGCAGCAAGGACTGTTCTGTTTATCTCCACCAACTTGGCCCGGGTCTGTCAGAATGGGCCAATCAGTACTGTTGGGACTCTAAAATGGGGCCTGTCTATAAGGGCTTGGTGGGGTCAAAACTTGTAGGAATTGTAGTTTTTGCATTTTGGCACCTAAAATAACCTGGAGGGGGAGCCCTTGTTGTGACTGACAGACAGATCAGTCATCCAAACCTTTTGGATCGTGGGGAAATTCCAAAGCTGCTTGCAGTTAGTTTCAGTTCTGAGTTGTGAAGTGAAGAGATAATAGCTTGAATGATTCAAGCAGCAGCCCCGGCGTAGATTCACGTGGGAGAACTGTGGAAAAACCTGAGTTTTGGCCTGCATTCCTGTCTGCTGTCCCTGAGAGGGAACTTGTGCCTTTTTTGGACTGAATCCGAACTTGGAGAGTGAAATAAGCCACTGAATTGTGACCAGGCTCCTACCGGAAGAAGACCGAAGTTTTGCTGAATGGGATCGGCCTGTCTGGACTTCTAGCCACCTCTGAACTCCCGGATTGTGAAGAGACTCAGTAATTGCGACTGGAAAGCCTTTTGCCTGGTACAGTGGAATTTCCTTACATGTGAATGTGTTGTGTGCTTATAGTGGGTCATGATTTGGTTCCCCACTGTGGTTTGAACTGTATTTTGCTTGCTGGAAGCTGCATCCAGCCCCATGGACTGAAACCAAAATCAACTCCATTGGGCCTGGGCTTTGCCACACTGGCTCAGCCCGACTACCCCCTGCACAGAGAAAGCCATTGATGAGAGACCTGCCTGGGGATCAGTCCTCTGCTCAACACTTGAACAGGAATGACGCCTCAGTGATTCATGTGGGCCCCGCTTCCTCCAGGCACTCCAGCTCAACAACCTGCAGTCTTGATTTCATCCTGCCTGTGCCCAGTATTGGGTATCATGAGTAAACATCAGGGTAGCTCCCTGCAACAACTGCTAAATCTAAAGTGTTGTCATCAGATTGTCTGGTTGCTTTTTCTTTCATGAACTGATCCCTCTGGCTCCGGATTTCAAATGGTGTGTGCTGTGCATGTTGCTTTCATCCATCACAGAGCCCCAGCCAACTAGAAAGTTCCTGGCTAGCCCATTGTCTCCCTACCTGGAGACCCAAAGGTGTGACTATGTGGGTACTTAAAGCACATGCATAACTGTTTGATTAATATAGCCTTTAAGCCAATCAACCTGATTATGTCCCTTCCTTGTTTAAGTCCCCTGAATAAATCAGATCTGACTTTTTTTGCTGTATTTAACCTGATTATGGTTCCAGTTTGTGCCAAGAGTACTGTACTGTTGCTATTTACTGTGCACAACCTTGTTTTACATGGGGGTTCCCAGGGTCAAGACAGAGGAACCAGCCCTGGTGGTAAAGTGCAAACAGTGTGGGTACTGGTATGGTGTACAAGGGGTACTGCAAAAGTGATTATCGTATATTGCTCAGGCCACTAGAAGGGAAAAAGGAGGGTTACAGTGTCCAAGAGGGCTATGCCCAGGTTAGTTTGACCACTACTAACCAACCCTGACCTCTGGGTGGAGGCACTCATTTCAGAAATCAGGCCCCTTAACCTGCTACTAGCCACACAGGCAGGGGTAGTAGCCCTTGGGATAGTGCCACCAATGGGTTACATCAGCATGTACAGGGTGGAGTTTTATCTGGTGACAACACCCATCTTTATATGGTGCTGAGGCAGTTTGTTCAGTACCTGCAGTTGACGAGGCTGGTCACAGGCCTTCCCAGAATGGACAAAGTGGACACAGATGTGATGGGCCGCAGTCAAAATGTCCTTGATATCCAGATGGGTGAAAAACTGCTGCACAACCAGATTAAGGCAGCGCAATAGGCATGGCACCCTCACCCCCCATTTCTGATACAGTTTACAGTATTGAAGCCATCATCACTAGCATTGAAACCAGCTTTCAAAGAATGTGGGCAGAGCCTCTCATCAAGCTCGGTGAGGAGCGCTTGCAGCATGTTCTCATCCAAGTGTGATCCAGAGACACATTTCATTGACAGTGTGGCATGCTGGCAAAAACCCTGCATGTTGCTGCCACTATAATTCGGCTGAGTGCAATTGTTCCCACGCCCTGAGGCAAACAGTACCCCAGGTACCTGTGCCCAGTGTGCTGTAATGCACAAGTAGGAGCTACCAGCTGTTTGGCCACTGGTCCACATAGCCATGCGGAGATGTACTTAGGGTGAGGCTGAATGTTTCAGGGCATGGTTTACCATGTCTGACACTATCCCATACAGTTCCAGAATGGCAAATTTGCAAAGTGTGTTCTAGATGGAATCTGCCATTTGGAACGGGCACATGCCAAGAACCTCCAAAATCCCACATTCTCTACAAAAGAGAATGGCACTAGATACAGAGCAAGCATTTCTGTAGCTGCTGCATTTAGATTGTGTACAGTAGCATGACTGGGACGGAACTTGGAGTGCTGCTCAAACATGCTATGCAACATGGGCTGGACCATCTTGCGGTTGGTGTGCCAAACAGCTATACTCATTGTTGTGGCAGCATTGGTGGGATGGTCTTTGCCTCCTGGGGATTCTTAATCATATGTGCTGCTGCATGACTGATGCCAGTGCCTTTGTGGATTTTCTGTATTGGCATACCTGTGCTTTTCTGGCTCAAGGTGGTAGTAGAACTTCTCTGCCCACTACTTGGCAGACAAACAGAGTCCTCCTCCTGCTGCACTACATAGATCTCCTCATTTGTCCCTCTGTCTGCCTGGTCTATGGCCCTGTCACTTCTGTCTGCCTTGCCTAATGATGATGAGGGATGGGGACCACCTGCACTGGCTTCCATCTGGTGTTGACGCCAGTGTACCAGGAGCCTGTTCTTCAAGTGTGTGTTGTCCCCTCCACACCCGTGCCTAAGTGGTGCCCTTCTTACCCTACTGAATCATGCATGACACAGATGACAAATAGCAACTGTCTCACCAGCTGGCTCAAGTATATAGAAATCCCAAACTAGGGATTTTGTCTCCCTTGTTTTAACATGATGCTAGGACTGGGACAGCTGAGCAGAAGGGGTAGAAATTGATGTTTTTTGGGATGACTGCAGAAAATCAAGAATAGTGGAGGGAGGGGGCTTTAGTGGTTGGATTACTAGTGCACACAACCTCCACTGCACCATCTGCATCACTGCCCATATGCTTTTTTAAACCAAGTTCCCATAGGGGATTTGACACATCATCATCATCAGCACTGCTACTGCTGTCCACCTCCTGCACACTTTTGTCTTCCTCAACCTCACCATCTCTAGGCTGTCTGACCCTCACCTCATGATCATGAGAATTATGACCCATGTTTTGTAAATCTCCTTCCTCAACAAATAGCGCCACACTATAAGGCTTAGACTCAGCACCACCATCACCAGTTCACACTGGGACACTAATAACCGGCTCCTCGACCACTGTTTCTTGTTTGCTGTCACTGATACTTCCTTTGTTATGTGTCACATCCCCCAACATCATGGCTGCCACAGATGTGGCAGAGAAAAATTTGGATACATCAATGCCACCCCTACAAACGACAGTGCTAGTACCAGCCCTGGACTCCATAGAACTTTCTGCCGCTGCTCCCACTGACATTGTTTTTGTAATTACAGCACCACTCTTTTGCTCCACAGATTTGGAACTCTTCTTTGCTACTGTCCCGGCATCTCTCCCTTTACTTAACCTTCTCTTCTCAGTCATTCTGCTCTGCTATGTAACTTGATTCTTTTAACATGGCATGGGGATTTCAAAAACCAGGGGTACCATGCCAATGGTTTAATGTCAAAATCACTTGTCGGCAATAGCGCACGTACATATAGCGTGTACTAAATATCACAAACCCATTATAGTGCAGCAGTATTTGCTGCATACAGAATAGCGCTAGTCTTTTATGGTACTGCTACTCCAAGGTCCCCTTCTTCAGCCTGGCCTTAGCAAATGTTAAAGAAGTCCCGGAGGCATTCATTTTTTTTATGTTTTTTCCTTGCTGCAGTTCCACAAATGGGGAATTTTTTATTTTGTTACTAAACCCTATGGAGCTATTCCACTAGGAGCTTTCATGTTAAAAAGAGGCTGCTCTGAATGCTTCCCTGTAACCTCTGTTTCCTCCTGAGTAAAAGTAAATCCAGTAAAAGTTTAAAGTCAAAACTTCCTCAGATGGACAAACATGTTTAAAATTAAATTAAAACCAAGGATACAGCAAGGGGAGGACCGTGCTGACAGACTGCAGCCAAGCGCTCTCACTGTCTTACACTTCTCTGACTTGACTGCAGAATATTTAAAAGAATATTTCAAAATAAAATAAACAGGCAGGAAATAACCCAGTGCCTGCACAACTTTGTTTTCTTTCTTGGTCCTTTAGTTTGCACCATGCGGGTCTCTGTAGGGATGCCTGAGGATTGAGGTCAGGGGTGAAGGATGACTGCTCTGAACTGCTAGGTAAAAGTGCATCCTGCAGTTCCTGGACCAATCACTAGCACTCAGGAGGGGAAGGCGATGAATACTTAGCTCTTTGGACTGGTGCTATAAAGGTAAGTGCTATTTAGTGAGACAGCGATTTACTGCCACACTATTTTGACCACGCTAAAATTGTACGAGCGATTTCAGTTGCCCTGTTTTTTCTGGATCCCCATGCCAACAGTGAAAGAACCCTTATTTATACAGTAATACACAGCACAGGAATTTCAAACAACAGGGGTACTGTGCCAACAGTGACAGAACCCTTATTTATAATATACAGCACAGGGATTTCAAACAAAAGTATACTATGCCAACAGTGACAGAACCCTTATTTATAACACACAGCACAGGAGTTTCAAACAACAGGTTACTGTGCCATAAGTGACAGAACCCTTATTTATAATACACAGTACAGGAATTTCAAACAACAGGGTACTGTGCCATAAGTGACAGAACCCTTATTTATAATACACAGAACAGGGATTCAAACAACAGGGGTACCATGCCAACAGTGACAGAACCTTTATTTATAACATACAGCACAGGGATTCAAACAATAGGGATAACATGCCAACAGTGACAAAACCTTTATTTATAATACACAGCACAGGAATTTCAAACAACAGGGGTACCATGCCAACAGTGACAGAAAGTTTTTTTATAATATACAGCACAGGGATTCAAACAACAGGGGTACCATGCCAACAGTGACAGAACCCTTATTTATAATACACATCACAGGAATTTCAAACAACAGGGTACTGTGCCAATGGTGACAGAACCTTTATTTATAATATACAGCACAGGGATTTGAACAACAGGGGTACCATGCCAACAGTGTCAGAACCCTTATTTATAATACACAGCACAGGAATTTCAAACAACAGGGTATGGTGCCAACAGTGACAGAACCCTTATTTATAATACACAGCACAGGGATTCGAAAAACAGGGGTACCATGCCAACAGTGACAGAACCCTTAATTATAATATACAGCACAGGGATTCGAAAAACAGAGGTACCATGCCAACAGTGACAGAACCCTTATTGATAACACACAGCACAGGAATTTCAAACAACATGGCTACTGTGCCAACAGTGACAAAACCCTTATTTATAATACACAGAACAGGGATTCAAACAACAGGGGTACCATGCCAACAGTGACAGAACCTTTAGTTATGATATACAGCACAGGGATTCAAACAACAGGGGTACCATGCCAACAGTGACAGAACCCTTATTTATAATATACAGCACAGGGATTTCAAACAAAAGTGTACTGTGCCAACAGTGACAGAACCCTTATTTATAATACACAGCACAGGAATTTCAAACAACAGGGTACTGTGCCATAAGTGACAGAACCCTTATTTATAATACACAGAACAGGGATTCAAACAACAGGGGTACCATGCCAACAGTGACAGAACCCTTATTGATAACACACAGCACAGGAATTTCAAACAACATGGCTACTGTGCCAACAGTGACAGAACCCTTATTTATAATAAACAGAACAGGGATTCAAACAACAGGGGTACCATGCCAACAGTGACAGAACCTTTAGTTATGATATACAGCACTGGGATTCAAACAATAGGGATAACATGCCAACAGTGACAGAAAGTTTATTTATAATATACAGCACAGGGATTCAAACAACAGGGGTACCATGCCAACAGTGACAGAACCCTTAATTATAATATACAGCACAGGGATTCGAAAAACAGAGGTACCATGCCAACAGTGACAGAACCCTTATTGATAACACACAGCACAGGAATTTCAAACAACATGGCTACTGTGCCAACAGTGACAGAACCCTTATTTATAATACACAGCACAGGGATTCAAACAACAGAGGTACCATGCCAACAGTGACAGAACCCTTATTTATAATATACAGCACAGGGATTCAAACAACAGGGGTACCGTGCCAACAGTGACAGAACCCTTATTTATAAAATACAGCACAGGGATTCAAACAACAGGGTACTGTGCCTACAGTGACATAACCCTTATTTATAATACACAGCACAGGGATTTCAAACAACAGGGGTATCGTGCCTACAGTGACATAACCCTTATTTATAATACACAGCACAGGGATTTCAAACAACAGGGGTACCATGCCAACAGTGACAGAACCCTTATTTATAATACACAGCACAGGGATTCAAACAACAGGGGTACCGTGCCAACAGTGACAGAACCCTTATTTATAATACACAGCACAGGGATTCAAACAACAGGGGTACCGTGCCAATAGTGACAGAACCCTTATTTATAATACACAGCACAGGGATTCGAACAACAGGGGTACCGTGCCAACAGTGACATAACCCTTATTTATAATACACAGCACAGGGATTTCAAACAACAGGGGTATCATGCCAACAGTGACAGAACCCTTATTTATAATACACAGCACAGGGATTCAAACAACAGGGGTACTGTGCCAACAGTGACAGAACCCTTATTTATAATACGCAGCACAGGGATTCAAACAACAGGGGTACCGTGCCAACAGTGACAGAACCCTTATTTATAATACACAGCACAGGGATTTCAAACAACAGGGGTACTGTGCTGACAGTGACAGAACCCTTATTTATAATATACAGCACAGGGATTTCAAACAATAGGGGTACCATGCCTACAGTGACTGAACCCTTATTTATATTACCCAGCACAAGGATTTCAAACAACAGAGGTACCATGCCAACAGTGACAGAACCCTTATTTATAATATACTGCACAGGGATTTCAAACAATAGGGGTACCATGCTAACAGTGACAAAACCTTTATTTATAATACACAGCACAGGGATTTCAAACAACAGGGGTGCCATGCCAGCAGTGACAGAACCCTTATTTATATTACCCAGCACAAGGATTTCAAACAACAGGGTACTGTGCCAACAGTGACAAAACCTTTATTTATAATACACAGCACAGGGATTTCAAACAACAGGGGTGCCATACCAGCAGTGACAGAACCCTTATTTATAATACACAGCATAGGGATTTGAATTGTATGGCTACTGTGTCAACAGTGACAAAACCCTTATTTTATAATACTCAGCAATGGGATTGGAACAACAGGGGTACTGTGCCACTACTAAAAGTGACAGAACCCTTTTGTTTTTCTACACTGCACAGGATGGATTACAATGGCAGGGATCCCAGGTGAAGAGCTTTCTGCTCTGCCTTGCTGCTACCCTCCTCCACACAAACCACTAGCTCAGTCTGTCTCGTTGTCCCACAGGGGTCAGTGCTTGGACCAATACTTTTCAACATATTCATGAGCGACACTGATGATGAATTGGAGGGAAAGGTATGCGTATTTGCAGAGGACACTGAACTCTATAACAGGGTGTACACACAGGAAGGGGCCAAAAGGACTGAGTCGGACCTAAAGAAACTGAAAGAATGGTCCAAGATTTGGCAGTTGAAGTTCAACGCCAAAAAATGCAAAGTCATGCACCTGGGAAAAAGAAACCCAGGACAAAATACACATTGGGAGGTGAAACATTAGTCATCACCGATCTTGAACATGACCTTGGAATCATGGTATCGAATGACCTGATTGTGGGAAGGCAATGTGAAAAGGCATCACAAAAAGCCAGCAGAATCCTATGATGCATACGCAGAGGTATTACAAGCAGAAAGCAAGAGGTGATAATCCCGTTGTACAGGTCTTTGGTGAGGCCTCACCTGGAGTGCTGCGTCCAGTTCTGGAGACCGTACCTTAAAAAGGACATTAACCAATTAGAGTCTGTGCAAAGAAGAGCTACAAAGATGGTCCAAGACCTCCACCATGAGCTCTAGATGACTAGACTTAGGCATTTAAACTTGTACTCATTGGAGCAGAGAAGGGACAGGGGAGATATAATAGAGACCTTTAAATACCTCAAGGGAATCAACTCAGTGCAGCAGCAGAGCCTGTTCAATGAAAATAAAGAAGCACATACCAGAGGGCACAACAGACATTTGGTGGGGGCTAGATTACATAGCAACGCCAGAAAGTTCTTCACAGAAAGGATCGTGGAGCCTTGGAACAGACTACCACAAGAAGTGGTGGAGGCAAAGATGGTTAGGGAATTCAAAATATCTTGGGATAGGCATTGTGGGATACTAAAATAAAGGAGTACATCCTAGGGGCGGATAAACAAACAAACAAGCAGACTAGATGAATCAAGTGTTTCCCATCTGCCGTCACATTCTTATGTTCTTATGTACTCATAGAACTGATATCAGTACTTCAAAGTACAGAACTAGGGATGATCTTAAGTAAAACACAGAAATCTGGGATCACAAGGCACTCCTCTATAATTGTGGAGCACTTTGGACTCAAAAAAATAAGTTTTTGAAATGATTTTTATTGGTTTTCTTGCTCTAGGAAAGCACACAGTTTTTTGTTCTCTCTCTCACAACACTACACTGAGAGATGACCTACTCAGCTTCCTATAGGCTGTTCAGCATCATGTGAGCTCCTCTGAGCAACTTGTGACCTCCAATCCCATACTACAGTGCAAACTTCACCTGGGAGACAAATTTGCCAGTGAAGTTACGGCTTTGCGAATCAGTGGAGCTTAGTCGTGGTGCCTAACTCTGCCAGAAGAGTTTAACTTCGCTTTTTACATGAAGTCGCCACTTACGACTTTGCAGGGCAGAAAAGTTCACAGATTGATGAGAATTCACGAATTATTCTACAAAGCAAATTTTTTCCACATCACACCTCTTGCTGTGTGGTCGGAGCAGCCGAGAGACCAGGGCAATTAAAAAAAGCCCGCAGTTAAAGGGCTTCTCCATCCTGCCTTTTGAGCTGCTGGATTGGCTCATGGTCTTTCCGGGAACTGGGCTTTGTAAGCTCCAAACACAACACTCCTGCCAGTCCTGGTGGTGATTGTTGGAGGTAGTAGCCACAGAATCCTGCTCATGACCCCATCTGGTCCAGTCCAGGCGAGTGTCACATGGTTGGAGCAGCCGAGAGTCCAGGGCAAACAAAGAAAGCCCACAGTTAAAGGGCTTCTCCGTCCTGCCTTTTGAGCCACTGGATTGGCTCACAATCCTTCAAGGGACTGGGCATTGCAAGCTCCAAATGAAGCAATCCTCTTGGTCCTGGCAGTGATCGTTGGGTGGAAAGGCGTTAGTAGTAGCTGCAGAAGCCCCCTCATGACCCCATCTGGTCTGGTCGTGGCAAGTGCTGCGTGGCTACAGTGGCCGAGAATCAATGAGTGATGCCCCTTGGAGACTCTATTAATTTAAAAGAACCAGTACCACACATGTAGATGAATGTCCATTCATCTAATGGGTTTTTGCCTCTTTTACCTATCACATCTTTACATGACTGGCCTCCCCCCCATGCTATTTTTGAACATTGTTAACGTTTTTTTTAATCAGAATATATAACCTTTTTTAGTGTTAAAAATGTTGCAATACTTAAAATTTTACCATGAACGTTATTTAAGTGTGAACAGGCTGATGTGCTGGTTTGTTTTGACTATCAGACTGAACTCTCAACCTCACATTTAATTGCAAAATATCCATCACAAAAATTCTTTAAACATTAATATTTGTATTAGCTCAGAAACATATTGTGTATTAGACTCTACATACAGAAGCAACTTTTACCTAGTGTAAATAATGTACATGTATTTTTCAATTATATAGTACTTACCATTTAGACTTGTGTAACCGAGTTGCCATGCAGATGCTGGAAGTTACTCATTTTTATGTTGGCTCGCACTTGCACGCCAGCCAACATATTGCATTAGTAGCAGATTTGGAGGCGCAGTTACTGTTGGGCGAATGCAGGGCACACATCAGTAGGTGCGTCCCTCATTCCCCAATAAGCCAGCATGCAGGTGCCACACCAGGAATACATAATGTGGTATACACATCTAAGAAAAGGTCCGTTGCAATGAGAGACAAGCTTGTCATGCAGCGGCACCAAAACACGCCCTCCCTACGTGCCTTTCCTGGTGAAACCCTTCGATAAATATGGCGGCGCTGACTGCCGCCGCACAGAGAGACAACTTCAGGGGTGTCCAATCCCCCTGTCAGCATGCCCAACCCACTTCATTTGCAGATGGGGGAGCCCACTCCCCGTTGGCATAATGCACCCCCCCATTTAAAGTGTGTACCGAGGGGTTGCCCAATCCCCCTTGGCATCATGTCCCCCTTTCCCAATTTAATTTGTCAACAGGGGAGACCACTTCCCATTGGCATAATCTCCCCCCATTTGTTGTGTGTCGATGGGGGTGCCCAATCTCGCATCAGCTACACAACCCCCCAAAAAAACATTTAGGTGGCATGCTGGGAGCCCACCCCAGTGTGCCAAATGCCCCAGTAAAATGAAAACGGTCCCGTGATTTTTTTTTTTTTACAACCCGCAAACTAGAAAACAGTCCCTTGTTGAGTCTGGTGGCCCTCCCCCAACCCACGCCCACCCTCTGCTCACCCTGCCTCCCCACATCCCCCCTCACCCCATACTTATCTCCAGAGTACGGTGCAGTGATCTTCAGCGGACCAGGAACATGTCTGCACTCTTCAAAGCCAACTATGAACTGAAGAAATGCTGGTAAGCTGTATAATGGCATACATTTTCAACTTTGGTGCATATCTCAAGCATTTTGGGGAATTTTGGCACCAAATTTTCAACATGGGGTTATTGGGACCCCCCTCGCGAATTCAGTCACTGTCATGGTGTTATTCCATCCTGAAAGGTGATTTCACAGTCACTGCCAGCCTTGGAGTGGGTCTCAAGGTGGTAGCCTGGATAAAAAACTGGCTGGACAACAAGATGCAAAGGGTAATAGTAAACGGAGTCCACAGTGAAGAAAGGAAGGTAACTAGCAGGGTACTGCAGGGTTCGGTACTGGGACCGGTCCTCTATAATGTCTTTATAAGTGACATTGGAGAGCACCTGGAAGGAAAGGTATGTCTCGTTGCAGATGACACAAAGATCTGCAACAGGGTTGATACACAAGGTGTGGTGGAAAGGATGAAAAGGGGCTTGTTAAGGTTGGAGGAAAGGTCAAATATGTGGCAGCTCAGATTCAATGCAAAGAAGTGCAAGGTAATGCATCTGGGAAACAAAAATCCAGGGGAAGAGTACACAATGGGGGGTGAGTTAATAACAACAACAAAAATCGAAAGAGACCTAGGTGTAATTATATCAGATGACCTAAAGGTGAGCAAGCAATGTGAGAAGGCAGTAAGGAGGGCTGGGGGGATACTGAGATGCATAGGGAGAGGCATCAACAGTAGAAAACAGGAAGTTGTTATCCCTCTGTACAGACAGTTAGTGAGACCCCATCTGGAGTACTGCGTGCAGTTCTGGAGACTCCATCTCCACAAAGACAAAGACAGAGTGGAGGCTGTTCAGAGGAGGGAAACCAAATGGTGCAGGGTCTGCACCAGAAGACATATGAGGAGAGACTAAAGCAGCCTAATATGTATACCCTTAAGGAAAGGAGGGAGAGGGGGGACATGATAGAAACTTTCAAGTATCTCAAGGGAATTAACAAAGTACAACAGGGTAGCATCTTTCAGAAGAAGAGAAGTGCAAGAACAAGGGGGCACAATTTGAAGATAGAGGGGGACGGTGCAGAGGTAATGTTA
This sequence comes from Neoceratodus forsteri, assembly GCA_016271365.2. Taxonomy (NCBI): domain Eukaryota; kingdom Metazoa; phylum Chordata; order Ceratodontiformes; family Ceratodontidae; genus Neoceratodus; species Neoceratodus forsteri. The sequence continues at coordinate 737,012,226 of CM057454.1, forward strand.
GAAAGTATTTTTTCACAGAGAGGGTTGTGGATGCATGGAACAGCCTTTCTGAGGAGGTTGTGGGTCAGGAACAGTGGGAGCATTCAAGAATGCATGTGACAGGCATAAGGCAATTCTAGTGGGAAGTAGGAGGCAGTAAGCTGTTGATTAACTAGAATCTGCAGCTTATCCAACAGGTAGGGAAATGGGCAGACTAGGTGGGCCAAGCGGTCCTTATCTGCCATCAAATTCTATGTTTCTATGTTTCTATCACCTTTCGGGGGCTGATTAACAGAACGACAGTGCCACTGTTCATGAGGGGGTCTCTCAAAAAGCCTATGTTGCAAATTTGGTGAAAAAAATCCACAAAATGGCTATTTTACGAGAGTGCATTGCACAGTTTCCATGCATGCTCATAACTTCATGAATTTGTAATATTTTCACTCTAGATTTTCAAAATTGCCATTTTTACACACCTCCTTATGAACAGTACAGCTGTCATTTTACATATCCTGGCCAAAACGTGTTTTCGCACATCTGGCGCAGAATATCACGGTCGCTGTGCGAAATCAGTTTTTGAGACAGTTTGAGAAAATGACGGTGATGCTGTTCATGAGCAGAGGTCCCAAAAATGGCTATGTTGAAAATCTGGTGATGAAAGTCCATAAAATGACTGTGTTACAAGGTGCATTGTGCAGTTTTCACACACCCTTGTAACTTCGCAAATTTTCTATATTTTCATGCCAGATTTTCAACACTGGCATTTTTTCACACCTCCTTATGAACAGTACAGCTGTCAGTTTTCATAGCCTGCCCAAAATGTGTTTCCACACCTGTGGTGCGCAATGGCTTGGTCGCTGTGGGGAATCAACTTTTGGGACAGATTAACAAAATCACAGTGCCACTGTTCATGAGGGGAGGTCCCAAAATGCCTATGTTGAAAATGTGGCTAAAGAAATCCCAAAAATCATTGGGGTACGGACCTGTGTTGTGCAGTTTCTATGCATGCTCATGACTTCACCAATTTTTCATATTTTCACTCCAGATTTTCAACTTTACCATTTTTTTACACCTCCTCATGAACAATACAGTTGTCATTTTTCACATCCTGCCCAAAATGTGCTTTCATCCCTGTGTCACCAAATGGCATAGCCACTGTGCAAAACCACCTTTCAGCTAACAAACTGATTATGCTACTCTTCGTGTGAGGTAGGGTCACAAAAAGCCTATGTTGAAAATTTGGAGTGAAAATACCAACAAACGCCTACGACGTTAGGGTTTTTAACTGTAACACCCCACCCTGTAGAGACTGACAGGTGTCGGGGTGTGACTTGGGATCATTGGCTGTAATGCTCATGCCATTCCACCCCCACCCCCACCCTGCACCCAGTGACAAGCCTAGAGGTGTGCCTTGCAGTGTTTGGCCCTGAAGTTCACCCCATCCTCCTATACTGCATCTGTCTCAGTGTATTTCCTTATGGAATGGGGTAAGTATAAGGCCCAAAGACCCCAAAGCACACCATTTCACTTGTCAGTGTCTGCAGGGTAGGGTGAGGTAAAATGGCATGAGCGTTATAGCTGACGACCCAAAGGCACACCCCAACGCCTGTCAGTCTCTGCAGGGTGGGGGGTGGGGTTGGCGTCAGTTCAATACTTCAATGCCATTCCTATTATGCATCTCTGACTCCTGCACTACCAATGCCAATGCCAGCGAGACAACATTCGGCATTGACAAATGCTTGTTACCACTCCTGCTGTGTGCCCTCGGGGGCAACAAGCAAGGCTGAGGGGCCTGGGCTCATGAAACTCTTTAGCTGGGGGAGACGCTGCAGAAAAGGACAGGGGAATAGTGCAATGCCTCCAACCAGAGAAAGATAAGTGGGCCAGGACACACATATTATACTGGCACCTGGAGAGCAGTACTAACCCATCTCCCCACAGGATATTGGACACCCTCTGAAATCAATCAATACCCGTGCTTCAGTTTTGGTAAAACAATGCTTTGTTCACTATTAAATAGCAATCTCTAATAATACGATCACACACCAGAGTAAGAAAGTAACAACAGGACTTTATCTGCAAGCACTGATCCAGTGAAAGAGGGATTAAGCAACTGTCAATAAGGGTAATTGTTGGACAATCCAGCAGTAATAACTGCTTGCAAACAATTTTGTTGTTCACAGGCACAGACAATCCAGCAGTAATAACCGCTTGCAAACAATTTTGTTGTTCACAGGCACAGACCTCTAGCTGTAACACAGGCCTTCCCCTTACCCACACGCAGAATCCCATTGGCCAGCTGTACTGTTAGGCCCCATTACCCTCATTAGCCATATCTCACAGTAATAATAATTCTATCCAGAATGTCACTTTTAAGAAATATTTACTTTACTGCAGTTTAAACCAGTTACTGGGTTCTCAGGCTAGTTAACATCAGCAGGCCTGACATTTTGATGCATGGGATCTTGCATTGCGGTGCAGTTTGATGTTAAAGCAAGCTTGCTGCAATACCCCATGCGACTGACTTCTGCTAGCAAACACTGAAAAAGGAAATTGTATGCCAAGAGGGAAAACTGAAATCCAAAAGGAAATTGAATGAAAGGATCTGATGAAAGGCTCTGATGATATGGTTAGTAGTGAAGACATTTTCAGACTAAAGGGGGAGGATCACGAGGGGGGACAGTCTGGAATTGGAGGGCAGGCAGTGGTGCGAGTGGTAGACAAGAAGTACAGGAACTCAGGTACTGACAATTATGAAATACAGAATGAAGATCTTCAATCTAAAGGATAGCGGTGTCAAGGCACAACTATCTAATCTGATGCTAGCAGATTCAGACAGAGATATTAAAGTATTTCTAGGAAAATAGCATTGTTGTACAAGTCAAATGGTGTTATGGAAACCCTGATAGCAGATCACAGATCCAGAAACTGTCACTATGTTGCTAGCTTAAGAATTTCAGTTTTAGTGACAGTGGGAAGAAGTACAGGAACTCAGTTCCTGCTGCAAAAAAGGTACAGGAACTGAGTTCTTGTGCATTCCTGCTCACTTTCATCACTGAGGGCGGGTACATTCAAGAGGTAAATGAAGAGGTACTAGTTCACTGAAAAGGTGGTAGCAAGGTGAAATCAGCTGCTAGAGGAGGTAATATAGCTGAAAACCATGGTCAGTTTTAAGAGTGGATGGGGCAGGGTCAAAGGAAAGATCAAAACTGAGAGGAGTCTGGGGAAGGGAGGGGAGGGTTGGTGGGTGGACTGTGAGGCTAAATCAGGTGGATGGAAAATGGGTGGGGGGCAGCTGCAGTAGATTAGACTGGGAGCTGCACACTTGAGCAGACTTGATAGACCTTTGTGGCCTGTATCTGCTGGTATTTTCCTATGTTCGTATGTATATTCGTATGACTCTGGCTGGCTAGACCAGCTTTCACACATCTGATGATGCAATTGGCTTGGGCTGGCTGAGGTTCTCTGGAGCAATCCTTCACAGCAGGCTTCAGGTGTGGGCTAGCATCAATGATTCAAAGCAGACAGCAGCTACATGGAACTGAAGTAGGCCTTAGCTTGGGCCTAGATGCATTTGCTCACAGCAGTGTCCCGCTGCTCAGCTGTCACAGCAATGATGTAGTGGTAAAGTTCCAGGTGAGGCCTAGACTGAGGTGCTCCCTCGCCCCCTTCCTCAGATTGTACTCCCGATCAAGGGTACCAGCTACCCAGAGCCTGACCTCCTGGCCTCCCCCTTCCCTCAGTCACAGACAGACATATGAAGCAGGGCTGATCTTCATCCTCTTATTTCCATCAGTAATTCCTGAAGATTCTTTCTGCAGTAACTCTCTCTCTTTCTCTGCATCACTTCTGTTCAGAGCACTCTGCAGGCAAACACAGTGATTTAGTTAGAAGTGATCTCCTGCAGTTCTGAACAGTGCAGCAACAGGTTTGGTTTCTGAGTCTAAGACTCAATTTCTTCCTCCTTAGTATTTCTGTTTCTTTGAAATGTCTGAGCAGAACTGCCTGAAACCCCTCCTAGCTTGTGGGAAGTTTCCAGTGCAGAACCCAGACATTCAGTCACTGTTCCAGCTATCAGTCACAGTTCTGCCCCTTGGATTGGTGCAAAAAGGGTATCAAGCACTCTGCCTCTCTGTCCCCCAGTGTACTTTAGGGATTTCTCTGAGACTCTCAGCCTCTGATTAGCTGGTCCTGGGGTCAGGGATTGTCAGATGGTGATGTCCATGCTACAGTACTGATGAGGCTCGTAAAACATATTTGCTTATTCTAAAAGTTCTATGCCTGAACACTAACAATTCTTTGGTTTTAACAGTTTGCATGATGGAAGTTGTAATCCTGTTCATCAAGCGAGGGTGGTGGCAGTCTGGTTGGTCATCTTCAAGTATTGGGGCACTCCTTTCCATGGTGGCATAGAGCATAAGACTATTATTAGCTCCAAACTCCTCTTTATTACCTGGCCTCCAACACCTGTCCCAGCTGGAGAACACAGACAGCGCAGGGGAGCCCACCCTGAGCTTCCAGGGGACCAACAGGTCAGCCCCACCCAGGAGGGTTGCACTCACCTTGGATTGATTCCCTCTGAATTTCATTATCCATATGTGTAGGCATGAGTGGTTCTGGCTTGTATTTTATTTCCTTTGGTAGAGGTGCACTGTTATTTTATGTTGCTCCAGTACATGACACTTGATTTTTGTGAAATACAGTTGTTTTCCTTATCCAAACTCATTTACTGTGATTTCAGAATGAATGTAAAACCCTAAAAATCACCATGATTTCAATTTACAAGTACTGCTAGACTATGCAAATGTTAATTTTCTGAGACCAGCTGACATTCAACTCATGCTCAGTCATTTTCCTGTCAAGAATATTTCCTCACTGTTTTATGTCTGCTAAGATTTTCACCCTGATCTTCTGAGTCATAGGTAACTGTTAGTTGTTCCAAATACTGTAGCTGCACGCAAGTCAATGGCAGGAAGTATGGAGTATAGTTTAAGTCACACGTTCAACCAAGAAAGAATGTGACTGGGGTTCAAATCTCAGCAGGCGCGTATACAGTATATTACAAGCTGCTGTATCTAAAACACAAATATTCATTCCTGATCAGAAGACATCGTGGCACTGTATATTTTTGCACACTGCACTCAGATTCAACTTAGAAAAAGACCTCCATATCTGTGTTCAGCCTGTAGAATGAATTCAATTTTCAAAACATTTGAAATTAGTTGAGTGTTTTACCTTCTAAATGCTCAGTTACAGCAAAGCTATTATTTCAGTACAGTGATAGTTTTACTTTAAATTTAGTGTGCTTTCTACTCTTGATCTCTCATTATCAGCCATTCTCTGTTCCCCAGCCCCGTCAACCCCTATCCCTGGGACTTACCTCCAACCTGTACAGTGCTCCACAGTTCCCCACCATGGATGAGCCTCCTGGGTTCCCCAGGCCCAGGAGGAGTTTAGTCCAATTGTGGTCAGCAGTCCAGTGAGGGGTGCGGGGTCAGAGAAGAAATAGGTGGCTTCATTCTGCTAAGATCAAGGGAGTTTTCCTTCCCCTTGTTTCCTACCTGAGTACCTTGTGGGCAAGGACTAAGTGGCTATTCACAAACAGGCATGCAGACACCCTAGCCAGGAGGTACTCTGCCCACCCCTCTTGACTCCACTTGCATTGCCACCTGTTGTTACCCAGGTGGCAGTACTACAGTGGAGTGCACAGATCTCCCTTCCCAAAGAAGGAGAGTTTCCTCTGGGATGCTCGGTCTTCCTCTTCCTGGCCTGCTAAAGATGACTCGGGCTTGCTACCAAGCCTGGGATGTCAGCAGTATCACTACCGCTGCACAGATGGGATGGCTAGTAAAGTGATAATTTTTAGCAGATTTTACTTTTCCATCTTAGTGTCTGGCTTTACAGGCACGAAACTTACCTAAAAGTCAACAGGGGGGTAGCTTAATTTAGAAGCAAAGAAATATAGAATGTGTTGCCAGAAAGTGACTGATAGTCCATTGAATCTGCTCATATTATACTACCTCACCCCTGATGTAGTCTCCTGGGAGGGTTGTCTCCTTCTTCCCTCCTACCAACAGTCCTCCTTCAAGTTCCACCAAGTAAGGACTCTGAGTCCTTTTACTCTATCCCTGCCATGTCTGAACCCATTTATAGTACCTGCCTCCACACCTTCCACCAGCAGTCTGTTCCATGGCTCTACCCCCAGTGAAATAGATTTGAGGCTAAGTTAAAACCTATGAAGCAGGTGACTAGGGTTCTGTCCCCACAAGAAGCATAAATATTGTAAACTATCTCAGACATAAGGAGCCCGAAATTCAGACAAGCATGCTAGCACTGTCACTGTGCTGTGCCTAAGGGCCCCGATATTCAGACAGGCATGCTAGCAATGTCACTGTGCTGTGTCTAAGGGGCCCGATATTCAGACAGGCATGCTAGCACTGTCACTGTGATGTGCCTAAGGAGCCCGATATTCCAACAAGCATGCTAGCAATGTCACTGTGCTGTGTCTAAGGAGCCCGATATTCAGACAAGCATGCTAGCACTGTCACTGTGCTGTGTCTAAGGGGCCCGATATTCAGACAGGCATGCTAGCACTGTCACTGTGCTGTGCCTAAGGGCCCCGATATTCAGACAGGCATGCTAGCAATGTCACTGTGCTGTGTCTAAGGGGCCCGATATTCAGACAGGCATGCTAGCACTGTCACTGTGATGTGCCTAAGGAGCCCGATATTCCAACAAGCATGCTAGCAATGTCACTGTGCTGTGTCTAAGGAGCCCGATATTCAGACAAGCATGCTAGCACTGTCACTGTGCTGTGTCTAAGGGGCCCGATATTCAGACAGGCATGCTAGCACTGTCACTGTGCTGTGTCTAAGGGGCCTGATATTCAGACAAGCATTCTAGCACTGTCACTGTGCTGTTTCTGTGCTAGTGCTTGTGCCAGTCCCTTAACATGCCATATTCAGAGGCATTGCGCTGGTGCTGTATCCTAGGAATATTGGGCAGACTGCCCACTGTGCAAGTGACAAGCACTGACACAGTGCAATGCAGCAGCGCATCTCTGAATATAGCACTGAGGATAGCACTGAACAAGGGGGGGGGCATGCAGTGGCACAACCCTGACTAGAACACCAGGTACAGAGCTGCACACTGAGAGTGGCTTTGGGTGGGAGAGGAGGGCACCAAAGTCAGACACATGACACAGCAGAATATTTATCAGAAACAAACTTTACTAAACAATCAATCAATCAATCAATCAATCAAACTTTATTTAACCAGGCGTAGACACCATTGAGCAAGCTCATTTTCAGGGTGGTCCTGGACATCGACTGGTTACAGGCAAGGGTAAACAAAGCACAAAAATACATGTGGGGTATCACATCAGATGACAGTATTACAGCAGTTCGGAAGGGGCAGTAAAGCAATAACATGTGTACAAAAAATACATGTGGGATATCAGACAGGTCATAATATACCAGATGACAATATTACAAGCAGATTGGGAGAGTCAGGAAATCATCAGCATGTGTATAATGAATCAGGCATGTGTAGAAGATGTGGGAGAGAGAGGGGGGAGAGAGAGAGAGAGAGAGAGAGAGAGAAGGTAAGGAAGAGAGGGGTGAGGAGTGATAGAGTAAGTAGCTACACAAGCCATTGTATGGATACAAGAGGTGACCGGCCAGAAAATTTTGGAAATACAATGCTAAACAAAGGTCCGCACTGGAAGGATGTAGGGTAGGTAGTCAGGTGAAACTTCTTGGGACTTACTGGCTTGTTGATGCCCATACATGTGCTTCTGTGTGTGGGCTGATGTATAATCAGTTGAGGTATTGGGGGGTGGTAGAGAAAGAGGGAGCGAGGGGGGGGAGAGAGAGAGAGAGAGAGGGAAAGAACAAGAAGGAAGGTACAAGTGCTGGATGCCCCATAACTTGGGAGTTAAGTGTAGCTATGAGCCCAATAGCTCAAAGGAAGTGTTGGCGGTTAAAGGAGCTCGGTCACCTAAAGCAGTTGCAGGTTTCAATCAGGTAGTCAGTTAACATTGCTTTGAAGGTAATTGGACCAGGGAGGGTATAACGTTTTAGGGAGCTTTGCATGGTATTCCATAGGGAAGGGAAGGAGTAATTGATTGCAGCCGAGCCATGAGATGTTTTTGTTCTGGGTATCCTGAAAGCAAAGTATGGAGAAAGGCGCCTCAAACTAAATAGGCACCGCCGTGTCTTCTCGAAAAGGTTCGAGATGTACGCCGGAAGCTTATCAGGCAACAGGCCATACAACAGAAACAAAGACGGTAGCAACAATGGCAAACACAGAAATAACACAAAATGGGCAACCACCCATAAAAAGAGGGGGAAACAAAACAGTGAACAACTGTCTGTACAAAGGGGGGACAACAAAACAGGGGCAACCACCTGTAACAAGGGGGTTTCCCAAAACCAAAATGGGGCAACCGTCCATGGGTGGGTCAACACAAAAGGGACACTCACTCCTCAGCAGTTGCAAAATCCATATCACAGGTTCTCCATCAGTGCTGGTGGTAAAGCAGTGTTTTTGTCACAAACAGGAATTAAAGAGGCTTTTTAGAGACAACATAGGTGGGGTAAGCTGTGGTGAAACTTGGTGAAATAGTGTATTTATTATTATCTGTAGAGTAAATTGAGATCAGCCACAGTAGCCCACATTTAACTGCCCTAATAAACAATTGTGTCTTGCCCTGTAGTTTGGGGGCTGGGTGAAAATTGTTTGGTCTGGGGCCTCAGTTAGGTGATAATTGGAGGAGGGACTGAGTGAGTCACATTTCTGATTACAGATTAATTTTGTTATGGTCTAGAAACAGTGTGGGTATAGGTACCTTGTGAATAGGAGCAGGTGGTGGCAGCGCCAACCCCAAAGCACCAGGAACCCCAGTAGCACTGTCCCCATAGCCAGCCAGGAGACTGGGCCAGCAAAAATAGCACACATGTGCTAAGCCCCTATTCACTAAGGGAGCCATGCAAATGACCCCATTGGGCATGCAAGACACTATTGGCCATTAGCATGCCCATTATGAGCCTATTTGTATGGCTCATGGGTAGCTTAGCATGCCCCCCCTCACCAGCCCATGCTCCATGCAGCCACATACCATGATGATCCACTGCCCCCCCATCCTCTGATTGCTCTCCCCAATTATGTTATTCCCTTGCAGTCTAATGGTGCCTCCCTCCCCGATTGCCGACTCATATTAAAAACTAATGTTTCCATAGTGTAGTGGTCCCTGTCTGGTCCCTGATTGCGCACTCGATATTCTAAAATCATTTGTCATATTGTAGGGGTTCCTTCCTGGGCCTGATTGCCCACCCGATATTGTAAATTAATTTGCCATAGTGAAGCGGTTCTTCCCCGATCGCCCACTTGATGTGTAAATACTGTTTTCCATAGTGTAGTGGTCCCTCACCCCTCCCTGGTCCCCAGTAACCAGCTCTATCAGTAAATACACATTCCATAGTGTAGTGGTCCCTCCCTCCTCCCCGGTCACCGATCGTCGACCCTGTCAGTAAAAACACATTTCCATAGTGTAGTACTCCCCTCCTCTGTCCCCAATCACCAACCCTATAAGTAATAAAACATTTCCATAGTGTAGTGGTCCCTCTCCGGTCACCGATCGCTGTCCCCAGTGTGGTAAATGCCAGTCCCTGGTAGTCTAGGGTCTCTCCCCCACCCATCCAGTGTGATCCACCACCCTGATCCCCCCATCCCAACCCATGAACTGTGACCAGCACAACCCTCCTCACACTACTGCAGCTGGCCGCCAACTGAGCCCTTAGGGAGCGTGTACTGTATACAGTATGGCTCACTGATTCCTTGAGGGCTCAGCAGGTGGCCAGCTGTGGTGGTGTGAGGAGGGCTCTGTGGTCACCAATTACAGATTGAAATGGGGGAAGCGGGGTATTGGGTCTCACTGGACAGGGTGGAAGGGTGGAGGGAGGGACCCTAGACTACAGGGACTGGCATTTACCACATTTAGGGATGACGATTGATGACCAGGGAGGGACCACTACAATACATTATGAAAATGTTTTATTACTTATAGGGTCGGCGATCAGGGACTGGGGAGGGGGTACAAACCACTACATTATGAAAAATAGTATTTACACATTGGGTGGGCGATCAGGGACTGGGGAGAGACTGCTACACTATGGCAAATGATTTTCAATACTGGGTGGGTGATCAAGGACCTGGGAGGGACTGCTACACTATGGCAAATGATTTTACAATATCGGGTGGGCAATCGGGGACCAGGGAGCGACCTCTACAATATGGCAAATGATTTTACAGTTTCGGATGGGTGATCAGGGACTGGGGAGGGAGGTGGGGTGGCCGCAGTACCTCTGCAACTACTACGGGTGTGCAGATTACCATCAGGTTTTTGTCTGTGGTAATATCTCTATGCAAGGGCCTTCGCAAACGTGGAGCAAAAACTCTGTGAATAGTACTGCGTGGATATGCAGGTCCCTTCCCCTTCATTTGCATTGTGGCCCCCTTCCCAACTTTGCCCAGGTGCAAACACAGTTTGCCTGGGCAATCTGGGCTTTGTTGGGTTCATGCCCAAGCAAAGTTTTGTGAATCTGTCCCCATGTCCTTTTCCTCCTTCATCTCCAGAGGTCCATACCATGTGTAGTTCTTACCACTGTTTTTCCTCCCGATGTATAGCAGGTGGATGCCTGGAACAGTCTTCAAATGGAGGTGGTGGGTTGAAACCAACAGTGGGCTTCACGTATGCTCAGGAAACGTACAGAGGAATCTTGGTAGGAAAGTGGGAAGGAGATAGCCAGAAATCAGGTAGTTTCTGCCTGCAAGGGTACCGGAAGATGGTAAAAGCTGAGAGGGCTGAGAATCAAAAGGGCACTTATGAGGGTACAAAGGGCACTTTTTCTATACTAGTTTTTACTATACAGAAATAAAAAGTGGAGGGCCTACCGCCCCTTTCGCCCCCCCAGTTCCGGCACCTATGTCTGCCTGGACAATATAGGCAGGGTAAAATGGAAATATTAGGTGGACCAAGTGGTCTTCATCTGCCAAGAAATTCTGTATTTCAATGTTTCTACCTTGCATTTTGCTACATTAAGCTGGCAATTCAAGGAGTTTGATCAATCATTAAGTTTGTTCAGGTCCCCCTGAAATTTTTACCCACTTTCAAGGAAATCCACCACACAGGCTGCCTTAATGTCATCAGAATACTTTTGCTGCATGAGACCCCAACTTCTAGATCACTGATGAAAATGCTGAATAGCAGTGGCCCCAGTGCTATCCCTGAGGGATACTGTCTGTCCCCTTTCCACTCAGACTATACACAAATCGTGCATAAGGTAGGCTGGGACTTCCTCATCCCAACCTACCTTGTGCATGTTTTGTGTATAGTACACTCATATACTCTGTCCAGCTGTTTGTCATGTGCAGTAGTATCAAAGGCCTTGCTGAAGTCCAAATAGACAATATCCACAGCCCTGTCCTTCTCCCTGGTCACACCCTCAAATAAGGTAAGCAGGTTGGTTTGATACAATCTGACCCTCATGAAGTCACACTGAGTGGGGGCAAGGATTATCTTCTGCTTATAGGTCATGTAATATTCTTCAGTCTACAGAATGTTTTTAGCAGAACTATGGAGTTTACTATTGTCATTCATGAAGAGATATACAGCCTGGAAACTTGTGTAAAATAACATCTATGTACAATACATACATACTGTACATTGGACCAGGAAAAAAAAAAATCACACTGTACAACAGGTCCAGTTTACCAAGGACTAATACGAGTCCAAACTTTTCTTCATACAACACAGCATTTCTCCCCTAATGTTTTAAAGGGGACAGGAATAGTTGTGGACAAAATTGTACAAATTCATTTTGTGCACTTTTGGGGAAAATGTGCCATGTTTGTGAATTTTGGTGCAATTTCTTGAAATGACTATATTATATTTAAAAGCCCCGCTTCTTCATAGCATTATATTTGTTTAATCAAATAATGCACATTCTAATTCAGTCTGTGCAAATTAAGTGGTGACATTTTATTTATTTTTTTTATTTTAGTCTTTGGTAACCGGGTAAGACATGATTCACCTAGATATTAACTCGTGATATTGGAGCCATTTTTTGCTAACCATGCAGGATTTGGCACAATTTGAATGAAACCGCAAATTTCATAACAACTTTGCAAATAAAATGCACACTTTCAAAAAATGCACAATATTGCTATGTAAAACAAGCACAATCTCTATGAAAAGCATCTTTTCAGATGGGGAGGGAGACATGGCTGGATTAACTGTTGTGCAAAGCATGCCGCTGCGTAGCGTCCATGTATTCTGGAGGCCCTCTTGGTAGCTGTTTTCTGTATGAGAATGTAGAGCATTTATTTTTTTCTGTCCATAATATTTTATTCCTGTTCTGCAACTGGCCTCAATCTGTCTCTGAGGGGTTGGAACTTGGGAGGGGGTGGGGTTGACCTGAGCCTATCGCTGAAAGCAAGGGAAAGCACTTGGGGAGGCACAAAAATGTTCAGCTGAGGCAGGGTGCAGTCCATTCATCTGTTACTGCTGGTTTTTATTGTTTTCTACAATAAAAGTTTTGTTATCCTGAATGCAACGTTGTATGTTTCTCCTTGCACAAGTGGAGACTGAGGAGCCAGGCTCGCAAGAGACAGTAAGCGTTCAATTTGCTTTTGTCACTAGTCTGTGCTGCTTTGAGCCACCTTTTTCAGTGACCACCTGTCACATATGCTGACATCAACTGAGATCCGAACAGATGACCATTAATCCCACCACCTGACCGCAGCTGCTTTTTGCAGTTAAGCACAGAACTGGAGCGCATTTATTGTGCACATGCACCCTGGGATTTTAGCACTATTTTGAAGATCTCGTGAAGTCGAAGGATAGTTGGTTACGGCCAGTGTCATTTGTTTGCCTTTAATTTAAGGCCAGAGATGGAGCCGAGTAGTTGAGGCAGGTCAGAGCAGCTGCTCTGAGTGGCAGTGAAGTTCAGGATGAACCACAGCCTGCAGATGGTTTAGGTCCTCAAGGTTGAGTGTTTGCATAGACAGCCCAGCAGCTACTATGAGCTGAAATGGAGACAGAATTGGCACCGAGGAGGGGCCACAAATCATTCAGTGAATGAGCAGTGAGACTGTCATTTATTTTGGTGGGTGAGACTCCGGATGACCGGCATTTGGTGGGTGAAGGCAGTGGTTTCAATTGGCTGTTGTCTGCCAGTTTACTGGAGGACTGGAAACCAAGGATATGAATGTACACCAGGGTCTGGTAGAGCTGTGGTGGATGACTGATGGAGCCAGAGGCAGCCGGCAAGCACTATGAGGCATCAGGCAACAAGGCAGCTAAAATATATGAAATCATCAAAATGGACGCCATTTGAAGGATTTTTAAGTTGTACTTCATGGAATGCTATTAATAGAAGAGGAGTGGGCTCAGCTACTCCCTTCAATTTCAGCAGTTAATTGTTTGGGTGTGTGGCTTGTGAATTTGTGTTCAATAATAGAGTCATTTGTCACTGACACGTTGGTCATCATTACATAGATGTATACATACATTGACAGTGTCAGCAGATAAGGGCCTACAGCCCACCCAGTCTGCCCATTTGAGTTTGTAAGTTCTCTTTATGTTTTCCTAGAAGTCTGTTGCCCCTTACCCCTTACCCCTTACCCCTGACCTCCAGAATTCCTTTATGTCTATCCCATGCATTCTTAAATCCTGTGATTGTTTCAGCCCCCACCACTTCCTCTGGCAGGGTGTTCCACTTGTCCACCACCCTTTCTGTGAAGAAATTCTTCCTCATGTTTCCTCTGAATTGTCCTCCCTCCAATTTCAACCCATATCCTCTAGTCCTGGAACATCTTTTTTGATTACAAATAGTGTATTCCTGCACCCTATTCCTCCCTCTAAGATACTTGTATGTCTCTATCGTATCCCCTCTCTCCCTCCTCTCCTCCAGGGAGTACATATTCAAGTCCTTCAACCTGTCCTCATAGGACTTGTGATGCAATCCATGTACCATCTTTGTTGCCCTCCTCTGAACCTTCTCTACCCTGACTATGTCCTTACATAGGTAAGGTCTCCAGAACTGTACACTGTACTCCAGGTGGGGCCTCACTAGTGTCTTGTATAGTGGAATTATGACCTCCCCTTTCCTGCTGGTGATGCCCCTGCCTATGCATCCCAGCATCTTATTTGCTTTATCTGCTTCCTTGTCGCACTGTTTCCCTACCTTGAGGTCATCAGAGATGATAACCCCAGGATCCCTTTCCTGCTTGGTGCATGCTATATCCTTGCCCCCCCAACTGATATATTGAGCCAGGGTTTTTATGCCCCATATGCATTATCTTACACTTCTTTGCATTGAATTTCAGCTGCCAAACCACCCATTCTTCAGGTTTCTGAAGGTCCCTTCTCATTCTGTCAACACCATCTGGTGTGTCTACTCTGTTACAGAGCTTTGTGTCATCAGCGAACAGGGAAATTCTGCTTTCTAGGGCCTGTGCAATGTCACTGATGAAGATGTTAAATAGGACCAGTCCCAGCACTGATCCCTGTGGTACCCCACTGGTCACTCTTCCCTCTGTGGAGTGACAGCCATCTACTACCACCCTCTGTGTCCTGCCACCCAGCCAGTTACCTACCCACCACACTACTGTCCTACCCACACCCATATTCCCCAGTTTGTGTAATAGTCTTCTATGTGGCACAGTGTCAAAGGCCTTGAGGGAAGTCCAGATAGGCCATGTCCACTGCCCTCCCCTGATTCACCTCCCTAGTCACCCAGTAGAAAAATTTAATGAGGTTGGTCTGACATGACTTCCCCCTGGTGAAACCATGCTGCCTTGGGTCCTGTAGTCCATTGACAACCAGATGTTCCACCAATCTCTCCTTCACTAGTGCTTCCATGATCTTCCCCACTACCAAGGTGAGGCTGACTGGTCTGTAGTTCCCCGCTTACTCTTTGTTCCCACTTTTGTATAAGGGGACTACATCTGCTGTCCTCCAGTCTTTGGATACCTCCCCTGTTTCCAGTGATTGGCTAAACAGGATTGCCAGAGGTTCAGCCACCACCTCTCTTAGTTCTTTAAGGACCCTGGGGTGCACTCCATCAGTCACTCTGGACAATCTGGGGCATTAGGTCTCACAATGTAGAATACATCAAACAAGGTTACAAGCTCAGAAAAAAGACACTACGGAAACAACTGCTTTATGTATAAAGTGTAATTCTGCATCATAATGTTATGAATTTCTGCTATAAAATCTGAGTTGACAGCACGTTCCCTGTGTGGGTAGTACCATTTCATATGGAATGGATGTGGGGCAGAGCAATTTTAAAGGCTCAAATGTTGAGGGAAGACCTGGAAATGTGTGAATAACCTATACAGAAACAAATATAGTATATGTAAATTATTTAAACAGACACAAGAATTTTAATTGAATAGCGTCTTGAATGTAGTTGTTGTTTAGGACAACCTTTGAGGGTGGGGATAGGGAGAAGGGCAGGGTGACTGAGGACAGGGGTTAGGACAAGGGCAAAAGGGCAAGATGAGGGTAGTGGGGGGAGCCCATGGTTACTGTTATGCATAGGGCCCATGACAAGGTAAACCCGGCACTGGAGGATGGTGTTTGCCATGAATCCTTTGTATTCTACACTGAGCATGCTCCAGAGTTGGTCAGCCATCATATGTATACATTCAAGAGAGAACTGTCAGAGCAGTCAGACTTATAAAGTTTCAATCGTGTTCAATCTTCTGTCAAAAAAAATCCTAAAATACATGTTTTCCTTTTGAAATCTGCAAGGAAAGAGTGGCAATTATTTTTGTGATGCTGTTATTTCATTCACTGTAGTTTATAGTGTTTAGTAAGGATAAATTTTCATATTTCAAAACAAGCAACGAAGGAATTCTTTTCTTTTTTGCGACTTCCTAAAAACACCATATTGAACAGGGGGTCCTGCATCCTGCATTGCAATGCCATAAGCTTGCAGAGCTAATAATAATTCTGCAGCACTGATATACACCATGTACTGGTAGCACTGTCTTTAGCAGTCCTGGAAATGTTTGCGTTAGCTAGTACAAATACAAGCACAGCATTTCGTTAAACCAAACTGTGTCACTGTTTTGAGTTTTTTCCTTTTTTCAAATTTTGTTTAGTCTCTTTCTGGGGCCACAGGCTGAGACCTCCAAGAGAGCTTCCCCATGCCTGAAACCCTTCTGCAACCACTCCCAGTTCCCACACCCACCTGCGGCACACTCTGTGCTGCCCCCCCAGCTCACACCTGGGGCTGGGTATACCATTAGCCTCTTTGGCATTTCTTCCTCTCAGTCATCTGGTCCAGCCAGGGTGGAGGTGAAGATGTGGATTGGTTCATGGAGTGGAGCAACCAGGGTCCGGCATGAGAGTGGGCCTGTGCACTCTTTTACCATTTCCTCCTTGCTGCCCTCTAGGACCATGCATCAAGATTGGCTGCTGGCTAGATGTGATGCAGCCCAGCCAGTGGTACACTCCACTGGTCCCTCCCACCACTTTTGTATCCCCCTGCATCACCACCTGTGGTCACCCAGGTGGCAGTAAAGCAGCGGGATGTGAAGCCTTCCCTCCCTGGAGGAGGAGAGTGTCCTGTGGGATGCTTGATTCTCCTCCCCCCGGCTGGCATTCCAACAGCCAAGGCTTGTTCCTGGACCCAAGTCGCCGGTGTAACAGGTGGTAGTGTTACCACTGCATCAGAAGGCCGGCAATTCAGTTCTGATATTAAATGAAAATTGTGATATTTCATTTAAGACTTGAACAGCTACTAGAAATACACTCCACACACTGCTAAAGGGAGGTCCTGCATCCTGTGCAGTTACACAGTATACCTGCAATGTTTGGAATACAATTTCTCAACCCTTCTGAATCATAACTAACAAAGTAACACCTTGTTGGCTTCTGCCCCCTCTCCCCCATTAGCCACTCATATGTTAGACTTAAAAGACATTGCAGAGGGATCACAGGTGTTAGAATGTTGGGGCCAATATGGCCATGGCCCTGTCAGTTTTTGCAGTCTTGATAATGTGTAACTAGGGAGGACTGCACATTTAAAATGCTGCATGTGAACTAAACTGGATTTTACTAAATACTCCCTTTGTGGCTTGCAGGGTGTCAGCAGAATTTTGTAAAGTGAAGACCAGCGTAGTGTTGATGGTGGTGGACTGGGGTCATGGCCTACTGAGCTGGGGCACAGTGTTCAAACTTTAGAACTGAAAATGAAGGGCCAGGCTTTCTGGGGCAGACATCAAGGTATTAGTCACAGGGAGATGCTGTCAGTTGGTGAGGGGGAGTTACTACATGTATTACAAATTCACAAAAAATAAGGGTGTGGAGGAACCCATTCAACCGGGGAGGGGAGATTTACCCCTTACATCCTTTGCCCAACCACTTTTCAGACCCTTCCATCATCTATGAGTGAGATTTAAAAAAAACTGAAACATTTTAAAAAAATAACAACATATGTATTTTAAATCACATCATTATTTTGCTATTTAACTAAAAGAAAAGTAAGAAAAACAGCAAAAACAAAACAAAAAACCCACAGGCACCAGGGACAATTCATTGTATGCTCACCCTTGTGCTGGCATGCAAAGCAAACATTTTGGTATGAGAATGGGTTTTGAGAGGTGTGACACTGTTGGTCCCATGCAGGGCAGTCTGTAGGAGCTTGTCAATGTGTCAGACCAATCATCAGCCAGGTTGATTATGACACTGTTCTGGTCTTGCTGGGTGGAAACTTCGTGTAGTTCAAAGGAAAGAGCCAGCCCAATCATAGGGCATCACTTCTTTGATCTGCATAATGCCACCCTGCAAAGAGAGCTGATCAGCATCCTGATCAGCCTGCTGTGGTTACACCAATGTAACCTGAAATAAAGAAAAACATCTCATAATCCCTCCCACCCCTTCCTTCTTAAAATTCTGACACCGGGGTGCCTAATCTCCAGAGCCAGCTACTACTCCCCACCTTGCCCGTTTTCACTGTGCAACACCAAGAAGCCCACCCCCACAGACACCAAGCATAAGAAAACCATCCCTTAATCCCTCCCACCTTTTCCATGTTAATTTTCCAAATCTGGGGTGCCCAGTCCCTGGTGCCAGTTACTACCACCCACCCTGACCATTTTCATTGTTCTACACCAGGGAGCCTATGAAACATAAGAAAACCATCCCTCAATCCCTTCACACATTCCTTGCTAATTTTCAAAGACCAGGGTGCCCAGTTCCTGGTGCCAGTTACTACCCCCTACCCCACCTGTTTTCATTGTGTGACACTGGAGAGCTCACCCCCAGTGCTGCCATACAGAACACAAACACTGAGATGCCCAGTCCCCAGTGTTAGTATCTGAAATAAAGAAAACTGTCCCTTGCAGGCTTTTATTTCTTTTTAATTTTATACACCCTGCAAAAAAAAAGTCCATCGATGTCTGTTGCTACTGCCACCATTACCCTCGACCCTCCCCCAACCCTCCTACTCAGCACCTATCTATTTTCCAACACCAAGGTGCCCAATCCCTGGTGCCAGCTATTACACCCCACCTCATCTGTTTTCATTGTGTGACACTGGAGAGCTCACCCCCAGTGCTGCCATACATAACACAAACACTGAGATGCCCAATCCCCAGAGTTAGTATCTGAAATAAAGAAAACTGTCCCTTGCAGGCTTTTATTTGTTTTTAATTTTATACACCCTGTAAAAAAAAAGTCCATCGATGTCTGTTGCCTCCGCCACCATTACCCTCGACCCTCCCCAACCCTTCCACTCAGCACCTATCTATTTTCTGACACCAAGGTGCCCAATCCCTGGTGCCAGCTAGTACATCCCACCTCACCTGTTTTCATTGTGCAACACCGGGGAGCCCACACCCAGTGCACCAAGCATAATACTGACACTAGGGTGCCCAATCGCCAAATGCTGGTACCTGAAATAAAGAAAACCATCTCTTGTAGGCTGTTTTTTTATTTTTATACACCCTGTCAAAAAGAAAAACATCCATTGATATCTGTTGTCACTGCCATTACCCTCGCACCAATTGACCCTCCCACTCAGCAACCACCACTGCACACCCTCCCCAACCCTTACTTACCTACAAGAGGCCCAACACCATACTCCTCTATGGACCAGAGACATGTCTTCACTCTTCAATGCCAGAGCAGGGACTGAGGAAATCATGTATGCACTTCAATGTATTTCAATGGGTTTTGAACTTACATCATAACTTGGTCATTTTTTAATATTTTTTGTCCAAATGGCCTTTTTGGAATCCCACCTCATGAACAATGGCAGTGAAATTATGCAAATCAGTCCTGATAGCTGAATTTGCTATTGCTGCATGAAATCACCTTTCAGGCAGAAGTTGAAAATTTTCTCCTCCTCTTGTTCATGAGGTGAGGTCATAAGAAGGCTATGTTGAAAATCTGGGGTTAAAATGTTTAACAAGATTTAGCCAGAGCTGATAGGGCTATGAAGAGCTACCAAATGACCAAAGTTATTATGCTGATTGTGCGCATGCACAAGAAACATGTTGCGGCAGCTTTCTCCACAAGCAGGTTGTGGAGGTGCAGCACTGTTGTGGCCAATGCCCCCAAAGCCTTTAAAGGCTTTTCCAGTATCCCCCAATGCTGTGGCACGCTGCTGCTGACACTAGTTCAGCCAGCATGCCACCAACTTGTAAAAAATCAGCCACTGCAATCAGGGGCCATCTCATCATTGCAGCGTAAGCTATTCGCTGCAATGAGGAAGCGACTCGTCATTGCAGGGCGGGATCTTGACACACTGAAATTGTTTGTGAACACAGTGGTGGTTTGCTGTCATGTTCACAAACAATATTAATCCCTCCCACTGTGTTTATTTGCCGAAGGGGGCCCCAATCCCCATCGGCTTCAGTGCCCCAATGTGTATGTTGCCGATGGGGAGCCCACTCCCTATCGGCATTATGTAAACCCCCCTACTTATAGTGTCTGCCGACGGGGTGCCCAATCCCCATCGGAATAATGTCACCCCCCCTTTTTGTTGTGTGCTGATGGGGGTGCCCAATCCCCTGTCAGCTACAGCTTGCCCCCCCCACAAAAGAAAGACTCCAGTGGCACACAGGGAGCCCACAACATCATGCCACATGCCCCTGTAAAATAAAAAATGGTCCCACGATGTCTTTTTTTTTAACCTGTAAAAAAGGAAAGTGTCCCTCAGAGGTCTCCCTGCCCCCCCTCCTGCAACCCACACCCACCCACTGCGCACCCTGCCTCCCCATGCCCTCCTCACCGCATACGTACCTCTGGAGCTTGATGCAATGATCTTCAGTGGACCGGGAACACCTCTGCACTCTTCAAAGCCAACCGCGAACTGAGGAAATGCCGTTAAGCTGTATAATGAAATAAATGGGTTTTTTTCCAACGTTAATGCATATCTCAGTCATTTTTTGGAATTTTGGCACCAAATTTCATCATGGGGTTTTTGGGACCCTTCCTCATGAATTCTGGAACTGTCAGGGCATTAATTGGCCCCGAAAGGTGATTTCACAGTCACTGCGTGGAATCACCTTTTGGGGCCAATTAATGAAACAACAGTGCCAGTGTTCATGAGGTGAGCTCTCAAAAAGCCTATGCCGTACCCAGGAAAAAAACCAAAATGATTGTTTTATGAGCATGCATATGCAGTTGCTAAGCACGCTCATAACTTTGTGAATTTGCAATATTTTCAAGCCAGATTTTCAACATTGGCATTTTTTCACAGCTCCTTGTGAACAGTACAGCTGTCATTGCACACATCCTGTCCGAAATGTGGTTTCGCACTTCTGGCACAGAATAGTGTGGTTGCTGTGGGAAATTAGTGTTCGGGACAGATTAAGAAAATGACAGTGACACTGTTCATGAGTAGAGGTCCTAAAATGCCTATAATGAAAATCTGGTGATGATACTCCATAAAATGACTGTGTTACGAGCGTGCATTGCGCAGTTTGCACGCACGCTCATAACTTCACAAATTTGTAATATTTTCACTCCAGATTTTCAACATTGCCATTTTCCCACACCTACTTATGAACAGTACAGCTGTCATTTTTCCCATCATGGCTGAAATGTGTTTTCGTACTTCTGGCACAGAATAGAGTGGTCACTGTGGAAAGTCACTGTTTGGGACAGATTAAGAAAATGACAATGGTACTGTTCATGAGCAGAGGTCCTAAAATGCCTTTGTTGAAATTAGGTGATGATAGCCCATCAAATGACTGTGTTACAAGTGTGCATTGTGCACTTTCCACGTACTCTTGTAACTTCGCAGATTTGTAATATTGTCATGCCAGATTTTCAACGCTGGCATTGTTTCACTCCTCCTTATGAGCAGTACAGCTGTCATTTTTCACAACCTGACCAAAATGTGTTTTCACAGTTCCGACGCAGAATAACGCGGTCGCTGTGGGAAATCAGTGTTCGGGACAGATTAATAAAATGACAGTGGCATTTTTCATGAGCAGAGGTCCTAAAATCCGTATGCAGAAAATTCAGTGATGAAACTCCATAACATGACTGTGTTACAAGCATGCATGGAACTGTTTCTGCACACCCTTGTAACTTCACAAATTTGTAATATTTCACACCACATTTTCAACAGAGGCATTTTTTCACACCTCCTTATGAGCAGTACAGCTGTCATTTTTCACATCCTGGCTAAAATATGTTTTTGCACTCCTGCTGGAGAATTGCACGGTCACTGTGGGAAATCAGTGTTTGGGACAGATTAAGATCGAGCGAGTGAGAGGGGGAAGTGAACGAGCTCAACTGAGCTCTGTCAGGACTGCTACGGATTTGTTTGTGAGCAGAAAAAGGGCCCAACACAAGAGCCCAGTACAAAAGGGCAACCTACAGCACTGGGAGAAACATAATGAGAGAGCGAGTGAGGGAGGGGGAGTGAGCAAACTCACCGGAGCAATGTCAGGACTGCTGCGGATTTCTTTGTGGGCAGAAAAAGGCGTCAATGCAGGCAGGGGCCCAGTACAAAAGGCCAGCCTGCAGCGGTGGGAGAAACAGTATGAGTGAGTGAGAGAGGGGGACTGAGTGAGCTCAACAGAGCTCTACCAGGACTGCTGTGGATTTCTTTGTGAGCAGAAAAAGGTGCCAATGCAGGCAGGAGCCCCATACAAAAGGGCAGCTTGCAGCGCCAGGACAAACAGAATGAACGCGTGAGAGTGAGACTGAAGCGATCTCAATGGAGCTCTGTCAGGACAGCTGCGGATTTCTTTGTGGACAGACAAAGGTGCCAACGCAGCCAGGAGCCCCATACAAAAGTGCAGCCTGCAGCGCCAAGAGAAACAGAATGAGCGAGTGAAGAGCAGTAGTGATCGAGCTCAGCTGAGCTCTATTGTGACTGTTGCGGATTTCTTTGTGGGCAGAAAAAGGCGTCAATGCAGGCAGGAGCTCAGTACAAAAGGCCAGCTTGCAGCACTGGCAGAAATGGAATGAGTGAGTGAGAGAGGGGGAGTGAGCGAGCTCAATGAAGCTGTGTCAAGACTGCTTCAGATTTCTTTGTGGTCAGAAAAAGCCACCAATGCAGGCAGGAGCCCAGTTGAAAAGGGCAGCCTGCAGTGCTGGCAGAAATGAAATGAGCAAGTGAGAGAAGGGGAGTGAGCGAGCTCAACGGAACTTTGTTGGGACTGCTGCAGATTTCTTTGTGGGCAGAAAAAGGTGCAAACAGAGGCAGGAGCCAAATACAAAAGGGCAGCCTGCAGCGCCATGAGAAACAGAATGAGTGAGTGAGACAGGGAGACTAAGCGACCTCAACAGAGCTCTGTCGGGACAGCTGCAGATTTCTTTGTGGGCAGAAAAAGGTGCAAACGCAGGCAGGAGCCCAGTACAAAAGGGCAGCCTGCAGCGCTGGGAGAAACACAATCAGTGAGTAAAACAGGGGGAGTGAGTGAGCTCAACGGAGCTCTATTGTGACTGCTGCGGATTTCTTTGTAGCCAGAAAAAGCTGCCAATGCAGGCAGGAGTCCAGTAGAAAAGGGCAGCCTGCAGTGCCGGTAGAAACGAAATGAGCGAGTGAGAGAAGGGGAGTGAGCAAGCTCAGTGGAACTTTGTTGGGACTGCCGAAGATTTCTTTGTGGGCAGAAAAAAGCGGCAATGCAGGCAAGAGCCCAGTACAAAAGGCCAGCCTGCAGCACTGGCAGAAACAGAATAAATGAGAGAGAGAGAGGAGTGAGCAGGTTCGACAGACCTGTGTCAGGACTGCTGCAGATTTCTTTGTGGGCAGAAAAAGACACCAGCAGAGGCAGGAGCCCGGTACAAAGGGCAGCCTGTAGTGCCAGGAGCAACAGAATAAGCGAGTGAGAGACGGAGAGTGAGCCACCTCAATGGAGCTTTGTCGGGACAGCTGCGGATTTCTTAGTAGGCAGAAAAAGCTGCCAACGTAGGCAGGGGCCAAGTATAAAAGGGCCTCCTGCACTGGCAGGAAAACCAGAATGAGTGAGTGAGAGAGGGAGAGGGAGTGAGTGAGCTCAATGGAGCTCTATTGTAACTGCTGCAAATTTCTTTGTGGACAGAAGAAGACAGCAACGCAGGCAGGAAGCCCAGTAGAAAAGGGCAGACTGCAGTGCCAGCAGAAACAGAATGAGCAAGTGAAAGAAGGCGAGTGACCGAGCTCAATGGAACTTTGTTGGGACTGCTGCAGATCTCTTTATGGGCAGAAAAAGGTGCCAACAGAGGCAGGAGCCCAGTACAAAAGGGAAGCCTGCAGCACCATGAGAAACAGAATGAGTGAGTGAGACAGGGGGACTGTGCGACCTCAATGGGCTCTGTCGGGAGAGCTGCGGATTTCTTTGTTGGCAGAAAAAGGCGGCAATGCAGGCAGGAGCCCAGTACAAAAGGCCAGCCTGCAGCGCCGGCAGAAATAGAATGAGTGAGTGAGAGAGGGGGAGTGAGCAGGCTCCACTGACCTGTGTCCAGACTGCTGCAGATTTCTTTGTGGGCAGAAAAAGCCACCAACAGAGGCAGAAGCCCAGTACAAAAGGGCAGCCTGCAGCACCATGAGAAACATAATGAGAGAGTGAGAGGGGGGAGTGAGCCACCTCAATGGAGCTCTGTCGGGACAGCTGCGGATTTCTTAGTGGGCAGAAAAGGCTGCTAATGCAGGCAGGAGCCCAGTATAAAAGAGCAGCCTGCAACTCCGGGAGAAACAGATTGCGTGAGTGACAGATGGGCAGTGAACAAGCTCCACAGACCAACGCAATCAACATTTGGCATTGACAAATGCTTGTTTTCTTGTTGATGCCATATAGTGCTGTTTAGTCACAATCATCAAAAACTGCCATGCTGCTAAATCAGTCCTCTTGAATTTATTTAGTCAGAGTAAATGCTACTGGTGTGTGTGTGTGCGTGTGTGTGTGTGACTGCTCACAGATTAAGTTTGCCTTTTTCCTGTAACTGCAGAGAAATTGTCCTATGTTTTCCTGTAGATTACATTATTTCTAACGGAAGCCAAATTCCTCTGTTTTCCAACGTAACTAATGCAAGTCTCTGAGAAGAATTTCCCCGTAGGTGGCTCCAAATCCCTGTAAACAGAGTTCTTTACCATTTAGATAAAATACCCGACATTCCCTACAAGCTTAGTTAAAGGAGAACTGCACTGAATCTGTGAGTAATGTTTCCTGTAAAAGCTTTTTTCCATATAGTGGGCCCCCTTCTGTTTCTGCCCCACTTTTGCTGGTCTTTTAGTTAACCCATTGAATATTTATGGGTTATATATTGCTGCAAAGTGCTGTCTAAGAACTGTATGATGTTGTTTATGTCCCTATGAACCTAAGAATTCTAAATTAGTACATAGATGCATTGTACCAACAATGTAAGTTCTTGACAAGATCATACTGTTCTAAAATGGTCAATGCCAGCAGTATGTGAATCAGAAACACTCACTGAATTTACCAAAAGGCCAGTTCAGATTAAGCAGTAACAAAATGAGAACTGGTATTTTAAAAAATAACATCTACTTCTACAAAAATGCATGTTTGCTGATTCAAGGCAGTTCTCCTTTGAGATATTGACAGCCCAGTCTAAATTATTTACTATTTAAGTGGCTAGCAGTATAGCCTAGAGGTTAGAGTAATGTGCTATAAATGAGCTTTGTACATCCAGCATTCAGACATGGGTTTGATTCCCACAACCTCCATTTCCATACTGTGTGGCTCTGATTAAGTCACTTAATCTCCCCAGTGTTCCTGGGTTGTCCCTAGAAACAAACACCTATGCCTAGTTGGCCTTAGCTGGTTATTTATTAAATTACATTTACAAACTGTAAACAATCAGATCCAAGATCCATGCAATAACCAACCTCCCTACCACTAATGGAGTCCATCTAACTACTCTGCCCCTCTCTGTAAATCTGTTATCTTGTTTTCCTTTTAGTTTACTTTTGAAACTGTCTGTCTGGAGGATGGAAACATAACAGTTTTACACTGACCTTGTGCTGTGTGGGAGGGAATGCTCCTTTAAACAGTGTAACTGAGACTCAGACCATAAATCCTAGATAACAGATCAGCAGTCTGCATCACATGGCCGACCAAAAGCAGGATTGTATACACACACACACACACACACACACACACACACACACACACACACACAGACACTTAAAAGCACTTTCCACTTGACACTTCCGACTCTAGAAACAGCAAACAAGCACAAGCACCTCTTTTGTTCTATGTGTGCCTGGGCAGCTGGACTTAACTAACCCTGTCACGCTAGTTTATACTTACTTTTTTTGTTGTTTGTTTAAAGGGCAAGACCTTCAGGCCAAAAAATGAGATGGGGCTACAGCCCCTCCTCACCCTGCAGTTCATATATGTGCCCATAGGAATGAAATAGCTCACAGACTGCAGGTCTATAATCTGACACTCAGTGGTTTACAGACATCATATAATGATTTAACCCCAGGTTGTTGGAAGAAATAGAATACATCTATTAGACTGAGCTGGACAGATGATAGAAACAGCAGTTTAAAAAGTTGTTTTTTTTGTTAATATACTGAGATGTTTGGAGGCACAATACAGTAACATCCCCCCTCCCTTCAGATGCCTTTAACATAGATCAGCAAATATCAAAACTCAGAGGGGGAGTGTACTGCTTTGCAGCTGTGGAGGAATACATCCAAATGTCTAAAAAGGTAGCTGCAGAAAAAGCCGTTTTAAAGCTAAATTTTTCAATGCATGCTCATAGCTTTCATAATTTTCAATATTTTCACCCCAAATTTTTTTTACACCACCTCATGAATGTGATAGCTGTCATTTTTTTAAATCCAGGCTAAAATGTGTTTTCCCACTTGTGATGTGAAATCACCTCTTGGGCAGGATTTTAAAATTGTCTCTGGTGTTGTTCCTGAGGTGAGATCATAAGAAGGCTATGTTGAAAATTTGGGATGAAAATATCACAAAACAACAAAGTTATGAGTGTATGTTGAAATTTTTCAGTTAGTGCTTGTAATTTTGGTAATTTTCAATATTTTGTTCCCACATTTTCAACAAAGCCATTATTTCACACCATCTCATGAATGTGACAACTGTCATTTTTCAAATCCTGGACAAAATATGTTTTTGCACTTATGGCGTGAAGTCACCTTTTGGGCAGGATTTGAAAATTTTCTCTATCTTTGTTCATGAGGTGGGTCATAAAATGGTAATGTTGAAAATCTGGGGTAAATATATTAAAAAACAACAAAGTTATGAGTGTACATTACAATTTTTCAAACCACACTTGTAACTTTGGTAATTTTCAATATTTTGACCCCAAATTATCAACATAGCCATTTTTCCATACCACCTCATGAATGTGACAGCTGTCATTTGCAAATCCTGGGCAAAATGAGTTTTCACACTTGTGGCAGGAAATTATACTTTGGCCACTATTTTATAAATGACACCCATCATACTCAGAAGGAGTGGTCAGAAAAAGACTATGGGCAGGATTCTCAAAAGGGATGCACAGGTGCATCCCCAACTTGCGCCGTGGTGTGATTCTGGAAGGGGGCCAATGTGCTGGCACATCCCTGATGCGCCAACACATCACAGATGCACCAATACTGCCCATAATGATATGCAGTGCATCTGTAGGGGCTGTGAAGGGGCGTGCCCATGCATATGGTGTGCAGTCCCATTCACAGTCCAACATGGAGTTGCATCCTTGGGGCAAGTCCAGAGATATGCCTCCCTGAGATAAGTCTAAAACAAGTAGATTAATGTGGATTGCCACCCACAGGCAGGCTGTCGTACTGCAGACAGCAGCATGGCAGCCTGCCCACCCCGGCAGTCCAGAGTGCCCTCCTCCCTGCCTGACTCCCTGTTCAGACTGCCACATGCTGCTGTGGTGACCCTATGTACATTGAACCCCTCCTCCCTGCCTGACCCTCATTCAGACTGCCGCACCCTGTGGCAGTGACTCCATATACAGTGAACCCCCTCCCCACCCTGACATGCACGAAATGCCAATGGCACTCCAAAGACCCCCCTGTCAGTCCAGCAGACCTCCCACCCCCTACCCACTCAGGCACCCTCTCCCAACCCTGATCCCCCCCATCCTAGCTGGTCCCGATGTGCGGTGGGTAGCACAACCCACTCACATACCACCATGGCTGTCCGCCAACAGCGCTGTCCATGACTGACGGTTTCTTTACTACTGAAAGCCCATTGGTGGACCCTGTCAACTAATGAGCTTGCAAGTGAGTACTGTTTCCTGTCATTCACATCGTTATGAATCTTTGTGACCGACAGGGTACAGTACTCACTGCAAGCCCATTGGTCAACAGGGTCCACCAATGGACTTTCAGTAGTACAGTAGCTGTCAGTCACAGACAACTCTGTCGGCAGGCAGCTGTGGTGATGTGCGAGTGGGTTGTGCTGCCCGCAACACATTGGGACCAGCTGGGAGTGGGGAAGGGAGAGGGTGCCTGAGTGGGTGTGGGTTGTGGTGGGTCTGCTGGACTGATGGGGGTCTTTGGAGCACTGTCAGCATTGTGTGCATGTCAGGGTGGGAGGGGAGTTCACTGTATATGAGTCACTGCCGTAGGGTGCGGCAGTTCAAACAGGGTGGCGGGGGTTCACTGTATATGAGGTTACTGCCGCAGGTGTGACAATCTGGACAGGGGTCAGGCAGGGAGGGGGAACCACTGGACCACCAGGGCTCATTTCTGTGCATCCTCACAGCCAGCAAATGGGCCGGAGATGGGCGTGGGGGGGTACACTTCACCTCCCTGAGGCTGTGTGTAGCCCATGGCCATTGCAGGGAGTCTGGCACATTCCGCAGGGCACAACCATGCTTTGTGCATGCAAATGGGGCCATAATGACATGCAAATGGCCCCATTGCACCTTGCATGCCTACTAGCCCCATTTGCATGTCCATGGCTGTGAATGGCGGCTTTTGGTGCAGTGCATTGGGAGATGCACTGCCCCATTATGTACCCAGCCTGACCTGGGGGTTACGTTAGCACGTCCAGGGCTGGGCACAACTGTGGTATTCACAGCGGGGATGTGCAGGGGGCATCCCCCGCTGCATTTTCTGGGAATACCACAGTTTATGCTGGGCACACCTCATTTGTGCCAGGGCATCCGAGATGCACCGAGTGCAAATCCTTTGTGAATCTTGCCCAATGTTGAAAATGTGGGGTCAATATGTGAAAAACAACTAAGTTACGAAGAAACATTGAATTGTTACAACATTTACTCAGAACTTTATTTTTGCAGATTTTGGCCCTAATGTTCAACATATCCCTTGTATTACTCCACCTCCTGAACATGACAGGTGTTACTTTTCAAATCCCTTTTGGAACTAGTTTTCACAGTTGCACTATGAAATTACCTTTTGGATGGTATTTAAAAAAATTCCACCTGTCTTTTTTTATAATCTTTATTTGAAAGTATTAGAGTGTTACACCAAACATCTTTCTAGTAATAACAGTACAGCATTCAGTGACAGCAACGGAATGAAATATTAACAAGGCATATATAATTATTACATCACAGTATCAGCATTCAGAATATGGCATAAAATATATCCTCCATCTAACAGCTATCAGTAAGCAGTTACCTGAGAAAGTAACCCCTTTAAAAAAGTTGAGGTCTACAGTAGGTATCAATAATAATGATTAGGATGGTGAAAATGAGAGGTCCAGACTGCCAACCCCTGTTCAACATCAGATGTACCATCAATAAGAAATATAATTCCCCAGTAAAAGGCTAATGGCCTCAATGTTATATGACAAAACCAGAATCTTCCTGGGGAATGTATGATACCCACCAGTGCCATTTATTTCAAGCTGCGCTTCTTGAATCTCCACTGATGTCATGATCTGCTCCATTCCATATATCATATTAATTATACTATGCCACATTTCGACAGTGGGAGGATTTGGCTTATGCCAAAGTTGTATAATGGCTTTTTTTGATGCCAGTATGTATAAATTACATAGATGCATAGATACATACACAGTGTCGGCAGATAAGGACCTGTGGTCCACCCAATCTGCCCATTTGAGCTAGTAAGTTCAGTTTATGTTTTCCTAGTCTGTTGCCCCTTACCCCTGACCTCCAGAATTCTTTTATGTCTATCCCATGCATTCTTAAATCCTGTGATTGTTTCAGCCCCCGCCACTTCCTCTGGCAGGGTGTTCCACTTGTCCACCACCCGTTCTGTGAAGAAATTCTTCCTCACGTTTCCTCTGAATTGTCCTCCCTCCAACTTCATCCCATGCCCTCTGGTCCTGGAACATCTTTTTCGCTTAGAAATAGTGCATTCCTGCACCCTGTTCCTCCCTGTAAGATACTTGTATGTCTCTATCATATCCCCTCTCTCCCTCCTCTCCTTCAGGGAGTACATGTTCAGTTCCTTCAACCTGTCCTCATAGGACTTGTGATGCAATCCATGTACCATCTTTGTTGCTCTCCTCTGAACCTTCTCTACCCTGTCTATGTCCTTACATAGATAAGGTCTC
Organism: Neoceratodus forsteri; assembly: GCA_016271365.2. Classification (NCBI taxonomy): domain Eukaryota; kingdom Metazoa; phylum Chordata; order Ceratodontiformes; family Ceratodontidae; genus Neoceratodus; species Neoceratodus forsteri. Next base: position 737,042,214 of record CM057454.1, read on the forward strand.
CAGAACTGTACACTGTACTCCAGGTGGGGCCTCACTAGTGTCATGTATAGTGGAATTATGACCTCCCTTTTCCTGCTGGTGATGCCCCTGCCTATGCATCCCAGCATCCTATTTGCTTTACCTGCTACCTTGTCACACTGTTTCCCTACCTTGAGGTCATCATAGATGATAACCCCAAGATCCCTTTTCTGCTTGGTGCATGCTATATCCTCACCCCCCCAACTGATATATTGTGCCAGGGTTTTTGTGCCCCATATGCATTATCTTGCACTTCTTTGCATTGAATTTCAAATGCCAAACCCTTGACCATTCTTCAAGTTTCTGCAGGTCCCTTCTCATTCTGTCTACACCCTCTGGTGTGTCTACACTGTTACAGAGCTTTGTGTCATCAGCGAACTGTGAAATTCTGCCTAAATTGAGCAATGATCAAGAGGAACTACAAAAGCCCTGCGGAGGGATAGTCAACAAGATCAATTCTGGTGTCAGAGGGCCATTAAAATAGGTTAACCGAGATATCCTATCTCCAATCTGACTTTAGAAAGCAGTTACAAGTGGACACGCTCAAAAAATATGAGTGTGTGTGGCTAATGAGTCGCCACACTGCCTCCAGCAGAAACTTAAATGTGTAGAAGAAATTTTTGCCAGGGTCAAAGGAGTATGGAAGTATCTATTGAGACACTTCCATGAGAACTCATGCCAGTATGGTGCCCAAGACATTTTAATAGATGGACTGGTGTGTTTTAGCCAGAGCTCATAGGAAATAGTCATGTCCAAGTCCGTATTCCAGGAGTTTAGAATAGATGCTGTAATATCTCCTAAGAATTCTTGTAACCCTTTATACATGCTATCAATCAGACGGGTACCCAGAGAGCCCTTTAAAGAATCATAAATCAATTTTAATAAGGTAAGGAGAGAGTCTGGGAGCCAGCTTCTAAGAGGTTCTTTTCGTACGAAAAGGTGCGCATCTTTAAATATCGAAAATGCTATTTGTTAGGGAGTATTTTGATTGTAAGTCAGTAAAGGGTCGTACTTCCTGTATATCTAGAAATTGAAATATGTATATTAAGCCCAGCTGTTGCCATCTTTCAAAGGTAATAACAAATTGAGCAGGGAGGAATTCTGTTTCAGCAGCTAACTGCCGGAGGTAGTAAAAAAGCGATGCTAAGGGGGTAGAGCTCTCAGAGAATACCAAGCTCGCAAAGTTTGTGCTGTAAACTGGTTAAATTCATGAAGGTTTGGGATTGTCATGTGTGGGGTGAAAGGTACTTTGCCTGGATTGTGGAGATAATTTAGAACAAATTCTATGTGTTTCCATACCAAAAGATAATTAGGGTTTCGCCATAATAGGATTGTACGGATATTAACTGCTCGGAAATATATAAATAAAGCTGAGAGATTTAACCCCCCTTTAAGACAGAGGCAGGTGAAGTAGTTTCCACCTGCTATGAGGCCACCCTCCACCCCAAACAAATCTAGATAAAACTCTGTGTTCCAAGATGTAAAATAAAATTGAGATGGGGTTATGTGGAGTGTTTGAAAAAGATAGAGGAGGTGAGGTAATATGTTCATTCAAATCACATCTATGTGGGAGTAGAAAGGTAATTGTAAGTGGGTCCATATCTGTAAGTCTCATGGTTTGACATTTATAAGTCCCAAATTTGGGAGATTTTGTGGTAATTTAATACCGAGGTATTTAATTTTAGTGCTCCACCATCTCAAATGGAAAGTAGATTTCAGGTTTTGTCAGGGGGCAAAATTTAACTTAAGTACTTTGGTTTTGGTGATATTCAATTTAAATCCAGATAATTCTCCAAATATTGCTAATATATTTCAAACTGCTGGGATAGACCTTTCTGGGTTTGACAATGTCAAGAACACATCAAACGCCTATAGTGACAATTTCAACATTTCCCCCCAAGGGTACTCTCTCTACATCCTGGGCCCAACAGATAGCTATAGCCAGGAGTTATATATAGATAGCAAATAGTAAAGGGAACAGCGGCCATCCCTGCCTAGTGCCAGACCCCAGTAAGAGCAGGGATGAAACAGAACCATTGACTCAAAGGTAGGCCTTCAGGGCCAAATAGATATTCTGAAGCCAGGTCAGGAGCCCATCAGGAAATCCAAAGGCCCGTAACATGAACAATAGAAATTGCCGCTTCACTCTATCAAAAGCTTGTCAGCATCTAAACTGACCATAACTGCAGGAATGGAATGCTGGGCAAAATTGTCCATTAAATGTATGGTGCGCCTGATATTCTCCATAGTTTGTTGTTGACTTATAAATCTGGATTGAAACATAGAAACATAGAAACACAGACTTTGACGGCAGATAAGGACCGCTAGGCCCATCTAGTCTGCCCATTTCCCTACCTACAGGATAGGCCGCAGATCCTAGTTAACCAACAGCCTTTATCTTCCTGCCCCCCACAAGAATTGCCTTATGTCTGTCCCATGCATTCTTGAATTCTCCCACAGTTTTAGACCCCACAACTTCCTCAGGAAGGCTGTTCCATGCATCCACTACCCTCTCTGTGAAATAATGCTTCCTCACATTGCCCTGGAACCACCCTCCTTCTATCTTTTAAATTGTATCCCTTGTTCTTGCAAGTCTCTTTTTCTAAAAGATGCTACCCTCTTGGACTTTGTTGATTCCTTGAGGCACTTGAAAGTTTCTATCATGTCCCCTCTCCTTCTTTCCTCAAGGGTATACATATTAAGCTCCTTTAGTCTCTCCTCATACGGCTTCTCTTGCAGACCCTGCACCATTTTAGTTGCCCTCCTCTGGACTGCCTCTATCCTGTCTGTCCTTGCGGAGATGGGGTCTCCAGAACTGGACACAGTACTCCAGATGGGGTCTCACCAACTGTCTGTACAGAGGGATAACAACTTCCTGTTTTCTGCTGCTGATGCCTCTCCCTATACATCTCAGTATACCCCCGGCCCTCCCTACTGCCTTCTCACATTGCATGCTAACCTTAAGGTCATCTGATATGATTACCCCGGGGTCCCTTTCCTGTTTTGTTGTTGTTACTACCTCCCCACCCATTGTGTATTCTTCCCCTGGGTTCTTGTTTCCCAGGTGCATTATTTTGCACTTTTGCATTGAATCCTAGCTGCCATACGCCTGACCATTCCTCCAACCTTGCCAAGTCCCTTTTCATCCTTTCCATGCCTCCTTGTGTATCAACCCTGTTGCAGATCTTTGTGTCATCTGCAAAAGGCATACTTTCCTTCCAGTCCTCTGCAATGTCACTGATGAAGACATTAAAAAGGACTGGACCCAATACTGAACCCTGCGGTACCCCACTAGTAACCGCCTTTTCTTCAGAGTGGACTCCATTTACAATTACCTTCTGTGTCCTGTTGTCCAGCCAATGTTTTACCCAGGCTAACACCCTGGGACCCACTCCCAGGCTGGTTAATTTGACTATCAATCTTTGTGTGGGACTGTGTCAAATGCCTTGCTAAAGTCTAGGTAGGCCATGTCCACAGCCCTCCCTGGTCTACTACTTTGGTCACCCAGTCAAAGAAATCTATTAGATTTGTCTGACATGACCTTCCCGCTGTGAACCCATGCTGCCTTGGATCCTGTGCTCCACTGACCTCTAGGTACTCAACTATTCTTTCCTTCAGAAGTGACTCCATCACTTTCCCTACCACAGAGGTCAGACTGACAGGTCTGTAGTTTCCTGCCTCTGTCTTGGTCCCACTTTTGTGAAGGGGAATCACATCCACCTTCCTCCAGTCCTCAGGTACCACACCATCCTCCCATGATTTATTAAAAAGAGTAGCCAGTGGTTTCACTAGTTCCTTCCTTAATTCTTTTTAGAATTCTGGGGTGAATTCCATCAGGACCCATTGCTTTGTCCACCTTCAGTTTTAGGAGTTCTTGCAGAACCCTTTCTTCTGTGAAAGGACTGGGATCGACCCCCCTATCAAGAGTGCTTCTGTTAATTGGATTAGGCACTTCCCCCTCCTCTTTTGCGAATACTGAGCAGAAATATTCGTTCAGTATTCCTGCTTTTTCACTGTCCTCTGCCCACCCACCGCTCATTCTATTCAGCCTCACTATCCCTCCCTTTGTCTTTTCACGCCGGGCTGATGTACCTATAAAAGGTTTTATCCTCTTCTTAACTGAGTTGGCTATCTTTTCCTCAGTTTGGGCCTTTGCTACTCTGACTTCCTCCCTGCTTCTTTCTGCCTTAATTGGTACAGCTCTCTGTCCTGCTCCTTCTGTGTTTCCTTATACTTCCGGAATGCTATCTTTTCTTCCTGACTTTCACAGCCACCTCTCTTGAGAACCATAGTGGCTTTTTCTTTCATTTTGATTTGTTTATTTGCTTCACACAAAGGCTTGTTGCGTCTGTGATGGCAGTTTTGATAATTCCCATTGTTGCTCCACACCTCCTTCTAGCCTGTTTGCTAGTGCTTTCTGAGGCACTCTCCCATCTTGCCAAAGTCAGCCTCCTAAAGTCCAGTACCCTCACTTTTGTATGGCTTGACTCTGTAGCTGAGTTTAACGTGAACCACACTGTTTGATGGTCACTTGTCCCCAGATGGCAACCTACTTCTAGATCTGAGATCCTCTCACTGCCCCCGCTTGAGAGTACTGGTCTAAGATTGCCCCTCACGAGTGGATTCTGAAACTAGCTGTCTAATGCCTGCCACCTGTAGGGCGTCAAGAATGGCCCTGCTCTTGGATGGCTGCAGCAAATGTGCTCCAGTTAACATCTGGCATATTCAGGTCTCCCATCAACAGTATCTCCTTTCTCTGCCATTCTAAGAATTCCTTCCATCATATCCTTGTCCATTCCTTCCCCTGACATGGGGGTCTGTACACACCCCTGTCGGATTGTGGTGCCCTTTCCAGTCTCCAAGGTGACCCACAGTGCCTCCTCCTCCCTGTTTACTCTTTTGTTCAGTTGCTTTTATCCCTTCCTTTACATAGAGAGCTACTCCTCCCCCTCTTCTCCCCTGCCTGTCTCTCCTGTAGGTTATGTACCCTGGTATGTTAACATCCCAGTCATGGTTCTCTGCGTACCATGTTTCTGTGACTGCTACGATATCCAGGCATCCCTCTTCCATTAAGGCCACCAGCTCAGGGAGCATTGGTCTAAATGTATCAGAGATGGGAGCATCCCCTTCAGGTGGTGCACCCATGCAGACATATAAAGCTTGTAATCAATATTTAGAATAGAAATGGGTCGGTATGATTAAGGACATTCAGGGTCCCGACCTGGCTTCAGAACAGTTGATAGGATTGCTTAAATCCAGAAAGGAGAGGGGAGAACCCTCCTGAACTGCCCCACACTCAGAAAGGAGATGTGGAACTACAAGTTCTAAAAATTCCAACTATCTTGATCATAACTTCAGGTCTTAAAAAGACTTGAAAATTTGGGGTCAAAATGTAGCAGCCAGCTGAAAATTAGATATTGCCTAGCAGCTATCCTGTCCTGTCCTAGGTAACAAAAACTTAAAAATGTGCAAAAGCAGGAACAACTGAAAATGAGATAATGCAACTCTTCTGGTCTTCCTGAGTAAATATACAGTACAAGCAAGACCCGGTACCATAGCAATGCAAATGGCGAACATTCAGCATTGACAAATGCTTGTTTATACTGAATTTGTTGCATTTATTACTGATAATTTAGGTAACAGGGTGTTTTGGAGATATCAAGCTGTTAACTTCACAGCCTGACACCTGCTGGAAACATAACACCCACCACAAATGCCTCAGTGGTCCAACATTTAATTTACTGCCCCTGGGCCTGTAATGTGGTAAGAATGGCCTTCAGCATACCTTTCATATGTGCCATGCTGTGCCGCAAATCTATGTCTGCTGCAACACAGCAACAACTAGGTCAAAGGGCCTCTCAACAGAGGCAGGGCGAGGCCTGTGCTGGGATTTCCTGGGAGGGTTCACCAGATGTTTCCCTGGCTGAATCTTGCCATCCTTCTTGATGTCCCCTCCAGTTTTTTGGCTGCTGTAGTGCCTCCATGTTGATGAATAAGGGTGACTACACCACCCTTGGCCTTTTCATTGGCTTTTTTTTTCATCATCCTTTTTTTTTTTTTTTGCTCCATCATTCCTTTTTTGTCTCTCTCTCTCTCTCTCTCTCTCTTTTTTACTTTCTTTGTTTTTCTGTACCCTTTTTTTCTTTTCAGGGCTTCAGCCTTCCAGTGTTTCTCCAGTTCTTTTAAGACCTTTGCCTCCCTCTGCTCAGTCATGATTTGGCAACTATTTTTTTTGGGGTGGGGACTTCTGGGCAGACCGCTTGAAGGCCATGGTTGCCCCCCTTCTCCCATGTAGAGAAAGAGAGAGACAGAAAAAGATTCCAGTAATTACTTCAAAAACAAAGTCTCTCTCTCTCTCTCTCTCTCTCTCTCTCATGATGAACATATGAAATTTGCCAGCAGATAAAGGCCTAGTGGTCTATCAAGTCTGCTCGAATGAGCAGCTAGCACCCCTTATTCTGCAGCTGCCTCTCCATCCCACCCTTCCCCTGCTTTGACCTACCCCCTTGCCCTGTCCCAGCCCCTTTTGAAGCAGTCCACTGTTCTACTTGATACCACTTCCGCTGGTAACACATTCCACCCAGTGTCTCCTCATCTCCCTCCTGAACCTTCCTCCCTCCAGTCTCATATCATGGCCCCTGGTGTCCCTTCCCTCCCTTACTCTGAACAGCCCCTCTGTACCTGTCTTGATTATTCATTTCACGTACTTGAAGGTTTCAGTCATACCCCACTGTCCCTCCTCTCCACCAGTGAGTACATGTTCAGCTCCCTCAGCTTCCTCTCAAATAGCAAGTCCCCCAACCCCTTGATCATCTTTGTCACCCTGTGTTGAACCCCCTCCAGTAACTTAATGTCCCTCTTCAGATACGAGTGCCAGTACTGCATGCAGTACTCCAGGTGTGGTCTAATTATAGATCTATACAGTGGCAGAATCGCCTCCCCTCTCCTCGAGGATATACCCCTTGCAAGGCAACCCAGCATTTTGTTGGCCTTTGCAGCTGCCTTTATACATTGTGCTGAGCTGTTCTTTGTCCCCGTAATGAGCACCCCCAGATCCTTCTCCTCCTCTGTCTCAGCTAGCTGCACTCCCCCCAGCTGGTAACTCCTCTTGGGGTTTTTTGCCCCCGAGTGCAGCACCTTGCCCTTTTTGGCATTAAACCCCAGTTTCCAGGTGTCCGACCAGGTTTCCAGATTTGCCAGATCATCCTGTAACCCCTGCCATCCCCCTAGATCATCCACCACCACTCCCATCTTGGAGTCATCAGCAAACAGACTGGTTTTGCTCTTGATGACTAATGATATGTCTGCAATGAATATCCCAAACAACACTGGTCCCAACACTAAGCCCTGCAGAACACCGCTCATCACTACCCTTGGGGATGAGAGCTCACCACCACCCTCTTTTGCCTTCCCTAAAGCCAGTTTTCTACCCATCTTACCAGCTTTGCACCCGCCCCGTACCTTCTAACTTACTTGCCAGCCTCCCATGCAGCACCGAGTTGAATGCCTTACTGAAGTCTTCTGGTTCTTTTTTCCTCTCACAGATTAAGGAACCCCATGCCCCTCAGGGTGCACCACAACTTATGGCCCCATCTCAGAAGGCGAGCTGGCCACCTTGGACCCTCTGCCCCACTCTGAAAGCATCAGATTAAGGGACCCCTCACCCCTCAGCGTGCACTGCAGCTTGAGGCCCCAGCTCAGAAGATGAGCCGGCTGCCTTGGACCCTCTGCCCTGATCCTGAAGCATCAGATTAAGGGACCCCATGCCCCTCAGGGTGCACTACAGCTTGTGGCCCCAGCTTGGAAGGTGAGCCAGCTGCCTTGGACCCTCCACCCCGGTCCCGAAGCATCACATTAAGGGACCCCATGTCCCTGAGGGCACACCACAGCTTGCATCCCCAGCTCAGAAGGTGAGCCAGCTGCCTTGGACCTTACGCCCCGCTCCTGAAGCATTAGATTAAGAGATCCCACACCCCACAGGGCACACCACAGCTTGTGGCCCCTGCTCAGAAGATGAGCCATCCACCTTGGACTCTCTGCCCTTCTCCTGAAGCATCAGATTAAGGGACACCGATTCCCTCAGTATGCATAGCAGCTTGTGGCCCTGGCTCAGAAGGTGAGTCAGCCACTTTGGACCCTCCGTCCTGCTCCCAAAGCATCAGATTAAAGGACCCCACACCCATCAGGGCACACTGCAGCTTGTAGCCCTGGCTTAGAAGGTGAGCCAGCCACCTTGGACCCTCTGTCCTGCTCCCGAAGCATCAGAGTAAAGGACCCCATGCCCCTCAGGGAGCACCACAGCTTGTGGCCCCGGCTCAAAAAGCTAGCCAGCTGCCACTCCCAAAGCATCAGGTAAGGCCTCTCAGCTCCAATCCAAAGCCGCAGTTCTGATTGGTGGCCTGCCATGGACTACTGGCTCTGTATTGATCAGTACCCTCCTGGTCTCTCGGTCTATAGGAGCACACCGCTCAGGCTTGGCTTGCTGGGCACCAGTGTAGGATTTCAAACTTTCTACTGCCTGCATAGTTTTCTAACTGTTACTAAATTAAGTGCTACAGACCTGCAAAGACCTTGTGTGCCAACTACTTCTATTAAAAAAAAAAAAAAGCCACCGAGTTAACTAACTGCTGTTTAAACCTTGCTGTTTGTAACTGCTGTTTCATTTAATTTTGCAACTTGCACTAGTCAACTTGTATTGAAATTGTTGTATTTTAACTGATGTTTGTAGTAGCCTAACTTGTTGGTGTGGCTGCCTACGAGCTACCCTCTTTGCTGCCTTACTACCCCTAGCTGCCCTCTCAGACCAAAGTGATTTTTGGCCCTACCGTGGCTTTCCTCTCCTGATTTTCTTGCAATTCCTCTGCCTTTCTCTTTCTCTTGCCTAGCGCCCACCTTCTGGCCCCAGATCTGATAATTTCTGTCACTTTTCTGACCCACAAAACTGTCTGCTAACTCTTTCTCCTGCCCTCTTAGCCCCACCTGCCCTTTTGAAATCCTCTGCTGCTACAGTTAAGGAACTTGCAACTTTCCCTCCCCCGCCTCAGCGGCTGCTCTTTTCTGACCCTCAGCCTGCTAATTTCCATTTCTTTTGTTGCCCCGTCTGCCTGAAGCAGATCAGTGCCACTTCCTTGAAGCCCCATTAACTCCTTACTCTGCCCTCCCCCTTTTATCACTCACCCCCTTCTCTTTATTTTATGCTGACCCACACTTACATGAGTGCTACTCAGCCTGCCTTAACTGGTGCAACCCTAATATTCTTGTTCTTCTTTCTTCTCACAGATTAAAGGACCCCATGCCCCTCAGGGTGCACCACAACTTGCAGCCTTGGCTCGAAAGGCAAGTCAGCCACCTTGGACCCTCCGCCCCACTCCCAAAATATCAGATACGACCTGTCAGCTCAAATCCAAAGTCACAGTTCTGATTGATGGCTTGCCACAGACTCCTGGCTCTGCATTGGTTGGTAGCCTCATGGCCTCTCAGCCTATCTGAGCACACTGCTCCGGCTCGGCTTGTTGGGCACCAATTCAGGATTTCAAATCTTCTACTGCCTGCATAGTTTTCTAACTGGGGTTTTTAGCCCACCCACCATCCCCAACCCCTGGCCTTTATTAAATACTCTCCCTCCCTCAGTGATACTGCCCCCAGGCAATCTCCATCCTCCCTTCTCACTAATTTTGCAATTCCCTTAAAGATACAGAACATAGTTAAAGGGCCTCATGCTTGTCGGTGTTAATCTCATAGCAGCCACTGTTCTTTACTACCTGATCCCAAACTAAACTGCACTTTCTCTGCAACTGCAGTCTTGCTTGTCTATAAAGAAGAATTTCTTGATGATACTAATTTCAAATACAAAAATGTTCTCTCCTGTGCTCTTCATTACTTTATGCACCGTGACTGGCCTGTTACTAGTGACTGACTTCTGTGCCATCTTCCTCGCTGCTGACCAGGCCTACTTACAATACTTCTCTGAATCACTTATACTCAGCAGCCCTCCAAACAAAGCCAAAACCTACCTGCTCTTCCCCATGGGCTCTGTCATACTGGCCCTCCTGACTAACTATGATCGTCACCTACTTGGTCTGTTTCCCACTCCCTCACTATACAGTCCCCCCATTGGCACCCCCCTACCTGCCACCTCCTCTCACTTCTCCTTCTTGCAGGGGATGTGGAAGCTAACCCTGGACTCTCAAATATGCATATCGACCATGCTAATCCTATCTGGACAGGACGCTGCAGCCACTGGGTTTCACACCTGAATGTATGCAGCCTCCCAGCTAAGTTCTCTGAACTTGAAGCCTGGGTGTGCCTCTACAAGCCACATGTCCTGGGTCTATCTGAAACATGGCTTAAGCCATACCATAGTGATGCCTCTTACCAACTCCCCAGCTACTCATTGCTGCACCTTGCAGAAAGAGGGGTGGTGGTGTTGCACTATATGTATAAGACCATATCAGTGCTACTACTATTGCTTGCTCCACCACCTCGTCGGTAAGTGAATGGCTTGTTGCTCAAATTGTTCTGGGTGCATCGAAAAAATTGTACATAGGCTGCTGCTACAGTCAGCCCTCAGGAGGTGCAGAAGGACTATCAAACTTCCTGGATAGTCTTGCATCTGCCCCTTACTCCAGGGACACCATCATACTCGGGGATTTTAACCTCCACTGGACAGAATCTCCAGTACTGGATTATGCACACCTGCTAAAGATGCATCACCTTGAATAAGTCATCTCCTCCCCTACCAGATACAACCCCTGCTCCCCTAACCACTCCGCCCTTGACTGGATTGCCACAAACTGTGCAAATCTAGTCCTCCAAGCAGGCACTATGGCTGACTCCATCAGTGACCACACCCCTACGTATATCGCTCTAACCACCAAATCAATATCCTAGCCACAAATTGCTATCTTTTAGGAAATTTATATCCCAGGATTCAAATTTAGTGCTGAGGGATGCCTAGGTCATAAACTGGTCCTCACTCTACCAACTCAAAGATGTCTCCATGGTGGTGACACTTTTCACTGAAGCTCTTCGCAACCTCCAGGACAAATACTTCCCTATCACCACAAGGAGGGTTAAAAGTGTCACCTCCTGCTGTCTATCAAGTGAACTTCTGGCCCAAATGAAAGTAAGGAGCAAAATATGGCAAGCTTTAAAGGCATCCCCCTCTCCCCAATCATGGAATGCATTCAGGCAAGTTCGAAACTCCTGCAAGCAGGCTGTGACGTCACTGAAGCGTGAATACTACACCAACCGACAATATGAGTCTCTTGGTAACCCTCGCAGTTTCTGGGCCTCAATAAACACCATCCTCAGCCCAAAATCAAATAAACAAATAAAAGAACTTACCTCCCCCTATGGTCCCATTACAGACCCAGGCAAGATCACTGAAAACTTCAATAGAATGTTCATCGACCTTACCTCCTACACCAGCAAACTCCCTCCACAGCCTCCCACTGCCCAGAACAACCAGCCATGCTGCCCACAGCCATCAAGCCTTCTATTCTATTTCAGATCCCTTGACCATAGTGTTACTGGCAAACTCCTTAAGACACCACCTGCCAGGGGCAGCCCAGGCAGTGATGGTCTGTGTCCCACCTTTCTGACAATCCTCTCCCCTGCCCTTGTAAAGCCATTGACCCACATATTTAACCATGCCCTCTCATCATCTATTATGCCTGAATCATGGAAGCATGCATGCATGGTGCCAATTTTCAAATCCGGTGATCCCGCTGCCCCAGAAAACTACTGTCCCCTTTCCCTCCTCCCACAACTAAGCAAACCGTTAGAAACAAATTATTCACCACTAGCTATCCAAACATTTGGATAAGTATAACCCCATGAGCCCCCTCCAACATGATTTCCACAGACACCACAGCACCTCTTCGACCTTGGCCCCTTTCTCCAACCATGTCCTTAGAAGCATGGACATGGGTATGGCCACAGAGGCAGTGTTTGTGGACCTATCCAAGGCCTTTGACGTTGTTGACCACCACTTTCACCAATCCACCCTGCTAAACCTAGGCTGCTCCCCAGATGCCACCACTTGGTCAGCAGCTACCTTGCTAACAGATCTCAGTCTGTTCTGATCGGCAAAGATACCTCTGCCACATTACCCATCCATACTGGTTTTCCCCAGGACTCCATACTGGGGCCTCTACTATTCTCACTGTTCATGAATGATCTCCTTGCAGAAAGCATAAACTGTAATGCACTCCTCTATGTGGATGACCTTGTCATCCACCATAGTGTCAAGTCTCTTGAATCTTTATCTTCTACCCACACGACAAACTATGGAGCCACTCAGAACTGGTTCCTCTCCAAAAAACTGCTTGTAAATGAGAAAAAAATGAAGGCCATGCTCTTTGGCTCCAAGCCGTACCTTGCAAAAACCACCAAATCAGAAACCTTGTTACACATAGTCACCCCTGTAGGCCATCCTATTGACACTGTATCCTCCTTCAAATACGTAGGAGTGACTCTTGATTCTTCCCTCACCTACAATGACCACATTTCTAACACCATGAAGAGAGTGCACCAGAAGCTGGGGGCAGCCTACTGCATTAGAAACATAGGAAACATAGAAGTTGATGGCAGATAAGGACCGCAAGGCCCATCGAGTCTGCCCATTTCTTTTTCTACCTTATAAATGTGCCTTCGGCCTTTGCTCTGTCAGTGACCTATCTATTCATAGTCATTTGTATTGCTCCCTTATGCCTATCCCATGCCTGTTTGAAGCCCTGCACTGTATTCATAGCCACCACTTCTTGTGGTAAGCCATTCCATGCATCCACCACCCTTTCTGTGAAAAAGAATTTCCTCACATTCCCCTTAATCGGCCTCCCTCTAATCTCATGCTGTGTCCTCTTGTCCAGCTATTTTTCTTATATTTAAACATGTTAGACTCTTTCACCTTGTTTATGCCCTTAAGGTGTTTGAATGCCTCGATCATATCACCTCTCTCCCTCCTTTGCTCAAGGGTATACATATTGAGCTCCGTTAATCTGTCCTCATATGTCTTCTGATGCAGTCCCTGCACCATTTTGGTTGCTCTTCTCTGGACTGCCTCAATTTGGTTAATGTCCTTGTGAAGGTGTGGCCTCCAATACTGCACTCAGTACTCCAGATGGGGCCTAACCAGTGTCTTGTACAGAGGGATTATTACCTCCCTCTTACGACTTGTGATACCCCTACTAATACACCCTAACACCCCCTAGCCTTACCTACTGCTTTAGAGGTCTGCTTGGATGATTTTAGGTCATCAGTGATGATGATGCCCAAGTCTCTTTCTTCCTTTGTGACTGCTAGCAACTCCCCTCCCAGCCTAAGGTGGCTTCAGGGTTTCTCTTCCCTATGTGCATGATTTTGCACTTCTTTGCATTAAATCCCAGTTGCCACTCTTCTGACCATTCTGCTAGTTTATCCAGATCTCTTCTCATTCTGCCCACCCCATCTGGATCATCTACTCTGTTGCAGATCTTGGTGTCATCTGCAAACAGACAAGCCTTACCCTCTAGTCCATCTGCAAGGTCACTAATGAAGATGTTGAAGAGGACTGCCCAGGACTGATCCCTGAGGTACCCCACTTGTGACTTGCATCTCTTCTGACTGTATACCATTTACCACCACTCTCTGTTTTCTGCCCGTCAACCAGTTTGCCACCCAGTTGACCAACTTCTGACCCACCCTGAGCCTACCCAGCTTATTTATCAATCTTCTATGTGGAACAGTGTCAAAAGCTTTGCTGAAGTCAAGGTAGGCGACATCAACTGCTCCCCTTGGTCCACCACTCTGGTTACCCAGTCAAAGAAATCTATGAGATTAGTTTGACAGGACCTTCCTTTGTAAACCATGCTGTCTTGGATCCTGTGCCCTATGGATTCCAGGTATTGCACTATCCTTTCCTTAGAGTGCCTCCATAATCTTGCCCACTACTGAGGTAAGACTGACCGGTCTGTAGTTCCCCGCCTCCTCCTGCTACCACTCTTGTGGAGGCGGGATCACATGACCCTTCTCCAGTCTTCTGGGACCTCTCCTGTGCTCAGAGACTCACTAAACAATTCTGCTAATGGCTCTGCTAGTTCCTCCTTTAGCTCCTTAAGTACCCTGGGATGTATGCCATCAGGTCCCATTGCCTTATCCACCCTGAGCTTAGCAAGCTCTTGTAGGACCCTTTCTTTTTGTGAAGGAGTAGGTGCTCACCTCCCTCCCCCTGTGTCCATGATGCTGAGCTGTGGGCCTGTCCTACCTTCTCTTCAGTAAATACTGAGCAAAAGTATCTATTTAGGATAGATGCCTTTGGGGTCCTCCTCCTCACATGCTCCCTTTTCTCCATTAAGCTTAGCAATACCCCTCTGGACTTTCTCCTTTCACTAATGTATCTATAGAAAGTCTTGTCACCTTCTTTTACTGTTCATGCTAGTGTTTCCTCAGTTTGGAACTTTGCCTGCCTTACTGCCTTACCTGCTTCCCTTAGAGGCAGTTTGGTATGCCTCCTATCTTCATCCGCTGTGTTCCCTTATATTTCCTGAAGGCCAGCCTTTTGGCTCTGACTTTTCTACTACTGTATTTGAGAACCAAAGTGGTTTCCTTCTTCTTTTGCACTTCCTTTCTGTCTAACACAATGGGATGTTGCTTCAAGTATTGCATCCTTAATGCTTGCCCACTTTGCCTGTCCCCCTCACCTGTCTTTCTTTTTGCCAGAGCTAGCTTAACTCTGTAGGCCATCTTATCAAAGTCAGCTCCTCTGAAGTCCCATATTTTTGCCTTGGAATGGGATGATTTAGATGTAGTAGCCAAACTGAACCATACCATGTGATGGTCACTGGCCCCCAGGTGACCTTCTACCTGGAGATCTGTGATCCCTTCTTTGTTAGTCAGTACTAGATCTAGGATAGCCCTGTCTCTTGTGGGTTGTTGTACCAGTTGTTTGAGGCCCTCCCCTGCAGGGAATCCACTATGAGTCTAGTAACCACCTCTTGACTCCAGAGGCTCCCCTTGCAATTGCCCAGGGAAATCATCTTCCCCTACTTGACTACTGCTCCCCAGTGTTCTACTCCATGTCCTCCTCACTTCTTTCTTATCTAAATATCACATACAACTCTATCTCTTCCTTTGGCCTTCAGGTCCCTTACTCCACTCATCACTGCTCTCTATATCAGTCCTTAGGCTGGCTCTCTCTACATCACTTTATTTGTTATGAACTTGTTTTTATGTCCTTAACCCCTATTTTAAGATGTGATGTTTATGTATCACTGTTTCTGATACCACTGCACTCACTGTATTATATGTTATCCACTGTATTATAACTTGTACCTACTATCTGTGCCTCTGTACGGCCCGGGTCACAACTGAAAATTATCCCTTGGATCAGTTTGCTTACCCAGTTACCAAAAACATAAATAAATAAATAAAGTCCAGGTACAGGACATCCACTGCATGGCCCCCATCCAATTTCCTAGTTACCCAGTCATAGAACTCCACCAGGTTGGTTTGGAAGGATCTTCAACTTACAAAGCCATGCTGTCTGCTGTCCTGTAGCCCTTTGGCCTCCAGGAGAGCCACCAGCCTCTGCTTCAGGATAGTCTCCATTAGCTTACCCACGATGGATGTGAGGCTCACAGGTCTGTAGTTCCCTGGTTCATCCTTGGGGCTGCTCTTGTGGAGGGGCACCACATGACCCATCCTCCAATCCTGAGGTACACACCCTGAGTGTAGTGAGGCACTGAACAGGTCTGCCAGAGGTCCTGCCAGGACCTCTGCCAGCTCCTTCAGTACCCTCTGGTGGATGCCATCTGGGCCTGGTGCCTTGTCCACCCTCAGTGCTTTCAAATCCTCCAGAATGTTGCCCTTCATGATTTCCACGCTCATCACCCCTTCCCCCTCTATTTCTACCCTCCCTCCCCCTTGGGTATCTCCTCCCAATCTCCTTAGTAAATACCAAGCAGAAGTAATCGTTTAGTGCTTTTGCCTTATCACCCACTGCTTTCACCCCCCCTTCCTAATCCTTACTATATGGTCCTTAAAGCTCCTCTTCTCTCTGATGTACCCGAAGAAGTCCTTCTCCCCCATCTTAATGCCCTGCACCAGCCTAAGCTCCATAGATGCTTTGGCTGCCCTTATTGTCCTTGTCACCTCCTTCGATTCCTTCAGTTACTCCTCCCGGTACTCCTCCCTGTCCTCACCCTCCCTGTTTTTTGTACCTCCCAAAGGCAGCTCTTTTTCTCCTTACCTTTTCCATGACCTCCTTGTTCACCCAGCTAAGGTTTCTTTGCCCAAGTCTTCTTACTCTGGGCCTTGCTGCAGATTCTTGTTGCTTCCACTATCCCCAACTTTATGAACTCCCACCTCTGGTTAGTGCCCATACTAGATTGAATTCTGGCCAGGTACCCTTTTACCACTTCCACCCATCCTCCCAAAGTCAGCCCTCCTGAAGTCCAGCACCCTTGTGCCAGATTCCACTCCTTCCTTACCCATATCCAACGTGAACCATACTAAGTGGTGGTCACTCCCTGCCAGCAGTTCTTCCACCCTCAGTTCCCTCACAAACTCCCCATTTGTCAGCACAAGGTCAAGGGTATTTCATAACCTGGTTGGTTCACTGACCATTTGCATCAGGAAGCTGTCCTGGAAGGCATCCAGCCAGTACCTGCTCCCTTCTATTACTGGTTGTTGGGGTACTCCAATCCACTCCTAGCATGTTGAAGTCTCCCACGATCACCACACTACCCTTTTCGCAGGTCCTCCTGATCTGTCCCGCATGTTTCCTGTCTAACTCCTCTGTCTGAGAGGCCTGTACACCACTCCCATCCTGAGAGTCCTATTCTTGGAATCCTGGATTTGCATCCGTAGTGACTCTATACTACCCTTCTCCCCTTCCTCCTGTATACACTTCAGTCCTTCCCTCACATATACTGCCACCCCCTCTTCTTTCCCAATAGCTCTATCCCTATGAAATATCCTGCACCCTGGTATTGACAGGTCCCAGTCATTGTATTGGGTGCCCTGTGTTTTGGTGATGGCTGCCATGTCCACCTCCCCCTCTGCCATGACAGTCTGTAGCTCTGCAGTTTTCTTCCCAAGGTCCTAGCATTCAGGGTGAGCACCTTCTACCTTCCACCCATTTCCCTTCCCCTTCCCCTCCTGTCCTCCTTTACTAGCATCACCACTAGTACTTGCCCTTTGTCCTTTGTCACTGTTATGGGGAGAGGAAGCTCGAATGGCTTCCCAGCCTATGATCTCCGCATGTCCCTTGCCCACTTGCCACTCCCCGCTTCTAGTTTAAATTCCCTACTACCTCTATGTACTTCTCCATCATCCATTTCAACACTTTCTTTCCCTCTTTGCTCAAGTGCAGTCTATCCTTGGCATAGAAACTACTGTCCTCCCAGGTCCCTCCCCACTAACCCCCACCAGCCCATACCTTTAGCAAGACACGAGGTTCTTAACCATTCATTAAAATCCTTTATACCCAGCTTTCTTGCTGTGCTTGCATTGGGGAACTGGAAGTATCTCTAAGAAAGTTACTGATCTTCCTGCACCCCCAACACATAATTGTCGTAGTTCCCCAAACCTCCTCTGGACTATATCTATCATCCTGTCAGCCAGGTTGTTTGTCCCCAAATGTATAATTAAATGAGACTTCTCCCTATCCCCCAGTATATTTTAGTAGAGATTGTCCCACAATTTCCACTGTCATTCTTGGCATGGCCTCCACCCAAATGTGACTATGCCTCTCCCCTTTGCTACTCCACTTGACTCCTCTTAGTATTGAATCCCCCAGCACTAAGATTCCACCCCCTTATCAACTGCTTGCTTCCCTTCCTCCCCACCTCTCACTCCTGGCTCCTCCTCTTCCTCCTGCACAGTTGTCCCCTCTTCTGCCCCGGTTGTAATTCCCCCAGAAGAACGTCCCCCCTCCAGTTTCATCTGGACTTCTATCAGTTATTCCTCCAATCTCATTACCTCCCTCCTCCACCCTTCCCTCAAGTACTGCAAAATGATTTTCTGAAGACCCTTCTCCTCTGCCTGCTTCCTCCATTCTCAGACTAGCTCATTCCTTCCTTTTAACTACATGACTGTTGCCATTTCTCCTCCTCCCCTCACCAGTCCCTTTCTCCTCCTTCCTGTTTTCTTTTTTCTTTGACCTGGGTTCCCCCAATGCCTTTCCTCTTGGCATAGGCCCTCCTGTCTCTGCTTCCCTTCTTCTGACCCTCTCCTCCCCCTGTTGGCCCAGATTGCCTTCCCTTGTCTTCTCCCTTCCTCCCTCCAGTGTTGGGCTATAACCTTCTTCAGTCTGCCTTGCCTGTCTTAGCTCCTCCTGCAGACCCTTGATCTCCTTTTTAAGTTTCTCTATTTGGTTGCACACTAAGCATTCCTCCACCCTCCATGTAATTTTTAGAAAGATTGGTGCACCACAGTTGTTGCAGCCTACTACTCTACCCATTGCTCTTGTCACCCACCAGTGACCCCCCACCCTTTCAGATGAAGGATACCCAACACTCCCCAAGTCTCCCCCCTCTATCACTGCAAAACAGTCTTCTCCTTTTCTCAGTTTCCCTTACCCCCTTTGTCATACACTTTAGATAGATTCAGCAGCTGCCTTTTAAGTTCCTATCCCTTCTGTCCACACCCAAAAACAAACTGTAAGCAACTATTGCACAGCCTCCTTCTAACTCCTACCCCTCCTTTTCACAATGCAAACACCAATGCAAACAGGTGAAAATGAAAGCTACTTGTGTTGCAGTTACTTTTCTTCCATGGAGATTGCAGTCACCTCTTCACTCGCTGCTGTTCCTTTCCTGGACATCTGCTATGACAGGTGCATGTCCTTTTCCCTTTTGGGGAAGTGATGTCAGAATCTCCGGTATAAAGGAAATGACATACCTGGAGTGGGTGGGGTGAGGGGCAGGGTGGGTGGGACCAGCCCTTTCCCTCCTGAAACAATCATGTAGCTGAGGCCCCTGGCCAGACAATTAGCACCCTTCCCCCAATATTTATTTGCTTGCATTAAACACTGCAGCTAGTGAAGACAGCAAAAATCAATCACAACCCCAGTAAAAGCACAAAAAAATAGGTTTGATGCCAGAAGAAACAGGTCTCGAATTCAAATAACAGCCTCACCAACTACACACCAAAATAGGCTTCAAATTAGAAGACATAGGTTTCCAATTAAAAGAAACAGCCCCAATAAAAGTATACCAAAACAGGTTTGAAATCAGAAGAATCAGGAGAAATCAGAAGAAACAGGCCTCCAATTTAACAAAATGACAGCCCCACTTAAAGCACACCAAAATAGGTTTCAAAGTTTCAACAGCTCCAAAAAAGTTCCCTGCTATCCCCTTTTAAGAAGAAAAAAAACCTCTGCCTGCTACCAAGTGAAGCAACAAGACAAATCAGCCCACTTCTAGCACACCAAAATAGGTTTCAAAATTCCAACAGCCCCAAAACAATCTCTACTATCCCTTTAAAAGTAGTAACAAAAAAAAAAAAAACCTGCTACTGAGTGAAATCAACAAGAAGCAATTTAAAAGCAGCAAGGAGCAGCTACTGTACTGAAATGAACCTGATTTCTTCCCCTTCTAGTTTCTCCCACCAGATTGTAATTACACTTATCTTGATTGTCCTGGTAGGGGTCCATACCCCCTTCACTAATACAGAAGAGACACACTCAGTGTTTTGGAATAAATGGCCATAGCTATGTGTTGATTTATAAACTAACACATACAGTAATAGCATGACATAAGCAGCTCTGTGGTGTCAGTAAGGTTCTTACTTTGCTGTTCACCCTTTCCTCTGGGGTGGAACCAAACCACTATCTCCTAAAAATGGCACTGCCCCTGTAGTGACTCTATTTTTCATGTGCCCCTCCCCATCAGAGGGCTCTACATTTGAGAGCAAAAACTCAAGGCACCTCTCCCCCGACTGACCCAACTGGCTTCTCATTGGCAGGGGCTCACATCCATGAGCCTCAAAAGGAATCTATCTGTGACAGTGGCAGGTTCCCCCCTTACCCCCTTGTACTCTTCCTGTGAGACTACCATACCACCACAGGATGACTTTAGTCATTCCCTCAAAGCATACCATGCTAGCAGGTTTCTAAAACACCCTGTATATCTGCTTGGAATCTATCCAACCCTTCAGTAGATAAATGCACCCCATCCTTGATGTACAGCTACAGCGGTGTGGTTACAATATGACCATGCTGCAGTATCGGGCTCCCAGATGACCCCATAAAACTGCATGTTGATATATTCACTACTCTTCAGGCCTTCTCCACAGCCCCTGGGTCCCTGGCATACTTCCAGGTCCATCAGTGCACAATATGAGACCATGTAATTATAGTCCCAGGCCAATATTGCTTCAGAAAATAGAGATAATCTTTCATCTGGCAAATCAAGTCCAAAGATTTTACCAAACCCAAGTCATTTCAACTCAAGTGGACCAACAAAACTCCAGGATGGCTTTGATGACTGGCTTCAGCCACCACCCATAGGAAAAAATCTCGCCATCTGCTGCCTCTAAGCACCATCCACTGCACATGATGTTGCCGTAGGTCTAGAAAAAGGTTGTTACTACCTTATGTCTGCCTGGCGCTTCCAGCTGCCCAGTGTATAAAGTAATGGCCACAGATCCAGACCTGCTTCACCTGGAGGTTGCTACTTGATAAAAAAATAAAAGACAGTTACAACATATGTGGATGAACATACCCTTCAAAGGCCTGCAAATTCCATCATCCCAATGTCTTTATCTGTGTTTCTGTCTGCTCTGTTGCCCATGCACTTATTGCTCCCTGATGCGAAACAAATAGTATTAAACTCTGCTGAGTTCAATTCCAAACCCTTCATAGATTGCAGGGTCAGATTTACAGTAATGGAAAGTATGCATGTGCATAGGGCCCTGAGTTCTGGGGAGACCTTGTGAACTGTGTTTCTTGTGTGTGCAAATGTATTGATTTTTTTTTACAGTGCCTGACTTGAACTCAGCTGTTCAGTGAAGTGAAGTGAAGTTACTCGTTGGGGTTGGGGGAGTAGAGAGACAAGTTTGGACACCACTGTAATTATCACCATTCACTGTGCACTGCTCGCCCACAGTTGAACAACCACAAACATTAATTCCTCCTCACCTTGCACCCTCCTACTGCCACTGCTTTCACACTGCAGTACATGGTAGGCAGTTCTTCAGTTTTGGCAGCATTCACAATAATGCCATCTCATTAGGGAGAGACTCTGTAGTCAGAGCCAGGACAACAGACATGGACTGCAGTTGCCAGCTGCAGAAGGAACTAAAGAAGTAGTAGTAGTAGTAGTAATAGCAGTAGTAGTAGTAGTAGTAGTAATAATTTTATTCATAAAAACATGAACAAGGCAAAATTCCCATTGAACCTGCGCTCATTTAGAAGGGATATATTATCTCTAAAAACCTGGTTACAAAAGGATAAAAAAAGACCACTATAACAATATACAATAATAATACAATAAATAGCTTGTTCAATCATTCCAACAATCCACTGAAAGAAATATCTAGTATAATACTGGACTTACAATAGCAGACACATTATAACCTAAAAAGGGATATTTAAAATGAAATTCCTGTAACAAATGCGGATTGACTATATTCAGAGTGTAGACATCAGTTTCTTGGCAATGAAGCTTGCAATACAAACCAATCTTTACTTTTATTCCAACTCACTTATCTATTTTGCCATCTCAAAAGCTTTGGCAAACTATTCCAGGACTGGGGGCCCCAGTAGTAAAATTAAGTGCCAGTGTTCACCAGAGTCAGACTGGAGAAACTTAATGTTTTCTTTTCCTTTTTTTCTTTTTACCGCCTGCATTCATTCTGTGGTGCTGGTGAGGTAGATGGTGTACCAGCAAGCAGGGATGACTTAAGTGGTGTAGCTGAACTGTTGAGGATGATTCCTGTCCATTTCATTTTTTAATTTAAATTTCTCTCCAGCTGCTTGCTCTTTTTTTATTCACCACCATGCCACAGTGCCACACAATGTATAGCATAGAGAAGTGGAAAAGCTGATCAGCTGAGCTTGAGGAGGGTCAGACTGATTAGAGTCTGTGAGCTAGCCTGGTTTCTTGGTGACTGTGAGCTGAGTCCCCATAGTACTGGAAGCAGGCCAAGGTGCATCCATTACAGAAAAGGAATGAGGGAACCACAGGGAACATCATTAGAGACTGGGAGCAACATCTGTATCATGGTGGGACCCTTGAGAAAGCAGCCAATAATCGAATGTCAAGGCTGGCTTGAGCAGCAGAATTAGAGTTGGGCACAGCTAAGCACATACTTATTTAGGCCATACTACTACTGGGAGGAGGAGGAGAAGGATGGGACTTGGCAGTGGGCACAATGTGATAGCCAAGACCCAGGCTACAGTGTTGGTCAGTCGAAGGCAGGGAGTCGGGGTTGAGGTGGAACCAGCGTGCAAGCATGCAACAGCACTAGGTCAGAGCAGAGGCCCCACACAAAGCTGTAGTTATGAAGAGAATTCCTTTTGATTCATTATTAAACTGGGACTAAAGTGGAGCAGTCAGTGAGGTCTTGGAACCAGAGGGACACCTGAAGTAGGGGGACTCAGAACAGGAACTGCCACTGATCACTGATGACCAATTTAATTTTGTTTGAAAAACATAAGGAAGCAGCCAGAGACTCAAGGTCCAGGTGGGAGGATAATTATAGAATCCTATGGGAGAATAATTATGCAAGTAATAATATCTGACAGGGTGGGCAGTATTGGGCAATCCAGACAAAAAAGAAGAACAGCACTAGCCTCCACAATGCAAATAAAAAGGGGATTTATTACTCACAATTCCAGGGCCAAAAACCACAGCAGTGCCACACAGGTGTCGACTCTTCCCTCACACACAGGAGATGGCCCAACCAGTTTTGCACATGCATGATTCTTCAGGGATGGCCTCTCTCATTCCCAACACCACATAAATAGTAAATGCAATTAAAGTGACAGTGCACCAATAATTAATGAATTGAAAGGTTAAAAACTTGCTGACAAGTTTACTTAAGGTTAACTTTTCTGATGAGGTGATATTTTGGTTGAATGATTATTTATCAGGGAGGGCACAGAAAACGTGAATCAAAGATGTTTTATCTGTTGAGGGTAAACTGGATTGTGGGGTTCCTCATGGATCCATTTTGGGACCCCTGTTGTTCTTGCTTTTCATTCACTCTTTACATAATGTTTGTAACTATTCTGAACTTATTTTGTATGCGGATGATGCTGTTTTATTATGTACAGGAGAATCTTGTCAAGAGGTAGAACATTTATTACAAAAATATTTCAGTTTAATGCATGAATGGTTTATTAGGCACAAATTAGTTCTCAATTCAGGTAAAACAAAATGCATGGTTTTTAAGAATCCTAGGACCAATGTTATTTTTGATTTGTCATTGTGTGACAATTATGGTAATGTCATTAAGAAAGTTACTGACATAAAATATTTGGGACTTATTATAGATTCTAGTCTTTCATTTGAGTTGCATATTACAAAACTAATTAGTAAAATACATCAAAGGTTGGGAATGTTATATCGATTAACTAGACATTTAACTTTGATTCAAGGGCTATACTTGCACATAGTTTTTTGTTTTCTTTAATTGACTATGGATTGATTATATATTATTTTTCTACAGATAGAATGCTTGTGAAGCTTAAAACTACTTATCATGACATTTTACATTTTGTCACCAGACAAAACAAAAGGACACATTATTGTCAATTATATAGTTATTTTGGGTGTTTGTCACTTTTTGACAGATTCAGAATGTGTGTTCCAATTTTTCTTCATAAATTACACTTACGATATTTACCATTTATAATTGCAGAGCTTTTTCCTAGACAGATTAACTTAATGTCAACTAGGTCTCAGGTAGGATATACATTTCAGATTCTGTTTTTTCAAACACCGATTACTCAGAATTCTTTACCATTTCATGCTGTAAAACTGCATAATGATTTGCCTCAACTGATTACTATGTCTGCTAATATATCATCTTTTAAAGGTGTTCTTTAAAAATTATTATCTGAAGCTGAATGTTGATGTTTTAATTGATTTGTATTTTGTGTTGTACATTTTTTGGTATTATGTATGTATGTATTGTATTATTTATTTTTTATGTGCATGTAACTGGTCACCAGTGAAAATGGGCATTTTTTGCTCACTGGTTATTCAGTATAAAAATAATAATTAAAAAAACCAAACACAACTAAATATATTAAGACCACTATATTATTAACCCTTATAATAAAATGGTCAACTTATGTATTTGATATTGTATTAATTAAATTTAAGGCCAAAATATAAGGTATAAATCACAGCAATTGCTTTATCTTCAAGTGCAGAGAAAAAGCTAGATGCAGGCTGTCAAAGTATAATTTTACAAGCAGCATAAGTTTCTCCAGCCTATAAAAAAGGAAAATGCAATAATAATAAGCACAATATGTCACATATGAAAATTGCTAAAACAAAAAAGGAGTAATACAGGTGTGACAGCCAGAATGTAACACAGAAATAATGCAGAATATCACAAAATGCTGCGGTTTACTGCAGGGCCCATTGTAAGTCAATGGCAATTCAGCTCTTTTGTCATGCAGGATTTTGTGACATGTCATTGCTGAAAGTTTATGCACTTTATCATGGCTGACTCCACTGTATATGGTAGGCTATTTAGAATCTAGCATATCTGTTTCTTAAAAAAGGAGCGATATCAAAGATATCATTTAGTCCTCGAGTATTTGGAGCCACGTTTTTCTGCCTGTCAGTATTGGGCAATACCAGACCACCCAGGGGTGTAATGAGGCCTAACACTGCAGGTGGAGAGCTTTATAGCCCCTGGAAGATCCAGTATTGCCCAATACCACCGGCCCTGCAAGGTATTATTACACTTAGAAAATGGGCTATGAGTAACATGTTAAATGAAATTAAATCACAATTGAAAATCAAATAAAATAAATGTTAAAAACTAAATAAAAATGATTTTCTCACAAAGTAGTCCCTCTGCTGGTACACTTGCCAGTAGAGGGCATTGCTGTTTAGGAGAGCCTGTTTTGTTGTCATTGATTTTCTTGTCTAAAAAGTGTTGCTGTTCAAGAGAGCTTATTTTTTTGACATTGGTTTTCTTGTCTTCTAGAGTCACTTTTTTTGCTGGACTGCTGGAGTAGGACCAGTACAGCAAACAAAAGTGACTTAGGATGTGCAGTACATGTTAATGTGTTGCTCAGATACTGAAAAAATACATCTCTTAGCCTGCAATACTTGTTAATGTGCAGGAGATCAGACTGTAAGGAAAATTTAGCTGCATTTTAAGTGCTGAGTTTTTTTGTTTCTGTTTCTAATGGAACTGTTTATAAAAAAGTAAACTGATCAGTTTAGGAAACTGAGTGGGTAGTGAGGCTAAGCAACAGAGTGGGCTTGTGTGTGGAGAAGGGGATGTGAGAGTATTGCTATTTGAAATGAGCACGGTTGGGAGAAACACTCATTTGTCTTTCTCCCCAACAGCAGAATAACAACTGCAGTGTGTTTCTTTTCATTTTTTTTTGTTAAACAAGCATACCTTGTTTGCATTTGTTTGGGATTCAGTTGGCAGAGGAGCTTATGCAAGCTGTACTTCAGAGCAAGTGGCATCAGACGCAGTGCTGGTGATCAGTACCATCTAGTGTAAGGTACGCACTACAGCTAATTTTGTTTTTTATAGAAATAATTTTTTGAACTGCCTTCTCTTAAATTAGGTAACTGTCATGACTGCCATTGTACATGATGGTGGTGGCGGTGGTGGGGTTCTCACTCACTAACTGAGCTAAAAACAATGGTAGCCATTTCAAATTCTGTGCCCAATGGGATGCTTTTGACCAATGAGGAAGCAGGATGGGCACAAGGATACCCGAGTGGGTTAAGGGACATTTGGGCTGGTACTTTTTATTGATGGGGCATCTAATGTAAATTAATGTAACCCCCGGTGAGGGTACCAGTTAATCAGATGCCAGGAAATAAAAAGTCCATTTTCTAAAGAAAAATAGAACAGAACCGACAAAAGTTTTAATGCAAATAAACATGAAATTGCATGCATGGTAATAAAAAGTAAAACAGTTTAGAATCATTGACTGTGTAAAGAATATCAAGTGCACACAACTACAGTAGCAATGGTATTTAGCATCGTTGTGTTAGTGGTGAATTATTTGATAACTGCTGGCTATTATTTGAAGTTTGTTTGATCTTCTGGTATGGTCCTGTGGCTGTAATATTTTATTAAAAATGCAGCTATCTGAGTAATTTAATGCAGAACATGATGTGTAGTGTTTAACTGTGTATTGTTTGGCTGCTGCGTCATGCATCCACTGATACACACATTAGGCCTGCACTAATGTAGGCTATTGCTGCCCACCAGCACATTTCTCACGTAAACTGTAGTGTAGAACATTTATACACTTGCTGTTGTTTCAGTTCCTTTGACCTTTCCCATTCCCATAGTGAGAGACAGGGAGAGAGATGGTTCAGGCATGGTGTGGCACAATACAGCACTAACATTGACAAATGGAATATTGTGGAAGGAGGGGCCCATGGTTTCTGCTGTGCATAGGGCTCATGGAAATATAAAACTGGTACTGATAGCTTGGCCCAAAACAGATGGAAATTGAAATGCCATCAGAGGGTTACCATTTTTGTGATGAAAGAATGCCCCCCTTCCACCAGGATGTTGGGCTATGTATGCCTGTATTTCTTGGCATTTGTCTCACTTAGTACCTCCTGGAGCCCTTAGATTGCACCAGCAACCTGTTGCCAAGTGATCCTTTTTGCTCCAACGTAGATGCAAGAACACACCCTTGTGCATCACTGCCACATCCTTATCTGCCAAAACCACCTCTGTCTCAAGAGACTTGCTTTGGCTGTACCAGTTCTGACACTCAGAATGCACTTCAACAGACCACCAAGAAGGCCACCCTGAATATTTGTGCTTTAGATGTGTTTAAGCACATCCACTCCAATTCACCCCACACCTTTTCCAACAGACCAGGACTAACTGGGTGCCTTTGCTCTATTCCCCTAGGTGCCTCCCCCTAAGTTTCTATCACTTTGTGAAGCCCAAATGCACAAATGTTGTCCTGCACCTGGGTGCCTTTTGAAAACCAGGCTATGACAGCCATGGGTTGGCCTACCATCCTGGTGTGCACCCTATACGCTTCTTTAGCAGGACATATTGGCATAACTGATCCACTGGTTTGGGCCACACATTAAAGCCACCCTCATGCCTTCCTGGCACTCAAAAAACTTTCAGCTCCCTTTTTGTAAGCTGCTGTTGTGCTATGAGCTATGGTGTTCCTCATTAGTTCCCAAGCTTCTGGCTCGCCAAGTCCTAGAGGAAGGCCGGGACTACCCTGGAGTGCTTCTTCACTTTGTGCGGCAGCTCTTGGAACCTCTGCCACTGCAAACAAGAAAGTGTGTCAGCAATGTCATTATCCACCCCAAGCACATGCAATGCTTTAAACTGAATGTTCATTATTAAGTATTTTAATGCAAAAACCTGCATCAAGTCACCCATCGGCCCTTTTGCCCCAAGCTGGCCATTGATGGTGTGTACCACCCCCATGCTGTCAGACTGAAAAAATCACCTTCTTATCCTGAAACCTGTGCCCATACCCACAGAGCAATCACAATTATGGAAACATTTTAATAAGGAGACATTATTTGTTAATCCTATCTCTTGCCAATTTGGTGGCCATTGATCCATGCACCAATCTCCTTTAAAGTACTCCTCATAGTTAATGCCCTCCAGATGCATCCATATAAAGCTTCAGTTTCCAGCTAGTGGTGGCTGTTGTCCAAATTGAAATACTGTTAAAGCACTTCAAAAATGCCATCCAAACTACCAAATCCTCTTCATACTCATGCAGACTCTTATTCTGTGGTGCGGTTCTTTGCAGCCCTCCCCAGCTTCACCAGCCTGTGCAAAAAGATCGATCCCATCAGGATTATTTTATATGCAAAGTTCAGGTGTCCCAATAAAGCTGTTGTAGCTCCTTCAGTGTGGCCTTGTGTGCCCTTGCCACTCTGGTCAATAAGTCCCACAATGCCTGAGCTTTCTCTTCTGGTAGCTGGAATACTGCTGCTTGGGTGTCAATCTCAATACCGAAAAAGGACAGTACTAAAGAGGGACCCTCCATCTTGGCCTTTACCAATGGCATCCCGAAATCTGTGCCTACCTCCTGAAAAACCTTCCATCGGGTGTCTAAATTCCCTGCTGCTGACCCTACTCACAAATAGGAAGTCATCCAAATAATGAATTAGCTCTGCCCTTCCTGCTTTCCTCATCACCACCCATTGCAGAAAGGTGTTTAAGTACTCAGACACAGAACATGCCACTATGCACCCCTTGGGCATGCATCTATCTACAGAATACTACCTGCAAAATTTCATCCCCAGTAAATCCATATCCCATTTATGGATTGATAATAGTCTGAAGGCCAACTCAGTGTTCATCTTAGCTAATAATGTCCCTTTTCCCACTGCTCTCACCCTTTCTGTTACCTGTCAAATAAAGTGTACAACACCACCACGAAGCATGGATCGATGTAATCATGGACTGAGTCCTACTCTGGGTATGATAAATGATTGATCATTCTGAATTTCCCAGGAGAGTTCTTTGATATTAACCCAACTGGTGATGCTCATAGCAGTGGTGAAGGCAGAGCCAAAGATGAGCCACTAATCCTCCCCACCTCCAGCTCCTTGGATGATTTTTCTCTGACTAAATCTAGTTGCTCCCTAACAGATTTCAAGTTCTCAGCTTTGTAACAATGACAGGGGCCCTCATATGGGATCTGAAACGCAACTGTGAATCCATCCTCCAGGGACTGAACATCCTTCCAGTCAGGGTACTGCTCCAGCTATAACTTAATTTGGTCCACTTTAATTGGGGTTGGGAAACCAGTTGCACCACTTCTGAAAGGGCTGAGGAGCAACCCCACCCTGATTTCACTGTGAAAAGGGGTGGTGCTGGCTACAAGCCATACACTCATGCTTGAACCTGCACCTCTCCTTCTTGCACAGTCCTTAATTATAACAACATTCCACCCATTCCACAATGCGCAGCCACCGCAGATGTCCCTGACTTGGGGGACTGGGCACTACTAACTGGAAACCAGGACCCCTAGTGTTCTGCAACGCTTTGTCCTGATTTCGGTGGCAAGGCTGCAAGGTTTCTGCAGCAGCATTTTGGGATTTCTGTGGCATGATTTATTCACTTCTGTAGAAGAGTACAGTCCTGTAATTGGTTAAAATATGATGTGATGTCATCAGTGCATCACATGCTAAGCATACAGGAGGGGCATCAGGATAAATGAGATGGAGAAGGGAGCTGGGCACTCTGGAAAGACTATATATTTGAATCAAAAATTCACCAACAACAATGAATTTTGCGGCAGTACAGTATACAGTATATACTCTGACATGATGCAAATTCTATGGAAAATTCCATAGCTGCAGAAATGCAGAATTCCAGGGGCTTTGCCAAAAACTCACTGTCTGTGTGCTGAACTCTCCCCCTCCCCATTTTATATGGCCTACAGCAGCATCATGTCTAATAGTCTCCTATGTTGGGCTAGGTCTGCTTGCTTCCAACAATGAGACTCTTCATCATGTTCAAGCCACCTGTACCCCACCTTGCTGACCCTGAGCTGGCATATGCCATAATGTACGCATGGTGAGGCATATGATCACACACTCCATTATAGTTAATGGTACAAGTTTTAGATGCAAATTTGCTTGTCTTAATTAGAAATTAGCAACTGAAGGGTAATTAAGGACAGCCCTTGTTTAGCAAGTCACTTGCTAACTAAGGGCTGTCCTTACTTACCCTGCAATTGCTAATTAACACAAGAAAATCTGCATTGAGAACCTGCGTTATTGACTATAATGGAGCACCCAGTCATGCACCTCATCATGCATATGTCACAGTGTATGCCAGCACAGCGCTGGGTTGGGTTCCAGGAAGGGAAGGGATTAGCTGGATTGCCTCTAGAAGCAAAAATTCAATCCTGTCCCACAGGAACACTGGACTGAAAAAAATTATCAAACACTGTTAGTTACATTTTCACCGCTGTGACATTCCTCAGAAGGGAAGCCATAATAAAACATGTTAAAAGGCTTTAATCTCTGTTACACTGTCATGTACAACATGATTACCATAGTACATGAATTCTTGCTGTCAGCATTCAATTCTCTATCATTGCTGAATGACTGAAATGCTGTATTCTGATTCTGAAAAAGCATTATTAAGCAATTGGTGGATGAACTATTTTATTAAAATATCTCTCAATGAGGAAAACATTCAAAAGGTGAACTCCCAACACTCTTCTCTTGAAATCATTTTTATAATAGCAATAAAACACTCCCAGGGGTTAAATTATCATTATGTTAAGCACCTCCGCCATCCCTTGATATGCTAGCTTCACTTACACTGCCAACTGTGCTCACCCTGGTGAGTATACTGAAGAGGAGACCAGGCACCCTCCCACCCCGATGAGACAGGTGTCTACTGGGATGCTCCACCATCCTCCCCTGACCAGCCCTTCAGTGACCCAGGCTCACTCCAGAACCTAGGCATTGGTACCATAAGACACAGAGCCACAGAGCCACATCTGCATCATCAGAATTATTGGGATCTTCAGTGAATGGCAGAAGGATAAAGGTAACTTACCACCTTCAGGAATTTCACTGGTCCCTTTTGAGCCTGCTGTGTCAGCCTCCTCTTGAAGCAGATCATCCAAATGAGGCCGTGTTATATGAAATAATTTAGTATAAACAATTACATTAAGAAATATAGTATAGTTCAGAATTATTCATGATCACATCTGCATACTGTGACAGGAAGCTCCTGCCACTCTTGAGGAATGGCCTTTTCTTAAATCTGTTCTAACAATTCTTATATTTCTTAGCCTAATCTATCCTTTACAATTTTTAGTCCATAAGGTTGGCCACCTATGGGCACCCCTTCCCTTTCTTGACTATGCTATGGTGTCCTCTTTAGTTTTCCTTTTCCTTCTCAAGTCCTGGTACAGAGAGGTTATTGTGGTGACCTCCAAGTGTATGTAAAACAGGTTGTGTTTATTGTTGTAGGATTTAGTATGTAATAGCACTATGTCATAAAATACCTTGAAGTATATACAGTACTTTATGTTTATGAAACCTGTGAATGTTGAAAATACCATGGCATTAGGTGTTTTTGATAATGGTAACAATGTAATAGGTCCACTTATCACTACTCTGTTTACTGACCTACATGCAGGTCCACGCTTGCTTATGCAACCGTTGCTCATTGCTTATGCAAATCATTGCTTCATACCTACTGCCATCCCCTCGGCTTCAGCCTCTGGGATTCTGCTGCACTCATTTCTGCATTTGACCTTGCAGGGTCTCAGCACTCAATGCTCATTATGATCTCAGCACACTAGTGCTCAATCAGCTCACCTGCTTTTCAGCTCTCAATCTATTCTGGGGCATGCCAGCCATTCTATTCATGGTGCAGGTTCCTGCAGCTGACGGTCTCGCTCTGCATTTAGTCCACATCTTGAGCGTGTCCAACTTGGGGCGGGATCTTTCTCACCTGGCCCATAGTTGGGAATGTTCTCACTACGGGCTTGGTGTTAGTTGTCTGCTATGCGACAGGAATTCCTGGTGTAGAATTTAAGACTAGAGGTGAAGGGTGGAAAAAGTTACCTCCTTTGGCTCTAGTGCTCCACTATAATGGTTAACCATTGGCTTTAGTGGTTTCCCAAGCAAGGCACCTTCACCGCATTTTCCCTATGACTGCCTCTGGTTCACCTGCTTTGAGTTTAAGGCAGGTAGGCCCAGTGAGTGCCTCAACAGTCGTTGCTCTTCTCCTCCTCCCGCCTTGGTTGCATGTACTGTTGCAGAGTTTTCTCGCAACCTTCCATGGCGTTCCCACTAGAGGGTTTGAGTGAGAGCCGTCCTCCAAATTGAAATATGTTTGACCTCAATTTAATTGTTTTTTTTCTTCAAATTGCAGCTGCAGAGCCGTCACTAAATAAAATGTCCCAAGCCTGGAGGAAAGGTGACTTAGGCCTTGGATCATCAGAGATTTCCTCCTCAAAGGTTTTTTTTTTCTCTTCTCTGTTGCCTCAGGTCATAACTGTTAGTTAGCATAGTAGTGTCCCTAGTTTCTTTAGGTAGGTTCCACTGTTGGATGGAGGTGGATGGTGTCTCCTGCAGTTTTCTCTCTCCTTAGAGGATCTCCTAATTCTCAATGTAAACCTTCAGTATCATGCTACACAACCTGGGCATTCATTTCATTATCAAACTGAGCATCTCATTACATTATCACACTGTCTATGCTTCTCTACGTCTATGTCCCAGTTACTGCTACTACATCACAGTTACTGCTTACTTGTATACTTTGTGTCACCTCATTCTTTTGGGATATGCTTGTACTACATTTTTTTTGGTGGGGGATTCCAAAGGTGCCTTTAGCCACGGGAACTGTCCCATGACACCGCTAGGGGTGGAACCCTCTTGAGGGTCCCTTGCCTTTGGTACCCCTACAGGGTGGTAATTCCTCTGGAATACAGAGTGTGATCAGCCGAAACCAAATGAACACAGTTGCCCAAGCATAACACTATACTGGCTGCGCAGGACATTGAATTGGAAAGGCTTTGCTTGGAGTTCAGTGGCTAAGCAGCCAGCCACTCCCACTTCCTGAGCTATATAAGCAGTTCCTGTCAGCCTCATTGTGAAGCACTTTTTCTTTGCCCCACCATCCTCCCCTCCTCCTCCAGTGGCAGCACTTCTCCCCTTAGGATCATTCCTAAGGTACTTTTATCCACAGGAATCATCCTGTGGCACCTCTGGGGTGGAAACCTCTCTTGGGTTCCCTGCCTTTGGTACCCCTACAGGGTGGAAATTCCTCTGGAAAAGAGAGTGTGAATGGCCAAAATCAAACTAACATGGTTGCACAAGCATAACACTATACTGGCTGAGCAGGATATTGAACAGAAATCATGCAGCACCCCCCCCCCCATTTCAGTGTCTAAAAAACTGGAGTTGAATATGCAACATCGGTCCAGGAGGGGAACCAGGATCCTAGGTGATAGGTTTACATGCTTCATTGGCAAGCATTTAAACTAGCCAAGGAGGGAGGCACTAAAAAGGAGAAGGGAAATCCTAGCCCCCCCCCAAAAAAAATCAGGGTAGTTAGTGAGGTAAACACCAAGATAGAGAAGTCAAAAAGGAGAAGGGCAGGGGTAAATGGAGAAAAAGACAAAGGCAGTAAGGACAGAGATGGGGCAAAAAGGGTAAGGCCATCAAAAAATGGAGGTTAATGTGTACCAATGCCCATAGTCTAGGTAACAAGCTCTCTGAACTGGTGGCCTTGATGGAAGAGGGATGCCTGGATATCGTGGCAATCACAGAATCATGGTACACAGAGAACCATGGCTGGGATGTCAACATACCAAGATACACAAAATACCAGAGGGACAAGGAGGGTAGAAGAGGAGGAGGAGTAGCTCTCTATGTAAGGGAAGGGATCAAAGCAATGGAACTAAAGGGTAAACAGGGAGGAGTGGAGGCATTATGGGTCACCCTGGAGACTGGAAATGGCACCACAATCTGCACAGGGGTTGTATACAGACCCCTGTCTCAGGGGAAGGAAATGGACAAGGAAATGATAGAAGGCATCCTTAGGATGGCAGAGAAAGGGGAGATATTGCTGAAGGGGGACTTGAATATTTATTTATTTAAAAGTTTTACCAGGAAGGCATACTGAGTAGAATACTGTTCGATTCCAGATGCATCCTGGGGGAAGGGGGCAGTGGAGAGGCATACATACAATATGCTAGATGTTAACTGGAGCACTTTTGCTGCAGCCACATCCAAGAGCAGAGCCTTTCTCGATGCTCTACAGGGGGCAATCCTCAGACAGCTAGTGTTGTAACCCACTCGGGAGGGAGCAATCTTAGACGTGGTACTTTCAAATGAGGACAGGGAGAGGATCTCAGATCTAGAAGTGGGTAGCCATCTGTGAACAAGTGACCACCAAACAGTGCGGTTAATGATAAACTCAGCTGTAGAGTCAAGTCATACAAAAATGAAGGTACTGGACTTCAGGAGGGCTGATTTTGTCAAAATGGGAGAGTGCCTCAGAAAAGCACTAGCAAACAGGCAAAAATGAGGGGTGGAGCAACAATGGGGAAACATCAAAACTGCCATCAGAGAGGCAACAAGCCTTGTATGAAGCAAATAAACAAATCAAAATGAAAGAAAAAAACACTATGGTTCTCAAAATAGGTGGTGGGGAAGGTTAGGGAGAAAAAGATTGCATTCAGGAAGTATAAGGAAACACAGAAGGAGCAGTACAGAGAACTATACCAGTTAAAGCAGAAGGAAGCAGGGAAGGCAGTCAGAATAGCAAAGGCCCAAACACAGGAAAAGATATCCAACTCAGTTAAGAAGGGGGATAAAACCTTTTATAGGTACATTAGGGAGCAAAGAAAGACAAAGGGAGAGATACTGAGGCTGAATAAAGAGGAGGGTGGGTGGGCAGAGAGGGACAGTGAAAAAGCAAGGATACTGAATGAATAATTCTGCTCAGTATTCACAAAAGAAGAGGAGGGTGAGGTAGCTAATCCAGTCAATAGAACCACTCTGGATAGGGGAGTCCATATCAGTCCTTTCACAGAAGAAAGGGTTCTGAAAGAACTCCTAAAACTGAAGGTGGACAAAGCAATGGGGCCTGATGGAATTCACCCCAAAATTCTAAAAGAAATAAGGGGAGAATTAGTAACACTACTGACTACCCATTTTAACAAATCATGGAAGGATGGTGTGGTACCTGAGGACTGGAGGAGGGCGGATGTGATTCCCCTTCACAAAAGTGGGGGCAAGACAGAGGTAGGAAACTACAGACCTGTCAGTTTGACGTAAAATGGAAAGAGACCGGGGTGAGTTATATCAGATGGCCTAAATGTGGGCAAGCAATCTGAAAAGGCAGTAAGGAGGGCTGGGTGGATATTGGAATGCATAGGGAGAGGCATCACCAGTGGAAAACAGGAAGTTGTTATCCCTCTGTACAGACAGTTAGTGAGACCCCAGCTGGAGTACTGCGTGCAGTTCTGGAGACCCCATCTCTGCAAAGACATTGATGGGGTGGAGGCTGTCCAGAGGAGGGCAACCAAAATGGTGCAGGGTCTGCACCAGAAGATACACAAAGAGAGACTAAAGAAGCTTAATATGTATACCCTCAAGGAAAGGAGGGAGATGGGGGACATGATAGAAACTTTTAAGTAACTCAAGGGAATCGACATAGTCCAAGAGAGTTGCATCTTTCAGAAAAAGAGATGTGCAAGAACAAGGAGGTACAATTTGAAGATAGAGGGGGGATGGCTCAGAGGTAATGTGAGGAAGTATTTTTTTCATGGAGAGGGTTGTGGATGCATGGAACAACCTTCCTGAGGAGGCTGTGGAGTCAAAAACAGTGGGGGAATTCAAGAATGCATGGGACAGACATAAGGCAATTCTAGTGGGGGGTATGAGGAAGTAGACTGTTGGTTAACTAGGATCTGCAGCTTATCCATTAGGTAGGGAAATGGGCAGACT
This sequence comes from Neoceratodus forsteri, assembly GCA_016271365.2. NCBI lineage: Eukaryota > Metazoa > Chordata > Ceratodontiformes > Ceratodontidae > Neoceratodus > Neoceratodus forsteri. The sequence goes on from CM057454.1 coordinate 737,077,859, forward strand.
AGGTGAGCTAAGCAGTCCTTATATGGAAATCAAATTCTATGTTTCTATGTAGGAACATGTGAAAAGCAGGGCTTCAAAATCCCTCATTTTGGATTTTTTTGTACAAGGTGCAAGTGATGAAACAGTGGCAATCTGCCAGCTTTGCCAAGTGTATGTAAGGCGCAGTAAAAAGAGTAGCCATCTTGGCACCGGGGGCCAGCATACACATCTGAAGAGCAGGCACATGGCACTGTGGACTCAGCACCGGAGGAGAGCTAATTCCATAGTGGGCCATTCATCCTCATCCAACTTATTGAGCATGGTATCCCCTTCCTTGACTGGAAGTAGTCCAAGTAGCCATGTCTGTTGTAATGGTGAAATAACACATGAGGATTACTACAGGCATGAGGAGGAGGATGATTTTGAATTGTCAAGTAGTGGTCAGAGTAGCAGTGGCAGTGGTCTATGCAGTATTTATAGTCCAGCATCAATCCCTGTGCTTAAAACAGGGAAAATAACATCACTTATTGACTTTTCCCCTGTGCACCCCTCATCATCACATGGCAAAAGCACTCCACCCCTGGCAATTCGGACAGCAGAGCCATTTAGCATGCCACATGCAAAATGGGTAACAACGCAGCCCATGTTGCACAGTCTTTTTGCCCAGAACATGAAATACCCACCAAATCATGTGGTGTCATGTAAACTGAATGCTGCTGTTGCAGAAATGCTAGCAATTGACCTTTTGCCCTTTTCCTCTGTGGACATTTCCGGATTTCAGCGTTTTGTGGTATGCATCTGTCCCAAATGGAAAGTCCTGTCCAGGACCATCTTTTCCACCCATGCTGTCCCTGAGACATACCGGAGTGTGACAGAGTCTGTAAGACATACCCTTCAGCATTCCTCCTCACCATACAAAAAAATGTTGTAGGTGACGTATTGGTCCTTTTAAGAACAGATCCAGAAACAAATGATTTGATATCTTTTATCAGACCAACATGGATGTTACAGAAAAGAACAAAGTGCTCTAGCTTTTGAACCTACCCGGTCCTTTTCCAGAAGCTTTATGGCAGTTATTTTGAAAATCCCATAATATTAACACCAGATTATGTTGAAGAAACAGAAACAATTCTCATTGATTTAACGTATACATTTGAAACATGACAGAAGATGTCAGAGAAGCTAATTAACACCAGTATACTTTTAACTGAGGAGCCTCAGAAGGGCAAAGGTTATCAAGAATTCTCAACAACCAGAGAGTTCTTCTCACATAAATTTTAAAATGTCTCAGTATGCTAAGAAAGCATTCTAGTGATAAAAACACCCTGGGATTGCATTCTCTCTAATACATGTAAGATGAGGTTACAACTTACATTCCAAGTGTCCTGGTGTATTAAAGAACAGATAATGAGAGACAAAATCCTGAAATTAGGTATAACTGCAAATTGAAAAAGAGCCCCAAATTAAACATATACATATATACATGATGCACGATAGTATCACTTGTAAGTGTAAGTGCCAAATAAAAATACTTGTCAAGGACCCCTAAGAAAATGAGACTATGAGCCTGATAAGTGCAGATTTCAACATAGAGTCAGTGTATAACAAAAATGCACTGAATCAGTCTAAGGAATCTAAATGAAAACTTCCAAGGATGAAATCCTCCAGGTCCCCTCCTTTTTTTTTTTCTCTCCCTCTCTCTGTCTCTCTCCTTGGGAAAGATACTATAGCTAGTAGGAATGAGATATACTGTATGTACAAGAGTCATAATACAGCATCATTCACACCAATATCAATCGTTACCCAAAGAATTACACCTTTTATAAACCCCCAAGTAAATGAAATATGCATTTTAATATGAGCAGATTTAAAAATGTGACAGTGTGTAATCCAACCACTGACAACTAGTAGAAGGAAATAAATGTACACTATATGTGAAAACTAAGTGTCCTAGCCACATAACAATAGTCCCATGCCACGCTCCCCCACACAGACATGTGTACATACACCACACCACACCACACAACCACAACACACAACAAATATAACAAACACAACCCACACATACCACACCACACCGCACACACACAAACAAAACACACACACACATCATACCCACAATACACAAAAACACAACACATGCAAAACACACACAAACACACACATACATACATCAATACACACACACACACACACTCACACACACTTACCAAAGTGTTAAGGTGAGAAGTCAACATGTAGATAACCATAAACTTACAAAATCAAAGGCCCGCTGAAGAACTAAAGTATTTATGTCCATCTTTTAAAGTAAAGGTCTGTGTAAGTTTAAGTGGAATAATGTGTCATATAACCAACATCAATGTTCAATCCATCCGCCACCATATTGAGAAGTAAAATAAGTCTAATTTCAGAAGCCCGTCTCTGTTGTGTACTGTTGAAATGTCTTTTTAAGACCATCACAGACATATGTGAGATTAAGTGGCCATCCTGGGAGACATGTTGGGCTACTGGTTTCTCAGTCTTCTTGTGATTAATAGAATGTCTGTGTGAATTTATTCTAGTGCGGAGTTGTTGGTTTGTCTCCCCCACATAACCTGTGCGTGGACATTTCTTGCATTGGCTAAAATAGACCACATTACTTGATGTACGTGTATAATTCCTCTGTATCCTGAATAGTCTGTTTTGTGATGTAACCACACAGTCTGAAGTGGAAATAAGGTTACATGTCTTACATGTGCGTTGATGACAGGGTCATGTACCATACGATGTCATGGTATTCTGTTCCAGTTCAAGCTGAGTCCTAATAATCAGGTTGGCTAAATTAGGTGGTTGTTTAAAAGATAGTAGTGGTAGTTCTTGAAAATACAATTAAGGGTTTCATCCTCACTAATTATTGGATGGAGATCCTTAACAATCTTATGTAGAAGTTCAAGGTCAGGATGGTATGTGACTACTAAGGGTATTCTGTTGGTAGTCATCAGTTCCTTACATTGCAGTAGTTGTTCTCTTGGGACCTGTGTTGCATGTTTCACTGGTCTGTCAATTTCCCTGAACGAGTGTCCCTGCTCAATAAAGGTGTTTTTCAACATCGCCAGATGTGTGTCTCTGTCTTCCTCATTTGAACAGAGGTGGTGATACCGAAGTGCTTGACTATATATGACAGATTTCTTTGTGTGACTCAGGTGATTACTTGTCTTGTGTACGTAGCTCTGTCTGTTTGTTGGTTTCCTGTAAATACAGGTATGTAGGTTTCCATCCTTAATAGTGACAGTGGTATCCAGAAAATGTACACTGGTGGCAGAATATTCCAGGGAAAGCTTTATAGTTGGGTAGAGGTTATCAAGTTCCTGATGAAAATCTTTGAGTGTGTCAGTGCCCTCTGTCCAAATTATAAACAAATCATCAATGTAACGGAAATAAGCGAGTGGTTTATGTGTACAGTGCCTTAGAAAATCCTTCTCCAAATTCACCATAAAAAGATTAGCATACTGTGGAGCCATCCAGGTTCCCATTGCTGTTCCCATAGTTTGAGCATAATGTTTACCATTGAAACTGAAGTTGTTATGTGTCAGAATGAATTCAATGAGTTTACCCACAACTCCAGGGTCAATGCTGGGATCCAATTCTTTGTCATGCAGGTATTTGAGGCTGGCTGAAATGCCATCTGTGTGTGGAATATTAGTGTAGAGGGAGGTTACATCCATCGTGGCTAAAAGGGTATCAGGTGGTAAGTCCTTAAAACCAGAAAGTTTATGCAGGAAGTGAGTAGTGTCCTTGATGTAACTATCCCTTTGTATAACCAGCGGTTTGAAAATAGCTTCTATAAACCCTGATATCCCCTCTGTCAGGGTACCCTTACTAGAGAACATGGGTCTACCAGGATTACCAGGCTTATGTGTTTTAGGAAGCATGTAGAATGTCCCAGGCTTAGGTTCACTGGGGATGAGGGCCTTTAGTTTGTCTTGGACATGGTTTGGAAATGTTCCAATTAACTCCTGTAGTTCTCTTTTATATTCTGTAGTTGGGTCACTACCCAGTACTTTGTAGTAAGTAAGGTCACTTAGCTGCCTGTTGGCTTCCTTAATGTAATCTTCCCAATTCAATATCACCACTGCAGAGCCTTTATCAGCTTTTTTTATGACAATGTTATGGTTCGATTTTAGTGTTTGTATAGCACTCCGTTCCAAAGGAGAGAGGTTTTAATGGGCCTGTTTCTGCCTATTAAGAATCTCACCAGTAACTCTCTGATGAAAGCAATGAATGTATTTGTCCAGTTTTTTGTTACGGCCACTTGATGGGGTAAACTCATATGGTTTCTTTTTCTTATCCATAATATTTTTACTGTTTGTGATTTCTTCACTGTCTGTGATTTCTTCTCTGCCATGAAAACATTCCCTGAATCTCAATCTGTGGAAGTATTCCTCCATTTCACCACAAAACTGTATTCTATCCAGTGGTTTAGTTGGGCAGAAATTGAGGCCCTTAGAAAGTACATTTAATTCCCCAGTAGTCAGTGTGTGGGTGGACAAATTAACAACTGAAAGGTGCCCATCTGAGTGGCTTAGTTGTTCAGTCACTCTGTTCTGTTCTTCATGGTTGTTAGGAAGTATGATAAGTTGAAGGGCATCTAATTTCCTGTTTTTAATGAGCATGGCTTTTCTTAAGGTTCTTTGGTAGTTCATGTCTGTCTCATGCAAGATGTCTGGAATAGGCTCACCAGACATCCTCTCCAGTGTGGTAGCTATTTCATTAAACTGTTTCTTCAAAAATGCTTTCTTGGCATATGAGTTGTGGATTCTGTGATTTCTCAATTTCTCAGAGGTCCTACGACAAAGTTGTTCAGCATATGTAGAATTATCTGTGTTTCTCAGTGGTTCCAAATAGCTAGACCTTTAGGGATAATGCTAATCCTTTTGCACTGGGATAAAAAGTAGATGTCACTGTCTAGCTGTGCTAGTTTCTTCTTAATATTATGCAACTGCCATATCCTGCGATGAATTCCGGTATCTTTCATGATGCAAAAAAATGTTGTAGGTGCCGTATTGGTCCTTTTAAGAACAGATCCAGAAACAAATGATTTGATACCTTTTTTGCACCAACATAGATGTTACAGAAAAGAACAAAGTGCTCTAGCTTTCGAACCTACCCAGTCCTTCTTCAGAAGCTTTATGGCAGTTATTTTGAAAATTCCATAATATTAACACTAGATTATGTTGAAAAAACAGAAATAATTCTTATTGGTTTAACATATGCATTTAAAACATAACAGAAGATTACGTCAGAGAAGCTAATTAACACCAGTATGCTTTTAAACGAGGAGCCTCAGAAGGGCAAAGGTTATCAAGAATTCTTAACAACCGGAGCATTCTTCTCACATAAATTTTAGAATGTCTCACTATGCTAAGAAAACATTCTAGTGATAAAAAAAAAACCCTGGGATAGCATTCTCTCTAATACATGTAAGATGAGGTTACAACTTACATTCCAAGTGTCCTGGTGTATTAAAGAATAGATAATGAGAGACAAAATCCTGAAATTAGGTATAACTGCAAATTGAAAAAGAGCCCCAAATTAAACATATACATATATACATGATGCACGATAGTATCACTTGTAAGAGTAAGTGCCAAATAAAAATACTTGTCAAGAACCCCTAAGAAAATGAGACCATGAGCCTGATAAGTGCAGATTTCAACACAGAGTCAGTGTATAACAAAAATGCACAGAATCAGTCTAAGGAATCTAAATGAAAACTTCCAAGGATGAAATCCTCCGGGTCCCCTCCTTTTTTTTTTCTCTCCCTCTCTCTGTCTCTCTCCTTGGGAAAGATACTATAGCTAGTAGGAATGAGATATACTGTATGTACAAGAGTCATAATACAGCATCATTCACACCAATATCAATCGTTACCCAAAGGAATTACACCTTTTATAAACCCCCAAGTAAATGAAATATGCATCTTAATATGAGCAGATTTAAAAATGTGACAGTGTGTAATCCAACCACTGACAACTAGTAGAAGGAAATAAATGTACACTATATGTGAAAACTAAGTGTCCTAGCCACATAACAATTGTCCCATGCCACGCTCCCCCCACACAGACGTGTGTACATACACCACACCACACACACACACACGCACACACACCCCTGCACACCCCACACAACAACACACAAATATAACAAACACAACCCACACATACCACACCGCACACACACACACACACACACACACACACACACACCATACCCACAACACTCAAAAACACAACACATGCAAAACACACACAAACACACACATGCATACATATATCAATACACACACGCACACTCACATGCACTCACCACATTGACCCTGGAGATCCATTCACAATTCTGGACTGTGTAGTACGGTATGGGCTGCATGCCCATTGGATCACACTGTGTACCAATGGGCATGCAGCCCTACCATCACGATTGATCAGTCGGCGGGCAGTGGGGTGGCAAGTGGGTGAGAGCTGCCGCCCGCTGCTGACTGGGGGAAGGCGGTGGGGCTCAGTGGGCGGGTGGGGAGGGGGTACCACTAGACCACCAGGGTTAGTTTGGTGTGGCATTATTTTGTACTAACGCCCGCAATTGTGCTGCGAGTGGTCCGCTGGACCACCAGGGACATTGGATATTTTTATATTCTACATATGCCCGCGATCAGGCTGCAAGCGGTCCACTGGACCACCAGGGATATTGGACGATTATTTTATTCTACATATGCCCGCAATCGGGCAGTGGGGCACATTGCTGCGATGTGCAGGGGGCATCAGTCCCTGACGGCTGCTGTCTGGCAGGGTGCCAGGTGCAAGTCACCGGGGATCTGCACACCTACATGCAAATGGGACCATAATGACATGCAAATGGCCGCATTTGCACCTTGCATACATTATGTCCCCAATTGCATGTGCACTTTTGAATATCGTGGTTGTTGCACCTAGCACAATGGAACTTGCGCTAGCACATCCACCTGCTCCACTCTGGCCACTTGTGCTGGCACAGTGCCACTGCGCCATGCGCACTGCAGGTGGCCAGGGTGCGATATTCAATGATGCTGTGGCATTGCGCAGCTCCGTTGAATATCACCCTGTCATCGCCGCAGCGCAGCCAAGTTGTGCTGCACCCAGGCTTGCGCCACAGCCTGGCGCAGTCTGAATATCCAGGCCTTGGAATGTAAGTTGTAACCTCATCTTACATGTATTAGAGAGAATGCTATCCCAGGGTGTTTTTATCACTAGAATGCTTTCTTAGCATACTGAGACATTTTAAAATTTATGTGAGAAGAACTCTCTGGTTGTTGAGAATTCTTGATAACCTTTGCCCTTCTGAGGCTCCTCAGTTAAAAGCATACTGGTGTTAATTAGCTTCTCTGACGTAATCTTCTGTTATGTTTTAAATGTATGTGTTAAACCAATGAGAATTATTTCTGTTTTTTCAACATAATCTGGTGTTAACAGTATGGGATTTTCAAAATAACTGCCATAAAGCTTCTGAAGAAGGACCAGGTAGGTTCAAAAGCTAGAGCACTTTGTTCTTTTCTGTAACATCCATGTTGGTCCAATAAAAGGTATCAAATCATTTGTTTCTGGATCTCCTCACCATACAGTCACTTAAGTATGGCTATGCAGACAAGTGGCAAAATGGTGGGTAGTTCCTATTTGTGTATTACAGGGCCATTGCCAGGATTTTTGCAAGGGGGGTTCTTTTTCGGAGTCCATGACATTTAAAAAAAAGCTGGGGGCGGGCCCCAGAAGCCCTGTGGTCCTAGATGCTCTGTGGTGCATTTTGTGGCTTATTCTGAAACTAAATAACTCATATATGAGCTCCCCTCCACCCCTTGCCCTAAGGAAAAGTATCATTATTACCTGGCTGGCTGACTGAGCCATATGCCCCAGTTCAGTAGTAAAGTAACCCCACAACCTCGGGGAATAGTGGGGTATTATAACAATAAAATGCCTGAGGGGGTGGAGGACTGAAATAGCATGAAATCCCAGGGTCCACACTCCCTGACCTAAGACAGATAAGATGCTGAAATCCCCACGTAATCCCAATTTGCCCAACATTGCCAGAGGAGGGGGTCCGGAAAAGGGTGGGGAACTACTGCATAATGCATGAGCAAACATTTATTTTTTTTTAATTTATTTATTTCAATCTAGGATTACAATACCTTTGAGCTGAGGCTCTTTTACAAAGGTTCCACGTCAGCGTGTGCAACAGTCATCATTTTTAGTTACAAACATAACGTCACTGACTTACAGACATGTAATAACCAGTACAAAGACTTGTGCTATGAGCAAGACAAGGGAGGGGGGGTCGATGGGGAGAAGTGAGGTAGGAGAATCGAGGGGATAGGAGATGCAGGGGTGAAGGGGAGCACGGAGGTGGGGGGCGGGGCAGGAGTGGTGATACGGGAGGTGGGCGAGGGTGGGAGACAGTACAGCCAGGGGGCCTTGTCAAGGGAATACGCCAGGTAAGGTGTTAGGGGTGCAAAGACTGATTGTAAGTGCTGGGTGCTGGGCATGTGCAGCTGGAATGGTGGAAATGTTAAGATGGGCAATCGCAGGATACAAGCAGTGAGAGGCGCAGCTTGGACTTAAAGAGGCCGAGTGTTGGAGCGGTCACTATGTCACTGCCAAGAGGGTTGAGCCAGTTGGATGTCCGATATGTATTTGCTTGTCTGGTCTTTTGTTGATAATGTATAAAATAATTTTATACAAACACACCAATTCAGTAGTTTGGTTTTGTATCATCTTTAAAAAAAGTAAGCCTGGATCTGCATACACAGAATAAACCTTAGCAAAAATTGTCTACACACAACAGGTAACTGGCATATTGGCAACTTTTCACAGTTAATTTGGCACCAGAATGTCTAAAATCCATAAGCCAGGTCATGCCTCTCAACCTTTTATCACTGAAACGAGGGACACAGATGCTCAAAATGAGGAACACTAAACTTAAAATCTTCAAACATAGAGAAACAAGCTCAGAACAATGTGAAAATAATTGTGTTTACCTGTGTTTGATTCAGCATCTTAGAATATTATGACTTTTTGCTCTAGTGTGAATTCATAGCACATTTTCTGTTTGGGCAGCACCTTTTCTATGAGGGGATGGAGGACGGACACAGCAATTTTAAGGGGTAAAATGAATAAAGTCCTTCTTAATCAGAGACAGACTTGAGAGCAATATGGGCCACATGGCTCTGTCAAGAGCCTCAGCAAGTTTAAGTACAAAAAATACCTGATGAAGTCAGCCGATGTCAATGTCAATCCATCTAATACCAAGGACTACACAGACATAATGACAACACAAAGTGTGTGTAAAACACACTAGCAGTGCATATGAAGGCAAATGCAACTTATCACATATAAAAATATAATAAAAACACACATATTTTAACAACACCATACACTCAGATTAAAAACTTATGTTTTACATCCAAAAGGGATTTAAACTGTAGCCACCAGAACAGCAGGTGTAAACATTGATGCTCTTATGACTCAAAGAATAAGTAGTCACAATATAAACAAGCATTTGTCAATGCCGAATGTTCATTGTGTGTAGAGATAAGGAGACAATAGGTGGGATTGTATTAATAATGATGAGGACAATTGTATAATTAGGTTTTGTAAAAGTAAACAGAATGAAAGAGAGTGCATAGGTAATAGGAGCGTGTCTGCTCCTCGCTCTGTTTCCCGTGAAGCAGTGGCATTCCAAACGGGTGGCTGATAATGTATTTGCATTGTTTCAGTCACTGCTCCACCTGTAAATGCCATGAGTATATATAGTATAATTGCAGGTGCTATGCTGCAAGAAAGTCTTTTCTTCCCCATGTGGGGAACTGTGTACAGGTTAAGGAAAGACACAAGCAGATAGAAATATATAAAACAGGAGGGCCAGACACAGAGAGGCATGGTGACCCGCACAGAATAATTGTAACAGGCACATGCACACACACACAAGTTGTTATTTGCACCCCTTTCACCCTCCATTCATCTCATGCCAGCTGCTTGCATTTACTTATCATTTACAATTGAATTGTGTGTGCGTGTGCGCGTACTGCTACAGTTATTCTGTGTGGTTCCCCATGCGCTCTGTGTCTGGCCCTACTGTTTTATATATTTCTGTCAGCCAACACAGTTCCCCACATGGGCAAGAAAAGACGTTCTTGCAGGATAGCACCTGCAATTATACAATATATATTTATGGCATTTACAGGTGGAGCGGCGACTGAAACACTGCAAATATATTATCAGCCGCCCACTTGGAATGCCACTGTGCTGCGTTACAGCCTCGCACTGCAGCTTCCACTGCTGGTGGGACATTTCTGAGCCATGACTGCACTTTACAATCCTATCCCCAGCAGCCACCTGCCACAGCTAAGCCCTGCCCTAAGTACTGCCATTTCTGTGAACGCGTCCTTTCACTGACTTCTTGGAACCAGCTTGTCAGGCTCCACTAGTTCTCAACAGATTGAAAGCTCACACTAACACCACAAAAGCTGAGTGGGAGGAGCTGGGCCGAGGTTGACCACAGTGCAGTATTGTGCTCACCACAGAATTTTTCTAAAAAGACTTCTCTAGTTCTGTGGTGTTCACTGTGCTCGTCCAGAGCTCTTGAGCAGTGCTACTGCCACTACAAATTATTTGCAAGAGAGAATTACATTGCAGTGCACCCCCTAAGATGGTGTCAGAAGCCCCAGATTGTCTTTTAAGATTTGGCAAGAGTGGCTTCCCTGGGGGCAGAGCCGCTCAGTCTCCACCGGGGATCATTCCATTAATTCTAATCTGACTGAGAAACTAATACATCGTCTCAGAGGACTCCTGCTGTTTGTTTAGTTACTGTAGGTTGACCAGTTTTCCTTGTCTGCGGAAGTGCAGTGGGAAGAGGTATGGTGCGTTGTTTCATTTGCAGATTGACTGTTAGTTACATCGCAGTTGTACGGACTAGAAGAAAATGCAACCCCATTTTCAAAGATCCATAATGTTCGAGGCTTGGGAACTGAAGGGAGAGTATTTTAGGCTGAAAAAGTACAGATCAACCTAAGCTCCCGATGCATCACTTTCATGATGATTTCAACATGGCCAGGGAGGGCTATACAGATCAAAGGACAAAGCCACACCACTATTGGTTCGGCTCTGTCCTTTGAAATCCTTGCCCACTCTGCCCCAAACCCAGAAAGTGTATCATAGGCTGCCTGCCTCCTGATTGCCTGCAGCAATCCTGCTCCATGAGAAGATCTCTTCATTGGATGCACTCCCATTGACACCCCTCTGCTGAAACCCTCATGTCAACAAGTACATCTGCACTTGCACGCATGACAAACTTAAAAATGGTTGATGATAGGACTCCATGGAAAATAAGATGTTGCATCCCACTGGGGCCATCCTTTGCAAATGCATTATAAAAGATAATAAAATCCAGACCCCACTGAAAATGAGATATAGTGCATCTCAGCTGTGCTAATCTGAGTACAGTATGATAGGTAGAAGGAAGGAAGGAGCTACTGAAAATGAGGTATTGCATAACAGCTGTGCAGGACACCCTTGGATAACTACTGTATAATACAAAATGGGTGAAAGCTGGCTGGCAAGCAAAGTGGTAGCATCACTGCTTGTCATACTGACTACCTGTCTTCATGCCTGAGCTGGGATGTCTGGAGCTGACAGGAGAGGCAGGGTTCTGGCATTTATATTGGGTCCTTTTTGCTGTTGGGTGGGAGGCCAGCTCTGTCTGCTGCACAACTGCCTCTTGGTGACCCAGTGGGATGGTATGTCATGTGGAAAGTGCATGCTTCTCTCCGGACTGGCCTTACATTCCCATGTGTCTGTTCACCTCTGAGTTATGTGGGGGTGTCATACAGTCAGAGCATGTCTAGCATGTGACTTCCAAAGATAGTGTGAGGCTCACCCACAATTCTAATGGCCCAGATAGATGCTTAGCTGGCTTGCTCCTCAGGATCACACCCTGGAGAGGAATAAGGGAGGGCTACAGTTGAATAAAAATACTACAGCAGCTATAAGCAGATGAAGTCACCTCCCCACAGCACAGCACAGCCCTGAAGACTCCTCCCACACTTCACTGGCTCCTTCCCCCAGACCTCAAGATCAAATTCAGATTCTCCTCTAGGCTTGAGGAATTGGAGGGTCTCACCCACAGGAGAGAAGCTGTGGGCTACAGTCGAGAGTCTGGAGGGGTTACTGAGCAGTCTAAAGTTGGATTGGACTCTCAGGAGAGTCCTGCTGCAGGCAAAAAGGCTTCAGCAGGTGGAAGGAAAATCTGGATCAGGAGAAATGGTGGCCTAAATAAAAAGTATAAAACAATTTGTGAAGGCAGGACCCCACTGAAAACAAAATCCCACCTGGGCAGGTTTGCACCCTGCTAAAAACAAGATATGAGATACTGCATTGCTGCTGAGTTTTTCTGGGTAAATACATTGTGAAAATGGATAACAGCAGAACCCCTCTGAAAATGAATTGCTGAATCACAATTCATCTGGGCTGGACTGTCTTTGGAAAAATACTGTGTAACAAGCATTTGTCAATGCTGAATGTTGTCTTGCTGGCATTGGCATTGATAGTGCAGGAGTTAGAGAGATGCATAATAGGAACGGCAGTGAAGTATGGAAGTGACGCCAACCCCACACCACCCTGCAGAGACTGACAAGCATTGAGGTGTGCCTTTGGGTCATTGGCCATAACGCTCATGCCATTTCACCTCACCCTACCCTGCAGACTCCGACAAGTGTTGCGTTGTGTCTTGGGGTCATTGGGCCTTATGCTCACCCCATTCCATAAGGAAATACATTGAGATGGGTGCAGTATAAGAGAATAGGGTGAACTTTGGAGCCAAAAAGTCCAAGGCACACCTTGATGCCTGTCACAGGCTGCCGGGTGGGGGTGGAATGGCATGACCACTACAGCAGACAATCCAAAGTCAAGCCCCTGACGCATGTCAGTCTCTACAGAGTGGGATGTTATGGTTAGAAACCTTAACACCCGGGCGTTTGTTGGTATTTGCACTCCAAATTTTCAACATGGGCTTTTTGTGACCCGACCTCATGAAAGCATTTGGGACCTCTGCTCATGAACAGTGGCACTGTGATTTTGTTAATGTGTCCCGAATGTTGATTTCTCACAGCGACCATGCCATTCTGTGCCAGATGTGCAGAAACACATTTCAGGCAGGATGTAAAAAAATGACAGCTGTACTATTCATAAAGACATATGAAGAAATGGCAGTGTTGAAAATCTGGAGTGAAAATAAAAATATTCGAAGTTATGAGCGTGCATGGAAACTGCACTATGCACACTCATAGCACAGTCATTTTGTGGAATTTGTTCACCAAATTTTCAACATAGGCATTTTGGGACCTCCACTCATGAACAGTGTCACTGTGATTTTTCTTAATCTGTCCTGAAAGTAGATGTGCGAAAACACATTTCGGGCAGGATGTGAAAAATGACAGCTGAACTGTTCATAAGAAGGTGTGAAAAAATGGCAATGTTGAAAATCTGGAGTGAAAATATTAAAAATTCTTGACGCTATGAGCATGTGTGGAAACTGTAGCATGTGTGGAAACTGGGCAAAGCACGCTCATAACACAATAAGTTTTTGGAATGTTTTCACCAAATTTGCAACACAGGCTTTTTGGGAGCCCATCGCATGAACAGTGACATTGTCATTTTGTTAATCAATCCCAAAAGGTGATTCCGTGCAGTGACCACGAAATCATCTTTCGGGACCGAATAATGAAATGACAGTGACTGAGTTCATGAGGTGGAGACCCAAGAACCCCATGTTAAAAATTTGGAGTCAAAAGTCACAAAAATGGCTGAGACAGCCACCTAAGTTGAAACCCCTTTGTTGATGCCATTATACAGCTTCTGGCATTTCTTCAGTTCGTGGTCGGCTTTGAAGAGCACAGATGTGTTCCCGCACCACCAAAGATTGTTGCGCCGGACTCCAGAGGTAAGTATGGGGTGAGGAGGGTATGGGGAGGTGTAGTGTGAAGAGGGTGGGTGCAGGTTGGAGGAAGGGACCCAGAGGCAAGGAATCGTTTTCTTTGTTTTAGGCTATAACATATATATATATATATATATATATATATATATAAAAAGAACACTGTGGACTGTTTTCTGTTTTTTGCAGGTGTAAGGAACATGTTGGGCACACTGGGGTAGGCTCCCAGAGTGTCCCATGAGTTTGGGGGTGATGTTAGCCACAATGGAGTGGACTCCCAGTGTGGCACATAATGGGGGTGGGACGGGGGCAGGAAAATGCCGACACGATTGGCTTTTAAACACAGAGGCACACTGGGGTAGGCTCCCAGTGTGCTACACAATCTTGGGGGGGTAACCATGCTGACAGGGGGATTGGGCACCCCCAACATCGGCTTGCTGGGGACTGTGAGAGACGGACAGCGACAGCTGCCACCATGTTTATTGAAATGTTACACCAGGCAAGGCATACCCTGCAATGACGGGTCGCTCCTGATTGCAGTGGCAAAATAGTTTTAAGTCGGTGGCACATTTCTGAACTGCTGTCATAGACAGCATGCTATTTCGTTCATGCCAGAGTCCAGTCGGAAAAAGCAGTGGCGCCATTGGTCACAACAGGACCGTGCCTCCAAAACCTGCTATTCTACTCCAAGCTACCCCCCAATATGTTGTCTGCGCTGTGTGTACAAGACAACATAAAAATGGATAAAATCAGGAGCCCCTCTTAAGATATGTAGGTACAGTTTTAAAACTGTTAAAGGCAGGACCCCACTAAAAATGAAATATGACAAGAGTAGGAATACTGTAAAACACGTTTGATCACTTTGCCACTGAAATGCTTGCCCACACCCATCACTTGTACCTAATTTGTTTTACATTGGCCCTCTACTGAGCATCTTTTTTATTATCAGGCTGCGGTCTCTCAAAAAATATTACACTGAGGATGGTACAGTTGTCACAAGTTTTTCTAGTCAGTTAGAAATGAAGTATACACCAGGTCAGTCTTCTCAAATTATTTTTCTGTACCATATATGCATATTACTCATTTTCAAAAATCTCTGCTTCACAGGGCTCCTTAATTCTTTAATACACTGCTATTGTTAGTTTTGCCTTCTCTAGTTCTGCCAAGTTTTAAACAGTTGCCCTGTTAGCATAAAACTTATGTAATTTTACATGATTTCATTTTATTTCACTGTTTCTTATTTATCTTTTGTATTTGCACAGTATGTCATTGGGCTTCCTTGAAAATTGACTTTTTTAGCTCAGTGACCTATCAGATTATGAAAAAGAAAAAAAATCAAATCAAACCAATCATCTCAGTTTAGCTACTCTCGAAAATGCTCTGTAGAATGTGAGAAAGCAGGACTCTGTGAAAACAGGATATCATCTCAGGTGTGTTATCCTGTGTTACATTATACAATATGTGAAAATAAGACCACACTAAATAGGGGATATTGCCTTGTAGGTGGGCTGGGCTATCCTGGATACAGTATGCAAATTTTTGTCCCTGGGATTATGACACCCCAGCCTCTTGCCTTCACTCACAAGGAGTGCTGCCAGAGAAGGACATTTCTGTGTCTTCATGTCTGGCCGTTGTGCCATTAAAGACATTTTCAACCCAGTCGGAAATGTTTTTAATAGCCCAGCAGCCAGACATGAATACATAGAGGTGTCCCAGGCAGCACTCTTCATGAATGAAAGAAAGTGATTTCTGTGTCCATTTGTCTACAGTGACCCCTGGAGGATAGTGTCTTTTTTGAGGGCAGCAATACCAGTCAGTTCTTTGCTCTCCATCTATACTTCGTCTTCACGCACTGCCTGTCCACTTTGTTGTCTCTCACTTGCCATGACAATGTGCTCTCGGGCCACGACTCAGTTCTGTGCTGTTCTCACACTGTACCTGTGCTCTCAGGCCATGGCTCAACTGTGTTGTTCTCATGCTGTACCTATCAGTGTCACTTGAGGACATCAGCTGCATTCTGACTGGCTCAGTCATGACTGAGGAGGGATGACGGGGGAAGGAGCAGGGCACAACTGTAAGGTACACAGTGAGTCTGCTGGCAGTGGGGTGGTGCTGGGGACTTAAAGGGACATGCACAAGAACAAAGCACAAAAAAGAAATGGGAGGTTCAAGGCACGGGGGTTCATTCGAAACTGACAAACCCCAGCTGGCAACAGCCCTGGATTACTGCACACTGGGCACAGGTACCAGGGGTCGTCTGTGCTGGCAGGATTGGAAAGTAGTGTAAAAAGCAGACTGTCATGGTAGCAACCTCCGGGGAATTAGACAGCATGCGACACTTGCAATGCACAGTGTTGCAGGGTCCCACACAGGTGAAAACATGCTAAACTAGCTACTGACAGAAATTGATGAGTGGCTGAACCCCTGTCCCACAGAGCTGGCTTTATAGCTAGTGACAATGGATCAAACGTCGTAAAATGTATCAGCAATGGTGGCTTTGTGAGGGTTCCCTGCATGGCCCACTGTTTAAATTTTGTGGTACAGGGCCGATAGGTGTAATAAGTGTTCCCAGGACACAGGGTCACTTTTTCATCTATTCTGGTCGTGTCCCTGGATAGCCTTATTATGAGAGCATATAAAAACCAATCTGGATCCTTTATTGGGTTTGCAAGACTATTTTACACCGGATATCTGCCTGTTGGGGGATTTGTCTTCCATAAAGGTTAAAATCCAGAGATTTCATATATCCATGATTACGCTCTCGGCCAAAAAAATCATTCTCAGGTGTTGGAAGGAAGGGACCTGTCCAACATATCAGGAGTGGCTCAATGAGATTTTAGCAAATATGCATACAGAGAAGGCTATTGCCAGCCTTCAAAACAGAGTACATAGGTATAAAGTTGTCTGGGATCCCCTTCACACTCTAATTATGGTGGCTATGAAATAATGTGTAGTCGAGGTTACCACCTTAATTATTCTTGGTAGAGGTAGTTAATGGGTGATAACAGTGTTAGAATGAGCTGCTGTGCTGGGGAAGGGGGAGGGTTGGGGGCAGTATGTCTTGTCTTATGAATCTCATGTCAAAATGTTCATTACTGCCTCCTGTAATGTAGAAAATGTGGTGAATAAACTTTGAATTGAAAAAAGAAAATGTTGTGGTACAGGGGTTTCTGCAGCACCCTGACATCAAGCAAATGCTGACAGTTGCACACCACATCTGTTCACACTTTGCACACTCTGGAAAGGCCCGTAACCAACTTAGGCAGCTGCAGATTCAAAACAGCCTCCCTCAGCATTGCCTCAAGCTGGAAGTTGTCATGTGCTGGAACTCAACACTTTACATGGCAGAGCTGTTGTATAAACAGTACAAAGCCATCTCTGAAAACCTAGTAATGCACACTAGCCATGACAGCTCAGGGGCCTCAATGTTTGTGACAACTGAACAGTGGCGCCTCATGGACTCATATCCATTTTGAGGCCATTTGAACATGCAGCACAGGCAGTGAGTGGTGACACTGTATCCATTAGAAACATAGAAACATAAACTTTGTCAGCAGATAAGGACCGCTTGGCCCACCTAGTCTGCCCATTTCCCTACCTATTGGATAAACTGCATATCCTACTTAACCAACAGCCTACTTCTTCCTACCCCCACCAGAATTGCCTTATGTCTGTCCCATGCATTCTTGAATTCCCCCACTGTTTTTGACCCAACAACCTCCTCAGGAAGGCTGTTCCATGTGTCCACCACCCTCTCTGTGAAAAAATACTTCCTCACATTGCCCCTGAGCCATCCCCCTCTATCTTCAAATTGTGTCCCCTTGTTCTTGCACATCTCTTTTTCTTAAAGATGCTATGCTCTTGGACTTTGTTGATTCTCTTGAGGTACTTGAAAGTTTCTCTCATGTCCTCCATCTCCCTCCTTTCCTCAAGGGTATACATATTAAGCTCCTCTAGTCTCTCTTCATACAGCTTCTGTTGCAGACTCTGCACCATTTTAGTTGCCCTCCTCTGGACTGCCTCCATCCTGTCTATGTTCTTGAAGAGATGGTGTCTCCAGAACTGCACTCCAGATGGGGCCTCACCAACTGTTTGTACAGAGGGATAACAACTTCTTGTTTTCTACTGGTAATGCCTCTCCCAATACATCCCAGTATCCCCCCATCCATCTTTACTGCCTTCTCACATTGCCTGTTTACCTTTAGGTCATCTGATATGACTATCCCAGGTCCCTTTCCATTTTTGATGTTGTTAATATCTCCCCTTCCCTCCATTGTGTACCCTTCCCCTGGTTTTTTGTTTCCCAAGTGCATTACTTTGTACTTCTTTGCATTGAATCTAAGCCGAAACATAGAAACATAGAATTTGATGGCAGATAAGGACCGCTTGGCCCACCCAGTCTGCCCATTTCCCTACCTGATGGATAAGCTGCAGATCCTAGTTAACCAACAGCCTACTTCTTCCTACCCCACCCCTAGAATTGCCTTATGACTGTCCCATGCATGCTTGAATTCCACCACTGTTTTTGACTCCACAACCTCCTCTGGAAGGCCATTCCATACATCCACAACCCTTTCTGTGAAAAATACTTCCTTAAATTACCTCTGAGCCGCCCCTTCTATCTTCAAATTGTGCCCCCTTGTTCTTGCACACCTCTTTTTTTGAAAGATGCTACCCTCTTGGACTTTGTTGATTCCCTTGAGGTACTTGAAAGTTTCTATCATGTCCCCCCTCTCCCTCCTTTCCTCGAGGTTATACATATTAAGCTCCTCAAGTTTCTCTTCATATGTCTTCTGGTGCAGACCCTGCACCATTTTAGTTGCCCTCCTCTGGACAGCTTCCATCCTGTTTATGTCTTTGCAGAGATTGGGTTTCCAGAACTGCACGCAGTACTCCAGATGGGGTCTCACCAGCTGTCTGTACAAAGGGATACTGCAGAGGGAGCTGCCATACTTTTGATCATTCCTCCAACCTTAACAAGTCCCTTCTCATCCTTTCCACCATGCCTTGTGTTATCAACCCTGTTGCAGATCTTTGTGTCATCTGCAAAGTGACATACTTTTCCTTCCAGTCCCTCTGCAATGTCACTTATAAAGACATTAAAAAGGACTGGACCCAGTACTGAACCTTGCCGTATCCCACTAGTAACCCCCCTTTCTTCGGAGTGGACTTCGTTTACTATTACCCTCTGTGTCCTGTTGTCCAGATAATGTTTTATCTTGGCTACCACCCTGGGACCCACTCCCAGGCTGGCTAAGTTGTTTTTTAATCTTTTATGTGGGACTATGTCAAATGCCTTGCTAAAGTCTAGGTAGGCCATGTCCACAGCCCCTCCCTGGTCTACTACTTTGGTCACCAAGTCAAAGAAATCTATTAGATTCATCTGACATGACCTTCCCACTGTGAATCCATGCTACCTTGAGTCCTGTGCCCTACTGGCCTCTAGGCAGCGCTTCAAATAATTTTTTTTTGGTGGAAGTCAAATACTTCCATGGGTTGAAATTTGGAAGTCATTTCAGTTTTATTGGAGTCAAAATACTTCCAGTTGTCAATTTTTGGAAGTCAAAATAATTCCAGCCCACAAATTTTGGAAGTCGAAATACTCTAAGTCCTATTGTTTTTGAAGTCATAGGTAGATTACTTTGCCACTAGAGATGAAAGGGGTAGGATGGAAATAATAGTGCCAATCTGCTGTGCTGAAGTGAAGGTATTGTACAGGAAGTACAAAGAAGCAGACAGGCACATGGACAGTCTGAAAGAGACGGAGAGACAGACTGGTGTGATGTGATTGAAGACAGACACAGACACATCAGCCAAGAGGAGAGAAAGGTGGGTCACCTGGGGTAAGCTGCCTACCTGGTCTGCACATCAGGGGCAAGCTGGACAAGTGCAACAAATCTCCAAGTCCAACATCAGGGTGGCAGCCTGGGAGCATAAGGCTTAATTGCTCTCAGTAGAGGAATGGCCCTCTGTCTTACCCTTACTAATCCAATCAGAATTTACCAGAAGGAAAAAGTGCTGAATGACCAGATTCACATTGTAAGCTATGCCTGAGACTTTGAAACATAAAAACATAATGAAATGGGGTATGGGAACACTACAGAAAAAGCAATCACACACATCATTTCATCAGAGGTGCCGAGTATTTGGCTCTGATGGGGTTTGAATCTGTGAACCCCAGATTCCCAAGTCAATGGGTTAACCATTAGGCTACAATGTATTTGTACTAGCCAGGCTACACAAAACTGGGGACTAATCACACTGGCCCAAGGCAATATCCAGTATTCATATTAATGTTATTTACTACGTATGCATGGCCAGGATCATGTAACGATAGTGGATTGTTCTATTCATTATAACAGCCTTGTTGCTGTGTCTGTGGAGAGGCATCAGACAGCCCACCTAATCTAGTTACATAACCACATTTACATTGCACCTAAGATAATCCAATGTATGTTATCTGACATATTAGGAGTCGAAGAAACGGGTGAAGCACACACTTCAAACCTAGGATAAACCAAAGAGGAGTGTCCTGTGTGTGTGATGTCCAAATTCAAGATACAGTCCGTTTGCATGTATCACAGCAGAGGCATTTAAAAGGTGTTTTAAATCCAGCAATTTTTTTATTTTATTAATTTAATTCTTTGGGAACCAGCTAAGGCCCTCTAGGCACAGATGCCTCTTTTCAGGGATGACCCGGGAGCACTGGGAAGGTTAAGTGACTTGTTTAGAGTCACAGAGTATGCAAGTAGTGGTTGTGGGAATCACACCCAGGTCTGTTATCTGCTGGATGTACCAAACTTTCACAGCTCGTTACTCTAACCTCTAGGTTATACTGCCAGGACTAATAATAATACTAGTAGCATAACATTAAACAAATGGTAGTCTTTAAGCACATGAAAGTTCAGAACGTGATGTCCATTCTGCAGCATGAACACAAAACAGTCATGCCATATCATAAGCAGCAATAGATGAACTGGCAATGCTGTTGGAGAGGGAGGGGCAAACAATGAGTGTTGCCCTGTGGGAAGTGCCACACTGAAGGTTGGATATACCCATCTCCCTGAAGCCAAACTTATAAAGTGTCAGTGTTGTCAGTGGCTCAGCAGGTAGCACACTCACCTCTGAGGCTGGGAGATCAGAAGGCTGTGGGTTTTACAGAGAACAAATTCTCACATACTGTACAGTGGTGACCTGATGAAGAAACTAACAAAGCAGCAGCTGAAGAGTACACATGGGTTTCTGTAATCAAAAACCAAACAGCACCTATGGCAAACAGACACATGCAGGACTGCAAAAATAAGGCAAATAGTCCTTTAATATAAATATCGTAGTGCAAAACATACTGCAAAAAAATCAGGAGCTTACAAGCTGTTGGCTAGGCCACAAAAAGTGATCTATTGACCATGATCACAGAGCAGTTTAAATAGTTACAAATCATGTCACTATACCAGCCAAGTGTCCAGTCACCATTAACTTAACATATATGGCAGTTCATTCAAATTTAAGTGAAGATAACACCTACATGTCAATACATGTCATAATAAAAATGTTAATATATTTCACATAAACTATTATTTTAAAAACATAAACTCCATTAACCATATGATCATGGATGGACATAAGGACATAGACAGGGTAGAGAAGGTTCAGAGGAGGGCAACAAAGATGGTGCATGGGTTGCATCACAAGTCCTGTGAAGACAGGTTGAAGGAACTGAACATGTACTCCCTGGAGGAGAGGAGGGAGAGAGGGGATATAATAGAGACATACAAGTATCTTACAGGGAGGAACAGGGTGCAGGAAAACACTATTTTTAAGCGAAAAAGATGTTTCAGGACTAGAGGGCATGGGATGAAGTTGGAGGGAGGACGATTCAGAGGAAACATGAGAAAGAATTTCTTCACAGAACGGTGGTGGACAAGTGGAACACCCTGCCAGAGGAAGTGGTGGGGCTGAAACAATCACGGATTTAAGAATGCATGGGATAGACATAAAGGAATTCTAGAGGTCAGGGGTAAGGGGAAATAGACTTCTAGGAAAACAAACTGAACTTACAAGCTCAAATGGGCAGACTAGGTGGGCCATAGGCCCTTATCTGCCGACACTGTCTATGTATCTATGGACACCAGTGATATCACTGTTGTGCATTAAACATTTTTTAAACATACCTCCTGATAGCCAGGTATGGTATAGAAATTACCCCTTTATATTAAAAATGCACAAACGCTCACACTGTGCCTCCATCCAGGTACTAATTGTTCTTAATCCACAGAGGGGCAACTTTTTTAATTTTTTTTTCTCAGAGAACATTTCAACAACCATTTCTTATGAATATCAGTTACTATGTCAGATTCAGACATAATGGGTCCTAGCACCTATATTTTTTCAGAAAGGCAGCCAGGTCTATGCTATCATTAAGGCTTGTAAGCTCCTAATTTTTTTTTAAAGTACGTTTTGCACTACAGTATTCCATTTTTTCTAGCACCATGGCATTTGTCCTGGTGCTCTATCTCTTTACCTTTGCATACACATGGGTTTCAGGAACAAAACACACAATCCCTAAACATGTGATAACAGTAAGAGACAGTGCAAGTTGCACTGAAAATGCTGTAGCTGCAATTAGCACTGAAGAGTGCTCAGAGAGGGGATAAAATAAAATGCATTTTAATCTCCAGTCACTAGACAGTCAGGCATTGTCTAATAGCTATATAATGAAAAACAAATAGCTTTTTTTAACTTTTTCATGACCGTGTGGTGGTGGATACTGCACTGGACACAGAAGACCCGTGGCCTGCCCCCAGCCTCTGCCCTCCACAGGCACGCACTGTTTTAATTTAAATTTAACTGCGATTCACAATCACATTAGCCACTCCAGGCCAACTTAAGCTGCAGCAATTTAGTTATTTTTACCGCCACCGTCCACCTGCAAATTACTCAAGCTCCCTGCTGCTGGTCTGGCTGGCTCACGAGGAACGTGTTGGTTGGGAAGTGATCAATCATGGATTGGGAAGAGGGAACCCAAGTTACCCAACCCAGCAACTAGCCTTTGCTGCATTCAGCCTTCACGTCCCCAGGGCCAGCCAGCTTTTGTCTCTACCCTCTTCCAGACAACCTCACCTCTTTAGTGAAGACTCGGGCCTCCGCTCTGCTCCACTGAGGTATGCGGCGCCATCCACGTCCAACTTCTGACCATCGCGCATGGTGCGACCAACTGCAGACTCCTCCAGCTCTCAGTCTCTCCCAGGTTCCCCACCCTAGGGTAGGCTCCTCCTCCACTCTGCTACAACTGCACCCCAGGCCGTGGGCAGCCAGCATTGCCTGCACATGTGGTTTGTGACCCTCTGGATCCTTGCCTGCCCACTCCTCTGATCACTGTCCTCACAATGACAGAAGGCACCAAACGGACTGTGCTTGTGCAGCATGCATGAAGCGAACGCTGCCGGGTGGGGCGGGACAGAATTTGGGATGAAAAAAAATACCATGGCAACTGGCTGGCAATTTGGAAACCCACAGTCCACATGACTGAAAAAACAAACAAACATTAAGGCGTGATGACGTCCACTCCATGAAAAACGGAAGTCAGCCTTAAAGAAAATAAATTTTAGTGGATGTCAATGACTCCAGAGACTACATTTCTTGATGTTTTTAGCTAATTTTTGGACATAAAATACATCCAAAATAGAGTTATCTGAAGGGCTGCCTCTAGGTATTCAATAATTCTTTCTTTCAGAAGTGATTCCATCATTTTCCCTACCACTGAGGTCAAGCTAACAGATCTGTAGTTTCCTGGCTTTGACTTACTCCCACTTTTGTGAAGGGGAATCACATCTGCCTTCCTCCAGTCCTTAGATACCACACTATCCTCCCATGGTTTATTAAAAAGGGTAGTCAGTGATGTCACTAGTTCTCCCCTTAGTTCTTTTAGAATTCTGGGGTAAATCTTGTCAGGCCCCATTACTTTGTCCACCTTCAGTTTTAGGAATTCTTTCAGAACCATTTCTTCTGTGAAAGGACTGGTATCGACCCCCCTATCCAGAGTGCTTCTATTGATTGGATTAGGTAACTCCCCCTCCTCTTCTTCTGTGAATACTGGGCAGAAGCATTCATTCAGTATCCCTACTTTTCACTGTCCGCTCTACCCACCCACCCTCCTTTATTAAGCTTCGCTATCCTCCCTTGGTCTTTCTTCACTCCTAATGTACCTATATAAAAGGTTTTATCCCCCTTCTTAACCGAGTTGGCTATCTTTTCCTCGGTTTGGGCCTTTGCTATTCTGACTGCCTTCCCCGCTTCCTTCTGCTTTAGCTGGTACTATTCTCTGTCCTGCTTAGAAACATAGAAACATAGAATTTGACGGCAGATAAGGACTGCTTGGCCCACCTAGTCTGCCCATTTTCCTACCTAACAGATAAGCTGCAGATCCTAGTTAACCAACAGCTTACTTCCTCCTACCCCCCACTAGGACTGCCTTATGCCTGTCCCATGTATTCTTGAAGTCCCCCACTGTTCTTGACTCCACAACCTCCTCAGGGAGGCTGTTCCATGCATCCACAACCCTCTCAGTGAAAAAATACTTCCTCACATTACCTCCGAGCCGTCCCCCCTCAATCTTCAAATTGTGCCCCCTTGTTCTTGCACATCTCTTTTTCTGGAAGATGCTACCCTCTTGGACTTTGTTAATTCCCTTGAGGTACTTGAAAGTTTCTATCATGTCCCCTCTCTCCTTCTTTCCTCAAGGGTATACATATTAAGCTCCTTTAGTCTTTCTTCGTATGTCTTCTGGTGCAGACCCTGCACCATTTTGGTTGCCCTCCTCTGGACAGCCTCCACTCTGTCTATGTCTTTGCGGAGATGGGGTCTCCAGAACTGCACACAGTACTCCAGATGGGGTCTCACCAACTGTCTGTACAGAGGGATAA
Organism: Neoceratodus forsteri; assembly: GCA_016271365.2. Lineage (NCBI taxonomy): Eukaryota > Metazoa > Chordata > Ceratodontiformes > Ceratodontidae > Neoceratodus > Neoceratodus forsteri. The sequence continues at coordinate 737,102,746 of CM057454.1, forward strand.
CAACTTCCTGCTTTCTACTATTGATGCCTCTTCCTATGCATCCCAGTATCCCCCCAGCCTTCCTTACTGCCTTCTCACATTGCTTGCCCACCTTTAGGTCATCTGATATAATTACCCCCTGGTCCCCTTCTATTTTTACTGTTGTCAGTATCTCATCCCCCATTGTGTACGCTTCCCTGGGTTTTGTTTCCCATGTGCATTACCTTGCACTTCTTTGCATTGAATCTGAGCTGCCATACATTTGACCATTCCTCCAACTTTGCCAAGTCCCTTCTCATCCTTTCCACTCCATCTTGTGTATCAACCCTGTTGCAGATCTTTGTGTCATCTGCAAAGAGACATACTTTTCCTTCCAGTTCCTCTGCAATGTCACTTATAAAGACATTAAAAAGGACCGGTCCCAGTACTGAACCCTGCGGTACCCCGCTAGTAACCCTCCTTTCTTTACTGTGTACTCCATTTACTACCACCCTTTGTGTCCTGTTGTCTAGCCAATTTTTTATCCAGGCTACCACCTTGGGACCCACTGCAAGCTGGCTATCTTGTGTATTAATCTTTTGTGTTGGACTGTATCAACTGCCTTGCTAAAATCTAGGTAGGCCATGTCCACAGCCCCTCCCTGGTCTACTACTTTGGTCACCCAGTCAAAAAAATCAATTAGATTCATCTGACACGACCTTCCCATTGTGAATCCGTGCTGCCTTGGGTCCTGTGCCCCACTGGCCTCTAGGTACTCAACAATTCTTTCCTTCAGAAGTGATTCCATCATTTTCCCTACCACTGAGGTCAAACTAACTGGTCTGTAGTTTTCTGCCTCTGTCCTGCTCCCACTTTTGTGAAGAGGAATCACATCTGCCCTCCACCAGTCCTCGGGTACCACCCCATCCTCCCATGATTTGTTAAAGAGGGTAGTCAGCGGTGTCACTAGTTCTACCCTTAGTTCTTTTAGAATTCTTGGCGAATCCCATCAGGCCCCATTGCTTTGTCCACCTTCAATTTTATTAGTTCTTTCAGAACCCTTTCTTCTGTAAATGGACTAGTATCGACCCCGTCTTCAGAGTGTTTCTCTTGTTTGGTTTAGGTAACTCCCTCCTCTTCCTTTGTGAATACTGAGCAGAAATATTCGTTCAGTATCCTGCTTTTCACTGTCACCCTATCCACATTCCTCCCTTTATTAAGCTTCAGTATCCCTCTTTTGGTCTTTCTTGCCCCTAATATACCTATAAAGGTCTTATCCCCTTCTTAACAGAATTGGCTATCCTTTCCTCGGTTTGGGCCTTTGCTATTCTGACTGCCTTCCCAGCCTCTTTCTGCTTTAACTGATAAAGTTCTCTGTCCTGCTCCTTCTGTGTTTCCTTATATTTCCTGAATGCTGTCCTTTTCTCCTTAACCTTCCCTGCCACCTCTTTTGAGAACCATAGCATTTTTTCCTTCGTTGTGTTTTATTGATTTGCTTTACACAAAGGCTTGTTGCCTCTGTGATGGCTGTTTTGATCACTCCCCATTGTTCCTCCACCCCTCCTTCTTGCCTGTTTGCTAGTGCTTTTCTGAGGCACTCTCTCATTTTCCCAAAGTCAGCCCTCCTAATGTCAAATACTCTTGCTTTTGTATGGCTTGATTGTATGGCTGTGTTTATTGTGAACCACACTGTTTGGTGGTCGCTTGTTCCCAGATGGCTACCCACTCCTAGATCTGAGATCCTCTCTCCATCCCAATTTGAGAGTACCACATCTAAAACTGCTTCCTTCAGACTGGGATTCAACACTAGCTGTCTAAGGCATGCCCCCTGTAGGGCATAGAGAATGACCATGCTCTTGGATGTGGCTGCAGCAAAGGTGCTCCAGTTACTGTAACATATTCAGGTCCCCCATCAACAAAAGCTCCCCTTTTTCTGCCATCCTAAGGATGCCTCCTATGATGTCCTTGGCCATTTCCTCACCCTGAGACGTGGGTCTGTATGCAACTCCTGTACTGATTGTGGTGCCATTTCTGGTTTCCAGGGTGACCCACTGTGCCTCCTCTCCTCTCCTCCCTTTTTACCCTTTAGTTCTGTTGCTTTTATCCTTTCCCTTACATAGAAAGCTACTTCTCCTCCCTTTTCTACCCTCCCTGTCCCTTCTATAGATTGTGTACCCTGGTATGTTGACATCCCAGTCATGGTTCTCTGTGTACCATGTTTCTGTGACTGCTATGATATCCAGGCATCCCTCTTCCATCAAGGCCACCAGTTCAGGGAGCTTGTTACCTAGACTATGGGCATTGGTACTCATTATCCTCCATTTTTTGATGGCCTTACCCCTTTTTGCCCCATCCCTGTCCTTACTGCCTTTGCCTTTTTCTCCATTTACCCCTGCCCTTCTCCCTATCAACGTCTCTATCTTGCTGTTTACCTCACTAACTACCCTGATTTCTGGGGGAGCTAGGATTTCCCTTCTCCTTTTCAGTGTCTCCCCCCTTGGTTAGTTTAAATGCTTGCCAATGAAGCATTTAAACCTATCACCTAGGATCCTGGTTCCCCTCCTGGACAGATGCAGGCCATCGCACCAGTATAGGCCTGTATCCCTCCTGGTGGACCTCCAGTCCCCTATGAAGCCAAATCCCTGAGCTCTGCACCAGTTTTTCAACCATTGATTGAATCCCACGGTGTTTTGCACCCTAGCATCACCCATTCCATAGACAGGCAGCTCCTCTGAGAAGGTTACCATGCGTGCTACTTGTCTAAGGCCCCTCCCCAACTCCACAAACCCTTGCACTGCTCTGATCCCTTTCCCAGCCAGGTCATTTGTCCCTAGGTGGACAATGACATCCAGCTCCCTTCCCCGTGCAGCTGCTTCTGCATTCCTGAGGATTCACTCCCTGTCCCTCCAAGCCATGGTGCCAGGCAGCCACCTTACCTCCCTCTCCCCCTTCCCCCAGTTCTACCATCCTAACAATGGAGTTTCCCACCAGGAGTTGTTTCCTTCCCCTGTGGGGTCCCAGGCCACCCTCCTGTGGGTCTCCTTTGTGGAGATTCCCAGCATCCTCCTTGGTCTCCCCTGCGGGTGCCTCCATAGAAGAACCACACTCTGCCAGAACAGCGTACAAATTGAGGAGAGGTACAACTGGAGGGATGTGCCTCTGTTTCACCACTCTCACCCTCCCTAAGTCCACTGTGATCCAACCACTCCTCTTTCTTGGCAACCTCTGATGAAGCAGTGGCAGCCCTGGTGATCCCTGGGTGGGAGAGGAGGTCCCCCGAATCCTGGCCAACTCAGCCTGGAGATGAGCAACCTCTTCCCTCAGCCCAGAGAGGTGCCTGCAGATGGAACAATACTGCATCCTCCAGAATGTCTCCTGGAAGACTGCAGCTCCACAGCCACTGCACTGCACTGCACCACTCCCATCATGTCTTATTTGTGGTCCCTCAACTGTTGTTTTGAATGCTTACTCTTTCCTCTCTCCTCTCTCTGTTTATTTGTTTTTTATTTTATTTTGTTTTCTCCCTACTTTCCTACTGCCTTTGTGCCCTTAAAGCTCCTGCTCTTCCTGTTCTGGGACAGGAAGTTCCTGTTTTCCTCAGTAGTCTCCTTCTTACGTGCTCACAGTCAGACCTCCAGCAGCTAGGGGAGGATGGAGAGCTACTCTTTTCCTACTAGAATGGTGAGTCTTTTGTGCCACTGTGATCACTCCCTTCCTGCTCCCAAACAGGAAGTTCCTGTTGTCAGTCAAATCCTGTGCCTATGGGCTATATAGTCCCAGTAGAGTAGTAACATTCAAACAACACCTCCTTCCTTTTGCTGTTTCCTGCCAAAAACTACAGTATCTAGGGCAGTTTTAAATCTAAACACCTGGCTTCCTGCTGCCTAAGCCACTCCTCATAATTCACAGTTCCCTTCTTCACCTAGCTAACTGCACAGATAACAGTTCCCTTTACCCATCTCAGACAAACACACTAACTCTTGTTTTTTTTTGTTTGTTTGTTTTTACCCTAAATTGAAGGTCCCAGTAGTAGAGTTCTAGTTCTTAAGTCCTAGTAGAGTAGTAAAGTTCTAACAGCACCTCCTTCCTCTTGTTGTTTTCTGCCAAAAGCTATCTAGGGTATTTTTAAATCCAAACACATGGCTTCCTGCTGCCTAAGCCACTCCCCCAATTTACAGTTCCCTTCTTCACCTAGCTAACTGCACAGATAACAGTTCCCTTCACCCAACTCAGAAAAACACACTAACTCTTGTTTTTTTTTTTGTTTATTTGTTTGTTTTACCCTAACTTGAAGGTCCCAGTAGTAGAGTTCTAGTTCTTAAGTCCCAGTAGAGTAGTAAAGTTCTAACAGCACCTCCTTCCTCTTGCTGTTTACAACCCATTCCACTGCTGTGGGTGCTGAGGCAGACTGTGCTGAATCTGCAGCCTAGCCTTGATGAGTCCAGAGACAGGTCAAGCAGTGCATTACTTAAACACATGCTCACAATATTCGACTGCAATCGCCACATCTCCACTATTCAGCAAAGTGTGGAATTTGGAATAGCAACAATGCTGGCCCACACTACAAACGTGGAATTGCATCCTTACTGGAGGGAGGGCCTGATGAGGTTCAAAACCTTACTGGACAGCTGGTGCGATTGGTTCATAGGGCACAGAAGTCATGTGCAAAGTTTGGCAATACGCATCAAAACAAGACTGAAGGTCACTGTGGAGTAAGCACATCCAGTAAGGTGGCTGCAGGGCAAGGGGGGGTGTCAGTAAAACAGGCTATCATTAACCCACTTTGGGGTGCCTTGTCTCAAGTAGGAATCTGTGACCTCGATGCAGCCTGTGAACAGATGGATGACTCATCATCAGGATTACATGCAGAACAGAGAATGGTTGATGCCTATTTGGCAGAAAACATGCATCTGTCAGTACTTGACAATCCTCTGCTGTACTGGAGTGGTAAGGTCAATGAATGGCCAGAGCTGACTTCAGTAGCATTGAAGTACCTGACCAGCCCACCCTCCAGTGTAAGTGTGGAGAGGGTATTCAGTTCTGCGGGGGCAATAGTCTGTGACTGCGGTACTAAACTTTCACCCACAAATGTCAGCATGCTGACATTCATAAAAATGAATCAAGGTCACATACCAAGTCAAACTACCACATCTGTGTTTGTACCCAGTCACGATGCTGGTTGTGCTGATGATGTGAGTGAAGCAGACCATCCTGGTGACAGTGTCAAATGGTCTACCTTTGAGGTTGATGATTCAGTCATGGAAAAAAGATTTCCTGAGTGGGCACAATGCCGACCTTGACGACTGTGAGGGCAGCTTCCTCTTTGATCAGGAGGATGAGGATGATGGTGCTGGTAGTGTATAATGGGTTTAAAGGCTGTCACATTTCTGTAATGTTAACTTTTTTCTTTTATAGAAGAAAAACACTGTCCTTGACTCTCATTCCATATGACAGATATGCACAAATAATGACCCATCATTCTATTTTACCTTCCCATTGGTAGATTTTCAGAGTACACTTAACAGAATGTGTGTGCTATTGTCATTAGCAAACACAGTTAGCATCATAAACACAACTGTCCAGTTTTTGTAGCCACTTAAATCCTGCTAATTAAATTACAGATATCCTCCGCTTGAGTACTCAAAGACGGTAACACACCATATCCAGCCACCTGTCTTGATGAGAGTGACAGACAGAGAATGAGTACCTGTGCCCATGCCCAATGAACAGTCCTGCAGCCAGCCACAGCCACCCATCTGGATGAGAGTGAGAGACAGAGAATGTGTACCTGTGTCATAGAAACATAGACTTTGATGGCAGATAAGGACTGCTTGGCCCATCTAGTCTGCCCATTTCCCTACCTACAGGATAGGCCGCAGATCCTAGTTAACCAACAGCCTATTTCTTCCTACTCCCCACAAGAATTGCCTTATGCCTGTCCCATGCATTCTTGAATTCTCCCACAGTTTTAGACCCCACAACCTCCTCAGGAAGGCTGTTCCTTGCATCCACTACCCTCTCTGTGAAATAACACTTCCTCACATTGCCCTTGACCGCCTCCATCTTTAAATTGTGTCCCTTGTTCTTACATGTCTCTTTTTCTGAAAGATGCTATCCTCTTGGACTTTGCTGATTCCACTGAGGTACTTAAAAGTTTCTATCATGTCCCCCTCTCCCTTTTCCTCAAGGTATACATATTAAGCTCCTTTAGTCTCTCCTCATACGGCTTCTCTTGCAGACCGTGCACCATTTTAGTTGCCTCCTCTGACTGCCTCTATCCTGTCTATGTTCTTATGGAGATGGGGTCTCCAGAACTGGACACAGTACTCCAGATGGGGTCTCACCAACTCTCTGTACAGAGGGATAACAACTTCCTGTTTTCTGCTGCTGATGCCTCTCCCTATGCATCCCAGTATACCCCCAGCCCTCCCTACTGCCTTCTTACATTGCTTGCTAACCTTAAGGTCATCTGATATGATTACCCCCAGGTCCCTTTCCTTTTTTGTTGTTGTTACTACCTCCCCCACCCCCATTGTGTATTCTTCGCCTGGGTTCTTGTTTCCCAGGTGCATTATTTTGCACTTCTTTGCATTGAATCCTAGCTGCCATACTTCTGACCATTCCTCCAACCTTGCCAAGTCCCTTCTCATCCTTTCCATCCTCCTTGTGTATCAACCCTGTTGCAGATCTTTGTGTCATCGGCAAAGAGGCATACTTTTCCTTCCAGTCCCTCTGCAATGTCACTTATGAAGACATTAAAAGGACTGGACCCAATACTGAACCTCACGTACCCACTAGTAACCCCTCTTTCTTCAGAGTGGACTCATTTACAATTACCTTCTGTGTCCTGTTGTCCAGCCAATGTTTTACTAGGCTACCACCCTGGGACCCACTCCCAGGCTGGTTAATTTGACTATTAATCTTTTGTGTGGGACTGTGTCAAATGCCTTGCTAAAGTCTAGGTAGGCCATGTCCACAGCCCTCCCTGGTCTACTACTTTGGTCACCCAGTCAAAGAAATCTATTAGATTTGTCTGACATGACCTTCCGCTGTGAACCCATGCTGCCTTGGGTCCTGTGCCCCACTGGCCTCTAGGTACTCAACTATTCTTTCCTTCAGAAGTGATTCCATCACTTTCCCTACCACAGAGGTCAGACTGACAGGTCTGTAGTTTCTGCCTCTGTCTTGGTCCCACTTTTGTGAAGGGAATCACATCCACCTTCCTCCAGTCCTCGGGTACCACACCATCCTCCCATGATTTATTAAAAGGGTAGCCAGTGTTTCTACTAGCTCCCCTTAATTCTTTTAGAATTCTGGGATGAATTCCATCAGGCCCCATGGCTTTGTCCACCTTCAGTTTTAGGAGTTCTTGCAGAACCCTTTCTTCTGTGAAAGGACTGGGATCGACCCCCCTATCAAGAGTGCTTCTGTTAATTGGATTAGGCACTTCCCCCTCCTCTTTTGTGAATACTGAGCAGAAATATTCATTCAGTATCCCTGCTTTTTCACTGTCCCCCTCTGCCCACCCACCATTCATTCTATTCAGCCTCACTATCCCTCCCTTTGTCTTTCTACGATCGCTGATGTACCTATAAAAGGTTTTATCCTCCTTCTTAACGGAGTTGGCTATCTTTTCCTCAGTTTGGGCCTTTGCTCTTCTGACTTCCCTCCCTCCCTGCTTCCTTCTGCCTTAACTGGTACAGCTCTCTGTGCTGCTCCTTCTGTGTTTCCTTATACTTCCGGAATGCTATCTTTTTCTTCCTGACTTTCACAGCCACCTCTTTTGAGAACCATAGTGGCTTTTTCTTTTGTTTTGATTTGTTTATTTGCTTCACACAAAGGCTTGTTGCCTCTGTGATGGCAGTTTTGATGATTCCCCATTGTTGCTCCACACCTCCTTCTAGCCTGTTTGCTAGTGCTTTTTCTGAGGCACTCTCCCATCTTGCCAAAGTCAGCCCTCCTGAAGTCCAGTACCCTCACTTTTGTATGGCTTGACTCTGTAGCTGAGTTTAACGTGAACCACACTGTTTGATGGTCACTTGTTCCCAGATGGCAACCCACTTCTAGATCTGAGATTCTCTCACTGCCCCCGTTTGAGATTACGAGGTCTAAGATTGCTCCCTCATGAGTGGGTTCCGAAACTAGCTGTCTGAGGCCTGCCACCTGTAGGGCATCAAGAATGGCCCTGCTCTTGGATGTGGCTGCAGCAAATGTGCTCTAGTTAACATCTGGCATATTCAGGTCTCCATCAACAGTATCTCCCTTTCTCTGCCATTCTAAGAAATGCCTTACATCATATCCTTGTCCATTCCCTCCCTGACATGGGGTCTGCTACATAACCCACTGTGGGATTGTGGTGCCCTTTCCAGTCTCCAAGGTGACCCACAGTGCCTCCTCTCCTCCCTGTTTACTCTTTTGTTCAGTTGCTTTTATCCCCTCCTTTACATAGAGAGCTACTACTCCCCCTCTTATCCCCTGCCTGTCTCTCCTGTAGGTTATGTACCCTGGTATGTTAACATCCCAGTCATGGTTCTCTGTGTACCATGTTTCTGTGACTGCTACGATATCCAGGCATCCCTCTTCCATCAAGGCCACCAGCTCAGGGAGCTTGTTGCCCAGCCTTCGGGCATTGGTACTCATTACCCTCCATTTCCTGATGGCCTTACTTCTTTTTGCCCCATCCCTGTCCTTTTTGCCTTTGTCACGTTCTCCATTTACCCCTGCCCTTCTCCCTATCGACACCTCTATGTTGGTGTTTACCACACTTACTACCGTGATTTTTTGGGGGGGCTAGGATTTCCCTGCTCCTTTCCAGTGCCTCCCCCCTTGGCTAGTTTAAATTCTTGCCAATGAAGCATTTAAACCTATCACTTAGGATCCTGCTTCCCCTCCTGGACAGATGCAGCCCATCATGCCAGTATAGGCTTGCATCACTCCAGGTGGACCCCCAGTCCCCAGTGAAGCCAAATCCCTGAGCTCCACACCAGTTTTTCAACCACTGATTGAATCCCATGGTGCGGAACACCCTAGCATCTCCTACGCCATAGATGGACAGCACCTCCGAGAAGGTTACCGTGCATGCTACTTGTCTAAGGCCCCTCCCCAATTCCACAAACTCTTCCTGCACTTCTCTAATCCCTTTCTTAGTCAGGTCATTTGTCCCTAGGTGGACAATGACATCCAGCTCCCTCCCCTGTGCAGCTGCTCCGGCAATCCTGAGGATTCGCTCCTTGTCCCTCCAAGCCATGGCACCAGGCAGGCACCTTACCTCCCTCTCCCCTTCCTCCCCCAGTTCTACCTTCCTAACAATGGAGTCCCCCACCAGGAGTTGTTTCCTTCCCCTGTGGGGTCCCCTGCCACCCTCCATGCTCAATGAACAATCACACAGCCAACTACAGCCACCCATCTTGATGAGAGTGAGAGACAGGGAATGTGTACCTGTGCCCATGCCCAAAGGAACCCACAGCCACCATTCTTTGTATTATCATTATTTTACAGTGAATATGTACTCATTTGTTTTACTATGGGTTTTCCTTGAAATGTGTGAATGCTTCCTTAACCTTTTTATAGATGACTTTCTCACCAAATACCAGCAAGTGATTTTTGCTGTTTTTCACAGGTTCCACATACAAACAGTGTAACAGGACCGGACATGGAGTATTGTAGTACCACAGCCACCTTAAGGATATAATTTTCAGGTAAGTATCAATTGTATTTCATCTGTTCTTTTTTGTCTCATTTTTTCAAGCAGGTGTAAAGCATACAATGGAGGTGACATACAGGCCAGATAATATATTTTTCATGCACATCTGTCACTGGTTTACTTCAGCACACCATGGTTGTACTAAGTTTTATTCTGATCATGACAACACGTTATGTAATGTAACCTAAGTTAATAGAGTGCGCCAGTGCATGTCGCATGCACTAAACTTGTTAGTTGATGTTGTAGTGGCTTACTAATAGCTTGGTGTTTTAAGCTGGATATAACAGACAGCAACAGCCACACTTGTAACAGAATGTTTTGGTTCTATGTGTTAACGGCAAACACGGAATAGCGATCGCCATTACGGCTAGTGTACATCACCGAAAATGAATTTTGGTGATGCAAACTCATGGTGACTGGCAATAGAGTGTCTGAGAGCCACAGCTGTATTTCTCAGCCCATGCACCCCCCCCACTAAAGGATTTTCAACTCCATGGGACTGCATGTTAGGGGAGGGTGAAATATGTAAAAGAAAAAAGCCATTGTGGCAAAACAAAACTACGTCACGCCAGACTCAAACCCTGAACCTCCCAAATGACAGCCCTCCCCACCACGCTAGTGGACCAACTTGGCCGTTGCACACCACACCCCCTCTCACATACATTCACTCCCCTTCCTCTCACCCCCACGTGCGTGTGCATGCACGTATGCATGTAGCTTCCTCTCGCCCTACCTCGCCCACCCCAGTATCTGGGCACTACTCTGCCAGGTAGCCCTGAATACAGGCACCATAATTGAATCATCATTTTTGTAGGCACTCAATTGCGGATGCCGCATTCACTGGATACTGAATGTTTTAGTGCAATAAAGTCTAAATAATTTCTTCTTCGTCTTTTTGCAGGTAACATTTAGATGCTGTGTGCTACCATCAATGGTTTCTTCAAATTAGGACATGTACAACTTGTATGAATCTGGAGGATACACAAAAAACCTACAAAGAAGACAAAACCATTATTGAAACTTGTTTTCAAATGATGCCCCACCCCACCCCCAAAAAATACTCATCTTTCATGGCTTGAAACTAGTTTTTGTAAAGCAAAAGTCAGCAGCAAGCTGAAATGTGCACAACCAAAATAGGACTCGATAACCTGTGAGAGAGAAATAAAATATATATATATACTGTATATATATATATATATATATATATATATATATATATATTTATATATATACAATAGGGTGAAGGAATAACACTCTGAATAAATGTTGTTATTTTCACCACTATTGGATATCAGGTAGTTGACATAGACACTGTGGAATATTTTAACAGATATTCCACCGTGTCTAAGTCAGTTGCTGATATTCAACAGTGACTACGTCAGCAGTTAATTTTCTAGCAGTGCAGACACACAACAGGGCTCCATTCATTTGCACAGCCCCAGCTGCCTACCGAAAAACTGCTCAAGGCAGAAACAAAACTCCAAACCAGCACTCTCTCTTCCATTTCAAATCAGAAGAACATACACTAACCTTCCCGAATGTCAAACAGTTACTGCACTGTCCGAGCCTCCCTGATAGTGTTCTGCCACTCTTCACCATCTTAATTTCACTTGCCAGTTCAGCCCCAATGTCACTTAGCAACACAGACACACAAATTAAATAAATCAACATTACAGGACACAGAAGTTGCAATGCACAACTGTCGCCATCATACGAACAGAACCGCCATAATCTTCAAACTCTCTGACCCTCCTACACCAAACAGCAAACCAATAGCAGTGCACGTTCTACATAAACATGCGTGGGCTGCATAACAACGCTGTAACCTACCTTAACAACCTGCCCTACTACGAGGATGAGCACAAAAAAGAAACCCACACACTATAAGAAAATAATAAACTTTGCAAAACAGCTGCCTCCCCTAATAATTCTGGCCCTATAATATAAATCGCACACATGATGTGCGACAAGTGAAATATGGAAAATATTTCCACTCGTGCAGGGTGCACTGCGATAATATCACTCATGGCTTCACCACTTGTAATATTATCCCAGTTCACCCTGCACTCGTGGAAATATTTTCCATATTCCACAGTCGCCCATCATGTATCCCATATATATATATATATATAGAGAGAGAGAGAGAGAGAGAGAGAGAGAGATAGTTAATGTCTAGGTCTCTGAAAAAAACATGAACATGAAATGTACAGTAGCTTACCAATGGTGGTATGAATATATGACATAGGGCATTATGTTTCAGTCAGTGCAGCAGATTAATGGTCCTCCAGAACATCACTGTATGGTTCACCCAATGGTGATCTGTGGCTATCATCATTTGGTGGCAGCACACTGTGTATCAGCTTAGTCAGAGGTAGCAGCAGGAAACAGAAGTACAACAGCAGCAACAGCAGGCACCAGAGTTGTGGCTGTTGGTGCTCGCCTTAATCAGTGTGTCCTACAATAAGTGTGACTTTTCAGCACACAGCAAAACACAGCAGTGTCCAAAATAGGCTGACACAACCTCCAGGCAGGCACACTAATGTTAATTTGGGGACGTCAGTAAATTAATTGAGACTTTGAGAGTATGCACTCCACTGACATCTATGGGCCTGATTTTTCCAGAGTGTCTCGTACTACTTAGTGTTGCTATTTACAGAAATCAAAGCAATTGCAGGAGTGGATTAACAGACACTCTTACTACATCAGTCGCTTTCAGTTTTCTAAATTGCAGCTATAAATAGCACTAACAGCTAAAGAAAGATCATGCCCATACAGGTCAATGGAGTGCACAGTCACCATTTATTTTCTAACTTCACAAAATTAACATGGGATGCCTGCCTGCATGGTGGCATGTCAGCTGGTTCAGGAAATGCTTCTGTTTTTCTGTGGGTACACATTTGGGGTGCTAGCACTGTTTGACTGGAAGAGTAAGACCAGTCAGTATGGCTCTCAGTTACTCTCCATAGTTTAATGATCCACAATCATTGCAGTAGGATACATTCCACATAACATTATTCACCACCTCAGCCTTGACACAGCGTGGATACTGCACTATAACGTTCAGATTGCTATGTGGGGAGGGGCACCTCTATCTGTGTGCTGGTTAAATAAACATTTGGAAAATGTGTTCTACTGCAAATGTTGTTGATTATTAAGCTGTGGATAGGGGACCGAGAGCCATACTGACTGTTCATACTTCAATAGATGGGACCACATGGTATATTATTAATACCATCAACAATGGACAAAGTCAGCTATCATATATGTTTGCAGGTGGTGGGTACCTGACAGAGCACACCTGCTCTTTAACAGATTATTGCACTACTGCTTTAATACAAACAACACGACAGGAAGAAAACATTACTGCCAAAAAAAAAAATTCCTGTTTGCAAACAGAGATTATTTACTAGGAATATAAGGAAGGGAAGGGAAGGACAGCATTTTTTAGGTTACTTTCTTTAAACTGGTTTTAAGGGGTGTTTTTAAATTTTTATGGCGGGAAACAAGGTTATGACTGAGAAAGACAGACAGAACACAAAATGAAAATTATACACCAAACAAAAACTCTAAGGTTCTAGGTTATAGTGAGACAGCAGCAGTTGCAGCATGGACATAATCTGCAGTTGGTGACCCTCCATAAGTTCCAACCGCTCCTCAAGGCTTTCCACCCTGTTGGTAAAGTGGTCTACCACACTCCACATTACATCCAAATCAGCCTGTGTACCAGGCATTGTTGCAGGATTTCCTCCAGAGTCATTATGTGCAGGTGCAGTTTCTGGAGCAGCCACTTGCTCCCTGGCCCTTCTGCGCTTCACACCTTCCTGTGCAGGAAGAGGCCATGCTGCCACCTGTTGCCCAGCAGGTGCATTCCCTCTACATGCTGCTACCTTGACCTCCCACTCTACATGGTGGTGGTTAGCGAGGTGTGTGCGCTGCCCACCTGTCCCCAGATGAGTACCACTGGGCCCATGACACACAAGCACATCTCATATCTTGCACTTCACAATACTGGGGTCACTGGGCAGTGAAGTGAAGAAGTCCCACACAACAGAGCTATGGGGAGGACTGGGCACAAGCAGCAGGGGCCTCAGGTATTATGGTTATGGCCAGCTGCTGGTGCACAACTGGGGGTGACAACCTGCTGATGTGACTGCTGTGGCAGCTCCTACATGACTTCCTGCTGCTACTGATGATGATCTACAGGGGCCATGGCAGGCAGTGGGAGGGAAGTGGTAGATGCCACTGGCGGGGGTGCTTGCATGGCACCAGTGCCTCCTCCTTCAGGGAGGGGAGCACTAGCAGCACTAATGTCAGTGCTGCAACTGATGCACATGATGCCACCATGCATACGTGGCCCCACACGCTGTCCTCTGCATGCCCCAGAGGAAACTAAACCACCTCTCTCCATTTCACACACAAAACCCAAAAAAATCACTATTAAGAACAACTACTGAAACAAAAATACAAATGGGTAAACTAAGGAATCAGGACGTGGAATAAGAACGCAAAATCTAAAGGGGCACAACTCAAAATAACAAATAGGCAACTAAACTACCAAAAAAGCTCTAAATTCAATGAAAGATTTGAAATATAACTTTCTCTCTCTCTCTCTCTCTGTCTCTCTCTCTCTCGCGCAGGCAAAAAAGCTCCTTCACCAAGTCTAGACAAGGCAAAAGTGATACTATTTTACTGTCTTGCATGATTAACTTCCTGCCTGCAGCATATGACCTGCAGACTGTGAGTCTGTGACTTATGTGATCTGTGGGCTGTTTCATTATCACACTCTTCACCTTTGTGTGTTAATAAGGCAAAGTAAATGCGAAGTCAGCAATGTGAAGTCACTCATTATAATGGGGACTTTGCATAGTGTTAAATGAATATGAAGTGGGGCACTTTGCCTGCACTTCGCCAATGAATTTTTACTTCACTGCATCTCTAAAAGGGAATAGGCTAGGTAAGGGGGGGGGGAGAGAAGAGGAAATAGATAAGGGGGCATAATTAGAATGTGAGAGGTAGATAGACTAAATGGAGAAAGGAAATGGGAGAATATAGGAAGAGAGAGGAAAGGGAGAGGTGGAATAGTGAGGAGGTAGGTAGGCTAAATTGGGGAAAGGGATGGGAGAATAAAGGAAGAGAGAGAGGGAAGGGAGGGGTGGTTAAGTGAGGCAGTAAAAGGAGGATAAAGGCAAGCATTGCCCAAGGAGCAGAAACACAAGGGTATGGACACTACTAGATGTAAACCCAGCTAGTGCTATATGACTGGTAAGCCCAGGGAGGGGCAAAAAGGGGAAAGGAAGTGGAAAAAGAACAGAAAGGAGGGCAGAGAGAGGAATGAAGTGACATAAATGAAAAGGAGGATGGAAATGTAGTGGTGAAGATGATAGGACAATGAACGAGTAGATGAAGCAGAACAGATATCTAAGGGAAGGGAGTCTAAGGGGGAACAATCTTTGGGGGTAATAGAATTATCATAGGTATCTTAGGTACCATAGGTAGTTTCAGAGCTGGGAGACTTACGTCCATAATGCTCACCATAGAATCATCCAAAAACAAGAATGCTGTTACTTATACAATAGTTATCTAGTCTATTTTTAAATTCATGTATGGTAGTACTTCCTACCAGCTCCAATGGTAGTGAGTTCCAAAGGGAAACTACTCTTAGTGTAAACCACTTATGTCTTTTGAATGAATGGCAGTTTTCACCTTTGAGCTGTAGGGGATGGGCACATGCATTGTATGTCTGATCTCTTAGTTCCAGTCCCAGTATTTCCCACATATCATCATTTGTAATAGCCTTGAATAACAAACACATGTCCCCCCCGTAATCGTTTATACTCGATTGTGAACATACCCAAATCCTGCAGTCTGGTCTGGTAACTATTGCCTTTTTGGTCATTAATAATTTTCGTTGCTCTTTTCTGAATTCCCTTTTGGATATCTGATTTAGTGTATGGAGCCCAGACCTGGGCCCAATACTCTAAATAGAATCCAACCAGGGAAACATACATTGGCACAATGACCTCCCTCTCCCTGCTGGCAATATGTCTTACTATGCTATTTAATATTCCATTTGCTGTCTGTGTAATTTTATGACAGTAGGTTTGAAATTTGAGGTCATATGAAATGGTGATGCCAGGTCTTTTTCCTCAGTAACTACTTTTAATAAGGAGCCATTTAATATGTAATCTGCCAGGATGTTCCTCTTACCGAAATACATGACTGTGCATTTCTCGATATTGAAGTTTAATTTAGTTTTGATGGCCCATTCTTCAATGGTTTTTAATGCTTCTTGAAATTTGAGTGCATCATCATTGGTTTCTATTACCAATCCTATTCAAGTATCGTCAGCAAATTTCGTTAACCATATGCCTTCATCCTTACTTCCCATAGAGGTCACATAGAGATTGAAAAGACAGGATCCCAGGACCGAGCCCTGGGGACCCCACTTGTGATATCAGCCTAGTCTCCCTTGTATGCACACTCTTTGTCTTCTCTTAGACAGCCAGGATATAATCCAGTTAATAATGCAGCTGTGGATCCCTAAATCTAACAATACTTTGATTAGTTCCTGATATGTTAGGTTGTCAAATGCTTTAGTGAAATCCAGAAATATAACATCTGCTGACTTGCCCTGATCCAAGGCCCTACCGATCCTGCCATAAAATTCAGGCACATTCGTTTGGTAGAATCTGCCCCTAGTAAATCCATGTTGCTTCCTATCATCCTTGTTGGTATTTTCCAGATGTGAACCTATATAATCCTTAATGGTACCCTCTAGAACCTTAGCCACAACTGATATCAGCCTCACAGGACAATAATTACTGGAATCTAAGTTACCGCCCTTTTTGTGTAGTGGTATAACTGTGGCAGATCTCCAAGAATCAATCACATCTCCCTCATCTCTGGGCTTCTGGAAAATATGTGTCACTGGATCAGCAAGTCCTATAGCCAATTCCTTTATGATTCTTGAATGTAGGCCGTCAGGACCTGGGGACTTATTTGGGTCTAAATTTAGTAATCTATTTTTTAAATCCACCTTGTCTAAAGTGATTGGACTTGGTGAAAGCATTACTCCAGAAATCCTCCTTATACTGTTAGGTTTGTCACTGAATACTAAGGAAATGTACTTATTCTGTATATTGGCCATTTGTATAGGTTCCGTTACCGATATACCATCTGAATTAACTAGTGGTCCTGACCTTGCATTATACTTTTTTATTATTTATATAGCTAAAAAAGGCTTTGTAGCTATCTTTTGTTTGTATCACCAATTTCTTCTCATAACCACTTCCTGCTTTCCTTATTTTTCTTTTCCTTACCCTAAGGGTGCTTTTATTGTGACTCCGTCCTCCGTGGTCATTACTTATCCTAGCATTTTTGTAAGCTCTGTTTTTTTATTACTTTCCTGATCCCTCTAGTCATCCATGATGGCACTTTCCCTGTTCCCTTATATTTATTTTTCCTGGGTATGAATTGATTTATTAGGGTATTTGGTTTGGTACATAATAGGTCCCACTTAGTTCTCAAAGGTTTGTCTGAAATGTCGTGTTGGCATTCCCATTCTGCCAACTCATGCCTCATATTGTTGAAGTCTGCTTTTCCAAAATTCAGTAACTCAGTTACCCCCTGGCACATGATACCATGTTCTTGAATCTTAAATGAGGCCATAACATGGTCACTGTTACCAAGCAGCATTGTTACCTCCCCACTTTGGGTTGTTGGTGGGGTGACAATATGTTAAGGGTGATCGGTGCTCTGGAAGGGGGGATGCTAGTATATTGAAAGTGATCGGGGCTTGGGGAGGGGGGGTTGTCATTGTTATATGATTTATCTGGGCTAGTGGAAGGGGGTGACAATATATTGAAAGTGACTGGGGCTCTGGGAGGGGGATGACAATATTTTGAAGGTGATCAGGGCTCAGGGAGGGGATTGACATTACTCTAAATGACATTGGGGCTCTTGGACAGAGGTGACAATATATTGAGGGTGATTGAGGCTCTGGGAGGTGGGATGACATTATTCTACATGTGATTGGGGCTCTGGGAGGAGGATGGCACTGTATTAACAGTCATCAAGGCTTTGGGGGCTGCAGCCCGGTGCAGACATGTAAATGAGCTCATAATGAGCATGCATGAGGCCACTTTGTGCCATACATGCCCAATAAGATCATTTGCATGGATGGGCTGAATATCACCCATGGGGGACATGGCAAATCCAGGTATGCACCACGCATTCCCCTATGGGCAGTCTTCAGCCTCACACCCTGGATGCGCTATGCCATAAATGGCAGCTGCCCACTATATGCCAAACATCCAGGTTTTGATATTCAAAAAGAATGTGGGTTCTGTTCCAATCATGCATTCTGTTTGAATATCATAACACAGCCATCCGGAGCAGTTTATCTGTGTGATGCATTGTTCTGCACTCACATCTGGTTGGCTCTGAATATGTCCCCCTCTATACATAAAAAGAAAAACTATCTATCTATATTGCTATCTATCATCTGAAGTCTGTCCTTCCTGATCCTCTGCACATGCAGAAATTCCCCACTCTCACTAAATCTACTTCCTGCATACTGATGTGATGTGCATCATGCATTTTCATGAAAAAAGGCACAGTTTAAAAAATGCATTGATAGTTCGTTTTTTCTAAAAACTGCCTTTTTAAAAAAGGGCACACTTTTTCAAATAGCACCATTTCAGATTTTAAATAAAGCTCAATTTCAAAGCAAAATGGCACATTGTCACAAAATTCATCTGGAAAATTTACACCAGATTTTGGCACATTTTTGTAAAAATTGTGCCAAAACAAAATCGGCAAATTTGCACAATTTTGCAAGAGTACTATAAATTTTGCCCAACACTAGACAGGAAAGATTTGCTAATTGGCAACAGATAGTAATTTTCCTGTTTACAGAAATGAAAAGAAATTCTTACCTCTCAATGATCCATACTTAACTGTACCTTAGTAAACACTGATGTGAAAAACTGTTTTCAACTGTTTTCTTTTTATGGAGAACATACTGCACAGTTCTTGTCATGGAACCATAATTTGGAGATTTTATTATGTCACATTTTGTGTGCAGAATGCACAGTATGAGCTGATGACCTGTCAGAACCATACTTAGAGTTCTGTGCACAAACCATGACACCATCGTAGCTCCAGATC
The DNA here is from genome assembly GCA_016271365.2 of Neoceratodus forsteri. Taxonomy (NCBI): domain Eukaryota; kingdom Metazoa; phylum Chordata; order Ceratodontiformes; family Ceratodontidae; genus Neoceratodus; species Neoceratodus forsteri. The sequence continues at coordinate 737,121,575 of CM057454.1, forward strand.
ACTGGTTCCATCAAAAGAATTGTAATAGAATGCTGCCCATATGCGCAAAACAATGCAAAATACTATATTTCATGTCATGTTTTATTTAGGTACAGTTAAATATGGAGCATTTAGGAGTACAAATATTTCTGATGATAGGAACAACATTAACAACTGCCAATTAGAAATCATTTCCTGTCCTCTTTTAAGAAAAGATGGAACACATTTTCAGTTGCTCTTGTTCACAGATAATCTCACTGACCTCTGATTATCTAGTGCCTTCATACAGCTCCTGGGAATGTATTTAAAAAGCACTTTCAAACTATTTGTAAGCTATATGAAATTAGCTTTTTACAATTTTCACAAAACACACTGCATATGTGACAATTATCTAACTTCTAAAGAATAGACTCCATCTTAAAAATGTGAAATTTCTTTGGAAGATAAACATACATGTTTGAAACTGTGCAATTTAAAAGTGTAAATATTGCATACTTTGGAGTTTTGGTGCAGTTTTTGTGAACGTGCACATCTTTTTTTTATTTGCTGTTACTTTCTTACTTCCCTGGCCCTGGTTGGCTCTTCATCTGGCTGCCATCCCCATGCTTTGTTCCTTCAGGCCATCACCCCTGCACCTCCCATGGCTTACTCCTCCCCATGGCAGGGCCACAGGGAGCTCCCTACTCACCCACCGAGCAGGATTTAGGTTGGGGTGTTACCTCTGGAGTCTAAGCGTCAGGTGACAGCCATCAAGCCACCATGAACAGCCACCAGGGTCTTTTTCCTCCTTGTTTTCTCCCTACGGATGCTCAGCATGCAATGATGCCAGCAGCGGGCACCCGCACGAGTACATGCGCATCCCCGCTAAGCGACTGCCGAGCACCCATGCTTATGCCTGTGGCAGTGTAACATCAAGCCCCAGCCTCCGCCAGGGGTCAGACATATGCCAACCACATCCTACCCCCCGCAGAGGAGAGCAGTCCATCAGATGCTCAATCCATCTCTCCCCCACAGACCCCTGATGACCTGCACTTGTTCCCAAACATGGGTTGCCGGTGTGGTGCAAGGTGAGGCATCCAGCGCCTCAGCCCTCAGCACCACCAGGGTGGCAAAAGTGCACATTTTTAATTAAATATATTAGGCAAAACAAAAAGTACTCTTGAAAAATTGCAACATGTCAGGGTGCGAATATTGTACACTTTGACCAATTTTAGTGCATCTTTAATTAAATGGTGCATTTTAAAACAAATGCAGTGCACAGAAAATGCACACTTTTAGTACAATGCACAAATGAGACAGGCTGAAGCACTGTAATACTGATGCAACTTTCACAAAATTACATAAACGGCAAGCAGGCAATTTGGCAGAATGTTTTGGTTGTCAAATGAAATTGTGCCCAGCTCTGTTTAAAAGTGGACCTTTTATATTCTGTTTTACAGCTTTTGACATGCTTTTTGCCAAAGGTGCACCTCAGGATACAATCAATTCAAGAAGGGTATAACAAAGTTATTTCTGTTACTGGATCTCAAATTGTGGCAAACATCTGGGCCATTAAATCAGAGGACAGCTACTATGATTTTTGATCATTTAAGTGCTCATTTATCCCTATCTGCTTCAAATCCCATTTCTAGTGACTACCAGCTTATCAGAATTCAGAAAAGACCCTTTATGTATCTGCAAATAAAATGGCAAGCATTAGGGAGACGTACAGTGTACTTCAAATGCTGTTGACCTTCATCAAGCACTGTTTCAGGTCAAGTTGACATCAGCCCAATCCTGTCTTATTCAATCAGCTGCGTTCTCTTGGGTTTTTAAATTGCAATGGCATTCTTAATATCTGGTAAGAAAATATCACAAGGATGACAGTCTTTTTTTTCCTCCCTCAGGAAATATCACTTGAGAAATTTACCTCACACAGCAGATTTATACGTGGCAGTGAGTATTTATTCTGCAATTTTATGTGTCATTCATGGCAGTGCTTGTGATTATGTTTCCATGGAAACTGATTGTGATAACCGTTGCAAGGCAAACATCTTGCATTTGTAAAACATGGTCATGGGATGTAGTTAGGACATTTTAATTGATTACTGCAAACACCGTACATGTGCACACAGGTGCATGTGTTTGTGTGTCTGAGAAAACAAGAAACAGAGAGACAGAGAAAGCTACAGCAAATCTATCTTTTCATTTATGGAATTTATATAACTTTCCACTGCTCTGTAGTTTGGGCACTGAAATATGTATTAGTAATTTGTTACTACCTAATGTGCTTATTAGGCTACCAATTTTCTTTAGTCACTCCCCCCATTTTCCCCCTTTCTGTTTATCTCCCACTCTGGTGTTAGCTTTTCGCCTGTACCACACTTAGGCTACGAGGGGGCACAAGTAAGTCACCTCCTCTGAGACCTACAGAATTATAGAAACAGAATTTGTCAGCAGATGACAGCTTGACCCACCCAGTCTGCCCAATTTCCCTTACCTTTACTTCCATCGCAGACCCTACCTGATCTCTGATTACCCCTCCCACACACACACACACTTTTCTAACAGGATTCCTTTGTGCCTGTTTCATGCATGCTTGAAGCCCTTTACTGTTTTCACTCACACCACCTCTGCTGGAAGACTGTTCCATGCATCCACCACTGTTTCAGTAAAGAAGTACTTCCTGACATCCCTTCTAAATTCCCACTTTTCGAGCTTCATTGCATGCCCCGTAGTTTGCACAGCATATAGTATGCCAAGCCCTCTTTTAAGAACCAGCTGCATGGAATGATGTGTGCCATAGCTACTTTATGTATAAAAGGCCCTGCAGTCCCACAGAGCAAAAGCATCACAGCTGCAACATATCTGCTATGCACTGGCCCAGTGAGTGAGAGACCCAAAGTAACTGGACTTCTACCATGCTTTAGACCAGTGTGCTGCTACTGCTGCTGCCACCACTGCTAGTGCTGCCACTGTCACTGCTGGTGTTACTGAACCAAAAGGCCAGCGCAGGTTAAATAAAAGAAACAGGGTGAACTGGTTAGTGCATACTGAAAACAGAATCTGCAGTTAGAGTCAACATTCTATTACTGTAGCTCTTTATTTTTTTTTATTTATTTTTTTTATTTAGTTGTTTAACCAGGAGTAGCACACTAAGCTGAAAGCTTTTTTACAGGAACAAGCTGGGAGCACAGGGAAGTTAAGTGACTTGCTCAGTGTCACACAGTATGCAAGTGGAAGCTGTGGGATTCAAACCCAGGTCTGGTCTACTGGATGTCACCAGATTTGCAGCTCAGAGCCTCAAACTAGGGTTGTCAGAACCCTCTGAAGTTCTGGGTTCTAGTTCTAGTCTAGAACTTTTGAAAAAGTTCTAGGTTTCTAATCTTTTTTAGAACTTTTTAGAACTCGAACCCTATTTTTTAATTGTGCTGCCAGTAATGAAGATAGTAATAAAATACATGTAAAGGAAAAACTTCAATATAAGAGGGAAAGAAATTATCATGTGTGACATTGATAGGAATACAACTAGGTTTATCTATGGTTTCTTCTGTTTGCTAAAGCCAGCAACTTAATACGTAACAGGCCCACCCACCCACCCATATGTTAACAGTTTTCCTGCTGCAGCTGCATCCTAGTTCCTTAGTGAAAGAAAGAGGCACATTAGCCATTTATGTACTCAGTTATATATACTCATTGTCATGAATTATGAGAAAAAATAACTGATATTACCTAATCTCAGCTATTTGCTGCTTTCTGTTTTAAATGAGTAAATCAAAAGTTGCTATGTTTAAAAGAAAGCTTTTATAACAAATTCAAGCCAAGGTACTGCAGCAGCAGCTCATGGAACTGTTGCAAAACATATTATGTCATAACGTAGTCAGTCAAGACATTTGAATAAAAAAATATGCCAGTCATTGTTGCTGGCAAAAAATGCATGCAGTTTTCTAAGATAATGCATACATATACCAACATTCTTGTTGGCAAATTGAAGTAATACATACAACTTTCTAAGATGATGCATTTTTGCAGCTGATACGTCAATAAAATCTGTATTTCAGTCACATAAATAAAAAAAGTGGTTTCCTCACCACATACTAACTTAAGGAACATTTAATGTAGCTGCAGCACTTGGCATGTGATGTTTAAGGGACAGTGTCTGTCAACCCCATTATGTATCAAATTATCACTACTTGTAAAGCAAAAACACTTTATGATAGGTCACATTCTGTGAAAACTGCTGATGCAGATTTTCTTTTATTTCTGATTCCTTTATTCTTTTTTTAAAGGGGACAGGACAATTGTGCTAGGTGGCAGCAGTTTGCAATGTATTTAATAAGAAAAAAATATATATATATTATATGTATAGTAGGTTCGGTCTGTCATCATCGTTTTCCTCCCCATTCCCAGTCGATCAAGAATCTGTAAATGAAAGGACTAAAACAACACCCACCTTTCACCTCATCACCCATTCCACTTTTCTTCCACCACCCTCATCTGTGCAGTAGCATCCATACCATCCTTACACCCATGTTAAAACCAACCCACAACCCTCACCCCCTCAAGCATGTATTCCACCCTCCTCCCTCACCCAAATGTTTAAACTACCCCCCACACTTAGTCATGAACTACCAATCATGTCACCCTTCTCCGTCCCTCACCCATGTTAAAACCCAGTCCCCCAACCATCACCCATGTACTAGCATCCATGCCATCTTTCTCCCTCTTGCATCCATGTTAAACCAACCTCCAGCCCTTTCCCACCCTCCAGCACCCATTCTACCCTCCTCCCCCTCTCAAAAGCTAAAACTATCCCATGCTTACTCAAGAAAAATGAAACTCTTGCCTCCAAATGAGCCATTCTTAACTGTTCCTGAATAAACAACACTTATGTGAAAAACTGTCTTTTCAATTGCTTTCTTCTTATGGACAACATTCTGTACACTAGTCCTCTTCAAGGAACCAGTAATTTGAGAGTTGTTGCTATTATGCCATGGTCTGTGTACAACAGAATGTTAAACTCGAGCTATTGTGGTATGAGACCTATGCTTACAGAATGATATGTGCTCAACCATGACATAGGTAAAACTCCAGATGACTCTGTTTCCTGGAAGAGACTTGTAACAGGATGCTGCCCACAGAAACATAACAATACAAAATACAGTTTTTCCCACAATTTTTTATTCAGTAAGATAAGTTACATATGGATCATTTTTGGTTTATGACTAACATTTCTGTAATTGAAAAAATAATAAACAGCTACCAATTAGAACTCATTGTTTTGTCCTTTTTAAAATTGAAAAATAGACCGCCCCCGGTCCCAGAACATACTGATGCACCACAAAGTCACAGAAGGTAAATCCAAAAATATATATTTGCACTTTAACTATAAATAATATGATACAGAAATGATTGACATGACAGTGTCCCTTTTATGCCAAATTTGGGCCTGTTCCCACTGATGTTAAAATTGTCCTGTATATAAAACTTGCTGACTTTAGACCCTAGCTTCAAAGCAGTTTGCCATGAAATGGTGAAAGTTTTTGGGGGTATATAGTTCAAGGTAGCAGACTGAGAAAGGAGAGAGACAACCAAAGTCATCACAGTCTGTAAAAGTTTCCTTTTTGGTGCAGAGAGACTCTGTCCCACACAATATTTACCAGCCACCACCATCTCAGTTGTCATCACCATCAACATCCACAACATCAGTCACTTCAGGATCAGTTTGTGTACTCTTGTAGGGATATGAAAATCTTGACTTATTAACTTTAATAAAAGTTAACGAGTGTACATTTTCTGGCAGCAACATATTTCTGGTGTCTGTCACAATATTGCCAGCTGTACTAAACATGCGTTCTGAAGAGACACTTGTTGCAGGACAACCAAGATATTTACAGGCTTCATCATACAGCTCCATCCAAATTGACTTTTTTGATCTCCAGTATTCAAAAGGGCATGCATCAATAGGAATAGGCAGTTCTTACAGGTAACTGTCTACCATGACGGACAGAGACTGCTCAGAAGAGGAATCAGCATAAGCTGGTATGGCAGCAATTTGGGAAAGGTTTTGCCACGGATTTAGGTTGCTACTAAGGGTTGAAGAAGTGACAGTTGTGGAACAACTACTTTTAATGTTTGGTGACTTTTCCAGTTCTGTATCCCTTTGTGAAGATGAACCTGCATGTTGTGGTGATGACAACCTGAGGGTACTGTGCGTGTCTGTGTTTGACTCCTGTGAGTGCTGCAGCTCATCTAGCAACAGACATTTGTACTGCTCTATATCATCTGTTTTTTATAGATGTATAGCCTTGGAAGATCACGTGATACAGGGTGCTGTGTAGAAGCTCCTCCGCTAAGCTCCTGCCTCCTGAATATAAATTTGTCTTTTTACGTTGTTAAAACTTATCTATTTCCTCTGCTTACGATATTTTCCTGTGACTAAACATCTAGTGCTCCAGTTTTGGGTGTCACAGCGGTAAATGGAGGCTTATATGAAGAAAGCCCGGCAGAAACATACCCCCCCAACCACTCCTGAGAAGGCCTCAAAGAAATCCCGAGCCTCAAGTGGCCCAGACAAGCCAGATCCTTTGTGTCAAGCTAGGGAGCAAGAACCTTTAACCCTTAGCAGGTTCTCGGAAGAATTTAAGCCATTTCGAGAAGAGATGAAAGATATGGTGACTGACTTGAAATCCCTCTCCAGAAAATTGGATGAAATCTCAATCACGGTCTTGGATAACACGGTCCGCATAGTCTCGATCGAGAAAAAACTGGAAAGCCTATACCCTGAATTTCTACTAACAAGACAAAAGTTATCTCGCTTAGAAGCTAAACTCGAAGACTTGGAAGGCCATAGCCGAAGAAATAATATTGTAATACTCGGGCTTCCAGAAGGAGAAGAAGGCCAGAATGCAGTACTCTTTGTGCAGAAGTTGGTAGACCGGGTCACTGGTCCCTCTTCCTTTGGCCCTGCTTACATGATAGAGCATGCTCATCGGTCCCTGCGAACAAAACCCCCACGGGATGCCCCCCTCTTCCCATTATCTGCCGCTTTCTGAATTATCTGGAAAAGCAGCACTTCTTGCAGAAAGTTAAGGCCTTACAAGAAGTCAGATAGGAGAAGGCGAAGCTGAGAATTGCTCAAGACATCCCTGGCTCAGTTCACTTGAAGCGGAAAGCCTTCCATCCGATTGTATCTAAGATTATAGCGGCAGGGTTAAAATTCAGGATGGGGTACCCAGCGGAGTTACAAGTCTCAGTAAATGGTTTCTGGCTTAATTTTGAAGATCCTGAAGCTGCACTACTAAGCCTTAAATCAATGCTGCCAGATTTGTTCCGGACGACCTGAGAGAGAGCCTCTGGAGTATCGGGATTCACTGAAAGCTGCTGAGTGAACTGTTATTCATTTGCATCGTGGAGAAAGCTTTTTCCAACGACCGAGTTCTGCTGTGTTTATTTTCTCATTTGGGACTGGGCTAATAGTATACGGCCTGACTCTTACCATTTTCATGCTCTGGCTTCTCAGGGCTAATATTGTTTCACGGCGAATCCCTTTGGGGGTTCTGGTGATGGCCCATTTGGGACCGTACTCTGGAGAATATTACACATTTAATTTCTGGGGGCAACATAAGGGGGGAACATTTTTGGTTTTTGGCTAATGACTCCTGATTAGATCTTATATGTTAGTTTTTCAGGTCCCTGAGTGGTTTCGGGCTTTCTCTGTGCTTTTGCCAGGCCAGTTGGATCGGGATATGACCACAAGAGGGCAGGATTCACCCAATTAATATAGGTCTGGGTGATCTTGACTCGAGAGGGATCTCTTTCAGACCCTATGTTATTGTGGCCTCAGGGGGGATCTTGGAAGTAGGGGTTGGTAACTCCTGTGCGATCATTCCTCGTTGTTTTCTCATGTTAGGATCTTGTTCTGGTTTTCATCCGGTTTCTCATTTTTTCATGCTCTCAGTTCGAGATTGGGGTCACCCCTTCATATTAGCTTTTCCCCTAGCTCTGGCTCTCGGTGCAGTTTCCCTCCGGGGACAGGCAATTTTCAATTCTCTTTTAGGAGTCTCGTGGATACCAGATGTATCCATGTCTCTGATACCTGGTTTCATTATTCTCCTCCAAATCTTGCAGATTCTCTATCATATGCCCACAGGCTCTGGAAGCCCGAGACCACTCCTTAGACATTAAGGGCTTGTCAATGCAATTCATAATCTACTTTATATTTAGAGATATGTGGGTGAGCATTAGCAGAGGACATTTTCAGGGGTGGGAGGGAGGATATGACCCAGTGCTGTGCTACGTTGCTTGTGTCAGATCGGGGCTGGGAGGGTGGGGTTTGTGTTTTTGTTGGGGGTTGGGGGGTACTGGGGGGCTTAAAGCTGGGCTTTTAACGGCAGGGTTAGGGTGGTGGTGGGGCCTTACAGCAGCAACGGGTAGGGTTAGAGTACTCATGTTATATGCCCTGAGTGCAGGGCCGAACCTATTAAACCTAGTAATCGTTAACAGATGGCCAAGGAGGTGACTTTTGCCATGTGGAACGTTAAGGGGATCAGGAAAAAATCCAAACAATATCAGGTTCTTAAACACTTAAGCCTATTATGCTCTCAGATAACTTTCCTACAAGAATCACATTTATTAGAAAAGGAAGCCTCACAAGTGAGGAGACAACAGGTGGGGATGGTGTATGAGGCTCAAAGCTCCTCTAATAGTTGTGGGGTCATGCTTAGTATTAACAGGGGTATTCCCTTTGTTTCTACACAAGTCATCAAGGATCCTGAAGGGAGGTTCGTCTTGGTTATAGGTACTCTCTGGTCAGTGCCACTGTTATTGGGCAGCATATACAGCCCTAACGCAGACGACCCTGGGTACTTCATGAGACTTATAAACTGAATTCTGCCTTTCCTTCCCATGAGGATTATTCTGGGGGGTGACTTCAACCAAGTCGTAGACTCAAACCTCGACAGGCCAAGTAGCGGATCGGGGGTGGTCTCTCCAGGTCAGAGGGCTTTTAGAGACCTACTGGATCAATGCCGGCTCTGTGATGTCTGGCGTGTTCGTTATCCAGACTCCAAAGAGATCACCTACAGGTCACTGGTGCACGGCTTGCAGTCCCGCATTGATTACATTTTCATTTCTCAGACTCTCTTGCCTGGGGTCAGGACCTCGTCGATCCAACCTGGTCCTGTCTCCGATCATTCCTTGGTGTTATGTAAATTGGCATTTCAGGAAATTTCAAAGAGAGAAATAAGATGGAAACTTAATGACCAATTGCTTAAAGACTCTAAATATTGCAAAAGCATAAGGCAAAATATTGAGTCCTTTTTTTTTGTCCAACCCTTTAAATAGTGCAAAGCCGGATATTATCTGGGGGGCTTTTAAGGCTTACATGAGAGGCATTCTTATTAGTATGGCGGTGGCTAGGAAAAAAGCTAGGGAAAGGGAATTACTATCTTTATTATCCCAAATTCAGGCGCTTGAAACTAATGTTTCGGCCAATACTCCAGAAGAGGATAGGAAGAAGTTCCTATTATTACGAGATAGATATTTAGAATTACTCCGGGAAAAAGCAGAATTAGCTATCATATGTACTAAAGCTAGCTACACTGATCAGGGAGAGAAGGCCGGGCATTTACTGGCACTCCGTATCAAGCAACAAGAATCAGTGAGATTCATCCCTTCTATCAGGGCGTCAGCTGATGGGTGCCTGAAAATATCTCCTACTGAGATAGTCCAAGAATTTGCAGCATATTACAAAATGCTGTACGGGGACATGAAGCACCCCCCTACCCTGGCAAACATGGAGAAGTATTTGATGGACTCCCACCTGCCCTCCCTCCCAGCAAGTTACAAAGACTCGCTTGTCTCCTCTATATCACAGGAAGAAATCACTGAGGTAATCAATGGTTTACCTTCAGATAAAACTCCTGGTCCTGACAGATTTTCTTCCCTTTTTTACAAGACGTTACAGGATCTCTTACTTCCAATACTTAATAGACTATTTCAACATATTCTATCAGGGACGGAGGTTGATTATCGCCTCTTTGAAGCCTTGATAGTGCTTCTTCCCAAGCCAGACAAAGACCCAGAACTTGTCCAAAGTTACAGGCCTATATCTCTCCTAAATCAAGACATTAAAATTCTCTCAAAGATTTTAGCTAACAGACTATCCGTGGTACTTCCTGAGTTAATAGGCATGAATCAGGTAGAATTTATGAAGGGACGCTCCTTGGTGGACCACTCACGTATGTTGTCTCATGTCTGCTCGGCTACCAGAGATGCTGTGTTCCCTGTGGGTTTGGTCTCTCTGGACACCGAGAAGGCGTTTGACTGGGTAAATTGGAGTTTTTTGTTCCAAGTACTGAATGCCTTTAAATTCCCTCCGGTATTCATATCCTAGGTTTCTGCACTATATAAACCCCCCACTGCAAGAATTTCAGCTAATGGGGCTTTCTCTAATTCCTTCCCACTCTATTCAGGTACTAGGCAGGGTTGCCCTCTATTGCCTCTGTTATTTAATTTATACTTGGAACCCCTCATTCAAAACATTCTTAAAAATACCTCGATACAAGGTATTTGGGTTGGGCGACATGAAATTAAAGTCATTGCGTATGCTGATGATTTGTTGGTACACCTCTCCCATCCGGTTTCATCATTACTGCCCTTACTGAATGAAATAGCCAGATTCAGCGAGCTACCTAATTACAAGCTGAATGCCAGTAAATCTATATTTTTTCCATTGAACCACAAGGTATTTAAGAACGATATTAGTCCCCTAGGTTTATGCCGGACTCCTAGAGTATTCAAGTATTTGGGCATTAAGTTATCCTGTAACCCCTCATCTTGGTTTAAGGAAAACTTGGACTCTCTCTCACTGGTTATTATTCAAGACCTTGACAGATGGTCTAAACTCCCCATATCATTATGGGGCAGAATTAACAAAATTAAGATGAATGTCTTTCCTAGAATTTTCTACCCTCTTTCCCTTCTCAATTCCTTTATCCCTATTCACTAGTTTAAAAATTCGCATGGTATATTTACAAAATTTATTTGGGCTGATAAATATCCCCGTCTGGCTTATTATAAACTAGCTGCTCCAAAACTCGAGGGAGGGCTGCGGATTCCCCATATGTCATAATACTATTGGGCTAGTCACCTAGTAAAATGTGTGAGATGGATATCCCTGGGCCTCGAAATGGAACAACCAGTATGGCTTAAGATTGAATTAGATGCAATTAAAGCTATATGTCTGGACCCTTTAACCTTATTTTATCTCAAACTGTCACACGTAAGGACAGCTGACTGTCCTACAGTAGGTATTTCTTTAAGAGTTTATGCACAGTTATGTGCATTTCTTCATTACTCCCCGCAGACTGACTTAGCTCAGTCCATTTGGAACTCCCCATCTTTTACTATTAACAGGAATCAGATTCCCAGTAAGTGGTTGCCCCAATTAGGCGATGGAAAACTGCTTTCCCTGGTGGATGGGGAAGGGCACTGGTTGTCCCCTGGTGGAATCATTGAAAAATTTCTCATTCTGGTTTCATCTCACTTTAAGATTATGCAGTTAAGACACCTACTCACAATAGTCCTGGGGAATACTCCCCCTTCCCAGAAGGTGTCAGCCTTGATACCCGAAATCTCTCTACTCTCTGGATCTTCAAGCACTGTGTCTAAAGTGTACAGAGTTTTGTACTATAAAAAATATGGGGACTTCTTTGCACCTACTAGATTTTGGAACTCACTCCTCCCTCAATATCAGTTGAACAGGCAATCCCTATGGAGATCCTGTCATAAATATGTTTCCCAGGATAGACTGCATCTCATGCAATACCACATACTGCATAATATGTATTGTACCCCTGTTAAACTAAAGAAATGGGGTTTCTCAAACTCTAGTACATGTACTAAGTGCATGCAGGAAGAGGGAACGCTCCTTCATATGTTTTGGTCCTGTCCCAAAGTTTCCCCTGTATGGAACTCAATCAAGATGTCCTTGGACCCCCTGCTGGGCCTCCAGGAGTATTTCACTCCTGAGATCTGTTTCCTAGGGGACATGTCCCTTGTCAAGGTCAGAACTAGGAAATTTCACCCATCTTTCCAAGAGTGGTTGCATGAAATTATTGCTAATCTCCGAACAGAAAAGGCAATTGCTAGCCTTCATAACAGACTTGCAGCACATAGTAAAATATGGGATCCCCTCCACTCCTTACTCTCACTGTCTCACTCAAGATTATGTCACACCTCAGTCCTTCTTGCATGTCTACTGGGAACCATCACAGTAACTTAGGGTTACATGGTTTTGTTGCTGCTGTAAGGGGGGCAGGCGGGAGGGTGGGCTGGGCAGTTCTTTCTATACATGTGTTGTGTCACACTTTGTTCATTGTAACTGCCTTCAGAAAGGGAAATGTATTAATAAAGTTTAAATTTAAAAAAAAAGATGTATAGCCTTGAACCTGGGATCTAGGAGAGTTGCAAGGATGTAGAGTTTTGATTTCGTCATTGCAACTAATTTGTCATTGGTTTTGAAGCGCTCGCTCATTCTCTTTACAAGATTCCCATGATACAGGTGACATGTTGTCTGAGCTTCAGATCTGTCTTTTTCTATTTGTAGATTTAGAACACTAAGATGATGTGAAATCAGCATTATGAGTAGGATAACCTGACTCACAGATGCACCTTCAGAAGACATGTCCCTTGTAGCTGTCTCAAAAAGGAGCTAGGATGCAGCACACTGTCTCCATTAATTTCCACTGCAGCACAGACAGCATAATGCCATCTCCAATAATGTAACTGGAGCAATACTCATGTACAGCTTGCTTTTGCTCCAAGAGGTACTACAGCATATAAAGCGTTGAGTTCCAATGAGTGGAAACATTTTGAATCAGCTTTTGCTGGGGCAGCTTGTGTTTTTTTGCATTTTGGACAATGTCCGTATAGCCTTGGTTGAATGTGAAAAGTGAGTCACAATTTTTTTTGCAAACAGCAATCATACCATCCACTTGTGTTTCATTGCTGAGAAATCCCATGACAATTAAATGTAAGCAATGTGCAAAGCAAGAAGCATGCATAAATCCTCCATCCTGTACTGCTTTCAAGATGTTGGCTCCATTGTCACTTACTATGAAGCCACATTTTAGACTGTGAGAATAAACCCATTCATCAAGGAGGTCATTTAGTTCCTGCAAGATGTTTGCAGCTGTATGACTTTACCCAAATTTCTTTATGTGCAGCAGCACCATCTTCTGGGGTGTCTTTGTTTTTGAAGAACCACAAGAAAATGTGACCCAATCAGCAGTAAGGGACATGTAATCTATGTTTTGAGTGCTGGTCCACATATCTGTTGTGACATGAATAACCCCACCCTCTGCAGTTTTAAGTGCAAGCATCACTGTTGCTTTTAAAGCCTGATAAATTTTTGGTATTTCAACATAGGAAAAGTACCTTCGATGAGGAACTTTGTAATGAGGCACTGCTAGTTTCAAGAGCTCCCTAAAATCCTCATGGTCTACCAAAGAGTATGGGAGAAGGGCTCCAGCTAACAGTTCACCAATTCTGTGATTAAGATGAAGGGTCTTTGGATGATTTTTAGTAAAGGTATTCTTCCTTTCAAATGCTTGAGACAGTGTTAGCTGTTTACAATATGTCCTTGCTGGTTTATTATATACCATGCTTCGATGGGCAGATGGACGCTGGGATGGTGGACTAGGACTTATACATTCAGTGCCATCACTGGATGTGCAACTGGTACTAATGGTGCTGGCATTGGTGGTAACAATGATCCTAGGGCTGGCAGTGGTTCTGTCTGCATCAAGTTCAGACAATTTAGTATTCATTTCAGATTCCTCCTCACCCTTCTCACGTGCGGTCTGGAAGATGGAGGACATAGGTTTTGGACGATCAAGCAAAACTGAATGCTTTTTCAGATGGCGTTTAAGAGCTGTAATGCCAAGGCATGGCACAACTTTACCACGGCATACACTCTGTTTACACAGGGAACAAATTGCTCTGCATGGATCAGTTTTACTGACAGAGAAATAATTCCACACCTCAGATGTGACAGATTTTGTTTGAGAGCTAGGAAGATAGCTAAAGACTGTTTGTGTCTTTTCACCTGTCCTAACAGAACCTGGGACATGCTCCTTGGTGCTAGAAGAGTGGGCAGAAGACTCTGATGGATTTTCATTGCTGGCCAACACAGAAGTGGTGGATTCAATGGATATGTCCTTTTCATTGTCAACAGTGCTGGGTGTATTTGCAAGTGCACTACCTGATTCATTGTCAGCAGACTTGCTCATTTCACTTTGTTGAGGAAGTAATGATACGTCGTGAGACACAGCAGTGTCGGACTGAGACAAAGAGGTACTGTCTGTGTCAGAAAGGGACTCACTGTCACTTGCATTATTGCTGCTAGTCACAGGGATCTTAACAGCATGAATGGCATACCTTATGGTGCCTCTCCGTGTGTGACCCCAGAAGCTGTACAGGTTTTCTTAAAAGGTTCCCCCTTTACCACACTTCACTGTTGCTCTTTTGCTGTTTCTTGAATTTTTATCACATGAAACATTTTGGTTATTTCTGCTAGCACCAGGATTACCACTACCACCAACATCTGCTCCAACACCAGCACCAGATGCTTCATCTATGTTGGTGTCAGCCATAACAGTACCAGTATACTGCAGTGAACACACCCACACCCACACAATTCCTGTGTAAGAAAGCAATGTGATCTGTGATCGCTGGCTACAATTCCAAAATGTTATTTTGGTTGTGTGACACTGTGATGCAGTGGACTGAAAGTAATTAAAGAATATGACAATTTGCAACTAAAGGATCCAATGTTCAAGGCTCACAGAATGATTGGGCTGCTGGGCATACACATAGCAGTCTAGGGGCACACATCAGCAGGGTGATGGGCTGACCACAGGAGACGGAGTCACATACACAACTCAGGGAATGAGAATTATATTTCTACACTTCTGTCATGTAAGGGTAATACCAACACACAACTGGCCACTGGGCTTCATACGGTAACACACACTGGGTAGGGTACAGTGCAGTCAAGAGGCACACAGCAGCAGGGTGATGGGCTGACCACAGGAGATGGAGTCACATACACAACTCAGGGAATGAGAATTGTATTTCTACACTTCTGTAATGTGAGGGTAATACCAACACACAACTGGCCACTGGGCTTCTCTCTGTAACACACACTGGGTAGGGTACAGTGCAGTCAAGGGGCACACAGCAGCAGGGTGATGGGCTGACCACAGGAGATGGAGTCACTTACATAACACAACATAGGGAATGAGAATTATATTTCTAAGCTTATGTTATGTAAGGGTAATAACAGCACACAACTCGGGAGGTGGGAGCAGGGAGTCACATACACAACACAGGGACTCGGGAGTGGAGAAGTAGAAGTCTCACACACACACAGATTAGTGGTGTCCAAAAAAATTAACTGCCTGCCTGCAGTCAGTGCCTTACTGCCAGTACCTTGTGCTGTTGTATAAGGACTAATAACTGGGACTGGAATTTTTGAGGGTGAAAGTCGAGAGGAGGATCCCCCTTAGCAGCACAGCACAATGAGCTTGAGCACATATACTCTGACCTGACAAATTTATTTGCCTTTTTTATTCCCTTGTTATATGCTTGTTGCTGGCAGCTGCTGAGTGTGCACTGTGCAGTGCTTAAGTTGCACTGCAGTTTCACAATCACATTCACAAAGGTTCTTCTTTCTGTCTCTTTTTTTTATTCTCTCTCTCCTGATATTGATCGATCCCTTCCCTTCCCAATTCCTAATTAGTCCCTCCACCCGAACCTCCCTAGTCCCACTCCGAACCCGACTGTTAATTTATTAAGCCTTTTCAGCCTTTCTCATTCTCTCGGGCCTGGGCCCTGCCCCCCTTCCCCTCCCCCTCAAACTTTTCAACATTCGCTTAGCCTTTTTCGCAGGAAAATAGATGATGGACTGGGAATTTTTTAAATAATTCAGGTAAGCACTGCAGCAACTAGCAAGTGCTGCAGTCTGATTGCGGCCACACCGACCTGGGCCCTGGCCTGTCGAGCAAGAATACTGGCTGTGGTATGCTTACACTATGGTATTGCTTAGGCTGCTGCTGCCTCCTGAAATCCTCAGGATCCAAATTGCGCCTCCACCTTAAATACCACTACTGATCCTGTGGCTCACGCAGCTTACTCGACCCCCACCTGACCACATAGTAAATGGTCAGGTGGTGAGGATGACTTCACTTGAGCATAAGTACGCAAGCGCAAAGTCTGAGAGAACTCGCGGTGGTTTCTGGCAGCCCCAACAACACTGCTGCTGCAGCTGCACCCCCCCACCACCACATCGGGGCTGCCTGCTGGGACGTGCCTCCTCCCCACACATAGACACATCAGCTAGCTGAGGCCAGGAAAAGACATCACGGGAGTTGGGAGGACTCAGATTCGAACCCTTTTGGGAACCTTTTAGTGTTCGAGTTCTAAATTAGAACTCGAACACCAGGGTTCGAGGAGGGTTCGAATCCTTGACGAACTAGTTTTGACAACACTACCTTAAACCATTGCGCTATACTGCCTCCCTATATGATCTATAAAGAAAAAAGTATGCATGCTTATAATAATTATGCTCCATTGTTTAATGATTATTAGAGCTGAAGACCTAATAAATTTAACCCTTGTGTGTTTTTTCAATCCCCACACAGATGCAACATAACATGTTTTTTTTTTTTCCAGCATACAGTAGACTACTCTTTTCCCCTGGGCTGTATGTTACTTTTCTGCTATGTTTGTCCTCTGCCCACCTGTCCCCCTGCTCAGTGCTCATGGTGAGTAACACGTACCCAGCCTAATCTCCAAAATAAGATCCTCCCCAATGTGGCTGAAGTCATAGGCTAAGCTCTGATTTTCACTTTCCTTGATGATAATTTCACTGAGATCCTCAAATAAGTATCTCAAGTGAAACTACATCTGTGTGCATTTAAATATTTTTATTGTCAAGCTTTACATTAACAATTGCACTGGAAAGTGAATATTTCGACCAACTTTTTAGGCTGCTACAAATGAACCATGTACATCCTGGCAGTGCTAGGAATTCTATAATAGAGAGAACCATTGATGCATGACATGTCAATCATTTTTCATCTGATTTAAGAGCCACTACTGTATCATCATTTGTTGTTGACTGTGAATGCATTATTATCTTTGTTGATCTTGCAGCCTTCACTGTCAGTACTACAATATTTCTGAGCTACCACAGTGCTGTAATTTGTATTTTACAAGGATATAATGTATGTCATCATATAAAGAGGGGATTTGTATTTTACAAGGATATAATGTATGTCATCATATAAAGAGGGGATACAGTCACCAGTAGTGCTGTGTGAAAGTACAGTTCCACTGATGGAATTACCACGAAACTCAGCATTTCCTTCCATGAGATTTCGGAATACACTTTGGCAACTTCCATGAAATTCTGACCTAGAATGACTGAATAAATATATTAATGTATTAACCTGCAGAATGGAATTCTGCATAACTGATTACTGAACTACAGGATGATTGCAGGTATTGAGGATTGATGTATTAAACAACAGAATGGAATTCTGCTGAACTGTCATTTTGCACAGATCTGTCGCAGAGGATACAAGGCAAGCTAATCAGGGAACACTATAGTTATTTGGGCACAGTGACTGCAATAGGGAACCCTTAGAACAAATAGGGTAGCAACAGGCAGATGAGAAAGGGAACAATGCTGGAAGTGGTGCAGTGCAGTGGCTGTGGGGCAGCAGTATTCAGGAAAACCTTCTGGATGCTGCTGTGCTGCCCAATATGCAGGCACCTCTCTGAGCTAAGGACATAGGTGGCTAGTCTCCAAGCTGAGTTGGACAGGATTCAGAGCCCCTCCAATCCCACACAGAGGCCACCATATCCACAACCACTACTTTGAAGGATGCCAAGCACCAGGAGTGGTTGGTTTACAGTGGGCCGGGGCAGGTTAAGAGAGGTGGGTAAGAAGCACATCCTCCAGCCAGTGCATCTCAGAGACTCCTACTCTGTATTGGAGAAATGGGAAGGCCCTGTGATAAGTTGTTTGTTGTATGCTGAAAACTTTAATAAACTCTGAATGAAAAAAAAAAAAAGAAATGGGAAGGTCCCCCCAAGCACACCTGAAGATGTGTCCTAGGAGGATGATTATGACCTCCACAATGGAGCCCTAAAGGTGGGTGGTAGAGGGCCCCATTGTAAGAGGAAGCTACTCCTGGTGGGGGACTCCATCATTCGGGGAGTGAATTTGGGAACAGGAGGAGAGAAGAAGGAGAAGGAGGTGAAGTGTCTACCTAGAGGCACAGCTTGGAGGGATACAAAGTGAATCCAGAGGATCGTTAGGGTGATAGTGAAGATGGCAGAGCTGGATGTCATTACGCTTATGGGGACCAATGACCTAGCTGGCAAGGCAGAGATAGGAAGAGTGCAGGAGAAGTTCAGGGAACTAGGGAGGAGCCTGGGGCAGTTGGCAAGATCTGTGACCTTCTCAGAGGTGCTACTTGTCCAGGACAAAGGGAACACTAGAGACCTCCACACCAGGGGCTTCAACACTTGGTTGGAGACCTGGTACGGAGAACAGGGATATGGTTTCATTGGGGACTGGGGACCCACCTGGGGGATGCAGGACTGTACAGTGGTGATGGCCTGCATCTTTCCAAGAGGGAGAAAGATGTCCTCAATGAATGGTTTAAATGCTTTATTGGCAAACATGTAAACTAGCCAAGGGGGGGGGGTGGAAGTAGGAAGCAGGAGAAACCTAAAATCCACCCCCACAGGTAAATGTACAGTAGCTAACATGGAGGACAATAATGACACCAAAAAACTGCAAACACCAGACTCAGCAGTAGTAGGGGTAGCAAGAGGAGCAAGAGGAATAGGGAGGAAGTCAGATGGAGGGTTTGCAGTACATGGACGGCTATGTGCATGAAAGCCCGCAGCCTAGGGAACAAAACCACTGATCTGACAGCCACGGTAACAGAGGCTGATCTGGATACTATAGGTGTTAAAGAGACATGGTACAATGGGAACCATGACTGGGACTTAGCTATACCAAGGTATAATTTATTCGGAAGGGACAGGGAGGGTAGAAAGGGAGGAGGGGTGGCTCTGTACATCAAGGAGGTATAAAGGCAACAGAGGTGCAAAGGATGCAGGGGGAGATGGAGGCACTGTGGTTCACCCTGGAGGCAGGCAATGTCATAGCCATTTGCACACGTGTAATATACAGACCCCCAGCACTAAGGAAAGAAGTGGACAGAGATCTACTGGAAGCCATCCATGTGATGGCAACCAAAGAAGAGGTGTTACTGATGGGCAACTTCAACCTGCCAGAAGTGGATTGGGGCACTCAAGCAGCTGCAACAGCAAGAGGCAGGAACATCCTGGACTCCCTGAAAGGGGCAGGCTTCAAGCAGCTGGTGATTGAGCCAACATGGGAGAAAGCAATTTTGGACCTGGTACTGACCAACACAGACAGAATTACAGATGTCAGAGTAAGTGAACACCTGGGGTCCAATGACCATCGCTCATTGTGGTTTAATGTGTAACAAAAACAGGGACATGCCACACAAAGGTGAATGTTTTGGACTTTAGGAGGGCAGACTTTGTTAAGAAGAAGGAATGTCTCAGGGAGGCCCTTGATGGGGGAGGAAGGTAAGGGGAAGTTGAGGTACACTTGACCTATCTAAAAGGAGCCATAATGGAGGCAATAAACCTTTGTATTCGGCAAATAGACAAAGAAAAAAGGAAGAGAAAACCACTATGGTTCTCACAGGAAGTGGCAGGAAAAGTAAGGGCAAAAAAGTTTGCTTTCAAGAAATATAAGGAGACTCAGTGGGAGGACAGGGCCGTCTATCTAGAGAGGCAGAGGGAAGCAGATAAGGCAGTCAGGGGAGCCAAGGCAAGGACTGAGGAAAATATAGCAAAGGAAGTAAAGAAAGGGGACAAGACCTTCTACAAATACATTAGCAAGAAGAGAAGGCCCAGGTGGGGGGATAGTAAGGCTAAAAGGGGAGGAAGGAGAGGCAGTAGAAAGGGACCAGGATAAAGCATCAATCCTGAACAAATATTTCTGTTCAGTTTTCACGGAGGAAGAGGATGGGGAAGGGACCACAGCTAAAAAGCAGGATGGGAAAGGAGGTATACAACAGTCCATCTGGGGAGGATAGAGTTCTAGAAGAATTTGCAAGACTGAAGGTGGATAAGGCTATGGAACCAGATGGGATACACCCTAGAATATTAAAGGAGTTGAGGGGATTATTGGCAGCACCACTATCAGCCCTATTCAGCAAGTCACTAGAAACAGGGGAGGTCCTAGAGGGCTGGAGAAGGGCTGAGGTAGTCTTCCTCCACAAAACAGCAGAGAGGAGGCTGGAAGCTATAGATCTGTCAGCCTGACCTCGGTGGTGGGTACAATTATGGAATCTCTGCTAAAGGAAAGGATAGTAGAGCACCTAGAAGCAAGTGGAGCACAAGATCTGAGGGAGCATGGATTCACAGCAGGAAAGTCATGTCAATCAAATCTGATTTCTTTGACTGGGTCACTAGGGAGGTGGATCAGAGGAGAGCAGTGAATGTCACCTACCTTGAATTCAGAAAAGCATTTGGCACCGTTCCAAGTAGGAGGCTAGTGAATAAGCTGGGCAGTCTGAGATTGTGGCACAAGGTAGTGAAACATAGAAACATAGAATTTGATGGCAGATAAGGACCACTTGGCCCACCTAGTCTGCCCATTTCCTTACCTAATGTATAAGCTGCAGATCCTAGTTAACCAGCAGCCTACTTCCTCCTACCCCCCACTAGAATTGCCTTATGTCTGTCCCATGCATTCTTGAATTCCCCCACTGTTTTTGACTCCACAACCTCCTCAGAAAGGCTGTTCCATGCATCCACAACTCTCTCTGTGAAAAAATACTTCCTCACATTACCTCTGAGCCATCCCCCCTCTATCTTCAAATTGTGCCCTTGTTCTTGCACATCTCTTTTCTGAAAGATGCTACCCTCTTGGACTTTGTTGATTCCTTGAGGTACTTGAAAGTTTCTATCATGCCCCCTTCCTTGAGGATATACATATTAAGCTTCTTTAGTCTCTCTTCGTATGTATTCTGGTGCAGACCCTGCACCATTTTGGTTGCCCTCCTCTGGACAGCCTCCACCTTGTCTATGTCTTTGCAGAGATGGGATCTCCAGAACTGCATGCAGTACTCCAGATGTGAACTCACCAACTGTCTGTACAGAGGGATAACAACTTCTTGTTTTCTACTGGTGATACGTCTCCCTATGCATCCCAGTATCCCCCCAGCCCTCTCTACTGCCTTCTCACATTGCTTCCCCACCTTTAGGTCATCTGATATTACTACTCCCAGGTCTGTTTCCATTTTTGTTGTTGTCAGTATCTCACCCACCATTTTGTACTCTTCCCCTGGGTTTTTGTTTCCCAGGTGCATTACTTTGCACTTCTTTGCATTGAATCTAAGCTGTCATGCATTTGATCATTCCTCCAACCTTGCCAAGTCCCTTCTCATCCTTTCTACTCCACCATGTGCATCAACTCTGTTGTAGATCTTTGTGTCGTCTCCAAAGAGACATACATTTCCTTCCAGTCCCTCTGCAATGTCACTTATAAAGACATTTAAAAGGACTGGACCCAATACTGAACCCTGCGCTACCCCAATAGTAACCCCCCTTTCTTCACTGTGGACTCAGTTTACTATTACCCTCTGCGTCCTGTTGTCCAGCCAATGTTTTGCCCAGGCTACCACTCTGGGACCCACTGCCAGGCTGGCTAATTTGTTTACTAATCTTTTGTGCGGAACTGTGTCAAATGCTGCAGGACTGTGTCAAATGCAACTGGATTGTAAATTGGTTGAAGAATAGATCACAGAGGGTGGTGGTCAATGGAGCTAAATCTGAAATGGGGATGGTGATCAGCGGGGTGCCACAGGGTTCAGTTCTTGGGCCTGTGCTGTTTAATAGTTACATCAGCGACATTGTAGAGGGGCTGGAGGGAAAGGTGTGCCTCTTTACGGCTGACACAAAGATCTGCAATAGGGTCAGTGGTGTTATTCCCATAGGGTCTGAGGGGGCATGTGCCCCCCAATATCATTGCACAAATCAGTAAAAAAAATTATAATTTTATTTTCAATAAATCCCAAGGTCCAAAACAATATTTTTTTTGAAGTTGTTGGTGGTGGTTGGCCACCGCCACCACCAAAGACTTAAAAAAAAGGATATATTGGGGTTGGGGGTAGATCCCAGAGCCACCGTCAGCTGTCAGAATCGTGGATCGCAATTCAAGGCAGTTGTGATTAGTTGCAATTGCCTTAAATTGCAGCCCTAATTCAAGGGTGTCGTACTTATCTAAAGATGGTAACTCCATTTCCAGCTGACTTGCTTGCCTGACAGTCTCCTGCACCCCCCCCCCCAAACTCATCTTGGAGACAGTATTCCACAGTGCAGCAGCAGCATGATTTTCTTTATTTTTATATATATATATAAATTATTTAAATTGTTGCATTTGTGTTGTATCAAACTCCGGTGGACAACCTCAGCCACCAACCAAATGTTTTCTTTGCTCCTCAGCACGAAAAGTCATCCAATGAGTATGAGATGGAGGAGGAGCCAGGAGTTGCGCACTCTACACGAGGAGATCATAACAGCACAGTTCATCTGAGGGTAGAAAGGAGTAGGATGAAGTCTGGAGTCAAGGAGTGGAGTGCTTAAAAAAAACTGTGGTGTGGATTTTAGGATTTATTTGTGAAGACGTTGACTTGGGGGAGACTCAAAGAACATCAGCAACAGGAAGGAGTGCGCGAGTGGCCCGAGGAGGAGAGAGAGAGACCAAGGGTGGGTGAGGCTCAAGAGGAGGGACTGTCTGGGTTGGTCGAGCCACAGGAGAAAGTGGTCTGCAGGCCGGGACCAACTGACCGGGTGATCCAGGTCATGGGAGGGACGTTCTGACAACCGGGGAGAGAGAAAACAACAAGTGGCATGGTCAACAGTGCATGCTGAAGCTGGGAGGGAGGGAACGTGAGTATTGTTTTGTCTCAACTCTCTCAGACTCAGTCTGTCGATGACCAGTGACCCCCTGGGCCATAGGCCTGACCAGGCAACAGAGTGGTGTGCAGCATCCGGAGGAGAGAGTCAGATTGAGGCCAGACCAAGTGAACCAATAACAACACAACCATGTTGACCACCACCCCAGTCAGGCAGCAGAGAAAAAAAACAAGTCTGTGACTCGAGTCATGTGGAGTCAGGGGCCAGGGGTGGCATGGTAGTGGAGAGGGTGAGGGACCTGCCTGGGCCTAAAATAAAAATTAGTGAGAGAAGGAGTGCACTGACTGGAACTACTGAAGCCAGGAGCTAGAGTGAGGAACAGGACTCAAGAGAAGAGGAGGAGTCTGGAGGATTCGACGGGCCAGCGGCCCTGTCCTAGTTTGTGTTGGAGTGTGAGACTGAGTGAGGGAGCCAGTGTGGCAGTATCATATACTAGGCCTGTTGTAGGCTAGGGGCACTGGAGCAGCAGCAGAGCAGTCAGTGGCAGCAAAAAACAGCAAGTCAACACCTGGTGAACTGCTGGTGAGCACACACAACTACTGGGGACCAGGAGGGTGGACCATGTGTGGTGGGCAGCAGGCCAGAAGCAGAGTGAGTGAAGCCAGCTGACTGAGTGGTGGGGTGGGTGCGGCACTTGTGGGCACAGCTGAGGGCAGGCTGCAGCATCCAGAGCAGACCAGACGAGAGCCAAGGAGGATATAAGAGAGACTACTAGAGGAGGACTGACTAAGTGGGTCTGGAGTCTGGACCACTGGAGACAGAGCCATCTTGAGTGGAAGTGGCCAACACACAGGAGGTGAGTTGTAGTTGCTGTTCTGTATAATCATTCTTTCTATTCTATTCTATTCTATTCTATTCTATTCTATTCTATTCTATTTCCTCCTAGGTCAGAATGGACTGTGGTGGTACAATTGGTTCATCGTGACTGTCTCCTGCTCATACCCTAATGGGGAAATTTTACTGGAAAGATAAATACTTGCTGAAAATAGAAAACAGAGATGGAAGATACTTGACATCATCTTAGAGTCACATAATAGTCACATAATAAATAGTCACTTGGAGCACTGTGTGTAGTTCTGGCATCCATACTTAAAAAAGGACATCAGACTTTTGAAGGGGGTACAGAGGAGAGTAACCAAGATGTTGAGTGGGATGAGGGAAAAGCCCTAGGAGGAAAGGCTACAGATGCGCAAATATGTACTCTCTTGATGACAGAAAGGACAGGGGGATATGACTGAGACATTGAAATACTTGAAGGCCATTAACAGGGTAAGTCATGAGGATATGCTTAAAATTTGAATGGAAGGAGTTACAAGAGGGCATAGCCTAAAGTTGGGGGGGGGTTCAGAATGGAGATGAGGAGGCACTTTCTCACTGAGAGGGTGGTGACAGCATGGAATGCTCTGTCAGAGGAACTGGTTTTGAGGCCATCAGTAGAGGGATTTAAGGGGGGATGAGATAAAGGTAAGGGCAAAATCAAAATGGGGAAGGGGAAAGGGTAAAACTGTGGGATCAGTTGGTGAGGAGGTGGGGGTGAGGGGTGGCAGCATCAGCGCACAGCACTGAGAGCTGCACACTTGAGCAGACTTGATAGATCATTAGGCCTCTGATGGCTTCATTGTATCTTCGTATGTATGTTCGTATATATAGCTAGCCCTTATTTCCCCTTACCTCTCCAGAGTCCAGTAACTTTGCTTTTGTCTTTTTTAGATAATTCCTTCCTGAAGAGGACCTATCCTATGTATAGGCGTGCTGCTTTCAAACTCTTGTTTCGTATTTTCAGTGGGCATTTACTATTACCTTTTTCTTTTCTTTTCCAGTCACACACGATGATGCAGCACCTCATTTTAACTGAACAAAAATGGTTCTGGAGTACATTAAATGAATAAAAGTTGAAAGTTCTGGTAATTAATTCTTAAATAGTAATTAGAACTTTCTGTGGTTCATCAGAACAGAACCATATAGTCTTTTGTGATAAATGATTTAGTTTTCTCTGACAAATACTTTTCAGAAAGGCAGGCAGACAGATGATATTCAGACTCAGATTGTATTGTACACGGACAACAGTTTAAACAGTGACTGCAACTGGCATTTTAATATAAGCTGCTAGCATGATGGAGAAGCAGCATGTCTGCATGCCATGCATGGTGATCTCTTAGATATACAGGTTTAGAAGTGAATTACTAGGATGATGGGCAGCTGGGCTGAGGTCAGGGAGGATAACAGCTACTGTACCTGACACGCAAGTACCCCTCTGCTGACAATACAAGGAATAAATTTGCTGCAGTGGTATCAACTCAGCCATTTTACATTCTTTGTTTCACAATTATAGCTGTTTAAGGCAATCATCTTGAGGCAGGTGGCTGACAAAAGAAGAAAAAAGGAATTTAGTATGTTGGGGAACAGTTTCCAGGCCTGCTAAAAGTCACCAAAATGCACCATTTAACTTCAGATTTTGAAACATTTCCCAGGGGAGTATGCCCCCGGATCCCCCAGAGAAATTTGGATTTTGTGCCACTCCAACATTTCTGGCTGCATGACACCCCTGAATAGGGTAGGCGGCCGGGGAGATGAGAAGGGACCTAGCTAAATTGGAAGAATGCTCCAGAGCGTGGCAGCTAGGAGTCAGTGCCAAGAATTGCAAAATCATGCACTTGGGGTGCAGAAACCCAGGAGAGGTTTACAAAATAAAGGGGGAGGTATTAGCAGTCACAAAACAGGAAACGGATCTGGGGGTCATCTTATCTGATGACCTAAAGGTAGCCAAACAGTGTGCCAAAGGCAGTGGGGAGAGCCAGTGGAATGCTAGTGTGCATAGGGAGAGGTATTACCAACAAAAGAAAAGAGGTAATCATGCCACTGTACAGATCATTGGTGAGACCTCATTTGGAGTACTGTGTCCAGTTCTGTAGGCCACATCTCCGGAAAGACATAGACAGAGTGGAGACAGTTCAAAGAAAGGCAACAAAAATGGTGTAGGGCTGCACCAAAGGTCATACGAGGAGAGACTGAAGGAACTCAATATGTATACCCTGGAGGAGAAAAGGTACAGTAGAGGAGAAACATGATAGAGCCCTTCAAGTATTTCAAGGGGATAAATAAGGTTACAGGAGGGTAGCATCTTTTAGAAAAGAAGCTATTCTAGAACAAACGGCATTGCATGTGACTGGAAGGGGGAAACTAAGGGGCAACATGAGAAAATTCTTTATCACGGAAAGGGTGGTGGATGCTTGGAATGGTATGCTCCAGGAGGTGGTGGGAGCAAGCATGTTGGGGGATTTAAACATGCATGGGATAGGTGTAAGAGAATCCTAGAAGGGGAAAGAAGAGGCAACAGCCGTTGACCAAGTAGGGTCAGTGGAAGCTATGCAAACATAGGGTATACGGGTAGACTGGATTGGACTGGCAGTCCTTATCTGCCATCAATTTCTTGTTTCCATGTGTATCTGTCCACAATTAAGCAAGAACATTTTGCAGAATGGGGCGAATAGTCGCCAAACACATTCAGAGTATTCAAATTTCACCAAAGTTGGACTTGGAAAATTTCAGAAAATTTGTGAAATTTCATGAAATTTCTGTGAATTCAGAAGCTGCAGTTTCTGTCCAGCACTAGACACCAGCAAAACAACAACAAAAAATCACAGCTGGCATTGCGTGTTGTCTTGTCTCATCTTAGCTTAGTTTATCTTATGTTATACTTACCTTTTCTTTTCTCTTTTTATCTTATCTTATCATATCATCTTATTTTATCATCATCAACACATGATCAATTGGATATTTAGGGATGTATGTAAACAATAAGCCATGGCACGCTGTGAGTCAAAATATTTTAATGCATGCCCCAATGAAGTCTAGCGTGAGGCTTTAGGCTGAGTATCCTAACACCCTGGGATGTGCATTCTTATCCTTTAAAGCACACCTTGGTGTAACTTACTGTATGACTAAAATGGCCCTCTGCTCCTATGTATTATATGTAAAGTGAAATAAATTTTTTTTTTTTGCTTTCACTTTCTACCTCTTGCTGGCCCTGGTCATCATTCCTTCGTCTGGCCACCATCCCTGGCCTCTGCTCCCACCAGGCCCTCACCCTTACAGCCCCCATGGCTTACCCCCCATGGTGGGGCAGCATGAAGCCCCCTACTTACCCATCCCAAACAGGATGTGGCTCAGGGTGTTACCTTAGGGACTGGAGCACCAGGGGACAGCCATCAAGCTGCCACGACCAGCCACCAGGGTCTTTCATGTTTTTCTCCCCCAGTGAGAGCCCTGGCGTGCAATGACACCAGTGACGGGCACATGCACATGTCCACATGTGCCCCCACCAGGCATCTGCCAGGCTTCTGCCCGCTTGTGTTGGCAGTGCTGCATCAACCCCAAGCCTCTGCCAGGGGCCAGACGTGCACCGACTGAAGGTGCCCCCCCAGAGATGGAGAGCAGTCCCTCAGACGCTCAATCCACCTACTTTCTTGCTGACCCCCGGCAACCAGCGCTTGTTCCTGAACGCGGGTCACCGGCATGGTGCTAGGTGCAAAGACCAGTGCCTCAGTCCTCAGAGCCACCAGACTGGCAGAGTGAAACATTCTTAATGTGATGTTTCTTTAAAATAAAATGCATTTTAAGTGGCAAAATTATATGCATGATTAAGTCCCTGATTTTGTTGGTAATTAGGCTATTTTTGCCTTGGTATTGATATCCAACACCTGACCATAAATGGCTAGCTTTCTAATGCAGTCAGGTGATTTATCTCAAACAGTAAGGTTTCAGATTGCTTAGAAACTGTTTTACATTGTCATGGTTGTCAATTTAACTTTTTAAAACCTTAAATATATTTGTATCATTTCTGGGTTGCTGCTTTCACCTGGAATCAGACAAGAGGCTTTGTCCTGAGATCAGGACTCCCTGTCTGCTACTGCTGATGCCACCAGACCAGTCACTGAAGCCCTGCACTGGCTCAAGTCAGTCACAACCTCCAACTCGGACTAATCACATGGATCAGCCAATCAGTGTTTGAGACTCTTGCAAGGCACCAATTTTAAACCTGAAATCCCCTAGACTTGATGCTGGCTTAAATAGCACTATCGTGCACTACTTTTCTTTATTTCTGGGCTGCTGCGTTTCACCTGGATTCAGAAAGGAGGCATTATTCTGAGATTGGGACCCCTCTCTGCCACTGCTGATGCCATTGGACCCATCACTGAAGCTCAGCACAGGCCATGACTTCCAGCTCAGGCAAGTCACATGGATCAGTCAATCAGCATTCCTTTCCTCCTATATACATGGAACTACCCAAGTGATCCTCCATGCTTGCAGTCCACAGCACTAAGGGCCACAGCACCAAGGGTGTCACACTGTGGGTGTCAGCTGTGGGAGTCAGATGTTGACCATCCACACCACCCCATTTTTCAGTGACCTCTGTAGTACTCCGCCCAGATTGTTTGTTGCTGGTAACTCGTCTGTTGACAGGCCTATGCTGCCCTTGGTCGCCACAGTTATACTCAGTCAGTAATCTCTTGATTCTTCTGTGAAACTAATCTGCTGCCATTTCTTTTAGTATTGTACTTTTTATGCACTCACACTTACATATATCATGCATTCATTTCTGTGTTGCTACCCATATGATATATTTGAAATCTTTGATTTGAAAGGTTTTTGTAACTCGAGTAGTTACTGCTGATAGTGATTGGTCTCTTATGCACACCACCTGATTATTGTGTATCACAACTGTATACTGTAGCTGCTCATATAATTAACTATACAAGGATTATTATTTGTCTACCCTACCCCTTTTCAGGTTAGGCTCTTCATTAATTTACGGTAAGCTGCTGCTTATAGCTAGATCTATGAAATAGGTTGCCTGAATATGCTTTTCCTCTAAGGCAGTACCTCCATTTTATATTTTACTTGTTGGTCTAGTTTTGGGAGCTGGCTACTCTCTGCCTCTACTCTAGGGTATTCCTGTTCCTCTAACTTCTAATCCGGGCTTGGTACTATATAGGGCAAACTCTGTAACTAGTTGTTTTCTAGTTCTGTGATTGCTTCTGACCTACTGAAGCTGCTTACTTTGATATTTATTTAGTCTTATACCATGCAATCTGTCACATTTATTTATGTATTTGACTTGCAAGCCCAGAAAGATTACTAAATGCTCTTGTCTGGCTGTACCAATAATTTATTTATAATACTGCAGTTTAGTACACAGAAGATGTTCTGCTCATCTAGTTCTATGGGGCTTACTCTAGTGGTCCTACTAGCCCTTCTGAACCACCTTGCCATTGTCCCTGGCTGTTAGACTAGTCATATCACATATGATGAGACAACATTCTTCTTCTCAACCTATGGTTAGTTGATGATGCTCCTCCAAACTGGACTTGGGTTCTTGCTCAAAATCGAGACTCTCCTATTTTACTACTACTGGTCCAAATTTACTTTGTACTTTCCTGTGGGATGTTCTCTGTTAAAGTATCTTACTAGTGTTTGGCATAAATGTCTATGTTTTACCTTATCTGGTGACATTGAACCAAACCCAGGTTCCATCACCTTTGCTAATCCTGCTAGCTCCCCCCAATGGTTTGACGCTAGGGTGCTCAAAGTGGTTCACTTGAATGTTTGTAGCCTTATGACTAATTTTGCTGAGCTTGAGGCATGGGAGACTCGATATGCCCCAGATATACTTCAATCAATCAATCAATCAAAATCTTTATTTATCCAGGCAGGCACCATTGAGCAAGGCTCATTTGCAAGGTGGATCTGGTCATGAATACATCAAAGTACAGTACAGAAGCAGGTATACAAAAAGCAATAATATACAAGGAAGAAAAAGTATATACAGTGTATACAGTACAGTACAGGGTTGAAATAAATAAAAACAGCATTATTTTACAATTGAAGAAGTCAGCAGATGTACAATCAACCATAGGCATACAGGGGTTATAAGCAGAGATCTTTTGAGTGAGGCAGCCGGCAACTACACATATAGGGGAAAGAGGCTGTGTATGGGGTGGCAGGTTAGAGAGGTAAAGAAGAGGAGGGATATATTACCGATGACTGGGGAAAAATTGAGCTAAAACCACAGAAAGTGACGATGGCTGTCGTGTACTTGTTTATTATGATAATGACGGAGGAGGGGTAGATAATTGGGACACTACTATGGATGGGGTGGGACTTTAGCCAGGCTGGAGTGGACAGGGAAGGGTGGGTGCAGCAGGAAGAGTTAATAGGGAAAGAGTGAGAGCCAGGGGTAGAAACATGGTGAGCGTCAGGATGGAAAGGGGGAGTTGCGGAATTAGTGGGCTAGCGGTGAGGAAAACATTTGCAAGGTGCTTTCATGTAGCAATCGTAGAGTGCCTTGAAGATATTCAGGCTAACAGGGCAGCTCAGCTTCAAGTTCCTTTGTAAACCATTCCACAATGTGGGTAAAGAGAATACTTGGACTAACTGAGACCTGGTTAAAGCCTACAATCCCTGATTCTATGTGTGCTTTGCCCGAATACAAGCGTCTTAGACACGACTGACCTACCTCAAATATTTATTTATTTATTGAATTTTGGTAACCAGGTAGGTCCACTGAGAAGAGACAGTCCCTTTTTTAGTGATGACCCAGTAAGTGCAGTACATATATATTACAATAGTTAACACAGGAAACCATACAGGTATGACAGCTGCAATAACAAGACCAACTAATATAGTTACAAGACCATGTCACAATACAACACAGTTACATCATACAAACATTCACAACTAGCATAAAAAATGTACAGAGTGTCACAACGATAGCAACTGATTGTTATTATATGAATTATATTTGTGATATAATTATATGTTTCTGTGAATTTATGCTGGAAAAATATGGCAGTCAGCACAGGCCATCGGGGATGTTGGATTTTTTTTTTAAAGAAACAAAAATGTGCTGGCTTTGTTGTTACCTCTGAGTTGTAAAAGCTGACTTCCTGGGACTATAATGATACCATATTTTAACAGATTGTAAAATACCAACTTACTGTGAAATCCAGGAAAATGTGTATAAAGTATTGCATTTTATGATCTATTAGGAGGGAAGCAATGTCTGAAAGATGCTTGTTACATTTCTCACTCCTAGGAGAAATAGCTGTCAGGAAGTTTCCCTGAAGATCAAAGGAGTTATTCTGACCTGCCACTAAAGCAGGCTCACTAATAATACATATATATATATATATATATATATATATATTTATATAGTGGGTTGCTTAGCAACATGCATGCCTAAGACTAATTTGTATACAGGGAATTTGAGTGATCTCACAGCCAGCATCACTGTGAACTGTGACCTCACAAGCTGGGTAGTACCCTTGTTCTCTATAGAGGGTCAAAGGTCAGGGAAGACTGTGCTTTTTATCTCTGGACTCCTAACAGTATACACTCTCAAGGGTACTTCTACTGAAGTAGGTAATCAACCACCACTATTTATTACTGGAAACTAAGGTAGGATTAAATATTCTGTATTAAGGCAGTTTTGTTTAAATAGTCCATTTAATTTAAATGACTGTACACCCAATGTTATATGTTCTGTGTTTTGTATTTCATCTACTATTTTTCTTAATTGTAGTAAACATTGTTTTCTTTGAAATTCTGCCTGAGTCTTTTTCTCAGTTTGAATGTGAATGCTGGGACAGTGTTGATAAGTCTGACAGAACTGTTAAGCACTTACAGTGTGTTACCATATGCACCAAGGTAAGAAAAGTACCTAGGTCTCAACTGAGTCCAAAGGGGGACTGTGAACCAGGTTGGGTGCCCGCTGGGTTAAGTATTGTACTGAATTTCCTTGAAAAGGGTGTGATATTTGAACCTGTTAACTGGGCGTGCTAGTGAAAAGGGTTCATATTTGACCTCAGGACACGAGACTGGTGGTTGTTGTGGACCCAAAACAGACAGAAGGGTTATCCTGTTTGTCTCCTGTTCACATATTGCACTTTGAGGTTTGGCACTGTGGGAGCAGATGGCCTGACCCGCGGAGTGTGTTTGTGACATAGAGAACATAATTACTACAGTTAAGAACCACTAGTATAGATAACAGTATCATAGAGTACACTATGGCAGACTGTAACATAATCATCAATCCCTATTTACAGATAACATTGTACATAATTCAGATTGTACAGATAACATTGTACCCAATTGAGAAATCCAGTGATGCTAAGCACACAGGCATTGGAGAGGTAGAAAGCCTGGAAGTTATTGATAGCAGGAGCAAGGTGGGGCAGCTATATGATCTTGCAGCGAGCATTAAAATTGAGGGAGTGAAGAGCAAGCCAGGACTGAGGACAAGTTCTAGGAGGACACAGCAGAAAAACTGAATGATCTCTAGGCCACAGAGAGACACAGGTTTGGCACTATGAGAAAGGGTAGGGAGGCAGATCTGAGAGCACACTGGGGGAGTCGACATTGGATCATATCAGCTAGGCAGGCAGGTGTGAATTGATGTACTAGCTTGTGAACAAAGCTCAGGGTGGCAGAACACAGTTTGGCCTCATAGGGTAACCATCCCAGGGTAGATAGGACATCACAATGAAGATGGCGAGTGTGGGTTCCTAGAGCAAACCTACCCACTCTTTGGTAGACCTGTGAGTGATGAGATGGTATGGTTGCAGAGGTCGAGAGAAGCAATGGGGCACCATACAAGAGGAGAGGCTGTAGGATGGCATCCACAATCTTGCAACAGGCAGCTGAAGTAAGGATGGGACAAATGCGGTAAAGATGAGTGGTGGTGTAGCAATCTATGAACAACTGAATCTTTCTGCACTTACTGTAAATACCCAGTGTCCCTGTGAAGCCTTACACTCATTATGTATCCTTGGGAATGCTATGAAATGTTTTATTTATTTTATTAGGACGCTCGGAATTACAACCTTTGAGACAGTTAACAGAGACTAGACAATAACAAACATTAAATAAAAAATGTACAGTTTGTAGAGAACATACAGTGTATATTTAGATACAAAATGAGAGATACAGTTCATAGTATAGTATTACAGGGCTGTAAATATACTTAGGAAAAGACATAGTCAGCAATGATATGACACCCGTAGGGGAGCTGGAGGAGGAAGGGAAGAGCCAAAAAAAATGGGCGAAATAAGGTGGCTCAGAGGTGAAGGGAAGGAAAGGGGAAATGATGGAGGGGAGGGTAGCAGGAGGGGAAGAGGTGGTCAGAGACCTAATTCTAAGATAATGAAAGTGGGAGAAACTGAGGGGCGAGGGAAGAGCAGAGCAGGAGTTGATAAGAAGGAGGCAAATAGGCAGGACAGAGTCCATTGTCAGGCTACAGAGATATTATGGGCAGTTACAGGAGTGAGTGGTGAGAAGGTGTTCATGGAGGAGAGACTAAAATAGGCTGAGCTTGTTTCCCTGGAAATGTGGGAAGGGAGGGCATTTAGCCACATGGGGGCACGGTAGGTGAAAGAACGTTGACCGAGTGAGGTTTTATGTCATGGCAGTACATGGATGGGCTTGAAGGAGCTCCTAGTGGTCCTTGGAGGTAGAAGAAGTTGTATGAGTATGGAAAGGCTGGGGGCAGTGAGCCCTGAGGAGACATTTTTGGCCATAAAACACGTGTGGTATTGAAGCCTATCGTTGAAGTTCAGCCTGTTAGTTTGGCTATAGAGGTGGCATGTGTGGGTGGTCCTAGGGTATCCTAGAGAGAGGTGGCAGGCTTTATTAAGGGTCATTATAACTCTGTGGAGTGCCGAGTTATCTGCAGTCCCATATATGGTAATGCCATGATCTATAATTGATAGGACAGAGGAGGAGATGGCGAGTTGGAGGTCTTCTGGGGGCAGGCAGTTCCAGTGACAGTAAAGGAGGCCTATGCGGGAGTTGAGGGTGGAACATAGGTGATGTATATGGTCGTGGAAAGTGAGGGCTGGGTCGAATATGATTCCCAGGTATTTGAAAGTATGGACTTGTTCAAGAGGGAGTGCAAGCGAGGTGTTGATGCTCAGGGGGTATTTTTAAGTTTGTTTTGGTGGTAAGCGAAGAGCATGATCTTGGATTTTTTCTGATTGAGCACTAGTTTGTGGTCTGCAAACCATGACACAGCCTCTGTGAAGGCAGTTTAGAGGGAGAGTTCTAGTTGGGCCGACTGGAGTGGGATGCATAGAGGACAGCGTCATCCACATATAAGAGGATTTTTTTCTGAGCAGGCTTTTGGAAGAGAGTTAAGGTAAAGACCGAAGAGGAGGGGACCTAAAATGGAGTCTTGCAGGACTCCACAGAGCACTGGGAGTGATTTAGACAGGGTAGAGTGGATTTTCACTTTCTGGGTTCGGTTTGACAGATAGTCGGTGAATCAGGCTATAGATTCTTGTGACAGGCCAAGGTGTGAGAGAGTAGAGAGTAGGAGAGTGTGGTTTATGGTATCAAAAGCCTTGGATAGGTAAAGGAATACTGCTTCAGCCAGTCTGCCATTGTCAAGGGCAGAGTGAATATAACTGGAGAAGTCCAATAGGGCGGTGGTGGTGGTACTGTGGCTCTGCCTGAAGCCATGCTGTTCAGGGGAAAACAGGTTGTATTTAGAGAGGTGCTCAGTGAGCTGGTCAGCCACTATGTGGGCTGAAGGGAGGTAATACAGAGCAGAGTGACATGAACAAGGAGTAGGAGGAGGCAGACCATAGTGTCAGAGGGTATGGGGGAGAAGAGGCACCAATAGACACTAGTCAGTAGGGCAGCTGAGGTGGTGCAGCAGTAAAGTGCCCAACTGTGGTGCAGAAGATGGAGGGTTCAAAACTGGGAGGGGGAGAAAGACAGAAGGCTGGGACACAGGATAAAAAAGGGGGAGAAGCAGATCAGGAGGAGGTTGGAGTTAAGTCAGGGAGAAAGGTGGAGCCTAGAGAAAAGCTGAGACTTAGGGTGAAATACCACCTCCTATTGGCCAGGTGGTGCAATTGCAGGCATTGAGCAGTGGTAGGAAGGAAGAGAGTACAGGAGAATTAGAGGAGTATAGAGGGGAGAGGAACAGTGTGAGGACAGGTAAGGGAGGCCTCTAGGGGAGGAAGAGTATAAGCTGCTAATGGGAAAGTGAACACTTAGTCATGTGATTGGGAGGGACTATAAATTAAGGGAAGTCCTTAGATGGGAGGGTAGGTGGGGCAGTTGACACAAAGCGTCGATGCGTCAACAACCCCACAGAAGATGTCCTCTCTGGAAGGGAGCCAGCAGTTACCTTTAGGGCTCCACGGTGCTTGCTCTCCCCTGTGGAGTGTTCTCTGTGTTGGCTTGTGTGCAGGGGAGGGAGGGGGGTCCCACGGCCTAAAGCAGGAAGGCAAACAAAAGAAACATTAGCTATGCAGTGGGAAGGCTTGCTAGAGGGCTAGGGCTCCAGCGTGCATGCATGCATATTGTATGAGTCTATAACCTCTTCAAACAAGGGACAACTGGGTTAACTAATATTATACATTGCCTGGCCTCCTACACTGGGAAAAATTAAATTATTCTCTTAGGTTATTTTAATCTGGATTGGCTTGGGAACAAAACACATTTTTTTGACTCTTTGCTGGGGAAGCTCCATCTGTCCCAACTGATCACTTGTCCAACTAGGGTGTCAGTAAGGAGTAAACTCCAGTCCCTTATTGACTAGATACTTACCAATAGAAAAGATAGGTTTATTACTTCGGGTATATTGCCTGATTCCATTAGTGATCATTTACCAGTTTTTTGCATTTGGAAAGCCTGTACTCAGAAACTGCCTCCCAAAGAGATAGTTGTTAGGAATTTTTTTGAACTGGACCACGGTGCCCTTACTGCGGATTTACATTGTATAGATTGGTCTCCCTTATATCATACATCCAATATAGACAATATACTCAATTCCTTTCTTTCTACTCTTCAGGTCTTGCAAAACATGCATATTCCCCGAATAAGACATAGGGTTAGAGGAGTTGCCACTTGATGGTTGCATAGTGACCTGCTTGTATCTCTTAAATCTAGAGATAAATCCTGGGCCAGATTTAAAGTTTCTAAGACTCTCTCTGATTGGATGGACTATAGAAGACAAAGAAATGAATGCAAAAAGCTATACAGGCTGCTAAAAGTAATTGCTGTAAACAGCTTCTCCTGTCATCTGTAGGTGACTCCCACAGTTTTTGGAGTCACATAAAGGGTTTCATGGGAAAGGCTGCTAGTCCCACTGTATCTGATATGATTTTACTGTTATGATTGTATTTCAAAATGATGCTGGATATTGTTGTGGAGATGACAGTTAAGGATGAACTCTGTTTGATCTGACTGTACAAGGGTGTCACTGCAGGTGCTGAGCCTATTTGCGAGGACTTTGGTGAAGTGCTTCATATCTGGGTTTAACAATGAAATTGGCCTAAAAGCTGCACACTTTTCTTTTCCCTTCCATAGTTTCAGAATGATGGTGACCAAAGCTTCCTGCCAAGATTGTGATGTCTTGCCTTCTGTCATGCAATCGTTAAAGGTATGCAGGAGGAATGGAGTTAACGCTTCCCTAAAGACCTTGTAAAATATGGCATTAAAGCAATTGAGGCCAGAAGCCTTTCC
This sequence comes from Neoceratodus forsteri, assembly GCA_016271365.2. Lineage (NCBI taxonomy): Eukaryota > Metazoa > Chordata > Ceratodontiformes > Ceratodontidae > Neoceratodus > Neoceratodus forsteri. The sequence goes on from CM057454.1 coordinate 737,158,166, forward strand.
ATTGTTGGGCTCCATAATTACCTAGGTAAGTTCTTCCTTGGATATGGGGTTGTCCAGTTTAGTACTGAGTTCTGGGGAGAGGGACTGTAAGCAGAGACCTCCCAGGATATCCAAAGTGGCCTCCTGTGTGGATTCCCATCTCTGAGGTTCCACATAAAGCTCTGTATCAAATGTCTTAAAGCAGTCAACACTTTTCTTCAGTGTGAGCTTGTACTGTCCTGGACACTTGGGGTCTTTAATGCATTGCACTACCCTGTCTGCTGCCATTTTTTTTCAGGCAGTACAGCAACAGTTTGGTAGCCTTTCCCCCTATTTCATAATATTTATGATTTGCATATAAGATAATCTTCTGCTTTTCTTGATTCTGTTTCCTGCCATTTCTGTCCAGCCTGAGTCAGGGCTTGAAGTGTGTGAGGACTACCAGGGATGGCTTTGTGCTGCTCCTCCAGAAGCTTACTGTCTGTCAGCAGTTTTTGCTGGACCAGTTAATGCTGCTTTTTCTTGCTGGATGCTATGTTAGTCAGTTGGCCCCTAACCTCAGCTTTCATGGTGTCCTATATGGTGGCTTGGGATAAGGTCTGGTTTTGGTCAAGACAACGGGTCTCTATGATTGCCTGACTGCTTTAGGTTTTAAGGTTTGGGTAATCGAGTAGGGTTGTATTGAGGTGCTAAATCAAGGTTTTCCCCAACCCCCCAATTGTAACACAATCGCAATGGGTGCATTGTCAGATTAGATGATATTAAATAGTTAAGTCACTAATTTTATGCAGATGGAATTTTGAGTAACAAAGAAGTCAATTCCGGAGGTGGCCGAATGTGGGTGTGAATATACTAGGATCAATACTAGGATTTTATGGACAGTTTAAGACAATATGATTATCTAGATTGACCCCCCACTTCTCAGTGGTTGTAATTCCTGGACAAGAAAATGTCTTCTCTTAGTGTGTTCCATATTCTCACAACCCTGCATGTGAAAACATTTCTCCCCAAACTTGTTAGTAATTTCTTTATATCTATATATTTTTTTATTTTTATTTTAGTTTTTGGTAACTGGGTAAGGCCCATTAGGCACAAGTGCCTGTTTTCAGGGGCGACCTGGGAGCACTGGATGGTTAAGTGACTTACTCAGAGTCACACAGTATGGAAGTGGAGATTGTGAGAATCAAACTCAGGTCTGGTCTGCTGGATGTACTAAGCTCACTCGCACCTTGTTCCTCTAACCTCTAGGCTATACTGCCAGCCCTGTCTGTCTGTCTGTCTCTCTGTCTAATGGTCTGTCTGTCTGTCTATCTATCTATCTATCTATCTATCTATCTATCTATCTATCTTCCAGTTTGTTTTGTGTTTTGTTTTTACAAATGAGTTTTGGCCCAGAAGACTTTTTTGATTTTGGTTTTACTCCAATTAGCATTCCTAGAATTGTAACTGACAGCATGACTTAGGGGCCCTTTCTGGTCATCTTTCATATATATATATATATATATATATATATATATATATATTTACAAATTTTTGACCAGGAAAGGCACACTAAGCCAAGGCTTGTTTCCAGGTGCATCATGGAAGCACAAGGAAATTAAGTGACTTGCTCATGGTAGCCATGGGATTCAAACCCCAGTCTCCAGGTCTGAAGCTCAGTGCTCTTAACCACTACACTATACTACCTCCCTATAATAAAATATATAATCGTGCTTACCTTTGTGCATGTATCACCAGATATCAATAAGGCCCAGTTCAGTCAGCAGGGTTTTTAATTTATTTGATGTTGCTCTGTTGGTGGCTATGTGTCCCACCAAGTGATCTTCTGATGGGGAAAAAAGCACATTTAAAATCTCTCAAATAAGAATTTGTCCCCTTGGAGCATTGCAACCTTGTCTCAGATTTTTTAGAAAAAGGAGCCTGGGCGCGTATACATCAACAAAGTATAAAGTTCTCTTCCTGCAGTTTACTGTACCTGTGGATTACTAGCCTGCTCTCTAAACCTAGCTCAGAGGAGATGAATTCTAGTGAGCAGACGTTTTTTACTAAGATTGCTGTGTCAGTCCTCTTGTCCTGCAGGTGTGAGAAGGCATATACCTGGCCCACCCACATCCTATGGAGCTTCAAATGCTCAGATGGGGAGAGGTGTGACTCCTGAATGAAGGAGATGTCACAAGTTTAGACTCTTTAACTCTGACAAAATTCTAGCATCAATGTATCTTCTAAGGAAGGCCCGTAGGGGGTGAAATGTTAAAATCATTCTGCACTAGTGTTTATGTGGAGGCATGCTGCAATAAATAACTTTGCCTGAATTGCAACTGTGTGCTTTACTGAGGGGTGAGTGCTCTTAATTACTAACAAACTGTGTCAAGCTCCTAAGCTGCACCACCACCCTAGTGCATACCGGCCTGTCTCTCTAGTTAACTTTTTCTGTATAAATACACTGTGTTGAAAGCTAACTCATGCCCAGTGAGGAAGCCCTGCATGAAGGGCACTACATAGGCATGTTAGAACCATGTCTGACACTTTGGCTGAACTTCAATATATTTCTTCAGCGTGTGCTCCACTTTTTAATTTTATTTCTTTAGTACAACCTGAAGTATAGCACTGAGTGTTTTTAAACTAAATTCGGCCAATCACATTCAAATATAAATCTTGGTTTCCTATTGGCTGATTACACCTCTATCACCAAAAATGGCAAAAATCTCCACCACTTGACTAAGAAAGCTCTTGTTAGTCAAGTGATGGTGGTGTCCATCATTAATCTACAACTGGCCATTAATTTATTTTGACCTCTATTGACATCAGTGTGACACACCCCCATTCTCTTCCTGGTCACACGTTATTACATGCATGACAAATCAGGAAGTGGAAGGGGTCAGCTGGTCAGCTCATTGAAGCAAAAGTACAATCCATTCCATGCAAATACAAACTGCAAATAACATTTTGAAAATGACATGAAATGACTTTCACAGTCATAAGTTAGCAGAAAATGTTGGTGGTAACTGATTTTCACAAAGCTGTAAACTTGTTTTAACAAGTTACTATAGAGGTCAGTCAGAAAATCTGGCACCATGAATTGCAATAAACATTAAGATTTAGTGCAAATGTTTTATTGAGGTACATACCATTGCCCCCAAACTCCTGACAATAGTCCATCATTGTTTCATGCTGTGACTCTGTGCTTTATCAAAGTCAACTTTGAGAAAGCACTGAGTCAGCGTGGTAATGGTGAACGTGTCAGAAGTTTGGGGGCATGGTATGTGCCATAGTAAAGCTTTTTTGCACTAAATCATAGTGTTTATTGCAGTTTTTGGAACCAGACTTTTTGGATGACTGTTTAGCACTTCATGAAGTGTTCATGGCACAAATACCCATGGGGAACAACCCTTTCCTTGCCAGTATTACTACTGAAAGCGAGATAAATATTTAGCGTTACATATATTTCCAGTTGAGTGGGAGTCAAAGAAACTGCTCACCAGTCACTGATATTTAACACTATTTATGGCTAAGACTGGTAAATGTTGCACTGAATATACAGCACAAAAACAGGAGCGGTAATTATAAAGAAGTAAAGAGATATAAAGAAAAGGAAGAAAAAGAATGAGGGGGCAGGTACCAAGTTGAAGACTGAGTAACTAAAAAAGGGGACCAGAAGAAAAAGAATACAACAATTAGAAAGAGGGCAAAAAAGTAACAAATATTGGAACAAAGTTCATTTTCTTATAATGTGATTAATCTTACCAGTTTCATGTGAATACAAATAACTGTTTTGTCCCATAAAAGCCAAAATACAGATACTATTCTTTCTAAAGGTTTTATGTATTGGGGAGGGCATGTGGGGTGAAAAAATGGAAGAGGATGTGGGGGATGGAGAGGTAGGGGAGATGACAATGGAAGGGAAGGGTGGAAAGGAGAGGGGAAGGAGACAACTAAAAAATAAATTTTTTTTCTATTCGAGCCATAGTAATACAATTAATGCAAAAAGGGTTTATAAGATCATGCAATTGCAATGAGTATAATTTAGAAATCCAAAATATTTCTTGTTGAACCAGAATGTGTATTCGATACCCCCATGGGTGAGTTCCTGGCTATGTTCAAGGGCTCTGAACTGAAAGCCCTCAGGGCTGCAGTCATGTTTTCACTGAAGTGGGACCCCAATGCATCATTTTGTCTGCCACTCAGAGTGGCCCTTACATGCTCTTACAGTCTTTCTTTTAATGGTCATATTGCTTCACCCACATATATACTGCCACAAGGGCACCTACCCATGTACACAGTAAATAGGGTACGGTGATCAATATACTGAGTTCATACTCTTTTTGTGATTGAGTGTACAAACCACACTGCCTTATTTGCATATTCACAAATGTTACAATGTCTGCAACAAAAACCCTGGTTTATTGCATGAAGGTACAGTTTCTAGGTTTACAAAATTACTATGGGTGAGTTTGTCTCTAGACTCGTTCCTCTTCAGAAAGTAATTCCAGAGTTGTTGCCCAGCAGTGATCCTAGAAGGAATGTGTCCATACACTGCTAACATTTTCATCTGTCAATCATTTACAAAGTATTGTATTATGGATATGTAACTATGGTTGTACCATTAGTTATACTGTACACTTTGTTTGTGAATAAAAATCACTTAAAAAAATAATTTTGCATCTCTCCTCATTGAGTCTTTGCACTTAATTTGCCAGATGGTTAAAATCCAAGAAAACAGTAACTTTCTTACTCTCAGTCTGCATTTCAGACCTTTTAGATTTCATTTTAAGCAAGCCAGAATGGTTACTTTTTTGGCTTTTTGATACACTTTTGCACCACTTCAGTTGAGTATCCTCTATCCTGGATCCTGGTTAACAGCAGACCAGCCTCTCTAATGAATGTTTTTGTCTCTGACTAATTTCTCTCTATTCCGAAAAATTTTCCTTGGGGCACACTGTTGATCTGGTTCTGGGGATGTACACTCTCTGCTCTAAGCAGGGAATGCCCTGCTGTGGGCTCTCTGTAAGGTGAACATATCATTTTACTGGAGTAATGAACTCCCAAGTTAATGACCAAGTACTCCATTTCCATTGTATTGGTACAATAAGTACATTTCAAGTTAAAATGGTTTATCATTTAGCCAATCAATAAAGGCTGTAACTTCCTTCAATCACCCCACTCCAAACACGTACAATGTCATCCATAAATCTATACCCTTGTATTATTTGTCTGATGTGAGGGTTGGCTACGTTGTTTGCCACTTGTTATTCCCAGACTGATGAAAAACCATCAGCACATGATGGTGCTAATGAGGAACACATGGCCATTCCTTGGACCTGTAAATAAAACTTTCTGTCAAACTGAAAATAGTTATGATGTAAAACAAATGAAAGTAATGATACTATACATGTGGGTGGGGTTCCTCTGAGATTTTCATCCCCAGGAGGGTCTCCTCTGCTGCCTTTATTCCATGTGTATAATTTATACAAGTGTATAAGTGTATACAAGTGCATAAGTATATAAGCTAACTACTGTATATTGATTGTTACCCAGCAGTATTGTGGGCTCCACTCCATTCCTTCAGTTTTGGTAATCTGATCAACAGAATCCCTGATGTAGCTCGGGCTTTTGGCACTGTCATTTTCAAAAATGGTCCACATATCTGGATGGACCCTCAACAAGTGACCCAATGTGACCAAGGAGGGGTGGTGGACGTGGCCTATCTGGACTTCAGAAAGGCTTTTGACACCGTACCACACAGGAGATTAATAAGCAAGTTGGGTAGCTTAGGGATAGGAAACACATTAATGAACTGGGTGGAAAATTGGCTGGAGGGAAGAATGCAGATGGTGGTGGTAAATGGGGAACACTCCATGGAGGGAGGGATGATGAGTGGGGTACCTTGAGGGTCAGTGTTGGGTCCCATATTATTCAACATTTACACTGGGGACATTTCAGAGGGACTAAATGGGAATGTTTGTCTGTTTGCAGATGACACAAAGATTTGTAACAGGGTAGACTCGAGGGGAGGGGTGGAGAACATGAGTGAGGACCTGGCCAGGTTGGAGGAATGGTCAGGGAAGTAGCAATTACAATTCGATGCAAAAATTCATAAATTATGCACATAGGGAATAGGAACCCAAGGGTAAAATACTGGCTGGGGCGGGGGGATTAGAGGTAACAGAACAGAAAAGGGACCTGGGGATCATTATTTCAGATAACCTGAAGGTGGGGAACCAATGCAATAAGGTGATGGGGATGGCTAGCAGAATTCTGGCATGCATAAGGAGGGGCTTCACAAGCAGGAGGAAGGAGGTGACCATGCCATTATATAAAACTATGGTCAGACCTCATCTGGAATACGGGGTCCAATTATGGAGGCCACAGTTACAGGGGGGCAGAGACAAGCTGGAAAGGTTCCAGAGAAAGGCAAGCAAGATGGTTCAAGGGCTGCACCAGAGATCATACAAGGAGTGATTAGAGGAACTAAATGTATATACACTGGAGATGAGGAGGGAGAGGGGACATATGGAAGAAACCTTCAAATATCTAAAGGGAATAAACAAGGTGAGAGAGGGTAGCATATTCAGGATGAGTAAAAAATCAACAAGAGGGCGTGCTTTCAAGCTGGAAGAGGGAAGATTTAGAGGAAATACGAGGGGGAAGTTCTTCATGGAGAGAGTGATGGGTCCCTGAAATGGGCTGCCAGAGTGGGTGGTGGGGGTAGATTCGGTGAACAAATTCAAGAGGGCTTGGGATAACTACATGGGGTAAAATAGAAGCAAAAAGGGCATGGAGGGAAGGGGGTAAGTTAATAGGTCAATGGGTTGTTATTTGGGCAGACTAGATGGGTCATAGTGTCCTTTTCTGCTGGCACATTTCTATGTTTCTGTGTTAATGCCAGGGACTGTGGGTTGCTCAGGAGGATCCCTCTCACACTTGTGAACCTTGAGGAGTATTTCTATGGGAAACAAAAACCCAGGGGAAGAGTACACAATGGGGGTGAGATGATAACAACAACAAAAATCGAAAAAGACCTAGGAGTAATTATATTAGATGACCTAAAAGTGGGCAAGCAATGTGAGAAAGCAGTAAGGAGTGCTGGTGGGATACTGGGATGCATAGGGGGAGGCATCAACAGTAGAAAGCAGGAAGTTGTTATCCCTCTGTATAGACAGTTGGTGAGACCCCATCTAGAGTACTGCATGCAATTCTGGAGACCCCATCTTCGCAAAGACATGGACAGAGTGGAGGCTGTTCAGAGGAGGTCAACCAAAATGGTGCTGGGTCTGCACCAGAAGACATACGAGGAGAGATTAAAGCAGCTTAATATGTATACCCTTGAGGAAAGGAGGAGGAGGGGGACGATAGAAACTTTCAAGTATCTCAAGGGAATTAACAAAGTATGAGACGGTAGATTATTTCAGAAAAATAGATGTGCAAGAACAAGGGGGCACAATTTGAAGATAGAGGGGGGACGGCTCAGAGGTAATGTTAGAAAGTATTTTTTCACAGAGAGGGTTGTGGATGCATGGAACAGCCTTTCTGAGGTGGTTGTGGAGTCAGGAACAGTGGGAGAATTCAAGAATGCATGGGACAGGCATAAGGCAATTCTAGTGGGGGGTAGGAGGAAGTAAGCTGTTGATTAACTAGAATTTGCAGCTTATCTATCAGGTAGGGAAATGGGCAGACTGGGTGGGCCAAGCAGTCCTTATCTAATGTCAAATTCTATGTTTCTATGTTTCTATATAGGAGGTTGGACAGATTGGATAATAAGTTTAAAAAAAATGGCTTCATTTTGGTCATTCTTTAACAGGGTAAAAGCCCTGTCCATTTGATCATCCAATAAAACTTTGAATGTAACAGTGGAGTTGTAGGTCAGCCATTTATTTATTTGTTTGTTTATTTATTTTTTATTTATTTATTTATCGTAAAAAAAATTTTGAAAAAAAATATTTTTATTGCAAATTCATACAGCAATTAATTACTAAAATTCCAGCAGTGATACATGTTTCAACAGGTATATATATATCTATATATATATAGATATATATATACTATTTTGTAAGGACAAAGTGCTCATACAAAGGTAGAAATTGTACAGTCCAATGCATTATACAGCAGTTGATTCCCTATTGCTTAATATTTCATTATCCCCTGACATGATGTTATCAAGCTCATTATGTGGGGAAGGTAAGTGATTCCATCACTACAACAAGAGGCACCCACATTTGCTTCAACTGTCTCTTCCTGGTTGTTAGCTATATACTGAGCTTTTTCAGCTGTAAAAAATTCCATTAGATTGTTGGACCACTGAGCTATGTTGGGAGGGAAGGAGGCCAACCAGAGCCAAACGATCATTTTCTTTGCAATAAGTGCTAGGCCCCATTAAGGATTGCTCTCTGGAGGCTTTAACTGATGAGGCTGCTTCCAATAACAGTTCTCATGCTGAGAAAGAGAAGGTTGTACCCATGACTTGCTCCATTAGTCTATGTACTTCCCACCAAAAGTTTCTAATTTGGGAACATTTTAGTGCTAGATGCATGAAAGTGACCTCCATTGCATTTAGGACAAGTAGGGTCTAAATCAGGTTTCATTCTATGGAGCTTCCTTGGAGCATAGTAAGATCTATACAGCAAGTTGTATTGTATTCATCTTAATTTGCTGTTTTTGGCCCCATATTGGACATGATGGATTGCCCTTTGACAGGCCTCCTTAGACGGGGTTGCTTCGCAACTTTCTCCCAGCACTCCTTAACAGGGACTAGGGGATCAGAGCATCCCATCATAGCAGTTTGTAATATGTGTATAATTGTTGACCTACATTGTGGTCTGTATAGCACTTGTTCTATGGGAGAGAGATCCATGTGCCCCCCCAGACTAGCATCAAACCTTACCCCAGTTGATTTTTAAGCTTGAGGTGTACAAAGAAATCACCTGGGTACAGATTATATTCTCTTTCTATCTGAGGAAAGGACTTCAGTGTTCCTCCTGAATATAACATTCAACTGTATTGAGACCTTTCCTCCCACAGGCCAGTAACCCCTAGTGTCAAAACATGTCATAGTTCGGGAGCCCTTTAAATGTATGGGTTAGCCAGGCTTTGGGAAAGAGTTGCAACCTGTGAGATAACAGATTGTGGGCAGTCACCCATACCTGAACTGCAATTTGAGTGAAAGTTTTTTTTTAAATCTTGCCAATTTCGCAAGTGGTGTTCTATTTTTTTATTTATTTAGTTTTTGTTGACCGGGTAGGTGCACTAACCATAAAATGACTATTTACAGGCACGACCCAGGAGAGTACATCAGACAGAAACAATGTGGTGATACATAAGTACGGTCAAACAAAATAGAGAAAACAGCACAGCCATGCTACACAAAGTACATTAAGTTGGAGTACACATTAAGGGAAGTAAAACAGACAATGTATCATAACAGCAACAGTATAGCATAATGACAATAAGAGTAATAAATAAGCAGAGGCAGCACTATTATAATAAATGCAGAAACAGAGGGCATACCCTAGAGGAGAGAAAGAGTACATTAGAGACTAAGGAGATTTGATAGAGTTACTAAGGAGTCTAGGTAGAGTCAAAGCAAGTGCAAGTATCAGCAAGGTGAAGATAGCGTTGATATTCATTTTTAAAACTATGGTGAGACTGTGACAGTCGAAGGTTGAGTGGAAGAGCATTCCACATCCGGGGAGCAGTGTTTTGGAAGGCCTCGGTGCCTTTAACCATACGACATCTCGGAACAAAGAGCAAGGATTTGTCTGCAGATCGTTGGCAATGGGAGGAAGGTTGAGGAACAAGAAGCTCAGCCATCAGGCATGGGGTTTATCCTGGATGATCGAGTCCATGAGAGATCCCAGGTAATATTGTCTACTGGCAGTGGGAGAGAGCCACTTAAGATATTTATAGAGAAGGCAGTGATGCTTGAGTTGAGGTGATGAGGAGGCAAAGTGACAAACTTTGTTATATGTGACATCCCATATCATTAGGGAGGATTTATGGGCAGAGGTGAGAATAGAGGCACCATAAGTAAGAGTTGGTAACAGAATGTTGTGGGTAATAATAGCTAGTTTCACAGTGGCAGTAAGCACGTAGCTCATTTTGTAAGCCACTCATAACTTCGAGTTTACAGATTTGCAGGAAGATTGAAATATGGAGGTTAAAGTCCAGGTATGGGTCCAACAAGATCCCAAGGTACTTAAAGGAAGTAACATTTTCTAGTGGTATTCCTCCTGGATAAAGAACCTCCAGCACATTGAAACAAGCCTTCATCTAGGGTGCCGATCTATAGAGCATGGCCTTTGTTTTCTTTTTGTTGTGTACAAGCTTGCTGTCCAGTAGCCAGTCCAGAACTTTCTCAAAGTCAGAGGTAAGTGTTGAGTTTATGCAGGCAATACTAGAAGAACTAGTGTAAATGACTAGATCATTGGCATAGAGAATTGCTGAACAGGATTTTAAGACATCAGCAGCGTTATTAATAAAAATTGAGAATAGGAGGGGCCCAAGAATGGAGCCCTGAGGGACCCCAATGTTAATAGTGGTCGAATTTGACAGGGAGGAGTTGAATTTGACTGCTTGCATCCTGTTTGACAGCTGGCTACAGAACCAGTCCACAACAGGGGCTGAGAAATGGAGTTGATGGACTGTAGAGAGAAGCAGGAGGTGATCCAGTAGGTCGAAAGCCTTAGTAAGGTCAATAAAAATGGCACCTGTGAGTTTTCCAGACTCCATGTTGGTCAGTATGTTGGTGGAAAGTTTGAGAAGGGCCGTGGTGGTACTGTGCCCTTTTCTGAAACCGAGCTGGGTGTCTGAGAGGAGATTATAGAGTGCAAGGTAGTCAATAGTCTGAGACGCAACTATTTTCTCTAGGATCTTGCTGAGGACAGAGAGAATTGCTATTGGCCTGTAATTGGTCATATCCTTTGGGTCACCTTTTTCAAGTATAGGCATTATATGTGCAAATATCCAAAGGCCTGGCATGGTACTGCAGGTAAGAGATAGAGTATAAATTCTGGCAAGTGGGGAGGCAATGAGAGGAGCAGCCAGCTTAAGTAGGCGAGGGTCAAGCAAGTCAGAGCCAGAGCTGGTATTGACGGATATGAACCTGAGAAATTTTAGAACTTCAGGTCTGGATATAGCCTTAAAATAAAAAGGTGGAGCTGTGGGAATATCATTCCATAAGGCAGCACTGTTGACTGAAGGTAATGTGGTAGGAGGATTGGAGTGCATTCCACTAGGTTGTAAAGGTATGGTATAATGTGACAGGCCAGAGAAAAGTTTGTTAAAGCTGTTCGAGATGGTCCTAGAGTCATTATAATGTGCACCATTTATAATCATCTCGTCAGGAGTAACCAACTGTGCGGTACCCAGGAAAGTTTTGATATGGGCCCAAAATATTTTCTTGTGTCACAGGAAGAGCTGTGAAGAAGGTCTTTACAGTATTTACTTTTGGCCACTCTAACTTGTTTCTTACGCCCATTCCTTAGTTCTCGATATGCATTAAGGTCTGATTGAAGGCCAGATTGTTTGTATTGAACCAAACCTTGTCTCGATGGTGCAGGTTAGCTAAAAGGTCTTTATGAAGCCACCTGGTCTGCTTTCCCCTAACTCTCCTAGTACTCTTGGGGCCATGTTTACTCTGTATGGCAAGAAATTCACTAACGAATATCTGCAAGGCGACCTCCAAATCAGTGGATTGGTAGAGGGCTGTTCAGTCAATATTGGAAACGTCATGAAGAAATGTGTCTTGGTCGATATGAGCTAGATTTGTAAAAGTGATTAGTCTAGGATGGTGGTGGTGATGGAGATGCAGCCATAGACAGGAAACAGAAGGTGGGAGAGTGGTCTGTTAATGCATCTGCCAGGACCCCAACTTCTGACACATGTTCTATGCGATTGACATCACCCAGAGAGTGCCCATTTGAGAGGATGCCATGGCTCTAGTTGCTCCAGAAATCAGCTGGTAAAAATTGTAACTTTGCGTTAGAGATTGCAGAGGGATTTTGAGCAGATCCTAACCAGTTTACGTTAAGATCATCTAGGATGACAGCCTCATTTCGATTAACAGACTTGGAGGTGACTTCAAGGAGTTCTTGCAGACCTGCCATGCCCCCAGCAGGGAGGTCATAGGCACAAATAATATGAAGCTTCTTATCACCCATTGCAAGGATAGCATGGATGAATTCACACACTGAGTGAGAGGCAGAAGCCGGGATAATAGACATATTGAGGTTGAACTTAGTATGCCTTGAAGGAAAAGGCAACCTGCAAATGCTTTCTCCATTTTTAACCTGGAGAGGCACTCTGGACCTGCTGTCTCCCCCAGGAAAGCAAGCAGTGCCACCAAGTAACAATGAGGCATGTAGGGAGCTCAAGGACACCCTGCTTCCCTGCTCCTTGTCGAACAGTAGCACACTCTGGCAGGCTTATTCTTCCAGATAAATTCATGGAGGCAGACATTTCATTGCAAGTGAAATTTTCCTGGTGCACAGATAGGCAGCCCCTAAAATAAATATAGCAATTTGGGGAGTATGCACATCTTGATGGTGTTAATAATGCCCAGGATTGAGAGGGATAGGGATAACCAGCTTTCCGGAGACGTTTTGATGCTTTTGAGCAGTGCTGGGTATTTTTGTCAAAGAGATTACTTTGTTTGATATGATTACTCCAAGATATTTGATGGTAGGGATTACCTTCAACTGGGACACTTGACTCAGTCTCTAACCCTGATCCTCACTCTCTTTCCACAACATAATTTTGCTTCCCCCCTCCAATTAATTTTATGCACAGCTAATTGACCATATTGGGCTAGAACCTTTGCCACTTTAGGAGATACTTGATAGGAATTTGTACCAAATAACAGGCGAGTGTCAGAAAATATAGCAGTTTTATGGTAGGTGCTTCTCATACAAAAGCTCTCAATGTATTGCCAGTTCTGGAGGGCAGCTACTAGCAGTTCTAGCATATGGACATATAGCAATGGGGACAGGAGCATCCCTGCCTAGTACCCCCTTATTAGGATAAAGGATGGGGATAGCTGTTCATTGGTTAGGATATGCACAGTGGAGTTGTGGTATAAGTTTAATCCAGCTGTGAAATCTGGCTCCCAGCCCAAACCTTTCCAGGGTGTGTTGCATAAACCTCCACTCCACACAGTGAAATGCCTTTTCGGCATCAAGAGCTAACATATCACCTCACCTGGCTTCTCTTTTGCTTCTATGCCCACCCACTGTCCAATGCCACAGCTCATTTATGGAACATCTGATGTTTGTTTCACCTTGTCTGCCTTTAACAAAGCCAGAGTGGTCAGACTGCATTAGCTGAGATAGGACTGTGTCCAATGTGCATGCCATTACCCTAGCCAAGATATCATAGTCCGCTGTTAGAAGGGGAGATTGAATGGTAGGAGGGATACAGTTTAGGATCTTGCCAAGGTTTAGCTAGACAACAATGGTGGCTGACTGTTTGGATGTGGGCAACACACCTGTCTCCATGCTTTCCAGAAGCATATTCCAGAGGGGTTCCCTCAGTTGGGGCAGGAAGATTTTATAAAAATCTATGGGAAAGCCACTCATCCTATGGTCTTTCCCTCCCCAGAGGTTACACACTGCTAATTATATCTCTCCACATGTCAACTGGGCATCAGTGGAGTTAGCAATCTCCTTTAGAACAGAAGGTACTGCTGCAGTGGTCTGAAAACTGGTCTAATTGCTGAGTTGAGGGATGAACCTCTGAGGTGTACATGGTTTAGTAATAATTTTTTAAATGCGTCCCAATTTCCCCTTGGTCAAAGGTCTCCAAGCCATCCTCCTTAAACAAAGAATTAATGTGGGCTGCTCGATCCTTTGTGTAAGCTGCCAAGCCAGACATTTCCCACTTCAGTCCCCATCAAAGTATTGGCCCACCCTAGCCAATAAAATCTGCCTCTCTAATTGCTGAATCTTGACGATGTTTAGTTGACATCTCACATTTTGCAACACTTGGTAGCCCTGTGGGGTACGGTTCACTTTGTGTGTGCCCTCACATGCCTGTACTTTAATGGTCAAAACCTGTACCTGTTTCTGGGTTTGCTTGCACTCATAGCTGAAGTATGAAACAGTGCAGCCTCTCACAAATGCTTTAAATGCCTCCCACCTGTAATGTATTCTTTTTGACATATCCAATTTTGTTTGGGGTTGCAGGGGCAGCACTCTTAGGGTAGGGGGGTGGTTGGGGGTGTTAGATTGTTTTGTAGGTTGTTTATTGTTGTTTGTTGTTAGTATGCTTGTTGTTTGAATAAAGCCTATTAAATGAGAAAACAAAATTCCTCCTACCTTACAGCATGGGAGATGTCCATTGGACAGTTATGCAACAAGAATTCCTGGATTTTGTTGAACATGTACTCCCTATTCACCATTTATGTTTTAGCTGGGTTGGATCCCATACCAAACAAAAAGCTGCCGCACACATACACCTTAATAACTTTTTGGAGCCAAATCTTCTGAATTAAATATTTATTATCCAACACCACACCTGACACGTTTCGGACGCTTGTCCTTTATCAAAGGTAAAAAGACAATGACCAGAGGCATCATTTTATAATGACAATCCCTGACGTCACAATGATGTCACACAAACCCATTAATTCTCTATAACACAATTAAAGTGCTCTCAACACCATACCAAACATTTAAAAACTGTTAAAAACACATACTTTAATATTCAATAAAACAAATTTATCACAACAATATAACCTAATAATTTTATCTACATTCTAAATATGGTTTTAATTCTAAATGTGAATTAATACCAGGTCGTTTGTATGCATTAAGTCTCAGAATCCAATCATTCTCCTTTTTAGTATTTTATTTGATAATTAGCCCTCTTGGGTCATGAAAAACCTTTTCAATGCCCAGAAATTTAAATTCATGTCTTTCATGTGTTTCTGAATATTCAAAGATATGTAATGCTGTGGCATAGGTCAAATCCTGTTTATTAATGGCTCTCATGTGTTCCTGAACTCTGATTTTAAAAGTTCTCTCAGTTTTCCCTACATAAAATGTACCACAGTTACATTGTGCCAAATAAATGATACCTTGAGTATTGCAAGTAATCAATTGTCTTATGCCAAAGATCTTATTTTTTCTTCAACTACACTAAATTCCTTGGCTTTAACTATAAAATTACAAGCACTGCAATTTTACACTGTGTGCATCCCACAGGATTTCTAACCAATTATTGGTATTCACAGTAGGTGTAAAATGACTCTTAACTAAATTATCTTTCAAAGTTGGTGCATGTCTATAAGTTAAAATAGGGGTTTAGATGTCACCTCTTTTAAACCTGGGTCCACTGCCAATACATGCCAATGCTTCTTAACAATTTGACCCACCTGCCAACTTTGAGCACTATATGTAGTCACAAAATGGAATCTGTCAACATTTTCTTTTTCCATATTTTTTCTTTCAACAATTCACTTCTATCGACTGCAGCAGCTGCCTGATACCCCTTTTCTATAACCTTATCTGTGTACCCCCTACTTTTAAACTGGCTTTTCAAATTCCTTGCTTCGATTTCAAAATCAGTATCTCTGCTGCAATTCCTCTTTATTCTCAAAAATTGCCCTTTTGGTATATTATCAACTATATGTGTAGGGTGACAACTCGTAGCATATAACAATGTGTTACCATCGGTGGCCTTCCTAAATAAATTACTGGTGAGTTGTCCTACCTCACCTCGAATGATCTGTAAATCCAAGTAGTTAACGGAATCAAAGCTCATGTTGTATGAAAATTTTAAATTTACATAGATACATAGATACATAGACAGTGTCGGCAGATAAGGGCCTATGGCCCACCTAGTCTGCCCATTTGAGCTTGTAAGTTCAATTTGTTTTCCTAGAAGTCTATTTCCCCTTACCCCTGACCTCTAGAATTCCTTTATGTCTATCCCATGCATTCTTAAATCCCGTGATTGTTTCAGCCCCCACCACTTCCTCTGGCAGGGTGTTCCACTTGTCCACCACCCGTTCTGTGAAGAAATTCTTTCTCATGTTTCCTCTGAATCGTCCTCCTCCAACTTCATCCCATGCCCTCTAGTCCTGAAACATCTTTTTGCTTAAAAATAGTGTTTTCCTGCACCTGTTCCTCCCTGTAAGATACTTGTATGTCTCTATCATATCCCTCTCTCCCTCCTCTCCTCCAGGGAGTACATGTTCAGTTCCTTCAACCTGTCTTCATAGGACTTGTGATGCAACCCATGCACCATCTTTGTTGCCCTCCTCTGAACCTTCTCTACCCTGTCTATGTCCTTACGTGAGGTATGGTCTCCAGAACTGTACACTGTACTCCAGGTGGGGGCCTCACTAGTGTCTTGTATAGCAGGAATTATGACCTCCCTTTTCCTGCTGGTGATGCCCTGCCTATACATCCCAGCATCCTATTTGCTTTACCTGATGCCTTGTCACACTGTTTCCCTACCTTGGGTCATCAGAGATGACAACCCCAAGATCCCTTTCCTGCTTGGTGCATGCTATATCCTCACCCCCAACTGATATATTGTGCCAGGGTTTTTGTGCCCCATATGCATTATCTTGCACCTCTTTTGCATTGAATTTCAACTGCCAAACCCTTGACCATTCTTCAAGTTTCTGCAGGTCCCTTCTCATTCTGTCTACACCCTCTGGTTGTGTCTACTCTATTACAGAGCTTTGTGTCATCAGCGAACAGTGAAATTCTGCCTTCTATATCCTGTGCAATGTCACTGATGAAGATGTTGAATAGGACCGGTCCCAGCACTGATCCCTGTGGTACCCCACTGGTCACTCTTCCCTCTGTGGAGTGACAGCCATTACCACCACCTCTGTGTCCTGCCACCCAGCCAGTTACCTACCCACCACACTACTGTCCTGCCCACACCCATATTCCCCAGTTTGTGTAATAGTCTTCTATGTGGCACAGTGTCAAAGGCCTTGCTGAAGTCCAGATAGGCCATGTCCACTGCCCTCCCTGATCCACCTCCCTAGTCACCCAGTCAAAAATTCAATGAGGTTGGTCTGACATGACCTCCCCTGGTGAAACCATGCTGCCTTGGGTCCTGTAGTCCATTGACAACCAGATGTTCCACCAATCTCTCCTTCAGTAGTGCTTCCATGATCTTTCCCACTACCGAGGTGAGGCTGACTGGTCTGTAGTTCCCTGCTTCCTCTTTGTTCCCACTTTTGTATAAAGGGACTACATCTGCTGTCCTCCAGTCTTTGGGTACCTCCCTGTTTCCAGTGATTGGCTGAACAGGATAGCCAGAGGTTCAGCCACCACCTCTCTAGTTCTTTAAGGACCTGGGGTGCACCCCATCTGGTCCCATTGCTTTATCAGCTCTTATTACTTCCAGTTCCTTCAGGACCCTTTCTCGTGTAAAGGGACTTGTGTCCATTTCTGCACCATTCTCACCCCTTGTACTCCCTTCAGACCCATTACCCCCCTCTTCCTTAGTAAAGACTGAGCAGAAATACCTGTTCAATATGTCAGCTTTACTGTTGTCATCCTCCATGCGGCTCCCATCCTCCCCCCTTCAGTCTCACTATCCCTCCCTTTGTCCTTCTTTTTTCATGCATGAAGTTTATAAATTCCGTTAGCATTTTTTCATCTCCTTTCCATACTAAAAATATATCATCAATAAAACGCTTCCATAACAAAACATTATAAAAAAACGGATTTCTTTGATCATTATATATAACTTCATGTTCCCAATATCCTACATAAAGGCTTGCCACCGATGGTGCACAGGTAGCCCCCATAGCAGTCCCTTTTATCTGTCTATAAATATCACCATTAAAGGTGAAAACATTTTTTGTAAGTACATGTTCAAGTATTTTCAGGACAAATTCCACTTCATCACTTGTCACACTTGCAGAAACATTCAAAAAATGTGCAACAGTGTCCAAAGCCCCGTCATGGGGTACATTGGATCCCATCTCCATGCTCCTGGGGTTTGTGGTGCATCACTCCCCCCCCCCCAGGTGGATCAACTCTGGAGCATGGTCAGACATTAAAGTAGGGTCATGGTGCACTAATCCTCCCCCCAAAAGTAAGTGTATATGAACCAGGAACATATCAAGTCTTGCATATGATGAATGGGCATGGAAGTAAAAGGTGTAGTTTCACCCAGTGGGAGTCCAATGCCTCCATGAGTCCACCAGCCATGGTCAAATTCAAAATCTTTCAGGGATTTAGAGCTTTTATAGTGGTTCTAGAGGATCTCTTCATGACCCCACCCCCCACTCAAAATTCATACCCCCATATCCATTTAACCTGCCACTGTGACATCTCAACTGACAATGATTGAAAAAATCTATAGAATCAATATTCGAAGCAAACACAGACCCAGCAAACAGCTTCTGACCCCAGCCCATCTACTAAATGCACAAGGGGATATCTTCCCCCAGGTTCATTTTGTGCCAATCTTACCCATACAGCAATGCTTCTGTCCTTGAAATTAAAGTTGGCTACCTGCCAGTCACCTCTCCAATTTTTTTTTTCCCAAATGGACCAGCTCCCCTGATGCCATAGGCATCTCCTGCAGGAGAACTATATCAGGCTTTGTTTTAACCTGCTATGCCCAATACGCTCATTAATATTTTGCTTTGAACACCTTGTAGTTGACCGTATGAAACTCTGCCACTTACACTCCCCTTCCCCACTCCCCTTAATACTTGCTTCAACCCCCCCCCTTCCTGGTGGAGCAAACTTCAAATGTCCCCAGCCCACCTACCACAGAGCCTCCCCAAATGAGGTCTGTGTATCATTGCAAACTTGGTAATAATAATGTGACATCTTATTGCTACCACCACCATCCATCTGCAACATTTACAGCATATCAGTGTGTCCCACCAATCAGTATTATCTCAGAGGCCTCAGCACAAAGTTGAACCAACAAAAAACTTTAAATATAACCATAACAATTTAAGTGGTAGGGGATGTATAATGGTACTCCCCTTTTGGTCTGTTGACCTTGCAAAAACAAACCATTAAACCTGCAATTCGGTCCTGTGAACCTTCTGCCTTTGAGTCCCTTCTAACATCCCAATTCCTTGCTTTGCCTGCTTTCAGGTTTATAAGTGAACCAGTGTGACTCTAAACAGTGCAGTCTGGACACATCAGTTATTCCCAGAAGGCTGTAACCTATTAAGAAAGAAAGAAAAAACACAACAGAATCCCAAAAGGAAGAGCCATCAGCCATTCAGCGAGAGCACACTTAGTCACGAGGCTACTCAACCATGCAACAGTTCAATTGCAGATCAGCCATGTGGCTGCTCAAATGTGCAGCAGTGTAATTTGAAAGTTTGGCCATAGTTTGTGAGAAGCAGGACTGCACCAAGAGGCACTGATGATACCTCCTTGAGTAGCCAGTGTCCAAATTCTGCTTTTCCACTACCACAACCACAGTATCCCGGTGTAAATTCAAGTTGTAATGGCATTAATTCCAGTGAATCACTGATAGTACCCCCCTGCTCCCCGCCCCACTAGACTACATAACACAAGTGCTATCTTTTAATGTCAGGGTGACCGAGGTTCATGTTCAAAGGCACATTAAATTGATACTTAAATTATCACAAGCATTGTGAGCCCACACATATTGTAGCAGTCTGGAAATGGAGTGTAACAGCAGGGTCCAGGGAGCAATCACAGTCATTCTACCCACTTGTTGACAGAGTCAGACAGAACATCTGCCAGGAATAGGCAGGGCTGAAAACCAGATTTGCCTCCTCTCCTCTCCCCGAACCCATCTTTCACTCAGTGCATGTGGATTTCTTGCTTTCAACCATGGAAGATCAGTGATTTTAAAAGACTATGCAAGATGAGCCAGACATAAAAGGAACAGGCAGTAGGAACTGGCTGCAAGTGAGATAAATAAATAGTCTGCCAGGGGGTTGTGCCCCAGGTCAGTTAGCAGGGTCCGATGGTAATGTGGTCAGGTCCATGGGCAGGGTATGGCAGAAGGATCCATATAAGAAAAACTAACAACTCACATAAATATGTGTCTGGAGATTCAGGTAGGTGGCACTGTTGTACCCTGGGCTGATTTTCCCACTACTGCCACCTCCTCATGGGTGGCATATTCCTTGGCTTCTTATATGGAAGTGAAGGTACGTGGTGGATTTTTGGGCTTCTGAATCCAAAGACAAGAGGGGTACTGATGAATGAATTACCACCCACTCCTGTATAGGGTGGCCTTTAGATCTGCAAGTTTCTGCTGCTCCTGGTGAAGTAGTTGGCTATAGTCGAGGAAGATATTCATCGTGGTGCCTTCATGCATTATAGGACCTGCAGCTTGGGCAGCTTTAAGGATTGCTTCGCAGTCTTGGTACTGCAGGGATTTCACAAGGGAGTGCTGTGCTCCCACACTTGAGCTTACATCCTGGGGTAAAGTGCAATTGTTCCACCTCAAAGGAGCACACCAAATCCTGCAGTTTCAATTGTTGCATGAGCCAGTCCCTTATAAAGATAAAACTGAGCAGGTGGCTAATAGGACTATTGCTGGAGCCACGGACATTTTTAGAACAACCAAACACCACTACAAGTCAGGCTTCCAACAGCATACTGCAAAAAGACCATTAATCTTGGTCAATTAAAAATACTTTTATTAAAAAAGCTAAAAACGAAAGCAAGCAGCACCCACATTCTCATGGCATGCACACACCACATGATCAATGCATTTCATGTCATTCTGACGCTTTTTCAAGGCTGAATACATTATAGCCATCTATTCTTATAAAGTGCATCCTTAAAGGGACAGCACTCTTAGACTAACAATATACCATAATACTCATGTTTTATATACATTCAGAACAAATAAAACATTTCAAATTAACCCCCTTTATACCAACACTCATGTGCAATATCATTATAATATTTTCTCATTATATATAAATAAAGTTAAAAACTTATTATACACACACATTATCAAATATTCACTGCATTTTATAATCCAACCTCATAAATAATCAAAATGAGGGAGAAAATCCTGACAAGGGTTATCTCTTATTACATTAATCTATAGAATATAATGGACAAAGAAATATACATGCATAAATCCCTAAATGCCAAATAACTCTAATAAAAATGCATACTGCCTTACAAAGTAGGGGAGAAAGACAGCTGCCCCTAATTAAAATACAACAAAGAGGAAACAACATTCTATACTGCACCTATAAGCTTGAACAATATTAACATTGCTGTATACTTGTCATGTTATTTTCCCTCAATGCTAAGAAAATGGTCTCATAACCTCTGATTTTAGGCAGAGGTCTGCCAGGCTCATCCCTCTCCCCCCCTTTTATACCCTTGATGGCACTGTGAATGAGTGTGACTTGTGCTATAAGTACCTCAGGGTCTGGTTGAACCACCACCTTAATTTATCAGTGTCAGTGGCTCAGTAGGTAGCACACTCGCCTCTGAGGCTGGGAGATCAGAGGGCTGTGGGTTCAGTTCCCACATCTGGCACTTGGGTTAATATCCCAGTACTGACACTATAGTGCAGCATGAGAGGGGTGCTGCACTTCTGAGGTGCTGTCTTTCAGATGAGACGTTAAAGCAAGGTCCCATCTGTCTGGATTAGTGGCAGTTCAGGTGGATGTTAAAGATCCCATGGCACTTCTTGAAAAGAGTAGGGGAAGTTTATTGAAAAGAAATCATAATATCACAAAGGAAACAATAAAGCATCAGGATTATTCAGTTATACAAAAGAAAATAAATCCAGAAGGGAAGAAAACAGTCAATTTAACATATTTCAAAAGAAAAAATGTCTCCATAAAGTATCTACTTTAGTTTTAGAGAATTTATGAATATCCTTGTCTTTAACAGATAATAAACCATCTTCAATCTGTAAAAAAATGGTACCATTTAAAACTAACTGTTGTTGTAACACAAATTGACAATGAGCCTGCCATAAGAAATATTGAGCAAAAGAAAAAAAAAACATTCAGAGTACTTTTATGATAAGACCCCATATCCCTGTATAATCCCCTAAAACAATGGTGTGAAAAGAAATGTGGTTTAGAAAAGGTAAATGCCAATGTGTAGCAGCATCATGCCAAAAAGATCGACTATGGGGGCAGTTAATAAAAAAAAATGCATCATAGTTTCTTCACTGTTAATACATGTATGTCTCAAACAGAATCTTTCAGTCAGGGGTTTATATTTTAAATTACCCCGAACTCCCAGTCTCCCCTGAATAGAGATCCATACAACATCCCAAATATGGGGGAATCCTAAAATCCATCAATTTATGTAGAGAAAACATCATTTTAGTGGGTACACATTCAGGAAATAATAAACCAATTGTCTGTACATCATACACAATAAAGTTATAAAATGATTTTCTAGTGAAAGTCAGTAAAGTAGGAAAAGAAACCTTCTATTGTTGCATTTTTTTGAGAGTGGACAAACCATAAGTTGGTAAAAAATCTGAGGATAGAATTTTAGGGGGTAATAATGTTCATTTATCAAAATATCATGACCAAAGAAACTGCGACCATAACTGCCAGGAAAGGTTAGCAGGAGCCCATAAATAAGTAAACGAACCAAAAAAAAAACAAAACAAAAAAAACAGAGAGTGATAAAAAACAATAGGGTTGATCATAGCCAAACCTCCCTTATTAATGGGCAAATATGCAATATCTCTTCTTACAGGATTTAATCTATTGCCCCAAAGCATCTGAAAAAAGAGACTGAGAATTCTAGTTTCCAGTGGAGGGGGGAAAACATAGCACAAAAATAAAAATACAGGGAGTAAAAATTGTTTAATTATCATAATTCGTTTCGTTTTCCCTAATTTCCACCCTTTCCATCTGTGAATCTTATTTTCTCCTATATGTAGCTGTTTTTCCCAATTGTAAGTAGCCAAATCACCTGGACCAAGCCAAACACCCAAAATCTTGTGAGGGGAAGAGACCAAAGTGTCTAAAGAAACTGGGCATATAGAGTTCAAGGAAAAAATAAAACTCTTATCCATATTAAGCCTGGCTCCAGACAAAGATCCAAAATGAGAAAAAATCTGCAAAGCCTTTGTTAAGGAAGAAACATCCTGAACTAATAAAGTAATATCATCTGCATAAGCAGTGATTTTTTTTCATGAGGCAAAAAAGGAGAAGGAGCCACACCTAAAATATTAGTATCCCAAATTATTTGTCGTATCACAGGGTCCAAAACAAAAGAGTATAAGAGAGGGCTTAAGGGGCAACCTTGTCTCACCCCAATAGTGAGAGGAATATCAGTGCCAAATAGTCCATTAACCATAGGAATAATAGTTGCCCCAGCATAGAAGGAAGAGATCCAGAACACAAAGGGTTTAGGAACACCATAATTAAGCAAAAGGGGGAAAAGATAATCATCTCGTACTTTATCAAAGACTTTAGCCTGGTCTAAGGCTACTATGAACCCAGAGAGATGATGTCTATGACTAGCCTCAAATAAATCCCATAAAAGATATACACTGTGTTGTAAACATCTACTGGGGATGGTACAAGTCTGAGCAGGGTGTATAAGGAGATCAGCAACCATCAATAATCTATTATTAAGAATTTTAGCTAAAATCTTGTAATTGCTATTTAGTAGACTTAACGGCCTCCAATTAGCCAACAGGGTTTTATCCCCTGATTTATATAAAAAATATAACAGAGCGGTATTAAACCCAAAATAAGAAGAAGAGGAAATCAACATAGAGTTGAAAACCAAAGGCAAAAAATAGGTCATATGGGGCAAAAACTTTTTGTAAAAGTCATTGGGGATACCATCCAATCCAGGAGAGGTACCCATACTTAATTGGGATATAGCAGCCTCAACCTCCTTGGGTGATATAGGTTGTACTAATGATTGTACCATGGCCATAGGAACCTGGGGCAATGGTGTAGTAAACCCAGACAGTATGGGAGAAGAACTATCAGAAATGGGATGAAACGTGGTACTAACAAACTGCTGCACTACTGCTAGCATTTCTAAATCCGTGTTTACTACAGTACCATTAGTAGTGGTAAGATGAGTCATTAGAGTATTAGCTAAGCTCTGTTTGCATGCTGCATATGGATCTGATGCAGTTGTCTTCTGTGTGCTAAATCTAAATTCCATCTCCAAGGATTTAGCCCTATCATATTGATAGTTCTTCATCTGTTTCTTGAGTTCAAACATTTGAGAAGTAAATCCTTTCTTATCACGCGGGGGAAAAGATATTAATTTATATAACTGATTTCTTAAAAGAAGATAATTTAAATAATTAGAATTAACCCAATACCTACTAAAGGAGAGCATAAGCTTTTTAAGCTCCATTTTGGTATCCAGCCACCAATTCAGTAAAGAGTCACAGGAGCACATAACAGAGTCCCGACTTGCAAAAAAAACCTCAATATGAGAAAAAAGGGGAGTAGAGTCCAAAAGGGACATATTAAACCACCAACGATTATGTGGGGAAAAAATTTTAGGAGGAATAGCAGTTGTACTTAAAGTGCAAAATAAAATATTATGGTTTGAAAATTCTGAGGGCTGACATATACACTAAGTAGGAATCAAATACTTAGAAATAAAAAACATATCAATACGGGTGGCGTATATGTGCCTATGGTAAGTAGCTCCAGTACCTGTGGAACGTAAACTGCTAAAGGCCCGCATACTGGCTCCAGAAATAATATGTAGGCATTGAATCACAATAAATCTTCTTCATGGACCCTGTAAGCTTAGTGTCCAAGGTGCAATTAAAGTCTCCTCCCCAAATAATATGTTTTTTGGTATATAAGAAAGGCTTAATTTCATCAAATAGCTCAATTCTGGCTGTTTTAAGCTGGGGGGTGTAAAGATTAATAAAACAAAAGGAGAAGTCCCCAAGGGAGCAGTCAAGCACCAAAACCCTCCCTAGCTTAACATCAATAAGTCTGGTAACCTGGAATTTAGTAGATTTAAAGAGAATGCCAATCCCGTCTGCAGCTTCTAAACAAAAAGTCCAAAAGGAAGGCCCCTAATGCCATCGTTTTTTTATTTGTTCTACCTCAGTGAGGGAGGAGAGACGTGTTTCTTGAACAAAGATAACATCAACATTAAGGGAATCAAAAAAAGAAAATGGGTATCTGTTTCTTATAGGTTTTTAAGCTGCAGACATTGAAAGACATCAGCTTCAAAGTAGCCATCTATTACAGAGAATTTTGTCAAGGCCTTCCCTTTAAACTGCTGCTAGCTTTTATTTTTTCCCTTTTCCCTTTTTTTTCTTTAGAAAGTTCAGTGGATCTGCTTTCTTCATCTTCAGTAGCCAGTTCAGATCTGTGCGAGGTGTCTGACTCCAAATCAGAGTCCCCCAGATCCTCCTGAAGGGGGGAAAAAATGTTTGTCATAGAAATAGGACAAGGAGTGGGAATTTTAAGAGAGGACCTAGTAAATCTACGACCCTTAACAGTTTCAAATGGGGGGGCACGGCAGTCTCACTGGGTAAAACAGGTACACTGACAACAGAATCAGGGTTTAGGTTTGAAGTAGG
Organism: Neoceratodus forsteri; assembly: GCA_016271365.2. Lineage (NCBI taxonomy): Eukaryota > Metazoa > Chordata > Ceratodontiformes > Ceratodontidae > Neoceratodus > Neoceratodus forsteri. The sequence continues at coordinate 737,183,630 of CM057454.1, forward strand.
AGCAGGGCCTTGCTCGGGTGAGAGAGAAGGCCTAGCTCTAGTGGGGAAAGAGTCAGAAGTGGGTACCAGAGGAGGGCCTCTAGAAGGGGTAGACTCAGAGCGTGGATTAGAAGGATCCGACGGTGAAAAATCCTGATGTTTTTCTTGAGCCTTAAAAACGAAATCATCGTGATCCCAACCTTCAGTCCTATTTCATTTGGCCCAAGGGCACCGATGAAAAGCATGCCCCTTCTCATCGCATAAGTTACACTGAAAAATGTTCTCACATAAATCCATGGAATGGCCATATCCCCCACATAAAGAGCATTTTCACATATCGCAAGAGCTACTGATATGTGTCCGTGAGCCACATTTATAGCAGGCCCTGGGTTGCCTGCTATAAAAACAAACACCTCTGTCTTTACCCAAAAGAAAGCTATTGGGTAGATGAATAATATCAGAGTTGACCTGAAATAACTTTATTTTAAATTTCCACCCCCCAGTCCAGATACCTTCTAAATCCAAAAGAGCCTCAGGAGGGCTGAGAATGTCACATCAGTTCTGTAACCAGTGATAAATATCATTGACATTCACCCTTTCATTTCGGAACATGACAGCGACATACCGAATTTGAGGTCTTGTAAGGGGAATGGCAAAAAAGGGGGTCCATAAAGGAGTACTCTTAAGGACAGAATATTTTTCCCAGAATTTTTCTAAGCTACTGTTAAGTCGGAAACTGACATCAAAAGAATCTTCCCCAGATACATGGATTAAGGCATATAAGTCAGAGGGAAGAAAATGCATAGAGCCTCTAAGCAAATGATTGGCAATATAATACCTGTCAGGATGAGTAGAAAGCCCACCCTTATAACGCAATCTCACAGCATTTCTCCTAGGAGCTTTTTCTAATTTATTTTTAAATAAATAAGCCATAGGAATGTGTTTGTTGCTGTCTGAAGCTTCTGATTTAGTAGACTTTTACCCAGACTTTTGACCATAACCATCCCCCCTGAGGATGTACTTGGGCCAGAAATGGCCTCAGGATCCCCTTGAATAAGGTGCGCACCATTTATATCTTGCATAGAAACAGAAGTATGTCCAGAATATATACCTGAGCTCAGTTTGTTGGCATGCATAGTAGCAGACGATGTAGGCCTGCTGTCTACCCATTCAGGGTCAGGTATCCATGTCCCCGAAGCTGTACGAAGCCATCCTGATCGTGAAAGTGAGGCCTCAGCCAACCAGTCCCCAAAAATGTCAGTGGTAGCTGTATTTAGTCCAAATTGTCCCCGGATGACTTGGGAGGTAGAAGAAGCTGCCTCTGCTGCTGAAAATGCGACCGGTCCTTCGATGCACCCAGACTCCATACCCGGAAGTTCCGTTGCCGAAAACAGGTTCATGCTGACAACCAGACCTGATTCAGAAGAGGTACTCAGGTTGCAAATTGTAGGCATAGGGATAAGAGGGCAAGCTGTAGAATCATCACCTTTAGATATGATCTCCCGAACTGGTGTCCTGCCAGTATCTTCTTCGTTACAACCAGAAAAAGTGCAATCAGATGCCCCACTCATAGGGACAATGATCATTTCTGGTAGTGGTAAAGCTGCATCTCCGATGACAGGAGCCTCCATACAAACCTTCTGCTCCATGCATGGCTGCACTTTGTCTGCCATCCTACAGACCCAGCACAGCCCTCTACTGGCCACAGAGCACCAGCAGAGTAGGGGAATTTCCCCGGTGTCCTGGCCAAATTTCCCTCATTCACTGAAAATACCACCAACAGCTTAATCTGGTTCAAAGTCAGTTGGCATTCATCTGTATCCCCTTCCCTGGGTTGTGCCTGAAAATAGGCAGGATTTGTCTAGTGCACTTACCTGGTCAACAAAAACTAAAAAAAATTAAAAAATTTTAAAAAAATTTCTTGGTACATGTAGATGCCATCCGCAATAAGTCCCCTCTCCAAACTTGGTGTGCTCCAGAGGAATAAAGCAAGCATCCCACTTCCTGCCCATCGTGAGATCGTCTCAAAGATGATTCTCCATACCTACAACTATGGAGACATTGTTTACAGCACTGCACCCAAGTCCACCCTCACCAAACTAAACCGCCACTTTCGCTCATGCCATTTTTCCCTAGACTGCCACCTCAGAGCCACTACTGCTCTCTATACTCCTCCCTCTCCCTCCCCTCCCTTTATGCCAAGTGCCTTTCCCACTATGCCTCCTTCATCTCCAAATTCTGGCTTGTCTAGTTTCCACTCTATCTTACCTCTCCTCTCACCTCTCATTCCCCCCTTTCTCCTCAAACCAAGCCACAATATTGACTCTCATTCCTTCTCTTCCCTTCTAGGAAATCTACTGCTGGCTACGTGACTTTCTTGTATCTTTTCCATGAACTCTGGTCCTCTCTTCCCCAGTTCATCTCCTCTGCCTCTTCTCCCTGACCCCTTAAGTATCTCCTTTGTGACTTCACAGCTCACTCCTGTAACTGTTCCTGACCCCAGTTCTTACACAGCTAGCCACCACTCTTTAGCCATGTCTGATACCCCCCCACCTTCCCACCCTATTTACAGTATTGTTCACTGTCTTTGAACACATGTAAATTCACTTTGCCTTAGGTACCTTGTATTATATTTCTCTACACTTAATATTTGTTTGTTGGCACAATTGTTAGTTTACTAAACTTATTGCACATTAGTTTGTTTTCTGCTCTCTCACCACCCCACCCCCCCCCCGACATGTCTGAAAATTAGCTATAACCAGTTCAGTATGTCTCTCCTGGTACAACTTTTGAAATTAAAACAAATAAGTAAATAACATACATAACTAAATAAATAAATAAGCAAACATGCATGCCTTTGCATTTACTGCCATTAAAGATCAGCAGCCAGATGCTAGACAACTTTTCTAGATTAGCCACGTCATTTTACATAGAAACATAGAATTTGATGGCAGATAAGGACCTCTTGGCCCACCTAGTCTACTCATTTCCCTACCTAATGCATAGGCTGCAGATCCTAGTTAACCAACAGCCTACTTCCTCCTATCCCCCACTAGAATTGCCTTATGTCTGTCCCATGCATTCTTGAATTCCCCCCACTGTTTTTGACTCTACTGCCTCATCAGGAAGGCTGGTCCATGCATCCACAACCCTCTCCATTAAAAAATACTTCCTCACATTACCTCTGAGCCGTCCCCCCTCTATCTTCAAATCGTGCCCCCTTGTTCTTGCACATCTCTTTTTCTGAAAGATGCTACCACCTTGGACTCTGTTGATTCCGTTGATGTACTTGAAAGTTTCTATCATGTCTCCCTTCTCCCTTCTCTCCTTGAGTCTATACATATTAAGATTCTTTAATCTTTCTTCATATGTCTTCTGGTGCAGACCCTGCACCATTTTAGTTGCCCTCCTCTGGACAGCTTTTAACCCTCTCCATATCATCCACCCTTCCACAGATGTTAGTCACCTGCAGAAAAAAGCTCCCCTTCCTTGTATCCTTTCATTTATGTTGCTGGTGTTCATACTGAAAAAGAGTTGGGCGTAGTGTTAATTCTTGTAGAACCCTACTGGTCACCACTCTACTCCTGTGAATACACCATTTGGGATGAGCCCTGGGATCCTACCCTCCAAACAGTTCAATATCAACCTAGTCAGTACTTCCCCTAACCCTAGGTTTCCCATGATTTTTACCAGCCTTCTGTGCAGTACAGAATAAAGGCCTTGCTGAAGTCCAGGTAGAGGATGACCACCACCCAGCCATTGTCCATCACTGAAGCTTTCTTTTCCACAAAGATTTTAATAAGTTTCAAAGTTTCACAGAGTACTTGATACACTAGTAATCAAGAGGTGCTACAAGGCCCTGTGACACAACATAGATTAGAGAATAAGTGTTATAATTGTTATGACTGGAACACAAAAAAATGAGTACTATTGGTTACTGAAATATATACTAATTAACAGCATATTTTAAAGCAAGCTTGTTAGCTTGTTTTCTTATTTTGGGCTCACCATGACCCAAACATATAAGACCAAATTTGGGTAGGGTCATATTCCCCAGGGATGAGATATGGATAAGGCACACTGATGCATCCTATGTAGAGCAAAACATGTGTCTATGTCTTCTGTTTGTACCCTTTGCAGATTGTGTGTGATGACCTTTGGCACCATGCATTCCTGCTTAAAGCTGAACCAGCCTAAATTTGAATGGTGATTTGCATATATATATATATATATATATATATATATATGCGTGTGTGTGTGTGTGTGTGTGTGTCATGAAGCTATAGTTAGGGTTGAGTAGGCACTTCAATGTTAAATTCAAAATTTTGCACTTTAATAACTTTGCAACTATTCAATGGATTTGTAGAAACATGTGTATGTATTGTCCTGTGGGGCAGATCTCTTGATGTGGCAAGTTACATTCCAGTCAGATGTGCTGTTTCTGAGTTACAGAGAGGTGAAAAAAACATGTTGTCGCTCATTGACTTTGCTGGGATTTTTCTTTGAACTTGCCTACAGTACAGGTGGTTCATTTTTTTGGTCTGAAATTTTCAGGGCAGAAAGGGACTACCACACAGATATGCCTTTTTGCTAGTCTGGTGAAAAAATAATAAGCCATTTTTAAGTTATTGTCATTTAAAAATGTGAAAATATAATTTCTGAGCATGCTCAGTAAGCATTAAAACATAGCTGTATGAAATGAAAAAGAAATCCTGTTTCATATAGGAACATTCCTTTTTTATATGGCCCCCATCTTTTGTTTTCAGTTTCACCTGAAAAATTCAAATTTGGAAACCCCCCAAAATGATATCCTGGGGAGGAACCAGCACATGTAGCTTGATTATTGGGACCCCCGTAGGTGCATTCTGTAATGTACTGTTTGAAAAAAAGCCCTTAAAATGTGTTTTATTTAACATTGAAATTATTTTTTCGTATCGACATCATATGAAATACCATCTTGTTTTGTATGCTGACTCACGAAACAAGATCTCTCGTATTTGGAAACCACCCAAAATGATATTCTGGGAAGGAACTAAAACACATACAGTAGCTTACTTATTGGGACCCCTTAGGTGCATTCTGCACTTTATGGCTTGAAAAATGCCCTTAAGATGTGTTTTATTCAACACTGAAATTATTTTTTTGTATCGGCACCATAAAAACTAAGATCTTGTTTTGTATGCCGACTCACGAAACAAGATCTTTCATGTGGAAAATTAATACAGTTCAATGTAATTTTCAACTTTGGTGCATAGCTTTGCCATTTTTGCATATTTTGACACCAAATTTTCAACATAGCCTTTTGGGACCCATACCTATGAACAATATGACTGTTGCTTTGCAACCCCCACCTGAAAGGTGATTTTGCGGTTGCTTGGTGAATTCATCTTTCAGGTGGGATTTGCATGTGGCAACTACGTTGTTCCTTAGGTGGGGTCATAAAGGAAGTATGTTGAAAATCTAAGTCAACATATAGAAATGGCAAAGTTACACCATTCTTTGCAATTTTGCTATGCACGCTCATAACTTTGTACATTTTAATGACGTTGACCCCAAATATTTAACATATACTTGTTATTATCCCACCTAATGTATTTCACAGCTATTATTTTTCAAATCCTAGTCAAAATGTGTTTTTGCACCTGTGGCACAGAATGGCATTCTAGTTGAACAGAATGACATTTTAGTGGGATTTTTGAAAATTTTGTGTACCATGTACATGACGTGGAGTAATAAGATGTCTATGTTGGCAGTTTGGTCATTGTTGTCCTATTAAGTGGAGTGCAGGGCCCTTCCACAGCAACCACAGGCAAATAAGGCTATGATTACACTGTTTCAAAAAGTAAGGAAATTCTTTACAAAAAAATACATTACTGCATCAGTTAGGGTTAATATCAAACTGTAAAAAGGAGGAAAGTACAGCCTTAGTGTTTCAATGCTAACACCACCTCTCCACTCCCTGCGCATACCATCTGGCATCAGGGATGTGCCTTAGGGTCATCAGCCCTAACATTCACCCCATTCCCCTCTACTGTACCCATCTCAGCTTATGTACTTATGGAATGGGGTAAGCGTTAAGGCTGATGATCCCAAGGCACGCCCTCAATGCTGGTTGGTGTGTGCAAGGATGGGGTGGGGTGTTAGGGTTGAAACTCTAATATTGTATTTCCTCCTTTTAACAGTGATATCAACCTAACGTGATGCAATAATGTAGTTTTTTAAATATATATATATATATATATATATATATATTTATATCACACACACACACACACACACACACACACACACACACTGTAATGCTTTTTGCATTATGATGTATGTGTGTGATTTTATATTTCTTCACAATATTTTAATTGGAAATAGCATACTTTAAGAGCAAAATGCATTAAGCATTAAGCAGGTTAGCAAGAGGAAAAGGAAGAGGAGGCCATTATGGTTTTCCAAAGAGGTAGCAAAGAAAGTGAAAGCCAAAAAGATTACATTCAGGCAATACAAAAAGACACAGGCAGAAGGGGATAGGGAGAAGTACCAGGAGAAGCAAAGGGAGGCAGGGAGGTCAGTAAGGGAAGACAAAGCTCAGACAGAAGAGCACATTGCAAAATCAGTGGGTAGAGGGGACAAAACCTTTTACAGGTACATGAGTGAAAAAAGAAAGGCAAAGGGAGGGATAGTGAGACTGAAGGGGGAGGATGGAGGCCGTGTGGAGGATGACAACATTAAAGATGACTTACTGAACAGGTATTTCTGCTCAGTCTTTACTGAGGAAGAGGAGGGTAATGGGTCCGAAGGGAGTACAAGGGGTGAGAATGGTGCAGAAATGGACACAAGTCCCTTTACATGAAAAAGGATCCTGAAGGAACTGGAAGTAATAAGAGTTGATAAAGCAATGGGGCCAAATGGGGTGCACCCCAGGGTCCTTAAGGAACTAAGAGAGGTGGTGGCTGAACCTCTGGCTATTCTGTTTAGCTGATCACTGGAAACAGGGGAGGTACCCAAAGACTGGAGGACAGCAGATGTAGTCCCCTTATACAAAAGTGGGAACAAAGAGGAAGTGGGGAACTACAGACCAGTCAGCCTCACCTCGGTAGTGGGGAAGATCATGGAAGCACTACTGAAGGAGAGATTGGTGGAACATCTGGTTGTCAATGGACTGCAGGATCCAAGGCAGCATGGTTTCACCAGGGGGAGGTCATGTCAGACCAACCTCATTGAATTTTTTGACTGGGTGACTAGGGAGGTGGATCAGGGGAAGATGTAGTCCTCTTATACAAAAGTGGGAACAAAGAGGAAGTGGGGAACTACAGACCAGTCAGCCTCACCTCGATAGTGGGGAAGATCATGGAAGCACTACTGAAGGAGAGATTGGTGGAACATCTGGTTGTCAATGGACTGCAGGATACAAGGCAGCATGGTTTCACCAGGGGGAGGTCATGTCAGACCAACCTCATTGAAATTTTTGACTGGGTGTCTAGGGAGGTGGATCAGGGGAAGGCAGTGGACATGGCCTATCTGGACTTCAGCAAGGCCTTTGACAGTGTGCCACATAGAAGACTATTACACAAACTAGGGAATATGGGTGTGCAGGACAGTAGTGTGGTGGGTAGGTAACTGTCTGGGCGGCAGGACACAGAGGGTGGTGGTAAATGGCTGTCACTCCACAGAGGGAAGAGTGACCAGTGGGGTACCACAGAGATCAGTGCTGGGACCAGTCCTATTCAACATCTTCATCAGTGACATTGCACAGGACCTAGAAGGCAGAATTTCACTGTTCACTGATGACACAAAGCTCTGTAACAGAGTAGACACACCAGAGGGTGTAGACAGAATGAGAAGGGACCTGCAGAAACTTGAAGAATGGTCAGGGTTTTGGCAGTTGAAATTCAATGCAAAGAAGTGCAAGATAATGCATGTGGGGCACAAAAACCCTAGCAAAATATATCAGTTGGGGGGTGAGGATATAGCATGCACCAAGCAGGAAAAGGATCTTGGGGTTATCATCTCTGATGACCTCAAGGTAGGGAAACAGTGTGACAAGGCAGCAGGTAAAGCAAATAGGATGCTTGGATGCATAGGCAGGGGCATCACCAGCAGGAAAAGGGAGGTCATGATTCCACTATGCAAGACACTAGTTAGGCCCTACCTGGAGTACAGTGTACAGTTCTGGATACCTTACCTACGTAAGGACATAGACAGGACAGAGAAGGTTCAGACAAGGGCAACAAAGATGGTACATGGATTGCATCACAAGTCCTATGAGGACAGGTTGAAGGAACTGAATATGTACTCCCTGGAGGAGAGGAGGGAGAGAGGGGACATGATAGAGACATGCAAGTATCTTACAGGGAGGAACAGGGTGCAAGAATACACTATTTTTAAGCGAAAAAGATGTTCCAGGACTAGAGGGCATGGGATGAAGTTGGAGGGAGGATGATTCAGAGGAAATGTGAGGAAGAATTTATTCACAGAACAGGTGGTGGACAAGTGGAACACCCGGCCTGAGGAAGTGGTGGGGGCTGAAACAATCACGGGATTTAAAAATGCATGGGATAGACATAAAGGAATTCTGGAGGTCAGGGGTAAGGGGCAACAGAGTTCTAGGAAAACATAAACTGAAGTTACAAACTCAAATGGGCAGACTAGGTGGGCCATAGGCCCTTATGTGCGGACACTGTCTATGTATCTATGTAAATAACCTACAGGTACACTTTAGCGAAGCTGTGGTTCTGGTTTATTCTAATGTGTATTCTTAATTGTTGTTATGGTCAGGTTTAGAGTTACAAGCATGGCAGTGGCTTCCACCATGGCTATGTACATGGCTACGTCCATAATACAGATGGTTGTGGCTGAGGTTATGGCTGTGGCTGGGGTCAATAGATAAAGTATTACTGATAAAGACACATTTTAGTCACAGGGGAATAATTCCTTACCTCCTATACATTAGTTAAGACATGTAGAACAGAAAGGAGCATGAGATCTTTTTATCATCTGTAAGTCATTACAATAAGCAGTCCAAATATATTCCAAATACAGACAGAGTATACTTCTAGCAAATATTGTTCAAGGCTTCTATAGCCCTTTGATACAGCCAGGGCGACTAAGCTAGAGTGTCCCTACCCATTCAAGGAGGTTGATCCATGTGTTTCAGAAACAGGGACCAAGCTAGTGTGCAGCCCCACTGACCGGTACTCCCTCAACCCACTGATCGAGATGCAGCCATGCAGTGAAGAATTCCAGCCCTAAAAAGAACAAAAAAGGGGATGGGACATGACCTCTGATTTTCACTGTGGCTCTAGGTTACACATACAAAAGTTGGATCCAATCTATGATTACCAGGGAAAAGCCAAATTCAGCTACATCCTTCCACAGGAAAGCCCACTCCATCTTGTCAAAGGCCTTTTCTTCATCCAGTGACAGGGTGGCAGCAGAGAGAGGAGAGGAGAGGAGAGGTTTGACTGGTCCATTCAAGAAAGGTAAGAATCAATAAAGCCATGAGCACTGACCAAACCAGTTGCCCGGGCACAAAACCAACTTGGTCTGGGTGTATCAAATCAGGGATAATGGGGTCTGATCGGTGTGCTAGGTGTTTTGCCAGAATCTTGGCATCTGCATTGATAAGCAAGATACGTTGAACTGGTACAGCAGATGCTATCTTTAACTTTCTTAGGGATTAAGGTAATTAATGCTATAGAGAAGGAAGCTGGAGGGACCCCATTCCTTAGCCTCATTAACAACTGCAATCAGAGGCCAACAGATCCAAACAACAAACATACAAATCTATAGGGAAGCTATCTAATCCTGGTGCTTTACCAGTTGAGGAAGCACAGATGGCCTGTTGCACTTCTTCAGCCCTAACTGGGCTATTTACTATTTATTTATTTCAAGTTTCACCAGGAAAGACATATTGAGCCAAAAATAACTGGAAGGTCTGCCTTTTTGCAGATGACACAAAACTCAGTACCAGGGTGGACACCCCGGGGGGGAGGGTTGGAGGCAATGAAGAATGATCTAAGATTACTGGAAGAGTGGTCGGAAACATGGCAGCTGAAATTCGATGCCAGGAAATGCAAAGTGATGCACTTGGGGAGGAGGAATCCAAATACCACATACACACTGGGGGGGGGAGTGGCAGTAACCAGACAGAAGAAGGATCTAGGGATTACAATTGCAAATTACCTTAAGGTAAGGACCCAGTGCAGAAAAGCAGTGTGCAAGGCTAGCAGGATGCTGGTGTGCATAGGGAGAGGGATAACCAGCAGAAGGCGTGAGGTGCTGATGTCACTTTACAGCTCCATGGTGAGGCCACACCTGGAGTATGGGGTACAGTTCTGGAGACCCCATCTAAGAAAGGACATAGATGGCATGGAAAGGGTGCAGAGAAGGGCCACTAAAATGGTGCATGTGTTAAGAGGGATGGCATATGAGGAGAGGTTGCGAGAACTGGATTTGTATCCTCTGGAAATAAGAAGGGAAAGAGGGGACATGATTGAAACATTCAAGTATATGAAGGGGATCAATAAAGTGGGGAACAGCTTATTTATAGTGAAGGTAGATACAAGAACTAGGGGCATGGACTGAAGGTGGAGGGGGAAGATTTAGGGTAAATGTTAGGAAGTATTACCTCACAGAGAGATTGGTTGAGCCCTGGAACAGACTGCTGAAGGAGGTGGTGAGTGCCAGCACAGTGGAGGGATTCAAGAGGTCCTGTGACAAACACAGAGGGTTGTCAAGGGGAGGATGAGGGGAATCTTGTGGTGGGGGGAGTGACAGGTAGAGAGAGGGAATGGGCAGACTCGATGGGTCAGGGAGGCTTTTTTATGCTGTCACATGTCTATGAACCTATGAATCTATGAAATTGGGCCAGTTAAAGAAAAGTTCTGGCCATTAATAACTTTGGGAACATTAAGGCCTTGGAGAAAATGGAAATAGTCATCTTCTAAGGGAGGGGGGCCTGCCTAACACAGGGCACTGTAGAATGTTGCAAACTGGGATTAATTTCTAGGGGGCCAGTATCTAAGGTATTATCATCCTTGAGAAGTGTAACCATGTGAAGATTGGATTCCATGGAGCACAATCTATGTGCCAGCAATTTGCCCATCCCCCCCTCCCATACTGTTAGTTAAGGTCAAACAAATCATACTTGTATTTCTCTTGGTACTGCCACTAAGGCTGAGCTTTGAGGTGTGACTTGTAGACAAGAAAAAGTCCTGGGTCTACCGGGCCTTGTTTAAGCAGAAGCTCTGTTCTTCAAAGGACAGCTTCCATTTGAGCTAAGGATGCAGTCCTTTCTTTCTTTTATGAGCACACCAGATAATTATATGTCCATGCTGGACTGCTTTCATAATATCCCACAGAGTGGCCCTCACAATCTCTGTGCTGTCATCATCAAGAAAATACAGTCAAATCTTTTTTTTTTTCCAGAGCCATGAGGTGAAACCTGGGTCCTAGAGCAAGCTGACATTTAGTTTCCATTTGTTTTATAGGGTGCCATATGTCCCCATGATAATGTGGCAGTCACTGGTACATCATCTGATGTCACAGTATTATCAATTTCAGCATGCCATACAGAGGCCACTAGTGGTTGGGAAACCAATAGCAAATCAGGTCAACTGTATGAGCCATGCACCAGTGAAAAGGTAAAGTCCTGGGTTGTGGGGTGGAGCATCCTCCAAACATCAACAAACCATATATCTGCAAACTTTCACAGAGAGTGCCTGCTCCCTGAGTGGGCTGACCAAGCCCACCTCCATTCCAATCAATCTGAGGGTCCAGTATAACATTAAAATCACCCCCAATTGGCATCCAGAGCACTTAAGCAACCTCCATCTGAGGTCCAGGAAAAAAGATGGGCCTGGATCATTAGGGGCATATACATGTCTCAGCACCAACTGTTCTCCTTAGAGTGTGCATTTCAGCAAAACTAATCTTCCCCTTCTGATCTGTAACAGCCCAATTGACAGCAAGAGGAAGGGCCCAGGCACAAAGAATCACAACTCCCCAACTGCTCAAGGAAAATTAATTATGGCATACCTTCCCCACCCACATATTCTGTAAAGAGAAAGCCACTCTAGAGGATCAGATGGGTCTTCTGAAGGAGTGCAATATTGAATCATAGGGCCGTGATATGGGTCAAGACCTTTCACCACTTCACTGGACTATTCTAACCATTAAGAGGCCAGGTCAGTACATTAACAACAAGAGATGAAGCCATAACAACTCTAGTATTGTGTGACAAATGAGCACCACAGTGATCTGACACCAGCTACGGGTATAGCTCATACCACTTTAACAGTATAATAAAGATCATGCCATACCACTTGTAACTCATTTGGGTAACCCAGTACACAAAGGGTAGCCTGAAAAAGCAACAACAGCATGTACTACAGGTAATACAATCAGTGAACAGAACTATTTCAGAAACCTAAAACAAAAAAGAGAAACTGATTCAGATTCAATAAGAGACTATATCAGGTGAGAGAAAGGAGAGTCCCACCCAATGATGTAACCCTTTGGGGATTGGGTAGTCATATAAGGTGATACTCCACCTCTTGAAATAGTCAGTGACCAGTTACACCCTCTAGTGAAGCAAAATCATTTTGATTAACAGTCCAAAGGGGGTTTTCCAACTATAAATGTCCACACTGCTCCTTTAAATCTAAGTAACTATCCTCAAAAGGTGGAGGGGTGGCTACTCCCCATTTAGCCCAGTAGTGTGAGAAGGGTGTTATGGTGGGGAACCTTGAAACCCTAGGAGTGGTGTCCAGCCATGGAAAGATGCCTACTCTAGGGTAGTTGGGGGGAGGAGAAAGACACTAGAGTTTAGATAGCCTGTCAGCTATGTTATCCCCTCCACACCATTCCCCACCCAACCAATAGGGTGCCGTATTTGGGCACCTGCTCACCTTCCAAACAGTTATGATAGGGTGGGTCACATATAGGAAGGTAAGGTGCCCAGCCCCTTCTATGGAGTTAAGCTAAAGCTATTTCTTGGGGGAGCACTGCCATCTAGTACCAGAGGCATACTCCCTGGACAATAATGCAGTTGGATCTTACCTGTATAGAGCAGAAGAACAGAATAAGAATGCATCCCAGGCATTATGTTAAGCTCTGCCAGGAGTGATTTATTTTTAATTCCAAAAGGTAGCTGAAATGAAGCATTCTGATTGGCTTAAAAATTCTAACAGCCCTATGTTAGTCTTCAGTTAGTATGCATGTAGACCCTCACCACAAGGGTAGAGATTTATTAAAGTAAGTCAATGCCTTCTCAAAATTCTGCCCTGGTTTTGAAGTCTAACATTTTTGATTTATCCACCTGGCATCTGCCATGCTTGCATCCCCCTTGAGCTGGAAATTATTTTTTTAAGACAGCCAGCAGACGCTGTCACTTCTGCATCCCTGGTGGAGTAGGATTCATTGTTTTTTAATCAACAGCCATTGTGGTTGCTCTGTTGCTGACACAAAACAACAGACATGTTTGAAACCCACCTTCCCCCAAAGGCTATGGTCCCGATTAAGCTTTTTATAAAATATGTTTATTTATTTAGTAATTTCGTTAACCGGGTTGGCCCTCTGAGCCCCGAAGGTCCCTTTTTCAGGGGCAGCCTGGAAATTGTTACAGAGGAAGAAACACAAGAAATTGTGCATCACTTTGGGATACAGATCACAGAATACAGCAGGAACTGGATACAGTTAAGTTAAGAAGCCGGAATACAGAGGTATCATTTCGATTACAATAAGCTTAGGGTTACAATCAGAGTTAATTGGAGAGTGGTTTGGTTGAAGTAGACATTGTTAAACCTTTGGCAGGCCAAGGTACTAGTTCACAATGGGAGGGGAGGCAGAGGAGAGAAAGGAATGCGCATCGGGGAAATTATCCACCAGCACATGGGCAGTGACTAAGGTCCAAATGATAATCCCGCAGGCCCTTACAGAAAATCCCTGGAGAGTTAGCTTCCTGAAGATGACCAGGGAGCTTATTCCATAGCACTGGGGCAGCATGGGTGAAGGATTTATCACCAGCTGAGGTTTGGGCCCTGGGTTCCTCAAGGAGCCATTGCCCAGTGGAGCAGAGCAGACTGCTAGTGTGTTTTTGACTTAGGAGTCCAGTTAGGCTGGCTGGGGGGAGGTCAGAGCAGAGCTTATAGGTGTTGCAAAGTAGAGGATACTGGAGCCTCTGGTCGAAGGAGGGCCAGTTTAACAAGGCAAGTGCATCACAATGGTGGCTCTGTGGCTTGGTTTTGGTGGCAAAGCGTGCAATTTTATGGTAGAGGGTTTGCAAGCTGCTGAGACTCTGCTTTGCCATTCCATGCAGGATTGGGGCAGCATAGGTAAGTGTAGAGAGGAGGATGCTCCTAGCAATTGCTACCCTGGTCTGTGGAATCATTTGGGCACTAAGCCAATAGAGAAGGCCAAGTTTCTGGTGGATGTTTTTAGTTATGTGATCCACATGGTATTTTAGGGTGCGGTATTGGTCCACCACTAGGCCAAGATATTTGAATGATTGTACCACTTCTATGGTAGAGCCTGTTGCTGTGGCTAAGGGGAGTAAGAGGCTGTGATCCTGGCCTAGGGATCTAGGTCCCAACATGATAGCCTTTGTTTTTTAGGCGTTTAGTAGCAGGCATTTTTTTGATAGCCAGGATTCAATCAAAGCAAAGTCAGACTGGAGGTGCCATCCCAGTTCATCAGCCTTTTTCATTGATCTATAGAGGACCACATCATCTGCATACTGGACCATCGAGCAGCTCCTGCAGTGGTTGCTGAGGTCATTGACAAACAGTGAGAACAAAAGGGGGCCTAATATAGAGCCTTGCAGGACCCCCGTAGTTATCAGGAGCCATCCAGAGAGGAAACCCCTTCACTTGACCTGCTGGAGATGGTCAGTCAGGTAGTTGTTGAGCCAGTTCGTTGAGTGTTGATCAAGACCGATTTTTCTTAATTTTGCTGTTAATAGGGTGTGGTCAACTAAGAAAATAATTTAGAAACCTTTCTTCTGTATAGTACTTTTTCCCTGTAGATCTGTTTGAACACAAATGCCCAACTCCCCAACACAATCTTGCATCTGATATATAGTGGTCCCACTGCTATTTGTATGTAAATCCACTCTGCTGACCAACTACAGGGTTACCACCAGAGCAGTACTGCTCTGATTACCCTGCAATTGGTCAACAGAGCAGATTTACATACAAGTAATGGAGGGTCCACTTGGTACTGGTAAATAGAAAAAATACACACTCAGTTCACCGAACATTGCCAAGGCAACAATGTATGCACCTCTGCGATGTGCACTTCAGTGTGGAAGTCAAGGATATTAAACTTAGTATACTAGCTTATACTGTAACACAGAGACTGATATTTAAAGCATTGTTCACAGAAAACACAGAGACCACAAGTTTATGGGAAGGGGAGTGGGTGCCACTGGAGAAAACAGCTGATTTGCTTTTGCCCTGCCAGCACTGCCAACATTAATGAGTTGCCTTGGAAACAGTAAGGTGCATGCTACTAAGCTCATGAATGAGTTGACACTGTCACATATCAGAGCAATGTAAGACAGGGTGGAGGCTGTCCAGAGGAGGGCAACCAAAATGGTGCAGGGTCTGCACCAGAAGACATATGAAGAAAGACTAAAGGATCTTAAGATGTATAGCTTCGAGGAAAGGAGGGAGAGGGGGGACATGATAGAAACTTTCAAATACCTCAAGGGAATCAACAAAGTCCAAGAGGGTAGCATCTTTCAAAAAAAAGAGATGTGTAAGAACAAGGGGGCACAATTTGAACATAGCTGGAGGACGGCTCAGAGGTAATGTGAAGAAGTATTTCTTCACAGAGAGGGTTATAGATGCATGGAACAGCCTTCCTGAGGAGGTCATAGGGTCAAAAACAGTGGGGGAATTCAAGAATGCGTGGGACAGACATAAAGCAATTCTAGTGGGGGTAGGAGGAAGTAGGCTGTTGGTTAACTAGGATCTGCAGCTTATCCGTCAGGTAGGGAAATGGACAGACTAGGTGGGCCAAGCGGTCCTTATCTGTCATCAAATTCTATGTTTCTAAGAAGCATGTAGGACAGCACTGTCAACATTCCAAAGAAGGAGGTTGGTCAATTTATTGTTTATTCATCTGGATTATAATTAACTAATAAATAGTCATCAGAATGATAATTAAAGATAAAAAGGTTTACTTTGTACACTATCTTTTGTTTTTATTTTTTATAATAGCAATAAAGTACTCCCATGAGATCATGTTACTGTTCAGTGGATCACTCCCTAGGCTGCACCTCATGCCACATTATACCCCCAGGGGGTGATTAACAGAACCCCTGGTTGTACCTTATTGCTTAAACATTTCCATCATTTCTATCACAATAAGTGAAGATAAAAAGAACTGTACCATGCACAGTCCTCAGTGAAATTGAATATATTTTCCTAGACCATCTGGTATTAGCTACTGCAATCCATACTTTTTAGATAAAATACCAGCAGAGCATGTGTAAGCACCATATTCACTGGAGCCATAGTCCCAAACAGTTGGGGAACTGGGATGGTAATGTGTAACTGCAGTCCAAGAGTCACATTGGTGGTTCACAGCATGCCCCAAATAAGGGATGAACTAAAGGAAATAGGCCTGTCACACACAAATGGATGCAGCATTGGGCCAAACGAGGGAAATGCTTCTGAACCACTACAGTTCCTGCAGACAGCTGTCCACACATCCAGGGAATCAGACAGTAATCTGGAATTGCTGATTCCATGTCTCTCAGATCCTACAATGAAGGAGAAACACTCAGGGAGAGGAAATGGTGCAAAATCGTAGAAAGGCCCCTATCAGGAGCATTGCTAAATGGGAGGTAGACAGGATCAGGGCTCTGGCTGAGGAGACAGAACAGACAAAAACAATGTGTCCCCTGGGCCAGATTAAGGCAACCTGGTGCCCTAGGCCCAAGAGAAATCTGCCCCTCCCCCCAGCTGTGACAATGCCCCTTTGCCATGAAGGGACCCTTTCACAGACTGTAAGGCACCTTGGGAATTAATTTGCATGCAAACTGTATACCATCCTGTAAAGTAAACAAATATGATCTAAAGGCTACCACTGCCCCAATGGCATTGTAAGCCTATCTATAGCACGGTAGTCTCTTTGCTACTGCGTGTTATTAAATTGTAGTTTTATGGGTGATGTTAAAGATTGGGTTTAGCTCCACTGTTTGTGTATTGCAATATAGCATTGTTGAGGGACTTAGAAAATTCAGCTCCCTTTTTTCTTTGGTTCATAACTTTAATGATAATTTTTGAGACACTCATCACCCTGACCTAAACTCAACCAGGTGCCCCCTAATAATTTTCCCTGACCGGAGACTTGCATTTAACAATGATAATCCACTTCCAGTCAAGGAGTGTCAAAATTAATTAATACATTAGGCAGTATAGCCTAGTGGCTAGACTCCAAGCCAAGTATCTGGAAAACCACAACCCCTACTTGCATACTAAATAACCCAGGGGCGGGGCAAGTCATGTAACTTCCATTTGCTAAACAAAGGCACTTGAAACTTGAAACATGCTCCCCAATAGGAAGGCTGTTCTGGCTCTCAGATCCTTCGGATATGTTTTATTTATTTAGAGAGATGGTATAAGAGACCTAACTTCTGGTTGATGGCTTTAGTCGCTCAGTAGGTAGCACACTCGCCTCTGAGGCTGGGAGATCAGAGGGCTGTGGGTTTAGTTCCCACATCTGGCACTTAGGTTAATATCCCAATACTGACACTGTAGTGCAGCATGAGGGGGGGGTGCTGCACTTCTGAGGTGCCGTCTTTCGGATGAGATGTTAAACTGAGGTCCCATCTGCCTGGATTGGTGGTAGTTCAGGTGGATGTTAAAGATCCCATGGCACTTATTGAAAAGAGTAGGGTAAGTTTTATTGCAAAAAGAAGAATTACAAAACTTGAATAGAAAGCATAACATCAATAAAACTACAGGTTAGGGAAACATGAAAACAACAAACACAAAAGAACCAAGCACACCCAAAAACAAATCCAATAATGACAATAAATCATACAGTATAGGGAGATGAGGAAAAAAAAATACAGAAATTCATAAGTCCTGAATGAATAACTGTAACACATGCAAAATATTTAATCACTAAGAACCTGTGGAAAATCGAGCACATCAACAGACCCATACACCCATACCAATACGCCACCAGTGCACACACCCCATGCCCCTCATATCATACATGGCAGTGGAACTCCCTTCCACCGCTTTTTCCACTGTTCCCATGACAATTTATTTTTATCAAAGTTTGCCTGGGAAACAATTTCCTTCTCAACCATACGTACCACGATGCTTGGCAAGATCAATTTCTGCTGTAAAACATATTTGCATTGAACCTGCCACATGAGAAATTTAATACAGGAAAACATGAGTCTAACAGTTCCTGAATCTATGTCAGTGGACAGTGGCACAGTGCCTGTGATCACATTCTCATAAGTGACAGTCGACCACCATCCATCACCCCATCGGTGTCCAATGTCAGTCCACACCTCTTTCGCATATGGGCAGTGTATTAAAAAATGCTCCTGCGTTTCAATCAGTTGCTGACACTGTTCTCTTGGACAAAACTTTCCTCAAGACCTTTATGCTTTGTGTTACCCATTACACCTAGACGGCCATGAACATTTAACCACAGAACATCCCACATGCTTACACTTATCAGTAAGATAAGTGCCCACCCATGGATGAACACTAGGTCTCAGAATCACATATTCAACAGGAATCTGATAAGACCCAGTTTGTATGGTGACATACATTACCTTTCTATGAACCACTGAAATCTGTGCTTTTGTCAGTTTCCACCTGAGTAAATATTCTAAAGAATAAACAACAAATAGAGGCCATCTCTCCTGTTTCCGAACCACCAGTAGGCCCTGGGTCCACCTTTGCAACAACGGGGTCAACCAGACAGCAGCCACCCATTTTCATTCCACTGCACCAGGCAGGAGGAAAGCAGAAACAGCATTAAACAAGAAGAGACTATGTAAATAGCTAATGGGGTTTAATATTTGCAGACCTCCCTCTTTATAATCCTGATACAGGACCTCCCTCTTAATAGGGTTCAAATGA
Source organism: Neoceratodus forsteri (assembly GCA_016271365.2). NCBI lineage: Eukaryota > Metazoa > Chordata > Ceratodontiformes > Ceratodontidae > Neoceratodus > Neoceratodus forsteri. The sequence goes on from CM057454.1 coordinate 737,202,718, forward strand.
CTTGAAAGGTCTGGCTCAAAATGGTGACATCTAGAGAACTCAGAGGTGGAAAAATCGCACCCACAAATGTTAACAGGGGTATATAAAAGGTTTTAACAATAGACAATCTTTTTTTTGTCTGTTGCCAGCATTTTCAAATCCGAATTTTGTTATTACTCAGTGCTGAAGTGGCTAACCAATTCTCGTTCGCCATGTCACCGTTCCTAAACGTGATGCCTAGGATCTTGATTGTCGTATCTGACATACGAATATTCTGAATATCCCTCAATGGTTCTGTACTTGGACTTAAAACATATCCACAACATTTCTGGATATTTAAAGCAGTCCCTGTCAGTGTAGAGAAATACTGAATCACACTCAAAGCACACTCAGCCGACTCCTCATTTGACACTAGGAGACAGACATCATCCGCATGTGCCAGCGTTTTCATGAGACCCATAATCCCCAGGATTTGAATACAACCAATCCTCCTGTCCTGCTGTATTAATCTTAACAATGGATCTAAACAAAATATATATAAGATGGGACTCATTGGGCACCCTGTCAGACCCCCCAATCAATCAATATGCACAGCCCATCCCTGATGTCCATTTATCAAAGGGCTCGAGGAGGCAATGGAATACAGTCTCATTATCCAGGCCACAGACTAGGGACACCATATTTTTCCAAAACCATCCACAAATAAAGTTGAGATCTTTTGTCATATGCCTGCTACTGATCCAGGCTCAGTAGATATCCACACAGGTAATCCCGCTGTCCTTAGGAGACCACCTCCCTTATGAGCAGCAGATTATCTGTAATCTTCCTCCCCTGCACAGTACAAACTTGGCTGGGGTCAATGACATAGGGGTCACTTTCCCCAACTGTAGGGCCAAAATTTTCATCATGATTTTTAAATCAGTATTCATTAGGCTCAGAGCGCTCCAGTTATGCAATTGACACCTGCCTCCTTTTTTATAAACAAACAGTTGAACTGAATGTCCAAATTGCGGGACTACCTCAGGAATGTCCAGAATTGTGTTGAACACAACTCGCAAAACGTCCACTAAGTCAGGAAAAAAAAGTTTTATAAAATTCTGAGGTTAGACCATCTGGGCCCGTGGTGGTATTATTGTTCATGGTACTGATCGCAAACCAAATTTCCTGGTCAGTAATATGACTCACCAAATCAGAAAGCAGGTCTGGTGGAAATGCCAGCACCTTGCAGGACTGAAGCAACTCAGCACTCATGTCAACAGTCACATCTGAGGCTGCATACAACCGCTCCATGTGACTGATCACTTCCCTCAGGATGTTACCATTAGACTGAACCACAGCTCCCCCTTGTGTACACAAAGAGGTCATAGACCCCTGCTGTACCTGCTGTTTACAGCTTTTAAATATGTCACCTGTAGTAGTTTTCCCCGGAGTCCCTATACGATGTTCATATAGGAGCGAGGAAGCCCTTTCATACTGCAGTTCCTCCACCTGTGACTTCAGGTGGGGCAATTGACCCAAGTATTCCCCGTATCCCAAGTTGTCTAAGGATACCACTCTCATATATTGCCCACGTAAGGTCAAATAATGGAGATATTTCTCTGTATGAGAATGATAAGCCCACGATTTCATCATTCGTGCTATGTCCACTTTTGTCTGGATCCACCAGCGGCTCACGTTATGCTCCAAATCCACAACTGACATTCTATCCTACAAAAGGTCCTGCTCACCAGCCATGCACAGAGCATTAGTGAGTACCACGTTGTTCAATTTCCAGAGACCCCTTTCCCTACTAATCCCCTCCCCTAGGGTAAGATTCACCTTAACCAACAAGTGGTCCGAGGTCTCCATTGGGACAGTGACAGTCTGCACACATCGCAAAGTGGCGGCAGCAAAAATATGATCAATTCTTGTGGTCGACTGTGCCTTACAGAAAGTATATTTCCCCATGCCATGTACTTGTCTATAGGTATCAACTAGTCCAGTTTGTGGCAGAATACTTTGCAAAGCATTCGAATCACAATATGATTTCTGAGCCCTTGACTCCTTATCCTTACCCGTCAAACAACAGTTAAAACCACCCACCCAAATAAGCAGGCATGATGTGAACAGAAAAGGTTTTACCACAGAGAACAGGTCCACCCTCCCTTTTTTGTCTGGGGTGCATATACGGAGATCAGCCTCCACTGCTTCTGGTCATGAGTGAAATCTACTAAAAGTACCCTTCCAGGCCTTATAGCAAAACAAAATGGTTATATTAAATGCACGCTGAAAGTAGAAAATAGAGTTAAAAATCTACGTTTCGACCTTAGGTCTTCTTCAGGAAATATCTAAAAGAGAAAAAAAACAAGTTAGTGTAGAGGAGAGGTAAAATGAGAGAGATATATATGTGGAGAAAGAAGAAGGGGGAGGCAAAGAGAGAAGAAGTGATAAATGGTAAGATTAAGAGAGAATCTGTGAAACAAAAAGGTGATGATGGGAAAGATAAAACATAATGGGACAGAAAGAGCTGGGGAAGTTCCCAGGTAGAGACAGATTAACAGGGCCTTGTAAGAAGGTTGAAAGGTGACAAATGTGTGAGAAGGAGACAGAAATGGAGACATATGGTGAAAATGAAAAATAAAAAATAAATCAGTACAAAAGTTCCAGGCCTTATGTCCAATACTTTCGTAACTAAATAATCCCATCTGGTAAATAAAATCTCCACCCCATCACACCGTTCAAAAGATAAAGAAAAAAAGGCGGGGCCCCAATACCATAATTGTTTTGCAGTTTCAATATCATGCATTGTGTAAAAATGAACATCTTGTAGACATGCAATGTCAATATTATAGTCCTTCAGTACCAAAAAGGTGACCACTCGTCTACGACCATTCCGAACACTATTAACATTTACAGTGGCAATGTTATAAGAAAATGGTTGAGACATAGCAGTAAATTGATGGTTAAAGAAAAACAGCCAGAATAGTCACTATCACGTCATCAAGTCACAGACTATTTGTCCAGCCTCCGACTACATCTTGGCAGAGAACCCCCATGTTTTTGCCACGTCCTAGCCGCCTGCACCTTTGCAGCAGTCACTTCATCCTCTGAATCAGAGGACAGCCCTTTCTGTGACGATATCGTAGATGAAGACTCCTAATCTTCCCCATGCTACGAATCCTCTGGTTGCAGTACATCATAAGCATTTGCCAGAGGGATCAGTGCCTGGACACCCCCATCCGCTGTACCTTGGCTTTTGGTTTCACCATCTTCAATGGCCATTTCTTCGATGCCACCACAGTCATATCAGGAGGTGGAATACCCTGTAAATCAAACTCCTGCATCACCAGGGAAAGATCATCTGAGTTCGGCAGAGCTGACGTGGAGGCTTCAGCAATATCCATTGGCAATTGGTCTTCTACTTCAGTGTCCAGGACAATAGCAGGGTCAACCTCCAAAGTCTCACAGCCTGGTCGAGGGGGGGGGCCGGTCACAACATCATCAGCCAGTGCATCTATAGTGGGGATTGGGCCCTGTAGTGGTTGTTGCTCTCTTGCTGCCATCCAATTTAATTCCTTAACAGTTCTTTGGGTAGTAATACTGGCAGTCTGAGCTTTTTCCATCATTGCCTCCTGATTTGGGGGATCTGACCTATTGTGTGTAGCCCACTCACAGTTTCAGAACACATGGCCAGGGAGGTCGCACAAATTGCTCTTTTGTTCATTGTTACAGTCACTGCTACCGTGCCCATAGTCCATACAAGAAGCACATTTGATCCTGTCACAGGCATTACTGAGATGGCGATGGGACCCACATCGAAAGCATGTTTTCAGTTGCCCCGGCTAGAAGCAGTGACCCCAGCCAGACCCCAGAAAAAAAACACTTGGGAGGTGTTTTGGGCTCTGGGGGCCAGATCTCAAATGCACTTTAAATTTCCACCCCATCCAGATGTGTTCCTCATCTACAGGTCGGATTGGGGAAGGATCTCTCATCACCCCACAGCGCTTTTGCAACCAGTAGCAGACATCATGTACCATCACCCCCTCATTCCTGAAGAGCACAGTAACTTGTTTTATAGCCGGCTGTGTAATGGGGAGAACACAAAAGGGAATCCATAAGGCTGAATGCTTTTTCTTTTCATTAGAGGCCCAAAAACGATCAAGGCCAGCTGGAGTCTTGAAACTTACATCATACACCGTGCCTCCCGATGCATGTATTAATGCGTAAATTTCATTTGAGAAAATCTCAAAGAAGCTTTGATAAGCATTTTTCCAATATAGATACGATCTGGAGGGTGTGACAAACCTCTCATATACTGTATACGTACAGCATTTTTGCGCTGTGCAGGGATGTTTTTGGAATAAACAGTTTCTCTGCTGCAGAATTGTTTCCCAAGAAGTGAAGGTTCTCACCCCCCCCACCCTGGCCAGAGGGACTGGGTCCACACACTCCACAAGGTCACCCCATGTACCAGCATCCTTCTGTGGGCCAGAGTCTAGTGGTCGATTAAGCATTTTTTCTATAATGGGGGTGGTAACATTAGGGTCAGTAGCCTCCATGGGCAGGGAGTTTTCCTGAATATTCAGACAGCTGTCTCTAGGCCGAAGATCCAGCTGGGGACCTAAGGCATCCACACCCAAAATGGGCCTGTCCATTGGGTCAGGGACTCACCCTCCGACCTCCACCTTTAACCACCCTACCTTTTTAAGCACTGAATCAACAGACCATCCCTCTGGCTTTTCCACTTGATCATCTATCCACCGTCCTCTTCTGAGTTCCAGACCCTCCACTGTACTTTCCTGTATATGCGGCTCATCTGCTACATGGTTCGAATCATCAGAAGCAATCAGAATGCCGAGTTTTTTCACTCCGCATATCAGAAACATCAATCATAGTACTCACTACATCCAGGGCCATATCAGAACTCCCAGGGATGTCCATCGGGCCATCCAACACTACTGATTGCACTAAATCCTGTATCAGTTCATGTTGCTGGGGCGTAGTCCATTCCTGAGCCTCACTCCAGGATGGCCCTGTGTTACACTCACCGGCAACACTCGGGAGACCAGTTTGAACAATAGTGCCCGGTTCCACTGCACTGGGTGACTGCGCAGGAGTCACACCACGGTATCCACGGTATCCACCAACTTGTTCCAGGATCGAAAGCACCAGCAACAAATGTTGCTGTTCCATGCTTAAAGCTTGCACGAAGTCAACCTCCTGTTGCAGGCCAGCCACCTGTAAATCAGTATATACATCCTCTGACTGTTCCACATACTCCATCGTAGCACCATCCATTTCTGTAGCCATAACATTCTGAACTATCTTCTGTGCTGGACCCACAGGAAGGGAGATCTGCTCCCCTGTAGATCTTCCAGCCATCTGAGCAAGAATCACTCCGTCATCCATCTCTCACCAGCGCCCCGTACCACAGAGTAGGGGAATTTTTTATTAATACACATCGTAAAGAAACTCATACAAAATCATAAATCAGTGTTACATCATACATAAACAATAGAACTCATAATGTAAACCTTGGCCATATTATCTCAACAGTAATTTTTCCAAAATTTTTAAATTAACACCTCAGATACTGCACTACATCACATCACATCTCAATGTTTTGTAATAAAATTCTCCTGACCTGGTGAACTGAGCCAAATAAGCTATAATTTCCTTCAAAGCTACCTTACTTAGCATGGATTAGATATATTAAATCATGTATTTAGAGCTATCAGGCCCTGACTTTCCTAATCCTATTTAAACTTGATGAAAAAAGATAAACCATTCCACCATTTTTTTACCATATGGCCCTGATTAATAGCACCATATTTTTTGCTATACAGAAAACATTGTTTATTCTACCTGTAGGCTCAAAGTCTGATATGACATCCATTTCTGTTGTAATGCCCATTGGCATCTAGCCTGCCATATATAATACTTTATATAACAAAGCAGCACCATTAAGGTTCCAGAATGGTACTTCCCCACTAAATGAGGACAATGGCCTAATACCAAGGATTCATGGATGACTTGTGCTAACCATGCCAACTTCCATTTCATGGCTAACCAAGGCCAAAGAGGTATAGAATGGGAACAATCAAACAAGAAATGATCGATAGTTTCAACCACATTACAGCATCCTAAATACGGGCAATTTCTTTCTTCCAACGGTTTGTGTTTTGCATTCCCTCTTAAGTTAATTCTCCCATACATCATTAGCCACAGGATATCCCACATATGGAGAGGCATCCTTTTATTGTTTAACTGCTTTAAAACCCCATCCCTTAATTCCTCCGGGCAGTTCCTAAAATCAGTCTTTGGGGGTGCATTTGCCCCATAATTTCTGTATATAGTTGTTTCCCAGATGTCCGACAGATCTGAGTTTTTGTAATTTCCCATTTAAACATCCTCCATAACACCTCTTTTATCCATTCGGGAACCTCCATTGTCCTAGATATTCTTGGGGAAAGCTCTCCACTCCAGGCATTCAGGAACCCCTCAATGTTTAAATGGAACCAACACCATTGTCTACGCAGGCTGTTCTCAAATACCATTTTGAAATTTTGAGAGACAAAAAGGGTTAGTACAAAGGTGACTGGGTCAATCATCCCCAGCCCTCCATCTCCCTTAGGTAAATACAAAAGGCACCTTTTAATTGGGTTAAGTCTATTGCCCCAAATCATTTGAAAAAACTAGCAAATAATCTGGTCTCGAAATTACTTGGTAAAGGGAAAATCATTGCAACATAGAGCAGGGAAGGAATTAGAAATCACTTTACTGCAGCAATTCTTTTAGCTTTTGACAATTTCCATGATTTCCACCTGTTTACCTTTGTTCTACGGACATCAACACCAAGTCCCAATTCTCAGCTGGTAAATTTAATGGTGAGAACCAAATCCCTAAAATTGTTATACAGTCACATGCTACTTTAATTTGATTGATACACCTAGGTCTACCATCCACTCTCCCCAGAAAAGACCTGAACACTTACTTAAATTAAGCTTAGAATTTCAAACCGCAGAATATTTGCTAACATCTTTAAGGTCAGATGGAATTTGGTCACCATTACCCAAAAAAATACAAATATCATCCACATGAGCTTGTACCCAGATTTGCTCCATCCCTGATGGCCCTACCACCCTAACCCACCCCCAAGTGTCTTGCAATAACCTAATTAGAGGGTCTAAAGAAAAAATATATAATAGTGGGCTTAACGGACAGCCTTGCCTAACACCTGTCCTCATTAACAACCCTTTAGTAATCACACCATCAATAATGGGGCAAACCACCACTTGATCATATAATAACTTAAGTATACGAATTAATTCTTTTGGAATCCCATAATATGCCACTACCTGAAAGAGAAACTCATGGCTTACTCAGTCATAGGCTTTACTCTGATCCAGGGATAAAATGCACTCTGTCCCGTTCTTTCTTCCAAAATAAGTGACAACATCCCTAACTATAAAGAGGGCATATTGAATTTTCCTGTCTGGTAGGCCACAAAATTGCACAGGATGAATTAAGTGGACTGCAACCTGACTCAGTCTATTTTGCTATACTCGAGACACAATTTTAAAATCAGCATTTAATATAGAGATGGGCCACGAGTTATTGATATCATACCTGTCTCCAGATTTAAATAAGAAAACCAGCAATCCAGAGGAAAACTCTACTGGCATAGTATTCCTACCCAACATATCTGTAAAAACAGAAGTAAGACATACCTCAAATTAATGGGGAAACAATTTATAGTTCATAGGATAGTATTTATAGTTCATAGGATAAACCATCTGGTCCTGGGGAAGTCCCCCCTTTCAACTGAGAAATTACAACCTCAGTCTCTGAAGATGAAATGGGAGAGTCTAAACCTTTTACCTCCTGAGAATGGGTTTCTACTTTTATTAATCATAAACATTCCTTACTATCAGAATAAGACGATGCTGATGTTGAAAAATAAGAAAAAAACTGTTTCCGGATCATATCCTGTATTTCATTCACATCAGTAATCAATATACCACTTTCATTTCTCAGAATTTTAAAAGCCATTCGGTCCTTCCTATTTTTGAAGGCCTCAAAGGGGTCTCCTCCAGGGGTTTTCTGGGTCCCATACTCCAATTCAGCTTTCAGCAGTTTAGCCCTATCATATTTTTTTGATATCATGTCAGCTTTTAAATTGTTACTTTGCAGGTCATAGTTCTCACGTGAACTGGTCTGTAATCCAAACAAATACTGTAGCTTACCTCTTAACTTTAAATATTGAAAATACTCAGATTGCACTTTTCCTTCCCCATATTTCTGCAACCATTGAGCGATTTCATGTTTCATCTCTAGCCACCATCCAGTTAAATTCTCATACAGAAAGGCCACCAAAGTCCGGGCCCATAACAGAGAGCTCAAAGCCTCCTGAACCTGTTTATCTAACATCATGCTAGAATTTAGCCGCCATCTTTTAGGTTTATGGGAATGCTTAGACAGCTGGGCAATACTGATTTTAAGACATAAATGGTCTTAGAATTCCAAAGGTAAAGTTATCAGGGAGGGGGTAGCAAAATTTTTGGAAATAAAGAAATGATCTATTATAGACGTTAATTTGTCTTTCTTAAAGGTAAATGCAGGCCCCTTAGTCAGAAAGTCCGCACATACAACCAAATCCACCTGAGACACACAGTGGCACAAGACATTGGAATCACAATAAATTTTCCTATTACCCACCCTAGACCCCTCCCATGAAAACCCACAATTAAAGTCACCCCCAAAAACAATAAAGGCCGTGGTATAAAGGTAGGGTTGGATTTGTTTAACTACATCTACCTATTCAGCTTTGGACTGAGGCCCATACACTGTGATAAACCTATAACTAATACTATCCCACACCCCATCTAAAATTAATACTCTGCCAGGGATAAGATCAATCAATTTAACTAATTTAAATTTGAAAGCACTGAACAAGATACCTACACCATCAGCGGAATCCATTCCAAAGGACCAATATGAAGGACCCAAATGCCATTCTGTTTTGAATAATCCGACTTGCTCAGGTGACCACAACCAGGTCTCCTGCAGGAAGCATACATCAAAGCCTTGTTGTGCCAAAAAATGGAAAAAGACACCCCTCTTTTTAAAATTCAATAAACTGTGACAGTTGCATGATCCAAAAACCACCATTTCAAGGAAATTTTAGACCTGACTATCTAGGGACATTTTTTCGTTTCTTTTTCTTTTTCCCTTTATATTCAGTGAACTCTTGACCTTCCATTTCATTCTTTTGGGGGTGGGGGGATCTACCACTTCCATATCAGACTCTCTCTCCACTCTCTCAAGAGCATCAAAGGGGTTTGACACAGAAACACCTCCCTGCTCCTTTTGAGAGGCAAGTAATGCGGCGTTCCGTGTTACTCTTCTCTGTGGTAACGGGTCTACTACCTGTTGTTTACCCCCACCAAAGCTTCGCTCTCTTTATCCTCTGAGTAACAGACAGAAAGGAGGTTGGACCAATTCACCTTCTGGCTTTCCACATTTTCTTTACCTTCAGACTCCTCTATCAGTTCAACTTTAACAGCAGTTTTCCCTTTTTGATCTGGAAGAGCTGCAGGGAGTGGCACCACTACCTCCCCTCTTTTTGGTGAGAGAGGGAGTTCTCCCTCACATGACTTTTGGGCCTTTTTTATCAATAATTCTGGGCTAATAACTGCAGCTTTATTTTTTGCTGCCCAGGGACACTCAGAGAAGGTATGGGCAGATTCCTCACATAAGTCACAATGAGTTAAGTTTATACATTGAGTCCTCACATGGCCAACCTCCCCACAATTGTCACACCGGGGGGTATCACAGGTACTTGAAAGGTGGGTACCAGATCAGCATCTATAACAGACACATGGCTGCCCAGAGTAAAAACACACCCCTCGATCCCTGCCAAGCAAAAAGGAGTTCAGAATATGTCAATAACATAATTTTCCTGCCTTCATTTAACCTTATATTTCTACCCTCCCATCCAGAATTGCTCTGAATCCAACAGGGCTTCAGGCTCACTTAAGACCTCACATTTCTGTGACAGCCAATAGGAAATACCCTCTACATGCACCCCTTCATTGCAGAACATGATCATTACAAATTTAATGAGGGGTTTTGTCAGTGGGATAACCATAAATGGGGACCATAAAGGAGAAAACTTCAGTAAGTTATAGCGTTGCCAAAACAAGTCCAATAAATAAGAAGACCAGAAACTAATGTCATAATTGTCTTCTCCAGAGCTATTAATGAAGGCAAACACTTCCCATGGAGAAAACTGAAGGGGGTCTTTGAGAAGGAGTTTTCCAAATTATTGCCTGTCCGTCCTAATATCCAGGCCACCCTGGTAACGGATCCGTACAGCGTTATGACATGGTGCAGCTTCTTTCTTTGATTTTGCAACTAACTCTGACAGCAGGGGTTTCTGGGGTATGTTCTCCTCCATATCTTCATTCCTACCCTCTACAGGTACTTCAGTAGGGGGATCAAGCCCACCCGACATCCTCTCTTTGTTTCCAGGTCCAGGGCCCACCACTTTGGCCAGTACAACCTTATTTTGAGGTTTATCAGCCTTGCATGCTTCTACACCCTTCACATCATCCAATATTTGATTTAAAGTCTTCTGAACATCAAGTTCACTTTCAACAGTATGACCCTGACATTGCCATTCAGGGTTAGTTGTGGGTAGGTGCTCATTCCAATCTGGGTCAGGAAGCCATTGACCACTGCTCATTTTGGTCCATCCAGCCTCCTTCAAGGCTTTTTCAGGAGACCAGGCTTGAAAGGGGTCAGCAGAAACTGGTTGTACTGCAAAGGCTCGAAAAATGGCAGCCACAATAGTGCATGGATGCTGCTCTTTTATGCTTTCACTTTTTCCATTTTTTTCCTATTTCCCTGCCCACGAGGCTCTTTATTATCCACGTTCCTGTTGGCCATAACCAAGGCAGCTCTTTTGGTCTTGTTATCTTCCTGAACTTTAGCAAGCCCTTGATGCCTGGCAGAAAAGGAAAATACTGCAGCACACTCATGGGAATTACCTTTAGACACATACTTATTAGGTTCATTACAAGCCTCGCTTTCATTACTGTGTACAGTCCAGGACACCCCCTCTCTTTAATTAAACCATCTTTCTCCCCTACCCTGCAATCACATGTGTCTCAGTTCCATATTTACACTGTATACCACTCTCTTCATCAGTGCCCTTGCTTATTGCATGACTCGGGTTACAGACACACGGCTTTCGGCAGTCGCTAAACGCGATTCCACTGCCAGCCACTTTACTGATTACAGAGTCTCCCTTAGGGTCAACAGAAGGGTGTACATGTAGAAAGACCACTTGTCTCACCTCCTTGCTTGCTGAACCTACAGCTGTGTCACCAATTCCTGTGATCGAAATCGAGTGACCGCACCCAGTGTCAGGAGCGGTCAATACCTGCAGTTTTGCAAGTTCAGCGGGCAACAGCGCTTTCTTCTTAGCATGCCTAAGATCCTCTTCTTCCAGCTTGAGCAGCATTTTTTGTTTTAAATCCACATCCACAATCTCCAAAACTGCAGAGACTTCAGACTTCTCAGCTGCTATTTCAGTCAGATCCTCTGAAGAAACAAATACGTCTTCACCTTTTTCTTCCTCAAAACCATCCACTGACATTTGCAGCATACTTTTAGATCCTTGGTCCAAGAACATTTGGGACAAAACTCACTTCCCTGTCTCTACCATGTCCATATCATCCATTGCTTCACCTGAACTGGCCATCCAAGCAATGGACAAGGGTTCCCCCTACAGCACAGATGGGTAATTTCCCCAGTGTCCTAGCCAAATTTCCCTCATTCACTAAAAATATGATCAACTGCTTAATCGGTAGATTTAAAACTGAGTTAAAAACTTATTTATTGGATTTAGCCTTCCCTAAATATGGATGATCTGTTTTTATTGTTCCTGTTTTTAATCTTATTTATATTTGATGTATGTGGTTTTATGTAGAGCGCCTTGGTTCTGAAAGGCACTGTATAAATAAAGCTGATTTGATTTGATTTGAATCTCAGTTGCTTACCATCTGTAACCCCCCCCCCCGGTCACCCCTGAAAAAGGGACTTCAAGGCCCAGTGGGCTTACCGGGTCAACAAATCTCAACAAACAAACAAACATATTTAGCTGGATTACATGAGACTCTAATGAGAAGGTGGTGTCAAGATGCATCCTGAGATACTTAAAAGTTTTGACTACTTCAATAGTGTCACCTGGCTGTGCTTGGATTTGGAGAGGATACAGAGAGACTGATTTAGATAGTTTAGGGGAGGGATTGCGGAATATCATAGATTTAGTTTTTTTCACATTCAGAATTAGATGATTAGCTGAGAACCAAGTTTCGAGCATATTGAAGTCTGACTTAAAACTTTGGTTAAGCCAATTGCAGTTATTGGACGAATGGTATAGGACTGCGTTGTTGGCATAGAGTTGTACAGATGCACCACCACAAAAGTTTGGAAACTCACTGATAAAGAGCAAGAACAGCAATGGACCAAGTATTGAACCTTGATGTATGCAGCGCAAAATGGGCCTGAGGGAGGAGATAGAGATCCGGACTATTTTACCCTTTGCAATCTACCAGTAAGATAGCCTTTAAACCACATTAGCACCAGGTAGTTGAGGTCTATATGTTGCAATCTGCCAAGCAGAAGGCGATGGTTAACGAGGTTGAAGGTCATATGGTATGAATGATAAGGGCCCCCTCAAATTCACAAGATGAGGCAAGTAGTTGACAAACTACTGCAGGGGGCCTCAAGGATTTGTTGTAAATGTACTGTAGGCTCTAAGGGAACAACAACAGTTTTGAACAATTATGCTTGTAAAAAATGTGAAATTGCATCTGGTCCAGTGGACTTATCTGTTTTTATGTTTCTGGGTGCTGTTAAAAAGGTGAACTTTCATCTAGTCCAGTGGACTTATCCTACTAAGTCCAGTTATGACTTACATAAGTCATGCTATGTACATAAAGTTGCCAGGGCAGAAGGAGAGGAGTAAGGAGTGTGCTAGTGGAGGGATGTTAAGAATTATAAGATTTAAAAGTGTGGGAGGTGGAAGGGCATGGAATTACACCACAGTGGGTGGGGAAGGGTTTTTATGTCATTTAAAGACCACAATTTGCTTATTTTTCACCAGTGTTATTGCCCAAATTTGCACAGCAGAGTTACATGAATTGCCCAATTGTCGCACGAATTGACAATTCCTGTAGCTTCACTTCACAAATTTGGACAATTTGTTGGATAAATAAATACACAAATTGTAATCAGCATCAAATCAAACTTTCAGAAGTCTGGGAATTTTTTTCACAAAGTGTATTCCAGCAACTTCGCTCACCTCTAGTTATAACCCAGCTGGCCAAGAAAAGCCATTTATCTGCCTTGATATTTTCTGTGAAATTTAATGTGCAGCTAGATAATGTAAATCTGTTCTAAATCTGTATTCAGTTTACAATATTTCTGTATCATTTGTCCCACCGTCTCTCGGACCTCCTTTTAAATCTGGATAGCTCAATGGAGCTTTCTCTTGGTAAAACAAATAAAATACAAATATCTGTGATGTCACAATGAATCAGGTCCCAATACTGATGATGTATGATGGGGGAATAGTTATGTCAAGTAAAATACTATTTTCATATCGTACCTAATACTCTCATGTAGAAAACTTTCAAATGAGAAAAAGATGTCTGACCACATGACCACCAGATCAGTGCCCCTCTTGCACCAGCTTGTCACAGACCTCCATTCTAGTTTATCCCCTATTGTGTCCTGCACCCACACTCAACTCTCTGCATAACTGGCATGCTCTGAGCACCTGAAACTGTGAGCTGAATGTCCCTAGTCCCCTTGAATCAAGTGAAAGGATGACTTCTTGAACCTCAAGTGAAATGCAGTCTTGTTTTCCACTCTTTACTGCATTGCTTTCCAGTAAAAAGAAATATTACTCAGCTCAGATCAGCATTTAAAGCATCTCTCTTCATACTGTAACAAAGGTTGTCTCTGAAATGTGCAAAATTCCCCTTTAGCAATGAACAACCAGTCTCTAATATCATAATAAATAGTTGCTGTTGATTTTCAATATATAATCCAAAGTAAACAAGATTAAACAGCACAATGAGGAATAACATATGAAAATAACAATTTTAAATAAAAAAGGCAAGTACTTAAAGCTAGACTGATTTAGGCTTAAACTTGTAGGCAGAAATGTTGCTTTAATAAATTTGAAATGGGTGACTGACAAAGTCCAGTGCTGGTTCCACAAAACTATCTCTCATTAAATGCCAAAATGAATGTCTAACTGATGGCAGAGAGTGACTAGCAAGGCTCCAACATACCTCAGTCTTCAAGACTCTGGGTTGTGTCTTGAAAGTGATACCCACTTCAAGTACTTAGGGGTGTAACCAGACCTGAATCTCATCTTTTCCACCCACACTGGTGACATGCATATGAAACGCTCTCTAAGCCTGGTGCGCTATGCCACAACAGATCCTGCCTCCCCATCCTGATCTGCCAAAAGATCATCCTCAAGTTGATCTTGCTAGTGTTTGACTATGCAGATGTAGTTAACAGTGTTGACACAAAGTCTACACTTGAGGCCGTAACTCCTTTCTCATTCCTTCTGCTGCTTTACTTTAAGCACTCTATCTTTCATCCATCACTGATCTCTATGCAAATATCACTTCCTTCCCTTGAGGTCTGACATTTCTCACACTGTTCCTCCTTCACGGTCAAGTACTGACATGTCACTGTTCCTATTTACCACTCCTCTTTTCTTACCCTAACATCCTGTGCTCCTCTCTAGTTATGCAATGTGCATTCATATTTTTCACTGTAAATCTGTAGCAGGCCTGTCTGCTTTCTCTATCTGCCTTCCAACACTGGAATCCTTCCAGCACTTTCAAAAACACTCTTAATAGCACATGTCTTAAAAGCATACACCTACAGCCAGCCATCTTTATCTTCTCTCCAGCACTGCATCAACTCTTGCCCTCGTTACCACTCCCTTCTTACATATTGCACTACCTGCCCTATTGTATAGCTTAAAATTCAGTGTACTCTGTAATTTTGTATTTTCACAGCCCCATGATTTGTTACAAGCATCTTGCCTTTGCAGCCTGCATACTTACCTAGGTGTTATCTTTGGTACCCCTTTACCGTATTTTATGCACTTTTGTTGCATTTTTTTCTGGAATTTATTAATTGAACCTTGCATTATAATGTTACTATAAACATACCTATTGTTGTCACTATATTTGTTCCTTTTATAGCACACAAGTAACTGTCACTGATGGTAAAGAGTCTGCACTTGTTTTAGGTAACAAAACTCATCTTACCACCTTTTACATGAATCAGTCCTTTTTATTTGCTTTAAAAGTGCAGTAATATATACCTTGGGCTGGGTCCAGGATCATTTCCATAAGATTCAACTTGACATTCTTCATGCTTGCACGATTATTCCATTCATTTGTTAATTTTACAAATACAAATGTATACTTTACGCCTCTCACTGATTGTCACATTCCCTGGCTCCATACCATCACGTCCCACATCACTTATGTTTTGGCATCCTATGATGTCTTTGTCAGAGTGACTGACTGTGTGAATGGACATTGTATTTAACTCAACCAATTAAAGTGATATTATACATTTAAAAAATATCTATTTCCTTCAGCTCACACACACCAAAACATTGCATAAATAGAAATACTGTAGATAAACAGGTATAAAGAGACAGAAATAAATAGAATAAATAGAGAAACCAGAACAAAAACAGTTAGTACACAGAGAAATGATAGATACCTAGATGTATATGTTCATTTCCAAAAATGCAATAGGACATGTTACATATTACTATACATAGGTTTTTCACAAAAAAGACAGCTTTCAAAAGCTATGCATTGGTGCATTATTGTTTAGTCTGTATGGTCTGATGGTTGCCAAGTTAGTAATCCAAAATGCTTCTCTTCGCAAAAGTTTTTTCACTACACCACCACTCCTGACATCCAGTTCCACTTTTTCAAAACTGCTAAATTGGAGCACTGATACAGAATGATGGTCAGCTTCCTTAAAGTGCCTAGCCATTGCACATGGTTTGTTGCCTATTTGGATTTCTGTCTTGTGCTCACCTATTCTCATTTGCAGGGCTCTTTTAGTCTGCCCTACATATAATATCCCACATGGACAGGTTAAACTGTAAACAACACCTTCTGTATTGCAGATGATGAACTGATTTTTAGTGTAATGCTTGCCACTTCTTGGATATGCAAAGGGATCAGTGTCATCAGTATGTATTGGCACAGTGGCCCAGATATTAAAAAGGGTTGCGCATGGTGCAACAGTGTTGTGCTATGCACAACTCACTGATGCGCCCAGTGCAATATTCAAAAGGAAAGGCCGCAAGATTAATCCCATGCATTCAGGCGTATCAACGTATGCAGGGGCACATCGTAGCAGGGCGTGCCACAGACACCCCTGCACAGCCCGATATTCAGCCCGGATGTGCAGAGTCATGCATGCAGACCCCTACCTGCGCCTGCACAAAGTTAAACCAAAAGGAACAAGTGATGGCCACCCACAGGTGAGCTGCCACATTGCAGGGCACAACACGGCAGCTGCCACCTGTGGGTGGCCACCCGAGTTCCTGCCGCACCTCGCGGTGCCCCCCCATGCCCTATCACGGGCATTTGTGTATAAAAATAACCCCCCCTCCAACATCCCTGATGGTCCAGTGGACTGCTATGTGCCCGATCACGGGCATTTGTGTATAACAATAACCCCCCCCACGTCCAATATCCCTGGTGGTCCAGTGGACCGATCGTTGCCTGATCGCGGGCATCTGTACACATAAAATATTCCTATTACCCTGGTGGTTTAGTGTACCCCCTTCCCACCTGCCCACTGAGCCCCACCGCCCTGCTCCCCCCCAGTCAGCTGGCAGGCGGCAGCACCCCACCTGCCTGCCGCCCGCCCCCACCAGCTGACAGCTCGGTAGGACTGCATGCCCATTGGTTCTGGCGTGAGCCAATGGGCATGCAGCTCATACCGCTACTCAGTCCAGATATGTGAAGGAATTCATTCACATATCTGGACTG
Organism: Neoceratodus forsteri; assembly: GCA_016271365.2. Classification (NCBI taxonomy): domain Eukaryota; kingdom Metazoa; phylum Chordata; order Ceratodontiformes; family Ceratodontidae; genus Neoceratodus; species Neoceratodus forsteri. The sequence continues at coordinate 737,219,802 of CM057454.1, forward strand.
AGTAGTATAGTATGGTTGCATGCACCATTGGCTCACGCCAGAACCAATGGGCATGCAGCCTTACTGAGCTGTCAGTTGGACGGGCAGGGCGGCAGGCGGTGGGGTGCTGCTGCCCGCCGCTGACCAGAGGGGAGCGGGCAGTGAGGCTCAGTGGGTGGGTGGAAGGGTACATAGATCACCAGGGTAATAGGAATATTTTATGCTGTACAGATGCCCGCGATCAGGCAGCAATTGGTCCACTGGACCACCAGGGATATTGGATGGGGGGTTATTGTTACACAAATGTCCGCTAATCGTACATAGCGTCCACTGAACCACCAGGGATATTGGACGGGGGTTCTTTAGACGGCGTCGTTCGGCGATTGGCTGCAGGGGCGCCGGTCCCCACGGCTGCTGCCTGACAGGGCGCCAGGTGCAAGTCGCTAGATCGCACACTCAGATAAAGACGGCATGCAATGGATATATAATGAGATGCAAATGGCCCCATGTGTGCCTTGCATAAATTATAGCTCCATTTGCATGTCCCCTTTGAAATATCGCAGGTGCTGTGCATGGTGCAATGGCACTTGCACTAGCGCATCTCCATGCTCCACTCTGGCCACTTGCACTGGTGCAGTGCCACTGCGCCATGCACAGTGGGATTGGCCAGGGTGTGATATTCAAAGCTGCTGCGCCATAGCGCAGCTCCGTTGAATATCGCCAAGGCCACACGCCTGCGCAACAAAGTTGAGCTGCGCCCAGGCTTGCACCACAGCCTGGCGCAGTTTGAATATCCGGGCCAGTGTGTATAATGGCCACATCTAAAATTTCCACTCAGTAATTTTGGCAGCAAGTTAGTGCTTCTCAGTTCTCTTGGCAAGATAGCATGCACTAATGTATCTCTTAAGTTCTTCCCCCTCCTATATGTTACTCTTGGAGATTCATTTGTATCATGAAACTTACAGTCACTCTTTAAAACATCCCAGTGTTTTTTGACAATATTCTTTATACATTGTGTTTTTGGCAAGAGCTGTGTTACAAATGTTTATGTCTCATAGAGCTGTGCAGAATACAAAGTTCTGCCAGCAGAATGACCATGGCATTACCATCCTGAGTCTGAGTTTCTTGGAATTTGTGTGAAAAGTCTGCAGAATTTGACACATTTTAAATTTCAGTTATGTTACTCTCATTTTGAAAATGCATCTTCTAATTATACCACATGTGTCAGGTATACAAGTACACATGGACCGCATTAGGATACCAAGCATCAGAGTCCTAGATTAAAAGAGAACTGAGATATGGGAGGCCAAACAGTTAATCACAATTTAATGTTCAGCTTTTTCTATTTTTCAAATTTCTTATCCAAATTTCTCCATTGGTTTAGAATTCAGAGAAACCTGCAACATGGGTATGTGCACCAAATTTTAAGTCGCAAGCTTTAAAGGGGGCTGTGGTATAGGTAGCCAAATATTTTGCCAACATTTTGATTATACTGTAGTTATTTAAGTATAATTTTGAAAACATTCATAAAAACGTTATGAAAGTTGCAAGTATACAGGTTATTACTACAGCTGCATATGTACTAACATACTAAAATGGCAGCAGAATAGGCCTAACAGTTTTTCGTGTCTGCTCGTTTGGTCAGCCCCCACCCTAGGAGCTGAACTTGCTGCCCCCCTCTCCCTCTCTGGCTTCTCCCTTCCCAGTCCCGGATATTCTCACTGCATTGGATTTTGCTTCCAGAACCCTTCCCCTGTACCTATCCCACCCCTTCCCCCAAACCCCTCCACCATCTCTGCCTCCACCAGCCCCCTGGGCAGTGCATTCCATGGCTCCACCACCGCCTCAGTGAAGTAGCACCTCCTCCTTTCTCCCCTGAATCTCCCTCCAGCTTCCACCCATGCCTTCTAGTTGCTCCCTCCTCCTTCCTTCTGAGCACCCTGACTGCTCCTCCCCAATTCCCCCTTCATGCACCTGAAGATCTCTATCATGTCCCCCCATCCCTTCTTTCTTCCAATGTGTACATATTTAGTTCTTTGAGCCTCTCCCCATAGGTCCTGTCCCCCAAGCCCCAAATCATGTTGGTTGCCCTCCTCTGGACCCTCTTCAGGAGTTCAATATCCCTCTTTAAGTGTGGCCTCCAAAACTGCACTCAATACTCAAGGTGCAGCCACACCAAGCAGTTATACAGTGGGAGTATCACTTCCCTCCTTCTGGAGGTGATCCCCCTAGCGATGCATCTCAGCATTCTGTTGGCCTTTGCCACTGCCCTCCTACAAGTCTCTGAGTTGTTCATCTTGACATCCACTACCACCTCCAGGTCTCTCTGAGCCATTGAGACTTGTAGCGTCCCCCCCCAGGGTGTACACTTGGCCCAGGTTTCTTGCTCCCAGGTGCAGTACCTTGCATTTCCCTGCGTTAAACCTCAGCTTCCACTTTCTAGACCACCTTTCCAGAGCCTTCAGGTCCCCCTGTAGGGCCACCCTCCCCTCCTCCCCATCCACCACTTCCCCAGTTTCGAGTTATCCACAAAGAGACTCATCTCACTCCTGACACCCTTCCTTATGTCAGAGATATAGGCATTGAACAGGAGGGGCCCAAGGACCAATCCCTGAGGGACCCCACTAATGACCCTCCTTAGGGATGAGACTATCCTGCCAACCACGACCCTCTGGGTCTGATCCTGAAGCCAATTTTCTATCTATCTGATCATCTGGTTCCCAACCCCCATTTCTCCAGCTTATCCAACAAGCCCCCCATGAGGAACAGAGTCAAACGCCTTGCTGAAGTCAAGAAAGAGGACGTCCACTGGTCTACCCAGGTCCAAGGCACTCATCACCCAGTCATAGAACTCCACAAGGTATGTCTGACATGATTTCCCTGGGATGAATCCATGCTGTCTATCGTACAGGCACCCCAACTTTTCCAGGTCCCCCCCAGTCTCTCCTTGACAATGCCCTCCATCACCTTGCCCACCACTGATGTCAGACTGACGGGCCTGTAGTTCCCTGCCACCTCCTTTGATCCCTCCTTGTGGATAGTAACTATATGTGCCACCTTCCAGTCCTGGGGCACCTACCTTGTCCTCAGAGAGATGCTGAAGAGCTCCACCAGGGGTTTCGCCGGGACATCTGCCAGTTCCTTCAGTACTCTGGGATGCAACTTATCCGGCCCCGGTGCTTTCTCTGTCTTAAGGGACCTGAGGGCTTCCCTCACTCTCTCTGCTGTGATTTCCACCTCTGCTACCTCGCCCCCCTGCTTTGCCTTCCCCCCACCTGCCAGTGATGCCCCCCTCCCCAGAACCGCCGATCGGTACTGGTCCCCCCTCCTCAGTTTCACTGTCTCCTCCCATGTATGATGCAGCCCCCCCCAATTTTCCTTGGTGAAAACTGAGGTGAAGTACCCATTTAGTACCTCAGCCTGCTCCCCTGGGTCTTGTTCACATCCCTCCCCTGTTTTAATCCTGCTAATCTGCCCCTTCACCCTTCATTTTTCCCCAATGTATCTAAAGAACCCCTTGTTCCCTCTCCTAATTTCCCAGGCCAGGTTCTGCTCCTTCCTTGCTTTAGCCGCCCTCACTACCCTCGTGGCCCTTCTGGCCATCAGCTCATACTCCCCTCGATCCCTTTCACTCATTGAGCACTTGAATTGCCTATAGGCCCCTTCTTTCCCCTCACCACCTCCTGAACCTCCCTGGTCCACCAGCAGGGTTTTCGGGCCTTACCACATTTTCATCTTACCCCTGCGCAGGTGCTGGTAGCATCCTGCACCCCCCTCCTGATGATTTCCCACCTACTGTCAGTGTCCATGTGTGGCTCAATCCCATCCAAGTGCTCCTTAAGAATCCTTCCCATTTCCTTCAAATCTGCCCCCTGAAGTCAGTTACCTTCGTCTTTGAGCAGCCTTCTACCCCTCCTAGGTTCAGGCAGAACCAGACCGTGGCATGGTCACTCCCCGCCAATGGGTCCCTTACCTCCAGGCCCCCAATCTGGTCACTGTCTGCCAGGACCACATCCAGTATCCATGCCTCCCTGGTCGGTTCCCTCACCTGCTGAGTTAGGAATGTGTCCTGAACGTCATCCAGTAACCTCTGTTCCCTGGCCACCGAGAATGTCATAGTCTCCCAGTCTGTTCCTGGCATGTTTAAGTTCCCCAACACCACCACCACCTTTCCCCTGCCCAATCTGCAGTGTCTCCCAACATCTGCCACCAGACTGTCCTCCAGCTCCTCTGCCAGTGCAAGGGGTCTATACACCACTCCTATTTTTATTCTCTTGCTCCCCATTGTTATCAAGGTGACCCAAATCACCTCCACAGTCCCCTCTGCCTCCTCCACTCCTCCACTCCTCCTATGGCAATGCAGTTTTTGACTATTATTGCTACCCCTCCTCCCCTTCCCTCCCCCATCCTTCCTGAACATGGTGTAACCCTCCAGGTTCAGGTCCCAGTCATGCCCTGCGGTGGCCCAGGTCTCAGTGACCACTGCCACATCAACCTCTCCCTCAGTTAGCATTGCCTGGAGCTCAGGTATTTTATTGCCCAAGCTCCTGGCATTTAGCAGGACTACCTTCCACCCTTTCCCTATACTTCCATTTCCCCTGCTCGTGTTCCCATTGGGATTTTGCCTTCCCACGGTCTGCACAAAGACTTGGTTTGCTGGCCAAGGCACCTAGCTTCACCTGAGCTCTTTCCTTCTAAGACTGCTTGAAAGACAGAGTAGAGAAACTTACCAGAGCAAGGGAAAAGGATTAAGACTTAGTTTGGCTAAGCAGATTTACTGTGTGGTGGTGTTTTAATTTTTTACTCACAGGGATTGCTACTGTTTGATGCTAACATTTCATTGCTTTTTCTTTTCTCTGATTCAAATTGTTGTTGCTGGTATACCTTCTTCTGCATTATTACAAGGTGTGCCTACAGGTGTGTGCTAACAGATTACTCCTGTAATCTTCTGATTCAAATTGTCTTTTGCAAGGTATATCTTCTGTTACTGCTTTATTTTTCTCTGGAGCAAAGTGTTTCTTACAGGGTATATCTTCTCTGAAATTACTGTGTTACAGGTGGAGCTTACATTTTTGTGACTTTTTTATCATTGGGCTAAGCAAAATTACTGTTTGACACTGTGTTTTATTTTATTCTTGTTTGTTGAAAAGGTTTGTTGTCTCAGAGGTGTTTCAGTCTCCTTCTCACATTGAAGGAGCTAATTCTTTTCCTCCCACAGCTCTTCCAAAGGATTAGGTGTGTATGTGGGGGGTGGAGCTGGCAAACTGTCAGTAATTTCCAACAGAAAGAAGGGTTAAAAAAGTCAGGTTAGTTGATATCTTGGAGGTAGAAGACTTGGTTTGCTGGCCAAGGCACCTAGCTTCACCTGAGCTCTTTCCTTCTAAGACTGCTTGAAAGGCAGAGTAGAGAAACTTACCAGAGCAAGGGAAAAGGATTAAGACTTAGTTTGGCTAAGCAGATTTACTGTGTGGTGGTGTTTTTATTTTTTACTCACAGGGATTGCTACTGTTTGTTGCTAACATTTCATTGCTTTATTTTTTCTCTGATTCAAATTGTTGTTGCTGGTATACCTTCTTCTGCATTATTACAAGGTGTGCCTACAGGGTGTGCTAACAGATTACTCCTGTAATCTTCTGATTCAAATTGTCTTTTGCAAGGTATATCTTCTGTTACTGCTTTATTTTCTCTGGAGCAAAGTGTTTCTTACAGCGATATCTTCTGAAATTATTACAGGTGGTGCTTTGCAGGTTTTACAGTTTTATCTAACATTAGGATAAGCTTTTCAGGGTTACTGCATTTGTTGTTGACTGATTGTTTCTGCTCTTACCTCCTTGTTCTTTCATCCATGGTTCTTCTTTTAGGCAGGGGAAGGCCCAGCCACCACCCCATCCCCAACCACCCCACGCTACACTCCTTTATAAGGTACCACAGTTGTGACATTTCCTGTGGCAGAGCAGGAAGGGGCGGATCAGTGGAGCCTCCACAAGGTGATCTCATTTACAGGGGCACTAGTAATTTAACTTGTTATAACAAGTTAAACAAAGCACAATTAAACCATTACTTGCATTTTTTTCCTTTTTTTCCTTCTAATTACTCTGACTAGGTTACAAACCCAGCAACTTATTTGGAATGGATTTCATTAACTGCAGGTACTGTGGAACAATTTTCAGAAGGACAGTCTTACAGGATTTAGGACACTGTCCTACATGCTGGGCCTTTGGAGATCTTAGGGCTCAGCCCGGCAGCATGGGCAGAGATTGCACGCCTCAAATTTCATATTGAAGAGGAAATACATTATAAGAACCACCCGCCATTTCCCAGCATCCAACAGAAAACCCGACCGCAGAGGGTAGTTGGTCCAGGAGGTTGGCAGGTGGTTAGGAGGAGCAAATCAGGTGCCCCATCACTCTCGCTCTCCAACACATTACCTCCAAAACCATATAAACACTACAACAGTATCTGCCTCTATCTCTGAAATCAAATAAAGAGGCAAAGACACTGCAGAGCAGGACACTGTGGCACAGGAGCTAGCACAACAAAACTCACCCAAATCAGGAACCAAAACAAACAAGCACAAAGGAAATCCAAAACTTCTGATCATAGGAGACTCCATGATTCGGGGAGTTGATACCCATCACCAGCCAGGGGTGATGGTCAGATGTCTCCCAGGTACATCAGCATGGAGAGACACTGACCACATTGCTAAAATTGTTCACAAAGCAGGAGAAAACACTGATGTCCTAGTACACATAGGGACTAATGATCTCGCCAGCCGGTCAGTTGTGGAGACCAAGGAACACCTGACTAGGCTGGGTGACAAACTATCATCTATTTTGTCCGGCATCTCCTTCTCTGAGATCCTGCCAGTCTGGGAGAGGGGAGCAGATGGACGGAAGGTCAGAGAAGGGGAGCTAGGGGAGCTAAACACGTGGCTCAAGGGCTGGTGCCAGGAAAAGGGATACAGATTTGTAGGGAACTGGCAACAGTTCTGGGAGCGAAAGTTCTTTAAATTTGATGGACTGCATCTGACTAAAGAGGGAGTCAGTGCATTGGGGCAGAAGTTTGACGTCTTTGCAGAATATTTAAACTAGCAAATGGGAGAGGTGCAGCTCCCATCGTCGAATGGGAAGAACACCCTCCCCTCAGCTAGTGGTCAAACAGGAATTCAGCATGTTTGCCGTTCATTTGCATCACCAGGTAAGAAAAAGGTTTGTCTCCCATCTACGCATAGGGTAATGCCAAACTTCACCCAACAACTAATACACCAAAATCTGGCCAATGGAAAATCATGTACATAAATGCTCACAGCCTGGGAAATAAGATCCCAGACCTGCAGGCAATAATGTCAGAGGCTAAACTGGACATAGTAGCAATTAGTGAGACGTGGTTTACCAGTAACCACACTTGGGAGACTTCAGTACCTGGCTATGTATTGTTCAGAAGAGACCGAGGTGCAAAGGGGGAGGAGTGGCCCTGTATGTTAATGAAAATATCAAAGCTACAGAAATTCAGAATCACATAAGGAGCCAGAAGAACTGTGGGTCACCCTGAAAACAGGAAATGGGACAGCCATAGAACTGGGGTTGTCTACAGGCCCCAAACCAGAGGGAGGACATAGACACATTACTGTTAGAAGATATACAAAACATGACAGCTAAAGGGAGGTTCTGATAATGGGAGACTTCAACATGCCGGATACAGATTGGTCAATACCAGCAGGAACATCTGCCAGAACTAGACTCATAGTGGATTCCTGCAGGAGGGCCTCAAACAACTGGTACAGCAACCCACAAGAGACAGGGCTATCCTAGATCTAGTACTGACTAACAAAGAAGGGATCACAGATCTCCAGGTAGAAGGTCACCTGGGGCCAGTGACCATCACTGGTATGGTTCAATTTGGCTACTACATCTAAATCATCCCATTCCAAGGCAAAAATATGGGACTTCAGAGGAGCTGACTTTGATAAGATGGCCAACAGAGTTAAGCTAGTCCTGGCAAAGAAACACAGGTGAGGGGTACAGGCAAAGTGGGCAAGCATTAAGGATGCAATACTTGAAGCAACATCCCATTGTGTTAGACAGAAAAGGAAGTGCAAAAGAAGAAGGAAACCACTTTGGTTCTCAAATACAGTAGCAGAAAAGGTCCGAGCCAAAAGGCTGGCCTTCAGGAAATATAAGGGAACACAGCGGGATGAAGATAGGGAGGCATACCAAACTGCCCTAAGGGAAGCAGGTAAGGCAGTAAGGCAGGCAAAGTCCCAAACTGAGGAAACTCTAGCACGAACAGTAAAAGAAGGTGACAAGACTTTCTATAGATACATTAGTGAAAGGAGAAAGTCCAGAGGGGTATTGCTAAGCTTAATGGAGAAAAGGGAGCATGTGAGGAGGAGGACCCTGTAAAGGCATCTATCCTAAATAGATACTTTTGCTCAGTATTTACTGAAGAGAAGGTGGGCAGGCCCACAGCTCAGCATCATGGACACAGGGGAGGAGGGAGCACTACTCCCTTCACAAAAGAAAGGGTCCCTACAAGAGCTTGCTAAGCTCAGGGTGGATAAGGCAATGGGACCTGATGGCATACATCCCAGGGTACTTAAGGAGCTAAAGGAGGAACTAGCAGAGCCATTAGCAGAATTGTTTAGTGAGTCTCTGAGCACAGGAGAGGTCCCAGAAGACTGGAGAAGGGTTTATGTGATCCCGCCCACAAGAGTGGTAGCAGGGAGGGGAGGAGGGAACTATAGACCGTCAGTCTTACCTCAGTAGTGGGCAAGATTATGGAGGCACTCTTAAGGAAAGAATAGTGCAACACCTGGAATCCATAGGGCACAGGATCCAAGACAGCATGGGTTTACAAAGGAAGGTCCTGTCAAACTAATCTCATAGATTTCTTTGTCTGGTAACCAGAGTGGTGGACCAAGGGGAGCAGTTGATGTCGCTTACCTTGACTTCAGCAAAGCTTTTGACACTGTTCCACATAGAAGATTGATAAATAAGCTGGTAGGTCGGTGGGTCAGAAGTTGGTCAACTGGGTGGCAAACTGGTTGACGGGCAGAAAACAGAGTGGTGGTAAATGGTATACAGTCAGAAGAGATGCAAGTCACAAGTGGGGTACCTCAGGGATCAGTCCTGGGGCCAGTCCTCTTCAACATCTTCATTAGTGACCTTGCAGATGGACTAGAGGGTAAGGCTTGTCTGTTTGCAGATGACACCAAGATCTGCAACAGAGTAGATGATCCAGATGGGGTGGGCAGAATGAGAAGAGATCTGGATAAATTAGCAAAATGGTCAGAAGAGTGGCAACTGGGATTTAATGCAAAGAAGTGCAAAATCATGCACATAGGGAAGAGAAACCCTGAAGCCACCTATAGGCTGGGAGGGGAGTTGCTAGCAGTCACAAAGGAAGAAAGAGACTTGGGCATCATCATCACTGATGACCTGAAATCATCCAAGCAGACCTCTAAAGCAGTAGGTAAGGCTAGGGGTGTTAGGGTGTATTAGTAGGGGTATCACAAGTCGTAAGAAGGAGGTAATAATCCTTCTGTACAAGACACTGGTTAGGCCCCATCTGGAGTACTGCGTGCAGTATTGGAGGCCACACCTTCACAAGGACATTAACCAAATTGAGGCAGTCCAGAGAAGGGCAACTAAAAAGGTGCAGGGACTGCATCAGAAGACATATGAGGACAGATTAACGGAGCTCAATATGTATACCCTTGAGCAAAGGAGGAGAGAGGTGATATGATCGAGGCATTCAAACACCTTAAGGGCATAAACAAGGTGAAAGAGTCTAACATGTTTAAATATAAGAAAAATAGCAGGACAAGAGGACACAGCATGAGACTAGAGGGAGGCCGATTAAGGGGGAATGTGAGGAAATTCTTTTTCACAGTAAGGGTGGTGGATGCATAGAATGGCTTACCACAAGAAGTGGTGGCTATGAATATAGTGCAGGGCTTCAAACAGGCATGGGACAGGCATAAGGGAGCAATACAAATGACTATGAATAGATAGGCCACTGACAGAGCAAAGGCCGATGGCACATTTATAAGGTAGAAAAAGAAAAGGGCAGACTGGATGGGTCTTGCGGTCCTTATCTGCCATCAACTTCTATGTTTCTATGTTTCTATGTTTCACCATACCAGCTGAACTTTTCCCACATTCCTCCAGCTCCCCAGGGGGGTGGAGACAGAGTCCCTCCTTTATCGGACCCCCCCCTACAGCCTTTTCTCCCATCCCTCCCCCCTTCACAAGTTTAAACCCCACCTTTCACTAACGAACCCCTCTACTTTCAACTTAAGGATTTCCTTCCCCTCTGAATTGAGATGGAGCCTATCTCTAGCATACAGCCCCTTATCCTTCCAGGTCTCTCCCCAATCCCCCATCAACCCATACCCTCTGGCTCCACACCACTCCCTGAGCCGCTGGTTTATCTCCCTAATCTTCCTTTTGTGTTCCCCACTAGCCCTTGGCACCGGCAGGACTTCCAAGAAGGAAATCACGCATCCTATGTCATGACAGACCCTGGCAAACTCCCTGAACCTTGTCTGTATCTCTAGCTCACTGTTACCCTCAATGTCATTGGTACCCAGGTGGACCAGTATGTCTGGGGAACCTCCACAATCCTTTGCCAGCTGAAATACCTCATGCTTGGCCCTGTGCACCGTTAGTCCAGGGAAGCATTTTATTCTAACTGGGCAGGCTTCCCCTTCCCTATCCCATTTGATGCCCCTGATCATGGCATCACCCAACAGGAGTACTCTGACCACTCTTTTTCCTCCATTTCCTCCCCTTCCATGTCCCTCATCCTTTCTACTGGCCCCTTCACCCAGCTAGCCCCTTGCTCCTCCCCCTATCTGGTTGCTACCTCCGGCCCCCTCCTTTCTTACCCTGGCCTCCCCTTCCCCTCTGATCCTATGCCTCTCCTCCTTCTCCTGAGTATCCTTTTGTACCCCGCTACCCCCGTCATTGCTCGTGACTGGTCCTTCCCCCCCATCTGCTAAACTAGCCTGGCTCATTATCCCTTCCTTCCTTCCTGTCTCCATTCAGCCCCTCCATTCCTCTCATGCTCCCTTGGCCTAAATCCTCAGCTCCCTTTACTGTATCTTCCTTGTACTTCTGGTCCTTCTCCTTGCCCTTTCCTCTCAACTGGTCCTTCTCCTTGCACTTTCCTCCCTCTACCCCTTCCTCCTCCTGCTCCGATCCCCTGCTCCCCCTGTTTTCCAACATTCCAAGTTCCCCCCATTCCTCCTGCTATCCAGCCCCTGGCTCCTGCCCCCCACTCCCTTTCCATCTCTAACTGCCCCTGTCATGGCTATATTGCCCTCCACATCCTCAAGCAGAAGAAGATAATTGAAGCGGTTACTGAGCTTAAGGTCCGATCCACCTCCCCACCTTGCTTCCTTCTGCCCAGCCCCAACCCACTGCCTGCTTCCCTGAGAATGTCCTCCCTTTGGCCCCCCTCTGTGAGGGTCCCCAGATACCTGCCTGCTTCCTCAGTAGTGTCCTCCTTTGGGGCCCCCTCTGTCAGGGTCCCTATGTGACTCCAGAGTACTCTCCTGCACTCCTTTCCCTATGCCCCCGCCCTTAGTGGTCGGTGAAACCCTGTGGGAGAGCCTTTGCCCTATTCCCCATCTATACCTCCCCCCTCCCTCCAGCTGCCTTCTAATTCCCTCGACCTCCTCCCTAAGCTGTGCCAGCTGGTAGCACACTGGGAACCACCGAACCTCCAAACCCAGTCCAGTATCATGGCCACCCCACACACTGCACACCCCACCACCCTTCCAAAGATGCCGGCCCTAATGACGTGTGGTCATGTATCCAGTTTCAGATTTATAGTTCCAAAAGTGCCTGAGTTATATACAGATAAAACAATCATTACATTTCCCACAAAAAAATAAATAAAATGTCAGACTTTGAGCACCTATTATTTTGCAACAATGCATCATATTGCCATGATACAGTATTTGCAAGACCGTTAAAACTCATATTGACAAGTATTCATTCCAAATTTCAGATCTGTAGCTCAATAGATGGTTGAATTATGACCAACTTTATAAATTTCAAAAATTCCACTGAATTTCACATTTTAAATTTTAGTTATTTTTGTTAAATTTTCAAAGTACATATCCAAGTGATACCAAATCTAGCAGGTATACAGGTACTAATGGCTTTTATAAGTATGCCAGACTTCAGAGTCCTCGATTAATAGAGGGAGAACTGTGGGCGGCGGCCAAATTTTAATCAAAATTTATTTTAGTTATTTCCATCTAATTTTAAAAATTATTATCCAAACGTCTCCACAGTTTCGGGACATAGAGAAATGCTTGACATGAGTATGTGCACCAGGTTTCAAGTTTCAAGCTTTAAAGGGGGCTGTGCTATAGGTAGCCAGTTTGTTAAAATGTCAGTTATAGTCATTGTAGTACAATTTTGAAAGCATTCATTGAAATATAGTAACATTTTGCAGGTGTAAGAGTCATTACTACATTTATATTCTGTGTGTACCTAGTTTCACATTTCTAGCTCCAAACATACCGAGTTCTATTTAGATAAAATGTTTCATGAAATTTCGCACAAAATAAGCTGACAGACTTTGAGTGCCTATAATTTTGAGACAACGAGTCCTTATGTCATGGCATTATGCATACTGTTAGAGCACCTATAACCCAGTAATCATGTCAAATTTCTGATCTCAAGCTCAATGGACAGCTCGGTTATGACCAAACTAATAAATTCAAAAATTCTGACAAAATTCCATGGAATTTCACAGAATTTCATGGAATTATGTTGAAATTCTGCACATTTGGGATTGTCTCATTATGCACAGCTCTAGTGGCTCCTTTTTTTGAAGTTCTGTTCTTTGCCTCCATGACGTCTAGGAGTTCTGACATGGCACAGAGATTATATGAGAGGAAATATAATTTTGCTGAAGTTCGGAGCCCTTATAAAAATGCCAATAGGCAAGAACTTATCAAAAATATTTAATGGAGGCAAAGAACAGAACTTCAAAAAAAAAGAGCCACCAACATTTGTAACACTGTATAGGGAACATTGTCAAAAAACACTGGGACATTTTAAAGAGCGACAGTCAGTCTGACAACATTTGTTTCATAATACTCCATGTTTAAAGCACTTTAAAAGGTTTTTGCACACAGATATTCAGGAATCACCATTTCCATACTCCTAACATACAGCACACCATATAACATAGCAATTCCATGTGCCTCATTCTATGTATCCAAGTCACCAATTTCATTTGTAATGCAGTATTCTGCATGTCTGGTCCAGTTGTATTCCCTGCTCTCATTATCACTTCTACAAGCATGTCTAGTTATGTAAAGTATTACAGAAGGAAGAGGAAAATGTAAATAAAAAGACAGTGAAAAGGAATAGGGGCTAGTAATTTGACATTCTATAACCTAAACTAAAACAGGACAGAACAAAATAGATTAGAGTAGAATACAATTAAGCAATAATGCACAACAGGGTGTATGTTGTGTTGGGATAACGTCACGCCTGGGGTGATTAGGCATGAGGCCACAGGCCGAGTGTGACTAATCACCCCAGAAGTAACGTTATTCCAGCACAACACGCACCCAGGACTACATTATTGCTATTATACAATGGCTCATTTGTAGAAAAATTAAGAGAAAATGAGAAAAATATGTTTACAATGCTTTTTTTCCCACATTTTTTCTTAGGGTAGTTATACATATTGAAAAAATAGACCACAGTTTCCATTGTCTGCAGCAGGTGATGCTGCTATGTCTCTGTGCTGTATTTTGTTTTAGGTATCTCTTTGCCTGTTTGTGTCTGAATAGGCCTCCCAGCGTATTCATCTATTGTGCCCTGCCACATCAGTCTACCAGGTAAATTATTGAAACTGTCTACTGTTCTGCTGTTTTTTAGTTGTGTTTGTGTGGCCACGATTCGCTGACCAAAGGGTTCCTGAAGTGGACAGCTACCTGCTCAGCTTTTAAAATACTGCTCGCTCTGCTTATGTCTTTGTATGGTTTTGAATGAGAGAGCCTGACCGAGTAAGAACTGAAAATAAGAGCCATGTGCTGTATATTTTAAGTTCAGTCTTTTGTTCAGTGGAAAGGTGAGTAAAGGCAGCTTAAGGAGAACCAGAAAATAGTGTGGGTTGATTTAAAAGTTCTAATGGCTGCAGAGAGATGTAATCAGTACAGGAAAAGAACAGCCATGCACTGTCTCAGAAGAAGCGCGCACGTGCTCCATTATTTACAGCAGCTGCAGTATTAAAAAAAGAGGAAAATACAGAAAACAGTGAGGAGAAGAGAAGAAAAATATGTTTGGGGGATTAGTGCGTCAAGTAGGAGTTGGTTGACAGTGTATGTAGTTGTGGCGGCAAGTGACTTGGGACAATAAATGCAGGTTGAGAGCAGGAATTGCTGTAGCGGGCTGCCGACTGGCGATCAGCTGGCTGTGTGGAGTGAACCCCGTTACGGTTGATGAGGTCATCAATGTACTGGGACTAGACCCATGATGTTGTCCTGAGATAACATCATGGGTCCATTCCCATACTGACCAATCTGAGCCCAGCATTTTTGCTTGCCATTGTATAATAGTATGTAATGTTTGGTCATGAAAGATGCTGTGACAGTTCATTACCAGATGCATCCTGGGGAGTGGGGAACATGACCAGTTTTATTGAAGCAATGGTGGTCAGAACCCTGGAGAAAATGCCCTACATTTACAATAAGTGCTATGGGATCTTTAAACTTCCATCTTGACAGCCACCAGATGGGCAAAAGAGAGCTTAGTTTAATGTCTTGAGGTAGCAATTCTCCCCCTTTCCGGTTAACATAGCCTAACACTAGCCTACCCTACACTCAATTAGGCACTTATAACCTACCCCTATACCCCAATTATATGCACTTTAGTCTACCCTGTCATCTCTGTTTGCCTCAAAAATCGTGTTCTGCCTGTGTTTCTCCACAAATTTCCTTTCTTCCATTCTGCCCTCCATAATTTGTCATTCCCTCCTTCCGTTCTTCCTCTCTTTCCTCCAATCACTCTAAATTTTGAATATCGATGTTAAACTAATGGCTACCAATTACTATTGTGCCACCTTACCATCTAGTGCTACATACTGTTGCCAAGTTATTATATGTGTTCCAGTGTTACCAACTGTCACCAATTGTTGCCAAATTGCTATCTGTGTCTTCATTTGTATGATAGTTAACTGTTGCATTGTTAGCCAATAAGATCCACCTGTAATCCCTCCTGCTCTCATTGTATGCAAGCAAACAAATTGTATTCCAACATTATAACATTTCTCTGTATTCTATCCCATTGTTCCCTACCCCGCAGGTCATACCGGGAGATGAATAACTTGTTGCTCAGCGTGCCTTCCTGCTGAAACATTTCAATAAATAAATTCAACCCTGAAAATCCCTCCTAGTGTTGCTCTACAAAGTCAGTACTGGATACGCCCAAGTTCCTGATATGGGACTAGAATCCAAGATCTTCAGATCTGCTAACTCCAGAGGCAAGCATGCAGTCTACTGAGCCACTGACACTGCACAGTTTGGTTTTATACAGTGTGTTCATATGAACTGTATCCCACAGTGACGGCATTTCAGCCCTGCTAGTGCATACAAGGCCACATTCAGTACTAAACACTAATTTTAGTTATCAAAAGATCCAACAGAACACCTCCCATTTTCTTTCTAAAATATTCATTTGAAAAACTCACCACCAGACCAAATAACCACTTCAGGTATTTTTTTATTTTGTAGGGCACCCAAGCATCTCCATATAACATAGATACACATAAGCATAGAATATTTAATCAGAAAAGGACTGGCAGGCCCTTCGAGTCTGCCCTATTATTCCCTGCCTATTCTGACATCTCAGACCCTATTTGGTCACTGACATCCCTCCTGCCTCCCTTTCCTCTACTTATGCCCATGTATCTAACCCATGCATGCATGAAACCTCTTCTGGCAAGCTGTTTCAGCCATCCATCACCCTTTCTGAGAAGAAATATTTCCTCACATTCTTCTTAAACTCCCACCCCCCCCAACTTCATTGCATGCCCTGTATTCTGGTGCTTTTCCTCATCTGAAAGCAACTCCCCATCTGTACCTTGTTCACCACTGTGAGGTACTTATAGGTCTCAATCATGTCCTCTGTCATTCCTCTCAACCAGGGAGTACATGTTGAGATCCTGCAGCCTCTCTTCATATGGCTTCTCATGCAACCTCTGCACCATTTTCTTAATGATCCTCTGGACCACCTCTACCGTGTCAATGTCCCTGTTGAGGTGCATCTCCAGAACTGAACACAGGACTCTGGTTGGGGTCTCAAAAGTGAGTGATACAGTGGCAGCACCACCTCCCTTCTCCTGCTAGAAATCCCCCTCCCTGTTCACCCTAGCCTTGCCTACTGCCTTGTTACACTGCTCTGCTCCCTTGAGATCCTCAGATGCAGTTACCTCTAGGTCCCGTTCTTGCTTGGTGACTGTAAGTACCCTCCAATCATATACACAGCTCCTGGGTTTCCCCATCCCATGTGCAAGACTTTGTACTTTTTGGTATTGAAACCCAGTTGCCAGACCCTAGACAACTCCTCTAATTTTTCCAGAATCTTTGCATTCTCTCCACCTCTTCCTGAGTGTCCACCCCATTGCAAATGTTTGTGTCACCCGCAAAGTGACACACCTTTCCCTCCAGTTCCTCAGCAGTCACCTATGAAGACATTGAAGAAGATAGGTCCCAGTACTGATCCCTTTGGCACCCTGCTAATCACTGACCTGTCCCCTGAGTGAGTGCCATTTACCACCACACTCTGCCTCCTATTCCTCAACTGGTTTGATACTCTGCTTACTACTTTCTCCCTAAACCCCAGGCTGCTTAGTTTCTTAACTAACCTACTCTGTGGCACAATGTCAAAGATCTCACTGAAATCTAGCTAGGCTACATCCCCTATCCACATCTTTAGTCAACCAGTAAAGGAAATCTATGAGATTTGCTTGGCATGAACACCCATCTGTGAAACTGTGCTGCCAGTGGTCCTGCAGCCCGTATGTCTCCAGGTACTCCATCAGGCTGTCCTTCAGCAGGGTCTCCATTAATTTCCCCATCACTAATGTGAGACTGACTGGCCTGTAGTTGCTAGCCTCCTACTGCTGCTGTTGTGCAAAAGACCCAAATTGGACCATCTCCAGTCATCAGGAACTACTCCCCATCTCCACTGAGGTGCTAAGTAATATCGCCAAGAGGTGAATAGCACTGTGTTCCATTTTTTTTAGAACCCTTGGGTAAAGCCCAGTCCAGTGGCACAGAGGGCTGAGGCACTGGGCACCTAACCTCGCACCACACTGGTGACCCAAGTTTGGGAATGAGCTCGGGGCATCGGAGGCTGGCTGGGGTGGTACGCAGCTGGATAGAGTGGCTGAAAGGCAGCTGTCTTCTCCGGGGAGGATCTAGTGCATCCCTCGGTGCAAGTCTGCCTCCTGGTGGAGGCCAAGGGGTGGAACAGCCGAAGGGAGCATATGCATTAGGCCGTGGGGTGGGTGGATGGGGTTGTCACTGGGGCTGTAGTACACATGTGCACCTCCACACACATGCATCTCTACTCCTGGGGCCCCGGGTCAAAGGGGAGAAAATGGAGGAGAAAAATTTCCCAGTGGTTAGATGAAGCCCCGACCCTCCACAGGCACTGCTCGGCCGGGCATAAGGTAAAACCCCAGCACCCAGGAGTCGGAGCGGGGGGGCAGTCGGGCCGATGGGGGCTCCCGGGGGAAGGTGCATAAATCATCCAAAAAAAAAAAACCCTTGGGTAAATCCCACCCAGTTCTATCACCTTGTTCTCCTTTAGGACTTCCAATCACTTTTGGACTTTCTGTTCTGAAAATTGACTTGTGTACTCTTTGCCCTCCCCCCAGTGCCTGCTGAAACATATTTGTCTGTCCCTTCCCCCCTCCACTGTGATGATCTAGCAAAAGTACTCATTTAAAATTTTAGCTATTTCATGATCTTTGTCTGCACAGTCTCCCCAGCCCTCCAAATTCTCACTATCCTACCCAGTACTTCGCTTTTTTCACTCATGTACCTGAAGAAAGTCTTATCCCCTTTATTGACCTCCCTGATGATTCTCCCCTCAGTTTGTTTCTTAGCTGTCCTCACCCTCCTTCCTGTTTCCCGTTGCTTTTCCAGAAATACCTCCCTGTCCACCTCTGTGTAGATCTACTTGTACTTCCTAAATGCTATTTTTTTTTTCTCCTTCAGCATAGCAGTCTCTTTTGCCATCTTCTCTTGTTTATTTCCTTCAAAAAGCATGCCATTGCCTTAGTTATTCCCTCCTTGACCATTTTCCATTGGATCACCACTCCTCCCTGAACCCCCCCCCTTCGAGGTAATTACCAGAGGCAGTCTCTCATTTCTTTAAAATCTGCCCACCTGAAGTCCAGGACCCTCATCTTGGTGCATTTTTTCTCTTGCTTAATCCGTATGCCAAACCACACATTACAGTGATTACCTGTACCCAGGAGACAACCCACTGTGATATTTGCAATGCTGTCTCTGTTTGTAAATGCCAGGTCCAGCACTGCTCTGTCTCTAGTGGGTTCTGTACTGCCTGAGAAATGCTCCCTGTAGGGAGTTGAGGATGGCCCTGCTTCTTGTTGTAGATGTGGCCAGAATGCTCCAGTCCACATCCGGTGGATTAAAGTCCCCCATATTCAGTACTTCCCCCTTGCTTGCTATTCTGCCAGTGGCCTCCCCCAAAGCCTTATCTAACTCTTCCCCCTCTGTTGGTGGTCTATGAACCACCCCCTGTGGATAAACACCCCGGATCCTGTCACTAAGCTGAGCCATAGTACCTCCAGACCTTCTTTATCCCTCTTGTGTTCCTTTATCTCTGTGGCCTTTATACCTTCCCTCACATGTAAAGCAGCCTCCCCTCCACCTTTCCTCCCTGTCATTCCAGAACATGGTGTAACCAGCTATGGCAACTTTCCAGCTGTGTTGTGGAACATGACTCTGTTATGATCACCAGATTCAGGTCTACCTCCTCAATGATTGCTTCAAGGTCAGGAAGTTTATTTCCTATGCTCCTTACATTAGCATATATGGCTCTCCACTCCTTTTGTTCCTCTTGTGACAGGGTTAAGTTAGGCCCTATCCCATGTGTGTTATGTAGGAGGGAATCTGAAGCAAGGATGCTATGACTATTAGACTGCGCAGTCACAGCTTACCTTTACTTGCTGTACTTTTTAATTTCTACCTTACTTATGTTTGTATTGTAAGGCATATGTATGAAACTAGGTTCCCTAATGTATAAACAAGAGATAGCTGAAATGATCACAGAGGCAGCTGTGACAGAGTGTGACCTCAGACTGATGCAATTTGTCAGAAAACTCTGGCCAGCAACTAACTGGGTCACAATGTCATACCTAGCAATGGACAACTACAAAAAGCCTGTCTTACTGTGAAGATGTGTGTGCAGAGATGGATTTTCAACAGAGACAGGAAAGGCTGCTTATGTCCTTGTGGAGAGATTGATTTGAAGAGAGAGACTAGAGGAAACATGTTGATTTCATGTCTTGAATTGTATTCAAATTTGCTGAAGAAGGAGAAGAGATGCTGCAGTGTTTTCTGATTAATATTTTTCTTGTGATTTAGAATAATAATTCACCACTGGTGAATGTTCTACAATTTCTCCTGGACTGCTCATGTTTCCTGACCAAGGGCTCCATTATATTTAGTGTCCGAGGTATCTGGATGAGTTACACCTGGTTTCATTCTGTGTCAGAAGCCACACCACATCCAGATGCCTCTCCATATTAAATATAATGGATGCTTAGATCAGGAAATATGAGCAGTCCAGGAGAAATTGTAGAAAATCCACCAGTGATGATTTATTATTCTAAATCACAATAAATAAATAAATCAGAAACATTTCAGCATCTCGTCTCCTTCTTCAGCAAATTAGATGACAATTTAAGACATGGAATCAGCATGTCTCCTCTCATAGAAGAGTCAAGAAGTGCTTGGGCATCACCAATGGTGATTGTGAATGTGGGGGGGGGGATGTGCCTTGATTTTAGAAAAATTATTCAACTGTCTGAATTTGACAGCTGTCCTATGCCCAGAACAGATGACTTGGAAGACAGTTTTGGAAGTGCCAAGTACATCAGTACCCTCAATCTTACCAAGGGTTACTGGCAGATTCCCCTAGCAAAAGCATCCAAGGACAAAACTGCATTTCCAGTGCCTACTGGATTCTATCAGTTCACCACCATGTCATGTGGGTTACATGGTGCACTTGACACATTCCAGTGGTATATGGATGTAGTCCTGGCCCCACACTTGGGTTATTGTGTGGCTTATCTAGCTGATATCATAGTGTACAGTCCAGATTGGAAGAGCCATCTGGATCACCTATGATCAGTTATCCAAGCCATCAAAAATGCAGGTCTGACCATTAATCCTACCAAATCTGCATTGAGCATGCAGGAAAACAGATATTTGGGGTATATTTTGGGAAGCTGGGAGGTAAAACCAGACATTTCTAAGACAGAAGCTGTAGCTAACAGCCCTGTCCCTAAAATAAAAAAACATGTCAGGTCATTCTTAGGGCTGGCTGGTTACTACTGGAGATTCGACCCCACTTTGCTCAAATACAGTAGCTGCTCCCCTCACTGAACTTACAAAGAAAATATATCAGAATAATGCAAAATGGACCCTAGAGAGTGAAGAAGCTTTTAGGGCCATTAAGGCTGCATTATGTTCAGCCCATGTTTTAAAAAGCCCAGACTTTGAAGAGCAATTTCTATTACAAACAGATGCCTCAGAAGTAGGCCTAGGTGTGGTCCTTAGCCAGAATATAAATGGGAAGGCGCATCCCATTCTATATGTCAGCAGGAAGTTGCATGGCAGGGAGAAAAGGTACTCCACCATTGAAAAGGATGCCCTAGCGGCCAAGTGGGCAATGGAGTCCCTTAAATTGTATTTGCTAGGAGTTGACTTTGTGCTCAAAACTGATCATTATCCTCCCTGTTGGTTGAATCAAATGAAGGATAAAACTCCCAGGATCACAAGACCTGGCATTACAGTCATTCAAATTCAAAGTGATGCATGGACCTGGGAATGAGAAAGTCACTGCAGATTTTTATGTTGGCTTGCCGTGCTTACGCGCAAGTCAACATCTTGGGAGAGTGCAGATTTGGAGGTGCAGCCACTGTTGAGCGAATGCAGAGCACACATCAGTAGGTGTGTCCCTCATTCCCCAATCAGCCTGCATGCCAGTACCACACCATGCATGCTAATGTGGCGAGCACATCTAAGGAAAGGTCCACTGCAATCTGAGCAAAGCTCATCAGATGCAGCGGGCCCTTCCTGCGTGCTGCCACATTAGCATCATGGTGAGGCGCCGCTCAACTGCCAACTTCGGGGTGCCTAATTCCCCAGGCAGCTTTCTGTGATTACAGAAATTTGCCGACTGGGAGCCTACTCCCTGGCCGGGGTACAGAGCTCCCCATTTCTGATATGCTGAGGGGGTGCCTAACACACCTTGGTTCTTGCCTCCCCCACTTTCATTGTGTGCCAACAGGCGAGACCACTCCCTAGTGACATAAATCAGCCCCTCCCCACATTTCTTATATGCCGAGAGGGGTGCCTAATCCCACTGCTCTTGCCTCCCCCACTGTCATTGTGGTGCCGACAGGGGTGCTCAATTCCCGCCAGCATAAATTTATTCCCCCATTGTCTGCCGATGAGGGTGCCCAATCCCGTGCCGGTTGTGCAACACCCCAAAACAGTTAGGTGGCACACTGGGAGCCCACCCCAGTGTGCCAAGTTCCTGAAAAGAAAAACTGTCCCACGATGTTAGTTTTTTTTTTCTTCCTGCAACAAAAAGGTCCCTCATAGTCTCCTGCCCCCACCCGCACTCCACCCACTGTGCACCCTGCCTCCCACACCCTCTCACCCCATACTTACCTCTGGAGTCTGGCGATGATCTTCGGTGGACGGAACACGCCTGCACTCTTCAAAGCCGACCGCGAACTGAGGAAATGCCAGTAAGCTGTATAATGGAATGAATAGGGTTTTTTCAACTTTGCTGCATATCTCGGGCATTTGTTGGAATTTTGGCACCAAATTTTCAACATGGGGTTTTTGGTGCCCCTCCTCATGAATTCTATTACTGTCACGGCATTAATTGGCTTCGAAAGATGATTTCGCAGTCACTGCGTGAAATCACCTTTCAGGACCCATTTATGAAATGACAGTACCAGTGTTCATGAGGTGGCCTCTCAAAAAGCCTATGTTCCAAATTTGGTGAAAAAAATCCAACAAATGCCTGTTTTACGAGCGTGCATCGCGCAGTTGCTATGCAGGCTCATAACTTCGCGCATTCGCAATATTTTAATGCCGGATTTTCAGCATTGCCATTTTTGTACACCTCCTTGTGAACAGTACAGCTGTCATTTACCACATCCTGCATGAAATGTGTTTCCGCACTTACGGCGCACAATAGCGCAGTTGCTGTGGGACACCAGTGTTTGGGCCAGATTATGAAAATGACAGTGACACAGTTCATGAGCAGAGGTTCTAAAATGCATATGTTGAAAATCTGGTGATGATACTCCATAAAATGACTGTAAGCATGAAGCTATGCAGTAGATTGCACGACGCTTCATACCGCTTGCATTTGTGATATTTTCATGGATTTTCACCATTGCCATTTTCCACACCTCTTGATGAACAGTACAGCTGTCATTTCACATATCCTGCCCAAAATGTGTTTTCGCGCCACGGCGCAGAATAGCGTGGTCGCTGTGTGAAATCACTTCTTGGGACACTTTGAGGAAATAACAGTGACACTGTACATGAGCAGAGGTGCTAAAATGCCTATGTTGAAAATTTGGTTCCGAACGCCCATACAATGGCAGTGTTCCAAGCGTGCATTGCATATTTCCCACGCACCCTTGTAACTTCAGAAGACCCCAATGCACACCGCGACACTTGTCAGTGTCTGCAGGATAAGGAGAGGTGAAATGGCATGGGCACTATGGCCAACACCCAAAGGGACACCCCGAAGCCTGTCAGTCTCTGCAGTGTGGGGTTGGGTTGGCATCAGTTCAATACTTCACTGCCATTCCTATTATGCATCTCTCTAACTCCTGCACTACCAATGCCAATGCCAACAAGCCAACATTCGGCATTGACAAATGCTTGTTTGTTACGGTATGGTTCAGGAATTAAGAAATTAGAAAAGTTAGAGAAGGAAGAAAATAATGATATATAGGGCATGCATGTGATGAGAATGAAGGAAGGTTTTGGAAAACTGTTTTAAAGAGAAAAAGAGGAAAAAATGTCCTTCTTAAAGAGGGGTGTATATGTGACAGGGTTAAGTGAGGCCCTGTTCCATTTATGTTATGTAGGAGGGAATCTGAAGCAAGGATTCTACTACTGTCTTTACATGTTCTGACTTTCTATTAGACTGCAGTCAAATCTTATCTCTA
This sequence comes from Neoceratodus forsteri, assembly GCA_016271365.2. Taxonomy (NCBI): domain Eukaryota; kingdom Metazoa; phylum Chordata; order Ceratodontiformes; family Ceratodontidae; genus Neoceratodus; species Neoceratodus forsteri. The sequence continues at coordinate 737,243,274 of CM057454.1, forward strand.
CCCGCTGTACCTTCTAATTTCTAATTTCTACCTTGCTTATGTTTGTATTGTAAGGCATATGTATGAAACTGGGCTCCCTGATGTATAAACTAGAGATAGCTGAAATTATCCCAGAGGCAGCTGTGATAGAGTGTGACCTCAGAAGTATGTCAGTCAAGCCACCAGGGATTGGAGGAGAACATAAGGCAGCAGCAGAACCAGAAAGTCTGTCTGAGATTTTCAAATGGTAGACGATACAACAAATAGAGACTGAGAAGCATAGAAACATACAGTAGAAACATAAAAACACAGACTTTGATGGCAGATAAGGACCGCTTGGCCCACCTAGTCTGCCCAATTCCCTACCTACTGGATAAGCTGCAGATCCTAGTTAACCAACAGCCTATTTCTTCCTGCCCCTCCACCAGAATTGCCTTATGTCTGTCCTATGTATTCTTGAATTTCCCCTGTATTTGACCCCACAACCTCCTCCGGAAGGCCGTTCCATGCTTCCACCACCCCCTCTGTGAAAAAATACGTCCTCACATTGCCCCAGAGCCAACCCCCTCCTCTGTCTTCAAATTGTGCCCCCGTGTTCTTGCACTTCTCTTTTTCCGAAAGATGCTACCCTCTTGGACTTTGTTGATTCCCTTGAGGTACTTGAAAGTTTCTATCATGTCCCTACTCTCCCTCCTTTCTTTGAGAGTGTACATATTAAGCTCCTTTAGACTCTCTTCGTATGGCTTCTGTTGCAGTCCCTGCACCAGTTTAGTTGCCCTCCTCTGGACTGCCTCCATCCTGTCTATGTCCTTGTGGAGATGGGGTCTCCAGAACTGCATGCAGTACTCCAGATGGCATCTCACCAACTGTCTGTACTGAGGGATGAAAACTTCCTGTTTTGTACTAGTGATGCCTCTCCCTATGCATCCCAGTATTCCCCTATCCCTCTTTACTGCCTTCTCACATTGCTTGCTTACCTTTAGGTCATCTGATAGGACTATCCCCAGGTCCCTTTCCATTTTTGTTGTTGTTAATACCTTCCCCCTCATTGTGTACTCTTTCCACTGGTTTTTGTTTCCCAGGTGCATTACTTTGCACTTCTTTGCACTGAATCTAAGCTGCCATACTTTTGACCATTCCTCCAATCTTGCCAAGTCCCTTCTCATCCTTTGCACTCCCCCTTGTGTATCAATCCTGTTGCAGATCTTTGTGTTGTCTGCAAAAAGGCATACTTTTCTTTCCAGTCCCTCCGCAATGTCGCTTATAAAAACATTAAAAAGGACTGAACCCAGTACTGAACTCTGTAGTACCCCGCTAATCAACATCCTTTCTTTGGAGTGTACTCCATTTACTATTACCTTTGTGTCCTGTTGTCCAGCCAATTTTTTTACCCAGGTTACCACCCTGGGACCCACTCCCAGGCTGACAAATTTGTTTATTAATCTGTGTGGGACTGTGTCAAATGCCTTGCTAAAGTGTAAGTAGGCCTGGTCTACTACTTTGGTCACCTAGTCAAAGAAATCTATTTGACTCGTCTGACATGACCTTCCCGCTATGAATCCATGCTGCCTTGGGTCCTGTGCCCCTCTGGCCTCTAGGTACTGAACAATTCTTTCTTTCAGAAGTGATTCCATCATTTTCCCTACCACTGAGGTCAAGATAACAGGTCTGCAGTTTCCTGAAGGGGAATCACATCCGTCCTCCTCCAGTCCTTAGGTACCACACCATCCTCCCATGATTTGCTAAAAAGGGTAGTCAGTGGCGTCACTAGTTCTCCCCTTATTTCTTTTATAATCCTGGGGTGAATCCCATCAGGCCCCATTGCTTTGTTCATGTTTAGTTTTAGGAGTTCTTTCAGGACCCTTTACATAGAAACATAGATACATAGATACATAGACAGTGTCGGCAGATAGGGGCCTATGGCCCACCCAGTCTGCCCATTTGAGCTTCTAAGTTCAGTTTATGATTTCCTAGAAGTCTGTTGCTCCTTACCCCTGACCTCCAGAATTCCTTTATGTCTATCACATGCATTCTTAAATCCCATGATTGTTTCAGCCCCCACCACTTCCTCTGGCAAGGTGTTCCACTTGTTCACCACCCATTCTGTGAAGAAATTCTTCCTCACGTTTCCTCTGAATCGTCCTCCCTCCAACTTCATCCCATGCCCTCTAGTCCTGGAACATCTTTTTTGCTTAAAAATAGTGTATTCCTGTACCCTGTTCCTCCCTGTAAGATACTTGTATGTCTCTATCATATCCCCTCTCTCCCTCCTCTCCTCCAGGGAGTACATGTTCAGTTCCTTCAACCTGTCCTCAGAGGACTTGTGATGCAATCAATGTACCATCTTTGTTGCCCTCCTCTGAACCTTCTCTACCCTGTCTATGTCCTTACGTAGGTAAGGTCTCCAGAATTGTACACTGTACAGTACTCCAGGTGGGGCCTCACTAGTGTCTTGTATAGTGGAATTATGACCTCCCTTTTCCTGCTGGTGATACCCCTGCCTATGCATCCCAGCATCCTATTTGCTTTACCTGCTGCCTTGTCACACTGTTTCCTACCTTGAGGTCATCAGAGATGATAACCCCAAGATCCCATTCCTGCTTGGCATGCTATATCCTCACCCCTAACTGATATATTGTGCCAGGGTTTTTGTGCCCCATATGCATTATCTTGCACTTCTTTGCATTGAATTTCAACTGCCAAATCCTGACCATTCTTCAAGTTTCTGCAGGTCCCTTCTCATTCTGTCTACACCCTCTGGTGTGTCCACTCTGTTACAGAGCTTTGTGTCATCAGTGAACAGTGAAATTCTGCCTTCTAGGTCCTGCGCAATGTCACTGATGAAAATGTTGAATAGGACCGTCCCAGCACTGATCCTGTGGTACCCCACTGGTCACTTCTTCCCTCTGTGGAGTGACAGCCTACTTACCACCACCCTCTGTGTCCTGCCACCCAGCCACTTACCTACCCACCACACTACTGTCCTGCCCACACCCATATTCCCCAGTTTGTGTAATAGTCTTCTATGTGGCACGGTGTCAAAGGCCTTGCTGAAGTCCAGATAGGCCATGTCCACTGCCCTCCACGATCCACCTCCCTAGTCACCCAGTCAAAAAATTCAATGAGGCTGGTCTGACATGACCTCCCCCTGGTGAAACCATGCTACCTTGGGTCCTGTAGTCCATTGACAACCAGATGTTCCACCAATCTCTCCTTCAGTAGTGCTTCCATGATCTTCCCCACTACTGAGGTGAAGCTGACTGGTCTGTAGTTCCCCACTTCCTCTTTGTTCCCACTTTTATATAAGGGGACTACATCCGCTGTCCTCCAGTCTTTGGCTAAACAGGATAGCCAGAGGTTCAGCCACCACCTCTCTTAGTTCTTTAAAGACCCTGGGGTGCACCCCATCTGGCCCCATTGCTTTATCAACTCTTATTACTTCCAGTTCCTTCATGACCCTTTCTCGTGTAAAGGAACTTGTGTCCATTTCTGCACCATTCTCACCCCTTGTACTCCCTTCAGACCCATTACCCTCCTCTTCCTCAGTAAAGACTGAGCAGAAATACCTGTTCAATATGTCAGCTTTACTGTTGTCATCCTCCACACGGCCCCTTTCTTCTGTGAAAGCACTGGTAGCGACCACCCTATCCAGAGTGCGTCTATTGATTGGATTAGGTACCTCCCCTCATCTTCTTTTGTGAATACTGAGCAGAAATATTCATTCAGTATCCTTGCTTTTTCACTGTCACTCTCTGCCCACCCATCGTCCCCTATATTAAGCGTCACTATCCCTCCCTTGGTCTTTCTTCCCTCACTAATGTACCTATAAAAGGTTTTATTCCCCTTCTTATCTGAGTTGGCTATCTTTCCTCTGTTTGGGCCTGTGCTATTCTGACTGCCTTACCTGATTCCTTCTGCTTTAACTGGTACAGTTCTCTGTCCTGGTCCTTCGGTGTTTCCTTATACTTCCTGAATGCTATCTTTTTCTCCGTAACCTTCCCCGCCATCTCTTTTGAGAACCACAGTGGTTTTTTCCTTTGTTTAGTTTTATTTGCTTCACAAAAAAAGATTTGTTGCCTCTGTGATGGCAGTTTTGATGTTTCCCCATTGTTCCTCCACCCCTCCTTCTTGTCCATTTGCTAGTGCTTCTCTGAGGTACTCTCGTATTTTGTCAAAGTCCGCTCTCCTAAAGTCCAATACCCTCGCTTTTGTATGGCTTGACTCTATGGCTGTGTTTATCGTGAACCACACTGTTTTGTGGTCACTTGTTACCAGATGGCTAGCCACTTCTAAATCTGAGATCCTCTCTCCATCCACATTTGAGAGTACCAGGTCCAAGACTGCTCTCTCCCAAGTGGGTTCCAACACTAACTGTCTGAGGCATGCCCCCTGTCGGGCATCGAGAATGACCCTGCTCCTGTATCTGGCTGCAGCAAAGGTGCACAAGTTAACATCAGGCATATTCAGGTCCCCCAACAACAATATCTCCCCTTTTTTTGCCATTCTAAGGATGTTTGCTATCATTTCCTTGTCCAGTTCTTCCCCCTGAGACGGGGGTCTGTATACAACCCCCATGCGGATTGCGGTGCCATTTCCTGTCTCCAGGGTGACCCACAGTGCTTCCTCTCCTCCCTGTTTACCCTTTAGTTCTGTTGCTTTGATCCCTTGCCTTACATAGAGAGCTACTCATCCTCCCCTTTTACCCACCCTGTCCCTCCTATAGATTGTGTACCCTGGTATGTTGACATCCCAGTCATGGTTCTCTGTGTACCATGTTTCTGTGACTGCCACAATATCCAAGCATCCCTCTTCCAGCAAGGCTACTAGTTCAGGGAGAATGCCACATAGACTATGGGCATTGGTACTCATCACCCTCCATTTTTTGATGGCCTTACTCCTTTGCCCCCATCCCTGTCCTTACTGTCTTTGCCTTTTTCTCCATTTACCCAGTCCTACTCCCTATTGACTTCTCTGCCTTGCAGTTTACCTCGATTATTACCCTGTTTTGTGGGGGCTAGGATTTCCCTGCTCCTTTTCCGTGCCTCCCCCCTTAGCTAATTTAAATGCCAGTGAAGCATTTAAACCTATCACCTAGGATCCTGGTTCTCCTCCTGGACAGATGCAGACCATCATGCCAGTATAGGCCTGTATCCCTCCAGGTAGAACCCCAGTCCCCAGTGAAGCCAAAACACTGAACTTGGCACCAGCTTGTCAACCATTCATTGAATCCCATGGTGTGGTGTACCCTAGACTCACCCATGCCATAGACAGGCAGCACCTCTGAGAAGGTTACCGTGTGTGCTACTTGTCTAAGGCCCCTCCCCAACTCTGCAAACTCCTCCTGCACTGTTCTAATCACGTTCCCAGCCAGGCCATGTGTCCCTAGGTGGACAATGACTGTCAGATACCTCTCCCGTGCTGCTGCTCCCACAATTCTGAGGATTTGCTTCCTGTCCCTCCCAGCCATGGCACCAGGCAGGCACCTTACCTCCCTCTTCTATCCCTCCCCCAGTCCTACCCCTTAACAATTGAGTCCCCCACCAGGAGTTGTTTCCTTCTCCTGTGGGGTCCCATGCCACCCTCCTGTGGGTCTCCTTTTTGGAGGTTCATCAGCATCCTGCTTGGTCTGCACTGCGGGTGCCTCCATAGAGGAACCACACTCTGTGAGAATGGCATATGAATTATGGAGAGGTACAACTGGAGGGATGTGCCTCTGTTCCACCACCCTCACCCTCCCTGAGCCTACCGTGGTCCAACTGCTTCTCTGTCTTGGCAACCTTTGAGGCAGTGGTAGTGGCCTTGGTGGTCCCTGGTTGGGGGAGGAGGCTTCCCGAATCCTCACCAGGTCAGTCTGGAGATGGGCAACCTCATCCCACAGATCTGAGAGGTGCCTGCAAATAGGGCAGCATTGCAGCCTCCCTAACATCACCCAGAAGACTGCCACCTCACAGTCAGTGCATTGCACCACTCCCCACATGTCTCTCTCCCTTCCTGTTTCATTTTTTATTTATTTATTTTTTTGTTGGTGTGTGCAAGCTTGTGCTTGCATTTAACCCCTACACAATGTGCTAGGCTGTTAAGGATATGACAGGTGTATGCCCTTTGCCCTTCTGGGGAAGTGATGTCAGAACCCCTGGTAAAAAGGGAATGACACCCTTAGGGTGGGTGGGGTGAGAGGCAGGGTGGGCAGGACCAAGCCCGTTTCCTCCAGAAACAATCAGCTACAGCTCTGACCCACCACCCCAGTGAGTGTTTTCCTTCCCTTCAACATGACAACCTGCACAACAATTTAACAGAAAACATACCCTGCAAAAAATGATATCAGCTGCTGCACTCTGTCAGAATTTAAAGGATTTGTGGGTGGGCAAGTCTGGGCAAGTCCTGTTTTCAGCTGCTGCTCTTTTGCTTTCCCTCCAACATTTAGAGGCACAGAGAAAAAAAGACATACAGCTATGGCTGTCTGCCATGCAGGCTATTAAAGATGGAGGAATGGATACAGGTTCCACAGATTAGCAAAACACAGGTTATTTGAAAGACATTAAACTGACAAAGCTGTGCCCCTCAGTTGATATCGAGGCATACCTGATTACGTTCAAAAGGGTCACCAGTGCATGCCAATGGCCAAAGCAGCAATGGGCAATCAGACTGGTACCTTATCTCACAATTAAAGCCCAACTTGCTTACAGTAATGTGGACACTGCTCAGTCAGCAGATTACAACCTGGTGAAAAGAATACTGAAAAGATATGACATCTCTGGAGAGACCTATAGGCAGAACGTTTGGTCCCTGAAGTATCAGTCATTTAATAATCCCTGAGAAGCTTACACCCGACTCAAAGAACTCCTCATTAAATGGCTACATCCAGAGGGTAAATCAGTCCTTAAGCTTATTGACATTTTTACAATGGAACAGTTTATCAATATCCTGCCTACAGACATGCAACTTTAAAGATCACCAACCAGAAAATGGGGGAAAAGGCTGTTTCTTTGACTGAAGACTATCAGATGGCCAGACAGACGCCACAGCAGGGAGATAATAGCCCAGGACCAGTAAGACCATCGGTTTCCCAGTCAGAAGAGACAGACTAGAGGAGACATGCTGATTTAATGTCTTGAATTGTCTTCTTATTTGCTGAAAAAGGAGAAGAGATGCTGAAATGTTTTCTGATTTATTTTTTTCTAGTGATTTAGAATAAAAATTCACCACTGGTGAATTTTCTACAATTTCACCTGGACTGCTCATGTTTTCCTGACCTAAGCCTTGATTATATTTAGTGTCAGTGGTATCTGGATTAGGTACATCTGGTGTCATTCTGTGTCAGAAGCCACACCACATCCATAAGCCTCTCCACACCTCTCTTCCTCTATTCTGCCTTCCCTATTTTTGTCATTCCCTTTTCTTCAGTCCTCTTCTCACCTTTTCACTATCCTTCTTCCTACCTTTCTTAACCTCTCTCTGAACTTTAGTTCCTCTTCCTGACCTGCCTGTCCATCCCTCCTTCTTTTCCTTGCACCCCTCTACCCCTGGAGAAATAATTTCCCATAGACTTCTCTCTGCTGCTCTATTTTTGGGGGGAGGGGAGGCAGTCTCTGCCATCCTCAGTTTTTCTGCCTCCTCCTTTGGCTGGTTTAAATGCTCACCAAAGTAGCATCTAAACCTCCACCCTCTCAACCCACTCACTTGCATGGCCAGCCGCCATCCTACTTAATATGAAGTGCTCGTCTGTGCTAAAGTAAGCAACAATACACTCCAGGGTGAGCAGTATGGGCTATACCAGACCCTCCAGAGGCTATAAGGCCCTCTGCCTCTGGCTTCTGGTCTTATTACACCCATGGGCAGTCTGGTTTAACTGAATACTGCCCACCTTGTTGGGTATTATTGCTCACTCTGAGCACAAACTAGTGTTACATTAAGTAATATGGCAGCTGGCCACAGAGGCAGGTCGATTGAGCTGGTCACCTATTGGGGGATTTACAGTAAATAATATAGTAAATTGTGGAAGCTGGGGAAGGGTGGGATTGGGCTTTCAGTAGATGGTGGTGGATAGAATTTACATTTTACTTTGTCTTGGGCTGGGGCAGGAGGGTGGGGGGATATTTCATTATTCTTTTTTTCTTTCTTATTTTGTAGGTAGCTGAATACACTTTCATAAATATGAATAGTCCCCTAGTTGGGAAGGGCTGCTGAATAGTCAGGAACTCAACTATTTATGTTAGTTGGGAAATAAAATTCAGCCCCTGTACAGCCATAGTTTAAGGTGCTCATTTGGAGGGAGCCTAGTTTCCTGTAACAGGCCAGGGTCACAGTGCCCACCCTTTAACTCCCAGAGCATTTAACAATAGTACCTAGGCTGGCCCAGTGGTTTGGAGTGCTGAGGCATCATTTACCTCCTACCTCACCAGTGACCCATGTTCGATGGTGAGCATGGGTTGCCAGGGGTCTGCCAAGGGGGGGGGTGGCTGGGTGAGGATCAGACAGCTGCTTTGCATCTCTCCTGTTCCAGATCTGGGAGGTTAGTCTACCAGGTCTTCAACTACCACCCAGTGGAGATGTAGTGGTAGTGTGGGCATCAAGAGGGGGGATACATACTAGGACAGGGGTGGTGGGAGTAAGGCCATACAGACCAAGGTGATGTGCACACCTCCAAGTGCATGTTAACATCCTTGTACTGGGGCTCTGGGAACATAAGGGGTGAATGGGAGAAAACAGAAAAAGGAGCACCAGGGCACGCACATGAAGCCCCCAGTACAGAAAAGGGCTTGAGGAGGGGACTGTCTCCAGCCTGCTCCGGTGACCCATCAGGAAGAATCACCTAGTGTATATGGAAAAAACATTGGTACCCACCCCCTTGACATTGTTAGAAAACAGTTTTGGTGTAGCCTGATAATGCCTGTACTAGAAAATTTCAGACAGCAGTTAGCATCCCATATTAACATAAGCAAATTTAATTCCAAAACCTTGAGTAATTGACATCTGAACCCTATTGGCAGGGGCCACCCTTCTCACTGAGTGGCCCTAAGTAACCAAGTAATGTCAGTATAAAGCAGTTGTATCTCTATATGTACTGCTGCAAATTGGTCCCTCAATATTTCTGCTGGTGAACTGTGCTGTAAGTATAAATAGTAAGACAGAACCAAACATGAATAAAACAGTTTGCATCAAACTTTTTGTTAATCCCCATCAGGCAAGGAATAGGGCAACTGCTAATACCCTGAAGGATATACTTGGGACCCTTTGCATGTGAACAAGAGGTGCTCTGCAAGCTCTTGGAGGGAGATCTCTCCACATCTGAGGTGAACCCTTACACTTGGGGCACACCTCCAGTAATGCCTGCAGATACCACAAGGGCCAGTACCCTCAGGAGTATGCTGGTAAGTGAGCTCTCAGGTTGCTAACCCTCTACTCCATCTCCTGTGCCCCAACAGAACCCAAGTTCAGTTATTAACAAAGATGCCTTCATTACCCTGGCTGTGTCCATCCACCACTAACCAGCAACAGGCCAAGTGACTTAAATTTTAATGTAAAAACGGAAAAACAGAGGAGCGACCTGCTGTCTCAGCCTCAGCCTGAAGGTAGCTGAGAAAAGATGTACCACCTATCCACAACACCCTTAATCCCCTTTCCCCAGTGACCAAATGATACCCCCAGTGAGCTTAAATGTAGTAAAACCAAATATTTATTTATTTTTGCCATAATTTATTTTCCTAGGAGCCTTAAAATCTGATTGCAGGTGGTGTACCCCAAGCAGTATATCTGTTACTAAGAAGAGTACTTAATAATATGCCCCTGGTCTCTACCTTGCTGTTCCTTGGTCACCCTATGGCATCATCTGCCTTCCACACCTCCTAGATGTACCCAAGAGTCCACCCTGCTGCAGGTAATGGTGAGTGCACTGTGAGGGCTGCCGGCAATATAGTACAATCTTGAAATTGGCCTGGTAAGCATGGCTCCTTCTCACAACAGTTGCCAAGTTCTAAGAACATGTCCACAAGCAGGAGTCAAACTATGGGGCTTGCTTTGGTCCAAAATATTGCCAGCTGGAACCCTTGAGTACTGTGAGAATGAGGTTCTCCACAAGCTGCCACGTGGTGGTTAAACATCACTCTCATACACTTAATACCCACATTTGACTGTCCTATGGTTACTGATGGGGGAGCAACAAAAAAGAGGGATACTGCTCAAATGTAAATATATCTATTGAGCAGGTGTTGTCCAATCCAGTTCCTAAATTCTACAGACCTTTATGACTTCTACTTCAGGAGTTTCTTGTACCATTTTTAACATCTGTGTGGATCTCTTCCATTGGGGTGGCTGTGGGTGTACCAGAGGTCCCTTTAACCTTCCCTACTACCAACCAGCCTATGTGTTGCAGATACCACTGATAAGACTTGAGCGAAGAGTCCAGCGTCTCAGTGCCTACCTTCATCAAGAATTTACTGTCCCATAGCAAATATTCATACACCACTAGACCTGATTTGTCATGAATATGCAGTTTGGGTGGGTAGCGGAGTTGGTCCCTGATTTGCTTTTCCAATTGTCCCAAGCACAAACTTTATCTTTCTGAGCATTCCAGAGGGAAAAATCTTAGTCTATGTATATATCCTTCTCGGTAAAATTCTGTTCTTTTATTGCCCATGCTTTATGTAGCAGCTGCTTTTTTGCAGGGTACTTTAAGAACTTCACCACAATTGATCTCAGTGGGGCTCCAGGATTGAGCTTGGGCCCAGGAGCATGGTACACTTTTTCAGTTTCTATTTGAAAGTGCTCTGGAAAACATAGCTGTAGTCATGACAATAGGAATGCATTTATGTCTGGCTGTTCATCATCCTCAGGAATTCTAAAGAGGATTTTTTTTCCTTCTAGCTTTGGTCTCCATGTGCTCAGCCTGCTCCATCAATTCTATTTCATGGAAGCAAAGGTACAGTATGATGCAGCAGAGGCAGCCTGTTTCCTTGCAGAGATCATTGACCACCTCTTCTATAGCAGTTGTATACTACTCAAGTTTATTAAAGTCACCTTGAATTTTGGCAACATGGCAGTCAGCTTGCTGTATTATTTCTAAAACTGCCGCCAGACTCACCCAATCAAAGTTTGCTCCACTGGCCAGCCCAGTATCTTCTTTCTGTACCCCTAAGACTGATGTGTAATCTGAGGCCTGTGATGGTGAACTGATAGTGCTGTGGAATCTGAAGGCTGATCTATGTTGCTTTTTCTTCTGGGGCTCCAATATTTGGCTCTTTCTTGGTGGCCCCATGTTTGTTTTGCACCATACTTGTGTTTCTGCCAGATTTCAGTAATGATGGATGTCGATGGATAACGATACTTAGAGGATGGGGTATCGGAGCTTCCGCTCAAGCTGCCATTACCCTTGATGACATCACCTGAAGTCACTGTGTCAGTATTTAATATCACATTTTTGGCTTGTGTAAAAATGTATTTCTTTAGATTGTAATTGCAACTTTTATGGAATCTTGCCCGGCACGGGTTCATAATGTCACAAGACATTATGCCGTAGCAATATATCGCGCTGCCAATACAGCATGACATATTGCAAATGGCATAATTCTTGTCTTTGACAGGAGCTCGCTTCACCCTGCCAACTAATATAACTAACTTCTGTGGGGGTGTTAACACTAAATATTGCACAAAGTGTGAAAAAAGAAAAAATTCCATGAATCTGGGACCAGGAATCGAAACCCCGGTCCCAAACGCACTGCTTGCCTCCCTTACTACCAGTGGCTCATCTCATTGAGCCATGGCAGCTGCTCAGTGGACCCCTGTCCCTGCAGGATTCTTATCCTGCACTGGGAAGAGTGAGAAGGTGCACTACCGCGCATACTTCCTTTTGCAGTTTTGCACCCTCTCGTTCTTACATACCGCACTGTTCCTGCCTCACGATCATGTTGTGCACTGTAGAGCATACAGCATTTTGACCCGGTAGGATCTTGGCCAGCATACCACTGCAAATGAACCTGTGACTAAATGGTCATTTCCTGAATAAAACCCCTTTTACTGCTACTACCATAACTACTACAAGTTACTGCTACTACCATTACTACTACCATTTTTTTCTTATGTTTCTCTTGAATCATCCTCCGTTCAGTTACATTGAGTGGTCCCTTATCCATTCATGATTGTGCAGACTGTACTGAAGAGATGAACTTGGACTGATGTTGTTACACCTTTTAAATACTTAAATACTGCATTATACAATGGTGTGTGCAAATCCTGTAACCTCATTGGTCAAAACATGTCACATGACCATGGGTAAATGCTGCATAACCCACAGCTGAGGAATGGCATTTATAAAAAACATAAACAAACCCATTTTAAATATATTTTACACATGAGTCCATTGTATAATTGCAATAAGGCACTCCAGGGTGTGAGTTATTGGGTGATTTACCCACTTCTTGTGTGATTAAGTCACTCGGCTGTGCCTCGTGATACACCACACAAGGCATTGGTAAACCCCAATGACCCACACCCTGTTGTGCCTTATTGCTTAAATCATGTTTCCCCTGAGTCTTCTCTCTTACATGGAGAATAGTTCTAGTTCTGCTAGTCGTCCATACATAGTCCATTTGTTGTAATCCATCAACCATCTTGGTCTCTCTTCTCTGTACTTTCTAATTCTAGTCAATATATCTCTACTGATATAGGGACCAGAACTGCACACAGTGCAATATACAGTATGTTAGTGTCTAAAATGATCTTTTATAAGCCACTTAATACAATGAGAAAGATAATCTTTCAATGGGATATTTATTTTGTACTGTACAACAGGAGAAGTGTGCATGTTTAAAGATTTCTGACTGAGAAATGTTTGTTTAGAGTCAATTTAAGTGGATACTGTTCACTCTGTTTCAGATTGTTATGTTGTCTTGCATGTGCACAAGCAACATCTTGTGGTAGTAGCAGAAATGCAGAGGTGTGTCAGTGTTGGCGAATGCAGGGCATGCTTCAGTAGGTGCGTCCCTCATTCCCTAATTAGCCAGCATGCTAGTGCTGGTGCAAGAATTATGTAAAGTGCCACCAACTTGAAAGAAATGTGCTGCTACAACCAGAGACAAGCTCATCATGCAGCGGCACAGATGACATGCCTCCCATATGTGCCTTTCCTTGTGAAACATTTCAATAAACATGGCGGCGGCATCTTCCACTGCCACACAATCCCCAAAGAAAACCAACATCAGGGGTGCAATCCCCGTATTGGCATGCCCCCCACCTCCCCCTACATTGTGTGGCACACTGGGAGCCCACCCCAGTGTGCTGCTATTCACACAAAGCCGACCATGTCAGCATGTTCCTCCCCCACCCCACACCCATTGTGTGGCACACTGGGAGCCCACCCCAGCGTGGCCAGAATCCTCCCTGAAAGTCATGGGGCACACTGGGACCCGACCCCAATGAGCCCAACATTTGTTTTATTTCACCTGTAAAGAAAGAAAACAGTCTCACGATGTTCATTTTTTTTCTGTACCTGAAAAAAAGAAAACAGTCCCTCGTAGTCCGTGCACCCCATCTCCCAACCTGCACACACCCTCTGCACACACCACCTCCCCACACCTCCTCACCCCATACTTACCTCTGGAGGTACACAGCTGTGATCTTTGGTGAAGCAGGAACACGTCTGGACTCTTCAAAACCGAACTAAAAAATTAAGAAATGCCGGTAGGCTGCATAATGGCATCAATTGGGGGTTTTCAACTTAGGTGGATATCTCAGCCATGTTTTTGAATTTTGGCTTCAGATTTTCAACATGGGGTTCTTGGGACCCCCACCTCATGAACACATGCACTGTCATCTCGTTATTTGGTCCCAAAATGTCATTTCTTGGTCACTGCGTGGAATCACCTTTCAGGAATGATTAACAAATTAACAGTGCAACTGTTCATGAGGTGGGGTCCCAAAAAGCCTATGTTGCAAATTTGGTGAAAATATTTTAAAAAAAGTGACTGTGTTACTAGAGTGCATTGCCCAGTTTTCACGCACACTCATAACTTCGACAATTTTTAATATTTTTACTCCAGATTTTCAACATTTTCATTTTTTCACACCTCCTTATGAAAAGTACAGCTGACATTTTTCACATCCTGCCTGAAATGTGTTTTCGAACATCTAGCACACAATGGTGCGATCACTGTGGGAAATCAATGTTAGGGACAAATTAACAAAATCACAGTGCCACTATTCATAAGCGGAGGTCCCAAAATGCCTATGTTGAAAATTTGGTTAAAAAATCCCCAAAATAATTGCATTATGGGCATGCATTGCGCAGTTTCTATGCACACTCATGACTTCACCAATTTTTCATATTTTCACTCCAGATTTTCAACATTGCCATTATTTTACACCTTCTCATGAACAGTACAGATGCCTTTTTTCACATCCTTCACAAAATGTGTTTTTACACCTGTGGCGCCAAACGGCACAGTCACTGTGCAAAATCACCTTTTAGCTAATGAACTGATAATGCCATTGTTCATGAGGTGGGGTCACAAAAAGTCCATGTTGAAAATTTGGAATGAAAATACCAACAAATGCCTGGGGCATTAGGGTTTCCAACCATAATGCAGGACTGAGATCCATGAAACATTCGCTGCCTGTGTAGCTTATTGCACTGTGTATATTTTAACCAACTGTGATTTAAATTCTATTTGCTGAGTGTTGCGACTCTCTGGAGAGAGAGAGGTGGGCTAGTGACCACATCTCTGTATTCTGGTACTGACATAGCGAGCAGAACACTAGGTTCTGACGGTTTACATCTTACACACTTGCCAGGAGGTATTTAAAGCCCTAAATAAACCAAATACTGCTGTAATTCTGCTGTTTACATTGTTTGTGTGCTTTGCTGACAAGGAGGCATCCCTGATGTCACTTCTGGTAGGCTACTATTAATAGTAATGCCCCCGTGAGCTGGCACTAGTGCAGGACTGAGAGCCCTGAAACAGTAGCTGCCTGTGTAGCTTATTGCACTGTGTATATTTTAACCAACTGTTATTTTAATTCTATTTGATGAGTGTTGCAATTCTCTGGAGAGAGAGGTGGGCTAGTGACTACAATACTCATCTCCCAGACACACTAGAAGTGGCTCTGGCCACAAGGACTGTGGGGATTTAGAGGACTTCTCAGGGCACTCCAAATTCTGGTACTGGCATAGCGAGCAGAACACTAGGTTCTGACAGTTTACATCTTACACGCTTGCTGGGAGGTATTTAAAGCCCTAAATATACCAAATACTGCTGTAATTCTGCTGTTTACATTGATTGTGTGCTTTTCGGACACGGAGGCATCACTGATGTCACTTTCTGTCAGCTACTATTAATAGCAATGCTCCCATGAGCCAGAATGAGCTTGAGAGGGTGTGCATGGCTCCATGCACGGAGATGCGTACAGAGACACACATGTCTCAGTGCGTGCTTGCTGTGTCTGTTGGGACAGCAGGGTCACAAGGCCTTTAAGTATTGAGGTTGTTTTTTCATATATAGGTGACTCTGATTAATAAATTCACTCAAATGGAGGGCAATACGATATTCAGGGACAAGGCACATAGCAACTGTTGCCAGTCATGTCTGGTGCTCGCCTATGGGGAACAGATTCAGGGATTCATCTGTGATAAATGTCTATTAATTACCACACTACAGTATGAGATAGCAAGACTCCACAACAGGGGTCCAGCTCTTTCAGACATAAGGGAACTAGAAGAATATATTGACTCATTTGTATCAAGTCTTAACAAAACTTCCCATGTGGAATCAGTTACTGTTCATGATGAGCCACTTCCACCAGAGCATGTAACATCTACTAATACATGGGCATTAGTACCCAAACACAAAACAAAAAGGAGAGGGGGAAAAATCCATAGTGCACCACCCCTTCCTTTACACAATACTTTTGAAGTACTACAGACTGATGAGGGCCCCACAACTAGCACGGTTGACAGTGAGGCACCACCTAAAGCACAAAACATCAGTGCTGATTTTAAACCCAGGCTCAAATTACACCCAAGTATTCCAACATTTAAGCAAAGCCTCTCACATTGTACCTCTATCAACATTCCTCAACCTCAAACCATTAACAATATATGTAAAACAAACAGCAAACCAAAACCCATCTTTGTACTGGGTGACTCCATTATCAAGTACATGGACTGATTAATTTGTAACCCTGACAAGTACAGTCATACCTGTTCCAGTTACAGGGGGGCCCGAGTATCTGGCATTACAAGAATAGCAAATGACCTGTTCCCTGGGAAATCTAACAGTGCACTACTGGTCAGTCGTGCTGGCACAAACGGTATAATCAAATCATCTCTACCTGAGTTAAAAAAGGATTTTGTGTCACTAAACAACATCCTCACAGAAAAGGGATGTGATGTCTGCTTTTTGGAGATCCTTCCAGTGCCTAGAGCCACATCCTATATAACTAATAAAATCAAGGCACCGAATGAGTGGCTGAGGAAATAGTGTCTCAAACAGCATATTCCGTGCTTAACACATTGGGAGGATTTCCATGAGACACCATCCCTTTTCTGCTGGGACAGGCTACACCTCAGTAGAAGAGGGAGTACAATTCTAGGAAAAAGAATTGCTTCCTTTGTTTCTAAATAATTAAACTAGCTACAAAGGGGGAGAATGGATCTAGATCCAAGTCTCTGGCATCCAATTCTTGTATACAGGATCACTGTAATGTACTGTCCCTTAATGCAAGGTCTCTTAACACCCTCAAAATTGCTGCATTAGAAGCCAAATGCCATCTGCTAAAACTAGATATTATATCAGTAACAGAAACCTGGTGGAACTCTGACTCTGAATGGTTAAAAAATATCCCCAAAGGTTTAAACTCTTTCAAAAAGACCATACCGACCGGAAAGGGGGTCTGTATGTATGTATGTAAAAGATGACATTACTTCACAAAAAGCAACCTTCAAGACTGATACGGAAAGTTTATGGATTAACGTCCAACTGAAAGGACAACCCCTGATAAAATTTGACACCTGCTACTGGCCACCAAATACAAATTCACATTACACTGATACCTTATTAGCAGAAATCAGAAGTATCGCAGACAAAGGTAACATCATACTTATGGGTGACTTTAATTTACCTACTGCAGACTGGGAAACTCGATCTGGTGAGTCTATAATAGATAAAAACTTCATGTCCACAATGATTGACCTGGAACTCGACCAACTAATCAGTGAACCCACCAGAGGTAATAACATACTGGACCTCTTATTTACTACCACTGACAATAATATCTCTGACCTCTCTGTGTCTGAACCACTGGGTATCAGTGATCATAAATCTATATTTTTCTGCCTAGCATCCAACCAACGCAGTATCCCAAATAATACTTTATTAAAGAATTATGATAACTCTGACTTTACAACTATAAAAAAGACCTAACTAACATACCCTGGGAAAAAATATTCCTACCCCTCACACTAGAGGAATCCTGGAATTATTTGAAACATACTATTTTAAACCTAGAAGCTAAATATCTTTCTACAAAGAATAAATGTAGTGGGAATGGACAAATACCACCTTGGCTGAATATTCATATAAAAAAGTTAATTCATCTTCCATAAATTAAAGAAATGCCCCACACCAATAAATATGAATACCTGTCACATTTTCAGTCATCTGCAAAAAAACAAAAAAAAGCAATTAGACTGACCAAACGCAGCTTGGAATTTAAAATTGCACATAGCAAAAATGGACACAAATCTCTATTTGCATATCTAAACAAAAAAAGGGAAACACCAGGCAAGTTGGACCATTAAAAGTTAATAATAGATTAATTATTACTGACAAGGATACAGCCAACATATTCAATCACTATTTCTGTTCAGTATTTTCGAATGAAGACCCTATAACGTACCCAACAATACCAGGTATTAAACAAAATTAATTCCCAGTAACTAACGAACATACAGAGGAGGTGCTAAGATCCTTGAATAAAAATAATAGACCAGGACCTGACAGTATTAGTCCAGAGTTTCTAATTGAAACATCTGAAATCATAAAAACTCCACTAACCATTATATTTAACAAATCCCTGGAAGAATCAACCATCTCCTCTGACTGGTTAAAGGCTTATGTAGCACCCATCTTCAAGAAAGGGAGTAGAGACGACCCAGCCAATTACCGTCCTATTAGTCTAATTTCAGTACCATGCAAACTACTAGAAAAAATAATTAAAAACATTTTAGAATCAGAACGTCACATACTCAACATTAACGACAGTACACAACACGGATTTAAGCAGGGGCACTCTTGTACATCTAACCTTATAGCCTTCTATAATAATATTAATCAGGGGCTAGACTCTAATACACCTATGGATGTAATCCTGGATTACAGTAAAGCTTTTGACTGTGTCGCACATAACAAACTGATTAGCAAACTACTACATCTAGGACTCCCTATCAACCTTGTAACATGGGTCAATAGCTGGTTGTCTGACAGGACACAGTATGTCGGAATTAATAGTGTACTATCAGACAGTGGAATACTGTCAAGTGGAGTCCCTCAGGGCTCAGTTCTTGGGCCAACCCTGTTTAAGCTGTACATTTCAGATATGCAAATAAACTACAACAACACCCTTTCTAAATTTGCCGATGACACAAAACTGGGTGGTAGGGTGGATGCGGACAATTACATTCATCAAATGGTATACGATCACAAAAGTATTGACACATGAGCTACCTTAAATTATATGGATTTCAACATAGACAAATGTACAGTACTCCACTTCGGTAGAAACAATTCAATGCATCCCATATAAACTTAAAGGAACCACATTAAAATTCTCTAACATGAAAAAGACCTCAGGATTATAATTAATAACAAACTAACTTCTACTGATCATTGTGATAAAATAGTAAAAAATTCTACTGATTTACTGAGAAGGATAGACTGTACATTTATCACAAAAACAGAAGAATGTATAGTCCCCCTATATAGAACCTATATCAGGCCATACTCAGACTATGGCTCACCCTTCTGGAGTCCACATTTAAAGAAGGATATAGCAAGGGTAGAGCAAATACAGAGAAGAGCCACTAGAATGGTTCCCTACTTATCGCAGTTAGATTACCAGAAAAGACTTCAGAGACTTAATCTGCATTCTTTACAACTAAGGCGCATTAGCAGTGACCTCTTATTTCTATTCAAGTTGTTAAAAACACCACCTCTAATGCAGCAATGTGGCATACACTATACTGAAAGCAAATTAGTCCCAAGATTACATTCAAAACAGCTTGAAGTTCATCAGGCAAAAACAAATCATGGGCTTAATTATTTTTCAGTAAGGGCCCATAAACTACCACAAAGTTTAGTAGACAATGAAACTTTTGACTTGTTTAAAAAGGGACTGGATGCATGGCTAGCTCACTACTAAAATCAATGTTCCACAAACTTGTGGGGGGCATTTTCAATGGGCTCCCACCTACTTATGCCCCACAAACACCAGTAAACCAAGTAAATAATGCCCCACCCTGTAGAGACAGACAGGTGTCAGGGGTGTGATTTGGGATTGTCGGCTGTAATGCTCACGACATTCCACCCCCACCACATCCTGCAACCAGTGACAGGAATCAAGGTGTGCCTTGGACTCTTCAACCCCAAAGTTCACCCCATTGTCCTATACTGCACCCATCTCCACATATTTCCTTATGGAATGGGGTGAGCATAAGGCCCAAAGACCCCAAGGCACACTGCAACACTTGTCGGTGTCTGCAAGGTACGGTGAGGTGAAATGGCATGAGCATTATTGCTGATGACCCAAAGGCACACCTCAATGCCTGTTAGTCTCTGCAGGGTGGGGGTGTGTGGTTGGCATCAGTTCAATACTTCACTGCCATTTCTATTATGCATCTCTCCAACTCCTGCACTGCCAATGCCAATGCCAGCAAGACAACATTCAGCATTGACAAATGCTTGTTTGGTTATGTGTTAACCATCCACTGATCTGGAATGGATAGTGCACTATCTGAATCCATTATCTGGTCCAGCTGCATTGGCTACATTCAGAGAGCAAACTTTCTGAGCCTCACAATGTCCTGGCAGGTTGATATTTCACTGTCTACACAACCCTACAGTAGAAATCAGAGATACACAGTGATATATCTAGGTATAACACAGCAGAATCCTAGCAGTGTTCCTGCAAAATCTAATTCCTCTCAATGGGACTTCACAGTTACATATTTGTGTATATATATATTTATATCACTACTTATCGCTGGCTGCCACTGTAGTTTAGAGCAGGTCATCATCCATTAAACGCACTGCCTTATACTAACTCTAAAAGCAAAAACAAAAACATTCTAAAAATGCTAAGCCTCCAGAAATTATAGTGGACAGTTCAACTCATGATTTTAGCTGATAGCCCTGGTCTATCTATTTAAGATGCAGGAATCAGCAAGACATACAAAACCAGAAAATGGAGTTAGGCACTACCTGGTGATAACTCCTCTAAAACAGCACTTTTCAGATCTAAGAGGCAGATTCTTTGAAGTAAGAAAACGAAGAAGGTAGCACTCTGTCATCGAGGCACAGGTCAGGAAGCATAGGGAAAACCCAGGAGCAGTTGTAAAATTCCACAGAACTGTTTATTTGTAGTTGCAGTAACATAAAATAAAATAAACCTGTTGCTGCATCTCTTCTCTCCTCAATGCTTCTAACCGTTAAATTTATTTTTCTCTCTGCTTCTCAGTCTCTGTTTGTTGTATAGCCCACCATTTGAAAAAGTCCATCAGGCTTTCAGGTTCTGCCACTGCCTGTTCTTTTCCCATAATGTGTGTTGGCTGTACAATCTCAGACTGGACTTCTGTTGTGGCTAGTTTGGCTGCCATTCTGCTGGTAACCACTCCTGGACTTGTTGCAGAATCCATATCTTCCTCTGTGCTTCTCTGGTACTAGGTCCAGTTCCCACACAAAACTCCTGTCTTAGGGTATGCAAGGCTTAAATCCCACTGCTGTCACTATCTGTCATCGAGGCACAGGTCAGGAAGCATAGGGAAAACCAGGAGCAGTTGTACATTCAACAAAACTATTTATTTGTAGTTGCAGTAACATAAAAAAATAAACTTGTTCACAATAACTATGTACAGAGGAATAAAATAAAATCTTTATTCAGTCTCTGTGTCCCTTATTCTTCTAAAACTCCTTTGCAGTTCAAGTTTAGCTCTTTTATAAATCTTTTCAATCCCCATCCTTAGCAAACACCCTGTCCTTGTAGGTTTCAGACAGGATGAACAGAATGTGCTTGCTGAGCCCCCCCCACCAAGTTATGGAAAAAGAGATTCAACATTTAGAAGTGCAAATGTTGAGTCTTTTGCAAAAGCTGGGGGAGCCTCAGCAAGCACATTCTGTCCATCCTGCCTGAAACCTACAAGGACAGGATGTTTGCTAAGGATGGGGGTTGAAAAGATTTATAAAAGAACTAAACTTGAACTGCAAAGGGGTTTTAGAAGAATAAGGGACACAGAGACTGAAGAAAGATTTTATTTTATTCCTCTGTACATAGTTATTCTGAACAAGTTTATTTTTCTTTTGTTACTGCAACTACAAATAAATAGTTTTGTTGAATTCTACAACTGCTCCTAGTTTTCCCCATGCTTCCTGACCTGTGCTTCGACGACAGATTTAAAAAGCTAGAGGTTACTTAGTGCAAAGGATTGTGAGACTGGGTTGATCAAGTCCGAGGTCTCACAGGATAATTTGGTTGCACAACCAGACAGAGAAGAGAGAATAGAAAAGAATACAGATCCTTGCATTTACACACTTTCTCCATAACAAATGGAACATGGTCCTAGTCTACCCTGCCACACACTCGAGGAGACTATAAATGATTTAACTGAGTCACAAAATAATGCTAAATCACATTTTATTGTGAGCAGCCAAATCCTAGACTGAACAGAAAAGCCCTGGCACTTCAACCATGAGGGTCTTCCTTATTCTGTGACTCAGTTAAATCATGACTATTGTCCTCAAATGCTATCTTTTTGGTTTTCTTACTGTGTTGTGAGGTGGTTGTCTTGTTTTGCACTGACCCCGGTCTCTGGGAAGTGCTGCAGTTGTTCATTCCTTGATTCTTTGAAGTATTTTATTTGAACAAGATGATGAAAAGTATCTAATGTATATATATTGTAATGGACATGAGAAACTGGGTGAAATAACAGTGTTATTACTTTAAATAATCATATTATCTAAGTTTAGGCAAGCCATAACCATGACTGGGATCATGCTTTCTACTTAATTGAGTCTACTCAAAGAAAGTTTCCTCAGAAACATGCACTACCACAAATAACACTCTCCAGTTCTGGGCACATATACTGCACTTTGCTCCACAGTGTCTTGATTACTTGCAGTCAGTGCAATGTGAGATGTGTGAGACCCAATGGGCGTCTTATTAAAAGCCATTTTCCTATTTTAGTTTTGTTAGCATTAGCACTAGCACCACCACTGTGTGAAAAGTCACAGTCATTTAGAATGTGAGTAGTTGTGAAGTACTTAATTAAAATATAAAGTACTTTAAGTTATTTAAAAAAATATGATGCCAACAGTGACAGAACCCACCTGTTAGCAGCTCATCTAACAGTAACTTTTCTGGAAGATGGTTGCGTCAATGAGTCTCTAAATACCCAAGAAACACCAACTGGAAGCTTTGACTTCAACATCTAGCAGAGGGGGTGGATATTAATTCAAATTCAGACTAATTTTATTTAAAAACACATATGCATAAGTAAGTTTTAATTTCTATAAATGTTTTCTCTCTCACAGCTTCTGGTAACAACATGGTAGCAATTACCAAAGGAAAAAGTTAAGGTGCTCTGCCTCTCCACTGACGGTATTCGCTGATTCTATATTTACCAATAAGATCCTGAGTCACACAGAAAGGACAGCCAGCACTCAAGCTAGCACCACAATGTCACATGTGCAGTCATGACACAAAGTACCCCAACCCCGTACAACCTGCCGAGAAGTGAAAAGATGTGGCAATGAGGGAGGTGGCCTTTAAGACCTGTAGAGGACTGGGGCAGTGTGGAGGAGTGAAAAAGAGGTGCACACCACTTCTTCCTGCATATCTGATGCTCCATTTACCAGCTCAGGTCTGGTGTGTGACTTCATGCCCAAACCAAATGGCATTTTAGGTAAGCCTCTCTCAGCAGGGGGTTCAGTGGCTGATATCTTGGGTGTCACTCAAAGAACCATTGCCTGGAATAATTCAGAGGCAGGTTCAGGAAGGAAGTGCCCCACCAGGTGGCCAATAACAGCCCTGCTGATGAGGAAAGGGAAAAGAAATAGTCATCAGGTGAGGGGAGGGGCAAAGAGTTCCTTAAGAGGTTGCTGCACAAGAAAGAACCCTCTTTTGCTGCAGTACCTCTAAAGAAGCAGGTTCCCCTCCCACCCATCCACCCACCCATCATAGCAGACAGTATAAGAAGGGTCTGGGTTAAGGGAGAGAGGAGAAAAATCAGTAAGAAGAACCACCCTTGACCATGGCTCAGCTGTAAAAAGTTTATGGGTCCAGTTGAAGGGCCGCTTATGGATATAAGAGTATTGCCTCAATGTTCTTAGAACTAGAGGACTGCAAATGGAAGGTGAGCATTTCCATGGTCCAAAGGATGCAAGAGATGACAGTCTTAGATCCATAAGAGGCCTTCCAACCAGACCCATAAACTCATTATATATTGCTAGCCTTTTATAAATCCTTCTTTTTATTTAGAATGCTGACAGCATGTGCTGTCAGTGAGAATCCTGTTATTGTGGCTTAGCATGTTGAGACACTCTTATGGTAATAACAGTACCTCATGCACAACTGAAGGAAGTGGTGGGATTGATCAGGAATGCTCTCGTGATCTATAATTGACTTAGGAAGGCCCAGTCAGTTGCAATGTCTACGTGTCTGACAAAAGGGGTCAGCATGAGTTTTGTCATGGTATGCACAGAGCTATGCTTAGGGCACTAGGCAAGGGTGGGCGAATACCTTAGTTTGAATAATTGGCCAAATGTTCGTATTCCAGACTCTAAATATTCATAAATTCAGTATTCAACTTCATTATTTGTGTATCTTTAGAGGAGAATAGAAACACAGCCTCCATCCACTTTCCCAGCCATGATAAATTAAAAATAACCCCTGTCCCCAACCCCCTACAACGAGTCCATCCCCCCCTCCACCCAGCACCCCAATTTCAACTAAGATTAACAAAAACCTCCCATGATGGGCAACCAACAGAACTTCCCCGTCTCCTTGGGTGGTCGGTGTCTCCTCCTGCTATTATGTGTGTTAAATAAATCATCCCCCCACCCCTACAGCAACACTGAAGCCCCACCCTCCTCCCTTCCAGCATCCACATTTCATTAAATTAGTTAGCAAGTCCACCCCAGGTGTGAGAAGTTGACCGACACAACCCGCTCTCATCCACAGCTGGCCATCTTCCAGTGAATGGTGCTCCCACACTTGCTTGCATGGTAAAACAACTGATCACATGCGGTGCGATGTGGTGTCCAGGAAATGTTTAACAATGGTGTCAGAGTACTCCAGGGTACATGAATAGGCATGAATAGTGCATTATTCATGGTATTTGGGAAATACTAATAATTACTGGTGATCCCCCTATTAATACACGGACTAGAGTCATGTTTCAAATGCCATAATAACCAGGTTAGCCAGTTATTATGACATTTTCTTTTAACTCTCCCATCAGTTACATTCATTGCACTACCTCATTGGCTCATTTTCTGTGTGTGGGAGGGCTGAAGAGTTCCACAAACATGACAGCTCCATTTGTGGATTAGAGACGAGACACTAGAGCTGATCTTTTCCCTTTCGTAAGTCTTTTGTATTCACTATTTCTTTTTTTTAGTATTTATCCAGTTGCTCCTGCCTTTCTATTGCTAAAATGTATCTGGTTGATCCTGCTGTGAACTGGACTCGGGGAAACTGTGGGCCCAATTCTAAGATGAATGCCTCAACTCGCTGGCATATGCGAGTTGTGACATTCGCCACTACACCGGGAACCCTGTGCCCTATTCCAGAACAGGCAGGGTCCCCAACACTTATGCCCTGTGACTTGCGGCAGCACAGGGCTGTGCCACAGGAAGGGTGCACCCGACATGGGTGCAGCAAGCAGCAGACCACAGGGTGCAATCAGTGCAAGGCATTGCCCCCCCAGAGGCCCGCACCCCAACACCATGGCACTGCTCCTCAGAGCTGGGGAGGGGCTGGGGGCCACAGGACCACCCTAGGATGCCTGGCATGCGGAGGGATGGGAACTGCCCCATGGGGGCACTGCACAGAGTTGGGGGCAAGAGGGTGCCAGCGGCTCACAGTGGGCAGCCCTATCACGGGGGTGTGGTGGGCACCCATAGGTGACCATGGGGGGGTTGGCTGGAGTTGCGGCAGGCTCAGTAGTGCATTCCTGGTGGATTTAGGTATGGTTAGACCAGTTAGTAACTGGTCTAACTGTACTTACGTCTTGGTCCACTGGCTCCCACTTGGAATCGCAATTTGCGATTCTGCCAGCCACCGTCTTGGAATACCAGTGTAATCATTGCCAGAATCCCCTTGTGCCATGTCACGAGGGGTTGTGGAGCATAGTGGGTAACAACCCACATTTAGGCGCAGACAGCCAGTGCCATGTCATGAGCCACCTCTTGGAATTGTGCTGGCCATAATGCATGGCATAAGATGCAATTTGTGCCATAGGATTTGGTGCAAGTTACCTTGCGACATGCGTAACCCCTTTTTGGAATCAGGCCCCATGTGTCTGATCTAGTGCGATCACCAGTGGGAATGTGGCTGACCTGACTGGCTGACTTCCAACACCACAACTTAAGTGCAGTTCATCACTTTAATTTTTTAAAACAAAGATAGACTGTGTGTGCTTGTGTGTGTCTGTGGGAGTGTGAGTGTGAGAGACAGAAGTACTTCAGTAGCTTTTTATTCACTCTGCTGCACCAGCAATTATAAACAAGCATTTGTCAATGCCGAATGTTGGCTTGCTGCTATTGGCATTGGTAGTGCAGGACTTAGAAATGCAAAATAGGAATGGAAGTGAAGTATTGAAGTAACGCCAACCCCCCTCACAGAGACTGAAAGGCATTGGGAGTGTAGCTTTGGGTCAGCCATAACACTTGCTCCATTCACCTCATGCCACTCTGTAGAGAGCGACAGGTGTCGGGGTGTGCACTGGGGTCTTCGGCCCTTATGCTCACTCCATTCCATAAGGAAATAAGCTGAGATGGGTGCAATATAGGAGAATGGGGTGAACGTTAGGGTGACAGAACCCAAGGCACACCTTAATGCCTGTCAGTGGCTGTGGGGTGGGGGTAGAATTCTGTGAACATTATGGCCGACAAATTCAAGTTACGTCCCTGATATCTGTCAGTCTCTACAGGGTGGGTGTATGGTTGGAAACCTTAACATCCTGGGTGTTTATTGGTATTTTCACTCCACGTTTTCAACATTGGCTTTTTGGGACCCCACCTCATGAACAATGGCACTATCATTTCATTACTCAATTCTGAAAGGTGATTTCGCACAGCAACTACGCCATTGGGAGCCACAGGTGTGGAAACACATTTCAGGTAGGATGGCAAAAATGAGAGCTGTACTGTACATGAGGAGGTGTAAAAAAATGGCAATGTTGAAAATCTGGAGAGAAAATATGAAAAATTTGCAAACTTGCAAGCATGCGTAGATACTGCACAATGCACGCCCATAATGCAGTCCGTTTTTGGAATTTTTTGACCAAATTTTCAACATGGGCTTTTGGGACCTTTCCTCATGAACAGTGGCATTGTGATTTTGTTACTCTGTCCCAAAAGTTGATTTCACAAGCAACCACACCCATTGTGTGCCACAGGTGCGAAAACATGTTTCGGGCAGGATGTGAAAAATGACAGCTGTACTGTTCATAAAGAGGTGTGCAAAAATGGCAATGTTGAAAATCTGGAGTGAAAATATAAAAATTTGGTGAAGTTACGAGGGTGCATAGAAACTGCTCAATGCACGCTGGTAACGCAGTCATTTTTTAAAATATTTTCACCAAATTTGAAACAATGGCTTTTTGGGACCTGTCCTCATGAACACTGTCACTGTGATTATCTGTCCCGAACACTGATTTCGCACAGTGACCACGCCATTGTGAGCCAGATGGGCAAAAACACATTTCGGGCAGGATGTGAAAAATGACAGCTGCACTGTTCATAAGGAGGTGTGAACAAATGGCAATGTTGAAAATCTGGAGTGAAAATATTAAAACTTCTTGAAGTTATGAGTGTGCATGGAAACTGCACAACACACACTCATGACACAGTCATTTTTTGGGAATCTTTTCACCAAATTTGCAACATAGGCTTTTTGGGAGGCCACCTCATGAAGATGATATTTTGTCATTTTTATCAGTCCCAAACGACTTCATGCAGTGATTGTGAAATCACCGTTCAGGACCGAATAATGAAATGATAGTGACTGATTTCATGAGGTGGGGTCCCAGGAACCCCATGTTGAAAATGTGGACCCAAAAGTCAAAAAAATGGCCGAGATAGCCACCTAAGTTGAACCCCTCCCCCCCCATTGATGCCATTATACAGCTTATCATGATTTTCTTTAGTTCACGGTTGGCTTTTGAAGAGTTCAGACATCTCTCACTCCACTGAAGATCGAAGGGCCTCCAGAGGTAAGTATGGGGTGGGGGGTGCGGGGAGGGGGGTGCACAGAGGGTGGGTGCAGTTTGGGGGAGGAGCGGTGTTGTGATGATGAGGGACTGTTTTCTTGTTTACAGGGCCAAAAAAAAATGTCTGAGGAAGGTTTTTACAGGTTTCATGAATACATTTGGGCACACTGGGGTGGGCTCCCAGTGTGCCACCTGTCTTTTGGGGGGAACGGGACTGAAGCTGACAGGGATTGGGCACCCTGTCAGCAAAGAAAGCATGTCTGTGTTGGGGGGCATGATGCTGAGGGGACTGGGCACCCCCCGTCAGCAGACAAATGAAACTGGGGGGACAGTATATGATGGGGATTGGGCACCCCTGTCAGGAAACAAATTGAACTGGGGAGGGGGCATGCTGACAGGGGGATTGGGCACCCCCGAAGCTGGCTTTCTAGGGATTATGAGAGGCGGACGGTGAGAGCCGCCACCATGTTTATTGAAATGTTTCACCAGGAATATCACGTAATGGGGGCATGTCAAATCTGCCGCTGCAATGATGAGCCTGTCTCTCATTGCAGCGGTGGATTTGTTTCAAGTTGGTGGCACTCTCTGAAACTGCTGTCATTGGCAGCATGCTCACTGGTTGGTGGCTGAGGGACACACCCACTAAAGCATCCCCTGGATTCGCCACAACACTGACACACCTTTGAAAGTGCTTCTACGGTGCTACTACCGCAAGATGTTGCTTGTGCATGAGCACACAAGCCAACATAAAAATAATGGATAGGCAACTGTGTTTTTATGAATTTTTCTTTACACATGACCTCATAAACCTCTAGAGTTTTGCTTTTGATGTTTAGGATAATCACACACTTCGGGTGTGGAAAAAAAATCCATAACATGCAGTTTTTATTTATTTATTGGAATGTTTTACCAGTAAGGCACACTGAGCAATAAGTTACTCAACTCCTGGTGAGTCTTGTGGGGGTACAGAGGGTTGATGTAAACACTATATAGGAACTTACATGGCAGGAATGCAAATAGACATTTCTAGCAAAAAAGTGAGTTGCATACAACATTTTGGATAAACAGCAAAAACAAACAGTACAAGAGAGCAAGAATATCTTGAGGTGGAATACAGAGTAAGTGCATGATGGCTAAGACTAGTATCTAAGTGCGATGAGGGGCAGTCTAGCAGCTAAGTGCAAGGGAGAGGAAGGGGGTGGGAAGTGGAGAGAGGGCTAAGTAAAGGCCGGGGCAGCGGGGAAGGAGGGAAGATGAAACCATTGCACAACAGTTTCAGTATGACTCTGCAGGGAGTGGGGAAGGAAGAATGATGAATCCATTATGCAACAGGTACTGAAATGAACCCTGTTGGGGGAAGGGAGGTAGGAAAAAAGCTAGGGGGAGAAAGGGGGAAGAGGAGGGGGAGGAAAAGGAGGAGGGTGAGAACAACTGAAGGGGAGCTATTGAGTGTGTTGGGCTAGGGAAGATGGGAAGGACCGATTGGGAGCTGTAAAAGGTTGTCTGATCCTAGACAAGCATAGTGGGTGGTTAGGGAGGATTGAAGCAAGAGCAACTAGTTGAAAGATAGTTGTGGAGGGCAGTGTAGAAGGAGTATGTAGAGGAGGAGTGCCGTATTAGAGGGGGCAGGAAGTTCTAGATTTTAGGAAAGTGATGGGCAAATCCGGTCTGTCCAATGAGGGTATTTCGTTGGGGGACCAATAGAGTACATGAATCATAAGAACGGAAGGAGTGTGAAGGGGTTGGGGGGATAGAGAGAGAGACAGATAGAGGATAGAAGATAGGGAGGGAGTTCACCAAGCCAGTGTTTTGAGATCAGCTTGACACAATGGGAAAGGCACCTAGTTGTTAGTGGAGGAAAGGAAAGGAAAGGGTGTGATAAAGGTCACAGTGGTGAGTCTGAGAGGGTGCGTCAAGGGCAAAGTGACAGAAAGAGTTAAAGAGAGTGTCCAATTTGGTCAGGGAAGATTTGGGAGCAACACCATAGATTACATCACAGTAATCAAATATAGGAAGAATCATCTTCTGGATAAGTTCACGCCTCACATGAAGGGGAATGCAACTGCGGTTTCTAAAAAGAAAGCCAAGCTTGGGGTGCAGTTTCTTCAGAGTGGTGTCAGCATGAACAGAGAAGCTGAGGTATTGGTCCAACCAAACCCCAGGATATCTAAATGAGGAGGTGTCCTCAAGAGTTGTCCCATCAAGAGTGTGGAAGGAGGGCATGCTAGTGAGCCAAGAGAGTCTCTGCCTTGTGCCAAAGGTCATGGAGACTGTCTTCTTGGTGTTTAGGTAGAGCTGGTGTGAGGCAAACCAGAGCTGAACTTGGTTGAAGTCATGCTGTAAGCTGGTTACATCATCAACCGGGGTTTTGCCAGAACTGAACAAGACAGTGTCATTGGCATACATGTGATGGAGGAAGAGGTACAAGCATCAGGCAGGTCATTTAGGAAGATGGAGAAAAACAAGGGTCCAAGCACTGATCCATGAGGGACTCCAGTGTCGATGGGGAGTGGAGGTGAGATGGAATCAGAGATTTTAACTGATTGAGTTCTCCTGATGAGATAAGAGCTAAACCAGTTTGTAGCAGATAAGGTCAGGCCAGCTGCAGAAAGGGAGTCAAGGAGTAGGTCATGGGAGACTGTGTTGAAAGCTTTTGCTAGGTCGACAAAGATGGCTGAGCTGATCAGACCATCATCCATCCATCTCAGTGAGGATGGAGTCAGTGAGCCTGAGCATGGAGGATGTGGTTGAGTGGTTCTTCCTAAAACCAGATTGGAAAATGGTGAAGAAGGAGGAGTCAGAGAGAAAGGAGGAGAGCTAGGAGAGAACAAGGTGTTCTTGGAGTTTGGTGAAAGAGGGGAGAAGAGAGATAGGGCGATAGTTGCCAGGTGATGGTGAGTCCCCACTCTTTGGAAGAGGAAGGACCACTGTGTGTTTCCAAGAGGAGGGGACTGTAGCAGAAGAGAAAGAGATTTAGGGTTAAGGAGATGGGGTGAGCAATAGCAGGAGCAGAGAGGTGGAGGAGTTTAGAGTCAAGTTCATCAGCAGATGAGCCTTTAGAGGGGTTTATGAAGAGGAGGGCTTTTAAGGCTTCAGCTGAAGAGATGAAGGAGAAGGAGAAAAGGTGGGAGATAAGGGTTGGTGGAGGAGGGGTATGCGAGATGGAGGGAGCTTAGTAGCGTTTTGGTTCAGGCAGTGTAATATGAATTGAATTCATTTGCCACTAAGCATGGGTCCTGTACAAGGGAGCTATTTATCTTGAAAACTGGGGAAGGGGGGGTGAGAGGGAGGTGAGAAGAGGGCATGGACCATGCGCCAAAATTTCAACGGGGTGTTTATGTTATAATGGAAAGTTGATTTGAAGTACTCTGATTTAGCCAATCTCATCACTTTTGTACAGGTATTGCAGAGTGTGCAGTACGAGGTGTAGTCACTAGGGAGCTTAGACATTTTATGCTTCTTCCAGGCTCGGTCACGCTCTCTGAGGCACACCAGCAGTTCTGTAGTAACCCAAGGAAGGTGAATACACGAATTCTGGTACGTTTAATTGGTGTGAAAGTGTTCCAGGTAAAGGTGAATTAGTCCTTGAAGTGTGCTAGGGCATGGTCAACTGAGGGGGCAGAGGTGAGTGGGGTCCAGTCATAGATGGAGAGCTCAGTCAGGAGGGGATCTAGGGCCAGAGATTTAAAAGAGTGAAGTTGAATGATTTTATTAGGAGGATTGGGCCTATGGACCTTGCGAACTAGGAAGATAGGGTGGTGGATACTGAAGGCATCTGGCAGGATACCCGCCTTTATAATGTGATGAGGGTGAGAGGTAAGTGCCCAATCAAGCAGTGTATGATTGAGCATTTTGTGATTTAGTCTTGTGGGTTCAAGGATGAGTTGAGTGAGATTCTGTGCTGCAATGTCATTATGAATCTTGCTTGACTTAGGGGACAGCCAGTTTTGGTTCGGATCACCCATGATGTACAGTTCATCAGTCTGAGAAAGGGAGGCGACAGAGGTAATAAGTTCTGATGCAACTGAGGGCTAGATTTTGGGACAACAGTAGAGGCCTGCTAGGAAAATTGGGTTAGTGAAAGAAAGGGTGATATGGGTGACTAGGGCTTCGTAGGAGTCTGGGAGGGAGGATGAAAAGATAGTGGTGGCTTGTAGAGAAGATAGGATGTACATAGCCACACCTCCTTCCCATCCAGCCCAGTCTTGTCTGGAAAGGGTGTACCCAGGGATAGTAATGGAGTGATCTGGGATAGTGTTTTTTAGCCAGGTCTCGGTTATAATTAGAATATCAGGTGTAAGTGAAACCACCATGGTTTGGACATGGTCTATTTTGGAAAGGAGGCTACAGATGTTTAAGTAAATAATTTTTAGACTGTTTGGGAGATAAGGAGTGGATGGGGTGTAGTGTATGGTGACTGCCATAAAGGGACGCAAATTACCATGTATGTATTCCGATCAATACTCCATTACTGCATATACAGTTCCCCCTTACGCCTGACTACCAAACTGCTACTCGGTTTCTCGACACGGTGTCATAGCCCCTTTTGGAGCACCCCAAAAGAGTGGTGACAGAGCAAGAAAAGGAGAACCAAAGACAGCCCCCTCTTCCTATCTCTTGTAACCCTTATGAAACTCCTATTCTTTTTACTACTTTATATTGGAAATGTGGAAATCAACCCAGGCCCCCCTGAGTGTATCACCTCACCAGCAGACCTAACCTCCATCAAAGGTCTCAGTTTTCTACATATTAATGCATGCAGCCTCCTGAAAAAACTTACACTGATACAAGTCTGGGTTGCCCATACCTTGCCAGACTTTCTCGTGGTATCTGAGATATGGCTGAAACCCACCACAGCAGATAGGGATGTTAATCTACCCAATTATCAGTTATTCAGAGTGGATTGCCAAACAAGGGGCGGTGGAGTAGCTATATATGTAAAGTCCAGTATACCTGTATCCTGCTTTACTGCAACCTCGATGCCCAAAGAATTCGAATGTATATCCCTCAAAGTATCTCTCCCTAATACAGCAGCTTTCCAGCTAGTAGGCTGCTACAGGCCCCCCTCTGCTGACCACAAGCTTTTATCCCACCTGGGGAATCTACTCAAAACAGGCTCTGAAGAAGTCATTATCCTAGGTGATCTGAATCTAAACTTGCTTTCCAAGGCAGCTGCACCTTTGGTATCATTCTGTGATACACATGGGCTCACACAACTGATAAATGAGCCAACAAGAATAAACTCAAAGAATAGAAACAACAGCACACTACTTGATATCTTGCTGGTTAACAAACCCCATCTATTCACACACACTGGAGTGCTTTTCAGTGATATAAGTGATCACTGCCTCATTACAGGAGTAAGATCTTCCAGCAAACCAACAACTCCAGCAAAATTTCTAATGAGGAGAGCCAAGAAAAAACTCAATATTGAAGGATATCTGCACGATCTAGCTCACTCTCCAAGCTAGCAAGAGTTTTATCTTGCACACTCTGTGGAAAAAGCACATCAGGTGCTAAACAGCATAATACTAAGTGCCCTTAATACCCATGCCCCAATCACTAGTGTCCGAATAAAAAACAAATATTGCCGCTGGTTTTCAGCTGACCTCAAATCTGCACTGTTGGAGAGAGACAAATTATGGAAGACGGCAAGAAAAACCAAGAACCCAAATGACTGGGTGTTATTTAGGAAAGCCAGGAATAGCTGCACCAAGAAAGTAAGGGATGCAAAGGCTGCCTTTTACTTGGCTGAACTTTTTTATTTTATTTTATTTAAACAGCAGTTTGGAAAACCTTTGAACCATAGGCTCATTTACAAAGGTACCTTGTCACAGTAAGACAAACCAAAATACACAGTATAGCAGTACAACACATAAGTATAACAGTAAATTAAGACATAGATACAAACAAGCTGGTACAGGTAGGATGGATGCAAACAATACCAGAGTTATGTCGTCCTTAGCAGCTTAGTAATAAGCTTTGTCATAAGTATTGAGTACGGCTTTGACTAGCGGCAGTTACAGCATCGGGTGTTAAGAAGGTGGTTACGTAAGGAAGTTTTGAACTTGACTCCCTCCTATCACAACCCTGCTAGGTTCTGGGGCACCATCAAGGGTATTGTAGGGCAGGATTCTGGCACCTCCCTACCAACTCAATTGCACCACAATAATGGTTCTATCTCTGGCAAAATGGAAGTTCTGGATACCTTCAATAACCACTTCACAACTGCTGGCCTTACCTTTGACACCTCTCCAGCTAATCTGCTGCATGCACAACTAAGCTCCCAGTACACTGGTGCCCAGAGAGCTGATTCTTCCTTCTCCTTCAAACCCGTCCTGTTGAAGCAAGTAGAGGATCTTTTATGGCAGCTGGATATTAATAAAAGCACAGGGGCAGACTCTCTTGACCCCTACTTTCTAAAGATTGCATTTCATGTACTTGCAGTTCCCCTAACACATCTCTTTAACCTATCTTTAACCTCTGGTTCTATTCCTACAGTGTGGAAGACAGCCCAAGTGGTTCTCCTTCTAAAATCAGGGGACCCTATGGACCTTAATAACTACAGGCCCATTTCCATTCTTCCAGTACCATCCAAGATGCTAGAGAAAATAGTGAGCATCCAGCTAAGAGAATATCTTGATGATGTTAACCTCTTGAAGCCAGCTCAATCTGGGTTTAGGGCCAGGCACAGCACTATCTCTGCACTGGCCAAAGTTACAAATGACTGGCAAACCAAATTAGATAAAAAGAATAGTGTCTGTGCAGTATCTCTTGACCTAAGTAAGGCATTTGACACTGTGGACCATGAGCTGCTACTCTCTTCCTTTCATTCCATTGGCCTAGATCCACCCTCCCTTAAATGGTTCAGGTGTTACCTTATGGATAGGTCACAGCAGGTGAAAGCTGAAGGTGATCTATCCCCATTAAAACCACTGCTAAGAGGAGTTCTGCAAGGATCTATCCTGGGCCCTATCCTTTTTACCATCTACATTAATAATATTGATTCAAATCTCGCCAAAGCCACTGTCCACCTCTTTGCTGATGACACTGTTTTGTATGTCAGCAACCCATCACCTGCAGTTGCCCGTGAAATTTTACAGGCAGAATTCTCCTTGCTGCAGTATCAACTACTTGAGAAAAAGCTTCTTTTAAATGCAAAAAAAACAAAAGCAATGCTTTTCTCCAATCAAAGCTCCACCAGCACCTCCTCACTAAGCAGTCTCCCCCAGCTATGCACTATCCTTGGAGAAAATCTGAAGTATGTAGAAAAATTCAAATACTTAGGTGTGTGGATTGATAACAGACTTGACTTCACACATCATATTGAAGAACTGCTGAAAAAACTTCGCCAAAGGCTTGGCCTATTCTACAGAATAAAACACTTCCTAACAAGAGACTCAAAGATGAGGTTAGTCCAGGCCACTTTTCTTTCAGTTGTTGACTATGCAGACTTCCTTTATAGTCACTGCCCCATCTCCTACCTAAGCAAGCTGAATACCCTGTACCATAGAGCAATAAGATTCATAACAGATCTTCCATCTAACACTCATCATTGCACTCTCTATGCTGCAGTTGGTTGGGTTTCCCTACATCTCAGAAGGAACAGAAATGCAGCACTATGGATCTACAGAGCATTGTCTAAAAAACTTCCAAACTATATTCTAGACTGCTTCACCCAGGCCATAGCTAGCTCCTATGCCCTAAGAAGCAACAACCTCATCATGCTCAAAATACCAAAAGTCAACACCCGGCTAGGAAGGGCGGCAATCAGCTATTCTCTAGCTATGGCTTGGAATACTCTACAGAAATCCCTAAAGCTGTCCAATCTTATACCTATAGCGCCCTTTAAACATCTTTGCACAAGTTTTTTCGCAGAGAAATGCGACTGCTACCGTAAGAGCTAGACTTGCCATTTCACAACCCCTCCTTCCAGACAGCCACCATGTATGGCATATTTTTGTTGCACAGTTCTCCCTCCCTGGCAGCCACCCTTTTTATAGTACCCCAGTTCCATTTAATTCTACCTAACTACCTACTACCTACCTAATCCTTCTCCCACTAATTACTGGCCCTTACATCATTCCTAAATGCTCCCCATTCATCCTAGTATTACATTATGCTGTGTGTATGCCTTGACTCCTCTATTGGGATATGTATATACTTTATCTTTTGTATAATTTTCCTATAACCTACCTTGTCATGTATGTCTTAATCAACTTCTTACCCTTAAGCATTGTATTCATAAGTGTTTTTTTTCTGTATCTGTTATGCATATATTGTGCATTAATGTATCTGTTGTGTACCAACTATTGAACCTTGACCTTATCAGGTCCATCTTGTAAATGAGCCTTGCTCAATGATGCTTGCCTGAATAAATAAAGATTTGATTAATTGATTGATTGATTGATTAGGGGCGTTAGCTGATGGGTTTAAGGAGTGGGGACCCAGATTAGGGTGATTATCACCTGCAACATGTAGGAGAAGGGCTAAAATAAGATAGTAAAGGGCATTTATAGGGATGTTGGGATTTGGGGTGGAGCTGGAAGAGGTGGAAGATGGTAAACAGGTGATGAAGAGATGGACAAATGCGAAGTAGCTAGGGAGGGGAAATATGGATGCAGCTGGGAGAAGGGAGAAGTAAGTCCAGTTTTCAATAGGGGGGAAAGGTGTAACTGCATTGATGAAGGAAGGGGCAGGGAGGGCTAGGCCAGGGTGCTTGAAGCAGTTAACATGATGTGCAGGGGAGAGCAGAATATAAGGATAAGTTGCCTATCCATTATTCTTTATTTCATTATTCACACACCCTTAGCACTAGGGTTCTGCCGTTGGAGAAGACTCTGGTAAACTGAAGCTAAATGGTTGTTTGACATGTGGCAGATTGACATTTAAATCCATTCTTGGTCCTCCTGCTTTCAAATGCAGCTGACCTGTGTATATGCATGTGCCCTCGCTCCTGAGCTGTTTTCCCCCACCTTCATTCCTTATCCTGCACCCTCTGTTCCTGTAACACTTACTTTCCCCAGCCCCGCTCTCTTCCCTTCCCACTTAGCCATTTCTCCAGTACCCCGTCATTACCCCCTCCCTTTTTCCTGCCCTTCCCCTCTCCTGCTCTTTGCCGCCTCACTCCCCCTCTAATTGCCCTCCACTCCCCTCTCTGCCGTCTTTCGGTTCCACCAGCCCGGTAACAGGTTGCTACCTCGTAGCACTAATGCCGTAACTTGCCGCCACCCTTCCTATCTTTCTTTCACCTTTCTGCCCCTCTCCCTGCCAGCTTTCCCCTCCTTCTTTTATTCTTCCCTCTTCTCCCTATGCTCAGTCCTCACCCCCTCCCCTCTCCTATTTTATCCCGCCTCCCACCAGTTTGCGTGACTCCCCTCTCTCTCCTGCCATCTCGTAGTTCCACCGGCTCGGCCGCAGGTTATTACTCTACCCCGCCAATGCCGTTTTCACCGCCTCGCCTCTTGTCCTCCTCCCTTCTTCTGCTCCACTGCACTCTTACTAGGTGCACTCTATCTCCATACCCCCACTCATTTCCCTATCTGTTCCGTGCCCTTCATCCCTTTTCCCCCTATACCCTGCCCTTCCCACCCTACCCTTCCCTTCCCCATTCCTTTAGTTCAAATCCTCCTCACCCTTGCACCTAGTCCCCCACCGCCCTCCCTGCACATCACCCTCTCCTCTTTATTTTTGCACCCATAGCTTCACTGTCCTGTTCCCGACCTCTCCGTCTCTCTTGCCGACTCCCGGTTCCACCGTCCCGGCCACAGGTGGTA
Organism: Neoceratodus forsteri; assembly: GCA_016271365.2. Lineage (NCBI taxonomy): Eukaryota > Metazoa > Chordata > Ceratodontiformes > Ceratodontidae > Neoceratodus > Neoceratodus forsteri. The sequence continues at coordinate 737,280,720 of CM057454.1, forward strand.
ACCTTCTCCCACTAATCGCACTTGGTGCCTTAACCTCCTCCTGTCCTCCCTTTTGCTATTCGCCTACCACCCCTGTTCTCGTCTCTCCTGCCCTACCTCACACCTGTCCCCTACCACCTCTCCCTAGTTCTCAACAACTGAATACATGTAATTTTATCCTTATTGCTATGCTTGACTACACTGTGTGACTTTGTCCGTTGCAAATGTATCCTGCTCTGTGTAATTTCTTATGTATCCTGCAAATGTATCCTGCTTTGTGTAATCTCTTATGTATCACTGTGTTCTGTAACTGTACCTCCCGGGTCGTGCCTGAAAATAGTCACTTGTTGGCTAGCGCACTTACCCGGTCAACAAAAACTAAATAAATAAAATAAATAAAATACCAGCAAGTTGTTAATGAATCTGTACAGTATTTTACCAAGACATGCGTTATGTAAATAAAGTCATGGGGCAAATCTATGTTCAAACGTGATTGTGCTTGGAGTCCCAATTAGTGGTTATGAAGCAGGGGGTGTAGTTAGACAATCTCAGTAAATACATTTACTGTACCTCCAGAGCAATAAAAGCTAAACAAGAGGCAGCCTGATGGCACATGATGCAAGCAACACATGTTAGGAAACATGCCCAGATTGTCAGAAAGTCAGTGAGGGGGGGATAAGGCATCACTGAAGATGCTCTCCTCTCCTCTTCTGTGGAGGTTAGGCACCTGAATCCACTGCACCACTGCCATCTGGGTGACAACAGGTGGTTGTGCAGGCTGTAACATCTGAAAAGTGGGGACAATGTCTGGCTCACTGCATCAACAGGTATCTGTGTGCACATGCATACTCTAGATGCTGCAGGAAGAACAAGGAAAAGGCATCAGGAAGAACAAGGAAAAAGCACCAAGCCCTCACCTAGCCCTGGATGATGCAAGTGGTCTTTTCTGATCCTGCACCATTAACCACCCAGAGAGGAACACTGGATTCAGCATTCCAATTAGTTTGGGGATCCCTGAGTACCCACCCCCATGAAGGGTAAGTCATGGCACCATTGCTCCTCAAGGCTGATGATCAGAGCTTGGAGGTAGGAATGGGCTGAGTAGGTCAGCGTGACTAGAAAAGCATAAGGAATACATAGAAAAAATCTAGACAAGATTGAAGAGGACAAAAATGCCACCAAAACAGCAGTGCTTGTGGTTACATAATAACATATTAACATCATATTGTGGTGATGGAAGCAACTTAGGGTCCATCTTGTCCACCCTGCTTCTACATGGCAATGACTATACCCCAGTTTGAGTATGGAGATGCACCCAGGTTTAACAGTCAAAATGTTACCCCTACTCATGCTGTGTAACCCTATTCTCCCACAGAAATGTATATAGCCTTGCACTGAGAGTCTGAACAATTGTAGTTTCTACAATCTCTCTTGGTAGGCTATTCCATATGTTAACCATTCTCTATGCAAAGTTATGCTTTCAAATGATAATTGCTGCTTGATTAAGACTCTAGTGATAATGGTAATAATTTGTCTTGACACTTACAGTGTTGTGGCTGGTGTGACTGGAAGAGTGTATGAGTGTATGCATGCAGTGTGAATTGTACAAAGTTGATTATTATTTAGAGCTAACCTGCTTAATATATTTTTTGGGAGGTATAATCAGGGGTAAGTGAAAGTGTAATAGCCCGTTCTACCTCAGATTGTTTATATAACTGATAATCATCTGTTTCTTAAGACTGAAATAATAATTGTTTTCCATTACAATTAAAGAGTAATATTTAAGCTATTTTCAGATGTTTTCAGAACCTCCTGGTACAGGTAAGCTTTATTAAAAGGTTTTAAATAGATTAGAGTAGGTAGTGGGGGGGCACCTCATGGCATTTTGGGCGAGTTTTTCTGGCAGGCTGGAGAGGTGCACGTACCCAGCCTGTTGGATGACACCTTCCCGGGCCCCCTGCAATCATTCTCAGCAGGGAATGATTCCCTGCATTGGGGGAGAGTGCAAGTTCCCTCTAAATTGAAAGTGGCTTATGATCTCTTTAGGGACCCCCCTCCTATTATAGTTGACCCCAGGATTTAGGGATTTTAGTGCTCTGGGGGCACGATTTTGGTTAGCTGCCATTTGGTGACAGCAGAGATCAGAGTTTTTACTGTATAAATAGGCAGTCCACAGAGATTTGGGGATGGTGCCATTTAGGAGAGTGGGAGAGACTGACGGGCACTTCAGGGCGGTGCGCCCCACTTTAGGAAGGCCAGCTTGTACTGCGGCCATGAGTCGGGTCCCCTGGGTGAGCATCCGGGGGAGGGCAGAAAGTGAGACAGCTGAAGCTGTTTAGATTGTGGTCTTGGGCCCTGGGTTGCTGGAAGGGTGAGTTCCATCAGTAGAAGGAGATGCAAGAAAGGTAGGTCCGAATTCAGGCCCCGGTAGTGGTGTTGTGTTCTTGGGTTGTCGGGACTGCAATAGGTTGTGGCAGGGTCTCTGCAGCTTGGGGTGGCAAGGCACCCTAGGGACACTGGTGAGGGGACCAAGGTGAACCTCTGCCCATGTAAAGGGCCTGTTCAGAAGGGCAGGTCTCAGGACTGCCAGACTTTGCTGAGTGGGTCGCAGAGTGTCCTACAGGTCTCCTCTTGAGCTGGTTGCTCTGATTAGACAGCAGTGAGAGTGTAGAAGGACGGTGTCAGTGCAGTTGTTAAATGTGGGGCCCTTCTACCCATCAAGTTTTGGGATGCTGGTGGGAGGCAATTTTATTTCTGGGGAACCAGGCAGAACCAGGGAGCAGCCTGGGTGAGAGGAAAATGGAGTATGGTGTGATGGGTTGTGCTGGTACCACACCATCCGTGTCCCTTGGAGGCTGGAAGAAAGAGCCAGGGAATGGGTTTTGGGAGAAGCTGTATGCTTTCCCAGGAAGAGGAAATTGGAAAAGCCCTATTTGTTTAAGTAGTGAAGCGTCAGGTGCTTACCAGTGCCAGTAGAAATCTTTGAAGCTTCACGGTCCAGTGTATAGAGGTCATGTTACCCCTGAGGAAAATCTGGCTGCTATATTATAGCTGTTAGAAGAACTTACTCTGCCTGTTTTGACTGTCTTTCTTGCTTGTACAAATATTTAGCCCCATGGAACTGAGAGTTATCTTTAAAGAACACTGGACACCTGTAGCCCTTGGATTCATTTGGGTCCAGAAGAAATAAAATATTGGTTGCAGAAAATGAGTCTTGCTTTGTTTGTAAGTAAGGATTTCAATGAAATGGAAATCCTTGAGTTTTAATTTCCCAGTGAGTTCATTTTTCCAGGGGGCTCTAATTAATCCCTGCACCTCTGTGTCTCTGGGGTTGGGGGATCCTTGTGGCTCAAGAATGAAGATATCCAGAGCTGTGGATCTCCGGTGGAGTTTTGGGGTGCCCTTGTGTGCTCACTGCTGTAATTCCTGGAGCTCCAGGCACTATGAAGACATCTCTAGGTAGGCCTACATTTTATTCTATGGTTTGAACCAGAGGATAGTCTGGTGAGATTTCTATGCTGTGGGCCCCCTCCCCATGACCATCGACTGCCACTAGACATTGGAGAGGGGGTGGCTACATGTTAAAGAATAATGGACCCAGCACGAACCCTGAGGTACTCCATTCAGCACATCCCTCCACTCTGAATGGTGCCAATTCTCCACTTTCTTATGCTTCCTACCACACAGCCAATTTGTCTTCATCTCCTCCTGGTCATGTTGTGAACTCTGTATTATGCTAATTTTTAAATGAGTTTTCCATGTGGTACAATTTCAAAGGCCTTGCTGAAGTCCAGATAAGACTACAAGCAATGCCTGACCCCTATCCACCTCAAGGTAATGAGACTGATTTGTTAGGATCGACCTTTTGTGAAATCATGCAGGGTGCTAGAGGACAGCCCATTGATATCCATGTGCTGACTCAGCAGCCCATCACATCTTTTCTGATTGACTGAAACACTTTACCATGCACCAAAACCAGCCTCACAGGTCTGTAGTCTGAACTTGTTCTTCTTGAATATGGGGAAGACACTTGCTGTTTTCCAGTCTTCTGGCACTATACCTGTCTCTAAGTAGTTCTGGAAGATATCAGCTAGAACAACAGTTGGAATTCTTTTTTAAGCTAAAAACATTGGGGAGCGAAGCAGCTAGGTACGAGTTCATACAAGGGCTGGAAGGACACTGTGGGGCTTATTAAGCCTGCAAAAAAAAAAAAAAACAACAGGGAAAACAAGAAATTAAAGAGGTTACAGAAATATGAAGGAAGAAGACCTGTAAGAAACAAAAGGGGGGCTGGACGCAAGATGGAAAGCAGTCTCTCTTAATGCCAGGAGCCTGGGAAACAAAATCAGTGAGCTGCAGGTGATGGTAGCAGATGCAGGGCTTGACCTTGTAGCCATTATGTAAACTTGGGACACAGAGACTAATGATTCCAGGCTATACTGTGTATAGGCGAGATGCGGTGAGGTAAAGGAAATGGGGCAGCCCTCTATGTGAGGGAAGGCACAGAGACAGTGGAGGATGGATCCAACAGGTGAGGAAATGGGGACATGGAAGGGCTGTAGGTTCAGCTCATGGCAGCATCTACTAAGAAATTGCATATGGAGGCAAGTCATAACTCACCAAGGGGGGGGAGGAGAAGAGTGGTATGAAACTATGGGCAGAAGTAGAGAGGGAATTTGCAACAAGGGAGGTGGTAGTAATGGGGGATAGCAATCTGCCAGGCATTGGTTGGGTCATTTCAGCAGCAAGGAGCTGCAGAAGTCAGGCCCTGCTAGGTAAATTGCAGTACTGCAGGCCAGTGCAGCTGATCAAGGCAGGCTGTCATTCTCAATGTGGTGCTCATCAACTCAGAAACGGTAGGTAAAGTGTGTGCTGGGGAACCACTGGGGTCCAGCGACCACAATACCATGTGGTTCAAGCTAGCCTTTGATACCAGTGAGCCCTCATCAAAGGCTGACATTCTGGATTTCAGAAGTACAGACTTCAACCAAAGGAGGGAATTAGTTTGGGACAGGTTAATTGGAGTGGGCAGTATTGGGGGGGGGGTGGAAGAAACATGGGGAGAAATTAAAAGGGCCATTGTTAAGGCAACAAAGTCATGCTTGGAAATGTTTACTAAGACGAACAGGAACAAGAGACCAATATGGTTCTCTGAAAAGGTCAGGAGGCAGTGGGGGTCAGGAGGCAGTGGGGGGTCAGGGAGGCAGCAAGGGCCAAAAGAAGGTCCTTGTCAGGTACAAGGAGAAGCAGGGGGGTGAAGAATGGGAAGAGTACCAAGTAAGAACGAGAGACACCAAGAAAGCGGTCAGGGACACAGAAGCAGACACTGGGCTGTGTGTTGCAGAGTGGGTAAAGGGCAGGGAAAAGCAGTGCTTCAATCACATGAAGAAAAAAGTCAGCAGTGGAAATTGTTAGGCTAACAGAAGGGGCAGGGTAAGAGAGAAGGACTAGCAGAAGCAGCCATTCTGAATGACTGTTTCTGCTCAGTATCCACTAGGGAGGCCAGGGGGCCTTTGCCAGAGAGTGGCATAAAGGCTGCTGAAACGGAGATACCAGAAATGAGGCAACAGGTATTTACTAGTGAAAGGGTCAGAAAAGTGCTAGCAGCTCTGAAGATAGATTGGGCCTCCGAGCCAGATGGGATGCATCTAAAGGTGCTCAGGGAACTGGCATTGGAATTAGCTGATCCCTGGTAGGACTGTTCAATAGCTCTATTCAGTCAAGGGTGGTTCTGTAAAACTGGAGGGTAGCGGATGTGGTGGAGACAAAAAGTAGCTTGCCTCCATTGTGAGTAAACTGCAGGATACACTAGTCAAAGAGGGCCTAGTGGACTATCTGGAGAAAAGTGGGCTCCATGATAGCAAGCATTTGTCAATGCCGAATGTTTGCTTGCTGGCACTGACATTGGTAGTGTAGGAGTTACAGAGCTGCATAATAGGAATGGCAGTGAAGTATTGAACTGAAGCCAACCCCACCACCACCCTGCAGTGACTGACAGGCATTGGGGTGTGCCTTTGGGTCGTCAGGCATAACGGCCATGCCATTTCACCACACCCTACCCTGCAGACACCGACAAGTGTCACGTGTGCCTTGCGGTCTTTGGCCCTTATGTTTACCCCATTCCATCAGGAAATATGGTGAGATGGGTACAGTATAGGAGAATGGGGTGAACTTTGGGGCCAAAGAGTCCAAGGCACACCTCGATGCCTCTCACTGGCTGCAGGGTGTGGGTGGGGGTGGAATGGTATGAGCATTACAGGCGACAATCCCAAGTCACACCCCTGATGCCTGTCAGTCTCTACAGGGAGGGGCGCTATGGTTGGAAATCCTAACGCCTCAGGCGTTCATTGGTATTTTCACTCCAAATTTTCAACATGGGTTTTTTTATGACCCCCACCTTATGAACAGTGGCAGTATCAGTTCGTTAGCTGAAAGCTGATTTTGCACAGCGACTACGCCATTTGACACCACCATTTCGGGTGCAAAACCCCATTTTGAACAGGATGTGAAAAATGACAGCTGTGAAGTTCATGAGGAGGTGTAAAAAATGGCAATGTTGAAAATCTGCAGTGAAAATATTAAAAAAACTGGTGAAGCCAAGAGCATGAGTAGAAACTGCGCAACGCACACCCACAATGTAATTAGTTTGGGGATTTTTTATGGTACATTGTCAACACAGGTATTTTGGGACCTCCGCTCATGAACAGTGTCACTGTGATTTTCTTAATCTGTCCTAAACAGTGATTTCCCACAGTGACCACGCATTTCTGCGCTGGAAGTGCGAAAATACACTTCAACCATGGTGTGAAAAATGACAGCTGTACTGTTCATAAGGAAGCGTGGAAAGATGCCAGTGGTGAAAATCTGGACTGAAAATATTACAAATTCATGAACTTACGAGGGTGCGTGGAAACTGCGCAATGCTCTCTCGTAACATAGTCATTTTATGGACTTTTGTCACCAATTTTTAACATAGCCATTTTAAGATATCTGCTCATGAATAGTGTCACTGTGATTTTCTTAATCTGTCCCGAACATTGATTTCACACACCGACTGCGCCATTGTGTGCTACATGCGCAGAAACACAGTTTGGGCGAGATGTGAAAATGACAGTTGTACTGCTCATAAGGAGGTGTGGTAAAATGGCAATGTTGAAAATCTGGAGTGAAAATATTAAAAATTCACAAACTTACGAGTGTGTGTAGGAACTGCACAACGCATGCTCATAAATCAGTCATTTTTGAGAATTTTTTCACCAAATTTTCAGCATAGGGTTTTTGGGGGCCTACCTCACAAACTGTGACACTGTCATTTTGTAAATCAGTCCTGAAAGGTGGTTCCACGCAGTGACCACAAAATCACCCTTAGGGGCTGATTAATGCCATGACAGTGCCAGAATTCATGAGGAGGGGTCCCAAAAACCCCATATTGAAAATTTGGTGCCAAAATTTAAAAAATGCCTGAGATATACATCAAAGTTGAAAAAATCCTATTTATTCCATTATACAGCTTACCGGCATTTCCTCAGTTCGTGGTCGGCTTTGAAGAGTCAGACGTGTTCCCGGGTCCACCAAAGACTGCCACGCCGGCCTCGGAGGTATGGGGTGGGGAGGCAGGTGCAGAGAGGGTGAGTGTGGTGGGTGGTCAAGACAGTCAGCGAGGGACCATTTTTTTACAGGGCATGTTTTTAAAGATGACATGGGACTTTACCATGCTGGGATGGGCTCCCAGTGTGGCAGCTGGAAGGCTGTTTGGGGGACAGTAGAGCCAACGGGGGATTGGGCACCCCCATCGGCCATATGGACTGTTGCCACATTGGGGTGAGTTCCCAGTGTGGCACCTGGAAGTCTGTTGGGGGGTACAGTGGAGCCAACGGGGATTGGGTACCCCTGTCGGCCTTACGGAACTGTTGCCATGCTGGGGTGGGCTCCAAGCATGGCAACTGGAACTCTGTTGGGGGCGGAGCCAACGGGGATTGGGCACCGGCCAAGGCTAATATGTGTGAGGGGAGCGCATGAGCACACCGGGGTGGGCTCCCAGCATGCTACTTGTTATGGGGGACGGAGCTGTCTGTGACAGCTGATTCAGTACAAGGCTGAGGTGTAGGCAGTTTGCATACTGCCGATGTGGCAGTATGCAAATTGCCTACGTTACCACCACTGATTGCAGTGTTTTTTTGCCTTCAACTGTACGCCACTGCATCTGAAGGGTTGCCATAGACAGCTCCAACATTCATTGGTGGGGTGTGGCCATGCCTGCAAAAGGCAGCAGGGCACTGGAGTGGGGGAGGCACACCTACGAATTTTCGTATGGTGGCACTATGTTTCTTGCACATGCATGCAAGCAAACATAATAAATGGCATGGGTTCTTGGCAGGGAGGTCTTATCAGACTAACCTGATGGTATTCTTTGACTGGGTAACTAGGACAGTGCATAAGGGTCATGCAATGGATTTACTCTACTTCAGTTTCAGCAAGGCGTTCAACTCAGTGCCTCACGGAAATTTACTGAGGAAGCTAGAGGATCTTGTTGCAGTGAAAATACATAGTTAGATGAGTGGGAAGTTGATTAGTAGGGATACAGCAGACAGTTGTTGTAACCTTATTCAGACCCAAGGAGGGGGAGGTCACCAGTGAGGTGCCACAGAGATTGGTCCTAGGACCAGTCCTTTTCAATACGTTCAGCAATGACATAGGAGAAGAAATTCATGGCAAGATTTGTCTCTTTGCAGATGGCACTAAGCTCTGCGGCAGGATAGACAGTGAGGGAAGGGGAGATTCAGATCAGATTGATCTGCAAAGGTTGGAGAAGTGGTACAAGTTTTGGCAGCAGAAATTGAGTACCAAAAAGTTCAAGGTGATGCACATAGAAACATAGAATTTGATAGCAGATGAGGACTGCTTGGCCCACCCAGTCTGCACATAAGGAACAAGAACTCCAGAACTGAGTACTGAATTGAAGGGGTCAAGCTCGGTACTACGTCTGCAGAAAGAGACCTAAGAGTCCTCATAAGTGACTCCTTTAAACACTCTAACTAGTGTACAAGGCCTACAGTAGGGCAACCAGGATTCTGGGGTGTATCAGGAGGGGTTTTGACAGCAGGAGGAAAGAGATAATCATGCCTCTCTATAGATCACTGGCAAGGCCACATCTGGACTATCGTGCCTTGTTCTGAAGTCCTAACCTAAGGATAGACAAAGATAGGCTGGGGATGATGCACCCTAGGGTAACCAAAATGACTCAGGGCCAGCAGTGCAGATACTATTAGGACTGGCTTAGGGCACTGATATGTATTTGCCTGAAGCCAGCAGAGAGAGAGGGATGATATGATAGAGAGCTTCAAGTTCTTGAAAGGCATGAACAAGGTGAACTATGAGGAACTCTTTAACAAGAGCAGTGAATCTAGAACATGAGGACCTGAGTGGAAGCTAGTGGAGAAGGTTCAGGAGGAGTTATAAAGTTTTATTTTACAGAGAGAGTGACTGAGTCACGAAACAGTCTACCAGTGGAGGTGGTGGATGCTAAAACCATTAATGTTTTCAAGCATAGCTGGGACAAAGTTACAGTCTTAGCAGTTACCCAAGGGGGTAATAGTAAAACAGGGAGCAAGAGGGGTGGGTAGCTCAGACAAAAAAACCCATATTGATAAAAGGTCTTGGGTGCAATAAGGTGTTATGGGTAGACTGGATGGACCATAGGTCTCTTGCTGCCATCATTGTCCATGTTTCTGTTTCTATTAACCTTGGGTGGATACCCTTTGAACTGTGTTTTTTCCCAGATTATAATATTAATAATAATAATCTTTATTTATAATGCACCTTTCAGAATTATCAAGGTGCATTACATTAAATTAAAAACAAGTAAAACAACTTTATATAAAATATTCAATTAAAATCCAGTAATCAGCATTAATAATTAGGATATGCTCAGTTCCATAAATAGGTCTTTAGTACCTGTTTGAAGCCCCCCACAGCTGCACACTCTGGAAGCTGACATGGTAGAGAAATCCAAAGGGCTGGGGCCACATACATAAATGCACAGGCCCCTGAAGATTTTAGAGAGACCCTTGGAATCTCTAGCAACCCCTCCTCAGCCGAGCGGAGCAATTGCTCAGGGTGGTAAGGGGACAGAAGCTCTTTCTGGTAGTCCGGGCCAAGTTCTTGTAGGGCTTTATAAATCAAGTAATCTGACTTTGAAGGTGATCTGCCACTGAATTGGCAGCCACTGCAGTTCGCGCAGCACCGGTGTGATGTGACATGTACAGGGAGTCCCCATCAACAACCGGGCTGCAGCATTCTGCACCAGCTTCAGGCGGTGGATATCAGCCCCCAGTAGCTCAAAGCAAAGGGAGTTACAGTAATCAAGGCACGAGGTCACAAAGGCATGGATCAATGTAGGCAAGTCACCAGACGGAACAAGGTGCTTGATCCTAGTGATGTTCCTCAGGTGGTAAAAGGATGACTTGACGACTGCCGACACCTGCGATCACAGTGTCAGCCCATCATCAAGCATCATCCCTAGGTACCGCCCAGTTCAGAGGTAAGGAGCTGAGAGCACCCCAGGAAAAGCCTTGTGGGCTGACCAGCCCCCGACCCCCTTATCTGGTGACCTAGATTCACAACCATCATCTCAGTCTTCTCCGAATTCAACTTCAACCAGCTGGAATTCATCCAATCCTGGATTTCAGCGAGGCAGTTACTAAATACCAAGAGTACACTATCCTGTTCAGGTTCGAAAGACAGGTAGAGCTGGGTGTCATCAGCATAGCAGTGAAACCTCAGCCCATACCGTCTTACAATTATCACCCTGATGATTAAGTAGTAAATTTCTAATATGGTTTCATTCCTGCTATCATTACCATAATTTTCATCCCAGTTGACACTACCAATCCATATGTTATCAAATTAGGATGTTTACACACCAGGATTAAAAAACACATGGAGGTAGAAACCCATCTTATTTCCAAGTGGCCATGAGACAGCAAATACACATAGCTCATCTATATTATATACCAATTCATGAACTCAATACATACATCAGCAATCTTTATAACTTCTACAGGGTAAGCATTTAATAAAATAAAACATTTAGAATCATATTTACAATAACATTTAAATTTAATAATGTATAGATTGTTGTCTTTTTCCTATATTTGGCCCTTTAAAGTTTTCAGAAGTACTACTTAGTTCAGAACTAGTTTGTTTCAAAACCATTTGGGTACTAGCCACAGCATATATAAAGTAATAGCTAGTTTCATTTCATTTATTGATTTTGGTAGGTGCCCCTTGGTGGCAAAACTTAAGGGGCACCTCACAAATTAAACAATTACTATCATAATAACAATATTTAAAACATGACAGTATTCATAAACATCAAATATAGGCATAGCACAGCTACATGCATGTAAACATACAGTACATACATACATACATGCATACATACATACATACATATTCAGGGGGAAAGACCATTTGTCCATAGAGTTCCTCCTTCCTGCTACCTCAGAGGAAATACAGCATTGTCTCCCCATTTTCTTCAAAGCACGTTTCTAGTCTGTGCTTGATTAATACATTATCAGCTGATACCACATGCTCTGGCAGTCTATTTCAAGTGCTTGACACTTGTTCTCTGAAGTAGCTCTTTTTGATGTTTCCCTTGAGTCTTCATCACTTCAGTGACACTGGGCTTCCCCTTGTCCTTTCATTTATGTACATTTTGAAGAGCTGCGCATGGTCTGATGATGCTTCCCTATTAGATACTCATTTACTGTAATCCATTCTCCCCTGAATCTTTACTGTTCCATGGAAAACAGTCCCAGTTTGGCCATAGAAACAGACTTTGACAGCAGATAAGGACCGCTTGGCCCACCCAGTCGGCCCATTTCCCTACCTATTGAGTAAGCTGCAGATTCTAGTTAACCAACAGCCTACTTCCTCCTACACCCCACTATAATTGCTTTATGTCTGTACTATGCATTCTTGAATTCCCCCACTGTTTTTGACTCCACAACCTCCTCAAGGAGGCCATTCCATGCATTCACCACCCTCTCTGTGAAAAAATACTTCCTCACGTTGCCCCTGAGCCATCCCCTCTCTATCTTCAAATTGTGCCCCCTTGTTCTTGCACATCTCTTTTTTTGAAAGATGCTACCCTCTTGGACTTTGTTGATTCCCTCAAGGTACTTGAAAGTTTCTATCATGTCCCCACTCTTCCTCCTTTCCTCGAAAGTATTCACTTTAAGCTTCTTTAGTCTCTCTTCATATGATTTCTGGTGCAGACCCTGCACCATTTTAGTTGCCCTCCTCTGGACTGCCTCCATCCTGTCTATGTCCTTGAAAGAGATGGGGTCTCCAGAACTGCACGCAGTACTTCAGATGGGGTCTCACCAACTGTCTGTACAGAGGGATGACAATTTCTTGTTTTCTACTGATGATGCCTGTACCTATGCGTCCCAATATCTCCCCAGCCCTCCTTACTGCCTTCTCACATTGCTTGCCTACCTTTGGGTTATCTGATATGACTACCCCTAGGTCCCTTTCCGTTTTCGTTGTTATTAGTACCTACCCCCATTGTGTACTCTTCCCCTGGGTTTTTGTTTCCCAGGTGCACTACTTTGCGCTTCTTTGCATTGAATCTAAGCTGCCATACTTTTGACCATTCCTCCAACCATACCAATCCCTTCTCATCCTTTCCACCCCCCTTTGTGTATCACCTTTGTTGCAGATCTTTGTGTCATCTGCAAAGAGGCATACTTTTCCTTCCAGTCCCTCTGCAATGTCACTTATAAAGACATTAAAAAGGACCAGCCCCAGTACTGAACCCTGCAGTGCCCTGCTAGTAGCCCCTCTTTCTTTGGCGTGGACTCTGTTTACTATTATCCTCTGTGTCCTGTTGTCCAGCCACTTTTTTACCCAGGCTACCACCCTGGGACCCACTCCCAGGCTGGCTAACTTATTTATTAATTAATCTTTTGTGTTGGACTGTGTCAAATGCCTTTCTAAAGGCTAGGTAGGCCATTCAGCCCTAATAACCCATATTCTTCAAGACATCAACCAATCTGGTTGCTCTCCTTTGTACCCACTCTATCATGTCAATATTGTTCCTCAGATGTGAGAACTAGAATTGAACATTGTACAAAAGATGGTGCTAGACCCACAATATGAATAGGGGCATTGTAACATGCCTATATCTACTTACAGTGTTTCTCCTAATTTCATTTCATTTTAATTTAATTTATTTGGGTATCTGGTAGATACATTGAAATATACATTCCCTTTTCAGGTATGACCAGAGGTTGAGAATAGTTACATTACAAAACATACACAAACAATATTCAAAGGTCATTTACAATAAATACTGTACTCAGTACAATTTACAAGGACAACCATTACAATTTTTAAAATACTGAAGAGCAGCTGAAGAGAAAAGTTTTAAGGGTGAGAGTTGTTTAAGTTGTGTGGGCAGAGAGTTACACAGAGAAGCTGCACAATATTCAAAAGTATGTTTTCCTGCTGATGTGTGCACAAATGGTTTAAGCAGCTGGAGTTCAAAAGAAGACTGTGAATCAAAAGTTGGAGTATGTTTGGTTAAAAATTTACTCAAGGAGACAGGAACGCCAGACATGCCATGATTTTGTTTCCCTTTATTGTTGCCACTTCACACTGCTCCTCCCATTTAACGTTGTTGCTGATCAGTACTCTCATCTTTGTTCTACTTGATTTCAGTCATCCAATGTCATTCAGATAGTATTTTGTATTTATGTTTTTTTCCTAAATGCATCCATTGCATTTGCCACCGTTGAAGTTAATCTGCAATTTCCAAAACCTGTCTAAATCTTTCTTCATTTCATTTACTTTCTGTTGTGATATAACTACTGTTCCCATCCTCCTCCTCAGTCCCTCCCCCCAGGCTACCACCCCCTCTTAAAGTCAATGAGTCATTCATCTCTGACCCAACTGATGCAGCCTCCATTTTCAACAAGTTTTTTACATCCTGCACAATGCCTGACATGCCCCATCCTCTGTATTCCCCCTCTCCCTCTGCAGGTTTTGCCTTCCCTCCCGTCTCCACCATGGCAGTCCTCCAAGCCCTATACTCTTTAAACATAAACAAATCCAGCCTAGATGGACTCCAGCACAAAATGTTACACCTCTCTGCCCCTGCAATTACAGCCCCCCTCGCCCATATCCTCAACCTCTCCTTTTCCACAAACACTATTCCTGCACAATGGAAACTGGCCAACATAATCCCCCTCCCCAAAGGCAGTGACCCTTTCTCCCCAAACAACTATCATCCCATCACCTTCCTCCCTTCACTTGCTAAACTTCAGGAGTCCTTAGTTCTGTCTAGACTATCCGACTTTCTTTCGTCTGCGCACTTCTTCTCCGATTATCAATCTGGGTTCCTTAGAAACCATTCAATGATTTCCTCCCGATTCCACATCACAAACTCCATACTGTCAGCCATGGACAGCAGCCACATTACTGCTGTGATATTCATAGACCTCACCAAAGCCTTTGACTCAGTCTCCCACCCACCCCTCCTTCAAAAACTCCATGCAGCCAGCCTGGCTTCTTCCACAATAAACTGGGGTTCAACTCTTACATCTATGGTACAATGCAATCTGTCTCAGTGGGAAACTCTGTGTCTCCTCCACTTCCCAACATTGTGGGAGTCCTCCAAGGTTCAAATATTGGTCCTATTTTCTTCTCGGTATTTATTAAAGACCTCCCCAAATCCTGTACACACACAAGCATTCACCTATATGCAGATGACACCATAGTCTATGCCTCCGGTCCCTCGCCTGACACAGTTTTCTCTACCCTACAGTCTGATTTCACCCAGGTCCTCCACTAGTTTCAAGACAACTTCCTCAAAATAAACACACAAAAAAACTATTTCCATGGTTTTTGGGACCCCCCCCACAAGCTGGCTAAATTCTCACTAAACCTCTCCTATTACTCCTTACATGGGGCCATCCTCGACTCAGTGACATTGTACAAATACCTAGGCTTTTGGCTCGATCAACACCTCAATTTCTCAAAACACACAGACTCTGTAGGCTCCAAACTTCGCCCCAAACTCGGAGTACTTTACCAAAACAAAAACTCCATTCCTCTGCATCTGCACCAAGTCCTAGCAACTAAAACCATTCTCCTAATTTTTGGCTATGGCGATATCATCTACACCTCAGCCTATTCCACCTTCCTCTCCCACCTAGACACCACTCTCAACACATTCTGCTGCTTCGCTACTAACTCCCCCTCTTGAATCCACCACTGTTCTCATTTTGATTTGGTCTGTACTGTTCTCACTGAATCTCCCCCACCTCTCGCACAGGAGATACATTCATTCCCTAACATTCAATGCCAAATACTGGTTTAACTTACTCCTGCAATCTCTCTCTCTCCCTCCTCTAGCCAGCTCCTGCCCCTCCCTACTCACTGAGGTCCAGTCACCCACATGTCTTCATAATTTCCCACTTTAAATTAATAAACAAATAAAGAGCATATGTTGAATGCAGTACAGACACAACATTGCATATGGAAGACAAATTAATTTAGCATACTGGGCATCTGTGCAAAATGGGGAAACTCAAAGTGCATAGTGCACAGCTGCCAACCAAGGTAAAAGAACACAGAGGTAATGTGGGCAAAAGGACCAGTCCCCACAATTAAATGAGCATCTGCATTCTGGAATACCTGTAGGCACTGGAGCATGCCAAAGAGTAATACAACTTAGAATGAATTGCAATAGGTCAATCATAAGGCCACAAATACATGGATTAGTGTTTCAAGTGAGAACTAGGGAAAGTTCACAGTCTGTTGCAAAAATGACAAAACACTCCCCTGACAGAATGCAGTACCCACATTTCATAGTCAAGACAGTCTCAAAGAAGATATAAACACTGTGAACATCATCATCCCTCTGCAGGGCTACTCAGCTTATGGATGGGAGCTCAACAGATAGACAATGTTTTCTGATCATACCCAAACCTAAAAAAATGCACTTAAAATGTATGCACACTGATTAATGGCAGCTATGGAACTCAGTATACATTGACCAAACTCACAGACACTTGAACATTCACTCAATTGCCCCATTTTGGCCAAATGATACAGACAGATGCAGCTGGGTAGTATCAGCATAACTGTATAACCTACACCATACTTCTTAATGATCACTTCACATGGAGCATATAGATCTCACTGTAAATATAAAACCCAAAACTTATTTGTAAGATATCATACAACATTGTCTTCTCAGAGCAGATCTAAAGCTACCAAGATTATGCTTCTCTTAACATTCCCTGATTATGTAACAGCAAGTGGGCCTACTGTGGCTTCTAATGTAATATACCAGAGTATATTGAAATAATCATTTGATATCACAATGTTTCCTTTCAAACATTGGCAGGCAACTTTAGCAAAACTGTGACCAATGGTTATTTAATAATTCTTTGCAAAAACTTTGTTAATGCACTAGTTAGGGTTGAAATGACAAAAGTAAGGAAATGTGGCACCCCACCCTCACCCTGCAGGAAGCAACAGGTGTGGGGTGAGCATTGGGGTTGTCAACTGTAATGTTCACCCCCATTCTCAAACACCTTTTACCTTCCCAGCTTATTTACTCAAGGAAAGGGGTGAGCAATAGGGTTGAGAACCCAAAGGCACACCCCATGCCTGTTGCTGCCTGCAGGTAGGGGTGTTAGGGTTGGAAACCCTAATGCTACATTTCCCTACTTTTGTCACTTCAACTCTAACTACTACATTAACAACATTTTTGCAAAGAATTTCCTTACTTTTTGAGTTAATATAATTGCATCCTCATTTGTCTGTGGGAGTGCGTGGCCCTCAGGGCCCTATGCTACCATCCCTCCTTAGATGCTTAGAAGCATACATATATATTGCTGTGGAAACACAGGGCCCTCTGGGCCCTGCGCTAGCATTTGTAGTAAAACAGGAATCAAATTGTCAGTCTTGCTTTCTTATTACCCCACGTCATGAAACCAGCAATGAAAATTTTGAGATCCCCACCAGAACATGACTCCATGCACATTGCATGGCACAGCTGTGAAAATACAGTTTGGCCAGGGTTTGAAAAATTACAACTGTCATGTTCATGAAGTGGCGTAAAACGATGTTTTAGTTGAAATTTTTGAGTCAAAATGTTTAAAATTGCCAGAGTTACAAGGTAGCATAGTAAAATTTTAATGAATGCACATGAGTTTGCTATTTTTATATGTTTTGACCTAAAAATTTCAACATAGCCTTCTTATGATCCCACCTGATGAGCAAGGGTGGTGCAAATGTTTAAATCCTGTGTGAAAGTGATTTCACCAAACTACCACAAGATTGTCTTTATGAACAGATTTGCATAATCCCAGCAACATTGTTCCTGAGGTGGGATCCCAAAAAGGCCATGTTGAAAATGTGAGCTCAAAGTATGCAATGATGGCAAAGTTATGCCACAAATATAAAAACCCCTTTGAAATACTTTGAAACTTCATAAGAAAAGGATTTTCCACTCACGAAAAAGAATGACATCATAAGAAAAAAGATTATCTTTTCATATCAGAAGTTACAAATAAAGATCTGTAATGTTAAAAAAAATACATTTTAATGGCATTTCTCAAACAGTTAAGTACATAATCCAGTTAAGGGGGTCCCAGTAAACAATATACATGTGTTAGTTGCTCTCCAGAATATCATTTTTGTGGCTTTTGAAATTTTACTTTTCCCTAGTGAAACCCAGAAAACAAGATGGCAGCCAAATGAAAAAGTATTTTCCCTTCATGAAAAGGTTGAAGTCAGTACAAAAAAAATATTATTTTTAATTTCATACAGCTATTTTTTGGTGTTTTCTGAGCATGCTCAGAACCAGTTATTCAAAATTTCAAAATTAAATAACTTTGGAATGGATTAAACTATTTTCACCAAACAAGCAAAAGGCACAATGTTTGTTAGCCCCTTTCCAACCAGAAAATTTCAGACCAAAATTCCAAACTATCTAAGTGCTAGTCAAGTTAACAGAAAACCCATTCAAACCAATGGGAAAAATCCCCCCAAATGCACTTTTTGCACTATCTGTATCTCAAAATCGACACACCAGACTGAAATGAAACTTGGAACATCCAATCCAGAGATATGCCATAAAACACTGTGCATGCAACATTTTGTACACATTTGTGAAGTTACTAAAGTGCAAAAAGTGGATTTTAACATTGAAGTGCCGGTACAACCCTACCTATATCCCTATAAAAATTGTGAAAACTGAAGAATGTCAGTGGTGAGTGAGTCCATTTTCCCAGAAATTATAGAGACACAGACAGCATTGTCTGGAGTGGACTCCTCCCTGTGGTTTCTTCTTGTTGCAGGTGGTGGGCCACACTGGGTTCCTGCATGGAAGCTAACTCTAAACTGTTAGGGCTAGAAACTTAATTTTCTATTAATGAAAGATGATGACTGGCACAGCCCTCCTCTCGCTTCCACAGCTGTCGACGAACTAAGCTATGAATGAGCATGTGCTAGACAGTATGCACTCATTCATAGCTCAGTCAGTGGACAGCTGTGAAAGTGAGAAGAAGGCTGTGCTGGTCATAGACTGGGACTCGGGATGGGGAGCAAGGTGGTGAATGATTACCTGATAGGGTGGGGGGTGGAGGGTTCACTAGAGCAGCACAGATGGGAGTGGGTTTTAACAGGACCGGGATAAGGGATGGAAAGGTGCCACTACACTACCAGGGATTTTTTTTTTGTATTGGGATGGCGATTGGACATCGGGGGAGGGACCACTAGACTATCAGGGTAATATTTTTATATGGTTTAATAGGACAGGAATCAACCTCAGGGAGTTGGGAGGGACCAATACACTACCAGGAATTTTTTTTTATATTGGGATGATGATTGGACATCGAGGGAGTGACCACTAGACTACCAGGACATATAATTTTTCTTATACGGGACAGCAATGGGACATCAGGGAAGGGGGAGAGACCACTGGAGTACCAGGGTAATCTTTTTTCATATGGCTTAATGGGACAGGGATCAACCTCAGGGAGAGGGGAGGGACCAATACACTACCAGGGATTTTTTTTAAATGGGGACAGTGATCAGACATAGGTGGAGGGGAGAGGAAATATTAGACTGCCAGGAAAATATTTTTATGTGTGGAAGGTCATCAGTGAACAGGAGAGGGGGGTTTTATCACTACAGTATCAGATAAATATATATGGGGACAGCAATCATACATCTGGAGAGGGGGAGGGACCACTAGACTACCAAGAAATACATTTTATCATTGAGTACAATGGTATTAGCATGAAACAGGATCCTGTCTTGCAAAAAAAGGATCCTTTACTGTGCTTTACCATCAACTACAATGTGATTAACACAATTTAGAATCCTATTTTGTGAAAAAGGATCCTTTATCTTGCTTTCCCATTGAGAAGAATGGAATTAGCATGATTTAGAAACCTGTTTTGTGGATTTTTAGGAGAGGAGAGGAGCTGACATCTGGAATAGGAGTATCCAAGATGGCTCTGTGAGGGTCGACTGCTAAATGCTGACTACAGGACACACCCCCATCTGCTTCAGTTTTTATAGCTCATTTCTATAACTTCTAACAAATATGCTGTACACTGCTGAATGAAACTTATGCTGTTTTTTGAGCCATTTGTGGTTCATACTAAAATAAGTTGAACATATCAAAGAATACTCAGACATTTCAGAGAAGCTCCCAGAATTAAAACACCATAAAAGCCAGCTTGGTGATGCTGAGGGGTGAAGCACTGGATGTCACATCTCACACCACACAGGCAACCTGGGTTCGGGAATGGACTCGGGGTGCTGGGGGTCAGCAGGAGAAGGAATAGATTGAGCATCCAGAGGACTGCTCTCTTCTCCTGGGGTGGGTTGAGGAGCTTGCCTCACTCTGTAGCAGCTCCTAGTGGAGACCAGGAGTACTACAGAGTGGAGCTACAATTGGGCCAAGAAAAAAGACAGAAAAATGGCATCTTGAGTGACCAGATGATGACTGCCTGTACCCAAATTGCCATGGAGCCCCCAGACAGCCAGGACTGACCTCAGCAGTACCCAGGGCCAAAAAGGAAAGCCATAAGGCACTTTCTCTTCAGAAGGAAGGAACCCGTCTGATGAAGGGATACGTCGGGTTACCCTGGGACTGGCTGTGATATGAGGCAGGAGTTGGCGATGGAGGTTCCTGGGAAGGTGAGCTCAGTCCTTGGTGGCTCGACGCAGAAGCCGCTCAAGACACAGTGGGGGAGTAAAAACAGATAATGCAAAAAAAAAACCCCACCAGAATAAACACTCTGCATGAGCCCAAGCTACAGCTGTTGCTTCACTGGTTGATCAGACTGGTCCATCTCTGGGATTCGTTTGTCTTCGGCAGCAAAAACTGATTTTTTTACAAGCCCACTACTGCGCTGGAACAACTCCTTTCTCCCATGCCAGCAACTCCTACGCCTGTGGAAATTAACACCAGAGACCCGAATCCTCCATTACTCACTGAGTCAGAGGAACAAACTTATTTAACTACCAACAAGGAGGACAAATCTCAGAATTGAGGAGCTATGACCACAGTGGAGAATGCAGTCTGCCCTACACAGGGGTGCAGTCCTGCAAAGGTTGGTGTTTCTAGTTTGTACAAAACCACTGATGCAGTACAAACTTCAGGTTTATTTGTGTTAAATGGCCAAATGGATGGGACAATTGCCAATGAAACAGGAATTAGGGCAGATAAAACTATAATAAATATGCAATGTATCGGGGTGCAGGTGGAGGATACTGACAATTTGTCAACTGTTAACACAGGTTCTACAGCGATGGAAATAACATTTATTTCACAAATCAAAGAGGAAATCCAACAGGAAATACAATCAGGTTTCAGTTCTGTTACTACAGCTCTTGCAAACCTGAATAAATCTTTTCTGGAACTTAACAAAATGTTATTCCTTAACTTAAGAACAATTAAGATAGAGCAGTGAGTCAGTGAATTGGAAGACAAATTACAACCATTAACAAAGGATAATTCCAAACACAAAAATCAACAGCAAGAATTAAAGCAAAGAATTGTGGATTTGGAGGACAGGTCAAGGAGGAACAATGTAAAGTTGATAGGGGTGCCAGAAGGCATCGAAGGGCCAAGGGCCCCTCCTCCCCTATTTTGAAAAATTGATAGCCTTGGCTCTAAATTTAAAATATCCAGTAGACAAAATCTCCTTAAATAGAGCCTATAGAGGCAAGGGGGGATACCAGAGCTTTCTAAGCTGACTCTTTGCAGTGCCTGTTTCCCCAACTACTTTATATTTAAACATAGAAACATAGAATTTGACGGCAGATAAGGACCGCTTGGCCCACCCAGTCTGCCCATTTCCCTACCTGACGGATAAGCTGCAGGTCCTAGTTAACCAGCAGCCTACTTCTTCCTACCCCCACCCCCTAGAATTGCCTTATGACTGTCCCATGCATGCTTGAATTCCACCACTGTTTTTGACTCCACAACCTCCTCTGGAAGGCCGTTCCATACATCCACAACCCTCTGTGAAAAAATACTTCCTTAAATTACCTCTGAGCCGCCCCCCTTCTATCTTCAAATTGTGCCCCCTTGTTCTTGCACACCTCTTTTTTTGAAAGATGCTACCCTCTTGGACTTTGTTGATTCCCTTGAGGTACTTGAAAGTTTCTATCATGTCTCCCCTCTCCCTCCTTTCCTCGAGGCTATACATATTAAGCTCCTTAAGTCTCTCTTCATATGTCTTCCGGTGCAGACCCTGCACCATTTTAGTTGCCCTCCTCTGGACAGCTTCCATCCTGTCTATGTCTTTGCGGAGATTGGGTCTCATCAATATCTCGATTGGGAATGAATCCTTATATTTGAGTTCTTAACACTGAGCAGCTCACATTTTCTGCATATCTAGGTTATAGTTATGAGACAACACAGTCAAGGAAAGCTTTCAACAGAGGTAAAATGCTACTTTGGGAGGCAGTGTGGTGCAGTGGTTTAAGGCTCTGAGCTGTAAATCTGGAGACCTGGGTTTGAATCCCTCAGCCCCTACTTGCATACTGCGTGACCCTGAGCAAGTCGCTTAACTTCCCTGTGCTCCCAGGTTGCACCTGTAAACAAGTTTTCAGCTTAGTGTGTCTCACCTGGTTAAACAATTGAGAAAAACAAACTCAAACAACATGATATTAGGTTCACACTGCTTCCCCCTGCAAAAAAAATAAGATTTTTCTATATGGAAAAACACTTGTAATTTCAGACCCCAAACAAACAGAATTGTTTCTTTCAAAACCTGACTCTGTTATTAATACTAGTGACTAATTACATCCAGAAAACAACATCTACATAACTTCCCAGCAAGGACAGCTTCATAAACTTCAAACAGCTGCCTGAAATGAAGTACATCTGAATGCTAAACCTACTGTTCAATCTTTTGCATGAACCTGATGTCTCATCTTTGTATCCCTATAAATGAAATGAAACAGGGAAAATAAAAAAAAAATTGGGGGGATGGTGATTGAAAATTGTGGTTAAATATTGTATATGTGAATAAGATAGCTTTTTTTTATATAAGGCCAACAACAATATGAGATAAACACAGGGAAAAACAATTATAAAAATGACATAATTAAGGTAAAGAGGATGCAGAGAAATAACCAATATAAATAAATAACAACATAATGGATCTTAAAAATACAAAACTCAGAGCCAACGGGGGGAGAGGGGGTATTCCCTTCTTTCTTTTTTTTGCTTTGATTTCTGTTTTGTTTTATTATTTTTGGGCTGATACGTGTTATTTTATATGACTTGTTAACAGTGTGTTAATAGTGAAGCTGGCATAGACTGCTTGCATGAATCATGATGAGCTTTACCTTACTGTATCTGTTTTTTTTTACAGATGGGGGCAGGGGGATCTTGTATCTGTCAACCTTAAAAAGCTGTCATGGTTGGTGCATTGCTGGAGGGTGAGGGAGGAAGGTACATTAAGTATATTTACTGGTTTTATAGCAATGTTTGCTGGGCTGTCCCAGTTCATCATGGGTATCCCCTGATTTTTCTAAGTATAATTGCAATGAATACAAAAAAAAAAAGGTTCCTAAAAATAGGGGAACCTTTTGGATTAAGGTAATGTGTCAGGACAGCCTTTTCATAGGAGCACACTCAGGTGTGTTTTTCTGTAGTAGAGTAATACT
This sequence comes from Neoceratodus forsteri, assembly GCA_016271365.2. Taxonomy (NCBI): domain Eukaryota; kingdom Metazoa; phylum Chordata; order Ceratodontiformes; family Ceratodontidae; genus Neoceratodus; species Neoceratodus forsteri. The sequence goes on from CM057454.1 coordinate 737,303,913, forward strand.
ATATTTATTTATTTAGTTTTTGTTGACCGGGTAAGTGCACGAGACAAATTCTGCCTATTTTCAGGCAAGCCCGGGGGAGGGGGATACAGATGAATGCCAACTGACCTTGAACCAGATGAAACTGTTATATAACTGGGGTCACCACCTTAATAATACTGTAAAGGGGGATGGATGAATCAGGGCTGATTATATGAAACCTTCTGTAGTAACCAGAAACATATTATTGTTGTGTATAGGTTTTAAAATTAATATAAGCATGTCCAGATATGTTTATAGTGATCTGAAATGTATATGTTGTTGAGATTTCTCACTTGGAATGCAAACAGCATCCAGGATAGAGTAAAGAGAAAAAAAATATTTAATTGTATTGACAAAGACATGGTGAACTGTATTTTTTTACAAGAAACTTATCTTTTACAATATGACTTTTCATATTATATTAAGAAATGGGGGCGTGGGCTTAATACATGCAATGAACACAGTTCTAGAAGGGTTGCTATTATGTTTGAAAATAATTCAGGTATTTCTCTGGGAAAGTCAATCCTGGATGCCAAAGGTAAATATATTATTTGTGAAATTTCTGTACAGGGTAATAAATACACACTGGTCAACAGTTATGGGTCGAATGAAAGTTCTCTCTCCTGTTTTGACGAGGTGTTTCTGGAAATGGCCTCTTTTGCTTCTCCTTTTATAATGGCTGGGGACTTCAATTTAATTCTTAATCCTGCATTAGACAGATCCAAAATGTGCTCTGATAAAATAACCTCTGCTGACAATGAAGTATTACAATATATGCAGGATATGGAGGGGGAAAAATACTAAACAGTAGTTTGTTCCATATGCACACAATACAAACAGGTTCAACACCATAATATTAACCGTAGGTTTAAATTTATTTGTAGATTTTCGAAACACTTTCCTTTTATACAGACTATGCAATTTTGAAGTGAAAAGTTCTGAAAATGTACTTATCTAGGCACCCAGCCTTATTGAATACAGTCCTCAGTGATTCTTGGCTCAATCGCCTAATCCAATAGAGAAATAGAGTCTGCATTGCTTTGTTTGTTATTTTTTGGAGATCTGCATTCCTTTATCAGGTGGCCATTCACTACACAGTTTCTTTGATTTCTGTGTGAAGCCATTCCTGACTGCACCTTCCAACAGGTGTGGTAATGCTGAAAGACATGCTGAAGTTTCGGAGGGAAACTCACTCCATCTTCAGAGCTGGCATGGTATTGCAGGCTTGCTCTTTTAAATTGTCTAGTTTCCATGTATTCCTGTTTATGTGCCTGAGGATTTGACCTCCCGTATAGTTATCTGACGTCCTATATATTTATAGATCTTTGTGTCATGGTATAATTTGTGTTCATTTAAAACATTTAAAACAATAACCTAAGACTTCGTAACATAAAAGAAATCTACTTAGTTTTATCAACCTACTTCATTTCTATAAAAAAACAAACAAAAACTTGTGTAACCGAGTGGAACCAGACAAAAATCCTAATATTATCTCTTAATTTTTTTAGATTCATAATCTTCTTCATCAGATCTTAACTTCCTTTGTATTTCTGCTCTCTGTCTGCTTAGAGAAATCTCTGTTATATCTTAACTTCAGCATTCTTGCTATTACCATTTGCACCTAAAGTACTAGCATTTTAACATTTCCTGCTATACACACTTTATTTACAAATTAACTGGCAATCTCACTCTAGACTATGACTTTCCAGTCCTTCTTCACATCTGTTATGACATTAATTTCCTAGATATCACTATTTCCAGCAAGAATGGAACATTAGAAACAAAATTGTTTGGAAAGTTCACTGAAAGAAATGTTGTACTACACGATGAAAGCCATCACCCTAGGCAGACTAATGACAACATACCTATGGGTCAGTTGCTACAAATAAAACAAAACTGCAGTGAAGATGAAGTGAGACAAGAAGAAATAGCTAATACATGTCAGAGATTTCTGAACAGAGGGTATACGCCAGGTGTCCTCCTAAAAGCAGTGAAAAAGTGGAACAAAGAGAGAGAACTGAATTATTAAAAAGCACAGAGAACAGCAAGGAAGATGAGACTGAATAAATAGGGTTTTTTTCACCACTTTCAATAGTGCATTTGGTGAAATTGGACAGATAGTGAAAAAAATGGGTAGTCTTGACAGCAGTCCCCTGGCTAAAAGATTTGGCAGGAAAAGGTCCAAGAATCAGCTACAAAAAAGATAAAAAGTCTGAAGGATGGTTTATAGAAAACATTATTCAGCAAACAAAAAGATAACTTGAGACCTGATTGGATGCCCCCACCCCCTGAAGGAAACTACGAATGTGGTAATTGTGCTCGGCATAGCAGTACCAGAAAAACCAAATGGGCATACAGCCCTACCATACGGAGTCAGTTGGTGGGCAGTGGGGAGGCTGGTGGGTGGGAAGCTGCTGCCCGCCACTGCTGGGGGGAGCGGGCTGGTGGGGCTCAGTGGGCGGATGGGGACGGGGTACCGCTGGACCACCAGGGATGGATTGGATTGCCATATTTCATTACTGACGCCCACGATCGGGCTGTAAGTGGTCCACTGGACAACCAGGGATATGGGAGGGTTGATATTACTATACTTCTGCCCGTGATCGGGCTGTGAGAGGTCCACTGGACCACCAGGGATATGGGAGGGTTGATATTACTGTACTTCTGCCCTCAACCAGGCTGGGAGTGGTCCACCGGACCACCAGGGATATGGGAGGATTGATATTACTGTACTTCTGCCCGCAATCGGGCTGCGAGCAGTCCACTGGACCACCAGGGATTTAGGATGTTCCCCTATTACTACATATGCCCGTGATTGGGCATGGGGGGTCGCTACCACACAGGTGCCACCGGAGCTCGGGTGGCCACCCACAGCTGGCAGCTGCCAGTGTGCCCTGCAATAGAGGCAGCTCACCTGTGGGTGGCCAGCTGTTCACTCCTTTTGATCAGCTCACCTGTGTGCAGTGCAAGTAGGGGTTTTGCATGCATGGGCTAGCACATTCCGGGCTGAATATCAGGATGTGCGGAGTATGCATGGGCACGCCCCCACTTGCGCCGTATACATTACTGATGCACTCTGGTGCATCGGGATTTGTGCCAGGCACTTTCCCCTTTTGAATATCATGCAGGGGTGCATATATCCCACCCCAGGAGTAGATATTACACTATTGGAGAGAAACAGGATAAAAGTTTGGCCTGGCAATTAAAAGTTCAATGTTTAAAAGTTCAATTGTTTAATTACTATTTCATAATTTAGTATTAGTTTAATTAGTATTAAATTAAACAATTATGGGAGAGAAAGAGGATAAAAGTTTGGCCTGGCAATTAAAAGTTCAATGTGAACAGACCAACATTGTAAACATCCAGGACCCAGCCAGCCATATTACATATTCTCCTTCATAAATTAATTAGTTTTTTTTTAATTTACCAACAATTATACAAATCAGAACGTATAGATTCTGATGCTGATCTAGAACAGTTTTTGTCTGATCTATCTTGCTGCAAGGTATCTCAGGCACAGACTGATATGTTATGCACCATTTTCAGTATAAGAAATTAGACAAGCCATTAGAAAACGTTCATCAGGAAGAACTCCAGGCACTGACTGCCTTCCTATTGGTCTTTGTAAATTGTATATTCTGTCACTATCAAAACACCTGAATACCTTGTTTGACTATATTTATGAGACTGGCATTCTTTCACCGTCTTTTACATAGGCCAAGATATTATTATTTTAAAAAAAGGATAATGATCTGCTGAGTCATGTGTCCTATAGACCCATATCGTTAATGAATTCTGAGGCCAAAATTTTGGCTAAGATCCTTGCCACCAGATTGGAAAGAGTGCTACCTGATATTATACATCCTGACCAGAATGGTTTTATAAAGGACCATAAGTTAAAGACCAATACTAGGAGAATGCTTAATATTCTAGATAAACATAAGAATCGAGATCTATTTTGCTTCTGTTAGATGCTGAAGAAACATTTGACAGAATTAACTGGGATTATATCAAATGTGTTGTTCAAAAATGTGGTTAAGGACCACATTTCTGTAGGTGGGTTGGGATTCTCTATTACAATCCAGTGGCAAGAGTCACAGTAAATCAGAATTTATCATCTTTAATTCACTTGCAGTGCAGAACTAGACGGGTGCCCATTATCCCCTCTTACATAGAAACATAGAATTTGACGGCAGATAAGGACCACTTGGCCCACCCAGTCTGCCCATTTCCCTACCTACTGGATAAGCTGCAGATCCTAGTTAACCAGCAGCCTACTTCTTCCTACCCCCACCCCCTAGAATGGCCTTATGACTGTCCCATGCATGCTTGAATTCCACTGCTGTTTTTGACTCCACAACCTCCTCCGGAAGGCCGTTCCATGCATCCACAACCCTCTCTGTGAAAAAATACTTCCTTAAATTACCTCTGAGCCCCTCCCTCTATCTTCAAATTGTGCCCCCTTGTTCTTGCACACCTCTTTTTTTGAAAGATGCTACCCTCTTGGACTTTGTTGATTCCCTTGAGGTACTTGAACGTTTCTATCTTGTCCCCCCTCCTTTCCTCGAGGCTATATATATTAAGCTCCTTTAGTCTCTCTTCATATGTCTTCCGGTGCAGACCCTGCACCATTTTAGTTGCCCTCCTCTGGACAGCTTCCATCCTGTCTATGTCTTTGCAGAGACTGGGTCTCCAGAACTGCACGCAGTACTCCAGATGGGGTCTGACCAGCTGTCTGTACAGAGGGATAATAACTTCCTGTTTTCTACTGGTGATGCCTCTCCCTATGCATCCCAGTATTCCCCCAGCCCTCCTTGCTGCCCTCTCACATTGCTTGCCCACCTTTAGGTCATCTGATATGACTACCCCAGGTCCCTTTCCATTTTTGTTGTTGTTAGTATCTCACCCCCCATTGTGTACTCTTCCCCTGGGTTTTTGTTTCCCAGGTGCATTACCTTGCACTTCTTAGCACTGAATCTAAGCTGCCATACATTTGACCATTCCTCTAACCTTGCCAAGTCCCTTCTCATCCTTTCCACCCCACCTTGTGCATCAACTCTGTTGCAGATCTTTATGTCATCTGCAAAGAGACATACTTTTCCTTCCAGCCCCTCTGCAATGTCACTTATAAGGACATTGAAGATGAGCGGTCCTAATACTGAACCCTGCGGTACCCCACTAGTAACCCCCCTTTCTTCTGAGTGGACTCCATTTACTATTACTCTCTGTGTCCTATTCTTCAGCCAATTCTTTACCCAGGCTGTCATCTTGGGACCCACTCCCAGGCTGGCTAACTTGTATATTAATCTTTTGTGTGGGACTGTGTCAAATGCCTTGCTAAAGTCTATGTAGGCCATGTCCATAGCCCCTCCCTGATCTACTACTTTGGTCACCCAGTCAAAGAGATCTATCAGATTCGTCTGGCATGACCTTCCCGCTGTGAATCCATGATGCCTAGGGTCCTGTGCCCCTCTGGCCTCTAGATACTTGACAATTCTTTCCTTCAGAAGTGATTCCATCATTTTCCCCATCACTGAGGTTAAACTAACAGGTCTGTAGTTTCCTGCTTCTGCCTTGCTCCCATTTTTGTGAAGGGGAATCACATCTGCCCTCCTCCAGTCCTCGGGTACCACCCCATCCTCCCATGATTTGTTAAAGAGGGTAGTCAGTGGTGTCACTAGTTCTACCCTTAGTTATTTTAGAATTCTGGGATGAATCCCATCAGGCCCCATTGCTTTGTCCACCTTCAGTTTTAAGAGTTCTTTCATTTTTGCTATTGCAGTTGAACCTCTGGAAATTGCCATTCAACAATGTAGGGAATTTCAGGGTATTAATATAGATGGGACTGAACATCCTATAAGCTTGCATGCTAAGGATGCCATGATTTTCACTACTAATTTTAATAACAATTACTCCGGTCTACATAAAATCCTAACTTAATAAGGTCAAGTATCGGGATACAAAATCAACTGGATCAAATCTGAGGTTATGGAAACCAAATACCATTTGAATCCCTTTAATTCTCCCCCATTTTGTCCAGTCCAAAGGGTATCCAGAATTAAATATCTGAGGATTGCAATAGATCATGAGCTGAAGGACTTGTTTGCCATAAAACTTTAACCATTATTAATTAAACTTAAAAATGATCTTTCACATTGGCAATCACTTTCCCTTACACTAATTGGGAGAGTCAACACACTAAACATGAATTTATTACCTTAACTGTTGTTCCTATTTCGGAATATTCCAATTGTGTTAGAAGAGGGTGTTTTTAAAAACTTGGAAGTTGTCATTAAAAAATTCCTTTGAAAAGGTAAGAAGCCTTACCTAAAACTGTTTAAACTGTATGCTCCTCTGGTGGAAGAAGGACTTGCACTTTCCTGCTTTAGGCTATATTACTGTGCGGTGAATCTAGCTGCTGCATGTAGTTCATTTCAATCTGCAGGGACTGATAAATGAACACAGATGGAAACACTGACATGTAAGGGGTGGTGGATATATGGAATAGAATGTCCGAGAGGTGGTGGGGCAAGCACAGTGGGAGGATTAAAACATGTATGGGATAGGCACAAAGGAACCCTAAAGGTGGGAAGGGTAGGATGAAGTTGATGACAAAGTAGGGTTAGCGGCTGGTAATAGAGGTAGGGTAAAAGGGCAGACTAGATGGGCCTAGCGGTCCTTATCTGCCATCAATTACTATGTTACTGTGTTACTTGACACCAAATTATTATAATTTCTCAAAACCACCAAAATGCATATCGGTGGCACACGCCCCTTGTACCCTGGAAATTTCAGACCAAAATTGCAAACCGTTTCTTAACAGCATAGCAACAAAGAAACAACTCTGTAAACCTCCCATTACAATGTTATCCTATGGGAAACAAAGCAAACTTTAAATCCACAGAACTGCAAGCCAAAGTAATATATTTTCACCAAACCAGCAAAAGGCACATCTGTGGGGCAAGCTATTTGTTCCCTGAAATTTTTAGCCCAAAATTCCAAAATGTTTCTTTGCTATGAAGTGACATAGAAACAGCCATATTTTGAGAAAAAGAACCCTTGCTTGCAAATCCTTTTTCAGAATTTGTGGTAAAAGAAAATCCTTTTCCGCAAACTGTGGAATGGGTTCTGATTCACGGTTAAAGTTTTCTGTGATTTGTGAATCAGGATTTCTGCAGCAGAAAAAAACACATTTATCACAAACTAGTAAAAAATCAAAAAAACTCCAGAATTAGATTCCTTGGGCCCTATTAGGTAAACACAACTGTTGGAGTTTACCAAACCCCTCTATTATTTTTGTAATTTAAGTTTGTTTCCCTTACTAATGGAAAACAATATGGCGGCAACACAAACTAGGATTCTGCATTTGCAGAACAGGATTCCACATTTGTGAATGAGGATTCCTCATTTGTGATTAAGAATTATATTTCGTGTAGCACATCTACAGTATCTTTTCCCATAGAAAATAATGGGAAACTTTAAAATTTAATAACTTTGTAATGGATTAATATTTGTTCACCAAATCTTAAAAAGGTACCACTATGATCCAAGACCTATCTACCCTAAACATTTCAGACCAATATTCAACACAGTTTTTGCTCAATGAATGACAAAGAATTTGACAAAAAATGGTAATATACATGTTTTGTGACACTCTGTATCTCTGTACCATCACATCTGATCAGAACAAAAATTGGCACATCAAGAGAACATTGGTCCCTGTTGGTGCATACCAAATTTCATGTGAATCACCTGAACAGTTGTGAAACTATTAAAGTACACATTTTTCAGTTTAACATAGAAGTGAAGATTTAACCCTAACTATAGGAAAATGACCGGGTTGCCCCCCACAGTTGCCACTTCTGTCTCCCCCTTACACTTCAGGTCACCATCCCAAGAAGGTGGAAGCACCAGGGTGCCCAACCCTGGTGCTGTGGAAGATTATCTTGACAGTGGGGTGCCCAGTTTCAGTATTCACTTATAACTTTGATAATTTACAATATTTTGACTCCAAACTTTTAGCATAGCCTTTTTTTTTGCACCACCTCATAAACATGACTGGTGTCATTTTTCAAATCCTGGACAAGGCATGCTTTCACACATGTGGTGCAAAATTACATTTTGGCCAGTATTCCATAAATGCCAAATGTCATGTTTATAAGGCGGTGTCATTAAAAGACGGTCTTGAAAATACAGGGTCAAAATTAAACAAAAAGAATTATTAAGAAACATTGTGTGTAGTACTAGCCTTTACCTCAGTGGGTAGTGCTTTGTGATCTCGTGTCAGTGAGCTGAGTTTAGGGTAAACTGAGTGACCCAGCTGGATGGGCTAAGGCTGGAGGGGACGGTGTGGTCATGTGACACCACCCCCAGCCAGAAAGGGTAAGTGCAGGGTTGTCCACATGGCCCAACTACCATATAGTGAAGATAAATCTTCTGTTGGCATAGGGCCTTTCACCCCTGCAGCTGTGGGTGCCAGAGGGTTCTGTGATTTGGCTGAGAGATGGATTCCATGCCCTGTGCATCTGTGCGGTGTTCACATGAAAGTGCAAGATCTAAACGGCCCTGCACTTCCACAGTACACCAGACTGCCCCCTGAACTTTTGACATCCATTGCTACATGGGAGTTCAGGGTCCACAGGGCCCTGAACTTGTGTAGGTAGACAGTCGGCCCATGGCACAGGGCCCTTTGGGCCCTGTGCCTCCAGATCTGTTCTTTTTTTAATTCAAATTTTATTAAAGTTTCCAATACAGAGAATGAATCATAACAGTGTAGATCATGAACCCCATGCATCAGATACAAAATACAGGATGATTCGCTCTCCCCTACCCCCACCCACCCAACCCAGCACCCACCAAAACCCCGCACTCATTACACATTTAGCACAGTACCTATGAATATAGCCTAGTAGTGCTTAAGCCTGTAGTACATAGAGAGTTTGCAGTGGGCCCCAGATCCTATCAAACTTCTTAAGTTTATTATATAGACTGGCAATAGTCCTTTCTGTTCTAAGGTTCGCAAGTAACTCCTGAAGCCATTCAACATATGATGGTACCTCTGTATCCTTCCAGTGTCTTAACACCACTTTTTTAACAGACATCAACATCAAGGCTATGTGGTACTTCCTGTTCACCACCGAAATGGAGGAGAAATCCCCAAAAAGACATATTTCGGGGGTGAACAAGTCTGAGAGCCCTAAAAGAGGGTCAACATGCTGTTTAATCATAGTCCAAAGTGGGGCAACTTTAGAACAGCTCCAGAAATTGAGACTGGCATCTTGTGCAAAGGGGAGAGGACACCAGACCCAGTCTGGCAAGCCTCTGTGGAGAGTAATAAATGTTGTGCAAAATTTTGAAATGCATTAATCTAAGTCTGTCCTGCTTGAGGAACTTATGACAACTTTGCCACAGGAAAGACCAATCCAAATCTCTGCCCTGAAAGAGAGCGGCCCAAAAGGAGACAGGAACGTAGTTGTCAGGGTAAGCCCAGGTAAATAGAGCCAGTGTATATTTTAAATAAAGCATGAGGCGAACCTGCCAATTCCGTTAGGGTAGCCTGAAAACTGATATGAGGAGCTGGGGGGGTCGAACCCATTACCTTAACCAGTAGATGACGAAGCTGGAAAATCTTCAAGATTCTTGTGCAAGGTACCATAAACTTGTGCATAATGTCAGCTGAAGAACACCATTGACTATTGGATGACATAAAATCATCTAGACAGCAGTTTCTTATCTGCGGGAGCCAACTGGCTGGGAGAAGCTTAACGTCTAGTAAAAAATTAGGGTTACCTATTACGGGTTGAGATAAATCCTTGAGATTCTTATAGCTCAGAAATGTGCACAATTGAGTATGAACCCTGATTGAGACAGCTATAGGGGAACTATGTAGAGATTCTGGTAGGGAACTGACCTTGGTGTATAACAGCACAGCAGGGGAAAGACCGTGTTTTTCAATGGAAGCAGACTCGACGGCTAACCAAGTCAGGGTGTATATGGCAGCCGTGGATAATTGATCCACGGTCAGTCATCTGAGATATTTATTGGCCTGACTGGCCCAGTAGTATAGCCCAATATGGGGGAGTCTTAATCCTCCTATAGCCTTCAGGACAGCTAACTTGTGGAATGCCATCCTAGCCTTCTTATAGCCCCATATAAAAGTAGAGATCATACTGTGCACTTTTTTAACCCAGGACAGGGAAGCCATATGTTTAGCATGTTAAGGAGGTAGAACAGCGGGGGAATATGTTCATTTTGATTAGACTGATTCTGCCCAAAAGAGAAAGGGGAGGTAGAGTCCACCTGTGAAGGTCTAGGTCTATTTTACGTACCAATGCATCAATATTTAGTTGTCTGAGCCGCGCTGTATCCCGAGTTAGAAGGAGCCCCAGATATTTAATACAGTCGGACTTCCAGGTGAGCCCAAACGCAATAATGTCCTGTTTATATACCCTATGATTAAGAGGAAAAACCACACTCTTTCCTACATTAAGTTTATAGTTTGAGACCTTGCTGAAGTCATCTATTAACTTCAGAATAATGGGAATAGATGTGAGTGGGTGGGTTACCTGCAGCAGAAGATCATCTCCGTAGGCCGCCACTTTAACCACCTGCTCCCCTAGAGAAATAGCCGAGCTGCCCTGGGCACCTGATAATCTCCTAATAAGAGGCTCTAAATAAATATTGAAGAGAAGGGAAGATAAGGGACACCCCCTGTCTGGTCCCCACATGTAATTTAAAGAGACTGGAAACAACCCCATTACATGAGACTCTGGCAGAGGGGAACTTGTATAATGAGCTAACCCAATTCTGAAATTTCATGGGAAAACCAAAAACTTCCATCGTAATAAACAAGTAATCCCAGTGGACTCTGTCGAATGCCTTCTCTGCATCCAATGAAATCAGGACCATTGGATGAGAAGCATCCTTGGATGCCAGGAAGACGTGAGACAGGGCCCTCAGATGGTCAACTGATGATCTCCCTTTCATAAAACCAACCTAATCTGCCCTGATTAAAAATGGAAGTACTGCCTCCAAACGGTCAGCTAATAATCTTGCCAAAATTTTAATATCATGGTTAAGAAGGGAGATCGGCCTATAACTTGAGACCTGATCAGATGATCTGTCTGGCTTGGGCAGCAAAACAATCAGCGCCTCGAAAAGGGAGGGATTGGATACTTGACCGGAAAGAATAGCCTGGAAGAGTGGCAGCAGAATGGGAATCAATTGCTTAGAGAAAACTTTGTAAAAATTGGACGTAAACCCATCAGAGCCCGGAGATTTGTCGGATGGGAGAGATTTAATTACTCTTTCAATCTCACCCTCAGAGATAGGAGACTCCAAAATTTTCTGCTGGGATTGTGTAAGAGTTGGCAGTTGCAAATCACTCAGATATTCATAAAGTCTATCCTTAGATGGGGAGTTGGCCATAGGGCCATATAAATCCTGGAAATAGTTGGTAAACTCCTCCGCTATCTCCGAGGGTAAGACCTTAAGGGAGTTGTCTTTGGGGGAGTGGTCTGCGGGAATGAATCTGGTGGATTCCTGTTGCTTAATATGCAGTGCTAACATTCTGCTCACCTTCTCACCCTGATCGGTATATACCGCTTTTGTTTTCAAAATTGCAAATTTGGCTTGCTTTGTTAACATTGCTAGGTAGGCTTCTCTCAATTTCATTAAATCTTGTTTAAATGTCTCTGAGGAAGATGGAGAAAGAACAGTCTCCATATCCATAATCTGAGATAGAAGGTCAGAGATCCGAGATGCCCTCTCTCTTTTACTTTTCGATGTTAGGCCAATTATAATCCCTCTTAAATATGCTTTACAGGCACCCCATACCATATTAGGCTTCCTCACAGAGTGAGAGTTGGAAGCAGTAAACTGCTCTGTTTTGGATATTATATATTGAACTGTCTTTGGCTCCTTCAAAATTTGATTATTCATCTTCCACCTGCCCCCTTTATTTGGCAGTGATGCTAGGGCTATTAGGCAGGTGACCACAGAGTCATCCGACGGGGTCCTGAGACAATACTAGAGCTTATAACCCCTGGTAAAAGAGTTTGAGAAATGAGGATATAATCAATCCTCGAGGAAGTTGCATGCACTGGAGAAACAAAAGTATACTCCCTTGTACTGGGATGTAATACACGCCATATATCACAAAGACCTATGGAGTCCATCAGGTCCCTAAAAGCTCTTTGTGCTGGAGAGAGACCTTGACGGAATTGACCAGATCTGTCAAGAGCCTGATCAAAAACGAGATTAAAGTCACCCCTATGACCATGAGGGTATCCAAAAATGTAGTTAAGGCTTCTATTATCTGAACAAAAAAGCTGGGGGAGTCTACATTAGGGCCATAGATGGCACCCAAGACAATGTCCAGGGTATGCAGTCTACCTTTTATGAACAGGAATCTGCCCAAAGGATCAGATATAACTTGGAGAGGTTTGAACGGAACCGACCTATGCAAAAGGATCATGACCCCTCTACTGTGGGTCGTGCCCTCCACCGCAAACATCTGGCCAATTTGTTGCAGTCTCATTTTGTCAGCCTCACTCTTGAGCAAATGCGTCTCCTGCAAAAACATAATTTCTGTCTTCAGATGGTTTATATGTTTCAGAATTTTATATTGCTTAGTCCTATGCCTCGCCCCCTTTAACTTTCCAACTAATAAATTGAATATTTCTAGCCATCACCCATATTGCCAGTCAGAAATCCTCCGAAGCACTGCATATATTTGTATTTCACATCAGTACTTCTCCAAACGTGATATTCACTGGGTTGTTCTGCCTCTCCCCCACCCCTGCCATCACTAAGTCCTTCCCCCCAACCAACCCCCTGAAACTCCCCCACCCAAAGCACTCCATAAACCCTGATCCCCCCCTCCTCCCACACCCATCCATCTTTTGCATGGTACATGATGACCGGCAGACTGAAAAGATCCTCTCCCTCCAACCTCCCCGCCCTCATGAACCAGGAAACAAGAACAAAAATACCCCTTCATAACCAGAACACTCCATAGAGAATAGTATATCCTCAGTTCTTATTGGTTGACATCACCCCTTAATAATACAGGGGATTTATCTGCACAAGACCCTTATAGAAAGTAATCCTCCCTGCAGAAGCCCCACAAGCCATGCATCGACATGGTCCACAGAGCGCAAAGTGTGTGTAAAACACTTGCATCGTATGTGGAAAACATAATCTCAGACACCCTCTTGTGGCACAGCCCTCAAACGACAGGCATAAACGGCCGAGAGTAAGCAGGCCATTACTGCCTTCTTTGGTATAGGGGAAAACTGAGAGCTCCAGGGTCGCTGTCCAGACCGCATTTCTTGGACCAGAAACAGTGACCATCTCACTTTAATAGAGGAAGTTTGAAAAAAGAAACAGGGAGTCCTCCAAAAACAGCACTCAAGCAGGGTTATACAGGAGGGGCAGACCAATGCCAATTAAAACATACAGAAACCCGATATCTCCATCTGTCTATAGCTGCGGAGTCCCCATCTGGTATTCAGGCTAACCATATTTATTGCCTAATGGCAACAGGGAGCAAAAAAGAGAGGGAAGCCTAGAAAAGACCAGACCATGCTAACAGGACCAGGAAGGGGCTGCAGTTACAGACAGGATCAGATTATAAGCACAGAGAAAGCTGAGCATTGCCCCCCCCCATTCTGTAGAATCAGGACATCGCCCCTGAGAAAATGAGTTGCCAGATCTGTCAGAGTGGGATTTGACTTGAGCACAGTGACCCCACACAAATACAAAAAACGAGACTGGACTTAGCCAGAGTCAAAATATGCAAGTCAACAAGAAATTAGACAGTCCTGAAGAAGAGAACCAGATCATGAGCAAAATGTCCATTTTCTGTCAGAGAGGAGACCCTTCTTGAGAGTTGCAGCATGGAGTTAAATAGCCAGATGTACAGTTTGTCACCGACGTAGCCCCAGAGACATAATAGAGAAGTATAATTTGCAGCAGCTAGACAACACCATCAATGGAAAACGCAGCATAGCACTCTGCACCAGGTCGATTCTCATGCAGGCTTGAATAGGTCAGGAAGTGCTTCTTTGAGCCTTGCGGTTGGCAACTCCACTTCCTCGTAGGTCACCCAGGAACCATTTAGGCAAACTTGAAGCCTTGCAGGAAAGCCCATATGAAACTTGATTCCCGCGGCAGTTTGTGAAACGTGGCTCATTTCTGGGGCACAGATAAAGGCAGATCTTGCTCCACCCTCAGCTTTTTACCTTCCCATTGCAAATCTTGTACTTCCTTAACCTTGTATAGGAAATGCTGTCACTCCTGGAAGTTTAAAAATTGAAATATGAATGACCTGGGTAGGGCTCCAACTGGGGGAGGGGGACGTAGTGCACGATGAGCTCTTTCTATAATATAGCTTGCACCAAAGGGGGAAGGGACTGCCACCTTCTCCATGAACTTTTTGATAAACTTAATAGGATCCGAGCCCTCCTCACCATCGGGCAAACCTATAATTACCGCATTGTTACGGCGACTGCGCCCCTCCAGATCTTCCACCTTGTTCTCCATCTTCACTAGCCTTTACCTCAAGGCCACTAACTCCAGTTTGGCTTTGTCCTGTTTCCTTTCAACAGAGCGTATGCAAGCTTCATTATCAGCAGTCTTCTTGAAGAGTTCCTCCAGGGTGCTAGAGATGCCTTTTATTTCTCCTGCCATATTCTACATTTCAGCCTTAAAAGGCTGAAACTCCTCTAAAAATCTCGAGAGGGTAAGAAGATCCACGTCAGGGCTCTCAATAGTAGCATGCAGTGAGGATTGCAAGGAGGAGGCCTGGCTTTCTTAGAGGTCTTCTCCTGCGTAGCAGGAGGTGTATGTTTGGAAGCGATTTTCCACATCTCCTCGTCCATCGACTTCTTATAATGGGGGCACAAACATTCAGGAAGGTGACAGTCATGCGATCTGCAGTAGATAACACCATAGAACAGGGTTTTAAAGATATTTAATGGGCAGTAGGTCAGAGCAGGCAGAGAGGCATCCTACACAGCACAACGCATCATGCGACTCCGCCTCTGGATCTGTTCAATGAGAATACTATTCCACTATCTCAAAAATAAAGGGAAATTCTTTGCAATAAAATGCATTACTGCACCAGTTAGGGTTCAAATTAATGCCACAAAAGGAGGGAAATATGGCATTGGAGTTTCCAAACCTAACTCCCCACCCCCACCGGCCTAGCAGCAACAGCAAAAAATATTAGGGTTTTGGGTTTCTGCCATCTTGGTAAATCAGTGGTGGGGTCTTCCTTGGGGTTGTTAATGCTAATGCTAACACCTCCCCCCAGCCCATAGCTTCCTGTACAATGTACAAGGTACAACTCCAAGCCAGTGCCTCATAGTGATACACTCGCCAAATGTGGAGAAGTTTGTCTCACCACATGTTGCCAAGAGAATATGTCCTGGCTTTCTTTGTGCAGGACCCTGCAGACCCTGAGTGAAGAAAATAAATCACATCTGACCTTATTTGCCCAGGGGAGGGAGTGAGCATTAGGGTTGACAATCCCAAGAAAGACCCCCTTCCTGATTTGCCAAGACTCTGGAGACTCAAAACCCTACTGTTTTTTTCCTTTTGCTACTTTTGGGGTTGGGGTTGTGAGTTAGGGTTTGAAACCCTAACACCACATTTCCCTACTTTTGTGGCATTAAGGTGAACCCTAACTGGTGCATTAGTGCAATTATTGTTGCAAAGAATATACTGTATGTGTAATTTTTTAAGAGGAGAAGAAAATAAATGTGTTGGGTCTAGGAGTGCAACTGTGAGTGGTTGTTGTGGTGATAGTGCTGATGCAGACAGCAGGCTACTATCATCCACCCCCAGGCCAGTATGTCTGCAGTGGGCAGCACTATTGGCTGTAAGAGCACCCTTACAAGAGGAAGAGGCAGCAGCAAGGCAGTAGCAAGAGTAGGTGCTGGAGGAGATAGCATGCCCCTTCCCCTATCATCACAGCAGGTCAAAGCAGTGGCCCCATTGTTGGCCCCCATATACCAGCAACTACAGCAGACAGTACTACTCCATGCTCCTGCCATGGAACAGGCTACTCCCTCTAAAACAGAAATACTATAAACCTCTGGCTCCTCTCCAAGCAAGCAGCTGCCTATGCCTCTGGTCTGGGACTATTTTATTTAGTTGACACAGCCAACAACTGTGTGGTCATTCTGGTTACTGTGTAACACAAGTGTGAGGCATGGGAAAAGGGGCTGCCATTGTACTATAGGACTGGTTGGCAACATACACACCTACAAATTAAGCTTTGGAATCAATGGGAAGTCCATAGGAAGGTGAAAGCTGAGGGGGTGCAGCAGGTGCTGCTGGTACAACTCCTCCTCCCTCTGAGGTGTCACCAGTGTGAAAAGTGGGATAAATGCTAAAGTAAATCTTTGCATTTAGAGAAAGAGAGGTACATGGTGTGGATATGTAGTCAGACTCAGGTTTGTGAAAGAAAAAGGACTAGGTGCTGGGGTTTCTGGTCCTCAGGATAAGCCATCAACAGTTTACTCATGCTGAATCAACAACACTGTTGTTGAAGTTCGGCATAGTGAGATCCCCAATGTTGACAGATGAATTTTCAGCTGTCTGACATTGGTGCGTTTCTGTCGAGATTGTCACCGTGAAGGATTTTGCCGTATGTTCGGCTAACCGCCATCAACATCAGTTATGGCACAACTCTGGGGGGAAAATACAGGAGCTGACCCATTGAGTTGTGTCAGTTGAGGAGAAGCAGCAGCAGCAGTGGTGAAGTAAGGCAGTCAAGAGGAATGAGTCTGCTGGTTTGTGGCAGACTCTGGCAGCTATTCAACCAATGAATGATTCCTGTAAAGCAGTGGTGCTTCCAGTCTCCTGTCCTGCCTTCTACATCTGCGACATCTTGTTAATAATTATACTGTGCTGTAACTGTATTATTCTTGAACTTTCTCCATTTACACATTGACACTTTGGACTGCCCAAGCAAGGGCTGTTTCTGACTCAAGAACTGCTAAACTATTTATCTGCAGCATGACTCCTGCACAGCTATCCTGTTCCATTTCCTTTGAGGCAGGAGTTGTAGTGGTAGCTGCCCACACACTACTCCTGTTAGTTGATTGGCCTGACATGTGTAGAAACTTGGTTTTGTCAGAGTCAAGTGGGCTTAAAATCAGCCTAGGAGAGGGGCATCAGTATCTCAGCAGCAGCAGTGAGGTGGGGAGGTCATGTGGAATGAGTGCTGGATTGTGGCAGACTCTGGCAGCTCTTCAACCAATGAGTGATTTCTGTAAAGCAACTGTGCTTCCTGTCTACTACATCTCCAATTACTTTTTTTGTGGCTGTATTGTGCTATTACTGTGTTGTGCTTAAACATGCCCCATTTGCACATTGACAGTTCGAGCTGCCCGAGCTAGGGCTGTTTCTGGCTCAAGAACTTCTAAACCATTTATCTGCAGCATAACTTCTGCACAACTAGCCTGTTCCATTTCCATCAAGTTAGCAGTCATATTAGCAGCCACCCACACACTGCACCATTAGTTGATTGACTTGACCATGGTGGCAGCTTAATTTTGGAACAGTCTCTGGGAGAGATGCATCAGTGTCTCAGCAGCAGCAGTCAAGTGAAATAAGTCTGGTGATGTCAGCTGGGGAGGCTGGAGCAGGGGCCATAATTATTGTTTCTGGCATATTAGGATGTCAAGACAAGTTAGTTTTTAACTATGAAAGGATTATTGTAATGCTATTAGTCTGCTCTGGTTACTGTTTTACATTTAGTACCAAAATTCTTTACTTAAGAATCTTATTCTGTTTTTCATTTATAGATTGGAAACCCACAGTTATTAGAATGTTTTATTCAAGGGGGAATCAAACACTTGCAGTGAATTTCACAATATCTTGTTGCTGTTTCTCTACCAAACCTGGTTTGGGGTTTAACCTCATCATTTCTGTGGCATTTCATCATCAGATTAATAACAATCCTGGTTTTGTTTTTTATTTCCCACTTACTGGGAAAATAATTACAGTATGTGGGACACCTTGCTTAAATGTTTCCCAGTTATATTGAATCCACACTAGACTTTTCCCACTAAAGGTAGGACTCACTTTAACTGCTACTCTCAACTTAAGACAATTTAACTCTCCTGTTTCTCTTAATATCAGGTTCAATTCACCCTAATTCTGGTCCCACCAACAATGTTAATTATGCTTTCCAGTTCCCTAGGCATGCAAATAACTTTGTTTCATTTAAATGTTCAATGTTTGCTTGCTAGGTGGGATGGCTTCGTGGCCTGGACCCAATACCACAGTTCTGATTTTATTACTATCACTGAGACGTGGATGTCATATGAAATCCTCAACTCCCTTAATAATTTAGAAGGTTATAATGTTTTTTCAAGGTGACAGACATGGTCATAATGGAGGTAGTTGCCTGCTCTATGTCAAAAATCAATATACAGTGATCCAGAGTACTTTCCAAAATATTACTATTATCCATGAATTTTTGCAACTAACTTTGGTTCTGGGTCAGAACAAACTCGTTTATTTATTTATTTATTTATTTTATTTAAAAGAGATTAACCAGGAAAGACATACTGAGCCATGAAGTTAGTTTCCAGATGCATCAAGGGAGAGGGGAAAAAGGGATAAGTATACACAAGTAGAAGCACAGTAATAACAATACAACAGTACACAGTATGAACAATAATACACATTACCAGAGCAAATAATAATGCAGGTTAGACATCAGAAGTGCAAAGTACCCAGCACACACAAGAAAGTAATGTCACAGATATAAGAAAGGGTAGGAGAGAGACTACATAGAGGATGGTGAGAAAGAGAGATGGGGTGAATAGGGGTGAAAAGGTAAAGTAGTGGTGGGAGTAAAAGAGAGAAGAGAAGAGAAGAGAAGAGATGAGATTATGGTGGGTAGGGTGGAGGAATCGAGGATTAGGAAGGGGTAGAAAAGGTGATTACTGGGGCAGAGAGGGAGTGAGCAAGAAATAAGGAAGTGGGAGGAAGTGGTGGAGGGAAAAGGGGGCAGAAGAAGGGGTGGTGGGGTAGCTAGAAGTATAGAAGTCAGAGTAGACAAGGAGAAGTGTAGGGCAACGGGGCTAAGGACATTTATAGGAGGGGCAGTGTGGCCTTGGAGAAGAGAGGAAAGAAAGTCTTTGGAGATGGCAGAGTGAACTCTTAGTGGAAGGGAATTCCACAGATTAGGATTTCAGAAGGAGAAACCAGACTGGACAGCTAGGGATTTGTGAGAGGGGAGCAAAAGAGAACAATAACCTGAGTTGTGGAGACAGTATGTGGAGGGGGGGGGCATAGGGAAAAGGAGAGAGCTGAGATAAAGAGGGAGCGAAGCCAACCAGAATTTAGAAATAAAGGAGGCACAGTGGATGAGACAGTGGTCATTCAAGGAAGGGAGGAAGAGATCAATATATAGAGAACAGTGGTGAGTATGGGGGAGACAGGCCAATGAAAAAGGGCAAAATGAGTGGAAGATGGTATCCAGTCTGGCCAGGTTGGATTTGGGTACAGCACCATAGACTAAGTCACCATAATCAAAAATAGGGAGGCTCATTTTAGTGATGATGTCCCAGTGGGCAGATATGGGGCTACAGCTTTTGTTCTTATAAAGTGCACCAATCTTAGGGTGGAGTTTTTGTGCATGACATCTATATGCTGAAGAAGACAAAGGTGGTGGTCAAGCCAGATACTGAGATACTTAAATGAGGGCACATCATAAATTTTACCCCCATCGAGTGAAGGGAGTCCAGAAAGTCTCTGTCATGTGCTGAAACACATGGAAACTGTTTTCTTAGCATTAAGATATAGTTGATCAGCCCTGAACCATTTCTGGGCAGTGTCAAAATTAAGTTGAAGCCTGAATGTTAACTCTGATGGACAAGAGCCAGAGGAAACAGGACTGTGTCATCTGCCTACATGTGGATAGATGCAGAGGAGCAGACTGAGGGGAGATCACTGAGGAATACGGAGAAAAGCAAAGGGCCAAGGATGGAAGCTTGGGGAATGCCAGTGTTATGGGTAGAGGTGGGGGGGGAGAAAGAATCTCCAATTCTCACTAATTAAGATCTACCTACAAGATAGGAGTTGAATCACCTTCAGAAGAAGCCAGAAGGGGAAGGAAACATATTTAATTCAGTGCTTTACAGTAACTGGTAATTGTTATTTTTCTTTTAAACTTAGATTGTGGGCTTTTAGTGACATTGTAATTTCTTTGCTGTCTTTACTTAGAATTATTTTTGGGCTGTTGAAAATTTAAAATGTAGTGGTGGTGTATTCCTTTGCTGTCTTTAATTGCTGCAGATTTAGTCTTGGCTTGTCTGACTTGCCCTGTAGTTTGGGTGAGGGGTGTTAATTGTCTGGCCTCTGACCTCAGCTACATGATAACAGGAGGTGGGGCTTAATCAGAGTTGAGGTAGCAAGTGAGCTTTCTTTTCTCAGAAGAAGCCAGAAGGGGAAGGAAACATATTCAGTTCAGTGCTTTACAGTAACTAGTAATTGCTATTTTTCTTTTAAACTTAGATTGTGAGCTTTTAGTGACACTGTAATTTATTTGCTGTCTTTACTTAGAATTGTTTTTGGGCTGTTGAAAATTTAAAACATAGTGGTGGTGTATTTCTTTGCTGTCTTAAATTGCTGCAAATTTTGGCCCCCCTCCCCTTCTCCCAACTGTTAATTATATGCCCTGTTAAATCTGATTGACAGGAGCTAAACACAGGGGATAGTAAGGGGTGTGGAGTAGGAGGGGCATAAGGGGGAAGAAGCCCACCCTCAGCATGGCAAGTGTTTTGACTCATTTATTTATTGGTTTATTTTATTTTTTTTAAAGAAAAGTATCTGAGGATCAGTGGCAGGATTTTTAGAACAGTAAATTAATAAAAAGGGAACTAGGAGAGCTTCAGTAACAGACAAGTAGTGGAATTGCAGTATAATGTGGGGAGTGGTGCAATGCAGTGGCTGTGGGGCAGCCATATTCAGGCAGACCTTCTGGACACTGAGGTGCTGCCCTATCTGCATGCATCTCTCTGGACTGCGGGATGAGGTAGCCAGACTCAGAGCAGAAGTAAACTGGGTCAGGAGTACCATCACCCCACCCAGAGATCACCCAGTCCAATGCAACTGCCTCAAAGGATACCCGAGAACGAGGAGCACTTGGATGACAGTGGGCTCAAGGAGGGTTAGAGTGGTCAGGCAGAGGCACATCCCAGATCCTATTCCACTCAAGAACTCATATGCCACACTGGCAAATGGGGTCAACCAAATAGAGGTATCCAGAGAAGTGGAAGGATAGGATGTGGAGGTTAGCCAAGGAGGTGACCTCAGCAGGGAGAGCAGTGGACCCCAGAGGAGGAGGAAGAAGTGAATCCTGGTGGGGGACTCCATCATAAGAGGGGTCCAGCTAGGAACACAGGAGGGGGAGGACAGGGAGGTAAGGTGCCTACCAGGTGCCACGGCATGGAGGGATTGAAGGAAGATCCTGGGGATCACTGGGAAAACAAGACGGGAGGCAGAGCTGGATGTCATTATCTACCTAGGTACTAATGACCTGGCAAATGGGGAGCCAAAGGAAGTTCAGGAAGAGTTTAGGAAATTGGGGAGGGGTCTCAAGCAAGTAGCTACTTCTGTCACTTTCTCAGAAGTACTACCTACGAAAGGCAAGGGAGAGCATAGGGGTGCATGCACCAGGAACTTTAACTCATGGTTGAAGAACTGGTGCTGTGGAGGAAGGGTTTGATTCATTGGTGACTGGGGACCCACCTGGAAGGATGGAGGTTTGTTCAAGCCTGATGGCCTGCATCCATCCTGGAGGGGAATCCAAGCACTCAATGATAAGTTTAAATACTACATTGACAAGCATTTAAACTAGCAAAGGGGGGTGGCAGGCCAGCAAGGAGGATACCTACTTGCTCACCCCACACAGCTAGCAGTGGAACCAGTGAACCGGAGGAATGACTATCTCTACAAAGTAGTGTGCAAAAGATGGAGATTAGTGCCCAAGAGGTGGATCGGCAGAAAAAGGACAAAATTTAACAGAAGGACAGACAGCAAGGAGAACCAGGGATAAATGATAACCAAGGAAGGAGCTGGGGTAGAACAGCGAAACAGTCTAGGGAGGTCAAATCATGGAAAGCCATGTGTGCCAATACCAGGAGCCTTAGCAACAAGATGGAAGATCTGAGGCTGTCATGGTGCAGTCAGACCTGGACATTGTACATCACTGAAACCAGGTGTAATGATAACCATGACTGGGAGATGGCCATACCTGGCTACAACATATTCATAAGAGACAGGGAAGGTAGGAAGGGAGGAGAAGTGGCACTGTATGTGAAAAATGACATAAGGGCCACAGAGATCCAGGAGGAACAAAATGGGGGAGAGATACTGTGGGTTAAGCTTGAAAGGAAAATGGGGCCAGCCATCTGCACAGGTGTGGTCTATAGACCACCAACCCAGGAGAAAGAAACAGATAGGGAGCTGATGCTAGCCATCCAAAGGATGACAGACAAGGGTGAGGTAGTACTGGTTGGGGACTTCAATATTCCAGACGTGGACTGGGGCATCCCAGCAGCAGCATTGACTAGGAACAGATTTATCCTGGACTCCCTTCAGGGTGCCTTCCTCAAGCAACTGGTCATGGAACCAACTCGGCAGAAGGCAATACTGGACCTTGTGCTCACAAACAGGGACAGTGTGATGGGGGTAACAGTGAGGGAGCACCTGGGGAACAGTGACCACCAGTCATTGTGGTTTGAAATCACAGAAAGTGCGGAACCAAACCACACAAAAACATGTATCCTGAATTTTAGGGGGGCAGACTTTGGGAAAATGGGGAGATACTTGAAAGAGGCATTAAGGGGAATGG
Source organism: Neoceratodus forsteri (assembly GCA_016271365.2). Lineage (NCBI taxonomy): Eukaryota > Metazoa > Chordata > Ceratodontiformes > Ceratodontidae > Neoceratodus > Neoceratodus forsteri. The sequence goes on from CM057454.1 coordinate 737,326,810, forward strand.
GGCAGGAATAAAGGGTTGAGGAACAGTGGGCAATATTTAAAATGGGGATTACAAGAGCAACAGAATTATGCATTAAGCAGGTTAGCAAGAGGAAAAGGAAGAGGATAACATTATGGTTTTCCAAAGAAGTAGCAAGGAAAGTGAAAGCCAAAAAGATTGCATTCAGGCAATACAAAAAGACACAGGCAGAAGGGGATAGGGAGAAGTACCAGTAGAAGCAAAGAGAGGCAGGGAGGTCAGTAAGGGAAGCCAAAGCTCAGACAGAAGAACACATTGCAAAATCAGTGGGTAGAGGGGACAAAACCTTTTACAGGTACATAAGTGAAAAAAGAAAGGCAAAGGGAGGGATAGTAAGAGTGAAGGGGGAGGACGGGAGCCACGTGAAGAATGACAACAGTAAAGCTGACATATTGAACAGGTATTTCTGCTCAGTCTTTACTGAGTAAGAGGAGGGTAATGGGTCTGAAGGGAGTACAAGAGAGGGGAGAATGGTGTAGAAAAGGACACAAGTCCCTTTACTCGAGAAAGGGTCCTGAAGGAACTGGAAGTAATAAGAGTTGATAAAGCAATGGGGCCAGATCGGTGCACCCCAGGTCCTTAAAGAACTAAGAGAGGTGGTGGCTGAACTCTGGCTATCCTGTTTAGCCAATCACTGGAAACAGGGAGTACCCAAAGACTGGAGGACAGCAGATGTAGTCCCCTTATACAAAAGTGGGAACAAAGAGGAAGGGAACTACAGACAGTCAGCCTCACCTCAGTAGTGGGAAGATCATGGAAGCACTACTGAAGGAGAGACTGGTGGAACATTTGGTTGTCAATGGACTACAGGACCCAAGGCAGCATGGTTTCACCAGGGGAGGCCGCGTCAGACCAACCTCATTGAATTTTTGACTGGGTGACTAGGAGGTGGATCAGCGGAGGGCAGTGGACATGGTCTATCTGACTTCAGCAAGGCCTTGACACTGTGCCACATAGAAGACTATTACACAAACTGGGGAATATGGGTGTGGGCAGGACAGTAGTGTGGTGGGTAGGTAACTGGCTGGGCTGCAGGACACATAGGGTGGTGGTAAATGGCTGTCACTCCACAGAGGGAAGAGTGACCAGTGGGGTACCACAGGGATCAGTGCTGGGACCAGTCCTGTTCAACATCTTCATCAGTGACATTGCACAGGACCTAGAAGGCAGAATTTCACTGTTCACTGATGACACAAAGCTCTGTAACAGAGTAGACACACCAGAGGGTGTAGACAGAATGAGAAGGGACCTGCAGAAACTTGAAGAATGGTCAGGGTTTTGGCAGTTGAAATTCAATGCAAAGAAGTGCAAGATAATGCATATGGGGCACAAAAACCCTGGCACAATATATCAGTTGGGGAGGTGAGGATATAGCATGCACCAAGCAGGAAAGGGATCTTGGGGTTATCATCTCTGATGACCTCAAGGTAGGGAAACAGTGTGACAAGGCAGCTGGTAAAGCAAATATGATGCTGGGATGCATAGGCAGGGGCATCACCAGAAGGAAAAGGGAGGTCATAATTCCACTATACAAGACACTAGTGAGGCCCCACCTGGAGTACAGTGTACAGTGTAAAGTTCTGGAGACCTTACCTATGTAAGGACATAGACAGGGTTGAGAAGGTTCAGAGGAGGGCAACAAAGATGGTACATGGATTGCATCACAAGTCCTATGAGGACAGGTTGAAGAAACTGAATATGTACTCCCTGGAGGAGAGGAGGGAGAGAGGGGATATGATAGAGACATACAAGTATCTTACAGGGAGGAACAGGGTGCAGAATATGCTATTTTAAGCGAAAAGATGTTCCAGGACTAGAGGGCATGGGATGAAGTTGGAGGAGGATGATTCAGAGGAAACATGAGAAAGAATTTCTTCACAGAACGGGTGGTGGACAAGAGAACACCCTGCCAGAGGAAGTGGTGGGGGCTGAAACAATCACGGGATTTAAGAATGCATGGGATAGACATAAAGGAATTCTGGAGGTCAGGGGTAAGGGACAACGGACTTCTAGGAAAACATAAACTGAACTTACAAGCTCAAATGGGCAGACTGGGTGGGCCACAGGCCCTTATCTGCTGACACTATCTATGTATCTATTTATCTATGGTTGCAGAGTCAGATAGATCCACTTATTTTAGTTTGACCAGGAGAAGAGGGTGGGAGACAGTGTCAAAAGCTTTTGTTAAATCGACAAAGATGACTGCAGAGAGGAGGCCTTATTCCTTGCCTGAAGGATGTAATCTGTGAGCCTGAGGAGAGAGGAAGTGGTGGTATGATGTTTGTGAAAGTCAGACTGGAAGCGGGAGAAAAAGGAGAAGGAGTTGAGGAAAGGGGATAGTTGAGATAGAACTATGTGTTCTTGAAGTTTGGATAAGGTTTGGAGTAGAGGGATTGGGCAGAAATTTCCAGGAAAGGAGGAGTCACCTCCTTTTGTAAGGGGAATGACAGTTGCATGCTTCCAGGTATCTGGGACTTTGGCCAGAGCATATGATAGGTTGAGCAGGGAGGAGATGGGCAAGGCAATAGCTGGTACAAAGAGGTGTAGGGGCTTGGGATCAATCTCATCAGGTCTCCCGTCTTTCTGGGGGTTGAGAGCCAGGAGGACTTTAACAGCCGAGGCAAGGGTGATAGGCAAGAAAGAGAAGGGGAAAGAAGTGTCCCTTGTGGACATATATACTCCTCCTGGTTTCCAAGATGATGGTATTGGCATCATTTGCAGGTACAGGGCTTCTGTCCCTGTCAATCAAGAGTCACTGATTTGGGGTTACATGAACTTTAATAGAAATTATACAAATACCACAAGCCCCAGGGATGTTCTGTTCAACTTGATGCTTCCACAGATAATTGATGGACCAACAAGAATAAACTATAAAACTGGTACTTTGTCAACAACAGGCTGGAATCTCATGACCAATACCTCTAAAATAGTTCATTCATTCATATTACCTGACAGTTTTAATGGTCATAGTGTGGTCTATTACTGTTGAAGTAGAAATTTGTACCATCTGTTTATATAAATTCCCAAAAGTTCATGAAAACCAGGAGTTTCAGAGGTTTACTAGGCTCTAACATTAATTGATTGATCTTTTTTAGACCAAGTTACAAATGTGGATGATACACTAACATCCTTTTGCTCCACTTTCAACTGAGTTCGTAACAAATTTATTCACATAAAAAACTTAGAATATGGGGTAGTGGGCAAAAGTGGGTTACACCAGAGCTCATTCAGTTGATGAGGGACAGGGATTCTAGGTGAAAAGTTTATAGGAGGACCCAGGATGCAGCCATGCTCTTGGCTTACAAGCAATTAAGTAACAAATGCAACTCCCAAATGAGACATCTTAATAAACAATACCTAATTCAAAAACAGCAACATTTTTCAGGTAGAAATGTGGCTTCAACCTGAGACCTCATAAATGAAATTTTGGGTAAAAAACAGAAGCCATGTCCAAATATGGTATGTTCAGCTTCAGGAATCTTGATGAAGCCCGGTGATACAGCTAGAGAATTCAACAATATTTTTGCAGACATGTCGATGTATATATCTGATGGGGCAACTGTTCCCCTAGATGGAAATTTATACTCTGGTTCTCCCTCTACCCTTACAGTCCCAGAGTTTTATTTTAGTCCCTTCCTCCAGGAGGTTTTTTCACATCTCGCTAAAACAAATTCAAAACCTGTGGTGGGAAGACATGAGGTGGACAGTTGGATCTCAATGATCACTGCAGACATCATTTGTTTTCCTTCATCAAAAATGTTCAACACATTCTCTTGTTTAGGACAGTTCCCCACAGTCTGGAAGAGTGAAGTTATTTTCCCCATACATAAAGTGGGAGATCAATCGAATGTACAGAACCACCACTGTTTTTCACTCCTGGCTCCACTAGCAAAGGTTTTGGAGTGCAATGCATTTAGAGTATCTTCTTAGGTATGTTGTTCTGACACCGTGCCAGCATGGATTTTGCCATACCACTGCAACAGCCTTGGTGGGGAGTATACAGGTGGTCCAGAAAGCTCTATTGTATGACCATCTTTGTGAATCTCACCAAGGCCTTTGACCTGATTAATCACCATCTTTTTTGACATTCTTGGGAAGACTTGGATTGTCAGTGACATGGTGAGTTGGTGCTAGAACTATCTTCAGGGTCAATCCTAAAGAACCAAAACCTCTAGTTTGTTTTCTTCACTTACCTGAATTGGGTTAGCAACTGGTTGACTGATTGGCAGGGTAACCCGTGATAATGGCGACCACGATTGAGTGCTTTCAAAAAGGGCATCTCAAACGTGGCACCTGTCCACTGGGCTACTGTGCAGGGAGGGCGACTGGATAGGGGGGCCTACGAATACAGCAACAGGATGTCACTATATGTACACGCACAGGGAGGGGAGTGAGCATGCCATGCAATGGGAGGAAGGGTTTGTGAGGCATTGTGCAGTGGTGGGCTGCCAAGCTGGCCCAGTGGCTTGGTGGGTGGGTGACAGGCAAGGGTTGAGAGAGTGCCGAGTTCGGTTCTGGGTATATGTTCATTTTGTTGAACCCGGCAGGTGTTTTTTTCCAGCATTTTCACCCCCCTGACATGCACCCCCCCGGAGTTGAGAATCCTTTAGTAGGTGGGTGTGAGGGGGGTGCAGCTGACTGCATAAAAAAAAACAAGCCCCCAGCACCCTTTTGCTGTGAGCCAGGAGTGTACATCGCCAAAATAGATTTTTGGCGATGTACACTCACCCTAACGGTGATCAACTTTCTGCAATCGCCATTGTCACATGGAACCATTGGCAGTAAAGTGTGGTGGTGAATGGCACTCACTGTAAGGACAGAAAAGTGACCAGTGGGGTGCCGCAGGGCTAAGTACTGGGCCCAGTCCTCTTCAATGTCTTCACAAATGACATTGCAGATGAACTGGAAGGAAAGATATGCCTCTTTGCAGATGATACCAGAATCTGTAATAGAGTAGATGATCAGGAGGAGATGGAAAGAATGCATAGGAATCTTGGTAAACTTGATAAGAGGTCAAAAATCATGGCAGTTGGGGTTCAACATCAAAACATGCTAAATTATACACCTTGGGCATAGGAACCCAGGAACTAATATAGAATGAGAGGAGGTACTGGCAGTCACACAACAGTAAAGGGACATTGGAGTTATTACATATGATGACCTCAAAGTGGTGGAGCAGTGTGACAAAGCAGTGGGTAAGACCAGTGTGATGATGGGATGTATTGGGAGAGGTATCTTCAGCAGGAGGAGGAAGGTGTTGCTGTCACTGTATCACTCACTGTTGAGACCCCACCTGGAGTATTACATCCAGTTCTGGAGGTCACACTTCAGAAAGGACAAAGAAAGGGTGGAGGTAGTCCAGAGGAGGGCAACTAAAATGGTGCAGTGGTTGCACCAAAAGCCCTACGAGGAGAGATTAAGGGATCTCAACATGTACACCCTGGAAGAGAGAAGAGCAAGAGAGGACTTGACTGAGTCCTTCAGGTAACTCACAGGGGTAAACAGGAAACAGGAGGGCAATCTCTTTCAAAGGATGAGCTGCTGAAGGACCAGAGGGCATGCAATGTAGCTGGAGGAGCGGAAGTTAAGGAAGGATGTGAGGAAGTATTACTTCACTGAAAGAGTTTTAGATGGCTAGAATAGACTGCCAGCTGAAGTAGTGGAGAGGAAACATTAGTGGGCTTTACCTATGCATGAGATTGACATGGGAAATATTAAAAAATAGGCAGAGAGGAGGGAGGGTCACCAAAGACCAGTTAGGATCTGCGGAGGCAGACCAGGCCAGGCCATCTGGGCAGACTAGGTGGGCCAAGTGATCTATTTCTGCTGACAAATTCTATCTTTCTATGCCCCTGTTACCATGAGAATCCCCCAGGAGTCAATCCAGGGTCACATTTTATCCATTTTAGTTTTGATCACTTTTCCTTTAGTTTGCCACATCACTAAAATTTTTCTTTACGCTGATGATGCAGTGATCTTTATGAGTGGGTCTAGCATACATGATCTATCAAAATCAATTCAAACTGATTCTGCTAATATACAGAACTCTTTTTTGCAAAATGCATTGGCCCTAAATGCAATTAAAACCAAACCCGTTTTCCATGCTATTAACAAACCCAACTATATCACTCAAAACACTTCAGTGAGTTGTTATTGAGCAGGTATCAAACTTTAAATATTTGGGCATCACCCTGGACAGTTCCCTGTCCTACGAGTTACACATATCTTACACAATTAAAACTGTTCATCAAATATTAGTTGCCTTCTTCAAACTAAACTCCTCTTTTATTCATTCCACCAGAAAATTGCTTTCAGAGTTATTTACTCCCTGTAATAGACTATAGTATTACATTTTATTACTCTGCATGAGAGGGTTTACTGTCCAGAGTGAGGACCTTGTACAAAAAAATTGCTAGATTCGCAACACAATTTCTGTATCATACTCATCATTGTCTTTTATACAGTACCTTGAATTGGCCATCATTGGATCAAAGATATTTGCCACAAATAGGAACACTAGCCAAAAAAGTTACCTTGGGTAATGTATCTTGTTTATTTCATACCATATTCCAAACACAAATCCATACAGTATCCACACGTTCATTCATGCACAACCACTTCCTCATTCCCGTGGCGAGGACCCTTGCAAAAAAAGGGGGCGTGGGGCTCATTACATTTAAGAATGTCCTGTTTTTTTTTTTGCCAGTAGCTCAAAATATCATGTACGCACAGCCTAAGAGTAACAAAGTACTCCATCAGTTGCTACTGCACTGACCAAAGCACAATTGTTTTCACAAAACCATAAAAAAACTCAGCTTACCTTCACCGTTGGGTTTACTTCTTTATTATGCAAAAACATGCTTAAATGTTGCAGGTTACCAAAAAGTGCAGGTGTAAATAAATAAACCTATTGTAGGTATCAGTTACATCGTGTTTCTATCACTCAAAACAAACACATGCTGGCACTCCACATGAGTGCTCCCTGTAGCAGAGACTTGCCAGCAGCAACGTGCACACACATGCTATGTACTGAATCAGTGGACGTTTTACCAGAAGGCTTACTCAGAGCTGATTGGCTAGATACATCCATTCATATTTATACTCCTGTCTCTTTAATATTCATTGAATGGGTGTTGCCAGCTTAGCTACATAACACAGTCACTCAAACACTCACATTACACAGTTAAAAACATCAGTTTTACATATAACATCATAGAGGCAGTTCTTCATTTAGTCCCTTTGGTGTTAATGTACTTAGTTGTAAAATCTAAAATGATTCTCGCTGGGACAGTTTGTTCAAGAAATCTCCTTCCCTCTGCCTCAGCTCCACTTTTTCAAATCCAGTTAATCGAAGATTTGCTGGTGAGCCGTGGTTAGCTTCCGCAGAGTGTCTGGCCATCACATTAGTGGCGACTCCATTTCTTATGGCTGATTTATGCTCACATATTCTCTCCTTCAGAGGTTGCATTGTTTGTCCCATGTACCCCAAGCCACAAGGGCACATCATCAGTGGTGGAGCAATTTATAAATGAATTTATGATAAACTTCCCTGATTTTGGATACTTGAAAACTGGAGAGTCAGATATATTATTGCACTGAACACAGTGCCCACATCTAAAGCTCCCTTTCGGAGCTGGGGGTAACCGCATTTTATGCTGAGTCCTGGGTTTATCATGAAGGCTGTGTACCAACTTGTCCCTCAATTTAGTACTTCTATGGTGTGAAATTCGCAGTTCCTTATTTTTAAAAATGTCTGAGCTCTGCAATACCTGCCAATGTTTTCTTACAACATTTGAAATGGCACTACTTTGTCTACAATAAGTTGTCACAAATATAATTGGATGCACTTCATGGGACTTTGCTTTAGGTACTAATAACTGTGGTCTTTCCCTATTTTGTGCTTTGTCCATACTCTCAGTTACTTTTCCCACAGGGTACCCTCTATTCCCGAAACACTGTGCTATGTCTCTTGCATGTTTTTTAAACTATCTCTTTGCTGCAAGTATGATTGACATGGAGCATTTGTCCCACTGGTATGTTATTTCTCAGTGGGGCTAGATGGCTACTAGAATAATGAAACAGGCTATTTCAATCGGTTTGCTTTCTGTACATGGTACTGTAGTTTGTAGGCTGTTCCCTTCCTTACATATTGTAATGTTCATGAAGTTTATTTTATCCATACTGACTTGTGATACAAATTTTAAATTCATGTCAGCCAATTTCATTAATTCAAACAATACATCAAGTTCCTTAGATGGACCATTCCAAATTAATAAGCAATCGTAGATGAAATGTTTCCAGAAGACAGCATACTGTTTGAACAATGCATTGTCGTACAGAAATTGTTCTTCTCAGATCCTCACATATAGACTCACTAAGCTTGGCGCACATGTGGTACCCATTGCAGTCCTGTTAACTTATTCATAGAACTGCCTTTGTACACAAAATAATTCACTGTTAATACCATAGTAGTCATATCAATTAAAAATTCTGTTTCTGGCTCCCTTGATTCTTCTCATTGATTTAAATAATAGCATAATGCATTAAGTCCTCCTTGGTGAGGCGCATCTGAGTGTAGACTCTCGATATCAAATGTAGCAAGAATCACCTCTGAGTTTATAAAGACCTCTTCTAAGGCACATATTACATCACTGGTATCTCTGACATATGATTTTAGCTGTAAAACCCAGGGTCTCAAGTAGTAGTCTATTAGTTGTGAAAATGGTTCCATTGATGAAGCTATTGCAGCCACAATTGGCCACCCAGGCAGATTTACCGGTTTTTGTAGATCTTCGGTGACAAATATATATATGGTTTTACATGGTTCTGTCTCTTTAAGTATTCACACTCCAGTTGGTTCAAATGCCCCAGTTGTTCCCTATGTATAATAATGTCAAATAATGTTCTTCTTATATGATTTGTGGGGTCTGATGCTAAACGTTTATAATATTTGGCATCTGAGAGTTGTCTCTCTTTTTCAACTTCATATTTTTTTCTCACCCCACACCACAATTGCTCCCCTTTTGTCTGGCAGTTTACTATCAGTTCATTATTGCTCTGTAGTTGTTCTAATGCTTCTCTTTCTTTACATGTTAAGTTGCTGCTCATATTGTTATAGTATTGCATTGTCCTTTAAATTGTTTTTCCATATCCCTGTCCACTAATGTTGCAAATGTATTTACAGCATGATTAGAGTAAGTTGGTGGACAAAATAAGGACTTCTTTTTAAGATGCGCAGTCTCAGCTTGACATTCTATCCCAGGTGGATTCACACGTATAGGCCCTAATACACTGGAGTTTTCAGTTGTTCTGCCAGGATTAATTACTTGATGCTGGGGATTTGCCTGTTCTGGTTTAGAGAAAAAACACAGCAGATGTAATTGTCTATAAAATTTAAATAAATCAACAAGGACTTGGAAGGGGTTTACATTCTAGCTGAGGACAGATGATAACCCTTTTTGCAACACTGCTTCTTGTTCTATGCTTAAAGTGGTCTCTGCTAAATTTATGATTGGTACTTGTTGGTTCGATTGGACCTCCTGGGTGGCCCTGATTGCTGCCGCAAATCAGCTGCCACAAATCAGCCATAAGAAATGTAGTTGCCACTAATGCAATGTCCAGGCACTTCATGGAAGCTAACCATGGCTCACCAGTGAATCTTTGAGTGACTGGAATTGAAAAAGTGGAGCTGGAGCCAAGGGGAGAAGATTTCTTGAACAAACTGTCCCAACAAGCATCGTTTTGGATTTTTTTCAACTAAGTACATAAACACCAAAGGGACTAAATGAAGAACTGCCTCTACAATGTTATTTGTAAAACTGATGTTTTTGACTGTATATATGTGAAAGTGTTTGAGTGACTGTGTTACGTAGCTAAGCTGGCAAACACCCATTCAATGAATATTAAAGAGCTAGGAGTATAAGTATGAATGGATGTAGCTAGCCAATCAGCTCTGAGGAAGCCTTCTGGTGAAATGTCAGCTGATTCAGGACATAGCATATGCGTGTGCACGTTGCTGCTGGCAAGTCTCTGCTACAGGGAGCACTCATGTGGATTGCTGGCGTTTGTTTGTTTTGAGTGATAAAAATATGATGTAACTGATGCCTGCAATAGGTTTATTTATTTGCACCTGCACTTTTTGGTAACCTGCAACATTTAAGCATGTTTTTGCACAATAAAGAAATAAATCCAACAGCAAGGGTAAGCTGAGTTTTTTTATGATTTTGTGAAAGCAATTGTGCTTTGGTCAGTGCCGTAACAATTGGTGGAGTACTTTGTTACTCTTAGGCTGTGAGGACTACCCTTGGACAGAGAACATTACTTTATAAAGTCCCACAGTTTTTTAGTTTGTTGCCCGCTATAATCTCAAGCACTGTGACCACTGTTTCTGGCTTTGGTGGTACCTTGAAAATGTTTCTCTTGACTGCTTCTCAGTGTCATTGTATAAGGTATACTTATGTTTTGCTTTCTTTCTGCGGCTGTATTTATTATATTTTGTGATTGCATTTCTTTTTTGTTGTTGATTCTATTGTTTTGGTTTTTTTGTTTGTTTATTTCTCTGGTCACCCATATAAACAGGCTTGTAGCTCATGGATTTACTATGTTTTAAATAAACAAATCAAGATCAATCAAATCAAGATGGTGCCAGTGTTGGCCAACCAGTACAGTATATCATCCTGGCTGGATTGACTACACTCCTTGGTGTTCTCTCTGTTCCACAGCACATCTAGCCACACCTGCTGCTGTTCTTCTGTCAGATGCTCCCCCTCCTACTATACCTCTGTAACCACCCAGTCCCTTGGGGTTACTAGAATCCTATCAGTATTATTGTTAGGAAGGTAGCAGGCAGCTGGTAGGGAGCTCATTAGGGGCTCCTTACAAAATGACATTTAGTGGGGAAACAAGATGGCGTACGGAGTTCTGTGATTTTTGCCGTCGGATTGCTTTTTTTTTTTAACATGAGGCTGGCTGGCACCTTTTGCGGTGATTATTGGTAGATAATCAAGGCAGGTAAGGTGCCAGCCTGCCTATCTGATTGATCGGTGTCTGAGGTACATGGTATAATTAGAATTCTCATAGCAGCATAATGCACACTGTGTGGGTAGCTGCTCTGGTGAGCTTAGAATGCTTAGTGTTGTTCAGCCAGTAGTGGAGTGAGGAGGTCAGAGTGGCAGAAGGACTGCCAGTGGGCTCTGAAGAGAGGGCCCAGGATTTCTCACCCTAGTGGAGTGTCATTTCCAGCTTCTAGTTGAAGTGGTGGAGACCAGTGCTACAGCAGGATTTCCTGATTTCTACTCCCTGTGAAGTGGAAGGAACTGTTTGCCCTCAGTGGATTCAAGGGGCTATCCCCTGAATGTTCTGTGGTGTTTTCAGCTGCCTTGGATAGGATCTGAAATAGACTGTTTTGACCGGCAACTCAGGAGAATGCCTTTCCTTTCCTTTTCCTTTTTCATTGTTCAATGCCCTGTGGATGGGACAACTTCTGCGAGTACTGTTCTAGGAGACCAGATCTCCACATTTCTAAGGGGATTAGGTAGTCTGAGGTGTGTGTGCCAATAGATAAGGCTGGATCGCACCCTTCAGTGCCCCTAGTGTCACCAATGTGAGTGAAGTAAAGTTAAACTGTGTACCCCAGTGAGTGCAATTTATTCTCTGGTCACTCCAGTTTGTGACAACTAAAGTGTGGGACCTCTAGCATTTATTTATTTATTGAAAATGTTTTACCAGGAAAGACACACTGAGCAAAAAGATGCTTATCTCATGGTGTGACCTGGGGGGAGAGGTCACATAGGAGGCAGGTATACATACAAAAGTGAAATTAGAAGTATGACAATACGGATAATGTACATAGTTGGTTGGGATTACAATTGAGCTTGATTACACAGTGAGCACAGGACAGTACATGATATTTAAAGACAAGGTATACATTTCATGGGTACACATCGAGCGCAGTACATGATTCCATAAGTGCTAATAACAGAACTTGAGTGCCAATAACAGGACTTGAGCTGAAGCGAGCTGCACCAAGTTGTCAGTAGGGGTTGGAGAGCAAGATAGGGGAAAGGGGAGGAGAGGACTATTGAACACAAGGTGTTAGGGAGGTGGTTTAGGAGGGAGGAGGGGAAGGAGAGGGGAGTAGTTAGCTGTGAGTAGGGCGGGGAGCGTAGTATATGTAGGAAGGAAGGAGGGAAGGGAGATGTTAGGAGTGAATAAGAGTAAGAGTATAAGTGCGTAGGGCAGTGTATAAGCCAGACAATTTGGTGAAGACCGAGCTGCTGGTCAGGCGCTAAGAGGGCACAGGAGAAGAGAAGCTATTGGGGGGGAGGTCAGGGGTAGTTGCAATTTGGTGCAAGGAAGTTAGTGAGGGCAGAGGATAGGGAGTGTTTGGATGAGGAATGGCAGATCTGGGCCGGCAGGCCATTCCAGAGTTTAGGGAAGAGGTAAGAGAAGGCCGATTGGCCGGTGGAGGTCCCCACGGTGAGGGATGACTAATAGCCTAGCCGGTAGACCTGAGGGAGGGGTGGGGTAGGTGGGGAAGATAGGGGGATTCGGTGAGTAGGAGGGAGCCAAGCCAGTTGGAAGCAAATTTAACGGTATGAATCAGGTGCCGACACTCAGGGTGGCAGGGCCAGTGCACGGTAGTTCTCATGTGAGTGGTATGGGGGAGGGGCAGTGCGGAATGGTGGTTTCAATGGTGTAACCCTGAAAAATGGCAGAGACTATCTTTTGGGGCCAAGGGTGGAAGGAACACCATCTAAGTGCTTACAAGGCAAGGCTTCCTGGTTCGTAAAGGGCACCAGTATGTTTACCTGAGCGAGGGCCAAGCTGCAGGTTAAGGTGTGTGGCTGAGTTTCACATACTGCACCTATGTCCGAGAAGAGTTCTGAGTGTGTGGCTTAGATTCACTAAATGACACTCATGGGAAGAAACATGTTCATGTGCATGTCCAGGTGTCCACTAATGCACCTCTTAGGAATTTGGGAAGAAGATTGTTCTGTTGTTATTCATGAACTGTACTGCATGCAAGGATAGTTCTTGAATTTGAACCTGTCCAGCCTGGACCGACCCTTGGGGGTCCACTTCTGCTTATACTTTCCATCTGTTGAATAAAGCCATACTGCACAATCCCAGTCACTGTTATGGACATTCTGATTATTGCTTCTGGCTGTGTGTATCTACTGGGACCCCCTCAGCAGGTTAGATCTAGCATATGCCTAGCTGTCTCCCCCCAGGACCTGGGCTGTGTTATTTACACAGGGTTCATGTTTGTCTCTGTACCCCCACCCCTCTCTTCCTCTAGACACTGAGCCAGGTATACATCATAATGCCAAGGGTGGTACTTACCTTTTAGCAAAATAAATTGGTATGCCAATATATGAAAGTGGCCTGGGGGTTACACCTCAGCCTGCTTCTTCCCTATCCTGCTTGAAATCTGAAGCCAGTTCCTCATCTCCAGCTGCATAAATAAACTGTTTATTTATTTATCTAGATTTTGATAACCGGTAAGCTCACTGAGACCAGAGGTCCCTTTTTCAGGAGCGACCCGGAAACTATATAACTACTATAAGGAAAAATATAAGAAATAGTTACAGTTCTTAATTCTTCTCATTTTTGTACAGTGCCTGCACTTCCACCTCCCACTGTTTATGTTGTAAAGCACTTTTGGATACAGCGTGCATGAAAGTACTGTGCAATTCTCTCCATTTCTGTGCAATCCCTGCCCTTGCAGTATCCCACTGTATTTTTACGTTGTAAAGCACTTTGTGATATAGTGTGTCTGAAGGTACCCCGTCAAGTGAACGCTCCCAGAATAGCGCCACACTATACTGCGCTAGTCTGGTAAGCACTCATATGGACAGCAAGTAGGGTTTTACAGTGCTAGCTGTAAGCGCGTCCCTGGTCACTGTCTCTGGTCCTATACACAGGACAAGGGCTGCAGGGAACAGGAGGCTGGCCGAGTTGCTCCTGTGGTGTGGAGGGCTGGGGCATTGAGCAGCGCAGCCAGTAGCAATGGAAACCAGGGTTCTAATCCTGGTCTCCAACATTTTTTACCTAATTGGAATTTTGTTTTTTTACATGAGGCCATGGAAACAATATTCCACGACCCCCATGAATTTTAACTTTCCCCAGGATCCGCTCCTCCTCCCCAGAGTGAGAATCTGATAGACTGGGGGTGCAGGGAGTAGAGACCCCCCCATGTCGGGGGGTGCGGGAGGAAAGCCCCCCCAAAGAAACAGCGCTTATCTTACCACTTGCACTATGCTGACACTATTCTTCTCGGTGCTTACTGGACCCGGTGTCGTGTCTGAAAGCACTATATGCATCTTCGCTCTTCTGATTTCTGTACTGTCTTTTCACTCTCAGTCTCCCACTATTGTTTATGTTGTATAGCACTTTGGGATACAGTTTGCATGAAAAGCACTATATACATTTCAAGTCTCAGAATTTCTGTGAAGTCCCTGCAGTCTAAGTCTCCCACTATTGTTGATATTAAAAAAGCACTTTGGAATACAGTGTATATGAAAAGCACTATATGTTTTTCAAGTCTCCTTATTTATACATAGTCCCTGCACTCTCAGTTTTCCACTATTGTTTTTTATTGTAAAGCACTTTGGGATACAGTGTGTATTAAAAGCACTATATAAGTCTCAGTTTTGTTTCTTCCCCATTGTTGGTATGTTAAATATGCTTATGAAAGGAAATTAAATTTAAATTTCTCCAGTGTATTTCGATTGAGAGACTTCAATAAAAATATAAACAAAAACTGTGTAAGTCTCAATTCGTGTCAGTTCTCCGCATTTCTGCATAGTCACTGGACTCCCACTGATGCACAGACAGACGAGATGGCAATGCATGTGGCAGGTAGCGTAAGTGATAGCGGCAGGGGATATTTCAGTTCCAGAAGTAGGTAGCAGCTGAGTAGGTGGCCTGAGGCTGCATATTTTAGCTTTCTAGTCTGCTGTGTTCAGATGCTGAGTAGCATTCGGCAGCTTCTTGATGAGGAGGCAGAGGCAGCAACTGACTTTGCAACAGCAAACAGGAGGAAGGTGCATCAGAGGGACCATGATTAACTGTAGCTTTAGTGTTGAGTTGATGTCTTTGCAGCAGTGATGATAGCACATTTGTGCACAACAGTGCTCATGTCACTTAGGTGGTCTGACAGATGAGAAAAATAGAAGGCAGCTTTCTTGCTGGAGTAGGATGCTAAGGCAGCATGGCAGGAGAGGAGACTTGTGTAGACAGGAGTGATAATGTTTAGAATCACATGGCCAATGTGGTAACCACACAGTGCATCCATTGTCCACTCCTTGTCATGTTGCACCTGTTAAAGAAAAGTAAAAAAGGAAAATAAATTCAGTAAGCATACTTACTGTCACATTCATGATGACCAAGCCATGTAATGGCTTGATGGTGCCCGAGAGGTGGTGGAGGAGGCATCAGCTTGCTTGCTGGAGATGCAGGAGGCTGCAGGACCAAGAGAAGAGACCTGTGAAGACAAAAGTGAAATTGTTTAGACTTAAGTGTCCAAAGTATTGGCTGCACAGAATATGTATTGTCTGGTCCCTGTCATGTTGTAATGTACCTGTGAAAGAAAAAAGAAAACAAAAGAAGATAAAAAATAAAAGGAAAAGAAAAAAGAAATTCAGGAAGGATATTTACCATCCCATTAATGATCATAGAATCATAGAAGCTTGACAGCAGAAAAGGACCATACTGGCCCATCTAGTCTGCCTCTTTTTTCCCCCTACACATCCCCTCTCCCTGCCAGCCCCTTCCCTCCCCCATACTCAGCCCCATATACTTGTCCCTTGCCCTTTTGAATTCTTCCACCGATTTAGCTCCCACCACTCCATCTGGTAGTCTGTTCCAGGGCTCCACCACCCTCTCCATGAAGAAATTCCCTCTTACATTGCTCCTGTATCTTTTTCCTTGCAGTCTGAGGCAGTGTCCTTTAGTTTTGACCCCCTCTTCCTGTTGAGTAAACCCTCTTCTCCCACTTTATTGAGCCTCTTTACATATTTAAAAGTTTCAATCATGTCTCCCCTTTCCCTCCTTGTCTCCAGTGTGTACAGATCCAGTTCCTTACACCTCTGCTCATATGACTTTCCCTGCATGCCCTGCACCATCTTGGTTGCCCTTCTCTGAACCCTCTCCAATGCATCTGTCTCCTTGCGGAGTTGTTGCCTCCAGAACTGATCGGCATACTCCAGGTGTGGCCTCACCATGGCTTTGTAAAGGCATTATTACTTCACTCCTTCTGCTAGTAATGCACCTGCTTATGCATGCCAACATTCCATTGGCCTTTGCCACCACCCTGCTACATTGAATTCCTACCTTAAGGTTTGAGGAGACTAAGATCCCCAGATCCCTCTCCTGTCCTGTTACTTTAATTTCCTCCCCACCTAGGGTGTACCCTGCTCTTCTATTCCTACTCCCCAAGTGCATCACAGCACACTTCTTGGCATTAAATTTCATCTGTCATGTCCCTGACCATTTTTCAAGCATCTTTAAGTCATCCCTCATCATCTTCCGGCAAAGAGGCCTTCTCCTTCAGGTGCCCTACCTTGTGGAACAAACTAATTCCCTCCATTTGAAACTCCTCCTCTTCCTTCCCCCAGCTCTACGCTCAACCCCGAAAGGGATCGCTGTTAGGGTATATGTGCAATTGTGTTCCTTTTGAAAACGCTAATTCCTGTGACCCCAGCCAACCCTTATTGACAACCCTAATCTCAAAATTGGGGGCAAAACTATCCCCTCACACTGGATTCCACAGTTAGCCTCTCTGGAGATTGGTTATTTTATGAGCATGGAGGGCACCTGGCTCTCGTCCTGGGACATCATACAGAAATTTAACACTATTAAGAAATATGCAAAATTCTTCAGCTCCACCACATGTTGCTCCAATTCTCCAAGGTTCCCTTAGAACAGTTCAAAGGAGGGGAATTTCTACATGTCCTCTTTTCTCTGACAGTATTGCCTCATGCAGTATCCCAGATTTATGTTGCCCTCTTTGACCAGGTTTTCCCTATGGAAGACGGAGTCTCTAATTTTTGGACTTTACAATTGCCAGACCTGAATCTTGATTGGGCCAAAATATGGAGGCACTGTCACATCTATGTAACCCAAGACAGACTGAGACTTCTCCAGTTCCAGATATTCTATAATAAGTACAAGACTCCGGTGAGATTGGTCAAAATGGGTAGGCTATCATCTTCTCAATGCATGCGCTGTAACTAAGCAGAGGGTACTCTGCTACATATCTTTTGGAAGTGTCCCAAAGTAGCTCCCTGATGGACACTCATTCAGCAGAGAGTGGACCCACTATTGGGATTGGAGGATCTTTTTTTGCCCCAGATATTTTCCTTATTGGGAATTTTGAGAACATACAAGTTATGGAACACAAACTTTCAATAGTCCTTATCTCCTTGTCAGTCAAAACATTAGTTCTGCATCATTTGTTAATGCGGATTGTATATCTTATACTGAATGGATCCAAGAATTACTCCTAAATCTCCACACCGAGAGGATGATAGCCAGCCTACATAACTGCCTTCACAGGTTTGGGTCACTCTGGGGCAAACTACATAGTTTGTACTCTTTTTAAACCAGCTTTTCACAGCTTGTTTTCAGGCACAGTCAGGGTTGTATTTCTCTTGGGGTCCTGGTGCCATGGGGGGAGAAGGGGGTATGGGATAGGTGGGGGAGTTTGTGAGGGAGGGCTGGTTGGTTTAGGTTGTTGTTATTCAATTGTATGTTTCATATTCTATTACTGTATGTTTGTTATTTGTAAAAGTTCAATAAAACTTTTAATTAAAAGAAAAAGAAACTCCTGCTCTTACCTCGCATGCAAGAAACAGCTTCACCTCCTAACACCTCCCTCTTGTCTCTGTCCCAGGTGATTCTGTCACCACTCTAGGCACCTTCTAGACCATACTCTCTGAACCAACCTACTTCTCTTTTTCTCACCTCCTCATCTCACCTCTCACATTCTGAATTATTATAGTCATGCTTTCTATATGAAGATTCATATTTAGCAGCTGTATACATATGCCTTCTGGAACTATCTCAACCTGAAATGTGTCTACCTCTCCTGGATCCATTTGTACTCAGTCTATTAACTTGTAAATAACTTGAAAATACCTTGTAAACAATTTGTTAATATTCTGTTTTGTTATTACTGTGTACTCAACTCCCCCTGGTCGTGACTTGGAAACGAAGCCTTTGCTCAGTGTGTGCCTACTTCATGGTCAACAAATGTTTAACTAAATAAATCCCTCATATCCTCCACCCCCTCTGGGGTGTCCACCCTATTGCATATTTTCATTTCATCAGCAAATAGGCACACCCTCCCACTCAGACCCTCAGCAATATAACTTATGTAGATGTTGAAGAGAAGCAGACCCAAAACTGACCCCTGTGGCACTTCACTCTTCACCCTCACTGTCTCGGAGGCACCCCATTTCTCATCACCCTCTGAGTTCTTACTGACAGCCAAGCCTCCACCCAGCTTGTTATTTTCCCACCCAACTCCAGGCTTTCCATATTGCTTACCAGCCTCCTTGGGGGACAGTGTCAAAGGCCTTACTGAAGTCCAGATTGGCCACATCCACTGCCCCCCCCGATCAATCAGCTGAGTCACCCAATCAAAGAACTGAATTAGGTTTGTCTGGCAAGACTTCCCCTTTGTGAACCCATGCTGTCCTGCAAGCCACTCTCCTCCAGGTATTCCACCACCCTCTCCTTGATTAATTCCTCCATTACCTTCCCCACCACTGACATGAGGCTGACAAGTCAGTAGTTTCCCTTCATCTCCTTTCTACCACCCTTGTGTAAAGGCACTACATCTGCCCTCTTTCAGTCCTCTGGCACTCTCCACATATCCAGGGACAAGTTGAAGAGCCTTGTCAAGGGTGCAGCCAACTCCTCCTTCAATTCCCTGATCACTCTGGGGTGTAACCCACCAGGCCTCATTGCCTTGTCAACTCTCAATCTATCTAGCTCTGTTCTAACCCTATACACAGTGCATGGGCTCAGATCCACCCCTTTGCCCTCCTTCCCATTCAACTTTAGCTCAGGTCCCCTACTGACCTCCTCCATGAATACCGAGCCAAAGTACTTATTTAATAACTCTGCTTTTTCGCAGTCCCTTTCCAATTTTATGTCTCCTTCCCCCCTCACCCTAGTAATACCCTGCCTTGCCCTTCTCTTCACCCTTACATATCTGAAAAAGATTTTATCCCCCCACCTTTGGCCTTTTTTGCTATTTTCTCCTCAGTATCTGCTTTTGCCATTCTGATCTTCCATACCATACTCATCTTTTCCCTATACTCTTCCTTATCTTCCTCACTGAGTGTCCTTAAATTTTCTGAAAGCCCTCCTCCTTTCCCTGACTGCCCTCGCAACCTCCTTTGTAAACCAAAGCAGTCTCCTCCCCTTTTGTTCTTCCTGATCTTTTTTATGCACATTTCCACAGCTTTCAGTACTCTTCCCTTGATAGCTTGCCATAACTCCTCCACTGCCCCTATATCCTCTGTACCCTCCATTGTCTCCCTTACTGTCCTTCTCATCTTGTCAAAGTCTGTGCGTCTGAAGTCCATGACTGTAGTACTGGTTTTACTTGTCTCCCTCCCTGCCCTGAACCTTACCATGATGTGGTCGCTGTTGCCCAAGGCTTCTCCCACCTGTACCTCCTCCACACTCTCCCCATTTGTCAGGACTACATCCAACAGATTGTTGCCCCTTGTCAGCTCCCTGACTAGCCATTGAAAGAATACCCCCTGAAGTGCAGCTAGTATCTCCCTGCTCCTTGATGATGCTGCATCCAGGATTTCCCAGTCTACATCTGGGAGGTTTAGGTCCCCTATCAGCAATAGTTCTCCTTTTAGGGCCAGCCTTGTGACTGTCTGAACTAACTGTTGATCACCCTCCTCCCCTTGTGTAGGTGGCCTATATGCCACCCTCAGTCACAAGGATTCTCCCGTCCTCCTGCCTAGTGTTGTCCACAGTAGCTCAGTCTCCCCATCCTCCTCTTGTCCTTCAGTTACACTTATGTCTTCACTGATGCATAAAGCAACTCCCCCCCTTACCCTCCCTATCCCTTCTGAACAGTCTGTAACCTGGGATAGTCATTTCCCAGGTGTGCAGCACTGCCCACCAGGTCTTGCTTATAGCTACTATATCTAGTCCTTCATCCCCCATAATGGCCTCCAAGTCCACCATCTTATTTGATAAACTCCTGGCATTGGCTGCTAAGCCCTTCCACCAGGTTTCTTCTCCATCCCCCTTCTGTATTCTTCCTCATGCCCAGTATTTTAGCACTATCCTGGAGGTGAGGCTGACAGCCCCCATTTCTCCTGCCTTGTGGTGCAGAATCCCCCCACAATCTAGTTTAAATTGTAGGTTTCTTCTATGAACTCTCCTAATTTGCTTTTTAGCACTGCAGCACCCTCCCTATTCAAGTGCAATCTGTCTGGAGCAAATAGGCTCTCATCCCCCAAAGTGGATCCCCAGTCCCCTACTAACCCATACCTCATCTGCTTGCACCACACCACCAGCCACTCATCGAACTCCTTAATCCTCAGCCTCCTATCAGTACTTGCCTTTGGTACTGGCAACACCTCAGAGAAAGCCACTGATCTGAACCCCAGAATGCTGCAGCATCTAGCAAGTGCTCTAAATCTTGCCTACACCTAAAACAGGCTTTTTCTCACCAAGTCATTTGTTCCCAGGTGGAACAGCAGGTGTGTTTTCTCATTCTGCTGTTTCCCCCTTGAAGGGATATAGTGAATGACCTCTGCCACCCTCATGCCTGGCAGACACTCAACCCATACTGCACTACTCTTGGTCCCCTGCCTGCTATCTAGTTCTTTTTGACCACTTCAGCCTTTTCATTAGGGTATTTCTCAGCATCTGGTACTGTATATCTAGCACTTCCCACTGCTCATCCACATTAATACACTCATTGCTATCATGCAAACCATGTCTCATGAATGATTCGATCAATTCAGTCGTAACAGAATCCACCGGTGTGGCACTAGCAGATGTTGATAGGCTAGGTTCATCCATTTCACTGTTTTCCTCAGGCAATCTGCACACACAGGAGCAAAACATAAACCAGCTATGGAGGAACAGCACTAAATGCTTTGATCAACATAGCCTTTCTAACATGTCTGGGGCTAGCCCAGACAAGCCATCCTTTGCTCCACCCATAGCTGCGTCACAGCATGGAAGGGGTGGAGGAGGGGGTGGGGCGGGGTGCTGCATCATTTCTGGTGAACATGGGCATGAAAAGGGGTGGGGGTGCTACATCATATCAGGTGCCCACATGGAGGGGGCGGGACATTGCATAATTATCAGTGCACATGGGATACGGAAGAGGTGGGGCCATTGCATAATTTCTGGAACACGTGGGAGAGGCGGAGCATTACGTCATGTCCAGCCATCAATCAAAAAGGGGTGGGGCATTACGTCATCAATTAAAAGGGGGTGGGGCAATTAACTGTCAATCATCCATTAATCAAATTTTGTCAGTTAATATGCACATATACTACTAAGAACACCAGAGCGAGGCACTGCATAGGAAGGCTTAACCTGGAGACACCATTGCTGAGAGAAGGGACCTAGAAGTCATCAAAAGTGACTCCTTTAAACAATCTAGCCAGTTTAATGAGGCATACAGTAAGGCAAACAGAATGCTGAGGTGTACTGGGAGGAGTTTTGACAGCAGGATGAAAGAGTTATATTACCTCTCTATAGATCACTAGTGAGACCACACCTAGAGTACTGGGCCCAGTTCTGGAGTCCTCACCTAAAGAAAGGCAAGAATACTCTGGAGATGGTGCAGTATAGGGTAACCAAAATGATTCAGGGTCAGCAAGGCAGATCCTATGGGGATTGGCTTAGGGCACTGAAGATGTACTTACTCAAGGCCAGACAAAAGAAGGGTGATATGATAGAGACCTTCAAGTTCCTGAAAGGAACTGACAATGTGGATTGCAAAGAACTATTCAACAAGAGTACCAACCCAAGACTATGAGGTCACCACCACTGGATGTTGGTAGGGGGTAGGTACAAGAAGGCAGTGGGAAAGCTTTATTTTACAGAGCGAGTGGCTGAGCCATGGAACAGTCTGCCAGCAGAGTTGGGAAGGAGGCAAAACCATTAATGGTTTCCAACATGGTTGGGACAGAGTTAAGAGCTTAGTAGTTACTCAGGGGGTAGTAGTAAAACAGGGAGCAAGGGGTGGATAGTGTAAACAAATCTTATCGATTGAATTCAAAGATTTATTGTTCGACTTATACTAAGTCATTACAATTTACAAAAATGTAAAACACATATAAATACAATATCACTGTCCACATACAAAGAAAAAATACTAATATGTCCAGCATAGACAAGGTTATACACAGTATTTTATCAGTAAGTATGCAAAGATATTTCAATTTGGCTTCATTATTCAACTTATATTAAATCATTTCAAAAGAATAAAAAACAAATATAAAAATATAAGTATTACAATTTACCATATGATTCATAAAAGCCATAATCCATTCAACTCCATTTTAAGATTAGCTTTCCCTTAATCAGATATAATAATTTTGGCCTGACACATTTGTCATTTTTTACTTTCAATTATTTTCAAGAAGGAAGTGACAGATGTTTAAAATATCTCTAAAATTTGCTTTTAAAAGATATGCTGTTAAATGTATTGGTTCATATCCCAGTTCCCTTATAATGTTTCCCAAAAGTTTCTTCCTATATTCATTATATAGAGGACGTAATATGAGAAAATGTTTCAGATTATCCTGTCCATGACCACATTTACATAAATCAGCTATTTCATCTTTATTTTTTGCATATCTTTTTCTATAACTCTGGCTAATAAAGCATTCAAATCCAAATCGAGTTAAAATCAACCTTTTGCCAGGGTTTGTCTATATAGACAAATATTTTTCCATTTTATGATTTATTGTTAGATTTTAGCTCATTACATACCTTGTATTGTTTACACTTTTCTAAATCCTGTTGCACAAAAACATCTTATTCTATTTTTGATTTCCAAATATAAATAACCATAGGAGTATCTGATAGTATCTGGGACATAGGTTAATAAACCATATGGTCTAATATATTCTTCAACCGTCCTCATACTTGGGAAAACTAATTTTCTATTTAGATACTGAATTGCCTCATCTAGGCATAACCTTGGCTATCTATATGTTTCCATACCATACACTTTCAATCAGTAAATTATTAATCTTTGTATGATCTGACATTTCATCTGTACCTGTCCCAGTTCTGCCCTAACTAATACTGATGGAGCACTGGGGGGTAAACCTAACAATTTCTTCTAAAATTTGTTTAAACAGGGTTCAATTATTGTTTTTGAATAGCTGCCCCATATCTTTGCACCGTACAGTATCCGGTTTTTAAATGTTGCATTTATTACATCTATATTTCCTTTCATTGATTTCCCCCCATATTTATAAGAGAATGAATTAATACTGGGAATATTGTTTCTTACTTTATTTTGAGTTTCTAAAATATGTTTCTTCCAAGTACCTTCCAGTGAGAATATTATATCCAAATAACAAAATTCCTTTACTACTTCTAGTCTATTGTTGTTTATTGTATACTTATATCTATTATTGTTCCCACCAAATACTAGAAATGTTGCTTTTTTCATAGTTAATCTCTAACTCTGTTTGAGCTCATTCTTGATAAAATGTCTTTAATAATATTTTCATACCCAGATAACTGGTTGAAAGTAAGGCAACGTCATCTGCATATGCCAAATATGGACATCTTTTATCTCCTATTGTAGGCATATGGAACTCTGGTTCATATAATGTATTGAGGACAGTATCATAGAAGACAGTAAACACAATTAGAGATAGAGTGCAACCCTGTTTTACTCCTATGTTGGTCTCAGACCAATTACTGATGTCCCCCTTTGTGTTATATCTGATACAAAAGAAGTTATTCTGACACAGTATTTTGATTATATTTAATATTGATCTTTCCATCTCTTTTTGTTCTAGTCATTTCCATAATAAACCACTATTAACCCAGTCAAAAGCTGATTTTAAATCAATAAAAGTGCAATACAGCTTTTGTTTTTTAATTGTCTTATATTTATACACTAAGGCCCAGATATTCAAACTGCTCCCAAAATGTGCACAACAGCAGGAGCAAGCACAATTCAATTACGCATATGCACAACAGACGTGATATTCAAACATGGAGCAAAACAAATTGCGCAAGCAGCCAACATCTGAATATCGCACAAACTGCGCCATAGTGCAACCAGGAAGGGGAAGCTGAGCAGAAAGGTTGCACCATAACGCAACAAGGCCAGCCCAGCTGAGCAGTCCAGAGGTGCCATAGCGCAAGCAGAGCCCCCCCCACCCCCAGCAGAGCAATGGAACTGCACAACCAGGGAGGCAGGCTGGGGCCCACCGCCAGCCATGCCACACATGGGCACAGGAACACACTGCAGAACCAACCAGACACCTGCACATCCCAAGCACAGCATCACTGGGGGTGGGACTGATGATCCACTGGCCCATGGGGACAAGCCAACAAAGCACAGCAGGGCCATGACGCCCCAGCACAACCACTGGCAGGCTGAGACTGCCACACACAGGGGGTTGACAACCACAGTGCACATCAGCCTCCCGTATGCACAGCACACCCTGCACCATGACCCCAAGACACCACCCATGTGCAGTGACTGGCACTGTAGGAAACACCATGCATCCCCCCCCCGGCACACGTCAACCTCATGTAGCACAGAACCATACAAGCCAGACCCACCCTGTGCACCCAGCAGTGGGCGGCAGCAGATGGCAAGACTAAGAGAAAGTCACTGCCACACTGGAGACACCTCCCCATGCACACACATGCACACACACACACACACACACACAGACACATACCCAGGACCATACCACCCCAGATGGCATGCACACCACTGCAACTGAGCAACCATAGCCAGCTGCAAATCAGAGACCACCACAGTATTCATATCAAAATATATATATATTAAAAAATGGAAAGTACAACAAGAACAACAACAAAACTATTTACAAGGGGTAGGGGCAAGGTAGGGGTGGGCAAGGGTAGGGATGAACAACGGAGAGGGAAGGCAGGGTGGGTGGGAGGGATGGGTGAAGTGGGAAGGGAAGCCGCCTAAGGCCTCAGCAGGCTGGTCCTCCACTGCCTGGTGCCATCTCACTTGGCTGTGCCTCCTCCATAGCCCATGGCACTGGATATCCTGGAGGATGTTCGGTTCTCCAGGGACACCCGGGTCAGCTGGTGCAGTGCCCACGCTCACTCCTGCGGGCATGATGAGGCCTAGAAAAGGAACACAGTCAATGGCTGTGACTGACCACAATCCTGAACACCACCCAACCTGCAAGGCATATAGCCCAATGTCCCGCACCTGTGATGGTATGCACCCACCCACAGTGACCATGCACATGACAAGCCCAACCAGGTGGCACCAGCTATGTGCACCACTGCACACACACACACTGCCCATGTCCATCACAGCACAAACAAGGCTGTCAAGTGATGTGGCAATGTGGTGGGATGCCAGTTCCACAGCCATGTGCCCAGTGCATGCATGGACCACCAGTGATGCACACAGACGTGCAGTGACACTGGACAGTGATGAATGTCGCCTGTGTCGTGCATGGTTGTGTTGTCCATGGCTGGTGGTCATGCCCACCCCCTCCAGCATGCAATAGCATCCATGATGTAATGATACTCACACTCCGCAAGCAGCTGTGGCTGCTGCTGCTGCTGCTGCGGCCCACCCCTTGCAGCACCACCGTCCGCCACCGGGGCCCTGCCACGGCCCTCCTCATCCCGTGCCTGCATCCTCTCTGCCCGGCCTGTGGAAGACAAATGTTGAGAAAAACATCAGTGTGACTCCAAAGCAGACTGCCCCCTGCCCCAGTGAGTGTGCCTGCCCACACAGCCAGACCCATGCATCTCACACCTGCACACACTGACACAGCCAACCATGGCAGAGCCATCACCCATGCACAGCCACCAAAACACACTCACACCCCTACGGAGAATACAAGTGCATAGATGGTACACCCACCTAGCCTAGGCACAATGCCCCTCCTGGCACATGACCGTAGTCTGTCAAGCAACTCCGCCTCCCTCCTGCGGAGGTCACTGTACCTGTGCCGGCACTGCTCGGGCAGACCAGTGCTGCCTCTAGACCCCACCAGGTCATTGGCCACCTGCAGCCAGACCTGGTTCGAGCCATGGTGAGGGCTCTCCCATACAGTGCCCCATAGCGCCTCTACCAGGGCCACCAGGGTTCGCCACCTCCACTGGGTTCCATTGGGGCCTCCCCGCGTGCCATGGTTGTGAGTGTTACAGCAGGCAATATGGCGCCTCGCAGCGAGGCAGCCCCATGTGGAAATATTGCGCAATAGACCACCATAGGTTCTAATCGTGCTGTTCGTACAGCGCCGTCGGTTCACATAGCACTGTCACCAGACAGCGCAATAGGGCCATACACATGGCAGCCGAACAGTGCCAGGGGGCAAAGGTCGGACACCAGGTCAGGGGTCTATGACGCAAGGCCATGCACAGCGCCATCTGACGTCTACACATCCTGCGCAACCAACCACCTGCGTGCCAGTGCCACAGTGGACTATTGCGCAGTAGTGCCACAGCGCATATAGTGCCCAGTGCTGTAGTGCCACTGGCACAATGGTGGCCATGGCCTGAATTGCCGATCGCAAGACAGCACGCCATCAGCATGGCAGACGCCTGCATAAGCTACCTGGGCATGCGTAATGCAGTGTACCACACAGTCACAGATCTGGGCGCTATTGGCTCAGCCGCTCAACCGTGATATGAAAACGCAATGGCGCCGATATTCAGCTGACACACATGCAAATCATCTGATCAGCTATTCAAAGGCGCAGTGGCGCGATTTGCATCTCATTACAGTTGCTCCACTCTAATTTGCATGCATTGCGCTATAAATGTGAGATATTGGGCCGCGCTGGCCAGATTCGTTACTGCAGGTGAGAGGTGGGTTGCATGCTGTGGGATGTTCTGGACACTGGGCATGGGATAACGCTTGTAGACTGCACAGTGACAGGTGTCCACTTCCACCCATACAGATCGCCATGACCGAGCAGAGCCAAGGTGAGGGTGAGGATGGTGGTGAAGGAGGAGGAGGCCCAACTTCACCATGGCAGAGACTGAGGCCCTCTTCCAGGCCTACCTGGAGGAGGAGTCACTACTGAGTGGATGGCGGGGCACCCCTCAGGCCCGTGCGGCTGCATGGGAGGGGGTAGCCCGGGCAGTGAACCTGCATGCAAGCCACCAGCGCTCGGTGCAGGAATGCAAAAAGAAGATTGGGACAGACCGCAGGAGGGTGAAGGAGAAGGTGGCAGCCCTCAGGGCGGCACGTGCTGGCACTGGTGGGGGCCAGCCAGCGGTGGTGGAGCTGACCCCGGCTGAGGACCGACTTGCTGCTTCAATGCAGTGCAGTACTATTGAGGGCGTACCAGGAGGTGGATTCCAGACAGGTGGAAGCCCATCACTGCACAGTATGACATGGTGGTGGTGTTGGGGGGGGAGGTTGTTCACATGCACTCACATGTCCTCTCTTTCTGTTACAGATCCTGTTCTTCTTCAGGAGACGGTGATGGTGGGTCCAGGCAGTGAAGATGACCTGCTAGACATGGAGGAGGGTCCATCCACCTCTGTCACCAGCCAGCATGCACTGCACCAGCATGCACGCTGGGCTGCCAACTCTGGTGTCGGTGAGTCGGGTGTGGGGGGTGCACAGGCTGTGTCTCAGCAGTCTGGCATGCAAGCATGCCAGCACGCTGTGACTGTGGCTGTAGCATGTACCTGCACTATTGATGATGCAAGGACTGCAATGGGCAGTGACATGTGTGTGTCCCATGATGGACACACAGCAGGCCAGCACGTGCCCCTGGGCCTTGCTGGTTCCAACTTGTGTGCCAGCATGTCGGCACAGTCCCAGGCTGTGCCTGTCAGCACCGGTGGAGCAGTGGTGGTGGCTGTGCAGGTGTCTGGCACTGTTGCGGCCACAGCAGTGGAACGAGTGGTCCCTGGGGCACAGCGGTTGGAGGGGCAGCAGCAGCAGTCACCCACCAGGTCTGGGGGTACAGTGTCCAGTGGTGGCACATGCCCGCCGCCCTTTGATACCCCCATTCCTGGTCCTGGTGAACAGCGCCCACCCTCAAGGGGTGCTGTGCATCAGGACCTTCCACACCCGGGGACAGGATGCCGTTGTGGCAGAGTACCCATTGAGCCGACACCCGCCTGCTGCAGGAATCAGTACAGCAGCAAAAGGCGGGTTGCAGCGTCTGTGGAGGCGCTACGTGTGGCTGTGGAGTGGCACAGCAGGAGTGTGCTCTGGACCTGCAGAGATGGTCCATATCGCGGATGGATGTGACTGCCACGCCTTGACAGAGCAGGCCCAGGCATTGGTCGCTGTCGTGGCTGCATTGGGCACACATGCAGGTGCTCCTGTACCGCCGCACCCCCCACACAGTACGCTCTCCACTCCCCATTCCCGGCATCATGCGACACCAGGCCATTTGACGCTGGGTTCTGCTGTGGTCATTCCAAGCACCCCTGGTGCAGGTATGTTTGGCATCCTACAGACCCCACTATGGACAAGGTCGCGATCGTGCAGTGGGACCACTGGTGGTCCATCGAGGCCACCCCACGTGGCCCCTGCTCAGCCTGCCAGTGCTGTTGGGTCATGGTGGGGCTGCCCACGCATCCGCGGTGGCCGTGGAATGGTGCAACATGACTGACCTGTCTCCCAGTGCGGGCTCTGTCTGGTGCTGCCCTGTGTGCACTGTGCGTCATGGTGGGCAGTGCACTGCGGGTGCCCCCGTCATCATGCCGACATACGACCACCTGCACAGCATCCTGACTGCTGTCCACAGGTATGTGCATGATGATGCCTGCATTGTACTGTACACCAAAGTGCAAGGGTGTCCAGCATCTGACACACGTGTGGACGAGTCCACAGGTGGTGGGTGTGGTCTGTGGATCTGTGTGTTTGCCATGTCTGTTCCTGCTCTGCTGTGCACCTGCCCATGTAACGCTTTGTGCCTGTGTGTTTGTGTGTGTATGTGTGTGTGTCCATATGACTGTTCGCCCCTCCCTGATGGTGTGTTTGTGTGCCTGGTCCCTTCCACCCCCCTTGCCGTCATGCACCCCTGGTGTGTTACTCTGTGTGCCTGTGGGTTGCGCCAGGACAGTGTTGTTTGCACATGGCCCCTTGACTTATCTGTGTTGTGCATAATGCTCCTCCATGATGGTGTCCTGGTGCAGCTGGGCCTGCTGGATCAGTCGGGGGTCCCGCTGTCCAAGGGGGGGCTGCTCATCATCAACACCGGAGCCGCTGGCGTCCCCATTGCTGTCCCCCTCTTCAACCTGTACGGCTATCCCACAGTCATTGGCCATGTTGTAAAGGATACAACAGGCCAGGAATATCCCACAAGCCTTTGAGGGGCTGTACTGTAGGGCACCGCTGGAGGTGTCTAGGCATCGGAAGCATGCCTTGAGCATCCCAAACACCCGCTCAATGATGTTGCATGTGGCAGCATGTGCCTCATTATAGCATTGCTGCGATGGGGTCATGGGGCGCCGGTACGGTGTGATCAGCCAGGGACGGAGTGGGTATCCGCTGTCACCTGTGTGGAGATAGTGGAGATCAGTCTCATGTTCAGGTCCATATTGCCCATATCCCTGTGGGCCACTACCATGGCACCTGTGGCATTCCCACCCTTGCCCCGAGTTTGCATTTCCTACATGTGTACTCACCCACTAGATGGCCTGTAGGGATGTCCCCACTCTCGAATCAATGGCACAGTGCGGACTGATGCCATATAAAGGCATCATGTGCTCTGCCAGGGTGTGTGGTACAGACATTGATTATACGCCCAGTGGCATCACACACCACCTAGCAGTTGACACTGGGGAAGCCCTTTCTATTCCTATATGCGGCCCCATCGGGGCCAGGTGGCGTGCGAATTGCCACATGGGTGCAGTCTATGGCTCCTAGCACGCCAGGCATACGTGCTACCCTGTGGAACGCCTGCATGTTTGCTGTACGCTCTGCTGCGGTGCTGGGGAAATGGATGTGCTCCACAGCATGTGGCAGCAGTGCGCTGAGGAATTGGGTGAGGATGTGTGACGTGGCCGACTGTATGATGCCTGTGGTGTCCCCTGTTGGCCTCTGGAAGGTGCCCGTGGTGAGCAGGCACATGCAGGCTGTCACCTGATCTCCAATGACAGAGCATGACTCCGTCCGTGAGGTGCCTGCATCACATCACTGCACAGCTCGCAGAGCCCCTCAGTATTGTCCTGTTCAGGTGGTACCAGCCCACGATCTCTACATCTGTGTACAACTCAAAAGCTGATGAGACACCCGGTACTGCCTGTTGGGGAAATAACCACCGCCCGAAGCGGGCCCATCCACGGCCCACGTCCCCTGCACCTTGCATTCTCACCCCCCTCATTACAGCTTCCATGTGGAAGCTGCCACTGTCCATCTCCCTGGCTTGTGCCCCCCGGCTGATGTTGCTCTGTTACCCCCGCTATCCTGACTGCTACTTCCACTGCACCGGGCACCCCCCCGCTGGCCTCTGCAGCCTATGGCCCACACTGCTTCCCTTGCCTGTCCTGGCCTGTCACTGTCTGTTTTCTCTCTCTCTCTTCCCCACTTGGCATCCCTGTGGCGTTCTTGTGCCTCTTCCTTGAGCCTTTTTATTTTGGCTCATTTCCTCTGGGGCGCAACTTCCGGCTGGTCCGCTGTTGCGCATTGCACAACTCTTTGGATATTGCATTGCGCTCTTTATGCATGGATCCACCACCTTCGGTTGCGCATGCCGTCATTTGCATTGCGCTGTTGCTCAGCATGTTTTCGGTGGCGCAGCTGCCTCCTGCTGAATATGACAGAATGGCGCACTTTTGGACTTGCGCAGGCGCAAACCTATTGTGCATGGCGCAACCCTTTTGAATATCCCACCCTAAATGCTCAAGTATGAAACATTGATCTATTGTTCCATAACCCGTCCTGAATCCTGCTTGGGCTTAATCCAATATCCCTTCTGTCTTTACCCATGTTTCAATTCCATTGTTTAAAATTTTTGTAACTATTTTGGCAGTACTGTCAATTAAACTTATTGGTCTATAACAATCTGGTTTATCTTTTCCCCTTTTTTAAAAAATTGATATGATAATACTTAAGCACCAACTATTTGGAATTTTTTCACTATTCCAAATCTGGTTAAATAATTTACATTGTACTGGAATATATAATGTCTTGGTCTTCCAAACTACTTCTATAGGTACACCGTCAGGTCCGGGTGTTTTATGTTTATTAAAGACATTTACTGCTTGCTCTACTTCTTTCATTGTTATTCTTACTTTAGGTCCTATCCACTTTATTGATAGACTATGGAACATTTTTTGTAAATAGGGATTATCTCTTCTGTAGAATAATTCACTGAAATGTTTCATCTATATGTCAGATTCGATATAGTTTTCTGGCTCATATCCATTACGACTCATTCCTTTATTAACTAATCTCCAGAAGGTCTTAGTAGCTTTGGTCTTAACTGCCAATTCCAAATCTGTCCATATTTTCTGGATATATTTTTGTCTATTAATTTTTAGAGTTTCTCTATAGTCTTTCCTTAATTTATTCATTACTCTATTATTATTTACGGAGGAGTTGTTTTTCAAGTTTCTAAGCTGTTTATTTAATGCTTGTTTAGCCTTTTTACATTCTCCATTATACCATATATCTCCTTTTTTATGGATATTGATATTTTTGTTTATCAGTATTGAAATTGACCATAATATAGCCCCAAATCTGCTAAATAAATCTTCACTCTGTTTCTTCGTCTAATTCTTTTAATTCTGCAAGGATTCCCTGGCTTTTTAAGAGTTGTATAAAATGATCACTCTGAATTATACCCCATCCAATACAATTTTTATTTTTAATTTCAATTGGGGCCATACACATCTTTCTATTCTTCCCTTTCATATCATTTATTTTAAGCTCTAAAGCAAGGTATTGGCTTTCTGATCTAAGCTGTATATCCATCCTTAAGCAGAGATTTAACATTTGAAGATTTACCCATCTATAATCTATCACAGGTGATCTATCCCCCCACATAAATGTAAATGTGCCTTCTGTATCTCCTGTTATTTTACCATTTAGTAGTATTAAATTAGTATTTATAAGTTTACTATGTACTTCAATTCCATTGGTGCCAATTTTCCTATCAGAAGAGTTTCTCTTTTCCTTTATCTGAATTAAATCCCCCCTGATCAATATAATTTTTGATGTCTTTATCTATTCCCAGCAATCTACCTATCTTTACTGTATTTTCATATTACCTGTAACCACTATTTTTCCCATTGGGTAGTCTTGTTGAATTTCTATTATTATAGATTTAGTATGGATTAACCAATCTGTGTCACCAAATTTACTTGATTCTGGTTGTGCATAAATGTTAATTATAAATAGATCACCTATATTTTACCTTGTAATTTTAGTTATCAGAATGTTATCACTTTCAGTTTTTATTTCTTCTGTTTGCATGTTACCTTCCAATTTACATAAGGTTACCCCCCCCTCCATATTTCCTCCATATGTTTTTCTTTTTTTATTGCACTTTTCCAATAAGCTTTAAAACCAATAAATAAATAGCCCCAACAATCCAGGTCTCTTGAATGCATATTATATTGAATTTGTTCAGATAACCTGCTACTTCTGGATCTCCTCATTTATCTCCTAGTCCTGATATGTTCCATGACAACAATATTCCAGGGATATCTACAGAATCTCTCATTAACTTTGTTCTTTCTTGCATTCCATTTAAATCCATTACGTCTCTTCCTTTATAATTTTCCCCTAGTTCTGTGACCATTGTTGGTGGTCACAGATCTACATTAGTCAGAATATCATATTTGTTTGAAGTTTCAACAATGTATTCCCATTCAACACGTTTCTCTTCCTTTGATATTGCTTTTAAACTCCTCATATCATTCTGTTCTTCATATACAGAAATACCCATTTCAACCAACAATCTTTGTTTAACCAACAATGAGTCCCTCATGCTTTCATTATTCAGTCATATCGTAATTTGTCCATTATTTTCCCATCTAATAGCCTTTGCAATTTCATGGCTGCACACATGTTGTTTCAGGATTGTATTCAGGGTATCTAATACTATTCCTCAAATATTACTTTTATTTTCCCTATCTTTTTGTACTAGGCCGAATATAGATATTATTATTTCTTTTTTACTTGTTCCCTCTCTCTTATTTTTATAATATTCTGGGAACAAGTTCTCCAATGTAGTTACTTCCCCCATTTCTATACCCAACCCATGTACTGCATTTTTTTGTTTATTAAAGCCTTAGTCAAAAAAAATTTGGTCTGTTACCAGCAGTACTGGTTCTGAATTTACTATGGGTCTAATAACACTCAGAAATTCTAACACATGTGTGCAACAAGTTACAGACTTGAATAATTTCTTAATAATTTTTAACAAAATATCGTTTGTCTCATTGGGCATATATGAAACTTTATATAATGGTAGAACATAATCTGTACCTTTTGTTTTATTTAAAAATAAACCAAATTCTTTGTCTATCTCATTATCCTTTTTCTTCTCTCTTTCTTTTTCCCCAGTTATATTTTGTTTTTCCTTATTTCCTGGTTGTTCTTTTATATCTTTTTACTTGTTTGGGAGTTCCCTTATCTATATTATCTCCATGTATGTCTTCTTCCCTCTCACTTAGGGATTTCTGTCTTTCTTTAGATTTTCTTTTCCCTTTTCTTTTTATTTTTGTTCCCTTTGTTTTCTTGCTACCATAAACCCTTGTTCTTGTTTTTCCTCTGTTTGTTGTCATTTTTATTATCCATAATCCTATCCATCTTCATCACACCTCTACCACTGTCCTCACTATCCATCATTACCTTAATTGTGGAAGAGTCTGTTTTCCTTAATGTTGCCCTACTATTCTTATTTTCTTTACTGTCATCCAGTTTTTTCTTTCTTTCCTTCTTATTCACTTCTTTGTTATCCATACCTAGTTCAACCTCGCCCTTATTATTTGCCAAGTCTGCTCTTGATTTACATCTTTCTTCTTGCTGTAATCCTTTTTCTCGTAACAGTACATTTCCCTCTCTTATTTCTTTTGTTACACTATCTTGTCTCCATCTTATGTCTGGGAGCATTATTTGTTCAGACTCAATTTCAGACACCTTTGTATTTATCAGAGGCCTTGAGTCACCTTCTAGACAATCTCCCTCTGCTTCCATACACTCTTTTGATGATCCTTCCATTAACTCACTTATTTCATTCTCTTTATAGTTTTTCATTTCTTTACATATTTTTCCCCCTCTATGTATTTTTCATTCAGTTTTCCCACTTTATAGGTTACTTGGTTTGTGTGGGGTGAGATATTTTCCTGATAGTTATCTATTTTTGAGTCATTCCTTTTTCATATTCCTTACAACTAGAATTTCTAATCTCTTGGGTCGCAACTATCTGTTTAATATGTATACTATTCTCTATACATACTCCTTTGACAAAGGATAGATCTTTTTTAATTACCACTAGTTGTTCGTATATCATTATATTGGCAGTAAAAGCATCTCACAGCGCCAAACATAAATCTTCTGATACATTTTCTGTAAGTAATGCCTTTTTGTCAGTTAAACTTGTTGGACTCACAAACAGAGTCTCACCCCTATTAAAATATATTCTCCTATTTTCTCATTATTTATCAATGTACTGGTTAATCTCTGTGCTTGCCTGTAAATTTCCTCTATATCCTCACTTAATGAGTTGTTTTCCTCCATACTTAACCTTTTAGTATCAGTCACATATTCTTGCCCATATTGATCTTCAATTGGGGGCAGTACATATCGCATCATACCCAATTTGATATCCCTGATCTTTTTCTCAATTAACTTATTAGTCTCATTTGTTTCCCTTATTTCTTCAACTGTATTGTGTATTTCTTTGTTTTCAATATTGACCATATCTAAATTATACTCACCTATTTTCTTAGAGTTGTTTAACTCAGTAATCTTTGTGTCATCTCCTATATTGTCTGTTACCCTTCTTATTATCTTTTCATCCAGAGTCTTCTTAGTCTTTCCTTATTTCTATCTAGCATTTCATGAATCGTTAACTGATTTGTTGGCTTGTTCTTCTTCTTGTCTTTTGAATTATAGCCTTTATAGCCAATTGGTGTAGATGTTTTATTATACCCTTTACTGAACATTTTCCCTTCTGCTTCTATACACATTTTCCTTTCAGTATTATTCTCTTTAGTTTGTTCTTGTAATTCAATCCTTACTAGTTGCCTTAGACCCTTTTTCCTTCTTACATCAGTTCCCCACTCCTTACCCTTCTTCCCCCTTTACCTTCTCCTCCATTCTTCCTTTGTTCTTTCCCATTCCTTGTGACAGCTGGCATAATATAGATCCACTAATATAATGTACAAAGAGAAACTGTCTACAGTGTAAATTGGATCTGCATAATCAATTAAATAAATAAATAATAAGCTGATAAATTGGATAATCGGTCAATCAGATTACCAATCCACCAATTAGCCAACTGATCAACCCACTCTTTCCTTAATGAACAGCCACAGCAGTCACACCACTTCATGCGCTTCTACAATTATTACAATTATTGCAATTGTTATAGTCATAATAATTGAGAAGAACAGAGTCGAAGATAGTCCCCAAAGCACTGATCTTCCCATCTTCTCCTTTATAAATCTTTTCTTCTTTCCTTGTACACTTATAAGAGCTCTATCCTTCCTCTATCTTCACACTTTCCTCCTACTCCTATACAAGGTATCCTCAATATTCGTTTCCTTTTTCTATGTCCCTTGTTTTTTTATCCTCTATCAGGTTCTGATTTTATGTTACCCATTGAGAAATGTACAGGGAAATACTAGATCCACATTGAATCCAAATTGAACAAAGTCCCCTGTTCCTTCGCTCCACCCCTCAAGGCCTTTGATCTTTGGATGTCTTTGATGTCTTCCTTCCACTGCAATTATAAATTAAAACTCTAATATAGGGAAGAATACTTTACACCTTTTCCCTTACAAAATTTAACAGTTTTTTTTATAATTCTTAACAAACACTTATACAGTGTGCAAACAGATACATAAACAGGGAATATTATACTCTTCTTACAGAACTTTTAACTAACAATCAACAGCTTAACATCCTTAATAGCCTTAACCGCCTAACACTTTGATAACTTAATAGCTTATTTATTAATTTAATAACTGAATAGTTTAATAGTTTAATAACTTAATTCCAAGGCTAGATATTGTCAATTTCTACTACTACTGCTGCTAATGGTTTCTAATTCTTATTTTTGACTAGTCCTTATTTTGTATTTTAAGCAGTCCTTGTTTTTATATTTACAATAATTTCATAATAATTTTCAGTAAATGAATAAATTACTTACTTTTTCCCTTTGTGGCTATTATCCATTCCCCCCTTTTTTTCAGAGAGAGTAGAACTTCACTGGAACATCTCTTGAATCAGAGTCAAAGACTGAGCAGAACAAAAAGCAATAGAGCGGTGCAGAAATAAAGCAGGATCAATCAGGATCGCTCTCAATAAACATGCTCTAAATAATATATTTAAAATGTTTGCCAATTTAGCAACAGGTTATCTGCGCCCTGGTGCATAATTAACTAATGATACAACTCGTCCATCAAAACGTAGCAATAAAATGTTGGGGTATTTAAAACAGCTCTGCCAGCTCGAATTTTCTGACAGTACTTTTTACTGCCAAGATAGCTAAAAAAAAACACTTTTACAGCTCCTCTGCCACCATGCCTCTCCATGTATAGCCTGGTCAAAAATGGTACTTGCTGTTGCTGAACGCCAGCACATGCACTTTAAGCTCTAAAATCACGTGCGACACTGGACCAGTGAAGTCTCTACTTCCTTGTTTTTCCAAGTATGTCTAAAATGTAATTTAGTAATATAAACCACTGAAATATTTCCTCTCAATGCAGTTTATATAGCTTCTGTACCCTTTTATTAACTGAATGTGCCACAGAAAAAAAACAAAAAGATAAAAAACACTTCCCTAAAGCATAGCCGCAGCCATAGCCATAGCCGTGGCTGTGGTTAACTTTCAGCTAGCCTTCTATCCTCAATTTATTTCAAAATATAATAAGTACATACACTTCATACACTCTGCACAATGATTTAGATACCTGTTCAGCTAAAAAATGACCAAAGTACCACAGGTATCACAAGCAATAAACAGTGTACAGAAAATAGCTATCTAAATTTCAGTCATTATAGACCTGTGGGTCAACCTTCAAACAAAAAAATACTAAGAAAGAGCTAATTTGCCATAACAGGCAATCTCCTGTGCCCTTTTCTCGGTAATTTCAGTAGTTTTCAGCAGCTGTAGCTCGTAGCTCACAAGTGTTTTTTCCAACTTCTTCTCTGGCTTGTATGACAGGCCGTTAAGCCTCTGCAGGCTTTGCCAAGCACTCTTCCTCCAAACAGCTAGCTACTCAACCGCTAATACGCCCCACTGTTTCCAAGGGCCTGGAAGCCTGCCACCATGGCACCACTTCAACTGCTTCAAATGTCAAGGATTCTAAGTCAGTCCGGAAAGGTCAGTGAAATTAAAAAATAAAATTTGTCAGTGATGGCATACCTTTTATAAAAACAGAAAAGCTTTCACTGACTCCTGCTATGAACATTGCTCCTCGGTGTCCTAGCGTGTAACCCTCCCTGTTCACTGTAACCATTGTGTTCAGTTAAGAGTTCATTAGGAATTTCAAATGAGCCACTGCCAATAAATCTTATCTATGTTTCTATGGTATGATACAACTTCTGCCACCACTATATGGATAACTTTGAAAGAACTCAGCTATTTCCATCAAACTCTAAAGTCACTGTAGTATGAGGACATATTTTGCTCCCAGGCCAAACTGCAACTGAAGATGCCAAATGATGACTAAAATATTAATGTGCAGCTCTCACTAATTAGTGCCAATTCTCCCAAATAATATCAAAGAGCCACTGACGCCGCAAGAAAAACTTTGCAAAACATAATATTTTAACACAAAGCACCTTTAAATTTCTCATTAAATTTGTATTTCTTATCCTTAATATTTTATTACTGAGGTCATATACATGAAAACAGGATTATTGTTCCTTAAGGATTCATCAGCTCCTATTGCTTCTACCTAACATGAGGTCATTATACTCTTCTTGTGACATCAAAGTTGTTTCCGTGGTGACAGACTGTGATGTCACAACAGAGCACTATGATTTTAAGTTGGGAATAAGCTATAGAGGCAGATGAACTCTAAAGGATACAGATCTTGTTTTTGTGGGAATTTCTTCACTAATAAATAATGAAGAGAAGAAATCTGTACAAATATATAGAGAATATATGAAATAACAGCTGAGCTGTATCTGAAAAGTATGCTTTTTGAAGTTTTCTTAAAGGCATCAGCTGCTCTTTAAAGACTCACTCATATGAGACAACCACCTATAAGCATAAAAAGTCATCTCTAGTGCTTTGAAAAAATACAATTTTGCTGTGGAATTACCAAGAAAGTCAGAAGTTTGCTTTCACAAACTGTCAGAATGCACATTGGCAACTTTCATGGAAATTCCAACTTAGAATCATAGAATGAATGTGTATGAATTGTGAATGAATGTATTAAACTGTGGAAAGGAATTACACAGAACTGTTCATTGTGAATGATCAGTTTTGTGAAATTTCTTTTCATAGTTTACTACATTAATCCACAATTCATACACATTAATTTCGCAGTTCAATGAGTCACTAAACTGTGGATTGAACGTATAAATTGTGGATGAATGTTTTATACTGCATAAAGAAATTCTGCAGAACTGGTCACTGAACTGCAGAATGATTACATGTATTGTGGATTGATGTATTAAACTGCTGAATGAAATACTTTAGAACTGTCATTCCACAGTTCATGTGTATTTTTCACAATTATGCCAGAAAATGTTGCAGAGCAGGGTGAAAATTCACCAAACACAATCAGAAGGTTCGTATTTCACCAAAGTAGGAGTTTCAGAAAATTTTGAAAATTTGTGAAATTACATGAAATTTCCATGAATTTGGAATTTTCAGACACTGCCCAGCTCTAGTCCTCTTGTACCATGTCTAAAAGAATTAGAACTTTAGTAAAGAGAGGTTTCTACCTTCTAACTTTTTTATTTTTTAAATTAAAAATCAGTAAACTAGTTTAAATGATTTAGATTAGCTAGTACATTTTCTGAGAGATGCTTCTTACTGTATGAGTTCTCTCACTTCTGTTGTGCTCTTTCAAAAACCATCAGTTTCACTTCATAGCCCTCATGCCCATGACCCAGCCAGAACAGGAACATAGGATCTGCAAGATGAAATGAGACCAATGCTCCACCCAGCCCATCATATCACCACCCCTCATGGCACTTACAACCATGATATTTCAAACTTCTTCTGTGCATTGTACTCTCCTCCTGACTCTTCAAATGTTATATCCAGTAATATTTTTATTTTCCAATAGAAATGTATTTTGCCTCATTTCTAAATATCCACACTGTAACAGTTGTGAAATGACTGTTCCACATGAAGTAATACTGGGTACCTTCTTTGTAGGGAGGTCACGTTGTGTGAAGTTCAGAGCTGGGGATCTGCCAGGAGCAAATGTAATACCTGCAACAGAGCAAAAGGAAATTTGTGAGCATACTGGTGGCTATGCATGAAAGTGTGTAAAGTCCATGGAAAACAGTTGCAAGGCACCACTGATACATGGCATTCATGAATGGCAACATGGGATGTGCACACCCAGGGGGTGGGATGACAGGGCACACATAGTGGGATGCACACCTCTCAGAAGTCATGCCAGGATATGTGACTTCTCCCCTTGACACAGCCATATATGGGCAAGGCACCCACCCAGCACAATGGCATGGAAGTGAATGCTGTGCAGTGTACCACAACACACAGGATGGTGAATAGTGGAAGAGGTGCAGAGGGAGGCACCATGCAACAGATGCAGGAGGAATGCGCTGGCTATATGGGTGGACAGTACCATGGCCATGTCTGCACATGGGGTATAGCATGGCCCCTTGCCCCAAACTTCACCAGCAGCCAGGTCACTGCCATGGTTAATGACATCAGGGAGAACAATAACCAGCTATACAGGGTGCAGTCGCAGACAACTGCTTCTGAGGTGAAGGTGCAGCTGAGGCTAGACATCCATTCTGGTGTTATCCTTGTGGGACTGGAGGCCAGGTGCCTGACAGCAATAAAATATAAGTGGTGTGATCTTCATGACATGGTAAAGAAGAACATGGCTACATCCTCACAGGCATGCCTGGAAACCAGAGGACAACTCCCTAGTATAGATAGCCATCTCACACCTACCAAGATGATGGTGGTGGAGACCCTCACCAATGTCAGTGTACATGGTGAGGTAGAAGGTATAGACACCATGGAAGGTACGTATGGAATAGTTGGGATGGGGACACATGGGGATGTGCACCATGCATGTGGAAAAGGACTTGTGTTGCACCCACAGACAGCCACCGAGGCACAGCCACCTGCAGTGTCCCCCTTGGAACCCCTGGACACAATGGCAGTGCCACAGGAAGGTGAAGCCAACAGGTAGGAGGAGGAAGAGTCAGGTAGGTAGGTAGGTATGTATGCATGCCACAACCACCCCTGCAGGTATGCATCAACTGTATACCCAAACCCTGTAGTAATGTGTGCATATCCCCCACAGGTACTGATATGGACACTGATACACAGCTTGAAATGGAGATGGATGCAGAGAGCACTGGGGTGCCACAGAAGGAGGGCACTCAGGAGGCGGGCGATGTGCCAGCTGAAAGCATCGCTGGACTGGTGTGGAGGCAGTCCCCAGGATCACAGTGCCAGACCCCCACTGGGTTACCATGTGCACCCAGCGCCACTGCCATACCGGACAGGATGACTATGGGAATGAGGACCAGGACTGCTATTCCGCCGCCGTGCCATGATGACAGTAGTGATGAAGGGAAATCAAAATGGCTGCACAGCTGCAGCCATACAACATGTGGCCAGGTCTACATGAAGGCCTGGTATTGTGAGCTACCCCAGCTGGAGATGGATAAGTTGGAGGTGCAATGGCAGAACACTGAGGCACTTGTCGCCCTGATGGAGGAGATGCATGGTATGAGCCACGGCATAGACAGGTGCTCTGATGCACAGGTGCAGCTATTGGACCACCAACTTGATCACCATACACCACCCAGTTATGTGCCACACACACCGCCATGCGTGGTGGATGCTGAAAATCAGTGGTCCCCTTGCATGCCAGTCCATGAACAGGATCTAGTCACTCACCTGAGCACACTGGTCAGCACACAGAAGGATGTGGCACAGTACATGGGCACCACTGCCATCCCTGACACAGAGGCCCACAGCATCCAGGCAGCAGACACTGACATGGGGACCATGCAGGGAGAGATACACAGTGGCAGATACATAGATACATAAATACACAGACAGTGTCAGCAGATAAGGGCCTATGGCCCACCCAGTCTGCCCATTTGAGCTTGTAAGTTCAGTTTATGTTTTCCTAGAAGTCTTTTGCCCCTTACCCGTGACCGCCAGAATTCCTTTATGTCTATCCCATGCATTCTTAAATCCTGTGATTGTTTCAGCCCCCATCACTTCCTCTGGCAGGGTGTTCCACTTGTCCACCACCCGTTCTGTGAAGATATTCTTCCTCACCTTTCCTCTGAATCATCCTCCCTCCAACTTCATCCCATGTCCTCTAGTCCTGGAACATCTTTTTCGCTTAAAAATAGTGTATTCCTGTACTCTGTTCCTCCCTGTAAGATACTTGTATGTCTCTATCATATCCCTTCTCTCTCTCCTCTCCTCCAGGGAGTACATGTTCAGTTCCTTCAACCTGTCCTCATAGGACTTGTGATGCAATCCATGCACCATCTTTGTTGCCCTCCTCTGAACCTTCTCTATCCTGTCTATGTCCTTATGAAGGTAGGGTCTCCAGAACTGTACATTGTACTCCAGGTGGGGCCTCACTAGTGTCTTGTGTAGTGGAATTATGACCTCCCTTTTCCTGCTGGTGATGCCCCTGCCTATGCATCCCAGTATCCTATTTGCTTTACCTGCTGCCTTGTCACACTGTTTCCCTACCTTGAGGTCATCAGAGATGATAACCCCAAGATCCCTTTCCTGCTGGGTGCATGCTATATCCTAACCCCCCCAACTGATATATTATACCAGGGTTTTTGTGTCCCATATGCATTATCTTGCACTTCTTTGCATTGAATTTCAACTGCCAAACCTCTGACCATTCTTCAAGTTTCTGCAGGTCCCTTCTCATTCCGTCTACACCCTCTGGTGTGTCTACTCTGTTGAAGAGCTTTGTGTCATCAGCAAACAGTGAAATTCTGCCTTCTAGGTCCTGCGCAATGTCACTGATGAAGATGTTGAATAGGACCGTCCCAGCACTGATCCTGTGTACCCCACTGGTCACTCTTCCCTCTGTGGAGTGACAGCCATTTACCACCACCCTCTGTGTCCTACCACCCAGCCAGTTACCTACCCACCACACTACTGTCCTGCCCACACCTATATTCCCCAGTTTGTGTAATACTCTTCTATGTGGCACAGTGTCAAAGGCCTTGCTGAAGTCCAGATAGGCCATGTCCACTGCCCTCCCCTGATCCACCTCCCTAGTCAGATCCAGCCAGGTTGTGTCTGATGGGGCTGCCTTGGATGGTGTGGCCAAGGACCACTCACAGGGTGGCAGGTGGCCACACAGCATGACACACCAACATGCACCCACAAAGAGACTGAGGACAAGGGCCTCTGCACATCTCCAGGCAAAGCCAAGTGAGCCACCTGCACATTAGTACAGCCATGCTACATAATTTAGCACATGGTATAAGCCTGCACATGGGGTGGTCACAGTTGTGTAGCCCCACCCCCATACCCATGGCCACGGCACACAGCACCCACACATGACTGTACCAAATACCCCATGCACTAATGTACCATACACCACCTCCACCTTTGTACCATAACCTCCCTGCCCCCCACACACACACACACTGCATACAGCAGCACGGACCTGTCACCAGCACCTGGGTGCCCCGCTACCCTGCACCAACACACACATGAGCCTCACAGCACACTGTGCAGGACCTGACTTTACACACAATGCCCCCAACCCCTCCATGCATGGGTGCACTCAGTGAGTGGTAACATCATCGTGCACCGGCACCCCATGGCAGATGTGCCACACATGGTCACTGATGCTGAGAGGTGCACCAGTGTCCCACACATGGATTCCCATTGCAAATGAACATGCCACATCTGGAGGCATATGCCATGGCACATGCCCTGCAGCATTGCGACTGCTCCACAACTGCACACTGTCAGTGGAATGTCCCATTGATCAATGCAACCCGTGCCCCATGGCCACCCACTGTTCACAGCTCACAGCGTGGCTCAACAACAGCTTCTTTATTTGGTGGGTCTCCATGATGGTGCTCTGGCATGGGCACATTTCCACACTTCAGCAGATTATGGAGCATGGCACATGTGGTGAACACCCTGCATGCCCTGCCTGGGGACAGCATAATAGTGCCCCCGGTATGGTCCAGACTTTGAAAGCACATATTCAATAGCCTAATGGTCCTCTCCACAATGCTCCTGGTTTTATAGTGGGCATGGTTGTAGGCCACCACCACAGCTGTGGTTAGAGCTGATACTGGTGTCATCAGATACAGGCAGAGTGGGTATCCACTGTCACCTGTAAGGGGTGAGAGAACAGGTAGAGTGACATGTATGCAGATAACTGGTTCACTGGTACACTAACTGTGGCTGCACCATACTAACCCAACAGCCAGCCATCCAGTCATCCGCCATGTAGCATGGCACCAAGACATGAGGCGTCCAGTATGTAGGCATCATGGCATGAGCCCGGGTACTTTGAACACACTTTTGTGAAGATGCCATCTGTGTCACACACCACCTGGCATTTTATACTGTGGAAGCCCTTTCTGTTTCAGTATGCCTTTGTGTGCTCTGATGAGGTCAATACAGCAATGCGCATGCCATCTATTGCACCATACACATTTGGCATGCCATGCATGGCTCAGAATGCCTGCTTTGTTACACATACATTGTCCAGTGCCATGGGGAATTTAATGTGATCATGGACATGTGCGAACAGGGCATCGGTCACCTGCACCACTGCCCAGGACAAGAATGACTGGCATATGTTCACTGCATCACCTGTCATTCGCTGGAAGGATCCGGTCACATAGTACACCAGGGTGCATAGCACTTTTGTCTTGACCGACATCACTCTTGACCACTATGTCCAGGGGCCAATGTCATCACAGACCATGCCGCAAAGCTGTGTGACTGTGGCCCATATGAATCAAAACCGCTCGATGCAATGTGTGTCCCTCGTGGTGGCTGCATCCAGCCATGATCTGAATACCTGTGGCCATGGGCCTTGCCAC
This sequence comes from Neoceratodus forsteri, assembly GCA_016271365.2. Classification (NCBI taxonomy): domain Eukaryota; kingdom Metazoa; phylum Chordata; order Ceratodontiformes; family Ceratodontidae; genus Neoceratodus; species Neoceratodus forsteri. Next base: position 737,371,457 of record CM057454.1, read on the forward strand.
TGCATCTCGAGGGCTAACAGGTTTACATGCATCAATACACCAGGACACATCTTTCACACCTGTTACCATTTCTAGTCAGGCAGTACACCCACCACAGCATCCTCACTTATACTGCCAACCTCACATGTGTGCATCTTTAAGTGGGCATGTCATGGCTCACGTGCATGACACCCTCACCGGTGCAGGTGACCCATGCACACAGTGTTGCCAGAACTATACATTTCACAGTATAGCAGTGTGCAGCAGTGATGGTGGCACTTCTGTTGAATGTTTTACTTGCTACTCATGGAGGTTGTGTCATGTGTCAGAGGACATGTTTACAGAGAAGGCACAGCAGGGGAGGGGGTACCCTGTGTCATTTGCATGGCCATGAAGGGGTAATTAGCAGCCCTACAGGTGTCATTGTGTGGCATTGTGGGGTGTTGCTACTGTACTTGGTGCTAACCATGCATTAGTTTTTTGTCCCACACAGGATCACATTGGACTGCCACATCATCCCAAATTCACCAGACTGGAGCAACCCAATGGTGCCCCGTGTTTTGTCTGGACTCCACCCCACTGCAGAAGATGATGGTACCCCGACTACCTCACCCTTGCACCTTGATGGGAAAGACCTGCAGTACATGATGGATGAGACAGTGGCGTGGCATGTGGAGGTGCCCACAGTGGTGAGTACTCTTTCTCTGGTGCTGCCACCCTGTGCCCCAGGATGGACATGCTAATGTTCCATACACATGTACAGTGTTGTAGTTTTCTGGTGTTTTGCATTGCAGCATTACAGGGGACCCATATGGCACATGGTACTGCAGATCCTAGGGATGGTCTACGAGACTGAGGAGAGAGACTTGGACACCAGTGAGGTTGGGGAGGTGAAGGCTACATGGCTGGCAGTGTGGTGCCCAATAACGATGTTGCAGCATGGTCTTTTTTATGGACATTGGTGGGTGCCTCAGTTGGCTAAGCATATGCCCTTTGTTAATGCTTTCTTTTAGTCAGCCTGTGTTACTGTTGTTGTGGTTTGTTTTGGGCCCCATGTTATTTTTTACACTGTTATGCTGCAGTTGTGTGTTCCTTAATAAAGCATACTACCTTTAAGTCTGTGTAGTTACTTTGTCATGGTCAGTGGGTGGCAGATGGGGTGTGAGGGTGAATGTAGGGGTGCTTCTGTCACATCCATTGTGGTGGTCATGTGGCAACACTGGGGGCCAACATGGGTGCTGGTGTATGTGTCCTACATGTGTGTCATGTGCCAAACACACTGCATGCATGCTGGTTCACCAGTTGGCAGCTGCTGTGTGGGGGTGGGGTAAGCACTGACGGTGTGGATGCACCTATCCAAATGGTTCCACTGATGTGGTCTGACACTTGTGCAGTGGACCCATCAGGGTGTGTGGAGCATGGGGGTATGTGTTCCATCACACAGGGCCAATGGGTTAAGGCCATGCACAGGGGTGTCCTGCCAGCCAGCTTTGCTACACGTACATTTATGGCAGCCCTCACCCTGCCATAACTGTGTGTGCCTGCCACCCTGCATCTGGCTGTTGTACATGGTTTCTTGCATGCTCGCAGGGTCCACCTGTGCACAGCACTATGCGACCATGCCCACACGGACAGGGCACGTATTGCGGCCACACAGCTGTGCATGGGTGGGCTCAGAGTGCTCCTGAACACCCTTTGTGCATATTTTGGTATCAAGACTTGCATGTGTTTCATCCATAGCCACCTACACATGCTCACTATGCACATCTGCACACCCAGCGTTGGCTTTGTGCGTATGGCCCAATATTAGTGCTGGTGGTGTAGTAAGCTAAGGGGGGGAGAATGATTGCCTTGCCCTTGTACACCAACACACATAGACACTGATATTTAAAGCCATTGCTGTTGCACTTTGTAGCAGTAATAGGGGATGCAACAGTGGTGGCCATGGGGGCTAGTAAATACTGTAGCTTGCTCTTGCTAGTAGGCAACAGCCTGGGTGTTCCAGTGGTATTTTATGACCTGCCTGGGTTAAATCAGTAAAAATATTTTTTTTGTTTGTTTGTTTTTAAATAAATAAAGCTTGAGCCTGTGTTTTAAAATAATGCAGTCTGCTGCTACGTTAAAGATACAGAGTAGCAGCTGCGTGGTGCCTGGGTGCCATGAGCAAATAGTGAGGAGTGAGACATCCGAGTCCGCTTTGTAGCTTAGCATTAGTGTAACAAAAGGGGAAGCCCTTGCAACAGCCGAGGAGAGGCTGTGTGAAACTGCAGCTTCGGTTACGGAGCAGGCTAAGGCCTGCCCCAGCAGTAGCACATTCGAGAGGGAGATAAAATGTGCACACCTCTCGCTGGCAAGAGACCAGATATTATCTTTTAAAGTAAATTAAAGTAGTTGGCAGGTGGAAAGCACCACGAATTAATGTAGGGATTGGCTACTATTGAATTTATTAATAAAATAAAGGGGGCAATTAATGAAATGGGGATGGCTCCCACACACAAGCACAAGCTAGGTAATGTGTTAGAGTGGCAGAAATGCTGCTCAGTGGGACAGAGACCACGTTTGAAACCCTTCAAGAAAAACACACACAGTTTATCCTGCTAAATAAATTAATGTCACAGGGGCTAGCTAACAGTCCAGAAAACACAACCATACAAGTTTTATAGAACAAAACCTAATGGCTTGTAAAACGAAACTGGTTAAAGCACATTAGTGCAGGGAAAGGAATCAGCATGATTTCAACTGCAGAAAATGTGCAACTTTCTCTCTAAATTGTACTGCCAAAGCGTGTTACGTCTGATTTGTGCCAAACTTGGTAGTCTTAAAAAGAAAAATATGTTCTTTCAGGGAAAAATAATTTTATGCAGCTAAAAGAAAGAGGGAGTCACCAACCTGGGAAGGTGGAGTGACTGTTGTTCAGAATCCATGCTGCATGGAGGCAGGATGGTGGAGGACCAGGAGAGGGTGTGTGCTCTTGGGCAGGTGATGTACAGACCCTCGTGAGACAGTCCCAGTACCCATGGATTGTATCTATTTAAATTTTGTGAATATTCAAATTGTATGGGCTCCAGAATTGAGCAAAAGAATTATTTAATGGGGAAATGGCTTATTTTGTGGTAACTCAGTGTGCAGAGTCACACTGAAAGCTTTTTTTTTACACAGTGGAGAACTTTGAGCCTTCATGACTCCAGGTGCTCATAACTTACATTCTTAGAAAATATACTGGAAAAAGCCAGGAATGGGAACTTTCATGTGGGAAAGGTGCGAAAACGCTTAAACTTTGTGTTATAGTAATTGATTTATATCATATTTTATATATTTATTACATTGGGATCCAGGCTGTCAGAGCAGAGCAGCCTCAGAATTTTCAGGAAAGCAGCTGAGATTCAAAAACTAAGATTCCATTGTGGCTTATGCTGCTGCAAAATTCCAAACTGAAATTCAATTTGATTGGTGCTGAGGTTTGGAGCAGGGTTTTGTCCACTCAGTGACCAGGATTTTGTAAAATGGAATGCTCAAAAGGTATAAAGAGAGGTGCACGGTTTAGTTTTGGGGAGTTCAAGCAGGGATAGAGGCATGAAGGGACCAGACCAGTCAAAAGGGAGTCCAGCCTGCTGAGGCCTACCAGTTTGATAGGGCCTGGGGGACTAGCCCTCAGTTAAGTGAACTGACTCTAGGGGATCGCCTGCATCTCAGGGTTATAGATAGTAGGTCAGTAAGTGAGAGCAGGGACAGTGTAGATTAGCCTGCTGCTTCAAGTACCTGGTTTCCTGAAGTATCTACAGCTTCTTCCAACCAGTGTGCAACTGCTTCAAGTATACAGGTCTTCTCCAAGATCATCTACACCAAATTTGCTGCCAACTCCAAGTGGTCTGGGGCGTCATTTTCTCCAGTCATAGAGGGAAGTGGGACTGTAACATTTTAATTTCATCTTTGTACGAGTTCAAGAGGGACACTTGTTGCATTTTGAATTCTGAGTCCTTATTTCAAAGACTACTGTTCCACTGCAGAAGGACCGAAATTTAAAACCGGGAGGCGGAAGTTTCCTGCAAATGCTATTAAGTAAATACTATGTGATGTAAAATAAATGCACATGTGAAATGTGTAGAGTTTAACTGATTACAGTAATAAGTACACTATTTAAAAGTTAAAGTTACAGTGTTAGATATCAAGGAAGGGTATCTGGTGGTAAAGGAGTGAGTGAGCTGACTGGTGGGTAAAGGCCTAGTAGCCACCTCACTCCCTTAAGGCAGAGTAATTTATATGTGCAGCGACTGAGGTCTGAGGTGTGACCTAGTGTTGGGTTAAGTTTTATAAGTATCTGGTAGTAAGGAGTGAGTAGGTTGATTGAGGTGGGTATAGACCTAGTAGCCACTGCACACCCTTAAGGCAAAGTAATATAATAAATAATAATAAAATTTATTTAATTGAGTGCCTTTCAAAATTTCAAGGCACTGTACAGCAAGATCAAACATAAAACATATTCAATACATTCAATAAAATCAAATATGAACATATATTCCAATACAACAGTATAAAATCAAAACAGAGAAGGAAACACCTTTTCCCATAAAAAGGTCTTTAGTGCCTGCTTAAAACTCCTCACTGTCCTACACTCCCAGAGCTGATGGGGCAGGGAATTCCAGAGGGTAGGTGCAGCAAATCCAAATGCATGGGCACCAAATGACTTCAAATTTACCCTCGGAATCTCCAGCAACCCCTCGTCAGCCGAGCGGAACTGTCGCAGAGGGGTGTAAGGCACCAGGAGTTCTTTCAAGTAGTCGGGACCCAGACCATGTAGGGCTTTGTACGTCAAAAGACCCACTTTAAAGGTGATCCGCCACTGTATCTTCTTCCAAGTTGTGTACTGGGTGTGCTTTGAAACAACTGAGAAGCTGCATGGGATATACTATATTGGACTAGATATCTGTAACTAATCTCTCTCTCTTGCTTACATCTGAGAGAAGTTTTCCTTACTTTTACATTGGTATTGCTTTGTGTTTAATTATTTTAGTTTTTAATTCAGGAAGGGGGTTTTCAAAACTGCTCATCTTGTCAGCATCTTCAGAAGGGCTGAAATAACTGCATATTTGATTTTCCTTTGTAGCTAACTGGACTAATTACTAGAATTCTGTGACAATCTGCATCAATATATTTTGCAATATTTGCTGGTGGTGGGTGTGTGATTTAAAATAGCAAAGGCTGCAGTTTGTAATTGGATGCCAGACATAGCCTGAGGTGTGGGAAATTGTCTTCACAAGTCAGGGAGGCCTGCATCACAGCCAATTGTTCTAGCTTGACCATTTCAGCATTGATCAATTACTATAAACTACTGGTGTGATCCTGTTTCAGACAGAAGTCCATCTTCTTCCAAGTTGTGTACTGGGTGTGCTTTGAAACAACTGAGAAGCTGCATGGGATATACTATATTGGACTAGATATCTGTAACTAATCTCTCTTGCTTACATCTGAAAGAAGTTTTCCTTACTTTTACATTGGTATTACTTTTGTGTTTAATTATTTTAGTTTTAATTCAGGAAGGGGTTTTCAAAACTGCTTATCTTGTCAGCATCTTCAGAAGGGCTGAAATAACTGCATATTTGATTTTCCTTTGTGGCTAACAAACCACCAGGCTGTTTGGGGCTGGAGAGGTTTACCTGTGTCTGACTTGGATGTCTGGATTTTTCTCTGTTTGATTAGCAGGGTATTTTCTCTGTCAAATTGTTGTGTAGGGCATCTTGCTGACAGGAAGGCACCCATCGCAGCAGTGGGTGAGAGCTTTTAGCTGATTGTTTTGTGAGGGCACAGTTTAGGCTCCACCCCCACCCCACCCACCCCTGGAAATAGTTCCTTTATACCTGAGGTTCTGACATCATTTCCTCAAGAGTGCAAGGTGCATTTCATGGTCATATCCTCTCTAGCACACTGCACTGACAATATAATCATACACATTGCATAATATATATATTTCTATATAACAAACCAATCACACACGGGCGCACACACACACACAAAAACAAACAAAAAAAAAGTAGATAAACATGTGGGGAGTAGTGCAATGTAATGTGGGGCAGCAGTCTTCCGGGAGTCTTTCTGGAGACTGAGATGCTGCCCTATTTGCAGACAACTCTCTTCCCTGAGGAAGGAAGTTGCCCGTCTTCAGGCCGCACTAGACAGTAGTAAGGAAACCTTCCCCCAAGCCACACGGGACAGTAGGAAGGGAACCTCCCCCATCCAGGGAGCACTAGAGCCACCACCACTACCTCAGAGGTTGCAAAGAAAGCACAGCAGTTGGACCACAGTGGGCTCAGGGAGGGTGAGGATGGTTGAACAGAGGCACACCCAGCCAATTGTTCCACTCCACAATCCATACACCATTCTGGGGAAGCATAGCTCCCCTATGGATGCACCTGCAGAGAAGACTGATGACAACTGTCACAAGGGAGGCCCACAGGAAGGAGGCAGAGGACACCACAGGGAAGGAAGCAGCTCCTGGTGGGGACTCAATTATTAGGGATAGAACTGGGGAGCTGGGAAAACTGAAGTAAGGTGCCTGCCTGGTGCCATGGCTTGGAGGGACAGGAAGCACGTCCTCAGGATCACGAGAACAGCTGCAAGGGAGTCTGAACTGGATGTAATTGTTCACCTAGGGACAAATGACTTGGCTCATCATGAGATTAGAGCAGTGCAGGAGGACATTGTAGAGTTGGGAGGGCCTAAGACAAGTAGCACACAGTATCCTTCTCAGAGGTGCTGCCTGTCAATGGCATGGGGAGGTGAGGTAATTAGCACCATGCAGTTTAATGAATGGTTGAAAAATGGTGTGGAGCACAGGGTTTGGCTTCATTGGGGACTGGGGTTCCACCTGGAGGACACCAGCCTATACTGGCAGGATGGTCTGCATCTGTCCAGGAAGGGAACAAGTCTTTTGAGCAATGGGTTTAAATGCTTCATTGGCAAGCTTTTAAACTAGTCAAAGGGAGGCACTGATAAGCAGCAGGAAAATCCCAGCCTCTCCCTACAAAACAGGGTACTAAACGAGAAAAAGACCGAGGTAGAAAGGTCAGAGGGGGATGCTGCAATAGAAGGTAAAGACATCCAAAAATGGAGAGCAATGAGTACCAATGCCTGCAGTCTGGGTAACAAGCTTCCTGAATTAGTGGCCTTGATGGAGGAGGAACATCTGGATATTGTGGCAGTCACAGAAACATGGTACACACAAAACCATGACTGGGTTGTAAACATACCAGGATACACTATCTACAGGAGGGACAGGGAGGGTAAAAGAGGAGGAGGAGGAGGAGGAGTAGCTCTTTACATAAGGGAAGGAATAAAAGCAACAGAACAAAAGGGTAAACAGGGAGGAGAAGAAGCACTGTGGGTAAATTTGGAGACAGGCAATGGCACCACAATCTGCACAGGGGTTGTATACAGACCCCCTTCTCAGGGGGAGGAAATGGACAAGGAAATGATAGAAAGTATACTAGAATGGCAGAAAGGAGAGATATTGCTGATGGGTGATCTGAATATGCCAGATGTTAACTGGAGTGCAGTTGCAGCAGCCACTTTGAAGAGTGGGGTTTTCTAGATGCCCTACAGGGGGCATGCCTTAGACAACTAGTATTGGAGCCCACTTGAGAGGGAACAATCTTAGTCCTGGTTCTCTCAAATGGAGATGGAGAGAGGATCACAGATGTAGAAGTGGGTAGCCATCTTGGAACTAGCGACCATCAAACAGTATGGTTCACAATAAACACAGCAATAGAGTCAAGCCATACAAAGGCAAAAGTACTGGACTTTAGGAGGCTGACTTTGCTAAAATGGGTGAGTGCCTAAGGAATGCACTAGCAAATGAGCAGGAAGGAGGGGTGGAAGAACAATGGGGAATAATAAAACTGCCATCACAGAGGTAACGAGCCTTTGTGTGAAGCAAATAAACAAAACAAAACGATGTGAAACCACTATGGTTCTCAAAGGAAGTGGCAGTGAAGGTTTAAGAGAAAAAGAAAGCATTCAGGAAGTACAAGGAATCGCAGAAGGAGCAGGACAGAGAACTGCAACAGTTAAAGCAAAAGGAGGCTGGGAAGGCAGTCAGAAAAGCAAAGGCCCAAACTGAGGAAAAGATAGCCAACTCAGTTAAGAAAGGGGATAAAACTTTTTATAGGTACATCAGGGAGCGAAGGAAGACCAAGGGAGGGATAGTGAGGCTTAATAAAGGGGAGGGAAGGTGGGAAGAGTGAGACTGTGAAAAGGCAGAGATACTAAACAAATATTTTTGCTCAGTATTTACAAATGAAGAGGGGGAGGTACCTAAAACAAACAGTAGAAACACTCTGGATACAGAAGTTGATACCAACCCATTTACAGAAGAAAGGGTTCTGAAGAACTCTTAAAACTGAAAGTGGACAAAACAATGGGGCCTGATGGGATTCATCCCAGAATTCTAAAAGAACTAAGGTAGAACTAGTGACACCACTGACTACCCTTTAACAAATCATGGGAGGATGGGGTGGTACCTGAGGAATGGAGGAGGGCAGATGCGATTCCCTTCACAAAAGTGGGAGCAAGGCAGAAGCAGGAAACCACAGACCTGTTAGTTTAACCTCAGTGATAGGGAAAATGATGGAATCACTTCTGAAGGAAAGAATTGTCAAGTATCTAGAGGCCAGAGGACACAGGACCCTAGGCAGCATGTATTCTGGCGGAAGGTCATGCCAGGCAGATCTGATAGATTTCTTTGACTGGGTGACCAAAGTAGTAGATCAGGGAGGGGCTGTGGACATGGCCTACCTAGACTTTATCAAGGCATTTGACACAGTCCCACACAAAAGATTAATATCCAAGTTAGCCAGCCTGGGAGTGGTCCCAAGATGACATCCTGGGTAAAAGAATTGGCTGGAGAATAGGACACAGAGAGTAACAGTAAATGGAGTCCACTCAGAAGAAAGGAGGGTTACTAGTAGGGTACCGCGAGTTCAGTATTAGGACTTGGTCCTCTTCAATGTCTTTATAAGCACATTGCAGAGGACTGAAGGAAAAGTATGTCTCTTTGTAGATGACACAAAGATCTGCAACAGAGTTGATGCACAGGGTGTGGTGGAAAGGATGAAAGGACTTGGCAAGATTAGAGGAATGGTCAAATGTAGGGCAGCTTAGATTCAATGCTAAGAAATGTAGGGTAATGCACCTGGGAAACAAAACCCAGGGAAGAGTACACAATGGGGGTGAGATACTAACAACAACAAAATGGAAAGGGACCTGGGGTAGTCATATCAGATGACCTAAATGTGGGCAAGCAATGTGAGAGGGCAGCAAGGAGGGCTGGGGGATACTAGAATGCATATGGGAGAGGCATCACCAGTAAAACAGGACGTTATTATCCCTCTGTACAGACAACTGGTGAGACCCCATCTGGGGTACTGTGTGCAGTTCCTGGAGACCCACTCTCTGCAAGACATAGACAGGATGGAAGCTGTCCAGAGGAGGGTAACTAAAATGGGCAGGGTCTGCACGAAGACATATGAAGAGAGACGAGGAGCTTAATATGGTATAGCCCGAGGAAAGGAGGAGAGGATATGATAGAACGTTCAAGTACCTCAAGGGAATCAACAAAGTCCAAGAGGGTAGCATCTTCAAAAAGAGGTGTGCAAGAACAAGAGGGCACAATTTGAAGATAGAGGGGCGCTCCAGAGGTAATTTAAGGAATTTTTTCACAGAGAGGGTTGTGGATGCATGGAACGGCCTTCCGGAGGAGGTTGTGGAGTCAAAATCAGTGGTGGAATTCCAGCATGCATGGGACAGTCATAAGGCCATTATAGGGGGTGGGGGTAGGAAGAAGTAGGCTGCTGGTTAACTAGGATCTGCAGCTTATCCAGTAGGTAGGGAAATAAGCAGACTGGGTGGGCCAAGCGGTCCTTATCTGCCGTCAAATTCTATGTTTCTATGTTTCTATGTATTGGCAGCCAGTGCAGAGCGCGCAGCACAGGGGTAATATGAGAACTTCTAGAGGCCCCAGTCAAACGTGCTGCCGTGTTCTGCACTAGCTGCAAGTGACGGATATCAACCCCAGGAAGTCCTAAGTAAAGGGAGTTACAGTAATCAAGGCGAGATGTTACAAAGGCATGGACCAAGACCGGCAGGTCACTGGGCGGAACAAGATGCCTAATCCTGGCGATGTAGCTAAGATGGAAAAAGGCCAGCCTGACGGTTGCAGACACCTGATGACAGATGGTCAAACCAGCTTCAAGCTCCACTCCCAGGTTACTCACCCGTTCAGAGGTGAGGATCTGGTCCACCCCGAGGATTAATCCAGAGGGGAGACCAGTCCTTAATCCCGCTACCCTGCAACCTGGGTCCACAACCATAACCTCAGTCTTTTCTGGGTTCAACTTTAAACTGTTGAATTCATCCAGTCTTGGATGTCTCTTGAGGCAGTTGTTCAGTACCAAGATAGCACTAACCTGGTCAGGTGCAAAAGACAGGTAGAGCTGGGTATCATCAGCATAGCAGTGAAACCTCAGCTCATACTGTCTTACAATGTCTCCGAGGGTTAGCATATATACTGCAAATAACATGGGGGAAAGCACCGAGCCCTGAGGCACCCCGCAAGGCAGAGAGAAGGCCCCGGATGAAAACAAACCTGAGACCACTCTCTGCATTCTACCTTCGAGGAATGATGAAAACCATCTGAGGACTGTACTCGATAGCCCACAAATGGACCTCAGGCATTCGAGCAGAACCCCATGAACCATAGCATCAAAAGCTGATGATAGATCAAGGAGAACCAAGATAGAACGGTGTCTCCAATCTCTCGCCATCAGGAGATCATTGAGCACCCGAACCAGAGCAGTCTCGGTACTATGCCTCTTATGAAAACCAGACTGGAGAGGTTCATATAAACTATGGATGGTCAAATGGTTATCCAATTGAGCCACCACAACTTTCTCAATAACCTTCCCCACAAAAGGGAGGTTAGAGATTGGCCTGTAGTTTGCTAGGTCATATGGGTCTAAAGAAGCTTTCTTCAGAAGGGGAGTCACCATCCCTTCCTTCAGAGAGCTAGGAAAAACTCCCATATCTAAAGAACACCGGATAATCTGAGCTAAGACCGGGCCGATGATCTCACTACAACCCAAAATCAAGGAGGTAGGGCCAGGGTCTAAACTACAGTATGTGGGATGCATCTCATGGACAATCCTCATAGTGTCTACAAGGTCCGGCAGGTCAAAGGCACTCCAGGAAACTCTGGGCTCTGCGACAAGACACCGATCAACTGCAACAACCTTGGAATGAGGTTGGAGGCACTCCCTCCTGATGTCTTCAACCTTATTCGCAAAGAATCGATCGATCTCCTCACAATCAGTTTGAGTAAAGACTCAATGGATCTGCTGACAGACTGGGTTGCACAGTCTGTCAACAGTTCTGAAGAGCTGAGCCAGTTGATTCCATGTAACAAAAATTTCCCTGGACAGGAATTCTGCCTTCTTATGGGAAATTGCTGTTTGGTAGAATTTATAATGCTCTAGCAAAATAAGGTGGTCGGCATCAGTGGTAGTCTTCCTCCAATGACGTTCCAAACTGCACCCCATCCTCCGCAACCCTCTCAGAGCCCCATCAAACCATGGGGCAGTGGGACGATGCAGAAGGGGGTGAACACGGACTGGTGCAATCTGATCGAGTTCTACTGATATGGCCCTATTATAGGCCACTACCAGCTGCTCAGGATCAGTGCAGAACTCGTCCAACAACGAGAGGTCAATAACCGCCATCAGGTCTTCAGGGACAACGTCCCACAATGGGCAGTACCTGACCAACTCCACAGGGGCCAACCTACCCAGGGGGGCCTCAAAATTGAACCCAGCTGAGTAGTGATCGGACCAACCGACTGGTTCCACCACCAAATCGGAGGCCTCGATCCCCAGGAGGAAGACCAGGTCAAGAGAGTGACCTCCCTTGTGTGTAGCTGAGGAAACAACCTGCGTAAAGCCCAGAGAAGTCATCTCCTGGAGGAAATGTTGACCAAAAAGCGAAGATTTGTAGTCGACCCAAGTGTTGAAGTCACCCAGAACCATCATTCTGGGCGACTCCAAGGCCATGTCGGCAGCAAAATCTGCTATTTCCTGCAGAAAAAGCTAATGATTATGTGTATGGACTGAGGCTCGAGGTGTGGCTTAGGCCTGAGTGAAACTAAGATAGCTGGAGGGCTGGTGGGTAGTGGATTACCTGCAGTCTCCAGGAATTTGGGGTCCAGACCTGTTGGAACTTAAAAATGTTTTATGCTGACAGATTTGTTCAATGCAATATCTAGGCACAGAAAATGTTTTGCTATTGCTGAATGCTGCTGTTTCTTTCATGCTAACTGTGCTTATAAGTTGCCAATTCAGCTCAGTAAAGCTTACCTTGTTTGCACTTTTAAAATTGTGTCAGAGTCGTACTTTGAAGTAGCCTGAATCTCACATTCCTGTGGTCTTCTGGGTCAGTCAAAGTGCAGCACCTCTTTCTCACACAGATCCCTCAGTTATTCAATTGAGAAAGTAAATTTATGTTTCCTGCATTTACCCAACTCAATGGTTGTGGGTGGGAAGAGAGGCAAAGAACCTACTGGTGGTGCAACCCTGTTTATTTTCTGTGTAGGTGCTGCATCTACCTGGTGTTGTATAGGCTCTAGTGGTATAACCCCATCCCCCCACTCCGAGAGGTGGCATTACAATATTTGATGTCTGGGATAGTGTCTTCCTTCTCCTTATTATTACAACACTCCCTGTTTTTTCTATGCCCTCTGGCAGTCTATTTCACTGGTTCATCACCCTTTGGATGAAAAAAAAACAACATTATTTTTGTGTTTCCCCTTACCCTGCCACCTTAAAGCTTCAGGTTATGCCCCTTTTTCACTTTCACATATGAGCTGGAAAAGTTTCTCTGGTCCACTCTGTCAATCCCCATTTTAAAACCACTATAATGTCTCCCTTACCCTTATCTTTTCTCCAAAATGAGCATGAAATGACTCTCTTATGCAGTAAGAGCTATTTCAGAAAGAGCCTATTAACTTATAAAATGGGGATTTCCTATAGAAGCACAGCTTCCATCCCATCACAGCGCTACCACACCACTGTAATATTCTTTTGATTAAAAAGGTATGTCACTATGAATGTACAGTAACAACAAAGAAGAAAAAGTTCAACAGAGACATTTGTATGGTTGAATTTCATCCCTAATACTTGACAAGGCGTCTTTTAAAGAAGTCATGATATCCTTTAAAACTCAATGCCAGCACTGTGACATTTGCACCAACAAAGTGCTCTCTTAGCTCAGATCAATACTGCATTGATTGAATGGAGACCTCTTTCCCTTGAGTGCACTGTAGATAGAGTTAACACTGCTAGAGCTTGTCACTGTCAATGAGTAATTTGGAGGGACACTATAAAACCACAATGAGTTGGCAAAAGCCCAACTGTCAGATGTAATAGGAAATGCCTACAGCTTTATCCTACTTAACAGCTCTCTATTTTATCTCAGTTTCTTTACTTCTTTTCTTTCCCTTACATATGCAGAATGTTTCAGTTCTTTTTTCTTTCCATATCAGATCATCAGTTTCTTTTCTATAATGTATTTATTCCATTTTTATCCCCTTTATCTACATTATGCACACACTTCTTTCTCTGTGTCTCTCCCTTCCTCTAAATTTCATCATCTCTGCTGCAGGAGATAGACTCATGGCTTATCCCCACAGTGGGCCACTGCCCCAGATGAAAGACAACACAAAGGGAAGAGCAATACCCAGCAGGCCGTTAGGAAGGTAAGCCAACACTGGGCCCTGTGTGAAATCTCAGGGATGACACTGGCCCATCAACACTATCCATACCAAATCACAATCACAAATCATGGAGAGGTTTAGGGAAGAGGGAAGGAAGGGGCTTGCCATGCAAGACTCCATGTCACACATCTCCTGGGAACTGCACCTATCCTTTGTTGCCCTATTATCTCTGGGCTTAATGGACAGATCTGGGTCCTCCACACTTCTATTGCACTCACTCAGCTTCGGGCAATCAGGCCAGCATGGTTCTAATGGGAGGGTTAAAGCCTCAGGTTCAGTGTGGGGGATTAGTTCCTCCCACATCTAGCATAAAAGCAGCCGACTCCTAGCAGTCCTCACTTAGCATGTGTTCATCACAGCATGTCATTGCACCCTGAACTCCTGCGTGGTCCATGCTGCTGTGCCTCTTTGCTTTCCAGCTGCCTGCTTGCTTGCTTTTGCACTTACTCCCTTCTTGTCTGTTTGTTTGCTCCCAGATCCTCGTCTCCTGTTTTGCTTGCTGTGTCTCCTTGTGCTCCATTTAGTTTGTTCCCTGTGTCCCGTGTTTTTCTGCCCCTCCTTGCTCAGTCTCTGAGCCCCTCCCCCACCTCCCGGACCCATATGTCAGCAGGTTGTTTCTCTGTCCACCCCTTCCCTTTGTTTCTCTTCTCTGTTCCCACCTTTGGCATGTCACCTCCTTCCTCTTTGTGCTCTGTGCTGCTAGCCATTGCTTCCTGGTTTTCTCCAGGACTTACCTTTGACTCCTAGTTTCCATTGCGCTTACGTGCTCCCCTTTATTTGTGTTTCTTAGAGTTGTTTTTAGGACTTTCTCCTCAGAGCTGCGCTCCATTCTTCTCCAGTGCTTCCGGGTTGTGATGTCATGTTAGATCTGTCTTAAAGGTGTATTACCCATTTTCTTGTATATAATTGTGAGCTTCTAATTACCTTACTTCTCTCGTTTCCACAGTACCATATATGCCTCTTTTCTGTTTTGCACCATGCCTGCCTACTTATTTGTCCTCCTGCCTGCTATACAAATTCTGTCTGATTCTCGCCTGCTTATTCAGCTGCAGCCAGCTGCTCTTAGCTTGCCAGCCCTCACAAGCAGTTTTGCTAGCAATTTATCCAATCTCCATCTCTAACTCATATCTGCTGAGGTATTCGAGGGCAGGTAGGTTTGCCCTGCCTACGAGAGATGGGAGTTTAGTTGTTCATCATTTACAACCTGCATCTACTGCAGTACACACCACGTATTGGTGTTTAGGCATCTGTGCCTCCTGACACTCTGCTACTACCACAATGCACAGAATACTGGTGTTTAGGCGCTGTGCCAACTGACTGTCTGCATCTATTACAATATGCAGTGTATAAGCTTTGAGGCATCTGTGCCTGCCAACTCTCTGCTTTTACCACAGTACGCAACATGTATTGACATTTAGGCATCCATGCCTCCTGACTCTGCATCCACTGCAATAAGCAATGTATTGGCATTTAAGCATCTGTGCCTGCTGACTCTCTGCATCTACTGCACTATGCCACCACATATTGGTGTTTGGTGCCTTCTGAGCCCTCCACTGCTCCATCTACATATTCAAAGAAGTTCCAGCAAGGTTTCCTTGGAAGTCTTTTCATTCTCAGAGCTTTATGCAGCATATTATTATTGTGGCATCTTCTCAACCTCCTGACATTCTGCCTTCAAACTCAGAGGACAGTCCTGCAAGGGCTGCCCGGACTTCTTCCAGAGCTTCCCCAGCTCATCAACAAGCGTCCACCTCTATGTCATCCATTAAAGATTAGACTGTTCCCCATCACTGAGTCGAACTGTAGAAATTGGTATTCAGCACTCAGTGTCTGTCCATAAACAGGAATTATATGAGCTGTACCTCACTCACTTCACAGTCCCAGCTAGGTCAGGGACTAAGCCAATCTGTTATTTAGCTGGAACCAGCTCTTTCGTTAGAAATTCGAGGCTTCATGGCTCAGCTTGCCTCCTTAGTTTCTGATCTGTAATCCCACATGGTGACTGTCGAAGCTCACTTCCAGGCCCAGCCTACTCCAGCCTCTGATCCACCAGCTCCCACTGCATTTCTATCCACCAGCTGTACTCCTAACATCCCAGCGCCTCCAAGAAACTTTCCAACAGTCAGTCCTCATTTCCCTGCTGAGCCTCTGCTCCCAAGCTCAGGTATCATGTTTTTCTTATCTTCTCCTCCTACATCTCCCATTCACCTTTTTCCGTGCCACCTCCACAGGGACATCATTGCTGGGAAGGATGTTAATTTGATTTCCCTGTTCATATCTTCTCATGAGTCTATCAAAAACAGGATCATTTCCTGTGGTGACATTTCAGTAATAATGATGGCTAAAAATCACAGGCTCTCGAAGAAGTTGACCTTGCCTGAATTTGTCCAATCATTCAGCCTCTATTGTGATGTGCTCTGTTCTGCCATCACCTTGAGATGTAAGGACTTGGACTTATCTGGTTGTTGACTTAGGCATTTGTCATGGTGGAACTCATTTCTTGGACTACTGTCATGGGATGTGGGTTAATGATGGACCAGAAGGCAACAAAATATACTTCAGACCAATACTGCTTTATTTTCTTCTTCTTTTTCGCTGCAGCAGGAATAGCAGAAACTCATAACAAAAAACGAACCTAGGCGACAAAATAATAATAAGGAGAACATAAATATATAACAAATTACTCAGAAGTCCATAGTACATTCTACAACTAGAAGGGACTAGTTGTACCAGGTGTGCTTCCTTCCACACCTTACCACTATCTGAAGTCTACCTAAAAATACAACATCTTTATACAGGTAGCTTAGCATGTGATTATTGTAGCTCCACTCATTACCTCTAACAACATAGATATATAGGTTCACATACATTTATAATATCCTTTGAATCTTTAATATCATGTTATAAGGTCATTGTAGACTGAGCAGCATTAATAACACGAAAAATAACATTTCCCAATGTGTAAAATATAGACAGAGTCTCCAAAGCTCCGCCGCCAACAGAAATGCACTATAATTAAGTTGAAAGAACGGCCGGCCGGCTCTATAGCAGCATTCTGAGCGGACAGGGCTAGGAGGGCATCTGGCAGGGTGAGAGCCTCATTTCAGGTTTGAAAAATAAGCAGGTGAGATAATACATTTTAAACCCCAAACTAAATGTCCTGCCTATTGTAAACATTTGAATGGTACCTTAATTGCTCTCACATGCTGTTCACTTTGGACTTTTCAGTGTTCTCATTTCAATTTCGGGTCCCCTCGGTCGTGCGCACAATTCCTACTAATAACTAAGGACACTCAAGCATAACATTTTGCAACTGAACAGCCGCGGGAAAACAGAAGCTAACTTTGCCTTTCCCTACTGGAGTTTGGCCTCAACTTGGATAAATGCTAGTTTGTGCCCTAAAATTCTAGCCCTTGCTTCTCATTCCCTATGAGGAAAAACCCAATATTTCAATAACTCTCAAATGCAAGTGGAGCGTTTGGAACCAGCGCTAAGCTCAATATCGAGCCCAGTGGAGCGCTTTGAAATTTACAAAATTAGTCTCGGGGGAAAAAAAAACTGAGCAAAATGGGAGACCTTTTTTTATTATTAATTTTAACAGAGTTATAACACTCTGGTTACAAGCCAGAACTAATTGAGAACACAGGGCATCTGACCCAGGGCTGAATGTACAAACAATTGACACACAAGTGGGTGGCCAGCCCAACTAACAGACATACAGGGGTACACAAAAAGGGTGTTTCTGTCCAGGATACATATACCTTGTATTTAATACACAAAAAAGGAAAAAAAAAACAGGAGAGAAGGGAGATGTTAGAATCCTGTCACAACTACCATCAAGCTTTCTCCACAAAGGCAGCAGCAGCATTGGCTCACTACAATACAAGAGTGAATTGGGCACTTCTCCATAGTGAGCTCTTTTGTTGTTATTTCACTGGATAGAATGCCTCCTCCTGCTCCTTGTGTGGCTCTTTTTTTCACTGTGCCTCCTTATGTCCTTTTTCAATATCTGATGTCTCTTTATCCACCATCAAACTGGACTCAAACATTCATCAAGCTCCACCTACGCTACTTTTTTTTTTTGAAATTCAAGTTTTATTGGTTTTCATAATAAGAACCAAGAAAATACAGATATCAGAATAGGAACAGGACATAACTTCTACAATATACAATGGTATGGCGTGGACATGTGCCAGAAAATTAGGACCCTCCCCCTCCCACCCCTACCCACCCCTGGAAGGTGCCACCTCCAACTCCAGGTTACCCTGAAGACCAAATGACCGATGCCATGGAAAGATATTTAATAAACATCGCTTAGCCACATATAGACGTCTCTCAATAAGACAGTCAGAGGAACCACATAGAGAGTTCAATGAAGATACAGAGCATATAGTTTGCCCCACTTTCTATGAAAGGTAGGCATAGCATGTCTGGAACTGTCTATTAGTCTTTCCATCTTGAAACATGAGGAGATTTCCTCCAGCCACTCACAATAGGAAATAGTCACTTGGTCTAGCCAGTGCCGGAGAACCAGCCTTTTAACTGCCATTGAAATTATGGCCATGTGGAATTTCCGCTCTTTGATTCTAATATTCGAATACAGACCAATTACACAGACCTCAGCTGTGAATAGATCCTCCAGACCCAGATTCAGATCCAGACTGTTCCGAATTGTCTGCCATAATGGGGCAACTTTGACACAGGACCAAAATATATGTAGTAAATCCCCGGCATCCATGCCACACCTTGTGCATCTATCAGATTTAGACCTGTCGAATTTAGCCAACTTAGTTGGCGTGTAATACATATTGTTTAAAATGTAAAACTGTATGAGTCTGTTCCTGTCTAAGGTAATATATTTGTAAACCCCACGCCAGACTTGGCTCCAAGATATAGAAGGTCCCGAAATTAGGGAGGCCCATACATTGGAGCCAGCTAGGGGATCAGGGAATTTTGTAAGAGATAGTTATATAGCCGAGCTATACTGTGAGGATTTGTGACACAAGTCCTAAGTTGTTCCAGGAAGGGCCTAATTTGAGAAGATGGCCTCACCACCCCAAAATTTTTACCTATGAGGTGTCTCAGTTGATAAATTTTGAAAATATTTTGGGGAGGAATGTTCAGTTTTGTTAACAGCTCTCCAGAGGATCCAAGGGATCCCTGAACATAGAGATCCTCCACCAAACACTCCTGGATTTGTGGGAGCCAATTCAACGAGAGCATGTGACCACCAATTCTAATATTGGGGTTAAGAATTAGTGGTTGGGCCACATCTTTTGTATGCTGAATTTTAAAGAAATTCCAGCACTGAGTTAGAATTTTAACAGACAGTCCTATTGTAGAGTTGCAAATCTCCTCCGGTAGGGAGGAATAACTATAGTAAAAAATAGTTTGGGGGTGTATTTTAAGATCCTCTAATAGTTTAAGCTCTAATTCTAACCAAATGGGGTTGTAATATTCGTTTTGAGGGCAACCACCAACCCAATTTAGCTAAGTGACTGGCCCAGTAATAGAACCAAAAGTTAGGTGCTTAAGGCCTCCTTGTTCTTTGGGTAAGCAAAGCTTGAGGAAGAACCTTCAAGGTTGTTTACCACCCCAAATAAATTTGGATACCATTGAATGTATTCTCTGAAAAAGAGATTTAGTAAGCCATATATTGAGAAGATTCAGGGGTTAAAAAATTTGTGGGAGTATATTCATTTTGATTATGCTGATTCGCCCCCCTATAGCAAGGGGAAGGTTATCCCACCTGTTGAGGTCCTTTTGGATTCTATCCAACAGATCATCCAGGTTGAGCCTTTTAACCATCTCCTCATCTCGGGCCAGATAGATGCCCAGGTATTTAAGATGTAACGGGGTCCACTTCATACCAAAATGGGATACATTAGCCTGGAGTAAGAGCGAGTTGAGTGGGAAGATCACCGATTTGGATAGGTTCAACCTATAATTGGCAGCTTTACTGAACTGAGTAACAATTTGCAAGGTCTCCGGTAGGGAAGATTCAGGATTGGAGAGGTGTAAAAGGATATCATCCACAAATACAGATAGGGTCAGTTCCCGTTGAGCAATGACACACCCTGAGATCTTGGGTGACGTTTTAATATGGACCAACAAGGGCTCCAGATATAGGTTAAATAAATAAGGGGATAAAGGGCATCCCTGGTGAGTGCCAGAATATAGGAAAAATCGAGATGAAAACATCCCATTACAGTAGACCCTGGCAGAAGGCGAGCTGTATATCGCCTTTATCCATTGAATAAATTTACCTGGAAAACCCATTTTATTCAAAGTAGACCATAGGAACTCCCAGCTAACCCGGTCAAAGGCTTTCTCTGCATCAAAGGCAACTAAAGCCATAGGGATTGGATTCTGAGCCAAGACAAAATGTGACTAAGTGTCGCATGTGGTCCATAGCTGATCTCCCTGGACAAATCCCACTTGTTCATTACTTAACAAAACCCGCCAGACCTGTTTAATTCTTAAGGATAGAATTTTGGTTAAGATTTTGACATCATAATTAAGTAGTGAAATTAGCCTATAATTAGATGGGTCCAAGTTAGACTTATCTGACTTGGGAATTAAGATTATGGTAGCTTCAACAAGGAAGAATCCAATGGTTCAGAGGAGAATATAATTAAATAGTTTAAGGAGAACAGGAGCAATCTCTTTACAGAAAGTTTTGTAAAAGTTAGAGAAGCCGTCAGGCCCAGGAGTTGTCCAGGGCAGGTTATTAATAATGTCCTCCACCTCACTTAGTGTAATAGGGGAAGAAAGTAGATCCCATTGGTGGGTATGCAATCTTGGAAGGGGAACTCTTTCCAGGAAAGCTTCTGCCTCTGATACTGATGGCAAGGAGGCCTTATTGCTATACAAATCCTTATAAAAGTCCTCAAAAACTCTGGCAAGTCTCTTGGGGCAGTTTTGATTGAGCCATCAGTCGCTTTCAAGGCAGGAATTAATCTAGCATTTTCTATCTCCCTTAACCTGAGAGCAAGTAATCTCCCGGGTTTCTCCCCTTGATCAAGGTATCTCATTTTGGATTTTAGTATGGCATATTCTGTTTTTTCTCTAATCAGGTCCTCATATTCATTTCTAAGTCTACATAGATTTTCTAAATCTGTTTGAGAATTAGTAAGAGAGAGGATACCTTCCACCTTTTTTATCTGGTTAGCCAGCGAGACAATTCTCACTTCTCTCAACCTTTTCCTGTTGGAGGCTACTTTTATAAACTCACCTCTAAGAAAACATTTTAGTGAGCACCAGATTAGCTCTTCTCTGGAGATTGAGCCTTGATTAATTTCGAGAAAGGAGGAGATCAAGGACTTGAAGTGTGAGACGTTGTGTTCATCTTTTAGAAGTTGTGTATTGAGCTTCCAAGAGGTATCTCTTTGACCGGGGGGACTGGGAGCAAACTTGATCCATGCCATTGAAACCTATGCTACTTTGCCATGGCTAACTAGGACTATTTCCAATTCTCCATCTTTTCTGCCCAAATGGATGTCTTAGGCTGGCCCATTAAGTTTATGAGAGGCAAGCCCATTTGCAACAACTTTAACCAGTCACACTGCTCTGGATCTGGCTGCACCTACCTCCACATCTGTGGTGATGTCCATGCTCACTGTATTTGCCTGAAAGCTCCTCAATCTCCTCAATGACATCCATTCCTCCATCTACTTGTAGCTTCTACAGAGTCCTACTAGTCTGGATCATTAACCACTGGCCTCCAGTCTCATATCACTGAGAGTGTCAACAACGTCTCCTCTCTATGGATCCCCATAAGTAGATATTACCCTCTTATGAGGTTATTGCTGGTCCCTCCATACAGTCTTCAATTTCTGACACTCAACCACAGTGGACATCATTATCAAAGGCTATCTGAGCAAAACAGTTTTCATTTTGCTTCTAAGTAAAACCTTTTGCCTCCATCCTGTAGCAGACTCAGCCTTAACTTCACCCCTCGCGTTCGGAAACTTCGTAACTATTATCTTCTGCAAACAAATACCATTAATTGGGAAATTCCATCTCAAGGCAAAGCAAGGCAAATTTTATTTTTCCAGGTGCCTAATCCCAGAGGCTCTGGGCACCGTACATTAAGATACACTATCCACATAATAAATAAAACAAAAAAATAAATATAACAATAATATCAGCATAAAATAAATGTGTCCTGTGGTGACACAAGACACTACTAAAAGCAGACATGAAAGCGGGGACCCCTAAGAGATTAAAGGACTAGGTCCGGGAAGGCCTGACTAAATAGGAAGGCCTTGAGGTGGGTCTTGAAAACCTCAACTAAAGATACCTCCCACATATCTGGTAGAATTTAATTCCACAGGATGGGGCCAGTGACACCAAATGCTCTGTTGCTGGCTGTTTTAAGCCTCATCCTGGGAATCACCAGGAGGCCCTTAGAGGAGGAGCGGAGGAGCGGACTGATGCAACAGGTGTAAGAAGGTCTGACAGATAGCCAGGGACCAGTCCATGTAGGGTCTTAAAGGTTAGCAAGCCCACCTTGAAGAGGATCCTCTGCCTTACCAGCAGCCAGTGCAATTCACGCAGCACCAGGGTGATGTGGCAGTATTTTGACTACTCCATCAACAACCTGGCTGCTGCATTCTGCACTAGCTGCAGCTAGTGGAGGTTCCCCGAGACCCCAAGGTAGAGCTCATTACAGTGGTCAAGCCTCAATGACATGAAGGCATGCACCAAGGTGAGGAGGTCCATGAGTGGAACTAGGGGCTTAACCGTGGTGATGTTCCTAAGATGGTAAAAGCTGGTCTGGACAACGGATGACACCTGAGACTCAAATATCAATCTGTTGTCAAAGGTCAAACCCAGGTTATGCACCCAAGAGGAGGCCTTCAATGGTACAGATCCCAGAAACAAACCAGTTTCCATATCAGAGGCCATCCTGTTCCGCCCTCTGTTCAAATCCACCACCAGTGCCTCTGTCTTGTCGGGGTTCAGTCACAGCCAGCTGGAGGCCATCCAGTCACTGATCTCAGCAAGGCAGTTGTTTAGTACTTCCAATGCAATAGATGTCCCAGGTGCAAAGGAAAAGTACAGCTGGATATCGTCAGCATAGCAATGAAAATCCAAGCTGTACTTCCTAATGACCTCTTCCAGGGGCAGCATATGCACAACAAACAGCACTGGTGACAAGACTAAAACCTGAGGTTTTCCACATGTCAGGAGGCTAGGGGAGGAGGAGAAATTCCCCATCACTATCCTTTGTCTCCTATTAGTGAGGTAAGACTCAAACCAGCTGATGACAGAGCTGGTGAGTCCAAAAAATTCCATCAGGTGATCAAGCAACACACAATGATCTACTGTGTCAAAGGCTGAAGAGAGAGAGATCGAGGAGAACAAAAATTGTCCCCTCCCCCCAATCTCTAACCCTGAGGAGGTCATTATGCACCTGAGCAAGTGCAGTTTCCATACTATGCCTTGCACGAAACCCAGACTGGAATGGATCATAGAGGTCAAAGGCCATGAGGTGCTTCTCCAGCTGAAGCACCACAACCTTCTCAACAACCTTCCCTAAAAATGGTAGGTTGGAGATCAAACAGTAATTCGCCTTGACGTCAGGGTCTAAAGATGGCTTTTTCAGAAGGGGACACACCAGTGCCTCTTTCAAGGCATCAGGGAAGACCCTCTCCAATAAAGGGCACCACACAATCAAGGCAAACACTGGGCCAACGGTGTCAACACATCTCATTAAAAAACGAGTCAGCACCAGGTAAAGTCGCAATAAGTGCACTTCAACTTGGGTGCAACCCCAATGACCTCTGACACCTCCACTGGATTAAACTCCCCCCAACTAGGCATAGTGCTCTCCAGTTACCTGAGGCAACCACTGTTGGCCTCAGTAAGGCTCACTTATGGAACACCCTACCAGATGGTGGATACCTTGTCCAAGAAGAATCAAGCAAACTCTTTGCAAAGGGCATCAGAAAGTCTTTTTCAGTTGAAGACAGACTGGGTTTAAGAGCCTGTCCACAGTCTGGAAAAGCACAATTGGTTGATTCTTCCCAGCAGCAATCTCCCTGGACAGGAACTCTGCCTTCTTACAGGTGATTGTCCCCTGATACTCACCATAATGGGTAGGCAGGGCCAGTCTGTCTGCCTTCGGGCCAGACCACCGCCAGCAACACTCCAACCTCCGACCCATAATTTTCATCACATTGAGCTCCCCATCAAACTAGGGGGACCTCAGGTGAGAGGATTTGGGTCGTACATGGGCTGGTGTGAGAGAGTCGAGTGCTGCAGCCATCACCCTATTATAGGTGGTAACTACCTCACTCGAACCCCCTACGCATGCATTACTCACACTAGATAGATCAGCTACTGCCAAGAATCTCTCCAGGGTCAAACCCCTCAAAGGGCAGTAGCTGACCATCTCAGCAGGGGGAGGCCTCTCAGGGGAGGCCACAAATGAGAACTTCACTGTGTAATGATCAGACCAAATGATCCGATTAGTCTTGAGGGTAGTAACCTCAAGCCCCAGTGAGAAAACCAGGTCCAACATTTGACCCCCTGGTGAGACATGGAAGAAACTTCTTGCAACATGCCCAGAGAAGACATAGTCTGGAGGAGGTTGTAACCCAGCCTAGATGATTCATGATCGGCTCAGACACTTAAGTCCCCCAGGACTAAACACCGGGAGGACTACAACATCTCACTGATGATGAAGTCGGCTACCTCCTGTAGGAATTCACCCGGCACCCCAACGGGGCAGTAACTCAGGAGAAATTACAACTGTGCCTGGACCACCACGTGTGGCCACATATTCGAATGAACCTGGCTTTCCCACTGAGTGCACAGAGAAGCCAAGCTCTGATCTAAAGCAGATGGCCCTTCCCCTGCCCCTGCATTCCACTCTGGGGCAGTGCACTACTGAGTACCGGGGGGAATAGCGGCCTCTAAAACTGGGCCAGCATCATCTCCTACCCAGGTCTCAGTGATGCAAGCCAGATCAAATGAGGAAACCAAGTCTGCAATAACAGCGGTCTTGTTCCTGATCAATTTGGCATTGCAAAGCACCACCCTCAGGGGATTGGTGGATAGTGTAGCACTTCTGACTGGTCTGGTAGAAACCCTAGAGACGGAAACCAAACATGTCTCACTTCTTTCAATGGCCCACTGGCACCCAGGGTGCCTTCTGCACTGAAACATCAATCATACCCCCCTCCGTGATGCATGAGGCACCCAGCCACAAACGATCAATGCAGCACCTCTTAATCCCAACCATCTGACAATGACGTGCTGTGGTAGTGGAAACAGAGAGATCAGTAAAGGGCAACATATTGAGCAACTGGGACCCTGTACACTATCCTAACCCACCCCGCCCCACAGTCCTCCTAGACACATAATGTCAACCAGTAAGGCTCCCAACACACACTAACTAACCACAATCACTCTTAAACAGTCACTCCACTAAACAAAAACAGTCCTAACCACTCCACTCACTAGACACACAACTAAATTCTACAAACCCAACAACCAACCCAAAACCCACGCCCACCACCCAAGGAAGTAGCAGAGGCAAAACAGAGCAGATCTGAAAAGGAGAGTTAGAGTCCATGGATCCCTTCAGTCACAGCCCATCTTGTCTGGGCATAGATTATAGTAATAAGTATTATAAATCAAGCAAATAGTTAATTAATCTTCAATCCCTAGGAATTCCTGGTAGGAGGACTCTCTCACAATCCATCACCTTGGGACATGGTCCCAGGAGAAGATACAGAAAGACTGGTGCAAAGAAAAGGCAAGCTTCTCATAAGTTTACCAGTAAGCTGCATGGTCTGAGAGTCCATAGTTTGACACCGCCCCCCTTTTATGATAATCCAGTGGGGAGGAGGGAAAGGAAGGCTGTAGCTGGTCCAGATGAAAAAAGCAGCAGTCGGCACTGATAATAGAAGGTCCAATTCAATACACACTCAACGAACACTCCAGCTGAGAAAGCATTTATGTTCCCCCAGGATATGAGCAGGGAAATTCTCTCTACGCCTGTGTTCTCCTGGGGGAATGTCCATATAACAAACAATACAGCTCAGAACCACCCAGACAGCCCTAGCACCTGATGTTGATCAAGGCGCCTTCAAAGTCCAATCGAGCCGTGGTGTGACAGCCACAGAAACGATGCCCAAACAGACCAAAAAACAACCAAGCAGTCTGAGGACAGTCTTCAGGAGATGATTTTCTCCCAGCTAACCTCTGTAAAATGATGTTCCGTGACCTTCGCATGACCAGCAATTCAGAAGACCAGGGCAGACAGTGGAAGCCGGATCAGACAGCAGTCAGACACTCCCCACAAGCAGCACTCCACTCCAAAGACAGTCGAGAGGTTGGAATCCATGACAACCTCCAAAACAAAAAAAGCTAACTCCTGACTCTATCTCACTTACCCCACCCTGCCTTACACTCCAACCCTAATCTATTTACTAAATTTAAAAACTAAAACTTTGGACTCCCTAGCCAAAAAATGATCCGGGAGATCAAGCTCAGCAAATTCGCTCTCTCACAGGAAAAGTTAAGGAGTAAAAACCCTTTGAGGGGCTAAAAGGTGCTCTCAAAATCTGAGAACTGCAAGGAGCTGGCACAGCTCTGCTGCAATCTTGCCCCTATTAAGCCACCCAAGCGACTGAAACTGCAACATAAAATGTATGTTCAGTGCTCTGCAATTCTCCCTTAATACTTTTGCTGATGTTGAACATATCCCCGCATACCTGACTGTTCCAGCAAGCTTCAAATGTAATATCAGAAACAATTCTGGATCAATTTGGCTCAATACTCATTCCTTTCCGGGACATTCCTTTCAACCTGAAGCAGCTTTCTTGGCATCAAAGAATAACACTCCTGCACATCATTATCAAGAGACTTGGATGATGGACTTCATCAAATGATTCAGAAAGAGAAAGCAGACAGGTAATAAGGATACTGTCCTCTTAGTTTGCCCAGAGGATGGGCAGGTTAGCAGCCGTGGATCCTCAGAGGTTTCTCCAAGGGGGGGGTTCCTCTCAAGCGTGGTACTGGCCACACTCTCTGTAAGTTGCAGGAGGTAATCTTCTTGGGCCTTCTATTCCCTGCATGCTGCCCGACTTCCTCAAAAAAGGGTTGGAATACAGAAAGGCCAAAAGCCTAAACAGTGTACATGAGCACAATTGCTATCCACAACAACGCTGAAATGGGAGGGCTAAATTCCAAAGTTCAGTGTTGGGGAATAGCTCCTCCCACATCCAACATAAAAGCAACCCTCACTTAGTGTGTGTTTGCAACACCCACCTTCTTCCCCAGCATCTTCCTCCTCCAGCACTCAACTCGCCCTTGGTGCTGGGCCTTCTATTCCCTATACACTGCCCAGCTTCCTCAAACATGGGCGTAAATAAAGAAAGGCCAAATGCTTAAACTGTGTACACAAGCACAATCACTATTCTCAACAGCATTGAATTGATTTTAACCATACATTCCTATTTTTCTTTTTCTTATACTTTCCTTCTCTAAAACATCTTCCAATGGAAAACTAAAAAAGGTTCTGCCTAGTGGTCCTGGGGTAGTGCATTGTATTACCCTGTGGAAAACTAAGCAGGTTAGCCCACTTTGAAAGTATCTCCTGCACAAAAGTTGGGATTGCATGGCTGCTGCAGGTGACCACCCAATCTAGAGTGTCACCAAACAATAGAACTGACATCACAGGTTGAACCTAATCAGGGGTTGTGGGAGGACTTAAAAGGGAAAAATACCCTGTCCCATAGAGATGATGTCTGCTGTTCATCCAGCTACTGTCATGGCAGCTGCTGGACAGGGACAGACAGGACACACACACCCCTGTAAAAAAAAATCTGTTGTGCCCCAAACTGTGCCTCAGCGGTGATACATAGCTAGCAATGTAGTCTAAATTTAAATTCCCTGCATGCCCAGACAAGTCTTCTGTACCTTGTCTGTGTTTTGGTCATCCTTAATTTCTGGAGTGGCCACTGCTTGCTCTGTAGCTTGTAACCACCTCTAGAACCCTCTCTTGACCTCAGCCACTAGAGCCATGTCCCATCTAGACCAGGAATCATGGCCAAGCAGACAGGGTCCCACATTAGGATGTAAGATGCAGAAGTAATGAGGCTCAGTGATCTGGAGTAGTAACACCCCTCCCATTGGTCTTGAGCACTGCCAAAGGGAAGACTGCAGCAGTTGAGTAGCAAAAAGGGGGAACAGTGACTGGTAGGATAGAATGGAAAAGGAAAAAAATAAGTGGGTTGGAAGCCCAGCCCAGTGGTGCTGATAGAGTGGGTTGTACTCCACTATTGGGGGGGCTGTTTATGCAGCATGATCCCAGCCCCTTACCAACACACACACACACACACACACACACAACACACACACACACACACACACACACACACACACACACACACACACCTCTCTCTCTCTCCATCTTGGTTCATAGAGTCTGTGGATCAGAGTCAAGGAGAAGAAAGGGTACCTGCACACATCTTGAACCCTTTGGTGGGTGACCATGCAACATCTAGATTCACTCAAGTCAAACAGCTGTGTCAGGATTATGCTGAAAGAGTAGGAGGGTGGGCTAAACTGTGGAAAATAATCCACCCAATTATCAGATGAGGTCTTCATTCCCCAAATTTCTACACCTCAGTGTCTTCTGTGATATTCCCCACCTACTGTGTCCCTTTTGAGCATGTAAGTCTGGGCAGAAACTCAGTACCCATGGCAGGTGGCTTTCTTCAGTGGGTGGGGTCCACCAGGTGACCTGGGCCAGTGGCTCAATAGAGTGAAACCTGTGAGACCAATTAGAAAGGTGTGGGTCAGGCCAGCTGACAGGAGGAAGAGAACAATAAAGGTGAAGAGCTATAAAAGTGGAATTAAAAACAAAGAGGTTTGGAAATGTGGTACAGTAGCCTCTACTGGTAATCTGTGGAATACACAAGTCCATTACAATTTTCAGCAAGCCATTGAATATAGTTGCTGTTATTGAAATATTTAGGCTCTGTCTTGATTTATATGTAATAAGACTGTTTATCATTAGCAAAGAGACAACGCGCAGAATCAGTCTGAAATTAAATCCCATCAGTTCATTCAAATCACCAGCAATCTTGTTGTCTTTCTGTTCCATGACTAGATACTGTATAGCAAGAAATGTATCCAGCATAAAAATAATAAAATGTATTTAGTGAGGGCAAGCTATACTGCCTCTCCAGGATGCAGACAGCTTTGGCTGAGTAATATGGAGCAGAACCCAGAGTCACAGAAGCAGGTATTAAAAGAGAATAGCAGCACCAGTTCTATGGATGGTTAGTGTTACATCTTGAAGAGATTTAAGTTAGGAGCCTGCAGTATGCTAGTAATTTTATCACCTTTGACATTTATGACTACGAGTGCCCTATCAGAATCTGGAGTTAAGACTAGTGGTGTGAAAAGTTTGCAAATTAATTTGCCATTTTCCCTTGATTCTGGGTCAACCTTATAAAGCTTTGAATCGGAAACTCCACTAGGGAAGTTGACCCCAAGGTGAAGTTTGCAATGTACTATTGGACTGCAGGTCTCAGGGTACTGAAATGAATGAGCTGTGTGCCGTGAGAAGGCTATGTTCACTGTGTGACGCTTGGCCAGCTGGTTATGATTATTGTATGATATTTGTAAAATAAAAATACAGTATGGGATTGTCTGACATAAGACAGCCTGTGCTTCCATGGGTGCCCACCCCACAGGTTTCAGTGAAGCTACAGGATATGTAAACTGACCAGGAACCATTTAATTAACTGACTTCCTTCAGAATGGCATTTTATTACCTTTTTATGACATGCCTAGGCTTTTTGAAGTGGAAATCAAATGTGACTTTATGACTTCAGAAACAAGACATCATTATGCTGATTCCTGTTGTTTTTTGTTTAACACATTGGTGCCAGTGTGGGATTGCTAAGTTCAAAGAAAACATGTGTAATAAAGGAGTTATAAATAGGAAATGACTTTTTTTCTTCTGATGGCACCTTATTTAAAATACCTCCTGATAGGAAATCATTTTTGTAATTTTATATTCTAAAAGGAGGAGCTAGATGACTCACAGAAGGGATGTGGAGACACAGAGTTTAAACTCATACTTGTGTCTGAAATGTATGTCATATCATTTTGCACTCTAGAGAGATACAGCTCTCTGATCTAACTTTAAAACACACTTCCAGAGGTAATACCTTAGATAACAAAAATCTAAATGTATTGTGGTAAGAGTTTTGCTTTGTAATTTTCCCTTGTTCTTTTATGTGATTATGAGCTCTTTGATACATTGTTCTGTTTTTACATTTTTCATATTTTTATCATCTTTTAGTAAAGTACATTTTCTTAAGATTCTGCCTGGGTCTCCTCCATCATTTTTGCATGTGGAGTGTCTGTATTTTTAAGTCTGACAACTATTCAAGGGCTTGATGGTGTTACTAAGCTTGGTAAAAGGTAAGAATATATCTAAGGTCTCTTATAGAGTTTTAAGGTTCACTATTTGAATCCCCTCAGAACTTGAGACTAAAGGTGATTTGGACCCAGAAACAGACAGGAGGGTTACCCTGTCTGTTATCTGTTCACACTATTGTGCTCTGGGGTTGGCACTGTAGGAGCAGAGGGCCTGACCTACTGAGTGCATTTGTGATACACTGAAGTTAGTAGGAGGCAATTCTGTCCTTGTGCTTGTCTGAGGAAAAAAAAACATCTAAATGCTTTACAACTGAGCTTTTTGATTCCAAATTGCTCACAACTGGTGCTAGTGTGCCTTGTGCTACTATATTTGTGGTTTTTTTCAGTTTTTAAAGATTATTTAATTTGAAATAGTAATTTATTTTTTTGCTTTGCCTACAGTGAAGCACTGCTGTGTGGGATGGGAGGTGTGGGCAGCCTGTAAGGCATCCCTGAAAGATTTGGACTGTTTTTGACTGATCAAGAGATTTCTTATTTTTTTTTCTTTGATGCAAGCCCTGCATCCACCTTATAAAATCGAGCCCAGTGTGTTACTTTGTTGTATAAAAAATTATATATTTTTGGACAGGGTTTACCAATCAGTTCAGTAATCTCATTTTCATCTCTTCTTTTTCAGGCAGCACTACTGTTCCTCTGGGGAGGTGTTGTCTGCTGCCACTTAGTTTTACTGCAGGCTTTCTTTAATTTAGACATCAGTTTTACAATATCATCTAAATATTGTATATATAAAAAATGACTGGAAAGACATGCTCTGCTAAAGGGACAGGTGCTGGGGAGTCATCAAAAAGGTCAGGATGTTCAGTGGTGCAAAATGGTGTTGTTGCACTTGCTGCAGCTACAAAATGTATGTCGGCAGTAGTGTCTTCTGTGGCTGCAGGAACTAGTAATGGAGTAGTTAGTGGCAGTGGTGGCATTAGTGTGTATAACATTTCTCTGCCACGCCTCTGGAATCCATGCTGGTTGGGGCTGGAGGAGACAGTTACAAAAGAAGCAGTACAACAAGAGGTGGCAAAACGTCAGTCACAGTAATCAAGCAGGAGGTTGTAGTTGGTGTCCCCATGACTGCTGGTGGCACTAGCACTGATCCCCCCTTGATGTTGATGAGAATGTCAAATTCCCAGTGGAAGTGCAGAGCTGGAGCATGAGTCAGAGAATCTTGAGCAGTCAGAAATTACAGAATTAAAAAATGTTGGCCAGTCTGGTGGCATTGAGGGTTGAGGCACTGGATGTCACACCTCACTCCATGCTGGTGACCCGAGTTAGGGAATGGATTCGCAATGCCAGGTGTTGACAGGGGAAAGAGAGGACCAAGAGTCTGGAGGACTGCTTTTCTCTCCTGGGGTGGGTTGGGGAGCTTACATTGCTCTGTACTGGCTCCCAGTGGAGGCCAGGAGCACTAAGAAGGGACACTGCAGATGGGGCCAAGAGAACTAGGGAAAAATGGTGTCTCGACTGACTGAATGATGGCCGCCTGGACCCTTACTACCACAGAGCCCCTGTACAGTCAGGACTGACTTCAGCAGCACCTAGTACCCAGAAAGGTGAGCCTCAAGGCACATTCTCTCCAGAAGGAGAGGACCCACCCGAAGAAGGGATACATCATATTACCCTGAGGGTGGCTGCAATATGAGCTGGAGCTGGTGGCGGGGGTTCCCAGGGAAGGTGAGAGCAGTCCCTGGCAGCCAGAAGGAGAGGCTGGATGAGACATAGGGGTGCATAAATAGATAATGGGAAAAAAATGTGGCTGCTGGTAAGAAGAGAGAGCTTGAATAATGTGATGCTGATGATGCAGGTCAAGAAGAGGATTTCAGTGGCTGTGGGGATGATGATGATGGTATGGATCCCCTATAGGAGCCTGAAAAGAAACAGAAGAAGCGTGGTGCTTCTGATGGTGGTTTGGTCCACCTTGTATATCTGTACATTCAGTTATATGGCAACGTATTCTGTCTGACCAATCAGCAAGAAAAACAGCTGTACCTCTTATTACATATACAGATGTCAGGGGAGTTGCCAGGCTGTAGCCTGAAGGCCTATGCCTTCATTTAGATTTTAAAAAAAATTACAACTACAGTAAATCTACCTTAATTTAGCTGGCCGTGGACCAACTTGCTTTGCACAGCATGTACTGATGCTTGGGCCTTCAGGTTTTGAAATTTTGGCTACTCCTCTGGCCATCACCCCATGCTGCATGTCACAGAGTATCTGATATAGGCATAACCAGTATTGCTGATCAGGGTGAGAGCGAGTGAGTCTGAAAAACAGATTATACCAATATGAAGAAAGTACAAGTTACAGCAACTGATGATCATATTAATGGCAATTCCTTACTATATAATATGATTATGGATATAGTAAGTGGTGTTTATTACTGTTTCACAGGTTTGTATCACACTGGTTTGTCAGAAAGAACTGCTCAGCTGTGCTTTGCAGTCCTCTTGCCCAACCAGCATAAGTGACACTTGTGAAACTTTAAGAAACACCACTTTCTATATCCCTGGTCATATTATAGCCATGTTCTCTCCAATTCCTAAATGCATTTTTCCTCCTAGTGATGAGCCCATTACACCCAGTAGCACAAAAGCTCATGCTGAAGCTCTCAAAACATCATGAAAAATGCCAACAGCTCTAATAACTATTTTCACCCCTTCCCCTTCCCCTGTCTCACACCCACCATGTTGAATCAAGGGTTTTCAAATTCCTACTTTTGGATTCCTAGATACTTTTTCCTGATGATGAAACAGTCACTGTATGTCAGCTATGTTAAGTTTGAATTATCAGGAAAAAAGGGAAGGTCTCTATGATGGTAGCTCAAGGGAAAGAGCTGGGCCCATGGTATGCACAGGATCAATTTCAGTCAAAAAGAGCTTGCTCACAATTTGGAGGAAAAAAGCAATCTCACTTCAGTTGGTTTGCAGGATAAAGTACCGAGTTAATATGCAAACGTAACAGCAAACATGCTTCCCTACTGCATACGTTTCACGCTTTACCTTGCGCTTTTTCAAAACCAAGACTGATGGCAGCCTTTAGACACTGGTGGGCAACACACACACACCTAAAGTTCCAACACTTATTACACTGGACTCAACATCAGAAGCAAGCAGGTGCAGATACAGGGGGTAATTCATCATTAACATTACCCAAGGCAGCCAGAAGTGGAATGGAAATAGCTCAGGTGGAGGAGGAGGGGTGACCGAAGAGGACTACAGAGAGGAGGAGGAGTCTGTGAGACTGTCTTAAGAGTGGGTGCAGTAGCAGTGGGTTGAGTTGTAATACCAGTCCTAGGCACTGAACAAAATGAATGCCACTACAGAACCCCCCCCCAAAATCACTACTTTCATTTGAACAGCAAATGTGAATCCCGGAAAAGAGTCAAATATTACCCCATCAACAATGTCATTATGACAAGTCCAGCTCTTTGATAGCCCAGCACCAAGAAAGTTCCAGCCTATGCTGCAAAGCATGTTTGAGAGTCACTAAATATACAGTTGCAGCCAAAGATATCCTGGAAGTGACTCTTTACATATATCATAAAATATCTGAAATTATGTGAATATATCTATGGCTGCAAATGTATGCACCAAATCATGTCATTTCATGTGAGCTAATTGCAGCATTAGCGGAAATGCTAGTTGTTAATCTCTTACTATTCTCTGTTGTGGATAATGTTTATTTTCAGAGATTGATGGCCGATGTTTGTCCCAAATGTCAAATTCCATCCAGAACTTAATTCTTTATGTGTGCCATTCCAGAACTGTATGGGACCATGTCAGGTACAGTGATCCATGCCACGTAGTATTCAGCATCACCATACTTACATCTGAGAATGGATATGTGGACCAGCAGCCAAACAGCTAGTAGCTCCTATCAGTGCATTATAGCACATTTGGCACAGGTGCCTGGGGTAATATTTTACTCAGGACAGTGCAGAAATTGCAGCAGGCCCAATTACAGCAATAGCAACACTCCAGGTTTTCAACAGTATGCCTCAGTGACAATGAAGAGTGTCAGTGGTTCAGACACGGGTCAGAAAATGTCAGCATTACTCCTGACAGAGACTGATGAGTGACTTCACCCCCATTCACTGAAAGTGGATTTCACTGTGAGCAGTAATGGCTCCAACATAGTCAAACACATAAGACATGGTGGGTTTCTCAGTGTGCCATGCCTAGTGCATGATCTTAATCTTCTTGCTCAGAAGTTGCTAACGTATCCTGATATAAATTGTATTTTAACAGTAGCCCATCACATCCGTGCCCACTTTTCCCATTCCAGAAAGGCCTGTGACCTATTGCAGCACCTGCAGAAACAGAAAAACACTGCCTCAGCATCACATGAATTTTGAAGTTATCACAAGACAGATTACTCTGTATATGACAGAATGCTTGTACAAACAGTATAAGACCATCTTAGAGTATCTGCTGATACATACAAGCCCTGTCAGTACTAGAGTATTCATGTCCCTAACAACAAACCAGTAGTGATTAATGGATTACCTGATCATGATTCTCACACCATTTGAACATGCAGCATAGGCTGTGAGTGGGGATACTGCATGTATCAGTCAGGCCATATCACTTCTACATGTGCTGAGGCAGACTCTGTTAAATGTACAGCAGGTGCTGGGGGCAGGTGATGATTCTGGAAGCTGTACCTTGATGAAACACACACTCCATGTATCAGACTGCAAATTGCATTTCTGACATTGTGCAGTCTGCAGATTTTGGGATTGCCACCATGCTGGATCCACATTATAAACATGACCTTACATCAGTAACTAAAGGTGAAGTAATCAGGTACAAAATTTGTTAGGCCATTTAGTAAGAGGGGTACATGGGGACAGATGCAACTATCTCAGTTATTGAAAACACAAGCTGAACCTCACCAGGGTGTTGCTGCTACCACTTTGCATGTGAAACCAGATGACAAAACATCCAAGGTAAAAGAAAGAATCCCAACCAATTCACTTTGGGATGTGTTTTATCAGGAGAGATTGGAAGACATGGAGGAAGAGGAAAAGGAAGAGGAGGTAGATGAGGCGGCAGGATTACATGCAGTACAGTGCATGGCTGGTGCCTGTTTAGCTGACATTAGGCACCTTATTATCATTTATGAGCCTTTCATTTACTGGAGTAACAAGCTCACTGATTTGACGGCACTGACCTCAGGATCAGAAAATACCTGAGTTGCCCACACTTGAGTGTCAGTGATGAGTGTGTCTTCAGTTCAGCAGTGGCCATCTTGAGGAATACACAAGT
This sequence comes from Neoceratodus forsteri, assembly GCA_016271365.2. Lineage (NCBI taxonomy): Eukaryota > Metazoa > Chordata > Ceratodontiformes > Ceratodontidae > Neoceratodus > Neoceratodus forsteri. Next base: position 737,406,974 of record CM057454.1, read on the forward strand.
CTGTCACCTAAACATGTTGGCATACTGGCATTTATTAAAATGAATGCAAGGCAAATTCCATTACACACAATAATCTCGGAGTCCCACCCATATGATAGTAGTGGTGGTGGGGGAATTTGAACATGATGACCATGGTGTTGGTAGAATTTGAAAATTGCCATCTTCTGAGGTGCATGAAACACTGATGGATAAAGAATTCCCATTTGGGGACAACTCTAGTCTGGAAGACTGTGAAGACTGCTTCCTCAATGATGAAGCCTAAAGCTCTGTATACAGTCCTGTCCTCCTCACTAAATCCTTTATTTCACATATAATTTTTTTCAGTGCCATTTAACTTTTTTTCTCAAGTTGTACTGCTGTTCTGTATGTGTGCATTACCATTTGCCAGTACTTTTGATGACTCTCCTTCTTTTACATTTGCAGTGTCTGAACAATACATATTTACTCAGAGAACTTCATCCAAGCTGGCCATGACTTTCTGCTTCTATGTGATGCCTACAGGAAAGCCAGGACTATTTAACACTGTGTAAATGCAAACAATAACCTGGGCCAGTGCCTCAATTTGATGCCCCCACATTTACTACTGTGAGAACTTACTACCATGCCTGCCACCACTAATAAGATGCTCTGTCCTCTGCTCTGGCCACTGCTTACATCTGATGCCTCCATAAGCCTGGACTCTTAACCCAATATAAATGCCAGATGTGACTGGGTAACCCCTGTCCTTGGTGAGGTGCCCTGGTAGGGAGAGATGTGGGTCTTTCCTTGCCCCTCCATTAACCTACCTTATGCCTATGTTGTATAAAGTACATGGAAGGAATAGATGAAAGTGCTGGAGTGCTTTAAAAACAGTTAAAGATTAAAAGTGCTAGCTAATAAAGTGCAGGGATATGTTAAATGATATGGTTAAAGTACCAGAATAGTGCTTTCTGTACAAAGAAAGAAAGTAAGAAATATAAAATGCATCTGTGCCTTTAATTGCAGTAATAATAAAATATAGAAAGGGAGCCACTGAGTAAGGACCCATCTGTATTGTCTGTTTTCTATGGTTGCAACCTCTATCTTCCTTTCTAGTGCAGCTATCCCTTTCTTTCTTGGTTGGAGGCAGGCCACCTCTAAGCAGCCCCCCTTTCATTGTCTAAACCCTCTTTCAAGTTCTTTTCCTTCTGGGTCCAGGTAAAAAGGTTCATGCAAGGGAACCTTGTAATTATAAACTAAAACATAAGTGGCAATATGTGTTTTACTTATTGGCTAGTTAAATGAGCCCAGGATTAAATAAACCAGTAAACAGCATTCCCTTTCCCTTTACTTTATTATGCATCCTGTGCTGCCTTGCTAGAAATACAAAGATAACATAAGTGGGATATTACTAAGATACAGTATTATTAGATGCTCTGTTATCAAGTAGCAGTATTGCTGGGTCAACAGCTTACCTCAGGTTAATTTGCTGGTGTGTAAACAGTCCTGCAGAGGGTAAAAAAAAGAGAGAGAAAATATACTGTTTGGTGGCCTGATAAGCTGCAGCCTTCTCTGCAGCAGGCTAGGGTGTCGGCTGCACAAGCTCTTCTTCTGCACTCAGTCTGTTGCTATAAGGAAGCAGAGGCCCCTAGAGGCCTATATTTATACAGATTCTAGCTGCTTTAATTATTGATTGAGGGAGGAGCTTACAGTAATTAAAAATATAATCAAGCATTTAGAGTCACTTTCTAACCAGGATTATGGTGTGTAATAAAGATGTTGGAAAGAAATAGTTATTAAAGTAATAAGGCTTAAAAGCAACTTTTTGTACTATGTATAGGAGCAAGTTGTGAGCCTAGAAACTCAAAAATGTACTAAATTGGAAATGAATTGATGTCACATGACAGTGATGTCATTGATAAAAACATATATAAGCCTACCAGTAGGGTGGATTTATTAGATAAGGCGTCAGTCTAGAACTGACTGTGAGAGGTGTAAGACCTTAAGTTTAGAAGGCTTGTGTCTACACCCTAGACAGCATTGATGTTATTGACTTAATGACAATTTTCTTATTTTCTGTTCTGAATAATTATCATTTTATGCTACAAATAATAAAATGATAAATGCCAGCCTGGCATTTTTTATGCACTGATTTTGATGTCTGCTTGCTAATTGTCTCCTGAACAACAACCCTGCTACACCAGACACAATTCATGTGAACATACTGTTTGCCTCACCCATGCTTCATCCTCTCCTCCAATAGCCTTCTCAGGTGCAGATCTACAAACAACATGGGACACTACCTTCATTTGGTGCTTCCATGTTTACTACTGAGGAAACTTGCTACTGTACCTGCCACCACTAATAAGATTAGCAAGCAATGTGAGAAGGCAGGAGGGAGGGCTGGAGGTATACTGGGATGCATAGGGAGAGGCATCAGCAGCAGAAAACAGGAAGTTGTTATCCCCCTGTCCAGACAGTTGGTGAGACCCCATCTGGAGTACTGTGTCCAGTTCTGGAGACCCAATCTCTGCAAGAACATAGACAGGATAGAGGCAGTCCAGAAGAGGGCAACTAAAATGGTGCAGGGTCTGCAAGATAAGCCATATGAGGAGAGACTAAAGGAGCTTAATATGTATACCCTTGAGGAAAGAAGTCGGGGGGGACATGATAGAAACTTTTAAGTACCTCAGTGGAATCAACAAAGTCCAAGAGGGTAGCATCTTTCAGAAAAAAAAACATGCAAGAACAAGGGGACACAATTTAAAGATAGAGGGGGCGGTTCAGGGGCAATGTAAGGAAGTATTATTTCACAGAGAGAGGGTAATGGATGCATGGAATAGCCTTCCTGAGGAGGTTGTGGGGTCTAAAACTGTGGAAGAATTCAGGAATGCATGGGACAGATATAAGGCAATTCTTGTGGGGGTAGGAAGAAATAGGCTGTTGGTTAACTAGGATCTGCGGCCTATCCTGTAGGTAGGGAAATGGGCAGACTAGATGGGCCAAGCGGTCCTTATCTGCCATCAAAGTCTATGTTTCTAACATGCCCCATCCCCTCCTCTGGCCACTACCTCCATCTTGTGCCTCCACAAACCTGGACTCTTAACTTGGCATAAATGCCAGATACAGTTCATGTAAACATGTTGCCTTGCATGCCCCATGATGTATCCTCTCCTTCTCTGTCCTGCTCAGATTCACATCTGCAAACAACACAATGGGACACTGCCTTCACTGGATGCATCCAGACAAACCTGGACTCTTGGCACAGCATGAATGCATGCCTCCTCCTCCAAAAAGCAAGACATCACCGCCTCTTTCTTCACATCTGGGACATTGTCATGCCAGTATATGGCATGGCCATCACTAATAGAACAGTAAGTATCTAACCATTTTTTTCTTTTCATTTTCCTTTTATAGGTACATATGACAGGGAAGGAGTGGCCTAGCATGCAAATGGTGTCAGTCTTATGTTCACAGGTCTACTCTCCTGCTGACTCCTCCTAAGCAGCAAACAAGCCGCCTCCTCCTCTCTCATCTCTGGGGCACTGTTGTGCCAGTACACAGCATAACCATCATTAATGTGACAGTAAGAATTTTGCAGCATTTTTCCTTTCTTGTCTGCACAAGTGACAGCTTGGAACAAATAACGGAAATACCATGCTGTCATCATTGCGGTCATCTGACAAAAAATAATTTCTCTGATGTCTTGACAGGTGACACCTGGGAGTGGACAATGGACATACTGTGTGGCCACCATAGTGGCTAACTGAGGAAAAATACTAACAGAAGGAAAGAGGAAACACTAAAAATGAGAGTGAGAGTGATAGCAATAGCAACACTGAAGAGGTCTGACCTCATTACTGAGCAGCAGAAACAACCAAAGGTTGATGAAGAAAACTGGGTGGGCATTGAAAACAGTTGATTATACATAGTGGTCATCCCTATGTATTATTTGACTAGAAATGGAGAAATCTCAGAAGAGAAAGCTGATTTCAGGGTCATTTATCTCTTGAAGAGGTGGTGATTTACACTACAAAAAATTTAGTTTACGTTAAATGGACCTTGTGTCTGAAAATAAAGTAGAATATTTAAAGAAAATTAATGAGCTGCGTTTAACACAGAGACCTGTTTGAAGAGAAACAATAATTTCTCTCATGTCTTCACAGATGACAGCAGGGAGTGGACAATGGATATTCTGCATGGCCACCATAGTGACCAACTCAGGAAAAATAATTTCTCTCATTTCTTCACATGTGACAGCTGGGAATGGACAATGGATATACCATGTATCCACCATAGTAGTCAACTGAGGGAAAATGATCTCTCTCATGCCTTCACAGATGATAGCAGGGAATGGACAATGGATATACCATGTGATCAAAACAGTGGCTATTTGACTAAAGTCTAAATAATGTTCTCTTATCTTGTCTTCACAGGTTTCCTGTCCTACTATCTCCTACAACAAGCAAGACTCATGTTCCAGTTCCTTCCCCTTCTCCTCCTCATACTCCTCCTCCTCCTCTTTCTCTCCATGTCTGGGGCTACATCATGCCATTTCAAGGCATAGCAATCACCAAAGCAATGGTAAGCATCCTTTCCTATAGTTTTTTTTTTCCATTTCCTTTTTTAAATTTTATTTTCCTTTCACAGGTGCAACACACTATGAATTGGACTAGAGACTAAATAATTTCAGCCTTGCCTTCATAGGCCTCCTCTCCTCCTGACCTCATTAATGTCTTCCCCTCCAGTAAGCAAGCCACCACCATCTTCTCTCTGCCAGCTCATGGATGTAGTTAACTTTGCTGAATACACCTCAACAAAACAGTACTGCTACAGTTAATATAATATATCCTTATCAGATGCAAAGAAACTGCAGCAGATACTACATCAGCATCAGCATGCAGCAGAAGAAACCCCTCAAAACATTCACACTTTGTCTTGCTGCCAATGGCCACCTATTCAGCTGCTGAAAATGTTTGTCTATGCTATTGAAATTATCATTACCTGACACTGCAAGCAACAACATCCTTCCCGACCTATATAGTGCAGCCGCAGCATATAGCATCATAAATAATTTCTGGTTCTCTTGAAAAAAATGTTGGGACATGACAATACTATATATTGTACATTTATGGGCACTCAGTACAAGCAGTGCTGTAGAAGAAGAATGAAATAATGCAACAGCATCCAGATAGCAGCATAAGTAATTTTTGGGTCTCATGAGAAAATGTCAGGAAATGTGATAATTTCATATATTTTGCATTTATGTACACTAACATGCTTTCAGTACAAGTGGTGCTGTAGAGGGAGAATGACAGTGCAGCAACAGTAGCAGCATATAGCAGCATAAAAAATGTCTGGGTCTTGAGAAAATGTCGGGGAAATGACAACTTCATATATTTGTGCATTTATCTGGACTAAAGTGCTTTCAGTGCAAGTGGTGCTGTACAGGGAGACTGACATGGTACAGAAGCAGCAGCATGTAGCATAAATAATTTCTAGGTCTTGAGAAAATTCCAGAAATACAGAATTTTACATAGTGTGATTTTATGTGCACTACAGTGCTTTACAAGAGGGGCTGTGAAGGGACTCAGTCCAAGAGGGAGACTGACACAGCACAGCAGCATATAGAAATTAATAATTTCTAGGTCTTAAGAGAATTTCAGGAGATAAGAATTTTATATAGTGTTATTTTAAGTGCACTACAGTGCTTAACATGAGAGGCCATGAAGGGGCTCAGTCTGAGAGAGAGAGACCACAGTTTAGCAGCAGCAATGTATTGCAGCATTAATAATTTCTGGGTCTTGAGAGAATTTTAGGAAATGAGAATTTTATATACTATGATTTTATAATAGTGATGTGTGGAGAGTGCACAGCCCTGCAGCAGAAATCAACTGTACATGTAGTGAACACTTGGGGGGAGGGCAAGAGGGAAGCACCAAGTGAGGCTGATAGTGAAAATGCCGACCTCCCCCACAGCAACGGCACAATACCAATGTCTGTATTGTGCTGCCCATGCAGCAAGTGTATTCTGTGGGGGGCTCTGCCTTCCCCCCCACACCTCCCTGACTTTAAGATTCTCAACTCCAGGTCAGAGTTGGTCCAGGCAGGGGCAGATCACTGGCAGAAACTGAAGCACCAAAAAAGGGCCATTACAGCAAATGTCGCCGTAATGGTCTTTTTTTGTGTTTCACCGTCGGGGTGTCGACCTGAAGGGGTGCACCGGTGCAAGAGAATGTTTGCATATTATGCTTTTCAAATGCACTTATACCATGCTGCTTTTCAACAAAAACAGTAACAAGAACAAGAAAATGAAAGCTCAAGGACTGCACAATTAGAAATAAAAGAGAACATTACAAGACAAATCAGAAACTTTTTTTTTTTCATTTTTCGGGAGGCACAGAGCTGACAAAAACAGAATAGAGAGGATAGAGATAAGACTATAGATACACCAGTCACAGTAAGTAAACAAGAAGATATCAGAAATTATAGGAGCACTCAAATCAAGATTCAGGATCAAGAGAGGAGAGGACAAAGTAAGAGATGAATTAAAAAGACTTCAAATTTTGTTTTACAGCTTTAACATGTTTTTGCCAACAAAAGAAGACAAAGAGATGATGAGAGGAGGAGACAGGACAGAGGAGAGTGTCTGTATAATGTATATGGCCTCGATAGTACTGAAGGTACACCACAACTATGGAGAGCTGCCATTATCTTAAGAAGTAGAAACTGTTTTTCAAGAAGCATCTGGAGCGTAGCCTCCATGGACACAACCCTGCATCTGAGGTCCATCATCTCAATGCATAGTTGCACCACCTAAGCTCACATGGAAGACACCAGAGGAGGGGGAGGGGGAGAAGGATCTGCAGCTGGGGTTTCAGGTGCTTTACTCTGTAGCACCCTAGTCTGGCTGCAGGTCCCTTCCCAGTCCTCTCCACACCTTCCTCCAGCAACTGGGCACTTTGTTGCCTCTTCCTGTGCTACTCCACCATGGCACAAGAGGACCACTAGGAGTTCTACCACCTCCACCCTTTTTTGGCCAGCTTCCAGTGCTCCTCCCACTCATGCTGGTACTTTGTATTCAGGTGGGCGTGATGCCCAGTAATGCCTAAGTGGGTGCCTCTTTTTACACACAACAATAATACTACAAATTTTACATTTTACAATGCTGTTGCTGGCATGGTTAATGTAAAAAAAAAAATCATAAACAAGGGACTTGAGCTGCCATAGGGATGTTCATGTTTTGGGAGTTCCTCTTCATCATCGACAGCCAGAGGAAGGGGTTCCATGAGAGGGGCTGAGCTTCTGCACTGTGTTCTAGTGGCAGAGGCACTGGGACATTGGGAGCATTAGGGGCACCATTTGGTGCTGCTGCTGTACTGTGAGAGGGGGCTCTACCATCAGATAAAGCTGCTGCTGGAAGGCAGGGGTTCCATGGGAGGACACTTATCCTCTGCACTGTGTTCTGGAGGCAGAGGCACTGGGACATCAGGAACAATGGGGGCACCACTTGGTACTGCTGCTGCACTGTGTGTGTGTGTGCGTGTGTGGGGGGGTCTACTATCAAGTGAAGCTGCTACTATACAAGGATTATTCCTGCCCCTTTCTCCAGCACATGAGGCTGTTGCTGCCATCATGATGTTCACTGTAGATATATTGGATGGCATGTTCCATCCATTAGGCATCTCTCTCTTCCCCTTACTTTCAGTCCAGCTCCTCCAAACACTCTGCTCTCCACTTATTTTATGTAAATAAAACAGAATGTAATAATAGAAATAGACAGTAAATACAAAGAAAGTGAAGAAAGGAGACAGAAGAAAAAGAAAAAATCAAATTATTAAATATTAGCTTATCTGAAAACACAAGTCAAATAAAAATACAAATATAAAAGGATGCAGAAATAACTACAGAAATAATAAACAAAATCAGACAAAAACACAACATAAACATTCCTAACAATATCTAAGGTAAAGAAAAATCACAAATGAATGAAGAGAAATCTAAAACGATTGTTTTGAATGGTTTTACAGAATCTAAAAAAGCAGCAGAACTGTCTCCTTCCACTAACATACACAGACTACAAAAACAACAGTGAAGGACGCTGTGTACACAGAGCTGTACCATTTGACATGCAGAAACTGCTGCATGTGACCAAGAAGCACTTGTCATCAGTCTCCTCGGTCTGAGAAAACTTCACTTTAAAAGTGAAGTGATTGGCAAAGTTAAGGTGAAGTCCAAGTGAAGTGAAAGCAGACAAATTGTACAGTAAAGGGTATACATACATGAAGCCATTCTAGTCATTCTCTAGTTAAGACAAATGAGAAACAAAACTGAGCAGTTCTGGCACACAAATGATATGAGGAAACAGCACTCATAACCATAAGAGAAGCAATAACTGCATGTATAAACATGTTCTAAAACAGCTATTGTACTAAAACAATATGCCTTAAAAACTATGTTTTTCTACAGCAATGTTAAACTTTATTTGCTGTTTTTCTAAATTTTTCCTGTTTTTTGTTTGCTAAATAGTCAGAGAATACAGTTCTTACTTCACTGTGTCTTTGAGAAAGACTAACTGTTCCCAACTGACCTCACAATCATGATATTTGTTAATATCACAGACTGTTGTCATGGTAAATACTACAGTATGATGCAATAAGCACAGACACTGTGAGGTCAGTTGGGGTCAGTCAAATGCTATTTGTTTTGTATACTTTTACAATAAGCAAACAAGTTGTGCTATAAACTTGGGAAAGGAAGACTGAGAATGAAAGACGTATTTTCTGGTTAACTGCAATTGCTGAAACATATTTATACATGCTGAAATGCAGATTTGCTCTTTAAAATATGCTTCTTTTAGAGTAAGAGAAATTTGGAAGCCCCCATTTGGTGAGGCTTGCCTTGACTCCAGAGAGCCCAACAATTTAAGCCTGCCACCACAGTGCTCAGCTCCGGCCGCTGTGGGCTTTGGACTACTTCAGTGAGGGGTTGAATGGTGTAACGAGGAGGAGGATTTCTTCGATGTGTCCTGTGCCATTATTGTACGGCTGTTACATGCTGCTAATGGAGGTGTGTGGACTACTTCAGTGAGGGGTTGAATGGTGTAATGAGGAGGAGGATTTCTTTGATGCGTCCTGTGCCATTATTGTACTGCTTTTCCATGCTGCTGATGGAGGTGTATGACCAGCACTCACAATGACTGGGGAGTGGGGAGTCACCCAAGCAGATGCCCCAAACCAGCCTGAACACTTGTGTGTCCATGTATGACAGGACTGGGGGTCGGTTGAATGCATTTAGGGCAGAAACCTTTTTGAAGCTGGACTTTATGGAACAATTTCCTAGAGAATTTCAATAAAGGCAGCCACCTTAGCTACAGTACCCGTTAATCCTTAGACATGGCAGCAAGTGTCAGTAAGTGGCATTTCAGCCAGTTAGGATTCTGCAGCTTGCCAGGGAGTCCGATGGGTTCCAGGGACACTGGAGGACTTCAGTATTCCACCCAGGAGTGAGGTGACCAATCTAGTGTCAAAACATAGCCACACAGACCCTTTCTTAGATTGACAGAGGTATTCTACCAATCAGAGGAATGCCTATTTGTCACAAGTGTGAAGAATGTTCAAGCAACAGTTCAGTCTGCTGCAGCCTGCCAGAGATTGAGGAGGAGATCAAATTTAAGAAAAGGTTGTACTTGTACAGCCAAGAAGGAGGAGAATACATGTTTCAGGAGAGACACCACAACATGCAGCTGAAGACAAGCAGCTATGAAAGAAAGCCACCCTGTAAAAATAACTTTGTGGGGCAGTAAACCACTTTGTGGAGCCATAAAAGCATAGGGGTTAAGTCATAAGCTGGAGGTGGATAATGTGTCATCAGAGAGGGTCCACAGAGCCATGATGACCCTGAAGGTAAACAAATCTCTGCTGCCTTATGGACTACACCCTAGGATTCGGAAGGAGCTCAGTGGGCAGCTGGCACAGCCCTTGTCAGATATCATCATAGTGTCTTTCTAAAACAAACTAGCAAATGATACATGGCCTGCAGCACTGCAACCAAAGTGCTAAGGTGTATTGGAAGAGATTTTAATAACAGAAGAAAGAGGCAATTCTACTGTACCTCAGTAAACATCACTGGTGAAACCCTGTTACCCTGTCTGGAATACTGTGCCTAGTTTCAGATCCCCCACCCCCACCCCCACCGAGGACAGACAGAGGCAGGCAGAGACACTATAGCTCTGAGTAACCAAATGATTCAGGGCCTACAGGGCAGAGTTTATGAGGATTTGCACAGGTCATTTATCATGTAATCTATGGAGGACAGAAAGGAGATGGGTGATATGATGGAGACCTTAAGCTCCTGAAAGGAATAAATGAAGTATATTGTGAGGAATTGTTCTGCAGGACTGGCAGATCAAAAACAAGAAGACATACTGTAAGTGGAAGCTGGTGGTGGTGGTGGTGGGGAAGGGGAGATTCAGGAGCTATGTGAGAAAGTTTTGCTTTATAGAAAGAGAGAGAGAGATTGAGCCATGGAATAGCCTATTGGCAGAGGTGGTGGGTACAAAGCACATAACTGGTTCAAGCACCTCTGGGAAAGAGTAAAGGGCTAAATTTATTTGAAAAGTTTGATCTGTGGTTCAGTGGGTGGCTACCAAATACCACCCCCTGCCTTACATAAGCCACACACTCACACACCTTCTCTGCCTAGTGTTTTTCATATTTGGTCTTACTTCGGTGCTGTCTCACTGCTTCTCTGCCATTTTGTTTTGTGTGTCTCTCCTTGTGTCTCCTGTCCATTTTACCTCTGTCGATTGCTCCTTGTTCTGCTGTTTCTGCTGCCTTTGCTGCTGCTGTTGTACTTTCTATGATGTGCTGGTTCCCTTTGTTCCACTACTCGCCCAGTTTTTGTTTCCTTTGTTTTTTTCCTGGTTTCATTTACTGTGCTTTGCTTTTCATTTTTGTGATGCTGTCTTTCTCTTTGTCTCTCTCTCTCTCTCTCTCTCTCTCTGGCGCTTGTTCTGCTGCAGTGCCTCACCCCCATTCATATGCAGTTTTACTCCTGCTGCCTGTAGTCTGTGGCTTCCTGCTGCTTGTCTGTCCCTCTTTTCTTTGCTTTTGATGTCCTGTTGTTTGTATTTCTTTCAGGCCTCCTTTCTCATCCTAGTTCCCAGCTTCCTGCTTTCCTTTACTGGCCAACTGTCTTCTTTCCCTGGGAGATCCAGCTACAGCCTTTTTTTTTGCTTAGTTCTTCTTTTGGATGTCTTTCTTGCAGCCTTCATTTGTATTCCATGATGTTCCTGGTTGGTGCCTGTCTTTTATTCATCATGTTCAGGTATTCCAATGGTGTCGCTGTCCCTCTCAGCCTCCTACAACATGTTGTAGTGGGTGCCAGATTCAGAGGCCTCTCGTTTGTTCAGTAGTTCTTTGTTGTTCACTAATTCCTATCGCTCCTGGGATAAGTGACATAGTGGTAGTCCAACAGCCTATAGGAGCACAGTCATGTGCCTAACCTAGCTTGTACTTGAAACTGGTCCCATCCTCATAGCATCGCTTAGGATGCTAGGGGTCATCCACCCATAGTGGTTACTTCCCCTGGACAGGCTCAACACCTTGAGATCCACTCAGACCCATTCATTCATTCATTCATTATACGGGCATTACCAACCTTCTTGCTGAATGCAATAGAGTCTAGACCAGTATATAAATATTGTTTGAGGTCTGTATCTTGGATCTCATATCAGATTCCAAAAAGCAGATTGAGTCTGTGTGATAAGATATTGGCAATAGCTCTACCCAGAATATGGGATATAATATCTGGACAACTAAAAATGAATGCATTACTGCCCATGTATAGGTTTCAAGCATCATTATCTTGTCTTTATCATAAGTATTGTAGCTGCTATGGATAAATTAATAATTATTTTAACTGAAACGTGCTACATTATCTATATTTAAATGTATGTCTTTTAATGTATTATTATTCTTTGTATGTCAAGTATGTTAAGTTATATGGATTTTGTCTTATGTTTATTGTTGGATGCATTTAGAAAAGAGATATTTATCTCAATATGTTATCCAATAAAATTTGATTTGATTTGAAACTCATCTAATCCTCCTTGTTATCCTTTCCATTTCTCAGCCTCGAACCTCATGATCACTTACTCCATCAGTTCTTACCTAGAGAGGATACGAATTCTGGGCAGTCTGCCATCCATTAAATTTTTCACAGGAAGCCTCCATGAGATCTCAGTTCTGCATTAAAGAACGGACTTTTCCCAAGCTGATGTCCGCACATTGGTTATTGAAGGCCCATGGTGTCTTCCTCTGCCAGAAAGCAAAAACTGTTTGATTTGTATCTCATAGCAGTAACAGCAAATCAGCTTCACTTTCACCACCAGTACCTACACCTACTGTCTGTTGAGAGTTAAATCACAAGTATCCTGGGCTGCTCTGAATGATGCCTTGTATCACAGGCACTGTGTCAGACTACGTGCCCTACCTGTTTCACATGAAGTCATTTTGTGAGTACTTGAAGACCTCTAATTGTTTAGTAGTTCTTTGTTGTCTTTGCTGTTCAATCTTCTGTCCATGCCAAAATTCCCATTCACATTTTTTTTTTATATTTTTTATTATTATTAATGTGGCATACAGTATACATATAATAAGCAATTTCAAAATCATTATTATACATCTTGGAGTAGTCAGAAGAAATTATAAGAAAGAGAAAAAATATATAGTGACCAGCTTTAAAAAAGTAAACAACAAAGAAAAAAAAAACGCTGTCGAAGAATTTAGTTAAATTACGAGAGAACGTAAAACAAAAACAGAGTATATCTTAAGATTCATATTTCTCTTTCCTTTTTTCTTTTAATTGTGTGGATCATGAGGCATGAGGGGTATTTATCTTAATAGATTTAATACTGCATTGGACTTCAGAACTTTTTCAAATTGTGCCCACATTTTATTATAATAACTTAATTTATTGGCCAGAGCATAGTGACCTTTTTCCAATCTATGAGTCAAAATCATGAAATGTAACCATATAGGATAGTTAGGGGGGCCTGGGGCCTTCCATCTTAACAATATACATTTGAAGGCTAGGATGAGGCCCAACCGCAATAACTTTTGAAAAGGTTTTGTGATTCTTCCAAAGGGGCCCCTATACCTCAGCAGTATCCATGCGGGATGTTTAATCAAAGGTATTTCTGTAGTTGCTGATAGGGTATTTAATATCTTCTGCCAAAAGGTATTACTTTTTGGACACAAAATCATCATATGTTAGCGTGTTCCTACTTTATTAGTACAGATTCCCATACATCTTATACTTATATTATGTCTGAGCTTCAGTATCTGAGCAAGTATTTCACACACCATGTAACCTTAGTGGAGTGGGCACAAGGTCTGTGGTGCTTTCATGCTAAAAAATGAACATTTTCCTATATAAAAGCAGAGCACACACAAACCTCAAACATCACAAGGGCACCAGTCTCATTAAGACTGTTATTTATTAAAACATAAAACAATAAATTGGAGACATCATGTGTTAGAGTGTTCCTGCTTTGTTAGTACAAATGCCCATTCATCTTATTCTTCAATGTCTGAGCTTCAATATCTGAGCAAGTATTTCACACACCAAGTAGTCTTTTGGAGGAAAAGGACAACAGCTTGTATTTCCATTGGATCAAGCAATTCTATCAACTTCAGCAAATCGCCTGCTTTGTGCCACCATACACTTTGCTCATGCTGCAGCTACGGTGGTGAAACCTACTCTAAGTTGGTCTGCCACTATTTTCATGCCTCTTTCCTAAACAGGCCACAGCTGACATCTGCTTACTTTGACTTGAGTTAACATTCTTCATTTCCAGCAGTTACTCTCCACCCATCAGCTTAAATTCTGATTAAATTTTCCCCTCAGGCCTCAACAAACTGGCTTCCATACCAGATCTGATTCCGTGCCAGCCACCTTATTTCTTTGTTTGCTTCTACAGATCCAGACATCTCAGGTCAGACTGATTGACATTCCAATTTGGTCTCTTCTGTCTCATTCAAATGATTCTGTACAAATGAGAAACTGTTTTCCTTACTAGGACACCTCAAGTGTGCAATGAGGATTATTCCCTGAGGAAAGTTTTAATCCCTTTTTAATGTGGGACATTTAGTCACTGCACTGCTCTAAATTATCACCTTACCATCACTGCTTTCACTTGTTCAGACCTTTTCACGTGGCCACATTTGCTCTTAGATTGGGATAACATAGCCATGCTTGTAAAGATCCAGCTACAGAATTAAACACTTGATCTTTCCTTATTGCAACCCCATCCCATGGTTTTGAGTATTTTGTGGCCCATTCTGATTTTCTCATTCAAGGTCATCAGAAATCCAAGATTCCTCATGTTCAATCCATGTCTTCCTTGTCTGAACCATATCCCTTTGCAACAGCTGCTCTCTCCTGGTGTCAACTTTTTGAACCAATCAATGTGTTGTATTCCATTCTGATAACCATAATAAATCCTGGTCAATGTTACTCCTCCATGACGAATGTCATGAGAAAATCAACATAAACATAATATGAAATTCAGAACTTTCATCCTCTGCTTGCCGAAGTTATGACTCCCTCTCTATCATCCTAGGATATGCATACCGCTCACAAGTAATCAGCCTGTTGGCTACATCATACTGCACATAAACAAGCAGCCCTTCAGCCTCATCATAGTGCTCAGTAGAAACTGACCTGTCATCCATATCATACTGCTCATAGCTGTTCAACATTTTGGCCTCATTGTACCACCCACAAGTATCCAGTCTGCCAGCCACATCATACGGCTCACAAGTATTTGGCCTGTTAGCTTCATCTTACAGCTCACAGGCATTTGGCCTCTTGGTATCATCATGCTGCTTCTACTATTCAGCCTGTCAGTCATATCATACTGCTGATAAGCAAGTGACCTGTCATCCATATCATACAGCTCATAGCTGTTCAGCCTGTTAGAAAATTCATACTGTCCATAAGCAATTGACCTGTTGTCCACATCATACTGCTAATAAGCTGCTCCACCTGTCGGCCACATCATACTGCTTATAAGCAATCTACCTGTTGTTCATATCATATTGCTCACAGCTGTTCAACCTGTCAGCCACACCATACTACTCCAAGCAATTGGCCTGTCAGCCTTATCATATTTCTCACACATAATTAGACTTTTGACCACACATCATACTGCTCCAAGCAATCATATATCAGCTACATCTACCTTCTGTCAAGCACTTAGCCTGTCAGCCAACACTATCATACAATATTCTGTGTATTGGCCATTCAGTTTACATTTAAATCCATCTATTCTAGCTTGTACTTATCCAGTTCAGCAGTTAAAGCATTTCTTCAAGACATGAGAAATTTATTCCTGGAAGCTAATAGTTTCCTCTCTGTTGCAAACTACCAAATCTCCTACAGGACAAAGTCTTCAGTTTACTGACCACTTGACTCTTACAACAGGCTATGACCTCACCCTTCTTTGGATTCCTAAGACCTAGGGAACCTACTATCTCCTCCTTGGCTTTATTTGATCTCACTATCTACTTATCTTATCAATTCAGAGCTGCTTACCCTCGTGCCAACAAGAAATGATCCCTTCTCCACCATTCCAAGGGCTACAAATGACATAAAAATATATCTCAGCCATGCTTCTGGTACCATCTAAAATGGTCTACCTGCATCAACAAATCTGCTCTCAGAATAGTGTGGGAGAAATACACCACCTTCTACACCCTTCAAAACAGAGACCTTCTGCAATATTCTATTCCTTGTGTTCTGGCATTTGCATCTTTCTGCTTTCTAAGATTTAGCTTGACATCCACAACAGTCAAACAATATCTGAAACAGTCCATATGTCCCAATACCATGTGCTCTTACTTATTCTAACAGTAAAGGCTTTAATCAAGGCTCAAGAAAATATACTCCTCAACATCCATCAAGGAAGCCTATGGATTGCAACCTATATTCTTCACTAATGGACCTCTTAAAAGATGGAGTTTGGGATCTTTCTGGGATCTTAATCTTCAAGCAGCCATGACATTAGCATTCCTTGGGTTCCTAAGACTAAGATAATTTTACCTCTTCTTCTGTCTTCAATCTTGCAGTTCATCTAACAAACAGCAAACTCAAGAAAGCATCAGAAATCACTTTACTCCTACTTTACCAAGATCAAAAACTGATAGAAGTAATAAGGGGTCCACATATACTCTTTTGCAACAAACTCAGCTTGGTGCACCATTTAAGTCCTCAACCAACTACAAGCTATGGACAGACATTCAGATTCCTCTTTCAAGATTAGCAAGATGGCCACCAAGCTGGGCATGTTGTCTGCCTAAGCCATTGTTCAGTTATAACTGTGTGGATTACACTGCAAAATTTGGCTACATTTGGTTATATTTCTAGGTGAACCCAAGACTTATATACATTTAGTAACATCTAACCCAGCATTTTCCATTTGGTCTTTGCAGTAGAGTGGAGTTTCTCTCTGGGAGAGAGAGAGAGTAGAGTGGATCACAGTTTATCTCTTAGAGTTTTCTACCGGCTTCCATCTGGTTACAGTGGGGTGAAGGATGAGAGCGACATTCAGAGCAGGAGTGGAGCCAGTGCCAAACTGTTTTCCCTGTGACTGTGTTATGCCAAAGAGTAGGACCTTTCCTGTGGTCCTGACTTCACTGGAGGATCCGGGCTGAATTTCGGCACATTGATGGTTTGCAAGCTGACTGTCAAATTGTGAGCTAACTAGTCCAGCCCATATTTCGGGGCTGGAAGGAGAGTGGAGATTCTCGTGCTGGAGGCTGGTATCGAGTGAATGTATCAACTGTGGTGTGATGTCAGCCCACAGAGAGTGTGATTTCTGAAATCTTGGTGGTAAGACATTTATGATTACCCAGCCGACTGGACTGGTAATGATTAAAACTGACATGTAGTCTCCTGCTTCAAAGCTGTGGTTAGTGACAGCATTCACAGTTTTTGCTCTACTTGAGTCTTTTGTCCTCCCATCTGCTATTTTTTGGCTATACTTCACTTTTATTTATTTATTTATTGAAATGTTTCACCAGGAAGGCACACTGAATGACAAGTCGCTTATCTCCATGTGCGACCTGGGGGATGGGGTACAATAGGAGTGAAACATTAAACATTCAAGTTACAAAAGCAACATTAACATACAGTTTAAAGGCAGGTGTTACAAGCAGTGGTACAACAGTGTTGTGCATAACAGGCAGAAAGAGTGGACAATAAGAAGTGCTGAGTTAATAAGTAAACAAGTGCTTACATGAAAGAAAAGAAAAGGGTGGTGGTGAGAGGGGAAAGGAGAGGGAGATGTTGAGGGAGGGAAGAGTCATGATCAAGTTACATTCAAGTTACAAGATCAACATTAACATACAGTTGTAAGGC
The DNA here is from genome assembly GCA_016271365.2 of Neoceratodus forsteri. Taxonomy (NCBI): domain Eukaryota; kingdom Metazoa; phylum Chordata; order Ceratodontiformes; family Ceratodontidae; genus Neoceratodus; species Neoceratodus forsteri. The sequence continues at coordinate 737,424,356 of CM057454.1, forward strand.
AGGTGTTACAAACAGTGTTAAAACAAAGTTGTGCATGATATGTAGAAAAGTGAACTATAATAAGTGCAGGGTTAGCAAGTAAACAAGTGCTTACATGAAAGAAAAGGGGGAAGGAGAGGAAGGGGTGAGGTGGAGGGATGTAGGGGGAAGGGAGTAGATGAGGGATACAAGCCCCTGAGGTGGAAAGAGAGGGACCCATGGAGAGCTTTTGGTGCCCCTTAAAGTCTGTGAGAGATCAAGGGAGGCCAGTAAGGAGGATCAATTTGGGGGAAGGGAAGGAGAGCTAGAAATTTTGGCAGTGGGGGTGCATAGTGTAAAATGAAAGTGATGGTAGTGGGGTAGGGGTTATCCAGGACTTATAGGAGGGAATTAGGAAGGGACATGGAAGGAGAAGCTAGGCGCAAGGTAATTTTTGAGGGCAGAGCTTTTGGAGTAGGCGGAGGATGAGTGCCTGATTTGAGAAGGGAGTGAATTTCAAATTTTTGGGAGGCAGTGAGAGTAAAGGGATTGGCCGATTAGGGAGGATCTGCTGGGGACTACCAGGGTGCGGGAGTCAGTTGATCTTTAAGGAATGGGAGGATGGGGGGTTATTATAAAGGAGAAGGTTAGGTAGGAAGGGAGCTCACCCAACCAGTGCTTGGAGGTGAATACAGCACAGTGGGAGAGTTACCTATTTGTAAGAGGGGGAAGGATAGGGCACGATAAAGATTGCAGTGGTGGGTGCAGGGCGGGCATCCAGGGCAAAGCAGCAGAAGGAATTGAAGAGGGTGTCCAGTCTGGACAGGGAGGACTTAAGGGCAGCACCATAGACTACGTCACAGTAGTTGAAAATGGGCAGTTTCATCTTCTGAGCAAATTCACACCTAGCCATAGGAGGGATGCAACTACGGTTCCTGAACAGAGCACCAAGCTTGGGGCACAGTTTTTTCTGGATGATGTAAATATGTCTAGAGCAGTTTAGTTGTGGGTCCAGCCAATCACCTAAGTATCTGAAGGAGGATGTGTCCTCAAGTAAAGTCCTATTAAGGATGTGGAATGTGGGTAGGGAGGGAAGACTAGAGAGTCTCTGCCTTGTGCCAAAACTATTTGCTGTGTGCTGAGAGTATGGACTATGGCAAACCCTCCCTTCAGAGATCAGAGTTTGCATCCCATTTTATTTAATTGTATTTGAGCCTGTGGATTATTTTCCTTGGTGAGAGCAAGGAAAAGTTGTCAGATTCCATAATCTCAGCCCCTCAGCTCCTACTCTTTTTATGGTCTCCCTGGTTTGGACTTAACTGGTCTCTAAACTAAGAACTCATTTGCTTGGCTGGCACTGGATGCTGGACTTTTTAATTTAAATTTTGTTTCACAGTGTTTTACTATTTAAGACATTATTAGACTTTAAGTACTGGGGTTCTCTTTACATATTGTAGTTAGTAGTTACTATTTTACTGGTGTGGGTTGGGGCTGTATGAGTGGTTAGGATTGATGGCATGTGTGTAGTGCTGTTATTTTTCTATAATTGAATTTGTGTAAGTGTCTTTTAGGATTAGGGTAAGTGAAGGGTAAGTAGGCAGGCTTCTTTAAAGTTTTTTAAGCTGATGTTATTTGTGTGTTACACTGTTCTTTCCTTAGCTATTGGGTAGGATCAATTACTCCCAATCCCTGCAGTATGCACTGCATCCTTTCTAGAACATCCCCCTACCTGCAGAGGTTTATAGTCATTGCAGGGGGTTAGAGATCTTCAGAAGGTGTCACAGGAGGATTAAGGTATAAAATGAGAGGAGGGTTGTTGGAGGAGGGGATGATCAGAATAGTGCAGACTAGTAGATGCCCCAGGGTTAGACAGGGATTGGAGATGAGTGGCAGATATTTAGTCCCTGTCCCCCAGGTATCCACCAGATCCAGTGGACAGGCATACTCATCCTCTTTGGCCTTTGCAAAGCCAAGTCAATGAGGAATAAGACCCTTATACTTGCAGACTATGTTTCTTGTTCTTTAGTCAACTTGGCATGCTTTATGGAGACCTGGTTAGGTGACAACACTGGTACAACTTTGGAGGTGGTGATGCTGGCTGGTTTGTCTATACTGCCCTGCCCAAGGAAGGATCGCACGGAGGAGGGGGTAGCCATCTTTTTTAGAACTGAACTAGTCTTTAAATATATAAGGGAGAAGAGGAGTTGTAGAGATGACATTGTTAGAATCAAGATGGATGGGCAGAACAAAGGGAAGAACAGGCAGAGGTGCTCAATGAGTACTTCTGCTCAATGTTCACAAAAGAAGGGGACAGCCCAATACCACAGGGGGAAGGGGGCAAGGGTGAAGGGGAGCAGAGATAACAGATGGGGTCATCCAAGAGGATAGTTCTGAAGGGCCTAAACCTTGCAGGTGAACAACGCACTAGGACCAGATGGTGTAAACCCAAGGGTCCTGAAGGAACTGGCAGAAGTGTTTGCAGTCCCTCTGAAAGACCACTTCAACACCTCCTTGGAGATGGGGAAGGTACCCAGGAACTGAAGGATGCCTTACATGATGCCTCTTCACAAGAGTGGACCCAAGGACCAACTGGGCAACTACAGACCGGTAAGTTTGATTTCCATAATAGGGAAGTTTATGGAGACCATTCTAAAGGAGAGATTGAGAACCTTTCTCAATAGTAATGGTCTACAGGATGAGAGGCAGCATGGGTTTGTCTTGGGAAGATCTTGCCAAAGTAACCTGATCAACTTTTTCAACTGGGTCACTAGGGCAGTTGACAAAGGACACGCCGTGGATGTCCTGTACCTGGACTTCCACAAGGTTTTTGACTCAGTGCCCCACAGGAGATTAAAGAGCAAGCTGAGGGACATTTATGTGGGGAGAAACTGGTGGGGTGGGTTGAGAACTGGTTGCAGGACAGTCAACAGAGGGTAGTTGTAAAGGGGGAGACATACAAGCCAAGGCCAGTAACAAGTGGGGTTCTGTAGGGTTCAGTTCTGGGCTCTGTTTTGTTCAATGTCTCCACTGGAGACATTGTAGAGGGAGTCAAGAGTAAGATCAGACTGTTTGCAGATGACACTGAGATTTTTGCAAAAGTGGACAATGAGAAAGGGAGGCAGACACTCTAGGAGGATCTAGCTAAACTCAAACACTGGTCTAAGTAGTGCCAGAGAGTGGCAGTTGGGGTTTAACACTAAGAAGTGCAAGGTCATGCACCGAGGAGCAAGAAATCCCAGGACCAGCTACTGGCTGGGGGAGTGCAGGTAACAGCTTCTTCAGAGGAGGAAAGGGACCTCAGGGTAATAGTCGTAGGGGACATGAAGGTATCATCACAATGTAGGAGGGTGGCAGCAAGGGCAAATAGGATGCTGGGGTGCATTGCCAGAGGGATTACCTCTAGAAAGGAGGAGGTCATCTTGCCCTTGTATAGATCACTAGTGAGGCCACACTTGGAGTACTGTGTGCAGTACTGGTGCCCATACCTCAAAAAGGATATAATATTACTGGAGGAGGTGCAGCGAAGGGCTATGAAAATGATCATGGGACTGGGGGACGTGATGTATAAGGAAAGATTGAGGGAGCTTAACATGTATTCTCTGGAAGAGAGAAGGGGAAAGAGGGGACATGATAGAGGCCTTTAAGTACTTGAAAGGCATAAACAAAGCCAGAGAGGAAGGATTGTTTTGCTTAAAGAGGGGAAGGGTAACTAGGGGACACAGTCTGAAGTTGGAAGGGAGCAGGTTTAGGAGGGAGATGAGGAGGCACTACTTTACAGAGAGAGAGTGGTGGTGTGCTGGAACTCACTGCCAGAGGAGTTCATTGAACTGAGGACAGTGGATAGCTTTAAGTGGGGTTGGGATAGAGTCAAGGGCAGGATTAGTACAGACAAGAACACAAAGGGGGGAAGACCAGGATAGGATAGGAAGGGAGGGGTTTGGGTGGGGCTGGGGCAGCTGTAGTAATGTGAAACTAAATGCTGCACAATCTTCCAGATGTGATAGACCTGTGGGCCTTCTTCTGCTGGCAATTTCGTATATGCGTATGAATTGAGAATAGTGATGCATCCTGTTGGGGATGCCTCCTCCATAGAGTCCACGTCTGTCTGTGTGATCCAGGTGCTGGGTGCAGGGCCGCCCATATCTATCATCCACCTGTGTGTGAGGGGGACTCTCTATGGGAGATTATGGAGTTCATCACTGACTGGCTGTTTGAGTTGTTGAAGTGGATTATCCTCGGTAATTTCAATGGCTGGCTCGATGACAAGCTGGATGCAGGAGTTCCTTCAGAGCATGTTAGCTCTGGGTCTGGCACAAGCAGTTGATACTGGAACTCACCAACATGGGCACACATTGGACCTGGTGTTTCACTTGGAGCTTGAAGTGGAGAACCTCAGGACTGATCTGATCAATTAGCTGGATCATTGTGCTATCAGATTTGAGTTTGGGGCACGCCTCTGTAGTCCACTTTCTGTGGAAGTAGTTAGATACCGCCCTTTAAGTGGGTTGAACACTGAGGGTTGTCTGGTAGCATTTGACACCTCAGGTATGTGGGTGGCCTATGCTGAGGGTATGAAGGAAGCAGTGGCAGCCTATAATAGAGCCGTCATGGCAGTCTTTGACCTGATAGCTGCAGTTTGTGTCTGCCCTTTGCATTCATGTCTTGGCTCTCCGCGGTTTGACAGTGAGCTAAGGTTGACAAAATCTATGGAAAGGTATTGGAGGAGGTCCAGGGCTCAGGAGGACAAACTGGCTTTGAGTACTCACTAGTGTGAGTATCAAAAGGCAATCTCTTGTAAAAGGCAGAATTTCTGTCCAGACAGATTGTGGCCAGGAAGAACCAACCAGCTCAACTTTTTCAGGCTATAGACAAGCTTCTGCACCAAGCATGTCTGGAGCTCATGAAAGTTGTTTCGTCTGCAAAATGTGAGGAGTTTGTTCATTTTTTTCTTGGTCAGGGTGTTCTCTGTTAAGGTAAGGATCTCCTCTTCTGGGCAGTCATTGCCCATTAATGGGAGGACTGGATGGCATGGTGGCTGTCAGTGGTTGTGGAGTGAGTTTCAACCAGTGATGGTGGAGGAGGTTGTCAGGGTGATCTCAGGGCTGCAGCCGACCTACTGTCAACTGAACCCAGGCCCAACATGACTCTTAGTGGGCAATTACATATCTTAGGTTAAGGAAAGAATTGAAAAGTGCAAACTGCAAAATTAACTGGAAAAATAACTAACGACATGGGTTATGGTAAAGGAGAGATCTTTTTAGTAGAGGGGAGGAATGCAGATGTGAAGTAAGCTTCTTTATTCAATATGGCTTACACTTTATGTACTTATAATGTACATGGACTTACAAGTCCAATTAAGCGCTCTAAGATTTTGTCATCTCTTAAATGAGGGGGAGCGGATATTATCATGCTCCAAGAAACACACCTTTCTTATGTGGAACACCGGAAATTTGAATGCCTGGGTTTTAGTCAAGTTTATTCATCCTCTTATAAAGGAGGTAGGAGAAGGGTCACAACCATATTGATCCCCTCGAAAACCCAATTTCAATGTTCTGATAAATTAATTGATAAAGAAGGGCGATTTGTACTGATAAAGAACAGATTGAATGGTGAGCCTATCTCCTTGGCATCTGTGTATTTCCCGCCTAACACGGAATTTGCAAACAACAGATCCTTTTTTTTGAAATTATTACAATGGGCAAAAGGCCCTTTAACATGTGGGGCCGGGGACTTCAATTTAAATCTTGGCCTTGTATTTGAATATGGATTAGGTAGCCACAGATTGGACAAGAGAACTAGGGAAGTCGCTAGATTGTTGAAGGAATTGGGCTTGATATATACAGTACCTGGAAATACCTAAATGGTACCAATAAGCATTACACTTTCTATTCCCAAGCCCATCAAAGTTATTTGACCATAGACTATTTTATGATGTCACAAGAAAATGTTCAGATCTCCCAGAAGACATGGACAGGGGATTATGTGCTATCTGACCATGCCCCATTATATTTGAAAATCAAAAAAGGTAGTTTTTGGAGGAATATGGTGTGGAGATAGAACCCATCTCTGCTTAGAGATAAAGAAACAATTCAGGTGATCCAGGATTTAATAAAACAATCCATGCTAGAAAATGACACACCAGACATCTCCATACTGATACTATGGGACACCTTAAAGGCTATATGTATGGGCAAATTCATTGAGATAGCGGCTACTAGAAAGAAAGTTAGAGAGAGGCAGAAAGCAGATCTTTTATTACAAATACAAAATTTAGAGGAACAACAACAAAAGAAACCCTCCCCTGAAATCAATAAAAAATGTAAAGCACTGAAAGTAAAACTTAACACTTTCTTAGATTATTATGTAGAACAAAAGCTTTTATTTTTAAAACATAAATATTATGAAGGAGGTCCAAGAGCTCAGAAGTTGTTAGCAGGGAGATTGAGAATTTGGTGAGTGAAGGCCCAGATTGCAACCCTGAAATCGCCTCCGACAAGCCCAGCTCAACATACAATAACCCAAATTTCTAAGATATTTCTGGAATACTACACTCAATTTTATTCTGCACCTCAGTGCTTATCTCCACCTAACTTTAAGGAATGTTTTAACTCATTAGAGCTTCCAGCTCTCTCAAAACCAGAAGGTCAGAAACTGTTATCTCCAATAACCCTACAGGAGATAGCTACTGAGATTAGTGCTTTAAAAACAAATAAATGTCCTGGAAATTATGGTTTTTCAGGAGAATATTATAAAGTGTTCAAGAAAGACCTTATCCCCATCTTACATAGGCTCTATAACACTTTGGCCACCTCAGAAACCCCAATTCCCTCCTCCTGGCAATATATGATAATTTCTGTAATCCCCAAACCTTGGAAGGACCCCTTCCTGCCTGGTTCTTACCACCCAGTATCCATCCTTAATACTGATTATAAAATGATGGCAGCAATACTAGCCAAAGACTGAAACCCCTTGCACCAATATTAATCGATCCAGATCAATGTGGCTTTATCCAAGGACATCAAGCTCAAGACAATATCAGACATAGTATACATTTAATTGAAAATGTTAATAAACAAAAAAAAACACCCTTATGCTTAGTCTCGATGCAGAGAAAGCTTCCGATATGGTTTCCTGGGCCTTTCTTAAACAAGTTCTGATTCATTTCCAAATTCCCATTCAATTTGTAAATCTAATATTTAATTTTACCAAAACCCCCAGGGATTGAAACATAGAAACATAGAATTTGATGGCAGATAAAGACCGCTTGGCCCACCTAGCCTGCCCATTTTCCTACCTAACAGATAAGCTGCAGATCCTAGTTAACCAACAGCTTACTTCCTCCTACCCCCACTAGGACTGCCTTATGTCTGTCCCATGCAGTCTTGAATTCCCCCACTGTTTTTGACTCCATGACTTCCTCAAGGAGGCTGTTCCATGCATCCACAACCCTCTCTTTGAAAAAAATGCTTCCTCACATTACCTCTGAGCCGTCCCCTCTCTATCTTCAAATTGTGCCCCCTTGTTCTTGCACATCTCTTTTTCTGAAAGATGCCACCCTCTTGGACTTTGCTGATTCCCTTGAGGTACTTAAAAGTTTCTATTATGTCCTCTCTCTCTCCCTCCTTTCCTCAAGGGTATACATATTAAGCTCCTTTAGTCTTTCTTCGTATGTCTTCTTTTGCAGACCCTGCACCATTTTGGTTGTCCTCCTCTGGACAGCCTCCACTCTGTCTATGTCTTTGCAGAGATGGGGTCTCCAGAACTGCGCACAGTACTCCAGATGGGGTCTCACCAACTGTCTGTACAGAGGGATAACAACTTCTTGTTTTCTACTATTGATGCCTCTCCCTATGCATCCCAATATCTACCCAGCCTTTCTTACTGCCTTCGCACATTGCTTGCCCACCTTAAGGTCATCTGATATAATTACTCCCAGGTCCCTTTCCATTTTTACTGTTGTCAGTATCTCACCCCCCTTTGTGTACTCTTCCCCTGGGGTTTGTTTCTCAGGTGCGTTACCTTGCACTTCTTTGCATTGAATCTGAGCTGCCATACATTAGACCATTCCTCCAACCTTGCCAAGTCTCTTCTCATCCTTTCCTCTCCATCTTGTGTATCAACCCTGTTGCAGATATTTGTGTCGTCTGCAAAGAGACATACTTTTCCTTCCAGTTCCTCTGCAATGTCACTTATAAAGACATTAAAAAGGACTGGTCCCAGTACTGAACCCTGCGGTACCCTGCTAGTAACCCTCCTTTCTTCAGAGTGGGGTCCATTTACTACTACCCTTTGTGTCCTGTTGCCTAACTAATTTTTTATCCAGGCTACCACCTTGGCACCCACTCCAAAGCTGGCTAACTTGTGTATTCATCTTTTGTGTGGGACTGTATCAAATGCCTTGCTAAAATCTAGGTAGACCATGTCCACAGCCCCTCACTGGTCTACTACTTTGGTCACCCAGTCAAAGAAATCTATTAGATTCATCTGACATGACTTTCCCATTGTGAATCCATGCTTCTTTGGGTCCCGTGCCCCACTGGCCTCTAGGTACTCAACAATTCTTTCCTTCAGAAGTGATTCCATCATTTTCCCTACAACTGAGGTCAAACTAACTGGTCTGTAGCTTCCTGCCTCTGTCCTGCTCCCACTTTTGTGAAGAGGAATCACATCCACCCTCCTCCAGTCCTCAGGTACCACCCCATCCTCCCATGATTTGTTAAAGAAAGTAGTCAGCAGTGTCATTAGTTCTACCCTTAGTTCTTTTAGAATTCTTGGGTGAATCCCATCAGGCCCCATTGCTTTGTCCACCTTCAATTTTATTGGTTCTTTCAGAACCCTTTCTTCTGTAAATAGACTGGTATCGACCCCCGTCTTCAGAGTGTTTCTCTTGTTCGGTTCAGGCACCTCCCCCTCTCGATCCAATAATCATCTATCTCAAACACTCCCTCTGCAGAGGGGAACCAGGCAGGGATGCCCAGTCTCACCATTGACATTTGCTTTCTATATCAAGCCTCTCATCCAATTTATTCATCAAGACAGAAATCTCCAAGGTCTACACTTACAAGGAATAGAGCATAAAATAGCCTTGTTCACCAACGATGTTTTGATTTACCTTTCCAACCCAGACAACACACTCCCTGTTTTATTTCAAAAATGTAACCTTTTTTCCAAACTATCAGGGTACTCATTGAATACCTCAAAAACAGAGGTCCTAGCATTTAATTATACCACCTTGTCACACACTGAAAGTTTATTTAAATTCAAATGGGGGTTAACTGAAATAAAATATTTAGGTATTAAAATACCAAAAGATTTGAAGAGTTTATTTGATACTAATTATTCCCCACTACTGAAGACCCTGGGCACAGATATGAGACGGTGGTCTATCCTTCCCCTATCTTTCTACTCTAGAACTCAATCCATCAAAATGAATGCTTTGCTGAGACTACTGTATCTTTTCCAGTATGTCCCTTGTTTAGTTCCGGTTAAAACCCTTTCACAGTGGCAAGGCACTCTTGTTCATTTTCTGTGGGAGGGCAGGAAGCCAAGAGTAAAATTTCAATTATTAATGCAACCTAAAGAGAGAGGAGGAATAGTCTTTCCAAACTTACACTTTTATTGGAATGCTTCTCAAATGAGGCGTGTCCTTCTTTGCGGGAACTCTGCCTACCTAGCACACTAGAAACAGATAGATCTCTCTAGATCTCACCCACTTTCTCCAGCTGCAGCACTAGTCTCTAATCAGAGTATGAAGGAACAGTTATCTTGACTCCCTGATAGTGCGATTTCTATATTGGGGGGTCGGAGGAGAGGTTACTCCCAGAAATGTAACAAGAGTACTAAATGGAAATATATATGGTTTATGACAGACCCAAATTTTCCTCCAGTTAAAATATCCACTTGGTATAAAAATCAAATGCTTAAAGGTTTAATAGCACCATGACAATTAATTCGACAGAATGCAGTCATCTCTTTTGAAGAGGCCCAGATTAAATTTTCCTGCACCTCTAAGGACCTAATTTACTATTTACAAATTAGAGGTTTTATAAACTCTCAACTCAGAATGCAGGCTAGTAAATACCCGATCAGTGAGGATCCCTCTCCCTTCATCCATATCTGGACCTCTATGGAAAGTGACCATGCCATCTCGAAAATATATAAGTTTTTGAGAGGACAACAAGCTCATATGTCTGACCCTTTGAGAGCCCGATAGGAAAAAGAATTTAATATAACATTACCATTAACAGGCTGACTTAAGGTATGGCGTCTAACATGGACCACTACAATGTCCCCAGGATGGCCGGAATATGTCTGGAAAATTTGTACCCACTATTTTCTGGTGCTCCAGTTCCTTGCCAAATGAAAACCAGGAGCCTCTTCTCATTGCTGGAGATTATGCAGTAATAAAGAGGCCACTCACATCCATATTTTTCTAACATGCCCAAACATTCAGCCTTTTTGGAGATCTGTATCCCAACAAATGGCAAATACCTGTATATTAAATATTCAGAACCACTTTAAACCAGAGAACCTTCTCCTGGGCAGTCCCACCCAGGATCTTAAAGGAAGGGATGCTTTCTATCTTTGGTCTGTTTTTCTGGCAGTTGCTTATAAGGCAATAACAAAAAAAAAAATGGTTGATCTTGGACTCTCCTTAATTGGATGATTGGTCCAAGATGGTTGATTTCATACAAACTAATGAAAAAATTGTCTCATGGTTTGCAGAACAAAAATGTGATCCATTATAACCGTTGGACTAGATGGGACCTGAAAACTACCTTGAGTGAAATTTCCCTGCCACTTCCCCCTTCCTCCCATTCCTCCCTTCCCCCCAACTCCCTTCCCTATAATCAGTAATCCTTTGTCATTAATAGTTAAAATACAGATTTGAAGCAAAATCAATTGATGAAACATAAATAGCTAAAGTGTATAAAATGGCAAAATCAACATTCCAGTAGAATTAATTGTGGTGAAGTAAAATTCTTTCTCAAGCAAAGAAAAGTCGATGTCGTCAAAGATGGTAATAATTGTTTATTTTTTTTTCTCTTTTTAACTATATTATGCATTTTTAATTTTTTTTTCCTTTCTATTCAGTTTAAGATATATAAAATATAAAAGTAAATTAGATAAGAAAAGAAGGATGCATGAGCTTTTAGTAAATTATTACAGAAAACACAGATGTATCAATCGTATAAATGCTAATGTGATGATAATGTAACATAGTATGTACATAAACTGAAAATCCTTTGTCCTTTCTGCATTTTAAAAAGAAAAGGTTTAAAAATCTTAATAAAAATAAAGCATTAAAAAAAGCAATTTTATTACAAAATCTGGTTAAACATACACAGGTACCCCGGTGTACTGAAATTGCCCAATGATTGTTTCACACCCCTTTGGAGGCTTTTTCAATGGATCTGTTCTCAGTAAAAAAAATCACCACTATTTATACTAGTGCACAATTAATTACAATGTGCTAATCTTACAAACACCAATAATGCAAGTAAGTATAATTAAATATAAACTAGTCAAATAGACATTCCATATCTAAAGCTGCATTGTCAAATTAAGTAGTGTTGCAATGTCATGAAACCATTTGATGTTCTTATCTAGCATGGATGAATCAGATTATTTTTAAATGGATCCATTTCAAAAACAGTCCACGGAATTAAAATCAATTATGTCATTACTTTAAGTGGATGAATAGTAACAAAATCTTCTTTTCAGAGATCCTTAAGTTCATTAACTCCACATGCCTCACACAAAGGCTTTCAGGTCCATGTTCTTCTTTTTATTTGCAGCTTTATTGCCTTGGCATTTCCATTGTATTTATCTTGTGGCATGTATTTCTCAAAGGACTCAGTATTGCACTTAAAACTACAAAAATATATAAAAAGACAACAGTCACAAATCACTTTTAAAAAAAGGTTTGATCTCAAAACGTCCCTTCAGACCTGACTGATACAAAGCATTTAATTCACAAATCCAAATAGCTTCATTTTGTATCAGCAAATTTTCAAGACCCCCCCAGTTCCAGTCTCACTTTTTCAATTCCTATATACAGTGGCCCAGATATTCAAAAGGGTTGCGCCATGCACAACAGGGTTGCGCATGTGCAAGTCCTACATTGCGCCATTCTGCAATATTCAGCAGGAGGCAGTTACGCCACTGACAACAGGTTGTGCAACAGCGCAATGCAAATGAATGCATGCTCAACAGGAGGGAGGAACCATGCATAAACTTCGCTAACCGATATTCAGTTGGTTGTGCAGAGTTACGCTGCTAACCCCAACCTGCGCCTGCACAACTTTGAGCCAAAAAGGATCAAGTTGAGGGCCACCCACAGGTGAGCTGCTGTATTGCAGGGCTCAACACAGCAGCTTCCACCCGTGGCTGGCCCCAACTCGATCCCTGTGCCCCACCAGCGATCGCGGGCAGAAAGTAAAACAACCCCCACACATCTCCCAATGCCAATCAGCGGGCAGAAAGTAACATGAACCCCCACATCTCCCAATGCCTGATCACAGGCAGAAAGTAACATAAAACCCCCACACTCTCCCAATGCCCGATTGTGGGCGAGAAAGTAACATGAAACCCCCACACATCTCCAATGCCCGATCGCGGGCGAAAGTAACATGAAACCCCACAACCCCCAATGCCCGATCGCGGGCAGACAGTATCATGAAACACCCCCACAAACAGCTCCCAATGCCCACACCCATTGGCTGTAGCTCTGCACCAATGGGCGGCAGCCCTACCGGACAGTCAGTCACGGGCGTGGGCGGCAGGCAGGTGGATGCTGCCGCCCGCCCGGCCGCTGGGGAGCGGGTGGAGGGCTCATGGGTGGGTGTGGGTGGGGACACTAGACACCAGGGAGATGTTTGGGGAGGGTTGTAACTTGAAATTCTGCCCACGATTGGGCATTACAGTCCACTGGACCACCAGGGAGATGTTCGAGTTGGGGGCTTTACATTCTGCCCGCCGATCGGGCAATGGGGGTTGTTTCACGCCTGCCCGCCATCGGGCATCGGAGCTGTTTGTGGGGTTGATACACGCTCTGCCTGCGATCGGTATTGGAGATGTGGGGGTTCATGATACTTTCTGCCCGCGATCGGGCATTGGGAGATGTGGGGGTTCATGATACTGTCTGCCCGCGATCAGGCATCGGGAGATGTGTGGGGGTTTCATGATACTTTCTGCCCACGATCGGGCATTGAAAGATGTGTGTGTGGGGGGAATGTATGCACACATACTGCCCGCGATCGGGCTGCAGGCTGCGTCGGTCCCCGAAGGCTGCTGCCTGGCAGGGCAGCCAGGCACAAGTCCTCAGGGATCAGTGCACCTACATGCTAATGGCATGCAAATGGGGCCATAAATAGATGCAAATAGCCCCCCCTGTGCCTTGCAAAAATTATGGCCCCATTTGCATGTCACCGTTTGAATATCGGAAATTTGTGCATGGCGCAATGGTACTTGTGCCACCGCAGGTTTAATGCTCAACTCTGGCAACTTGCGGTGGCGCAAGTTCCACTGCGCCATGCGCAGTGGCTGTGGCTGGGGGATGATATTCAAAGGAGTTGCTCAATAGCGCAACTCCTTTGAATATCGCCCAGGCCACACCCCTGCGCAACTATTTTGAGCTGCGCAGGGGCTTGCGCCTCAGAATGGCGCAGTTTGAATATCTGGGCCAGTATGTCTATCTATGTTGATCCCTTGTTTGTTGTATTTTTTTATATGCATGGGCAGAATATTTTTTTCATTTTCATAAGCAATGTCCCTCTCATGTTCCCCTATTCTAGATTTAAAGGGGCATTTGGTTTTGCCTATATATAACTTTCAATGTATACAATTAACCATATATATGACTGCTTCTGTGTCACATGTGATGAGATCTTTTATCTTGTAACATTTGGACTTTGTGGGATGTGTGAAACTTTTGGCTATATATATATATATTTACAGAACTTACATTTCACACACACCGTACATCCCCTTGGAGGGCAGACACCAAATACTGTTCTTTCATTTTCTTCATTTTTTGTTTGAAAGGAATGTACTAATCTATCCTGTGTGTTCCTGCTTCTCTTATATACCATTATTGGTGGTTTATTTTTATAAATCTTACAGAGCAGAGCAGCTGCACAGGGGAGGGAGCTGGATGTCATTGTCCACCTAGGGACAAATGACCTGGCTAAGAAAGGGATTAGAGAAGTGCAGGAAGAGTTTGTGGAATTGGGAAGGGGCCTTAGTCAAGTAGCACACACGGTAACCTTCTCGGAGGTGCTACCCATAGGAGAGGCTAGGGTGTTCCGTACCATGGGATTCAATCAGTGGTTGAAAAACTGGTGTGGAGCTCAGGAATTTGGCTTCATTGGGGACTGGGGGTCCACCTGGAGTGATGCAAGCCTATACTGGCATGATGGGCTGCATCTGTCCGGGAGGAACCAGGATCCTAGGTGATAGCTTTAAATGCTTCATTGGCAAGCTTTTAAACTAGCCAAGGGGAGGCACTGGAAAGGAGCAGGAAAATCCTATCCCCCAAACAATCACGGCAGTGTGTGGCAAACACCAACATGGAGGTGTCGATAGGGAGAAGGGCAGTGGTAAATGGAGAAAGTGACAAAGGCAAGAAGGACAGGATGGGGCAAAAGGGGGTGAGGCCATCAGGAAATGGAGGGTAATGAGTACCAATGCCCGTAGTCTGGGCAATAAGCTCCCTGAGCTGGTGGCCTTAATGGAAGAGGGACGCCTGGATATCGTAGCAGTCACAGAAACATGGTACACAGAGAACCATGACTGGGATGTTAACATACCAGGGTACATAATCTACAGGAGAGACAGGCAGGGGAGAAGAGGGTGAGGAGTAGCTCTCTATGTAAAGGAAGGGATAAAAGCAACTGAACAAAAGAGTAAACAGGGAGGAGAGGAGGCACTGTGGGTCACCTTGGAGACTGGAAAGGGCACCACAATCCGCACAAGGGTTGTGTACAGACCCCCATGTCAGGGGAAGGAATGGACAAGGATATGATGGAAGGCATTCTTAAAATGGCAGAGAAAGGGGAGATACTGTTGATGGGAGACCTGAATATGCCAGATGTTAACTGGAGCACATTTGCTGCAGCCACATCCAAGAGCAGGGCCATTCTTGATGCCCTACAGGTGGCAGGCATTAGACAGCTAGTTTCGGAACCCACTCATGAGGGAGCAATCTTAGACCTCGTACTCTCAAACGGGGGCAGTGAGAGGATCTCAGATCTAGAAGTGGGTTGCCATCTGGGACAAGTGACCATCAAACAGTGTGGTTCACGTGAAACTCAGCCTACAGAGTCAAGCCATACAAAGTGAGGGTACTGGACTTTAGGAGGGCTGACTTTGGCAAGATGGGAGAGTGCCTCAGAAAAGCACTAGCAAACAGGCTAGAAGGAGGTGTGGAGCAACAATGGGGAATTATCAAAACTGCCATCACAGAGGCAACAAGCCTTTGTGTGAAGCAAATAAACAAATCAAAATGAAAGAAAAAGCCACTATGGTTCTCAAGAGAGGTGGCTGTGAAAGTCAGGAAGAAAAAGATAGCATTCCAGAAGTATAAGGAAACACAGAAGGAGCAGGACAGAGAGCTGTACCAGTTAAGGTAGAAAGAAGCAGGAGGAAAGTCAGAATAGCAAAGGCCCAAACTGAGGAAAAGATAGCCAACTCAGTTAAGAAGGGGATAAAACCTTTATAGGTACATCAGCGAGCGAAAGACAAAGGAGGGATAGTGAGGCTGAATAGAATGAACGGTGGGTGGGCAGAGGGGACAGGAAAAGCAGGAATACTGAATGAATATTTCTGCTCAGTATTCACAAAGAGGAGGGGAAGTGCCTAATCCAATTAACAGAAGCACTTTGATAGGGGGTCGATCCCAGTCCTTTCACAGAAGAAAGGGTTCTGCAAGAACTCCTAAAACTGAAGGTGGACAAAGCAATGGGTCCTGATGGAATTCACCCCAGAATTCTAAAAGAATTAAGGAAGGAACTAGTGAAACCACTGGCTACTCTTTTAATAAATCATGGGAGGATGGTGTGGTACCCGAGGACTGGAGGAAGGCGGATGTGATTCCTTCACAAAAGTGGGACCAAGACAGAGGCAGGAAACTACAGACCTGTCAGTCTGACCTCTGTAGGGAAAGTGATGGAGTCACTTCTGAAGGAAAGAATAGTTGAGTACCTAGAGGTCAGTGGAGCACAGGATCCAAGGCAGCATGGGTTCACAGTGGAAGGTCATGTCAGACAGATCTAATAGATTTCTTTGACTGGGTGACCAAAGTAGTAGACCAGGGAGGGGCTGTGGACATGGCCTACCTAGACTTTAGCAGGCATTTGACACAGTCCCACACAAAAGATTATTAGCCAAATTAACCAGCCTGGGAGTGGGTCCCAGGGTGGTAGCCTGGGTAAAACATTGGCTGGACAACAGGACACAGAAGGTAATTGTAAATGGAGTCCACTCTGAAGAAAGGGCGGTTACTAGTAGGGTACCGCAGGGTTCAGTATTGGGTCCAGTCCTTTTTAATGTCTTCATCAGTGACATTGCAGAGGGACTGGAAGGAAAAGTATGCCTTTTTGCAGATGACACAAAGATCTGCAACAGGGTTGATACACAAGGAGGCGTGGAAAGGATGAAAAGGGACTTGGCAAGGTTGGAGGAATGGTCAGACGTATGGCAGCTAGGATTCAATGCAAAAAAGTGCAAAATAATGCACCTGGGAAACAAGAACCCAGGGGAAGAATACACAATGGGTGGGGAGGTAGTAACAACAACAAAACAGGAAAGGGACCTGGGGGTAATCATATCAGATGACCTTATGGTTAGCAAGCAATGTGAGAAGGCAGTAGGGAGGGCCGGGGGTATACTGGGATGTATAGGGAGAGGCATCAGCAGCAGAAAACAGGAAGTTGTTATCCCTCTGTACAGACAGTTGGTGAGACCCCATCTGGAATACTGTGTCCAGTTCTGGAGACCCCATCTCCGCAAGGACATAGACAGGATAGAGGCAGTCCAGAGGAGGGCAACTAAAATGGTGCAGGGTCTGCAAGAGATGCCGTATGAGGAGAGACTAAAGGAGCTTAATATGTATACCCTTGAGGAAAGAAGGGAGAGGGGGGACATGATAGAAACTTTCAAGTACCTCAAGGGAATCAACAAAGTCCAAGAGGGTAGCATCTTTCAGAAAAAGAGACTTGCAAGAACAAGGGGACACAATTTAAAGATAGAAGGAGGGCGGTTCAGGGGCAATGTGAGGAAGTATTATTTCACAGAGAGGGTAGTGGATGCATGGAACAGCCTTCCTGAGGAAGTTGTGGGGTCTAAAACTGTGGGAGAATTCAAGAATGCATGGGACAGACATAAGGCAATTCTTGTGGGGGGCAGGAAGATATAGGCTGTTGGTTAACTAGGATCTGCGGCCTATCCTGTAGGTAGGGAAATGGGCAGACTAGATGGGCCTAGCGGTCCTTATCTGCCATCAAAGTCTATGTTTCTATGTTTCTATGTTTCTATAATGGGATCTGATTTAATAATATCCCGATGTGAATTTATTATATCCCTGATGTTATGTGATTTATAAGAATAGGATGTAATATATTTCAATTTGCCTTGTACTTTTTCCTGGTTATTATTTTGTCTTATATTGTTTCTGCCAGGGTGCAGCAGGGTACTTCTTGCTTGTGTTTTTGCCCATTCTCTTGCCTGATCTAATGTGTATGTATTATACGCCCTTTTCCTACATCTATTATACGTCTCAGTACTCCTTTTTTCAAAATCTTCCTCTAACGTACAATTTCTTCGCATCCGCAAAAACTGGCTCCTAGGAAAATGATTTATTGTGTCTCTGGTGCATACTCAAAGCACTCAATATTGAAATTCTATCTACTGTTTTTCTGTACAAATCCAAAATTATTTTACCCTCCTCTGTTTTCTCCAACATAACATCTAGATATGCAATCTTTTTTCACATCTGAATTTGCCTTAAACCTTAGATTGTGATTTATGGTATGCAGATAATACATAAATTCTTTCAGCTCCTCTGCAGTGCCCCTCCAAATTAAAAACAAATTGTCAATAAATCTGATTTAATGTGTAATTTTATCAAAAATGGATTTGTCATAGCATCAGGTATACAGCATTGTTCCCATTACACCATATATAAGTTTACATAACTGGGGGTAAAAGATGCATCTTTTTTTTTTGACAGAATTTATGGATTATCTGCATACTACAAATTACAATCTAAGGTTTACTGCAAATTCTGATGTGAAAAAGATTGCATATTTAGATGTAATGTTAGAGAAAACAGAGGAGGGTAAAATAATTTCAGATTTGTACAGAAAATGAGTAGATAGAAATTCAATATTGAGTGCTTCGAGTATGCACCCGAGACACACAATAAATAATTTTCCAAGGAGCCAGTTTTTGAGGGTGCAAAAAAATTGTATGTTAGAGGAAGATTTTGAAAATTGGAGTACTGATATGTATGATAGATGTAGAGAAAGGGGGTGTAATACAAACACAATAGATCAGTCAAGAGAATGGGCAAAAACACAAGAATGAAGTACCCTGCTGCTCCCTGACCAAAACAATATATGACAAAATAATAAGTAGGAAAAAGTAGAAGACAAATTGAAATATATATTACACACTATTCTTACAAATCACATAACATCAGGGATATAATAAATTCACATTGAGATATTATTGAAGCAGATCCCATTATAGGTAAGATTTATATAAATAAACCACCAATATTGGTATATAAAGGAAGCAGGAACATACAGGATAGATTAGTACATTCCTTCCAGACAAAAAATGAAGAAAATGAAAGAACAGTAATTGGTGCCAGCCCTCCAAGGGGAGGTACAGTGTGTAGCAGATGTAAGTTCTACAAACATATAAATATATATATAGCCAAAAATGTCACACATCCCCCAAATTCCAAATGTTATGAGATAAAAGATCTCATCACATGTGACACTGAAACAGTCATATATGTCTAACTGTATACATCGAAAGTTCTATATAGGCAAAACCATATTCCCTTTAAATCTAGAATAGGGGAACATGTGAGGACATTATTATAAAATGAAAACAAATGTGCTACACGCATATAAAAATTCAACAAACAAGAATCAACACAGATGGACATGTACAGGAATTGAAAAAATCAGATTGGGACCGGGGGTGGGTGGGAGGATCTTGATAATTTGCTGCTATAAAAAGAAGCTATTTGGATTTGTGAATCACATGCTTTGTGTCAACCAGGTTTGAATGGACATTTTAAGATCAAACTTTTTTTTTAAAAAGTGATTTGTGACTGTTGTTTTTTTTTATTTATCATTTTTTCCCACACCTCTGCAGACCTGACAGGGGCTACGACACCCCCTTACAAAGGGGTACATCCTCCAGCTCCAATTGCTCTGCCTTTGTCACCCCCCCACATTCTCCTGTGGCTTTCCCCTATGGTGGGGCCAGGGACTAGGAATCTGGCTTACTCACCCCCTGAGAAGCAATCTTGAACTGGGGGCTACCACAACAGTGATTGGTGCCATCACTGGTCCTGCTGGGTCCCAGCTTTTCCTCCTGGTTTCCTCCCACACCCATGCTCATACAATGGGCGCAACAGCTGTCTACGCCTCTGCAGAGGCAACCAAGCACCCTAGACATAGGTCAACCCCTTTGTGCCAGCAGCTGCACTGACCCCCAGACACTGCTGAGTGTCATTCAGCAGTGCACAGCATGCTTCCCCTCCCCAAGAAAGGAGAGCAGTCCTCTGGATGCTCAGTCCTTACCTCCACTGGCTGACCCCTGAAAGACCCAAGTCCATTCCAGAACCCAGGTTGCCTGCGTGGTGTGAGGTGTGGTGTCCAGCGCATCAACCCTCAGCACCACCGGGCTGGCGATTGTTGTCTTTTTATATATTGTTTTGCAGTTTAAAGTGCAATACTGAGTCCTTTGAGAAATACATGCCACACAATAAATGCAATAGAAATGCCAAGGCAATAAAGCTGCAAATGAAAACAAGAACATGGACCTGAAAGCCTTTATGTGAGGCATGTGGAGTTAATGAACTTAACGATCTCTGAAAAAAAGATTTTGTTCCTATTCGTCCACTTAAAATAAGGATATTATTGATTTAAATGCCATGGACTGTTTTTGAAATGGATCCATTTAAAAATAAGAATCTGATTTGTCCACGCTAGATAAGAACATGAAATGGCTTAATGATATTGTAACACTACCTAATTTAATAATGCAGTTTTAGACAGGGAATATCTATTTGACTAGTTTATATTTAATTATATTTAATTGCATTATTGGTGTTTGTAAGATTAGCATGTTGTAATTAATTGTGCACCAATATAAATAATACAGATTTTTTTACTAAGAACAGATCCCTTGAAAAAGCACCCAAAGGGGTGCGAAACAATTGTTGGGCATTTTTAGTACAACCTGTGGGGGATGTACCCATGTATTTTTAACCAGATTTTGTAATAAAATTGCTTTTTAAAACTGAAAACAACCTAAGAGTTGGGTCTCAGTTTATCATTTCCTCTGGACAGAAACCAGGTTTCCTTTCCTTTGCATTTTTCCCTCTCAACTTATGCCCTGTCTCTTTTTTATGAGTGACTTTCTTTTGTGAAATTGAACCTACAGAGTAACCAGCTGCTAGGGTGCCATGTCAAGACACCACCAGATTTCGGTGACTGTCATTAGAGTGCCAGCACTGCGCTCTCCCTCCCCAAAGTCTGCCCCGGAGTTAGTATATTTAATTAGGAAGGTGGGGGCACAGCCCCCCACAAGGGGAGTATGGGGTATGCAGACCCCCTCAGAAACACAGGTCACACTAAATGACTGTCACCGATATCCAGTGCTGTCTTGATGTGGCGCTCCAAACACTGAACAAGCATTAGGTGGATCCATCCTGGACAGGCAAAGGCTCCACAGATATCAGTAAGTCTGGGGCCCTTTCCTTTAATCCTAGTATGTTTCAACAGATCCTGCTGAAGGATGGCACCATTTGGGCCCATTGATAGCATGTATTCTTCCCCCTTACTCCCCCAAGGATATCAAAGCAGTGAATGCCACATGTATATTTGATCCAAGGTGGGGTAAGCTCACCAGTATGGTTTGTCCTCCGGGTTCTAATATATCCTTAGAGTACTGCCCTGCTTCATGACTTCTTTGAATATGCACTTTGTTAGAAATTCTGAAGTTAGAAATTGTGTTACCTTTCTGCTGAGATAATGTTGTATATTGTTACAATATTTTACCTCCTGGAGTGTATTTCTGTACTGTGTTGCTGAAAAGTTTCAATAAAAATCATTTACTGCAAAAGTAAAGTACAAGGACTGTAGAACGAGAGCTGGTACCTCCAGACAAGATGGCATCAGGGACACAGGCCTTCCAAGGTTAGAGTAACAACGGGTAATGTATCAGGACATACATGTCCTGTAACACACAGATTTGGGTCTGCTAGCTGTTAATGGACTAGGCCATCTGATCAGGATTACAATTTGGGCTGCCATTTATCATCAAGTTTATGTGTGCTAATTTGTCAACATATGTAACATGACCAGCACGCTTATGCCAATTCAGTGCCTGAGTATACATCCAGTGATTATCAGGGAAAGTTTCCAAAAGACAGAAGAAGCCCTGGTACCAGTGGAGTTTGAGTTCTGAGTGGTACTGCAAGCAGTGCAGTCACTGCATTTAAGGGAGGACTCTGCCCATGATGGCAGTCCTACTATGAACATCGCAATAAGTGTGCTCATGGAACTTGTGTGAATTGACCCTCAGTTTGCAGCCAGATAGTCAGGACATAAGCAGTATGATAGAGTGACTGACCACTTTCATAAGATACCCTCAGGTCTTGCTGATAAAGAACCAGGAAGTGGTTACAGGAGGTAAGGCACTGGTAGAAAAGTTCATTGTTTACTACAGGGTGCCAAAATGGATTCACTCAGCTCATGGTAGAGATTTTGTGCACAAACTCACAAACAATTTATTGTCCCTATGGGGCATCCAAAAGTCAAGGGACACACCATCTCACCTTACAGGTGATCCACAGCATGAACTGACTAACAGGGGGAAAGGATCACAGATCTCCAGGTAGAAGGTCACCTGTGGGCCAGTGACCATCATATGGTATGGTTCAGTTTGGCCACTAGAACAAAATCATCCCATTCCAAGGCAAAAATATCAGACTTTAGAAGAGCTGACTTTGATAAGATGGCCAACAAAGTTAAATTAGCCCTGGCAAAAAAAAAAATACAGGTGAGGGGTTACAGGCAAAGTGGGCAAGCATTAAGGATGCAGTACTTGATGCAACATCCCATTGTGTTAGAAAGAAAAGGAAGTGCAAAAGAAGAAGGAAACCACTTTGGTTCTCAAAAACAATACCAGAAAAGGTTAGAGCCAAAAGGCTGGCCTTCAGGAAATATAAGAGAACGCAGTGGGATGAAGAGAGGGAGGCATACCAAACTTCCCTAAGGGAAGCAGGGAAGGCAGCAAGGTAGGCAAAGGCCCAAACAGAGGAAACACTAGCACAAACAGTAAAAGAAGGTGACAAGATATTCTATAGATATATTAGTGAAAGGAGAAAGTCCAGAGGAGGTATTACTAAGATCAAAGGAGATAAGGGTGTGTGTGAGGAGGAGGACCATGTAAAAGCATCTATCCTAAATAGATACTTCTGCTCAGTATTTACTGAAGAGAAGGTAGGGCAGGGCCCAAAGCTCAGCACCATGGACACGGGGGGAGGGAGGTGAGCACTAGTCCCTTCACAAAAGAAAGGGTCCTACAAAGAGCTCGATAAGCTCAGGGTGGACAAGGCAATGGGACCTGATGGCATACATCCCAGGGTACTTAAGGAGCTAAGGGTGGAACTAGCAGAGCCATTATCAGAACAGTTTAGTGAGTCTCTGAGCACAGGAGAGGTCCCAGAAGACTGGAGAAGGGCTCATGTGATCCCGCTCCACAAGAGTGGTAGCAGGGACGAGGCAGGGAACTACAGACCAGTCAATCTTACCTCAGTAGTGGACAAGATTATGGAGGCACACCTTAAGGAAAGGATAGCACAACACCTGGAATCCATAGGAGCACAGGATCCAAGACAGTATGGGTTTACAAAAGGAAGGTCATGTCATACTAATCTCATAGATTTCTTTGACTGGGTAACCAAAGTGGTTGACCAAGGGGGAGCAGTTGATGTCACGTACCTTGACTTCAGCAAAGCTTTAGATACTGTTCCACATAGAAGAGTGATTAATAAGCTGGGTAGGCTCGGGGTGGGTCAGACGTTGGTCAACTGGGTGGCCAACTGGTTGATGGGCAGAAAACAGAGAGTGGTGGTAAATGGTATACAGTCAAAAGAGATGCAAGTCATAAGTGGGGTACCTCAGGGATCAGTCCTGGGGCCAGTCCTCTTCAACATCTTCATTAGTGACATTGCAGATGGACTGGAGGGTAAGGTTTTTCTGTTTGTAGATGACACCAAGATCTGCAACAGAGTCAATGATCCAGATGGTTTGGGCAGAATGAGAAGAGATCTGGATAAACTAGCAAAATGGTCGGAAGAGTGGCAACTGGGGTTTAATGCAAAGAAGTGCAAAATCATGCACATAGGGAAGAGAAACCCTGAAGCCACCTATAGGCTGGGAGGGGAGTTGCTGGCAGTCAGAAGGGAAGAAAGAGACTTGGGCATCATCATCACTGACGACCTGAAATCATCCAAGCAAACCACTAAAGCAGTAGGTAAGGCTAGGGGGATGTTAGGGTGTATTAGTAGAGGTATCACAAGTCGGAAGGGGGAGATAATAATCCCTCTTTACAAGACACTGGTTAGGCCTCATCTGGAGTACTGTGTGCAGTACTGGAGGCTACACCTTCACAAGGACATTAACCAAATTGAGGCAGTCCAGAGAAAGGCAACCAAAATGGTGCAGGGACTGTATCAGAAAACATATGAGGACAGATTAACGGAGCTCAAAATGTATACCCTGGAGCAAAGGAGGGAGAAAGGTGATATGATCGAAACATTCAAACACCTTAAGGGCATTAACAAGATGAAAGAGTCTAACATTTCAATATAAGAAAAATAGCAGGACAAGAGGACACAGCATGAGATTATAGGGAGGCTGATTAAGGGGTAATGTGAGGAAGTTCTTTTTCACAGGAAGGGTGGTGGATGCATGGAATGGCCTACCTCAGGAAGTGGTGGATATGAATACAGTTTAGGGCTTCAAACAGGCATGGGATGGGCATAAGGGAGCAATACAAATGAGTATGAATAGATAGGCCATTGACAGAGCAAAGGCCGATGGCACATTTATAAGGTAGAAAAAGAAATGGGCAGACTGGATGGGCCTTGCTGTCCTTATCTGCCATCAACTTCTATGTTTCTATGTTAACTGTTTAATTACACTCTTTCAAACATGCAGCAATTTTAGTGGGGGGTAGGAGGAAGTAGGCAGTTGGTTAACTAGGCTCTGCAGGTTATCCAATAGGTAGGGAAATGGGCAGACTGGGTGGGCCAAGCGGTCCTTATCTGCCATCAAAGTGTATGTTTCTATGTTTCTATGTTGGGAATGCTGGGCCCCAATCAGAATACCAGATTGCATCAGCAAGTTAGTGCTTTGGTCCTTGCTTACACATAATGTTTCCTTATGTTTAGGTGGATAGCCGGGTTGCCCACAGATCTCTGCTTCAGGGTCTCAGAGGCTGGAGCTAGACCAGAGACCTAGCTGCAATATGTTCTGAAATGTAAGAATCAACTATGTGCTGCCTACAAGTTAGCCCTTGACACCACCACAAAAAAGAATCAAGCTAACAAAGAACCCTGTGACAAGAAAGTCAGAGCACTGGAGTTGCTGCCCAGATATATCATTGTCCAAATGAATCTTGGCTTGCCTGATAAGCACAAGATTGCCAGTCTATGGCAATACCCCTTATGTAGTACAGGAACAACTTGGGAACTTGCTAGTGTACAAAGTACAGAGGAACTCCCTGGATGTCCTCAGACACTGCATAGAAATCATTTGTTAACAGTGGTGCAAATGCTTAGAAGTTTAGACACAACAGATACAGAGCCACCTAGACAACCAGTAACATGAGCTGCTATGTGCAGGCATGAAGTCAAGAAAGCTAAGCGAGAAGCCATTCAAATCACAACTGATGCTCAAGGAAGAGATTAGGACAGGACAGTTCAGATGAGGAACCAGAGATGGTGAGATCCTATTGGTGCCGGGTGAATATAGTGCTACCGAAATAGTGTATGAATAGCCACATGGTCTAAAGTGCAGAAGTCAGTACAGCAACAGATGTATAATAGTGATAGGAAACTAGCACTACCCCTGTCACACAATAGGAATGAAAGGAAGGAGTGAACATGCCAAGAAGTGCTGTACCTGGTCTAGCTGCTCCCATGGTGAAGTAGCTAAGGCACAAGTACATGGCATAGTGAAGACCTGGGGACTAGGGTTTGATTCCCTGTCTCCTGATATTTTTTTTAGGTTAAAAAAAAAAAAACAAGTGCCCCGCTTCCGAATTTGCCTATTGCCCCTTGGTCCACACCCCCCTCAGAGTTAGTTAATGTAGTTGGTGGGGTGTGGGGGGTGGAGCCCCCACATAAACAAAGAGTTTGGCATTGCTGCGAATGGTGTATGCTGTGTTGGTCGATTTGGCGTTGTGTTCTGACCTTATTTTGCTGCACGCTGTTTTGTGTGTGGCATTGTTGTACACGTAGTTTCGTCTGTGATGTTATGACCCCATGCCAGATATTATCCCTTAGTCAATCTCCCCAGTATGATGAGCAACTTATTGTGACACCCAATAATATACCTCCAGAGGAGTTCAACTATGTGACTAACTATTGGACCTTGATGCAATACAGTCTGTTCCTTCAGATAATCAGTCAGTATCTGAAGAAATTGCCATTGAGGAAGAAAATGATGATGCCTTGGATACGGACGATGAAGTGGAGCCCATGTCGAATGAGGTTGCTGTCTCACTCGTGAAAGAGATGAGAAGGATCCACCCAAATTCTAAAGAAAAAAGTGACTGTTATACTCTGTTGCTCTGACAAAGCCATCAAGTTGTGCCTTTGCTTGTTAAATGACTCTCCTACACTACAAGCACTATCATAGGAAGATGATGAGGTTGACGGTGAAGTTGTTTGTGACAATTAGTTAAACAACTAGTAACACAAGTTCACCTTCTATTACCACTGCTGTCTTTTCTTTTCTAATAGCCCAGGCTACTGCTATTTTGTCATCAATGTTAGTTTTTGAATTGGCTATTATGCCAGACTGGGTGGCTGACTGTCTGTACAAAGTTCTGAATTATTGTACGCAGACGATGCAGTTATATTTTCAGCCAGTAAGGATATCAAAGAAGCAGTGAAGAGCCTACAAAGTGATTTTCATGTTTTCCAAAAATGGATAAGTATGTATCTTATTTTATTTATTTGTTATTCTTTATTTATACACCCCCTATGTCGGGTATCCTTCCGGGGTGCTCACTTGGCTAGGACTACTACTCCCAGCCTGAAACCCTAAACCTCATTAAACTCTCCTGTTGACCAGGCAGGCTCTAGGGCCTCAGATCACCCCCCGGGCTGGGCCCGCTCTCCCCCTAGCAGCCTATCTGAGATTAGAGAGAGCCTTACCTTGGATCGACGGGTTGGCCAGGAGATCAACAGGAGGAAGTAGGCCGGCATTGGGATGTGTGTCCTGACCTTGGAGCCCCCATCATCTCTGTGAACACAGGGAGCGATTTTCTCATTTCAGTAGTTCCCCCCCCAGGGAGTGCGGCTTGCAATGACATCTGCACACAGCTGCCCTGCTGACATCTGCTGCACTCCCTTCCCTCTTACATACAGCTGGCTTGCCTGAAGTAAGTACCCCTGGCCTCCACCGGGAGTCACTAGGCAACCGAGCTGGACCCAAAACCCACCCCAGAGAGAGGAGAGCTGTCCTCCAGACACTCAAGCCTTCCCTCTCCCCTGCCAACTCGACGGTCGGGCTAGTTCTAACCTGGGTTCGGTATGATGGCGCGAATTGTGGCGTCCAGTGCCTCAACCCTCAGCACCACTGGGCTGACATTAAGTATCTTATTTTAAATATAAAAACAAACTAAACCAATGCTTTTTGCTCAAATTCAGCCTTATTGCCCATAGCTCAGGCATATTTGGTTTCTCTGGCTAAGTATGTTTTATTGATTTACTCCCCAGCTAATGTCACTATTTTGTCTAGGTTGCAAGTAATAATGAATTATATTTGTCACTACAGTCCGAAGTCTAGTAATCATACTCATCATTGCTATTTATATAATTCACTGAATTGGCTTCCACTACAAGAATGTATTCAATATCATCACGTAACATAGAAACATAGAAACATAGACTTTGACGGCAGATAAGGACCGCTAGGCCATCTAGTCTGCCCATTTCCCTACCTACAGGATAGGCCGCAGATCCTAGTTAACCAACGTACTATTCGTGTGGAAAATTTTGAAATCCCCATGCTCTTTAAGTCTAAAAACTTGTATTAATTTTCAGTCTTGCCTTAGAGTTACTAGAGCAAGTGCAAAAATGGCCTTGTTGTACCTCGATTAAAAACCAAACTAGACAAAACATATTTTCAACTATTGCCCCTAAGAGATGGAATTTACTGCCATTAACAATAATAACGGCTCAGACCTTGGCATGTTTTAAAAATGCATTGAAGATATGTCTGATGAACTTCTGTAAATGTGCATGTTTTAACACTTGATTGCTTAACGTTTATGTGATCTTACTTTACATTGACAAATGTACTATTATTTTCCTGTTAGTTATTGTAAAGTTCTGCTTTGTATTGAATTTACTTGTTTGTGCTATGCACCCAGGTCATCCCTGAACATGGGCACTTGTACTCAGTGGACCTGCCTGGTTAACGAAAGTAAACTTCTTGCTGCTCACTCTTCAGTAAAATTATCCATCCACCCCACAGCGCATCACCCACATCTGTCTCATTAGCCATCTGAGACACATCTAGATTACAATGGAGGTTGGCTTGTCTTGTGCAGGATGAGTCCAACTCTTGGAGAGTTAGACAGTTATTTTGACTAGAGGGACTCAACCATGTTGACTGATTCTTTACACAGCATAAGCAAGGTTACATTATTCTAGCTTTGTACTGTAGGAAATGTTTGCAAGGATTTTTGCTGGCCTTTTAAATTAGCCATTTTGGCAACTGTCCTGAAATGCAAACGCACAAGACGCTCTGAATAGTTTCCATGTAAATACATGCTGCCATATACGCAGGCAACTATAAAATATAACATATTTAGTTAATATTCTATTTAAGGTGTTCTTCTTATCATACAGTGCTTATTTTACAATTCATTTACCCAGGATAGCCCGGCTGAGATGCAATATCTCATTTCCAGTGGAGTACTACTTCTACCCAGTTCCACAGCTGGATAGACTGGAGTACTGGGAGGTTAAGTGACTTGCCCAAGATCACACAGTGTGTATTTACCTCTAGTGGGGCTTGAAACTGTGATCTCCTGGATTCCAAGCCAGTGTTCTAACCAGTGAATCTTGCCAGGTCCACTACATATGGACAAGTTATTTAACCCTTGTCATTGCCAGCCTTACAAATAATTATGAAAATGTGATTGTTTTGACAATGTTGGCCATGTTCTTTGTGTCCAGTACTTATCCTTGGCATAACATGAAGCCTTGTTTACATCTGGCAGTGTCTGAATGGACATAACTTTTGGAACCAGTGATCTTCACACACTGTGGGCTGTTATGCTGTTGTCTTTATATATTTGTGTCTTCATAGACCTTAAATGAACATTTCATTTTTTGGCAAAGTTATCTAAATGTTCTGTGTCCAACACTTATCCTTGGCATAACATGAAGCCTTGTTCAAATGTGGCAGTGACTAAACAGACATTTTTTTTTAAATCAGTAGTCTTTACATATTGTGGGCTTCTACATCAGTGCCATATTTTTTAAACCACTAGCCTTCACATATTGTGGGCTACTACATCATTGCCATCTTTTTTAAACCACCAGCCTTCACACATTGTGGGTTACTACATCATTGCCATCTTTTTTAAACCAGTAACCTTCACACATTGTGGGCTACTACATCAGTGCCATCTTTTTTAAACCAGTAACCTTCACACATTGTGGGCTACTACATCAGTGCCATCTTTTTTAAACCAGTAGCATTCACATATTGTGGGCTACTACATCATTGCCATCTTTTTTAAACCAGTGGCCTTCACACATTGTGGGCTACTACATCATTGCCATCTTTTTTAAACCAGCGGCCTTCACACATTGTGGGCTACTACATCATTGCCATCTTTTTTAAACCTGTGGCCTTCACACATTGTGGGCTACTACATCATTGCCATCTTTTTTAAACCAGTGGCCTTCACACATTGTGGGCTACTACATCATTGCCATCTTTTTTAAACCAGTGGCCTTCACACATTGTGAGCTACTACATCATTGCCATCTTTTTTAAACCAGTGGCCTTCACATATTGTGGGCTACTACATCATTGCATCTTCAGCTTTTTTTACCTTTTTATGCTATACAAGTCTTATAAAAAATCTGGGGCTAGGATGGATGACTATGCTGTGCATCCAATACTTTGTTCTGTCACAGCACATCAGGTTTGTCAGTGATGAACTGACACAGCTTTTGGAATCACTAGACTTTGCTGTGAGCCAGTGCAACATTCTGCTGGTTTGCATGCTTCTTGTGCCCTGATAGAACATAAATATTCTCCCAGTACATTCTTAATCACAAAGCAATGTTTTTACAGTCAAAACAGAGTGAACTAGTTTGATGACTTTGGCAAAATTAACCTGATTTGATAGACCATGTTCGCTAATGGAACTTTGAAAGGCTTGCACTGATCTACTAGCAATCCTAGCCTGTGATCTCCATAGGCTTCTAATATCAGTTGTAGAAAAGTAGATAATTGTTTTGCATACTGCAAATGGATTGGTTGACTAGGAAAATAATTATCTGGGCCCTGTTTATTTAAGCAATGAGGCATGACAGGAAGTGCATTATAGTGGAATAATGGCCCACCTCGGAGGGGTTGAAGCACTAGGTGAAGTCAAGAAGGGCCATTAGCCCACCATAACGCACACCCTGGAGTGCCTTACTGTGTTTATGAAATGGATCCTTTTTAGTAAATTGGATGTATTTTTTACCCTCCCCCCCAGATGGCCACTCCTTCGGGCCACTGAGTCCTACCATTGCCGCAGACACACCCTGCCACCATCTGCTGCCCCACTGATGCTGTGACCCTGGCTAGCCTGATGTAACCCATTGTAAGGGAGGGACCCTCCCCCACCATAGGACTCACCGGGGAAGGAGAAATGCCCAAAGGCATCTATGTACACATCCTAGGCATGGCGGTTTTGGCACAGAAACCTCGAGGCTGCCATGATGATGGGGACTAGTTGCCATCATCTAGGCCAGCTGAGAGTGAATTTTCCATTTTCTCCCTTTTCACTCATCCCCACCTGCAAAAGGCTGTCCACAGTGATGTGCTGGGGGCAGGGACATTCAGTGGAGCGTTGAAGTCACATGCCACCACAGACACCACCCTAAGCCAACCCCAGGGGCCAACAGTCAGCATACCTAAGGCCCACCCAGCCCCCAGGAGGGAAGCATCCAGAAGACTCTCAAAACCCCCTTCCCGCCGGACTCTGCTCCTGATACCTGGGCTTGGGGCATGAACCTGGGTCACCAGCATGCCAAGCAAACCCCTTCACTTGGTGCCACAGAGCCAGCTGGAGGTATTTTTTAAATGTATTACTTTCAACTGGACTGTTGTGCTGGGTTAACAGCCCAGCTGAAAGTACCTTTTGTCCAGTCAGGAGTCAGCATTCTTTCTACCCGTTTCATAACTATTATTATACATATCTCCCAGGTGACAAACAGGATAACAATTAAATAAATAAAAGTAGTAATTCATGTGTTGTAACTATCAGATGAATTTTAGAAAAAATATTTAAAAAATTACTTCACATTCTGGAATATAGCAATAATAATAATAGAGACACGGACAGATGAATTAACTTCAGTAATCATAATCACACCCAAAGGGGCAAAAGGCATTTGGCTGTGCCTCACATCTTTCAGCATTCCTAGGGAAGGGATTATCTCACAAGAAGTCACCACTGTGGTGCCTTGTTTAAATAAAAGGGCTGGCTCACACATTAGCTGGACAGATATAGTACACAATCCCAACCCTCGAAAGCCTGACACTGAAATCCCAACAGCTAGCATCCCAACAATGGAAGATAAAGGAAGTGAAATTTGGAAGAAGTGTTCATCGGTAGCTTTGTTCGCTGCACCCCCGCCCCATCATTTATATAAACATCCTCCAGACTGCAAAAATCACCACACATCAGGATTTTTCCATCGTCAGGATTCTGGCTATTGGGATTTTGGTATCAGGCTTTTGAGGGTCGGGATTCTGCATGTCAGGATCCTGTACTGATACCCATCTGGACAGCAACTGAGGCAGTGTTCCCCTAATATCTGTCATTCATGGAATATCTGCTAATTGAAAATATTACCTGATTACAGTTTTGGCAAGCCAGTCTAGAGTTAATCTGACTAAATCCCTGAATGATCCATGCTGGTGAGCATAATATGTAACAGTATACAGTAGTTCCACATAAATTGCAAGAAAATAATCAATATGAAGAAAACAACAGAGGATTTTTGAAAACCCTGTACCTCAAGAATGAGTGCCACCTACTTACATTTTAATTCTTTGTACTCAAAGTGATTAGTGCACCTGGGGCTCAACTAATGTAAGTTTAATTTTTATTCAACATAGTGAAAGGCATTTAATTAACAGCAGGGGAGAGCTGGGAATAGGCATCATACAACACAAGCACCTATTTCACGTATTTCTATGGCAATAAAACAGAGTTAAATAACTGTGAATTGAAGATAGGCATCCAGAGATTATAATCAGCAGAAAAAACAACATAATTAATGTTCCTGATGAAAGGCTGACACTTGAATCTCAGGCACTGTTAACTATCCAGGGCTGCTTCTATCAATAGTTACACAATCCATTACCCACCAAGGAAGCTGCCAAACATGAGTTACAAAAACAATGTGCAGGGTGAAACCCCAGGATCAGAACACAAACCTATGAAAAGTCTTTGTTTATGTAATATCTTGATTGGAAATTAAAGGAGTTAGCTGTTGGGGGCTGTAATACAGTACTCAAATACCCAGCTAGGCCAGATTTGGTCTTTTTTTCCCTGTTTGTAGCCACTGAAATGTAATCAGTTTTTGCTGCTTTTAGCTCCATTGAGATATGCCATAGATTTTGCTTTTTAAACATGTTAGTTTTAGATTTTGTATTGCATTAAGTATTTCTGAATACTATATCTGCATATGTATTATAATGTGTTATTATACATTTCTGCATGTTTTGTGTACTATCTGAAAGTATACAGCTTCAACCTTCCCTTTTGGCCTGGTTGCAATGATTATCTAGTAAATCAAAACAATCTATAAAAGCTTGCCAGACTACTCTGCTTCCTTAATATTGTTGATCTGCACAGGATGGTGTATGGTTTTATCTCGCCCAGGTTGGACTACTGCAATGCATTCTACAAGGACTTACCTGAAGGTCAAAGTCAATGTCTGAAGTGCATGTAGAATGTGACAGCGAGGCTTCTGACCTGCACCTTAAGTTTGGAACATGATATTCCATGGCTATGCATTCTGCATTGACTGCCTGTAAGACATAGAACTGACTAAAAGGTTTTATTGTTGATATACTGTATAAAGCCCCAGAGCAGATTGTACCTCCCATATCTGAATGTTCTCCAGATCCCTGTACGCCTGACAAAGCAACTAGATCCTTAGGTCAGGGGTTGCTTTGGGCCCTCCTGTCATGGTTAAACTTTCTTGGGAACCATGTATTTGTGGTTGTAGTTCCTTTTATGTGGAATGCATTTCCATCCAATAACTGCTTGCTGTTTAGGCCTTTACAAATGTCATGAACCACTTGCTGAGACAGGCATATCATTACCATTTAAACTGTTTAGTGTATATGAAGTGAGCCAGTTTTAGTAATCTGTGTCTCCAGTCCCCTTCTTATGTGATCATATTTATTCTTGGCAGCTCGTCACCACTACGTCTGGCTTTTCCTGCCTAGAAAGAGAAAGTCAGCATACAGCATGATAAATTAGAGGGTACTGTGGGCCAGCATTATGCACTGCAATAATAGGATTTGGAACCTGAGGGACTAGCTTGGTTCCACCACTGAAAAGGAATATTTGAAAGTAAAATAAAATAATACACAAGCACATGGTTCAAAAAGTTTGTCTGTCACATTTTATGACTCATAATAATATGTTAAAAAAGTTTGTACTAAAATGACTTCCACTAGATAATGGAAAAAAATGGAGAAAGCAGCTCCATATACGGTAAATGTCACCGTTACCTTTAAAAGTCAGCAAAGCAGCAAGAAACATAAAGGCTAGCTAGCTGAGACCACACACTATGTATGCCAAAAAATGTAAAGCAGGTAATTGCCAAACCATGATATTCAGTGAAAGCAGGTTTTTTTGTTTTTCAAAGTGCCAAGGGCAGTCCAAATATTTCAAAAGAAGCTATACCAAATCAATTAATAAGACTGTGAGCACCATAGCTGTATTTATATGTGTTGTCTGATGAAAACTTTAAATAAGAAGCTGTACCATACAATATATAGCTTGGCCAGAGCAGAGATGGAAGCATAACAAAATTGCAAATGCCACAATTGCATAAAAGCATAAATTAACTAACATTTTGCACTGTAGCCACTGTACGTGGTTTGTCAGAGTAACATTGTAATATAAGAAGGCAACTGTTATACAGCAGTCTTACAGGTTCTGTCCCTAGAGCACACGTGCAAAATGATGAACAAATTAAAATAAAAATATCCCCCATTAAGGGATGTACAATACATGTCTTAGGAATCATTTTACAAGTGGGAGCTGCCACATTATATATTTTACATGGTGTAAATGTGCATACCTAATATATAAAAATACTGAATGTAAGGTATCCAGTCAAAAGCATGTGTGAATTACAGTGCAGTAAAAACCACAAGTTGAAAATAGAGTGAGTGAAAAAAGCTACTGGGGAATTATAGCGTGGGCATAATAGTGCTATACAGGTAACGCTTTTCACACGGGCTGAGCAATCTAAGACTTCCATTGTGCAGTGAGTAAAAAAGTTGGCTCTGTGGCTTAGTGGTTAGTGTGAAAAACTGTGATTACCCAGGACAGCCAGTGGATTTGGGTTTGAGTCTGCTCCTGCCTGTGATTTTTTTTTCTGCCATGTTAGGTGTGTTTTGAGGATGTTGATATATAATATGGGGCTGGGGCTGGGAGCTGGGAGCTGGGAGCTGGGGTGGGGCTGGGGACTGGGGACTGGGGCTGGGGCTGGGGGCTGGGGGCTGGGGGGGTGAAGCCTCCTACATGTGGTGTGTGTGGGGGAAAAGCCCCCCACATAAAATTGTTGACGAAACTTTTGCTTTGTGAATTTGTATGGACTGAAGTCTAGTGGTTAGGGTAACAAGCCATGAATGCGCTTGGTACAGTCAGCAGACATGGGTCTATGTGTAAAATTTAGTCTATGTGTAAAAATGTATTTTACACATACTACTGGTGGAATACTTCATGACATTGGTCCTCAGATTGCCATCCAGATTGCACCTGAGTCCATCACTGCACCCGTTCTGAGATGTTTTTCACTGTAGCTCTTTTGCACAGTAGCTGTCTTTCATCACACTCTTTTGCAGTCACGGTTTTATGCTATACTATTATGTTCTAGCGGTTTTGACCTAGACCCCTTAATGTAAGTATTTCAGTATATGCAGCACACAGAAGATGCACAGGAAAGAAATATGTAGTTTGTGTTCTTTATTTTTACACATCGTGGGGTTTTAAAGTTTTATCTTTCTGGGCTACTGTTTTGTTTGCACTTTTACATCACTTTTTTTTTAACTTCTGACCAGTATGATTTTTAGGTTTTGAGAATTTGATATATACAATACACACATATACTGTATATATCTGTATTGCATGTAATTCCAAATTGCATTTTGCTGCTGTATCTCTAAATGTGTTCTTAAAAGGCACCTCTGTGGACTGTGATCCTGCCCCCTTGATGAAGAGCTATATCAGAGGCTTGAAGCTCTGGGGTTTCTTTGTACTTCACTCTCAAATTAACCTCTCTACTTGTCTTGTGAATCCACTATATGCTGTTGTCCCAAGTATGCTGCTGTTTTGTGGATCCCACTTGTCATCCTGCTGTGAGCCTGTGGCTTGTACTCTCTCTCTCTCTCTCTCGCTCTCTCTCTATAAATATATACTTCAGTGACTGCCTAGTTCAATATTGACAAGTATACACAGCCTACAGTATATTAGAACTAGAAAATAATGTATTTGTTCTTAGACAGAGCAACCACTAGAACTGTATCTTGTGACCATTTCCAAAAATAATCTTTATAATATTTTAGAGTGCCTGAAATGATATTTTGAAAGCTGAAATATTTTAACTGAAAGCTTAGAGTCTGATAAGCATGAAATGAACCAAATGATGCAGCTCTACTATGTCACTGAATGCATGCCCAGATTAAGAGTGGGCAAATGTCTCAGGCCCCCATCATAGGGAGGCCCCCCCCCAAAGTGGCCAGGCAAGTGCACTAATAATATTATTTAGAATACTGTATGTGTAGAATTGCAGTGAAACATTTAAATGTGCCTCCTGCTTTAAATTACTTGCTGCCAGCCCATGCTGTTCATGGTTTTGCCAGTAGCGTCACCCGAGACTCTGATAACCCGGGGAGGTCACATGGTATGCAGTAGCAGAGTTATCTGGTTTACATACCACTGCACATGTAAGTGAACAGTGCGTCATTGCCATTGCAGTGTTGTTAGTACTTTGGAGGAGAGCAGACGTAGTTTTCTCCATCTAACTTGTCTCTGTCTCTCGCATTTGCAGCATATAAAAAATTAAAAATAAACTGTTTGCAGTTTTGCACTTCAAGAAAAATCACTCACTCAGATTGAAGAAATGCACTTGACTTAGGAAAGTGGGGACTCAGGACTCAGAGCAAAACTGAGCATTGCAAAGAAGTGTGTCGTCAGGACAAGGCAGGACAAACATGGAGTCAACTCAGGCCTGTCGGGGATGGTTACTTTGCTAGTCTCTGTCTCTCACACTCACAGCATATTAAAAATAAAAAAAAATAACTGTTTGCAGTTTTGCACTTCAAGAAAAGTCACTCAGACTAAAGAGGTACTTAACTTACGAAAGCGGGGACTCAGAGAAACATAGAGCAAAGTAGTGTGTGTCTGGATGAGGGCGGAATGAAGCAGGACAAACTTGGAGTCAACTCAGGCCTGTAGGGATGGTTACTTGTACTTGGGTTATAACTTATATGCTGAGTTGGGGGAGAGTTGAGCAAGCAAGCTGCCAGATGAGATGGGAGCAAATCACCAGTAGTGAAAAAGCCAGACAGTCGAGGAGGGGCAAGCCGCCCCCCACCACCACCACCACCATGTGGCCCAAGTGGCAGCCCACCAAGTGTCAGTCTAACTCTAACTGAATAGGACTTAGAGGGACTATTGCACGTGCTGCTTAACTACTGGCACTGCTGATTCTGAACTGACTGTGTGTCAGTGTTGTCTCTCGGTCTATCTGTCTGTACAGCCAGGCTACTACAGCAGCTAGCAATTTTTTTTTTTTTGGTATGTGTTTTGTTTTCCTATAAAATAATTTTTTTCTGTGTCTGAGACAGTCAGTCCAATTGATCTGTATTCTGACTAAATTTAATAGGCTTATAATAAATATAATTAATGATCATGAATCCGAATCCTATCCATGTGAATTTGTGATCATCATTGATTGATTCAGGCAGTCTGCCTGAGTGAGTCCAATGCAGCATGTGAAATTATGTAATTATTATTATTTTTTTTTGCCAATCATGCAGGTCTGCACTTCTACGATATAACACAATGCAATATAAATTTATACTTGTAAAACATACTTCCTACAGGTGCCACTCATAAATACTTTATAAAAGGGCAAAAAAAAAAAAAAAAAAAGGATTGAAAAAAAGCAGTAATTATGGGTCTGCCAGTTGCCTGGTGGTGTCCAGGGAAAGACTCAGGAGCTGACCAGGCAGTCGGGGGAGGCTGGAAAGCATAGCTGCATGGCTGCACTAGGGAAGGTAGGAGACAGGTTCCTGTAACGCAGTAATCCAGGTGGAGGTGTACAGAATGTCTGCATTCATGAGAAGATGACCATCAGCATTACTATATGACAGTAGAGGGGGGAGGAGCAAAACATAAAAACATCATTGTGCAGTTAATTGACAGAATAATATGGCATGGGTCTTCTGTGTTATATTCACTGGATGGGGGCTAGGCAGTAGCATACTGTGCCTGGATTTCAGCAAGGCCTTTTACTCAGTCCCCCATAAAAGATGAATCAAGAAGTTGGATGTTGTAGTGGTGGGGGACAAAATTTCTAGGTGGGTGGCAAACTAGTTAGTATGGAGAATCCAGAAGTAGTAGTTGGAGAGCAGCACACAGGGGTGCGGAAAGTTACCACTGGAGTAAAACAAGGGTCAGTGCTCAGGCCAGTGCTGTGCAATATATATTTATATATATATAGAGAGAGAGAGTGTGTCAGCAGATAATGATGGTTGGCCCCCCAGTCTGCCCTATTTTCCCTGCTAATTACTACACCCTTGCCCTAATTGGTCACAGATATACCTACCTCCTACCTTACCTATACTTATTATACCCATGACCCTATCTTGTTTGAAGCTTCCCATAATCTTCGCCTCTGTCACCTCTTTTGGCAGGCTGTTCCTGGCACCCACCACCCTTTCTGTGAAGAAATACTTCCTCAGATCCCTCTTAAACTTCCACTTCTCAAGCTTCATAGCAAGCCCCTGTGTTCTGGTGATCCTCCTCTTGTGAAAGAGACTCTGCTCCTGCACCTTGCTCACCCCTGTGAGGTACTTATAAGTCTCAGTCATCTCCTGTCTCACTCTCCTCTTCTACAGGGAGTACGTGTTGTGCTCCCATAGTCTTTCCTCATGTGGTTTCTCATGCAACCCCCACACCATTTTAGTAGCCATCCACTGGATCACTTCCACCCTGTCAATGTCCTGACAGAGGTGTGGCCTCCAGAACTGGATACAATACTCTAGATGGGGTCTCACAAGTGAGTGATACAGAGGCAACACCACTTCCCTTCTGCTAGAAATCCCCCTTCCCCATGCACCCATGTGTCCCACTAGCCATGCCTACTGCCTTATCATGCTGCCCTGCCACCTTGAGATCAGATATGATCACCCCAATGACCCTCACTTTCTTGGTAACTGTAAGTCCCTATGCAGCTTGCCTGTGACTGTCTCCTCTGACTGCAGAGTGCCCCAGTCCAACTGGACTGGTGTCTGGCTCTTGCGCTAGGTGCTACTGCTTTCACTGAGAGGCTGGCAAGTGCAAGCAGCTTCAGGCAAAGCTTGTCTGGGCAGCCTGGCTGCCTCAGTCTCACATGTTGTAAAATTAATTCTTCTGTAGAATACCATGATCATCCATCTGCCATGTTTTTTTCCTACAGTTTTTCCCCCCATCATTCATGACTTCTTTAAAGAGCAGGTGAGCACAGTAAGTTTTCCAGCCACTGACAAACATATAGTAGCTGACCTGCTCCAGTGTTGAGAAGTATTAAAAATACCATGCGTTTCAGTCCAGTAAAAAAGTTACAGGACCCCTAATGTGTTCCCCAGGAAAAACAAAGCAGCTTCCTGAACCTGCTGAGAGGCCCCCCAGGCAGTCACTGGAACACACACACACACAGCCCTCATTTTCTGACATCACAAAAAGGGGCTGTGAGTGCCTGTCTGTGGATGTGTCAGTACTCTCTGTACTAGCAATTCTTTAAGCACTCCTTCAGGATGTCTCTCTCAGAAAAATATATATATATATATATATATATATATATATATATAAACTGGAGTGTCTCCTGTGCTCAGAGGCTCACTAAACAGTTCCGATAATGGCTCTGCTAGTTCCACCCTTAGCTCCTTTTGTACCCTGGGATGTATGCCATCAGGTCCCATTGCGTTGTCCACCCTGAGCCTAGCGAGCTCTTTTAGGACCTTTTCCTTTGCGAAGAGAGTAGTGTACACCTTCCAGACTCAAGCCTCCCCACCAGACCTCCCCAAAGTTTGAACACAGCCCTTACTCTACACTGTCTGATTTGTTTTAGTTTTCAGCCTGAGTCCTTCCACCCCCTGTCAGGAAGCCTAAACTCTACACCCATGTTAATGCAAATATTATATTTGTAGTAATAACCACCGTATGTTTACATATTCAGATCCTGAAAGTACATACAAATTTGCACTATCCAGATATGTGAATATAGAAA
Organism: Neoceratodus forsteri; assembly: GCA_016271365.2. NCBI lineage: Eukaryota > Metazoa > Chordata > Ceratodontiformes > Ceratodontidae > Neoceratodus > Neoceratodus forsteri. Next base: position 737,463,834 of record CM057454.1, read on the forward strand.
CATACAATAAATGATTTGAGGCAGTGACAAGTACAGTACTTTTCCAGCATAAAATGTCACTTTTTACAGTTGAAAACAAAATCAGAAAACAGTAAGGAAACCCCCTAAAATGCACTATTTTAAACCATTTCTTCAAAATTTCCTTGGGGCATTCCTGGACCCCCTATTGGTTTAGGTATTTTGACCTGTCATAAACAATGCGTACGTGTGGGCCCCACAGAGGTCGAGTGCCCCAGGCCCCCCAAAGGCCTGATCTGGCCCTGGCTGACTGTCTATATGTCAGTATAATATATTGTTAAAAAGACAAGACTTCAGAAATTTAGTGAACTATTTTATGTTTTTTTATATTACTATGTGTAACAATAATTGTGTTAATTCTATCTGCACTGTGTCAGTTAAAAACAGTCGAAGGGACAAAGTGGGCTTCCTGTAAATAAAAGAAAGATTTTTGTCAGAAGACAGACCAGCTGTCTTTGAGGGAAATATCAGTACTCTGTCCTGAATGACAGGATCCCTGCTCAGTCAATAGGAGACCTTCAAAGTAGAGAAGTCTCTTTTATGTTAGGAAACTGTCTTGGGCCCTCAGATGATTCCCTACAGGGTAGACAGCAAGTAAAACAATGAGAGGTGTCCTTGAGTACACAAAAGCCATGGGTCTAGTTCCAACCAGTTTCTTTAGAGGGACTGTCAAGTGAGAACAAGGCACTGGTCCTGGGAAATGATGTCATTGAGCAAGGGTGATCAGGATGGGTGAAGCCAGGCTTACAAGAAGTCTTGGCACAAGAAGGGGAGTGGATACATCTGACCTGGCCTGAGTTTTAATGTGAGCAGTGGAAGTCAGACTCAGGTGGGACTCCATACATACACCATCTGAGAGCTGGAATCTGCCATGGCTCACTGATATAGCCTGTTTAATTAGTGCTCTTGTCCTCCATCAAGGCTAAGAAAATGGCCGATGAACATCTGTTGGGGATATTTAGCCAGTTGGGTTTCCCCAAGAGATTCTGCTGTACCAGGGTGTCAACTTCATGTCTGATTTAATTACTAGTCTTTAGTCTTTGGGAAAAGTGTGGAGTGAAGCAGCTCAGGGCCTTCTCATACCATCTTCAGACTAAGAGTCTGGGCAAGAGATTTATTGCATCTCAAGACCATGTTGAGAGCATTTGCTGACCAGCATTCAAGTGAGTGGGACAAGTACTTAACCTATCTCTTATTTGCATGCAGGGAAGTCCCCCAGGAGTCCATAGGGTTCTTGCCCTTCAAACTCCTATTTGGCCATAGGGTGAGGGGCACCTTGATTTAGTTAGGGATGAATGTGAGGGTGAGCCTGCTCCACAAGGGGAATCACTTGTGGAGTATATTCTGAATTTCAGGTCTAGGCTTAAGGAGCTAATGAGGTTCTCCTGGGAGCATCTAGGCTCTGTGCAAAAGAGACAGAAGACATGGTAGGAACGAAGGACCACAGCCTTGGAGTATGAAGTCAGGCCATGGGTGATCATGTTCATCCCTGGACGGTAGAATAAATTGCAGGTGGTTTGAGAGAGTCCGTGCTTGGCAGTCAGAAGGGTGAACAATGTTAACTACATGGTGGAGCTGCCTGACAGGCAGTGCAAGCAGCTGATCTACCATGTGAACATGTTGAAGCCTATCATGATGAAGATGAAATAGTCCTGGCTGTGTGCAACTACCCATAGGAAGAGACAGGGGCAGACCCGCTGGTTTATCTCTTGGGAGAGGTTAAAGGAATATGGTCTGTGGATGCTGTCACACTCTTGGAGAGGCTGACACTGGCCCAAGCTTCGAAAATATATAGGGTGCTGTGAACATTTCAGGGAATGTTCACAGGGAGGCCAGGGTATACTATGCTGGCAGAGTACCATGTGGGTACAGGGTACCAGCCCCCCCAAGGTAGTCACTCTGTCGAGTCCCTGAGAGTGTAAAACATGCAATAGAGGGGGAGAGCAAGGAGATGCTGACTCTTCAGATGATCCAGGATTCCAGTAGTCCCTGGGCCTCTCTGGTGGTACTGATCCCCAAAAAGGATGAGACCATGATGTTCTGCAGTGACTTCTGCATGCTCAGCAGATGTGCAGAGTCTGATGCATACTCCATGGCCAGGAAGGATGAGGTCTTAGAGAGGCTGGGGGAGGGCTAATGTACCTGAGCACCATAGACCTGACAATGGGCTATTGGCAGCTACCCCTGACCCCTGCAACCAGAGAGAGGTTGGGCTTCATCACCCTGTTTGGGTTATTCAAGTTCAGAGTAATACCATTCGGGATGAAGAATGTGCCAGCCACATTTTGACGGCTCGTGGACCACATTCTGAATGAGGCCAGAGATCTTGCACTGGCATACATGGATAACATCATTGTCTATAGTCAGACCTGGGAGCATCTTATCAGGCAGGTGACTGAGGTGTTCTGCTGACTGTAGACTGTTGGGCTAACAGTCAAGGTGGAGAAGTGCCAGACAGAAATGGCAGAGGTGTCATACCTTGGGCACAAGATAGGGAGTGGGTACATCTGCCCTGAGCCACTGGAAATTGAGGCCCTACAGGGATGGGTCACATCCACAACTAAGAGGAAAATATGGGCCTTCCCAGTTTATTCAGCAGATAAAAGTCCTATGAAAAGAAATTTGCAACAAGGAAAACATTTCACAAACTGCTAAATGTAAAGTGTTAAGTGCAAAGAAAAGTGCCTGAAGATAACTTCTTGAAGGTACTTAACTGTGCAAAATAAAGCTTCAGAATGGCAAAGAGAAATCACACCAACTGGGGACCCAAGGATATAGGGGGACGGAGAAGGAATAAAAGAATAAATCATAAAACCAAAGTGGAAAACAGATAGAAAAGAAAGCTAAAGTATCAGTATGACAATGCTAAAAAAACTGGACAAAATAAGGGTGCAAAAAACAAGAAAACAAATTGAGCAACAAAAACAATTCTTGACAAATTACAAAAAGTCCAATATAACTGGAGAGCAAAAAACAGGGGCATTATTTTAAATAACATGAAAAAGATAGTTCATCGCTCAGTCCACTGGGAGCCAAAGTCTGAAGAGTATGGATCCAAAATCATTCTGTACGACAAAGGTGGGTGGAGATGTCCCTTCCCCTAGTCCAAAGATTCACTTTCTCAATTCCTATAAATCACATTTCCTGGACATAAGCATGATTGTTGTCAGATGTGCTTAGCAATGGCATATGATAAGTTGCCAGTTCGCATAGCTGCAAGATGTTCTGCAATCCTGGCTGTTATCATCCTTTTGGCCTGACATACATAGGAAGCCCTACATGGACACCAACTTAAGTAAACAACTCCCACTGTAGTGCAGGAGATGAAACATTTGAACGTAAATGTTTCTGAATTGTGATGGGGATGTTTTGAAAACTTTGGTGTTGACAGTATGTGGTTGTCTTCATGAAAACCTTGCACCACTGTCATGGAAATATTTACAGTATGATATAAAGTGAGGAAAAAAGGAAAAATGTATTTGTAAAATGTTGTTTTAATCATTTATAAGTGTAGAGATACATATGATAAAACTGTTGTCTGCAACTGCCAGGAAATAATATTTTTTTTTATGTCCAACCCCGATTTTTAGCCATGTTATTGGTCCTAAACTATATATGAACTGCCTATTGGTTTAAGTGGTGTGTTTACAGAAAAGTCTGCCATGGTTATGTTTAAATTAAGGCTGCTTTGCTAAATCCAGATGTTTTCCTGTTGTTTTTTTATCCTTCCTTTGCTTTTCTTACCATTCTTTTTATTCTTTGAAGCAGCTCCAAAAATTTTTCTGAATGTACCAGCCAGTGTATTCAGCTGGTACGTTCAGAACATGGCCAATTAACCATGTTTTAGGCATGATTCATTCTGTTGTTTCATGCTTCTCTTTTTAGCCATAGCTGCCCCTGTTGTAATGCCAGGTAGTGCAGCTTGCCTGGTCTTATATATTGTTAGTGATGTCATCAGTTTCTCTGCAGGCAACCGATCATGTCCATGGACTTTGTAGGTACATTCTAAACAGTATTCCAGCACCCGATTGGTTACCTGACCCCCCTCGAGATTCTCGTTTTGGGCGTTGTTAATGCGGCCAGTGGGGGGTATTAAAACTCATGCTTTGAGATGCCTGGCTCCTTTCTTTACAGTTTGTGCCTAAAGAAACTTGACATGTCCCTTAGCAAACAACTTCAGTGTGCTAGGAATACTGACCAGCCTGCAGTACCTCAAGTACGATCAGAACACAAAAGTTAAGTGTTCTTTATTGTATGCCTGTTTTGTGAACCAGATCATCAGCGACCAGAAAATGGAGCAGTAATGCTTCTTCATTGTTTAAATAGCTGCTGCCAGTTATTGTTTTCTTTGCAGCTGGGGGTTTATTTAGTACTTTATGGATGCCACAGCATGCCTTGTCTGAGTACGTTCATATCGATGCGCGCGTGGCATCCACAGTACATTACTAACAGCACAACTTTTCTGCCAGCCAAAAATTGAGCTGATTTCACCAGATAAAGCCTGGCCTTTTGTCTGCTGATGTGGAAGCTGATGTGGGAGCTGGGACATGGGTGAAGATGCACCAGGAGATGGGGGAGATGGGAGCCAATTCAACCAGGTAAGCCTGGCTTTTTGTCTGCTATTGTTGGAACTGGGAGATGGGTAGCTGAACTGAGAAATGGGTGGACATGGGCACCCAGCCTCGTAAGTAACAATATTTTTGTGGAGTGGTGTTGCATTTTGTGGTGTTTTGTGCTGCTGGGGGCTGATTGTGTTTACAGACACCACCGCATTGAAATGTTTAATTAAGCAAACAATTTGCCAGTGTACATGGATGGGAGGGAAGCACTGAAGTTGGAAGTGAGTGCTGAGTTGGAAAATGTGTGAAGGGAGCAAAATAAGTTTAGCTGTTATGCCCCAAGGTCCCATATTTCAGTTGGCTCTAAGGGAATGTAACATCAGCAGCTCTGGTAGTGTACTGTTTGTTGCACATGTGTGTGTTGCTGGTCTCCATTTTGTTTCCCAGTCCTTGTCTTCATTTTGTATTTTTGGTGGGTGGATGGGTGGGGTGGAGGGTCTGAAGTATTGTTTGGCTTGATGTCGTTGATTTTTGTAGTTTGATTTTGTTTGCTTCATTATGTTTGTTTGCTCACTCTCTATGGTCTGAATTTTTAGAACCCCCCCCTCCACATGGTGTTCACATGGCTGGACACTGAGCAGGCTTTCTTTGCTGCTTCACCTTCGGCCATGTTGAGACCATGAGGTCTGTGTTTGGGGGTGGGGGCATAAAGTATTGTTTTGCCTACTATCAATATGTGTGTTTTAATGGTTTACTGTGTACATTCCTGTTTTATGCTTAATCACATCTGCCCGTATTTTTACAACCACCCACCACATGGTGTTAACATGGCTGGATGCTGAACAGGCCTATGTTTGCTGCTTCACCTTTAGCCATGTTGAGACCATTTGGTGGTCTGCGTTTGGGGGTGTGAGGGGTGGGGGCATGAAGTATTGTTTTGCCTGCTGTCAAAATGTGTGTTTTAATGGTTTGCTGTGTACACTCCTGTTTTATGCTTAATTGCATCTGCCTGTATTGTTACAACCACCCACCACATGGTGTTAACATGGTTGGACACTGAGCAGGTCTTTGTTTGCTGCTTCACCTTCAGCCAAGTTGAGACCATGCAGTCTGTGTTTGGGGGTGAAGGGGCATGAAACATTGTTTCACCTGTTATCAAAATGTGCTTTTTAATCTACTACCTACATTTTGTTTAAACTCCTCCATTTTGTTTGGAATACTGCCAGTTACCAATACCTACCTTTTGATTTGCACCACTCCTCCCATTTTAAGAAAGGTTACTGATATTGTTTTATAATGTTTTATTTTTGGAAAGATGCAAATTATATGCTGTTTTATGACTTGTAATATCAGACAGGAATTAGTGATTTACTTCACAGCAGGAGAATATTATTGGTCATTGTTTCAGTTCTGCACTCTTCCTCATATTATACACATTTTTATGTAAGTTGTGAAGCAAGTGATGTGTACTTCTTCATTCAGTCACTTCATCTTGTAAACAAATGATGTGTTCTCTCCTTTCTTTCCATCACTTCATCTTGTAAACAACTGATGTGACCTTTCATTCATTGTGTCACTTCATCTTGTAAACAACTGATGCGTTCTCTCCTTCATTCCGTTGTTTCATGTGTTGTGAATCAACTGATGCACGCTTTTCTTTGTTCTGTCTTCTCTGTAGTGAGGAAATGATGCCCTCTATAACGAGGGCCATATGAGCTCAAAAGAGGACATCTTTGTGATAGTGATTAATGCCTGAAAAATTCTGTTTCTGTTTCTTAAGGTTTTCTGAAGAATGGAACATCAAAGTAGATGAAGACCATGTGTGTCTCTTGCATCTTTGTTCAGCATGCTGGACAGAGAAGCTTTTCCAATCCCATGTCTGGAAAGGAGAAAAATAAACACTTCAGACATAGGGTTTAAAAAGAGCTCATATGTTATGCAGCATATCTTGAAACATACAGAGCTCGATCACAGGCTTACCATGATAACAAAACACCATAGTTTGGGCACTCACCACCACATAGTATGCTGAAAACCAAAAGTTAGGTAAAAAAAGGAATTTATTCCATAAATAACATGCCTGACGCATTTCTAACCTGTAACTCGACCCTTTCTCAAAGGCTTACATTTCAAACACTGAAAACAAACACATCTTATAGGGTTTAGTATTCATGATGTCATAATTGTAACATCTAATTGATTAATTACCAAGTGTCACATACTTCACATACTTCACATACAGCATCTTAAGAGTAAAAGAAAAATCCAGGGAAGGGGGGTACAAAATAAAGGAGCAGTGCATAAATAACAGTACAATATAGTTTACTATTCAATCTCATTCATAGCAAAAACATTAATAAAAGAAAACGTTTCAGAGAGCAATTATCTTTCTTCTAAAAAAGGTTTAATTTCAAAACCATTATTAAGACCTGGAGGGCTATTAGCCTGCAACATAATGATCCGAAAGGTCTCTCGTTTTAAAACTAAATTGTTGTAATTACCACCTCGTGGGTTATTATTAACTCGATCTATTCCCATAGAGATAAAAACATGTTCATTACCATCATTCGCATTCAAAATACATTGCGCTGTTGCATAAGTTACATCCTTCATTCTTATCGCTCGCTGATGTTCCCCTACCCTTATTTTAAGACACTGTGTAGTTTTCCCCACATAGAAGGAACCACAAGTGCACAGAGCTAAATAGATAACCCCACTGGTGCTACACATAATAAATTGTCTTATCTGAAACACTTTTGTGTTCTTTCCTACACAAAAAGTACTTCCAGTTTTAATATTCTTACAATAGACACAATTATTGCATTTAAAGAAACCAGTGGGTTGGGAAAGCCATGTACTCTAATTTTTTTGATCCTGGAAATGGCTAAGGACTAATCGATCTTTTAAACTCACTGCTTTTTTATATGAGAATCTAGGCACTGTATTTGCTGTCTCTTTTAAATTATTATCTGCTGCCAAAACATTCCAGTGTTTTTTAATAATAGTTACAAATTCATATGCCTCTGCTGAATAAGTGGTCACTATATTCATCCTGTTATTAGACTCACCAGTATATGTATCAGATTTCTTCTCTAGTAAAGATGGCCTATCTATATTATTTACATCATTTCTTGCTTTATTAACATTGGCAACACTATATCCCCTATCATAAAATCTCTGTTGTAAAATATCAGCCTGTAGCTCGTACCTTTCGTTATTAGTGCAGTTCTGTTTTGTACACATAAATTCACCCCATGTATATTACTGATTACATGTTGTGGATGGCAACTCGAAGCTACCAAAATAGTGTTGCCATCCACTGTTTTTTTATAAGTTTCTGTCTCAATATTCAGGCCACTAATACTTCTGGAAATCATAAGATGAAGATAGGGGACCTGTTCAAAGCTACATGTATATGTGAAACGAAGGTTACTATTAGCACTGTGCAAAAAGTTAATAAAATAATGTAACACTTCTTTTGAACCATGCCAGATTAATAGCATGTCATCAATATATTGTTTCCACATTACAACTTTGGAGAAAAATGGATTTTTGGCAGCAATAAAAATAAAATCTTTTTCCCAAGCCCCAACATATAAATTAGCCACAGAAGATGCACAGGTAGCTCCCATGACAGTACCTACAATTTGCCTATAAATGCAATGATCAAAGGTAAACATATTATACTTAAGAACATACTCCAACAATTTCAACAGAAAAGCAATAGGTGGTGCTGTCTCATGATCCATATTTCTAAGGAAAAAAGCAACTGCATCTAAAGCTCTGTCATGCTGAACATGAGTATACAAGGATTCTATATCTAATGTTACAAGAAAATAATCCTCTTGCAAAATTGTTTTGTCCAAGATGTTTAAAATATCCTTAGTATCTCTTACATAAGAAGGAAACTTCACCACAGTGGGCTTTAACCAAGAATCCAAGTGCTGTGAAAGGGGTTCTGTCAGAGATCCCAAGCCACTCACAATCGGGTGACCTGGCAGATTTTCCAAAGTCTTATGAACTTTAGGCAAAAGGTAAAAAGTTACCATTTTCAGAAAGTCTCTGATCAAAAAATCATGAACATGTTTAGTAATAATACCCATAGAATAAGCATCATTTACTGTTTCATCTACAGAAAACTTAAAATCCACCGTTGGATCATGTTGCATTTTCTCATAACACATTATATCTTGTAACTGTCTCAGACATTCTTTGACATAATCCATCTTCTGCCATAGTACAACAACACCACCTTTATCTGCCATTTTTATAATCACATCTTTCTTATGTTGCAAAGTCAAAATTGCATCTCTTTATTCTCTAGACAAATTATTAAAAGCAGGGGCCAGTGGTTTGTTTAATAAGACGGTAAGTTCCTTTTCTACTAATTGCTTAAAAACTAATACAGCTTGACTCTGAGGTGGACAAAAAGTGGAAGGAGGTCTGAAAGTCTCTCTTACTAGTCCAGTGTTTATAGAAGCTGTCTGATTTCTTTTTTTGTAAAAAGCGGCAAGATTTAGCTTTCTACACAGTAGACATAAATCTACAATGGTCTGGACTTGATTAATTTCCATCGTTGCAACAAAATTTAAGCCTTTCCTCAATAAATTTGTTTCAACATCAGTCAGAGTACAATCAGTCAAATTAATAATTTGTTGAGATGCACTCACCTCCTCCTGCCTTACCATGATAACCTGGATAAGGAGAAGCATCAAGAATACAATGCGAAGTCCAGGGCATGATCGCAGCAGTACCGAGAATGTCAAAAGCTGAAGAAATTGGAAGAGCCAACAATGATAAGCATACAGCATCCAGTAAACCAATCACAAGAGGAGATAAAAAAAGCAGGAGAAAAGAGAAATGTTGAGGGAACATAAAAGACAGTACCATACAGCGCTGTTAGTACAGAAGAAGAGGACAATTAATGAAAACAGACACCAAAAATATAAGGAGGACAAGCAACAATGAAAAGGACAGACAACCACCATGATCGCCACTGCATCAGTGCAAGTCAACTTAAGTGCTACTCCTGATACAGCCACAATTGCGGACCCATGCTCTGATAGCATTACCCGGAAGGCACTTCAGAAGGCACAATCTGTCTTACCAAGGTCACCCACCCATTTTGCCTGTACTGTTGGTAACCTCATTTGAAAAGGAAGGTATTCCAGGTTGCCAAAAAAAAAAATCAAAAATTTGATACTGAAAGTGGAATTCATCCATTCATTTTTCATTTTTTTACTCTTGGTAACCTGATATCATCATGCTCACCAGCAAAGCAGGCAGCACTGGCAAAAAGATGAGAAAACTTAATGTGCTGTGGAAATTTGGACAAGAAGCTGGTGGAAGTCATTAAGGAAAAGGTCAAGAGTGGTCCAAAGCAAAAACATGAATGGCTTGGAGCAATTCTTTTTTTTTACTTTTTATTTATTGAAAAGTTTTCACATTTTTTTTTGGTTTCATAAGACAAACATTATACAACAACGAAAGACTTAACATTTAAGTCAGACAGTACAACAAACAGAATCTTCTATACAGGCAATTAAGGGTCTATGCATAAGTGTTCTAAAATAATAAAAGTAGGTAAATGAATAAAAATATATATATATATATATATATATATATATATATATATATATATCTACACACACACATGGCAGGACCAATTTCTGGTATTAATTAATCTTACCCCTAGGCACTGAATACTTCGATGTTAACATATATATTTCTGTAGCATCAAGTCATCTCTTTCCCCCTGTTTCTGTCTCCCCAGATATCCTGTTCTTCTTATTCCACTATAAACCTCTCACATACTCCTCCAGTTCCTTTTTAAGGGACATAGTCCTTCCCATATAGCATTATATTCAACACCCATCTATGCCAAAATAATTCAAACCTCTCCTTTTCATAGCGGACTAAAGCAGTCACCCTCGCCATCTGATATACCTCAGTCATTAAATTCTGCCACTCTTTCAGGGTAGGGGTCTCCATAGAGAGTCACCTGTGAGTTATGGATTTTTTGGCCATGAGAAAGGAAATGCCCAGCAATCTTCTTGTAGCTGAGTCCCTGAATTCCCTTGGGTATTGGGAAAACAGGAATACTTCCATTATAATCTGTATTTGGGAACTCAACAGCTCTGATATGGCTCTCTGTAGATCCACATCTGTAGATCCACAAAGAAGGGTTTTAATGTTGGACAGTTCCAGATTACACATTCATGAGTAGAGGGTGATATTCCACACTTTCTCCAACAGGTGGCTGCCTTATCTATGATGTATTTAGCCTGTATAGCCAGTGTTCTAAATTATCTCACTGTTACTTTCCAACTATGTTCCTTCCATTTATATGATGAGGTGCTGGAATGTAAAATCCTAACATGTTGCTTCCAGTCTTGTTCTGTAATGTTACTTCCCAAATGCACCTCCCATCTGTGTTTGATTAAGGTAATATTATCATTTTGGAGTGCTAGAAGAGCCTTATATATATCAGAGATTGTGTGTTAATGGAGCTTGGCCTTCTAACCCCCTCCTCAAGAACTTTATTATCCTGGCATTATAGCCCCCTCCATGGAATTTCTAGGGAATTGTTTTATGAAATATAAGACCTATATATATTGGAACTGATCTTGCTGTTGTAGCCCATAGCAATCTCGTAGTTCTTGAAAGGGGCAAGGAATCCCATTTTTAAGTAAGTGCCAGAGAGTTATAATTCCCTGTCTCTCCCACCTTCTAAATACTGTGTCTAAGTGGGCCAGGTAAAACTGAGAATGCCTAGCGAGAGAGATCAACAAGGGTCTCAGCTGTTTAAATCCCACTGAGGTCAACAATGAGTACCAGCAAGCTAAGGTGTTACTAGTGAAAGAGTTATCAGTAAACTCCCTTGGTGATGGAGTGGGGTCTGTTAAGAGAATTTGGGAGAGATTTACAAGGTCCTTCTCTTTTATTTTGAGTTCCCTACATTTAGCATAATATGATTCATGTAACCATAACAGCATTATGCAGATTTGGGCTGCTGTGTGGTATAGTCTTAGGTCTAAAAGGGCCAATCCTCCCTGTTGTTTTTGGTTGTTGCAGGGTTGAAAATTTAATTCTTGGGGGCTTAAGGTCCCGCTTGGAGTAGTTCTTGTTCTGAAAAAATATAGAATGCTATGCAAGGCCAGTATAGCTCTTTTGATTAGCTGGACAACCCTCATGAATGTGTCGCACAGGGAAAAGAAATGCATGAAACCCACACACAAATCAGCACTGCCTTTGGAAGCTGTCACCAAAGTAAAAAACTTTTATGAAGGCTCTGCCACCCCACTGCCTTAGTCAGCATGCCAAAGCCTTCCTTGCAAAACCCCTCAATGCACTGCATGCACAATTTCTGAAAGAAAATCCAGACTACAACATTGGGGTAACTAAATTTAACATACTGAGCCCAACCCACATTAAACTGACCAAAGAACAAAAACTTGTCCAGTGCCTGTGCGAGTACTGGGCCAATGCCACATTAAAGATATGCACAATAAACTGCATGGCCAACCTTCACAAAATTACAGAGTGCAAAATATTAAGTATATATGACTCTGTGGTGCTGACAATATGTCCAAAGGAAGGTCAAACGTTCTTTAGAAGAGACTGTGTGGAAAAGGTCTGCAAGAACTGCACATTTCATGGAGTAGAAAAGAAGGTGGAGAAAATGTTGAGGCAACATGGGGCAGAACTGATGAGATGGTATCAGTGGGAAAGCATCACTCTGAAGAAAACAGCCGATGGCAATGAAACCAAAATGTCCAGAAAAGTGCTGAACAGCAAGAAGACAACCTTACAAGAACTAGTTGAGAGCCTCAAGGAAGATGTACAGTTTATGGGTCATCATCTACATGTGGCATCATGACAACAACACCATTTCAGTTTAATTAAGTCAAACATACCTTAAGGCTGGGTCATCTTGGTGCTAGACTTTGCAGGAAACTATGCCTGCAAGTACCAAGATGAGATCCAATCCTGCCACTGGCACCATGAGCAGGCTACAGTGCACCTAATAGTGACCTATTACAAATGTTTTCATTGTACCAACACCATCACAGAATCTCTTGTATTCATGTCCAAGGACCTTACACATGACCACTATGCTGTTTGGCACTTCATGAAGATGGCGAATGCACACCTCATGAACAGTCAACTCCTAAACATAACAAAGAAGGTACATTTTCTGATGGTTGTGCCAGCCAATATAAACCAAAATGATTGTTCAATGGAATTTCAATTGCTCCATCAGAATTTGGCTTCCACATCAAGTGTGACTACTTTGGATCATGCCATGGGAATGGTCCGTCCAATGGTGAGAGTGCCATAGTCAAATCAGCAGCAGTAAGAGCTGTGTAAGCATGACTCACAGTCATTTCTACTGCACAAGATCCCATGTACTGCCATGATAATCTTGCAAGACAGGCTCCAAGTGATGAGTGGCTACACACAAAAAGAAAATGTTTCTGGGAACCTGCAAGAAGCACACGAAGGCCAAAAGGACCAAATGTCAAAGCTGTTCCTGGGACAAGACACATCTAGAGCATGAAATCAGTGGAGGAAGATGTTGTTGCCAGCAGAGAATTCTCTTGTTTCTGTGAATATTGCCAAAATGATGATGGCCCATGTGTGAACACTGGGCATGTCAAACCGTGGACAACAAAGAGGCTCAAATTCTCATACAGCTGCACTGCTCAGACTGATCAGATGCCTGCCCACAGGAATGACAGTGACACTGTTCCTGCAATGCCAGTGACCAATCCCTCTGCTGCTCCATGCACAAAAATGAGTGACCACTCTGTTGATCACAGCACTGCAGATATGGACACCATCCTTATTTGCAGCACTATGATGACTTATCCCTCCTCTGCTCCTGGTGCTGTAATGACAGACTCTTCTGCAGCTCCTGGCACTTCAACAATGGACCCTGTTTCTGCTTCAGATAATGCTGTAATGGACTCTTATGCTTCCTGCACTTCAGCAATGGCCTCCACTGCTTCTACCCCCATTATGCACACTGGTTGTCCACCAGTAAAAAGGAAAAAAATGAAACCATGCCAATGTACAGTTGGATAAATTCCATGCTGTATACTACTCAAACCAATTTTTTCTCAGACAAATGATTGCATTCGATGAACTGCACTGTACGTTCAATGTGAGATTTTTTTTGCCAGGGTGCAAATGGGTGTTTCACATGGCCACAATACCAGGACACTGACATGGTAAGACAGCAGAGACTTTTTCATGGACCTGTACATCTGTTGGGTGATGGAATGTTTACAATTGCACATGATGAAAAGCTCCAGAAGCACTGGACTTGAGAAATTTTAAACTGTTGGACAATATCACTAGTTGATATGCACAATTTTTAGTAATTTCTTTTTATTTTGACTTTTTATTTGTTTTTGCTTGTTTCCTCAATGCACTAACAAGTTAGTAGCTGTTCACAATATAGATCATAAATGGAAAACTTTTATGAACTTACACTATTGTTTGTTGTCTTTGTTCCATGTTTGGTGTCCACTGTTACAGTCAAAACACATGCTTGGTGTCTGCTGTTACATTCAGAACACTGAAGCTTGTTTTTCTTGCTAATTTAAAAGTGAGTTATCTCATAGCACAGTGCATTTTTCAATGTTGGGTCACAGCATGCTGAAATGTTAGGAAAAAAAATGCTCTGCTTGGAATTTGAAAATTGACCCTGCATGTCACAGTTTGGTACAGCATTTTCATGAACAAAGCCATGTCTACAAAATACATAATTGCCACACTTGTGATTTCCATCTGGTAGCTATAATATTCAAGCTGAGTTTCTGGCGGGCTTGATGGTAGCATAAAGAAGTGTGTATCTCAGAGTTCTTTCCCTGTCTATAGGTAATCCTAGGAGGAGGATGGAGCACCTCCTTAAGTCTGTCATCGTCCTGTAAAATTCCTCAATGACATTTTACTATTTGTACTAACTGCTTAGCTAGGTGGTTAAACTGAATTCAAAATGTATGTGTTTTGGTTTCATTTTCATGTGACACAACTTTTTCTTTCAGAATGGTATTTCTGTCCAGGGTTGCCGCCTTTTCTTTACTTTTTTCGATCTAACTTTCTGGGTAGTTTCTCTTCCTAAATCTATGTCTGTAGCATGTTTATTATACTCACTTTGATCGCTACAATTGCATTTGATCCTTATGAATTGACTTTTGGGGTATGTTTCTTATCAGTGAATCTTGGTGGTAGCTTTGCCAAAACAATTGCATTCCTGGTCATCACTTTCCTACACAGGGTGAACATAAGTTGATTTTGATCCTTATAAGTAGTCAGATCCAAACAATTGACAGATATTTGCTGTATTCATACATACATTTGAAATTTCTGGTAGCACTGTTGATAAATGCAAAAAAATCAATAAGTCTTGCTTCTGATCAGACCCATTCAGGAGTGTAAGTATTATCTTTGGCTGCCACAATTTTGCAAGCTGCAATAACCTAGTGAGGTATAGGTTGGGAGCTTTGAGACCGCTCTTGTGTTTAGGCTGGGATACTTTGGCATATGATAGCATGCTTATTTTATGATTCCAGATAAATTAGGCTTCCTTGGCGTTAAGCCCTCTATCCATTTTTTACTTATATAGTATGATAACATCATATATACCATAGGTATAGTACTTTTGCTAAGATATTCATTTAATTGTTACCACTCTTTCCTACATGCCTATGAGTAGTTTATTCCATTGGGCTAGATCTTCAAATATTTCATTTTTCACAAGTGTGAGATTTTTAGAGATTGCTTTAACTGTAGTTTTAAATATCTTAATACCTAGGTAATCTATACTTTCTTGAGCCCAAGCAAGTCCCAACTATTGAATAGAAATGAAGATTCTGGGAGATCTAGGAATGGTTTTAATATCTTTATTTTTTACTAAATAATCTAAGAAAGTTAACAGTAAAACCATAACTGACTTACTGAGGATTATTTGGCTAATAAGTAGTTTACTAAACCTACATCTAAATTGCTCTAAATCTCAACCCCTTTGGAAAAATCCTAATTTAAGTTATAATGGGCTACATTTTGATGATCCAGGGTGGGGGATAAAAGGTATTGTAGAAGTTAAAGACATCCTGGAATGGGGCGCCTTTTCCAATTTTGAAGAATTAGTCAGGAAATATGATATTCCCTTAACAATCAATCAATTAATCAATCAAGTCTTTATTTAAGTCTTTATTTAACCAGGCGTTCATCGTTGAGCAGAAGCTCATTTGCAAGATGGACCTGGGTGGAGCATAAACAATTGTATATACAGGTCAACACAGATATTTACAAGGCAATACAGATAATACTCTTTACAGAGAGGAAGAAAAAGAAGTTCATATGTACATAGAATTATACAGATATTGTACAGATTACACAGTATTTACATACATAGAAGTGTCTATAGGAAGATAAAGCAGGTTATCTAAGGTTGCAGGAGGAAGTAGAAGGAAAAAAATTAAAATAAAAATATACACCAGGTAGAGGTGAAGGTAGGGAAGAGGGAGAGAAGTAGGGGAGAAAGGCTAGGATGGCACGTGCACAGAAAGGAGTTGGTAAAGCTGGATGTAGAGAAGGTGGATGGAGAAAGGAGTATGTGAGCCCCGGATTGAATGCTATAGCACGGGCATGGTAGGATGTCACAGCCCAGGGTAGTGAGCTCCTATCCGAGGTTGGGAAAGGAAGAATAAGGGGATGGATGGGCCTAGTGTTGATAAGACAGGGGGATAAGAGAGAGAACAATTAGGCTGGTGAGGAGCAAGCTGGGGGGGTCAGTACTTAAAATTGGGTCTAGGCGTGGCTATATACCAGTAACAGCTGAGCATTTTTACACTGACCTCAAGGAGTCATTCACTGCTAAATATGAACTGGACTCCTTCCCTAATGTCTTCATTTAAAGCTTTCTGAGCTGCATGAGGCTTACTCCAAGAATATCTTCACTATATAATTTTCTTCTAGAGACTATCAGAAGCTTTGCTATAGAACCACCACCAACATGGTCACAGATGCTCAGGATTGAGACAGAGGTCTAGAACTGGTCAACAATTTGTTCATCTTCATTTAAGATCTTTAACCTGGTAAATATCAGGCTTCATCAATTTAAAACATTATATAATATGTACAGTACTACACACCTTACCATATGTTTAAAATGGGCCTCAAACCCTCTTCCCACTATAACAAATGTAAATTTGATAGAGAATCCTTGTTCTGGAACTGTCCTTCCATGCAAGCTCTGTGGGAAGATGTTAAAGAAATATTTAAGAAAGAAATATTTAAACCGCTACCTTTCATTGCAAACCACTTAAATGTAGAAACTACAATACTTTTTTTTTATGAGCAATAATTCTGGACACAAGGACAAAAATACTCCTTGTTTCTTATAAGGGCCTCGGTCAGAAATATTTTATTAAAATACTAGACAAATCAATCAATCGATCAAGTAATGTGTATTGGAATACAAACTGAGAGCAGGAGCTCTCTTCTACAATTATGTCCAGTATACAAAGACACTAACAGTGAGGAACAATAAGAAATTACATATAGTAGCATCGTATAATTACAGTTGACAAGAATTAGTTGCAATAGGTGCACTGAGAAGGTAAGGGATCAACTGAAAGAGTCGCAATGGCTGTGCAGCAATCTGTTTAAACATGCCTTGAATTGGGCGAATGGTATAATGTTAGTAATCTGCAATATTTTCCTAATGGTCTCCCAAGTTCGCGGGACTGTAGTTGCAAGAGTGTGCTTTCTAACCTTCATTTCACATCTCAGCAGTGCAAAATTTGTCAGCGATGTAGATTTGAGATTGTAGGTCTTTGGTGATCTAGGATTTAAGTCACTCAGTAGGTAGGATGGGACTGAATTTGTAATGAATTTATATAAAATGGTATAACAGTATAGTTGTCTCTGGACAGCTAGAGAGGTCCAGCCCGCAGCCTCATATGGGTGACAGTGACAGGTGTTCCATGGCAGACCTGTAATGAATCTCAAGACACTATGACAGGAGGAGTCCAGTACTCCCAGCAGTGTTTCTGAGGCAGTTCTATAAATACAGTCCCTGTAGTCCAGTTTGGACAAAAATAATGAATTGACCAGATTCTTTCTGACTGGCAGGCTAAAATATACCTTGTTCCTATAGAAGAAGGCAAGAAGGCATTTCAGTTTGGTGGACAAGTTTTGGAAATGGGAGCTAAATGGTAGTTGATAGTTGACAATACCCCTTTGATATAGGAATGGATAGTACATTTCATAGAGATTTTGACAAAAAAAAACTTGCTGCTTATTTTAAAGAGTGAGATAATAAATTTAACAATAGGTTTGGCAGTATCTATATAGTTATCTGTATTTCAGACACATGTCCACTAGCCCCTGACAATGCCATGTCTGAAAAAGTCTATATTTCTTCTCTTAGATACCCCTTTTACACCAAATTTGCAGCTAGACTCAAGCAAACAAATTTTCATCCAATAAATAATTTGGTATGCAACTGTTGTTTTGCTTTTACTTCTTTTTCTTTAATCTAGTTCATGTATTATTGCGAATATTATTAATCGAAAAATGCAGGGGATATATAGCATATATGATTAAGTAGAAATTGAGTAATTGTCTTTCTCTCTATCTTATTTTCTTTCCGACTTCTCTCTTTCTGTCTTACTATGTTTCCATAACACTTCTCTTCGTATTCTTGCTGAAATCTGGAAATCTGGAATTCAAAGAAAATATACTGAATTAATTATAGTGGTGGGGGGAAGTGCCACTATAGTTAGGGTTGAGCAGGTTTTTCTGTGTTAAACCTCAAACTTTGTAGTTTAATAGCTTCACAACCATTCAACAGATTTTTACAAAATACTTCATGACCAGTGTCTGGGGGTAGATCTCTTGATATGCCAATATGTATTCCAGTCAGATGTGCAATTTCCAAAATACAGATAGTGAAAAAAGTGAAACAATCATGTGTTTTTTGCTGTTTTTTTATGTCATCATCTAGCACTAAGGAGGTTTGGAATTTTGGTCTGAAATTTTCAGGGGTGAAAGGACTTGGGACACAGTGGTACCTTTCACTGGTTTGGTGAAAAATATTAATCCATTCAAAAGTTGTTTTATTTTTAAAACTCAGTTCTGATCATGCTCAGTAGGATCTTTTGGATAACTGCTTAGAATGAAAAAATAATTTGGTCCATAAGAAAATGGATCCTTTTCCATATGGGGATAATCCTTTTTTGGGAGAAAAACATCTTTCTTCGTATTGCCACCATCTTGTTTCTGTTTTTAATTTTTTTAATTCGAAAACCCACAAAAATGACTTCCTGCACACACACACACACACACACACACACACACACACACACACACACATATGTATCTTGCTAAGTGGGACCCCATTAAGGGGATTCTGCACTTACTTTTAAGAACAATTACCTGAAATGTGTTTTTTATACAATTTAAAATCCTTTTTTATGATTAAATTTTCTTTTCTTGCATGGATATATAAAAACTAATTTGGCCATATGAAAAAGGATCCCTTCATACAAAAAAAGAATTTGGACCTTTTTTCCCACATTTCAAATTCGAGATGCCCTAGCTCCCTGAATATTTGCATTTAAGGGACAATCAATATATCAAAACAAAGGTCTTAATGGGAACTAAAGAAAGAACACATAATACTACCCCCCTAGCAACTTAGGGTGCAAATGTAGTGAATGTGACATGTACGTGTTCTCTGAAATACCAATACTTGATTTACCAATTATCTGCCTAAAATGTAAACAGAATACAGAAATGAGTATTGAACTCTCATTGTTTAGTACCAGATTGAAAGCCTTGGAAATTAGTCAACAGAAACTAATAACCAAAATGGTAAATGAAGAATGTAATGGAAAAATATCTAGTGAGACTGAAAAAACTATTATAAAAGAAGGTAGTGAACAGGAAACTAATAACACAGAGTCAAGCCATCAAATAGCTCAATATACTACATCTTTTACTACACCTTCTAATAAGTGTTCAAATAACACCTTATCTAAAAACAGGACAATCTAGACAATGAATGGTATGAAGTTCAAATCAAAAGACCAGTAAAAAAAAAAAAAAGAAAGGCAGGAAAGTTGAATGTTTTACACTACCATTGTTAAATAGTTTTGATCCATTGAGTTCGATAACTGATTGGGACGTTACACCATCTAATGATTTAATAAATCATGAATCGGTTAACATGATAAATGTGGATTTTCCCTTAACACAGCAATTGTCGATGGTACAAAAACCTATTGGAGGGGCCCAAACAGTGCCACTTTACCAGATACTGAAAATATAGTTATCCCAGAAAGTCTTTCATCACCTGAATATCAAGTTGAAATAAATTCTGGTCATAAGTTACCAATAAATACACTAAATACTCCCTCAGTCACTCCCTCTCATCTGAAGACAGTACTAGATTCTACTGAAACTGTTTCCTTCAGTATCCAAATATCAGATACAGAAACCATAGCTCCATTAGAAATCCTCCCATTACTGGAAACCCACATGGAATTAAATCAGGATCAGGAGATACCAGAACAGATATTTTTATTGGGGGATTCAATAATAAGAGTTACGGACATATATACAACAAGGGGGAACAAAGAAAATGTTACTAGTTGTAGTTACAGCGGGTCATTAATAAAAGACATTACTAACCTGATTCCAGGAGTATTAGAAAATGTGAGTGGACCTAAAACTGTAGTATTACATGTTGGGACAAACAACTTTGGGAAACAGGAAGTAAAAGAAATTATTATGGGCATGGAAAAAGCCATCAAATGCATTCAAGATCAAAATGCAACTCCCATTATCTCCGAAATCCTACCAGTACCAAGGGCAAGTTACTACAGAACAAGAAATATTAAATCTTTTAACAACTGGTTACATAGGTGGTACATGACAAATAACATTTCCTGTATAAAAACCTGGGAGAAATTTGAAAACAAAAATTAATTATATGGATACGAAGGACTACACTTAAATAGACTTGGTTCAAGATTACTGGGGTGTAATATTTATAATGCAATCAATATACCAAAAAACTAATAAGAAGGGGGAGCAGGGAACACTGATTAAAAAACAGCAAAATTGTGAAACCAAATTTGAATACATCCAAGCAGGTAAAAAAGATAGAAAGTACATGTACTAGGAAATCAGGTTTAAACTTCCTATTAACAAATGCAAGGAGTCTACATGGTGCAGAAATGGCTGAATTTTAATTTATTTTAAATAATGACAAGATAGATATAGCGGCAATAATTGAAACATGGTGGAATGAAAATTCAGAATGGTGTAATAGCATACCAGGATACATAACACATTGCAAAAACAGAAAGGACAAAAAAGGGGGAGGAATGGCTTTATTTGTAAAAGAGGACATAAAATCAAAACAAATTGTGGAATCAACGGACAGTACAATATGTGAAATTAAATGGGCTGAAATATTGGGAGACAATTTATCTAAACTGCTCATTGGTCTATGTTACAGGCCGCCAGATTCAAGTCTAACAATAAATCAAGAAATTATAAAAAGCATAAATGAAAAGTCAAACTATAATGAAACAATATTAATGGGGGACTTTAATTTTCCAGGGGTAAACTGGAAAGATAATATAGGTAGCAACAAGGAGAATTTGTTTGTGGATACATGTATAACAAATGGACTGTATCAAGTAATACATAAACCCACTCGAAATAATAACATACTGGATTTAGTATTAACAGACATGCCTGACAAAATAAATAATATAATGGTTAAACCACCACTAACATACAGTGATCATATGATAATTACTTTTAGTAATTCTACATATTTAAAACCAGTAGTAGGTAAAACAATTGTTAAAAATTATAACAGAGCAAACTTTGTTAAATTAAAACAAGATTTATTAAATTGGAAATGGGATAACAAATTCAAATCATGTAATGCTCTATAGATTGAAATCAAAAATAAAATTTTAGGGTTAGAAAAAATGTATATTCCAAATTGAACTGTGTATAATGAAAGAGTTAAAATTCCATCATGGATAACCCCAGCTATTATAAAGTTAATTAAACAAAAACAGAGATTTTATAGAGCTATGAAAAGAGATGGAAGTGAATATAATATTTGGAAATATAAGACCTTGTTAAAAAAATGTAAAACTAAAATTAAAATTAGAAAAAAACACTTTTAAATAAACCTAGCTTATATTAAAGATGGTGGGAAAAGCTGTTATTGTCATATAAATAATGAAAAACCCAACTCAAGAAATATAGGTCCACTAATCATAGACAATAATAAAATAACACTTCAGGACAGCACAGAAGAATTTAATAAATACTGTTGTTCAGTTTTCAACACTAAGTTAAAAGTTCCAAATCAATCAACACATAGTACAATAAAAAAGGATTTAGTAAATGAGATAACTAAAGAAGAGATCTTAGCCAATTTAAATAAATGAAATATAAATAAATCACCTGGACCAGATGGGTTACATTCAAGGCTATTGAAGAAAATCAAAGAGTGGCTTGTAAACCCTTTACACAAACTTTTTAACATGTCATTAAATACTGGCGATGTTCCAAGTGACTGGAAGACAGCAATTGTGACACCTATTTTGAAAAAGGGAAATCGATCATATATTCAACATTACAGACCTATTAGTCTAACCAGTATAGTTGGTAAAATCTTTGAATTGATATTAAAACCAGGACTGAAAGTGATTTATGAGATAGGGGATTAGAGGAAAAATCACAACATGGTTTCTGATAAAATAGATCTTGTTTATCAAGTAATATGGTATTTTATGAATATATAAGTAATAACATGGAAAATAACAAAGCTTTGGGTGTAATATTTCTTGAGCTCTGTAAGGCATTTGATAAAGTGCCACATGGACTCCTAATAGAGAAAATGAAAAAGCTTGAAATTAAGAACCCAATTATAAACTGGGTGAAAGAGTGGCTAAATGATCGTACCCAATGTGTACGTATAAGAGGACATATATCTGGAATGAGAGCAGTGACAAGCGGGGTTTCTCAAGGGATCAGTTCTGGGACCAATCCTTTTTGGTATATTCAAATCAGATATGACATCCAATCTAAATAGCTTTGCTATAAAACTTGCTGATGATACCAAATTAACAGCACAGGTTGATACCTTGACACTCTATCAAAAAACTTGTCAATGACTTAAAAAAATTAAAATATGGGCTGATAAAATTCAAATGACCTTCATTACTGACAAGTGTGTTGTTATGCATTTTGGAAAAAACAATTTGCATTACGACTACACATTAAAGGGTCAAGTAATAAGATCCGTAACTCAGCAAAAAGATCTAGGTGTGACAATAGACTCTGAACTTACATTTCAAGCTCACTATAACAACATTATAAATAAAACTAATAGGCTGCATAAAAAGAAGCTTTGCCTCTAGAGATAAAAAATGCATTATGCCACTGTATAGGGCCTATGTGAGGCCACATTTGGACTACTGTTCCCCTCTGCGGAATCCATACCTCAGAAGGGATATAAATAGGATGGAGGAGGTCCAGCAGAGAGTAACTAAATTGGTGGATGATATATCCAGTATGAGTTATGATAGAAGACTGGAAGAATTAAAATTGTATTCCCTGGAGGAGAGAAGAAAAAGAGGGGATGCCCTTTTTATGCACAAAATGCACAAGGATGAAGAGCTACTTACACAATTAAATATGTCTTACAATAAACATAACCATAATTTAAGAATCCATAAATATCAGTTATCCTTTACATTCAATTCAATTCAATTCATCTTTATTTTTAAAAGGCGCTTTTCTTAAAATCAAAGCGCCTGTACAAATTCACATAACAATAAATACAATAAAGTTAAAACTAATATAAATCCTTAAAAGCTATATTAAAAAGGTGGGTTTTCAAAGCTCCCTTAAAGCTAAGGACGGTCGGGCAATCTCGTACCTGATGAGGTAGAGAATTCCACAGGGTAGGTGCCATAAAACTAAACGACCTAGCACCAGATGTTTTCAAACGTACTCTGGGAATCTCTAGCAATCCCTCGTCAGTGGATTGGAGGGAGCGGGAGGGACTATAGGAGCAAAGGAGCTCTTTCAGGTAGGTAGGTCCCAGATCATGTAGGGCTTTATAGGTCAGTAAACCAACCTTGAAGGTGATTCACCAAAACACTGGCAGCCAGTGCAGCCCGTGAAGCACAGGCATTATATGGCTGGATCTAGAGGATCCAGTCAACAACCTGGCTGCCACATTCTGCAGTAGCTGCAGACGGCGAAGTTCAACCCCCGATAGCCCTAGGTATAAGGAGTTACAGTAGTCAAGCCTGGAGGTAACAAAAGCGTGGATCAATGTTGGAAGGTCCTCTGGAGGAACCAGGTGCTTCACCCTGGCAATATTTCTCAGATGAAAAAAGGAAGTTTTAACGACCGCTGACACCTGAGATTTAAGTGTCAGACGGTCGTCAATTATTATGCCAAGATTCCGCACCTGATCTGAGATCGTCAGCTGAACACCTCCAAGCCATAAGCCTGAAGGTGATCCCTCTGGCAGACCCGCCTCACAGCAACCTTTGTCCACAACCAACACCTCAGTTTTCTCCGGGTTTAACCTCAGCCAACTCCCATTCATCCAGTCTTGGATTTCTTCAAGGCAGTTATTAAATACCGACAAGGCAGCGTCCTGACCAGGCACAAAAGACATATACAGCCGGGTATCATCTGCATAGCAGTGAAAACCCAAACTGTATCATCTAATAATCGCCCCTAATGGTAGCATATACACCAAAAACAACATGGGTGCTAAAATAGAGCCCTGCGGTACCCCGCAGGGTAGGGAGAATGATGCTGAGGAAAAAATTCCTGACACCACTCTCTGAGTCCTACCCTCGAGGTAAGATTGAAACCATCTGAGGACCGTACCAGACAGTCCACAGACTGACCGCAGACGCTCCAACAGTACATCATGGTTAATGGTGTCAAACGCTGCAGAGAGATCCAGTAGTACCAGGATGGATCGGGTCCTACAATCTCGCCTATTAGAGGTCATTTAGTACCCGTACGAGCGCTGTCTCGGTACTATGCCTTTTCCTAAATCCAGACTGGAGAGAATCGTAGATATTGTTGTTGGTCAGATGATCCTCCAACTGCGCTGTGATCACTTTCTCAATAACTTTACCCACAAAGGGTAAGTTAGAGACTGACCTGTAATTTGCTAGACAATCTGGATCTAAAGAGGATTTCTTTAATAGAGGCTTAACTATAGCCTCTTTAAAGGGATCTGGAAAAATCCACCTCTCCAAAGACTTCCAGACAATCAAAGCTAGGACTAGGCCGATCTTATCCACACAACCCACTAAAAGGCGTGTAGGGCCCGGGTCCAAATCACAGCAGGTCGGTCGCAGTGCTCGAATGATCATCACAACATCCTCGATTATGGGAAGGCTGAAGTCAGACCATCCAAACTGGGTGTTCGACATCTCCTGGCGACCACCACCGCTCCCATTGGGGAGGGAAGAGCGAATATCTGATCTGATTTTGACAACCTTATCTGCAAAGAAGAGAGCAAGCTCCTCACACCATTCTTGAGATAAGGCTCTTCTGGGCTGAAGACAGACTGGATTGCACAGTCTGTCCACAGTCCAAAAGAGCTGAGCTGGTCTGTTCTGTGCAGCTGCTATCTCTCTGGACAGGAACTCTGCCTTCTTAAGAGAGATTGCGGATTGATAGGCCAAATAATGGTCCATCAAACTAAGCCTGTCATCATCAAGACCAAACCTTTGCCAACGCCTCTCCAGCCTTCGTCCAACCCTCCTCAACTCCCTCATGGTCTCATAAAACCAAGGAGACTTGGGGCGAGGAGTAAGAGGACGAACACGAACTGGTGCAATAGAATCCAGGGCTCCTGTTACTGCCTCATTATAAGCATGTACCAGGTCACCTGGATCTAAGCAATCTATCGGTAGGCTTGATAGGTCCAACACCACCATCAGGTCATCTGGGGATACACCCCTCAAAGGGCGGTATCGGACCATCTCCATAGGGGCAGACCTAACAGGGGTGGCCTCAAAACTGAACCTAATGGAGTGATGGTCAGACCATCTGACCGGTTCCACCACCAAGTCGGATGTCCCCATCCCCAGAAGGAACACCAGGTCCAATGAGTGTCCACCAACATGAGTCGAGGAGGAAACCACCTGTGTGAAGCCCAGTGATATCATTAACTGGATGAAGTCTTGACCAAATCGAGAGAGTTCATCGTTGACCAAAGCACTGAAATACCCCAGAACCAACCATCTGGGGGACCCCAATGTTAGGTCGACAATGAAGTCTGCAACTTCCTGCAGGAAAACATTCTCGCCACCTGGTGGACGGTATACAAGAAGTATCCTGCACCCCACACCCTCGCCCACAATACACTCAAAGGATCTGGTGACTCCCGCTGGTACCTCCATCAGACCCAGTTCTGACTTAAAACATATGGCAACACCCCCACCCCTACGATCCTGCCTCGGGCAGTGTATCACTGAGTACCCAGCTTGAATTGCTGCGGCTAAAACTGGCCTAGCATTTTCATCCAGCCAGATCTCGGTGATGCACACCAGGTCAGATGACTCGACAAGATTGGCTATAACAGCTGTCTTGTTTTTAATAGACCTGGCATTGTATAACACCGCCCGAGTAGGACAAACCTCCGATAATGACCGACCTACCCACTGATCCAAATCAGAACCCTTGGGTATGGGCACAAGACAGGGAGGACCCCTCTCCTGTGCCCATTTCACCCCAGGGCATCTCCTTGAGCCCACAATCCCAATCCGCCCACTCCTTTCCATTCCCCCCCAAGCCCAGCACCAACCCTCCATCTCCCTCTCACAATCCCCAAAGCCCTACATTTTCTTTAGACTTCTGGTGACGAAGGGGGACAGGAGAAAGGATGGAGGTCCCTGAGTGTAGAGGGGGAATAATACCCAACCGCCTTATAATCATTCCAGCACATAATACACACCACAATTTAACAATAATCAACACTACCCAACTTATGTAAAACAAATATAAATAAACTTATATAAAACAAATTCCAAAACACTAAAAATAGAACACTAAATAATCACAACATAATACAAAATCTATTAATCAATACTAGTGCTGTCAGATTATCAACATATATTATATTTCTACCCCACCCACAGTACTCTCACCACTGCGGGGAGAGGAGCGTACCACCTAAAACCACAAAAAATGGCCCTTTTACTTTAAAACTTATCCAACAATACCCTCATTTAACTCAAAAACAGAGTTCAAAGTTTTTTGTTTTTTTTTGTTGTAAAGTCACACTTCTGTGCTCTCGCCACGCTGTATGGCTCCAATATTTATCAGACTCCTCTCACGAGACTGATATTTCGAATGAACTCAGTTATAGTTAAATTTCATGTGGATCTCCCACAGTCTACTAATAATTAAAACACAGCAGTTAAAGCAAAAATGATTGTAGAATACTTCACCAAATCCAGCTTCTGACCGCTCTAAGTTCTGTCCCAGTCTCCAAAATTCCCAGTAATCAAATCCTAGAAGCATCAGACGCAGCATATAACAGATGGCATTAACAACTCCTCCACCTCCACAGATATTAACCACAGGCTCCAGCTCACCCGACCCTCGCTGTGATGAGGCAGGCAGAACCACCCTCCGATAGCCCCCTGCCTCACCCAGGAGCGAAGCAAGCCCACCACCTCCGGAGGCAGAACAAACCAGCCTCCATCTGGACCAGGAGCCAAATCTCAGGTTATGTGGTCCGCAATCCTTAATCTTCACTGCCGATTCTTCTGCCATCCACTTCCTTCTCAAAGAGTCCCACACACACAGAGCTGACAGCCTCTTTCCTGGTCCGACAAAATCTGTCCCTCGAACAGAAACTGCAGTTCACCCTGCCAATTCTTGAACGAGCACCTCCGAGCTCCCAAAACGTGTTCTGTGTGTGCCCAGTAGAGGGAAAAGCCGTTGCCAAGACTCCAAGCTGCAAACCTCCAACCTCTCCAAGAAAACGTCCAAGCAGACCGACACCCAGTCCAACACCCAAACGAACCTCCTACGACCAGGTCAGTCTCTCCAACACATCACCGACTTTAATTACCAAAACAAATAGTCACAATGTTAGATTACATATCCTAAAACTAACAAAAGGAGAGTTTACTGTACACAAAGAATAATTCCCTTGTGGAACTCACTTCCTAGTTCGTTAGTTGAAAACGTTGATCATGTTGCTTTTAAAGATAAACTCGATTCATCATTGTTATGATAAATATGGAATATACCAGCTTGGCTGGAGACATACCTATATGGGCCTTGGCTTTCTGTATGTCTATATTTCCTAGTATAAATACTAGTAAATAAAAAAACATCAAAATGAAAACATCAAAATTCTCATAGGATAACATTGGAATTTTAACAAGCCATACAACCAAGCAAATACATTTTTGGGGGCAGAAATGGAAGCACAGGGCCCATACCAAAATGGATGCATGCATATATGGAGAGATGGAAGTGCAGGACCCGGAGGGCCCTGCACTTCTACAGGCAAATTGATATGTTCATGCAGGTCCTGAAGGGACCTACGTGAATGAGGATACAATTATATTATCTTAAAAAGTAAGGAAATTCATTACAAAAAAAACTTGTTAATGCACCAGTTAGGATAAACGTCACAAAAATAGAGAAATGTGATGTTAGGGTTTCCAATACTAACAGCTCACCCCCACCCTACAGGCAGCAACTGAAAAAAAACTTTATGGTTTCACTTCTCCTGAGTCTTTGCAAATCAAGTGTGGGGTGTACCTTAGGGCTGTCAACCTTAACACTCATCCCATTCTCATATAGTCTGCACATCTCAGCTTATTTACTGATGGAAAATGGCAAGCATTATGAGTGACAATCCCAAAGTACACACCATGCCTGATTTGCAAAGACTCAGAAGAGATGAAACTGTAATGTTTTTTCCTGTTGCTGCCTGCAGGGTGGTGCTGGGGTGTTAGAGGTGGGAACCCTAACACCACATGCCCTTACTTTTGTCATCTTTAGCCATAACTGGTGTATTAATTAAGTTTTTTGCAAGGAATATAAAATATAGGTAATGTGTATGCTGGGTTTTATTTATTAACTGTATATCAGTTTTGCTTATCATTATTGTCATTATTGTTTGTATTGTGATATAATATATTAATTTCTTTATTAACAAAACAAATCTTTCTTCTGATCCTGTCCAAATTATAATATACCTCCTATATAACTTGATATTGGCATGAAATATGTTGTTATTGTTATAGATGTAGGTTGGTAGGTAGATTTATTGATCGACTTAAAGTCATTACAAAAAACACAATAACATAAATACTAACTTAATATTAAAATACACATAGTCCACAATTGCTTTGTTATCCATTATTGCACATTTCACAATTGTTTTAGATATGATAAACCTTTTACATATTTGTATCTTTTTGAAATCTGTACCGTGAATATAGAACTTTGGTTTGCATTGAACTAAACAAATAAATGATTAGTTTTTTGGAGGGGAGACCAAGGAGGGCTAAAATTGGTGCAAGCCATTTCCTTCTGCTGACTTCATAATTAAGAGCAGTGCAGAACAATGTGTTTCAAATCATCCTCAAATCAATATTTACATTTGCATGTTGGTGCAGGAACTCTTTTCTGTTCATACAAAATATATTCTGCCTTATAGACTTCCAATCTAAATCTCATTATTAACCTTCTCTGTTCTGGACTTGAAAGTAATTTTAGGTAGGGTTCCAATTCATGGTTTTGTTTGATTATTTTGAACCAACTATAGTGGCACAGATTCTTTCTTCTTTCTTCTTGTGCTGAGATTGCTATTGATCTCACCCCATCTTTAACTTTCATAATAATATCTTTAATAGGGAAGATATAAATTTCATATATGTGATCCCCTAACCCCAGTGGAAATACCTTCTCTTTGATTAACTTTAAAGAACTTGATGCAAAGTGTCTTTGGTGGTACAAAATTTGTTCTTCCAAACACATTCTCGGATATCTATTATCTGGCAAAAGGAAAATATATAAAATAAAAATAATCCTTCTTTCCAGGACCAAAGTTGAAAGGGACAATTGTCCGAGCTCTTTTCTCAGTATCTCTGCCTGTACTGATTGTTGCGCTCTTAGTATATATCAGTATATCTTGTTAAAATCTGTTTCCAGACTCTTTATATTAGTAGGGGACCATATTTCTGCCCCATATAAAATACTGGATTTTCTTTTGGCATTTACTACCTCGATCAGTCCTGTTATTGTAGATTGTCCCATCTTTCTGTGGAATCTTTTAAATGCATTAAATGCTCTGAGTAATTTCTAATGCATCATTTTTATATGATGGATCCATTTAGTTCCCTCAGAAAACCTTAATCCTAAGTAGTCATAATATATTGTAGTTTCAATCTTTTTCTTATCCAGAAATAGTCTGACAAAGTTTTTCTTTGTCTTACCAAAAATAACCTGGTTTGTTTTCTTTAAATTTATTTTAAGTTGATCTCTTCTCCAAAGTTCCCCAAAATAGTTTCACTTCCTCTGTAAACCCAGAGAAGAAGTAGAAATGAACACAATGTCACCTGCATAGGCTAAGCATGAAATCTTTTAGGACATAACAACTGGGAAATGGAAGTCTGGTCCATCCAATTCTGTCAAAATTGGGTTTATATATAAATTGAATAGCAAAGGTGCTAATAAACAACCTTGACCTACTCCCAAATTACTTTGTATATCATCATCGAATTACCACATTGATCATATTTTATTTTAAGCCATGTCCTATTATGAAGATCCATCAATATCTCCAATATGGAGGGATCTATTTTATATTTATTGGCCCAGATATTCAAAAGGGTTGTGCATGGCGCAACAGTGTTGAGCCATGCATAACCCACTGATGCGCCCTGCTGTGATATTTAAAAGGAAAAAAAGTGCACCTGCACAAATTCCAATGCACAGGGGTGTATCAGTAATATATGCAGGCACAGATGGTGGGGCATGCCCATGCATAAACTGCACAGCCCGATATTGAGCCTGGGCCATGCAGAGATATGCAGGTGCAACCCCTACCTGCGCCCGCACAAAGTTATGCTGAAAAAAAATGGAACAAGTCGAGGGCCACCCACAGGTGAGCTGCCGCATTGCAGGGTTCAACACAGCAGCTGCCACCTGAGGGTGGCCCTGGACTTGTTCCTGCCGCACTTGGTGGTGCCCCCCATGCCCTGATCATGAGCTGAAGTGTAACCCCCATTAGCCCGATCGCATGGGCATGATAATGTTCCCCCAATTAGCCCGATCAAGGGCATAATAGTATTCTCCCCATTAGCCCGATCATGGAGCTCAACTGAAACTTTCCTCCCCGAGTAGCCTGATCTCAGGCATCAGACCTCCCAAAGTCCAATATCCCTGGTGATCCAGTGGACCATGAGTAGCCTGACCGCGGGTGGCGTCCTCACCCTCCACATTGGAAATCCCTGGTGATCTAGTGGCCCCCACCCACCCACCCACAAAGCCCCAGCACCCTGCTCCCCATCAGCCAGCAGGTGGCAGCACCCCACCTGCCTGCCGCCTGCTGACTGACAGCTTGGTAGGGCTGCCGCCTATTGGTTCAGAGCATGAGCCAATGGGCATACAGCACATACAAGTCTGTCCAGATATGTGAATGAAATTCATTCACATATCTGGACTGACTTGTACGGTATAGTTGTACGCCCATTGGCTCATGCTCTGAACCACGGGCATGCAGCCCTACCGAGCTGTCGGCTGAAGGGGCGGCAGGGCTGCAGGTATGGGCGCTGCCGCCCACCGGTTGATGGAGGAGCGTGGTGGGGCCCGTGGGTGGGTGAGGTGGGGCCACTAGATCACCAGGGATTTCAACATGGGATGGTGAGGATGCTGCCCGTGATCAGGCTACTCATGGTCCACTGGACCAGCAGGGATATTGGACTTTGGGAGGTCATATGCCCACGATTGGGCTACTCGGGGAGTTTCAGTTATGCCCATGATCAGGCTAATGGGGGAGAGAATACTATTCTGCCCACGATTGGGCTAATGGGGGGTTAGAGAATACTATTCTGCCCGCGATCAGGCTAATGGGGGGAGAGAATACTGTTCTTCCCATGATCAGGCTAATGGGGGCGTTGGTCCCCGACGGCTGCTGCCTTGCAGTGTGCCAGGTGCAAGTCATCGGGGATCGATGCACCTGCATGCTAGTGGCATGCAAATGGGGCTGTAATTAGATGCAAATTGCCCCCTGTGCCTTGCATAAATTATGGCTCCATTTGCATGTCACCCTTTGAATATCACAGGTGCTGTGCATGGCACAATGGAACTTGCGCCACCGCATCTCAGTGATCCACTCTGACCACTTGCACTGGTGCAGTTCAACTGCGCCATGCACAGTGGGTGTGGTCAGGAAGCGATATTCAAAGAAGTTGTGCCATAGTGCAACTCCATTGAATATCACCCTGGCCACACCCCTGCACAACTATTTTGAGCGGCACAGGGGCTTGCGCCACAAAATGTCGCAGTTTGAATATCTGGGCCATTTAGCTTTTCATATAACATGTTCCTGCTAATAGAATCAAAAGCTGTTTTTAAATCAAGGAAACAGCAATAAAGCTTTGATTTTTTAATTGTAACATATTTCCAGATAATGTGTTGGAGTACAAAACAATATTGTATCATTGAATGGTTACTTCTAAACCCATTTTGACAATCACGTAATATATTATTTTGTTTCACCCATGTGTGCAATTTTTCAAGTATGATTCTACAGAAAATCTTCTGTGAAGACTCTAGCAAACTTATAGGGTGGTACATAGTAGGATCCAACGTGTTACCCTTTTTAAAAATTGGGCAGACCAGACTTCCCCTTTCAAGTATCAGGATATTTTCTCCATTGAATGCAATAATTAAAAAATGTATAAAATAACAGCGTCCACCAATTGCAAAATGCTTTGAATATATCCACCGGAATTGCATCAGGGCCAGGGCTTTATTACTTGATATCCCTTCTATAGCTGATACAATTTCTTCTTGAGTAAAAATAAATGGTATAGAGAATAATTTTTTTCTGGGCTAATTCTGAAGAGTGTCTGCTCTCATCGTTTAACTTTGAGAAGCATAGTTCATCAAAGTGTTGTTCCCATTGTATCAGTGTAATAGCTGATTTAATAATATTTGAAAACTTGTTGAATCCTTTACTAACAAGTGTCCAGAATTGTTTAATGTCTTTCTCTAATGTTGACACTTAATTTTTCAGACATTTTTTTCTGATATTGCAATCTTTCTTTCTCCAGGATTCTCCTGTAGTTATTCCTAGCTTGATTTAATGTCTTATTAGTTGTTATTACACTATTTTCTTTATGCTTACAAATCAATTTAAGTCCCCTTTTGCTTTTTTACATTTGCTATTGAACCATGTATGTACTGTTACTTTCTTTACTGATGTTTTCATTAGGAAGGGTATTACATAGAGACAAATCTTTTCCCATACAGTTACGGGGTCTATATCTCCCTTCAGTTGTAAGATATCCTCCCTCAGTCCATCTATATATCCGGAAGTTAAAATTTCTGTGATTTGGGGTATCATGGTGTTATTCCATCTAACTCTTTTAGAGTTAATAATTTCTATGTTTTGTTGTTGTTCTGGCTCATTTCTCACCCCAATTCATCTAAATGCCACCTAGTACAAACAGGTAAGTGAGAAGAGTCAGATCTCAACAATACCTCAAGATTTCATACTCTAGTTATTGCTTCTATATTCCCCCAAACCAAATCTATAACTGAGGAGCCTAATGGGCCTATATAAGTAAAGTTTCCTTCTTTGTCTCCTACAGTTCAGCCATTGACAAGACAATACCCCTTATTTTTCATTATTTCATTCAGTTTTTTTCCCATTTGTATTGTTTCTTTTATCTTTAGACTTACGAAACCACATTAATTTTCTATTTATAATAGTAATTCCAGTGGTCAAATCATCCTCCATATCATTTGGATCAAGAATTCTGGTATTAAAGTTGTCCAAAATGATTATGATTGATAATGCATTATTATTGATCAAATAGTCCAATGAATCTTTAAAATGATACCAATATTATTTTTTAAGTATTTTCTTCAATGGTGCTATATATACATTAATTAAGATAATATTTGTTTTACCTTTTTCTAATTTTAAGATTTGCCAATTACTCATCTCTATTTCTAGTGGTGTAATCTTGAAATTTAGAGATGTTTTAACAAATATCACTAATCCTGTCATTGCTCTACCATTCTTCTGTTTTACTGCAGGTAATGTATAACTTGAGAAACCTGGGAAGAGTGGTAATATTTCATCTGTTATCCAAGTTTCTTGAAATCAAATAATATCTTGTCCCTTTATAAATGTGCAGAAATCCTCATCCACTAATTTCCCAAGTAATCCTTCTACATTCCATGTAATTATAACTAGTTCTGAAGCTTCTGACCCTTGTGTTTGAACTTTTTCTATCTGTAGTCATTCACCTGGCCTTGAAAATGATCTAGCATTATAAACTTCAAATTCTGTTTCCCTGTCTAAATGATTATTCTTATTCTCTGCTAAGGTTTCTCCATTAACTATATATATTAAATAGGGATCTAATACTTGAGACTTTCCTAGCACTAAGTCTGCTATTTTACTTGACTGAAAAGTTATATCAATCGGAGGGGGATCTAGAAACAGAATGGTTAAGATGTATATAACTAATAGCATTTTTATTAATATTCATTCCCAGCACACATGAAAGAAAGATAGCAATTTCCTGTTTCAATTTCCCTATGGAGAACTCCTTTGATAATTCCCAACCAAACATTGACAATGTTCTGTTTTCCCATTCTTTCTGTTTTGTGACACTGTATTCATTTGCTACCTTCAAAATTTCTTCAACTCGAGGGTTTTGCTCTACTTGCACTTGATTTACATAATTTCTACTGCTTAATGATGGGACCTGTTGTGGGGGCAAGACGTATACTTCTTTTGTATATAATTCTTTCCCGAGATCCCAAATCCTCTGAGCCCATTCTAGATTGGAACTATAAATAAGTACACAATCTCTAATTTCCAGATTTGGGGGTCTTGTTATATAAATCTCTGTAGCAGAATCTGAAAGAAAAAATAATTATCTTACCCAATTATCTTATTTAGAGGGTGTTTCTTCATTAGATCTATACAATCCATAGATTTCTACCACAAATTCATCTTTCAGAGGTTCTGTATTTTCCTCTGAGTTATTTACAGGGAAGAACCCTTCCTTATTTAGATTTTCCTCCTCAAGCACCAAGATTTGGGGTCTCTGATAGTCCTCCTTGGTCTCCCTTCTGAGTTGATGTCCGACTCTTACAATGGAGTTTGCCCCTTTAAAAGGGCAGACCAGGTTGTCCTGGTGCACCCCTTCCCTCCTGCTTAGGATGGTTGTGCTCAGAAGGGAAGGGGGGAAGGAAATGGAGGGGCTAAGGGGCCAGAACAATGGACAGGCAAACAGGAAGGGAAGGGGCATAGGGATGTACATAAGGGACAGCACAAGGGGGCCTCAGCCACTTTTTGCTGGAGTTTTGATCCATCAACTGCAGCACGTCAGATTGGCAAAATTCTTTGAGGTTGGTTCACGATCTGTGAGAGGTAAGGAGACAATACAGTTGATATAAAAAAAAGGAGGGGAGGAGAGGAAATATATTTACAGCATTAAGAATAAGCATGTACAGTATATAGCTAAGCAATAAGATGGGTCCTGGGTAGCAAAGGGGATCATATGTGAAGTTGAGAGAGAGACCCAGGCCCAAGGGAGACGATCTGGGGAGAGGAATTGCACGTGTCTCACTGGGGGGGGGTGCTGCTGTGAAAGCCTTGGAATTCTTTAATATTTTTGGAGGCTGGTCACTGGTTTTCCCTGTTGTAAGAATTGGGATGCCTGTAAGACCCCCAGAAGCAGGGGAGGGAAATCACGAACCAGGGCCACATAGCGCAGTGCTGTGCACTAATTTTATGATGGTTGGAAAATCCTTCCTTGGCTTGTTTTTGCTTGGTAGCAATGATTTTCCCCTTTTGTTGGTCATTTTGGAATGAATAGAAGGCCTGGAAGAGGCTTTGGGGAGGCAAAGAGCGAGAGCAGGCCGGGGCCACATGGCGGGGCATCTTTTTCTGCACCTAATGGCTGTGTGAGGGTTTTTTCTGGCTTGGTTTTGTTTTTCGCTTTGCAGCAATGTGGTCCCCCTTTTTTGTGGCTGGTTTCTGAGGAGAGAGTGAGAGTAGGCCGGGACCACATGGCATGGTATCCCTTTCGGCTATTGATGGCGGTAAGAGGGTTTTTTGCTAATGACCTGGAGAATACTGGCAAATACTTCCTTGGCTGTTCGCTTTACAGCAATTTTGTCCCCTCGTTGTTGGCACGTGGCATGGCATCCTTTTCTGCCAATGATGGCTGTGTGAAGGTTTTTTCTGGTGGCCTGGAGCAAAAGAGCAGGCCTAGGGAGGCTGGAAGCGTGGGATACGTGGCGTGACATCACATGCCACTTAGGGGTAGTCATTAAGGTGCTTGCCTTGTTTTGGGGATATGTCTGGCATGACGTGGCCTTTTCTTAGGTTGCCAATAAGATTAGGTGGCTTAGCAGAGGCCTTTAAAGCCAGGAGGAGCCAGATTTGCTGGAAATGCATGGCGTGAGGCACACATTATATGGGGGGTTTGTAGACACATGTGCTTGCTTTTCAGTAAGGGTAGAGCCTTGTCTGGTGGCCAGGAGTGGAAGAGCAGGCCTGGGGAGGCCTGAAGTATGGGATACATGGCCTGACATCACATGCCACATAGGAGTAGCCATTAAAGCATTTACCATGTGTTGTGATAGGTATGGTGCAACGTGGCACTTTCTTTTGGATGGCAATAAGAGGAGTAAGCCTAGCGGAGGCTTTTGAAGCTGGGAGGCACGAGATTTGCTTAGAAAAGCGTGGCATGAGGCACACACCACATGGGGGGTTTGCAGACTCATAGAAACATAGATAGAAACATAGACTTTGATGGCAGATAAGGACCGCTAGGCCCATCTAGTCTGCCCATTTCCCTACCTACAGGATAGGCCTCAGATCCTATTTAACCAACAGCCTATATCTTCCTGCCCCCCACAAGAATTGCCTTATGTCTGTCCCATGCATTCTTGAATTCTCCCACAGTTTTAGACTCCACAACTTCCTCAGGAAGGCTGTTCCATGCATCCACTACCTCTCTGTGAAATAATACTTCCACACATTGCCCTGAACTGCCCTCCTTCTATCTTTAAATTGTGTACCTTGTTCTTGCAAGTCTCTTTTCTGAAAGATGCTACCCTCTTGGACTTTGTTGATTCCTTGAGGTACTTGAAAGTTTCTATCATGTCCTCTCCTTCTTTCCTCAAGGTATACATATTAAGCTCCTTTAGTCTCTCCTCATAAGGCTTCTCTTGCAGACCCTGCACCATTTTAGTTGCCCTCTCTGGACTGCCCCTATCCTGTCTATGTCCTTGCGGAGATGGGGTCTCCAGAACTGGACACAGTATTCCAGATGGGGTCTCACCAACTGTCTGTACAGAGGGATAACAACTTCCTGTTTTCTGCTGCTGATGCCTCTCCCTATACATCCCAGTATACCCCCGCCTCCCTACTGCCTTCTTACATTGCTTGCTAACCTTAAGGTCATCTGATATGATTACCCCAGGTCCCTTTCAGTTTTGTTGTTGTTACCCTCCCCACCCATTGTGTATTCTTCCCTGGGTTCTTGTTTCCCAGGTGCATTATTTTGCACTTTTGCATTGAATCCTAGCTGCCATCGTCTGACCATTCCTCCAAACTTGCCAAGTCCCTTTTATCCTTTCCACGCCTCCTTGTGTATCAACCCTGTTGCAGATCTTTGTGTCATCTGCAAAGGCATACTTTTCCTTCCAGTCCCTCTGCAATGTCACTGATGAAGACATTAAAAGGACTGGACCCAATACTGAACCCTGCGGTACCCACTAGTAACACGCCCTTTCTTCAGTGGACTCCATTTACAATTACCTTCTGTGTCCTGTTGTCCAGCCAATGTTTATTGCAGGCTACCACCCTGGGACCCACTCCCGGCTGGTTAATTTGACTAATAATCTTTGTGTGGACTGTGTCAAATGCCTTGCTAAAGTCTAGGTAGGCCATGTCCACAGCCCTCCCTGGTCTACTACTTGGTCACCCAGTCAAAGAAATCTATTAGATCTGCCTGACATGACCTTCCCACTGTGAACCCATGCTGCCTTGGATCCTGTGCCCCACTGGCCTCTAGGTACTCAACTATTCTTTCCTTCAGAAGTGACTCCATCACTTTCCCTACCATAGAGGTCAGACTGACAGGTTGTAGTTTCCTGCCTCTGTCTTGGTCCCACTTTTGTGAAGGGGAATCACATCCGCCTTCCTCCAGTCCTCGGGTACCACACCATCCTCCCATGATTTATTAAAAAGAGTAGCCAGTGGTTTCACTAGTTCCTTCCTTAATTCTTTTAGAATTCTGGGGTGAATTCCATCAGGACCCATAGCTTTGTCCACCTTCAGTTTTAGGAGTTCTTGCAGAACCCTTTCTTCTGTGAAAGGACTGGGATCAACCCCCCTATCAAGAGTGCTTCTGTTAATTGGATTAGGCACTTCCCCCTCCTCTTTTGTGAATACTGAGCAGAAATATTCATTCAGTATTCCTGCTTTTTCACTGTCCCCCTCTGCCCACCCATCGTTTATTCTATTCAGCCTCACTATCCCTCCCTTTGTCTTTCTACGCTCGCTGATGTACCTATAAAAGGTTTTATCCCCCTTCTTAACTGAGTTGGCTATCTTTTCCTCAGTTTGGGCCTTTGCTATTCTGACTTCCCTCCC
This sequence comes from Neoceratodus forsteri, assembly GCA_016271365.2. NCBI lineage: Eukaryota > Metazoa > Chordata > Ceratodontiformes > Ceratodontidae > Neoceratodus > Neoceratodus forsteri. Next base: position 737,502,387 of record CM057454.1, read on the forward strand.
TGCTTCTTTCTGCCTTAACTGGTACAGCTCTCTGTCCTGCTCCTTCTGTGTTTCCTTATACTTGGAATGCTATCTTTTCTTCCTGACTTTCACAGCCACCTCTTTGAGAACCATAGTGGCTTTTTCTTTCATTTTGATTTGTTTATTTGCTTCACACAAAGGCTTGTTGCCTCTGTGATGGCATTTTGATAATTCCCCATTGTTGCTCCACACCTCCTTCTAGCCTGTTTGCTAGTGCTTTTCTGAGGCACTCTCCCATCTTGCCAAAGTCAGCCTCCTAAAGTCCAGTACCCTCACTTTTGTATGGCTTGACTCTGTAGCTGAGTTTAACATGAACCACACTGTTTGATGGTCACTTGTCCCCAGATGGCAACCCACTTCTAGATCTGAGATCCTCCTCACTCCCCGCTTGAGAGTACGAGGTCTAAGATTGCTCCCTCATGAGTGGGTTCCGAAACTAGCTGTCTAATGCCTGGCACCTGTAGGGTGTCAAGAATGGCCCTACTCTTGGATGTCGCTGCAGCAAATGTACTCCAGTTAACATCTGGCATATTCAGGTCTCCCATCAACAGTATCTCCCCTTTCTCTGCCATTCTAAGAATGCCTTCCATCATATCCTTGTCCATTCCTTCCCCTGACATGGGGTCTGTACACAACCCCTGTGCGGATTGTGGTGCCCTTCCAGTCTCCAAGGTGACCCACAGTGCCTCCTCTCCTCCCTGTTTACTCTTTTGTTCAGTTGCTTTTATCCCTTCCTTTACATGAGAGCTACCCTCCCTCTTCTCCCCTGCCTGTCTCTCCTGTAGGTTATGTACCCTGGTATGTTAACATCCCAGTCATGGTTCTCTGTGTACCATGTTTCTGTGACTGCAACGATATCCAGGCATCCCTCTTCCATTAAGGCCACCAGCTCAGGGATCTTGTTGCCCAGACTATGGGTATTGGTACTCATTACCCTCCATTTTCCAATGGCCTTACTCCCTTTTGCCCCATCCCTGTCCTTCTTGCCTTTGTCACTTTCTCCATTTACCCCTGCCCTTCTCCCTATCGACACCTCCATGTTGGTGTTTGCCACACTTACTACAGTGATTGTTTGGGGGGGCTAGGATTTTCCTGCTCCTTTCCAGTGCCTCCCTTGGCTAGTTTAAAAGCTTGCCAATGAAGCATTTAAACCTATCACCTAGGATCCTGGTTCCCTCCCGACAGATGCAGCCCATCATGCCAGTATAGGCTTGCATCACTCCAGGTGGACCCCAGTCCCAATGAAGCCAAATCCTGGAGCTCCACACCAGTTTTTCAACCACTGATTGAATCCCATGGTACGGAACACCCTAGCCTCTCCTATGCCATAGATGGGTAGCACCTCCGAGAAGGTTACCGTGCGTGCTACTTGACTAAGGCCCTTCCCCAATTCCACAAACTCTTCCTGCACTTCTCTAATCCCTTTCTTAGCCAGGTCATTTGTCCCTAGGTGGACAATGACATCCAGCTGCCTCCCCTGTGCAGCTGCTCCAGCAATCCTGAGGATTCGCTCCCTGTCCCTCCAAGCCATGGCGCCAGGCAGGCACCTTACCTCCCTCTCCCCTTCCTTGTCCAGTTCTACCTCCTAACAATGGAGTCCCCCACCAGGAGTTGTTTCTTTCCCCTGCAGGGTCCCCTGCCATCCTCCTGTGGGTCTCCTTTGTGGAGGTTCTCAGCATCCTCCTTGGTCTCCACTGTAGGTGCCTCCATAGAGGAACCACACTTTTCCAGAATGGCATAGGAATTGTGGAGAGGTACAACTGGAGGGATGTGCCTCTGTTCCACCACCCTCACCCTCCCTGAGCCCACTGTGGTCCAACTGCTCCTCTTTCTTGGCAACCTCTGAGGCAACTGCAGTGGCACTGGTGGTCCCTGGATGGAAGAGGAGGTCCCACAAATCCTGGCCAACTCAGCCTGGAGATGATCAACCTCCTCCCTCAGCCCAGAGAGGTGCCTGCAGATGGGACAACACCGCATCCTCCAGAACATCTCCCTGAAGACTGCTGCTCCACAGCCACTGCACTGCACCACTCCAATCATGTCTTATTTCTGGCCCCTTAACTGTTTGCAATCCTTACTCTTTCCTCTGTTTTTTTTTTCTCTCTCTCCTTGTTGTTCTCATGTGCTCACTTTTCCTTGGTGGCTTTTCTCTTTGCAGCAATTTTGCTTGCTTTTTTTAGCCAGTTATGGGAAGTTTTGAAAGTAGGGAGAATAGGCCTGGGGAAAGGCCAAGAAACAAGGGAAAGCGAGGGCAGGATGTGACCACGTGGCGTGGTGTCACATGCTGCGAGGGGATAAATAAAAAAGGAAAGCATCACCAGACGCATGGGCTATATTTTCATGACACTGGGGGACTATCAAGGGAAGACAAGGGGCCTGCGAGAGGCCTGGGGTGGGGGGAGGTTTTATTGTGATCGAGACCTCACGGGAGGTAGCCCGTGAGGAGGTTGCACGGGAAGCTGGTTACTCTATTTTGGCCTTCCCCTCACTGGGAGGGGGGGCACTGTGGGGATTTGGGGCTGACAAGGGCAAGAAGAGAAAGGAATGGAGGGCCATGCATCTGGCCTCGCAGCATGACCACTTGCTATAGCAGGGTGCTGACTCAGGGGGTGCTTGGACAGCCCAAAAAAAAAAGGGGGATGAAATGGCAGCATTCAAAAGGGGGAAGCACCAAGGTAAGCCAGCATGGTACAACATTTTGGGGAGGCCCAAGAACAGAGGGAGGCACTGGTATGGATGAAAAAGGGAGTGCCGGGTTGTTCTCAAAGGGTACGATGGAGAGCAGCAGGGAACCAGTCAAGCAAGATGGGGGCCTTGACTGATGGCCAGGCTGTTTATATGGGTGGGGGGCATGACGGACAGGAGGAAAGTGTTCCTGACAGGACAGATATACAATTAACCTTGTTTTCTCTTCCTGTTGTTGTTTTCACAGAACAAAGAGAAGAAGGACAATGGCACCAAAGAAGATCAGGCCATCAAAAGAGGAGACTTACAAGGCTATAATTGAATTAGCGGAAAAGGCAAACAGGGTGTGGGAACTGGGGGATGGAGAGGAACCAGGGAGACCCGGGGAAAAGAGAAAAGTGAGCACAGGAAAGGGTGGCAAGGGGAAACGACCAGCCAAAGGACCACGTGGTACTGGGAGGGCACCGCCAATGGTAGTGGGGCCCACCAAGATGGCTGATCCAGTACCCCTGCAGCCTATGGTCACTGTGTCACCAGTACCCCCTGATCAATGTGGGATCTCCCTGGTTGAACCCAGTCATGATGCCCAGAACGGGTTGCTCCCTCTGCAAAACCCAGTAGCTCACCCTCCTCCTCAACTGCAGGGAGAAGCAAGAGGAACCTTAGAAGACTCCAGGCAGCATGGCCCAGACAAGGTCACAGGTAACACATCTGGTGCAGTGGGTGACAGTATAAAAGAATATATAGGGCAAATTGTAGTAGCACTAGGGACAGGAGGTATAGGTCAGATGGAATCAGCACTGGCAGAGATCAGGATGGAGAAAGAGGTGCCAGAAAGGAAGGAACAGGGTATGGAGAGAGAGGGAAAAGGGACAAGGGAGATAGGTGTGCCTGGAATGAGGATAGGCAAGCATGTGCCTCTGACCACGAAGGAGAAAATATGGAAAGGGGAATATGTGGACATATTTGCTTTGGTGAGCTGGGAGTCTGCCGCCAAGTATGAGGAAGCTGAGGGCATAGGTAAGAGTGAGATGGCAGCAGCTATAGTGCTTTAAGGGAAAAAAGAGGATGATAAGTTCACAAAAGGGAAGACTTGGGATAGATGGTTCCTAGGTTTTGCCACTTTCACAGCCATGATCATGAAAAAGAGGCCAGAGTTAGGTATCCCGCTCATTATTTATTCTCTGATAATACGGAGGGCAAAGGCAAAGGGCGGGATGGGGTGGTTATACTATGATGAATCTTTTCAGCAGAGAATGGCAACATTTGGGACGTGAGATGGGACACCAAACAGATAGACTTGTGGATGGATTATGTCACAAATCAGTCCACGCCCGAAGGTGAATGGGCCAAAAAGGGTTTTACACCCCAGAGATGCTGCTGGGCTTATAACAGAGCCTTTTGTTCATGGCCTCAATGTCATTTTTGGCATGTGTGCTAAAAATGCGGGGGGAGGGCACCCGGCAAGCAAATGTAGAATGTCATGGGCCCAAGGGGCACAGGGGCATGGGGTCAGGGATTAGGCCAACAGTTTTTTCAAGATGGCCAAGGCTTTAAAGGCCAAGCATGGAATAGGGAGGGTGGGGGAATGCAAATAGAGGGGACAGAGCCACTGAAGGATGAATGGTTGGGCAAGAAAGAGAGAGGGATAGGAGAATATGGGGACATGACAGGGAACAGTTTGGGATGGCCAGAACCCCCATCAAATTAAAGGTATGGTCAGTCTACCTGGACAAATATCCAGACTTGAGCATGCGGGATATGATTTTAAGGGGTTTTAGCACAGGTTTTTCATTACAGTTTATGGGACCCAGGCGAGCAATGGAGACAAGCAACCTCGGGTCAGTAAAAGGAAAGGAGGAGGTACTAAGACAGAAGATAGAGAAGGAAATGGCAGCAGGTAGGGTAGAGGGCCTGTTTAACACCCCTCCATTGCTAAACATGCGGATTTCACCATTGGGTCTGGTACCCAAGAAACAGGAAGGGGAATGCAGAGTGATTCACCACCTGTCCTATCCAGAAGAGGAGTCGGTGAATGATTTCATCAGTGAGGAACACAGTAAGGTGACATATGCGATGCTAGAGGATGCAGTCCAAATGATCGGGACCACAGAGGATGCTTGGAAGGCAAAAACGGACATTGAGTCCGCTTTCAGACTGCTTCCAGTTAGGAGGGAAGACTGAAATCTATTGGGTTTCAAAAGTGGGGGACGGTATTATTTTGACAAAGCAATGCCAATGGGTTGTTCCACAGCATGTGTTACATTTGAGGCTTTCAGCACCTGTTTTCAGTGGATATTTCAAGAAAAAATGGGTTATGTTATAGGATGGTCATCCATTATCTGGATGATTTTTTTTCATTGGAAAAGGGAAAAGGGAGACACAGAGGATGCTGGGTAAGTTTCAGAAATTGTGCCAGGAGTTAGGGGTCCCACTGACACCAGAAAAGACAGAGGGGCCCAGCAGGGTTATGGAATTTCTGGGGATTGAGATAGACACCTCTAACAAGGTATTTAGGCTACTGGACAAAAAAGTAAGTAAACTGAAGGAACTAATCCAATTACACACCAGCAGGAGACAGGTACAGCTAAAGCTGGTACAGCAGGTGCTGGGGCACTTGAACTTCGCATGCAGGGCCATCAGACCAGGGAGGGCATTCAAAAAGAGGTTAGCCAGGGCTACAGCAGGGGTCACTAGATCACATCACTGGGTGGACCTGACGCGAGGTGTCAAGGAGGATTTTAAGATCTGGGAAGAATTCCTTAGGGAGTACAATGGGTGCTCTTTCTGGCAGGAGGAGTGGCTGCACAACACAGGCCTTGACCTCTACACAGATGCTGCTGGGGGGCTAGGCATGGGGGGGTACATGAAGGGTAGATGGTTTGCAGAACCCTGGCCAGTCAGTTGGGTGAAAGATGGGAAAGTGAGAGATATAACATTACTGGAGATCATGCCCATATGGGCATGTACATTGGTCTGGGGGGAGGAATTAAGGGATCAAAAAATGACCTTTTGGTGTGACAATAGAGCAGTGGTGGATGTGCTTAACAACAGGGGAGCCAGATCAGACACAGTCATGCAGGTATTATGACTTTTAGTTTTAAAGGCATTGCTGCTGAACATGTCATTTAGAGTGCAACACATAGAAGGGGTACACAATACTCTGGCTGACAGCCTTTCCCATCTGCAGCTGGACCATTTTTGGAGGCTGGTGCCAGCAGCGGAAGAACTAAAATTGCTCATACCTACGAACATCTGGGATGTTGGCAGGAAGGAGCAGAACTGTTGTTTCACAGCTCATGGGCGCCTCAGACTCTGAGGGCCTACGACGGGGCCTGGCGAGTGTTTCAAACATTCAGAGCAGAGCACCAGATGGAGGTAAGTAGGCCACTCATAGAGCAGCAATTGGGAATGTTCACCATGGAGCAGTGGGGAAAAGGCACAGCCCACACCACAATGGGAGTCTGTCTGGCAGGGATTAGTGTTATCTGCAGTCTAAAAGGGTGGAGGGATCTGACAAAATCATTGCTCATCAGAAGAATGATGCAAGGATGGAGCAGGTTGAAACAGGGACTAGCAGATAATAGGAGGCCTATATGGGAACAGAGGCTGATAAAGCTGAAGGACGTGCTCCCGGCAATATTCAGATCAAAGACTGAGGCCCAGCTATTTCACACAATTTATGTGGTAATGTTCACTCAGGCCATGAGAGTGAGTGAGGTGGTAGGCCATGGGAGAGAAGACAAGGAAGGGGGACTAGAGTTAGGTGACATAACCTGGGGGGTGATGGAGATATGGATCAAGATTAGGAGGTCTAAGATGGATCAAAGATGGCAAGGTTGCATGGTGACGCTGAAAGGGCAACCAGAAGGTGCAATATGCCCATTACAGGCTCTGTAGGTTTTCACCGCAGAGCAAGGGAACAGGACAGGAAAATTATTTGTATACGGAGATGGGAGAAGGGTGACTGGCTACCAAGTCACAGCAATACTCAAAAAGGGCATGCAATTCATGGGGGAAGACCCAGCTAATTATTCTTCCCATTTTCTGTGGACTGGAGCTGCCTCACAGTGGGCAGCAGCAGGTGAGACGGTGAATGAGATACTGGAAAAGGGAGGCTGGTGATCGGCCAGTTATAAAAGATACATCAGAGCACTGAAATAAAAAAAAATATATATATAATATATAATAAAAATATTGTGAAGGTGGTGCTACTGGCTGGAACTGCAGAGCTGGGGGGGCAAGAAATGGTAAAGGGCGGGGAGGGCGAAGATGGGTGGGGATGAATACGGAATGACACTATGAACATGTATAAATAATGAATTTTGCTTGCACCCCATAGGTAGAGGGAGGATCATGGAAGTATGGATCTGTGGCCATTCCTATATTTATTGGGCTGGAAAGAGAGCAGAGAAGAAGGCTGGGGGAAGGCAGCTATACCAAGATGTGAGAATGTGTAGGTTGTTTTGGCATGGCATACGGGGGATGAGATGGGCACAGCTGCTTACCACCTTAAAAGAACTCAGAGGACGATGGCCCAGGCCAGACATAATTATTATACATCTAGGGGGCAACAACCTGGCAAGCAGGCCTTAGGTAGGCACATACTTACAAATAAAAAAGGACTTAGGGGCAATAAAACAGTGGTGGCCACAGGTGTGCATTGCTTGGTCAGATATGATACCAAGGAGGGTGTGGAGGCAGGAACACAGCCACAAAGCAGTAGAAAGGGCCAGGAGAAAGATGAATAGGAGGGTTGGAACATTGGTAAGGCAGATGGGAGGACAAGTGATACTGAGGGGGGTAAAAGAATGGGTAGAAGATTTTTACAGGTCAGACGGGGTGCACCTGTTGGACATAGCCATAGACATGTTCAATACAGAAACAATGGGTTTTATAGAAGCATGGAGGAGACAGATAAACAGTGGGAAATAAAAAAAAAAAAGAAAACATAAAAAAGAAGGAAAGAATAAAAAGGATCTTCCCTGAAGTAAGGGAGAATGGTACCCTAGATAAGGGGGAAGCCAGCCATCCAACGCAAGCTGGAGACTGGCTAGTGGGGAAAAGGTGGGGAAGAGAGGAGGGGGAGAAAAAAGGAATAACACAAGAAGAGGAAGAAGATGAAGGAGAAAGAGGTCTCAGTTTTCACCGTTACCTAATAGGAAAGGAGAAGAAGAAGGCACCCAAGTTTTCACCTGGGGGAAGGATAATCAGAAATTGATATATGGATGAAATAAACAAAATGTTGAAAATATGATAATAAAGGAATTGAAATGGAATATGGAATTATGAATTTAAATAAATTAATTGCCAATCTGAGCACAACAACAAACAATGGTCTCTGTCTTTTGTGAGGGAAAAGGGGGGAATCCGGGACAATGGCATTTTCCCCTTTAAAAGGGCAGACCAGGTTGTCCTGGTGCACCCCATCCCTCCTGCTTAGGATAGTTGTGCTCAGAATGGGAGGGGGTAGGAAGGGAAGGGGCTAAGGGGCCAGAACAATGGACAGGTAAACAGGAAGGGAGGGCAAAGGGAGGTACATAAGGGACAGCGCAAGGGGCCTCAGCCACATTTCACTGGAGTTTTGATCCTCCCACCCACCCTGCTAGGCAGAGCAAGAGGGAAGACAGTCAAGATGGGACTGTAGGTGGGTCTGTTAAGGTGGATAACAAGCATGTCCGGTCGGACAGTTTGGACTGCCAAAGGTGGATGGCATGTAATAATATGGTTATGGACTGCTAAAGGTGGATGGCAGGTGATAATATGGTTATGGACTGCCAAAGGTGGATGGCAGGAGGCAAAGGGGAAGAGGGGAGGAAGAGGGAAGGGGAAGGAAAAAGGAATAACACAAGAAGAGGAAGAAGATGAAGGAGAAAGTGGTCTCAGTTTTCACTGTTACCTAATGGGAAAGGAATAGAAGAAGGCACCCAGGTTTTCACCTGGGGGAAGGATAATCAGAGATTGATATATGGATGAAATAAACAAAATGTTGAAAATATGATAATAAAGGAATTGAAATGGAATATGGAATTATGAATTTAAATAAATTAATTGCTAATCTGAGCGCAACAACAAACAATGGTCTCTGTCTTTTGTGAGGGGAAAAGGGGGGAATCCAGGACAATTATCTTATTAGATTTGTTTTTATCAAACTGTTTATCTTCCTCGCTTTCATTTTCTGTCCTGTTCCTTACATCACCATTTATAACCACTTCTGCATAAGTTCTTATAACTGGGATGATTTCAACCATCCCATTAATTTCCTGAGATTCCTGTGGCTCCAGAATTTTAGTCAAATTTTTATATACATTTTTTCCTTCCTCTATGTAAGTCTCTATTCCTAATTGTGCTGTATCTTTACTTAATTTTGCCTTATATGTCCCCTCTTTTTTTTCAGTTATCTTCTTTTACTATCTCCATTTTTTGTTAAATATAGCTCCGGGATCACTTCTAACCCTTTTTGAAAGGGAAGAGGTAAGTTTACCTGAATTGCGTTGTGTATTTTTGGACTATAAATATTACATTCTTTCCCTAAAGGTGTTTCAGAATGCAGGTCCTTCCCATTGTCCAAAGAATCCAGGACTGCTTTATTATAGGCTACATCCCCACTGAGATTTTTTAATTCTTGTTTGAGAGCCCACATATTTTCTAAGATCACCACATTAGCGTAGTACTGATTTTTAATAATCTCAAGTATTTGGGGTGATAAAGTAGAACTTGAGATAAATTCACCTTTGTCTGCAAAGTATTCTTTATCATATTTTGCTTTCTATTTCCCTTTTTGAACCTTGTCCATATTATCTTGCTCTTGTGTAAGAGACACTGGTGAAAATCCCAATTCTGAAGATTTTCCTGTTGAATTAAATATATCTGTTTCCTCCTCGCTCAGAATTAGGTGTCTCAGACCATGTAAGGTTTGATCTAAATCTTTCAAAATATGAGATAAATTACTTTCTTTTTCTTTAAGGACTCTAGAGCTTCATAAGACTTTAGGGATTCCTGAACTATTACTGGCTATGTCAGTCTCTATTAGTTTATGCTTCCCCTTAATAATACCATTTGGGCTCCTGTTTTCTTTCTGGATACTCAGATTATATTTTTTATCAGACCACACTCATTTGGATACCTCATAGGGATTTGAATCACAAAATGAGTCATATAATGGCAAATCAATATCACCCTCCTGAAATTGTTTCTTTATTGATTGATCTCTCTCTGACCAGCTACTAATATTATAGCTGTCAGCCAGGGTTAAATTATCTATCATATTATCTCTGGATTTAACTTAATATATTGAGGAAAGTTCCTCCATAATAGGTTCCTTATGAAAATAGATTGATTGATTGTCCCTTAATGGATTTGGAATTAATTGCCTAACTTCCTCCCTATATTTCCCTGCATCTTTTTTATCTCTTTCTCATTAGAAATATGATGTTGTCTTCAGCTGTTTCTCCCCACCATTCTTCTTTGGTTCATCAACTATTATCACCAAACATTGTGACATATTCTTAGATTGCAATTCATTATTCAGTTTAATCTCTTGTTCCTTTTCAAGATTCCCCTTCCTTGTAATCCTCCTATTCATTACTTTCTTTTTAGTTTTATCTTGCTCTTTGTTCTTATGTAAAATCCCAGTCCTTGTATTAACCATATTCACCCTCTACAACAGACTTAAGAGCTCGATCAATTATTCAATCAATCCACTAATTAAATAGGTGGTTATACAGTTAGATGATTTAAGCAATTAGGGAGGCAGTTTAAACAAGCAATTGATATAATCACTTAATCACCTAAACACTTAATCGCCAACCCAACTAAGTATACCAAGTGTACATGGTTTACTAATAGCAACATTACTTTGCAACTAATATCAAAATATAATGCTAAAAGTGAAAAAAGTACAGAGGAATCCAAAAGCAATAATTGCAATAACCTGGGGATGCAGGTTAAAATAAAACAAATTCAAGTTCAGTTTCAAACAATTCAAACAATTTCAGATTAGGTATAATCACCTGACAATATAAGTAAATTAACCCTTCCCGGATAGACACTATACTACTTCACATAAAAAAAGGACTAATGCAGTTAAAATGGCCTCATAAATGATCTCATAAAATTCTCCAGTTTCCCAAATACTTGATAAGTACTATAAATTTATACAAATAATAAACTGGTTTTGTTAAAAAAAAACCTTCATAAAAGAAAGATTTTCAAAACACCGAGGATCTTATATTTTCCAATTTCAATTCATTTTCTAAGCAGGGAAATATTCAGAACACGGGCAGTTTGTGCAGATTAGATTTTTTTATGTCCACATTCATATCCAAATCTATTCTCCAATTCTCCAATTCCAAATCCCAAGTTCTCATGGAAAACTCATGGAACACTCCAATTTATCCCATATATTGATAGTTCTTTAAGAAATTTTCTGTAATGTTCCTCACAGACTGTCCATAACAGAAGGATTAAAATGAAAGACTGTGCATGGTAAATCACATCACAGATGTTGCGGACAGCCCAAATGAAACTTTAAAGAAAAGAAAAACAAATAAGACAAAAAAACATTAACACTAATACAGCACACAAACACAGCACAAACCTAATAAAATTATCATTAAATATCTTTTAAAATGTTAAAATTCGTTAGACCACTTGTCCAAATGTAATCCTGCAATCCTGCACCATAGTAACACACTTTCAAACCTAAGCACTTAAATAAGTTTAGAAAAAGAAAACTTACTTTATCTTCAACTCCTGTTCAAATACAAGCAAAACGGCAGTACAACACCCACACTTATTGTCACATTTCTATCTCTCTGCCTACTTCTCCAAGTTTTTATGCTGTTGATGGCAAACTGCTGTCAAAAACACATTGCAGCCTCTATGTTTTAGGATGTTTAAGGAATTTTAAATCACTGAGAACAAAACAACAGAATTACCAAAAATGCAGAAACAATGGGGGAGAACGGGTCTATTCCCAAGTCTCTGAATACTTACCAAAATATTATTACAACTAAATGTAACTTCCTAGCTTTGAATGCAAAATTTGTAAACCAACTCAAATTATCAGAACTCAAAACCAAATGTAAAACTTTAAATATAGGTCTGGTGGGAGTAACTGAAACTTGGTGGGACGCATCCTCAATTTGGTCCAGAGAAATTCCACGTTATAAGTTATATCATAAAAACAGATTAGATAAGCAAGGAAGGTGGTGGAGTTTGTATGTACATACGAAATGATATTCCTTCTTTTGAAGTGTGTTCTCCCTTTCCTTTGGAAAGTATATGGGTGAAAATCTTATTGAAGGAGCAGTCCTATATAACTATTGTTAACATCTATCAACCTCCATCTGAAAATTCAGATTACACAACTATGTTTAAAGAAATTACACATTTTTCAGAATCTCAAGATACTGTAATATTTGGTGACTTTAACCTCCCTCATATTAACTGGGACTCATTCTCAGGACAGTCCTATGCTGAGAAAGGACTAGTAGATGAGGTAGTTAGTACTGGATTACAACAGCTTGTTACTGAACCCACTTGAAGTCCTAATATTTTGGATCTATTATTTACAAACATAGAGCAACAAATTAGGAATTTACAAATTTGGGATACACTTGGGACCAGTGATCATTCATCCATTCTTTTTGAAATTCAACAGTTTAAAACTACACAAAGGAAGTTATACTGTACAAAAAATTATAATAAAGCAAATTTTTCTAAAATCAATGAATACTTATAAAACATAAACTGGGAATCTAATATTCTTAATTGTACAGCACAACAAGCGTGGGACTTTTTTTTAAAAATATTGTACATTATTTGGAAAATAGCTTTATTCCATCTAAGAGGAAATTTAATAATAAAGGAAAATCCCCCCTTGGTTCAACAAGACAATTAAAAATCAGATTAAAATAAAAATTAAACTTTTTAGGAAACTTAAGAATAGTTCTGTTCCATTTAAAACTACTCTACTACATAAATACAGACTATCTGTGAAAAACTTAAACAATTCTATTAAATTGACAAAAAATAAGCTAGAATTTAAACTAGCTCACACAAAAGACTGTCACAAATCTCTTTTCTCCTATATACATAGTAAAAAAGGTATATCAAGGACCATTGGTCCCATTGTAACCAATGGCTCTTCTCTATCTGATACAGAAACATCAAATCTCTTTAATAAGTACTTTTGTTCTGTCTTCTCTCAAAAATCACCTATTAGTACATTTAAACTTCACCACATAGATTATCATAGGTTCTATCCAAGTGACATTATACAGGCCATCAAAACACTAAAAAAAAATACTAGTCCGGGCCCAGATGGTATTCATCCATGGTTTCTGATCGAAATCTCTATCAATATTTCTATACCTTTGTCAATTATCTTTAACAAATCCTTACAAGAAAGCATTGTACCAAATGATTGGCATTCAGAAATTGCTACTCCCATATTTAAAAAAGGCAATAGAGGTTCTGTGCAAAATTATTGTTCAATTAGCCTGACCTCAGTGGCTGGTAAATTAATGGAATGAGTAATGAAGTCTCTAATAGATCAAGATTGTAAAAAATTAGGAATTTATGATTCAAATCAGCATGGGTTTACTCCCAAGTATTACTGGACCACCAACCTGATATCTTTTTACAATAATATAAGTACTCTACTAGATGTGGGTATCCCTACTGATGTAATTCTTTTGGACTTTAGTAGAGCTTTCGATAAAGTCTCACATGAAAAACTCATTACTAAAATGCACAATCTAGGTTTGTCACCTGATATTGTCAACTGGACTTTAAATTGGTTGACAAATCATTCTCAGAGAGTCAGAATTAATGATATCTTGTCTGATTCAGGTAGTGTGACAAGTGGTGTACCACAGGGGTTGGTCTTGGGACCAACATTGTTTAATCTCTTTATCAGTGATTTACAAACAGGGCCAAATAACTTCATGGTTAAATTTGCAGACAATACTAAATTGGGGGGCAAGGTTAATAATCAAGAAAATATTTCTGCATAAAAGAAGGATTTGGAAAAATTAACACTTTGGGCAAATGAAAATCATATGCAGTTTAATCAAGGCAAATGTTTAGTAGTGCATTTCAGTGTAAATAATCCAAAAACAATGTATTATATAAATGAACTACCACTTCACTCATCAAATTGTGAAAAAGATTTAGGGATATATGTTAATAATAAACTTACATCAAATGATCACTGTGTTAAAACTGCTTGCATGACCAACAGACTTTTGAGGCAAATAAAACACACTTTTGTTAATTGCACTGAATAATACCTTATTCCACTGTATAGGGCATACATTAGATCGTATCTAGACTATAGCTCCCCTTTCTGGAATCCAAACCAAAAAAAAAGACATAGCAATTCTTGAACAGGTTCAAAGGAGAGTAACTAGAATGATTCCAAGATTAACAAACTTGGATTATCAGAACAGATTAAAATCTACTGGTCTCTTCTCTCTTCAAACTAGAAGATTAAGAGGTGATATGTTTATGGTTTTTAATTTAATAAATTCACCAGATCTAATGGGAAAATGTGGTCTAACACTCTCCAGAAGGAGACATGTTCTGAAACTGCATAATAAACAGCTTGAAGTAAAAACTTATAAAACCAGCAAAAGGGGAATTTTTTTCCAATAAGAGCATCCATTGTATGTAACACCTTGTCACAAGACTTGGTAGAGGCAACTAGTGCCACTGTCTTTAAAAACAAATTAGATGTCTGGTTGAGGGATAATAGATAAATAATGTCCCATGTAGTGTGGGTAACAGTCTCAATGGGCTCTGGCCTTCTTCTGTTCTTTCATACCAAGTAATACCAAGTAATACAGAAACTCTGGAGATAAAAAAACTGAGCAGAGAGTTCAAAGTGACCAACACCCAACTTGCAGGCCCAAAGCAATCTGTACAAATCTCTGAAGGAACGCCAACGCATGCATGATATAGATCAGATCATGTGGTGCAAAACACAATAAAGGGTGAAAATTCTAACAAGCTACTAAATAATTAGCAAATAATTTAGTTTTTAGTACAAACCGCAAGGAAAATAGATAAAATATTGAGGAAATAATTTAAGCATGGGGTAAAAGGTTATGTAATATGTCTGATCTAAATCAAAACTAAAACACAACTATGTTAAAACTAACAACTAGCAAGCATATGTATGAATTATTAAATTATCTCCCCTTATATCCTTGTTCATTAGGTTGAGATGAGTCAAAACAAATCTTCTTGTTAACTTTCTTGTACAATATAAAAGTTTTGAAATTTGATGAAAAAAAGGATCTGCTTAGCATCCCAATAGTTGTGGCTCTGATGCAGCCTCTCGCACCTCGCGGTGCTTTCTACTTTAGTCACTTCGGGGCAAGCTATCCCACACCGACACTCTGGCCTGGAAGAGAAGAAAGAGACAGCAGCAAAGCGACCACAAAAATGAGCCGGATGCTTCAGCGTGCAGTGGCTCTCAGAACGAGTCAAGTTAAAGCCCTGTACCTATGTTATAGATGTATCTTTTCTCCCTTTCACCCAAGTATAGGTTGGCAATATTTGGCACAAATGTGGTCTCCATTGCCATGTCCATCTTCTGGATGCAACATGTATCCTGTAAAAAACAATTGGATTGCAATACAAAACATGCAAGTTGCAAAATGAAGTTAGCAGACGTAGGCAAGCCAGGAATTTTCCACCTACAGCCAAGCCAGTGTTGAGCCAGGGGTCTGGCTTGACTCTGAGAGCCAAAACATAAGCCGAGCCCTGGCTACTGCAGGCTACTCTCTAAAAAGGAGTAGAACATTTGAGACACTGCACTAACTGCTGAGGCTGACAAAAATGCTTACTTTGACACAACTGGCTCATCTTAACCTTGGCTCTCAATTGCTTATACAGGTTGAGCAGAGTAGAGCCAGCACAAAGCACAAGACAGGCTTGAGCCTGCTCTGACTTGCCCACTTCTAGAAGTTAATAGGTGGCATAACATTAGCAGCTCTTTTTTTCTACTGAAGTGTTCAAAATAGCCACCAGACCACCTTTATGCAGGATACTGATGTACAAACTTTTAATGTCTATTGTAACTAGAACGTCAATATCAGATAGGTCAAAGGCTTTTATTTTCTGAATAATATTGCCGGTATTCTTCAAATAGGCTGGCAGATCAGTGACCAATTTCTTGATGTATTCTTTTACATATTTAGAAAGTGGTCCTGTGGTCGAGCCAATGCTGCAAACTATTGGGTGCCTAGGTAGTTTGATTGGATTTTTATGAATCTTTGGAAGTAAATAGATCATGGGTTTTCTTGGATGGTCCACCTTGAGATATTTACTGTACATTCCTTGTTTGAAATCCAGTTTTCTCTAAGAGCCGTTGTCAACAGAGTACTGGCCTTTGTTTGGATTTCCATAACAGGATCTCTTTGTGATTTTTTTGATAGTGCTCCCCATTGTTCAATTGTCACATGACCCAATTAACATAGTCCTCCTTGTTCTATAGAACTATTGCCCCTCCTTTATCTGCGGTTTGATTATTGTATTGGTGATATTTTTTAATTCAGATAGTGCTCTCATTGCATTTCTATTTAAATTGTTTTTGATAAATTTCTGTTTTCTAATATTTTTGTCAAGAAAGGTGCTTTTACACACCGGTGTCTGTAATGGAATGACTGTTACAGAACCAGTGTAGCGTTATCTTAGTTCATGTGTAAGGCAGATCTCTTCCACTACCACAGTGAATGTTTGGCCAAAACACATTCTCTGCCTGACATGGTTTGCCCCAATGTGTGCTGGTACACCCCGTCATGTAATTAGGAGGTTCCGTTACCTCCTGAGGAAATCAGTTAGGATCATGGGATGCTGGAATAAAAAAAATTTGAATGGAGAGGCAGGTTTTCAGAAATAGGAGTTGCATGTACAGTTGCATGTTCTGAGCACAGAACAGAATGAACTGTAACAGACCACCAAGGTAACGTTACCCCGGTTCAGGACACCTGCATGTAAAAGCACCTGAAGATTGTTAATTTCAAGCTTTCCCTCTCCTTATCACCCTATCTTCCACCCTCCTTGCATAACTGCCTAAGTTTACCTATTCTTTCCACTACCTATCCCTAACCCTCTTCACCTCCTATTTACCTCTTTACCATACCTCACCTCTCCCACACCTCCACTTTTCTTTACCCCCACCCTTCTCCCATTTACTGTACTCTCCCCCACAACAGAGACTATCTCCTGGCTGCCTCCTGTTTGTGGACAACTGTGTTATCTGAATGTGATAAGCTGAACTCTGTATAACTGCTTTCTTATTGCTGAAAAGTTTTATACATGAATGTAACTAGTTGAACTCTGTATTCAATGCCTTCATATTGCTGATATCTATGTAACCTGTATTGTGTTGGTAGTTCCATGTATCAATGCTGCTCTATTGTGGACTGTTACAGTCTTTGAATGTGCATTGTTGAAATAGGAATCTTTGCACTTATACTGTGCCTTCTGCTCCTGTGTTCTGGAACTTGTACTTAACTTGCATATTCTGTCCTTATACTAAATGTAATCGATGTTTGTCTGTTGTTGCATACCTAATAAGGTACCTTTGTAAATGAGCTTCTAGCTCAAAGGTTATTCCGAGATGTTAATAAATAAATACAACAACCATACTGTATATGTTTTGATAGTTTCACTTGGTCCTATAGGGGGGAAGAATGATGATTTAGCTTTTGAAGATGTACTTTCGTGCATGGTATTGTCTTGACTAGAATAATTCTGTGTATTGCCTTGAGTGGATTTAAGGGTAAAATACTCGGTTTGTGTGAGATGTCAGAGAAATATCAATTTGTTGACTTCATGATTAAATACATTCACTTTGTACATAGGCATGAAGCTCAATCCCGCTTTCAATAACAATAATTATGGTGGCATGAGTGGTACCCCACTGAGGCTGACAACTTCCAGTTCTTTTTCCATGTTAAGCTCCTCAACTCCTGCTGGTAATAATTGTTGTATCATTGATGTGACTTGTATTTGCCTCTTCTTGCTCTTCTTCCTCCCTCACCCCCTTCTAGTTGATGGCCTTGACATAAAAAAGGCCCTGTAGATGTACCAGGCCCAGCGACTTGTATTATGTTAGCTCTGATCTCATGTGTTAATTTTGCCTCTGAACTTGTATCAGACTTCATCCCTGATGAAAGGTCAGTCATTACCTCATCTCTTCTAAGTTCATTTCATTTCATTTTAATTTTTTATACTTGTAAGCAAGATGAGCAAATTGCCCTTTTTCACAAGCGACAAGTTTAACATATAAAACACACATTACATAAATAGAAGACACAATAAGCAATGTTTTTAAATAACAAAAACTTACTACCACATATCACATTCAAGCCAAACACATAATTAGCAAAAACAATTGCACTCTGATTTAGAGTCAAGCAATTGAACCAACCTATTCTTAAATGTCTTTACTGTACTAGAGTTTATTACTGATGTGGGAATACTATTAAAAAACACTATGGCCCTATACATAACTGATCTTTGTCCTATGGGTTTCCTATATAAATGAATACCAAATAAATCCTTAAGCTGAAACCTGGAATTCTTTAAACCAGTTGGGGTTGGGAAAAGGTCAAGGATGGTGGAGGCAGTAGACCCAAGGTACCCTTAAACAAAAAAGTTCCCAATTTAATGTTAATTGTGTCCAAAAATGAAGGACAATTAGCTTCCCTAGCTAGAATACAATTGTGGGTGTCAAATGGCAAACCAGTCATAAACTGAAGAATACTATTATAAGTAGTCCTAAGTTTCTGCAACATTTTTTTGTTAGTACCTGAATAGATCAACAATCCATAGTCCAACATATTTAACTATAGGCTATGTCCCAA
The DNA here is from genome assembly GCA_016271365.2 of Neoceratodus forsteri. Classification (NCBI taxonomy): domain Eukaryota; kingdom Metazoa; phylum Chordata; order Ceratodontiformes; family Ceratodontidae; genus Neoceratodus; species Neoceratodus forsteri. The sequence continues at coordinate 737,520,977 of CM057454.1, forward strand.
TAACCTTTTGGATTCTAAAACAAGAAAAGTTTTTATCCTAAACAACATTCCCAATCTCTGCTGGATTTTCTTAACTAATGTATTAATATGATTTTCGAAAGAGAATTGAAAATCCAAAATAATCCCTAGATAATTGAAACTGTCAACCAGTTCAATAACATTACCCTGCAAATCTATTATAGAAACATTGATGTTTTTCAATTTCTTGGGACCTGAAAATACCATAGCTTTAGTCTTGGATGAATTTAGAATTAAATTATGGGAACATAACCAATTTTGAAAATGTTCAAAGTCTTGTTGGACCTGAACCTGAGCAGAATTAGGATCAGGACCATCAGCAAACAATACTGCATCATCTGCTTACAATATTATTCTTGAATGGGCACAGGACAAAGTGGCAGCATTCATAAAGAGAGAAAAAAGTAAAGGGCCCAATATAGAACCCTGTGGTACCCCACAGGAAATCGGAAGAGACTCAGAACAAGTATTTGCAATGATGGTTTTATGCTCCCTTCCTTCCTTGCAAATAATCAGAGAACCACAGCATCACATCACCCGACACATTAATTTCCCTCAGGGACTCCAATAGCTTGGGATGATTAACCAAATCAAAGGCCTTGGTGAGGTCCACAAACACCACAGCCATGGAGCGCCCTGAATCCAAGGGTTTTGAACCCCACCATGGCTGCCACAGTGTTGCAGCCCCTCCTAAATCCATGCTGAGATCTAGATAGCAAATTATATTTAAACAAAAAATCTTGAAACTGATCAAAAACAATTCTTTCGAGGATCTTGGACAGGGGTGCTAATAATGAAATAGGTTGATAATTTGAAACAGTCTTTCTGCAGCCAGAATTGAAAATTGGTTTAATGACAGCCATCTTCCATCTCCCTGGGAAAACATTTTTACATATTGCAAAATTAAATAAACCAGATAAAGGAGTAGCCAATACATTTATACCCAGCTTAAGAAATTGGTAATCAGTCATGTCCTGATCCATTACTGGCTTAGGATTATACTTAAGAACCTAAGAAGTGACTATCTTTGGGGTAATAATTTGAAAATAAAAATGAGGGTGATCACTATTCCCTTCATTATGGGAGGACTGGGATATATGTGATACATAAGCAATAAGACACAATCGGGTGTGTATTAGACAGTTCTAATGCATGGCTAGGGGGATGTTGTGAGGCATGAGGCCATAGGCCGAGTGCATCCAGTCCCCTAGCCATGCATTAGAACTGTCTAATGCACATCCCCAGAGTGGCTTATTGCACTTATAAAATGGGCCTGTGTATTCTAAATGGGGGTTTTAGTTTTAGCTGTGCATTAGACACATCTAATGCACAGCTAACAACCAATCAGATTGCTTGAAATCCTTTGCCCATTTTATAAAGAATTTTTATGATACCTTGTCAAGTCACCAAAGTACTCTTTAAACATTGAGGATACTTGACCTGGGTCACTTGACAAGAGACTATCCTTCTGTAAAGAAATCACAGAATCACTAATACTCCTTCCCATTAAATTATTGAGCATATTCCGGGTCTGCTTTGGATTTCCCAGGGATGACAACTGTTTATTTTAAAAAATATCTATCTTTGCCCTCCTAACAGCAATCTTACATCTATTCATCAAAACCTTTGTTTCAAGCAAATGATTAGTTTCCTGACTTTTCTTAAATACTTTCTATGCTTTATCTCTTCATTTAATAAGGGACAATATGGTTCCAGTGATCCACTCATTTTTATGGGATCTAATTCTCATCCTTTTTAAAGGAGCTATGTGATTAACCACTTGATTGAATAGTACAGAAAATCTATCTAACAACTGATCAACATCCTGGGACACTTCAATAGTTGTCCAGTCAATCATCTCACAAGCTGGGTTAATAATTTCCGGAGAAATACATTTAATGTTCCTGGTTTCTATGTAGCATGGAGGGCAATACATTTGCCTAGTAGAACTTAAACAAAATACCGGGCAGTGGTCACAAACCACATCAGGAAAAACACCTGAACTGGTGATCCTGGTGGTGTGAGTGACCACAACCCAATCAAGAAAAGAGCTTCCCCCTCCATCTACTCTTTGCTTGAATCTTGTAATATGTGTTAACTGTTGAACACCCATCACTAAAAGTAATTCAACCACAGGAAGATTAGATTCTTGACCCCAATTAAGATTAAAATCCCCCATAAGAATCCACTCACTATTATTCGGCAAGGATTTCTGAAATTCAGAAATATAATGTAAACCTTGCTTAGCTAGAGGTAATAGCAAGATGTTTCTTCAGACCAAGTGAAATATTAACTGAGATCACATCACAGCCAGTTTCATTTGGCTGGGAAGTAATTACCTGAGCCTCAGACTTAGCCTTAGTATATATTGCAACCCCAACCCCCTTCCTACCAAGTCTATCCCTCCTAAATACATCATAATCTGGTAGGGATATCTTATTATTACCTATCATACCGGTTAACCAGGTCTCAGATAAAGTTATGATATCAAAATCATAGTGAGCTACCCAAGCTTCAAATAATGTCCATTTTGCTGTAAGACTCTGGACTTTCAAATGAACAATACTAATAGCTGATTTTGAAAATCTTTCCTGGGCACTACCATAGGTAGGCCCTGGATGTGGGTGAACTGACCTAGAAAGCAACAACAACAAAATTATTGTTCTTCTGAGCAGTTTTTTACAATTATGATACCCCAACTTTTGACCATATTTCCCTGAATGTTTTCTTTTTAATGGAATAGGAAAATTAATAGTAACTAGGGTTTCAAACAATGTTATAACAGTTGACCCTTTATCCAGTTCCAACATGGTGAGAGGGATGATAAAAAGAACCAACCTATAGGGCACCAATGTGGAACTCCATTCTGTAAGGTTATATTTAAATGACTGAATAACCAAAGGTTGAGTATTAACTAGATACCCCCCAACAACCCATTTGGTGTCCTTTGAGTATTAGATATATTTTGAGATTCATGCCAGCCATAGACACTTGTAGCAGCATAGTCGTCATCCCTAATATGTTTGACCAGCTGCTGTTTCCTTAGTTTTCCTTGTACTTCACAAGATGTTCATCTAGTCTACCTTAAAGGTTATTGAGATCTGCACTGGACATAGATTTGTACTTTTTCTAATTTTTTGATATCATTCTGTGTCTTAGAGCTCTCTTTTTCTTTAATAAGAAACAGTATCCAGACAAAGACGCATGTATTGCTTATTTTCTCCTATTCTCCAATAAAGTCTTTATCATCCAAATCAAATGGTGGAGTCTTTTGGACTCGAAGGCCTCTTGGTATTTTACTTTCCTGTCAATATTTGCTTAAACTTGTTGAATTCATAATGTACTGAATTTCCTCCTTCTTCAAAAATCTCAACATATATAGTGTCCTCAATTATTCTGGTATTTGTATTAGTTGTTTTGAACATACAGGTACAGTATCTTGGTTCCCATCGATGGGACTTACTATATGAAGGCCTTCCTCCTCTGTTATAGACAAACACTCTGGATGCTCTTGGTTAGTAGCCATTTTGCTCTGTATTTTACTTTGGAAGCCTGCTGCTTCTGAATTACAGTATTAACATCAGTTTTAATTATTTGGTTGGGTTTTCATGAATTTCATTTTTGTTGGCCAACCTGTGACTGCCATTTTCTATATCTGACAAGGTGTTTTGATGTGGTGTGGCTGTGCATAGATTGCCATATGTTATCGCTGTATCTGTTTGCCATACTCTATATGTTACTGTGTAGACATCTGCAGCTTGTATTTATTTGCATCTTATTTGCCACATTAAGCATAGTCCTCGTCCACTGGCAAATCCACCTTCACCTACAGGCTCCCCTCTTTATGGAACAAACTTCCACCTCTCCTAAGAAGCTCACCCTCTCACAACTGCTTCAAATGCCAAATCCAACAACTTCCGTGCCCCACCTGCACCGGCTCCTAGCCACTCACAGGCCCAGCCTCATGCCAAGTGTTTTTTTGTGGATAGTAATCTAATCTTCAGAATTATATGATACTATTTTGTATATAGTCCACCTGAATGCACAATACTTCACTGTATAACTTATGCAACTGTATATTTATCTCATGTATCTATTATATTTTCTGCTTTATATCCCTTCCTGGTCAGCTCCTGGAAATGAGCCTCAGCTCAGTGCACCTTTCCCAGTTATCAAATTTTAAATAAATAAAATAAAATATTAGAAACTATTAGACACTTTGTTCTGTTTTGCATACTGGTCTGTGGGCATGCCTTCCTCTATCTGGCACATCTAGACAAAAGGAGGTATATCCCCTTCTTTTCTTTAGCTATCCAAGCAGGATTTACTTTTGACACAACCTGTTCTTAAGCCTTTAAATAATAGTGGCACCAGCAGCAACCTGTGTTGTGTGTTCTGGTGGCCTTTTTCTTCCTTACCAGCTCAGCAGCTCTGCACAGCTACACATTTCCAATTATGTGACCCCCCCCCCAAAGCAGCTAGACTTCATGAACTTATATGAACTTGTATCATCTGATTATTTTTGGCAAGGTTGTTCAAAAATGCTCTGTCTTGGTTTTTTTTTCTGTATGTTTCATGCTAAATGAAGCGGATTTCAGGCAGATGTTCACAATCTTTGAAGACCAAGTAATGCACTGATTGATGAGGTAATTTTACCATATGGAACCTTTTGTGTTATTTTGTCCAGTTCTGTCACAACCTGCTTGTTGGATATATCAATATTTGCCATTCTAAAGCCTTATTTTGCACAGTTAAGCACCTTCAAGAAGTTATCTTTAGGCACTTTTTTTGCACTTAGCACTTTAAATTTAACACTTTATGGAATGTTTTCTTAGTTGTGAAGTTCTGTTTATAGGACTTTTATCAGCTGAATGAACTTTGTATTGAATATAATGTACATCAGCTTTGTTGGCTTTGAGATTGCCGAATTATGTATTTAAAGAGACAGACAACTCATGTAGACAGGAAGGATTTATTTCTCAAAATCATTAGACATTACATGCCATATGCAAAAGTTATTGCTCCATTGTTTTTTTTTACACACCAAGTAAATGTTGTTGTCAGCCTTCCTACAAAATTTAAACTCTGGAGTGGGTTAAGTTCTTTCTGAGTGCAGCAACCAATTATCTGATGCTCTTACTATTTTCTTAAGTATTTGACATGATTAGCATGTACTATTGTCTGGGTTTTGCAGAAGCTAAAACCTTATCTATATGAGGGGAGTTCACCATGGTCACTGAGCACTACCCTCTCAAATGGCTGCATAGGACCAGCAGGCAAATCCCCACATTGCTAAGGTGGAGCCTGGTACTGCAGTCCTATAATTTGGACATTAAGCACCACAATGGGTTGCAGCATGGAAACACTAATGGGTTGTCTAGACAATAGCTAGGACCAAGAAGAAAAAAGGGGGAGAGGTGGTATGAGTCACTATTGTGTCATTCACACAAGGAGAGTAAACTGAGGGCATAGTAAGTGGAGCCAGCTGGCTCACGTGAAAGTAAACATCCTTTAGGGGTGCCAGAGGCATGTGTTTTATATTTCTTGGAGGAAGGAAGTAACAATAATTTTGTACTTTTTTGATTAATTACATCTGCACCATCACTTAGAATCTAATCAACTGAAGGGAAAAGTGGACATCCTGAAAATAAAAAGAAGATTTTTATCTGAAGACTGAGCAGCTGTTTCTGAGGGTACTTTTAATCTCTTTGTCTTAAAAATGATAGGACCCCCTGGTCAGTTAATGGGAGACCTTCAAAGTAGAGAAATCTCTTTCATGCCAGGAAATTGTCTTGGGCTCCCTGTGGGGCAGAAAACAAGTAAGATGATAAGTGGTGTCTTTGAGTACATAAAATCCATGGGTCCAGTTCCAAACAGTCCTTTTAGAGGGGCTGTTCCAAGAGAACAAGGCACTGATCCTGGGAAATGATATCACTTAGCAGGGGTGATGAAGGTGGGTGTAGCCAGGCCTACAAGCAGGTTTAAGTCTGAATGTGAGCAGTGTAAGTCAGACTGGGGTGAGACTGCATACATACACCATCAAAACGAGTTGGAGTCTGCCATAGCTCACTCAGGTATCCTGTGTGGAAAAAAAATATTCTACTCTGCTAGAGTTAAGAAGCTGTAGGGAGGTTTCTATTTGCATCTTCTGCTCTGTGCAAACCATTTGTTTTTAATTTTTGTAGTAACCCTGTAGTTTCCAATGGCTTGTCTATGTGTGATATCCTGTAGAATGTGTAAATATTATTTTTATATACTTGATGCCTCTGTGACTGAATCTTTTAGGGGGCTCGATAACTGTTAGTATTGGCAAATCCACAATCTGTTATCAAAGAGAGAAGAAGGCCATGGGTACCAGAATCTAAGAAGTAAAGTGTTTTCTCAGGAGTGAGTGATGAGGGAAGGTCATTTGCTGTTAGCCAAAGAGCACTGTACTGTTTGAGCAGTGTCTCTGGTGGGATTCAGACCAAGAAAGTCTCCAGATAAGAGAATCACTTCTGAGTGGCCTCAGTTATCGATATACCCTTACAGGTCTTGATGGTTGAGAAACTTGACAACCTGTTTCAGACTGAGTCCTGGGTGAAGATAGGTTTTGCCACTATGAAAAATTTTTTGTGTTTTGTTTTAGTGATCTATGGTGACTGTAGTACTATCTTATTGATATATCTACTTAGTTGACTCCAAGCATTCATTAAAGAAAAAAAACAATTGATTCTCTAGCCCTCATGGTTCCAAAGTTTTCACATTTTAATGAAATTATCTTTTGAATGGTCTAACATTGTAACTGTTGGGGCTAGAAACTTATTTTTTTTAAATGTAAGTTTGGAGTCCCGCCATTATGCACTATCTTGGATAATACTGTTTATAGATGCTGATACTATTTTATACGAATCACTACTATTTGAACCGGCTTTTTCAGTATATTATCGATGCATGTTTTTTAGTTGTGACCTAGGCAAAAAATGGAAAATATGTAGTGTCAGTACTATTTTTTTGTAATGATAGATTATATTGATGCTGTTTTTGCATCAATACATAAAATTGCATGACAGTTTAAGAAAGCAATAAAAATATTTTTAAACGTTTTCTGAAGTTTGGTATTACAACACATTATTTAACTAGTAACTGTGTAGTTTTCAACTTAACTTTCATTCATCTTCAGACCTTAATCATGTGGCAAACATGCCAGTCTCCCACCCCAGCAGTAAAAAATCTTCCCTGCTTTCACATGCCTTACTTGTGAAAGCATCAGCAGATTATAATTGAAGTTATTTTTTCATAAGCTGCCAACCACCAATATACTACAGGACTGTAACACAATGTAAATCCTTTTAAAAGCTACTGGATTCAAACCATCTGTAAAAAGTAGCATTTCCACTCTGTATAGCTTTATATACTCTGTCACATTCTGCTTTCTGTTTTTGCCACTGCTGTCAGCTACCAGTGAACACAATTCTTTCAACAGAACAGAAAATAAGGGCAGTCATACCTTCTAGACAAATTTGACAACTGTCTTGTATATAAAAGCACAAGACAATTGGAATAGTTTCCATGAAAACACATGCTGTTCTATACACAGCCAACTATACAATATAGCATACTTAGTTAACATTGCATTTTAGTATGTCTTCTGCATCTCCATTTTGCACCCTTTGCAGATTGTGTGAGAGGCCCTTTGGTACCATGCATTCCTGCTTAAAGTTGAACCAGCCTAAACTGTCATAGTTATTTGCATATATATAATATATATATATATATATACATATCCCATGATGCTTTGCATTATGGGGGCATGTGTGGGATTGCTTACAACTGAACTAAAATAATTTCCCATCAAGAACTGAAAATGAAATTCAATTAAAAAAGGCACATTAGGTAAGAACAGCTCTTGAATGTATCTCCCAATCCTACCAATTAATTTTGTATGGTTCAAGTTTACCTATAATGGAGAAACAATCCCCATTTCTTTTTATGCAGAGCCTCTATAATAAAAAAGAATTAAACAGTGATGTTTTTGAAACAAAAGTAGTCAAATATATGATGTACAAAACTGTGCATTGCTCTATGATGTAATGGGACAACCAATATTATTAAACCAAGTACAGTATGTTATTAAACTAATTTTCACAGGAATCAATAACTTCTTTACAAAAATGCACTAACTCGAAGGAATGCATAAGACTAGTGGCCCTTATGGCATCTAGCTGGGAAATCCAGTAAGCATTTAATTTGCTGATGGCTACCTCCAGGTGTCCCCCAATCATACCCATTTCCCACTGTGACCCTCTGTACCCCTGCAAAAGATATCCGATGTATTTTTAAAACATTAGTTTGTACATATTGTCCATCAGTGTCAGTGGTTCAACAGGCTGTACACTCACCTTCTAGGCCGGAACATCAGGCAGTTGTCTATTCTAGCCTCACACCAGGAACTTGGGATGTTAAACCGAGGTCCTGTCTACCTTTTCTGGTGCTTGTTCAAGTGGGCTTTTAAGAGCCCTTTACACTTCTTGAAAAGAGTAGGGGTGTTTTTACTAAAAGAAAAATCAAACAGTGATAATAACAAAACAAAATACATAAAAATAAGGATTCAAGAAAAAACATGCAATGAAATAAAATCTTAAACATATCTTACAAAAGGAGCCAGAAAGGGGGAGCAAAAACAGAAAAGTCAAGAAACAAGTGAAGGAAAGATATAAGAGAAAAACATCAGAGCATGAACCAGCAAGGAAGCAGATCTCCAAACAGAGGTAACATTTTTCCATCTGGCATGCACAGCTGGAAAAGCAGCATTTTTGCATTCATATAAATGGAAGGACTTGGGGTTGCACTGAATGGGCTAAATTTTCAATGAGCCCTTAAGGTGATGCAAGTTGCATCATTACAGGGCTAAAGCAAACTCCAGGTGTGCCAGGGACCCCATGCCCAATTTTCAAAGAAATCTGTGCCCCAGCACCAAACTCTCTGGGTTTGCCACAAGCCAATAGCAGCGCCAAAGAAATGGCACACCAGAGGGGAATGCCACAAACCGCAGATAGGCTTGCAACAGCTACAGGAGGGAATTGGCTGAGCAACCTGTTGGATGACAAGTCATCTAAAGTCAGTAATCACAATAGGTACAGGTCACTCTTGGTGATAGAGGATGAAAATGTGGAAGGGGGGACAATATAGGAAGAGGCATTCATATGAGGAACATGGTTGAACAAACACAAAATAAAAGGATATCAATGACACTGGCAGTGTGTCAACACAAGCTGCACTTGCTCCATCTCTCTCATGCCCCATCCATGATCTATCTGCCTCAGCCCCTTCCTGGCAGGTTCTGCCCCACTGGCAGCATTGTTCCACATTGACACAGGGCTCTTAGTCCACCTCCTGGGAGGTCTAAGTGGAGCCCCTTACTACATCCATGGCAGGGCTTGCCAATTGGAAAAAAGGGGATGTTGCAGCTCCACCATGGCGCAATCCCCATTATGACCTGGTGCACCCTGCTTTATGGTGCAAGGCTGGTACAGTGCCACTTTGGCGCAGTGGCTCCCTTTTTTGATGCAGTCCGAGTTCAAAAATTGGGATTGCCACATTTTGCATCATTTATGTTTGATGTTGGCATCTTGCATCATTCCCTGGGTTTTGAAAATCTAGCCCAATGACTTCATTGAGAGTCAGTAAAGTAAGTTCCTTTTGTTGAAAAACAAAACAATTTGCTGTAAACTTAACATATATGAAAATTGATACAGGCAAACATCACACGGAGGGTAGGGGAATTTTATTTAAAATAAATAATTATACATACATGAAAAAAGGCATAGCAGTCTAATTATACATACAAAACAAAGACATAGCAGTCTAAGAAATTATATGACAATTGTTATTACAAAGAAGACAAACAAAAAGACAAGCATAGTTCTGCAGGAAAAAAAGGAGGGTACAATAATTATACAAAACAAAACAAATGAAAAACTATATCCAAAAGGAAAAGAACGGCACAGAAAAAAAAGCAGTTCCAGGTGGTGCACTCGACCACCAGAAATGTAACTCAGTCTCCTAACTGCAGCATTTCGTCTAACTTGTGCACAACAGTTACACTCTTATAGACATCCATTTACATGCTTTCCATAAATCCTGAGCATTCATGAAGGACAAACTGCTATTAGCATATCAGTGATATATATGTTCCTCATTGGCCTGTTGATCATTCCAATAACTGCTTCTGGAGTACAATAGTTTTGTTGTATCTTCAAGGTACTTCTCACCTGCTACAGATAACAGCAGCATGCAAATATCACCTGCAGAGTGGAGGTGTGGAATTCCTTCTAAGGACCCTGGTATAAGTCCAACACCAACACCTGATAACCTACTGTGTAATGCCTTAAACAAGGATTTCTTCCAAATCCTACTCAGTACCTTCCAAATAGATATAGCATAGGGGGCAATCCAGTAGGAAATGAGAGTGACAATGAGAGATGGAGAATTTCCCTGGTGTACTGGTCAAATTCCTGCCATGCACTAAAAACACCTGCAACAGCTAAACTGATATAAATTTGTCAGTTTGTGTTTGTATTCCCCAACACCACCACATGAGAATAGGCTGAACATAGGCACGTGCCTAGCCCTCCATTCCTGGTTAACAAAAATAGCTAAAAAAATAAAATAAACAGCATAATCCAGATTATACTCTTGTGCAGCCCTCAGGTGTTCTCCATTCATACAGTATTTTAAATCTCCTGCTGGTTCTTCCTAAGTAGAAAACTCCACATTTGGGCATCAAAGTATACACCACTCCAGAAGTGTCACATGTCACAAATGTGTTAACCTGCAGGAGGCACCACTTCTTGGGTGAGTACTGTATGGAACAGCTTTGGATTAGAAATGGTAATCTTAAAAATTAAAAAGCTTACTTTCGCAGAATATACTACTTTGGCAAGTACCTACTTAATATTTTTTGGTGTGCATAGTACACGGTCCCCCAGCTGGTTGCCAGCTGTGCCATTATGCTTCTTGTTGCTTCCCTATGAGGATCATTCTCTGAATTTTTTACATAGTACCTTGTGATCTCTCAAAATACATTTATTCACAACAAAACTCTAAAGCACAGGAACACAGGTATTTAAAAATAACCAAATGTGGTATTTTAGATGAGTTAGCAACACGTCTTGTAATAATATGCAATGAGTCAAACCAACCATCAAGAAAAGGCTGCCAAGCCAGCCCAGTGGCATGGAGGGCAGTGCTTGAATTACAAGGGGTCCTAAAGGGGCACGCACCCTTACCTTTTTGGAGGGCCCCCTGTGGTCTGTATTATTGATAGATGCTGGGGGGGCATGTTTTGGCCCCCTTACTTTTCACTGCTGAATCTGCCGATTTCCATTCAGTCAGGAACACAACTGCAGCAGCCCTGCCTAAGTGAAAAATAGTGATGAGCACCATGTTTTCCTTTTTAACAGCCATCCAGGAAAACAATAGCCTCCCCCAGCCCATAGCCACACAACTGGCATCAAAGTGAGTTAAGTGATACTTGAGACAGATACTTATCTAAAGCCGTGATTACATGGCTGCAGCGCTCTTGCATCTTCCTGTTCTGGCAGAGCTCCTCAAACCTGTTGCCTCCTCCTACTCCCTAAGGTCACATGGTCCTGTGATATTTCAGGTCCCCAGTACCCACACCCAAATGGGTGACAGCGCATTTATGTCTTGTGTTCCAAAATTATGGAACTCCCTTCCTGCCCTTGTTTGCACTACACTCTTCCATACCTGTTTCCATAACTCCCTCTGGGATCACTTGCTGCTCTCCTCGGCCTGCAGTTGCACTTAATGATGCCAGTAGCCCTCCTAAACTAATGACACACTGGATACCACTGGCCCTTTTTGAGGAGCACCTACCCGGACTCTGTGCTCGGCTACCTTCCTAGCTCTACCTGCCTACAGTGTTCCTTGTGCTTGCATCCTTTGGTATTTGAAATGGTATATAAAATTTGCCTCTCTGCTCACAGTTTGTAATGTCTGTGTATTACGTTACCTACTCCTGTGTATGTTACTGTATGCTTCTTTTTTTCTTCTCCTGCCTCAACTGTGAAATATCTGTATATTTATCTACCTGAGCTCTGGTTTGTAAACTGCTTCCTTATTTCCTTGTAACCTCCTGGGTTGCACCTGAAAATAGGCATCTGTTTTGTCTAGTGTACTTACCTGGTTAACAAAAAATAAATAAATAAATTTATGCTGATTCCTTCCCACTGTGCTATCTACTTCTCCATCAATTTAGTGTTTACACTGCCCACCCTTGCAGCACTGCTGCTCCCTCTGAGGAGGGGCTGTAAATTCAGCGGAGGATGTTGAGAGACACTGGGACAGAAGTCTTCATATCGGAGTGACCGCATCAAAGGGTTTACAATGTCGGTTAACACGCTCACTCTGATGAGGCTACCCATAACTGAGCTGCAGCAGAAAAGGGATCTGAAGCACACCTATGGTGCTCCAGAAAGTGTCTACAAAGGCGACTTTGCAGTGCATCAACCTGTGCGTGTGTGTTGATGCACTACAAAGTCAGCAGTGTAAACAAGCCTTAAGTGATTGCATGCCATTGCTTGACTGCTTTCATGGCTGCCTTCCTGGAAAACAAATAAACAAAAGCCTCCTACAGCTATAAGTAGTATCCACAACTGGCACCAAAGGTAGTCCTTCACAGATACTTTAAAAAGGTGATAGTCAGAGATACTTATCTTTATCCTTATTTATTGTAAAAAAAAATGCTGCTGTGCTTGCCTTCTTTGATGTCCAGTGTGACACCTCCTTGAACGAGCACAGTTGGGGGTGTTCATTTCAGTTCAGACTATAAGTGACTTAAACCAGAGGTAAAAGTAGTAGCCAGTAGCCCCCACACTAAGCCTCTGGGAACAACTTATTTGTTCACTGTCGCTGAGTTGTCGGGGGGGGGGGATTAAGCACAGTTTCAGGAGCCCAGAGGACTATTTTATTATTTATTTATTTAGTTTTTGTTGACCGGGTAAGTGCACTAGACAAATCCTGCCTATTTTCAGGCATGACCTGGGGAAGGGGGATGCAGATGAATGCCAACTGACTTTGAACCAGATTAAGCTGTTGGTGGTATTTTTGGTGAATGAGGGAAATTTGGCCAGGACACCGGGGAAATTCCCATACTCTGCTTTAGGGGGAAGTGCTGGCTGTCTGCAAAGATGGCCACTTCACGCCGGACCTCGGAGTACACGGATGTGCGGGAGGCTGGGGAGCAGGTCTCTTCCCTACCTCCAAAAATCCAGAGACCGAAGATTTTACTCCTGTTTCATTCTCCCCGTATGCTGGGGAAGAATATACAATGTCTACTGCAAACTCTTGTGTTTTGTTACCTGTTGTGTGAATGGACATGGAAATTGAGGCTTCTCCTTCGGAGGCACCACTGGCAGTTTCCTGCCTGATTCAGGTTGACACAAACATTTCACCGCTTGAGATTTCTACTGTTCAGACCGATCAGCGCACTATCCCCGATATTGCTGAGTTACAGGAATTTGCTTCTGCCACGGATGGTGAGACGACCTCTTTTTTTCCACCTGATAATTGCTTAGTCCTGCAGCAGCAGCGTGTAGCTGCCGCACCCTGTGAGCATGTGATTGCTGATGAGGCAGCTCATTCTGCTGCACCGAAGGGGAGTTCTGTTCAGGACCTTGCTGCATGACTACTGGGTCAGTGCTTGCCTAGGAATAAGACTTTGGGTGTTCCACCCAGATGACCATGGACTGACTTGAATTTGAGCCCTGCTGATGTGCTCCAGGTTGCTGGTTGGATTCCAGAGGAGAACGGTTCTTGGTCTCCAGATCCTTTGGACCCCACTGTTGCTCAGTATACTGGTATTACTGTTACTCTTACTGGTAAGATGATTAAATCTCCTGATAGACTTGAACTTCACCCTGTTACTTTGCCTACTAGCTCTATGAACCTTCCTAGTGAGCCTTGCCTTTTACACTCTGACAAAGTGGTTTTGCAGACTGTTGCACTGGGCCTGGTTTCTTCTCCTACCACGTCCCTGAGTAATTCTGCTAGTCATGTTTCCCCTGATCAACCTTCCACTTCTAGCTTTGAGCAGTTTAGGAATACTGAGTCCCTATCAATTGGTCTAGGAGTTCATAGTCTACAAGATCCTGCTAGACGACAGTTTTTTACACCTTTGCTTCGCATTGCTGATCTATTTAAGTCCAAAGGGGAACCTGCTCCTTGTAGAAATGCTCTGAGACTGCTCGATAAGGGTGGCCTGGAGACCCCACCAGATAGGGTCTATGTAGGTAGTACTCTTTTAAAGAATTCAATGAAATTTTATGCCTCTGAGATCTTCGCTTTGATACATACAGATGAGCATAACTACGACATTAGCTTCAAAACAGTTGAAGCTTTGGATCGATTTTGGGTAAAATATAATGAACTAAAGGACTCTCCTCTTTGGTCTCCTTTTCTAGCTGTTTCTATTACCAAACCTGCAGTCTGTACTGTCACCATTATTTTTAAAAATGAAGGTGTGAACATTGCAGATATTCTATATTGGTTGACACAACGATGTGGAGTATTGGAACAACCCACCCCAGTTATGGATTCTAAATAAATCTGGACAGGAGGATGGAGGGTGAAGTGTAAATTATTTATGTTAATTCTGGTATTGGTCATCTTCCTGGTTGTTTTTTTCTTGGTAAGGATAGAGGCTCTCTTTTTTACCCAGGCCAGCCTAAATCCTGCCATCATTGTGGATCTGGACTGCACTTGAACAATGCTTGTGACACTCAAAAATGTACACACTGCTTGGAACTTGGACACCTTGCAAATGCTTGTGTTAATATTTTTAGTTGTAATTTGTGCGACAAAAAGGCTCATTCTTATGTCAGGTGCCCTTGGGCCTCTCATAATTGTGAGGATGTTACTACTCACGATGCCTTGATTACACAAGCACAGAAAAAGGGCTGTGCAACGGCTTCTAAATTCGACTGCAGGACATGGTTAGGCAACAGGAAAAGGATAAAGTGGTTCCATCTGAGCATGTTACCCCTCCCAGCACAGTTCCCCATGTTGAATCCTCTACAGTAGTTCCACCTCTGTCATGTCAGGCACAGTGTTCTGACCGACCTGTCTACCCACACGACTGTCCCCCTCCGGTCATTACGGATCCTGTTATGGAGGTGGTGGTACAAAATGAACCTACAGTCTCAAGTATAATACCTGGGCCTTCCTCAGTTTTTGAATCTATGCCCCCCCCACCCCGGTAGATAAAGAACCCCCTTTTGAGACTGTTGTTTATAAAAAGAAACCTCGGGCTAAATCAGATAGGATGGCAGGGTTCAAAGGGAAGGGTAGAAAAATCACTCAAGGTAAACCTAAACGGTCCCTGATAAATCAATACAAAGTTTTGTCCCTAGAAGACTCTGACAATGCTGATTCTGACTCTTCGTCAGTCTCTTCTTTATCTAAGGATCATTCCTCTAGGTTGGAAGATTCAGTTTCCTCAGATTCTGTTAAGAAAAAATGGTACACTAGATCTCAAACATGAGATTTTTGTGGGACATGTTTTTTCGAACATACATCGCTTTCTTTTTTTGAATGGCCTCTCTTAAAATTCTGACTATCAATGTCAATAGTCTCAAAAATTATATGAGACAGGTGACCGTTCTGACAGCTTTATTACAGCATTGGGTGGATATTATTTGCCTTCAAGACACTAGGCTTAAAACTCTGTCAGAGATTGCACAGGCCACTAAGTTGTGGGATAAGGGGGTTTCTTTTTGGTCACAGGGTTCAGATTTATGTGATGGGCTTGGTGTTTTATTTCTAAATTATGATTTGAAGGTTTCTAGAGTTGTAGAAATAGAATTTGGATGTGCCTTTCATTTGGTTATCCAGTATGTCCACACTAGGCTGCGACTGATAAATTTGTATGCTCCACAGGGTAAGAGTAATTGGATTGACTTATTTAAAAAAATTCAACCCTATTTACATACCGCTAGAACCGTTATTTGGGGGGGGACTTTAATTGTAGTTTATCGGTAGAGGAATGGGATTTTCTACTAATAAACTGTATTGTGATAGTAATTCCTTGAAGCAGATTGTTTCTACCTCTAATTTAGTTGATTCCTTTAGAGTTATTCATAAACATGGTGGGTTTTCATATATTAGGGGAGCCCATTCTACAAGGATTGATTTTCTTTTTGTTTCAAAGTTTTTAAAGGTAACTATGGGGAGGATGTGGTACTTGGCCTTTTCTGACCATAGGGCACTTGAAATTCAAATAGCTTGGGATGCTATACCTCCTTGTGGAAAGAATCCTTGGAGACTTAATGCCACATTGATGGCCGATACACTTATCAATAGAAAATGGGAACAGTTATGGGTAGCAAGGAAGTCTGTTCTTTGTCTTTATGACTCTTGCTACTTGGTGGGATGATTCTAAATGTGATTTTAAGCTACTTTTTCAGAACATGGCCAAGCACCGTACTACACTTCTTTATTTGGAGTATTTAAATCTTAGAAAGCAAATCCACTCTTTGATCTCTAAGACGGAATCCTTGGGTATTGATTATACTAACCAAATTGGGTTCTTAAAAAAGAAATGTTTTCTATACAGTATTATAGAGCTAAATCCTTGTAACATGAATTGAGGTTTGAAACTGTTGATAATAAATGGACCTTTGATCCATATAAAGGTAATTCAAAATGGGCTGAAACAAAAAGGATAATACAATTATGTGATGATAAAGGAAACCTGTATAGCTCTAAATGTGGTATTCTAGACATAGTACATCAATATGTGGCTGCGACGTTAGAGACTTCTTTTGAGGTCCACGATGGCTTAAAGTATTTATCACAATTCCAGTTTCCATGGTTGTCAGACCACCATACGCAGACTTTAATTGCACCTATATCCCAAGGAGAAGTACGATTTGTGATCTCTTCCCTTTCTCAAGGTACTGCTCCAGGAGTTGATGGTCTGACGTCTGAGTTTTATAAACAATATGTGAATCACTTGCTTTCTGAAATGACTCAGGTGATTAATGAATTATTACAGTCACCTCAGATTTTGGATGCCCTATCTCTTGCAGAACTAATCCTTTTATATAAGAAGGGAGATAGAACCAGATTATATAATTGAAGGCCTATTTGTATATTGAATACCGATTTTAAAATACTTTGGAAAATTTTGGCTAATAGATTGGGTGAAATTTCTGGTGCTTTGATCGTTGAAGTGCAAACGTGTTCTATTAAACACCATGGGATCCATGCCAATTTAATTATCTTAAGAGAATTCTTTCATAAAACTCAAACTGATGTTTTTGAAGGCTTTTTGTTAAGCCTGGATCAACGGAAGGCCTTTGATTCCATCTCCCATGATTATCTATTTTTGGTCTTGCATTGTCATGGTATACCTGACATATTTATTCAATGGATTAGATCTCTCTCTATAAGGCAGCCAAGGTGATTCCTAGGGCGAACAGCTGGCTGGGTATTCCCATAAGTATTAGAAGAGGGGGTGAGACAGGATTGTACCCTCAGTCCCATATTGTATGCATTTTGTATTGACCCTTTCTTGAGAACTGTTCTTCATAGTGACCGGATAATAAGTCTTACTCTATCAGTAACTTTCTCACCAATTTCTATCTTAGCCTATGCAGATGATGCTGTGTTAATTTTGGATAAACAGAAAAAGGAAGGTGATGTGACTAGACTGTTAATAAAACTACTCTAAGGTCTCTGGATCCCATATTAATCAGGATAAAAGTGTGGGTCTACAATTGGGTGGAAGAGACTTAGTGGTAGCCTCTTATGCTGGGATTATTTTGTCATGAGAGCCCATCCCCCATTTTAGGTGTACTGTTTGGTCCAGGGGATTTAGCTTCTTTGAATTGGGAGAGAAAAAAATGGATCTGGCGGAAGGTCTATCCAAGTCTTGGGCCTCCCGGCAAATTTCTAAACATAAACGTATATTATTAATAAAAAGTTTATTGGTACCTATATTCTTGTATATTAGCAGTGTTTTCCATCCCCCTGTACAACTTGAAATGAGATTGTTTAGTATTTTCTTCTAGGTGTTTTGGGGTAGTCACTTGAACCCTATTAAAAGTGATATCACTTATAGGCCTATTAAAGAAGGTGATATTGGGATGGTTAATCAAATTATTTTTTATTATAATAGTTTATTTTTATATGTTAATATTATAAGTTGGCAAGGTCAGAAAACTAAAATTTGGCATCACAGTATTTCTGAATGGGTTAATATTTGTCTCGATGCTTGGTTCTAAGGGAAATATTGGCTGTTATCTAGGGTGACCACTGTACCACCATTTGTGAAACCTATTTTTCAGAAACTGATTAAATGGAAAGTTCCATGCACCCAGCTTTTGGCAACCTCTAAAAAACAGGTCTATGACTTTATCTTACAAACCTCCTATCAGGAACCCGTTACTTTGCCCAATTGCCCTGATGACGGATTGAGTTTAGCTGTCTCCCAACTGATGAATGCCAGACTTCCTGAATTTGCCTAGGATCTCATTTGGTTAACTATTCATGGCAAGCTCAATATTAAAAATAACAGTAAACATAAATCTAGAGATGAACAGTTTTGTGCACAGGACACCTGCCACCTGCCACGGTCTTTTGGAAACTCAAGCACATCTTTTTTTAGAATGCACTTATGTACTACAGTTATGGGATGAAGTCATTCAGATTTGGAAAAATCCTGTGGCTCTCTTCTCTTTCATATGATGAATTGATTTTCTCTACCTATTCTTCAAATTGGAATTCTTTTTCTGCATGGACTCTTCAAGTGATTTTTGGACTTATTAAGTATTATATTTGGCAGTCTCACTGTAAATGGGTTTTGCAACAATATGCTATGAGCACAGAACTTTTTGTGCACAATTCAAGGGTTTCTTTACAACAGTTCTATGAGACTGATGTGAAACAGCTTTCTAAGAAGAAATTGGATTTGGAGTGGTTTGGTTGTTCTTCTTTGTTATGAAGAAAGAAAGGGAAGGCTACACTTTTCTTGGTATATTGGAGGACAGCATGCTGTGGTTTTTGTTTACGAAGACTGAAAAAGGAAAAAAAAATATATATAGTCTGATGGTGTTTCTTCATGTTGTGTACTTGGACTGATTAGTTTCTTCTACTTTCTATTGGACATGGATTGATTATGGATTGTTATTGAATTTTATTTTTCAATTTTCCCCCCAAAATTCCCCTACTCTTTTGAGAAGTGCCATGGGATCTTTAACATCCACCTGAACTACCACCAATCCAGGCAGATGGGACCTCAGTTTAACATCTCATATGAAAGATGGCACCTCAGAAGTGCAGCACCCCTCTCATGCTGCACTAAAGTGTTACTACTGGGATATTAACCCAAGTGCCAGATGTGAGAACTGAACAGACAGCTCTCTGATCTCCCAGCCTCAGATGTGAGTGTGCTACCTACTGAGCCACTGACACAGTGCAGCACATCTGCTGTACTGCCTGTTGAAATCAGATTACTGCTGACTGCACTACTGGAGGAGTCTTGTTATTTTAGACAAGATAATCAGGAGCACACAACTCCAGATGGTATGTAAATATGTTTAGTATTTTTTGTATAAAGGTGGTGGGACAGGCAGGAATTAGGATGAGTAAGTCAGGACAGACAGGTAGTGCTAGTTGGCTGGGGCTGGAGTGTGGGGTAGGGCCAGATGCAGAGCTATACCAGATCCTGGACCATCTGGCAGTGTCAACACAAGTTGCCACCATAGACAGAGCTGAGAGAGACCCTCAATGGGCCAGGTCCATACTCTTTTGGCCTTCTCAGCCTGACCTCGCATATGGGGGAGTACTTTAGTCTCCAGAGCCCATGTGCAGTAAGGGTTCTAATCCTGGTCTTCCTTGTGGGGTCTTGTTTTTTTTTTTACAAGGGGCCATGGAAACAGTATTCCACAACCCCACATATTTCTTCTTTCACTGAGATCCGCTTCCCCTGGAGTGGGGAATCCTAAAGATAGGGTGGTGTGGGGGGCAGAGACCCCCACATGGGGGGTGTGGGGAAGATCCCCTCACATAAATTAATGTTATTTGTTTGTTGGCACTGTGTTGCACAATGGCATTCTGTTGTGCCGCTGTTCTGGATAGCACTGTCAATACGGCACTGTTCTGGTCAGCGCTGTTATTAACAACACTCTTCTGACCTAGTGCCGAGAGAAATGGGGAGTGAGAAGCAATCCACTTGACAAATGAAGCCAAGAATGCAATTTCATAAACAGTTTAATTTTTTTAAATATTCTTGCATGAAACAGTAACATCCTCATCAAACAATGTTTCACCCTGGTGGACTTTAATGTACCTTACGTAGCTCCAAAATGCAGGAAAATGCACCATGTACAGTGATGTTTTAAAAACTTTCATGGGGAAGCATAAACCCCAGACCCCCAGCTATTTAGGATTTTTGCACCCCCTTTTCACTGACTCTGCACACACATCTGAATATGGGCTGTTGGGCTCCCTTACTTTTTTTATCATAATTCAAGCATTGACAGAGGGTTGAGTTGCTGGGTATCCCACTTGCCACCATGCCAACAACCCATTTTCGGGAACAGGCCAGGGTTGCTTGGGGGCCAGCTGGGGGATGGAGGATTGAGCATCCATTGACAGCTTGCCTCCTTTGGTGAGGGAGACCAGTGCAAATTCCTGCTTGGTTGCCTCCTAGAGGAGGCAGGGTGGTGTAGCAGTGACTACTTCCTAATTGGTTGGGGCAGGTGCTGAGTGTGTGGCATCTTGATGGTGCATATCAGTGCCATAGCACATCTGCCAGCCTGGGAAGGAGAAAGAAAAAAATGGGAAAAAAGTAATGTGCCCCAGTCACCATGTATGATGGAAACCCAGAGCCTTCAGACCTCTCCCCATGTGGATCCCCACTGGTGTGAAAGCAGGGGCAGTGGTGGTTGAGGTCTACAGGGTCCCCACTGAAAGAGGAAGTGGTGACTGGAACAGCCAAAATGCTGTAAAAAAAAAAGGACAGGGTACCAATTGAAGTCTGTGATAGCACCAGCCTAAATCGGTTCCAAATCAGTTTAAATCTTCTGTGTTGAAGGCCTTGAATGTACCTTGCTATTATACTCACTACCAATCTGATCAGTTTTTATGACTGTGTTGGCCACAATTTGGACCAGGGTAGAGAGGTGGATGTTATACTTCTCAGTTTTAGAAAGGCATTTGATACCGTGTTGTACAACATCTTGGTGTCCAAGCTTCACCACCTAAGCATCAACATCTTACTGGTAAAATGGATGCAGAACTGGCTTGCCAATAGAAGGCAGGCAGTAAGAATAAATGGATACATGTCACCTGAGGGCTGAGTTACGAGTTGAGTGCCACAGGGTTCTGTCCTGGAAACCTGGTTGTTCAATGTTTTTATTAGTGATCTCTGCCTTAATTCTAGGAACAAATTGATAACATTTGCAGATGATACCAAGTTGGGAGGCACTGTAGATACACAGTTAAATATAAAGAGAATGAAGGATAATCTTGAGGATATAGTTAAATGGGCTGACAAAAATAAGATGCAATTTAACCTTGAAAGATTTGTTGTCATACACTTCAGCAGGAACAATGGGGCGTAGGAGTATTTTATCCATGGGACCAAACTAAATGTTGTCAACAGAGCAAAGGACCATGGTATCTGTGTCAGTAATGACCTTAAAGAGCTGCTGACTCAATTCTTCAAGTCTCCCTTTTTGAAATGGGAGACCTAATGTTACCTAAAGCAGTGTGTTATTTTTTTTGATGGAGAAGTTATTTTATCTTTTTTAAATGAATTGTCCCGCTGGCGTTCATATGCACATTCACAGACTAGCAGCACTGCTGCTCCCACTTAAAAGTCATTTACTTTATAATGTGGGTGTTAATTATTAAAATAATGATTGATTTGATTGGTGGTCATATGGTCACCAGAATAATTTTCAGGCAGGATGGGGGGCTACTAATTGCTCATGAAAAAAGTGTCCTTATGGACATTGGTCTGTACCAGGGGTCTAAATTTATTTCTCAGCACTAGCCTTCTGGAGTCCATATATGGTTTACCAATTAGCCCTGTTTCATTCTGGTATTTTGCAATGTAAATGAGGGTTTATGATTATATATGTAACATATGTTTTCCTTTTATTAGCCTGCTTATACTGATAATAATGATAATGTTGTGTTCTGTCATTATAATGAGTGATGGTACAAACATTATTACAGGTTAATTCTTTAATGGTAGTTGTGAACCTGTCAGGTGGATTTCATTCATTTTTAGGGCTGCAGGTAGGCAGAGCCTGCAGCCCTTTTGCATTAGCTCTAAAAATGAGCTTACCATGGAACTTCCTTTTTAGACTTTTGAAAGTATCAATCCACAGCTGCAAAATAGTGTGCTCCCCATCTGATTTGTGCTATTTGCTGCTCTGTCGTAAAAGGCAGGGGGATGCTACAGTGCCTCCAAACTTCTCAGAATATAAACAAAAAAAGCATTTGAAGCTGCTGTCATTTTACCCTTGCAGGGCTGCAGAATGAGCATCTGTCCATCTCAAACAAATAGATTCATTCTAGTTCTTTCAGTAGCATAGGGGTTAGCTCATTATCTCCTTACTTTGACTGAATACTGACCCAGTAGCACATGGCTAGTTAAGAACATGTGTTATGTGGGAGACAGAGCAATATTGCAGCTAGCAGACAAGGGAGAGGCACTGCAGAATTCCAACAGTGTCATATGGAAGTGAACGTCCCACCCTCTGTGACACAGGATGCCTTATATGTAAGAAAATAGCCCATGTAAGAAGTAGACTCAGATCCCCCAATCCTTACATATGCTAATTTCTTCAGCCTTGAAGCTGGGAGTCATCATGTAGTAATTACTACTGTCTACTGCCGTCAACACTCCCACGCGTCTAAGTTATGCAGTTAAAAAATACATTAGAACCACAAAACCAGTCATACAGATGGTATAATGACTTTAATTGTTTTATTTTTTGTTTGTTTCTTTTTGTTTGTTTTCTGTTACTGGTCCAAAATAAGTATTTGTTTATAAGTGTACGAGCCCTGTTTGATAAATGAATGCTCTGCTATGCCATGCAGCTCCAAATGTCAATACTAGAACAATGTTATCAAGTCAGTCTCTTCTGTAACTAGTTATTCTTTTGATAATAAGATAAGTCCCACTAGGCCCAGGGCCTGTTTTCAGGGCAACCGAAGGACACTAGGAAGGTTAAGTGACTTACTCAGGGTCACACATTATGTAAGAGGAGATTGTGGGTATCACACCCTATTCTGCTGGATGTATCAAACTCACTCACATATCATTACTCTAATGTATAGGTTGTTCTGCATGCAGTATGCTGTGATTCAACAGCCCCACACAGTCCCACTACACAATGCAATAACACAATGACCAAGCAATAGAAAACAGCACACAGGAGTAAAACACAAACAAGGGATATGGGATAAGGTTTATTAGGGAAGGCATGAACAAGGCTCTGGGGAAGGAAAGGGAAGGGAAGGGCTAAGAAATAAACAAATAATTGGCAATCCCTGCTCTGCGTTACCCCTCATCCCTGTCAGTCCCTCACAGTTCCAGCTAACAGGCACAGCAATTATACTAGCCCCACAGTCCCTAAGAGCCCCTGTGTTCTACTGGGTAACACAGTTGTTGAATCATCATAGGTCCAATGTTTGATGTAGATGCAGCTATTTAAACTGCACAGTTATTAAGTTTAAAATTAAAGGGATCACTATTTGTAATCCAAAACAAGGCCAAATGGCCAAAATGTGGATCTTCTACCTGGGCACTCCCGAAAGAGACAGTCCAGTCTCCTGCCTTAACTATCTAACTAAAAGGATTGGGACAAAGGTCTGATTCAGTATTCATGGTATGCAGATCATATCAGACCTTGAAAGGTTTCAGATGTATAATGCTGGTCTCTCTGGTGTGCAGTAGCTGCAGGTTGCATACTGTGGCTCTTTACTATATCACAGTGGGCATAGTCACATGGAAGGCCTGTAGGCTTGTGATGATTCAACAACTGTGGCACCCACAAGAATATAGGGGAGCTCTTAGTGACGAGGGAGAGGAGAAATAAAAGGATAGTGCTGGTGATTTACCCTTACAGCTGGGAAGGGATGGCCTGCAGCAACCCCTCTCCCCACTGGCAACACTGTCAGTTGGGGGCCCCACCATTGAGCTTTGCATGGCAAAAGCTTCCACTGGCTGAGGGAGAGAGTGAGAGAGACAGAGAGAGAGAGAGACACACACAAACACACACACACACAGACTCAACTGTTGCGTGCTTTGAAGAAATGAAGTGTGTGTATGTGTATGTGTGTGTGTGTGTGTGTGTGTCTCTCTCTCTTTCTCCTATAGTAGCATTGCTCGGGAAAGTCAATGAAGTGCTCCAAGTGGTATTTGTGTGGCTGTGGCTCTGTCATCTACCCTCAAGGTATGTGGGCCACATAGACACAGGGGAGCTCCTGTGAGACACACATGCACATAGACAAATGCACTTTGCACCACAAAGGCAAGTATGCAAAGTACATGTTGTATATGATGTTGCAAATTCAAGGGCCTTTCTACCAAATACCCACTTCCTCCAGGTAATTGAGAAATATGGCCTTCTACTCTACTTGCTGTCACTGGACAAGGTTTAAGACTGAATCATCAGCTACAGGCCCTGATAGAAAATTAATTTTAATGGTATTTAGTCAATCAAATAAAGTATTTAGTCAATCAAAAAATTTGCTGCAGCCAATCATTACATTTAACTGGTGGTACACACGTATGGTCATGCTGTATTATAAACAGTCTTATCACTAAGGGTTAGAGAAATAGGCCATTGACAACTTCCGTTTGGCTTTAAACCCATACATTTGGTTTGGCTTCCAGAATTCAGCAAAACTATTTCATCTACAAATACAATAATTGTCATGGTGCAAGCTGACCACAAATAGGGGGTAAGAAAGTCTTAAGGTCTGCAATAAAAATGCATTATTATCACTTACTAGTTGCAGGTGCTGTTGGCATGCATCTGCTGTGGATTACTATTTGTGGTGTTGTGACAGAGCCTGCAAATCCAATCAAGACAGCCACAGCTCAGTGTGAGCTACAATAATAGTGACTATTCGTCGTTGACCTCAAGACATACTATATACTCCCATGTAGTCTCTGCTTTATATGCATGCTACTTTCTATACGTTTTCTGTGTCTGGCTACATTGATTTTCAAATTACATAAGCACCCCCACCCAAAAAAAAGTTATGCATCAAAAAATCCTAAAAATTAAAAGATATTAAATGTATGGCTTTACATTTTATGTGAGGGGTCTCCATTAACTGATACATCTGTGAGCTCTGTGTTCTTAGTGGCACATCAGATCATATGGAGCTTCTTGGTGATGACAATGTGAAAGCTGTTAGCATTGTCATCAGAGGAAGGAGTTGCCTTACTACTGCTGAGGTGGTATGCCAGACAATAGGGACAGTGGCAGTGGGAAAATCCAGATAGACTTGCCACCAGGAGATATAGGAGTGATACTAATAGTAGATGTTTAAGCAATAAGATATCACTGAGTGTTAGTCAGTTGGAAAGTAAACTGTGCCTCCTGTTGTGGTGAGGCATCAGGTGCAGCCATCTGCCTTAAACCACATAGGAAATGGGCAAATCCCACAACAACCCTTGCCATGGAGTACATTATTGTGATGATAAAATGAACCCAGTTGTGAAAAACACTAAAGCACAAAATTAATCAATACATAATGATGTGATGCATCTACCAGTCAATAAACTAGTCCTTAATTCAATTGTTTTGCACAGCTGAAAGTAGATTGTGTCACAGAAGTTGATTTCTCCTTGTCTACCTGATTCCATTACATGTGCTTTTAAGAACTAGATAAGCTATTTTAAAGCACTTAGACTGTACCTTCCGTTCCCACCCTGTTTCTTTTTTCTCTTTCTTTCACCCACCCAACAGGTTTGCACCTTGACAAAGCCTGGTAATGACAAGCATGGGAAGAGGTTTGGCAAGAGGGCAGTCACGCACCAAGAGACATGGATTCCATACTGGGATGCATGAGTCAAGTGACAGCTAGCATCAGGTTCTGGTGGTATGGGACTTAGTTGTTAGATTTACAGACTGGAAGATGTTCAGGCATTATCCAGAGAACTGCATGTTTTGTTGCCAGCAAGGTGCTAGGGCTATGGATCTCACTTCAAATTGCTGGTGGGGATAGAGGGAAACAATGGTAGCTGTTGTTTGTATTGGGGAGCCTGCAACACCCATTTACAGGCCTACACTAAGTGACAAAGATCAATATGGGCCCTTTTCTCTGAGAAAGCAACTATAAATTTGTTGCAGACAGGAAGCCACCTTAATTATGGCATCAGAGATCGCTGTAGCCCACTCCTTTGGTCTTAATGTAACAGGGTTGTGCTCCTACACACTTCTTTCCATGGTAGTTCATAGGGAGTGAAAAAAAACATGCCAGTATGTTTATTATTATTGAGCTTGACTCCACATAGTCATTTGTTTTAAAAAGTTTCCAATGTTTCTTCTAATAATACTTTTTAGATTATTTTCTTATTAATAATTCATTGTTGCGTGTGAATATTCTTGCTTAGTTCCATAATTAACTGAATGGCTACTTTTTAATTTTTTATACATTCTAATAACAATATGCTTGTGACCATTGGTGAGCTCGCTTATATAGTCAGTATGCACTATACTACTTTAATATGGTACTGTTGCATTTACTTCCACACATGCACCAGAGACTGTGGTGTGGCGAGAGCACAGCAAGAGCCACAAGTATTCTTTTACTCACTCATTCCACACTCCCCTCACTGTAAGCAGCTGTATTGGTTCTGGTAAGAGTTTGCATATTTTTGTAAATATCCTTCCACTGCCATATTTTCATTTTACTAACTTTTGTCTTGTACTTTAGTCCACCCATTACAAGAATGCATCATAATTGTGAACTGATTTACAAGACTCAATTCAAATTGAGATGTAAGGTTTATTTGAGTGGACAGTCCCATCATACTCCACCCTGTCATAGCTGACTAACCTTTGGTGGGGGCCTGGGCAGAGGGTGATTAATCTTGTATACCAAGGTGCCTTCAGCAAAAGAATGAATGGTAATGGGTTACATGGTAGCAGGGTTCAACTTTCTGACAAGCTGTCCCTATCCATTTCCCTCCTCAGGTAGCTCTCCCCAGCAATACCACACCAGCAGATAAACAGATGTTGGTAATACAAGGTGAACAGGAACAAACACTCATCTTTTGGGCAGGAGTTTAATATCTGTTCTGCCCTTCTTCTTGAGAAAGAGTCATAACAAGGTTATGTTGAAATTTTGGTGCTCAAATATTACAAATTATACAATGGCAAGAAAATTTCTTGGACTCTCATTGGTCAGTGTGTGCCTGAGACAGTGATGTTATTGAACAATAACATCACTGTATTGAGTTCAGGCATACAAACGACCGCAGAGCAGCGAAACAAATCCCTCCCTCCCCACGCATGCCACCGGGAAGCCGACAGTCCCTAAATCGGTCACACCGTAGCCCACCTTTACCTCCCTCTCCACCCCCCTGCCCACAAACAACACACGCCTGCACTCAACTGCCTCAATCAGTCACACAAGTACACAAAATGTAAAATATTAAACAAAAAAAACATCAGCTCTCCATCTTTAAGTTCACAGTAGCTGCCTGTGACTGTGAACCGCGCCCGCTCGGCCGTTCAAACACAAACGCACAAATACTCCAAATTACATTTCAAATGTTCGCCACCTTCTGAGCAAGCAAACTTCCTAAAAAGCATTGTATCAAAATTAAAAAGACCTCTAACTTACATGTCCCTACTCATGTCCAGTTATGGAGCAAAGCAGAAAACCGGAAGTAACCGCTCGGCTTCACCGTTTTCTTTTACACTCTCCACATGTTCCTCACAGGGCTCAGAAAATTAAAAAAAAAACTTCAACTGTTCCCAGGACAAGCAGCGGGAGCAAAGATACAAGATGACTGAGTGTCCCTCGGTGGGGGGGGGGAATCACCATTCACAAGAAATGCAGATACTACTAACAGCACCACCTACTGGACTACTTTTTCTTTCATTTCTAAAATATGCCTCTCATACAAAAAGCAATACAAATATAGCAACAATTTTTTTTAATTTTTAACTTTTTAATATTATTTTAAAGCGAGCCATTGTATAATAGCAATAAGGCACTCAGGTGTATGTTGTGTAATAAACGTCCACTTCTGGGGTGGCTGTTGAGCTACTCCAGCTCGCCTCGTGCTTGACCCACCCCAGGAGTGACGTTATTACACAATAACACACACCCTCTCATGCCTTATTGCTTAAACAACACATTCATAACCCTAAGTTACAGTTTGCTAATGCAGGCTCGTGATTTTGGCAATTTTTAATATTTTTACACCACATTCCTCACCTGCAGCACTATTAACTCTGGCCAGCGTTTGTCTATATGGGGATTTCTTGGTCATTTTACTAGAAGTGGTCCAAGTTCAATGGCGACATATGACTTGTGAGACTTGTTTTCTTTTTATACTACAAAGGTCCCTTGTGAAGCCACCTTAGGCTGCTAGATGTTGGAGATAACTGAACAACTAGACTGGACCAGACTGGTAAAAGCTGATCTATCACTGCTCAGTTAGCAGAGAATACCCCCATCCCCCTGCCACGTCAGCTCAACTGCTCGCCCACCTGCCATACTGTTCTGCCTCTCCATTTCCTCTCCCCCCACCTCTCCCTGTTGTTAGCAACAGTTTGTTCCTCACTCTGGTGTATTCTGAGAGAGGAGAGTTGTTGGCTATCACATTGAGGGACCACAGAACAAGAACCAAATGAGAGCAGCCACATAGAAACAGAGCACGCAGCAGAGCCTCAGGCAGCTAGCCACATATTTTAAGGCCATGAGAAAAACAGCTAGGGGCTTGGACATCATGTGCTTCCATATTTTGTATATAGTTTATGCTCCGTCTCCCAGCCCAGAGCCCCTACCTTAGCTTGATCATCCCAGCCAAACCACCATTGGTGTCCCCCCAGCATGGTCCCAACCCAGACATGCTATAGGCTACGGAAATCATTTCCATCCATCCCTATCCTCCAGTTCCAATTTGAAGCTCAGAGCAGAGGCTGACCAGACCAGAGAAGTAAGGGAAGAGTGAGTGCTAGTCACCCACAGAGGTCACAGTAATGATGAGTAATGGATGGCAGCAGCACTGTTTTAATTCTAATTTTGCTATCAGTCACTGAAGTATAAAGCACCAGCCCATCACCTGCCTTCCTGTTGAAGTCTACTTCAGTTTTTCTTGACCATTGTCTCAAATGCAAACTGGATCACAGAAGGTAGGAATGCTATTAACTTGAAAGGGGTTAACAGTTAGCTTGTTTGGTGCATCTTTTTTTGTTCACAGGATTTGAAAATCATGTCTTAATGGTGTACTGATCCTGCTACAGGTATGAACAGAAATCTTTTCACAAGGAGCTTATAACTGAAGAGTTAGCTTGGCTGCTACCAATGTAATTGTATAGCTACATTAGGGGAGCATAAGTGGCACTTGCAAATGTATTATCAAAATGTCTGTTATGATTTAAATCTGTTTGCCTAAAGCATTTCTTACAAAGTCAGGATGATGAGAATTACAGTCTGCCATCTTATTGTTTGTCTCCTTTCAAGCTTACTGTTTTGTTGTTGCTCAGATTGATACTCTTTTGGTATTAATAAGCTTTAACTACCATGTGCTAAGTCTTGGAAGTGCTGTGTCAGCTAGACAAAAGTAACAATATACTTTCATAAGTTGCGTGGGCATACAGTACAGCCTTTCAAACTGCACACTGACTGGTAGCTAAAGGCCTTTTAATGTGAAATATTTGTATAAAAAAACAAAAGTGCTAGAAGCCAGGCTGGAATAAGACTGGCTGCCAGCCCAGTGATGCTGAGGACTGAGATGCTGGATGCCACACCTCGTGCCATGCCGGTGACCTGGGGTTGGGAACAGACTCAGGTCATTCGGGAATCGACCAGGGTGAGGAAGGACTGAGTGTATGACAACAGCTCTCCTTCCTCAGGGAAGGGGGAACAATGTAGCGTGCTGTAGACTGACACCCAGCGGAGACTGGTGATCAGCACAGGCATGCTGCTCAGAATGGGGACCCATGCACAGGGCATAAGACTGCCTATGCAGAGGCATGGGAAGTTGCCCTTCCCATTGCATGTGTGTGGGCCCTTGGAGAAAACCAGAGAAAAACACCTCGCGGTGGTAGGATGGCGACCGACTCCCCACAGGCTCCACACTGGTGGCCAGGTAGCCGTTATAAGCCATGGACAGCTAAGGTAAGATCCCGGAGTGGCCGGGTGATGGGACTGGGGGGGGGGCCACAGTGGAGAGATCGGGGAGTAAAATGTAAATAAAAATAAAAAACTGGCTGCTGTCAAAGTGAACTTTAGTCTAGAAAACAGGTTCCATAATAAGCAAAAAATCAACTTAGAAAAAACAGAAAAACCTTTTTTCTAGTAAATTATGTCTTTTTCTCTCTTCCTGTTTGGTGAGAATTTGCACAGTCTGCAAAAAAAAACTAGAACCTTTTGTTTATTTAGAGGCTGGGTACAATACAGCCTTGGCACACCCCTCCCCTCTACTAGAGGATGGAAGTGTAACTATCACTTGTTTCTCCCTGAGAGGTCCCTGTCAGGTGCAGCAGGTTACGGCTGCAAGGGGAAGAAGCCCTGCCAAAAAGGGACTGGAAGAAGCTGTGCTGTATTAATGGAAAGAATCAAGAAAAGTGGACTGAGGGAGTCTCCCCTCAAGGGAGGTATCCTGAGGGTCTTCAGGCCTGGACAGCACTCCGGGAATGGCGAGCAGCGGCAAGAAATAATCAAACATCAAAATTGTGTTGTCCAAAGATATAACTCTGCTGTGATGTATCAAATCTGGTTACCTGTTGCATTGGGAGACCAGGCACTGGAGGAGAGCTCCCAGGAAAGTCTTTGAGCCAACCAATCCTGCATACAGGGATGAGGCTATCACTATCTCTCTCTCTCTCTCTCTCTCTCCATCCTGTTTCCTGAAGCCTTGCACGTTGTGCTGCTTTC
This sequence comes from Neoceratodus forsteri, assembly GCA_016271365.2. NCBI lineage: Eukaryota > Metazoa > Chordata > Ceratodontiformes > Ceratodontidae > Neoceratodus > Neoceratodus forsteri. The sequence continues at coordinate 737,552,147 of CM057454.1, forward strand.
CTTTCTAAATACTGGGTCTCCCCTCCCTCCTCACCCCACCTCTCCCCTGCTCATTATACATCCTACTCACTTTGCTCTTGGGACTCCCGCATCTTCTCTATTCTACAGTCCAAATCTGCTCCTAGGCAAATCATTTACATCTCTTCTCTCCTCTTCACACCTTCTGGAACAACCAGCAAACATCATCATAAACTCCTTTTGCTCTATCTTACCCTGGCAAGACTGTGTTGTGTGCCTCCTTCTACTATCTCATTTTCTTCTTTCATAATTTGTTACCCCTATGCACACTTTTTTAGTTATTCACTTGGCCATGTGATCCAGCACTGGTCAGTTACTGGTTACTGTATGCTCTTGCACCCACACTTGTCTGTACCTCACTTTATGTCCATTTTGCCAGTACAGTTTTGTTGTATATATTGCCTGCATTATTCTCACTGTCTGTTTATTCCTGTACCTCTACCCCAGGGTCACACATGGGCCTTGGCTCCATGCTCAGCACACACTGGGTGGTGCATGGCACTGGGTGGTTTGCTGATTTAGGGCTGCTTTTTGTAAACCTAACTCTGCGCAATTGCGTACGTGTTGCATGAGGCACCATTGGCGCAGTCCAGTTCAATGTGCGGTTGTGCAACATATTCATGTACACACCCCCATTATCTGTGCCATTTCCATTACTGGTGCATGATGGTGCATCCCTATGTAGCGGCAGTAATTCCAGTCTTCATAATACTGTATCGCTCTGCCATGTATTCATCCTGTGCACGTCACATATGCCATTTGTGCCGTGCATCTGCTTTGAATGTGGGGGTCTAAGATTTTAGTAGTCATAAAAAACTTTGACTTGCAATGTTCCTTTGAAACTTAAACTGGCATGTGATATTCCATTTAGACTTAATATTAATAATCAGTCTAGCCTTTTTTATGTTAGCTGTTTGAAAATGAAAGTACTTTGTCATGGACCCCAAGCAGCTCCCACCCACAGCTGTTGTTAATGAACATTTAAAGTTGTTCTGAACATTTTAACATTTAGAACAACTTTTCAGGAACACTGAGAAAAGAGGCTCAGGGTGTGTCAGAGGCTCAGGGTGTATTATAAGTAAATTCCCTGTATATGAGAGCAGAACAATAAGAAGTATTTATACAGTACATTACAAATTGCATCCCTTTCACAGGAAAAATTATGGATTTGTGAAATATACATTAATCTTTAGTAGTGTCAGCTGAATCCATCTATATACTTAAATTAAGGTTAGATTTCACCTACTGTAGAGGAAAAAGGAGTACATGGCTATGCCCCCCAAGTTTAATGAGTGGAGGAACACAATAAACTATTGGTCTTTCTTCCTGTTTCCACACTGTGCTGTATACAGTAGCTACAGTATGTGCATATTACAAGCTGTATAACACTACTGGGAAGTTTTCTCCCAACATATTCTATTTTTCTGCATTTAGTGAACTACAGCAGTATTTAGTACTTTAATCTCATAGCCCAAGTTTTTTTTTTCTCATGAGGGAGTGCCTGGGAGCACTTCATTACATTCTACAAACCCTCTAGCCAGCCTTGGGTAGCCTCCCCAACTCAATCCTATCCTTTCAGCAGTGCTATGGAAGTGGTCTGTTTTGTGGCATGCTGGTAGTGTTGGGGGTGCAGCCATGATCCATCATTTCCAAATGTCTGCTGGAAACTTGGGGAAGGTGTCTTACTCTAGGGTGATCCTGCTGTAAAATCCTCTCCCCCTCCTCCAGGTCAAAACAAGATGGGATGTAAAGGCCAGCTTGGCATTTTCTGATGAGGAATGGAACAATCTGTGGGAGAAAGGCTGGAAATTAACATCTTCCAGGAGCTGGAAGACATTTTGGTGGAAATGCCATGCCTGTTTTTTTATACACTCTCGATCACCAGGCAATTTGAGCAGGGATCATTTGGGCAATATTGGAGAGGGTATGACAGGCAGGCATGCACTTTCATATTTTCTAGAACTGTCCAAAAATTATGGAATACTGAGCTGGGGTGCACAGAGAGCTCTTGCAGATATGGGAGGTTCCAATTCCCAACTCTTTTAAACACCTAAGACAGTGGGTCCAGGTCCCTAGCTTTGGACATAATACAACACAGGGACTGTTCAGAGCATTGTGTGCTGCAGCCGTTAAGGGATTCACAGTGCTATGGCTACAAGCCTCACCTCTCTTGCTGGAGGCATGGGTGACCAGGGTGGAGAAGATCCACCATATGTAACATATGAGAAGCAGCAGTACTGCCTAGACTGCCATGTCTCGTGATCTGCTGTTTGCAGCCAGAGTGAGTGATTGAGGGAATGGGTGAGTATACCCATGCCGCCTTCAAAGTATTTTATTTATGTAAGGGAAGTTGCCATACTGGGGCCTTCAGTGTTCACCTCCCCAAGGACGCCAGCCTAGGTTCCCTGAAGATGTGCTACAAAACTGCTCACACAGTCCCACCACAATGCAAGTAACACAGCAACCAGTGTCAGTCCCCCAAACCATAAAATGCAATTTAAAACCAATATTTTATTTAAAAGGGAGTGTACGAAAGAACAAGGGGTAGCAAGGGTAAAATGGAAAATATGGGAGTAGAAATATCTCTATACTCTGTGCAGTAAAGGCAGTAAACAGTTCAATACATTGCTACAAACTCTACCCACCCCCAGCAATCCTCAAACCCCAAATTTGGTTGCACCCATCTTAATTCTCCCAAAAGGCCATGGATGCAAGATCTTTTAAAAGCTGCAGTGGGTACCATACTGGGGACACTGATGCTGCTAGCAGGGTGGAGTTAAGTGGCATGCTTAACTTTGGTTCAGAAGAATACTTTTTTTTACAAAAAAAATATATGTGCTTTAACTGGTACAACACTTGCAAAAGGGACCATGATTTGTAATCCAAATGAGATTCTGTGGCAGACTGGCCTCAACAGGCCTTCTGCCTGGGCTTCTCTCACAGGCACAGTCCTGCCCAGGACTTTTCCCTTAACTCCTGACACAATACCCTTTTCTCTCACAGTTGCAGGGTCAAACCCTGGGTTTTACTTATGGTTCTGATGCCTCCCACAATACCTCAGGTACAGCAGACTATCTGGATTTGGTGCTCCCAGCTGGGATGCTAGCTTCCCCAGGTATGCTGGAGTCTTTTCTCAGCTTCACTTCTCTCTTGGTTTGTCTCATTGAGGTTCGGAACCTGGATGCAGACAGGTGCTTCCTTGGCTTGGAGACACAGTAGAAGCTAATCCCCCAGAGGGGAATGTCTGTGGTGGCCCAAGCAATGCCCCAATTCCAATGTCCTTTTTAAAATGTGGTTTCACTGAAAACTTCTTTTTTTTTTCTCACTGATACTTCACTCTAAGATCCCAATGCTTCTGGTCTGCCAGGCCTGCAGTGCCTGGGCAGACAGGGGTAAAGCAGCCCACACCTTGACACACAGTCACTCTCTTGAAGATCTGCCTAAACTCCCCCACAAGGCTGAAAACAGTGACTAACAGTCTTTTTTTATGCAGGCTGAAATTCAACACCTGATTGACCAGGTGTGTTCACAGGCAGAATTTCCTTGGCTTGTCCTGCTCTCTGGTTGGCCAAAATTTGCAGGTGCAGTGGATCTAACTTATGACCCCTTCCCATAAGGCTCTGCAGTGCTTGGTCCACATGGGGATCACTATCTTTCTTTACATCCATTCCCCCCAACTTGAACAGGTGCTGCCACTTTATTAATTGTCCCAACCAGTTCAACTTTAACCTGTTCTGGCCCTGTTTGTTGTCCTGGGGCCAGGGCTGTGCTTGTATTGCTGGGCACTCAGCCTGTTGTAGAGTTGGTGCAATCCTTTCATGGGAGGCAGCCATCCTGCTGCTCTCCATCTGTGTTTGCATGTGCACAGGGTCTCTTTCTCTTCTCGGCCCCACTTTTTTTCCTCTTTTTTTACACGCCCCTATGTCAATCATCTGCTCTGGTCAGGCTCTAGGATCCCCGGCCACGGAATCGCCGACTCCCCACGGTCATCCCTGGCTTTAATCCCAGAGAGGGCGGCTGCTCCGACCCCCAGTATCGGGTCATGAACTAGTGACTAGTCGGGAACGGTCAGGCCAATCAGGGCATTCCCGGAGTAGAGCATCATATAGACGCTGGGCGTGGGCTTTTTCTCCCCTTTTTTCCCCTGAGGGCGGGCTGTGCAACGCGTGAACGCCCCCCATATTGAGCGCGGATTACGCGAGGGACCCCGGTCTCCACCAGGGGTCCCCAACATACTGAGCGCTACCTGCACCTCTCCCCGAGTAGGAGAGCTGCCCATCGGACGCCGATCCTACTGCCCTGGCTGGCTCCTCCGACTGACCCGAGTCCGTTCTCGAACCGGGAGCCGCGCCGTGGGCGGAAATCCCAATCACAGCCTCGACGGGCCGCCTCGGCCCCACTTACCAACACACAAACATATACAATTGCCAGCAGAAAAAGGCCCATAGGTCTATCAAGTCTGTCTGATTGTGCAGCTCTTACTTTCATACCACTCACAGCTGCACCACCCCACCCAAACCCCTCCCTTCCTCCTCTTTCCCGGTCCTTCCCCCCGTTGTGTTCTTCTCTGTACTAACCCTGCTCTTGACTCTATCTCAACCCCACTTAAAGCTATCCACTGTCCTTGAGCGATTAACTCCTATCTGGCAGTGCGTTCCAACCCACCACCACTCTCTGTGAAGTAGTGCCTCCTCATCTCCCTCCTAAACCTTCCCCCTTCCAACTTCAGACTATGCCCCCTAGTGACCCTTCCCCCTTTTAAGCAGAACAATCCTCCCTCTCTGACTGTTTATTCCTTTCAAGTACTTAAAGGTCTCTATTATGTCCCTTCTTACTCTTCTGTCTTCCAGCGAGTACATGTTGAGCTCCTTCAACCTTTCCTCATACGGCAACTTCCCTAGTCCCATGATCATTTTTGTAGCCCTACACTGCACCCCCTCCAGTAATCGCACATCTTTTTTGAGGTATGGGCAGCAGTACTGTACACAGTACTCCAAGTGTGGCCTCACTAGTGATCTATACAATGGCAGGATGACCTCCCCCTTTTGAGAGGTGATCCCTCTAGCAGTGCACCCCAGCATCCTATTTGCCCTTGCTGCAAATCCTCCTACACTGTGCAGATACCTTCATGTCCCCTCTGACTATTACTCCCAGGTCCCTTTCCTCCTCTGAAGTCATTACCTGCACTCCCACCAGCCAGTAGCTATTCCTGGGATTTCTGGCTCCAAGGTGCATGACTTTGCACTTCTTAGCATTAAATCTCAACTGCCACTCCCTAGACCAGTGTGCAAGTTTAGCTAGATCCTCTCTGAGTGCCTACCTCTCTTCCTTATTGTCCACTTTTGCACAAATCTTTGAGTCATCTGCGAATAGGCTGATCTTACTCTTGACCCCCTCTGCAATGTCTCCAATGAAGACATTCAACAAAATGGGGCCCAGCACTGAACCCAGCAGTACCCCACTTGTTACTGGCCTTGGCTTGAATGTCTGCCCACTTACAACTACCCTCTGCTGTCTGCTCTGCAGCCAGCTCTCAACCCACCCCACCAGTTTTCCACCCACCCCCATATCCCTCAGCTTGCTCATTAATCTTCTGTGCAGCACCGAGTTGAAAGTCTTGCTGAAGTCCAGATACAGGACATCCATAGCATGGCCTTTGTCAGCCACCCTACTGACCCAGTCAAAAAAGTCGATCCGGTTAGTTTGCAAGATCTTCCTGTGACAAACCCATGCTGTCTCTCATCCTGCAGACCATTGCTATTGAGAAAGGTTATCAACCTCTCCTTCAGAATGGTCTCCTTCAACTTCCCCATTATGAAAGTCACACTCACCAGTCTGTAGTTACCCGGCTGGTCTTTGGGTCCACACTTGTGAAGGGGCACTACAAGAGCCATCCTCCAGTCTCTGGGTACATTCCCTGTCTCCAAGGAGGTGTTGAACAGGTCTGTCAACAGGTCTGCTGACACCTCTGCCACTTGCTGTTCTGGGCCTGAGAATTACATTTCTCTGGGTGCCCAATGGCATGGTTCTTGTTGGGTCCCAGCTCCGCTGCCTACCCTGGAGCTGGGACATTTACTAGCTATGGGCTCATGGCCCAGCTACATTTTTGGAACTCCAGCTCCATTTATGCATTCTTCTGTGCATGTGGGGCAGCTGACCTTCCTGTCACACTCTTCTGGGTCCCATTCCCTGGCCCTCTCAGCTCCTGTGCTTTGAGAAACAGAACCAGCTGGCTCCTTCCTCTTTTCTGTCCTCTGCCTCAGGCCCAGAGACACCAGAGGGGCTCAAGGTCGAGGGTGATGGGTGGCAATGGCCACGGACTTGTACTGTGGAGCCCTGGCTATGAAGTACTTAACTGCCCATCCAGTCCACAGTTATGACAGTCCCAGGGGACTGGAAAGTGAGGATTCAGGCCAGGGAAGTACAGGCACTGAAGGTAAGCAACAGATTTTTTGGTGGCTTACATTTGTATCTGTTTTATTTTTAGCTGCTGTTTTTGTTAAAAGCCTAAAGTACATAAACATCTCCTGAAAGCTATTAGCTATGAATTCATGATTGATGCATAAGTTAGTGATGCAGCATCCCCTTCTTAGGGCTGCAGTAGGCAGATCCCTGAAGACTTCTTGCAATGAGAAAAGGACTTGGAGCATTCCTTGCGAACGAACAAAATGTCAGAGTTGCGCCACAGTCGCCCCGTGTCCATGAAGCCCTCTGCTCATCTTGTCTCTATTGACATAGCACTGCACTATTTTTGCAGTGCCAGCAGCCACAGCAAAGCACGGCACACTCCGCCATGTCCAAGATAGCTGCCGCACTCTATGGCACATGTGCTAGTAGTTGCACATGTGCAGTAGCATGTGGCGGCAATCTTGGTCACAGCGGAATGTGCCATATTCCCTCATGACTGCCTATTTTAATTTTCCATGATCGCCTATTTTAAGTTTTTAATTTACTTTTTACAATAATAATTCCCCTCCACCTGACCCTTCCTCTCAGCACCTACCACCCCACCTCACTCCACTCCCACCCTACCAGAACACATAGCAATATTCAAAATGACCTCAGTGTTGCGATTGTGTTCTTCCGTGATGCCGGTCTTTTTTTACTTTTTAATATTTTTCTCCCCTCACCCAACCCTCTCTCTCAGCACCCTCCCCAAACATAACTGGGACACTGGGGGTGCCCAATCTACCAGTGCCATGATCGGGTATCCTCGGTCCTGTTTTTTTTTTTAACCTATATATAAAACAAAAACATCCACTGATGTCTTTTGCACCATTTCTGACCCCCATCCAATCCTCCTACTCAGCACCCACCACCCCACACCCCCAAGTCCTTACATATCGATCGGGGGTCAAATGCCATAATCCTCTTTGGAGTGCAGACATGTCTTCACTCTTCAAAGTCAGACCATGAACTGAAGGAACTGGTATACTGTTCAATGTATTTCAATGGGGTTTTGAATTTAGAGGAATAACTTGGACATGGTTGCATATTGTTGGCACAAATTTTCAACATGCCTTCTTTGGACCCCACCTCATGAACAATGGCACTGTCGTTAGGCAAATCTGTCCCAAAAGGCAATTTTGCAGTCCCTGCACAAAATTACCTTTTGGGCAGGAGTTGAAAATTTTCTCAGCCCGTAGAAACATAGAAACATAGAAGTTGATGGCAGACAAGGACCGCAAGGCCCATCCAGTCTGCCCATTTCTTTTTCTACCTTATAAATGTGCCATCAGCCTTTGCTCTGTCAATGACCTATCTATTCATACTCATCTGTATTGCTCCCTTATGCCTATCCCATGCCTGTTTGAAGCCCAGCATTGTATTCATATCCACCACTTCCTGGGGTAGGCCGTTCCATGCAGCCACCACCCTTTCTGTGAAAAAGAACTTCCTCACATTACCCCTTAATCGGCTTCCCTCTAATCTCATGCTGTGTCCTTTTGTCCTGCTATTTTTCTTATATTGAAACATGTTAGACTCTTTCACCTTGTTAATGCCCTTAAGGTGTTTGACTGTTTTGATCATATCACCTCTCTTCCTCCTTTGCTCTCGGTATACATATTGAGCTCTGTTAATCTGTCACATATGTTTTCTGATGCAGTCCCTGCACCATTTGGTTGCCCTTCTCTGGACTGCCTCAATTTGAGGCCAATGTCCTTACTGTGATTAGCACCAGCCTCCAGTGCTGCATGCAGTACTCCAGATGGGGCCTAATCAGTGTCTTGTAAAGAGGGATTATTACTTCCCTCTTCTGACTTGTGATAACAGTACTAATACACCCTAACATCCCCCTAGCCTTACCTATTGCTTTAGTGGTCTGCTTGGATGATTTTAGGTCATCGGTGATGATGATGCCCAAGTCTCTTTATTCCCTCGTGACTGCCAGCAACTCTCCTCCCAGCCTATAGGTGGCTTCAGGGTTTCTCTTCCCTATGTGCATGATCTTACACTTCTTTGCAATAAACCCCAGTTGCCACTCTTCTGACCATTTTGCTAGTTTATCCAGATCTCTTCTCATTCTGTCCACCCCATCTGGATCATCTACTCTGTTGCAGATTTTGGTGTCATCTGCACACAGACAAACCTCACCCTCCAGTCCATCTGCAATGTCACTGATGAAGATATTGAAGAGGACTGGCCCCAGGACTGATCCCTGAGGTACCGTGTTCATGAAGTGGGGTCATAAGAAGGCTATGTTGAAAAATTTGTGTAAAAATATTAAAAACAACAAAGTTATGATCCTACATTGAATTTTGCTAACACAGCCACGTAACTTTGGTCATTTTCAATATTTTTATCCTGAATTTACAACATAGCCATATCATTACAGCACCTTGTGAATGTGACAGCTGTCATTTTTTTAAATCTTGACTAAAATGTTTTTTTTACATCCTGAAAGGCAATTTTTCAATCCCTGCATGAAATCACATTTTGTGCAGAAGTTAGCAATCTTCTTTGCCCTTGTTCATGAGGTGGGGTCATAAGAAGGCTATGCTGAAAATTTGGTGTAAAAATATTAAAAAACAACAAAGGTATAAGCCTACACTGAATTTTGCAAATGCAGTCTTGTAACTTTGGTAATTATTAATAATTTTACCCATACCTTTCCAACACCTCTTGAATGTGATAGCTGTCATTTTTCAAATTGACCTAGCCAAAATGTTTTTTTCACACCCCAAAAGGTAATTTCATGGTCCTTGCTTGAAATGACCTTTCAAGCAGGAGTTGAAAATTTTAGTCGTAAAATCTTTATTTTTATACAGGAAAACAGTTGACAATCACACCATTAGGACCAAATGTCCTGTTTACAAGGTGGTCCTGTGCAAAGTATAAGATTTCAATTGCAAAAAGTTTCTATACAGTATATATGATAACATTTCCATACATTCCATGGGACAAATGACAATATCTGATAAGTACTGTGATGTTATCAAGCATTTTGTAAAATTCCATAAAATCCATGGGGCAAGAACTGATTTTAAGCTAATGATGCAAGACTTTACTGAATTTGTACACACATACATTCCTTATTTCTTTATACTATCATACATCACTAACTACTGTATGAAATGTCATACTATCCATGGGGAAACAAACAATGATAAAACAGATGAGTTACTAAGATCATCAAACAGTGTTCCTCATTCATTTTATACAATCAAACCTTATTAATTTGTTTGGCCACATATTTATAAAATTTTGTTTATCCATTGCACATACCTTTTCTTTTAAGTTCCTGTTTTAACTGGGATATAGAAGATTTGAGGTTTCCCTCTTCATCTCTGACAGTAAGATTTAGATATTCTCTGCCCTTGCTCATGAGGTGGGGGTCATAAAAAGGCTTTGTTGAAAATCTGGTGTAAAAATATTAAAGAAAACAACAAAGCTATGAGCCTACATTGAATTTTGTGAACACAGGCTTGTAAGTTTGGTAATATTCAACATTTTTACTCCACATTTTCAACGTAGCCATTTCTTTACAGCACCTCATGAATGTGATACCTGTCATTTTTCAACTCCTGGCCAAAATGTGTTTTTGGTTGATTACACAGTCCCTGCACAAAATCACCTTTAAGCCAGGAGTTGCATATTTTCTCTGCCCATCTTCATGAGGCAGGGTCATAACAAGGGTATGTTGAACATTATTGGTGGGATATTCAAAGGCGCTGCGCATGGCACAACAGTGTTGTGCCATGCGCGACATTCAATAGGAGGATTTGCTCCATGCAAATCCCGATGAGCTGGGGTGCACCAGTAATGTATGCAACGTAGTAAAAGCAATGCATATGTGGCACATTCCATATTCAGCTCGGATGTGCGGCATATGCAGGCACACTGCCTTGGCGCACACAGGTGGCGCAAAGATGTTCACGAAAAATACATGAGTAGGACTGGCTACCCACAGGCTGGCTGCTGTATTGCTGGGCACAACACGGCAGCTGCCAGCTTTGGGTGGCTACCCGACCCTCGCGCACTGTCTGGTGGCATAGCACCTCTAGCGCCTGATCGCTGGCTGTAATATTTCACACCCACCACCCCACTCCCTGGTCAGGTGGCATTCCCCATCAGCAGTTGCCCAGTTACCCGCTGACTGACAGTGTATAGTACTGCTGTACACCATTGGTCCACAGCGCAGTCACGGATGCAGACCCATTTAGTACTTTGGTCCTAAATGTGAATGGATCCATTCACATTTTGGGACTGTGTAGTACAGTACAGTCTGCATGCCCATTAGTCCATGCTGTGGAGCAATGGGCGTACAGCCGTACTGTACGCTGTCAGTCAGTGGGCGGCTGGGCGGATTGCTGGTGGGGTGCTGCTGCCTGCCACTGACTGGGGGGAGCAGGGTGGCAGGTGTGAGTGGGTGGGTTGTGAGGGGGATACGCGTACCACTAGACCACCAGGGAGTAAATTAAATTATACAGCTCGCTATCAGGCATGGAGTTCGGTCCACTGGACCACCAGGGAGTACACTGAATATTACAGCCCATGATCGGGCAATGGGGTGCATTTCCAGTGAAGGGCAGGGGGTGTCGGTCCCCAACTGCTGCAGTCTGGCAGGGCGCCTGGCACAAGTCGCAGGGGATTGGTGCACCTGCATGCAAATGGGGCCATAATGATTTGCAAATGGCCCATTTGCATGTCCACTGCTGAATATCATGGTTGCTGCACCTAGCACAATTACATTTGCGTTAGCGCATCTCCCTGCTCCTCTCTGGCCACTTGCACTGGCGCAGTGCCACTGTGCCATGCACAGTGCAGGTGGCCAAGGTGCCATATTCAATGGTGCAGAGCCATGGCACAGCACCATTGAATATCACCCAGACCACGCCCTGGCACATCCCAATTGCACTGCGCCTGGCTTGCGCTCCTGCCTAGTGCAGTTCTATATATCCCACCCTATGTGTACAAATATCACAAAACAAGAAATTTATGAGCCTACATTATATTTTGGAAATTCAGGCTTGTAACATTGGTAATTTCCAATATTTTTGTACCCCAAATTCCTCAGCTGCAGCCCCATCGGCTCTGGCCAGAGTTTGTTTATGAAGCTTTTTGTCTGCCAATACCTGTTCACTTAATCTTTAGGTCTGGGTTCCTTGGGTGATCTCCCAACTCTATCAGCCATTAACTCTGACATTCCTCAAGTGGAGATCCCCACAGTGTGGGGATAAAGAGTGCCAGAAACAATCATAGAAATGGTACTGGGACTTTTTCTGTCTTTTTCTCCCTCCACTTTGACTAGCCCTATAATCCTCATGCCAGCATGCCTAAATGTGAGTGCATGTACCTATCCCTAGTACAGGAAAGCATGATCCTTGGCCCTCCAGTTTGTGGGGGAGGTTCACTGTGGCATCAGACTGCTGCACTCTGGTCATTGGAGTGCTACCATTCACAGCACTCTTTCTAGCCTAGTCTGGCCACCCAATTACTGACCCCCACGTCTGTTCCCAAACCTGGGTCCACTGAATGCCATTGGGCTATTGAGTAGCAATTAGAACTGTACCAAACTACAAATCTTTTGTCTCTGCTCTTAGAAACCTCTTTAGTACATCAGATGCCTGTTGTGGGCATTGTTTGCTTGTAAATTGTATTTATTATTTATTTTATGTTTAATGTTTCTGTCTCTCAGTATCTCTACTATGACCATAGTTGATTATGAAAATGGACATTCTTGGTCCATAGGCTGTCATTTTTAAATAAAATTAAATGAAATTAAATGTAATGTCCTCTTAATATTGCTCCAAGGCAAACCCCACATTTTGGACAGCTCCACAGTATAATACAAAACTGGAAGACACAATCCAAAGTAATTTCTTGTTACTTCAATAGCAAGCCAATTACTGCATGGCAATACTGAACTGGAAACCAAAATGCTTTGTTCATAGAGCATGGTGTGGCAAGTGTTTACTTGAGAGATTTCTTTTGAAAGGCCATTTAGCTGAAGTCCTTCATAGTTTTAGCCACTACTCATGTTTTGGCTATTGTACCAAAGCAATTCTCAGTTAGCCATTTTCAGACAATCACTTAGATAAATACTGACATAATGCTATAGAAGAAACATAAACAATGTCGGCAGAAAAAGACCAATGGTCCTTCCAGAAGTACCATCTACTGTAGTAAATAAAGAAGTTTTACTTTTCTGTGTCTAAAATTGTTCCTGTCTTTGAATCTGTGCTAAAATGGCTGCATCAACAGGAATTTTGTTGATCAGCATTACAGCAATGGCACAATGCCAACATTCAGCATTGTGCCATGAGGGGAAGCAAATGTTTTTTTGCTGGGGACTTTGGCCCTTGCACCCTCCCATGTGTGGGATTTTGCCCCCCATGCCCCCCACATTATAGATTATCAGCTCTGAGTTGGAGTTGTTTCCGGGAGAGGGCAAAATCCCTGGAGAATGCAGTGTCAGCAATACCACAGACCATTACAGCAACCTGACGATTTTGTCACTGTAATGGTCTTCACAGTATTTCCATTGCTGTGGCAAAGGTATACTGCTAAAATGTTAAATTAAAAGCTTAGTGCAGTACTGGTTGGTGTGTATTTGGTAATCCATACACCCACTGAAGCCAGATTCTTTCTACTGTACTTACTGTGCTTTGGGGTAGCTCAACAATAACATTTGAAAGGTAATGGGGTTGGTAGTATAAACAACTTTTTTCTGAAACTGTAAAACAGTAGATTCAGTCATCCAGGCTCAGTCATTTCTGATGTGCTGGTCAATATATCAAGTGGAATGGGACTTTCTGTCCAGTAGGCAATGGACCCAGATTTATAGAACTGCTTACAGAATTGTAGGCATAGTCAAATAAGTCTCCGAAATCACAGGAAAAATATTTATTTAGCCATTGCCGTGACTAGAAGGAGTAAGTTGTTTTTAGCAATTGGCTTTATTTTAGTCATTTGATTAATTGGTTACTACATTAAGGAAACTAAGTTGCTTTACAAAACCAAAACATGCCCACACATTGTTGTTAATGCCCAACGGACGACTGATACATTTTCTGGTCAAGAAGCTGCGGGTTATACAAAAATAACAGTAAACCTCCAGTCCTAGATTCATGAAGTTTTATCTGGCATAATAATTCACTGTCATCAACACCATTTACTTGCAGGAGCATTAGCTTAAAGCTGATGACATCACACAGTCATACAGCAGTAAATTATAATTACTGTTTAGGGTCGATTGGCACTGGGGTCATAATGTCGCAAGACATTATGCCGCATGGCAAAATTGCGCTGCCAACACAATGCGATTTCTGCCATGCAGCATAAGTCGTTTTTCCGTGGGGGGGTCCAGCCCCCACACCCCCCATTATGGGGGGCTATGCCCCTGAACCCCCCACCACTAAGGATTCTCAACTCTGGGGGGTGTTAACCTCGGGGAGCACACAATGTCAGAAAAAAATAAGATGTCTGGGACCGGGAATCAAACCCGGTCCCAGACGCAGCGCCTGGGTTCCTGCTGCTGTGGCTCAGTCCAGGGAGCCATGGCAGCTGCTCAGTGGAACCTGCTCCCAGCAGAAGTCTTATCCTCTGCCTAGGATTGTGTGAATGGTGCAATACCACGTACAGCAGTATACGCGGTATTCCACCATTCGCTGTCATGGACAGCACTGTTTCAGGTTAGCTATAATGTCATACACTTTTAAGCATACAACATTATGACCCAGTACAGAGTCAGCAACACCCCAAAACCAGTACCTGTTTTGTCCCTTAGACACCCCCATTACACACTAGTACTGAAGGTATAACAGATCTCCTAGTGCTTGCATGTAAAGGAATACCACCTTGTGCTTATTACCACAGCCAACTCTCACAAAATCAAGAAAAAAAACAAAAAGTGAAATGTTTTCATGGCACTGCTTCTTGTACTTTGGCATTTCACACACTGTAATGGTGAAACTAAAAGAAACTGGCAGGCTCTGATGTGAAAGAGGGAGTACTCAATATGTTTTTCTTTATAGCCCTGACTTGTTTTAATAACATAATTGCTGACTAAATTGTATAATATTTAGAGAGAAGGTGTTCGCTATAGTGAGGTGTTAACATGATTACTGTACCTAGGAAACAATGGGATGCATCACAGGTGTTCGCTATGAGTGCTAGACATCAACGGGCACAAGCTATGCACAAGAGACACCTATCTCAGCCTGTGTAGCTCCGCACGTGTGGACAGGTGCACGGTGGCCAATATTCATGGCCTATTCTCAGCCACCACCCCCACAGAGTGCTGGTGCATGGGGATAGATAAGAAGACATAGAAAGGCATCCAATAGAATGCCTGTCATGGTCCTGCTACTGGATACCCTGCTCTGTGTAGCACAGAGGACTGAGGTACGGTGTGGTTCCCATAAATGGAACAGTCTGGTGGGTGCTTGACTGGTTGCTCCCTGCCCTCTCCTCCTGACCAGTGGGCTGGGTTGGCATTGTGGCTATTCTGTATACCCCACCATGGCTGGTGGGTGTACATAGTGGGGGGGCATGTAATGGATAAGGCAGGGTACCTGCTGCCACATCCTGCACCCCCTCACCCAGCACTCTGTTCCTTTGTGAATGGCGCATAGTGTGGGCACACAACCTTTTCACTCCCATGGACCATCTGGATGCCTAGCTGCATGATCAGCTGGGGGATAGAGCATTGAAGGGCTGTACACCCCTTCTGTGAATGCCAGTGGGCATCCGCGGATTCCCCAGTGAATGGCATTCTGACTTAGGGTTGCCTACACATCACAGATCTGTGGCACATATGGAATAGTAATGTTCATGCATAGGCCCCTGTAAGAGGGATTGTGTTATAGTGCAGCTTACTATAGCAAGGGAGCACAGTACAAAGAAAAAAAAATGTTTGTTCACAGTGAGCTGATGAGTTTTGCTCTATTTTGCAAATGCTCCAAAAATTTGTGTAAAACCAGTAATGCTATAAAATAAATTATTGCAGGTTTTGATGGTCTAGAGTCTTAGCTGTTCAAACGAGTCACCCATGCTGTTGCACCCCCAGTGTCAAAGTCACTTGATCTCTCTTTTTATCTATGGTGAAGTCCAAGATACATGGAAAAGTGACATTGTGGTAACAATGCCTTAGAGAAGAGTGGACACAGTAATCTCCTAGTAAATTACAGATCCATAACAGTACTTTCCACCCCAGAAAAGATTCAGAAAAGGATGGTATACAACCAACTACAAACTTACATTGACATACATGGTCTCCTTATTGGAACACAACATGTATTCTGGAACTACCATAGTACTGCTGCAGCACTGATCAAACTTACAAATGATATAGCCTATGCATCAAAAGCAGGGATTATGACAGGAGCAGTATTTGTGGATCAAGCCAAGACCTATGACCTGGTTTATCATTGCCAGTTCCGTGGGAAAACTTACAAACCTTTGGCTACACAATCTAACTTTGTTGTGGATCTCACACTACCTAGAGGATAGGCTGCAAATGGTAAAGCTAAATGGAATCACTTCACTTCCTCCTCCAGAAAGAGGACACTTGGAGTACCACAGTGATCCATTCTGGGCCCTCAACTTTTCTTACTGTTCATAAATGACCTTCCAGCAAGTTGTGATTAAAAAAAAATACTATATACGGATGATGCAGTAATTTATAAAAGCACCTCAAACATCACAGAGATCAATAAAATCCTGGGAAATTACTTTAGGAAATTACATGAGTGGTTTCCAGAAAATAACCTTGTGTTAAATCAGGAAGAACACAAGGCTATGCTTTTTGGTTCCAAAGTAAAGCTAAGCAAAAACAACTAGTCACTGAACACCAGGACTATTGATGGGAATAGTCTGGAAATCTGCAGTAGCTTTATGTGTCTTGATATATACAACAGCAGTGGGGTTAAAAATGACAACATATAAATATATCTTAGCTAGTGACATCAGTAACAGCAACATATCAAAAAATATTGTTACTGTTGAAACAATATATTTTTTTTAAGTAGTTTCTCCCCATCTCAGTCAGCCCACGTTTTTGCTGTCCTCCCAGCCCTATCCCCCAACCACAGGCCTTACCTCCCTTCTTCTCCCATGGCTTGCCCTCCATGGCAGGGTGGCAGGGAGTCCATTCTCGACCCGCCAGGACCGGATTCAGTTTGGGGAGGTGCCTTTGTTGGGGGCAGCGCCTTCGGAGGACAGCAGTCATCTGACTCACCTGGGACCTTATTTTCCATTTATCTGGTGGAGAGGAGCATGAAATGCCAACAGTGGCTGAGCTGCATACACTTCCGCATGCAGCACTCTGGTCGACTGCTCCACCTCCGTCCCCCACTGTACAGGACCCGGCATGCCAACACCTAGCCACCGCTTATTGTCAGGCAGGTACTGGTCTCAGTTCCCCACTCTCCCAGGGAGAGGAGAGGAGAGCTGTCCCCTGGATGCTCGATCCTCTCCCTCCCTGGCTGACCCCCGATGACCCTCTCACACTGCTAACATGGGTCGCTGGTGTGCCAGGAGGCAAGGCATGATGCCCCAGCCCTCCAAGCCACTGGGCTGCACAATGGATATTTTTAAAAAGCCACTGACACCTCAAAACAAACTGAAAAATGTCATATTTGGATACAAAGCCGCTTATATTTGTCATTAGTGCTGTATTTCTTACCCCTATTACTTAACACATATGCATGAAAACAGGATACTTGTTCCTTGAGGGCTCATCAGCTTCTATTGTTTCTTCCCAACCTGATATCATAATACTCTGCTAGTGATATCACAGTTATTCTCATGGCAACAGTCTGTGATGTCACAAAAGAGCATTATTATTTCAAGTAGAGAATAAGGTAAAAGTAAGACAAACTCTAAAGGATAAAGAACTTGTTTTTGAGGGAATTTCTTCAGTAATAAACAATGGAGAGGAGAAATCTAAATAAGAGGTATTAAATATAAGCTGAATTGTGTCTATTGTGTTTTCCTAGGTTTTCCCGAAGGCATCAGCTACTCTTTAAGGTTACTATCATCACAGTGGAATACTGAACCAATAAGAGAGCAGCTTTCCCAATGCTGATGACATCACAGTGTCTAGTGCAGCACTGAAGCCAGCTGTTAAAGAAAAACAGCAAAATCTTGAAACATATTGCAGATTAAAAATCTATAACTTGTAAACTACTGTTGTATATAGCAAATACTGTATACTATACAATAGCCTGACTCAAAATAGACAATTCATCACCACTTGTGAGCATGACTTTCACAACTCACTCATGGCTCTGCCACTCATGAGTTATGGTCCTACCTCTTATGATAGGGTTGTACAAGATCATGTTCCATTTGTTATACAGAGAGAATTAAAAGCAAGGATCTATTTTTCTGTCCTCTCCTATTCTGTCACTTGTCTATCTGATTGCACAATCAAATTTTCCTTGTGGAACCTTGGAATTGGCCACTTCGATGGTTGCACAATTTCCCATTGTTATCTCCCTTCCTTCACTTGCTATTTCTATTCTTTCATTCTCCCCTTGCTTCTTTGTGGTTAAACAAATATGTGAATCTGTATGTGAAACTGGGATCCCTTCATTTGCCAATGTATACAGTTACATTGTTGAAAAGAATTGCAGAAAACTATTTGGGGTTTGTTAGAAAAGATAGCAAACTGGAGCACAGGGGGGTGACCTTGAGAAACCTTTTGACCTTCCACAAGGTTGCTTGCAGAGTTGTCGGCATTTAAATCAGCTCTGGCCAGAATGTCTTAATTGGCTGCAGCTGTTGAGAAGACTGGATATACAGGTCACAGGAAAGAAACTGACAAAGTTTGGTACCTTGTGTGAAAACAGGAGATATTGCTGAATGAGAACAGGATGCAGAATGCAATTGCCAGATGAAAATATCTTATAAAAGAGAGCAATGTTTGTTTAAATAGTTGGAGAGAGAGAGACTGAGATTTAGATTTAGAGATTCCCTTAGATGAAGGACTTTGGTTGGTTTGAACTGCTTACATAAGAGCTATCCTGCACAGTTTTAATGTTTTATTGTTATTGTTAACAGTAAAATGCTAGTTACGAATATTATGATTTTTCCTGGTTTGCCTAAGCTTCATGACCTATGCCTCGACTATACCCCCTCACACTTCAAAATAAATTGCATATTTTGAATCAGCCCATTGCATATATCCTGTATATACTTGGACCTATATCTGTCCCTTGATGTTCCCAGGATTACATCACTAAAACCTTTATAAAAATAGTTTGGTATACTGCATAGAACTAGAACATGTACTGACTAAGGATTCCTACACTCAGATTGCTAGGTGTATACTACGAGTACTTGATTATGGTGTGGTAATCCTAGCAACCCTATATAAGCAAGGGTTTTCTTGGATGAGAGTGTTGTGTAACTGGACAGGGCATTGTGCCCCCAGCACTCATAAATGTGACCATCACTGCAGAGTATTTACAGAGGTGGAATGTCTACCACTAGAAGCTAGACTCAAATATTCATTCCACTGCATGGTATCCAAGGTCTCCAGCACTGGTAATCCAACTAGCCTGTCTATTTTTGAGTTCTCTAATGCATGGAAAATGGCCTATGGTTGGATATAAATCTTTTTGTCCACACCCCATGCATGAGAACAAGTATGGGCTAAAGTTCCCTAGGATAAGCATCCCCAGTACTGTGGAACTACCTCCTGCATCAGTTGTTCTAATAAAGTTTACTAAATTATAAAAAAAAAAGTAAGGGGGACCAAACTCCAGGTACCTTCAGAAGAGATCACATGTGATCCCATGTGAGAAAATCACATGTAAGTGTTTCACCTGGAACACTGATGGTTTCTTGTAAATATCATACCATGATATAAGTCAGCTCTGTAACCATATTTGATGTGTGAACTGTTCTTCTATGGAATTTTACTCTATTGTTATACAGTACATGTGCTTTGTAATTAAAATTATTGTAAACAGTATTTGTAGCGTCCTCCAGGTCACCCTTCAAAAGACTGGTTCCCAGTGGGCTGACCTGGTTACCAAAAAGAAAGAAAGCAAGTAAACAATTAAGTAAGTAAGTAAATAAATAAATAAACAGAAACATAGACAATGTCATCACAGAAAGACCCTTGGTCCATCCAGCCTTCAAAGAGAATATGCCAGCACCACCCACTGCCAAATAAACAGTGCTGAAACCAATTCACAGAAAGCAATAACTTACTTTATTCAAAAGGTGTGCAATAGCCTCTTACCATGCTAATTCAGCAAGATACTGGCAGGACCCCACAAACTCCATCTAGATGTCCCAGTTTTATCCTACTCTACCTCCAAAACTATTGACTAGAGAGGGTTTTCACCCTCTTCACCCACAGGGGCCCTATGTTGCATGCAGCTGGTGCAGAACGCAGTGGCCAGGTTACTGATAGGCCTTCTGAGGTCTTGTCATGTGACCCCAGTCCTGCATGACCTGTACTGGCTGCCAGTAAGGTGGTGAATTATCTTCAAGGTTGATTTACTGACCTATAAAGCACTATATGGACTGGGCCCTAGCTATCTAAGTAACCTCCTGATTCCTTATCCTACCCACCGCTCTCTCTGCAGTCTGCAAGGTGGGCCTCCAAGTGTTTCCCAGGGTATAGCCTAAATCATCTGGTGATAGGGCCTTTGAAGTAGCTGGTCTGGCCCTGTGGAGCTCACTTCCAAGATTCTTGAGGGAGGCCCCCTCTTTGGAGGCCTTTAAGAGGGGCCTGAAGTTATACCTATTTAAGGAAGCCTTTGGAGTATAGGCAAGGCACCCTGCTACACTGGCTAGTTTCAGAATGTATTTTTTATTAATATTTTATCAGTATGTATTTATTTAATTTATTTTAATGTATTTTAATTTAAACCTATGTTTTGGTGTTGGGCTATATTCATTATGATTTTTCACTTTATTTTTGAATTGTCTCTTTACCTGACCTTTGTACAGTGCCCTGAGCCCCAGGGAAGGAGAGCCCAATAAATAAAGGTATTTACTTACCAGGGATCTATAGAGAGGCAGTATCACCTCTTTCCTCCTGTGATCAAAATCCCTTTTAATACACCCCAACATTCTGGTTACCTTGCTGTAAGTCTGGTTACATTGGCTAGTTTGTTTTAGAAAGTCAGTAATGATGACTCCCAGGTCCCATTCCTCTGAAATAGAGGCCAGCTCAACCCCTCCAATCCATTATTTCTTCCTGGGGTTCTTGTTCCATATGTGCATCACCTTGCACTTGAACCACCTCTTTAACCTTTGCAGTTCCCTCTGTGACTCCCTAACCCCTTCCTCGCTGTCTACCCTGCCATAGAGCTTAGTGTCATCTGTGGAAAGGTGCCTATTGCCCTGTATCCCTTCTCTTATGTCACAAAAAGGACTGGTCCCAGGACTGACGCTTGCAGTACCCCACTCATGACCTCCCCTTCCCCTAAGTTCACCAAGTTTACCACCACCCTATGTTATTTCCCCCCTAGCCAACTTACCACCCATTTAACTAGGTCCTTGGCAGCTCCCAAATCTTCTAATTTATTCGCCAACCATTTGTGTGGCACTGAGTCAGATGTCAAAATAGAGTAAATCTACTGCTTGTCCTTATTGAATGCTCTTGTTACCTAGTCAAGGAATATTATCAGGTTGGTCTGACAAGGAATCTCTGCCATGAACTCATGTGGCTTACTATCTTGGGGCCCATTTCTCATCAGGTAGTCCACTAGGTCCTTTTAGACTAGAGTTTCCATCAGTTTACCTACAATGGAGGTATAACTGATAGGACTGTAACTTCCAGGTTCCTCCATTTCCCCTCCTTGTGGAGTGGTACCATGTCTGCTATATTCCAATCTTTTGGAACCTCTCATGACTGTAGTGAGCTTCTGAATAGCCATGCTAGCGTTTATCCAGTTCTAATTCCTATTGCCTGAGCACCCTTGGCTGCATCCCATGAGGCCCTGGAGCCTTGTCTATGTTCATGGCTGCAAGCCCTTCACTAGCCCTTTCTTCTACAATTCCTATCTGTCACATTTCTGGGACCCCCTTGCAGTAGCCTTTATGCTGCTTTCTGGCAGAGGCCTGCAATCCTCCACTGTGGATACTGAGTAGAAGTAGTCATTTAGAATGGCTGCCTTCTGCTAATCCTCCTCTGCTAAGCTGTCCCCCTCCGTCAGCCCAACAATTCCCCCTTATGTGCTTGAAGATCTGTTTTCCCCTTCTGTTGGCCCCCTCTGCAATATGCAGCTCTGTGTCTATGGATCCACGACGGGTGCTCGACAAAATTTTTGTCGAATGCCCCATCAGCAACACCGGCAGGTCGACCGCATTCTGCAGTTGGCTGCCGGTGCCCACAGGCTGACTGTCTTTTCTTTGGGGGACTTCACCCCTGAACCCCCCTCATAAGGATTATCAGCTCTAAGTTGAAAGCTGATTGGGGGTGCAGGACCCCCGACAGACAGCGCCTGGTGCCAGTGGGTTCCCCACTTCGGGTTGGCACTGTAGTCGCTGTGGGGGACCTCACTGGTGAAATGTCGCTGTCGGGAGGGGTAACCAGTGTCTGCTTTTGCATTCCTACTGCCTTCTTGGCCTCCCTCATCTTTATTTGGTATTGGCTCCATTCCTCATCCCCCTGTTTCTCCTTGTAGCCATTGAATGCTCTTTTCTGAACCTCACTGCTTCCATGACCTTCTTAGAGAACCAGATTGGCTTCTTGTGCCTATTCCCCTTAGTAACTGTTTTGAGCATTGTTTAGTTGCTTCAAAAATGGTCCCTTCAGTTTCTCCCCACCTCTCCTCTACCCCCTGTCTACCCTGCCAAAGAGCTTAGTGTCATCTGCGAAGAGACACATCTTGTCCTGTATTCCTTCGCCTATGTCACCAATGAACATATTGAAGAGGACTAGTCCCAGAACTGACACCTGCAGGACCCCACTCATGACCTCCCTTTCCTCTGACTTCACGTTTTCCACCACCCTCTGCCATCTTCCCCTAACAAACTTCGATGTCACATCAATTCATTGTGGTTAATCTGCTCCACAACAACTCACTCCAGAATATTAGCTCCAGTGTCAATCAGCTCCCTGCTCAATTCATTCCCAAACTGTGCCCACCTGGAGTTTATTTGATAATGTTTATGCTGGGGGAAATACTCAGGGAACGATTTGTACAGGGGTGCAATTGATGCCAGAGCTAAAGGTTTGGAGTGATTTGTTACGGAGCGGATTGACCAAAACAAATTTACATGTAGCCATCAACTTCCCACCCATTTAGCTAGATCCTTTGCAGCTCCCATATCTTCCAGTTTCATTAACATCCTTGTGTATGGCACTGAGTCAAATGTCAAAACAGAGTAAATCTACTGCTTGTCCCTTATCCAATGCCCTTGTTACCCAGTTAAAGAATACTATCAGGTTGAACTAACAAGGCCTCCCTCCCACAAACCCATGCTGCTTACTATCTTGGAGTGCACTTCTCAAGAGGAAGTCCACAAGGTCCTTTTCGATTAGTCTCCATCAGTTTACCTGCAATGGATGTATAACTGATGGGCCTGTAACTTCCAGGTTCCTCCGTGCCCCCCCCCTTATGGAGTGGTACTACGTCTGCTATATTCCAGTCTTTTGGAACCTCCCCTGACTGTAGTGAGGTATTGAATAGCCATGCCAGAGTTTATCCAGTTCTAATTCCAATTGCCTGAGCACCCTTGGCTGCATCCCATGAGGCCTTGGAGGCTTGTCTATTTTCATGGCTGCAAGTCCCTTTTTAGCCCTTCTCCTATAATTATCACCTGTCCCATTTCTGGGATCCCCTTTGCATGGACACCACCTCCAGGACGTTTTGCTGCTGTTGATTATTTTGTTAACCAATGCATGGAAAACACCACTGACTTTAATCTTCATTGCAGGCACAACCATTCCGACCTGACACCTGGTGAGCTTGCAGCCCTCAGATCTCTACAATGTAGGAATGACACTGTTATTAAACCAGCTGATAAGGGAGTTGCTGTTGTGGTCTGGCAAAAGGAGCTCTACATCACTGAAGCCACACAGCAACTCTCTGACACCAGGTTTTATTCTTCTCTTCCACAGGACCCCACTGCTGACTATCAGACTGAGGTCACCACCACCATCACCTCTGCTATTGAAAACAAAGAGCTCCCTGCTTCTGCTAAGAGACTCATAGTTCAGCATCCCCAGACATCCAGGTTTTATCTCCTTCCCAAAATCCACAAAACAGGTAACCCGGGTCATCCCATAGTGTCAGCCTGCTCCTGCCCCACATCCCACATCTCCGCATTTTTGGACAGCCTCATGAGACCCCTGGTTGAGTCCCTGCCCTCCTATGTTAAAGACACTAACCATGCTCTCCAGTTATTTGACAGGTTCAGATTCAGTGACTCTCATCAGCTCATCTTCACCATGGACATCAAATCTCTTTACACAGTGATCCCCCATGATAATGGTCTGACAGCTTTGCAGCATTTCTTTTTTTTTTTTTATAATTTAAAGTGTATTCACACATTTTCCACCATAAAAGGCAGCATACAGAGAAACTGATAGAGACACATTGATACATAGTGAAAGTATGCTGCCCACCCCCCAACCTCCCCTTACTGCAGTAACCCATCTCAATACCCGTAGATGCCAAGCATCTAAACAAAAACCATGCAGGAGCAAAAACACTAGTATAGGTTTAGTTTGGAACCAGAGAGATTAGCGAGTGAAGGGGATCCCAAATTCTAGTATAAGCTGCCAGACTATTGTGAAGACTGGCTATTGCTTTTTCTGTGTGCAAGTTGGATAATACTTCTCTTACCCATTCCTGGAGAGAAGGGGAGGACCTGTCTTTCCAGTGATGAAGAATTATTTTCTTAGTCGACAGGGCAACCATGGAAATATGAAATTTGCGTACCCTAACTCTAATAAAGGACAGGTCCCCTAACACACATATCTCAGGAGTAAAATATTCTTGGAGGCCCAACAGGGGGTCTAAGGAAGTTTGGATTGAAACCCATAAGGTGGAAGTTTTTGGACAAGACCAAAGCATGTGAAAAAGTGCGCTCTCATCCTGTGAACATTTATTGCACTTGCTTGAGTCCAGGTAACCCCACCTGTGAAGTTTGGCCGGGGAATAATATAAGTTGTGCAATATGTGGTATTGCATGAGACGTAGTCTATCTTGTGAAATGAATTTATGACATGACTTCCAGAGGGAGTGCCAATCCAGCTGAAGGTGAGGGAAAAAATTACTCCAAAATCTTGATGGCCCAAATGGACCCCCAAACTTTCTATGAAACAGAACCTGATATAGTTTAGAAATTGCACCAGGAGAGCCAGAAAGTGGGGATACCTTGGGTTTCAGAGAAGAGATATTCTGAGAAGGAGGAGTGCTACCCAGGGTAATTACAAGCAAGTGTTTCAATTGCAGGACTTTAAAATAGGAAGAAGGCGGGATGAGAAATTTCCTAAGCATCTCTTCCACTGATAACCAATGTCCTCCACCATCAGTAAATGCCAGGAGCTTCCCCTCTCCCAGTTGAGGCAACCAAAGACGGGAAATTTAACTCTTGTTAATACTAAATGATGGAGAGTTCCAGATAGACTGGGCCAGGTCCAGATGGGGGGAATACTGTAAAAAGGAACATATCTGTGAGTAGACCTTTAAGGAGGTCCTTATCGTGGAACACTCTACAGCCACACTTACTTGGGATAACCTAAGGAAAAATAACGCGAGAGGATCCAGATTTTATCATTGATTGCATCCAATTCTATTTTGAGCCAAATAGGTTGCACTTCTTCTGGGCTGGGAGATACCCATCTCGAACATTTTGCAAGATGACTAGCCCAGTGAAATATAGCCAGATGGGGGAGTCGCAGCCCCCCCTCCAGTTTTGGGGCTGCCAGCTTATGATAAGCCAAACGGGGATACCTGTCAGCCCAGATGAATCTAGTGAAGATACCATGTACCTTTTTGAACCAGAGTAAAGGAATAAAGGTGTTGAGAAGGGACAATGGGTAGAAAATCCTAGGAAATACATTCATCTTAATTATGTTGATCCGGCCCCATAGAGAAATAGGAAGCTTAGACCATCTCTCAAGGTCATGCGTGATCCCCTGCAGTAGGGAATCCAAATTCTCCTTAAACCATGCTAGGGGGTTACTTGAAAGTTTGATACCCAGATATTTGAATGACCTGGGTGTCCAACATAGACCGAAAGGGCTAATATCACTTTTGAAAACTTTGTGATTTAATGGGAAAATTAGGGACTTACTGGCATTCAATTTGTAATTGGACAGACCACTAAACCTTGCTACTTCCCTTAGTAAGGCCGGGACGGAGGATACCAGGTGGGACAGATGTATTAACAGGTCATCTGCATATGCAGTGACTTTGACTTCATGACACCCAATTCTCAGCCCTTGTATAGAATCATTATTGAGAATATTTTGAATAAGAGGTTCCAGATATAAGTTAAATAATAGAGGGGAAAGGGGGCACCCCTGCCTCGTACCCGAATAGAGCAAGAAAGGATGGGAAAAGGCCCCATTCGCGGAAATTCTTGCCGAGGGATTTTTATAAAGGGCAGCAATCCAGGAGATAAACAGAAAGGGGAAGTGGAAGGCCTCCAGAGTGCGGAACAAGAAATTCCAGTTCACACGGTCGAATGCCTTCTCGGCATCCAGGGAAACCAAACCCGCAGGGAACTCCGCATCCCTGGTAGCCGAGAAGACATGTGACGAGGTGCGTAGATAATTGGAAGATGAGCGCCCTTTCATAAATCCAACCTGATTTGTACCTATTAACCCAGGAAGAACCACTGCCAGCCTATTAGCCAGAATTTTAGAGAGGATTTTAATATCCTGGTTTAAAAGCAAGATAGGTCTGTAACTTTGAACCAATTCGAGATCTTTATCAGGTTTAGGAAGCAGGACAATCAGGGCCTCATAAAGATGTGAATCTGTCTCCGCCCCACATAGGATTTGCTGAAATAAGCAACCAAGTATTGGTAAGAGGAGGTCTTGAAAGACCTTATAAAATAAAGCAGAAAATCTATCTGGACCAGGGACCTTGTCAGCTGGAAGTTCACTAATAACCTTAGCAATTTCCTCCTGGGAAATAGGGACAACCAGGGCGTCTCTACTCTGACCAGCGAGAGGGGGCAAGTAGGAGTCCCTTAAATAACCCTCTATGTCTTCAGGACAGGGGGGTGCTCCATGTCGCTGTACAAATTAGTATAATAAGCAGCAAATTCTTGAGCTATCTCAGTGGAAGACATCTTAAGAGATCCGTCTGCCACTGACCTGATGGGAGGGATAAATCTCATTGATTCCTGTTGTGTAATACGCAATGCCAGTAAACGTCCCACTTTCTCGTCCTGATCAGTGTAGTTAGCCCTGGTACGAATGATGGCTAGTTCTGCTTTCTCTTGAAGTAGTCCCAAGTATTTATCCTTTAACTCCAAGAGTTTCCGAGTATCCTTATCTGGAGGATTGGCTGGAAGGTTAACTTCCAGGGTTCTGATTTGGGTTAAAAAGGATTTTAGTTCCTTCTCCCGTGCTCTTTTCCTGCCAACTGCCATGCTAATAAGTATCCCTCTCATGAAGGCTTTGAAGGCCCCCCACAGGATATCAGGTTTTGCACTATCTAAAGGGTTTAATGAAAAACAGGATTCTATTTGTTCCCTTATAAGTTTGCAACATTTAACATCTTTAAGAAGCTGGTCATTGAGTTTCCATCTAGTTTCCCTATTGGGTGAGTTAAGCAGTACCAAATTGCATACTACTAGTGAGTGATCGGAGATTGGGCTGGGTTGAATCGAGGAGGTCTTCACCCTGGGCAAGAGGCACTGAGAAATGAGTAAGTAGTCAATGTGGGACTGCGAGCCATGTGCCATAGACCTAAAGGTAAACTCCCTAGAATCCGGGTGTAAAACACGCCAGGCATCGCAGAGCCCACATTGATCTAATAAATCTTTGAATGCCTTCTGTTCGGGGGTAGCCCCTCCTGGGCCATTGCCCAGTCTGTCTAAGGAAGGGTCAAGTACTTGATTGAAATCTCCCCCTAAAATAATTTTAATGGGAAGCATTGGGAAAATGATAGATTTAAGCTTCATAAAGAATCCAGGGTCATCCAAATTAGGGCCATAAACACAGCCCAATAATATTGGGACAGACCAAAAGGTACCTTTAACCAGGATAAACCTACCCTCGGTATCATTAATAACTTGTGTGGAAACAAATGGAATACTCCTGTTAATCATGAGCATGACCCCACAACTATTTGTGGTGCCCTGGGCACTATAAATCGATCCCACCTGTTGCCTCCTTAATTGCAAAGCTTCCACTTCTAATAAATGGGCTTCTTGCAAAAAGGTTATCTGTGAATTGAGCAAACTTAAATGTTTGAGAACCTGATATTGCTTGTGTTGCTTTCTGATCCCCTTAACATTCCAAGTCGTAAATGTTATTTTATTAGCCATCTAGGAAAAATAGTTCAATTAAAATAATTACACTCAGCACACAGGATGTATATCCCCTGTAAACATATCCCCAGGGTTACTGCAGTAACACCCACCCTCCTCCCTAGCCCACCCCAAAAATAGAAACCACCCATCCCCTCTATCACCTCCATCCTCGAACCATGCCCCAAACCCCACCCACGCTCCCCCCCACCAGACTGTTGCAAGCAACGTTCAGCACAGTACTGGTTCTAATCCCTCTGCTCCCCCCCCCCAATAATGAACCCAGACAGTTAGCACTGTTGCACTCAAATCGCAGTCTGTAGAAACCAAACACTGCCAGTTATACCCCAAATGAGAGAGAACAGTCCTGGGCCTTCACCTCGATCCAACCAGAACATGGAAACAAGGGAACTTGTTTTAGAGGGACCATAGGGAGACCACTACACCACCCAAGTGTTCACGGTAACCAGGACTGAGACAAGAGCACAGGGCGAGCTGCCTATAACCAAAACCAGACCAGAAACCCCCAGAGGGAGAGATAACTCAGCTCATATTGAGAGCGGGAATAGAAATAAGAGTAACTGGGATCACTCCACCAGAGGGGAAGGCATAATAAATGCCTCTACCCACAACGACCTGACATCCAATGCGCAGGTCCTCCCTGCAAAATTGAGAGCACCACGCACCAGCCAAATAGCAGAACCCTGCTAACTCCTCCTCGAGTAGTGCTTCCTCGCGAGTCCCCAAAGGTTGGAACGCCCTCTAGTGGCCAGTTCCCTGACCTGTCTAAATGAGAGTCAGGAATGGAGAAAGCCCAGGACCATCCTAGTACCAATCTGAGCAAGAAAAAATAAGAAACTAGCCCACAACCACTCTAACTAGACTCTTTCTGCCCCCAACAAAAATAACTGCCAAAACTTGGCACACCAATCCCCCCCTGAGAATGCCCCAAACCCAAGTGTCCACTGTTTCAGACCAGCATGGGCCCATTATAAAGCGGAAAGAAAAGAAAAGTCGGGCGGCCCGCAATGATCCCCCCAGTCCAAAGCTTAGATGCAATTTCCCAAGTCTTCATGCTTAGAAGATTTCCCTAAGGGAAAAACAAAAATTCAATCTCTCGACTCCATGTAGTACTCCATACTGCACCACAACCGTTCAAGAGTCCTTAAAGAGATCTGGCAATGTGGATTCAAGGCTCATCAAAACCTCTTCAGGGTCTTCGTAGCTTTTCCAGGATCCATTAGTTGAGATCTGTAGTCTGGCTGGATAACCCATCCTGAACTTCAAACCTGCTGAGATTAGTTTAGAGACAATAGGGTGGAATGCTTTGTGTTTCAAGCGAACCGAGATGGGGAAATCTTGTGAGATTCTCAACTTTATATTTTCCCAGCGAACCTCTTGCAAAGCTCTCACTTTTTGCAGAAAATGCTGTCTCTCCAAATAGTTCAAAAACCGGCACACTATAGGGTGGGAGGGATCCTCCGGGGATGGTTTAGGCCGTAAAGCCCTGTGGGCATGCTCTATAATGTAGCTGGGGCCGAATGGAGATGGGCCAGCCACCCGCTCAACCAGCTTCTGAACAAAAGCCACAACATATTGGCCTTCCTCTCCCTCCGGTAATCCGAGGATCATTACATTATTTCTTCGGCTCCGACCCTCTAGATCCTCGAGCTTAGCTTCAAAACGAGACAATTTCTGGCACATCGAGACCAGGTCAGGGTCGAGACTACTAAACCTTTTCTCAATAGAAGCAATTCGAGCTGTATTATTGGACACAGATAGCGAGAGTTCATCTAGCTTTCTAGATAGCGACTTCAAATCCATTGCCATATCCTTCATTTCCTCTCGAAAGGGTTTAAACTCCTCATGGAATCTGGAAAGCGTTAAAGGCTCCTGATCACCAATTTGGCTTGGAGTATCAGGCCCAGAACCACCCGAGGCCCTGGATTTCTTAGGGGCCTTCTCAGGAATTGCTGGAGGGGTATGCTTCTGTGGGGCTTTCTTCATGTAAGCCTTCATCCGCCCGAGATATAGCCAAAACAGAGTACCACAGCTATTACACAACATTGAATCTCAAAAACAAGAGAAAATAGTGGATTAGAATGTCAGAATGAGATAAGATAATAAATGGGAGGCAGGAGCTTCTTGAGGGAGCTGCTACTCAGCACTCTGCATCACGTGATCTCCCCTTTGCAGCATTTCTTGAATAAGCAGGAAGTCCAGCAGCCACCCACACACACACTAACTCGTCTGGCAGAACTGGTTCTTACACTCAATGCTTTTTCTTTTAAGAACAGTTTTTTTTCAGCAGGTCAGTGGAGTTGCCATGGGTACTAAGATGGGTCCAAACTTTGCTAATCTGTTTGTGGGTTGGGTGGAGGAACGTTTTTTTCTCTCATTCACAGGGACTGTGCCTGAACTCTACAAACGCTACATTGATGACTGTGTGGGGGCCACCTCCTGCTCCAGGGAGGCCCTCCAAGTCTTCCTTGACAAGTTTACCACAGCCAATCCTTCCCTTCAATACACTGTTGCAGTATCCTCCTCTACACTGCCTTTTCTGGATATCCAGCTGTCAGTCCAGAACACTGGTCTGAAGACATCAGTCTATTACAAACCCACTGACTCTCACAGTTTCCTCCTCCACAGCTCCTTCCATCCTAAACATGTCAAGAATGGCCTGCCTTATTCACAGTTTCTTAGACTTCGCAGGTTATGCAGTGAAGAGGATGATTTTGCTGAGTAGACCCAAATAATGCATAGTTTTTTTATCAACAGGGGATATCCTAAAAGTACAGTGGACAGAGCACTCTCCCGGGTCAGTAACATGCCCCGTAACCTTGACCCCCGCAGGAAGGATACTGTCACACAAGAACAACGATGAATTCCACTAGTTCTTCCTTTCCATCAGAGCACACCTTCTCTTCACAGGATCATCACTAGTAACTTTCCCATTTTGCAAACTGACCCTAACATTGGTGCTTCCTTTACAGAACCACCTATTGCCTCCTACCGCCGGCCACCTAACCTGTGGAATCTCCTGGTTAAAAGCAGCCTACCTACTCCTAACAGTTCCTCCCTCCCAGGTACCAAACCTTGCAACAGGACTCGCTGCTACACCTGAAAATTTATTTCCAGTGTGACTGAGATTCGGGGGCCTACAGGTATTTTTCACATCACCAAGGAGTTCTCATGCACCTCCACTAATGTAGTGTATTGTATTCTTTGCAGGAAGTGTACAGCTATTTACATCAGAGAAACGGGTAGGCGTCTTGCTGACCGTTTCAGGGAACATTACAGAGCAGTCAGGAATGGTGAAAC
The DNA here is from genome assembly GCA_016271365.2 of Neoceratodus forsteri. Taxonomy (NCBI): domain Eukaryota; kingdom Metazoa; phylum Chordata; order Ceratodontiformes; family Ceratodontidae; genus Neoceratodus; species Neoceratodus forsteri. The sequence goes on from CM057454.1 coordinate 737,583,392, forward strand.
TGCTAAACCCATTGTATCCCACTTTATCTCCAGGGACCACAATGTCAATGACTTTTCTGTTTGTGTCCTTCAGCAGGGCTTCTGGGATCCTGACCATAGAAAAAACATGGAAGCCAAGCTGATCATCCACCTTGGCTCTCAGCAGCCCTCTGGTTTAAATGATAGACTTGTTTTCCACTAACATCTTTCAGCCATCCCTTTTTTTTCCCTCAAGTCTATTTGTTTTTGTACTCATTTAATTTATTGTTCACTTTCACCATAAGTCTCCATTTCTGTCTCCTTCCCACACATTTGTCACCTTTCAGCCTTCTTATTAGGCCCTGTTAATTAGTCTCCACCTGGGAACTTCCCCACCTCTTTCATTCCCATTATGCTTTATCTTTCCCATCATCACCTTTTTGTTTCACAGATTCTCTCTTAATCTTACCATTTATCACTTCTTCTCCCTGAGCCTCCCCTTTCTTCTTTCTCCACATATACATATATCTCTCATTTTACCTCTCCTCTCCTCTAACTTGTTTTTTTTCTCTTTTAGATATTTCTTGAAGAAGACCTATGGTCGAAACGTAGATTTTTAACTCTATTTTCTATTTTCAGCGTGCATTTAATATAACTATTTTGTTTTGTCATTTAGAATGGCTGCTTTCTGTTTGTCTTCTTCTACTAAGCTGCCCCCTCCATGAGACGAACAGATCCTCCTCTCATCTTCCTTTTTCCCCTTATGTACCTAAAAAACAGTTTTTCCCTCCCTTGCCCCTCCAGAAAATGCAGCTCTGTGTCTGCTTTTGTGTACCTGACTGTCTTCCTGACCTTCCTCATCTTTACCTGGTATTTGCTCCATTCCTCATCCCCCTGTTATCCTTGTAGCCAGTGAATGCTTTTTTTTTAACCTGCCTCCGTGAACTTCTTAGAGAACCAGATTTGCCTCCTGCACCTATTCCCCTTGGTAACTGTTTTTGAGAATTGTTTAGTTGCTTCAAGAATGGTCCCTTCAGTTTCTCCCCACCTCTCTTCTGCCTCCAATTTCATCCACTCTAGATAACTTGCCCTTGACTAATTCCCTCATCTGATTAAAGTCTGCTCATTTGAAATCTAGAACCACAGCTTCTAACAAGGGTATACTAATAAACATGGCCAGTTCAAACTACTGTATGTGGTGTTACTTTCATTGGCCCCCAGTGATTCCCCAATCCACACTCCACCTACCTTTTCCAAGCTGGTGAGTACCATACTGAAAATGTTAACCTATCTTGTAGGTTTCCTGAACAGCTGCACCAGCAGGCAGTCCTGCAACATATCTAGCAGGGCCAGACTTCTGGTGCTCTTAGCTGCTGGAATATCGCAATGTATGTCTGGTAGATTGAAATCTCCCAAAACCACGACCTCCCCTTTGTAGCCCACTTCTCAGTTTCTGCCCCATGTTCCCTAATTCCCTATTCCACTCGTGAAACTATCCTGGTGAGTATGTAAAAAACTCACTACACACTGTTACCTATACATCATTCTCCATATAATATACTCTTACAGAACACATTAAGTATTTTGTACAATCCAGGTCAAAAACGTTAACTAAAAACACCATCTAGTTCCTCCTTGTCCTCAAACCAACAAACATTATCTAGTTCCAAGAACACCATCTAGTTCCTCATTGCCCTCAAACCAATAAACATTATCTAGTTCCTCCTTGTCCTCAATTCTCAAGGCCTAATATTCTCTGGAACACATCCACCTTCTTCCCATGCAAGAAGCTTGCCATTCTCCACAGAGTCCACTGGGTCACTGAACTGGCCCTCTCCAATGCCACCCTGAAAACAATTCTTACACATATTCCCTGTATCAAATTTCTAATATGTAGATATTTATTTCTTTCCTATATACATAGATTTTCTTCCTCTTATTCCTTGCTATGTGAAAAGGGAGCATATTTCTACCACATCACAAAGGGTTATGTCAGCCCTAGAACAGATATATCTCTCATCCTGTGTGTATGTGTGTAAAAGCCAGGACCTTTGGGGAGAGAACAGGAATTGTGTTGGTCATGTATCCAGGCACTCCAGACATTACATCATGGGTTTTAACCCACCTAATAGGCTATAGATGCACATGTGACCTAGTATCAAATTTCGCAGTATACCTTGGTCCAAGAAGTCCCTGCTCCCCAGTTCTCTAGTGCATCTGAAAGGCTAGCACACAGGACTCCCTGCTTAGAATTCTAAACAAGGTAAGAGACAAGAAGTTTATCTTTGGATTTGCTGAAAAGAAAGTTGTATTACAAACTACATCCTCAGGAATCATCCTTCACAGGGGAGTTCCTGAATAACTAGTTAACACTGGCTTTAAGAGCTAATTATCTGAATGCATGCAGGTGTAGTTAATGAGGGGCTCTCCTCACAACTTGATACAGCCTCAGTTAAGGCCATTAAGGCCAGCAGCATGATTAGTTGTAAAACTGGTCAGACTCCTTCCTTCAAAAGAAAGGAAATAAAGCTGATGTTGGCGTTTAGCCAGTTTGTGAAGTCTGATCAGATTATTTTTAAAAAGTAAGAGGTTGAAGTTGGTGTCCTTTGGTCGCCAGAAATGTGTTCGAATGCTGGATAAAGTTTATAAGATAAGTGTAGCAAGTGCTTGGCTAGATTGTGACCAGGTAGAAAAGTTCCTGTTGTATTGCTTCAGAAATGCAGCCTACTGCTGACAGACAATCGTAGGTGAATTATGTTGTTTAGTAGTAAGTGGCAGACAGACAGCGTGGCATGGGGCACCTGTTTTATTTCAAATAACGAGCCAAAGAGTGCAGAAAAACCACAGCGTACAGCTGCACTAGTCGGCGGTAGTTGGGCGGCTCCTAAGGCAGCGCACACACTCTCGATCCATCGGGGAGTCAGTTGACTATCGTGGGAGTTCCCAATGGCTGCAAACCCGAGCCCCTCACACTAGCAGGCAACATTCGCTGGACAGAATTAGACCTGCAATTAGTGGTCGCCTGCAAGCTCACACACTTAAGGAGTTCACCTCCTTCATGGCACCGAATGGTCTTTGCCTGGCCTGCTCGCTCACCAGCTGAGCAGGTCGCAGGCCTGCCTCTACTTTTTCTCCTCCTGGCAGAGTTTCACAGTGAGGGGACTAGAGCTAGGATACGGCAGAAAAACTCCACGGTTCTCTCTCCCCCCCATTGCCAGACCGCATGGCTTGGAATCACAACCATCTCTTGGCATCCATCTTGTGCAAGGGGCTACAGCCTCCATTTTGTAACCCCTCTCATGCTCCTGGCCTAACCATATGGTCAGGTCCACGTTAGGCAGCCATTTTGAGCATGGTGCTCAGCCGCCATTTTGAATCTCCCCCAATTCTAGCTGGCTAAATCTTCGATCACCTCCCATAGCAGATTGAAGAAAAGCACAGTGGCATAAATGTTTTCAATTTTTTGCAATACTCACAAATACCTAGAGCTTTTCTAAGGTAGCCTCACTCTCCTATCCCAGTGGATCAAGGCACTTTCTTCATTGAACCCCATCTGAAGCACCTCTTAACAGCAGCAGCTTACTATGCAATCTGTCATATTATGGACAATTATTTCCCCCTACCTTGGGTATAGGTCAGCTTTGATCACCTATCCCAGCGGATCAAAGCTCACGACCTCAACCAGCCCCATCTGAGGTGCCTCTAAGTGGCAACAGCCCTCAGTTGTAAGGCAGACAAGTCTTTTTGAGAGTGACAATTCTAGACCACCTAACAAGTGGACCCCCCCTAGAGCATATACATCTTGGATATTTTCCTTTGAATCTAAAGTTAATAAGACAGGAGTGTCCAGGAGGTACTGCCACTGGTTCACCCACCTGGTCACTCGTTTGGTTCACCCCCTAATCAGACCTGTTTTGTCCAATTATGTTTTCCAGATGGCAAAAACAAGAAAATGCACCTTATGTAGTGCCCCACTCCTGCCTCACAACACGGGACAGCAGTGCCCGGCCTGCCTTGTGATGATGATGAGCTGTCCTTGCAGCAATCCCCCCTCACTGGATCCAAGTATCCCAGGTACCAGCAGAAACATGTGGGTTAACCCGGGGGCACTCCTCATTCAAAATCAACATGCCACAGTGGCCATGATGGAAAGCCAGCAGAACTTTATGTTACGGGTCATGGAGAAATTGGAGGCTCTCACCCAGAACATATCTCCATCACCGAACCCAAGACCAGAACCCACCCCTCCTCCAAGTGATAAGAATATGTTGCCATTAGACTCCACCCCACCTCAGCCAGGCAATGGTCAAGGAGATGAGGAACCACAGAATGAGGAGGGGGAGGACTCAGAGGAAGAAGAGATGGACGTTTCCCAGTCCACTCCTTCTCTCGCTTCTAAACTTTGCTCCTTCGACCTCATTCCAGGTATCATGAAAGCAATAAAAATGATGATGGGGTTCAAGGAAGAAGCTTCAAAGACAGAAACAAAACTCAACCCAATGATTCAACAGAGACCTAAGAGTAAAGACACCTTCCCAGTGTGCCTGGCAATCGATGACATATTCTCCAAAGAATGAGAATCTAATGAACCCGGGCGCATGTCAGAAAAAAGGAACCTGGATAGGATGTACCCTATTCAGGAGGACAGAGCACAGGGCTGGTGTGTTGCCCCTACAATAGATCCACAGATTGCAGCCCTCAGTAAGAAAACCGTATTGCCATGTGGAACAATATCCTTGAAGGACCCTACAGACAAGAAGGTAGAGGATACGTTAAAAAAGATGTTTGAAATCTCTGGCATGGTGGCAAGGGCAGCCACCACAGCAGTCTATGCAGCTCAGGCACAAATCAGATGGTTGGAAGAACTCTTAGAGAGAGCAGACCCCAAGTCAAGAGATGCAGAATTGTTGGAGTGCTCATTGGACACTGCAAAATACTTGGGAGATATGGCAGTGGATACGCTCAAACTAGAAGCAAGAGCCTCAGCCCTAACTAATAAAGAAAGGAGGGCACTATGGTTAAAGTTATGGGAGGTGAATAGTGAATCCAAAAATCTTCTACAAAACCTGCCATTAAAAGGGAAGCACATTTTTGGGGAAGGTCTTCAGGAATACCTGAAGCAAAAAGAGGAAGGCAAAGATTTGGGTAACAGCAACAGCAGGTCCACATACCTGCCCTCGGGCAAATGCCAGTTTTGGGAAAACAACAGGATTCACCAAGGGAAATGGCAGAACCAATATAGTCAGTCTCCGTCCTTTTGAGGCAGAGGTTACCACAGCGGCATGGTCAACCATAGTAACTTCAATTCCAGCTATACCTCCTCCTCGTTCTCCTGATTCAGAGGAAGAAACAACAAAATCAGAGGCAGAGGAGGTAGAGGAAAGGCACAATGACTACCATCACAGACAACCACTGACTCCCACTTGGGGGAAAGACAATCCCCCCAGTGGGAAGGAGACTTTTGCTGTTCCTGGAACAGTGGGTACACACCACCATGGACAAATGGGCCCTGGAGGTGGTATCCAGAGGATACACAATAAAATTCACACAGCGACCACATCGAGACAGATTTGTACAATCCCCAATCTTCATGAGAAGGGCGTCTGCCCACCAAGTGCAGCGGATCCTTCTGGAGCTGGTCCAAAACAAGGCTATCCAAACCGTTCCAGTTCAAGAACAGGGGGAAGGAGTTTACTCCATTTTCTTCTTGGTTTCCAAAAAGACAGGAGAGCTTTGCCCTATCCTGGATCTGAAGTACCTGAACAAGTTCATTCATACTCAGAATTTCAAGATGGAGACCCTCCGCTCCACACTCAAAAGAGTCAGAGTAGGGGATTTCTTAACCTCAATCGACCTGAAGGACACCTACCTTCATATTCCTGTTCGACCAAGTCACCAGCAGTACCTACGCTTCCACATACTAGGCCAGCATTTCCAGTACCAGGCACTACCCTTTGGTCTAGCTTCCACTCCACGAACCTTCACAAAGGTGTTGATCATCCTGGCAGCCCACCTAAGGGAAAAGGGGTTGGATATCATCCCCTATCTGGACGACTGGCTGATACAAGCCAGGACCAAGAGTCAGGCACAGCAGAGCACTCAACTAGTGCTACAAACCCTTGAAGAGCATGGCTGGGTAGTCAATTACAGCAAGAGCTCTCTGGTACCAGATCAGCAGCTGGAGCACCTAGGAGCAGAGATAGACATGGCCGCAGGTCTAGCACGACCATCACAGAAATGCATAGACAACATGATGGGTCTAATAAGAAGCCTAAAAGCATGCCAGCAACCCACCATTGGCCAGATAGCACAAGTGCTAGGATGCATGGCCTCCTGCATAGACCTCGTCCCATGGGCCAGGTGGAACATGAGCCCACTGCAAACCTACCTACTGACCCAGGGCTCCCCATCCGAGGAGAACTTGGGAGTCAGGGTCACTCTACTAGAACAGATAAGACACTCCCTCATGTGGTGGTTGAACAGGTGCAACCTCCAACAGGGAACCCCTCTAGAACTGTCATACGAGATCACCATAGAGACAGATGCCAGCCTCACCAGGTGGAGAGCATGTCTAGGCTCCCAATCGGCACAAGGCCTATGGACCCCAGTGGAAGCCAGACACTCCATCAATGTGCTGGAGATGAGAGATGTGTTCCATGCACAAAAGGCATTCAAGACTACCACACAGGGACAAAACGTACTCATACGCTAAGACAACCAAGTCACGGTAGCCTATCTGTCAAAACAAGGAGGCACAAGAAGTTGAGCCATGATGGCTGAGGCAACAAGGGTGTTGACCTGGGCACAAGTCCACCTCAAACACATCGGGGCCATCCACCTCACAGGCAAATTAAATGTCAGGGCAGACTGACTAAGTCGACAACGGGTCCATCCTGGGGGAGTGGCAACTCCACCCAGAGGTATTTCAATCTTTCAGAGCAGGTGGGGGCCCATCACAATGGACCTTATGGCCACAGAAGCAAATCACCAGGTGAAAGACTTATTTTCAAGGTACAGGGAAAGAAAGGCCAAGGGAGTCAATGCATTGTCACAAGACTGGACCCGGGACAAAACATACGTATTCCCTCCGATTCCATTGATCCCCCAAGTACTAGCCAAGATCAGGGAGTCTCTGAGGGTCATCATTCTGGTGGCACCTTACTGGCCACGGAGGGCATGGTTCTCCATGGTCATGGCCATGACAGTGGACAGATGGAAGCTCCTGTGCAGGCCGGACCTACTGACCCAAGGCCAGATGAACCACCCTACACCGGAATCCTTCCAGTTTTTGGCCTGGCTCCTGAGAGGCAGTGACTGCTAAAAGTAGGGCATCACAGTGCAGTAATCTCCACCATGCTGCAATTCAGAAGGTCCTCCACCATGTCCATGGATGCCCATCAGTGGAACATTTTCTCCACTTGGTGCTGCAGTAGGAACAAAGACCCAAACTCAGCAGATATGTCAACTATATTGCTGCTTTTACAGCAGGGTGTGGAGAAAGGACTGTCCCATTCTTTCCTCAGAGTCCAACTCTGAGCCATAGGGGCAGCATTAGGACTGGTGGGCCTACATAGCCCAGAGTCTCACCCGGACACTGTCAAATTCATGAGAGTGGTAGAGGTGATGAGGCCTCAAACAAGACCATCTGTGGCACCTTGGGACCTCACTCTGGTCCTGGATGCCCTGGCATTGCCACCATTCGAACCAATACAGGACAATCAACTGTACTGGATGGGGTTGAAGACCTGATTCTTCATAGCCATATGCTCAGCCCACAGGGTGGGGGAAATAGGGGCATTGTCATGTAAAGAGCCATATACCATCTTTACTCCTGAGGGAGTATGCTTGCAAACAATTACCTGCCTTCACTCCAAAGGTTGCTTCCCAGTTTCATATGGAACAGACAGTAGAGCTCCCAACCTTGTATAACCAAGGAGGGCCTGGGAACAACTCTATCCCACATCACCTCGATGTAAGAACCACCATAGCAACGTACATCACCAGAACTCAGAACCTAAGAAAGACCGAAAGGCTCTTCGTCATTGCAAAGGGAATTAGACAGGACATGGCAGCCTCAAGGACAACAATTGCTAGTTGGTGAAAGAGGACGATTCAAGAGACATATAAGCTCAAGGATGTCACCCCTCCGGAAGGCATCAAGGCTCATTCGACCAGGGCAGTAGCCACATCCTGGGCCTAAAGAGCCAACGCATCATCCGAGGATGTTTGTCAGGCAGCAACCTGGACATCCATCCACACATTTGTAAGACATTACAGACTAGAAATTTTTTATAAACAGAGGGCTTCTTTTGCCACCAAGGTCCTTTCGGCAGCTTCTCTACATGCCAACTCTTAATCGCTCTGCCCCACCCTACTCGATAGAATACTGCTGCTTAAGTACCCATGATGTAATGTCTGGAGTGCCATGGATACATGACCAACACAATGAGTGTTTACTCACCTGGTAAAGGTGATTTTGTTGGTCAGTATCCATGGCACTCCAGAGCCCTCCCTTCAGAGCTCACAGAGAGATTTGAGTGGGCATGGATTATGGGCAAGAAGATATGTGGGGTTGGAAACAAAGTGGCTAAGATTCTCATTCATGTCCTCGTCAAGCCTACTAAGTCTGAGCATTAGTATTGTAGCAATAGGAAATAAACTCTTATGGTACATCTTATAGTCTCCTCCATTTTTTTATTGGAGTATGGTACATAGAACATAGTGTATGTTGTTATTGACTAACCTTGTTTCAGCTTTGGAAAACAATTGAACTGGAGAGCAGGGACTCCTGGGACCAAGGTATGCTGTGAAATTTGATACTAGGTTGCATGTGCATCTATAGCCTATCAGGTGGGCTAAAACCCATGATGTAATGTCTGGAGTGCTATGTGAGTAAACATCCATTGGTGGTGCTTAGTCAAGCCCTGCTGTACATCACAAAAGGGATGAGATGGCAGACAAGCTGGAATACACATCCTCCCTCTCCAAGACAATAGGGGATGCCAATTCCAGTTCTGACCAACTTGTATTATTCAAGCTAAGTTTGGGCTAGGGCTGAGCTCATCAACACAAAAGGAGTTTTTGACAGGCTGGGCAAGGCTCTGATGCCACTGGAGGGTGCTGTGACAGAAACAGTCTTATTCTGCAACCCTGCTCTCAACACACTGCAAGTACTGGCATAAGGGGCACCATCCAAGAAGCCAAAATTAATTCAAAAATGTTTCCTCAATATCAGGAGGGTGAGGATCTCAATTTATTTCTGCAATCTTTGGAGAGATTATGTATGCAGTTTAAATTGGATAGGGCTTCTTGGGCAATTCAAGAAATATAGAAACATAGACTTTGATGGCAGGTAAGGACTGCTTGGCCCACCTAGTCTGTCCATTTCCCTACCTATTGGTTAAGCTGCAAATCCTAGTTAACCAACAGCCTACTTCCTCCTACCCCCCACCAGAATTGCCTTATGTCTGTCCCATGTATTCTTGAATTCCCCCACTGTTTTTGACCCCACGACCTCCTCAAGAAGGCCATTCCATGCATCCGCCACCCTCTCTGGGAAAAAATACTTCCTCACATTACCTATAAGCCATCCCCCTCTATCTTCAAATTGTGCCCCCTTGTTCTTGTACATCTCTTTTTCTGAAAGATGCTACCCTTTTGGACTTTGTTGATTCCCTTGAGGTACTTGAAAGTTTCTGTCATGTCACCCCTCTCCCTCCTTTCCTCAAGGGTATACATATTAAGCTCCTTTAGCCTCTCTTCATATGGCTTTGGTGCAGACCCTGCACCATTTTAGTTGCCCTCCTCTGGACTGCCTCCATCCTGTCTATGTCCTTGTGGAGATGGGGGTCTCCAGAACTGCACGCAGTACTCCAGATAGAGTCTCACCAACTGTCTGTACAAAGGGATAACAACTTCCTGTTTTCTACTGGTGATGCCTCTTCCTATACTTCCCAGTATCCCCCTAGCCCTCCTTACTGTCTTATCACATTGCTTGCTTACCTTTAGGTCATCTGATATGACTACCCCATGACCCTTTTCATTTTTGTTGTTGTTAGTACCTCCCCCCATTGAGTACTTTTCTCCTGGGTTTTTGTTTCCCAGGTACATTACTTTGCACTTCTTTGCATTGAATCCAAGCTGCCATACTTTTGACCATTCCTCCAACCTTGCCAAGTCCCTTCTCATCCTTTCCACCCCCCCGTGTATCAACCCTGTTGCAGATCTTTGTGTCATCTTCAAAGAGGCATACTTTTCCTTCCAGTCCCTCCGTAATGTCACTTATAAAGATATTAAAGAGGCCCGGTCCCATCACTGAACCCCGTGGTACCCTACTAGTAACCCCTCTTTCTTCAGAGTGGACTCTTTTTACTATTACCCTCTGTGTTCTGTTGTCCAGCCAATTTTTTACCCAGGCTACTACCCTGGGACTCACTCCCAGGCTGGCTAACTTGACTAACAAAGAAGTTCACTAGCCACACAGTCAGAGTTCAGTGTAATGTTCTTTTATCAGTTTCTTGCACAGGACTGTTAACCAATGTTTCACCTTTAAGGATTCCTCAGGGAGTCTGGTCCTTGCACCTACTCTGAGAGTAGAATAGTGTAGTTCTATAGTGTGTTCAATATTTAGATACTGCTGTATTTTAGCTAACCATCAACTCCTAGTCTTACTTAATCATTCACAAGTTTACATAGTTTTAAAGTTTTTTAGTTATATTCACTACTGCTCATTTCAGCCTGTATTTATTTATTTATTTAAAATCTGGTGACTGGGAAAAGCACACTGAGCCGAGGCTTGTTTCCAGGTGTGACCAGGGGACAGGGTAACAACACCCACAAAGGGTTTCAAAAGTACATCAGCAGATATAAAAACAAATGTAGGATAAAAAATAATACAAGCATAACACATAATATCATTAATTAAGTTTGGCAGCAGGTCAAATATAAAAGGTAAAGCGAGGAGCAGAAACACATGACGGAGTGGCTAGCAAGATAACAGAGTAAGATGAAGGGAGGCAGATGAGCAAACAGGGGCTTTAGGTCATGAGAGTATACTGAGGACCGCAGAGACTGTTACTGAGGCTGGGAGAAGAGATACTAGGCAAAGGACTGGCAGGAGAGAGGTGGCTACAGGGGGAGGATGTTTTTAAGGGGGTGATGCAACAGGAGGAGAAACTGGTGTAAACCAGGGGCCATAGTACAGTGGAGAGAGAGTGAGAGAGAGAGGAAAGCAGAGGTTAAGAAAAGAAAGGGTAGGGGAATGGCTGAGCTATGAGGGAGGATAGGTAGTGCACAAGGAGTAGCAAGAAGAGCAGGATGGAAATAGCAGTCCCAGAGAAATGGAGATGAGCAATAATGGCCTGAAGAGGTAGCAACATGTATACAAAACATTAGGATGGTTCGGAGAGGCGACACTGGGCACAAGTTTGGAAGGGGAGGAGTCTGAGAAGCCTCTTGAAAGTAGGAAGGGAGTAGGATAGGCGTAGGTCGGGGAGGTAAATTGTTCCAGAGAGAAGGGAAATGGAAGGAGAAAGCAGATTGACCAGAAGCAGGGTGGGGATGGGGAAGAGAGAAAGTTTGAGGGTCTCTGTGGCAAAGGGAGTAGTTAGTGGTGGCCGCCTGGGAGAGCCAGAAGGAAAGAGAAGAGTGGAGAGAACCAAACCAGAATTTAACAGTAAAAGATGTGCAGTGGATCAGTCTCCTGTGGGACAGAGGAGCGAGTGACAGGGCAGTGCAAAGACAGCAGTGGTGGGTAAGAGGATGGGAAGCAGTAACGAGGTGGCAGAAGGAGTTTAGCAGAATATCAAGTTTGCCTAAGGAGGCTGAGAAGCAGAAGCATACACCAAATCGGTGTAGTCAAAAGTGGGTAGTAACATTTTGGTGACAAGCTCGCAACATGTGGGGAGGGTAAGGCAGTTTTTATGCTGGTAGAGGGCACCTAGCTTAGGGCAAAGTTTGGCACAGATGGCATCAATGTGTGTGGAGAAATGCAGGTGGGAATATAACCAAACCTCTAAATATTTGAAAGCCGAAACATTTTCGAGACAAGAACCATCCAGGGTAGAGAAGGTTGGAGGGTGCTGAAGGGTGGCTAGTATCTGTCTGGAGCCAAAAGTCATAGCCACTGTTTTTTTACATTAAGTTTGAGATTGTTTGCCACAAACCAGGACTACACTCTATTGAAATCATCCTGAAGGGGGGCATGCACACTGTTTACAGAGGGCCCAGAAAGGAAAAGGATAGTATTGTCGGCATACATGTGTATTTCGGCAGATCTGCAGACTAGGGAAGGTTATTTATAAATAGGGAGAAAAGGATAAGGCCAAGTATGGTGCCTTGAGGGACACCGGAGAGGATTGGGGGGTATAGCATACCACCTAATTGAACCAACTGTACCTTTTCATGAAGGTAAGACTGGAACCATTTTACCACAGGAACAGTGAGACTAACAGAACTGAGAGTTTGCAGTAAGAGGGGATGGGAGACAGAGTCAAAAGCTTTCACCAGGTCAGTGAAGATGGTGGCTGTAATCTGGCTCTTGTCCATCGTGAACAGTATTGAATCTGTGACACGCAGAAGGGAAGATATGGTTGAGTGATGATTGCGGAATCCAGACTGTACTGGAGAGAGTGTTGGAACTGGCCAGGTAGTCAGAGAGCCTACAGTGGATGAGAAATTCTTGTAATTTAGCAAGGGAGGGGAGGAGGGAGATAGACCTATAATTGCCAGGGGTCAAAGGGTCCCATGCTTTGTGAAGGGGAATGACTTTAGCTGGTTTCCAGGCCTTGGGAACAGAGGATGTGGAGAGAGAAAGGTTTAGAATATGTGTGAGTGGGGCTGCAATTGTGGAAGCAGACATGTGGAGAAGCTTTGGGTGGAGATCGTCAGGACTGGATTTAGAGGGGTTTAGAGCAAGGAGGGCAGAGTAGACCTCAAAAGGAGTGAATTGATAAGTGGAGAGGATTCCAGGCAAGACTGACTGGGCCAATGGGAGAGAGGAAGGAGAGGGGGGCCAGAATCAGGGAGAGCACTGCAGACAAAAAACTTGTTGAAAATATTTGCAACTGAGGCGGGGTCAGAGACAGGGGACCCGTCAACAAGTAAGACTGGTGAGAAAAGTTGGGCATGAGGGTCTAGGAGGGAGTGGAGGACCTTCCAGAATGATACAGGACTGTGATGATCTTGCTGCAGGTGACACCAGAAGTAATTAGTCTTGGAGAGGCGGATGGCCTTAGTGCAATAATTCCTGAGGGTTTTATAGGCTTGGTAGTCAGTCCGAAGAAGAGTGGATTTATTGTGTCACCAGGCTTTATCTCTAGTCCTGCACTTGGTCAGTAGGTCAGCAGTGATACAGGGGTGGTGGTGTCTCTTCACTCTGACTCTTCTTAGGGGAGCATGGTGATTCCAAATGCGCAAGAAGAGGTTTGAAAAAAGAGATAGGGCAGAGTTGGCATCACAAGCCAAGTAGATGGGGAGTCAGTCAGCAGTGATACAGGGGTGGTGCTGTATGGCAGTGCTGTATGGCAATGATATCTAGGTTGTGTAAGGAGTGGGACCAGATGTACTTGAGGGCAGCCCTGGGGGAGTGAATCTTCCTAACACAGTAAGTGACGCAATGATCACTGATGGCATCAGGTAGTATTCCAGATGCAGAGATATGGTGGGGGTGAGAGGATAAAACCCAGTCAAGCAGAGTGTGGTTATGAGAGCAGGGGTTTAGGTGAGTGGGATCTTGAATCAGTTGAGTAAGGTTTAGAGCTTCAATTTTGAGGACAGTGGACCTGGGGGAGGGAGATAACCAGTCAAGGCTGAAATTCTCGAGAAGGTAAAGGTAAAGGTAAAATTTATTTATATAAGGCACCCTTCCTGAGCTCAGGGCTGCTTTACAAAATTTTGACATAACAATATTAAAATCCATGATAATTAAAACACCTTTAAACATAGTAGACATTATATTTCCAGGAATGCTTGTTTGAATAAAAAAGTTTTCAAGGCCTTTTTAAACCCTTCTACAGTCAGGCTATCACGTATCTGAAGCAGGTAGAGAATTCCACTGGGTAGGTGCCATAAGGGCAAAAGTTCTTCCACCAGATGTTTTCAAGGTTACCCTGGGAATCTCTAGCAATCCCTCGCTAGAGGATCGGAGGGAGTGGAAGGGACAGTAAGAAACCAGGAGTTCTTTCAGGTAGTGGGGTCCCAACCCATGTAGGGCCTTATAGGTCAGCAACATGACCTTGAAGGTGATCCGCCACTGTATAGGTAGCCAGTGCAGTTCATGCAGCACAGGTGTTATATGACTGGATCTAGGGCTTCCAGTCAACAACCTGGCTGCCGCATTCTGCACCTGCTGCAAGCAGCGGATATCCACCCCCGGCAGCCCTAGATAAAGGGCGTTGCAGTAATCAAGATGACTGGCAACTAAGGCATGGACCAGGATAGGAAGATCTTCAAGTGGGACCAGTTGTTTCACCTGTGCTATATTCCTTAGATGGAAAAAGGATGATTTGACTATGGCCGACACCTGTGTCCTCAGGGTCAGGCCCTCATCAAACATAACACCAAGGTTAAGCACCTGGCCAGATGCCATAAGTGGGGTCCCCCCCAGAAATAAACCTGAGGGTTTCTCCACCCATGAGCTTAACATCCTCACCCCTGGCTCCACCACCAATACCTCTGTTTTACCTGAGTTCAACCTAAGTCAGCTGGTACTCATCCAGTTCTGTATCTCCAGAAGGCAGTTGTTAAACACTGTGATTGAATCAGACTCCTGCCTGAGCACAAAAGACATGTAGAGCTGAGAGTCATCAGCATAGCAATGAAAACTCAGCCCATACCATCTTATAATGTCCCCCAAAGGGAGCATATACACCGCAAATAACATGGGGGACAACAACGAACACTGTGGCATCCCACTGGGCAGGCAGTGAGAGGCCAAGGAATAAATCCCCAACACTACTCTCTGAGTCCTGCCCTGAAGGAAAGATTGAAACCAGCTGTGGACCACTCCTCCCGGTCCATAGAGAAACCATTGGCGCTCGAGCAACACCCCATGATCTACAGTGTCAAATGCTGCTGAGAGATCAAGGAGAACCAAGATGGAATGAGCTCTCTGATATCTAGCCATCAGGAGATCATTCAGTACCAGTACAAGAGCCGTCTCAGTGCTATGCCGTTTCCTGAAGCCAGACTGGAGAGGGTCATAGATACTGTGGCTGGTTAGATGATCCTCCAGCTGCAAAGCGACCACCTTCTCGATAACTTTCCCTAAAAAGGGAATGTTCAAGACCGGTCTGTAGTTTTCTGGGCAGTCGGGATCAAGGGAGGGCTTTTTCAGAAGGGGTTGCACCACTGCCTCCTCTAAGGGATCTGGAAAGATCCCTCTTTCCAATGATGCCACCACTATCCCAGTCAGGATTGGGCCAGTAACCTCTACACACCCCACAAGTAGGCAAGTAGGGCCTGGATCCAGACTACAGTAGGTTGGACACAAAGTCTGGACAATCCTTACTATATCCATGACTGCCGTTGACTAAAGGTGAACCAAGTTAACTGGGCATTAGTGCCACTCGGTTGACCAGTGCAAGACCCAATGGGGAGGCGCTGGCTGATCTCATCCCAGATGGTGGACACCTTATCAGTGAAGAACATAGCAAACTCCTCACACTGTAACTGTGACAGCAGCCCTCCACTAGACATGAGGGAGGAGATGGAGGAGATGATAGAGATTAAAGTATCATGGGATGTTTTGGGTGGGGCATAGAGAGCTCCAATATAGAGGGGGCAGAGGAGGGGAAGGTTAGTTGTGCTAAGATTATTTCATGGGAGGAAGCTTTGGCCTCCTTGAAGATGATAGAGCAGGAGCTAGAATGTCTAATGTAAAGGGAGCCGCTGCCACCTTGCTTCCCTCTATCTTGGCGATATAAATTGAACCCAGGAATACTAATGGCAGAATCATGTATTTTAGCTGATAGCCAGGTTTCAGATACACACAGACTGTCTGGAGGGTATTGAGAAACCCAAACTTTAAGCAAGTCAATTTTAGGGAGGAGACTGAGTGTATTTAGGCGAAAAGTCTTGAGACCCTTGGGGAGGGAAGAAACATTAGTGTTGGAGACTGCAGGGTAGGGGCCATTGTAGGGGGGTTGAACAGTGGGCCAGGATTGGGATGAACTTCACCAGAGAGTAGTAGTAGTAGTGGTAGAATTAGAAAAATGTGGAAATGAGGAGGGTGACTTGACCTTCTGTGGGTGTGGGGGAAGAA
Organism: Neoceratodus forsteri; assembly: GCA_016271365.2. NCBI lineage: Eukaryota > Metazoa > Chordata > Ceratodontiformes > Ceratodontidae > Neoceratodus > Neoceratodus forsteri. The sequence goes on from CM057454.1 coordinate 737,599,611, forward strand.
CCGGGAAAAGGGGATGTATAGCGATGTAATGCTTCCAGGTTAAGAAAAGTGCATGGTGGCAAGCCAGAGTGAATGAAAGGAGAGGGGTAGGGGAGAGGGGGTCTGTGGAAGGAGGTAATGAGGGAAAAGCCAAGAGACAGGATAGAGGAGGGAGTAAAAAGGAAGGGGGAGGGAAGAAAGATTAGAAGGGCATGGAGGGGAGTGGTGAATGAGGGGAGAGTCATGTAAGGGGATTAGGGAGAGGGAGAGCAGTACCAGGTAGATAATTAAAGACATGGCAGGGAGGGAAGTAGAGACTAGGATTAGGTAGATGGGTATTTATGTAGAGAAACTGGGAGGAGTTTGGCCAGAGATAGGAAAGTTTTTATTAGAGAAACCAGGAGGAGTTTGACCAGAGCAGTAGGTAAATAATAATGTTAAAGTCAAGTCTAGAGACCAGGAGGAGTTGGACCATTGCGGTAAGGGACTGCGACCCAGGAAAAAGAAAAATGTAGCCCAGATAGTGAAAAAGAGAAACGTTCAGGCACTGTGTCAGAACAACTGCCACAAGACAGAATATAGCGGGATTTGTATTGTAATACTGAGACACTGTGAGCTCAGTAAGAGGGACTGGAGCTTAGGAACTTTCTTGTCTGCTTGAAGAAAAGGGACGAGATCTTGCTTGAGTCAAGACCATTTAAAGAGTGTCTGGGGAGGGTGGGCAGGAAAAAATTCTGAGCTAGTAGCACAGCTGAATTGGCTGCAGGCAGATAGAGTGCTGAGAAATGAAGGACAGTGTAGATGAAGAAGTTGGGGCAGAGCTGCAGAGCTGAACAGCCAATCAGGTGTTAGGCGTGATGACTTGAAAAGGAGCACTTTACCTTGGCTGTAGCTTTGGGCAAGCAGTGGCACCACAGGAGGGGAGCCCACTCAGGGCTGGAGCTCTGCTGGAAAGGAAAGAGGGGAGAGGTTATTTCAAGGAGCTAAAAAGGGGGGCAGGGATTTTTAGTGGAGGGCTAGGACAGGCAGGAGACAGAAGTCTGGGACAAGACAAAAGGGGATGTAAATCAGTGGGAGGGAAATAGCAAGGACAAGCATCACAGTGACACCTGTGAGGGGTTGCCTGTAGACCCATGGCAGAGCGGGGCAGCCTGAGCAACACAGAAGGGAATAAAAATAAATTAGTTGGATGGTATCCAAAAGGTTAGGTTCCCCCAAATGACCTTTAGTAGTAAATATAACTAAAACACATTAAAGCTATATAAGCTTGTGAACGATTAAGAAAGTAAGAAGTTGATGATTAGCTAAATTACAGCAGTAGCTAAATATTAAACACACTATAGAGTTACACTATTTTGCTCTCAAAGTAGGTGTGAGGTCAGACTCCCTGAGGAAACCTTAAAGGCAAAACATTGGTTAACAGTCCTGTGCAACAAACTAATAAAAGAACATTACACGGAACAGTTTTCTGTCTATGTGACTAGTGAACTTCTCTGTATTTTTTGGATTCTGAACCACGTAATAGCCCCTTCCTAGTTTATTGCTATATTCTAAACTATCCGTGGAGTTCCTGTCAGTGTTGTATTTTTAACTTCTTGAACAATGCACCTGATGACTCTACTTACAGAACTTGCTTTAGAGGCATTTCCAAAAATGGAAAATGAGGACAGTGTGGACTATGATAAAGTAAAACATTTTTTGCTTAAATGATTATAAGTAAACATAAGGCCTATAGATGGAAATTTTAGGAGCTGGGAAAGGGCGCAGGAGATAATTATTCAGAAATGTACGTGCTAATGTGTGCTTGTTTAAATCATTGAGTTGAAAGGGCAATAGGCAGACTGTTAATCAAATTAAATATTTGTTCCTGATGGAACAGTTTCTGTGAACAGTGCCAGATGACTTACACATGTGGTTGCTAGACTAAGATTTGGCTCCACAAAGAGGGCAGCTGAAAAGCCTGCTCACTTTTTGGACATGAGACCACACATGCTATGTAAAAACAATAGGGGAAGGATTGGGGTGGTTTTAAGGGGACCTGGGGGCAACCTAAGGGGGAAACAAAACCAGATATGACTAAGCCCAGAATAAAAACTACAGATCCCAAAACTAAGGGGCCTTGGGAAAAGAGGTGTTACATTTGCCAGTAACCAGGGCATCTGTCCTGTGACTGTCCTAAAAATCTTACAGTAGGGCAGAGTGCAAGGGGAGGTGGTAAATCAAGGTGGTCCGGGCAGATAGTGGCCTGCTCACAGAATGCCGTCCCTGCTAACTCCACTGTGCATATGCACTCTGTTTTGGTGAATGGGATGGTAAATGAGGGCTAGATGAACACTGGGGACCTATCTCAGTATTTTGGAAGATCTAATCTATGTGGAGCAGATCCTGCTGGGCCAATTGTCCAAGATTTGTGGAGTCACAAGTCTACAGTCTCATTAGCAATGGCTCTAGTCTCCCTGTGCTGGAAAGGTGGCCAAGGGATACAAGAGATCGGGTTATAAGCTTACAAGTAATTTTTGTTGGCCAAGTATCTTCAAGGATGTGGCCACTTACTGCTGTACTTGCCCACAGTGCCAGTGGGTAGAACAGGTGGGGGACAAGGCTAAAGGGGCTTTAATTACCCTGCCTATAATTGATGAACCCTTAAAGAGGGTAGACATGGATATTGTGAGGCCACTAAGCACCCCGAATGGCATAGGTAAGTGGTACATAATGGTAATCATAGACTACACAACCAGGTATTTAGGAGCTGTCGTTATGTCCTTCATAGAGGTGGAGACCCATCTCAGTATTCTGGAAGATCTAATCTATGTGGAGCAGATCCTGCTGGGCTGATTGTCCAAGATTTGTGGAGTCACAAGTCTACAGTCTCATTAGTAATGGCTCTAGTCTCCCTGAGCCAGAAAGGTAGCCAAGGGATACAAGAGATCGGGTCGCAGAAAGCTTCTCCCTTGCCTGAAGGTAATTCTGAGCTGCCTTACTAAGTGCTTACCTTGTGCGGGTTTGGGTTACTGGACTACATGTGAGCACTGCTCCTTCCCTCGCTGCAGTCCACTCCTGCTGGTTCTCCAAGACGAGCTGAGCCGGTCGGCGGTCGGCGTATGAATGAAGACTGTTTTTTAATTGAACTTCACTGTGACTTTAAGTGGCTTTGCCTGTGTGGCTCTGGCGTTACCTTCCTCTGATAGCCAGGCTGGTTTTAATCGAGCTCTGCAGTTACTTTTAAGGGGCATGAAAGGGCATTCAAATGAGCTCTGCAGTTACTTTAAGGGGCAATCAAGCGAGCTCTGCAGTCACTTTAAGGGCATTTGTTCTGAACTCTGCAGTTACTTTAAGGGGCCATACATATGTGGCCATGTGGAGGGTAAGTCTAGCTGCAAGTGCAGGTGGTGTTCCAGCTCACCTCCCTGGCTACCTGGGGCCGCTGATGCACGTGGAGCCGCCATCTTGACTGAGGGTTGACTACCTCTCTCTCAGCCATTTTAGCCATTTAGCCATCCCCACCCAAATGCCACTGCTCTGTTGCCCCACTTGACCTACTCACTGCTGATACCTTTTATGTATTAGTGTTAACCTTCAGATTTCTGTTGAACTCATGCAGGGCCATTGCTTTTATGCATATGTGGGTCGGACACTTTAAAGGAATTAAGTCAGACTGCTGATTTATGTGACAAATGGTTGTTTATGCTACCTGCTCCCTTTACCTGTTTTGCCTGCCATTTCTGTGATATATGTACTGTTAGGTGTTGTATGCCTCCCGATTTCTGCACTATGGAGACTGGCTTATGAAGTAACGTGTAACCAGAGTGTGCACCAACCAGTGCTTTACCTGATTGCCTCCTAGTCCACTTTTCTACCCTCCCCCTCCCCCTCCGGACCCCTGTTTAAGTTTTGCTCTCTCTCATTTCCTCTTTCAGGGTTCACCGAGGCTCCAGACCATCCCAGTTGGCGCAAGAGGGCTGCCGAACAGGCCCTTCACCACCCCACCCCCCAAGAACTCACTGAAAGCTTCTCCCTTGCCTGAAGGTAATTCTGAGCTGCCTTACTAAGTGCTTACCTTGTGCGGCTTTAGGTTACTAGACTACACGCGAGCACTGCTCCTTCCCTCACTGCACTCCACTCCTGCTGGTTCTCCAAGATGAGCACTAGCCCCGCCGGCTTCGCTGGCTGCACCACCGCCCCCGCCACCACCCTTGGTGAATGGTCATGAGGTGTTGATAAACCTATCAGCCCACTTCTCCATTAGCAGGCTATACCACTCTGCCACTAGGGTTTTTTCTACTATAATGTGCATTAGTCTCCCCACAGTAACAGTCGTTTTCACAGCTGACTCTTTCTGCTGATCCCACTGGGGATTCCTCCACCCTCCTGCTATTACTGTTGGTGATCCCTCCACCCCCCAGACGTGCATTTAGTCTCCCCACAGTAATAGTCATTTACACAGCTGCACTCTTTCTGCTGTTCCCACTGGGGATTCCCCTGCCCTCCTGCTATTGCTGTTGGTGATCCCTTCACATGCCAGACTTCTCACCAGGAGCTCTTAACCCACTGTCTCCAACTACCCAGCCCCATACTCCCTACCTGTCTCATTCATGCTCACCATTCACCTTGATCCCTCCTAGTACACCAAACTTACATGCTCACTGGGGTCTGCTGTCCCTGTAAAGTGTGCTGCAACAGGGCTGGACTACCCCTGTGAAATGGCCCCCCCAGTTCTGGCTGGCCCACCTGCCCATCGCCAGGGTCCCCAGGTGCACCCTGTCCCCTACTCCCCCCCCCTCCTGGGGGGTGGCCAAGGGGTTAAAGATAGCCCATCTGAACATCCGCAGCCTCTTACAGAATTTTGCGGAGCTAACAGCTTGGGTAGCCCACTACAACCCTGATGTCCTGTGTGTTACCGAAACGTGGCTTAAACCCCGCAGCCCAGACTCGGCCTGCTCCCTCCCGGGCTATGGCATGGCCAGACTTGACAGTGATGGCAACAAAAGAGGTGGGGGTGTACTTATATACCATAAGGTACACCTAAACATTTCCATAGTACCGCCCCCTACACAGGTACCCTCTCCCTGCGAGTTTCTCCACTCTCTCCTCCTCCTTGGCAACACCAAGAAGGTGCACATAGTGTGTGCATATAAACCTCCCAAAGGGGGTTTGCAGGGCCTCTAAGCACTCCTGGAGCTACTCAGGGAGAGGGTGGGATCCAGTGAGCTCCTCATACTTGGTGACCTCAACATCAACTGGCTGGGATCTAACGCCAAGTTGTGTGAGCCAATGCTCTCTGGCCTCTCCGTCAGCCAGGTCATCGTGGAACCCACATGGCTCACCTATCGCGGGGACAGGGGGACTCTCATTGACTGGATCCTGTGCAACCGACTTGGCAAAATTGTTCAGTCGGGTCTCCTTCCTGACTCCATTTCGGACCATTTGCCGGTTTACTGCATATGGGGCTATAACCCACCCAAGGTCCCCAGCAGAGTGGTACTGATGAGGGACTACTCGAAACTCATTATCCTGAACTTCCTTATGGACCTGCAGGGAGTGTCATGGAACCACATCATGGCCACGCATGACCCCGTTGTAGCCCTTAACCACTTCCTCGTGGCTTTTGCCCTGATTCAGAACAGGCACGCTCCCCTCTCCAAGAGGTGAGTCCGGGGCACTGTCACAAAATGGCTTCACAGCGAGCTCTTATCTCTCATGAAGCGACGAGACAAGACCTGGACTAAATACAGGGTATCTCACAATCAAACAGACCTCCAGGAGTACAGACTGCTCAGAAACTCCTGCAAAAGGGCAATACATATTGCAAAAAGCCACTAGTGCAGTTCAGCCTTGATTGCCACTGCGCGGGACCCTAGATGTTTCTGGGTGAACATACGAAATCTTGTTGGCGGCTCGACCAAAACACAAGTTACTGACATGACTATTGGCGAGGCCAACTGCAACAACCCCCTAACCATTGCCTCCTCTTTCAACCGCTTATTCACTGACGTGCCCACTGTCTCTCCTCCACACCCAGCTGCCCCAGCCCATGCTAGCGACTCCCACCCCCGCCCGCCCTTCTACCTCAAGAAGATCACTGTGAGGGAGACCCAGGCTCTTCTTGCTGGTCTTTTCCACCAGGCAGGGGTGGGTCAGGATGGCTTTGAACCTAGGCTCCTCAGCCTGGGGGCTCCTTACATCGCCAGGCCACTCGCTCACATATTCAACGCCTCGCTTATTACTGGGGTCATCTCCGACATATGGAAAATTGCCAGGGTTGTCCCCGTCCTAAAAAATGGTGACCCTAAGGACATCAACAATTATCGTCCTATCACCATACTATTAGCTGCCTGCAAACTACTGGAAGAAGCAGTTGTGTCGCAACTTGTCCACTACCTCCAGGAATACAATGTCCTCTCCCCCTGTCAGCATGGCTTTCGCAAAAACCACAGTGCCTCGATGGCGCTTGCCGAGGTCACCACCAGAATCAGGACTGCCACTGAGCAGGGAAAGTTGACGGGTGCTATATTTGTGGACGTATCAAAAGCCTTTGACCGGGTAGACCATAACCTCCTCCTCTCCACACTCCAATCCCTTGGCTTCTCCGGCTGTTCCCTTGACTGGTTCACCAGCTATCTAGGGGACAGGAAGCAGCTCACCTGCTTCAATGTACCCTCTTGCCCCTCCTACCCTTCCACAGTGGGGTCCCACAAGGATCCGTCCTTGGTCCGATACTGTTCTCCCTGTTTATCAACGGTCTTCCCTCTGCTGCCACTGCAGGGCAACTTACCACGTATGCGGGTGACCTTGTATTACTAGCCAGCACCCACGATGTTTCCAACATCAATACCCAGCTCAGCTTAGACTTCCCTCGTGTCAGAGCATGGCTGGATGGGCACAAACTCATAGTCAACCTTAAGAAAACACAGGCCATGCTATTTGGCACCGCGGTAAAAATCTCCTCCTGCACAACGGCCCTCAACATTCTTGGCACTTGCAACTCCCCCCTGCCAACAATAGACTCTGCAAAGTACCTTGGAGTCACCCTTGACCCCCAACTGGACCTTGCAGGGCACATCAGGAACGTATGCAACACTACCAATGGCAAACTTGGCCTAGCATATGGAGCCAAGGACTGCCTCACCCCCCTCCCCCAGCTGGCCCTAGCCAGGGGGATATTACTGCCCACCCTCTCCTATGGTCTCATTGCCTTTGCCTCTGTCCCCTCCTCCTGCCTAGACAGAGTGGGATACCCGTGCAACAACATATGCCGCTGCATCGCTGCCCCCATCTCACCCCGTTTAGAGCTCCTCTCGTCTGGAATGGCTCCCCCCAGAAAAATACCGGATCTACTCCATGGGTAATTTCATTGACAATGTAATTCAGATGGCTGTTCCCGCCTCACTCGCCCTCCCCCTGAGACATGCCTCCCCCGTCTACCACCTTAGGTCCTTCGCATCCCAGACCCGCCTGGTACCCAAGACCTGCACCCTCACTGGTGATAGGGCGTTTACCTCCCACGCACCCAAGCTGTGGAACTCCCTTCCGCCACAGGTTCGCGCCTCTCCCTCCCACTCCACCTTCAAAACCTCCCTTTGGAACTTCCTAAAATCTGCTGCAGCCTGCCTATGTGCCGCCTAACTGCCCAGCCCCACCTCCCACCTCTTCTGTACCCCAACCATGCTCTGCCCCTCTCACCTCCCACCTCCTCGGCGCTGCACTCCACCAGAAGGCATATGATCTATCTCGTGTCTTTCCACCTGAGGTGTGGTCTCTCACCACCCTGTAGCCCCCGGGCCTGTATGTTTGGTAATCTTGACATGTGTGTATGCAATTCCATTGCTTGTTTTCCTGCCTTAAATATCCCTGGTGTGTTATTCCCACTATTGGAGTTTGTTCTGCTCCTGACTGTAATGCTGCTATGTAATTGCTTCTCTGTCTCACTATTGGAGTATGTCTGCTCCTGACTGTAAATTACGTTTAATGTATTTCTCCTATGTAATTACCTTGTAATTCTCCCGGGTCGTACCTGAAAATAGGCACTTGCTGTCTAGCGTGCTTACCCGGTTACCAAAAGCAAATAAATAAATAAAAATAAATATCTGATCTCCCCATGGACGAGAGTATGGGTAATGATTTAGACAGCAAAGAAAATATTGTATGTGTCACTACCAGTAGTCAAGCCAAAAGGCAGGCTTTGAAGAACAGAGAGGAGGCAGCACAGCAAGAAACAACCTCTTCCTCAGCAGCCAAAGAAGTAGTCAGTGTTACTGAATGACTGGCTGGGAGTAGCAGTTTTGACTCACAGCTGTAATCTGTGGAGACCTAAACCACTGGTGGGTCTCCTACATGAGGAGTGTGTGCCCTAGGGAAGAGCAGGCATGTGGAGCTTGGCAGAGCTCACCAAGCTGACCCATCCCAACAAAAACTGAGGGAACTAGCAGCAAGTGTTGAAAGTAACTCTGAAGCAGGGAAAAATGAAACGTATTGGGAAAACAAGCTCCTGTACAGAGAATAGGTACCTAAGGCAGGATCAGATGGGTACTCTGCCAGCTGGTAGTCCCTCAGGAGTACTAGAAGTAGCATCTGGCCTTAGCCCATGAAATCCTTTTTTCAGAACACCTGGGTGTAAGCCAAATTACAAAACAATTTACAAGTAATTTTTATTGGCCCAGTATCTTCAAGGATGTGGCCACTTACTGCTGGACTTGCCGACAGTGCCAGTGGGTAGAACATGTGGGGGACAAGGCTAAAGGGACTTTAATTACCCTACCTATAATTGATGAACTCTTAAAGAGGGTAGAAATGGATACTGTGAGGCCACTAAGCACCCCGTGTTGCATAGGTAAGTGGTACATAATGGTTATCATAGACTACACAACCAGGTATTCAGGAGCTGTCATTATGTCCTTCATAGAGGTGGGAAAGGTGGCTGTTAAACTTCTGGGTATGTTCAGCGGAGCAGGCGTTTCCCTGGAGATTCTGTCAGAACTGGCCACCAGTTTTATGTCTGTCCTTATGACCAATCTGTGGGAGAAGTGTGGATTGTGGCAACTCAAATCTTCACCACACCACCATGAGACTACTGGCTTGGTCAAGTGCTTTAAAACCACACTTAAGACCATGATAAAAGCATTCACTGAGAAAAATGAGAGGAAGTGGGGCAAGTGCTTACCCCATCTCTTGTTCACATATAGGAAGGCCCCAAAGGAGTCCATGGGGTTCTCACCCTTCGAGCTCCTGTTTGGTCACAGGGTGAGAGGGCCCCTAGAGCTGATGAGGGATGTATAGGAGGGTGAGCCTGCTCTCCAAGGGAAATCTTTTGTGGTGTATGCCCAGATATTCAGGAGATCATTAGAGGAGCTCATGGGACTCATCCAGGACCATCTAGCTGCTGCACAGCAAAGACAAAAAACATGGTACGAACATGGAACCAGAGCCTACGAGTACAAGGTCAGATAGATAGCATGTGATGACGTGGCTGAGCTGTGGACAAGATGGTTGCATAAGGTGTGAGCTCTTTACCTCGGGCACAAACTTAGCAAATTAACCATTTTACCAAACAGAAAAGGACACTTTTTTTTTGTTATTTTTCATTTGGCTTCATTTAAAACTAATGAAATTTGTAGAAATCACTATGAAAATCGAACACTTTCCTGTCAGGAACAATGTTTGAAGTTCACCGTGATTCACAATGGCTGCTGTGCTGACAGCCGCCTCGACTAGTCCCGACACTGCCATGACCCAGCAAATGTTTACTCAGATACCACACAAGATGACAGGGGTTAAAAGCAGCATAGAGGGGTTACAGGCAAATATTAATAAAATGACCATTAGGGTTTCAGATAATGAGACCACCCTCAGGCATCTGGACTGCAGAGCCGATGAACAGGACAATGAAATCCTGGCTGTGAAAGCAGAACTTGCTCTCTTATGGGAGAAACTAGATGATTTGGAATACCGCAGTCGCCAGAACAATATTAAAATTCTGGAAGTCCCGGAGAGTGCTAAGGGCAAAAATATCTGTCATTTTATACAACGTTCGTTAACTGAGCTACTGGCTATTCCTGGCATAGACCTTCAAGTGCAGAGACCGCACCATTCCCTAGCTCCCCAGCCTAAGCCTGGTGACAAGCCTCGTGCCATATTGGACCTTATCCAACAGTTCTCTGTCAAGGAGAGTCTCATGAAACTGGCAAGGGAGAAGGGCCCCTTGAAATGGCTTGGGCACACCATCTCTTTGTACCAGGATTACTCAGCCTGGCTGAACAAAATGGGGACAGCATTAACCCCTATCTGACAGACTCTGCAGGGTTTAGGGGTTAGATTCAGCATGACTTACCCCACTACATTTAAAATTGAGAGGAATGGAGTGTCACATGATTTCAGTAGCCCAACCAAAGCAGCTGCTTTCGTTAATAGATCCTGGCGAGTAGAGGCTAATGCCTCTTTAGTCCACCAGTGTCTGGAGAGACTGGAACAAAAGCAGAAAACACAGGCTGTGCCCGCTGATCACCCCTAAATGGACCTGGACGTTTTTTCACCTGCTCCAGCTATGAGCTCTGCATCCCCAAGTGGTGGCAATGCAAGCAATCAAAACACAAGCAGGCTTCACAGTCCCTTACCAACGCTCCTCAGCCTGCCTGCCAATCACACCAAACCCGCAGCTGTGGGTCCTGGGCTTCTCCACAGAGCTCTCCTTTACCTAATGACACTCCACCAAACTGGTCCTTACTCCTTGAGTTACAGAATGGGGCATCAGACGATTCAACTCAACCTATGGCACTCTGTCCTGGGCTGATATCATCCAGGCTCAAGAACTGCATGGGTGCCTTTGCCCCCTGCCTCCCCATAACCAAGCCAAGAAGCAGCTCCCAGCCTGAGCAGAAGTTAACTGTAACTCAGAACTGTCTGTCTCTGCTTGCCTCAAGCTGTCTCTCTAGCCTCCATTAGGGTTACCACCTTTTAAGAAGCCCAAAGTGGGACATTTCTTATTGAAATATGATTTTTCGCAGGACAATACCGAACCTCGACCGATGCAACAGACTTGTTTTCTCTATATAATCAGAATTAAGGCTAAGTATTGTACTTTTTTAATTGCTTCTGTTGTTTCTTGTCATTTTAAGGTATTTTAGTTAAGCTATTGTAGTTTTCTAGAACATTTAGTAGAAGGTTAGAAAATATTTTTACTACTGTAAAATCAGGACATTTAGTATTTTTCATGTTTTTGGCAGGACACAGCTGCCCAAATCAGGACTGTCCTGCGAAAATCAGGACAGGTGGTAACCCTAGCCTCCATTGACTACTGACCCCTGGGACTAATGGCTTCCTGGTGATTCCTGCCACCTACAAATAGTTAATTCCCTCTCACTCTATGCTGTGACAGCCAACCATGATCGAAAGGCAGATATGACAACCTTAATGGCAGACTTTAAATCTGCTTCACATACTACTCCAGCTCAGGTGTTTGTATCCAACAGTTTGCTGACTACCTGATGTGCCTCCTGAGCAGCCTGCCTTGGGACATCTTACTGTTTTTGTTGGGTGACAGCAGACTGCTCTACTTTCATCATTGTTTGAGCTAGCAAGCAGCACTGTATCACCTCATTCTCTAGCTTCTATGTGTCACTTAAAACTTGGGTCAGGAGCATATTGTTACCTGGATATTGACTGTAATGCTTTGTTATTTGTGTGACTACTGATTGCTGTCCTGCATTCCTGTTGTGATCTTTGCCCTTGCTTTTCTGAGTGGGGGGGGGTAAAATATAGCCTTTGCTGTGCTGGCAGTTGTAAACTAGCCCTACTTTGTCCACTTTAGCAGCTGTAGCCCAGCTTATTTTCCCCCTCCCACTCCTCTCTTTAATGAGCTCTTGAGTCCCCCCAAACGGCCCTCATATGGCATACCGCAAGGAACTGTATATGATGGCTGCCTTGTTGTGCTGTGCTATCCCTGCTGCCCATCCAGCTCTCCCTTCCCCCTTCCCCCCCTACTCGTGATGCTAGCCCCCTGTTATAGTACCCACCTCTCTGCTCTCCTTCTTCTTCTCCACCTTGATCTGCCCCAGGCTGTGGGCTCTAAAAATCTAGATCCTCTGAACTGCAGCAGGGCTACAAGGCTCCTGTGCTACCCTTTCTGCAGTGAAGTGACCTGTTGGAACATTTACAAATTGTTGATAAATCCTGGTGACTAACTCTGAAATGTGGGCCATGCTCAGAGGTGGGAATCTTCCCCTTCCAGCTTCTTCCCTGAAGCATACACCACGTTGCTTTTACACTACCACCCACATTGCCAGATGTGGGAGAACCCTATACTACGTTGCACCTAGTGCAGTATCTTTAGTGTTCTCCCATAACAAATGGACAAATTTGTTGAGTCCTAGCCCCTGTTTGGACACCAAGGGCTCCCTTGGGGGTCCTGTAGGTGCTGGAGCCCCTATTCATATGGATAGCAGACTCTTCTAACTGGACATTATCCCCTTATGGAAGTCAACCCCGAACTGGGACCCCTGTTAACCAGGGGTAGTTGGTTGCGGTGCCTATTCCATCTAGTCAGCTACCAGGTATGTTTCAGAAAAGATAAACCTTGCTTTAGCCATGAGACAAGCACCCACAACACTGTTAGGCAGTTCACAAGGTGGCGCTTGAAATCACAGGAATGTAGGTGGGATGGCCAAAAGAGAATCCTGTTACCTCTCTCCTGTTTGCTGGTGTTTTCACCTTTATCCCCTCCTCTATTCCCTCTTCCACCTGCCACCTCTTCATCCCTCCTCAGACCACTGAAGATGAGCTGGACACCCCCCTGCCACTTCTGTCCTCAGTCCTCTCCCCCCCCCCCCTTGCATGGTCTGGACTTCCTCACACTCCAATAGAACTGTGGCAAAAAGAAAGGGAATAAGGAAATGCTGAAGTGTGTTGTGGCTTATTTCAAACTGACTGTGTGTGACTGTAATGATCCTTTTTACTGGACTTTTTCCTGCACCCCTTCATTGCTCAAGGCAGTACTTGATGGTTTCCTCGATGACCATGGTCACTTATCTAGGAGCTGATAGCCACTTCCAGGAGGTACCCACTCTTCTGAAACTCTGCTGCATATCAGCATCTCTACTTTCCCTTTTTCTCATGTATATTATTGTTCCTTTGCAAAATTTATGTTTATGACCATCTATGCATACCACATTGCTACATTTTTTAGTATGCCTATTGTGGTATACTCTTCAGACTGTTGATGATATCTATGTTGATTGTTGTTTCATACATTTTGCCTTACTGCTGGGTTTAAGCTTCCTAACTTGCATTGCATTACCCTTTGAAGGGTTCTCACTGGTTTGTTATTTTAACCCACTGGTTTATCAATTACTTTACCATCCTTGCCCCTCCTATGCTCTAACAGGTGCCCCACTCCTTGAATACTCTTTTTGATCTTGCCAGACATGCTTCACTCAGTAACATTTGTACTGACGTTTCCTGCCATGGGTCCTACTGCCTTGCTGAGCTAGGATGGGGCAACCACCCTAACCATCCATGCCACCATAATCTGCCTTTCCTTTAAATGGTGGTACAGACAGGGACAGTTTTGAAGATCTCCTTCAGGAATGTCCAAGGTATTTATTCGCCTATCAAATGCAAACAGGTGCTTGCTCATCTGAAGCGGGATCACTGTGATATTGCACTACTCCAAGCTCCAAGAAATGCACCTTATGCCTGCTGAGACAAAGAAACTTAGGAGAGACTGGGTGGGCCGGGTACCGGACAGCTCATACACTACCAAATCTAGAAAGCTAGCCATTCTTGTTCATAAAAGACTCCCAGTGCAGGTACATGCTGTATCTTCCAGTACTGATGGCCGCTGGATAATGACCCGACTGCAAATAGATGATCAGATGTTATTGGTGGGCAACATCTATGCCCCTAATGAGGACTCAGGGTCCTTCGTCCCTGAAGATGCCCATGCTCTGACCACTTTTGGTGCCGCCAGTGATAGACTGCTCCATGGAGGGGACTTTATTGTGGTGTGAGATCCCATGTTGGATAAACTATGTTGCACCTCTACTGCCCCCACCAAATCCTGTGCCTGTCTTCATACTCTTGCATGGAAAGTTTGTCTAATCGACCCTTGGAGATCAATGTATTGCTTAGGCTGAGACTTTACAAGCCATTCTGCCAGGCACAATACGAGCACCAGAACAGACTTCTTTCTGCTACAGGACACTCTTTTACCTATGGTGCAAAATGTAACTATAGGGCCTATAGTCATATCTGACCATGCTTGTGTCCATTTAACATGGGTCATCTCCACAGCCCATACTCCTTCACCTAGATGGTGCTTAAACTCCTTCCTCTTGCAGGATAAAACCTTTTGAAATTGGCTTGCCACCGAAACTGAAACCGGTTCCACGTAAAGATAGCACCTTTATAATGGCGGTGACCAAAAATGGCCCATACAATGCAGCAAGACCACATACAGTACGGCGATCACTCTTTTTTCGGGGGGGGGTTTGCCCCCCACACCCCCCTACTAAATATACGAACTCTGGGAGGGATGCAACCTGGGGACTAGGGAACCTCCGGTTGCCAACATGGCACTTGCGGTTTTCCTGTGCTGTTTTCGGTTGTCGCTGTTATGAAGTTGCTATCTTGATGGGATACCATTGAAATCTATTTCAACCTCAATGACACCCCGGATGTGTCCACTTCAATGCTGTGGGATGCCTTCAAGGTCTTTGTGCAGGGGAGAATAATCAGCTATTCTGCCCACATTAAAAAGGAGCATCAAGCTGAAGTTGCACCCCCTGCAGGCTTTACTCAAGCAAAGAGAGAATGAGTACCACTCGGCTTCGGGTCCCCCCCCCCCCACACAGCTGTCCTGTGAAATTATGAAGCTCAAATACCAAGTTAACAAACTCATGCACACTGCAGCTAAAAAAAACATCCTGAGAACTGCTCATAATTATTGGGAATCGGGGGAGAGAAAGCTGGCCACTTATAAGCATATCAAACCAGAATGCATCACTCAGTAAGGCAAATCCTCAGTGTGAAAATATCACTCAATGAAACCTCACCAAAGAGGGTGGATATAAGCAAGGCCTTCCATGACATTTTTAGAGCTCTTTACCAATTCTGTTGGGAATCTTCAGCCCCAAGCCTTCATGATTTCCTGAAGGATGCCACCCTTCCATGTCTCACACCCCTGCAGCAGACAATCCTTGAAGCCCCTATCTCCTTGCAAGTGTAAGCCCCCTGCAAACCATGGTCTTACCTGCCACCATGCCACTCTGTCCTTCTCCTGCTCTTCTGGGTGTCTCCTGTATCCAGCCTGTATTTTTTCTGTGTCCCCAGGTCTTGTTTCTGCCCCTGGTGCCCCGCCATGCCGCCCAAATCTTAATCAGCCCTGCAGGGCCAAAAAAAACCAACTGATCTCCCGCTATGCTGTCTGCCCTCAGAGAAGCAGGGATTGTGTAGGCGTGAATGGCACTTTTGATCTGCCTCTGCTTCATTTTTTGGTCGTTTCAGGGAGTGTTCAGTTGGTCCCAGGATCCCCATCACCTAAGTGAGATCCAGTAACCATGGACAGGCTGCTGAGTGGCCACTCCCCATTAAAATTATGGGAGTTTCATGAGGTGTTCGATTGGGACTCATTAGCATATTTATGAGCCTGAGCCCCAATCATATTTAAATATTCATTGTGACCTGTCTGCCGTCAGGACAGATGTATCTCGGCTGTGGCCGAATAAGAAGGGAACTGTTATTTTAATATTGTAACTTGCTGCTTATGTGTTGGGGAAAGTGTGTTGCAGGGGGGAAGTATTTAAATTAAAATAAATGCTTTTTCCTGGCTGCAACCAGAAACATTGGGATTCAGAAAATCAGCCTGTCTGCTGCTGCATGTCAGGGAGCTTAAACACTGGCAGCAGTGACAGGAAAATGGACTGAGCAATTCAGCCAATCTGTGCAGCGAGAACAAGTACACAACCTGGGCTCAAGAACTGTGGGACATTGGGGCAAATATCTTCTATTCTCTGGCTGCACAGGACAATATTCAGGTCTGTACCTAATCTGCTAAAAGGACAGAGGGTTAAGCAGCCATTGCCAGCAGCACAGCCAATTGGAAATCCAGGAAAACATAGCCAAGACTTGTGGGACTTTCACAAAAGCTCATGGGTAAATGCCAAGTGCTCATGGGGACTTACAGGAACCTAATTCTAGGTGCCAAAACACCAGATCAACAGTGCATCGAGTAAGGTTCATGCATTATTCATTTCTGTGACTGACAGGTCCTCCAGCCAATTGGAGACCAATCATCCCATCACCACAATCAATCAGGAGCCTCGGGAAAGCCCTATAAGAGATAGTGTTTTACAGATTGAGAGCCAGATTCCAGCCTACAGATTTGAGTGGGCGCCCCCCACAGGGCCCGGGAGTTCCATCTAAGTCCCTCCATCCAGGAGGAGGTGTTTTGTTTTAGATAAAATTAAAGTAATTTAGTTAAGTTTAATCTGCTAGTTTGGAGGTTGCCAGATTGTCCTCCAGGTGCTAGCCCTCCCTCCCATGTCGGGGAAATATGTGGACCAAAGACCAGATGTCATCAAGCAGCAGTGAGAGCGCTGACCAGAACCTCAGTCATGAGAGGACTGACGATGCCAGGATGCCTTCTATAGCGGAGATCACCCATAGAGGACCTGTGTGAGTACCCTTGTACCCCTCGGGAGCAAAGGAGAAATATCTTGCAAGCTAACCTATGGGCTTGTCAGCCCTTGTAGTTCTGTGCCAAGAAAGAGGAAATAAGTAACCTGGGCCGACATGCCCTCTATCTACTTAATTGTGAGAAACCGTGAAAGTAATTAGTGTGGGCTGCTCTGCCTGAAGAGACTGTTACCTCTAGTAGTTGTTTCATTCGCACCTTGCCTGCTGCCCAGCTGGCCCATCGCAGGTGTATTTCTGAGACTGTGCTATGCAAAGTGCCACTGTTATTGGGGGTACCCAAGAGAGCCCAGACAGTATGCACTTGGGCAAAAATCATAAATGTGCTGATGTTTATCTGTACCCTTTATTTGGTCAAGATTGTCCTGTTGGAGCTGCCAGCCATAGTTACGTTGCCACTTCAAAGGACATGAGGCCCTAGAGTTGTTTGTGACTGAGCTTTACACCTGGAAATTGCATATTTCCACTTTGTCGAATTTTGTCTGAGACCGCAGACATGCTTGAGAAGTACTGGTATTTGAGTGTACTAGATGTGACAATATATATGTGCTGAATATTCAGGATTTGTGAATCCAAGATCTAGCCAAGGTAACCTGGACCAGTTGCCTTTTCTGGAATGTTCAGTCTGTGACATGCAGGGTAATCCCTGCCTTCTGCATGAGCAGGGCAACCCCTGCTACACTGCCAAAAGCAGGGCAATCCCTGCACCTCTAAAAAAGAATAGACAGCCATTGTTGTTCGTTTGTTTACCAAGTTAGCCCCTTCCTTTCAAATCAAAGCCAGCCAACTCAACCAGCTGCAACATACTCCAGGCCTGCAACATCCAGGACTTTGGTAACTTGTTACCCAGGGTATAGTGTGTGATTGCAGGGTTTCATCTGTATCTGGGACTGGTACCAGTGTGGGGATAATGGTATATGTAACACCATATTTAGTCAGCAGCTTATATGGCCAGGGCTCTGGGTATCATGTTTGGTCATTTACACTGTGAATGCCTTTTCAGTTATTTAATAACCACCCAGCTGGAGGGTTTCACCAGCACCAACCAACAAACCTGTGTACATTTTGTAAATAGAATCAGCATAACCTCTACTCCTTCTGTTTCCCCATCCTAACTCCTATGAGCCCCAAAATAAATCTGTTATTACTGTTTTTGCAAATCATTGTGTGTGAGCATATTATTAGAGAGAGTCATTAATTGCAAAATGTCTGAAATGTGGGGAAATGTCTATTGGGTCATATTTGGGGGTGGCAAATGGTATTTGTAGATTGTATAACATCTCAGGGGGTAATACCAGATAACAGCTAGCCCACGTAAAAGTATATTCTGAGTGGAGGCACTGCACAATTGTTTTGTAAGTTTTACAAACCCAACCCCCTCAGCCTAGCTTGTAGGTAGTAGGCAGGAGTGTAACTCTAGGAGTAGTGCTGCCTAGGGGTTACCTAGGAAATTGGGGCTGCTGTCAAGGCCCTTCGGAACTGGAAAACCCCAGGAATGGATGGCCTCCAAGTGGAGTTTTACCAAACCTTTCTCCACCTCCTGGATCGTAGGTTACTAGCTATCTACTCAGCATCGGGCAGCAAAGGACAACTTCTACCCTCAATGTCTGAGGCACTGGTAATGCTGATAACAAAGCCAGGGAAAGATCCCCACCTGTCAGCTGACTACCGTCTGCTCTCTTTGCTTAGTATGAATGTGAAATCCTTGCCAAGGTGCTCACCTCCAGACTTGAAGAGGTCATTCCCTATATTGTGGAACACCACTAGGCTGACTTTATGAAGTGCAGAATGGCCTCAGACAACCTCAGAGTGGTCATTGACATTATCTAGACTACTTCTCAGTAGACTGACCCAGTGCTTCTGCTCAGCATAGACACAGAAAAGCCCTTCAATTCTGTGGAATGAGAATACCTTTATCAGACGATGGCTGCTACGGGGTTTGGACCAAGCATTACCAGCTAGATTAAGCTCCTTTACTAAAAATCTCCAGGCTGCTCTCCTTACAAATGGCCTAATATCACCCCCTATTTCCCTTCATAGAGAAATCAGGCAGGGTTGCCCCATATCCCCCATATCATATCTTATAGCTACGGAACCTCTCCTGCGAAGGATTTGCCACACGCCTGAGGTTGCTAAGGTCATGATAGATAAACAAGACACTGGCACATGTGGTTGACCTACTTTTGCCTATCTCTAATCCAGCACCATCCCTCCCCCATGTTTTGCATATCCTCAATGAGTTTGGCAGCATCTCTGGATTAAGGGTAAACTGGTCCAAAACAGAGGCCATGCCCCTTAACACCTCCTGCTCGCCACTCCTATCTTAAACCTCAGTATAAAATGGTCTCCCAGACAGCTTAGATATCTTAGCATGACCCTTTCTGCTGACTTGAAACACCTGGTTGAGCTTAACATACACCCCCTTATAAAGGACTTGGAGTTGGATTTTCTCAGATGGAAACGACTCAACCTCACCTTAGGGGGTAAAATTGCTGCTTACAAAATGATGACTTTCCTGAAAATTATGTTTTGTCTCATCATCCTCCCCCTATGCATTCCGACAGCCATCTTTCACAGGTTAGAGCATCTGTTCAGCTCTTTCCTCTGGGATGGGCAGCGACCGCAGTCCAGTCAAGCCAAGATGTGGGCCCCTGTCAAGAAAGGAGGTTGGGGAGTGCCATAGCTATGGGCGTATCACCAAGCTATAGGCATCAGGCAAAACCTCTGGTGGCTTCTACCTATATCACCCCTACCCCACTCTGGCTCTTCCTAGATGGTCATGCCTTTTCTGCCCTCCTCTGGAGAGGAGGCCCACGATTGGGTGGAGCACTTGATGTCATTATCTTCCCAACCCCCGCATTTGCCAAGGCAACCTGGACCACTATGCTTTACCTCAATGGATCTGCAGAGCCTTTTCTTGGCAAATGGGAGCCACTCTGGGGAAACCAATACATCATGGTGGAAGGTAAGCCCCTGAAGCAGTGGTCCTGGATAGAGACAGGCATGCTCGAAGTGGGGGATGTGATGTACCCTGCATCCAACACCTTGCACACTTTTCAAACTCTTGCTACCACATGTGGTCTCCCACATACAGACTTCTGGAAGTACCTCCAGATCAGACTTCATCAGAAAACAGTCAGTGGTGACTCACCCTGCACTCCCTTCTGACCCTGTGGGAGACCCACCCCCAGGGAATTGGCATATGGATTTACCAGTTTTTATTAGCACCTTATTGCCCTCACCTCCACAAGCAAAAGACAGCTTGGGAAGAATGCCATCTCATGTTCCTCACAGATAAAGAGTGAGAAGTGATTCTAAGTAGAGCACACACCAGCGTAAGAGACCACCGCTACCAACTTATACAAAAAAGGTTTTGCATCAGTGGTACCACACTCCAGAGGCTCTCCACAAAATTGGCTTTTTGAAAATATCCGATTGTTGGAGATGTCACTCAGATATATTATCTCTGACATTTGGTCCTGCCCATCCCTCTCCCAGTTTTGGACTCAAGTGCTCTGTGAACACACCCTGTCAGTACCATTGCCACAGAACTCCAGACTCTGGCTATTGGTAGATGTGATGGTGGCTGCCCATCTTTCTAACCTTAAAAGGGCATGGCTTACTATAGTAGCACTTGAAGCCAAGTGGCAAATCCATAGTAGCACTTGAAGCCAAGCAGCAAATGCATGTAAAATGGAGATTGAATGTTCTTTCTTCCCTCACTGAATGGGTATCTGCCCTGACTAAATCTGTGAAGCTTGATAGATTGTGTGACCTACAAATTCTCACTCAACCCAAACAACAGGCTGAAAAGTTCCAATCTCTTAGATGCTATGTCTTTTTTATTTATTCATCCAAAAAGTTTCACTGTTGCTCTTATATTAGCTTTTTTATGTAACGTTTCAGAACCAAAATTGTTCTTTATTCAGACTATGAGCTTTACATTTTACCCATAAAGGTCTCCATTCTAAAAATACATAAAAAACATAGTGGCCCTGATATTCAAAGGGTTGCGCCATCGCAACACACTGATAATCTTGACGCGATATTCAAATAGGATTGTTACCTGGCTACAAATCCCGATCATGAGCATAAGTAATGTATGCAGCACAGGGGGGGGCATGCCATGCATACCTGCATATCCCGATATTCAGCGCAGGATGTGCTGAGTCCATGCATGCTCAACCATTACTTGCGCCGCACACAGGTGAGCCAAAAAAAAAAAAGGAACAACGGCTGTCCACCCACAGGTGAGCTGCCATATTGCAGGGTGCAACACAGCATCTGCCACCTGTGGGTGGACACCCGAGCTCCGGTGGCACCTCCATGGCAGTGTTCCCCCCCCATGCCCAATCACAGGCATCTGTTCAAAATAATACCGTCAGCCCAATCGCGGGCATTATTAAAAATAAAATAACGTCCTATCTCCCTGGTGGTCCAGTGGACCGCTGTCAGCCCGATCACGGGCATTAGTAAAAATAAAACAAAGTCCTATATCCTGGTGGTCCAGTGGACTGCTCGCAGCCCGATCGCGGGCATTTGTATTAAAAAAAATGAAGTCCAATATCCCTGGTGGTCCAGCGGTACCCCCTTCCCCACCTGCTCACTGAGCCCCTCCGCCCCACTCCCCCCCGGGTCAGCGGCGGGTGGCAGCACCCCACCCGCCTGCAGCCATGCCACCCACCAACTGACACTGTAGGTAGGGCTGTACACCCATTGTCCACAGCGTGAGCCAATGGGCATGCAGCTCATACCATGCTACATAGTCCAGATATGTGAATGGATCCATTCACATATCTGAATGTGTAGTAATGGTACTTGTGCACTCCCATTGGCTCACGCCAGACCAATGGGCGACAGCCCTACCTATGGTGTCAGTCGGCGGGCTGCTGGGCAGCAGGTGGTGGGTGCCACCACCCACCGCTGACCGGGGAGCGGGCGGTGGGGTTTGGTGGGCAGCTGGGGGAGGGTACCCGACCTTTCACCAGGATATTGGACTTCATTTTTTTACTACAAATGCCCATGATCGCTGCTGAGTGGTCCACTGGACCAGCAGGGATATTGGACTTTATGTTATTAATATAAATGCCCGCAATCGCGCTGCGAGCAGTCCACTAGACCACCAGGGATATAGGACATTGTTTTATTATTACAAATGCCTGCGATCGGGCTGACAGCGGTCCACTGGACCACCAGGGATATAGGACGTGATTTTATTATTACAAATGCCCATGATCGGGCTGCTAGTGGTCCACTGGACCACCAGGGATATAGGACGTTGTTTTATTATTACAAATGCCCACGATCGGGCTGCAAGCAGTCCACTGGACCACCAGGGATATAGGATGTGATTTATTTTTACTTAAGTCCATGATCGGGCTGTGGGGCACATTGCCGCGCTGTGCAGTGGGCGTCGGTCCCCGACGGCTGCTGCCTGGCAAGCGCAGGTGCAAGTCGCCGAGGATCGCACACCTGCATGCAGAGGCCATAATGACATGCAAATGGCCCCATTTGTGCCTTGCATACATTATGGCCCCATTTGCATGTGCACTTTTGAATATTGCAGTTTTGCGCATGGTGCAATGGAACTTGCACTAGGCATCCCGGCTCCGCTCTGGCCGCGGCCGCTGGTGCGGTGCCACTGCCATGCGCGCGGGTGGCCGGGTGCGACTGTTCAATGATGCTGTGCCATGGCACAGCTCCGTTGAATATGGCCCAGTCAACGCCCGCGCAGCTGGTTGCATCATGTTTATTAGCCACAGCCATGTAGTTCTGAATATCTGAAGCCAATGAATATTATATTTCCATCTCTTAATATTCATATACAAATTAATCTTGATAGACTGTCACACCTGGCACGGCATAAACTTGCTCAGTTTAGGAGTATTTGGGGCCCATTTTTGCATGTGTTAAAACTGCCATACCACTAGACAAATCTGTGCAGTGCAGGGTGATAATTATTAGTCTGTTGCATGGAAAAGTGCTTTGGATCTATGCTGTTTCCTTTTTACAAAAGCTATAATGTTATTCACTGACTGTGTACTGGTGCATTTATAGTTTCTGTACCATTGTAGTAGTCACTCATTATTCTGTTCTCTACTCACTATTGTTGCTGGATGTTATGCCTGTCTGTTTAAATGTTTAATTGCCTTACTGTTTCTAGCAATTTTCCTACTTCGTGATTAAAGTTGTACATCCATGGGGCTTGCCCTGGCCAGGATGCTACACTGTTGTTTGATTTTTGTTCTTTCTCTGTTAAGAGAAACAAACAAAAAAAAAGACAGTATATGATGGCACTCATCCTTGTTCAGCAAAATAAATTGCAGGAAGCTTGGGAGGGCCTATACCATGTGGTTAGTAAGGTAAACAAGGTAACTTATGTTGTAGACCTGCCTGACAGGAGTTGCAGACAGAGGCTGGACCACATAAACATGATGAAGCCAAATCATGACAGAGTGGAAATGGTCCTGATTGTGTGTAGCCACCCAGAAGAAAGTGATGTGAACTCATTAGTGAATCTTCTTGGCAAACTCCAAGGAGAATCCACTGGACGCTTATGAAACCAGGCAATTTTGCTCACATACCTTTCCAGTATAAAAATAAAAAAACATAAAAATAAATAAATTTGAAATAAATGAATCCTCTGGGGATGTCATCACCTTCTTGGAGCAGCTGACACTGGGAAACAAGGGGAAATTTGTGGAGGTTGGGTTGAAAATGATGTCAGGAAACATTTTTCATGTCATGGGTAGTAGAGAAGTAAAACAGACTGCCCAATGAGATAGTCAATGCTAAAGCAGGGGTGAACTTCAAACATTAATTGGAAAGGTATACCTCCTAGCTGTACAATCTTTCCATTCTTTTGAGGACTTCACCTTCCTCTTTCCTGCCCATCTAACCTAAAACTAGCTGTGATGTTGCGTGCCCAATGTCATCTCCCTTGTGTGTTGCTCTCTTTTTCTGTAACATTACCCTTATTGAATACTCTGAATGTCATGTTGATGTCTCCTCAGACAAGGTAGCATGAAACATTATCTCTGTCTTACACTGTCATGATCTCATTCAGCAAGTTGAATGCCCTACTCCCACACATGGTCACACCCTTTATCTGGTGATTACTAAAAAAGTACCAAAGAACACATGGTCATACGAAAATACCAGACACGTGCATTTACATGTATGTTCCGAGTTGAAAACCCTCAATGGGTGGGACAATACTGCAGAGCCTGCAGTGAATGGGCAGTATACTTTCAAGCTTAAAAGGATTAGTCTTTACAGTACATATCTGGAGGACCACTGAATATATAAATGATTGCACCTACAACAATCTCCAGCATTTGATAACTGAAGAGAAGACTAAAACTCTGTATATGGAGAGAGGAAAAGTTGGAGCATAGTATAGGCACCAATGTTTGCGTCACTGAGGCTAGCTCATTAAATAAAAAACATTTGAGGAGTGCCACTTTCCAGGTCTAGTGTACACCGTTAAATCTATAGGCTATCTATCTAGGTCTGAGTACCCACAGTATTTCCTAATGCCAAAAACGTGCAATTCCTAAATCTTACACTAACCCTTGTTAAACCAACCTCTCCATGATCATAGCCCTCACTCCTCATCTCTTGCATCTTACACATTGACTCTTTCCTTCCCAACCCATCTTTTGAGATTGTCTCCCTTGAAACTACAATATTCTTTCCTGCACACTTGATTACCTCACTCCACTGAAGTTATACACAACCCCTAGAATCACCTGGTTTCCGTGGTTCACACTGAGGTCAATGTCTTGATACAAAGTGGTGCTCCCCTAAACTGACTATCCACCACAATCTGTGGAAATTCCACCCTGCTAACACCTGCAAAAGTTTCCTTAAGTCCACCAAATTAGATTTATATTTTAAAATGATATCTGATGATGCTAAAAATGCACAAACTATATTTTGGACTATAAATCAAATCCCTCAACCACCAATCCCTTCCCCCGCCCTTCTGTCACCTTCATCCCCATTAAATGTGAACAGTTTTCTCAGTTCTTCATATCAGCAATCACCCACATTCACAACACCACTACCCAGACTGGTGCAGATGATGACTTCCTCATCTTTCCCTGTGCCTCACATGCACAATCTCCTCTTTTTTGTGTTACTGTAGGTTTCTACTTAGACTTCACTATCGGCTATTGCTGACATAATTTTGTTTGATTAAAAAGACTTCATGTAGCCTTCATCCTAGCCCTGTGAATTTCTTATCTGATTCCCTCCATACTGCAGATTCCTGTATTACAGCCATTAGAAAGAATTCCATCTCTAGCGGAATTGTTCACAACCTCTAGGTTCAAGGCTCAAATTTACTGTTGAAGTACATATAAAACAAGTTGTTACATACTAATTTATACTGACAATACAAAATCATACATACATATTCATAGTCACAAATACATATCCAAATTACATAAGATAATTCCATCATCCTTATTGCACAATACCCACTACATACTACACACAGTGCCACTATACTTAAACTTATATCATTGGAATTTACACATTATCTTATATGCAAAGTTTGCCAAGGCAAATATTTGAGTGTCATTTCTTTTGGTTAGTATCAAAGATGGTATAACTTTTATCAGAAACATCTAGCCCTGTTTTAAAAATAGGGTATAAAAGCTTGTTCCTTTCTTCTGATAGATTAGGACAGTCCCACATTAAATGTAAAGAAGTAAGTCTAACATCTGGATCACATAAGCATGAGGCATAGGTAGTTTCAACATTGTTTGGTTTCCATATGTTACCAAACAGATCAAACCTTAATTTAGTTAGTGCTTTCCTATGATTAGCATTGTCACAATACGCAAGATATTTTTCTTTACTAAACAACTGTTTTGTTCATTTTAAGGTTGTATATCTACCGGAGTCTCAAAATGTTACCTAAATCTGCCTGAATAGCGATATCTGTACTTCTCCCCACTCCTAAGCTGGAGAAGGCTACATAATCTGTTGCTGGATTTAGCAATATGTCATTAGTTAAGCCCATCCTGTTGAATTCTTGATTTAGCTTTGTAAACCAACAATGCTGATTGTTTACCACACTATTTTGCATATCTCTTCTACAGTAAGTTAACAGACTATCAGAAGATGCATTCATTACTTTTACAGCATAAGAAAGGTTTCTTTTTAATATTTTGGTTCTAACTGTTAAGGTTCCAGTTTCAGCTCAAACTGCACTGTTCATCACATATTGGGGGAGTCCTAATATATTTTTTTTAAAAAGATGCTTGTAGAGATTCAAGATCTTTAGTTTTAACATATAAACTCCACACTTCTGCTCCATAAAGAACTTTTGTGTTGATTTTTACATCAAAACACCTATAAAGGGCTAAAAAAAGAGTCTTTTGCAAAATATCTGGTAAACCTATTAAGGCCTAACATACTACTCTTAACATTCTCTTTAATGTGTGTTATCTGTACATTCCAGCTTAAATCTCTACTAAAGATAACTCCCAGATATTGAAAGTCCTTTACTTCCTCTATCTCTATTCCATTAATACTCCATGGTTCTAATATTTTCTTTTGTGACCCAAAGGTCACGATCTTTGTTTTTTCTATATTTAGTGACAGTTTCAGTTTCTCCAAACTTTGCTTCACTGAACCTAATGCCCTGTTCAATCTTAGTGGTGTTTATGCCAAAATAATGGCATCGTCCGCGCATACAAAACTATCTTTACTGAGACTTGGCTAATTTTTTTGGGGAAGTGTCAGTTTTGGAGATCTTCTCCACTAGTGTTTCAATTAAATATTGAAGAGAGTAGGTGCTAACAAGCACCCTTGTTTGACCCCTGAGTTTGCATCAATTTGATCTGTTAATGCTCCATTCTTCCCATACCTAACCCTTAATTTTGTGTTATTATGCAATAAGATCAACATTCCTAATAAATTATATTCAGTACCTTTTGATTTTAATATATTGCTCAAAATATCTCTGTTAACTGAATCAAAGGCAGCTCATATCTATGAAGGCTGCATAAATTTTCTTTTTCTTTTGTTTAAAATATTTATGTAAAATGTAATTCAGTACAAATATGTGGTCTAGTGTGAACCTCCCTTTGCAGAACCCTGCTTGGAATGTAGATATTATCTTCTTTTCCTCTATCCAACACTGCAGTCTGTCCAGTGAAATTCTGGAAAATATCTTCAGAGATACACTCAGTAGGGTAATAGGTTGGTAGTTCAGTGGTATATTAATAGCCCCCTTTTGATGGAGAGGAATAATTATTCCTGTTTTCCAATGCTCAGGAATTGTTTTGCTTCTAAAGATGAATTCAGACAGAGGTAACAACAGATCTGCCCACCAATTTGGATCTGCCTGGAACACTTCCACTCTAAGGTTATATATTCCTGGGGCTTTATTGAGTTTCTGTGCAAGTATTGCATGTACTATTTCTTGTTTTGAAATTCCCCAGTCACTAATGTTTGTAACTCCATACCCAAGGGGCATTAAATATTTAGTTCTTGTACATGGATTACCAAAAACCTTTTTATAGTGGGAATACCAGTTCTCACCAGATATAACTGCTTCTATATTAAATCTATTTTTATCCATACCAAAAGCCGCTACATTCCAAAACAGCACATTATCTTTGTTCATAATTGCTTCCTGCATATCAATCCACATGCCTTTATGAAACTTTGCTTTTTTCACTTTTATCATTTCCTTATATTCAGATTTAAGATGCTTCATTGCAATTCTATCTTGTAAAAAAATAAATTTCCTGATACGTCTCCCAACTTTGGAAATTAATTTTTGCATGTTAATACAGTCAAAGTCATACCATCTTTCTTTTCTGACCCATATTGGGAATCTTGGATCTCGTTTCTCTAGAGAAGAATGTGAAATAATTTCCAGTAATTCATTGTAAAGTCCCCATACTACTTCTGGTGAGCTGATGTCAGAGCCTAATATACAATTACTTTTAAGGACACTAAGGGTTTCTAGCTGCAGGGTTCTTTGAATTCTGTCCACCATTTGATTTGTCCACTTTATTTTCTTAGAATTACATATCACCATATTTTCATCTGGGACAGCAGTATTTCCATAGTCTATATCTTTACTCAAATCCCAGCTCCCCTTTAAAAGAATTTTAAGGAGTCTATGATCACTTTCCCATTGATCCAGGACTTCCAACTGGTTAACACTAGCTAGGGAAAAAACATCCACCATAGTATAATCAATAACACTGCCCCAATTTAGACAGGAAAAGGTCTTATTGCCATTCTCATCTCCTTGACATCTACCATTCACAATTCTTAAATTCAGTGAATTCAGGCAGTCTAATAGTTTATATCCTGGTACATTTACCTTAGGGTTCACTGAGGCTCTAATAGGGATACCCATAATATCATCAAGATTCCAGGAATTCCCTTTACATTCTGGCTGACTACCTGTTCTAGTGTTAAAGTCACCAACTACTAAAATCAATATACCTGGATTCTGTGCCTGGAGAGAAAATATTATTTCTTCCAGTCTCTGGAGATTGTTGATTATAGGGAATTTTTTTGAATGGGGTGGAATATAAATGTTAATCAATATGCATGGGGGGAAACTCTTTCTGGAAATTTCTATACATAAAATATCATACTTACAATCTCTAAATATACATTTGGCTTTTATACCTTTGTCAACCTTTATCAAGGTGCAGACTCCACCCACAGCCCACCTAAACTTACTTGACTTCTTTGCAGGAATATCCCAAGAATAAAATCCTTCAATTGGGGAGGCCTCAACATTTATGGCCCAAGTCTCTTGAAATATAATCAAGGAATGAGATGCCAGAAATTTTGTACAACCAACATCCCTAAGCTTGCTCGCAATTTCAGCAATGTTCCAGCTGAGAATATCAAGTTCAAGGACTTGGGTTTCCACTATGTTTGGTTCCCTCCACTGATTCACCTAGAGTATCCTCACCGGATCCACGACAGGAGACCAACAAAAATGTTGTTGAATGCCCCATCAGTGACACTGGCAGGCCGACCACATTCTGCAGTTGGCTGCCGGTTCACTATTTGTATCTTTGTTTTCTTTGGGGGGCTTCACCCCAGACCCCTCATGTGAGAGCCTTGCCCCGCACCCCCACATAATTCTCAACTCCAATCGGAGCTGATTGGGGTGCAGAACCCCGAGAGACAGCACCAGGTTCCAGTGGGTCTCCCACCATGGCTAGGTGCTGTCGTCACTGTGGAGGACCTTGCTGGTGAAATGTCGCTGTGGGGGGATAACCATCCTCACCAGCTGAATTAGGTTGGCTGAGTGTGCTGATATAAACTTCTGACGCAGAGTGTGAGTAAGTGTTTAATATGTGTGTCATGTCTCCTGAACTTTCTAAAATTATACTAGTATTAATTCTCACCCCTTTCTGTAGTCTCCTTCATATATTTCTTCTAATTTCTTGATTCAACACGTTATCATTGGGAATCAGTGCATGCATTACCTCTGAGGGAACCATATAGTTTGTAATTCTTTGCTGGAGTTTTGGGGCTGCCTTTCTTTTTACATCCTCCTTTTGTCTTGTTTCCCTCTTACTCTTTAATTGAGTTTTCTCCTGCGATCTCGCCTCTTCTACCCTAATAGTTGTCTCAGCTTTAATTCCCAGGATACCCAGATCAATTTTTAGTGAAATCATTTTTTGTCTTATTGAGCTAGATTTTGTTACCAGACATATCCATCCCTTTTCTTTCCCTGCCTTATATCTGTAAGATGAACTAATATCTGTCCATGCAAGCTTGTTTCCCAGTACTCCTTTACAAACATTATAAACTGCCAATTTGAGAGTGATAGGGTTTTCATTTCTGGCTTTAGGGAGGCCGTTAAAAAAGATAATGGGAACAATCAGGCCCTTTTCTATCAAAACTTCTTTGTTTTTAATATCAGCTTCCCCTTTGTTTGCCTCACTCCCACCTATATCGTAATGATGGTGGTTATTGGGTTCTGGTATTTCCTTATTTGTAGGGGCTCTCTCCTCCAGCCCAGTGATAAGATATCTTTTCTGTACCCCATCCTCCTTTAATAATAAGATATCCTGGATCACTTCCTTGGAGCTATATTGGGGAGGCTTAGCTTTATTTTTCCCTTTTTTAGGTTTACTATGTTGTGGTTCATAGCCCTTATTCCTCTTCTGGGTATTTCTCTTATTCATTTTCTTTCTTTTTTTTTTGATTATTTATTTGTAGTTCCATGGCTGGGGGGAGATTGTGCTTTTTGATCCTCCCCATCTGGTCAGCTGGTCTGGCTACCACCGCAGTCCTTGGCAAAGCTCTGACCTCCCCATCACTACCCTTCCCTGGTCACTTCATGGCAGGTACGTACCCCATTACCACGGAGACCAGAAGGGTGGACCCAGGAGGGAGCTGACTTGCATGGGACCATGATGGCACTGGCGAGCAGCCTTCATGCTGCCAGGGATTTTTTTTCTTGGAGTGGTTCCCTTGCTGGAGGAGGCGTGCAATGATGCCAATGGATGGAGCATGCACGCTTCGGTATGTGCTCTTCCCAGTGTCTACCTCCTCCTGCCCCTTACTTCTGCAGCATTGGTGGTGTTGCCTCCCAGCTTCCACCAGGGGGAAGCCATGTGCCGACTGCTGGTGTTCCCCCCTCCCTGGAGAAGGAGAGCAGTCCTCCAGATACTCGATCCTTCTTCAACCCTGCCAACCTCTGACAACCCGCGCTTGTTCCCAAACCTGGGTCACCAGTGTAGTGTGAGGTGTGGCCTCCAGTGCCTCAACCCTCAGCACCACTGGGCCAGCTACTCTTATGTATTTTCAGTTCATCCACTAGCTTACCTATCTCCTCTACTTCCTTATTTCCTATTTCTTCTGAGGTTTGACAATTTGGTTTGGGGCTTTTTTCAGCATTACCAACTTTCATGGGGGCTACTTTGTTCACCATTTCCCCTCTTAATAGGTTATTTGTAGAAGATGTTAAATTAATTAACATATCATTGTTAAGAAGGATCCCATTCCGTATCTCTTTAAGGAGCTCAACTATAGAGTCATCATCCTTGCAGGGTACACTGTTAGTGGCAGATTTCCCTTTCTTTTCCTTCAAGTTCTTTTTCCCTAGTTTCTTTTTCTTTTTCCCTGCCATCTTCTGCTCAGATGTACCAGAAACATTAACTGGTAGATATACTTGGTGTTCAGTATTTATTCTCTGTGTGTATGGTGTCAGGAAAGCATCAAATTCCTTGAGAAATGACTTATTAGTTCTACTAGAAATACTATGGGCTTCTTCCCTAGCTTCCTTCTCTTTACTTACTGAATTTCCTGTTGCCAGAACTACTTTATCACTGAAAGCATCAGGAGCTTCATCTACTATACTAAACTTTTCCCCTTCCATTTCTAGAGTTTGTTGAAACTTAGATCTCTTGTCTTGAATACTAATGTGAGTGTTACTATCACTCTGATTGGAAAGATCATTCTTGTTTTCTAATAGTCTAATAGTTTTCAATACAGGAAGTTCACTAGCTACACTGAGATCAAAATCCACAGGATTTTCTTTCTCACTATTTCTAATAAGTTGTATTGGGGAGGAGCTAAGTGCAGGGAAAGATAAACTGAATTCTTACCACATCGCGTTTTCCCACCAAATCTATTTGGGAACCTGGGGGCAAAATATAACTAGTAATCTTCTTGTTCCCAGAACCAGGATTAGCAGTTATAGTAGCCTTGTTTCCCTTCCTTTTTAATAAATTAACTTTCAGTTGACCCTTTCTTTTTGTTATTTGGTGGCTTAATAATATCTCCTGGGGGATTTCTAAGTGCTTGTCTAGTCATCATTTCTTATGTTTCACAACCTTAAACTCAATAGGACATACATGTACCAAATTTATTATTATGGGGTATAAACCAGTATACTGCAAATGTACTAATGAGATGTTTCCAACTTCAGGGTTAAATAAATAAAGGAAGATAGGGCTAAAGGGTCCGTTGTGCTAGACCAGCAACTTGTTCACAGTTCAAGATCAATACACATACACTGGTTTCAATCAGAATGTCTGTCCAGAAAATCACATCAAAGATAAATAGGCAAAATTCTAGAAGTTCCTTCTTCCACAGACACCAAAATTGTCCAATATATAACTCTTTAAAATTGAGAAGTCCTAATATTTCAAAATGACTTCTTGACTTCTTTAGAGTATATTAAGGCACTTTGCAATGCAAGCTTCTTTGAATAAAACCTCTGTCAACCAATGCCAGTAGAAGCAGGCAGGAGCAGGTAAAGTTTCCAAAAAATAAAAAGTTGTTTCTCAATGAAGTCTGTTCCTTCCACTAAAAGATGGATCAAACAAATATTAGTTTTATTTTCTGGTTACAAGTTAATGAATTCATTAATTAAATTAAACCCCTATTTCATACTGGAGGAATTCACTAAATTCACCAGAGTCAATTTTCTAAATTACGAAGTAACAATAAAACACTGCCGCATATTAAAACTTCCCATCTACCATAATTCTACCGTAAACCAAGGCAGTATGTCACCAAAAAGAAGGGATTTTACCTAATTTTATGCAACAGGAATCTTTCCAAGCAGCTGGCAAAGTACCTATGCAGCACCAGTTTTGCGATGTTATCTGTTGAACTGTTTTAACTTTCTAATGGCCCACTACCCAACAGTTATTTAGCAGGCAGCAATAATGTACCAAACAAAACTCTATTCACAGTGCAAAACAGGGTATAGCTTCCACAACTGGTCCATACAGAATGAGAGGGGAAAAATTTAACAGAACGGCTTGGAACAGACTACAATTCGTATCTTCCCACATCCTTTTACCAAAGCGCTGGCAGCATGCCCTGTCTGTACACCAAAAAGTTGGCAAGTGAATCACAGAACACCATGAATGTGCTTTAGTACAGACTAGACACGTGGTGTAATAGTGTGAAAAATAAAAATAAAAAAAGTTTATAACCTACGTCGTAAAACCTATTGCCTTTATAGGGCAAATGCCAAAAGAAAGTATTTAACCATGGAGCTCCTTAGTAGTTAAAATCAATAAATAATAAAAACAGACATCAGGCCTTACAAGTAAAAACTTCAGCACATGGGTCAATGCACAATGCACAAAAAGAAAAACAACACAACTGCGTAGCTAAATAAAGTTTTTAAATCTTTAAAAAAAAATCAATAAAACAACATACAGGTTAAAACATAAATTTATTCATATACAGAAAGAGAAATTAGAATATTAGGGGATGCTAGCAACACTGAAGCAGAAAAAGAGAACGAAGGACTGGAAAAAATATCAGAGCAGAGGCAGAAAAGTATTTAAATAAATAATATCTAGAGTTCAGGCTTAGGGATCACCACACAACACCGTTTTCTTTCACCCTTTGCCTTTTTCCATAATCTCTGTATTTCCTATGACCTTCTTCATCTGTCCAAGCAGACTATATTCCATAGCACTTAGATATTGATTAATTATTTTCCTCAATAATAAATTTAGTGTTCTCCAGTGTTCTCCAGGAGTTCTTCTGAGTTCTCTATCCATTCTTTATTCATTTAAATCTTTAGAATTTTTCCCCTGCTTGTTTGCCAAGACCACACTACATCCACGTCTATTCTCTGGCTTCTCACCCCCATGTGGTGCTGTAACTCTCTTCCTCCTGGTGTGGCTCACCCACTGCTGAGACTCTGAGGCCTGTAAGGGAAAGAAAAACAAAACAGGAGAACAGGCGAGGCAATTCTGTGGCACAAGAACTTCTGGAAAAGGGCTAGAACTCAGAAACAAAATTAAGGCAATGGTGGTATACCTTTTGTAGACCGTCAATAAGTGTTTCTAGCTCTCTGCTTTGTTCAGCTACTGAACCAGCATGCAGCCACTCTCAGCAACAGCAACCATTGGCATCTGGCTCCAGAATGATATTAGCCCCTCAGTTCTGACTATTGTTCACAACCTCTAAGAAACTATTACTTTCTCTGCACTCTCAAAAAGCCTTCCTTTAATCCTAACTTACTGTCCAACTACTGTATTGCCTATCGTCAACCTTCCCTTCATTAGCAAGGTACTAGAGAAGGTTGTCCTCTTTCAGCAAGCCACACACCTCATAATACCAGATTGCTTCACAAGTGCCAGTCTGAGGTTTGCCCTGGTCACAGCATCAAGGCTCCTCTGGTCTCAGTGGTCAGGGATTTAATCATCTCTCATAGAAGGATATTTCTTCTTGCTCATTTTTCTTGACCTAAGCTTTGATTTTCACATTGTCTTTCACTCATTCCTTCTTGACTGCCTTTCCAGTCACATCAGTCCCTCTGGAACCACCCTGATCTTGTCTGAATCTTATCTATCATTACTTTTTTATTGCTCCTCTCCTGAGCCACTATCATTTGATGCTCCACATGACTATTCTGAGCCCACTGCTTTTTTCTGTCTACCTTCTGCCACTCAGACACCTGATCTCACAATTCATTATCACATTTGATTCCTTCCAGGACTCTGCACTGTCTTCTTTGTCCACCTGTTTCTTGTATGCATTGGTACCAAGCTAAGAGCTAGCTTCTCTCCTCTCAGTGTTGCAAAATCAGAAGTCCTACTCCAGTGTAGAAAATCTATCATAAAGTACAGTGCTTTCTCTTCTTTTCAGCACTTTGTTTTTGATCCCACTCTTGGAATCACTGTCAGAAATATGGATGTCTACCTTGGTCCTGAACTTTTATTTAAAAAGTACATCAACCATATCTGTAATATCTCCTTCCTTCACCTTGGCAAGATTGCCACAATCTGATCCTATCTTGACTCCTCCTCAACTCACGCTTTGATTCATCACTTCCCTCATTACCTACTGTAACTCCCTCTTGGCAGGCCTTCCTAGCTTTCCAATCTGAGTTTTGCAGTGTTCAAAATGCTTCAGCATGGTTCATTCTTCAGACATCTCAGCAATGATCATATCACTGCAATACACTGTGGCCTCCATTGACCTCTTCTTCCACAACACATGCAGTACAAAGTCACAGTTCTCTTATTTGTAGTGTATTAAAGCAGCAGTGCAACAAAAAAAGTTATTCCAAAAAGCTAATTTTCTGCTATGGTTATAAAAAATATTGGCAGAACTGTTGATTTGCATTTTCTGGATGCTTCCTATTCTGTATATTGTACATCTACACTTTTGTCAGGACTCTTATCCTCTTCAGGGCCTCAGTAATATTTCTATGCAAAAATGATTTGCCATCTTTTTTTCTTGAGAAATAATTACTTTCAAATGTTCATAAAATTCTTAAATGATAATGAAAACTAAAACTTTCACCACCAAAATAAACTGGAAGACATCTGGCATCAGTTAGGAAGAAAACAGGTGAGGTCAAATTTTAAACCATTTTCATTGCACTGCTGCTTTAAGGTGAGCAGCACAACTAACATGGTGCTGGGGAGTATCAGAAGGGATTTGTAAGTACAGTATATCAGAGGAAGTAATCATTCCACTCTATCAGACATTTCTCAGGACACATCTGGAGTACTGTATGTAGGTGTGATCTCCTTATCTGAGAAGGGATTTACTGGATAAAAATAGGACAAAAGAAGGCACAAGGCCCATCTAGATTGTCCTCCTACAACAGTGGGATATTAAACAGATTATTGAGCAAGTAGCCATGAATCAAGCCTAAATTTAAAGGAATCAAAGTTATCTGCCTCTATAATAGTGTGAGGCACAGAGTGCCAGCATTTTGCTCCTCTTACTGTATATTGAAGAAAGTAGCATATTTGTTGTTATTAGCCCACTCAATTTTTAATTGCTTGGTGTGTAATCTTCCCACAATTCTCTTGTTAGCTGGTGATAGCCCACATGTGTTAAGCAGCATAGGGCTATGGACCAGCTTGTACATAAGTAGCAAATCTCCCTTTTGCCTTCTCACTGACAATGGATAAAGCTTTGTCTCCCTAAGTCTAGTCTCATAACATTTATTTCTTAGTCTGGGGATGGATTTAGTTAATCTCCTTTAAACTCACTTGAGATGATTTATATCAGTTTTGAGGTAAGGGCTCCGGAAGGGAGAACTGTAGTCCAGATGCGGTCTGATGTAAGCTCTATACAAGGGTACTAAGTAATGTTCCGATTTGCTAATAAAGGTTTTTTTGATTTGTCTCATAATTATGTTAGCTGTTTGGACCACTTTACTACAATGGTCGCTATATGACAGTTTATTATTGACCAAAATACCAAGATCTCGTTCACAATTTGATGATTCCAGTTCTTGCCTGTTTGGGTAATATTTGTGAAATGGATTATTCCTACCAAAATGTAAAAACTTACATTTATCGATGTTAAAGAACATTGAGTTTTCTTTGGCCATTTTTCAATGGAATACAGATCTTGTTCGAGAAGTTTGAAATTGACTAGGGTGTCAACTCTACCACCAACTTTTGTGTCATCTGCAAACTTTGATAGATAATTATTAGAATTGATATCCATATCATAAATAAAGAGATTAAACAGAACAGGACCCCTGTGGGACTCCACTCGTGACAGCACCAGAAAAGGATACTGCCCCATTAACTCTAACAGATTGGGTATGATTAAGTAACCATTGAGATATCCAGTTAAATAATCGAGAAGAAATTCTCAAGTTATGAAGTTTATTGATTAGCAAGGAGTGTGACACGTGATCAAACACCTTACTGAAATCAAACAATAATACATCTGCTGGAATGTTGTTATCCATTAACTTAGTAATCTTTTGATAGAATGATATGAGATTAGTTGCACATGAAAAACCAGATTTAAAACTGTGTTGAGATATATCATGAATATCAAGTTGTTCCAATGCATTCTCCAGTCTATATTTAATTAAACGTTCCATAACTTTTCCCAAGATGGAAGTCAGACTAATCGGACAATAGTTCTAGACATTGGACTTTATCCCCTTTTATAAATAGGTGTGACTATAGCAGTATGTCAGGCATCATGTATTTCACAATCTAGTAACGATTTATTAAATAGGAGTTGAAGTCAGGTTACAATTGAATCCAGTGTTTCTAAAAGAAATATGGCATTAATGTTATCTAGACCAGAGCTAGTGGATCTTTTGGTATTAGATAATGAATTCTTAATTTCAGATAAATTAAATAAAGGAATGATGGAGTCATTACTATTAGTGGTGCTTGAGAGATTCATAGGTTGGTCAAAAACGGCACAAAATTATCTGTTCAAATGATCGGCCATCTCTTTATTTGAAGTTATATGGATGAGTAGAAGAGGGTGCAAAGGAGGGAGACCAGAATGGTATATGACATTAGAGGGAAGAAATAGGGAGAGAGGCTGGCATACCTGAGCCTCTATATGTTGAATTATCAGAGGCAGAGAGCTGACATGATCACTGTTTAAAGAAATATTCAAGGGCAGGGAGAGGTAGATCATATGGAATTTGGATGCATAATACTGTAGGATTCACAAAAGGACATCAATATACAGTGCCACCAGTAGGATGCAATGCTGTACCTTGCAGTATTGCTGCAGTATGCTGAAGAGAACAGTGTAATTCAATGGCAATTAAACCCTTTTGTCATATATTATTTTGTGACTTGTCACTACTGCAAGTTACTGCACTGCATCCTGGCTGTCTCCACTCTAGGCTTGAGACCTTAGTGTTCAACTTGGCATTGTGGAAGAATTTTTTAATGTAGTGTGGGGAGATTGAGGAATAGTTTGCCAGCACCTGCAATAAAGGCTATCAGTTTGTCATTATGCAAGAGGCATTTGGACATCTATGTTCATGACAAGGGCATTAATGGGTAAGCTTGGCAGGTCTCACCTCCATGAGTTGTTGAGTAACACATTGAGAATGGCAGCCTGTCTTGTAGGGTTTCTGAACTGCAACATATCTAGCATGGTTGATGTCTGGTGCTCTTAGTTACTAAAATATCCCAATTTATGTCTGGTAGGCTGAGATCCTCCACAACCACAAACTCCCATTTGCAGTGCCCTTCTCAATTTCTGCTCCTAGTTCCCTAGATCCCAATCCCCCATCTCCCTATAGACCACCCCTATGCAAAACTTATTTCCCGATGCTGTTGTGTTATATAACTAATTATGAGCAACAG
The DNA here is from genome assembly GCA_016271365.2 of Neoceratodus forsteri. Lineage (NCBI taxonomy): Eukaryota > Metazoa > Chordata > Ceratodontiformes > Ceratodontidae > Neoceratodus > Neoceratodus forsteri. Next base: position 737,637,347 of record CM057454.1, read on the forward strand.
TGTGCTAGCTCATTTTTTTCACACTCTCATGCTGATACCAATATAAATTACTTGACCTGTCCTGATGGTTTATGTGGTATCACATACCTTGACTGTGTAAAAACACTCACTACACACTGTTACGTATACATTATTCTCCATATAATATACCTCATAGAACACATTAAGTGTTATGTACAATCCAGGTCAAAAACATTAACTAAATACACTATCTGCAGTAGTTCATCCTTGTCCTCAAACTGCAAGGCCTACTACTCTCTAAAAAACACACCTACCTTCTTACCATGCAAGAAGCTTGGCATTCCCCACAGAGTGCACTGGAGCAATGAACAGTCCCTCTCCGGTACCAGCCATGCCAACAATTCTTACACATACTATATCTATATCTATATCTATATCTATATCTATATCTATGTCTATGTCTATATCTATCTCTATCTCTATATCTAAATATCTATATCTATATCTATATCTATATCTATATCTATATCTATATCTATATCTATATCTATATCTATATAATAGATAACCCACTCTAGGGTGTGCAGTCATGCTCTGATATACACACGCCTTGGTGTGCGTCAGCCACCCAAGGCATGCATATATCAGAGTGTGACCATACACCCTAGAGTGGGTTATCTATCTTATAAAATGGCAAAATTGTTTTGGAGGGGGGTAAAAGTGCAGGTGTGCAGTCACACTCTGATATACACACGGTCACCTGATGGTATTTGTCCAATGTTATTGCTTCCTTTATCTAGCCCATTTTAGATATTTGTTGCAAAAAACTTCATTAATGCTCCAGTAAGGGTCAAAGCAACAAAAGTTGGGAAATAAGGCATTAGGATTTCCCTAACAACCCACCCTCCCAAACCAGTCAGGAGAGCAGTTATGGGGTGTGCCTTGGTCTTCTCAAGCCTAATGCTCACCCCATTCCATCTGTAAATAAGGTCAGATGTGTAGACATTATGAGAATGGGGTGTGCGTTAGGCATGAGAACCCCCAGACACACCCCACATCTGCTCTTCTGCCTGGCTTGGGAGGGTGGGGTGTTAGGGGAAACCATAATGCCTTATTTCCCAACTTTTGTCACTTTAGTTTAGTTTAGTTAAATTAGTTTTTGTTGACCAGGTAAGAGCACTAGACAAATTCTGCCTATTTTCAGGCATGACCTGGGGGAGAGGGATTTGGATGAATGCCAACTGACTTTGAACCAGATTAAGCTGTTAGTGGTATTTTAGTGAATGGGGGGAAATTTGGCCAGGGCACAGGAGAAATTCCCCTACTCTTCCTTCAGGGGAACCACTTGGCTAGCTTCAATGGCCACTTGGAACAAGCCACCAGATGGAATAGATATGACTGAGGTAGGAGAGAAGGCCTCCTCACCTAACCTCGATTTACTAGAAGCTGGCAATGGTTCTATGGAATTAAATGAAGAAGGTGAATTGAGCGATTTATTTGTTTCTACTGAAGATTTAACAGCTATTGAATTGAATATGGTTACTGGATTAGCTCTAATGGCTTCCCTTTCAAACTCTGAAAAACAAGATCCTGTTTACCTGAAAGATGGAAATTTACAAATATCCAACCAGCCTGCACTTTAAATCTTATGTATACACCTACAAACTGTACTTTGGATGATGGTGCTTTGGATCCAGCTGTCAAGGAAGTTTCTAACACTTCAAAAGGCCCGTCAGAGCAGGGTGAATCACCACTTTTGAATGTTGCATTTTCTTCCAAAAATCTCACAGAAACACAAGCGGCAGGCATATCAAGCATTGTTTCTAGTATGTGCCGACAGCCTAGTTCACAAGAAACTGAGGAAAAAACCTGTCTCGACAGACTCCCGGGCTGGCAGTTCAAGCACCGCTTGTGGTATGTGCTAGAAGCCCGAGGTATCAGGCTCTCCTTCTATAATTGAGACCACAGTCAAACGATCGACTCCCCCCAGTGATCCTTCACTAAAACCAGACACTGCTACAGCTAACGTTGAAGCACCTCTACCTACCCTCATGATGAAAGAATCAGGGTTTGTTTTAAAATGCCCTGTTAATATTACTGGATCCGGAGAAAGTATATTTATAGAAGCCAGTATAAAATACCAAACCAGCCCAACTCCTCAACCTGAAGCCACAGCCTTTTCTTTTACACTCAGACACAAGCCTTGTTTTAAGGAACAGAAAGCTTGATCAGTTAGTTCTATTAAAAAAATGATCAAAAAGGATTTGGCCTTTAAGTCCACAGAAGACCCTTTAACTGTTAAAGATAGATCAATTTCCACAAAAACGGACAGTTCTATTCCCTCTGATAACAACTGGACCCCTCAACAAGCCTTACAAAAAGCAGGATGGCTCCAAACTTCAAAGAGGAACTGGTTGCCAGACCCTGATTGGGATACCTATCTAGATTTCTTACAGTCTTCTCCTACATGGAAACCTACAACTTCGGAACCATCACAGCCAGACTTATTAGGCCTTCAGACCCTCAAAAGCCCTATTCTTGACAATTCTACCAATAATAACTCTGACTCTGCAAAACTAAATTTATCTAATGAAACTGTAACGAAATCACCTAACTTGACTTTGACAGATATTCCTGAAAAATCAGACACATCACAAGCTCCGCCAGTTCAAAAACCTCTTCTATCTGAATTTTTTTCTAAAATAAAAAAAAGAGGCTGCCCCAAGGAGAAACGCAATTCGCATACAATATAAGGGAGGCTTAACAGAACGGCCGGACAGATCCTTTGTAGGAAAACAACTACTTAAAGACTCTTTACACTTCTCACCTACAGAAGTATTTGCCTTCATTAATATTTCCAGAGAGGACAATTATGATGTTAGTTTTCGAACTGCATATGCTCTTGAATTATTTTGGGAACACCATTCACAGGTTAAGATGCCTCCCCTTTGGGCCACCTTTTTGTTGATCCCTCTTACCAAACCGCTTTTTAAGTATGTCACCATAATGTTCTGGAATGAAGGGGTTCACATGGATGACATCACATATTGGTTGTCCCAAAAATGTGATATACTGAGTGATCCAGAAGCAATTTTAGATTCTGAGTTATTCTGGACAGGGGGGTGGAAATACAAAGTTAAACTTAGGCTTTCTGACTCAGGGATGGAACACATTCCTAATTCCTTTATGTTGGGGAGAGACAGAGGGGTTTGTTTTTATGCAGGGCAGCCTCGTGTATGTTACAAATATGGGTCTAGGACACACTTATCTAGCACTTGTGATTAAGCCCGGTGTGATAATTGTGGGGAACTAGGGCATATTGCTATGCAATGCGCAAACCACACAAAACGTGATCTATGTGAGGAATATGGTCATATTTTTGGAGAATGCCCATGGACAGTCAAAAATATAGCATCCTGCATTAGTCCTGAGCTCTTAATACAACAGGCACAAGACTCTGCTTCTGCACCTACAGATAATACTCCTGTTCCACCCCCCAGCCCCCTCGTGTTTTATCCCCTTCCACCTCTCTGGTTAAAAAAAACAGATCCTGACATGATAATTTCAGACGTACCTTCCCCCCCGAATACAACTCCTATTCAAGGTGTTCCAATTCTTGATCCACTACCATGTACCAGGGTTCCTGTCTGTTACTCAAAACCTATTGGTATGGATGGGGAATCCTCTGACCTGAGTATATTGCCACCATTACCCAGACAACGCTCTTCAAGAAATTTAAAACAAAACACATCAACTTCATCTATTAGTTCCTCCCCATTTGAATCTGATAATACCAATGCTGCATTATTTCTACCTGATGGAGATTCTGAAATGGAGCAAGGAGACTCAGACCCCATACAGAAGAAGGACCCTCAGCCCCTAAGGGAGCTGAACAAAGTGATTATAAGGGCAAAAAAAAAGAAAAGGAGAAAAAAATATATAATTTTTTTGAACACCCACTTTTATGAAAAATGTTTTTTCAATAGGGTCTTTAAACATCCATAGTCTATTAAACCCATTAAAGAGACAAGCTGTTTTTTCTTTTATTCATGAAACTAAATTTTATGTTTTTTTTCCTCCAGGAAACATGGATGTGTTCGAGAGAACAAATTATATTATTCAAAAGGGAATGGATCTGGGGACCTTCTTATTGGTCCTTCGGCCCTGATAATGCTGGTGGGGTTGGTATCCTATTTGGATCTTGTGATTTTTCTCTGATAAAATTAGTAGATCTACACCCGGGTAGATTATTATTAATAGATAGAAGATGGAAAACATTAGCTTGTCACTTTATAACTATCTATAACCCTCAACTTAAGGCTGATAGGGTAACTCTTTTAAGAAGTGTACAACCTTTTCTTGTAACCTCCTACACAGTATTTTTTGGTGGGACTTCAATTGTGACATTGCCAAAACACAATTTAGTGCTGAGAAAAGGAAAAAAAAAAACTATTGCGACTCTAATATGTTGACAACAGTAGTAAAAACTGCAGGTCTTCTGAACTGTAATATTTATAATAAAGATATTGATTTCACATATACCAGAAACAAATATAAAACTACAATTGACCATTTATTTATTTCTAAAAATTTGCCTGTAGGTGTTTTTCAAATTTTACCCATAGAATTTTCAGACCATCTATTACTAAAATTTGCTATCTTCACCTCTTTTAGTATTCAAAAACAGAAAAATAGATGGAAAATGAGTACATCTTTGTTGACAGTTCCAGAAATAATTAAAGAGATAAAAGTCCTATTCACAGACAGATTGTCGGTCCTTTTGTTATCTTCAGATACTGGTGAGTGGTGGTTTAATACTAAACAAAATTTAAAATCTTGGTTTTGTAAATATAGCAGACAATTGGGAAACAATAAGTTCTTAAAGTATTTATCCCTTTGAAAACACTTACAGTACTTATATACAATATCTTATCTCACAAAATATGATTAGTCACAGCAAATCATAAATATTAAGCATAGTATGCTCGCATATCAATATAATCAGATAAACATTACTTGCTGAACTATATTGCTGAAGTGTTGCTAAACTCGATAAAACTGATAAAAATTGCTTGTTTTGCTCTAAATGTACTTTTTTTAATGTTCTTGTAAGGGGTACTCTTTACAACAAGTGCTTCCTTGTTAATCAGCACTGCACTGTGGGATAGTGGAGGTCTGAGGCTTACTCCTGATACCTCCCAAGCTTGTGGTGCAGTTTGCTGAGTTTCCACAAGAACCTTATTAAAGGTTCTCATCAATACTACACCTTTTATACTGTTTGCAGCCTTTTTAAAGGCTATTTAATACCAAATTGCGTGTTTCTGAACTAGCGCAAAACCGGAAGTTGCGCTACGATGCACTTCCGCTTCCTGGGCATTAAAAACACTCGCATTAATGAGCGGCAGCAGATAAACATTACTTGCTGAACTATATTGCTGAAGTGTTGCTAAACTCGATAAAACTGATAAAAATTGCTTGTTTTGCTCTAAATGTACTTTTTTAATTTTCTTGTAAGGGGTACTCTTTACAACAAGTGCTTCCTTGTTAATCAACACTGCACTGTGGGATAGTGGAGGTCTGAGGCTTACTCCTGATACCTTCCAAGCTCGTGGTGCAGTGTGCTGAGTTTCCACAAGAACCTTATTAAAGGTTCTCATCAATACTACACCTTTTATACTGCTTGCAGCCTTTTTAAAGGTTATTTAATACCAAATTGCGTGTTTCTGAACTAGCGCAAAACTGGAAGTTGCGCTATGATGCATTTCCAGTTCCTGGGCATTAAAAACACTCGCATTAGTGAGCAGAGTGAGCACACATGGGGCTGCGCGTGGAGACACATGTGTTTGCATGTGTGTCTACCGTGTCCACCGAGGACACCAGGACCAGGCGACTATACTGGGATATACTTACATAAGGTAAAACTAATCTGTAAACCTATATTTGTATACCTGTTATATCATCATGAAGAAAGTAAATAAGATGTGTCTGGAGTGTAGAATGTATACCACTGGTAAACAAGACTCGAAATTTTTGTGTGACAAATGTATCTTAGTTAGGAACTTGCAGGAGGAAATTAAGATGCTACAGTCAAATGAAAACATAAGTTCTGCTATTAAAGCACTGGAGGAATATATTGATCACATGTCCTTACTAGTGGAAGCTAATACTTCTTTCTCAAAAAGTCCCAGAAACTCTTGCTCAAATAACCCACCATCTAACTGTTTACCACCTCCTATTTTTAATGAGCAGCTAGCAACCACTTCAACTCCCTTAACTACTATTATTAAACCTTCAATCGAACCATCTACTGAAATTGGGAATTGGACTCTAATTTCCCAAAAAAAACACTCTAAAAATAAACTTGTTCCTGAACCCTACACAATCTCACTCTCAAATTCTTTCAAACCACTCCCCGAATATCTGATGGATGACTGCAATGATATTCAAAAAGTCACTGAACACGTACCTGAAAACCTGAATAAGGGAAATCATAAAACACAAACAAACCATATAGTAACTACGGTACCAGTCCCTAAATCCCCACCGATTATGTTACCACACAACACCACTTCTGTATCTAAACCAGTGCACAGTCCAGACGTGCTTATTAAAAATAAAAACAAACAGGTATTTGTGTTGGGCGACTCCATAACAAAATATGTTGATAGGGTAATTTGTAACCCAGACAAAGAAAATCGGACTGACTCTAGTTATAGAGGAGCTAAAATAGCCGATATCACCCTAATGTCAAAAACAATCTTGTCGGCTGCTGGTGATAATCCACTAGTGATTATCCATGCTGGGGCAAATGACATCACAAGATCTACACTCCAGCAGATTAAACAGGATTATGTGGCATTATGCAATATTCCAGTTGACCGTGGCTGTACTATATATCTGTCAGAGGTTTTACCTATCCCAAGAGCAACCAGATATATTAACAATAAAATTAAGGCACTAAAAGAGTGGATTCGTAAATGGACTTATAGACAGGGCATAAATTGCCTAACTCACTGGGAAGACTTTGAAGATAGGCCTTCACTCTTTTGTTGGGATGGCTTACACCTCAGTAGAAGGGGAAGTGCGATTTTAGGATGAAAAATGGTAAACTTCATAAATAACCATTTAAACTGATAGAGAGGGAGGAGACGGGGAAAACCCCTATCTCTAGTAGTAACAGCCCATGTCTACCTTATTGGGTGAACCTTAACACACTATCATTAAATGCACAATCACTAACTATTACCAAACTTGCTGAACTTGAAATCTTAATCAAAACTCTGAATTTGGCAATAATAGCAATCACTGAAACCTGGGGTAACACTGATAAAGAATGGAGAGTAGATATTCCTGGTTTTAAGCATTACTTCAAAAATAGACCAGATACAAAAATTGGTGGTGGGGTTAGTTTGTATGTTTGTAATGATATTCCATCATACAACTTAACAACCACTAAACATTCTGAAAGTGTTTGGGTCTGCATTCGACCCACCAATGATTTTTAACTTCTTGTAGGCACTTGTTATCATGCCCCTTCATCTGACACTGATCAAACTAAACAACTGTGTAACGAAATTACTCAAATTGCTAGTAAAGATCCAGTACTCATTCTAGGGGACTTTAACTTTCCCACTATAAACTGGGATGCACTCTCAGGAATCAATAAACATGACAAACTATTTTTGTCCATCATAATCAATATGGGATTGGTGCAGTGTGTTAAAGCACCGACAAGGGGAAATAACATACTGGACTTAGTCATAACCAACCCGGAGGTTCACATATCAGATATTCAACTTCTCAGCCCCTTGGGTAACAGTGATCACTTATCTCTTCATTTTTCCATTCAATTACCCATATTACCAAAAATTAACAAACTAAAAATAAAACAATATAATAAGGCTAACTTTGAAACCATCAACCATCAGATTAAATCCATCAACTGGGAACAAATAATGAATCCAATGAACACTGAGACTGCTTGGGGCTTTCTGAAAGCAAAAATCTTAGATCTTGAAAAAAACTATGTTCTAGATAAATTTAAATACAGTAACAAAGGAAAAATACCACCATGGTTTAATGGCAATATTAAAACATTAATTAATCAAAAAAATACATTATTTTCAGCCCTAAAAAAATGCTTACCGGATCAAAAGAATGGCACTCTGCTTAAATACAGAGAGGTAGTAAGACAAGTAAAAAAACCTATAACATTGGTTAAACGTAATTTTGAATTTAAAATGGTACACACTAAGGACTGCCATAAAGCACTATATAATTACCTAAATGGTAAAAAAGGCAATAATAACACAATAGGCCCCTTAGTCTGCAATAATAAGACTATAACATCTGATATGGAAACAGCTTCTGAACTAAACAAGTATTTTTCATCTGTTTTTTCACCTGAAACTATAAATACCGTACCCATCATAGCAGATTTCAATTTTGAACCATTTGAAACTCTTTTCCAAGACATGCAATGGGTCTTCAACACACTAAAACAGCATACTAGTTCTGGTCCTGACAATATTAGTTCTAGATTTCTTATGGAAACAAAAGATACAATAACTCCCCCTTTGACCATCATTTTTAAGAAATCACTTTACGAATCCACAGTTCCAATGGACTGGCGCACTGCCATTATCACACCAATCTTTAAACAAGGCCCTCATTCTAAAATTGAAAACTACAGACCTATTAGTCTCACTTAAATACCATGTAAACTCATGGAGAAAATAATAAAAAATCAACTGGAAAAATAAATGGCCTCATTAAAAATTAATGATAAGTATCAACATGGCTTTTGAACAGGTTTCTCATGTACAACTAATTTGATCACTTTTTACAACTACATTAGTTTTAATCTGGATAATAAAATTCCCACTGATGTTATACTGTTGGACTATAGCAAAGTGTTCGACAAGGTGTCACATAGTATCTTGATTAATAAACTTAACCATCTAGGCTTTTCTGCACCTATTATATCTTGGATAGGGAGTTGGCTGAGTAACAGAACACAGAGAGTTAGGGTAAATGGTGTGCTGTCAGAGGTGGGAGCTGTGGCCAGTGGTGTGCCTTAGGGTACTGTACTGGGCCCAGTGCTGTTTAATTTGTTTATCAGTGATATGTATGTTTCACCAAATAATACAATGGTCAAATTTGCGGATGATACCAAATTTGGAGGTAAGGTTAACACCCCTGAAAACTGTCATAAATTGGTACAGGGTCTTGCACAAATTGAACAATGGGCCAGAGTGAACAAAAAAATACTTTAATGTAGCTAAGTGTGCGGTTCTCCATTTTGGAAAGAATAATTCCAAACAAACATATTACTTGAACAACAGCATTATTAGGATATCCTCAGTGGAAAAAGATCTGGGTATTATGATTAATGATAAATTATCTTCATCCTCACACTGTTCAAAAGTTGCAAATCAAACAAATGCATTACTGAGAAGAATAAATAAAACATTTATCTCCAAAACAGAAGAATGTCTTCTAACTCTGTATAGGTCTCATATTAGACCATATCTGGACTATGGTTCTCCATATTGGAATCCTTATTTAAAAACAGATATAGATAAAATCGAACAAATTCAACATAGAGTTACTAAATTAATACCTCACTTAACTCATTTGGATTATAATAGCAGATTGAGAAACCGGATTACACTGTTCTTGGCGTAGCGACAGAGAGACCTCTTACAACTATTCAAAATTCTTAACATTCCGGAACAAATGGAACAATGCGGCATTGTTTATTCTGAAAGAAAAATTGTACCAAGGCTCCATAATAGACAACTTGAAGTACAGAAAGTTAAAAATAATAAAAGGTTAAACTTTTTTTTTCCATTAGATCACCTAGAATATGGAATAAATTGCCTCAAGAAATCATCGACTCTAAAAATATTACAACATTTAAATATAAACTTGATAAATGGATGAATGCATGAATGGGACACAGGTAAATGATCCACCAATGTGGAGGACAATCCCAATGGGCCGTTGGTCTCCTTTTGTCCTAAAAACCCAATAAGTAAACCAAGTAAGTAATCAAGCACAATCAATACAAGCCATGCTTCATGGTGGTACACAAAGAATGCCAGTAGGTGATCCCTATGGAGCATGTACAAAAATTCATGAAGACGTGAATATAGAATTTTTACAGGATTTGGACAATAACAGGGTGGATAGTATCAATGACATTGAGCATATTATAATAATACATTATCAGTCCCTACTCCCATCCATACCACCTTCAACATTTTATATACAAATTTACCCACAAGAAGCATCAGTCCCTTCCCTATCTGTAGAAGCACTATTACTATTAAATGACTTAACAGTAGAGGACACAACTGAAGCTATTAAGGCCCTAAAATTACATACTTCACCAGTTTGGATGGCCTTCCTCACCAGTTTTACAAAAGTTTCATTTCCGAAATTTCTATTTGCTTACATAAACTATATCACCACTTTTTTCAATCTAATAGTATCCCTCCACAATTTTAAGAAGGTCTATTAGTTTATTTATATAAATCATGTGACAAATCAAATATAAAAAACTGGAGACCCATCATTCTGTTAAATACAGATTACAAAATACTCGCTTATATTCTCAATATTAGATTAAAGTGATATGCTTCTTTAGTGCTTTCCTCTCAACAACTTTGTGGGTTATCTAATAGAAAAATTCAGGATGCTCTTATTATCATCAGAGATATCATTGAAAGTATTTCCATATCTAATAGAAAAGGATGTATATTATCCATGGATCAAGAAAAAGCTTTTGATCGGGTTGATTGCTCCTTTTTATTTCATACTCTCATAGCTTATGGGATACCTGTTGAGTTTGTTACTAAAATAAAGCTATTATATGCCCAGGTTCAAGCTTGGGTCCTCATTAGAGGACATATCACAAAGGGATTTGAAATTTCCACTGGAGTGAGACAGGGCTGCCCCCTTAGCCCTCTATTATACATTTTTTCTCATCCCTCTCTTATGACATTTAACCGATACTCACAAATGGGAAGGGTTGTTAAGATCAACTGGACATAGCCCCATGGTATTACAGGCTTATGCAGATGATATTTGTGTTGTTTTTCCCCACTATAATCAAATCCCTCTTTTTCTGCATGAACTTAAAATATATGCTAGTCTGTCTAATTCCAAACTAAACAACACCAAATGTAAAGGATTATTAATAGGTCCCTGGAATATTGTGTCCTGTCAAGTGCAAAGGATTGTCATAACAAACAAACCTATGACAACCTTGGGTATACAATTTGGATTATCCAATCTCCTCTTGACTAACTGGGAAAATATTTTCAGTAAAGTTCAACAAAAAGTTGGTAGATGGCAACATTGGAAGTTATTAAAATTTAAGAGAATTCAAATTTTGAAATGATTTGTTATCCCTCAGCTGCAATATGTAGCTACCATTTTTCCACTGCCTCAGTCTTTGGAAACCCCACTTTATGGACTTTTTTTTCAACTGTTGTGGGGAAATAAACTGAATCTAGTTAAGCGATGCTTTACTTACCTTAAAAAAGAAATGGGGGATCTTAGTATGATAGAACTAATCATTTTTTTTCATTCTCTTTTTTTGTTTCATACAGTATTTTTTGGTATCTCCACTATAACAACTGGAGCTCGTGGTCTGGAACAATCAGTTTTAAGTCATTATTTTTTTTATTTTTACCAATTATTTTACCAGGTGAGACACACTAAGCTGAAAGCTTGTTTGCAGGTGCAACCTGGGAGCCCGAGAAAGTTAAGTGACTTGCTCAGGGTCACAAAGTATGCAAGTGGGAGCTGTGGGATTCAAACCCAGGTCTCCAGATTTGCAGCTCAGAGCCTTAAACCACTGCGCCATACTGCCTCCTCCTATATTTAACAGCTTGGCAAACAGTAGCACCTAAAATACATTCACGGTTACAAATACCTGAATATTTTCGACCTGCTGCTCAAAAGTTATTTAAATGGAAAGTTCAAAAGACTCAGATTTCACAGTGTACTAGGAACATTTTTTATTATACAATATTGGCCCAAATATACCCAACAGAACCTACTTTTAAAAATTGTTCTTCTAATTCTAACCCCCAGGTTTTGAAACAATTAATGAATAAAAGAATACCACATCATATGTGGGAAACCTTATGGCTCACAGTATATGGCAGATTGAATGTTAGAGACAATGCCAAACACAAAAACTTGATGCACAGGAACTGTCCATATACTGAATGCATAAATCTTGAAGAACCTATGTATCATTTTTTCTTTTCATGTTCCTTTTCTAAACCCTTAAGGCCCTTTTTAAGTATAAAGTGGAACATGGATTGGTTACTAAATTTAAATTATGAAACCTTTGTGTTAGGTTTTCTTCCCCTATGATTCTCCTCATCTACATCTGGACACATATATGCTCTTGATTTGTTGTTTACGATATTATTTGTGGCAAGCCAGGTGCTAGTGGGTAATACAACAAAACATGATGCCATGTGCTGTTTTTTCCTATCTTGTATCCAAAGCAATGAACTCTGTGTATCATGAAAGGAATAATGCATGACAGGGTGTGTGTCGTGCTGGGATAACACCACGCCTGGGGGGTTGGGCACAAGGCTGCTGGCTGAGTGCGTCCAATGCCCCAGGCATGGCATTATCTCAAATGACACACACCCTGGAGTGCATTATTCCTATTATACAATGGCTCGTTGTTATACAGAATAAATAAAATAATTTTAAAGATGTTTTTGTGTGGAAAAAAAGATGAAACAATCAATCAAAAGCTCCATAAAATACTCAATCAAAAGCTCAATAAAACAATCAATCAAAAGCTCAATCAAATACTCATCTACAGGTTCACAGTGCTGAGACTAGACCTGTGGCATCGTGCTGGGATAACGCCATGGGTCCAGCCCCAAACTGACCAATCACAGTCCAAGATTCTTTCTTGCCATTGTATAATCAGATTTAAGAAACTATCCTGGTCATAAAGTATATAGATGGTGGAAAGGTTTTCAAATATTTATAAAATATAAGTAAAATTTAATACGCATTTGACATTTTGAAAAAAAGAGACATTATTATTTTTTCTTGATTTATTCTATTTACTGTATGTATTTGTGTTCCTTTTTTATGTCTTTGGCAATTTTCTTGTTATTGTATGAATTTCACTGATTTATGTTTTTTTTCTACATTTACTGTGTAAACCACAGTATGCAATATGTGATTCTCAATAAAAACTCCCCTACTCTTTGATAGGGGGCGCTGCTGTGGTCAGTCATGGTGGCAGCTGGTGATGACTCGGCAAAGGAGATGGACGTGGAGGAGGCAGGAGGGTTCGTTCCACCTCCTGCTTCTCAATTACCTGAAACGGAGCGAGCTAAAGGCCCACTTTGTGAGATTCATATGGAGAATGCTGTGCCACTGAAATCAGCTCAAGATTTGGAAGACGATGAATTTTTGGCTTTAGAATGTCAGAAACACTGACTACTGGATGTCATTACCCAGCAAGAGGCTTTGTTAGCAAAACAAACTGGTCTCAAAGGAACCGGGATTCAACAAGTGTACCGGCTGCTCGTACTTGGGTGGAGGAGGAAATTTCAGAAGATGAGCTAATTCATTCTGTACAACAGAACCAGTCTCCTTTAAAGGATACTCCTCTTATCGGCGCAAAACATTTGGTGATAGAGCCTTCTGAAGCATCAAATTTACTGCTGTCAAAACTGACTGCACAGCTGATTATGAACGCTGACATGGCAGCATCAAAGGCCTTGCAGGATGAGTCGGCCGGTGATGCCACATGTCAGATTTTGGCCTCTACAGATGAACCGTCCGCTTCTGAGGCAATTAAGCAGCCTGATACTGAAAAGCCATGGTCTGTGGATGCCGCTTTGTTGGCTGCAGGATGGGAAAAAACAACTGATGGCAAATGCTGGATTTCAGGTACATCCTCCATTACAATCCCCACATCTGTGGGACAGACTAGAATACCTGTCTGTGATAGTATTTCACCACCAAGTTTGCCCAAATCACTACCGATTGAAAACCCTGTACCTGACCAACCTGAGTCCCTTATCCCAGATGCTCCTTTGAACAATAAACCTGACAAACCTCGGAAACCTTTTGCCTCCTTATTTCATCTACCTGTGTCTCCTGCTAAATGCCACAATGCTGCACATTTACTCTATAAAGGAGGCTTAGATTGTGTTCCAGATCATATCAATGTGGGGAAAACACTGATAAAAGACTAATTATGTTTTTTTTGCAACTGAAGTATATGCCGTCACCCATGTGTCAGGCAAACACACCTTTGATATTAGCTTCAAGACTGCAAATGGTTTGGAACTTTTTGGAAAAAAATATAATGAACTTCGAAACTCCCCCCTGTGGACCCCTTTTGAAGCAATTCCTCTGATGAAGCCTGCTATAAAATTTGTAACTGTGCTATTTTGTAATGAATGGGTTAGTGTAACTGACCTAACTTATTGGATAAAACAACACTGTACTGTTCTGGATGGACCTACTGCTATTTTTGATAGTGAGCATTACTGTACTGGGGGCTGGAAGTTCAAAGTTTTACTTTCCTCCACAAGTGATGGTCTAAAACATTTGCCAAATTCCTTTTTTCTTGGGTGTGATAGGGGAGTCTTGTTTTATTCGGGCCAACCTAAGGCCTGTTATAAATGTGGCTCTGAAGGTCATATGAGCAGCATTTGCGATAAAGTAGGTTGTTCTCTCTGCAATGAATTAGGACATGTTAGTAATAACTGCTTGAATGAAATGATTTGTAGCTTATGTGATGAAACAGGGCATTCCTATCAAAGCTGTTCATGAGCTGCTCATAACATGAATCCTGGAGGAGATTGTGAGGAGCAATGACTGCATATTGCAGTTGCCCAAAGACGACAGTCTGGACCTTTGCTATCCTCCCCTTCCTTTCCCCTCCGCCTACTCCCCCCACCTACTCTCCCCCCACTTCCTCACTTACCGTGACCTCTCCAGCAGTGGTAGTAGAATCACTAACAGACCCCTTAGTGGACTTATCCCATGCTCCTACAAATCCTCAGCCACAGGTTAGCAAAAATGATTTGGAAGTAGAACCTCTGCCAACTGTAGAAATCCATGAGGAAGCCATGGCTTCCACCCGTGGCATATGCTACCAGAAAAGGCATTCTAGCTCATAAAAGATCTGAGAAACCTACCCCAGCCCCAAAATTAGCCAAAATACAGACTATTCCCCTTCAGAATTGATACCAGACTCTTCCCTACTGCAGATAGTGACTCTGAAATACTTCCTGACTCCTCTTCTGTGGTAGGAAATGGGGAGGTAGATCAGACTGAAACACCTCGAACCACCCCTCTTACTGAGTCTGCAGGGAAAAAAAAAATCACCTCATGTTAAACTAAAAATTAGACTGGGTACTAGAAGGAGGGTTAAAAAAAATGATGATGACTTCTTATTTCTTTTATTTTTGTATGCTTCTTTTTTTTTTACTTTGGTACATGTAAACAGTATTAAGAGCCTGAGGAAAAGAAATGCTGTTTTTTTCTGCTTTAAATCTGCAACAACTGGGTGTTTATTTTCTACAAGATACAAGATTGCACACTGTGCTGGATATTCATAACGCTACTACTGCGTGGTACACTGGGCCTTCTTTTTGGTCAAAAGATACAGACCAATGCTAGGGGATAGGAATTTTGTTTAAAGGCATTGAATTTACATGTTCTAGACTGCTGGATCTGGTCCCAGGAAGAGCTTTACTTCTAGATGTTTGTGTTCAGGGGACTTTATTCCAACTCATTAATATGTATGCTATGCAATCAAAAGCTGATAGGGTGTCACTTTTTAAATCAATACAGCCATACTTGCATACTGCACAACAAGTAATTTGGGGGGGATTTCAATTGTGGATTGGAGAAAAGAGATAGAAGATGACAAACTACAACCTTGAAATCATATTGCGATTCTAACTGTTTAAAGGACATACTTCATAAAACAGACCTAGTTGATTTTATGTTTTATCACCTTAAAAAAATGGTACCAACTTTCTGTAAAGGTACACTATCTACTAGCATCGATGTTTTCTTAATCTCCCAACATTCCTTTATTTCTACAGCTGGAATTCAGGTTGTGGAATATTCTGATCATTCCTTACTTTTTCTTGAATTAGGACAAAGGGTTCAGATGGGACGGGGCTTATGGAAATGTAATTCTACATTATTGAGTAAAGAATGCTGTCACATGCAATTACAGTATTTTTTATCTGCAAAAAAAACAGTATTTTGTTTATATGATTCACCAGTGCAGTGGTGAGAAGATCTAAAGAAAGAATTGATTATTTTACTAAAAGTTTTGAGTAAGAAAGACAAGGATTTACACTATTTAAAATATCTATGCAATAGACAACAATTACAATCCTTAATTTCCCTATCATATACCTCTACACATGACTATCGTACCCAGATTTCATATTTTAAAGAACGCATGTTAAAATTTCACCAACAAAAAGCTGCTGTCTTAGCTTTTCAGCAATTGTTTTGATTTAAAAGGAGCACTTTCTACTATTTGTCTGTATGATACTAGTAAACAACGGGCTCAGTCAAAAAGAATGGATAGTTTAAAAGATTCTTTAGGACATATACACAATACACATCATGAAATTATGAATCTTGTATATACTCATACAAAATCTCTTTTTTCCCAAAATAACATAGAATTGGATTGTATCCACAAATTTTTGGGACATATTAAGATTCCTGAATTCCAGTTTCCTTAACTCAGGACCTATTAAAAAATATTCATTTTTCTGAAATACAATAGGCTGTCAAGTCTATGCCCACAAATAAATCTCCAGGAAAGGATAGCTTGACTACCGAAATTTACCGGCTTATTGCAGACATTTTGGATCAGGAATTGGCCCAAGCTTTTTCTTGCATGTTACAGACTGCGTTACCATTCCATATGGTACAGGGCTCCCTGGTTTATATATATAAGACCGGAGATCGACATCTCTTAACTAACTGGAGACTGATTTGTCTTTTAAATGCAGATTTCAAGATATTGACAAAGATTTTAACTGTAAGGTTGCAACAAGTGGCAAATTATGTAATTAGTCCGGTACAAGCATGCTCACTAAAACACTCAAATATTTTGGAACATCTCATTTTACTGAGAGAAATAACGACTAGAAATACAAAGAAGGAGATTGAAGTTTTCTTGTGTTCTTTAGATCAAAGTAAGGCTTTTGACTCTATTAGTAATTGTTACATGTGGGAAGTTCTGAAATGTTATAATGTGTCAGGGGAATTTATACAGTGGATAAAATTATTTTATGAATCTGTTACTGTCACTCCTCTAGTTAAGGGATATGTTGGGCCTATAGTCCCTGTACATAGGGGAGTTCAGCAAGGTTGTCCCCTTAGCCCACTCTTCTATGTTTTTTGTAGCGATCCTTTATTAAGGTACATACATGCTCATCCTGGAATCAGATCTCTGCAGGTAGGGACTTTACAAAGTCCTGCACAGTGTATTGCATATGCGGATGATTTATGCCTTCTTTTATCAGATGTACAGTCCATTTCTTTAGCAATTGATGTTTGTACTGCTTATTCTTTTGCTTCAGGAGCAAGCTTAAACATGTCTAAATGTCAAGATATATATTTAGGAACACAACTACAAATTGGCTCCCAGATTTCTGGTATTCCTATTTTTTCTCATCCTATTAAAATTGTAGGATTGTTATGGGGTTCAGGCAATTTAGATTTTTTGAACTGGACTTCCAGAATAGACCTTGGAAATAGAATGGTGTCACAGTGGAATACCTGGAAAATGGATAAAAAGAAGCATGTGATGTTGATAAAGACAAAACTGTTACCTCAGATTCTTTATGTTTGTAAAGTATCCCCCCCCCAAAAAAAAAATTAGAAGCTAGTTTGCTGAGTTTATTTTTTCGGGCAGCATGGGGTAGTAGGTTAAATCTCATAAAAAGAAATATTACCTATTTACCTTACTCACATGGAGGGTTAACTATAGTTAACCCATTAGTGTTTTTTTATCATATTTTTTTTATATAAATCTTCGGCCTTTAGTGGTTAACGAGGATAAGGTTTGGGATTCATATTTCTATGATACTATTCATCAATGGTTTTCAATTTGGGAAGGGTCAAGAGCCACCCATTTGAGACAAGATCTTACACTCCCTAGTTTCTATAGAGAAATATTTGTAAAATTACGATTATGGGGAGTCTCTAGTCGCATGATACTGGGCACTACCAGAAAACAATTGTACCGCAGTATTATTACTACCCATTTTGTTGAAAAAATAATGTTTCCTCATCGACCTTTACATTTGCAAGACACTCATCTGTCTTTATTGACAGAGAAAAGGGTTCCAAGACATCTGTGGGATTTCCATTGGCTCAGTTGCCATGGTAAGATTAATGTAAAAAGCAATCAAAAGCACAAATAGCATGCTGAACAGGGTTGTATAAGGCCTGAGTGTCCGTCAGCAGAAGAAACTATTGAACATTTATTTTTTTGGTGTTCATTTATAAAGCCGTTTTGGTCAACATTAGTGAGTTTTTGGTCTGTACCTATATTTTCTCTTATGACATCTGAAGAATTAATATATGGTATTTACCATTCTGGTTGGCAGCAGTTTCATAACGGTACATTGAATATTGTTTGTTTAGTTTTAAAATGGTATATATGGACTGCCAGATGTGGTTTTATGCTACAACAAAAAAATTCTCCTTTTGCAGTTATTATTCAGAATATTACTAAAGAACTAGTTAATATTTTTCAGAACAAATGTATTATATTTCCACAGCATGTTTTAGAAGCAAATTGGCGAAACATGCCTTGGATTACTACTTCTGATTTTTCTGTAACATGAAGTTTTTTTTTTTATTTGCTCTTTTTGACAGTTTGTACATTTCTTTTGTCTGATTTTGTAATTTCAATGAATTCCCCTACTCTTTTCGAGAAGTGCCATGGGATCTTTAACATCCACCTGAACTACCACTAGAACAGGCAGATGGGACCTCGGTTTAATGTCTCATCTGAAAGACTGCACCTCAGGAGTGCAGCACCCCCCTCATGCTGCACTTCAGTGTCAGTATTTGGATATTAACCCAAGTGCCCTGGTGTCAGGCTAGAACCCACAGCCTTCTGATCTCCCAGTCTCAGAGGCGAGTGTGTTACCTGCTGAGCCACTGACATGGCTTTGACCCTAACTGGAGCATTAACAAAGTTTTTGCAACAAATATATACAGTGTACATATATATATATATATATATATATATATATATATATATATATATATACACACACACACACACACACACTATATATATCTATATATATTTATATATATATATATATAGAGACAAAAACTCAGTTTAATGCATTAGTTAGGGTTGTTGCTGTGACAAAAGTGAGAAATTTGGTGTTGGGGTTGAAAGCCCCTTGGACCCCACCACACCCCAACCAGCATTGGGAGTGCGGCGTTAAGTTGCCACTAACTATCACCCCATCACATGTGTGAAGAAGCAGAGGTATGGGAGAATGGGGGTGAGAGTTGGGACCGACAACGACAATGCGCACTGATACCAGTTGGGGGTGGGTGGGGCTGCTCAATCCTAGCACCAAATTTCCGCGACTTTTTTCACTGTGGAATATCCCTAACTAATGCATTAAACTGAGTTTTTTGCCTCTAATTTCTCTTCTTTTTGAGAATGATAATGAGAAATAGTGAATGCAATGCAGCGGCGGGAGCAAGGGCCCCACGCTCCTGCCACGTGATGTCTTGTCACATAGTAACACGGTGCCAGCAAACACAAATGTTAATGCGCATGGTAACACAAAGAAAAACACAAAGATAAACAGTACTGAGAAATAGTGAATGTAATATTACAGTAGCGGGATCATGTGGCCCTTGGTTTACGCTCCGCCACGCGATGTTCACGCGCATACTAACACAGTGCCAGCAAACGCAAATGGTAATGCACATAGTGACACACAGTGAAACACAAAGATAATCAGTATTGTAGACACAAATTAAAATTACAGAAACACAATCTCAAATGAAAATGCAAAGGGTAATGTACAAGGGGGCATAGACATGAAAAAGTAACTGAAACAGGTAAAGAACCACAAGCAGAAGCGGTAAGGGCAACAGTTATAGAAAAACACAAAATAGTTTTCCCCAAAAGCTGCATATAGAAAGACAGTGAGTACAAAGAATGTGTGCATAATAATGGCTCTCGGAACAGAAAATGAGGACTTGGAATACTAATTTGCTTATATCTCAGAAACCGTACGACATAGAAAAAAAATGTAAAAGTCATATGAATTATCATTTTCCTGGCTAGTTTTAACAGGGGCTAAGTATTTTTCTGACAAAAAGTCCATATCTCGCACCATTTCCGAGATATGGGCCCCGAAGAGTGACGCACGCCGTAATGTTATCCTATGGGAAAAAAAGGCAAATTCGCAGTGTCATAACTTTCCCTCCCTGTAATATTTTTTCACCAATCCATTAAAAGGCACATTTGTGGGATGTTGCCTTTCCTCTCTCCAAATGTCATCCCAAAAGACCAAACCATTATTTTGCAGCAGGGCAGCAAAGGATTCCTGTAATGCAGCAGACGCCATAATGTTATCCATTGGGAAGAAGCATCAACTTTGGAGTGCCGTCACTTTGCAGCCATGTAATATTTTTTCACCAAAGTGCTGAAAGGCACATCAGTGACATGTTGGCTGCATTCCCTTCATATTTCAGCCCAAAACACCAAACCATTCTTTTGCAGCAGGGTGACAAAGAATTGCTGTCATTTTCCCACAGCCTGGAAAAGTACTGTCGAACTTTGCGAAAGCTTTCGCAAATTCATTCAACAGTGTTGTGTGTGCGACACTACTTTGCAAAAGTACTTTTTCCAGAAATTTGAAAAACATATTTCTGGGGTGTTTTTCCCCAAAATAAAGACATGCCTAGCATCCGCTGGGTCCGACTAGGTGAATACAAAAAGAATTAGGTTGCTAGAGGGTCCCAAATTTAAATGGCAAGCATTTTTCTGATCACTAACTGAAAACAAAATGGCAGATTTGCGACAGTAAAAGGGCCATTTGTGAAAGTAAAAACTGCATTTGTGACACTGTCGAACTTTTTGTTAATGTTTCCCATTGACTTATAATGGGAACTTGTTTTTTGAATAACTTTTGAACCGTTTAATATTTTTTCATGAAATCTTCAAAAGGCACATTGGGGACCCTGGCCGCACATTCCCTGAAAATTTCAGACTGGTCGTACAAACCGTGCAACCTGTAGAGATGAGCAAAGAATTCCAAAAAAAGCGTAAATGCGTGTGCAGATCATGCTTAATAACTCCGCAGCCATATATCCGAACAGTACAAAGTTGGCAGATCCCAAGATGTATGGTTCTTGATCATGTATTCCAAATTTCAGGCAAATCTGTTGAATGGTTGCAAAGTTATTAAGATGAAAAATTTTAGGTTTAACATGTAAATGGCTCCTCAACCCTAACTATGGTAGCACTACAGTGCTACCATATATATATAGTATGTGTAAGAATTGTTGGCATGGTTGGCACCAACTTTTGTCGCTTTGTCCCTAACAGTTTTTTTGCTACATATTTCCTTACTTCTTGAGATAGCATAATAGTATCCTTATTATGCACTCCCATCCCTCCGTAGATGCATATAGATATATATATATATATGTGTATATATTTTACACACACACACACACACACACACACACACACACACACACACACACACACACACACACACACACACACACACACACACATATATACTGTATATATGAAGCTGTGGAAACACAGGGCCTTCTCGGCCTTGGGTTTCCATTCATAGTAAAACAGTGACCAAATTGTCAGCAAAGCCTTCTTATTTCCCCACCTCATGTGCCTGTTACAAAAAATTTTCAAATCCCTGTCAAAGCACAATTCCATGCAACTACAATGCCATTCCATGCCACTGGTGTGAAAACACATCTCAGCCAGCATCTGAAAAATTACAGCTGTGACATACATGAGGTGGGGTAATAAGACGGCTATGCTGAAGATCTTGGTTAAAAATATTTAAAATTTCAAAAGTTACATGTGGGCTTAGCGAAATTGCAATGAATGGTTATAACTCTGGCATTTTTTTCAAATTTTGACCCCCAACATTTTCAACATAGTCTTCTTATGACCCCACCTCATAAACCCCATAGGTGAAAATATTCAAATCCATATCAAAACACCATTCCCTACCACAGATGCAAACACATGTTTTGGACAGGATATGAAAAATGACAGCTGTACTTTTCATGAGATTGTGTGAAAAAGTGGCAATGTTGAAAATTTGGACTCAGAATTTTGAAAATTACCAAAGTTATGTATGTGCGTAGAAAAATGTCAGAGAACCCATGTAACTGCCATTTTTAGGAATTTTTTTCACCACATTTTCAGCATGGCCTTTTCAGGACCCAACCTCATGAACACAGGCATTGTCATTTCGTTTATCAGTCCTGAAAGGTGATGTTGTGCAGTGACCATGAAATCACCTTCTGGGCCTGATTAACAAGATGACAGTGACAGTGTTCATGATGTGGGGTCCCAAAAAGGCCATCTTGAAAATTTGGTGAAAAAATTTCAAACAATGGCAAAGTTATGAATGTAAGTTCAAAATGCCATTGAAATACATTTACCTTTATTCCTCGGTTCGAGATTTGGCTTTGAAGAGTGCGGAGGTGTCCCGGTCCACAGAAGATGACAGCCCTCAATCTTCAGCGGTAAGTATAGGATAAGATGGGTGTGGGGTGGTGGATGCTTAGTGGGAGGGTTGGGATGGGGAGGGGAACAATGAGAGATTGTTTTCTTTTTTTCAGGTGTTAGAAAAAATGTAAAAGTGCCATTTAGTTGAATGCTTAAAAGCAGACAGTGCCAAACAAGTAGAGATCTAGCCTGACAGACCTGGTTGTCATTTAGGGGTTGAGACTTGCAGTTTCACTATTTCCCATATAATGGTTGTTGCAACCAATTTTAAATGACTCAGAAAGGGTCATCTGAAGATTTCAAACACTTGAGAAACTGGGGATGGAGTGCATTTCATAACTCTGTGGTGCTGAAGGAATGTTGCTGCTACCCACCCTTTGCAGAATTGATACCTGGGACTCCATATCTCAGAGTGCAACACCAGCAGCTGAGAACCATGCATCATGGACTGGGGTCTGTCTGTCTGTCTCTCTGTGTCTGTCCATGAAGCAGTGACAACTGTGAGCCTAGCATCAGGGTCTGTGGGGTCTGTCATTGCATCTGACCATGCACCACAGTTGACAAATGTGATCCCATTTACCTGGGACTGGGGGAAGGTCTGTCTGTATCTGTCCATGCAGTTCTGGTGGCAACCATGACCCCTATGGCAAGGACTCCAGCTTCTCGAGTACATGCTGCATATGCAACTGTGACCACTGCATAATGGACTGGTGTCTGTCCAACAATCTATCTGTGGAATGCATGCAGCTGAGACCCTTTCAAAAGGACCCTGTCTCATTGGTCTGTGCAAGCAGCTGCAGCAACAGCCCCCCTTTCAGCACAAGGGGCCTCAAGTCTGTGTTCCTGGGATAGAACCTTCTTGGCCACTGCACAATGAACCCAGAAAAGTGACAGGTGTGTATAGGCTTTGGGAGACCCTATACACCCTATTATGTGTCTTTCCCCAAAAATGCAGAGCTCAGTTCAAACCCCCACAGACTTTTCCTGAGACCCTTCATATGTCTTCCCCTCCTTTCATCATGAAGTCCCTAGTGGTACTTCACTTTGGTAGTGTTTGGTCTTAAAACAGTCACACAGGCATAGCATAGTTTGAACAACCCTCCCAAAGCAGCACACATAAACGACACTGGCAGAATTATCTTAAAATTAAGCCAAAAGCTTTTCTAATTGATTAATAAATGCAGTAAATAACATAAAGATAAATAATGTAGACATTGGTTACAGAATATTAAAAATAAAATGGAAAATATACATAAAAACTTACACTTTAAAACTCTGAGATTAGTTACACTGTACCTTGAGTCCTTAGTTGCTGAATTTTGAAGTGCAAATTATCCTTAGAAGTGGTAGTTGAGGTCTTAGCTCTGGTGGTCCAGGAGAAAATATCTTGAACAGAAATTGTCTCTGCCCTCCTAAGCAGAAAGGCAGAGTCCCCAAATGAAAACAAAATGCTGATGGCTAAAAGGCTCAGATACAGTCTTTCTCCCTTGTTTTATGGGATCTCTCAAGGGGCAGATCCAGTGGATAGTGACTTGCCCTGCGATTGGCTAGCATTCTGTTTCTACGGCTATGCAACCAATCAGTTCTCAGTATTTTATTACAAACAACACATATGCATTTATGAATATGAGAGGAAAAAACTCAGCGGTCAGATAGTTTAATCCATAATCCTCTGAAAGCCTCCAGCCCTACTTCTCTTTGAAATGGTTGCAATCAAGCTATACTCAGTATAGCTATTTACTGGTAATAAGTTTGGCTCAGGGGAGTTTCGC
This sequence comes from Neoceratodus forsteri, assembly GCA_016271365.2. Classification (NCBI taxonomy): domain Eukaryota; kingdom Metazoa; phylum Chordata; order Ceratodontiformes; family Ceratodontidae; genus Neoceratodus; species Neoceratodus forsteri. The sequence continues at coordinate 737,661,887 of CM057454.1, forward strand.
AGAGACAAAGGGAAGTCAGACATCCATGCTCTTCTGGATGCTGTGGCCCATTCAGACACAAATGGATGTGCCTGCTGGCCATCTCTGCTTAATTATTCTTTTGTCTCCTTTTAAATGATATAATTAACTCTATTCCTTGCCTAGCAGCTGACAGATTCTCTGCTCAGTAACAAGAGTTACAACATCATTCTCCAGGGCCCATGTCTTTGTACCCATGAAACCTTGCACTTACATTTGGTGACCATGGCATCACTGATGCATTTTTCACATACAAATGCCATGAAATATGATTAGAACAATAAGGTATGGCCTTATCTTGCCACACTACACATCATGGCTCCTCTCACAGCTCGAATGGCTGCTGCGGCTCCCTCGCACTGCTGGGCACCATTAATCCTGAGGTGGTGGTGGTCACAGGGGCTGAGAGAAGACCCCCAATTATGCATGCTCCCTCTCTCTGTGGTGCTGCTGCTGCTGCATGAGGCACCCAGCTCAGCTCTCACTCTTCCAGCTCTCTCACTCACAGCTTCCTCAGCTCAGCCAGCCAACTGATCACTGATGAGAATGCAGCAGAAGGCTCCCCTCACTAAGCTTGGCACCCAGGATTTTGGGTGCCCAGAAAAAGTATTTCTGTCCCTAATTGTTAAAAATAACCAGCAGACTCTAGCTAAACGGGGCCCATTGGTGTTTGTTTTGTAAAATGATAAAATGTTTATGTATTTTCCACATGTTTTAGTTGGTGGGAAAAAATACAAGATGGTGGCTCTAGAAAAAGGAACTTTTTCTCAAAAAAAATGATTTCTTCCTCATGAAAAAGGAACTAATCTCACAAGAATGAATCATTTTTCATGAGATCAACCTGTTGTTAAACTTCTTACATCTATCCTCAAAAATGAAGTTCCCATAGGACATAATGGGAACTTAAAACCTTAATAACTTTGCAACAGTTTAATATTTTTGCACCACACCAACAGTGGCAGTTCTGTTACTCATGTTCTTTCGACCATAAAAAAACTGAAACAGAATTTCACACTGTCTGGGTGCAAGGTGATGAGGAAACAACTGCAAAAAATTGTGACTTTTTACTTTTTTTCATTGTCCAGATCTCAGAATTAGTGCAACCAAATGGAACAAAACTTGCCACATCTAGAGATCTGCTCCACAGAACAGCACATGCCAAATTTTGTGCAAATCCATTAAACAGTTGCAAAGTTATTAAAGTGCATAATTTAAGGTTTAACATTAAACAGACTACTCGACTCTAACCATAGGGGCATGACCGTGCCCCTATAATATAATATATTTTATATATATATAGAGAGAGAGAGAGAGACAGAGAGAGAGAGAGAGAGAGAGAGAGAGAGATGTTAGTTGCAAAAAGCTATATTAAAGCAGAGAATAGGGTTGTAAAAGTGCAAAGCATACAGAGATGGGAAATGAAAAACACATTGGGGATTTGGGTCTCCAGAGTATTGGCGAATCAGTGGTGGGTCTTACTTGGTGTTGTCAAACCTAATGCCCACCCCCCTCCCAGTCCATAGCCTCCTGTCCAAAGCACAAGATTCAGCTCCAACCTAGTGTCTCATAGTGATACAGTATGGCCAACATCATCTGTCAAAGCTTAAGACATCCCATTTGACCTCATCTGATCCAGGGCAGGGGTGGGCATTAGGGTTGAAACCCCCAAGTAAGACTCCACCACTGATTTAACAATACTCCAGAGACCCAAATCCCTTATGTTTTTTCATTTGCCGTCTTTGTATCCTTTGCATTTTTACAACCCTAATCTCTGCATTAACATAGTTTTTGGCAACTAATTTCCCTTCTGTTTGTAATAGTGAAACTGTGTCCTCATTTGCGCAGGTCCCAAATAAGATAAGTATAATACTGAAGACAGTCCTGAAATTGTATCGCTATTTGTGCAGGTTCCAAAAATGAGCTAAATACAATATTGGAGATAGTCATGGTGCAGTGCATGGGCCCAGCACACCCCTGCACACATCTCAAGACTCTGTGGGTGAGGTTCCCTCACCCACCACAGGTTTTGGTGTCTATGCCAAAACACTGCTCTGTCCCTACCCAGGCCATGATTGTTACTGCATGTTGCAAAACCCACCCCATCAGCCTTGTCCCAGTAAACCAGCTCACTGAATTCATACCTGAACTCAGCTCACTGGCCCATTAAGGCAGTGTGTTCCCGAGGTACAACAGACATCCCTGCAATCAATGTTACTTAATAAATTCTTTATTTTTTAATATTTTGACCCCAAACTTTCAACATATTCTTCTTATGACCCCACCTCATAAACCCCATAGGTGAAAATTTGGAAATCTGTGCTGAAAGGCCATTACGTGCCACAGGTGCAGAAGCACATTTCAGACAGGATGTGAAAAATGACAGCTGTACTGTTCATGAGGTGGTGTGAAAAAATGGGTATGTTGAAAATCTGGCGTCCAAATATTGCAAATTACCAAAGTTTCATAGGTTTCATAGGTGTTACAGAGCTTTGTTTAGACCAAAGTCCCTTACAGTTCCTTAATATCAGAGGTATCCCAATATGTTGTTTGTAACAAGGTGTACGTCTACTTTTGATTTAAAGCTGTACCTTTTACCACTGGCCACTACCTCCAATGGGAGTTCATTCCAAATTTTTGTTACTCTTACAGAGAACCACTGTTTCCTTTTCGTGGATCTAAATCTCTCTAATTCAAGTTTAAGGGCATGTGATCTAGTATTATTGTGTAGATGTCTGTATTTCAACCCCAATAGTTCCCACAACTGTGAGTTTGTAAGGGCTCTGTGTAGAAACTGCACAATGCACACTCATAATGCGGCCATTTTTAGTTGTTTGTTTTACCAAATTTTTCAACATTGGCTTTTTGGGACCCCACCTCATGAACACTGGCACTGTCATTTTGTTAATCAGTCCTGAAAGGTGATTCTTCACAGCGACTATACCATTCTGCATTACAGGTGCGAAAACACATTTTGCACAGAATGTGAAAAATTAAAGCTGTACTGTTCATGAGGTGGTGTGAAAAAATGGGTATGTTGAAAATCTGCAATCAAAATATTGTTAATTATCAAAGTTATGCACCTGCGTAGAAACTGTGAAACACACGCTCATAACATGGCCAATTTTTTTACTTTTTTTACCACTTTTTCAACATGGGCTTTTTGGGAACCTCACCTCATGAACACAAGCACTGTCATTTTGTTAATCTGTCCTAAAAGATTATTCCGTGCAGCGACTGCAAAATCACCTTCTGGGACTGACTAACGAAATGACAGTGACAGTGTTCATGAGATGGGGTCCCAAAAAGCCCATGTTGAAAATTTGATGAACAAAATATTTAAAAATGGGGAAGATATCAGCATAAGATGAAAAGGCCATTGAAATACAATATATGGCACTTACCTTGAATCCTCAGTTTGCGGTTTGGCTTTGAAGAGTGCAGACGTGTCCCGGTCCACAGAAGAAGATAGCATATGACCCAACAGGTAAGTATGGGGTAAGGGATGTGGGGGAGGTGGGGTGGAAGGCGCTCAGTGGGAAGATGGGGATGGGGAGGGTAAGGGTGGCAAAGGTGAGGGAATGTTTTCTTTCTTTCAGGTTTACATAAAAAAAGACGTTGAGGAATGTTTTTCGTTTATGCAGGTATACATATAGAATTAGAATAATTAATCTATCTTGGGACACCTTCGCACAGGCATGCCTGTCACACTCATGAACTCTGCTCCTATTACTTGGCTGCCTCTAAAAAACTCAGCTCAATCTCAGCTAAAAATTAATTCAGCATAACATGTAGAAAGTAGAACCAGCTTCACCATTACTGTCATCCCCCTTGAACATGTGAAGCATGCTCAATCACAAGAACATTAAATCTATAAAATTCCCTAGCAGTTGGCAAGTCGGCAAGCATTATGGCTTGGTTCAACATTTTTTGGCAGACAATTACTATCAACCACCCATAACTACTGCTACTTGTTGTCTGTTTGCCACACTTATTTCTTTGTTTGTATTGCACTGTACCAGTTATTTATTAAACTTAATATTGTTTATGCTTTTTAATTCATGATAGCTGTTTTTCACAGCTTTTTCTAAAGGAATATGTTTGAACTACTAGTGTTCGAAGTTACTTGACATCTGTTTTTCTTCATTTGTATTGCACTGTGCCCTGTATTTAGAAAACTGACTGAAACACCATTTTTACCCAATAGTAAGAGGGTTCCTGTAACCTCTCTCACTACAGGTTAGTTGTTTCCTTGGTTCTCCCAGCTAATTCAAAATTGCATTGCATTTGTGGCAAGACAGAGAAGTCAGTTTTGCATTGCACTGTTACCTGTATGGCAATTTGACTGGCAATGATTCCATACATGATCCATACACGATTAGTCTCTTATAACACCTTCTGGATTCTGAGACCGAATAGGGCCTCTTCCAGAAGCATAAGTGTTAAGTTAAAGACTGCCAGCTAATATAAACTATGTTACTAGTGCTGGAGAAAGACCTTGCATGCACTGTTCCCTGCTCCCTGCACTGCAATTTGTCCGGCAATGATTAAGACCAACAACTATATGACAGCGACCATTTGCCTTGTCGGCATTTTCTCCAGCTAGCTATTGTCCTGCAACTTTGCCTGTGTCAATTGATCTGTGACATTTTGTCCAGGGGTGTACAGTCCATACACGGGGCTGGGGTGTGTGTGGAACCTTAACTTAGTGCAGTATAATGTATTCAGTGGATAAGAGCCAGTTGCACTATGTGACACAGATATTGTTTAGTAAAGGACAGCTGTGTTGTATAGTGCAACTGGCTCCCATCCACCAAATACAGTATACAGCACTAAGTTTTATTTCTCAGTTTGCAGTTCAGCTTTGAAGAGTGCAGAGGTGCCCCGGTCCACAGAAAATAACAGCATACAACCACGGCAGGTAAGTACAGGTTAAGGGGGAGGTGAGCACTCAGTGGGAAGGTGAGGATGGGGGAAGGGTAAGGATAGCAACCATGAGGGACTGTTTTCTTTCTTTCAGGTTTAAATAAACTAAAAAAAGATGTTAGGGGACAGTTTTCTATTTTGCAGGTATACATATAAAATTAATCTATCTCTAGACAGTGGGGGTGGGCTCCCCAGTGTCCCACTCAGCTGTATGTATGTGTTAGTGGGGTGAAATTACATGAAACAATGGGCTGCAGGAGCATGGGACATCTGACACTGGGGATTGGCATCCTGGTGTCAGATTGTACAAATAAATACATACATACTCTGCCATCGGAGACTGGGGATCCCATTGCGCAGACAAATTTGAAGGCACAGCACAGTCAGGAGGGTGAGGCTACAATGACAGTAGCCCTGTCCCAGACCTCTGAGTGGTAACAGTAGCAGGGGTTGCACCATATGACACAGCTGTCATTTAATGAAGACAGCTGTGTGATATAGTGCAAACTGCTGCTTTTCCAAAAATTCAGTTATGACTAGAATGCTGATTTTTTGAACTGCACATGCTCAGAAATTGAAGATTTTTATTAAATATTTTCAAAACTATTTAACAGTAGGACCTAAAAGCCACAAAAACAAACACCTTGGACCAACCTCTATCAAACCTGAAAGTCTCAGGTTTCAAAGCCTCCTATTTTTTTACTTACTAGGTGGCACAAAAAGTCTTAAAATGTTTCCAAAATGGAGACTTTAGCATTTTTTTTGCACCTCTGTAACTTTGCATCCCCTGAACCAATGTATATGACATTTACTGTATCAAGAGATCTGGACACAACAACTGTGCTTTCCAAATTTCATGTAAATCAGTTTAAAGAAGGCAAAGTTATTAAGGTGCACAAATCTGAGTTTAACATACTGTAGAAGTGCTTACTCAACCCTAATATACAGGCACTACAGCTTTTGATAGGCTGGGCAAGGCTCTGATGACTTCAAGGGGTGCTGGGATGGAAATAATCTTATTCCATGACCCTGCTTTCAATAAGGAGTCTTCAGTGTGGCACTGTGCAATACAGATATGCAACTGACAAAATTGGTGAACTATATGCTGAAGACTCAATTTTGGCCTATGTAAGTTGAGTGTACATAAGGCAGTTAGCTGGGTTCTGTCTGTAATCTGTTCTTTGGTTTAAACAGCTTTTGCTTCATTCTTTAGTGTAAACTGTATATGACGTTGTTCTTTGTAAATCCTATACATAGTTTATTTTCTGTTTTGTTCAGTAAGTATCTAAATTTTTAGGGCAGTGGGTGGAACCTACAGCCCTTCTGTCATTGATCAGCTTGTAGCTCTAAAAACAGCTTTTCATGGAACTTCCTTTTTAGACATTTGTATGTATTCCTCCACAGCTGCAAAGTACTGCACGACCCCTCTGATTTTTGCTATTTGCTGCTCTATGTTAAAGGCATCTGAAGGGGGGAGGGGGATGCTACTGTATTGTACCTCAGAACTTCTCAGGATATTAACAAAAAAAATTTTAAACTGCTGTTTCTATCATCTGTCCAGCTCAGTCTAGCAGATTTGATCTATTTCTTCCAACAACTTAGAGATTTACTCTTGGCTTTTGTGAAGTGAAAGTCATGCTCAGTGTCAGATTACAGATAATGGGACTGCAGTCTGTTAGCTGTCATTCCTGAGCAGGACAGGTTACAGGCAAGCACTTGAAACAGAGACTGTTTTTTTCTCATTTATAATATGATGTACTGAGTGTGTATTTAGTTACAGGGTCAGGGCCTTGAGGAAAATAATAACATTTATGTAAGGCATTCAGGATTCCATGAGGTGGTCAGAAAAAAGTCTGAGAGAATTTTGTAAAAACTAACAAATGAAAGATGGAAAAAATAGCATGCACACTGGCCTCTGAGACTGGAAGATTAGAAGGCTGTGGGTTCTATCCCCACACTAGGCATGTGGGTTAAAGAGCTAGTGTACTGCCTAAAGCTAATATTAGATTTTAATAGCAGCCAACCATTACCTTTTATATTTGAGGTACTTTTTCTTTTCCCTTTGTTTAATTAGAAGATTGTTTACCTGATGTTAATATGTGTGATGTGTGTGGAACAGCACTCTGTGTAGCAGCTGACATACTGTAACTAGCTATACTGCCCCCACTACATCACCAGCACTGTGACCTCACTGACTGTGACATCACTGCTACTTAGAAACAGCAATTCAGTGACTGCCAGGTCATTCACCTGTGATTTCACTGTCAGTGAAATCATAATGCTGATGATGTAGTGCAGGACAGTAGAGCTAGATATGTCAGCTGCTATGCTAAGAGCTGTTCCACATATCCACCACAACATTATGACATAGACGTCCCTCTGATGGGTAAAAGAAAAAAGAAAGGTACTTCTAAAATAAAATTTTATAACTGACTACTTCTTAAAATGTATTATTATTTTCCTGTCTGCCTGGTTTGGCTTCAGTAGCTCTTTAAATCCCAATACTGACACTGTAATGCAGCATGGGGGGGGGTGCTGCACTCCTGAGGTGCCATCTTTTTTGTCTGCCTGCTTAGGTGTATGTTAAAGATCCTACGGCACTTCTCAAAAAGAGTAGGAGAATTCCCATGGTGTCCTGGCCATATTTCCCCCATTCATTAAAAATACCAACAACAGCTTAATCTGGTTCAAGTAAGGATTTATGCCATGTTACAATTTCAGTTGGTTACCATCTGTACTCCCCCCCCCCATCACCCCTGAAAAAGGGACTTCTAGTCTTAGTGGGCTTACTCTGTCAACAAAATTCAGCAAATAAATACATTGTCCCATTATGCCTTATGGATTCCATATAAATCCAAATCATTCCAAGGCCATCTTGGCATATAATTTTAATAACTAACAGCAAATCAGAGCTCTGTTCCTGATAAAAGGCTGCCAACATTAAATTTAAATAAACAACAAAGTCACAAATAAGAAACTAGTGGCTTATAGAAAATTCTACAGTGATTTATACAGGGATTTGATGCTACCTCTACAGGGAAAATACAGGAATAATTAGGGTTTGTTACAGGAAAATGGTTATTTGGATCAGGGAGCACTGTAATTTTGACTGAACAACACTATGTGGCACTAACAAGAAAATAACTTTGGTCATTTGGTAGCTCTTCACAGCCCTATTGGCTCTGGCTTGATCTTGTTGTATGTGAAGTAACTGTTTCTCGTGGAAAGGATATTCATTCGATATGTCTGTATAAAGCATCTGCTAAAGTGCAGTACAAGAAACTGTATCTGGATGCATGATATTTGAGAGTTTGTTCCTGGGTTCTACAGAAGGAAGGTTTTTTGTCTAAAGAGGCCAAATATTGAGAGGAAAGTACATATGTTGAACTAGAACTAGTGCCCTGTTGTAGAACCAGGTAGTGGCAGCAAAAAAAGGTCATCAAACTGTCTAGAACCAGAGCTGGTGCTGGGCCAGTTGTGCCAAACTGGTAGCAGTGGTGTTGATGTCTGTAACAAACTGGTGGCACATTGGTGGGAAAGCTGTCCACAACTTAGCAGCAAAGTTTTGTCAGCAGTGTGCTTTTCCTGAAGTGCCAGGCATCTGGCAGAAGGGAACTTTGCAAGAGGGGTAAGCATTTATCTAGCACACTAAAAAATAGATTGTCAATAGAGAGGTTACTTGTCCAGTTACAGAGAGGATATACAAAAGGATATAGGTAGACAGAGATGGTACATCATAGGGTAACTTTCTTAATGGAGTGTGGGGAGAGTGGGGAATAGTTTGCCAGTACCTGAAATAAAGGCTATCAACTTGTCATTATGTAAGAGTCATTTGGACATCTATACTCATGACAAGGGCATTAATGAATATGCTTCCTAGGTACTGAAGACAGGGGTCAGACACAATAATCTCACCTACTTCTGTCCTGATCAATTGTTTTATATTTAAGTTCCTCCATGGCCTTGCCCCACCTACCTTTCTGACCTAACATCTCACTTCCGCAATTGCACCCACCTGGACAGGGTAGCACTAAATGATTTAAAGAATAATGGCAATATAATTATCAGATTGGCCATTGAAGGCCCTCAGACAACTTGGTGATAAAAATTTCTGCAAGCAGTTGTATATAGATTTCATTGAGAAATACACATAGAGCATAGACACATATGTATATGAATGTCTGTGTAATATATCATTCACTAAGTGAGCTATGATTTCTTAAGAGTACAGAACTCAGTATGAGCAGTGATTTACTATTAATCAAAAATCCACAAAGATTCAACAAATCCACCAGGAAAGCCAGTTGTGGCAAGCAATGGCTCATTAATGGTGACATTTGCCCAAATTGTGGACAAGCACATATATAAGAACATAACAAAGTGCTGGCAAAAGGGGACATTGCTATCCATCTAGTCTGCTCGTGAAAGCTCCCCCTCCCAGTTTCTTTACTGCCTTAGGTTTCCACAGTGTCTAACCCATGCTAGCTTGAACTCCCCCACTGTCTTTGCTGCCACAACCTCTGGGGGCAGATTGTTCCCCCTCCACCACCCATTCTGTGAAGAAAAACTTCCTGCAGTTTGTTTTGAGACTACCTCCCTTCAGATGCATGTTGTGCCCCCTTGATCGTGTAGTTACTTATAATAATTATATTTCACTTTCACAAATAATTCACTTACAATAACATATGTCACTATGCATCCTCCTTTCATCGGATGAAACACCACTGTGTTCTCTATTCAGACCTGGGTTGGCTTCCTCCCCCCGAGTTAAGTCTTTACGCCTATGGCTCTGTTATTGACAACATTATCCGACAACAAATATCCAAACCTCTAGCTGACCTCTTCCAAAACCTGACACCTTGTTATGGGCTGCAGTCTGCTGTCAAAGCTCCCATCTTCATCCCCAGATATAATACCTCCAAAGGTGCTAGCGCTTTCGCCTGTCATTCCCCCAATACGGGAACACCCTCCCACTTTACCTATACCTAGCCACATCCCACATGTCTTTTAAGAATGGGTTGCATAACCATCTCAGCACTTCTGGCAAGTGCTCCTGTTTCAAACCACCCTAGCCCATAGGTCCCTACTAGCCTCATCTTCCATTCCTACTTCTTATTTTGCCCTACTAAACACTAAGCACTTTTTCCTCTACCTGTTTTGCCCTACCCCCCACCTTGACTCATCCTCAATCCTTTCTGGCCTCTTACTTCTACCTCCCTTACTCTTATCCTTCCCTTAAATATCTATTACAATCCCAATTTGATACTATAATTACCTACAATTGTTTCTTTGTTTGTCCTCAAATCAATTATTGTGATCTAGCCTTGATAATGAACTAATTTTCTGCATATCTTTTTCCTACACTGTTGATGTATCTACCTTGTCTGTAACTACATGTTCTGTACTATATTATCAACAATGTCTAATCTATATTGTAATGTTTGCCTGTAATGTTGTACTGTATCCTCCCGGGTTGTGCCTGAAAATAGTCATTGCTATGGCTAATGCACTTACCCGGTAAACAAAAACTAAATAAATAAAAAATAACATTTGTGTTTTCCCTGATGAGATCCTGTGATTGTAATGAGTTAATACCTTTGAGGTATTTAAATGTCTCTATCATATCTCCCCTATTTCTTCACCTCTCCAGTGAGTACATCCTAAAATGGTTTAATCTCGATCTATATGATTGTTTATATAGTCTGTTTATCATCTTTGTAGCTCTCCTCTGCACGGTTTCCAGGCAATCCTTGCCCATCTTAAGGCATGATCTCCAGAACTGGATGCAGTACTCCAGGTGAGACTTCACCAAGGACCGGAACAGCAAGACTATCAACGTCACTTTTCCTGCTTGTGATACCCCTTCCTATGCATACGAGAATGCTGCTAGCTATTTGCACCACTTTTTCACACTGCCTGGCTGTCCTTAAATCATCAGATATGAGTGTTCCCAGATCCATCTCTACCTTATTTTCAGTCAGATGTTCCCCCCCAGGGAATATTTCCAGCCTAAGTTCTTCCTCTCCAGGTGCATAATGTTGCACTTCTTGGTGTTGAATTTCAACTGCCTTTGTTTTGACCATTCCTGCAGTTTTTTTAGGTCAGTGATCATTTCTGTGATCCCCTCTTGCATGTCCACTCTGTTGCAAAGCTTGGTGTCATCTGCAAACGGACATACCTTTCCTTGCAAACCCTTGCAATGTCACTGATGAATATGTTAAATAGAATTGGCCCCAGCACCAATCCCTGGAGCACTCCACTGGTCACCACTCCTTCCTCTGACAGAGTGCCATTTACTAACACTCTCTGGGTTCTCCCTTGGAGCCAGTTTCTAATCCAGCCTATTATTTTATGCCCCACTCCTGTGTGTTCCAACTTACTTATCAGCCTCCTATATGAAACACAGTCGAAAGCCTTACTGAAGTCCAGACATGTTACGTCTACTGCTCCTCCTCATTCCACTGTTCTAGTCACCCAATCGAAGAATCAGTCATGTTTGTTTGACATGACCTCCCTGCTCTGAAGACATGCTGCTTTAGGTCTATTTAGCTAGTTGCTTCTAGATGCTGTACAATTCTTTCTTTCAGTAATGTTTCCATGATTTTCTCCACCCCTGAGGTGAGGCTAACTGGACAGTAGTTTCCAGCATCTTCCTTGCTACAGCTTTTGTACAGCAGTACCACCATGGCTTTTTTCCAGTCATCTGGTACTATGCCACTCTCCAGTGACTTTTTGAAGAGGTCTGCTAGTGGAGTGACAAGTTCTTCTCTGAGTTCCATTAGTATTCTTGTGTGGATACCATCAGGTCCAATAGATTCATCGGTTTTTAATTTTGCTACATCTTTTAGGACCCTTTCAGTTGTGAAGGTGTTTGTGTTGGCTTCACTGGTGGGGTGTTCTTCATTCTTTAGTACTGGTCCACTTCCATGATCCTCCTTGATGAAAAAACTGAGCATAGGTATTCATTTAGAACCTCTGACTTCTTTCAATTGGTTTCGACATTCTGGCACTCCCTAGTTCTCAACCTTATGATACCTCCCTTACTTTTTCTTTTCTCCCTTATATATCACTAGAAGGTCTTATCCCCCCTTTTTAACCCTTTTGCTATTCTTTCTTCTGCTTGAGCTTTGACTAACCTAATTGCCTTCCCTGCTTCCTTGAGTCTTGCTCTGTATTCCTCCATATTGCTTTCTTTCTTAGTTTATTTGTATTTCTTGAAAGCTTTTTATCCTACAGTACTTTAGCAAACCAAAGAGGATTTTTTCTCCTTTTAGATTTACTTATCTGTTTTGTGCATTCTGCTGTCGCCAGATTGATTGCACTTTTTATAGTTTTCCAGTCTTCTTCCACATATCCCCCAGTTTCAACTTTGAGATTGTTCCTAATTCATGTTTTCATTTCATTAAAGTCAGCCTTCCTGAAGTCTATGATCTTCAGTTTTGTGTGACTTATGTCCTCGGATCTTTTGACTGTGAGCCAGACTGATCTATGGTTGCTTGACCCAAAATTGATTCCTACCTTGATGTTCATAATCCTGGTAGTGTTTGATAGTACAAGGTCCAGGATTATGTTTTCTCTGGTGGGTAACTGCACTAGCTTTTTTAGTTCTGCCTGTTTCAGAGCAATGGGAAATTAATTGTTTTTGTCTGATGATGCCATGAAGGAGGACCAATCTATGCCAGGCAGACTGATGTCTCTGATGAGCAACAAGTCACCTTTATTGGCCATCATTAGGATGGTTTCCAGTATTCCCTTGTGTCTATCTATCTGCTGAGATGGGGGTCTGTAGATCACCCCCACTCAGATGTGGGTCCTTTCCTCAGCTTTGAGGGTGACCCCTAGGGCTTCAGACTCAGAGTGTGCCATCTGTACCTCAGTGACCTTGATTCCTTCCTTCACGTAGATGGAAATACCTCCTCTCTTCTTCCCTTTGTGATCTCTCCTGAACAGAGTGTATCCAGGGATAGCAACATCCCAGGAATGGTTCTCATTTGAACCAAGTCTATATTACAGTGACCCAGTCCAGGTTTGCCTCTACCATTAAGGCAGTGAGGTCTGGCATCTTATTTACCAGGCTATGGGCATTGAGACAGAGTGACCATAAGTTTGGTTTTCCCCGCTCACTGCATACCCACATTTATGATGCCATCTGATTTGATTGGCTTGGGCTGTACCCATTTTGTCCTTGCTCATGTCTGTTGCAGTGTGACCTGTTAAAGAACTAGTAGGTGATGGGGAGGGGCAAGTGCTACACTTGGCACTGCAGTGGGTGCTGTTTCCCTCTCCCCACCCTCAAGTTTAAATGACTGATAAATGTGTCAAACTTCTGGCTGAGTGCATGGGTCCCCTCCCTTGTGAGGTGTAGGCCATCAAACTTGAAAAAGTCCTGCTCCCAGAAATTCCTCCAATCACCCACAAAGTGATGGCCCTTTTCCTTACACCAGTCCTTTAGCCATGTGTTCAAGTCCATGATCTCCTTTTCTCTGACTTTCTGCCTGCTACCCCCGCCTCCCAGACAGGAAGAATTTCAGAGAAGGAGATGAAATAGAAGACACTTTATTGTCATGGTTTGTTATCTGTGTTTTTGTTTTGTTGACCATTTGATTAGCTAAGTCATTTGTCCCTATATGTATTAAAATGTGTGCATCCTTAGCCATGTTGTGAACTATTTTTTCAATGTGGCTAGTGTCCCTCCAGAATGATGTCCCAGGAAGGCATCTGACTGTGACCTCAGAGTGCCCATATTGCTGAAGTTGAGGCTCTACTTCCGTTATCATAGAGTCTCCTATGATCAGCAAGGGTCTTTTGTTGGGTTTAGTTGGTGAGCCGTCCTTTGTGATATGCTTATTTGTTTTATGTTCAGGGTTAGGAGTTGAGTCATCCTGTGCCACTGCTAAAGGCTTGGATGACAGTGGCAAATACCTGTTAGAAGTAGGTGGCGGTGAGTTCATGCACATTTTACCACCACGGCTGTGCAATGAGGAATATGACTTTTGATTGTTGACTGTCTGCCAACCCCCTGGTTTGGTTGTTCTTTGGGGTAGAGGTGGTACTGCATTGGGTTGGCATTGTGCTGCTGGTCAGTTGCTGCAATGTCTAATTGTATGGAGTCCAGCCCTGAGGTATGATATTTCTGCCCTTGTGGCACAGATCTGTGAATGTAGATCCCCAAGTACCTAGCATGTGGGACAGTGACCAATTTTATGAGCAATCACTTTGCTGAAAAGGGTGCCACAGTGCCTAAAGTCCACTATAGCCATGACTGAGTTGATTGCTTGTGGTCAAACAACAAGAGAAGGTCAAGTGTAACAGAAGTGTGCATTAAAAAGTAAGTAAAGGAATCAAAAGAAAAGTAAACATTTTTTTTATTATTATTTTTGGCCCCTGATGTGCCTTTGTGTAGGCAGGAAGTATGGGGTTGTGGATGAATTATAGTCTTAGGTCATGGAGCTATAAAAGTAAATGTGAGGCTCAGGATGAAACAGAAATACAGGTATTGTATGTATGCCCTGCTTTTGTAATTAGGAGAGGTGGGAAGGGGTAGGGCCGAGTAGACCCTATAAAGGAGGATGACTTGGGGGTGGGTGAGATTAGGAGGTAGGGTGGATAAGCAGAACCTTAGTTTCTGCTACCTGTAAAAACAATCAGCAGTTGGTGAAGATCAGCAAAGTGCAGCAGACAGTAAGGGTAGGGACTGGACCACTCTTTGTGCATGCCTCCTAGGGGTGCCCTTTGTGTATGAGCTGTTTCTTTCAGCTGAGAGCTTTCTATTAGCTGACACACTATTTCATTAGTGGGTACAGCAGTACAAAAGCTGATTTGCATACAGCAGACAGGTGTTCCAACAGCTCCTTCTGCTGAGAGAGCAGCCACTGGCTGGGTCTGAGCAGAGCGAGTGAGGAGAGAAGCCACCTCAGTGGAGAAAGGAGCCTGGACTGTACACTCCAAGAGAGATTCACCCAGGTAGAATTGCTGTCAAGGAATCCTTGCTTATGAACCTGTCGGAGTCTGCCTTCCCTCCATGATTGGTCTCTCTCCCAGTTGGTGAAGTTCAGTGAAGCTCAGCAGACAGTAAGGCTAGGGGCTGGACCACACTTGGCATATGCTTCCTAGGGTTGCCCTTTGTGTCTGAGCTGTTTCTTTCAGCTGAGAGCTTTCCATTAGCCGACCACTATTTCAGTAGTGCGTACAGCAGTATAAATGCTGATTTGCATACAGCAGACAGGAATTCTGGGTGAGTGTTTCAACAGCTCCTTATGCTGAGAGAGCAGCCACTGGTTGGGTCTGAGTAGAGCGAGTGAGGAGAGAAGCCACCTCAGTGGAGAAAGGAGCCCAGACTGTGGACTCCAAGGGGGATTCACCAAGGTAAAACTGCTGTCAAGGAATCCCTGCTTCTGCACCTTGCAGGGTTTCCTTTCCCTCCATTATTGGTCTCCCTCCCAGTTGGTGAAGATCAGTGAAGCTCAGCAGACAGTAAGGCTAGGGGCTGGACAGCACTTGGAGTATGCCTCATAGGGTTGTCCTTTGTGTTTGAGCTGTACATGGATTTTTGTCTGAGCTGTACATGAATTTACATAGTCTTTTTCTCCTATATTGAAGACACAAAGCAAATGTTACAAATCATAGAAAATCTCCATGTTGAAAATTACTAGCAACTGGTAACTCTTGATGTGTCCTCCATATAAACGAATATTCCACATTAGGCAGAAATTGAAGCCCTTAGATAGTTCTTCTAGCGGGATTCCTTATATCCATCTGAGTTCATCGAATATTTGTTAACATTGACAGAGAAAGTGCTACATTTCAATTTGTTCTATTTCAGGGATAGAATATACTTGCAAACAAAGGGGACTGCCTTGGGTGTGGTGTTCGCACCTACTGTAATTATGTTGATATTTACATAGGCAGCTGGGAGAATGAAATCATATTAATGTTAATGGTGAACCCTTTTTTTCAGAGAATAGACATGTACAAACACTACCTTGATGATATATTTTTCATTTGGAAACAGACAAGGAATGGAATGGATGATTTTATTGCATATCTGGAAAATATCAATGAAAATTTAAAGTTCACTGCACATGCTGATTTGTATAATATTGAATTCCTGGACATTAAAATCAAGAAAGAAAACAGTGAGATTATAACTGATCTACATGGGAAATCCACTGACCTGAATTCTTTTTTACACTTCAGCAGTTGCTATCCCCTGCATAGAAAAACTAATGCCCCAAAGAGCCAATATTACAGGGCAAGATACAGTACAACTATAGTACTAATGAAAATTTCCATAGAAGGGCTTTGGGTGTAGACAACAGGCTAGCCACTAGAGGTTACCATGGCAGTTTCATAGAAAATGCAAAAACAACAGCATGGGAAAAACAAAGTGGGGAATTATTGAATTACAACGATAACACTGTGGCAACTACAGATCTATATCTAAACCATGTGATGACCTATTCGCTACAACCTCATCTTGCCCAAGACATTGTGAAAAAACATTGTTATCATTTGGAAAGATATCAAAACATGAACTCCATTGTCCAAAACATTTTTGAATGGTCTACAAATGAGACATTAACATTGGCAACATTGCTACCAGCAGTTACCATGGTGCAAGTATGGATAATAACAGGAATCAAAGGAATTTAAATGGAACACATCCATATGGGAACTGCAATTTTTGTAAATTTATTGACAAAAACAAGGTTGTCATTTTAGTGCCTTTTACATAGGAGAGACTATCAGGCAATTTTGTAATAGAATCATAGAACACGTTAGAGCCATTGATAAAAAAGACAAAATGAATGCATTGGCCCAGCACATTATAAGTAGAGATGCAACAAAGTTTAAATTTGTAGGTATAGTGAACTCTAAGTGGCCAACTTCAGTTTCGCAGATCACTATGTGAAATTCCCATAAAGATGTCGAAATTCACCTTACTGTACTTCGTGTTGGCCACTTCGTGTTCACTTCAAGTTGTGGTTGGAGAAGGCTAAGTTGGTAATAAACAGGACACTGGTCACATGCCTGACTGTCTCTGCATGTCTGCAGGTCACATGATTCAGGGAGAAATGTAAATAGGCAGGAAGTGAGTGTTTTACTTTCACTTTCTCTTGTAGAAAGAGTTGTGCACATCACTGATCTGTTGAACAGTTTGTGTGTGTGGGTTATTGGCAATTACAGAGTGCAAAACTTGCTTGATTTTGCTTTTTTTCAGTTTAAACCTTTTTAGATTTAATTTTTTAATTAGTGTAGGAAGTTTAAGTTAACTTTACAATCTTTTTGTGGTTTAAAAGGTTTTTTTGTGAGTACTTTGTTTTTGGCAGAGTTACTAGTACTTGTATTAGGTTCTTTTTGGTGATGGATCATTGGCGAGGCAGAAAAAGTGTTGGCCAGTGGGGGCCAAGGATGCGGGGCGACCTTGTTCACCCAGTTATGTTAAACAGGGCCAGTTTTCTGCCCACAAGTGCAAGCACAGCCAGCTCTGCAGCAGCAGTGGTCTGCCAGTATGACCAGCAGCAGCTGGAGGAGCAGCAACAGAAGCCAGATGGGCAGCAGCTGGAGGAGCAGTAGCCAGATGAGCAGCAACAGCAACCACAGCAGGTTATTGCTCCTCCACCACCACCAGCAGCAGCAGCACAGCAGGTGGCCAACGGTGATCCTCCACTGCCTGTACTGGGCTCTGCACTGAGCTCTCCCATGTGGGAGTTCTTCATGTGCTTCCCTGGGGACCCCACTGTTGTGTGGTGCAAATTGTGCCAGGTGCTTGTCTGTTGTGGGCTCAAGGGTGGGCACCTTTTCACTGGTCATCAGTGAACCCACCTAGATGGCCACCACTGGCTCTAATGAAAGACCAAGCTGCAGGAGTTAGCAACAACTCCTGCAGCTGCAGCCAAAGCACCTCGTCCACCTGCACATTGGCAGTGGTGCAGGAAAATGCAGGTAGCAGAGGTGGAGTTCTTGCAGCTGCACCCAGAGAAGATGACCCACAGTGTCCTGTGACCATGGTGGACCCAGCTGTGCTCTGGAAGGAGGATGAGGCCATGTAAATGGTGGTGGAGGTGATCCTGCAGCATCTCTCTTGTATTGAGGAGCAGAATGAGGAGATAATAAGCTTGTTGCATAATGTCAGTTTTGGTCAGCAACCATCCTCACAGGTCCCTTAAAAAAAATTACTTTGTATGTCAATTTGTACCCCCAAGCGCCTCCTCTGGTTTTATTTTTTTTCCTAATTAATATTTTTGTTTTGATGCACACTATGTATGTAATTTATGTTCAGGTAATGTTTTATTTGCAATTTGTATTATGTGTTACTTAAAGGGGACATGAACTGATTACTTGTGCAGCTGTTTGAAATGTCTCTATTTTCATAAATTATATTCATTCCTGTAAAGGATCTATATTTAACTGTGCCTGAATAAAAGATGAAGATGTCAGTTGTGTTTTGAGTTGTTTTCTTTATATGGACAGTATTCTGTGCTGTTTCTTTCATGGAACCAAAAATGTGGAGTTTTGACTATCTCACTTCATGGTTTTAGAACTGTGGGCATTGTACTGATAAGTTCATGCTCACATGACTAAAACTATGAAGTGACACAGTCAGAACTCCAAATTCTTAGTTTCATGAAAGCAACTGCAACGAATGTTGCCCATTCAAAGAAAACACAAAACACAAGTGACAGCTTCAGCTTTTATTCAGGCAGTTAAATATGGATCCTTTAGAGGTATGAATATAATTTATGAAAACAGAGACATTACAAGCAGCTGCACATACTGTAATTAATCAGTTCCTGTCCCCTTTAATTTACTTCATGTCATACATGACTGATGGCATGCAAAATGGCGAATGCTGTGTGCTTTCATTACAGGTGAAACTGTTGTGCCATTACGCATGCTGCAATAAAAGTGTTTTGAAGATGGCTTTTGGCCTATACAATTGCAACTGCACTGAAATCACACATTGTACACATGGTTGCCAACCACATGACTTATTATTACATAATATTAAGTAATGATGAGTTACAAAAAAAATTATTATTGTGGAAAACATAATGACCTCAAGTGTAAAATGTAACCATTTCTACTTCAACTAGCTCTCCATTTCTGGGTGCATTTAATCAATTCTGCCTCTGCTAGCTCTCCACCACTGGGTGCTTTTACCATTTCTACCTCTACCAGCTCTCCATCTCTGGGTGTACCTCACAGGTGCTTGCCTCTTACAATTTCTGTCACACACACTTAGTTAGGTTTAGTATTCCCAGCCTGATAGTCCCATTCAGCACAAGCACGTCTCTGGTACTCTGGTGCATATTGTGTCTCCACACTCCTCTAGACCCTCTCCTAATTCATAAATCAAGCAATTATGGTCCTACATATGACATTCAGCCTGCTGCTGCTGTTCTATTCTCTACTAATGTGTCCTCAAATTTCTCTATGCAGCCTGGATAAGACACCGGCATCCACATTCCCCTCAATGCCCACTCTCTCTCCCCCTCGTTGTACGATACATTCAAGCACATCCCCACTTAACCCTGTAAACCATGCAATTGCCCTACTTGTTAAAACTACCTTGTGTGTGCTACGGTCCTGGAGGCGACATAAGTCCCTCTTAACAAGTCCACCTGGTATCCATTCCCATCTATGCATACTCCTGCTCTCTAGTGACATTGAATTAAACCCCGGTCCCCCTGGAAGACAGGCTATGCCTTACAACCTTCCTCTTGGTCCCTCATGGTCGGAGATAAAAAGGGTTAAAGATAGCCCACATGAACATTCAAAGCCTCAATGGTAAAATGCCTGAACTGGAAGGCTGGACTCAACAATACAAGCCAGATGTCCTATGCTTAACAGAGTCAAGGCTAAAACCCACAAGGTTGCTCATCCAGGCTACTCTTCCTGCGGCAGAGACAGACCCAGAAAGAAAGGGCAAGGTGTACTGATATACACCAGAGTTGGTTTGGCTGTCAATGAACTAACTAACATAACCGTTAACCAAACATCATTCACTTATTCATCGCTATCGCCCTTGGTCAAACAATACACATAAATATTGGGTGTATCTACCAACCCCCATATTTGCAGCTTCCTCATATGCTGAACTCTTCGCCAGTCTCGACTCACTACATCATAGCGACACCATAGTATGTCTTGACTGGCACGGCCCCAAGAATGCTGTCTACCTGTCGACTATATCAGATGTGAAATTTGAAAACTTATAGACCAACCAACCAGACTAAACACGAAATCAGGGAACCATACACTATTTGACTGGGTGTTAATTAACAACAGGTCACATATCAGGGCAGCAGGCGTCCTCCCAGATGCACTGAGTGACCACTCCGCGACCTCCTGTATCTGAAAAAATGACTTTTCACACCCTTCTCTGAAAATCTACAAAACCAGGGACCTAACTTATTTTAATACCTACGAGTTCATACAAGCCTTGAAGCTTCAGATTGGTCATCAATCACCAACCTTTCTGATATTAATCAGGCCCTTTACTACTTAATTAGCACTTTCACTGCCACTCTAGACCTCCATGCCCCCTTCAAACTAAGAAGGGCTAAGGGAATTCACTCCCCCTGGCTCTCCCAGAAGCTACGGATCCTAATGTGCTCCAGAGACAAAGCATGGAAGTCCTACAAAAAGACAGGACTCCTCTCTGACTGGAACTCCTACCAGCAGCTGTGGAACATAAGCAAAGTTGAGGTATCCAAAGCCAAGTGGCTATATCTTCAGTCCCTCCAAACTAACAACCTTGGTGACCCAAAATGCTTCTGGAAACAAATAAACACCCTCCTTAAGGCTCATGAATGGACAAACCCCCAGACCATGATCCTGAAGGGCTCAGAACTTTCCACACCATCTGAGATTGCAAAAGGGATAAACTCATTCTTTACTGACCTAGATGTTTACAAAACAGGTCTTCCAGGTGCCCACCCCCCTCATCACAATCCCCCTAATGAAACCCAGTGCTCTCTATTTCACCTAAAACTCACCTCTCGAAAGGAAGCCCTTCAGCTCCTGATGGGTCTCAATCCGGATAGCTCCCCTGGCTGTGACACCTTGCCTCCTAGATTCCTTAGGCTCGGTGCCACTGCGCTGGTTCATCCAATTGCTCTACTGATCAATAGATCCTTCACTACACAGACTATCCCAGCCAAATGGAAATCTGCAACTGTTGTCCTGTCCACAAATCAGGTCCAACTAACCTGGTTGAAAACTAAAGGCCTATTTCCATCTTGTGTCTCATTGGTAAAATCCAAGAAAGGATACTAAATAATGACTTGTACTCCTTTCTTGAACAGTCAAACACCCTAACACAACATCAGCATGGCTTCAGGAAATCACATGGAACCGAAAGTGTTCTACTGAAGGACATCACTGACATTTACCATACCATGGACCATGGCAATGTCACAGCAGCTGCCTTCATCGACCTCACAAAAGCCTTTGACCTTGTCAACCATATCCTTTTAATCTCAAAGTTACAATCACTAGGTCTCGATACCAACTCCTTCCTTTGGATCTTAAACTATTTTTCCAACCATTTCCAGTGTGTAAAATGGGCCAGGACACTTTCCTTCCTCTCTCCAATTATGGACGGGTCATTCAAGAATCTATTCTGGGTTCCTGTTTTTCTCTGTCTTTATAAATGACCTACCCCAAAACTGTGGCGAAGGATCAGTACAGCTTTACGATGATGCCATTCTTTAGCATCATGGCACAGATGTCTCCTCCATTAGTGTCAAGCTGGAAAATGACTTCCAGCAACTGGAAAGCTGGTTCAAAAAGAACCTGCTAGTACTGAATATTAAAAAGAATAAGTCCATGCTTTTCCACCATACATCTTTTAATGCAACCTCTCAGCCTTTGCTTATCAGGACATCCTCAAGTAAGCTTCTTGAAGGAGTGGAATCCGTTAAATACCTGGGCCTGACACTTGACGAACATCTATCCATGTTAACAACATTGTCAAGTCTACTAACCAGAAACTCAGCCTCCTCCGTCGTACCTCCCCCTACCTTACTTCCTGTGCTAGAAAGATTATTTCCATGGCAACCTTGCTTCCTGTCTTATTCTATGGTGCACCCCTTATTCACTCTGCCAGAACTACCACCCTATCCAAAATCAAGCAGGCCTACCACAGGGTCACCCGCTTTGCTGGTGCAGCTCCAACTCAGGCACACCACTGCGATGTTCTCAAAGCCCTAAACTGGCCATCCTTCAAGTCAATAATGGACCTCCCTGCACTTTGCACCACATTCAAACTAACTCACCTCAATCCACCACCTGTACTCGCTGAGCTACTCACCCAGAAATCCTTTGCCCAAACCTTTCAACACTCCCACCTTCCACTGCTGACACTTCCAAAGGCTCGGCTAACCATTGGCAGAAGATCATTCACCTCTGTGCTCCTTTTAAAATGGAACTCCCTTCCACACAGACTACTCTCCTGTACATCCCTTCCCCTGTTTAAAAGAATATACAAGAAGATCTTCTTTCCCCCATTGGCCTGCAGTGGTAACTGTACCTAATCAACTATCGCAATTACCCCCTTACTCCACTCACCTGCATCCTTATCTATTCATTCTTTCCTAGCCCCTTCTCAGTATCCCTTATCCCCACTATCTCTCACTACCCGGTCTCTGTCTCAGTAGCCCATATTCCCCCTATCTCTCACTCCCCCTCTCTGTTGTTCGCATCAGACCCTACTCTCCCCTGCTCTCTCCCCTACCTCCACACCATCTATTCCTCCTCCTTCTTCCCTGTTTCCTTCTTTGTTTCTCCCATCCATCCTGCTCTACTATCCCATCACTTATAACCCTCCCTTCCCCTGTCTTCCCCATTGCCTCATCCCTTCCCCTGTTTTCCCCTTTGCCTCATCATCAACCATCTATCTTGGCTTTTCCTACTTCCTAAACCAGCCTGGCTTTCCTATATCTATACTGGAACCCCTCCCCTCTCTTTCCTCCTCATTCTACCCAATGATAGTACTATGCAAATATGTAAAATTATTTTTTTTTATACTAATAGTGTAAATAATATTCATTATGTATGACTGTATGATGATTGATGTATGATTCACTAAGCCGTAGCAAAAGTCCCTTCCTGATCTCTATGGTCTCCAGCCTCCTGCACAGCTACTTCCTATCTAAGCCTGTCAATACTGGTCCTTGTCATCTTTGTATCAACTGTGACCATCCTGGACCATCCTGGCTTCAGCAGACTAAAGCTGTGGACACTGCCTGCCAGCTCAACTTTCACAACTGTAGCCAGCCTACTACTACTACTACTCGATGAATCTCATTTTATCTCATCCTACTGTACCTATTCTATAATGATTTACCTAATGTTAATGTATCTAGCTGTGGAATTGCTTTATTCCCTGGGTCACCCCTGAAAAAGGGACTTGTGTGTCTCAGTGGACTCACCCAGTTATCAAAATTCAAATAAAATAAATAAATAAATAGAATAATAATGGCGTGGTGTGGTTGAACATTTTGGGGAGGTGGTGAATTGCATTTACAATTATGAGGGTAAAGAAGAATCAAGATCAAGAAAAACAAGATTAACAAAATTCCCCCCCAAAAAATAAATATCTGCTTTTCTTTATTTTCTTAAGCCCTATTTATGTTTATTACATACTAGTATGACGTTTATGTTCAGTTCATGTTTTCTTTGTGAAGTTAATTTTGTTAATCCTGTATTTGTTTAACCTCAGAATGGTAAATCCGATTCCCCACCTCCCCCTAGGTCCCTCCCCCAGGCCATTATGCTTTCAGCAATAACAGTTTTTAAGTTCATACTCATTACTGTATTTTCTGTAGTAAGTCTTGTGGCTGCCAAGTTTGCAGACACGCTGGACACTGCGTGCTTGCCTGTAATTAAATTGTGGGTCTCCAAGACGCTGTCTGCAAGACACTTGTATTGCAGTGTGCATTGCGGCCTGACAGTTTCATTGGTAATGAAAGCACACAGTGTCTACCATTTTCACGACCATCAGTCACTTAAAAAATAAAGTAAATTAAATAATAACCATGAAAATAGTTGTTCCTTTTCTGAACAAGTAGTTAAAGCACTAGGGCAATATTCACTATACCATAACACCACCTAGCATGCCCCCTAACAATGTGCTATTTTGTGTTTGAATGTCCCCATTTGTTTTTTCATGAAAAGCCGAGCTGAAAATTAATGCCAGTCCAGAAATGTGTCACAGTGTGGCAAATGACATCATTGCATTGTGACGACACTTGGTGCTGCTGCTGGTGGTTTTGCCCCTTTGTTTTAATTTCATGAAAAGTTCCGAAGAAAAATAAGCACATGAAAAACTGTTCAGAAAAGTCACAAGTATTTCTTAATGCACTGTTAAAAGCATGCACCTAGAGCCAGAACTCTGCATAAGTGTCCCAAGTTAAAAAACTGATTTGCTTGCACCTGCTGCTGCTGTTTAAATGTCATGAAAAGTCCCGATGAATAATAATCACAATAAAAAACTGTTCAGAAAAGTCACAAGTATTTCCTGTTGCACTGCTAAAAGTGTGCACCTAGTGCCGGGACTCTGCATAAGTGTCCCAAGTGAGAAAATGGCTTGCTGGCACCTGCTGCTGTTGTTGTCCATCTGTTTTCTGCTACTGATGTACAGTGTGTTGCTAAACAATGATAGCCATGGATGACCATGGGGTTGAACTATAATTTGATGTTCTGGGAAATTCTTCTGCTGCACTGACTGAAACATGCTGCTCTATGTGTGTGTATTCATACCAACACTGGTAAGTTAGTGTACATGTCACTGTCATGTTTTTTCAGAGACACTGCCATTTAATTTGTACTGAATCTTGTTTTTTGTTGTAAGCACTGAGTAGTGTGTCATGTTGCTCCTTTGCAGGGAATCATCATCCTCCATATTAAACGTTTCCCCTTCACCAGTGTGTTGGCCATGGTTACAGTCACATGCCATACATATGTGCCACCACCTAATGTGGTACTGTAAAATTTAAATTTTTTCCAGTGGGGGGGGTACTGCTGTGAGTGAGTAAAGTATAAGCATTTCTCATTACTGTTCTTTTCTTTTACATTCTCAGGTTACAGCACACAGATTCACAACCATAGTGATGAAATCATGTTGCATCTGCACATGTGTTAAACATGTGTCTGATTGTTGACTTCTGCTGTACGAACAATGTCAATCCATGAAAGATAAGTATTTTTTTTGGGGGGGGGTTGCATGGATCATTTGGAAAACAATTTTCATTAATATTTTTGTCTTCTTTCCAGGTCTTCAGTGTATCTAAACTGTTTTCCATCTTCAGAATGGAACATACCGCCAGTCCACAATACCGCAATGCTACAGCGCCTGTAAACAGATGAAAAAGAAATTATTCTGAGTTCATTCCAATACCCCATTCAGTATCAGTACCCCGTGGAGCTGTTCCTATCTTTTTTTATATCCATCATCTGACCTGTATGTCACCGCTGTTAAGTACTTTACAATGGCTGGAAACAAAAAAAAAAGGAAAGCAGCACTCACAATCCTCAATCCCAGAGTTGTACCCACTTGGGAAATTTTTTTTCAATGACTGCATCAGCAACCTCAATGGTACACTGTTTTATACTGCACCAGGAGGGTCTGCTTTGCCTGCATTATTCAGTACCACCATTATCATGACTGGGTACAAACACAGATGTGATTGTCCTGCTTGGTATGTTGGACAAATAAAAGTTAAAGTTGTGTGATTCATGATCGTGAAGATGAAGATTGTGATTTGTCTCATGACTCATGAATCTGTGATCGTGACATAACAATAAGTACAACGTTCAAAGGGAAATATGCACCACACTAGTACTCTGAACACTTCTTGAACATTCAAAGTCATCTTCCTCATGCCTGTGGCCAACCTCTGATGTTAATTTGCTACTTTACTTCATGGCTTCTTACTGTTACTTGAGGACTGGCTGGCAGATTTTATTTCAGAGACACACACAAAATGTATTTCACACACCACCTATGCTAAGGTCTCATGACTCGTGATCGTGACATGACATAATGTGATTCAGTCATGATGAACTTCCCGGAACTATATAATGTTCGTGCACAGATAATATCTACTGGATTAAATAGGTCCGGCTTCCTGTGAGTACAAAGATTCAAGTAGGGCATCTTACAGAATGTCAATACAAACAGAAGCATCATACTCGACCAAGGATCTTGAGTGACGTGACATGATAACTGGGCGTCCCCCAGTCCTAGTTCATGATGAAACTGAAGATTTTTAAAAAAACAGTGCTGGACCAAAAAAAGTTAAAGTTGTATGATTCATGATCATGAAGATGAAGAATGTGATTTGTCTCATGACTCATGATCGTGACATGATAATTAGTATATCTGAAGTGAAATATGCACCACACTGGTACTCTAAACACTACTTGAACATTCAAAGTCATCCTCCTTATGCCTGTGGTAAACCACCGGTGTAAAATTTGCAGTTTTTACCTACATGGCTACTTGCTGTTACTTGAGGTCTGGCTGGCAGATTTATTTCATACACACACATTCCACGTGATGTGACAGAATGCCCTGCCCACAGACCCAAAGCTTATATCCCACTGACTTATGTGGCTCATACGCTACATACAGAAACACCTTTGTCTAACTGTGTTTGTGGGCATTTATTTTTAGATTACACAGTCACCAAGAAAATAAATATGTTTCTTGCAAACAGTTATTTTTTCTAATTTTGTGGGTTGCTAACAAATTTAGCTTGGATGCTGTCCTGTGTAGAACATATTCCAAGTCCAACCACAGCCTCAGTATGATCATCCACTAATATTTCCTTCAACATTTGAATTGTTGGATGGCCCAGGTTAACCTCAACAGCATTGGAAATATGAGATTGTGATTCTGAGTCATCATCAGGCTCAGAATCATGTTCAGTCACTGTGGGGACAGGGAAGGAGATTGTGACATCAACTACACTCTGACTCACATCTTTAGACTCCACAATATTTGGGCAAACTGTTAACTTGTCACAGGTTGAACTTGGGGCAATACTCATGCCATCACTAACTTCACTACCACCAGCAGCGGAGACA
The DNA here is from genome assembly GCA_016271365.2 of Neoceratodus forsteri. NCBI lineage: Eukaryota > Metazoa > Chordata > Ceratodontiformes > Ceratodontidae > Neoceratodus > Neoceratodus forsteri. The sequence continues at coordinate 737,688,923 of CM057454.1, forward strand.
ACAGCATCTCCAACCATCATTGAAGCAACTGATTGCGCTGGGAAAAACACAGTCAGAGAAATCCCTTTACTGACATCAATTGTGCCCTTATGCTGCGTACTAACACACACATGCCCACGGCCACTCTTGCCACTAGCAGCAGTGCCATGGCCAGAAACATCTTTGCATGCACGTCTCTTTGTGGGCATTTTTTTGGTATTACACAGAAAATTAACAACAAATTTAGATTTCTGAACTTTAAGGGTGGATGGGAAGCCACAAAACAACAACTGTGGCTTACAGATGGAGATTGGGCCCTAAACAGATGCAGACACGCGGCTATATGGAGATTGGGCCCTAAACAGATGCAGACACACACAGATGGAGACTGGGCCCTAAACAGATGCAGACACACACAGATGGAGACTGGGCTCTAAACAGATGCAGACACGCAGCTAGATGGAGACTGAGCATTTGAGATGCAGCCGCACAGGCACAACAACACCTTAACCAGTGGTCACAAATCCCAAACTGGACAAATAACTCTTTTACGGGGTGTGGGGGGGAGGGACAACTGAAGTACCAGTCCACTACCTAGATAGAATGAAGCAGTAAAAAATACAGCAGATGGATAAGAGATTCAGAGTGCTGTGATTACAGTGTGGCACAATAAAGTGTGTCTGACTTGACGACATGCACACACACACTAAAGGTAATGTGCAGAAAATTTAACAGTTCAGTACACTGCAACCAAATCTTTTAGACTGACTGAAAAAGGCACAGCACCACAACAAACAGCAAACGATTATATAAACTTACTACAGGTATCACCGTGTGTGCATGAAGACAAAAATACTAACACACTAGCTACCAAACAAGAGTTAGAAAGACTGCCTTTTTCACTGTAAATCTCCCTTCACCACAGATCCGCCCCTCCTCAGAAGCACACTTCTACAGCGTCTGTCAGTACACGGACTGAATGTTCTAAATTAACTTTCAAAATACACACAAAAAACAATAAACACTCGATGATATAATCACAGGAGGGTTTCCTATAATCTATGTACTAAATTTGGACCAAAATAATTGGATCAAAAGTGATTTTTTAAAGCGTTTTCAATGGTTTGATTCTCAGAGCTCTGAGAGCAAACTGTCTCCAGCTTTCCACTACACACACTATGCAGAACTGAGGCTGTGCAAGACAATATAGAGACCATGTGACCTGTCATCCCAATAATCAATGCAAAATTCACCTCACATTGCAATAAACAAGTGAAGCAAAGCGAAGTCCATTCAAATCAATTGCACTTCGTGTTAAAATTAAGGGAAGACAGTAAACCAAGATGAAGTAACGTGAAGCCCACTGAAACAATGTACTTCGCATTGCTAATTTGAAGGCAGAGTAATTCACTTTGTGTTGCAGAGCACAACGCAGACTGAGGAATAATATGCAAAGTGTTTCACGTAGCAAAGAGGGAACACTTCACTCACCTCTAATTATGAGAACTGACACCAATCACACGTTCTCATTCCTGGGTCTGAAGAAAGTGTCCCTGGGTCCATGAGGGGAAGACCTGGACAAGAAACTGCTGAAGAGAGAATGTGTCTGGCAGTATCAACTGGGATCATTACAAAGTTCTGGACTTAATGACCAATGTTCAACTGTCTCCTTTTCTGACAGACTATCTACATGGACAGCTGCAAGTATCTCTTATGAACATGGTGTGTGGATATATATTAACTAGAACTAAATATTGATATTGCTGAAAAACTATAGACCATACAATTGCATCCTTTATCTCCCCCCTCACATTTTTCCTTTCACTTCATCCATTTCCACCTCTTCCATTCCCTTTTTCCCATTCCCATCCTGTGTCATATATTGTTGCTCCTTTAATTATATGCACACTGCAATTGCACTTCATATTTATGTTCATATTTATATGTGTTTTTATAGTTATTGTGAACGACAGTTATTTAAATATACATTTATACTGTCTCTTTAAATGCCTTCACATATAAGGCTACCTACATGCTCACATTCACTTGTCTTCAAAAGGTGCAAGAGGAGCAAAACTGTTGGCTTCATGGGAGAGGTCTGACATTCTGTCATTGGTTGCTGTTTTCATCAGACACAATAAAATAGACAACAATAAGGTCTGTGTCTACCTGAAGTCTTTTAGAGTTTCTGATTGCTCAGCTTGGTGCTTTTAATTTGGACATCTATCTTCATGACAGGAGCATTAACGGGTATACTTGCTAAGTAGACAGGGGACAGACACAATAATGTCACCTCCTTCTGTCCTGATCTAGTGTATTTTATTTAGGATCCTCCATGGCCTTGCCTACCTACATTTTTGACTTAATTTCCCAGTAGTCTCCTTCATGCTCTCTCCACGTTTCTAACTCCAGTTTCCTCTGCATCCCAGCCACTAACCATGCCCCTGTTAGCATATGGGCCTTCTCTAGCAATGCTACAGCTCTTTAAAATATCCTCCACCCTAATCTGTGGTCCCTTGACTCCCTTCCATACTTCAAGTCATAGATATATGTAAGCAATAGCCCACAACAGGGCATGTGTTTCTAGAGAATTAATACATGCCCCAGGTGAATTGGAAGGCACAAGGCCAATGGTTGAGTGACTTTCAACGCATCCAGGAAGTGAATTAATTTTCAAGAAACCCATGGCCTGGAGTAGATGACTGTATTCTTAAACTAGAACAAAGTTCTTTTAATGGAGAAAGGTTTCATTTTCTTTAGTTAGGTTGTTGCTAGATATAATACGTGACTTTGGCAACAAAGCAGAGCCTTTGAATAAACATGGGAAGTGCATTAATTTGGAAGAAACCTATGCCCTGTTGTGGGTCTTTGTGTTTTAAAAATGAAAAATGTTTTATTTTAATGGAAAACAATTTAATTTTCCTTTAGTTAGGTTCTTGATCTGCTCCTTGGGAGGAACCATGGAGTGGCTTCTTTCCTGGTCCTTTTGGATTTGTTATCTGCATTTGACACTGCTGAACAGGAAGAGTTGGTGGAGCATATAAGGAGGATCACTGGAGTGGTAGGAATCATGCTGGAGTGGTTCCAATCACTCCTAAATGATCACCATCAGTCCATGGCTTTAGGGAACTTTCAGTCTAATCCCTCTGTCATTGACTGTGGCATCTCTCATTCCATACTGTCTCCTCTTCCTCTTCCCAGTGTTTATGCTTCTGCTTGGAAATGTGATCCGAAAATATAGTCTGGGTTTTCATTGCCATGCTGATGACACCCAGTTTTATCTTTCATTTAAAACTGGACATGACTCCTCAGTAACTGTGCTTGAGAATCCTCTATCAGAGATCAGTGGGTGGATGGCTCATAGTGAGCTAAAGCTAAATCCATGCAAAACTGAATTGTTACTAGTGAGGTCAGATCAACTTAGGTCATCCATTTTGGAAAGCCTGGATCTCCCTGTTTTGGGGAGTGTTAAACTTCAGGCTAGGCAGTTGGTTCACAATCTAGAGGTCACTCTTGATCAAGAGCTGTCAGTTGTATCACAGGTGTCAGCAGTGGCCAGATGTGACTTCTATAATTTAAAGACTAGAGCAGGGTTGTGCCCCTACCTTGACCTGGATGATTAGTTAACACTGATTCATGCTTTCATTGTCTCTCGCCCGACTACTGCATGCACTCAATGAGGGCATTCTGACGGGTTAAATTTGACATCTCCAGCTGGTACAATATGCGACAGCTAGACTGGTCACCTCAGTAAGGAGGAGCGATCACATCAAGCCAGTGCTGTGCTCTCCGCACTGGCTTCCTGTTGGATAGAGGACTGACTTTAAGATCTTTCTTCTTACCTTTTTGACCCTCAATGGACTGGGACTCTGGTACCTTGGTGAGCTTCTTGTAACCTGTCCAGATATCTGTGAATTATGCACAAATGGCACTGGCCAGCTGGTAATTCTTAAATTAAAACTGAAATCAGCTGGAGAAGTCTCATCTGTAGCTGCCCCTTTACTATGGAATGGCATCCCCATGGATATTCATTTTGTCCATCTGTCTCCGCTTTCACAAATAGATTAAGAACATAGCTATTTAGACTTTAATTTTGAGGAGATTGAAATATGCATGTTATCTGCCCTGATTACTAATAGTCATAAATTCTGATATCAATGTTTATAATAACTGGGGAGCATTTTCCCCATTGACAAAGCTAGTTATAATTCACTGTTATAACCAGCTGGTTATAATGGAGAACATACACAGCTTTGTCAAGGGGAATGCCTCTAGGCACTGAGCAACTCATGCTATACTGTTTACCAATTCCAATGACACTTGCTGAGGTGAAAAAATCCTCCCCAGTAATTATATTAAGCAAGACACACTGAGTGGTGCATAAAACTTAAATTTTACACACACACTCAATGTGTGATGCTTAGATAAACCCCTCAAGCTTCACTCTCAGAGTTTATGTGGCATCCCACAACTCAGGTGTGTGTAAAATTCTCATTATACACACTACCCAATGCACAATTGTATATGTATTACTCTATTATGTTTTCCTGATTTGAATATTTTATTATTTGTAAAGCACCTTGGAGTTTAGAAAGGTGGTTTTAAATAAATTCTCTCTCTCTCTCTCTGTCTTGTTGATAGGTAGATTAGAGCAGGTTGGTTACAAACTGCTGGTATATTGTTCCAGAGATTAATGAATGGTCGGGTGATGTGCTTAGACTAATGAAGTTGCAAGGATTCTGAAGGATTCAGAAACCCATTTTATTTATTTATTTATTTATTAAAGTTTTGGAATTACAACCTTTGAGTCAGTGACTCCTTTGCAAAGGCTCCACGTCTGGACAGACACACAGAATAAGCAAGAAAAGCATGTGACAAATGCTTGGTATAAACCATAGTGATTACATAAAGACAGCATACATTTAACAGATAGTGACTAAACTCATTAAGGGTTGCATTGCAGCCCATGGTCAAGCATGAAACAATTGCTTGGTAGATACAATAGTGATTACATAAAGACATCATACATATTATACAGATAGTGACAAATCTCAGTATGGGTTGCATAGCAGCCCAGGGTCAAGGAGTATGCTACATAGTGGAGAGATGTTAGTACTTTTTGATAAAGTGTATTTGCCATTGCAGAACTTTGGTAGTATCTAGGAGTTGGATGTCAATCCTGCGTCTGGTGGTGAGGTGTGTTCAGTTGCAGTTACACATCTCTGAATCAATGAGATGTCTCTTGATGTTAGTTTTAAACTGGCCTAGTCTTTGGGTCAGGAAGACAGATGGTGGGAGTTCATTAAGCCAGGTGGGTGCCTGATAACTAAAGGACCTTTGGCCTAATGCAGTCCTACGGTAGGGGACATGGATAGGCATGTTTCCTGTGTGCCTTGGGGTGCTCCTGTATGTGTTTGGTTTTCCTGTAGCCAATTTTCTAGGTTTTGAAAATTCAGTTTCAAAATGGATGTGAGTGTTATACTAAACAGCACCATGAAATCTTCATCTGAAACTGCAGGGGGAGGGCCTCACTGCTAAAGATACATTGATGGTAGAGGGCAGATAAAAAAGTCAGTTCAGTCTGCCCTGTTATTCCCACCTTGAATTACCAGTAGTTGTTCATCTGAGAGCTTCCAGAGCTCATGAAGCCCTCCTGCTTGTTTCTAAGTACCCCTTTGTAGCTATCCCTCTGTTATGGTTTTGAACCCTGGGAGAGTGCCCACATTAATCACATCCCTGGGTTGTCTGTTCCATTTATTTACAATCTATTCTGTAAAGAAATATCTCCTTACGTCTTTCTTGATGTTTTCACCTGCTAGCTTGAGTTGTGTCCTCTGTTTTTTTTGGGGTGGGTATTTTATCCGAAATACATCTGTGGTGCCTACTTTTTTATGTCACTATATGCATGTTTCCACCATGTCACTTGTCTATGTCTCTCTCTTTCTCTCTTTCTCTCTCTCTCTCTTACTCCAATAACCCTGTCCTGCAATTACATGTTTTGGGCTCTCTAGCCTCTCCCGATAGGTGCTGCCTTGTTGACCATTAGCCATTGTTGTATCCCTCTGCTGGATATTTTCCAGACTCTCCTCACCTTCTCAGATGAGGGTTCCAAAACTGCAAGTAGCACTCCAGGTCTGACCTAACCAGTGGCCTTTACAGTGCTAAAATCCCATCCATTTGTCAGCTAGTGAAACCCCATCTGATACACCCTAGTATCCTATTTGCTTTTCTATATGCTTTCTCTCATTCCAATGAAGATTTCATGGTGCTGTTTAGTATAACACTCACATCCATTTTGAAACTGAATTTTCAAAACCTAGAAAATTGGCTACAGGAAAACAAACTCCATAGTAATGTTAAAAACTGAAGCAATGGCCTCTAAAACTAAGAAGGCAAATCATGAAGAAGAGCTGAGTGGAATTAAGATCTGCTCAAAAAAATGGGACAAAAACTGAACAGAAAAGTTCATATAAGTATCTTGCTATGGATTGAGGACTTGAAGTTTACAGTTCACATTAACAATATGTGTGCTAAGATTTCCCAAAAGCTGGGTGCTTTATATTGAAAGACGGGTTATTTGTCCAGGGAAATGAGAGCCAAAACTGTTACTGCTGCAATACTGACTATGATGCACTATGGCAGTGTTGTATATAGATGGGCTAGCAAAAATGATTCACAAAATCTAGACAAACTGCACATTTGTTTAACAAGATTTGCTTTGGGTATCTCAGGACCACTAATGAATTTCCATCATTGTACAGTGTTTTTCAGAATTGAATTGGACATTGTTGAGTATTAGGAAATATAAAGTCCTCTACGGTTTCTTATGTGCATGTGTAAATGGTCTGGTCCCTTCATATTTGTATGAGAAATTAGTTAAAATAATACTCACCATAATCTTTGATATATGGTAGGGCAGGGTTTTAAGGTCCCAAGAATAAGAAATAGATTTTGGAACCTGACACTTAATTATATGGTCACCTCATTTTGGAATTTGGTCCCTCCCAAAGTAAGGAACTCTCCCACACATAGTAAGCTTAGGAGTGCAATTAGGAACTGATGTAGTTTTAAATGTGAATGCTATTAACATGGAATTTTATAATTATTTATACAGTGTTTCTGTATATTGATGTATATTAAATATATGTATTGTACTGTACTGAAATATTTGTAAGCAGGGAAGTCCTGAAAACAGACTCGCCTAGTGACCATATTCTGGGTTAATAGGAGTAAAATTCAGAATTCAAAAATGAGAGTTCTACAGTGATTCAGGTAATTATATAGTCCTTACTAAAAAAAAAAATGTTTTACCCTTGCTTTTTGCTACTGTCACTAAATGCTATCCATGATGACCCTCACGATTATGCTGAACTGTTCCTCCTGCCAATGCATAATGTTCTTTCAGTTTGTGATGTAATTGCTGTAGACATTTGTGAAACAATGTGTAAGTGATGCTCTAAGAACTCTAAGCCATAAGTACTGGGGTTGTCTACAGGCCCCCAGACCAGAGGGAGAACATAGACACATTACTGTTAGAAGATATACAACACATGACAGCTAAAGGGGAGGTTCTAATAATGGGAGACTTCAACATGCCGGATACAGATTGATCAATACCAGAAGGAACATCTGCCAGAACTAAACACATGGTGGATTCCCTGCAGAGGGAGGGCCTCAAACAACTGGTACAACAACCCACAAGAGACAGGGCTATCCTAGATCTAGTATTGACTAACAGGGAAGGGATCACAGATCTCCAGGTAGAAGGTCACTGGGGACCAGTAACCATCACATGGTATGGTTCAATTTGGCCACTACATCTAAATCATCCCATTCCAAGGAAAAAATATGGGACTTCAGAGGAGCTGACTTTGATAAGATGGCCAACAGAGTTAAGCTAGCCCTGGCAAAAAGAAACACAGGGAAGGGGGTACAGGCAAAGTGGGCAATTATTAAGGCTGCAATACTTGAAGCAACATCCCATTGTGTTAGACAGAAAAGGAAGTGCAAGGAGACCACTCGATGCAGCACGCCGAGTAGTAGCTCACTAGTTTAGCTCCCATCACCTGGCGTGTTAAAAAGCCCAATTTGAAGTACCTATTTCAGTTTAAGGCCGTTATCTGGGGGCTGACTGCTTGATTAAGGACAGGAGAAGAGTCTGATTTGCGAAAATGGAGGCAGAGATGCGTATGGCGCCCCCAAAACACACCCCACCGGTATCCCCTGAGAAACAGAGCAAACGGCCTAAGGCCCAGCAAGGTCATGGCGGCAAGGCAGCAGCTATCAGCGCTACTCCAGCGAGAGAACCTGGGAAAACCCCACTAACTCTGGAATGAGCCAGCCAAATTCACTCCCTTCAGGGAGGATGTTAAATCTCTCACAACAGAGGTTAAGCAGATAACCGCGGTATTGGAGGGCCTAACTACAAGAATCACTGACAACGAAGCCCATACTGTTTCACTGGAGAAAAAAACAGATAGCATAAGGGAGGAGATAGTAGAAAGTCATCATAGGATCAAAAAAATGGAGGCTAAGTTGGAGGATTTGGAAGGAAGGACCAGCAGAAACAACACAGTCTTTCTTGGTATCCCAGAAAAAGAGGAAGGTCCAAATGTTATTAGTTTCATCCAGAAACTGGTGGAAAAACTAGCTGGCCCTTCTTCATTTGGAAAAGTCTACATGATAGACCACGCACACAGAGCTCTCCAACCCATGCCACCACCTGGAGCCTTACCCCATCTGATAATATGCAAGTTCCTTAATTTTCAAGAGAGGCAATACTTGCTGGGAAAAATAAAGGAGCTGCAAGAAATTAGGTGGGACGATGTAAAAATTAGAATAACGCAAGACCTCTCTGCCTCCATTGGGCAACGTCGCACACAATTGCACCCAACTGTCTCAAAATTTATCGCATCTGGTATAAAGTTAAAAATGGGATACCCTGCCAGACTGCAAGTATTGCTGGATGGCTCCTGGGGTACATTCGAGGAGCTGGGAGTGGCTAAAGCAACCCTTCAGAAGTCCCTGCCTGTTCTGTTTAGCAATCGCTGAGGGCAAGAAGCAGGACTCTGGTAGCTGTGTCCTCCAATACCAGAAAGTTGTAATAAAATTAGTTGATCAAGAAATCCTGATAATCATCGTATGGAAGATTGCCCCCCCCCCATTTTGTTTGGGCCATAGGCTTCATGACCTTTGGTTAGCCGTGGTAAAATCCACAATATAAGGACTTTTACCTCAAAAAGGAGCCCTGGAATTTCGGACAGTGTACAGTATTTGTAGGGCAGAAACTGCTTTGCAAGAGGTTTAATCGGCATAAGGGGAGTTGATACTTGTTTGTCTGAGCAAGTGAAAGATGCGGTTGCACTCTGCTGCCACTAGAGGTGCCCGGAAAACAGAAGAACGATGAATGGACATTTTGTGGTGATGCACAGCGAGCCAAAATCTGGACTTTCTATAGCTCGGCTAGTTCTACAGTGCGGTCTATTAGACCTCTGAACTTAATTCTAGTGTTTACTTTACAGTAGTTTTCAGTTGCTTGTTTATTGTAGATACTGATTGGGGCGGCGTGCTCTGCCTCTAGACGTTACTAGGGGACAGTATGCAGGATTAAAAATAAGCAGAGAGGCACTTTTTGTTTTTGTTTAAAGTTACCTCGAGGATAAGGGATAGCCCTTCGTCGAAGTGAGCACATAGGGTTTTGTTTTAAGGAGGATCACCTCCCAAGTGCCTTTGGGGGTTACTTGATAAATGTGCGGGTTCTCTTTTAGTAAGTGGGAGTCAAGCCTACGCATGAAGATACAGTCCACCCCCACATTTTTAGAGCGCTTTATCTTTCCCAAAGGGGGTATAATAAGGCTGTACATACTGGCTAAGTAGGCGCAACTAAATGCAGTTGTTCACTTTTAGGTTTTATTGTAGCCACCCACTTGATTAGGCTCTGTTACACTAATAAACCTATAACCAAGATTGTAGTTTATAATTATTGTGGTTCACTTTTAATTGAGAAGCGGCTAGTCAGTGTTATCATGTTGGGGACTATCCCACCAAATGTGTATGGGGGTTTTCCTGAAGTAATAAGTTGAGCCTTCTAAAGTTTTTGCATAGTTTTATAGTGACTCTTCTTGGAGTCAGGCGATGGGGCAGAACAACTGGGAGAGTAGTGAAAAGTGGTTCTGCACAAAGTGGGAAAATAGAAAGGGGGGTAATTTGGGTTAGTGATTTGGCAAGGTTAGTATTCGTTACATGGTCTGGGGGGTAGGTATAGGGGAGAAAATAAAGGGACTGGGTAAGGGGCTGGGGGTAGGAGAGATGGGGAGGGCACAACAGCACAGCACAAACAGACTCCACTACAATATTTCCGGTGGAATCTTTTTTTTGCATTTATACTACTGTCGAACTGCATAGACAAAGGTCAATGACTAAGCCATTGAATGTTATAACATGGAACGTAAAAGGGGTTAGACTTAAAACTAAACAATATTCAATCTTGAAGCATTTAAACCTGGTTGCTGCAGAAATCATGTTTTTGCAGGAAACGCATTTACTAGATGTTGAGGCCATTAAGTTGAGGAGGCTACAGGTGGGACAGGTCTTTTCAGCTGAGTGCTCCACAAACAGTGGCGGTACCATGATTTTGATCCATAGGAAACTCCCGTTTACCTCGACACAAATAATTAAAGACCCTAAGGGTAGATTTATTTTGTTATAGGTAACCTATGTGTGAAAGAAATACTCCTGGGGAGTATTTACGGACCAAACCAGGATTCCCCCAGTTTTTTTACACAAATTACCACTTTACTTCCTTTCCTCTCAATTCTGATGATATTGGATGGGGACTTTAACTTGGTGTATGACCCGATGGTAGACAAAACTGGGCACTCGAGAAGGGGATTATCTCTGGCCCAACGTGCATTTAGAGATTTATTAGATCAGGTTGGACTGTGTGATATTTGGAGGGTTTTACACCCTGGTGATAGGGAATATACCTTTATCTCCCTGGACCACAAAACCTCATCCAGAATAGACTACATGCTTATTTCAAGGGCATACATCCCACAAGTTACTGATTGTTCAATACAGCTGGGACCCCCGTCAGATCACTCCCTCGTAAGCTGTCAACTGACTATAGAACCTCCGCATAGAGGTGGAGGAAGATGGAAACTTAATGATCAACTCATTAAAGATCCTAATTTGGCTTGCACAGTACAAGACCATATAGATCAGTTTATTCAGTTTAACCAGGGCACAACCCGAAGGCCGGACATCTTATGGTGTGCCTTTAAGGCTTACTTAAGAGGAGTATTTATTGCTTTAGCTTCTACTAGGAAAAAAAAACAAAAGAGCAGGAGATGTCCCAGCTGCTGTCTCAAATAAGGTCCATAGAAAAAGACCTGTCTCCCGCCACACCAGAACCCACATTTCAGAAACTCATTAATCTAAGGGTGGCCTATCTCAAGATACTCCTAGAAAAAGCGGAGTACGCTATCTTAAAAATGCAGGCATCATTTACTGACCAGGGGGAGAAAGCAGGAAGTCTTCTGGCTCATAGAATTAAGCAAAGAGAATCCTCTAGGTATATTGCTTCTATCCTATCTCAAATGGACGGACTTCTAAAGATCACCCCGAATGATATAGTATTGAAATTCCTTAACTATAACACTGATCTATGTGGTCCTATGCCCGACCCCCCAACCCAGATTCATCTAGAAAACTATTTTAAGGAGACCCCCTTGCCGAGTCTTACTGAAGACCAGCAGAGGGCATTAATTTCACCTATTACAAGCAATGAGATATTTAATGTAATAAATACTTTACCCCTAAATAAAACCCCAGGGATAGATGGTTTCTCAGCTTACTTCTATCAAAGGTTTAAAACCTCCATCATCCCTTTGTTGCTTCCTTTATTCCAGTATATACTCTCTGGAGCTGAAATAGATGCCTCTCTTTTTGAAGCACTAATTGTGTTTATTCCTAAGCCAGGCAAGGTACCTGAATTAGTCACCAACTACCGACCGATCTCCCTTTTGAACCAGGATGTTAAGATACTGGCTAAACTAATAGCTTGCTGTCTTAACTTGATTCTCCCCTCCATTATTGGCCCCGAGCAGGTGGGATTCATGAAGGGCAGATTTTCCTCGGACCACCTCCGCACCCTTGCTCATGTCTTCTCGGCGTCCAGAGATGCCCCATACCCTGCGGCTCTAATCTCTCTGGACGCTGAGAAGGCATTTGACAGAGTCAACTGGCAATACTTATTTCAGACATTGAAGGCCTTTAATTTTCTCAATACTTTTCAGACCTGGATTAAATCCCTTTATCATTTTCCCACTGCGAGAATATCGGGCAATGGAGTTATTTCTGACCCATTTACCCTTTATTCTGGAACTAGACAAGGTTGCCCTCTCTTCCCCTTATTGTTCAACATATATTTAGAGCCACTAATCTGTAGACTGCAGGCCTGTCCAGAGGTACAAGGAATTCCGATTTACCCATGTGAGGTCAAGGTCTCCGCTTATGCAGATGACCTTCTCCACCAAGTTGCCAACCCCGTTTCCTCCATCCCCCCCAATGTTAAAGATTATTAAATCTTTTAGTTCAGTCTCTAATTACAAATTAAATGTAAACAAAATAATTATTTTCCCTCTTAACCACAAGCTCCACAAGGCAGATAACCTCGAAATGGGACTTGCCTGGAAACAGGACTCCCTTCGATATCTTCGAATTATCCAGACTTATGGGAAACACTATAAAATTGAATTTGGATTCCCTGCTACATGTGATTAAACAGGATCTCAGCAGGTGGGCCTCCCTCCCAATTTCTGTTTGGGGAAGAGTTAACCTGCTCAAAATGAATGTATTTCCACGGCTTTTCTATCCCCTGTCAATGCTTAATATTTGGCTTCCAGTATTGTGGTTTAAGAAGGTAAATAGTTTGTTTTTAGAATTTGTCTGGGCGTTCAAGACTCCTAGGATCACGTTCCACAAATTAGGTGCACCCAAGTTGAGAGGGGGCTTGCGTTTGCTCCACCTAGGGCTCTATTTCTGGGCGAGTCACATTAATTAATACCTGAGATGGACACTACCTGTATATACAAGCTACACCCCACCTTGGCTCAAAATAGAACGGGCCAAGATCTACGTATATGGTTTAGCACCAGAAGCCCTCTTGCATATCAAAGAGAATCTCCTTCCCAACAGATTAAAAAATACCCCCATAGCATTATCACTTAGAGTTCACTCTAAACTATGTCGTTTTCTCAAATATGATAATAGAAGAGACACAAATCAACCCCTGTTCGGAAACCCCAATTTTAAGATCGAGGATAAATGTATCCCCTCTAACTGGTTACCCCAACTGAAGGGTACACCATTGAATTCCTTAATAGGGGACGATGACGCCTGGTTATCAGGCCAATGTATAATGCAAAAGTTTAAGATCCCTACTTAACCTTTTTTTAGAGTCATTCAAGTCAGACACCTGTTAATTAAAGTGTTTGGGCAAAAGGTATGCCCAAGTACAGACCCTCCCTTAGTGCTTGATTTGACTCAACTGGCTGGCCAGCAGAAAGCAGTTTCTAAGATTTATGGCATTCTGTTTGATAGATTATATCCAGATTGCTATGGTCCGACTCGCTACTGGTCTTCTCACTTCCCTGGCTACGACATTAATTGGCCAGATCTTTGGTTTAACTGTCATAAATTCATAACTCAAGATAGATTAAGGATGATGCAAATGTATATTTTACACAATGTATATCTTTCCCCTGAAAAAATGTTAAAGTATGGTTAATCACCCTCTTCCCAATGTGTGAGATGTTTTAAACACGAGGGCTCCTTACTTCATATTTTTTGGACGTGTCCCAAAATAACGCCTCTCTGGACCACTATTTGAATTAAGATTGATCCCATTTTGGGAATAGAAACATAGAAACATAGAACATAGACTTTAACGGCAGATAAGGACCGCTAGGCCCATCTAGTCTGCCCATTTCCCTACCTACTGGATAGGCCGCAGATCCTAGTTAACCCACAGCCTATATCTTCCTGCCCCCCACAAGAATTGCCTTATGTCTGTCCCATGCATTCTTGAATTCTCCCACAATTTTGGACCCCACAACTTCCTCAGGAAGGCTGTTCCATGCATTCACTACCCTCTCTGTGAAATAATACTTCCTCACATTGCCCCTGAACCGCCCTCCTTCTATCTTTAAATTGTGTCCCCTTGTTCTTGCAAATCTCTTTTTCTGAAAGATGTTACCCTCTTGGACTTTGTTGATTTTCTTGAGGTACTTGAAAGTTTCTATCATGTCCCCCCTCTCCCTTCTTTCCTCAAGGGTATACATATTAAGCTCCTTTAGTCTCTCCTCATACGGCTTCTCTTGCAGACACTGCACCATTTTAGTTGCTCTCCTCTGGACTGCCTCTATCCTGTCTATGTCCTTGCAGAGATGGGGTCTCCAGAACTGGACACAGTATTCCAGATGGGGTCTCACCAACTGTCTGTACAGAGGGATAACAACTTCCTGTTTTCTGCTGCTGATGCCTCTCCCTATACATCCCAGCATACCCCGGCCCTCCCTACTGCCTTCTCACATTGCTTGCTAACCTTAAGGTCATCTGATATGATTACCCCCAGGTCCCTTTCCTGTTTTGTTGTTGTTACTACCTCCCACCCATTGTGTATTCTTCCCCTGGGTTCTTGTTTCCCAGGTGCATTATTTTGCACTTTTTTGCATTGAATCCTAGCTGCCATACGTCTGACCATTCCTCCAACCTTGCCAAGTCCCTTTTCATCCTTTCCACGCCTCCTTGTGTATCAACCCTGTTGCAGATCTTTGTGTCATCTGCAAAAGGCATACTTTTCCTTCCAGTCCCTCTGCAATGTCACTGATGAAGACATTAAAAGGACTGGACCCAATACTGAACCCTCAGGTACTCCACTAGTAACCACCCTTTCTTCAGAGTGGACTCCATTTACAATTACCTTCTGTGTCCTGTTGTCCAGCCAATGTTTTACTTAGGCTACCACCCTGGGACCCACCCCAGGCTGGTTAATTTGACTAATAATCTTTGTGTGGGACTGTGTCAAATGCCTTGCTAAAGTCTAGGTAGGCCATGTCCACAGCCCTCCCTGGTCTACTACTTTGGTCACCCAGTCAAAGAAATCTATTAGATTCATCTGACATGACCTTCCTGCTGTGAACCATGCTGCCTTGAATCCTGTGCTCCACTGACCTCTAGGTACTCAACTATTCTTTCCTTCAGAAGTGACTCCATCACTTTCCCTACCACAGAGGTCAGACTGACAGGTTTGTAGTTTCCTGCCTCTGTCTTGGTCCCACTTTTGTGAAGGGGAATCACATCTGCCTTCCTCCAGTCCTCGGGTACCACACCATCCTCCCATGATTTATTAAAAAGAGTAGCCAGTGGTTTCACTAGTTCCTTCCTTAATTCTTTTAGAATTCTGGGGTGAAATAGGACTTGTTTAAACCTGAAATATGCATCTTAGGTGATTTTTCAGGTATTAGTTTCCCTAATAGAAAATATTATATGGCCTTGATATCCCTGTCACTCAAGAAAGTAGTTCTAAGACACTGGAAAGACCAATCTGAAATCACGTATGGGGAATGGTTATCTGAGCTCCTTGTGAATCTCAGAATGGAAAAGGCTATTGCAAGTTTAAATAATAGGTTGGAAAGGTTTAAGAAAATATGGGACCCCTTATATACGCTACTCTCGACCTAAAGTTTCTCAGAGTGAGGACCTTAGTATCTGAGGTACTATATTACCATTGTGATGTCTGTGCTGTGGGACTGGTAGGGAATAGATTTAGATCAATGCTGTATTAGTGGGGCGGGGAATAGAGATGTAGGTGGGGGGAGGGGGGAAGGGGGAGTTGACAGATCAAGACTATTGTACATTGTCTATGTGAACTGTATTTGTACTAGAAGATCTATCATGTATGGTAAAACTATTAATAAACTTTAAATGGAAAAAAAAAGAAAAGGAAGTGCAAAAGAAGAAGGAAACCACTATGGTTCTCAAATACAGTAGCAGAAAAAGTCAGAGCCAAAAGGCTGGCCTTCAGGAAATATAAGGGAACACAGCGGGATGAAGATAGGGAGGCATACCAAACTACTCTAAGGGAAGTAGGGAAGGCAGTAAGGCCGGCAAAGTCCCAAACTGAGGAAACACTAGCACGAACAGTAAAAGAAGGTGACAAGACTTTCTATAGACAGTTTTAGTGAAAGGAGGAAGTCAAGAGGGGGTACTGCTAAGCTCAAAGGAGAAAAGGGGGCATGAGAGGAGGAGGACCCTATAAAAGCATTTATCCTAAATAGATACTTTTGCTCAGTATTTACTGAAGAGAATGTAGGGCAGGACCCACAGCTCAGCACCATGGACACAGGGGGGAGGGAGGTGAGCATTACACCCTTCACAAAAGAAAGGGTCCTACAACAGCTCACTAAGCTCGGGTGGACAAGGCAAAGGGACCTGATGGCATACATCCCAGGGTACTTAAGGAGCTAAAGGTGGAACTAGCAGAACCATTAGCAGAACTGTTTCGTGAGTCTCTGAGCACAAGAGAGGTCCCAGAAGACTGGAGAAGGGCTCATGTGATCCTGCTCCACAAGAGTGGTAGCAGGGAGGAGGCAGGGAACTACAGACCAGTCAGTCTTACCTCAGTAGTGGGCAAGATTATGGAGGCACTCCTTAAGGAAAGGATAGTGCAACACCTGGAATCCATAGGAGCACAGGATCCAAGACAGCATAGGTTTACAAGAGGAAGGTCCTGTCTGACTAATCTCATAGATTTCTTTGACTGGCTAACCAGAGTGGTGGACCAAGGAGGAGCAGTTGATGTCGCCTACCTTGACTTCAGCAAAGCTTTCGACACTGTTCCACATAGAAGATTGATAAATAAGCTGGGTAGGCTCAGGGTGGGTCAGATGTTGGTCAACTGGGTGGCAAACTGGTTGACAGGCAGAAAACAGAGAGTGGTGGTAAATGGTATAGAGTCAGAAGAGATGCAAGTCACAAGTGGGGTACCTCAGGGATCAGTCCTGGGGTCAGTCCTCTTCAATATCTTCATTAGTGACATTCCAAATGGACTAGAGAGTAAGGCATGTCTGTTTGCAGATGACACCAAGATCTGCAACAGAGTAGATGATCCAGATGGGGTGGGCAGAATGAGAAGAGATATGGATAAACTAGCAAAATGGTCAGAAGAGTGGCAACTGGGATTTAATTCAAAGAAGTGCAAGATCATGCACATAGGGAAGAGAAACCCTGAAACTACCTATAGGCTGAAAGGGGAGTTGCTGACAGTCACAAAGGAAGAAAGAGACTTGGGCATCATCATCATCACTGATGACCTGAAATCATCCAAGCAGACCTCTAAAGCAGTAGGTAAGTCTAGGGGGATGTTAGGGTGAATTAGTAGGGGTATTACAAGTCATAAGAGGGAGGTAACAATCCCTCTTTACAAGACGCTGGTTAGGCCCCATATGGAGTATTGCATGCAGTACTGGAGGCCACACCTTCACAAGGACATTAACCAAATTGAGGCAGTCCAGAGAAGGGCAACCAAAATGGTGCAGAGACTGCATCAGAAGACATATGAGGACAGATTACCAAAGCTCAATATGTATACCCTCGAGCAAAGGAGGGAGAGAGGTGATATGATCGAAACATTCAAACACCTGAAAGGCATTAACAAGGTGAAAGTCTAACATGTTTAAATATAAGAAAATTACCAGGACAAGAGGACACAACATGAGACTAGAGGGAGGCCGATTAAGGGGAAATGTAAGGAAATTATTTTTCACAGAAAGGTTGGTGGATGCATGGAGCAGCCTACCTCTGGAAGTGGTGACTATGAATACAGTGCAGGGCTTCAAACAGGCATGGGATAGGCATAAGGGAGCAATACAGATGAGTATGAATAGATAGGCCACTGACAGAGCAAAGGCCAATGGCACATTTATAAGATAGAAAAAAGAAATGGGCAGAATGGATGGGCCTTGCAGTCCTTATCTGCCATCAACGTCTATGTTTCTATGTTTCCATAAAATATAAATTAGCCATAATGCTGAAGTAATTTATATTCTATTACATATACAGTGGAAGCTCAGTGTTATAGGCCTTCAATTAAAAGTGAATACAATGGTGCTCAGGGTCAAGTTCCATTTGTCTAGTCATGTTGTGACAAAATTGCCATGATGCTCTGTGTGATGACTAGACATTTATTTATTTATTTATTTATTTATTTGTACTGTCAGATTTGCAACCTTTGAGCCAGAGGTTCGTTTACAAAGGTGCCTCGTCAC
This sequence comes from Neoceratodus forsteri, assembly GCA_016271365.2. Taxonomy (NCBI): domain Eukaryota; kingdom Metazoa; phylum Chordata; order Ceratodontiformes; family Ceratodontidae; genus Neoceratodus; species Neoceratodus forsteri. The sequence continues at coordinate 737,707,231 of CM057454.1, forward strand.
AGAGACGACAACAATGTTACAATATTACAGCGGGTTGACATACAGATTTACACAGATTTTACACTGTAGTATACAGACGTTGTTACATACATGTTGCACATTTCATAATACAGGGGTTACATAAATATAGATATCTGGCAGGGGGGAATGAAGGAAACCAGGTGGGGGGGGGGAGCAGGCAGTCCGGAGGACTTTGTCGAAGTGCACTCAGTGATATGCAACCAGCCTGTTAGTGGCAGGAACAGCATATAGCATATAACAGACATAATGATTGGAAACACACAACAATTAAAAAATTAAATGATTTCGCTCTTCATTCATGTCAGTGTGTGCACAAAGGTACTGTAATGACTGAGATTTATTTTATTTATTTTAGTTAAATTTTGTTTACCAGGTAGGCCCACTGAGACAAAACATCCCTTTTTCATTGGTGACCTGAAATTAGTTACCAACAACTCAACACTGAATTTTAATATATACAATGGTACTGAGCTGCATCATACTTCTGTAGAACAAATACAGTTTTAGTTAATTGCAATGAGGAGATTTTACAGGACAACATATTGAGTAGGCATAGCTACAGTGTGTAATTTCACAAGTCACTATGCAAAGAATTGGTAGACAATGGAAGGGAGGTATAGAACACTAAGTATAAGTGCAATATGTTACAGGGAAGGGGGAAGGTTGCTTTTAAGGAGGTTTTTAATGACTAAGCAAAAAGGAACATGACACTGAGCATCACTACAGGGCATTATGAGTTTATGAATTGTTTAGTTACTATAATTTGCCTTTCTGTTGCATTTTCAGATGTACTCATGATGTATGTTACTCAGCAGTTTCACATTATTGGATTGTTAGACTTATACTGCTGATGTCTGTATAACTGTGCTTATTGTATCCTTTTTGCTTCTGTGCTACTTGTTGTTTGATGCTGTACTTCTCCCAGGTTGTGCCTGAAAATAGCATTATATTGTCTAGTGTACCTGCATGATAAACAAAAACTAAATAAATAAAATGAATAAGTAGTGAGGAGTAACAGGAATAAAGAGGTGCTCTTACCCATACAGTATGATTGTGTGTGCTGACAACACAATTTTGCATTTATTTCTGGTAACTAAATAGCGTGCATAGTTACTGTGCCTCTGTTATGTTATGCATTGCTCTAGCAAATTTTTCTTGTCACTCTGCCCTAAACATTGTTGACTATTAACCTGAATACCATATGTTGTGGTAATGTAAATATAGTTTTAGATACTACCAGATGGATCACTGCAATAGTTTGCGTCTTTCCTTCAGCTCAAAAGACAATTTTCACTAATTCAGGGACTGTCTTTAGCCCTTATTATTATCAAAAGGGCTTCACCAAGATTTGATTTTGGAGTCATTGCTATTCTCAATTGTTATGGCTGTGGATGGAGCCTACAGCCATTTTGCTATCTATAGCTTGAAAATGGAGTTTCGTGGAACAAATTTTTTTGACATTTCAATGTATCCTTCCCCATCTACAAATCACTGTGACAACTAAAATAAAATAACCCCTTCTTTCTGTTTAGAATGTTGGAGACATAACTCCAAGCTGCTTATCAGATGGCCATCAGGAAACTGAAACAGCTTGTTAAATATTGATTGCCTATTAACTGGAGATTTGTTTACACCCTTCAAAATGCAACAGTTTACACATTTAAATGCCTTGCATTTAAACATGTTTTGCTGCTAACTTCAGTTGGGGATGAATATCTTTCAAGAAAGATGCATACCTCATAAATGTTACCCTTTCTCAGCAAATTTTGTGAAGATTTACATTGTTTTTTAACCTCTCAAGACCTATCTGATAAAATGCCAGGTCTTCAGTGAACTACCCAGACTGAATATATAAATTTATTTTTGACAGAAAGGGCTGTGGCCTGCTTCCCAAACATAACAGGTAAGAGCTACTGAGATCTCTTATAGTAAGTGTGTGTGTGTGTGTGTGTGTGTGTGTGTGTGTGTGTGTGTGTTTGGGGGAGGGGTGGAGAAACAGTCAAACTCCTGGCAAGGGAGACCTCATCTAATGAATTATCATAAGTGATACAGAAGCAAATGATTTGATACCTTTTATTGGACCAACATAGATGTAACAAAAATAACTTATACCATTTATAAAATTCCTGATCAAACAACTGCAAACAGAAGACTGTTTTTTGGCAGTTTATAATATGATATACTGAGTGTGTATTTACTGAATTGCTGGATCAGGGCCTTGAAGAAAATAATAACATTTACTTAACTCATTCAAGACTCCATCAGGTGGACAGAAAAAAGTCTATGAGAATTTGTCTGAAAACTAACAACTATAAGATGCAAAAATAGCATTTGTGTATATATATAAATACATACACACACACGTATATATATATATTTTTTTAATTTATTTATTTATTTAGTTTTTGTTAACCGGGTAGGTGCACTAGCCATAAAATGACTATTTTCAGGCATGACCAGGGAGAGTACAACAAAAGGAGAACAGTTGAACAACAGCAACATGGGTACAATAATACAAATAGAGGAACAGTACAGCAGTGCTACAAAAATACAATGGGTAGAAACAACAAAAAATAATGGCAAGCATTATACAGATAATGGCAGTAAGACATATAATAAGTGCAGAAACCATGGACCTGACCTGTGGCGTGAAAGAGTTAATAAGATAGTAAGGTTATATAGACAGAAATGTGAGGAATGTTCAAACATAACAAGAAAGACTGACAGAAGGAAGGTCAGGGGTGGTAATTGGCAAAACAACAATGGATGGTCAGCAACAAGGTTTGAGAAGGAAGAGAGCTAGTAGTCAAGAAGTTATTTACAAAGAGAAGGAATAATATGGGGAGGGGAAGAGGAGACAGTCTTGGAGCTGGATTAGAGCAGGGGTGACATTACTGGTAAGTCTCAGGAGCTTCAGGTTGGGTCAAAGCATATACAAGAATCAGCTAAGGATAGATAATGATGATATTCACTTTTAAATCCAAAGTAAGACTGAGACAGCCGGAGGTTGAGTAGAAGAGCATTCCATAGCCTGGGAGCAGAGAACTGGAAGGCCCCTGTGCCTTTAGTCGTCCGACATCTCGGAACATAGAGCAAGGATTTGTCAGCTGATCACAGGCCATGGGAGGATGGTTGAGGGACCAGCAACACCGCCAGCTGGGATGGGTTTTTTTCCCGGATGATCGTGTCCATTAGTGATCCAAGGTAGTATTGGCTACTGGCAGAGGGTGAGAGCCAATTCAGATCCTTATAAAGAAGGCTGTGATGTTTGAGTCGAGGGGAAGAAGAGACAAATCGGCATATATTGTTATAAGTTACATCCCATTTTAGTAGGGAGGTTTTATGGGCAGAGGTAAGAATAGAGGCACCATAAGTAAGGGTTGGGAGCAGAATACCTCAGGCAATTGATAATTTGGCCGAGGGTGTAAGCATGTAGCTCATTTTGTAAGCTACTCCTAGTTTTGAGGTTACAGCTTTGCACGAGGACTGAATGTGAAGATTAAAATCCAGGGACTGGTCCAGGAGGATCCCAAGGTACTTGAAGGAAGTAACATTTTCAAGTGGAAATCCTCCTGGGTGAAGAACCTCCAGCAAACTAGAACAGGTCTTAATCTTCGGTGCAGAATCTAGGAGCATGGTTTTCATTTTCTTTTCATTTAGTACAAGCTTACGGTCTAGTAGCCAGTCAAAGACCTTATTGAAGTCTGAAGTAAGTGATGTGTTTATGCAGGCAATACTAGAAGAACTAGTGTAGATGATCAGGTCATCAGCGTAGACAATAGCTGAGCAGGATTCCAGGACCTCAGCTGCATTGTTGATAAAAATTGAGAACAGAAGGGGCCCAAGGATAGAGCCCTGGGGGACCCCAAGGTTGATAGTAGACATGTTTGACAGGGAGGAGTTAAATTTGACAGCTTGTGACCTGTTTGACAAGTAGCTACAGAACCAGTCCACAACAGTGGTAGAGAAATGGAATTTATGGAGAGTGGAGAGAAGCAGGGGATGATCTACAAGGTTGAAAGCCTTAGTGAGGTCAATGAAGATGGCACCTGTAAGTTTTCCAGAGTCCATGTTGGACAGAATATCAGTAGTTAGTTGAAGAAGAGCCATGGTGGTGCTATGACCTTTTCTGAAACCATGCTGAGTGTCTGAGAGGAGATTGTAGTGTGTAAGGTAGTCAACGGTCTGTGATGCAACTATTTTCTCTACGATCTTGTTAAGGACAGAGAGAATTGCTATAGGTTTGTAATTGACCATGTCCTTTGGTCACCTTTTTTAAAGACAGGCATTACTCTTGCAGATTTCTATAGGTCTGGCACAGTGCTACGGATAAGGGATAAAGTGTAGATTCTGGCAATCGGAGAGGCAATGAGTGGAGCAGCCAGCTTAAGAAGATGAGGTTCCAGCGAGTCAGAACCAGAGCTGGTATTGGCAGATATGGATCTCAGTAATTTCAGAACTTCTGCTCTTGATATAGCCTTGAAATAGAATGGTGGCATTGGAGGAGCATCATACGATAGGGCAGCATGGTTGTCTGATGGTACTGTGGTAGGTAGATTGGAATGCGATCCACTAGGTTGTAAAGCCAAGGTACAGTATAGTATGAAAGATCAGAGAAAAGATTGTTAAAACTGTTTGAGATGGTCCTAGGGTCATTACAATGTGCCCCATTTATGATCATTTCATCAGGAGTGACCGACTGCGAGGTACTGAGAAATGTTTTGACATGGGCCCAGAATTTCCTCGGGTCGCAGGCTGAGCATTGTAGAAAGTCCTTGCAGTATTTGCTTTTAGCAACTCTAACTTGTCTCTTACATCTGTTCCTTAGTTCACAATAGACAATAAGATCTGACTGTAGGCCAGTTTGTTTGTAGCGAATCCAAAGCTTGTCCCTCTGGTGCAAATTAGCAAGGAGGTCTTTATGCAGCCACCTCATATGTTTTCCTTTGACCCTCCTAGTAGTCTTGGGGGCATGTTTATATTGAATGGTAAGAAATTCATTTATGAATATCTGTAGAGCAACATCCACATCCTTTGTTTGATAGATACCTGCCCAGTCGATATTGGAGACATCATAGAGAAATGCATCCTGGTCAATATTAGCTTGATTTGTAAATGTGATTAGTCTTGATGGAGGAGATGGAGGTGCAACCATAGATAGGATATAAAAAGTGGGTGAGTGGTCTGTTAGTGCATCTGCAAGGATTCCTACTTTTGACACATGTCCCACACAGTTAACCATCACCCAGTCTAGTAGTGTACCCATTTGATGGGATGACGTGGCTCTAGTTGCTTCAGAGATTAAATGGTGAAAATTATAACTAAGCTTGATATATGGAAATGTCTCATTTATTTGCAATAACTTTGTTTACAGGCATTACTAGTATCTTTTAAAAGATTGTCTGACTTGTAATTACTAACTTTGAGTATAGTTCATGAAATAATGAGCTTGATAGTTGTTATTTCATATAGTTATCTAAAGGTTTCCTACTTTGAGGTACCACCAAGGAACCACTGAGGCAATTTGCATTAACTGGAATGTGATCCTGCCTCATTCTGCCTCAGTATACCTAGGTATACCGCAGTACTGCAAAACTTTTCTATGACTACCATTGTAGTCCCCCATTGTCCCTAGAACCCCTTCAAATAAAGACACAAACAACTTAAGTGTGGTTGCTCAGTTTGGCAATAAATTTACTAATTTGTCAAAATCATTGTTCGTGATACATTGTCATCACTGATACATTTTACATATTTCCATTTTCTTATCTCTTCCCATTATCTTTATATACAGTAGATACATCTGTATTTCTTTTCAACTGATACATTCTATCATTTTCTTCTTTTCTTCTTCTGCTCCCCAGATGTACATCCTGGGGGGGGCTCTGCCTCTTCCTCTTATGCTGCCAAGGGGTACGAGCAAACACACTGTACCCCTGCCTCTTGGTTCTCAATGCTGTGTCCTTTGATTGTTTTCCCTGCTTCCCTCCCTTTCTTTCCTGTCCTCCTCCTCCCCTTTGTTCTACTGCTGTCCACCTTCACCAGTCCATACTAGAACCTGCCACTGTACTCCATCTACCACAGTGGTGCCCTGTGCTCCACTTCCCCAGGGCCCTCTGCACCTTCCTTCAGGGTGGGTAGGTGGGAAAAATTTCTCGGAGCAATTTTGTGAGCTCCCCTTGGTCTACAGCCCCTTATAAGTGGCCCCCTTAGTGCCTCCCCCTGGCTCCCTGGGCCACTCTCTTGCTTCCACCTCACTGTTCCCACCACTCCCCTTTCTCCACCACTGTTGTGACCTCATCAGGTCCTCCCCTTCTGAGCCTGATGGCTCTCCTGGATCCCAAACATCCTTCTGCCCTTCCCGCTTCCTAAGCTTCCCACACTTATTTGTCAAGGCCTTGGGACAATGGGGTGTACCCTTTTACAGGGGTAACCCTCTTTGTACCCAGAACCACTCCAAATAAAGACACAAACAATTTAAGTATGGTTGCTCTGTTTGGCACTAAGTTTACTAATTTGTCAAAATCATTGTTCATGATACATTGTCATCACTGATATGTTTTACACATTTCCATTTTCTATCTCTTCCCATTATCTTTATATACAGTATATACATCTGTATTTCTTTTCAACTGAAACATTCTATCATTTTCTTCTTTTCTTCTTCTTCTGCTCCCCAGATGTACATCCTGGGGGGGGGCTCTGCCTCTTCCTCTTATGCTGCCAAGGGGTACGAGCGTACACACCATACCTCTGCCTCTTGGTTCTTAATGCTGTGTCGTTTGATTGTTTTCCCTTTTTCCCCTCCCTTTCTTTCCTGTCCTCCTCCCCCCCTTTTTCCACTAGTCCACCTCCAGTTTGTGATGGACAGTAGACTCCCATTCTGCCCCTCCCCTTCTCTCCCTTTCTACAGGCCTTTTCTTTCCACTAGTTCCCTTCACCTCTCTGCTGTAGCCAACACTCAATGGTGTTCCCTATTTCTGTGTTAAACAATGCCAATCCTAAACCTGAGAGGTGTATCCCATCTCCCCTATAAAATGTGTCCACCCATTCTAAAATACCATGTCTGATGACCTTCCCCCCATGTCCTTAATCAGTCTGCCCACACACGCATTCATGCGCTTCCTGACCCTGTCCATTCCCTTGTCGCTCTCCACCTGTCACCACAACCTTTGGGGCGTGATCTCGGACCAGGCCAATGTGATCTCCGGCCACCACTCTTTTATTTTTTCAGCATCATGTTTTATTTAGTAAAATATGTCCAGCCAGGGCCTTGTCCCCAGGTCATTGCCTCCCAGTATCACCATTAAATCTGGCCGCTTATGCTCCTTCCAGAGCCCCCCTGAGTTCTGGTAACAGCTGCACCCACTTCATTCCCCTCTGACCTTTCCAAACCAGTCGGACATTGTCGCTGTCAAGGCATATCTGTTTTCCCCCTTGTCTCCTGGCAGCCCATTTCTCCACCCAGTGTATAAATGAATGCCCACAGATCCACACCTCGAGCCTCTGGGACTTCCCTGTATAAACCAAAGTAAAATTACTAGTTTCTCATCTCTTTCATACCTCCGTTCCCCCCCCTTTCCTCCTTCCCACCCTGTGCCCTTGTACCTGCTAGGGGAGAGGAAGAAAACATTGTTATTGTGGTAATTTCCATATGTATTTCCTTTAACAGTCCAATGTCCACCTGCCTTCTCCTTGATCTCTCCCGGCCTGCTGCCCAGTGCTTCCATGGTGGAGGCTGCTCCAATCCTAAACAAGTGAGAGGAGTATACCTCCCCTGATTCCCCAAGGAATCTGAGGCATTTGTGCAGCACCGCCGTCACTTGGTACCCCAACACCAGCCTGCCATCCCCATGTATGAACAGTGCCGTGCCTTCCGTCTTCGAGCGTTCTGCTGCAAACATGTGCAGAGCCCTTACCGGGCAAATACTTGCATTAGGATGTTTCCTTATCCACACCCTATTGCCTTGCCCCAGCTGATCTGTCTTTGATCTCCTTAATAAGATGGGAATTGCCTCTCTGGTCCACTCAACATCGTCCCATTGCAACCCCCCTCCTCCCTCTTCTTGCTGTGCCCCACCACTTCACTCACTCTGAAAGCCCCACCAGACATGGTGGCATACAGGGCCTTAAATAGCACTGCTTCCTCCTTACAGCTGCAGACCTGGGTTAATATTCCCATCAATTGCCCCGACAACGTCTCCAATATCTGCTTTCTGCCATCTTACCTCCTATCCTGTCCCCACATACATTCCTGCATCATTCTGCAGATCAGGTTGCTTTTTGCTGGGTCCTCCCATCCCCTCAGGGCACAAATCTGTCCTATAGCTGCCAGGTGCACCCCCATGGTCACATGCACCATGTATTGGTGACACCCTGCTACAATGAATCAGGCTTCCTGTTCCCTTGTTACTGCCCCACTTACCTGCCCGCCATATTGTTCCTGAAATTTTTGAAAAGCCCTCCAAGAGGTTTCATAAGCTTTACATGTCCTGGAGGCTCAGAAATTGTGGAACAGTGCTTCAGCTCCCCCAATCCAATCCTCAATATGTATGTTGGGCTGGTGGTCCCCCGATATCTGCTCTGGGTGCAATGGTCCGGAATTTGTCCATCTGCAGTCGGGAATGGCAATCAGCAATCACATTGTCCACACCGTCAATATGCTTGGCCCTGAACAACATGTTCAGGGTCAGGCCCAAACCTACCATCCTGCTTAAAACCCTCATGACGCTCTCTGTCTTCATTCTCTTCTTATTCAGCACCTCTACCACAGCCTTATTATCACTCCAGAAGGTTACTTTCTTGTTCGTTATCTGACTCCCCATAGCAGCATCACCACCCATATGGGAAAGAGTTCCAGGAAAGTGATGTCTTTCATCACCCCTTCCCTTACCCACTCATCCAGCCATGCTGCCGTAAACCATTTCCCTTGAAAATAACCTCCCATGCCCAATCCTTCCACTGCATCCATGTACAGCTGCAGATCGATATTGTATAACCAATCATCCTGCCAAAAAGTCTGCCCATTGTACTCCTGCAGGAAATGTTACCATATCACCATATCCTCCCTGGTCCCCTGATTTAGATCTACCCAACGGTGGGGCTGTGTTGCACCCCGTGTTGCCCAAGCTAGATGCAGTGCAAACATTTGTCCTGGAGCAATGGCCCTACATGCAAAATTTAGGTGTCCCAACAACTGCTGTATCTGCTGTAGCTGCACCCTCCTGCGCCCCCGCATCTTCCCCAGTAATTCCCGTAATCTTTCAACCTTTTTCACTGGTAAATGGTACAGCTCCTGTGTTGTGTCCAACTCCAGCCCTAGGAACTCTATCGTTCTACTAGGCCCTTCCATTTTGTCTTCTGCTAGGGGTACCCCCAATTCTTGACATAGTGCTTTGAAGTCCTGCAGCATGGCTTCGGTCTCCTTCTCCCCTTCCCCCATAAACAGAAAATCATCCAGGTAGTGCACCACTGACTGGTACCCGTACTGTGACTGGAATGCCCACTGCAGCCATGTACTGAACATTTCAAAAGTGGCGCATGCTATGGAGCATCCCATTGGCATGGCCATATTGAAATAATACTGCCCCTCCACCTGAAATCCCAGTAGGTCCCAGTCCACTGGCCTAACTGGCAGCAATCAGAAGATGGACTCTATGTCCATTTTTGCCAACCAGGCACTCTGATTAGCCCTGATGAGTTGCACCGCATCCTCCAAGGTGGTATATGTGACTCTACTGTCCTATTCACCTATCGCATCATTGACTGACCTCTTCTAGGGGTAGGATAGGTGATGTATCACCCGTTACTCACCTGCCTGTTTCTTGGGTACTAAACCAAAAGGGGAAATCCTTAGGTTTGGCAATGGAGGGGCGGCAAATGGCCCTTCCACCCTCTCCGCTGCCACCTCCTTTTAAATTTTCTGTGTCAACGTGGCCTCCTTACCCTGTGTGGATTTAAGGTTCCTTGTCTCCGTTGCCTCCCACTTTCCTTGAAACTGTAAACTAAAACCTGAAGTGAAACCCGCTCGTAATTTTCTCTCCAGGTAACCCCACAACCATCTTTCTACTGCCTCCACTCTTCTGGGTGTCCGGGCCAGCCAGAACACTGCTCTAATTGGTACTTCAATTTTCCTGGTGTTGGGTTTGATAGCTGTGTCCCCTCCCCCCCACCGCCCTCCCACTGTTGCTCCTCCCCCATTGCTGACCCCTAAAGGAGCTGGGATTAGCCCAAAAGAGCTGCTGATATGTGAGTTCTCTTGGTTGCTGGTCCTTTTTTCCCCAACTGTACCTGCACTTGGACGCTGGGTGATGTCCACTGCAATTCGAGCAGACGTGCAGGAATCGGCAGTTAGACCATGAACAAAATGCTCTGTTGTATCCCCAGCAAGCCTTCGCCTCTGCCCCTCCTCGCCTGTCTCCCTCCATCTCTTTCTCTGTTGGCCCAGTGTAAATTTCCAACCACAGATTTATCTGCCTGGCGTCCCATTTTACATCCCAAAAATGTGCCATTCTTTTCCTAAATTTCTCATCGTACCTCAACCAGCTGTGACCCCCCTTTTTATACACATTTTTAATGATGATCGAGTAGGTGAGGAACGGGGTAGCTAGTTCCAGCCGCTTCTCAATGATTATGGCCATAAGATACATAAATCCTGTGGACCAATTGTCCCATGTTTTACCTTTCCCTGCTTTATCCTTATCTCCTTTTCCTAATAAAACCACTGCCACTGCCATATCCTCCTTCTCGAAGCTATCCTTCTCCTTGTACTTATCCATGGTGTCAACATTCACTAGGAGAATATGTGCACATACATTCCCTTCCAGATCTTCTCCTTCACTGCCATGGGTACATGGTCTGCCAGCTGGACTCCTGGTGCCACTATCTCCCCTCCCAACATGGGGGCCACGGTTGACACCCCAATCCCCCCAGCCACCCCTGTGCCCTTGATTTCCCCTAACACCTTCTCCAGCTGCCCCAATCCATTCTCTTCCATACTCTTTAGCATCTGTTCTACATATTCTTTCACACTGCTTTTCAGTGTCATCACCTGATTACCCATTATGCCTGGCATGACGGTTTCCAGCTGGGGCACTCCTGATGGTCCAGGTATGGGTGTCATGACTTGTGTTGGCAGCACCGGCTCTGGCAGGAGCAGTGGGATCATGGGCGTGGGTTCAGGGTTTGGCTTGGGAATCGGGTCGAAGGGAGGCTTAGCCCCTGGGGCTGGTGCCGGTATCTCCTTCCTTAATTCCAGCACCCCGTGCCTTCTGGGCCCCTTCTTACTCCTCTTCTGTTCCTTCCCTTGCCTCCCCTTTCGTTTTGTGCCTCTCTCTCCCTCTCACCTGGCTCCGCAACCTCCAGCAGCTGGTTTGCTTTTTCAACTATGTCCATCACCGCCCGGTAGCAGTCTTCTTTGTTGGGCTTGACTCTCTTTGGTGCCATCCTGTTGCTTCCATGGTACCTGCTGAAAAATGTTATAACCATTAGCTTTTGTCAAGTTGACTAGGCCCGGATACTCCCTTCCCCTGTTTAAGGCCCCAAAAACCAATGGGGCTCTCCATTCCCTCCCTTGTTCAGGCCTCTCTTCCTGAAGTGATCACTAAACCCCATGGGTCACTCTGGTCCCTCCCCTGTTCAGGTCCCCTTCCTGAAGCAACACTTCCCGTGTCCCACTTTCTCCTTATTCTTTTGTTCCTGGTCATCATGACCACTGCCAGAAAGCTTCAATGGCTCCTGCATCCCTGTTAGTACAATGCACCCACCTGCTGTAAGCCCGTGCTGTGCTACTACATCCCCCCTCCTCCTCCCCCCCCATGGGAATGCCATACTCATCCCCACAAAACGCCTCCAGGGCATGATCTGTTGTGTCTCCTGCCTCCTGTTCTGGGGCCCCTGGTTGCCACCAGAAGCTCCGCATGGTGGGCGGAGGGAGGAGGGGTCTTCTGTCTTTCTACTCCCCCCTTCCCCCCTGTTGTATCCATCTCTTCACCCCCTTATGCTGACACACAGGAGGCCCAGGCGTCCTGCTGTTCCCAGCTATCGAATCTCTCCTTATGCCCTCGTGACCCCTTTGCCCCGAGGGACCTCTGACTGGCCTCCTGTCCCAGTGACCTCCTTGCCTGTAGGAGGCCCTGAAGTTGCAAGCCCATGAGCCCCTGGCCTGACCCACAGGTTTTTTGCAGGAAACCTCCCCTTGTTAACTCAGTGTCCTGCTCCCACGGCCTTGGACCACGTGGCGATGACATCAGATGCCATCCCACGTGGTTGGCCCGGGCTTCTAAGCATGCCTGGCTGTGCGACTCACTCACCTCCCCCACTGCCACCTTTCCACCTCAGCTGCTTGCTTCTCCTGTGGGGACAATCTAGTATTTATTTAAAAACAACCACCCCATGCATCCTTACAGAAGCACCATGTTCCCCTTTTGTTTATTCCTTGCTCCACTGTCCCAGGCCCTGTCCCATATGGTGATGATATCAGATGCTGTCCCACATGGTAGGCCCAGGCTTCTGCAACTCCTGGCTGTGCAACTCTTCCACGCTCGCCCCAACGCCACTTGTCCCCCAAAAAGACTCTCTACACTGCGAGCCTGCTCCCTGTTGTAACCCCAATCCTTCAAAAGTGGTGCGCAAGGAATACACAACTCAGAAGAGCTGTTGCTTACCAACTTTACTGCAAAAAAAACCTTTGTGCTTGTAACCAAGGCCGAACAGGAGTTTAGAGTGGCTACCCAAGCTCTCAGTTTGCTCTTCCAGCTACATTCCCACTTGTGGCGGATCACCATGCATACAGCCCCAACGCTCAAAACACCCTTCGCCTGAGTCTGTCCCATAGCTCTGCAACCCCACATCCACAACCAAATCCCAGGCTGAAGCAACTAAACAGACAAAAAATTTCCTCAGCAGTCACATCGCAGCACTAATAAACCGCCAGTTCCTGATGTTTTCTAGACCCCACAGCTCTGCTGCTCTACATGCACCACTGGAGCCACTGCACCAAATAAAAGTCCCTGCTTATCCCCCAAAGGGATGCAACTCATATCAGGCACCGAAGGTTGTTCTCACTCCTTGTACTAATCCAACTCTCTCTGGCCCACTGACCAAGCTGAAACCACTGAAGCGGTTGCAAGATAACTGCTGCTTGCCTACGCACCCTGAATTGCACATCTCCCACAAAATTAGCATCAGGTACCATACGTTGCTCCTGTGATTGCCTGATTACTCACTTACCAAGGCCTCCAATTCTGTTCACTCGTCCTTCTGTGCACCCCACTCGATTCTACTGCATTATATTACTTTTAGTGGTATAATCTCCCTTTTTTTTTAACTCAAAATACCCCACTATCCCAAATGCACACTGGCTCTAAATTTCTGCCAAACGGATGTGCTTCCAGAAAAAAATTCTTGGAGCAATTCTGTGAGCTCTCCTTGGACTACAGCCCCTTATAAGTGGCCCCCTTCATGCCTCCCCCTGGCTCCCTGGGCCACTGTCTTGCTGCTACCTTACTGTTCCCACCACTCCCCTTTCTCTGCCCCTTTTGTGACCTCATCAGGTCCGCCCCTTCTGAGCCTGATGTCTCTCCTGGGTCCAACCCCTCCCACTACCTCCCACTTCCTGAGCTTCCCACACTTATTTGCCGAGGCCTTGGGGCAATGGGGTCTACCCTTTTACAGGGGCAACCCTCTAGATGCCTTATGCATAGCATATACAACCAAATCATTCCAAGGCCATCTTGATATATAATATTAATACTGAGCAGCAAATTAGAGCCCTTTTCCTAATAAAAGGCTGCTGATATAATAACTAAAGAACAAAGTCATAAATAAGGAACCAGTGGTTTATGGAAAAACCTACAGGGATTTATACAGGGATTTGATTCTGCCACTGTGGGGAAAACACAGGGAAAATCAGGGCTTCTTACAGGGTAATGGTTATTTGTATCTGGGAGCACTGAATATTTCTTATCCTATATTTTGTATCCTGGATAGGGCAGGGAAGATGCTGCATCTCATTGTCACTGGGATGTTCATTTACACATTTTTGCACTGTATTTTCTCAGGCTGTCCCAGACTAGATGTAATATCTTGTTTTCAGTGGGGTCATGAGTTTACCATTTTTATAATGTATTTATTCAGGGTATTTAGTCCAGGGGCCCTGTGTACAAAGGAGATATGCAGCGCATCCTGGTGGAAAAGGGAGATGTGCCACACAACTCCAGCAATGCATAGCAGTTTGATATTCAAATGTGCAGAATGCACTGGTCGCAAGGGAATGGGCCAGGGCACACAAATGATATGCCATTCAAGTTGAGGGGGCAATCCCATGCATATGCCATGGTGCAGCATATTCAGTAGGAATGTGCCCCTCGCAGTCCAGAGCACCGCAGCCCACAGTTAGGCCATGGATAGTTGGCCTAACCCAGCCAGCCACCCACAGGCAGGCTGCAGATGTGCACCCAGATGTACAGCAGCCTGGCAGACCTGGTGGACTAGAGGCACCCCCTTTCTATCCCCAATCTAGCCAACTCCATCCCTGAAGAGCTCCATAGTGTAGGGCCCCCCAGACCCGATTGCACCAGAGGAAACCATGGTCCATATCCATAGTCTAGAGGACTCCCATCCACCACCCCTGTACACAGACATCCTCACTCCCCCATACCCAACCTGTTGCAAAGACTGGTGCTGCCCTCCACACCCTGCCATGGCCAGCCATTGACTGCCCTGAACCTGGGCTAGGGACCTGCATGCTGTAATGACCCAACTGTCTGTACCATGCATTGTGACACCATGCCAGCTGCAGATCCACCAGTGTTTACAGCTGTGTGTATGTCCCTGGTAAACTGAAGAGGGGAATGTACATACCTTCAATTCAAGCCTTGCCGATGCTGTAGCTTCCTGTTGTCATACACTGCTGCAAGTCCATACTCTCCCCTGTTCCCTTTTGTAACATGCCACCCTCCAGGCTGCTGAGGTATCCCAGGTGCCATGGGGTGTGGTACCTGCAAACGCCATTTGCAGTGCATGATTCAGGCTATGGATAGTTCATCTGCAGTTCCCCAATTGTACAAACAAATGGGAGGTTGGCTGCAACATGCCTGTTCTGGGGCCTGTGTAAGTGGGTACTGCATCAGCTGTCACCCACACTGAGCAGTGCAATGGCACCAGGATGATGGATCTGCATGTGAGTGCCTGAGGTGTATGGCCACTGGGTGTTATCACCCATACACAGCTCGTGCCTATGTATAACGCATTTCAGCACCCTACTGCAAGTGCTCCACCACCCGCTGATAGAGTGGTAGGATCCCATTGCAGAGCCAGTTGTCACAATGGGATGGGTTGGGGGCAGGAAGGGGGGTGTCTGTGCACCGTTGAGGGAGAGTGGGGGTCACTACACTATGGACATGGACTGTAGGTGTATTCAGGTGCAATTAGGGATAACATTGGGGTCCCTACAATATGGAACTGATACAGCCTGGACTCTTGTATGATCATGGCTGGTGGAATGGGTTGGGGCATGCCACTATACCACCTGAGACTTTAGGGCCTGTCCCACATTTGAGTGATTGGGGTTGGGGCTTGGGGGTGAGAGTTGCTCTGGTGCATTAACATCCATGCCAACATGCAAATGGGTGGGTAATGAGCATGCATAAAGCACCTTTGTACTCTGCATACTCAATTAATTCATTTGCATTCCCGGGCTGAATATCGCTCATGAGGGCTGAGGTGCATACCAGTATGCGCCATGCATTCCCCCTGGAAGATATTCAGTTAGGGTCATCCTAGATGCACCTGACTTGGTGGCTGCCTGCACTGCGACTCCTGTCCAGGGTCCAGGGTCACATTTTCAGCAGGAATGATGAAGCCTGCCAAGATGAAGTTCAGTGTCAAAGGTTTATTGCATGACAAAAGGGATTAATTCCCTTTGAAATTGCATTGTTTGCTGCAGCAACTCTACTCCAGAATTCTGCAGTGCTGTGCTTCATCCTGGTGGGCTTCACTGTATGCACACCCTGTACTGGTGGAGCATTCTCTTTGAATATTGTATCAGTGCTGACCGACACACCCTCTTTATGCAATGCATCCTTCTGCTTGTGCATCGATCCAGCAGTTAATATATCCCCTCATATGTAAAATATTGTTTTTAGTGCGTTCTGATTTTACACAATGCAGCATAACATTGTGTAGATATAGAGCCCCACTGAAAATAAGATGCCATTTCTTCTGTGAACCATACAGACTAAATATATAGCAATTAGCAGGCATACTCTAGGAAAACACATTGTAAAATTCTGTAAAAGGAAGACCACATTGAAACTATCTCTCTACAGATCTGCATTGTGCAAATTCATTAGAAATAATGGATAAAAGCATCCCAAAAGCTCTCCACAGCCATATCGACTCTGACCAGAGTTTGTTATAAATGGCATGGCAGCAGTTTGTAACTTTGTGTACGTACAGCTGTGTGCTGATGATACTGTATTGGGTAACAGTGGTTATTCATTTGAGAACTTAAGTACAAAACTATATGATGTGAATAATACTTTATCCTGGGTTATGAATGCATAGATGTAGTACATAGATGCATAGAAACACAGATAACTTTCAGCTGTTTAGCCTGCCCTGTTTTTCTACCTAATTTAACTAGTCCCCCATCTACTGACTTTATAATCCTGATTTTTCCTGAACTACCCCACTGCCTATTCCATAGCTAGTTGATTGTTTATGTTCAAAAAACATTGGCTAAACTTTTGGAATCTAAACTCAGAATATGTTCCACGACTCAATATTTGGGCTGTAACTAACTTGTGTAACAAAAAACTGCAAACAGTTAATGAGTTTAAATACTCGGAAATTCTTAAAGATTCTCAATAGACATTTGCAAACAAATTTGAATCTATTATAGCTGATGTGCATGCATGATGTGGGGTTTTCTATAGAAACAATAACTGTATGTCATTCCATATCTGAACACATCTTGCCTTGCATCTTCTTTTGTCTGTGGTTGACTATGCAGATATTGTTCATGCTATGACAGAATCTTCCAAATTGAAACAGCTAGGCATTGCTTCTAATCAGATCTAATTAATTTGACTTTCCATAAGGGGATGTACCTATTGTGCCTTAAATAGCAAATAGATTTGGATTTATTTGCCTAACAGAATTTTTTTTTTCCATTAGGTAGATTTTGTTTAGAAATTCTTTGAGAAACAAGACCCGTATGATTTTTATCCATTAGGTTACTGCACTAGAGTTCGAATATTCCCCTTTTCCAGAATTAGGGCAAAATTAAGCAATAATATGTTTGGACATAAAACAATAATTGAGTGTAATAAATTCCACTAAGGATAAAGAAATCCCACAGTTTTTACAAATTTTGGAATTATGAGGGATCCCACAGGGGCTTGGCTCCAATAGCTCACCTAAACTTTCCATGTACTTACAATGGGATGGTAAACTCACTTTAAATATGTAACTCCATAGTTCCTAAAGTACAGTATAATGCCAACATTGGTTTTTACTGTTTTAAGACATTGTTGATTCAGCATCTGATGCTAACCTTTCATTTTGTTTTTGCTTTTGTTAACCATGTAGATAAACTGAAGCAAACACACATTTTCAGGAGCGACCCTGGTGCATCATAACCTGTACATTAAGTATGCCTACTCGACATATACAGCATGTAATAACATATGCTGTGCCAAGTAGTGCTCCTAGACACTTTTATAAATGAAATGTGTCATCTCAATTAGGTGTTCCTGATTACATTTTCATGTTTACTAAATCCTTGGATAGCAACTTGCAGTCTTGTTTGATAAAACAGTTGCATGATAGATATTGTTTGTGGTTTGTGTTACTTCCCTACTACAATGACAGCAGTTGAATATCTCTAAACTATTGCCCTCAAACCAGTCAATAGTCTTTTGACCATCAGCAGTGCCTTCCTTAACCCGGCTGCTAATATTTAAACGCTGATGCCGATCACAAAAGTTGCTGCTGCAAACTAAAAGTTGCTGTAGTACACCCGCTTGCGTACAGCAGCTGGTTCTTATTAAACATGGTTACTGCTCATTAAAAGTAACTGCAGCCTATTAATTGCAGATGCTGTTTGACTGAAAGCTGCAACTGAGCTACAGTGCACAAACAGCTGTGCACATCTGTAAATTAAAAAAGGTTTAATAAAAACAAATATGGACTATCTTCTTCAGCTCATGGTGGAAAACAAATTTCTGTGGGGTTAAAAAAATGACCACTAGTAGGTGATAATGCCGTCAGCCTGCAGTCACTTATTCACCCAAGGGTCACTTGTTTTCTGCCATAAGGGGGGGGGGCAGCTGCAGTAGATTAGACTGGGAGCTGCACATTCAAACAGACTTGGAAGACCACATGGTCTGTATCGTCTGGCATTTTCATATGTTTGTATGTTCATATAAGCACAAATGGAACTGGTTTATAATGTCCCACTCACCCTGAAAATATATCCACAAATATATCAATTTTCATGAAAAATATTGTATTTTAACATCATCACTTCCACTCAATAATATACATCAATGTTTCGGGTAAACCCCTCTTCAGGACAAGACTGGATCTTCTAAAGTAATAAACATAAAAAGATATAAACAAACAGTTTTTTATCATCACAATTCCTATGCTCTAAAAATATAATGACAATGAATACTTCAAATGAAAATATTATAAACCCTTATATTCATTTTCTGTAACTTTTCCTTAGGTTTGCTGCTTTATTATTACATTCATGGCTCTAGCATGGCCCCATCTTATGCTAATATTTTTATGAATTTGGTTTGAGGAGAAATGTGTTTACAATAATAAACTTTTTACAAAGCATCTTCTTTTGTGGAAATGCTTTATTGATGATATTTTAGTAATTTGGGAGGGAACAGAAATGGAACTATTGGAATTTCATAGTTATTTAAATTCTCAAACGGAATACCTGCAGTTTACGATTGACCATGATGCAGGAGAAATCTCATTTTTTGGACTTGATTATTTTTAAGAAATCTGAGGTTTTATTTACAAAAATGTGTAGAAAGCAAACAGTTAGAAATACCATACTCAGAGCTGATAGCTTCCATCAAAAAAGCTTGATAGAAATCGATTCCCATGTGTGAATATTTGTGAGTAAAACGTAATTGTTCTGAAAACCACGATGTGGAAGCATTTAATGGAACAAATGAGAGAGAGATTCATAGCAAGAGGTTATAAAAAGGGAACGCCTGAAAGAGCAAAACAAAAGGTATCAGAAAAAAGTTAGGAAAGATCTACTTTCCAAAAAGAACTGTAGAAAATCAAGATCAGTTAAATAAAAAGATTGTACTTTCATTAAAATACAGTGATATATATTATGACATAGGCAGGATGGTTAAAAAGCATTGGAAGATTTTGGAATCCACAAAAGAATGGAAGAAAGCTTTTAATAAAGGGGTCCAAGTAGTGGTAAAGAAAGTAAGATCTTTGACAAACAGATTGGTACATTCAGAGCATAAATTACCAGAGGTCAGAAGAAATATATTATTCACAACAGATGAAGTGAAAGGCAATTACAGTTGTGGGAGGTGTTTACATTGCCACAATACATACAGAATAAAAACAATCTGGAACACTAATAGAAATGAGAATTTCACTATAAAGGAATTTATAAATTGTAAAACTGAAGTAGTGATTTATGGTATTAAATGCCCTTGTGACTTAATGTATATAGGGAAAACAAAGTGAGAACTTAAAGAATAGGGGAACATAAAGGCTATATCAGGAACAAAGATTTAACTTCCCCTATAGCACGTCATTATTGGGGCAGGTGTCATCAATTACCCTCATTACATTTTTTTGGAATAGAGAAGGTTCACAAAAATACTGGAGGGGAGCGATTTCAATGATATAATTACTTTTGAGAGAGGCATGGTTTATTGATTATTTTCAGACAAATAATCTGCGTTACGGTTTAAATAAGGTTATTGATTGGCAACCAGTTTTGTAAGTTTTAGTTATACTGTTTGGAACAGAAATTATTAGGAATATTGTTTATACAGAGAGAGAGCGAGGCAGCAGTAGAACATTGGTCCAGGTTACTATTTCCCCTAGTGTCCAATTTTAAGTGTAATTAGGATGTTTGAATAGAGTAATAGAAGACTTACAGTAAGTTTCTTATCAGAAGAAACTCAGGTAGTACCTCCAACAACAAGGAATTTGATACTTGGTGCCATCAGTAGGCAGGTCTGGCACTCAGGCAAGCTTAATTAGTTTGTGTTACACTTTTGTATTGGCTGCTAGATTTGGGGGTGGGGTCTGACCATGGTATAAAAGAGGTGCTAGTTTGCCCTGTGCTCACTTCCACCAAAGCAGGACACCAGATAACTACTTCAGTAAGTAATGACTGCATTTCATCCTTTTAGCAACTTGAAATATTTGAGTAGGCGATTCAAAATGTGATCTTTTTGATTTGTTTTAGAGCTAGAAAATGTGAACACTTCTGACAGTGGGATAGAAATACTGCAAGAGTATAAGGTTAGCTACTTTGATGCATAAGCCATAAAACTTATGAGAAGGTGAAATAAGTTAGTTTGGTGGAAATAGTTCAATATGTTATGATTTGAGAGATCAATTCAGCTCAAATGTCTTTAAAATAGGGGAGCTTGTTTAGAGGCAGGTGTTATGTGGAGAACATATATAGAAGGAAGGGGAAGAAAGAGTAAAAAGTAGAAAGAAAAAATAACACATAGCTTTTGTATTTGCAGATGTACCTGTGAAGTGGCTTTACAAACATTATGTAACATGATTTAATAGTATAAGGTTGGTAAAAATTTAAGATGTGGTTAGTAATGACAATATTTCATGTGCATAGTATAAAGAATTTAGTTTGTATCTGATCGTAATTGTTTAGTAAGTATTTTTACTTTCATTTTGACAGTGGCCTGTGGTGGGGGTCGAACATGAATGTAATAGTAAAGCAGCAAACCTAAGGAAAAGTTACAGAAAATGAATAGTAAGGGTTTATAATATCTTCATTTGAAGTATTCTTTGTCATTATACTTTTAGAGCGTAGGAATTGTGATGATAAAAAACTGTTTATATATTTTTATGTTTATTACTTTAGACGATCCAGTCTTGTCCTGAAGAAGGGTTTACCCAAAACATGGATGTATATTACTGACTGGGAGTGATGATGTTAAAATAAAATATTTTTTATGAAAATTGATATATTTGTAGATATATTTTCAGGGTGAGTGGGACATTGTAAACCAGTTCCATTTGTGTTTAGCATCAGCCTTAACTGGTATTTTTGTCCTCTCCCCATGAGTAAACAATTACAAATTATATTTGTGTTATTTTGAGGTACTGGCTGAACTGGAAACATCTTTCTTTAAGTTCATATAAGCCTCCACTCCAGTCCATATTTATATAAAACAAGATAGCAGAGATCAGATGATAATGAATTATGAACTCCAGTTGATAACCACCAGAGAGTAAAGTACCATTACCCTGTGGATATCTGTATTTGTTCTATTCCCAGTGCATTTTAAAAATTCTCTGATAGGATCTTTACTGTCAAGTCAAACATCCTGTTAGAGATATTTGGAATTGTCTGACACTGATGCAATTGGACTGTTTAGAGACTTCTGATTCCAAATCCGATTCCTATCCAATTTTGAAAAAGACCACAAAACTGGAATGAGAATCAGATTTGGAATTCTAATTCCTGCAGTAAATTCCTATATGAAAAAAAAATGTTTTGGCTTTAAATTTCAAAATTAGGATTTTGGGACTGCAATTCCAAAAAAAAAATCCTAATTCTGAAAAACAAGTCAAAATCTGATAAATCTGATTCCATGACTTGGAATCTGAGCAACCCTCTACCCTATCCAACCCCACCATGTAAGTAATAGGGAGGTGAATTAGATGAGCCACACAATCTTAAAGAGGTGCTGAAGCTTCAAAAAAAACTTTGAAAAACATAATAATTAGGTGCAATTGACCAGGTACATCTTTTAGCTCTACAACTGCTGTGTAAATGAAAGTTGCAGTAACTGTCTTCCAGCTAGCTTGTGAACTGTGCCATTGCTCAACCTGAGTGCTTGTTACATCCTGCAGTCTTCTGAAGCTGATTCAGCTGTGAGGGGACAGCAGACAGCATCTACATCGAACTGGGAGGAGGGGCAGAGCAGCTATTTAAACCTTTTGCTTCTATTTCACTTACCGTGGTACATCTTTTAGTGCTACAACTGCTGTGTAAATGAAAGCTGCAGTAACTGTGTCATCCAGCTAGTTTGTGAACTGTGCCATTGCTCAGCCTGAGTGCTTGTTACACCCTGCAGTCTGCTGAAGCTGATTCAGCTGTGAGGGGGCAGTGGACAGCATCTACATCGCACTGGGAGGAGGGGCAGAGCAGCTATTTAAATCTCGCACTGCTACTGCACGAGCGTTAGTTAAGGGAGAGTGAGTGGGGAAAGAAAAATCACTCAGAAGAGAAAATTTTACACTGCAACAGTCTTTGCTTTTACTTTAAAGTATAAATTGCATGTTTGATAATTCAGTTTGTTTTATTAGACTTTTAGCAGGTATGTACGCTGTTATGATGCATGTTATACTGGTAGTTTTATTAGCAATACTGTGTATTGTGGGAAGGGATAACCCTAATGGGGGAAATTATGTTCCCATACAATTTGTAGGAAATGAGATCTTTCTTCCCAACGTATATATAGAGAGGTTTGATTTGACTGAGAGCTTTGTTTTAGTATTAACTGAGGGCTGTGGGATTTCACATGTGCGTGCACCTGAGATGTACTATAACCATACTAGAGATACACAAAAATTGAAAATATATTCAAAAAAGAAGTTTGTATGGATTAGGAAATTGATATTGATTAGTTTGCTGATCTCTGGTGATGTACATGTGAACCCCGGTCCTCAGCTGGGAAATGACTATTCTTTGGTTGATTTTGGGGAAAGGAAAAATGTGGGTTTTTTACACCTAAATATTAGAAGTGTGTTACTCAAATTGGATATACTAAGAACTCAAGTTGAAACATTTGAACCAGATGTATTAGCTTTAACAGAAACTTGGCTCTCATCTAAAATCAAAGATGTTGATGTATCCATAGAGAATTATAATGTTTTTAGGCAGGATAGACAAAAAAAGTGTGTGGGGGGGTTATGTTGTATTTAAATAACATATATAAGGGTCAATTGAAACTTGCTAAAACATTTCCAGATCAATTGGATTTGTTAATTGTACAAATACAAGCAAATACAGGTCTCTTATTAAATATTATGGTCTGTTATAGACCCCCATCTGCTAAAAGTTTTGCATTACAAACTTTGTGTGAACATATTGCTCCCTTTATAAATTGTGAGACAGTATTGCTTGGGGATTTTAATTGGAATATATTAATTCCTCAATTAACGATTTTAAATCAGTTAGCAGCTCTTAATTTGCAGCAATTGATTAATACACCTACTCGACTGCATAAATCAAATAATGAAAAACATACTTTATTGGATTTAATATTTACAAATAGACCTGAAAGATATATATCAGCAGTTCATGAAAATGATGTGAGTGATCACTGTTACATTTCTTATATTATGGACACTCAGATGGAGAAACAACAATCACAATTTATTAATGTAAGGATGTTTAATCATTTTAATGAACAGGCATACTTAAATGATGTGGCAAAAATTCAATGGAATTTAATGTATACTTGCCCAGATGTGCACACAGCATGGCTTTTCTTTAAATGGCCTCTTGTGAAAGTTATAAATAAACATGCCCCACTTAAATTAAAAAACGTAAATAAAAGAAAAAGAGTGCCTTGGATAACACAAGAATTGAAGGATTTAATAAAAAAAAATCAAAATTATGGCATATAGCTAAGACTACTAAGGAAATTAAAGATATCTTGGCATTTAAGGTCGTTAGAAATAATTGTACTAAAAATATTAGGAAACAAAAAAGGAAATATTATGAAGATTATTTCTCATCAGAAAAAAATCCATGTGCACTGTGGAAAGGCATTAATTTGATGAAGGGAAGTCAAGGTTCAGTTAACTTGCCAACATCTTTGTCATTTGAAGGAAAACCTTTTGTGAAGGATGTTGACAAGATAAATGTATTGAATTCCTTTTTTGTCTCTGCTGGTGATGCATTTAATAAAATGCATCCAGACTTGTCACTCCCTGTTTTGGATATTGATTTTGGTAGTGGACTTAAATGACTTGTGTTTTCATTTAGTCCAATTCAATTATATGATGTTAAAAACAGTTACAGACTTTAAATATTAGAAAAGGTCCTGGATGTGATGAGATCCCCCCCTTTTTTCTGAAACTGGCAACTGAATTATTAGCACCTCATCTTACATATATTTTTAATTTTTCTTTGGATAATTGTGAATTACCAATTGATCTGAAAATAGCTTTTGTTACTCCAATATTTAAAGGGGGTGACCTATCAAAGCCAGGATCTTATAGACCAATTTCAGTATTACCAATATGTGCAAAAATACTTGAAAAACTTGTGAGTATTCAATTAACTAATTATCTTATTAAGTATAATATAATAACACATTTACAATCAGGATTTAGAAAGGGCTTAATACTACATATACAATTTTAAAAGTAGTTGATGACCTGTTGAATGCTTTCGACAAAAAACAGGAAGTTCCATCATTATTTCTGGATTTGTCGAAGGCATTCAACACAGTCCATCATATTATATTACTTAATCAGTTAAAAAATGTTGGATTAGGTATTCCAGCATTAGGCTGGTTTCATAGCTATTTGATTGGGAGATTACAATCTGTTAAAATAGGAGGTATGTGTTCAACATCAGCTACCCTATTAAATGGGGTACCTCAAGGGTCTGTGCTTGTCCCCCTCCTTTTTCTACTATATATAAATGATTTACCAAATGATTACATAGATACATAGATACATAGATACATAGACAGTGTCGGCAGATAAGGGCCTATGGCCCACCTAGTCTGCCCATTTGAGCTTGTAAGTTCAGTTTGTTTTCCTAGAAGTCTATTTCCCCATACCCCTGACCTCTAGAATTCCTTTATGTCTATCCCATGCATTCTTAAATCCCGTGATTGTTTCAGCTCCCACCACTTCCTCTGGCAGGGTGTTCCACTTGTCCACCACCTGTTCTGTGAAGAAATTCTTTCCCATGTTTCCTCTGAATCGTCCTCCCTCCAACTTCATCCCATGCCCTCTAGTCCTGAAACATCTTTTTCGCTTAAAAATAGTGTTTTCCTGCACCCTGTTCCTCCCTGTAAGATACTTGTATGTCTCTATCATATCCCCTCTCTCCCTCCTCTCCTCCAGGGAGTACATGTTCAGTTCCTTCAACCTGTCTTCATAGGGACTTGTGGGATGCAACCCATGCACGATCTTTGTTGCCCTCCTGTGAACCTTCTCTACCCTGTCTATGTCCTTACGAGGTATGGTCTCCAGAACTGTACACCTGTACTCCAGGTGGGGCCTCACTAGTGTCTTGTATAGCGGAATTATGACCTCCTTTCCTGCTGGTGATACCCCTGCCTATACATCCCAGCATCCTATTTGCTTTACCTGATGCCTTGTCACACTGTTTTCCACCTTGAGGTCATCAGAGATGATAACCCCAAGATCCCTTTCCTGCTTGGTGCATGCTATATCCTCACCCCCCCAACTGATATATTGTGCCAGGGTTTTTGTGCCCCATATGCATTATCTTGCACTTTTTTGTATTGAATTTCAACTGCCAAACCCTTGACCATTCTTCAAGTTTCTGCAGGTCCCTTCTCATTTTGTCTACACCCTCTGGTGTGTCTACTCTGTTACAGAGCTTTGTGTCATCAGCTGAACAGTGAAATTCTGCCTTCTAGATCCTGTGCAATGTCACTGATGAAGATGTTGAATAGGACCGGTCCCAGCACTGATCCCTGTGGTACCTCACTGGTCACTCTTCCTCTGTGGAGTGACAGCCATTTACCACCACCTCTGTGTCCTGCCACCCAGCCAGTTACCTACCCACCACACTACTGTCCTGCCCACACCATATTCCCAGTTTGTGTAATAGTCTTCTATGTGGCACAGTGTCAAAGGCCTTGCTGAAGTCCAGATAGGCCATGTCCACTGCCCTCCCTGATCCACCTCCCTAGTCATCCAGTCAAAAATTCAATGAGGTTGGTCTGACATGACCTCCCCTGGTGAAACCATGCTGCCTTGGTCCTGTAGTCCATTGACAACCAGATGTTCCACCAATCTCTCCTTCAGTAGTGCTTCCATGATCTTTTCCCACTACCGAGGTGAGGCTGACTGGTCTGTAGTTCCCTGCTTCCTCTTTGTTCCCACTTTTGTATAAGGGGACTACATCTGCTGTCCTCCAGTCTTTGGGTACCTCCCTGTTTCCAGTGATTGGCTGAACAGGATAGCCAGAGGTTCAGCCACCACCTCTTAGTTCTTTAAGGACCCTGGGGTGCACCCATCTGGCCCCATTGCTTTATCAGCTCTTATTACTTCCAGTTCCTTCAGGACCCTTTCTCTGTAAAGGGACTTGTGTCCATTTCTGCACCATTCTCACCCCTTGTACTCCATTCAGACCCTATTACCCCTCTTCCTTAGTAAAGACTGAGCAGAAATACCTGTTCAATATGTCAGCTTTACTGTTGTCATCCTCCATGCGGCTCCCATCCTCCCCTTCAGTCTCACTATCCCTCCCTTGTCCTTCTTTTTCACTTATGTACCTGTAAAGGTTTTGTCCCCTTTAACCACTGATTTTGCAATGTGTTCTTCTGTCTGAGCTTTGGCTTCCCTTGACTTCCTGCCTCCTTTGTTTCTCCTGGTACTTCTCCCTATCCCTTCTGCCTGTGTCTTTTTGTATTGCCTGAATGCAATCTTTTGGCTTTCACTTTCTTTGCTACCTCTTTGGAAAACCATAATGGTCTCCTCTTTCTTTTCCTCTTGCTAACCTGCTTAATGCATAATTCTGTTGTTCTTATAATCCCCATTTTAAATACTGCCCACTGTTCCTCAATCCCTGATTCCTGTCCCATTCCCCTTAATGCCTCTTTCAAGCATCTCCCATTTTCCCAAAGTCTGCCCCCCTAAAATCCAGGATACGTGTTTTTGTGTGGTTTGGTTCTGCTCTTTCTGTGATTTCAAACCACAATGACTGATTGTTCACCTAAAACTTGTATACAACTTTATGCAGATGATACAGTTTTGTACACCATGAGTGATGATGTGGATATGGCAATGGTTGTTTTGCAACAAGATTTTAATAAAATACAGAGGGAACTTATTAATTTGAGATTGCTTTTGAATGAGAAAAAAACACAATGGATGATGTTTGGTAGAAAAGATTTTAAAGATTCAGCTATAAAGGAGCTTAGATCTTTATCAGCAATTGACATAGAAAGAGTAAACTCCTATAAATATTTAGGAGTTATACTAGATAAAAATTTGACTTTTGAATTGCATATAATGTCTATGTCAATGGGACTGAAGAGACTTCTGAGTTTCTTTTATAGGGATAGAACTCTATTTAGTTTAAAGATTCAGAAATTATTGGTTTCTGCCTTATTTTTACCAATATTAGATTATGGTGATATAATTTACAAAAATGCAAAAAAATCATTGCAGTGTTCCTTGGATGTTCTCTTTAATAGTGTGTTGAGATTTATGACAAATCTTCCTTTAGAACTCATTGTTGTGTGCTATATCAAAATTTGGGTCTTCTTTCATTATTTGATAGGAGAGATTATCATTGGGATTTACTTGCGTGTAAGTTTGTACAACGGTCATTGCCTATTTTTTTGTTAAATATACTGCAAGTAAGAACACAGAGTCAATATAATTTTAGATCTTCTGTCCGGAAAGGTTTTATTAGATCTAGAACCAGAACAAAATTTGGTGATAAAACAATTTCAAATTTAATGACTAAAACTTGGGAACTAATATCCAAAAGGTGGAAATGCACAGTACTGTTACCATTTAATTTTAAATCTTTTTTAATGACTTTATATAGCAAACACTGTAATTGTTATGGATAAATTATTGATATTTGGGTTTGTGTATAACTAAAGCTAATCAATATTATATTGAAACTGAAATTATGTATGTATGTCTGTTTATGTGATGTTATGTTAAATGTGGATTCAATTGCAAAAGAGATAATTTAATCTCGATTTGAAATCCAATAAAGTTTGAAAGTTTGAATTCAGCTTACATTCCATATAAAAACTTAAAGCCCACCTCAGAAGCTGGGACTGGACCCCCCCAAGCTAACACCCTCAACCCAGATCATGCCCTTGACTTTTTCATCACTACCTTTAACGCAGCCTATGACAAATTCGTGCCTCTTATTAAGAGAATGTCCAACGGTAACCATGCCCCTTGGTTCACTGACCACCTTCTGGATCAATTGAAAAATTGTGACTACCTTTGGCATCTTGCAAATGAGACCAACTGGTCAACAGATAGGCAGCAGTATAGGGAGGCCCATAATACGTGCACATGGTCCTTATGCGAAGCCGACTACTACAAAGCCTTAACTTCCTGCCTGGGGCTCCAGGCGAATTTTAGAATAATATAAAGGAACTCTATGGCAAGGTCCCAAATCTCTCGGATCTGTTGGTTATAGACAGCAACCTCTACCTCTGATACCCTCAGTACAGCCTCATCCCTTAACTCTGCCTTCACAGATCTCAATCATGTCCTCCCCCCTAATTTCTTCAACCTTCCCTCTGGCCCTACCACACCCCTCACCTCCCCTGCTCCACCCTTTCATCTACGCTTTATTTCCCCAGAGGAAGCCATACCCTGCCTTGTCAAAGTCCTAAGTAACTCCCACTGTAGCAGTGATTCTCTTGACCTGCGACTTCTCCGCCTCACTCTCCAGGAAGTCCTTATCCCACTCACTCATATTCTTAACTGCTCCCTCTGCCAGGTGAAATTCCCTGCCAGCTGGAAATCTGCCTCCATTACCCCCATCTACAAAAGCGGGGATGGTACCTCCACCAACAACTACCACCCTATCTCTATTCTTCCCCCTCTATCTAAAGCATTAGAGCATATCGTCTCTGATCAACTCACTGACCACCTAAAGAAATATAACCTCCTATGTCAACAGCAACATGGCTTCCATAAGGGACATAGTACTACCACAGCCCTCCTTAAGTTTAACTCGCATGTCCACTCCACTTTAGACAGTGGCCACATCACAGGTGCTATCTTCGTAGATCTCTCTAAGGCATTTGATACCGTAAACCATGCCCTACTACTGATCACTCTCTCGTCCGTTGGCTTCTCCAGTGATGCCCTAAGCCAGTTTTCTGACTACCTGTCTGAAAGAATTCAACAGGTCAAGATTGGTGCCACCCTGTCCACCAGCCTTCCAGTCCGTTCTGGGGTCCCACAAGGCTTGATTCTCGGCCCTCTGTTATTTAGTCTGTATCTTAACTCACTCCCATCGGCTTGCCCCAGCAACCTGCTCCTATATGCGGATTACGCTGTCCTGTACACCTCCTCTTCAGACCCCCTTAAACTCCACCAAGCTCTCCAACACTCTTTCAGTGAAGCTGAAAAATGGTTCTCTACCCAACGCTTAATTATCAACTATAAGAAGACAAAAGTCATGTTTTTTTCACACCCTCAGAACTTCCTTGGGAAACTCTGCCCCCTAATTCTGATGCCAACCAGTCCCCACTTGAGCAGGTGAACATCTTTAAATACCTAGGTATCATACTATATCCAAGCCTCAACTACCATCAACATATTCAGCATCTCTCTGCTGCCCTTAACTCTAGAATTGGTGTGCTCTATCGGTACAAACATTGCCTCACACCTGACACCCTCTGACTCACCATCTCCTCCTCAGTTCTATCCCTCCTGGACTATGGTATTTTCATCTGCAGTGCTGCATCCACCTCTGTCCTCAGCAGACTCCAGCTTGCTCTTAACAAAGCCTGCCGCCTCTTCTTTGGCTGTGATCATTACACCCACACCTGCTCCCTCTATAGGGCCACAGACTGGCTGAACCTAGACAACAAGATCAGGTACCATACCAGTCTAATGGCAAAAAAGATTGGACTAGGTCTCTCTCCCCCTGCTTTCTCCTCCCTTATGCACCTTACGTCAGCTGTCATATCCACCCGTAGCTCTGACAAGGCATTGTTCCGGGTACCCTGCGGCTGGACCTCTCAATTCCAAAGAACTTTCAGTTACAAGGCCCCTTCCTGGATGAACTTGCTACCTAGCCATATAACTCTGAAAAAAGGCTTGGCCCCTTTAAATCCCTGCTAAGAGAGCACCTCCAGACCTCCAACCCATACGACTGCCCCTGATTCTTCCCCCCTTAGCTGCCCCCATGGCTATGTCCCAGCCTGTTTCCCACCATTCCCCCCTTCACTTTTCTCTCATCAGCACAACCCCTAGTTGACTGTTTTATTTTGCTTTAAACTAATTTTTTTCTTCTTAGGCTCTTTAGCCTGAAGGCTCTGAAACTACCTCCAACATTGGCCATCAGCCTACTGCAAAACCAACTGCTACGATATGGCTGTATCAAAGTACTGAAACTCCTATTATGTCATGTTGTGTACCCACTTAATGTTCTCCTATGTACCCCAATGCCTGTACCAATGTTTTTAAGATGTAATCTTGTTGTATCTTTATATGTCTGACATAGAACCTTTGTAAATGAGTCCTTGACTCAAAGGTCTTTCTGAATCCTCATGAAATAAATATATTCTATAGATTTCTCCTCTCCCTTATTTATCACTGAGGACATTTGCATGAAAACATGATCTTTATCCCTTATAATTCATCTGCCTCTATAGCTTACTCCCTACTTCAAGTCATAATCCTCTATTGTGGCATCACACCCTATTGCCATGTGAGTAACTGATGTCACAAGCAGTGCATTATGACATCAGGTATGGAAAAGGCAACAGAAAGAGATGAACTATTCAGGAGGAAAGATCCTGTTTTCATGCAAATGACCTCGGCAATAAATGATTGGGAGGAGAAATACAGAACTAATGAGAAATACAAGCTGAACTGTATGTAAACATTATGTTTTCCAAAGTTTCACAAGAGGTATCAGCAGGTCTTTAAATCATTGCATCACAGCTACAGTATTTACCTATGATACATGTCCCAGGAGAATCCATTTCTACAGTGTTGCAGCATTGGCTAGTATGAACATTGCTAATTAATATGAAATCTGTAGTGGGGAGATAAAAACGTGAGGCTTAGAATCTTTTAGGCATTTTGTTTTGTTTACTTTACTTTTATACTAATACAGTCTGTCATTCCTGACTTGTGCAGTACACCAGATGAACAGTCCTTTGTTGTCACAAAAGTTAGAAGACAAGCTATGTGTTAGTATCATTTCAGTCAAACAAAAAACATTTCTTGACTAAGAGAGACTCACCGTGAAGGCAGCACCAATGAAAAACAAGCATTTGTCAATGCTGAATGTTTGTCTTGCTGGCATTGGCATTGGTAGTGCAGTAGTTAGAAAAATGTATAACAGGAATGGCAGTGAAGTATGGAACTGACACCAACCCCACCCCACCCTGCAGAGACTGACAGGCATTTAAGTATGCCTTTGGATCATCGGTCATAACGCTTGTGCCATTCACCTCACCCTACCCTGCAGACTCTGACAAGTGTCACGTTGTGCCTTGGGGTTGTTGTGCCTTATGCTCACCCCATTCCATTAGGAAATACATTGAGATGGGTGCAGTATAGGAGAATGGGGTGAACTTTGGGGCTGAAGAGTCCAAGGCACACCTTGATGCCTGTCACTGGCTGCAGGGTGGGGACGGGGTGGAATGGCATGAGCATTACAGCCAACAATCCAAAGTCACACCCCTGATGCCTGTCAGTCTCTACAGGGTGTAACGTTACTGTTACAAACCCTAACATCCCGGGAGTTTGTTGGTATTTGCACTCCAATTTTTCAACATGGGATTTTTGTGACCCCACCTCATGAAAGCATTTGGTACCTCTGCTCATGAACAGTGGCACTGTGATTTTGTTAATCTGTCCCGAATGTTAATTTCCCACAATGACCATGCCATTCTGTGCCAGATGTGCAAAACATATTTAGGGCAGGATGTGAAAAATGGCAGCTGTACTGTTCATAAGAAGGTGTGAAAAAATGGCAATGTTGAAAATCTGGAGTGAAAATATTAAAAATTCTATAACTTACTAACGTGCGTGGAAACTGCACAATGTGCGCTTGTAACACAGTCATTTTGTGGAATTTTTTACCAAATTTTTAACATAGACATTTTGAGACCTCCACTCAAACAGTGTCACTATGATTTTCTTAATCTGTCCTGAACGTTGATTTCCAACAGTGACCGCTCCATTGTGTGCCAGATGTGTGAAAACACATTTTGGGCAGGATGTGAAGAATGACATCTATACTGTTCATAATAAGGTGTGAAAAAATGGCTATGTTGAAAATCTGGAGTGAAAATATGGAAAATTCTCAAACTTACTAGCATGCGTGGAAACTGTACAATGTACGCTCGTAACACAGTCATTTTGTAGAATTTTTTTCACCAAATTTGTAACATAAGCTTTTTGGGAGCCAACCTTATGAACCATGGCACTGTCATTTCATTACTCAGTCCCGAAAGGTGATTCCGCACAGTGACTGTGAAATCACCTTTCAGGACCGAATAACAAAATGGCAGTGAATGAGTTCATGAGGTGGAGTCCCAAGAACCCCACATTGAAAATGTGGAGCCAAAAGTCACAATAATAGCTGAGATATCCATCTAAGTTGAACCCCCCCTTTGATACCATTATATACTTACCGTGATTTTCTTCAGTTCACGGTCAACTTTGAAGAGTGTAGATGTGTTCCCACTCCACTGAAGAGTGTCGCGATGGGCTCCAGAGGTAAGTATGGGGTGGGGGGTGAGGGGAGGTGGGGTACACAGAGGATGGCTGCAGGTTAGGGGAGGGGGGAGCTCCCATCGCAATGATGAACCGTTTCCTTTTTTTTAGTAAGGACATCGCAGGAAGGTTTTCCTTATTTACAGGTGTAAACCCAACTGTTGGGCACACTGGTGCCACCTGTGTGTTCTGGGGACAGGGGACTGAAGCCAAGGGGGATTGGGCCCCCCTGTTGGCAAATAAAGTGTGTCTTTGGGAAGGGGCATGATGCCGAGGGGGATTGGGCACTCCCCTTGGCACACAAAACAAGGGGAACATTATGCTGATGGGGATTGGGCTCCCCCAATTGGCAAACAAATTGGGGAGGGGGCATGTTGACAGGGGGATTGGGCACCCTGAGATCAGCTTTCTACGGACTGGGAGAGATGGACGCCGGCAGCCGCTGCCATGTTTCTTGAAATGTTTCAGCAGGCAAGGTATACCCTGCAGTGACGGGCACTCCCTCATTGCAGTGGCTAAATTCTTTCAGGTTGGTGACATGCTTCTGAACTGATGTCCTAGACAGTGTGCTCACTCATTGCTGCCACAGAGACCAGCCCAAAAAAGCAGTGGCACCATTGGCCACAACATGGCCGCATCGCCACAACCTGCTACTCCACTAAGCTGCCACAACATGTTGCTTGTGCTGCACACGCAAGACAACAGCCTACAGCTGATATCTGGAAACAGCTTAACACACTGCCCATCCTGCAGAAGAATCCCCTTCCAATGGGTCAGAGCCAGTAGATAGTCATGGGAGCCTGCCTCATCTGATACCACCACCACAGTATAAGAAGCCTCAGGGTTGTCCGGTTGTCTACACTGATTTACCCTGTAGGCTTTCTGGAAAAGTTGAACTTTTGGTGCAACCTCCTTGTACAATTGCTGCATAAACCAATCCTTCAAAACAGCAAAAGGTTGTTGTCTTTGCAACCTTCAGGCAGCCCCAAAATATGTATGTTCGGGGAGCAGATTTGGTTCTCCAGAGTCTCAATAGGGTCCTTCCAGTGGGTGATTTCCTTGATAACTGTGGAGACTGCACCCATTGCAGCATCTGCCTGTTTAGCAGCATCCACAGATGAGGTTTGAATATTTTCCCAGTTAGACTTCAGGGTTGTCACCCAATTGGGAAGCCCATTGAACTTGCCAGACAGGATGATTACTGACTTGATGAGACAAGAGAGTTTAGATCCTCTAGTTTGTAGTGTCTCTTCTCCCATACCCTCCCAGGCTGTTCCTCTGTATGGGCCTGAGCAGACCTTGTGTTTGGCATGGCAGGAGCGTTTGTAGACTTAGCTCCCGATCTCCCGATCCCTGCTGCTGATCCTTATGAGGATTTCCCATTCTGGGTTGATGTGAGTCTCCAATGATCGAAGATGGTTTTTATTCAGATCAGAGGTGTATGCACAGCAAGTATTAATAAAATTCAGTCACCTGGCTGTTCAGCTCTATCAATGAGCTGCCGTCTTGCTTGGGCTCCACAGCGCCCCCCCAGGGCCTGCACCTTGACAAAGAATTACTGCCCTATATCTTTGCTTGCCCCACTGTTCAATTCCTTGAGTCAAAATGAATGCTATATGGTATCCTTGG
This sequence comes from Neoceratodus forsteri, assembly GCA_016271365.2. NCBI lineage: Eukaryota > Metazoa > Chordata > Ceratodontiformes > Ceratodontidae > Neoceratodus > Neoceratodus forsteri. The sequence continues at coordinate 737,741,800 of CM057454.1, forward strand.
AAACATGGAGGGCCCAGCCTCCTTGAGACTAGTGTTTTCTGTGTTTTAATGTTGGAGGGTGACCTTCCCAGAAGAAGTTCCCAATGAGTTTTATCAATTTTTGTGAACCACATTTCTGGGACCTTGACTGGCAGATGCACAAGGAAGTGCAGGAGTTTAGGTGCAGTTGCCATTTGTAGAGTCACAATATTGCCAGTGAGAGACAGGTTGATAGATTTCCATCTGCCAGTCTCTGCACAGATGGCATCCAGTAGTAGAGGTCTTTGAGGAGAGGGGTAATATGAATCCCTAAGTAGAAGATACCTTGCTTGCCCACTGCCAGTGGGTTCATTGCCCTGAGCACTTGGGGTTGAGATGGAGTACTTCAAATTTATAATGATTGATTCTGAGACTAGATACCCATGAGAATGCTTGCAGGAGCTGCTGGAGATGGGTTACTGCCTGAGGTGCCTCTTTTAAAATGATAAGGAGATCATAGGCGTGAAGGCCCTTTGTTTTTCAGTCTGGGAGAAGTCTGGAAATATTTGAATTTTGTATCCTTACCAAGTCACCAGCCCCCTCTCTTGTGCCAGCTGTATGATGCACTCTAACAGGGAAATGCAAAAATTATCCAGGAACTAGTGTGGAAGCTAGCCAGGTTTGGGAGATGGGGCATATGATCTGTGTGGCCTCTCAGTCTTGGGAGAACCAGGTCATTGATCTCTAAGGAGAATAGGCAACACATTTTGAAGAAACTGGTGCGTTTGCTCTCCACCCCCCCCAGGAAACCTGATCAAACAAAGATTTTTCCAGCACCTCCCTTTTTCTAAATCCTCAATCCTGTCCCACAGTGTCAGATTGTGTGATCCTGTTCTCTGAGGCTGGCCACTGGTCAGTCAGCATAGGCCTCTTGCTTCAGGCCCACTGTCTCAAAAGCTATGATGTGCTGTGACATGGAGACATCAGGACTAATTTTCAAAAGGTTGGGACTGGTGCAAGGGGCTTGCTTCAAGGAGAAATGGTGCAATGGGCTACTTGGGCCACAGCTTGTGCCAGTCCCAATTTTGTAAGGGACTGTACGCCACTGGGGGGACTTCCTGCTCCAGCTGGGCTTGCGCCATCCTTACGATGGCTGCACCAGTGCACCATGGCAGAAGGGTGCTTGCACCATGGTGGGGCTGCCATATCCCCTCATTCAAGATTTTGGAAGCCTCCCAATGGACACATGGACCCTGCCATTAGACCAGCCCAGAACTGGTCTAACCTGCGATGCTCCACTGCTGCAGCCCTCACTGGGTGGTGTGTTGACCCTGTGCCTGCCTGAGGAAGGTGTCCATACCACTTCTGACACTTGCCATACCACCGTTGGAGAGGCCAGTGATCCATGGAAGATCAGAGTCCACAACATCCCCATAGTGACACTGATGCATCCACCCCCTCCCACACAGTCCCTGCCCTCCCCCTTGGGAGCAGTTGTCACCCACCTCTCCCCCACCTGACCCATCCCACCCCACCATGGACACTCCGCCACTCACTAGGACAACTGGCTGGTGGGTCACTATTGCTGGCTGCTGCTATAAGCCTGTCCTGCAGCTTGTGGCATTTGCCTCTGGTGTGCTGTTTCATCAGTGTAGCTGCCAGCTTATGGCAAACCTAGGGAGTTTGGTGCTGGGACTCCACCTTTGATAAAATCTGGCATAGGGTCCTGGCATACTCGCATTTGCTGCAGGCAGCTGTTCAGTGTAGCATGCACCAATCTAACAGCGTCTTTGAAAATTGAGTCCAATATCTTCAGTAGCATGTTCAGCAACCAGTTTTAACTCTCCAGTATCAGACATTAATTTGGTGAACATGGTCCTGATTTCTGACAGATTGACAGCAGTGCAGCTGATGAAGGGACCAGGAGCATCATTTCTGCATGCAGAGCCATCAGACAGAGTGCCAAATCAAATTAAGATGTTGTGACCAAATCAAACCCAAAGCAGGCAAATGGAGCTTGACCGTGTGTAGCAGGAGACAGGGGTGGTCAGGTATGACCTTTACTGTAGCTCAATAACAGTTTATACAGCAGGATTGTTATAGATTGTGTATGGAGGTCAGAGAGAAAAAGGCATCAAGTTGCTATCTCCTCTGCGGCCAAGCCACATCAAATACAGAGTATTATAAACTTGCCTAATTCATTTTACAGGCTCCTAGGGACTCGCTATTACTCTCTGTTAACTAAACTTAAGTGGCAAACATTGAATCAGTGTCAACTTTTACATGTTTTGGTAACAATGGGCAGAAGTGCTATGGCCAATCTGCCCCCTTTCATCAGTAGTTTTATTGAAGTGTGACATCATAGGAGTGATCTTAGGTCCTCCTCTGGACTGGAATATGTCATTCCCCTTTTTAAGAGCTTAACTGAATCACAAAGATTTTTCTTTCATAGGTCAGAAGAGTTGAAATGCACTACCTACAAATATGAGAGGCTTGGAGGAGAGACTCCTTTCATACCTAATTTAAAGATGAAGTTTGTTGTTAAGTTTAAGGATGATTGTATCTCCTATGGTGGCATATTACTTGAATTTTTCATTCTTCTCTATTCATGGTTTTGTTATTTGACATCTTGTGTTTTTGTATCACTTGCATTCGTGTTCGATAAATTATTTTGTATTTATGTTATAACTTTTAATATACAGACTCAGGACACCATTATAAATGAACTTCAGCTTAATTATTGATTTTAACATCTCTTCGTATATGTTCTTTAAATAAATGAAGTAAAATGAATGCATAAAACTATATAGGATGTTGTCTTGAACCCGGGTGTGCAGTGATCTTTGGCACCAATTTTATGTGATTGCCTTTCTGTGACCCCATGGCCATGTCACACCGTGTGTGGCACGGTTGTGTGATTGTATGATACATTTCTTCATGATGTCAACATCTGCGAGGCCACAGGTGCCCAATCACTTGTCCCATAAAGGGCCCAAAGGCTGGTTGTACAATTCTGGCTTGCACGAGGAATGGTGGGCCATGTTTTTATACAATTTGTAGGGGTTACAGCAGATACCGTTTCTGACTCATGGAACACTAGTCCCACCATACCTCACAAGCATAGGTGTCAGGGAGGACTATCCTGATGGCTTCACAGCTACAATGTGCTCATTCAGTGGGACCAGTGCTCCTGCAAAAAGTAATAACAAATTAAGCACACAAAAGCAGTGCACATAAATAACAAATAGTAAAGGCAAGTTGCCAAAGAAGTAAATACATTTTACACCAGGCAAAGTAAACAGATGTGCTGCACAAAAGCTCTGGAACTTTGCATCACTGGAATGATGCATTGTCTGGGAGCTGTGAAATTCCTCCAACCATTTAGTAGCAAATGTAAACTATAACATAGCTACATAGATCAATGAATGAATCAATCAATCAAAATCTTTATTTATCCAGGTGGGCACCATTGAGCAAGGCTCATTTGCAAGATGGACCTGGTCATGAAAAAAATCATTGTACAGTACAGTAACATGGTAGACATAGTGAAATATTATACAGAGAGGGAAAGATATACAATATATACAGTACAGTAGCAAGGAAGAACAAAATGCAATATTATACAAAGCATGGCTTGCACGAGGAATGGTGGGCCATGTTTTATACAATTCGTAGGGGTAACATCAGATACCATTTCTGACTCATGGAACACTAGTCCCACTATACCTCACAAGCATACATCATGTAATACATGAAATATTGATGGAAATACAGACACATCAATCTGTCCATCCTGTCCATTTCCTACTTAATGTAACCTAATGTTTCAAGATTCAAGGTTGAAATCAAGTTTATTTGCTCAACCTTAGGTTGTTACAAAAGATGAAATCAAGCTTGCGGGTGTACACACACACACCCCTATAGAAACAGATCCCTTACCGATTAATTACAGTAAAATAAAAAAATTCAAATTTGAAATCTGTAAATTGAATATTTGCGTATGATACTTAATATAAGTACAACTAAAGGCTACAATTACTATATTAGACAGTCTCAACATATGCATACTTTGATGAAATTATATTAGCAAATATTATATAAAATGTTATGTAAATCTCATAATAGTGTAGACTGACTTATTTATGTAGATGCCACCACATCAATTGACTGGGACACCATTCATGTATAAAAACTGCTTTTCATTAGATCCTCTATATATGATTTCATACCTTTTCTTTTCATACATGCTGTGTAAACATATTACAGAACTTATGCTCTCTGATATTTTTTACTTCAGATTGAGTCAGCATTCCTTGGAAAATGCACCCAATTTTTTGCAATTATATCCAAATATGGATTATAAATTGGCTACAGCATTTGTCTCTTGACAAGTATTCTTTTTTTTAATTTTTGATAATAAGTTTCAAGCAAAACATGTAATAAAGTGATGCACAAAGGGATACATGAATAGATCATACATTATAATTCACAAAGGAAATTTCTGACACCCTCCCTTGAGGTACAGCATAAGGGAAGTACCGTCAAAACGCTTAATTCAGATGACAAACCAACTGCTTATTAGATAGCACTTGAACTGAAAAGTATTCAGTGTGTTAAAATACTTCATTAACCAATGTTGTCTAGGAGTCTTATACAATACCAGAGGCAGGACTGTAATACATGAAAAAGGACCTCTGGCTTACCAGTCCACAATTTATTTATTTACAATGTTTGACCAGGAAAGACATGCTAAGCTGTAACAGCTTGTTTCCAGGTGCATTCTTGGGGGTGGGTTACATGCACCTGTTTTACTGATGGGGGAATGTTGGCCACGACACTAGTGAAACTCCTCTACTCTTACTTCCTGTGAGAGCTAGGGTGAGCATGGTATGGTGAGCATTCTGTCAGTCTGGCAGTATGGTGGATCCTAGAGGAAGGGACACAGCAGCTCCAGGGGAAGAGGAGAAGGCCTCCCTCCCTGTCCCTGTATCCATAGAGGTCCAGACAGAGTTTGATAAGAAGGATCCCAACAGGGACACAACTAGTGAAGGTATGGAAGATCCAGCAATCAAGTCAGCAAATATTAAGTGGTTAGCTGAAGAACAGCTTTTAAGAAACGAGATGACTGCTAGAAAAAAAATTCCCCCTAGCAATGTTGGAGGTAAAGGACAGGGATTTTGAAAGTGAAAAACTTAAATTTGATACCTGTACACATTAAGGACTTATCCTAGTCCAGCACCCAGTCTTGGATGTCAACAGAGACACTATTTTAAGTCATAACTATGGGAGACAGTATTTTCTGCAACAGAATCAACATAATTTGCAAAACCCTTGGAAAAGTGAAGTAACCAGGCCAAAAACAGGCTGAAATCTGGGTCTCTGCCCCTCTAAACAGTACCTTCCAGATGAGAACTGAAGTGTGGAAAATCCTTATTAGGTGCTGGCCAGAGGAGAATTCTGGGGAGTAATGGATGGATGGCAGACCCCTGGCCCAACCACAGCAGCTGGGAAAACAGTTTGACAGTCTCATGAATGCCAGCTGAGAAAGCCATTGATGTAGAAGCATCAAATGTGACTGCTACACCTACTTCAGAGTTGGTTGGCAATTTTATGAATATGGCAACCAGTGCAAAGACAACAGACTCAGCTAACAGCATTAATGAACTATCAGGATCTGGTCACCAAGATTTTGCAGTAAACCCTCAGACCGATATCCACAAACACCCAACCTCACTCACCTCGGTTTCAGCTTCCAACCAAAATGGCAGTGTTTCCTATACCTTAACCATCTTGTTCCCACAGCTTAACCCACTGTCTCTAGCTCCTAATGTTCAGAATGCCTTGCTCTCTGGTTCTCTGGAGACTGTCACTTCTCAGCCCTGCACTGTACCCTTGCCAATAGTCCCTGCACCACACTCCCCAATTCTGGAGGCCTCTCCTGCAGCTAATATCATTATCCATAATGTGGAATTGCCCCTGTCTGATTCAGCATATCAGGGACAAGGTTTGGGAACTGCACAGAAGCCCCTAGGCAGACTCAGCACTTCATTGGCAGATATAATGGAGGTTTCTGTGTCAATAGACATTGCTGACATCTTTGTGAATCAGGACACTGACATTCCCTCAAGCACAATCCAGACTGTCTGGTTAAAAGATACTGAGCTTCAAAAGGGGATTACAAATGCTGACATAATTACCAAAGCACCACATGGAAATAAGAGTGCACATTTAGACTCCTATCCTTCAGACATAAATACCCTGGAGCAGAACAGCAAAGGCTTTTAGAAGGGGACTAAGGTGCTAACTGAAGAAAACAATATGGGACACTCCAGAAATGAGGGACCTGAAAAAGAAAGTGGTAAGGGTCCCTCTGAGGACATAATGGGGAACCCCCACAGATACTGGTGAGGGTTCAAACAGTGAAAATCGTGGGGGCTAAAGAAAACAAGGGTCCTTTCAGAATGGTTGCTAGGAGGAGAAATGTGGTCAAGTTGAACTATGGGGGTGGGGCTAGAAGAAGTTCTGGACAGAGTATACATTGCAAGGAAATTACTGAAGAAATCTATAAACTTCTCTGCCACAGACATCTATACACTCATCTATATTTCAGGAGATATCCAGTTTAATGTCAGTTTTAAAACCCCATCTCTGCTTGAATGGTTTTATTTATTTTTTTATCATGAAATAGATTATTGATTTCTCCAAATATAATAACAAACAAATTAAAATAAGCGGTACATGCACAGCAGATAGTTTCATACACTTATAACTATAGTGTGCTGCCAAAAAGCCAGCAGGAATGATACAAAAAAGGATTCATCATACTTTTATGATAGTTTCACCTGTCAGGTAAGTAAAGAAAAAGGGAAAGGATCACTTGCACAATCACTATGTAAGTCTCATAAGAACAGTGGCTAATAAACAGTAAATATCATCCATATCCTCCTCAGACCTTAAAATGGGAACAGGAATCCCTCAGATACTCTGAGGACTGTGAGATCTTAATATCCACCTGAGGTAGCAAAATAGTCATAGTGCACCCTGAGAGAAGAGGCAGTGGAACATTGAGGTGCCAAAGCATTTGTTTGAATAGTTTTAGCATAAGTACCATTTGGTAAAACATTCCCTTATCTGGTCCCCCTTTGGTAAAACATTACCTTATCTGATCCCCATTTGTGGCTGTCCCACTCACAAAACTGACAGGCAAAACAATCTCTGTCTTATTTAATAATGAGGGGTGTACATTTCAAATATACATTCTAGATAGACTAACACCAATAATGGACCCAGAAAATATCTGAATGGATGGATGGAAAATTAGTCTGACTTTGCACCGCAGAACAAGGGACACAACATCTCCCCAGTAGTTTTTACATTGGCTGAGATGGGCTTCTGCTCTTACTCAGGTCTGAGGAAGAGACACACCAGCCTTGAAACATTAACACTGGAAACATTTTCACTGAGGAGGTATATATGAATATATGAAGTGATTACATGTACTTAATTGTTTTTTATTGAGACAGAAACTTTGGAAAAAATAAAACTGCTTTATGCTGAAAAATGCTATGGGGTTAAGTCCTTCCAACTCAAATATACTGCTTTAAGTATTGGTCTTAGGAACCACTCCTCTAACAACTAATTTGGAAAAAGGGAACCCTGGAAATCAACTTACTACAGTATTTCTGAATATTTACCCTCACCGAAGTGGGTATTGCTTTTTCCCTAAAAACTAAAGAGAATTCTAAAAAGTAAATTTGAGAAACAGGTACTTCTATGCAAGCAGTGATTATTTATTTATTATTTATTTATTTATTTGCTTTTGGTAACCGGGTGAGTGCACTAGGCATAGCAATGCCTATTTTCAGGCATGACCCAGGAGAAGATAGTTTAAGACATACAAAATGAAGCATACATGTGACGCAGCACATGATATTGGTGAAACACAGTGAGGAATGCAGGCAGCTAAATACAACTGGAACAATAAATTCAAAGAGTAGTTCACATTAGGAATATTTAGAGGGAGTGTTGCAATGGAGGCAAAACTGGAGAATACATCTAGATAACATGCACAACTAGAGTTACACGTGAGTGAAACAGGCATTAGCAACGAAGGTTTATACAAAACAAAGTACAGTAAGTGCCAAATTGAGGTTGAGATGATAAGAGAGAAAGGTGGAGAGAGTGAGGGTGAGGGAGAAAGTGGAGGAGGAGATGGGTAGATAGGGAGGTGGGAAAGAGGCGTAGAAGAGTAAAGTAATATAGTGAGAGGGAGATGATGAAGTCTAAGGTGGATTAAACACAGGTGCATTGGCTGATTGATTGTAGATGTTCCCGGTGCTGAGTTTTAAAGCTAGCATGGGTAGGTGCTCCACGAATATTTGGAGGTAACGAGTTCCAGTATTTTGGGGCCATATGTGCAAAGGCGTGGGAGCCCATTTTGGTTTTACATATGGGAATGTGATAGGGGGCTAGGTTGGTGGATCGGAGCTCGTAGGACAGAGGGTGTGAGTGGAGCAGACAGGTGAGTGAAGATGGAATGCCAGTGCGGACTGTGTTGTCAATAAGAGACCCAAGGGATTGGAGCCGATGGCCAGAGGGGCAAGGCCAGTTAAGGTCAGAGTAAAGTTGGCAATGGTGTGTAAAATGAGGGATGCAGAGGCATACCGGGAGATATTGTTATAGGTGGTGTCCCACTTATGGAGGGAGGATTTAGAGGCAGATAGATACGTGACTGATCCATAAGCCAGGGCGGGGAGTAGAAAGCCTTGAGCCACAGCAAGTCTAAGCCGAAGGGTAAGGGCATAGCTAGTGCAGTGGGCACCACCTAATCTAGCATTTAAAGATTTACAGGTGTTGGTTATGTGTAGGTCAAAGTTAAGGATTCATCTAGAGTGATGCTTGGGTATTTGAAGGATTTGGTGCTGTTAAGTGAAGCTGTCGGTACAGGTGATTTTTAGGGCATCAGGGTTTACTTTGAGTTTGGCGGGCGATCAAAGAGCATAGAATGTGCCTTACTAATGTTGAGAATGAGTTTATTCTCTATCAACCACGACTGAATGGACGTGAAGTCTGAGTTAAGAGGTTGGTTGACGTCAAGTGAGTTCCTAGCACTGTGATAAATTACTAGGTCATCTGCATAAAGGAGGGTTGAGCAGATTGAAGCAAGCAGCGGGATGTCATTAATGAAAATGGGAAAAGCAAAGGCCAAGTATGGAACCCTGGGGCACACCAACTTGGATAGATGAGGGATCAGAAGAGGCGGGATTGAAGACAGCGGTCTGCTTTCTACCGGACAGGTAACTGTCAAACCAGGCTACTACATCAGTAGAAGTTGAGGCGAAGTTTAGAAAGAAGGAGGAATGGTCTACCAGGTCAAAAGCTTGTTGAGTCAATGAAGATAGCACCAGTCAGGAGGCCAGAGTCCATATGAAAAGATATCATTGGTGAGTTTGAGGAGGCAGTGATCGTGCTGTGCCCTGCGGAAACTGTGTTGAGAGCTAGACAAGAGTTATGCTTCTGCAAATAATCAAGAGTTTGGGTTACCACAAGTTTTTGAGGATTTTACTAAGGAGGAGAGGATAGCTATAGGAGGTAGTTAAAGTTAATTTGGGATCACCCTTTTTTGGAATAGGGGTGACTTTGGCAATTTCCAGATGCTGGGGACTGAGCCGTGACTAGAGATAGATTGAAGATTTTGGTGAGGAGGCTATAAATGGGGGCGGGTCTTTGAAGCCTAGGCTCCAGCCCATCTGACCCTACACTGGTATGGTCTGGGGCTGAGAGAAGAAGCCTCAGAACTTCAGATTTTGTAATATTCCAGAACCTGAAGGGGGGGATGTGTGAAATGAGGTTTAACGTTGTAGTTGTGTGAAGAGACATGAGTATTAGGGGATGAAAACAGGTAACTGGTGAGGTCCGAGAAATGGTGGTTAAAAGAGTTAGCTATAGTAGTAGGATTATTGCAGTGTATGCCGTTAATCAGCATGTCATTTGTATGTGCCATTTGATTTGCTCCAAGGAGGGTTTTAATTGTAGCCCAGAATTTTTTCGAGTTACCCGCTGCTTTAGATAGCAGATTTTTACAGAAGGAGCTTTTAGCTAATCGAATTTGCCTTTTGCATATATTTCTCTGGGCTCAGTAATTATTATAATCAGCCAGTAGCTCAGTGGTTTTGAAGCAGCACCATGCTTTATCCCCAGACCTAATCAATGCAAGTAGGTCTTTAGAGAGCCATTTCGTCTGTGATCCACTGATCCGTTGAGTGACACAGGGAGCATGGGTGTCTTGGAGCAGATGAAATATAGCAAGGAAATGGTCTAATGCCAGTTGAGCATTATTAGAGGTGTGAATGGGGGACCAGTCGATCAGTGCGAGATCATGTAAGAAATTATCTTAGTTAAAGTTAGCCAGGTTTCGGAAGGTGATGAGTTTAGGAGGTGGAGTAGGTTTACTTGACGCACGCCAGGTGCAGAAGATTGGGGAGTGATCACTGATTGCGTCAGCTAGGGTCCCTGCACATGCTATGCTATCCAGGCGGTTTGTGAGGACCCAGTCTATAAGAGTACTAGCCTGAGGGGGGGCATGACCCTGGTAGGGTCTGCAATAAGTTGATGAAGATTATGTCCTTGGACAATAGTGTGAGAGGACTGGTTTAATTTACTGGTCCAGTTTAGGTTCAGGTCCCCAAGAATGAGGACTTCATTATGACCAATAGCCTTATCAACCTGAGATAGCAGTTCCACTAGCCCAGCCGTGCCACCAGCCCGGATGGTTATGAACCTGAACCAAGTGATTTCTTAGACCAAGCTTTACGGTAGCATAGATTGCTTCACAGTAAGATAGAGAAGGTTAGGCATTGGGGATAAAAAGATTGTGAGGTTTGAAAAATGGCAACCCCACCCTTTGTTAATGGCCTATCCTGCGAATGATGTTGTAGTTGGGCAGTGAGCAGAGATGATCAGGGTGGAAGGTTTAGCCAGGTTTCAGATAAACAGAGGATATCTGGGTTGTGCTGAGCAACCCACGCCTCCAGTTCAGCCTTGTTGCGAAGCAGACTCCTAATATTTAGGTGGGCAATACGGATGCCCTTGGTGTCATGCCGGTTTGTAGCTTTACAGGATAGGTTACATGGAGGTCCAGGGTTTTTCTCAGTATCCCTCGCTAACATCAAGGTTAGGTGAGATAGATGTAAGAGTTTGTGACAGATGTGGGAGATGGATAGGGTTATGCTTGGTACCTTGGGTTTATTCAGAGTGTAGGATAAGTGATAGATGAGTTTGTGATGAATAAGTAGGGGGGAGGTGACAGGAGGCAGTTGTAGTGTTTTTCACATAAGAAATAACCTGGAGTGGTCAGGGTAGGAGTGGTAATAGTTAAAGGATATAGAGTAGTAGAGTGTAGGGAGCCATATGAGGCAGAGAGCTGTAGAGGCTATTAAAAGAACGAAACAGGGAGAGATGGCCATTTGGTATAGTTATAAGTAGTGATGGGATTATAGGGAATGAGTGGGAGGAAATAAAAGAAGGTGCAGTCTGGGCACTAGTAAAGATAAAAGATAAAATCAAGTGCCCACAAGCAGTTTAGAGTGAAGGTACAGTCAGGGCACTAGTAAAATATAAGATCAATCAGCGCCTCTAGCAGTCAAAAGGTATAGGCTGCTAATGGAAAGAGAGGAGATAGTTCATTTTCTCAACAGGGCGTGTTTGAGGGTGGAGTTCAACCTATAAAAGTAAAGCCGGACAAGGGTGGGTGTGGTGGGGCGGGTGGGAGCAGTCACTGGAGCGACTGTGGGGTTTCAGCGACCTGGACCCAGCTTGAACCCCACGACATTTGGTGTCAGAAGTGAGATGCCAGAACACACTGACAGGGGAAGTGTAGCTGGTTACGTACTAGATGTGGTGGTACTGAAGAAAGTGAGACGTGCAGGAAGCCCATAGTGCTAAAAGTCTGAACAGTTTGCTGACTGAATAATTGATCCTGTGATAATTATGTATGAGAAAGTGAAGTCCTTGGTGGAAATGGCAGCAATAAACTCAAAGAGTGAACCAGAGGAGGCGCTGTCTGAGAGAGAGATGCTGATGAGTCTCTCAAAGATGGTGCAATGGCTAACTCAAAAGTGGCTAGAGGCTGAGGAATGATGTTCTCTGGTGGAGCAACGAATCCAGACACTGGAGCAGATGGAAGTTGTGACTGTTAACCAAGCACTGTTTGGGAACCATGAGGCTGATGGTGAAGGAATGGCGCCATCTAATTTTGCTAAGGAGAATGATGACAATGTCCCAGATGAACAGTTGTGTGGCGTACTCCCTGCAGATTTGTGTGCTGTTTTGGAAAATGTGGAGTTGCCAGAGTTAGATGATGATCAAAGAGTGCAGGTACAATTGCCTGAACTGACAGAGCTTGAAAGGCGAGAGGGAGAGCCGAGTCAGCTATGTGAACATTTTTCGGACTTGTGTGCTGACATCCAGAAGGGTCCTGGAAGTTCAACAGACTGCATGTATGGAGAACCAGTGGTCCTTTTAAGACCAGAAGGGACTGAGTGTTTAATGCCTAAAACTAATACTGACTTTCAAATGTGGAGTACGCTCCAAATGAATGATACCTGTGTACGTAGGTTATTTGCATTTGTAAACATGGTTGATGATGTGCCCATTAATGTTGAAAGTCTGGATAGTGCTAGACCCTTTTATTTTATAAAGAATGGGGTCCTGTATAGGCATCACAAGAAATTTCGGGAGAAATGTACTGAAGATCAGTTGGTGGTGCCCAGGGTACTTCGACTGCAGGTTCTTCAGGTAGCACATTTTGATCCCAAGAAAGAATATTTGAGATGCCATGGGATGTTAAATCACATACTATCGTTTTTCTACTGGCCAGGGGTAATTAAACAAGTTGTGAAGTTCTGCCAGACCTGTAAAACATGTCAGAGTGTGGTGGCAACCAATAGAGTGGCAGCCAGAATAGTTGCAAGGAATAAAAATGAATTTTCTGGTAGGAGGTGTCAGGATGGATGGAGTCCTATATCCATTTGACATTAAGACTGAGGGAGAGATTCTTGGAGGTGGAAGTACCTCCTAGATATAATTTCTCTCTCTAAGCATAAAAGGTAATATGTGTTCTGAAGAAATGTTTAATCATATTATAATGTTGGGGGAAAAAAATTGAGTACTTCTAGATAAAAAAAAACGAAGGAATGTGAGGGTATTAGGCTCAAGAGTAGGAAGATGTGGTTAAAGGAATTACCATGTTGTAGAAGTTCTCTAATAGCAGTCAGTTGGCTGAGTTGTCATACCTGAATATAAAGAAAGGTAATGATTCTATTAAAAGAGAAAGGGATGAAAATAAAATGGAAGTGGAAGAGGAGTCAGTACCAGGTTAGTTAAATCAATAAAACTTCTGAAGTCAGGCATGGAAACCAGTCCTTTGCAAGAACTGGTTCCCTTTTAAGCTGGGGGGTATATGTGATAGGGTGGGGTGACCCTACCCCAGTTGGAAAACTGTAGTGATGGATAAAGCAGCTCAGCTTCAACAAAGTTTACCCCATGATGCCAAATTAGGGATGTGTATAGCATGTAGTAGTCCCTGGAAGTAAAATAAAGTTGTAGTTACCTTTTCCTTCCTCTATGTTAGTTTGTTGTACTTTATATTTTGTTTATCTTTGAGTCTTGATAGCTGGCCACTATCAGGGTAGTCTTCAATCTAGTTCATGTTATGCAATAATCCCCCCCCCCCAAAGAATGTGGCATGCTGGTATATAGAGATCACCATAAGAAGTACTACATGAGGGTTTGCTTTTAAATAAGAGTAAAAGAAGCTGTTCAAGGGGTATAATCTGCAGCTAACAAATGAATAAAGTTCTCCTTGCTGTAGAAACTCTGAGCATGGCAGTTTGGCTATGTAATGGGAGGATGCAACCCCACACACACACACACACACTAAGTACAAGTGTAACAAAGTGCTGAGCAGTAAATTCAGGCAAATATACCTGTGCTAAATAGTTTGTAGTTTACAGGCTGCTGCTGATTTTAAGAAACAGTTGAGACTATATTTCTATGAAACAAAACATGATATAATGAAGCATTAGAGGGCTACAGAAAGAGATGTGTATAAACTATAAAAGTACATGCAGGATAACAGTTAAAGGTTGAGTTTATCTCTAGAAGAATCTATGCCTTTTAAAGGTAGTTTGTACCTGGAAGCTGGGAGTTCAGAAGCTCTTAGGCCTGTGTTTCTGTTGCTGCTGCTATTTCAGCAGCTGCAGCCATTTTAGAAAGATGTTCCCTTAGGGTAGGGCTGGCCCTTAATTGCATTAGTATATAGGGAAGGCTTGGGTCTTGTCCTGCCAGAAAGTGATTAGTTTAAAGGGATGAAATTTCTGAAAAGGATATTTGTTTGTGTGTTATGTTTATGCTTTTGTAAGGGGCTTAGCATTGTGTAACAATTGCCCCTATATATGTATTCTGTATATTTCTTTGGAATTATTATGTAGTTGTGAGAATTATAAATTTGGTATTCCTTTAATTGTTTTAATAGAACATGACTGATTAAATCATGTGATACCTGAGCTCTATATAAGAGATGCTCAGGTACCTTATTATAGATTTACTTTGGGCTGAGGAGCAGAGGAACCTCAGGAGAAGCAGTATGGAGCCAGAGAAGCAGCCAAGCGTGAGCGAGACATGCAGCGTTGAAGTACTGAGATCCTGGTTACCCAAAGGTGAAGGTGAGGCAAGCTTAAGGTAGAGTTCAGGTTGAAAGTCCTGTAAAGCCTAAAAGTAAGGAGGAATCACTGTGGCCTGGGATTGGCCTTGGACCTCCAAAGGTCAGGTTTGGGCTACCTGGATGCTAGAAGCTGCTCACTTGGAATTTACCAAAGGGAGAGGACTCAGACTGGTGAGAAGCTGCAGAAGCCTGAGTGGGCAGATACTCAGACTGCAGAGGAACTTGCAGAAACCCAGGAGGTATTGACAGGGTGACCATACCATGTGATGGGTTCAGTTTCTGGTCTCTAGAGGGCACTGTAAGGTCCAACTGCAGTGTTCTAGTGAGAGGTCTCCTAGCTAAACTCCCAGCCCATACTCTCTGTATTTTGTATAGTAACCTGACAAAAGTTTACATCTGAAGAGGCCATCTGTACAAACCTGGCAATAAAACAGCACCTCAGGGTGTTTTACACAATATGTTATGATTCCTGCTGTCTTCCTGAATTGAATCACGCGACCCTGGTCCCAGCTCAACAGTAGTTTTTGCAGAGGGTAGGCAGTTCTGGTGAGTGTGCCTAGTGCACTCGCGGTTACAATCACGGCTTCACCGGCTACCTCCCCAGTTCAAACAAGCTGGGTTGTTTTTTCTCTAGCAGATTTCAGCCACGCTACTCTAGCCCCACTGATTACAGCTGAGCACTAGCAAATTACAGACGCGCTCTGCAGCCGAGGGGGTTATGTCGGAGAACCGGAGAAATAAAGATGGATTCAAATGCTGAGGCATTTAGGACGCTCTGCAGCTTAGGAATGGGGCAGCTATAAATTAAATGTAGCTCCACTATCTATACCCCCTCACTACTATCCACTATATACAAACTCTGGCCAGAGCCGATAGGGCTGCAGCACAGAACTTTAGGGTTAAAAATATTGTAAATTTGTTTTTCAATATTTTTACAGCAAATTTTCAACATAGCCTTGTTATGAACTTGCCTCACTATCTACAAGCATTATATAAAACAAACTCTGGCCCTAGCCGATAGGGCTGCAGCACAGAACTTTGGGGGTAAAAATATTGTAAATTTGTTTTTCAATATTTTTACAGCAAATTTTCAACATAGCCTTGTTATGAACTTGCCTCATGAAGATGGGCGGAGAAAATGTTCAACTTCTGGCTTAAAGGTGATTTTGCACAGGAACTCCAAAATCAACTTTTAGGATGCTAAAACACATTTTGGGCAGGAGTTGAAAAATGACAGCTGTCACATTCATGAGGTGCTGTAAAGAAATGGCTATGTTGAACATTTGAAGTAAAAATTTTGAATATTACCAAGTGTACAAGCCTGTGTTCACAAAATTAAATGTAGGCTCATAACTTTGTTGAATTTTAATATTTTTACACCAGGAGTTGCACCTGGCACAACTGAGTTGCACCAGCACAACCCCACAAATGTGTCCTGGGGCAATATTCAAAATGGGAATTGTGCAGTGCAATTCCCAATGCATCAGGTGCAAAGATAATATATGCGGCGCATCTCCAGGGGGTGTGCCCATGCATATGTAGCACATCTTGATATTCGGCCGAGATGTGTGGCGTATGTGCCAGCACATCCCAGAGATGTGCCGCATACCTGGGCACAAAGTTGAGCATGGAAACATCATGCTCAAGTGGAAGCCACCCACATGTGAGCTGCCATAATATAAGGTGCATCACAGCAGCCATCAGCCGTGGGTGGCTTCCACCCACAGAATACTGTGCACAAGCACCCATGATAATCCTGGGTGGTCCAGTGATACCCCTCTCCCCATCCCATAACCCCATTCTCACAATATAAATGTTTTAAATTCCCTGGTAGTCTAGTGGTACCTCCCTCCCTATCCCATAACCTCATCGCCCGAAAGAACTGTTTCTAAATTCCCTGGTAGTCTAATGGTACCCCCCTGCCTGCCCATAACCCCGATCACTGAGAAACTGTCCAAATTCAATCCCTGGTAGTCTAGTGGTCCCCTCACCCACACAGGACCCTCAGCCCACCCAGCTCCCACCCCCGGGTCATTGGCAGGCAGTAAATCCACCCGCATACCTCCATGGCTACCCACCAAATGTCAGCTTACAGTATGTGCTGCAAGCTCATTGGTCCACACTGTGGACCAATGGGCTTGCAATGCATACTGTAATAGTCATTCACAACTTTGTGAATGAAGTCATTCATTCACAAAGTTGTGAATGATTATTACAGTATGTACTGTAAGCCCATTGGTTTGCAGTGTGTACCAATGAGCTTGCAGCAAATACTGAAAGTTGTCATTTGGTGAGCTGCCATGGAGGTGTGTGGGTGGGTTTGTGGCCTGCTAATGACTGGAGGGGAGCTGGGTGGGCTGGGGGTCCTGTGTGGGTGGGGGATGGGGGGACCACTAGACTACCAGGGATTGAATTTGTACATTTCTCAGTGATCGGGGTTATGGGCGGGGAGGGGATACCACTAGAATACCAGGGAATTTATAAACAGTTCTTTGGGGAAATAGGGATTACAGGTGGGGAGAGGGGTACCACTAGACTACAAAGGAATTTAAAACAGTTCTTTCATGTGTTCAGGGTTATGAGATGGGGAGGGGGGAACCACTTGACCACCACTGACAGCACTGCATGCTGTGCAGGGTGCCAGGTGCATTTCTCAGGCCAGCCCTGCACAACTCATGCAAATGGGGCCATTATGACATGCAAATGGCCCCATTTGTGTCTTGCTTGCATTATGGCCCCATTTGCATTTTTGTGTCTGAATATCAGGAATTTGCACATGGCATATCTCTGAGGCGCTGGCACAGTTCCTATTCCTGATATTCAGACCTGTCTGGGAGATGCACCAGCTCATTGTATTTGTGCCGTGGGCATTATGTGATATATTCAGATGGGAAGCACCATGGCACATCTCTTTTGAATATATCCCTTTGTTACTCCAGCGCAAATCTGTTGCATGGAGCAACCACTTGCGCCAGTGCCAGGCACACTTTTGAATATCAGGCCCCAAATTTCCAACATAGCCTTCTTATGGCCCCACCTCATGAACAAGGGCAGAGAAAATGTTCAATTCCTGCCCAAAAGATGATTTTGTGCAGGGACCATAAAATCACCTTTCAGGATATAAATAGACATTTTGGCCAGGATTTGAAAAATGACAGCTGCCACATTTGTGAGGTGCTGGAATGATATGGCTATGCTGTAAATTTGGGGTAAAAATATTGAAAATTACCAAAGTAATGAGGTTGCATTTGCAAAATTCAACATATGTTTATAACTTAGTTGTTTTTCAAAATTTTTACACCAAATTTTCAACATAGCCTTCTTATGACCCCACCTCATGAACAAGTGCAGAAAAAAATGTTAACTCCTGCCTGAAAGGTGATTTTGTGCAGGGACTGCAAAATCATCTTTCAGGATGTGAAAAACCAAACATTTTGGCCAGGATTTGAAAAATTACAGCTGTCTCATTCATGAGGTGCTGTAAAGATATGGCTATGTTGTAAATTTGGGGTAAAAATATTGGCAATTACCAAGGTTATGAGGCTGTATTTTCAAAATTCAACATAGGTTCATAACTTTGTTGTTTTTTAATATTTTTACACACATTTTTCAACATACCTTTCTTATGACCCCACATCATGGACAAGGGCAGAGAAAATGTTCAACTCCTGCCTGAAAGGTGATTTTGTGCAGGGACAATAAAATCACCTTTCAGGAAAGATTTGCCTAATGACAGTGACATTGTTCATGAGGTGGGGTCCCAAAGAAGGCATGTTGAAAATTTGGGCCAAAAATATGCAAAAATGCCCAGGTTATGCATCTAAGTTCAAAGCCCCATTGAAATACATTGAACAGTATACCTGTTTCTTCAATTTGTGGTCCAGCTTTGAAGAGTGAAGAAGTGTCTGCAGTCCAGAGAGGATTACAGCGTTGAACCCCTGATGGATAAGTAAGGGCTTGGGGGTGCACAGTGGTGGGTGCTGAGTGGGAGGGTTGGGTGGGGGACTATAATGGTGCAAAAGACATCACATCAATGGATGGTTTTCTTGTTACAGGTTAAAAATTTAAAAAATAGGATAGAGATGCTGATTGTGACACTGGGAGATTAGGCACTCCCAGTGTCATTATTATTTTCGGGGAGTGGAGCTGAGAGGGAGGGTTGGGTGTGGGGAGGAAAGTTAAAAAAAATATATATATTAGAAATAACCATGCACCATAATAACACTGCAGATCTCAGCTCTGTGAACAAATGCTGCTTCTGTTTTGGTGCCGAAATTCCACAGACCCATCAGGGATCCACTTTTCTTTCCGTTTTTCTGTGAAAATGGAAAACAAGTGTCCCTGGCCATAAACAACTGAACAAACCAGGATAATTAATGAGATGCATACCTAGAAACACTGTTAAAAGAAACAGTGGAAACCAGCAATATCAAATATTTAATGGAAAGATTTGAAGTCTTTACAAGAATACGACAGCCATATAAGAGGTGCAAAAATTATATAAATTCAAGAAAGATATAATAGATTATAAAGACAGGCAAGTCTATTTATTGAAAAAAATCAGAGAACCAAACTTCTTATTGCAATCTTGATGACTCAGAGAGCTCCATTCCCACCTCAGATGCAGATAATCAGGACACTAGAAACTTCAGAGACACGCCCAAGGGACACATACAGTATCAAAGAAATAACAGACACCCATATTTTTATAGACCTAGCTATAGAAAATATAGCCCATACAGAGATTAATACAGGAACAGATATCAACATAGAGATTATTACTCTCCAAACGTCCATATTAAATATTTTTTTGTGTGTATGGTTTTTAAGTCTTTTTTTTCTCACATTTCATTACATTTGTATGAACTGGTATCCATAAAATCTGTTTATTTAAACCTAAGGTCAGCAAAGGGTATGATACTGTTGTCTGTTCCATATAAATCTAAGGCTGGTTCTTGCGCCTTTTCCATAGCAGCACCTTCTTATTGGAATGGCTTACCTGAAGCACTTCAATCTGCAGGTTCTTTGCAGACTTTTAAAACTAATTTTAAACAATTTCTGCTGGATCAGGAAGTTTGTGATTGTTTTAATTAAGTAGGGTTGTCAATAAAAGGCAACCTGAATTGTCTAATGGCATCCCAGAGGAAATGAGGGAAGTTGAGGGATAGGAGGGTGGAGGGGAACAGGCTAGGGCTGGAAAGGAAGGGTGAGGAGCCTAGTGAAGTCACAAGGAAAAGGGGAGGGGACAGGTGAGGTCATGATGGACAGGTGAGAGTGGATGATGCATACACCTGAAGGGGATCACCTGATTGGCCGGAGGTGTGGCTTGTAGGGGTCCTTGCAAGGGGTCCTTAGGGGCTTTATAAGCTTGGTGAGAGGGTTGCCCCCTCTTTCTGCTGGGATTTTTTGATTTAAGTGGATCTCAGCACAACATTGGCAAATTTTCTGATTACTTACACCACTGGGTGAGGTATTGCAACTCTGGGGCCAGAGCACCCAGGCCTTGAGGGTTTTTGTTTTATTTTCAATAGGCTGATTTTAGACAAAAAACATATAGTTGCTGCTGATTAAGAAATGTTGCTAGATATGTTAAAGCAAGCATTGGAGACAGACAAATTACAGGCTTGTTTGGTAAGAGGTTTTGTCTTGGCCCACTGGTCGTATGGCCGACCACATGGCATTTAGGGCCTAGTACTCTGGTTCAGGCAGCCAGCAGAGTCCTTTTGTAAGGGAGGTTTGCTAGATCAAGGTAGAGTCAGTTTTAATACAGAATGAAATTTTCATGGTTTAAGGTATTTATTTCTAAGATTTGTTTTAGAAAAAAACAAGATACACTGGAAGATTAGCCACTGATCACTAGCTGTTGTTAAAAAAACAGGCAATTTAAGAATTTATTTTAATTTTTATTTTAGTGTTTGGTAACTGGGTAAGGCCCACTAGGCACAAGTGCCTGTTTTCAGAGGTAACCTGGGAGCACTGGGTGGTTAAGTGACTTGCTCAGAGTCACACAGTATGCAAGTGGAGCTTGTGAGAATCAAACTCAGGTCTGGTCTGTTGGATGTATCAAGCTCATTCACACCTCATTCCTCTAACCTCAAGGCTATACTGCCAGCCAATTTACGGTTAGATCCCACCCTTTTTGAAGCCATTATTATCTTAATTCCCAAACCCGATAAAACTATCACGGATCCGTCGAATTACCGACCTATATCCCTCCAGAATTATGACATGAAAATCTTTGCTAAGATCCTGGCGGAAAGGATCAAAAAGGTTTGGTCTGGTTTAATTAGTCCCGAACAAGTAGGTTTTGTGTCTGCTAGATCTTCTGCAGATCACTTAAGAACCCTATCTCACATTTCCCAACAGGCTCAAACAGTGTCTCACCCTATGGCCTTGGTTTCGTTGGACACAGAGAAAGCCTTTGACCGAGTGGATTGGACTTTTCTTTGGGCTGTGATGGAGAGGATGGGCTTTCCGACGCCATTTTTAAAATGGATTCAGGTTTTTTACAGTTCCCCCTCGGCCAAAATTTATTGTAATGGAGTTTTTTCCTCCCTTTTCCGTCTACACACCGGCACCAGACAGGGATGTCCTCTTTCACCTCTATTATTTAATTTATACTTAGAACCCCTTCTTATCAGGCTTAAATCTTCTCCACTTGTTAGAGGTTGTCTATTACAGCAGCAGGAATTGGTACTCTCAGCTTATGCAGATGACATACTCCTGCATCTTGAATGTCCTGTTGAATCCCTAAAAGCGGCGCTAGATGTTATCAAGCAGTTTGGAGCCCTTTCTCAATATAGATTGAATATTTCCAAGTCTGAAATTTTTCCGTTAAATGTTCATACGTATAAACAGGATTTTATTAACCTCGGTATGAAATGGGCTCCCAAATTGATCAAGTACTTAGGGATTCATTTTGCGACAGAGCCCTCTCTTTTGAAGAAGCTCAATCTGGATAATATTAAAAATCTCGTCCACCAAGATTTGTTGCGATGGTCTACCCTTCCCATCTCTCTCTCTGGGGCCGGATCAATATTATTAAAATGAATATCCTTCCCCGAGTCTTTAACCCCCTTAATCTGTTAAATCTTTGGTTGCCTTTCACTTATCTTAAGCAATTTCATGTGATGTTTTCCAACTTTATCTGGCGAGAAAAGGGTGTTAGACGTTCGTACTCTAAGCTATCTCTCCCCAAAGACAAAGGTGGTCTCTGGCTCCCTAATCTTCTACTCTATCACTGGGCAGCTCATCTCTCTAAATTAGGGAAATGGCTTTCTGTGGATCCTAACCTTCCATGCCCGACCTGGCTTCAAATTGAGATGGCACTTCTCTCGGAGGCCAAGTTGGACACTTATGCGGTATTTTTTATTTCTCCATCAGTAGGCTCGCAGTGGATTACTGATAATACGATTCTGACATCCCTTAAGTCACTTGCTCAATGTCTGCAGTCTTTTAATATCCTTATCGGCCCGGACCTGGGCCAGCCGGTGGTCCTTAATCCTAATATCAAGTTGGGTAAATCACGGCTTACTCCTGATTGGCTTCCACAACTAAAAATGAGACTAGAACATTTTATGATCAAGGATCTCTTCTTTACTCAGCTGATATACTAGCTAAATTTGACATTTCCCAATGTGGAGATTTTCAAGTTTACCAATTAAGGCATCTTATCGCTGGGAAATTTGGTATTTCTTCCTTAGCGAGTCGGTGGCCTACCCTTTCTTTCTCAAATAATAACAACTCTCCTCAACCTCTACTTCGTTAATCTATTCCTTTCTCCTAAACTATAAATTTCCCGATTATAGCTAGGGGCTCCAATATCTGGTCTTCTTTGCTGCCTGAGTCTCCCCTGAATTGGTCTCGTATATGGAAGGACCTTCATAGATATCACACCCAGGATAGATTAAGGCTGACTCAATATTATATTGTGAATAATTTGTACTACACCCCTACCAAACTTTTTAAGCTTAAAAAACTTCCCCACCCTACCTGTTCTAGGTGCACGCAGGAGGAAGGAAACCCCCTCCATGTTTTTTGGTCTTGTAGCAAGGTTGCTCCTCTGTGGTCTCTTATCTAGGACAATTTGGACCCTCTTCTGGGTCTGTCAAGTTTTTATACCCCCGAGATCTGTATTCTTGGTGAATACTCTAGCATAGACAGTGTGGAACGCCGGTATCATATGGCTTTGGTGTCCATGGCGGTCAAGAGGCTGGTCCTGAGGCACTGGACTGATCAATTGGCCCTGACTTATGCTGACTGGCTGACTGAGCTTACTGGGTACCTTAACTTTGAAAGTCTAGTTGCCAGCCTACACTGTCGTATGGACCTGTTTCAGAAGAGATGGGGTAGGTTACAGACGCTGTATTTGCATCAATGAGTTCTTGGCCTTATCCCTGCTGACCGCATTGACAACCTATATCTTGCTATGTATTGCTTTCAGCAACTTTTACTGTTGAGGAGAAACTCAGTTATAAATGGCAGGTATTTTTACTCACCCAGATTAAAGAAACATTGGGTTGGCACACTCGGGTCTGGGGGTGTGAGGGAGGTGAATTTTGAGGTTTGGTAAGTTCTTTACTTCCTTCTATATATGCAATTTTTGGGGGGGCCTGGAATGGGGGGGGGTGTTTGGTTTTACCATGTACTTTCATGTTATGTCTACCTGGCATGTTGTTATGTTTTTTGTTTCATATTTGTAAAATTAATAAACTTAAATTTGAAAAAAAAAAAAAAAAGAAAGGCAGAGCAGAATGCGCATGGGAAATAGACTTGATTAATGCGATGGGTTCAGGTTTGAATTAAAAAAAAATGAATAAAGAAAACAAACGAATGCTCAGAGAGGAAAGAAAGACCGCCTCAGTGGGGAATTCACCCTGGGTTTTGTTTCTGCAAGCATCAGAATGTTTTCAGTAGGGAATACAAGTTGAATCTGAGCAGCAGCAAGTGCCATGGGAAGAGGAGCAAAGGGAGAGCTGGGCATTGGCTGATATGGTGCTTGGGGGAGAGGGAGGGTAGAAGGGTCCAGGATGATCAGCTGTTGGGGGTGCGCTGGACCTCTGAGGGTAATAATAGTTGTGGTGTAAAGGACAATGGACTCTGGCACTACAGGGGAGGGCAGAGTGCTCGGCCGCCAGGAGCTAGTATGGAATGGGCAACACTGGGCAGTAACTCCAGCTGGGGGGGCAGGGGACTGAATCAGGCCAGCAGCTGGGACAATTCATCATCCAGGAACAGGGAGCAGTCCCACAGTCACCGTCCTTTGGCGGATTTCACTCAGCTGCATAAAGGGATAGCGAGTTGGGGCTGGGCCTTGTTCAAGGGCATGTACGGCATTTTACTCACCCCTTTTGGGAGGCAGTAGGCTACCAATTGGGCATTTTGGCTGCAAAGGGTATTTATGGTTGCCCAGGGTCATCGGAAATGCCCAGACCAGGGATGCTTCCCCGGAACAGGAGCGGCAGTTACCGGAATATAGGGGAGGGTAATGGAGGACCCTGGTGGCACAGACAGTTTTACAAGGACGGGATTCAGAAAGGGGGCAGAATAACCCGAGACAGTGGGGCCCTGAGGTTTGTTCCACCACCGGTTGCAGGTGTTAACATTTTCCCCTGTTGTTTTAACCATTCATCCCCAGATCATAGCACCGAGGAAGGTAACCCCGCCATCCTCAAGTGCCCAACTGAGATCAGAGGCAGCTGCGTTGATGTCCAGGACATCTGAGCTGATTGATAAGGCAGCAAAGAGAGGAAGAGAAGGTGGCTGAGTTGAAGAGACAGCAGCTGGCAGGTCCAAGGGGTAAAGGTGGCAAGCGCCCGAGAAGACCAGCACCGGACATGGAGCCTGCACCCTTTCCCGAGCCCACACCAGAACCAACAGACTTGGGTGCTGATGGGGGTAAGGATACAGGGATGCCCACAGATGAAAGCAGTTTAAAAGAATATGTGGAGGGTTAGCTGGCAGAAATGGGGAGAAGAGCATGAGTTCCATGGAAAAGATTCTGGAGGAGCTCAAGAGGGACAAGGGAGGGAAGGGAAAGACAAAAGGGGGGGAGACACAGTCAGGGAGGAAACTATATGACACCCCTCCCAGTTTCTTCTTGGGAGACCACATGCCAGTCCCCTTAAAGGACAAGATTTGGAAGAGGGAGTACATAGACGTATTTGGCCTTTTTGACAAAAAGACAGCAAAGAAATACGAGCAGAAGGAAATGGCTGGAAAATCTGAAATGGCAGTGGCACTAGCGGTAGTGGAACAGAAGGAGAAGAAGGCCACGTATAAGGGGAAAAAACCTGGACACCTGGCAGGCAGGTTTTTTGATATACAGTGCTATTTTATTGGAAAAGCAACTGGGTCTAGCCATCCCTCTGCTAACATACACGGCCATAATTAGGGATGCATATAAAGCACAGAAAGGGTATGGATGGCTGGAGTATGATGAAGCATCTAGGTAGAGGATGGTTTCATTGGGGATTTAAGATGGTACTGCATGCATTCAGAGCTCTGGGTCAGGACTTTGTCCACCCAGATGGGGGTGACATCAGAAGGGGCCAAAAAGGTTGCTGGGCAGGAGACAGCTAGGTTAAAGGCATACTGGGCTTACAACAGAGCAGTGTGCACCTGGGCGAATTGCAAGTTCAAGCATACTTGCTTCAATTGCGGGGGTCCCCACCTGATGCTAAAATGAAGGAATTCCTCTGAGTGAGCAATGGGGGGGTGGACATGAACAGCCCTTTCAGGGGGCCAGGGTGGAAGGGTTGGGGCAGGGGGAAATTTTGTGAACAGGGGCTGGGGTCCTGGAAGCAGTGGGAGATATAATTCCAATTATGGGTGGAAGTGACATGGCACCAGAGCAGGTACTTCGATGGGGTTTTGCTCTGTCCAGAACACCAATAAACAGGAGATAGTGGGGACATGGACAGTGGATTACCTTGATCAGGCGGGGGGGGTTGCTGAGAGAGGGTTTTTCCAAGGGGTTTTCATTGAAATTCCAGGGGGACAGGAAGGGGGCCAGGGTGAAGAACTTATCCTCAGTGAAGGGCAAGGAGGACATAGTGCACCAGAAAATTGGGGGAAAAAAAGGAAGCATGCAGGATAGAGGGGCCTTTCAAGGGCCCCCCATGTGGGCAATTCCAGATATCCCCTTTGGGACTGGTGCCTAAGAAACAGGTGGGTAAATACTGGATGATTCACCACCTGTCATACCCAGAGAACACTTCAGTGGACAACACTATCCAGGACCATGATAGTGAAGTGTCACATGCATCCCTCGATTCGGCAGTACTGCTTATCAAAGCAGTACAGGGAGCGTGGTTCGCAAAGATGGATATTGAATCCGCTTTTCACTTTTTGCCAATCTGACCAGAGGATTGGGACCCTCTGGGTTTCCAATTTGAGGGTGGCTTTCACTTTGACAAGGCCATGCCCATGGGGTGCTCAGTGGCTTGCTCCAACTTCAAGGCTTTTAGCACATGGGTGCAGTAGGTTTTCTGGCACAGACATGGGCACGGTCGAGTGGTACATTACCTGGACGATTTCTTACTCATCGTGGAGTCCAGGTCGGAAGTACAGAGGATGTTGCGGGATTTTTGGGAACTCTGCAACACGATTAGTATCCCCCTGGTGGAAGGGAAGACAGAGGGCCCCGCCAGGGTGATTGAGTTTCTGGGAGTCGAGTTGGACTCAGTGGCAGAGTGTTTCCAGCTGCCACAAGATAAGGTGGTAAAACTCAGAGAGCTCCTCAACTGGGTAGTGGGTCAGAGGAGGGTGCCGTTGGTAGAGATACAATTTTTGAGCCATCTGAATTTCGTTTCTAAGGTGATCTGCCCGGGAAGAACCTTCTCGTGAAGGTTAGGCCTGGCCACAAGTGCAGCGGCCACATCATTGGGTGGATGTCACAAAAGGGGTACAGGAGGACCTCTTGGTATGGACGGAATTTTTGGCAGAATACAATGAGGTGACTTTTTGGCAAGGGGACTGGGTGGACAGTGAGGAACTTCAGCTGTACATGGATGTATCAGGCGCATCCAGTTTCAGGGCATACTTCAGGGGCAGGTGGATGATGGAGGCATGGCCTGCCAGTTAGAGAGCTCAGGGTTTGCAGAGGAATATCAAATTTTTGGAGGTCTTTACTGTTTGGGTAGCGATGCTGGTATGGGGGGAGATGAAAAACAAGAAAGTATTTTTTTGGGATGACAGCAAAGGTGTGATAGAGGTACTTAACAGACAAATGGGACAAACTGACACAGTGAACAGGGTCGCTAGACAACTCATGCTGCTGGGCCTGTGCTTGAACATTTCCTTTACAGCAAGGCTTGTGGATGGGGTGAAGAATGAGATCGCTGACTGTCTCTCACGTTTGCAGTTGGGCAGGTTCAGGAGGTTGGCCCCACAAGCAGAGATGGTGAGCAAACCAATTCCAGCCCACCTGTGAGAAATTGGGTGGCAAGAGCCCAAATGTTGTACTGGAGCTGCTGGTCAGCCAACACTTTGAAGGCATATGAAGCATGGGAAATCTTCCAAGGGTTTCAGTGGCAGAAAGGCATGGTGGTAAGCACCCCAGCCACAGAAGACCAGGTAATGAGGTTTATGGTGGACAGATGGGAGAAAGGCTTTGTCCACTCCCACATGGGGGTACTCCTAGTGGGAACAGGTTGGGCCTGCATGCCTCAGGGGTGGCCAGAGACCAACAAATGCCCAAAGGTCTGTCGCATGCTACTGGGGTGGCAGAAGGGGTGGGGCCCGCCCAGGAACACATGCAGGCCCATAATCCATGACATCCTGGTGGCGGTGATGGGGGCACTGGGGGCCATATGCCACTCAGCATCTGTGACCTGCCTTTTTAGGGCTGTATTCACACTACTGTATGGGGGGGGGCATTCCCGGTGGGAGAACTGGTGTCAAAACAGAAAGGGGACACAGATGGAGGTTGGCAAGGGGAGGACATACAATTTCTTAAAGAGGGACTCCCCATTTGGTTGCAGCCTTCTAAGATGGACCAGATGGGCCATGGCACCTGGGTACTTATTCCACGCAGTGGGGAAGGGCAGGGCAGGTCTGCACCGCGAATGCCATGGAGAAGTACAGTAGCATCTGGCCGGTTGGCAGGGGCACCTGGTTTCAACATGGAAATGGGGGAGTAGTAACTTATTACCAAGTAGGGGGTATTGAAAAAGGCATTAGCATTTAAAGGACACAACCTGGTGTAGTTTGCCATGCACTCTTTTAGAACTGGGGTAGCATCGGAATTAGCCTTGGAGGAGGATCCGTGGAAGTAATAAATGGTTTGAGCTGCTGCCACTCAGAATGTTACAAATGCTATATCAGACCTTTGAAATTACTTTGTTGTGTTTTTTCCTTCTGTCAGCAGGTAAGGGGAGACAACAGAGTATGTGGATCCTGGGACACTCATATGTTTATTGGGCAGAAAACACACAGCAAGAAGCCAAGGGGAGAGGGAGTTTGCAAGAAGACTCCGAAGCTCACAGATACGCTAGAAAGGGATCAGGGGAATGCACTGGGGCCAATTGCTACCTGTTTTGGAAGAACTTAAGTTGTCTTGGGGTAGGCCAGACATAGTAGTCATCCACTTGGGGGGGAGTGATTTGGGGAACATCCTTTGGGGGCCCTGT
Organism: Neoceratodus forsteri; assembly: GCA_016271365.2. Classification (NCBI taxonomy): domain Eukaryota; kingdom Metazoa; phylum Chordata; order Ceratodontiformes; family Ceratodontidae; genus Neoceratodus; species Neoceratodus forsteri. The sequence continues at coordinate 737,770,111 of CM057454.1, forward strand.
TGAGGGCCATCGTGGCAGATTTTAGGACCATCAAGGAGTGGTGGCCCAGGATACAGATTGTCTGGTCGGACATTATATCCAGGAGAGTTTGGCGCCAGGTTACCAGCACTGGGGCAATTGAGAGAGCCCTGAAGTGGCTAAATAGGAGGATGTCAGCATTTATGAAGGGGATGGGTGGTGTGTGCGTCCCACACCCTGGGATTAACTTTGACAAACCGCACCTTTACAGGGGGGATGGGGTGCATTTATTGGATAGGTGATTGGTAGTCTTTTTGCTAGCTGTATCGCAGGTGGCTGCATTAAAACTATGGTAGAGCCAGGCCCCGCAGGGGAAGCCACACCATCCAACACAGGCTGGAGGTGGGGCTAGTGGAAAGGGAATCAGGGGTAGGAGGTGGGACCTAGAAAGAAGGGGGGCAGGCAGCTGGGGAGAAGCAGGGAGGCGGCCAGGGTAGGTACTGTACATGGAAGTGTTTTAGTGGGGGAGAAGGATAGATAGAATGGCTAGGGTCAGGTCTAAGACGTCAGGACCTAGCCAAAATAGTACAACGAGGGAAGTGGGGGGCGTTGGATGAAGCATCCAGACCTTGAAAGAGGAAGAAGGATAAGGGAATTCAATGCAAGGTTGAATTTGGGGACAGTTGTAATAAGACCGTTATGAATAAAACTGATATGTTGGAAATATGATTGTCTGATGAAATGTGTATAAATATGTACAGTGGTATAAATAAATCTTTGCCTTTGTGCACCCATTTTATTCGGTTTGGATGTTCAAATCATTTCGGAGGGGTCAATTATGGTTTGCTCTTTCTTATTTGTTATTGTTCTGTTTTGTTAGTATTTTGTATTGTAGTTCCGGGTCGAACCTGAAAAAGGATCCTGCAGTCCCATGTCCCTACCCAGTTAACAAATTAAGAACTAAATAAATAAATATATAAATTACTATGATGATGGGTACTACAGACCAGAATGGACTCCAGGCTCACAAGGGGGGAATAGGAATTTTTTTATACAGACAGGAACAACCCAGCACTTCCAGATCAAATCAAAAAGAAAAAGAAAATACAGGACAAGGAAGATGAGATCTAACAAAGGTATGTGATACCCATTCTAGGACAGGACAGAACTGACAGTATAGAAACATTCAAATAGACAACTTACTGAAAATACAGCCTCTGCCTTTAATAAAGGACTGAGCTATTACATAACACAGAGATTGAACAAATTCAAACTTAAATTAGATCTTAAAACATTTTACAGAAAAGTAAGACTAAAACACCATTTTGTGACAATTGACACACAGTGGGAAGACCCTGAGAAAAATATGGAAAAGTATTTGCTTAAACAAACTCTGGGAACAAAATCAACTTTAGAACCACAGGGTCAAACACCTCCTAATATAGAGGCATACATTGAAAGGGTTGGTAGGGAAATCAATGCAATAATGAGAAAAAGTGAAATAATCAAATGGAAGTACAACCTACTCAAACAAGAAAATGAGGCACTGAATAAACTGGAACATGACCAAACATAGTAATAAAGCCAGTGGACAAGGAAGGGGGTGGTCATCCAAATTATGATGATTACAGAAGAGAATGCCTTAACCAACTCAGTGACCGAGAAACTCATATGGAAATACAGCGAATATCATTTGAAATCCTTAAGCAATGCATCACAGAAATAGGGGGCAAAGCAACAAATAAAAATCAGATAGAGGAATGGTTAACAACGGAGCTCATTAATGCAAACCAATGGATCCAATAGTCTTACTGTTTGTCAAAAATACTCAAAGATTCACAGCACCCTCCTAGAAGACCAATAATACCTGGTATAGGTTCCATACCTGAACCACTTTCAATATACATTGATCGTCACTGCAAAAAAAATAGCGTTTGGATGCCCTGGTATATAGTGGCAACCCCACCCCCCAAACACCTGCCCTTTTCCAGTCCAAGGCTGCCCTGATGTCTAGCAGCACCCCCACCACCGAATACCTGTCCCATTCTGATCCAACGTTGTCTTACTGTCTAGTGGCACCCCTCCAAACACCTGTCCCATTCTGGTCAAAGGTTGCCCTGGTGTCTAGTGGCACCCCCACTCTCTAAGCACCCAACTTTGAGCCTGCAGTATGGACCCTGGTGTGTAGCAACACCTGCCACCCTCAGATTCCCTGCACTAAGCACAATCTGGTGCCCCTGGTGTCCAGTGGCATCAGTTCCTAGTGCTAAGCAGTACCACCCACCCCCAAAATGCTTGTCCCCTACCTGCTGGTGTATGCTCTGTTGTCTAGTGGTACCCCCACCTCTGAATACCCATCCCATATGTATGCCCTGGTGTGTAGTGGTACCCTCCCACCAAGCAACCATTCCAGTGTTACCACTGATTCCTTGGTGGCTAGTGGACACCTCCACTCTGGCCTCCTGGCCCATAGAGGTTCCTGTCCCCCAGGTGTCCAGTGTCATCCCCCATCCTCTGGCCTATGTACCCATGTCAATCCCTGGTGTCCAGTGGTACCCCTGGACTGCTGGACACCACATTGACCTCTGAACAGTGGTTGTTCTGTGGCTCCAACCCACTCTGTCCACACCCAGCACAGCAGCCACCCCAACCTCCCCTTTACTGGGCAGGACAGAATCGTGCAGTACATCCCTCAGTGGTGACTGGCACAGCCCCCCCCACCACCACCTCAGCTGGCTGCCATATTTTATTTTGTATTTTTTCATTTAAGAATGAAATTGGAATTACAATCCTTTGTGTCAAAGACTCCTTTGCAAAGGCTCCACGTCAGATAGACACTTATACAAAAAATAACAGGATACTTACATAGGTAAGTACAGTACAGGGAATATATACAATTGGCAGGTTACAGCTATAGTGGTCATTAGCAGTAGACCCCTTGTCATAGATATTACATATGTTAGGTTTCAGTTTCAGGGGGTTTTAAGTGGACCCTGAGTCATAATATGTACACAGTGTGAGAGGAGTAATGAGGGAGTTAATCAAGATACAGATATGGTTCCCCTTTCCAGTGTGTAACCTAGTGAGTAAACTAATAAGTTAAGAAAATATTCCTCCTAGGGATTAAGGAATGTAACCTATAGAGAGGAAAAGTAGGAAGATGGGATATTATGTGCAGTCACAGGCTGTGGAGGCAAGGAGGAAGGTCTTGAGGCCAGTTTTAAATCGTCCAAGGCTGGGTGCCATGGAGATGGAGGGCGGAAGGTTGTTTAAACACAGGGGAGTCTGATACTGGAAGGATCATTGTCCGAGAGAGGTCCTACAGTGAGGGACCAGGAGGGTGGTATTGGGGAAAACCCTGGAGGCTCTTCGGTTAGGGACTATTTGGATGAGGTAGTGAAGGCCTGAAGGGGCTTGCTTCTGGAGTATCTTTTTTGCAAGAAGGCAAGTGTGATACTTGAGCCTGCCTTCGAAGTTTAGCCAGTTTGTGAGATTGTACAGCTCACAAGTGTGAGTAAAATTTTCATATCCAGTGATTAAGCGGCATGCTTTATTGAGAGTTAAGTTAATGCGTCGTAAGGCTGTTTGGTCTGCAGTCCCATAAATCACTATGCTGTAATCCACCAAGGAAAGGACTGGGGAGGACACTGCTAGACGGAGGGCCTGGGGGGTAGGCAGTGTTTATGTCAGAATAGAATCCCTAGCCTGGTGTTAATGGAGGATGAGACATGTTGGATATGAGTGTGGTAGGTGAATGAAGTGTCAAGGTTGATACCAAGGTACTTGAAGGAGGAGATCTGTTCAAGTTTAGTGCCAGTGAGTTCATGATTTTTAGTGGGGTGTTACAGAGAGGACTTTGATGGTGAGCGAAGATCATAGACTTTGTCTTGTGGTAGTTGAGCAATAGGTGATGCTCAGAGAACCAGGCTTCAAGTTCCCTAAAGAAGGCCTGCAGGGCGTTTTGGAGGGAGTTAGGATGGGGGTGTTTCCAGAAAACCACAGCATCATCAGCATAGAGCAGTAGTTTACCTTTGCAGGATTGGGGAAGGGAGTTTAGGAAGTGGGTGAAGAGAAGTGGACCAAGAATGGATCCTTGTGGGACCCCGGCAAGGACTGGTCTACTGGAGGAGAGTGTGGTATCTATTTTGACCTGTTGAGTGAGGCTGGATAGATAGTCCTTGAACCAGGAGGTGGCTTCTGGGGAGAAGTTCACGGCACTAAGGGAGTGGAGAAGCAGCGAGTGGTTGACAGTATCTAACACTTTTGTTAAATCAACATAGATTGCACCAACAAGGGAGACCTGTTCTAGTGCCTCGTGTATGTGTGATGTGTATTCGACGAGGGCAGTGGTAGTGCTCTGGCCCCTCCGGAAGCCATGTTGTTCATGGCTGAGAAGGTTATGTTTATTCAGGTACTCTGTAAGTTGGTCTGATATGATTTTTCGAGTGCCTTGGAGAGCGGGGTAGGATTGAATGGGCCATAATTGCTAGTGGAGTGTGTCACCATACTCAAAATAGTTGTAACTGCTTTTTTCCAGGGTATGGGAAATTGCTGAGACATAAGGAGAGGTTAATTATTTTGGTGATCTGGGTCAGGGTCACATCCAGGGTGAGCCGGAGGAGTTTGAGGTCCAGCGAGTCATTGCTATGGTGGGCATTCATCAAGAATTTGGTAAGATAGCATTTTGCTTCACTGCAAGGGAGGACCCGTAGCCAGAAAGGGGGGTAGTCAGGGGTTGCCGGATTGTTAGTAGTGGAACTTGGAAACTGGCTAAAGAAGGAATGGGGGAGGATGTCACTGAGGTCTGAGAAGGCCAGATTGAGGGTGTTGGAGATAGCTGCAGTGTCCTGGGAGATGACCCCTTCAGTTAGTAGCTGGTCAGGGGTAGAGGATACAGTTTTCCCACAGAGTTCTTTTATATTGTCCCAGAATTTTTTCCTGGAGCCCCAGGAGGAGGTTAGGGTTTCCTTATAGTAATTAGCTTTAGCTTGCAGTATTGTCCAGGTATATTTGTTCCTGGCCTGTCTGTATAGCTGTCTGTCATGGGGGAGTTACGAGTCCAGTGCCCTGTGCCAGAGGTTATCTCTGTGGTGCATTTGGTCCAGCAATGATTGGGAGATCCAGGGTGTGTCCCATTGTTTAGGAATGTGCTTGGTGATGGGGTGAAGATGTCACAGGCCGAGTTAAAGGTAGAGATAAAATAGGTGAGGGCAGCATTTGCAGATGGAGCAATGTGGATAGGGGTCCAGTCACAGGAAGCAAGGTAAGATTTGAGACGGGGGAGGGATCCTTTTTTGAGGTGCCTATGGGCATGAACTTTAGGCATGATAGGGGGCTGTTTATTTGACCACCAACAGATAACTGGGGAGCGGTCACTTAGTGAGTCTGGGAGCATGTTGACCTTGGTGAGGTTGTTTGAGCGGTTTGTGAAGATGAGGTCAATAAGAGAGGAGGTCCCATGTTTAGGGTCTACTCTGGTTGGCATACGGACTACTTGGGTGAGGTCATAAGCTAGAATGGATTCTTTGTAGAGGGAGGATGCAGTGGTTAGTCAGTTGACATTGAAATCTCCTAGAATAATGATTTCACTCTTGAAGGGGAGTTGAGTGATGCTAGACATAAATGATTCAAAGGCAAGTTTTTGGTTGCCTGGAGAGATGTAGACAGCCATGATATATAGTGTCTTACTGGCAATGCGCAGTCTTAGTTTGATGGTTAGGACTTGGGCACCAGGCATCGAGCTAGGTAGGGAGACCAGTGTGGCATGTAGTGAGTTTCTTACATAGATGGCACATCCACCTCCACGCTTGCTCAATCTGTTAGCACGGAAAATGGTGAAGTCACCTAAGGCGACAGATCCATCAGGGATGTTTTTGGATAGCCAGGTCTCAGACAGAGCTATGATGTCTGGAGAGTGTTGTGCGATCCAGCCTTGGAGGGGAGTAAAATTCCTCCGGAGACCTCAGATGTTGAGGGAGGCCAGAAGAAGGCTCCCAGGTCTTGTCTCCAAGGTGGGACCAGGTCCAGACGGCCCCGGGTTGAGGTGCACGTCACCTGACAGGAGAAGGAGGAGGAAGAGGGCATGCCAGAGCAATGTTAGCCTCAGTGATCTCAGTTTGGGGTGAAAGGATAACAATGTATGGATGTTTTTTGCATAGGTGACCAGTATAGGGAGAGTGTGTATGTTATGTTCTAGCAGAGCAGAAGATACGGTTGGATAGGGACTGAAGGGGTTGTGATTGACAGAGGTGAGGGGGTGCTAACCAGGGGAGGTAGGGACAGTTGAGCAGCACAGGCAATGGGTATAATGGTTCTTCACCAGGTCAGGGAGGTAATGTAGGTGGATGTGATGGAGTCGTAATGGTGGGGGGAGAGGGATGTTAAGGTCCGTTAGGGAAGTGGTGTGCCAGAGATCAGTGAACAAGTAGTATGATCTATTATGTGGTAGGCTGGATGGAGGTAGAGAATGTGATGGGAGGAGAGAGGCAACTGTGAGAAGCACCAGGAAATGGAGATCCATATTACACATTTTTTTGCTCTTTATTATTTTTTAGAGAAGGGGATGAGCTACTGACCACTAGTGGCAAGACTGTATAATCTGCAAGTGGGTAAGTGGCTGATAGTTCCTAGCCAATCAAAGACACTGGTGGTGGTGGTGGTGGTGGGGCAGCTGACACCCTGCATTGGCGGGGCAAACAGTGTTCTATGTATCAGCCGCCAGGTCACTACTTCTACTGCCTCTACACACAAGAGAAACTCTGGCTGACTGGGTTCCGTGGTTTAATGGGAAAGATGTACCTGTCTTGAAATCGGCTGCTAATTTGGGGGGAGAACAGCTCTGTCTGGACCCTCACGACCTCCTGCGACGACCGTGGAGCAGCTGTAGATGGAGAAAGGAGAAAGGAAGAGCAGGGTTAAATGCAGGTAAGGGGAGGATGAGATTCTAGGGGAGGGTCTAAGGTTTACTCCAGATTCTGCTCACACTACTTTACAATGCACCAACAGGCAGCAAAATTAAAGTACCTGCCTAAGCAGCAACTGCCATGCGCAGATTAATTAAAAATGGCACACTCCCTAAACAGGTAGCAAGATTTAAGTAACTGTATAAGCAGCAAACACTATTTAAAGTAGCATCCAGTTCAACTAAATGAATTAAAGTAACATTCCAGGCCAGTTAAAATCCATATGTTCTGAGAGGAGAGTCATGAAAAAAATTTATCTCCATTTCTACACCGAATTTATTTGAACTGAAAAAGGCGCCAAGCAGTCTTTGTTCAAACAGCGTTCTATGTATCAACCGCCTGGTCGCTACTTCTACCACCTCCACACACAAGAGAAACGCTGGCCAACTGGGTTCTGCAGTTTAGTGGGAAAGATGTACCTGCCTTGAAATCAGCTGCTAATTCAGGGGGAGGGCAGCTCCATCTGGACCCACATGACCTCCTGTGATGACCATGGAGCAGCTTGAAATCAGCTGCTAATTTGGGGGGGGAGGACAGCTCTCTCTGGACCCTCGCGACCTCCTGCGACAACCATGGAGCAGCTTGAAATCAGCTGCTAATTCAGGGGGAAGGCAGCTCCCTCTGGACGCGTGTGACCTCCTGTGATAACCGTGGAGCAGCTTGAAATTATCTGCTAATTCGGGGGGAGAGCAGCTCCGTCTGGACCCTCGCGACCTCCTGCGATGATAAATGAAGCAGCCGTGTAGATGGAGGAGCTGCAGTTAGCTCAAATATAGTATACTGTATACTATGCGTGTGCTCTCTGCTGCTCATATGGCTTACAGCGTGTACTGTAATGCTGTCATTCTAAAGTTGTGGGCGGCAGGCGTACAGTGCATGCTGCAAACCAACCAGTGATATGGTCTGCAATGCATGACAGATGTACAGTACACTGTCATACACAGACAGCACAGTCAGCAGGCAGCCATGGTGGTGTGCAGGTGAGTTGTGCTGCCCGCCATATTGCTACAAATGCTGGGATGTGGGATTGGGTGGGGGGACCACTGGACCACCAAGGATCATTGAAGGGCAAGTTTTGCAATGCGATCGAGGCGGGGATGGGGGGTTCCACTATATTACCAGGGATCTTACAGGTGGTATGTGAGGGGTTCTGTGCTACAGGCAGGAGGGGAGTTCACTATGCCACCAGGGAACATTACTGGAGCATTTACAGGGCTTTGGAGCTACAGGCTGGGAGGGGGGAGCCATTATGCCACCAGGGCACGGTATTGGGCTGTGGCTGTACTGACAGCCCTGCAGGGTGCCCAGTGCAATCCGCCAGGTGCATCCCTGTGGAACCTTGTGTGCAAATGGGGCCATAATGACATGTAAATGGCCCCATTGCACCTTGCATGCCTAATGGCCTCATTTGCATGTTGTTGGCTGTGAATGGCAATTTTGGGTACAGCGTATCCTGAGATGCACTGCCCAGTTGTATTGCCAGCCCATGGAGGGGGTTGCACTGGCGCTGCCAGGGTTGTGCACAACTGTGGTATTCATAGATGGGATTCACCAGGAGCATTCCCCCTCACATCTTCTGTGAATACCACAGTTTGCACTTGGCGCATCTCCTCTGCACGGGGGCAGCTGAGTTGTACTTGTATATCCTGCCCTACAGATTAGAAAACGACCTACATTATGGCAAACAGATCACAGCTTTTCAACACTAGGTGGCACAAGTGGGTGTTATACCAACTGAACAATGATGTCCCAGACTTTGTCCCCTGTAGCAGATATCAGCACCCCTCTCTTTTTTCCTCCCTTTACCCTATCTCTACTTTCTGCTCACTGCTATTAATTTTCTACTGTTTTATGAAGATACAGCATTAAGTTGCTCCAACCTGCATTCTCAAGATGCTATGATTCGCAGCTGCAGAGGGACTTGGACTAATTTATTTAATGCAGACTCTGGGACTAATCTGAACATCTGAGACTCTTGCAGTGGCACATGGCATCCACAATTATCAACTGCTGAGCTTTAAATTCCCAATACTCCTGACAACTGGGATTGCTTGTGTAACCTTCCCCAACCGGCTCCCCTTGTTCAACTAGCAGGACTGCTCCTCTCACACATGGTGCCAGTGAGAGGGATGGGGGTAGTCACTATGAACAATTCTGTTTACCCATACATGTACTTCATAGCCTGCCATCCTTAGACAGGCAAACCAAGTGTGGCAACTACCTGGCTCACACCTGGGGGGACCATTTAGCATGGCCATCAACCTGGGTCCCTGAGAGAAAACATTTACTCAGCATTATGCTAGGTTTGTACTTCTGGCTAGGGGCACCGAAATAAATCCAGACACTGGAAGCAATAACTGTACTGTCCAAACCAGGTTGGGATTCTAGAGTGTGGCTTTTATTCACATACACAGAACAATACAAAGTGAAGATATACCCCCACAGGGCTACTCCCACTGGTAATGCATATTACTGAGGTACAGAGCACACACACAGGGAATCCTCAGGTTCTGAAATGGAAATTGGCACACACAGCCCGAACTGGTACACTTCCCTTGACCTGGCACCCTCAGACAGTACTAGGAGACTTTCCCATATTTCATGAGGAATTACTGGTGGCACCCTCGACCATCAATGAGCACACCCAAGCTCACAGAAAATCCAAAATCCCACATCTGGGTATTTTCTTATTTTCTTTAGGCACTGGCCAAGTGCACTGAGAGAAAACAAAGGTGCCCAAACTGAACCCAGAGAGGTAAACATGGTTACTCCAGATGGGGGGGGGGTCTCCCACCTTTTGCTTCCAAATTTATACTCACCCATTCATCTGGTTAATAACACCTTTCTCTGAAACAGTCTTGTAGATGCTATCTTGAAATGTCTTTCACATTTAACATTCTACTTCTCACACCTCGGAGGTGTCATGAAATTAGAAGTTCAGTAATTGGCTACGTCTTTACACTAGACCCCTACTTTAGCAGATGCTTTTAAATCAGACACAAACTAAAAGTTCTGTACTTGGCTAGTCTCTCTCCAGACCCCATAGTAGGCAGACACTTTTAACTGAAACACAGTCTTGGTGACAGAGTCCCTATGTCAGAGAAAAACTCACCACAGGAATTCAGGTGCCCCAGGGCTTTTTCCACACAAAAGTCTGGGGTACTCACTAAAGCAAAGCTGAATCTCAGGCAGCTTCACCACATTCCAGGCTAGACTAGGGATTGTCTCTGAATCCTGAACTCCCCCATGCCTCTGGGGATGGGGGCACTAAAAACCCTCTAGGAACGGTCTCTACCACTTCACTCCCAGGTCTTCTGTGCCCTTCTTCTAGGATGAGAACACACCACCCAATCTCCAGAGGTAGCTCTCTGTTAGAGCTTAAGTCTGAGGAGCTGCCTCTGCAGAACTCCTCACTCTACTCTCCACTCTACAGACTATTGACTCTCACTCAACATTCCATTGCTAACCCCTGCAGCTAGCATTCCATTGTGGCTTTGCTGCTGCAAAAGTTCTAAGGTGATATCATCACTCCAGCTCAGCTGAGACTGAAAACAGAGTGTGACAGTGTGAAATCCATTTAACTGGTATCTCACAAGCTGCCTCTCCCTGCCTGCCACTGATTCTAAGTGGGATTCTAGTAACCCCTGGGAACAAGGAGGTTACACTTGGATGGATTAGTATGCTGCAGTTTCCATGAACATTCACAAAAGGAATGGCCACATGACAGCCTGGAATCTTTATGATCTTTTTTTTTTTTTAATATGCTGGAAATTGATTAGGCAATTATTTTATTGATTTATTTATTTTACATAAAACCCTTTAGGCAGAGTCTATCTTCAAAGGGTTTAGAGTCAGATACAACAGAAAACAGCAGGCACAGGGGATTTGCATGTATACAGTACAACTCAATACAATACCTATAGGATAGTGTATGAGAGCCCATACACAACAATTCTATTCTTATACCAAGTGGTTACCATGATGATGAGGACCTCGAGAGCGAAGCTTGAGAGGTCCCACTGTCATCATGGTAACCATGAGGTTTAAGAATATCGATGTTGTGCACTTGGGCTATCATACAGTATTCTATATAGACAGATTATCACTTAGAAAGCGTGCACGCTCCACTATGGGCAAAAATCAAGGTGCAAATGCCCCAACTGCTGATTTTTTCACTCCTTGAAGACAGCCAAGGGAAATGCAGCCTGTGCAACAAGAAAAAGCCGTGGAATCCTCAGGGTTACAGTGGAGGAGGCCTCACTGACTACAATTCAGGCAACACTGCATCAGCAAGTGAAAACTGTTCAAGACCTGGACCACAAGTTTGATAACTTAACACCCCAAGTTTCAGCATTGGAAACTCACATGGACTCTTGCAAGCAGATGGTCCAAAGATCAGAGGCTTCCATTTTAAAGACAGTGGATGCTACAACTAAAATAATTAAAGAAAATGGTCTCCAGAGACAGTGGCTAAAGACGTTGGAAAAACCAGGCCAGGGTGAAAACTACGACTAGCGGAGCTGCCTAGTTAGCCAAGGGGAAGATGCTTTAGCTTTCACTTGCACATTTGTGCCTGCTATTTTGGGGGCTTATTGAAGTGGATACACCAATGACCCTTGAAAAGGCCTACCATGTCACCTCTCAGTGGGCCATGGCTGATGCTTCCTCACCTTATACCTTTATAATTGCTTGTACCGGAGTTAGCGATCAGGACTGGGTGCTTTGGATGGCTCACAGGAAGGGAACATTAAAATATGGTGAAGACATTGTGCAGATGTTCCCTGATCTCTCTTATAGCACCCGCCAATGCCGTAAAGCCTTTGATGGGGTGCGGGATCGGTTGCACCAGTCCTGCATACAGCACCAACTAGTGCTTCCTGCTAAATTACTGCTAGTGTGGAATGGCCAGCAGTATCTTTTCTTGGACCCAAAGGATGCTGAAAAATTGGTCTGATGGACTGAGGCAGATATGGAGGATGACGTGGAGCAAGAGGACTCATCGAAGGATGCATAATTATTGATCGAGTGAGAAATCTCTTCTTTGGCTGGATTACTATTTGGGAGATGGTGACTATTATGGACTTGGGCTTAGAGTTTGGCTTGGGACACCTCACTATAATATGCACCCTTTTTTCTAGATGATTGGACACACAGTAGTGTAGTATACTGAGCAAGAGAATCGACTATTCTGGAACTCTGGCCCAGAGTGGACTTTTGATGGGACTCTTATTTGATCTGCCTTTCTATGGCTGCGAGTCCGGGGAGGCAAGCAGCTTGGTTCACATGTCTGCTTATATTACTCTTCTCCATGGCGGGGTTCACCCCACTTTTGAACCAAGAAGGGTTTCTTAAGTAAAGCACATGGACTATCCAACTGATTTCTTTACTGTGTTATTTCCCTGTTCATTTGGATGAGACTGGATCAGGTGTTATTGCCACTGCCTCAGTCCCGATGTTATATTTTGGACATGCTGCTTAGCACACGGTTACATGTTGTTTTCTACTGCTTTGTATGATATGCTTGTCTGACCAGCTGTTTAATTTTGATATCAGGGTGGTAGGTGCAGATATGCATGAGTCCAATGAAGACTGCTTAAGTGGACTTTTTCCTGACAGAGGTTCTTATAATATGATGAAGTATGTTATAAGCCATACGATTTAATACCAGCCTGCACAGTGTGATAACATTATTTCTGGTTTTCAGGTCTGGTTAAGAAACTGGCCATAGTAGCATGGGTTTGTTTATTGCTTTGTTTCACACATTGAATTGGAAGAATCCCTTGACAAAATTGTCAGTTTGGTAAAAGGAATAAAGGATTATCAGCTTGTTTTATTGATTCCCCTTAAATAACACCCAGATTACGCACCTGATCGGAGGTAGGGAGTGGCATACCACCAAGTAACAAACCTGAGGGTTGTCCAACTCCCAAACCCGCCCCCGGATGACCTGGGTCCACTACCAATATATCAGTCTTATCCAGATTCAGTCTCAGCCATCTGGAAGTCATCCAAAGTCTGATCTCAGCAAGGCAGTTGTTTAGCATGGAGAATGCATCATCCTGGGAGAAAGGACAGATATAGCTGGGTATCATCTGCATAGCAGTGAAAACCCAGACTGTATTGCCTGATGATTTCTCCCAAAGGCAGCATATACACTGCAAACAACATGGGAGTTAAAATGGAGCCCTGCGGTACCCCACAAGGCAGGGAATGAGCGCCAGAGGAATAAATTCCAGTGGCAACTCTCTGAGACCTGTCTGTGAGGTAAGAATGAAACCATCTGAGGACTGTACCAGACAGCCCACAATAAACCCACAGGCGTTCCAGCAGCACACCATAGTCTACAGTGTCAAATGCAGCAGAGAGATTGAGAAGGACCAGAATGGTACATGCCTTTCGATCTCTAGCCATTAGGAGATCACTCAATATCCGGACAAGGGCAGTCTCCATGCTATGCTTCTTCCTAAAACCAGACTGGAGAGTATCAAAGACATTGTGAGTCATAAGATGATCATCTAGTTGCAGTGCAACTGCCTTTTCAATAACCTTGCCAACAAATGGCAGGTTAGAGATAGGCCAGTAGTTAGCTAGACAATCTGGATCCAAGGAGGGTTTTTTTAAGGAGTGGTCAAATGACCGCCTCCTTGAGGGGGTGGGGAAAGATTCCCCTTTCCAAAGACTTCCAGACAATGTCAGCAAGGATTGGGCAGATAACTTCTACACATCCTACTAAGAGGGGTGTAGGGCCCAGATCCAAACTACAACTAGTTGGTCGCAATGTCTGGATGATCTTTACAATGTCACTGAACTCCAGCCGGTGAAAATCTGACCAGACAGACCGAGTACATGCCACTTCCCGTCGACCACTGCAATCCCCCATAGCAGAGGTCAGACCGATGCCAGACCTGATGCTGGCAACCTTATCTGCAAAAGACTGAGCGAACTCCTCACATCTTAGCTGAGAAAAGGCTTCTTTGGGCTGGAGACAGATTGGATTGCACAATCTGTCCACAGTCCGGAAAAGCTGAGCTGGTCTGTTCTGTGCAGCAGAAATCTCCCTGGACAGGAATTCTGCCTTCTTACAGGTGATTTCTGATTGATAGCCATCATAATGTGCCATCAACCTAAGCCTGTCAACATCATTGCCGGACTTCCGTAGGCTCTCTCAACCTTTGGCCAATTGCCTTAACTCCTTCAAGGAACCATCAAACCAAGGGATCCTTGGGCGGACGGCAGAGGCCGTGCACGCTATGGGAGTACAATTGTCCAGAGCATCTCCCACAGCCTTATTATAGGCTAGTACGAGATCATCTGGACTCATGCATTCACCTGACAAACACGATAGATCCAGTACCGCCATTAGGTCACTGGGGTTAATACCCTTCTAGAGCGGTACCGAACCATCTCCATTAGGGCAGACCATTGGGGGGCCCTGAAGCTGAACCTTATGGTGTGATGGTGAGACCAGCTGACTGGTTCCACCCCAGATTAGCGATCTCCATACCCAAAAGAAAGATCAGATCCAATGAATGACCCCTACATGGGTCAAGGAGGTAATCACCTGTGTTAGGCCCAGCATTGTTATCAGCTGGAGGAGATTTTGACCAAAATGCGAGAGTTCCTCATTGGCCCAGGCACTGAAGTCACCCAGAACTATCAGTCTGGGGAACCTCAATACCAAGTCAACAATGAAGTCTGCTATCTCCTGCAGGAATTCTCCACCATCACCTGGTGGTTAACAAGGAGAATCCCACAACCTACACCCTCTCCCAGGATATATTCAAAGGATCTGGTAGTTCCTAATGGCACATCCATAAGGCCCAGCTCAGTCTTAAACATAATGGTCACACCCCCGCCCCTACGATCCAACCTTGGACGGTGTATCACCGAGAACCCGGCTGGAACTGCAGAGGCCAATATAGGACCTGGATTTTCATCCAGCCAGGTCTCAGTGATGCAAGTCAGATCAGTTGATTGAACAAGATCAGCTATAATAGCTGTCTTGTTTTTAATAGATCTGGCATTGCACAACACCGCCAAGGTAGGATGAGTTGTCGAGGAAGACCTGCACCTGTCCATTAACATCGGAACTCGGCTGGGGATGGGGACAAGACAGGAATAACCCCTATCCTGACCCCATTTTGCCCCAGGTCATCTCCTGAACCCCAAAACCCCAATCCGCCCAACCCCTTCCTGTCCTCCAACAGGCCCAGCTCTCCACCTTCACCTACTCTTCCTGAAAATGCCCAACGCATGACACCTAAAATAGGTGTCAGATGACAATGGGGGCATTCAAAGGGGTGTAATTCCCTGAGCCTGGTGGAGGAATAACGCCCAACCATCGCTGAACCTCCCCTACACATTATGAACAAATAAACAAGAAAGGAAAAACAGAAATAATAAATACAAATAAACCTATAAATATCAAATAACCAAAATAATAAATCACTCCTTCACTCTCTCACAGAGGAGGGAGTCAAACAAAACACTATTACACATTAAAAGGAAAGGAAAAATAACATATAAAATCCTAACTCAAAATATAACTCGAAATAGCAATAAAAACAATTTCAATAACTGCCAACAAGTTTGAACGCCTGATTTTGTCCAATAAAACACAATGTCTAATATCCTCAAAGATTTTTGCTGAGTTTTCTATCTCAAAAAATTTTAAAACAGAAAATAATAAATCTAAACTAAGAAACTTCAAACAAAATCAACTACACATTTAACAAACAGTAGTAAAGTCGAATTTGCAGAAGTCCAAAGAACAGTCCCCAGAATCTCTTTTTCCTTTTTTTTTTTTTTTTAAATCCAAAGGCAAAAACAGAGTCAACTCTAACTTGATTCAGTTCATGAATCCCAAAAGGGAAATATTTTTGGCCTTAGAGTCTCTCACACCCCAGTGCCATAACCCAGTTAATACTGATTATAAAATGCTTTCCCCAACCACAGTTCAATAATGCAGGTTGGATAAGAATAACAGATAAAGTTCAGGGTACTCTCACCACCCAGTCCAGATTACGGTAAACCAGAAACATGAGGATTTAAGCGAGACTTGCCACAGTTCACATATTACTGTAGAATCTTCCCACACAGTCAATCCTGAAAAATAGATCAAAAGGTCTTTCTGCCAACCCCGACCTACCCCAAAGCAGATAAAAAGTAAAATAAACACCTCCACCTAAGCACCAGAGCTGCCGACCTTAGACAGGCAGCCCCAGAGGAGTTCCCAGACCCAATTACCACCTCAGGGCAAGCCGATCTGGCTCACCAATCCACCATAGACGGCAAAAATTATCCTTCTCAGCACACTCAAAATCACTGCAGATAACCTGACTTTCCACTGACACTGTTGTACACTTCACACCTCTGCTTCAATCTACAACTATTTATGTATTGTGCTATTGGGGCTATTGCAAACAGCCATGTATTTAGCACTATCTTTGCATCCATATTGATAACCCTGCATCATTTTACCTCCATTGTTTGGATGCTGGGGATTCAGACAAAAGATGACTTTGTTGATGCAATCACTTTTGTGAGTATGAACACTCATTTTGAATGCAGCTTTCTTCTTTGGACACAGCTTAGCCACTTTGGACATAACTGTTGCTTACATCCACTCTTGGGCTTTGTGAATCCTGACCCATAATTAAGCAACATTATGAAATAAGGATCATAAACTGAGGAATGTGATTGGCCGAGAGCTCTTTGAAGCCATGATGATATTGGGCTACATCATCATGGCTTCAAAAAAGTTCCAGCACCACCAGCCTCCTTGCTCTCTACTGTCTGAGAACTATCTTTTCAAAACGTACTCATGCACCACCCAAAAACTCATTCATAAAACATTTTAAAACCTGTTTCTTTTATTTTTTTTTATTTAAAAAACTTGAAACTCAGTTCATAATAGCAATAAGTCACTCCAGGGTGTGGTATATCATGGGATATCGTCACTTCTTGGGTGGTTAGATGCACTCGGCCTGCGTCCTCGTTCCCAACCACCCATGGTGTGACGATATCCCATGATATACCACACCCTGTCATGCCTTATTGCTTAATTATGCAATGGCAAAAGAATGCTGGCCTCTGATTGGTCAGTCTGGGGCTGGATCTGTGATGTTATCCCAGCATAACATGGATCTAGTCCCAGCACACAGATGACCAAATCACCAGACAAAAAAAAAAATCACTGCACATCGCACGTCCAACTCACTCCCAGGTTAGTCAGCTGTGAAACTGGCTTTACTGAAAGACATGACAGTAAGCATCTGTCTTTCAGTTTCACTTCCTGTCGCTCGGTTTCCTCCTGCCCCACTTAACTGCCCAAATCACATGACTATCAAATTTAAAAGAAAGCCATCAGTAAAAACGGCATTTCAGTCCCCTGTCTGCCACCATGGTCACAGTACGGTCATTGAATCTGCTGTCCCCGGTCTTTCCCCAAAGTTCATGACCACAGTTCCAAAACTTTCACTGAAAGCCATGAGAGCGATTTAAAAGCAGTCATCTTTCCAGGAAGCCAGCATTGTGATTGGCTTCAGCATTTCTTGCTCCAATCAGCTTCTGATCTCCTTGCCCAGCCAAGAATAGGATGAGTGCTCATCTTCTGCTCTTCCTGCCCACCCACCCACAACAGACTGAGTGCATGTGTTGAAAAACACACTGCCCTTCAGATACACACCGTTAATGCCATTTTTTGCTCCATTGATGCCTCTTTCTTTATCTTCTCCCAGTACAAAACCCACAACAACTGTACCAAGAGAACCACAGTTAAGTAGCCATCACTGCGATCGTAATGTTAACAACGATGTTGGGGGGTGGGGGGTCAGCCATCCGACTGGTTTCCTGCTACACAGAAATAAAAAACGCCAACAGAAAACAGAAGTTACAGGAGAAGAAAGAAATGGGGGCAGCGAACAACAAGTACACACAATCTAAGGAAGCTGTGAAGCTGTGAGGGACCAAACTACAGAGAGCCACACACCACAGCAGCTCCACCTACTTCCTGAAAGAAGTAATGAGCACTATTTTTTTTAAAGTATCCCTACCCATTGAAAATATGACAAAACAATCTACATTTAATAAACGTTTTAATCTTTTTTGTATCTCTTTTCCTTTTTTTTTCTTTTTTTTTTTACAAACAAGTCATTTTATAACAGGAATAATGCACTCCAGGAGTGTGTGTCATGCTGGGATAACATCACTTCTCAGGTGTTGAATGCACTCAGACTGTGACCTCATGCCCAACCACTCGAGGCGTGAAGCTATCACAGTATAACACACACCCTCCCATGCATTAGTCCTTTAATATACAACAAGTAGTTCAATATCATGGTATTTCATCCTGCCTCAGGTACCTTGTGAGGCACAAGGTGGTACAGTAGGCAGAGTGACTTGAACCATCTAAGAAGGGATGATATTGCACATATGGGGCTGGATATTCAAAAGGGTTGCGTCATGCGCAATAGGGTTCCGCCTGCGCAAGTCCGAAATTGCGCCATTCTGCCATATTCAGCAGGAGGTAGTTGCGCCCCCCCAAGTCAAGCTGAGCAACAGCGCAATGCTAATGAAGGCATGCTCAACCAGAGGGGGAGGAGCCATGCATAAACTGCACAGCCCGATATTCAGCGGACTGTGCAGAGTTGTGTAGGTGCAACCCCCAATTTGCGCCTGCACAACTTTGAGCAAAAAAAAAAGGAGTAAGTCGAGGGCCACCCACAGGTGAGCTGCTGCATTGCAGGGCGAACACAGCAGTTGCCACCTGTGGGTGGCCCCGACTTACTCCTGTGCCCTCTCGCAGCCCAATCGCTACATAATAGTAACCTCTTCCCCGACTGGCCCGATCGCGGGCATGTAGTAAAACCCTCACCTTCAACCGGCCCGATCGCTGGCAAACCCAATAACCTCTTCACCTCCCACTCAGCTACGATCGCTGGCAGAACAGAAATTACCTCCCTCAAGAACATATCTCGGTGTCCAGTGGATGCGGAAGCCGACCGCGGGCACATTCACCACTCTGCTGTTCACGACCCGAGTGACCCAGAGCCACCTCACTCACAGAGTTTCATCACTCTGCCCCTTCAGCCGGCGGAGCTGCAGCATCCTACCCACCCGCCGCCCGCCCGCCCGCTGACTCACTGCTAGTAGGGCTGCATGCCCATTGGTTCAGAACAAGAGCCAATGGGCGTGCAGCCTGCCAAGTCATTCATTCACATATCTGGACTGCCTTATGCGGTATGGGCTGCACCATTGGCTCTTGCTCTGAACCAATGGGCGGCAGCCCACTGAGCAGTCAGTCGGGCGGGCGGTGGGCGCAGGTGGTGGGATGTTGCCGCCCGCCGGCTGAAGGGGGCGAGGGTGGTGGGGCTCTGTGGGTGGGTGGGGCCACGAGATCACCAGGGTAAATGGACCTGGGGGTGGACTCTAATGCCCATGATCGGGCTTCACGGTCCACTGGACCACCAGGATATGTTCTTGGGGGTTGAACTCCTATTCTGCCCACATGATCGGGCCAGTCGGGGATGGGGTTTACTACATGCCTGCGATCGGGCCAGTCGGGGAGGGGGTTATTACACTTATGCTCGCAATCGAGCCAGTCAGGGGTGGAGGGATTTCACAGTTATGCCCGCGATCGGGCCAGTCGGGGTGGGGATTTCAACAGTTATGCCCACAATCAGACTGCAGGGGGCGTTGGTCCCTGATGGCTGCTGCCTGACAGGGCGCCAGGCGCAAGTCCTCGGGGATCAGCGCACCTGCATGCTAATGGCATACAAATGTGGCCATAAATAGATGCAAATGGCACCCCCTGCGCCTTGCATGAATTATGGCCCCATTTGCATGTCACCTTTTGAATATCGGAAATTTGCGCATGGCACAATGGAACTTGCGCAACCGCATCTTGAATGCTCCACTCTGACCACTTGCGGTGGCGCAAGTTCCACTGCACCATGCACAGTGGCTGTGGCTGGGGGGTGATATTCAAAGGAGTTGCTCAATAGTGCAACTCCGTTGAATAGCGCCCCAGCCACACCCCAGCGCAACTATTTTGTGCAGCACAAGGGCTTGCGCCACAGAATGGCGCAGTTTGAATATCCAGCCCATGGAGTGTATTATTGCTATTATGAAATGTAGCAATTTTTGAATTTATAAAAAAGTCAAATAGTTCATTGTAAAATGTAATATTTTTGATTTATGCCATGAACTGCTTGTTGATTTGACGAATAAACAGCACTTGTCCCACTGGTATTATGTACTGAGCTATTATCTTGGCTGAATGTGGTGTCAGACAATCAGATTTAAGGATTTTGACCATCCATTTAATCATTTTAATTGAATGAGGATTGAAAATCCAAGTATGTTGATGTTAATGTTATCCAGAGTATTGACTGCTTCATTTCGTCTTTCCCTACACTGAATATTACTGTACAGAAATTCTGGGACATGACAAGACCCCATTGTCTTGCAAAGCCCTCCACCTTTTGTAACTCTAGCTCTTCCTATGACTTACCCCACATGAATAGGAAAAACTGTTAACTGTAATGTGCTGTTCCCTCCTTCACTAAAACACATTTTTTTCTCCTTCACCTGCCAAGCAACAGGGTTTTCTAAGGACATCACCTTCCTGCAGCATGGGACTGGCCCTGCTCAGGCATGCAGGATACCAGGTGCAGCCTTAGGGTAAGCAGCCCTTACAACAAACACACAAGCAGGATCAGGTACACTCAAATATAAATGCAAATGCCCTCTGACAAGGACTCATCTGGTTGAAGCACTGGGGCACCTAGTCAGTGTATCTACACTGGTGACTTAAAGGTGTATTTCCCATTGATATTCAGTTAAATACAATAAAAGGAACTCACATTTATCATCTCTGAATTGCATCTCTTTCTTGTGGTGAATGTGCCTCATCCTGCTTGTAGCTACCGGGAGCCCCTGCCACTGAAGAAGCTGCCTTTTTTCTGAGGTACCCAAGCCAACCATGCATTTTAGATCCATTGGAAGCATATCCCCTTCCAACAGGGCCCAGCCCTGGGGGATGTTCTGAGCCAGTGGTATGTGGTGATGAGATGGTATGGAGTTAGCAACCAGTATCTGAGCAGCCTAAATTAGCAGGGATGAATGTTAAGCATTATCCATACCATGTCCACCCTTTTAACCTTTTCTGCCTTTCCACTGGTGGAGCCAACAGAAGTCCACCTATGTAGCATAGTAAAGAGCAGACCTGCTCTTCTTCCCCCAGTCTCCTGCTGCACTTTCCCCTGTGGACATCAGAGGAAAGCAACATAATGCCATTGGAGGAGATCATATACTGTAACGGGACACTAAACCCTCTTCTTGCACGTCCATGATGGCAGAACCCAGCTGATGTATAGTAACTGGTGCTAACCATCACTACAGTGTTGGGATTGTCCCTAATGCTTTTAAAAAAATTATACTGCTAATATGTATTGTTTAACTATATTTTATAATTTTAGTATTCAGTATCTTTTCATCTTATTACATGCTGAAAGAATTATATTACCAACAGTTGCATGACCTTTCAGACATATTTTAACCTAATTCTTTCACAGTGATGATGATGTTAATAATAATAATAATGATGATAACGACTGTAAAGATGCAACAAAAAAGGTAGTTCTATGGACGGTTTGCTAGAAAGCTTTATACTACACTACAGAAAAAAAGCTAATGCAGCTTTAACTGTGTTCTTTCTGCATATCTTAATAGAATCTCTGGAATGAAAGAGAAAACTTCTCTAAGAGAAAGCAAATGGAACATTTTGTTTCACAACGCAACATACTAAACATTAACAATAAACTGAACTTAAATGAATTCTGACCACTGGAAAGGAATTATCCCTACAGTTTTGGAATTGCAGCACAGTAATTTGTGTTGAGCTAATGTGGTGATTTTGAATAGTAGTCATTTAGGAATTCGTTCTTACTCCCTGAAGTCATTTCTCGCGCAAAGCAAAAAGATTGTAGTTAGACAATGGTGATGTGTCATTCCGATGCATAATCTTGGCTCTTGTAGAGTCTCATAAGCCACTCATGCAGAGGCCTCATGCTGTTCTGACTAACATTTGACTGACTCTGTATACGATATTGGTAATTTCCCACCTGAGAAAAATATGGAATTACTTCCCGCAGATGCTGATGTTTTATTCTAGGTGTCTCTGGATGCTGATTGCAAGTCGGGAATGAGAGTGAGTGAGTGAGTGAGTGGTAGCGGTAGAGGTACTGTACTTAACCTGATCAAAATTCATACTGCCACAGAGACCACTCTTACAGTTGTAATAGTAGTCTCACACACATTCTTAAGTATGAGTACTGTGTAATGAAGGTTGAGTGATTTTTATAACATAAGAATGTATGTGAGGTCTCTGTGTCATTTTAAATATATATTGTTGATCTGGGACAATGAATAATATATTAAACATTTTAAAATCTCCCTGAACTACCCCATTTCCAGGCCACTTGTGCATGTGACACTCTTTACAGAATAGAATTGTCTCTTACACAGGGAAAGGAGGGATCCAGAGGTTGGAAGCACCCTTGACCTATAATAAAGTATGTTGGCTGGTTCAGTTCAAGTCTAGATCTTGACTTCTCTAGATTTTTACTTGTCTCTTCTGGTATGTACCACTGAAAGTCAAACTTAAATAGCAGCTACAGTATTCACTTCAGTATATATTTTTATAAACATACTCTATTCAGCTGTAAGCATTTACTAAAGATTATTACCAGGGGGTGGTAAAAGTGGTGTGGGTGGGGGGAAGATGGCATAAGGAAATGGTAGAGTGAGTCAGCAACCACTAGGGTACGTGCAACATACCATAGGTAGGGTATGGCAGACTGGATAGGTTGTGAGGCCTTTTTCTGCTGTCAGTGTCTATGTTTCTATGTAACACCATTTTTTTAATTTTGACCCATTTTGTCAGGTTATATAGTACAAATTGTTTATGTTCTCATGCCATCTGTATAAAAAGCTTTCTGCAGGATTTTTGCAATTTATAATTCACTCGTTATGACATTGTATTGCAAACAATAGTTGTGTGGCAGTTAGGGACAATAAAATGTTTCGAGCTAGATGAAGCAGGCAGACTATGCCCATAATAACTACTCTATTATCAGTTTACAAGCTCATTGTGTCAGATATCTATCTAACCTCAAGCTTGCAAAACAGCATCCAGTAAAGCATGATAATTAAAGCACATGTCTGTGAGACAGGAGACCTGGGTTCAAATCACCAAAATCATAAAAGAATTACAGCTTTCCTTCTCCTTAAATTACATGAGAATGATGATTAATGGTGGTGTAAAGCAGAACAGTGAATCTAGGTAAGGTGAGGTAACATTTATTTATATGGCACCCAATCCCGGGGCTCTGGGTACTTTACTAAACAGCAGACAATGTTATAAAATGATAAAACAACTATAAAACATAAATATATTAAATACAGCATACAGTACAAATATAGTACTCAATAAATATACTCTTAAAATATTAAAATGACTCTGGTTAGTCCGGAAAGCCATCTTAAAGAGATGAGTCTTAAGGCCCCTCTTAAATATCTCTACCGTTGGGGCCTCCTAAGAGAGGTGAGACGTGAGCCCTAAAGGGCCAGGCCAGAGACTTCAAATGCCAGTTACCAGACATTTCTAACCTGGCCCTTGGAACCGCAAGGAGGGCCCTGGTGGAGAAGCAGAGGGAGCGCATTGAGGTGGCAGTTCTCATGAAATCAGCCAGGTAACTAAAGCCCAGACCATATAGGGCCTTGAAGGTGAGCAAGCCCACCTTGAAGATGATCCTCCCTGACAGGCAACCAGTGCAGAGCTCGCTGGACAGGGGTCACATGACATGACCTAGACAAGCCTGTCCGGGAGCCCGTCAGTAACCTGGTTGCTGTGATCTGCACCAGCTGCAGCCAGCGGAGGGTCCTTCCACTGACCCTGAAGTACAGAGCATTACAGTAATCAAGTATGGATGTAACAAAGGCATGTACTAGTGAAGGCAGGTCCTCAGGCAGAACTAGGGTTTAATCTGGGTGACATTCCTTAAGTGATAACAACCACTTTGGACAACAAATGACACCTGAGCACAACCTGTCAGCCTGTTATCCAGGAAGACACCCAGATTTCACACCCTAGAGGAAGCCATCAATGGCATGGTTCCCAGAACCAATCTAGTTGCCATCCTGGCGGCACTCCCATCACACCCACTACCCGGGTCAATCACCGGGATCTCTGTCTTGTCAGGATTCAGACATAACCAGTTGAAGGACATCCAGTCCTGGATCTTGGCAAGGCAGTTAAGCACTTCCACAGCGTCATGTGTTCCAGGGGCAAAGGACATATACAGCTGGGTATCATCTGTATAGCAGTGAAAACCCAATCTGTAATGCCTAATGAGTTAATTCAGGGGTAGCATGTATACCGTGAATAGCATTATTGACAGGATTGAGCCTTGAGGAACTCCACAAGGCAGGAGCTTTGGGGAGGAGGAGAAATTCCCCATCACCACCCATTGCTTCCTGCCCGAGAGACAGGACTCAAGTCAGTTGATGACAGTACCAGAGAGTCCACAATACTCTCTAAGGTGATCCACAAGCACAATGTGATTCATGGTGTCAAATGCTGAAGAGAGATCGAGCAGAACAAGAATTAACCGTTCTCCTAATGTCTCTTGCCCTGATGAGGTCATTTTGTACTCTAACCAATGCTGTTTCAGTGCTATGCCTTAACCTACAACTGGACTGGAATGGCTCATAGATGTCAAAGGCCATGAGGTGCTCCTCATGCTGCTGCTCCACTGTTTTCTTGACAACCTTTCCTAAGAATGGAAGGTTGGAGATAAGTCGATAATTTGCCAGGTCATCAGGGTCGAGTGATGTTTTTTTCAGGAGGGGTCTCACCAGTGCCTCCTTCAAGGCTTCAGGAAAGACTCTCTCCAAAAGCGAGCACCAGATTATCCTGGTGAACACCAGACTGATGGTCTCAACACCCCTCACCAAAAGGTGTATGGGCCAGGTCCAGTTCACAATAAGTGGGCCTCAGCTCTGAGATTACCCTAATGACCTTGGCCTCCTCCACCAATTTAAACTCTTCCCAGAAAACAGGAGTGCCCAAGTTCCTTCCAGGCTGATCACTGTAGGGCAGTACATGCCTCACTGATGATGTCCCTGACTGAATGGTGGACACCCTGTCGGAGAAGATCTGAGCAAACTCATCACACACTACGATTGAAAAGGCTTTTTTTAGGCTGCAGACAGACCAGGTGAAATAGTCTGCCTATAGCCTGAAAAAGCTGAGCTGGTCTGTTCTTCCCTGCAGCAATCTCCCTGGACAGGAACTCTGCCTTCTTATGGTCAATTGCCTCTTGATACTCATGACAATGAACATGCAAGGCCAGTTTGTCCCTCTCAGTCGGAACTGGTTTTTCACCAGCAATGCTCCAACTTCTGACCCCTGATCTTCATTGCCTTGAGAGCCACATTGAACCCAGGGAGTCTCAAGTGAGAGGATCTAAGTCATATATGGACCAGTGCAATGGTATTAAGTGCCTCAGAGACTGCCATTTTAAAGGCGGCCACTGCCTCACCTGAACCAATCACACATGCAGCAGACACACCAGATAAATCTGCTATCGCCAACAGTCCCTCTGGGGACAATCCCCTTAAAAGGTGATAGCTGACCATCTCAACAGGGGAGAGACTATCAGGGGGGTCCCAAACAAGAACTCCACCATGCAATGATTGGACCAAATGACCCAATTAGACTTGATGTTCGTGACCTCAAGCCCCAGTAAGAAAACCAATTCCAACATGTGGCCGTGGTGGTGGGTCACAGAAGCAACTGCTTGTGTAAGGCCCAGTGATGTCATCAACTGGAAGAGATCATTATCAAATTGCAAGGATTCATCATTGATCCTGGTATTAAATCTACACTAAAGGGAGTTCAGTTCAAGAAAGAATAGCCATTAAAGTACTCTCACAGTAAACCTATCCCAGCGCAGTTTGGCTGGTAGACAAGTCCTGAATCAGTATGACTGATAAATTGATTCAGGAGCAGTGGTTACGGAAACAATCGGACTGCAGTGAAACAGATGATAAAATAAAAATTTGTTCATATGGAACATTTAAGCGATAAGACACAACAGGGTGTTAGTCATTGTGGGATTTTCCCCTACCTTGGGTGGTGTGCTAGAGGCAATGCTGAGGGCCTTAAATCACCTGACAACTGGATAAATCCCACAATAACCCACACCTTGGAGTGTCTTTTTGCAATTATAAAATTAATTCCAAATTCAAAAAGTGGAAAAAGGAGGCTAATAACATGTGACCACTCATGCTGTAAGGCCTTCAGCCGTGGTAAAGAGAGGAGGGCTGTGCTGGTAACTGGCTCAGTTTCGGGATGGGGCAGCAGGGCGGTGGGGCACTACCTGCTGGGGTGGATGGGTGGGGGTCCATTAGATCACCAGGGACAGTTCAATCTCATGCAACCAGTGGATCAGGGATGGGGAGGAACCACTAGCCACCAGGAAGATATTAGTGTTCTCATAGGGACGATGATCAAGGAAGGGGAAGGGGAAGAGGAAGGACCACTAGACCACCAGTGACATTTTTTCTTGAATATAAAGGGGATCAGGATGGGGGGTTACATTGGGAACCAGGGGACATTCTTTTTTATATTGGGCAGGTGATCAGCTGGGGGGAGGGACCACTAGTGACCAGGGAATATTTTTTTATTATGTTGGGCTAGGGATCAGGTGGGTGAAGGGACCACTAGCCATCAGGGATTAATCTTTTAATAATCAGGTTGGTGATCAGCATCACGGGGTAACATGGGTCACCACAAGGATTTACCTGTTGTGCTTAAAATTAGGCCAAGGATCAGTGGGTTTAGGGAACACTGGCCACCAGAGTCTATTCTTGTGTTTTATTGGGTCAGCAAGTGGCAGAAGGGGGTGAACTTCGGTGCAGGCTATGTAAATGGGCCCTAAATGGGCATGCAACTGGTAACATGGTGCCTTGCATGCCCAATGGACTCATTTATATGGCTCCTTTTGTGACTACAGAATAGCACCCCTGTGCTATTCCTTGTGGGGCCATACTCTTGGCTGCCTGTCAGGATAGCACTTGTGGGGTTAGTGGTAGCAGTACTGGAGTTATCACTGCCAGGACCAAGCCCTATTCACAGCTGGATAGTAGGGTTTGCTATCCAACTGTGAATATCAGTTTTGAACACCTGAGCAAATGCAAAGCGTAACGCAAAATTTTGCATTGCCTTTGTGATATTTTGTGAATTTGGCCCCATGCCTCTCTCCAGAAAGAGATCAACAACATCCACCTATACCAGACAGTGGGCAACATCTACCTATACTAGACAGTGGGCAACATCTACCTCTACTAGACAGTGGGCAATATTCTCTACTTTGTGTTCAACTAAAGACCTAAACCCAGAAGCATCCTCAATTGTAGATGTTTTACTCTTCCTGCAAAGAAGTCTCGATAAAGGGCTATCACCATCCTCTCTGCTAGTGCAGCTGGTGACCATAGGGGCAGCTCGAGGGCAAATCAAAAACATTCTGCTGGGGGTGCACCTGGACAGATTATACCTCATGAACATGGCCAACAACATTCAACCCAGGCAGAGGCATATAACCACACTATGGGTCCTGAACCTGGTGCTTAAGACAATGACAGCACCCTCCTTCGAACCACTGCCATTAGTGGAACTAAGATGGATGAACCTCAAAACCACATTCATGGGGGCAATTTGTTCAGCCAGAAGACAAACTACACGCACCCTCCTGCAGAGAGCACTACTTAGTATTTCATGAGGATAGGGTATCATTAAGATCGATACCTTTGTTCATTCTGAAAATTGCATCTGACTTCCACAGGACACAAACAATCAATATGCCGGCCACTATTTCAACATCAAACAATGAGGATAACCCATCCCTCCAGATCCTGGGCATGAAAAGGGTGGTGGCAACGTACATCAACAGAGTGGGACAATTCAGAAAATCAGACAGGTAATTTGTAATCATTCAAGGACACAGAAAGGGCTTAGTGGCATCCAAATTAACTACTGCAACATGGCTGAAATGGGCCATACAGGAGGCATACCACCAACACAAGACTTTAAAGTACACTCTACATGAGCAGTGCCCACCTCCTGAGCTGAGAGAAACCTGGCTATGGCAGAAGAGATACATGCAGCTGTAATTTAGGCATCAATACACCCATTCATGAGGCATTGCAGACTGGACAGTGCATAGAGAGCAAAAGCTAAATTTGGTTACTCTGTACTGCTGGCAGCTGTGACCCCTGACTCTGGGTTCACTCTGTCTTCCCAACCCTGAAGTGAATGGGTACTGCTTTTTAAAACTCTATCTGTAAGAACCTGTAGAGCCTTGGAGGCTACCCCCCACAATGGTAGCTTACTCACCTGGCAAATGTGATTGTGGGTGATAGTCCTCTGAGAAACTCTACAAACCACCTGTAGGAGACAACATGTGACTGGACCAGGAGACAACATCAACGATTGAACTGGCATGCTGTATGGTCCAGGAACAATTAGAATGCAAAATGGGCAGGTAATAAATCTGAGAAATGTTATCGCGACTAGGATGAAGGTTAGAGCGTTGCTGGTGGAAATCCACCCTTGATGCCAACCGCCTTAGATTGATGGACCATTATCAAGTCTATCAATCTGCAATCACTCGTAAGAAGGCAGAGTTCCTGTCCAGGGAGATTGCGGTTGCTCAAAACCGACCAGCTCAGCTGTTCCGAACGGTGGACAGGCTGTACAACCCAGCCTGTATACAAGTCCAGCAAGCTTTTTCTCAAGAAGAATGTGATGAGCTTGCTCGATTCTTTGTGACTTACGTGGCCAACATCAGGGTGGGCGCCTCCATCCAGCACACTCTATGGGTGTTGCTGTAGGTCAATGTGGGGCCACGGTTCCTCTGTTTTCTTGGAGTACCTTTGACCGGCCTGCTTTCATGAATGTCATGCAGATTATCCAGAGTGTGCACCCTACATGCTGTAGTTTGGATCCAGGACCTACTTCCCTGATTTTGGGTTGTGTTGATTCTTTTGGTCCGGTCCTAGCTCAGATAGTCTGGTGCACCTTGGAGGCAGGTGAGTTTCCAAGCTCACTGAAAGAGGCAGTGGTGACACCACTCTTGAAGAAAGCTTCTTTGGACCCAGACTGCCTTGCAAACTACAGCCCAATCTCTAACCTCCCCTTTTTAGGGAAGGTGATTGAGAAAGTAGTGGCCACGCAGCTGGAGGACCATTTGACCAGCCATGACATCTATGAACCTCTCCAGTCTGGATTTTGAAAGAAGCATAGTCCCGGGACAGTGCTGGTTCTGGTGCTCAGTGATCTCCTGATGGCTAGAGATCAGAGGAGCCATTCTAGTCTGGTCCTCCCAGATCTCTCATCAGCATTTGACACTGTGGAACATGGGGTACTGCTTGAGCATCTGAGATTCATCTGTGGACTGTCAGGTACAGTTCTCAGGTGGTTTACATCGTTCCACACGGGAAGATCTCAGACAGTGGTGTCCGGGGTTTATTCCTTGGACCCAGTTTCTCTATCATGTGGGGATCTGCAGGGTTCAGTGCTGTCCCCCATGTTGTTTGCAGTGTATATGCTGCCCCTTGGAGACATTGTAAGAAAGTATGGGCTGAGGTTTCACTGCTATGCTGATGATACCTAGCTCTGCCTTTCTTTTGCACCCGACCAGGATGGAGCTGTCTCGGTCTTTAACAGCTGCCTCACTGAAATCCAGGAGTGGATGGATGCCAACTGGTTGAAGTTGAACTCTGGTGAGATTGAGGTATTGGTTGTGGATCCGGGTTGCCGGATGGGGGGGTCGGGTGTGGGTTCGTCCTCTGTACTTTTCCTTGGGGGCATGCCACTCCTGACCTCTGAATGGGTGCAAAACCTGGGGGTAATTTTTGATGACGGGCTGACCCTGCATTTGCAGGTGTCAGCTGTCGTCAAATCCACATTTTACCATCTGAGGAATATCTCCAGGATTAAGCACCTTGTTCCATTCGGTGACCTTCCTACTCTGATCCATGCCTTGTGACCTCATGTTTAGACTATTGCAACTCCTGTACCTAGGACTACAGAGGTGGAAATCCGTCGCTTGCAGTTAGTGCAGAACACAGCAGCCCGGCTTTTGATGGGATCATCTCAGTCCTGTCATATCTCACTGGTGCTGCGTGGACTGCACTGGCTGCCTGTTTAGTGACGTATCACCTTTAAAGTCTGTTTTCTGACTTTTAAAGCCCCACACGAACTTGGCCCGGACTACCTGTAAGAGCTTCAGGTCCCTCACTGCCCTGGGTGATTACTCCACTCAGCTGAAGAGGGGTTGCTAGGGATTCCAAGGGTATGTTTGAAATCTTCTGGGGCTAGAGCATTTCTGTATGCCGCCCCTACCCTTTTGAATTCTCTACCTCATCGGTTACGTGAGTGCACAATCGTGGAAGGATTTATGCAGGCACTA
This sequence comes from Neoceratodus forsteri, assembly GCA_016271365.2. Taxonomy (NCBI): domain Eukaryota; kingdom Metazoa; phylum Chordata; order Ceratodontiformes; family Ceratodontidae; genus Neoceratodus; species Neoceratodus forsteri. The sequence goes on from CM057454.1 coordinate 737,800,568, forward strand.
AAAGCTTTTTTACAGTGCCAAGCTTTTGGTAACTAATTATTGGATGATACCAGTTTGACATTTTGTTATTGAGATGTTTGTTTTGTTTATTTTCACATTTTTAATATTGTTAAGGCGCCTTAGTTTTGAAAGGCGTTTACAAATAAAGTTTATTATTATTATTTATTATTATTATTATTATGCCTGCTTATTGGTTACAAGCCTTTCTGCCTAACCAGTTTTCTTCAGATAAACAAGCTTTGGAAGACATCAAACTGGTCTTGATTGGCACACCACAGGAGACTGGAGCTCAGATTTCAAATTTTAAAGACATAAGTGCATAACCTCATATGTAAGAACCTGGAGTGTCTCAGAGGACAAACCCCACAATCACCTTAACCAGATGAGTAACTCACTATTTTAGAACTGTATGATGTGTTTATGTCCCTTGCTTAGCTATTCCATTGTTGGCACAATGCATCTAGGTTCTAACTATAGAACTCTGTGGTTGAGAGGGATACAGACTACATCATACCATTCTGAAATGACACTTAACAGCAGAGTGTAAATTAGAAACACCAGCTGAGATCATTAATGGGCCCATATAGACGGAACAATATCAGCATTGGAACCAGTATTTAAAAACCAGCTTCTACTGGGGAAATGGCTTGCAGGTTCTGCACAGTCCTTCTTTAAAATGTTTTTTTTTAATACATATATACAGTAAATATGCTGACCATCAGTACAACATTAGTGCTACCACTCATGACAATGACATCCCGTGTTCAATAGTGAGCCTATATCATCAGAGACCAGCAGAGGGGAGAGGATTACACATCCCAGTGGTCGCTTTCCTCCTCTGGGGAGGAAGGGGGAGGGCAGTGCTCTCTGCTGCAACATCACCAAGTAGGTGACCAGCGGTTGAGATGCAGTGGGAGCAGCACATTGGGAGGGGGACACTTCCCAACACAACACAGAAGCTCGTTCAGTGTGCACATATCATGCCATCAACTCCATGAAGCGCCCAAGGGTTGGGGTGAAAAAATAGGAACAAAGCACTGGCTTTGGCAGGATAGAGACTCATGGTTCCCCATAGACCCCACACTGCCTACTGGGGCCAGGACTGTTTAACCATGCAAAGACATCTGGGGAGTACCCTTGAAGGTATATATACAGTAAATATGCTGACCATTAGTGCAACAGTAGCGCTACCACTCATGACAATGATATCCCGTCTTCAGTAGTGAGCCTATATCATCAGAGGCCAGCAGAGGGAAGAGGATTGCACATCCCAGTAGTTGCTTTCCTCCTCTGGGAAGGGAGGGGGAGGGCAGCGCTCTTTGCTGCAACATCACCACCTAGATGACCATAGGCTGAGTTGCAGTGGGAGCAGCACATTGGGAGGGATATTTCCAACACAACACTGAAGCATGCTCGGTGTGCACACATCATGCCATCAACTCCATGAAGTGCCCAAGGGTTGGGGGTGAAAAAAAGAGGAAAAAAGCACTGGCTTTGGCAGGATGAAGCTCACAGTTCCTACAGACTAACACTGCCTACTGGTCCCAGAACTGTTTAACCATGCAAAGACACCAGGAGGAGTTCCTGATGGTCCTGCACAGGGCTAAGTTGTGGAGGAACAGATAGGTCCCACAGGAAAACCTCAGAGATGGCAGGTGATGGGGTTGGAAACCACAGAGCAGAAGGGGCCAGACAGGTGCAGAAGGACAAAATATATATACAGTATAGAGTGTGTTTATATTGTATATATATATATATATATATATATATATATATATATATATATATATATATATTTAATACATGGTTGGCTCTTCCCCATAGGAGCCATTATCCTATAATTCCCTGTATACCTCTCCAATTACAGCTGTGTACCTCAGAGGTATACAGCTATAACACCAATTAAGGCTCCCATTTAAGGCTCTATGGGAAAAACATTCCCTTTATCTCAGTCCAGAAACACTCCCCCAAAACACTCAACAGCTCTTTTTCCCTACTCACCCCAGCACCCCACATAAAATCAATAGTATGCCAGCTGCAGGAACACAAAGGAACCGACCCCCACATACTTACCAGCCTCCTTTCCCTCTAAGCTATCTCTGTCTCACACACTGTTGCCATCAAGCCACTTACTCTAGTGGCTACATGGGCCCAGCAGCACATGCAGCACCCCCACTCCCTGACCACAAACCATCCTCCTAACCTCTGATGCCACTCCACACCACTGGCAATACACTGCAATCCATGACCTCACAAATGAGCTAAAGGATGCTCTGCCCAGATACGCCCCCTTTTATAGGGAAACCCTATACTATGGAAACAAGAATGGGCAAAAGAAGAGGTCCTTACAAAACGCTACCACACTGTGGAAACAGACAGGGCCACATTGTAACATGACAAACTCAGAAATGGCCCCAACCACGGCTCAGCAAAAAACCTACTTGAACCCAAACCGCAGGTAAAAGAATAGACTAGAAAAGAAAGGAATACCTGGACAAACACAACATTCAATGGCCACAGCAGCACAGCTTTAGAAAAGCTCACGGCACAACCACTGCCCTTCTTGAGTACACCGATCACATTGATAGGGCCTTCAATCCTGGCCTCATACTTGGTGCAATTTACATTGACCTAACTAAGACCTTCGACACCATTAATCACCAGCTCTTTCTGAACTCCTTCCCTGCCCTAGGCTTCTCATCCCAAGTCACTAGTTGGTTTAGAAGCTACCTTGTGGGTAGAACACAGAAAGTCAAAATTTGTGATACTCTCTCCCTTAGCCTCCTTATGCGTCCAGGGGTCCCACAAGGGTCGATTCTTGACTCCTACTATTTAGCCTCTTTATTAATAACCTTCCAAGTGCCTGTAACACTAATATGATCCTTTATGCAGATAATGCTTCCTATTCTCATGCCATGCAGACCCCTCGCTTCTTTCCAGTGACCTACAGTCCAGTTTAATTTGGTTGAGACCTGGTTTGGTCAGCATAAATTAATCATGAATTATAAAAAAATACAAAAAAAAAAGACTATGCTGTTCTCCAGCACACAAAACAAAAATAGATCAGCCAACCTAACCATTTTTAACAGTCAAAGCCAACCTCTTGAGCAATTGCAGGAATTCAAATACATTGGGATTACACTTGATAGCTCTCTTTCGTATAACCATCATGTCAACCAAATCTCTAAGGCTGTAAACTCTAGGATAGGGATCCTCTACTAATACAGGACAACTATACAGGAGGGGCAGGGTAGTCAGGAAGGGGGGAGGGATGGCAGTTTATATCAGGGAGAGAATAACTTGCACAAGGGAGGAGTCAGAGGAAAGGGAGGTGGAAGTATTATGGGTTCAGTTGAGGTCCAATAGAGGGAGAAAGGTGAGGTTGCGGGTGGTTTACAGACCACCCAGTTAGGATGAGGAGAGGGACAGGGAACTGAGCTCACAAAAAATGGAAGCTGCAAGGAAAGGAGAGGTGGTAATTGTGGGGGACTTCACCCTGCCCAAAGTGGACTGGAGCATACCATCCACAACATGTGCTAGGAGTCAGATGATCCTGGAAGGACTGCAGAGTGGGTTCCTGACTCAGGGCATCACTGAACCAACAAGAGCTGAGGCAATTCTTGATCTGCTGCTCACAAATGGGGAGCATGCACAGGAAATAGTGGTCAGGGAGCCTCTGGGTGGAAGTGACCATTGCACAGTGTGGTTCCAGTTGGATATGGGCAGGGGAACATTCCGACTAAGACCAAAATCTTGGATTTCAAGAGGGCGGACTTTAGAAAAATGAGTGAAGTGCTAAGGAGCCATCTGGCAGGCATCAAAGCAGATATGGGGGTGGACCAAAGGTGGTCCATCATTAAGGAAGAAATACTGGTTGCCACAGATGAGTGCGTTAGGCTATGGGGGGGGGAAGAACACAAGGGCCAAAGCACCCTGCTGGTCTCAGTTCTGGGGCTGCCCAGGCAGTAAGGAAAAAGGTTGGCCTATAGAAAATTCAGGAAGCCCAAGAGAGAGGTGGATAGGGAAATTACCTAAGGTTGGCTAGTAAGGTAAGTAAGGAAGTCCAGTGAGCAAAGGCACTGAAGGAGCTGCAGATAGCTGAAGGAATTAAGAAGAGGGAGAAGGCTTTCTTTTGCTACATAAGTGAGAAATGGGACAAGAAAGAAAGGATTGTTAGGCTTAAGAAAGGGATCGAGTGGGTGGAGGATAATGGGGCAAAAAGCAGAGATAAATAATGAATACTTCTGTTCCATCTTCACCAGGGAGAAGGACAGACCAGTGCCTTCATGAGGGAAAAGAGGAGCGGAACACAGATGTAGTGATAGAGGAGGATAGAGTGAAGGAGGGGCTGCTGGCATTGAAGGTGGACAAATCACCAGGCCCAGACAGAGTACATTCAAAGGTACTAAAGGAACTGGCTGAGGAGCTGGCAGGACCATTGGCAGACCTATTTAATAGTTCACTAGAGTCAAGCATGGTACCGCAGGACTAGAGAACAGCACAAGTTGTGCGCCTCCACAAAAGCGGTCCAAGGATGACCCAGGAATTACAGACCAGTCAGCCTGACTTCCACTGTGGGCAAACTCATGGAGACCATACTAAAGGAAAGATTGGTGGAATATCTAGAGGAGCATGGTCTCCAGGATGATAGACAGCATGGGTTCATGGGGGGGAAATTGCGTCAAACAAATCTGATTGATTTCTTTGACTGTGTCACTAAGACAGCAGACAGGGGCCAAGTGGTAGACATCCTCTATCTTGATTTCAGCAAGGCTTTTGACTCTGTGCCCCACAAAAGGTTGATCAGGAAGTTGGTGGATCTCGAGTTTAGAGAAAAGATGGCCAGATGGGTGGAGAACTGGCTGAGGGACAGAACCCAGAGGGTGATTATGGGGGGAGATTTATCTGGCACCAGAGAGGTAACCAGTCAGGACCTGCAGGGCTCAGTGCTGGGGCCGGTGTTGTTCAATGTCTTCATCAATGACATTGGAGATGGCATTAAGGGCAAAATGTGCCTATTCATGGATGACACCAAGCTCTGTGGGAGAGTGGACATAGCTAAAGGGATACACGACCTACAGGAAGATCTGTAAAGGATAGGAAGGGGGTCTAGGATCTGGCAGCTTGGCTTCAATGCCAAGAAATGCAAAGTTATGCATATTGGAGCCAGGAAGCCCAGTACAGAGTACTACCTGGTTGGAGTCTGAGTATCTGCATCAGAGTGGGAGAAGGACCTGGGGGTGATGATCACTAGTGACCTGAAACACTCCACACAGTGCAAGAAAGCAGCAGAAAAGGCAAACAAGATGCTGGGATGCATATCTGGGGGGCTCAGTAGTAGGAGAGAGAAGGTTATACTGCCTTTGTACAGATCACTGGTATGGCCACATCTAGAGTGTGGAGTTCAGTACTGGTGCTCAAACCTCAAAAAGGACATTAACCTGTTGGAGAAGGTCCAGAGGAGGGCTACAAAGATGATAGCCGGTCTGCAGAATAAAGCATATGAGGAGAGGTTAAGGGCACTGAACATGTACTCCCTGGAAGACAGGAGAGAGAGGGAACATGATTGGGACATTCAAGTACTTAAAAGGGATAAATAAGGTTGATAAGGAGAGTCTCTTTAAGCTGAGTGGCAACCATAACATGAGGGGGCACAGTCTTAAGCTTGAGGGTGGGAGGTTTAGGAGGGATATCAGGAAGTACTTCTTCACATAGAGGGTGGTGGAAACTTGGAATGCACTGCCAGAAGAGGTCATCTCGTTGAAGACAGTGGACAGCTTTAAGAGAGGATGGGATAGACATGGGGGAAGGTAAGGATCATGGGTAGGGAGGATGGGAGGAGTAGGGAGGGATGGCAGGGACATTAGCTCAAGCTGTGGACCCTGCAATATGAGCAGACTTGATAGATCAAATGGCCTTCTTCTGGTGGTTTCTTCATATGTTCGTATGATATCAGCACTGCCTGACCCCTGAGGCTCTGCAGTTAGCTGTAATCAGCTCAATCCTGTCTATCATAGACTATGGATTAGTCGTCTACAGATCTGCTACTGGCTGTACACTAAAAAGAATAATGATTGCACTGAAAAAGGCCTGTCGGCTTGAACAGGTGCTGAGAAAAGATCCCATATGTGCAAACTCTACAAACAGACCAACTGACTCCATCTAAAAGGTAGGATCTCCTACCAGACCTGCCTATTTGTGAAAAATATTAGCCTGCCTCCTCTCCCTGCACGATCTTTGCTTGTTGAAGCACCCAACCCACACTGCATGCGTAGCGCAACCAAACAGTTGTACCGTGTCCCATTCTGCAGGACATCCCAGGCGCAGTGCATCTTCTGCTTCAGAGCAGGAATAGCTCCTACCTGGCTAAATGGCCTCCCTTCTGAAGTTGCTGCAGAGCAAAAACATGGTCCCTACAAATTTAAACTTTGGCATTACCTCACCTCTCTTAGTAGCTGTTATAGTTCCCCTTAAGATGACACGTTGTTCCTCGGACTCTTTACATTATATTTGACCACCCTCCTCAGGGTCACACACCCTCTTTCCCCTAGTTCCCCAATTGCACACTCCTCCTATCAACCCTCCCAGAGGCTCCCTCACCCTGTTAACTCCCCTCCCCCTTTTTTCTCTTATCCTCACCCCCCCACACCCTTTCTTGTACCTCTTGCCACTACTTGTACTCATTGACAATGTCACTGCTGTGACTGCAATTTGTTGTTTATGGACTACATATCCTATTTCCTGTTTTCCTGCAATCCTACCTTATTTTATCCATTTCCTTGTCTCTCGTAAGCCTGTTATCCCCTTGTTTTTACTTTTGCTGCTTTCACTACAATGTACTGTATGACCCTGAACCTCATAAATGTATACCACCTGCACTTATGGACAATGTCACTGCTGTGATTGCTGCTTGTTGTTTTTAGATCGCATATTCTGTCTCCAATTATTCTGTAATCCTGTATCTGTACTTTCTATTTTTTGTCATGTACACCAGTTATTGTACTCTGTTTACCATTACTGTTTACACTGCAATGTTTGACACGGAACCTTTATAAATGAACCTCTGGTTCAAAGGTACTTGTAATACTAGAACTCAATGAATAAATACAAGCTACAACAACTTGTCATTTATTATACAAAGCATAGGATTATGTGTGGCATACAAGGCCATATACCCACCAACGGAGTTTAATTAGATACTAAGCCACTTGTCTTTCAGGCTTGTGGCCTTATTATTTAATAAACCCTCCCCCACTATGTATATTTCCTTGTATACCACACATACCCATCATTAGGGATGTGTGGACCGACCTGCGGAAAATCAGAACTTCTCCGGATCCAAATATGGTCTGACAGACCCAGATCAATAGGAGACGACTTCTTGATTGTACCGAATCTGGTCCATCTGCTGCAATTGGCTATTTTATTAAAAAAAAAAAAAAAAAGAGTACAGCACAGTTAAATACAGCAAGGCAATGCAGCATTCTAAAAGTAAAATGGACTTCTGCCATCCCACTCCAATGTAAGGGAAAAGCAGCAGACCCCCCATTACAGAGTTACAGTTTACTATTTCCACGGTAACCGCAGTGCCACCCTCACCCACCGCTGAACTGAGGAAATGTTTTCACCACCTTTATAACACGAAAAGAATAAGATCAACTGGTTGAATCAATGTTGTGCAATGTGCATCTGATAAAAAGCCATTTTTATTTCATCTGTGGTTCTGAAGACTGTCACAGCGCATGTGTGTGTGTGTGTGTGTGTGTGTGCACATGTTTCTGTGATGGTATTGCTTCACATACAAGTGGCCTGTATTTGAATTCCTAAAATGAAATTGTGTAAAAGTTAAGTAAAATTGACTACTTGGTGCTTGTCACTATGCTGCATGATTTAAAATCTGAAAACACTGTGCATATTAAATAAATTCATAATTACTGTCAGTTGTCTGTTTCTTCATTTTGTCTCAGCTTGTCCTCCAGCAACTTATGCCTTGCATCACACTCAGTGCTCAAGACTGAACCCCTCTAAGTTGTCCTTTGAGTCTTCACACATAGTGTTTCAATTGGCTGCTAATTCTCTAATAAAATACTTTCATACCTGCAGGTAATACACATTTTAGAAAAGCACCACTGTGTGTGAGGTTGTTGTTGGTGGGGTATGGTGGATGAATTCAGGTGAAAGAATCGCTGTCAGTGGTGGTGATTAATGGCACGAGAAACTGGTACAGTCTGCAGCCAAGACCATTTTGAATTTTTTGCATGACTTGTATTAACAAAACAGTGACTAACTCTGATATATACATTTAAAAATACTGTGTTCTATTTACAAATAGAAAATGTGTGTGTGTTAGGGGCATATTTGGTTCACTTCTATGCTCATATTTCAGCCTGTTTGTTAGATCAGAAGGAAGTCTGACACCATCAAAGTAGATCCATAAAACTAAATAAAGTAGAAAACTGATTGTTTGAAATGTTTTGGTATCAGTCGATCTGTTCAGATAACCAGGAGTTTAGTAGTTATGGGTCACATTGTATTTACTAGTAAAGTAATCTATTCAGCTGATCTTGTTAATGTGGACACGTTTCCTCAATTTTTAGTCCATATACAGTATGTGTTAATAAACAATACATTGCCATTCTCAGATACTATCTGGATTTTCTTTTTCCATGACTCTAAAAACCCCTGAAATCTCCAAAGCAGACGTTATTGTGTGGTATGGTGCAATTGTCGGCTGCTCCTGGTTTCCTCTATAGACACCAAAGCCAAACAATGGTAATTCAAAAGCAGGACTGTTTTTCACTATCTTTCTTGAGTAAGTTTAATTTTTCATTTAGAGATTGCAGAGTTCAATTTCTAGGTTACTCTCCAGTCCTAGTATTGAAGAGGAACACAGAGCTTTGGGTTGTGTGACTGACAGCCAATCATTATCTCCTATGTGAGCACATCAAAAAGCAGGATTTGAGAAGCTTTTTTTTAATCAAAATCAAATACTAAAGTTTTATTTTGCTTACTTGCTGAAGTTATAATCACCCTCCCATTTATGTGTTCAAACCAGGACAATATGTGTGTGTGTGTGTGTGTGTGTGTGTGTGTGTGTGTATATGGGCTCATGATGGCCTGCAGCATGTGTCTGTGGACAGCTAATATTCCCTGAAATACAGTAATTGACAATAAACATAAATAGTTATTTCTGTTGAATTCTTAGCCATGTTGTTATTTCCTATCAAAGTGATATGATTGCCAAGATACACTACAGAGGACTTTTTGACCATCCACCTATAGATCATGGTACAGTACAGTACATCACTGGGTTGGGGTTATATGTTCAGCTGATGCTTTAGTGCTGTATCCATCAAGTATCTAATACACTTGTAGCCTATGTGTCTATGGAGCAGTGTATACAGTCCCCACTGATATGCAAGCCACCTTTTGCCACTTTTTATTACTGAACATGTCCGTGGTTGCCTGGATCACACACACAAGTTACCTGTCCCTATAGCTGTCCTACAATGTGGCACAGTGCACAGCTATATTTCACAACATCTGTGCTAGGTGTGTGTCCCCCCTGCCTGTAATGCCACTGCACCAATTTTAGCACTTCGACATGCACATGATTCCCCATATCTGAGATCCACCTCTGCTGCATCCTACCTGCAATGCTCAGTGGTTATCCTATTCCTGTGATAGGGCCACTGTCCCGCTGCTGCATTTGCCACCATGGTTCCACTTCCTTCCATCTGTACAACAACAGGATCCGGAGTCTTGTTTTGGCTTTTGAATTCTTTCTTTATTTTAAAACCAACGCCCCTACGTTTCGCTTCTATGAGCTTGATCACGGGGTCTTTAATATATCTGTTTCAACAAAAATATATACAAATACATTTTTAGACATATTTACTCTTTCACATAGTCTATATTTCACCAATATTTTTAATTGCATGTATCTACCTTATTCAATGAAATCTTAACGCCACAGGCTCTAATATTCTTGATATAAATATTTCTTCCCCCTGACAAAAAATGTATATATACATTACTCCGTTGCTAAATAATTCCATATTCTATCAATGAATTTTTCTTTCCATGAACAAAATAACACAAAACCACCTATAAATGCACATCTTTATGGAGCCTTATTTGCCTTATTCTTGTTATATATTGATATCAATGAGATTTTTAAACATAAATAAAATAAAATAAGGCTCCCTTTACTTGTAGTTACCATGAACTTTAAACCATGCCAAAATGTAACAAAAGTGAAATATTCACTTAAAAAACCCCCTTTAGCTAGCGTACCTTGGAAAGTCTTTAAGCGTGTTGTTCTTTCAACTCTTATTGAATGGATGAGATTTTAAATCAGATCTGTAAGTTCCAAAACATCTCATTAAGTAATGTTCCCACTCGTAGCTTAGTGCCTATTCATATTATGCCTATTGCGTTTAAATTTACTTTTTAATTTTAACTCACCCTCTTCAACTCTTGCTAAATTCAGCTCGTGTTCTAATACAATAAATAACGTTGCCCAAAGTTTCCTTTTGGTCACTTAGTGCCAAAAAATATTTTCAGCCCGTAATGGCGTGTAATGCCGATTCGCTCTCTAACGCTTGTGGCTTTCCAAAGACGCTGTTCCTCTTGAACAGCTTGAGTTTCCCGCGGGAGTGACGTAGTCACTACCTGAAACTCTCGTGTCACGAGAGCATTGCCGAGCAACTAAACACACATACCCAACCAAAAGGGTATGTGTCCGGTGCCCTCAAGCTGTTCATTTTTTGGCTGGTTATTTTACTATTTTAAAACAATTCATCTTCTAGTAACTAATCCAAATGTCACTTGTAAAGGGAATATAACATGCAGATATTAAGTGTTTGTACCAGTGTTGCTTCTACCATACCGTTTATATGAACCTAAATGATTATAAACTTATGAATCCTTTAATTGTGCATATTTTATGATTATGCTACACTACAATACCATGCATACAAATTAATGTAATTTTATACTTGTTCCCATATTTTATTTATTACTTATAAAACGAATTTTCTATCAATAGACACCTATGTCTTAAGAACATTTTACATACATTTTGGGACACACCAAGGTTGTTCACATTTTCATTTTTTTAATTTTTGTTAACCAACTAGTTTGATTATTACAAAAGACATATAATATCTAATACAACAAGACCATTCACAGACCATTATTTATTTATGTTTTTTACCTTAATCATCTAATTTAAATACAGGCTTGCCAATTGTATTCTATGTTCATCCCTATCACAGGATCCAATGTTTTTAAACTAAAATCCATTTCATTTCAATTTTATCTAATAATTTTTTATAATTTCCACCTCTTAAGGGTTGCTTTACTATCTCTAGTCCCCAAAACCTAAGGGAAGCTCCTGTGTGTCCTGCCTCACAAAAATGTATTGCTACTGGTGATTTATCATTTTTGTTTCTAATAACACTTTTATGTTCCCCTATCCTTATTTTTAATGCCCTTTTGGTTTGTCCCATGTATAATTTATCACAAGGACACTGTAATACATAAATCACCCCTTCTGTGTTACAATCAATATATTCTTTGATTTGAAATTCTTCATTGTAGTGTGGATGTTTAAAAATTGATTTTTTACTAGTATTATTGCAAACTGCACATTTTCCACACTTATTCATCCCTGGTTGTAGTGGACCTAGCAAAATTGTGTTTTATTTATGTCCTCCGCTTGAACTGTGAATGCACTAATTTGTCCTTTAGATTTTAACTTTTTCGATACTATAATGGGTTTTGATTGCAATGATCTTATATTTGGGTTATCCATCACTACTAGATACCAATGTTTATTGATGATTTGCCTGATTTGTGTCATTTTATGATTATATTTTGTAGCAAATACTAGTCTATCCTTTTTAGGTCTTTGTTTTTTGATTAAAAGTTGTTCACGTGTTATTTTTTCAATTCTATCTTCTGCTTTTATTAAAATTTTTTTGGGGTATCCCCTTTCCCTAAATCTATCTAACATTTCTTGTTTATGTTCTTTATATTCTTTGGTTTCCTTACAATTTCGTTTAACTCTCACTAATTGTGAGCATGGAATACTGTTTTGTAATTTTGTTTCATGGAAACTTGCATTATGCAATAATGTATTTCTATCTGTGCTTTTTCTAAATAGTGTTGTACAAACGTGCTTTTTGATAATTGGATCTCTAAGTCTAAGAATGGTATTGCTGTTGTGTTATAATTTATTGTGAACTGTAAATTCATATCAAAATGATTCAATAATTTGTTAAATGCTTTCAATTCTTGTTCAGTTCCAGTCCAGAGGCAAAATATGTCATCTATAATCTTTTCCAAAATTTTATTTGTTTTGTAAATATTTTTTCTTCATTTAAAATATATTCTCCTTCAAATACGATCATATATGCATTTGCATAACTTGGGCCATTGTGCTCCCATAGCTGTCCCTTTTTCCTGCTGATAAAATTTGCCTTCAAATTCAAAGTAATTGTTTTGCAAAATAAATGTAGCTAATTCTTGTAACATAACTGTCCTAGGGAATTTCCTCTCTGGTCTTTTTTGCAAAATTTTTCCCATATTCCTTCCACACACAGCATGGACGTCAGATTTGAGTGGTCGAATCTAGTAGCCTTACCCTCCATCAATCCTGTCCATTGTGCCAGCTATTTGTCACAAGGGACCACTTGCAGCAAGTCTGGGACTTCTGTTGCTGCATCTGAATTGCTTTAAATGTAGTGCAGGAATCCCAGCACACCAGAGGTTGCCATAAGCAGGTATGTAGAGCTTGCGCTTATCAAAGCGGCATTTGGAAATCGAGCCCCATGAGTTGATGCGTGGGTGTGCAAGTAAATTCTATAGTTTAATGAATACCCAACTGCAGACTAGCTAAACATAATAATTTCTCTGTACATATTAAATGAATTCTACTCACACCTTACATATACTTAAATGATTATGGGCAGTTCCTATTTTATTACTTGAGATGAAACTGGACCAAAAGTGAGACCAATAGAGATTTTTATTTTTAACATCGTTTATGGAGCTCAAATATTGTACTGCAGTTCAATGTATTGTATTTTGCATTTTGGGGAGTTAAATATTTTAGAATGGCACTATTATGATTTTTCAGGGGCTGATTCTTGACCACTTTTTACAGAGGTGATTGGGAGACTTTTCATTTTGATTTTTGGAGGACACGGGTACAGTGGGGATGGATAACAAATATTTTGGGTAGCAGAACAGATCGTTTTGACTTGTCTGAATCAAAATAGTAAAAGAACACTTGTAAAGCGAACAGTTTTGTATTACTTAACACAAAAAAGCAGCAGTAAGCAAGGCTACTGGTAGTGAGGTTTCCTCTAAAGATCCGTGACATATTCACGGCAGAAGTGTGTGTGTGTGTGTGGGGGGGCGCATGCAGATGCGTCAGTCATGGTGGGTCCTGGGCATGATGGCTGAAGGGTTGCATTAAAACAGATTCTAGTGCACTATTTATTTCAAGTATTAAACATCAATGGAATCATGTTGGGATTCCTTACAAGAGCAGATGTCGACAGTGCTAATATTTATTAATCCTATGTATGTAAAATTGGACTTATTATTGTTTCTCAAAAGGAGCAATGCATACACAAAAAATGAGTGATATGTGAGTGTGACCAATTACCACCCCAATCTGGCATCATGAAATTGTAACAGACATGTTTGATTAGGTAATAGATATTCACAGCACTGCTGGTGATAAGCTGACCCTTTCAGTCAAAAGTGAACACTTTGATTTTTTTCCAGTATTATAGCAGCTGGCAGCAACAGATGCATTGAGCTTCAAAGTGCAATACAGCCACATATGTAGTCATTTTTAACTTTGATGTCTCAATTACAGCCTATTCCTTTTCTTAATTTGGGCTCTTAATATGCAAACATATGTGAGAAAGAAGCTATTGCCTCCAGCAGACTTGAATGCATGCCGCAAGGAGAAACTTTCAAGTCCCGTCTGAGTGTGTGTGTGTGTGTGTGTGTGTAAGGGTGTGTGTGTTAGGTGGAGTACTTGGGACAAAGACACCATCCAGACACAATAATCAACACGTGCTCATATAGATGGCAATGCATGTTAATAAAAGCAACATTCTTTTTTTCCCTTTTTTCCAGTGCTTTCAAGGTCTTTACAAAAAATACAGATTACAATTCATTACCATCTCCTTTAAAATGATTGCGCTTGCACCACACACAGACTTACATGACAGCGGCTTATCTCTGCCACCTGATTAGCTGTATTTTGGTCAGGTGGCATAGAGGTATATAAGGCTGTGTGTGGTGGGAATTACTCAGTGTGTGGCTAACTGCGTATGAGAAATATACAGACTTAGAGACACAGCTTTGAGCTTTGTTTATTCTCAGCTTACCTTCAGCAAAGTCATCCGGTGTGTGATTTACTTCTGTTTAAAAATAAAACACTGAATAACAACTAAAATGAAAAAAAGAGGGACATAAAAGACACACAAAAAAAAAAGATCAACCTGCCTGTTGGGGCTGGGGAAGCTTTGAGTACTTGTCACTTACAATGAGCAGCCTGACTCTTATCTCCTCGTGGTTATCAAGCCTTGTCTGCTCTACTCTTTCTGTGATTGTCAACTAAAGCCTACAAACTAGTGCAAGTGCCAGAATTGTATTAAAAAAAAACAAGCAGGCTACCTAGAAAAGAACAAATGGGGAACAGGAGAGAGAGAAAAAAGCAGATCATTCACCATCAACCTGGCAGGTTGGAATTTGGAAGCGTTGAGTGTCACCACTGCTCACTCAATGCATGAGTCTATCTCTCCCGTGTTTCTTTTCAAGTTAGCATTGCTTTTTGCTTCATTTAAAGCCTGAAAACTGCAGCAGACACCTTAATTAAAAAAAGGAACAGTCAGAATCAGTTAGTTTATCCCCTCCCAATTCTCCTGTGTGTCTGAAGTGACTGGGTACTGTACTTTGTCTTGCCTGGCAGGCATTTATAATAAAAAAAACTTTTCTGTATACCGTACAGTAGTTGCATCTCACACTTGCCAGTTTGCCTGTTTGAGACCACTACCAGCTATTGCTGTGATTACGGTTTACTGCTCATACCATTGCTTCGGGCTCATTGTCAAATTAAAAAAAAAATACGTAAAGGAAAAAGCATTTTTTTGTCTCATTAAAAAAAATCTAGCTACAGTTGTGGAATGGGGAGTGTGGTTGTGAGGCCGAGCCTGTACTGAGTGGGTAGAGGTACCTGGGAACAACTGCGAGGACTACATACATACATCTGCGGTATTGCAACAGTTGAGAAATATTTCCTTGTGTGTAATAAAAAAAAAACTAGCTATTGTGCTGGAAGGGGGAATGCGACTGTGAGGCCGAGCCTGTATTGAATGGGCAGAGGAACTTGGGAACAACTGAGAGGACTAAATAAAAAGATAATAACTACAGGAAAAACAGTTATGTGTGCCATTTAAAAAAAATAAACCT
Organism: Neoceratodus forsteri; assembly: GCA_016271365.2. Lineage (NCBI taxonomy): Eukaryota > Metazoa > Chordata > Ceratodontiformes > Ceratodontidae > Neoceratodus > Neoceratodus forsteri. Next base: position 737,816,066 of record CM057454.1, read on the forward strand.
AGCTATTGTGGTGGAAGAGGGGCACTGGATGTGAGGCTGAGCCTGTACTAGTGGGCTGAGGAACTTGGGAACAACTGAGTGGACTAAATAAAAAGAAAACACATACTGGAAAAAGCATTTTTGAGTATAATTAAAAAAAACTGGAAATGTTCACCAGTCAGTGCAAGTCGGAGGATGAAATGGGGAAACATATGGCACAAACTGCACTGCACAGTCTAACTGGTAAAAGACCAGTTGCAGGGACTTCATCCAGTAGCAGTAGTGGCTCTTCTACAATGCTGTCCAAACAGACAGGAAAGGCCAAAACTACCTTAATTAAAACTAAACGAGTAGTCGGCACCACAAGGAGTGGCAAGCCAAGATATGGTATCCATTTGTACCATAGTACCAGAACAGATTTAAATGAAACAGAGGTGGAGAAATTCAGCTCTGATGAGAGTAATGATTATGAAATGGAGGCTGTAGACAAGGAGGGAGAAAATCAGAACAAATGGAAAGCCAGAATGAGGTAGAGGTGGCAGTTGCATGGACGCAGGACGAATGTGATGATATGTACTTGGATGAGATGGGCAGTTTGGGCATGAACAGTGTGGTGCAGTGCAAGAGAAACAGGATGAGGAGGCAGTGCATTCAGATTTGGGTTCTGTTACTGGCCTGAAGGACCTGTTGGATGATGATAATGGTGAAACAGAAAAAGACCATGATGAGCAGCTTCCCAGTGTTGAGAAAGAACTACACAGTAGAAGTGACAAAGGAGGACAGTATAGCATGCCTGGTAATGAAACAAAAAAGGTGACATCTTATGTGTGGTCTTACTTTTCTCTGGCTGCCAATAATGAGTTACGAGCAGTGTGCTCTATATGTAAAAAGACCATCAGCAGAGGGAGCAAAAAAGGTGCTTTGGGTACCTCAGCATTAAAAAGACATTTAGAGGGATGTCACCCATTACGTCTCAGGCGTGATTTTTTTGTTAGAGAGAAAGAAGACAACATGAAGGCAGAGTTAAGACAGACTACACCTGCTGCACCTGTTATAACAAGTGATAGCAGCAGCCCTGCTGCTTCAGTTCTACTGTCAACTCCTTCTCAGTCTTCTTCTAGAATAAGAACTACAGACAGTCCCCTTTCGCCCTTCTCATCATCCAGCACTCCTAATGTTGGCCATCTGAAAGCTTCAACTGCTGGAAGACAGCTCATGATTTCAGAAATAATTGAACGTAAAGCTAAGTACCAGCGTAGTCACCTCCTGAGGCAATTGCTATAACAAAACTAATTTCAGAGCTGATAGCACTGGACTTACAGCCTTACAGAACTGTGGAGCGTGTAGGATTCAAAAGGCTTTTGAATCACCTGTCACCAAGGTACAATATTCCATCCAGGAAATATTTCTCAACTTTTGCAGTACCGCAGATGTATTATTTAGTAAGTGCTAAACTGAAAAATGCTTTAAAAGATGCAGTTGCTGGGGTTGTCCATCTGACTACTGACATATGGACAAGCTGCCAGCCAGAACCATTTATGTCACTGACTGCGCATTGGGTATCGTTTACTCCCTGTAGCAACACTGACAATTCCCCTCTGAAACTGGCTTCCCTTCACATCCAGTATATCCCACAGGATCACACGTCTTCCAGCATCCTGAATGAGCTCAATAGAGAGATACAGTACTGGCTTATATCACAAGGGCTTTCTGTAGGTTTCATTGTGACTGACAATGGCTTAAACATAAAGAAAGCATTGTCTGATGTGGGCTTTGTCCACATTCAATGTTTTGCACACTGCCTAATTTTGATTGTGCATGCATTTATGGAAGAGGAGAAAGATGTAAAGGCTCTCACATATTTGGCCAAAAGAGTATGCACACATTTCAGCAAAGCACGTCAACATCTTTGGACCATACAAGAAGAACATGGGCTGCCTCCTAATACACTCATCCAGGATGTTGCAATGAGGTGGAAGATTGCTGGAGCAAAAAAAGGCTATAAAACAGTATACACTAGAGAATAGCATAGGGAATGCTGATGTGTACATCACTCCTCAGCAGTGGGCTGTTTTAGAACTTCTCATCAAGATACTGTAACCTTTTGAGCAAATTACTAGGGAAGTGAGTTCCAACAGTGCCACACTCAGCCAAATAATTCCATTGATCAAGATTCTTAGATTTCAGCTGAATGCAATCAGGGATGAGTTGGAAGGTACAAGAAGCCAGTTTCAGATGGGAGAGTCTAGTGCAACTGAAAGGGACTTGCTATCCAGAATAAAAAAAAGATGTAGTGCACAGAATGATCAAAAAAAGTCAGAGATGATGAGAAACTGAAATGCTCATGGCATAATATTACATTATTGCAACATTACTAGATCCACGGTACAAGATGAAACACCTCTCACAGTATGACCCAAATGTGTTCCAAAACTGCAGAGAGAAAATCATTCAAGAAGTAGATTTGCTTTTGAAAAAAAAAAACATGACAACAGATGCAGTCCTCTCATCCATTCCCCCTGCACCTTCACAGCTCTCTCTTCTCAGCCAGGCTACAAAACAGTCAGCTGCTGCCATTTGTTCTACACCCAGCAGTCATCTTTGGGGTCACTTGGATGCAGTCATCCTTGAAAAACCAGCCCTTCCTTCTCCATATGTCACTGCTTCTGCCCAGGCCATGGTTGACTGCTATTTAGCAGAAAAAGGTATCGAATGGAATGAACATCCCATTAAATACTGGCAAAGCAAGGAGCCTGTATGGCCTACACTTTTGCAGGTAGCCTTGAAGTATATGGTCTGTCCCCCAACCAGCGCATTTTCAGAGCTACTTTTTAGCTGTGCAGGAAATGTGGTAACAGATACACGATCTGGCTACTATCAAAAAATGTTGAAAAGTTAAAATTTTTAAAAGTAAACCTTCCATTGACTGGTTACACCTATGACCCGGAGGCAGCAAATACATTTCACAGTGACCTCAAAGATGACTACTTGGAAGACTCGAAAGATCACCATTTTTTCAGAAAAATAAATCAGTGCTCCAGTAAGCCCATATGTGGCCTACACAATTTTCGTACGTGATGGCACAATGTTTTCAGCATGTCCTAACAACTTTGTTAATTTTTACATTGCCTGAACCCGATGGCATACTTTTCACAGCATGTCCTAATGGACTTGTGTGATTTTTGGACTGCCTGAACCTGATGGCACTCTTTTCGCAGCATGTCCTAATAGACGTGCATAATTTTTGGAGTGCCAGAAGTTGAGACTGATGGCACAATGTTTTCAGCATGTCTTCCTCACATGCTTTGCTAATTTTTGGATTGCCTGAACCTGATGGCACACTTTTCACAGCATGTGCTAATGGACTTGTGTAATTTTTGGACTGCCTGAACCTGATGGCACACTTTTCGCATCTTGTCCTAATAGACTTCTCTTATTTTTTGACCACCTGAAGTTGGGACTGATGGCACAATGTTTTCAGCATGTCTTCCTCACGTGCTTTGCTAATTTTTGGATTGCCTGAACCTGATGGCACACTTTTCGCAGCGTGTTCTAATGGACTTGTATAATTTTTGGACTGCCTGAACCTGATGGTACACTTTTCGTATCACGTCCTAATAGACTTCTCTAATTTTTGGACCACCTGAAGTTGGAACTGATGGCACAATCAACATGTCTTCCTCACGTGCTTTGCTAATTTTTGGATTGCCTGAATCTGATGCCACTCTTTTCACAACATGTCCTAACGGACTTGTGCAATTTTGGGACTGCTTGAAGTTGAGACTGATGGCACACTGTTTTCAGTATGCCCTAATTTTGGATTGCCTGAACAGGATGGTACACTTTATTCAGCATGTACTAATGGACTTGTCTAATTTTTTCATTTTTGGATTTCCTGAATGTAGGTCTCTGTCCACTCAGTACAGGCTCAGTGTCACAGCCACACTCCCCCTTCCACTACAGTAGCTAGGTCTCTGGACTACTAAGGACATACAGTTATTTTTATTTTTTTTGGTAGGGGTCTCCTAAATGTGTCATCAATTTGGGAGTGTGGGTGGGTGGAGGGAACCCCATACCAAAGAAAATAACTGCATGACTCTCAGTTGAGCAGAGAAGGAACAGGTGCAACAACAACAAACTGATATCCATTAGGAGGAAGTAGGCTGTTGGTTAACTAAAATCTGCAACTTATCCAATAGGTAGGGAAATGGGCAGACTGAGTGGGCCAAGTGGTCCTTATCTGCCATCAAATTCTATGTGTGTTTCAATGATACGTCCATTGTATAGTGTGTACTACTAAATGGGAATGGAATTCATCCTCTGAGGTCAGGCAGGTCAGTTTACAGTTGTAGCACTAGTACTACTGACTCTGAGACAGGAAACAGACAGAGGTCATCTGCATGACTGCCATATTCAATTGACTAGCACATCAGTACTATAAGCTCACAGCTTTCAGATCCTGAAATGTTGATTGCAATTTATGTATGTGTCACAGATCTCAGTGTCATTTTATGCAATTAAATAGCAGATTTGCAATGTTTATCACATTTTACTAAAGGTTCTGATTCGAATCAGAACTAATCAGAACTTATCAGGACTTTGGCCTGGATCCTGATCCTGATAATAAGGGTCAGGACCTTTTCGGGTCCGCCCAACCCTACCCATCATACTGTATATTCTCTCTCTCTGTCTATATATATATATATATATATATATATATATATATATATATATATGTGTATTCTACAGGAGCTGTCGTGCCTGTATATTAGGATTGAGTAAGCATTTTAATGTTAAACCCTGACTTCTGCATCTTGATAACTCTGCCTCTATTCAACTGATTTAATTGACATTTGAAAGACACAGAGTTGTTGTCAGCATCTCTAGATCCTAAAAAATCTGTAGCAATTGGTTTATCAGGGACAAAGTTACAGAGGTACAAAAAACATGAAAATTACATTAAAGGGATGCTGTCAACCCCTTAGGCCTCAAAGGGTTTCTAGGTTAAAAAACACATTTTATGAGTGTTCACATTCTGCAGAGATTACTGATATAGCGGGCTGTTTTATTACAATTCCTCATTTCATTTTAAAAGGCAAAAACACAAGGCAGCGCTGGTTAAAGACAGTTTCAAAGATTGTCAACCTGTCTATTAACTCAGAAAAAATTTGCTGCACAAAATATTGCCCAGGGACTCCCACCTTACCTTAGGTGTTCACCATAGCCTGTGGAAGTAATTTGAGCACATCAGCAGGTCTCTAGCTCTGTGGGAGAGTCAGTAATAATCATCAACAGAAAGCTTAGCCCTTTGATCACCTCAGAGAGTGAGAGGGAATGGCAACCGCAACACCACAGTTGTCCCCAACAGGAGATATGGACCTGACAGAGGTAAAAACTATGCCGCAGGTGTTAATCCAAGATATTCCTCACATTAGAAGTGACATCAAGGATTAAATGAAAGAATGGAAGCACTTGAGATCAGGGTGGCAGATAAGACACTAAAAATGTAGCCAGGGTGGATGCATAACCATCTGCCCAGGAGGATAGGTGCAATTCCTAATGCAACAGGTGATCCAGGTGTGGGAACAAATAAACGATCTAGAAAACCGTGGTCAGGAAAGTTACATTTGCATAGTAGGGATGCCAGAAGGAACCGAGGACAAACATATGTGTGCCTTTTTACAGTCTGTTCCCCATAGAATGCTGGACTTCTATTGAGATACCCCACTGAAGATTGAGAGGGCCTGCTTTCGTTGGGCCCCCTGTCCTGGCAGAGAAGCACTCCCTCATCCTATCCTGGCCTATATTCTGTGATTGATGGAAAAAGAACAAATTCTTTGGATAGCCAGAGAGAGATAGAGAGGCATGCTCACATGGAACGGACACTGTATTCACATTTTCAAGGATTCCTGCAAGGACCTTGTGGACTATTGCAAGGCATATGGCCCAGTCAAGAGGGAATTTACCTCCCAGAACAAACCATGCTCCCTCCGACACTCAGCCATGCTACAGATCCAATCTGAAGGAAAGTGGCACTCCTTTTACAATCCTCAAGAGGCATCCAATTTTGTGAAGCAGATGGCTAGGATCAGTCATAGGAAGAATTCATCCAGACAGCACATTGTACCTGCACAAGTTAAGTAAAGTGGTGTCGGAGACAAAGGAGAGGATAAACAGTAGCACCAGGTGATTTCTGTAGCTTCTCAGGATAGGGGTCTCAGAGAAAGCTGGCAGGTGGTCAAGCCAAAAGGACCCAGAGCAAGGGGCAGAGATTGCAACCCCAGAGAGGAAGGTCCAGAACAACAGGACTGGTCCAGAAGTTGTGATTCCTGGCATTCTACTCTGGAATCCAGCCCCCACTTCTCCAAAGTCAAAGCTTCATTGGGAATTGGGGGTCCACCTGGAGTGATGCAGGCCTATACTGGTGTGATGGTCCGCATCTGTCCAGGAGGGGAACCAGGATCCTAGGTGATAGGTTTAAATGCTTCATTGGCAAGCATTTAAACTAGCCAAGGGGGGAGGTACTGAAAAGGAGTAGGGAAATTCTAGCCCCCCCCCCAAAACCAGGGTAGTAAGTGAGGTAAACACCAAGATAGAAATATCGATAGGGAGAAGGGCAGTGGTAAATGGAGAAAATGACATAGGCAGTAAGGACAGGGATGGGGCAAAAAGGGGTAAGGCCATCAAGAAATGGAGGGCAATAAGTACCAATGCCCATAGTCTGGGCAACAATCTCCCTGAACTGGTGGCCTTGATGGAAGAGGGATGCCTGGATATAGTCACAGAAATATGGTACACAGAGAACCATGACTGAGATGATAACATAACATGGTACACAACCTACAGGAGAGACAGGGAGGGAAGAGGAGGGGATGAGTTGCTTTTCATGTGAAGGGATAAAAGCAACAGAACAAAAGAGTAAACAGGGAGGAGAGGAGGCACTGTGGGTCACCTTAGAGACTGAAAAGGGCACTTCAATCTGCACAGGGGTTGTATACAGACCCCCATGTCAGGGGAAGGGAATGGACAAGGATATGATAGAAGGCATTATTAGGATAGCAGAGAAAGGGGAGATACTGTTGGTGGGGGACCTGAATATGCCAGATGTTAATTGGAGCACCTTTGCTGCAGCCACATCCAAGAGCAGGGCCATTCACGATGCCCTACAGGTGGCATGCCTCAGACAGCTAGTTTTGGAACCCAGTCATGAGGGAGCAATCTTAGACCTCATACTCTCAAATAAGGACAGTGAGAGGATCTCAGATCTAGAAGTGGATAGCCATCTGGGAACAAGGGGCCACCAAACAATGTGGTTCATGATAAACTCAGCTACAGAGTCAAGTCATACAAAAGTGAGGGTACTGGACTTCAGGAGGGCTGACTTTGGCAAGATGGGAGAGTGCCTTAGAAAAGCACTAGCAAACAGGCTAGAAGGAAGGGTGGAGCAACAATGGGGAAACATCAAAACTGCCAACACAGAGGCACCAAGCCTTTGTGTGAAGCAAATAAACAAATCAAAATGAAAGAAAAAGCCACTATGGTTCTCAAAAGACGTGGCGGGGAAGGTTAGGGAGAAAAAGATAGCATTTAGGAAGTATAAGGAAACACAGAAGGAGCAGGACAGAGAACTGTACCAGTTAAGGCAGAAGGAAACAGGGAGTGAAGTCAGAATAGCAAAGGCCCAAACTGAGGAAAAGATAGCCAACTTGGTTAAGAAGGGGGATAAAACCTTTATAGGTACATCAGGGAGCGAAAGACAAAGGAAGGATAATGAGGCTGAATAGAATGGACAGTGGGTGGGCAGAGAGGGACAGTGAAAAAGCAGGAATACTGAACGAATACTTCTGCTCAGTATTCACAAAAGAGGAAGAGGGGGAGGTGCCTAATCCAATTAACAGAAGCACTCTGGATAGGGGAGTCGATCCCAGTCCTTTCACAGAAGAAAGGGTTCTGAAAGAACTCCTAAAACTGAAGGTGGACAAAGCAATGGGGCCTGATGGCATTCACTCCAGAATTCTAAAAGAATTAAGGGGAGAACTAGTGACACCACTGACTACCCTTTTTAACAAATCATGGGAGGATGGTGTGGTACCTGAGGACTGGAGCAAGGTGAATGTGATTCCCCTTCACAAAAGTGAGAGCAAGATAGAGGCAGGAAATTACAGACCTGTCAGTTTGACCTCAGTGGTAGGGAAAGTGATGGAATCACTTCTGAAGGAAAGAATTGTTGAGTATCTAGAGGCCAGTATGGCACAGGACCCAAGGCAGCATGGGTTCACAGCTGGAAGGTCATGTCAGATGAATCTAATTGATTTCTTTGACTGGGTGACCAAAGTAGTCGACCAGGAAGGGGCTGTGGACATGGCCTACATAGACTTTAGCAAGCCATTTGACACAGTCCCACACAAAAGATTAATAATCAAATTAACCAGCCAGGGAGTGTGTCCCAGGGTGGTAGCCTAGGTAAAACACTGGCTGGACAACAGGACACAGAAGGTAATTGCAAATGGAGTCCACTCTGAAGAAAGAGGGGTTACTAGTGGGGTACCACAGGGTTCAGTACTGGGGCCAGTCCTTTTTAATGACTTTATAAGTGACATTGTAGAGGGACTGGAAGGAAAAGTATGCCTCTTTGCAGATGATACAAAGATCTGCAACAGGGTTGATACACAAGGAGGCATGGAAAGGATGAGAAGGGACTTGGCAAGGTTGGAGGAATGGTGAGAAGTATGGCAGCTTGGATTCAATGCAAAGAAGTGCAAAATACAGTAGTGCACCTGGGGAACAAAAATCCAGGGGAAGATTACACAATGGGGGGGAAGTAGTAACAACAACAAAAATGGAAAGGGACCCAGGAGTAATCATATCAGATGACCTTAAGGTTAGCAAGCAATGTGAGAAGGCAATAGGGAGGGCTGGGGGGATACTGGGATGTATAGGGAGAGGCATCACCAGCAGAAAACAGGAAGTTGTTATCCCTCTCTACAGACAGTTGGTGAGACCCCATCTGAGTACTGCATCCAGTTCTGGAGACCCCATCTCTGCAGAGACATAGACAGGATGGAGGCAGTCCAGAGGAGGGCAACTAAATGGTGCAGGGTCTGCAAGAGAAGCCACAAGGTGAGACTAAAGGAGCTTAATATGTATACCCTTGAGGAAAGGAGGGAGAGGAGGATATGATAGAAACTTTTAAGTACCTCAGTGGAATCAACAAAGTCCAAGAGGGTAGAATTTTCAGAAAAGAGATGTGCAAGGACAAGGGACACAATTTGAAGATAGAGGGGAATGACTTAGATGTGAGGAAGTATTTTTCACAGAAAGGGTGGTACAGGCATGGAACAGCCTTTCTAAGGAGGTTGTGGGTCTAAAACTGTGGAGAATTCAAGAATGCATGAGACAGACATAAGGCAATTCTTGTGGGGGTAGGAAGAAATAGGCTGTTGGTTAACTCATTCGCCCCAGATGGCTATTTTGAATAAGGTTAAGCATAGAACATTTCTGACTCACATGTGAGTTCTGGGGCTGAAATGGATTAACTAGGATCTGCAGCTTATCCTATAGGTAGAGAAATGGGCAGACTAAGTGGGCCAAGTGGCCCTTATCTGCTGTCAAAGTCTATGTTTCTAAAGCCCCCAGCAAAGTGCCCAGAAAACCGATACAGGCTCAGAAGTGCCATCTGAATTATCTTCCATTTCAGTCTCCCCCCCCCCCCGACCGTAAAGGCATATATTTGTTTGTTAAAGGGATCCCTGTCTCTTGTGGCTGTTTCTCCTTACTTGTTTTGGTCAAAACAATTTGAAAAGAAGTCCTTGCCTGTTGGGGGGGAGGAGGAGGTGGCATCTCCACTGTGGATACAGTCATACAAGGGCTCATACTGGATGATGGCGAAGACAACTTAGAGATGGACTTTGCATTTGCAACACCACATGAGGAGGAAATGTCTTTACATCCAAGCTGGGCCAGCATAGTAGAGAATGTCAAACTGAGAGACACTAAGAAGATGCTGCCCGCTACAATATCCCCACCATCCAAAACAGTGGAACCCTGAACTGAATTGTCAGACCTGATGGACTAATGTAATGTAATGTATCTTTTTCATACAGGTTTTGTTTCTCCTGTTTTTCAACTAACCTCCTCCAAAACAAAAGGTTTTATTTCCCTCATCCCACATCTAAAGCAATGGCAGCATGGGACCAGAAGCACTCCACATAAGAACTTCGCTTTCAGGGTCTTTGCTGTTCGGTAGGTACTGTTTGAGATGTGGTGATGGTGGCATGATGGGGGGATCATGTTAAGTTTCTTAAATTGTGGGATAATGCATGGGGTGGGAAAGTACAGGACTGGTCAAAAGTGAGGGCAGGCATTGGTAACCAACAGCTTGTAAGTATGCCTTGTGAGTCTAACTTGTCTGCCTACAGTTTCACAAGGTGACAAGGTGATTCTTTCCCTTTTACATGCCACTGTAATGTGCTGCTGGGTGTGGCTAGTTTGCACATTCATGTGAGTTAACAGTCCTTCTTTGTGGTGCTCCCTCATGAATGGATGAGAGTCAGTCATGCAGTCAGAAATAGAAATTACTGCTTACTCACTCTGTGCTACGGTGTTCGGGGGGGGCTTGATTCTTGAAACTGTCACCTCGGAGGGTTATTGGCACTTTAGATGGAGGATGACTGGCTCTGGCTCATTTATTCAGGAGGGGGTTATTAAAGCTAGATTTGTGCAGGTTGATGTCTTGGGTTTTGTTCATTTCTCCACATCAGAAGGGCTATTTCTCTCCCATCTCAACCCATACTGGTCACTGGCAGCAGGCAGTCATCCAAAATTAAAAGCAACAGCTTCACTTTTGGCTACCTCCACTGTGAAGGTGGGAGCCATTTGAGATGGGGTGATGGGGAACCATGGGTGGGAGCCTCTATCCTTTATTCTTCAGAAGTCTGGGCTAATGTACTAGGTTTGACAGCCTGGTGAATAGATTTAATGGGTCTATGTGATAATGGTGAATGCCTAAAGGTGATCTCTGTTATTTCACAGTCAAAGTGCGGAAAAGCTTTTTGGCACTTTGACAACCCCGATGCACAGGACAACAGCGCCAGGAGATATTTTTAATGCTTTCTTGGGGGGGCTGCACCTCACACCCCCTCCTTAAGGATTCTCAACTCCAGGGGGTGCATGTTGGGGGCTGAAAGCATTAAAAAATAAAAGTTCAGGCCAGGCAATAAAATCGCACCAGCTCCCAGACCCGAACCTGGTACTTCAGCCACCCCAGCCAGTAGTTAACCCCTGACACCAGAACGCAGGTCGGCCATCCACTGCAGCGCCACCCCCACAGCCTCTCTCCGTCCCTCCCAGCCCATGCTCGCTCCCACCCCCATGCACGGGTTTCCCAGTTCGCCCACCCTCATCTGGTTCGCACTACCCTCATATTGCCGTGAGGGATTGCGCTGGAAGGTGTCACCGCTACGGATGGTGCCCTTCCTATGCACCCACCTCACAGGTTACGGATTTAACATAGGCTGGAATTGGTGATCCACAGTATGGAACTGATGGTTTGTGGAATGGAGCTTCAGCTGACTTACTACCAAAGAAGGTGAGCGTGATCATGCAATACAAAGCCTAGCATTAAAAAAATAAATGAACTAAAAATAGAAAACAAAAATCCTGACATTGAAAAAATGAGGCAGAGGCAGAGTGTGTGTGTGTGTGTGTCTGACACAGACAGGAGTCAGGCTGAATAAAATTGCTGGCCAGTTATTATATAAAATAAAAGATTGGTAATGTGTACTGAATTTAATGCATACCTTTGGTGTGGGATGCTTTAATAAACCCCAAGGGTGTGCATCCCACAACTCGGGTGTGCATTAAATTCTTGTATCACACACTTCCCCATCCTTTATTCTATATATAATAACTGGTGACCCTCTTTATGAACCACTTTTTGGTTGATGTCAAACATCATAATAACTGGCTGTGACTTCACACCCAGTTATTATGGCATTTCTGCAGATGCACTCTAAAAGTCATTATACAATGGGCACAAAAAAATAGACAGAATCCTGCAATTTGATTGGCTGGCTGGCACCTTTTCAGCATTGTAAATCCTCCAGTGTACCCACTGGAAAAGGTGCCAGTTGCCAGTAAGCCACAGCAATGACTCCCCCAAAATCATTTCAACCTCTGCGAACTCAACATTGGCAAAGACAGCACATGGTAAGAATCTCATCAGTAACTACTCCCTCCCCAAGCCCGCTGATAAAAAAACAAAAAATGTCCCACACTTAAATGTTTTTGCAACATAGACTCTGTACCTGTAAGTTGATGTTTTCGTGCAACATGAAAGCTCCTGATAGTTCAGCTTTCACTTTAACTGCCGCTCGAAATTCTCAAGCCCCCCCCCCGCCCACATCGCTGCTCTCACACTTCACCACTTCATCTGGAAACTGCTCAAAGACCTCTATCTCCCACCTCCCTATTCTCCCCAAGTACCTTTCATATCCAGCAGCAAACTGATTCTCTCTCTCACCTCCCTCCTTTGACCACTGTCTCCCCAATTCACCCAACATTCTCAAATTAAAAACTCCGACTCACACGCATTCCTTGTTTGTGACCCAAGAACTGAACCCGGAAATAACCACACTCATGTACAGCATCCCATTACCGCTTTCAACACGCTCTCACACTCTGTTTCCACTCAAACACAGCAAGAGTGTTTTTTTCTTTTTATTACAAAAATACAACTAACAAGCATGACGGCTGTCCCAAATCAAAACATGGGCCTCCAACTTGCCAACCATTGTAACAGCCCTCACAATCAAGCACAACCCTAGCGAATCAAGGATTATTTTTTGCCACGCATTAATAAACACACTAAAAATAAATAAAAACACACAAACAAGGTTTTTTGTTTGTTTGTTTGTTTTTTTAGTGTCTCACAAAAAAGGGACCATTGCATAATAGCAATTTGTCCCTCAGGGTGTGGTATACTGATGGGCTTAACTGTACTGGTGTGGTTTGGTCTTATTGCGCCTCATGACCGAATCCACACCTGCCATGGTAAATCCTCTGGCATACCTACACCCTGGAGGGATAAATTGCTTAACTCTCTGCTAGCTGAAAGTGAAAGCACAAGCTGATCTTGGTGCTGTCAAACCAGCTGTCTAGCAGATTCTAAGTTTTTCAACAGCTTCTGAATGTTTCCATGGAAACCGCACTACTATACCATGAGTCAAACTGCCACTGTGAATGGAAAAAAAAAGGAAACTGAACTGTTTTTTTTAAATTAGACTGTATTACTTTTGATTTTTCACTAATCCCTTGTTACATGACTGAGTTCTCGAGTTCACAGCATTCCTGCACAGTGCAATTGTGTAGTCAAACTGATCCAATAACAACACAAAGTAAGACAGAAAGTGTATTTTTAAAGATAGCTATTTGTTATACAGTAAATGGTTATTTATCAGACTTTGCAATTGTTCAGTGCACACAGAGTTTAACCCCCTAATTGAATCTCTGAATTGTTTGAACTTTTTCTATTTATTTAACATCAGTATATACAGTATATGGGGCTGTTTTATGCACTTATTTCATATTTCTTTCACCAGTTAGTATAAAACATAACACATAGGAAATCTGGGAGATTATAAGGTTGTTTTACACACCCTCAGTGTGTGATGACCTCATAAACCTCAGGTGTGTAAAAAAAACTCATAGCACACAGATGCCTATAGACAGTAACTGCTTCATCCTTAGATACTTAGAGAAATATACCCAGGTTAGAAAACAAAAGCTCTTTGTAGCCTTTATTGATTATACTGCAGCATCTGATTTTATTCCATGGTCTTCATTTTCACAGCAAATGTATAACTGGGAATTAAATGTACTGAATTTCTATTATAAAAGTCTTTACTCTTCTACCTGGGCCATGGTTAGATTGGTCCAAGGAACCGCTATCCTGTACATTTTCAACTAACAAAACTGTAAGGCAGGAATGTTTATTTGCCCCAACTCTCTTTAATATCTACATTAATCAAATTCTTGTAAATCTTTCACGAGTAGTATCAGACTGCCAAAGTGGGCATGCTCAAAATCACTGCCCTTGCTTACACAGATGATTTGGCAATTTTCTCTTTAGTCAAATCATGGCTACTAAAAAAATTTAACTTTCTGTTTGCAGAATTTCAGAAATTATCCTAAAAAATGAACTCTCAAAGAAGTCAGAGTCTCGGTTTTGGTTCTAATAATAATCATTCTAAATGGAGGGTTGGGGATATGACACAGTACTTAGTTGCTAAATACACTTACTTGTGAGAGGATTTTACTGCAAATAGTGGTAATTGTGTCAAACCCCTGTTACAAGTTTTGTCTTCTAAACTTAATGCCCTTGACTCAAGTGAATATCCCTATTCCTTGAAAGAGGCAGTGGTGACACCCTTGTTGAAGAAAGCTTCTTTGGACCCAGACTGTCTTGCCAGCTACAGGCCTATCTCGAACCTCCCTTTTGTGGGGAAGGTGATCGAGAAAGTAGTGGCGGCCCAGTTGGAGTACCACTTGACCATCCATAGCATTTATGAACCTCTCCAATCAGTTTTTTGAAAGAAGCATAGTACCGAGACTGCGCTGGTTCGGGTGCTCAATGATCTCCTCATGGCAAGAGACCAGAGAAAACGGTCCATTTTGGTACTATTAGATCTGTCATCAGCGTTTGACACCATTGACCATGGGGTTCTACTTGAGCACCTGAGATGTATTTGTGGGCTTTCTGGGATGGTTCTCAGATGATTCACTTCATACCTCACCGGAAGAACTCAGAGGGTGGTTTCATGTTTTTTTTCCTCTGATCCCATCTCTCTGTTTTGTGGAGTTCCTCAGGGCTCCATACTGTCTACCATGTTGTTTGTGGTGTACATGATTCCCCTCGAGACATTGTGAGATGGTATGGGCTGAGGTTTCATTGTTATGCCGATGATACCCAGCTATACCTGTCCTTTGCACCCGGCCAGGAAGGAGCTATCTCGATATTTAACAGTTGCCTCAATGAAATCCAGGATTGGATGAGGTCCAGTTGGCTGCAGTTGAACTCTGGGAAGACAGAGGTGTTGGTTTTGGATTCAGATTGCCGGATAGGGGGACCTGCGGCCGGCTCCCCATCTGGACTGTTTTTTGAGGATGTCAAGCTACAGGTCTCTGAATGGATGCGAGATCTGGGGTGATATTAGATGTGGGGCTGACTCTTCAGTCCCAGGTGTCAGCGGTGGTTAAGTCATCTTTCTACCATCTAAGAAACATTGCCAGGATCAAGCACCTTGTTCCATCCGGTGATCTGCCAACTTTAATCCATGCCTTTGTGACCTCACGCCTAGTCTATTGCAACTCACTTTACTTTGGGCTTCCGGGGGTTGATATCCACCACTTGCAGCTGGTGCAGAATTCCGCAGCATGGATGTTGGTGGGTACTTCTAGATCTTCTCACATTACACCGGTACTGTGGGATCTGCACTGGCTTCCAGTTCAGTGGCGGATCACCTTCAAAGTCAGATTACTGACTTTAAAGCCCTGCATGATCTTGGCCCTGATTACCTGATAGAACTCCTGATTCCTTACCACCCTGTGAGATCTCTCCACTCAGCCAACGAGGGGTTGCTAGAGATTCCAAGGGTGGTTTTAATTCTGCTGGGCCGTGCTTTTATGTTTATGCCCTTCCTTTGGAATTCTACCCTATCGGATTAGGGAGTGCATGACTGTGGGAGTTTTAAACAAGCTTTGAAATCTTTCCTTTGGGAAAAGCCTATGGTTGTATTGTTTTCTGATTTGATTCTGTTTGGTTTTATGATGCTAATTTTTGTATTTTTATCTTATTGTATTGCACCTTGAAACTTGAAAGGCAAACAACAAATAAAGTCTGTTATTATTATTATTATTATTATTATTATTATTATTATTATTATTATTTTACTATTACTATTCCGGTCTGAAATTTGGGGACCTTATAAGACTAATGAACATGAAAACACCTCTCTTCAGCTTCTTAGAGCCACCTTGGATTTTTTTTTTTGCTATACTTTTTATCTCCTCTGTGGCTGGGGCTTGTTACCAATGGTTCCCCCCAGTCCGGCCCGACCTTCAGCCCCTGATCTTGCCCCATATCCCCAAGCTTTACCCTTTACCTCTGTCCTGCACAATGATCTGCCACGGTGGGTACTCAACCACCGCCATGGGATCCGGGGGGGTCAAGTCAGGGGAGCATCCATGGAAGCCTATGTGCTACTTGTCCAGCCATCAGGCAGCACGCCGAGGTTATTTTTCCTTTTTCTCCCTATACATTTTGTGGCATGCACCATGCTGATGGACCAGAGCGCGCACGCTACCACACGCACTCCTGTCCCAGCCGCCTGCCACATCACGTCCCTCCAGTTCTGCCCATGACCTGCCATAGTCCCCAGCCACCGCTAGAAGCCACCAGACCACTGAGGCATCTCACCCCCCTCCCTGGAGAAGGAGAGCAGTCCTACGGATGCTCTATCCTTCTCCTCCCCTGCTGACCCCCGATGACCCAGGATCATTCCCAAACCCGGGTCGCCGGCGGAGCGCGAGGTGTGGCATCCAGTGCCTCAACCCTCAGCGCCACCAAGCCGGCTACCTTGAATTTTAATAAATCCACTTCATCTCCATATATTAGGGCAGAGTTAGGGCTTGATAGTTCTAAAGGTTTAGTGGATTCATCTGTTTTGAACTTCTGGATTACAATAACAAGGACACCTGATCATAGTATTGTGAAAGTTTGTCTTATTGAAAAGGAAAAATTGGAAGCCCTTGGCTGTAAATTCTCTGGTTGAATAATGTTTCAGCACTTTTAAGTGACTATCAATTGAATTAACTGGAGAACTATTTATTTGTTTAGTTTGTATTGACCAGGTAAGTGCACTAGGCAAACAAATGCATATGTTCAGGCATGACCCGGGAGAGTACGTTATTGAAAACATTACAAAGAAATGGTACAGGGTAATGACAATTCAGACAAGGCAAGTCAGTATACAATAAAGCATAAGTGGATGAACAGCATATAAAACATTAAATCATAAACAAAACTGTGAAAAGCTTCTACAAATCCATGGGAAACAGGGAAAGATAATATACATAACAAAGATAAGCAGCCAAGGTCTAAATGTACAAACTGAGTTAGCTACCATGATTAAGCAGGTAAGAATTCAATGTCCAGAAATGGTTCAGGACCAATCAATTGTCCCTTAATGCAATGAAGATGGTCTCCATGTGTTTCAGCACTCAGCAGAGCCTGTCTAGACTCCCTTCAATCCCCTCCTTCCTCGCCCTTAATGGAGGACAAATTGATGACTTTCCCTTATTCAAGTACCTCGGTGTTTGGCTTGACCACCACCTTGGTTTTCTCAGCACATACTGTAGATGCTATGTACAAAAACTCTACCTAAGCATGGTGCCCTATATAGAAACAACAGATGTATCCCTATATCTGCTCACCGAGCCATCATCACAAAGATGATACTACCCATATTTGGATATGGCGACATAGTCTATGGTGCCACTGCAAAATCCAACTTGGCCAGACTGGATCCCCTCTTTTACTCCTTTTGTTGATTTGCCTTGGCCTGTCCATCCCATTCACCACTTTTTCCTGTACACTTTCCTATCCCTTCCTTCCTTGACTGATCGCTGCCTCACCCACTGTGCATCCTTTATTTCTAAATTCTGGTTACCTTCGCTTCCTTTGTACCTTGGCTCTTCTCTCCCCTACACCCCTCCATGTACTTTCTACATAACTCAGGTTTTGCTCCCATCTTATAAAACCCTGACTGGCCAATCTGGTTTCTCTTTCCACGTTCCAAATCTCTGGAACTCCCTCCCACTTCCAATTTGCTCTGCCCCTCCAAATGCTCTCTGTTCCCTCTACTCCAAGGCCATGCTGCCCAATCTTGCAAATGCCCTTCACCCTATACCCTACATTCACTCTAAGTCCACCCTGCTGCTTCACTTTTCACCTCCCTACATAAAATCCACCTCCCCTTCTTCTTCCTCTCTCCCCCTTTTCCTTCGACTCTCTCCAACCTCTCTTTCACTCACTCCAATCTCCTTTATACTCCTAGTCCCCTTCCACTCCCTAATCCTATCCTCAACACTACACCCCTTCCACCACCCTCACATGTAATGCTATTTGTTCTGCCTCCATCTCCCTATTTCTCTGCCCTACTCAGACCTTTGTCCTCCTCTCACTCTTCCTTCCTTTTATTAGTCACCCGATACTCTATCTGATATGTCAGATGTTACAGTCTTATGAGTGCCTGGTTACCTCTCTTTCTGTTTGTTTTAATCCTGCATTATTATCACTTGTCTTGTTAATGTATATTATTGTACATATAGTATATTATTGTACCACTGTGCTTCTAAATGTTGTATCTCATCCCTTCCTTCCCTCAGAAAACATCTGGAAATGAGCCTCATGGCTCAGTATTTCTTTCCTGGTAAATCTCTTTTAAATAAATAAATAAATAATGATCACCTAATATTTAAGACAGATTAATGTGAATCAGAGGTAGGAACACTTAGACACATTGAATAGGAGTTCACAGTACCCTCTGTGAAATGAGGATTATGAAGGACTTTGTTGAATCTCTGATGGAATGGAATATGATGGAATGCAGAATATGCAGAAGAGGATTCCCCAGTCCTGGTTTAAGTTTGGAGATTTTGAACAGGGCATTTATGCCACACCTCAGGGGATACATACTGTGTGCAGGACTAAGGAGAGAGAGACAAAGATTAGAGGAATATGATTTTGATGCAGGCCATAGATGATGCTCCCTAGCGAGAGGTCACAAGCCTGGGATGGGGGAAGCCAGCTGAGCTTGTCTTAGAGGGAGCAGTGGTATGCTTTTTTATGTGATGCCAGGGTAAATCAACAAATGTTACTGTATGCTACATCCCAATTTGAGAGAGTGGTTTTAGAGGAGGATATAAAGACAGGAGTACCATGGAGGAAATTAACTAGAAGCATTTCTTTAGCAATAGCTAGCCTGGCTTGTGGGTTCAGATTACAGTCAACTTTGTTGGAGACACCAAGCATGGATATTACAGATTTGCAGGTACCCATCACATGCACTGAGAAATCTAGTGAGGGGGTGAAAGGTGGTGCTTAGATAAGTAAATGAGGTGACCATGGGGACTGAAGTTCCATCTTGGTAGGCAACATATAGGAGGCTGGTCACTGTCTCAATCTGGGAGCATCCCAAAAATTATAGACTGAGTTTTGGGCACGTTAAGGATCAACTTGTTACAGGATAGCCAGTCATGGACTGACCAGCAGTCAGAAGTAAGATGCTGATTAATATAGGAAATGTCTTTAGAGCTAGTGTAATAGATCAAATAGTTTGCATATAGTATAGCAGAGAAGTGTGAAATGTATTATGATCTGATTTATGTGCAAAGCAAATAATGGGGGCCAGGACAGACCTTTGTGGGAGACTCCAATGAGTGTTGGGGCAGGTTCAGACTGGGATGATCCAAATTTAACTCTCTGCAATCTATTGGCTAGTTAATTACTGAACCATAGGAATGTGGTGAGATATATCCAAATCTCCAAGTTTTTCACAGAGAAGAGGTGGTCATCAAGGTTGAAAGCCTTTGTTAGTCAATAAAGACAGTTCCTGTGAGGCAACCACATCCAAGTCTGAGATTATATGGTTTGTGAGAGAGAGCAGGCAGTACTAGTGCAATGACCCTTATGAAAGCACAGAAACATAACAACATAGAAGGTGATGGCAGATAAGGATCATGTGTCCCACCTAGTATGCCCTTTTTTCCTACCTAATGCAGGGTTTTAAATAATTGATTAGCAGTTTTTTTCTTGGGACAATGCTAACTGTACAGAAAGTATTTATATAGGTTTTCTAGAAGTGTTATGTTTGTTAAACACAGTGAGGCAAGTGCTATGCATTTTCACAATGTTTTAGCACTTTTATGGGCAAAACGCTGATCAATTTTTGGAGTTAAATAAATCCCTGTAATGCAATACCACAGACCCTAGTTGATCTGTGGCTTAATCCTTCTTCCCTATTACAAGAGTACTTTTTTGTCTGCCCCATGCATTTTTGCATTCCCCTACCATCTTTACTCCTACCACCTCCACAGGGAGGCTGTTCCAAGCCTCCACTACTCTTTCTATATAAAAGTACTTCCATATATTGCCCCTGAGCCTATCCCCTATTAGCCTCATATCATGCCCCCTAGTTCTTGTACACCTTCTTTTCTGAAAGATGTTACCCTCCTGTACCTTGTTTTACACCTGAGGTACTTGAATGTCTCTATTATATCTCCTCTCTCTCCTCTCCTCCAGGGAATACATTTTGAGGTCCTCTAGTCTTTCCTCATATGACTTTTGGTGCTGTCTTTGCACCATTTGTTTTGCCCGTCTCTGGACTGCTTCTATGTTGTCTATGTCCTTCTGGAGGTGCAGCTTTCAGAACTGGACACAGTACTTCGGATGAGGTCTCACTAGTAATCTGTACAGTGGCATAACCACCTTCTGTTTTCTGCTGGTGATACCTCTCCCTATGCACCCTAGCATCCCACTGACTCTCCCCACAACCTTCTCACAATGTTTGGTTACCTTTAGGTCATCAGATATGATTACCCACAGGTCCCTTTCTTGATTGGTGGTCACCAGTACCTCTCCCCCCATCTTGTACTCCTCCCTTGGATCTTTGTGCCCCAAACGCATGATTTTGCACTTCTTTGCATTGAATCTTAGCTGACACACTCCCAAACACTCCTGAAGCATGTTTAGGTCCTTTCTAATCCCCTCCCCCAGAGTGTCGACCCTGTTGCAGATCTTAGTGTTGTCTGCAAAGAGGCATACCTTCCCTCCAGCACCTCTGCAATGTCACTTATGAATACATTAAAGAGGACTGGCCTCAGCATGGATCCCTGTGGCATCCTACTGGTCACCCTCTCCTAGGATTAAATGCCATTTACCACCACCTTCTGTGTCCTGTCACTGAACCAGTTTCTGACCCAGCTTACCACCTTGAGGCCCACTCCCAGGCTGCCCAACTTATTTACCAACCTCCTATGTGGAGTGGTGTTGAAGGCCTTACTGAAATCTAGGTAGGCCACATCTGCCACCCCTCCCTGATCTACCTCCCTGGTCACCCAGTCAAAGAAATCTATCAGATTTGTTTGACAAGACCTTCCCGCTGTGAATCCATGCTACCTAGGATTCTGTGCTCTGTTGGATACAAGAAATATCACAATCCTTTTTAGCAGTGACTCCATTAATTTCCCCACCACTGAGGTCTGGCTGACTGGCCTGTAGTTACCAACCTCCTCCCTGTTCCCACTTTTGTGGAGTTTTACCCTTATCCAGTCCCCTGGAACCACCCCGTATCAACTTTTTTTTCAATTCAAACTTTATTAACACATTTTCCACAACAAAAGAGGCAGTTAACATGGAAAATAAAACAAGAATACAGCAACTTATTCTGCTAAAACTGCCCCTCCCTCCCTTCCCCACACAGCAGTAATGTGCCACTTTGCAACATAGGTTCAAAACATTATACATGAGTATACAGGGCAACCTATCTGAAACAATACTTATGTCTGGGTAACTAGTATTAAGGAGTGAAGGATCCCATATTTGAGTGTAGACAGGTATTCTATTGTGAAGGCTGGCAACAGCTTTTTCTGGTACGCAGGTTAGCTAGGATTTAATTCATCCATTCCTGTAATGTCAGAGTAGTCTTATCTTTCCAATGGCATAAAATAAGCTTCTTGACAGATAGTGCTATCATAGAAATATGAAACCTTCTTACTTTGACCCTGATGGAGGACAGGTCCCCTAGAAGACAAATTTCAGGTGTGAAACACTCCTGCAGACAAAGGGACATTTTGGGCAAGATCAGAATATATGGAAGAGTGTTCTCTCCTGGGAACATCTAACACATATATTTGAGTCAAGGAAACCCCATTTCTTTAACTTAACCGGAGTATAATACATGTTGTGTAAGATATGATATTGCATAAGGCACAATCTATCTTGGGACACAAATTTATGGCAGGACCTCCACAAGGCCTGCCAGTTGGGGGAATATTGGGGAAATACAGAGCTCCAGAACCCCGATGGTCCAAAAGAGTCCCCGTATCTTCTGTGAAACAAATCTTGATATAATTTGGAGACGACTCCCGAGGACCCAAGTAGAGAGGAAAATTCTGGTATCAGTTCCCCAACTGTTTGGCTAGGAGGATATCGCCCATCACTGTTGTAAGTAAGTGCCTTAACTGCACTGCTTTGAAATGTGAGTATGCCAGAATACTAAATTTCTGAACAAGATCACCTGTTGACAACCACTTCCCCTCATCATCCAAGAAGGAAGATACTGTCCCATCGCCCAAATAGGGCAACCAAGTGCGGGGAATCTGCTGTTTGTTCATAGTGAAGGATGGGGAGTTCCAAATGGATTGGGCCAAGTCTAACTGGGGGATATAGCGCAAAAAGGAGCAAAGCTGCACGTATACCTTTAGGGAAGTCATAAAAGTGGGACACTTCTCGGCACCATGCACCTTGGACATTTTTACATAGAACAAAGTTAAGGGATCCATATTCATAGACCGGATTAAATCCAACTCTATTCTAAGCCATGTCGGCCGTAAATTTTCAGGGCCCGGACATACCCGTTTCAGACATTTTGCCAGGTGGCTAGCCCAATAATATACAGCCAAATGAGGAATCCGCAATCCCCCATCAGATTTTGAGGCAGCCAATTTATAATAAGCCAGTCGGGAGTGTGTGTCGGACCAAATAAACTTGGTAAAAATGTTGTGCAGTTTCTTAAACCAGGATAATGGAATAAATGTATTTAGGAGAGATAGAGGGTAAAAGATACTTGGAAAGATATTCATCTTGATTATGTTAATCCGGCCCCATAATGAAATTGGGAGTTTAGACCATCTGTCAAGATCCTGAATTATAAGCTGGGAGAGGGGCTCCAGATTTTCCTTGAACCATACAGAGGGATTGCGAGTTAGTTTGATGCCCAGATATTTTAGTGTCCTAGGAGCCCAACATAAACTTAAGGGGTGATATCAGTCTTGAATATCTTGTGATTTAGGGGAAGAAGGAGGATTTATTAGCATTTAGTTTATAGTTTGAGAGGCACTGAATTTAGAAATTTCACCCAGCAAAGCCGGAACAGAGGATGCTGGGTGGGATAAGTATAGAAGGAGATCATCCGCGTATGCAGTAATCTTAACCTTATGATGCCCCACCCGGATGCCCTGTATTCCCGCATTGTTGAGAATATTTTGAATAAGAGGTTCCAGATACAGGTTAAATAGAAGGGGAGAAAGGGGACAACCCTGTCTAGTACCTGAATGTAATAAGAAAGACTTGGAAAATGCACCATTTCCTGATATCTTTGCTGAGGGGGGTTTGTATAAAGCACAAATCCAGGATATAAAAACAGAAGGCAACTGGAAGGCCTTAAGGTCTTGGAACAAAAAGTTCCAGTTCACATGATCAAATGCCTTCTTGGCATCTAGGGAGACCAGCCCAGCAGGAAACGCAGCATCCCTGGAGGCCGAGAAGACATGAGAAAGGGTGTGCAGATTATCTGAGGACGAACGTCCCTTCATGAATCCAACCTGGGCCACACCTATTAGGTCAGGAAGGACCACAGTTAACCTGTCAGCTAATATCTTCGAGAGGATTTTGATGTCCTGATTTAAAAGAGATATGGGCCTGTAGCTTTGAACTAACTCGGGATCCTTATCTGGTTTAGGGAGAAGGACAATCAGGGCTTCAAACAGGTAGGGGTCTGCCTCTACCCCAGATAAAATATACTGAAATAGCCGAAAAAGCACTGGCAGTAGAAGTTCCCGAAAAACTTTGTAAAATAAAGAGGAGAACCCATCCGGGCCTGGGACCTTGTCCAAAGGCAGTGCTCCTATAACCTCTGAGATCTCCTCCTGAAATATAGGAGAAGCCAGAAAACACTTGTGTTGCTTTGTTAGGGAGGGCAGATAGGAATCCCTTAAATACTCATCTAGAATCTCTGGACAAGGAGGGCTCTCCATGTCCCTATATAATTGTTCATAATATAGAGTAAACTCTTGCACTATCTCAGAAGGGGATACTCTCAGGGACCCGTCTGACAGTGCCCAAATTGGGGGGATAAATCTTGCAAATTCCTGTTGTTTTAAACGCAATGCAAGTAAACGCCCCGCTTTCTCTCCCTGGTCCATATAACTGGTTCTGGTTCGGATTATAGCTAACTCTGCCTTTTCCCTTAACAGATCTAGATATCTATCTTTGGCCACCAGAAGCATCTTACTGTCCTCACTGGGAGTACTGACAGAGAGATTAGCTTCAAGGGACCGAATTTGGGACAATAATGATAGTAGCTCTTCCTCCTGTGCCCTTTTCCTTTTCGACGCTAAACTGATAAGAACTCCCTCATGCAAGCTTTTAAAGGCACCCCATAAAATGTCTGGCTTTGCACTATCTAAAGGGTTACATAAGAAGAAGAACTCAATTTGTTCTCTTATAAGCTTACAATACTTGGCATCCTTTAGGAGCTGTTCGTTGAGCTTCCACCTGGTCTCCCTTCTGGGTGAGTTGAGAAATGCCAAATTACATACCACAAGAGAGTGGTCGGAAATAGGGCCAGGCTGGATTGAGGCAGACATAACCCCGGGCAAGAGACCCTGAGAGATAAATACGTAGTCGATGTGAGACTGCGAACCGTGCACCATCGAGTTAAAGGTAAACTCCTTGGAATTAGGATGCAACACACGCCAAATATCACAGAGCCCACATTGATCTACCAAATACTTAAGTGCCCTTTGCCCCGGGGACAGCCCCCTCAGTTCACTACCTGACCTATCCAGGTTAGAGTCTATGACCTGATTAGAATCACCCCCTATAATGATCATGATGGGAAGCATTGGGAGAATAATAGTTATCAGCCTCATGAAGAAACTCGGGTGGTCAATATTAGGCCCATAGATACTGCAAAGTAAAGTGGTACTGACCAGAGAGTGCCTTTAACTAGGACAAACCTGCCCCCGGATCTTTGATAACCTGCGTGGAGATGAAGGGAATGCCTCTATTAATAATTAACATGACCCCACAGCTATTGGTGGAACCCGAAGCATTATAAACCTGACCCACTTGTTGTCTCCTTAGTTGTAAAGCTTCAGATTCTAGTAAATGGGATTCCTGCAAAAACGTTGTCTGAGAACGCAATAGACTTAAATGTCTGAGCACCTGATATTGTTTGGATTTTTTCCTGATCCCCTTTACATTCCAGGTTGCAAAAACTACATCATTAGCCATCCAAATAAGGTTAAAGAGCTTAGTTTTAACAGCCCTGTACAAGAACATCGAGAAATATTCAACCAGATTCCAAGTGTTACTGCTGTATACTCCTCCCCCTCCCCCATCCCATCCATGATTACCCCAAACCCTTCCTCCCGTAAAGTCACCCCTTTCATTTGACATGCAACGAACCAGTCCTATAACCCTAAACCCCACCCACCCACCCAACTGTCACAAGCAATGTTTAGCACAGCACTGCTTCCTTTCCTTACTCCCCAGCCTCCCGAGATAACCCCCTGCCACAAACAAGAGTAACAGTCCTCTCATGCAAATAAATGCCCTTAGGTCCAGAAGTCAAAGAAAAGGGATTAAACTGCTTTAGCAACCCCTAGTGGCTTAAAAAGAGGTGCTGGACCGCGAACCCAACGATCTTAATTGAAAGGGAATAATAATAAAAGTGAGATAAAGCGCCTGAAAAACTTAAACAGGCACCCAGAAACCCCAGGAATGAACAAGGAGATAGGTCTCCTGTGACCCTATGAAAGAGATCCATGCCAAACAACAAACCGGACGGGAAGTCGTGTAGAAGGGAAATTGACCCTTCTAACCTGGATTCTGTGGCCTGCTTAACAAGAGGACACCAAGCGCTTTAAACCCTGCTCATTAAATGTTAAGTCGGGCATCATTACATCGGCTCCTTGTCAGCCCGAACACCCAGGAACACAAAATAGGGGCTTTCCGTGTCCCAGAAAGAGAGAGCATAACCAAAAGGAAGTTATCCCCTCATTACCACCATCGTTGAACTGGCATTCCCGTGCGCTGAGCTCCCCCTAGTGGATACTAAACAACCGTACCTGCGTATTCACCTGAAAGTTAGGGACTGGTACAGTACAGCACCAAAATTAAGTCACTCTTAGAATGAGATATTGCTCCTTAGCAATTTAGGGCATTCCTCCCTTCATTAATAAAGGCCTGCTCATCCCGCTAAAGTAGAATATGAAAAACACCTTTCCTCTAACAAGTAAAATAAACATTCCTACAAAACATTAATCAAGATTATAGGCTCATTTTTAACATTAGCGCGTGAGTGTCCCATGAGAATTGACACAGTTAAGTAATAAGTAGGTCCAGTTAGATAACCGGAGTTTCCAGAGGCAAACCATCGCTATGAGCTTCTTGAAGATTTGAGTAGCTAACAGTCTCTACTTAACAGCACGAGACTCCCCTCGCCAAAGGAGTAGAACTTCTCATGGATCCCGAAACAAATCAGGCAAGGCGAGCTTAAGACCGGAGAGAGTTGATTCTGGGTCGTCATAGGTGAGCCAGGATCCGTTCACTAACACCTGTAGCCTGGCTGGGTACCCCATCCTGAACTTGAACTCCGCAGCAATAATCTTAGACACAATGGAGTGAAATGCTGTACGTTTCAGCCTGACCGATCCTGGCAAATCTTGTGCAATTCTCAGCTTGGAGTTCTCCCAGCAGACCTCCTGTAGAGCTCTCACTTTTACCAGGAAATGTTGCCTCTCTAAGAAATTTAGGAAGTGGCAAATAATGGGACGAGGGGCAGCCCCGGTGGTGGTTTCGGCTGCAATGATCTATGCTCTCGTTCAATAGTGTATGCAGGGCCGAAGGAAGAGGGACCAGCAACCTGTTCCACCAGCTTCTGCATAAAACTACAGTGTTCTGGCCCTCTTCCCTTCAGGTAGCCCTAAGTTAACCACTTTGTTTCTGCAGCTGTGGGCCTCAAGGTCTTCTAACTTTGCCTCCACTCAAGAGAGCTTCTGCCTAATCACCGCTAGCCCAGGGTCCACCATGTCTAAGCGATGCTCAAGGGAGACAATATGAGCAGTGTTATCCGAGGCCATCATCGAGACCTCATCCAATTTTTTAAATAGAGCTTTCAGGTCGGTCTCCATCTCTTTCACCTCCTCTCAAAAAGGTTTAAATTCTTCCAGGAACCTGTTTAAGGTTAGAGGTTCCTGCTCCATTGCTTGACTGAGGTGATCGGGTCTATCAGGCCCACTCGAGGCCCAGGATTTCTTTGGGGCCTTCTCAGGGATGACTGGAGGAGTATGCTTTTGCGGTGCTTTCTTCATGTAAGCCTCCATCAGTGCCCAAATCTTGCTCGTCCGAGGCTTTGGAGTTTTAGAAGGTGGGATCAGTAGAGAACAGATAGTTTTTGGCAGTTTCAATATTAGAAAAAAACTATTATAAAATCGGGAGGCTGGAGCTACGCAGAGGAGCTTCTGCTCAGCACTCTGCATCACGTGGTCTCCATCAATTTGTTAAATAGGGCTGTTAGTGATGCTGACAGCATCTCTCTAAGTTCTTTTAAGATGTTGGGATGTATTCCATCCAGCCCCATAGCCTTGTCCCCTTTCAGATTCTTAAGCTCCTTTAGGACTCTTCCCTCTGTAAATGGGCTGGTGTCCACCTCGCTCCCATTGGTGATCCTATTGCACAATAGTGGTCCTTCTCCTTCCCCCTTCTTCTGTGTATACTGAACAAAAATATTTGTTCAGGATTGTTGCTTTTTCTAGGTCCTCCCATGCACATGCCCCTCCTTCCCTTTTTAACATCACAGTCCCATCCCTGGTCTTCTTTCTTTCACTAATGTACCTGAAAAAGGCCTTGTCTCCCTTCTGAATTGTCTGGGCTATTTTTAACTTCATTTGCACCTCTGTACTCCTGACTGCTTTCCCTGCCTCTCTTCTTTTCCAGATAATAATTGTTGAGTGTCCTTGATAAGATGGTAAATATGTGACCTCAGCTAGAACTGAACATCTGACCCTCTGCTTGTAAAGCTAAAACACATCCAGTATGCCACCTGAGGAGCTTAGTCAGTGCAGTATGTCACCTGAGGAAATCATGTTGCAAGGGCAAGAGAAAGTCATGGGCAGTAAGATAGGTAGTGAGCTTGGAGGAAACAATTTTCTCTAAGATTTTTTCTAGCAATGGGAGCATGGCTATGGGCCTGAAATTATTTATCAGTGTTTGATCTCCTTTTTCAAATATGGGTACAGCAACAGAAATTTTCCAGAGATCAGGCACCACACCAGAGGACAAGGATAAATTAATAAGTTTGGTAATTTGTGGAACGTGTTCAAAAGCTGCAAGCGTAATAAGGTAGGGTAGAGTTCAATGCCATCAAAACCTGCAGATTTCGAGACAGGAACCTGCAAAAGAAATTTACAAACCTCAGGGATGCCAACCCTCTTAAAATGCAAAGATGAACATCCAGTGGGTGGGGGGTATGAGACAAAGAGTTATTGTTAGGAAAAGGTACAGCTACAGCTTGGGAGTCCTTAGCATACACAGAGAGGTCAGTGAAGAAATTATTGAAGGCACTGGCTATGGTGCTATTACTCATTCAAGTGACACCATTAAGGATCATTTCAAAAGGGAAGTGACCACTAGTTTTGAACAACATATGTTTGACCTGTCACCAAAAAAGCCTAGGGTTGTGAGCAGTGGAATTGAAAAGCTGCTTACAATGGCCCCTTTTATTTAACCTAGTAGCTCTTTTGCACTCATTTTGGCATTCCCTATATACTGTAAATCACAGTCCATGTTTTGTCCCCTCCATAAGCTTGGAGATGAGGGGTTTGTCAAGGCATTTAGCTATGGGCCCCTCTTCCCCTTCTCTGTGTAACAGTGGCACATTTATTTTGTAAGCCAGAGAAGCAGAGGAAAAAATGATACCAATATATTGATATGTGTGGCTTCACATAGATAGAACCAATCAGTTTGGCGCATTGATGTCATAAAAAGTTCAGAGTCCAAACTAGAAAAATTACAAAATTGAATAATTCTAGGAAATGGCTTGATCAGCTTAGCATGCCATGTTTAAAAACAGGATAGTGATTGCTTATAGTGTCAGAGAGTACTACTGAGCATTAGAAATGCAGCGAAGTTCCACTACGTTTGCGAATTTTCAGCATAGTTGCAAAATTTGCATCCACGAATCAATTTGCGAAATTGCTGCTGTCACTGAAAATTTGCCATTTGTAACTTTGCCTTGCTTTTCGGGTTTTTTAAGTGTAAATTGCACTTAAAACACCCCCAAAGCAAGAAGAAGTTACATATCCCAAATCCTTGGTGTCTAGTGGTCCCGCCCCCTGCTGATCACCAACTGCATCATTCACCACCCGCAACCCCCACCACCACCACAGATTGCTGGCAGTCAGCCACAATGTAAAAATATATTTTTTATTAAATCCTAATTCTGGTATCAGTGGACCCCACTACCTACTACCACCAATTGTAGGCCACAGTTGAAATAATAAGTACACCGGCCACACACACACACATTATGATCCTGATATAATGTAAAAATATAAATAATTTTTTAATTCAATTTCTGGTATCTAGTGGACCCCACACCCCATTAGGGTGCCCTACCAAACCAGACCACTCCCCATCCCACTGTTGCCATGGTAGGCCACTCGGCACAGCTCCTTCCATTTGCTCTCCATTAGCAGCTATCTGAGTTTTAATGAATGAGGGCATGCTTGTACAAGCACATGCTCATTCATTAAGAGCTCAGTCAGGCTGCCAGCCATGGAGGTGAGTGGAGGTTGTGCTGGTGGCCCTCTCGGATCAGGATGGGGAGCTGGGTGGTGGTGGGCCACCCTGATTGGGGTGGTCCACTAGACACCAGGGATTGAATTAAAAAAATGTATTTATAATTTACATTGTGGCTGACTGGTAAACAATCAGCGGGATGTGCAG
The DNA here is from genome assembly GCA_016271365.2 of Neoceratodus forsteri. Taxonomy (NCBI): domain Eukaryota; kingdom Metazoa; phylum Chordata; order Ceratodontiformes; family Ceratodontidae; genus Neoceratodus; species Neoceratodus forsteri. The sequence continues at coordinate 737,846,115 of CM057454.1, forward strand.
GCCGGGATTGATTTTCATGATTTCAACTGAGCCCTATAATTGGCAGGGGATGGGGAGACCACTAGACACCTGGGACTTAATTGAAAATTTTTTTTTACATCGTGACCAACTGGCCAGAGATTGGCGGGGGAGGTGATTGGTTAGCTGGCAATCAGCAGTGGCGGGACCACTAGACACAAGGCATTTTATATATATTTTTTTATATGTGGGTAAAGTTCAGTGTAAAAGTGTGGCATTTCACCCATGAAATTCCACACTTCACATTTCATCTGGCACTCTGCAAATTTGTGAATTTCATGAATTGCGCTCACAGATTGAGCAATCCACAAAATATTTTGCAGAGTGAAGTTTTCAAACCGCACATCTCTACTGAACATTTAATCCTCTCAGTGCTTCTGGGTCACCCTGAAAACAGGCACCTGTGCCTAGTGGGCCTTACCCAGTTACCAAAAGAATAAAACAAATAAATAAACAAAATAAAAGGTCAGGGAGTGAGTGGCCAATCAATAAGGGTAACAATGTTTCTATAGTTGAATCTCCTGGTGAGATCAGAGATTAGATGGGTCAGGTTAGGTTTGCTAAGGGTATTGGCCACAGATTTGCTGCAGTCAAAGAGTAGGTGTTAAGCAAAATGTTGTGATTAGTCTCAAATATAGACTTTACATTAAAAATAAGATTGTAGGTGTCACATTAAAAATAAGATTATAGGTGTCAATCAATCAAAGGACTTGGCTGCAATTTTGAATTCCAAATTTCCCCTTGGTGCTCTAAAAATGATGTTTGGTTCAGGTATAGGCAGTACATTGATTATATTCAAGTTTCAAGTTTATTGATTCGAAAACAACCTTTGAGCTGGAAGCTCGTTTGCAAATACAGTAAAATAGCAGTATCACAAGAATCAATTGCAAGGTCACTTGGCAAGGTTCTAAACAATAATTTCACTCAGTTACAGACTTTGGAGTTGTTTATACATACCAGTATAAAGAGCGGATACATAATATTTATAGAGTTTAGACTACTATATGATCTTAATTAAAGAAGAATGGGAAAGAATAGAAAGGATTATAGAGACAGAAAGAGAAACCCTGTGCCACAAGAGGAAGGCTTTGTCAGAGCTTAGTGATATAGTTAAGTGGGATGGGGGGGAGGAGTCAGCAGTGTAATGGGAGGGGGAAGTGTCCAGGGAAAAGTGGGGTGAATTGGAGTGAGAGGGTAGTGGGAGGAGCAGTCTCACAAGCATAGGTGGTGAGGCCTGAGGCTGGACTACAGGGGTCCTCAGATACATGAAGGGATGGGGTGGGGGGGATTAGAGACACACAAGGCAAGTGTTGTGAGTAAGAGTTGTTACTATAGGCATGGGGTGCCTGGGGTGAGAGGCTAAGTGCTGCTACTAAGTGAAGGGATGGAATTCCTATAGGGATGTAGGTATTACTTGAAGCAGTTGCAAATGGATAAGTTGGTGAGATGCTGTTTAAGTTGTGTTTTAAAATCCTCTGGTTCTGTAAGCCAGTTCGTTGACTGGGAGATCATTCAACCAATACAGAGCCTTGTAGGAGAAGAGGCGCCTTCCAGGAATGTTCTTCTGAAATGTACCTTGAAAATGCAACATGAAGTCCCACAGGTATTGTGCTGGGAATTAGTTGTCTGGAACATTTGTTGGATGCAAGGTGGTACAAGAGCTAGCAGTGCCTTTTGCCTAGGATGCAAGTCTGGAAGTTTATCCTATTCTTGACCCAAAGAAAATAAATACTTTGTGATGCAAGTTTCAGACTTTTCTTAGTAATATGTTGGCTGCCAGGTTCTCAAAAGACCCTGATCTGCATAGTAATAATTGTTCTTGCCATGTGAGTGGTCCTGAGACTTTTCAACATGTACTTTCTCACTGTGTATGGTATATTAAACCCAGTGCAATCTGGATAAATCTAACTGTTGCAGGATTATCTTCCACCCCTGCTGATCTGCTATAATTTCTATAAACTGTCAATGACAAATATATCATAAAGCAGATGGCAAATTAATTTTGCAAAAATAAAATATCTGAGAATTAATAAGCCCCGCATTGCCTCAAGGGTCTTACCATAACCATCAATCTCTGACTACCTTAACTATATACAGTAGGTTATTTTGTTTCCTAACTGGTTCTGAATGGCTTGTTTAGCTTTTTCTCGGCACCTTTGATAATCAGCTACATTAAGGTGATACGTATTTTTCATAGTCATATAGGACTCCAATCAATTAGATATGGGACTTCCAGTATAGTTCCTAGAGTACCTGTTGCTTTTTCAGCATTTGCGAATGTACTGCTCCAACCGGGACCCAGCAAAGCATTATTTGTTTATACTACTCATTTGGATCCTGATTGAGATACTTGCCTTTTTTTTGGGAGGGGGCCCTTTCTGACTTACATTCACTAGGAATAGGATTTCAACCTGATTTACATCCTTGATAGAAAACATCTCTAATGCAGCTTACTTTTATTAATCTTATTAAAATGTTAATTACTGCACTTGTTACTTTTTGAATGTGCACCATATTTGTGTCTGAGGGGGTTTTCTTATTCTTTTTTTTTGCCTCACTCTAGAGGACATGATTCACTTGCACTTTATTACTGTGAAGCCTTTTTACAGATGATTTTCCTGCACTCCTATTTGTGTCCATATACTTTTTATAATGTACTATACTTGTTATGTTGTACACTTTTTTCTGTTAATGTATTTATTAATATTTTGTTATAACTGTGTGTTTAGCTAAAAAATAAAATGTATCTACCAGATGCCTATGCATTATTATCTATTAAAAAGTGCCTTGAGCTTCTGTAGTAGTGGTCTATAAATAAAATGGGTGGGATATTCAAAAGGGTTGCACCATGCGCAATAGGGTTGCACATGCGCAAGTCTGAAATTGCGCCATTCTGCGATATTCAGCATGAGGCAGTTGCGCCACTGAAAACAGGCTGAGCAGCAGCGCAATGCAAATGAATGCATGCTCAACTGGAGGGGGAGGAACCATGCATAAACTACACAGCCCAATATTCAGCCGGGCTGTGCAGAGTTGTGCAGACGCAACCCCAACCTGTACCTGCACGACTTTGAGCCAAAAAAGGCTAAGTCGGGGCCACCCACAGGTGAGCTGCTGTATTGCAGGGCGCAACACAGCAGCTGCCACCTGTGGCTGGCCCCAACCTAGTCCTGTGCCCCCGCAGCCCGATCGCAGGCAGCGACTGTAAATCCCACCACCACCCCACTGGCCCAATCGTGGCGCAATGTAGCTCCCCAACATATCCCTGGTGGTCCAGTGGACGAAATGCCCATCGGGGCAGTAAGTTAAATCACCCCCTCCGAGACCGAAATGCCCGATCGTGGGCAGTAAATTTCATCAAACCCCGAACATAGCCCTGGTGTCTGTGTCCCCACCCACCCACCCGAGCCCCCCCACCCGCTCCCCGGCGGCGGCGGTGACAGCATCCACCGCCTGCTGCCCGCCCGCGACTGACTGCCTGGTAGGGCTGCACGTCCATTGGTGCAGAGCAAGATCCAATGGGCATGCAGCCCATACCGTGCATGACAGTCAGATTTGTGAATGAATTAATTTCATTCACAAATATGAACTGTCATGTTCTGATGTCGACTACTGCACCATTGGCTCTTGCTCTGCACCACATGGCGCGCAGTCCCTACCGGCAGTCAGTCAGCGGGCAGCGGGCGGCAGGCGGGTGGATGCTGCCGCCCGCCGCCGCCGGGGAGCGGGTGGTGGGGCTTCATGGTGGTGGGTGGGGGACACTAGCCACCAGGGCTATGTTCGGGGTGGTTTTATTAAACTTACTGCCGCGATCGGGCATTTCGTCCACTGACCACCAGGCTATGTTCGGGGGTGGTTTTATTAAACTTACTGCCCGCAATCAGGTATTTCTGTCCACTGGACCACCAGGGATACATTCGGGAGGAGGGGAAGCCATTGCTGCCCCGATCGGGCTAGTAGGGGTACACTATGCCCGCGATCGGGCCAGTGGGGGGTGGGGATTTACAGTCAGCTGCCCGCGACTGCTGTAGGGTATCGGTCTCGGTGGCTGCTGCCTGGCAGGGCGCCAGGCGCAAGTCCTCGGATCGGACACCTACATGCTAATGGCATGCAATGGAGACATAATCACATGCAAATGGCCCCCTGCACCTTTGCATGAATTATAGCCCCATTTGCAAGTCACCTTTGAATACGTGATTTTGGCACATGGCTATCGGTACTTGTGCCACCGCAGTTGAATGCTCCACTCTGTCAACTTGTGGTGGCGCAAGTTCCACTGCGCCATGCACAGTGGCTGTGGCTGGGGGGTGATATTCAAAGGAGTTGCTCAATAGCACAACTCCTTTGAATATCGCCTTGGACACACCCCTGCACAACTATTTTGTGCAGCGCAAGGGCTTGCGCCTATGAATGGCGCAGTTTGAATATCCCACCCAATGTACCTAGCTACCAATATGCTGTGTCAACTGTTGGACTATTTATTTTTTTATTTTGTATAATTATACTGTAGGATCAAACAATGTTCTGATTTGATAAATTTTCTCTTAATAACAAGATTCAGTGCAGGAGGGTGGATGCTTAAGGGTGAATGCGCACTATGTTGTTTACACGAATCATAAAGTATTTGAACTCCACAGTTTGAGAGAAACCGTTTAACACTATGGGTCTGATTTTCAAAGCCCCACTTAAAGTGATGTACTGTGCACTGAACCCTCACTTGTGACAAACTTGGGTGTGCTAGGGACCCTACTCGGGATTTTTAAAGAACCGAGTCCTGGCATCAAAGTCCCCGAGTTTGCGACAAGCCATCCTGTGCACTAAACAAATGGTGCATGGGAGGGAAAGACTCATCGGCCATGCATCCTGAAGGCTGTTAGAACCCATGGAGGTCAGGATGGGGTGAGTTAGGGGGCAAGGGATGTGACAGACCCCAGACAGGGACAGGGCACAGATGCCTCGGTGCCAAGAATTGAGCCATGTAGGGGAGTGATTGTGTGACTGGTGCCGGGGGAGGCCTGGGACAGCATCAGCTGCAGCTCCACATGTGCCAGGACAGCTATCCAGGTGCAGTATGGCTGTGGAATTCTGCTGATAATGGCTGCAACAGGGTACATGGACCACCTCCCACCAATCCACTGCTCTCAGGAAGGCACATAGGTTAGACCAGCTTCTGACTGGTCTAACTCTTGTAGTCTGTGCACTTGTGGGGGGTGCAAAATCTCAGTTAAAAGAATGCTGTAGCACTGCCCTGAAGCAAGCCCCCATCCACCGGCACCGATGTATCCATCACAAGGATGGTGCGCCTGGCCAGTGCAGGTAGCCCCCAGTTGGTGCAGGCAGCATCTGGAAATCAGGAATGATGCGTGGTGTGGCACCTTGTGCCATTCCTTGTTGGTGCAAGCACCGTCGTCATTCCTGATCATTTGAAAATGGGTACTATGAGTTTTGTTTTGATTAAGGTACAAATTGGGTCCATTATGGCACAGTTGGCAAATGTGGGTATCATAGTTGTGTAAGAAGATTTTTAAGAATCTATTTTGCATAATACTGATTTGAAAATAACTCTTAAACTGCAGTTCTGTGTCCCCTACTATAAGTATCTGACTATTAATTTTTCAATTCATGCAAATTGTCAGTTCTGGATAAATGTTTGTATGAAGTTCTCATAAAATGAATACACATACATTTAAAACAATTGCCTATATTAATCATTTTGTTTCCCTTTCAGGACAACATGAATCAAGCAGGAATTGTTTCCTATAGATTATACAAAGGGTCTGGAAAATAATGAATTTTGATTTGGCGGATGGCATTCCACTAGCCTTAAATTAAGCTTTAATTAATATACTTGTTGAGGCTGTTGAGGGGAGGATGGATCCCAAAGTTTCAATGTCCTATATTGTCATCATTCAGTTTGCCAAGCACTAAGCCACCATTAGATACATTGCTAATTGATAGACCTCCCACTACTGTAAGTGCAAATGTGAGCCTTAAAAAAGAAAAGCAAGCCAGCATTTTAACGTTTCAAAATGAGGTTTTACATACGCTTCACCACTCTGATTTCCAATCATACCCCCTGCACAGCACAGCTGCAGTCTATTTCCCCATGATTAATCAGACCCAGAGACATGATGTACACAAAGACATTAATTAAAATGTTAGTTACCCTGTAGTATGTACTATGATTTAAGTAATAACAATTTTTTTTGTTTAAAAAAGCAACTTGTGTCACTGAATGTTCCCATGGCAGTATTAAAAGCTTAACTGCACCACTGAACTTGTGACAAATTTTAAACTAGATCATGTCGTATCAAACTTTCTCACATTGACAGTCAGCGTGCATGCTCCCTGCTCAACAGTTTAGTACCCCTGACAACTGTGAGCATGCATGCACAAGAATACAACCACCACAGCAAATCAAATCCTGTTGGACTGAGAGATCTGTTCTCACTGTTTCAGTAGTAAGCATACTCCCAGGAGTCAGGTTAATATGGGTACCCACTGCGTGGCCACCCTCTACATGGGAATGATGGCAGAAGAAGTATTTTGACTAAGTTAGTCTTTTGGGTCAATCTTCTGAGATACCTTCTCAAGGTACCCATTTTGGGGGGTTTGCCATTTTTATGTAGGCTTGCGCTTGTGCGCCAGCCAACATCTTGCGGTAGTAGCAGATTTGAAGGCGCGGTCACTGTTGGGCAAATGCAGGGCATGCATCAGTAGGTGCATCCCTCATTCCCCAATCAGGCAGCATGTAGGCACCACATCAGCAATTTAGAATGTGGCCACCAGATCTAACAAAAGGTCCACTGCAATGAGAGAGAAGCTCTCATGCAGCCTGACCACAACACGCCTCCCGACATGCACGTAACACTGCTGCCGCCTCCTGTCAGAATGCTGACAAGGGAGCCCACTCCCCATTGGCATAATGACCCCCCCATTTAAAATGTATGCCAAGGGGTGCCCAATCCCCCTTGGCATCATGCACCCCCCAGCAGTTTTTCTTTGCCGATGGGGGACTCCCTCCCGCTTTTGTTGTGTACCGAGGGGGGGTGCCCAATCCCCCTCAGCTCATGTTCCCCCCTTCAGAATGTGCCGACAGGGGTGCCCAATCCCCAGTCAGCTACAGCATCCCCAAAAAAAAACACATAGGTGGCACCTGGAAGCCCACCCCAGCGTGCCAAATACCCTGTAAAAAAAAATCCCCAGATGTTTTTTTTTTTTAAACCTGTAACAAAGAAAATGGTCCCTCGCGGTCTCCCTGCCCCCTCCTGAAACCCGCGCCCACCCTCTGCGCACCTGCTTCCCCACACACCCCCACCCCATACTTACCTCTGGAGTCTGGTGCAACAATCTTTGGTGGACCAGGAACACGTCTGCACTCTTCAAAGCCAACTGCGAACTGAAGAAATGCCGGTAAGCTGTATAATGGCATAAATAGGGTTTTCAACTTTGGTGCATATCTTGGACATTTTGGGAATTTTGACACCAAATTTTCAACATGGGGTTATTGGGACCCCTCCTCATGAATTTTGTCACTGTCATGGAGATTCAGTCCCAAAAGGTGATTTTGCAGTCGCACAGAATCACCTTTGGAACTAGTTAATGAAATGACAGTGCCACTGTTCATTAGGGGCTCTCAAAAGCTCTATGTTGCAAATTTGTGAAAAATCAAAAATGGTTGTTTTATTTAGTGTGCATTGTGCAGTTTCCATGCACGCTCATAACTCGTGAATTTGTAATATTTTCCTCCAGATTTTCAAAATTGGCATTTTTCCACACTTCCTTATGAACAGTACAGCTGCCATTTTACATCTCCTGGCTGAAATGTGTTTTTGCACGTCCAGCACAGAATAGCTCGGTCACTGCACGACATCAGTTTTCAGGACAGTTTCAGGAAATGACGGTGACACTGTTCATGCACAGAAGTCCTAAAATGCCTATGTTGAACATTTAGTGACAAAATTCCATAAAATGACTGTGTTACAAGAGTGCGTTGCGCAGTTTCCACGCACCCTTGTAACTTCGCAAATTTGCAATATTTTCATGCCAGATTTTCAACACTGGCATTTCTTCACACCTTCTTATGAATGGTACAGCTGTCATTTTTCACATCCTGCCCTAAATGTGCTTTCGCACCTGTGGTGCACAATGGCATGATCACTGTGCAAAATCAATGTTTCGGACACATTAACAGAATCACAGTGCCACTGTTCATGAGGGGAGGTCCCAAAATGCCTATGTTAAAAATGTGGTTAAAAAAATCCCAAAAATAATTGGGTTACGGACGTGTGTTGCACAGTTTCTATGCATGCTCATAACTTCACCAATTTTCATATTTTCACTTCAGATTTTCAACGTTGCCATTTTTACATCTCCTCATGAACAATACAGTTGTCATTTTCCACATACTGCCCAACATGTGTTTTCATCCCTGTGTCGCCAAACTGCATAACCACTGTGCAAAACCACCTTTCAGCTAACAAACTGATAGTGCCGCTTTTCATAAGGTGGACTCACAAAAAGCCCATGCTGAAAATTTGAAGTGAAAATACCAACACACACCTATGGTGTTAGGGTTTCTAACTGTAGCATCCCACCCTGTAGAAACTGACAGGCATCAGGGGTGTGACTTGGGATCATCGGCTGTAATGCTCATGCCATTCCACCCCCACCCTGCAGCCAATGACAGGCATCATGGTGTGCCTTGCACTGTTCAGCCACAAAGTTCACCCCATTCTCCTATAATGCACCCACCTCAGCATATTTCCTTATGGAATGGGGTAAGTATAATGCCCAAAGACCCCAAAACACACCACTACACTTGTCAGTGTCTACAGGGTAGGGTGAGGTGAAATGGCATGAGCCTTATAGCTGACAACCCAAAGGCACACCCCAATGCCTGTCGGTCTCTACAGGGTGGGGGTGGGATTGTCATCATTTTAATACTTCACTGCCATTCCTATTATGCGTCTCTAACTCCGGCACTACCAATGCCATTGCCAGCGAGACAACATTCGGCATTGACAGATGCTTGTTTATATTAGCAATAAGGTACTCCCAGTTTTTATGTTAGGTCAGTTAATCGCCCTCTTAGAGGAACGTGGCACTTGGCTACACCTCTTGCTACATTACACACCTAGTGGGTGATTAAAGACCACTACCATTTATCTATCCATCTATGTATTTATTTATCTATTTATGTATTTATTTATCATAAACCCTGATCATATCTAATTGTGTACTTATTGTAGAGCAGAAAGTAATATTCAGACTTTCTGAGTGACAGCCATTCTATAAAAGTCACAAATCACAGTTCTAACATCGCAGTTGTGATTTACAGAATTTCTGATGTCATAACTGTAAAGAAGAGCTGCAGAGAGGTTTTAATTCACAGGCGGTGTGAACCCAAAGTGGTCCACTTTGAATTTGCATAGCACTATGCAAATTGTCATTGAAAACTTGAAATTCGCCTTACTTCTCCTTACTTTGCATTGTCCACTTCGAGTTCACTTCAAGTTACAGTCTGATAAGGCAAAGTCATTAAAAAACAGACCACTGCCAGCCCAGTGGCACTGAGGGTTGAGGCACTGGACGCCACACCTCGCACCACACCGGTGACCCGTGTTCGGGAATGAGCGTGGGCCACTGGGGGTCAGCAGGGAGGAGATGGATTGAGCATCTGTTGGACTGCTCTCCATCTCTGGGGAGGGGGTGACAAGTGGTTGGTGCACTCCTGACCCCTAGCAGAGGCTGGAGTTTGATGATACACCACCACAAAGAACATGGGGCCAATGCATGGCAGATGCATGTAGGAACCATGCTCAGGTGCATTCATGGGCCCACTGCAAGAGTCATTGCACACTATGCATCTCAGGGAGAAAATCCAAAAAAGAGTGTCCCTGGTGGCTAGTTGTTGTGGCTTCATGGCCATCCCCACACTCTGCGCAGGAGGGACCCCCCAACAAAACTGGATCCATGCCTGTTGAATGAGTAAGAGGGACTCCCCAATGCCCTGCTTTGGGGGTTACAGGGGGTAAGGGCCTGAAGGAGCGGAGCCATGGGACGGCAGCTGGATGGGGAGTTAACCAGGGCCAGGGAGGGGGAGAAAATAATAACAAAAAAAAAAACAGGCCATCGATCACATGCCTGACTGTCTCTGCAGGTCTGCAGGTCACATGATTCAAGAAGGCAGTTAAATAGGCAGGAAGTCAGTGTTCAATGTGCAAAGTGGGCACAAATGCAGTGTGCAACAGTTAGCATTTGCTTTATTTCAGGGTACTGCAGAAACTCCTGTACTGCCAGATTTAAACAGTGGGCCATTCAGGGAACCCTCACAAAGCCACTACTGCTGATACATTTAACAACATTTGATCCATTATCACTAGCTATGAAGTCGGCTTTTAGGGACAGGGGGTGCAGCCACTCATCAATTTCTGTCAGTAGCAAGTCTAGCATGTGTTCGCCTGTATGCGACCCTGCTACACTACACATTGCAAGCATGGCATGCTGTCTAATGCCATGAAGGTTGCCTCCACCAACGCAGTCTGACTTATCACACTGCTTTCCCATACCGCCATCACAGATAACCCAGGATAGCTGCGCCCAGTGTGCAGAAATACACAGATAGGAATTACCCACCATTTTGCCACTTGTCCACATATCCATGCTTAAGTGAATGTAAGGTGATGCAGAATGTTGAAGGGCATGACTTACAGACTCTGTCACCATCTGATATGACTCATGGACAGCACTGGTGAAAAAGTATGTCCGGGACAGGACCTTCCATTTAGGACGTGCGCATGTCACAAAGCACCAGAAGCCCATATTCTCCACAAAGGAAAATGGTGAAAGGTCAATTGCCAACATTTCCACTATGCCAGCATTGAGTTATTGTGCATCTGCATGATTGGGTGGGTATTTAGTGCTGTGCACAAAAAGGCTGTGCAGTGTGAGCTGCATTGTTTGTTGCTTTACAAGTGGCATGCCAAGTGGCTCTACTCTACTAACTGACAGGAAAGGGTACCTTGGATGTGCGATGGTGGGTGCACAGGTGACAAGCCAACACATGTGGTTATTTTCCTTGTTTTAAGCACAGGGGTCAACGTAGTAGAATTACTACATGGACTGCCACAGCCACTCTGACCACTGCTTGAACATTCCAAATCATCATCCTCCTCCTCATGCCTGCAGTAATCCCCTGATGTTATTTCACCGCGTTTACCAACATGGCTACTTACACTGATGGAAGGGGATACCATGCTCACTAAGGTGGCTGAGGGTGAATGCCCAACTATGGCATTAGCTCCCCTCTGGTGCTCCATCCACAGTGCCTTGTGCCTGCTCTTCAGATGAGTATGCTGGCCCCCAGTGCCCAAATGGCTACCTTTTACCATGCTTCGTGATGCACTTGAAAAGCTGGCAGATTGCCACCGTTTCATTGTTTCCATCTGTACAAAAAATCCCAAACTATGGATTTGGATGCCCTACTCTTCACATGTCACTGCTGGTGCTGCTGCTGCATATGCAACTGCACTTTGGTGGCGATGAAATAGGGGGTGTAATGCATGATTTCTGCTGTTGTGCACAATTGGATTTTGACTGAACAACACAATCTATGACTATTAATTCAGGGTCATCAACAACAGACACAGCTACAGCAGAACTTTGAGGATGGGGCGATTGACTAGCAAACTGTTTGCAAACAGCCACCTTCACTTTCTATTTTTCTGGTTCCCAAATGAGGTCACTAGCATCATCATCATAATCATCATCCACTAATTCACTTTGGAGGCTGTCCTCCTGTGGAGATATTCCAAGTTCAACAGCAACCTCAATATTATCAACCACACTTTTTTCGTCAATGTCTGAATGTTTGGATGGCCTGTCCTCCACATCAGTGGAAACATGAGACTGTGAGTCATCATCATGATCAGAATCATGTTCAGGTACTGTAGGTAGTGGGACATCAACTGCTTTCAAGTCTGTGGATTCAACAACATTTTTCCCACATGATAAGTCTAACAGGGTTGAACTTGTAGCAATACTCATGTTAGTTAACCATGCCCTCACTAAATTTACTACCAGCAGGGACAACACCATCTGCAACCAGCACTGAAGCAACTGATTTCACTGTGAAATACATGGTTGGACAAATCCCTTTACTTGCACAAACTACTACCATTCCTTCTGCCTTGATACTACCATTGACAACCGCTTTAACACTGCTACCATTGGTAGCCCCAAATGAACCTGACTCATCTTCACAACAACTTCCACTTCCAGTAGTCTTCTTGGCAGCAGCACCACAGCCAGAAACTGCTTTGCCTGATATCTCTTCACGAGCATTTTTTCAGATGACACAGACAGTTTACAACAACTTGATATTTCGGCACTTTTGGGTGGCTGGGAATCTAAACACCAAATGCAGCCACACAGGCACAACACAATACCTATCCTTGAATCCTTAACCAATCTTCAAAAAGCCAACAGTCTAAAAACTATACCTTGTTTTGATGGGGGTGGAGAGATGCAGTACCTAGCTACACAGAGGCAGAGAAATAAATTGCAGAGAGGCTTAGAAATTCAGAGTACTGCTATTGCGGTGCCACAATGAAATGCATATCAATTGACAGCATGCACACATATTAAAGGTCAGGCACAGAAACTTTAACTGTTCACTACAGTGCAACACTGACAGTCCTGTAAAAAGACTGAAAAACTGTCCAGCAAACAGAAAATATTTATAAACAATTCAGTGAAGTTGTACTGTGTCTACCTGAACACAAAAATAATAGAACAATAGCCAACAATGGTTGCAAAAAATGCCTTTCTCACTACTCTCCATTCTACACCACAGATCAGCCCTCCCTGAAGCATATTTCTACAGTGTCTCTTGGTACAGAGACTAAGTCAAATAAATTAACATTCAATATTCACAAAACATCAATAAATGTTCGATGATATATAACCACATCAGGGTTTACTATAATCGATCTACTAAATTTTGTCACAAAATTCTGTGGCAAAAGGCATTTTAGAGGGTTTGAATCTCAGAGCTCTGAGAGCAAATTGTCTCCAGCTCTTCGCCACACACGCCATGATGAACTGAGGCTGTGCAAGACAATATAGAGCCCATGTGGCCTTACATCCCATGATTCACTGCAAAATTTGCCTTAAAGAGCACAAAAACAAGGCGGTAACACAAAGTCAATAGAAAACAAAGTAAAATGCTGAAGTCCATAGAGAACAATAGGGACTTCACATTACTTCGAGATGCGTAGTTATTCACGTTGCTTTGCTGAGTAGTAAGTAAAATTCAGGTTCTATGCGAAATACTATGCATAGCGAATTTCATGCACTTCAGCCACCACTACTGTAAAGTACAACAAATGGTAAATAGCCTATCTGTAAATTATTAGGGTTGACTATATATTATATAGGTAATAGCAACAGTTACTGCACAGTAGTATAATTGATATCTTATATTTGATTCTAGTAAAGTGTGTATGTTCAGTATTTGTATGCTTTGATCAACAGTGCATGATTTGAGAAAACATGTTTGATAAAAACATAATGCAGAATCTAGTCTGTATAACTGAACTATTTAATGTATTTATATTTCATTTGCTTCAGTTGAAGTACTTTCTGTATTGTACTAATAAAACCTAATATACTTTTAAGCGTGGAATAAGATATCCTGGAATGTTTTGAAATAACCCTGTTTGGCCAAAAAATGCCATCATTCATAAAATCAAACATTTGGATTTAAAACCAAAATTCTACTTTTAATAGAATAATTTAGTAAAATTTATATTACATTTTGCATAGCTATTGTGTCTGTTATAGTAAAAGAATATATTTTCATCAAGTCCTGTGGGTGCTCAGCTCCACTTCACAAGATGTTTAAAGCATCAGTATTTGTTAGTCAGAAAAAAACATAATCGTATAGTTTTTTTTAACCATAAAAGTATTTTTGACATCCTATGATCCATGCTCAGTGTATTTTTAGTTTTCTCAAATATTGTTAAAACAGCTTGTACACTAGTTTTGTAATTAATAACTCACATCTTTAAAGATGGCCACCACTCAACATTTAAAACAACATCTCTTCTGCTGAGGATACCTGTTGAATGTACATGCTAGATTCATACTGTAGATGTATTAGGATGGTGCTGTATCACGTTCCGATTGTAAACAGCACAGCACTGGATAAAGATATTAAATTTTTTCATGGCAGGCACTGGAGTTAGAATTGTTTATTGGTTCAGGGCTGAAAGTAAATGAAAAGAAAAATGTGTAACTTGATAGTTTTGCCAGACAAACCATATTGCAAAAAAAAACTAAATGGTAAGTGACAAATACTGCTGCTCTAAATGAAAATGTTGTTAAACAGGAAACCCATGGGATGATTAACTGCTTATAGGCTACTAGACTCAGAAACCACAGACCATGACATTTGTTTTCTCACAATCTAGTTATGTATTTATTTATTTTTAATATATGGATAAGGCATATAATACTACTGAAATCCATCTAAAAAATGCAGTGTAATACTGTACTTGAAATCTCATATTACACTTGGATTCCTGTACTGCTATCATTCAGAGCTCATAATACTATTGTTCTGAGCTCTGAATGATAGTACTATGGGAAACAACCATGTCCACATGCTAGAAAGCCAAAAATGAAAATTTATATTGTACATACTGTATATAAAGGGCATTCACCACCTCGTATTAAATAAGCATCAGTATCCTTGAATTTTTCAGGACAATTAAGTCCCTTTTTATTCTCTCTCTCTCTCTCTCTCTCTCTCTATCTATATATATATATATATATATATATGAAGCCCACCAGGATATAACCCAATTATGCATCATACTGCAGCAGAGTTACTGCAGGAAACAAAGCAGTTTTAATGGGAGTTAATCACTATTGTCATGCAGAAAACTGTGACACTGTGCTTCATTCCTTGGGCTTCACTGTACATTTTATCTCCTTGTTTGCCCCAAGCAGCTCCATGTAACCAATCAACCCCCAACCCCTGCCATCCAGCTCCTCTGGGACTTACCTTCATCTTGGTCCTCTGCCACAGGACCAAATTGCACCAGCCACCCTTGTGGAGCCTGTGGGGGCCATCATAATCCTACTGCCATCAGAGGGGGGTTTCCTCCTGTCTTCTCCCAGGGCACACGGATGTGCAATGGATGCAATGTTCAAGCTCTGCCTCCATGGAGATGGTCCTGGCATCCTGAACGTGGGGTCCCTTCCCGTGTGTGATTGTGTGCATGTGCTGGCATCCAACCAGTGTTGGTTGTCAAGCAAGCAACGCAGCTCACCAATGCCCCTCCTTGAGGAAGGAGAGCTGTCTGTGGATGCTCAATGCTTTCCCACCCCACTGGCCCCCGAACAATTCCAAAGCAAGCATTTCTGACCCCAGGTCGCTGATGTGGCAGGAGGTGAGGCATCCGGCACCTCAGCCCTCTGCTGTACTAGGTCAGCTATCAGTTTATTTTTATTAAAAAACAAATAAAACAGGCTGTGCTCACCTGATGCATTTTGGATATGTACTATCCTTTATCAAAGAGAAAAGCACAATGGCAATACACATCATTTAAAGCAGCAGTGCAATGAAACAATTGTTCCAAAAAATCTATTTTCAGCTATGATTAAGTAAAATATTTGTATACTTGTCAAACATGCTTGTCTTGGTGCCTCCTATGCTTTGCACTATGAGTCTTTTTTTATTTTTTCATACTTAACCATTTCCAGGTCTACCATGCTATGTCTATGGAAAATGTGGCTGACATCTTTTTTCTTGAGAACAAAATTAAATTAAAGCGTTTATAAAATACTCAAATGTTGGTCAAATTAGAAAATTGTACCACCAAATGAAACTATAAGATACCAGGAATCTTTTATAGTGAAAAAAGGTAGGTTCAAATTGTTGCCCAGTTTCGTTGCACTGCTGCTTTAAACACACATATGACATCACACAAATGTTACAGTTTAAAATCCAACAAAGTCATTGGTTAGACAATCAGTAAGTACTAGTCTCAGCATAATTAGAAGCAGTCACATATAAAAGTTAAAAGAGAGACTCAAATAGTAAAAACAACCTGGGGGGATCCAATGTAATATGAATTTAGAACACAATGTATATCACATATTGCAGTAATAAAATTCACTTTTTCAAGAATGATTTAAGCTCAAAACTGGTATTTATACCTATTTTTTTGTTGTATCAAGATTTAAAATCCAAAAGGTCTTCATTTCCATTGAAATTCCCACCTCTCAGTTTCTGACTCATTTTTTCAATGCCTTGCAATATAAAACTATGTGTACCTCTATTGTTCATTATAAATGATGTCCCCTTTCTCAATTGCCCTTACATGCTCTCCTACTCTTGTTTTGAAACTTCTTTCCATTTCCCCCATATAGTAGGCGCCATAAGAGCAGCACGGCACCATGCACACCACGCCTCATATCACAAGTGATCAACTGTCTGCACGATATTCTTTACCAGCCTGAAGATTACTGAACTTTTCCTGTATTGATGAATTTACAAAAG
Source organism: Neoceratodus forsteri (assembly GCA_016271365.2). Taxonomy (NCBI): domain Eukaryota; kingdom Metazoa; phylum Chordata; order Ceratodontiformes; family Ceratodontidae; genus Neoceratodus; species Neoceratodus forsteri. The sequence continues at coordinate 737,862,703 of CM057454.1, forward strand.
GTACACCTTTACATGCATGATACCACTTAGAACACAATTAAGCCATATCTGATTAGTTTCCTCTGAGCAGTGGCTATGGACTAGTTTATCTCCTAAGGTACATGCCTTTCTATATGCCATCCTGGGGGGGGGGGGTCCTTGGCTATTTCTTTCAACCCCAGATCACTTCCTAGAATAGTCCAGTGTTTTTTAATTATTTTCTCTAATTCATAACCATGCACCAAAAAAGTGGTGACAAAATTAACACTAAACATTAAACTGACAAAATCTAAATCTGTTAGTAAGATCTGTTGCACCTCTTTCTAATTTCTCATCAGTGGCTAAAAGAAACTACAGCACTGATGAACAATCTGAAAGCAGTGCAACAGATCTTACTAACAGATTTAGAAGACGGGGCTACAGTGATAAAAAATATCTGTGAGAGGAGGAAATCTGCAGAATCACAAGATGGGAATAATCTCCTGAGTGTCAGAAAGAGAAATGATAACTTTGAAACAAAATTTAATTTTGTCACCACATTTTCGGTGCATGCTTATGTATTATGATGATTGTGATTATGTATCACATGGCTATAATATCATCTCGAGGTTCTGGCAATGTATTGGAACCTCTCGAGGTTCACGTCACCAGAACCTCTCAATGGTATTATAGGCTCATAATACATAGTCCCCTATCTATTATTCCATTTATTTATTTAAAATTGGTAACTGGGACAGGCACACTGAGCTAAGATTCATTTCTGGGTGAACCCTGGTGGAAGGGAAAGGGAAGAAGCACAATTACAAACAAAAAACAGCCATTCAGATGATGTAGTTACAATGAGGATGACATAAAAAGCATAAGTTGAGTGAAGTACAGACGAAGTGGCAAAACATTGCATGTGGAGGACAAATGAATTAGGGGTTGAGGAACAGTGGGCAGTATTTAAAATGGGGATTACAAGAACAACATAATTATGCATTAAGCAGGTTAGCAAGAGGAAAAGGAAGAGGAGACCATTATGGTTTTCTAAAGAGGTAGCAAAGAAAGTGAAAGCCAAAAAAATTGCATTCAGGCAATACAAAAAGACACAGGCAGAAGGGGATAGGGAGAAGTACCAGGAGAAGCAAAGGGAGGCAGGGAGGTCAGTAAGGGAAGACAAAGCTCAGACAGAAGAACACATTGCAAAATCAGTGGGTAGAGGGGACAAAACCTTTTACAGGTACATAAGTGAAAAAAGAAAGACAAAGGGAGGGATAGTGAGACTGAAGGGGGAGGATGGGGACTGCGTGGAGGATGACAACAGTAAAGCTGACATATTGAACAGGTATTTCTGCTCAGTCTTTACTGAGGAAGGGGAGGCTAATGGGTCTGAAGGGAGTACAAGGGTTGAGAATGGTGCAGAAATGGACACAAGTCCCTTTACACGAGAAAGGGTCCTGAAGGAACCAGAAGTAATAAGAGTTGATAAAGCAATGGGGCCAGATGGGATGCACCCAGGGTCCTTAAAGAACTAAGAGAGGTTGTGGCTAGAACTCTGGCTATCCTGTTTAGCTGATCACTGAAAACAGGGGAGGTACCCAAAGACTGGAGGACAGCAGATGTAGTCCCCTTATACAAAAGCGGGAACAAAGAGGAAGCAGGGAACTACAGACCAGTTAGCCTCACCTCGGTAGTGGGAAAGATCATGGAAGCACTACTGAAGGAGAGATTGGTGGAACATCTGGTTGTCAATGGACTACAGGACCCAAGGCAGCATGGTTTCACCAGGGGGAGGTCATGTCAGACCAACCTCGTTGAATTTTTTGACTGGGTAACTAGGGAGGTGGATCAGGGGAGGGCAGTGGAAATGGCCTATCTGGACTTCAGCAAGGCCTTTGACACTGTGCCACATAGAAGACTACTACACAAACTGGGGAATACTGGTGTGGGCAGGACAGTAGTGTGGTGGGTAGGTAACTGGCTGGGTGGCAGGACACAGAGGGTGGTGGTAAATTGCTGTCACTCCACAGAGGGAAGAGTGACCAGTGGGGTACCACAGGGATCAGTGCTGGGACCGGTCCTATTCAACATCTTCATCAGTGACATTGCACAGGACCTAGAAGGCAGAATTTCACTGTTCACTGATGACACAAAGCTCTGTAACAGAGTAGACACACCAGAGGGTGTAGACAGAATGAGAAGGACCTGCAGAAACTTGAAGAATGGTCAGGGTTTGGCAGTTGAAATTGATGCAAAGAAGTGCAAGATAATGCATATGGGCGCAAAACCCTGGCACAATATATCAGTTGGGGGGTAAGGATATAGCATGCACAAAACAGGAAAGGGATCTTGGGGTTATCATCTCTGATGACCTCAAGGTAGGGAAACAGTGTGACAAGGCAGCAGGTAAAGCAAATAGGATGCTGGGATGTATAGGCAGGGGCATCACCAGCAGGAAAAGAGAGGTCATAATTCTGCTATACAAGACACTAGTGAGGTCCCACCTGGAGTACAGTGTACAGTTCTGGAGACCATACCTATGTAAGGACATAGACAGGGTAGAGAAGGTTCAGAGGAGGGCAACAAAGATGGTGCATGGATTGCATCACAAGTCCTATGAAGACAGGTTGAAGGAACTGAACATGTACTCCCTGGAGGAGAGGAGGGAGAGAGGGGATATGATAGAGACATAGAAGTGTCTCACAGGGAGGAACAGGGCAGGAATACACCAGTTTAAGCGAAAAGATGTACCAGGACTAGAGGGCATGGGATGAAGTTGGAGGGAGGATGATTCAGAGGAAACATGAGGAAGAATTTCTTCACAGAACGGTGGTGGACAAGTGGAACACCCTGCCAGAGGAAGTGGTGGGGGCTGAAACAATCACGAGATTTAAGAATGCATGGGATAGACATAAAGGAATTCTGGAGGTCAGGGGTAAGGGGCAACAGACTTCTAGGAAAACATAAACTGAACTTACAAGCTCAAATGGGCAGACTGGGTGGGCCATAGGCCCTTATCTGCCGACACTGTCTTTGTATCTATGTATAAAATCATCTGTGCAGATTGGGCAAATTTAAAGTGCATAGTGCCAGAGTGAAGGGAGGCTGAGTTGGTGCTGAAAGTAGGGGTCAAAACAGGTTGATAAACTTCAACGAGGTCACCAGAACTATAACCTTAAAGGGGAGGGAGAAGTAAGGGGTGGTAAAAAGCCAGGCAAGGGTGAGGAAGGGTTCATGAAGAGGGTTGGCAGGAGCAGTGGGGGTGGCATTTTAGCAGTGTCTAATGGAGGGAAGGAAGGGGGAACAGATGGATGCAGGAGGGTAGCTATTTATCATCTATTTATCATTTAACATATTCCCCTACACCAAAAAATAAATATGTTAATCCTTGGATTTTTGTGGACATTTTCTGGGATAGGGAAACAGAATGTTCTCTTCCACAGGCTTAAATTATTTTGTTAGATTGACAAAACCAATTTATATATTTTATGCAGGGGGACTATTGGGATCAAAATGCCATGTTAGCCTCCTGTGACATGGTAATCTAGTAAATATCAATGCAAAAAGCTATCAAACTAAAAGCATTTTTTTCTTAATAAAATCAGAAGACTCCTGAGAATCATCATATTTTTTTGCCATGGCCTTTTTTCATGCATCATAGCCACTATGTTTTAGAAAAAGAAATTCAATCAGAACTCTAATATTAATCCTCCATGACTATCAGTATTGTTTTAGCTAAACATGGCATGAAGGCAGATACAGTAGTACCTGTTTTAGATCTCATTATATTTGCTTACACACATGTTGGGGTGGTAAAGGGGCTCTGTTGGTGTCTCAGAGTGGTAGCCAGTAAGGGATATAGAAATGAGCTGTTACCCCATCCCAGCTAATGGTGCTGTGGTCTTGTGGATTCAGCTGAATGCATCTCTTGAAGACAGCTTAAGCCTCTTGCACTGTTTTTGTACACTTATTGTCCCATAAGGTCAGAAAGAACTGCCTGCTACTTCATTTTAGTCACAACAGAAATCAAGTTACACAACTGGTGTTCAAAAACAACAGTGAATACTGATGAAAACCTGGTCCAAGCCATATGAAAATGAACGCTCCTTTTATTACTGCTGCATGGATGGAGCCCTGCAGATGTTTTGCTAGGAGAGTGAAATGGGGCTCTGGAAGCATGTGATCAGATACCTCAGCTCTGTGCTTCCACAGTGCTGCAGTCCCATGTCCACAGTGCTGCTGTCTGTGCTGGTAGGTTAGATCTCTGCCACCCCTAACGTCCATAGGTCACACAGCCCCCCTCCATGGGGCCACTATTTTGTTTCTACCTGTCACTTTTGCAGTTGCGGGTGAAACAAAAGAACCCGCCATGCCCAAGATGGCTGCTGTGAGCTCATTGTGCATGCACGAGTATCGTGCGTGCGCACTTCTGTCACAGCATCCATCTTGGGCACTCTGGGCTCTTTCTCATGCATGCGCAGCGATTATCAGTCACTGCACATGCACGAGTACTGCCTAAGTGCAGTGTCAGCCATGGAGGGTGCTCAGAGTACTTTTTGCTTGGATTCACCACTCTGAAGAAGCTGTGTGGTTCTGACCAGAGTTTGTTATTTTAAATGTGGCAAAAAGTAGTAAAGCAGACTCAAAACTTGGAAAGAAGGTTATCATAAAAGTCAAGAGATGAGGGGTGATCTAAAATACAATAAAAATATAGGTCAGCATTTTCACTGCTATCATGCACTGCTGCTTTAGGTTTTTTACTCTGAGCTCTCTGTTCTCAAAACAGCTCATGAGCTTGTTTATTACCTGTCTTGAGAAATCCAATTGAAAATATTTTTTTTCCAGCAAAGGTCTATGCCCGCTAAGGTCAAATGCTTTTGTTAAACCTATAGAAATAACCCTTGCATAATCAATGTCATCAACTGCTCTATGCAGGTAGTCTGTGAGTCCTGTTAGTGCTGTTATGGTGCTGTGATTCTCATAATATATGATAGACCTTTGTTAGAATAGTGTGTGCCATTAGATACTATAGGTAATTATTTAAGCAATAATGCATGGCAGGGTGTGTGTCATACTGGGATAATGTCACACCTGGGGTGGCTGGGCATGAGGCTGCAGGCTGAGTGTGTCCAATGCCCCAGGTGTGATTCTATCCCAACACAACACACACCAAGTGCATTATTGCTATTATACAATGTCTTGTTGTAATACAAAATAAAAAAAAACATTCAAAAAATGCCTTTAGCAGATTTTTAGTGTGGCAATATATCTTTGTTTCTGAAAGGAAGATGTGACAAACCAATGACAAATCAGTACAGTGATGTTATACTCAGACATCATCACTGTCTCAGGCACACACTGACCAATCAGAGTCCAGGATTCTTTCTTGTCATTGTATAATACTAGTTCAGAAAGGGGATTGGAAACAGGGGCAGAGACTGGAGGCAGGGGCAGGTACAGGAGGAAAGGTTACCTACAGGAATAACTATCAAGTGTGAAGCTGGTATTAAACAGGGAAAGATACAAGATGAACCACAAGGTGAAATGGGGAAATGTTGATTAGGTATTTACAGAAACAGAAAACTAGGTGAGATAAATGTAGGCTTTAAATAAAGGGAAAGTGGAAATTGCTTATCCAGGAAAGGCACACTAAGCTGGAGCCTGTTGTCAGGTGTGACCTTGGAGCACAAGGAAGTTAAGTGACTTGCTTAGGGTCACACAGTATGTAAGTGGGGCTGATGGGATTCAAACCCAGGTTTCCAGATTTGCAGCTCAGTGCCTTAACCACTACATTATACTGCCTCCTTAAATAAACAAAGAAACTCCTAAATAAAGTGAATAAACTGCAGAAGAGAAGTGGAAGGCCATTTGAAACAATTGGGAAGCAATGGGAAAATATTGACCACTTGCTGTGCCCTATAGTATTGCAGAATGATAAGACCAATGCCTTCTGGTTATGAGAAACTGATAGTGATGGAGTTCTAAAGGCACAGCCTAACATCCCAGCTAGTGGATAATTTTGATGCAGTTAGAGTGTGCCCATTAGAACTTGCCCAAATTTAAAGGGAAGGTCCCCTCAGCCTTTTAGTCTGTTTGCCTGTGTACTTTCTAGGCATGAACAAAGATTGCCCCTAGTGCACCTTCCTTATTTCATCAGGATCTAAATGCAAATGAAGGCATTTACATCTGGTGTGGAAATCTGCTTAACACCATTGCAAAGTTCATGACCTGACTCATGTAAGTCATCCTGGAATGTTATGATGTTTTGTTGCTAAAGTCTGCAGTAGTTATACAGTACTGTTTGTCAGTGCTGTTGCTGTCCTCTGCAGTCCCTTTGTTCTTGTCTTATGCTGACCATGAAACTTTGCAGAGCATAGTACAGTAAGTGACCTGCTCTTTTCTGCAGTGTAATGTTATCTGAGTTAGTTGAAAAATGCTCTTTGAGAATACAGGGACTTCACAAGACATGTAACAGAACTGGCTGAGAGTATAACTTCTACTGGCTTGTGCATGTATGCATCATCAACTCCCAAGATGCCTTGCATGAGTGGGGTCATGACCTTTACAATGGAGAAAAACAGATTTTCACACCAGGGCAAAACAAAGTGTAGCAACCTCATATGTATTTAAATTAGGATGAGATTAAGGGGATGCAAGGGAGGGAATCATTGTTCATGTCTACACGCTACACAGGTATACAGAAAATAGGTTGTGGGGATGTTTCCTTTAACAGCCAAGCTGAGGCAGGATTAGTTAACCAGCAACACTGATCAGTGCTCAGTCTGTGTCAGAAATGTGCCTAAGTCAAATTTCACCACAGTGCTGATCCATGTTGGTGTGGTGTTAAAAATAATAAATCTACTACAGGCAAGATAAAGTTTATTTTTCTGGCACCCTATCCAATGTGCTCAGGGCACCTTACGAAGAAAGAAGAACAGAAAATAAATCAGAATTAATAACAATACATAGACTTTAATAAATAATACACTAGATAAAATAGTAGGCTTTATTAACAGACGTGAGTTATGGAGCTCATAGAGCTTCTACTGTGCAATCAGAATGAATGCTGAGGGCAAAGAGTTTCACAGAAGTGGTGCCACCACCTGAAATTTCCTGTCCTTCAGCAGCCTCAGACAAATTGGAGGACTACTAACAAGCCCACATCAGTAGAGCACAGTGGGTGGATAGGGGGTACAAATGGCTAGGTGCTAGAATAGTAAACCTGCTGTACATTAAGGGGAGTAAAGTGCAAGAAAGAATAACCTTTGGTGTAACGTTTTCTCACCCTGAACTGATTCCAGATTAATGCAGTTGGGAATCTAATCCTACAGTGACTATTGTGGGTAGGGCATAGTCTGAGTGGAATTTCCACTTAGCTTGATGAGTACATGCTGCCTTTTGGACTTAAGGTTACTGGTTTGATTCCACCAAAGGGTTCTTGGTAGAGTCTGCCCAAACAGAAGGGACAAATAGAACAGCTTGGAAGTTCTGGCTACACAGCTACCTATTATCTTCTTACAAAACCTTTAGACATAAATCACAAAACATTATTCCTTAGAATTGTTCTGTCTAATATACCACAATTTGTGACCTAAAGGGATAAACACACTGTTAATTGTGTTCTTTAGTGCCACAGTAGATATGGATACATGTTTGCATGATTGTACAAAGCAAAGTTCGAGCTTTTGTCATACTGCCTGTACTTGAATGCAAAGCTAAAACATGGGAAAAAAGGATATCAATTTAATTTATTATCTATGGCACTTTGTTGGATTATCCCAGTGTGACTTTGAGTTGCACCACAGGAGGAGATATACGATGCCTTGACAGACAAATTAAATGTTTTTATGTGACTAAAATAGAGTGCTTAGCTGTAGAATAATAAAGTTAACATTATTAGTATTCCTGGTGATGTTACATTAATAATGCTTTATAATGCAATAAACCACAGGCACAGCATGTCTGTTCTGCTTGGAAAACACAGGCGTCATGCAATATTTGATAATAAACAACATAAAGCTTCCTAATTGAAAGAATAAACATTTGCCTTTATAGCTGTACTCTTCCAATTTCAGTCTTTGATTCCTTTTAATTATATCACATTTTATTATGTTTCCATTCTGGCAGCACAGGAAACCCACATAAGTTAATCTGCCCTTAGTAACCACATTAACTTGATTCTGAATGTGTCTTTAATCTATTGAAAGTGGTATAGGATATACTTCTTTTACTTAAACACATAAGAGCAAAAGAGACATGGAATAGCCAGTGGGAATAATGTAAGTTGGCAAATATATGTGAAGGAGACACAAACAACATTAAGTGGAACTGATGCTGCCTCCCCCCCACAACCGGCCAAGTTTTGCAAATAGGAACAAGCCTCCTTTCAAAATAAAATGTATGTGGGAGAATGATGTCCCACCTTTATCCCAAAACAGACTCACCCAATTAGCAGAGCTCCAGATACATTATTGCTGGAGATTAGCCTTTATTGAAAAAAGCATTGGTCAATGCTAAATGTTTGCTTGGTTTTATTTACAGTGTAGTTGTTGGGCATAGATTGTGCAGAGGATAAACCCCAACTACTATCTCATTTTTGCTATAGAAAAAGAGAAAAAAAATGTTATTGACAAAGACACAGTCACCGTAATAACCCTTCGGCAGCTGGATATAGTTCACATATATTGTGGTTGTGTTAGCAAAGCACACAATTAGCAAGGCTAATGTTTTAGATTTTATTGGTGGTACTCCTACAAAACACATTATTATTCTGGGGTAGCACCACATATGAGTGTGTATTATTGAGCACTACAATATGAGCCACTCAATAATTCCGCTCGTATGTAGAGCGAGTAGAGGAAAAGAGCTCTGTATTGCTATAGCAAGTGTAGCACTAAGGGATACATGCTACACTCTAGAGAGAGAGAGGAGGATAAAGGAAAGAATTTGGCCAAGCCATGCTGAGCTGGCCATGTGGTGTAGTGGCTTGAGCCATTGCACCTAGAGCCTGTGGTGCCGGGTTCGGATCCTGGTGCAGGCAATAATAGTCTGCTCTTCCTGGAGTTGAGAATCCTTACTTTGGGGGTGCTGGGAGCTTGCCCCCACAAAGGGGTAGAAAGCCTTCCACATAAAGAGAAGACGTAGTGGATGTTTTAGAGAACTGTCACTGTTTGCGGCAGTCTCTAACGAAACGCCTTTTGACGTGGGCGATTATTTTCACATAAAACCTTATTCTAGCCATGGCCATTTCAATGGGCTCCTAGGCGGATCTGTTATTATATATATACATATTTTGTTTTACCCTGGGCCCTATTGCCTTGTAAGCTGAAGTTCAGTCAAAATTTCACAGGACCCCAAAAATAAGCAACATATTATATCCTTCCCCCAGGCTCCATCAAACTTACATGATCCTCCTGTAATGGGAATTGTGACTGTCCCTTCATCATCCTTCATTGCTCCTCCAGTCTGCTGCTTGGCCTTGCTCTGAAGCCCAGCCAGTCATTACATCCTGATCCACCCTAACAGAGAACCATGATTGATTGCTGTTATCTTCTCTTGTGCACCCGACCTGCCTGGCCCACAGCTGTGCTCACTGCCCCATGACTCACTGCCTGGCCCTAGTTCTCTCTATCTTCCTGGACCTCGTATTTCATTCTAGTGAGTCTTGTCCTTCTCATGACATTCAGTAAGGTTGCTCAGCATGTTAGCACTCAGCCACTCACTCGATGCTAGACCTCTCAGCTGGCTGTAAGTCAAGACCAAGCCCATGCACTAACTGACCGCCAATATGAATCTCAATTCCTGGCTGACAGAGGGAATAATGGTAGTTGGCAAATATAGGTGAAGGATGCAAGCAAACATAAAAAAGGAATGGCCCCTGCTCAGTATCTGTTTCTATTTCTATTTTCAGAACCTCCTTCTAAGTCTCACTTAGAGCCTTAACAATAAAATATCCAATCCCTTTTTTGACACATTGGAGAAAAAGAACCTGAGGGCACAGTACTCAGCTGGAGGGGTGGCACTGGAAAGAACAGCAAAGGAGAAAGACCTTCACGTTGTAATACCAGAAAATCTGAAATCCAAGGCACACTACAACAAGGCAGTGGGGAAGAAAAATAGGATACTGGAGAGCATAGGGAGGGGAACTAGCAGCAGAAGAAAGGAGGTGATCCTCCCACTGTCAGACCACACCTGGAAATTGTGTACAAGGTTCTGAATCCATACCTGCAGAAGAACTGCAAGAAGGTGGAGGCAGTACAGCTAAGGGTGACTAAAATGATCCAGTGCATGGGGGGGTGACCTATGGAGAAAGGTTGCAAGGCCTCGCCATGTGCACCTTCAGAATAGAAAAGAGATGGCGGTCATGATAGAACTTACAAGTACCTGCATCTGATAAATTGCATGGCTTACAATGGACATACTACTGAGCAGCAGCACAGGCACTAAGGGAAATTCAATGAAACTGGCTGGAGGAAAATTCAGAAAGGGATTCCCGCAAGCACGTTTTCACTGAGAGAGTGGTTGACAGGTAAAAGAAACCTGACCATTTAAGTAGTTAAATCACTGGTCATTTTCAAGATAGGGTTGGACAAGTACATGGCCTTAGTAAGATGAAAGGGGTAGCAGAAAAGGAGAGGGATGGCTGCTGCGGCCCAAGTAGCATACTTAGGGAATGTAGGCAGACAAAATAGGATATTAGGCCTTAACTGGCCATTGCTTTCTATGTTTCTGTCTCACCACACCTACTCGCCAACTGCGTGACTTTCAGCAAGTCACTTTACCTCCCTATTCAGTCTGAATGTCTTTTCCACCACACTGTTTGTCCTCCAGTAGGCATTATAGTACTGCTGTTTTGACTCTGTGGATGGAAGTAAAAATGACATGGTTAGGTATGGCCTGAGTGGATATTCATTGTTCCCTGTGTGGAACACATACCCTAGTAAAATGTGTTACATCATGGCAGTATGCTACTTATAAAATGGGGAAGGAAACTACTTTGTCCTGATTGGTCAGCAGCAGTGCAAAGTTGGACAACTAACGTTGATTAAAAAAAGTGTTGACAATCAGGACACAGCACACTAACATATCAATGCAGTTTGTCAAAAAAAATTCCAGATGGCCCTTAGAAACAAAGTCACAACCCTTACTCTCACTAAAAAAAGTGAGTTAGGTCCTAAAAATGAAACTCCCACAAAATATATGAAAACTCATATAATTATAAGTTCTTTCCCTTTAAAATCACCTTTTCACATACACACACCAATTAAAAAGCAAAATCTGGTCAGAGCCAATATGGCTGTGGAGAGCTTTTAGGAGTGGCAAGAGCATGGAAAAAAATATGCGATGCTTTTGCTGCACCGGAGTTAGCTGTAAGTGATACTGCAGCAATTACAGTACTGCATATGTGTGATACTCGCACATGTGAAGTTTGCCCTGTAGTCAGCTCTGCACAATATGGTGATGCTGACATACTGCAACTATGTATACATGATAGTCATGCATGCACAGTGTAAGTCAACGTCATCATGTTGCACATGATGGCCCTCAGTACTGCAATTTCAGAACAGAAAAGTAGTGCGCCGGGTTTGGGGTATGTTTATGTGGCCTGTGGAGGGGAAGTGCTGCATAAACAGAATCACTGGAAACTATGTCAGAGCACTGTGGCTGCTATATATGCACTATAGAGTACAGATGGATCTTAAAAGTGAGCAGGCTAATCAGCTACTGAATTTAGGATACCAACAAATTAACACAGAGATTTATTGCACTAATACCATTAAGCCTAAGACAGTATCTTGGTTTGATGGCCATTGTATAAGACAGAAAGGGAACCTAATGAGGCTTATTAGGAAAACAAAAAAAAGTCTGACTAAGAGGGCAATCTCAAAGTTAAACAAAGATCGAGGGGATTATAAAAAATGTCTAATTCAAAAAAAAAAATGAGTTTGCACACAAACAGTGGGAAGTAATACATCAAGCCATTAAGGAGGGTGATGCTAAGCTCTTTTGGATTCTAGTATCTAAGGGAACTAATAACCAGAACTCAAATCCACTGACATACATCCCTAAAGAAACCTGGATGGCATACTCTAATTCCTTATTTAATAAACATTCTAATACCGGGGAAGAAATGGTAGATAATTATAGTAGGAGGGGAGAATATATATATACCACTAGTGTTTACCTTTGGGGAGGTAGAAGATGCTATTGTGAATCTCTCAAATAACAAAGCACCTGGGCCTGACTTTATTCCCGGAGAAGTTTATAAAGCACATTTGAATTATTGGGTAGTTTTTTTTTTACAAATTTTTTCAATACATGTTTAAGAGAGAGATTTATACTTCCTTCTTGGACAAGAAGCATAATAGTTCCAATTAATACAAAAGGACAGTTTCAATCTCCATCTAACTATCACCCAATCAGCCTTATTGATATTAGAGGAAAAATCTTTGCCAAAATACTATTACAAAAATTACAATACTGGTCATCGGAAAGCTCCCCATTATCTATGTTCCAAGCGGGCTTTTGCAAGGATTTTCAACAGTAGACAATATTTATATTTTTGCACATAGGAAAATATAGGCCATTTTGTAGAATTAAGCTTTATGCTTTATTTGTCGATTTTTCGGCAGCATTTGACTCCGTAAATAGAGTCAAATTATGGGAGATGTTAACAGTAAGACATTTACCTTTGAGTCTGTTGGTCCCAATTTATATGTTACATTCACAAACAACTTCGGCTGTTTGATACGACAACAAGGGTAATATTAATGATTACTTTAGAACAACATCAGGAGTAAACAGTGATGTCTTTTGCCTCTTCTATTTTGTTTGTATATTGATTCACTTATGACTTACAGGATGTATCCAGTCTTGACCCCCCAAATTAAGAACTTGCCAGTTCATAGCCTTGCTTATGCAGGCAATATAATTATTCTTGCTTTATCTACCCAAGGGCTGCAAAATGAAATAAATCAACTCAATACTAAATGTAAACAATTAGATTTAATAATAAACATGAAGAAAACTAAGTTTATGATCTTTGGCCCATGTCAGGGACAAAAAAAGAAACCAAAGTTTTACTTAAATAATGAAGCTATTGAGGGTGTAACTTCATATACGTATTTGGGTGTAAAGTTCACCCCAAATGGAACATGGACAGAGCATTGGAGGGACCAAGTGGTAAGGGCAAAACTGATTACCAAAGCTTTGTTACACTTTAACATAAAATATGCTAGACAGTAGGTTTCACCAGCATTAGTTGCAGGCGAAGCCAAAATCAATCCCATCCTCACATATTGAGCAGAGGTCTGGAGTATACACTGCCCTCTATGGTTGGAAACTCCCCTCTCCTTTTTTTATAAATCTTTATTACAGGTCCCATTATCCTCATCCAATGTCATAGTTAGGGCTGAATTGGGAAGAGATCCCATTGCTACAATAATTGGCATATGTATGATGGGTTACTGGTTAAAATTATCAATCATCAGGCCAACTGTTTGCCTTTATTGTGTTTGAAAGACAAGATTTATTGGCAAAAACAAAATTTTAGATCACCTTGGGTTAAAAATATTCAGAGTATTCTGGAAAGAATAGCCATGCACCATCTTTGGTTAGATTGGCAGAAATCAATTACAATATCAGTGTCATTTAAGAAACTTGTTAAAAAGAAAATATTTAGGTCTGCCCAAGGAAAACAAATGGATCTCCTCAGACCTCAACGTCAGGCTACTTGGCTAACTCAAAACAAGATTGATGTATCTCTGGAGAATTATTTAACCTTACCTCTGACTCCCTTAGATAGAAAAATGATCACTTGGGCAAGGATGGGAATTATCTGTTCCAAATATGTATTTTTGGATAGAAAAACATTTTCCAACTTGAGCCCTGAATTAAGTAGTTGTAATAGGGGCTTGGAAGAAAATCTTTATCATATTGTGGTGCAGTGTCCCTTATATAAAACTTTGCTCTTCAATTTGTTAAATAATTTCCTTATTAAATATGTAAATGAAGAATATGACCCATTATTTGTGCTTTTATATCCTAATACACCAGAGGAGGCAAAGATGGCCTCAAAGTTTTTTCTTCAAGTGATGAAGCATAAAAAAAAAACATTCCCCTGCCTCTGAGAATTCATTTTGGAATGGAAATTTAAAAGGGTTAAAAAACAGCAGTTTTTTAAGTTGTTAATAAAAGTAAAGATAAAAAAAAATGTATTATTTTTAAGCACTTTAATATCTTCTACTGAGTTCCTTTTACATGGACTTGTATTTTATATTCATATTCTATATCTCATAAGTACCCAGATAATCTAGAACCTAATATGGGCAAAAGACTGTCTGGGACTTGAGCGCATTATGGATTGTTTTTTACACAAGATGATTTATGAGAAATTGTAATGTTTTTAGTATATTGTAATGGTGTATTCACCTATCAATAAAACCGAACTGAACTGAACTGTGGCTGCACATCAGACAGCAGCCTAGTTATATGCATCCACAGTGCTGTTATACAGATTTGGTAATGGCATAACATCCGTGAAATGTGACCCATGCAGCCATACAAAATCAGACTCAGGAGGAGTCTGTTAAACTAGAGAGCTGGTCTGGGACTTGCTTATCATCACAGTCACTTTCTCATTCTTTTCTACAGTACTTTCTGGCAAATGTGCCTGAACCATATTGATCTCGGTGCTGGTAGACTACTTCTGGATTTCCACAGATTGTATTAGGTGGGAGTAGTGGCAGTCTTGAAGTGATAGCTGCCAGTGGTGGCATGTTCTGGAAGAAAGTGGTCCCCATGCTCACCTGCACATTTTAGAAATTATGCCTTTTCTTGTTTTTGCTGTAAAGAAACTGGCCCCTCTAACACAAAAACAAGGAGTCAGTTATGGCCTTCACCCCCCCCCCCTTTGCTTCAAGTGAGGAAATGTCATTATGGGTTTGCATCAGATGTACAGTGGCAGCCATAGATGCAAAATATTGTTAAACAGTAATCAGCTGTATGTAAAAGCTTTTTTTTGTTGGAATGTGTGCTTTCTTAATGTTGTCAATACCACTCCACCCATGTGTACTCTGCCCCTGGATTTCTGTACCCCAAGTGCATTATTTTACATTTTTGTGTTCAGGAGAAAATTGCCTTCCAAATGAGGGTAGTCACTGATCTAAATTCTTTATAGTTTTCTATGTTTCCTTGTGCTTGTGCAAGATACATCTTTTGGTAGGACATCTCAGAGGTGTGTCAGGGATGAGTTCAGTGCACAGCAGCCTACAGTGGGCTTGTCCCTGGCAGACCAATGAGCATGCAACCAGACTGTGACACTAGTCACAGTTTCACATCTGGAATCCATTCTCTAGTTGAAAGAAATAAAGTGCTGGAATGAGAGAACTTCATTCCTTTCATTCATGCTTGTACTGATCTTATTCTTGTCTCCCCACCCATCCTGCAGATGTCCGGGTACCCAGCCATACAGTGCATCCCCCACTCTCTGTGCCATAAGCAGTAAACAGTCCTAGCAGTAAAAAACAAGTAAATATTATCTATCCTTCCCAAGACAGACATCCGCATTGAACTTGTTTGTGTCTCTGCAAATGACAGTGCGTGTTCTTGTCCCCAAGCTCCTCTCTCTCTAGTGCATCATGCATGCCACAATGCCCAGCCTGAGCATTGCTCTCTGTGATAGTACCCACTCACCCGCCCCATGGATCTCCTAGTGTCCATGTTGCCTCAGTGTACCCCCCCACCCTGCCACTCAATACAAAGAGCAAGAGTGCTGAGAAGTGAGGCAGCATTGCCTGCAGAGCTGTAGATTAACCCTGGATGGTGGGGAGAGGGAGACACAGGCTGCAGGGACAGACACTGAGAAGGAGAGACAGCAGTGCCCCCCCCCTCAAAAGAGAGTGCCGCATCCAAAGAGGTGGTGAGTGGCACCAGTGTCAGGGACAGAGCAAAGAGAGACCCAAGCAGTGACAGCAACATGCTGAGATGTGGCAAGTAAGCAGAATGAGAGTGATCACCAGGTGGCAGCCTGTCACTGTTGCAGCACCACCTTGGAAGTGTGACATTGGGGGCAGTGCAATGTAGTGACCATAACCATGATGACCAGTGGCTCCCAGACCTTCACCTGAACAAACATTCATTTAAATGGGTGGCCCATCCCTAGCAGTGTCTACTCCTCTCCCACTCCCTTCCTCCCTCCCCCACCCCAAGAGAGATGCTTCCAGTGTGGCATATATGTGCAGGTCTAATCTATTCCAGTCAGAGATGGTGTCAACCCCCAAACAGAGAAGTGGGTACAGTGTGCACCCGAGCTCAGTTGCTATCAATTTATTTCTGCTCCTCTTCTGGCACTTTGCTGTAGGTCTGATTCTCTGTTTGTCTTTCTGAAGCTCAATGGAAGCAGATACCACATACAGAGAGGCAGAGAAAGTGGCAGCAAGAGTGCCATGACCTGGATAAAGAGCAGTGCTGCAGAGTTTTCTTTCACCATGGGGAGCAGACATTAGAGAGAGAGAGAGAGAGAGAGAGAGAGAGAGAGAGAGAGAGTGAGTGAGAGACCAGAAGAGACAGTGTAAAACAAACTTGGTGCATTTATTCCACCACTGCACAAAACGAGCACCCAGACAGAGCCAGAGAAAAATATGAGGGTCACATATCTGCCTCTTACACTGACTAGCACAGTGTAGGGTGGGCACTAGATGGGCACCCTGGTAGTTGCTGCCTCACACCTCCAGCTCCCATCAGCACATATGGAACAATCTGCAGTAGTCACAGACTGATGTAGGTTCCCCTCCCACCCATCCCACTCTACACAGGTTGGCACAGTGACAAGGTGACCTTAGGTGGGCAGCTCAAGGCAAATAGTGGCCTGGCAGAAGTTGATGACTGGTGCCCCCTCCACAACTGTCCCACCACTGCACATTGGCTGCCCCAGCCAGAGACAGAAATGTGAGTTGCACATTTGCCACACCACACCTGTTTCTGTCCAGCCTGGTGAGCGCCAGGTGGGTGGAAATGGGGTTGCAGTCCAGATCCACTCAGGTGGCCAGAGGTCACTGGCACCCAACACATCTTTCTGCATTTCTGCACATGTGACGATTTTCTCCTTCAATTCCATCTCCTGCATATTAGGAGCATTCTGCAGGAGACAATGACAAATATGGTTCACACATCTCTACATCTTCACCCAACCGAGTTCCATGAAAGCTGACACTGCCATAGGGTGGGCAGCAGGCAGGTGGATCTGGGAGAATGATGCCCCATCCCACCATCCTACCTCCACATAAAAGTAGCACCCTGCAGCAGCCAGGGATACAGATGCAAGTTGCACATCTGTCCCTTCATACCCGTCCCTGCTCCACCAGAGCTAGCATGAAGTTTGGAGTGGGATTTTGGATGACTGCCACTTCCTCACCCTATGCCACACCTTTAAACTTGCAGAACACTGCTTCAGCTAGAGGTTCTGCCACCTAAAGTGCTCTACCCATGGAGATCACTCTGCGGTACTGAGATATGAAAATATGGATCTTGTATCCCACACCCCCCCCACAACTGTTCCCACTCTGCTGAGTGGGGGGGTAGGATACAGTGGGTGCTCCTGAGTGACTGGTGCCCCATCTTGCATACCCACCTATCATCCCAATATGTTACAGCAGCTAGAGAAGAGATGTGGATTGCACATCTGCCCCATCATAAACTGTGCCCATTCCAAAAAGTTTCACACTCAGGCTGGAGTGGGGTCTAGGATGGTGGTCATTAAGTGACTGCCCAACCCCCCCTCCATCCCACTTCCACACATGGGAAGCACGCCTCCCCCCTCCATTACACATTTCCACAAGAGAGCAATCCTCCTCCTCCTCCATGCCTCCTTTGCATATGGGGAGCAATTGTCCTTCTCCAGCCCTCTTCCACTTGGTGGACATAGTGTCTTATGTAATCATTTTTGTTCTCAATCCTTGTTGAATACAACATTGTACTTATTGTAATTACTAATGTAAAGAAAATTGCTGTATTTTAATTTATATTATGTGTCCTTACTTTTTGTATCTCATACCATGTCACACTCTCCCTCCTCCCCTTTGAGCCTCACAATCCTCCCATGGTTTTTCTTCTGCCACTGACCTACTTGTAGAATGTCTTGTCCCCTTTTTTCACAGACCACGTTAAACCCTCCTCTGTCTGTGCCTTGGCTCTCATAACAGCCTTCCCTGCCTCTCTGAGACATTCAAGATACACCTCCCGGTACACCTCCTTGTCCTCCTCCCTTTGGGTCTCCTTATACTTCCTGAAACATGCTGTTTTAACCCTTACTTTGTCTCCCACCTCTTTAGAAAACCATAGTGGTTTCTTTCTTCTTTTCCTTTGGCCACTACCCTAATGCATTGGTTAGTTACCTGCAGAATGGTTCCTTTAGTCTCCCCCACTGTTTCTACACCCCTCCATTACCTCTACCTTCTCCAGGGCTGCTTTTAAACATCTACCCATTTCATTGAAATTCGTCCTCCTGAAATCTGATACTTTTGCCCTTGTGTGGCTTAATTGTGTGCCTGTCTCCATGTCAAACTGCACCATGTGGTGGTTGCTGGATCCTAGCTGCCCTTCCACCTGGATTCTTTCCACTTTGTTCCCATTGGTCCATACCAGGTCTAGAATCGATTTGTCCCTGGTTGGCTCATGCACCAGCTGTCTGAGTCCAGCTCCCTGCAGGAATTCCTGGATGGCCATGCTTCCGGCTGAAGCAGCTGCCTTGGTGGTCCAATCCACATCCAACATATTGAAATCTCTCATTAACAGGATTTTGCCTTTAGCTGCCATGTCATGAATTTCCTCCACCTAGTACCATGTCCACTTCCTCCCTCTGTGCCAGAGGTCTGTAGATCACCCCTGTATGTATTGCTGTACCATTTCCTGGTTCAAGGGTGACCCACATTGCCTTAGCCTCCTCCTGCCATCCCTGTACTTCTGTAGCCCTTATGCCTTCAATGATGTACAAGGCCACCCACTCCCTTTTTACCTTCCCTGGCCCTTCTGAACAGTGTATAGCCTGATACACTGATGTCCCAGCTATGAGAAGCAGAATACCATGTCTCTGTTATTGCTGCTATGTCAAGGTCTGCATCCGTCATCAAGGTTTCCAGGTCTGGAACCTTATTTCCCAGACTACGGGCATTTGTGAACATGACCTTCCATGTTTTACTCCCTGCCTTCACTCTGTTCCTGTTTCTCTACTTTTCCTCTTCCCCTGTCCCAGTATTCATGCTCATGTGCTCTTGCCCCCAATTATCCCCCCTTATAAAAGCTTCCCCTGGCTGTCCCTCTTTGCTCGCTTGCGTTGTTCCTGTTGTCAATTTGTATTTTTGCATGATCTTGGGGGGGGTTCTAAGCCACCTGTCACTCCTGGCTCTCCCCCTTGGCCAGTTTAAATGCTCTCTACTGAAGCATTCCAACTTCTCACCAAGGACTGAGGTCCACTTCCAGACAGAGCGAGGCCATCCTCCTGATACAAGCTCACATCTGCCCAAGTTGGGCCCCAGTCCCCTATGTAGCCAAATCCTTCCCTTCCACACCAATCATTCAACCAGGAGTTGAGATTTGGATGTGGAGTGCCCTAGCCTCCCTCATGTCTTGGACAGGTAGTACCTCCGAGAATGACATAGAATGTGCTACCCATTTCCGGTCCTCCCAGCTTACTGAAATCCTTCTGGGCTCTAGCTAACTCTGTCCTGTTTCTCACCAAGTCATTGGTCCCAGGTGGACAATGACATCCAGCTCCTCCTCCTGACTATCGCCCCTAGTGATCATATGGATTCACTTCATTCCTTCATGCAGCACGTCCTGGGAGGCACTTGACCTCCCTCTCCCCCCTGCTAGTTGTCCCTAATGTCACACCCCATACAGTAGAGTCCCCCACTAGGGGAAGCTTCCCCCTCCTTCAGGGTCCCTTGCCCCCCCTTCCCTGGGACTGAGATTGGAGGTACTGACCATCCTCCCTGGTTCCAGCTGTGAGTGCCTGTGTGGGGCAGTCCTGTTCCTCCAAATCAGCGTAGGAGTTATTAAGCTGGACTGGTTGGGGAATGTGTCTCTGACCCCTCCCCACTTACCTTGAGCCCACTGTGGTCCAGTCATCCTTCCTGGGCAACCTCTGAGGTTGATGCAGTAGACCCAGTGGTCTCTGAGTGGGAGTGGATGCCGTCTGTAACCTGGCCACCTCTGCACGGAGACAGGTAACCTCCTCCCTCAGCCCAGAGAGGTTCTTGAGGATAAGGGCAGCATCACAGCCTCCAGAACATCTCCCTAAAGACTGCTGCTCCACAGCCACTGCACTGCACCACTTCTGTCATGTCTGATGTGACCTGGCCTACAATATAACCTAGGTATGCCCTCTAGATGAACACCTATGCACCTCCCTTTCCTCAGTGTGGAACTTCCTGTATAGTGTAAGAAGGTATAACACTATGGGCCCACACCCTATAAAAGGAGGACAAGCCCATGAGTGGGTGGGGTTACCTTCTGGCTGAGTCAGCTGAGGACCCCTTTGCCATATGTTCACAGAGGACAAGGCCCAACAAAAAAAGAAAGATAAAACAACAAGAAAACAAAACAACAAAAAAACTAAAACAGATCCCCCAAAATCCGATGAAATATGAGACCTGCCTAAAGGTAACAGACTCAAACAAGTACAAAGAGTTTCATGTTTACCAGCAACTAAATCCTTCACTCATGCCCCTCCACAAACTTAGCAGCAACAGAAAGGTACATCGACCTGAGCCAAACTAAGTCCACTTCTGCACTACTGCTGTATGAGAGAACCCACTGGTATTTAAACCACAATTGGCTATAAATTGATCCTAGCTGAGGGGATACACTTACAGTAGAACTGTAAATGCAGGCTAATAACAAATAGGAGTCTAAGTATAAATCTAAATATAAACAAGAAGACAAAGACAGTGGACTAAGTCAACAGGCTATTATAAGCAAAAAGAGTATCTGAGAGGGTTAAGGTAGTTTAAGGAAGAGGACAACATCAAGTGGGCTACACTTGAGGCTAAAGGAACACTAGAAAAAAGGTTCCTAGAATTTACATTTCAACATAATCTTGAGCAATTAGTCCAGGAACCTACTACGGATAACAATATACTCAATTTAATTCTGACCAATATTAGAACTATAGAGACTGAACTGACAGTATTACCACCACTGGCTGATAGCAATCACAATATGATACATTTTAATGTGAACACAGTAACTAAAGGTAATAATAATGGAATAACAAAAATCAGAGATTATAACTGAGCAGATTATAATAGTATTAAAATTATCTAAATAATTGGAATTGGGTCCAGGGACTAAATGGAAGCTTAAACCTCCAGGAACAATTGGAAATAATTAATATTAAGATTATGTACTATGTAAATACATAGGTACCCCTAAGGATAAAATATAACAACAGAACAAAAAGGACTCCTCTATGGTGGTTAAACAAAATAAAAAAAATCATAAATAAAAACATAGGGCATATCGAAAATATAAAAAATCACTGAACATAAACCACTTAATAAAATATAAAAAGTTGGTATAAAAGACTAAAAATCTTATCAGAAAAAGGAAACAGGAACTTGAGGGCTGCCTAACAACTGATTCAAATCATAATAAAAAATGTTTTTTAAACTATATTGGAGCCCTGAAGGGTAACCAGAGTAGTGCAGGACCATTAAAAATAAATGATATAGTAATCACAAAGGAACCTGAAATGGCTAACAAATTAAACACATACTTTATGAATGTGTTCCTTCCAAAGGAATATATTGAGATTGAGCAGTTAAATACTGATGAAACAGTGAAATCTATAACTATAAAAGAAGTAATGGATATTATTAAAAAAACTCAAGGAAGACTCTGCACCTGGCCCTGATGGTATAGCCCCAAAGTTCTTAAAAAAATGGTCAATGAATTGTCTGGTCTGCTTGCAGTGTTATACAATACATCCTTAAAATATGGGAGCACTTCAAAGGAATGGAGATGTGCTAATATCATGCCAATACACAAAGGAGGCAGCAAACAACTTGTGGGGAACTATAGGCCTATTAGCCTTACCTCTGTGATCGGTAAAATGATGGAGAGAATAATCCAAACAAGAATGATGGAACATATAAGTAAAATTGTAAATTGTGATATCTCACAGCATGGCTTTATGTCAGGCAGATCATGCTTAACCAACCTAATCATTTTTTTCGAGACAGTTAGTGAGGCTCTGGATGGGGGAATGCCTGTGGATATCATTTTTCTGGACTATGCCAAGGCATTTGACACAGTGTTGCATAAAATCTTACTGGAACAACTGCTTAGAATAAACTTGAAGAGAAATATTATAACGTGGATATCCTCGTGGTTAAATAGGGAACAACGAGTTGTCTTAAGAGGACACGAATCAAGCTGGGGCCATGTGATGAGCAGGGTCCCTCAGGGTTCAGTACTGGGCCCCTTGTTATTTAATATTCTTGTGTCAACAGTGCAGACAAGAGATCAGGTCTGGATTGGTAAATACACAGATGACTGCAAAATCTGCAGCATAGTCAATAACCCAGAATCAGTTAACAGGTTCCAGGATTGTTTGAATAATATAGGAGTGTGGGCAAATGAGAATAAAATGAAACATAATTAATCCAAGTGTAAGGTGATTCACTTTGGAAATAACAACATGGGGGCTAGTCATACTATAAATAATACAATAATTCAAACAACCACGGAGGAAAGAGAGCTGGGTGTTACCATTACCAGTGATCAAAAATGTGATATACATGCAAAAAAACTTAAGAAATGCTATTCCTTACTAGGATGCATACATAGACACATAAAGAGCAGGAGGGCCGAGGTCCCGATGCCACTATATACAAGTCTTGTTAGGTCTCACTTGGAGTACTGTGTTCCCTTTTGTGCACCAACTACTGCAGGAGCTCTGAGCATGGTGGAAAAAGGTTCAGCGAAGAGCCACCAGGAGAGTAAAACACCTAGCAAATCTAGAGGAGATCATACACACACACATATATATATATATATATATATATATATATATATATATTAGAGGCAAAAACTCTGTTTAATGCATTAGTTAAGTTGTTCCACAGCGACAAAAGTGAGGAAATTCGGTGTTAGGGTTGAAAACCCCTTGGAACCTGCCCACCCCAACCGGCATTGGGATGTGCATTGGGGTCATCAGCCTAACTCTCACCCCATCACATGTGTAAAGCAGCAGAAGTATGGGACAATGGGGTGAGAGTTGGGACCGGCAACCCAATGCCGGTTGAAAGGCAGCTGGGGTCAAGGGTTTTCAACCTAACCTGACCTCACTTTGTCACTAATAAGGGCTAATATAGTACGTAAATCGGGATTTAATCCCGCCCCTGCGTGATGTCTTGAGGCATAGTAACAGGAACAGCCATGCAAACAGAGCGCTAACAGTGGCGCACATGGTAAAGCAAGCGTGAATGAGAACAGAAAGGGTAACACACACGGTGGCGTAGACGGGAACGGCCTGCCACGTAATGTGTTGTCACATAGTAACATGGTACCTGCAAACGGAAATGTCAATGGGCATGGTGACGCAAAGTGAAACAGTACTGCAGACACAAATGGCGAAAAATAACAGAAACGCAAATGCAAATAAAAACACAAAGGATAACGCAATGGTGGCGTAGACGTCAATGGTAAGTGAAACGGGTACGGAACCATAAGTGGAAAGGGCAATGGTAACAGTAATGTAAGCGCACAGGCTGGTTTTCCCCAAAACCTGCATAGAGAAAGACAATGAGTACAAAGAATGTATGCATAATAATGGGTATTGGAGCAGAAAATGAGGACTTGGAATACTAAATAGGTTATATCTCAGGAACCGTACGACGTAGAAAAAAAATTTAAAAGTCATATGATTTATGACTGTCCTGGCTAGTTTTGTACTTATTTTTCTGACGAATAGTCCGTATCTCGCACCGTTTCCGAGACACGGGCCCTGAAAGACGCGGTGAACGCTGTAATGTTATCCTATGGGAAAAAAAGAGAAGTTCGGAGCACCATAACTTTGCCTCCCTGTAATATTTTTTCACCAAACCACTGACAGGCACATCTGTGGGCTGTTGGCTGTCTTCCATCCAAATTTCAGGAAAAAAGACCAAACCGTTATTTTGCAGCAGGGTGCCAAAGGATTCCTGTAATGCATCAGGCGCCGTAATGTTATCCTATGGCAAAAACCATCAACTTTGAAGTGCCGTAACTTTGCCGCTGTGTAATATTTTTTCAACACAACACTGAAAGTCACATCTGTGAGATGTCATCTGCGTTCCCTCCATATTTCAGCCCAAAACTCCCAACCGTTCTTTTGCAGCACAGTGCCAAAGAATTGCTGTCATTTTCCCACAGACTAGAAAACTACTGTCGCAATTTGTGAAAGGTTTCGCAAAAATTTGCGACACTTTCGTGAGCACGAAAGTACTTTTTCCAGAAATTTGAAAATCATATTTCTGGGGTGTTTTACCCCAAAATAAAGACATGGCTAGCATCCTCAGGGTCCGACTAGGTGAATACAAAAAGAATTAGGTTGCTAGAGGGTCCCAAATTTAAATGCCAAGCATTTTTCTGATCACTAACTGAAAATAAAATGGTGGATTTACGAAAGTAACAGGGCCATTTGCGAAAGTAAAAATGCATTTGCGACACTGTCGAACTTTTTGTTAACTTTTCCCATTGACTTATAATGGGAAATTGTTTTTTGAATAACTTTTGAACCGTTTAATATTTTTTCACCAAATCTTTGAAAGGCACATCGGGGACCCTGGCCGCATGTTCCCTGAAGATTTTGGGCCGGTCGTGCAAACCGTGCGACCTGTACACGCGACCACAGAATTCCAGAAAAAGCGTAAACGTGCGCACAGATCATGCTTAATAACTCCACAGCCGTATATCCGATTGGCACGAAACTTGGCAGATCCCAAGGCCTATGGTTCTTGATCATGTATTCCGAATTTCAGGCTATATATATGTATATATATATATATATATACCACTTTACATAACAAAGAAACACTAGATGTTAGATGTCTTGAGAAGCAGGTTGGGGAGAATAATACCAGATCTCACAAGGATAAAATTAAATGCTCCATTAATAAAACTCAAAGACAGAGATTCTCCACACAGCGGGCGCCACCATTATGGAATACATTACCTACATATATTGTTGCCAGGGACACTGTGGAAACCTTTAAAGCACTTTTGGATGACTATATGGGAGAAATTAAATATAAATACAACCATTAACCGCACAGTGGTGAGTTCATCATGGGCCTCAGCCTTATGAACTTGTATTTCTACTATGAAACTATGAGACAACTCAGACTGGGGTGCCTGAAAGGCAGAGAGTACTGCAGCAGTCTGTGTTGTCAGGATGGAGGGCAATGTACAGGGATTATAGCAGCCCAGGGCAGCCACACCCACTCAAGAAGCAGAGAAACATCAGCCCAGGAATACCTTGTCGAAGCTTTTTTGGAGGGTTGGGCTGAAGGTAGATGGAGAGGATTGTAGGAGAAAAAGAGGGGGTGGGGTAAGAGGAGAGTTTGATGGAGGAAGGATTAAGACACAGGACGGGAGAGAAACAACAAGTGCAGGAAACTAGGACCCATGTGTTCATGAGGGAGTGCTGCCTAGGCACGAGGTACAACAACAATTGAGGACCTAAGAGAAGCAGTCACAGCTGGCATTAGCATTGAGATGTTTTCAGAGCTCACGTTTGAAGGGCCTAATGCTATTACCGAGAGATGGCAGGAGTAAGATTATTAATCCATTTGTGATCATGGTGGGCAAAAGCTCTTTGGCCAAGGGAGGTGCGACACCTAGAATTTTAAAGACCCTGCTATCTGAGCTTCTGGTGGACTGGCTGTTTTCATAGGGAGCAAGGAGCTTCTAGACACCATTGGCATGAGACCCAGACACACTTTCTTCACCAGGAGGCATGTTTGGAACCTGAGCCTACCTGTGAACTGGAACCAGTTAGCCTGGTCATGTAGGTCACATGTATGTGTGAACTGTGCAGAGCCAGTTAAGAGTCGACAGACTTTATTTAGAGCGACTTTTATATGGTGGATGGCTGTGTCCATAGCTGAATCTTAGACTACCATGCTGTAGTCAACAAGAGAGACCACTGTACTCTGGATAGTGAGTTTTAGGGCCTCTGAGGTAAGACTTTGCTTATGTCTATGAAGCAAACCAATATGGATGTTCACAGCTTGCAACATTTTCAATGTGGCAGTCATATGTCATAGTGCTGACTATGCTGTCTATAGTGACCCCCCCAAATATATGAAATGCTGGACAAGTTCCAATGTAGTTCCAGACTCATTTGTTATATTGAGTGGGTACAGCAAGGTCTTTTTTTTTTTGTAGTTCATAATGAGTTTTGTTCTCTGAACCATCTTTCAACGTAGTAAAGCTGTCTTGGAGTTTGCGTTCCAAGGTAAAGGGATCAGGATCACTTGTGTAAGGACTACATCATCTGCATAGAGCAAAACTAGACAGCTACTTCTGAGCGGGAGCCTGTTTTGAAACAAACTGAATAAAATGGGCCCAGGATGGAGCCACTGAGTTTCAGAAGTGAACAAGTCTACTGTCAGATAGGACATTATCAATCCTAACTTGTTGAGAGTGATTCACAAGGTAGCTCTTATAATTACACACTAAGAAGAATGGTCTTAATGAGTTCATTTAAGGTTTCATAATTTGACCTTTTGCATGACCTCCCAATCCCGTGATTTTCAATTTGTTTTATCTAAACATTTCTTTGCTCAGTTCATCAATAGTTCAATAAGATTTAGAATAAAATTACTTTAGAACAAAAACTGTATAAACTTTGGGTTTGATTTTGTGCACATAAAACTTCCCTCTGAGTTGAAAATGCATAGGATATTAGTTGTACATAATTTTGTATTTCTCCACACTTTTACTTTCGAAATTTGTAAAAAAGATATGAAAAAATAACACTCAACAGTCCAATAAGATTTAGAATAAAATAACTTTGGAACAAAATTGCATAAACTTTGGGTTTGATTTTGCCTAAATATTAACTTCTCTCTGAGTTGAAAATTCATAGGAGATTAGTTGTGCATACTTTTCTATTTTCCACACTTTTACTGTAGAAATATATAACAAAATATGAAAAAAATAACACTTGACCTTTTGCACAGATCTTGACCTCCCATAAAAGGAATGGCTTAAAACTTATTTAGGAGTCATTCAACAGTTATCTCAAAGTCAAGATTTAGAAAACTGTACATTTAATGCATTTTAATAATAGAAGTTGCCAAAGAGGACATAATAAATGAAAGAATCAATGTTGCAGCATAAATGCCTCAAAGTTTTAGACAGCCATTGTTTTTCTTCTCTGTCTTCCTTCTTCCTCCTATTTGATCAGTGTCAGCTTCACATATACTGTAGGTATCATAGGATATTGCTGGCTAATAATTACTAAAATTAATCTGCTGCTTTTGTTCTGAAAGATTTAAAATGATCCCATCCTGAAAACATCTAATGTGACCCCAATAAGGAGATCATTTTTCTTTTTAAGCTAGTAGGCACTAAAGAATTCCATTGAAGTACTAGTAAGTCATGATGATCTACTGTTAAATTAGGTATGACAAGATGGTCTGGTCTCATTGCACTTAAAGTGGGCGTAATGCTTTACAGAAATAGAGGCTGCTATAGAGTTTATCTGAGTTATGGCAAACAAATGTACATATCGCTAAAAGTATACGAATTATGCATGACCATCAGTATGAAAGTTGTTCAGGGTAAAACAACCTTTCAAATGAGCTTATTCATTAAGCTGCACTAATTATATATTTTAAACTATGGCCATCTGATTACCTGAATTTTCATTTTTCGTCACAATTTTCACCTTTTGGATGGCTATATTTAAAAAATCTAATGCATTCAGATTTGTGACTACCCTCATTTGAAAGGTAATTTTGTCATGAATAACTGTCATGCTGGTTGTATCTTGGTAACCTGTATACTTTCCAATCTATTTACATGTGTTTGCCATGACTGCTACTGTGTTCACTCAGAGAGAAAAAAAATGAGGCTGTTTGGCAGACCACATTTTACAAAATATAAAGAATTCTGATTAGTGACTACCCTCATGTGAAAGTTCTTTTTACCCTGAACAACTTTTATACTGGTTGTTTTTCTGCACCTTGAAAGTTTTAAAGATATTTAGATTTGTTTGGAAAGTGTGCACATTTGCTGTCATAGAAAGGCAATTTTGAGTTCTGTATCCATCATTCTAAACAGAAAGAAGGGAGTATTTTTTTAACTGCCATTGGAATTTGCAGTGTTATGGAAGAATACACTGAAAACTACTAAAAAAATGTGTTCCACAGAAACCCTTTTCAAGTTAAAGTGATATTGCTGTAAGCTCTGCCAACAGCCATAATGAAGTGCTGTTCATAGTTTTACTTTTTGAGCTCCTTTCTTGACCATCAAAAACAACTTCCTGTCCTTACCTGCCTACTAAGGAAATCTTTGTTGGTTAATACTGCCCAGATAAAATGCTGCCTTATTGAGACCTTTCATTGTGTGTGTTTGTGTGGAGAGAGGTGAACATTCTGCCAGTAGACTTCTGCAGAAGTTTCAATTCCTGCATTCCATAATAAATAAACATTCTACCTACTGAATGTGTGGAAAGACATATGATAGATAGGTGGGGACGTAGCATTTATTCTTGCTCTTAGTGTGCTGCAATTTGTTGTTTTCCTCTGGCAAATGATTGGTAACTAATTATGGTAAGCCTGGAGAAGCCTGGTGATGGTGCTGGGGACTGGACCAGAATGGAGTCAATCTGCAGACCAGAAGATAAACTACTAATTAGAAAAAAAAAACAACTGTGTGAATGACATTGTCACACTTACTATTTATGCTGTACTGTGCTGTACTGTAAGTAGAGGCTATCACTAGGCAAACCATTTAAATATTCAATTGCCCTAAAACAGAAGGAACGTTGACCATGAGTAGTCCTACAGAAGGGTGCAGTGTATTTCTCATGAGTAGCTCTGGGTGTCACAGTGTTATGAATGCATAACAGAAAGTCCAATTTGCAGAGCAAGTAAGTTGCCAGTGCCAAAAAATGCAGAGAATGTGTGTTGGATAGCCAGCCCAGTGGTGCAGAGGGCTGAGGTGCTGGATGCCTTACCTCTCACCAGGCCAGTGACCCATGTTCAGGAATGAGCATGGGTTGCCAGTGGTCAGCAGGGGTGAGTGGTCTGAGTGTGGATGGAGCAGACACCAGGCAGCTCTCATCTCCCGGATTGGGGAGGTAGGCCTCCCTGGCTCTTGGCTGCAACCTAGTGGAGGCTTAGTGGTAGTGTCAAGGCTTGGTGGGAGCTGGTGCTAGGTCTGGTGGGCAGATCAGAGGCATGCTCAGTGCCAGTGCACGTGTGCATCCATGTGCATGCACAACCATGTTGGCCAAGGTCCCTAGGAAAGTAAGGGGAAAAGAATCATCAGAAAAACACCCCTGGAAGGCAGGATGAAGACCAACCCCCCACAGACTCCACACTGGTGGCTGGGCACATGCCACAAGTCCTGTGGCAGAGGAGGACAACAGGCATAAGGTAAGTCCCAAAGGAGCTGGGTGATGGGGCTGGGGGGGCATTGGAAAGGGACCACTGAGGAAGAAAGGAGGATAAAGTATGTATAAAAAAAGAAAAAAAAGAATATGTGTTGGACAGGGAAAATCGAATGGAAGGCTAAAACAATGGGTGAGGAGGGAGGAGAACAGGAGAAGAGGGAGAAGTAGAATGAGAAGAGGGATTGGGTTAGGTGCAGGAGCAGACATTTGATATATAGTTATTGAGTCAGATTTCCTGACAGGAGTGGAGAAAGAGGAGCAGATAGAGAGGGGAATGCTAGGCAAAAGCAAGGAAGTCAGTGGGAGAGAGCAGACTACCATGCCATGGACTAAGCATGAGTTACAGAGAAGATCAGGTGTCAGCAAAGTTGAGGGAGTAGAAGGAGAGAAGAGTACATGGCATAAGGGAGTTAAGATAGTAGGGAAAGGAACCAAATCAGAACTTGGAGCTAAGGGAGACACTGTGAATGAAGCACCAGCCCTAGACAGAGAGAAGGAATAAAGGGACAGTGATGGTATGAGGATGGCAATCAAGAGAAACATGACAGGAGTGGAAAGGGATCAGCCTGGTGAAGGTGGATTTGACAGCAGTTGTACTCCTAACGTTGACAGGATCATTTCACAATATTCTTCCACCAGGCAGAGTGGAGGGTACAAACTTTGTTCCTGTAGAATGCAACAATTTTAGCAAGGTATTTTGTGGGAATAGCATTAATATGACAGGTGAAATGACAGGAAAAGTGAAGGTGACTGTGTACTGTAGCCAGACACCTAGGTAATGAAAAGAAGACTTTCCTGTATTAGAGGCCAGACAGAGAAATGAAGATTAGGAGTCTGATTCCAGCCAGATAATGTGTGGTGCCAAAGGTCATAGAGATGTTTGTTTCTCATGTTCAGGGTAAGATGGTTGCTTTAAAACCAGTACTGGACATTGCTGAAGTCTTGCCAAAATTGTACAGATAAGGGGCAAAGATGACCACAGGCAAAGAGCACAGTAAAATCTTTGTACACGTGAATGTACAAGGAGCCACAGACCTCTGGAATATTATTTAGGAACATCAAGAGCAAGATAAGGCAAAAGACTGAGACTTGAGTAATACCTAATCAGATTGGGAGAGGAGAAAGAGAAGGACACATACAAGGGCAGCCTAAAATCTGTCTTCCAGGCAGGAGATGAACCATGTGACCATAAGTTTAGATAGTCCAGCACCCATTAGCATCTCCAATAGGAAGAGGTGGGCAACAGTGTTGAAAACTTTCACCAGGGTGACAAAGATTACAGATGTGATGTGTCCCTGATTAATCTTCTTTAGAATATCAGTAATTTTCAGTAGGGATGTGATGGTATAGGTGGAATTCCTAAATTCAAACCACTAAGTGCTGAAAAGATTGAGGAGTCAACAAAAGGAGGAATTTGGAAGAGAACCAGATTCTCTTTGAGGTTGGCTGTGGCGGGGAGAAAGGAGAAATGACAATAGTTACCTGGGACATTCTAGGCACAAGGAACCCTGCTTTTGAGAAATGAGAGGTTGCAGAGATCAGAGATAGAAAGGGTATAGTTGGGGGACAGACAGATGAAAATTTGGGTCACATCCATCAGGTTGTAACTTTTGGAGTGGTTTAAAGACAGCAGAGAGAGTATCAGTAGAAGTGGTAGGAGTAGATTGAGAGGTAAAGGGTAGAAGAGGAAGAAAGAGGATGAGGGGAACAGAGAGAGGGCACAGATGGAGAGCAAATGATTTAATCTGGCAGTAACCTCTCCAGGGTTGGAATTGATTGAGCTACCTAGTTTGAGTAGAGCTATTGGAAACTTAGCAGGTGCATCAAAAAGGGATTGTACTACTTTCCAGAATTTCAAGTGGCGCTTAATGTTGTTCTGAAGGTTGGAATTAAAGGATTTTGACTTGGCTGGCTTGGTGGCCTTGGTGTAGGCATTACAGAACTGTTTATATCTTGCTAAGTTCACTGGCAAACCAGCAGTTGTATAAAGGCAACAAGAAGCATCTTTTTTTCTGAGGCAAGTGATGAGCTCAGTAGTGCCTGAGGAAGTGAGAGCATTTAACCTGTGCCTTCCAGAGAGGGGTGGTACCTGTCATAGTGAAGAATTTAGAATGACAGATTGAAAGAGTATCAACTACATCAGTGGGTGTAAAGATGAAAGACCAATCAGTGGTACAGATGTCAAACAGAAGGGTAGACAGTCTAGTGACCTATAAGACAGGAGTTGAATGAACTTAGAGGTGATGTTAGGAATGCTGAATGTTACACAAAGAGTAGATCATGCGATGGGCACTGAGAGCATTAGGAATGGTGCCAGATGTTGGAGTGCACAGGGAATGGGAGATGAGCACCTAGTTTGTTTGTTTTTTTGCAGTTACTCTTTTTATTATTATTTTTGTAATTGTACATACAAATACACTATATCCTCCAATATACAGTTACATGAATTCTTAATGGAAAATAAGTAATATCATATTGTCTGAGGTATTATACAATAATAATAAAAGGGGAGACAAATGTTGAAAAACAATATGTGGCAGTACAATCTGTATGATTGAGAGAAAATAAGACAGTATATGGTTCAAGGGGTAAAGGGTAGATTCAAACAAGAGATATGAGCAGTCATGACTGTACAATATTATACTGTAATTTTATGCAGGTATATATAAGATTGTATAAACGAGGGATATAAAAAGGAGACGATATCTAAGAAAGTGAAGAGAAAAAAGGCAGAAAGGGAAGAAGAAAAGGAGACAAATGGAAAGAAAGAAAGGAGAAGAAAAAAGGACTGAAAAGAGTAGAAGTGAGATTCCAATGTTAATATATAACAACCCATAGATTAAGTAATGATAGGTGTAGATGTGTTTAAATATTTAAAGTAGTCTTGCCAGCATTTATTGTATAAAGTGAGTCAGTCGGAGGCTAAATGTGAAATACGATAAGGGTGGCATATTGAGATAGTTGTTTGAGAACATCCGGGAGGGTGGGAATGATATTGGATCACCAATGTATTATATAAAGGTACTTAACTTGAAGGAATAGTAGGATATCCACCTATTCTGTGAATGGGATATTTTGTATGAGTGAAAATTGAAAATACCAAGTATGTAATGTTTTGGACCTAATGCAAAGGGTAGACCAATTACTTTCATTGCAAAGAGATGAATACGATGCCAGTGATTATATATGGGAGGACAATACCATAGGATATGTAGCAAATTGCCATTAGGGGAGTTACAGCACCAACAATCATTGTTGTTTATTAAGCCAGTTTTTGCAAGATTGCAGGAGTTCTGTACCATAAATGTAGAATTTCAATTTGTATAAGTGAACTGCGATTATCCTTGAAAGATTTGTGGCAGGAAAGCCAGCAATTACACCACTGTATATTGGTTATATTATAGTTTAAAAGGGTACTTCATTTATTTTTTGCAATGATAGATTGATCTGGAAGTGTGTCTCTAATGTGTTTGTAAATAACACTATTTAAGTTAGTTTGTTTTAATCCATTTAGAAATGAAAGTATCATCTAAAGATTGTTGAGGAATAGTAGGAAGGTAAAGGTTCAATGCTGTGCTTAACTGTAGATATTTCCAGAAATCTTGATAGGGAAGATTCCATTGTTTGCACAGGTCAGAAAAGGATTTTAATTTGAAAGTCGGAGGTATAAGTATATCCCCCAAGAAAGAAATGCCTCTGTTTTTCCAATTACAACAAAAAATTGGTAGTTATCAAGAGTAATGTTATGATTTCCACATGGGGTATATATAAGAGGTTGGGTTGATTTAAGGCATTTATGAGTCATTTTCTAATACAGTATGGATGCTGCTACAGTAGGATGAGGACGTTAAATTGGGGAAGAGAGGATTATAAATGAAGGAAGTGGTGACATTACCAGGACATAGAGATGCTTCCATATTAATCCACAATGGCAATGTATTGCTAGGTTTATTAAACCATTTGACAGTTTGGGTGGTGTGGAAGGCTCAGAAGTATGCTTGGAACTAGGAGAGTCTGAAGCCCCCTTTGGACCAGTGAGAGTGTAGTTTGTTATGGCTAAATCTGGGGATTTTACCTTTCCATATAAAATTACCAATTATATTATCAATTTTGACAAAATAGATGGTAGGGAGGATTAGAGGGATATTAGAGAATAGATATAATATTTTGGGAGCTATTGACATCTTGATAGTGGAGATTTTCCCATTAAAAGAGATTAAGCAGTTTCCATCTGTTGAGAGTATTTTAATATTTGCTAATAAAGGGAAAGATTGGTGTCCCATATATTGTCTAGTTTCAAAGTAATCTGGATTCCAAGGTAAGAGATACCATGAGGAGCCAGAAAACCTAATGTTGTATTCATAAAAGATTTACAAAATTGTTCAGTGGCATTGCTTCTGATTTGTTTAGATTCAGAGTGAGCCCAGAAAGTGAAGTGAAGTTACTAAGAAATTTAATTAAAGGTGGTCCTGAAATGTCAAGGTTTTCGAGTAGAATGAGGAGGTCATCAGTGTAGGACAGTGAAGTGTAGCGGGAGTTACCGATAGGTATACCCTGTTTCATGGAGGATTGCCAAACAGAGGCTGATTGGAGTTCCATAGCCAGAATAAATTAGACAGGGGCTAAGGGGTAACCTTGCCTGGTACCTCTTGCCAGATGAAAGGATGAGGATGGGGTAGGGTTAGCAAAAACCCGAGAGGATGGAAGAGTGTATAATAATTGGATCCATGTACAAAATCTATTAGTGACACCGAAGTGGGATAGAACATGGCTCAAATTAGTCCAACTGAGAGAATCAAATGCCTTTTCAAAATTAATGGCTATAGCAGCAGCTGGTGATTTAAGAGAGTTTGCTTTGTAGATTAAATTAAATAATGAGTGGAGATGATCAGAGTCAGTTCTATTTTGATGAATTCGCTGAGAGATATGGACGAGTTTAGAAATTATTGATTCTAAATGGGTATTTAATAATTTGGCAAACATTCTTCCATCCGTATTGAGTAGTGATATTGGTCTGTAACTGGAAGGGAGAGAGGGTCTTTATATTTTTTGGTAAGATGGTTATAATGGCTTCTTGTGAAGATGCCTCGCTGAAGACCTTGAAAAGTAAGGGGCATTAAACGTTAGTTAGAGGCTTGTAAAAGTCTATGGGAAAACCGTCACTCCCTGGAGCTTTACCAGATTTTAGGGAGTTTAGCACTGTTTGTATCACTTTTAGGGTGAAGGGTTCATCTAGTATAGCCATATCTTGTTGGGAGAGGTGTGGTAACTGTAAATTGTCCAGAAATTGTCGTATATGCTCGAGCTGTGGGGTGGGTGGGAGTATAATTGTTGGTAGAAGGACCACATGGTGTGGTTAATTGAGGGATTATCCTTATGGATTTTACCTGAAGGGTCTTTCAAACCAGCAATATGTCTCTCCATATGTTGATTCTTGAGTTGATAGGAAAGTAACTTCCCACATTTATCCTCATGTTCCCAATAATGGTGTTTGAGTTTTAGGAGGGTGAGTTCAGCTTTTCTGGATATTAATGCATTGATTTAACTCTGAGCTGAAGAATTTCAAGATGAAGTTGTGAGTTATTATCTGGATTTTTATTTTATAATATTGGTTTCTTTTTCTTTAAGAGTTTCTCTAAATCTGCCAGTTGCTGTTCCTTAGCTTTTCATGTATGCTGTGAAGCTTCTGATGATATCCCTCTAATTGTTGCTTTAAGTGCTTCTCAAATGGTCCCTTGAGATACAACAGGAGTGTTATTAAAGGAAAGAAATTCTTGGATTTGGAATTTAAGCCAAGGTAAAAAATCAGGGCCTTTCAATAGGAATGGGTCTAGATGCCAGGAGGGGGATTTGGATGGGGAAGGGCCCCAAATAAGATACAATTTTATAGGGGAGTGATCTGATATCATAATGGGAAGGATAATTGTGTTGATAGTTTTTTCAGTGATAGATTGAGATGAGAACCAATGGTCAATTCTGCTATACGACTTATAAAGCGGAGAGTAAAACGTATAGTCATGCTGTCTAGGATGGTGTAGCCTCCAGATGTCAGTAAGACAGTAAGACCCAAGTCTTTCATTAGCGTTGAGAGTGCAGAAACATTTCTGGGGTGGGAATCACGTGAAGAGTTACTTCTGTCTAACTGTGCTGCCAAAGCTAAATTGAAATCCTCACCTACAAGTATAGGAGAATTGTTGGTATTACTGGTAATAATTTGTTGGGCCAAATTATGAAAGAATTCTTGTGAATCGAAGTTGGGGCATAGATGCTGACTGACATAAGGGGGCCTGTGGAAGTATTTAACTGGGCTATAATCCATCTGCCATCTGAATCGGAGAAGGATTTAATAAGAGTCCAGTTGAGAGATTTATGTAATAGAACGACCCCTGTTTTTTAGAAGAAGAAAAGGATGCATATACTTGACTGACCCTGTCCTTCTGAGTCTGTCGACATCCTCTAATAAGAGCTTTGTTTCTTGTAAGAAAACAATATGCATTTTATGTTTTTGAGATAAGAAAGTATTTGCTTTCATTTACAAGGTAAATTGAGTCCCCTAACATTCCATGAATGTAGAATTAGATCACTCATGTTAATAAGGGGATATGTGGGAAAATACAAACTGGAAGAAAGGGACTCGTATTGAAAAAGCTGGAGGATGCTACAGACCCAGAAGGGAGAGGGTTAACACAATAAAATGCATGCAGGATAATTAGGCTGTGGAGATATTTAAATCCTGGGTGAATATATCCATTAGGTCTTCCAAAGAAGAGAGATAGTAAACAGAATATAGAAGTCCTATATATAGTTGCTAAACAAAATCTATGTGAGTTATAGTAACACACTGTTAAATCCTTAGGTAATATAGCAAGCTATGAGTCGATGAAAACACCCAGACTCACTCGCTATACTACAAGGTGTGTAATAGTAAGTAAATCTTGGGAGAAAGTAATCTTAAACCCAAGATACAAACTGTAAGCAATTATTTCTATCAAGCTGTAACTCTGACTAGTACTAAAGTGAACATAATAATTCCCTTGGGGAACTGTAAACATCTTACCGTATATGAAAAAGAGATTACAAAAAAAATATGTGCAATCCCAGACGTAATAATATATCTTGAACCTAAGCTGAACTAGAAGAAGAACTAGTCTTAAACAGTATTAAGCAACATGAACAATATGCCAGCGTGATTTGACTAGGTCCTAAAACTATGAGATTGACTATACTTGTACCATCTGCTATGTACTTACTCATATAACCATAATGTTAGACACAGAAGCATTTATATAAGGGGGATGGTTAGGTAAAGAGGAGATGGTAGGGTTCAGATGGTATAAGGATTTATAGGTGTTGAAATATTGCAAGGTCCAATTTGTATAAAGAGGGTATATTTTAAATAGGAATCATGAATTAAACAGGTATATGAAGTCACCTTGGCAATATAACATTTGTGAGGATTTCAGTTTGTTCAGGCTTTGAGGGGTTGTATATACTAATAATAAGTGTTGGGTAATGAGTGATAGCACAGACCCCAAAATCACCCTTAGAAAAGGAAAATACATTAATATTGTGAGATGACAAGACCTGGAGGGTCAAGAAAGCTCAGCTATAAGATTACAGTGCAGGCTTAAAAGCTCATATCTTAAGGGCTTCGAGTCAGACTATATGCTATCAGTTATTAATTGTAACCCATTAGGTGAGATAATAAAGGTGACACACCTCAAAAATAGCTTGCAGTGTCTAATTGTAGGTGATAACTGGAGACTAAATAATGAATAAATAAAACAATGCAAGAAGCTGGGATACCATGGTTGAAAAGAGGTTGGAAATTTAGGTGAGGTGGGTTAATGGAGGAAGGAAAATAGGACATATTAAAATGTTACATGTTAGTCTAGGATGAAGCATTGGAAAAGGGAATAAATAGTTGAGGACCTCATTAATATGTCACCAATATGCATACATTTATATTAACTTAAATATGGTAACAAATATGTGTGGTGATATTGGGTCACTGATTGTTAAGGCATCCACCCATAATCTTATATGAGAAGGACATGCTAATAAAAAAGATTGACAACTCTAAGTATAGAAAAGCAATAAGCACAAATGAATTGGTTTAACATTGTATGAGAAATTACCCTTTAGAAATAGAACATAGCCTAACATTTGGGATGCTTAGAGACTGACATCATGAATAATACATGCAGAAGTAACTAGATAAATGATATAACGGACACTGCATTGAAACAGAAAATGCTTGGACTGTCTTAAGGTGATGCCTAAATAATATGGCATAAATTAAACTGGATGCCTGTAACCGTGATGTAGCTAGTGCATTCCAAACCAGCTGGATGCGATAGTATGCACACAAGGACAGACAAATCTAGATAATGATCAGAGAGTCGAAATCAACTAAAGGCTCTAACCTCAAGCTGTACCAACATAAATAAATCCCAGTTATCACTTATAACTGCTATGCCTGTGTGTGTTGGAGGAGACAACCATCGATTTATTTTTTAGCTTCCCCTTGCGTTTCTTCTTTGAGGTTCTGCAGATTTCAAGGGGGAGCTAGAAACCAGTTCGGCCCAGGAGGAATCAGGGGACTTAGTGGATTGCAGTGGATCTTGGGGATCACTGGTAGCAAGATCCATAGCAGCAACTCAGAGATCTTCTTGTGAGGAGTGTGAGTCATCTTGCAGTGGGGAGAATTTGCTGGACAGGGTAAGCGGTGATGCAAAGTCTACGTGTTTCCCAGTTTGCATGGAAGAATTAGAAGTTGTGGTATCCTCACAGCAGGTATGTTTGGAGGGGTGAGCAATTAGACCTTTATTGTATTGCAAGCGAGCTGAACTCCAAACAGGAGGTGCTGTAGGGATTGGTAATGTTGGCTGCTCCTCAGGGCATTTAGGATTTGTAGCTGCAATGTGGATATATTGACTTGCGTGTGGGCTTGCATTGCTGGTGGGGTGGAGGACTGAATCGGAGTTTTCAGATCTGTTGATTAATGGCAGGGGCTCACCAAGGAAAGTAGCAAGTGCACTGGGGGTATTAAAATCTTTAGATGAGTCCCCCAGAAATAGATGCATGATGGCCGGGTATCTCAGTGCGAATTTAATCCCACATTGGTTTAACACAGCTTTGATGGGGTTGAAAGCTTTATG
Source organism: Neoceratodus forsteri (assembly GCA_016271365.2). Classification (NCBI taxonomy): domain Eukaryota; kingdom Metazoa; phylum Chordata; order Ceratodontiformes; family Ceratodontidae; genus Neoceratodus; species Neoceratodus forsteri. The sequence goes on from CM057454.1 coordinate 737,901,490, forward strand.
TTTGTTGACTTGATCTTTTGAGAAGTCCCTGAAAATAGATATTTTATGCTTTTGCCATATAAGGGATCTCATTTGTTTTGCATAGCTGATGGTCAATTCGGTGTGTGTACTAGAATTTTTGTTTTTCTCTTTTTGTTACAAGGTTGGCTAGAAGTTTGAAGAGGGATAGCCACTGTTTTTTTTAAAAATTAAAAAAAATAATAATAATAAAAGAAAAGAAGGCTAATTCAATGAGAAAGAGTCTAAGGGAGAAGATTTTAAGTTATTTAAAAAAAAAGTGTGGATGTTACCAGTGAATGGAGACTTCTACTGGAATGTATGCAGTTTTGATACAGCAAGGCCCTATCAGGAACCATGTCGGTAGGTGTTTTTTTTCTTTCAGGGAGGGAGCTGAGGGGCCCAGAGGGACCCAGACCTAGCAGAGAGGAAAGGATCTCAGGTCACAGGTTTTTACCAGTCCAAGTACATGGAATTTAAAAAAAAGAAAAGAAAAAGAAGAAAAGAAAGGGGTCAACCTGTGGTCAAAAATATTAGCAGTTGGATAATGAATGACATTTTCAGTTTGTTTTAGAGCACTTCTTCAGGCACGACAAGGAGAGATGATGGCACCAAAGAAGAGCAAGCCATCATGGGAGGATGCATACAAGGTGATTGTAGAGTTGGTGGAGAAGGCCAACATGATGTGGCACCTAGTGGAGGGGACAAGCCTGGAAGGTCTGAGGAGGCGTAAAGTGGAGAATGGAAAAGTAGGTGAGAGAAAAATGCTGTGAGGGAGGACAGTTGGTCAAGAAAGCCTCCGGTGGTGGCACCTCCTGAGCAGTCAACCCAGTACCTCCACCCCTGGGGTCCCTGAGCCACTAGTGCCCCTGAACCATTGGTGATGCCCCGGAGGAACCCAGGTTGGATCCTCAAGCCACAGTTGCCCCGTCACCCCGATGCCACAGATAACAGCACTGGCACATGAACCAGGACCAATGCAGCTCACGGACAATGGTCCACAGGAATAGGCAGACCAACAAGTAATGTCGGGTTCCATGGGAGAAAGTATCGAATATATCGGTCAAATAATTGTGGTGCTGGGGGTAGGGGGTTTAGGACAGATGGAGTCAGCATTGGTGGAGATTAGGACAGACAAGGAAGCCATATTGGGGAGAAGAAGGAGATGGACAGTTTGGGAAAAGGTACACGGGAAATTGAAACACCCGGCATAGGATAGGGGAACATGTGCCGTTGGCTACAAAGGAAAAAATATGGAAAGGGGAATATGTGGACATATTTGCTCTGGTGAGTAGGGAAGTGGCTGCCAAGTATGAGGAGTCAGAGAGTATAGGGAAGAGTGAGATGGCAGCTATGGTGTTATTGGGTAAAAAAGAGGAACATAAATTTACAAAATGAAAAACGTGGGATGGATGGTTTGTCGGTTTTGCCACATATTTTTTTATTTATTTAGTTGTTTAACCAGAAGTAGCGACTAAGCTGAAAGCTTTTACAGGTGCAACCTGGAAGCACGAGGAAGTTAAGTGACTTGCTCAGGGTCACACAGAATACAAGTGGAAGCTGTGGGATTCAAACCCAGGTCTGGTCTATTCCACCATAGTGTTGGAAAAGAAGCCAGACCTAGGGATCCCGCTGATCACATACTCATTGATCATACGGCAGGCAAAAGCAAAGGAGGGGGTGTGGGTGGATACACTATGATGAATTATTTTGCCAGAGGATGGCCACATACGGTGATGTAAGATAGGACACAAAACAGATTTATGGACGGATTTTTTTACCGACCAATCCACCCTGGAGGGAGAGATGGGCAGAAAAGGGGGAGATGTTGCAAAAATGCTGTTGGGGATGTAACAGAGCATTTTGTTCCTGGCCCTGGTGTCGATTTAGGCATGTATGCTCAAAATGTTGGGGTACCCATCCAGCGTCGAGATGCAGGACCTCATGGGCCCAGGGGACACAAGCAGGGGGGCTGCAAGGGACAAGCCACAAGTCCTTTCAGGAAGGGCAAGGTTATAGGGGTCAGGCCTGGAACAGAGGGACAAGGGGCAGGGGCCAGGGGAGTAGAGGAAACCAGTCATACTAAAAGAGAGGGGGGAGCAACAAGGAAGGGGAAAGGGGCAAGGGAGGGGAGGAAGGGAACGATTTCAGGCCACCAGGACCCTATCAAGAGTGAGGCCTGGGAGAGGTGGCTTACAGAGTACCCAGACAGGAAGGCAGCAAAAACTTTAAAGGAAGGTTTTAGGTCAAGTTTTCCCCTACAGTGCAGCATGCCAAGGCAAGTGAGGGAAGCAAAAACCTTGGGTCAGTCAGGGAAAAGGGAGACATTTTGATACAAAGAATTAAAAAGGAGAAGGTGGCAGGCAGGGTAGAAGGCCCGAATCCATTTCCCCTGATAGACAAATTGAGGATTTCCCCCCTGGGTTTGGTCCCTAAAAAACAGAAAAGGGAATACAGAGTGATACACCACCTATCGTTTCCAGAGGGAGATTCTGTGAATGACTTTATAGGTGAAGAGCACAGCAGGGTGACCTACACCATGCTGGAAGATGCAGTGCAGATCATATGGGCTACCCTGGATGCATATTTAACAAAGACAGACATTGAGTCAGCTTTCCGTTTGCTACCTGTTAGAAAGGAGGATTGGGACCTTTTGGGGTTTAAAGTGGAAGAACAATACTATTTTGATAAGGTGATGCCTATGGGGTGTTCGATAGTTTGTGCTACGTTTGAAATGTTTAGCACCTGTCTACAATGGATCTTTAAAAAAAAAACTGGGTATAAAATGGTAATACACTATCTGGACGACTTCTTACTGATAGGCAATGGATGCACAGAGACAGAGGATATGCTAGCATGTTTTCAACTATTATGTGGAGAGCCCTAGCAGGGTTTTGGTGTTTTGGAGAATTTAAGTAGATGTATTGGGGAAGGTATTTTGGTTACCTGATAAAAAAGTGCAGCGGCTAAGAGAGTTGATTCAACAACACACGAGCAAGAAGTGAGTTCACTTAAGACAGGTACAAGTGCTGGGACATTTGAATTTCGCCTGCAGGGCAATTGGACTAGGGAGGACGTTCACAAGGAGACTAGCGAGGGCAACAGCAGGGGTTGCAAGGCCACACCACTGGGTGGATTTAAACGAAGGGGTAAAGGACGACTTCAGGGTATGGGAAGAATTTCTAAGTAGCTACAATGGTATGTCCTTCTGGCAAGAGGACTGGTCTATAACACCGGTCTAGAATTGTATACAGACACAGCAGGCGGGGAAGGGGATGGGAGGGTACTTGAGAGGAAAATGGTTTGCAAAACCATGAACAGTTGAATGGACAAGGGATGGCAGGGTAAATGACATCACATTGTTGGAAATAATGCCAATTTGGACTTGCACCTTAGTGTGGGGAGGAGTTGCAAAATCAGAAGGTGACTTTCTGGTGCGATAATGAGGCGATGGTGGAAGTCCTGAATAATAAGGGGCCAAGTCAGAGCCAATAGCAAGTTTTGAGGCAGTTAGAGTTGAGAGGGCTGCAGCTGAATATGTCATTTAGGGTCAAGCACATAGACAGGGTGAGGAATAGCCTAGCTGACAGCCTTTCCCGTCTGCAGTTGGATCATTTCCAGGAGCTGGTACCAACAGCGGAGGAACTGAAAACACCCATTCCAGTGAACATCTGAGATGCTGGCAGGAGGGAGCCAAGATGCTGTTTCGGAACTCATGGGCACCACGGACCTTGAGGGCCTATGAAGGGGCATGGCAGGGGTTACAGGCCTTCAGGGCGGCACACCATATGGAGGTAAGTGGGTCAGTTACAGAAGATCAGCTAGGAAAGTTTATAGTAGATCAATGGGAGAAGAGGTTGGCACACAACACTATGGGATTATACCAAGCCGGGATCAGTGTCGTATGTAGCCTAAAAAGATGGCAGGATCCCACAAAATTAGTGTTGATACGAAGGATGCTGCAAGGATGGAGCAGGCTGAAGCAGAGAAAAAGGGATGGACAGCATCCGGTAGCTGAGCATTGGCTATCCAGACTACAGGGAATACTTGTAGGTCCAAGGACAAAGCACAGCTATTCTTTACAATCTATGTAGTTATGTTTGGGGGGGCACTAAGAGTAAGTAAGGCAGTTGGGCATGGTGGTAAGGACAAGGATGGAGGGCTGGAATGGGGAGATATAGTCTGGGGAAATTAAACATACAACTCATAATCAGGGGGTCAAAAACAGATCAGGTGGGAAAAGGTTGTGTCATAACCCTAAAATCCCATCCCAAAGGGACCTCGTGTCCAGTGAAAGCTCTGTGGGCCTATGCCGCAGGGAGAAACAAAGAAGAAGGGAGGCTGTTTGTGCATGGGGACGGAAGGAAGGTGACCAGATACCAGATCACAGCCATGCTTAAGAAAGGCATGGTGTTTTGGGGGCAAAGACCCAGCTAGTTATTCTTCCCATTCTTTTCATATAGGAGCCTCATCACAATTGGTGGTGGAAGGAGAATCAGTGAACAATATGTTGGAAATGGGGCGCTGGCGGTCTGCCAGTTATAAAAGATACATTTGTGCTTTCACGGTTTAAGAACTAACATGCTATCTATGTTTTGCTTTTCAGGTAAAGACCTAAGGGGGGAGAAATGGGGGGGGCAGAAAGTCATGGAATGTAAGGTAATAAAAGTGTTTAATTTAATCCAATAAGTAGAGGGAGGATAACAGAAGTGAGATCTTCTGCCAATCCTACATTTACTGGGCAGAAAGGAGAGTGGAAAAGAAGGCCGGGGAAAGCAACTCTACCAAGATGTCAGACACTGTAGGCTGATGTGGTGTGGCATTCGGGGGATGAAGTGGGCACAGTTGCTTCCGACATTGCTAGAGATGAAGGAGACGAGACCTATACTGGATTTGATTATCATACACCTGGGAGGGAACAATATAGGGGAAAAACCATGGGTAGACACGTATCTAAAGATGAAAAGGAATTTGGAGAAGGAAAAACAATGGTGGCCAGAGGTGAACCTGGCATGGTCTGACATGATACCACAGAGGATTTGGAGACATGCACGTAGACACATAGTGGTAGATAGGTCTAGGAGAAAGATGAACAGGAGGGTTGGGACTTTGGTAAAAGGCATGGGAGGGCATGTGATAATGAGGGGAGTGGAAGAATCGGTAGAGGAATTTTACAGACCCAATGGAGTACATTTATCAGACCTAGCAATAGATAAATTTAATACAGAGATGACGGGGTTTATTGGGGCCTGGTGGAGAAAAAACAGCAAGTAGATCTGGACAAGGAGAAGGGGGCAAGAAGGGGAAGGCCAGTCATCCAACACAAGCTGGAGACAGGCTATTGGAAAAATTGGGGGGGGGAGGGGGAATGAAAAAGAAAAAGGAGGAGAAGGAGAGTAACAGAAAGGAGAAGAAAGTGGTCTCAGTCATCATCGTTACCTATAAGAAAAGAGAAGAACAAGGCTCCCAGGTTTTCACCTGGGGAGGCAAGAAGTAGCGGAAGAAGTGAAGGAGTTGAACTGATATTGATATGTAATGCAATAGAAAAAAGAGATGTAATAAGACAATAGCTCAAGATGATTATGGGAATGTAACAAAGAAAATATGTTTATAATAAACTGATTGTCAAAAGGTAATACTGGATAATATGGCCCACTCATCCCAATGATCTACAAACACAGGTAAATGTGTACTTCAGATATATTTTTTAATAAAAGTATCTTCCAGCATCAATAAATCAGTATCGACATTTCGGGATAAACCCTTCATCAGGAAGGCTGGATATTCTAATATAAAAAGATTCATATGAAAAAAATTATATTTTTAACACATTATGCTTCATAACCATGACTAAACAAGTTTCAAATGAAAAGAAAAGTCGAAAAAATGAGAAGAGTCATGCTTTACATTTCATCTTGCTCAATTTAGTACTTCCAACACTTTCCAAAGTGAGTGCGCCATATTATCCAGTATTACCTTTAGTTAGTTAGCGGCAGCTTATACTGGTGTTTTTTGGCCCCTCCCTAAGTTACCAGTAATAACATATTTCTGTATCATATATTTTTCTGAGGAATTTGGCTGTACTGGACAAATCCTTTCACTAATAAATTGATCGTCAGTCTGAGCACAATAACACACTGGTGGCCTGTCTTTCATGGGAAAAAGCCGGGAATCCAGGACAATGGGCCTGGGCTTTTGATGTGGGCCAGGGCTCGGACCCAAGGTGTGATGGGATCTCTCAATAGCGAGGTCCAGGCCTGGTGGAAGTCTAAGCATGACTGGTAATACATGCAGTAAAAATGCATTAGTGTCCCCAAGTTCTGCACCTTCAGGAATCTAAGGTTGATGCACCTGCTTCTATTTTTGATGTCATCAATTTTATCTTGTAGAATTCTGATAGTTCTGTCTTGTTCCCTGACAGTAGCATGTAGGTTATTAATTTCTATATCATTAATTTTATGATCAAGCAATTGCATATTAGTGCTATTTTGCTGAGAGGTTATTTTTAAGTCGTTGATCTCATTGATAAGTTGCTGAAACGTTGACTCCACTCTGCTAAGGCAGTTGTTCTGCAGAGATTGCTCAGCCACTGTTGTAGGCCTGCACAGAGTAGCAGTATAGAGAAAATGTATCTATAGCTTATGGTATAATGAAAAATAATTTACCAGAGCAGTTATGTGATATTAGAAGAATTGGTTTAAGTTGTTGATAGTTGATGGTGGTCTGGGAGCAGGAGGATGGATGATGATAGATGGTAGTCCCAGGGATATGAAAAGTTAAGCAGCCATCTTTAACACAGCCAGGCCACGCCCCCAGCACCTAGTTTTTTAAGGAGTAGTTAGAGGAGCAAGAAGTGTTAAACAGCTTGAGTTCAGTGATGTGCTGTGTGAGATGAAGGGATTTGACCTTTTGGGTGCATTTTTTCACATTAGGGAAGAACCAACTGGAACCGAAGTCCCCCAGAACTAAGAATTCACTGGCAGCTGAAAGGGGGGAGAAAGGGGAGACTAGGTAGAGAAAAATGCCTGACTTTGATCCGGGGGGAGGGGGAAGACATAGATGACAGGAATAATAATAATAAATAAAACTTTATTTGTGTCTCACCTTTCTTAAATCCAAGGTGCCTTACAGTACTTACAAATAGAATAAATAAAATATAATCCATAATAATCTGAGTTCCTAAAATCACAATAATTAATTAAAATAAATCTTTGACCACAAATAGGTCTTCAAGGCCTTTTTAAATTCCTCCATGGACGCACACTGATGAAGCGAACGGGGTAGAGAATTCCAGAGTGTCGGAGCAGTATACATAAAGGCACAAGCACTTGTAGATTTTAAAGAAACCTTCAGAATCTCTAGCAACCCCTCGTTCATCAAGCGGAGAGATTGCTTTGGGTAGTAGGGAACCAAAAGCTCTTTCAAGTAGTCCTGACCCTGTCTGTGTAGGGCTTTGTAAGTTAAAAGACCAACTTAAAAGGTGATCTGCCACTGAATTGTCAGGCACAAGACATACCCGTCAATAACCGGGCCTCAGCGTTCTGCACCAGCTGCAAGCAGTGAATATCAACCCCAAGAAGCCCTAGATAAAGGGAGTTGCAATAATCAAGGCGTGAGGTCACAAAGGCATGGACCAGCGTAGGCAGATCAGCAGGTGTAACAAGGAGCTTAATCTTGGCGATGTTCCTAAGATTATAAAAGGAAAGCTTGACAACTGCCGACACCTGCAAACGCAGTGTCAACTCATTGTCAAAAATCACCCCCAAGTTCCGCACCTATTCAGAGGTAGGGAGCTGGAAACCTCCCAGAAATAAACCTGCTCCCATCCCCTCTACCTATGACCTGGGTCCACAACCATTACCTCCATCTTCTCTGAGTTCAACTTGAGCCAGCTTCAATTCATCCAGCACTGGATTTCGGTGAGGCAGCTATTAAAGACTGAAAGAACTCTATCCTGGTCAGGTGCAAAGATAGGTAGAGCTGGGTATCATCTGCATAGCAGTGAAACCTCAGCCCATACATTCTTACAATGTCTCCGAGGGGCAGCATATACACTGCGAACAACATGGGGGACAACACCGAGCCCTGGGGGACCCCATATGACAGAGAGACTGGGCAGGAAGAATTTATCCCCACACCACTCTCTGAGTTCTGTCAGTGAGAAAAGATCTAAACCAAATGAGGGCTGTACCTAACAGGCCACAGATGAACTCCAGGCATGAGAGAAGTACCCCAATGGTCCACAGTGTCAAAGGCTGATGAAAGATCAAGAAGAAACAGAATGGAACGGCTCTTCTGATCTCTAGCCATTAGGAGATCATTGAGCACCTGAACCAGTGCTGTCTCGGTACTATGCCTATTTTGAAAACCAGACTGAAGTGGTTCATAAATGTCATGGATGGTTAAATGGTTTTCCAATTGTGCAGCGACTACTTTCTCAATAATCTTCCCTGCAAAGGGAAGATTAGAGATCGGCCTGTAGTTGGCAGGGCAGTCGGGGTCCAAGGAAGCTTTCTTCAGGAGGGGTGTCACCACTGCCTCCTTCAGGGAGCTAGGAAACTCACCCATATCTAAGGAGCACCAGACTATCCATTCTAGGACTGGGCCAAGGATGTCAAGACAACTCTTTATCAGGGAAGTCAGGCCCAGATCCAAACTACAGCTTGTAGGGCGCATACTATGGACAATCCTCATGACATCAATGAACTCAGGCCAATCAAAGGAACTCCAGGAGAGACAGAGGTGTGACCAAATGCCAATCTGTAGCTTCTCCCATAGAGAGAGCAGGCTGGAGTGCTGCCCTGATGTCAGCCACCTTATCTGCAAAGAAGCGAGCAACCTCATCACATTCTACTTGTGAAAAAGGTTTCTGAACCTGGAGACAAGCTGGGTTGCAGAGTCTGTCAACAGTTTGAAAAAGCTGAGCTGGTTGGTTCTGAGCAGCCACAGTCTTCCCGGACAGGAACTCTACCTTCTTACGAGAGATTGTGGAATGATAGAGTTGGTAATGTTCCATCAGTCTAAGATGGTCGGCATCAAGGGCAGTTCTCCACCAACAACACTCTAATCTTCGTCCTTGTCGCCTCACCTCCCTCAAGATCCCGTCAAACTATGGGGACCGAGGTAGAAGGGGGAGAGGATGAACTCGGATAGGAGCAATTTGATCAAGAGCTGAGGAGATGGCCCTATTATAGGCCAGCACCAAGGCATCAGGATCATTGCTCATTCCAAAAAACTCCGATAGGTCAAGCACCGCTGCCTGGCCTGTAGAGCTAATATCTCACAAAGTGCGGTACATAACCATCTCCACAGGAATAGGCCTACAAGGGAGGATGCAAAAACTGAAACCCACAGTGTAGTGATCGGACCAACTGACAGGTTCCACCCCCCACATCAAAGGCCTCAATCCCCAAGAGGAAAACTAAGTCCAAGGAGTGACCGCTCTTATGAGTGGCAGAAGTAACCACTTGTGTAAGGCCCAAAGATGTTTTTTGGAGGAAGTGTAGTCCAAACTGCGAAAGTTCATCATTGACCCAGGCATTGAAGTCATCCAGGGCCATCAGCCTGGGTGACTCAAATGCCATGTCAATGACAAAGTCAGCTACTTCCTGTAGAAAATGTTTCTTATCACCTGGTGGACGATAAATGAGAACAATTCTGCAACCCACACCTGCCACTACAGTACACTCGAAGGACTCAGCTCCCTCAACTGGTACACTTGCAAGGCCCAGTTCAGTCTTGAAACAGACTGCAACACCCCTCCACCCCCCCCCCACGGTCCAACCTCGGGTGGTGTAACACTGAGTAACCAGCTGGAACTGCTGCCTCCAAAAGTGGACCAGCATTTTCATCCAGCCAGGTCTCAGTAATGCAAGCCACATCCACAGACTCAACAAGATCTGCAATAATTACAGTCTTGTTTCTTATGGATCTGGCACTGCACAACACCGACCAGGTTGGACAGGCTTCTGAAGTGGTACAGACCACTTGCACAGTATCATTAGTAGTAGTGGTGCCCTTGGGTATTGAAACCAGACAAGAATGACCTCACTCCAGAGTCCATTTTGCCCCAGTTTGGTTTCCACTACCCCAATACGATGTCCCCGCACATTTGGCCTCCACTGTTTGCACCCCCCAAAACCCTTCCTCCCCCTCGCACAATACCCAATGCTCTACAGCTCTGGTAAGTTGACAACTGTAATGGCAAGGGGGAGAAAGGGTGGAGGGCCCGAAGAGTGGAGGATGAATAGCATACTACCATGGTGGCAGGCCCTCTACACATTAAAATCCTTACACCCACACACCTAAACTCAGCAAAACAAGAATATAAATCCAAATTAAACCAAATGAAATATAAAGACAACACAAAACAAATCAAATCAAACAAACAAAATAAAAATGTCCAGATATGTAATGTCCAAATGACCACATGTCCAAAATTCACTGAATATTTTGAAACAAAAGAGGCTGTCACGCTGTCTCAGTTCTAAAGCAACGTCAGATAATGCAAGTCTCACAGTGATCTCAATAAGTTAGCATCTAAGTACAAATGATGACTTTCAAGATCAAATAAGAATTCCTTTAAAGATAGCAGAAGGGGCTCTCACCCCCTCTTAATCTAGACACCAAAAGATTCCTCCAGAAGACCAGTTCTTCTCTGACACTTTCCAGAGTGCACTCCCAAACTCAGGCCAAGGCACCTGAGTTCAGGATCAAGCTGGAGGGCTGTGATCAGAAATAGGTCCCTGGGAGGGAAGCAATAGCTCCCGCCACAGAGAAACCTTAGGAACCCCCAGAAGGACACCCACCACCATTAAGCCCCCTGAGTTCCCTCTAAAACACAACCCGAATTCAGCCACAATCTCTACTCAGAAGCCATGGCCCTAAAGGCAGAATGCAACCCCCCCTTCAGGAGTGGAAAACCTACAGTAGTAGCAGGCTGATCTAGGAGGGGAATCTGCAACCCCAGCTGCCCACCAGCCACTGAAGTCCCCTCACCAACAACCACAGGGGAAAGAGCCCTCTGGTTCAAACCCCTGCAATTGCTCCCCAAATAGGCCAAAACTCTGCCAGTCATCCACACCAGGAGTAAAGGAGTGTCTACCTAAAAACCTTGGGGAAGAAGGTGCTTCTTTCCGATGTCAGTACACCAAGAAAGGGATCTCACCGCATCTGAAACAACACAAATCGGAGTAGAAAATCCTCCGTTGGCAGCTCCTGGGCTCCGGGCCCTCTCGCCACCCCGACATTAATTCACAGGCAGGCAGCAAAATCCACAACTGGAGTCAAAATTTCATGTGCTCCCACCACAATATATCAGCACTGATAAAATAAAGCAGGTAAAAGAAGGGTTCCACTCACAGACCGAAGTCCACAGTCCCATTGAGTAAAAGGGGATATGCATCCAGAAATCACAGGACTTCGAGGGCTCTGAGGTCGCAGACTCCCCTCAAATAGTAAATTCACTGAATTCCAGGACTGTCCCACAGTATCCTCGGTTTTCTTGGAGGACTGCACTGAAAATGCTGAAAGCTGATCCCGGTCACTATCGAGATAGCAACACCATGTCTTTTAATGTTTTACTCTGACACACAGGATCATTTGAATTCTACACAGTAAATAATGCAAAAGACCGAAACTGCAACAGTAGCGAATAAAAAAATAAAACAAACGAAATCAAATCAAAAATTATTTAAAAATGAAATTCAGAGCTCAGAAAGACAGACACAGCTCAGGCAGCTCACACACCCCCACCATCTTGTTTCCATCCATTGTACAGACCGGGAATCAAGAATATTTATTTATTTTAGTTGTTTAAACAGGAGTAGCACACCAACCTGAAAGCTTTTTTACAGGAGCAACCTGGAAGTTAAGTGACTTGCTCAGGGTCACACAATATGCAGGTGGAAGCTGTGGGATTCAAACCCAGGTTTGATTTGCTAAATGTCACCAGATTTGCAGCTCAGAGTCTTAAACCACTGCACTATACTGGAGGGAAAGCTTACCAACAAGAGGTTCATGAGAAGCTAGAGGTCAGGTGTGCTGCATGACCTTAGAATGGAGGCTGAGAGCCACAAATATCACTACAAAGCCCCTCGTTTCAGTATGACCCTGCCTAAAGACTTATTATATTTGCTAATGATCTTTCTGTATCATGTCACAGTAAAAGAAATGATCATGTATGCTGATGGCATAAGTCTTCTTAGACTCAGATCCCCATAAAAAAGAGGTCCAGGTGAAACTTCAAGACATCTTTAACTCACTCCAAAAATGGTTTATGGAAAGTAAGCTTGCACTAAATGTAGTCAAGCAAAAAGTAATGATATTTGGTGCAGCCAAGAAGTTGGTCTGATTTCAGGAAGACCTACTGTATCTATCATAGAGAGGGGTGTCTGAAAAAAGAATTCTGCTGGTGGAATTTCATCGAAAGTCGAATTTTCACTTCCGAGAAAGTTTGGAAATCATTTCATCAACTTTCACAGAAATTCCACTGAAAACTGTGGAATAAATGTAAGAAATGTGGGTTAATATATTAAACTGTGGGGAAAAAACTTTGCAGAACTGATCACTGTCAATGTTCAGTTCTGTGGCTTATGTATTAAACTGCGGGGGGACACAAGTAATGTAAGAGATTTTATTTCCGCATGTCATGTAAAAAGTCTGCAGTTCATAATTAAATGCCACAGTACTAGGTGGAAATTTGCAGTTATTTGACGAAAGTTAGGAATTATGCCACAGGTGAAAGAGCGGAAAATTCCGCAAAGTTTTCACAATTTTGCGGAACTTCTGCAGCAGCAGAAATCCACACTTTTGCCCACTCCTATAGGAGTGCTCAGATCAAAATTGAAAGCTGAACAGTCTTTTGCATACCTAGGATTTCATCGGGGGGAAAACACTGCATTTGAATTTAATTTCACATAGACTATGAGTCAAACAAAAATAATAATTAGGATTTCTCTGTAGGAAGCTGAACACCCTCACCAATGAAGCATGGATTACCATTGCTAAACAGGTGCCTAGAATAAGCTAGATATCTATAATTCAGAGCCCCAAGATAAACTGCAAATAAATATGAAATAACTTCAAAAAACATGCAGTATGTGGCTGTACTATGTAGGCTCCTTGTCAGACACACCTCTGCAGTCTTTATTATAAATTACATATCCCTATGCCTGAAAGCAAAGTTATACTCCATTCCTGCACATTGGCTCACAATATTTATATGAACAATTGTTCACCTTTCCTTCCCTAACAAACTGCAAAATAGCCCAATCACTCCCGAGACAAGGCAAACTTCTACAAAACATTTTAAGGAAAAAAGATACAAAACAAAATGTAGAGAGTGGTCCTTCTCATACACTGTCCCCAACTATTAACTCACTTAGCAGTAGGTGTATCTCAAGTTATGTCCCCTGCCTGTTAATTTTTCATTAGTACCCATATGTAGCTGCATCATATGCAACGAGATCACATGTAACAAGGTTTTTTTTTTAAAGAATTCTATGCCTGCATTTTAAATTGTTCCTTGCTGCCACCACTGAATTTTCTCGACTTCAACTGCAAAAGTGCCTCCCATATTAGCAGATACATTAGCCTGTTTTTAAAAGACTTAACAGTTGCCTGTAAAAAGAATAAAATGTACTGACAGCAAATTAACTATGGAGCTGTCATTTACATTACCACAACTTGTCAGAAGTCAGACTGGCATGAGTTAAACAAATACAAAAAATGCATTTTTTTCATTACCTGCTGCAGTAACCTTCCCATCAAAACCCCCAAACATACATTAAAATGACTGTTTATAGGAAACAAGGGAGGACAGGGATATGGCTACAGCCTCCCACTCCAATTAATGTGAACCAGCATCTGCATGGGTGGTCTGAACAACTAGAAGATGGCCACAGTGTGCTGATAAGGTAATCTGTAGTTTGCCCATCCGGCAATCTGAAGAAAGAAAGAAAGAGAAAGAAAGAAAGAAAGAAAGAAAGAAAGAAAGAAAGAAAGGAAGGAAGATTGATTTCCTGCAGGATGTCGTGGACTTCATCACTGAGCGAATGTTAAGACTTGCCTAGGTGGTTGGTCCTGAGTGAATTCAATGCTTGGATAGATGATGAACTATTGTAGTTTGGACAAGACTTTCTCCAGCTGAGGACCTCACTGGGCCTTGCACAAGCAGTTGCTTCTGTGACCCACAGCCACAGTCACACCTTGGACCTAGTATTCTCACTGGGGCTTGAGCTTGCTCACCTCAAGATTGATCCAGTTGCATGGTCAGATCATTGTACAGTACAGTTCTTGTTCAGGCCCTTCCCTGTGAGCCCTTCCCCTGCAGAGCTGGTCCGCTACTGCCCCTTAATGGGACTGTCCCCAGAGGGCCTATTGGTGGTTATAGACCTCCCAGAAGTGAGTGCTGCCTGCGTGGCCTGCTCATACAAGATGGTGGCTGCCTATAATTGGGCTATCACCTCAGTGCTCGATTCTGTCCTGCCAGTGCGTATATGACCCAGGTCCTCTTGCATGAAATCCCCCTGGTTTGAGTGAGAGCTCAAGGAGATGAAGACCAGAGGTCAGGGGTTGGATCACTGCTGACATAGATCATGGTCTGAGGAGGACAGGCTGGTTCTAAAAAATCACTGTAGTGAGAATCAGAAGGTAATTTCCCATAATTTTTTTTAAATTTATTTTTATTTTTTATAAAGCCAGACAAAGGCAGCTTACCTGTCCAAGGAGTTTGCTGTAGGGATGAGCGGAACAGACCACCTCAACTGTTCTGGATTGTAGACAAGCTACTTCATCCAGCCTGCTTGCAGCTGGTCAGAGTAGTTTCAACAGCTAAGTGTGAGGAGTTTACTCTGTTCTTGTCTGACAGAGTGCCCTCCATAAGGGCTGCAATCCCCCCAAGTGGGCTGTCTCAGCCCTGTGGTGGTGAGCTGATTGTCTCTGAGAGCATTCCCCTTGCCTGGAGCAAGTTCAGACCAGTGGGGATTGAAGACATCAGTGCAGTGATTTCAAATCTGTGGCTCACATATTTATTTATTTATTTAAAGTTGGTGACCGGGAGAGGCACACTGAGCCAAGGATCATTTCCAGGTGCAACCAATGGGATGTGACAGGGGAGCAATACAATTAAAATCAAGATATTATTACAAGTATTATACAAAGATATAGTATTTTTGGAAGAATTATACAAGAACGGTACAGTTTTTGATTGCAGGTACATACACATTTACTGCAAATATTACTGGATTACCATGCGCATACATAGTAATCAGGAGTGGATACAAACATGCTAAATTTGCAGATGGGGAAAAAACTGAGTGCTTGGAGGGAAAAGTGAGAGTGGTAGACAAGGACTAGCATAAGCAGGTGCTTAAGAATGGAGAGTTTGCAGAGAGGGCTTTTTTGAGGGCATGAGAGGAAGAGAAGAGATGAATAGGGAATGAGAGAGAATCCCAGAGTGAGAGAAGTCTAAAGGCGAAACCTACAGAGCCAGAGCATGACACTGGGTGAGAAAGGGAAAAAGTGCAGGGAACCCTAGACTGGAGGGGATACGAGAGCTCAGTTGCAAGGGAGAGGAGAGAGGAGAGGTATGTGGGGAGAGAACCTTTCCAAAATTTGGAGATGAAGAGAGAGGAGTGCAGCTTGCAATGACAGTGAAGTGAGGAGAGGGAGAGGGAGGAGTAGAGTGTGCAGTGGTGGGTGCAGGAAGGGGTGTTTAAAGCAAAGTGACAGAAGGCATTGTAGAGGGAGTCTAGCCTAGTAAGAGTGGATGCAAGAGCTGTACCATAGACAATGGCATAATCAGAGGTGGGTAGGATCATTTTTGTGAGGAGGGTTTGGCGGGCATATAAAGGGAGGGTATCTTTGTCTCAATATAGAGCACCTAGCCTAGGGTGGAGTTTTGAATGGATGTGCTCAATGTGTTTGGAGTAGTCCAGGCAGCGATTGAGCCAGATGCCCAAGTATTTATAATAGGGGACTTCTTTAAGTTGGGCCCCATTGTGAGCTGGACTCAGGCATGACCTGCCTTATGGTGAGATATGTCAAGTCTGTTGGCCCAGTGTTTGCCAAGATAGTCTGGTGTTTGCTTTTAGAGAAGCCATTCCCTAGCACCTTAAAAGAGGTACTGGTGAAGCCCCTTTTGTAAAAAAACATCTCTCGACCCTGTCGTTTTGACAAATTTTAGACTGGGCTCTAACCTTCCTTTCTTGGGTAAGGTTATTAAGAAAATAGTGACTGTGCAGCTCCAGGCACACCTCACAATCTTTGACATCTACGAGCCCCTCCAGTTGGGATTTTAGTCTGGACACAGTACTGAAACTGCATTGGTTAAGGTGCAAAATTATCTCCTCAGGACTAGAGATTGTGAGAAATGGTCAGTACTTGTTCTCCTCAATCTCTCCTCAGCATTTGATACTGTGGACCACGTGAGTTGTTGGATCACCTGAAGGCCTCTGTGGACTCACAGGTAGGACAAAGAGGGTAGTGATGTGGAGTTTCCTGAAGCCACTGCTCTGTGGAGTTCCCCAAGGCTTGATCCTGTCACTCATGTTGTTCACACTGTACATGCTTCCTCTGGGTAAGATCATCAGATGTTACAGTGTGAAGTTTCACTGCTATGCAGATAATACCCAACTGTTTATGTCCTTTGCTCCTGGGACACATGATGCTGTGGCAGTGCTAAATAAATGTCTGACTGAGATCCAGGACTGGATAACCTCTAACTGGTCGAGGCTCATTCCAGATACAATGGAGGTGTTGGTGATTGAGTCTAGTCTCCAAAGGGAGGCGGATGATGCAAGGGCCAGAACAGGCCTGATGCTTGGTACAGCCCATCTTTCAACAATCACAAATGTGAAAAATCTGGGCATGATCCTGGATGATGGATTAACATTTGAAGCTCAGGTGTCATCCATTGTCTGGACTGGTTTTTACCATTGTAGGAACACTGCTCGGATTAAAGCCTTAATTCCGCCAGATGATCTGCCCTCACTGGTACATGCTTTTGTGACATCCAGACTTGACTACTGCAATGCTCTCTATCTTGGTGTTAGTGGAGGGGTCCTGCATCAGGGGTCCAGCTGGTGCAGAACATGGCACCTAGGTTGCTAATGGGCCTTCCAAAGTCCTGTCATGTGACCCTAGTCCTTGGCAACCTGCACTGGTTGCCAGTGATGGAGAGGATCTCCTTCAAGGTGAGTTTACTCACCTATAAGGTCCTATACAGAACTGGTCCAGACTATTTGCTTGACTTCCTGACTCCTGCTTGCTCCCTGTGCTCTCTCCGCTCTGCCAAAGAGGGTCTCCTAGTGGTTCCCAGGGCCTCGCTCCAAACCTCAGGAGATTGTTCCTTTGAGGTGGTGGTGCCAGCCCTGAGGAACTCGCTGTCAAGGTCCTTGAGGGAGGCCCCCTCTGTGGAAGCTTTTAAACAGGGTCTGAAGGTGCATCTATTCAGAGATGCATTTGGGATTTTTGATCTTCTTCCTCTTCTACTAGCTCAGCTACTATCATTTTTTGACGTTGTATTTTATACACTTTTTGTTTTACTTATAATTTAATTTCATTTGCCTCTGTCTTGTACAGTGTCCTAAGCCTCAGGGAAAGAGCACTCAAGTGGCCTGCGCACTTGACATTAACTCTGCCCTAACCTACCTCACCACGGTTTTCAACCATGCCTGTGATCTGTTTGCCCCCTTCAACACACCAAGGAAAAAGAAACAGACTGCTGCATGGATAACTCCTGCACTGATCCAACAACTAAAAAGTAGAGATAACCTTTGGCACTTAGCTAATGACTCCGGTAGAGTGGCCGATAGGCAAGCCTACAGGGCAGCCCACAACCGATGCACCTGGACCATCAAGCAGGCTAAAGCTAAATACTACCAGGCCGCCTTGACATCCTCCTGGGGCTCATCCAGAGCCTTCTGGGACAACATTAAAGAACTGAATGGTAAAGCCCGCTCCCCCCCGCCATCTCAGATGGACATAAATGGGGCTGTCTCGACTGACCTAACCTGTATTGCAGACTGCCTTAATAAGACCTTCACAGATTTAAGTGCTGTCCTCCCTGCCCACTTTTTTGACCCGGTTGCCACACCAGCGCATACTCCCACTTCCAGGCCACAATTCCACTTCAAAATGATCTCACCCCATGATGCCAAACCGTTCTTAATAAGGTCCCTTGCCTCTCAGAACCTAAGCAACGACCTCTTGACTCCAAGATACTCCGCCTCACGCTGGATGTCATGATTATCCCCTCACGCTCATCATAAACAGATCCCTATGCTAGGCCAATTCCGGAGGCCTGGAAGCATGCTGAAGTAACCCCATCCACAAGTCTGGGGACCGTACTCTGCCTAACAACTACAGGCCCATCTCCATCCCCCATCCAAAGCCTTAGAAAAATAGTTAACACACAGCTCACGGAATACCTTACTAATACAACCTTCTATGCCCGAGCAACATGGGTTTCATCCTGGCCATAGCACATCCACTGCCCTTCTGGAATTCTCCCACACATACACTCTGCACTTGACAAAGGCCAGCTTGCAGGGGCGGTTTCATAGACCTATCCAAGGCCTTTGACACGGTGTGCCACCCCTGCTACTAAACTCCCTAAGCAATCTGTTTCTCATCCGACCCCTGAAGTGGTTCATAAGCTACCTACAAACAGATCCCAAAGAGTCAAGCTAAATGGGACCTTCTCCTCCAACCTGCCGGTACTCTCTGGGGTGCCTCAAGGCTCCATCCTTGGACCAACCCTTTTCAGCCTATTCCTGAACACCCTCCCTAGCTCCTGTTCCAGCAAAATACTACTCTATGCAGATGACGCCGTAATCCTAGCATCACACCCTGACCCACTCCCACTCCAAGACATGCTACAAAGCGCCTTCCTCCAAACCGAAAAATGGTTCAATAACCATCGTTTAGTCCTGAATCTAAAGAAAACAAAATCCATGCTATTCTCACATCGGCAAAACAGGGCAAAGGACTTTCCCCTCCTCATCACCACCAGTATGCCCATCCCTCTTGAACAGGTTTCATCCTATAAGTACCTAGGCATCACCTTTGACTCCGGCCTCACTTTCCACGCCCACCTTAAAGCCCTGTCATCTGCCATAAACTCCAGGATCGGGCTTCCTACCGCCACAAAGACTGCCTCCCGAACTCATTTTAAACTAGCTATCACCTCATGGGTGTTATCGCCGTCTGACTACGGTCTCCCAATTTACGCTGCTGCCGACACCTCTGCCTTATCTAAAGTCCAGACCTCTATTAATAAAGCCTGTAGGCTCCTTACCAGTGCCCACAGCAGAACCCACACCTGTCTGCTATACTCTGCCACAAAAATACTCACTCTTGAGGAAAGACTGAAATATCAAACCTGCCTGCTGGCCAAAAAGTCCATGTCAGGTCTCTGCCCTCCTGGGGTCTCTGGACCTTTGCAGCTGGCTGCCCGGTCCCTGCCTACCCGCAACTCCACCACTGTCACCTTCAGTGTTCCCAGAGCAAGGACCTCTCGCTGCCTAAGATCCTTCCATCACTTAGCCCCGCCTTGGTTCAACTCCCTTCCTGAATCGATCTCCAAGATCCCAGGGATTGGCCGCTTCAAAATCGCCCTCCGCCAACATATTATTGATAGCCGATGTTGTAAGTGCTTGTAGCTACCTCAACCGGTCCCTGCCTTGCCTTCCGGCCCCATGGCACTGATTTTGGTACTACATAACTGTCTAAGACTTGATGTTTAGTTGTATGATGTATCTCTTGCTATATAACAATGCATGTAACTTTACACATGTTTGTACCAGTATAACTGCTGCCTGTAATCTCCAAGTGTTGTATGTATCTCACCCGTATGTCCATCCCTGTCCCTAACTCACTTAATTGTTGTCTCCCCCAAATGACGAGGTATCTTTGTAAACGAGTCCATGACTCAAAGGTTGTAAAACTGATCTCTCCAATAAATAAAATAAATAAAATAAATAAATAAAGCATTGCTTACTTACTTACACTAAGAATGAGCGTGTGGGGGTTGATGTCTGAGTTAGATATTTACTGGAGAGGAGCTGTGTGAGATTAGAGGCAGAATACAAGTACGCCCTGTAGAACGCTCTTTTTACCTTAGTTTTTTTTTTAAGTAGAAAAGCACTTGTGTGTGTTTAATTGGAGCCCTACTGCCTGACAATCAGGAAGTAGGAAGGGAGCATTGTAGTCCAGAAGCTGAGCTGGACTACCAAATCGCTGGCAGTGTGATTTTTTAATACCTGTGACCATATAGCTCTGTGCCTCAGCCTCGTATGAGAGGTTAGCGCACATTGAGGCGGTTTTCAGAACATTTGGGGCAAATACTTATTTTATTTGCGTGAGTGTCCCACAGAGCTCTTGACTCCCCTGATAACACTTCTGGGACATATCTCCTTTAACTAGCTGGCCTACTGCGAGCAGGGTGAGTGCAGGCAGGGTGCGCGTAGCCACATGTGGAGACGCTTGTATAGACACGCACGTTCTGTGCATCTCGGCTGTGTCAGCTGGGGAAGACGGGGAAAGCAGGCCCAATATTTACATCAGTAACAGGAAAGCCATAATCTAAAAGGCAGGCCCTAATATCTCACTGTGTAAAGCATAAAGCACCACATTAAAGAAATGGAAACCATGACTGTGTGTACTGAATGTCTCATGTATACTGAGGGAGCCATCCAAGAGGACTTTATATGTGATAAATGTGCCCTAATAGAGGTCCTACAAAAGGAAATAGTGTCCCTACCAAATATAATGCAAATTCAGCAGGATATTGCAGAATTAGAAAGATTTATTGTGACTGCCAAGCTAACCACTGTGGGAAAGTCTTTGTCTATAGTTACAGACTCATCGGACTCTGAAAATATAGCTGTATTGGGAACTAGTGGCACAAACAATAGTCCAGTAGGGGAACACACAAATGTAGTTGATGAATGGTGCAAAGTTCAGAAAGGCACCAAAAAAGGCAGGAGAAATATAAAAGGCACATTTGCATTGGAATTGCAGAACAAATTTAAACCATTGAAGGAGGATAAACAACCTGAGACAGAGCATGAAGCTTTAATTCATGCCCAACACTCGGCCAGTATCCTAGCAACAGAGATAGTGAAGCCTCCTGGTGATTTATTGATTGTAGGGGATTCTTTGATATGAAATATGGATCTTATCATATGTAAGAACAGGAATGAGTACACTACAGTTAGCACTCTCCCGGGAGCAGGAATTGGGGACATTCGGGGCTACTACCTGGATTACTACAAAACTGCACTAAACCCACCACAGTCATTCATGTAGGGGTAAATGACCTAGGTAAAAGGAATTTAGTTGAGATACAAAGGGATTTTGAGGAAGTAGAAAAACCCTTAAGGGTTTAGGATGCAAGGTTCTTATTTAAGAGGTTCTTCCTGTCCCAAGAGCCAACCCAGCCAAAATGAGAGACATCAAACAATTAAATGGATGGTTACGAAGGTGGTGCTCCAGGGAGGGTTTGACACTTATTAAAATCTGGAACACCTTTTCCAACCCCCGTTTGTTTTGTAATGATGGACTGCATGTTAATAGACAGGGGACAATAATCCTGGCACAGGACATAATGAATACAGTACAAAAGTATTTAAACTAAACACTGGGGAAATCAGGTAGTCCGGCTAACTTCCTTGAGCATACGAGAACTAAAACTGATAGGAATAAGGATTCCAACTGGAAATGTTTAAACATCAATGCCAGCAGCATAGTACGAAAGTCTGATGAATTAGTACAGTTATTCATAAAGGAAAAAGTGCAGATATGTGCCATCACAGAAACATAGTGGGATACTGATGATCTCTGGGATAGGCAGATAACAGGATACCAACTACATTACTGTGACAGAATTGGTTGCAGGGGTAGGGAAGTGGCCAGCTATGTAGCTAATAACATAATATGTGAGGAACTGGTGGTACAGGTGATGGAGGGTATAGGACAAATTTGGATTAGGGTCTCTCCAGATGGCAAACATAACATTACTATTGGAGTAATATATAGACCCCCTGATTCCCCCTTAGATACAGATAACTAGCTAATAGATAAGTTAGAAAAAATGGAGGTGCCTGATAAATTAATAATATTGGGTGACTTAAATCTATCTGGCATAAACTGGGATAATTATACAGCAGGAAAGGCAGTAGAGTCAAGGTATCTGAATGTTTTTAGTCTTATGGGCATAGAACAACATGTACAGGTAGCAACTAGGCAAATAAACATATTGGGCCTGGTACTCAGCAACATGGGGAACAACACCCAGCACTGTATGGTCACTCCCCCTCTTTGCTGTAGTGACCATGACAAGGTAGAATTTACCATCAAGAACAATATATTAGGGTTAAGGGTGAAACCCTGGTAAGAAATTATGGTAGTGCCAACTATAGCATGGTTAGAAATGATTTTGGCAAATGGAACTGGAAAAATTACATGCAATATAGGTCAGTTCCTTTTATGTCAGATGCTCTGGCTGGAAAGATAAACTAAATAGTAAATAAGCATATCCCACTTAAAAAGAAATATAGCAGTTCTGGGATGTTTGGAGGAATGATAAAATCAAGAAGCTACTAAACAAAAGGAACAGAGCCTATGTTAGAGCAAAGAAAAGTGGGCATGAAAAGAACTGGGGTATATACAGACATCTCCTTAGAAAATGTTAGAAATGCATATTAACAGCCAAGAGGGATTATGAATTTAAACTGGCCATTAAAGTTAAGGATAACTACAAAATCTTCTACAACTATATCAGTTGTAAAAAAGGGCCCACAAAGGATTGGTCTACTAAAACAGATGGAAGTTTAACACAGGAAAATGTACTAATGGCTGAACAATGTAATAGCTATTTTTCATCAGTTTACAATATAAAAACCAAGAGTGTGAAACAGCATCTTGAAACACATAGTGTGCTAAAAATTAACAAGGAAGATATCCAAAAGAGATTGCTTAGCCTAAACCCTGGTAAATCCATTAGACCTGACGAAATCCATCCCAGAGTAATAATAGAACTAGCTGAGCTATTAGCCGAATCACTAATGTACCTTTTCCAGGCTTCCCTGGATCAGAGAATAGCAGTAGGTGCCTGGAAAGAAGCAAATGTCATCCCCATTTTTAAGAAGAGCTCCAGGCAGGATGTTAGTAATTATCATCCGATTAGCCTTACATCGATAATTGGCAAGGCATTGGAGGGGATAATAAAAGAGCATATAGAACTGGATATGCAGCAGAGAGGAGATATTGATGAGGCTCAGCATGGTTTTAAACATGGAAGATCATGTCAGACCAACCTTTTAGGATTTTATTTTTAGTTATTACTTTTCTGTCCTCCTACTGCCGGCTTGTATCAGGAGGGCGTCCCCAGCTCCGTCCCCCGGCGTCCACCAGCCAATGCTGACCTGTCCCCAGGGCTTACCCCCCCTGGCGGGGTTGGCGGGGGGTTGAACTCCTCCACTGAGGACCGGATTAGGTGGCCAGCACCGTGGCTAGCCAGGGGCGGAGCCTGTGAGGCACCCTCCGCCATCCTGCACGGCAGTATCTTTTCTCCTGTTCTCCCAGGAGTTGGGACTGTGCCATGACATCAGCGGAGTGGAGCGTGTGCACGTAGGCACGCGCTCCCTCCAGACGTCCAGCCCAACTCCTCCCCTACTTGTGGTGCAGTGCCCTGTCCTCCAGCCTCCACCGGGGGGTGAGCAAGTGCTGACCACCAAGAACCCCCTTCCCCGGAGAAGGAGAGCAGTCCATCGGACGCTTAATCTTTCTCCTCCCCTGCTGACTCCCGATGGCAAGTGCTCATTTCTGAACACGGATCGCCAGCATAGCGCCAGGTTAGGTGACAGCACCTCAGCCCTCAGCACCACTGGGCCACCTTTTAGGATTTTATGAAAATGTTAGTAATGCCCTGGATGAAGGAAGTTCAGTGGATGTCATCTTTCTGGACTTCTCCAAGGTCTTTGATAAAGTGCCACATGGAGAACTTGTTGACTCCCTGATAGAACACAGCATCCATGGGAACATAACAGATGGATCAGCTCCTGGCTATCAGATAGAAAAAAAAGGGTGACAATAAGACGATGCAGCTCAGGATGGTCAGAGGTGACGAGTGGGGTTCCGCAGGGGTCTGTCCTGGGCCCCTGCCTTTTCAATGTATACATACAATTTATGACAGCTGGAGGGAATATATGGGAAGCAAAATTTGCCAACGATACAAGAATTGGCTACAAAGTTAATAACAACTTGGAAACTGCTAGATTACAAGAAACCCTACTAAAACTGAATGCTGGGCACATGATTCAAGACTTACCTTTAATGTGGATAAGTGCACAGTTATGCACTTTGGAAGGAGTAACCTAGGGGCCATTTACAAGCTAAATGAAAAATCATTAAGGGAAGTCAAAGATGAAAGAGATCTGGGAGTTAGGGTCTCAAATGACTTAACATTTAAGCAACACTGTAGTCTGGTGGTCAAAAAGGCAGGCAATATTCTGAGCTGTATATTCAGGCACATTAAGAGCAGAGCAAGGGAGGCCTTGTTCCCCTTGTATGGGTCACTGGTGTGGCTGCATATGGAATATTTGTGCATAGTTCTGGTCTCCTGGTTATAAAGGGGAGATTGCGGCATTGGAAAGAGTTCAGAAAAGAGCTACAAGAATGATTGATGCTGTACAGGGAGAGGAATACCAGGATAGGTTGACAAAACTGGGGATGTACACATTGGAATACCGTAGGTTAAGGGGAGACATGTGCATGGGATTCAAGGTGCTTACCAATACCAATTTGAGGGAGCAGCTGGATCTAAAGCTACAGGAACAGATATATCAGATTATAGCACATAAATGGCAGTTCACTAGGGAAAGGTATTGAACCATGAAAAGAAAGCATTGGTTCAGTATCAGAGTGGTCACAATCTGGAATAGATTGCCACCAGACGTGGTATTAAGTAGCTCCATGCAAGCCTTCAAAATAAATTTGGACAGATACTTGAGGGAAGTAATATTATGGGATATCAGTAGTAGTAGTAGTAGTAGTAAAAGTAAAAAATAGTAAAAAATGTATTTGTATACATGTCATTTGGATAATATAATCCGGTTTTCAAGACAGTGCTGTACAAGCTCTCTAAGTTTCACACAGTATCAAGACAACCACAAACATTTAGGTACAAAGAATAAATACATAAAGGATCTTTTCCTTAATATTTATACACCTTACTCAACACCTTACTCAACATACTAACATACTAAAATGCCAGCAGAATAGGCCTAACAGTCTTTCGTGTCTGCTCGTTTGGTCAGCCCCCACCCTGGGTGCTGACCTTGCTGTCCCCCTCACCTTCTCTGGCTTCTCCCTTCCCAGTTCCAGATATTCTTGCTGCATTGGATTTTGCTTCCAGAACCCTTCCCTGTACCTGTCCCACCCCTCTTGAACCCCTCCACTGTCTCTTCCTCCACCAGCCCCTAGGCAGTGCATTCCATGGCTCCCACCCTCTCAGTGAAGTAGCACCTCCTCCTTTCTCCCTGAATCTTTCCCCTCCAGCTTCCACCCATGCCCTCTAGTGGCCCCTTCCTCCTTCCTTCGAAGCACCCTGACTGTTCCTCCCCTATTTACCCTCTTCATGTACCTGAAGACCTCAATCATGTCCCCCCGGTCCCTTCTCTCTTCCAATGTGTACATATTTAGCTCTTCGAGCCTCTCCTCATAGGTCCTGTCCCCCAAGCCCCAAATCATTTTGGTTGCCCTCCTCTGGACCCTCTCCAGGAGGTTAATGTCCCTCTTTAAGTGTGGCCTCCAAAACTGCACGCAGTACTCAAGGTGCGGCCTCACCAAGCAGTTATACAGAGGGAGTATCACTTCCCTCCTTCTGGAGGTGATCCCCCTAGCGATGCATCCCAGCATCCTGTTGGCCTTGGCTGCTGCCCTCCTACAAGTCTCAGAGTTGTTTATCTTGACATCCACCACCACCCCCAGGTCCCTCTCAGCCATCGAGACTTGTAGCATTCCCCAGGGTGTACACTTGGCCTGGGTTTCTGGCCCCCAGGTGGAGTACCTTGCATTTCCCTGCATTGAACCTCAGCTTCCACTTTCTAGACCATCTTTCCAGAGCCTCCAGGTCCCCCTGTAGGGCCACCCTCCCCTCCTCCCCATCCACCACTGCCCCCAGTTTCGAGTCATCTGCAAAGAGACTCATCTCACTCCTGATTCCTGTCCTTATGTCAGATACGTAGGCGTTGAACCGAAGGGGCCCAAGGACTGATCCCTGTGGGACCCCACTAATGACCCTCCTTGGGGATGAGACTATCCCACCAACTACGACCCTCTGGGTCCGGTCCTGGAGCCAATTGCCTATCCATCTGATCATCAGGTTCCCCACTCCCATTTCTCCCAGCTTATCCAACAGGCCCACGTGAGGAACAGAGTCAAACAACTAGATTACCAACAATATAGTAATATTGTAACTATATTATAAGTATTATATTTTAAGTAATATTGAGAGGTGAGCTACATGAAATATTGAAAGGTTGCCAGATGGTACAAGGTGCTTAATCCTGGAGATGGTTCTCAGATGGTAAAAAGAGGACTTGATGACTGCCGACACCTGTGAACGCAGTGTCAGACCATCATCAAGAATCAACCCCAGGATGCGCACCCATTCAGAGGTCAGCAGCTGGACACCTCCAAGCTAAAGACTAGAAGGCAGCCCAGCCCAGCCACCCACCAACAACACTTCAGTCTTCTTGGAATTCAATTTCATCCAGTCATGGATTTCCACCAGGCAGCTGTTAAAGACTGAGACCACACTTTCCTGATCAGGTGCAAAAGACACATAGAGCTGGGTATCATTAGCATAACAGTTAAAGCTAAGCCCATATCATCTTACAATGTCTTCAAGGGGCAGTATGTACACTGTGAACAATGTAGGAGACAGCACCAAGACCTGGGGGACCCTGCAAGGCAGAGATAATGGATCCAAGGAAAAAATCCCTGATACCACCCTCTGAGATCTGCCGGAGAGGAATGATTGAAACCATCTGAGGACTGGACCAGCCAGGCCACAGATGACCCTCAGGCACTTGAGCAGCACCCCGTGGTCCACAGTGTCAAATACTGAAGAGATCCAGAAGCACCAAGATGGAATGGCACTTCTGGTCTCTTGCCATCAAGAGATCATTGAGCACCTGAACCAGAGCAGTCTCAGTACTATGCCTCTTCTGGAAACCAGACTGGAGAGGATTGTAGATATAATGGATGGTAAGATGGTTCTTCAGTTGTAGCACAACTACTTTCTCAAGCACCTTCCCAACAAAGGGAAGGTTAGAGATAGGCCTGTAGTTGGCAAAGCAGTTTGGGTCCAGAGCAGCTTTCTTAAGGAGCGGTGTCACCACCACCTCCTTCAGAGAGCTGGGAAACTTACCCAACTTTAAGGAGCTCCAAACAATCTTTGCAAGGATAGGGCCAATGGACTCAATACACCCCGTTAAAAGGTGTGTTGGGCCCAGATCCAAACTACAGCAAATTGGCCACATACCTTGGCAATCCACACTATATCCACAGTCTCTGGCCAGTCAAAAGATATCCAAGAAGACTGAGGAGGGGTGACCAAACACTGATCACCACCAACCCCCATAGAAAGAGCTGGACAGATCTCGGCCCGGATGTTGGCCACCTTATCTGCAAAGAATTGAGCAAACTCATCACACTTAACTTGTGAAAACTCACCTCGATCCTGCAGACAGTTTGGGTTGCACAACCTGTCCACAGTTCAAAAGAGCTGAGCCAGTCGATTCTGAGCAGCAGCAATCTCACCAGACATGAACTCTGCCTTCTTACGAGTGAGTGCTGATTAATAGATTTGATAATGTTCCATAAATCTAAGGTGGTCAGCTTCAAGGGCTGATTTCCACCAGCATCGCTCTAACCTTCATCCAATTCATCTCAGCTCCCTCAAGGTCCCATCAAACCAAGGGGACTGAGGGTGGTGAGAGAAAGGACGAACATGAACAGGAGCAATGGAATCCAGAGCTTCAGTAATAGCCTCATTATAGGTCTGAACTAAACTCTCTGGATCCTGGCTTGCCCCATAAAGTCCTGATAGGCCTAATACCACCAGTAGAACATCTGGGCTCATGTCCCTCAAAGGGCATATCTGACCATCTCCACAGGGGCAGGCCTATAAGGGGGAGCTCAGTTCCACCACCAAGTCAGAGGTTTCTATCCCCAGAAGGAAGACCAGGTCAAGTGAGTGACCATGACTATGGGTAGCAGCGGCAACAACCTGTATGAACCCCAACGAGTTCATAAGTTGGAGGAATTCTTGACCAAAAAGCAAGAGTTCATCCTCGACCCAGGTGTTAAAGTCACCCAGCACCATCAACCAAAGAGTAATTGACAGGACATTAACATAACCCTCAGATATACCTTATTGCTTAATTAACTCAGCCCATTTCCTGGTAAAACAAATATATAATAAATAAAATAATTGTTTGCAGTGTATGGCACCATGGACCTGTGGAAAGCTGTGCATTGTATGAAAGGTACATGGTTGCCTGAGTATCTCTGTTAATTAGCACATGTTTGCACACCACATTTATTAATCCTGCTTATAATGTGTGTGTGGGGGAGGGGAACCTGATGAACCAAGAAGTCCTTCCAGTCTTAAATGACTATGTTTGTATTGCAGCCCATACTTCCTCTTTACTAGTAAGGAGGTGGATATAGTCCAGCATTTGGGTAAGGAGGGTACCTGTGTAAATGCCTGTGGTATTAAGGACTGACTGTGTTCCATCCCATTGACAGCAATAACCTGGAAGGAACCAGTTGCATAGTATGACAAGGACCTTGTTTTTAATGTACATGTCCCTTGATGTTAATCCTCTTGATCTTCTCATCTACAAAATACAAAAGAAACAGAAAGGAGTCAGTTCCTACAAAAGAATCAATGTGTGCACAATGGTATCACGTTGTCATGGGGAAACCTGTACGCGGAAAATCATTACAGCGATAAGTTCAAAGATATTCAAAATTGTCACAATAAAGGTCCCACTGTACACTGGCAGCAGGTTTGCTGACCTTTTTCTCCCTTACAAAGCAACTCTGAGTTGATTATTCATAGATCAGGAGGGTGTGGGGGCAGACCTCCCCCACCCAAAATAAAAACAGTGTTCCTGACAGGTGAAATACTGACTGTCAGTATTTCACCCATTACTGTAGGGGTTGTCGACAATGAAGTTGTTAAAGCAGCTTGGTGGAACTGTGCACAAGATAGGATGAAATGACTCAACTCAGCTTAAATTCTAGCTTCCTATAATTTATTGTACAGATACCACATCTACCAAACTTACTAAAACCATCAACATTTCACCTGATAAGGCTTCCTCAGGGCAGCAGACTATAACTATACACAATAGTCTACTGTTATTATCTCATTTTAGACAAAGAGAGTCACAAAACTGTGGTAAAAAATCTTGAGCAAGGGGAGTGGCTTAGCATTGGACAAGACAGCTGTATAATTTGCTTTGGGAGATCAGCGCAGGGCAACAATCCTAATAACGGTAGTATTGCACTGGATTTCCTGTATCTTTAAAGTGACGACTGCATACTTGTAAGCTCCCAGTATCAAGAAAGTCTCTTTTCTGCTGAATTGGACATTGTACTGAGTGTCAGGAACTCCATTTTACTTTGCTCCTAGGACCACGTGGGCTGAACATAGAGCCCACAGTTCAAGGGACATTTTCCACCATCATGCGCCGCATGGCCAAATTCATGTTGGTGGTGAACAACATAGCCCTGGCCCTACATCAACTTGATGGTGGCTGCAGCCTCCTAGAGCAGAAGGCCATGACGCAGGAGATAACCATTGATGGGCTCTGCACTATCTTATGGGAGCAAGCCAGACATACAGGAGCTCCAGGAAAAGATCAATGATTTGGAAAATAAGAGCTGCAGGAACAATCTGCAGCTCCTGGGCTTTCCAGAAGGGTGTGAACAAGGGCACACCTTGGACTTTCTGCAATGAGCCCTCCCCAAAACACTGAAGCTTCCCCCTGCTACCAGAATCATCATAGAAAGATCTCATCACTCTCTGCAGCCATGACCACATGAGGATGAGAGACCAAGGCCCACCCTGATGAGGATCCAGAACTTCCCCAAGAAAGAAGTGATTCAGGCTGGGGCTCGGGAGCTGGGTGACTTGTTTTGGCAGGGGCACCGTATTCTAATGTTTCAAGATTACCCAGGGAACTTGTGCACAGGAGGAAGGACTTCACTGAAGCTTGTAAGCATCTACATGAGCTGGGGATCCCCTTCTCATTACGGTACCCTGGAGTCTCTGTTCAACTTTCTACTCCAGAAGCGGCACTGGATTTTATAGCTCGAACCTGGCCCAGAGGGAACAAGTTCTTGCCTTCACCACCAGAGAGAAGGAGAAGTAGATCACCACAGAGGCAGACTGAGAAGCCCCACCCAGCCAACAGTTTGGGCAATGCAGTTTCCCCAATGCAAACCAGCAACGAAGCCTACAGGGAGCTAAACGCAATACACCAGCACCAGCTTAGCAGAGGAAATGACTGCAGCAGGCCCGATGTGCCAGAAGGGATCACCCGATAGAGAGAGAATGGGATGATCTCCCTACAGACATCGAAGAGGAAATATTCACCAAGAACCTATAATTGTCAGTCAGTACTTTCCCAGCAACCATTACACCCCTCTGCAGGAGTTATTGTCATCCGATTGTGCACCCTGACTACCCTGTGATGAACTGTACTCTTTCTGGTGCACTGACTACTAATACTGAAATCTTACTACCTGCAGATTACTCCTGGGCTGATGGGGAGAGGGGAACCTGTGGCTACATCCGTCACCGTGAACTGTGAACTGGAGGCTGGCCAACCACTATGCCAGATCCCCGACTGCAGGACAAGCCACTGTAGCTGGCAAACCAGAACATCCTCCTATCTGACATGAAGGCTGCAGTTGGGACAGATGAGTAATTTTTTCTTGTTTGGGCCACAGGGTTGTGTAGTACAGTTCTCCAGGTGGTGGGAAGGGTAATGGGGGAATAGAGGGTGGGATTCGCTTGATGAGTTGCCTGCTTCAGAGTGACCCCGACCCCCACCCAGGATAACTTAGTATACTGTGCCTGGGAATGGGCCACGCATTCTGGCCTCTTCCCCCTTTACCAACCCTTACCTAGATGGGTAATGACTACATCTCTGTCAGGGATATGTCTACTGTATATTGTGATTTTACATCCTCCATTAACTGTCTTGGCGATCCTTAGACTCCTTCTATCAGGAGGTTGCAATTGTGAGGGCATTTGCCCATGTTCCCCTCGAGCTGCAGTAATCAGAAGAAGGCTAATGTCAGATCCCTTCCCCCCTCCTTCCCCTCCTCCCCTCATTTCCACTCATTCTGGGTGATGGATGCAGGTACATCTACTGAGGCTTAACTACCCAGATGGCAAGTATAACCTCCATTCTACACCCAGGTGATGAAGTTGGAGGATGCATTTCTGTGAAGTCACCCTTCACCAAAGCCACCATCTTTGCCCCAGAATGCCTCTAGAGGGACTCACAGCAGTAGGATAAGTCCTCATGGCTCTTCTTCTGAACATGATTGAGGGTCCCCCAGTAACCCACTAGGTGGGATAGGACACATCCATTTCTCCATTAGTCAACACCCTGTTCAGGCAGGGACACAATACCCCCTTCTCTCCCCTTTAGAAAGATAAATACATTTTATTTATTTAGTTGTTTAACCAGGTATAGCACACTAAGCTGAAAGCTTTTTTACAGGAGCGACCTGGGAGCACAAGTGACTTGCTCAGGGTCACACAGTATGCAAGTGGAAGCTGTGGGATTCAAACCCAGGTCTGGTCTGCTGGATGTCACCAAATTTGCAGCTCAGAGCCTTAGACCACTGCGCTATACTGCCTCCTTAAGGTACAAGGTATGTCACCATATTTTACTAGTAACTTGCTTACATGGGCTAGTGCCCCAGCACCGAGCCCCCAGTAAACACCCCCAAACAGCACAAGCAGAGAAGAACCTATGGGCCTTACACTGCCCCTGAGCTCTGCTCGGGTGTGCATCCAGCCCCCAGGCCTAGCTGGGAGAACTGCTTGGCAGAAGCTGCAGCCTTTCACACCAGGCCTATGCCCCAAAGTTTGTTTTTGTTGCTATTAATGACTTTGTATATAGTTAGTTGCTCTGAAACAGCTCTCAGTCTAGACTGGATACATTGTAATATGTGTATTGCTCTATATATTATATGTAGAAACAGAGTAGAATGTGACGTAACAGTATCTGATAGTTCTCATTTTGTTGTGTGGGTGGAGATGGAAGCTCAGGATGCCCCCTACACTGTGTGCCTGGGTCTCCTAAGAAGGACGCACCTCACCTGGACCACCTGTTTTTTTGTGACCTCATTTCTTTACACACTTCTACTTTACGATGATCATGGGTGAGCTAATTTGTCATACATGCAATGTGAGAGGGCTGAACTCCCCGGTCAAGTGGATGAAGGTCCTCTCACATTTCAAGTGGCTCAGATCACAGATGACCTTTCTCCAGGAGACCAAACTTACACACAAAAACCCGACCATGATGGTCAAGGACTGGGTAGGACAGGAGGTGCACGCAGGAGGAGGGTGATGATATTAATTCACAAATCGCTTCAGTGGGGTCTCGAATCCACTGTTGCGGATCCAGAAGGGAGGTGGTTGTTAGCCAGATACTCAACCCCTCAGGGGCTGATTGCTCTATGTAATGTCCATGCTCCAAATCATGATAACCCTATCTTTTTTCATAAACTTTCTGAGGCTATAGGCTCTTTCAATACACCTTTGTGCCCCCTTATCATGGGGGGAGATTTCAATCTTGCTCTGGCTCCTAGCATAGATAGGAATAACACCAGCAAGGAGACGCATGCTAGAGGGTCAAGGGCCATACACCAGCTCATGCTGGAACATGATCTTTCTGATGCATGGCACCTCTTCCACCCCTGAGTATGGGACTATATGTTCCACTCTGAAGCCCATGCATCACACAGCAGACTTGATTTCTGGCTGACATTCCACCCGGAAATGGAAGCTGTGCTTGGGTCTGCTATTCCCCCCAGACTGATCTCCGATCATGCCCTGGTAATGCTCCATTTGACTTGGGATCCCCCTCATACTCAGTCACAGACTTGGAGACTAGATCCTACCCTAATATGAGACCTGGATTTTGTCCCATGGATTAAAGAGAAAGCACAGCAGTTTCTGGTGCACAATCTCATTTTTCACACCTCAGCTCAGACCACCTGGGAGGCATTTAAAGCCACACTAAGGGGTGAGGTGATGGGATATGCCTCCAGGAAAGGTAAAGAAAGAGAACACCTATTGGCCAGACTGGAGGAGAGATTGACTCAGGTAGAAACAGAATACAAAATGCTTCTCCATCCCTCACCCCACTCACAACTTGGTAGGGAGATCCTAGGTATGAGATGGGAAATCAATCAGTTACTAACTAGGAAGGCTGAGGTGGCCATTCTTAGACTTTGTCATAGATATTGGGAAGGGGGGGATAAAAGTGGTAAGGTACTCACCTATCAGCTCAGAAAATAACAAGAAGTGAGACACATACCTGGGCTTACAGACAATCAGTGGCACACAGTAACTTCACAAGAGGGGATTAGTACCATAATAGTCTCATTTTACTCTGCTTTGTACACTTCAAAACATAATGTGCCTGTCAAGGCTATCCAATCCTTTCTAGAGAACCTCACCCTCCCCAGACTCACTTCCCAGGATACACTACTACTTGAAGCACCCACTGAGAAAAAGGAGGTCTGAGAAGCCATTATGAGCCTACAGACTGGGAAGTCAGTTCCATGTGATAATGGTGACCGCGCAAATAGTTATCCCCATGTGGCAAGTCTACATCGTGAAAATGAATTTCGGCAATATAAACTCGCAGCAAACAGCAAGATGGTGCGGAGGCTTAAATTTCCACACACCCCTACTAAAGGTTCTCAAATCCAGGGAGATGCATTTTGGGAGGATGCAAATCTAAAAAAAAACAAACAAAAGCAGACCTGGCACAAAAATGGCGTGCTCACAGAACCTGACACCCTTCTAACTTCAGCCTGCCACCAGCCCACCATGCCACATGGCCAGCTTGGCATCCCACTGCCACACTATGCCCCATAACCTCCCCCTTCCGTCCCATCACACAGCATGGTCCATCCCCCGCGCATGTGTATACATAGCAACATCCTGTCACTATAGTCACTGAACCCCCATCAGTCGCCTTCCCATCCCGGTAGCCCTGTGTAAAAGCACCATGATTAAGTAACCCTTTTGAAAGTGCTCAATCACTGTCACCTAATACACGGGATACCAGGAAGTCCCCAAAGGGGGATGGTTTCACAGCAGATTTCTATCAGGCCCTGGTAGATCAGACTGCACCCCTTTTGATGGAAGCATATAGGGAGGCAGGCGTAACTGACTCTTTTCCACCCACTATGAGAGAGAGGCAGTTATAACTGTCATTCCCAAAAAGGGGAAGAACCAGTGCAACCAGACAGCTATAGGCCCATCTCACTAATAAATATTGATAGCAAGATTTATGCCAAAATACTGGCAAATTGATTTAGCCCCTTACTCACATCCCTAATCCACCTTCCCATGTGGGATTTGTCCTTGGCAGGAACAGTACTGACCACGTCCACTCACTCCTCAACATTATTCACACCTAGCAGACCGTAAACACCCTGGCTGCAGCAGTGGTGGTAGACTTTGAAAAGGTGTTTGACTCCCTTGAATGGGAGTACCTCCAGGAGTGCTTGCTCACCTTGGGGTGGTAGAATGCTTCAGAGCTTGTGTCCAGATGATTTATACTAAACCCCTGGCCAGAGTTCTCACAAATAGACTTCTATCTGACCCCTTCCCACTAGAAAGAGGAACCCGGCAGGGCTGCCCTCAATCCCCCTCCTGTTTGTTTTTGCACTATAACTCCTGGCTGCAGCAATCAGACACCACCTATATATTAAAGGGATATCAGTGTGACAGGAGGCCTATTCCACCCTAATGCATGCCGATAACCTTCTTATCCCAATGGAAAACACACCAGTTTCCCTTCAACCTCTTCTGGAGCTCTTGGATACATTTGCAGCTCTCTTGGGCCT
The DNA here is from genome assembly GCA_016271365.2 of Neoceratodus forsteri. Lineage (NCBI taxonomy): Eukaryota > Metazoa > Chordata > Ceratodontiformes > Ceratodontidae > Neoceratodus > Neoceratodus forsteri. The sequence continues at coordinate 737,936,677 of CM057454.1, forward strand.
TTAGCTCAAACAGTCCATGACAGAGGTAATGCCCCTTAACTCACAATGCCTCCAGGCTGACATTGAAAATCTTGGACTCCTTTGGGCACCACAGGAACTTACATACCTGGGGATCAGAATCACCCCAGAACTGGCAGGCTTGTGGAGATCCAACCTACAGCTGCTAGTTCAAAACACTAAGGCCGAGTTTGACAGATTCACGTACTCAGGCTTAACCTGGCTGGGAATATCACTGCCATTAAAATGGTGACAGCCCCAAAATTCTTTTATATTCTCTCTCACATTCCCCTTGAAGTAGCCAAATAATGGTCCCAAGCTATAGACAGATTAATAGAGGACTTTTTATGGGAAGGGACTAAACCTTGCTTTAGAAGATCCAAGCTAAGGGCCCACTGGTCAATGGGAGGATGGGGGATACCCTGGCTTGAAAGCTACAAATAGGTTTTTTGGGTAGCACAAGCTGTACATTGGGTTCACTCCACTACAGATCTCTCCCCACAATGGGTGGGTATGGAAATGTCATTTGCCAAAGTAGCACAAGTTGCTGCCCTTTTACATCATAACAGGAAATGTAACCAGCATCCCCACCCCATAATCGACCCCTCGGTGGCAAACTGGTATTGCCTCCACAGGAAGCTTGGGCTCTCTGCAATGCCAGCACAAATTAACACCCTATGGCAGAACCCGAACATTGTAATAGAAGGCAAAGTTGTCTTCTGGCCCCGCTGGCTCAATAAGGGCATTGCCAGGGTTGACTATATTCTTGAGCCCTCTCTTGCCAGAGTTGCCCCCTTTGTAGAGCTTCAGCAGAAATGGGATCTACACCAGGAGGATTTCTGGAAATACCTCCAGCTGAGAGATGCCCTCCATCCCATACTGAAAACTTACTCCGGTTCCCAATTACCATCTGACATAAACAGCTGGATATCTCACCCTAAGGGAATGGCAGGCAAATTGCATGCCAAGCTGAGAGATGGTCTTCCTCATCTGTTGGACATGTCCTGAATCACCTAGGAAAAATGATAGGCAGTGCTATCACAACACATAAATGAACCCAAGCATGGAAGGATGCCCATGCATGGTTCAGGAATGCCCACAGTTGCCTCATACAGAATAAGATAACCCATGCCTGGTATAGGATGCCGGTCATACTCCATAGGGGTAAAATCCTAGATAATGATAATCATTGGAGATGCAATGCCCCGGGGGGGATCTATATCATATACTTTGGAATTGTCCCCTCATCCAAGACCTATGGAGACAGGTCATACAGATCACTGTTAGGGTCCTTAGACAGCAGATACCTTCCTCTCCCCTTTTCTTTCTTCTTGAAATAAAGGCATTTTCAGCATATCTTAAACCTCTTGAGTATAGGTGTCTTGCCCTCCTGGCATTACAGACCAAGACAGCCATCCTGTTTAAATGGTGCAACATACAGATTCCCACCACTGTAAAGATTCTGGCTTTCCTTACTGCACTAGCAGGGCTCAACAGACTTTCCCATTTGCAGCATAATTTGATTCCCAAGTTTTTGCTGTGCTGGGCACCGTACATGACCTATATGAGCTCCCTGCTGCTATAGGCATACTCCACTCAGTTAGGCCAGACTGTATGTTGACCACTGATGCTATATTCCCTTATCTGCCCCCATGTCAGTTTACTCTGAAATTCCCAACCTTGTATGACTGTTGTTCTCCGGACAATTTTTCTACTTGAGTTGGCAATACAAGGGTATGACTATGGCACATACTTTTTCCTGTTCAGCTGGTATACTGACAAGAGATTATGTTGTTTCAGAGCACAGATTCTTTGTGTGTTTTGTTATATTCTTCCTTCATAGGGGGCCCCTTATTATGACTTGGAGATCTAATCTTATGGACAGTGATCCTACAGGATGCCCTGAAGCTAGTCCCAGGATCCAGTTGGAGTGTAACACTGAGAGACCCTCCCACCTACAAGTCAGTACTTCATTCTTTCTCTAAATCACTGAAGCAGACACTGACCCCATACTGGCTCCATGTCTATTTGCTATTGGCTAGTTCTGTGCAGATTGTGTAACTTCCTGTCCATCATAGTGGTTTGTGATATTAAAGAGAGACCACTGCCTAAGTATGACCCTTCATCATATAATTGTAGATGGTACAGTAATGCTTATTTTCCTTATCACATAGCTGATAGCATGATCTGTTATTATGAGTCTGCATCCTGTATCTGCTGCAGACGATGTTATGAGTTCTGCCTGAATGTTAACTTCAAAAAACTAATAAAAAAAGTATTAAAAAAATCTTGAGCAAAAGAGGATTTCAGAAAGGTAACTGACTAGCAAATTTGCATGTACCTATAAATCAAATTGCCCCTGCAAGCGGAGTTGAGTGCAGGGTGGAGGCAATATGCAGACAGAGACAAGTGTGCATCTGCCTGCATCTGCCAAAGGTAGGTGGACACCCCCTTTCTATTTACTTTACATACAGTGTTGATTGAAAAACATTTCTGGTATGTGTGTACGTTACTGCTTATTCCTGTAATCTATTACACTTGGTTCTTTTTTGGTTGTTTACCATGGACACTACTAAAGATATTTCATTGATCCTGTGCAATAAGGGATCACTTATCAAATGCACTAAATGTTAAATGTTTGACCTTGCCATTAAAGCAAAAGCCAATGATCAAAATTGTGCTTGTTTAAATGCATGCATAACATTACCTTGCTTAATAATCTTCAGTAGGCTAAATCTGAACTAATTAAGATCAGTGAAATAAATAAAATAGAATGTTTCATCGATAATATTGAAGTAGAAAATTAACTAATAAAGAATGCACTAGTCATAAAATGGTCAAAAGAAAGATCTGATAATTCACCAGGTTTGGGTACAGCCAATAGATCCCCTAAAAGAGGCAGACAGGATGCAGGGGTAGAATTGGAGGAAAAATGGTTCCTGGTTAAACAGGATAAGCATATAAAAGGTAGAAGGGTCTTATCAAAGACAGATATTGCCACATCTAACCAATTTGCCCTATTAGCTACTTTTCAAGATTGTCCAAAATCTTCAGTTTCACCCACTACCTCTAATACTTGTGCTTCATTTTTACCAAGCCTATAACTTATAAAGACAAAAACTGGACTCTAAAAAAAGTTAATTATTGATGACTCAGTTATTCAGTATACTGATAGTTATATCCCATTAAAGGACAGGTTTCACACCTCAGTGACATACTTACCAGGTGCTAAAATTTCAGACATAATGAGAAAATTTATAAGCTTATTAATATAGACTCTTCTGTTATTCTGCATTTTGGGATCAATGATGTGGGAACATTGTGGGAAAGATATCTGTCATGATCTCATCTCACTGGGGAAAATGTTCAAGGAAAAAAGTGGCAGGGTAGCATTATCTAACATACTACCAGTTTCACCAGTCTGTCAGGAAAAAAAATCACACAGTTATAAGAATCAATGCTAGACTATCAAACTGGTGCAGGGAAGTAGGTCTTCTGTTGATTAAGAGCTGGGATGTGTTTTGTGCAAACAAAAATGTATTCTCAAAAGACGGTTTACATTGGAATAAACTTGGGTTGGAAACCTTGGCCAAAAGTTTTAAGTCTGCAATGAATGTGATATATTTTCTTAAACTAGCAGATGGGTGGGTGGTAGGGCTTTCTTTTGGCCCATGATACTACTCAAGTCACAATTATGCGTAAGGAGGATGGATGACTTAAATCTAAAACTTCTGTTCCTGATATTATCACTGATCAGTTCTCAAAGAAGCACAATAAAATGCTGGTTATATAATTCACACATCTTCAATAGTAAATTTGATGAACTCTTGGCCCAGGGATCAGCTGAAAACCCAGAACTAATTGCCATTACGGAAACATGGTGGTTGTGCAATTATGGTTGGGAAAAAATACTCCAGGTTATGACCTGTTCCATCTTAACAAGGAATCAAAAAAGGAGGAGGTAGTGCAATATTTGTCAATTCTATGTTTCAATTGGTAGAATTACTGCATTTTAAGGAAGATAAATAAATGCAGAAACACTTTGGTTGAAACTTTTTCTTCATTCTCAGGACTCCTTAATTATTGGTTTATGCTATCGACCACCAGATTCAGTTTTATCTGTTACACAAAAATTATTTCAGAAATAGAAAGAGCATGTGAAATGGGTAATGTTGTATTTATAGGGGGCCTTAACCAGAGCGATATAAATTTGGGTGACTCTTTCAGCCAGTACTTCTGCAGGTAAAGCATTGATTAATGTCTGTGAACAAAACACATTAAAACAATCAATGATGGAACCAACTAGGGGAAACAGCACTTTGGATATTGTACTAAGTTCAGTGACTATTACTATAAGAAATTGTAGATCTATCCCTCAATTAGTAAACAGTGATCCTAATATTTAACATTGATCACTCTCATACTGTATATCAAAGAGTATCAGAGTTGTATTCATATAAAAAGCCAGTTTTGCACAAATTGATAAAACACTGGCCAACATAAATTGGGTTTCCTTATTAGAAAATTGTAATACTGAAGAAATGTGGCTAAAGATCAAACAGGTTATATTACATGTTAGTGATAAACACATCTCAAATGTTATGAAGGCAATGAATGGCAAAATTATACCTAAACTGTTAAATAAGAAAATAACTAAGTTACTAAGAAAGAAAAACAGCATCTATAGATCATTAAAAAAAAACACAAAATTATTTAGGAAACTACAAAAATACATGAAATGTGAAAGACAAAGAGGAACACAGAACTTTTTCTTTCCAGAAATGCAACTAGGGATAATAGCAAAAACCTTTTAAAGCTATATTTCATCTTTAAAAAAATGTAATATTGGACCTATAATCATTAAGGAAACAACTGTTAGTGAAGTTAGGGAAATGGCTGATATGTTTAATGACCATTTTTGAAAAGTGTTTGCAAAAAGGTGTAAAGCTCCCAAAAATGTCAATATTAGCACAAGCAGTTATATTGAAATCTCAGAAGAAGACATTACAAATAAAATCAATAATCTTAAAGCTGACTCATCCCTGGGTCCAGATATGATTACTGGAAGTATGTTAAAAATGATGTTCAAACAGTTAATCTACCCTCCAAATAAATTATTCAAACTCAGTATAAATAATAGCCAAATACCGAGTGATTGAAAAAAGGCTAGTGTGGCCGAAATATTTGACAAGCATCTGTCAATGCCGAATGTTAGCTTGCTGGCATTGACATTGGTAGTGCAGGAGTTAGAGAGATGCATTATAGGAATGGCAGTGAAGTATTGAAATAATGGCAACCACCACCCCCACCCTGCAGAGACTGAAAGGTGTTGGGGGTGTGCCTTTGGGCCATCGGCCATAATGCTTATGCCATTCAACTTAACCCCACCCTACAAATACTGACAGGTGTTGCAGTGTGCTTTGGGGTCTTCGGCCCTTATGCTCACCCCATCCCATAAGGAAATAAGCTGAGATGGGTTCATTATAGAAGAATAGGGTGAACGTAGGGCTGAAGACTCCAAGGCCACCTTGATGCCTGTCAATGGCTGCAGGGTGGGAGTGAGGTGGAATGCCATGAGCGTTATGGTTGATTATCCCAAGTCACACCCCTGATGCCTGTCAGTCTCTACTGGGTGGGGCATTATGGTTGAAAACCTAAAGCCCCGGGTGTTTGTTGGTATTTTCACTCCACATTTTCAACATGGCCTTTTTGGGACCCCACCTCATGAACAGTGGCACTACCATTTCATTACTCAATCCTGAAAGGTGTTTTCACACAGTGACTGCACCATTTGGTGCCACAGGTGGGAAACACATTTCTGAAAGGATGTGAAAAATGAGAGCTGTACTGTTCATGAGGAGGTGTGAAAAACTGGCAATGCTGAACATCTAGAGTTAAAATATGAAAAATTGGCCAAGTTAAGAGCATGCATAGAAACTGCGTGACGCATGCCTGTAATGCAATCATTTTTGGGAATTATTCCACTAAATTTTCAACATGGGCATTTTGGGACCTCCCCTCATGAACAGTGACACTGTGATTGTGTTAAGCTGTCCCAGAAGTTGTTTCCCCACAGTGACCACTGCACCATTCTACAGTACACCACAGATGCAAAAACCTGTTTGGGGCATGATGTGAAAAATGACAGCTGTACTGTTCATAAAGAGGTGTTAAAAAATGGCAATGTTGAAATTCTGGAGTGAAAATATTAAAAATTGGCAAAGTTATGAGTGTGCATAGATAATGCGCAGCACACGTCCATAACGCTATCATATTTGGGAATTTTTTCACCAAATTTTCAGCATGGGCTTTTGGGATCCCACCTTATGAACAGTGGTACTGTCATTTTGCTAATCAGTCCTGAAAGGTCATTCCATGCAGTGAAGAAGAAATCACCTTTTGGGGCTGAGAAATAGAATGACAGTGACATGTTCATGAGGTATGTTCCCATGAACCCCATGTTGAAAATTTGGGCCATAATTCCTAAAAATGGCTGAGATATCAACCTAAGTTGAAACCACCCATTGAGTCCCATTATAAAGCTTACCATTGTTTCTTCAGTTTATAGTTGGCCTTCATAGAGTGCAGACATGTCCCAGTCCAGAGAAGATCGCTGCTCCCAATCTCCAGAGGTAAGTATGGGGTGAGGGGGAGGTGCGGGGAGCTGGGTGTTCAGAGGGAGGGGGATGACAGTGATGGACCATTTTCTGTTTTGCACGAAAAAAATTAAAAAAAAACTTCAGGGGGCCATTTTCTTTATTTTACAGGGGAAAAAATGAAGGCATTTAAGCACACTGGGGTGGGCTCCCAGTGTGCCACATTAATGGGGGATGCATGCTGACACAGGGATTAGGCACCCCAATTTCAGCTTTCCAGGGATTATGTGATGGGCAGGGAAGGAGGATACATGTCAACACGAGGATTGGGCACCCCGATGTTGGCTTTCCAGAGAGTGTGTGATGGGAGGGGAGGGGGGGATACATGACAACACAAGGATTGGGCACTCCGGTGCTGGCTTTCTGGGGAATGTGTGATGGGTGACAGGAGCCATCATATTAATTGAAATGTTTCACCAGGAAAGGCACACTAAACAAATGCCTTGCTCCTGAAGCAAAGCTCGGTGGCAGGAGCCTACGACTTGCTCCTGGAGCAAGGCTCAGGGACAGAGTGCTCAGCCGCCAGAGCCTACAAGGCTGCGAAGAGGGGAGGTGCCGCTGCAATGACTAAACTGTTCATGATTGCAGCTGCACTTTTCTGTCAAGGTTTTGGCACTCTTTGAAGTTTCTGTCATCGCCAGCCTACTCACTGATTGGTGGTAGTGTGACGCACCCACTAAAGCATCCACATTGGACACAGCACCGACACACCTCTGAAATGTACTACTACTACAAGATGTTGCTTGTGCACGCGCAAGCCAACATATATAGGATGATAAGCATAATGTTGCCAACTATAGACCCATTAACTTTATATCTGTAGTAATGCAAGATGCTAGAAGACATTATCAAGGATAGAATATCTTCCACCCTAAGTAATATTGATCCAGATCAGCATGGATTTATGCAAGGGAGATCCTGCACCATGAATTTCTTGTGTTTTTATGAGAAGGTGAATCATCATCTGGACAGTAGAATACCATGTGATGTTATATATTTGGATCTTAGTAAAGCCTTTTGATTTGGTGCCTAACTGGGCAGTTATAGAGAAATTAGAAGCACAGGATATTAGTGCCAAATATGTTATGTGAATTTCTAGCTGGCTGGAGAGGCGTACTCAGAGGGTTTTGATCAATGGTTTTTTGTCAAATGAGGGCCATATGTCCAGCCAAGTTCCTCAGGGATCAGTACTGTGACCACTTATAGTTTATATCGTTATGCCTGATCTTATGAAGGATATAAACAGTTGGTGTACTAAATATGCCAATGACTCATAAATAGGTGGCACATACAACTATGAAGAAGTAAATAGGATACAGGAAGGCTTAAATCATATTAAAACTGGGGATGAGCTTGGGAGATGCAGTTTAATCATGAAAAATGCAAAGTTATGCATTTAGGAGTAAAAAATAAAAAACATCCATATTTTTTATGTGGAAGGCAACTCTCTGAAACTATTAATGAAAGAGGCTTAGGGATCATGATTAGTAATGACTTAAGCAGTACCAAGCAAAAAATGTAGCTATTAAACTGCAGCTGACCCCTTCAGGAGAGCTTTAACAAAACATAATGTTTAGACACAGTTTAGCTTGTTTTTCGCATTAGATTTGTATTTCTCCTCCCCATTATTTATTGCTGAGGTCAGCTGCATGAAAATAAGATCTTTACTCCTAAAGTCTTTATCTATTCCTGTTGCTTTCTCCCTACCTAAGGTCTTATTCACTGCCTGTGACATCACATTACTCTCATGGTAACCAATTGTGATGTCACAGCATAGGATTATGACTTGAAGAAGGGAATCAGCAATAAAGGCAGATGGACTCTAATGGAACTCTAAGAAATAAACAACACATATTCATGCCAATTTTCACAGTAATAAATAAAGTGAAGGAGAACTCTAAGAAACATAAATGGAGTGCAAGTAGAATTGTGCTTAATTATCATGTTTTTTAAAGTTTTCATTATGGTGTCAGTAGCTCTAATGAAGCTAATAAAATAAGATGGTCAGTTTAGAGGAATACAAAATCAAAGGACCAAACGGTAATGGCACCTCAATACAGGCCCTATGTTTGCCTTCATTTAGATTATGGCTGTCAGTTCTGGTGCCCACATAAAAAGAGAGGTGTTTTCCAGATAAAGAGAATATAGAAAAGAGTAACCAAACATATAGCTACATGAACTTAGTTACCCTGATAGATTAAAATATTTAAATCCCATGACACTTGAGATGAGACACTTAAGAGGTGATCTGTTACTCATGAGGAACATTGTCCATAATCCAAACTGGATGTATAACATGGGATTTGAATTTAGGACAGGATATATTAATGCTAAGGCACACTCACTTCAAATTAAAGGACACAACTTCAATAGTTTAAAAAGAATACATTATTTTTCACAGAGAATCATGAACTGTTTGAACTCACTCTCCAATAATGTAGTTACTAGAATAACAAACAGACATTTAAAGCTGGACTGGATAGACCGGATCAAGCTGCCAGTATTATGGGTACTGAGTAAGGAGTGTAAATGGACTTTGGCCTACTGCTCCTATTGCACTTTAGTATGCACCTAGGTACGAACCTAGGCAGCAGTAAATGTTTTGTGCCTGATATTCAAAAATGGGCAAAGTGGAGTGCAAAGTTTTGTGCTATGCTTGCCCAGAACTGGCAACTCTGAGGATGCCGTATTCAGTTGGATAGCACAATGGCACTATCAAACTAAATATAGGGGCATGTTGGTGCAGCACTAAGCTGAGCTGTGCTGCTCCAACATGGAACCATGCAGTGCAGGGAACAGTGCCACCAGACCTGATAGCACCGGTAGCTCCCAGCATGATATTCAGATGACCCCACACAAATGAGCCCACTGGGCTTTAAAGGCATTAAGGAGCAGTTTGCATACTCATTATGGGCACATTTGCATGGGAAGCAGTAGCAGGTTTGCACCCCTGTGACTGGCTCCTCTCCCACCCTGAATGCCTGGTCCCATGAAATGGAGAGATTCCCTGGTGTCTAATGGTCTCCATACCATCTGATTGCTGTCTCCAGTAAATTGAAAACATTCCATGGTGCCTAGTGGTCCCCCCTGCTCTCTGATCACCATACCCAATGTACATAAGATCATCCCTGGTGTGTAGTGGACCTCCACTCTTTGATCACCATCCCCAGTGTAATTTAAATTATCCCTGGTGTCCAGTAATCCCCGCACACTCAATCACCAGCCTTGTAGTCAATCACAGATTCCCTGGCATCTAGTAGCACCCCCCCTACCCACTGATCCACATTCCCATATAAATGTACCCTGACCTGGCATCTAGCAGCCCCCCCCACACCACAGGCACTGACAAACCCACGCTGCCAACCCTCCTTTACCTTCAGTGCTGGTGCCACAGATCCCATATGGCAACCAGCATAGCCCTTCTCTCACCTCCTCAGCCTGCTGCTATATGGAAAGACAAGGAATGCACATCCAATGTACTCTACAGGGTGCATATCCTCTGTATTATTCAGGAACCTTGGCTTGTGTACTGTTCATGGAGAGCACGGCCTGTGTAATGTACAAGGAGAGTGCTCCCTGTACACAAGTCATGTACTCCCTGTACAGTACACAAGCCACATGCTCCCTGTACAGTACACAGACCATGCAGTCCCTGTGTAATATACAAGCCACATGCTCCCTGTACAGTACACAAGCCACATGTACTCCCTGTACAGTACAGAAGCCACATGCTCCCTGTGCAGTACACAGGCTGTGCACTCCCAGTACAGTACAATGGCTGTGCTCCATGTACGATACAGATGCATGGCCTGAACAGTACATTGGATGAATGTTCCTTGTCTTTCCATACAGCAGCTGGCTGGGGAGTGAGAGGAGGGCTGTGGCAGTCACTGTATGGGCTCTGCAGCACTGGCTCTGTAAGTAAGGGTGGGTTGGCAAGGTGGGTTTGTCAGTGCCCCCAGTGCAGGGACTGCTAGATGCCAGGGAAGGGTACATTGGTAAGGGATGGGGATTGGTGGGTGGGAGGGTGCCACTAGATGCCAGAGAATCTGTGACCGACTATCAATCAATCAGTCAATCAATCACTTTATTTACCAGGTAAGTACACTGGGCCAAGACCCATTTTCAGGAATGACCCAGAGCCTCACACTGAGGCTAAGAAGCATGGTACAAAAATATAATACAAAAAAACACACATACAATACATACAGTAACAATTAACATATTTTTAAAAACAATTACAAATAGCTTGAGACTGTAAATAATTGAAAAAACATGATTTAAAAATAGTCTGACCAATAGTAATTTTACAATCCTGAGGCAAATAGTTCAGCAATTTAGTACAAGTGACTGAAAAAACTCTCTCTCTCTCATACAAGTTGTAATTCTGGGTAGAACTAGGCAAAGAAGGGTAGATGAGCTTAATGTTCTAATTTCTTCCTTAATTTCAATAAGGGTGACTAAAGGAGACTTATGTTCACGCTTAAGTATGTTATTAAGCAAACAGCCTAAATTATTTTGGAAATTTAGTTTAGGTGGTAACCACCCTAGTTCATTATACAGAACACAATGATGGGTTTTGTACGGCTTTCCTGTGACAAATCTACAAAATGAGTTATATGTTTTGTTAACTAAATCAAAATCACTAACTGTTAGGTTAGAAAAAGAAATGAGTTATAGTTCAAAGATAATCATAAAATAATTTTAGATTTGGCTTCCCTAGCTTCCCTGGTTAGGCAATCCCTGCCCTATATAAAGCACCAAAGAACTGGTTAACAGTCTTAACTACCCATTTAATATGAACAGAAAACAGAAGATTGGGATCCAACAATAGGCCAAGGTACTTAACCTCAGTAACTTGTTGCAACATTACTCCAGCAAGATCAGATATGTATAATGGTTGAGCCTTTTTTAATTTTGGTTTAGAACCCAAAAAAATGCATTGTATTTTTTTAGTATTTAAACACCAATCAATGCTGATATAATCATTTATCTAAAGCTTAAAAATTGTTATTTAATGACTCATTTATTTCTATGACAGAAGTCGAGCTAGAGAATAATATGATATCATCAGCATAAAGAAGTAGTTTGGATTTAGGTGGAATTTTTGAAATTGGATCCACATAAATGGAAAACAGCAAGGGTCCAAGTATGGATCCTTGAGGTACTCATTGTTATAACAATCGTGAACCAGACATAGCTCCACCAAAACAAACCCTCATTGGACGTTCTGAAAGATAGCTTTTTACCCAGTCACATAAAATATTTGCAAGGCCCATGTCCTTCAGTCTCCAGAGCAGCATGGCATGATTAACCAAATCGAAGGCCTTAGATAAATCAACAAATACCACACCAGTCAGCAACCCAAGATCCTTAGATCTTAAGACACTGTTGGTAAAGCTGACCAGCGCAGTACCCATACTGTAAGACCTTTGAAAGCCATGCTGCTCCGGAGACCAAAGTCCACTGGCCTCAAAATAATCTGTCAATTGTTGATTAACAATCTTCTCAAACAATTTGCTAAGAGGAGACAAAACATAAATTGGTCTATAATTACCTGGATCTTGTAAAGAACCTGCTTTAGGAAATGGTTTTACTGTAGTCTGCTTCCATACATCTGGAAATATACCTGTTGTCAATGAAAGATTAAATATAAGAGTCAGAGGCTGATATATATATAATTAGTGATAAGTTTCAGAAACCTAGGTTCCAGACCATCTGTCCCTGAAGATGTATTAACTAGCATTTGAATAAGTAACTTCTGGACTTGCAATGTACTTATCATTTTAAAGTAAAAAGGGAAATCTAAAGTGGAGGTGTTGTCTTCACATTTAGAAAAATTTATACAACCATTTTGAGTTAAATATTTGGAAAAATCTGTAAATTTATTTAAAAATAGCTCACAAACATCTTCAGGGTTGGTAAGCATTAAGCCATTATCATTAATTGTGCTTACTGAACATTTACTACAAGGGCCAATCAACTTTATAATAGATGCCCAAAATTTCTTGGAATCACCTACTGAATTTATCTGAGTTTGTTGAAAACATTTGTATTTGTTTTTCCAAATAAGAAGTTTACATTTATTTTTAACATAAGATATTTATTGAAAGCCTGACTACTACTGGAGTTTTTATACAAAAAAACAGCTTCTATCCCTTTATTTCATCAAATCAAAAAGTTCAGGTGTTATCCACTTATTATCAGTAGTACTCTTTGCCCTCCTCTTTATAAAAGGGAAAAATTTATTTTGATGATCAGTAAAGGTCCCAACAAGAAAATCAACTGTAATATTAGGGTCAGGAATGGCTTCCAAATAGGATCAAAACAAGGCATACATGTCCTCATTTAATTTCTCAAAGTCATAATTACTAAAGTTTCTGTAAGTAATAATCTTTGGTGGAACTCTAATTTTAACAGATTTCCAAATACAAAAGGTAGGTAAGTGATCACTGTTACTATCGGAAAAAGTTCTGCTTGCAATGATTTTATTAGGGCTTTTTGTCAAGGCCCAATCAATTAAGGAGTGTTGATTACTTTGCAGGTTCATCCTTGTAGAATCTGCGATTAATTGGGTAAATCCAGTATCCAGCACAAGCAATTCCAAGTCTGAATGTTCTGGAACCAACCAATTTACATTAAAATCCCCCCAAATCAGGACTTGTTTACCTAGGACTGTATGCTGATGAAAATCAGGGAATTCAATTAAACCTTTTCTGCCTATTTTAGGCAGATTATAAACAGTACTAAAACTAATTTTATTACTGGAACCCATTAACAAATCCAGACAGAGCCATTCATACCCCAAAGATGATTCTGTGGGTGTATTATGGACCACTACATCTATATTACACCTAGTAAATATCATAATGCCTCAACCCCTTTTTTACCAGCCCTATCTTTCCTAGTGAAATTATATCCTTCAATAGAACAGAAGTTATCTTGAATGGTTGGCTTTAGCCATGTTTCAGTAATACTAAATACATCTTGCTTATAAAATTCCACCCAGGTTTCAGTTTCAGCTTTCTTATGTAAAAAACTCCTTGAGTTAAGATGTGCAAATTTTATACCTTTCTGATTCCAAGTAGGAAAATCTTGGAGAGGTGCTCTTTGAGGCCCAGGATTTCTTTCCACATTACCAGAAAGAAACAAAAGAATTCTGGCAAAAGATAAAAATGAATAAGCCCAACCTTAAAAATATTGAGCATGGATTCTCACTTTTTTAGTAACAATTACAAACCCCAGGTCTAACAGATTGTTTTATCAAACATCCCAATAAGCCTGTCTGTTTCACCCAAGTGTAAGGGGACAATACTAAAACTCAAAGAGATCATTAGTAAAGTAAGATCCATAATTAGCCCCTAAATGGCCAGAAAGACAAAGCTGAACATGAACTTGACTATTTTCATATGTTGTTCCCAAGCTACAGAGCCAAGTAAAAACTATGGAAATCAATATCAAATAAAAACGATCTTATCAGGCTTATTTCTACTCAGAGGCACTTGCACCATTCACTTGCTCATGCTAACACTCATGCTAGCGAGCAGAGCGGATTTTTGAAACAGTAAAGCCCACCCAGACTATGGGGCTGGTGATCAGTGGGTGGGGGGTTCCACTGGACACCAGAGATGATTTAATTACCTGGGAATGGTGATGGGGGGACCACCAGGTGCCAGGGATGATCTCATTTACACTGGGGGTGGTGATCAGAGGACAGAGAAGACCACTAGGAACCAGAGGTGATCCCATTTACACCAGAGGTGGTGACTGGAGGGAAGGGGGTGCCACTAGTTGAAAGAATATATTTTATAATACCAGGGCCAGTGATTGGTGGGCAGGGGGACCACTGGACACCAGGGAGTTATTTCATTATAATGGTGCTGGTGATCAGAGGGTGCAGGGACCACTGGACACCAGGGCATTATGTCATTATAACAGGGCTGGCAATTGGAGGGTGAAGGGAACCACTGGACACCAGGAAGTTATTTAATTATAAAGGTACTGGTGATTAGAGGGCAGGGAGGACCACTGGATACCAGGGACATTTTTTGCTTTACCAGTGGTGATGACTGGCGGATGGGGGTGCCACTAGATGTGAAGGGACAGATGTGTTTCCCCAACCGCCAACTTGGTTGTTGGCTGCAGTGGCTCCAGCAGCTGCTAGAGTTGCCCAGAGTAAGTCAGGGTTTTGAAAAGTGGTACTTGTGCTGTGTAAAATGGCCTGTGCTAGCCCCTTTGTACAGTGCAAATGAACTGAATATTGTGCTGCACCAGAATTCCTGTCCCTGGCCCTCCCTTTGCCCACCACATACATTTTTTTTTTGCATGCGTTAACACTGTTAGTGCATGCAAAAGCTCCTTTTGAATATTGCATGCAGGCGCAAACCTCAGGCAAACAGGGCATAATAGAAACATAGCTAAAAACAGCAAAAGGAAACCAAGGATACACTTAATCTGCCCATGTGTACCTTGGACCTTCTCAGATCCCAGGACCTAATCCCCCTTCTGCCTAATGCCTCCCACTGGGCAAAGTTTTGTATATCTGGCCCTTGGTGACTAAATGTCCAATTTGTGCTCAGTCTAAATCTGTTGAAAAATGATCAAATATGAACACTTAAAATATTCTCCAGAAATGGTTAAAAAGATGTACTTTTTCTTAGATTTGCAACAGTCCTACACTATAATTTTTAAAGCATTCTGTTATCTCATACAGGTAACTGTCTGTGTCCTTTTCAAGTGTCCAGTCACTTTGAGCATGCAGTATCCTAGAGTTCATAATTGAACTCATGCTATTTATTGTACAGCTGCAGCCTGGCTCCTCTTAGGTTTAAATGTAGTGATTTAAATTCATTAGATAAGATGACTTCATATTCCAGCACTCCTAAGTATTCCACTATTATTAATTCAGTGCATATCATATGTGAAAAAAACATCCTTCTGCTGTCTATTTTGTAACTTAATAGCACAGATTATAAACACAGAGTCATATGTACAGTAAACACAATGCAAATGTGCCTTGTTTTCTTATTTTTGTTTTTCAAATCAGGGAATAGTCCTCCCTGCAGAGATAATAGAACAGAGCCTATGTAAACTGCCACTCTGCTACTAATAGCTCAAATATAACACAGTTAAATATGTAGCATGTAGCATGTGTTATCAAGTTATTTGAATTTCTTACCTTTATTTTTTTCAAAACAGTAGTGTGGCTTCCAGCACCTTGTCTCAAGAATGTTGAATGCTATAAAAGGTAGATACTATATTTATTGCTGTATCCTGGACTGGGCAGAACAGCACATGCATGCACACACCTGGCATGTCAGAGGTGCTTCCTCCCCCCCCCCAGCTGACTCGCAGGTGCAAGCCAAGCACAGACCCATAGTGGTTATATGAAAAATACAGAACTCTGTGTGCACAGCCAAAAAATAGGGTGCAGGGAAGGGTAGCTAACCTATGTTACTTAAACAATATCCTAAGACACTCTGCACTGAATGAACTCTGCACACTGCAGAATGACCATGGACAATGTATAAAAATGCAGTTAAAAAACTATTTTATTTATAATACAAAGTAACAGTGTTTCCACAGTCAAATTCTAAATGACCTCTCTCCCATGTCTCAAGAAACACTCTCCTGCACTTCGACCGACTAATCGGTCTTCATAGGGGTTATATACTGTAAGTGCTGTGCCAGGACACAAATACATCCATCTGGTTGTCAGGGTCAGAGAAGCACTAGCATTGTTGTTCGAATGAATTAATAACACCAGTGAATATAAACAAAAGAACAAAGCCTATGAGGACGCATATGAGCCAAGAGGAACATAGAAAGATAAAAATATATTATAGAACCAAAATAGTTAAAAAAAAAATATTGAGGAAAAAAATTAATATGATAAAATCACAGTGGTGCAAAAACTAGAGGATGCATATAGGATGTCAACCTTAGTGCTAACCACTGCATCGATATTCACTGCTAAATATTAGTCACTGGGAAGGAAATATTATTCAAGCTTCACTGATATTCATTCTCCAGCTCAGAGAAGTTTATGGTTTGTTTGCCTCTACCAGTTTCTGTATGTCTATGGATGGACTTGAGACACCAGTGTCCACAGTCCTCTTCCCCTGCATTCTACTGTATCTGAGGGGTCCTAGACACCCTTGTCTGCTGCTCTCCTCCTCCTCAATAAGCAGAATCTGAAAAACAATGGTGCATGTACTAGCCAATATCCTAACACTCCTGTATAATATAACATGTATTTCTACATTATAGTAATCCAGACCAGTTCCTTATTTAGTCCAAACCATGGGTTAGTGTCCCCTAACTGCCTTATCCCAAAGCCCTCTCTAGTCTATTTTGTTTGTTCCAGTCTCCTCCTTGTGGTGGTGGTGGGGGGTGCACTTTCTCTAATCTCACACTTTTCAACATAGGTGTAGTGTGACCCATAGAAACATAGAAGTTGATGGCAGATAAGGACCACAAGGCCCATCCAGTCTGACCATTTTTTCTACCTTATTACCAGCTAATTTCTAAGGAAAAGAAAACATAAAGGTAAAACATTCAAATATCATGATAATACCTACAACATGTTTAACTATACCATATTTGGGCTATTGGTAGCAGAGTGACAGTTTGTAGATGCTATGTTTTATATTATCTCTGGAGGGAGGATTATTCCCAGTTGAAAAAGAAAATAATAAGAAAACAATGTACTCTTGCATTGCATTTATATAGCCTGGGTATTTGTAATCTGCATTATTAAGCAGCAAAATAGACAGCAGAAGGATGTTTTTTTCATGTATGATATACTCAGATTTAAACATAATGTAATACTTAGGAGTGCTGGACTATGAAGTCATCTTATCTAATCAAACACCTCAACCTAACTAAACTTGCCCCATTTAGCTAGATTCCAGTGTTTGTTTTTCACAGTTAGGGCCAGAAACACTTTTTCTGGGCACCCAAACTCACGGGTGCCCAGCTTAGCGAGAGGAGCGTTCCACTGTGTTCTCTGTATGAGAATAGCAGATTTTATTTAGTTCTGCAGCCACAGCAGAATTCCTGCTGCTGGCTGCAGTGTGAGTTGTGATCCCCCATTTTTCCTGGTATCTAGTGGCACCCCTCACTCCCTGATCACTGTCCCCATATGTACCCTGGTGTCTAGTGGCAACCCCCACCCTCCAATCACCATCCCCTAGTCCCTTGTGTATTCATTTTTATAATCCAACACTGGAATGCTCACCCCAGGTGTCGGATTCCCCCTGCAGCCCCTTCTTTTATTAACTGGCAAACATCAGGGGCCCAGTCCCCATGTCAACATTTATAGCACCCCTCCCAGCAGTGTGGACAAGTGGGGAGCCCACCCCAGTGTTCTGAAATATTTGATTACTTTAATCTTGCAAAAAGAAAACAGTCCCCTGATGTCTTTTTATTTTTTAACCTGAAAAAAAGAAAATGGTTCTTCATCATCCCAGCCAGCCCCTTCCAATATCCTGACCCTCCCACTGAGCACCTACCACCCCACATCCTCCTTACCCTATACTTACTACCTAAGGTCATAGGCTGTCATCTTTTATGGATCGAGACACGTCTGCACTCTTCAAAGCTGAACTGTGAACTAAGGAATCAAGGTAAGTGCCGTATAATTATTTCAATGGCATTTTGAACTTATGTTCATAACTTTGACCTTTTATGCTAGCCCAGTGGTGCTGAGGGCTGAGGTGCTGGATGCCACACTGGTGACCCAAGTTCAGGAACGGATTCATGTTGCTCAGGGGGTCAAGGGGGTGAGGAAGGATTGAGCCTCTGTGGAGAGCTCTCCTTCCTAAGGGAAGGGGGTGATCATACAGTGCACTATAGACTGGCACCCAACGGTGGCTGGCTGTCAGCACAGGCACGCTGCCAAGAACGGAGAAGGACCCACATCCAGGGCATTAGGTTGCCTCTGTGGAGGTGGAGACAGCCAGTCCTCCCATTGTATGTCTGTGGGCCCGGGGGAAAAAGCAGCACAAGATCGGGAGCTGACAAGGTCCATGATGACCCATCTACCGGGTTGGAGAATGAGTCCCTCTGAGGGAGGGACATGAGCTCCCTGTCAGCATCCCCCAAATATAATAATAAAAAACAAAAGTTGCCATTTTTAGGAATTTTTTCACCAAATTTTCAATATAGGCTTTTTAGGACCCCACCTCATGAACACTGGCACTGTAATTTCATTAATATGGCCCAGGAGGGGATTTCATGGTCACTGCATGAAATCACCTTTCAAGACCAACTAACAAAATTTCTCCACTAGTGTTCATGAAGTGGGGTCCCAAAAAGGCCATGTTGAAAACCTGGTGAAAATATTCCTAACAATGGCCAAGTTATGAGCATTCATTGAAATTTTCTATACACGTGCATTACTTTGGTAATTTCAATATTTTTTAGTTCAAATTTTCAACCTAGCCACTTATTCACACCACCTCATGAACATTACACCTGTCATTTTTTTACATCCGGTCCGACGCATGTTTTTTTTTTCCAATTGTTTAACCAGGAGTGGCACACTAAGCTGAAAGTTTGTTGACAGGTGTGACCTGGGAGCATAGGGAAGTTAAGTTAATTGCTCAGGGTCACACAGTATGCAAGTGGGGGCTGTAGGATTCAAACCCAGGTCTCCAGATTTGCAGCTCAGAGCCTTAAAAAACTGCGCTATACTGCCTCCCAGTTTTCATGCCTGTGGTGCAGAATGGCATTTTGGTGAAGATTTGAAAATTTTCACCTACAGGGTTTATGAGGTTGGGTCAAAAGAAGATGATGCTGAAAATTAGAGGTCAAAATATGAAAAAATGGCAAAGTAATGACCATTCATTGTAATTTCACTAAGCCTGCTCATAACTTCAGAAATATTAAATATTTTTACCCCAGATTTTCAACATAGCCTTCTTATTACCCCACCTCATGTATGTCACAGTCATTCATTTTCTAAATCCTGACTAAAATGTGTTTTCACACATGTGATGCAAAATGGCATTGCAGTTGTGAAGAATTATGTTTTGGTGGGGATTCAAATATTTTTTGTGCTGGGTACATGAGGTGGGGTAATAAGATGACTATGCTGACAATTTGGTCACTGTTGTCCTATAAATGGAAGCACAGGGTCCAGAGATTGTCATCCCTAATGTTCACCTCATTCTTATATACTGTACCCATCTCAGCTTATTTATCCATGGAATGGGGTTGGAATTAGGGTTGAAAACCCCAAGGCACACCCCATGCCTGTTGCTGCCTGCAGAGTGGGGGGGGGGTGTTAGGGTCGGAAACCAAGACTGTATTGTTTTTTGCTTTTGCTGCTGGGGGGCATTAGGATGAGAAACCCTAACACCACATTTCCCCTAATTTTGTAGCACTAAGTTACCCTGGCTGGTGCATTAATGCAGTTTTATTTTTGAAAATTATATACATTATACTGGTGCAGTAGCACCAGTATAGTTAGGGCTGAGTAAGGTGTTTAATGTAAACCCACCATTTTTGCACCTTGATAACTTTGGTGGTGTTTGATGAAATAGCCCACAATTTGGCAAGCATTGTTTCAGAGGCAAGTTCTCAATATATGAGAAGTTTTGTGGCAGCAGCTTTTGCAGTTTCTGAGATGTGGAATGTCAATTTTTAATGAAGGGTGATGTTTTTTCCTATATGTATACCTTTTTTGCTCTCATCTAGAGCACAGAAGATATAGAATTTATTTCTGAAACAATTAGGTTAGAAGTAGCTTATGACAAGGTAGTGCCTTTCAAAGGTTTTAAGAAAAAATATTAGTTGATTCCAGAGTTACAAGATTTAAAGGTTTTTTTTTTCTGTGTATGCTCATTAGGGTTTCGGGATAACCCTCTGATTCAAAAGATACATTTACCTTTTGCAGGCATTTACCTTTCACAAAATTGGTGATTTATTTTTTGTGAGAAAAAAATACAGGCTGTGAAGACCTCTATCTTGTTTTTTACTTGGTCAAAAAAAAATTAAAAATACATACAAATTAAGAATTTGAAAATAAAACATGAATCTTGCTGAACAGGACCTGTTATTATGTTTGGGTTTTTTTCCCCCAAATGAGCAAGAAATATATTTTGGGGGAATATTAGCTGTCATTTTACTGAAATGGCTGATTTATGTGTTGTGAGCTGAGTATTTATATGTTGCACATTTAAGTGTTGCACTTAAATGTGTGACCCTAAAATGTGTGACAAAAATTCAATTTTTTTTTTGCCTCCTGTACTTTTACACATAATTTTGCCATTTTACAATATGTTACTCCAAAATTTTGAATAAATTGTTTACATGGCCCTAATTTACAAACAAGGATGGTGGGAATCTTTAAGAATGTTTAAGTGTGACACTAAACTGCAACTGTAAAATTTGAGACACATAAATGTTAGTGTCATGCACTTAAGTGCTTCACTTGTGAAACACTTTCCATTTTTGTGTCTCACATACTTCTATTCATAACTTGGCCATTTTACAATATTTTACTCCCAAATTTTGAATATACTGTATACATGATCCTACCTCATAAACAAGGATGGTGGGAATTTTCAAGTACATTTAAGTGTGACACTAAACTGTGATGCAAAATGTGCTACTCATAAATTTTAGTGTTGCACTTAAAAGTGCTACATAGATATTTGCTACATTAAATTTTCTCTTTTGTGTCTCATATACCTTTACTCATAACTTGGCCATTTTTCAATATTTTACTCTCAAATTTAGAATATACTGTTTGCATGACCCTGTCTCGCGAACAAGGATGGTGGGAATTTGTAAGTATGCTGTGCTGTAAAACCACCTTTGGGTAAGATTTAAAACATTCTAGTGACCATGTTCATGATGTAGGGTCAAAACTATTTTTGTGTCACAAATTTTTAAATTCAGCACTAAAGTTCAGTACAAACATTTGCAACATTAAAATGTTCCAAGCACACCAAAAATGGAATTCTTGGGTTGCATTTAAATACAAATTGACTCTTCCACTATAATAGAGCAAGGAGGGCCATGTGCATGTGCATCTGTTCATGCAGGTCTTGAAGGGACCAGTGGGAATGAAGATACAATTCTACTGTCTCAAAAAGAAAGGAAATGCATTGCGAAAAATGTTGTTATTGTACCAGTTACTGTTCAACTTAATGCCACAAAAGTAGGGAAATGTTGCATTAGGGTTTCCAACCCAAACTCTCCAACCCTCCAACAACAAAAGGACAAAATTGCACAAACACAAGCAACCACAGACAGCCATCATCAGGCACAGTTGCAGCCAAAGATGTGGCCAGATATTTGCTCACTTTGAGTAAACTTCACTTTAAACCTTCTGTATGCCATATATATATATATATATATATATATAGATAGATAGATAGATAGATATAAAATTTCTTTTATTTTAATTTTGGACCTTGTTTTTAACTTGCAATTAGGCCGCATTTTAGTATGTATTTATTATCCACGGGTTTGCCCATAATTGACTGTGTTCTTTAAAAACAGGGACACTTGCAATTACAGTTGTAAGCTCCTCATCTTACATGTAATTAGGGAGAACAGTATCCTAAGGTTTTGTTATCAGTAGACTGTTTTCTTGAAACATACTGAGACATTTTAAAATTTATGTGAGTAGAACTCTCTGCTTGTTGCTATTTTCTGGTACCCTTTGACCTTCAGGGACTTCTCAGCTAAAAACATACTTGTGTTACTTAGCTTCTCTGATGTAATTATCTGTTGTGTTTCAAGTGTGTATGTTAAAACAGTGAGAATTATTTCAGTTTTTTATGCATTATCTGGGTGTTAACAGTATGGGAGTTTCTAAATAACTGTCATACAGCTTCTGAAAAAGGACTTGGGTGGTCCGAAAGCTAGAGCACTTTGTTCTTTTGTTATAACATCTACAGTATGTTGGTGCAATAAAAGGTATCAAACCATTTGCTTCTGGACCTGCTAGTTATTTCCTGAAATTTCTGTGATATATCTAGAGAAATTCACTGCCTGCCTGCAATACCAGTGTGGGCCACTAGAGAGAATCTCTTTAGAAATATCACAAAATGTCTGGAAATATCTTTACATATCTATGGCTGCAACTGTAAGACAAACAACATACAACTGTTTCCAGATAACACAAATGCAATAGCACTGATGTGCTACCTTTGTGGATTTGTATCTGCAGCATGCACACTGCAAGTCATGCATACCCATTTCTGGCTGCAGGTAAAAAGCCACAATGCTCAAATCAAAACACTACTTCTATCTGCAGAAGCACAGCTCCCTACAGGCACAGATACAAATGCATGATGACCAAATTTTGTCTGCACTATGTAGCCAGCCATTCTGTAGCCAAATGTACTCATGCATACTGTAAAACATACACACGCTTCTGCAGCCACAGGTGTAAGACATACACACCAAGCTCTGAATGCAGAAGTGCAGGCCCCATGAAATCCATGATACCAAATAGCAAGACTACCTCTGTGGCTACAGGCGTAAGACATAAACACCAACTTTTGTGTGCAGGTGCACAGACCCATGTGGGGCCTGCACTTGTGGTAACACATATAGAAATCCATGATACACAAACTACAACAATACTTTTGTCTGCAAAAGTGCAGGCCCTGTGTGGCCAGTGCCTCTGCTGTCACAGGTGTAAGACATAGTCACTGACTTCTGTTTACAGAAGCACAGGCTCCTGTGTTACCTACACTTTTGCTGCTGCACATATAAATTCATGATACTCAAATTATAACACTACTTCTGTCTGAAAAAGTGCATGACCCCATGGGGACAGCACTCTGCAGCCACAGGTACACATGCATGCTATAAGACATACTCACACACTTCTGGCTGCAGAACTCTAGGGCCCTGTGGGGCCAGTACTTTTGCAGCCACAGATACACATTCACAAAGGTAGCACATCAGTGCTACTGCATTTGTGTCATCTGGAAACAGTTGTATGTTGTATGTCATATCTGATGATAGCTGTCTGTGGTTGCTTGTGGGGTCCTGTCCTTTTGTTGGCTGGGGGATTGGAAGTTAGAGTTGGAAACCCTAACGTCACATTTCCCTACTTTTGTGTCATTAAGCTGAACTACAATTGGTGCATTAATGCAGTTTTTTGCAATGATTATATATATATATATATATGGGATACATGATGGGCAAGTGTGGAATATGGAAAATATTTGCACGAGTGCAGCATGAACTGTAATAATATCACGAGTGCCGAAGGCACAAGTGATATTATAGCAGTTCACTCTGCATGAGTGCAAATGTTAGCCATATTCCACAAGTCACACAACATGTGTGCGATTTATACAATAGGGCTAGTATCCTTTGGGAACTTTTTTTTCTGTGTTTTCTCCCTGTTTGCTCTGTTTTTTTATTTTAGTAACTTTTTTGGGGGGGACCTGTGAGCACTGGGCAGTTAAATGATTTGTTCAGAGTCACACAGTATTGAAATGGAAGCTGTGAGAATCAAACACTGGTCTGTACTGCTGGATGTAGGAAGTTTGTTCATTGCTTGTTACTCTAAACTCTAGGCTATACTGACAGCACTGTTTGTACGTGTGGTCTGAGTGTATGTACTGTAAGTGTTTCTGAATGGGCTGAGACTATTAGACACTATGAGAAACAGGTGCACGTGATTTGCAATGATAATTGTTACCTGCAGCTAGGAGTGTTTATTCAGTAAGTTGCAGGCTTCACTGAGACAGAGAAACTGTTGCAGTCAGCACTCAGAAAGAGAAACTGGTTTATGAAGGAGGCTGGTTTGAAGATTAGAGCAGCACAGTAATGGGCTAGGATTGTCAGAATAACTATGGGACACAGGTGATTGTCTTTTACAATGCTAATTGAGTTAGTTGCAGGATTCAGTGAGGAAGAGAAACTGTGAAGCTATTTAATGCAGGCTGCAGTGTAGATGGTCTCACTCTGGTGACATCACCATTGTTGTATATTTGCTGGTGATGTAGACACTGTGGGTTTATCAGGAAATAAATCCACAGTGGTGATGTCATCACAGTGGTTATACAATGGCTGTGAAAATAACACCACTTACTTCATAGCATATCACCTCACCCCTATTGTGTGTGTGTGTGTGTGTGTGTGTGTGTGTGTGTGTGTGTGTATATATATATATATATATATATATATAGTAGATGAAAAAACTCCATTTAATGCATCAGTTAGGGTTGTTCCACAGTGACAAAAGTGAGGAAATTTGATGTTAGGGTTGAAACCCCCTTTGCACCCCTCCAGCCCCCCAACTGGAATCAAGGTGCACGTTGGGGTCATCGGCCATAACTCTCACCCCATCACATGTGGAAAGAAGCTGAGGAATAGGAGCATAGGGTGAGAGTTAGGACCAATTACCTCAACGCACACCCTGATTCCGGTTGGGGGGTGGGCTGGAGGGGTGCAAAGGGGGTTTCAACACTAACATCGAATTTCCTCACTTTTGTTGCTGTGGAACAACCCTAACTGATGCATTAAATGGATTTTTTGCCTCTAATTTCCCTTCTTTTTGAGAATGATAACGAGAAATAATGAATGTAATGCAGCAGCAGGAGTGCGGGACCCAATGTGGCGATGGGAGCATGGGCCATGCGGGATCCACACTCCCACCACGTGATGTCTTGTCACATAGTAACATTGTGCCTGCAAACACAAATCGTAATGTGCATGGTGACACCAAGCGAAACAGAAAGAGAAACAGTACTATAGACAGAAATGTTAAAAACAATGCAAACGCAACCGCAAATGAAAATGTAAAGGTTAACGCACATGGTGGCGTAGACATGAACAGTAAGTGAAATGGGTATGGAACTGCAAGCGGAAATGGTAATGGTAACAGTAATGTAAACGCACAGGCTGGTATTCCCCAAAAGCTGCATAGAGAAGGACAGTGAGTACAAAGAATGTATGCAAAATAATGATTCTCGGAACAGAAAATGAGGACTTGGAATAGTAAATTACTTATATCTCAGGAACCGTAAGACATAGAAAAAAAATTTAAAAGTCATATGAATTATCACTTTCCTGGCTAGTTTTGTACTTAGCTCCTGTTAGGGGGCTAAGCATTTTTCCAACGAAAAGTCTGTATCTGACACCGTTTCCGAGATACGGGCCCTGAAAGGCGGGGTGAACACCGTAATGTTATCCTATGGGGAAAAAACAGAAGTTCGGAGTGCCATAACTTTGCCTGCCTGTACTATTTTTTCACCAAACCACTGAAAGGCACATCTGTGGGATGTTGGCTGTCTTCCCTGCAAATTTCAGCCCAAAGGACCAAACCGTTATTTTGCAGCAGGGCGTCAAACGATTTCTGCAATGCATAGTACACCATAATGTTATCCTATGGGAAAAAGTGTCAAATTTGGAGTACCATAACTTTGCCACTGTGTAATATTTTTTCAACAAAACACTGAAAGGCACATCTGTGAGATGTCAGCTACGTTCCCTCCAAATTTCAGCCCAAAACCCCAAACTGTTCTTTTGCAGCGGGGTGCCAAAGAATTGCTGTTATTTTCCCACAGCCTAGAAAAGTACTGTTACAATTTGCGAAAGCTTTTGCAAATTCATTCAACAGTGTCACAAGTGTGGAAGTACTTTGCGAAAGTACTTTTTCCAGAAATGCGAAAAACATATTTCTGGGGTGTTTTACCCCAAAATAAAGACATGGCTAGCATCCTTAGGGTCCAACTAGGTGAATACAAAAAGAATTAGGTTGCTAGAGGGTCCCAAATTTAAATGCCAAGCATTTTTCTGATCATTAACTGAAAACAAAATGGTGGATTGCGACAATAAAGGGCCTTTACGAAAGTAAAAACTGCATTGCGACACTGTCAAACTTTTTGTTAACTTTTCCGTTGACTTATAATGGAACTTGTTTTTGAATAACTTTTGAACCGTTTAATATTTTTTCACAAAATCTTCAAAAGGCACATCAGGGACCCCAGCCACACGTTCTCTGAAGATCTCGGACCATTCATGCAAACCGTGCGACCTGTACATGTGACTGTAAAATTCCAGAAAAGCATAAACATGCATGCAGATCACGCTTAATAACTCCACAGCCATATATGCGACTGGTATGAAACTTGGCAGATCCCAAGGTGTATGGGTCTTGATCATGTATTCCAAATTTCATTCAAATCCGCTGAATGGTTGCAAAGTTATTAAGGTGCAAAATTGTGGGTTTAACATGTAAATGGCTCCTCAACCCTAACTATAGTGGCACTATAATATATCCAGCACGGGTTGACATAAATGGAGTGTGATAAATCCACTTATCTGAGTAACTGTGTGTGTAAATCTCAGTTATACACACAGTTACCATTTATGTACACAGTTATATGTCACAGCCTCCCACTTACCAAACTACTTTCAGAACCAAAAAAAATGGAGATGACTGACAGGCAATCCTCCCCACCTGTGCTACCTGGCTCATGATCAACTGGTGCCAGCAGAAAGAAGGCAAAATCCTCATGGCACCACACTCATAAACTACCCACCAAACAAAGTACATCAACGTCTAGACTGACTACCAAGAAAAAACACTATTTTTATTTTGGCAAACAATAAGAGTAACTGTGTAAAAAAAGAAAAAGAAATGGCATCCTTGGAGCAAGACACCAGTTTTGAACTAGAAATGAGCCAGATTATAGCAAATAAAAAATAGCACAGAGCCCTTAGAAGACCCTGACCGTCCTTTGGCCTCCGCAGATGCAGAGGCCCAGCCAGTAGAATTGACAGTCTCTACCTGCAGCACTCCATATATTTCCACAACAACCACCACATTAAAAAACCTGATAGACACAGAACAAATAGAAAACTTGATAGACAAATAAAAAATTCTCAACACAGTCAGAAAAACTCAGGCTGATATTCTTATGTTCTGAAAGTATCTCTGAGAAAACTTTGGCATTAAAATGGCACTAAATGACATAGAACCAGTCGAACTCAACCAGTACCTATGCCACTATTTAATGATCTGTAAAAAAAGACAGAATCTTATATGAGCCACTATTGCTCATATCAACATTCCAGATATTGAAAGATATTTAAAAAATGAGAGTTATCCACATTCTCTATCCATGCCACCCATTTTTGAAAAACCTAGACAAGTCCTCCAATGCAGACAAAAACCTAAAAGTGAAGGAAATTGGTCAAAACCTATGACGCAGATGAACTTACAGACAACATTATAGACACACTATACAGAGAAGGTCTTCTGGGGCCTGACAGTTTGGAATCCTTGTTAAACACCATGTGGGTGACAGTAAGCATGTATTTTGGTGTGAGAGGAAACACAGACATGTAAAATGTATTATGGGGAGATATTCAACTACAAAAGGATGCAAACAGTACTTTCAGTACTGTCAAGAGAGACAAACAAACACCCATACTGGAGCCAGCCCAAAAGACTGCTGTAAAATCAAACCTAGGGCTTATGAACTTGACAGTAATCAAAATAAATGCCATGTAAAGAACTACATCAGTTCTGCACAAGACCACTACAAGCCCTCTCAGAAGATTTTCTTTTTTTTTAGCAACCCTCATGCAACACACCATTCTGAAAGTGCATGGTACAAAAAACAACCAGTAAGAATTAATAAACTGGTGAAAATAGTTAAAAATCTTCAATAAACATAGCAAAATGTCTAACAAACCATTCTGTCTGTAAACATCTTATTTAAAAGCTATCTCATTCCATAGTGGTTCCTATAGAAATAATACAGATCTCAGGGCACAAACAGTTATAAAGTCTAAATGACTATATAAAAATAAATGAAGAACAACAAAGAAAAATATTGGCCATACTTAGCACCAAACCTGGATCTATAGCACAACAACAACAAGAAAAAGACAAGCCACTGTCAACTACATCCAACAACTACTCAGACATACTAGGATCCTGTTTTAACAGATCCAGCATAACAGCCAATATGATTACCTTCAATATAGTGCAAGGTGAGATCTCAGAAAATGTTTTAAAAAAATTTAAAAAGTAGTGCCCATTGGGGGAGGGGGGACTATTGCCTCAAAACTAAAGTTTGCTGAATCATTTTCTCTCTCTTTCCACATAGGAAACAGATATGATCACTACAAATGGAACAGCCAAAAGTCCTAGCATCTGACAGTGATACAGACTAAGGTACTGGAAGTGTTTATGCCCAAACACATGCTTAATCTGATAGGTTGGGGGTGGTGAAAACCTGCAACCAATCTGATAAAGTCAACCAATAAGTAAAGAAAAAAAAAACACAAAGAGCATACCTGCTGCACTACAAGAATATACGACAAGATACAGTTTTCAAGATCGGACCTGCATTACACAGTGTGCCACCTGGCTCACTGCCAACATCAAAGCAGTCACTGCATTAAAGTGTAACAAATCAAGCACAAAAACTACCTTCACAGTAAAAGTACTGTAATACAGATGTACCCAAATCCTCCATCAGATTCAATAAAATGGTGAGAAATGTTACAGAATACCTGACATGTTTATTAACATCTTTTATTCAACACAGCTGAGCAGATCTTTGAAAATTGAAAGCATGATCTGAACAACATCCCTTTTTAGGGCTGCAGTGGGTGGAGCCTTGCAGACCTCTTGCTATGAGAAAAGGACTCACACATTCCTAGTGAATGAACAACATGTTGGAGTGACAGAAGTCGCCTCTGCGTCTATGGAACACTCCGTGCTTGCACTATTTCTTTTTATTGATTTTCATAGGTCCTGCCTGACCCTCCCTCTCAGCACCCACCACCCCACCCCACCCCACCACAAGAAACATAATAGTGACACTAGGGTTCCCAATCTCCCAGTGTCCCAATCACAATTCCTCAAACTGCCTACCCCATGTCCACTACCACTCAGGTGCAGTTATTTGTTTTGTTTTTAATTTTTATATTTCTAGTTTCTTCCCCTACTTAAACCTCCCTCTCAGCACCCACTACCCCAGTTTCCCCAAATATAACAGTGACACTGGGGGTCCAATCCCCAGTGCAGGAATCCTCATTTGTTTCATTTTTAACCTATAAAAAATCCATTGATGCCTTTGTGCCGTTATATTGCCCTCACCCATCCCTCCTCCCATTCAGCACTCCACCACCCCACTGCTCCAAGCCCTTACTTACCAATTGGCGGTCCAATACCATAATCATCTCTGGACCACAGACACTGCTTTACTCTTCAAAGCCGGACCACGAACTAAGGAAACAGGTATGCAGCTCAATGAATTTCAAAGGGGTTTTGAACTTTGTGCCATAACATGGCCATTTTTCATATTTTTGCCCAGATATCCATCATGCCTTCTTTGGGACCCTACCTCATGAACAAAGGCACTGTCATTAGGCAGATCTGTCCCAAAATGTGATTTTGTGGTCTCTGTGCGAAATAACCTTTCAGGCAGAAGTTGAAAATTTTCTTTGCCCTTGTTCATGAGGTGGGGCCATAAGAAGGCTGTTTTGAAAATTTGGTGTAGAAATGTTAAAAAACATCAAAGTTATGAGGCCTCCATTGAATTTTGCGAATGCAGGCTTGCAACTTTGGTAATTTTCAATATTTTTCCCCCAAATTCACAACATAGCCATATCTTTACAGCACCTCATGAGTGTGATAGCTGTCATTTTTTTAAATCCTGGCCAAAACGTGATTTTTTTCATCACAAAAGGTGATTTCAAAGTAACTGCACAAAATCACCTTTTGGGCAAGAGTTGAACATTTTCTCTGCTCTTGTTCATGAGGTGGGGTCATAAGAAGGCTATGTTGAACAGCTGGTGTAAAAATATTAAAACACAACCAAGTTATGAGCCTAAATTGACTTTTGCAAATGCAGGCTTGTAATGTTTGGTAATTTTCAATATTTTTCTACCAAATTCACAACATAGTGTTAACTTTACAGCACCTCATGAGTGTAACAGCTGTCATTTTCATATCCTTGCCAAAATGTTTTTTTTTACATCCTGAAAGGTGATTTTGTGGTCTCTGCCCAAAATCACCTTTTGAAAAGTTGAAATATTTCTCAGCCTTTGTTCATGAGGTTGGGTCATAAGAAGGCTATGTTAAAAATGTGGTATTAAAATATTTAAAAACAATCAAGTTAAGAGCCTACATTGACATTTGCAAACACAGGCTCGTAACTTTGATAAGTTTCAATATTTTTACCCCACATTACAAACCACATCTTTACAACACCTCATAAATATGACAGCTGTCATTTTTCAAATCCTGGCCAAAGTGTGTTTTACATCCCAAACAGTTATTTTGCCATCCCTGCACGAAATTACATTTTGGACAGTAATTGAAAATTTTTGCCCTTGTTCATAGGCGGGATCATAATGTTGGATTTTGCAAATGCAGGCTTGTAAATTCAATAATATTCAATATTTTACCCCACATTTTCAACATAGCCATTTCTTTACAGCATCTCATGAATGTGACAGCCGTCATTTTTGAACTCCTGCCTAAAATGTGTTTTTGCATCTCAAAAGATGATTTTGCATTCCCTATGCAAAATCACCTTAGACTCAGGAGTTGAACATTTTTCTCTGCCCTTCCTCATGAGGCAAAGGTCATAACAAGGCTGTGTTGAAAGCCAGTCTGCTTCTCAAAGAGGGTTTAGAGCAACACAAGCTGCTCCTAACAGCAGCTTGTGCCAAAGCCCAGTGGCGCTTGTGGACCCTGCACCAGAATCAGGTACAGAACAGGTCCCGTGCCTATGTCCCATACCTGTGGCAATCTCTTCCATGCAGCAAACATCTGGTGCACGGGAAGGGTTTGCTGCATGCTCCATATAAAAGATGCAAGGGGTCCCCTATTCCAGATCCCCTGATTGGCCCCAGAATTTCATCCCTGGTGGACTAGTGCCCCCGCCCACCCCAATCTCGATGTCACCAAGTGTACAACTGTCCTAATAACCCCTATCCCTGGTGGACTAGTGGCTCCCGACCCCCCGATCCCTGCAGGTATGGCCCCCCCAACTGCTATACAGGACTGGCATCTGGCACAACCCATCTCTCACCTCTGCGACTGGGCACTGACTGAACTGTGAAGAAGCGCATACCATATAGTGAACACGATCATTGACAGACTGTAATTCAGTGAGTGCATCCACTATACAGTATGCGCTGCTTGACAGTTCAATCGGCACCCAGTCACAGAGGTAAGAAAAATTACCTTTAACTTGGGACAGCTCTTATTGGCTGTCTGGAGAACACAAGCTCTTTGTTTGGTTCCTCATCCTGCCAGGCATTTCCAAATTTCTCCTTACTGGACTATGTGACTACCATCAGCCAGCTTATTTAACATTTTTTCCCCATATTGCCTCTGATATCTGGTCTGTTTTAATACTCAGTGCTGAATTTCTTCAATTTAAAGTTGTTGTTTTTTTTAACTGTACTTGTATGTATTTGAACTTGGAAGTTTAGTGCTGATTTTTCCATTAGCAGATTATATCTTTGAGCCACTAGATCATCCTTGGAGCCCATGGTAAAGCCTCACATTCACAGCAGTGTACATCCCTCCTAAGGAGCAAGTGAAAGGCCTCAAAATATTGTCCTGGACTTTGCCCAAATGCTACCCCCTGGTTCCAAGTTAATCATGCTTGGCGACTAACATAAACTGGCTTGCCTCAGATCCTGGGGGCTTCAAAGATGCCATATCTTCTGCAAATCTTACACAACTGGTCATCTCGCCTGCCAGACACAACTACAGAACTGGTACTAGCACCCTTCTGGATTGGGTTCGAACCAGTCACCCTGCCCGTATCTCAAACATCTCCATCCTACCAGATTCACTTAGTGATCATTCTCCTGTCATCTGCAAATGGACTAACAAATTCTGCAAACCTCCACCATCAGTCATCACCAGCAGAATCCTCCCCCGCAGGGAGCTGAATCTCCTCAAATCCTACCTCAGGCAGCAGGATTGATCTCCTATCTACAATGCGATGGAAGTCAATTCGGCCCTGGATTCCTTCATTTCCAACTTCAATGCAGCCTGTGACTCCTATGCCCCCCTCAAAACACATAAAGTCAAAGCACTTCACAACCCTGGCTCACCCCACACCAAATAGCTCAGCTAAAATCTAGGGACCACCTATGGTTTCTGGCCCAGCCTCTGGTTCACAAACTGACATTCAGAACTATAAACATGCATGGAAATGACTGCGCTAAAGCTATCAGACTACACAAAAGCACCTACAGGGAAGCTCTCACCAATTCATAGGGCAATGGAAGAGTGTTCTGGAACAATATCAAAGAAGTAACGGGAAAGCAGCCAAAAACCTCACCAACTAAGCTAGACATTGATGGGACTATTACCCTGGACCCCATGACTATCATTAACACTTTCAATACCACTTTTACAGACCTCAGTTCTGTCCTCCCCTGACTTCTTCAATGATGTTGTCCCCTCTGCTCACCTTACCAATGCTCCCTCCTCTTCTTCGCACCATCCTTTCTACTTTAAAGCAGTCAAGATGCACGAGGCACACAAATACATCAGTAAAGCAATTGCCAACTCAAGAAATAGAGGGGACTCACTGGACCTAAAACTGCTGTCCCCCACCCTTGATGAAGTGATCCAACCATTAACCAAGAATTTCAACTTCTCCCTTAGCCTCAGCCAGTTCCCTGACAGATGGAAATCCACTACCGTCACTCCGGTCCATAAAAATGGAGACAAGACCAATCATGGAAACTACCATCCAATCTCCATATTGACTCCCCTCTCCAAGGCTCTCGAACACCTTGTTGCTGACCAACTCACTGACTACCTGGACAAACACAACATCCTCTATGCACAAAAACATGGCTTCAGAAAAGGACACAGTACCTCTTTTATTACCCTACTAAACCCTCCACTTATCCCTCCCCAGAGCATGGTCCTGAGAGGTGGCCTTGACAAAATGTCTATCAGGGCCGTCAGAAGGGTGGGTGATCCCCGCCCTACCTTTGATGCTCCCATGCCAGCCTGACTCTAAGCATGCTATGCCTCCATGGCACCTGCCAGGTGAGTGGGTATGTGTCGATGTAAGGCCACCTCAGGGGGATCACATGTTCCTTTCCACATGACAACCCTCTCCCTCTGGGTCACCAGGAGGTGGTCATGCAATGGAAGGTGGTACCTTCCCTCCCCAAGGTTGGAGGTGTCCAATGGATGCCAGAACCCTGTCTTGCTGATAGGCACCAGAAGTTGCAGGCTTGGGCATGAACCTGGGTTGTCTCAATGGCAAGTGGTAACTCTACCGCTGTACTCTCCGGCCAGCCTGAAAATTACCATTTGTATGCAAATCTTTTGTCACACCATTTCTCAGAAATGGCTTGGGTGTTTGGTCTGAAATTGTTTAGTGTATTTTGGCCTTGGGTTGCACATGTGCCTTTTGAAGGTTTGGTGAAAAAATATGAATCCGTTCAAAAGTTATTAAGTTTTAAAGTTTCCCATTATTTCCTAAGGGAAAAGTTAGCTTGCAGCCTCGACAAAACTTTTTCTTGCCATGAATGCAGAGTTTTTTGCCACAAATATTGAAAGTTTTGCCAAACTTCCACTATCCTGTTTTCAGTTAGGGAGGCAAACAAATTCAAATATTTCAAAACATACTTGCACTAGATAAATACCAACACTTGTGTTTGCTTAATCAGGGCCTGAGGAATCAGATTCTGGGATCAGTTTAACACAAAACTGCCCAGAAATATGTTAATTTTGACTGCAGCCATATTTGTGCCATGAACTGTGGTGGTTGTTGTGCGAAACAAGGGGAGTTTGTGCCGCAAACTGTGGCAAAACAAGTCAGTGTTTCCCAAAACACCCTTCCTTGTTTTGTGAAAGAACTGCCACAATGTGCAGCACAACTATGTCCACAGAGGAAAATAACATTTATGGCCATTTTTCCAGCAACTGGACCCCAGAATCGGATTCCTTTGTCCTTAATTAGGTAAACACCTGCTGGCGTTTACCTAAATTAAGTATTTTTTTACACAGGGGAAGAGGGCAGCGGTATGACAAGAGATGACATACAAAAATGTGGGTTCCACTTAGCTCAGTACTGTGCCTTCACCTGTCTCTACACACCGGGGGCGCCAATCCCCAGTGGCAGTGTATTTACTTCTGTAATACTTTATTTACCTATGTGGGAAACTGGGGAGCCCACCTCCTGAGGCCCAATATAAAGTAATTTATGATTTTCTATGATCTGACACTGGGATTCCCATCCCCAGTGTCAGATGCCCCATCCCTTCATCAGCCCATTATTCTACTATTTTTCCCTGACATCAGGGGGCCCAATCCCTGAGTTGGCATTCTGGATTCACCTCCCCCCAGCAGAGTGAGACACTGGGGATCCCACCCCTAGTATCCCGACATCAATGTATTCCACATGACATTGATGTATTCCACATGTATATCTGCAAAAAAGAAAACCATCACCTGATGTCTTTTTTCTTTGTAACCTGAAATAAAGAAAATGGTCCCTCATGGTCCTCACTGTCCCACTCTCAATCCCCCCCTTCCCACTGAGCACCCATTACTCCACAACCACCCTTACCCTATACTTACCTCCAGAGCTCATCTGCTATCATCTTCTGTGGACCAGAATACATCTGCACTCTTCAAAGTAGAACTGCAAACTGAGTAATAAAGGTAAGTGCTGTGTAAAGTACTTCAATGGTGTTTTGAATTTATGTTGATATCTCTGCCATGCTTAGGAATTTTTTCACCACTTTTTCAACATGGGCTTTTTCTGACCCCGCCTCAGGAACACTGTCACTGTCATTTCATTAATAGGACCAAGAAGGTGATTTTGTAGTCGCTCTGAGAAATCACTTTTCTGGACTGATAAATGAAATGACAGTGCCAGTGTTCATGAGGTGAGGCCCCAAAAAGCCCATGTTGAAAATCTGATGAAAACAAATTCTAAAAATGGGCAAGTTACACACATTCACTGACATTTTTCTACGTACGCATGTAACTTTGGTAATTTTTAATATTTTGTGTCCAAATTTTAACACAGTAATTTCTTCATATCACCTCATGAACAGTACACCTGTCATTTTTCAAATCCTGTCCGAAATGAGTTTTCACACCTGTGGCATGGAATGGAGTTTTGGCACAGATTTTACAGTTTTCACCTATGGGATTTGTGAGGTGGGGTTATAAGAAGACTAGGTTGAAACTTTGGAGTGAAAATATGAAAAAATGCTAGTTATGAACATTCGTTCCAATTTGGCTACACCTGCTCATAACTTCAGAAATGTTAAACATTTTGACCCCAGATTTTCAACATAGCCTTTTTATTACCCTACCTCAAGTACATCAGAGCTGTCATTCTTTGAATCCTTCCCAAAATGTGTTTTTGTACCTGTGGTGCAGAATGTCATTGCAGCTGCACACAATAATATTTTGGGGTGGATTTGAAAATTTTCTGTACCGAAGTACTTGAAGTGGGGTAATAAGATGGCTGTGCTGACAATTTGGTCACTGTTGTCCTATAAGTGGAAGCACAGGCCTGGAGGGCCATGTGTGTCCCCAGCTACATACATACGCCTCTGTGGAGGGATGGGCCCACGGACAAATAAGGTTATGATTATACTATCTGGAAAAGTAAGGAAATTCATTGCAAAAAACTTCATTAATGCATCAGTTAGGGTTATAATTAAAGTGATAAAAGTAGGGTAATGTGGTGTTAGGGTTTCCAACCCTAACACCCCACCCTGCAGACACTGACAGGTATCAGAGAGTGCCTTGGTGTCATCAGCCCAAACGCTCACTCCATTGTCCTATACTGTACCCATCTCAGCTTATTTACTTATGCAACTGGGTGAGCATTAGGGCTTTTGACCCCAAGGCACCACCCAATGCCTGTCAGTATCTGCAGGGCAGTGGGGTGGGTTGTCAGGGTTGGAAAACCTAACACCACATTTCCATGCTTTTGTCACTTTAGTAACAACCCTAACTGCTGCATTAATGAAGTTTTTTTCAATGAATGTTATATATATATATATATATATATATATACATATATATATAGTGGCGCGGTAGCGCCACTATAGTAAGGGCTGATTAGGCAGTTTAATGTTAAACCACAAATGTTGTACTTTGATGACTTCGCAACCATTTAACAGATTTGGACGAAATTTGGGATGCAGCATCCTGGGAGGTAGATCTCTTGTTGTGCCAAGTTTTGTTTCAATCAGATGTGTGGTTTTCATGTAGGGCATAGTGAAAAAAGTGTGTTTTTCACTTTTTTCGCCAGTTTTTGCTTCTTTCCAGCCCATTGTCCTGTGTGTCCACCATTTTAAATTTTGGTCTGACATTTTCAGGATAGAAAGAGGTTGCCCCAAAGAACAAGGCAGTATTGGTTTCATGAAAAATATTAATCCTTTCTAAAGTTATTACATTTTGCAATTTCAGGTTCTGAGCATGCTCAGGTCAGTCTTGTTTACGGAGGCAGTATAGCGCAGTGGTTTAAGGCTCTGAGCTGCAAATCTGGTGACATCCAGCAGACCAGACCTGGGTTTGAATCCTACAGCTTCCACTTGCATACTGTGTGATCCTGAGCAAGTCACTTAACTTCCCTGTGCTCCCAGGTCACTCCTGTAAAAAAGCTTTCAGCTTAGTGTGCTACTCCTGGTTAAACAACTAAATAAAAAAATAAAATAAAAGCCTTTTGGATAGTTGTATAAATGGAGAACAAGGATTTGCCTCATGAACAGGGATTTTGATTGCTCACAAACAGGGATTTATAAAATCCCTGTTCGTATGAGAAAATCCCTATTTGTGAACTGCCATCTTGTGTTTTTTATTTTGCCCCCCAAAAGGTGTCATAACTCTCCCCAAGGGCATCTGTGCCACACATTTATGCTCACCAGGAGTTGATGAGCTTTGCTATGTCCTTTGTGGCATGTTTCTGTCCTCAATAATGTTTATTTTTACTTGTTTAAATCCTTGTCTGTTGCTCGCTAACTTCCTTGTCTGTCAGTCTTTGTCCGCCAAGACAAACAAGGAAAAAAAAATATATATATATATATATATATAAATATATAGCCATGGTAGTGCCAGAACAGTTAGGACTGCATGGCTACTTCTATGTTAAACCCCAAATTGTGCACTTTAATAACTGCAACCGTTCATCCGATTTGCCTGAAATTTTGCATGCGCCATCTGGTACCATAGATCTCTGGAACTAGCAAGTTTTGTTCTGGTTGGATGTGGTCATATACCCTCAGAGACTAATGGTCTCTTGATATGCCAAGTTTTATTTTAATTGGGAGTGCAAGTCTAGAGGTATGTAGTCCCAAAATGTGTACATCACCATTTCTGTCAAATTCTTTCTTTGATTGTTTCACACTTCGCACTTTAATAACTTAGCAGATTTTGTTGCCATTAGCATGAAATTTGGCATGTGTCCTCAGAGACAGATTGTCTCTTACTGTGGCAAGTTTCATTGCAGCTGGGTATGTAAGTGTGGAGAAATGCAGTTCCAAAATGTGTATATCACCATTTGCTGTCAAATTCTTTCTTCACTTTTATGTTAAACGTAATAGTGTGTACCTTAATAACTTTGAAATGGTTCAGATGTTATGCATGAAATTTGGCAAGCAAGCCACATCATGAAGCAGAAATCTCATGAAGTTATAGGTTTTGTTTCAGCTGCATGTGTGGGCATGAATATATAGGCCTGGATATTCAGACTGAGCCTGGCAATGGCACAAGCGTGGGCGCAGCGCATCTGGGATGCACCAGGGCCAGGACCAGGTGATAGTCAACAGTGATGCACCATGGCTCAGCACCATTGAATATGGCATGGAATGCACATGGCACAGTGACAATGCAACAGTGCAAGCCACAGATAGGGAGCACCGGGTATGCGCCAGCGCAAATGCAGTTGCGCTGGCCGCAGCACCTGTGATATTCAGAAGAGGGCATGCAAATGGAGCCATAATATATGCAAGGCACAAATGGGTCCATTTGCATGTCATTATGGCCCCATTTTCATGTGTTGTGCAGGGCAGGCCGGCGAAATGCACCTGGCCCCCTTCATTGCCGCTGTAAGCCGCTGGTGGTCTAGTGCCCCCCCTCAAGTATGCCTGATCGCAGGCTGTAGGATACAACAATCCCACACCTGGTGGTCCATTTGAATCCCCCTCCCTCTCATTTCACCCAGTCTCGGGCATCCAAAATGAATAAAGCCCATGGTGGTCCACTTAAATCCCTCTCCCTCTCGTTTTGCCCGATCTCGGGCATCCAGCATGAATAAATCCCCCGGTGGTCCATTTGAATCCCACTCCATCCTGTTTCTCCTGATCTCAGGCATCTGAAATAAATATATTCCCCGGTGGGCCAGTGGTACCCCCCTCCCCTCCACCCAAAGAGGACCCCTGCCACCCAGCTCCCCCCCCCGTCATCGGTGGGAGCCTGCACTCTGCCCACATACCACCTGGCCAGCTGCCAAATGACAGCTTACAGTATGATCTGTAAGCCAGTTGGTCCACAGTGTGGACAAATGGGCATGCACACCATACTGCACTACACAGGCATGAATCTGTGAATGAACCCATTCACAGATATGTGCCTGTGTAGTACAGTATGGTGTGCAAGCCCATTCATCCACACTGTGGATCAACTGGCTTACAGATCATACTGTAAGCTGTCATTCAGCGGGTGGCCGGGTGGTGTGCGGGCAGAGTGCAGCTGCCCACCGATGATGGGGGGGAGCTGGGTGGCAGGGGTCCTCTGTGGGTGGAGAGGAGGGGGTACCACTGGTCTACCGGGGAATATATTTATTGTGGATGCCCACAATCAGGTGAAATGGAAGGGAAGGGGATTCAAATGGACCACTGGGGGACTTATTCATTTTGAATGCCCATGATCGGGCAAAACAGGAGACAGGGGAGACACCACTGGAACACCAGGTGAGGGATTTGCCTTCACCAACACCCACGATCGGGACTTCAGGAGGGAGGGGGTAATCACTGGACCACTGGGGAGGGTGAGTGTGCTTGTGGACAGTGTGCCTGCAAGGTGGATGACCTCCCATGGCTGGCGGGAGCTGTGTTGTGTCCCACTCTACTGCAGCCCACCTGTCAGTGGCCTGGGTTTGTTTCTTGATTTTCTGGCTCAGCTTTGAGCCCCCCACATGCAGCACAAATCAGGGTTGTGCCAGCATATGCACAGCACATCCCGGGCTGAATATCGGGCTGTGCCACATATGCATGGGCACGCCTCCTGCATTTGCACCGCATACACTACCATTGCACCCTGGTGCATTGGGACTTGAGCAGCACCTGGCAGCCTTTTGAATATCCCAGTGGGGCACATTGCAGGGTTGTGCCTGGCGCAACTGTGTTGTGCCAGGTGCAACCTCTTTGAATATCTGGACCTTAGTGTACAAATATGTGTAAATCACCATTTTTTGTCAAAGTCTTTGTTCACTTCAAAGTTAAACCCAATATTTTGTTTTAATAACATAGAAATCATTCAGATGATTTGAATTACATTTGGCATGTGCCATGAGGTACCAATGATATGTTGATGTGGCAAGCTTTGTTCAAGTTGGGTGTGTGGGTGTGTAGATGTGCTGTCCCGAAAAACATGTAAATTACCATTTTCTTTCAAATTCTTTGTCACGCTGCTGAGCAGAAATGGCTTAGGGTTTTGATCTGAAATTCTCTAGGTATATTAGGGTTCCACACTCTAACACTCCACCCCTACCCTCAGTTTCCAACCCTAACATCCCACCCCTACCCAGCATGCATGAACAGGTGTGAGGGGTGTGCCTTGGGGTTGCAAATACTAACGCTCACCCCATTCCAAGAGTAAGCTAAGATAGGTGCACAATAAGAGAATGGGGTGACCATAAGTGCAGAGACAATGTAATTAACCCTCATATCTTTGTAGGAGCACAGGGCCTGGCTGCCATCATTCCATAATCATAGCCATCCCTCGTTTAAGTGTGTAGGCGCAGGGCCCTCTGGACCCTGCCCTCCTATCAGTCAATAATGGCACAGTATTACACTCATCTTAGCCCAATTCATTAAAATATCTGCTGCAGCTGTAAACAAGGCCTGGAGATATGCAAAGCTACTTAGTACACCTAAAGGTGTACTAAGCTGTGAGTCGCAGCAAGCTCATATCTCAAAGCCTTTTTGAGATATTGCTGCTAAAAGGTACCACGACCATTACAATGTTATGTGCTGGCCTTCTCAGAGGTGATACCAGTAGCAAGGGCCTGCACAGCTAGAAAAAGAAGAATAGAGGATTTTAATGACTAGCTGACGAAATGGTGCAGGAAAAAGAGGTTCATTTTTATTGGTGACTGGGAGGAGACCTGGTCAAACAAAGCACTCTTTTCACCAGATGGGCTACACCTCAGTAGGGAGGGTTTGAGGGTACTCAGGGACAAACTGAGGGAATACATAACCACTACACTTAATTTAAACTACTGGGGGGGGCAGTGGGTATGCAGGCCCACAGACTCTAAGAGGAGGTGGTCAGAGACCCCCCCCCTCCACAGTGATGGAAGAGGTCTGGAGGGAGGAATTGGAAGGGGCAAAAACACAGTTAGCAAAGGGTGGAAGGGGTGAGGAACACATAACAATTGTATGTGGAGGGTTACACACAGAGGGGATAAATGTGAATAAAAGAAAAGAGGAAAGAAAAGAAAAGTCAGAATCTAGGTGGAGAGTGGTGTCTCTGAATGTGTGGAGTCTTGGAAACAAGATGGACGATCTGCAGGCACTATTGGCAGATTGGAGAGTGGACATAGAGGCAGTAGCCAAGACTTGGGCAACATCACACCATGACTGAGATCTTGTGATCCCTCGATATAAACTATACAGGAGGGACAGGGTAGTCAGGAAGGGGAGGAGGGGTGGCAGTTTATATCAGGGAAGGAATCATTTGCATGAGGGAGGAGTCAGAGGAAGGGGAGGTGGGGCATTATTGGTTCAGTTAAGGTCCAGTAGAGGGAGAAAGGTGAGGGTGGGGTGATTTACAGACCACTCAGTGAAGATGAGGAGAGGGACAGGGAACTGATCTCACAAATATTGGAAGCTGCAGGAAAAGGAGAGGTGGTAATTGTGGGGGACTTCAACCTACCCAAGGTGGACTGGAGCATACCATCCACAACATGTGATAAGAGTCAGGTGATCCTGGAACGACTACAGAGTGGGTTCCTGACTCAGAGCATCACTGAACCAAC
Organism: Neoceratodus forsteri; assembly: GCA_016271365.2. Taxonomy (NCBI): domain Eukaryota; kingdom Metazoa; phylum Chordata; order Ceratodontiformes; family Ceratodontidae; genus Neoceratodus; species Neoceratodus forsteri. The sequence goes on from CM057454.1 coordinate 737,978,546, forward strand.
AAGAGCTGAGGCAATTCTTGATCTGGTGCTCACAAATGGGGAGCATGTACAGGAAATAGTGGTCAGGGAGCCACTGGGTGGAAGTGACCATTGCACAGTGTGGTTCCAGTTGGATATGGGCAGGGAAAGCATCCTGACTAAGACCAAAATCTTGTATTTCAGGAGGGCAGACTTCAGGAAAATGGGCAAAGTGCTAAGGAGCCATCTGTTGGGCATCAGAGCAGATATGGGGGTGGGCCAAAGGTGGTCCATCATTAAGGAAGGAATACTAGTTGCCACAGATGAGTGTGTTAGGCTCAGGAGTAAGAACACAAGAGCCAAAGATCCTAGCTGGTTCAGGTCTGGGGTTGCCAAGGCAGTAAGGGAAAAGAGATTGGCCTATAGAAGATTCAGGAAGACCAAGAGAGAGGTGGATAGGAAAAATGACCTAAGGTTGGCTAGTGAGACAAGTAAGGAAAAGCAGTGAGCAAAGGCACAGAAGGAGCTGCAGATAGCTGAAGGAATTAAGAAGGGGGAGAAGGCTTTCTGTAACTATATAAGTGAGAAAAGGGACAAGAAGGAAGGGATTGTTAGGCTTAAGAAAGGGGTGGAGTGGGTGGAGGATAATGTGGGGGGAAGCAGAGATACTAAATAGAAACATAGAAACATAGACTTTGACGGCAGATAAGGACCACTTGGCCCACCCAGTCTGCCCATTTCCCTACCTACTGGATAAGCTGCAGATTCTAGTTAACCAACAGCCTACTTTCTGCCACCCCCCACTACAATTGCCTTGTGTCTGTCCCATGCATGTTTGAATTCCCCCACTGTTTTAGCCCCAACAACTTCCCCAGGAAGGCAGTTCCACGCATCCACCACTCTCTCTGTGAAAAAAGATTTCCTCACATTACCCCTGAGCCGTCCCCCCTCTATCTTTAAATTGTGTCACCTTGTTCTTACACATCTCTTTTTCTGAAAGATGCTACCCTCCTGGACTTTGTTGATTCCCTTGAGGTACTTGAACGTTTCTGTCATGTCCCCCCTGTCCCTCCTTTCATCAAGGGTATATATATTAAGATCTCTCAGTCTCTCTTCATATGATTTCTGATGCAGACCCTGCACCATTTTAGTTGCCCTCCTCTGGACTGCTTCCATTCTGTCTATGTCCTTGCATAGATGAGGTCTCCAAAATTGCACACAGTACTCCAGATGGGGTCTCACCAACTGTCTGTACAGAGGGATAACCACATCCCTTTTTCTACTTGTGATGCCCCTTCCTATGCATCCCAGTATCCCCCTGGCTCTCCTCACTGACTTCTCACATTGCTTACCCACCTTTAGATCATCCGATATGACTACCCCCAAGTCCCGTTCCATTTTTGTTGTTGTTAGTACCTCCTCTGCTATTGTGTATTCTTCTCCTGGGATTTTGTTTCCCAGGTGCATTACTTTGCACTTCTTTGCATTGAATCTAAGTTGCCATATGTCTGACCATTCCTCCAACCTTGCCAAGTCCCTTCTCATCCTTTCTACCCCCCTTTGTGTATCAACTCTGTTACAGATCTTTGTATCATCTGCAAAGAGGCATACCTTTCCCTCCAGACCCTCTGCAATGTCACCTATAAAGATGTTAAAGAGGGCTGTTCTGTCTTCACCAGGGAGAAGGACGGACCAGTGACTTCAGGAGGGAAAAGAAGAGTGGGGGGGGATGGGAACACAGATGTAGTGATAGAGGAGGATAGAGTGAGGGAGAGGCTGCTGGCATTGAAGGTGGACAAATCACCAGGCCCAGATAGAGTATATCCAAGGGTACTAAAGGAACTGGCTGAGGAGCTGGCAGGGTCACTGGCAGAAATATTTAATAGTTCACCAGAGTCAGTTGTAGTACTGCAGGACTGGAGAACAGCACATGTAATGCCCCTCCACAAAAGCGATCCCAAAGATGACCCAGGGAATTGCAAATCAGTCAGTCTAACCTCCATTGTGGTACTAGAATGTTCTTGGGAAATGGGGCTGTGCGTAATCGTAATGGGGTCCTTGAGGTGCAAGAAAACAGTGTCCAAAATAATAGTGCATAATAAGGATAGCCAAGCTTCTTATAAACTAGAAGAAACAATGGAGTCTTTTTGTATAAAGTTCCATAAACATCTTTTTTTATTCTTTGTTTCTGCCCTGACATTTCGATTCCATCAGCGAATCTTTTTCAAAGGGCTTCTTTTTTTCTAAAAAGAACACATTTACCATGTTGTTTACATCATTCACTATTTTCAATACTATTTAACATCTTTTGAAGCTAAAAACACAGCCCAAAACCTTCCTTTCATGTCCTTCTTAACTATATTGTCAAGTTCATATATGCACATTCATATACATATATATATATATATACACACACACACACACACACACACACACACACAGAGCTTTCCTTCAACTCATTAGATTATTCTGTTTTTTATAAAATATCACCTGTATTAAAGTATACAGAGTATTGAAACAAGAATAGGAATCACAAACATTTCCAGCATGTTTCTTCTGCCTAGGCATGTTCTACCTTTTAGCTGAGAGTGGTTCACATACCTCAAAATCTCTAGGTTTAACAAACAATTTTGTTGTTCATGGAGCCTATTTTTAAAACCATCTCCTTCTGGTAGCAACAGACACAAAGTTTACATAGATCTATTGGTAACTTTGTTATATAATGAAGTCTTATTGTTGTTTGCTTATTATTTTAAACCTTTACCTGGTCTACCAGCATTTAGAAAATGGGCACAGAAATTGCTGGACTCTGATTGGCTGATACCCCTGGGCAGGTGGACATCTATCAGATAACAGAGCCCAGGAAAAAAAAAGTGCCAGTCCCAACCCACCCTGATCATGAATATCATTGTGCCCATAGAACTTTCATTGTTAAAATGCCACCATTTTTTTTCTCTCGCTTAGCGAGAGATACAGCCCCTCCAATGTACTGAGTACCAAGTGGCAGAAAAAATGGCAAATCCTCCCTGCTTGATTGATTTTCTAACAGTAAATAAATAGTATGCAGTTCAGTCTAAGAAGAGAAAGAGAGCAATTGAGCAGCTCCTTGAGACTGCTCTCATTTGCAAGAGTGCCACTCTCCCAACCACGGCGTTACATCCCCTTACCCCCACCTACCTACCTGCCTGCAAGGTTCAACGTAGTGCCTCATGTATCTTTGGAGTCAGAAATGTTGTCAAACCACCGAAAAGTGAAAAAAAAACTTCTCACTGCGATGGTTGCTGATGCCAGTCCCACTCACTGTCTAATACAGTACACCTCAGCAAACTGAAATCCGTTAGCAGAAGCCATTCACACTCGTGCATGCCTTCCCAACCGAAATGGATCCCAAGCTGAAAACAAAAAAAAAACAACATAATTTTAAAAGAAAAATGTACCGGGAATGGACATGCAGCACAAGTTAGGTTTTCACTTTCGTATTCTTTAAAAGTGAGGGAGGGGATCCATAGTCCATCGTTGCTGCGAGTCAGCCACCTCCGCTCCCATCTCCGACAGCAGTTTAATAATAATAATTTTTAAAAAATCCTCTGAGTTGTGATCGCGCTCCTGCTGCCATACATCCTTATTGCTTGCCTGTTAATGATCTGATCCATCAAATTAAAAAGTAAAACAAAGGCTTGTCACTTATTCAATCGGCTTTATATTTCAAATACAGCTTACACTCCTCTGACGGCTCCGTTTTTTTATGATCATTCCCACGCTATCTTTGTACAGAGGTAAGGCCTCCTGCTGTGCAGTCAGTTCTAAAAAACAAACAAACATGGCAAATATATTCGACTTACATATTGAATACTATGGACCTCCTTGTCTCACTCCTGACTCCAGCTGCTCAGTATTCAGTATTTTACTGCTCACAGATGTCCCATTGGCCAGTCTTGCAGGAGCAGCAGGTTGTTGTCTTTTTCTTTTTATAGTGCACCATGGATGCCAAGCGGGGGGCGGCTCAACAAGAAACTGTGTATCTTCTTGTACATGTGGTGGTGGTGTGAGAGGGAGTAGAAGAGAATGACTCTGGGGAGGGGCAACAGCAGACAGAACACCACAGAAACACAGACGGACTACTTTACAAGGAAAAGACTTAAACTTCATTATTACTCTATTTCTTTTTATTTTTTGAGATTTTTAAAAATCTCACCTAAAAATGCCACAGATAATCCATTTTCTAAGCACAATAATAACCTCCAGGGTGGGCGGTATGGGCAATACTGGACCTTCCAGGGGCAATAATGCCCTCCGCCTGCAGTGTCGGGCCTCATTACGCCTCTGGGTGGTCCGACATTGCCCAATACCGCCCACCTTGTTGGGTATTATTGCTTACGTTATGTATATCTGGCAGCGCTTTTGTTTATCTCTGTTATCAGTCCCTATTATTGTAAAGAAAAAGGAATACAGTATGTTTATTTGGAAAATACTTGAACTCTAAATATTTCTACACTGCAGTATAAATAAATTGCATATTGTTTTTTGCATTTTCAAAACACACCCACCTCGAGTGTTGTTATTGATAGTGCTTGCTCTGGGCCTGTTGATGTCTTAAACATCGAGTTTTACAAACACTCTGTCAAAAAATATAAATTTCTATTTACTCTTTAAGTTCACAAACCATTATTCTTTTTGGCAATGCTATTTAAATGCTTCAATATTGTCTGGTTTATAAGCAGGTTTTACCTGTTCAAAAGATGAAAGTGTTCCTGCTGCCTAATGGTGTTTTAGCATTTTCAACAGTCTGAGCGAGGTCCTGTTGCCACTCCCTTCCTCATGAGCCCACTTGTCGATGTCATCAGTGATATTACCAGCTTTCTCTAAACCTGCTTACAACTCAAACACATTAATAGGTGCTGTTAGTGCAAAGGATGGTCCAAGGCTTAATACGTCCATCTCTGGCACTATTAACACTTTTTTACTGATATTAAATATTGCTATTACCTGTTGACATTGTCTCTGTACATTCTCCCTTCTTGAAACTGACCTCTCCTGCCACCTCTGCCTCCTTGTCTACCCCCCTGAATCCCCCACCTACCCCTCCCACCTCCACCTTTTTTAACAATAATTATAATAGATGCCTTAAACAGATTTAGAATAAAATATAAAGCCCACAAAAAAATATTTTACAATCATGCCCCCTCCACCGAAACCCCCCAACCTAAAATAAGTAACAATTACAGAAAAGCTCTGAATACAGATTAAGAATATGTAGCAAAGCTGTGACAGTGTTCTCCTTGAAATGTGGAGAAACAGACAAGACCCTTAAGTAAAAGACGTAACAATACTGAGTAATACAAATGAAATGCAGAAAGCAAACACAAACATCCAGGGAACCCACTTGTGTTGATGACAACATGGAGGCTGTTGATAGTTGCTTAGCAACTGAAATCTCACAAGAAATCACACGAGATCATCAGCAGTGATGTCACTGATGACATACACAAGTGGGCTCAAGAGGAAGGGAGTGTCAACAGGATCACACTCAGAGTGTTGAAAATGCTAAGACGTCATTAGGCAGTAGGAACACTTTCATCTTTTGAACAGGTAAAACCTGTTTATAAACCAGACGATACTGCAGCATTCAAATAGCATTGCTAAAAAGAATAATGGTTTGGGAACTTCAAGAGTAAATAGAAATTTATATTTTTCAACAGATTGTTTGTAAAACTCGATGTTTAAGACATCAACAGGCCCAGAGCAAGCACTATCAATAACAACACTTGAGGTGGGTGTGTTTTGAAAATGCAAAAAACAATATGCAACTTATTTACATTGCAGAGAGAAATAGTTAGAGTTCAAGTATTTTCCAAATAAACTTATGCCTTTTTCTTTACAACAATAGGGACTGATGACAGTGATAAACAAAAGCACTGCCAGATATACATAACATGCTGGTAGACCAGGTAAAGTTTTAAAATAATAAGCAAACAACAATAAGACTTCATTATATAACCAAGTTATCAACAGATCTATGTAAACTTTGTGTCTTTTAGAACGCTACCAGAAGGAGATGGTTTTAAAAAGAGGTTCAATGAACAACAGACTTTTTGTTAAACCTAGAGATTTTGAGGTACGTGCACCACTCTCAGCTAAAAGGTAGTAAAGGCCTAGGCAGTAGATACATGCTGGAAATGTTTGTGATTCCTATTCTTGTTTCAATATCTGTATATTTTAATATAGTCAATATTTTATTTTATAAAAAATAGAATAATCTAATGAGTTGAAGGAAAGCTCTGTGTATATGTATGTGTATATATATATATATATATATATATATGTATATGAATGTGCATATATGAACTTGACAATATAGTTAAGAAGGACATGAAAGGAAAGTTTTGGGCTGTGTTTTTAGCTTCAAAAGATGTTAAATAATATTGAAAATAGTGAATGATGTAAATAACATGGTAAATATGTTCTTTTTAGAAAGAAAGAAGCCCTTTGAAAAAGATTCGCTGATTGAATCGAAACGTCGAGGCAGAAACAAAGAATAAAAAAACATGTTCATGGAACTTCATACAAAAGACTCCATTGTTTCTTCTAGTTTACTACTCACTATTTTTTTGGACACTGACCTCCATTGTGGGCAAGCTCATGGAGACCATACTACAGGAAAGGTTGGTGGAATATCTAGAGGAACATGGTCTCCAGGATGAGAGGCAGCATGGGTTCATGGGGAGATCATGTCAAACAAATCTGATTGACTTCTTTGACTGTGTCACTAAGACAGTAGACAGGGGCCAGCAGTAGACATCCTCTACCTTGATTTCAGCAAGGCCTTTGACTCTGTGCCCCACAAAAGGTTGATTAGGAAGTTAGTGGATCTTGGGGTTGGGGGAAAGATGGCCAGATGGTTGGAAAACTGGCTGAAGAACAGAATGCAGAGGGTGGTTGTGGGGGGAGAGTTATCTGGCACCAGATAGGTAACTAGTGGGATCCCACAGGGTTCAGTTCCGGTGGCCGGTGTTGTTCAATGTCTTCTTCAGTAACATTAGGGATGGCATTAAGGGCAAAATATGCCTATTCACAGATGACACCAAGTTCTGTGGGCGACTGGACACAGTTGAAGAGTACAGGACCTACAGGAAGATCTGAAAAAGCTGGGGAGCTGGTCCAGGATCTGGTAGCTGGCTTCAATGCCAAGAAATGCAAAGTTATGCATATTGGAGCCAAGAATCCCAGGACAGGGTACTACCTGGACGGAGTCCGAGTATCTGCATCAGAGGAGGAGAAGGACCTGGAAGTGATGATCACTAGTGACCTGAAACACTCCACTCAGTGCAAGAAAGAAGCAGCAAAGACAAACAAGATGCTGGGATACATATCTAGGGGGATCAGTAGTAGGAGAGAGGAGGTTATACTGCCCTTGTACAGGTCACTGCTAAGGCCGCATCTAAAATATGGCATTCAGTACTGGTGCCCACACCTCAAAAAGGACATTAACCTGCTGGAGAAGGTCCAGGGAAGGGCTACAAAGATGATAGCCAGCCAGCAGGGTAAGATGTAAGAAGAGAGGTTGAGGGCACTGAACATGTACTCCCTGAAAGACAGGAGAGAGAGATAGAGAGGAGACATGATTGGGACCTTCAGGTACTTAAAAGGGATAAATAAGGTTGATGAGGAGAGTCTCCTTTAAGCTGAGTGGTAACCATAACATGAGGGGGCACAGTCTTAAGCTGGAGGGTGGGAGTTTTAGGAGGGAGGTCAGGAAGCACTTCTTCACAGAGAGGGTGGTGGACACTTGGAATGCACTGCTGGAATAGTTCATCTCATTGAAGACAGTGGGTAGCTTTAAGAGAGGTTGGGATAGGCATGGGGGAAGGTAAAGATCATGGGTAGGGAGGATGGGAGGAGTGGGGACGGAGGGCAGGGACATTAGCTCAAGTTGTGGACCCTGCAATAAGAGCAGACTTAATAGACCAAATGGCCTTCTTCTGTTGGCTTCTTCATATGTTTGTATGTTCATGTTATCCTATGGGAAATCACTAAACTTCAAAATCTTATAACTACAGAACAGTTGTAAATTTTCTCAGCAAACCAGCAAAAGTCCTATCTGTGGGGCAAGCCCTTTGTACCCTGACAATTTCAGCTGATACGTCCATACCATTTCTTTGCAGTGTAGTGACAAAGAAACAGAAATTGAAGTGACAAAGAAACAGAAAATATTATTAGTAGTAATAGTAAGATTTCATTGTTTGGCTAAAAAGCCATTGCAATATCTAAACAAACACAATTCCTTCAATACACAACATATATCTTCAGTCTCAGTTGACATACTGTAAAATACATCATGGTACATGTAAAATCTTGTAAATCACATACCAAAATTGTGTCAAGATCAATTAAATAAGTCCCTTCTATAATCAAGCTAATAATATGGCCGGTACAACATTGCTAAGCTATTACATATACATTATTATATCCTAAAAATGGCCAACGGGTAACCTTTGTGCCAAATGACACCACAGATGACTGATCTATCCCAATAGAGTTTATCTCCTCCACACACATCCTATCCCATCAAAGCCAGCCCAATGGCCAAATGGATCCACTGCAAAAATGAGGCAACCATTAAAGGTATCATGAAGGAGAACTGCTACATACCCTGCAGACCACTTCCTATCCAACCACTCCTATTGGCCATACTGGAAGTATTAATAAGAACCGTGTTTTAAGAGGGTCCCAACTAGTCACTTCAAATCCACACTGATACTACCTAGGAGCCAGTTGGCTCTGCTGAGATTGAGGGTGTGTCCATTTAGGCACCATGCAGTGCATACTGCTCCGTGCCTATGGCTCGCCCTATGACCAGCTATACCTGTCGGCCTCAATCGAGCATACAGCTGGTCTTTGTGGCACTGTCCAACCCAACCATTCACACGTTATCACATTTGTACCTACCTGATAGCCCACTGGACCCATTGGCTTTGAAGTACGTCCACTAGGGCACCATACAGCTCATGCCGTTCCATGCCCCACTGATTACCCCACTTCCAGTTACACCCATAAGCCACTTCTGCGGCATATAACAGGACTCCATGTCACTGGTGGAGCCACTCATAATGTATAATCTTGTCCGACCTGACACCAGATGACCATGGAAGATCCCAAAGCCTGAAAAACAAACAGTGTGAATTATATTAATATAACATATCATTAGCCCAGTCCATTAGTACCAAACTAATATAAGTTCATAACTATTATCCATTTTGAATTTAGCAATTGCTATTAACAAACTCTTAATTAAACTCACTCCTCTGACTCAACCTGGAATGATAATTTCCTCATTAAAACATAATTAGAATTATACTGAGACCATAGAAGGAAAAAAAATAAAGAACCATAAAAAATAACTCCTTTAACTTTGGGAGTTCATTCATTCATTCATTTCTAATTCACAAAGCAGTAAGCTGCATAGAAGAAATCAAAACAGGACTCTGTTCTGTTATTTTATGGCCCTCTAGAAAAAAAAAAAGTTGAGTTTAGTCAAATGTTCGGATTAGTACTTATTTAGCCAGAAAACAGACGAGTGGGCCATAGTGTCTCCAGTAAGTTTTACTTCATATCCAAATTCTGGAGTCACTGATACACTGGCTAACGACCTCATATACGCTGCCAGTTCGAGCAGAATGAACATGCTGCAAATAACACTTTCTCCCCTACATGGGAGTCTCACCTCAACAAACCAAAAATAGCAGGATTAACATGTTTCCAATATTTCCAGTGTTCTGCTCACTGTTCCAAACATTTTTTTGTAAACATGATCGGCAGTTCGCTTATTTATTAGCTTCATGGCCCAGCATATTAGTTCCTCGATCATAAATATTGAAATTTCCATGCTTACCATTCCCATAGAAATCAGAAGCTCCAATATATCTAGAGGAAGACCATGCTATTAAACCTGCTGAGCCTGCTGGATATCCACTGCCCTTTTTCCAGGTGCTTTTTACAAAACATTTTCCCCACCGACTCATTCTGTTTTTAGAGAGTGCCTGCTTCTCTCTTCTCTCTCTCTCTCTCTCTCTCTCTCTCTCTCTCTCCTTTTGACCTTTTAACCATTTAGCGATGCTGGGAACAGGTGCACCTGAAAAAGAAAAAATAGAATCACTCCACTGAGCGTAGTAACCTCAGGGTAAACTTTTAATCAGAGAAAGACAATCCTCCCCCCTAGGCAATAATGGCATACCTTTGGTGGGACAAAATCAAACATATCAATATTGATACTCTGTTCGCACTCCTCACTCCCCTCACTTTGAGGATCTCTCTCAAGTTAGGTTATCGAACAGCCAAACAGCCACACCAATTTCCTCACTATTAAGCGGAGGCTGAGGATTAAAAATGTTACTTTTTCACTCAGGGATTTCAGCCCCAACTCTTCCAGCTGGAATGGAGCAAGAACCCTCTCACCCTCCTAAATCCACCAGTGTCTCTAAATTCCAAAACGCCAGAAGTCTATCAGCTATGCACTCACAGTCTCATGTCAGCAAAATTTATTCTGCTCTACTTGCCTAAATTCAGCCAGTGAGTTTTTAGCTAGCAAAATAACAGTAGTTTCGTTCATTAGCTACTAGAACTAAATGGAGAAAATACAAATAAAACAGCTATCTTTAGCCCATTTGTAGCGTGGTGTGGAGTGGTGCAGCAGCACAGCCATCTTGCCTCACTGCCTCCTCCTCCAACTTTTACCTTTCTTATTATTAGTTAGGGTTGCATGGCCGCTTCTATGTTAAACCCCAAATTTTGCACTTTAATAACTTTGCAACTGTTTGTCTCATTTGCCTGAAATGTTGCATGAGTTGTCTGGTACCATAGATCTCTGTATCTAGCAAGTTTCGTTCTAGTCAGATGTGTGGTTGTGGAGCTGCAGAGTGCCACAAAATGTGAAAAATACCACTTTTTTGTCCATTTCTTTGCTCAGAGCTACAGCCCAAACAGTTTGGGGGTTTCGTCTGAAATTGTCAGAGTTTACAGGGTCTGGGTCACTGATGTGCCATTTGAAGGTTTGGTGAAAAAATATTAATCCATTCAAAAGTTATTAAATTTTAAAGTTTCCCATTATTGCCTATGGGAAAAATAAATGTGCCATGTGAAAGTACTTTTTACTTTCACGAAAGTGCGTTTTACTTTCACGAAAATGAGATTCTTTCACAATTTGCTCCTTAATAACTTCACAGCTGTTCTGCAATTGGCATGAAATTTGCCATGTACCCTCAGAGACTAATGGACTCTTGATATGCCAAGTTTCATTTTAATTGGGAGTGCAAGTCTGGAGATATGTAGTCCCAAAATGTGTACATCACCATTTTGGTCAAATTCTTTCTTTGTTTCACGCTTTGCACTTTAATAACTTCACAGATTTTCTTGCCATTCACATGAAATTTGGCATGTGTCCTCAGAAACAGATGGTCTCTTGCTGTGTCAAGTTTCATTGCAGTTGGGTATACTAACCTGCGAGTCTCAGCGAGTCTGTATCTCGAAGTGTTTTCAAGATATAGCTGCCGAAAGGTACAAAGCACAGGAGACCACACACAGAGTGCTGGGCTATTGGTAGACTTGTTTTGAGCTTGGCACCATTTTACAACTATGGAGCCTGCTATTTCATTCACATGATTTTTTTTATCACATGATTTTCCCACCTGCTGGTTATACTATTTGGCCACTAGATGTCATAAAAACACTAAATTTATCACTTGCTGCTCCCTCACGACCAAGCAAAACACAATTTACATACTAACATACTAAAATGCCAGCAGAATAGGCCTAACGGTCTTTTGTGTCTGCTCGTTTGGTCAGCCCCCACCCTGGGTGCTGACATTGCTGTCCCCCTCGCCTTCTCTGGCTTCTCCCTTCCCAGTTCCTGATATTCTTGCTGCATTGGATTTTGCTTCCTGAACCCTTCCCCTGTACCTGTCCCACCCCCTCTTGAACCCCTCCACTGTCTCTGCCTCCACCAGCCCCCTAGGTAGTGCATTCCATGGCTCCACCACCCTCTCAGTGAAGTAGCACCTCCTCCTTTGTCCCCTGAATCTTCCCCTCCAGCTTCCACCCATGCCCTCTAGTGGCCCTTCCTCCTTCCTTGAAGCACCCTGACTGTTCCTCCCTATTTACCCTCTTCATGTACCTGAAGACCTCTATCATGTCCCCCGGTCCTTCTCTCTTCCAATGTGTACATATTTAGCTCTTCGAGCTCTCCTCATAGGTCCTGTCCCCAAGCCCCAAATCATTTTGGTTGCCCTCCTCTGGACCCTCTCCAGGAGGTTAATGTCCCTCTTTAAGTGTGGCCTCCAAAACTGCACGAGTACTCCAGGTGCGGCCTCACCAAGCAGTTATACAGAGGAGTATCACTTCCTCCTTCTGGAGGTGATCCCTAGTGATGCATCCCAGCATCCTGTTGGCCTTGGCTGCTGCCCTCCTACAAGTCTCAGAGTTGTTCATCTTGACATCCACCACCACCCCAGGTCCCTCTCAGCCATTGAGACTTGTAGTATTTCCCCCCCCCAGGGTGTACACTTGGCCTGGGTTTCTGGCCCCCAGGTGGAGTACCTTGCATTTCCCTGCATTGAACCTCAGTTTCCACTTTCTAGACCATCTTTCCAGAGCCTCCAGGTCCCCCTGCAGGGCCACCCTCCCCCTCCTCCCCAGCAATTTAGCACTACTACAATGTGTTGGTCCCTGCTATTCTTCTCCTCTTCAGCTTATTTAACCATAAAGTAGTGAATTCCTTCAATCACTACTGTTTGCAAGCTCTCTACTGCTCCCCGTGTTAACTTCTCATTACTAGGCTGCCCCTTTTACACTGTGCCTGAAAGCTCAAGTCTGAAGCTCAGTCTGTTCTGTCCCTATGAATTATGGCCTTCCAGGGTGCAGTAGTGGCCAGTGGTCACTGCAGTCATTTGTTTCCTGCTGTGTGGTGATCTTCTTGCTGCTGCCTACCTAACCAATGCAAAGCAATCCCAGCTCTAATGGGTACATGTGTGTCTCAGTACATCACTTCCCCAATACCCTGTTCATTTATAGTCTCCACAGAAAAGGAACTTACTGCTCAGTAATGACAACTACTTACTAATGACAGGAATTAAATACCGCTATATGGCTCACCAGCTTTCAACCCTGGGTGTTTACCCATGGTTTCAAACATACTTTAACACCCTCCTATTTGGGGTTGTTGAGCAGAAGCCGCATCCTATGGCAATGAAAGCAACAGTGTTTTCTCCCATAACCCAAACTTGGTCTAGAACAAAAGGACTAAAAATTGTACATATGAATATACACAGTCTCATCCCAAGCTACCAGAGCTTGAAGCCTGGTAACGCTATTACTCCCCAGACATAATCGCCCTCTCAGAAACGTGGCTCAGTCCCACTGTGCTCCCACATGAGGTTTCACTCCCAAGATACTCAGTCTTTAGAAGAGGTCGAATATCTAAACAGGGTGGGGGTGTATTAATCTATGTCTGCTTTCACCTAGTAGCTGTCGAATTGGATGTACCCTCAATGAAGGATTTCCATGGGGAATCCATCTTCTTATCTGTCACCCTGGGCAATGTTAAGACATTATGCGTAGGCTGCGTCTACACCCCCCCCCCGTGGTCATCAGGCATTGCCCTCTCTTACTTACTGCCTCTCTGAGCTGCACCCCACAGAACTCGTTGTATGTGGCAATCTCAATTGGCTGGACCCAAACCAGAAAACATTTCAGCAATCTCTGGATAATGCCTACCTTACTCAAATAATAACTGAACCCTGTAGACTTCATATAAGATCTGGCAACCATACATTGCTAGATTGGATCCTAGCAAGTAGGGTAGACAGAATCAGAGCCTCTGGGTTTCTTGCTGATACACTTACTGACCATTCTCCAGTCTTTTGTATACTGAAAAACAATTCTCCCAACCCCCCCCAAATATATTGAGGCTAGGGACCTCTCCCACTTCAATGAGTCTGCATTCTTAATACCCTTATGGAATTTGATTGGCACTCAATGAACAACCTCCCCAGTGTAGACCAGGCATTTTATTACTTTACACACAATTTCACTAATGTTGTGAATAGATTCACTCCTATTAGACAATCAGGACAAAAGGCCTCTGTGCCCCATGGCTCAAAAGTGAGCTCTGTAAAGCTTCTGCAATATAAGCTCTCTGTGCTACCCTCTGACTGGTACTCCTACGGATCCCTTTGAAACACCTGCAAAAGCACACTTTGAAGTGCTAAGCAGACCTGCCTAAAGTCTCTTCAAACAAAAAATCTCTCCTTCCCCAAACATGTCTGGTCCAAATAAACCAGCTTCTCCATTGAAAAGATACTGATTCGGCCCATGATATTCACTGCAATGACCAAGTTCTATCTAACCCCCAAACAATTGCCTCTGAATTTAGTCATGTTTTCACTGATTTAGATTTCAGTCCTCCTTACACACACACCCTATCACCCAACTTTCCTTACCTTAGCAGACATCTGAAAACACAGACACTCCTCTATCACAGACCTCAAATAGAACAAGTACACCAAAATTCCACCTTAAAATAGTAACCAGACTGGAAGACTTTAAGCAATTAAGGAGGCTAAAAAGTGAAGGCTCACCAGGTTATAACACTCTAGAACCATGTTTTCTGAAAATAGCAGCCCCAGTCATTGCCACCCCAATTAGGAACCTTATTAATAAGTCCTTCTTAGCTGGCACTGTCTCTGATGAATGGAAAATGGCAATCTTAGTGCTCATACATAAGGGAGGGTGCAAAGGACAAGATAGAAAATTACAGACCAATATCCCTCCTCTGTACAATTGCCAAACTCCAGTAGAGGCTCCTATATGAGCAATTCCTACTCAACCTCAAACATAACAATACACTTACACACTTCCAGCACGGGTTCCACAAAAACCATGGCACTGATACTGCCTTGGTACTGGTCACCAGTGATATTATCACTGCCATGAGCCAAGGAATGGCTACTGGAGAAATTTTCATAGACCTAACGAAGGCGTTCAATTTGGTCAACCATGACCTATTACTTACTAAACTTCAAAACTGTGGACTGGATGGCCTCTCCAGAAGCTGGTTTCAGAACTATCTGAATGGACAGAAGCAGAGTGTCAAATGGGAGGGTATGATCTCACCTCCAAAATTAATCACTGATGTACGACCCATGGCCTATCCTGTAGGTAGGGAAATGGGCAGACTAGATGAGCCAAGCAGTCCTTATCTGCCATCAAAGTCTATGTTTCAATGTTTCTACCCAAAAGATCATTACTTGGGCCCATTATCTTCTCACTTTATATCAATGAACCACCCCAGAACTGCAGGGGAGCTGCGGTGCAGCTCTGTGCTGACAATGCTATATTATATAGGTCCTCCCCAGACCTAGCCCTGATTAATACTTAACTAGTGGATTAATTCAGATCACTAGAAATTTGGTTTCTGGCCAAGAAACTCATTCTTAATGCCAAAAAAACTCCAAATGCCATTCTATTCGGTCCCCAAAATCTTGGCATAGATATACAATAACTCTTTAAATTTACCACTCATGCCAGAGACATCCTGGAGGTGGTCTGGGCTTTTAGGTATTTACTTATGGTCCTGGACCAAACCATGACCATTGAACTGCATGTGGATGCACTAACCAAAACCCTGAACCTAAAACTCGAGCTACTATCTAGGCTCTCTCCCTACCTAACTAGAGAGGCATGCAACACCATTGCTAGCAGCACCCTCCTCCCCCTCTTACTCTATGGTACTCCGGTATTACAGCCTGTCCAAGATGCCCCCCACTCCTGGCTTAAAATACTTTCTCACAGGATTGGGCACTTTGCAAGAGGTGCACACCCCAGAACTCATCATTGCACAGTTCTAACAACCCTGGGGTGGCCCTCCTTTGAGAAAAGACTGTGATACCCCCTATTTTGGATTACTTTTAAGCTCTTGCAATCCTCCTCTCCACCCAGTCTCCATGGCATTATGCAATGCATGCAGTTTGCCAGACCAGTTGGAACTGCAGCCCTCCCACTGCTGGAAGTTCCCAAACTGTGGTATGAAATAGGTAGAAGATCTTTTTCGTTCTTTGCTCCATGCCTGTGGAACTCCCTGCCCCCTGGGATCCTGACTTGCCCTACCATAGCAATGTTTAAAAAGAGACTAAAATCACTCTTCTGGACCACAGCCCCCTGCAACTGCTTTAGTTGAAGTCCCCTCAACCTTAATGTTATATTTATATGCAGAATTAGTGAAGGGATGGCAAGTGTAGGCAGGTCCCCCGTATGTAAATATTCATAGTCTTTGAACAAGAATTGTATGCATGTACAGGTATATATGTTTTACTATATCATGTAACTAATCTAAACATGCATATATTAGTAAATTTTATCTTATATAATACTCCTAAACTATCTTTTACTGTACTGTACATCTATGTCCTTCGCTGTATGCAACTAATTCCAGGTCACCCCTGAAAAAGGGACTTCTAGTCTCAGAGTGCTTACCCGGTCATCAAAATTCAAATAAATAAATTTTGTGCTCATCCACAGCTCTGAAAGGGCTTGGCGGCCTGTTCTGAAATTGTCAGGGTATATGGGATTTGGACTGCAGATGTGCCTTTAGAAGGTTTGGTGAAAAAAAATTAATCCATTCTAAAGTTATTAAAGTTTAAAGTCTCCCATTATAGCCTATGGGAAAAAAATATATGTGCACCTCAAAAGTACTTTTTACTTCTGCAAAAATAGGATTATTTCACACTTTGTGCTTTAATAACTTTGCAGCTGTTCTTGCACTTTGGATAAAATTTGCCATGTACCCTCAGAGACTAATGGCCTCTTGATATGCCAAGTTTCATTTTAATTGGGAGTGCAAGTCTAGAGATATGTAGTCTCAAAATGTGTACAGCATCATTTTTTGTCAATTTCTTTCTTTGATTGTTTCACACTTTGCACTTTAATAACCTTGCAGATTTTCTTGCCATTTGCACAAAAGTTGGAATGTTCCCTCAGAAACAGATGGTCTCTTGATGTGGCAAGTTTCATTGCAGTTGGGTGTGCAAGTCTGGAGAAATGCAGCCCCAAATGTGTATATCACCATTTTTTGTCAAATTCTTTCTTCACTTTTATGTTAAACTTAATAGTTTGTGCTTTAATAACTTTGAAACAGTTCAGATGATATGCATGAAATTTGGCATGCTCCATCATGAAGCAGAAATCTCACGAAGTTGTAAGTTTAATTTCGGTTGCATGTGAGGGCATGGATATATAGTGTCCCAAAATGTGTAAATCACTGTTTTTGGTCAAAATCTTTATTCACTTCTATGTTAAACTGAATATTTTGTGCTTTAATAACATAGCAACTGTTCAGGTGATTTGGATGACATTTGGCAAATGGGAAACTAGTGTCATGCTTCTGCCAACTTATTTTCAGTTAGCGATGGTGAAACAATGCTGTAGTTTAAAAAATACTCCTTGGTAAACAAACACCAATAGTTGCGTTTACCTAATCAGGGCCTGAGGAATACGATCCTGGTGTTAGATTTTAAAAATAATGGTCAGAAATATATTTATTTAATTTGGCCTTTGGAAGTGTTGCAAATTTGTGACACTACTTTTGCAAAAATGTCTCAAATTGTGATACTTTCACAAAAGTAGTGTTGCAGATTTGCGGCACATTTGCGAAAGCTTTTGTAACATTTGCAAAAGTGTCACAAATTTCCAACACTACTTTGCCAGCAAGCCCTGTTTCTTTGCCATGGTATAGCAAACAAACAGATGGCTTCTATGACCTGAAATTTTCAGGGTACAGAGAGCATGCCCCACATATGCACCTTTTGCTGGTTTGGTCAAAAAATAACAATTGATTGCTTACTTATGAGATGCTGAAGTTGTGTTATTTCCCATGGGATAACATTTGTGAAGGTCGGACTATCTTTTAGGAAGCTATATCTCAAAAATGGGTTGAGATACATACTTGCTGCATTGGGCAGCTTACTAAGCAGTCAAGCGTGTTGCCAGGGTTGTTTCCAGTAAAATGAACATTTATAAATGGGCATTCCGTGACTGTGATACTGTGCCCTGCATTCACGACGTGACATCCGTACTGCTTAGCCTACACCAAAATGAGTCCCACCTATAAATATGCATCTATGGGGAAATTATGGACTGATGGGACCACATAATTTACTCACACATCTATGGAGGGATGGGTGTGCCGGGTCCAAAGGATCCTGTGCTCCCACAATAAAATAAAGGAAATCACATAGCATGAATGATACTTTCATTAAAAAGTAAGGAAATTCATTGTGAAAAATCTCCATTAATGCATCTGTTAGGGTTCTGGACTGATGGTACTGTATAATTTGCTCACAGATGAACCCTGAAATCCAACATCATGTAATGGTGACATCCATAGGAACCTGTGAAACCTACACTGTAGACAAATGTAGGTATTCTGGGACTACACGGTACTCAGGACCCTACTCTTGCATAGTATAGTAAAAGTATGCTTCTCCCATAGTGTCAAAAAAATATGGCTGACTAAGAGTACAGTCTTTACAGTAACCTGTTCTTGTAAAGCCATAAACAAATTTATAGCTGTGACAGAAGGTGTGTTGATGGTACACCCAGATGCTGTGGTAGAAGAAGAAGAATCAGCATTTATATAGCGCTTTTCATACACAGTATCCCAAAGTGCTTTACAAGCAATGCTAGACTGGTAGTGAAGTGACTGAATGTGTGGTGGCAGCCATATCACATATCATCACCCACACACAGCCTGGGTAATTGCATGAACCAGTTTTCTGGGAAGGGGAATGTTGGCCAGAACACCAGGAATGTTCCCTGCTCTTTGCAAAGAGTGCCCTGGGTTCTTTTACTTCCACCTGGACACCCACCAGGACAACACCAGGATGGGCAGTAGGGACCTTGGTTTAACGTCTCATCCGAAGGATGGCACATCCCCAGCAGTACAGCACCCCCCAATACTGCACTCAGATGCCAGCGATTTTTAGGTGAAAGTCCAATCCCGGTGTGGGACGAGAACCCACGACCTTCTGGTCCAGAGGCGGATGTGCTACCAACTGAGCCATGCTGACACCTGGTACCATGGAGGATGCAACAATATATGTAGTGTACTGCAAACTGCACCCTAAAAACATACAGAAATGTATTGTAGTTACGGTGTAAACGTATGTGTAGCAAAATTATGTATATGTGTGTGGGGGGGTGAAGGCTGCAGAGGATCCTGCACTTCCCCAGTACATAATGGCGATATTTGCATGACAATGCAGGGTCTGTAGGACCTTACACTGATACACTGTTGGAAAATTACAGTTTCATGGCAGTACACTTTTTTTGCTGGAGTGTGCACTGGCATGTTATGGTGAATGAATGCGTCTGTGCGAACACCGGGTATGAACTCAAGATGGCTATCTCTGATTGGTTGTGTTGACTTGCCCCTTCTTCTGCTTGCATACTGTATGTGTGTGTGGTGGGGAGGAGGGGGGGAATGTGAAGTCAGGGTAGTGAACCCTATCACCAGATTTCCAGATTTTTGTCACTATAATATCAACCCTAACTGATGCATTAATGGAGTTTTTTGCAATGAATACATATTATACAGGCACGAAAGGCTCCCCTTTGCAGCTGATTTATTTATGCTATTGCCAACATCAGGGTGCCCAATCCCCGAGTCAGCTTTTACACCCAAACAGCAGTATGGGACACTGTGGAGCCCACCCCAGTTTCCCCAAATACTTTATTAAATGTTTGCCCTGTAAATAAAAAGTCCAGAGATGTCTATTTATTTTTAACTGGAAAAAAACCATCCCTGGTCATCCCCGCTGTCCCCTCCCCCATCCCAATCTCTCCCCCACTGATCACCCATCACCCCACCCCTTTCCCCTATACTTGCATGCTGGGGTCCTATGCTGTCATCTTCTGGAACCGGGACACGTCCGCACTCTTCAAAGCCAAACTGCAAACTGAAGAATCAATGTACGTGCCGTATACTGTATTTCAATGGTGTTTTGAACTTATGTTGATATCTTTACCATTTTTTTGAATTTTTTCACCAAATTTTCAACATGAGCTTTTTGGGACCCCGCCTCATAAACACTGTCACTATCATTTTATTAATCAGGCACGAAAGGTGATTTCGTATTCGCTGCATGAAATCACCTTTCAGGACTGATTAATGAAATAACAGTACCAGTGTTCATAAGGTGGGGTCCCAAAAAGCCCATGTTGAAATTTGGTGAGAAAATTCAAAAAAATGGCTGTGTTATGAGCATGCATTGCGCAGTTTCTATGCAGGTGCATGACTTTGATAATTTACAATATTTTGACTCCAGATTTTCAACATACCTATTTCATCACACATCTCACTAACAGTACAGCGGTCGTTACTCACATCAAGCCTGAAACATGTTTTAGAACCTATGGCAAAGAATGGAGCAGTCGCTGTGTGGAATCACCTTTTGGGACTGATTAACGAAATGGCAGTGGTAGTGTTCATGTGGTGGGTGGTCCAAAAAAAGGACATGCTGAAAATTTGGTGACAAAATTCAAAAAAATCACCACGTTTTGAGCGTGCATTTAAAAATTTCTACACCGGAGCATAATTTTGGTAATTTACAATATTTTGACTCCAGATTTTCAACATACCCATTTTTTCACACCACCTCTAAAACAGTACAGCTGTCATTTTTCATACCCTGTTCCAAATGTGTTTTCACACCTGTGGCACTGAATGGTGTTTCAGCATGGTTTTGAAATTTTTCACTTACAGGATTTATGAGCTGGGGTCATAAGAAGAATATGTTAAAAGTTTGGCATCAAAACATTTTTAAAAATAATTTATTAAGTAACACTGATTACAGGGATGTTTGTTGCACCTCTGGGAAACACGTTGCCTTATGCCAGTGAGCTGAGTTCAAGTATGAATTCAGTAAGCCAGTTTACTGGGACAAGGCTGATGGGGAAGGTGCTGCAGCATGCATCACTACTCACGGCCTGGGTAGGGACAGAGCAGTGTTTTGGAACAGACACCACACCCTATGGTGGGTCAAGGAACCTCACCCACAAGGTTTCAAGATGCATGCTGGGATCTGCTGGGCCCATGCACTGCATTATGATGTCTATTGTATTTAGCTCATTTTGTACAGGTCCCTGCAAATGAGGATACAGATCCACTATCACAAAAAGAAGGAAATTAGTTGCAAAAAACTACATTAATGCAGAGATTAGAGTTGTTAAAATGCAAAGTGTACAAAGATGGGAAATGAAAAATCATTCGGGATTTGGGTCTCTGGAGTATTGGTGAATCAGTGGTGAAGTCTTACTTGTGGTTGTCAATCCTAATGCCCACCCCTATGCTGTATCAGATGAGGTCAGATGTTATGTCTTCATGCAGTGCCCATAAGTCCTGCATGAAGAAAGCTCTGACAGATTATGTTGGCCATACTACACTATGAGGCATTAAGTTGGAGCTGTATCTTGTGCTTCAGACAGGAGGATATGGGCTGGAAGGTGAGCATTAGGTTTGACAACCCCAAGTAAAACCCCACCACTGATTCTACAATACTCCAGAGACCAAAATCCCAATTTTTTTTTTCATTTCCTATCTTTGTATGCTTTGCATTTTTACAACCATAATCTCTGCATTAATGTATATACAGTATGGCCTGGATTTTCAGAAATGTGCCAAAGTCTGGTGCAGGTCTAGCGCAGCACAAATCTGATGCGCCATGGCACAACTGGAGCCACATGCAGAGGTAGCGCAGGCGGAACAGTGCCAGTGCAATGTGGCTGAATATGGCAGAGTTGGGCCATTGCACAAACAGAGATGCTCCAGCACAACCATGGAAGCACAGAGCAGCACAGCAACAGAAGGAGCCAGGGCACAGAGAAAAGCCCCAGGGACAGGGCCATGGAAGTACAGTGACAGCCACCACAGGAGGCCTCCACCAACAGGGCACAGCAGGGCACACACAGGCACCCAGACACTGGACCCCAGAACACAATGGTGGCATGGATAGCAGGCAACCAGAGGTGCCAATGGCCGATGAAGGGCCACCAAGGGAGCCTCCCACCCCCCCAGGCATGCTGCTGGCTGTGCCCCCCCCAAGAAACCATAGCAGTCCATACCCAAGACCATGCAGCCAAGCACACACAAGCCACACAGGCACACAGAGAGCCCACACAGCAGGCACGGAATGGGCCAGGATGCAGGCAGGATGGCAGACCACATGGGATGGTTTATTCAGTGCCAAACAGAGGACCCCATCACAGTGTGCGGACAGTACTGGAACAATGCCCATGGCCATGTGCCGCCACCACGCACACACCTGTCACACACCCCTGACAGCCACCCCATGGACATCTCAATGCACAGCCACTGATCCAAGGGATGGACACCACCACAGTGGAACACACCACAGCACAC
This sequence comes from Neoceratodus forsteri, assembly GCA_016271365.2. Lineage (NCBI taxonomy): Eukaryota > Metazoa > Chordata > Ceratodontiformes > Ceratodontidae > Neoceratodus > Neoceratodus forsteri. Next base: position 738,000,966 of record CM057454.1, read on the forward strand.
AGCAGGGAACCCCGACAGCATAACACATGCCCCCTCTCATGCACACAACATGGACAGACACTGGGCCACTGCAGCATGGCTCCACACACCACCTGCAAAGCAAACATGGACACAGGCAGGTATGTTAGAAAAGATTTATATAATAGGTAACTATGTACAAATATAACAGGGGCAGGGAAAGGGTAGGTACAGTGAGGGAAGGGGACAGGGAACTGAGACTGTACAGCAGGAGGAAGGACTGTAGGGGAAGTTGCAACAGGGATAACAGGGGCAAAGAACAGTAACATCAGCAGCAGCCCCATCCGGCCACCCCACCAAGCCATCACTCTCTCCGCTCTGCTGCCAACATCCGCTGGATGGCGATGACCACCTCCAGGATACTGGAGACTACCAGTAGTGTCTGCCACATCAGATGACTTAGCATTGTGCAAGGTGCTCTCCGTGCCAGATGCTGGACACCTATTGCAAGGGACAGAACAGGTGATCAGTGTAATGGCCCAAGGAACCATGCCCACCCACAGTGCGCAATGGGCAGTGGGACCACTCACCCCTGGGGTGGGCCAATGTCAGCCAGCAACATGGCACACCACAGTGTTGCATAGAGGTGGTCCCTGCCACACAATGGCCACATGACTGCACTGTGACAGTTACATGGCACACTACACTGGCAGCACCACAGCAACAATGGTTGTGCTGGTGTTGCAAGAGAAAGATGGCATGTCAGTGATGCATTGCCCACATGTGCCCCCTGTACATTGCTGCCACATGTGTCCTGCAACATGGCTTGCATGTGGGTGTGCACACATGCACATGACATGCAGGATGGCCGTATGCATGACAGCACACCTGTGTATGCACCCTCTGGTCCACCAGTTGCACGTGGCTGACACACATACCATGCAGTGATGGGCTGCCACCCATCTGGACGTCTCCTCCAGGCATACCCTCCACTGATCTGGGGCAGATGGTGGCTGCCACTAACTCCTCCATTAGCGTCAGTGTGGGTGCATCTGCATTACAGGACACTCTGATGGCTGCAACCTTCTCCTTTATGTGCCGCCTGTCAGTCCTGACCTGCTTGTGGCACTCCTGCACTGACTACTGGTGGCTGCTGTGCTGGTTGACATAGGTCATCACCTCCTCCCATCCAACAGCCCTGTCCTGTGGTGTGCCCATGGCACTGCTCAACTGGGCCTCCCAGTCGAGGTAGGCCTCGAACAGGGCATCCGTCTCTCCCTTCATGAAGTTGAGCCTGCGCTTCCGTGTCCCCACTCCTTACCCTCCTTCTGTGCTGACATATTGCCTCCTGTGAACATGGATAGCACAGTGTGTCAGTGGCAGCATCTCCCTGGTCCGACCCACCTTGCAGTACTGTATGCTCCCAGTGTACTGTTGTGGCATCCACCACTTACCTGTCAAGGCTGCAATACTGGCACATGGCCTGTGCTGTTCCGTGGTGCTTATGAGGCACAACACATGCAAATGAGGTTGTGCGCAACGGTAATGATATGCTAAAGTACCCCACTGTACCAAGCATTGGCTGATGAGCTCATTTGCATGTTGCATTTGAATATCGAGAAATTGCACCGTATGCAATGGTATTGCACCGGAGCAAGCCATAGCACAATGCCCACAGATGCGCAGTGCGTGGGCCTGCAGTGTCCATCTGTGCTGCTCTGTCATGGTGTCAATCACTTAACACGTGTGACCAGCATGATGTATCGGCACTGTGTAAGTTGCCCATGGCCAGCTACACAATGGTCACTCATGATGGCATGTGCCCTATCGAGCACATGCACATGATGCACTGGCCACTGACCTCTGACCGCTGGGTCAACTCCATGACCCTGTGACCCCACTGGGCCATGCCTACTGTGCATTCCCAGCACTGCATGATGGGCAGGCACTGCACATACTCCTGTGCATCATGCATCCGGCACCTGTGGTGGTCACGTGTGCCTATTCCTGCCATTTGCACCACCAAACCCATTCGAGAGCAATAGCACACGGTCGGGGATACTGTGCCCTTAATTAGAGTGACCTGGAGGTGATCAACCTCGTTGCCTGTGTTACACTCTACAGCGCACAGCTGTTCAGCCAGGTGCCCCTGCAGCAGGCCAGGGGCAGTGTGTGGCAGAACATTTCTGTTGGCCTGGAGAGGTGGACAGGGGTTCCAAGAACAGCAGAGCAGTGCAGGCAGTGGTATGGTGACCTGAGATGGAGGGACCCTGACTGGCTCTGGAGGTTACTGGCATGGTGCAGTGCTACAGCCAGGTAAGTCTTCCCATGTTGCATGTCTGCCCTGGTGCTGTACTGTGATGTTGACTTTGCTGCCTGGCATACCCCATGGTGGGATACACTGTCATCATGTGCATCACTGAATGGCATTGCCAGCTGCCACTTGAACTGTGAGGCAGCTGTGCTGGGATGCGGGACATGTTGGACAGGAGCTTGCCTGTGCACAGAGGACTGTGGGGAGGGCAGCTGGTGTGGTCAGGTACTGATTTGCACCTCTTTTCTTTCCTTTCCCAGGGCCAGAGGACTACAGGTGGACCAGGGCAGCAGCAGAGCACAACTGGGTGGTGCACCCTGATGGGGGCAGACCTGCTCAAGCAGCACTGCAGGGGCCAGGTAAGCACTGTCATGGTTCTTCTCACTGTACATGGGGGGTGGCAGTGGGGAGTGGGTGCGGGCATGGCCGCCTGTGCCATGACAGTTGTGTATGTTGCACTGTGTGTGGTGCATGCCACTGTAGTGTGTCCATTGGACACATATGCTGGCTGTTGGTGGGGTGGCCTCTGTGCAGAGAATGGGGCACCGGCAGCAGCAGTGCACCCATGGACACTGGCACGGCCCTGGAGGATGAACCATCAACATCCACCAGCATCAGGGGGACTGACAGGCCACATATCAGTACCACGGTGCCTGTTGGTGTCCTTGGCCTAGGGTCGGGCAAGGCCCTGGATGTGATCCTGCAGGATGCCAGCCTTGGTGTCCTGTGTGCAGAGACAGAGATCGGGGTGGGGTCTGACTCAGATGACGATGTCACACACCTCCTGGACAGTATGGGTGACGTTGTGGGTGTGTCACACCTGCTGGCATCACAGCCAGCTTCCATGCCCAGTGCAATACCAGCGGTGGCACAGCTGCCTGCCACCACTGTGGGTGCGGTGGTGTTCATTGCCATGGATGTGCCCTGCGTTGGTGGTGGTGTGGCCGTGCAGGTGCAGGGTGGTGTACAGCGGCTGGACAGGTGATGGCAGCAGGCTGTGGGTGCCGCAGGGCAGCCAGACACAGGGTCCACCTCTGGTGCTCCTGCTGTACCCATTCCCCCTGCAGACCCCACTGTACAGTGTCCACTGGAGGGGGGCTGTACAGCATGGCAGGTCACCCCGAGATGATCAGTGTCCCGCCTGGTAGTCCCAGGATGAAGACCATCTGGCTGAGCACACCTGGCTGCTGTGGGTGTCTGTTCAGCAACAGGTGCTGCTCACCACTGGGGTGCATGCACTGCATGCAGAGGTGTGCCAGTTAGCTGAGCAGCAGGACAGGGGCACTGCGCAGATCCTGGAGGGAATGCAATGCATGTAGGAGGCCATGACTGCATCCTTGGATCACATTGCCAGTGCAATTGCAGATGGCTTTGCATTGCTGGCTGCTACAGGGCATGGCCATGCACAGGAGACCCCCCGCAGTGTGCTGTCTACCCCACAGACCCAGCATCGGGCAACCCCATCACAGTGGATGCCGGGCTCGGATGTTGGCATCCCAGGCATGACCGGGGGCTGGCCTGTTTGGGTGCCTGTACACCCCCGCAAGGACATGGTCATGGTCATGTGCTTCCACCCCTGGGAGGCTGTTGGACACACACCCCCGGCTGATGTGCAGCCTGTGGCTGCCGATCGGTCCTGGTATGGCCAATCCTATGGCTGTGGTGGCCATGGTAATATGTGGCTGCCCTGATCTGTGTGCTGCCCTGACTGCAGTCTGCAGCTGATGCCTGTGCGCACATGGTTGGTGTGTGTGTGTGCCATACCAGTGTGTCGTTCCACATGCTGCCTGTGTGTGTGCGTGCCTGGCTGCTGGACAGTGTGGTGTGGGTGTGATGAGGGTAATCTAGCACTGGTCGCACCTGTGCACTGGTGCCATGTGTCTGATCCATGCCACATTCCAATGCCTGCGTGTGTGTGTGTGTGTGTGTGTGTGTGTGTGTGTGTGTGTGTATTGCTGTGTGTGGTTGTGTGCCACTGACTCCCCTACCCCTGCATCATGCCTCTGTGTGTACATGCCCCTCACCATGCACTTTCCTGTGTGTGTGTGCTGTACTTGTCTCTGTGGCCCATGCATGTGTACCGCACCCCCTACCTGCAGTTCGACAAATTGTTTCTGTGCGAAGTGTCATGGTGGTGTCATGCCTGCTGCTGAAGTCAGGGGTCCCGCCGCCTTGGGGGTGGCTGTCCACCACCCTCCAGCCCACTGTCTCCATCATCCCCACTACTATTGCCCTCATCTGCCTTGACAGCTATCCCACGGTCAATGGCCATATTGTGCAGTATGCAGCAGGCCAGGAATAGGCCACAGGCTTTCAAGGGGCTGTACTGGGGCACTGCCTGACCTGTCTAGGCAATGGAATTGTGTCTTCAGCATACCAAAGATGTGCTCGATGATGTGCGTGCTAGTGTGTGCCTCATTGTACCGTTCCACAGCTGGGGTCGCCGGTCGCCAGTAGGGGGTGAGCAGTCAGCGTCTCATTGGGCACGCACTGTCACCTGTGTGAAGAAAAACATGGTTAGCCCAATGCTGTTCTGTGCTGCACCCCTTGCCTGTCCCTGGCACCCACGCCACCATGCACACCCTGCCCACCCCCATCCCCAGGTCTGCTATGCCCATCACCCATTGCTTGTGCCATACTCCCCCACTAGGTGGTCCATGGGAATGTCCCCATGTTCAAATCTGTGGCACAGTGCAGAGCTGTGCCAGATGAATGCATCACATGCACTCCCAAGGTGTGTGGCACAGACATTGATGATGCACCCCGTGGCATAGCACACCACCTGGCAGTTGATGCTCTGGCTCTCCTTCCTGTTGATGTCTTCCATTCCCTTGGGGCCAGGTGGCATGCGGATGCCCATGTGGGTGCAGTCAATAGCCCCAATCATGCCGGGCATGCGTGCCACCCTGCGGAAGTCCTGCATGTTTGCTGTATGCTCCGCCTGTGTGCTGGGGAAACAGATGAATTCTGAAACACATGGCACCAGAGCATTGAGGAACTGTGTGAGGAGGTGGGATGTGGCCAACTGGGTGATGCCCATGGTGTCCCCTGTTGGTCATTGAAAAGTGCCCATGGTGAGCAGGCAAATGATGGTGGTCACATTGATCTCCATGGACATGGTGTGGCTCTGTCTGGTGAGTGCCTGCATCTCCTCACTGCACAGCTCACAGAGCTGCCTCAGAATGGCCCTGTTCAGGTGGTACTGGCCCACAATCTCTGTGTCACTATAGTTCTCAAAGGTGATACAGGCACGGTACCACCTGTGTCGGGTATACCTCCAATGGGCTCTTTGTCAGTCATGTAGCTGTTCCTCCTGCCTCCTCACACCCCTCATTACCACCTCCATCACTCCTTCAGTCCAGTGTCCCCCTGGGTGGTTCACTGCTGTCTGTGTGCCACACTGGTACACTGTTTTTCTGTGTGTGTGTCTCTCTCTTTCTGCTTCTCTCTCCCTCTCCCACGTCACCTCTCTGTCTCTCTCTCTCTCCCTCCATGTCTGTTCTTGTGTCTGTCTGTCTGTCTCACTATCTCTCCCTCTTACTCTCATTCTTGGTGCAACTGCTGTCTGTGTGTTTGCACCCTATTTTTATAGGAACAAGTCTGGTTGGTGCATCTTCGGTTTGCTCCACACTTGCTCCATGGCTTCATGGTTGAATATACCATTGTGCTGCATATTCATGGGTCCGCCCCCTGCACTTGCATGGCATATATTATAGTTCCACATTGGCGCAATGGGTTTTGCGCTGCACCATGTCTCCCACTGAATATTGCTTCTCAACGCATCTCCGTACTTGCACTGGCACAACTCAGTTGTGCCATGCACAATTGCTCTGAATATCCGGGCCTAGATATATATATATATATATATATATATATATATAGAGAGAGAGAGAGAAGAGAGAGAGAGAGAGAGAGATATTATATAGGCATGATAGTACCTGTATATTAGGGTTGAGTAAGTTTTGCATCTTAATAACTTTTGCCCCCTTTTCAACCAATTTATATGATATTTGGAAAGTGCAGCCTCTCTGTCAGGCTCTCTTGATCCTGTAAATTGCATGTAGATCAGTTCAGGGGAGGCAAAGTTACAGAAGTGCAAAAAAAAGTGAAAGTCTCCATTTTTGAAAATTTTTAAGACTTTTTTTGCCACCCGATAACAAAACAAATAGGAGGCTTTGAAACCTGAAACTTTCAGGTTTGATAGAGGTTTGTCCAAGGTGTGTACTTTTGTGGTTTTTAGGTCCCACTGTTAAGTAGCTTTTAAAATATTAAATATAAATTTTCCGCTTCTGAGCATGTGCAGTTCAAAGTTCAAAAAACAAACATTCTATTCATAACTGAATTTTTGTGAAAGCAGCAGTTTGCACTATACGACACAGCTGTCTTTTTTAAATGACAGCTGTGTTGTATAGTGCAACCCCTGCTGTTGTTGCCACTCATAGGTCAGGGACAGGAACACTGTCATTGCAGCCCCACCATCCTGACTGTGTTGTGACCTTCAACTGTATCTGCACATCAGGGGCCTTGATCCTCGGTGGCAGTGTATTATTTTAGTTCTTAAATTTATTTAGTTGTTTATTATTCTTAGCCATCACTGAGATGCCAGCCCCCAGTGTTGGATGTTTCCCCCTGTGCAGTACCTTGATTAATTAGTGTTGGCATTTAGCCCACCCCCCAGCAGTGTGTGACACTGGGTAGCCCACCCCCAGTGTCCCGAAATAGTGAAGTTCCCTGCAAAGAAAAAAACATCCTGCAATGTCTTTTTTTTTAACCTGAAAAAAAGAAAGCGGTCCCTCATTGTCTGTCACTGTCTCCCAACCCCCAATCCGACCCTTCCACTGAAGACCCACCACCCACACCCCCTTACCCTATACTTACCTCCAGAGGTTGAGACACATACAACACAGCTGTGTTGAATAAATGACAGCTGTGTCATATAGTGCAAGTACTATATAACACAGCTGTCTTTAATAAAAGACAGTGGTTTCATGTAGTACATGCACTATACGACACAGCTGTTGTTTATTATACACTGCTGTGTCATATAAAGCATACTGCTGCTATCGTGGTTCCTACAGTAGGTCAAGGACAGGGCTACTGTCATTGTAGCCCCACCAGCCTGACTGTGGCTTAACTGTTATCTGCACACTGGGGGCCCCAGTCCCTGGTGGCAGTGTATTTATTTATTGATTGATTGATTGATTGATTTGTTATTGTTTTGTAGTCTTAACCATCACCGGGATGCCCACCACTGGTGTTGGATGCTTCCCCTTTGCAGCTTATTGATTTATGCCCACTGCCGACATCAGTTGGGCCAAGTCCCAGTATTGGCATTTACACCTCCCTGCAATGTGGGACACTGGGGAGCCCAGCCCCAGTTTCCAGCAATACTTTTATTTCTTTTATCTTTGCCCTGAAAGGAAAAAAAGTCCAGCTAAGTCTTACTTGTTTTTTTTTTCAGAAAAAAGAAAATGGTCACTTGTGTCACTGCTGTCTCTGTACCCACACCTGACTCTCCAACTGAGCACCCACCACTCCGCCCCACCCCCCATGTATGAACTCTTCAAAGCTGAACCACGAACTGAAGAATACAGGTAAATGCCGTATATTGTATTTCTAATGGCATTTTGAACTTATGGTGATATCTCTGCCATTTTTTCACATTTTTCAACATATTTTCAACATGGGCTTTTTGGGACACTCCCCCCACCATGAACACTGTCACTGTCATTTTGTTAATCAGACCCAGAAGGTGATTTTGCAGTCGCTGCACAAAATCACCTTTTGGGGCTGATTAATGAAGTGACTGTGCCAGTGTTCATGAGGTGGGATCCCAAAAAGCCCATGTTGAAAATTTGGTGAAAACAATTACTAAAAATGACCACATTACGAGCACGTATTGTGCAGTTGCTATGCAGGCACATAACTTTGGTAATTTACAATATTTTGACTCCAGATTTTCAACATACCAATTTTTTCACACCACCTCATGAACAGTACAGCTGTCATTTGTCACATCCTGTCTAAAACATGTTTTCTCACCTGTGGCACAGAATGGTGAATTATTTGAAAATTTCCATCTATGGGGTTTATGAGGTGGGGGTCATAAGAAGACTTTGTTGAAAGTTTGGGGACAAAACATTAAAAAATAATTTATCAAGTAATATTGTTTGCAGGGCTGTCCACTGCAGACCTGGGGATCACACTGCCTTACTGTGCCAGTGAGCTGAGTTAAGGTATGAACTCAGTGAGCCAGTTTACTGGGACAAGGCTGATGGGGCAGATGCTGCAGCATGCAGCACAAGTCACATCCTGGGTAGGGATGGAGTAGTGTTTTGGTGCAAGCACCACACCCTGTGATGGGTCAGGGAATCTCACTTTCATGGTATCGACATATATGCCGGGGTCTGCTGTGGCTATAAACTGCGTGAGGACTGTCTCCAGTATTGTATTTATCTCATTTTGTGTAGGTCCCAAAGGAACAAGCGCAAATAAGTATACAATTCCACTGTCACATAAAGAAGGGAAATTCTTTGCAAAAAAACTATGTTAATGTAGACATTAGGGTTATAAAAATGCAAAGCGCACAAAGACAGGAAATGAAAAAAACATTAGGGATTTGGGTCTCCGGAGCATTGGCAAATCAGTGGTGGAGTCTTACATGGGGATCTCAAACCTAAAGCCTACCCCTACCCTGGACCAGATAAGATGAAATGTGATGTCTTTACACAGGGTCCTATAAGATCTGACAGACTATGTTGGCCATAGTGAATCATTATCAGGCACTAGGTTGGACCTGTACAGTATCTTGTGCTTTGGACAGGAGGCTAGGGGCTGGGGGGGTGGGCATTAGATTTGACAACCCAAGTAAGACCCCACTACTGACTCACCAATACTCCAGAGACCCAAGTCCCTAATGTTTTTTTTCATTTCCATTCTTTGGGCACTTTGTGTTTTTACAACTCGAATGTCTACATTAATATAACTTTTTTGCAAAGAATACATATATATATATATATATATATTATATATATATATACATTTTGCAAATAAACGTCATTAATGCTTTAGTTAGAGTTGAAATGACAAATGCATTTATTTATTTAATGAATTTTGGTAACTAGGTAGTCCCACTGAGACAAGATGGTCCCTTTTTCAGTGGCGACCCGGTAAGTGCAGTACATTGATAGTGCAATAGTTGACACAGGAAACCATGCAGGTATGACAACTGGAATAACAAGACCAACTAATATAGTTACAGGAACATGTCATAATGCAACACAATTGCATCATACAAACGTTTACAACTAGCATAAAAAAATGTACAGAGAACAAAATTACTATAGTTAAAGGATACCTAAACAACATTTTGACAACAAACTATTCAAAAATCTGACTCCAAAGGTGACTAAAGGAAAGGCTGCTGCATTCATTAATGCTAAAACTACATTTACATAATTTACCTAAATGTAGTTCCAGAGCATTTGAAAATGGTAAAATCAGCCTTCCAATTTAGAAAAAACTGTCTTACTTGCTTCCTAAAATGGCCGCCAAATGTAATGTCATCTGAGCCAAAGTCAGAGAGATATATGGCTCTCTGTAGTGCTAACTACTTCTTTTTTCCCTTTGTATAGAAGTGTTCCACCCAAATGGTCAAAACCATGTGCATTATTTTGTATAATGCACATGTTAGACTATGGTTCTGTTCATTTTGTTTACTTTAACATGCTGAAAATGTGTTTTAATCCAACCGACTTTCTCTGTGGCAAACCACAGTACAGTACAAATCTTGGATAACCTGGAAGTCTAGTGGTTATAGTGGATCCAGGATGCTACAATGGGGGTGCTGGGGTGGTGTGCATGCTTAATATGCACTTTTTAACATTTTTATTAAACCTTTATATTTTCTGCTGTTATTCTTTTCTAGTACATTTTTGACAGAACCTACAAATGTAATCCATAGTTTGAATGTAAACATTTGTACAAACAATAAATCAGCCTTCTTCAACAAAGTGAAATGCTGCAGCAGCTGCAAGCAAGTATGTTACTATGTGTGGGGGGTTGTAGCCACACCCTTCACCACCCCCTAGAGCCACCACTTTTTTGTAGCAAAGTTCTTGTGCAGTCCAATGTTAGAGTTCATACTTTCTCAAAACTCAAATATATGCTTGTCTTGTCCTCTTTTTCCATGGAAAATAATAATAATAAGAAGAAGAATAATCAGCATTTATATAGTGGCTTTCATACACACTGTATCCCAAAGTGCTTTACAAGCAATACTAGACTGATAGTGAAGTGAGTGACTGAACATGTAGTGGCAGCTGTTCCATACATTAATATCCACACACAGCCTTGGGCAATTGCATGCACTGGTTTTATAGGAAGGGGAATGTTGACCAGTACAATGGGTTCAGGTAGTGATCAAGGTGCTGGCAGCCCCACATCTTATTTCTCACAGTCATCTGCTCATATTTCTCTCCTTCTGTGTTCCCCTTCCCTGAATATAGCAGTACCTTGCAAGAGTGGCCTTCTCAGTCCCCCTCTGGTGTTCAGTCTTCACTATTCTTCCTCACACCGAAAACTGGTGAGCTCATAACCCTTCTGCATAATGAATGCAAGTAGTACAGTTCCCGTTTTATTTTGTCATATCAAATATAAAAATATCTTTCCAGTAAGTCAGGCTCATATCAGCAGGGAACAAGGGGAATGATGGGCTTTCCTATCCTTAAAAGATCTAGGCTACCTTTGATTAGGCACTATTAAATGATAGGTGTGTACATCATTATGCACGTCATTTAATAGTGCCTAATCATAGATGGCTTAGATCTTATACAAGTAGGAAAGCCTATTTTTCCACTTGTGCCATGCTGCTATCAGCCTGGCTTATCAGAAGATCATGTTTATTATTAATATCTAACTATAACACGGGAGACTATACTAACCACATTCATGATGCGGAAGGGTAGTGAACTCACCAGTTTTGGGTGTGGGGAGCAGGTGAGAAGAATGAATGCCAGAGAGGAACTGAAGAGGCCATTCCAGCAGGGTACAGCTATATTCAGGTTAGTTGAAGACCTGAAGGAGGACGCTGAGCAGATCACTGTGAGATCTGTATTGTGGGGCTGCCAGCATTGTGCTCACTACCTGACTGTGGATGAGAGTAGCCAACAATGACAAATACTCAGAGTGGCATGGCTGCACCTAAACTGTTATTTGAATTTAGTGCAGGGAGATTATGGGGGGGGATGTTGACATTTGTTAGGACAGTATTGAGGGAGTTGTGTATAGCTCATTCAAGATTTGGAAGGGTGGTGGCCAGCCAACTTGCATTGTGGAGTAGAGCACAGAAAAGTACTGGAGAAGAATTGCTGGGAAAGGTGAGAAAAAAAACACAACAGGGAACTTTACATACTACCATCACTGTGCAGTAGGGTGGTGATCCACTTAATATTTACTGTGGGAGCAGACGTCAGACATTGAGAATGTGAACTGGAGATTGATTTGGGAGGCATTTATTAACAGTGCCAGCTTTTGATGCATATCAGTATAGGTGTGCAGAACCCTCTGAGGTACAAGATTACAATCTGAGGTGTGATAATTCTCCTCATGAGACTGCAAGCTCATATGGGTCCCCAGGCAGTATTAAGGACAGGGTATGGATGATGGGGGTGTTCAACAGAAGGCAGGCTAGGTGCAGGGGGTTCACATGGAAAAAGAAAGCCTTATTTGTGGATTAAGAAGACAGCATGAGCTTTGGAACTGAACAAGACCGGTACTTTGCTGTGTGACCCTCAGCAAGTCACTAAACTTCCTTGTGCTCCTAGGCCACACCTGCAAACAAGCTGTCAGCTTAGTGTGTCTCTCCTGGTAAACAAAAATCATAATTCAGTGCATCATATAATGACTAGATCATCAGTTATTTGAAGTGTTGTACTGTAATGCAGTCTGCCAAAGAAAAAATCAGCTGGATTGCAAGATATTTTCTACGAGTTAAAGTAAACAAAATGAACAAAATCATAGCCTAACATGTGTACTGATCAAAATAATCCATGAGGTAATACATAGTGTTGATCATTCTGGTACAGCAATTCAGAATAAAGAGGGAAAGAAGAACTAGTTAGCACTACAGAAATATATGTTGATCTCTGTCTGTGGCTCAAATGATGTCATCATGACTCATCACTTAACACACTTGGCAGACATCTTAGGGAGAAGCCAAGCCTGTTTTTTGAATGTGAAAGGCTGATGTTTACATTTTCCAAAAGCTATGAAACTGCATTTATGTTATTTAAATAAATGCAGTTTTAGCATACATGTAAACAGCAGCCTTTACTTTACCTCCATATGAAGCCAGATTTTGGAGTTTGCAGTTTTAAAAAACTGCTTGTTTAGGTACCCTTTAAGAACCACTAGTATAGACAACAGTACCATAGAATATATTATGTAAGACAATAACATAATCATCAATCCCTCTTTACAGATAACATTGTACATAATTCAGATTGTACAGATAACATTGTACCTAACTGCGAAATCCTGTGATACTAAGCACACAGGCAGTGGAGAGGTAGAAAACCCATAAGTCATCGATAGCAAGAGCAAGCTGAGGCAGCTAGATGATCTTACAGTAAGCACAGAAATTGAGGGAGTGAAGAGAATATATATATATATATATATATATATATATATATATATATCTTCTTTGAAAAAAATACATTAATGCAGACATTGGGGTTGTTAAAACACAAAGCGCACAAAGACGGGAAATGAAAAAAACAAAAACATTAGAGATTTGGGTCTCCAGAGTATTTATTTATTTATTTATTTAGTTTTTGTTAACCAGGTAGGTGCACTAGCCATGAAATTACTATTTTCAGGCATGACTCGGGACAGTACAATAATCAAAGACAGGTACATAGCGTGAGTACAATGAAATTACAATAGCATAGGTCAAAACAGTCAGTATTAATGAATACATGCAGCCAGGACAATAACAATCAATGACATTCACATAGAATTTTTAGGCATGAAAATCCTACACAGTCTAGGAGGAGGTACCACGACATAGCAGCAAAGAAATATAGTTCAAATTAGTCACAACAATGAAGATATATTGGTGAATCGGGGGGGGTCTTACTTGGGGTTGTCAAACCTAATGCTCATCCCCCAGCCTATAGCCTACTGTCCGAAGCACAAGATACAGTTCCAACCTAGTGCCTGATAATGATTCAGTATGGTCAACATAATCTGACGTTTTTGCAATGAATTTTCTTACTTTTTGAGATAGTACAACAGTATCCTTATTTGACTGTAGGAGTACAGAACTCTCCGGGCCCTGTGCTCCCATCCCTCCATAATCATATCCTTATTTTCATGTTGGAGTGCAGGGCCCACCTGGCCCTGTGCTCTCATCCATCCATAATTTTTGAGATAGTATAATGGTATCCTTATTTGTCTGGGGAGCAATCACTCCACAGATGTATACTATATATGTTGCATAACTTTGGCATTTTTACATATTTTGACCTCAAATTTTCAACATACTGTTCTTATGACCCCACCTCATGACCAGGGGTGGTGAAAATGTTCATATCCCAACTGAAAAGTGATCTCACCAACAGTCCATGTAACTGTCTTCTGGACTGGATTTGCATAATTCCACCAACATTATTTATGAGGTGGGGTCTAAAAAAGGTCATGTTGAAAATGTGGTAGAAAAATATGCAAAATGTCAAAATTAGGCATCAAAGTTGAAAACTCCATTGAAGTACATTAGTCTGAAATCCTTTTTCATGACAATGGATCCTTTTTTTGTGACAAAGAAAAAAGCTCACGAAAAAGGATCCCTTCTCATGAAAAAAGGATTGGCAAAAATCAAAGTCCAAAATCCTTTCTCATGAGTAGGGATCCTTTTCAGTGAGAACAAAAATATCTCATGAAAAAGGATCCCTGCACATGAAAAAAGAATCAGAAAAAACTAAGTATGAAATCCTTGATCATGAGTAGGGATCCTTTTTAGTGAGAAAGAAAAAAGCTCACAAAAAAGGATACCTTTTCATGAAAAAATAATTTGGAAAAAAAAAGTCTGAAATCCATTTTCATGAGATGGGATCCTTTTTCATGAAAACAAAAAAAGACTCAAGAAAAAAGCATTAGCGTGTCATGAAAAGGGATTTAAAATGTTAAAACAAAACATTTAGGAGTCATTTTCCATCTGATAACCACAGAATCCACCTAACAAAGTCACGATGAGTAAGGCACATGTATTGGTGTGTGGACAGAATATCAATTTTGCGGCTTTTCAAACTTTTTTTGGAAAACACGGAAACCAAGATGGCAGCTCATGAAAAAGAAATTTTTCCTTATGAAAGAGAACTGTCCCCTCATCAAAAGAGTCCTTTTCATTTGACCAAATTCTTTTATCATTCCAGGAATCTATCCTGGAGAGTGAAATTCCCATTGAAAATGGGGGAATTTAAAAATTTAATAACTTTGGAACAGATTAATATTTTTTCGCCAAACAAGTGAAAGGCACTTCTGTGACCTAAGTCTAGTGGGGAACACAAGAGGAAGATTAGGGAGATAAACCAGTGGCTCAGAGAGTGGTGTGAGGCCAGAGGGTATGGGTTGATGGGGGATTGGGGGGGAGACCTGGGAGGATAAGGGGCTATATGCTAGAGATAGACTCCATCTCAATTTGGAGGGAGGGAAATCTTTAAGTTGAAAATAGAGGGGTTTGTTGGTGAAAGGCGGGGTTTAAACTTGTGAAGGGGAAGGGATGGGAGATAAGGCTGTCAAGGGGGGTTCGATAAAGGAGAGACTCAGTCTCTACCCCCCTGGAGAGCTGGATGAATGCGGGAAAAGGCCAACTGGTAAGGTGCTGACTGGGGGAAGGTGGAATCCCCATGGGAATGTGAGCAGGAGAAATGGAAGTATACGGAAAGGGTTGAAGGTAGTCCTGCTAAATGTCAGGAGCTTGGGCAATAAAATGCCTGAGCTCCAGGTGATGTTAACTAAGGGAGAGGTGGATGTGGCAGCGGTCACTGAGACCTGGGCCACCGTAGGGCATAACTGGGACCTGAACCTGGAGGGTTACACCATGTTCAGTAAGGAATGGGGGAGGGAGGGAGGAGGTAGCAATAATAGTCAAAAACTGCATTGGCATGGGAAGAGTGGAGGAGTAGGAGGGAACTGTGGAAACAATTTGGAGTCTCCTTGATAACAAATGGGGGCAAGAGAGTAAAAATAGGACTGGTGTATAGACCCCCTGCACTGGCGGAGGAGCTGGAGGAGAGTCTGGTGGCAGATGTTGGGAGACACTGCAAATTGGGCAGGGGAAGGGTGGTGGTGTTGGGGGACTTAAACATGCCAGAAATGGACTGGAAGACTATGACATCCTAGGTGGCCAGGGAACAGAGGTTGTTGGATGTCTTTCAGGATGCGTTCCTAACTCAGCAGGTGGGGGAACTGACCAGGGAGGCGCAGATACTGGATGCGGTCCTGGCAGACAGTGACCAGATTGGGGGTCTGGAAGTAAGGGACCCATTGGCAGGGAGCGACCATGTCACGGTCTGGTTCTGCCTGGATCTAGGAGGGGTAGAAGGCTGCACAAAGATGGAGGTAACCGACTTCAGGGGGGCAGATTTCAAGGAAATGGGAAGGATCCTTAAGAAGCATTTGGATGGGATTGGGTCAGACATGGATGCTAACAGTAGCTGGGAAATCATCAGGATGGGGGTGCAGGATGCTACCAGCACCTGTGCAAGAGTAAGATGAAAAGGTGGTAGGGCCTGTAAACCCTGCTGGTGGACCAGGGAGGTTCAGGAGGTGGTGAGGGGAAAGAAGGCAGCTTATAGGCATTTCAAGTGCTCAAGGAGTGAAAGGGATAGAGGGGAGTACGAGCTGATGGCCAGAAGGGCCACTAGGGTGGTGAGGGCAGCTAAGGCAAGGAAGGAGCAGAACCTGGCTAGGGAAATTAGGAGGGGGAATAAGGGATTCTTTAGATACATTGGGGAAAAACGACAGGTGAAGGGGCACATTAGCAGGATTAAAACAGGGGAGGGATGGACACAAGATCCAGGGGAGCAGGCTGAGGTACTAAATGAGTACTTTGCCTCAGTTTTCACCAAGGAAAATGGGGGGGTTGCATCATACATGGGAGGAGATGGTTAAACTGAGGTGGGAGGACTTTTGCCAATCATTGGGTCTGGGGAGAAGATGGGCTATCACTGGCAGGAGGGGGGAAGGCAAGGCAGGGGGATGAGGTAGCGGGGGTGGAAATCATGGCAGAGAGAGTGAGGGAAGCCCTCAGGTCCCTTAAGATGGAGAAAGCACCGGGGCCAGATAAATTACATCCCAAAATGCTGAAGGAACTGGCGGATATCCTGGCGAAACCCCTGGTGGAGTTTTTCAGCATCTCTCTGAGGCAGGGTGGGTGCCCCAGGACTGGAAGGTGGCGCATATAGTGCCTATCCACAAGGGGGGATCAAGGGAGCTGGCAGGGAACTACAGGCCCATCAGCTTGACATCGGTGGTGGGAAAGGTGATGGAGGGCATTGTCAATGAGAGGCTAGGGAGGACCTGGAAAAGTCGGGGTGCCTGGACGATAGACAGCATGGATTTGTCCCAGGGAAATTGTGTCAGACAAACCTTGTGGAGTTCTCTGACTGGGTGATGAGAACCTTGGACCTGGGTAGACTGGTGGACGTCCTCTATCTTGACTTCAGCAAGGCATTTGACTCTGTTCCTCATGGGGGCCTGTTGAATAAGCTGGGAGAAATGGGGCCGGGGAACCAGATAATCAGATGGATAGGCAATTGGCTCCAGGACCGGACCCAGAGGGTCATGGTTGGTGGGATAGTCTCATCCCCAAGGAGGGTCATTAGTGGGGTCCCTCGGGGATCAGTCCTTGGGGTCCCTCCTGTTCAATGCCTATGTCTCTGACATAAGAAAGGGTATCAGGAATGAGATGAGTCTCTTTGCAGATGACTCAAAACTAGGGGTGGTGGTGGATGGGGTGGTGGCCCTACAGGGGGACCTGGAGGCTCTGGAAAGGTGGTCTAGAAAATGGAAGCTGAGGTTTAATGCAGGGAAATGCAAGGTACTGCATCTGGGAGCCAGAAACCAGGGCCAAGAGTACACCCTTGGGGGGGAAATGCTACAAGTCTCAATGGCTGAGAGGGACCTGGGGGTGGTGGTGGATGTCAAGATGAACAACTCTGAGACTTGTAGGAGGGCAGTGGCCAAGGCCAACAGGATGCTGGGATGCATCGCTGGGGGGATCACCTCCAGAAGGAGGGAAGTGATACTCCCCTGTATAACTGCTTGGTGAGGCCACACGCCACAATTTAAAGAGGAACATTGAACTCCTGGAGAGGTCCAGAGGAGGGCAACCAAAATGATCTGGGGCTTGGGGACAGGACTTATGGGGAGAGGCTCAAAGAGCTAAATATGTACACATTGGAAGAGAGAAGGGACCGGGGTGACATGATAGAGGTCTTCAAATACATGAAGGGGTTAAACAGGGGAGAAGCAGTCAAGGTGCTCCGAAGGTAGGAAGGGGGGACAACTAAAGGGCATGGGTGGAAGCTGGAGGAGTGGAGATTCAGGAGAAAAAGGAGGAGGTGCTACTTCACTGAAAGGGTGGTGGAGCCATGGAATGCACTGCCTAGGGAGCTGGTGGAGGCAGAGATGGTGGAGGGTTTCAAGAGGGGATGGGACAAGTACAGGGGAAGGGTTCTGGATGCAAAGTCTTGTGCAGTGGGAATATCCAGGACTGGGAAGGGAGAAGCCAGAGAGGACAAGGGGGGCAGCAAGGTCAGCTCCCAGGGTGGGGGCTGACCAAACAAGCAGACACGAAAGACCGTTAGGCCTATTCTGCTGGCATTTAAGTATGTTAGTAAGTCCTCTCTACCCTGAAAATTGCAGAGCATAATGCCAAACCATTTGGGTGCAAGACAATGAGAAAACAGTGAACAGTAGTGATTTTTAAAGTTTTTGCACTATCCAGATTTTGGAATCTGCACATCCGACTGAAACAAAACTTCTCACATCAAGGGATCTAAGCAACAAAACTAAGCATGCAAAATTGTGTGTAAATTTGTTCAATGGTTGCAAACTTATTAAAGTGCAAAATTTGAGGTTTAATACAGCAGCTCAACCCTAACTATAGTGGTGCTACCATGCCACTATAATATATATATATATATATATATTTCCAAGAAAAGTGGCACTCATATTTCCAAATATAAAATATGTCAGTTATCCAAATGTGCTCACTAAATGAAATTTAAAACTTGATTGAAAGTATTTAGTAACTTTTTATACAGAAACATAATGAGATCTAGGCAGAAAAAAACTCAAGGTTCTTCTAGCCTGCCCAACAATCCCTAATTACTAATTAATTACCTGGCCCATCCAAGCCAAGTCCTAGCTTTTGTTTAAAGTAAAACTCGGGGTCTACGACGTTCGAGTTGCGCCAGTTTCCAAGATAGCCGCAAGATACAACAAGAAATGCCTGAATACACATGTCGCAGCTAACGCACCCCACAAGAGTGGCGTAGCACTACTCAAGTCACAACTCTATGACTACAAAGTTGTGCACAAGTCACAGGCATGTCGTATGGGCTACAAGATGGCATGTTGCTGGGGAGAGACTGCAAGTGGTAGCAAAAAGCAAAAGAGGAGCTTCACCTTTGAAGAGACCAATGTTCTCCTGGAAGAACTTGAGGCAAATCTAGACCTACTGGGGAAGGGGGGTGAGTGGCAAGAACAGCTACAGAGGAAAGCAGCATGGGATGTAGTCATGCAGAAGGTGAATGCAGTGGCACATGTGTGCCGCACAGTGTGGGACCTGCAGAACTGGTACAGTGACCTCAAATTCCACCCCAAAGCGAAGGAGGCATATAAAAAGTGGCAGGCGACAGCCACAGGAGGCGGGCCACAAGAAGTGTGACCCTTGAGCACACATGAAAAGAGAGTGATGGCATTTGTGAGCCATCACAGTGTCCATGGGGACTAGGAGCTGGACACATTCTGGATGGAGGCAGGGATGGGTAAGTGGATGTGCGAAGCATAGCAAATGTCACATGCAGTTGTAAAGTAATAATGATCAGGAGGTGGTGTGATATGCTACAAGCAGTGTGCCACAGCACAGTGGGAACTGTGTAACTGGGGCACAGCAATGCAAAGTGGAACAGTGCACAGACAGGGGGAGGACAATGTTGGAATGTAGCCAGGCATGGTGCATGGCCCTACAGCTGACGTTGCAGCCACCACAAGGGCGGTCAGCACTGATGTACTGTAATTTCCCCCTCATGGGTGCAGCGGACACAGGGGCAGGTAAGCTGCCAGCCAGCACCGCCCATCATGAGGTGCACAGCGACACAGTGGTGTGGATGGTGGCACACATGCCTGGCACTGACGGGTGTAGTAGCAATAAAGCAGTGTCATTCAATCCACAGGTGATGAGCCTGAGGACACAGAGGAAGGTAAGCTAATGGCCATCCGTGCCATCACCCTGTGGGATGGAGCTGCAGGGTAGTGAACCATGGCAGGCATGGGCATAATGTAATGGTACAACAGCACTGATCCCCTTACATGTCTCTACAGGTGCAGAGGCAGATGGCAATGGGGCAGATAAGGACATGGCCAGTGCCAACAGCAGTGCATGGGAGAGTAATGCAGGGGTGGGACGATAGCAGGCATGACAGTGGACATACCATTGATGCACTGATGTCTCCCCACAGGCACAGCAGCGATGGACACAGTGGTGGTGGACAGTGCGCCCGACACTGCAGGGCCGGACCAGCAAGACACAGTGGAGACACCAGTGGTGGGGGAGAAGCAAGCGGAGGGGGAACAGCTGCAGGAGGAGCCACTGCTGAACCTCAGTGACTACATAAGATGTGGCAGCCTGGGGGGGACCTGAGCCCCGCATCCTACCAGAGGCTGGAGGAGGCTCTGAATGGGATGACATCACCCCAAGGCAGAGAGGCTGCAGACCCCGACTGACTACGCAGGATTCTGCCAGACCCTTGTGACCACCCATGCTGAGCAGACGGAGATGCTGGGCTGCATACGGCTCAGTATGGATGCCCACCAAGTGGCACAGCAGGAGCAGATGGCAGCACTGATAGGGGTGCTGGAGGCTGGGGGGGTAGACCACCACAAGCACCATGGATCAGATCATGGAGGCCATGGCCACAGCGCAGTCCAGTGCACAGGCACAGATGTGTGCTATCACCCACCTAGCCATGTCCATCGAGGGGTCGGTGGAGCAACAGGCAAGGCAGGCTGATGCCCTCATGGTCCTGCTTCAGGCCACACAAGCAGGCCTATGCCAATGGGCAACCACTAGGCATGACACATCCACACAGGTGGCACCGGAGGATCAGCCAGCAACAGTCCTGCAAATGATGCCAGAAAGAGGTGCAGAGGCCACAGCAACACTGCCACTGGTGGTTCAAAAGCCAGTGCTGCCAGCACCTCCAACAGCACAAAGACCGCCACCACCACCAACACCAACACCATCCCCTCAGCTCTCTTCAGCCATGACACAGCAGCTGTCAGCAGCACTGCAACTTCCAGCACCAGTGCCTTCGTCCACGCCACAGGCACTGCAGCCCCCTGAGCTGCCAACACCCACAGCTGTGGGGTGACATCGGCCACCAAAGGCAACCGGGTGTGCACCCGTGGCAGCTGGCTGCAGGATCAACTGTCAAGATGGCAGCTGCAACACCCTCTGCCAGGGGCATGGGGCAGAAGGCACTGGGTACAGGGCGCAGGACCACTGGCTCACAGCAGGAGGTGGCACAGGCAGTGGCATGGAGGAAGGCCACAGCCAGAAGTGCGCCCACGGGGAGTAGCTGAGGGACAGCACCACAGCATGTGCCACCTGCACCTGGGAGACACAGCAGGACCCAGAGGACAGTGGTGCAGGAGGCACCCAATGACAGTGGTGGCAAGACTGGGGTGCAGCATGTGCAGGGTGAGATGTGTGCCACTACACAGTCCACAAAGTGGAAGAGAACTGGGAGCTAGTGACAGGCACAGGACAGAAGTGCAACCATGGCACGATGTTGCCTGTCGTTGACTGTGGGGGTAGGCTGCACACGGGGTGGACATGTGGTGCGTGTGGCAGCTGTGTGTAAGGGGTGTGCATGTGCATGTGTGAGTGTGTGGGGGCATGGGGGCCACTGTGTGGGGTCATGAATGTGCACTGCACGGGCACTGGGTGATGGTGTGTGTGGGGGTTGCCACCAGTAGTTGACTGTCTTGCACTGTTTCGCCCAGTTGTACCCACCTGTCACTAATACAACACTCTGCACAAATCCTCTGCATGGTGTCATTCATTAACGCTGCCATAACAGGACAGAGGTTCAACCACATGCCACACAAAGCAGAATGCACATGCGGTTGAGCAGGCCACAGTTGCGTGATCGCAGTGCCTGCACCTCGAAGTTGCATAACTGTCATGCGTCACACAGGCCACATTCGTGTGGTGGTGTAGTACACTGCACATGTGGTTTGTACATGGAACATGTGCAAGGACACCATCAGCAGGCACTAGGCTGCAAATCTCGCTCACCTGACACACAGCAGATCCCAGCAACAGTGGAAGGAGACTGGGCATTCCTGGGGTGTAAAGCAAACCAGATATCTGTTGACACAGCACAGCCAACTGACTGGTGGGTATACACCTCCCACATGTGAAGGATTATGCATAGCTCTGTGATTCACATGCACATATTTACCTGTGCTCTGCATAGGTGTGAGGATGTACCTCAGGATGAAAAGGCCCATACTGGGCACACATTCCATGCCACATCTGTGTTCTACAGTGATTGGGACAGTCCTGATCATGAACCATATGGGGCCCACTATCTGTAGACATGTTACTGTGCAGTTCAGGATAGTGCCACACATACTGGCCCTGTGCTATGTAATTTGCAGGCCAGTGCAATGGTGTTCGATGCTGTGGGGTGGTGGGGCATGGGTGGGTACATGGGCTTCGCACAGCCTACACAGACATAGCACTCAGTGTCCCATGGAATTGGCACTGTACTGTATGTGTATGCTTCACCAGGTGGGACACACATTGGCAATTGGTGGTTACTGTGACAGTGCAGTACCATCACCTCTGGGGGTGGGTGAGGGTCATTGCACCATCCAATGTGCTGCACAGTAATCCTGCACCAAGCGGTACATGCACTCATTACTGCAGACTCCCAGTGGTACCCCCTGGTATGGCGCACACAGAACAGTGGGGGGTGGAGTTCCTGGGCAGCACCAGCACACATGCAGCACTCACCGATGTCACCTGCACTCACTGCCATGCTTCCATTTCCCCATCCAGGTGCCACACAGCTGTCTGCAGACCTTCCATCTGGGGTGTATGTGGAACACGGTGAAGGTAGGTTCCTTGGCCAAGGTGATTGTGCCTTGCCACGTGTATGGCCACAGCTGGTGATCCTGTCATGGTTATGTTGCAGGTCTCAGATAACCATGTCTCGCAGCAGGGATGCCAGCCTGAGTGGCCACACCCTGAACTACATGCTGGAGGAGACGGCGTAGCTGGTAAACCAGGTGCAGCAGTCCTGCACCACACTGTTACCACCTGGCTGCAGGCACTGCATGACTGTGGAGCGTGAGAGTGCATGGTGTGCCATAGCAGCATGCATCAGTGCAGTCTGTGGGGTGCCATGCAGCACGCGACAGCTGCAGCACAGGTGGCAGGAACTGATCCGTCATGAGTCTGGGATACTGCACCACCTACTCGACATGGTGGTGTGGAGGGAAAGAGAGATGAGAACCAGCGGTGGCAGCACTGAAGGTGGATACGATGACATGTTGCATGCCACGACCACTACTCCACAACCAGTGCATGTCCCTGCTGTGGCATACCTGTATGACACTGTTTGTTCCCCCACATAGGTGCAGGTCCAAGCCAGCATGGCTGGCAGGGTCATCAAGCCCTGGAGCAGGAGCATGGCAACCGAAGCCAGGGGACACATGGCCACAAGAGGTCAGGTAGATTCCATCATGGCATAATGCACAGCATGCCCACAGCAAGGTGGCTGCAGGAGGGGCCTGCATCACCTGGACATGGTCAGGTGTGCAGCGGTGGGCAGCTGCACACATCTATGTGGCCTAGGTGTCCCCATGTGTACTTGTAGTGCCTGTGGCTATTGTGCAATGCCAGTGTGCCTGCCACTGTGCTACATGTTGTGGATGGTGTGTGTGTGTGTGTGTGTGTTTGGCACTGCCTGAGTGTTGTGGCATGCACATGTGTGTGCTGATCTATACTGTATTTCCTGCTGTGACCCATGCCTTTCTTCCCTGCAGGTGGTGGGAGCCTACTTGTCCTATGGCAGCAGGCACTGCTGCGGGCAATGGCAGACCTAAAGGACCAGGATGCAGTGGAGTCCTGGCATCGCACATGCCGCAGACACAGGTTGCACTCAGTACCACCCACGACAGATGAGGAGGTGGAGGGGAACATGATGGCAGAGGAGGACTCACACGGCAGTGGGACTCAGGGGTCCGTGGGGCACCATGCGGTGGTGCCCATGGCGGAGATGGCTGAGGCTGATCCTGGTGATGCTGATGTGCCTGTGGAGGATGTGCAGGTGGAGGAGTGCCTGGTGGTGGAACACCCTGCAGGGGAGCCAGGGGTGGCGTTGCTGGCTGAAGGGGTGCCGGTGGTGGAGGCACATGGTGTGGCAGTGCAGGGGGTGGGAATGCAGTGCCCTGCGGGTGGTCAGGCTGTGGTGGAGCAGCACCCAGCAGGGGAGCAGGTTGTGGATGACATGCCCCAGGATGCTGGTGCTGTCCACCACTCTGGGAACAGTGGCCCTGCCCCTCAACTGCAGGTCAGCCATGGTGCTGCTGCAGAGGCACCTGTTGGTCAGGTGGGCCCACAGTTGGACCTGCACCCAGGGCAGCCTGCGACTGGTGACCAGCACCTGGTGGTGCCCATGTCCACCATTATGGCAGATGTCGCATACCTGCATGGTTCACTCGGCACCTGACTCTCTGCACTGCAGCGGCACTAGACATGTCAGAGCATGGACTGTGGACATGAACTGTTCAGGTGCACAGTGCCTTGGGAGCCTATGTCATACTGTCTGTACACTGGGGCGGTTCGGGGGACCTGGCATGTATCTGCAGGGCAGGGGAGCTTGTGGGCTGTGTTCCCTGGTGGGGGGGGCGCCCATATGTGGGGTGCCTTTGTTGGGCTGTGTGCCTGGGTGGGTGGCAGTGGTTGCTGGGGGGCTGCCATCTGGGGGGCATGTGGGCTATATTCAGTTTCGTACACTGCTGCTGTCTGTACTGGGTACTGGAGGGGTTGTTTACCACTTCTATTGTCTACGTTGTGTTCTTCTTCTTCTTCTTGTTGTTGTTGGTGTTGATGCTGTTGTTCATGTTGTTGCTGCCTATTGTTCCTTCCATGCTGCTTCATTAAATGCCTTTTTCACACCCATGTCTCTGCGCATCTGTCTGTGGTCTGCGTGTGTATGTGTGTGTCTCCTTGTGCAAGTGTGGGAGCACATGTGGCGATGCTACGCCATCACTTGTGCATCCCCACTGTGCACAAGGTTGCTGTGTGCCTCACAGCCATTGGCACACACAGGTGGGCATGGCTGCATGGTGCCCTGTCTGCAGCAGTGCACCGTGCCGGGTCCGGGCCACATGTTGCTACACATTGCATGTCCCGGCTGTGTGGTGGCCTTGGGCCTGTACAGCAGCCTTCTGCCTGGAGATCCAGTGTACCCTATGGGTGGCACCAGTGGCACAGGCATTGGTGTGTCTCACCACCATATGTCTACAGGTCTGTGCCACCCAGTGCTGTGTCCCTGTTGTGGTTGCACTGTTTACATCAGTGGCCATGGCAGGGGCATTGTGCCTGGTGGTGCCATCATCCCAGTGTTGTGTCAATGGCCTCTGTGCACCTTTTGCCTCCTGTGCCACCTGTGCCATTGGCATGTGCGTTGATGCCCCTTTCACTCTGTCCTGTGTGTACTGGGCCCATTGGCTTGAGTGTTCCACTGTTTGCAGTGTGGTCCATCTTGGGGCACTGTTGTTTGTGTGGTGTGGTGCTGTCTGTCTTGGGGGGGTTCACTGGCCTGTGCACTGTTTAAGACAGCTTTTACCTGTCCTAACTAACATGGCCATCATCTACTATATCTCTGTATGCCATCTGTTTTGGAATATCATTTCCGTGGTACTGGTGTGTTACGCCTGTTGTAGGCCTCATTACGCAATGGCGTACGCATTTTCTGTCATACCTGCATTATAACTTGTGGTGTTCATAGCTGTTGAGGGGTATGATGTAAGTGTTCTCTTGGAATTGCGCATGTTACAAATCGCTGGTGTAACTTGCACTTTGCACTGTCAGGACTGGCGTATTTCATTTATACCTGGCGTAACTGTCTTGGAATTGGGCCCTAGGTTCCTAACCATGAGAGTTCCAAAGTTAGCCATTTGTAAAGAAAATGACACTAAAAGGGGTTAACTTTGGGAACTGTTATGGGTAGAAACTAATTTTTTTTTAAATGAAAGCTTGAAGTCAGGACACATGTATAGATATATTAACCCTTGCTGTGCCGCAGGCATGTATACATGTCCTAGAAACCTATACATTCTAAATCTTCTGGCAGCCTAAGGGTTAACACATTAATAAATGTTAAATATGTTAATACAATATTTTTAAATATTTCTAATTGAAAACTGTATCAGTATAACTATTTTAAGTTGCTCTAACTAAATGATTACATTTGCAAAAAATAAATTTCTAGCCCTGACTGTTCCAAAGTTAGTCCTTTTGAAATAATTAGCATTCTAAAGGGTGAACTTTGGAACCATTACTATAGGGCTACAAGCTTACTTTTTGTTAAATGAAACCTTGGAGTGATGGTAACACAGAGTAGTTGTATTGCTATACTTTTATATTGATGATAACTTGAAATATTATCAATAACATTGTTTATTGATAAACTATTTCAAAGTAAGTCCAATTGGGCCCTATATTTGAAAGTCATACTAACTAGCGCACAAAGGCCTGTGTGCTCGAGCTAATGTGCACAGTGCACAAAAGGTACTGTATATTGGAAACCTCACACAAAAAGCCTGGGCTGATCAAGGAGGATTCCAATATACCTCCGGGAAGGTACTCCACAACAAAGCCCTAATCCTGTCTTGAGCACAAAAGTGATTTTGCAGCATGTACGCTAAATCACCCCCACACAGGGCAGTCTGTACAACACAAACATCATTGCACTGAAAAAATAACCCGCAGTATTGGTACCTAGGCTGCAGATGATCCCACTGAACATGCAGGGTACACAGAGCCACTTACCATTTCATTATGGCTTGTGTAGCCTCTTTGACTGTGTTCTTTGTTCTTGGTCAGTATGGGATTTGATAGTTCCCTGACCCATCACCCTGATAGTATTTTCCCTGAGTATTGTTTGCACCCTGTCCTGCTCCTGATCCTCCATTCTTTATATCCCTGGCATCCAGGTTCACCCCCTCCTTCACCTTGTGCTGATGATGGTAATGTATTGGTGCCACACCTCTTAGCTGGGCCCAGTGACAGCAGCCAGCTTATACCCACCACTCACCTTCATAGCCAGCCATGGTTTGCTGCATGCAAGTCATGTATTAATATATAAGCAAGTGTACTAATACATTATTTGTGGAATGTCTATTGAAAATCATGGAAGATCCATGGGAGGGATGTTGTGTCATTTCAGCCAGGAATTTAAAACAAATATATTAACGGGATCAAGATCGGGTGAAGAAGGGGGTTGTCACTTGAGCCCAGAATTTCCTTTAATACAGATACTGGAATGGGGATGGTGAGGCATTGCACTGTTTTAAAGAGATGTGTTTGGAGCCTTTAATTATTACTGCAGAAAGAGCCTGTTAGCGATTCCAAAACCCTTCCAATATGCCAGTACACTCTGTATGCATGCTACGCCCCCCCCCGCCCCCATTTACTGTATTGTACCCCTGGAATGAATTAGGCGAATTAGCACTCACACACTAACAGTTTTGAGATGTGCTAATGGTGCCTGTGAATATGGCATCAGCTGCGGTAACATACAGCGTGACAGTTCAGCACACAAAACACAGTTAACATGGCCCTAAGCCTGTTAGTGCCATGCTTGGTGTTCAAATATCAGACCCAAGATCTTTAGAAAGGGTTATCTTTGGACCTGCTAGGGCTAGAAATATATTTTTTTTAAATGAAAGCTTGGAGTGAGGGCAATATGATAAAGTTAAATTAATACAGTTTGCAGTTACAGTATAAATAATTTAAATTATTACTGATAATTCTATTATCACTAATTATCTTTTCATAACGTTTTACTATAAACTAATTATTTGTTAACTTATTCAGATTTAGACCAAATAAATTCCCAACACTTTTTATAGCAATACTCTATTTACAAAGCACTACAACTGCATTATAAAAACTGCAAAAATCTTCAGTTCACATTTACTAACACTAAATTCTTCCATAAAGCCCGCAAGAGCTGTGAAAGATAACACAGATTAATTAGATGGTGTACAGCTACAGTGTTTGAAACAGTGTGCCACAAAAATAATGAGGATCTGTCTGTCAGTGTGAAATTCATTTTGTACTATGCTTCAGTCAGTTTGGGGAAGGGAAATGTTCATTTTGTTGCTAAAAAGGGTGCTAATCATTTTGGACTCAGTGTTGCTGAATAATCCTTTGCAGGTGTAGTAGTTTTTAAGTTGTCAAATTGAACTGAGATTCCACTGCATGCACCTTTTTTTTATTACATGTATAAGATTCACATATATATATATATATATATATATATATATATATACATACACACACACACACACATATATGTATGTATATTTGTTCCTGACTGCTGCTGATATATTTTATATAGGCACTTAAGAAGGTACTGGTATGTACTACAGTTAGTGAAAACAAATAGTTACATGAAAATAAAAAGACTGAAAAATATATTTTTAATTTTTAATGAAGCATACATCTCAATTATTGGACAGTGCAGATGTCTAGAAGGGGGTTGGGTATACTGCAGTGCCTTGTTCACTTCTAAGGTCCTATATGGACTGGGCCCTGGCAACCTGACTGAGCTCCTGACACCTGCTGCCTCTGTCGCTCCCTCCGCACCTCACTGAGTGGCCTCCTGGTCATTCCCAGCGTTCAGCTCAAGACATCGGGTGACCGTGCCTTTAGTGTCACTAGGCTGATCCTGCGGAACCTGCTACCACCTGTAGTCTGGGAGGCCCTCTCGATCAGGGTGTTCGAACAGAGGCTAAAGGCCCACTTCTTCCACCTGGCCTTTGGGGGAAAACTTTCCCCGCCCGACCATCTGAGTAATTTCTAATGTACCTTATTGGGTGTAGGTCGTATACAAAGAGGAAGACTTGTCAGGCATGGCCCCAGACCTGCAATTTGTTGTGTAGGGTTGAAAGAGCACACCCGTGCTGCATAGTCCTAAACTGCTAGCCTTAAACAAAGCAGCAGAACAATGGGGCATAGCACAGTCCTGGATGTGCATTGCAGGACTTGAGTCTAGTCCTATGTGAGATTATTTTGGAGTGTGAGTTTCAATAAGTGCTGTCTACCCATGTCCATGTAATCTGATGTGAAGTATACCTGTCTGGAAATGTTAATCTGTAACTTCAACTGTGGAAATTCTTTATCTGTAACCTCAACTCTATGTCTATGTGAAATGTAGATTTAAACATAGAAACATAGAATTTTATGTCACATAAGGACTGCTTTGCCCACGTAGTCTGCCCATATCCCTACCTAATGGATAAGCTGCAGATCCTAGTTAACCAACAGCCTACTTCCTCCTACCCCCCCACTAGAATTGCCTTATGTCTGTCCCATGCATTCCTGAATTCCCCCACTGTTTTTGACTCCATGACCTTTTCAGGAAGGTTGTTCCATGCATCCACAACCCTCTCTGTGAAAAAATTCTTCCTCACATTACTTCTGAGCCATCCCCCCTCTACCTTCAAATTGTGTCCCCAACATTACTTCTGAGCCATCCCCCCTCTACCTTCAAATTGTGTCCCCTTGTCCTTGCACATCTTTTTCTGAAAGATGCTAGCATCTTGGACTTTGTTCATTCCCTTGAGGTACTTAAAAGTTTCTATCATGTCCCCCTCTCCCTCCTTTCCTTGAGGGTATACATACTAAGCTCCTTTAGTCTCTCTTCGTATGTCTTTTGGTTGCCTTCCTCTGGACAGCCTCCACCCTGTCTATGTCTTTGCAGAGATGGGGTCTGCAGAACTGCACACAGTGCTCTAGGTGGGGTCTCACCAACTGTCTGTACAGATGAATGACAACTTTCTGTTTTCTACTGGTGATGCCTCTCCCTATGCATCCCAGTATCCCCTCAGCCCTCCTTACTGCCTTCTCACATTGTTTGCCCACCTTTAGGTTATCTGATATAACTACCCCCAGGTCCCTTTCCATTTTTGTTGTTGTCAGTATCTCACTCCCCCCATTGTGTACTCTTCTCAGGGTTTTGTTTCCCAGGTGCATTACTTTGCACTTCTTTGCATTGAATCTGAGCTGCCATACATTTGACCATTCCTCCAACCTTGCCATGTCCCTTCTCATCCTTTCCACTCCCCTTGTGTATCAACCCTGTTGCAGATCTTTGTGTCATCTGCAAAGAGACATACTTTTCCTTCCAGTCCCTCTGCAATGTGACTTATAAAGACATTAAAAAGGACCGGACCCAATACTAAACCCTGCAGTACCACACTAGTAACCCCCTTTCTTCAGAGTGTACTCCGTTTACTATTACCCTCTGTGCCCTGTTGTCCAGTCACTGTTTTACCCAGGCTACCTCCCTGGGACCCACTCCCAGGCTGGCTAATTTGTTTATTAATCTTTTGTGTGGGACTGTGTCAAATGCCTTGCTAAAGTCTAGGTAGGCCATGTCCACAGCCCCTCTCTGGTCTACTACTTTGGTCACCCAGTCAAAGAAATCGATTAGAATCATCTGACATGACCTTCCCACTGTGAATCCATGCTGCCTTGGGTCCTGTGCCCCACTCAACAATTCTTTCCTTCAGAAGTGATTTCATCATTTCCCCTACCACTGAGGTCAAACTGACAGGTCTGCAGTTTCCTGCCCCTGTCTTGCTCCCACTTTTATGAAGGGGAATCACATTCTCCCTCCTCCAGTCCTCAGGTACCACCTCATCTTCCCATGATTTGTTAAAAAGGGTAGTCAGTGGTGTTCTCCCCTTCTCCCCTTCTTCTCCCCTACTTCTCCCCTTGGTTCTTTTAGAATTCTGGGGTGCATCTCATCAGGACCCATTGCTTTGTCCACCTTCAGTTTAAGGAGTTCTTTCAGAACCCTTTCTTCTTTGAAAGGACTTATATTGACCCCCCTCCATCCAGTGTGCTTCTATTAACTGGATTAGGTACCTCCCCCTCCTCTTTTTTTGTGAATACTGAGCAGAAGTATTTGTTTAGTATCCCTGCTTTTTCATTGTCCCTCTCTGCCCACCCTCCCTCCTCTTTATTGAGCCTCAGTATCCAGCCCTTTGTCTTTCTTCACTCCCTAATATACCTATAAAAGGTTTCATCCCTTCTCAACTGAGTTGGCTATTTTTCCTCAGTTTGCTCAGTTCTTCGATTTACTTGTAACCAATTCTGGGTCGCCCCTAAAAAAGGGACCTTCAGGGCTCAGCGGGCCTGCCCGGTTACCAAAACTGAAATAAATAAATACATGTATGGGGAAGCTGTGAATATGAATTTTAGTTGTTATTTGTTTTAATGCTCTGTTTTTATTAATTGTACTGTTCTTATTGTTAGGTGCCCAGAGCCTCCAGAAATGGGCACCATAGAGATAAAATTTGCCTTGCCTTGCCTTGGAGTTCTGAATCAGTGGCAGCAGATTGCAATGCATCACATGAATCCTACATATTGGTAGTAAATGAAAATTATGTATCAGTAGCCTAGGTATTACAGTAGGTATTAGTACTGTGCTCATTATCAGTAGTGACTAGGAATTATAAATGATAGACAGCTAGATAGATAGATAGATAGACAGACAGACAGACAGACGGATGCATTAGGCCTAGAGCATCACAAAAGGAAGTAAATGTGGCATGAGGGTTTAACCCCAGTACACACCCCTTCTCCTACCCTCGTGACCTAAGGCTAAGCTATTGGGCCATGCCCCATACTGTAGGTCTGCTGCTTCAAGCTACAGGTCTTGGGCTATACCTCAAAGGTGCTCCATATGTACCTTACTGGGTGTAGGCCATATACAAAGAGGAAGACTTGTCAGGCATGGCCCCATATCTGCAATTTGGTGTATAGGGTTGAAGGAGCACACCCATGGTGCATAGCCCCAAATCTACTAGCCTTAAACAAAGCAGCAGACCCATGGGGGACAACACAGTCCTGGATGTGCAGTTTCTTTTGCCCAGGGCCCTGAGATCCCATGTGAAACAATATACACATGGGTCACAGCCCCAGACCTATAGCTTGCTTCACCTATGATCCTATGGACCCTATGGGAATCAGTAAACTAATGTTGCAGAGGCCTGAGGCCTGAAACTCCTGAATCTTCATTGATGCAGGGCTCTGTGGGCCCTATGCAAAGCAGCAGAGCTGTGGGACAGGCCCCAACCTGTGGCTTGAAGGAGCAGACTCACTGGGCATGGCCATAGACCTGTAATTTACACCTATGGTGCACAGCTTCAGACACATGGAGAGTGACCCAGGACCTGTACAGCTTGAAGCAGCATACCTGTTGGGAATTGAACCATACCTGTAGGTAGGGCTTGGGCCAAGAGGGTAGGGGAAGGGGGATGGGCATTAGGGATCAAAAACACTATATTTCCCCTACCTTTGTGGCTCTGTAACCCTAATATATGAACTAAGTCATTTTTTGCAATTAATTTCCTTACTTTTTGAGAAATATAGCACCATAGGTGTAACTTGCTTCTTAAAGAGACTGTGTGAAATAGGAGATTGTTCATAACTTTATTTGAGCAGGACCTGTAGCTGTTGAGTTGTAACTTGCTTCATGCAGGAAATGAATTAAGGCTTTCTTTTCATAGGGCCCTGCATGAAGTAATGAGTTGTAACTTACATTGTGCAGGGCCCACAAGACGAGTGATAACTTGCCTAGTTCAGGACACTGTGCAAAGTAGCAGATGAGTAGTAGAGTCATAACTATGTTAATTGTTTTGTGACTTTATTTTGACTGTAATTGTAGTACAACAGGCACACTTTTTGCAGTTGTGTTCTCAACTGTTTTTGCAGCTTTAAACATTTGTTCATATAGGAATTAGTACATTTGTATCTCATTAAACAAACAAAAAATTTGTTTTTCTATTTTGTCACATTCTTGATTGCTTTTTTTATCATTTGCTTTGGGGTCGTGTGTTACCAAGCACATGCGCTGTCTCTTATGCATGTGCTGACTTCATTAAAGTTGGTCTCAAGGGTTTTTTGAGACAATTATGATTTTTTTTCTGTAATTAAAATACTAACGCATTAATTTTCTTAAAAGTCAGCTCATTTCTTTACACTATCTACTGACAAACCCCACAAATGTAAGCCTTTTGAGTTTAGTATTTTTTTTACATTTGCAAAGTTCACATTTTTCAGCTATTTGTTGAAGTGGTCCACACATGAGTGAACTTTAAAACCTTGTAACATAAAAAAGAAGTAACATTTCATTGTTGACCTCCCCAAAGATAATTCCTCAGATCAAATTCTAATGAACCTGTAAGTTTCAGAATTTAACTCTGCTCATGCCTGTAAAATATTAGTAGATTTCTCTGTCTCTCTAAATACATATTCTTTGCAAAAAAAACTGGGTTAATGCACCAGTTCAGGTTCACCGTATCACCACAAATGTAGGGAAATTTGACATTAGGGTTTCCAACCCTAACTCCCCCCACACACCCCACCCCAAGCAGAAAAAAGTAAAAAAAAATATAGATTTGGGTCACCTGAGTCTTGGTGAATTAGTGATGGGGCCTTCCTTGGGGTTGTCAACCCTAATGCTCACCCCCTCCCATAAGCAAACAAGGTCAGATGTGATTTCTTTACTTCAGGCAGGGCCCACAGTGTCCTGCATGAAGAAAGGAAAAACAGATGTTATTGATAACATGTGGCGAGACATAGTTCTATCTCTTTGAAGAGCATATCAGTATGAGGCACAGGTCTGGAGCTGTACCTTGTACTTCGGACAAGAGACCACAGGCTTGGGGAGAGGGTGAGCATTAGGGTTGAAAACCCTGAGGAAGACTGCACCATTGATTTGGCAAGACTTAGGAGATCCAACCCCCTATTTTTTTTTCCTTTTTGCTGCAGGGTGGGCGGGGTGGGGAGTTAGGCGGGATACCCTATTGCCACATTTCCATACTTTTGTGGCATTAAGTTGAACTTTAACCAGTGCATTAAGGCAGTTTTTTGCAAATAATTTTCTTTCTTTTTGAGATAGTGGAAGTGTACCCTCATTCACACCGGACCCTTCAGGACCTGCACAAATACATGCAGATGCAAGGGTCCTTTGGAGCCTGTGCCAAAGAAAGCCTCCATCCACCTACAGAAGTGCAGGGCCTTTGTGGACCCTGCACTTCTGTGCAGTGATGGGTGTCAATAATTAATGGGGCTGTCTGGTGGGCTGCAGAAGTAAAGGAATCTCTGGTCCCTGCCCTTCCATGTGGCCGCAGATACAGACACAGAGGGAAAGAGTCCAACTTTCCATTAATGCATAGGGCCCTCTGCCACCCTTGGGTACAGAAGTGCAAGGCCCTAGCCAATAAAAGATTTGCTTTCACTATGTGGTACCTGTGCCCATGCAGGCAACCCTGCAGCTTTCATTCCTTGGCAGGGTAGCTGGGGGATGTTACATAACAGCACCGTCCCCCCACCCTCACCCCATGTAGGTGGATCACTGAGCTTGCCCCCAAACTCAGGTCACCGGTACAGATCACAAAGTATACCCACTGGAGTGAAGACTGGCACTACACACAAAGTTTCTTAGTAATTATTTTTTTTTTATTTTGACCCCAGATTTTTAAGATAGTTTTTTATGACTCTCCTTATAAACATGACATGTGGCATTTATAGTATATTTTCCAAAATTGTCATTTCACACATCAAGTGTGAAAACGCATCTGGTCCATGATTTAAAAAATTACGCCTGTCGTATTTATGAGGTGGTGTGGAAAAATGGCTACATTGAGAGTTTAGAAGGCAGTATAGTGCAGTGGTTTAAGGCTCTGAGCTGCCAACCTGGCGACCTGGGTTTGAATCCCACAGCCCCCACTTGCATGCTGTGTAACCCTGAGCAAGTCACTTAACTTTCCTGTGCTCCCAGGTCACACCTGTAAACAAGCTTCAGCTTAGTGTGTCTCTCCTGACACTGGGGATTGATCACACCAGTGTTGGGCTACTATTCAGGGAATGAGTGTGGATGACCAGGAGGGGGATCAAGTAAGGTGGAGTGGGGGTGGGCAACCCAATCCACTTATAGTACATATAAAAATACATAAACATTTGGAAGGGTGGGCAGGTGACTTGAGGAGGGAGAAAGAAGTGGTATCAAGGGTGGGCACCTGGGTCTGCTTAACAAATATTTTAATGAGAAAGAAAGAAAGAAAGAAAGAAAGAAAGAAAGAAAGAAAGAAAGAAGATGGGCAACCTGGAGGGAAGGGGAAAAAAAGAAGAGGTTGTGGGGATGGGCACCCTGGTCCACTTAAAGGGACACTGACAGTTTAAAATTATGTTTTTTTCTTTGTTGTACAGTAGTTTAATAAGGATCTGTTGTTTATCTGCAAGAGTATAATATTTTATTAAACACTGTTTGTTTGTTTTTGTATAATAAATCACTCAGAAGGTGAGTTTAATTAACATTTTATATATGGTGGGGGCCACCCAAAACCCATTGCTCAACTGACTTGCACACTCAGGACACAGTGACAATACAGTAGTAACCACAGACATTGCGAGCTATTTACAGATATTTCATGAAATTTCTAAAGGGTTTCTCTCTGCTGCCCCACAGCACAGAAATTTTGGGAAATAGCTGGCAGTGTCTGTGGCTGCTACTGTATGTTTGGGGGATGAGCAAGTGTGCTCTCAGAAGCACAAGCTTTTGTCAGTGGACAAGCACATACAAATCCACATGACCATAAACATGTATGACTGGTACAGTTACAGAATAAGAAATGCAACTAACACTGACTCCAAACTGAGATTTGTCAGACCCAAGGGCAGAAATGGCATTTTTTTTAACATGCACACTGACTGTTTTTAGTTGCTGTTTCTGTTAACTTAGTTTACAGCAAGCCAGCCTTCAAAGCACAACTGATTTCAATTACAGCAGCTCATGTGTATTTGAGAATCTTAGAAGCTGCTGTAACATGTTCAAATGATAGACAGGGCAAGTAACAGCTTTATAGTCACTCACATTCCCTTATAACATATTTTATATTGTTATAGTTTCTATCTCAACAGAGATCTAGGGGAAGTATAGTAAAGCAGAGGCCCTATGGGTCACCCTGGGAGCAGGTAAAAAGGCTCCCCTCTGGGTGGGAATTATCCACAGACTCCCAACCCAGGAAAGTGAAATCAACAAAGAGCTCCTGGAAGTCATCTCAGTGATGGTGGACAGGGGTGAGTTGCTGCTTGTTGGGGACTTCAGTCTGCCAGATGTGGATTGGACCTCATATGCAGCAGCCACAGAGCAGAGCAGGGAACATCTGTTTGTGCTGTGGAGGGGCAGGTCTAAATCAGCTGGTAGACTCACCCACCAGAGATAAAGCAACCCGGGGCCTGGTGCTCACAAACAGCAACAGGATTTCAGACGTTCATGTGGGTATCAGTCTGGGAACCAGTGACCACAGGTCAGTCTGGTTATCAGTAGATAAAGAGGAAGGTAAAAGTCATACAAAGATCAAGATACTTGATTTCAGGAAAACAAACTTTCCTGAAATGAAATCCAGGATCAAGATCATGCTTGACACCAGTAACAAGGGGGATGTAGAACACTGTTATGAGGACTTCAAGAATGCCTTAAATACAGTCACTAAAAATGTGCAAGACAAATCAGCAAAGCCAAAAGGTCAGAACCCTCTCTGGTTGTCCAAAGAGGTAGCAATCAAAATCAAGGGAAAAAGAGGGCTTTTAAACAGTACAAGAACACAAAATGAGAAACAGACAGGGAGGAATATAGGAACAAACTTAAGGAGGTAGGAAAAGCAATTTGGATAGCCAAAGCCCAAACAGAGGAAAGAGCAGCACAGGAGGTTGGGAGGGGACATAAAACTTTCTATAGATACATAAGAGTAACAAGCATTTGTCAATGCCGAATGTTTGCTTGCTGGCATTGGCATTGGTAGTGTAGGAGTTAGAGAGAGATGCATAATAGGAATGGCAGTGAAGTATTGAACTGAAGCCAGCCCCACCACCACCCTGCAGAGACTGACAGGCATTGGGGTGTGCCTTTGGGTCATCAGGCATAATGGCCATGCCATTTCACCACACCCTACCCTGCAGACACCGACAAGTGTCACAGTGTGCCTTGGAGTCTTTGGGCTTTATGCTCTCCCCATTCCAAAGAAATACGGTGAGATGGGTGCAGTATAGGAGAATGGGGTGAACTTTGGGGCCAAAGAGTCTAAGGCACACCTCGATGCCTGTCACTGGCTGCAGGGTGTGGGTGGGGGTGGAATGGCGGGAGATACAGGCGACAATCCCAAGTCACACCTGTGCCTGTCAGTCTCTAAAGGGTGTGTATATGTCATAAACCCTAACTCCCAGGCATGCGTTGGTATTTTCACTCCAAATTTTAAACATGGGTTTTGTGACCCCCACCTCATGAACAGAGGCAATATCAGTTTGTTAGTAGAAAGCTGATTTTGCACAGCGACTATGCCATTTGACACCACTGGAGTGAAAACACATTTCAAACAGGATGTGAAAAATGACAGCTGTACTGATCATGGGGAGGTGCACAAAATGGCAATGTTGAAAATCTGGAGTGAAAATATAAAAAAACTGGTGAAGTCACGAACGTGCATAGAAACTGCTCAACACACACCTGTAATGTAATTAGTCTGGGAATTTTTTTACAGCAGATTGTCAACACAGGCATTTTGGGACCTCTGCTCATGAACAGTGTCACTGTGATTTTCTTAATCTGTCCTGAACACTGATTTCCCACAGGGACCACGCATTTCTGCACAGTAAGTATGAAAATACACTTCGGCCAGGGTGTGAAAAATGACAGCTGTACTGTTCATAAGGAGGTGTAGAAAAATGCCAGTGTTGAAAATCTGGACTGAAAATATTACAAATTCGTGAGCTTATGAGGGTGCATGAAAACTGTGCAATGCACACTTGCATCACAGTCATTTTATGGACTTTTGTCACCAAATTTTCAACATAGCCATTTTAAGACCTCTGCTCATGAACAGCGTCACTGTGATTTTCCTAATCTGTCCCGAACATTTATTTTACACACCAACTGTGCCATTGTGCACTACATGCGCTGAAACACATTTTGGGCAAGATATGAAAAATGACAGCTGTACTGCAGATAAGGAGGTGTGGTAAAATGGCAATGTTGAAAATCTGGAGTGAAAATATAAAAAATTTGCGAAGTTACAAGTGTGCATAGGAACTGCACAACACACGCTCATAAAACAGTCATTTTGGAGAATTTTTTAACTAAATGTTCAGCATAGGGTTTTGGGGGCCTACTTCATGAACTGTGGCACTGTCATTTCATTACTGGGTACTGAAAGGTGGTTCCTCACAGTGACTGCAAAATCACCTTTCAGGACCGAATAACAAAATGACAGTGACTGAGTTCATGAGATGGTCCCCAAGAACCCCATGATTAAAATTTGGTAAAAAAATTCCCCAAAATGGATGAGATATGCACCAAAGTTGAAAAAAAAACATTTATGCCATTATACAGCTTACCGGCATTTCTTCAGTTCGTGGTCAGCTTTGAAGAGTGCAGACGTGTTCCCGGTCCACCGAAGATCATCGCGCCGGACTCCGGAAGTAAATATGGGGTTGGGGTGTATGGGAGGTGGATGCTCAGAAGGGTGAGGCGTGGGTTGCGGGGAGGGAAAGAATCAAAGAGGGACCGTATTTTGTTTTAGGTGTTATTTTTTTCCTTTAAGAAGGCGAGCGTGGGACTTCTGTAACACTGAGGTGGGCTCAAGCGTAGCAGCTGGATGTGTGTTTTTGGGGGGCCAGTGGAGCCAGCGAGGGATTGGGCATGGCCATACAGACATTTGCCATGTTAGGGTGGGCTTCCAGCATGGCAACTGGAAGTCTGTTTTTGTTAGGGGGGTGTTCAGTGGAGCCAACGGGGGATTGGGCACCCCATCACCATTCTGACTTTTGCCACGCTGGGGTGGGCTCCCAGTGTGGCAACTGGAAGTGCATTTGGGAGGGCAGCAGACAGATGTTTGCCATGCTGGGGTGGGCTCCCAGCATGGCACCTGGAAGTGTGTTTGGGGAGGGGGGCCACAGAGTCTAGGGGGGATTGGGCACCCCCGTCAGCCATACAGTGTATGGGGGGGAGCGCATGAGCACGCTGGGGTGGACTCACAGTGTGCACACATGTGTTCATGGGGGGGAAGAACTGTCTATGACAGTTCAGATGCAGTGCCGATGTAGGCAATTTGCATACTGCCGACAGCAGTATGCAAATTGTCTGCGGTGGTGTTTTCCTTAGAACTGTACACCACTGCATCTGAACGGCTGTCATAGACTGCTCAGACATTCATTGGCCAGTGCAGTCACACCTGCGAAAGGGAGCAGGGCATTGGAAGTGAGGGAAGCACACCTATGAAAACTCGTATGGTGGCACTATGTTTCTTGCACGTGTGTACAAGCAAACAGAAAAAGGTAGAGTAAAGGGGAAATAGTCCAACTAGCAACAAAGGGGGGCCAGCTGTTAGATGAAGACAAAGCAGAGTTGTTAAATTCTTCTGCTCAGTCTTCACAATAGAAGATATTGGCAAAGGACCTACACTAAGTAAGACAAAGCAAGATAGTGGAGGGGCAGACACAAGTCCCTTCACAAAAGAGAGGATCTTAGAAGAGCTAAGCAAACTTAAGGTGGATAAAGCCATGGGGCCAGATGGCATCCACCCCAGAATACTAAAAGAGCTCATGGAAGAAATAACTGCACCACTAGCAAAGCTGTTCAATCTATCTCTGGAAAGTGGCAGAGTACCTCAAGAATGGAAAAGGGCAACAGTTGGGCCCTGCACAAAAGTGGAAGTAAGGAAGAGGCAAAAAACTACCACCCGGACAGCCTAGTGGAAAAAATTATGCAGAAATTTCATAACGAAAGAATATCTGACTACACAAAAGAAACTGTAAAACTCCACCCCAAACAGGGATGCGGTCAAAATCGCGTGACCTGAATCGCGCGAGTAAGTATAAGCGTTCAATATCGCGCCTGTAAAGATAGCATATTATCAAAAGCAGCTTACCATAATATAGCGCGATTCATCTGGTTTGATTCCTAGGAGGTAGGACATTGCTCAGTAGTAGCGAGTAAGGGTAAAATAAAGAATCATGATTGGTTAGGGACACAATTCAGTGCTGCCGTCCGTTCCTATTATCTGTCCCCACTGGCTAAACAGTTCCACCAACAAATACAGCAAATGCAGCAATGGTATGTCAATCTTTATTATTGCTCAAATTTAAAATCATTTCATATGTTTCTTAGGCTTGTAACTGGAAATTGGCGATTCACGTAAATATTCCATCCTGGGCGTGAGCTGTATTCTCTGACAATCCCCTGTGATAACGTTTAGCAGTCTCTTGTATTTTTCAAATTTATTTACTGCTGATCCAGCCATGAGCTGTTCAATTTCAGTGCTATTCATGTGTTGTTCAGTTTTAATAAGCTCAAAAATTTCCAAATAGAGGTTGATGTGCGCAATTAGGTCATTAAAATGACGATCAGGCTTCAACAGCATTTGCTGTGCGGGGAAGAGCATCACACCTGATGGGTTAGAATTAAGCCAGATCTTTATACCCGCTTACAAATTACACATGCGTGCTAAACATGACATGCGCGATTAATTCAGCGCTATCACGACCTTGCGCGATGTTGATTGCGCTATAATTGCATGCGCGATTCGGGATGCGCGATTTTGACATTGAACCGCCAAAACAGCATGGCTTCATAGCAGTGCTCTTGTGCCAAACAAACATGATTGATTTCTTTGATTGGGTTACCAAACCAGTGGACCAGGGTGGGGCGGTGGATGTGATGTACTGAGACTTCAGCAAGGCCTTTGACACCATTCCCCACAGGAGACTTGCTAACTAACTAGAACACAGGAGTCAAACACAAAACAGTAAACTAGATTGGAAACTGGCTGCAGAATAGGACCCAGTGAGTTTTGATCAATGAGGCATTATCAAGGGATAGAGGGGTGACCAGTGGTGTCCTCTTCAACATACTCATCAGTGACATCACTGATGAACTGGAGGGGAAGGTTTGCCTGTTTGCAGATGAAAAAAAGCTCTGCAACAGGGTGGATACACTAGAGGAGGCATTAGATAAGGAAGCTGACCTAAGGAGACTGGAAGAATGGTCCAGAAATTGGCAGTTAAAATTTAACACCAAGAAATGTAAGGTAATGTACCTAGGGAAGAAGAAACCAGGAAAAAAGTGCATACTAGAAAGGCATCAGTTAGAGGAGACAAAGATGGAATGGGATAAGGGTGTGTTCATTACCAATGACTTAAAGGTAGGAAGACAACTAAAGAGGAGGTTCTGCTAACGGGAGGCTTCAACATGCCAGATACAGATTGGTCAATACCAGCAGGAACATCCACCAGAACTAAACGCATAATGGATTCCCTGCAGGGGGAGGGTCTCAAACAATTGGTACAACAACCAACAAGAGACAGTGCTATCCTGGAACTAGTACTGACTAACGGGGAAAGGATTACAGATCTCCAGGTAGAGGGTCACCTGGGGGCCAGTGACCATCACATGGTATGGTTCAATTTGGCCACTAGAACTAAATCATCCCATTCCAAGACAAAAATATGGGACTTTAGACGAGCTGACTTTGATAAGATGGCCAACAGAGTTAAGCTAGCCCTGGCAAGACAAAATACAGGTGAGGGGATACAGGCAAAGTGGGCAAGAATTAATGATGCAATACTTGAAGCAACATGCAATTGTGTTAGGGAGAAAAGCAAGAGCAAAAGAAAGAGAAAAACTCTTTGCTTCTCAAAAACAGTAGCAGTAAAGATCAGAGCAAAAGGTTGGCCTTCAGTAAATATAAGAGAATGCAGAGGGACAAAAATGGGGAGGCATACCAAACTTCCCCAAGGGAAGCAGGGAAGACAGTAAGACAGGCAAAGGCACAAACCAAGGAAACACTAGCACGAACATTAAAAGAAGGTGACAAGACTTTCTATAGATACATTAGTAAAAGGAGAAAGTCTAGAAGGGGTATTGCTAAGATCAAAAGGGCTAAGGGGGAGTGTGTGGAGGAGGACCAA
This sequence comes from Neoceratodus forsteri, assembly GCA_016271365.2. Classification (NCBI taxonomy): domain Eukaryota; kingdom Metazoa; phylum Chordata; order Ceratodontiformes; family Ceratodontidae; genus Neoceratodus; species Neoceratodus forsteri. The sequence continues at coordinate 738,042,806 of CM057454.1, forward strand.
GGAAAAGCATCTATCCTAAATAGATACTTCTGCTCAGTATTTACTGAGGAGAAGGTAGGCAGGGCCCACAGCTCAGCACCATGGACACAGGGGATATGGAGGTGTGCACAAGGCCCTGCACAAGAGCTCGCTAAGCTAGGAGGCAGATAGCGCAGTGGTCTAAGGCTCGAGCTGCAAATCTGGTGACATCCAGCAGACCAGACCTGGGTTTGAATCCACAGCTCCACTTGCATACTGTGTGACCCTGAGCAAGTCACTTAACCTCCTTGTGCTCCCAGGTCGCTCCTGTAAAAAACTTTCAGCTTAGTGTGCTATACCTGGTTAAACAACTAAATAAAAAAAAAAAAAACAGGGTGGACAAGGCAATAGGACCTGATGGCATACATCCCAGGGTACTAAAGGAGCTAAGGGTGGAACTAGCAGAGCCATTAGCAGACCTGTTTAGTGAGTCTGTGAGCACAGGAGAGGTTCCAGAAGACTGGAGAAGGGCTCATGTGATCCTGCTCCACAAGAGTGGCAGCAGGGAGAAGGCAGAGAACTACAGACCAGTCAGTCTTACCTCAGTAGTAGGCAAGATTATAGAGGCACTGTTTAAGAAAAGGATAGTGCAACACCTGGAATCCATAGGAGCACTGGATCCAAGACAGCATGGGTTTACAACAGGAAGGTCCTGTCAAACTAATCTCATAGATTTCTTTGACTGGGTAACCAGAGTGGTGGGCCAAGGGAGTGCAGTTGATGTCACCTACCTTGACTTCAGAAAGCTTTTGATACTGTTCCACATAGAAGATTAATTAATAAGTTAAGTAGGCTCAGCGTGGGTCAGAGGTTGGCCACCAGGGTGGCAAACTGGCTGGAGGGCAGAAAACAGAGAGTGGTGGAAAACAGTATACAGTCAGAAGAGATGCAAGTCACAAGTGGGGGCACCTCAAGGATCAGTCCTGGGGCCAGTCCTCTTCAATATCTTCATCAGTGACATTACAGATGGACTGGAGGGTAAGGTTTGCCTGTTTGCAGATGACACCAAGATCTGTAACATAGTAGGTGATCCAGATGGGGTAGGCAGAATGAGAAGAGATCTAGAAAAACTGGCAAAATGATTGGAAGGGTGGCAACTGGGATTTAAAGCAAAGAAGTACAAGATCATGCACATAGGGAAGAGAAACCCTGAAGTTACCTATAGGTTGGGAGGTGAGTTGCTGGCAGTCACAAGGGAAGAAAGAGACTTGGGCATCATCATCACAGATGGCCTGAAATCATCCAAGCAGACCACTAAATCAGTAGGTAAGGCTAGAGGGATTTTGGGGTGTATTAGTAGGGGTATCACAAGTCGTAAGAGGGAGATAATAATCCCTCTTTACAAGACACTGGTTAGGCCCCATCTGGAGTACTGCATGCAGTACTGGAGGCCATAAATGCACAAGAAAGTTAACAAAATTGAGGCAGTCCACAGAAGGGCAACCAACATGGTGCAGGGACTGCATCAGAAAACATACAGTATGAGGACAGATTAACAGAGTTCAGTATGTATACCCTATAACAAAGGAGAGAGAGATGTGACATGATTGATACATTCAAACATCTTAAGGGCATTAACAAGGTGAAAGAGTCTAACATGTTTCAATATAAGGAAAATAGCAGGACAAGAGGACACAGCATGAGATTACAGGGAGGTTGATTAAGGGGTAATGTGAGGAAGTTCTTTTTCACAGAAGGGGTGGTGAATGCACAGAATAGCCTACCTCAGGAAGTGGTAGATATGAATACAGTGCAGGGCTTCAAACAGGCATGTGATAGGCATAATGGAGCGATACAGATGAGTATGAATAGATAGGCCATTGGCAGAGTAAAAGCCTATGGCACATTCATAAGGTAGAAAAAATGAGCAGTCTGGATGGGCTTTGCGGTCCTCATCTGCTGACATTTGTGTTTCTATGTTTCTATAAAACAATGTGAAAAAGCAGCACAGAAGGCAAGTGGTGTCCTCGGATGCATAGGACGGGGTACTAATAGCAGAAAGCAGGAAGTTATCATGCCCCTCTAAAGATTCTTGATGAGGCCACACCTCGAGTACAGTGTCCATTTCTGGAGACCTCACCTAAAAAAAGGATATCGACCATCTGGAGATGGTGCAGAGAAGGGCCACAAAGATGGTGCTGGGGCTGCATCATGAACCATACAAGACAAGACTCAAAGAGTTGAATTTATTCTCTCTGGAACAGAGAAGAAACAGGGGGGATATGATATAAACATTTAAGTACGTCAAAGGAATTAACACAACTCAGAAGGAAAACCTCTTCCAAGAAAACAGGGCAGCACTTACAAGAGGGCACAACTTGCATCTGGTGGGAGGCAAGTTTAAAAGCAACTCTAGAAAGTAATTTTTCACTGAGACAGGGACAGACACATGAAACAGCCTGCTACCAGAAGTGGTGGCATTGAAGACAGTAAAGGCATTCAAACTCGCTTGGGACAGGCAATGTGGGCAACTTAGGAAAAAAATATAATGGGGGGGTAGCCACATTGGGCAGACTAGATGGACCACATGGTCCCCAACTCCCGACACTTTTCTTATGTTCTTATCACAATATGCTTATTTTATATGGTACTAAGTGACAGACACAGCATCAATTTTCTCTCAGTACATATTAACATTGATGCTCACCGTACACCAGTCTTTACTGACTGTCCTGAAATATGGTAATTTATGTTACAGCTGGTGACAGCTGTATTGTGCGGTGACAAAATCAGCATTAATAACAAGACAGAGAATATGTAACGAATTAAAGTATATGCTTTTTCTGTCATTGTCTGCCCTTTTGCACTTTTACTGCAGCACATAAAAGATTATGTAAAATAAACAGCAGCAACATAACCTAATAGAAGCAGCGATATATGCACCTTTGTTTTCACTGTAAAAAAAATATTTCCTTCAAGTGGCTCCCTGTAAAGTGACAGGATCCTCATCTAATGTGAATGACAATGCTTCAGGGCAGTCAATAAATACCAGAGTACTGTGAGAGGATGGTAACAGAAACAGCATTGATGTTAATATGTGCAGAGAGAAAATAAATGCCATTTTTGTCACTGACAATCATGTAAACGTAGTATATTGTGACAGAAACTATATCAGAATAAAATAGTGTATGAGGGAATGTGAGTGACTCTAAAGCCCTTACTTTCTCTATCATTTTAATGTGTTACAGCAGCTCCTAAGATTCTCAAACACACATGAGTTGCTGTAACTGAAATCAGTTGTGCTTTGAAGGCTGGCTTACTGTTAACTAAGTTGACAGAAATAGCAACAAAAACAGTCAGTCTATGTGTTAAAAAATATACTGTTTCTGTCCGTGTGTTTGAAAAATTTCATTCTGAGTTGGTGTGAGTTGCCATTTCTTATTCTGTAGTTCTAAAAGCCATACGAATTTATAGTCATGTGGATTTGTGTGTGCTCATCCACTGACAATAGCTCATGATTGCGAGAGCTCCCTTGCTTGTCCCTAACTACTACATAGGGTCACTGTAGCTATGGGGATGAGTGTGTAAGTCAGCCAAGTTGTGGACCCCACAAAACTATAATGAGTTAAACTCACCTTCTGACTGATTAATTATGAAAAAGAGAAACAATGTATAATAATAAAAAAAAACTCTTTCAGATAAACAACAAATCTTTTTTTGAAATCCAACAAACAAAAAATAACTTTAAACTGACAGTGTCCCAAAACATTTTTTTAGGATGGATAGAAAGACAGACAGCTGGACAGACAGACACACACATACATACACACACACACACACACACACATACATAACAGATAGACAGAAGATAGATAGCTAGATAGAAGAATGAACAAAGGATCACTGGCTCACTGCTTCAACTGAAGCTGGCAGCACAACTCCAGTTGCAACTTCAGTATTTAAGAAAGTCCCCCATTCTCATACAGAGAATGCGGTCAATTACTCCTTTCACTAAGCTGGATACCCTAGATTTTAGAATGCCAGAAAATGTATTTCTGGCTATTTAAAAAAATAAACACCAGAATCTAACTAAACAATTCCTGTTCAGCTAGGTTCAGGTGTTTGTTTTTCAAAATTGCACATTTGTAATGTATTTCCCACGTTTTTTATTTCGGGGAGAAAAAAACAAGATGGCAGCTGTCATTACATGAAATATATTTTTCATGCTGTGAGAAGCAAGTGGTGGGAAACCAAAAACAGTCTTGTGGCATGGAATTTTTCATGTCATATCAGAACATTATCAAATTATAACTTTGATTTTTTTTTACAAAACCTTCAAAGGCACTACCTTGACACAGTACACTTCTACCTTTAAAGTTTCAGATAAAAATCCATCCTGTGTATGTTGTACATAAGAGCAAAACCAAAAACACGTTAAGTATGGGAAAAAAAGGAAAATGACATATGCAGATCTCAGAAAATGTACAAGCTGCCATCACAAAACTTTTTAGAAATTTAGACCTTGCCTACTAGAAAATGCATGCATAATTTCAGCTAATTTTGACATACACTGTGGCCGAACCTATTAAAGTGCAAAGTTAGGGGTTTAACATAGAACCTGCCACTCAAGCCTAACTATACTGGCGCTACGTGCCAGCATAATATTAAAGAGCTAGTGTACTGCCTGGAATTATGAATAATTTTCAGTTGTAGTCAGCTATTACTTCCTATATCTGAAGTACTTTTTATTTATTTTGTTTGCAAATTAGAAGATTTTTCACCTGGTAGTACTGGGCTGATGTGTGGAGCAGCACTGTTTGGAGAAGTTCTATTCCTCCCACTACATCATCAGAAATGTGAACAAACACTTTGAGGCACCACAATCCTTGCAGTCTGAGCAGTGACTTTCACAAGTTACCAATGAAAATGCAGGAAACTGTGACATTACTAGTAACCAAGAAGAGACAGTCTCTGCTGCTTCATGTCAAAGAGAATAATCTGGCAGTGATTATGATTCCTTTTGGTTACTAGTGATGTCACCGTCAGTGTGGTTTCAGTGTTAATATAGTGGGAGAAACAGAGCTGACTTTTTTAGCCTCCAGACATAGTGCTACTCCATATATCACCTTAATATTGTAAGGTGAAAAATCTTCTAATTAGGAAACAGAAAGGAAAAACTACTTGAAATATAAGAAGTGATAGTAGACTACATTTGAAAGTTACAATTAATTCCAGGCAATTTCCAGGCAGTACACTAGCTCTTTGATTGCAAAACAAACTGTGTTAAAGCACCAATTATAGTTCAAGTTAATGCTCCAAAAGTAGGGAAATGTGGTGTTTGTGTTTCCAACCATAATTCCCCACCCCTTCCCCACAAACAGGAAAAGAGCAAGGCCACACAAGCAACCATAGACAGACATCATTAGGAAACACAAACAACATACAGCTGTTTCCAGATCACACAAATGCAGCAGCACAGATGAGCTATATGTGTGGATTTGTATTTGTGGCATGCACATTTTGAGACAAACATAGCCATTTGTGGCTGCAGACAAAAAATCTACAATGCTCCAATCAAAACACAACTTTTGTCTGTAGAACCACAGGGCCCTGCAGCCACACATGCAAATCCATGATACCCAAAATTACAAGAGTGTTTTGTCTGTAGAAGTGCAGGCTTCTATGGGGCCAACCCTTCTGTAGCCACAGGTACTCAAACACATTATAAGACACATACCTCACAACCTCCAAAGCAGCAAATGTGTAGCAGGGACCTTCAAAAATCACAGCAAGGGGCCAAACATCATAGCACCCAATTTTCCACAACGTGTGTAGCAACACGGCATCATGCTACCCGTATGCTAACTCCAGAAGTACAATTATTTGTGCAGTTTGTTGAAAGTAATTGTTCCTAAAATGCATACCACAGTACTGGATACACTTTATTGCCATCTAAATAGTAAACAAAGACAAAAAAATGCAACTATGTAAGTATTTAGTGATTCATTCTTTATTTACACTATCGACAGACAAGAAACTTCCCCATGACATTAAATAAAAAAAAGTATGACACTGACAACTAGACATCTATATAATGTATACTAATACAAACAGTGACCAAGACTGCAAGTTATAGGTTCCAATTAGTGTTTTGCAGACAAATGTTCTTTGTTGCATGTAACAACAGCATTTTTGGCTGCCTCCAAGACCTCTTTTGGGTGCAAAGTCATAAAACAGTCATGCTTCTCATTGATTTTTATTGCAAGTAAGCCATTCAATGTGGCTAAACTCATAGAATGGCATAATTCTGACCTGATCTTTGTAACCATAGTAAAGAGTCGCTCCAATTCTGCATTAGAATGTGGCCAACACAGTAACATTAGCATTAGCTTTCTGAATAAAGATTGCTCTTGATCTTCACGTTTAGACAGAACCAATACTTTGCCCCAGTACTTTAACACATCAGCATTTGTTTCACAGTTTGGTACATCTACATCAGATAACTGATATGCTGAAAATTCATCCCTCAGCTTGCTACTGTCCACATTGCTTGCACACACACACACACACACACACACACACACACACACACACACACACACACACACACACACACGCACACACACACACCAAACTAGCAAGCTAGCTCCACCACAGATTATCCAGACAGTTTTAACTCACAGCTGGGGTTAAATAGTGTGGAAGCAATTTTTAGCAGATTGTTTTGCAATGGGAACTTCTGTATTATTTTTGTCAGAACAGATTTATAGAATTTTACTGCTTTCCCACATATATTATGTTCTATGACTGTGCCCAAAAGCATGTCCTCATACTCTCTAAAATAGTCTTCTACTTCTGGCCCCATTTGTATTTCATCTGCTGGGAGAATATTTTCAGTGTTCTCCAACAGACGGACATCATTAGTTTTAATAAGGGCTACTGCAACCTCAGCTTGCAGCAGTCTGCCAGCATAACGTTGGACCACCTTAGTGGTATCCTCATGCAAGGTCATAAGTTGGCTCTGCCTGCTTTGCAACTTCATGTTGAATTGGTATAGAGGCTCTAGGCCATGCTTTATAAACAGAAAAGCAAGTTTTACTTCATGACTTTGAAGTCTGTCACAAATGAGTTGTACCTTGATGGTACGAATCTCACACGATAAAAAGTAGGACAGTAAAGCAGGCCACATGTCTAGCAGGTGCTTTACAACTTTGCAGAGACTTAACCAATGAGTGGGGACATGTTTTATAATTTTCAGTGGTTTTAATGTTTGCTGTCTTTGAGTACTTATGGAAAAGTGGCAGTAAATATCAGATATAAGTTCCTCTATGGGTGACGCTAGAGCTTTTACACCAGACTTGCTGGCCAAGTCTGCCAAGTGGCACAGACAACCAATGTTAACAATGATTGGCTTATCTTTCTTTAACCTGGATACCACAGAATTGTTCTTCCCTATCATTGAGACTGCATTGTCTGAGGAAAATGCAACCAGATTGGCTGGTGGAATGTCGAATCATTTTAAAACATCCATCAGAGAATTATACATTACCTCTCCAGTGCCTGAAGTGCATTCTGGCATACTAAGGAATTTTACAACATTACTTCCCATGGCTTCATCAAAATGGCCCAGTAAAATAACTAAAACTTTTTCTCAACCCGTATCTGTGCTTTGGTCCATGTAAACACAAAATGGGACTGCCCAATACATGGATGCAACATCTTACTGATATTTTTCCCAAGCACATCCCTTGCAATGCAGGATGTCTTGGTTGCCCCATGACATTTCCCTGACCACTTCTGGCTGTAAGCAGTACTTTTTCATATATTTCAAAATGTGGTCTGCTGCAACAAATGACAAGTTATGTTCTGCCACCATCTAAATAAAGGCAACTTCAGCTTCAGTGACTTTATTGCTGGCCTGTGCTACGAAGAATTCCGTCACCTTCTTCCCACTGGCATGTTTTGTGTTCTGAATATGTTTTGATGTGGTGTGGTGTTTCAGGATATCCGAACACCCTACATGATGAACAGTGAAGTCACATATACAGGTAGGTTGGTCCCAGTTTCCTGTCTTGAACCCAATTAAAGGACATTTTCCAACTGCTCTGGAATGAGCCATATCGTCTATTCTTTTTCTCTGGTGTTTGAGCCCCTGTGCTTTCATTGTCCATGTCATCAAAATGATCACGTTGCATTTTTGGACTAAGTAGCAAATAACAAAAAGGAATTAGATCATGGCAATAATCACAGGCTGTGTCAGGCCAGCCAAGGTAAAACAAAATACTCAAACTTGACAAACAAACACAAAACACAGTGGAAAATGATCTCCTCTTGAAGACAAAAGATAGGCAAAATCAGTCTTAAAAGTGCACTTCCAAGTTCCAGGGTTAGATTTTAACATTGTTTTACTAGCCCAAAACCTTGTAAATTGTCCATGGCTAGTGCAACTAGCCCTCTACTTGTCAGCCTTGACTAATGCAGGTTTTCATGGTGCATGGCTGTTAATGAAGTTAAACATGCCCCTACTTCAGCAGGCTCTAGTCATTGTGCTAATCTCTCTGTGTTAGAGTGTTCCAGATGGTCTGGCGTGATTAACACCTCCGTAAGGGCTACAGTTATCTGACACTTCAAGAAAGGCATCCCACAAAAGGCTCAATGTGAGTCATTATCACTCCACTGTTAGAACATTCAGCTAGTGTCCAGTGTGTGATCAAGGATAGATAGAAGCTGTTAAACCATTGTCTTTTGAGGGCATATGCCTTAGTCACCTGAACAAACTGACACAACAACGAGCTTTGGAGAAGTGGCCATAGCCATGTGTTTATTAATAACACCAATTATCCATATATACATTCACTTCAGCGTGATGTGTGCAGCTAGGTAGCCTTGGAAGGAATTTAGCTCACCATGGAGCATTAGATCATTGATGGTTGACCCTCCTTCACAGGGGAGAGCCACCTTACCATCAACCAGGACCCCACGAGGGCAACAATCTCCAGGGCATGAGAGATGGCTCTATGACTGGCTGTGGCTAGCTCCTCCTCCGTCAAAGGATCAGCCATGCCACGGGACACTGCCAGAAGAGTGTGCCCTCTGGACTCCATCCATCAGGCCCGTCCTCCTGTCAGCCTCAAGGAGATCTGGCTGGTCAAGAAACATGATTCCCTGTTACCCCCTCCCACAGCATTCCAAGACTACCAAACTGCCACTTACAAAGGTTCATGACTCTGACACCTACCTATCTGCTCCCTAGCCTACTCTACCAGGAATGACTCCCACCTTGTTGGAGAAGGCAAAAACCCAGGGGAAAAAAAACAGAAAATTCCTTCTCGACCCCAAGGTGATTCTCCCTTAGTCTGACAGCAAGTTTTCTATACCCCCAACATTCACTTCTGCTTTTACGAGGGTGAGATTTGTGTGGGATGTGACTTGGGAGAAGGAGGAATGAGGAAGAATGCCTCCTGTGCAGCCCTTCTTAAGGGCTTAGCTCCTCCCTGTCCCTGGCCACAAGCTCCCTCCCTCCTGAGAACCCTACCCCCAGCTCCTTCTGGGTGTTCCTACCTGGGTCCCTATTTTTTGTCCAGGTGTCCGAGACCATGCCCCCAGACAAAGCCCCACCTGCTGCGATACCTTGCAGGCTTCTCCATTGTCTTTTGAGGGCATATGTCTTATTCACCTGAAAAAACTGACACAACAACAAGCTTTGGAGAAATGGCCACAGCCATATGTTTATTAATAACACCAATTATCCATATATACATTTGTTTCAGCATGATGTGCACAGCTAGGTAACCTTGGAAGGAATCTAGCTCACCATGGAGCACTAGATCATTGACAGTTGACCCTCCCAGGGGAGGGCTGCCTTAGCATCAACCAGGATCCCACAAGGGCAGAAAACTCCGGGGCATGAGAGATGGCTCTATGACCAGCTGTGGCTAGCTCCTCCCCCGCCAGAGGATCAGCCATGCTGTGGGACACTGCCCGAAGAGGGTGCCCTCCGGACTCCATCCGTCAGGCCCATCCTCCTGTCAGCCTCAGGGAGATTGGCTGGTCAAGACACATGATCCCCTGTTACCCCTTCCCACAGTGATCCAAAACTACCAAGCCACCACAAGGTGAGTTCTCACCAACTCACCCCCCACAAGCACCTCACGCTAATACTCTCACCACTACCCAATGTATGTCATTCAAAAATGGGTCTAATCCTTCCTCTGATAGATATACACCATCCCTACTATACAGATCAGGCTTTTTCACAGGCACTCCCAGGTGCATTGCTATGGACCCCCCCATGGAGTCCATAATTGGTTTCATGGCCACGTTCTGCAGCTGGCGCACCTTCTCTATTGCCCTAATGTTCTGGGCGTGCCACCACTGCTGCCACTGCACCATATTGGACCCAATTATATGTACCTGGGGCCACCATTGCTTCACTCTTGCCAGGTGCTGTCTGACCCTCTTTTTTAGCTCTCTCGTATGTATAACCCCTAGATCATTTCCTCCAAATGAAAGACTAAAACACTAGGCTGCAACCTCTCCTGGGATTTTGCTTGCAGTGTTGCATTAACTCATTCCATCGCATCCTACGCCATCCCAACCATTGCACCTCTGTCCTCTCGGATGCCAGGAACAGGATATCTCCTCCGGGATACTGTCTCACCTTGAGGGCCACCAAATGGATGTCTGAGTGGCCACAAATCCAGATCTGCTCTGCTCGGGCCTCAACACCTGTCCAAACAAAGCAAGAGAGAGTTTTAACATGTGTGGTCTTATGTATCTTTCAAAAGCCTGTGTCTTCTATCTACCCAATGTCTGTATTGTCCTGTCTGATAAGCCCTCCACCCTGGCATGCGATGCTGTGCCAGTCCTAAAGGAATGCACGTTGTAATTTTCTGCCGGGATGCCCTGCTGTCGCAAGGTCTTCTGCAACACATGCCTAAACTGGTACACTGTTAGGGAGCAACCACCCCCATGACAGAAGAAGGCCCTCCCCCTCCATAGCCTGGCACTGAGTTATATAATCCTGTACCCATGCTCCCATGTCCCACTGGAGCCCATGGGGTGCCACTAGTCAGCACTACCGCCCATGGGCAAGCTGGTCTATCTTGCTCTTTCAGATGTGAACAAAGACTCCAGATGTTGTGACCTCCACGTCAGCCTCTGCCAGCACTAATGGTCTCCCAGTAGCCTTGCTGGGCTGCATGAGCTCTGACACCTGGAATGCCCCACAAAATGCTACTAAGTACGCTGTCCAGCACAGTCTTGTCTCATCAGGGGATGAGCATACCTTAGGCAGCTCATCCCAGATCTGCTTGAATATGGTGGGGCTGACAGGGCGTCTGCTGTCCGTACCCCTCGGGGCTGCCTGCACCCAACCTCTCAGCATCTTCCGGAAGGAAAAATGCCCTTCTGGAGTCAGAGAAGCCCCTAGCTTTCTGGAACCAGGCAATGCCAGCCACGTGTTGTTCGACTGCTGCCGGGTAGCCTCCGTACGTTTTTTCATCAGTACTCACACAGCTGTGCCACTGGGATCAGCCATGTTGCTGCCCACCCTCATGCATATTGCACTTCCAGAAAACAGTTAACACCCCCTCTGGTACGCTATTCATGTCCTAGGTGCTAGGGCATTCTCAATCAACTGCCAAGCCTCTGGGTTATGAACTCCCATAGGAATGGCAGGACTTCCCTGAGCTGTCAGTCTGCCGCTGGTGCCAATTCTCAGAACCTCTGCCACTGTAAATGAGAAAGAGCGTCAGTGATGCCATTTTCAATACCTGGTACATGCACTGCCCTAAATGTAATATTCAACATCAGACACTTGAGGACAAACACCCGCATGAGGTTGCCCATTGGGCCCTTGCCCTCAACTGTTTGTTTATTGCATACACCACTCTGGTGTTTTCAGACCTGAATGTGATGTGCTTGTCCCTCAGCACCCCCCAGATCATCAATGCCACAACAATGGGGAAGAATTCCATCACTATTATCTGCCTCATAATGCCTTGTCTGATCCACTCTGGGGGCCACTGCCCTGCACACCATTTACCTTGCAAGTAAGCCCCAAAGCCCAGGTGCTCCAAGGCATTTGTGAAGAGTTCCAATTCCTCACTGAACACTGGAACCAGCCACATCGATACCCCATTGAAGCACTGCAGAAATCTCTGCCAAATGCCTAGGTCCTCCTGCATTGCCACTGTCACCTGGATTCTATGGTGTGGTTTTGTACAGCCCTCCCCAATGCCCACCATGTGCCTCATGAATGTCCTACCCATGGGCATTACCTGGTAGGTGAAATTGAGGTTGCCCACAAGTTGGTGGAGCTCCCATAATGTAACTTTACATGCCCTCATTATAGAGTCCAACTGGGTGTGCAAGGCCACCAGCTTGTCTTGGGGGAGCCGGAATACTTGCTCACACATGTCAGTCTTGATCACCAGGAAGGAAGCCTTGTGCATGGACCCTCCATCTTGTCCTGGGTCAGTGGTACACCCAGCTCAGTGCAGACCTTGTGGAATGTTGCCATGATATGTGCACACTGCCCTGAGCCGACCCGCCCTACAAACAGAAAGTCATCCAAATAGTGTACCATGTGGTCAACTTTGGCTTTCTGTGCCATGGCCCAGTGCAGAAATGTGGTGGATTGCTCAAAAACCACACATGCCACTGTCCACCCCATGGGCATGCAGTTGTCCATGTAGTAGTACCCACCAAATTTCATGCCCAGTAGCTCCCTATCTGTTGGGTACACCAACAAATGTTGGAATGCTGATTCTATATCAGCCTTCCCCAGCAGTGCCTCTCAGCCCACCCATCACACCACCTCCACTCCCCTGTCGAACAACATGTTATAAACTGCAGTGTCAACTGGGTCAATGTAGACATTGACTGAATCCCCTTCTGGGTATGACAGGTGGTTTATCATTCTGAATTCACCTGGCACCTTTTTGGGGACTAGGCCAATGGGAGACACCCTGAAGCGTGAGCAAGGGGGGAGGTGAAGGGGCTGCTGATCCGACCCACCGCCAGCTCCTTCTATAGTTTGCCCCACATGACCTCTGGACACTCCTTGGTAGAATGCAGGTTGTCAGCCTCGTACGCCCTCCTTGGGCCTTGGTAAGATATACGAAACCCCTCCCTGAATCCTTCTGCCAAAGAGCGAGCGGCCACCCTGTCTGGGTAGTTGACTGACTACCCCTCAGTATTTCTGGCCTTGACCGGTGTTGGCAGCCTTTGTCCCTCCCTTCTGAAAGGGACGAAAATTGTTGGTCTTCCCTGCCCCTGCCTCTGTTGCTTTCCTACACTGTTCAAGCGAGTGTGGTTTCCCGCATGCCATGCACTTGTGCTTGTATCTACAACACTCGGTCTTGCATGATCCATGGTTGTAGCTGAAACAACACCCTTTCCCACTCCCCCTTTCCCCCATTACCCCCTTGCAAGCCTTTCTTTGGTGATGGGGGGGCACCTCACTGGAAAACCGCTGTCTGTATGTTGAACCCCTCCCCCCAGGTCGATCATCCACAGCAGCTGTAGGTCCAAGACCACCCAAGACTGTGCTGTGTCCATCTGTTTTCTCCTCTGATACTTCTCATCATATTTTAACCACCCCCCACCTGACTTACTAGCCTTCATTGTCATTATCCTATTAAAGTAGACCCACAGCCCATCAGCTTTCCCCTGGTTGCCCTGGGTGAAGATCTCTGCATAAATTGTGAAGCCTGTGGCCTAGCTCTCCCACATCCGCTGCACAGTTGCTTTGCACTTCTGTTCGACCCTGTCATCCCCATCCTTGTCCTTTTTGTCCTTCTCTGGCTCTTTAGGCCAATTCAAAAGAGCAAAGATGTCAACATATTCTCCATTGATTATTTGCTGCCTCACCTTGTCCAGCAAGTGTGACCCAATGGGTTCTTCTAGGGATAGGAAGCTCATTACCCCTTGCTGCCCTGGTGTTGGTTGTGGCAGCGATGCCACTCCAGCTCCAGCCTCCCCGATCTGTTGCAGCTGGGGCCGCCTGGACCACTCCCAGCTGAGCCCTATTCTGTTCTGCCAGTAATTCCAACAGCTGGTCAAGCTTCTGCTCCAACCCTGATTGGCCCAGGTTGCCTGCCAGAGGCTGTGTGCTAGGCTATCCCAACCCCTGGTGTATCACTGAGGCCACACCTCTGAGCCTTGCCGCTGGCTGGCTGACCCAACCACTGAGGACTACCAGCTGTGGGACCCAAGACCTGCTACTCCCAGGTGGGTAGCTCTCTTGTGGCAGGAGAGGCTGACCATGCCCCAATTGCTTGGGACTTCACAAGCTCGCCTCCGGCGGTGATGGCTGGACATGTGGAAGGCCCGCTGGCATGCCCAAGCTTATGGGAGCCAATGTCACCATTTCTGTCCCTTGCCCCAGCAGCACCTTTTCCATAGCATCCCACTCTCTGCCCCATTTCTGCTGATGGCCCCTGTTCCTTTTGGGGGTGCTCCCACTCCTAAGCAGAGCCCTCAGCTCATCAGCTGACAGCTGGTCTAACTCAGGCATACCCATTACTTGGTCTGCTGCCACTGCTCCCTGATCGGCCCTCTTCCTTTGTGTTTTTTTTGGAGGAGGAGGAGGAGGAGGATGCACCAGCGTTTCATCTGGAATGGGCATCAGCTTCTCTGGCTCTTGCCCTTACATACCTGGCACCCCAGCCAGACTCACAGGTTCAGCCAGCAGGGTCGGCAATGCCAATGTTACCAGCTGCTTCCCCAGTTTGGCCTCTTCTGGGTTCTTGGGTTCCGGCAGGGGCAGTAGCCCTGAAGGACCTGCACACTTCCTTCACCCTGCTCCCTGAACAGCACCTCCCACCATGCCTTACCCTTGCCCCGGACGAGGGTGGCCAGCTGCTGTTCCAGGTCCCTGCTCATCTTCGCAATATGCTGCTTGTACCCTGTAATCAAAACAAAATCACAACACCTGTCTTCTTGCTGGAGCTTAAGCATCTCCTGCTGCACCCAACATGGGTCATTGACCATGGGACATTTTAATACCTTTGCTCATTTAATAACTTTTTTTTTCAGGAGAGACCGCTATACCTGTTCACCTGGCAACCTAAGAGCCCCATAATGAAGTTACTTGATCAGGCCCATGCATTATGCCAGAAAGGGCAGTGGGATTCAAACCAGGGTCTCCCAAGTTTTGCATTGTAGCATCTAAATACTGTCTTCTACTGGCTTCCCGTGCCCCTTACCTTGCTTCCAAGGAAATGACCCCCGGTTGCACTCCCCAGTGGATCTGGGCTGTATTAGTCCCATATACAGACAGCATCCATGTGTCTCATAGCAACACCCAGAAAGCCATTTCTCCCACTTATCGCCTTTACTGGGGTACCACTGTCTAGCTCATGTACCACATGAGGCCTCCAATGGCCCCTCAGTTCGACACTTTCTTTATTCCCCTTGTATTTTCCCCTTCAATTTATTTATGTATTTATTTATTCCTTCTTTTTGTTTTGTTTTGTTATTTGCGTCTGCGTGCAGCTATTCCCCCCACCAGCAGCCATTGCTGTATTGCACATGCGTGGGGCCCTCTCACCCTTGTGCATGCATGCACTATCTTGCCATTGGCCCTGAAGTGAGAGAAGTCTCACCGGTACAGCCAAAGGATACGTGGCCTCAATCCATCTTTGAGGGGCTTGCTTACTTTTTAAAAGAAAGCCCACATATGCTGACCCACCGGGAGCCCTTTGTAGGTGACAGGATGGCGATGTTGAATGATCTTCCACCTGCTGGCCATCTCGGGCCACCGGACATGCTTGCTCCCATCTCAACATCCCCCACTACCCTATCCCAAGAAGAGAGAGTGCTCCAAGGGCTGTGGGGAGCCTGGCCTATGATGGAGGGCCAGCCAAGAGCATCCTGTCTCCTGAACTGCCACCCCGCACTGGACCACTGCCGCAACCCAGGTAAGCTCTCACTTTCAAGCAGTTATTCCTCAGCCATTGAGCTGTTACCTGCCCAGGATTGCTGCTGCATTGCTCCAGGCAGAGGGGCACTATCACATGGGTGAGAAGGCTGCAAAACCCCTGCTTGGGAGGGATCAGGAACTAAGCAAATGGTACCCTTGGGCACAATACCATCCTTGGTGCCACTTGTTTTCCCATGTGACCTAGAAGCACAGGGAAGGAAGCTTGCTTTTTTTTTTTTAAACACCATACCCTCCCCCCAACGAAGCGGCCTGGAAGCCCACTCCAAATTTTCCCACTCCCCCAGCTCACTTGGAGGTTCCTGAATCCTGGGAGTTGAGCCTCAGCATAGCCATGTGGCCCAGGACCTGCCAGGCCCCCCTCCAGGAACAGCAACATCCGATGAAAAACAAATTACACCCTTTGAATCCCCCACAGGGGAGCACCCTTGGTGAAGTTCAAGTTCCGGTGCTACCAGGTAGCACAGGTGATTTAGAGAAGCCACTGTACTCATCCTCTTAACCCCACCGCAGGCCATGAGGCCTACAGACCCAGTCCTTACCGCTGTCTCAGGCCTTGGATGCTGCCCAGTTCTTCCCTCGGGTCATGCAGCCTCATGGACAAGCCATCAGGGAACCCTTCAAACAAATTCCCCCAGAGTCACCTTGCATCCCTTACCAGAGCTACTTGACTTGCTCAGAGCACCAAACACCATCTGGGGGTAGTACACCACCTAGCCATGTGGCCACCAGACCAAGCCAGTCCCTTACCCAGATCACCAAAAATCACTCAAAACCAACCACTGGGTGGTTAGGCTTCCCTGCTAAATCCTACCTTACACATGCCCGAGCAGCCTAGCTATACCACTACCAACCAATTGTTACCACCGTCTTAATACAGCAAAAAACTACCATTCCTATCTCAGGCCATGTGGCTGAAGGCCCCAAACCAAACCTTACCTCTGATTCAGGTGGTGTGTGTGCTGATCCTGTTATCCTTCTTCTGCATGCGACTGAGACAAGGAGAAATGAGGAAGAATTCTTCCTGTGCAGCCCCTCTTAAAGGCTTAGCTCCTCCCTGTCCCTGGCCCCAAGCTCCCTCCCCCCTGGGAACCCTATCCCCCAGCCCCTTCTTGGCGGTCCTACCTGGGTCCCTTTTGTTTGTCCAGGTGTCCCAAGCCATGCCCCCAGACAAAGTCCTGCCTGCTGCAATACCTTGCAGGCTCCTCCATTACCTTCCAGTTTGCTGAAAGTTTCTGGCAATTTGTCCCATGTTGTTAAGACCAGTGCCCCTCATTTTTCTACATTTGAGTGTCTGTATCAAACATTTCAAAACTATGCAGGGTCTTCTCTGCAGCTGATGTGTTTTATCCCAGCCTCACCATAGCTGCTCCTTTCCCCTCTAAATCTCTCAACTCTGTACTTTCCATGGGCACCACTGCAGACTAGACTCTGAAATGATTATCCACAGGCCTAGAGCTGCCATAGCTTACTGGCAATGGCAAGTGTAGGAGTCTCCAGCTCTTTTAAATGAACCATGCCAGCCAACGCCAATGCCATCCTTACAATCCCAGTCCCACCCAGCAGGACCTTTCATAAAGTAGCCAGTGAAGAATCAAGACTACTGTGTAGAAGAATAAAGCAATCCAGCCCCAATGAGCAACTGGTAACAAAGTAATAGTGCATGCTGCCTTAAACATAAAATGATAAATAATAAAATCACTCTTGCTGTAAGTGCCCATAAGGTCAAACAGTCAGCATTATTCATGGTGGTGGTGGGGGTTCACTAAGACTGAAAATGGGAAACAGTCACCAGCTGTAGCAGTTTTCATATTTAAAGATTCACATCTGCATAACTAGAGAATGACCGCCACACTTTAATTGGAACATTTCTGCTAAAATGTCATCATAAAATGCGCATTATTAGACCTAGTACTAGAAACTACAAATTCAGTGCCTGGAGTTCAAAGCATTAACACAAAAATTCAAGAAATATCACCATGACACAAATCTGAGTTCCCATGCAGAATTTTTTCCACTATCAACCCACCATCAACTCACATGTGATAATGTGCATTTTAGAAATTTTTTGCACAACTGTTCCATTGCCAACATAGTTTAAATTAGTACCGTGTAAGGTGTGGCAATTGTCTGGCTTTCTCCAAGTATGCACTATGCAGATGTGACTGTTTAAATATGAAAACTGCTCCTCCGCTACTGGTACTGCATTATTTGCCACAGACAGTGAACTGCAGAACAACACTCTAAATGCTGCATTTATAATATATTGCTTGTGCAGTTTTAGTCACCAGACACACACAACTTGTATGACTCAATTACAAAGAAAATAATTAGAGGGAGAGAGGATGCTGGGAAGGCAGAGCAGAGCTAGAAGCCTAGAAAATTATGAACTCAATCATTTATAATGCTGCATTTCTGATATACTGTGTGCAACTTTAGTCACACACACACACACACACACTCGCACACGCGCATGCAAATGAGGCAATATTAGTGCCTTAGCCATGCTGTTACAGTACCAGATCACAATATTTAACAGCAACAGTATTTATGGGTAAACTACTCTACACATTATAAACAGATAATGCATGCACAATAATAGTTGTACTCAAGGATAGATGGACAGGGAGATGCAGTGGGCTACTTGCAAATAACAATGCATTGTAATTGACCCTAGGTCATTATTTATGTCCCCTTTAGTCACTGCCTTTTTACTTTTTTGTGACTATGCATTACTGCAGCATTCTGATTTACCATACCCAACCCCTATGCCTGTATCTCTCTCTCTCTTTCTCTCACACACACACCACAGTATGCATGCAATGCATTATCACCACCCTCATTTTATCCTGCACAGTAAATAATGTATGAATTAAACATCTGAACCTTTTTGTTTTATTCTGTGGCTTAGCATTGTTTTCATAGGTGTGCAGCCCTCTCATTTTGCCATTATGCATCTTACAGTTTATTTATTCATTTTTTTATTTTAGTCTTAGGTAAATGGGTAAGGCCCACTAGGCACAAGTGCCTGTTTTCAGGGGCAACCTGGGAGTACTGGGCGGTTAAGTGACTTGTTCAGAGTCACACAGTATGCAAGAGGAGGTTATGAGAATCAAACCACCAGGTCTGGTCTGCTGCATGTACCAAGCTCATTCACAGCTTGTTCTGCTAACCTCTAGGCTATACTGCCGGCCCAAAATGTAAAATGCAATCTGCCCTTTTTGTGCCCCCCATTTTTTTCTATTAAATTATCGCTTACTAGCAATGTTCACACAAAATACTTATAATAAATTATTTGTTGTGGGACCAGTCTGACTCCTTAATGTGTAGTGGGACCAGTCTAGCCCATTAATGTGATGTTTAAAAGGGACCCCCCCCACATACACACACACACACACACACACACACACACCATTCTTATTCCCTTCCCCATTACACCCACTCATCTTTTTCCATCCTCCCTACTGTCTATAGCAGCATACTGCTCCAGCTTCAATCCCTTAATAAGTTCCTTGCCCCACATGAACATATACAGTACTATAGCACCACGTTATTTTGTAATGCTCTCCTGAACCCTTGGCCTTAAACTCAAGAATAGACTAATAGAAACATAGAAACATAGAATTTGACGGCAGATAAGGACCGCTTGGCCCACCCAGTCTGCCCATTTCCCTACCTACTGGATAAGCTGCAGATCCTAGTTAACTAGCAGCCTACTTCTTCCTACCCCCATCCCCTAGAATTGCCTTATGACTGTCCCATGCATGCTTGAATTCCACCACTGTTTTGACTCCACAACCTCCTCCAGAAGGCCGTTCCATGCATCCACAACCCTCTCTGTGAAAAAATACTTCCTTAAATTACCTCTGAGCTGCCCCCCATCTTCAAATTGTGCCCCTTGTTCTTGCACACTCTTTTTTGAAAGATGCTACCCTCTTGGACTTTGTTGATTCCCTTGAGATACTTGAAAGTTTCTATCATGTCCCCCTCTCCTCCTTTCCTCGAGGCTATACATATTAAGCTCCTTTAGTCTCTCTTCATATGTCTTCCAGTGCAGACCCTGTACCATTTTAGTTGCCCTCCTCTGGACAGCTTCCATCCTGTCTATGTCTTTGCGAAAACTGGGACTCCAGAACTGCACGCAGTACTCCAGATGGGGTCTGACCAGCTGTCTGTACAGAGGGATAATAACTTCCTGTTTTCTACTTGTGATGCCTACTGGTGATCCAACCCAAATAAAGCTACAAACACTACTCTCATCTATGGGCCCAGTTTACCCCACTACACATTTGAAGGACACTCTCTGCTGCTATCCTCATATTTGTAAAAACATTAACACTATTCCCCATACAGTCTGCTGCTATTCTGGTCTCATTATGTCCCCAGACTCCCCACAGTACAGTACATCTTCTCATCTTCACTCAAAAAATCACAACCATAGTCCACCTACTGAAAAGGTTCAGGTTCAGGTCATTAAGGAAGGTTCAGGAGTGCAGAATACACTGGTCACAGGCAGCCTCTCTTAAGTCATCTCTCCTCCGGCAGTACAAGCGGTTGGTCTGAAAAGATTGCTGCTGGCTGCTGCTGCTTAGCTAGTGCTCTTTTGGTTTAGTTTTTGAATAAACTAAAGTGAATTACAGTTATTAGCTAGCAGCAGTAGCAGGCAGTCATTAACAGTGGTGGCATCAGCAGCAGGGATCAGTGGCGAGAAACAGGTCACGGGCAACTCACAGGTCACTCATGGGTTTCTCTGACTTGATCAGCTGGCTGTCTCTGGAAAGTAGTGGGACATGGCTGAAATTTCTCCCCAGGGCTATCCTCAGCTAAGGCAGTGGTGGCGCTCTCTCTCTGGCAAGCTGGCTCAGTGCAGGGAATTGGCTGTAGAAACTTACCCATTGCTCTGAAAGTGGTCCTCGGCTGTGTAGTTCCAGAGCACAGGGAGGGTCCTTTTTATGTCCCAGCTACTAACCTGAGAGGGGACAGAAAAGTTCAGGTACTGGTGGACAGAGGTGAGATTTAAAGAATGGACTGAGTGGAGCCCTGTGATTGGCTATAAGCACATCACAGTGATGTCGGCATGCATTACTGTGTGCAGTACAAGGGGAAACAAAGCCAGATGGCCTAGTGGAATGAACCGGGGACCAAGTGACTCAGGAAAATAGGGCAGCAGACAGCGAGGGACACAAAATCAGAGCTATAGCAGTCCAGAGCGGAGCAGCAGAGCGAAGCTCAAAATGGAGCATGGATGAGGAGCTTGAGGGGTATGGTAAGACATATACACACTTCTGGCTGCAGAAGTGCAAACCCCAAGGGGCCTACACTTCTGCAGTCAATGGTGTAAAACATACATACTGAGCTTTAGCTGCAGGAGCACAGACTCCACAAAATACAGGACAGAACTGACTCCTGTGTGTGGAAGAACAGACTCCTGCAGTGCAAGCACTTCTGGTAATGCATATATAGATCCATGATACCCAAATTACAACACTACTTTTGTCTGCAGAAGTGCAGGCCCCTGTGGGTCTAGTACTTCTGCAGCCACAGGCGTAAGATATAGAAATTGATGTCTGTCTACAGATGTGCAGGCTCCTGTGGGGCCTGCGTTTCTGCTTCTGCATATAGACATCCATGATACCCAAATTGCAACACTGCTTCCATCTGCAGAAGTGCAGACCCCTGCAGGGCCTGAACCTCTGCAGCCACAGGTATTATGCACACTGTAAGACATTTACACACACACACACACACACACACACACATGCATGCACACATGCACACACATACACACACACACACACACACACACACACATATTTCTGGCTACAGAAGTACAGCCCCCTGTGGGACCTGCACTTTTGCAGCCACAGGTACAAATCCACAAAGGTAGCACATCAGTGCTACTGCATTTGCATCATCTGGAAACAGTTGTATATTGTTTGTCTCATCTGATGATGACCATCTTTGGTTGCTTGTGTGGTCTAGTCCTTTTGTTGCTTAGGGGGTTGGGAGCTAGGGTTGGAAACCCTAATGCCACATTTCCTTACTGTTATGCCATTAACTTGAACCCTAACTGGTGCATTAACACAGTTTTGTAATGAATTTATTTTTGAGACAGTGGAATTGTAGCCTACAGTAATTCACACAGGTTTCTATGGGGCCTGTGTGAACACCCTGCAACAAGGAAAAAGTCCAGCCACATTTAAATGAGACCCAAGAATTCCATTTTTGGTGTGCACAAAATGTTTTAATGTTTCAAATTTCAGTGCCACACTTTAGTGTTGCACTTGAGTGTGCAATACAAAAGCTATTTTGATTCTACCACATGAACATGGTTGCTAGAATGTACAGTACACAGCACAGTACAGTACAGTGTTCAGAGTGAGCTGTCAATCAATGAGTGCGTACTCTACACAGTACACACACAGTGACAATTCAGTCACTGGCTGGCCATGGTGGTGAGAGGAAGGCTATGCCAGTCACCAGCTTGGGATGGATGGCAGCAGGGTGATGGGTACCATCTGCTGGGTGGGGGTTCGCTAGACCACCAGGAACAGACTGCATCAACATTTTCATTTACATGCAGATCGGGGCTGGAGGAGTGCTAGATCACCAGGGACTTATTAATGTAATGATAAGGGGATTATGGTGGAGGGAGGCACTAGATCACCAGAGAATGATTTTATAAACATTTTAATTTACAAGAAGATCAGGGCTGTGGGATCCACTAGATCACCATGGAATGGTTAATATAATAATATGGGGCTTCGGAGGGTCTGCTAGACCACCAGAGTCAGATAGATACTGTATAATAATATAGGGATTGGGGCTTGGGGGATCTGCTAGGCCACCAGTGATGATCTAGAGTGGTGTATGGCTGTCCCACAGCTTGAGTCAAACCCTCTGGATGCGCCATCTGTTAGGTGCATGGCCACATTTGCTGCAAGCTGTGGGACTTTGCCGCCGGGACCCTGCCTGATAGAGACTCAAGTACATGGTCCCAGGCACACTGGGCTTTGATGCAAGCTGCCTTTTGCCACTGCTTGTATCAATCTAAGTGCCTTTTGAGAATCAAGCTATGTATAGGCATGGTCATACCCCTATAGTTAGGGTTCACCCTTTGTCTATGTTAAACTCAAACATTTGCACTTCAATAACTTCACAACTGGTAAAGCGTTTCACATGACATTTTGCATGCACCATCAGGGACCAAAGGTCTTCTAATGTGGCAAGTTTCATTCCAGTAGGATGTGTAGGTGTGGAGATATGGATTGTCACCAAAAAGTGAAAATTGATGTTTTTGGTGAAATTCTTTGTCACACTTTTGCGTAAAAATGGTGTGAAATTTTGGTCTGAAACTTTTACTGTTTATACATCTTGGGTCACAGATGTGGCTTTAAAGGTTTGGTGAAAAAATATTAATTAAGTCCAAAGTTATTAATTTTAAAGATTCCCATTATTTCCTATGGGACCAACTAGATGTTCCTCTCAAAAAAAGATTCTCAGATGGCCCTGTGCTCCCACAGGGAAACAAGGATACAATTACAATCTCTCAAAAATTATGGATGGATAGCCCTGCGCTTCCAAAAGCAAAAAAGGCTACGATTATACTGTATCAAAAAGTAAGGAAATTCTTGGCAAAAAGCTTCATTGATGCATCAATTAAGGTTACAGTGACAAAAGTTTGGAAAAGTAGTATTAGGGTTTCCAACCCTAACACCCCACCCCCACCCTGCATGTAGTAACAGGCATGAGGAGTGTGCCTTGGAGTTTTCAGCCCTAACGCTCACCCCATTCTCCTATACTGTACCCATCCCAGCTTATTTACTCATGGAATGGGGTGAGAGTTAGGGCTGACAACCCCAAGGCACATCCCCCTATGCCTGTTGCTGTGTGAAGGGTGTGGGTGGAGTGTTAGAGTTGGAAACCCTAACACCACATTTCCAAACCTATCTGATGCATTAACAAAGTTTTTGCCAAGAATGTACAGTATCTATCTATGACGCTGTGTGTGTGTGGAGATATATATATAGATATATACCTATATATATATATATATATATATATATATATATGGTGCAGTCATGCCCCTATTGTTAGGGTTCCACAGTCACTTCCATGGTAAACCCCACATTTTTTACTTTAATAACTTTGCAACCATTTGACCAATTCACATGAAATTTGGCATGTGCTGTCAGGAAGCAAAGATCTCTTGATGTGGTAGGTTTTATTCTGGCTAGATGTGCGGGTGCAGCGATGTGGAGTGCAAGTGCCACAAAATGTGAAAATTACCATTTTTGTGTAAATTATTTGTCATGCCGTTTCTCAGAAATGGCTTGGGGGTTTGGTCTGAAATTTTTAGGGTATATCAGGCTTGAGTCATAAATGTGCCTTTTGATACTGTGGTGAAAAAATATTAATCCATTCAAAAGTTATTAAAATGTAAATTTTCCCATTCTTTCCTATGGGAAAAATTAGATGTGCCATGTGAAAGAGGATTTTTCAATTGCGAAAGTGGTATTCTCTTTTACAGATGCAGAATTCTCTTTCATGCTGCCACCGTCTTGTTTTCAGTTAGCAAGGCAAAGAAACATAATTATTTTAAAACATAATGGCAGTTGGTGAACACCAACAGCTGTGTTTACCTAATCGGGGCCCAATGAATCGATTCTGGGGTCACTTTTCTTCCAATCTGTTTAGAAATGTGTTTATTTTTAGCAAGAGATTTCTTTAGCTGCAAATTACAGAAATGTGTTTGAGCAAAACAAGGGGCTTGTGCCTCAAATTGCGGGACAAGGATTCCATGTTTCACGAAATACCATTCTTTTCCCTCAAGTTGCGAAACACATTTTTTCTATATTCCTTTCTTTTTTTACGTCATAGCAAGTAAAGGCTTTGGACTTTTGAGCTGATATTTTCAGGATAATAGGGCTCTACTCACAGATGTGCCTTTTGCTGCTTTGGTGAAAATATATTACTTTGTGCTAGAAGTTTGCAGCTTTACATTGTGCTAGTTAAGCTGAATGTAAGTTGCAATTTCAGAGGAAATTGTGGTGCATGTCCTTACTTTAGTGCCTCCCCCATCAGTATATGTAACCCCCCCTCCCTGATGTCATTTAGTTTTAATATTAATTTTTCTGATGGTTTAGTAGCCCTCCTTCCCCAGTCCCTGATATTACTATTAGTTTTAATTATTTATATTTCCTGGTAGTCTAGTGTCCCTCCCTCCCCGATCTCCGATGTACATTTGTGTATTTTTGTTGGTGGTTAGTGGCATCCCTCCACCCTCCTATGTTCTTAGTATGCCGAAAATAATAAAACTGTATCTCAATGTCTTTTTTAAAAATGTTTAAAGTGTAAATAAAAGTCCATCAAACCCCAATATTACTATTAGTTTTAATTATTTATATTTCCTGGTGGTCTAGTGGCCCTCCCACCCCAATCCCTGATGCACATTTGTGCATTTTCATTGGTGGTTAGTGACATCCCCTCACCCTCCCATATTCTTAGTATACTGAAAATAAGAAAACTGTCCCTCAATGTCTTTTTTAAATTTTTAAACTGTAAACAAAAAAACCTGTCCATTGCCGACCACCCCCAACCCGAACAACCACTGTGCACCCACCTCCCACACACCCCTTGACACCCCCACACACTTTCACTTATCTGATGAGGTCCCAGGTTTGAGACCCACTCTCCCAATCAAAGACACATCTTGCTGCTGGAACCAACATCTGTAATATGAAAAACTAAGGTAAATGCTGTTCAATGTATTTCAATTGAAGTTTTAACTTTATGCATAACTTTGAAATTTTTTGAGACTTTGACCCCAAAATTTTTAACATGGCCTTTTGGGGACCCCACCTCATGCAAAATAGGACTGTTGTTATGCAAGTCTCCCTGGAAAGGTGATTTTTTGGTTGATTGGTGAAATCACCTTTCTGTTGGGGTTTGTGTAATGATAGTCATATTGTTCATGAGGTGGGGTAATAAGAAGGCTATGCTGAACATCTGAGTCAAAATTATTAAAATCGGCAGAGTTATGACTATTCATTGCAATTTTGCTACATATGCTCATAACATTGGGAATTTTAAAATATTTTAACCCAAAATTTTCAACATAGCCTTCTTATTACTCCACCTCATGTATGTCACAGCAGACATTTTTCAAATCCTGGCCAAAATGTGTTTTCATACCTGTGTTGTGGAATGGCATTGTGGCTGTGCAGAGTTATGTTTTGGCATGGATTTGAAACATTTCGGCACTAGGTACATGAGGTGGGGGCAATACCATGGCTATGCTGACAATTTGGTCACTGTTGTCCTATAAATGGAAGCACAAGGCCGGAGGGCCCTGTGCTTCCACAACTATATTACATGTGTATATATATATATACATATATATATATATATATATATATATAATGGTAGCATGGTAGTGCTACCATAGTTAGGGTTGAGGAGCCATTTCTATGTTAAACCCCAAAACTTTTCACCTTAATAACTTTGCAACCATTTGACAGATTTGGCTGAAATTTGGAATACACAATCAAGAACCATAGGCCTTGGGATCTGCCAAGTTTTGTACCAGTCGGATACACAGCTGCGGAGTTATTAAGTGTGATTTGCTTGCGCATTCACGTTTTTCTGGAATTTTACGATTGACATACAGGTTGCCTGGTTTGCGGGCAGCCCAAAATCTTCAGGGAATGTGTGGCCAGGATCCCTGATGTGCCTTTTGAAGATTTGGTGAAAAAATATTAAACAGTTCAAAAGTTATTCAAAAAACAATTTCCCATTATAAGTCAATGGGAAAAGTTAACAAAAAGTTCAACACTTTCGCAAATGCATTTTTACTTTCGCAAATGGGCCTGTTACTTTTGCAAATCGGCCATTTTGTTTTCAGTTGGTGATTATAAAAATGCTTGGCATTTAAATTTGGGACCCTCAAGCAACCTAAATCTTTTTGTATTCACCTAGTCTGACCCTGAGGATGCTAGCCATGTCTTTATTTTGGGGTAAAACACCCCAGAAATAGGTTTTTCAGATTTCTGGAAAAAGTACTTTTGCAAAGTACTTTCATGCTCTTGAAAGTGTTGCAAATGTTTGCGAAAGCTTTCGCAAATTGCGACAGTAATTTTCTAGTCTGTGGGAAAATGACAGCAATTCTTTGTCACTGCACTGCAAAAGAACGGTTGGGAGTTTTGGGCTGAAATTTGGAGGGAATGCAGCCGACATCTCACAGATGTGCCTTTCAGTGTTGTATTGAAAAAATATTACATGGCAGCAAAGATACAGCACTCCAAATTTGATGGTTTTTCCCATAGGATAACATTACGGTGCCCGATGCGTTACAGAAATCCTTTGGCACCCTGCTGCAAAATAACGGTTTGGTCTTTTTTCCTGAAATTTGAAGGGAAGACAGCCAACAGCCCACAGATGTGCCTTTCAGTGGTTTGGTGAAAAAATATTACAGGAGCAACGTTATGGTGCACTGAACTTCTTTTTCCCATGAGAATAACATTCTGACGTTAGCGCGCCTTTCAGGCCCGTATCTGGGAAACGGTGCAAGATACGGACTTTTCGTCGAAAAATCCTTAGCCCCCTAATGAGTTTTGTACTTTTTGGGGGCTAAGTACAAAACTAGCCAGGACAGTCATAAATCATACGACTTTTAAATTTTTTTTCTACGTTGTACGGTTCCTGAGATATAACCTATTTAGTATTCCAAGTCCTCATTTTCTGCTCCGATACCCATTATTATGCATACATTCTTTGTACTCACTGTCTTTCTCTATTCAGCTTTTGGGGAAAACCAGCCTGTGCGCTTAAATTACTGTTACCATTGCCCTTTCTGCTTGTGGTTCCATGCCCGTTTCACTTACCGTTGACGTCTACGCCGCCACGTGCGTCATCCTTTGCACTTGCGTTTCTGTTATTTTTTGCCATTTGTGTCTACCGTACTGTTTCTCTTTCTGTTTCACTTTGCGTCACCATGCCCATTGACATTTACATTTGCAGGCACCATGTTACTATGTGACAAGACATCACGTGGCACACCGTTCCCATCTATGCCACTGTGTTCGTTACCCTTTCTGTTCTTATTTGCCCTTGTGTTACCTTGTGCGCCACTGTTAGTACTTCTGTTTGCATTGCTGTTCCTGTTACTATGCCACAAGACATCATGTGGTGGGAGTGCGGGGTCCTTTGGGCCCCGCGCTCTTGCTGCTGCATTACGTGCTGGGAACGCGGGGCCCTATGTGCGTTATCCTTTGCGTTTTCATTTGCACTTGCGTTTCTGTTATTTTTTGCCATTTGTGTCTACAGTGCTGTTTCTCTTTCTGTTTCACTTTGTGTCACCATGCCCATTGACATTTCCGTTTGCAGGCACCATGTTACTATGTGACAACACATCACGTGGCAGACTGTTCCTGTCTATGCCACCATGTGCATTGCCCTTTCTGTTGTCATTTGCACTTGCATTACCATGTGCACCACTGTTAGCGCTTCTGTTTGCGTTGTTCTTCCTGTTACTATGCCACAAGACATCATGTGGCTGGAACCTCGCACTCCCACCACCGCATTACATTCACTATTTCTCGTTATCATTCTCAAAAAGAAGGGAAATTAGAGGCAAAAAACTTTGTTTAATGCATTAGTTAGGGTTGTTCCACAGCGACAAAGTGAGGAAATTCGCTGTTAGGGTTGAAAACCCTAACTCCGAATTCAACCCCCCAGCACCACACACACAGACACACACACACACACACACACATATGCAAGTATGGGGGAGGACCAAGTCAATACAACCAATGACAGACATCCAGCAGCAGGTGACAGAAATAACAAACAATTGTCTAAATGTACTACGAGACATCCCCACCCACCTGACCAGGTACTGCATGCTTAGTGGAGATCAACAACAAAACTGAGGCCATGTACACCAAACGTACACATCCCTGATTGCAGCTGCACAGAATGTACCACACTTAGTAGTTGCATGGCCTTACCTACCGATGCCCCACACCACACCACAACTGGTACTGTGCCGTTAGTCAATATAAATGCTGAAGGTGCATGATGACAGTTGTAGAAAGGTTTTAACACTTGTGAGTATACATTAATTAAGAGAAGCACATAAATTAACTACAAGACACTAGCATGCTCAAGATAAAAGTAGTGTTACATTTAGTATGTGATTTACATAGTAGTACATTTACTGCAACGGTTTACTCAAGATAGAGAGGCTGATGTAAACGTATGGAAAAACATTGCCTGTTCAACGCTATGAAATTCATACTGCCACTATCAGATGCATTCTTACTGATGAAGGTGTACTGCTGATGTACATACATAGACCTTCAGTGTGTTTCAATACTAAAGATGCAGTAAGTATTCTTTGTAAGAAACAGTGTAATTGCATGGATCAGGCCAAGCAACTTCTAAATATCATAGCACTACTGAGCCAACAATGACGTACCTGTATTGGAGATGTATATAGGATAGATTTTCCTGTAGGCACTTACTGAGTATGTTGTACCTGATAAAGACAATCTCATTGCATCTGTGATGACTAACTTGTTCAAATAGTAATACATTTACTATTGTTGTAATGAGTGATCTATGCCACTTATGGACATAGTGTAATTTTTTTTAACAGTTGTTTCATACTCAGGCTGTATGCCTAGTGTTTGGGTTGCCACACTTCTGTCACTGATGCTATCAAAGTGATAACTATGTTGGATGTGGTACAACAGGAATCAAGTAGGTATGGTGTGATATAAACAGAATGTCTTTTAGTATTGATTTAACTCACAATGGGGTAAGTGTACTAGGACAGCAGGGGTTATTCTCTATCCTTACTCGGTCAGTTATAATCACACTAAGGTTTGGTGGACTGTAATGATCAAGTTACACTGTTCATCTTCATGAGTTCATATTCACAGCCATTCTCCAGTAACTAGACAGTGTATGGTGTAACTGGGTGGGGACACTGTGTTGCAAAGCTGCTGCAGTGCCTAGCAGAGGGACAGTATCTACTTATAAAGACAATTAAGCAATAAGGCATGACCAACAGTTATGTTAAATGGTCTGTTAATCACCCTGTAGGGGTTTAATGTTGAATGAGGCATAGCCGAGTAGCCACATGTCGCTAGACAGTGAAAAACTGACCATTAACATAATATCTGGGAGTGGCTTATTGCTATCATAAAACTGTTTTTTAAACAACATTAAACCATGTTCATCATATGGTTAAGCTCTACATGTATGTTAATAAAAACTAAACATAAGGCTGTTACAATGTTTACAGTCAATTGAAAGCTGCATTTCTCAAACCCTTGTTATAATCAGAGATATTATACCTGTACAACTCCTTGGTTTTGCTGAACTCTGTTGCTCAGGTGGCCCACCATGTGGTGTGGTCTGGTGTGGGGCATCGGTAGGTAAGGCCATGCAACTACTAAGTGTGGTATGTTGTGTGCAGCTGCAATCAGGGATGTGTACGTTTGGTGTACATGGCCTCAGTTTTGCTGTTGATCTCCACTGAGCATGCAGTACCTGGTCAGGTGGGTGGGGATGTCTCGTAGGACATTTAGACAATTGTTTGTTATTTCTGTCATCTGTTGCTGGATGTCTGTCATTGGTCGTGTTGACTTGGTCCTCCCCCATACTTGCATGTGTGTGTGTGTGTGTGTGTGTGTGTGTGTCTGTGTGTGTGTCTGTGTGTGTGTGGTGCTGGGGGGGTGAATTCAGAGTTAGGGTTTTCAACCCTAACAGCGAATTTCCTCACTTTTGTCACTGTGGAGCAACCCTAACTAATGTATTAAACAGAGTTTTTTGCCTCTAATATATATATCATGGTAGCACGGTAGTGCTACCATAGTTAGGGTTGAGGAGCCATGTCTATGTTAAACCCCAAAACTTTGCACCTTAATAACTTTGCAACCATTTGACAGATTTGCTTGAAATTTGGAATACATGATCAAGAACCATAGGCCTTGGGATCTGCCAAGTTTTGTACCAGTCGGATATCTGACTGCGGAGTTGTCGCATGATCTGTGGGCACGCTACGCTTTCAAATTCTACAGTCGCGCGCCTACAGGTCATATGGTTTCTGTGACCGGACCAAAATCTTCAGGGAACATGCAGCCAGGGTTCCTGATGTGCCTTTTGAAGATTTCGTGAAAAAATATTAAACGGTTCAAAAGTTATTCAAAAAACAGTTTCCCATTATAAGTCAATGGGAAAAGTTAACAAAAAGTTCGACAGTGTCGCAAATGTATTTTTACTTTCGCAAATGGGCCTGTTACTTTCGCAAATCGGACATTTTGTTTTCAGTTGGTGATCATAGAAATGGTTGGCATTTAAATTTTCGACCCTCTAGCAACCTAATTCTTTTTGTATTCACCTAGTCGGACCCTGAGGATGCTTGCCATGTCTTTATCTTGTGGTAAAACACCCCAGAAATATGTTTTTCAAATTTCTGGAAAAAGTACTTCATAAATTACTTTGGTGCTCACGAAAGTGTCAAACTTACTGCAGCTTTTATAGAAATGCGACAGTAGTTTTCCATCTGTGGGAAAGTGACAGCGATTCTTTGGCACTGCGCTGCAAAAGAACTGTTGGGAGTTTTGGGCTGAAATTTGGAGGGAACGGAGCTGACATCTCACAGATGTGCCTTTCAGTGTTGAATTGAAAAATTATTACACGGCAGCAAAGTTACAGCACTCCAAAGTTGACATTTTTTCCCATAGGATAACATTACGGCGCCCGACGCATTACAGAAATCCTTTGGCACCCTGCTGCAAAATAACGGTTTGGTCTTTTTTCCTGAAATTTGGAGGGAAAACAGCCAACAGCCCACAGATGTGCCTTTCAGTGGTTTGGTGAAAAAATCTTACATGGCGGTAAAGTTATGGCACTCCAAAGTTGACCATTTTTCCCATAGGATAACATTACGGCGCCCGACGCATTACAGAAATCCTTTGGATCCCTGCTGCAAAATAACGGTTTGGTCTTTTTTCCTGAAATTTGGAGGGAAGACAGCCAACAGCCCACAGATGTGCCTTTCAGTGGTTTGGTGAAAAAACATTACAGGGAGGCAAAGTTATGGTGCTCCAAACTTTTCTTTTTCCCATAGGATAACATTCACGGTGTTCGCGGCGCCTTTCCAGGGCCGGTATCTCAGAAGCGGTGTGAGATACGGACTTTTCGTCGGAAAATTCTAAAGGGCTAAGTATCAAATTAGCCAGGACAGTTGTAAATAATATGACTTTAAAATTTTTTTTATCGTCATCGGTTCCTGAGATATAATGTATTTAGTATTCCAAGTCCTCATTTTCTCATGCCGATACTCATTATTATGCATACATTATTTGTACTCACTGTCTTTCTCTATGCAAGTTTTGGGAAAACCAGCCTGTGTGCTTACATTACTGTTACTGTTGCCCTTTCCGCTTGCAGTTCCGTACCCGTTTCACTTACCATTGATCTATAGCACCATGTGCGTTATGCTTTGCGTTTTCATTTGCGCTTGCATTTCTGTTACTTTTTTGCCGTTTCTGTCTACAGTACTGTTTATCTTTCTGTTTCACTTTACGTTACCATGCCCATTGACATTTCTGTTTGCAGGCACCATGTTACTATGTGACAACACATCACGTGGCAGACCATTCCTGTCTACACCACCATGTGCGTTACCCTTTCTGTTCTCATTTACGCTTGTGTTACCATGTGCACCACTGTTAGCATTTCTGTTTGCGTTGCTGTCCCTGTTAGTATGCCACAAGACATCATGTGGCGGGGCCCGCCGCTCCCGCCGCTGCATTACATTCACTATTTCTCGTTATCATTCTCAAAGAAAGAAGTTAGAGGCAAAAAATCGTTTAATGCATTAGTTAGGGTTGTTCACAGCAACAAAAGTGAGGAAATTAGCTGTTAGGGTTGAAAAACCCTTGAACCCCGCCCACCCCCAACCGATATTGGGTGTGCATTGGGATCATGGGTCCTAACTCTCACCCCATTCTCCTATACTTCTGCTGCTTTACACATGTCATGGGGTGAGAGTTGGGCTGACAATCTCAATGCGCTCCAATGCCAGGGATGGTGAAGAAGGGTCAAGGGGTTTCAACCAATGAATTTCCTCACTTGTCTCCTGTGGAACAACCCTAACTAATGCATTAAACATAGTTTTTTGCCTCTAATATATATATATATATATTATGGTAGCACGGTTAAACCCAAAATTTTGCACCTTAATAACTTTGCAACCATTTGACAGATTTGCCTGACATTTGGAATACACGATCAAGAGCCATACGCCTTGGGATCTGCCAAGTTTTGTACCAGTCAGATACACGGCTGTGGAGTTATTAAGCGTGATCTGCTAATGCGTTTATGCTTTTTCTGGAATTCTACGGTCGCACCTACAGGTCACACGGTTTGCATGACCGGCCTGAAATCTTCAGGGAACGTGCGGCAGGGGTCCCTGATGTGTCTTACAAAGATTTCGTGAAAAAATATTAAACTGTTCAAAAGTTATGGCAGTCTGAACTTCTGTTTTTTTTCCCATAGGATAACATTACGGCGTTCACCGTGCCTTTGAGGGCCCGTATCTCGAAAATGGTGCGAGATACAGAGTTTTTGTCAAAAAATTATAGCCCTACATATAAAACTAGCCAGGAAAGTTTTAATACATATGACTTTTACATTTATTTTCTATATCGTACCGTTAGTGAGATAGAAGCAATTTACTATTACAACTACTGATTTTTGTGTTCCGAGAGTCATTATTTTGCATACATTCTTTTTACTCACTGTCTTTCTCTATACAGATTTTGGGGAAAACCAGCCTGTGTTACATTACTCTTACCATTACCGTTTCTGCTTGCGGTTCCGTATCCGTTTCACTTACCGTTCACGTTTACGCCACCATGTGCGTTACCCTTTGCGTTTTCATTTGCGGTTGCATTTCCATTGTTTTTAACATTTCTGTCTACAGTACTGTTCCTCTTTCTGTTTCGCTTTGTGTCACCATGCGCATTATGATTTGCGTTTGCAGGCACAATGTTACAATGTGACAAGACATCAGCCCCGCGCTCCCGCCGCTGCATTCCATTCACTATTTATCATTATCATTCTCAAAAAGAAGGGAAATTAGAGGCAAAAAACTCCATTTAAAGCATCAGTTAGGTTGTTCCACAGCGACAAAAGTGAGGAAATTCGATGTTAGGGTTGAAACCCCCTTTGCACCCCTCCAGCCCCCTAACTGGAATTGGGGTGTGCATTGGGGTCATCGGTCCTAACTGTCACCCCATTCTCCTATTCCTCAGCTTCTTTCCACATGTGATGGGGTGACACTTCGGGCCTATGACCCCAATGCGACCTTATTCCAGTTGGGGGGGTGGGCTGAGGGGTGCAAGGGGTTTCTAAACTCCTAACATCGAATTTCTCACTTTTGTCACAGTGGAACAACCCTAACTGATGCATTAAATGAGTTTTTGCCTCTATTATATATATATATATATATATATATATATATATATATATATATATGCATCTATGGAGGGATGGGAGTGCAGGGCCCTCCAGACTCTCATAAAGTAAGGAAATCAGTTGCAAAAGACTCTGTTGATCCATCAGTTAGGGTTAAAGCAACAAACACAGGGAAATGTAGCATTAGGGTTTCCAACCCTAACACCTCACACCCACCCTCCATGCATAAACAGGCACCAGGGTTGTGTCTTGGGGTCTTCAGCCCTAACACTCACCCCATTCTCCTATACTGTACACATCTTAGCTTATTTACTTATAGAATGGGGGTAAGTGTTAAGTCTAATGACCCAAAGGCACCCCCATGCTTTTTAGTGCATGGAGTTAGAAGTGGGGTATTAGGGTTGAAAACCCTATTACAACATTTACCTACTTTTGTCACTTTAACCCAAACTAATGCATTATTGGATTTTTTTGAACATATACAGTATATATATATATATATATATATATATATATATATATGTAATACAGGGTTCCATGTCATAATGATGATAGTTATAGCTAGCGTACATTGCCGAAAAACCAAAATGGCAATGTAAACTTCCAGCAAAGACATGCAAGCAAAAATAATTTTTTTTTATGTGGTGGTCTGCTCCCCCTGCATCCCCCTTACTAAAGATTCTTAGCTCCAAGGGATTGCATGTCTGGGAGGGGGAGAAACTTGAAAAATAAATACTCCTGCCAGCAAAACACAAAATACTGTGTGCCTTCCCAGCCCCGAACCCTGCACTCTCCCCATTGTAGCCAGCTACCCTTACCACCACACCACATGGCCAGCTCAGCAGCCTCTCACCACACTACCTCCCACATACTTTCCATCCTGCTCCATTCCCCCACCTGTTCTTCCAGTCACCTTGTTGTTTGCCCCTTGCTACCCTTTCAGGGTAGCTCACATGACGAGCTCTGAAATTGATTTGCTCATATTCAAGTTGCACAATTTTAATCACTGTTTTGACAGGTTACCATTATACAGATGCAGGAGGTAGGTTCAGTAAGCACCTTTATGTTAATCCTGGATATTTGTAACTTAAAAATTCTGCTCCATTTTAAACTGATTTGCCCACATTTGGTAGGCATGTAGACTGGACCAGGTTCTCTGGATCTTTAAAATGTTGTGTCAATTGGTTAATGGGGGGCAAAGTTACTTGGGTGCAAAAATGCTACAATTCATGCAAATTAAGACTATTTTGCTCACATTGAGCTATGTTGTTTTAAACCAGAAACTTACAGGTTTGATACAGTCTCACCCAGGGTACATGCTTGCACATATCTGAAGTTTAATAACTATATAGGTTTTAAAATATCAGTTAAAAACTGTCCCATTTTCTGAGCATGCTCAGTTAAAAAATTGAACATTCTAAGGATGGCTGGATTTTTGTGTTAGTGAAAACCGGGGAAAAAAATATGCTTTTGTTATTTGAAAATCACTTTTGAATGTTTTCACTAATGAACATTTTCACTAACTTGAGAATCACTTTCATTAGAATCTCTTATGTGATGCCACAGTGAAACCTATGGAAGTGAAAAATTCAGTAGTGAAAAATATGAAAGTGAAAATAATGTTACTGAAAACAACTATATAATTTTGAAACTTAAGACTTACAAAAGTCTGAATGTTGGCTATCTGTGGGCTATATGCTTCTGTGCAACTATAGATGCAGATTAGCAGGGCCTTCTGGGCCCTATGGCAAGGGAAGAGTTCATGTGGCTGCAGTACAGCTACAGATGAAGATGTGAAGGGCTCCAAAACAAAAATCCAAGGGGCTGATCATGGGGCTACACTTCCATGTGACTACAGATGAAGACTAGCAGTGCCATCCGTGACCTGTGCTAAGGGAAGAGTCCGTCTGGGCCCTGAGACTCCGTGCAGCTATAGATACAGACACACGGGGCCCGATGGATCCTATGCCAAGAGAAGCATTCCCTTCAGTATATAGTTACTTGCTTTTTTCCACTAACATACTTTTCAATAGTTTCACTTTTGTAGTTTCACTTTCGAACATTTTTACTTTTGTGAGAACCACTTTCATAATGTGGTAATGAAACATATAAAAGTGAAAAATTTTGTAGTGAAAAATATGAAAGTGAAAATGCTGTTACTCAAAAGTAAGTTAGTGGAAAAAAAAAAGTAACCATAGAAGAAGATTCTTCTCTCAGCACAGGGCCCTGATGCCCCTATGTATCTGCATCAATTGCTCCACCGAGGTGCAGGGCCCAGAATTCCTCATACTTCAAAAGTCAGATGGTCTTTTCCTTGGTATGGTGCATAAATGGCCCTGCTCATCTGCATCTGTAGTAACATGGAAGTGTGGGGCCCAGATAGTCCTGTATATCTGCAGTTCCACAGAAAACCACATGGATTCTTGTCTTAGGACACGGCTTATCTGCATGTGTAGCTGCACCACAGGCAGAGAGACTCTTCCCTTGGCACAGGGCCTTTCGGTAGCACTCCTAGCATGTTAGGGCCCTGGATATCTGCATCTGTTCATGCAGTTCTCAAACATTTTATTTATTTATTAGCTTGTGGTAACCGGGTAAGTGCACTAGGCAACAATCCTGCCTATTTTCAGGCATGACCCGGGACAGTACAACATGAAGAACACAGCAGTGACAAACAATCAGCTACATAGTGATGAAGAACTGTTCACACAATTACAATGGCGGCTGTAGCCACAGAGGATAATACACCACAAGGATCACAGCAACAGTAGTGAATTAATTCCAGTATACAATTTTTACAGAAACGTATGGTAGACAAGTCATCAGGCCTAATTGTGGGATAAACAGGCAGGAGGCACACTTAAGAATTATATAGAATACAAGGTACCCAAGTATTAGGTCTAGCTGTGGGAAAACAGTCTGGTAGAGACACTTTAACAAATGGCATGTAAGAAATGATGAGCAAGGCCGCAGAGTGTTGGACAAAAATAGAGACAGAGCAGAAGTTAAGTGCAGTCGCAGTTACCAAGAGCAATGAGGTGGGAAAATAGTGCATGCTTAAATGTAAGGTGAGATGAGGAGTTCTTAACATGTACGGGGAGAGAATTCCAAAACCTCAGAGCAAAGTAGGAGAAGGCTTCCTCACCCATTTTCATGGAGCAAGGCTGAACAGAGAGCAAGGGGGAGGATGAGGACCTAAGGGATTGAGAGTGAGAGACCGGAGAAAGCATGTCCCCCAGTGAGGAGGGACAAGGAGATCTGGTTAAGGAATCAACAAAACACCTTAGAGTATATGCATGAAGGGCATTGGGAGACAGCCAGTTTAAGGCAGAATAGAGTAGACAGTGATGGGTTGGCGAGAAGCTGAAAGGGCAAATCTACAGATATTGTTGTAGGATGTATCCCATTTGAGAAGAACCCCTGCATTAGCCTGAGAGAGAACTGGGAGGGCATATAGCAGTTGTGGGAGTAAAACACCTCTCGCAACTGAGATCCTGGCTGCTGGAGTGAGTGAGCAACGCACTTTGTAGGCTGCACCAGTTTTGGCATTAACCGAGTGACACACCTCATTAACATGCACAGAAAAGTCAAGTACCGGGTCCAGCGTATCCCAAGATACTTGAAGGATAGCATGCTGGAGATAGCAGTCCCATCACAGCAGCTCACCAGGAGCTTAGGGGACTCAGTGGGCACCTTTCTGGAGGACACAAAGAGCATAGCTTAGTTTACGTTAGGACTTGATAGTTGGATGAGAACCAGGATTATAGGGAAGGAAATGCTGCAGAAATATGTAGCTTGATGTCAACAATAGACTTGGAAACTGAGTAAAGCACCAGGTCACCTGCATACATGATAATATTACAGTGAGGAGAAGGAGTAGGGATGTCAGTAATGAAGTGGAAAAAGAGTTGGGGCCCTAAGATTGAACCCTGAGGAACACCACAGGTAATCAGGGTGGGGAAGGAGAGAGACTTACAGAAGGAGACAGCCTGTGAATGATTTTCTAGGTAGCTGCCAAACCAGGGAAGGGTAGAGTCAGAGGCCCCAAGTGAATGCAGCTTGACTGGTAGCAGGAGGTGATCTACCATGTCAAATGCTTTAGAGAGGTCAATTAATACCACCCCCATAAGTAGTCCATTGTCCATGTTGCCTTAACATCACTGGTAAACTGTGTAAGAGCAGTAGTTGTGCTGTGACCAGCCCTAAAGCCATGTTGTACCTGGGTTTGAAGGTTAAAGTTGATAAGGTACACAGAAACCTGATGATGAACTAGCTTCTCTAGCAACATACTGAGTGTGGAGAGAAGTGAAAAGGGCCTGTAGTTTGACAAGATTTTGACATTCCCTTTCTTAAACACTGGGATGGTTCTGGCAACTTTCCAGACCAGGGGGATGTAGGCAGAGCAGATGAAGAAGTTGAAAAGCCTGGTTACTGATACAACAAGACAAGAGACAAATTGCCTTAGTATTCTAGGGTGAATACCATCAGGGCCTGAGCCACCATTAGGAGGAATAGACTTTAGTAGCATTTTTTATTTCTTGACATGTTACTGGAGATAGCACAAGGTCAGGAGGAACAGTAACTAGCAGGGATCAGGGCACCTGGGAAGTGACGGGAGAAGAAGGGGAGGAGATGGGAAGTGTGGAAAATTGGGAGTTAAAGGCATTTGCAATGGTGAGAGGGTTATTGCAGTGTGTGTCGTTTATTAGTATTTTATTCTGAGTCGTGGGTTTGTTGCTCCCTAGGATTTCCCTAATTTGGGACCAGTAGCATTTGAGGTTGGAGGCAGAGGAACTGAGAAGGTTATGGTAGTACAAACTCTTAGCCGAGAAAATCTCCCTTTTACAGGTACAGTATTACGTAAGGACCTGTAGGCCTCAAAGTCAGCTAGAAGGGAAGAGGAATTCCAGACTGTCCAGAGTTTATCCCTATGTTTTAGCAGCTGTAGTAGGGGGCATTTAAGCTGTTTGGTGACTTTACCTTTTACCCTGCGTGTGTTGACTGGGATATGAAGGTTCTGAAGAGAGAGTAGGGTTTTATTGAAATATCCAGCTGCGATATTAATGTCATTGGTTAGGTAAAGGGGGGACCAGTCAGCCATGTTTAGATCATGCTGAAACACAGCTGGGTTGAGTTTAGAGATGTTGGAGAAAGATAAGACTTTAGATGGGTGGGGGGGAGATGTCCCAAACACAGTGAACCGGGCAGTGGTCACTAATGGAGTGAGGTAGAACTACAGCAGAGGGGAAGTTCTCCTTCCTTTTTGTCAGGATCCAGTCGATGAGGGTGGATCAGGATCCATGATGGGAGATCCTGGTGGGGGCCTGGATAAGCTGAGTTACATTTGCCTTGTTAGTAATGGAAGACAGCAGAGCGGAATTAGGCCCAGCCCAGTCCTGGATAAAATCTCCCATGCAAATGACTTAATTTTTCCCAGACACAAAGGGCACAAGTTTAATGA
The DNA here is from genome assembly GCA_016271365.2 of Neoceratodus forsteri. Lineage (NCBI taxonomy): Eukaryota > Metazoa > Chordata > Ceratodontiformes > Ceratodontidae > Neoceratodus > Neoceratodus forsteri. The sequence goes on from CM057454.1 coordinate 738,082,663, forward strand.
ATTCTTCCAGTCCCAGCCTAGAGTTTCTAGGAGGTATGTACACGCAGAAGATGTGGATTTTTTAATGCCACCAAGTAGTAAGAGTGAGTGAAGCATCTCACAATTTACCAGAGGGGGACCTTGAATGATAGTCACATTGAGATGAGACTTGAAGTACAGAACAAGGCCCCCCCTCTTTTAGTGTTAGAGCAGTCAGCCCGAAGCATATTATACTCTGGCATAGAGCACAGGGGGTCAGCAGTAGAGGGTTTCACCCAGGTTTCAGCCAGGGCCAGAATGTCAGGGTTATTAGAACTAACTCAGGGAGATTAGCAGTAATGGTCCTAATGTTTAGGTGAGCAAAGGAGAAACAGGATGATTGAGGCCAGCAGTTAGAGGGTTGAGACTGGGAGGTGGGTGTAGCAATAGCGGGACCAGGATCAGTCTCAATATTATCCACCAGGACTAGGGATAGGGTAATTATCTAGAGAGAGGCAATCAAGACAGCATGGAAGTCACACCCAGGAGAAATAGCGTACCTACGCAAGACATTCCTAAGTAATAACTGAAGGTGTTTATAATTAAGCCCCGACATAGGTGAATGATTAGGAGAGGGGTCAGAGTGTAAGTTGGAGAAGCAGAAGTTGTCAGAACAGTAAAACAGGCAAGTAGAGGCATTCTCAGTAGGACCGGTTAAAACTACTAGAAAAAACATAGTGCCTAGTAATGGCAGGAGGGGGTAGATAGTCCTAGAATATATGATGATAGAGGAGTAGGAGGACGTGGTTAGGTAGGGAGGAGAGAACAGAACAGAGAGAGGAAAAGAGAGGGAGAGGATGGAGAGCAAAATAGGCTGGAGGGATAATAACAAGGGATCAGGGAAATAATGGAGGAATGAAGTAAGAGGCAGGGAAACTGAGCAAAAGTAAAAACAACAAAACAGTAAAAGTAGGTAGAAAGACAAGCTACTGAGGCAGAGGGAAACTAGGAGAAGTAAAATCCCCCCACAGGAGAGGTAGGCAAGGAGAAGCACTGGGAAACCAACTGAAACTTAGATCATCCAGAAGTTTTAGATGACCTCTAGTGGGGATCTAATATAAAGAGCAAATGAGAATCACGGGTGTTAGAAAAAAAAAGAGGCAGGATGAAGGACAAACTCGCACAAGAGCAGACAGTATAAATTAAACACCAGCTAAGAGTCAAAGAGTATTGGGGGGCAGGCAGGGAGCAGTCACAAAGCGACTGCAGGGAATTAACTTTGCAGCTCACTAACTAACCTTCAGCCTATAGTTACAGAAATTGTTGCAGAGATTAGAATTGAAGGCTCCGTACTAAACTTCCACTATTTGCTGCATATTAAAGGCAGCCTGTAGCTCCATTTAAACTCACACAGATTGGCTCAAATTAAAGCCTGAGCAGTGCTCCAAGTTTACTGTGCCGTAGGAGCAGGAGCAGGATTAGGCAACAGAGTTCCAGAGGCTGAAATTCATTTAAAAACTCCAGCAGCAAATTAATCGCAAACTAGACAAAAAAACACTTAAAAGTCCTTCAAGGGTCCTAGTTCAAAATGGACCTGGGTTGAATCCAGCAACTGGTTCAGAGTCTGAGAAGGATTTCATTACTAGTAGCCCCCGAGGAAAACTTGGTGGCCAAGCTAAAAAGGTGCCAAGTTTGAAACCTGGAACAAAGGAAGAAAGCACGGACTCCAGGGCATACCTAAGCAGGGATGGCTGGGTGGACAGGAGCAGCTCTGTGGGCAGTCCAGCCCAAGGATCAAACTCAGCAGGGACAGCAGGGTGGATGTGAGCAGCTCTGCGGGTGGTCTGGCCCAAAGGTCAAACTCAGCAGAGACAACAGGGCAGATGGGAACAGCTCTGCGCATGGTCTGTCCCAAGGGTCAAACTCAGTAGGGATGGCAGGGTGGATGGGAGCAGCTCTGCAGGTGGTCCGGGCCAAGGGTCAAACTCAGCAGGGATGGCAGGATGGATGGGAGCAGCTCTGCAGGTGGTTTGGCCCAAGGGTCAAACTCAGCAGGGACGGCAGGGTGGACGGGAGCAACTCTGCAGGCAGTCCAGCCCGGCGTGAATGAGGATACAATTCCACTGCCACAAAACAAAACAAAAGGAAATTCATTGCAAAACCTATGTTAATGCCGACATTAGGGTTGAAGAACACAAAGTGGACAAAGTAAGTAAATGAAAAACATTAGGGTTTGGAGTCTTGAGAGTTTTGGAAAATTGCTGCTGTGATGCTCCTTTGAGTTGACAACCCAAACCCCACTGAGCAAACAAACATAATCTCTTGCTTCATGCAGGGACTGCAGGCCCCTGAATGAAGAAAGCTATGACTGATTCTATTAGCCACATGTGACAGGACATATTTCTTTACCTCCAAAGAGCAACTAGTATATACCTATGAGGCACTGGCTTGGACCTGTACCTTGTGCTTCAGACAGGAGTCTGTAGGCTAGGAAGGGGGTAGATAACAAAGTTATCTCTGTTAATGAAGTTATTAATATAGTTTTTTGCAATGAATAAATATCTCTATCTGTCTATCTAGCTATACGTCTATCTATCTATCTATCTATCTATCTATCTAGCTAGCTAGCTATCTTATAGGAGTGCAGTCATGCCACTATAGTTAGGGTTGAGTAAACACTTCAGTGTTTAATCCCAAATTTTGCACTTTCATAGTTTCACAACCGTTCAAAAAGATTTGCATGAATATTTGCATGCACTGTCACCCAGGGCAGGTCTTTGGATTTGCCAAGTTATGTTCTGGTCAGATTTGTAGTTTCTGAGTTCCAGAGAGGTGAAAAAAGCATGTTTTCACTCTTTGACTGTTGTTTTTTTCTTTTCTTTGAACTTGCCTACAGTCCAGAGGGTTTGGAATTTTGGTCTGAAATTTTTGGAGTAGAAAGGAAATAGCCCACAGAAGTGCCTTTTGCTTATCTGGTGAAAAAAAACAATAATCCATTTCAAAGTTTTTTAATTTTAAATTTTTGAAAAAAAAAAGGATTTCTGAGCATGTTCAGTAAGCACTTAGTTAGCTGCATGAAATGAAAAAGGAATCCTGTTTCATATTACAATATTCCTTTTTAATTTGCCGCCATCTTGTTTCCATTTTTTTTTATTCAAAAGCTATTAAACTGGCACCAATGAGAGACACCAGCATGTCTGTCTGTATGATCAGGACCCCTTAGGTGTGATCTGCACTTCCCAGTTGCAGACATGACCTAGAAATGGTTTTTTTTTACAATTAGGAATCTTTTTTTCGTGACTGCATGATACGAAAAAAGGATCCTTTTTCATAAAGGGAGAGCCTTCTGATTCCATTCTGCTGCTATCTCCCATATACCGTGTATTTCCCTGGTGTCTAGTAGCACCCCCCTCACCCTCCGATACCCATTCACCCCCACTGAATGCCTCTGGATGGAAGGCTGAAGATTCAGTCAGCGAGACTTCAACAGTGAGAGATACTAAGGCAAGACCACCACTGGAAAGCTTGCAACTCCTAAACTGAAGAAGAAAAAGATAGATTTACTGTTGGGCCAGATCAGAGCATTTGAACTGAAATTGAGATCATGGGACTGGATGCTCGAATTAACAGGAATGACTGGTTGTATTTTGTTAGACATCCTGTGAAACTTACAGCAACATAGAAAAAGCTAAATTGAATTATATTAATTGAAGAACTTCTTCAGGCAGTTTCTTGAATTATCCCAAGACTTCCAGCTCCAAATTGAGTGATTACATAAGGCACGGTGCCAACTACTCACAAATAATCAACAGCACTCTTGTTCCATAATTCTGTGTTTTTTAAGCTTTGTCGTAAACCAGAAAACCCTGTTTGGGTTTTGAGGACTGAGGGAGATTTTCTCTGAGGGTTCTAGAGTTTATGCTGCCCATAACTATTCTAAGGTTATGGAGCAGTGGAAGGCATAGGAGTCAGTACTGGTGGCTCTCAGAGACAAAGGCATTCAATTTCAGACTCTGTTTCTTGCCTATCTTAGGGTACTTTACCCACATGGAGCTGTTCTTTTTACACAATTGCCAATGGACAATTTCTGATACAGTGACTTATCTGAAAACAAGGTGCATAAGAGTTGCTCAGCCCCAACGCCACAGACGCAAGCCTGAAAAGAGGTACTGCTCTCAACTGTTTACCAAGACCAAGAGCACCAGTCACAAGTCATAGTCTGCTATCATGATGCAAGAAATTCACATCTTACTGCAGTCCTTTGCAACAGATCCCTCGACCTAGCATGTCCACCTCACCCAGGTTACATGCACCAATCCGCTTTGGACCTATAAAACAATGGTTTCTTAGTTTAACCAATGCACAGAGACAAAGCTGTCTAAAATAGAGAACAGAAAATTATATTTTATACATTGATTTTTGACAGAGCAAATGGCTTTGAGTTCATTTATGCCTTAATTATGTGTTTTTATGATGTAGTACTATGTTATTTATTTGCAATTAGGGACTTGTTTTTTTATGACCATTATTTGCTTTGGAGTTACTGTGTAATGTTGTTATTTACCATGTCCTGTTGTCTGTATATTCTGACCTGCCAAATAGGTGTGGAACATGAAAAGAGTAACCAAGAGACCTCCTTGAAAATGAGTTATGCTCAATGGAGTTTTTATCCTGTTCATATATTTATATGAATAATATTTTTTACTACTACTACTACTACTACTACAGAGCTTTTCCTCTGCCAAAGTTGATCCCCATAGGAGACAAGTTAAGGAAGCACTGTACACAGGTGCTCATGCTAGATGTACACATCTGGACTTACTGTAACTGCACTCAGCTTGATAGGGGTAAAGTACTGAACAAACTTGTCTTTGACAAATACTAGAGCTACCATCATGAACATGTGAGTATGTTCTCCCCTACATGATATTAGCAGGGCTAAAATTCTATCTCCTTGTTCTGTACTGTGCAGTCAGTGGTTTCCTTACACAGCTAATTGCCACAGTGATCTTGTCAGCAGAGCTTTAGCCATAGAAACATAGAAGTTGATGGCAGATGAGGACTGTGTGGCCCACCTTGTCTGCCCATTTGCCTATCTTGTAAAGCAAAATATAAGGTGCCCCACTTTGGTTCTTTCTTTTTAAACTAGTTGTGCATATATTCCAACAACCTTACAAGAATTAAAACCAAAAAGGTGCATTAACAAGAGACTCCTACTATGACGTGACTTTAGCTGACAACTTCTCTGCCAAAATGATATATAATTCAGAAAGAACTGTTTCTTACACCAACTTTGCAATTCTTAGTCCTTTAATTAATTTTCCATAAAGAAAATCCATATAGAAGGGTCATAAAAATCACAATATTCACAGTATTCAGCAAGACAAACATATAGTCCAGTGCAAGGTGGTAAAAAAGAGACACTGTATCAAAAAAGCTACATGCACAGCATAGCCAGGAAAACTGGCTACTGAGGCCTTATGTTGCACCCCGGCTGGGCGGAACTTCTTCAGAGGCTTGTCACATGAGATCTAAGTCTCACTTATATAGTGCCATTAATTAACCAAAGTGCTTGTGCCATTAAATAAATACAATTAAACTATTAGTGAACTAAATAACACACCTTAACTTTCATATACATAAGATCAAATATAAAGGCCAGTTGTTTCACATTCCAACTGCATGATCTCTAGATCTAATTTATCTAGACAAGCACATCAAATTGCACCTGTTTGCTTGTAATTCTAGTCTAGTGCTGCAGACCGCTACTGATTTAGTGAAACTACCTGTAAGCACAGAGCCTGCTCCTAATTTTGTAAAATTACCTGTAAGCGCTTAGCCTGCAGCTCCTCTGATTTTAACGTTATTTGTCAGCCTACAGCCCCTCGACCACTTTTCAAGCTAACTAGAGTAATCCCCAATGCCTGCAGCGTCTCCCCACCCACCTCCCTCCCTCGTACCCTATCTGGGCATTTACTTATATAGCCTGTACCAACCAATCACTGAATAGTTAATCTCCTCACTTTTCCTTTGGCTTGTTATGCTGACTAGCCACTAAAGTGCCCTTTCAGCTAGCTCCTTCTTTCCTAAAAAATCAAGATCAATTTTAACCACAACTCTGACTAATTATAAATGTTTGAGCCTGCCGTAGCATAGCTACCCCCCACCAGTAAATAACCATTTTCACCTATATTTGGGCTCTCAGTCTTCATTCCCTTCTCCAAATACAGTCACAGCCAAAGACGTGGTCAGATATTTCCTGACATTTCTGTGATATTTCTAGAGAAATCTCCTGCTTCTTGCATTTCTGCTGTAGGGGCAGCAGAGAGAAACTCTAAAAAATTCACAAAATATCTGAAAATATCTGACCACGTCTGTGGTTACTACTGTATCCCATAGTGGTTAAGCTAGGCTGTATAGTTATTCTCTCCTGCCTTCTACTCATGTGCTCAGCAGACTACCTTATTGCCCATTCCTTGAAACTCCCTCCTATATGCAGTCTGTACACTTTACTTCTGATGCAACACATGTGCACCTCATTTTTCCAAGTCTCCCTAAAAGCAGTGCTGTTTACCTTGGCCATAGGCTAAGAAAATATCTGTGCTTTCCTACTACTCGATCTAAGTTCTGTAGATGCCAACCTCGTACCTTGAGCATGACCTTTCTTCTCCTACTCATCCTGCTAATTAGGGCAGGTGATATTGAGCTCAACCCTGGACCTACCTCTGCACCATGCACCCCTATCTTAATACATAGAGCCCCTAAAGGGCTGAAAATTGCCCATTTAAATGCTCAAAGTATTCACCCAAAAATTGCCATACTCCAAGCCTGGGTCAGACAGCATGCACCTGATGTACTTGGCATCACTGAGTCATGCCTGAAGCCCAGTATAAGACAACATGAGATAGCATTAACAAGCTACAACTGTTTTAGGAAGGATATGATGGGAAAAAGGAGTGGTGGGGTCCTTACGTATGTCAGGTCTGACCTGAACTCTTTTGAAATTCTCTTGCCTGGTCCCAGCCCCCATGTAGGGGAATCATTATTTCTCTCCCTGACGCTAGGATTGTCTAAGAAAATAATAGTGGGATGTGCTTATCTGTGCCCTAAGGAGTCCAGTATCTGCCTTCCCTACTTCATTACCTCCCTAGCCAACCTCCCTCATCATGACCTCAAACTTTGTGGTGACTTCAGTATTGATTGATTGAACCCCCACTCGGATAAGGCACGTACTGTACTTACTAATAGCAATCTAGTCCAACTTATTAATGAATCAATTCTAATTAATACTAAAACACTCCCTGCTTCATTGAGTGATCACCAATTGTGCTCATTGGATGTTCTTAGGTTACTGAGGTCCATCCCTGTCCACGGCAGCGCAGGACTAGACAGGATTGAACCCAGGATCCTCCAACTTGGTGCCTCTCACTTTGCTACGCCTGTTACTCGACTTTTAATCTATCCATCAGTACTGCAATGATGCCTTTGGCCTGGAAATCGGCCAGGGTAATTCCTGTCTTCAAGATGGGTGACCCTAAAATTTTGTCTAACTATCACCTGATTGCTCTTCTACCAGCTCTTAGCAAGTCACTGGAAAAACTCATTCACCGTCAGATCTCTGCCCATCTACTAAAATTCGATCTCCAGTCTCCAGCTCAACACGGCTTTAGGCCTGGTCACAGTACCACAATGGCTCTAACCCAATTCACTAGTGATGTTAAGTCCAGTATGGACAAAGGACTACTTACCATTGCAGTGTTTATAGATCTTACCAAAGCATTTGATCTGGTTAATCATCCTCTACTTGTGCACAAACTACATTCTCTTGATGCCTCTGGTTCCACCACATCCTGGATCAGTAGTTACCTTTCAAACCAGAACCAATCCATCTTCTCCAACAAAGTACTATCATCTTCGGATCCCATCTTTTGCGGCGTCCCACAAGGATCCATTCTAGGGCCCTTGCTCTTTTCCATTTTTGTCAATGATTGTCCCACTACCTTTACACACTGTCACTCCATCATGTATGCTGATGATCTGGTGCTCTGCTCAACTGCTCCATCACTGGATGACGTCAATACAAACCTGTCATCTGCATTTCAAATTATTCAAGCCTGGCTCCTAAATAATTGTCTAATCCTTAATCTGCCTAAGACCCAGGCTATGCTCTTTGGGTCAGCAAGAAAAGTCCATACTGTGACCCCCAAGTTTTGTGTGCGCAGCTGTGATGGCTCTACCATCCAGTCCACAGACTCTTTTAAATACTTGGGTGTGACGCTTGATCCCACTCTTGATTTCTCATCACATATAAACAAGATATGCAAATCTGTAAACATCAAGATAGGTGATGCTTATTGAGTGTGTCACTCCCTTACTCCTGCAACCAGGATCTCAGTGGCTAGAGGTGTCCTGCTCCCTAGGCTACAATACGCCTTCCCTATTCTATCCCACTCTAATGCTGGAATTCTTTGTAAATGGGATACTACCTACAACAACATATGCAGATTTGCCCTATCGGCCCCCAGACTCATTCACCACTGTCTTCTGTATGCCAACCTTCAATGGCTGTCCCCCTCTGCCCTGCGCACATACTCACTGGGTTGCATCATTGACTCTGTGACAAGACTCCCCCATCCCGAAAGCATTGGGGCAATGTTCACCCTGGTGCCTCACTCCCGCCTGTTGAGATCATCAATCTCCACCCTGCTCTCTGTCCCACACTGCCCTACAAAAATGGGTGAGCATGCATTCACCCACTTCACTCCTAAACTCTGGAACTCTCTCCTTCCCTGTCTGAAGGGCCCCCAATCTCACTCCTCCATCAAAACTGCACTTTTTCCCACCTAAAAGCACTTGATTCCTGTGAATGTAACTAGCTCTCTTGCCTCCTCTCTTTATATCTAGTTTCATTGATTCTCTGAAATGTTGAATGTTTGTAGCCTAATGTCATCACCTGCTCTTGTTATTGCCTGCAAGGATCGATAATACTATGTGTAAGTTCTGTTGTTTTTTTTTCCCCCGGACCATCCCTGTATGGATACCAATTGTCTGTACCATATACTGTATTGTACTGCATTATTTGTACTTTATCGCTGTACCTAAATGTCAACTGTGTATTGTACCCTCTTGGGTCGTGCTTGAAAATAGGCAGGGTTTTTGCCTAATGCACCTACCCAATCAACAAAAGCTAAATAAATAAATATAGGTGTTCTTCCCCGCAGCATTAGTGACCACTCCCCCACCTACTGCATCTGGCACAATAACTTCCCTAAACCCCCTGCAATAATCTCCCAGGTTTGGGATCTGTTCCATTTTTACCCTAGTGCCTTTGTTGCATCTCTAAATGAAGCCAGTTGGGGACCCATTAATATACTTCCTGAAACCAACCAGGCCCTTGACTTCTTTATATCCACTTTCACTGCAATAGTTAATAATCATGCTCTGCTGAAAAAGTGTAGATCTAAAAGGCTAAAAGCCCATTGGCTTACCAGGGAGCTCAGAAAACTCATATCCTCCAAAAATAAAGCTTGGCAGAGATATAAACACAGTGGGCTACCTGTTGACTGGCAAGTCTGCAGGCAGCTAAGGAACAAGTATAAGAGCAACATTAATATGGCCAAACGCCTTCATTACAGGCCTCTCCAAACAGAGCACCTCTGCAATCCTAGGGAATTCTGGAGGCAGGTGAGCTCACTGATCAAGGGCAAGACTACAGATGTCCCTAGCTCCATCACTATCCAGACCCCCTTCCATCGCCCCGGCTTCAATGAATTTTTCACTAACCTTCATGGCTATACTTCATAATTCATCAATCCCCCCTGCTACCTGACCCTCCCTGCAGTAAATCTTAAAAATGGCCCAGCCTTCCATCTGAAACGTGCCACGCTTAAGAAAGTTTGCTGACTACCTGCCTACCTGAAAGCTGATGGTTCTTCTGGCTTTGATATCATCGAACCTATATTTTCTAAACTGAGGGCTGCTGCCCTAGCTTGCCCCAGCCGTGACCTGTTCAATCAGTCCTTTCTCTTGAGCACTGTTACAGATATGTGGAAAGTAGCAGTAGTTGTTCCAGTACGTAAGGGCGGCTTGAATATCTTAGTTGAGAATTACAGGTCCATCTCAATCCTCTGTCCACTTGCCAAAATCCAGGAACGTATTCTCTACGACTACCTACAGGACTACCTTGACCTCCATCATCTGCTCTCCCCATTCCAGCATGGTTTCCAGAAAAATCATAGCACCCTTAACCAAAGTCACCTCTGATCTGTTCCATGCCATGGACCAAGGCCTTGCCACCAAGGCTATCTTTGTCAACCTGACTAAAGCCTTTGACTTGGTCAACCATGGTCTTCTGCTCCATCAGTTACATCACCTTGCTCTTGACACCAATGCCTTACTTTGGGTCCAGAGTTATCTTTCTAACCACTCACAAAGGGTCAAGTGGGCTGGCTCTTTCTCAAACCTCAGACATGTTTCACATGGAATAACTCGGGGATCCATCCTGGGCCCACTCCTATTCTCCCTTTTCATTAACGAGATATCTTACAACTGTGGAGAGGCCTCTGAGCATCTCTATGTGGATGATGCCATTATGCACCATCCTCATCTGACATTGGATGGATTAACAACATATTAGCACTTGATTTTCATGCTCTAGATAACTGGTTCCTTGAACATCAACTACTGTAGTTCTGAACACAAAAAAACTAAAAGCATGTTGTTCTCCCAGCCTCCATCCTCTACGCATAACAACCACCCCCCGTGATCCTCACTTGTAATGGTGATGTCCTTGAATCAGTTCAAACCTTTAAATATTTGGGAGTCACCCTTGATGCAGCACTTTCTCTTGACACTCATGTCACCCTCCTTACCAAATCTATAAACTAAAAGCTTGGCATGCTTCACCAAATCTGTCACTTCCTCACATCAGCCTCTCGCCACAGCTGACTCGCTCCTTCCCCTCCTGAGTTATTGCACACCTCTTTTACTAGCAGCCAACTCTACAGTCCTTTCCCATCTTAAACAGACCTATTACAGAGTGGGTAGATTCACCTTGGGAGTTAATGCCTGTTATCACCACTGTGATGTCCTTTCTTTCTTGGGTTGGGTAACCTATGAATCTAAGCTTTGTGTTGCCACTCTCTGCCTGATGCACAAACTGGTCCATAAATACACTTCTCCCTGTCTTGGTGAGTTTGTTCAGCTTTGGCAACCACAGCGAGTACTTTGGTCCACCTCCCTGTCCCTGCTCATTATGCCCAAACCACGGTGAGCTGTGGCACAAAGATCATTTGCCTTCTCTGCCAGGAATGCCTGTAACTCCCTGCCTCACCCCTTACTGTCCTTTATTTATTTATTGAAATGTTTCACCAGGAAGGCACACTGAGCGATAAGTCGCTCATCTCCAATTGTGACCTGGGGGGGAGGGGTACATTAGGAATGAGACACTAAACATTCAAGTTATAAGTTCAACATTAACATACAGTTGTAAGGAAGATGTTACAATCAGTGTTACAACAGTGTTGCACATGATAGGTAAAAACAGTGGACAATAATAAGTGCTAGGTCAATAAGTAACATGTGCTTATGTGAAAAAAAGGGGGAAAAAGAGGCAGTGGTGAGGTGTGTGGGGAGGAGGAAGAGTGGTGTCCCTGAAGACCACTTCAGGATGCAAGGATCCTGCACTGCACTGACCAGAGAGAAGGAGATAAGGAAGTGTCCCAGAGAAACCCTTTCAGGATGGTGGGGGAAGGAAGTAGATTACAGACCATTCTGGGCCCCTTATATTCTGTGAGAGATCAGGGGAGGCCAGTAAGGGGGAGCAATTTGGGGAAAGGGGAGGAGAGCTAGGAATTTGGGTGGATGTGCACAGGGTAAAATGAAGGTGATGGTAGAGGGATAGGGTTTGTCCAGGGCTTAGAGGAGGAAGTTAGGGAGGGACATGGCAGGAGCAGCTAGAAGCAAGGTAATTATTGAGGGCAGAGCTCATGGAGAAGGCGGAGGATGAGTGCCGGATCTGAGGGGGGAGGGAATTCCAGATTTTTGGGATGCGGTGAGCATAACTGGATTGGCCGATTTGGGTGGATCTGTAGGGGACTACCAGGGTGCAAGAGTTGGTTGATCTAAGGGAATGCAAGCGTGGGAGGTGTTATAAAGAAGGAGGTAAGGTAGGATGGGAGCTCACCCAACCAGTGCTTGGAGGTGAATTTAACAGAGTAGGAGAGATGCATATTTGCAAGAGAGGGGAAGGATAGGGCATGATAAAGATCGCAGTGATGGGTGCGAGGGGGGCATCCAAGGCAAGGTGTCAGAAGGAATTGAAGAGGGTGCCCAGTCTGGTCAGGGAGGACTTAGGGGCAACACCGTAGACTGTATCACAGTAGTCAGAAATGGGCAGTATCATCTTCTGGACAAGTTCAAGCCTAGCAGTAGGAGGGATGCAACTACAGTTCCTGAACAGGGCATTAAGCTTGGGGTGCAGTTTTTTATGGATGGCATCAATATGTCCAGAGAAGTTTAGGTGTTGGTTCAACCAAACACCTAAGTACCTGAAGGAGGATGTGTTCTCAAGTAAAGTTCCATCAAGGGTATGAAAAATGGGTAGGGTGGGAAGCCTTGAGAGTCTCTGCCTTGTGCCAAAGGTAATGGAGACTGTCTTCTTAGCACTGATAAAAAGTTGATAGTTAGCAAACTAGAGCTGAACCTTGTCAAAGTCTTGCTGTAAGCTTGTCGTTACCTCATCAGGACAGGAGCCAGGTACATACAGGACTGCATCATTGGCATACATATGTGTAGCAGAGGATGGAGAGCAAAAAGAGGGAAGGTCATTTAAGAAGATGATGAATAGGAGGGGCCTTAATACAGAGCCCTGGGGGACTCCAGTGCTAATCGGGAGGGGATGGGAAGTGGCATCCAAGATCTTAACTGACTGGGTTCTGCCAATAAGGTAAGCCTTAAACCAGTTTGTGGCAGAGGGAGATAGACCAGCAGCTGGGAGTGAGTCAAGGAGAAGTGAGTAAGAGACAGTGTCAAAAGCCTTGGCCAGGTTGACAAAAATGGCACAGGTAATTTGGCCATTGTACATCTTGGTTAGGATGAAGTCTGTGAGCCGTAGGAGAGAGGTGGTGGTTGAGTGTTTTTTCCTGAAACCGGACTGAAAAGGGGTGAAAAAGGAGGTTTCAAATAGAAAAGAGGTGAGTTGGGAGAGGACAATGTGTTCTTGAAGCTTGGCAAGGGTAGGGAGGAGAGAAATGGGGGCGATAGTTGCCGGAGGATGAGGTGTCACCCCTTTGGGTAGAGGGCACACCACTGCATGTTTCCATGAAGAGGGGACAGAGGCAGTGGAGAATGAAAGATTTAAGATTATTGAGAGGGGGTAGGCAATGGCCGAAGCAGAGAGGGAGAGGAGTTTTGGGTTAAGGACATCAGGGGAGGCACCTTTAGAGGGGTTGATGGTGAGGAGAGCACATAGGGCATCATCTGGGGTTATAGTAGTAAAAGAGAAGGGGAGGTGGGAGGGTTAAGATGGGGCCACACCGGTAGAGGGTGGAGATGGGTAGGAGGGAAGGGATTTCAGTAGTTCATAGCACAGGAGGTATAGTAGGAGTTAAATTCTGCAGCTACACCTGGTGGATCAGACACTAGTGAGCTATTTACTTTAAGTACCAGGGGTGGCGGGTGAGATGAGGGGATAAATATAGCATGGACCACCTTCCAGAACTTTGAAGGGGCATTTATGTTGGTGATGAAGGCAGATTTCAAGTATTCAGACTGGGATAATCTTGTAGCCCTGGTATAAGCATTTTGAAGCATGAGATATTTAGCAAGGTCAGTAAGATACTGAGTAGCTTTATGACACTTCCAGGATCGATCTCTAGCCCTGAGGCAGGCCAGAAGTTCAGGGGTTTTCCAAGGGAAGTACTTACCTCTGACTCTTGTTTGTTTGAGTGGGGCAAAGGCGTTCCAGTCTATCCTGTTCCTCTTTCCCCAAATTTAAACCCTCATTGCTATCCCACCTCACTGCCTCCTCTGTGCCTGCCACAGATGACTTTGTTTAGATCTTCCCTGTTACAGCAATCTACCTTGTAGAACTACTCCTTTGCTCTTCTAACCTATTTTTGTGAAGCTATCCTTCCTTGAATGAATACTTTGCTATTCTAATCCTCTCCTTGGCCTGCACTGCTGCTCATTCTGTGCTGTTTTTGCCTGCTTCAACTGTGTTAGCCATTGCATAAATGACTTTATTATAGTGTATCAGCCTATTTTGTTGTTTCACAACATACTGTATGTGATGTATGTACTGTGTTATCCAGTTATTCTGGAAATTGTTGTAACCCATATCAATGAAACCAGTCCTTTAAATGCACTGTAATTTTGTATGTACTGCTCTTCCCGGGTTGCCCCTGAAAAATGGATTGTAATGTTCCAGTGGACTCACCCAGTTACTAAAATTCAATCAATTAATAGATAAATAAATAAATTGCAAAGCCTGTAGATGTTCTTATGTTAAAGGATGGGGTATAGATAACATAACCATGCTCTTTTTACCTATAGTAATCAATCATTGTTTAATCAGTAATACTGGCTTCAGTTAATTTTTAACTTTTAAATTTTTTATTATTATTAGGTTCTAGGATACCACATAACATTTCCCCTTACAAAATTCTTATGTAATGAGCTGTGCTAGTTCTCACAGCTCAGAAGGGGGAAAAGGTTATCATTGTATCACAGTCCACAATTAATTTCATAGAAATGGTCCAACAAGCTTCTTTCTTATTGTCCATAAATGAAGTAGTAGTAAAGACTAGGTTTGCTGGCATAAAGCACATAGCTTCACCTGAGCTCTTTTCTCCTAGTGTTTACTTGAAAGGACAGAGCAAGAAGCAACATTAACAGAGCAAGGAGAAACATTAAGGCTTCTTTTGGCTAAGCAGAGTTACTGTTGTGTTACTATTGTGTTTTGTGCTGACAGGTTGTGATTAAAGGTTTTATTACTATTTTTTGCTTGCAGGTTATACAGTTTACTGCTTTATTTTTCTCTGATTGAAATAATTTTTTGCTGGGTATATTTTTGAAATAAATTTTTGCTGGGTATATTTTCTTTTAAATTGTTGTGTAGGTTATCATGCTGAAAGGAAGGAAAACACTCACAGAGGTGGTGGGTCAGACCTGTAGCTGATTGTTTCTGGAGGGCACAGGCTTGATCCCACCCACCCTGTTCCTCACCCCACCCACCCCAAGTGCATCATTTCCTTTATACCAGAGATTCTGACATTGTGTCCCCAAAGGGCAAAGGACATACACCTGTCATATCCTTAACAGTTCAGCACACTGCATAGGGGACAGACACATGCAGACACTCACACACACTAACAAAATAGAAAAAAAACAAACAAGAAGGGAGGGAGAGAGACATATGGGGAATGGTGCAGTGAATTGGCTGTAGGGTGGCAGTCTTTTGGAGATGTTCTGGAGGTTGAGATGCTGCCCTATTTGCAGGCACCTCTCTGGTCTGAGGAAGGGGGTTGCCTGTCTCCAGGTTGACATGGCAAGGGTTCGGGAAACCTCCTCCCCCACCCAGGGACCACCAGAGCCACTTCTGATGCCTCAGAGGTTGCCAAGAAAGAGGAGTGGTTGGATCACAATGGGCTCAGGGATGGTGAGAGTAGTGGATCAGAGGCATATCCCTCCAGTTTAACCCCTCCACAATTCATATGCTGTTCTGGTGGAGTGTGGTTCCTCTATGGAGGAATGAGCAGTAAAGACCAAGGAGGATGTTGGGAACCTCCACAAAGGAGACCTAGAGGAGGGTGGCATGAGACCCTACAGGGGAAGGAAACAACTCCTGGTGTGGGACTCAATCATTAGGAGGGTAGAACTGGGGGGGAGGGGAAAGGGAGGTTAGGTACATGATTGGCACCATGGCTGGGAGGGACAGGAAGTGAATCCTCAGGATTGTGGGAGCAGCAGCACAGGGGAGAGAGCTAGACATCATTGTCCACCTAGGGACAAATGATCTGGCTGAGAATGGGATCAGAGCAGTGCAGGAGGAGTTTGTAGATTTGGGGAGAGGCATTAGACAAGTAGCATACACAGTAATCTTCTCAAAGGTGCTGCCTGTCTATGGCATGGGAGAGGCTAGGGTACTGTGCACCATGGGATTCAATGAATGGTTGAAAAACTGGTGCAGAGCTCAGGGTTTTGGCTTCACTGGGAACTGGGGGTTCACCTGGAGGGATGCAGGCCTATACTGGTGTGATGGTCTGCATCTGTATGGAAGGGGAACCAGGATCCTAGGTGATAAGTTTAAAAGCTTTATTGGCAAGCAGTTAAACTAGGCAAGGGGAGGCACTGAAAAGAAGCATATAAACCCCAGCCCCCCCACACAAAACAGGGTAGTTGGTGAGGTAAATACTAAGGTAGAGAAGTCAATAGGGAGCAGGACAGGTGTCAATGGAGGAAAAAGACAAAGATAGTAAGGACAGGGATGGGGCTAAAAGGGGTAAGGCTATCAAACAATGGAAGGTGATGAGTACCAATGCACATAGTCTGGGTAACAAGCTCCCTGAACTAGTGGCCTTGATGGAAGAGGGACTCCAGGATGTTGTGGCAGTCGCATAAACATGGTACACAGAGAACCATGACTGGGATGCCAACATACCAGGGTACACAATCTTCAGAAGGGATAGAGAGGTTAAAAGAGGAGGAGGAGGAGCTCTTTACATAAGGGAAGAGATCAAAGCAATGGAATCAAAGGCTAAACAGAGAGGAGAGAAGGCACTGTGGGTCATCCTGGAGACAGGAAATGGCACCACAATCCATATGGGGGTTGTATACAGACCCCATCTCAGGGGAAGGAAAAGGAAATTATAGAAGGTATCCTTACAATGGCAGAAAAGGGGGAGATATTGTTGATGGGGGGCCTGATTATGCCAGATCTTAACTGGATCACCTTGCTGCAGCCACAACCAAGAGCAGGGTAATTCTCAATGCTCTACAGTGGCCATGCTTCAGACAGTTTGTGTTGGAACCCACTTGGGAGGGAGCAATCTTAGACCTGGTACTCTCAAATGTAGACAGAGAGAGGATCTCAGATTTAGAAGTAGGTAGCCATCTGGGAGCAAGTGACCACCAAACAGTGTGGTTCACAATAAACACAGCCATAGACTCAAGTCACACAAAGGTGAGGGTATTGAACTTTAGGAGGGCTGACTTTGGCAAAATGGGAGAGTGCCTCAGAAAAGCGCTAGCAAACAAGCAAGAAGGTGGGGTGGAGGAACAATGAAAAAAGATAAAAGCTGCCACCACAGAGGCAACAAGCCTTTGTGTGAAGCAAATAAACAAAACAAAATGAAGGAAAAAAACATTGTGGTTCTCAAAAGAGGTGGTGGGGAAGGTTAGGGAGAAAAGGATAGCATTCAGGAAGTATAAGGAAACACAGAAGGAGCAGGACAGAGAACTGTACCAGTTAAAGCAGAAGGAAGTGCGGAAGGCAGTCAGAATAGTAAAGGCCCAAACCAAGGAAAAGATAGTCAACTCAGTTAAGAAGGGGGATAAAACCTTTTTATAGGTACATTAGGGAGTGAAGAAAGATGAGGAGAGGGATAGTAAGGCTTAATAAAGGGGAGAGAGGGTGGGAAGAGGGTGACAGTGATAAAGCAGAGATACTGAATGAATACTTCTGCTCAGTATTCCCAAAAGAAGAGGAGGGGGAGGTACCTAAACCAAATAATAGAATCACACTGGATGGGGGGGGGGTTAGTACCAGTCCATTCACAGAAGAAAGGATCCTGAAAGAACTCCTAAAACTAAAGGTGGACAAAGCAATGGGGCCTGATGGGATTCACCCCAGAATTCTAAGAGAACTAAGGGGAGAACTAGTGGCACCATTGACTAGCCATTTTAACAAATCATGAGAGGATAGTGTGGTTCCTGAAGACTGGAGGAGGGCGGATGTGATTCCCCTTCACAAAAGTGGGAGCACTGCAGAAGCAAGAAACTACAGACCTGTTAGTTTGACCTCAGTTGTAGGGTAAATGATGGAATCACTTCTAAAAGAAAGGATTGCTGAGTACCTAGAGGCCAGCGGGCACAGGACCCAAGGCAGCCTGGATTCACAGCAGGTAGGTCACATCAGATGAATCGAAAAGATTTCTTTGACTGGGTGACCAAAGTAGTAGACCAGGGAGGTACTGTGAACATGACCTACTTAGACTTTAGCAAGGCATTTGAAACAGTCCCACACAAAAGATTAATAAACAAGTTATCCAGCCTGGGAGTGGTTCCCAGGATGGTAACCTGGGTAAAGAATTGGCTGGACAACAGAACACAGAGGGTAATAGTAAACTCAAAAGAAACGGGGCTTACTAACAGGGTTTCTTTATAGGGGACATTGCAGAGGGACTGGAAGGAAAAATATGCCTCTTTGCAGATGACACAAAGATCTGCAACAGGGTTGATGCACAAGGTGGGGGGTGGAAAAGAAGAAAAGGGACTTGGAAAGGTTGGAGGAATGGTCAAAACTATGGCAGCTTAGATTTAATGCAAAGAAGTGTGAAGTAATGCACCTGGGAAACGAAAGCCCTCGGGAACAGTACACAATGGGGGGGGGGTATTAACAACAAAAATGGAAAGAGACCCAGGGGCAGTCATATCAAATGACCTAAAGGTAGGCAAGCAATGTAAGAAGGCAGTAAGGGGGGCTGGGGGATACTAGGATGCATAGGGAGAGGCATCGCCAGTTGAAAACAAGAAGTGGTTATCCTTCTACACAGACAGTTGGTGGGACCCCTGCATGCAGTTCTGGAGACCCCATCTCCGTAAGGACATAGACAGGATGGAGGCTATCCAGAGGAGGGCAACTAAAATCATGCAGGGTCTGCACCAGAAGCCATACAAAGAGAGTCTAAAAGAGCTTAATAGGTATACCCTCAAGGAAAGGAGGGATGGGGGACATGATAGAAACTTTCAAGTACTTCAAGGGAATCCACAAAGTCCAAGAGGGTAGCATTTTTCAGAAAAAGAGATGTGCAAGAACAAGGGGGCACAATTTGAAGATAGATGAAGAACTACTCAGGGGCATCATGAGGAAGTATTTTTTCATGAAGAGGGTGGTGGACTCATGGAATGGCCTTCCTGAGGGGGTCATGGGGTCAAAAACAGTTGGGAAATTTAAGAATGCATGAGACAGACATAAGGTAATTCGAGTGGGAGGTAGGAAAAAGTAGGCTGTTGGTAAAACTAGGATCTACAGCTTATCTAATAGGTAGAGAAATAAGCAGACTGGATGGGCCAAATGGTCCTTATCTGCCGTCAAAGTCTGTGATCTCGATTCCAGGATGGCTTAAGCTGGCGCAAGCCGAGTTACGCCAAACCCCATGGTGTAACACACAACTTGCGCCATTCATTATGCCGGGTGTGATTCTAAAAGGCGCTTTGCGCCATGCTCTCTGTGGGTTATGCCAAATATGGGATGCGCCACCCACTATGCCTTACCCCGCAATCATGTGGCACAAGGGTGGGTTATGGCAGAAACTGCCCTATTCCAAAAGGGCGGCTGCAGTAACCCACTTACGCTATTCCAGGAGCCACAATGGCTCTGCAGAGTTAGAACATCTCGGAGATGCTCTAAGGGGCATCCGTCAGTGCCAGCCAATGGAATCCCACTCTGCAGCACCATGACAAAGGTTCTGCTGTGCTGCCCATACCCTCACAAACATGTCCATGCCCCCCACCCCCTGAATGTCAGGAATCCCAGGGGTCCATTTTCCAATGTGTGTCCCTGGACCCCTGTGCCAACTGTCCAGCCCCGTCATGTCCCCTGGTGCTTGCCTTGGTGTTCCAGGATGGGGGGCAGTCTGCAGTGGACCCCGACTTGCAGCATGCAGGGCACTTGTGCCATGCCTGTGGCACATGCCTACGTCTGCCACAAGTTGCAGGTCATAGGTGCTGGGATCCTGCCACTCTTGCAATATAGTACAGGGTCCATGGCATAGCAATGACTGTCACAACTCACATACACCTGCGAGTTGCGACATTCATCTCGGAATCGGACCCTATGTTTCTATGTTTCCAACAAATTCTGCATCTCTTTTCTCAGCATGAAACTTCTTTCTACCTCCTATTGTTGCAGGCTTTGTCAAATTTTTATAAAATCTTTTGACACAAATGCAAGACACAGGAAAAATGTAGTTCTGCAAGTAGGAAATAGAAAAGTACTAAGCAAACATTCCAGTAACTGGGCATATGATAGGCTTTTAGACCATTTTCATTTCCATTCCTTACTTAGATTTATATTGTTTAGCACAACAAAAATATTTATTATGAGCATCCTTGTCTTAAAAGGCTTAAAAGACTTTCAGAAACTGTACACATGAGATGAATGAGATAATAATGTGTGGGGGATGGGGAAGAAAATGATAATTCTTCAGTATAGCAGGGACTTACACAAAATCACGTGCATAGAAATACATTTCTGTTTGAGAAATAATATCTGATCTCTTTTGTTTTCCATTCAACATTATTTACAAATGATGTACTATCTCTACTGAGTCATTCAGACCTGGAGAAAAACACGTACAGGTCCAAAATATCCACTTTGTTTCATACACGTTCACTGTATTCTCCCAATCACCACCTCTTACATGTTTCTCTGCTTTCTGCAATCCAAATAACGTTATATTGTGTTCTTTTTTTCTTATTTCTTTTTATGTGTTTGCCTATGGCATATTTCTCATTCATTCATTCTCATTCATATGCTGCCACGCACAAATATGTTCCCCAATCCTTAGTTTAAAACTTGTCTTTCTGCCTGTATGAAATGTCCCACGCTCACAGCTTAACGTATAGATTATACCCACAGAGTTACAAGTAATCAGATTATTGCACTGTATATTGTTCTTCCCCCCCCCGGAAGTGCAACAGATGTTACTTGAGTCAAATATCTGCAGTACATACATCACACACATCTCTTGTTGATTTTAGGAACTTGCCAGTAAGCATTCATTATTTTCTTTGGGCGAAACAAGGTAGCTACAACTCTGCCCCCACATTTCAAGCTCTCCTGTACACAAAGTTAGGGAGCTCCCTCGAAACTTTCCTTAGCCTTGTGTCACTTTCTAAAACTGACCATCCTACATTCACAATGGTCACTTTCTAAAACTGACTATCCTGCATTCACACTCTCTCTTAGTTTATCTACACCCACAGCATATGTGTAATAAAACAAAGGCAGATGAATTTTTTCTTTTTATCCTCAGGTACATTTCTAGGGCACTTCTCTAACAATTTTGCTCTATCCACTTGGCTCACTGAGGATACAGCCTTTTGTATTACTGCCTCACTGTAATTCTTGTTTCTGAACCTATCAATTTGTTGTTGTTCCTTTTCACCAAGTCTATTTTTATCAGTACAGTTCCTTTTTACTTTAATTAGCTGTCCCTTGGGTATTGCTTTTATTACATGCTGTGAATGATAACTCTGCCAATAACAACTTACTAAGGTCAGTTTCCTTAGTATACAAATCCAAAAGGATATTCCCCCTCCCATCTGTATACAAAGTAACAAAGGACTGAGAATTGGAAAGTTGGTCTAAGGAACAATTCTTTCTGAATTATAGATCATTTAGGATAACAAGTTATGTCAGCTAAGGTCACATCACAGTAGCGGTCTCTAGTCGGTGCACCATTTGCCTATCTGTTGCAAGAACCAAGGAACCTAATTGATCCATGGTTTATCCTTTCCTACCTAGTGCCATGATACTTTTATGTGTATTCCATGCATTTTTGAATTTCCTGATTCTGTTCCCATGACCTTAGATGGGAGGCAGTTCCAAGCGTTCACAACTTTTTCTGTGAAAAAGTAATTTCTCACATTGCCCCTGAGCCTACCTACCTCCAGCTTCATCTCATGCCTCCTTGTTCTTGTACCTATTTTTTTCTGAAAGATGCTACCCTTTTATATCTTGTTTATACCTTTGAGGTACTTGAATGTTTCAATCATACACCCTACCCCCCATCTCCTCCAGGGAGTAACATAGAAACATAGAATTTGATGGCAGATAAGGACCTCTTGGCTCACCTAGTCTGCCCATTTCCCTACCTAACGGATAAGCTGCAGATCCTAGTTAACCAACAGCCTACTTCCTCCTACCCTCCACTAGAATTGCCTTATGTCTGTCCCATGCATTCTTGAATTCCTCCACTGTTTTTGACTCTATGACCTCCTCAGGAAGGCTGTTCCATGTATCCACAACCCTCTCTGTGAAGAAATACTTCCTCACATTACCTCTGAGCTGTCCTTCCTCTATCTTCAAATTGTGCCCCCTTGTTTTTGCCCATCTCTTTTTCTAAATGATGCTACCCTCTTGGACTTTGTTGATTCCCTTGAGGTATTTGAAAGTTTCTATCATGTCCCCCCTCTCCCTTCTTTCCTCGAGGCTATACATATTAAGCTCCTTTAGTCTTTCTTCATATGTCTTCTGATGCAGACCCTGCATCATTTTGGTTGCCTTCCTCTGGACAGCCTCCACGCTGTCTATGTCTTTGTGGAGATGGGGTCTCCAGAACAGTACACAGTACTCCAGATGTGGTCTTATCAACTGTCTGTACAGAGGGCCAACAACTTCCTGTTTTCTACTGGTGATGCCTCTCCCTATGTATCCCAGTATCCCCCCAGCCCTCCTTACTGCCTTCTCACATTGCTGGCCCACCTTTAGGTCGTCTGATATGACTACCCCCAGGTCCCTTTCCATTTTTGTTGTTGTCGGTATCTCCCCATTGCGTACTCTTCCCCTGGGTTTTTGTTTCCCAGGTGCATTACTTTGCACTTCTTTGCACTGAATCTAAGCTGCCATACATTTGACCATTCCTCCAAACTTGCCAAGTCCCTTTTCATCCTTTCCACCCCACCTTATGTATCAACCCTGTTGCATATCTTTGTGTCATCTGCAAAGAGATTTCTTTCCTTCCAGTCCCTCTGCAATGTCACTTATAAAGACATTAAAAAAGGACCGCCCCAGTACTGAACCTCTATGGTACCCCACTAGTAACCCCCTTTCTTCACTGTGGACTCCATTTACTATTACCCGCTGTGTCCTGTTGTCCAACCAGTGTTTTGCCAGGCTACCACCCTAGGACCCACTCCCAGGCTGG
The DNA here is from genome assembly GCA_016271365.2 of Neoceratodus forsteri. Taxonomy (NCBI): domain Eukaryota; kingdom Metazoa; phylum Chordata; order Ceratodontiformes; family Ceratodontidae; genus Neoceratodus; species Neoceratodus forsteri. Next base: position 738,105,771 of record CM057454.1, read on the forward strand.
CTAATTTGTTTATTAATCTTTTGTGCGGGACTGTGTCAAATGCCTTGCTAAAGTCTAGGTAGGCCATGTCCACAGCCCCTCCCTGGTCACCCAGTCAAAGAAATCAATTACATTTGTCTGACATGACCTTCCCACTGTGAGTCCATGCTGCCTTGGGTTCTGTGCCCCACTGGCCTCTAGGTACTCAACAATTATTTCCTTCAGAAGTGATTCCATCATTTTCCCTACCACTGAGACCAAACTGACAGGTCTGTAATTTCCTGCCTCTGTCTTGCTCCCACTTTTGTGAAGGGGAATCACATCCACCCTCCTCCAGTATTCAGGTACCACCCCATCCTCCCATGATTTATTAAAAAGGGTAGTCAGTGGTGTTTACTAGTTCTTTCCTTAGTTCTTTTAAAATTCTTCCCTTACCTTTCCCGCCACTTCTTTTGAGAACCATAGTGTTTTTTTCTTTCATTTTGATTTATTTGCTTCACACAAAGATTTGTTGACTCTGATGGCAGTTTTGATGTTTCCCCATTGTTGCTCCACCCCATCTTCTTGCCTGTTTGCTAGTGCTTTTCTGAGGCACTCTCCCATTTTGACAAAATCAGCCCTCCTGAAGTCCAGTACCTTCACTTTTGTGTGGCTTGACTCTACAGCTAAGTTTATCATGAACCACACTGTTTGGTGATTTCTTGTTCCCAGATGGCTACCCACTTCAAGATCAGAGATCCTCTCTCCATCCCCATTTGAGATTGCTCTCTCCCGAGTGGGTTCCAAAACTTTCTGTCTGAGGCATGCCCCCTGTAGGGCATTGAGAATGGCCCTGCTCTTGGATGTGGCTGCAGCAAAGGTGCTCCAGTCAACATGTGGCATATTCAGGTCCCCCATCAGCAATATCTCCCCTTTCTCTGCCATCCCAAGGATGCCTTCTATCATTTCCTTGTCCATTTCCTCCCCCTGAGACGGGGGTATGTATACAACCCCTGTGGGAATTGTGGAGTCATTTCCAGTCTCCAGGGTGACCCACAGTGCCTCCTCTCCTCCCTGTTTACCCTTTAGTTCTGTTGCCTTTATCCCTTCCCTTACATAGAGAGCTACTCCTCTTCCTCTTCTTCCCTCCCAGTCCCTTCTGTAGATTGTATACCCTGGTATGTTGACATCCCAGTCATGGAGTACATATTAAGTTCCCTCAGCCTTTCCTTATAGGGCTTTTCATGCAGACCCTGCACCATCTTTGGAGCCCTCATTTGGACTGCCTCATAGTTTGTCTATGTATTTCCAGAGATGTGGACTCCAGAACTGGGCACAGTACTCCAGCTAAGGTCTCACCAGTGATCTGTATAGTGGCATAACCACCTACTTTTTTTTGTTGGTGATACCTCTCCCTATGCATCCCACCATCCCACTGACTTTCCCCACAGCCTTTTCACATTATTTGATCACTTTTAGGTCATCTGATATGATTATGCTCAATTCCCATTCTTGCTTTGTGGCTGCCAGTACACCCGCATCCCACCCATCCTGTACTCCTCCCTTAATTTTTGTGCCCCAGGTGCATGATGTTACACTTCTTTTCATGGAAGTTAAGCTGCCACACTCTTGACCACTCCTCCAATATGCTAATGTCCTTTCTCATTTTCTCCAGCCCCTCTGAAGTGTCTACCCTATTGCAGATCTTAGTGTCGTCAGCAAATAGGCATACCTTCCCTTCCAGCCCTTCTGCAATGTCACTTATGAAGACATTAAAGAGAACTGAACCCAGTACCAACACCTGTGTCACCCCACTGGTCACCTCCCTCTCTCCAGATTGAACACCATTTATTATCATCCTCTGTGTCCTGCCACTCAGCCAATTCCTGATCCAGGTAACCACTTCTGTGCCCACTCCAACTGTCCAGCTTATGTACCAGCCTTCTATGTGGGACAGTGTTGAAGGACTTGCTGAAATCCAGGTAGGCCACATCCACCACCCATCCCTGATCTACCTCCCTGGTGACCCAAATAAATCTGTTAGATTTGTTTGACAAGACCTTCCTGTTGTAAAACCATGCTGTTTTGGATCCTGTACAGGATCCCCTTGGGCTTTTTTGATCTCGGGCTACTTATTTTATCTAGGGAGGAGGGGGAGCAGGAGCTGGTATGAAACCTGCAGTATGATCTTTATTAACTGTGCACCCATAATTTATTGCCCATATAACTCTGTCACTGCCTGGTGAGTATGGGCTCATGAGGTGTTTACGGTTCTGGCACATATACATGTGTAGTTTGTTTCTGGCTGCGCTATTCTCCTCCTTTAACCCCTCACTCTCAGGCTCATTTATTTCCTTATTGTGGAAGGCACAGTTAAATCCCAAGGGGCTCCTTTTGGTTTCAGCATCCGAGAGCCTTATTCACCAGTGCCCTGTAACAGCTAATGTAGTCCATGTCATTTGGTGTGCTTATTAATTTTATAGCTACCTGCTCAGCTGGTTATTCATACTAAACTCAAGGGATGTATTTTTTATTTGGAACGTGTGACTTTCCTGTGCTTGGGATTATTGTCCCATGTGTATTTTGTCTTTTAGGCTTCTTTGTGTTTGCACTCAGGGGATGGGGGGGTGATTTTCGTTACCTGCCACACCACTATACAAAGCATGAGCTGGGCTATTTATTTCAAATTGATTGTCTAGTGTTGCATGGTTTCTTTGGTTTTGCTATTGCTATGAGGGTTATGTGGCAAGATATCGGCGTCCTACCCCCGCCCTCACCACAACAGCTGTCCTGAGATAATGGAGCCTGCTGTTAAGCAACTACAACAACTGACTCAGGCAGCTCTGATTCCCACAGCGAGGGTTGTGGGCCAAGGTATCGACATCCTCCCCCACCCCTCACCACTACAGGCATCCTGAGAAAGCAGAGCCTGCTGTACAGTAACTGATTCAGGTATACTGGACTCAGCTTAGCTCTCTTCAGTGGCTCCTCTTTATAACGTGCTGGTGTACCGTAACAGAGTGTTTTTTCCAGCAGCTGTTGTGCAGCCACTCTGTGCCTTTCCAATTGGTACTTTAAGTAGCCCTGTAAGCCTTTCTTAGGCAGCATTTCACTGCATTTTAAAGTGTGCTATGTTATGCTTGTGAGCCTGCTAGATTTATTGGGTCCTAGGTGCTGTGTAGGGAAGAATTTAATTCAAACGGCAGTCTATTTATAATCAATTTCATTGTGCAATTCCAATGTTGTTTTGTCCATTTCTTCTCTTCTGCTACTACCCCTTCCCCTATCTCATTTCCAGCCTTGAACCCTGTGCCTTTGTTTCACAATGACCCCTTAATCCATTCCCCTATTTTCCCCACTGGAAGCTCCAATTCCCACAGTGAGGGTTGTGGGCCAAGATATCAGCGTCCTCCCCCTGCCCTCACCACAACAGCCATCCTGAGAAAATGGAGCCTGCCATTCAGCAGCTACAGCAACTGATTCAGATATACTGGACTCACAGCTCAGCTCTCCTCATTGGTGCCGTGCTTTGTACGGCATTGCTTATCACTCCCCCCCCCCAGCCAACTCCTCTCCCTAAGCTGGTCTTGCTTTTATAGTGATTGGTTCATATAGAACCAATCTGCTCAATTTTGCCCCCCTGTTTACATTGCTAAATGGTCCCGTCCCTGCTACGCCCTCTACTTACTTGTGACTTCTTTCTGCCTTTCCTTAACCTTTTCACTTCCTTTCTCTCCCCTTTGTGTGGAAATACTGTAGCTCTTTGAATATCAGCTCATTCATTAATTTTTTCACTGAGATCTTTCTATTTTCCTCAGTAGGTAAAAAACAAATTTCTCTTTACTTTGATCCACTTGCTCCCTCCCTTGTTAGCCCTACTCCTACCTCAAGCCATGCTCCATGGATCCCTCTGTATTCTCCCATTCTTCTTCTCCATAACCTCCCTTCCCCCCTACTCTTCCCTCGCACCCTTCCTCTATACTACCCCCCATGAACCCACGCTATCTCCCTTTTCCTACTAAACCTCTCCCCAAGCTCCACCCACCAGGTCTCACATTCCTTAGCCCCCCTGGCCCATCTATCCTTCCTCCTTGCTTCTGTATTAGCTTGCTTGCACTCAGACATGCCCCAGCACTTCTCAACCAACTCCCCCCACACCCCTGAAATTTACCACTGTAGTCACCACACTCTTACTTACCCTGTTGCTGATGCTAGCAGGTGACGCTGAACTCAGTCCTGGCCCTGCCCCTTCCCTATCCTCTCAAGTCCCTGTGGGCTGAAAATAGTCCATCTTAACATCAGGAGCCTACTACCCAAACTTACTCTGCTCCAACCCCTAGTCTTAGACCTCAGTCTTGACATTCTGGTCATTACTGAAACATGGCTAATGTCTAGCATTACTAACATGAGTGTTTCTATTCCTGGCTACTACTTCTTCCGCCAGGACCGTGGCACCAGAGGGGGTGGCGTAGCCATGTATATTACCTCCTCCATCCAGTTTGCCCCTGCACATGTATCCTCCATCCTACAGGCCCATGAGCTACTAATGGTAAAGATTTCCTTCCCTTTCTCACTACCCAGTTTTATTGCTAGCATATTTTATTTTATTTATTTGCTTTTGTTAACCGGGTAAGTCACACTAGACATCCAAGTGCCAATTTTCAGGTGAGACCCGGGAGGGTTACAAAAACTGGGTTACAGAGAGTTTACATACAATCATGAGTGAAGTTTACATCGAGATGCAGGATGAGCATAAACAGGGTAGAGAAAGTTGAGTGAAACATACAGTAAGTCTTAAGCTAAGGTTTACAATAGTATACATGACAGCTTGAACAGGGCTGTCGTGGAAAGCTAACATGTGGAGACAATACAGTACAGGAAAACATATAGTGCAAAATATCAGAGATACAGTACTCCAAGGGGTAAGTAAACCAGGGGAAACAAAGTTTGGATATACCACAGTGCAGGTTGGTGCATAGAGGGGAGAATGCCTTTACGCCAACAGAAGATCTAAACAGAATACAAGTGCCAATGGGGGGGCGGACCATGACCACCAAGGGGTATAGCAGGCTCAGGTGAGACATGTTGCAGTTACAGGGCCAGGTGCCAGGGGTTAGATAATATTAATAGTACCCCTTAAGAGGGGAAGGCCTGTCACAACACTTCAGAGTGAGAGTTAGTGCGAGATGCATAAACAAGTGGAGAGACCCCTCAGGTAACTCCATAGGGAGGATTTGAAGCCCAGATGAGAGGAGGAGGAGGACCGAGTACAGGCCGGGAGCGAATTCCAGATTTTTGGGGCATAGACGGCAAAAGCCCGGTCACCCATCTGGGTACGGGTTCTAGGAACCAGGCGGTCAGGAGCTGTTTCTAATGGAGTGGGTAGGTGGAAGTGTCGGGAGTAGGAGGGAGGGCAAGGGATGCAGGAGTACCAGCCCTGACAATGTTGTCAATGAAGTTCCCAGCAACATAGGTACGGTGTTTCTCGGGGGGTAGCCACTCCAAGCGTGAGTAGAGGTCGCAGCAGTGAGTTGGGGGGGCCGCAAGCGCAAAGTGGCAGATATTATTGTAGGCTGTATCCCACTTTGAAAGGCTAAATTTGGGCGTAGGGTCAAAGGCGACTAGCCCATAGCAGAGAGATGGGAGAAGGACCCCCCTAGCTAGGGCAACATGAACCACCGGAGTTAAGCAGCTTTTTGCTCTATAGGCGAGGCCCAGTTTGCCATTCGTAGCCCTACAGACATTTTGGATGTGTAGAGAGAGATCCAGTTGAGGGTCAAGCGTGACACCCAGGTATTTGACAGCAGCCACCGTCTGCAACGGGGACCCCATACGAACATACAAAGAATGCCAGAAGATAAAGGCCTGATGGTCTATCTAGTGTGCTCGAGTGTGCAACTAGCAGTCTGTGCTGCTCCCCCATCTGCTACGCCCATATACAATTTCATGTCCGTACTAGCTGTTACCCCTCCACCAGTGCCTCATTGGCAACATTCCCCCAATTTTGTCCCATCCCCTCTTAAAACTATCCACCGTCTTCAAGGATACCACCTCTTCAGGCAGTGCATTCCACCCTGTCACCACTCTCTCTGTGAAATAGTGCTTTCTCATTTCCCTTCTGAATCTACTACCCTCCAACTTTAGATTGTGCCCCCTAGTTTCCCTCCCTCTCCTTAATCTTAAAATTCCTTCTGTACCATCTTTATTTTTGCCTTTCATATATTTGAAGGTTTCTATCAGGTCCCCTCTATCCCTCTGTTCCTACAGGGAGTACATGTTGAGCTCCCTCAGTCTCTCAATCTCTCCACTCCAACTCCTTCTCTCACCAAACTACAATCTACCCTACAGACAGGGAAGGGACCCAAACCAGTATTTGGATATGAATGCGGCACGGGTGTTCTGGCAACATGAAGGTAAAAGAAGAATAGATAAGGAGCAGTAGAATGAGCAATGGTGGGTATAAGAGGGGGAGTTGGTAGCAAAATGACAGTAGGAGTTGCAGAGGGTGTCCAGTCTGGCCAGGGAGGAGGAGGAGGAGGAGGAGGGAGTAGTGCTGTAGACCACATCTGCATAATCAAAGACTGGGAGCACCATTTTGGTGAGAAGCTCACAGTGTACCTGTAGAGACAGACAGTCTTTACTGCAGTACTAGACACCAAGTTCAGGGCAGAGCTCGGTGTGGATGGTGTCAATGTGGGCAGAGAAGTCAAGTTTGATGTCTAGCCACAAACTGAGGTATTTGAATGACTGAACCACTTCAAGAGAGGTGCCATCCAAGGTGGAGAAGAAAGGCACAGTTAGGAGTCTGGGCAATTTGTGGCTAATGCCAAAGGTCATGGACAGTTCTTTTTTTTGTTGACCCAGAGTCAGTTAGATTGAAACCAGCGCAGGACATTGTGGAAGTCTTGCTGGAGCAGACCTTCCACAGCTGTAGTGAAGGAGCTGGAGGTGTAACTGGCTGTGTCATCTGAATACATTTGGATATGCAAGTTGGCACAAGCTGCTGGGAGGTAATTAAGGAAGATGGAGAACATACAGTATATATAGACTGTTTTCAAAAAAGTACATTAATGCAAACATTAGGATTGAAGAACAAACAAGCACTAAGTAATGAAATGAAAAAATGTTAGGTTTTGGAGTCTCTAGAGTCTTGGCAAATCAGTGGTGTGGTGTTCCTTGGGGTTCTCAACCATAATGCCCACCCCTCTCCCACACTCCCTAGTCTCATGACCCAAGCACAAGCTAGAGTTCCAAGCCTGTGCCCCACAGGCCTAATACGTGTAGCTAGACAACTATGGCTCACATGTGGTTCACAGAATCTGTCGTAACTTTCTTCATGCAGGGAATCCTGTGTAACTTTCCTTGCACAGGTCCCTGAGGGCCAGCTACAAACCATGACACTTTTATTGCTCAGGGGAGGAGGTGGGCATTAGAGATGAGAAACACAAGGAACACCACATCACTAATTTGCCCAGACTCCTGGAACTCCAAACCCTAATGTTTTGCTTATTTTTTACTTTGCATGCTGTATGTTCTTTAACCCTAATATCTGCATAAACATAATTTGCAATGTATTTGCTTTCTTTTTATGACTATGGAATTATATCCTTATTCACACAGGTTCCTTCAGGATCTGCATGAAATAATAAAAACATGGGGCCCGATTTTCAAAGACCCCATAAAAAGAAGCAACTTTCATCCCTCTAAGGGTTGTGGCAAACCCTAGGTATGCCAGGGACCTTGCACCAGACTTTATAATCTATAAGGTCCCCGCACCTAACACCCAGGTTTGCTGCAGACCACAAGATGCACCAAAGAGTTGGCTGCATCTCTGGGATTTGCCGCAGGCATGCGGCAGCACCCCCCTCCTCACCTAACGCATCACTTGTGGGGCCAGGATGGTGGGGACAGTGAAGAATTAATGTGCCAGAAGGAGCCCTGGGGTATAGGGGTAAATTAGAAGGCAGCGGGGGTGTAGGGGCACAGATGTGCCGATGATGCAGCTATATGGCACAGAGCGGTGTGCCGCTGTAATGTGCCATCGTAACATGTACATGTAAACTGGTGCCCATACTGTACGTTTACTGTCCTAATAGTGAAGCACCCCCAGTCATGGTTTGCATAAGTCCCATGTCCTATAGTGCCCCCCCCCACTGATCCTCAATCTCCTCCATGTTGGTAGTCACAAGTGCCCTGTGTAATTGCCCCGGTCCCTAATCACACTGGAAAGCATTGTGAGAATAATCCCTGAGTGTTAGGTGGACCTCCCACCCCCCACCCTGTTAGTCATTGCCAGCCACCCTCCCCCATTCCTTGCTCTGCTCCTGCAACTGGCACTGCCCTTCACACCACCACGGCCAGCCGCAAAATGCGTTGTCACTATGTGCATGTATACTGCATACAGTACACCCATAATGCATTCTGCAGTTGGCCATGGTGGTGTGTGGAGGGCAGTGCCAGTTTCAGGAATGGAGCAGGGAATGGGGGGGGAGTGCCATGGTTTGGCAATGACTGACAGGGTGGTGAGGGTAGGGGGTCCACTAGACCACCAGCGATTATTCTTGCACTGCTTTCCAGTGTGATTAGGGACTAGGGGGCACTAGAGCACAAGGGCACTTGTGATTACCAACAAGGAGGAGATTGGGGATCACTGGAGGGGCACTACGAGACTGGGGACTCATATACAAAGTGTGACTGGGGGATGTTACATTATCAGAACAGTAAACATACAGTAGGGGCACCAGTTTACATTTACATGTTACGATGGCACATTACAATGGCACACCTCTCCCTGATACATAGCTGATTCTCCTGCACATCTGTGCCCCTACATTCCCATTGCCTCCTCTTGTATGTCTCTGTGTGCCCCTATTGTCCCCTGCACCATCCCATCCCATGGACGCAACCACTTAGACCACCTCTTGGCTGGTCTAAGTGGTGCCCCCTACTGCGTTCATGGTGGGGCTTTGAAAATACGGGAAAAGGGGATGTGACAGCCCCACCATGGCGTAAGCCCACTTGCGCCATGCTGAGCTGGGTTGTTGGATGCAACCCTGCCACTAGTGGGCTTCAACATAGCTGTGTCTGGAACAGACGCAAGCCATGTTAGAAAATCCTGTCTGATGCATGTTGTCATGCAAATCACAACTTGCATCAAACACCTTTGACGAAAGTCCCTTGTGATTGTCACAATGGACTGAAAATCAGGCTCACTGTCTTCCTACACCATCTCAGTGGCACACATCACAGCATGATCAGCAGCACTAATGTAACAGTAAGTATCATTATGAATTTCTTTTTTTTTTATTCTTTTTACAGGTACACATTGTGCTATCGTGGCCAAAGGGAGGACTGTTTCTCCTAACCTCCCTGGCAGTCGCTCTTGTTCTTTGCACCTCTCTACTGTCACCACCTCTGCCTGCCATCACCCTTCCCTCTCCCCCATATATACTCCTGCCTCTCTTTCTAGCCCTGGTCCACCACCTTCTTCTCTTACCCTCCTTCAATTCCCTTCCTCTCTACCTTTTCTAATCTTCTCACCCCACCCACTGTTACACTTGTTCCCCGATCCTTGCCTCCTACTCACCTCTTCTGCTACCTCCCTCCCAGTTACCCCTCTACACTCACTCTCTCTTCTACTTTCCTACACTACCAAGCACAACTGGCAGCAACTCAGTTTTTCCACTCCACTTTTCCCTTTGACAATGCCCTTCTGGCAGCTTTAATTCATGTAAATATTGTTTGTTGTGACTCATCATTCTTAAATGTAAGCTTGATTGTGTTGCTCTAACTGTTATTTATATTACCTGTAGCTTTTACACCATGTATACCCTGTACTTAATTTTGTATTCAAATTGCTTGCCTGCTAAACTCACGCAAACTGTACTTCTGTTCTTTGTATACTGACATGGAACCTTTGTAAAAGAGTCATTGGCTCAAAGGTATTTATCCAAAATTCTTTTTTCATAAATTTTATTTGATACACAGGACACATGGTTACACTCATTTTCTTGTCAATTACATGTGTTACACATTTGGCAGTCGAACTCTTTGGACAACTTTACTTCTCTACTATAACCAGATGCCAGCTCATTAGCAGTTAACTTAATTTCTGTACAGTAAATAGGCAAAATTCAGAACTATTTGTGTCTCTGGAGTGGAAACCGACAGCTCAGAGTGCTCCCTGCACTATGAGCTGTGTCAGTTGCCACTCCAGAGACAATGGAATTGGACTCCATAGCTTGTTCTAGAGGGACCCATATTTCTTCATATCTTTGTCTTTGGCCTGAGATTAGGCATTGGGTGTATTTTAGTTTCATCAAGCAGAGTAATTCCGCCAACCATGCAGAAACTGAAGGTGCTTTTGGATTTTTCCAGTGTAGTGCCACTTTTCTTATTCCCACAACCATCCCTATCCTTTTCAATTTGTACCCATCCATGAGATGCCTACCTCCCACCCCTGGGAGTCCCAATAGTAACTCAGAGGGGTCCATGCTAATGTGTACTGAGAGAATTCTGGCGAGAATCGTCTTGATACCCATCCAAAAGGGTCGAATCTAAGGGCATTCCCAAAGCACATGGAAAAAGGTACCCACATGTATACCACATCTGGTGCAAAACTGTGAGTTTTCTGAGTTTACTTTATATGCTCTTTCTGGAGTAAAATAAGCCCGCATCATAATGTTATACTGGAGGGACCGTAGTCTATTATTTACCGAGCATCGGAGTAAATTTTTTTTGTATAAGAGCCCAGTCCCCCCTGTCAAGCCATCAGGGAACAAATCTATTTCCCAGTGTCTTTTTATTGCCTCTAGTGGGTCTCCCAGCGAGCTCACCAGGAGCTTATAACATGATTTTAGAAGTTTGAATGTCTCTAAGTTAGAGAATCTCCCAAACATCTCCTCTAGGGGTGACTAGTGCATTTCTGCTTGACCCACCTTCTCTATCATTTGGCATTCAACCAACGATTTGATTCTTAAAGATGTAAAATAATGAAAGGTAGGGAGCCCATATACCATTTTTATCTCTTGAAAGGGGAGGACCTGACCTCCCTTTAGCACCTGCTGGACCCTGGCCAGACCTTTCCCTGCCCACATGATTAGGTGTTGTCCTGATACTGCAAACAGTCCCCCCATCAATATGGACCTCAAGGTAGTATCTGGTGACATATACTTTTTCTCCCCTAATAAAGAATGGGCAGTCTTCCAGACCTTCAGTGAGTTTCTAGTACAGGGGCTGGAGATCCTTTTCTCCTCGTTTTCAAAAGATGAGTCTACCAGAGTTGAATAATATAATAGAATTCCACCTTCTTCCTCCATACCCGTCCACTGGGGGCGCCTATGCACATCCCTCTTTAGCAAGTCTGGGATCTGTGCCAACTGGGCAGCCAAATAATAACATTTTATATGTGGTAGTCCCAAACCACCTTCTGTTGTTTTGCGCCAGAGGGCTTGCTTTTTAATACGTTAGCGTTTACCCTGCCATAATAGATGTGTAATGGCTCCCTCAATTGATTTTATGTATTTATTTGGTAGAGAAAGAGGAATGGATTGGAATAGATACAGAGTTTGAGGCAATATAGACATTTTTATAAGGTTGACCCTTCCCATTAATGATAGCGGAAGAGATCTCCACCTAAAACAATCTTCTTTTATCTTTTTAATCAGGGGAGGATAGTTTAACTTGATTGTATGGGCTAATTTGTTCGGGAGAAGGACCTCTAAATATTTTACCGCATTAGAAGGCTGTACCTCCACTCCCGCTATGTTAATCACCCTCCTTATCTTTCCCAAAGGGAGCCATTCACATTTTGACCAGTTTATGTTATGGCCTGAAAGTGGGCCGTACCAATCAAAGCATTTGTTTAATTCTGGTAATGCCTTGTCAGGGTCATCCAAAAATAACAGTACATCATCTGCAAATAATGAGATTACATGATCCCTTCCACCTTCATTAAAGCCCTTTATATATGGGTTAGCTTTAATATGCGCTGCTAAAGTCTCAATGTATAATACATACAAGACAGGGGATGGGGGCATCCCTGGCGTGTGTCCCATGTGAGAGGGAAGGTAGTAGACAATGTATTATTGGTCAAAATCTGCACCTTGGGGGCTCTATATAGGGTTCTCAACCAGCCCACGAATGTATCGCCCAGGCCAAATTTAGCAAGGACCACAAACATATATGGCCATTCCACCTGATCGAATGCCTTCTCGGCATCAAGGGCCAAGAGCCCCCTCATTCTGTTTTTCCCACCAGACCAATTATGAATAATATTCATTGCCCACCTCAGATTATGTTTCACTTGAAGATCCTTCACAAACCCCCTCGGTCCCTGTGGACCAGGTTGGACAGAAGGGGGTCCAGCCTCCCAGCTAAAATCTTGGCCACAATTTTGTAGTCTGAGTTAAGCAGAGATATCGGTCTATAAGAACCACGCAGTTTCGGGTCCTTCCCTGGTTTGGGGAGCACCACGATCATTGCCTCAGACATTGAATCCAGGAGGGCACCCTCCTTTAGTGTTACCTCCACCACTTCTCCTAATAATGATCCTAATGATTCCCACATTGCCCCATAAAAATCTACCAGGATCCCATCTGGCCCCGGGGCTTTTCCCAGCTGCATATGTTTAATTACTTTTTTAATTCCTTCCTTAGTGATGGGACTATTTATAGTGTCTCTCTGATCTGATGTTACTGCAGGGAGGGACAATGTATCCAACAAGTGAAGGGGATCCGCATCCCTTGGAAATTGAAAGGTGTATAGAGAGACATAATAGTCTCTAAACAATTGGTTAATTTTACCTTGATCATATATGGGATCCCCAGTGGATGTATTCATAGCCAAAATGGTACGTTCCACCCTTTTCTTCTTCACTAAACTTACCATTTTCCAGCATAGTCCCCTTTAAAATGTGTTCTGGTACTTGTAATTAGGAGATTTCTCTCTATACGTTTGTTAGTTATTTGGCTATATTTTCCTTTCAAAATCCTTAAAGTTCTGGTTTTCTCCATAGAAGGGTTCAACATGTTTTCCCCCTCTGTCCTTAAAATTTGGGTTTCTAGTCTGGTTTCTTTTTCTCTTTCGGCTCTCTGCTTATGTGCAGAATATGATAGGGTATCTCCCCTAATGTATGCATTCAAGGCGTCCCATGCATATTTAATATGAACTTCTTGGGTATGATTGATGAAAATAAAATCTGTCATTTTATTATTTATAAAGCTTATATCTTCGGGGTCATGAAGCAGTGTCGGGTCCAGCCTCTATTGAGAGGTTACAGGCTTGTTGGGGCCTAACTGAATGCCCACCTTCAGTGGAGCGTGGTCTGAGACCACTATAGGGCCATAAGACGCCTCCATGTCAGGTTCCATCATAGATGGGGATACAAAGAGATAGTCGAGACATGAGTAGATTTGGTGGATGTGAGAGAAAAAGGAATAGTCTCTTTCCCCTGGGTGCAGGTGCCTCCACACTTCTACCAAGGCCCTTTCCTCCACTAATGCCTTAAATGCCGCTACCCCTCGAGGGATTGGGTGAATTTTACTACAGGAATGATCTATTTTAGGGTCTAAATATATATTAAAGTCCCCTCCTATGATCATATTCTCTTTGCACGGGGCCAAGGTCATCTGTAAATGAGCAAAAAAGTCAGGCGAATCATAATTCGGTCCGTATACCGAGGCCAGGGTCATTTCCCGACTGCCCACCTCAATCTCAATTATTAAAAATCTACCCTGAGCATCTGCCTTCTGGGATATCACCCAGTGTGGAAGTCCTGGACAAATCCAGATTGCTGCTCCCCTCGCTCGTGATGTAAATGGAGCCGCCAGTAGCGTTCCTCCCCATGATCCGGCCAATGAGGTTACCTTCTGCCCCATACAATGTATTTCTTGAAGAATGGCTATATCACATTTCTGCTTTTTCAACTGGGTCCAAACTCTCTTCCTTTTTACTACTGTGTGGGGTCCATTGACATTCCAGGTTACACATGTGAAGTCAGCCATAATCATATGCAATAGATCTTGTCCTGGCATTCTTTAAATGTAATTCACTTATCTCAGGTACTATGAGTTTGCAAAACCTCCAGTGTCCTACTTTTTGAAACTTCCCCCCTGAAAATCTCCAACTTTTCATCCCCCTCCCCCACCCATTCTTCCCTGCCACCCATTTCCCCACTTCACATCCTATCCCCTTTGTGTTGAGTGTAGTATGCTGCCCATAAAGCTATTGTTCCTCATCCCACTAATTCTAGTGGATTGGGCTGGGGATCCATCCAAACTACAAAAAAATTTAAAAAAATACCTTTTTGAGCACATCCCTTTACCTGCAATCAGGGAGGCTTGGAGCGAGGAAAACTGCCCCTCCTTCTGGACCTCTATCCAGCGCAGGGCTTTACTGTAATTTAACCAGGTATCATCTGGAGTGGTGTAGCCCCTTCCCTAGGATCCCTGAAAAATGCCCACCTTGTGTGGTGTGGTCATCAGGGGTCTCCTTATAATGCATTCTCAGTGTTGCCATAATTGATCTTCCATAAGGGCATCTTCAAATGGGCTGCCCCCCACCTAGCAACCTCAGGTTGTGGTCATCTCACGCCACCCCACCAATATATCTGTTGTACTATAAAAGACCAGTTAACCAAAAATCAACATCGAACGTGTCTTATTTTTAATCTATATACCTATAACCTTTTAGGTACTATCTTAAACCTATCAATAAAATGGTGGAGAAAGAAGAACCTAACCATAATTAACCATTTAAACTTATTAACATTGCAAATGACCTAGTCTCATTTATTGACCTTGCTTCAGCCCACACCAGTAGCAGAGATAGTTCACATAACTAAGCACCCTTCCCACGATGTTTGTAAACAGCGACATTAATTATCCCCCTCGATGGTCAGGTCAGACACTCACACAAAGTCACTGTGTGCTTGAGCATGAGGAGCTGTAAAAGTTCTGTGACTCTGGATTATTGCCATCCTTCTCGATGAGGTGTGGGCCCAAGGCTTCCAGTTCATCTAAACATGCCCAAGCACTCTTAGCCCAAGTTACCTCGGCGGGAGAAATAGGGGGTGTAACAGAGCTCTGTGCCCACTATTATAGGCCACCTCCTAGTGTTGTGAGCACCCAAGCCTCCACCTCCCAAATACCCACTCCAACACCGAAGCAACCGGCTTCCAACTTTAACAAGAAAAATCATACAAATAGTCAACTTATCTCCTCAAGTGCTTTTTCATTAAAGTTTCAACAATTTCCTTCAGCTTCATTGTTTTTCTGGTTCCTGCTTTCCCATTCATTTAGAAATGATGTGGCAGCCACCGGGTCATTGAATGCCTTCTGTTTTCCTCCAGGAGGCCTCACAATTAATCATGCTGGATAGACCAAAGAAAATGGGCAATTCAAATGATGCAGTCGTTTCTTCACTTCCCCAAAGGCCTGTCGTCTGGATTGGATATTTCTGGAGAAGCTGGGAAAAATACTGACTCTCTAGTTCTTTATAAAGATTGGATCTGCTTTCCTAGCCACTTACAGGACTATCTGGCAATCCTGATATCTCAGGAATTTAGTTAACAAGTGCCTGCATCATTGATCAGGTTGCGGTTTGATACCCGGGAAGCGGTGAGCTCTTTGCACTTCAAGACTGCAGTCATTGGGCTGGGTAAGATTTTGTTTAAGCCATTGTCTCATATAATTACTATAATCTTTGCCCTCTGTATTCTCAGGTAGTCCGATAATGCGGACATTATTCCTCCTCTCCCTATTTTCGTGGTCATCGATCATCTCCCTAAGGTCGACGATTTCTTTCAGTGCTTTTCTCAGATCTGACGAGGAAGAGGAAGCAAGATCTTCCTGAGTGCTAATCCGGGCCTCCATTTCTGTGATCCTCCCCTCATGAACATCTACAGTGTCAGACACTGAATTCACAGTTTGTTGTAGGTGCTGCATTTGCACCATTAAATTATCAAATCCGGTCTGCATTTTAGTCCCCAGGTCGCACTTGAGGTCTTTAATAAGACATTCCAAAGAGATGAAATTGTTTCCTCCCTGTGCCATTGCTGCCTTTGTGCACATGAGAGCTTGTTCAAGAGGCTGTTCCGTGGGAGGAGTATCGGTGCTGCCCGGCCTGCTTGGGCCTGGACTTCTACCCTCTTCAAGAATTGCGGGGAAACAGGGTTTTGACTGCTTTTTCCTCGATTTAGATGTACCTGGTATTAGGAAAGTAAAGGCTGTTTTTTATATGTATTCTGGTCTTGAATTTGAGACGGATGTGCAAGATTGCATGTGGATCCTCACGGAGCTCTCAATTAACACTCCGCCATCTTTACCAGCCAGGCCACGCCCCCCTTATCTGAAAATCTAACAAATAGATAAATTAAAAATTTCTCACGTTTCTTCACAGGTGACAGATATAGCAGGACAGGGAGTCGACAATGGCTATACTGGGTGGCAACCACAGTGGCTGAGTGAGGCAAAATAATTACTCTTTTTTTCTTCACAGGTGACAGGTGGTATAGTAGGACAGGGAGTCAAAAACGGCTATACTGTGAGGCCATCACCACAGTGGGTACTTATTTGAGTACAATCTAAATAATATGTTCTTGTCTTCACAGGTCTCCTGTACTATGTTGCTGTCTACTGCTCCAGCAATCAAACCATCGCCATCTTCTTTACCTGGACAACGTTGCAACAGACAGCTGCTGAAAATTACCTACAATCAGAACAACATGAACAGAAACATTTAGTCTGACATCTGAAAAACATTTCAGATTTAACCATCCCCTCCAAACAAAAACTTACTTGCCTTCCCATGGCTAGAAAAATTGCTGAATCCTAAAAAATGATACAGGCTGGACCTATGCAGCAACCTGATTTTATCACCCTAGTGATAATACCTGAAATAGAAAAACAGCAAGAAAAAAATGGTTGGAAATAAAATGGTTACTACAACTCCCCCATCAATAAAAGGAAATAAAATACTTCCTCTCTGTTTCTTGTCTGGCTTTGCGACTGCTTTTGGCAGTTGTCCCTGTGAATGGTAAAACCTGCAGGGAGATGAAAGGAAAGAAAGAAAAACATTTTGATGTCTTTTTGAGTAATGAAGGGCTTTCGTCCTCTGCAAGGCTGAGGACTAAAGTCAAGCACCACATGACTGAGAGAGAGATAAGGACAAATAAAACTTGTTGCCTACAAAAGTGCTGAATACTACTGGGTTACTATTCAACTTCTCATACTTAGATTTGAAATATTTCTCAGTTAGACTTTTAGTTACTGAATCTTCTGTTAGATACCACTTAAGTTTTGGGTGCAATCCCATTTGTTGAAATGGGGCTTCACTTGTACAGTATATACCTGTATATACCCATAGAAAGAGTGTCTCCAGGGCCAACATGAAAACATGATACATTTTTGGAATGTCTGACGTCTCCTTTAGAGGACTGTGACTTGCAGTATGCCCTGTTTTAGCACAAAATTACCTTTCTAATGGTGGTATGCAATTAATTCAAAGCAAATATTTTTTATCATACTACCCCAAAAACGGACCTTTTTACTAAAAAAAGCATCTTACACCATTTTTTGTGAAAAACATTAAACACATTGACACCAAATGATGTAGCCATATAAGTAGTTAGTCAATTAATTTTGTACTATAAACCAATATTTCTAGTACAGATAAAAAAAGAGAAATTCATAATGATACTTACGTTATAGCTGCTCGCCGTGATGTTCACTGGCTGGTACATGCCACTGAGATGGTATAGAACAGCTTTTGTGAGTGGTGAAACCTGCAGGGAGACAAAAGGACAGAAAGAAAAACATTTTAGTGTCTTTCTGAGTAACGTGGAAGGCCTTTTGTCCTCTGCGAGGCTGAGGACTGGAGTCACACCACCACCACCAGCACTGAGGACGAGGACTGTGAACAACAGTGAAAGTGACTTACCATCAAGCAGACAAAGATAAGCCTTACTGGCACTGAAGTCTTGCTGCCTTGATTAGCTGGCTGGCTGGAGGGTCAGCTTGAGTATCCTTCTGTCATACAGTTCCACACTGGACACTGCTGCAGTAGACTTATGATGATACCATCCCCAGTATCGATTCAGTTTATCTGCAAAGTGTTTTTAGCTGCTCCACATGATGGGGGTTGTTCAACTCCAAATCCAGGAGATATTATCTCAGAGCGAACATTGTATTCAGTGATATGAGTTTTTATCTGAGGGAGTAACTATAACTCATACCATAGGATCAAGACAAACAGTATTCCCTAGTGTCAGGACCATTTCTGCATCAGTGTGGAGGCAGCTGACCATGTTGTTTATGGCTGTGTAGGATCCAAGCAGGCCAGAGAAGAAGGAGGAGGAGGTGGAGGCAGTGCTGTGTCTTGCTGGCTAGAGCAGGCAGGCTTTGCCTAGCTGCTAAAATGGCATGCTTATTTTGCATCAGTGTGAAGTTGGTGGCCCATGCTGTTTGTGTCTGTGCAGGACCTAAGCAGGCCAAAGGAGGAGGAGGAGGCAGTGCTGTTTCTTGCTAGCTGGAGCAGGCAGGCTTTGCCTAACTGATAAAATGGCATGCTTATTTTGCATGTTGCTTATTTTGCATTATATCAGTGTGAAGTTGGTGGCCCATACTGTTTGCTCCTGTGCAGGACCCAAGCAGGCCAGAGAAGAAGGAGGAGGTGGAGGCAGTACTGTGTCTTGCTGGCTGGAGCAGGCAGGCTTTGCCTAGCTGATAAAATGGCATGCTTATGTTGCACCAATGTGGAGGTGGTGACCCATGCTGTCTGTACCTGTGCAGGACCCAAACAGGCCAAAGGAGGAGGAGGCAGTGCTGTGTCTTGCTGGCTGGAGCAGGCAGGCTTTGCCTAGCTGCTAAAATGGCATGCTTATGTTGCATCAGTGTGAAGCTGGAGGCCCATGCTGTTTGTGTCTGTGCAGGACCCAAGCAGGCCAATGGAGGAGAAGGAGGAGGAGGAGGCAGTGCTGTGTCTTGCTGGCTGGAACAAGCACGCTTTGCCTAGCTGGTAAAATGGCATTTTTATGTTGCATCAGTGTGGAGGTGGTGGCCCTTGCTGTTTGTGGCTGTGTAGGACCCAAGCAGGCCAAAGTAGGAGGAGGAGGAGGAGGAGGAGGAGGCAGTGCTCTGTCTTGCTGGCTGGAGCATGCATTGTTTCTAGGCATCATATTCCGGTGGTGGAGGCAGGTAATTGATTAGGCACAAGGAAACAACAGCACAACAATTGGGGATGGGTAACAGTAAAATTAATGAAAATAACAACTGTGAATCATAGAGTAAAGGATTATACTGAGGGGAAAGGAGGGGAAACATCATATCATTTTTTAGTCTTAAGTTTCATCAAGGAAGCAGCCCTCACGGTCTTCCAGACTGGAGTTGTCACCAAATGGGAATTCTCTCTCCATTACCGCTTCATCCACCTCAGTAGTTCAAGACAATTTTTTAGTGCCAACTCCAGCCTGCTTTTCATTTTCACTTTCATGTGGTTGGAACATGGACATGTTTTTTTGTTCAGAATGTGGCCCTCATTCATTTTAATAAAGATTAGCATGCCAACATTTTTTGGTGACAGATTGGTGCACCTGCCCCACACAATGGCACTAGCCGAAATGAATACATGTTCCACACTGACACTCGAGGGTGGGCAGCTGAGGTATTTCATTGCAACTGAGGTCAGTGCTGGTCACTTAGTGACCTTACTGCTCCAGTATATCAAGGGCTCATCGGCAATGGTAAGGTGCCTTGTGTCTGTCAAAGATGCATCTACCATGCATTGTGCTGCTCACAGTCCTGCTGCCTCATCAGCCTCCTCCTCCTCCTCTTCTTCCATGTCTGCAACTCACACCGGACTTAAAATATCCCAAGTGGGATTTGTCATTTTCTCTTTTAAGTTGCATGTTTTCTCAGCCTGTTTCCCATCTGAGAGGGTGGTAGTAACACCCGGTCTCTGTGGAGTTTCATGTTGTGCCTTGGATACATGTGTAATTAGCATCTGTGCTCCACGCACCGTTCTTATCAGAGGTTCAGTCAATGTTTGGACCTGCTGAAGCCCACCTTCAACTATTGATGCCAGGCCACATTTATTGCGTACATCAAGCACAGTGGTAATCCCAAACTCTTCAGACCGCAGAATGTCGGAAATATGCATATTGGGGTCTAAGATGTGAAGCATGTGTTCCATTAAGGCACAACTTCCACTATCACCACCTGCCTCTAGCACTTGTTGCTGCACATTCACCAGTGTCTGCCTCAGCGCACATAGTAGTGAAATAGCCTGACTGATACAGGCAGTGTCCCCACTCACTACCAGTGTTGCATTTTTGAATGGCCTGAGAATCATGATCAGACCATCCAATTGGTACCACTTCTTTGTTGTCAGACACATAGATACTCCAGCACTGTCATGGCTTGTATGTAGTAGAAGATATTCAGATATTGCTTTATACTGTTTGTACAACCGCTCAATCATGTACAGGATCGAGTTCCACCTGCTCACAACATCCAGCTTCATACAGTGCTGAGGCAGTTTGTTCTCTATCTACAGATGACGGAGCTAGTCACTGGCCTTTTTGGAATGGGCAAACTGGACACAGAGTTGACAGGCCACAGTCAAAATGTCCTTGATATCTGGCTAGGTTAGAAACTGCTGCACAATGAGATTAAGACAGTTTGCCAGGCATGGCACCCTGACACCCCCCCCCCCCGTTGCTGATGCATTTCACAACATCCAAGCCATTGTTGCTCACAATGAAACCTGCTTCCAGTGAATGAGGGTGATTCCACTTATCAGTCTTGGTAAAGAGCACTTCCAGCATTTTCTCATCATGTGTCATCCTGGTATGCTCTTCATTGTCAGCATGGCATGCTGGTGAAGACCCAGAATGTTGCTACCACCACAATTGGGCTTACTGCAATTTTTACCATGCCCAGAGTCAAATACTACCCCAGGTACCTGTGCCAATGTGCTGTAATGCACAAGTAGAAACTACCAGCTGTTTGGAAACTGGTCCACATATCCATGTTGAGAAGTACAGTAGGTATAGCGATGCTGAATGCTTCATGGCATGGTTTACCATCTCTGACTCTATCCCACAGAGTTCAGGAATGGCACATTTTGAAAAGTATGTTCTTGATGGAATCTGCCATTTGGGACAGGCACAGGCCATCAACCTCTGAAATCCAACATTCTCAACAAAAGAGAATGGCAGTAAATCAATAGCCAGCATTTCATCAGCTGCTGCATTTAGCTTGTGTGCAGTAGCATGATTGGGAGGGAATCTGAAGTGATACTCAAACATGCTATGCAGTGTAGGCTGGATCTTTCTTGAGGTTGGGCTACTAAGCAGCTGGACTCATCATGGCATCATTGTTGGGGTGGTATTTGACTCCTGGGGATTTATATGTGCTGCTGCCCAAGTGACACCAGTGATTTGGGGGGTTTTCTGCAATGGCTTTTCTGACTTGGGGTGGTACTACTCAACCCACCACCACTACTGCTATGCCCAATACTAGGCAGACCCACAGAATCCTCCTCCTCCTGTCTGTAGTCCCCCTCACTCACCCCTCTGTCCATCTGGTCTATTACCCTGTCACTTCTGTTTGCCTTGCCTAATAAAGATGAGGGACAGGGACCCTCTGTACTGGCTTCCTTCTGGTGTTGATGCCAACATAACAAGTGCCTGTTCTTCATGTGTATGTGTTGCCCACCGGTGCCTAGGTGGCTGTCCTGTTTACCCCTACTAACTCGTGCTTGACGTAGCTGACAGATAGGGACTGTCTCATCAGCTGAGTCATCAAGTATATAAAAATTCCAAACTAGGGATTTCATTACCTTTGTTTTACCATGGTGCCGGAAGGGGGACAGCTGAGGGGAAGGGGTGAACATTTTTGTTCTTGGGGATGATTTGAGAACCTCAAGAATATTGGGAGAGGACTTTGGTAGTTGGATCACTAGTGCACACAACATCTCTGCACCATTTGCATCACCACTCTTGTGCTTTTTCTTTTCAGGCTCCCATAGGAGATCCAACACATCATCACCATTATCCAACATTCAGCGTCTTCATTGGAGACATAGCAGATGGGACCAAGAATAAAATTAGTCTCTTTGCTGACCACATTAAGATTGGTGGGGTGGTGGACAGTGAGGAGGGAAGGCAGGTTCTGCAAGATGATCTAGCAAAGCTTGAGAGGTGGTCTGACAGCAGATGAGATTAAATGTTAAGAAGTGCAAGGTAATGCACTTGGGAGTCAGAAACCCTAGGTATGGCTATTGGCTGAGGGGAATGCAGTTATCCACCTCAGTAGAGGAGAAAGTTCTATGGGTACTAATTACAGGGGACATGAATCATTCTGCACAGTGCAGGAAGATGACAACTAAAGCTAATAAAATGCTGGTGTGCATTGCCAGGGGGATCACCTCTCGAAGGAAAGAAATTATCCTGCCATTGTACAGGTCACTGGTAAGACTGCACTTATGAGTATAGTGGGCAGTTTTGGCGCCCATACTTAAAGAAAGACATCAATCTACTGGAAGGGGTATGGAGCAGGATGAAAAAAATTATCCTAGGCCCAGGGGACATAACATATGAGGAAAGATTGAGGGAACTCAACATTTATTCCAGGGGGGATAGGAGGGAAAGAGGTTATATGATTGAGATCTATAAATATTTAAAGGGCATAAATAGGGTAAGTTTTGAGAACATGTTCAGACAAAGGGGGGGGGAGGAATAGGAGAGGGCATAATCTGAAATTGGAGGGGGAAGATTCAAGAAGGAAATGAGGAGGCACTATTTCACAGAAAGGATGGTTGCAAAGTGGAAGCAGCTGCCAGAGGAGGTTATTTCACTGGCAACTGTGGTCAGTTTTAAGAGGTGGTGGGACAGGGTCAGAGGTAAGGTCATAACTGCGGATAACAGGGAAGGAGAGTTTAGGCAGTATATGGGGATAACACAGGTGTTTGGGGAGGCAGCTGCAGTACATTAGACTGGGAGCTGCATGCTTGAGCAGACTCGATAGACTGCTATGGCCTATATCTGCAGGCATTTTTCATATGTTCGCATGTGTCAGCACAGCCACTGCTGTTCTGCTCCACAGGTTTGTCCTGCTCAACCTCACCATCTCAAGGCTCTCTGACCCTCTCATCACCAGGATTCTGATTCACATTTTCTAGATCTCCTGCCTCAACCACTGGGTCCACACTATCAGGCTCAACACTACCACCACCAAAAGCCACAGGGACACCAATGACCTCCTCCTCAACCACTGTTTCTTGTTTGTTAGCACTGCTACTCCCCTTGTCACCTCCCAAATCCCCCATCAGCACGGCTGCAGCAGATGTGGCAGAGAAAAATTTGACTACACTAATTCCACTGCTGCAAACTACTCCTTCACTGCTACAAGCCCCACAACCCATAGAACATGCTGCTGCCATGCCTGCAAATATTGTTTTTTTAACAGCAGCACTATTTTGCCCCACAGATTTGAAACTCTTCTTTGCTGCCCCCTCCCCGGCACCTCTCCTTTTACTTGGGCTTCTCTTCCCGGTCATTCTTCTGTGCTAATTATAACGTTGATTTTTTTGAAACAGAACAGGGATTACAATGACAGGGGTAATGGGGTAAGTAGTGTGACAAACAGTGACAGAACATTTAATAAAAGCAGTACAGGGATTAAAAGGGATAACAGGTAATTAGTATAATGCACAGTGACAGAATGATTTTTTTTAAAACAGGATTATGACAGGGATAACAGAAGTAATTAGCGTAATACACAGTGACAGAACACATTTTTTTTAACAGAACAGGGATTACAAATACAGGGGTAACAGTATAACAAAAAGTGACAGAACACTGTCATTGTAAGGAAAATATAACTAGAAAATCACTAAAACTGTTACAGAAAGACACTGACAAGATGGCTTACTTAAACACACCAAAGAAATAACAATGAGAAATTACTCCACAGATCAAACAAAATTAACAAGAAAGACTGAGAAAACAAAAATATAACACAAATCTCCTGCTTACAGACGAAAAGCTCCAGATCTGTCTGGCCTGCCTTGCTACCTTGCTGCTTACAGTACTACCCTCCCCCACACCACTGCCTCACAGACTGCCAGAACAGAAACCATTACTTTACAGTAAATAATCACAGATAAAATTAACCCCCCAAAAAACACAAATCTAGGTGCACAAGGCCCTTTACAATGGATCTATGACAGTCAGTCAACAATTTCATTGTCTACTAACATTACAGCAACTCCTTTATATCAATCGAATTTGTGGTCGGCATAAAGGGAGACATTTCAGACTGTGTTTTCCCAAACCCCATATTCAGGGGGCTCTGCCCACACTCCCTCTGCTACTAAATTAATTAACACCAAGTCAGAGTTGCAATACCCCCAGAAAACAGTGCCAGGGGTCCCGCGCCGACACTACAGCAACCTGGCGCGGTTGTCGCTGTAGTGTCATTCACAGTAAAGTTATCGCTGTAGCAACAGCATACCCTCTACAACAACTTGGGAGCAATCTGGATTCCAAAAGGCTCAGTTTTAAATTTAGGGCCATGCCCGTAGTTAAGTGGGGAAGAACTCCTCCCCTGCATCCTATTTAAACCAGCAGGCTGCGCTCCACCCTGCTTAGAGCGAGTCACACTCGCTAGTGGTGCTGCCGGTGCTCGGCTGCTCTTTCCTCCATTTCTCTTGTGCCCCCCCCACCCCATTCCTAGGGCTCCTTGTTCATTTTGTCCATTGTAGTTGCTTGTTGCCCCCCATGTTGCTGTTTGTTTCTTTCCTGCCCTGTTCTTTTGGGAATTCTTCCTTGCCTGCTGCTTCCTTGCTCTGTCCTATGCCCGACTGCCTTGCTGCCCTACTCATTCCTTCGATACCTCTGTTTCTTTCAGCAGCTGTTGCCCATGCTACCACCATTTCCTGTCTTTTCAGCATGCACTGCTCCCTTACCTCGGAGCTTCAGACCTCCATTTTCACCTTGCTCTGCTTCCTTCCACTGCGACTGACTGTTGCCTCTCCTTGAAGAGTTCTGCTCCTTTGCTACACTGTGGACACCCATCATTGCTATAATGGAGATCATACTATGTCAAACAGGGTTTGTTTGCCTTGCTCCTTACCTACAAAACCTGCGCTGCCTGCTCTGCTCCACGCGGCCATATGCAGCCCTCCAAGCTGGGCTTCTATCTACTTCACCGCTATGGACATCTATGCTGCATCCTCCGTAACTTAACGCCTGCTTCAGAATGTCTTTGCTGCTTCAGCGACTGTTGCCACATAACTGTTCTTCGCATTCCAGTTTGCATAGCTCTCACAGGACAGGGAATTGGCTCATAACTCAGCTTCGGTATCTACGAACTCCATAACCTCTTCGCATCCTCTACCAGTAGCTGCTTGAAGTATTGCCTCGGAGACACCGCATTCATTTCAGGCTTTATTTACAACAACACTAGCGTTTCTATCATGCGTATTGTATTTGTTTGTACTGGACTTGAATTGTGTAGTGCTTTAAAGACTCAACATGCCAGACCTAGTCATGGTCCATTACTTTCTGCAGCAGCTCGCTGCACTTCTTGTAGTTCCCCACTTCTCTGCATGGAGACAGGCCATACTGTAATGCAGCCGCTCACTGCTTGCCATTCCAGACTCGGAGTATTGCTAAACATACAGCATTTCTCTTGCATTAAGCATGAATCCACAGCAGTCTCCATATACCATACTCTTCCCTTATACAGTACATATGAGTCACTGCAGGCACCGCTTCCTTTCTCCGACCACTGGACATAATCATGGCTTGGATACTAAGATGACTTCAAGCTTCTGCCGCTCTGCTTCTTCAAAGCTAGCTTGTCTAAGCTTATTTTTGGATTGTACCTGGGACAGGATGACCAGCAGCCGATCATTCCGTTACAGCTCCATCCACTTCCACACATGTCAGTATATTTCTGTTGCTTATGACCAGACCTCTTCTCCCGTCCTCTGGCTGCATTGTACAGGTACTGCCTCCCCTTTTCTCTGCTAGTTCCTGTCTGCATATTGAACTGAAATTGACCGCCATTTCTTAGTTGATACTTCTATGGGGCCTACTATCTGCTAACGTACTGTTAGTTTGTTATTTGGTGGCATAGTTGGCTTTCATTACTCGCTACTTACTCCACACTTTACTAACTACCAGCTGACCTATGTGGGGTCCAGCTGCGCATGCTAGCTTCATGGGTTAGGCTGCCACTCTCTAACTACCTACCAGCCAACCTTCGTGGGGTCCGGCTGCGCACGCTAGCCTTCGTGGGGCTAGCCACCACTCCCACTTACTTTACAGCTGACCTACAAGTAGTTCAGCCGCACATGCTACCCGTGGGGTTTAGCTGCCAGTCCACTCACTTTTTGGCTGACCTACATGCGATCTAGCTGACACGCTAGCCTTCGTGGGGCTTAAATGCACTCTCCATTCATTTTACTGCCCAGGATTGGATACACTGCCAGTTATTCCTCACCTACGGTCCTACTACCCGGATCCTGGACATTTCGGCTTCACTTTGCCATTCTTCCTTACTTCCATTTGACACGGATACGCTTCTTCCCTCCACTGGATTTCATTCAGCATTACATCAGATATTTGCCTCAATTCCCTAGGATGCTTTCTGCTTTACTGATTCAACTCCTTCGGAGTTGCTACTATTGTTTCGTACTGCCCTCCTTATCATTGCTTATGCAAACGACATAGTTCTACTGCTAGTTTTCAAATGCCTATTACCTCTGGTCAAGATGCCAACTCATCCACCCAGGTCTTTCCATTGCATACTTTACCATCCTCGATTGTCAGAAAACGACAGTGTACAGCACCCTTCTACTGCTCTCATACGTATGCCTCAGAATGTTTCTACGCTGCTCAGAATTGGCTCAGGATTATGCTACCATTTATAATACCATTACAATCTATTCCCTACTACCTTGCTACTATTTCACATAGCCTGTAATTCATCATTACTATTGCTTTATCTCCCACCACTCTACAACCTGCCTCACCCCTGGGTGCCGGAGGTTCACCATATCGCACTTCGACAGACCTGCGCCCCCATGGGCCAGAGGTCCCTTGCTATTGTATTACTACACCATAATCGCCTGCTTCTGTGACCTGCTTCACCTATCAGGCCTGGAGGTTCTACTACTTCTACACTACACCTGCCTCACCCAGCTTCGGGGCCTGGAGGTTTGCACATTCTACTATACGCCTGCCTGCCACTGTGTCTGCCAGCCTTAGGAGCTCCTTTCTACTATGGACTCACTTCCAGGATTTGTTTAGCCATGTGTTATCTATTATTTGACTGCTTCTGCTTTGCCACTTCAGTCTTAAGAATTACTACTACACTTCTTCCGGGGCACTTAGTTGAGCTTCTCCAAAACTTTCACTCTCATGATTTATGCTCTACAGCTTGGACCCTGCGACAACGCTACTTCATTCGACTGAGTTCTTCAGTTATCCCTAGTTATGACTCATACGCCCGATTATTCAGGACTCTTCAGACAATTCTCACCAAGTCAATTCTAGCTACTGTACCATTCTGGCTTAAAAATGTGGACGCATTCATCGTTATGCAACTATTCTGATCACAGACAATACTTCAATTTGCTGTTTCCAATTCCTTATGCTCCTCGATGTATACTGTGCATATATTATGATGTACTACTCCTCTGCTGCTATGACTACATCTTCCGGACTCATTACTACTGCTATTACTACTACTGACCTACATACAGGTCCACTTCTCACCCTACTACACTTATTACCTGCCTCGCCCTTACAGGACCTAGAGGTTATCACGACTGACTCACCGATTTTACAACCTACTTCGCTCCTCCAGCTGGAAGTACATCTGACTTTTTGTCTACCTATATGCACTAAGATATCTACCTGCTTCACTTCCCTGCTTCCCTTCTCCGGATTGGAGGTTCCTGCTGCTCCGTCCTCCCCGATCACGCAGCATACGCCAGCTTCTGAGCATCATCACTACAGTCTTTTTTTTTGCAAAGCTTGCCAAGTGAAACACGACCCAACTGTCCTCATTCTGGACATGGATGCTTAGCCTTGATTCCTGGTTCTCCTCTGAGAAGTCCTCACCTGCTGGAGTGCTTCACCACTGCAAGTCATCGCCTTCAAATTCAAATCGACCATGGATTCCACTTTACTATCATTCCAGCCTGCACACATGGATTTTCAAACTTGGAGTTTACTAAGAGGATGCTTTCTCTGTTCACTTGACATGTCATGATTCATTGCTGCTTCAGTTCTCCATTTCTCTGGATCAGGTTCTACAACTTTGGGGTTTGGATTAACCAATTAAATAAAATTTTATTTAGGATTACTCTCCTTTAGTATGCCCAGAAGGATGGGCAGGTCAGTAGCCATGGGTCCTCAGAGGTTTCCCCAAAGGTTTTTTTTCCTCTTCTACGTGCTACTGGTCACACTCTCTGGAGCTGGAGGAGGTGATCATACTGCTACTCATTTTCTTAGGGATGTCATCCAACTCAACTCCTTCAATAGTCAGATATAGAACAATCGTGGATATCATTATTTTTTGGGGAGGGTCTCATAATACTGGAATAAGCATCCTTCCTATGGTGGGATACAGAAAAAGGCCAAAAAACTATCAAATCATAACAAGTGACTCATCAGTTCATGCATCTAAGCACCTTGCATGTACTATCCAGTTCATATGTTCTATAATCACTAACTTGCTCATGTCTATGCTAAAGCACCCAAGCACGAATCATTCCATACTACTAATACCTGGCAAACATTATCCTACTTACTGGTCTGGCCTCTGTATCCAAGCACAACCTACAGCATCCAGCTACAGTATGTAACATAAGCATTGAGCTCTGAACCACAGTTAAATTTAGGGGCATGCCCATATTTAAGTGGGGAAAGAGCTCCTCCTCCACATCCTATTTAATTCAGCAGACCGCGCTCCGCCCTGCTTAGAGCGAGTCGCACTCCCCTCCATCCTCCCCTGACACCTCCTCCTTCTCCAGCACTCTTATCTCACCGGGGGGGTCTCATAATACTGGACTAAGCATCCTTCCTATGGTGGGATACAGAGAAAGGCCAACAAACTATCTAATCATAACAAGTGACCCATCAGTTCATGCATCAAAGCACCTGGCATATACTATCCAGTTCATATGTTCTATAATCACTGACTTGCTCATGTCTATGCTAAAGCACCTAAACATGAATCATTCCATACTACTAATACCTGGCAAACATTATCCTACTTACTGGTCTGGCCTCTGTATCCAAGTTCAACCTACAGCATCCAGCTACAGTATGTAACATAAGCACTGAGCTCTGAGCCACAGTTAAATTAATTTAAAGCTTTCTCTGACAAGTACACAGATTTCTCTTTACTCTCTCTTCACAACACTGCACTTAGATAGCCTCCTCCACATGGTATACAGGCTGTTTTGGCAACATGTAACCTCTAAACCCATCATACATTGCAAACTTCGCCCTGTACCAAACTTCACTGGCTAAGTTGCAACTTCGCATTCTTGTGAGATTTCGCCTCTGTGCCTAACTTTGCTGGAAAAGTTGTGACTTTGCTTTTCACAAAATTATCTCTTTTCTGTGAAGCAGTGACTTTGCACGGCAGATTAATTAGCAAAATGAAGCAAATTCACAAATTAATTCATGAAGCAAAGTTTTCCAGCTTCAAACATCACCAACCAAAGCACATTCTTTTCATATGAAAGACCCAGCAGAGGAAGGCTATTAGGTCTATCAAATCTGCACATATTGCAGGGTCCCTAGCTTATGCCACTGCCCCTGCCCCCCGGTCTTCCCTTCCATCTTATCTGCCCCCCCAGGTTCCATGGTTCCCCTTATGTCTATCCCAGGCCCACTTAAAACTGGCCACTGTCTTCACTGATACCACTTCCTCCGACAGCACATTCCAATTGAACACCACCCTCTCTGTGAAGAAGTGCTTCCTAACATCCCTCTTAAACCTCCCCCTCTCTAGCCTCAAATTGTGCCCCCTCATGGTTTGGCTTTCCTTTAGCTTGAAGAGGCCCTCCCCAATCCACACCATTTATTCCCTTCAAGTATTTGAAGGTCTCCATCATGTCCTCTCTCTCTCTCTCTTCCTCCTCTTCTTCAGGGAGTACATTTACAGGGCTCCAAGCCTCTCCTTGTAAGACATACTCTGCTGAGCCACAATCATCTTGGTTGCCCTCCTTTGGACTTTCTCCAGCAGGCTAAAGTCCTTCTTAAGGTATGGACACCAGTATCTTACTCCGTAGTCGCCCTTACCAGTGAACTGTAAAGGGGCAATTTAACCTCATTCTACCTACTGCTGAACCTCCTGTCTTTTCACCCAAGCATCCTGTTAGCATTTGCTGCTGCCTTTTTGCACTGCATGGAGTTCTTCAGGTTGCCAGTTATCATCAATCCCAGATTCTTTTCCTCCTCAATTCCTGCTACCCAGCAGACCCCCCCCCCCACCGATAGTACTCAGTCCTTGGGTTCCTGGCTACAACATGCATCACTTTGCATTTCTTGGCATTGAAACCAAATTACCAGATCCCTGACCATCTTTCAAGTTTCTGAGGTCTTCATGCAGGTCTTGTATCCCCTCCACTGTGTTCACCCTCCCATAGAGTTCAATGTCATCCAAAAACAGGCACATTTTGCCCTTGATGCCCTCTCCAATGTCATTGGTGAAGACACTGAACACCAGCCCAAGCACCAAGCCCTGTGGGACCCTGCTGGTGACTTCCCTTGTGCTATATAACTCTTCCCCTACCATCACCCTCCGGTCCCTGTCCCTTAGCCAGCTTTCTACCCACCTGGTTATTTTCTCTTCAACCCCGAGATCTGCCAGTTTCCTGATCAACCTCTTTTGGAGAAGTGTGTTGAAGGCCTTGCTGAAGTCCAAGTACAGGATGTCCACCGCTTGGCACCAGGCGACTGGCCTGGGACCCAGTGAAAGAAGTTAATTAGGTTAATTTAGCATGATCTTTCTCCCAAAAATCCATGTTGAGTCTCATCCTGGAGACCATTTTCCTCCACGTACCTCACTAACTTCTCCTTAACTATGGTCTCCATGAGCTTGTACAAGATTGAGGTCAGACTGACCGACCTGTAGTTCCCTTGGTCATCCCTGGGACCACTCTTGTGGAGAGGCACCACATGTGCTATTCTCCAGTGCTGTGGCACCATGCCTAACTCCAGGGAGCTATTGAAGAGGCCCACCAGTTGCCCAGCAAGATTCTTTCCCAACTCCCTTAGCACCACTGGATGTATGCTGTCCAGACCCAGGGACTTGTCTTCCTTTAGTGCTAGCAGCCCCTCCCTCACTCTGTCCTCTTCTATCACCACATCTGTGCCCCCTTCCCCCTTCTCCCTCCCACCTGATGGCACTGGTCCATCTTTTTCCCTAGGGAAGACAGAGTAAAAGTAATCGCTCAATACTTCCACATTGCTTCCATCTTCCTCCACCCATTCTTCCTCTTCCTTAAGCCTAACTACCTCTTTTTTCTTTTCCTTTTCTCACTGAAGTAACAAAAGAAGGCCTTCTCCCCATCTTAATCCCTTCAGCTATTTGAAGTTTCTTTTGTGCTTTAGCCTGCTGCACTACCTTACGTGCCACTTTGTCCAGCTTCTTGTAGTTTTCCTTATCCACCTCACTCACAGTACTCATGTATCTCCTGTAGGCCAACCTCTTGTCCCTCACTGCCTGAGCAACCTTAGGGTTGAACCAGATAGGTGATCTTGCCCCTGATTTCTTCCCCCTGAACCTAACATACTCCACTGTGGCAGCCAGTATTGCTTCTTTGATAATGGTCCATTTTTGATCCATCCCCATGTCCACTCTGATGCCCTCCATGTGTGTCCTTAGCACCTCTCCTATCTTCCTGAAGTCTGCCCTCCTGAAATCCAGGATTTTGGCCTCAGTGGGGATGTTTTCTCTGCTCATATCCAATCAGAACCACACAGTGTTGTGGTCACTACCTCTCAGGAGTTCCTTGACCGTTATCTCTTGCATGTGCTCCCCATTAGTGAGCACTAGGTCAAGGATTACCCCCTCCCTGGTGGGCTCAGTGACACCTTGAGTCAGAAACCTGCTCTGTATCACATCCAGGATCACCTGACTTCTAGCACTGGACATGGCCAGTATACCACAGTCCACCTTGGGCAGATTAAAGTATCCCACCACTATCACATTCCCCTTTCTTGCAGCTTCCAGCAATTGTGAACTCAGCTCCCTGTCTCTTTCCTCTTCCTTGTTGGGTGGTCTGTAGACCACCTAAACCTCACCTTTCTCCCTCTATTGGTCTAGAGCTGAATCCATAGTGCTTCCACCCTTCCTTTTCTGTCTCTTCCTCTTTCATGTTATCCCCTGCCTGATATAAGCCACTACACCCCTTTACCTATCTCCCTGTCTCTTTTATATAGCTTGTAACCTGGAATTGAGAGGTCCCAGTCAAGGTGTGGTATGGCCGAGGTCTTGGTAATTGCTGCGATGTCTACTTTCCCCTTCACTAACATGTCTGCCATCCTGTTACTGAGACTACAAGCACTGAGTGACACCACCCTCCATCTTGACTCAGTGTTCCCTTGCTTTCCCTCTGTGCTTTTCTTGACCTGCCCTCCTCATGCACTTCCCCCTCAACCCCTGTACTTAATTGCTTCCTTTTCCCTCCACACCCACCCTACCAATTACTACTGCTGGTGTGGGGGGGAGGTCCATTGACTTCCTTGTTCCAGGGTCTCTGAACCTGCTGGCCAACCTCCCCCTTCTCAGCAGTTTAAACTCAGCTCATTGGCTTTGTGTTCCCCCAGTTTGTCTGTAAGTACTTTCGAACCCTGTCTACAAAGGTGTAGTCTATCTGCCGAGTACAGCATCTTGTCTGACTATGTGCCCCTATTCCCTGATACATTTGAATCCTTCTTCCCTGCACCAGCTTTTCAGCCATTCATTAAACTCCTCTATCCTCCTTTTCCTGTCTGTGCTGGTTCTTGGGACTGGTATCATTTCTAAAAAGTGTAAAGAGCACACTACCTCCTTGCAGGTTCTTGCTAACTCCCTGAATTTACCCTGCACCACCTCCACCTCTTCCCCTGCCAAGTCATTGGTTCTCAGATGGATGACTATGTTAGGTTTTCCACCAGTCTCCCTTACAACTTCCCTGATTTTTGGTTCTGCTTTCCCTGCTATCATCCCCAGCATACAGATCACCATGTTTCTTGCTTTTGGGTCCCTCCTCCTACCCCAGTGGACACCCAAATTATGGAGTCACCAATGATTACCACCCTGCCATCCCCTACAAGTGTGTTTTCCACCCTCCTGTCTTATCCTACTACACCAGTCACCTCTGCAATCATCTGTGCCCTATCTGCTTTGGCTAACTTCTTTCTGCCTCCACCACTATTCCCCTCATCTGTTTCACCATCCCCCCTTAATCTCCTTCCTCCCTCCCTCCCTGGCTAACCTTGTTTGCTACCACTTTTTCCTCTCTTGCCTTTATCCTGATTCCTCTCTCCCCCAATCCTCTACTCCACCCTGACTACCTCTTCCTCTCTGACTTCCCAGACTATTCACCTCTTTCCTCCCCTTACCTCCAGCCTTTGACTCTGGGTCACCTCAAACTTCCACCCCACCACCTGATTCCCCTTCCCCTAAACTGGTCAGTGTTGTGTACCTGTTCAATAAAGGCACCCTGATATCAGATCACACCCCTATTCCTCCTCTCACAGTCCCACCCCTTCCCTCCTCTGCTATTCCTCTTACCCTCCTACCATTTCTCCTTACCACCTACCATTCCAACACACCAGTCCCCCAGGATCTTTAAGGAGGATATATCCTTGGACATCATGGTATCCTCCCTGCTCCCAATCCATACCTGCTGTCCATCTTCACATGGGCTGCCCCTACCTGCCCCTTCCTCTGCTGCTCTGCTTCCTTGTCTCCCCACCTCACCCACTCCAGCTCCTATCTGAGCATTCTTACCTCTGCCCTGAGCAGTTCCAGGCTCCTGCACACTGAACAGCCCCAACTCTCCACACAGTTCCCATAAAAACTGCAATCCCACATCTATTACAGCTTACCACTCTCTTTCACTACACTGGCTCCTGCACATACTTGTGTTTCCCCTTCCCAGCTGCCCTGCTTTCAGTTCCAGCTCCTATTCCCCCACATCCTCCTGTCTCAGACCTTCACCCAGCCCTTCCACCAGCCCTTCTTAAATACTGAAAAGTCACTGTGGGTTGGGCTTAAAGGCTGTGAGGGAGGAGATTGAGGATCTGCAAACTTCCTGTATGAGCTAACTCTTAAAGCTAATAGGTGGTAAAAAGTTTAGACACTCAAGATTTTACTAGTTGGATTTTAAGGTTTAAATGTTTTAAAGTTGCAAGTTTGAAAGTCATACTGACAATTTTGGGTTAAGGAGGGGTAACTGCATATTTAAAGTTGAAAGTTAAAACTGACAAGGTCATGTATAAATGTGTTAACCAGAGTTACTGAGCTAGCAAGCTAGGGACCAATGGGGTAAAGAAGGACTCAGAAGCAAGCTAGTAGGGTCACATATGGTATCCAGCTATTGCTGTACAGACTGTGTGGTAAGAAATTGAGGTTACGTTTAAGTTAAGTGTGAATAATAGAGGGAAGGCAAATGGGGCATTATGGGGGATCACACTGGGGGTGGAGGAGCACAAATAAGGGTGGATGGAGACATCAGAATAGTGAATGGAATGGGAGGCACCATGGAGTGAGGGTGGCAGGCACAGGGAGGATAGTGGGGTGCAATGGTCGTGGGGCGGCTGTTTGGATGAATATACAATGGAAACTGGAGGGTTGTCCTATTTCTTACAGGCTGACCAGACTGGAAGAGGAGGTACAGGGGCTCTGGAGGGAGCTGGAGAGGGTGAAGGAGGGAGGCTGGGGCAGGAGGGACCCCTGAGAGGAGCAGCTGGAAGAAGCAGAGGAGGAACTGCAGAGTTAAATCCCATGAGGATGTGGGGGGTGGGGGTAAGGAGAACAGAGGGGCAGTAAGTGGAGGGAAGGCTCAGGGCAGGGGGAAGGAGGAGATGGGCACCACTGGGGGGGAAGCAAGTAATAGATTTGCAGTGTTGGCATCGCAGGTGGCAGGGGAAGTATTGGAGATTGGTGGGGTGGGAGGAGAAGGGTAGTGAAGGCCCAGGAGTCAGGCTGGGAAAGAAAGAAAGGGGAGGGGAAGAGTAAGGTAGAGGCAAAGAGAGAGGCAGAAATGGGGGGAAGATGTAGGAGTCGCAAATGGTGCAGATAGATGTACTAAAGAGCAGGGCAGTGTGGACTCTGGAAATGTGGACAGTGAAAACAGGAGGAGGGGTTCAGGACAAGAAGATGGGGTACTAGTGATGGGGGATTCTATACTGAAAGGGGTCAGATGTGGCAGAAGGGGAGAAAGGCACAGTTGTATCTGGGTCAAGGCTATTCCGGGGTTGACCATGGGCAGGGCGGGGCAGGCACTTCCCAAGTGCACATGGAAGGGAAGGAAGAAACCTCACATAGTGATGCACATGGATACAAACAATTTGGTGGATGAGATGGTAGAGATGGCAAAGGGGAGATTCGAGGATTTGGGTAAGCAGTGTGAGGACTGGAGGTGAGGGGGTCAGTGGCGTTCTCTGAGGTACTCCCAGTACCATGTGTGAGTACAGTGAGGAAAAAAAGGATAGAGGAGTTCAATGAGTGACTGAGGGATTGGTGCTATACCAGGGAGTACAGATTAGTGTCAGACTGGGGCGGGACCTGGGGCAATAGTGACCTGTATGCAGGGGACATGTTACATTTGGGCAGGGAGGGGAAGGGAGTACTAAAACAGGGAACAGAGGGGTATATATCAACAAAGGTGGATTTAAACTAGGAGGGTGGTGGTGAGGGGACTGCTGATGGGTAAAGGGTCTGGAAAGGGGAGCCTAGTGAGCTCACCCCCCCAGTTACTGTATGGGTAAAGGCAGTGGGGAATCGGCATAGTGAGGGATAAAGGGGGATGAATAAGGATAGGGAAAAGGAGGAGACAGGCTGGAGGGTGGTCTCACTGAATGCAAGAAGCCTAAGGAAGAGAGCAGTGGAGTTACAGGTTCTTATGGTGGTGGAGGGGGTGGACATTGTGGCAATCATGGAATCGTGGGCCACCCAGTACCAGGACTGGGATATGATGATCCTGGGGTTCAGGTTATTCAGAAAGGATAGAGCTAAGGGGAATAGGGGGTGGCAATCTATGTAAGAGAGAAGATAAAGTGTGAAAGGAAGGAAGGGGAGGAGGGGAGGACAGAAGCACTATGGATGCAGTTCCAAGATGCAAAGAATAAGACACTGAGGATGGGGTGGTTTACAGGCCACCAGCTCAGGGGAGTGACCTGGATAGGGAATTAGCTGAACAAATTAGGAAGGTCTGCAGGAAGGGGAGCACAGTGGTGGTTGGGGACTTCAACCTACCGTGGGTGGAGTGGGGTTCCCCATCCACCACCGAGTTCAAGGGAGTGAGTCCTGTTAAAAGCATTTCAAGACAGCTTCCTGACACAGCTGGTCCAGGGGCCAACTCGGTTAGAAAGGACTCTGGCTCTTGTACTGGATAACAGGGAAGCTGTAAGGAATCTTGAAGTGGAGGAACCACTGGCTGGGAGTGATCACTATTCCGTGTGGTTCATGCTCAACATGGGGAGGGAAACAGGGGACATGGGTACAAGGGTGATAGAGCTCAGGGGGGTGGACTTTAAGAAGATGGGGTAAATTTTGGGCAGGCACCTGGCAGGTTTGCAACCACACATGGATGCAGACCAGAAAAGGGACACCATAAAGGAAGGGCTGGCGGAGGCTATGGAGTCTTGCACTAGGAAGACAAGCAAGAAGGGAAGGGCAAAGAAACCCAGTTGGCTGACACAGGAGGTTATGGAAGGGGTAAGAGCCAAGAGGGCAGCATTTTTCTAAAGTACAGGAAATCCGGGAGAAGTGAAGATAAGCATACATACATGGAGAAGACCAAGGAGGTTACCAGACTGGTCAGGGTGGCCAAGGCATCCAGACTGCTGAGACTGGAGCGGGAAATCAAAAGTGGAGATAAAGACTTTATTGGCTATATCAGAGAGAGAGAAGAAGAAGCAAGGATCAGCTGGTGAGAATTAAGAAGGATGGGGTGGGTGGAGAAGGAAGTGGAGCAGGCAGAGGCATTGAACAAATACTTCTGCTCTGAATTCATGCAGCAGAAGGGGGGGCAGATACCCCAGGTGAGGGTGGGGCTGGGTAAGAGGGAAGGAGACAACAGATGTAGGGATTACAGAGAGCAGGGTACTAGATGGGTTGAGGGCATTAAGTGTGAACAAAGCACCTGGACCTGATGGCATTCACCCTAGGGTACTAAGGGAGTTGGCAGAGGTCCTGGCAGGGCCACTGGCTGACCTGTTCAATACCTCTCTGAACACGGGATGTGTACCACAGGACTAAAGAATGGCCCACGTAGTGCCCATCCACAAAAGTGGCCCAAAGGACGAACCAGGAAACTATAGGCCAGTGAATCTCACATCGATCATGGGAAAGCTCATGAAGACTATCCTAAAAGAGAGACCTGTGAGCTTCTTGGAGGAAAACAGTCTCCAGGATGATCAACAGCATAGGTCTGCAGCAGGCAGATGCCAGACAAACCTTGTAGAGTACTATGACTGGGTGACGTGGGAACTGGACAAGGACCATGCAGTGGATGTCCTATATTTAGACTTCAGCAAGGCCTTTGATTCAGTGCTGCATGGGAGGTTGGGGGGAAGCTGGAATATGGTGGGGGTGGGACCAAAAATGGTGAAATGGATCACAAACTGGCTAAAGGGAAGGCAGCAAAGGGTGGTGGGGGGAACATTTCATCACTGAGAGAGGTGATGAGTGGGGTATCACAGGGATCGGTACTGGGACCGGTGCTGTTTGGGATTTTTATTGCATATATCTCACACAGGATCCAGAGCAGGATCAGTCTGTTTACAGACAATACCAAGATGGGAGCTGAGGTTGATGATGCAGAGGGGTGGAAGGGATTGCAGAAGGACCTGACTGAGCTGCAGGAGTGGGCGGAAACATGGCAATTGGGGTTCAACACCAAGAAGTGCAAGGTTCTGCACTTCAGAGCCAGGAACCAGGGGAGGGATTATCACTTGAATGAAGTACAGTTGGGGAGCTCCACAGAGGAGAAGGACCTAGGAATGTTCATTACGGGGAGCATGAACAACTCTGCTCAGTGCAGGAAGGCGGCAACAAAAGGCAACAAAATGCTGGGGTATATTGCAAGAGGGATCTCCTCCAGAAGGAGGGAGGTTATCCTGCCCCTGTATAGGTCATTGGTCAGGCCCCACCTGGGGAATACTGCATGAAGTACTGGCGCCCATTCCTGAAGATGGACATCAGATTGTTGGAGGGGTGCAGGGAAGATCCACAAAGATGATTCAGGGATAGAGAGCAAGCCCTTCGAGGACAGGCTGGGAGAGTTGAATATGTATTCACTGGAGGAGAGGAGGGATGGGGGGATATGATTGAGACCTTTAAGTATCTGAAGGGGATAAACAAGACCAACACAGAAGCGACTTTCCAGATGAGAAGGGGCAGGGACCCGAGAGGGCATGGACTGAGATTGGAGGTGGGGAAGATTCAGGAGGGAGATGAGGAGACATTTTTTCACTGAAAGAGTGGTGTACAAATGAAACACCTTACCAGACGACATAGTGTTCTGTAAGATGGCGGGCAGTTTCAAGAGAGGTTGGGACAGGGTAAGGGTAAGGGATTCTTGGAAGGGGGGCGGGAGGGGCAGTTGCAAGATGAGGTGCAAGCTGCACACTCGAGCAGACTTGACAGACTGGGAAGCCTGTTTCTGCTGGCAATTTCATATGTTTGTATGTTCGTATCCCAGCCCCAACAACGTGTCTCAGCTGCGGCCCTGTCAGTGCTGTTTACAATTTGCAGTTCTGCCCCCAAGTCTCCTTTTATCTGCTAACTCCTCTTGCTTTGTTACTTTATTACAAATGAAGCCTGACCTGAGACAGAGATCAGCTGCTTCCCCATTCCACCTTGCTTTGTACCCCCAAGTCTCTTTCCTTGTCACCTTGCTCAAATGTAGGCCAACACATGTTCTGTTGTAGTCCCCTCTCTTCTACAATGCAAAGTTTCCACCACCCTGCCTCCTTACCTTGAATAGCATGACCGGCATGGCCTACAGCCTACGGTCCTCCCTGTGGATAGCCTGCTGATACCCCCAGATGCCACTAGGACAGACACCACACTCCTGCTTTGTGGCACTCACGTTTTGGGGTTGCACACACAAGGGGTCATTTGGACCATTGCGTAACATATAGGGACTACAGTTGCCCTTTTTGCTGGCTACAGTCATGAGGTCTGGTGGGACCTCCAGTGGTGCTGGGCAACAGTCACAGATCTGCCATCCTCAGCCCACCCACTGGTGGTTCCCCCTACTCCCAGCAGTCTCCCAGTTCCCTCATTTAAAGCATTTTTTTATAGAGGCCCCAGTTAACAATACAGGACTCTACCCTCCACAGCCCCTCCAGGCACTTAACTGGTGAATGATCGTCGCTCCTCCACTCCTGCTGGCGTCCTTTGACTTACGATTGACTACAGCACAGCTTGCACTTGTCCCCCTACTGAAGTACAGCCACCCTAGTGGTTGGCTACAGTCATGAGGCCAGTGGGACCTCCAATGGTGCTGGGCAACGATCACCAGTCTCTTGCCCTCAGACTGCCAACTGGAGCCCCCCCCCAAGAGTCTCTAACTTCCAGTTCACTTTTTTAAAGCATTTAGTTTTTTTTCAGAGTAATGTGTAAGCCAATCAAAGCACAGACCACCCCTCCGTCAAATTTTCCTTTTTTCAGTGTGCAAAGATTTTACCTTTTTTAGTGTAGATAAGTGTAACGCATGCAAATGCTAAAATGTGTACTGAACAAATGTATTTTTTTTTATTATTTAGTTTTTGTTGACCGGGTAAGTACACTAGAGAAATCCTGCCTATTTTCAGGCATGACCTGGGGGAGGGGGATACAGATGAATGCCAACTGACCTTGAACCAGATTAAGCTGTTGGTGGTATTTTTAGTGAATGAGGGAAATTTGGCCAGGACACTGGGGAAATTCCCCTACTGAATTGTTGACAGTAGGGGGCAAGTGGCTCAGTTGAGTCATTGTTGGCTTGGTTCCAGTGGAAGGCGGTCAGGATGGAGCTTGGGGAGCAGTTTCCCTGCATTGGTAGCTCTGAGGATCCTAATGGAGAACGTGGTAATCAAACCTGGGATGATAGCGCTATGGAAAGTGAAATTTCGGTTTCAAAGGAAGTTTTACCTGTAAATAGTAACCCTTTGGTGGCGCTGGCTACGATAGAGGTTCAGGAGAAGCAACAGGTACTGCTGGAAAAGAAATTGTTGGAACTCACGAAGGAACATGGTGAGGTGAAATTGCTTCTGGATGCTCTATGATTTAAAACGCTTACTCAGAGGTTGCGTCTTGTTGCAAACGACTTACGAGAACCGGAGCATCAGGAGATGCAGGAACTGATTCCGGTATCAGGTACTGTGGCAGTTACTGTTGTACATGACCCTAATTTGGAATGTTTGGCTGGCATAACTGAAACTGTGGAAATTGAATGCCGAGAGCCAGAATTAGGAGGCCTTTTGGCTGTAATTGATTCTGAATCGTCTCCAGTTGCTATGGCAACTTGTGTAAACACAGACGTGTCCGAGGTGTCTGAATGCTCGATTAGTAAAATGACGGGGGAAACATTATCAAAAGACTCAGGGTTTGTGTTTAAACCCCCTTTTGCTAGAACATTTATGGAGCCTCAGACGTCTGAAGCAAGTTGTGTGTTTCAGACAGACCCTTTTACACAGGCTGGTGTATCTGAATTTTCATTTGTAAAACGAGGGGTCGTCCATGGTGATACTGTGGGTGTGGATGGTAAAGAAAAGAGAGCGGCTATTTTTTCTGCAAAAAGACATTTAGGGACTCACTTGGAGGGAAAGGTTGTGTCAGATGATAAACAACAGACGAACTCGGTATCTACAATTATACAGGATGTTCCTACGATGCAACCTTTATCGGATGAAAATTGGACTCCTCAGAATGCTTTAAGTGCAGCTGGTTGGTCCTTTGATAAAGGCTCATGGTGTCCTACACCAGACTGGGACCCTAAGTTGAATTTTTCGCAGAATGAGCCTTCATGGCGTCCTGAGATTTCTGCATTACCTACGGCATTGGGAACATTGGAGGTGGTTAACCAGCAACAGGAGTCTTCCAGGAACAGGTTCAGAACACCTTCTGAAGTTTTAATTGATTTACATACTGAACAAAATGTTGTGGATACTAAAATGTTGAAACAAGTAAACCATTATTGTCTGAGTTATTTTCTAAAATAAAAAAAGAAGCAGCCCCTAGACGGAATGCAGTAAGGTTGAGGTATAAAGGTGGCCTAGAAATTAGGCCAGATAGGCATTATATTGGGAAATGTCTTTTGAAAGACTCTTTACATTTTTCTCCACGGGAGGTTTTTGTTTTCATTAACATTTCTGATGAAGATAATTTTGATGTAAGCTTTCGTTCTGCTGCTGCCCTAGATTTATTCTGGGAACATTACAATCAGGTTAAATTCTCCCCCCTGTGAACCCCGTTTTTGGTAATTCCCCTGACCAAACCATTGATTAAATTTGTTACTATTATGTTCAGAAATGAAGGTGTTGATATTGATGATATATTATATTGGTTATCCCAGAAGTGTGATGTTTTGAGTTCTCCAGAGAAGCCATTTTAGATGATCAACAGTTTTGGACAGGGGGTTGGAAATTTAAGGTAAAACTTAGACAATCTATTGATGGAATTTTACATATTCCTAACTCCTTTTTGTTGGGTCAGGATGGGGGGTTTGCTTCTATGCTGGACAGCCAAGGGCATGCTATAAATGTGGCTCATGGACGCATTTATCAAGTTCATGTGACAAGCCCCGATGTGATAATTGTGGAGAGACTGGTCATATAGCTTTGCATTGTATGAATCATACAAAATGTGATCCATGTGAGGACACAGGGCATGTTTTTTTCTGAATGTGTATGGGCTGCGAGGAATAAAGCTTCTGTTAGCAGTCCTGACCTCTTTATACAAAAGGCCCAAGATTTAGCCTCGGGGGGTGGTCCCAGTAGAACAGTTTCTGGTG
This sequence comes from Neoceratodus forsteri, assembly GCA_016271365.2. Taxonomy (NCBI): domain Eukaryota; kingdom Metazoa; phylum Chordata; order Ceratodontiformes; family Ceratodontidae; genus Neoceratodus; species Neoceratodus forsteri. The sequence goes on from CM057454.1 coordinate 738,147,969, forward strand.
GTGATATAGAGTTGTCGGATTCACAGCCTTTGATAGTGGATTCTGAGATCCCTTTGAAGGAGGGTTCAGTGGATAACCTACATATGTCATCTCCAGTTTGCTATACTGAACATCAAGGACAAAGTTCCCGTGAAGTGGTTCCTGTGGTGTTACCATGAGTGGGCGTCTTCTAGGAATTTTAAACCCTTTGGTGGCCCGATCTACTGTGGAAATAGAGACGAAATCCTTTAGAGGTATTATCTTCCAATGGGAGATTCAGTACTGGAATGTCCAGATCTTGATTCTCAAACCCTCCGGGATAGCCCCTTCCCTTCTATAGGTCAGGAAGGTTATAAGAGTAAAAAGAAAAAAAGACGTAAAAAAGATGGTTAGCTGCCTATTGTTTATAACTGGCTGGTTTTAACTTTGGTTCAGTAAATGTCCATAGTTTGTTGAACTTTAAAAAAAGACAGGTGGTTTTTGACTATGTGCATAACAATTCTTTGGACATTTGTTTGTTACAGGAAACCTGGGTCTATACTATAAATCAGGTCAGGAGTTTTCAAAGAGAGTGGTGCTGGGGTCCTTCGTATTGGTCTTTTGGAGAACAATCTGCTGATGGGTTTGGGTTTCTTTTTAATTCTTTCACATTCTCCTTGTTAAAACTGATAGATTTGATTCCTGGGGAGGCTGATGATATTAGACGGGGTATGGAGGTCTATGTCTTGTAGATTTATTAATGTATACTGTTCTCAAGTAAAAGCTGAAAGGGTGGCACTATTCCAACTAATAAAACCTTTTTTAATGACTTCATTTGAAGTTTTCCTGTGTGGTAACTTTAATTGTGAGCTTCACCCAAAGGGGAAAAATTCGAAGGAATTTGTATAACAGAAACTATACTGTGATACCAATGCATTTAGATCACTAATACAATCCTCTGGGCTGGTTTCGCTAGCACTCACCAGCAAGGGGGCTCTACCTTTACTTACCAAAAAAAAAATATATACTTCCGTGAATGGTTATATTTTTTTACCGCAAAACTTATCCTTTTCCTTTTATACAATTCCAGTAGCCTTTTCGGACCATTTATTACTTAAATGCAAATTCTCTTCTGGTCCTTTCCCTCAGAGGAAAAAATCAAGGTGGAAGTTGAGCGCTCCTTTATTGCAGGCCCCGGGAGTGCTCAAAAAAATTAGTATTTTACTCACGGCGAGACTGTCAGTTTCCTTTTTATATGAGGATATAGGACAATGGTGGTGGGATACAAAAAATGATTTATGTTAATTATTACAGAATCAAGGGAAGTTTGAAAAAAATTCTAGATTTCTCAGTTATTTGGCACTCAGACAACAATTATATTACTTGTTTTCTGTTGCCAATACTTCCAAATTTGATTATTCTTTACAGATTCAAACATTAAAATGGAAATTATACCAGGTACAATACGACAGAGCAAAAACTGCCCAAGTTCTTTTTCAATATGGTTTAAAAAAGCAGCCTCAAGGTGATCCCTTTGAAGCTTTTAAAAAATATAGAACCAATATGTCCTTCACTGCATTAATAAATCAAGAGGGTTGTATGGTGGAAAATATGGAGGGCTTACATAAGATTGTTAAAGATTTTTTTTGTCACATGCACTTACGGTACCCCCTAGTGTAGAGGAAATGAAGCAATTTTTGTCCTCCATTAAAATACCAGTTTCTCCCTTTAAAAAATCTTTATTGTCAGGACAGATCACAAGAATAGAAATAGAGACAGCCATTAAATCTCAGAAGTCCGGTATCTCACCTGGACTGGATGGCTTGACTGCAGAGCTCTATAAGACATTTCCTGAAGAGTTTTCTCAATGTTTACTTTTAGTTTTTAGTTTTTTTTTATCCAGGGTGGTTTTTCCTGTTTGGTTCTCCGAAGGTTTGGTAATTTTTCTTTATAAATCAGGGATGTCGACACTAATTGAAAATTGGAGACCAGTTACACTTTTAAATACTGATTACAAACTCTTTATGGGAATTTTGAACAATAGATTGAAACATTATGCAGTAACAGTTCTCTCCCCTTATCAGTTCTGTGGTTTACCAGGAAGGAAAATTCAGCAGGCTCATATGATTCTTCGTGATATTATTGAATATGCTGAACAAACAGGGAAAAAGGGATGTATTGTTTCATTAGACCAAAAAAAAGCTTTCGATAGGGTGTATCACCCATTTTTATTTCTAACCTTATGGCATTATGGGGTTCCAGCTGTAATTGTTAGCTGGATAAAGGCACTTTATGCAGGAGCAGTGGTTCACCCGATTGTGAAAGGCATGTGTGGACAAGGGTTTCATGTGCCAAGTGGGGTCCGTCAAGGATGCCCCTTGAGTCCTCTATTATATTCTTTTATAATTGATACTTTAATTTAATCGGTATCACTGACTCCTACATGGGAAGGTATGTTAGGTAATCCCTTGTCGCATGAGTTATATATCCAAGCTTACGCGGATGATTTATGTTTATTTTTCTCTAAAGTTGAACATATAACTATATTCCTGGAGTTCATGATGAATTATTCTAAGGTATCTAATTCAAAAATAAAAAAAAAAGCCAGGGATTATTTTTATAGGAAGGGGGGTGATATCTGATAGGATTATAAAAGGTCTAAAGATTTCGTCAGATCCAATAAAAATATTAGGCTTGTTGTATGGGCCACAAAACATACCTGAAGTTAACTGGGAAATTGCATTAACTAAAATTGAAGGAAAGATTAATATTTGGAAAAAGTAAAAATTGTCTAAATTGAAAAGGGTACAGATATTAAAACAATCTGTGGTCCCATGTTTGTTATATACAGCAATGATATTTCCCTTGCCCTTGAATTTAGAAACACGGATTTATAGTTTATTTTTTCAACTATTATGGGGAAATAGGCTTAATCCTATAAAAACGACAATATACATATCTGGAAAAAAATAAAGGTGGTCTTGGGATGGTAGATCCAGTAATTTTTTTTTCACACATTATTTATATCTCAAAACATCCATATAGGATTAAATAAGATTATGACCTTGCCTGGGTATTTATCAAAACAAATTTTGACCTGATGTTTTTTAGCCTGGCAGCACTTGCCTCCTAAACCTGTTAAATCATTGAATTTACCAAATTATTTTTTATCAGTTGCAAAAAAACTTTTTAAGTGGGGTCTTTCAGTTCAGACAGTTAAAGATAGCACTGGGCCTAAATTGTATAAAATAGTGATGGAATTACTGTATCAACATGCGCCAGCTTTTAAAAATTGTCCCTTGTCCCACGTGAAGGGGGCTATTAATAGATTGAACAATTCCAGGTTGCCTGAACATATGTAGGGATTCATTTGGCTATCTTTATATGGTCATTTAAACGTTAGGGGGAATGCAAAGCATAAAGCCTTGACAGAGACATATTGTCCTTCTCTGGACTGTACTGCACAGGAAGAGACGATGGAACATTTGTTTTGTTCTTGCTCCTATGCTAAATCTTTGTGGAAATTCCTGGCCAACAAATGGAACATGTTATGGTTATTAAGTTTGGATTATGATGCATTAAATTTAGGTATTAATTTTCAGATGAGTGGGGTATATGATAAAGAGACGTGGCAACTGTTCTGTTGCTGTTTAGCCTATTATCTATGGCAGGCCCGGTGCCAGTGGGTTTTATATCAAAAAAAGATGCCCTATGAGGCTGTTTGTTTATTAATCCAAGGGGCTATGGAAAGAATTTATCTAAAAGACTGTGAAGGAACCACTGTGTGGAGAGTGACTAGTTGGTGGAAAGGGTTTTCAATGTTTATTAAATATAAATAGAATGTACCTTATGGTTGGAGTGGGTTTTGGGGGAAGCATATAGGGATGTGGTGTTTTTTGTAACTAGTGCACTTCTATACAAATGGCTATTGTATGACCGTATACTTATTTGATTTGGGTGTTATTTGATTTGTTGGTTTAATTTTTTTTCTCTGTGAATTATTATGGTGTATGATTTATTTGTTTTTGATGTTATTATAATAAAAAATTCCCCTACTCATCAGTCGGGGGACTTGCTGACCATCAGAATGGAGGGCTCAGTTGCTGAGCAACCTTCGATGCAGCAGGATGTGCTGCTGGCCATGGGGCCAATTGTTGCTTATACTTCAGAGAACATGGAATAGGAAATCTTTTTTGAAACGCCGGCAGAGCCGGGCATATATGACGAATCTGAAGGATTAATAGATGCTTCTACTCAGCAGACGAGTAAAGTTGTGAAGTTAGTACCATTTCCAAAATCTTCTGCTGTGGAATGAACAGATTTGGCTGCCTTTCATTCTTTGCAGTCTTTGACTCCTGACATGCCGCAGAATGAGGAAGTATTACCTGAGGCATCTGTGACAGCTGTGGGTATGCAGAATGACAGTGAGACCGCTACACCAAGGAATCCAGAACCTCACTCACAAGTCAGCACAGCTACAGACACAACGCTACAATCATTTGGTCCAGGGAAATCTGTTACAGGTACTGTTTACACTTCTACTGTCTCTGACCAACAACAAGCTATGGTCTTTTCTTTCGCTGCTAAACAGTGGGTGGTCAAAAGTGTGGCTAAATCTACTTCTGAGCAGAAACACTCTTGGGCTGATCAAGTGGAAAAAGCTGACACTTCGTGGTCAGTAAGGAAAGCCCTAACATCGGCTGGCTGGGCGCAGCTTCCTGATTCTGGCAGATGGATCTCTGGCTTTTCTCCAATCGTTATTCCTGGGGTTAGTATGGCAAAAAGTACAGCATGCTCCATCTCCACCAGCTACTGAATTAACTATCTCAGTACCTCAGCGCATGGTTGGTCAGCCCTACCCAATGGAGGCCCAACCTTCGAACACTACGAGTTCACCTTTAGCTCTTCCTTCTGAATTGAAATTGACGCAGAACCTAGAACTTTACCTTAAACCACAGAAAGTTCTACCTTCCACTGAGGAACATTCCCCTTGGATGGTGCCTTTTTCATCTATAGAGCAAATAGATGACCAGGCTACTGAGGAAGTCCCTACAGGCCCATAGTCAGGATCTGTACCTGGCCTAGAGCGAACTGCCCCATGCTCTTATGCTTCTTTTTTTCGCTCTCCAAACTTTTCTGCAAAGAGGCATAATGCAGTTCTTTTTGTTTATGAAGGGGGTATGGACATTTTCCCAGATAGAATATTTGTTTCAAAAACATTGTTGAAAGATAGGTTGCAGTTTTCATCTACTGAAATGTATGCCTTAATACATGTTTGGGGAGAAAAGGTTTTTGACAGCTATAAATTAGTGGTCTAGATAAATTTTGGAATAATTATCACAAAGTTCAACAAACTCCTTTATGGTCCACTTTTGATGTGTTTCCACTAACTAAACCTGCTCATAAAACAGTAACAATTCTTTTTAGAAATGAGGGAGTAAGTGTTACAGACCTCATTTACTGGTTAAAACAGAGATGCACGGTACTGGGACACCCTGAAGCAATATTTGATTCTGAGGACATTTGGACAGGGGGTTGGAGAATCAGGGTAATACTGCGCTCTTCAGAGGATGGCTTACAGCACCTTCCAAATTGTGTCTTTTTGGGGCAAGATAGGGGGGTACTTTTTTATGCAGGTCAGCCCAAATCCTGCTATAGATGTGGGCATTCAGGTCACATCAGTAGTGCCTGTGATCATTTGCGCTGTACGCTTTGTAATTCTCTGGGGCACATGAGTGAACAATGTAAAAACATAGCAGTTTGTTCCTTATGTACTGCAATTGGTCATTCTTATGCCACTTGTCCTGAGGTAGCCTATCGGCAATCGGATCAGCATGATTCAGAGGAACAAAGACTACTGATCTCTATTGCACAGCGTTCACGAGCCACTCACACTAAAGCATCCCCACCTCCTTCTGTTTCCCCTCTTTCTGTGCCGCCTCTTTCTGAACCTCCTGCTATTATTCCAGATCCCTTGGCCACTGCACATACTTCCCCCCCCTTTGGAAAGCACCTCTGAGGCTTCAATGAGTGGCCCTCTGCTTCAGACATCTACCTTTCTTGATGCACAGTCAATGCCCCCCCCCCAGCTTCCACAAGAAGTACCTTTTCATTCTAAGGAAACTAGGCGTAAGTCTTGTAATACATAGCCAGCCTCATAAGTTCCTAAACTGGTTAATACCCCCACTACTAATCATTTCCATGCCCTTATACTTGCCCAGGACATTTCTGATGCAGAATCTAAATCCTCCCAGCCTGGGGCTGATACCTCGGAAAAGGCTTTAGTTGTGGAATCTGAAGGGGATCAGCTCTCAGTTTTCCCGCTTAAGACCGTTTCCTCTACCACTAAGAAAGGGAAAAAAATAAATGTAAGCCCCCTTCAACCTTTCCCATTTGATTTGTCTGAATGCTTCCTTCACTGACTTTCTGTTCACTGAATGTGAATAGCATTAAGAACAAGCTACGACAGTCTGCGTTATTTTCTTTTTTGAAGTCCTTACATTGTAAAGTATTCTTTATACAAGATACACAGTTACATACGGTCACTGAAATTTCCAGTGCTTTAAAACGGTGGCATACTGGGGTTTCTTACTGGTCATTAGGATTGGAACCCTGTATTGAGGTGCAATACTTTTTCATAATATTGATGTGAAAGTTTTGAAGTTAATTGATCTGGTCCCAGGCCGGGTATTGATTTTGGATGTATTAATTCAGGGGGTCTGTTTTAGATTAGCCAATGTATATGCACCACAAACAAAAGCAACTGGGGTTTATTTGTTTCAACTTATACAGCCGTGTTTGTATGCTTCCTTTCATGTTGTCTGGGAGGTGATTTTAATTGTGGTATATCTAATAAGGCTCAGAGTAAGGGTGTAAAAACCACCAAATTATTTTGTGATATGTCCTGCTTGGCTAAGGTTGTTCAGACTAAGAGTTTAACTGATGCGTATGCTCGATTACATGAGACCACCGTTCCTACTTTCCATAAAGGTACCCTGGCTACCAGGATAGATTTCTTTTTTATTAATAAAACATTACCACCGAATTCGGTTTGGGTTACTCCAGTGGAATTATCTGACCATTGTGCCCTATGCATTATAGTTGGGTCCACGGTTGCATTCTCCTTTGGTAGGGGCCTCTGGAGACTTAACTCTCAGCTGTTGGCACAACAAGACATTTTGCAACATCTGCAATATTTTATACATGCTAGAAAGTCCTTATATGATATGTATGAGGATCCTCTTTTATGGTGGATTGATACTAAAGCAAATGTTATTTCCCTGTTGAAATTTTTTGGGACGTTTCAGCGAGAAACAGCCTATTTTTCTTATTTAAAATTTAGAAAACAACTGCAGAAAATAATGTCTATGGCTCAAACCACTAAACATGATTTTTCCTCTCAAATAAAAATCCTTAAGGATAAAATGGCACCCTTTCACAAACATCAATCTACAGTTTTAAAATTTCAACAGAAATTTGGTACACAGGGAAATTTTGCAATTATTTGCCCCTTTCTTGGCAGTAAAGAAAGGGTCGGGAAAAGGGTTTTTGTTAGCATTATGGGGCATGATGGTCAGGAGACGTTTACACAGCAAGTTATGATGTCAGAGCTGACATCATACACGGCTTCGCTTTTCAAGGATCAGCCTGTTGATTTAGTTGCGCTCAGGCCTATCTGCATAATGTAGATGTTCCAGACTGTCCCCCTTCTACACTCTCCAGCTTAATGAGTCCTCTCACACCCCAAGAAGTACTTACTGCTATTCATTCCCTTTCAAGTAATAAAGCACCAGGTAAAGATGGTTTAACTTTGGAATTCTATAAGATGATAAGCACTGCATTTTCACAGGAACTTGTTGATGTTTATAATGACCTGTTTATGAATTCTGAATTCCCTCTAGAAATGATGGGAGGTATTTTAATTTTCTTACATAAGAAAGGTGATAGGAAAATCCTTTCAAATTTGAGACCAATTAGCTTATTAAATGTTGATCTGAAAATGTTAATGAAAATTCTGAATACTCATCTTTTGACTGTATCCCAACATTGAATTTCTCCTGCACAGTCCTGTGCGATCCCAAATCGATCCATAATTGATCAGTTGCTTTTTTTGCGTGAACTTTTTGATCAATCCCATACAGCTGGTTTATCAGGATTTGTTTTGTCTTTAGATCAAAAGGGAGCTTTTGATTTCATAAATCATGATTTTTTATGGCTCACTTTGCAGCACTACGGTATCCCTTTTATTTTTATCTCTTGGTTGCGTAAAATGTATAAGTCTGCTACAGTATCACCTCTGGTTAATGGACATCTGGGGCCTTTGCTTCTGGTAAAGAGGGGAGTCAGGCAGGGTTGTCCAGTTAGCCCTTTATTATATGTTTTTAGTATAGATCCATTGTTATGCACTTTAAATAAGTTGATACCTCCCATCACAGTTCCAGGTGTGGTAATTCCTTTTTTGGCTCTTGCTTATGCAGATGATATTTGTATCTGCACCCCTACTGTTTCTTCAGTGCAGACTGCAGTTGGAATGTGTGATTTCTTTGGATCCCTTTCTGGTACTTCTTTAAATAAAAGTAAATGTCTTGGGTATGAATACCCAGGCTCATGTCCTTGATATAAGATTTACGTTAAACCCAATACAGATTTTGGGTATCGTTTTTGGTTCCCCAACTCCAGCAGTCTTTAACTGGGATATACAACTCCAAAAAGGCAGAATTATGGTGCAGAATTGGAATAAATGGCAGTTTACTAAATTTAAACGTATTTACATGATTCAGACGTATTTATTACCTTTTTTTTATTTTTAAGTAATATTTTTCCCCCACCTAAGCAATGGGAAGCAACTTTATTTAGTATTTTTTTCCAGGCTGTTTGGGGTAGCTGCCTCAATCCCATAAAATGTAATATTCTATATTTGCCAGTATCTAGGGGAGGTTTAAATATGATAAACCCTTTATAGTTTTTTTATTGTCAATTTTTTTATTCTAATTTTCCACCATTATTGAAACATCTCCCTAAATTATGGATGGGTCTCTTTCAGCATGCAGTAGAAAATTGGTACCAAGAATGGGTGGATGGCCGTCTGGGCCGTATTAGCACTATAGTTGTTGTGAGTCCCTATCAGCGTGAAATTTTTATTAAACTAAGACAGTGGCACATACCAAGTGACTGGTTACTTTCAAAACATAATAAATTTATATACCAATCAGTACTTGATTCCCATTTTTCTGAACGTATTACATTTCCAAAATGTCCTGATATGCAGCTCTCATCATTGCAGGGCTTAATGATTAGCAAACATATTCCCCCTAAATTGCGGGTTGTTACTTTGTTATGTGGTCACGAGAGGCTTAATGTTAAAGGCAATCAACACCATAAACAGTTACAAGAACAAAATTGTTCTCATCCGGGTTGCTCTCAAGTACTCAAAAATATGCAACATTTATACTTCTTATGTCCATATATTTCTATGTTTTGGCGCTATGTTGCCAATGTCTGGAAAGAGCCTGCATTTGCAAAAGTCACTTATGAAATTTGATTTATGGTTCATATCCTCTGGATTGGAGTAAATGGGATACTGGTACGCTGCATGTCCTTTTTGCAGTATTTAAGTTGTTTATTTGGCAAAGTAGGTGCCTTTTTACTTGACAGCAGAAGAACCTCTCCTATGTTGAACTTTTGGAGAAAATCAATTCAGAACTGTCTACTATTTACAAATATGAAGCTGGACTATATAATCATACTATTCTGAGGATGAACTTGAAGAATTTGCCAAGAGTAACAGATAATGATGTTCCTGTTACATGAATTAAGTTTTCTCTGACTTTTTGTTTTCTTTTTCAGTTCCTTAGGTTGTGTTTCTTTTTCTCAGTATGATGTAATACTGAATTTTCTTGTGTTATTTTTGTACTGTTTTATTTTTATTTTTGTTATGGGATTTTTTTCTCTCTGTTTTTCTTGTTTTCTTGTATATAGTTCTTTGTAAAACTGTGAATTAACTCTGTTTTTTCTTTATTTTGTTTTGAAGTTTTGTTAATAAAAAATTCCCCTATTCATTTTGATAAGTGCCATGGGATCTTTAACATCCACCTGAACTACCACCAATCCAGGCAGATGGGACCTCGGTTTAATGTCTCATCTGAAAGACTAGGAACACATAAATTTATGCTTTTCAAAAATACTGTTACCCTTAGAATGTTCATTTTTGCTACTGAGCATGCACAAACAACTGAAAAGTGTTTTCAAATATCTCAAAAATAGCAGATGATAGGAAAATAAAAATGATAAAAGCACACCTTGGACCAAACTCCATCAAACTAAATGTTTAAGATTTCAAATCAAAACCATTTCTGAATTATTGGTGAGCAAAGAAAAGTTGAAGAAGTGATATGTTTTCAACCTTCTAGAAAGTTGCCCTGCTGAACCTACTCTATCACTATAGCATTTTACAGGACTCAGAGATACTGACACTGACTCCAAATATACCAATTTTCAGGTGATTCAGTTCAATGGTGACCACACTATTAAGCTGAAAATATTGGGGTTTAACATAGAAATTCTTGCACAACCCTATATACAGGGCCATATCTATTACAATGGTCTGATACAAAATATACAATTTATTTCTGAGTGAGTGGTCAGGATCATACATCATATGTGTTAAAGCCATGAATAAGTTATGAAAGTTAATAAAGTCTTAATAAAATTAATAAAATAAAATTAATAATAATAAAATAAATTAATAAATTAATAAAGTCCATCACGAGTAGTGATTGCATTTTAAATCAGGTCACTGTATAGTTGATTTATGCATCAGTTTATAGTTTAAAATGTTAAAACTGCCATTTGTTTAAACACTTAAATGATTATCTGTGAGTTCAGCAGCTTGGTTTAGGACAGGATGCTGGGATGTCATTAGCATTATGAAAACAGCTCTCTAACTGGCTCTGAAATAAACTCCAGCTGCAGAATATTTGTTTTTGGCATATACATCTTCTAAAATAAATAACTGTGATACATACAACATCTAAAATAATATTTTATTTAGTGGTTGTATATGTGAATAAGTAAATAACTCATTTCATTGTGCACTTTTCACTCCACTACTCTTCTATAAGTAGGGGGTATCACATGGTTGACTTAGGATATAATTGTTATCTTCATAAGAATGTACTGTTTTTTTGATATCTCATGAGCAGTAAAGCCACAAAAGAGACAGCAATAGACCAGGGCCCTCAAATGAAGCTAGAAATGACATCTTAAGTCAGGTCATATCATATTTGATTTATACTAAAGGTTGTTAGATGGTTTTGTGATAGAAATTATAAAATGTTCTAGTTACTCAGTCAAAGAATTCAATAATTTGTTTGGCATGACCTCCTGTCAATAATAGGTGCATACAGATCGTATCCGTACCAGCACAGCACACTGCATTGAAGGTAATAGCACACTCACTAACTATATATAACCAAAAAAAAGGCTTAACACAGGAGAAACAGGAAAGAAGACAGACATGTGGGGGGTAGTGCAATGCACTGGCTGTGGGGCAGCAGTCTTCTGGGAGACTTTCTGGAGGTTGTGATGCTGCCCTATTTGTAAACACCTCTCTGGTCTGAGGGAAGAGGTTGCTCATCTCCAGACTGACTTGGCTAGGATTTGTGAAACCTCTTCCCTCACCCAGGGACCACCAGGGCCACTGCCACTACCTCAGAGGTTGCCAAGAAAGAGGAGTGGTTGGACCAAGGTGGGCTTAGTGAGGGAGAGGGTGGTGGAACAGAGGCACATTCCTCCAATTGCACCTCTCCACAATTATACGCTCTTCTGGAGGTGAGTGGTTTCTCTACGGAGGCACCTGCAATAGAGACCAAAGAGGATGCTGGGAACATCCACAAAGGAGTCCCACAGGAGAGTGGCATGGGACCCCATATGGGAAGGAAACAACTCCTGGTGAGGGACTCAGTCATTAGGGAGTATATCTGGGGAACAAAGGGGAGAGGGATGTAAGGTGCCTGCCTGGTGCCATGGTTTGGAGGGACAGGGAGCAAATCCTTAGAATTGTGGGAGCAGCTGTATGAGGGAGGGAGTGGGATATCATTGTCCACCTAGGGACAAATGATCTGGCTATGAATGGGATCAGAGCAGTGCAAGAGGATTTTGAAGAGTTGGGGAGGGCCCTTAGACAAGTAGCACATATAGTAACCTTCTCAGAGGTGCTGCCTGTCTATGGCAAGGTTGATGCTAGGGTACTCCACACCATGGGATTCAATGAATGGTTGAAAAACTGCTGCAGAGCTCAGGGTTTTGGCTTCACTGGGGAATGGGGGTCCACCTGGAGATATACAGGCCTATACCGGTGTGATGGTCTGCATCTGTCCAGGAGGGGAACCAGAATCCTAGATGATAGGTTTAAATGCATCATTGCAAGCATTTAAACTAGCCAAGGGGGGTCACTGAAAAGGAGCAGGGAAAACCCAGCCTTCCCCCACAAAAACACAGTAGTTAGAGAGGTAAACACCAAGGTAGAGAAGTTAATGGGAAGTAGGACAGGGGTAAATGCAGAAAAAGGCAATAAGGACAGGGATAGGGCTAAAAGGGGTAAGGCCATCAAGAAATGGAAGGTGATGAGTACCAATGCCCATAGTCTGTATAACAAGCTCCCTGAACTAGTGGCCTTGATGGAAGAGGGACATCTAGATATCGTGGTAGTCACAGAAACATGGTACACTGAGAATCATGACTGGGATGTCAACATACCAGGGTACACAATCTACAGGAGAGACAGGGAGGGTAAAAGAGGGGGAGAAGTAGCTTTCTATGTAAGGGAAGTGATCAAAGCAATGGAACTAAAGGATAAACAAGGAGTAGAGGAGGCACTGTGGGTTACCCTGGAGACAGGTTATGGCACCACAATTTGCACAGGAGTTGTATATAGACCCTCCATCTCAGGGGAGGCAATGGACAAGGAAATGATAGAAGGCATCCTTAGAATGGCAGAAAAAGGGAGATATTGTTGATGGGGGATCTGAATATGCCAGACGTTTGCTGGATCACCCTGGCTGCAGCCACTTCAAAATGCAGGGTTATTCTCAATGCCCTACAGGGGGCATGCCTCAGACAGGTAGTGGTGGAACCCACTAGGGAGGGTGCAGTCTTAGGCCTGGTACTGTTAAATGGGGATGGAGAAAGGATCTCAGATTTAGAAGTGGGTAGCAATCTGGGAACAAGTGACCACCAAATAGTGTGGTTCACAATAAACACAGCCATAGAGTCGAGCCATAAAAAAGCAAGAGTGTTGGACTTTAGGAGGGCTAACCTTGGGAAAATGGGAGAGTGCCTCAGAAAAGCACTAGCAAATGAGCATGAAGGAGGGGTGGAGGAAATGGGGGAAAATCAAAACAGCCATCACAGAGGCAACAAGCCTTTGTGTGAAGCAAATCAACAAAGCAAAATGAAGGAAAAAAACACTATGGTTCTCAAAAGAAGTGGCGAGGAAGGTTAAGGAGAAAAAGGTAGCATTCAGGAAGTATAAGGAAACACAGAATGAGCAGGACAGAGAACTGTACCAGTTAAAGCAGAAGGAAGTGAGGAAGACAGTCAGAATAGCAAAAGCCCAAACTGAGGAAAAGATAGCCAACTCAGTTAAGAAGGGGGGATAAAGCCTTTTATAGGTATATTAGGGAGCGAACAAAGATGAAGGGAGGGATATTAAGGCATAATAAAGGGAAGGAAGCGTGGGCAAAGGATGATAGTCAAAAAGCAGGGCTACTGAATGAATACTTCTGCTGAGTACTGACAAAAGAAGAGGAGGGGGAGGCACCTAAATCAAAGAATAGAAGCACTCTAGATAGGTAGGTCAATACCAGTCCATTCACAGAGGAAAGGGTTCTGAAAGAACTCTTAAAACTGAAGATGGACAAAGCAATGGGGCTGATGGGATTCACCCAAGAATTCTAAAAGAACTAAGGGTAGAACTAGTGACACCACTGACTACCCTTTTTAACAGATCATGGGAGGATGGTGTGGTACCAGAGGACTGGAGGAAGGCAGATGTGATTCCCCCTTCACAAAACTGGGAGCAAGACAGAGGCAGGAAACTACAGACCTATTAGTTTGACCTCAATGGTAGGGAAAATGATGGAATCACGTATAAGGGAATGAATTGTTGAGTTCCTAGAGGCCAGTGGGGCACAGGACCCAAGGCAGCATGGATTCACAGCAGGAAGATCATGTCAGATGAATCTAATAGATTTCTTTGACTGGATGACCAATGTAGTAGACCAGGGAGGGGCTGTGGACATGGCCTACCTAGACTTTAGCAAGGCATTTGACACAGTCCCACACAAAAGATTAACATGCAAGTTAGCCAGTTTTGGAGTGGATCCTAAAGTGGTACCCTGGGTAAAAAATTGGCTAGACAACAGGATACAGAGGGTAAATGGAGTTCACTCTAAAGAAAGGGGGGTTACTAGTGGGGTACCACAGAGTTCAGTACTGGGACCAGTCCTCTTTAATGTCTTAATAAGTGACATTGCAGAGGGACTGGAAGGAAAAGTATGTCTCTGTGCAGACAACACAAAGATCTGCAACAGGGTTGATACAGAAGGTGAGGTGGAAAGGGTGCAAAGGGACTTGGCAAGGTTGGAGGAATGGTCAAATGTATGGCAGGTTAGATTCAGTGCAAAGAAGTGCAAAGTAATGCACCTGGGAAACAAAAACCCAGGGAAGGAGTACACAATGGGTGGGGGGGTGAGATAATAACAACAACAAAAATGGAAAGGGACCTAGGGATAGTCATATCAAATGACCTTAAGGTCGGCAAGCAATGTGAGAAGGCAGAAAGGAGGGCTGGTAGGATACTGGGATGCATAGGGAGAGGCATCACCAGTAGAAAACAGGAAGTTGTTATCCCTCTGTATAGACAGTTGGTGAGAACCCATCTGGAGTACTGCATCCAGTTCTGGAGACCCCATCTCTGCAAGGACATAGACAGGATGGAGGCTGTCCAGAGGAGGGCAACTAAAATAGTGCAGGATCTGCACCAGAAGACATACGATGAGGGATTATAGAAGCTCATTATTGTATATTTGTTGTTTAACCAGGAGAGACACACTAAATTGAAAGCTTATTTACAGGTGCAGCCTGGGAGCACAAGGACATTTAGTGACTTGCTCAGGATCGCACAATATGCACATAGGCAGCTGTGGGATTCAAACCCAGGTCTCCAGATCTGCAGCTCAGAGCCTTAACCCACTGTGCTATACTGCTTCCTCGATATGTATACACTCAAGGAGAGGAGGGAGAGGGGGGACATGATAGAAACTTTCAAGTACATCAAGGGAATCAACAAAGTACAAGAGGGTAGCATCTTTCAGAAAAAGAGATGTGGAAGAACAAGGGGGCACAATTTGAAGATAGAGGAGGGACGGCTCAGAGGTAATGTGAGGAAGTATTTTTTCACAGAGAGAGTTGTGGATACATGGAACAGCCTTCTTGAGGAGGTAGTTGAGTCAACAACAGTGGGGGGATTCAAGAATGTATGGGACAGACATAAGGCAATTCTAGTGGGGGGGGTTAGGAGAAAATAGGCTGTTGGTTAACTAAGATCTGCAGCCTAACCATTAGATAGAGAAATGGTCAGACTAGTTGGGCCATGCGGTCCTTATCTGCCATCAAATTCTATGTTTCTATGTCTGCTAGTGGTGCTGCAAACATTTGAACCATTTCCCTCAGTATTCTCAGATGCATTACAACTGCTGCACTTAGGTTATGCCCCCTATCGACCCACATACACCTTACACCGTATTCCTGGTGTATTATACTGTGATATTGCTATTTTGCACTAACATGTAGATTTAGGCATCCAATGTATAAGCATGAGAGCCAGAAATGTGCTTTGCTGCTAATATATGCTAACGTTTACCTCTTTTATAGGATTAAATCATTCATGACTATGACCAGCATAATATTCTGTGGTGATTTGCATATGCATTCCATGATGCTTTGCATTGTGTGGGCATGTGTGATTTTGTATATTCATGACTATGATACCTCACTATAATGCATTACGTTTGTCTTTTACATATGTTCTATATATAATCTACCTAATCACTGATAAGATGACTCTTATGGATCAACAGTAATTACTGTATACACTTATATATCTCATATAATCGTATGTAGTGTGTGTTTCACACTTCGGCAAATATGTCACGTGTAGTAGTGGCCTGTCAGCACTTCTCTTTGTCTAAGCTTCATGCTGAGAGAGACACATCCTTTGTCTCACATTATACTTATTAATAATTCTGTCTAGTAAATCATTATCCAATGGAAAATATCTTATACAACCTTGTTTATAATATAGAACCAATACATTATGTTTCTCATATCTATTGCTATGGTGTTATCTGGGGTATATAACCTTGTGTAACCCAGCTCCTCATGGGGAGATCCTGGAAATTCTGGAGTTATTATACATTCTTCCGGAGACTGGTGAGAATCTGTCTCCCTTGTGATTTTCTCTGTCACATGCTTGGCGTAAGTATTGTAATAAATTATCATTATTACCTCTACTTATGTGGTTGCTTCTTTGGCTGACACTGTAGACATATTGTACAAGAATCTGATTTATTTACCCCAGAGCTGGTTTCTGGGTAACACAACTACACCCATTAATTTGTCCACTTTTAGTGCTCTTAGTCTCTCCACACCTTTTCTTCTCTGATGTGAGTGACAATGGTCACCACCCTCCTGATCAGGCCTCACCTGACTGCATAGCCTGGAAGTGGACCTTCCTCCTCCTTAGGGAATACTGGACAAAAATATTGGTTCAGTATATCAGACTTTCCATTATCCCCTTCTTCAGCATCACTATTCCCTACTTAGTTGATGCATCCCTAAAATATTGAAAGAATGCCTTCTCCCCCATTTTTCCCCCTCTGCAGTTTTTAGTTCCACTTGGCCTTTGATTTTTTTTAACTACCTTACTGGTTTCCCTTGTTAGCCTAGGTATGTTTCCCTGTCCTCTTTCCTCTGGCTCTCCTTGTATTTCCTAAATGCCTTACTGTTCCCCCTCACTGCATCTCTGACCTCCATTGTGAACCACAACAGTTACTTCACCTTTTTGCATTTACTTACCTTCCTAATGCTGCTGCCCACAATTTCTGCCACTCCTTACTTAATGCTTCCCATTTCTTGTCCGCTCCCTTAATCCTTTCTATTTCTCACATGTTTTCCACCAATAATTCCCACTGTAAATTCTTCAGCACTAGTAGTCAAGTACACCCCCACTGCCACTATAGATGGGCGAAGTCCACAAAATTCACCCCGTGAATTAATTCATGAAATTTGCGTAATTCACAAAGTGTGAATTCATGAAATTCATGGATCACAAAGTGCGGAAATTCACCACAAAGTGTGAAATTTCACCCATGCATTCCGCACTTCGCTGGTGAAATTCCACATTTCACAGCAAAAACTTCACGATTCAAGTGAAGTTGATGTTTCCCATGTGTGGGGAAGCTTTGCAAAGCTCTGAGAAGTGCACATTTTTGGCACTTTGCCCGAACTTTGCCTGCGAAGTTTTGTTTCTCAACATCTCTTTCCACCACCCAATCCCCAGCATAATAATTACTGTATGTGTAATTCCCTCAACCTTGGTAGTCTAGTGGACCCCCTTGCCCAGTGCTTGCCATGGATGTCCACCCCACCACCTGCCCCAGTGACAGTGACTGCAAACAGCACAGACCCACCTCTCAGCTCTGTTGCTGGCCACCAGCTGCCTCATGGAAGAACTGTGTTGTTATAGCACTGTGTTTAATAGCAGTACAGTACTTGACTTACATCTGACAGAAATGAAAACACATGAAGTATGTGCATGTACACAATACCCTACTAGTTGGACATAGTTTTTTTCACTTCTGTCTGACATCATGCATTGCTACTATATATAACAGAGTGCTAAAATGACACAGTACTTGTGTGAGGCAGATGGTGGCCAGGGGTGCAGGGGATGGTGGGCATGCACAACAAGGACCATGAAGGGAACCACTAGACTAGCAGGGATACTTATCATAATACATGGAGGATCAGGTGATGGAGGGAAGGGGTAAACTAGACTAGTGGAGATGAAGGAATTATATATAAGTATTATGATAAGGATGGGGTGAGGGAAGGGGTCAACTAGACCAGTGTTTCTCAAATGAGACTACTGTGGCTGCACCTGGCCACCAGAACAATTGTCTGCATCCACAGTGTTCTTTAGATCTTCAATTAGAAAAGTAATGCACTGGACAATGTCCTACCTGTTTTGTAAACCTAGGTGCTACATTTCAAGTGAAACTGCATCAGGGACTTTACTATATACTGTGTGAAACAAAATGTATTCTATCGGGGGGTTGGGGTATAACAGAGGTTTGAAGTGAAAAAATAATCAGGGAGGCCACTATTGAGTAATGGTGGCTGCACAGTGAGGATCTTTGAGGACACCAGGATTTGAGGCTTGAGAACCACTGCACAAGACTGCCAGGGATGAAGGAATTATATATAATTTTTACAGTGGACAT
The DNA here is from genome assembly GCA_016271365.2 of Neoceratodus forsteri. Lineage (NCBI taxonomy): Eukaryota > Metazoa > Chordata > Ceratodontiformes > Ceratodontidae > Neoceratodus > Neoceratodus forsteri. The sequence goes on from CM057454.1 coordinate 738,166,490, forward strand.
TGAGTGAGGGAGGGGAAGGGGATACACTGGACTACTAGTTATAAAGGAAGTAAACATAATTAATACTATGGGAATCCATTGATGGAGAGGGTACTGTACTGTGTCAGATTAAGGAAGAGCTGCTATTCTGTCTCCACCATGCCTCCATGCACTTGATAGCACAGAGACATGGGACAGACATTTTGCTGGCCTCAGAATGACATGTTAATGCACTGTTAACAACCTGCATGCATTATAGGGTCATTAACATAGCAAGGTTTGACTATGGCAGAGCAAAGTTTCAAACCCATTTCAGATGTATTGCTGCTTATTTTGCTCTTACACTGCCATATTTTGCAGGCTAGCCACATACACTTGTGTAGTCATCGGGTGGCATGTTTTGTACAATGGCACCTGGCAGTGCCTTGTATTGCATGGCACTCACAGTGTCATACTGGTACATAAACTGCACTCTTGGCATATGTGATATTTTATGTTGACACACAATAGTTCCCCTGCTAATCACATATAGCTTGAGAAAGTTCTTGGTGGAGCTTGCTCTGACAGATGTATAATGTATCGCACACTCCAAGTCAAGCAGTCTAGAACCCAATGATTAAGACATGGCATGATAATCTTCAAGGAAACTTGTTTTTTTTTCTTCATACCACAATTTTTCACCCATGAAGGCTTCCTCAGGGGACACTAAAATAATTAAAAATATTTTTAAATACATCATAATAGAAGAAGAAGAATAATCAGCATTTATATAGTGCTTTTCATACACAGTATCCCAAAGCGCTTTACAAGCAATGCTAGACTGGTAGTGAAGTGACTGAAAGTGTGGTGGTGGCCGTATCGCACATCATCATCCACACACAGCCTGGATAATTGCATGAACCGGTTTATGTGAAGGGGAATGTTGGCCATGACACCGGGAATGTTCCCTGCTCTTTGCGAAGAGTGCCCTGGGTTCTTTTACTTCCACCTGGACACCCACCAGGACAACACCAGGATGGGCAGAAGGGACCTCAGTTTAACATCTCATCCGAAAGACGGCACACCCCAGCAGTACAGCACCCCCCAATATTGCACTCGGATGCCAGCGATTTTTAGGTGCAAGTCCAATCCCGGTGTGGGACGAGAAACCACGACCTTCTGGTCCAGAGGCGGATGTGCTACCAACAAGACATTGAATGCAAAACAAAATACATTTTGCGTTTAAATTAATATTGTGTATGGAATTGTACCTGTTCATTAGTCTTCATATACTCCCATCCAGTACTCTGTCCCATTTTTCCACCTGGCATTTTTTGGCACTGAATTTTAACTGATTAGACCACCTCTGTAGTTTTTGTAGATCCCTCTGCATTTCCCTGATCCATTTATCACTATCTACTCTACTGCAGTGCTTTGTGACAATACTGAAATTTTACCTAGCTTAAATTAGTCTTTATATATTGCTTATAGCAGAGGTATTCATCCACCTTTCATGGCTACATCTACAGTGATACCAAAAATTATCATCACCAATTTATGTATGAAACACATAAACCAGTGACACCTTAACAATCCTAATCACCAATGTGTGCTGTGATATGTTTCATATATAAATTGGCAATTATAATCAATTTTTATTTAACACTGCACAGGTAGCCATAAAAAGCTGATGAATACATCTGCTATAAGCAGAATGTAAAGACTAATGACTAAGCAAAATTTCACATGCAGTATTGACACAAAGCTCTGCAGTAGGGTAGATAGTGATGAAGGGATCATGGAGATGTAGAGGGATCAAAAAGAACCAGAGAAGTGGCTAATATTTTCCAGTTAAACCTCAAGGTAAAACATGCAAGATTATGCACCTAACAGGAAAAAAAAAAAACAGGAGAGAGTACTGGATGGGAGGAGTTAAAATGAGCACTATGGCAAAGAAAGAGACCTGGGAGACATCATTAGTGACTCCTTCAAACAATCCAGCCAGTATAACAAAGCCTATAATAAGCCTAATAGGATTCTGGGGAATATCGGAAGGGTTATTGACAGCAGGAAAAAGGAGGTACTACTACCTCTAATTAGGTTACTGGTAAGGCTGCACCTGGAATACTGTGCTCAGTTCTGGAGTCCTCAACTAAGGAAGGACAGAGACAGGCTGGAGACGGTGCAATGCAGGGTGATCAAGACGATTCAGGGTCAACATGGCCTTACGAAGATTATCTCAAGACACTGAACATGTTCTCACTGCAGAGCAGGAGAGAGGAGGGGATATGATAGAGACTTCAAGTTCCTGAAGGGAATAAACAAGGTAAACTGTGAAGAATTATGTAGCAGTTGTACTAAGTCAAGAACCCAAGGTAATGATGTAAACTGGAGGTGAGAAGGTTTAAGAGGGATGTGAGGAAGTTCTATTTTATGGAAAGGGCGGTGGCATGTGAAACTGTCTGCCAGTGGAGGTGGTGAGCACCAAGACTGTAAATGGTTTCAAGCATTGCTAGGACAGAGTGAAGGGTTTGTTGGTTGCTCAGGTCAGTAGCAGTAGGGAGGGGAGCACAGGGGCAGACCGAGAGGGGAAAAACCCTACAGGGAATTGGCTGCTGAACTGGCTGAACCCCTAGAAGGGCTATTCAGTAGCTCAAACCAGACAGGGGTAGTTCTGAAAGACTGGAGAGTAATGGATGTAGTCCTGATACACATGGGGTACAAGGAGCAACTGGGGAATTACAGGCCTGTCAGCCTTACCTCTGCAGTGGGTAAACTGATAGAGTCACTGATCAAGGAAGACCTTGTGGACTACCTAGAGAGTAATGGCTTACAGGATAGTAAACAGAATAGGTTTGTGTCAGGGAGCTCTTGTCAGATGAATCTAATAATTTTCTTTGACTGGGTAACAAAACTAGTAGATAAAGGCCACGCTGTGGATTTACTCTACTTCAAGTTCAGTAAGGCCTTCAATTCAGTGCCACGTAGAAGACTGCTAAAGAAGCTGGAGTACCTGAACACAGCTAGGGACATAGATGGGCAGGAAACTGGTTGAAGGAGAGACAGCAGATGGTGGCGATAAACGGTGTCAATCCAGATGAGAGGGAGGTCATGAGTAGGGGTGTTGCATGGACCTGGGTCCTGTCTTCTTCAATATGTTCATCAGTGACATTGTAGAAGATATCTGGTGAAAGTTATGTCTCTTTGCAGATGACACAAAGCTCTGTGGTAGTGTAGATGAAGAGATCAGGGAGAGGCAGAGGGGTCTAAATAGGCTGGAGAGCTGGTCTAAGGTTCCGCAGTTGAAACTCAACACCAAAAAAGGGACCTGGAAGTCATCATTAATGACTCCCTCAAACAATTAAGTCAGTGTAACAAGGCTTATAGTAAGGCTAATGGAATGCTAGGATGTATTGGAAGAGGTATGGACAGCAGGAAAAAGGAGATACTACTACCTCTATATAGGTCACTGGTGAGGGTCGCACCTGGAATACTGTGCTCAGTTCTGAAATCCTCACCTAAGAAAGAACAGGCACAGGCTGGAGAAAGTGCAATGCAGGATGACCAAGATAATTCAGGGCAATTGAGCAAATGTTACAAAGATCATCTCAAGGCACTGGACATGTATTCACTGGAGACCAGGCAAGAGATGGGGGATATTATATAGGCCTTCAAGTTTCTGAAGGGAATAAACAAGGAGAACTGTGGGGAACTTTTTAGCAGGCGTATAAGAGTCAAGAACTTGAGGACATGAGTGAAAATGTTGGTGGGAACGTTTAAGAAGAAAGTGAGGAAGTTCTATTTTACAGAAAGGGGGTGGAGCCTTTGAGCTGTCTGCCAAAGAGGCGGTGGGTACCAAGATCAGGAATGATTTTAAGCATGACTGGGACAGAGTGAGGGTTTAATGGTTGCTCAGGTCGGCAGCAGTAGGGAGGGGAGCATGGGGGTGGAGCAGGAGTGATAAAACCTTGTATGGACAAACAGCCCTGGGGCAAATAGGGAACTCAGGGCAGACTAGAAGGACTTTTGGTCTTTTTTTAATATTGTTTCTGTGTGTCTGTTGTGGTGTAAAAATATCACATTTACATCACAATAATAGATCAAAAAGAAAAGAAAACCTTAAATATCAAGCTAATGTAGTAAAAGCTGTTGTGGGTTCTGGACATATAGACACACATAGACATAAAAAAATACACACCCTTGAAAATGTACACAAACAATCACAGACGCACAGGCATGCAGACCACTTTGCACACACACACAAACACACAAATACGTCAGTAGCCATTACAACAGTTGTGCACACACAAAGAGCATGAGTATGATTAACAGGATAGGCTAGCTGATGTGCAATATCTCATTTGCAGTGGGGTCCTGTATTTACCCATTTTTACAATGTATTTTCACCAGGAGTGGGAACTGGCTTCAAGCATGACTGGGACTGATTGAAGGCTTTGGTTGTTGCTCAGGTTGGTAGCAGTAGGGAGAAGAGCAGGGCGTGGACTGGGAAGGATAAAACTCTGTACAGACAATAGATCCCAGTGCAAATAGGGAACTTCAGGCAGACTAAATGGACCTTTGATCTTTTTCTGCCATCTTTGTCTATGTTTCTGACTTTCTCTGGAAATAGGTCCCGGGGAAGATAATGAATTCTGGGCAGACTAGATAAACATTTGGCTTTTTCTACCATCATTGTCAATGTTTCTATGTTTTTTTTCCTTTTTTAACCAGGAGAGCCACACTAAGCTAAAGCTTGTTTGCAGGTGCGACCTGGGAGCACAAGGCACTTAAGGGACTCGCTTAGGGTCACACCATATGCAAGTGGAGGCTGAGGGATTTAAACCCAGGTCTCCAGGTTTGCAGCTCAGAGCCTTAAATGACTGCACTATACTGCCTCCTATGTTTGATGTATAAGCAAAAAGTTATCTTGTTTTACACAGAGGTCCAGATATTCAGACGGTGCCAGGCAGTTGCGCAAGCCTGGGCACAGAGCAACTGGGATGCGCTGGGGCCAGGGCCAGGGCCAGGTGATAGTCAATGGTGATGCGCCATGGTGCAGCACCATTGAATATGGCACAGACAGCACACTCACTGCACATGGTGCAGTGGCACTGTGCCGGTGCAAGCCACAGATAAGGAGCACAGAGAAGCGCCAGCACAAACGCAGTTGCGCTGGGTGCATCACCCATGATATTCAGTGAAATGAGGCCATAATATAAGCAAGGCACAAACGGGGCCACTTGCATGTCATTATGGTCCCATTTGCATGCCTTGCACAGGGCAGTCCAGTGACTTGCACCTGGCACCCTACACAGCATGACGTGTGCAGTGGGGATCCCGTGGCATCCCCCACCCCACAGCCGCAATCGTGGTAAATGTAAACCAGTGCATTACTTGGTAGTCTAGTGGTCCTTCCTTCCTCCCATGTCCTCGATTCCCTGACATAAGTAATATAATACCTGCCCTGGTAGTCTAGTGGCACCCCCTCCCTCCTGTGTCCCCGATCACTGTATAATACTGTAGAATTATGCCCTGGTAGTCTAGTGGTACCACCTCCACCCATTGCCACGACTGTGGTACATCTCCATATATCATTACCCTGGTGATCCAGTGGCACCCTCCACCCCTCCCACCCACACAGCACCCCTTGCCCACCCCACTCCCCCCTCCCATCATCGGCGGGTGGCTGTAACCCGCCCACATACCACCCAGCTGCCCGCCAAATGACAGGTCAGGTCAGGTCAGGTCATGTTTATTGTTCTTCCATAAAATCATATGGCCATCACAATCATACAAAGTACATTAACAAGAATAAAAAAAATCATTACAAATTATCAGCAGATAAAACATACTTGCTGAATTGTATTGCTGATGTGTTACTAATCTGTAAAACTGATAGAAATTGCTTCTCTGTCATTTTAAATATACTTTGCTTGATGTTTTTGTGAGGGGGTACTCTTTACAACTAAGTGCTTCCTTGTCAAACCAGCACTGCACTGTGGGATAGTGGAGGTCTGAGGCTTACCCCTGATACCTTCCAAACTCCTAGCACAGCCTGCTGGTTTTCCACAAGAACCTTACTATAGGCATTATCAGTATCACATCTTTTACACTGTTTACAGCCTTTTTAAAGGCTATTTATTCTCAAATTGCTTATTTGTGAACTAGCGCGAAACCGGAAGTCGCGCTATGACGCCTTGCAGAGACATGCGAGTTTGCTAGCATGTCTACTGTGTCCACCGAGGACACCAGGACCAGGCGACTATACTGGGATATATTTACATAAGGTAAAACTAACCTATAAACCTATATTTGTATAGCAAATAAGATGTGTCTTGAGTGTAGAATGTATACCACTGGTAAACAAGACTCGAAATTCTTGTGTGACAAATGTATTTTAGTTAGGAACTTGCAGGAGGAAATTAAGATGTTACAACCAAATTAGAACATAAGCTCTGACATTAAAGCACTGGAAGAATATATAGATCACATCTTCTTAATAGTGGAAGCTAATATTTCTTCCTCAAAAAGTCTGAGAAACTCTTGCCCAAGTAACCCACCACCTAACTGTTTACCACCTCCTATTTTTACTGAGCAGCTACCAACCACTTCAACTCCCTTAACTGCTATTACTAAACATTCAATTGAACCATCTACTGAAATTGGGAATTGGACTCTAATCTCCCCAAAAAAACATTCTAAAAATAAACTTGTTCCCGAACCCTATATGATCCCACTCTCAAATTCTTTCGAACCTCTCCCTGAATTTCTAATGGACGACTGTAATGATATTCAAAATATCACTGAATATGTATCTGAAAATCTGAATAAAGGAAGTCACAAAACACAAACTAACCGCATAGTAACCACAATCCCAGTCCCTAAATCCCCACTTATTATGTTACCACAAAATACCACTTCTGTACCTAAACCATTGCACAGTTCAGATGTGCTTATTCCAAAAAAAAAAACAGGTATATGTGTTGGGCAATTCTATAACAAAATATGTTGATAGGGTAGTTTGTAACCCAGACAAAGAAAATCGGACTGCCTCTAGTTATAGAGGAGCTAAAATAGCCGATATCACTCTAATGTCAAAAACAATCTTGTCGGCTGCTGGAGATAACCCACTAGTGATTATCCATGCCGGGGCAAATGACATCACAAAATCTACACTCCAGCAGATCAAACAGGATTATGTGGCACTATGCAATATTCTAGTTGACCGTGGTTGTACTATATGTCTGTCAGAAGTTTTACCTATCCCAAGAGCAACCAGATACATTAACAATAAAATTAAGGCACTAAATGAACGGATTCACAAATGGACTTACAGACAGGGCATAAGTTGCCTAACTCATTGGGAAGACTTTGAAGATAGGCCCTCACTCTTCTGTTGGGATGGCTTACACCTCAGTAGAAGGGGAAGTGCAATTTTAGGATGAAAAATGGCAAACTTCATAAATAACCATTTAAACTGATAGAGAGGGGGGAGATGGGGACAGCCCCTATCTCTAGTAGCAACAGCCCATACCTACTGTATTGGACAAATCTTAACATACTATCACTAAATGCACGATCACTAACTGTTACTTGCTGAACTTGAAATCATAATCAAAACTCTAAATTTGGCACTAATAGCAATCACTGAAACCTGGGGTAACACTGATAAAGAATGGAGAGTAGATATTCCTGGTTTTAAGCATTACTTCAAAAATAGACCGGACACAAAAATTGGTGGTGGGGTTAGTTTGTATGTTCGTAATGATATTCCATCATACAACTTAACAACTACTATACACTCTGAAGGTTTTTGGGTCTACATTCGACCCACCAATGATTTTCAACTTCTTGTAGGCACTTGTTATCGTGCACCTTCATCTGACACTGATCAAACTAAACAACTGTGTAGTGAAATTACTCAAATAACTAGTAAAGATCCAGTACTCATTCTAGGGGACTTTAACTTTCCCACTATAAACTGGGATACACTTTCAGGAATTAATAAACATGATGAACTATTTTTGTCTGTCATAATCAATATGGGACTGATGCAATGTGTTAAAGTACCGACAAGGGGAAATAAATCAGAGGTGGGAGTTGTGGCCAGTGGTGTGCCACAGGGTACCGTACTGGGCCCGGCACTGTTTAATTTGTTTATTAGTGATATGTATGTCTCTCAATATACTGGACTTAGTCATAACCAACCCGAAGATTCACATATCTGATATTCAACTACTCAGCCCCTTGGGTAACAGTGATCACTTATCTCTTCATTTTTCCATTCAGTTACCCTTATTACCTAAAATTAACAAATTAAAAATAAAACAATATAATAAATCTGACTTTGAAACCATTAATCATCAGATTAAATCCATTAACTGGGAACAAATAATGAATCCAATGAACACTGAGACTGCCTGAGGCTTTCTGAAAGCAAAATTCTTGGATCTTGAAAAAAACTATGTTCCAGATAAATTTAAATATAATAACAAAGGAAAGATTCCGCCATGGTTCAATGGTAATATCAAAACATTAATTAGTCAAAAAAACACATTATTTTCAGCCCTAAAAAAAATGCTTATCTGATCAAAAGAATGCAATTTTGCTTAAATACAGAGAGGTAGTTAGACAACTAAAGAAAACTATAACACTGGCTAAACATAATTTTGAATTTAAAGTGGTACACACTAAGGACTGCCATAAAGCACTATATAATTACCTAAATGGTAGAAAAGGTAATAATAACACAATAGGCCCCTTAGTCTGTAATAATAAGACTATAACATCTGATATGGAAACGGCTTCCAAATTAAACAAGTATTTTTCATCTGTTTTCTCACCTGAAACTATTAATACCGTACCCATCATAGCAGATTTTAATCTAGAACCATTTGAAATTCTTTTTCAAGATATACAATGGGTCTTCAACACTCTAAAACAACATACTAGTTCTGGTCCTGACAATATTAGTTCTAGATTTCTTATGGAGACTAAAGATACAATAACCCCCCCCCCTTTGACTATTATTTTTAAGAAATCACTTTATGAATCCACAGTTCCAATTGACTGGCACACTGCCATTATCACACTGATCTTTAAACAAGGCTCTCATTCTAAAATTGAAAACTATAGACCTATCAGTCTCACTTCTATACCATGCAAACTCATGGAGAAAATAATAAAAAATCAACTGGAAAAAGAAATGCCCTTATTAAAAATTAATGATAAGTATCAACATGGCTTTCAAACAGGTTTTTCATGTACCACTAATTTGATCACTTTTTACAACTACATTAGTTCTAATTTGGATAATAAAATCCCTACTGATGTTATACTTTTGGATTATAGCAAGACGTTTGACAAGGTAAGACATAGTATCTTGATCAATAAATTTAACCACCTGGGCTTTTCTGCACTTATTATATCTTGGATAAGGAGTTGGCTGAATTACAGAACACAGAGAGTCAGGGTAAATGGTGTGCTATCAGAGGTGGGAGTTGTGGCCAGTGGTGTGCCACAGGGTACCGTACTGGGCCCGGCACTGTTTAATTTGTTTATTAGTGATATGTATGTCTCACCAAATAATACAATGGTCAAATTTGTGGATGATACCAAACTTGGAGGTAAGGTTAACACCCCTGAAAACTGTCATAAATTGGTACAGGATCTTGCACAAACTGAACAATGGGCCAGAGTGAACAAAATGTATTTTAATGTAGCTAAGTGTGCAGTTCTCCATTTTGGAAAGAATAATCCCAGACAAACGTATTACTTGAACAACAGCATTATTAGGATATCTCCAGTGGAAAAAGATCTGGGTATTATGATTAATGATAAATTATCTTCATCTTCACACTGTTCAAAAGTTGCAACTCAAACAAATGCACTACTGAGAAGAATAAATAAAACATTTATCTCCAAATCAGAAGAATGTCTTCTAACTCTGTATAGGTCTCATATTAGACCATATCTGGACTATGGTTCTCCATATTGGAATCCTTATTTAAAAACAGATATAGATAAAATCGAACAAATTCAACATAGAGTTACCAAATCAATACCTTACTTAACTCACTTGGATTATAATAGTAGATTGAGGGAAACCGGATTACATTCTCTTGAGCGTAGGCGAGCCAGAGGAGATCTTTTACAACTATTTAAAATTCTTAACATTCCGGAACAAATGGAACAATGCGGTATTGTTTATTCTGAAAGAAAAATTGTACCAAGACTTCATAATAGACAACTTGAAGTACAGAAAGTTAATAATAATAAAAGGTTAAACTTTTTTTCCATTAGATCACCCAGACAATGGAATAAACTGCCTCAAGATATCGTCGACTCTAAAAATATTACTACATTTAAACATAAACTCAATAAATGGATGAATGAATGTGACACAGGTAAATGATCCACCAATGTGGAGGACAATCCCGATGGGCCGTTGGCCTCCTTTTGTCCTAAAAACCAAGTAAACCAAGTAAACATTACAATTCCTTGTGCTTACGTTGTTACTAATTACAGTAGATTTCCTTGGGTGGAAATAGTAAACTTCCCTCATATACTGAAAAGTGATAATTAAAGTGATTTTAAATTTCAGTCTCAATTTTGCTTTTCCAGGGCTGTCAGATTTGTTTTTTTAAGACTTCATCACTTCATAAAAAAAATTTTGCAGCCATCCTTGCACCCTCAATCATATGTGGATGTAAGAGGACAAACAATGGATCATATTCTGCATTTACATATCTTACAAGGAAATTATTTAATACATTTGCCTGAGAAGTTTTATATAATGGACATTGTAGCATAATATGATAGACATTTTCCTTGAAACCCTTATTGCACCTATAGATTTCAGGATGCCAGCTAACAGAAGCAGTTCTATTAAAATATGCATATTTAGAGCAAATAATTCCCATCCTTGCCTATGTAATATTTTTCCTATCTAAAGGAGTAAGAGGTATAACTAAATAATTCTCTAAAAAAGCATCTATTTTATTTTGAGCGAACCAAATGGCCTGATGTTGGCTTCTAACTAACTCCATTTGTTTTTACTGAGCATACCTTAAAGTTTCTTTTTAATGAACTGCTTGAACAATGGAGTTATTACAACTGATTTTTCAAAATCTAACCAAAGATGTTGCTTAGATATTCTTCCCAGAATTCCTTTAAGAGTTTTTACCCATGGGGATATATATAGTTTTGTTCGTACCAATTAATCTTTTCTTTCAAGCACAGAAGGGGCAGGGGATTAGTCTGATTATTAATAATTTGTATTCAATAGCCCACCTTTCATAAATCAATTATCATAACAATGGGAACTCTTCCCAATTCAGCCCTTACTATGACATTAGACGTAGTCATTGGAACCTGTCATAAGGATTTAGAAAATAAGGAATGCAGAATTTCTAGAAAGAGAGGGGAATTTATACCCCAAACTTCTGCACCATATGTAAGAATGGGGTTCATTTTAGCTTCACCCACCACTAAGGCGGGAAGAACTGAATGTCCCCCATATTTAGTATTAAAACATAACAGTGCTTTGGCTATCAATCTTGCCCTTGCTACCTGGGCCATCCAATGCAATGACCATGTTCTATTTGAAGTAAAACTTGACACCCAAATATGTATATGTAGTCACCATTTCTATAAGATTATCATTTAAATAAAGCTTTTTTTTTTTTTCTCGAGTTGTGGACCAAAAATCATTAGCTTACTGTAGTTTTCTTAAGATTTATTGTTAAATCTAATTGTTCACACTTGGTGTTAAGTTGCATTATTTTGTTCTGAAGTCCTTGACTAGAGAGTGCCAACAGAATCAAGTCATCTGCATATGCAAGAGTGTGTATGGAAAGCTTATTGATTTTAGGAGAATCTAGACAAGGTACCTCATTATATGACAGAAGGGAGTCAATATACCAGCTAAATAAAAGAGGTGCTAAAAGGCATCCTTGTTTCACTCCTGCCATTGTTTGACAGTAATCTGAAATGTTACCATTATCGTCATATCTGACAGCAGATGAGGAATGTGTATATAACAAATAAATTGGAACCAAAAGGTTCAAAGGAAGCTGTTTATTGACTAATATTTCCCAAAGTTTGCCTCTATTTATGGAGTCAAATGCTGCTGAAAAATCAATGAACAGCACACATAACTTCATTTTACAAAATTACTTATACTTTTCCACCATGTGTGAAAGAATAAAGATATTATCTATAGTCAAAAAATGATGTTGAAAACCAGCTTAGAATATAGATAATGGGGATGTCGATTCTGTCCAGAGCTGGAATTTTTGTAACAATATTTTAGCAAAAATGTTTCCACTAATATCTATTAAACTGATTGGACGATAGTTAGATGGCATTTGAAAATGTCCTTTCTTATGGATTGGTACAATTATGTTTTTGGTCCATGAAGGAGGAACAAATCTCTCCCTTAAACATATATTAAAGAAATTTGTAAAAAAGATTACCCAATAATTCAGATGTGCTTTATAAACTTCTCCTGGGATTAGATCAGGACCCAGGGCTTTATTATTTGAGAGATTCATTATGGCATCTTCTACTTCCTTTTTTTTTTTTTTTGCTTAGCAAATCTTTATTGACTTTTTTTTTTTTTGGTTCACAATCTACCAAAACTATAAGTAGAGACCTGGACAAACCAGGGTATACAGTCCAAAACTGACTGTATGAACTATGTACAGTCACATATTTACATACACAACAGGAATCCATCTCTTAACAGTACAGGAATTCAATTAGCATTTCTAATATGAGAAATATAGCCCACAGCCCATTTTAGTCAGGTGCTACAAAAAAGTACAACCCCGACGAATAAATAAAAGGCTATTCAGCACTCTACAAAAAAGAAAGGAAGAAAGAAAAAAAAAACAAACAGGAATAGGATACACAATGCCAACACATGTAGTATCTTACAGCTTTTATCCTGCGGTGAACCTCAACACCTCTAATAATCTTAATCAGAGGTGGAATCCTGCCGTGTCACCTGGAAAGAGAGAGAGAGAGAGTCCCCATCCCCACTTAGAGCATGGAAGGCCTGAATCCTAAGCTCTTATGACCCTTGCTTGAATCACATTTTGTCCATACCCTAACAAAAATACTCAATCGAGTCAACGAAGTACATTTTTAACCAATTCTCATTCCGATATACACCAAGCTTCTGCTAATCATAGCATGACAGACGGACCTGCAATGATCTCTGCAACGAATAGATTGTTTCTAAAGATGACCATCTCTTAGCGTATAACCCTTTTTTCCCCTCACCACAGAATTGTCTCTTTATTCTACCCAGAGTCCCCACCAAATCCCGCACCCACTGTTCATACGAATAAACTTGATCATCCTTCCAATGCTGAACCAAGAAGGATTTCACTAATGCAGTCATCAGAGACAGATGGAATTTGGGTAAGACTCCGGATATTGTTGAAAAATCACCCAGAACACAAACCTCCGGAGTTATATATTCTGTATAGTTCAACAATGGGTCCATGCGCTGCCTAATTTCACCCCACAGAGGTGAGATTTTACAGCATTCCCATATCACATGCAGCAAGTCTCCTGTTCCCATCTCACATCTGAAACATCGGTCCGTCTGTCTAAGCTTTCTGTCATACAGTTTTACAGGGGTAAAATATAAATTAGAAACAATAAAAAACTGCATACTCCTAAACCTAGGTATAGTTATATACCTATGGTTTTTCCAAATAGAGTCCCAAGCAAGATTCCTAGGAGCCATTACTTTTTCCCAATACGACACTTGTATGGGTGAGGCTTGATTAAAGAACTCCACCAACCCCCTATAAACCTGGGAGAGAACGCTTGACTTCGGATCCACTCCCTTTAGATGATCCCAAGTGAAGGAGCCATCTAAAAACCCTCCATTCCTTTTCATCACTCCCTCCAACAATCGAGTTAATTGCAATCTTCGAAAGAAGGGCAGCCCTTCCAATGAAGCTGGTAGAATGACCCTTTCGCCTTGGATAAGATCCCTTACCTTTAGACCCCTCACCTGGTTAGCCCACCGAGCATTTAGCACCTGCCCCCCAATTTCAAATGTGGGATTACCCAGCATCGGTTGATCCCAAGCTTTCATCTGCACTTTTCTCTGTGCAGAGGTAAGGAAGGACCTGCCACGCTCTCGCTGATTTAAATCGGATTCCACCTTTAATAAACTCTTTTCAAAATTAGCATACAATATTGCTTCGAGTAGAAACCCGCTCTTTCAATATTTGCCTCTCCATTTGTAGCCATGTTGGGGTATATATTTCCCCATCCATATTCCTAACCCAATGAAGCATAAGACCCAGTTGTCCGCACATAGTATATGTGGAGATCAGCATTTAATCTCACCCTTTGCCTGAGGTAAGCGTAGTACTTCATATTTTTTCCTGTTTAGTGTTCCATAGAAAATCAGAAAGAAGCTTCCTAATAACCTAAACCATGTGATATGAATATCATAAGGGCAATGTACAATGGGTATAGTAACCTGGGCAGTATGTCTTGATAAGGCCTAGTCTGGCCATAAAGTTCAAAGGAAGCTTATTCCATCTTAGTATGTCCCTCTTATTGCAGATAACACCCCTCCATATTCACCTCAGCCCTTTTCTGTTTGCCGTGATCCAAATGCCCAAATATTTAATCCCATCTGACTTCCTGCAAGCCAATAGATGAAATCAACCCTATATACATGTGGGGGTCAGGGGAGAATCTGAGTCTTGGTTAAGTTCAATTTGTAATTTGACACGGAATATCGCCCTGTTAAACCCTTACTCTCTCGAAACTTGAAACCGGGTCCTCTAAGTGCAAAAGAATATCATCAGCAAAAACTGAAAATTTAAGTTCTCTCCACCCTAACCTTACCCCTTTTATATGTTTATCCTCCTTGAAGGCCCTCAGCAAGGGCTCCAGGTAGATGTTGAATAGTATTGGTGATAAAGGGCATCCCTGTCTAGTCCAATTTTTTAACAATATTTCTTGTGAGATATAGCCGTTGCACAATATCCTAGCCGTTGGAGCCGCATACAGATTTTTAATACCTCTAAGCAGGCCCTCCGGAAAGCTCATCTTCCTCATCGTGGTGAACAAAAAGCAATGGGAGACCCTATCAAATGACTTTTCAGCGTCTAATGATATTAAAGCTAAAGGTAACTGGGAATCTGGTGCATAGCTAAGAATATGATGAAGCTTCCTATGGGCATCTTGAGCCCCCCTCCCTGGCATGAATCCCACCTGCTCCTCACAAATTAAGCTTGTAGCAATGCTCAATATTCTATTAGCTAAGATTCTCATTAATATCTTGATATCCTGATTCATTAGAGCTATCGGCCTGTAACTATCCACCCGATCCTTGGGTTTGTCTGGTTTAGGGATCAGTGATATATATGCCTGATACAGTGGTGGATGGAACATCCCCTCTTGCATGATAATGTTGAAAAACTCTAGCAAAATTGGAAGTATAGTCTGTATACGTGCCTGATAAAACTTAGCTGTAAGACCATCTGGTCCTGGAGTTCTACCAGCCAGTAAGGATTGCACCACCCCCAGTATCTCCGAATCCCTTATAGGAGCCACTAACTCTCTAGCCTGTACTTCATCCAACACCGGGAGAGGTATTCCCTCAAGAAAGGCATTAATTTCCTCCTCTCCGACTGGATTTCCCAACCCATATAGGTCAGTAAAATAGGACGCAAATGCATCTGCCATTTTCTGAGAATCCGTTAACAATTTCTGCCCGTGCCAAATAGAGGTAATTGTTCTGCTTGCTTCCCATTCCCTAACCCTAGCTGCCAGCAAACGGCCTGGGACATCCCCCTGCAATAAATATTTAGCCTGAATCCTATCCAGCCAATATTCCACCTTACCATACCAAATATCCGCCCATTCCCCTCGCAGTTTTAAGTTCCAAATCAATTTCCCTGAGGACCCTCCAAAGGAGATAATGATTCAATTGCACCAAAATAAATTCCTCCCTTGCCTTCCTCAGTCTATTCCTCTGGGCTGCCCAGAGCCTGTACTGCCTCACGATAGCACTTTACAGGTCGACCACACCAATTTTTGGTTTTGTAGAGAGGGTAGTTGATACTGTATAAATCCTCGCAGGGCTTCCTCTAGTTCCTCTTGCACTGTAGTTTCCGAAAGCAGCAAATCATTCAGTCTCCACCTAACTGCTCTAGGGGGGACAAGACTTGGTTCCCACACCAAGGAAATAGGGGAGTGATCCGAAAGGACTTTAGCCCCTGTCGTCATGTCCTTCACTTCCCTAAGTACCTCACTGCTAACCAAAAAAAATCAATACGCGATTGGGTCTTATGGGCCGCAGAATAAAAAGTCATGGTATTGCCTCTCTTGGAGTGGGTCCTACTCGGGTCCACCAGAGCTGTCGCCTCCAGCATCCTATTCAAGGCAGTCTGTGCCTTGTTCAGGGGACTACTAGATGGGGGTATCCTATCCTCAAGATTGTTGGCACAAACATTCCAGTCCCCAGCCAAAATAAGCGAATCTGTAGGTATGGCTGCTATATCCCTTTCAATGGAAGCAAAGAAGTCCGCGTTAGAGGGAGTGGGACCATAAATAGAGGCCAGTGAAATTGCTTTACCAGACAGAACCCCAAGAGGTGTAACCCCCTACCATCTTCCCTTACCAACACCTGCTCCACCTTAAATGCGTAGTTACTTCTTATTAGGATCACCACACCCCCCCAATGCCTTTTCTTTACCCTGCCCATACACCTGGCCCACCCATAACCTCTTAAGGCAGCTTAATTCCTCTGTTAGTAAGTGGGTCTCCTGCAAAGCAGCTATGTGATCTCCCAAGTGATTGATATGCCTCAAAATAACCATTCTTTTACGTCTACCCCTGAGACCTTTGACATTCCATGAAATTATTTTAAAGTAAGTCATTATCCATCATATAATTCATAACAAGTGATCCATTTCACCAAGTCCTTTCCGTTCTGCCTTCCCTCACATCCCTTTCTTTGGACTCTCTCTCTCTCTCTTTCCCGACCCCCCCGATCCCTCCCTCCCCCCTGCCCCCGATCCTTCGATCAACCTCCTAGCATATATTGAGTCATGGATGAACCTCCCTCTGTGTCCCTCCTGCCCTCGTTCCATAACCCTATCACTACAAGAGCCTGCCCATCACCTAATCTCCCTCTACCTTTCTGCCCCCTTGCTCCATTCCACCCTCATCCTCTCAAACTTCCCCCCTCCTTTCTCTGAAACTCCAGACAGGAAAAAAAAGAAAATCTCCAACATACTATTGATCATAGGTGGGTCAGTTCTCACTAACAGCTTATCATACTTTTAAACTGTTCCCACTGAGTATAGGAAGCTTACAATAATGCCATCCTTGTATATTCCCCCTAGTGGAACCTGATCTTCACTGACCCCCCCAAGTTCTTTCCACTAAATCCAGGTGGCTCTCCCTTAAGTCCCTATTTCAAGCCCCAGGGCTTGACCCACCCAGGCCAAACAAGCTTAATATAACCCCCAAAAATACTACCTAATGTAAGAAAGAGCAAACATACAACCATAGCTATAATAAACTTTGCATCCTGGAAAACTCGGTATTCCCCTTGTCCATAATTACTTAAGTCCATTCACTACATCCTTTTCTGGATAGTCCAGCTCAGGTCAGCGACTTAAACAAATCAGGAAGTTCAACACACAAGCCTTCTAGCAGATCCCTCGCAGTTAGGTATCACTTCTCTCCCGATTGTAGTCTCACCAACAGCATTGCCGGGTACTGCAGACAAAATTTGATACCAGCTAAATAAAGCTTCTTCTTGATCTCCGCGTATTCCCTCTGCTTCTCCCTGATCAAAGGCGTTTGATCCTGGAACATCCAAAGCGTCGCGCTGTTCCACTGTAGTGATTTATTTTGTCTAGCCTTCAGCAGCACATGTATCTTTTCTTTATAATTAAGGAATCTCATAATAATCACCCTGGGTCTTGCTCGCGGTGGGGGTGTTTCCCTTAATGCTCTGTGGGCCCTCTTGAGGTTGTAGGCTTCCCCAAATGGTGTCTGGCCCAACAATTTGGAAAGCAAGTCCTGAATAAATGTAACACAGTCCGCTCCTTCAGCCCTTTCCGGCAGCCCTGCCAGTATCAGGTTATTTCTCCGACTTCTCGACTCTTGATCATCCATTCGCTCTTCAAGTTTCTTGATTTGCTTTCTGGCCATTATTAGCTCCTGTTCCATTGTCGTTGATTTTCTTTCCTGTGAGGCAATCCTGGCTTCAGCATCCCCCATACGCTGCTCTAAAGATTGTAATGCCAGTCTCACAGTAGCAAAGTCCACCACCAACCCTTGCAGCAACTTTTTAATCTCTTGTATATCCTCGTTGGACTGACCAGTTCCCCCTCTCTGCCTAAATCCTCCTCCGATTCCATAGGGGTAGGGGATTGGGGCTTTGGCCTTTTAGTCACGGGGGATCTCACAGCAAGGGGCTCCGTGGCTTCAGCCTCCATCCCAGTTTCCGATCTCGGCCTGCTCCTTCCGACTGCAACGCACACAGGCTGACGCTTATAGCACTTCCACCTCATTTTTTAGCAAGTTTGCAGCCCAAACTCAAGACCGCTGAGGCTAACTCACTTTAGTAATAAAATAACAATCACATCAGGCGGACCCCTGAGCTTTTGTTGTCAAACTTATAAATCGGGCCTTGGAGCAGCACAGAAGACGTCTAGTTCGACTCAGCCCATCACGTGACCTCCATGGCATCTTCTACTTCCAAAAATGTGAACACTAAAGATAAATACTCCCCCCTTTTATGATAAATATCCACTAGATCCGTCCCTATATTAGATTCCTTATTAAGTAATGATTTATAATATGTTATCCAAGTTTCTTTTGGAATATAAATAGGTAAAACTGACCCCTGGTTTTTATTTCCTTTTGCTACTAATGACCAAAACAGCCTAGAGTCATTCTTTTTGATGGCTTGATACATAACTTCTCACTGTTTATGTGTGTGCTCAATTTCTTTTGTGCAAGGAATTTTTTATAATCTCTGTGAGCTTTATTTAATTTTAAAACTGCACTCTTTATCGGTTTCTTTTTGGTTTTTCTAATAAGCCTCTCCATATTTTTTTTTTACATTGAGGGTAAAACCAGGATGATAACTTATGCCTATTATTATTTGTGCAATATATCTCCTTATTTATTTGTTGGTAACCTATATTCAATAGCTGATTAATTTGCTCACTATTTAAATCATTATCTGTGCTTGAAAAAAGAAGAGAGAAGGTTGGAGAGTAAATTAGATTTGATATCCCATTCATGGTTTTAATATTTATCATCAGCCTCAATTTCCCTTGAATTTCTACATCCACCATTGGTTTAGTTGGCATTAGAGTTCTATTATCATAATTCATAAATGAAAAAAGTATTGCTGCATGATCACTTTCAGGGCGCATGACCACCTCCAGCCTCTTAAAGAGATGATAACTTGGGGGGGTAGTATAAAATCAATCACACTCCTTCCTACTGAAGAGAAAAAAGTGCTCTCCCCCCTCACAATCTCCATCCAGTCTCCCATTAAGAATCAAAAAATTATTACTTGTGATGAAACTTTGAAAACATCTCCCTGCCTCGTTAAGTACCATATCTGTTGTTTTTCTAAGTTCATGATCTGCCATGTATAGTTGATCTTGCAGAAAAGGTAGATAATCAAAATTTGTTATTCTGGCATTGAAATCTCCTGCTAATAATACAGTATCCATTGTGTTTTGCTGTGTAAATACATCCATCTCAGTGACTAATTTCAATCAAATGTCATATGTAGAATGAGAGTGAAAACTCGGGGGAATGTAGACATTCACAATCACAATAATACTAGCATCCCAGGTAACCGATACCATAAGAATTTCTGGGGTAGGAGAATAATTCAATAATACCCTCAGTCCATCCCTAATCTTTATGAAAGTCAGTAATCCCCCTTGTTTCCCCCATGAACTTTCCCTTTAATTGCTGGAACATAACAGGATTCAAAGCCAATAAAATAAGGCTGGGTTACTGCTCGTGTTTCCTGACAAGTGATGGCTTGAAATCCAGAGACAAAATTAACCCATTGAGAATCTGCATATTTATTATAAATTCCTGCTATGTTCCAGTTAAGAAAGTTACAGCTATTGATACTTGTTAACCCATGATCAGGTTCTGATGTTATATCCTGTTCTTGACTTTCAGATGTTTGTAGTCATGCAGAAGTCTGTCTGGGTTGAACTTGAAATTCCCACTCATTTAATGGCACCAGGTAAATACACAGCTCATCCAACATATGTCTATTTTCTAAAAAGCAATGTAAATAAATGTGCAGAGCAAATATAACAGTCAATCTGAGTTCCCCCTCTACCCTCCAGGACTCTTTCTAACTGAACTAATTCATCACTGTGAATTTGAAGTTTGGTGATAGTTGAAATAATTACCCTAAGATGAGAAGCTAAATTAACAGAGTTTCCCCCCTCAAAGGTATCTATTCCAAATATAGAAAACGCATATAGTGAGAGGGTAACTCCAAAGTCCCAGTTTAACTGAGCCAAAATGGAAACAAACTTATCAAATGACAAAATCTTTTCAGGTTTAACCCCATTATAAGTATATTTCCAAATAGTAACCCAAATAACTGGAGATGATATCAGCAAACCTAATGAATTTATCAGGTCTTGATTTGCCCAAAAGTGTTTCACCATATCCATGTTAGGTAACATGAAATAAACTGGATTAGCAGAATTTAAGCAGTCCCTGCTCACAAAATTGAGAGCAGCAGCCACCAAAGGAAGCCCTAACTTCACTCTTAGCAGGTGGGCTATCAAGTCCATCAGTGAGGCATTTGTTTAATCTTTTTTAGCATACATCTGATCTAATTTAAATACTACTTCATTACCTGTGCTTATTAAATTATAAGACATGCCCTCTTCCAAATTAGAAAGCTGGGCATCCTCTAATAATAGAGGTAACTTAGGTCCAGGGGAAGATTTAACCTGGTCTCTATTTATAAGATTCTCAGAGACTAATGTTCCTAAATCCAATATAGGACTGAGACCACTGAAAGTATGTTCCTTTAGAGTTACCTGCTTTTTAGATAAGCTCCCATTCACTGGCTTTTTATCTACTCTCATCTAATTTGTTAGTTGAGAGTTTTCTTGATCCATGGCTAACCCATCCAGAGGATATTGTCCCTTAATATCAGCTATTATAAGGGGCCCCTCATTCTTATTTTCATTTATGGGCTTCCTGTTATTGTTGTTTTTTTGGCTTTATTATTTTTAGCTCTTCTAGATTTTATCATCTCCTTCGATTTTTTATTTTTATATAACCTATTTTTCCTTTTACCTTTTGGAGACTCAGGAATTATTAATGATGAAAATGATAGGTTATGCTTTATTCTATGATCATCATTTTGTTTGAGCAACTGTGTAGTCCATTGCTCAAGCAAAGAAAACCTCTCAAAGCAGAGACGTGACAAATTTTCTAAGGCAGATTTAATATCATTATAGGCTTCTGATAACACCATATTAGACATCACAAGATGGGCTAAAGCCTCAATAGTTTACTTAGATATGGTATCTGGGCACTGAACAAGGAAATCTTGGTCCAACTGAATATTCTGTACCTCTTTATCCATTCTCTCAAAAACCTCGTTAGAGGAGCCATCTAGGGTTTCAACCCTATACACCTCCTTGTCAGTCCCTGAACTATTAAGCTCATCAGATATCTCCAAAGGGCTAAGCAAATCCATTCTAGAAGGGAAGCACGAAATGTCCTCTCCCTTTGAGAAAGAATTCCCTTGGCTTATATCTGATTGAGAAAATAGAACCCCTAATTCCCCTTTCTGCATTTCTAGGATAGAAGTCCGTGATAGGCCTTTTTTGTACAGAAAAAAATCTGTTATTTTAGATTGATTCCTTATAGGGGGCACATGCCCACTTGTCTGTGGTGCTACTAAGAATGGAGTACCAGCGGCTTCTGAGGTTATAAATGTTAAGTGATTCAGCATTAACATCAGTCGGACATAATTCCAGCTTACTGTCCCCACTAACAGCCTCATTATTAACAATAACTTGGATAAAAGTCATCCCTTATGAAGACAGGGTGGATGTAAAAATTTGGAGGTCCTGTGAATAAATACAACTATTTCTAAATTTCTTAGAACCCCCATGACTAACCGTGCATCTCACAGGCTCCACAGGGGGGTCCAGAGCTTGAGTTTTATCTATTTTCCTACCTCTAGAAGTCTTAATTACCCCTCCTTTAATTGAACAAGAGGTATTTGACTTTTTTATAAGAACTTTCCCACTTCTAGTTGCCATCAGCGAGGAATTTAGACATTCAGGCATCTCCTAATAAAATGTTAACAGTTAACTAAATCAGTAAAAAAAAAAAAAAAAAAAACAAGCCAAAATCAAAAGCAGAACAACTAGTGTTCCAGTAGTCCAGTCACTTGTCTTTATCAAATAGAAGATCCCGCTTGTTTGTTGTAAATAAATAAAATAAAGCACACAAGCCTTCCAAGCCATTCTCTTCAGTTCAGAACAGTTCAGAATAATTATTACTTCAATACTTCAGTTCTTTTTCCTTTGTTTTGTCCAACCTGTCCTTAAAAAAGAATGAAGAAATCCTTGTACAGCAACTTCCTTCTGCTCTATTCCAAAATATGCTAGTATTCCCGCCACCTGATGCAAACCAATGAATCTCTCTCCAAAAGCCTCCAAATTAGGCACCGGGACTCCTTTTGAGGTGTTGAACTTGAACCAGGAATGCTCCCGCACCACACTATGAAATGGGAAGGGGGGGCAAAGAAAAAATAAAGGTACAATATAACAACTAATAATGTCAAGAGCACATAGCACAAAGAATGCAAAACAGATAAATTGAAAGACTTTCAAAAAAAACAGCTGAAAAACTACAAGAGAAGCTCAGCAATAACAGCAGTACTGATACTTATTTATAAAATTCAGCTATGTGATCAGCTGTGCAAAATGCATATTCACTATAATTAAAGCAGGAACAACAGGTTATCCCTGCCGACCCTTCTGCATACATCGCTTCAGATACTTCTCTAAAAAGCTATCCCCATCCAGGTCTCTAAAGTCCTATAGGAGGCAGTTTCTCAGAGAAGATACTTTGATGATACCCCCCAGTCCAGTTCTGGAGACCCCATCTCCGCAAGGACATAGACAGGATAGAGGTAGTCCAGAGGAGGGCAACTAAAATGGTGCAGGGTCTGCAAGAGAAGCCGTATGAGGAGAGACTAAAGGAGCTTAATATGTATACCCTTGAGGAAAGAAGGGAGAGGGGGCACATGATAGAAACTTTAAGTACCTGAGTGGAATCAACAAAGTCAAAGAGGGTAGCATCTTTCAGAAAAGGAGATGTGCAAGAACAAGGGGACACAATTTAAAGATAGAAGGAGGCGGTTCAGGGGCAATGTGAGGAAGTATTATTTCACAGAGAGGGTAGTGGATGCATGGAACAGCCTTCCTGAGGAGGTTGTGGGGTCTAAAACTGTGGGAGAATTCAAGAATGCATGGGACAGACATAAGGCAATTCTTGTGGGGGGTAGGAAGAAATAGGCTGTTGGTTAACTAGGATCTGCGGCCTATCCTGTAGGTAGGGAAATGGGCAGACTAGATGGACCAAGCGGTCCTTATCTGCTGTCAAAGTCTATGTTTCTATGTTTCTATGTAGGATATAGTGCTTACTTTTTAAATCCTTGAGACTCTCTTGCATCCGTACTCATTCAGTAGAAAAAATTGGGAATGTGTCAGTGTAGCAGCATGCCAGTGCGGTGTCAGCAGTATCAGTGATATTAGCAGCAATTGGAGTCAACAAAATAGTTTTACAGACTTGGAGAATGGAGATTAAAAGAATCAAAACCAACTTTCCCTATATTAAAAATAGAGAAAAGGAGCAGCATTCAAAGGCCTCCAAAGCCTTCACGCTGCAATACTGCCGAGTCAGGTCAGAACACTAGGCGAGAGATGGAAAAAAAGTGTTTGAGATGGTATTTAAATCATGTGATCTCTAACACCTGCAACTAGTTGCTGCATCCATTATCACTGCTACTTCCAATAAATATAACCAGCTCCAAATTAGTTATTAACCAAATTATCAGCACCTCATCAACACCTCAGCTCTCCAGTACCTTATCTCCTTATCCCTTTCCTTTACCCACTTAAAAAAAAGAAGAAAAAATAACTTAAAATGGTGCTACAGTCAGATAGTAATTTACTCCAATTACCCTTCAGGTAACTCAAGTAACTCCAGGCAACTCCAAACAGAGTCACCCCTCCTAAGAGCTGATACACTAATACACTGACCATTTCTTAAAGAAAGGGAGTCTCACCCTCAAAAACAAGGGGGATCAAAGATAACAAATACAATCACAAGAAACAAAATCAACTGTGCAACATCTGTACAATAAAAACTGTTCAAGTAACTCATTCAGCACATGCCATAAATGCACGCACAAACAGCATAAGCAGCCCAGATGATCTTAAAAAGAACATAGACAAGAAAAATAAAATACAAAAAGGAAAGAGACCAAAAATATTGATATTTTTAAGGTAAAATATCTCCCAGTGACCATCCCTCCACAGGGACGCCCCACTGAGATGGTGCAGTTCAGGAGCTCTGCAATGCCCGGACTCAGCCAAATCAGTAGTCAAATCGTGGAACCAGGGGTATTACTACCATTTCTCTTACTGCAGCACAAGGTAGACTGGAAAGGTCACAGAACTATCCCTTTTGTTGTGGGCAACAATGGCAGACCTGTTCTAAAAGAGAATGAAGCATTTCTGTGTCCCTACTATTCCTTCTCCTCCTCAGAACAGCTCACAGTTGCAAAGTCTCTCTCTCCTCTTGCATCAAATGACAGGTACGGTATGGGCTGCAAGCCCATTGGTCCACAGTGTGGACCAATGGGCTTGCAGGGCATACCATAATAGACAGTCCCAAATATGTGAATGAAGTCATTCACATATCTGGGACTGTCTAGTACAGAATGCCCTGCAAGCCCATACTGTACCTGTCCATTCTGTGGGCAGCTGGGCGGTATGTGGGTGGGTTGCAGCTACCCGCAGATGACAGGGAGAGCAGGGTGGGAGGGGTGGGAGTGCCACTAGATCACCAGGGGAATGATATATGGAGATGTACTGCAACTGTGGCAATGGGCAGGGGGTGTACCACTAGACTACCCGGGTATAATTCTACAGTATTATACGGCGATCAGGCACATGGGAGGGGGTGTCACTAGACTACCCAGGCAGGTATTATATTACATATGTCAGGGAATCGGGGACACGGGAGGGAGGTGGGTGCCACTAGACTACCAGGGCAGGTATTGTATTATATTACATATGTCGGGGACTCGGGAGGGAGGGTGGACCACTAGACTACCAGGGGGATGTGGGTGCTTGTGGATGGTGTTCTGGGTGGGAAGGTGGCCACCCACGGCTGGCGGCTGCTGTGTTGCACCCTGCAATACAGCAGCCCACCTGTGGGTGGCCAGAATTAGTTCCCATGTTTCACGCACTCAACTTTGAGCCCCCCATGTGGCACAATGCAGGGTTGCACCAGCATATGTGCTGCACATCCCGGGCTGAGTATCAGGATGTGCCACATATGCATGGGCATGCCCCCTGCATCTGTGCTGCATATGATTACATTGCGCCCTGGAGCATCGGGATTTGCCCTGTGCTGGGCAGCCTTTTCAATATCCTGCCGGGTCACAAGGCTTGGTTGCGCTGGCACAACTCTGTTGCGCCATGCACAACCCCTTTGAATATCCAGTCCTGAATGTCTATTATGATGTATTTAGAAACATGTTTTTAATTTTTTAGTGTCCCCTGAGTAAGCCTTCATGGGCAAAATGTTGGAGTATGATGTAAAATAAAAAATAAAAAATACTTTTCCTTGAAGATTATTGTATCTTGGCATTATCATTGGGCTCTGAGCTGCTCAATTTGGAGTGTGGGTGATACTTTATGTTTCAATATGTCTATAGTACTGTATGTTTGGGAAGCATGCTTTTTAACACCTTGCACTATTGTTTTATGCACAGTTGATATCTAGTGATTGGGTGGGGGGTAAGGGGTTCACTAGACACCAGGGAGTGGAGGGTGATTTTGTCTTTTTTTACATAAAACAGATGGAGGCGCAGGGTAACTTGGGGGGGGCTTATTTAATATTATAATGGCCAGTGACAGCAGGGGGGGACTACTGGACACCAGGAAGTGAAGGGTATTTTTTTTTAAATAAGACAAATTGGAGGATGCAGGGTAACTTGGGGGGTTCTTATTTAATATTATTATGACCAGTGATGGCCGGGGGGACCACTGGACACCAGGGAGAATTTTGGCCAGTGAGCAGTGTCCACAACAATTTGCCATAAGAGGCAAAATTACTCCCTCAGTTGGCAAAATTTCACCAGCTTGGGGGTAAAATTTTGTGTCCAACGGTGGGCAAAATTTCAAATTTCGCCCAGCAAAATAGTTCATGGAATGCACTAATTATGCAAAATATTTCGCTGGATGAAATTTTCCAATTTCATACATCCCTACTCTTGAGCCATGTATAGATTTAGAATCCTAAAACTCATTGGCCTGGATATTTAGACTGCGCCAGGTTATGGCGCAAGCCTGGGCGCAGCGCAACTTGGCTGCACAGGGGCGTTGACAGGGTGATATTCAACGGAGCTGCACCATGGCACAGCATCATCGAATATCGCACCTTGGCCACCCGCAGTGTGCATGGCACAGTGGCACTGCACCAGCGCAAGTGGCCAGGGTGGAGCAGGGGGATGCACTAGCACAAGTTACGTTGCGATAGGCGCAACAACCGCGATATTCAAAAGGGCACATACAAATGGGGCCATAATGTATGCAGGGTGCAAATGGAGCCATTTGCATGTCATTATGGCTCCATTTGCATGCAGGGTGCGCCGATCCCCAGCGACTTGCTCCTGGCACCCTGCCAGGCTGCAGCTGTCGGGGACCAACGCCCCCTGCATAAGCGGCAACACACACCGACACCCGATCGCGGGCATATGAAAACCATGTAAACATCTAATATTCCTGGTGGTCCAGTGGACCGGTCACGAGCATATGTTGTAATTTAAAAGTCCAATATCCCTGGTGGTCCAGTGGACCGCTTGTAGCCCGATCGTGGGCATATGTTGTAATGTAAAAGTCCAATATCCCTGGTGGTCCAGTGGACTGCTTGCAGCCCGATCAAGGGCATCAGTAAAAAATAATGCCACACCAACCCAACCCTGGTGGTCTAGCGGTACCCCCCTCCCCACCAGCCCACTGTGTCCCACTGCCCCGCTCCTCCCCAGCCAGCGGCGGGCGGCAGCTCCCCATCCGCTTGCCACCCAGCCACCTACCGACTGACACCATACGGTAGGGCTGTACACCCTTTGGTCCACAGTGTGAGCCAATGGGCGTGCAGCCCATACCGTACTACACAGTCCAGATATGTGAATGGATCCATTCACATATCTGGACTGTGTAGTAGGTACGGGCTGCACACCCATTGGCTCATGCTGTGGACCAATGGGAGTACAGTCCTACCATACGGTGTCAGTCGGCGGATGGTGGGGCGGCAAGCAGGTGGCGAGCTGCCGCCCGCTGCTGATTGGGGGGGCAGGGCAGTGGGGCTCAGTGGGCTGATGGGGAGGTGGCTACCGCTAGGCCACCAGGGTTGGGTTGGTGTAGCATTATTTTTTACTGATGCCCGTGATCGTGCTGCGAGCAGTCCACTGGACCACCAGGGATTTTGGACTTTTAAATTACAACATATGCCCATGATCGGGCTGCGAGCGGTCCAATGGACCACCAAGGATAAAGGACTATCCTTGTTCTACATATGCCCGCGATTGGGCATGGGGGGGCACCGCCACGAAGGTGCAGCCGGAGCTCGAGTGGCCACCCACAGGTGGCAGCTGCCGTGTTGTGCCCTGCAATATGGCAGTGCACCAGTGGGTGACCAGCTGTTGCTCCTTTTTTTTCTGGCTCACCTGTGTGCAGCGCAGGAGGGGTTGCACATGCATGGACTCAGCACATCCCGGGCTGAATATCGGGATGTGCGGAGTATGCATGGGCACCCCCCCCCCACCTGTGCTGCATACATTACTGATGCACTCCGGCACATTGGTATTTGTGCCAGGTTCAATCCCCATTTGAATATCACACCGGGGCACATCAGTGGGTTGGGCATGATGCAAATGTGTTGCGTCATGCGCAACCCTTCTGAATTTCTGGGCCATTGTGTTTAATTGTTTATACATACCATGTATACCCACACATATACATACACAGTAGATATACAGACAAACATGAGTTTAGGATGGGAGGTCATTTCCTTCTATATATGTAAATTTTAGGGGCCTGGTAGTGCCCCTATAGTTAGGGTTGTGCTGGCATCTGTGTCTGTTAAACTTCAGTTTTTGCACTTTAATAATTTCACAACTGTTCATCAGATGTGCATGAATGTTTGAATGCACTGTCTCATGGGGTAGATCTCAACCATATACTGTCACCACAGCGACAGGAAAACAGCAAAAACCATCACAGTGACAGACTTAGCTGTTCGCTGTGATGGTCCGCTGGTTTCCCAACTCTGCTTTCTCTGAGGAGTTCACCCCATCCCTGTACCAACTCCAACTCAGAGTTGATAATCTATAGTGTGGAGGGTGTGGGAGGCAGAGGGTCCCCCCATGGAGGGTGTGCAAGTGGCAAAGCCTCCCACAACCTAGGTCTGCTGGGTGTACTAAGGTCATTCATAGCTCATTGATCTAACCTCTAGGCTATACTGCCAGCCCCTATCTCTTATCACAAATAACAGATGAGAACATGTGAAACAGGAAAGTGAAGCAATTCTATTTGTATGTTTTTTTTTATTTAATACAGCCCATCTGAGATGCAATAGTTTATTTTCTGTGGTTCTTGCATTTTTTTAACCATTTTCACAACTGAATGGGCAAAAGCATTATGAGATTTAGTGGCTTGCTCAGAATCCCATACTGTGTAGATTTCTGTGGTGGGATTTTCACTAAGGCTAAAACTTGCTGAGTATCTCGTTTTGGGGTCTGGGTGTTCGCAGCACAGCAACGATAAAAAGCAAAACTCAGTCCCACAAACTGAAGAAGTGCCATGATAAAAAAGAAGCAGTAACATGCAACATTTGTAAAATCATCCACATGACTTTGAGGTTTGAACTTGGTAATGAACTGTGTCAAACATTTACTAGTGTTTTGGCAGAGCCTGCTAGGTACAGTATCATCAAATAGGAGAGGTACAAACGGAGCAAGCACTCCCACAGCTCTGCTCAGATAAATCTTTCATTGTTGCGTTTTGGCAACTCTTGTAGTAGCAAGAAAACAAGAGACAAAAACAGTGTTGCAACAATGAGAACAAGACGAGCTACAGCACTTCGAGGAGCACATAGGAAACTGCTGTTTGCCAACATTTGATGTAACAAATAAACAAAAAAGCTCTTGGGTCTTGGAAAAAAAAACAGTATTGTTCTGAGAACTTGTATTTTTTTTCTTATAATGTATATCAATAAAATTTACTCTTGTGACATTTCTTGGAAGAATAATGACAAGTCAAAATATACATTATTATGTTCCAGAGTTTCTCTGATATTTTGCCTTGCAAAAATAGTGAAACAAGATGGTTATTTTTAATATTCGCATCTTCCCAATTCATGTTAGCCTGCTTTTCAACAGAAGCCCCAAATAGTAGGGCCTATTTTTAGTTGTGTATGTCATGTATAATTTTAATTATTTCTGTTTCTGAACTCTGGAAAAAAATTGGGTTGTAGCCCTTTTAGTACTGCCTTTTCTAGAAATAATCCTCTGACAGTTGCAGCCTTTTTGAATGATATCATTTTACAGCACAGGGTTGTCATGAGAATTAGAGCAATATAGCAGATTTTAAAACCTGTCCGTTAATAAACGTGAAGGCTGCCTGCTGATGACTGTATAAAACTGATGTTAATGTCTAGAATAGGTGTCAGGTCCATTTTATAGACACAGAGAGATAGGATGAGAGTTTGCAATGAAAACTCAAAGGCATATAACATTTATTTATACCCTAATGTGTATCTCTGATCAAATATGTATCCAAGCCACCAGCTCAAAATCAAGCCAAAATTGCCATTCTAGTTTATCTTTATTAATAATCACTACCAATCTGATTCTGATCTTACAATTTTCATTTTAATAAATGCTTGAACTGGTTGGGGGAGGCATACTAGTTACTGGATTGTTCATTCAGGAATAAACACCACTTCCTCTACCTTGACTCCAAAAGTATATCAAATAGATCTTACCATGATAGCATTTGATTAAAAATGAGCTGCAGGAAGGCTGCTTTTGAATCTTTCACTACTCTATGTCTCATTTAAAGAGACAAAGATGATCACTATTTCTGGTTTACAGATCAGTGTTATTTCAAACACTCTCTGTGGAAATGAACATTTACCAACATCTACTTTATAGTGTATGGTGAGGGCTTGTTGTGTATGGAATTCAGTGACTTTCAAAATGTTGTAGTACTACAGTTCAAAAGGTCATGGAACGTGATTGTACCACACTGTACTACAACAACATTTTGAAATCCTCTAGAGGCTGCACGCGCTCAGCTCATTTTAAAACTGGACCAGACACAGAAAAACTCGGAGCCAGCGGCACGATCATCCACCGAACTGATAACGAATAGGGCACCATGAAAAAGGCAGGATTGACCAGATACTTTAAACCATTAAAAAAAATGCAGGATCAACCAGATATTTAAAACTACTCACATTAACAGGTGAAGCACTTCCTCACGCTCCTCTCCTTAGCGAGAGATCGTCCATATGTTTTTCCTGGAATCCCCCCACAGGGAACTGACAGCCAATGACAGACCCACGCTACAGGACGGGGACGCTTGGTCCCTAACAACCACAGCACTAACCTTAGCAACTGCGAATACCAGATTAAAATGTAATAGAAGAATTCCTTTTACCAGTAAAACAAAAATTAAATACTCACTTAAATTATCGTTAGGGGCACCATACACTATAAAAAATAATGGATGGGCAATGTTATGCCCTACCAGTGTGCTGTGCCACTTCGGGTTTCTGATTCTCATGGACCTCTCGAGCCTCGCTCTCGAGGTCATAGGGAATCAGAACCCCTCGGTGGCACAACACACCGGTTGTGCATACCTGCCCATCCACTATTCTCTATATAGTCTACAGTGGAGTGTTGTTCTGTATAGAATTCCATCCCTTTCAAAATGATGTTCTACCACAGTTCCAAGGTCATGGAATGCTGTTCTACCCTACTGTGGTAGAACAACATTCTAGAACCTCTAGAGACTGCATGAGTCAGTTTCATTTTGAAAGCAAAAGAACTCACAAAATGCATTTTTCACACAGTACTATACACTATAAAAAATACAGGATGAGCAACTTTATGCACAACCAGTGTGTTTTGCCACCTCGGGGTTCTGATTTCCATGGACCTCTCGAGTTTTGCTCTCGAGGTCAGAGGGAATCAGAATCCCTCTGTGGCAGAACACACTGGTTCTGCATAGTTGCCCATCCAGTATTCTCTATATTGTCTTCCAACACATAT
Source organism: Neoceratodus forsteri (assembly GCA_016271365.2). Lineage (NCBI taxonomy): Eukaryota > Metazoa > Chordata > Ceratodontiformes > Ceratodontidae > Neoceratodus > Neoceratodus forsteri. The sequence continues at coordinate 738,198,102 of CM057454.1, forward strand.
GCATGCAAGACGTGCATAAACAAAGAAGATTTAGGAAGGGACTGGAGCGTTAGATGTACTGTAGTTGATCTGTGACTAAAGGTACACAATATTGTCAAAATTACCATACATTTTGCAACATGAATAAAGGGAACACATCAAACATGAATGTCCACAACTACAGTATATATGGGGTGGGCCTCAAACTGCATACAGTATGTTGCCTATTATTTTACTTGCTGCTACACTTGGTATTTCTTTTATCGCTAGTTCATCCCCCACACCCACCCTAAATTTTGTAAATTGCACTGATCGGTGCATGTACCAGAATCCTTCATGACTAATGTCAGCTATCGGTTCCACTTGCGAGAGATTAATTTATTTGTACACTTCCCTTGAGCTTTTATAATCTCTGATTCATCAGTCCTCAGTCACTCTTGTACTCCAGAGGCTAAGTAAGGGCTATGCAACTGGACTGGTGAATCACAGCTTTTAAGAAGCTCATGGATAGTGTTAAAGTAATTAAATTTCCTTCAGCTGCAGCCCACATCTGACATCAGCTAAGGGGGATTCTTAGATGTATTTAGAGCAGTGTGATTTTCAAATTGATGGAACGGGTGCCCAAACCAACCACATACATATATAAAACATTAAGAGCAGTGAGTAAACAAAAATGATTTAACAGGCACAATATTTTAATCTGGGTCAGCCCCATATGTACAGTAACTATGAGGATTCATTCATGAATCTTAACCTTTAGAAAACCTACAGTAGAACCAAGTCATGAAAAGTTAAAAAAAGATAAAAAAAGATATATTTAAAACATGTTTTACCAGGGAAGCACACAGAGCTCAGGGCTTATTTCCAGCTCTGAATGGGGGGAGAGGGGGTACAGTGAGAATTAAATATTATTACAAGTACATACATTACACATTGTAAGAGTCATGTGAGTCAAATAGATATCAAACCACTATGAGGAAAACTAGACCAATATGAAAATATTTTATAGTAAAGAACTAGTGTAGTGCCTGAACTGAAAGATGACATGACATATGTGCTCATTGGCAGCAGGTAGTAATATTCATATTAACAGAAATGAAATGCGTACCTCCAAATGATTTCTATTTAACTGTACCTGAATAAACAGTGATGTGAAGACTGTTTTTCTGTGCTTTCTTTTTATAGACAACATTCTGCATAGTTCTCTTCATGGAACTGGTCAGCTGGAGTTTTTACTATGTCATGGTTTGTGGACAAAATGTGGATCATGAGCTGTTGACCTATCAGAACCATCCTCAAAATTCTTTACTCAAACTGTGCCATAGTTAAAACTCTGGATCATTGCTTCTAAGAAGAGAATTGAGTCATACTTTATTTTATGTGTCAGTTTCAATGTAACTGCAGTGTAGGTAATCATTAATTACACTCAACGGCAGTAATCACACTGTAGTTACACATTTGTTGCACGTAACTTCATTAGAATTGCAATGCCATTACAGTGTAGTTAAACTGTAACTACAGTGTAGTTAAGGAAACTTAAAGTGTTACCCAGGTTCCGTAAAGCAGGGTACATTTTGGGGTATAAACATTTTCTGAAAATAGGAACATTATAAAGTGCTACCAATAAAAAAATAATAATTTCCTTTCCTCTTTAATATTAACCTTCAAAAACTGTGAACTATTACCTGTTCTACACAAAGTATTTTTTTTCTTTTCCTTTATGCTAATTGAAAGATTTTCTACTCGACAATACTTGGCAAGATGTGTGGAGCAGTATTCTACCGGGTGGCTGACTTACTGTAACTAATTATGTTGCTCCTCATACAGTACATCAACAGCTCTGTGGCCTTGCTGACTGTGACATCATAACTGACCAAGAAGAGCCAACCAGCTGCTACAAGATCAGTCAAGTCTGCTGTTACAGTCAGTGATGTCACAGTGCTGATGAGGTATGAGGAGGAGGAATGGAACTAGATATGTCAGCCTGCAGGTAAAGTACTGTTCACCACATCACACCTAATACTATCAGGGAGCAAGTCTTGTAATGATCAAAGAAAAAAAAAGGAAAAAAACTCAGAAATAAAAGGTAACAGCTCACTACTCTGAAAAATTATTAACAGTTTCTGCCTGCCAATTTTGGTATTACTAGATCTTTAACATAAAAATATTAATCAAAACATATGGTACATTAACGATCTATCAGAGCTTCTGCTGATATGAAAGGGTTTCTGTATGAACAGAACACAGTGTTTTATTGATGTAAACCCATCATAGAGCTAGAAAAGAGATTATGTATCATACAACATGTGACCTTGCTGCCTCAGAAGAACTGCAGACATTGACTATACCATAGCAATACACAAATAAAATAAAAGTGCCAATGTATGATACGATCAGAGTAGCCAAGTATGTGTAAATAATGCCCCACATAACTGTGGACACATACTGCAAATGATTGCATAATTTTGTGACCCAAACACATTTTCGCTGCGGTCAAGTTGCAGGCCCACGCAGGTCAGTGATTAACTCCAATTATCTCAACTGCATGCTGGTGCACAGGAGCCTCCTTTGTTTGGACATAGGCCATTTTTCAATAAAACACCATCAATATCAGAATATGTGTCCCTGTTGCATCACGAAAATGCATTCATATATAATTTTCTTTTTCAATGAGGAAGGAAACAATTCAATGATGCTTTTGTTCTCCAGCACCCCCACCGTTTAAACTCTGATTGATTTGGATAAAAAAAAGCCTTTTTCAACTACAATCGCAGTCTGAAAACCTACACAATAAGCTTTTCTGGAGGGGGTGGCAAAAATGTATTTTGATTTGTAAGACATACATAAAATAAAAGGCATTTGATGCTGTGGTAATGACTCACTGCTGGTGAAGTCAGAACACTCAGTATTTCCAAACTATGTGTGGTGACATACATATGTACAGTTGATCCCCCATACCTCTGTCCATGGAAAGTCCAAACAAAATATTTTTCAGGGCTAATGCTTCAAAGTCATAGGCCATAGACCAAGGGTTTTGGAACAAGAAACACTTTCTCTACCTGAAAGTTTTAACTTTAGGATGTGGATGGTTTCAGCCAGTATAGTATAGTACTAAATATAGAATAACTAACCCCCATCCGTGAGGAACAAGCTGATAACCTCATTCCAAGTGAGGGTGGTGACATCATGGGCATGTCAGTGAAGCTTGAGGGCCTTCGTGATGTCACCACCTCATGAAGTGTGAGGTTACTGGTGAGTTCCTCATGGATTTTTTTAAATATATACTGTGTATATATATATATATATATATAAAATATCTGAGCAGACAGTTTCTGAATGTAATGTTTTTGTTGTGTCTTTCTGTCCATATAACTATACAAAGCAAGGTTCACAGGGTTTGCTTCACTGCTGCTTGCTGTTTTGAGATGAGCACTCCTGAAGGGTGTTTGGATCTTAGCTGTCCTAATCAACTTGTACTTCAGGCTGTGCGTCTGGCTGGCTAGAGTGCAAGTCTGATTAGGGCAGCTGTTTGGAGAAATAATTTTACATTCTAAACTGTAAATTATCTCTCTGCATGATCTTACTTCAAGAAACAGCTCTTGCAGCAGGTTACACCATTATGGCTGAAGCCGGCAGGCGCCAGGACCCCACGGAAATTTTCTAGCTAGCAGTCGTCGGGCATAGTACATAAGGGGGTGGTCCCCCATAATCCCTAGTTCTTCTCCCACCATCGACTTGCCAGCATCGGCCTCTCAGTCTCTACCTAGCGCACGATGACTTAGAACTTCAAGAGTTTCTCCAAACTGATGTCCTCTCCAACTCCTTCAATTGAGGGACACCTTTCCAAGTGTGCCTGCGGAAAACAGATCCCTTTTAAGGATCCTCATTCCTCCTGTGTGCGGTGCTTAGGTCCGGACAATGACACCAAGGCCTGCACTTTCTGCCAAGGGTTCATCAGCCTCACCAGGATCCGCCGTCAGAAGGCACTTCAGGCTTACCTGCTGGAAGAAAGATTTAGTAGGATGGACCAAGAACCTTCCTCCAGGGGTGATTCTTCTTCCAAGGCCCATAAACACAGGGATAAACACTGGGAGAAAGCAAGGTCCAGATCCCCGAACCGGGCCTCAGACTCCCATAGCTCAGGCTCCACCAGGTCAGACCGCTTTCCCTCCAGGGCTCATTCTCAGCCCCCTCCAGTCAAAATCTGAGCCTCAGGTGGGTCTTCGACTCTCCAGCCCATCAAGACTTCAAGGCCCTCATATTCCTCTACTCCCTCTCGGGCCTCTTCCAAGTCTTCAGAAAGTCACAAGTCTTCCTCATTGACCCGACATTGGGACCCCGACTCCAGATCAGTGTCCCAGCCTCCCAAAGTTTGGATCCACCACCCAGGAAGACTAAGGACCTGACATCCCTAAAGCAGATGTCAGAGCCAATGTCGGACAAGCACCCGACTTCGGCCAAACATACAAAGCCAACCAGGCATTCACCGGAGCCATGGACACCAGCCAGGCACCAGACACCAGCCAGGCATTTGCTGGACCCGAAGATGTCAGCCAAGCAACCGACGTCGGCCTTGCATTCACTAGAGCTGAAGACTGCCCCCCAGTCACCGGTGGACACCGGTCACAGGGACTCAACGGAGGAGGACACGATGCTGCCCGAAGACCAGGCGGGTGACACTGAGGATTTCAGGCTCCTGAGGGAACCATTGACCAACCCAGAGACATCCTCGGACCCAACGCCGGTCCCCGGCGACAGACCACTGGTGCCTGGCCCATCACCGGGCATGAACCTGCAAGAAGTAAAGGACCTCTTTACTTCCTGGTGGGACAGCATCCAAAAGGATGTGGTCCCTGTAAAACCTCCTCCACCTCCTCCTCCTCCTTCACCTCCAACGCCCCCTCTTCCACCAGTCTTCCACCACAGGGGCCAGCAGGATGACCACCAACCCCTAAGGAGCAGACTCCACCTCCCAGGGGTAGATCCAAGGATCGGAGAAGGCCTCCCTCTAGATCTCCATCAGGATCTCCCAGCCCCAAGTGACTCAGATGTTGGCGGTATACTCCATCAGGGGAGGACTCCAGATCGGATACCTCGGAATACTCCAGATCTCCTTCTCCACTCAGCATTCCATCACCTGACCCACATGACCTGCCCAGGTCTCCTCCAGACGATTCCTCTTTTTCTGAGATCATGAGGCACATCCAGGACAACATGGGATGGGACGCTGAAGACCTTGACCCCAAAAGACAGTGCCTTGCCCGTTATCTTCGGCAGAAAGACCCAAAGCTTGTGGTAGTACCACCCTTGGTGGACACCTTCATGGACATCACCAAGGCTGCATGGAAGTGTCTGCATTCTACTCCTGTGGTGCCGAAGAAAGCTGACCACCTGTACAAGGCCCCCAGAGAAAGGACCAGTACTTGGCTCAACAACCTCTGGCAGACTCTCTGGTCATTTTGGCCTCACATGACTGGTCCAAAAGACCACAACACATGAGTACACAGCCACCGGACCAGGAATCCAAACAATTGGATGCCCTGGGAAGACGCATGGATGCGGCTGCTACATTCTCCATCAAGTCCCTGAACTACCTAACCCACATGGTACAGTTTCAGAATGCCCTATGGGAACAGGGCCAGGACCTGGTAGATAAGCTTCCAGATGGCGATCAGAAGGCGGAGCTCCTAAACCTTCTCTGCACAGGGTCTGATGTGGGGACCTAAGTACTATGAGCCACATACGATTTTGCGGTCTCGTCCGCCAGAGCTGCAGCTTCAGGCGTCTGTTTCCAGTGACACTCTTGGCTCTGTGTCTCCGGCTTCACTCTGGACATACAGAAGAACATTCTTGATGTCCCCTACAATGGCGAAGTACTCTTTGGTGAACCCTCGGAGAAGGTTATCACCAAACTCCAAGATGCTGGGAAGGCAGTCAGGTCTATACAAGCCATGTACAGATCCAGACCTGGTTCCTTTCATAGGAACCAGAGTCGTTTTCACAGCTGGCAACAAAGGCAGCAGCCACATTCCAACCAGCAACAAAGGGGCTCCTTTCAGCAGAAAGCCCAGGCTAAGTCATCCCCAGGCAGACCCCAATGCTACACTAAACCGGCCCAGCCTGCAGGGCCCAGTGCTGCCACAGCATGACTCCTTCCCGGCTTCCACCCCTCCTCTGGATCAAAGGGCACAAAAGGTCGGGGTCGCATCGCTCACCACCTTTTAGGGTGGCAGTCGATTACCACCAACTGGTGGGTCCTCCAATTGGTCAAGAAAAGTCACTTTATAGAATTTCTTGACCACTCACTGGCAAGACCTCCCCTGCTTTCCCGTTACTTGGGTCAGCACGCCCTGCTCATACAGTAGGAGGTGCTCGCGCTCCTGGGAAAAGAAGTGATAGAGCACATACCATGGAACCAGAGGAGTGCAGGGTATTATTCTCACTTCTTTCTGGTTCCCAATAAAACAGGGGACCTCTGTCCGATACTGGACTTCAGCGATCTCAACGTGTCAGCCCTGTACAAATGCTTCCGCATGGTGACCCTCCCAGGTCTGACTCCCATGCTCAAGCAGGGTGCCTTTCTAGCATCCTTGGACATGCAGGATGCTTACCTGCATATACCCATTGCTCAAGCGCACAGGAAGTTTCTGCACTTCGAGTTCCAGGGCCACCATTATCAGTTCCGAGCCCTCCCCTTCAGACTGCCATCGGCACCTCGGGTATTCACGAAGTGTATGGCAGTCATAGCGGTGACTCTGAGGAGACAAGGCCACTACGTGTTCCCCCACCTGGATGACTGGCTTCTCATGGCGCCCTCTCAGGAGGCCTTGATGTCCGCCATCCATTATACTCAGTCTCTGTTTGAGACGCTGGGCATCATGATCAATCAAGAGAAGTCACGCCTGGTTCTGTCACAAACTCTGCAGTTCATAGGCGCAGTTCTGGACACCATCCAGGGGAAAGATTTTCTTCCCCAGGACAGAGCGGAACATTTTAGATCCCCCATCAAGGACATTTAGGCGAAGAAGACAGTTCCTGCCAGATTGGTCCTTTGCCTGCTCGGACACACGGCTGCAGCCATTGCAACAGTCCCGCTTGCTCGTCTCCACATGTGGGTCACCCGGTGGATGTTACGGGTCCAATGGGATCAAAAGCAAGACCATCTGCAGCTTCCAATATGGATCACGAAGACCATAATCTGGGATTGGCAATGGTGGCTAGATCCAAAGAATCTATCGGCAGGGGTCCCCTTCATTGCGCTGTCTCCAATTGTGACACTCTCCACAGATGCCTCAGGACTCAGATGGGGCGCACACCTGCAGTCTCAGGGCCTGTGGACAGTCCAAGAGACTCATCTCCACATAAATATCCTGGAAATGAGAGCAGTTCTTTACGTCCTGCAGGCCTTCCAGTTGGAGATTCCACCGGGTACCATTCTGTTACAAACAGACAATTCCGCAGTGATGTATTACCTCAACAAACAAGGAGGCACCCATTCCTACCAGCTTTGCAGGGAGGCCACGAGTGTGTGGAATTGGGTTTTACAGTACGGCGCAAACCTCATTGCTGTTCATGTCCCAGGAGTGGACAACGTTATCGCACATGGCCCGAGCCACTCTCAGGCCAGAGTCCACGAGTGGGAACTACTCCAGGAGGTAGTAGAGGATCTGTTTCACAGATGGGGTACACCAGAGTTAGACCTTTTCACGTCCCCATCCAATGCAAAACTGCCCAATTTTTGCTCTCTAGATCCAGGGCCTGGTGTTTTCTGGTGAGACGCGTTGTCCCTCTCCTGGGCAGGCAGATTCCTCTATGCCTTTGCCCCCTTTCCGTTGATCCAGAGGGTTCTTCTGAAACTTCACAGAGAGCAAGCGACACTGATACTCATCATGCCATTCTGGCCCAGGCAGATCTGGTTCCCTCTACTACATCAGCTATCCCAGGAACCTCCGGTGCCTCTGCCAATCAGCTCTCACTTGTTGTCTCAGGAGGAGGGCTCCTTGGTCCATCTGGACCTTCGTTCACTGAGCCTGCATGCTTGGCTCCTAGAGACATAGCCATTTTATGACATGGGGTCTTGCAAGAGGTAGCTGACGTTCTGGTGGCCACGAGAAAACCGGCCACTCATGCTACTTACGCCATGAAATGGTGCAGTTTTTGCCTATGGGTTCAAGCGTGGGGGGTTTCGCCTCTAGACTGTCCAGAAAAGTCGGTCTTGGACTACCTCTTTTCTCTTTTCAGACAGGTTTGGCCTACTCCTCGATCAAAGTACACCTCTGTGCCATATCAGCCTATCATTATCCTATAGGCCAATGCACCATATCTCAGTTGGACATGGCACGAGCCTTCCTGAGAGGTATTCTCCACCTTCGACCTCCGATTAAGGATCCAATTCTGCCATGGGATCTACCCTTTGTCCTGGAGCAGCTTACGCTGCCAGTCTTTGAACCAGCCACAGATTGCGAACTACTTCTTCTCACTTGGAAGACGTTGTTTTTAGTTGCCGTTACCTCGGCCAGAAGAATTTCTAAACTCCATGCACTCATGTGCAAAGAGCCTTATTTGGTTTTGCCAAGACAGGGTATCCCTACGGACTAATCCCAAATTTCTGCCTAAGGTGGTCTCAGCTCTTACCCTTAATCAGGACATCGATCTACCCTTGTACTTTCCCAACTATTCGAATCGAGGAGAGGCCCTGTTGCACACCCTAGATGTGCATAGGTTTCTCCGATACTACCTGATCAAAACCAAACACCATCGAAAATCGGACCAGCTTTTTGTCTCCTTTGCCCACAGGATGATGGGAGCTCCTGTTTCCAAACAGTCACTGTCCAGATGGCTCATTCCGTGTATCACGTTCTGTTACCAGAAGCTCAACAAACCCTTACCGGGCGTGGTTAAGGGTCATTCCACAAGGGGGGTGGCTACCTCCTTTGCAGCCCTTAAGAATGTGTCCACCTCAGCCATCTGTGCTGCAGCTACTTGGAGCTTCATGCACACTTTCATCAGGCATTACAGCCAGGATATTGCATCGAGGCGAAGAGCAGGTTTTGGTCTAGCAGTCCTTCAAGGACTTCTGTCCTAGGTTTTGGTTTCCTTAAGGATTTCTACCTTCCCTCCTCCCAGTGGTGTGGGATTTCCATTATTGCTTGGGAATCAGTCCTAATCGTGTAACCTGCTGCAAGAGCTGTTTCTCGAAGTAAGATAGTACAGTTACGTAAGAACTTACCATAAAAGTAGATCTTTGAGAACAGCTCTTGCAGCAGGTACTTTACCTCCCACCATCCCTGCTGGAGGTAGATTCTAGTTCCCAACATCCTTCTCCTAGGATCAGGTGTCTCAGCATCTCTCTGACTGCCATTTGATGGCAGATCCTCAGTCTCCTCTTCTGATGTCATCCAGCGGCCGGGAGTCTCCGGCGGGAGAACTGGGGATTATGGGTGACCTCCCTCTTATGTACTATGCCTGACGTCGGGGGTGGGACCGATGTTGGGGGCAGTCCCCGCTGAATACTGATAGCTAGAAAATTTCTGAGGGGTCCTGGCCCCTGCCGGCTTCAGTCCTAATGGTGTAACCTGCTGCAAGAGCTGTTCTCGAAGATCTACTGTTACGGTAAGTTCTTACGTAACTGTACTTTCTGAAGGATTGATTATCAGGTTTGGGAAATGCCACATAAATTGTATGAGCATGTTTTATCTTTAGATAGACTTATATTCCAATAATCCACCATTCTATCTGTGACAAACAGAAAAGTAGCTATTATAATATGGTTAATTTGCATGCAGCAGTCTGATTGGTCAATAAGGATTAGAATATGTTGGCAACTTTCAGTATGACCCACAGTCTGAACTCTTGTATTGTTCTTGCATTCTGTTCACTTGCTTTCAGTTCCTTAAAGGAATTTGTTTTTCATTTTTATTTACCCAAAACTGGAATCCATGTTATAATTTAATAAGGTACTCCAGGGTGTGGGTTATTATGGGATTCATTCATTTCTTTGGTGGTTTAAGGCACTCAACATACCATGCCAGACATGGGTAAATCCTACAAGAACCCATACCCTGTTTTGCCTTTTTGCTCAGTTAAAACATGTACAGTATAACAAGGTTGTGATTCAGCTGAGCAGATCTGATGACGTCATAAACTACAACAGCAAATTCTATGATGTCATCAGTATTCCAAAACAGGTTCATATGCCTTGTTGCTTTTAATTTGATAGCTGCGAGTCTTTATAGTATGTATTTATTTATTACTCCCCCCCAAGCCACTGTACCTCCCAACCTTTATTTTGACCTGATCTGTCTCATAGATGCTCTTCTGAGATGGCTACTTACTGCTACTGAGTCAGCAAGCCAGCTCCTTGTCAATGCTCAGGACTGCCCCAACTCTGACACAATGGTGGGGCCTCAGTAGTCATGGATGGATACCTTCTGAACCAGCAAAGATACATATTCAGTACTTGCAGATATGTGGAGGAGAGGCTCTTGGGTTTTCACTAGCCTTGAGGTAGGTGCAGTGATACTAGACATCATTAACTGTGTGACAGGACTTTTTTACTTTGATGGACCCCCCCGCCACCACCACTCATTCCTTGTGGAAGGCCTACATGTCATTCTGTGGGCAGGGGGTGACTGACATTCTATGGTCACCTACAAAGTCAGTGCCACTACCAAACTTGCCACAGGAGGCACTACTAAGGTAGGCTGGCTTGCTGCCTCCACTTCTCCCCAGGCCAAAGCAGGATGCCTCTGCATTGCACTCTGTGCCCCATAAGCCCAGACATGAGATTCTAGATTAAGACTGGATTTCATGTCAACTACATGGTTTATTTGTATGTTGTTTATGTAAATATACATTGTTTTATGTCACAGTCACTCAGGAAATGGGCATCTGATGCCCTTGGGTTCTACCCGGTTAACAGGGAATTCTTCACACTGCCAGCCAGAGCCACTGGGATGCACTTTGAAAACATTTGTAAGTATGTCACCTGTCATGAATGTTCCCCCAAAGCTAAATGCAGCTATGAATTTCTACTTACATTTAAAAAACACCCCTGCCTAACCTAACCTAACTGAAAAACTGCTGAACTGTAAAAAGTTAAGAAAACCCATCCCTAACTGGCCCATATGAATTATCACTGGCTATGGTACAGGAGCAGACTCGGGGATGAGGGAGGGTGGAGCACCCTGCTCTCCTCTGTTGGGGAGAGTGGACAGATTACTCCAGTACTTGTCTGCCACCCGGCAGATGCTGGATGGCAGCATAGCAAGAGTGTCAATTCAGGAGGGACTTCGGTAAGACTCTGATATGCACGTGCGTTCCTCCACATGCATGCACAAAGTAACATTGCATGATTGGCAGCCCAAGGACAAAATGGGTGAAAAAAACCCACACTGAGCAGCATGACACTCTAGTACTTCACAGGTCCTGCACCACCAGCTCGGTCCCCTCCTTTAGATTTTGGATTGTGCTCCAGAAGGGCCTGACCAGATCTGATGGGCCCGACGTGGGCGGGTGATTCATGGAGATTCAACAGAGAGAGGGGTAAAACCTAGAGCAGATGTGGGGGTGACAGGGCTGGGAGGATCTGGGGACCAGTAGCCATCCAGGAAGAGAAACACCTTGATTAAAAGACAAAAAAGGAAAACCCACCGCATACAGTTGCTCAGTTACACACCAATTGCTCAACTGCACAACCATCTGCTGTCTCTAAAATATTCTTTAAGTGTAAAATGTGCTTTTTTGAGCATTAATTCTACTGTATCTCCCACACTGTGCAATGACTCATTACCCTTTCACTGGTGCAGCTGTACTGAGTGTTGCTGGTTTATGCTCATGTGCAGCTTAGCCATTCAGCACTCAGTCAGGCTGTAACTATGAAAGAGTGAGAAGTCATTGCAGAGAATGGGTCATCGAAATAAGTTACCTAAACACAGATTTTATATGAAAAGAGTTTATTTGGGGCAACAGGCAGGTGGCATGTTAAATAGCTGGGTGCTGCTTCTTTTAAGTTATTTTAAAACCTGCAGATTTGGATAGGTTTCCTGAGGGTGAGAGTGTTCGTGGTACAATACTTCTAGTTGCTGCTGTACAATTCACGTGATGTGAAGGATGATTCAGTGCTGAAGGGGAGTTCAGTTAAAGTGACAAAAAAGGTACATTTAACACCGGTGAAGCCAGTCTAAACTTTTTGTGGATACCCTTCAGCAATCTGGCACTTTGCCCAATTAAAAACAAATGTTTACCCCTTCCTAGGTGGCCCGCACTATTCCACTGCCATCTCCTCTCCACATCAGTCACTTCTGTCCCTCTTCTCATCCCTCAGACATTCTAGGGTGTATAAGCAAATTGCCAGCATTTATTACTATAGCAGTAGCCAAAACCAACTTTTTAAAGACCCCACACCTTGACCCTCAAGTCCCCCAAAACACATTGTGTGTGCATGTGTGCGTGTGTCTGTGTATTTATTTATTTTGTTGTCCAGGAAAGGAGGGCTAGACAATACTCTACTGCCTATTTTCATCCATGTCTCAGGGGTTGGGGGGGATACACATGCAAACCAACTAGAAATGAACCACATTAAGCTGTTGGTGGTATTTTGGTGAATGAGGGAAATTTGGCCAGGACACCAAGGAAATTCTCCAACTCTTTTTGAGGAGTGCCATAGGATCGTCAACATCCACCTGAATAGCCAGTAGAAAAGGCAGACATGAACTTGGTTTAATGTCTCATCTGAAGGACAGTACAGTCTAACAGTACAGCATCCCCTTAGTACTGCATCCAAGTGCCAGTGTTTATGATATGAGGCCACTGTCCTGGTGTGGGACTAAAACCCATGACCTTCTGGCCCAGAGGAGGATCTGCTACCAACTGAGCTATGCTGACACCTAGTAAATGCCCTCCTCCTGAACCCCGATCCTTGACATTGGGGGACAGTAGGAGAACATTCTGGAATAACTTGGAGGACCCCATCCTGCAGCATGCCTGCTCTGTAAATGTTAATAGTCTGGATAGATTGAGTGGGCACATAATCAGGAGGGACAGGGTGGAACATTTGCATCATTGCTGATGCTATGCAAACTGATTTGGTCAATCATTCCCCCAGGATGGGATAAAAATGAGGGAAGAACTTTGGTGTTCTTTTAGTTCATTCCTTAAAACATTTACTTTAGAACCCAATCCACCTGGCTCCCTCTATTTCCCTCTGATTGCCACCTGTACCAAAACTGGAAATTAGAAATATTGTAAATTCATCAGAAAAAACAAATATTTTACCATTCTCATGAAACATGCAGTTTTAAATATTGGGAGGTTTACAGATTGTTATTCAATGGGTATTGTATATCTGACAGCTTGTTGCTGCGGTCCTTACTACATCAGTAAAATGATCAGAAACTAAAATCTTCAAGTTGGTTAACATGTTTGAGCCATAGAATATTCAAACCCAAAGAGTGTATTAATTTTTCATTTTTATGTAACCCCAAGGTGTTTTAAAGCATTAATGGAAATTCACTGGTATTGAATGGGTATCTATGGGCCACGAGGCTGTGACCTTGATACCACTTACTCAAAAGGAAAGCATACTGGAACCTATATACAAAGGTTATCTCAGGAGCTAACCTAGGTTTTTGCCAGTACTCTGGGTGGGGCCATATTCTGAGGTCCCTGGGGCACTGTCCAAACCCAGCAGCACCAAGGTGCTACCCATACTCCCGCGTAATACAGATGAGGGAGCACCTCACGCGTACCAGTGCAGCAGCATATTCAAAGGTTTGCAGCATCAGTAAGCAGCCCCATCAGCAGCAATGTTAACTGCCAGCAAAAACTTCATCTCATCTGGGCACTAAGCCCATGACTGCAACTTCCCCAAAAGGCAGGGTGACTGTACTGCAGCTGCCCATCCTGTGCCAAGTGTTCCCCCCATTCCCAAACACCTGCCTTTATAGGAAAATCCCTGGGGGTGTAGTGATTCCCCTCTGCCCCTGATCGCCTATCCTGCCATTATAGAGGAATCCCTGGTGGTGTAGTGGTCCTTAACTCCCCGACCATTCACCAACCCACCACCTGCACAACAGCCGAGAACCCCCACCTCATAGAAACATAGAATCTGATGGCAGATGAGGACAGCTTGACCCATCTAGTCTGCCCATTTCCCTACCTAACGGATAAGCTGCAAATCCTAGTTAACCAACAGCCTACTTCCTCCTACCCGCCACTAGAATTGTCTTATGCCTGTCCCATGCAGTCTTGAATTCCCCCACTGTTTTTGACTCTACGACCTCTTCAGGAAGGCTGTTCCATGTATCTACTGCCCTCTCTGTGTAGAAATACTTCCTCACATTAACTCTGAGCCATCTCCCCTCTATCATCAAATTGTGCCCCCTTGTTCTTGCACATCTCTTTTTCTGAAAGATGCTACCCTCTTGGACTTTATTGATTCCCTTGAGGTATTTGAAAGTTTCTGTCATGTCCCCCCTCTCCCTCCTTTCCTCGAGGCTATACATCTTAAGCTCCTTTAGTCTTTCTTCATATGTCTTCTGGTGCAGACCCTGCACCATTCTGGTTGCCCTCTTCTGGACAGCCTCCACCCTGTCTATGTCTTTGCCAAGATAGGGTCTCCAGAACTGTATGCAGTACTCCAGATGTGGTGTACCAACTGTCTGTACAGAGGGACAACAACTTCCTGTTTTCTATTGGTGATGCCTCTCCCTATGCATCCCAGTATCCCCCCAGCCCTCCTTACTGCCTTCTCACATTGCTTGCCCATCTTTAGGTCATCTGATATGACTACCCCCAGGTCCCTTTCCATTTTTGTTGTTGTCAGTATCTCACCCCCCATTGTGTACTCTTCCCCTGAGTTTCTGTTTCCCAAGTGCATTACTTTGCACTTCTTTGGATTGAATCTAAGCTGCCATACAGTTGATCATTCAAATGTATGGCAGCTTAGCTTCAATGCTGATTCCATCCTGATCGTCATGCTCCAGTAAATCAGTAGCCGGTACAGTCCTTCTCAAACCTTCTTGGCTGGCCGCCATCTGACAGTCACATGGCATGATTACATGATTGCACTGTCTGACTGTTAGACAGTAGCCAGCCAAGGAATTGATGACATGCAAGTAAACAATAAGCCATTCACCAATACTTGACTTTGTTGTATATTAGTGTTGTATTTGGTGGCTGAAAATAAGTACCATAAATACATCAGGGTCTTGGTAGAAAGAAAAACATGCACCGCACAAATTTAGTCCTTCTCTGTTTACTTCTATTCGGCTCAGATACAAGGGGAAAACTTATCTCAACACACACAGGAAGAGTTACAGTAAATGCAAATCCTTAAAACTGTACTGTCTAACATTTCTTAAAGCTGCACTACACTTAACAATCCCTCCTGATGTACAGTAGCTAGAAAGTACGTAAGGCAATAATTCAGAAAATAGTATGAAGCTATTACAGTTATTACTGCAATGTCCCTTTAGTTAGTCTATGTCATTAGGCTATATCTCTACAAATCCATTCTCCTTGTGGATGTCTTATACGTCCTGACCGGCATAGTAGGACTCGAGGCTGTTGCACTGGAATCTGATTAGCATCAGCCACATCTTGTCTCAGTTGCTGTGGTTCCACTATCTCTTCCTGTTCTTGTTCTGAGAGAAATAATGCTGGATAACTACCCCAACTCTGGGTATCCCTATTTTGTTCTGTCTCAATTCTAGTACATAACTGACCCACATGTTTTTTTACTTTCCTCTGGTTAGTCAGTCGAACACTATAGACAACATTTCCGAACTTGTTTTCTACCATGCCTGTTATCCATCTCTTCGGGCCTGCATACATCCTGACCCACACAAGATTATTGGGTTTGAAGGATCTGGTCTTAGGAAGCATTTCAGTTATTGACTTATAGCCTAGAGGGTGAAGAAGGTCCAACTGAGTTTGAATCTGATGTCCAAACAATTCTGCAGGGGATATTCCCGTGACACAATGTAGTGTCGTTCAATACATCACAAGAAAGTACAAAAGGACTGTTTGTATTGCCCATGACAATGATGTCATCCAAATAACAAGCAACACCTGGTGTATCACCCACCATTTGCTCAATCACATTTTGAAAAATAGCAGGTACGGAACTAAGGCCAAAACATAACCATTTGTACTAGTACAGTCCTTGGTGTGTGTTAATCACTACCAATTTCTGAGACTCTGTATCCAGTTCCACTTGAAGGTATGCATCAGCGAGGTCCAGTTTAGAGAACCCCACGCCACCATTCAGTCTGTGAAAAAGTTCCTCTGGTAAGGGTAAGAGAAATACATCTGTGCTAAGTACTGGATTAAGTGTTACCTTAAAATCTCCACATATCTGAACTTTACCACCTGGTTTAGATACCACCAAAATTGAAGTAGCCCAATCTGTACTTGAAACCTTTTCCAGCACATCCACTTTTTCCAGTCTGTCCAGTTCTGCCCCAACCACCAGTTTTAAGGTAAAAGGAAGTTTCCGTGGTTTACAAAACTTAGGGACTACATTAGTCTTTGTAACTAGCTTGGCTTTAGCTGTTGTGCAACATCCCAGGCCTTTCCACAGCTCTGGATACATGTCTAAAATCTCCCCAAGCTTGGGCGGATTACTACTTTGTGGTACCTGGACAGCAGCAAGTAGGCCAAAATCTGCTGGATAAACATGAATGTTTAGAAGAACCTGAGCATCTCTGCCCAAAATGTTGACACCTTTTTTGAAACCAGAAAAGTTAAAGGTGTACTGGGAGAATCAGTCCTGCATACTAAAGTGGTAAACGAGCCCAGTGACTGAATTGGTTGCCCTTTCAAATGTATGCAGCAACTTATTACAAGGAGACAATGGTGGCTTATCCAGATCAGACCAAGTTTGATAGTTCATAAAAGTAACTGGGGAAGCAGAATCTATCATTAAACACAACTGACGCCTCAGTTGTGGCAACTGAAGTAACACATAGAAAGGAGGAATATCTTTAGTCTGCATTTGTAGTGCAATAGGAACCACTGCACTGGCTGTGCTCTCTGAACTGATCACTGGAGTTCTCCTACTTCTGCAAACCTTAGCCATATGCCCCTGACGTTTACATGCATGACAATGAACTTCTCTGAATTTGCACTGGTCCCTGCTATGCTGAGAAGATCCACACGATGCACATTTGTACTGGCCATGCAGTTTGGATGGAGTGGTTGTATTTTTCTTTGAAAACAGTGGTTTAGACTTAGATTTGAGCTGTTTCAATTTGGGGTTTATTGCAGTTACTTGTACTTCATTTTTAGTGTCCATCTTAGCATGTACCTTATTTTCTGCAGCCTCATACATTAGTGCTATCTGTAAAAGTTAATCAGCAGACTTCTTGACACTTACAGAAAGTAACTGCTTAATACGATGTTCATTATTCAACCCCATAACAAACTTATCAGCTAAATTAGATTCAAGATGCTCCTGCTCCACTCACACGTGAGAGCTAAGCATTTGATCTCAGCCAAATAAGATTGTAATGACTGACCTGGTTTCTGCTGGTAACTGTAGAATTTATAACATTCAGCCCTTGGAAAAGTTGTTAAACTGTATTGTGCATTTAATTTAGCCTTTAGCTCTTGATATGACAAATCCTCCAGTCGGTCCGGTGCACACAGACTGCAAAAAAGTTTGAAGGTTTCACTCCCCAAGAAAGTACAAAAAGCAGCTCGAACAAGTATATCCTGTTGCTCAACATTTGCAGGTTTTATGGCAGGATTAAGTAATAACCACTGATCAAACTGTTTGAACCATGTATCCCGGTCTGTTCTTGTAAAAGTTTCAAAGCTGGCTGAAGTTTCCATGATATAGCACAGTTCCAAATTGCTTACTTGCATCCAGTGCAGAAAGTCACAAAATGGTGTAATTCAGAAAGCTGGAGCTATGAAAATTTTCACCATCCTTGTCACCAATTAGTCTTTATGAAATGGAGAGATAGCCCCCTGTGGCATGGCAGTAGTGCCACCGTCTGCCACCCCAGAGACCCAGGTTTGGGAGTGAACCCAAATCATCAGGGGTTAACCAGAGAGGGAGAGGATCGAGCTTCTGGATGACTGCTCTCCTCCTGTTGCAGTGGATGGGCAGTGCTTCCCACAGTGTGCCTGACATCCGGTGGAGCCTGGGTGTCAGTGCAGAAAGAAAGTCAGGTAGGACAGGGGGAAGGCAATATGATGCTGTGTATCATTGCACACTGACAGGGAGGGAGGAAATCCATGGAGGAAAAGATGTCCTGCCATGCCAGAAGAAAGTTAGCCTGCCTGCAGGCCTGGCACCATTGGCCAGGCATCTGAAACTAGATCCTGCTTCCGGGTGGGGACAAGGGCAAGTCCCCCATCCTCACAATGAGGAGTAAGTTGTTGGGGTACCAGGGTAAGTCCTGGGCATGTAGGGTGACCAGGCTGGGGTAGACCACGAAGATGGGGCTGGCAGGACCTAAGAGGGCAAAAAAGGAAGGAAGGAAGGAGAGAGAAAGAAAGAAAGAAAGAAAGAAAGACCATGATGGCAGAAAAAGACCTGCGATCTATCTAGTCTGCTCATATTCCATATAACCCCTGGAACCTATTGTTGTATGACAAGATAAAATCTAGAAATTTGATTGGCTAAAGCTAGCCACATGACTATGTGTTGATGTTGCCTACTGGATGGTCTTCCTGGCATTTAGCTTCCTCACATATCCCAGCGTCAGACTGAATTTAAAAAAAAAATTAATCGACAGTTGTTTTTTACTTGGTAAGTTCAATGGTGAACAGCACTGTCACCTTCATTCAGTGTGCTTTTAAATGGGAACCCTTGTCCCTTGTCGGTCCAAAATGACCATACGTTATTGAAATGAAGGAGATCTCATGAAGAAAACCAGCATTTCATGTTTCTCAAAGATGCGAACGTGATCATAATCACACTTGCTCTTGCACTTTCACTTGCCCTGAGGATCACTCACATCACTAATCATGGTGGTGATTGATTAAATGCAGTTTGAAAATAAAAAGAAACAAAGTTACATCCCCAGTAGCGAGTTCTACATCTCACTCTATTCACTAAAACAGGATCGAGGGGGAGCTGTCACAGCACTGTGAAAAAATTACAAGCACTAGGAGTCTGGAAGCCTCATATGTATGTAAGCCCCCCACTCCCAGTGTCTAGGGGTATGCCAGATGGTAACTTGGTGGGAGGGGGTGGCTGTACAGCCAGAAAACACAGTCCAGGGGCAATGTTTGTTAACAGGCAAAATAGGAACAGTTCTTATCAATTAAATCCAATGTCCACTCCGGAACCAAAAGTGCAAAACTGATTTAATGTAAATGCAATAATTTGATAATCCACTCCATGGAGTGTTGGAGTACTCAGACAATGGTGGGAGCAGTTCACAGGTACAGAACTGGACATTTAATCCTGCAGTAATCTCTTTTTCCAGCAGACTGACTTTGTTTCATGCAGAAATTCCCCTTAAGCTGAAAAGGATATGTTCCTGACAGCAGCACTTTAAACTGTGGGCCAAAAAGGCCACACTGGAGTATGTTTTGATTTAGTAGCATTTCCTTCACATGTTCCTTTCACTTTACAACTTTCCATCCACCAGACATCCACTTTAATTTCTTTCTTTAGGTCACTTAGATACTCAATCTGAGGTTGTGAACTGAGACAGCATGAGACGTTTCTACTGTCCCAATCCCATTTCTTGTCTGCCTTCTTAAAACTGGGGTTACATTAAAACAGGGAGCACTTTCATTACTGGGAGCATTTTTGTTTCTATATTGATGTTGACTTTTAGCATGAACAGTACCACCAAAAACCTTCCTGCCACCCAATCACTGATGCCACATACCTGTTCAAAGCATCCCAAGGAGTTTCCATATATCCCTGGCAATCCCAGAGACCTGTGGCACTTTCTGATCATACAGTGATTCCAGTTCAAGATTCCCTTCACCCAGGGGCCTAGCCAAAGTGCTACATGGAGCACCTAGGTGGACCGCCACCCCACCTGTGGTCCCAGACAGCCACTCCCCATGCAGAACTCCTCATGCCTCTGCAGGCTGCACTACCTTGAGACCCCAAATACTGCAAGCAGCCTTCGGTTTGGTGAAAGGGGATAAGCTGCCACCACTACACTCCCAACGATCCAAGCTGCCACTTCTGGACCACACCCCAGACCCCTTTTGCCATAACAGGCCCAGCTACAGACAGTTCACTGACTCCCAGGCTGCACTCGCCTACGGGTGAGAATTTTACTGGATGGGACCCCCTCTGGTGCCTATCCCAACCAAGGTGCCAGAGATCACTTGTCGGGCTCCCTTAACTTCTTACCCGGGCTCTGGCTCCAACGAAATGGCACCAAAGGGACCCCATTGCTTGCTCCACTGCTCCCTCAAGACTCTCCACACCCCCAAACCACTGCACACACTTTGCGGGGTTTTGAGGGAGGAGGGCCGGGGTGGTAAATCGCCCAACCCAGCCCTGCTGTAGCCCTCACGGCTGGACCTGCAGGCTGAACCCTGACTCTTTCCTTTTTCTCTGTCTCTCTCTCCCTGATCTCACACCAAAACTCTCTGTTTATACCCAGTATGGGAGGGGTTCCCCTGCTGGCAGCAGGCAGGCCCATGTCCCAGACCTACAGGCACCACAGCTTTCCCTTCCTAAGTACACATGGTTACAGAAAGTTAATTAGTAAGCAACTGAAGGGGTGTTTACATGGACAAATGTTCTAATACAGAGAAGAAAACAATTTAGTTTCAGCAGGTGGAAGAACTACTTCACCTTTAATACATAAGAATTTGTTATATTTTACATATTTCAACATTATTATTTATATTTTTAAGCACACTATTAAGAAAAAGCTATTTTATAAGAGCAATTACACACTCCAATGGTATGCATTATGCTAGATCACCACACTTTCCTGCTGGTTGAAGGCACTCAGCCTGCAGTCCCACCCCCACACACATACACATCTGGAATGTACATTAGTAATTAACAATTCTAACCCCAGCAATTCATCTGGTATAGCTTTACAATAGCGGTCAGTCCACCAGATTCAGTTGCCTTGGAGTTAGAATCCATGCTGATCCTGGAATCTTACAATTAGAACCAAGTTCAAATTCTGCCCTGTGGTTGCACTCTCCCAGCAGTCAGCTTTGTTTCTCTGCTTAAAAAGAGCAGTCCCCCCCAAAGTACAATTCCAGTCTTTTGGCCTCTAGAATGGTTCAGCATTCCATTTTCTTTTTAAAATATTACTTTAGTTATTTTCTCGATACTCTGGGCCGGTTAGGTTGTTTTTTTGTTGATTATTGTAATTTTGATGGTTTCTGTGGTTCCCAGTCAGTTCCCAGGATTAGGAGAATGCCACAAGTCAATGTGGTTCCTGTCTTTAGGAAAACACTTTTTCTTTGTGTAAAAAAAATCATTTTATTTATTATAACCCCTTATAGTTCTTTCTTACTAGTGGTTTTCAATACTGAAATCCCATTTCCTGCCAGAGGGAACCAAACCGCTTCTACTAACAAAAACTCTGAAACTGACAGAAAATTCATACTCTAATTTTAATATGACTGGGTTGAGGTGCAAATTACCAGGGTTCCAGTTTTTTTGGAAACTGGAATGACACATTCTTCTACGGAGCCCTTTTTAACATTTGTTGGGGCTCTGTTTCAGTTTATTTGATTGTTTTGAGAACAGATAAATATATCTATTGTCTGTTAGCGTTTGGCATGACTGACAGACAAAGGAAGAAACAATCAGGACCTACAGGCCTTAAACACTGTACCAATTGCTTTCAGTTCCTGGCGAGGGCAGACTGTCACAAGCTCTGCTTAATAGTGCTTTTACATTAAAGGATTTTGGAGCAGTGGTGTCTTGATTCGGCTATTCCGCTCTACAAACAACTTTAGTAGTCTCCTTTTTACACACTGCCTGTATGAAGCGTTTTTAGACGGCATGCCGGCATATCAAGCATTTTAAAAACATTTCCTGGCAGGGAACAATCAATGGAGGGCGCTGGTGCAGATTTTTTTCATGCTTGGATAAAACACCTGTACCAGTGCACTCCAAGCCACAAACCCAGAAAACCTAGGTATGTATTTGGCCGCAATGAAGCGGCTTGCATCTGTGCCACCTTCTTTTACATGGCAACAAAGGTGCCATTGCAACTGGTCTGCACTACTCACAACAGTGCAGACCACTGTGTGTAAAAGCTTTATAAGATCCATAGGTCCAGACCACAATTTCATAAATTGTGAACTCTGTAAAATGTTTTGCCCTAAAACACAAAAGAAAAGAAGCAAACAAAGAGAAGACTTTATGACTTCTTAGTTTGTCTCCATGTCAACCAAAACATAGTAAAGGCTCAGGAGTGTTCTTCCCCTTAAAATCAGCAGCCGTCCCTGTCAAAAGGGACAGAAACAAAAGATAAAGCTGCACAGCCACCAGAAAGGCATGGTAAATATGATTCAGATTCCAGGATGTCCAAAAGAGGAACATTGAGTCCAGTGATAGCAAAAGTAAAAGACCCTCAGAGCAGGCACTGAAGGGAGTGTCTGCAAGGAACAAACAAAAAGAAAAACATGTTTCTGTCACTCCTTCTGAAAAGGGAAGGGAGCAGAAGGGAGTAGGCAGTGGACACAAGACAAATGCTCACAGCAGAGGACATGGCAAGGGCATGGCAATTTTTCCAGGCCTTCCAGGCTATGGGAAATGGGAAATGTTATGAATATGCCTGCCCCCCCCTTGCTCCAGTTCCACACCATCTGCCTGCGGAGGAGAAAATGGAGATGATGAGGTGGGTGAACCCCTGGAACCCCTGAAACCACGTGGTTCACCAGTGCAGTAATGTGATTCTCCTCCCAGGGCTTCAGAGGATTACACAACCCACTATTCCTTTGTTAGGCAAATGGTAATCTCTCTCAGCATCCCCTCTCATGAAGCTGAGGAGGGTGAGGAGGAAATTTAATTCGTGGTCATGACGGGATTGGCTCCCACAAAGTGGTTGCTGCTTCCTATCCACAAATATCTTCAAAAAGGCACTGCCAAAATCATGTAAGCACCTACTTCAGCTGCTGGCATTGATAAGAAAATTGAAAAGAAATATGAGGTGGCCAGGCAGAGTTTTGAGTACCTGTACGCCCACCGTGATCATGAGGGAGTGGTTCAGGCTGCTGCATGTGAGAAGGCAAAGGTGCCATTCTCTGCTCATCCTCCTCAGAAGGATTCCAGAAAGCTGGAAAACATGGACAAAAAAGTGTACACAACAACTTCCTTTCTCTGTAGACAAGCAGCTTGCATGGCATACATAGTTCAGTACCAGAAGATACTGTGGAATTCAGCACTGGCACTGAGTGAAAAAGTAAACAGTGAAGTGGCACAGGATTTAGCTGAAACAGCCTGCATGCCTCTAAGTACCAATCCCATATGGCCAGGACCAGGATGATGTACATTTTCAGGCTTGCCTCATTTCTCTCTGGAATCCTTTACCTACTAATGTTTAACTGAAAGAGTCTGTCAATTCCATGATCAGTGTCATACTTCAAAGAAAACAGAATGAGACTCCATCTTAGTATCCACACTCCACTTATTATCCCGTGACAGGCCTCTTGCAACATTTCGCCTAAATTCAGGCTTAAACAGGCATAATACTTTCTGTTAAATCATGAATACAGAACTTAATATATGCTTCTGTAAGAACATCCCTGAATGTTATGGGTGTTTCTGTCTCACTGTCTGCCTTCGGTGTCAGCTCCACATGTACAGTGTGACATCATGCTAGATGTGTGAGGCTAGCACCAGGTGCCAGGCAGTAAGATAGAAACACCCCCAAGATACAGGGCATTCTTACAGAAGCACATATCAAGTTCTGTATCCATGATTTAACAGAAAGGACCATGCATGATTAAGCCTGAATTTGGGCAAATTGTTGCAAGAGGCCTGTAACAGGATAATGAATGACGTATGGATCCTGAGATGGACTCTCATTCTGTTTTCTTTGGAGTATGGCTGAGAACAGACCAGCAACTCTGCTTCAAGGGTCCTAGCCCATGCACTTTCTTTGAGGAGGTTTGCCTGGCTTAGGACCATCATCCTATTCCAAGACATGCAGACCAAGGCCTTGGAGTTCTCCTTCCTGGGAAATTTCCTGTTTGGTGGCAAGACAGTGGCATATATGAAAAAGGTGGATGAATACAAAACCACCTATAGGAATAACACTGAAAAGGAGAAGGCCTCAACTTCCTACAAACCTTCTGGACGAAGAGACAGGGATAGGGGTTACTACCCAAGGCCTTATGCCCTTTATGGGTATCAACCCTGGAGAGGTTACTATAGGGCAAGGGCAAAATAGGGATTAGGAATGCAGCTGCAGCACCAGCCCCTAAGCCACAGCAAAAGCAAAGCACCTGACAGTTCTGCCCAGGTCATCCAACTATTGCCAGTGGGGGAAGGCTGGTTTATTACTTCCAGGAATAGTCAAAAATCACTACAGACCAGTCAGCCAAGGCAATAGTGAGTCAAGACTTGTCCTTGCAGTTCAAAAAAATTCTCACAACTACAGAAGCCAAAATTGTTCCCATTTCCCACTGCAACAGAAAAAAATCTTGTTGGTGTTAAGAGTTAAGAAACTGCTGCTGGGAAAAGCAGTGGAAGAAGTCTCTGCGCCATAATGGGGCAAGAGTCTGTTTTCTAGATACAGTACTTCCTAACTCACAAGAAAAATGGGATTGGCAACCCATTATAGACCAGAGATACTGTACCTGAACAAACATATAAAGTGAGAAAGATTCAAGATTTATCACACTGGGCTCAGTGATACCATTCCTGCAGTCAGGGGACTGGTTAGAATTCCTGGATCTGAAATACATCTCTTTTTCATATCCCAGTCAGGCATTCACATGGATAATACCTCAGGTTCAGGCTATGGAACTGCCAGTATCAATTCACATCTAGTGTGCGAAACTGAAACATTTCACCGGCCGAAATATTTAGTGTAATTCCGCCATTATGCAAAATTTTTCCCCTAGGCGAAACAAAATTTTGCCTTGTTTTCTGATTTCGCATAATGGAGAAATTTCACGTAAAATGCTTTGATAAGCCAATTTCGCCCATTAATGCTTAAAATTTTACCTTGTGGCACAATTTCACTGGCAAAATTTTGCTCCAAAAGTGACATTTGCAATGCATTGTGGGTAAATAGGTCAAATATCATGTGCAGCTTGTTTACGGCTCATTCTGCTGTGTGTTGAGTCAGAGGACAGTCTGTTGTGGTGCATCAGAGCCAATAAAGCCTTTTAAAACTTGTTTTGATAGCTAATTGCTCCAAAATATATAGGCCCAGATATTCAAAAGAGTTGAGCCATGCGCAATAGGGTTGCACCTGCTCAAGTCCGAAATTGCGCCATTCTGCGATATTCAGCAGGAGGCAGTTGCGCCCCCGAAATCATGCTGAGCAACAGCGCAATGATAATGAAGGCATGCGCAACCGAAGGGGGAGGAACCATGCATAAACTGTACAGCCCGATATTCAGCCCGGGCCATGCAGAGTTATGCAGATGCAACCCCTACCTGCGCCTGCACAAAGTTACGCAGAAAAAAAAAGGAACAAGTAGAGGGCCACCCACAGGTGAGCTGCCGCATTGCAGGGCGCAACACAGCAGTTGCTACCTGTGGGTGGCTCTCGACTTGTTCCCACCGCACCTGGCAGCACCCCCCCATGCCCCAATCATGGGCATCAGTATCCCCAAGTCCAATATCCTGGTGGTCCAGTGGACCGTGATTAGCCCGATCGCAGGCATAACAGTATTCCCCATTAGCCCAATGCGGGCATGAACAGTGTCTGCCTCCATTAGCCCGATCGACGGGCATAAAAGTAGTCCCCTCGAGTAGCCGTTTGCAGGCATAACTCACCGCCCCCATTAGCCCTATCGCAGGCATCAGATTCCCCTCAAAGTCCAATATCCCTGGTGGTCCAGTGGACCAAGCGGAGCCCAATCACGCAGGCATTTCTCACCCCCAAGTATGAAATCCTGGTGATCTAGTGGACCCCCACCCTACCCGCATACAGAGCCCCACCACCCTCCCCCATAAGCGGCGGGAGCACCCACCCGCCTGCCGCCCCGCCGCCTGCCAATTGACAGCTCGGTATGGATGCACACCCATTGGTTCAGAGCATGAGCCAATGGGCATGCAGCCCATACCGTACTAGTCAGTCCAGATATGTGAATGAATTTTATATTCACGTATCTGGACTGACTAGTATAAGTTGCATCGCCCATTGGCTCATGCTCTGAACCAAAGTGAGCGGCAGCCATACTGAGCTGTCAGTCGGCGGCAGTAGAGTGGCAGGTGGTGGGTGCCGCCGCCGGCTGCCGGGGAGCGGGGTGGTGGGGCTCCATGGGCAGGTGGGTGGGGTCCACTAGATCACCGGGATTTCATACTTGGGGGTGAGGAATGCTGCCCAGCGTCCGGGCTCTGTTGATCACTGGACCACCAGAATATTGGGCTTTGGGGAATCTGATGCCCAGCCGGGGGTGCGTTGCCGGTTCGACATCGCTACTTGGGGGACACTGTTATGCCCACGATCGGCTACTCCGGTCCACTGGACCACCAGGGATTAGAGACATGCATTGTCCCTTATGAGACGTCCTGTGATCGGGCTGCAGGGGGCATCGGTCCCAACGGCTACTGCCTGGCAGGGCATCAGGCGCAAGTCGTGGGGGATCAGCGCACCTGCATGCTAATGGCATGCAAATGGGGCCGTAATCAGATGCAAATGGCCCCCCGTGTGCCTTGCATAAATTATGGCCCCATTTGCATGTCACCCTTTGAATATCGCAGGTGCTGTGCATGGTGCAATGGAACTTGCGCCACCGCATCTCAATGCTCCATTCTGACCACTTGTGCTGGCGCAGTTCCACTGCGCCATGCACAGTGGGGGTGGCCAGGGGGCGATATTCAAAGCAGTTGCGTCATAGCGCAACTCCATTGAATATCGCCTGGCCACACCCCCGTTAACTATTTGAGCGGCGCAGGGGCTTGCGCCACAAACTGGTGCAGTTTGAATATCTGGGCCATAGTTTTTTTCTAGTGTTGCTAGGGAACATTTTCTAATTTTGTGGATTTTTGCATAATACTTTAATTAGGTTTCACTTTTGTCTGTCTTTGAAGGAGTTTAGTGTAGGGTAGGAGTGTAAATCAGTGCAGGCTAATTCTATCCTTTTACAAACAGATTACTCACAAATTTTGAGTTGTTTTTTACTTTTATTTCTTATGAATTTTGTTATATCTTGACAATTTATTTTTCTCTGAAAAGTTACTCCATCCTGTCTGAGAGTTCCTGCCGCTGTTAGCCTGTGTTACATATACCATTTTCCTCTTTTATTTGTGGTTGTGAATTCTAAAGTTTTAAACCCACAGAGCTGATCCGTTATTTTACTTGTATTTGTTTGTGGTTAGTTCTGTTTGCTGGAGTGTTAATTTGTGTCACTTAAACTGTGAAAATCAACAGTTTCATATTTTGTTTTGTATGGAAACTTAAGTACTTTTACTTGTTACAGTTTCACTGCTTTGTTGAATTGCTCCCCTGTATTTTATTGCTGGAGCTTGCCCCTGCACATTGCCCAGTGTTCCTGTTTTAGTTGACTTACTGGACCCTTTCTCTGTTACAGCATTGTTTGTTTAACACCTGATGAGCGCGGTATAAAACACAATATAGTAATACAATAATTTTCAAGAGATTGCTTGCTGATCCCTCCCATCCAGACCACTACCATATTGTGGTACTCGCCTTTGTTGATGTTTTATGGTTGTCTCTGCCCTTATATAATAAAACAAATTGTAGTATAAGAAATAACACATTACAGTACTTTAGTTGTCCAGATACAAGTGATCTTTATTTAAAGTCGGTCACTTGTGCCCCTTTTCCTTGTGTGTGTTGCTTTAATTCCTGTTTTGGGGAAGAAAAAAAGTAATCTTTTTGTTTTTACTAGTATAGGCTACCTACCAGATATGGTATTAGTTGTACTCTAAGTGCTGCTACCTGTCCTGATTGTGTTTGGACTTGTACTTGGAAGGAATCCAGTACTGTAGGTGTGATGTGTGACATGTTATTCACACAGTTAGTAATACATCCTCTTCCTCTCTTGATATACTCCCAGAGAAAGGCAAAGCTTTGAAACAGCAGCCAGCAAAACTGCCTGCTAAAAGATGGCCTAGTACAAGGGGGAAATGTGGCAGGGGGGATGAGGGAGCTAAGACGTCTGCTGAAAAGATTACACAGATTACACAGAAATGTGACAGTAGAAAAAGGCCCCATGATGCATCTTGTCTGCCCAATACCCTACCACCCTTCTCTTATGCTTCCACCTTTTTTCCCACCCCCTTAAATCTATCCCAAGCCCTCTTGAACCCCTCCACTGTTTCAGCTGCCACTACCTCCTCTTATAGCTTGTTCCAGGCCTCCTCCACCCTCTCTGTGAAAACTGCCCCCTGACATTACCTCTGTATTTCCCACCTTCCAGTTTGAGGCAATGTCCCCTAATGTTCGCTCCCTTCTTCAATTTGAATAAGCTACCACCCTCCACTTTATTTATTCCCTTCAAATACTTAAAAGTTTAAATCATGTTCCCCCTCTCCCTCCTAGTCTGCAGAGGGTACAAATTCAGCCCTCTCAATCTTTGCTCATAGGGTACGTCCCGCATCCCTCGTACCATTTTGGTTGCCCTTCTCTGGACCCTCTCCATCATCTCAATATCTCTGCTTAGGTGAGGCCTCCAGAATTGCACCCTATACTCCAGATGCAGCATGACCATGGTTCTGTATAATGGCATTAGCACCTCCCTCTTCCTGCTAGTAATACCCCTTGCAATGCAGACCAACATACCATTTGCCTTGCCCACGCCCTGCTACACTGGCTGCACTGGCTGCCTACCTTAAGGTCATGTGATACCATAATCCCCAGGTCCCTTTCTGTTTCCTTCTCCTTAATCGTCACCCCCCAAGAAAGTAAGTTTCCCCCTTATTCCTCCTCCCCAGATGCATCATCAAGCACTTTTGTGCATTAAACTTCAATTTCCAGGTCTCAGACCACCTCTCCAGCCTTTCCAGGTCCCGCCTCATGGCTTGCACCCCACTAGGTGAATCCACCCTATTGCAGACATTTGTATCATCTGTGAACAGGCACACCCTTCCTTCCAGATCCTCAATTAGGTCGCTAACATAGATGTTAAAGAGTATTGGTCCTAGCACTGACCCCTGTGGCACCCCACTGGTCACCGCCCGTTCCCTGGAATGTGTCCCATTTACCACCATCGTCTGACTCCTTTCCTTCAGCCAGTTCTCCACCCACCTGGTGATCCTGTGGTCCACCCCCAGTCTGTCTAGCTTATGCACTAGCCTACTATGCAGAATGGTGTTGAAGGCCTTACTGAAATCCAGATAGTCTATGGCCACTGCTCCTCCCTGGTCCACTATCTGTGTCACCCCATCAAAAAACTCTATCAGGTTAGTCTGACAGGACCTTCCCTTGGTGAAGCCATGCTGCCTGTCATCTTGCATGCCATTTATCTCCAAGTATTCTATCAACCTGATCTTAAGTAGTGTTTCCATTACCTTCCTCACCACTGAGGTAAGACTAACGGGACAGTGGTTTTTGACCTCATCCTTCCACCCCCCCTTATGTAGTGTGACCACCTCTTCCCACTTCCAGTCTGTTGGCACCACCCCTGTGACCAAGGACAAGTTAAACAGCCTCACCAGATGTGGTGCCAGTTCATCCCTCACCTCCTTGAGAACCCTTGGGTGCATTCCTTCAGGCCCCATTGCCTTGTCCACCCTAAGTCTACCCAGCTCTTCCCTTACTCCATCAGCTGTGAATTCTGCTAACTCCACAGCTGTCTACCTCCCCACCCCGTCCTGGTTCTCTGTCCTCACTCTCCTCCAAGAAGATTGAAGCGAAATAGCTATTTAATGCCTCTGCTTTTACAAAATCCCTTCCAGTATTGTTCCACTTTCCCCCTTAACCTTCCAGTCTCATGCTGTGCCCTCCTCCTTTCTCCAGCGTACCTAAAGAAGGTTTTATCCCCCCTCCTTGCCTGCTTTGTTATCCTCTCCTCAGTGGCCTCCTTAACCCTCCTTATCTTTTGCCCTGCCTCCCTTCTTTTTCCCTATAGGTCTCCCTGTCCTCATCTTTTTGTGTCATCCTGTACTACAAGTTGGGGCCTGAGGACATGCAGGGTCAGTCACGGTAAGGGTATTCATATGAGAAAGAGGGAGGAAAGGGAGGGAGCATAAACATTACATAAAACATAACAAATTAGATAGAGAACTACTGTACAAGATAAGAAAAAGAACAGAGAGGATATTGAAGAAAAAGAAGACAGAAAATATATTTTTTTTACTTTTTTGGGGGGGATATTTTTAGGGAGGTGCAGAGGAAGAAGACTGAGACTTAGACAAGTCAAATGAAAGGAAAAAAAAATAGGTACACTACTCACTTCCACCAAATTTGCCATTGCCGCCACCACGACCCCCATGCTGCATCTCCACCAGGAGGTGCAAGACCTCCTTTTGATCCTCCTTTATTTTATCTAGGTCCCCCTTATCTCCTGACTGAACTCATCCAACTGTTGCCGGACTCCCTGCACCTCCGTGCCCACTGCCACCACTTCTTGGAGCATGGCCTTTAGGTCTTCCATTCTGACAACCTGACCTGCTGGGGGAGCTGCTGCATGCCGTGAGGATGCCACTGCAGAATCAGGTGCAGCACATCAGCACCGCCGCTGATGGGTGGGAGTGGATCACTCCTGGACTCCAGTTGCTGTTTCCTGCTGGAACTACTGCAGCACCCCCTAGGACCACTGAATGTCTTCCTCCTGGTCAGCCCCATTGCTGCCACCTGCTGCAGCTTCTTGCTGCTTGGAGAGCCACTCAACAGTGTGGTGGTGCTGCAGGTGGCTCCTTTGAGAGAGGTAGACAACAGGAATTACACCTGCGCCATATTCTTGGACCTGAGCAAGGCCTTCAACACTGTTGACCATTCTCTGCTACTCTCTTTCCTGACCTCACTAGGTGCTGACCCATTATCTTTACAGTGGTTCAACAACTACCTCTCTGATCGTTTCCAGCAGGTGAAAGCGGAAGGAGATCTCTCAACTCTCAAACCTCTCCTAAGAGGTGTTCCCCAGGGTTTTATCTTAGGACTGATCTTATTTTCAATATACATCAACAATATTGATGAAAGCATAACTAAGGCCAACATTCATCTGTTTGCAGATGACACAGTTCTTTATGCAAGCCACCCGTCATTACAATCTGCGTGTAATGACCTTCAAGCTGAGTTCAACCTGCCACAACACCAACTCCTAAACAAAAAACTATTACTTAACGCCAAGAAAACAAAAGCAATGCTCTTTTCTCCCTCTGCCCAAATGGTAAATTCAGCCCTATCAGATCCTATGCCACAGATTACTACAATTCTTGGTGAGAAGTTGGAATTTGTCCCTAAATTCAAATACCTGGGAGTATGGCTGGACCATAGGCTCTCCTTTATAGAGCACTTTGAAGAATTACTCAAAAAATTACAACAGAGACTTAGCCTATTCTTTAGGATAGCCCGCTTCTTAACTAGAGATGCCAAACTACAGCTGGTACAATCAACCTTTCTATCCTTGATAGATT
Organism: Neoceratodus forsteri; assembly: GCA_016271365.2. Taxonomy (NCBI): domain Eukaryota; kingdom Metazoa; phylum Chordata; order Ceratodontiformes; family Ceratodontidae; genus Neoceratodus; species Neoceratodus forsteri. The sequence continues at coordinate 738,229,762 of CM057454.1, forward strand.
ATGCTGACATCCTCTACAGTCACTGTCCCATTTCCTACCTCACCAAACTTGACACATTATAGCATAGAGCTTTGAGGTTTATCACAGGCCTGCCTTATTCCACTCACCACTGCTCCCTATATCAATCAGTGGGGTGGAGTTCTCTTCAATTCAGGCATGATAAAAATGCAGCCGTATGGACCCTGAGAGCCATCTCCAAAAAACTGCCTCAATACATTGCAGACTGTCTTCCTATAAAACCAATAGGCAGTTATGCCCTGAGAAGTTGCAAATCTCTCCTACTGATGGTTCCCAAAGTTAACTCTCGCTTTGGCAGGGCTGCTATAAGCTTTACTCAGTCCTTCTTGTGGAATAAATTGCAAAAAAAAATGAAACTGAGGTCACCCATCGGCATCTCATCTTTCAAGCTCTTATATTCACGCCTCAGAAATGATCAGTGCAATAGTTTCCCATGACCATGAATTGTCATCATGCTAACCTGTACCATTTAACCATAAACAAATTACTTCTAGTGCTTGCCTCCTCCTTGGCCCTGGTCTGTCATCATGCTTTCATGTAACACCTTAATGCCTCTGTCCTCCCTTTGATACTGGTCTATCTTCCCGCTTTCTCCAGCCTTCTTTTCACAACTCTATACTGCACTCATCCACAATCTACACGCAATCATACTATAAAAGTCCTAACTCCCCTTTCCCTCTCCCCATAGGCCCCCACAGCCGCATCAGTTCTACTGACCTATCCTTGGGACTTCACTTCTCACAATGTTTATCCTTCGCTTACATATTACATACCCCTCCTGGTACCCCTTCTGCCATTACTTGGTGGTTCTCCAAGCCACTTTCATGGCTAGTACTAGTGACTGCCCCTGGTAAATGAACTAACTGGTACTTCTCTACAGAGAACATGGTTTATATACAGTTGCATGGTTCAATGGTGGACCTGCCCATTTGTATTTGAATCCTCCTCTGTTATGGCTTGCCTTGTCTTCCTTTTATCATTTGACTCCCCTATTACTGCACCATTGTGTTTGTGTTTATATCCTTATTTACATGTATTTACAGTATATGTTTTTATGATGGATGTTACCTGACCCTGTTCTAACCAGGTCCATCTTGTAAAAGAGCTCTGCTCAATGATGTTCGCCTGGATAAATAAAGATTTTGTTTGTTAGTTTGTTGTCCACCTGTCCCAAAGTGGGACCCTTTTTCCCCCTCCTTACTTCTTTTCCACAAAGATTGCAGATTACAACAGTGTCATCTAAAACCTTTGTGGAAAAAAGAATACCACGCTAAAGAGACCGGGGGGGGGCATCTTCTTCTGATGTCCCTGCATGGACCGCCATATCCGGGACCGAGACCTGCTGCTGCTGCTCTTGTTTGTGGGGGTAGGGTGCGGGCACAGGCTGCACATGCTCCTGGAGTGGGGCCTCTTTCTGGGTAGGGGGGCACATGCTGCTGGGGGGTGCAATATGGTCCTGCTGCTGCTGTGGGGGCAACAAGCACATGCTCCTCTTGGGGGGGTGGCTTGGAAAACGCCCGCCTGTTTAAGGCAGACAGTATATTCTCCTGGTGGCGCTCTTGCCATTCTCCCCCTTGCTGTACTGCTCCCAGTCCCAGTCCCTTTTTACGTCATAAAAAAAAGTTTTCTAAATAGAAAACTAAACAAAATAAATGAAAAAGAAAGAAAGCTACAGGAAAGGAGTCAAACACACACACATAGATCACACACACACACACACACACACACACACACACACACACAGAAACTATAAAGATAAAAATATAACACTAAAGAAAAAGCCCTAATAGAAAATATTTACTTTTCAAAATAAAGTGGGGAAGAGATTACAGACACACACAAACACTATATTTTGGGAAATCCAAACTCTCCTACTCACTCTGTCTAGTCTCTCCTAGGCTACAAAAACTCTAAAGGAAGTAGATTTAGTCTGGCTTCTTACCTAAGTACAGTCACCCATGTGACCAGCAGTCTGATAGAGAAAGTAAGTCATGTGACAAGCATTTTTTCCCAATTTAGCCTGACACTAATGTAAGGTGAAAACATACCAGCAAGAAATTTACCAGTGAAATTGACAGTGAAATTTCACCGTAGGCCTAATAACACAAAAGCCTCATTGCAAATTGGCGTATTTCCTGGAATTTCGTACAGTGAAATGAAATTTTGCTGCAGCCCTATTCACATCCCATCTCTTTTGTCTCACCTCTGCACCAAGGGCTTTCACAATGCTTAGCCATGGTGGCAGCACATCTGAGAAGGCAAGGTATGGTGGGTTTTCCTACCTGAACGACTAGATAGTCTCAGGAAAAATAGAGCAGGAGGCAAGGTGTTCCATTCAGATGGTAAAAAAGCATGTTAGAAAGCCAAGGCTTCCTGATAAACCTACAAAAGTCACAAATAGAACCAGATCAGATACTACACTTCATAGGGACAGAGCTGGATACCCTGTAAGGAAAATATTTTCTTCCACAGGCTAAGGTCTGATCACCACTGCACTGATCACCACTGCAAAATCTTTCTCAATGGGCCAGCCTAGGCCTGCAAGGGATTTTCTGCAACTTGTGGCCTCTTCCACTTCTGTGATACCGGGGTCAGGATCCAGATGAGAGACATTCAGTACCACTTAAGGTACCGCTGGTCTCAAAGGTAGGATTCGCTGTTCAAACTAGTTCCAGTCACAAAAACTTTGATAAGGGCACTAGGGTAGTAGAAGGAAGAGGGCATTTTCAGAGAGGACATTTCCTTCCTCCAACATTCACTCACAAGTATCATCACAATGGACACCTCACTCCCAGGGTAGGGTGCCTATCTGAAGGATCTCACCATGAGTGGCACCTGGAACACACCGGAGTCCAAGGAGCATATCAACCTCCCGAAGCTCAGAGCAGTATTCTTAGCAGTTCAAGACTTTTCCTCCTAGATACAGTTAATCTGTTCAAATTCAAACAGACAACACCACAACAATGTACTATATAAATGAGCAAACAGGAACAAAGTCCTCAAGTCTATACACAAAAGCCATGGAGATCTGGAATCTAGCCTATTCCCTGGATGTAGATTTATCAGCAGTACTCTACCAGGAAAAGACAATGTCCTGGCAGATTCCCTAAGCAGAAGCCACCGAGGAAACCACAAATGGACCCTGAACCAACAGGTGCTAGCATCAGTCTTTAGAAGATGGGGTATACCAGACATAGATCTGTTTGCTTCCTGGGAGAACAGTCAGTTCCCACAGTTCTATCACAAGCCCCCAGCAGTGGGAACAAGTCTAGAGGATGCCCTGAACTGGAAAGGGAAGTTCCTGTTTGCCTTCTTGCCATTTCCTCTTTTGAAGAGGGTACTTACAAAGCTGAGGAGGGAGCCAGCAACAATGATTCTCATTGCACCAGACTAGGCCAGGCAGGCTTGGCACTCCATGCTCCTGAGCCTGTCCAGCAGGGCTCCAATCAACCACTGAGGCACAATTTGCTGACCCTGTCTCAGGGCAGAATAACATTCCCAGACCTTAGAACTCTGCACCTGAGGACACGGTTCTTGAGGAACAAGAGTTCTCTAGCTTAAACTTATTAGAGGAGGTGATGAGAGTGTAGAGGATTTCTAAAAAAACAGCAACAAGGAAAACAGATGCCTCAGAATGGAAGAGGTTCTCATTCTGGTGTGCTCTCAGAAAGATAATCCCTATGCAGGCAGCCCTGTCTGAAATTTTGGATTACCTAGTGCACCTACTGTCCCCAAGCTGGTGGCCCTCCACTTTGAAGATGCATTTGACAGCAGTTTTAGTTTATACATAAAATGGAAAGACTATGTCTTTGGCATCACAACCTATTTTCACCAGGTTCTTTAAATGCCTAAATCATTTGTACCCTCCTTTGATGGACCCTGTCCCACCCTGGGACCTAACTGTGTGCATTGCCCAGCTGATGGAAGCTCATTTTGAGCCTATGGCTACTGGTGATGTAAAGTATGTTACATGTAATGGAATATTCCTGTTTGCTATTACACCTGCTAGGAGGGTGAGTGAGCTGCAAGCCCTCTGCACAGATCCAAACTATATAATCTTATAGGGATAAAGTAGTTATCAGGACTAATAGGCAATTCCTCCCTGAGGGTGGTGTTAGAATTCCACATGAACCAGTCAGTTGTCCTACTTGTGCTTTTCACTGAGCATTCCAGTACAGGGGAACAAAACCTTCACTACTTGGATGTAAAAAGGGCACTAAGCTACTAGCTGGACCGCACAAAAGATGTCAGGTTCAACAGCACTCAGCTTTTTATCACCTATGGTGAAGTACCGTAGAAAAGGCTAAATCAGCAACTAGGAGAACTATCTCACACTGGATAGTCTCCAACATACATTTTTGTTATGAAAAAGCTGGCAGAAAACCCCCAGAGGTCTATGGGCACACTCAACAAGGGGTATCTCTGCCTTTGTGGGAGCAGCAAGGGCAGCCCCCCTCAAGAAATCTGTAAAACATCTACTTGGAAGACAGTACATACCTTTACAAAACATTACCTGGACGTACAGTCCAGAAGGGAAGCTGGTTTTGACACTGCTGTTCTGCAGAACCTTTTTCCTAAATAGGTTCTGGACCCAGCCTCCAAGGTACTGCTATGAGGTTTGCTATTATAAAGCTACATTGATGGATTCCTGGGGTTAGAAATAGAAAATAAAGTATGGGTCTGGGTGTGTAATGAGAATTTACACACACCCTAGGGGTTTGATGCTACATAAACCCAGAGAGTGAAGCTCGAGGGGTTTATGCATAGCATCAAACCCTGAGGGTGTGTGTGTGTAAATTCAAGTTTACACTCACCCAGATCCATACTTTATTTTATATAATTGCTGATATTTCCTTTTTTCCCCACAGCAAGTATATAAAATAAGAAAGACGTTCTTGTGCGACCGAAGTCTGCTTTGGTGTGAGCGCGCGCTCTACGGTCGGTCGCTCACTCGCTCGCTTTTGTTAATTTTTTTTCTTATTTAGTTTTGTGTGAAGCCAACATTTTGAGGGCATTTCCCTCATTTTGATTACTGTCTGCCTGCCGGCACTTACCGCAGAGTTCAAGCGGTGGTCCAGAGTGGAAAAGACAAGGCAGACAGTAGCTAGGAGGAACAGCTTCAGAGGCGGGGAAACCGGGCGCGTGTTCACCGTTATAAACGCTCCTTTATAACAGTGAATTATGCCACAGTTTCCCCTATGAGAAAAAGAAGAACGTCCCTGTTATTATGAAACAATTACTCACTGTAGTAATGTTATTTCTTCTTAAACGATCCAGCAGTAAGCTTTGCAATCCTTTACCCTGCCTCCCTGTCCAGAGCCCGAGAATAGGTTCATACAAGAATCAATTATCTTTTAAGTATATTACATCACAGCCGAAGGAATTCGAATGTTTATCACTTGAAATAACCCTTCCCAACATGTCATCTTTTCAATTGATTGGCTGCTATAGGCCCCCCTCAGCAGGCCTCAAGCTCCTATCCCACCTGGGATCTATACTTAAACTAGGCCCTGAAGACACCATTATTTTAGGTGACCTGAATTTAAATTGGCTAGCCAATGCATCTGCACCCCTAGTAACCTTTTGTGTCACTTATGGTTTCACTCAATTAATCAAAGAACCAACAAGGATTAATCCAAAGAACAAATTCAAAAGCACACTACTGGACATTATGTTGGTTAATAAGCCTCATCTGTATTCTCATGCTGGAGTGCTATTCAGTGACATAAGTGATCACTGTCCCATAGCTGGCATAAGATCAACAATCAAGCCACCCAACCCTGCAAAATTTCTCCCAAGAAGGTCTAAAAGAACCTTAATATCACAGGATATCTTCATGATCTGTGCCATACCACACGTTGGCAAAAATTCTATCTCACAGCTTCAATAGAGACAGCTCTACAGGTCTTAAGCGATATTATCATAAGTGCCCTCAATATACATGCACCCTCACCAGTGTCAGAACCAAGCTCAAATCTTGTCGCTGGTTCTCTGCTGACCTTAAATCACTGCTTGCCAGAGATAAACTCTGGAAAAGGGCAAGAAAGACCAAGGATCCAAATGACTGGCTTCAATTCAGAAAAGCCAGAAACTCCTGCACAAAACAAGTGAGAAATGCCAAGGCTGCCATCTACACAGCTGAATTGGATGCCTCCTACCACAACCCTTCCAGATTCTGGGACACCATAAAGGGGATCCTAGGTCAAGTTTCTACCCCTGTCTTACCACCCAAAGTGCACCTAAATAGTGTGAAATCACTGACAAGCAAGAAATCTTGAATGCCTTCAACAATCATTTCACTACAGCTGGCCTAGCTTTCGATTCCTCACCTGCAAATCTAATGAGGTCATCATGAAACTTCCAATCTACTGAGGGACAAAGGCTGCTTCACATTCTCCTTTAAGCCAATACTCTTAAAAGTAGAGGACCTACTATTCCAATTAGATACAACTAAAGCGCAGGTGCAGACTCTCTGGATCCCTACTTTCAAAAGTAGCATTGCTGCATTAGCTGCCCCCTAACTCACCTTTTCAATTTGTCCCTAGCCACTGGTTCTATTCCTCAATACGGAAGACAGCTCAAGTGTTTCCCCTATTTAAGGCAGGTGATCCCATAGACCTCAACAATTATAGGCCCATATCCATCTTACTAGTACTGTCCAAAATGCTTGAAAAGTTAGTGAACATCCAGTTAAGTGCCTACCTTGATACCAATAATCTCCTTAACCCAGCTCAATCTGGGTTTAGATCCATGCACAGCACCATCTCTGCTTTAGCAAAAGTTACAAATGACTGGCAGACTGACTTAGACAAAAAGAGTAACATCTGTGCTGTGTTTCTGGATCTAAGCAAAGCCTTTGACACTGTGGACCATGAACTACTAATCTCCTCTCTGAATTCCATAGGCCTTGACTCACTCTCTCTTAAATGGTTCAGATGCTATCTCTCCGGAAGAATACAACAGGTAAAAAATGAAGGTGACCTATCTACCTCTAAACCACTCTAAGAGGTGTACCACAAGGTTCCATCTTGGGCCCCATCCTCTTTGCCATTTACATCAACAATATTGACTCCAATCTCTCACAATCTAATATTCACCTCTTTGCAGATGATACTGTCCTACATGTCAGTAATCCTTCACCATCAAAAGCCTGTGAACTTTTACAATCTGAGTTCTCCCTCCTGCAGAACAAATTACTAGAAAAGAAACTACTATTAAATGCCAAGAAAATGAAAGCTATGTTCTTTGCCACCAAGAGCTTCTCTTCCACTGTCCCATCAGTCACCCTCCCCCAACTATCTACCATCCTTGGTGAAAATCTGGAATATGTGGACAAATTCAAATATCTTGGAGTCTGGATTGACAATAAACTTGACTATACTAGCCACATTGAAGAGCTCCTGAAAAAGCTTAGACAGAGACTTGGCCTATTTTATAGGATCAAACACTACCTGACCAGAGACTCAAACAAAGATTAATCCTGGCATCATTCCTATCCCTCATTGATTACGCTGACTTCCTTTATGGTCACTGTTCCTCTCCCATTTAAATAAATTGGACACCTTGTATCATAGAGCTCTTAGATTCATTACAGACTTCCCTTCAGCACCCATCATTGCTCTCTCTACAATGCAGTCAGTTGGACATCCCTACACCATAGAAGAAACAAAAATGCTGCTGTCTGGATCTACAAAGCTCTGACAAACAAACTCCCATCCTACATTTCAGATTGCTTCAACCAGATCATATCCAGGCCTTACGCCCTAAGGATCAATAAACTCATCATGCTGAAGATTCCTATTACCTGCACCCAGTATGGAAGGGCTGCAATCAGCTATTCCCTAGCACTTATCTGGAATTCTCTTCAAAAGACCTTGAAATTGGATACCCTCATTCCATTAACATCCTTCAAAAAGCTGTACACTAGTCTCTTCCCAGAATCATGCAATTGCTTCCATAAGGCCTAGTCCTCTCACAACCCCTCTTTTCCCCTACCCCTTTTTTGCACTGCCCCTATTTTGTTCTCTAGTTTTCTCCAACCTCCCATTATAAAAATGATCCCCCAAAGTCCCATCACCCTAGCTTTATCCCTCCAGTACTGTTTGTTTCTTTCATTTTTAGTATAACCAAGATCCAATGTCACATTGCCTTGTACATATGTAAATATTTGTATACCTGTTTCATTTATAAATCTTTGTATTTGTATTCAATCAGTACCTTGTTTTTTGTGTAAAACTGTAACCTTATATTGTTAAGACCAATCAGGTCCATCTTGTAAATGAGCTTTGCTCAATGATGTTCGCCTGAATAAATAAAGATTTTGATTGATTGATTGATTGAAGTTGCTTGAGCATTGCTTGTTGCAGTTCCTTTACAACTGTTGCTAGGTGGTCAGTTACAAAACATTTTTTTCTACAACATTTTTGTTGTCTACCTTGATTAATATTTTCCAAACTTAAATTAAACATTTTCTCTTATAAAATGTTGGTACCCATTTAGCTAGTTTTAGTGGTCACAGCTCCCCCTAGCTGTAGAAACAAATCTAACTGTTGGGGAAGTGTGACCACAGTGCAGTGTTTGAATTTAGTTCTAAGTACAAGATTCCAAAATTAGCATGAGTTCTATCTCTGGGGCAACTCAGTTCGGTAGACTGATTGCTACTGGAAAGCTTACTGATGAATCCCTTAAGAATAAGCATTACTGCAGTGAGTAATTTTTCATCTCCACAGTTGGAATACTTCTTGTTCAAGCTGCATTCAAACCTACACACAATATTCAGCTGGAACTAATTTGGATTGACTGCCTACAACACAGAATTAGAAGTTCTGCAAACCTACTCCAAACCTTGTCACTGACAACAGTAACCGCATCACTCAGAGTGAAGGTAACACTCATGTTTAGAAAATGTAGAAAATGAGGATGCATGACTACAAGAGGTGCTTCAAGCTGTGCTTGTTGGCACCTAAAAATCAGTCGCCCGCCCTGGTGTAAACTGTTCTCTGATATATCAGTGCTTTTCTGTATACACTCAACACCATAGACAATGGCAGAGTCTATCTTACTGACTGATGAAATTTATTTATTTGCTTTTGTTTACCAGGTAAGCACACTAGACAACCAAGTGCCTATTTTCAGGTGCAACCCGGGCGGTTACAAGGTACGTTCATGAACATCAGGCAAAACAAGTACAGGGTAAATTTAAGAGCATCAAGCAACAAGGTCAATACAAGAACAACAGGGGTTTACATTGCAAGCAGAAGGTAGATAACCGCATGGTTCATGCATGGAAGGCAGTAATCATCATACCGGGGCAACAACGCTCTACAGGATGAGGGAAGCAGATAGATAGAGTAGTAACAATTGGGGATTGGGGAGACCAAGAGCCCAAAATGGAGACAGAACAGTAACATGTACACATTTTATGAGCAGTTGGGCCCAGCACAATCAATACTTCTAGATAGCTGCGAGCTCGCTAGTGGATAAGGTGCAGAGACCCACCACCTTAGACAGATGAGTTAGGTAACGACTCAGCCAGTCAGAGTGGCATGGGTCGAAGGGAGTTCGTCATGTGCAGAGGCAGGTAGAGGCCAATTTGAGAAAGCCCCAGTGGGAGGCTTTAAAGCAGGGATGGGAGGAGGAGGAGGAGGCGAGTACTTGATGGAAGGGAGTTCCACAACCTGGGCAAGTATGCAGTGAAAGCCTGGTCACCCATTTGGGTGCGAGTTTTGGAACCAGGAGGACATGAGAATCACTGGATGTTAAGTGGTAGGAGGGAGTAGTGGGTAAGATGGATTCAGCGAGGGTTGAAGGGGTGGCAGATCTGACAACATTGTCAACGAAGTTGCCTACGACAAAGGAGCGGTGCTTTCCGGTGGGAGCCACTCAAGCCGGGAGTAAAGCTCACAGTGGTGGGTGAGGTGAGGAGCTGAGAGTACAAAGTGACATACACTGTTGTACGCTATGTTCCATTTTGTGAGACTAGTTTTTGTGACGTGGGCAAAGGTGACAAGTCCATAGCAGAGCATGGGTAGGAGGACCCCCTTGACTAAGGTGAGACGGGCAGCTGAGGTGAGACAGCTTTTCGCTCTGTATGCAAGGCCCAACTTTCAGTTTGAGGCCTTACATGTGTTGCGAAATATTGGCCAGTATGGTGCGGTTTCATTCTGCTTTTGAAAAAATGCCAGAGAATGCTTAATTTCCACCTAGAGAGCCACTAACTATGGGCATAAGAGACCTTGATTTAAAGTCTTATCTGACAGATTGCACCTCCGACAATACAGCACTCCTTCTTGTACTGTAGTACACTGCATTGTCACCACTGAGTACGATTCTAATGTGACTTTGACATTTTGAAGAAATATAATTACAAATATAAACATCAAAAGCTTGGAGCCCTCACAATGGAACCAAGCAGCGTGCTTCAATTCTTATGAGGAGTTTATAGTTTGAAGTACATACTGTCTGTGGTGTGAGAATAACAAGTTTACCACAGAACTGCAGCCTTGTCTGTGTAGTGCCCCTAAGTTGGGGGCACAACAGAAAGAAAAATGGAAAGGTGCCCAGCCTTTTAAGGTGCCCTATTACAGTATGGAGATACCCCAGAAATGCCCAAGTGTCCATGTTTTAGGTACATCCAGCACAAGCACATTTTAAAATTAATGTAAATACCTGAACTGCCAAGCAAATATTGCTGTGCCAGCACTGTGCCCAGGGTAGAATGTTATGCTGAGCTGCACATGCTCAGCATTCTAGTGCCAAGAATCAGAATGCAGAGTGTTGCTCTTTAAAAATGTATCAGTTGTAAGAAAAGAATCATGGTGACTGTGGAGGAGAGAACACACAGAAAGTGAGGAGGGATGAGAAGAGCTTGCCAGGAGGGCTGAAGCTATGCACACTGCATTTGCACATAATAAAATATGACATTTCTTTATATCTTTCTGATTGGACCTGGATTTTTCTAGTCACAGGCACAGAGTGTTGGGTTTCTGGACTGTATGGGCTTAAGCTATCCCTGAGGGCTTTCTTGTGTACCCCTCTGCCTCCAGTCACTGAAGACTGCCTACCTACTGTGTCGCTTGGTCTGTGGTGTCGTCAGACACCGGGAAAGTCATCCCACTCTCCATCGAGAGGGCTTGGTGCCCATTTTTTTATTTTATTTTAAAAAGTTCCATACTGGTCCCCTGGAGGCGATGTGAGCAGTGCTGCATTGTCCTCACACCAGTTTGAGGCCTCGCAAGATCCCCAATCAACCGCTCAACTGCCCAAATCCCTCCCTCTTCCAGAAGTTCCTCCCACTTCCTGAATCAGCTTCCCTGCATCCTTGTCTGGGGCAGTGAGTCGGCGGCAGCATGACAGTAAAAGTGCTGACAGCCAGAAGAGAAACAAAAGTGTGATATTTATTTATTTAGTTTAGCACCAGGCGCAAAGAGCTAGAAAGCGGCTCAGAGCCACGGGGCAAAGTCACGGAGGGCCTAATTTAAATAACTGAATATTCAGTAGATGCGGCGACACCAAGGGGAGGGTTCAGCATTAAGATCACAGAGAGGGCTTATAAAAATTAATTAAAGGGGCGGGAGACCCCTAATTAGAGAGAGGACCAATGTGTTAAAGGAGCAAGACAGGCTCAAATGTTTGTTTAAAGAGGCAAGGGAAGCACAGCACTCACAGGGCGAGTTAGGCCCACTGTTATTTCAAAGGGCAAGTTAAGCCCATTGCTACTTAAAGGAGCAAGTTAGGCCCACTGCTACTTAAAAGGGAAAATCAGGCCCACTGATACCGACCAGGGTAAGACAGGCCCACTGCTACTTAAAGGGGTGAGTTAGGCCCACTGCTAGCCATTAGACCCCAGGTGTTATAGGGGCCCAGCAAAATTAGCGACCCCAGATGTTGAGGGAGTCTAGCTAGCCACACAGGCCCACAGTAACAGGAGAACCTGATCTAGTTAGAGGGACCCACTGGTAGTTAGGTTCACTGAAGCTGGGGTTCACCCTGAATAGTAAAGTGCCTGTTTATTTACTGTGGTCTAGACATTTAAACTGTGTAATCAACCACTACAATAAGAACTGAGACATTCATTGCATTGCTATTATTCCTACGAACAGTAAAAGTGCTAGACTGTCCTTATATTGTTTTGTGCCAGCATTTCAGTGCCAGAAAGTATTGCTTTGTGCCAGCATTTCAGTGTCAGAAAGTATTCGAATCAGTCTTCAGCAAGTTTCCCGAGTCACTCCACCAATGTGTATCCAGATCAATCTTCATCAATTCTTTAGAAATCATCTCCCAGTGCATCTCCGAAGCAGCCAACAGCAACTTTCTGAAGAACTGTGCTGCAGTCATCTCAGTTGCAACATCTTTATTATTTTCCTCTCTCCAGGTCTCAGAGTATGGCCCGGCCCAGTACAAAGTGTGCCGTCTGTTTTCTTGTTTTGTCATTCTTACCGAAGTGCCATCCAGATCTTCTGTTTCAGTACCCTGCATTATCATCCTGTTTCTTATTTTACGTTAGTCCTTGGCTCGTCCAGCCTTGATGCCCAGAACCCTGTTGTTCTCTCATGTTCCACAGACTTCCTTCTCCCAGCGTCTTCTATGTTTTCCGCCAGTCCAGAAGGGGGCGGTGGCTGGGTGTTCTCTATCTTCTTCATTTTCCGGCACTCTAGAAGTGAGCTGTGGCTGAGTGTTCTGCATCTTCTTCATCTCCTGACAGTCCAGAAGTGGGCTGTGGCAGGGTGTTCTATATCTTCTTCATCTCCTGGCAGTCCAGAAGCGGGCTGTGGCCGGTTGTTCGGCATCTTCTCCTTCTCCTGGCAGTCCAGAAGTGGGCTATGGTCGGTTGTTCAGTATTTTCTTCTTCTCCCAGCAGTCCAGAAGCAGTCTGTGGCTGGGTCTGTTGTGTTTCAATTCTGTTGGCCCTTAGTGGGTTCTGAGCTGAGGAAATCTTTGTGTTGTTCTGAAATTCCGGCAACCCTACAGAGGTGGGATGTGACCAAGAACTCATGGCCTTTTCAAAATACTCTCTGCATTCCCTTAGTTTTTAACTCATTCTAACCAGTCAGCCAAGTTGTTCCCCTTGTGTTTTCATATCCTGCAACCCATTTACCTTCTTAATGACAGAGACAGCACAACCATGCACAACCTGCCTTTTATGATATATGCAGAGTTTTGTAGTGACATGTTATAGAGTTTCCTAGAGTGTGGTACTCCAGGTAATAGGCCCTAGGTAGAGGTGCACCTCAGGGTAGTATTAGGGATTGCATAGTGATTCACTGATCTTAGAGAATAGAACGCTCTTAAAGCAGAGCTGTTACAGTCGATTACTGAAAGTGTGCATAGAGTCAACCTCATACAGGGTATAGCAGATAAAACACTGTTAAAGCAGAGCTGTTACAGTCATTTGGTTTAGAGTTCTCCTCATACAGGAGATTAGGGATAAGAGTTTCCCTGTGACCATGTTTCCTTTCCTCGTTTGGTTGAGTAAAAGCCTGTTAGGCATTTATAATCTATTTCTGACTCCCGCCTCTCTTTGTCAGGTGCCAGCATCCACCTCCTTGGTACCTGTGTTCGTAATTTGTGTGCAAGTTGCTGGTGTCATCACAACACATTTGCTTTATTCACCCTTTTATATTTCTGTGGAGACCCAGCACACATTAACATCTATTTGACCATCATCGGGGCACCACATCTGTGTTCCCTCCCCATAACCTGGCCTTAGACATGCAGGTAGGGTTCTGCCCATGGGGGTGGGAGCTTAGCTCTGGAACCACTCCTGGGGGAGAAACCTCTGGGGCTATCCACGTAGTAGAAGACATCTGGATAGGACAGAGAAGGAGCAGTTAAAATGAGCTGAAGTCAACAGCTCCCCCTCACTTCTGCCTCCCTCTCTCCCAGCTGAAGATTTTCCACTCTAGCCAGAGTTACTTCAGCCAGAATTAAATATCCAACAGTCAGTTCTGGCTATTTCTGGTAAGTTTTCACTTCCAGTAGACTTGTGGGGGTCCCATAGAACATTCTTACAAATTGTTGATTTAATTAGTGTTGTTGTGGTTGCCATGATCAGCCTGTTACAGGGTTTTCTGGCTGATTGACTCCCCATCCCCATTAGCTAGCCTTTGTTCTTAGCGCAAACTGTTTTTTTGTCTTGCCATGTGCTTCTTGCTCCATTCTTGCAAAGTCTCTGCAGGTTTTTTTAGTTAGAAAGAAACATAGAAGCTATGCTTGGGAACATTTTGTGCATGATTTGGTATTAGAAGACTAAGCTGGAAATATAGGACTTGTAACTGGCAAAATGTTGCTTTTTCCTTTGTTTAGAGGTTTATGCTTTATATGGGATCTGCAGCCGGTAAAGTGTTGCATTTGGTTCAGTTCTTAACTCTGTGCAGTTATGTAGAGGGCTAAGTTCTAGGATCCAAAAATGTAGACACAAGACTATTAGGGGTATTTTTGGTGAAGTTTAGAAAATGTTCAGTACTATCTTGCATTTTGGGGAATTTACAAGCTGAACTTGCCTTGTCTGGGGAGGAGATGCTTAAACTACAGGCTATTATCTACTTAATATAGCTGATAGGCCTCAAGTCCCCCTCTTCAGCATGGCCTGTTTCTTTGTTTCTGGAACCATGCAGTAGAAGTCTTCTAGTCTTTGCTGGTGGGGGGAGGGGACAGAAAAACTGAGGTTTTCCACAAAATTCATATAATGTGTTCTTGTAGCCAGTAACTTCCTTTGGGGAGCAACAACATATGCCCTGCAAGCTGGGGGTGCCAGTGTGCTAATTTTGCTGTTAAAATAAATAATAATAAAAAGATGAATAAATACATTTAAAAATAAATAAAAATAGTAAAACAAAAAGGTTGATGAACCAATTTTGCATTAACTGGCAAAGTTTTGTTTAGGATTTTAGCAGTTGTAGCCTGTTGTACATTGTCTATTTGAAGTTATTCCAGACTTTCATACACTGACTGATTTTTACCAAATTATGGACTTGCACAGTCATACCAGCATTGTTGCAAATGCAGTTTAAATCAACAGATCATCATTAAGCAGAATTGATATTGCCCATGGGCATGTAGACCTATTTACAAAAAGACTCTGCCTCTGTGTGGGTGAAGTACGGACAATTCTTACTATTAATAATGAAGCACTGCATAGATCATGTCATTACTTGAAAAACAACTTTAAAATACATCACACTGGTACTGGTTATTAGGTTAGGCAGGAATTTTAATGGCTGATTGTCTGGTAATGCCACTTGTTCTTACAGACATCATTATTCCTCTTGCTATTACAGCTTAGGTGACCTGCTGTGGTATTTTAAATATTATTTACACTGATACAGTTAGGTTTACCAAGTGGCAGGGATGCGCAGGCATCATGCCTTGAGTCAATTGGCATTCTCAGTTTCCGGGTGGCAGCATGCCACCCCAAGGAACCCACCCAGGTTCATTGTGTTAGTTAGTCATAGAGATGAGGGCATGATAACCTTATAAACATTTTTTTTCCTTGCAGTTGTTTCTATAATTGCAGCCTGCAGCAGCATGGACATATCCAGCAAGCAGAAAAAGGCTTCATCCAGCAATGTGGCAGCAGTCACAGTGCTGAAAGAGCAACTGCGGGCCACATATGCTGAGAAAGGCCAAACATGGTTGGACACTTGTTTGGAGGGGACCTCATTACCTAAGGAGAATCTGGTGCTGGAAAAACAGAAGTGGCCAGCAAAGGAGCCAGCAGTCCCCCCAAAAAAAACAAAGTAGCCAAAAACAAAACAAAAAAACCCAAAACGAGGCAGGCAAGACAAACACAGGGGTTAATGTGGTATCTGATGAGGAATTCAGACTGATGGTAACAAAAGTGTTTGGAGGAGACCCCCCCCCCCCAAGAAATTCCCTTCTAGCTTGGCATCAGCCAAAACAAGGGCAAACAGGGCCTCAGGTCAGAAGGAGGCTGTGCCAGATGTGGTGGTGGTAGATGATTCCCAATCCCCCATCACCAGCCCTGCAAGGCTGGATCCTGTAAAGCAGCTCCCTAAAAGCTTCCAGAACACTTATGATCCATCAGAAAACAGTGGCCAGGGATCAAGCTGATTTGGTCAAACATATTTCAAAGGCTTAACTGACACCATACAGTGGACTTTAAAGCTATGGACAAAGCATGCATATGCATTAGTAGAGAGACTCAGCCATTTATGGACTCCATTGAGGGAAATGTGGTTTGGCACCATGATATCGGCACCTCCTGCCAGGAACCTTATGTTAAGGATAGTATGCATATATATGACAATGGTTGGGACTAGAAAAGGCATGTAGATCAGCGAGGGGGTCAGGAAACAAGCTGTAACTCCCCTGCAAATGAGGGTAGTGAACTGAAGAGGGGATGATGGAAATGGAGGGCAGTATATTTGGAGGGCCATGTGAGTGAACGCTTGAATTCTGGGCAACAAGATTGCAGACCTAGAGGCCACCATGACATGGGAGGACCTGGATTTAGTCACCATCACTGAGACCTGGTGCATTGAAGGCCAAGATTGGGATATGGCAGTATCAGGTTTTAATCACATGAGTGCAGTGTGCATATTTATGGAACACACACAAACAGAGGAGAGAAAGAAGTATGTACCTCAGCTGGGACTTGAACCCAGGCCACCTGGAATACTATTCTGGTTGCATTAACCAGCCATGCCACCAAGGCAACTGGAACCTGGACTGTCCTGGAGCACACATTACTCTTTCTCCAATGCACAGCCTGATGCTGCACAAATAATTACTACAGATGGTTAACAGATCCAAACTCATTGAGCTTGCTTGTGGGTGCAGTACCACCAAATGGGGGTGGTCACTTGCCACCCAGCCACATGACCTCCCCACTCCTGGGGTTTGGATACCAACTCAGAGGGGTACATAATTCCCTAGATCCTCACAAGGGCAAGGCCCTTAATTGGAAGGAGTGCAGACAGAGTTCCGCGGTGACTGATGAGATCTACACAAAATGGGCTAAATCAGCCTTACAGGGTATGAAATGTCAAATGCTGACCACATAGAACTTGTGCAAAAAACACATTTATTGCAAGCAGAAAGGTAGAAAAACAATATACCACAATCACCACTGCTGAAGTTCAACCACTTTATTAAACATTTAAAAGTACCGCCACATTCCAACACACTGATGCCAAAAAGGACCCAACTGGTTTTGTGCCTGCTAGCACGACATCAGGGGGAGGTCCCTGGTGGAAAAGATGACCATGGCGATGGAAGGGGCATAAATATTAAGTAAAAAAAAAAACTACCCAATTTAGTAGCAAATTGAGATCTTCTTATTGTGGTGAAGCCCCCTTGTCAAAAACAGCAGTCAGCTATGGAGGATGTCATCCTATCCCATTCTGAGCAGTCAGACTTGGAGCTGTGTCAGGCTTCAAATGTGCTTCAGGGCTGCGATGCAGCTGCCTTGCCAAAAAGGAAACAAACTCCTAAAAAGATATAATTAGAGACAATATACAGGGAGATTCAAGCCTTCAGAGCAGATGTGAAGGATTTTCTCCAAGACATCAAGGAGTTTAAAAAAGACATGATGACCCTTGAACAAGTCATAGCCGTGGTGGAGCAGCAGGTCTCAGCCACAATCATTAGAACTGATTCCATCAAACACGCCATCATAGAGATCCAAGTGACTTGTGTGTAAATGGCAGCTTAGCAGGAAGATTCAGAAAACCAGGTTCACCAGAAAAACATACGGATCTATGGCATCCCTGAAAACTCTAAGGGAACTAACCTGCAAGAATTCTTAGCTTTCTCAGAACTGCACTGGGGCTTCCTGCTGACTTCCCACTTGATACAGGGTGGATCCATGGCACTCTCAGCCCTCAACCAGCCTCAACAGATGCCCACCCCATTCTGTAATCAGAAGGTTTCTCAATTATGCAGTCAATGAGCAAATCCTTCAGAAAGTATGACAACAAAAAATACATTTTCCGGCCAAATATGGGTGTTTTTTGATTAAGGATTACACAGCCACAACTACAAAAATGTGTAGAGATCATGAAACAGCCTTGTAAAACTGTTCCCCAAAGAGAATAGGGATAGCTAGTAGTTTTAGTGTATTTAATAAAATAAGTTGTCAAGGGCTTAGGTTCGAGTCCCAGTGTAGGTAAGAGCTGCCAGCTAGGTATGTTTTTTTTCCTTAAGGAAACTCATTACATAATTTGTCATTATAAAGGAGTGTTTGCAACAGAAAACACATGCTGGGTTTCCCCCTGGTGCACATGTGCCAGTCACCTCTGTACCCTCTCTAGTAGCCGATGCCATGGCTTACAGTCAGGTGCCTCACTGTCACTCCAACTTGCTGGTAAGTTTTTTTTGTAAACTAACAAAAGTCTCCGGCTTGAAAATTCTGAAACGCAGCTAATTTATATTAAAAAATGGCAAAAAATGGAAACTTCATCTCCAGCGTGTCCAACCACGAAGAAGGAAAAAACACGATTGGACCACAGCTAAACTGAAACTCTTTATTTTATATAATTGCTGAGGTGAAAAAATGAGAGCCAGCAATTATATAAATTAAAATATGGACAAACAGCATTGGTAGGGAATAGTATTTCCAATTAGAGGTCAGCACAGATAACAAAAAGGACATAAAATCTTGAAGGCAGTCCTTTTTATTTAGGCAAATCAGTGAATAAAACTTTTCCCATAAAATCAGGATTTTACAGCTCACCACATTTGCAGCTCAGATGAATAGTAGGCAAACAGACCTTTTAGCAATAAGTCGGTATTCCCAAGTTGCTTCAGCATTGTCCCCGTCCTGTGGTGCAGTAATTTTAGCAATTTAAACCGAGTAGTCAGACCGACTAAGTCTCGACAGATTGTGGATTAAACGCTCTCACTATTAGGACAATAAAAGGAACATTGTATACAATTTTACGCCATAGGCGCTGGTTTATTTAAACGCTAAAAAAGCTGAAAAAAGTAATTAAACGAAAATTCGAACTAACTGCCACGTGGTTAAAAGCCAAACCTTCAAACTACAATTGCTGATCATGCTGTGCTTATGTATTGACCAATCGGGTCATCTTCAGAAGCAACTTGGGACTACCGTCTTATTGCTAAAAGGTCTGTTTGCCTACTATTCATCTGAGCTGCAAATGTGGTGAGCTGTAAAATCCTGATTTTATGGGAAAAGTTTTATTCACTGATTTGCCTAAATAAAAAGGACTGTCTTCAAGATTTTATATCCATAGAAACATAGACTTTGACGGCAGATAAGGACCACTTGGCCCACCTAGTCTGCCCATTTTCCTACCTAGAGGATAAGCTGCAGATCCTATTTAACCAATAGCCTATTTCTTCCTACCCCCCACAAAAATTGCCTTATGTCTGTCCCATGCATTCTTGAATTCTCCCACAGTTTTAGACCCCACAACCTCCTCAGGAAGGCTGTTCCATGTGTCCACCACCCTCTCTGTGAAAAATACTTCCTCACATTGCCCCTGAGCCGTCCCCCCTCTATCTTCAGATTGTGTCCCCTTGTTCTTGCACATCTCTTTTTCTGAAAGATGCTACCCTCTTGGACTTTGTTGATTCCACTGAGGGACTTAAACGTTTCTATCATGTCCCCCCTCTCCCTTCTTTCCTCAAGGGTATACATATTAAGCTCCTTTAGTCTCTCCTCGTATGGCTTCTCTTGCAGACCCTGCACCATTTTAGTTGCCCTACTCTGAACTGCCTCCATTCTGTCTATGTCCTTGCAGAGATGGGGTCTCCAGAACTGGATACAGTACTCCAGATGGGGTCTCACCAACTGTCTGTACAGGGGGGATAATAACTTCCTATTTTCTACTGGTGATACCTCTCCCTATACATCCCAGTATTCCCCCAGCTCTCCCTACCACCTTCTCACATTGCTTGCCAACCTTAAGGTCATCTGTTATGATTACCCCCAGGGCCCTTTCCATTTTTGTCATTGTTACTACCTCCACCCCCATTGTGTAATTTTCCCCTGGATTTTTGTTTCCCAGGTGCATTACTTTGCACTTCTTTGCATTGAATCCAAGCTGCCATACTTCTGACCATTCCTCCAACCTTGCTAAGTCCCTTCTCATCCTTTCCATGCCTCCTTGTGTATCAACCCTGTTTCAGATCTTTGTGTCATCTGCAAATAGGCATACTTTTCCTTTCAGTCCCTCTGCAATGTCACTTATAAAGACATTAAAAAGGACAGGACCCAGTACTCAACCCTGCGGTACCCCACTAGTAACCCCCCTTTCTTCAGAGTGGACTCCATTTACAATTACCTTCTGTGTCCTGTTGTTCAGCCAATGTTTTACCCAGGCTACCACCCTGGGACCAACTCCCAGGCTGGTTAATTTGATTACTAATCTTTTGTGTGGGACTGTGTCAAATGCCTTGCTAAAGTCTAGGTAGGCCATGCCCACAGCCCCTCCCTGGTCTACTACTTTGGTCACCCAGTCAAAGAAATCAATTAGATTCGTCTGACTTGACCTTCCCGCTGTGAACCCATGCTGCCTTGGGTCCTGTGCCCCACTGGCATCTAGGTACTCAACAATTCTTTCCTTCAGAAGTGATTCCATCATTTTCCCTACCACAGAGGTCAAACTGACAGGTCTATAGTTTCCTGCCTCTGTCTTGGTCCCACTTTGTGAGGGAATCACATCCACCTTCTTCCAGTCCTTGGGTACCCACCATCCTCCATGATTTGTTAAAAGGGTAGTCAGTGGTGTCACTAGTTATCTGCTAATTCTTTTAGAATTCTGGGGTGAATTCCATCTGGCCCCATTGCTTTGTCCACCTTCAGTTTTAGGAGTTCTTTAAGACCCTTTCTTCAGTGAAAGGACTGGGATCGACCCCCTCTCCAGAGTGCTTCTGTTAATTGGATTTGGCACCTCCCACTTCCTCTTTTGTGAATACTGAACAGAAGTATTCATTCAGTATCCCTGCTTTTTCACTGTCGTTCTCTGGCAACCCACCATCCATTCTATTCAGCCTCATTATTCCTCCCTTTGTCTTTCGACGCTCCCTGATATACCTATAAAAGGTTTTATCCCCCTTCTTGACTGAATTAGCTATCTTTTCCTCAGTTTGTGCCTTTGCTATTCTGACTACCCTCCCTGCTTCCTTCTGCCTTAATTGGTACAGTTCTCTGTCCTGCTCCTGTGTTTTCTTATACTTCCTAAATGCTATCATTTTCTCCCTATCCTTTTGTTATCTGTGCTGTCTTCCAATTAAGAATACTATTCCCTACCAATGCTGTTTGTACTTATTGTTCTAACTACCGAGGTAAATTAAGTGCGCACCCTTGAGCTAATTTTAGCTTTAATGAGCTCCCCTTCTGTTCTGCAGTGGAGCGGAACTGTGTTTTTTAAATTAAAATATGCGTTGGTGAGTGCAAACTCAAGGTTTGCACACACTCTCGGTGTTAGATATTTTAATAAACTCCTTGAGCTTCGCTCTCGGGCTTTATGTAGCATCTAACACCTTGGGGGTGCATAAATTTCTTGTTACACACACCACCCAATACTATATTCTACATGTAATCAACTGTTTCAAATAGATAAACTATCAGAAATCAGCTTGGGCACATTAATAATTGAGATAGTACAATGCAGCACGGGGAGGGGGGGAAGCTGGAAAGGACTTCTGGTCCTGGCTTTCCTCACACACAAGCACTTTTGTCCATTTTTATATGATTGGCAAAGTTTTGTAAGCAAAATATTGTGTTTATGCTTAAAAATGGTAATTGGAGCCGTTTGTGGCCAGTGGGCTACTAAATGATCATTCTGGCTATTGTAAAATGCCCTGGCAGCCCATTGATTGATTTGGTCTGCCTGGGTTGCCTGATGATGTTTAAAATGTTTTATTATATTAAAACATTGCTCCTGAGATAAATAAAACTGATCTGTGGTTGTTAAATAAAAGAAAGTGCAGAGTGGCAGCTGCAGGCGCCCAGCAGGCCAATAGTAAAGAGGAAAGGGAGCGTGAGAGACCGAGAGTCAGTCCCACAGTCAAGCGCTCCACACTCAGATTAAGGAATCCCCAGGTCACCTTGAGGGTGGCCACTCCTCCACTCAGACACCAGTCAGACGTAAGGCTTCAACAGGTGCATCATGCAACCAGAAATTTTGAAGGGGCTCAAAATTCACATTTCTGTAGGGGGTTCTGGGGGCATGCTCCCCAAGGAACATTTTCAAAAACTGAGGTCAAATGGTGCACTTTCGTGACGTTTAACAGGTCAGAAAACTGTTCCCCAACGTGCTAAATTCCTTTTTTTTATCTTTTGTCAGCCACCTACCTCAAGATGATTACCCCAAACTGCTATAATTGTGAAACAAGCAATGTAAAATGGCTGAGTTGCTACCACCGTAGTAAGTTATTCCTAGTGTTGTCAGCAGGGGGGTACTTGTGTGTCACGTAGCTGTTATCCTCCCCGATCCCAGCCCAGCTGCCCTGCATCCTAGTAATTCACTTCTAAACCTGTATATCCAAAAGATCACCAAGCATGGCTTGCAGACGTGCTGCTTCTCCATCATGCTAGCAGCTTATGTTAAAATGCCAGTTGCAGTCACTGTTTAAACTGTTGTCCATGTACAATACAATCTGATTCTGAATATCATCTGTCTGCCTGCCTTTCTGTGCAGTATCTGTCAGAGATGACTAAACCATTAACCACAAAAGACTATATGGTTCTGGTTTGATGAACCACAAAAAGTTCTGATTACTATTTAAAATTAATTTCCAGAACTTTCTACTGTTATTCACGTAATGCACTCCAGAACCATTTTTAAGTTAAAACGAGGTGCTGCATCATCGTGTGTGAGTGAAAAAGAAAACAAAAAGGAAATAATAAATGTACACTGAAACTGTAAAACACAAGTGTGAAAGCAACATGCCCATATATAGGATAGGTCCTATCCAGGAAGGAATTATCTAAAAAGACAATAGCAAAGTTACTGGACTTTGGAGAGGTAAGGGGAAATAAGGGCTAGCTATATATATGAATATACATACAGAAGATACAATGAAGCCATCAGAGGCCTAATGATCTATCAAGTCTGCTCAAGTGTGCAGCTCTCAGTGCTGTACTGATGCTGCCCCCACTCACCCCACCTCCTCCACCAACTAATCCCACTGTTTTACCCTTTCCCATTTTGATTTTGCCCTTACATTTATCTCACCCCACTTAAATCCCCCTACTGATGGCCTCAAAACCAGTTCCTCTGACAGAGCATTCCATGCTGTCACCACCCTCTCAGTGAAAAAGTGCCTCCTCATTTCCCTTCTGAACTTCCCCCCTCCAACATTAGACTATGCCCTCTTGTAATTCATTCCTTTCTAATTTTAAACAGACCCTCATGACTTACCCTATTAATGACTTTCAGATATTTAAATGTCTCCGTCATATCCCCCTGTCTTCAAGAGTGTACAAATTGAGCATCTGTAGCCTCTCCTCATAAGGCTTGTCCCTCATCCCACTCAACATCTTGGTTGCTCTCCTCTGTATCCCTTCCAATAGTCTGATGTGTTTTTTCAAGTATGGATGCCAGAACTCCACACAGTACTCCAAGTGACTATTTATTATGAGACTATTATGTGACTCTAAGATGATGTCAAGTATCTCCTATCTCTGTTTTCTATTTTCAGCGAGCATTTATCTTTCCAGTCAAATTTCCCCAACAGGCTACCAGCAGGAGACAGTCACGATGAACCAGTTATACCTCTACAGTCCATCTTGGCCTAGGAGGAAACAGAAACAGAAATAGAATAGAATAGAATAGAAAGAATGATTATTGAGGACAGCAACAACAACTTCCTTCCTGTGTGTTGGCCACTTCCACTCAAGATGGCTGTCTCCAGTGGTCCAGACTCCAGACCCACTCAGTCAGTCCTCCTCTAGTAGTCTCTCTCACTTATCCTCCTCAGCTTTCATCTGGTCTGCTCTGGATGCTGTAGCCTGCCCTCAGCTGTGCCTACAAGTGCTGCCCCCACCCTACCACTCAGTACACTGCCTCTGCTCACTCTGCTTCTGGCCTGCTGCCTATCACATGCAGTCCACCTTCCCAGCCCCCAGTAGTTTTGAGTGCCCACCAGCAGTCTACCAGGCACTGTCTTGCATTTTTGTGCCACCACTGACTGTCCTGCTGCTGCTCCAGTGCTCCTGGCCTACAACAGGCCTAGTATACAACACAGCTGGACTGACTCCCTCGCTCAGTCTCACGCTCTGACACACAATAGAGTAGGGCAGCTGGCCCCTCAAATACTCCAGGCTCCTCCTCTACTCTTGATACCTGCTCCTCACTCCAGCTCCTGGCTTCAGTAGTTCTAGCCAGTGGCACTCCTCCTCTCACTAATTTTTATTTTAGGCCCAAACAGGTCCCACTCCCTCTTCGCTCCCATGCCGCCCCTGGCCACTGACTCCACGAGACCTGTGTCACAGACTTGTTCTTTTTCTCTGCTGCTTGGCTGGGGTGGTGG
The DNA here is from genome assembly GCA_016271365.2 of Neoceratodus forsteri. NCBI lineage: Eukaryota > Metazoa > Chordata > Ceratodontiformes > Ceratodontidae > Neoceratodus > Neoceratodus forsteri. The sequence goes on from CM057454.1 coordinate 738,254,245, forward strand.
TCGACACAGTTGAGCTGTTGTTGATTTGGTTGGCCTGGCCCCAATCTGACTCACCTCTGGATGCTGCACACCACTGTGCTGCCTGGTCAGGCCTACAGCCCAGGGGGTCACTGGTCATCAATGGATTGAGTCTGAGAGAGTCAAGACAAGACGAGACTCACTTTCCCTCTCTCTCAACTTCAGTATGCACTGTTGACCACACCACTTGTTGTTTTCTCTTCCAGGCCTTCAGAGACTCCCTCCTAGTCAGTTGGTCCCGGCCCACAGACCGCTTTCTCTTGCAGCTCGCCTGGCACAGACAGTCCCTCCCCTTGAGCCTCATCCGCCGTCTGTCTTTCTCTCCTTCTCTTGCCACCCACTTGCTCCTTCCTGCTGCTGCTGTCCTCTGAGTCTTCCCTGAGCTGATTTCTTCACAGACAAATCCTAAAACCCACCACAAAGTTTTTTTAAGCACTCCACTCCTCAACACCAGACTTCATCCTACTCCTTGCTGGCCTCAAACAAACTGTGCTGTAATGATCTCCTCATACAGGGTGCACAACTCCTTGCTCATCCTCCATCTCATTTTCATTGGATGACTTTTCATGCCAAGGAGCCAGGGAAACATTTGGTTGGTGGTTGAGTTTGTCCACCAAAGTTTGATACAACATAGACACAACAATTTAAATAATTTATAAAAAGGAAAAAAAAAAGAAAATTGTGCTGCTGCCACACTGCGAAGTACTATTTCTGGGATGAGTTTGGGGTGAGGAGACTGTCAGGCAAGCAAGTCAGCTGGAGACGGAGTCATCGTCTTTAGATAAATATGACTCCCCTGAATTAGGGTTGCAGTTCAAGGCAACTGCAACTAACTGCAACTGCCTTGAGTTGTGGTCCATGATTCCAAGAGCCAACGGTGGCTCCAGGATGTACCCCCACCTCCAATATATGTTTTCTTTTAAGCCATTGGTGGCGGGGGTGGCCAACCTTGTCACCAGTGACTTCAAAAAAACATATATTGAATTGGACCTTGGGATTTATTGAACATTATATTCATTTTTTTACTACTTTGTGCAATAATATGAGGGGGGGCACATGCCCCCTCAGGCCCTATGGGCATGACGCCACAGGGCTTCAGCCTACAAGTGAAACCTGCTGTGCGAAGCTACAAGAGGGAGATGCACTGTGCGCTCCTCTCGAGGCAGGATCAATCAGATATTGTTTCCCTCATTTTAGATGTACAGGTGACAAGTGCCAGGGAAAATGGTTGCAGGGACTTGCTCACAAATAAAATAAATATAAAAGAAAGAGCACAGTCTGACAGGGACTCGTGGAAGTCCCATGCTAGCTAACAAGGCAAGCATTTTGTGGAGATCTCAGAGAGGAGCCATTTTGTAATGCAGAGGGTGCAAGTTGATGCCCAAAAATCCACAGCTTCACACTTATCAAATACATGAAAAAAATACATTTAATGAATAACATAAAGCCATAAAGGGAGCTAGGGGAGTCCTGGGGAGATAACGGAAATACACAGATTTTATACACATGTGCACAAGTAAAAACAGAGCAGTTTAAAACTGAGCTCTGTATCAGAAAGCTGCATAGAGTTATAAAAACTCTTGCTTTACATGTATACTTTCTAGATTGTGCTGCCAAGCCTTTTTTAGTCAGAATTGCACCAAACTTGGCAGAGTGATTGATTTAAGAGTCCTGCACCACATAAAAATAATTTCAAGTGATAGAAATGCAAAATAAGAGAGTCACTACCTCAGAAAGGGAGAGTGGTCCTTATGAATGTAAATCCATGCAGTCAGTTACACAGAAGGTGGAGCTAAGTGTGGGAAAAATAAATATTCCGTTCCTAAGTGAAAAACAACCTGCTATTGACAGTATAATTAAAGGAGAAACAACTGATTATAAAAAGAGAAGGGGAAAATGCTCAGAAGTGATTATATTCAATTTAATGTTAAAAGATTGTTAGTCTTAGCAACTTTGCTTTCCTGAGGGTCATTTAACACAGACAAAATTCAGCAGAGCGCTTAGGACAGCTTTCTAGCCATTACAATGAAAACATGCTATAATTTAGAAAGTGCTTATTTTGTGTGATAAAGAAATACATTTTAGTATGAGACTCAGAGTTATAAAAAAAGAGAAGCCTTAGAATGTTGAGAGAGGCAGTTGAATTTCAAAACTGAATATTCCATTGAGGCTTATGCTGCTGCAGAAAAGATTTTCATTGGTGCTGAGCCTCTGGACTGTGCTGACTCAGTGACCACAAATTAGCATATGCAAATGAGTCTTGGTTATAAAAGTAGCTGCACGGTCAGTGTGCAGGGAGTCTAAGCAGGGAGAGTGACTGAGAAGGAAGGTGCCCATGCCAGTGGGTGTCCTGTCTGAAGAGGCCTGATGCAGTGATACAGCCTGATTGTGACAGCCTTTATTTAACTACAGTATAGGATTAGGGGATCACCTGAATCCCAGTGTAGTGTCAGATAAGCTAGTAATAATAATAATAAAATGTATTTGTAAAGCGCAATTCAGCACGTATCAAAGCGCTGTACAGAATTACAAGACATAAATAGGGCAATAAAATATCAACAATAAATCAATAGAATAAAATTACAAATTCAGATATTCTAATCACTGAAAGCACGGTTAAATAAATACGTTTTTAAGGCCATCTTGAAGCTCTCCAGGGTCAGGTACTCTCTAATCCGTCGAGGTAGAGAATTCTACGGGGTTGGAGCTGCATAACTAAAGGCTCTCGCACCAGATGTCTTCAATTGAACCCTGGAAACCTCTAGCAATCCCTCATCAGCTAAGCAGAGGGGTCAGAGGGGACAGTAAGGAACCAGGAGCTCTTGCAGGTAGCCAGGACCCTGACCATGTAGGGTCTTATAGGTCAGTAAACTGACCTTGAAGGTGATCCACCACTGAACAGGCAGCCAGTGCAGTTCACGTAGCCTGCTACTTCAAGTGCCTGATCATCCTGTATGTCAAGTTTTCCTAACAGAAGAAGAAAAGCTGCAACCTGAAGAAAACCTTGCTTCTCTTGATGACATCAGAGAAACTGCCGACTCAAGAGGGCCCCCCCATCAACAACAATAACAACCTTCAATCATTCTTCAGCAACTTCAACAACAGAATTTCTTCAGAAAACCCCAGGGAGTGTGGTACTGTACAAAAACTTTATTGATACAGTTTGTGGCATATTTTAAAAGTCAAAGTGACATTGATTTACAGAGAATTTAGCTCATCCTTCTGAATTTAAAGATACTATTGTTATTTGAAGAACTGAGTAGTGCAAGAACTGAGGGGGATAATGTCACAACTTTTAATGTTGCAGTATCCAATATGTTTATGCCACTGTCATTCCAGAATGTTTGTTTTACAGTAATTAATGTGTAGAAATGTCTAATGATTTTAACTGATTTAAAGTATAGTAAGAAATACTGTATAGTAATTGTGTAAGTGGATACCAGTGTGGGTATCTGGCAGAAGGGGTCAGTGGGCTGACTGAGGTAGGATAAGGTATAGCAGTCACTGTATGCCCTTAAGGCAAGTGAATCGTATGGCATTGGGGTCTGAAGTAAGGCCTAGTCCTGGGTAACTGTGAACAGGGGATACCAGGGAGGGTATCTTGTAGAAAGGGTCAGTGGACTGACTGCTCAGAGGTAGAGGCCCAGCTGTCACTGCATTCCTTATATCTAAAGTGTGAATAAGCTCAGGGATCAAGACCAAGGAAGGCGCTTATCCTGAGACCTGTGTTTTATCTGGAGGGCTGGTGGGTGGTGAGTGCCTGCAGTCTCCAGGGGTAAAGTGAATATCTGGAGGGCTGATGGGTGGTGAGTGCCTTTAGTCTCCAGGGGTAATGTGAACATCTGGAGGTCTGGAGGCTTGTGAGTGCCTGCAGTGTCTAGGGTAAAGTGAATATCTGGAGGGCTGGTGGATGGTGAGTGCCTTCAGTCGTAATGTGAACATCTGGAGGTCTGGAGGCAGGTGAGTGCCTGCAGACTCCAGGGGTAAAGTGAATATCTGGAGGGCTGATGGGTGGTGAGCGCCTGCAGTCTCCAGGGGTAAAGTGAATATCTGAAGGGCTGGTGGGTGGTAAGTGCCTGCAGTCTGCAGGGGCAAAGTGAATATCTGGAAGGCTGGTGGCTGGTGAGCGCCTGCAGTCTCCAGGGGTAAAGTGAATATCTGGAGGACTGGTGAGTGGTGAGTGCCTGCAGTCTCCAGGGGTAAAGTGTATATCTGGAGGGCTAGTGGGTGGTGAGTGCCTGCAGTATCCAGGGGTAAAGTGAATATCTGGAGGGCTGGTGGGTGGTGAGTGCCTGCAGTCTCCAGGAGCAAAGTGAATATCTGGAGGACTGGTGGCTGGTGAGTGCCTGCAGTCAGTATCCTGTGATATGCACTAGTTGCAAGTGGGCACCTACCGAAACAGAGACCCACTTGCAGCGCATACCCACAGGGCGATGGAGTAGGGAGGGCGACTGAATGGGGAGGGTTCGCAAATGGCGACGGGATATTGCTATACGTACATGCATGTGGCGGGGGAATGATCATGCTGTGTGAGGGGTCGGAGGGTTTGTGAGGGGTGGTGCCGTGGTCTGCTGGCCTGGGGTGACTAGGATGTAGGGATTGGGTCTGGGTGCAGGTATGTTTTGCTGTGCCTGGCCCGAGTAACTTTTTTTTTATTTTACACTGTTGCAGCCCTCCCCCCCTGACATGCACCCCACTGGAGTTGAGAATCTAATAGTAGAGGGGTGCGGGGGGTGAAGAACCCCATGGGAGGTGCGGGGAGCACAGCCCCCTGCATAACAGTAAAATTTAGAGGCCTTTGTGCTGTCTTCTTTGTCACCGGGGGTGTATCTCGGAGAAGTACACTTGCCATAATGGCGATCGCCTTTTGGCGATCACCCTTATGACATAGAACCCCTGCAGTCTCCAGGGGCAAAGTGAATATCTGGAGGGCTGGTGGGTGGTGAGTGCCTGCAGTCTCCAGGGGCCAAATGAATATCTGGAGGACTAATGGGTGGTGAGTGTCTGCAGTCTCCAGTGGTAAAGGGAATATCCAGAGGGCTGGTGGGTGGTGAGTGTCTGCAGTCTCCAGGGGCAAAGTGAATATCAGGAAGGCTGGTGGGTGTTGAGTGCCTGCAGTCTCCAGGGGTAAATTGATTATCTGGAGGGCTGGTGGGTGGTGAGTACCTGCGGTCTCCAGGGGCAAAGTGAATATCTGGAGGGCTGGTGGGCTGGTGGGTGGTGAGTGCCTGCAGTCTCCAGGGGTGACATGCTGTACAAGGAGGTTAGTGTGGTGGTGTTGCCCTGCTGGGAAAAAGTAAAGTGATAAGAAGTACTGCTAATTCATGTGTATTTATGTGCCATTTACTCACAAGCTGAGTTGTGCCATTCGTGGCTGTTATTTCAGAGATTAATTTCATAATTTCAGTAAAAATATACCTTTTTTTCTCAACAATCCAAGTGTTAGAGTCCTTGCTTACAGAACCAGTGTCTCACATTCCTACAGGTCTCCAGGTCAGTCCGGTGCAGCATTCACTACTCTTGGCAGCTCTTAGCTACTCCAGTTGGGGAGGTAAGGTACTGTACTCAGGTAGTACCCAACTGGGAAAAGGTTGTTACAGAGGAAGGAACAAAGAATCCTTGATGTCAGTTGTCTCTGTGTGGAATGGTCCCATCTGGGGCTAGAGGTTAATACAAAGTACTGTTGAACAAAAAGGCTGTGCTATGCAGGCTCTTTAATTTTGTTACTTAGAACATGAGCATATAGTACGATTCCACCTTGAACGTAATATGGACACATTTATACTGTGTTTTACACTGTTTGTATAGGATGATGGTCCAGTGCAGATTGTCATAGAAGAATTTGTCAGAAGCCTGGGTAGGGCCTGTTTAGGAATGGGGTGGAGAGAGATACTAGATGGGCTTTGCCCCTTGGCCTAGCTATCCTTGGTGTGGCACTGCTGAAAGGCATTTTATTTAGGGGGCATCCTGGCCCACTCTCACTGCCTGGCTTGATTCCTATCCTCTTCCTGAATAGGATGCTGAGTTACAGTCAACACCCGTTGAAATACAGAGGGAGTATCTCAGCATTTCAAGGAACCAGGTCAGCCTCACCTAATAACTGAATAAGTAAGGCCCTTTCAAGGTTCACAGGAGTGCCTGAGCAGGGGATGCTGGTTGATGTTGACATCCTTTTTCTTGTGTTCCCCAATACTTATCCTCACCTTCAACCTTCCTTTTTTTCCCCTCATTCCCTTGGAACAAACATTCAGTCCTACTGGAGGCCCAGCTGCCATGTCCAATCAGCTTTTCCTCTATCCCAGAAACCACATTTAGACTTCCTAGTGGTTCCCTGTGGCTCACGGGGTTGGTTTATAACCCTGCCCCTCCCATCAAAGTGCTTATGTATATAGTTTTTTCTATTGGGGAGTGGAGGTTAGTGCATTTGTCTCCCCCCAAGGGACTGGTGTAAGCCCCTGGCTGGAGCTCATGCCCCTTTATTGATTAGTTGTTTCCCCAGCAGGAAGGGCAGTCATCAGTTATGCCCAGTCTGCATTTTATGCTTATTATGGCTACTTCTTGTTAATTCTAATTTTTATAAAATCCGTATTAGGACTGCTTGTTTAATTGGCAGAAAGGGCAGTTATCAGTTAAGCTTGGATTGCATATTGAGCTATTTGTGGTTCACAGTTGTAAATCATAAAGTTTTTAGAACACAAACATGGACAATAACATGGATTCTCACAGAGAGTACAACATGATCTCAAGTTGGCTAGGCATGCATTGGGGATCTCCCAGTGCAGTCTAGGGGTGTGGCTGTTGCAGGTACTCCACTATTTTAGGTCCCATGCGATGGGGGCCTGGGAGAAGGGGTTCTGGGACACTGCAGGGGACCCAGATGGGGTGCAGGGATCCCAGAAGCTCAGGTGGTGTTCTGGAATGGTGAACCCCCTTTATGGTAATGCCTGTGTCTCCAGTAGCCACTTGGCCCAGGTACATTAATGGACTTAATAATCTGATTAAGTGCTCCCAATTCTTTCAGTTGCTTAGAAGGCATCCAGTGGATGTGATATTCCTGCAGCAGACACACTTGTCTGCCTAGGAGCATCTTAAACTTACATGGGGTAACAGGTACTCAGTCTATGCATCCCCATACCCGGAAGGGAAGCACAAGGGTGTTGGGCTGATCCCATCCACTACACAATTTACTATGATCCAGAAATATGTCAACCCCCAAGGCCATTACATGATTCTGCAGGGTAAATTATATGCTGTGGAGGTCACACCGACATGTGTCTATTTGCCCCCCCCCCCTCGAATTCAACAAAAATGGTATTCAGTGGCATTTTGGATAAGCTGTTAGACATCCTGAAAGGTCAACTAATCTTCACCAGAAATTTCAATATTACCCTTTCGATAGACCTTGGTACTTCTAACCCAAGTAAATATAGAGCCCAGTCAGTGCAAAAATATCTCCAAGGTAACCTGTCCCAACTTAGACTAGTGGATGTGTGGCAAAACTTTCTCCCTGCTGGGTGTGCTTATACAGTACTTACTACTCCCCTCAGCATGGGAGTTAGAGATTAGACAAATTTGTTATTTCCTGAGAGCATTTCTCTACAGTTCAGACCTTACGTATGGTCCCCAATACTTTTCTGACCATAATCTCTTACTATCAAACTAGACTTGGGGAAGGCATGTAAATCAGCCTTCTAGAGGAAGAACATAACTCTGTTACAGGAAAAGCCCTTTTGCACAATGGTCATGGAATGGGTACCACAAATTATCACCGAAAATAGCACAGCTGACATTTCGGCAGCAATTGTATTGGACATTGGTAAGGCTGTCTTAAGAGGAGGTAGTCTCTCTTACACAGCAGCAAAAAGGCCGGGTACATCACGAGCGATAAGTGACATTGGTGAATGAGTTACACATGTTGCAACAACTATACACGGGATAAAGGACATGAAAAAACACCTGCAAAACAATATCTGACTTACAGGTACAATACACATTAACTTATTTGAAGCACTCACAATATGAGGGTGGAGCCTGTGGTACTCACGTTGTTCCCCATACATTATGAGGCCAAAGAAGGGCAGCTTGTGTCTTGTGTCTGCAAGACCTTCATACCAGACAATTGCACCATGAATCTGCACAGATTCAAAGGGTATTCAGTACATATTACTGGAACATTTATGCGGACTCTTCTCCTCCTGTCCCCATTCATCTCTTGGACTATCTCTCGACTCTTGCTCTTCCTTCTCTCACTGAATCTCAAAAACAGCAGCTCACATACCTGATCCTTCCTAATTAAATCCTGTTGGTGTTGTTTACCACAAAAACACAAATATGCCCAGGCCTGTATGGGATCTCTGGAGTGGTACAAGGCCTTCACGCCTTTGCTTCTCCCTACCCTGCATCAAGCCTTCCTAGCAGTGGCTTCCAGGTACTACCCCCCCCCCCATCGTGGAAATTTGCTTCCCTCTTAGAAATTCCCAAGCCAGGAAAATATCCCTTATGTCCAACCTTCTATCACCCAATATCCATATTAAACATTGGGTTATAAACTTTATATGGTGTATTGACATCATGCCTTGAGCATTTTCTTCCTGTGTTAATACAGGCAGACCAAGCAGGATTTATCCAGTGCCAAACAATGGATAGCAAATGGTGCACACTCACTGTGCTTGATTACGTAACCCAAAGGTTAATCCAAACTGCCCTGCTTAGTTTAGATGGTGAGAAGGCTTTTGACAGGGTGTTCTGGAGTTTTCTCTGGGTTACCCACTTGGGCTTCAGATTCCCTGACTCCTTCATAACCTGGTTCCAAAATGTGTTTACTGACCTCATGCCTACATGAGGGTTAATACTTCACAAGATGCTGTACTTCCACTATAGAGGGGAATGAGACAGGGCTGCTCCAGTCCCCCTCCTCTTTGACCACTATTTTGAGCTGCTGGTAACTGACCTATAGCAGAGCCAGAAAGTCAAGGGAATACCACTGGGGGACCTGGAATACAAAACAGCATTATATGCTGATGACGTTCTGCTGACTCTTTTAAACCTTTTAAACCTGGACTCCACAATACCAGTGGCATGGTCCATTCTAAGTACCTTTGATTCTTCTTTGGTTTTCCTTGAATCTTCACAAAACAGAAATTCTTCTGTTGCAATATATTCCTTCACCCACACTTCAGAGTCAATTTCCACTTCAGTGAAGAAATACTAAGTTTAAATACATTGGTATTCAAATCTCAAAAGATTTAGGTAAACAAGAGTTGCAGGATTCTGAGCCACTCATAGTACCATTCACAGATGACCTTTCAAAATAGATCCACTTACCACTGTCTTTCTTCCGCAAGGTGGATGCTAGACAGATAAACATATTACCCCATCTTTTATATTTACTTCAAACTCTCCAATTATTTTCTGCTGCTTATTATTTTCCTTCATGGAAGAAACTAATTTCCCATTTCATCTGAGGATGGCGACCTCCCACAATCCATGTTTCTATCCTACAGCTGCCTAAGGCATGGACCAGGGGGCAATCTACCAGACCTTTACACTTATGACAGGGCCTGCAATCTCCAGACTGTTTAAGGCTGATTAAATGGCACCTAAACCTACCATGGGAACACACAGAATTTGTCCTTAATGAATTCTATGATATTGGTCACCTGTTTTTCTCAGATGCTGCTGGGCACCCCCGACTAGTGGACTATACAAGAGGTACTGCTCAGACATTAGCAATCTGGTTCAAAATATGTAAACTCCCATTACTCGAGATTATTTTTTATTTCTTTAAACTGCAATCGGCAGATGCTAAATTCTTACCAGCTTGAATAGACTATACCTTTTGCAAGTGGCAGCAGCTTGGTTTGACTTACATTTTTAAATTTCTGACCTCTCAGGGTATTGACTCATTTCAAGACGTGCAACAATGCTACAGCCTCACTGGCTGGGAACAGTTTCTATATCTTCAGGCACAAGCACACCTGTTGCATAAGACACCTGATAGAGTAACTGCTTTTGTAGCAGTTACTGGGAGCACTGCAGGGAATGGCATGGACTCATCTCATATGCAGCTTTTATTGAAGGTTGCAGGACAACCTGAGTGGCTCCACTCAAACTGTGCTTGATTATTGGAATCAAGACTTTGACTTGATAACTCCCTACACCTCTTGGCGCAAATTCTTCCTTTCTGCGCTTAAAATAGTATTGTCTACCTGATGGAGAGAGTTAGTGTTGAAATGTTGGCATCAGTTTTTCCACGTGCTGGCAATTCAAACAAAGTTCTTGTCCACAGCATATGGTCAGTACTGGAGGCAATATGGGCGTGCACACACTTTCTGGCACTGTTCTGCCCTTTCTCCCTTCTGGCAAGATTATCCATCCCTACTGTAAATAGTTGCCTACAATCCAGAGCCATGACTTTCATACATATTGTGGCAGAAAAAACATTGTAGATGCAAACTAGAGTGCCAGCTGTCACCAAATGGTGCACCAATATTCAGGAAACCTATCACATAGAATCTATTACAGCCACTCTCCAAAATAAGCAGATGCAAGTTACGGTATGCCAGCATAAATGGCATTTATATGTCATGTCCTATGATGCTTCCCTGCTGCCTTAGACTGACAAAATGGAATCGTGCACAGAAGGTCCCGATCTGTTCTGTAATGGCCATAATTAAGACCACACCCCACAGAGATACCATTCTGCACAATACATGTTAAGGGCCCTCTCAAGCCCCCCTCCACCCCATCTACATTTACTGTATATGGCATGAATAAGTTAAAATATACTTCTGTCTATACTACCATGAATTGCACAAGAATGATATAAACCCACAGCCTTAATGTGAAAGCTGTTCAATATTTTGAAATATCCACTCTATCATGAATGTAACACCGTATGTCTGTCTCAAAAAAACTGTAAATATATAAAAAAGACATTATAATTTTACATTCCAATTAACACATGTATGAATTAATGTTTACATACAGTAAACATCATGCTACCCTCACAAAATCACAAAAGATATATTTGCATATTACTCCAATTCTAAAGGCTAGTGAAAGATATCTATATACAAAAGTATATATGTATACTGTACAATGAAGGTAGGAATCCCAGTATTTAAATAAAGTCATTATTTTCACAGGAATCTGACCCAAGAGAAAGATAAATGGTGTTATTCACCCGATGGGTAAATAACACAGTTCATTTTTCACTTACATACATCACTTTGTCACAAAAAAATGTCAAACAGCTTGATTGGTATGGCATTGTGGCCAATCCAACAATGATTCAGCCCTCCCACTGCAGCCAGTAGTGATGCTGCTTTAGATTTCTAAACCCTGCTCCCACCGCCATCTTGCCTCCCTGCTACCTGATAGTGCATTCAGTTCCCAAGCCCCATTTTCATTTTTATAGTTTTCTTTACATTTTCTTTCAAATGTGCCCATTGTATTCAACCCCCATCATGCCAGCATTCAGTCGATAACCAATCAGCTGGTCACAGTCCGTGATGCTGAAAAACTAAACGCCTAGTTCCTGTACACACTTGCTTAATGCTCACCTATGACCTGAAACCACATTTCCCCATCCCACTTTCATTTTTTTTTTCTTTTTGTAGTTTCTTCCAAGTGGGGCCATTGTATTCACATTCTCCCCCCCATGCCACCATTCAACAGATGACAGAACCAGTCAGCTGGTCGTAGTCTGCAATGCTGAAAAACTAGCCAGTCGGTCCCTATTCATGTTTGTTCACGAACCTCTGAGCCCAAATCGCCACATTTCCAGCTTGCTTGTTTCAAGACCCCATGCTACTAACAAAGGCATTACATTTCAAAACTTACAAGGGAAACTGAAGCACAACACTGTTTATGGTGGGGGCACAGTACATTTCTGGGGGGACTCCAACCTACACATGGTATCATGGGGTGGGGGGCAGCCTGGGAACACAAGACTTAGGGATGGGGTGGGGCACTGTACTTGTTTGTCCTGCATGCACACCCACTTTCAGGGGAGATCTCTGAACACAGGTCATTTTATACACAGGACATCCAATGGCCTGTATTCAAATATGCCATTTGTTTCCATTTGTGAGGCGGGACTTTCATAACTCACTCATGGAAACAAATAGTATATTTGAACACAGGTCATTGTACATCCCATATATATATATATATATATATATATATATATGTATGTATATATAGCACTAAAGAATATGATCTCACCATGTGTATACCACCAAAATAAATATGTATACTGGACAAACTCCATGGAGGAGTATATTATTAAGGTCTTTGACCTGTGCAAAACTTCATCTGTTCAAAAACATTTTCTTGGAAACAAAAAAAGTATCCTTTCAAAACTGCAAAAACATACTACTGAGGACTAAATAGATAAAACCCTATTGGGGAGCAATACAGTAGGTACCACTTATAACAGACATGTTTGTCCCACCCTTTATTGTCCTTTATAGACTGTAGCCATTGTATTGTTGTGCAGTGTTTATGTGTTTTTTTTTCCAGGGGCCATACTTTCATATACAAGTATGTATCCTTTTAGCACTGTGCACTTAGTGGTTCAGAGGAGTGGGTGGATTTGAGCTTTGGTTTTAGGTTTTCATTTGCTGTTCTGGTTATGGGGTTTTCTGGCCTTTTTGGGTGGTGCTGTTTTGAGGAGGGTGGGTGGTGCTTTGTAAGTGATCTGTTCCATAGCACATTCTATGGTGCTTTACATCGGGAATGCTTTACATTGGTGGTGCACTGTTAAAAGGCAAAACTTCATTTAAGCTTTTTATTAAAGACTTATTAAAAAAAAAAAGATCTGTTCCATTGCTTACTTCGAGAAGAAAGATTGTGTGCTGGCCTGCTTAGCAGTCTTTCCAAGTGTAGTGCTCCCACATCTGCTAAGTCTTGCAGCTGTGTGTTTAATGTCCATACTACTGGAGAAGCAGGAGCAGAACTAAGCCATGACAGCCATGACCAACAGCGAGGTAAGCAGAGTAGGAAGTAACCGATTACGCAATCACGGCATACAGGGTCTTATGTAGTATGGCATTAGCACTTTGAAACTTGATAATCACCAACATTAGCACCTCAGCTCAGTGTAAGAACTGTCTGGCAGGTGTCTGGCAGGTGTTTAATATCTGCAGTGGATAAGGTCTACTATAATAAAACATTGAAATAACATGCACAGCATAGGAATGGGTTTTTGGCAAGGCACTTTCGCTACCATATGTGGCTGTCTGAACTAAAGACATCCGCTATAAGTGATGCCTACTGTACCACAAAATGGGAGCCTAGGTACATTGATATATATCTATACAGGGTATTCTCATCATGTAATATTTGACTCAGATCCAGATTCAAATCACAGTGGCTGAAACAGTATGATAAACATATCTGGCAGAAAAACACATAAAACCAAATAATTTTCTGAATAACCTCCTATGGACTATATTTCATAGTAAAAACAGAATAAGTTCCATGCTCTCATTAATATATAAGGCAGACTAGATTGACCTACCGGTCCTTTTCTGCCAACACTTTCCATATAAGTCCAAGTTCTGAAGTTGGTCTATGATTATGAATCCACATTGATTCTCGTCTCGGGAGGAGGTTTGTTAAATCCCCTCCACTTTGTCCCAGTCTGTCTCTCCCTATGCCTAAGAAAGAAAAAATGTGCCCTCCTCCTGCCTCCCTAACATGTCCAACCAGGCATTCTCCAGGCCCCCGCTGATCCCACTTAGATTTCACCAACCAGAGTTTTAAATAGATGGGCTGTTTTGCCCACATAATGAGCCTGGCAACTGCATTGTGCTAAATAAATTATGCTGGTGGTACAACAATTAATGAAATGACAAATATGAAATATTTTGGATGCCTCCAGGACACTAAACGTACAAGTACTTCATATCTCTGATGAGATCTCTCAGCTACGCATGCTATTCTAATGTTGCATACATTCATTTAATAAACATGCAGCTGTGGCCATTTCTGCAAGACCTGTGTTGTTTGAATTTTTCCAGGGGAGGGATATGGGGATTATTAAGACAATAAAATATCTACCAAAGAATTGCAGCAGACATCCCCTTGTCTATGTCCCCTCCCCAGTAACCTGGCCTTAGACAGGCAGGTAGCATTCTACCCACAGAGGGGGGGTGCTTAGCCTGGCACCACCACTGCAGGAAGAACCTCTGAGACCACTCACAGGGCAGGAGGCACCTGGAAGGGATGGAGAATGAGGAGTTAAACACATCTGAAGCCAGGAGCTCCCCAACACTTTCACCACCCTCTTCAGATTTCCCACTCACCCACCCTTATAAAAGCAAGATTCCAGGTCAGCTAGGGAAGAGCAGGGAACCCTTTGCCCCACTATGGGTGACTGTACTAGGTTCAGAGGGAGTTTTCCCAGTTTTCCCTTAAAGGGTTTTTTCCAAGTTTTCGTCTCCTCCAAAGGGGTTAACCAGGGTAGGTCGGCTCAGATAGCAAACTGTCACAGTCATTGTAACGTGGTAGCTTGGGAGTTTTTCACAGCAATGATGCAAGGGGAAAAGGGAATAAGTTGAATTCTTCTGCAGGACTAGTATTCCCTGGTCAACATAAGGTCTGTTGGGCTGCAACACATGGTCCTCATTTGGGGGTCCAACCTCATTGGGCTTGCCTGTGGGTGCAGTGCCCCGAAGGAGGGGAGGTCGATTGTCACCCAGCCACATGACCACCTCAATCCTGGAGTCTGGGTTCCAATAACTCAGAAAGCTACATCATTTTCTCAGTTCATACAAGGGTAAGGCCCTGCCTGGAAGGGGTGTGGAGTCCTGAAGTGATTGACGAGATCTCCCAGCTGCACATGCCACTCTAGGGTTGGATAATTCCATTTAAGGAAAATTTGGTGCAGCCATTTCTTCAAGACCTGTGTTGTGTGAATTCTTCCAAGAAAAGGGTATGAGAACTAGTAAGACAAGAGAACATCACAAATGAAACATAGAAACATAGAAGTTGTCAGCAGATAAGGACCTCTTGGCCCACCTAGTCTGCCCTATTTTCCATACCTATAGTGCCACCGCAGACCCTACTCGATCTCCGGTCTCCCCCCTGCCTTATTTCTGAGGTCCCATTGTGTCTATCCCAATCATGCTTGAATCCTGTTACCATTTTAGCACCCACCACCTCCACTCGAAGGCTGTTCCAGGGGTCCACAACCCTTTCCATGAAGAAGAATTTTCTCACATCTCCTCTGAGTCGTTCCCCCCAGCTTCATAGTGTGACCTTTTGTCTTCAAGCATCTTTTTCTTTATGAAATGCTACTGTCTTGTACTTTATTAACACCTGTGAGATATTTGAACATTTCTGGCATGTTCCCCCTTTCTCTTCTGTCCTCTAGAAAATGTGCATATTTATTTCCTTTAGGCTTTCCTTGTAGGGCTTTTGATGCAGGCCCTTCACCATTTTGGTTGTCCTCTTCTGTACCACCACCACCCTTTCTATGACCTCCTGGAGATGAGGCCACCATGGACACACTACTTGAGGTGAGGCCTCACCATCAATTTATACAGTGGTAACACTGCCTCTCTCTTTCTTTCTGCTGGTGGTACCCCTCCCTATGCACCCAAGCATCCTCCTAGCTTTCCCCACTGTCTTTTCACATTGCTTTGCTAGCTTCAGGTCATCAGAAATGATTACCCCCAGGTCCCTTTCCTGTTTTGTGATTGCCAGTACCTCCCCACCCAATTGGTACGTTGCCACTGAGTTTCTGTGCCCCAAGTACATGATTTTGTACTTCTTTGCATTGAAACCCAGTTGCCAAACCCTTGACCAGTTTTCCAGCTGTTTCAGATCATCCCTCACACCCCCGCCCCCACACCGGGGTGTCCAATCTGTTGCAGATTTTTGTGTCATCCACAAACAGGCATTCTTTCCCTTCCATCCCTCCTGCAATGTTGGCTGCTGGATTGGTATGGTATCAGTCTCCTTGTTCAGGATACTCAGCTTGATAAAATAAATCTACTGTTACAATTGTAGTAGCAGTTTCTCAGCAATATTTGAGACTGATTTTTTCTTAATATTTGTGGAGCAAAAAGCTGCAGTTTTATCTGTAATTATTAGTTTATTGCCAAGACTTCTTTCAAAGTACACTTGTGGATTGTGACTTTCTTAGCAGCACCCATTGCAGCTAAGTGGATAAATTTTTCAGTCCGTTCCCCCTAAAGAATGGTCATTTTGTGACAACAGAAAGAAGCTGTTACCTACAACTGCTTCATTCTAAAAATGGTCATTTTAAACAAAAACCCTTTCACTTAAGCTAAGCAAAAAGTGGCTCGTTAGGATTTTTAAGATATAAAATTATGACAGGAAAATTTTGAACCAAATAAGAAAATAGTAATGGCCATAAAATGTTGCGGCACACTGTATGTGCACAGTTAGTACTTCCTGCCTGAGATACTGCTGCAACAGTTTCTCATTCAAGTGTTTATTTACATTGGATACCTATATCTTCTAATTTCAAGCCTATTTTGATGTGTTGTTGGTGAGGCTGTTTGAATTGTAGACCTTTTGTTTTGGTAGCAAACCTATTTTTTGTGCTTTGAGTGGAATTGTGATTGCTTTTTGCTGGCTTCACTAGCTGCAAAGTTTAGTGCATGGTGGGGGAAGGGTGCTAATGGTCTGGCCAGGTCTCACTCAGCTAATTAACTGGAGGTGGAGCTGAATCAGGTTTGTGGTGTCAGTTGCTACTTCTTTGCATTGCTATTTGCATTGTGGAAAGGAGGAGTAAGAGTTTGAAGAAGGTTGTACAATAACTACTTAAAGTCTCTTTTTGGGTGTGGACAGGAAGGATAGGACTGTAAAATGCAGTTGCTCAATCTATCTAGACGTGTATGACAAAGGGGGTAAGGGAAATTAAGAAAAGGAAAAGAATGTTTTGCACTGATAGGGGGAGAAGGGGAGACTTGGGGGAGTGTTTGGTATCCTTCATCTGGAAGGGTGGGACGCTGGTAAGTGTACAAGAGCAATGGGTAGGGTGGTAGCTGCAATCAACTGTGGTGCACCAATCTTTCTAAAAATTGCTTGTAGGGTGGGGGGATGTTTAGTGTACAACCACATAGAGAAACTTAGAAAGGAGATTGAGGGTCTGCAGGAGGAACTAAGACAGGCAAGGCAGACTGGAGGTGGGTTTAGCCCAATACTGGAGGGAGGGAGGGCAATTTGAGCCAACGGTGGTGAGGAGAGGGTCAGAAGAAGGGAAGCAGAGACAAAGAGACCCAGGCCAGGAAGAACGATTGCCAGGGAAACCAGGACAGGAGACAAAAGACAAATGGAAGGAGGAGACAGGGACTTCTAAGGGGAGGAGAAGAAATGGCAACAGTCATGGAGGTGAAAGGAGGGAACAGGTTACTATGAAGAGAGAGGAAGTGGACATTTGTGAAGGGTCTTCAGAAAATAGTTTTGCACTGCTAGAGGGGAAGAAGGAGGAGGAAGGTGATACAATTGGAGGAGTAATTGATAAATGCCTGGACCAAACCGGAGTGGGGGGAAGTTCTGCTGGGAGAATTGCAACAGGGGCAAAAGGGGGAAATAATGTGCAGGAGGAAGAATATGAGCCGGGAATGAGAGATGAAGATGAATGGAAGCAAGCAGGGAGTAAGAGGGGTGGAATCTTAGTGCTGGGGGACTCAATACTAAGAGGAGTCAGGTGGGGTGGCAAAGGGGAGAGACATAGTTACATTTGGGTGGAGGCCATGACAGGAATGATAACGGAACAGGTGGGACAATCTGTTCTGAAATATGCTAGAAGAGGTAGAGACAAGCCTCATTTAATTATACATCTTGGGACGAACGACCTGACTGACAAGACAGTAGACATAGTCCAGAGGAGGTTTGAGAAACTAGGACAATTATGTGAGGGGGCAGGAAGAGCAGTAACTTTTTCAGAGATTCTTCCAGTGCCCAAGGCAACAACAAGAAAGCTGAGAATAGAGGAATTTAACAGATGGCTAAGAACTTAGTATCATGCTAAAGGGTATGGGCTGTTGGGGGTGGGGTGGGCAGGGACCTGGGAGGACAGTAGTCTCTATGCCAAGGACAGACTACACTTGAGTGAGGAGGGAAAGAAAGTGTTGAAACAGAGGATGGAGGAATACATATAGGAAGTTGGGAATTTAAACTAGGAGTGGGGAGTGGCAAGTGGGACAGAGACATGCAGAGACCACAGGTTGGGAAACCATATGAGATCCCCATAACAGTGACAAAGGACAAATGGCAAGTATTATTGGTGATGCTAGTAAAGGAGGGCAGGATGGGAGGGGTGAGGAAAGGGTGAAAGGTGGTTACCCTTAATGACAACCACTAGTGTGATAGTGTTCCAAGATGGCGGCGGTGTGTGAGCTGCCTGAGGCTATTTAGAAGCTGTATTTTTTGTTTGTATTTATATTTTTGTTCGAGTGTTTTTATACTTTTTCTTTAAGTTTGTATAATTTTAGTTCAGTTAGGGCTGTTTTAGTGAGGTAGCTTAGTTTTTCTAGCATTTTTTCTGGCTTTTTGGTCTATTGTTCAAGCTGGCTGTTTTCCCTGTTATACGGGAGCTAAAGCCGCCGTTGCAGTTACAGCTGTGGTTACAGCCGGTAACTGCATGTATTTTAATTTTAATGTTGTTAAGTGGATTTATGAAATCGCCGTCCTCAGAAAATTGAGCCCAAATCCTGTTAAGATCTGCATCCTGTGGAGCCGCTGCCGAACCTGTGAAGTCGTGAGAACTGTTGTTTGCTCGAATTTGAAAGCCTGGAACTGTTATTGTTACCTGTGAACTACTGGTTTGTCTGACCATATCCAGAGAATCCACATCTATGTGCGAGCAGTGGTGTAGTGAGAGTGCTTTTAGCGCATCTTTGTAATCTGAGTTTTAATGACTGTTCCGACTCAAGTTTGTATCTTTGTGAGCTGACATCCTTACAGTGATTTTGGCTGCTGCTGCTTGGAGTTTAGGGGTGCTGGGGGTCATTGAGTGGTGCAGGGTGGGAACCCTTCCTCCCTATACCTCGGGTTGCTTTTCCTCATTACCTCTGACCGAACGGGAGTTTCCTCGTCTTCCTTTGGGGAGTCAGAGGAGGATTTGAGGTTCTCCTAAGTTGCCCTGGGGTATTCTTTGTTGTTTACTCTCAGGACTTCTGTAGCTGCAGGGCATAGGTGATAGGGGTTTGAGTAGCCCGAGTGATGTGGAAGGGAGATTTGGGGTATCCCTTTTACTATCGGACAAGGTTTTGCACACTCTTGGCCTTTTGCCAGAATAACCCTTTAAATAGAAATGGACTTTAAAGGCTGATTAAATTACTGGATTATCTATTGACTCAGCTTTGAGATTTGGAGTCTAATATGACTTGAGACCATGAACTGCTGAAATTAAAGAAGAACCACAATTGAGACATTTTTTGAGAGAACATTTCCTGTTGTTTGATTTTCATATTTTTGCTTGTTATTTGTGTAAATGTTTGGGCAGTGAGAGTGCCCAAACTATTATTATTTTTTCAGGTAGTGTGAGTACCTGAAAATTTGTATTGTTTTATTAATTTTTTTTTATCCCCAGGGTAGTGAGAGTACCAGGGTTTCAGAATTTGCTGTATTTATTATTATTTTGTAAGTTTATTTAATTATTTTTGGATTTGAACTCTCTTTAGAAATGGACTCTTAAGGGCGTTTTTTTTTTTGGCTTGTTTGATTTGTAATTTATTTGTATTGCTTTAATTGATAATTTTAAGGAAATAGTTTTAAGTTGTCTATATCTGGGAATGCTGAACAATTGAGGTTTATTTTTATTTATATAAGTGGTTGATTATATATTTTTTGTTTATATTTGTTTATTGTTTTTTTGTGTAATGTGTAGGGGTGATTTAGCGATGGTTGGGCATTATTCCCCCGCCAGACTCAGGGAATTGTGTCCCTTTGAATGTCCACCATTACCATCCAACACCTATTTTAGGTGTCGTGCTTTGGGCATTTTGAGGAGACATAAAAGAAGATGGAGAGCGGAGTCTGGTGGGGGACAGGAGGAGGGAGGGCGGATTGGGGTGGTAGGATCCAGGAGATGCCCTGGGGCAAAATGGGGCCAAGATAGAGGTCATTCTTGTCTTGTTCCCATACCCAAGGGTTCCAACTCTAGTAGGCAGGAGCCGAGGTCTTCCCAGACAGCTCATCCAGCCTTGGCGGTGTTATGCAATGCCAGATTTATTAAAAACAAGACAGCTATAATAGCTGATCTTGTTGGATCAACTGATCTGGCATGCATCACCGAGACCTGGCTGGATGAAAATCCAGGCCCTGTATTGGCCTCAGCAACACCAGCCGGGTTCTTGGTGATACACCGTCCAAGGCTGGATCGTAGGGGAGGGGGGTGTAGCCATTATGTTTAAGACTGAGCTGGGCCTTGTGGATGTGCCTTTGGGAAGTACCAGATCCTTTGAATATATCTTGGGTAAAGGTGTAGGTTGCGGAATTCTCCTCATCTACCGTCCACCAGGAGATGGTGGAGAATTCCTGCAGGAGATAGCAGAGTTCATCATCGACCTGGTATTGCGGTCACCTAGATTGTTAATTTTGGGGGACTTCAATGCCTGGGTTGACGATGAACTCTCTCATTTTGGTCAAAATCTCCTCCAGTTGATGACTTCACTGGGCCTAACACAAGTTGTTACCTTCTCAACCCATATAAAAGGTCATTCATGGGATCTGATCCTTCCTTCTGGATATAGAAATTGCTGACTTGGGGGTGGAACCAGTCAGCTGGTCTGACCATCACACCATAAGGTTCAGTTTCAGGGCTCCCCCTAATAGGTCTGCCCCTACGGAGATGGTTCAGTACTGCCTTTTAAGGGGTATTAGTCCCAGCGACCTGATGGCGGTACAGGATCTGTCGTGCATATCTGGTGAATGCATGAGTCCAGATGATCTTGTATTGGCCTATAATAAGGCTGTGGGAGATGCTCTGGACAAGATTGCTCCTGTTCGTGTTCAGCCTCTCACTCTCCATTCAAGGAGTCCTTGGTTTGATGGCTCCTTGAAGGAGTTAAGGAGAGTTGGCCGAAGGTTGGAGAGAGTCTGGCAGAAGTCCGGAAATGATGCTGACAGGCTTAGGTTGATGGCACATTATGATGGCTATCAATCAGAAATCAACCGTAAGAAGGCAGAGTTCCTGTCCAGGGAGATTTCTGCTGCACAGAATTGACTGGCTTAGCTTTTCCGGACTGTTGACAGATTGTGCAATCCAGTCTGTCTCCAGCCCAGAGAAGCCTTTTCTCAGCTAAGATGCGAGGAGTTCACTCGGTTCTTTGCAGATAAGGTTGCTAGCATCAGGTCTGGTATCGGTCCGACTCCTCCTTTAAGGGATTGCAGCTGTCGACAGGAAGTGTTATGCACCCTGTCTGTCTGGTCAGATTTTCGTCGGCTGGAGTTCATTGACATTGTGAAGGTCATCCAAACATTGCAACCAACCAGTTGTAGTTTGGATCCAGGTCCTACACCCCTCTTAGTAGGATGTTTAGAGGTTATCTCCCCGATCCTTGCTGACATTGTCTGGAAATCCTTGGAGAGGGGGGTCTTTCCTGATCCCCTTAAGGAGGCGGTAGTTCGACCACTCCTAAAAAAACCCTCCTTGGATCCAGACTGTCTAGCTAACTACCGGCCTATCTCTAACCTTCCTTTTGTTGGGAAGGTTATTGAGAAGGCGGTTGCATTACAACTGGATGATCATCTTACAACTCACAATGTCTATGATACTCTCCAATCTGGTTTTAGGAAGAAGCATAGCACGGAGACTGCCCTTGTCCGGGTGTTAAATGACCTCCTAATGGCTAGAGATCGAAAGGCATGTACCATTCTGGTCCTTCTCGATCTCTCTGCGGCATTTGACACTGTAGACCATGGTGTGCTGTTGGAGAGCCTGCGGATTTATTGTGGACTGTCTGGAACAGTCCTCAAATGGTTTCAATCCTACCTCACGGACAGGTTTTAGAGGGTTACCACTGGAATTTATTCCTCTGGTGCTCACTCCCTGCCCTGTGGGGTACCGCAGGGTTCCATTTTAGCACCCATGTTGTTTGCAGTGTATATGCTGCCTTTAGGAGATATCATCAGGTGATACAGTTTGGGTTTTCACTGCTATGCAGATGATACTCAGCTGTATCTGTCCTTTCCACCTGGGCAAGATGGTGCTCTCTCCGTGCTAGACAACTGCCTTACGAGATCAGATTATGAATGAGTTCTAGCTGGCTGAGACTGAATCCTGATAAGACTGGGGTGTTGGTAGTGGACCCGGGTCGCTCGGTGACAGGTTTGGGGGCTGGCCAACCACTGGGCCTACTGCTCGGTGGTATGTCGCTCACTACCTCTGATCGGGTAAGAAACCTGGGCGTTATTTTTGACGATGGCTTGACCTTAAAATCTCAGGTGTCAGCCGTGGTCAAATCCTCTTTTTTTCATCTGAGGAATATCACCCGGGTCAAACACCTGGTCCCACCGGGTGATCTGCCAACGTTGGTCCATGCCTTTATCACTACCCGTCTTGACTACTGTAACTCCCTTTACCTAGGGCTATCTGGGGTTGATATCCGTCACCTGCAGCTGGTGTAGAATGCAGCGGCAAGGCTTTTGACTGGGATCTCTAGATCCAGCCATATTATGCCTGTGCTCCGTGAACTGCACTGGCTGCCTGTTAGGTGGCGGATTACCTATAAGGTTGGTTTACTAACCTTTAAAGCCCTACATGATCAGAGACCCGGCTAATTGAAAGATCTCCTGGTACCCTATTGCCCCTCCGTCCTCTCCACTCCGCCAATGAGGGTTTGCTGGAGATTCCCAGGGTTCGATTAAAAACATCAGGATCTCGTGCTTTTGCTTTTTCAGCACCAACCCTGTGGAATTCTCTACCTCGTTGGTTGAGAGAATGTCTAACCGTCGAGAAATTCAAAAATGAGTTGAAGACATATTTATTTAGTTTAGCATATCCTAGTTACGGCTGTTAATTTATGATTATTTTAACTTATGTATTTATGTGAATTTATTTGTACAGCACCTTGGTTTTGAAAGGCGCTTTATAAATAAAGACGATTTGATTTGATTTGAATGCTAGAAGCCTTGGGAGGAAAACTGCAGAATTACAGGTGCTCATGGCAGAGGGAGAGGTGGATATTTCAGCCATCACAGAAACATGGGCCACCCAATACAGTGACTGGGACCTGTTTGTACCAGGGTACAGGTTATTTCTTAGGGACAAGGTGATTGGGAAAGGGGGGGTGGCACTATATGTAAAGGAAGGACTGAAGTGTGTAAGGAAGGAAGGGGAGGAGGGTAGTACGGGAGTCACTTTGAATGCAAATCCAGGATTCCAAGAATAGGATTCTCAGAATGGGAGTGGTGTACAGGCTGGCCTCTCAGATGGAGGAGTTAGACAGGGAACTAATGGGACAGATCAGGAGGATCTGCGAGAAGGGTAGTGTGGTGATTGTGGGGGACTTCAACATGCCAGGAGTGGACTGGAGTACCCCAACAACCAGGAATAGAAGGGAACAGGTATTGCTGGATGCCTTCCAGGACAGCTTCCTGCTGCAAATGGTCAGTGAACCAACCAGGTTAGGGAATACCCTTGACATTGTGCTGGCAAATGGGGAGTTTGTGAGAGAACTTACAGTGGAAGAACCGCTGTCAGGGAGTGACCACCACTCAGTATGGCTCACATTGGATATGGGCAAGGAAGGAGTGGAATCTGGCACAAGAGTGCTGGACTTCAAGAGTGCCGACTTTGGGAGGATGGGGGAAGTGGTAAAAGGGTACCTGGCCAGAATTCAACCTAGTATGGGCACTAACCAGAGGTGAGAGCTCATAAAGCTGAAAATAGTGGAGGCAGCCAAAACCTGCTGCAAGGCCCAGAGCAAGAAGGCTAGGGCTAAAAAACTGAGCTGGTTGAGCAAGGAGGTCATGGAAAAGGTAAGGAAGAAAAGAGCTGCCGTTAGGAGGTAAAAGAAAACAGGGATGGGGGAGGACAGGGAGGAGTATCTGAAGGAATCAAAGGAGTTGACATGGACAGTAAGGGGAGCCAAGGCATCTACGGAGCTCAGACTGGCACAAGGCATTAAGAAGGGAGAGAAGGACTTCTTTAGGTACATCAGGGAGAAAAGGAGCTGCAAGGATCACATAATAAGGATTAGGAAGGAGGGGGGTTGGGTGGAAGCAGGGTGTGATAAAGCAGAAGCGCTAAATGATTACTTCTGCTCAATGTTTACTAAGGAGAAGAGGGGGTTGATACCCAAGGGGGGAGGAACAGCAGAAACAGGGGGGAGGGGGTGACAGATGGGGAAATCATGGAGGGCAGAGTTCAGGAGGGTTTGAAGGCACTGAGGGATGGCAAGGCGCCAGGCCCAGCCTCACATCCATTATGAGTAAGCTGATGAAGACTATCCTGAAGGAGAGGCTGGTGGCCCTCCAAGAGGCCAAAGGACTACAGGACAGCAGACAGCATGGCTTCATATGTGACAGATCCTGCCAAAACAACCTGGTGGAGTTCTATGACTGGGTAACTAGGCCACTGGACAGGGGCCATGCAGTGGATGTCCTGTATCTGGACTTCAGTAAGGCATTCAACTCGGTGCCACATGGGAGGCTGGAAAGTAAGTTATAAGGCACAGGGGCAGGTGCAAAGCTGGTGAGATGGGTAGGGAACTGGCTTCAGGGAAGGCAACAGAGGGTGATGGTGCTGGGTGGGGAGCTCTCACACCCAAGAGTAGTGATGAGTGGTGTTCCACAGGGCTCGGTGTTGGGACCAGTGTTGTTTGGGATATTCATCGCAGACATATCATTGAACATCAAGAGCAAGATCAGTCTACTTGCTGATGATACCAAGATGGGAGCAGTGGTGGACAACTTGGGGGGTGGCAGGGGTTGCAGGATGGTCTGGCAAAGCTTGAAACCTGGTCAGACACCTGGCAACTGGGGTTTAATGCCAAAAAGTGCAAGGTGCTGCATTTTGGGATGAAGAACCCAAGGAGGAGTTACCAGCTGGGGGGAGTGCAGCTAGCTCAGACAGAGGAGGAGGAGAAGAATCTTTGGGTGCTCATTACAGGGTCAATGAAAAATGCAGCACAATGTAGGAAGGCAGCTGCAAAGGCCAACAAAATGCTGGGTTGTATTACAAGGGGTATATCCTTGAGGAGGGAGTAGGTGATTCTGCCACTGTATAGGTCATCAGTTAGACCACACCTGGAGTACTGTGTGCAGTACTGGCACCCATATCTGAAGAAAGACATTAAGTTATTGGAGGGAGTGCAGGGCAGGGCGACACAGATGATCAAGGGGCTGGGGAACTTATCATACGAAAGAAGGCTGAGGGAGTTGAACATGTACTCACTGGAGGAGAGGAGGGACAGGGGGGACATGATTGAAACCTTTAAGTACATGAAAGGAATAAACAAGACAGGTACAGATGGGCTGTTCAAAGTAAGGGAGGGGAGGGACACCAGGGGCCATGATATGAGACTGGAGGGAGGAAGGTTCAGGAGGGAGATGAGGAGACACTTTTTTACAGAAAGGGTGGTAGCTGGGTGGAATGCGTTATCTGCAGAAGTGGTATCCAGTAGAACAGTGGACTGCTTCAAAATGGGCTGGGACAGGACAAGGGGGAGGGTCAGTGGAGGGGAAGGGTGGAATGGAGGGGCAGCTGCAGAATAAGGGGTGCTAGCTGCACATTTGAGCAGACTTGATAGACCTCCAGCGCTTTATCTGCTGGCAAATTTCATATGTTTGTATTTTCTTTGTGTTAGAGTAGGTGACCAGGTGACCATGACATTAGTTTCACGAATGTACTCAAGCCCTGGCCCTAGTATGCTGCTATCAAAATCCTGTCTCAGTCCAATCTGAGAAATGAAAATGTCTGTTTGAAATTCACAATGTAGTAAAGAGTTAATTGTTGTTCCCTCAGTTTAAACAGGAAGTGAACACATTCTTCCAGATGATCAGATTCCTTTCTTAATAGTCTAGCTGTAGAAAATGCAGGTACATGATTCTTTTCCCATCAGATTACTACCTGCTGTACAGCAGTGTACTTAAGGAGCATAGCATTTTTCATATGTCTTTAGAACTTAAAAACGTTGGCAACTGATTTTGCTTTTCATCTTTATTTCATGTAGCATGATTCCTTGGGGCTATTTTTTTATTGTAATTGAACCGTTTAATTTGACTTCTGATTCTGTATATGCATGTGTGTGGCTGTGTGAGTGTGTGTGTGTGTGTGGGGGGGGGTCTACAGGGTATAAGGAAAGAAATGCATTGTTTAGCTAGTTGTGACTATTTATGTGATGCCAGCAGGTACAACTCACCCACCTGTCCTTAATTTAGTTATCCTTATAACTGCATTTCCTAGATTATACTATAAAGCAGTATTGGCTTGGAACTGCTTTTGGTTTTCAAGCTGCTGCACTGTATATCCTGAATGAATTCAAAAGTGTGGAGACACTCATGAAAATTACACTTACCAGAGTATGTCAAGCTCTCTGTTGTTCCTTGTAGCACTTTTTTTTAATAAAAGCAAGACATTTCTGACAGAGAGAGAGAGAGAGAGAGAGGCAGACTGTCAATGTATCATTCGCTGTCTCTAAACCGTTACTTATGCTGATGGATATTAAGAACTTAGTATCAGAAAAGAGTAACTCCATGGACACAGCAGTATTGTGTTTTTGTTGAGGCCTGTGACCATGGGACATCATATATAAGTATGTTAAACAAATAGTGGAGGTAGTGTAGTCTAGTTGTTACAGTGTAATGATGTGAATCTATAGACTCTAGTTTGAATCCCACCACATCCATTTACTTACTCTGCAACCTTAATTTACTTATCTCCCGCCCTGTGTGTAAACTCTTCTTTTTCTTTCATGCTCTGAAATGAAACTCCTGAGCTTTTCTTAAGCTGCCTCAGTCTCATTTAATGTGTGTGTGTGTGTGTGTGTGTGTGCCTGCTGTGTGCCTGCCTGCCTGCCTGATAGCTGTTATGAACTGTTTAAGCAATATACCATGACAGGGTGTGGGGGGAGGATGCCAGGATTTACACATGTCTAGTGTGTTGTTTGGAGATGAGGCCGCAAGCCAAGTGAGTAAACCACACCAGGCGTGGGTAAATCCTGACATCACACACACCCTGGAGTGTCATATTGTGATTAACAATGTTCTCCTTTATTTTTGTGCCAGAAGAGAATAAAGAAAAAGTGGCTTTAGAAAGAGTTTTTTATTTCTTTTATTTTTTATATTTTACTTTATTTTTGTGTAATTTATTCAGTTTACACACACACACGTACACACACACACGTAGCAGTCTCTCAGTGATCATTCAGGCACGCTGTTTTTTTTTTAGTTTAATGGTAATGGGTACCTCAAGGATTACACAGAGGAGATAATGTAGTTGGATTTCAATTCAAGAACCTGTGAAGGACTGATTGGTGCTGTAACCTGGTGATGACTGGTATTTATTTTTAAATTTCATCTCTTTGACAGTGTCATCTGGAGAGACCCATTAGACAGCGTTCTGTCTGCTTGCAGGAGTCTTTTGTTTTTGCGCTGTGAGGAAATTGGTTTGTGCTGCAGGTATCGGGCTAATGTTGCATCTACAAGAGTACAGTGTGTGGACAGGGTTTATGAGACACGGGTGGAGTTTGGGAGAGGGCCGTAGTTTATGTTTGGCCTGTACTGTGGAGTGTCTGGCAGAAAATCGTATTGTGGACTGCAAAGATTTCTTTTCTTTTCTGAGTAGGATTTTTGGCATTTTGAGTTAACGATGGAGGAAAAGACTTTACATTTAGGAGACTACAGGGTTACGATCAGGTCGGGATTTATACCGGCAATTAAAGTTGGCTGGTTTACCATTTTGATTTTGAGGATCTGAGTGATTCTGTGATGTGGCTGACTGGCACCTTTACCCGTTGGTATATCGCACAATTTACAATGGGTAAATCATGCCAACTAGCCAGTCAGAAACAAGTATTTTCATGCCTACTGTATAGTCATGGATTGTAAAGGGCATTGTGGAGCAGAGTGCATGAAAGACACTACATACAACCTTTGCTTTCCTAATAAAGCTAGGTAAATATTCAACAAACAATTGGGGTGTGCACTGACTGAATATTAATTCCAGAATACCATAGATAATAGGGTACTCAATACTCAGATCAGTGTACCAAATATTTGTTGCTATTTGGGGGTATTTGTGAAAATGTTTCTGGTATTAATATAACAAAAAGATCCCTCTCCAAGTGGCTCAGGCTTGACCCTGGGCCATCCTCTGTCCCCACTCCTGATATTTCCCACCCTCCAACCCTTTCCCCATTCTCACACAAGGGTTTGTAAAATATTTTAACATTTTGCCCACTCCTGGCACTGTTCCAGACTTCAACACTGGCTTGAAAATGACTTTATCTGCCTAGCCTGAAACATTAATCCCCAAAGTGATTGATTCTAAGAGTTTGGCCACCCTCCTGAGCCTTGATCCACGGCCTGAGTGGGCAATACTAGTCATTTCCAGGTTAGCCCAATTGTCCTACTTCTTGCAGTGTGCCAGTACCACTCGTACTGTGTCAGCTGATCTGATAAAGCATGATGTGCACAAGACTGGAAAGGTAGGGCAGACTGATATGCATCATTAATGATGCTATGCAGCCTATCCAATCAGGCTGTCTAGCCACATAAATGATGCACATCAGTCTTCCCCCTTTCGTATGGATCTTAAGCTTGAGCAGATCAGCTGGTACAGTATGAGCATGTGCTGGCATGCTGCTGTGGTGGACAGCTGGATTAAAGTGGAATTGACCACTACTGGCCCCCCAACCCATGGATCGGAGTTAGGGGTACAACTATTAAAATGTTTTATAAACCCTTGTGTGAGAATGGGGAAAGGGGATGAGGGGTAGGAAATGACTGGGAAAGAGCAGGGGGTATCCAAGGTACTAGCCCTGGCTATATGTGGAGTGATGTAGGCTTTTTTATATTATTTTAAATGCCCCGAGTACAACTAATAACTACCAAGTGCCTGGGGGTGCAGAATACAAATACTCAGCGAATAGTCAAAAAAAGCTACTTGTACACCTGTAGAATGTAAACATTTAGTGACAATGCATAATGGGAGAAACAGAGAAACATATAGAAACATAAAATTTGGTGGGAGATAAGGATTGCTTGTCTGCCCTTTTTTCCCCTACTTACATTGTTACTGCAGACCTTCCTTAATCTACCACTTTTTCTTCCTCCCCCCCTTCCTTTCCACTATGATTCCCTTGTGCCTATCCCATGCATTCTTGAACCTCTGCACTGTCTTTACCCCTACCACCTCTGCTGGAAGACTGCTCCAAGATTCCACCACTCTTTCTGTGCAGAAGTACTTCATAACATCTCTCCTGAATCTCCCCCCCAGCATCATAGCATATTTACCGTGAGGTATTTAACGGCCTCTATAATATCCCCCCTCTCCCTCCTCTCTTCCAAGGTGTACATATTAGGGTCTTTTAGTCTTCCCTCATAGGGCTTTAGATGCAGACCCTGCACCATTTTAGTTGCTCTCCTCTGGGCAGCCTCCACTTTATCTATGTCTTTTCAGAGATGTGGTCTCCAGAACTGCACACAGCACTGTAGGTGGGGTTTTTATTTATTTTGTTTTATTTAGTTAAACATCAGTTTAGAAACCTTTGAGCCAGAGGCTCATTTACAAAGGTACCTCGTCACAGAGAGGACATCATAACAATAGTACAGGGGACAAAATACATACAAACAGAAAAGTTACAGTTAATTTACAATTTAGTTACAATAGATTTCAATCACCATCAGGGGTGCAAGACTTAAGGTTAGGGGATAGGTGGTGGAGGTAGCAGGGAGGGAAATAGGGGAATTAGTAGGGAAAGGAAGGGGAGGGAGCTGCTCAGTGAGCATTGTCATAAAGAGAAGATTTCTAGTCTAGTGGCAGTTGCACTTGCAAGAACTAAGCTACGTGAGTTTGAGACACAGGTAGGGAGGGAGTTATACCATAGGGGCGCCCGGTAGGGGAAAGACCTCTGACCTTAGGAGGTCCTGGCTCTTGGAATAACTAGGGTAGATTTAGATGAGCTGCGCGTGACCAGGGTCGGGGTAGTACAGTGGATTGAGTTGGATAGGCCAATGGGGGATAGGCCACGCAGGGCTTTAAAGGTGAGCTGGCATGTTTGAAACATGAGTCGCTCTTCCAGGTTGAGTATGGCAGCCATGGTGTACAGCTCACAAGTGTGAGTGAGTCTGGGAGCACCAGTGATAAGTCTGCAGGTCTTATTAACTGTGAGGCGAACCTTGTTGAGGGCAGTCTGATCAGCTGAGCCATAGACGGGAAGGCCATAGTCAATGAGCGACATGACAGAGGAGGTAACAGCCAGGCGGAGGGCATCAGAAGGGAGGCATTTCTTATGCTGGAAAAGAATGCCTAGCCGTGTGTTGGCGACAGAATTTAGGGCAGATATATGTCCATGGAATGAAAGTGCCAGGTCAAAGGTTATACCAAGATATTTATATGACTGCACTAGGTCAATGATGCAGTTGGGTGTGGCGTGGACAGCTAAGGGAAGCTTGCTGTACTTATTTTGGTGGTGGGAGAAGAGCATCGTTTTAGTTTTCTTAAGGTTGATAACAAGACAGTGCTCAGTGAACCAGGTAGCTGCAGAGTCAAAGACTAGTTGGAGGGAGTTCTGTAGCAGCATGGGGTCATTGTGGGAGGCAACGAGAACAGCATCATCGGCATAGAGAAGAATCTTACCCTTACAACTGCTGGGTAGGGAGTTAAGAAAGAGTGAAAAGAGTAGGGGTCCAAGAATTGAGCCTTACGGTACCCCAGAGCGGATGGGGCAGAAATCTGAGAGAGTACAGGATGCTTTCACATGTTGGGAGCGGTTCGAGAGATAGCTTGTGCACCAGGAAACCGGGTTCTGAGCAAAGCCAATTCGGTTGAGGTGGAGAGAAAAATAGGATGGTAAATCAGAATGCCTTAGACAGATCTATGAAAATAGCACCAGCCAGGGCACCAGAGTCTAAGGAGGTATGGAGGAAGTTGGAGAATTCCAGGAGTGCTGTAATGGTACTATGACCTGCTCTGAACCCGTGTTGTTCAGGGCAGAGAACATTGTACTTACAGAGGTAGTCAGAGACCTGGGACGCCACGATTTTCTGTAGCGCCTTAGAGAGAGGGGAGAGGATTGAGATGGGTCGGTAGTTACCCGGAAGAGTCCTGTCACCGCCTTTATGGACAGGGGTAACAGTGGCAATCTTCCAGGCAGAGGGGAATTGTCTGAGACAGAGTGATTTGTTGAAGATGCACGTAATGGGAGAGAGGACCTGATCCAGAACCTGACGCAGAAGGCAGGGATCAAGTGAGTCATTACCGATGGTGTTACCTTTTAGGGCTTTTAGCAGGTATGGCCTAGCTTCTTGCATGGTGACATGACGCAGGTGGAAAGTGGGGCGGCAATGGGTGGTGGTACAGATGGGGGGCGTGTGGACTGAAAAATTGCTAGGAGAACTGAGCTAAGGTCGGTAAAGGAATTATTGAGGTGTGGCAATGAGGGTAGGATCAGTGGAGACGGTACCATTGATGTTGAGAAGAGAAGGAAAGGGGGACTGAGAGTGACCATTCAGCTGCTTGATGTTGTCCCAGAAGCACCTAGGGTTCCCCCAGGAGGAGGTAAGAGAGGCTTGGTAGTAGTCCGCCTTTGCTTTGCGGATGGCCCAGGTGCACTGGTTGCGGGCGGCAGCATAGGACTGCCTGTCAGCAGAGCGGCCAGTAGCAACAGCAAGGTGCCAAAGCTTGTCGCGTTGCTTAAGTTGCCACAGTAGGGTAGGGGTGATCCAAGGGGCTTGTCTCACTTTAGACCTCCTAGCAGTTATGGGAGCAAAGATATCACAGGCAAAGTTGAAAGTGTTTACAAAGAAGGCCAGGGCCAAATCAATGTTGGATGCCCTCGCCAGAGGGACCAATCAGTATGGGCAAGGAAGCACTTAAGGCCTCCAGGAGCCCCTGGCCTAAGCCGCCTTTGGAGGAGGTTCTTACCGGGAACGAGGGCCGGGGGGTTTCCCAGTTGAAAAGCACAGGGGAGTGGTCACTGATGCAGTCAGGGAGGACTTGGATGTTGCAGATGCGGATTGGCCTGTTGGTGGGGACCACATCCAGGAGGGTGCTTATCCCCCCCTAGTGTTTTTTCTAGTAGGTTGTGCGACCAGTTGAGTTAGATCAATTGAATCAAAAGCCTCACGGTGGGAGGAGGATGAGGGGCAGAGCCAGCTTATATTCAAGTCGCCCACCAAGATTTGGTCCGATGAGTTGGGTAGGGAGGTAAGGTAGTCAATTAGTGGGCCCAGGGCCTGGGATTGGTTCCTGGGGGGTATGTAGGCAACGGTTAGGAATAATGGGCCTCTAGCTGGGCCAGGGGACAGCTGTAGGGTAAGTGCCTGGGCCTTATGGTCGAGGTCAGGCGGGGGAGAGGTAGCCCCATTAGAGAATCCCTCAAGTAGAAGGCACAGCCCCCCCTCTCCTGCCGACACGGTCCAACCGGTGGAGAGTGTAGCCGGGGAGAGAGATGTGAGAATTAGGAGTGGAGGGAGACAGCCAGGTCTCAACAGGGCAACATCAGGTTTATGAGCCACCCAGCAGTGTAGAGAGTCCAGTTTTTCAGGAGGCTACAGATGTTCATAGAAGCAATGCGCAGCCCAGAAGATTTCGGGTGAGGACCAGTGCTACCAGGCCCAGGATTGGATGGACATTGCCTGACAGGAGCAGGAGGAGGAGGGCTGCTCTATGGAGGAACCAAGGTGGGTAGCTTTCTCACTTGGAGAGGGGTGATGGGGCTGAGATGGTGCAGGGAATAGGCAGAGAAGAACAGACAGGAGAGGCTAGTATGATGAGAAGAATGGGGGGGCAGCAGGGGTCCGAGGGAGGGCGGCAGTATGTCGGGAGAAATGTTGGGGCAGAAGCAGGGTGTGTGTAGGCAGCTGGGGGTGGTGACACAGGGGGGGAAGAGGGGGTGTAGTAGTCAGATCATTAAGGACACTGGAGTCGGATGCTAGTGGGGCTAGAGTACCCAAAGGGAAGGCAAGGATTAGTAGAAGTGGGGGGAGTAGTGCAGGATGCAGTGAGTTGGGCATTTCTTTTTATAACTAGGGGAGTAGTGAGAGATAATTAAGCTGGTGGATAAAGGGGAGAAAGCTATAAAGAGATAACAGCACCTCCCTCCTTGTGCTGATGATACCCCTTCCTATGCACCCCAGCATCACCGTAGCCCTCCCGATTGCCTTGTCACACTGCCTGACCACCTTTAGGTTATCAGATATGATTACCCCAGGTGTCTGGATGCCAAGGACAGGCTTCATCTTGCCCCGTTAGGGAAGGAAGTCCATAAACAGGGGGTGGCTGACTACATTCAAGAAAGGTGGGGTTTAAATTTGTGAGGGGAAGAGGGATAAGGGAGGGGCTGACCAGAAGCCCTCTCCTCCAGATGAGGGGAGTAGCCTTCAAACCCAAGGGGGGGGGACCATGTCCTCTAAGGTGGCCAAGGAGCAGAGGCCGCTGGACAGCTTCCAGGATTTGTTCTTAACACAGCATGTGATGGAGCCCACAAGGGAGGGGCATGTCCTGGACATGGTTCTGGCAGATGGGGATCTGGTAAGGGACCTGGTTGTAGAGAATCCCCTGACTGGGAGCGACCACAATACTGTCTGGTTTCAAAGAAGCCGGGGGGGGGGGAGATCTAGGACACTGGCAGTGGACTTCAGGGGGGCAGACTTTGAGGGCATGGGAAATATTTTCAAGGATCACTTGAAGGGGATTACATCAATGACAAATGTGGAAAAGAGATGGGAGGGCATAAAACGGGGACTACATGAGGCAGTCAGGACCTGCGCTAAGGTGAAACATAAGGGAGCAAGGTCACATAAACCATGCTGGTGGTCCAGTGAGGTTCAGGTAGCGGTCAGAGAAAAGAAGCGGCCTACAAAAAATATAAAACAACAAGAGGGGATAGGGAAAAGGAAATGTAGAAACATAGAAACATAGACTTTGACGGCAGATAAGGACCGCTAGGCCCATCTAGTCTGCCCATTTCCCTACCTACAGGATAGGCCGCAGATCCTAGTTAACCAACAGCCTTTATCTTCCTGCCCCCCACAAGAATTGTCTTATGTCTGTCCCATGCATTCTTGAATTCTCCCACAGTTTTAGACCCACAACTTCCTCAGGAAGGCTGTTCCATGCATCCACTACCTCTCTGTGAAATAATACTTCCTCACATTGCCCCTGAACCGCCCTCCTTCTATCTTTAAATTGTGTCCCCTTGTTCTTGCAAGTCTCTTTTCTGAAAGATGCTACCCTCTTGGACTTTGTTGATTCCTTGAGGTACTTGAAAGTTTCTATCATGTCCCCCTCTCCTTCTTTCCTCAAGGGTATACATATTAAGCTCTTTTAGTCTCTCTTCATACGGCTT
This sequence comes from Neoceratodus forsteri, assembly GCA_016271365.2. Lineage (NCBI taxonomy): Eukaryota > Metazoa > Chordata > Ceratodontiformes > Ceratodontidae > Neoceratodus > Neoceratodus forsteri. Next base: position 738,288,765 of record CM057454.1, read on the forward strand.
CTCTTGCAGACCCTGCACCATTTTAGTTGCCCTCCTCTGGACTGCCTCTATCCTGTCTATGTCCTTGCGGAGATGGGGTCTCCAGAACTGGACACAGTATTCCAGATGGGGTCTCACCAACTGTCTGTACAGAGGGATAACAACTTCCTGTTTTCTGCTGCCGATGCCTCTCCCTATACATCCCAGTATACCCCCGGCCCTCCCTACTGCCTTCTCACATTGCTTGCTAACCTTAAGGTCATCTGATATGATTACCCCCAGGTCCCTTTCCTGTTTTGTTGTTGTTACTAGCTCCCCACCCATTGTGTATTCTTCCCCTGGGTTCTTGTTTCCCAGGTTCATTATTTTGCACTTTTTTGCATTGAATCCTAGCTGCCATACGTCTGACCATTCCTCCAACCTTGCTAAGTCCCTTTTCATCCTTTCCACGCCTCCTTGTGTATCAACCCTGTTGCAGATCTTTGTGTCATCTGCAAAAAGGCATACTTTTCCTTCCAGTCCCTCTGCAATGTCACTGATGAAGACATTAAAAAGGACTGGACCCAATACTGAACCCTGCGGTACCCCACTAGTAACCGCCCTTTCTTCAGAGTGGACTCCATTTACAATTACCTTCTGTGTCTTGTTGTCCAGCCAATGTTTTACCCAGGCTACCACCCTGGGACCCACTCCCAGGCTGGTTAATTTGACTATCAATCTTTTGTGTGGGACTGTGTCAAATGCCCTGCTAAAGTCTAGGTAGGCCATGTCCACAGCCCCTCCCTGGTCTACTACTTTGGTCACCCAGTCAAAGAAATCTATTAGATTCTGTCTGACATGACCTTCCCGCCAGAACCCATGCTGCCTTGGATCCTGTGCTCCACTGACCTCTAGATACTCAACTATTCTTTCCTTCAGAAGTGACTCCATCACTTTCCCTACCACAGAGGTCAGACTGACAGGTCTGTAGTTTCCTGCCTCTGTCTTGGTCCCACTTTGTGAAGGGGAATCACATCCGCCTTCCTCCAGTCCTTGGGTACCACACCATCCTCCCATGATTTATTAAAAGAGTAGCCAGTGGTTTCACTAGTTCCTTCCTTAATTCTTTTAGAATTCTGGGTGAATTCCATCAGGACCCATTGCTTGTCCACCTTCAGTTTTAGGAGTTCTTGCAGAACCCTTTCTTCTGTGAAAGGACTGGGATCGACCCCTCATCAAGAGTGTTTCTGTTAATTGGATTAGGCACTTCCTCCTCTCTTTGTGAATACTGAGCAGAAATATTCGTTCAGTATTGCTGCTTTTTCACTGTCCCCTCTGCCCACCCACCGTCTCATTCTATTCAGCCTCACTATCCCTCCCTTGTCTTTCTACGCTGCTGATGTACCTATAAAAGGTTTTATCCCTTCTAACTGAGTTGGCTATCTTTTCCTCAGTTTGGGCTTTGCTATTCTGACTTCCCTCCCTGCTTCTTTCTGCCTTAACTGGTACAGCCTCTGTCCTGCTCCTTCTGTGTTTCCTTATACATCCGGAATGCTATCTTTTTCTTCCTGACTTTCACAGCCACCTCTCTTGAGAACCATAGTGGCTTTTTCTTTCATTTTGATTTGTTTATTTGCTTCACACAAACGCATAAGGCCTGTGATGGCAGTTTTGATAATTCCCAGTTGTTGCTCCACACCTCCTTCTAGCCTGTTTGCTAGTGCTTTTCTGAGGCACCTCCCATCTTTGCCAAAGTCAGCCCTCCTAAAGTCCAGTACCCTCACTTTTGTATGGCTTGACTCTGTAGCTGAACGTGAACCACACTGTTTGATGGTCACTTGTCCCCAGATGGCAACCTACTTCTAGATCTGAGATCCTCTCACTGCCCCCATGTACCATCTTGCATCTAGAAAAGTCACCCTGATAGTGAGGGGGGAAAAGTCCAGTGAAGAACAACGGCTGGCACAGGGGATACGTGGAGGGGAAAAGAGGTTCCTCTGGCACATTTGGGAGCGTAGAAAAACTAAGGGCCATTTCGGCAGATTGAGATCAGAAGAAGGGTGAGTGGAAGAGGCGAGGGACCAGGCAGAGGTATTAAACAAGTACTTCACCTCTGTGTTCACTAGAGAGGGGGATGGGATATCTAGAAAGCAAGGCACGATGGGGATAGAAGCGGTAGTGAGTGGGATCAGGGGAGCAACAGAAATGGAGCAAGAGGGAGGGAGAGGTACCCCAGGGGTGTCACATCAGAATAAGGATAAAAAGGCCAGTAAGGTGGAGGGGATGGATGATGCTGTCTCCACCGAAAGGGTATGGTTAGCCCTCAAGGCCCTAAAGAAAGATAAATCTGCTGGGCTGGATGGCATTCATCCTAGAGTACTATGGGAATTGGCGGACATATTTGCTGCACCCCTGGCGGAGCTCTTCAATGGGTCGCTTGAGACAGGGAGGGTACCTAGGGATTGGCGAGAGGCACATGTGGTGCCAATCCATAAAGGGGGGTTGAAGGAAGTACCAGGTAACTATAGACCCATCAGTTTGACCTCGGTGGTGGAAAATTAATGGAGAGTATACTAAAGGAACGACTGGGGTGTACTTGGAGGAGGTGGAGGTCTGATAGTCGGTCAACATGGGTTTGTGCAGGTAGGTCATGTCAAACCAATCTTGTGGAGTTCTACGAATGGGTAACATCAGAACTGGACAGGGAAAGCCTGTGGATGTATTATTCTTGGACTTCAGCAAGGCGTTTGACTCTGTCCCTCACAATGGTCTGGTGGAGAAACTGATGGGGCTGGGAGTAGGCCCTTGATGGTCAGATGGATTGAAAACTGGCTAGCTGATGCACCCAGAGAGTAGTGGTCGGTGAGGAGCTCTCGAACCCTAGAGAGGTTGGTAGTGGGGTACTGCAGGGCTTGGTCCTGGGTCCAATCCTGTTTAATGCATACATATCGGATATCAGGGAGGGTATAGGGTGTGAAATGAGTCTCTTCACTGATGACTCCAAGATGGGAGCAGTAGTTGAGGGGGAAGAGGGGGAAGAGGGGAGGTTGGCCCTGCAAGGGGACCTGGACACCCTGGAAAGCTGGGCTCAGACATGGAAATTAAATTTCAATATCACCCAGTGCAAGGTGTTACATCTTGGGCGGGGAAACCCTAAACACAGGTACACCCTGGGAGGGGAGGCGCTGGAGGCCTCAACAGGGGAAAAAGACCTAGGGGCCATGGTGGATGCATGTATGAATAACTCTGAGCGGTGCAGGAGAGCGGCTAGCAAGGCAAACATGATGTTGGGATGCATCGTAATGGGGACCACCTCTAGGAGCAGGGAAATGATTCTGCTGCTGTACAATGGACTGGTTGGACCAGACCTTGAGTACTGTGTACAGTACTGGAGACCACACTTGAAGATGGACATACAGCTCCTGGAGAGGGTACAGAGGAGGGCAACTAAGATGATATGAGGACTAGGGGATTTGACATATGAGGACAGACTTGAGGAGCTCTGCCTGTTTTCATTGGAGGAGAGGAGAGACAGAGGGGACATGATTGAGGTTTTCAAGTACCTGAAGGGAGTAAATAGGGTAAACATGGAGGGGATCTTTAGACTAAAGCAGGGAGGTATCACCAGAGGGCATGGTTTGGAGCTGGAAGGTGGAAGGTTGAGGGGGGGAAAAGAGGAGGAGGTTTTTCACTGAGAGGGTGGTGGACCCTTGGAATGCACTGCCTGGTGAGCTGGTTTAGAGATCACAGTGGAGGGCTTCAAGAAAGGGTGGGACAGACACAGAAAGTGGATGTATCAGATGATGGCCTGGCCCAGGGGGTGGGGTTGGATGATAGGGGTTTCTGGAACACTAGGGGGGTGGAGGGCTCCGGCACCCAACTAGGGATCTGAGGTTCGAGCAGACTCGATAGACCATAAGGCCTAATCTGCTGGCAATTAGTATGTTAGTATGTCTTTTCTGCTTGGTGGTTGCCAATACCACTCCACCCATTGTGTACTCTGCCCCTGGATTTCTGTGCCCTAAGTGCATTATTTTGCACTTTTTCATATTGAAACCCTGCTACCATACCCTTGACCACTCCTCTAGTTTTCTCAGGTCTCTGCTCATCCTTTCCATTCCTACTGGAGTGTCCACTCTCTTGCAGATTTTGGTGTCATCTGCAAAGAGGCAGATCATCCCTTCCAGCTCCTCTGCAGTGTCACTTATAAAGAATTAAAGAGAACTGGCCCCAGCACTGATCCCTGAGGCAAGCCACTGGTCACTCTTTTTTCCTCTGAGTGAACTCTATTTACCACCACCCTCTGTTGGCTATTCCCTAACCAGTTTCTTAACAGTTTACCACCGTTGGACCCACTCCTAAGTTACCAGCTTGCTTACTAGTCTCCTACAGTATGTGGAATGGTGTTGAAACCCTTACTGAAATCTAAGTAGACCATGTCCACCGCTCCATCCTGATCTAACTCCTTTGTCACCCAGTCAAAGAAATCTATCAGATTTATTTGACATGACCTCCCCCTGTGAAACCAGGCTGTCTCGCGTCTTGTAACCCACTGGATTCAAGATATTCCTCATTCTAACCCCAGGAATCACTCATTATGATTAAACTGATGCAGTCAGTCTCCTGTGTTGAACTGCCCGGAGAGATGGAATGCTATGCAAATGATGGAACTCTAATTGGCTCATGCCAATTTCAAACTGCTGCCCTAGCAACTGTTGCACTCTGAGTGCCTCGGATTCTTTACTCCGTCTGTCCAGTGAAGATGTCCTGGAGCATACCTCTCAACTGTCCCTGATTTTCAGGGATGTCCCTGATTTTGCCTCAAAAGTTTCCTTTGTCCCTCGTAAAATTTCAGTTTTTGTGACTGAACAGTGGGGATTGTAAGCATAAAGTAATGTTAAACATTAAAGTTACAGACTAGTTCTTCATCAGAAAATGCTTCTTACACTAATTCCCTTATTCCTAACAGCTTTCTGAGTGAGTATTACCAATTTTTAAGATGTGTCCCTGATTTTGGGTCTCTGTCCCTGATTTTTTTAAGCTTTGTCCTTGATTTATGAGGTAAGAGATTGAGAGGTATGTCCTGGAGAGCTCTCCATCAACTTACTTCAAACACTTTAATTTGGTCGATAAGTACTGTTTTAAGTTATTAATTTTAGATTGCTGCCCTTATAAGTTAGTTTGGTGTAGTTTTCTAGTGCTTTATTTTTTTTTATCTTTTTTTGCGGTTCCCTGACAGTTCTGTGGAATCGAAGGACTTGCAGTTCTCTATGAGGTTTTTACCACAAATTTAGTATTAATTCTTGTCTATTTGACATTTCCCTTTAGGATCCATCGGCCAATTGTATTGTTATTTAAATTTAGCCCTGCATGCTGTTGTTTGGATGCAGGACCAACCTCCCTGATTTTGGGTTGTACTGATTCCGTTAGTCTGGTCCTAGCATGGATAGTCTGGTGCTCCTTGGTAACAGGTGAGTTTCCCAGCACCCTGAAAGAGGCGGTGGTAACACCCCTCTTGAAGAAAGCTTCTTTGGACCCAGACTGCCATACAAACTACAGGCCAATCTCTAACCTTCCCTTTTTAAGTAGAGGCTGTACAGCTGGAAAACCATTTGATCATCCATGACATCTATGAACCCCTCCAGCCCAGATTTCGAAAGAGACATAGTACTGAGACAGCACTGGCTAGGGTGCTCAATTATCTCCTGATGGCTAGAGATTGAAAGAGTCGTTCCATCTTGGTTCTTCTGGATCTCTCATCAGCATTTGATACTATGGACCATGGGGTTCTACTTGGCCATCTAAGGTTCATCTGTGGACTGTCGGGTACAGTCCTTGGGTGGTTTACATCATTCCTCACGGGAAGAATTTATAGAGTGGTGTATGGGGTTTATTCCTTGGATTCAGTTTCTTTGTCATGTGAGGTTCCCCAGGGCTCAGTGACCCCCATGTTGTTCGCAGTGTATATGCTGCCCCTCAGAGACATTATAAGAAGGTATGGGCTGAGGTTTCACTGCTATGAAGATGATACCCAGCTCTACCTTTCTTTTGCATCTGACCAGTATGGAGCTCACTTGGTCTTTAATAGCTGCCTCACAGAAATCCAGGAGTGGATGGATTCCAGTTGGCTGAAGTTAAACTCAGAAAAGACTGAGGTGCTGATTGTGGATCCATTACACCGGATAGGGGGGTTGGGGTTTGGTTCACCCTCTGGACTCTTTCTTGGGGACTTATCACTCCCGACCTCTGAATGGGTGCGTAACCTGGGGGTAAGTTTCAATAAAGGAGTGACCCTGCATTCACAGGTATCGGCCGTCATCGAATCCTCTTTCTACCATCTGAGGAATATCTCTAGGATTAAGCACCTTGTTCTGTCCGGTGATCTTTCTACTCTGGTCCACACCTTTGTGTCCTCACGCTTAGATTACTGCAACCCCCTTTACCTAGGGCTACCGGGGTGGAAATCTGTCACCTGCAGATAGTGCAGAATGCAGCGGCCCAGCTTTTGATAGGATCTTCCTGGTCCTGTCATATTTTGCCGGTGCTGCGCGGACTGCACTGGCTGCCAGTACAGTGGTGGATCACCTTCAAAGTTGGTCTTCTGACTTTTAAAGCCCTACACAGACTGGGCCCGAACCACCTGAAAGACTCCTGGTCCTTTACTGCCCTGGGCGATTGTTCCACTCAGCCGACGAGGGGTTGCTAGAGATTCCAAAGGTGTGTTTGAAATCCTCTGGGGCCAGAGCATTTACGTATGTGGTGCCAACCCTTTGGAATTCTCCACCCTGTCAGTTATGGGAGTGCACGACCGTGGAGGGAGTTAAGCAAGCTTTAAGAACATACTTATGGCACCAAGCATCTGGTGAATGACTGTATAACGCTATCAGTGGTTTTATATAATTATTGTTGCTGGGATGTCTGAGTTGTGATTTTGAACTTTGTTAGGTGCCTTGATATTTGAAAGGCACCATAAAATAAAGATATTATTATTATTATATTATTAGCTTATTTTCGGTACCCTCTCTTGTCAGGGAACCAATTAGCTCTCAGTTCCAGGAACTGTTTGAGATTGTTTATATTTAAATTTGTCATTTCCCAGGAACCAATTATTGTCACAAACATCTAAATTTCTGTACTTTGCTCAATGTCAGAGGTCCCTGTTGATAAAACTAAAAAACGCACAGGACCCACAGGGTTTAAATATTGTGAGTCTTGTGGTCAGGTTATAGCAAAAGCAAACAAGCATTCTCTTTGTGTGTTTTGTTTGGGAACTAGTCATATTTTTTCAAATTGTGAAATTTGTAAAACTTTCTGTCCCAAGACTTTGAAAAAGAGATCTATAAAATTATTTGTTTATTACTTATTGAAATTGTTTCACCAGGAAAGGCACGCTGAGCAAAAAGATGCTCGTCTCCCGGTGCGACCTGGGGGGTGAGGGGTACAGTGGGAGATAACTTGCAGGTTATCAAGAAGTTACAGATAACAAGGATACAGTAGACCAACAGATGTACAGGTTACAGTAACACAGTAGATTGATGTTTCTGTTGTGCAAGTTACGGAGGTAGAGTTTTGGATATACAGTTGCAAGGTACAGAGGTAGAGTTATGGTTATACAGATGCAATATGAACAGGGGTAATACATTCAATACAGTTCAAAAAACAGCACAAGGAAGGCATAGTTTCTAGTTTAGACTTTACCAGCAGCATGGGCTGCTGATTAACTTATAGCTCAAGGATTATGTTGGAAAACTGTAGAGTGGCAATGGGATTGAGAAACATGTGGCAAAAAGTTAAAGTATCTAGTGCAGATTAGGACAGGATGAAAACATGTACCAAGAAGTGCTGAAGTTGGTATAGATAAGCCAGCTTTCATAGCGTAAGCTAGGTGCCGCTGGTCAGGCAGTCAGGAGCGGAGGGGCTGTAGGGGGACACCTGTGGGGGTCAGGTGCAGGAGCAATTTACCATGAGGTAATTTGCTAGCGCTGTAGATAGGGAGTGGGTAGAGGAGGAGTAGTGAATTTGGGGAGGGAGCTCATTCCAGAGTTTGGGAAAGCAGTGAGAGAAGGCTGATTGCCTGATAGTGGTCTTCCACCTAGGGATTTGTAGCTTTCGGATGTCAAGGGCTCTGAGGGCATGAGTAGGGGAGGGAGCTGAGGTAAGTAATGAAGAGAGGTATGACGGTAGGGCATCATACCAGAATTTGGCAAAATTAGAGGAAATGGCTTCTGCATCTGCTAGTACTGCAGAAGGAAACCCCTTTCCCTCTGTTCCTAATAAGGAAAGGGGTAAGTTCAAGGATACTGACAAGGGGTTAGATAAGACTGAGCAAAATAAATCTAAAAGAACTGTTGAGACAGTAGCTGAAACTGTCCCACTTTAGAAAAAATACAAAGAAAAACATGTTGCTGCACCTCCAGCCAAGAAGGCTAAGCAGCTTCTAGCAGACCAACAAAATATGACCTCAGCTGAGGACATTGCAAAGGCTTTACAGATTTTACAAGCCTTACAGGCTATGGGCCCAGTTCCCACAATGGCTACACCAGTTCCTGTTCAAGTTCCAGCACCACAGGAACCGCAACCTCTGTACTGTAATCCAGAGGAAGATGAAGAGGAGTATGAAGGGGAACCTATAGAACCAGAGGTCTCCACAGAACAGGACTTTGGCTCCTCTCCCAGGGGACCAGAAGACTACACCTCTCATTATGCCTTTGTAAAAAACATGGTGGATACCCTCAATCTCCCCCTCCAGGAGACGGAGGAGGATGTGGAGGAAGCAGATTTCCTGAATGTGATGGGACTAGCACCCACAAAATGCCTTCTGTTGCCTATGCACAAATCCTTAAAAAAGGCTGTGTTGCAAATTTTAAAGACTCCAACTTCGATACCTGGAGTGGACTAGAAAACAGATAAGAGATATCAGCTGGATAGAACCACTGCCAATTTTCTGTTCAGTCACCCTGATCTTGAAGGAGTGGTCCAGGCTGCTGCCTGTGATAAGGCCATGATCCCCTTAGCAGCACATTCTCCTGACAAAGACTCAAGAAAGATAGATGCCATGGGTAAGAAGGGTTATATGGCTGCCTCACTCATTGTTAGGCAGGCAAATTATATGGCTTATGCTGTCCAATATCAGAAGGCACTATGGAATTCTGTCCTTGCTCTATCTGATAAAGTCCCAGATGACGTGGCAGTCGACTTGCAAGAAATGGCAAGGGCTGTCCTTAATGCCACCAAATATCAGTTCACATGGCAGTGGATCCTAATGACGCTGCAGCCAGACTGATGACATTATCTGTCTCCCTCAGGAGATTTGCCTGGCTAAAAGCTACCAACCTAACCTTGGACACTCATGCTAAGGCTATGGATTTTCCATATGAGAAAAATTCCTTATTTGGTGACAAAACAGAAGCCTACATATAAAGGGTGGAGGAATATAAGACCACTTATTGAAGTAATTCTAAAGAAAAGCCTTCCACCTCTTATAGGGCCCAAAAAAGGGGAGGCAGGGGTAAGGGATCCTATCCCAGACCTTTTTTCCAAGCACAGGCTTCATAGGTCTACCAGCAGCTAAGAGGCCATTTGAGAGGGAGGGGTAGAATGGCCATGAAATGGATTTCTCCCTCACCACAAACCCAGGCTCAGCCCACACAGAATCTCTGATGGGCTGGTACAGGTCGCTCCCCCACCACCATCATCACCACCACCGGTGGGTGGCAGATTGACTCACTACCTCCAGATTTGGCATGCCATCACCACAGACAAATGGGTCCTGGAGGTAGTGAGCCAGGGGCTGTCACTCAGCTTCAAATCACTTCCCAAGCTGAGAGTAAGAACCTTTGCCTCAGTCACCTCTGCAGACCGAATCATACTGGCGGCAGAGGTAAAACACCTCTTATCAATCAAAGTAGTGAAACCAGTGCCTCTAAACCAAAGGGGCAAAGGCTTCTACTCCAGATACTTCCTTACCAAAAAGAAAAATGGGGACTGGTGACCTATCCTGGACCTAAGGCTTCTGAACAAGAACATTCTGAAGCCAAAGTTCAAAATGGTGACCCTCTCAATAATCATACCCACATTGCAAAAAGGAGATTGGTTAGCTTCCCTGGACTTAAGGGACACTTATTTTCACATTCCTGTCAGACCAACTCATAGAAAGTACCTGAGATTCAGACTGGCCTCAGGTCATTACCAGTTTGCAGCACTCCCATTCGGTCTGACTTCTGCACCAAGGGCATTCACAAAATGTCTAGCTGTGCTGGTCAAATACCTGAGAAAACAAGGTGTGACAGTTTTCCTCTACCTGGATGACTGGTTAGTGGTAGGCCAGTCCCTGCAACATGAAGGCAGTCACTGGCACTTACAAAGGCCATGCTGGAATCCCTAGGTTTCCTCATAAAAGAGCAGAAATCACAGTAAGAGCCAGTACAAGTGCTGGACTTCATTGGAGCAGAGCTGAACATTGGCCTGGGCAGAGCTTTCCTGCCCCAGGACAGAGTGGACAGCATCCTACAGACTGCAAGTTCCTTCATGCTGGGCAAGCCCAAGCCGGCCAGGAAATTCCTCGGGCTACTGGGACATATGGCAGCTGCCACCACAGTGGTGCCAGGTTCCAGATTCCAAATGAGAGACATCCAGTTTCACTTGAGACAGTACTGGTCATGAAGGAGAGACCCACTGTCCAAACTGGTTCCAGTCACCCACAGCCTACTGCAGGCACTTCAATGGTGGCTGGACGAACACAACTTCGGTGTAGGTGTATCTTTTCTAAGACAGCAGCCCTCCATAATTCTCACAACAGATGCTTCCCTTCTTGATTGGGGCGCACACATGCTGGATCACACAGCAAGTGGCACATGGTCTCCTCAACAGTCACTGTTGCACATAAATCTGCTGGAGCTCAGGGCAGTGTGCCTGGCTCTATTGGCATTTGTCCCACATCTGTAAAACAAGGTAGTGCAGGTTAGGACAGACAACACCACAACCATGTACTATATCAACAAACAAGGAGGAATCAGGTCAGCCCCACTTTGCACAGAGGCAATTAAGCTGTGGTCCCTGGCATTCTCCATGCAGGTATCTCTATCAGCCATACATCTTCCAGGGAAGGACAACATACTGGCAGATTCTCTCAGCAGGATAAGTCAGGACCACCACGAGTGGTCTCTGAGCCCTCAGATCCTCAACTCAGTTTTCAGAAGGTGGGGCACTCCAGATGTGGATCTTTTTGCCTCTGCAGAAAATCACCAGTTGCCCCGTACTGCTGCAGGCCACCCTCACAAGGGTACAGTTCCCCTGGATGCAATAACCCTGAATTGGTCAGGGAAGTTTGTTTATGCCTTCCCTCCTTTTCCAGTGATATTCAGGACCCTACTGAACTTAAGATCCCAACCAGCAACAGTGATACTGGTGGCATCAGACTGGGCAAGGCAACACTGGTACTCGCTCCTACTGACTCTGTCAGTGACCTCCCCAATTCATTTGCCCAGAAGACACAACCTACTGACCTCGTGTCAGGGCTGGATCCTGTATCTCAACCTCAAATCACTAAGACTGAAGGCCTGGTTCTTGAGGACGTAGACCTTGCTAGCCTCAAGCTGTCAGAACAAGTTCTGACAGTGCTTAGAGGCTCCAGAAAACCTTCCAGTAGAAAAAAATATTCCTCTAAGTGGAAGAGATTCTCCATTTGGTGCTCAGGTAGGGGTACTGACCCCTCCATGGCTGACCTTGCTGTTCTGGATTACCTGACACACCTGCACTCATTAGGACTGAGGCTCTCGACCCTGAAGGTCCACCTGGCTTCACTCTCAGCTTACTTGTCAGCTGGTAAGGAAAGATACATGGCCTCTCATACAGTTTTCAGGAAATACTTTAAGGGCCTCAACCTCCTTCACCCTATCCTGAGGGAACCCATCCCGACCTGGAATCTAAACATCTGTGTTGCCAAGCGGATGTAGCCACCATTGAAACCTATGGCAACTGCAGACCTGAAGTATGTCACCTAGAAAACTGTGTTTCTGGTGGCTATCACCTCTGCCAGGAGGATCGGTGCGCTGCAATCCCTGTGTACAGATGTGGACTACATCTCATTTCACAATGATAAGGTAGTCCTCAGTACCAATAGGAAATTTCTCTCCAAAGTGGTATCTGATTTTCACTTGAATCAGTCTATGACTCTGCCTGTTTTCTTTACAGAGAACTCCAGTTCTCCAGAAAGGAAACTTCACTGCCTCAATGTCAAGAGGGTACTTAGCCATTACATTGACAGAACCAACCATACAGATCATGGCAGACTCAGCTCTTCCTCACTTATGGCAAAGTAGGTAAAGGTAGAGCTGCCACAACATGTACAGTTGCTCACTGGATAGTGGCATGTATTCAGTTTTGTTACAGTAAAGTGGGTAAACAGGCACCCCTGGGCATAAGGGCACATTCCGCCAGGGGTACAGCTGCATCAGTGGCAGTTCCAAGAGATATCTCACTATTGGAAATCTGCAAAGCAGCTACATGGAATACAGTGCACTACAACCTGGATCTACAGTCCAGAAATGATGCCAGGTTTGGCACAGCAGTTTAACAGAACCTGTTCCCCAAACAGGTTCTCTTCCCAACCTCCAAAGGTAGTGCTTGGTAGTCTGCATCAGTTTAATCATAATGAATGGTTCCTGGGGTTAGAAGAAAAATTACTCACCATAGTAATCTTGTTTCTTGAAAGGGATTACTCATTATGATTAAAGCACCCACTCTGCCTCTCCTACCAGAACCTTAAAAAAAAAAAAAGTGGAGAGAATTTTAAACCAGTTGGTTTCCTTATGGAAATTTGTCTCATTTTCGGTCTGTCCCTTGGGGATTTTTGATCATGGGGGCAGTTTTTTTCTTTATTATGTAAAGATTAGCTAGTGGGTATTATACCCAGTTAGGTTTCATAAGAATCTGAAACACTCGGAGTGCAGCAGTTGCTAGGGCAGCAGTTTGAAATTGGCATGAACCAATTAGAGTTCCATCATTTGCATGGCATTCCATCTCTCCGGGCAGTTTAATACAGCAGGCTGACTGCATCAGTTTAATCATAATGAGTGATCCCTTTGAAGAAACAAGATTAATATGGTGAGCAATTTTTTCATCCTTTCCTTCATCAGTGATTCCATTAATTTTCCCACCACCGATGTCAGTCTGACTGGCCTATAATTGCAGCCTCCTCCCTGCTACCACTTTTGTGTAGTGTGGCTACATTCGCCCTTCTCCAAGCTTCCAGAACCACTCCTGTTTCCAATGAGCTGTTACATAGGACTGTCAAAGGTGCAGCTAGTATTTCCCTGAGCTCCCTCAATACTCTTGGATGCACCCCATCTGGTCCCATTGCTTTAGGTTACTCCTCAAAAAAGGACTAGTGTTCACCTCCCTCCCTCAAATGCTAATGTTACTTTTTTGTGGCCCCTCCCCTTCTCCCTCCTCTGTAAACACTGAAAAAAAGTATTTGTTCAGGATGTCTGCCTTTTCCTGGTACACAGTCCCCATCTTCCCTTTTCAGCCTTATAATCCCACACCTCGTCTTCTTTTCACTTACTGTATATACCTAAAAAATTGATTCTCCCCTTTTGTTACCTCCTTGGCTATTTTTTCTTCAGTTTCTGCCTTTGCACTCCTTACTCCTATCCCTGCTTCCCTCTGTTCCCTGATACACCTCCCTATCCTCCTCCCTCTGTGTCTCCTTATACCTTCTGAATGCTACCCTTTTTGCCTTTACCTTTTCAGTCACCTCTTTTGAGAACCATAGCGGTCTCGTTTTTTCTCTTGCTTTTGCTCACTTGTTTGACACAGAGATTTGTTGCATTTACTATGCTCCTTTTTAGCAAAACCCAGTGTTCCTCTACTCCTCCCAGTCCATGCACCCCCCCCAAACATGTAATTCCTGAGGCATTCATTCACCCATCATAATAAAATCTGTCCTCCTGGAGTCCTCTTGTGTGGCTCAGTTATGCAGCCATCTTTATATGGAATCACACCATACGGTGATCACTGGTCTCCAGGTGGCATCCCACCTTGACATCTGCAATATTGTTCCTTTTAATGAGTACCAGGTCCAGTATTGCCCCCTCATGAGTGGGTTCCCTGACTAGATGCCTGAGGAATGTTCCCTGCAGAGATTCCAGGATGACCATGCTTCTAGCTGAAGCCTCTGCTGGGAGGCTCCAAACTACATAAGGCAGGTTGAAATCCACCACCAGCAACACCTCCCCCTTTTCCACCATCCTGCCAGTGGCTTCCATCAATACCTTATTTAATTCATCTTGCTGTGCTGGAGGTCTGTATATCACTCCACTGTGAATAGTGGCTCCATTCCCCATCTCCAGGGTGACCCGTAGTACCTCTGTCTCCCCCTATATTCTCTATAACTCTTTTGCTTTTATGCTTTCCCTCACATAAAGCATTAAATCCCCTCCTTTCCTTCCCACCCAGTTCTTACTGAACAGAGTGTAGCCTAGTATGGCCATGTCTCAGTGATGGTTTTCAGTGCACCATGACTCGGTAATGGCCACAATATCCAGTTTGGCCTCTGACATGATGGTCTGTAGGTCCAGAATCTTATTTCCTAGACTTCAAGCATTCACACACATGGCCTACCAGATTTTGTATCCATTCTGCTTGTTGCCCCTTTTTCATTTTGGCCCTCCCTCCTTCCCCTTCTCTTTTTAATGCTCCCATTCCCTTCCCCCTCTACCTCTACCACCCTGCTTCCTTTATTAATTTGCACCCTGAGGGATTCTATTTTCATTGGGTTCTCCTTAACCTCTACTTCAGCCTGTGAGGGGAGGCAGTTTCTGCCTCCCTGATTCCTTCCGCCACCCCCTCAGCTAGTTTAAATGTTCATCGAAGTAACATTTAAACTGTCTTCTGAGGACTGCAGTTCCCCTCCCTAGATGCAAGCCATCCCCCTGCATAGGCTTTTATCCTCCCAGGTGGGTCCCTGATTCCCCAATGTAGCCAAACTCCTTCTCTCTGCACCATTCCTTCAGCCATGAGTTGAAGCTTCTGGTGCGGCGATCCTTCTTCTCAACCCTATCATAGACAGGCAGCATCTTAGCGAAAGCCACTGAGCGAGCTACCTAAGAACCCTCCCCAACTCCCTAAACTCTCCCCACACTATTCCAGCCCTGTTCCTAGCCAGATCATTAGCTCTCAGGTGGACAATGACATCCATCTCTCCTTCCTGTTCTGCTGTCCTAGTGATCCTCAGGATCCACATCCCATCCCTCTGGGCCAGGGCACTTGGTAGGCACCTAACCTGCTCTTCCCCCTTTCCAATTCCAAAATATATCCCCCTCTCAGTCAAATTCTCCACTAGAAGTTGCGTCCTCCTCCTCTGGGTTCTCTAACACCCTCCTTGGTATCTCTACTATGGAGGGCCCCCACTTCCTCCTTGGTCACTACCATGGGTGCCTCCTTTTGACAGTCCCACCCCGCCAGAGCAGATTAGGAATTACGTAGTGGTACTGGTTGAGGAATGTGCCTCTGTCTCACCACCCCTACCCTTCTAGAGCTCAGCACAGTCCAGCCGTTCCTCCTCCCTGGCATCCTTTGAGGTAACGGTGGCAGACTTGGTGGCCCCTGAGAAGGGGATGAGGTTTCCAGAATCCTTGCCAACTCCATCTGGAGTTTAGCAACCTCTTCCCTTAATCCAGAGAAGTGTATGTAGATGGGCAGCAACACAGTCTCTATAAGGTCTCTCTGAAGACTGCCGCCCCACAGACACTGCACTGCACTGCGCCACTCCCAGAATTCTTAATTTCTGTTCTTCCTGTGCTACCTAGAAATACGTTTGTGCCCTTATCCCGATAGAGTGTTTCTAGTTTTCCTCTGTATTTGTTTGTTTCTATTCGTGTTTCCCTGTGCCTTGTTTAAATCTCTTTATACTCCTGTCCTAGATAGGGTGTTGCATCTGTTCCCAGTTTTGGCCTACCCTTGATCATCATCCCTTCCCAACCGTGGCTGTTACACTATAGTGAATAGATTCCTTGCCTTAGCCAACCAGCAGAGTCCTCTGCTTCTCCATTTCCTTCTGCTGATGCCTGCCAACACCTATGATGGCAGTCACCTGTTCCACTCCTTCGCTGTTCCACTCACTTGCTGGGACATGAGCATGCTGGACACATTAGAATGGAAGTACCTTTACAGTGTTCTTGTAAGAAGGCACTAAGTCTCCATCAGCTCTACCCACCATTTACACACCTGATTCATAGGGCTTCCTGAATCTACTCACCCCAAGATTAAGCTCCTGAGCTAGTTTTCCCCCATGCCACCTGTTACAATTTAGAACACAAGTTTCAAGGTACCCCAGACACTGCCTACCAAGTTTCAAAGTGCCCCATGCACATTAACATATTAACATACAGTAGTAATTTATTGTCAGAATGGGGATCCCAGTCCATGATGCCCCCCACCTTGTAAGCAGGAACAAATAAATATTCTTTGCAAATATGTACTTATTACAGGGACCTCATTACCCAGCCTACTTTTCTCTACTATATCAAACATACATACACAATATGATTAATAATTTCTTGTATGCAATTAGTAATTGCATACCATAAATAATTACCTGTTTACATTTAAAGGCTAGTTAGATGTTTGTGTTCATAGTGCTGTCCAACGTTAATGTTGTGTAAGTGAACACTACTGGCCTTCCTGAGTTTGAGCGACTTAATGAGTTCTGCAGCACAGCCCCTGGTAAGTAAACTTTGTTGCATGAATTACTGACAAGCATTAGGATTTGAAAATTACCTTTGTGCCCCATTACTGGATCTGCTGGCATATAGGTGTTGTGTATCTTGATAAATATGTTAGTTAAGTGAAAAAGGAAGGAGCAAATTATTACATCAGTAAATGAGATCGGGAATGTGAATTTGGTGTCCATATTTCAGTGGTATCCTCTGAGATCCCAAAATGTCTGGTTAAATTGAGCTGCAATAATCCTTATCTTAATTCTCACTACCCTGTTCTGAAGGATCAGCATTTTCTTCACATTATTCATAAAATAGGTGGACCAGATAATAGCTAAAAGATGGTAAAACATAGGCGGCCCAAGTTTTCTTGATTTGATAGACTTGAGAATTTGCCTTGAAATGTAGCACTGTGCATATTTTGAGCTGTGTGGAATTTTTAGAGTCTGCTTCCTACAGAATTCTGTGCAATTTCAGAAATACTGCCCAGTTCTGTGGAACTCTGTCAGGAGTACAATTTTCTAAAAGCAGTATGCAGCGTTTTATTTAAACCACAGGTAAATAATTCATAGTTTACATAAATCAAATTTAGTGTTCTGTGATTTGGGTATACCAAAGAAAACTAGGGTTACCACCTTTTAAGAAGACCAAAGAGGGACATTTTTTACTGAAACATGATTTTTCGCTGGACAGTACATAACCTCGACCAATTCAACAGACTTGTTTTCTCTACATAATCAGAATTAAGTCTAAGTATTTTAATTTTTTAGTTGTTTCTATTATTTCTTATCATTTTAAGGTATTTTAGTTAAGATATTATAGTTTTCTGCAACATTTAGGGGAAGTTAGAAAATATTTTTTCTACTATAAAGTTAGGACATGTAGTATTTTTCATGTTTTTTGCAGGACACATCTGCCCAAATCAGGTCTGTCCTGTGAAAATCAGAACAGGTGGTAATCCTACAGAAAACTATCCCCCAGTTTAAATCAAAACATTTTTAGAATTCTGCAGAATATAGCAAAAATTGTGGAAAGCATTTTGAAAGCAAAATTGACATTCTGCCTGAATTCTGCAAGTAGAATTCCATAGTCTGATCAGTTCTATGCCTATCTTATGTGATAGTGTGCTGCTGAAATGTTCACCAAGGTACTTTATAGATTGGATTTAATAGAGGACCACTGAGGCATAGCAGGGTAGTATGCAGAATGCTGGCTTTAAAGAGATAGGTTGTCAGTGTGTTTTGTGTCATGGCTTGCTTATTTATTTTAAATGAAGGGAAACACTGTTAAAGCATGAATCTGGAGGGTGATATGTACACCTGCCAAAATATGTATCTTCATTAAATGTAAGGCTCCTTGAGATCAATTTTTAAAAACTGACAACTGCAAGAATTACATTTTTATGTGTCCTTTAAAAGTGGGAGGTAGTATGCTGAGGAGATGTACAATAGAGTTTAGGCTGAGAGGCAAATCAGGAGGAGAGCACAATAATAAAAGTAAGAAAAATATTCGAAGAAATGTTTCTGGGAAGTGAACAGTCTGATGAACAGTCTTATGGTGAGAATGTTCAACAAATCCCTTTAGTGTATGGTGGAACACTATTCAGCGTGAAAATCCATGCCTAGAACAGCATTGTTGTGCTTTACTCACTCTGTCATGATGGCTGTTGTGCTGCACTCATTGTGTCAGTAGTGTAGCACAACAAAATGGAATGCTGTCTCGTGCCTCAGAGCCCTCGAGAAGCGGTTGCCGTTGTCTTCCTTGTCGCCTCAGTGTTTTGAGCCAGTGTGTAAGGATACAGCAGTAGCAGTCAACAGCGTCAAGCCCCTCCAGAAAAAGTAGCAGTAAATGAATGAAATCCTGTAAAATGTATAATTACAATGTCCTCCTCATCCGCCAATCAGCCACAATCTGACCATGAAAGATTCATACAGGAACAAGAAAACAGCAGAACACCGAAGCTGTTGTGTGTAAAGTGTAAATGTAAAATCTTTTTTTCTATGCGAATTGTAACTGTAACTGCCCATACACTATAAAAGATTGTGTATGAGCAGTCATACACATACCAGGTTATTCTTCAATCTCACAATTTCCTTGGTAACAGAGGACCTCTCTAGCTTCGCTCTCGAATTCTTCTGTTACAAAAGAAACAACTCTATACAAGAATAACCTGGTTGTGTATGACTGCTCATACACAATCCTCTATGTCTCTGATAATTTATTGTAATGGTAATTTTCTGGTTTGCACCAAAGTCAAGGTAGTCAATACCTGCTGCACCTTTAAATGCCATCATACAGCTAGAATAGAATCTAACATTCCTCAGTGGAGTAACTGATGGCAGAGATAACTGCAACACCTGAATTCTCTTAATGTTCAATTTAGAGCAGCATTGACCCTTGTCCTGGTATACTCCAAAAATATTCAGTTACATAAAAAAGAAAAATATTGAATATGTGGTCTTTCTTTTCAAAATCAGATTAATAATCCTGCTCATTCAGTCAGTCTCTCTGAACTTTTCATGTTGAATTATGTGCTGTTGTACATATTCATTCATTTATGCTTAATGAGATTTCAAGCATGAAATATACCTTTTGATCTTCCTCCTGTTATGAAAAGCCAAGTATTTCAAAGAAAACATGAGAACAAAAGGGACCCGATAAATGGTTAGTCTGTTACTGATGCAAATGTAAATGAATGTTTGGTTTTTTTTTGCCTGGCATATGCCTATTAAAAGAGTTGTTACTGAGATAGCATACAGGGCAGCAAAATCCACATTAACACAAAACAGGAAGGACTGCTCTCCATAAGTCTCCACATAAGATAGTCTAACCTGAAGTGAGAAGTATCCAACTGAACTGACAAAAAATATTAGAATTTATTTTCTGCGGAAAAGTAGAAACATATTTGTACTAATTGGTTCATCATACCACAAACTCAAGAGACAGGAAAAGGATTGCTTGAAAAATTACTACCCACGTTTTTTAAACCACCATTTATATTACAAAAGCATGCTGAATGATTATCTGGAGAATTGCGCAAAGATTACAGCATGGACACAGCAATAACACCTACCTACTTGGTTCATGTGATAACTGGGAAAATATTAGAGGAGATTGAGGAGGATATATGAGATATAAAAACTGAAATAGACAATTTACTAGAGAAGGAATCCTTTGTTAGGAACCTTTCTACAATATAAACAATTGAAGTGTCCACATTTCTGTTTTCTTTTCAAGAACTGCAGAAAAGACATAGGGCTGGATTTTCAGAAGTCTTGATGCAGGTTCAAGTAATAATTTTGAGTTATGCCTGCATCAAAATAAATGCACCAAGAGTTTGAACAATATGTTCAAATATTTTTGACACATTGGTGACAACTGTGCCTACTTTATCAGTTTGAGGGTGGTAAGAAGGTGTGGAGAGCCATGTGTGCTAATGCCTGGAGCCTCAGAAACAAAATCTGTGACCTGAAGGCTATCATGGCAGAGGCTCACTTGGATCTGGTGGTCTTTACAGAGATGCAATACACCATGTACCATAACTGGACCATGGTCATGCCAGGATACTCACTTTTTAGGAGAAACAGGGCTAGGAAGAAGGGATGAGGGATGGCATTGTATGTGAGGAAGGAAATAAAGTCACTGAAGTGCAGGTACAACAAGGGTAGAAGGGTACACAGGTGTTGTTGATCATTCTGGAGACAGGCTGTGGGATTGCTATCCAGACAGAGGTAGTTTGTAAACTGCCAGCATGAGGGGAGAAGATAGATAGGTCCCCAGGGGAGGCCATCATCAGGATGGCATGGAAAGGGGAGGTGCTGTTAATTGGAGATTTCAATCCACCAGATGTGGAGTGAACTTACCAGCTGCACCTTCAGTAAGGAGTGGTGCCATCCTTGACTCCCTGTGTGGTGCTGTTCTTCGGCACCTTGTAAAAAAAATTATTGGTGCAGGGCAGTTTTAGACTTGGTACTCACAAACAGGGACTGCATAGCAAACATCACAAAGGGAACTCTCCTGGATACCAGTGATCATTGTACCATGTGGTTCAGCATAAGGAAAGAAGCTAAGGTGAGCCACGTGAAGATGAGGGTCCTGGATTTCAGGAAGGTGGATTTCAAAGAAATGAAAGACTAACTTAGAAAATGTCATGGGGTGGAATGGACAGGAAGTGAATGTACAGAAGAAGGGAATAAGGCAGGGCATCATTAGAGCAATGGGCCTCTATAGAAAAAAGGTAAGAAAAAGCAGGGCAATGCGCCTTTATAGGAAAGAGATAAGAAAAAGCAGCAGGAATCTATGTCCTTACAGAGATGGGACCTCCAGAACTGGACATAGTACTTGAGGTGAGGCCTCATCATCAGTCTATACAGGGGTAACACTACCTCCCTATTTCTACTGATGATACCCTTCCCTATGCACCCGAGCATCCTGCTAGCTCTCCCCACTGCCTTATCATACTGCTTTGCTACCTTCAGGTAATCAGAAATGATTACCCCAGGTCCCTATCTTGTTTTGTAAGTTCAATGGGCCTACACAACTGAGTATAGTGTTATGCTTGTGTGAATTGGATAACCTTTGGCTGTTTGTCTCTTTATTCATGGGATATACCACCCTGTATGGGTACAAAGGCAAGGAACCCTAGAGGAGGGTTCCAGCCCTAGTGGTGCCACAAGAATGTTCCCTTGACTAAAGGTACCTTAGGAAGGAGCCCTGGGAAGACAGAGATGAGCTGCTGGAGGAGGAGGAGGGGAGGATGGTGTGTCAATGAGTAAATGCTTGTGGAAGCAGTTGGGAGGTGCATCCTTTTATGGCCCAAGTGGGGGGAGTGGTTAGTTGCTCCACCCCACTGAACTACAGGCACTGCCTTCCAATTCAATGGGCCTAGGCAACTGAGTGAAGTGTTTGTGGTGAGCTAGCCAACTGCCAGTCATTATTTGTAGATATAATTCTGTTATATACAGTATATATATATATATATATATATATATATATATATATATATAAATATATATATATGAGATGACAGGCCTGACTGAAGATATCATATTTATCTTCACTAGAGGCCAATGATATCATGATATCTCATGAGTGTGACCACGGTAATATCATGATGTCGTGGCCTCGGTGAAGATAAATATGATATCTTCAGTCAGCCATGTCATATTCTGTTTATACAATGTATGTTTTGGGCTGCACTCAACAAAAGTTCAAAATGTTCCTTAATACAATCCCCTACATTGAGGTGATGGCTGTTTAAACACACATCTGCTGTATCTCTAGCAACACAACAGATGCCATATGTTATTTTAAAAATATATGTGGCTGACCCTACCTCTTTAAATTGTAAAAAAAACCTGTCTGGATTCTGGCTGACTGAGCCATGGCCACCCCCAATATAATTCTTCATACCCCCCCTGCCCCAAAACAGCAGATGAAAAAAAATGTCTGATCTTGTCACGTAAGTTATTTAATAATACATATCTGATTGATCCTACCTGTATCTTTAAACAAATGCCTGGGACATGTACTTATTTAAAAAAAGATACATTATCTGGTTGATTCTGCAACTTTCTTTTTTCCACCTTCAGCTGTCATGTAGCATGATCAAGCGCTATGCTCTGAATGTAGTGTGACCAAGCGCTAGGAAGATTCAGATGTGAGGCACTGTCAGTTTTAATTATGGTGGTTTTGTTGTAAAACATAGAAAAATGTGCCACTTTCTTAATAGTGCTTATATTTTGTCAAAAGAAGCTGCCGACAGTTCTGAGAGAAGAGTGAGTGAGTCGGTAGCTTCAGAACAATAGACAGAAGCACGAGCATGTGTTGCTATGGCAACAGACACTCACATTTCCATCTGGTGTTCTGAAGCTGCCGACAGTCTTGCTCTTCTCTCAGTATTGTCGGCAGCTTCTTTTGTCAAAATATAGGCACTATTAAGAAAATGGCACATTTTTATATGTTCTACAGCAAAAGCGCCGTAATTAAAACTATCTGACAGTGCCTCATATCTGAATCTTCCTAGCGCTCGGTCACACTACATTCAGGGCATAGCGCTCACTACGCTACATGACAGTTGGAGGTGGAAAAAAGAAAGTCGCAGGATCAACCAGATATATTTTTAAAAATATAATTCCTGTAACGATACAAGCAGAGGTAAGCAAGAATGGAGGGGGGTCTTCCTTTTAAAGACAAAAGCTGCTGGGGGGCGGGAGTCCTATTCTTAAGAGAAAGTCACAGGATAGAAAGTGAAAACTTTCAGTTTCATTGTGATGACGTATAGGAACATGGAGATATCAATGATATCTTCACATGTGAAGATATCACTGATATCTCCATGACCTGGCTGAAATACTACATTTTATCTTGACATTTATCTCAAACATATATTATTGTATAAATATATATATATATATATATATATATATATATATATATAGATATATATATATATTTATTTTATGTGGTCCTGCATATATGTACATGCCACAAGAATGCCAGTGTTAATGCAAAGGATCACAAAGAAAGATAAACTGGATTTCTTTTAAAAATGTTTGGCCTTCCTCTGACCTGAGGGGCAGCTGCTTGCTAGGAAGCTAAGGTTGCATTTCCAGGTCGCTTAACAGAGATATGCCAAAATCCATTTACCTGTCATAAACCATGCACTTCAGATGCAGGATGCTCTGATTCCAGGAAACTGTTATTGTCTGTTGCATCTTATGAGGTGAGAGGACCAGGAACATCCTTTATGGCAGACCTGTGTGAATTCTCTTACAGGTGTCAATTGTTTTCCCAGTAAGACAGTAGAGAAACTATGTTGCATCTTATGAGGTGAGAGGACCATTAACATCCTTTCTGGCAGACCTGTGTGAATTCTCTTACAGGTGTCAATTGTATTCCCAGTAAGACAGTAGAGATATCAAAGGCCACTAGGAAAACTAGATTGTGGGGAAAGAGCAAGAGTGACATCTACTGGCCTAAAAGTTATGACAGACAAGGGATTTTTGGACCCACTATATAAGTAGTGAAATCGGAGTCAAAGTCGCTCATTTTTTTTTTTTTTTTTTTTTTTTTTTTCGAGCATCTACAAGGGACACTCTTCTCCTGACACAAGAAGCAAAATGCTGAGACCCAAGACTGCCAACACAAAGGAAACTAAATCTTTCATTTAGTTTCTTTGGACTTAAATTTACTACAGACTTAAGGTAGACTTTAGATAACAGTTATAGTGCATTTTACACCCCTAGATGTGCCATGGGAATGTTTCTTTCACAAAAGGTACCTTAGGAAGGAGCCCAAAAGAGTTTCAAGCAGAAGTATGCAAGGTGACGAATGCTTAACTATATTGCAGACCTGAAACATAGGTCGGTAGGTGTAGCATAGTCAGGAGCTTGAAGTAGAGTAGCCTGAGATGACTAATGAATAGTGACCTGCTCCTACATCTGAATGTAAGACACGGATGCATGACTTCCTAAGGAGAGAGGGAACAGCTACAGGGGCCACCATCCATCTCCATCCAACAGCAGAAACCTGTCTACATAACCTAGGGAATATTACTAAACCCATCTAGGTATTATGACCATTGGTATGGAGGAGAGGAACCCCCCCCATTGAGGAGGAAACGTCTGGGGATTCGAGGCCTAGGTCACCTTCCCTCCAGGCTTCGGGATATTTTGTTTAGTGATGGCTGTGCTACTGCAATTTAGTAAGCTAATCCAGGGGTGGATTTTCCAATTTGGGGGAACCACTTTTACTCTACCCCTCTAATGGGAACCCCTTGAAGGGTTGCGAGTGAACTCTGCAACAATGGGGTACACTGCACATGGTACCAACCTCCAAGGCAGGAGGAGGAGGAGCATGCCGACCCCTGAGGCACCCAGCTGGCCTACCGCTCTATAAACAAACTGGGTGAACCGGAGGCAGCCATAGGGAGAATAACTTAGAGGGTGCCTCCAGACCCGCTTGGCTAGTTAAAGGGGCCCAGCTGGTGAGGGTCCCACCCCTCACAGCTGAAGTCTTAAATTCTACATCTAGAGGTGCCGTCAATGAGATAGATGATTGAAGCTCTATGCGGAGCAAGGATCTTCCCACTATGGGCCAGATGAGAAGGACCTTGCTCCAAGATTCACATATACAAGATGCGGACTTCGTAGGTGCAAAGTGAGAACACTGGCTGCAGGGCTAGTCTTAAACCATGGAAGTACTCCACCATGTGGAGAGAATGAGAAGTTGAGAATGCAGTACGAGGACTCACGTGTGGGTTATGAGCGTATGATTGAACATGATGATGAAATCTTCATGTAGGTCAGATTAAGCAATTGGGGACCATCACTGGGTCTGAATAAGGGCTAATAGCATTTTGTAACCACAGGAATGCATGCCAACCAATTCCAGTAAGAAGCCAAATTAGACATGAAATCAAGATTTATTGTGATGAGTGTGAGAGACAGGAAAAGGCTGGGTAGAGCCAGTGACTGTCAGTTAGGGGGGAGGAGGAGGCTGCAAATGCCGGCACGGGAATAGGTGAGATGCAAGAATGAATGGACTTGATATGTTGATTGCAGTAATGCTATGAAGGCTGCTATGTACATGAGTATCTGTAGTGCTGTATAGGCCACACAGAGTGGTAATACCTATCCCCAGTTTCTGCGTACCATGACCCCCCCCCGGCAGGGTTTTCAACATCTTGAAGGGGGAAATCAGAAAATGGCTACCCCTTCTCCTCATATTCAGTTCTTGCCTTTCCCCCTCTCTTCTCCACCTGCCCTTCTGAGTCACCAGTGTACACAACCCACCCCATCCTTTTTACTCCAACAGCACTTGCGTACTACCTCGAGCCTGCTCCTGGTACACTCAGGCACTATAAATGGTTCAATCGTATTATTACTGTTTTGCATGTTTATATGTTCTTTTGTATTATTTTGGACATGTATTGTAATTTACCCAAAGTTCCACTACTGTTTATTGTACAATACCTTGTGTTCCAACAGTTTCACAATCTTACAATGTTGTATTGTTTGTACTACCCACATACTATTGTAATTGATTATCCTTCACAACCCTATGTAACCCCCTTCCCCCAGGTCACACCATGAGATGAGCAACTTGTTCAGTGTGCCCTCCTGGTGAAACATTTAAAATAAATAAATAAATAAATAGATAGTAGGAGGCTGGGCAGGCCAGCAGCTGACAAGTGACAGGTATTATATGGAGAACATGTGTCTACTGCTTGGAGCCATGGTGCCCATCACAACAGCTCAGTGCCACGCGGTAGAAAAAAACAGAGAAGCCACGAGTTAGGCACCGCGAGCCTGAAACGCTAATTGAAATAGTAAAGATTAAATAAATTGATTACAGCTGACCTACCATGGATTGGGCTGCCATACTCAAGTGAAATATATAAGTAATGCAATGCGATAATAGGCAGGAAACCCCATAATAGCACACTACGATTGAAATCACGGAGGAGTATATGCATGACAGAAGTTGAAAGAAAGGAAGTAGGCCAATGCCTTGGAGGCGAACATGTCTAGCAGGGGACATATATAAATAGAAAGATGCCATGTAGGCTGCTACCAGCAGGCAACTTGGAAATGGACAAAAGCAAGTGCAGGGAACTGAAGTATAAGAGCCGCAAGCAGGGGTGATGCAATGCTGCACCAGCCCAGGCCAGCAGAAGAACCCCCCAAAAGAGGTACGAACAAGATGGGAGGAGGCAACACGAGACAGGCAGAAGACAAGGAGACAGCCACAGGATGAGCTGCAGAAAAGGAGTAACAATGGGGGGGGGGCCCAGGGAGGAAACACAGAAACAGGAGGGAGAGGGAAAGGAGCATGCAAGCCACAGATGGCAAATGGAATAACAGCTGCAGCAGTGGCCACAACAGCACAGGGAAAAACAAAGGCAAATGAAGGAACAGGGGAGACAGAGAGAAGCATGAGGAGTGACCAGAGGGAAGACAAAATAGAAACAGGAATGGCAACCACAACAAAGGAGAGAAGAAGGGACAAGCAGCATCCAACAGAGCCTCTGGCCGCAATGAGAAAATGCTTATGGAAGCAATTGGGAGGTACAACCTTTTATGGCCTGAGAGTGGTTAGCTGCTCCTCCCCATTGAACTACAGGCACTGCCTTCCAAAAATAAGTGCCTTAGCTGGGATCAGGTACATGTACTTTATTTGTGTTCAGAAGACATTTGAGCTCAAGAGCCCCTTTTCAATGGCGTCCAAACATTTGCTCGGTCTTCACAGTAGCGGGAAGGGGGGATTGGCCACAGCAGAGAAGTAAGAACAGAGGTTGCGGGGATGACAAAAAACATTTTCAGAAGAAAGAGCCCAAAAAGGACTTGTATCCCAGAAAGTAGATATAGCTATGGAACTACATCCCAGGGTACTGGGAGGGAGCTCAGGGAAGTACTAGGTGCTCCACTGACAGCCTTCTTCAACAGCCCACTGGAAACAGGAGGGCTTCTAGAGGAGTGGAGAAGGGCCAATTGATCCCTCTGCATAAGAGTGGCAGCAGGAAGGAATCTAGCAACCACAAGCCAGTCAGCCTAACTTCAAAGGGGGGGGGCTGATAGAATCTCTACTGAAAGAGAGACTGGTCAATTACCTAGAAGGCAATGGGCTGCAGGACCACAGGCAGCATGGGTTCATGGGGAGAAGGTCATGCTAAATGAATCTGACAGATTTCTTTGACTGGATGTCCAGGAAACTAGATCAGGGAAGGGCAGTGGACATAGGCTGTCTAGATTTCAGCAAGGCCTTTGGCACTGTGTTGCACAGAAGCTTACTGGGAAGCTGATCAGTTTGGGGATGGTGATCAAAACGGTCAGTTGGGTTCACAACTGACTAATGGATAAGAAGCAGATCATAGTGGTAAACAGCATGTTCTCTATGGAAGGGGGATGACCAGTGGGGTACTTCAGGGTTCAGTGCTAGGTCCAGTCCTCTTCAATATCTTCACAGAAAGCATTGCAGAGTAACTGGGTGGGAATGTCTGTCTTTTTGCAGATGACACAAGGATCTGCAATAGGGTGTACACCAAGAAGGGAGCACAGACAATGCACAGAGCACTCAGAAAATGAAAGAAGTGGTCGAAGGCATGGCAGTGGGGGTTCAATGCCAAAAAGTGTAAAGTTATGCACCTAGGGCACAGGAACACCGGTGCTGAGTAAAGGATGGGGAGGAGGTGTTGGCAGTCACCAGACAGGAACAGGACTTTGAGGTTATTTTTTCAGGAGACCTCATGGTGGCAGCACAATATGACAAGGTCATGGGCAGGGCTAGTAGGATGTTGAGGTGCATAGGGAGGGGCATCACCAGCAGGAAGAAGGAGGTGGTGCTGCCACTGTACCACTCTCTGGCATGCACCTACAGTCCCTGTAATACTGTGTCCAGTTCTGGATACCGCACCTCAGGAATCAGATATGCAGGGTCAAGGCAGTACAGAGAAGGATGACCACGATGGTGCAGGGGTTGCATGAGGCGCCCTATGACATGAGAGTAAGGAATCTCAATATGTACATTCTGGAGGACAGAAGAGAGAGGGGTGACATGATTGAGACATTCAAGTACTTCATGGAGTGACCAGGGTGCAAGGAGGGAGCCTCTTCCAAAAGAGCACAAGCTCCTGGGCTAGGGGGCATGTAATCATATTGGGGGGGGAGGATTTCAGGAAAGATGTAAGGAAATGTTTCTTACTAACATACTAAAATGCCAGCAGAATAGGCCTAACGGTCTTCCGAGTCTGCTCGATTGGTCAGCCCCCACCCTGGGTGCTGACCTTGCTGCCCCCCTCGCCTTCTCTGGCTTCTCCCTTCCCAGTTCCAGATATTCTTGCTGCATTGGATTTTGCTTCCAGAACCCTTCCCCTGTACCTGTCCCAGCCCCTCTTGAACCCCTCCACCGTCTCTGCCTCCACCAGCCCCCTAGGCAGTGCATTCCATGGCTCCACCACCCTCTCAGTGAAGTAGCACCTCCTCCTTTCTCCCCTGAATCTTCCCCCCTCCAGCTTCCACCTGTGCCCTCTAGTGGCCTCTTCCTCCTTCTTTTGAAGCACCCTGACTGTTCCTCCCCTATTTACCCTCTTCATGTACTTGAAGACCTCTATCATGTCCCCCCGGTCCCTTCTCTCTTCCAATGTGTACATATTTAGCTCTTCGAGCCTCTCCTCATAGGTCCTGTCCCCAAGCCCCAAATCATTTGGTTGCCCTCCTCTGGACCCTCTCAGGAGTTTAATGTCCCTCTTAAGTGTGGCCTCCAAACTGCACGCAGTACTCAAGGTGTAGCCTCACCAAGCAGTTATACAGAGGGAGTATCACTTCCTCCTTCTGGAGGTGATCCCCTAGCGATGCATCCCAGCATCCTGTTGGCCTTGCTGCTGCCCTCCCTACAAGTCTCTGAGTTGTTCATCTTGACATCCACCACCACCCCAGGTCCTTCTCAGCCATCGAGACTTGTAGCATTCCCCAGAGTGTACACTTGGCCTGGGTTTCTGGCCCCCAGGTGGAGTACCTTGCATTGAACCTCAGCTTCCACTTTCTAGACCATCTTTCCAGAGCCTCCAGGTCCCCCTGTAGGGCCACCCTCCCCTCCTCCCCATCCACCACTGCCCCCAGTTTTGAGTCATCCGCAAAGAGACTCATCTCACTCCTGATTCCTGTCCTTATGTCAGAGACGTAGGCGTTGAAGAGGAGGGCCCCGAGGACTGATCCTTGTGGGACCCCACTAATGACCCTCCTTGGGGATGAGACTATCCCACCAACTACGACCCTCTGGGTCCGGTCCTGGAGCCAATTGCCTATCCATCTGATTATCTGGTTCCTCACCCCCATTTCTCCCAGCTTATCCAACAGGCCCATGTGAGGAACAGAGTCAAATGCCTTGCTGAAGTCTAGAAAGAGGGCGTCCACTGGTCTACCCAGGTCCAAGGCACTCGTCACCCAGTCATAGAACTCCACAAGGTTTGTCTGACACGATTTCCCAGGGATGAATCCATGCTGTCTATCGTCCAGGCACCCTGACTTTTCCAGGTCCCCCTAGCCTCTCCTGACAATGCCCTCCATCACCTTGCCCACCATCGATGTCAGGCTGACAGGCCTGTAGTTCCCTGCCACCTCCTTGATCCCCCTTGTGGATGGGCACTATATTCGCCACCTTCAGTCCTGGGGCACCCACCCTGTCTTCAGAGAGATGGAAAAAGCTCCAGAGGGTTTCAGGACATCTGCAAGTTTCTTCAGCACTCTGGGATGTAATTTGTCCGGCCTCGGTGCTTTCTCCGTCTGAAAGGGAGCTGAGGGCTTCCCTCACCTCTCTGCTGTGATTTCCACTTCCAGTACCTCTTCTCCTGCTTAGCCCTCCCCTCCTGCCAGTGATCGCCCCCTCTCCCCAGACCCGCCCGATCGGTAAGGGTCCCCCAGTATCTCTGTCTCTCCCATGTATTGATGCAGCACCCCATTTCCTTGGTGGAAAACTGAGGTGAAGTACTCATTTAGTACCTCAGCCTGCTCCCCCGGGTCTTGTGCCCATCTCTCCCGATTTAATCCTGCTAAACTGCCCCTTCACCCTTCGTTTTTCCCCAATGTATATAAAGAACCCCTTGTTCCCTCTCCTAATTTCCCTGGCCAGGTTCTGCTCCTTCCTTGCCTTAGCCACCCTCACCACCCTAGTGGCCCTTCTAGCCATCAGCTCATACTCCCCTCAATCCCTTTCACTCCTTGAGCACTTGAATTGCCTATTGGCTGCCTTCTTTCCCTGCACCACCTCCTGGACCTCCCTGGTCCACCAGCAGGGTTTTTGGGCCCTACTGCATTTTCGTCTTACTCTTGCACAGGTGCTGGTAGCATCTTGCACCCCTCTCCTGATGATTTCCCACCTACTATCAGCGTCCATGTCTGACCCAATCCCATCCAAATGCTCCTTAAGGATCCTACCATTTCCATAAAATCTGTTCCCCCGAAGTCAGTTACCTCCGTCTTTGTGCAGCTTTCTAGCCCTCCTAGGTCCAGGCAGAACCAGACCGTGGCATGGTCACTCCCCGCCAACGGGTCCCTTACCTCCAGGCCCCTAATCTGGTCACTGTCTGCCAGGACCACATCCAGTACCCGCACCTCCCTGGTCGGTTCTCCCACCTGCTGAGTTAGGAACGCGTCTTGAAAGACATCCAACAACCTCTGTTCCCTGGTCACAGAAGATGTCATAGTCTCCCAGTCTGTTCCTGGCATGTTTAAGTCCCCCAACACCACCACTGTTCCTCTGCCCAGTCTGCAGTGTCTCCCAACACTGTAAAGGGTGGCAGAAGCATGGAACTGATTGCTAGTCCAAGTCGTGGAGGCTAGAAGGGTAGAAGGCTTTAAGCATGTATGGGATAGACACAGGGGCATTTTACAGAAACAGGCAGGGGGAGTCCCCAGAGACCGGTTATGGTCTGTGGAGGTACAATAGGCAGGGAACTCTTGGTCAGATTGTGTGAGCCTAGCTGTCCTTTTCTGCCAATAATTTTCTGTTTCTATGTTTATGGTAAAAAAATGATGAATGCATCTTATATTGATGCATGCGTCACTTTTATGATGCAAGTGAGAGCTAAAGTGGCATAAATTATGGAAACTGCACCAGAAAGTTGTATGGTGCCACATCTGAGGTGGCCTAAAATTTTGTCACAAATTGTGCTATTGCACAAGAAATGTG
Organism: Neoceratodus forsteri; assembly: GCA_016271365.2. Taxonomy (NCBI): domain Eukaryota; kingdom Metazoa; phylum Chordata; order Ceratodontiformes; family Ceratodontidae; genus Neoceratodus; species Neoceratodus forsteri. Next base: position 738,320,129 of record CM057454.1, read on the forward strand.
GCACAAATCCTAGATTACTTTCTTAAAAGGCAGTGCATACTGTTTGTCACTCGAAAGTGATAGAAGAATTGCGCCAACCATGGAAAAATGGTGGGACACTATGAATGTGATTTATCATATGGAAAAACTGACTCACATTTATCAGATGGAGAAGCTAGTTTACATTTTAAAACTGCAGAAGGATGATTTGGATCATAAACGGATACTATGGGAGGTACAGTATTTTTCAAATAAAGGTAACTTAATTTCACTCCTTAAAGAGCAGTATTTGATTACAAAAAAATGCTTCATTTAATTTAATTTAGAGCAATTATATTTAACTGTAACATTTTTCTAGATTTGTATGTTTTCCTGATATTTATTTTCTTAATATTTCAGATAATGCAGTGCTTGTCTTTCAAAAGCATCTGACTGCTCATAACTGACCTCATATTTGCTATATGTGACTTAAATTTACTGCAAATAAAAACACTATGTCAAAAACAAGATCTTTACAAGGTTAATAAATGACATTCAAATGCTTTTTGTAGGAAACAAGACACAGGCTGTGAGCAGTTCAAAGAATATTTTTTTTTATTTATTGAAGATTTACAACCTTTGAGTCACAGATTCATTTACAAAGGCTTCACATCAGAGTACAATGCAGATCAATAAGCAAGGCAGTATACAATAAGACAAAAGAGGAAAAAACAGGGTATGAACAGTACATTCAATAAGGAGGATGGGGCCTATACAATAATAACCAAATAGTCGGTCATTTCCTGGGGATTAATGACCAGCTGAGGAGAAATGGTGGCCCAAGTCACAGCAGAGGGCCAACTCACTCCAGACAATGATTAAATCCCAAGGAATAACAGGTTGTGAAGTCATTATTGTGATTATAAACCTAATCCCATCAGTAAGGGGGAAAAGTGCTTGTTTAAAAATCTTTTACAAACATACACACTGCTCTGAGCTGTACCGGTCATTTCTAAGTGTAGCCCTTCTCTCTAATGTCTAGGGGTATGAGATGTTATAAATAGGGAGCAGAGCATACACAATTATTCTTTACTTGACCTCTGAGCCCTTGGTGACCTCCAGGCACCCAGAAACATTCCAGGGCATCTAAGCTCCAAGGGAAAGGGGTTAGCAATACAGAACAACTTCCAAAAATGAATGTAATATACAAAGAGTGGATAACTTCAAAGCAGGATCCTTTTTTGTTTACTGGAAGCTCATGAACACTTGAATTTCCTATAGGGCAGGCTGCATTCTCTCGTTGTACCTTATTTCAGTATCCATAGGCAATCTCTGAACTCCAGTCACCAAGGGGTGATAGTAAAGGCATTATAGTGTATGGTGGAATGTGATTTTGATATAGAAAATCATACACTTTTAAAAGTCATTTTGGTGCTGTACTGACATCCTCAGTAACGCAGAACAACTTTTTGTTCTGTGTTAGTGAGGATGTCATAGTACAAGTGACCCATCAGCGCTCATGATTGGTCAGTGCTGGTGGAGAGTCACGTATGTGTGCAGCTCCGTGGGCTGCTTTGTTTCAAGTACAGTCAGTGGAACGGAGACTTGAAGAAAAAGTGTTTGCGGTGGTGCATTTTTTCCCCAGCAGTCATCAAGGTATCCACTCAGGTGGAAGAATAGCCTTGTTGTGTATGGTTTTCCATACACTATCCTATATATTCATATGGTACTCCTCATTCCACCAGATTGCAGTGGTTGTGTGAGAAAATTCACAAAACAGGATAGCACAGCACTCTCATGGGTATACACAGTGCTGTCAGGAACTCCAACAAGTTAGATTGAGAGCCACTGCTGCGAAGTAACAAAATACTTCAATCAAAGTTGAAAAATCACAAACAAACATGCACTGTGAAACAGACCTTCCACAGTCCAGGTGCTGAGGTGGCCTGTTTTGTGCACTTCTCTGTATCTTGGTCATGCTTTCTCACAACTCAGTACCTCGATACAGCACCAGCCACACATGTACAAACTTCCTGTTTGTTGTGCCAACAAGCCAGTGGGACACACAGGTATAGAGTTATAATATGACTCTTCAGTGGCTGAAATACATCTGATATTCTAAAGGCAGCTAAATCAGAACTGCATAAAGATTCTAGGGGGCCTCTGTAGCTGGTCCCATGTTGGTGAGTCACTTGTCAGGACACTTAGCAGCTGTACTGCTTTATATCAAAGGTGCAGTGTACTTTTGACTTGCTCCGAGCATCAGGCTTCACCCTGCACAGTTCTTCTTTCACAGCAATGGGATATTTCACTCCTTAGAGCTATCCAGAGATGAGCATCAAACAGGCTGTCCTTAACCCAGTACCAGTTTCCCACTACCTGCCCCATGACCATAGGGCATTAACGGTAGGGGGCCTAAGCCCTTAGATTAACATTTGATTCACAAGGCCTCTTGGCAGACTAAACACTCGTACCCATGGGGACTGATTCCCCACACAAATTTGCATGGATAGAAGAGGTATACTCTCTCTCTGGGAGATGAGGATTCCACCAGGGATGCCTCCGACTCTTCCCCAAGAACTGAAATTACCCCCGTGGGTAGAGAGTCCAGATCCACATTAATTCAGGCTTTGCCCCCACATGAGGGGATCACATATTTAAGGGCAAGAAGAGGTGGGCACCCCCTGTGGGCCTGAGGCTGTCACAGGTACTGCTTTCTATCCTCTCCCAATACTTGACCTCCATGAGCAGAGGGTCCCAGACTGAACTGTTGCTACAGAGGGCATACTTTCAAACCCTCCTGCTTAGTCACAGCTGGATGATCATTTGACCAGCCACAATGTCTATGATTCTCTCCATTCTGTATTTAGGAAGAGACATAGTACCAAGACAGCTCTTGTTCGCATACTAAATGACCTCCTAATAGCGAGAGATCGAAGGACTCGTTCCATCTTGGTACTTCTTGATCTCTCTGCAGCATTTGACACCGTGGACCGTGGTGTGCTATTGGAGCACTTGCAGTTTATCTGTGGGCTGTCTGGTACAGTCCTCAGTTGGTTTCGATCTTTCCTTGAGGGTAGGACTCAGAGGGTAGTGTCTGGGATTTTTTCCTTGACATCATTCCCCCTATCCTGTGGGGTGCCGCAAGGCTCCATTTTGGCACCCATGTTGTTTGCAGTGTACATGCTGCCGTTGGGAGCGATTATTAGGCAGTACAGTTTGAGTTTTCACTGCTATGCAGATGATACTCAACTGTACATGTCCTTTGTGCCCGGCCAAGATGCTGCATTTTCAGTCTTTAACAACTGTCTAGCCGAAATCCAGGACTGGGTGAATGTGAGTTGGCTGCGGTTGAATCCACATAAAACTAAGGTGTTGGTTGTGGACCCAGGTCACCGGGAGGTGGGTTTGTTGGCAGGATCACCCTCGGGTTTATGGCTTGGGGGTGTTCAGCTAACTACCTCAGACTGGGTGCGGAACTGGGGCGTTGTGTTTGATGACTGTCTGACATTTAAATCTCAGGTTTCGGCAGTTGTCAAAGCCTCTTTTTACCATCTGAGGAACATCGTCCTGGTGAAGCACCTGGTTCCTCCTGACAATCTTCCTACTTTGGTCCACGCCTTCATTACCTCACGCCTTGACTACTGCAATGCCCTTTATTTTGGGCTACCGGGGGTTGATATTCGCCACTTGCAGCTAGTGCAGAATGCGGCAGCCAGGCTATTGACTGGTTCTTCTAGGGCCAGTCATATAACGCCTGTGCTCTTCGGACTGCACTGGCTGCCAATATGCTGGTGAATCACCTTCAATGTCAGTTTGCTGACCTGTAAGGCCCTACATGATCAGGGATCTGGCTACCTGAAATATCTCCTTTGTCCCTGCTGTCCCTTCCGCCTTCCCCAATCCACTGACGAGGGATTGCTAGAGATTCCCAGGGTTCGTTTAAAGACCTCTAGGGCCAGATCTTTTAGTTTTATGACCTCAACCCTGTGGAATTCTCTACCTCGTCAGGTGTGAGATTGCCCGACTGTCCAAAGCTTTAAGGGGGCATTAAAAACACATCTTTTTAGCCTTGCATATAATGATTTTTAAATTTTTGCTGCCTTGGATTAATTTTAATCATTCTTTTAATTATTTATTGATTTTTATTATGTTATGTACAGGCACCTTGGTTTTGGAATGGTGCCTTTTATAAATAAAGTTTTATTTGATTTGATTTTAATTAGTGCAGGAGGAGAGAACACTGCTGGGTGCCCTAAGCAGTCCTGAAAATAAACTGTTCCATATCACCTCCATTTCTCTGTTTCCACATTGCCGTCAGTTCTTCACATGTTTCCTTCTCTTCTTAGCCTCTGAGCGATGGATTACTTAAGAGATTCCCCACTCTGAGGGTCCTTGCCGATGGCAGCTGCCATGATACCAGCAAGATGTTTCTGGGCCTTCCACAAAGGAACAGAGATTCAGCAAGGGGAACAGGCACACAATGGCTGCAGTCACCTCCCCAGACTAAGGCAACTTCCTGCGGCACTCTGAACTAGAGTAAGTCTATGTTCTCTGCTCAGATAGCTGAGCAGATCAGCTGGCACAGCCCACTGAGACTCCAGGGGATTAAAGCTTTAGAGGTTTTTTTAAACAGGTCTCGTAGACCTACATAAGGAGTAGAACTAATTATGGGAACATCATAAGGGATTAACGCCTGGTACAGCAACCAATCAGAGCATATGCTTGCACATGCTTGCCTCTTGAATAATTAATTAGACTTAGAATATGTGATAAATGCACACCCAGGTGCTTTGTGAAACACTTTATGGCTCTAGCAACTGGAAGTGCTATCATCACCTAACAGCCCACACTTTCGAGTGTCTTATTGGGCTTATAAAATTGGTAAACTGAGAAAAAAAGAGAAAATGCCAACTTCTTCTTTACTGAAGCAGCAGTGCACATTATTGAGAAATGTTGACCTATATTTTTCTTATTCCATTTTCAGACTGGCCCTTACCTCCCATCTTGTGCAATACCCTTCTTTCCCCATTTTGATTCTGCTTTAGTACTTTGTTTTACTTTTCAAATAATAAATGGAATGTTCCTTTTAATGTGGCTTGAGCCCGGTTTTCATCAGTATTATCAGCTGCTTTGCCAAATTCATTGTCCCATAAGGTCAGGGAGCATGTTCTGCTGCATGCTACTTCATATTAGTCATAACAAAAGTGACATTAAACAATGGGTGTTCAAAAACAAAGAATTAAGTGATAACATTCAGTTTTGTGAAGTATACGAAGCAATAACAGCTTCTGTGGATGATTAAATGCGAAGCGAAGCGGGTATATCATCCACAAAGCTTCAGTGTCTTGCATATACTCTAAAACTGAATGTTATTATCATATACCACTAGAATTTGTGGTAAAACTGTATTTTTAGTAGAAACTAAGGAGCGCATATAATATGTGTTCCCTGCATCTGTGACTCGTAGTGTCGTGGAAGCAAGTAAGAAGCCTGTTTATTAGTAAGTGATGCTTTTGTGGTTGTATGTCTGAAAATAGTAATATTGGACACTTACTGCTATATAAATTATTTAAAAGTTGGTCCCATGGAAAACCAATTGCTAAAATCCTTTTTATTTTGTTTTGCAAAATCGAATCCGTGATTGTGGACATGCGCATTACTCAAGCTGGTAACGCGCACGTCAAGAATCACAGTTTCAATTTCACAATAGAAAAAAAAAGTGTTGAGCGCTCCGTTTTTCATGGGATCAACTTCTAAATGATATGTGTAACAGTAAGCGTCCAATATAATTATTTTGAGAAATACATGTGCAAAAGTATCACTTACTACTAAACAAGCTTTTTACTTGCTCCTGCAGCAGTACAGGTCACAGACGCACAGAGCACATATTGTGTGTGGTGCTAGTTAAATCTGGTGTGTGGTGAAATTTTTTTTAGTACTGAATACAAATAAGGTGGAGGTTGTAGATATTAGAGTTGTGGGATTAGACAGTTTGTGTCAGGGTTTGCAAATTAGTTAGACAGGGTGATATTGTGTGTCGGTGGCATTCAGTGTGTGTGTGTGTGTGTGTGTGTGTGTGTGTGTGTGTGTGTAGCAGTGTGAGTGGAGAGAAATGGAAGGGGATGTGGATAAATGACTGAGGGCATGGTTAAGATGAATAAACTACTGTAGAAAGATGATTAAACTACTGTGGGCATGGCTATATGTGAATAAACTACTGTGGGTATGTAGGTGGTAGTTTGTGGGAGAATAATTGTCAGTTTTCCTGTGTTGTGATTGGCTGACAGTACATACCTGTGGTATAATACTGGTTAAAACCTGGACTGAGCCATATTAAAAGGCATGTGCCTTTCATTATTTTAAAAATACAAAAATTGCTAAAGCACATTCAAAATGTGGAAAAAGTTATCATACAAGGCTGGAGATAAGGGGCAATCTAAAACAAAGTGAAAAAGTATAGGTCAAAAATGTCAAAGCTAGCATACAATGCTGCTTTAAAATATACATATACTTTTGTTAAAAGTAACTAATAAAATGTAAATCCTTTCCACCTGTCAATTATCTGTCTTTCCACACATTCAATAGATGGAATGTTTATCATGGAATACAGGAATTCAAAATTCTGCAGAATTCCACTTGCAAATTATAAAATGGGTCTAAAAATCAAAGAACATTGATTGGTTTAAATCAGTCAGGTGACCATTCAATATTAGAGAGCATATTGCATAGTCATCCTAGTCCTAAGCCACATCACACGATAAACAAATCAGTCCTCCTACAACCAGAACTAGCTTATATCAGTCCCCATACAACCAGAATTGATATTCCATCACAGACATGGCTGCTACCTTTACACTGTAAAAAGACTTCGACTGGTCCCTAAAAATAAAACTGTCTTAAATTAACAATAAAACAAATTAATTAAATGTTGTTTCCCTGATCATCACACTCTACTTGCAGACATAAACAAATTAGAAACATTAAACATTGATCATGCCAGCCCGGTGGCACAGAGGGTTGAGGCACTGGTGCCTTACCTCTGCCCACACCAGTGACCCGGGTTTGGGAATGGACTCGGGACATCGGGGGCTGGCAGGGCCAAGAGAGAATTGAGCATCCATAGGGACTGCTCTCCTCTCCTTGGGTGGGTAGTGGGCTGGCATCACTCTGCAGCAGCTTCTGGTGGAGACCAGGGGCACCACAGAAGGTGACAGATGGGGAACACCACAGAAAAGTGGAAATCTGCTTTGAGGCCTACCGGATGACGGCTGCCAGTCCTCCGTTACCGCCGATGCCCTGAAGGAGTCTCTTCAGTTCAGCAGCACCCTGAGGCCAAGTATGTGCTTTTTGCCTCCCTGGTGCCTTCCCCCTCGGAGGAGGGGAACCCACCCAGTGAAGGGTTAAGTCCAGGTTACCCCAGGGGTGGCTGTGATGTGAAGTTGGAGGGCTCAGGATGGGACAGGCAGAACAGATTAGGACCTAGGCAGCTTGAAGGAGTGGCAGATCACAAAGCTCGAGGGGTGAAAAAATAAATAATACAAAAAAAAAAACATTGTTCATAGTTTTCATTACAACTGTTTCTTTGCTGACAATGAAAAATAGAGTCTGTGGCTCTACAAGAGGCCTTTGTTGTGTGAGTGTACAGTATGTTAGGAGAGAAACATTCTGCCAGTGGAACTGAGCAGAATTTTGAATCCCTGTTTTCCATGGTAAACATTCCATATCTTGAATATGGGGAAACACAGAGAAAGAAAAAATAATGAAGAAAGTAGGCAAGAATATTTCATGAGCAAAGAGAAAAGGTAGGAAAACACAGTTACATAGGCAGAGGTAGATCCAAACTGTTGAAATGCAGTACTAAAGTTTATAAAAGCACATACATTTAAATCATACATGGATATTTTCAGGTAAAATCTATCACCACCACCCCCCCTCCATAAAAAAGGCAACCTGGCATGTACCTGAATTGGCTTAAAATGCAAAGCAACATTGTTGTTCTTATAAAAATGTGTGGCACACACAGTTTTCATTATGTTTTATGTTTTTAGCTAACCTCACAGTTACCAGAATAGAGACTATTTTTGTATTCAGAGTTGAAATCGAAGCATATTTCAATGTAAGGTCCATTTGTTTTCTTTTTAAAATACTTCTTATTTTCATCCATTTTAAGTCATATATTTAATTGCCATTTTATTAGAGCACTAAGACACTCCAGGGGTGTGCCTTTATGGTGAAATAATAGCACTTCTCAGGTGCATTCAATGGCACTCAGCTATGCCTTGTGCCTAACAGCACACCTGAGGCATGTGATTATTTCACCATAATGCACACCCTGTCACGTCTTATTGCTTCCATGTATACCTTTGTAGTACCCTGGGCACTGGTTGCCCGAAGTTAATGCAGGCCATGCTGCATACCGAGGCATGAGGCGCTTGTGTTGAGGGCTTTCAGCACCTGGACATACATCAGTCCCAGTCAGCCAATGACCTTGAGTGTCTTATTGCAGTAACAAAATGGGAAAACTGAGTAACAATTAGAAAAAGTTAACTTTTTTTATTAAAAACAGGTATTTTCTTTTTTAAAAGTAACTAGTAAAAAGCAGTCTTTCCCCACCTACCAAACATCTTATTCCACACATTAAATAGATGGAATGTTTTGTGGAATAAAGGAATTCAAACTTCTGCAGAATTTCTCTGGCAGAATATTCACCTCCTTACATACAACAACAGAAGGCTTTATGGAGTCAATGTCTCAATTCTATCTGTTGAAACATAGAAGCTGTCATCAGAAAAGGAGCACCTGGCCCACTCTGTCTGCTCAAATGCTCCCTACCTAGTCTGTCTGTGCAACTCTCCCTATTCCCTGCCTGTTGACTAATATTCCCTGTGTCTGTCTCATGCATGCTTGAAGCCCCCTACTGTTTTTGCCTCTACCACTTCCATTGGCAGTCTGTTCCAGGTGTCTACAACTCTTTCGGTGAAGCAGTATTTCCACACATCCCTATTAAACTTCCCCCCACTCCAGCTTCATTGCATGTCCTCTGGTCCTAATGCTCTTTCTCATTTGAAAGATACTCCCCTCCTGCACCCTGTTTACCCTTGTGAGTTACATGTAAGTCTCTAGCATGTCCCTCTTGCTCTCCTCTCTTCCACTGCATACATAATGAGATCCCTCAATGTTTACTCATAGGGTTTTTTGGTGCAACTCCAGCACTATTTTAGTTTTTCTCCTCTGGACTTCCTCCACCCTTTCTATATCCTTTCTGTGGTGCAAGTATATGCACGTTTATTTTTATTTCATAATTGTGTATCACAAAAACTGTAACACATACTGTATAACATTTTCCAGCACACACATACAGTTTCACATAAAATCAATGAAAAACCATTAATAAATATCTAGTATAATTCCGATCTTCAATAATCTATGGGCTGCTATTGAAAATTGTGCCGTACTACAGTATATAATACTGCTAAATCTTCTGTATTCAAAAGTGACCTTAATTGTACAGCGTTGGATTTATATGGGTTTTAAGTAAGTGTGCATTGAGCCATTTTCCTCTAAGCACAACAAGATTTACGTATTCAAAAAGAATGTGTTATGGACTCCATTTCCCTGGGCAATTGCCCTTATAATCTATACCTTTTTAAAATCAGTCCATCCCAGAAAAACAGATGACAGTCCCATATTCACATCGAACTTTAAATTAGCCAGCGCTTTCTAGTATAAAATTATCCTCACATTTATAAATATAAGTTTCTTTATTATGTAAGGTTTTTAATTCTTATATATTTTAAAACTAGTGGTCGAAGAGATTCTACCCAAATCAATTTGTCTAGCAGTGTCTTGAATTCTACCCACTGCAATATTTTGAAAGTTATTAATTTCACCAGAGCAACCAAGGGTTGCACAAGTAGGCAATCCCATTTTCCTAAGTGTAATATCAAGTTCATGTGCCCATGTCCAATTTTGTAATGATATACTATTTCGTATATCCTGAGTTAGGCTATCTGCCTAACAATCATATAAGATAGCTCTATCTTGGTTGTTACATATTTTAAGCAAGTAACTTACCTGCCTTATTATTGTCCTATATACCAAGGATAGGCTACCAGTTTCTGCTTTTAAAAATTCACCTGGTATAAATTGGTGCAAGTTAAGTGTGAACCTAATATAAAGATTCTGTATGGGGTCATGTGATGGCTGTCTGAGACAGAACAGCATATCTCCACAACTCCTCACTCCACCCGCAAACAAACTCTACATTTGCCTAACCTGAGTGTCTTCACGGAGATTAAAACTGCAGCCTAAATTGCAGGAACAGTGCAGTGCAAGAATGGGATCCCAGCAGATGGATGTAGACATGTAAAGAGCTCTCCCACGCCACTCTCCTCCTCCCATGCCAGAAAAGGACAAGGCCGCGAAGAGGCCTGAACAACAAGCCACCTGCTCGCATAAGAACCTGCCCAGTCAAACTGCACTGTCAGAGGAGGGGTTTCTTGAAATCATGCATCCGATGCAGGAGACTATCTCTGCTATCTCAGCAGATCTCCCACAGCTTGGCTCTTCAGTCGACTAGCTGGCAATCTGAGTCAGGGACTCAGAAGCACGGCTCTCATCAGTGGAAAAATGGGAGGGGAGAACTGACCAGGATAACACAAGCATGAAACGCCAGTTAAAGAAGCTGGAGAAGAAATTAGAGGATTTAGAAGGGTGTGGTTGGCGCAATAACTTGCTGATCATAGGCCTACCTGAAATAGAGGAAGGCAATGCTCCAGTATTATTTATCCAGAAGTTTTGTACCAGAATTGCTGGCCCATTGCCCAATGGCACTACATATGTTATTGAGAGGGCTCATCGTTCCCTACACCCCTCCTCCTCTGGGTGCCTCCCCCCCAGACCTTTGATTTTTAAACTACTCAACTTCCAGGATAAACAGCACATTCTAGCAAAAGTTAAGGAAACCCAGGAGCTGCAGTGGGAGGGGCAAAAAATAAGGATAACCCAGGATCTACCACAGACTGTCCAGGTAAAAAGACAAGAATTCTTCCCAACTGTATCTAAGCTGATTGAGGGTGGAAAATTGTTTCGGGTCAGATACTCAGCCATTCTGCAGGAAAAACATACTGATAAATGGATCTCGTTTGACACCCCAGAGCAGGTAACCACTGAACTTAAAATCTTGCTGCCTGATCTTTTCAAGTGAGGCCCCTTGCATTCTTATTTGGGTGACTCTCTCCTTCAGGAGCACAGTAATTATAAAGTTCCTGCTATCTGTTGATTTAAGCCCAGAGGATTCATTATTATTTTTTGATCACCCTGCCAACTTATCAGAGGATTGATCCCTTTTTCTGGTGTCTTGGGGACTTGATTAGACAGTACTGCACCTCACTACAGATACTTTCCTGGTTGCCAAAATGGCTAATTGAATGGAGAGCCTGCTCGGACTGTTAATTACCATGGACTTTGCCTGCAAGTCTGAACTAGCTTCAACCATAACAACAGGGGTCTGTAAACTCGGGGCCTAATGGCAATGGCTACTCTTCCCATCTTTTGTTGGATTTAAAAACTGACAAGACATTTTCTCCTCTTATCTTTACTTTCCAATAACAACAAGAGTTTTGGATGTTCCTCCTTACTTTTATTATTGGGTCTTTTTCAAACTCTAATAGAAACCCTGATTTAGCCTTAATGCATGGCTCTGGATAGTTTAATTTTGTCCATCTAAGGGCCATTCAGAACTTTACTAGCCTGAGACTGTTTTGGCGGCATGCCATTTTGTTTTGTTGGCACGTTATTCATTTAAAGGGGACCTTTACACAAATGAAACGCCCCAATGTGAGATCCTAATCCATTTAGATTTGATTGACATAGTATCTGCAGTAGGAGTTCAGCTGCCTATAGATACTTTTTAAAACAAAATCTTGCCTATTGTTTATTAACTGCAATTTATATTTCTTGTTCACACTATCTTGTTTGCGGGGGGAGGGAGGTCATGTTCAGGGGCTCTCTTAGTTCAGCTCTGTGAACATCACCTGATGGTGTGCTGAAGGTGACACAGTTTATTAGAATGGGGAGTAGATATAGTTAGTCTTTGTATGATTTTATTATTATTCATGTTGGGGATGTTTCTGTACATGCTTGGGTTTTCAGGGGGGGGGCAGAATGTTTTACTCCTGATGTTGTATTACATAGTTTCAGGTAGCACATGCGAACAGTTTTAAATAAAAATCTTGAATATGCTACTGCTCAGCATACACATAGTATGCCTAACCCCCTCTGAACATGTTTGGGTATTTGCTGGAATTGATAAAGCAAAAGTTGGCCTGAGGAGGAAGATCTTAATGGGTCTTTGGCTCGTAAATGAGCTGTACTGTTCTTCCAGTGCAGTAGATGCACGTCTCTCATGTTTTTTGCTTATGGACATTTGTTCAGAGGGAGACGTGTCTGTGGTCTATGGAAGCTGAGCTGAATTGAACTGAACAGAATGGAGTGTATTGAGAATGATAAAGCCTGCATATGACCTACTAAATGTAAATCATTGTTGCCTCATTTTTCTGGAGCTTTATTGGAGCTGTTTTTCTGTTTTTGTTGTCTGACTTTTGGGATTGCACTCTGAGTTCTGAGCACTGCTATAACTTCAAGGCATGAATTAACTGTTTTACCTTTTTACTGAGTGTTTGCACTTGGTTTGGTTGCTGCCTCATCTGCTACTTTTGTTTACTTCCCACAGGTTGCTGGAGAGTCTTAGGCCCTGGACTTTGGGGGCTTTGAGTAGAATTGTGATTAATTTTTGCTGGCTTCACTAGCTGCAGAAGTTAGTGCATAATGGGGGAAGGGTGCTAATGGTCTGGCCAGGTCTCACTCAGCTAGGGAGGCAGAGCTGAATCAGGTGTGGTGTCAGTTCCTTTGGCTTCTCAGAAGGAACTAGAAGGGAAAGGATCAGATTTGTTATAGTACAGTAGCTTCTTGTTGTTTTACATTGTTTCTTGTGGATTTTACTTGGTAGAAGGTTATTTCTTTTCCTTCTTACTACTTCTAAGGGGCTAGCAGGGTATTGTTTTGGGGCTGTTGGAATTTTGAAAACTGTTTTGGTGGCTATAAGTGGGCTCAATTGTTTGATGTTTCACTGTGTAGCAGGTTGCATTTGTAGAGGCCTATTTCTTCTGATTTAAAACCTATTTGGTGTGATTTAACTGGGGCTGTTTCTTTGAATCAGAGACCTATATATTTTAAGTTCAAGCCTATTTTGATGTGTTTTTGGTGAAGCTGTTTGAATTGGAGACCTGTTTCTTTTGGTAGCAAACCTATTTTGGGGTCTTTGAGTAGAATTGTGATTCATTTTTGCTGTCTTCACTAGCTGCAAAGGTTAGTGCATAGTGGGGGAAGGGTGCTAATAATCTGACCAGGGGCCTCAGCTACCTGATTGTTTCTGGAAGACTTGGGTTGTTCCCCAACCCCTCACCCCACCCGCCCCTGGTCCACGATTTCTTTATACTAGGGTTCTGACATCACTTCCTCAAACGGGCAAAGGATATGCATCTGACATAGCAGAAGCAGACATCCAGGAAAGGAACAGCAGCAAGTGAAGAGGTGACTGCTATCTCAGTGGAAGGGAAGTAACTGCAAATCTAGGAGCTTTCATTGTTACTTCTTTGCATTGCTATTGCATTGTGGAAAGGAGGAGTAGGAGTTTGAAGAAGGTTGAGCAATAGCTACTTAAAGTCTCTTTTTGAGTGAGGATAAGAAGGTTAGGAATATAAAAAGCAGTTGTTCAATCTATCTAAACGTGTACAAAAAAGGGGGTAAGGGAAATTAAGAAAAGAATGTTTTGCACTGATAGAGGGGGAGAGGGAGACTTGGGGAATGTTTGGTATCCTGCATCTGGAAGGGTTGGGGTTGCTGGTGGCAATGACAGCAATGGTAGGGTGGTAGGCTGCAACAACTGCAGTGCACCAATCTTTCTAAAAATTGCCTGGAGTGTGGGAGGATGTTTAGCGGCAAACCACATAGAGAAACTTAGAAAGGAGATTGAGGGTCTGCAGGAGGAACTAAGATAGGCAAGGCAGACTGGGGGTGGGTTTAGCCCAATACTGGAGGGAGGAGAAATAGGAGATGAGGGAGGGCGATTTAAGCCAACTGTGGTGAGGAGAGGGTCAGAAAAAGGGAAGCAGGGACAAGGGTGCCCAAGCCAGGAAGAACGATTGCTGGGGAAACCAGGCAGGAGACAAAAGACAAATGGAAGGAGGAGATAGGGACTTGTGAGGGGAGGCGAGGAAGTGGCAAACGTCAGGACGTGGAAAGGAGAGAACAGGTTACAATGAAGAGAGAGGGAGTGGGCATTTGTGAAGGGTCTTCAGAAAATAGTTTTGCACTGCTAGAGAGGAAGAAGGTGGAGGAGGGAAATGATGAAACTAGAGGAGTAATTGATAAATGCCTGGACCAAACCGGAGTGGGGGGAAGTTCTGCTAGGAGAATAGCAACAGGGGCAAAAGGGGGAAATAATGTGCAGGAGGAAGAAGAGGAGCTGGAAATGAGAGAGGGAGATGAATGGAAGCAAGCAGGGAATAAGAGTGGTAGAATCTTAGTGCTGGGGGACTCAATACTAAGAGGAGTCAGGTGGGGTAGCAAGGGGGAGAGGCATAGTCGCATTTAGGTGGAGGCCATGCCAAGAATGACAGTGGAAAGGGTGGGACAATCTGTCCTGAAAAATGCTAGAAGAGGTAGAGACAAGCCTCATTTAATTATACATCTTGGGACGAATGACCTGGCTGACAAGACAGTAGATAAATTCTAGAGGAGGTTTGAGGAACTAGGACAATTATATGAGGGGCAGAAAGATCAGTAACTTTTTCAGAGATACTTCCAGTGCCCAAGGCAAGCACAACAAGAAAGCTGAGCATAGAGGAATTTAATGGATGGCTAAGAACCTGGTGTTGTGCTAAAGGGTATGGGCTGTTGGGAGGGTGAGGAGGGACCTCGGAGGACAGTAGTTTCTATGGCAAGGACCGACTACACTAGAGTGAGGAGGGAAAGAAAGAGTTGAAACAGAGGATGGAGGAGTACATAGAGGAAGTAGGGAATTTTAACTAGGAGCGGGGGGTGGCAATTGGACAAGAGACATGCAGAGACCACAGGTTGGGAAACCATGTGAGCTTACCCCCATAACAGTGACAAAGGACAAATGGCAAGTACTATTGGTGATGCTAGTAAAGGAGGGCAGGATGGAAGGGGGTGAAAAGGGTGGAAGGTGGTTACCCTTAATGCTAGGAGCCTTGGGAGAAAAACTGTAGAGTTACAGGTGCTCATGGCAGAGGGAGAGGTGGACATTGCAGCTATTACAGAAACATGGGCCACCCAATACAATGACTGGGACCTGTCTGTACCAGAGTACAGGTAATTTTGTAGGGACAGGGTGATTGGGAATGGAGGGGGAGTGCACTATATGTGAAGGAAGGACTGAAGTGTGTAAGAGAGGAAGGGGAGGAGGGTAGTACGGAGTCACTTTGGATGCAAATCCAGGATTTCAAGAATAGGATTCTTAGAATGGGAGTGGTGTACAGGCCGCCATCTCAGGTGGAGGAGTTAGACAGGGAACTAGCGGGACAGATCAGGAGGACCTGCGAGAAGGGTAGTGTGGTGATTGTGGGGGACTTCAACATGCCAGGAGTGGACAGAAGTACCCCAACAACCAGGAACAGAAGGGAGCAGGTACTGCTGGATGCCTTCAAGGACAGCTTCCTGCTGCAAATGGTCAGTGAACCAACCAGGTTAGGGAATACCCTTGACCTTGTGCTAGCAAATGGGGACTTTGTGAGAGATCTTACAGTGGAGGAACTGCTGTCAGGGAGTGACCACCACTCAGTATGGCTCACATTGGATATGGGCAAGGAAGGAGTGGAATCTGGCACAAGAGTGCTGGACTTCAGGAGGGCTGACTTTGGGAGAATGGAAGAAGTGGTAAAAGGGTACCTGGCCAGAATTCAATCTAATATGGACACTAACTAGAGGTGGGAGCTCATAAAGCTGGGGATAGTGGAGGTAACCAAAACCTGCTGTAAGACCCAGAGCTAGAAGGCTAGGGCTAAGAAACTGAGCTGGTTGAGCAAGGAGGTCATGGAAAAGGTAAGGAGGAAAAGAGCTGCCATTAGGAAGTACAAGAAACCGGGGAGAGGGGAGGACAGGGAGGAGTACTTGATGGAATCGAAGGAGGTGACAATGGTAGTAAGGGGAACCAAGGCATCTACGGAACCATGCTGGCACAATGCATTAAGAAGGGGGAGAAGGACTTCTTTAGGTACATCAGGGAGAAAAGGAGCTGTAAGGACCACATAGTAAGGATTAGGAAGTAGGGGGTTGGGTGGAAGCTGGGTGAGATAAGGCAGAAGCAATAAATGAGTACTTCTGCTCAGTATTTACTAAAAAGAAGTGGGAGTGACACCCAAGGGGGGAGAAATGGCAGAAATGGGGGGAGGGGGTGACAGATGGGGAAATCATGGAGGGCAGAGTTCAAGAGTGTTTGAAGGCACTGAGGGTGGATAAGGCGACAGGCCCAGAAAGCATCCACCCCAGGGTACTGAAGGAGCTGGCAGAGGTCCTTGCAGGACTTTTGGCAGACCTATTTAATGCCTCACTACATTCGGGGTGAGTACCTCAGGACTGGAGGATGGCTCATGTGGTGCCCCTCCACAAGAGTGGCCCCAAGGATGAACCGGGAAACTACAGACCAGGGAGCCTCACATCCATCGTGGGTAAGCTAATGGAGGCTATCCTGAAGGAGAGGATGGTGGCCCTTCTAGAGGCCAAAGGACTACAGGACAGCAGACAGCATGGCTTCATACAGGGCAGATCCTGCCAAACCAACCTGGTGGAGTTCTATGACTGGGTAACTAGGCAACTGGACAGGGGCCATGCAGTGGATGTCCTGTATCTGGACTTCAGTAAGGCATTCGACTCGGTGCTGCAGGGAAGGCTGGGAAGTAAGTTAGTAGGCAAAAGGGCAGGTGCAAAGCTGGTGAGATGGGTAGGGAACTGGCTTCAGGGAAGGCAACAGAAGGTGGTGGTGGGTGGGGAGCTCTCACACCCAAGGGTAGTGACGAGCGGTGTTCCACAGGGCTCAGTGTTGGGACCAGTGTTGTTTGGGATATTCATTGCAGACATATCATTGGACATCAAGAGCAAGATCAGTCTGTTTTCTGATGATACCAAGGTAGGAGCGGTGGTGGATGACCTAGAGGGATGGTAGGGGTTGCAGGATGATCTGGCAAAGCCTGAAACCTGGTCAGACACCTGGCAACTGGGGTTTAATGCCAAAAAGTGCAAGGTGCTGCATTGTGGGATGAAGAACCCAAGGAGGAGTTACCAGCTGGGGGGAGTGCAGCTAGCCCAGACAGAGGAGGAGAAGGATCTGTGGGTGCTCATTATAGGGTCAATGAACAACTCGGCACAATGTAGGAAGGAAATTGCAAAGGCCAACAAAATGCTGGGTTGTATTGCAAGGGGTATATCCTCGAGGAGGGAGTAGGTGATTCTGCCACTGTATAGGTCATTAGTTAGACCGCACCTGGAGTACTGCGTGCAGTACTGGTGCCCGTATCTGAAGAGGGACATTAAGTTCCTGGAAGGGGTGCAGTGCAGGGTGACAAAGATGATCAAGGGGCTGGGGGACTTAACATACGAGAGGAGGCTGAGGGAGTTAAACACGTACTCACTGGAGGAGAGGAGGGACAGGGAGGATACGATTGAAACCTTAAAGTGCATGAAAGGAATAAACAAGACAGGTAGCGAGGGGCTGTTCAGAGTAAGGGAGGGGAGGGACACCAGGGGCCATGATATGAGACTGGAGCGAGGAAGGCTCAGGAGGGAGATGAGGAGACACTTTTTTACAGAGAGGGTGGTAGCTGGGTGGAATGCGTTACCTGCAGAAGTAGTATCCAGTAGAACAGTGGACTGCTTCAAAAGGAGATGGGACAGGACAAGGGGGAGGGTTAATGAAGGGGAAGGGTGGAAGGGAGGAGCAGCTGCAGAATAAGGGGTGCTAGCTGCACATTTAAGCAGACTTGATAGACCTCTAGGCCTTTATCTGCTGGCAAATTTCGTATGTTCGTATGGACACACTGGGGAAGTTAAAACGGTTTAAGTGCCTTAAAACGGTTTAAATCCCCCTAGCACTGTTTGCAGACAGACTACAAGCCCCTTGAAACGTTTTAACAAAAGTGGTTTTAAACCCAGCTAGATACCTTGTCTTAAAACCATTTTTAAAATTATTTTGGAGCTAGCATGGTTTTACTCACAGGTCTGTCTAGGAGTAAAAGTGTTTCAAGCTGTAATGGTTTAACTAAAACAGTTCTAGTTGCAGTGTGTCCAGCCAAGCACAGTTCTGTGTGTTGGACTTAACACAAAATAGTTACAAGGAGAACAGGTTTAACACTAGCAGTGTGGCCGCACTAAACCGTTATCAAAAATGGTTACCAAGTTGTGTGGCTGCACTGAAATGGTTTAGCTAAACTGGTTTTAAAAATGTTTTTCAAAAACAGTTCTGTAGTGTGTCCAGGGCCTTAGCGAGGGATTTCAACTTCTGGTGGGATGCACCGACTGTGATTCAGTGACTGAGAAAGTCTGTGGTGGTCTCTGGGAGTGCTGGTAACCGTAAGGACGCAATCTAGAACGGGAGTGGTTCGGGGGAAGAATGAAGGTGTCTGACCTTCAGGAGGGAGACACAAATTCAGTGGATTTGGTGAGGAGTGCTGAAGTGTTGGAATTGTGAAGAAAAGAAGTGAATTTAGTGTAAGATAAATGACTGTGGTGGAACTTTTTATTAAATTGTGAGGAGGACTGGAAACAGTTTTTTAGTGTGTGGCATTAAAATTCACCTTCTGAATCAAATCATTCATTTAGGTTCTTTTTTCTGTGTATATTGTGTGCTTTTTGTATACTTTTAATCTGGGCTGTCATTAATCCTGGAGGTTTCATTTTTGTTATTTAAAACCATTTTGAAATTTCGCGCCGTTGGGTCACATGAGCATTTAGCTGGTGGCTTAACACACATACCTTGGAGTCTTTGGAGCTCAGTAGCTATTTTGCACCCAGGCTATACCAAATGCATTGGACTTCAGCACAGCTCAGTGCAGCACTGCATTTGCAGCAAGTTTTGGTTTTTTGTGACATCAGGAGCATTTGTTTTATTTAAAAACATTTTTTTCCATATACAGTTTTTGCTCCTCTGAGCCCTGGTAGGTGGCTTCAGCCTTCTTAACATAGGTACTGTCTCTCCGGTTGTGCTGCTCCCATACTAGGTGGACCCAGATAAAGTCCCCCCATGGATTGCCCCCCGCAGCCCAGCTGGGGGGAGGTTGCCAGATTCTCCCTCCTTCTGGAGACCCAATCCAGACTCCAGGACTGCTCCCAGGGGTGGCAAGCCATCATTGAGACTGCCAGGCTCAATTTTCCTGGTCCCCCCCCCCCACCAACGACTCATACATCGGCTCAAGCTTCCCAACCTGTATTCCCCTCCAGCCTTCACTAGAGGGCAATCAGTGGGCGGGACAGCTATCCCTCCCTCCCCGAGAGAGGAGAGCAGTCCTCTGGATCCTCAATCCTCTCTCACCCCTGCCAGCCCAGGCTGATTCACCAACCTGGGTCACCAGCAAGGCGTGAGGTGTGGTGTCCAGTGCCTCAACCCTCAGCACCACTGGGATGGCTTTATTTTTTTAATTTTAAAGTTCTTTTTGGTATTGTGCTTCTTTGTAGTACATGAATCCCCAGCTAGTATACATGTGGCACTAAATATTCGGAGCTAGCTTTCTGCTTGGGATTTTTTATTCACTTGCCAGAAGCATCTGTTCAGTTTGCACTGAAGGAGCTTTGGATATAAGTGATTTTTCCACTGAGGCCTTTTAAATAACTTATATCTGATGGGTCTGCAGGGTAAGTTTTGTGTTTCTCTAAAATGTATTGTTACCCTGGTGCTACTTCTTTTATTTATTCACATCAGTTAAAACCTCCGGTTTTAAAAAGGGGGTTTTGTATTGTTTTCCAGCTTTATTCGAGTAACCTTGGTCAAAAATATTGGAACAAAGTTATTTCTTCTTATTGAAAGCTCATGTGATATATATTGGAAAATTGCCTGCTACTGGATGATCTAAAGGATAGCTGAGGATATTTGAGGATCTCCAGATTTTACTAAAAAGATTTCTTTACAGCACCTGTTCTTGTTCTTGAATAACTGATATTTCTGGTGTTTGGATTAATATGGTGGAATTGTATGATTCTGCAGAAGAGGAGGAAAATACCAAAAATGAAGCTGTGAAACTAAGAAATTATAAATTAGTAAAACTAGATGCAAATGTAATTAAAGGGGGAGAAGTAAAACAATTACTGATTACATAGGTGTTACTACATCACTGAAGTCTCATAGAACTTCATCACCCATTTCTAGTCACATAGCTGATGAAAATGATAGTACAGAGCTGGCCCACTGCTGTAGTGGTAGAGCTACTGCTCATGATGCCATCGACCCATGTTCAGGAACAAGCACGATAGATGGAGGGCCAGTCAGGGGAAGGAGGTTTGAGCATCCAGGAGACCACTTGCATTCTCGGGGGATCGAGGCTTTGAGGCTTGACTGGCCTCTGGTGAGGCCAGAAACACAGCAAGCATCCAAAGTATTCAAGTGGGGCTGGGGCGGGACATCAGCAGTTGTGCCTTGACATCTGGGCCCACATCACAGCCCCAGAAGACAGGAAAAGGGGAGACAGGGAGCCCAGTGCAGACCCCACTGCTCCCAGCTGCCTGTCCTGTCTGGTGCCCAAAAAGACAAGAAGAATTTCAGGGTGTATGGGCCCCACCTCATATGCACCTGGGGGTATAGCCATGGATCAATGAGGGTTCACCAGTAGGTTCAGGTAGGTGGAGAGAGGGGTAGACACCATTGGCAACTCCCAATGAAGCAATACCCCAATAGCAGGGGGGAAAAAAAACAGAGTTAAAAAAAAAAAGAAAATGATGGTACAGCAGGTGACTATATCTTAGAGAAAATTAGAGCTCAAGAAAGACAAACCTGGTCATTAAAAGATAAGTTGTATAATATGAAAGCAGATATTGGAGACTAGCTGAAAGGGCCAGATGAGCATATTGACTGCCCAGACACTAATGGTGACTACCTTGTAGATTTTGATAAATTTATTACTCCCTTTATAAACAAAGGAAAAGATAGAGAGGGAGAGAAACTAAGAAATGAGTCCACGAATACTAAACTGAGTGTGGAGGAAGAGACTGAAACTGAATATGCTCAAAATTTATTACTTGTGGAGGATTGTAATGTCCAGGCTAATACATCTATTATAAAACATCTATCAGGTATAAAAACTGCTCTCATTTGTACAAATCGATCTATGGAAGTAATAATGAAGGAATCAGGAGAACATAGGAAACAGCTGGAGGAATTGAAAAAGATAATAAAATAGTGTCATGAGGAAACAAGCATTTGTCAATGCCGAATGTTTGTTTGCTGGCATTGGCAGTGGTAGTGTAGAAGTTACAGAGCTGCATAATAGGAATGGCAGTGAAGTATTGAACTGAAGCCAACCCCACCACCACCCTGCAGAGAGTGACAGGCATTGGGGTGTGCGTTTGGGTCGTCAGGCATAACGGCCACGCCATTTCACCACACCCCAACCTGCAGACACTGACAAGTGTCGTGGTGTTCCTTGGAGTCTTTGGCCCTTATCGCACCCATTTCATTAGGAAATATGGTGAGATGGGTGCAATATAGAGAATGGGGTGAAGTTTGGGGTCGAAGAGTCCAATGCATACCTCGATGCCTCTCACTGACTGCAGGGTGTGGAATGGTATGAGCATCACAGGCAAGAATCCCAAGTCATACCCCTGATGCCTGTCATTCTCTACAGGGTTGGGCGTTATAGTTGGAAACCCTAATACCTCAGGCATTCGTTGGTGTTTTCACTCCAAATCTTCAACATGTTTGTTTTGTGATCCCACCTCATGAACAGGAGGAATATCAGTTTGTTAGCCAAAAGCTGCTTATGCACAGTGACTACGGCATTTAGCACCACAGGTGCAAAAACATTCCGAACAGGATGTAAAAAATGACAGCTGTACTGTTCATGGGGAGGTGTAAAAAATGGCAATGTTGCAAATCTGTAGTAAAAATATTTAAAAAAATGGTGAAGTCACGAGCGTACCATAGAAACTGTACACTACACCGTAATATTATTAGGTTGGGGATTTTTACAGCAGATTGTCAACTCAGGCATTTTGGTGCCTCGATCATGAACAGTGTCACTGTGTTTTCTTTATCTGTGCTGACAATGATTTCCCACAGCCACGCATCTCTGCGCTGAAACTGTGAAAACACACTTCAGCCATGTTGTGAAAAATGACAGCTGTACTGTTCATAAGGAAGTGTGGAAAAATGTCACTGGTGAAAATCTGGACTGAAAATATTACAAAGTCATGAAGTAACGAGGGTGCGTGGAAACTGCGCAATGCTCACTCGTATCACAGTCATTTTATGGACTTTTGTCACCAAATTTTCAACATAGCCATTTTAAGACCTCTGCTCATGAACAGTTTAACTGTGATTTTCTTAATCTGTCCTAAACATTGCTTTCGCACACCAACAGCACCATTGTGCGCTACATGTGTGAAAACACATTTTGGGCGACATATGAAAAATTGCAGCTGCACTGTTCATAAGGAAGTGTAATAAAATGGCAATGTTGAAAATCTGGAGTGAAAATATTGAAAATTCATGAACTTACAAGCATGCGTAGGAACTGTACAACACACGCCCGTAAAACAGTCATTTTTTGGAATTTTTTCACCAAATTTTCAACATCGCCATTTTAAGACCTTTGCTCATGAACAGTGTCACTGTGATTTTCTTAATTTATCCCGTACATTGATTTTGCACACCGACTGCGCCATTGTGCGCTTCATGGCAGAAACACATTTTGGGTGAAGGCGTGAAAAATGACAGCTGTACTACTCATAAGAAGGTGTGGTAAAATGG
This sequence comes from Neoceratodus forsteri, assembly GCA_016271365.2. NCBI lineage: Eukaryota > Metazoa > Chordata > Ceratodontiformes > Ceratodontidae > Neoceratodus > Neoceratodus forsteri. Next base: position 738,343,122 of record CM057454.1, read on the forward strand.
TAATGTTGAAAATCTGGAGTGAAAATATTGAAAATTCGACACCTTACGAAGTGTGCATAGGAACTCGCGCAGCTCACTCATAAAACAGTCATTTTAGGAATTTTTCACCAAATTTTCAACATAGCCATTTTAAGACCTCTGCTCATGAACAGTGTCACTGTGATTTTCTTAATTGTCCCATGACATTGATCGCACACCGACTGTGCCATTGTGCACTACATGGGCGGAAACATGTTTTGGGTGACGTGAAAAATGGCAGCTGTACTACTCATAAGAAGGTGTGGTAAAATGGCAATGTTGAAAATCTGGAGTGAAAATATTGAAAATTCGCAACCTTATGAGTGTGCTTAGGAACTGCTCAACGCACGCTCGTAAAACAGTCATTTTGAGGAATTTTTTCACCAAATTTTCAACATAGCCATTTTAAGACCTCTACTCATGAACAATGTCACTGTGATTTTCTTAATTTGTTCTGTACATTGATTTCACACACCGACTGCACCATTGTGTGCTACATGGTCGGAAACACATTTTGGGTGAGATGTGAAAAATGACAGCTGTATTACTCATAAGAAGGTGTGGTAAAATGGCGAACTTACGAGCCTGCGTAGGAACTGCACAACTCACGGTTGTAAAACAGTCATTTTTTGGAATTTTGGCACCAAATTTTCAACATGGTTTGGGACCCCTTCTCATGAATGATGTCACTGTCATGGCGTTATTCAGGCCCGAAGGGTGATTTCGCATAGTGACTGTGCAGTGACTGTGAAATCACCCTTCAGGCCTGAATAACGCCATCACAGTGACATCAATCATGAAAAGGGGTCCCAAAAGCCCATGTTGAAAATTTGGTGCAAAAATTCCAAAAAATGCCTGAAATATGCAACAAAGTTGAAACCCCTATCTAGCCCATTATACAGCTTACGCATTTCCTCAGTTCGCGGTCGGCTTTGAAGAGTGCAGGCCGTGTTCCCAGTCCACGAAGATCGTCGCGCCTCGAGCTCCGGAGGTAAGTATGGGGTGGGGGTGTGGGGGAGGCTGGGTGCGCAGTGGGTGGGTGCGGGTTGTGGAGGGAGGCCAGGAGACTATATGGGACCGTTTTTCTTTACAGGTAAAAAAAAAACGACGCGTGGGATGTTTGCCACGCTGGGAGTGAGCTCGGAGTGGCACAAGGATGGTTGGGCGTTCAGCCGGCGGGGATTGGGCACCCCGTCGGCCCTGGGATCGCTTGCCATGCTGGGGTGGGCTCCCAGCGTGGCACTTACTACTGGGGGTTAGGGACAGTGAGCCGACGGGGATTGGGCACCCCGTCCGGCTATATCATTAGTTGCCACACTGGGGTGGGCACCCAGCATGGCATTCGGACTGCTTTGGGGAGAGGCGGGGGAATGCAGCTCAGCCGACAGGGATTGGGCACCCGTCGGCTATACAGTGCGTCGTCTGCGGGGCGGGGGCGCGGCGCCTGCGGGGTGTCTGTGTGGGGGAGCTGCGTGAGCAGCCGATATCTTATCGCTGCTCACTCAAGCATAGCTCCCCTTTCAACTAATGCCACTGCATTTGGAGCTTGTCACGAACAGCTCCAGCATGCGATGCTTACAGGCGCGCCTGCAACACACTGACTGAATTGGAGGAGGAGGTGACACACCTCCGAAATCTCCGATGATGGCACTATGTTTCTTGCACTTGCGTGCAAGCAAACATAAAAAAGGAGTACGAGAAGTATTAGGGAAATCACAGAAGAAATAGCAGAGAAGGCACATAAGGAAATAAAGGTACTTGTAAGGGAAAGTAAGAGTAAATGTAACTATGAGAGTGCTGATGGATGCAAAAAAGGAAATAGTGTGACTAAATTTAAGGATAAGGGAATTCCAACTATACCACTTATGAGGAAAAGCAAGAGCAAGAGCAAGTGTAATCAGGAGAGTGTTGATGGATGCAAAAAAAGGAATAAGGTGAATACACTTAAGGACAAGGGGATTCAAACTGTGCCCCTACTGAGAAAAAAGCAGGGGGCTGAGCAGTCAGCCCAAAATTACAACACAATTGGAAAGAATTGGATAAAGGATGATGGAATGTACAACAAGCATTTGTCAATGCCGAATGTTTGCTTGCTGGCATTGGCATTGGTAGTGTAGAAGTTACAGAGCTGCATAATAGGAATGGCAGCGAAATATTGAACTGAAGCCAACCCCACCACCACCGTGCAGAGAGTGACAGGCATTGAGGTGTGCCTTTGGGTCATCAGGTATAATGACCACACCATTTCACTACACCCTACCCTGCAGACACTGACAAGTGTCACGATGTGCCTTGGGGTCTTTGGCCCTTATGCGCACCCCATTCCATCAGGAAATACGGTGAGATGGGTGCGGTATAGGAGAATGGGGTGAACTTTGGGGCCGAAGAGTCCAAGGCGTGCCTCAATGCCTGTCACTGGCTGCAGGGTGTGAAATGGTATGAGCATCACAGGCAAGAATCCCAAGTCACATCCCTGATACCTGTCATTCTCTACGGGGTTGGACGTTATGGTTGGAAACCCTAATACCTCAGGCATTCGTTGGTATTTTCACTCCAAATTTTCAACATGTTTTTGTGACCCCACCTCATGAACAGTGGCAATATCAGTTTGTTAACTGAAAGCTGCTTATGCACAGCGACTATGGCATTTAGCACCACAGGTGCAAAAACATTCCGAACAGGATGTAAAAAATGACAGCTGTACTGTTCATGGGGAGGTGTAAAAAATGGCAATGTTGCAAATGTGCAGTTAAAATATTTAAAAAATGGTGAAGTCACGAGCGCGCATAGAAACTGTGCAACGCACACCCGTAATGTAATTAGTTTGGGGATTTTTTACAGCAGATTGTCAACACAGGCATTTTGGGACCTCCGATCATGAACAGTGTCACTGTGATTTTCTTTATCTGTCCCGAACAATGATTTCCCACAGCGACCACGCATCTCTGCGCTGAAAGTGTGAAAACACATTTCGGCCATGTTGTGAAAAATGACAGCTGTACTGTTCATAAAGAAGTGTGGAAAAATGCCACTGGTGAAAATCTGGATTGAAAATATTACAAAGACATTAATTTCCGAGGGTGCATGGAAACTGCGCAATGCTCACTCATATCACAGTCAGTTTATGGACTTTTGTCACCAAATTTTCAACATAGCCATTTTAAGACCTCTGCTCATGAACAGTGTAACTGTGATTTTCTTAATCTGTCCCAAACATTGGTTTCGCACACCGACTGCACCATTGTGCGCTACATGTGCAAAAACACATTTCTGGCAACATGTGAAAAATGGCAGCTGTACTGTTCATAAGGAAGTGTAATAAAATTGCAATATTGAAAATCTGGAGTGAAAATATTGAGAATTCGCAAACTTACGAGCGTGTGTAGGAACTGTGCAACGCACGCTCGTAAAACAGTCATTTTTAGGAATTTTTTCACCAAATTTTCAACATAGCCATTTTAAGACCTCTGCTCATGAACAGTGTCACTGAGATTTTCTTAATGTGTCCTGTACATTGATTTCGCACACCGACTGCGCCATTGTGCGCTACATGGGTGGAAACATGTTTTGGGCAAGATGTGACAAATGACAGCTATACTGCTCATAAGGAAGTGTAATAAAATGGCAATGTTGAAAATCTGGATTAAAAATACTGAAAATTCGCAAACTTACGGGCGTGCATAGGAACTGCGCAACACATGCTCGTAAAACAGTCATTTTTAGGGATTTTTTCACCAAATTTTCAACATTGCCATTTTAAGACCTCTGCTCATGAACGGTGTCACTGTGATTTTCTTAATGTGTCCCATACATTGATTTCACACACCGCTAACTGCGCCATTGTGCGCTACATGGGCGGAAACACATTTTGGGCAAGATGTGAAAAATGACAGCTGTACAGCTCATAAGGAGGTGTGGTAAAATGGCAATGTTGAAAATCTGGAGTGAAAATATTGAATATTCGCGAACTTACGAGCGTGCATAGGAACTGCGCAACGCACGCTCGTAAAACAGTCCTTTTTTGGAATTTTTCCACCAAATTTTCAAAATAGGCTTCTTGAGAGCCCACCTTATGAACATTGCCAGTGTTGTTTCGTTAATCAGTCCTGAAAGGTGATTTTGCGCAGTGACTGCGAAATCACCCTTCGGGCCCGAATAACACCATGACTATGACAGCACTCATGAGAAGGGGTCCCAAAAACCCCATGTTGAAAATTTGGTGCAAAAATTCCCAAAAATGCCTGAGATATGCAACAAAGTTGAAAAAACCCTATCTATTGCATTATACAGCTTACTGGCATTTCCTCAGTTCGCGGTCGGCTTTGAAGAGTGCAGAAGTGTTCCTGGTCCACCGAAGATCGTCGCGCCAGAGTCCGGAGGTAAGTATGGGGTGAGGGGTGTGGGGAGGCAGGGTGCGCAGTGGGTGGTGCGGGTGGGGCAGAGACTGCGAGGGACCGCTTTTAAACTTACTGGTGTTTTTGTTTAGGTGATGACGCTGGACGCTTTTGCCACGCTGGTGGGCTCCCCAGCATGGCACAAGGACAGCTGGGGGTTCTGGAGCCAATGGGGATTGGGCACCCCAGTCGGCAATAGCATTCATTGCCACGCTGGGGTGGGCTCTCAGTGTGGCACCCTGTACTGGGGAGAAACAGTGGAGCCAGCAGGGATTGGGCATCCTCGTCGGCTATACATTGTGTAGCCACACACAGGGTGGGCACCAGCGTGGCCTGTATGGCAGCACTGTACTTGGGGGGCAGCACGTGGTATGCGGCGTCGGGTGTGGGTGTGCAGGGGAGCCGGCGCATGAGCAGGTGATATCCGATTGCTGCTCACTGAAGTGTAGCTCCTCGAACTGCACGCCACTGCATTTTGGAGCTGTCATAGACAGCTCCAGCATGCATTGGCGGACTGGGGCTGTGCCTGCCAACACACTGACTGAATTGAAAGAGGGGGTGACACACCTCTGAAAACTCGGATGATGGCACTATGTTTCTTGCACATGCATGCAAGCAAACATAAAAAGGAAGAGAAATTTCATACTGTACATTTCAAAGGCATACCTAAGGTGAAAATGGAGACCCCATTTTTGCTTAAGATTTCATTGTATAATATTGTTAAAAGTCAATTAAAGTCTTGAGTGTCATGGGAGGACCTTGCATCAGCTTATAGATATAGAGATGTATCAGATAAGGGCTATGTGTGTCTGGTGGTTAAAAACCAGACAGTAAGGTCAGAAATACTAAAGATAAAAAAATGAAGTTAAAAAGATGGGAATTACTTTAGATGTAGCAACTAAGAACTTCGGAGATCAGCCTGAAGGGGGTTAACACCCTGAGCTGTGCGACAGAGGGAAGAAAATGTGTAGTGAACAACAGCAGACCATAATCAGGTACTTCAAAAGGTCAGAGACTACTTAGTATGAGATGAGAGGTTCCCTAGGGTATGATAGATTAATAAGAGGTACAGTAGAAGGCAAAGAGGGGAGAGGATTATTTGAAGTCTGCTCCAAGAAGATACTGAGGACTCGGATTATTTTGAAGGAATTCAAACAGAGTCAAAGCAATTGTAAATGTGTGACAAATGTATTACTGTATCATCGTTTTGAACTATTATCATGACTGTCAATAAGTTCTGATGCACATGGCTCAATTTTGGAGCTTTCAGATTGAAATAAACTGAAAACCATCAGACCATCAAACCATCTTTTTAAGTCACATCTCGACTACTGCTCCCCTTTCTGTGCTCCAACTACTATGGGTGGGAAGAAAATGTTAGAAGGAGTTCAGAGAAAGTCACCAAAAGAGTAAAAAACATGCAGCATTTATATTATAGTGAGAGGTTAAATCAACTTGGTATGTACTTGATGGAGTACAGGAGACATAGGGGTGGACTCTGCCTCACATACAATGCCATGCAAAATGCACAATTGTTGGAGACAATAGGATTAACAAGGCAAAACATTACCAGAAACACTAGAACCCATAGCCAAATGTTAAAGGGTGACGTTACTAAGGCACAAAAGAGAAAACATTGGTATATCCAAAGAATTATCTCACCATGGAATGCACTACCTAAAAACATAGTTGAAAGTGAAACCGTGAATGCGTTTAAAAAAAAGCTAGGTGAGCAAATGGGTAATGTTAAACAATACTTCCACCAATAGAACAAAGGTGGCGAGTTTTCCTAAAAGGCCACGGCCTCCTAAACTCGTACTAACCTATGAACCATCATTAGAGGCCCCTAAAGGTTTAAATTTGCTTTCCTGGAATATTGCTGGGGTAAATGGTAAAACAAATGATGGTTCTTGGCATTCTTTGAGGAAACCATTTGATATTATTATGTTACAGAAAACCTGGCTGGATTCGAGTAACCAAATCTATTTTCAATGTTACAGCCAGTTTGTTTTGGCAGGGAAAAAAGACAATTTAAAAGGGAGCTGTAAGGGGGGGCCTGGTGGTTTTGATTAATACAAGAAATGAACGGACTATAAGGAGCACTTTTTTGTCTTCATTTGGTAATTGGATTGCTATAGACATGATTACAGGCAGAGAGGAATGTTTATTTTTAATGTGTATTTTCCATCTGACCTGAACATTGTGGAATTTGAGAAACAGCTTGCAGAGCTATCTTAGATAGTCTGCATTATCAATTAGTACACAGCAAAATGAAGACACAGTGAGAAAGAAAGATCTAATATTGAACACTGTTGATTCAAATGTTATAGGTTGTTTTAATGACCTGATTACACACGTGAAAAATGGCTTATAATGTAATGCCCGTAGACAAAATATGGTGCTAAAAATTAATAATAATGCACCATGATATGATGCTCAATGTATCAAATATAAGAAGACCGTAAACAAAATTTCTAGGCTGCATAGGAAAAATAAGGACTGTATTTTAGTAAGGGCTTTGTATTATTAAGACAGGAGTATAGGCTCTTTATAAAAAAGAAAAAAAGATGTCTATAATAACGTTTTATGGTCCCAACTACAAGCTGCCATTAGTGACAAGAACAGCCAAGACTTCTGGAAATTAATTCTTATGGCTGAAAGTAAATACAAGTTGAATACTGGAGCAACTATACCGGGAAGTGATTGGATGGCATACCTTAAAAAGCTGTATACTGGAGTGTTAGGGCAAGATGTGCATTTTGTACCCCAGAAAAAAAACTTTAAACAGGAATGGTGAGAGACATGTGAGGAGTGGTACAATGCACTGGCTATAGGGTAGCAGTCTTCCAAGAGACATTCTGAAGGCTGCAATACTGCCCTATCTGCAGGAACCTCTGCTCTGCAGGAGGAGGTTGCCCATCTCCAGGCCAAATTGGCAAGGAGCAGGGAAACCTCCTCCCCCACCCAGGGACCACCAAGGCTGCTACCGCTGCCTCAGAAATGGCCAAGAAAGAGGAGTGGTTGGACCACAGAGGGCTCAGGGAGGGGGAGGGTGTTGGAACAGAGATGCATCCCTCCAGTTGTACTGCTCCACAATTCATATGCCATTCTGGTGGTGCATGGTTCCTGTATGGAGGCACCCACAGTGGAAACAAAAAAGGATGCTGGGAACCTCCACAAGGGAGACTCAAAGGAAGGTGGCATGGGACCCTACAGGGGAAGGAAACAGCTCCTGGTGGGGGACTCAATTGTTACGGGGATAAAACTGGGGGAGGGAGGGGAGAGGGAGGTAAGCTGCCTTCCTGGCACCATGGCAAAGGAAGCAAATCCTCAGGATCGGGAAAGCAGCTTCATGGGAGATGGAGATGGACATCATTGTCCACCTAGGGATAAATGACCTAGCTGGTAATGGGATCAGAGCAGTGCAGAAGGAGTTTTTGGAGTTGGGGAGGGGCCTTAGACAAGTAGCATGCACAGTAACTTTCTCAGAGGTGCTGCCTATCTATGGCATGAGTGAGGCTAGGATACTCCGCACCATGGGATTCAATGAATGGCTGAAAAACTGGTGTGGTGCACAGGGTTTTGGCTTCATTGGGGACTGGGGGTCCACCTGGAATGATGCAGGCCTTTACTGGCATGATTGTCTGCATCTGTCCAGGAGGGGAACCAGGGTCTTAGGTGATAGGTTTAAATGCATCATAGGAAAGTTTTTAAACCAGCTAAGGAGAGAGGCACTGAAAAAGAGCAGGGAATTCCCAGACTCCCCCCACAAACAGGCTAGTTAGCAAAGTAAACATTAAGGTAGAGAAGTTGATAGGAAACAGAACAGGGGTCAATGGAGAAAAAGGCAAAGGCAGTAAGGGCAGAGATGGGGCTAAAAGGGGTAAGGCCATCAAAAAAATGGAGGGTAATGAGTACCAGTGCCCATAGTCTGGGTAACAAGCTTCCTGAATTAGTGGCCTTGATGGAAGAGGGACAGCTGGGTATCGTGGCAGTCACAAAAACATGGTACACAGAGAACCATGACTGGGATGTCAACATACCAGGGTACACAATCTACAGGAGGGACTGGGAGGGTAAAAGAGAAGGAGGAGGAGGATCTCTATACACAAGGGAAGGGATCAAAACAATGGAACTAAAGGGTAAACAGAGGAAAGGCGGCACTGTGGGTCACCTTGGAGATAGGAAATGGCACCACAATCCGCATGGGTGTTTGTTTACAGACCCCCATCTCAGGAGGAGGAGGAGGATAGGGATAAGGAAATGATAGAAGGCATCCTTAGAATGGCAGAAAAAAGGGAGATATTATTGATGGGGGACCTAAATATGCCAGATGTTAACTGGAGCACATTTGCTGCAGCCACATCCAAGAGCAGAGTCCTTCTTGATGTCCTACAGGGGGCATGCTTCAGACAGCTAATGTTGGAACTCACTCAGGAAGGAGCAATCTTAGGCCTGGTACTCTCAAGCAGGGATGAAGAGAGGATCTCAGATTTTGAAGTGGGTAGCCATTTGGGAACAAGCAACCATGAAATATTGTGGAGCACATTTGCTGCAGCCACATCCAAGAGACTGTGAAAAGGGAGAGATACTAAACAATATTTTTGCTCAGTATTTACAAAGGAAGAGGGGGGGTACCTAAAACAAACAGTAGAAACACTCTGGATACAGAAGTTGATACCAGCCCATTTACCGAAGAAAGGGTTCTGAAAGAACTCTTAAAACTGAAGGTGGACAAAGCAATGGGGCCTGATGGGATTCATCCCAGAATTCTAAAAGAACTAAGGGTAGAACTAGTGACACCACTGACTACCCTCTTAACAAATCATGGGAGGATGGGGTGGTACCTAAGGACTGGAGGAGGGCAGATGTGATTCCCCTTCACAAAAGTAGGAGCAAGGCAGAAGCAGGAAACTACAGACCTGTTAGTTTAACCTCAGTGGTAGGGAAAATGATGGAATCACTTCTGAAGGAAAGAATTCTCGAGTATCTAGAGGCCAGAGGGGCACAGGACCCAAGGCAGCATGGATTAACAGCGGGAAGGTCATGCCAGACAAATCTGATAGATTTCTTTGACTGGGTGACCAAAGTAGTAGATCAGGGAGGGGCTGTGGACATGGCCTACCTAGACTTTAGCAAGGCATTTGACATAGTCCCACACAAAAGATTATTATACAAATTAGCCAGCCTGGGAGTGGGTCCCAAGATGACAGCCTGGGTAAAGAATTGGCTGGAGAATAGGACCCAGAGAGTAATAGTAAATGGAGTCCACTCTGAAGAAAGGGGGTTACTAGTGGGTACCGCAGGGTTCAGTATTAGGATCGGGTCCTCAATGTCTTTATGCTTTACATTGCAGAGGGACTGAAGGAAAAGTATGTCTCTTTGCAGATGACACAAAGATCTGCAACAGAGTTGATGCACAAGGTGGGGTGGAAAGGATGAGAGGGACTTGCAAGGTTAGAGGAATGGTCAAATATATGGCAGCTTAGATTCAATGCTAAGAAGTGCAGGTAATGCACCTGGGAAACAAAACCCAGGGGAAGAGTACACAATGGGGGGTGAGATACTAACAACAGAAATGGAAAGGGACTTGGGGGTAGTCATATCAGATGACCTAAAGGTGGGCAAGCAATGTGAGAGGGCAGCAAGGAGGGATGGGGGGATACTGGGATGCATAGGGAGAGGCATCACCAGTAGAAAACAGGAAGTTATTATCCCTCTGTACAGACAGCTGGTCAGACCCCATCTGGAGTACTGCATGCAGTTCTGGAGACCCAATCTCAGCAAAGACATAGACAGGATAGAAGCTGTCCAGAGGAGGGCAACTAAAATGGTGCAGGGCCTGCACTGGAAGACATATGAAGAGAGACTTAAGGAGCTTAATATGTATAGCCTCGAGGAAAGGAGAGAGAGGGGGACGGATAGGAACTTTCAAGTACCTCAAGGGAATCAACAAAGTCCAAGAGGGTAGCATCTTTCAAAAAAGGTGTGCAAGAACAAGGGGCACAATTTGAAGATGGGGGTGGCTCGAGGTAATTTATAAGTATTTTTTCACAGAGAGGATTGTGGATGCATGGAACAGCCTTCTGGAGGAGGTTGTGGAGTCAAAACAGTGGTGGAATTCAAGCATGCATGGGACAGTCATAAGGCAATTCTAGGGGGTAGGGGTAGGAAGAAGTAGACTGCTGGTTAACTAGGATCTGCAGCTTATCCATTAAGTAGGGAAATGGGCAGACTGGGTGGGCCAAGCGGTCCTTATCTGTTGACAAATTCTATGTTTCTATGTTTCTATGGAGTTGGTAGATAGCAGTTGCAGAGGCTCAGTTCCAACAGGTAGGCTTTAAGACTCTTCTTGAAGCCCTCAAGGGAGGTACATTCCTGGAGACTGCTAGGGAGACCATTCCAGATAGGAGGGATGAAGGCAGCATAGGACTGGAGTCCTAGGGAAGTCTTAACACTGGAGACATGGAGAAGCTGGCTGCCAGAGGATCTTAGTGTTCTCCCATTCATTTTGGGAGCTAATGTGTTAATTAGGCTAGGAGGGGTGCCATTTTGCTGGAGCTTAAAAGCAAGGCACAGTGATGGATATGATAATCTGCCATCTAGAAAAGGCCGCCTTAGAGATAATAGTACCTTGCAGTGATGCTCCCATGGTGGCACCCCTGCAGTTTAGCCTTTGCATTTAAGAACTTCTTACAGAGTGTAGCAAAGGGGCCCCATATAGCAAGGTTGGTAGGAGTGTACCAGTGAAAGCCTTGAGTTTGGTTCATGAGTGAGGAAAGGGCTTGGGCGATATAATAGACCTAACTTTTGATTGAGTTTCTTGGTCAGATGGTCGATGTGGCTCTTAAAGGAGCAGTCTTGGTCTAAGTATACACCTAGGTCTTTGATGCAATCGATCACTACAATTTTTGAGCCATCGCAAAGAGCTGGTGACAATAAATATAAACGTGTTGGGCCCAGGCTTTTAGGGCCAAATGGTCTTTTACTATTTAGAACTAATTTATTAGCAAGAAACCAATTCTCAAGTAGACCAAGGTCTTGACTAAGAAGGTTGTTTAGTTGGTCAGTGTCTCGGGAATACCTATAAAGCACGGCATCATCTGCATATAAGGTCACCTTGGCCCCTCCACAATGTTGAGGCAAATCATTAATAAATAGGGAAAACAGGAGAGGTCCCAATATCGAACCCTGGGGGATGCCATCTGTGATAGGGCATTTGCTGGACTTAGCTCCATGCCATCTGACAATTTGTGATCTGCCATCAAGGTAGTCCATGAACCATTGAGTAGACAGATGATCAAGACCAAGAGATGTTAGTTTAGTGATAAGCTGATGATGATTCACCAAGTCAAATGCCTTGGTGAGGTCTATAAAGATCGCACCAGTTGGAAGGCCATCATTTAGAGCTATGATGATATCCCCAGTAAGGCTAATTAGGGCCCTGTTGGTACCATGATTTTTAATAAAACCATGTTGTCGTTCAGTTAGCAAATTGCTCCGTTCAACATATTCCTGGACCTGTTGGTATACAATCCTCTCTAACACTTTACTAAGAGTGCAGAGGATGGATATTGGTCTGTAATTCTCAACAAGATCAATATCCCCACCTTTAGGGATAGGAGTGACCAAGGCAACTTTCCACACAGTGGGGACTTTGCCTTCAAGCAATGATCTGTTTAGGAGCCAAGTGACTGGAGAGGCAATAATGTGGGCTGCGATTCTGAGGAGTCTGGGCTTCAGCTTGTCAAACCCAGCAGAGCCAGAGGATTTGATTTTGTTTTTTAGTAATTTTTGGACCTCAGATTTAGTTGCAAGTTTGAAGTGAAAATTAGGGTAAGGGGTTTCCTCTTGTAAATGATTCTGGGTGGGGGGGAGCACAGAGGGATTATTTTTAAATTTGTCCAGGTCAGTGAGGAATGCATTTAGTGCATTAGCAGTATCTTGCCAGTTGGTACAGTGGACACCATTTACTACTATGTCACTTTTCTCATGGGTGGTGTTCCCCTTTAGGAGAAAATTCATTTGAGACCAAAATTTTGTAGGGTCTGAAAGGTTTTTAGTTTGTAGGTTCTGGAGGTATTGTCTCTTAGCTGATTTTAGTTCCTTTTTACACTTGTTTCTCAATTTTCTATATTCTACCCAGTCGTTAGTTAGGTTTGTAGATTTAAATTTTTCCCAGGCTTTGTCTCTCACCCTCATTTGTTTTGTAAGATCTCTGGACAGCCATAGTGAGTGTTTTCCCTTTGAAACATAGAAACATAGATTTTGACAGCAGATAAGGACCGCTTGGCCCACCCAGTCTGCCCATTTCCCTACCTAATGGATAAGCTGCAGATCCTAGTTAACCAGCAGCCTACTTCTTCCTACCCCCACCCCCTAGAATTGCCTTATGACTGTCCCATGCATGCTTGAATTCCACCACTGTTTTTGACTCCACAACCTCCTCCAGAAGGCCGTTCCATGCATCCACAACCCTCTCTGTGAAAAAATACTTCCTTAAATTACCTCTGATTTGTTTTAGGGGGGGCATGCTTATTGGTGGCCAAGAGAAAGTTGTTGATGAAGAAATCAAGGGCTGAGTCCAGATTTGGGGCTAGCTTGACTTGAGTCCAATCCACCACTGCTAGAGTTTCAAGAAAGGAGCAGGTGTCGAAACTGGGATAATCCCAAGCCCAAAAAATTTCTGGGTGGAGGGTTGGGATGGTCATTTTTCCAGATGCCGAATATGGGGGCATGGTCACTAATGGAGTCTGCAAATGTCCAGCCAGTTTGAAACTACTTGAGTTGGAAGCAAGCATCCAGTCTAATGTGGTTTGGTTGTCTGATGTAATGTTCAACCTAGTGGGTCCTTGGATCAATTGGGTCAAGTTGGCCTCTAGCAAGCTGGATTTCACATCACTAATGGTGTGCTGACCCCAGTGGAGGTTAAAGTCACCAAGGATAATTTTCTCCTACTGAGGTAGGCTCGGCATCAGAGTCAGTAGGGCTCTTTAAGGCATCTTTTGCAGTCTTAGGTGGGCTGTAGATGCAGCCTATTAGCAGGGGCTTAGTCCCGCCAAGCAGTATTTTGATGAATTCCGCCTCGCCACCTGATTGGGTATGGTCTGGTGCTGCCACCAGGGAGGCATTTAGGGAATTTTTTACATAAATGATAACTCCACCACCCTTCCTGTAACATCTGTCATGTCTAAAGGACTTAAACCCCTGGATCTCAACCTCATACATTAGGATGCTAGGCTTGAGCCAGGTTTCGGAAATAGCAATCATGTCAGGGAAGTGCATATTTACCCATGCCTTGAGCTCATGTATTTTACGTCTGAGGCTGGTAATGTTCATGTGGACTAGTTTCAGACCTTTGGCATTAGCCCAGATAGCCATAGAAGGTGACACAGCTGGAACATTAGGACATGGAGGGCCTGGGTTAGATTCAATATCCCCGACGAGTAATAACTTAATGGGCAGCAGAAATTTCAGGAGTGACCCAAGGGGGGAGGAAGATCTGACCTTTGTAGACTCTGAGATATTCCTTAACCATATAGCAGTTTCCTCCTTTTCTAAGCCCATATATGGTGATAAGGGTAGGATTAAGGTTGACTTGGGGGTAGAAACATGAGAAACTGGAGTACAGAGGGTCTGTGGGCTTCCCTGTGTCCTGTCTGAGAGTGAGCAGCAAATGGTCTGTGCCTTCCAGTATTAAGGGCATGGGCACAAGTAGGTAAGTACAAGCCAGCACAATACCCAGCGCCTTATTAAAGCTTAAAGATGGGTCAACTAAGAGGAAGAAGTTCAGATTAAAATTCAAGATATTTGACAGTAGCAGGACAGGGAAAAGCTTGGAGTAGAAAAATGTGGGTGGAGAGAGTATCTAAGTGGAACTATTGAAAAAGCGTGAGGTAGGATAATATGGGTGGCTAGGGTCACCTCCACTAAAACAGGAGGCCGCAGTGTTCTCCAGTCCGAGCTGAAGCACCCCAAACCTGAGCCAAAGCACCCCAAACCTGAGCAAGAGCTATGCAAAAGAATGTCGGGAATATTCAGTGTGTGAAGAAGGAGGAAACAGTGACCTCTAGGGGTAGCTGGATATAACTTGCAAATAGGGAAACTGGACACTTCTTTTTTTTGTAAACTATGAATATTTTAACTGTAAATCCAGCACAAATTCTTAGTGTAAGTACACTGTGACACTAAAGAATGCTATGGAATGCAGACAGCAGTGAGTAAGAAAACAAGTCAGCACTGGTATGCTGGCGGAAAGGCACCAGGTTCAAATCTGCTGTTCACTGCTCCCAAGACAGAGTGCCTCAGCTGGAAGTTGAGGGTGACTCATACCTGCTAGTCTAAGTGGGGGCATTTCAGAGCTCCCAAGGCAGCTGGTGTGTGTTGGAGGGGGTCCTGACCTGAAAGGAACACAACAAAGGGGAATTAATGCTTAAAGCCACAGAGGTATGAAGTATGATGTAACAAAGAGGCAGCAGGGAAGCTGAGGAGAACAATGGGAAGGGGAAGAGGATGGGGAGAGAGGGAGAGACAGTGCAATTGGCTGAGAAATAATAGAAGGTAAGAGAGAGAAGGGGGTTAGAGGACTGCAGGAGGGAGTCCCTTAGCATCCATTATAGTACTGTGGACTGCTCTTTTACAGTTTGGAAGATGGCGGCCATGCTGGGCTTGCTGTAGAATGTAGTAGCGGCAGCATGTTAGAATTAGAATTTAAATTTTATTCTATTTGTTAATTCTGTTGGTGCTATAGTCCTAAATCGGATATACCCATCAATTCACCCACTTTGTTTGATACGACGTTCGTTGCATCAACTGTACGAGCTTAGACCGATGACAGTATGCGGTGTTATTTTACAGGTCAAGCTAATTTATTTATTAAACTGTTTAAATCAATTCTGAGGAGTTTGTACCTTCCTTCCATGAGGATCTGCCTTGATCCAGAGGAGCATCAATCAGCTAAATCGGACAGCAGAGGAGTTCAGTTTGGAGGGGCTTCGAGGAGTGGAGTGGAATATTCTGTGGTCTGGAGACAGGAGCCATTGATTTGGGGTTCCTTCAGTTTTCCGATCTGGACCTTCTGATTCCTTTTTGAGAAGGATTTTGCCTGTGGTGTGGCGAGGGGTGTGTTTCTACATGTTCTGACCATGGAGGGGGGGGGTCTCGGTCCCGGATGCTAGCCCTGGGGGAACTGAGAGAGACTGATTGGAGGATCGATCATTCTCTCAGTTTGGCCCTGTGGTTTCTGGGGGTCTACCTGGCTGGGTCAGGTAGTCCTTGGTTGCCTAAAGTGGAGAGAGTAGTGGGGCCTGGGTTTCCTCTCCTGGTTTGGGAAGGGTTGGAGTTTCACCCGCCTGAAGAATTGGATTAATTAAACTACATAGATACATAGATACATAAACAGTGTCAGCAGATAAGGGCCTATGGCCCACCCAGTCTGCCCATTTGAGCTTGTAAGTTCAGTTTATGTTTTCCTAGAAGTCTGTTGCCCCTTACCCCTGACCTCCAGAATTCCTTTATGTCTATCCCATGCATTCTTAAATCCTGTGATTGTTTCAGCCCCCACCACTTCCTCTGGCAGGGTGTTCCACTTGTCCACCACCTGTTCTGTGAAGAAATTCTTCCTCATGTTTCCTTTGAATCATCCTCCCTCCAACTTCATCCCATGCCCTCTAGTCCTGGAACATCTTTTTTGCTTAAAAATAGTGTATTCCTGCACCCTGTTCCTCCCTGTGAGATACTTGTATGTCTCTATCATATCCTCTCTCCCTCCCTCTCCTCCAGGGAGTACACGCTCAGTTCCTTCAACCTGTCTTCATAGGACTTGTGATGCAATCCATGCACCATCTTTGTTGCCCTCTTCTGAACCTTCTCTACCCTGTCTATGTCCTCACGAGGTATGGTCTCCAGAACTGCACACTGTACTCCAGGTGGGGCCTCACTAGTGTCTTGTATAGCGGAATTATGACCTCCCTTTTCCTGCTGGTGATGCCCCTGCCTATACATCCCAGCATCCTATTTGCTTTACCTGCTGCCTTGTCCAATGTTTCCTACCTTGAGGTCATCAGAGATGATAACCCCAAGATCCCTTTCCTGCTCAGTGCATGCTATATCCTCACCCCCCAACTGATATATTGTACCAGGGTTTTTGTGCCCCATATGCATTATCTTGCACTTCTTTGCATTGAATTTCAACTGCCAAACCCCTTCAAGTTTCTGCAGGTTCCTTCTCATTCTGTCTACACCCTCTGGTGTGTCTACTCTGTTACTGAGCTCCACTGACTTGGCGTTTTCCAGAGGTTTCGTCTTTGTGCTGGGAAAACTTGAAGGAATCAAGAACTACTAGTACCTGGAATAGTGTGGATAAAATCTGGAAGGTGGACAAACTCTATAAGACTGCAAGTACTTTAATAATTTTGTTTACTTTGAGAGGCAATGAGAGGGCCTTGTTTGATTATTATTTCACATACTGAGTTATTGGTGTGGCAGTGGGAGTGCTGCACTACCTGGCATTATTCTGAGACGGGGAAGGGGGTGGTGAGAGCTCCCTTTCCACTGCTAGGTTAAGAGGTTGTAGTGAGTTTTTTTAGTTCTGATACAGTGGGAGTGTACCAGACTATGAAGTGCTTGGACATATTTCTAATTAATTAACATTATCTACTGGCCATCTTTTGGTGGTATGAGGACTATTGTGGACTGACATTTTGAATTTTTCTGCATTACTGTTTTGCATATGTACCAACTATATTTAGTTCTTTATTGATAGCTTGACATGAATGAATGTGTTATGTTATTTGTTTAGAATTTAATTTATGTGATGGGTGTGTGAAAGAAGTGTGATTTTGTTATAGAAAGTGTACTGTTGTGGGTGGTGAGGGCATGGTATTTGAGGAGTTTGAATTATTGAGTGGGTTGTTTGTGTTTTAAGAAATGTGTTGGGGTTTGGGGCCCATAAGGTGCAGCTACCCAGGTGATGACCTCTGGGGCCTTCATCCCTTCAAGCTTCCAGTACTGTCATGGGAAGCCTACTCTAGATGTAGGGCTTTAGGGATAGCTCGGGGCGGTGGGGTGTCTCCCGAGTGACTGTCGGAGTGTCCGGGATTTGGGTGGTGAGGTCAAGGAGATGCCCTGGGGTGAAATGGGGGCTTGAACAGGGTTTACCTTGTCTGGTCCCCATACCCAAGGGCTCCACCTTACGGTGTGGGCAGATGACTGGTTTGGTTGCTTCACCTCATACTACTCGGGTTGTGATGTGCAGTGCCAGATTGATAAGGAACAAGTCAGCTATAATGGCGGACTTGATATCCTCTGTCGATCTGGCTTGCATCACGGAGACCTGGCTGGATGAAAATGTCGCCCCAGTGCCAACCAGATACTCCATGATACACATCCAGAGGAAGGATCGTAGGGGTGGGGGTGGCCATTTGTTTTCAATCTAGCCTGAACATCACAGTGCTGCCTAAGGGTCCTGTAAGGTCCTTTAGTGTGTGGCTGCCCGAGGGGGCATGGGTGCAGGTTTTAGTGTCCTCCTGCTCTATCGCCCCCAGGGAAGGTCTAGGAGCTCATCATGAGCCTGGTATTGGAGTCCCCCAGGTGGTTGATCATGGGGGATTTCAATGTCTGGGTCAATGAGGGGCTATCAAAATTTAGGATAGACCTTCTCGGGAGCATGGGGGCACTGGGCCTAACACAAAAGGTAACAACAGCAATGCACTTGGGCGGCCACACACTGGATCTTTTTTTTTTTTTTGAAATTGGATATTATGGACCTTAGTGTGGATCCAGTGGTTTGGTTGGATCATAGCACCATGGGGTTCATGTTTAGGGCCCCCCCAGATGGTCCTGCCCCTATGGAGATGGTTCAGTAGTGGTCCTTAAGGGGAGTATCCACAGAGGACCTTTTGGTGGTGCTGGACCTAACGGGTGTTGGGGCAGCTTGTGAGATTGGGTCGGAGGAGACAGTAGCAGTCTATAATGGGGAAGTTGGTGCGGCCTTTGACTCAATTGCACCCTTGAGTGTCTGATCCCTGGCTACTCATCAGAGATCTCCTTGGTATGATGAGAATCTCTGAGGATTAAAGGCTAGGGACCAGAGGTTAGAGAGGCATTGGAAGAGATCTGGTCTGGTGGGGGACAAATTGGCCCTGAGATCTCATTATATGGACTATCAGGGGGCAATTTCCCATAAAAAGGTGGAGTTTCTGCCAAGGGAGATTGCTACAGCTCGGTTATTAGTTTAGATTTACTGTTGTAATCTTCATGTTTATCATATTTGCCAGGGTTTTGGGTACAGAGTTCTTCAAGTGGAGCCCATCCTTAGCATACAAGTGTTTCTTTTTATGAAAGGCATCCCATGTATTTATGAAAGTAATTCCCTCTCTAGAACATCTGTTTTCTAGTCTAGTATTTATTCTCTGTATGGTACATTTTTTTTTTCCTCATGGCCCTATTGAACACATAAAATGCCTGAGACTACTGCTTTCTGTCCCAGATGTTTTATGTCATCACATAGATCCATTATTTCATTGACTACATCTTTTTTGTGATCTTTTCCAACATTATTGGTATCTATGTGCACCACAACTGTCTGTGTCATTTTTTTTTGTTCAGTGACTCTTGGTATTATAGTTTTTATGTCTTTTATCTTCGCCCCAGGCAGACAGTTCCCATCTCTGTTTATCTTGTCGTTTCCACATATTATTGTGTCTGTTCATCTTAAATTGAGTCCCCGATTACCAGTACTTTGGTTTCTTGTATTTCTTGCTCACACTCCTCAGTCTCACTTAATGGAGCATATCTATTCGTTAATGAAATTTCATTATTCCCCATCGCTCTATGCCCCTTTTTCTTTGGCATAGTTTTCACAGTAGTCCACTCCTCATAGGTCTCAGTTTGTTCATTCTGCTCTGTTTCTGGTATATATTCTAATTTGTTTCTTCCCTTATCTATATTTGGTTCTCTTTTTCTTTTTTTTTTTGACATTGCATTGATTTCTTTTAGTGTATTCACTTTGACTTGTTCTCTTAAGGTATTAACTTCTGTCGATAACTGTCTCATGTCTATACATTTCTGACAAATAATATCCTCAGAGGATATGTCAGCATCGCATGAAGTGTACATTAAACAACTATGACATTTTACAATTGTACCATCGTTACATAATATGGTCAGAAAATCCACTGAAGCATTATAGGCCTCCATTTTGAGCACTTTGTATGGTGGATTCTTTCCTCCTTTATATGTTCCCTCTTTAAAGCTGCCATGAATAATGTAATATGCTTTAGGTCTTGAGACCTTTATTATTACTACCATTGGTCCTTGTGGTGTTAGAGAGTCACAGACTTTAAATGACCTGTAATGCTTTAGCTGAGAAGTCCTCCCTTCTTGGCTATATATAAGGTTTAGCTCCAGTAGTATTACAGAGACACTATCATTCAATATTAAATAATTGTACTTGTATGCCTTACTTGCCATTCTATGATTCCTGGCCAAGTCCCCTGGTCCATGCAGGACATGCAAGACACACGCTGATGTGCAAGTCTCTGCATGCATCTCTGAGTGTGGTGAACGCACACTCATCTGCTTATGCTCGCTTCCCTCGCTCTGTCCTCTGTATTTATAGTCCATGACCCGGATGCTAGTCCCCAGGGTAGGGGGTCACATGACCACTTGCTCCTCATTTGCACTTTAATAGACAGAAATACTTATTTTAAGGTCTACAGTTTTGTTTGGAAGGTTTAAAGCTATTAGAGTGCTGCAATAGATGGAATAACAACACAGGAAAGCAGTATTTTGTGCAGTTCTTTGCAGACCATCACTATTGTGGGCTACTGCTCTCCACCCACTTCCTACTTCCAGCTCCTTAGCCCAGTTACTAAGCAACAACTCCCAAGCACACTCGCCCAGTAGTTTTTGTTCCTTAAAAATAGAAACGCTAGTTTGGCTTGCAGAAATGTACTGTCACACAGCTGTAGCTGTCACACAGCCTTGTTCCTGCATTTTAGAACTCTCCGCTCACTCTAGCCTCTGTATTTATGGTCCATGACCTGGATGCTAGTCCCCAGGATCACATCAAACCTCTTGCCTGTATGAGGGATAGGGACAATCTGTGGGCACTGGTCAAGGAAACAGGGTCCTCTGTCCACCTGTAAAGGTAAAAGGAAGCCCACAATAAGTGCACTAGCATGATTACGAAGGCCAAATGTGACTTCTATAAGGATCGGCAGACCCAGAACTGGAGCAATGGCAAAAGATTCTGGGGCAACATCTCATCTCAGAGCTCCTTAGCAAGGGGGTTAAAATTACTCCTCAAATGCTCATGGTGGAGGGTCAAGAAGTCCTTGATCCCACTGAAATTGCCAAACACATCAACACAGCCTTTACTGACCTCAGTTTCATTATCCCTACTGAGTCTTCCCATACCCCTTGCAGTGAACCTGGTCCTGAAGCCTCCTAGATGGTGGGTTCTGAACCAGGGTACCCTAAATTCTACGTTAATGCTTTTTCAGTCAAAGTCACCTTGAAATACATCAGTAGGGCACATGGCAAAACTAAGTGTGGAAGTGATTCGGTTGATATGAAACTTCTTGCCCTGGCAGTAGAGAAACTTTCCCACCCCATCTCAAGAATTTTTAACTTTTCCCTTTGTTACTTGTAGTTCCCTGAGAAGTGAAAATCTGCACTGGTTATGTCAGTTTTCAAAAATGGTGACCATGCAAGTATTGCCAATTACAAACCCATTTCTAGTCTATGCCTCATGTCCAAGGCCCTTGAGAGAGTAGTCTCTGACCAACTTGTCACATACCTCAAAAAATACAGTATTCAGTGTGTACAGCAGCATGGCTTCCAGAAGTTACACAGCACCAATACGGTGCTGTTAGAATACACCATCTATGTTCATGAGGCCTTTGACAATGGTGACCTCGTTTGAGCTGTATATATATTAACCTTACTAAGGCCTTCGGCCTGGTCAACCATAAGCCCCTACTTAACAAACTCCTTGGCCTGGGTTTGTCATGGAACACAGTTGGCTGGCTTTACAGTTATCTCACCAACTTCTACCAGGGTGTGAAGATCAATAAATCTTTGTCTAACACTAGGGGAGTATCTGTTGGTATCCCCCAGGGCTCCATCTTGGGCCCACTCCTAGTTGGCCTCTTCATAAATCAACTGCCTGAAGCCTGTCAAACAGCCAACATACTCCACTATGCCTGTGATGCTGTCATCTATTCCAAAAACCCTAACCTTGACAGTCTGTCCTCCACTCTCCAAAGTAACTTCAGGTCACTAGAAAGCTGGTACTCCAATAATAAACTGGTCTTCAATTACAAAAAGATAAATACCATGCTCTTCTCTAGTCTCCCAAAGAAGAGGAAAGGTCTACCCTTTGCTATTCAAAATGACCATGGACAAAACCTTGAACAGGTGGAGACCTTCACATACTTTGGAGTAACCCTGGATGACACCTTATCTTTGGCCCTCATGCTAACAATTTAGTGGTCATAGTTAACAGAATACTGAGTGCCCTGTACCATAACTGGAACAATGTCACTGGGGATGCTAGGCACCTTATTGTAACCAACTCCATTCTGTCACTTATAGATTATGGCCTCCATGTCTATGCAGCTGCCTATGACACGGTGCTAAACAGAGTAAAGTTGATCTGTACTAAGGCGTACCACTTTGTACTTGGTGCAGATAACCGCACTCATAGTTGTACCCATTATGCACTCACTGACTGGCTATCTGAACCCTGCAAAATAAAGCACCAGACCTATTTGCTAGCCAAAAAGACCCTCCTGGGCCTAACAGCACCACTTTAACAAATTGTTTCCATACCATCTCCAACCAATACTACACCAGGAATATGATTAGGAATGCCATTAAGCCTCCTTTCTGGCATACTCATCTAGGCAAGTGGTAATTTGCTGTGAAGGCCTCTAACTGGTTAAACAAGCTTCCTGATACTCTGCCTAATCTCCCCAAGATTAATCAGATTGAGAGATCTTGTGGTCTGCCCTTGCAGTCCATTGCAACTGCAACTGTTAAACTGTTTTATTCAATTTCTCTCTATAAGTATCCTGTAACTTTTTATACAATGATCTGTAAGGATTTTTTCAAAACGGTATGTAATTGATCTGTCTTAAGTGCTTTAAGCCTGCATTGCCTACAGTTCCTCTGGAACTGCTTATTGTACCTGTAATGTGTTTTTTTTGTGATTGTGTATTTGACGTGGAACCTTTTTAATGAACACCTGTGCTCAAAGGTACAGTATTCTCTGAAGTTTTCAATAAATAAGCAAATAAATAAAATTAGAGTGAGTGCCATTAACCACCACCTCTGTCTCCTATCTGTTAACCAGTTTCTAACCCAATAAACCACTTTGGATTCCACCACTAGGCTGCTCAGTTTCTTTATCAGTCTCCTGTGTGGCACGGTGTTGAAGGCTTTGCTAAAGTCCAGGGAGGCCACATCCACTGCCCTCCACTGATTTATTTCCCTGGTCACCCAGTCAAAGAAATCTATCACACTCATCTGGCATGACCTCCTTCCCATGAATCCAAGCTGCCTGTAGTCTTCCAGTCCACTGGCTTCAACATACTCTACCAACTTTTCGTTTAACAGAGTTTTCATTAATTTCACCACCACTGAGGTGAGACTGACTGGGATATGGTTGCTAGCCTTCTCCCTGCTGTCACTCTTATAAAGAGGGGCCATGGCTGCTCTCCTCGAATCCTCCAGAACCACACCCATTTTCAGACAGCTGTTGGATAACGCTGTCAGCAGGGCAGCTATCACCTCCCTGAATTCCTTTGGTACCCTTAATAATAATAATAATAATAATAATAATAATTTATTTATACTGCACCTTTCAAAAACCAAGGCGCATAACAACAAGTTAAAATAACATTGGGCAGTGAGTACTGATTCATAAAATACAAATAAAATCTGGATAAAAATGAATAAAATCATGCAGGGTAGGCTTGAAGCCACAAATAAGTTTTTAGGGCCTGTTTAAATCCCTCCATGGTCGTGCACCCTGTAACTGACGGGTAGAGAATTCCAACGGTCTGGGGCTGTACATAAAATGCACGGGCCCCAGAAGATTTTAAGGAAACCCTGGAATTCTAGTAACTCACCAGTCAGAAAGCAGAGCGACGCCTAGGCAGTAAGGAACGGAAGCTCTTTCAGGTAGTCTGGGCCCAGTCCATGTAGGGCTTTTTGTCAGAAGTCTAACTTTAAAGCTGATCCGCCAATATACCGGCAGCCAGTGCAGTTCGCGCAGCACCAGAGAGATGTGACAAGACCAGGAAGTCCCCATCAATAACCGGGCTGCAGCATTCTGCACCAGCTGTAGGTGGTGGATATCCACCCATGGTAGCCTTAGGTAAAAGGAGTTGCAATAATCAAGGTGTGAGGACACAAAGGCATGGACCAAATTAGAGAGGTCGCCCGACGGAACAAGGTGCTTAACCCTGGAGATGTTCCTCAAATGGTAAAAAGAGGATTTGACAAACGCAGACACCTGCGATTGCAGTGTCAGCCCTTCATCAAAAATCACCCCCAGGTTTCACACCCGTTCAGACGTAAGGAGTGGTAAGCCCCCAAGGAAAAGTCACGAGGGCGAACCCACCCCCAACCTCTCTATCCAGTGCCCTGAGTCCACAACCAACACCTCAGTCTTTTCTGAATTCAACCTCAACCAGCTCAAGTCCATCCAGTCCTGGACTTCAGCGAGACAGTTGTTGAATACCGAGAGAGCTCTATCCTGGTCAGGTGCGAAAGAAAGGTAGAGCTGGGTATCATCAGCATAGCAATGAAACCTCAGCCCATACCTTCTTACAATGTCTCTGAGGGGGAGCATGTACACTGCGAACAACATGGGGGACAACACTGAACCCTGAGGAGCACCACATGACAGAGACTGGGTCGGAGGAATAAATCCCGACACTACCCTCTGAGTTCTTCCAGTGAGGAAAGATGTAAACCACCTGAGGATTGTACCTAACAGGCCACAGATGAACCTCATGTGATCAAAAAGAACCCCATGGTCCACAGTGTCAAATGCTGATGTGAGATCTAGAAGAACCAAGATGGAGTGTTTTTTCCGATCCCTTGCCATCAGGAGATCACTGAGCACCTGAACCAGCACTATCTCAATGCTGTACCTCTTTCGAAAACTGGATTGGAGAGGTTCGTAGATGTCATGGATGGTCAAATGGGTCTCCAGTTGTAGGGCCACTACTTTCTCAATCATCTTCCCTGTCAAGGGAAAGTTTGAGATTGGTCTGCAGTTGGCAGGGCAGTCTGGGTCCAGGGAAGCTTTCTTCAGGAGAGGTATCACCACTGCCTCCTTCATGGAGCTAGGAAACTCACCTGTCTCCAGGAAGCACCAGACTATCTGTGCTAGGACCGGGCCAATGATATCATTACAACCCATAATCAGGGTTGTTGGTCCCGGATCCAACCTACAGTACATAGGGTGCATACCCTGGACAATCCACATGACATCCATGAACTCTGGCTGGTTGAAGGTACTCCAAGAAAATTGAGGGACAGCATCTGATTGCTGATCTAAAGCAACACCCATAGAGTGTGCTGGCTGGAGCCCCACCCTGATGTTAACCACCTTAGCTGCAAAGAATCGAGCAAGCTCATCACACTCCACTTGTGAAAAGGCTCTTCGAATCTGTAGGCAGGCTGGGTTGCACAGTCTGTTCACAGTTTGAAAGAGCTGAGCTGGTTAGTTCTGAGTGGCCTTAATCTCCCCGGACAGGAACTCTGCCTTCTTATGGGTGATTGCAGATTGATAAACTTGATAATGTTCTATCAATCTAAGGCAGTCGGCAACCAGGGTGGATTTCTGCAAGCAAGCGCTCTAACCTTCATCCTAATTGCCACATCTCCCTCAAGGTCCCATCAAACCAAGGGGACCGAGGGCGAAGAGAGAGAGGACAAAAGCGGACTGGAGCAATGACATCCAGGGCTGAAGATATGGCCTTATTATAGGCCACCACTAATGCCTCTGGGTCACTGTTTGCTACTGGAAGAACCGATAGGTCAAGCACTGCCGGCAGGCCTTCAGAGCTTATATCTCGTAAAGAGCGGTATCTGACCATCTCCACAGGGGTAGGCCTATGAAGGAGGGTGTGAAAACTGAACCCCACGGTGCAGTGATCAGACCATCCGACAGGTTCCACCCCCAAATCGAAGGCTTCGATCCCAAGAAGAAAGACTAGATCAAGAGAGTGACCGTGTTTATGGGCAGCAGTGTTAACAATATGTGTGAGGCCCAGAGATGTCATCAACTGCGGGAAGTGTTGTCCAAATTGTGAGAGTTCATCATTGACCCAGGCATTGAAGTCACCCTGGGCCATCAGCCTGGGTGACTCAAACGCCATGTCAATCACGAATTCCGCTACTTCCTGAAGGAAATGCTTCTTATCCCTGGGTGGATGGTAAATGAGAGCAATCCTACAACCTACACCTGCTACCATGGCACACTCAAATGGCCCAACCTCCTCAACTGGTACAATCGTGAGGCCCAGTTCGGTCTTAAAACGGACCGCAAACCCCCCCCACCCAATGATCCAATCTCGAGCGGTGTATTACCGAGTATCCGGCTGGAATTGCGGCCTCCGATATAGGGCCAGAGTTCTCATCCAGCCAGTCTCAGTGATGCATGCCAGGCCCACTGTCCCAACAAGATCTGCAATAATTGCAGCCTTGTTTTTAATGGACCTGGCATTGCATAACACCACTCACATTGGATGGGCTTCCAGGGCCACCCAAACTGCCTACCCACCAATATTGGTGGTGCCCTTGGTATGGAAATGAAGACAGGGTTCCATTTAGCCCAGGGCATCTTCTGGACTTTACAACCTCGATGAGCAGTGGCCCTGCTCATTCAATTCCTGTGAATTTCCCAACCTGCGGCTGATAATACCCAGTGCTCTACAGTTCTGGTAAGTTGTAAACTGCAATGGGGAGACAAAAAAGGGTGGATGGCATGAAGGGTGGAGGATGAATAGTGCACGACCGTGGGGGCAGGTCTCCTGCACATATTGATACACATCAATCAAAAATACACAGAACCTTCAAAAAACTAAAACCAAAAAAAGAAAAATAACCACAATTAATTAAAAAAACAAACCATGCAAATAAATAAAAAATGTAAAAATAACAATAACTAATACTTCCACAGCTCTCACTTTGGGGAAAAATAAATAAAAAGAAATCAATATTAAACAATTATCAACTAAAACTCAAAATACATAATTAACAAAACAATACTCCAAAACCCCACCCCAATAATAACACATATACTAAAAACAATTACATAAACTACAACATCATAGTCATTGAGTCCAGCGCAGCAGATTGGATGGAGCAAAGGTCAGACACAGAAATAACTGATTAATCCTTAAGACTAAAATAAGTCAAAAGTACAGGAGGACTCAAGTTTTCTAGTCTCCAATGGACCTCTCACCACCAGAGGAGATCGAAAAACCCCTGGAACTGTCACTTCCTGGGCAGAACAGATGGCAATGTCTGAATGAGTTCTCCAGCCCCCAAACACTCTCACTGAAATGGGGACTTTAAAATCAGAACTATAATCAAAATACTTCACAGACCCCAGACACTCTCACTGTTTGGGTTAAGAGGAAGCAGGTCACTGTCACTTCTTTCAAAAATAAAACTTTGAAAGGTCTGACTGTGATTGCAGAAGGAAGGAGTCCAAAAAAAATCCTCTTTAGTAGTTGATGATGTCTGGAGCAGGAGCGGGCCCTGAAAAATCCAAATGGCAGGCTAACCGTGAAGCCTACAGCCACTACTGCGGATCCCCGCCTGGGCCCATCAACCAATAGGCTCCATGGGGAATTCCTAGGGGCTACCAGCCTAAGCCACCGGCTACCCAGCAAGGTAAGGCCAGGACCCCCGCATAGCTGCATACCCACCATCAAACCCCACCCATAGGATCAGGACCTTCAGCTCCCTGCACCAAATTAAGCCATTCCTAAATACCACCAACCTGATTACCTAGGTCTCCAGACTACAGATATTCACAAAAAGACCACTACTGGTAATCCAAAATCTTCTCTTGGTATGTCCATAAATCTCCTTCTCTATGACTCCCTTCCCCTGACTTACTCCTGGATTCTTCATTGGGTGGCTAAACACACAGACCAGACCAACATAAAGCAGCAGACAACCACAGGATCCAAGGCAGAGAGTTCAAGCATGAAGACGCTAAGCTAATGCAAACAGGTAGAGTCCAGTGGATAAAACTAATGTAGCAGACCAGGCAAACTAAAAATACGGGGGTGGTAATGGGGCCGAAAAGAGACGGTCCCAGTGCACACTATGAGGTGGTCCCAATAGTTGCCCCAATATTGCTCTTGAGTTCGGTGTCCTCAGCTAACAGTTTAATTCAAGGACTCAAGGAAATACAGTGACAGTAAAACAACGAGCGAAACGAGCAAGCGGTTTAAACAACAGTGAACAGTTACAAGGAGCAGACAAAGCGCTATGCTACCAGAGCAGCTCGCGGTGTGCCCAGCCTGGTGGCCATCTTCATCAGATATCCTTGGGTGTATCCCATCTGGTCACATATCCTTGTTCACTTTCAGAGCTGCAAATCTCTTCGAGAATCTTTCCTCTGAAAATGGACTTGTGTCCACCCCAGCCCCTTTTGTTCCTGCTGCTCCCTAGTGGTCCGTCTCCCCTCCCTCTACTGTGAAGACTGAGCAGAAGTACTTGTTCAGGATGTCTGCTTTTCTTGGTCCTTTTCTGTGCAGTTCCCCCACTGCCTTCTTTATCCTCACTATCCATCCCCTTGCCTTCTTCTTCTTACTTATGTGTCTGAAGGGAGTTGATTTATGAGAGATGTGAGGAAGCACTTCTTCATGGAAAGAGTGGTGGATTCCTTGAATAGACTTCCTGCAGAGGTGGTGGGAATGAAAACAGTGGTTGGGTTCAGAAATGCATGGGATAGGCACAAGGGAATCATAGTGGAAAGGAAAGGGGGAGCAAGAATGAGCTGCAGGTCAAGTATGGTTTGCCGTAATAATGTAGGTAGGAAAATATGGGCAGACTGGGTGGGCCAAGTGGTACTTATCTGCCACCAAATTCTATGTTTGAAAAAAGTCTTTAGTCCACTTTAACTACCCCCTTGGCTATCATTTTCTCTGTCTGTGCCTTTGTTCCCCTCCCCGTGCTTCCTGCTTCCCTCTGTTTTACTTGGTACAACTTCTTATCTTCTTCCCTCTGTGTTTTTTTGCACTGTACCTCTTGAATACCACACATTTTTTCCTTCACCACCTTGGCCACTTCCCTAAAGAACCTTAATGGTCTCTTTTTCCTTCTGCTTTTAATAATTTCCTTTACACAGATGTTGGTAGCCGAAATTATGGCCTCCCTTATTTTTCCCCACTGTACCTCTGTCCTTCCTTGGCAATCCCCCATGTGAGGCAGTTTCTGAGGCAGTCTCCAATTCCTTTAAAATCCACCCTCCTAAAGTTCAAGACACATGTCCTCCTTTGGTTTACCTCTGTTCCAGTCTTAATGTTAAATCACACTGTATGGTGATAATTGGTACCTAGGGGACTGCCCACTGTGATGTCTGTAATGCCATCCCTGTTTGTAAGCACAAGGCCCAGCACTACCCCAGCCCTAGTGGGTTCATTGACTAACTGCCTGAGAAAGGCCCCTTGTAGGGAGTCAAGGATGGCCCTGCTTCTGGCCAAAGCTGCAGCTGGAAGGCTCTAATCCACATTTGGAAGACTAAAGTCACCAACTAGCAGCACCTCACTCTTACTTGGCATCCTGATAATGGCTTTCTCACGTGCCTTATCCAATGCACAGCACCACCACCCTTCCCTTTTCCTCTGGGTGCCCCTGCACTTCCATGGCATTGATTCTCTCTCTTACATATAGTACAACCCTTCCTCCCCTCCTGTGTCAGGGTAAGCAGCAGAGAATGCGCTGGCAAGCTGCTAAGGTTAAAACAGGGATTTTTCTTGGACACCAAAGGAACACCAGAAAATAAAATTGTGAATAGCATTAACTTTTGAAATGTTTTTATGTGTGTGAGGAGGGGGTCACAATGAGAAAAGAATATTTGTTTTTAAAAATTTATACAAGCTTTACTTTTACAGCCTTGCTGAAGGTTTTCAGCTGAAAAAAATGGCAGCTATGTTTGTGACAGCAGTCATGGATGAGTGAAGTGCATCATGAGTTTTGTATGTGATTTGCCCAAACTCTAAATCACACTGCATGAACCTGTTCCAACCTGTGAATTTCTGAGGAATTAACATGTGGGTATCAGAACTCATTTAGCCAATCAGGAAGCAGAACATTTTTAGCTCATTTTATAAAGCCTCATATGGAGCCAGTTCTTCACTTTAATATGTGGCAGGGCAAGCAGTAGAGCTTTCCCTGGTAAGCAGGTAAGGCTAGGTGAGGAATTTTTCCCGGTCAGCAAAGAAGCATCAGAAAACATACTGTGAATACAGTAGTTATTCAATTTTTTTGTTTGTTTTACATTTCTATATGTATGTGAGGAGAAGATTATAGAAACTTAGAAACAGAATCTGTTGGCATAAAAATGCCTGTTGGCCCATCATGTCTTCCCATTCCTACCTAACTAATGCTGAATAAGAGAGTTATAGAGGCTCCTCACTTCCCTCTTTTGAATTCCCCACACACACACACACTGATTTTGTATAGACCACCTGTTCTGACATTCTATTCCACCTTCTACCAACTTCTCCATGAGAAAGTACTTACTGCTATCTTTTTTAATCTGCCTCTGCAAGTGGGGAAATGCTGATGCCTTCAGGCTGTCTGATATTATTACTTCCATGTCCTTTTCCTCCACAGTGTTTTCCACTACTACCACCTCATCTCTTATGTTCAGCGATAGGATTTTTTGTCCCTGTGTTCATCACCTTGCATTTTTTTTTTTTGCAAATAGATATACTTTATTACATGAATTAGACATAACAATAACATACACTTCAACTAAATAAAACCATAACACACATACATAAATAAAACAGCAGTGGTCCCTGAACCATATCACGAAGTACAGGAGACATTTGATATGCAGACTGTTCCAAAAAGGGTCCCACTGCCCCTACCCCCCTCCCTAGGCAGCAACTTAATAGTACAAAACCTAAGGCTTAAAAAAGCTCAGAAGTTAGGGCTAACTTGCCACAGTTTACACCCAATAACTTTGGAAATACTCACGACCCAGGTTAGCTCATCCTTAACCTACTGCTCTCTAGTTGGTCCAGTTCCCCCTATCTAGCCGCTAACACAAATTAAATAATAGTCATAACTGTTAATAATATAAATTAGGTAGAAGCAGAGAGCTCCAGAAAGTTTTATGATATAACCTGGGCAACATATTCTTACCGTTAAACGGGTAGTCAAAAGGTTAGGAGGATCTCAGCTTCTCAATAACCATATCTATCTTTTAGAAGGTTTAAAAAGCTATCCCAAGTATGGTTAAAGTTCTCTATCGTTCCATAAAAGATAGCAGCAAACCTCTCAGCATTTAATGCAGTAAGGAATTCGTTCCACCATTCCTTATAAGTTGGGAGTTGATCACTACTCCAGTAACGAAGCAGCAATAGCTTCGTCACTAATGCCACTAATGCAAGTTGATGTCTAATATTTTTCCTTAAGCTGTGCCTGTACAATCCAAAGAAGCAAGCCTCAACATTAAAGTGGGCACCCAAGTTAATGAAAGGGGTCAACCATTTAGCTACTTGGTCCCAACACTTCACTGCTTTGGGACATTCCCAAAGTACATGATAAATTGTTGCAACAGGACAGCTGCATATTTTACAACTGGGTGAATTAGATTTGTGCAACCTTGCTAACTTTGCTGGGGAAAGATAGAGATTGTGAAGAAGATAAAATTGTAAACTCCTTAATCTATCTTGTTTAACATAGGAGTAAATATTAGCCCATATCTCTCTCCATGTCCCCTCAGTCCATCCAAGAGACAAACTAGTCTCCCAATAGAATGAAACCGGGGAAATATTGGATTCCTTTTTAGCTCTAATTAATTTGTATAGTTTTGAGAATGGTTTCCCTAAGAGAGTCAAATCCCTCATCTCTTCCAGCAGGTCACCTGCTTCTACTGTCCCCTTGCCATCTTTAAGGAAGGAACTTATACTTCCCTGGATCTGGTACAGGATAGGTCTGTCTTTAGCTTGCACTTTAAATTTCTCTGCCAGTGCAGCAGATGACAGCACTGAACCCTGGAAAAGAAAATCTGCAAGTTTGTACTTATTAGGCTCATTCCCTATGTTCTTTTTCAACATTTGCTTTCCTACCAACAAATTAGGGTTTCTTAAGAGGGGCTGCGCTACATCTTTAATATACTGGATATTCAAGAAGCATTTAGTTGATGTAAGGCCTTTATGCTCCAGCCTAGTGGGGTATCTCTCAGCTTGCCAGGGACTCTTGCCCAAGGAGCAAACAAGCAAGATTCCACATCTAACCCTCCCTGCCTCGCCATTGCCATATCAAGAGTTTGACTAGAGCTCTCCTTGTTTGCATCCAACATCCATGGAACCACTTTGACCGCATGGCAAGCTAGATAATACATGTAGAAATCTGGAAGTTGGAGGCCTCCTACTTTACCTGAATAGGTCAGCTTTACGTAAGCCCTGCAAGGGGGTTTCCCCAACCATAAAAAGTCAGCAACATATTTGGTGATCACTTTAAAAAAGGATCTTGGAAGGTATACATTGAGATTACTAAGGAAATAGAAGATCTTAGGGAGGATCATCATTTTTATAGTATTGACTCTTCCATAAAAAGAAAGCGAAAGCTTCGACCAATTTTGTAGATTTTCTTTGATTGATTTTAGCATAGGCTTAAGATTTAAATCAACCAGCTCTCTCAAATTTTTAGAGACCCAAATACCTAGGTAATAAAGAGCTTCAGGTTGCCACTCTAGATCCAAAGACGAACACCAACTAGGTTGCAAAGGGGGATAACGGAGAACTTTCGTTTCCCTTTATTTAAATGGTATCCTGAGAATTGACTGAACTCACTGATAATTTGAAACACCCTGGGAGAGAGACCGACTGTGCGGACGTGTAGTAAGAGGTCATCAGCAAAGGCTGATATCTTATATTCACAGTCCCCATAACAAATTCCGTGTACTGCTATCACTATTTATAGCTCTAATTAATGGTTCGAGATATAAATTAAAAAGTCTCGGAGAAAGGGACAACCTTGATCGAGTACTGAGTTAGGGAAAGGCCGCTGAAATCAGGTTGTTACAAAGAATTTTGGCAGACGGACAGGTATACAAAACTTTAACCTGTTTTATAAACTCATTGGGAAAGCCAAATTTGGTTAAGATATAAAACAGAAACCCCCACTCAACCCTGTCGAAAGCTTTCTCTGCGTCAAGAGAGACCAGAGACGCTTCCGACTCTGGACGCTCCGACGCAGAGATTAAATAAAATAATTTCCTGAAGTGATCTCCTGATGAGCGGCCAGCAACGAAGCCCACCTGCTCCAGGCTCACCAATTCCAACCATACTTTTTTTAGCCGAGTAGCTAATATCTTAGCATAGATCTTAATATCTATGTTGAGTAAAGAGATCGGTCTATAGTTGCCGACAATGTCTGACGGTCTGTCAGGTTTGTGGGAGTATGATTTTAGCCTCAAAGAGAAGGATCCTGGATTCCATTCTTGCCAAAAACATATAGTTGGAGTAATAATGGTACTAGAAGATCTTTGAATGTTTTAAAGAACTTGGCAGTAAAGCCGTCTGGGCCGGAGCCTTTCTGAGCTTGAGGTCATCAATGGCCTCACTAATCTCCTTCGAGTGAAGGGCTCGTAATCCCTGGCAGCTATTTTCAGAAAGCATGGGAGAGGGAGATTATCCAAAACTTCACCATATTATTGTTCCTATTAACTGAGGACAATGTACTAGAGTATAAGTTTTTATAAAAGCCCAAAAATATATCCAGAATCTCTTTCGGGTCTACTACTAGATTGTTAATATGGGGATGCTTCAATGCAGCCACGTTTTTTTACAGCCGATCTCTGTTTTAGCTGCCAGGCAAGAATCTTCCCGGCTTTATTGCCATGCCCTAAATAGGTAGCTTTTAATCTAGACACCCACTTCTCCACCCCTTCTCTAATCGTCCTCACATACCATGCCCTTAATGCAGCCAATTCATGTTCCAACAAAGATGGTCTCGCATCATCACTCATATCCTCTAAGATTTTAATTCTCTGTAAACAACTAGATACCAGATTCCCTACTTTCCTCTTACGTGTTGCAGCATGCCTTATCAACTCTCCTCTCCATGTAGCCTTAAGGGCTGACCATACCATATCTACTGCACAAATCGAGCTCCAATTAACTTCAATTGTGTACTCCATAAAGGAGCGAAAACGTTGCAATAATTGGGGATCCCTCAATATATCGTTATTAAGTGACCAAGAGGAGGCTCTAGGTATTGCCGACATAGGCCGACAGCACAACAAAACAGGCGAGTGGTCTGAGATCACTCTACTCGTATTAGCAGCGTCACTAACAAAGGGGAAAGCTTGATGGTTAACCAAAAAATAATCTATACGAGAATAGCTTTTATGTGTACAAGAAAAGAATGTATATTCCTTAGAGGTAGGGTTGAGCATTCTCCAGGGGTCTAAGAGACTCAAGGAGGATAAAAAATCTGACAAAGCCCTTTGTGCCGGTGACCTGCGGCCCCCTTTAGACCACGACCTATCCCAAAGATTCGACTGCACAAGATTCCAGTCCCCCCAAGATGACTGGTCTGTTTGCTAAGGGGCTTATAATTGTGGCCAGCTCTGTAAAAAAGAGGAGTTTCCTGATTTGGCCCGTAGATTGACCCTAATAGCACTTCTATTCCCCCTAAGCTACCCAAGACTAATATATATCTTCCATTAGGGTCGGACAACATTTGGGTACAAAGAAGAGAGTACCTTTAGCTATTAAAATAGCTACGCCTCTCTTATTAGAAGGACCCTCAGCCATACACCTGTTCTACCCATTTTTCTTAAAATGGTGGACTTGACTGCTGGGGACATGAGTCTCTTGCAGAAAAGCTATTGATGGATTATAATGAGCTAAATGGTTTAACACCACATGTTTTTGGTATTATCTTTGCCTCCTTTATATTCCAGGAGATAAATTTAAGGTTACTAACCATTTGTAAATATAATACTAGCCCGTAAATGTATTAGTTGCTGCTAGTCCCCCCAGCCCCCAAAAACCCAAACCAATTAACTACTTCTAAGATCACTAATAACCTAAACCTAGAAAACCTCACCATGGCCGAAGCCAACTCCAAAATACTTGGTCCATATATGCTCCGAGAACCCCCGCTAACAAGTAACTTGCCCATAACCTAGTACCTAATCGCCCTAAATTTACTGCCAACTCTAAATTCTAAAAATGTTAAATTTTCAGATCCATTATTCATTTAACTACATTACCTTAACACAGTCTAGAGATTAACCTTTAATATAGCTAGCAGACATACCTAATGGCCTGGCTTATCCTTCTTAAACTCAAATATAAAATAAAAGAGGTTGCTGGGAGATTGTCAGGCACCCCAGCATACAATAAGAAATTGTACTCTAGCCACTTTATCAACGCCCTTATTTCCCCTTAAGGAAGGTGCAGCACTTATGTAATCGCCACTACGTCAAAATAAAAGCCTAGTCCACTTGCATCAGTGGAGAAATAGGGATTGGTTACCCCCTAATTTCATACTGAACAGGGGAGAGTGTTCTGAATAAGAGATCTACCTCTGAGGCTCGGTACAGACAGCTCCTATCCGCCAAAATTATAAATAAAACGAGAAATGCACCAGCCTCTCCTACTTTCGTATAGGTCCATAAACGAAAGTCCCAGTTCCTAAACCGCTTTTTCCAGAGCTGATAAACTAAAGGCTAGGAAACATCAGATCCGCGATGTGATAGTCTAAGACTCCTGCCCTTAACTAGCCATTATTACAATTAACTTTGGTAACAAAAAGCTCCCCATAAAAAAGAAAAACCAGATTGAGCATTGCTTTTAATGCTAAAGTGTCCTCGGAACTTTCGCCAAATTAAGCCGTGATTAGGCTGATGTTAGGGCTATTAAAGGAGTGTCTGCTAGAGGTAGCCCCTTCTAATGTCTCTCACAGTTTTTATTAATAGTTCAGCTGTCACGCTCTCAAATGATTTGGAAACCGCAAACAGTCAGGTCTTGGAAAACAGGTCTGGATAGACCGATTTGAGCAGTTTTATAGCCTCTTCTGGGGATTCCAGACGTTTAGTCCCATCCCTCAAAGTAATCTCCAATTTTGCAGGGTATAGAAGACGATGTTTGATTCCAGCAGCCCATAATTTCGATGTGATAGACAAAACTGGCCCTGATCTGACGTGCTTTCAGAGTTAAATCTGGAACAATTCGCAGCTTTTTGCCTTCCCATAGAATGGCTGCTAATTTCTTAGCCTCTTTCAAGATGAACTCCCAGTCAAGATAGTTTAATAATTTAAATATAACAGGCCTGGGAGGTTCGAAGACTCTTGACCTTGCTCTGAGGGCCCGATGAGCTCTCTCGATTACAAATTCAGGGCCATTGGGGACTGCCAGACTGTGACTTCAGGAATTTCTGTAAAAATAAAATAGTATTGGAGCCTTCTTCTCCCTCTGGAAGGCCCAGCAGAACCAAATTGTTCCGTCTGCTTCTGCCTTCCAGATCGTCTAGTCTCTCCTCAGCTTAGTGATCCAATTTCTTTGCCTCGGTCAGCCCTAGGCGCTTTTTCTCCATGTTCCTTTTCGACCCAGTAAATTCTTGCTTCGGCGTCGGTTACCCTGCGTGCCAGCTGGGTTAAGGCAGGCTTTAAATCTGCTACTTCATCAATAAGTTTAAAAAGTGCCTCTTTAATTGTAGTGAGGTCACTCTGTATCTGCTGCGGTGAGATTTCTTTCTGCTGGGGTGATGGTGATGAGCTTCTCCTCGGTCTCTTCGCCTCCAGCTCCTTTTCGGCACTCTCCATCGTGTCGTCGCTCAGTTTTAAAATATCTGGCATCTGAAGGGGCTATTGATGCTCCACTAAATAAATCCAGCGGAAGTAGAAGCAAAATATGTTTAAATTTTACGTTTTTTTTCCAGCGGGGGAGAGAGGATCGCAAAGCCGCTGCTACGTCCTCAGATGCATCACGTGACTCCCACCTTGCATTTTTTGGTGTTACATTTTAACTACCATACCTTTGACCACCTTTCCAATCTCCCAGGTCCTCCTTCATGATTTTGACTCCTTCCTCCCCATCCTCCTGGCCACAGATTCTAATATTATCTGCAGAAAGCATATTTTGCCCTGAATCTCTACCCCTCTGTCATAGATAAAGATGTTAAAAAAGACTGGCCCCATGACCAATCCCTGTGCCCCCGGCAGTGACCCCCTGACCTCTGAGTATATTCCATATAACACCTCCCTCTTGGTCCTGTCAGTCAACCAATTTCCTACCCTTGTAGTAATTCTGTCCCACCACTCAGGTCCTGCATCTTCTTAGTCAAACATTTATGTGGAATGGTATCAGAGGCTTTACTGAAGTCAAGATACAGTATGTTGACTGCCTGTCTCTTGTTTGCAGCTTCTGTCACCCTTCTGAAAGAATCAGTCAGGTTTGTCTGACATAACCTCCCCCTCCCCATGAACACAGATTGTTTCTTGTCCAGCAGTACAGTTGCCTCTAGGCAGAACTATTGCATATAGAGTGAGCATAAAACAGTAGGCAGAAGGCTCAGTATCTTACCAGTAGTGGCTACAGTCCATTCAATTGATATTACTCAGCACAAAGTTTGTATACTGTAGCTTTAGTCTGCTGTGATGATTGAAAAGTGAATTTGTTGCTCTTCATGTTTTCTACCTGTTTCTCTTAACTCGCTGTTTTGCATCTCCCTATCCTTCCCTCTCCTGCACTCCTCTCTTTCTCTACATGTTTCTTATGACTTCATATATTGAGTCACCCTATCCTTCTTTCTCCTGTTACTCTTTTTTCCTGCCTGCTTCTACTGACTCCATACATCAGGTCCCCCTATCTTTCCCTCTCCTGCTCCTCATCTTCTATGCCTGTTTCTCCTGACTTGATATATTGGGTCCCCCTATCTTTCCCTCTTGGAACCCATCTCATTTTTCTCCCTACCTTGAGCCTATTTCTTACCTCTTGACTGCCTCCTCCTCTCCCCTTCCCCAGTCCTGCTCCAACTCTTCCTCTTCTCCATAAATTTTGTCAGCCACACAGACTTCCCATATTGAGTCCTTCATTCTAACTACCCAGCTTACCCCTCCTTCATGGATAACCCTCTCACAACCTGGCCCAGCACATAGCAACTTCCTCAACACTGGGTTAAGCATAAAATTGCTGCCCTGCCTTCTATTCCCCTATACTGGCATAATAGCAAATTTGCCTATTTCTGGTGTTGTCCTTGAACTATGTACCTTGAACCTTATGGTCCTCCCTGACAGGCTGCTAGATAATGTACTAGTCTTCCCAAGTGGACACTATTCTAGGTCACCCCCTCCCCACAAATATGCTGCACCCACCTTAACCTACACCCCCTTGAGATGGCCTTGTATGCTGGAAAACTATAAAATGTCTTCTAGTATCTGATCAACTACCTAGCGGAGCCACACACAAAGAAGCCTATACTCCCACCTGAACTTCTTCCAAGATCAGCCTTATTCTTTCTGGTCTTAACTGCAGGAGACATTGAGCCCAATCCAGTCCCCCTCCCTTTGAATACTAGAAATGCATTTCCTTCAGATCCCTTCAGAGCAAATATTAAAGGGCCCAGAATAGTCCACATAAATATAAACAACCTGCACCCTAAGAGTCCAGGACTAGAAGCCTGGGTGAGTCTTTGCTCACCTGATATTGTGGCAATCAGGGAAACATGGCTAAGCCCCACCATCCAAACTAATGAAATAGATATCATGGGCTACAATACTTATACAAGAGACAGGAAAGTTAAGAAAAAAGTAGGAGGAGTGCTACTATATGTCAGAACCTCTCTCCAGGCCATGGAAGTCCACTTAACATCCTTGGACACCACTGCCTGTAAATGTGTACTTGTTAGGCTCATCCTAGGGAATACCAAATCTCTTCATATTGCATGTAAATGCAGACCCCCTCCCCATAAGCTAGGTCAGCCCTCCCGAGCTCCTTGGAGGCCTTAGTGCAATATCCCCAAGCAAACTCATAATCCTGGGGACTTCAGCCTCAACTGGCTGGAAAAAGGATCCAGCACCTTTAAAAATATACTTTGTGTCTGAATACTTAGCAATGTTCACAGAACCCACAATGCTCAATAATAAATCAGGGTAATCACTTTCTACTGGACTGGATTCCAGTAAATAGATCAGAAAGAATCCAAGTTTCTGGGATCTTCTCTGACTCCTTGAGTGATCATGCCCCTGTCTCCTGCACCTGGAGTAATTGTTTCTCCAACCCCCCCTCACAGGGTCATTTCAATTAGGGTCTACTCCAAGTTAAGCAAGGGCACCTTTTTGTAAGACCTCTCCAAAGTAAACTGGGGTAAATTGGACTCCAAGACAGATGTCAACCTTGCCCTGGAATTCTTAACTAATAATGATACAATAGTAATCAATAAGCATGCCACTTTTGTCCAAAGAAGACACAAAGGCCTCTGTGATAAGTGACTTCCCCACCCACCAAGTCTGATGAAGATGCATGAGCAGGGCTTGGTGCACATACAAATACTACAGGTCACTACAAGACTGGCACGAATACAGGCAACTACGAAAGCTATGTAAGTCCATGCTAAAAGGAAGCCAAAGTTAGCTGCATAAAAGATCTACAAACAATAAATCTACATACTCGAAAATGCTTCTGGGCCCAAGTCAATTGTCTCCTGAAAGGACAAACAGCTGCACCTAGTCAGGAGATACACTACAACAACATGCCCATTATAGCTCCCCCCAACTCATTGTAGAAGCCTTTAACAATTTATTTACTGATCTAGATGGCTTCAAAGTTCCCTCTACCAATCCACCTCCCATAGCCCCTACCATTACCAACCTCCCCATCTTCTACTTCAAACTATTCACTAGAAGGGAAGTTCTGAAACACCTGCTTAAAATCAAACCTGACAAATCCACTGGCCACGATGGTTTAAAACCTAGGCTCCTTTAACGCACTGCTCCTGTGCTTGCTACTCCATTGACCAAGCTATATAATATGTCCATGCTCCATGGGGCGGTCCCCCAGAAATGGAAAACTGCTCATGTTGTCCCTGTCCACAAAGGTGGAGCTAGGGATGCGATTGAGAATTATCTCCCAATATGAATACATAGTGCCCTGGTGAAAGTCCAAGAAAGGCTTATATATATAATCAACTGACTGCCCACATTAAGATGAACAACATGCTCACCACTGTCCAGCATGGATTTTATAAGCAACAAGGCACTGACACAGCCCTGGCACATCAAACATCTGACATCTTCAGCGCTACTGATGATAGACAAGCCACAGGAGTTATCTTCATAGATCTAATCAAGGCCTTCAACCTGGTGAATCATGAACTCCTCCTAGCTAAACTAGGGTGTCTTGGCTTAGACCACCTTGTAACAAACTGGTTTAGAAGCTACTTTGTAGGTAACACCCAAACAGTCAAATGGAATTCCTGTCTTTCCTCCTCCCATATGATCACTGACGGAATCACACAGGAGTCCATGCTTGGGCCACTACTGTTTTCCCTCTTCATCAATGAACTGCCAACTGTGGAAAAGCTAAATCAGTACTGTACATGGACAATGTAGTATTGTATATGAAGGGCTCTGATATAGCAGAAATAGAAATGGGACAAACTGAGGACTTTGCCTTGCCTAGCCCTAAACATCAAGAAAACAGTCTATGCTCTTTGGTTCCAGAAGTCTAAGCACAAACAGAACCGAGCTCTTAAAAATTACCACTGCCAATTGGACTAGGCTGTAGGTTGTCGGCAATATTAAATACAGTACCTAGGAATGTTACTGGACCAAGAATTCACTTTCAAATCTCAAATTGACTGAACCACCAAACTACTATCCCAAAACATTGGGTTGCTACACAGACTCAGAGCCTACCTCACAAATGCAGCCTGTCATACAGTAGCAAACTCTATCCTGCCCTGACACTCCTCTATGGAGCTCCCATCCTATCATCCCTATGGGAGACTGAACTCATCAAGCTCAAAACACTTTACCACAAGGTAGGATGGTTTGCAGCATGGGCTGACAACAGGGAGCACCACTGTACAGTCCTCACATCCCTAAATTGGCACACCCTTGAAGACAAAATGAATCATCACCTACTCTGCCTCACCTATAAAATTCTAAGCAACCATCAACCCCACCTCCAGGACATACTGAGGCATAGACAACATAGTAGAACCCCCTGCTTCTCACAACTCCTTCTGGAAGTATCCAGAGCACTCTTGACTGCTGGTCAAAGGTTGTTCCCATGCAGAGCCACACAGTCCTGGAAAAAAATCTCCTCTGCCCTAGAGAACAGCCCTTTACTGCTCACATTCAAACACTTATTGAAAGTACTCTTCTTCTCTAATAATAAACACACCTGTGCCTGTTTACAATAAGCTAGCAGACTATGCATGGTAAGAGCATCCGTTAACTTACTACCCTCCTCCCCAAAGAGACCAGAGGTCACAAGGGCCAGTCCTTGAAGCCCTCCCTGCCTGCAAGGAGCCCGAAGCTGCACAAAGATACCACCCCTTCCCCCGAGGAGACTGGAGGTCATGAGGGCCAGTCCCTGAAGCCCTCCCTGCCCGCAAGAAGCCCGAAGCTGCAGAAAGGTAATTGTACCTCTCTCCAGACTGCAGTCGTGACCATTGTTAGAGGACTGCACGGTTACAGCATTTGGCGCCTTTTTCCAGCAACAGCTGCAAGCTCCCCTTCTCACTGTCACAGCACTGCCGAAAACACACTGTTAGTTGATGCTTAGGCTTTGCCCCACCAAACGCTATGAGTTCGGCTCCCCACTGCCCCCACCGCCACCCTTGATCGGCACTCTAGCTAGGGTTGGTCAGGTGATGTGTCAAAATAACCTATCAGCCCACTTTTCCAGCTGCAGGTTATATAAACTTAACACTAGTGGCCACTGCTACATACCTATCTCTATCTACATATACAATGTTATCCCTTCTATTAGCAGCCCTCCTGACTTCCAGGATCTTACAACACACTCAACCACCTCCCCCCCGAGGCACCCAAACCACACTACTACTACAACTTTTCCACTAATCACTTATTTATCAATGATGACTTCAGACCCTGTCCCTCCAACATCTCCCACACAAGCCAAATTGATCCTGCTGGCTTATACTCACACGGTCTCACGTTAACCCTCACACCCACACATGATACACATTGTACCTCAGCTCTCCCCCCCTCCAGACCGCAACCCCCCACCACCCTGGTAAACCCCATAACTGCCCCCCTCACTTCCCTAACCCTTCTACCAAGTGTCATTCCCAGTCTTCCAGTCCCCACCTTCAGCGCAAAAAGCCCTACACCCTACCAATCCCAACGTCACTCATCCAAACTCTGCAGGTTGGCCCTCCTGCGGCACACCCTCCTACTTCTCTTAATATCTGGCAATATCCACCCCAACTCAGGACACGCCTGCACTATGGCCTCTCAAAACCACCCTAGGGGGAGTCAACTGCTAGCTACTCTAAATATATGCAGCCTACCAAAAAAGCACACCCCTCTCCAAGGCTGGATTGCCCAGCATGCACCGGACATCCTAGCCCTCTCGGAGACCTGCTTCTCTGAAAGAATACCCAATGATGCTGTCTCCCTCAGTAATTATTCCATCTTCCAGGCCGATAGGACCAGCAAGAGAGGTGGTGGCTGTGCAATTTATGTTAAATCCTCACTCCATGCCACTGAAGTACAAACCTCCGCCCCACAATATGGCGCCCAGACACTTTCAGTCAAACTCAGCCTGGGTTCCAAAACGCTCCACATCATTTTGTCCTATATCCCCCGAGAAACCAAAAACTCACATTTGATTCTATCCTCCACAGTATCTCCCACCTACCTAATACTAGTGATATCATCGTAATGGGTGACTTCAATGTCAACTGGCTATCCCCAGCCTCATCCAGCTTCAAAGACACTGCCCTGGCATACGATCTTGCCCAACTCGTCACCTCTCCAACCAGAAGGGACAATAGATCCGCAACCTCCACCCTTTTAGACCTCATTTTCACCAACAGGCCATGGAACCTCTCCCAGGCCACGGTGCTCCCTGACTCTACCAGTGACCACTCCCCAGTGACCTGCTGGTGGTCGGGTAAATGGCCCCCTCCCCCAAAAAAATCTCCTTGCAGAGATGGCTAAAAGAGGAGGCCTACAGAAACTCAAAGCCCATCTAACTACCAGCAACTGGCTCCCCATTTACACCACGCAGTCAGTAGACCTAGCACTCGCCCATGTTATAACCACTTTCAACAAGGCCTGTGACATTTTCGCTCCCTTCGCCAAGCAAGTAGTGAAAACCAGAACCACTCCCTGGATCACACCCTCACTACTTAACCTGCTCCAACAGAGGGACAACCTTTGGCATAACTAAGGCCCTTGACTCCCAACACATGCAGGATAGACAGCTATACCGGGAGGCCCGCAATAAATGTACATGGGCCTTGTGGCAGGCGAACGCTACTTACTACCAACAAACCCTAACCTCCTGTTGGGGAGATGGTAAAAAATTCTGGAACAACATAAAAGAACTCAGTGGGAAATCTCGCTCCCCCACCCCTACCCAACTCACTATAAACGGGGATGTCACCCAGGATCCTTCCACTATAGCAGAAGCCCTTAACTCCGCCTTCTCGGACCTCTCCCATGTCCTCCCTCCTAATTTCTTCCAACCT
Source organism: Neoceratodus forsteri (assembly GCA_016271365.2). Taxonomy (NCBI): domain Eukaryota; kingdom Metazoa; phylum Chordata; order Ceratodontiformes; family Ceratodontidae; genus Neoceratodus; species Neoceratodus forsteri. The sequence goes on from CM057454.1 coordinate 738,386,489, forward strand.
GTCCCCCCTCGCACCTTCCCCCCGACACCCCGTGTAATGTTGATTTGATACCTTTCAGGCTGAGAGTCATCTCCTGCTGTGAGGCAAAACACTACATTGCCAAAGCTATCGCCAATACCCGTTACAGCAATGGCTCCCTAGATCTTAAACTCATTTGGCTGATCCTGGATGTCATATTACCCCCACCTTACTAAAATTCTCAACCTCTCTCTATGCCTCGGTCAGTTCCCCTCAACCTGGAAGAGAGCCAAAATCACTCCCATTCTGAAGAGCGGCAACCCCACTAACACAAGCAACTATAGACCAATTTCAATACTTCCACCTCTCTCCAAGGCACTGGAAAAAATAGTCTCGGACCAGATAACAGAACACCTAACTAAACATAACATTCTCTGCCAAGTACAGCACGGTTTCCAGACTGGCCATAGCATAGTCACTGCACTTTTTGAGCTCACCTCGTTCATCCATGAGGCCCTAGAAAAAGGCTCAATTGCAGGTGCAATCTATGTGGATCTAACCAAGGCATTTGGCACAGTCAGTCACGAGCTACTGCTTTGTGTCCTTCTGCAACTAAATGTGGTCCCAGAGGCAACTGTCTGGTTCAAGGATTACCTCTCAGGTTGGTCACAACAAGTCAGGTTAAACACCACCATCTCCTCCTGCAAAACAGTTTGCTCTGAGGTCCCACAGGGGTCTATACTCGGCCTGCTTCTATTCACCCTCTTTTTAAACTCTCTCCCCAAGGCATGCAGCGGTCATCTACTTCTCTACGTTGATGATGCGGTACTGTTTTGGAAACACCCACAACCAAGCGCCTTCCAACTAGCCCTTCAGGGTTTCTTCAGGGAGCTAGAGACCTGTTCACTGAACACCGCCTGATCATCAACTATAAAAAAACTAAGTCCATGATCTTTGCGCACCGTCAAAGCCCACACAGTCAGCCGGCACTCCTAATCAAAAACACACAAGGCACCCCACTTGAACATGTTACAAATTTTAAATACCTGGGTATCATATTAGATACCTCCCTCTCCTACCATAGTCACATTCAACATCTCTCCTCTGCTGTCAATGCTAGAGTGGGCATCCGCTACAGACTTAAACACTGCTTACCAACACAGGCCATGCATCTTGCAGTCTCCTCCTCAATCCTCTCCCTAGTTGACTACGGGATAGCGATAGATGGCTCAGCAGAACCCACCGCACGACGTAGTATTAACACTGCCTTGAATAAAGCCTGTCGCCTAGTCACCGGCAGTGACAGACTAACTCATACCAGTAACCTTTATGCTTTGGCTGGTTGGCTAAACTTTCAACAAAGACTAAAGTATCACACCTACATCCTCGCAAAAAAAAAAACATCTCCAGCTAGCCCCCGTCGGCCATCTCCCCATAATCAGCGCAGCCCCCCCCCCAGGTGTAATACACGGCTCGCAGCAAACTCCTCATTCCTGGTCCCCCATTGTAGAACATCACTTGGGCAAAGATCCTTCCGCTACCGCGCCCCTCTTTGGCTCAATACGTTACCTCCCCAGCTCTCTCAGACCCATAGCATCTCCCTATTCAAAACAGGCCTCAAAGCTCACCTACTTGAGTCTGCTAAATGTGACTGTGGCTAACCCTACCCACCTTGTATGCTCCCAAACCCTCCAAATACCTGACACAGGGTCTCTCTAGATCCCATGAATCAGCATCCTACATGTCGCTGACAAGTGATATCCAGAAAGCTGCCTACCACTGTCACCGGTAAACTAAGTTAAAGCCTGGACTGCACTGTCAGTACTGTTTGTGAAAATTGCTTGTTTATGTATGTTTCCTCTGTATTTGTTCTCCCTCCACCCCTTGTAACCGACGTGGAGCCTTTGCATAAGAGTCTGTGACTCAAAGGATTGTAATTCCGATTATATTCAATAAATAAACAATAAATAAAATATTCTACTACTACTCTGACAGTGTGATATCTTTCCACTGCTGATATAACATTGTAACTACCTGAACATATTTTAGATGTATGTTGCATCTTCATAGTAGGTAATTTGGGTACATGTAAATAGTCTCAGTGTATGTACTGTAACTTATATGTAGTCCTGTACTGTCTCTGCCGTTACATGTAATTATCTGCAAAATTGTACTTGATTATGAACTGACTGTAATTAAATCTGGTTAGCTCCTGAATATGGGATGCTAGTCTCAGTGAGCCAACCTGGTCAATAAAATTCAATAAATAAATAAATGAATAAAGTACTGGCAGCTTTATTTCAGGAGATAAATCAGTAATTCTAAAGATATGGCAGACAGCAAAACTGTTCTCCATCTTTTAAAAAGTTGACCATAAGAGTCACAAATGCTCTCACCCAATTTCTTTAATTTGTATCTGCCAAGATATACAGTACAGTAGATATTTACTAAAGAAACTGAGATGTTGGGTCCAGGGAAATAACATTAGAAGCCTGTATTGTGAAGAAAGAGCAGTAGCCTATTCTACCCTTCCACCACCCTCTCCATGAGAACGTACTTCCTGGTATCTCTTTAGAATCTGCCCCAGCAAGTGGGGAAGTGCTGATGACTTCAAGCTGCCTGATATTATCACTACCATGCCCTTTTTCCTCTACAGTGCTTTCTGCTATTACCACATCATCCATCTTATATTCAGTAATAGGATTTTTGCCCCATGTGCATCACCTCGTATTTCTTGGTCTTACATTTTAACTGTCATAATGTTAACCACCTTTCCAATCTACCCAGGTCCTTCTTCATGATTTGGACCCCATCCTCACTATCCACCTGGCCACATATTCTAGTATTATCTGCAAAAAGCATAGCTTGCCCTGAATCCCTACACCTATGTCAAGGATAAAGCTGTTAAAAAGGGCTGGTCCCATGACCATGACCAATCCATCTGGCACCCAGTAGTGACCCCTGACCTCTGAGCATTCCCTATTTACTACCTTTCTCTGGGTCCTGCTGCTTAACCAATTTCCCACCCACCTAGTAATTTTGTCCCCTGCTGAGTTCCTGCATCTTCTTTACCAACCATTTAAAGTATGTGGGATGGTATTGCAGGACTTATTGAAGTCAAGAAGTATGTGGGATGGTATTGGAGGACTTACTGAAGTCAAAAAGTGAAGTCAAGTCAAGTATGTTCACTGTCTGTTTCTTGTTTGCAGTTTTTGTCACCCAGTTGAAGAAATCAATCAGGTTTATCTGACATGACCTCTCCCTCCCCATGAACTCATGCTGTTTCTTGTCCTGCAGTGCATTTGCCTCCGGCAGAAGTACCATATATGGAGTGAACATAAAATGATAGGCAGAAATACTGCATATAGAGTGAACATAAAAAGATAGGCAGAAATACTGCATATAGAGTGAACATAAAATGTTAAGCAGAAATACTGGCAGCTTTATTTCAGAAGGTAAATCAACAACTCCAAAGATCTGGTTGACATCTGAACTGTTCACCATCTTTAAAAAGGGTGACTGTAAAAAACCTATATTAGAACAGGAGAAGAATTGGCGGTCACAATCCTATATAAGAAAGGGGAAAAGAATTGGCTGTAGCCCTATATAAGGAAGGGGGAAAGAACTGGCTGTAGCACCTTAAAAAAGCATAGAGTATGGGTGTGGAATGTTGGTAACGGACTGTAGTGGAATACTGGGTTGTGGTATGTAGATCTGCTTTTAAATAAAATCAGTTTTTCATATTTAACCACGGAGCCTGATGCTGGATTTTGTTGCTTGTTGTGCTTTGATGGTTATCCATGGCTCAGGCATTGTGAGGAGTTGACCTTTGTGTTTTGCTTTGACTGTAAAAGTTCCAAATTGTGTGCAGTAGGTGGGTGACAACATTTCCCTCCCTCTCTTGGACACTCCCCCTTAGAGGAGGTATTCATGAAGGTTTGGGGAGTCTGGGCTCAAAGCCATTGATTAAAAGTTATAAAGCTTTGCTAGAGGTATTGCTTCCTTAAGGGAGAGCTGGGAATCAGACTTACAACCTACATCACTTATAGGAGGTGTCTGGAAAGTAATACTTAGAAAGGGGATGCATTGTTCAGTAAATAACATATTAAGGGCTATGCATTATAATGTTCTTATCAGACATATGTCATGCCTGTATTGGCCCATAGAATTGATCTCAAAAAATCTGACAGATGCCTCAAATGTAAAATTTAAGCAGGGACCTTTTTAATATGATCTGGACTTGCCCCAAACTATCCTCTTATTGGTAGGAAATGACTGTACGTCACTTTTGTCTAAACTGCTGGACCACCCTCAAATGACTGATGCAGTAGATGTACTTCTGGGACTGTTGAGAGATAGATAGAGGAAGGAGCCAGTTGACCATCCCCTGTGGCGCCTTGGAGTAGCGGTGGGGAAGCAAGCCCTGGCCCACCATTGGTGACTTGAATCTGTACTGAGTGTGGCCCAATGGGCTAAATCCCTTCTCCACTGTATGAAACTTGAATATACTCAATACATTGCCAGGAATCAACAGGATAGGTATAAGCAGATTTGGGGCCCCCTGGAAGTGGCTCTTGGATCTTCCTGATTTCCCACTTATTAAAGTGGAAGGGACAGGTAATATTTATTTATTTATTTATTGAAATGTTTCACAAGGAAAGACACACTGAGCAACAATATGCTCATCTCACAGTGCGACCTGGTGGGGGGGTTACAGATGGAGAGCAGTTGTACACATTGATACATGGAATAAGAGTTACATTGTACAAGGAATTACAATGACATACAGTAAATTAGGTTACATACATAAGGTTATCTTCAACAAAATGGTTCAACACAGTTTAGGTTAGCACAGAACTGTGTTTGACAACCATAGTGCTCTATGGAGAACACATTAGACAGACAGAACAAGGCTAGAAGTGCAATAGAGGGCAAGTGCAGAAGTTGATGGTATATGACAGCATTTATAGCAGTAGCTGGTTTTATGTGATGTGGGCGACTGCGAAAGGGCAACCCGCAGAAGAGTGACGTCAGGGCAGTGAAAACAATTTCGCCACCCTGACAACCTTGGCGCATGGAAAAACAGTGCCGAGGACTAAAAATACTTGCTTTCTGAGGGGGAGCTGTGGTCCCCACTCCCCCCACATGGGGGGTTTCACCCCAGCATCCCCCTACTTAAGGATTCTCAACTCCAGGGGTGTGCATGTTGGGGAGGTGCAAAAGTAAAAAAAATGCAATTTTGGGCCAGGCGCAAGAAAAGCACAGTAGCACCCGGACCCGGAACCCCAGCATCGCAAGCAGAGGCCAACCCCTGATGCCACGGCGCAGCTTGGTAGCCAACCGCAGCTCCACCCCTACATCCCCTCCACCCCCTCCCAGGCCATGCTCACTGTGCCCCCCCCCGCATGCGTGTACACATAGCGACATCCTGTCACTAGGGCTGCCCACCCCACCACATCCGGTCTCCCTCCCTGGCCCCTCGCCTTTCAGGCTTTCACTCATATCGTGTCACTGTTTTGGATGGCACCGTGATTCGGGTGCCCTTGTCACGTGCTACCACAGTAGCTAACACCACTGGTCAGGCCTCATGGGATTGGTGAGGGGTAGGAGGAGGTAACTCAGTGGGAAGGGAGTCGGGGATAGTGGGGAAAGGGGAATTGGGCAAGGGGAGGTGTAGGGTTAAAGGAGTCAGATACACAAGCAATTTACCGCATAGATGTTAGACAGATGTTAGACAGGGCAGAGGATAGAGAATGCCTAGAGGAGGAGTGATGGATTTGGACCAGTAGGTCATTCCAGAGTTTGAGGAGGTGGTAAGAGAAGGCAGCTTGGCCTGCTGAGGTTCGTCGGTGAGGGATTAACAACAGCAGGGAGTCTGTTGACCTAAGGGCATGAGTGGAGCTTGGTGGAGATGATAGAGAGGAGGCAAGGTAATGTGGAAGGGACCCAAGCCAGAAGTTCGAAGCAAATTTAGCACTATGGAGTAGGTGCCGGCTGTCAAGAGAGAGGAAGGACTGCAAATGGTAAAGCTCACAGTGATGGGTGCGAGGGGGGGCATCGAGGGCAAAGCGACAGAAAGCATTGAAGAGGGGATCCAATCTGGATAGGGTAGACTTGGGAGCAGCACTGTAGACTACATCACAGTAGTCAAAAATAGGTAAGATCATTTTCTGCACAATTCCGCACCTCACAGGTAGTGGGAGGCTACTGCAGTACCTGTAAAGAGCACTGAGCTTGGGGCACAGTTTTTTCAGGATTGCATCCATATGGGCAGAGAAGGATAGGTGTTGGTCAAGCCAGACCCCTAGGTACCTAAAAGTAGTCATGTCCTCAAGGACTGTCCCGTCAAGGGTGTTGAGGTTTTGGAGGGTGGTGAGCCTTGATAGTCTCTGCCTGGTGCCAAAGGTCATGGAGACTGTCTTTTGGCATTGAGGAAGAGTCGGTGGGTGCTAAACCAGAGCTGAACTTTACTGAAATCAGCCTAAAGGCTTATAGCAACCTCCTCAGGGTTCCAACCAGAGGTAAATAGGACTGTGTCATTTGCATATGTGTGAATGGAGGAAGATGAACAGATTTGTAGCAGGTCATTGAGAAGGATGGAAAAAAGGATAGGGCCAAGCACTAATCTCTGAGGTACACCGGTATCTATAGGGAGTGGAGGGGAGATGAATCAGCAGTTCTTACAGATTGAGTTCTGCCTAACAAGTAGGCTCTGAATCAGTTAGTGGCAGGCTCTGTTAGACCAGCTACAGGGAGGCAAGTTATCAACAGAGGTTGGGAGACTGTGTCAAATGCTTTGGCTAAGTCAACAAAGGTGGTTGAGGTGATTAGACCTTTGTCCATCCCAGAGAGGATGGTGTCAGAGAGTCTTAATAGGGAAGTGGCAGTTGAGTGGTTCTTCCTAAATCCAGACTGGTAGGGAGTGAAGAAGTTGGATTCAGAGAAGAAGTTGGGAAGTTGAGAGAGCACGAGGTGCTCCTGGAGTTTCGTGAGGGCAGGGAGGAGAGAGATAGGGTGGTAGTTAGCCACGGTGGTGGGGTCACCCCCTTTTAGCAGGGATAGGACAATGGCATGTTTCCAAATCATAGGAACAGTTGCAGAGGCAAACAATAGATCTAGAAGGTCAGCTAGTGGAGATGCAATGGCAGGGGCAGATAGGTAGAAGAGTTGGGTGCACAGCCCATCAAGGGATTTACCCTTGAATGGGTTAAGGGTAAGTAAGGCATCTAGAGCCTCAGTAGAAGAGATGTTTCTGAAGTAGAAGGTGTCCAGTCTGAGGGGTTTAGTAGATTCAACATATGGCTGGGAGGAGCAACAGCTGGTAGGGAGGCAAGGAGAGAGGTAGCATATGTGGTGAAGTAGAAATTGAACTCTGAAGCAACCGTGAGTGGGTCAGAGAGAAGGGTACCATTTGAGACCAGTAGGGAGGTGGGATTTGATGATGGGGGGGGGAGAAAAGGGAATGAATAACTTTCCAGAATTTGGATGGCCTACTTAGATTGGCATTAAAGGTGGAGCTAAAGTACTCATCTTTGGCTAGTCTGGTGGCCTTAGTGCACTTGTTATGGAGCAAGCAGTAGGTGTTGTTATCACTTGGGAAGAGTGAGAATGTGTAAATTTTCCATGCCTTGTCCTGGACATTTTGGCACGCTGTTAGTTCGGGGAAAATCCAGGGTAGGTGGTTCCCCCAGACCCTACTGGGTCATAATGTCGCATGCTTAATAGCGTACGACATTATGGGCTCAAATCTTCAAGCTTAGTCCATAACCGCTGCTGGTGCATTACTGAGTATACTGCTGTACGCGGTATTGCACCAGTAGCGTTCTCCCAGACAGGGGATATGATCTCTGCTGGTAGTAAGTTCCACTGAGCAGCTGCCTTGGTGCACAGGACTGAGCCACAGCAGCAGGAACCCAGGCGCTGCTTCTGGGACCGGGTTTGATTCCCGTTCCCAGAATCTTATTTTTCACACTTTTGAGTGCTGCTTGAGTCAAATCTCCCTCCCCCAGAGTTAAGGATCTTTAGTGGGGGAGGTTTGGTTGGCATAGCCCCCCACCCATAATGGGGGGTGTGAGGGGTGGAGCCCCCCCCATAGAGAAAAGACTTATGCCTCATGGCAGAAATTGCACTGTATTGGCAGCTCGATTTTGTCATGAGACATAATGTCCTCAACATTATGATCTGACCCCCTGGACCCTGATGCGTCTCAGAGGGGCATGTTTTTCCCAGATGTTAAGGAATGTGTTTCAGAGATGTGTAAGAGAATCATCAATATTATAATTAATATGGTTATGGTCTCAGTTAGCGTGAGCTAGTTCTTCCAGTAAAGGGGTAATATTTAGTGATTTATAGGAGTGTTGTACCAGAAATTTGGGAGGGGTTTTAAGATGATGGATTTTACGAACTAGGTAGGTAATGTGATGGTCGCTTATGGAGTCAGGTAGTAGGCCGGCTTTTATGACTTGGTGAGGGGGGGGGTGAGCACCCAGTCAATAAAGGAGTGATTGCCAGTCTTGTGGTTAGTACGTGTTGGCTCCAAGATGACCTGGGTAAGATTTAAGGCCATTATCTCTGAATGAGCTTTATTTAAAGAGGGAGAAGGCCAGTTATGATTAAAATCCCCCATGATATAGAGTTCACGAGAAGAGGTGAGGGAGACTAGATGGCTTATAAGGTCAGTGATATGTGGCAGGGGTTCCAGGCTGACAATAGATGCCAGCAGCATAAATTGGGAGTGAGAAGGGGAGGGACAGTTGTAGCATTAACAGTTCATAGGCTTGGAGTTCTGTTTTAGCTAGTGATACAGAGAAGTGTAAGTCAGAGGTGGTGTAGATAGCAACACCTCCACCTCTGATGGGGCAGTCTTGATATGTGACTGTAAATCCTGGGATGACAATGGAGGGGTCCTTCAAGTTTGGGTTTTGCCAGATTTCAGATAAGATGATAAAGTCAGGAGCATATTGGACCACTAGCACCTGGAGTAGGTCTACTTTAGGGGCTAGGTTCCGAATGTTTAGGTGGAGTATGCATAGCCCATTGGGGAGGGAGCCACACTGAATGGTAGAGGTGGCTACTGCAGGGGATTTGACCATGGAGCTTGATGGCTTAAGGGCAGGTGCAGGGCTTGGGTTGGGGTGTATGTCGCCCGCAGCAAGGAGTAGTAGACCGAAAGTTAAATAGAGCACGAGTATTTGTTTGCACCACATGGTGAGCAAGCACCGACTGGGAGACAATTTAGTGCAGTCAGGATGAACTGAGTGAGAGGTAATTAAGTGGAGAGTTGAGCAAAGGTTGGCATAGGAGTATTGAGAGGAGCAGGGGCAGAATGGATAGTGGGACCAGGTTGAGACAGTTATAGATAGAGTTACAGTGGGGGGGGGGATGTATAGGATGGGTTAGTTCAGACGTACGGGTGGTGGATCTGTGGCTAATAGTGTGTGGAGTGTTAGGAAGGGGAGGCAGAATGCGATGGAGATGGTAAGAAGTAGATTCCTAGATGGTAGAGCCATTTCTACAAGTACAAAGCAAGGCAGTGAACCAGAGCTTGAAAGACCGTAGTGTTGAAAGTAGTTGGCAGGTGAGACTGTGGAACAGCCACGCGAAACGCTCAGGTGGCAGCTATGGGCTGATTCAGATCTCACCACTGATTGTTAGGGTGTAGTAATTTGCTTTAGGTATGAAGGACTCAGGATGAGAAGTGTTAGGGAGAGCAGTGGGAAAAGGATTGCAACCTCCATGAGTTGTTGCCCTCTAGTGGCTTTGTAGTATAATCTGTAAATGGAAAAGTAGAGTGGAAGTAATGTTTTCTAAACTGTGAAATATGAAAAAGGCCTATTGGCATTTCTTGTAGATATAATGGTTACAGTACTATGGTAATACATATTTAAGTGTCTTGCAGAAGTTAATAGAATATGTCGATATATACTTATACCTGTGCTTTTGATGTTCTCCACATGTGTGTGTTACAGGTATTATGCCTGAAAAGGCACAGATTTGTTTTACAGGTTAACTATATAATAGTCTAACTTTTGGGTATACTAGTGCAATGTTTGCCTAGGACACCTAATTCTTATTGGAGTGCATCAAGTCTTCTAGAAAGTGATGTCTCTGAGTATTTCCCTCTACAATGTACTGAAGATGTAAAGTATCATTATGATGTAACACAATGTCTTACTGACTTTTAAATAAAGTTGACAAAAAAAGTTCCAATTAATGTTATTGCCCCATTTCGTTGACATGCATCTGTCAAGACATACAGTAGAGGAGGTGTGGACTGACCAGGCAGAAGATGGCATCATAATTCAGAATCTCTGCAGGCATGACTGCAATCTAATCTCATCCAACCTTCACCACCAGACCTTTCTTTGGTACCAACTCCTGTGACCATCCTGTAATCTTACTGCCTGACACAGTCTGCAAGTCATTTTTGACCCATCATCTACTTATACTCAATTATTCTACACTGTACTGCAGCATACTGAGCCTCATCCTTCAGCAGCACAGCAGATCTCCAAGTACAGCAAAGCTCACTTGCAAGAGTGGCAGTAATGTTTTCTAAACTGATGGCTGAGATTAATGATCTAAACCTCCACCCAACAGAATGCAACCACTCTTGAAACTTTTGGCCAGAAAATTGCATTTAATGAGAAAACAACGGCCTATAACACCACTACTATTCATGACCTCCAGGCTACTGTCCACAATCAAGATTGAACTATTAAATCCCTACAAGCCAAAATTGACGATACTGAAAATCATATCGTCACAACGATTTATGATTTTTTGGCTTCCCTGAAGGTGTAGAATTAGGAGGCACTACTACGCATTTATTACATGTGCTGCTGCAATGCTTGAACTGCTTCCCAAACTAACGTTAATCATTAAGCGGTCTCACCGCACTCTGGGTCCCAGGCCAGCATCAGACCAGTGACTGAGACCCATCATTGCTCATTTCTTGAACTATTCCCACACAGAATTAATACTGAAATGAGCCAGAGAAATGGGGAAACGTCAGTGGCAAGAGTTAAATATTTCCATATACAGAGACTTTTCAAAAGATTTAACCATTAGAAGGAAGTCCTACAATCTGCTTAAACAAATCCTCCACCAAATAAGCATTACATTTGCTCTACGTTACCACACAACACTACGCCTTTTCTCAGGATCTTCCTTCAAGGATTTCTAAACCCCTGACACCTTAGCCAACTATCTGGAGGTCTCTCTCTGTAATCTTACCCTAGGAGGTTCAGCAGCAATCGGCAACCTGAACACAGCTCTGGTATCCGCACTGAGGGAGGATGACAAGGTACGGGAGCGTGGGGAAGATGTTGCAGAACTTGCAGCCCCAAGCAGCAATGCCATAATTGATCTTACCCCAAGGCAATCAACTCAGATGCAAGAGAAGCTTCTGTCGGGGCATTATTCTTCAAGACTTTCATGCTGTTCTAGCGAGGTCTTACCCCAAACACCCCAAGCTGCAGCCTCTCACCTTCAAATCGACCCCTCTATTCCCTTGAGCAGTAAGTTTGCACTCTTGGAGGACAACATACACTCCTCGCAGGGGGAGCTTCCCAGCAAATTTCAGATGAACATCCCTGTAATTTGGGCCCAGTGCCTCAGGGATGTATTTCTGTCAGTACTTCATGAGCAGAAGTTGTTGCAAGTTCCCCCCTTAAATCTTTAGAGCCACCCAAAAAGAAATGTAAGGCAAAGGCCAAAAGCAAGGACATCAATAGTCACAATCCCGATAATAAATCTAAGGCATCATGAGCTTATATGGTCAGTGATATGGTTAAAATTGCTATATCTTGGCAGGTTTTGCTTCCAGGATACTTAAAGGGAGTGCCACTACACTTTCTCTGCCTAACTGCCCGCTCTACAGTCTATGCTACCTGGTTGCTTTCTCTCCCAGCGGGTACAGAAAGCAAAGGCTGTACATCGCAGAGCGATCAATTTACTTTTTGTTGTAATGTTTAAACGAGCAGTTTAAAGGTCTTCAAGGGATCTTTGGTATATCAGCAATGCTTTTCTAACCCATTATTTTAGTGTTAGATCTTATACATTACCTCACTAGACAGGATCTCTATATCTAGCCTTTTACTTTCCAATTTAGCAGTGCATCAGGTTTATAGTCTTTGGGCTGCTTAGCTGCATATCTTCAATCAGTATTCATTCTGATTATTGTCTCTTCTTTTCTTATATGTGAATTATTATATATTACAAGGTAATTTACCCCTTCCCTCTCCTGATGACAGGTTCTTAAGTATTATTGCCAACTATATTTAATCTATCTCCTTCCCTGTGCTCCATTATTCTTACTACCTCCTGTTTACAATATGGAACTATCATTAGCACTCAAAGAGGTGGGCTATGTTTGGTGTACTGTAGCAAAGGATTGTCAATCTACGTCTTCCTTATGCTCCTTATTTTACTTGAAGCCTACAGATATCATAGAGATCCACTGTTGCGTGGTCCCTCCTGTGTTGGGGCTCACTGAACCCAGTCTTTTAGACCTAGTCACCCCATATAACATCTTTTTAGGTGATTTCAAGTAATCAGAGCTGATCTTTACTACGACTAACTCCTCTGTCCACAGTTATCACCGATGCCTATACCTCCCCATATAATCCCGATTTGCATTTGGCTCAGGGTGTAAGGGCTTAAATTGGCCTCCCCTTTCTTCCCCCCCTCAATATTGTATTTATTATGTACTTATTCTGTTGCACTGCGAAGTATACTCAGAGTTACTGTAATGTGGTAATGATCTACTTAATGATACTTAAGAGGCATTGGTGGTATAGTGGTGAGCATAGCTGTTTCCCAAGCAGTTGACCCGGGTTTGATTCCTGGCCAATGCAGGGGACATGTTTCCTTATACAAAAGTGGGAACAAAGAGGAAGCAGGGAACTACAGACCAGTCAGCCTCACCTCGGTAGTGGGGAAGATCATGGAAGCACTACTGAAGGAGAGATTGGTGGAACATATGGTTGTCAATGGACTACAGGACCCAAGGTAGCATGGTTTCACCAGGGGGAGGTAATGTCAGACCAACCTCGTTGGATTTTTTGACTGGGTGACTAGGGAGGTGGATCAGGGGAGGGCAGTGAACATGGCCTATCTGGACTTCAGCAAGGCCTTTGACACTGTGCCACATAGAAGACTATTACACAAACTGGGGAATATGGGTGTCGGCAGGACAGTAGTGTGGTGGGTAGGTAACTGGCTGGGTGGCAGGACACAGAGGGTGGTGGTAAATGGCTGTCACTCCACAGAGGGAAGAGTGACCAGTGGGGTACCACAGGGATCAGTGCTGGGACCGGTCCTATTCAACATCTTCATCAGTGACATAGCGCAGGACCTAGAATGCAGAATTTCACTGTTTGCTGATGACACAAAGCTCTGTAACAGAGTAGACACACCAGAGGGTGTAGACAGAATGAGAAGCGACCTGCAGAAACTTGAAGAATGGTCAGGGGTTTGGCAGTTGAAATTCAATGCAAAGAAGTGCAAGATAATGCATATGGGGCACAAAAACCCTGGCACAATATATCAGTTAGGGGTGAGATATAGCATGCACCAAGCAGGAAAGGGATCTTGGGGTTATCATCTCTGATGATGTCAAGGTAGGGAAACAGTGTGACAAGGCAGCAGGTAAAGCAAATAGGATGCTGGGATGTATAGGCAGGGGCATCACCAGCAGGAAAAGGGAGGTCATAATTCCGCTATACAAGACACTAGTGAGGCCCCACCTGGAGTACAGTGTACAGTTCTGGAGATCCTACCTACGTAAGGACATAGACAGGGTAGAGAAGGTTCAGAGGAGGGCAACAAAGATGGTGTATGGATTGCATCACAAGTCCTATGAAGACAGGTTGAAGGAACTGAACATGTACTCCCTGGAGGAGAGGAGGAGAGGGATATGATAGAGACAAAAGTATCTCACAGGGAGGAACAGGGTGCAGGAATACACTATTTTTAAGCAAAAGATGTTCCAGGACTAGAGGGCATGGGATGAAGTTGGAGGAGGGCGATTCAGAGAAACATGAGAAAGAATTTCTTCACAGAGCGGGTGGTGGACAAGTGGAACACCCTGCCAGAGGAAGTGGTGAGGGCTGAAACAATCACGGGATTTAAGAATGCATGGGATAGACATAAAGGAATTCTGGAGGTCAGGGGTAAGGGGCAACAGACTTCTAGGAAAACATAAACTGAACTTACAAGCTCAAATGGGCAGACTGGGTGGGCCATAGGCCCCTATCTGCCGACACTGTCTATGTATCTATGTACTTTTCCTTTTATATTTGTTAATTTGCAGTACACCTGACTCCCTAAATTCCTTGCTCTATGTCTAGGCTGTGCTGGCATCTTGTATATGGTTCTTTAATTTACTGTCATTTTGAGTTGGTATATCTTGTACTATTACTAATAATGTTTATAAATAAGTTCTGGTGTTTAGCTTTATCCTTATACCTTGTCATGTTAGCTTAGAATTAAGCTGAGGTTATTACAGTCCCCTGCCTATTTTGATATTATTCCCTTTCAGTTTAGCTTATCAGGAATACTTACTTTATTATATTTCTGGGATCAGACTTGGGTTTGGGCTGATACTTATAACCGGTCCTACCTAGTCTCCTCCCTACATTGACTCCCTATAGTGTGGTGATAAGAGTCTCTTAGCCAGTTGGCCGACTCATATCTCCTCACACCCATAAAAAGTTTTCTTTGTTATTTAGCTTACTAGTATTGTTATTATTAATGACTTTTCTCCTTCCCTTTCTCTATTCTAACTTTAATAAGATATATGTGCCGCTCATGTATCATATATTTCACTTTTTTTGGCTTGAATGTTCCTGCCACTCTTTGCATATACGTAAGCTCTCTATATTGTATCTTGATCACCCTCTGCCTCATTTATTTGTCCCGTCACATTCCAGCTATTATTCCCTTTCTTTAACACCGACAATATGAGTGACATGCTGTTATATACATGGAATGTGAAAGGACTTAATTCTCCTTGTGAGCGAAAGCAAATTCTTTCGCATCTCAAAAAACATAAAACACAAATTGCTTTCCTTCAAGAAACAAAATTATTAGCAGATGATGTTCATAGACTTAAGAAAGATTGGGTAGGTCAGATCTACGAATCATCCTATACTTCAAAAAAAAGAGGAGTTGCTAGTCTTATTCATAAGGGTCTCAAATGGTCCCTTGTAAACTCCCTTTCTGACACTGACGGCAGATGGATGATGGTTAAATTGAATATCAACTTTGGTCCTCTTCTGCTTATTAATGTCTATGCAGCCAACTCCAGTTTCCCAGAGTTTTTTTCACAATTTAGCTCAACAGATTCTATCCTTTAACACTGATAATACACCAGTTATTCTCAGAAGGGGATCTTAACTTAGCTTTAGAAGCCAGCATTTACAGAAGCAGCCCCACTACAGATGCCCATCCTAGAAGTATTAAAGCCCTCTCATTACCAATGCAAGATGTTAGATTAGCTGATATATGGTGCCTCCTTCACCCCTGTGATCGAGAATTTACTTTTTACTCCTCTCTACATAAGACATACAGTAGAATTGACTATTGGTTAGCTTCTCCTTTTATAATGGATAAAACTATTGAGTCATCCATCTCTCCCATCATAATCTTGGACCATTCCCCTGTCAAATTGCAACTTTTGTGGGGCCCATTAGCACCTAAATCTTCTTACTGGCAGCCAAACTCTCTCCTTTTCAAGGATCCTGATTTCTTACCCATGATCAAAGCACAAATTCAGGACTTCCTTTTTCACAATACCCCAACCGAATCTTCTATGTCCTCTGTATGGGAAGCTCTTAAAGCTACGATTCGAGAGGAAATTATCAGTTATGCTGCACATAAAAAAACAGTAAGGGAACAACAACTGGCTGATTTGGAAAAATCTCTTAAGGCTAAAAAGAATTTATACTTTTCCTCTAAGAAGCACTGTCCTGATTCTCAACTTCATCTTGAAATTCTTCAACTTAAGAGTCAAAATAAACAAATTAATTTCTCGTAAAACAAACTGGCCTTGTTTAAGTTTAAATATAAGTTTTGGGAACATGGCGATAAAAATGAGAAACTCCTCTGTTACCAGCTCAAAGCACAACAAATGGAATTACATATCCTAAGCCTAAAAGATGAACAGGGTACAATTCATGACAACCCATCTATAAACCGTATCATGAAAACCTTTTATCAAAAACTATACTCTAACACAAACCCTCCATCTACTTGACAAATTCAACAGTTCCTTAAATCGTTACATCTTCCTCATCTTTCTACTCCTGAAACAAATTCTTTAGATGAACTCTTCTCACTTCAGGAAATACAGAAAGCTTTGTCTTCCTTGAAATCTGGCAAATCCCCTGGAGGTGACGGATTCCCTGTTGTTTTCTATAAAATGTTTTCCAACACTGTATGTCCCCTTCTTCTTAATGTTTATTAAGAAGCTTCTAACACTGGCAAACTTCCCCCATCTTGAACTGAAGTAATCATAACCATAATCCCTAAGAAAGAAAAAGACCCCACTCACCCCACAATTTACAGGCCAATCTATTAAACACAGTTGGAAAGATATTTGCTAAACTATTAACTTCTTGACTTGAATCCTTGATTCCCAAGCTAATTTATTGTTTGCAGGCCGGTTTTATTAAACATAGATCTGGTTCTGATCACCTACATTCCTTATTTCATCTAATTCACAAAGCCAAATCCCTCAAGACACCTGCTGCAGCCATTGGTATTGATTTTGAGAAGTTCTTTGATTCCTTAAACTGGGACTATCTTCATCAAGTTTTATCTCATTTTGGTCTTTCTCATACCTTTTGCTCCGGATCAAGCTATTATATCACTCCCCTGTTACTAAAGTACTTACTAATTCCACCCTTTCCTCTTACTTTCATCTAGCAAGGAGAACTAGACAAGCCTGTCCCTCGTCACCTTCCCTGTTTATTTTAGCCATGGAGCCCCTGACTGCTTGTTTATGTCAGTCTTCTGGCATTATGGGCATACCTGTGGGCAGTTCAAGATATGTCTCTCTCTTCTATGTGGATGACCTCTTAATCTTGCTCAAAAACCTGAATGAGGCTGGTCCCCTGTTGGTTGATTTGTTTTAATAATTTTACTAACATTTCATGCCTTGCTTTTAATTATGGTTAATTTGAAAACTCTGCCCCTTAACGACAACTGTAAAGCCTTTATGAACATACCTTTTGGATTCTACTGGTCACCACAGGGTATAACATATCTAGGAATCAAAATTACTAGTAACTTAGGGAAGATATGGGACATTAACTTTAACCCCTTATTAGAGAACATCAAAACAATTCTGGACAGACTGAAGCTTCTTAATCTCTCCTTCATGTAGAAAATTGCAGTCATCAAGATGTCCATATCTCCCAAGATTTTTTACCTCTTTGCCAATATTCCTTTTGTCTTACCATCCTCCTTTTTTACTAAAATTGATAAATTAATAGGCAACTTTATCTGGGATGGGAAACCACAGAGATTTAACCTCAACAAACTTTGATCACATTGGAAGCAAGGGGGATTCAAAGGCTACCTCTGGGCTTTTTGAATGTCCCAAACCATTAAATGATTTCAGAAACCCTCCCCTCACTCACCACTGTGGGTTGCAATGGAATCCACATTGTGCCCAGGAGGAATTCCTATTTTCTTTATTTTTAATCCCATTTCCTGTAAACTAAAATCTCACCCGACTATATCATCTTCCATTCTTTATTGGAAACTAACCCACAAATTCCTGAAATCCAACCCAACACCCTGGTTTTATGCCCCCTTATGGGGCAATCCACTGCTCACGCTAAAAGATCACCCAATTTTCTGTTGTACGTGGCAGAACAAAGGCATTTTCTTTCTCGGAGATATCTTGGACCAGAATTCACTCACTCTTAGATCGTTCTTGGACTTGCAGGCCACATGAAAACTTCCTAAACAGGACAAATTTGGGCAGCATATAACTCTGTCTCTAGTTTAGTGTATAAGCATACCCTTCTAAACCCATACATCTCACATTGGACTAATTTATCAGTAAAATTGAATAGCTCCATTTACAAAGACATTATTGATAATCTGCCTGATCAGTCAATAGAGGCCAAAAATAAATGGAGTGCTCTTCTTAACTACAATATTTCAGATGCACAATGGAGTAACTGTTGGCTTCTTGCACATAATACTTTATAAGATGCCCATAGTTCTTTAATACAAACTAAAATCCTACATCTTTGATATAGAACCCCTTCTGTGCTTCAATGAATGGACCTATTAAATAATAACAACTGCTGGAGCTGTAATTTGGCCAACCGGAATCTATTTCATATCACGTGGTCCTGTGCTCCCAATAATAAGCTCTGGTGTAAAGTGTATTTACTTGCCTCCAGAGTAACAGGACAAAAACTACCTTTTGACCCCAAGCTATTCCTTCTAGGCACCCTTATCCCCAATAGCTCTCTCCTCTCACATGCACATTTTAGATGGCTAAACATACTTTCTCTTCTGGTCAAACGTCTGATTCTTATGAAATGGAAATCAATTCTGGTGCCTTCTCTTTCAGATGTTCTTCAAAAACTCTCTCAGTATGCCTCCACAAATAGATTATCTCATGTTACTCACAACTGATTCACTGTATATATGACAGATGTTGGCAGGATTACTTAAAGTACATTGAACTTAGTTCTTCTAGACCCTAATTCTTGGGGATATTTAGTCCTCTTTCTTATTTTGCTCCCAGATTAGGTTTTCTTGAAACTTTTGTGCACAGATATCTCCTCTGTTTTCCCTCCTTCTCCCTCTCTCATTCCCTTTTTCCTTGCTTTTTTCTCCTCTTTCTTTCCTTACACATTTTTCTCTTATCTTCACCTCTCCATTACTGAACATTGTTCACTTTACCACTTTTATCACTTTTTGCAGTTTACTGAATGCCTTGTCATAGCCTGCCCTAGCATTTATTTCATACATGGTTGCCATTTCTGAGTCTATAATACCCTATTGATTGTAACCCTTCTGCTCTCCACTTATAACCTATATGGGTTTGTGTTTTATTATCAATACATGTACATAAGGCTTCACCAATATGTTTATCCTAAATACTGTGTTTGTTAAGTGATATTTTATACCTTATATGAAGGACATTCTTCTATTGTATGTGTGCTTTCTTATATACTTAAATTTCAATAAAAAGATAAAGTGAAAAAAGATATAATGGGATAGATATTCAAAATGGTTGCGCCATGCACAAGTCCGAAATTGCGCCATTCTGACATATTCAGCAGGAGGCAGTTGCACCCCCCAAGTCAAGCTGAGCAACAGCTCAATGCAAATGAATGCATACTGAACCAGAGGGGGAGGAACCACGCATAAACTGCACAGCCCGATATTCAGTGGGCTGTGCAGAGTTGTGGAGTGCAACCCCCAACCTGCGCCTGCACAACTTTGAGCCAAAAAAAGGTAAGTCGGGGCCACCCAACAGGTGAGCTGCCGCATTGCAGGGTGCAACAGCAGCTGCCACCTGGGTGGCCTCAACCCTCCCTGTGCCCCTGCAGCCCAATCGTGGGCATATGGTAACCCCTCCCCACTGGCCCCTCGGCGGGCATAATAGTAAAACAGCCCCCACCCCTGACTGGCCCGATCACGGGCAAAGTGAAAAATAAAACCCACCCCACCAGCCTGATTGCGCACCAAAGTGTCAACCCCCCCAAGACCATATCCCTGGTGGTCCAGTGGACGCTAAGCCCGATCGTGGCTGCAAGATGTTCAACACCCCCAAGAACATATCCCTGGTGGTCCAGTGGACCGTGAAGCCGATTGTGGGCAGCAAAGTGTTTCAACACCCCCAAGAACACATCCCTGGTGGTCCAGTGGACCGCTAAGCCCGATGCGGGCTGCAAAGTGTTCAAAACCCCCAAGAACATATCCCTGGTGATCTGGTGGCTCCCTACCCCACCCACCCATGAAGCCCCACCACTCCGCTTCCCCATCAGCCGGGGTGGCAGCATCCCACCTGCCTGCCACCCGCCGCCCGCCGACGTGACTGCCCGGTGAGACTGCCGCCCATTGGTTGCAGCGCGGGAGCCAATGGGCGTGCAGCTATACACAGGCGGTCAGATATGTGAATGAATAAATTCATTCCATATCCTGGTTTACTGTCTTGACTTGAACTTCTGCACATTGTGTCGCTCATCAATGAGCATGCAACCGCGGGCAGTCGATCGTGAGCGGCGGGCGGCGGCGGGTGGGTCTGCCACCAGCTGACTGACGAGAGGCAGGTGGTGGGGCCGTGAAGCGAGTGGGTGGGGTCACTAGATCTCCAGAGAATGTAGTGAAGTATGGCACTTTTCAGCCTGCATCTGGCTACAGTCACTGGACCACCAGGGGATGACCCCACCCCAGGGGTTGTGGGCTGCTTGCAGCCAGCGATTGAGGCTTCACGATCACCCAGACCACCAGACACGGAGGCTGACAGCTACTGCTGCTGTGATTGAGACCAGCGCAGGTGGGGGATTTTTACACTTTTCCCGGTGATCAAGCTGCAGGGGTATCGGTCCCCAATGACTGCTGCCTGGCAGGGTGCCAGGCACAAGTCCTCGGGGATCAGCGCACCTGCATGCTAATGGCATGCAAATGGGGCCATAAATAGATGTAAATGGCCCACCTTGTGCCTTGCATGAATTATGGCCCCATTTGCATGTCACCTTTTGAATATGGGAAATTTGCACATGGCGCAATGGTACTTGCACCACCGCAGCTTGAATGCTGCACTCTGACCACTTGCGGTGGCGCCCAAGTTCACTGCGCCATGCAGTAGCTAGTGGCCAGGGGTGATATTCAAAGGAGTTGCCCAATAGTGCAACCTTGAATATCGCCTGCCAATAATTCCTTATGCAACTATTTTGTGTAGCGCAGGCTTAGCGCCACAAAATAGCGCAGTTTGAATATCCAGCCCATGGTATATAGTTACTGGAGAGACTGAGATGTTGGGTTCTGGAAAGTAACATGCTTAGCTATAAACAATTCATGTTTAAGGAAAAATGCTCAACAGTAGATCATGTATTTTAGACTACCTGTGACAAAAGTACATATATTTTCCTTTGTTTGCATTACTTTTAAAACTGAAGTGTCCTGTATTCTGAAGAGAGAACACGACTTTAATAAAGGTTACTTTTTCCTTTACAAATCTATCTTTAGTGTGCTTGATGGTTGTGCAATGGATTATAAAAAGTTAAATCATTTTGAACTTGGAAAAAGTGGTATTTAACACATTCTGAGGTAGCATACCAGAGATGTTGTTTGTAAGAACTACCTGTACAAAAGAATGTGTTTATTCTTAGACATCTTCTGGCCATTTCCAAAAATAATCTGAACAAGCATCAAACAGTAGCATATCTCAGGGATCTGGGTAGTGCAGAAGGAGATCACACAGCCCCAGAACAATACAGCAAAGCAAAATCCTCACTCAGGAGCATGACATAATTAAACAAAGACACAAATAGTTGATTCAAAAAGATTTATTTCACAGAGTACGAAGGACACTTAGCCCTGGTGCTTCGACCACAAACTCGTCTTCATCAGACATTCCCCTGATGAAGACTAATTGGTTGTCAAAACACTTGTGCTGCATTTTCTCCATACCATGTGGAATAAATCTTTTTGAATTGGATATTTGCTCCTTTGTTTCTTTCATGCTCCCATGTGCAGATTTTTCTTTACTAAAAATAATCCTGTATAATATGTTGTAATACCTGGAACTATATTTTGAAAGCTGTAACATTTGAACTGTTAATCATAAAAACATACTTTTTTTTAACATGAAAGCTTGTAGTCTGATCAACATGTATAGAACCTGAGGATAGAAACATAGAAACATAGACTTTGACAGCAAATAAGGACCGCTTGGCCCACCTAGTCTGCCCATTTCCCTACCTACAGGATAAGCTGCAGATCCTAGTTAACCAACAGCCTATTTCTTCCTACCCCCACAATAATTGCCTTATGTCTATCCCATGCATTTTTTAATTCTCCCACAGTTTTAGACCCCACAGCCTCCTCAGGAAAGCTGTTCCATGTGCCTACCACCCTCTCTGTGAAAAAATGCTTCCTTACATTGTCCCTGAGCTATCCTCCCTCTGTCTTCAAATTGTGTCCCCTTGTTATTGCACATCTCTTTTTCTGAACGATGTTACACTCTTGGATTCCACTGAGGTACTTAAAAGTTTCTGTCATGTTTCCCCTCTCCCTCCTTTCCTCAAGGGTATACATATTAAGCTCCATTAGTCTCTCCTTGTATGGCTTCTCTTGCAGACCCTGCACCATTTTAGTTGCCCTCCTCTGGACTGCCTCCATCCTGTCTATGTCCTTGTGGAGATGGGGTCTCCAGAACTGGATGCAGTACTCCAGATGGAGTCTCACCAACTGTCTGTACAGAGGGATAACAACTTCTTGTTTTCTGCTGGTGATGCCTCTCCCTATACATCCCAGTATCCCTCCAGCCATCCCTACTGCCTTTTCACATTGCTTGCCAACCTTAAGGTCATCTGATATGATTACCCCAAGGTCCCTTTCCATTTTTGTTGTTGTTACTATCTCCCCCCCCCCAATGTGTACTCTTTACCTGTGTTTTTGTTTCCCAGGTGCATTATTTTGCACTTCTTTGCATTGAATCCAAGCTGCCATACTTCTGACCATCTCTCCAACCTTGCCAAGTCCCTTCTCAACCTTTCCATGCCTCCTTGTTTATCAACCCTGTTGCAGATCTTTGTGTCATCTGCAAAGAGGCATACTTTTCCTTCCCACCTCTCTGCAGTGTCATTTATAAAGACATTAAAAAGGACTGGACCTAGTGCTAAACCCTCGGTACCCAACTAGTAACCCCCTTTCTTCAGAGTGGACTCCGTTTACTATTACCTTCTGTGTCCTGTTGTCCAGCCAATGTTTTATCCAGGCTACCACCCTGGGACCCACTCCCAGGCTGGCTAATTTGTTTATTAATCTTTTGTGTGGGACTGTGTCAAATGCCTTGCTAATGTCTAAGTAGGCCATGTCAACAGCCCCTCCTTCATCTACTACTTTGGTCACCCATTGAAAGAAATCGATTAGATTCATCTACCATGACCTTCCTGCTGTGAATCCATGCTGCCTTGGGTCCTGTGCCCCACTGGCCTCTAGGTACTCAACAGTTCTTTCCTTCAGAAGTGATTCCATCATTTTTCCTACCACAGAGGTCAAACTGACAGGGCTGTAGTTTCCTGCCTCTGTCTTGCTCCCACTTTTGTGAAGGGGAATCACATCTGCCCTCCTCCAGTCCTCAGGTACCACACCATCCTTCCATGACTTGTTAAAAACAGTAGTCAGTGGTGATAATAGTACTCCCCTTAATTCTTTTAGAATTCCGGGGTGAATCCCATCAGGCCCAATTGCTTTGTTCACCTTCAGTTTTAGGAGTTCTTTCAGAACCCTTTCTTCTGTGAAAGGACTGGGATTGATCCCCCCTATCCAGAGTGCTTCTGTTAATTGGATTAGGTACCTCTCCCTCCTCCTCTTTTGTGAATATTGAGCATAAGTATTCATTCAGTATAGTATCTCTGCTTTTTCACTGTCCCTCTCTGCCCACCCACCGTCCAGTCTATTCAGCCTCACTATCCCTCCCTTTGTCATTCTATGCTCCCTAATGTACCTATAAAAGGTTTTATCCCCCTTCTTAACTGAGTTGGCTATCTTTTCCTCAGTCTGAGTCTTTGCTCTTCTGATTGCCTACCCTGCTTCCTTCTTCCTTAACTGGTACAGTTTTCTGTCCTGCTCCTTCTGTGCTTCCTTATAATTCCTAAATGCTATCTTTTTCTCCCTAGCCTTCCCCGCCACCTCTTTTGAGAACCACAGTGGCCTTTTCTTTCATTTTGATTTGTTTATTTGCTTCACACAAAGGCTTATTGCCTCTGTGATGGCAGTTTTGATGTTTCCCCATTTTTGCTCCACCCCTCCTTCTTGTCTATGTGCTAGTGCTTTTCTAAGGCACTCTCCAATTTTGCCAAAGTCAGTCTCCTGAAGTCCAGTACCCTCACTTTTGTATGGCTTGTCTCTGTAGCTAAGTTTATCAAGTACCATACTGTTTGGTGGTTACTTGTTCCCAGATGGCTACCCACTTCTAGATCTGAGATCCTCTCACTGTCCCCATTTGAGAGTACAAGGTCTAAGATTGCTCCCTTCTTAGTAGGTTCCAACACTAACTGTTTGAGGCATGCCCCCTGTAGAGCATCGAGAATGGCCCTGCTCTTGGATGTGGTTGCAGCAAAGGTGCTTCAGTCAACATCTGGTATATTCAGGTCCCCCATCAACAGTATCTCCCCTTTCTCTGCCATCCTAAGGATGTCTTCTATCATATTCTTGTCCATTCCCTCTCTCTGAGATGGGGGTCTGTATACAACTCCTGTGTGGATTGTGGTGCCATTTCCAGTCTCTACAGTGACCCACAGTGCCTACTATCCTCCCTGTTTACTCTTTTGTTCCATTGCTTTTATCCCTTCCCTTACATAGAGAGCTACTCCCCCCCTTTTACCCTCCCTGTCTCTTCTGTAGGTTGTGTACCCTGGTATGTTAGCATCCCAGTCATGGTTCTCTGTGTACCATATTTCTATGACTGCCATGATATCCAGGCATCCCTCTTCCATCAAGGCCACCAGTTCGGGGAGCTTGTTGCCCAGACTACGAGCTTTGGTGCTCATTGCCCTCCATTTCTTGATGGCCTTAACCCTTTTTGCCCAATTCCTGTCCTTATTGCCTTTGTCATTTTCTCCATTTACCCCTCTCCTTCTCCCTATCAACGTCTCTATCTTGGTGTTTACCTCACTTACTACCCTGATTTTTTTTGGGGGGGCTAGGATTTCCCTGCTCCTTTCCAGTGTCTCCCCCCTTGGTTAGTTTAAATGCTTGCCAATGAAGCATTTTAACCTATCACCTAGGATCCTGGTTCCCCTCCTGGACGGATGCAGACCATCACACCAGTATAGGCCTGCATCACTCCAAATGGATTCCCAGTCCCCAGTGAAGCCAAACCCCTGAGCTCTGCACCAGTTTTTCCACCACTGATTGAATCCCATGGTGTGGAGCACCCTAGCCTCACCCATGCCATAAACAGGCAGCACCTCCGAGAAGGTTATTGTGCGTGCTACTTGTCTAAGGTCCCTCCCCAACTCCACAAGCTCTTCATGCACTGCTGTGATCCCTTTTCCAGCCATGTCATTAGTCCCTAGGTGGACAATGGCATCCAGCTCCCTCCCCCATGCAGCTGTTCCCACGATCCTGAGGATTCACTCCTTGTCGCTCCAAGCCATGGTACCTGGCAGGCACCTTACCCCCTCTCCCCTTCTTCCCCCAGTTCTACCCTCCTAACAATGGAGTCCCCCACCAGGAGTTGTTTCCTTCCCCTGTGTGGTCCCATGCCACTCTCCTGTGGGTCTCCTTTGTGGAGGTTCCCAGCATCCTCTTTGGTCTCTACTGTGGGTGCCTCCAGAGGGGAACCACACTTTGCCACAATGGCATATGATTGTGGAGAGGTACAACTGGAGGGATGTGCCTTTGTTCTACTACCCTCACCTTCCCTGAGCCCACTGTGGTCCAACTGCTCCTGTTTCTTGCAGCCTCTGGGGCAACGGCAGTGGCCCTGGTGGTCCCTGGGTGGGAGAGGATGTCCTCCAAATCCTGGCCAACTCAATCTGGAGATGAGCAACCTCCTCCCTTAGCCCAGAAAGGTGCTTGGAGGTGGGACAACACTGCATCCTCCAGACGTCTCCCAGAAGACTGCTATGGCACAGCCATTGCACTGCATCACTCCCATCATTCTTATTTCTGGCTCCTTAACTATTGTTTTAAATACTTACTCTTTCCTCTGTTTAGTTATTTATTTTTACTTTTCCCCCTATTTACTTACTGCTTCTGTACCCTTTACGCTTCTGATCGTCCTGTTCTGAGACAAGAAGTTCTTATATTTCTCAGTAGTCTCCTTACTTGCTCAGAGTCAGACCTCCAGCGCTGGGGGAACGGAGAGCTACTCTTTTCTTTCTGCGATGGTGAGTCTTTTGTGGCTCTGTGATCACTCACTTCCTGCTCCTAAACAGGAAGTTCCTGTTGTCAGTCAAATCCTGTGCCTATAAAAGTAGAACTGGCTAAGGGTGGGGGAGAGGGAATGATGGCAATATAGTCCCAGTAGAGAAGTACAGTTATAACAACAGCTCCTTCTTCTTGCTGTTCTCTGCCTGTACATTTCTCTTGTGTTGCTACAGTACATGTCTATATCTGTTGATATACTGTAATATGTTGAAAAAAATGGCAGGACTTTGAAAATTTGATGAACCATTTTATTTTTTATATCAATATGAAAATGTTATCTTTGATATCAATATATGGTCACTGTAGTAATATCATGCTTGCATTAAAAAATAAATCATTAAAGTCTGTAGCCCTAATAAATCCAAAGTCATCACATTTTAAAGACAATGGGCCCAATTAATGAATGGGGATGCAGGACTTGCCTTTAAGCTGTGCATTAAACCTGCATTTTGATGCAGCTGAGCTGAACACTTTGCTGCAACTTGCACCTGATTCAAGAAGAACGGGTGCATTTGTGATAGTTTTCCCAGTTTATGGCTGCTTGTGTCAAAGATTTAGTGCATTCCCTGTTAAAAGGGTACCCAAGATTGCTGCAAACTAAATCAGGGCAAAGCTCATCTAACTTGCAGCAATTAGCACAGGGGATTGAGAATCCCAATTGCCAGCCGGGGAATTCCACAAATCCTGTGCACCCTATGACCAGCGTACCCAGAACTTGTGGCATTCCCAGACATTTTGTGAATCATGCCCAATATCTTTTGAAAGGTCTGACTCGGGAACTTAGGGCTAGAAACTTTTTTTAAATGAAAGCTTGGTGTCTAGCTATTATGAAATGCTGTAGTTATAATCACTCATGAGCAGGAGGTGAGAGGTGGTACCACCACTGTATATATCACAGGTCAGTCCTCACCTGGAATACGGAGTCCAATTCTGGAGGCATCACCTCAGGAAGGACATTGACCGGGTAGAAACAGTACAAAGAAAGGCCATAAAAATGATTCAGGGTCTGCAGTACATGTCCTACGAGGAAAGGCTTAGGGAACTGAATATGTACTCCCTGAAGCAGAGAAGAGAGAAAGGGAACATGACTGAAACATTTAAGTACATAAAAGGCATTAACAAGGTACAGGCACAAGAACTTTTTCATTTCAGGAAGGGCTCCAGGACCAGGGGACATGACCTCAGGCTGCAAGGAGGGAGGTTCTCTACTAACACCAGGAAGTTTTTCTTCACAGAAAGAGTGGTGGACTTCTGGAACAGCCTGCCCCAAGAGTTTGTAAGGGTCAACACTGTGGGGGATTCAGGAATGCATGGGATAGACACAAGGAAGCCCTGACTACAAAGGGCAACTAGAGTGTCAAAATATGTCTAAAACAAATGGGCAAACTAGATGGACCTCCTTCTGCCATCAACTTCTATGTTTCTATGTTTCTATTATCATATAACAGTAGTAATTATGTTATCAATATAGAAACAATTGGGCCTATCTAGCTATATCACTATATTTGTTTACAACACAACAAGACTTTTTAAAATAAAATATATGTCTTCAATATGCTTTTTCCACAATGGCAAAGTATGGTGACAAACTAAATATTGACATGGGAAATTTCATGATGGTTTTCAAAAAATGAAAATAAAAGTTGCCCTTTTTTGAAATTTTAACCTCTTCTGGGTAACTATAAACATAATTTTATACTGATGGTTTTGGTGGTTAAAAAAATTCATCTTACATCACTGGATGGACCAAGTGACCCCCTCACTTCTAGAGTGGCATAAGGAAATTCTCTCTGTTTTGAGGATGGAGAAAATGGCAGCCTCCCTCTACCATACAGTATCAAAATACCAGCATAGGTGGGGTATGCTTGATGCCTCCCCCCCCCCCCAATAGACTGTACAACAGTTGGACATCTTTCATCAACTGGGTAGTTGCATGCTGTGGACCTATGTTGGTTAGGGCAGTGAGCTCTGCACTTGTGGTGGGGTGGGCTGGGGTAGGTTATGTGCTGTTGTTATTTTATTTGTTGATTTGTTTACTGTTGTGTTGTCTAACTCTTTTGAAAAGTCAATAAAGTATATTTTCTAACAAAAAACTTCTTCATAACTTTGGTATTAATAATTTAATTTGTATTTATATAGGTTTAGTAACCATTCACATTCATCGTATGTCTTAAATCACTTTGCAGACATTTCAGACTCCCACCAGTCAGTACCACATCTTCCCCTCTTTCGCAGACAAATGCTCAGATTATCATTGTTTGGTTTCTCTGTGTCTCTTCAAACCAAATACATACACTCTAACATTTCAGACCTAGTGCAATGCATCCTGAATATGCAAATGCTTTTGTATCAGTTAAAAAAATGGATTGTTAATAGAATATTGCAATTGCTAGGTGATAACGCCTGTAAAGCTTAAGACTTTACCAAAAGCTATGATTTCTGTCTTACCAATATTTTTCTCCCAAATTAGCTGATGCTGCATTTCCTAAAATGGCCCTGTACCCCATTTATGCAGATTTTAACTGATGTCAAACCTTAAATTACAGATCAAATCATTTGCCAGTCCACCCTCACCACTGTGGCATTATGATAATTCCTTCTAAAAGATATGAAGCCACTATCACCCACCTCTGCTTTTCAGTTTGGCTAGAACTTCATCCTGCTGGTCAAACATCTATGCATGGTGTACCAATTCCCACTCATGGGATGTGAGGGCAGTCAGGCCCCCGGAATAATTTCCATCTCTCTCCCTGTGTCCCAGCTTTATCTGCACATGAGGTGAAAGCTGGGTGTGTGCAATCTCTGAAGAAATGTGTCCAGCTCGGGTCCTAGATTCAGCTAGCATTCCAGAGGAAGGTGCAGGCATGTAGGCCTGAAAGAAACTCTACTTCTCCCTGCTGGGGTTCTAGCTATTGACAATTACTGATGTGGAGGAAAAAAGTGGACGCACAATCCCCAAGTTTGTTTTGCATTTTCCTGCTGTTGTCCTAGTTAGCTCTACCAGCAGGTATGAATATGGGGCTTGTTAGAAACTTACAAATACATACAAGGGCATAACAAAATAGACACCATGGATTTATTTAAGATAAAAATGGCAGATGCCCAGCAGGGGTCACAGCCTCAGACCAGAGGAGGGTAATTTCAAGAAAGGCATAAGGACGTATTCCTTTACCGAAATTGTTGTGTAAAATTGGAACAAGCTGTTTGTAGGCAAAGTTGATGCCACTACAATTTTAGGGTTTAACAGTAGGGATGGGCAGACCAGTCCATCAAGAATCAGAACCTCCCCAGATGTCACAATATCCATCAAACTCAGGTAAAGATGAACTCTGGGTGATGGTGTACCAGGTCTGTCCACAGTGCTTCAATATTTTTTACCTCAAAAAAAAGTAATCCCACAATGAAAAAAAATATATGTTTTTGTTGCATTTTTTTCTTCCTGTCTGATCTGGTGCACTCTTCTGCATGCTGTCCCACACAGATATTCAATTGCGCAAGCTTGAATCAAGAAAGAGTGAGTGCTAGAGTTGTCGGCTACATCGAGCTATGAGGAACAGCATGGACACAGTACACCAAAAGAAGGATGTCTCGAATGTGTTTGGGCTGCTGTTGTGAATGATTGGTCCTGCGCAGTGGTGGCAGCGGTGATCATGGCAATGACAGGTGTCATCTAGTGTGTGAGTGGCAGGGTCGATATCAGCAGATGGGGGGTGGAGGACGGTATTCATTTAGGTGTGGACTGGGGATATCAGCAGACAGAATGAGTAGAGGGAGGGGATACCATATTCATTTATTTCTTGGACCAGGAGAGAGAGAGAGAGAGAGAGAGAAGGGATATTAATTTATTTATTTATGAACTGGGGGCATCAGCAGATGGAAGGCATAGAGGGAAGGAATTTTCATTTAAGTATTTCTAGGGCTGTGAGAGGGAAGGGGCTAGTATTTATTGATGGACAGAGGTATCAGCAGATGGGAGAGGTAGACAGAGGGTATATTCAATTAAGTATTTCTGTGAGTGGGTGGGTATCAGATGCAGATAGGAAGGGAAGGAGTATTTGTATTTTTCTGGGATACAGTTGGTGGGTATTAGCAGATGGGAGGAGGTATTCATTTTATTCTAGGACAGGGTAGGTGTGTATCAGTAGATGGCAGGGGGAGAATAGTGTGCTCATTCTGGGACAAGATGGGCTTCAACAGATGGAAGATGAGGGTAGTGATATTCAGCCTGGAACAGGGTGGCTACCTCATATAGGAAGAGGGGGTGGTGCTACTAATATTGGGACAGGGTGGTAGTGTATACATTCTGGGGCATGGTGGATATAAACAGATGAGAGAAGGGGTAGTGGTATTGATTGGGGCAGGTTGGGTAGCAGCAGATGAAAAAGCAGGGGTTTGCTTGCTGGGGCAGGGTAGTTGGCAGCAGATGAAGGGGACGGGGTGTACATACAGGGGAAGTGTCAGTTTAAGCAAATGGGATGAGAATTCAGGGGTGTGCTGCATATTGGGGAGAGGTTCTCATCAGATGGGATAGACTGGGGATATATGAATAATGTCTGGGCAGAATAGGGGAGAATAGGGGAGTGATATCATGCCCCGACCACACACAGAGGTTAAGGAACAGAAGAGGATAATATGTAAACAGCAGATGATCACACAGAATGGAATGAAAAACAGGCCAACACACTAAGGTAAGACAAAATACTTTCTTTTCTATTTATTAGTGCTTTTGTGATCGTTGTCAAACATTACCATTAAGGACTCTTAAATGGATCCTTGTCCTGATGATAAGGGTCAGAACTTTTTCAGGTCTGCCTATTCATATTTAATGGCCAATCAGGTAGCTACCAGGGGGTAGTGAGAAACAAGTGGAAAGTCAAAGGGAACACTGCAAGCTTTGAACTAATCGAATAAGTCTAGATTGGTAAACCAAGACTGCTTGGTGTTCTCTTGTCTTTATTAGGGATGGGAGAACTCGTTGAAGTTCTGACCCTTATTAAATAAGAACTGGAACATGGTGAAGTCCTGATTTATCCTGATTAGTTCTGATTTATTGACCAATATTTGAAAAAATTTGAAAAAATGCATAAAAGTGGGCAAAGTCACTCACATTTGACATGGAGGCCCAAATGAAATAATTTAATGGATTATTTGCATACAAATTAAAGTAAAACTGCTAAATAAAAAAGCAATCTGTCACTACTAGCCCCTTCATGGCTGGTCTATAATGGTGGCGTATCATGCTCAGGCCCATGCCATGAATGTGCTGGGAGAGACAGAGAGAGAGAGAGAGAGAGACAGACAGATGAAAATATCTACAGTATATCATAGCACCACCAAGCACTGCAGGCACTGCCAGGCAGCTAAGATTTTTTTTATATTAATGGTGCTGTGTGGGCATTATTTTGATGGATGTTCCAGTTAGAGCCAAACAGGCCAAAGAAATGGATGTGAATGATCAAATGAGTAGCACTAAGAGAGCCCACCCACCCTACCTCTGTGAATGACTCAACTGCTTTGCATGCCCCGGTGTACTGTGGTATATGGTACACTACCTGGTCCAAGAGGTAGTAATGTCTTCTAGTACTACAACTACTTCTACTGAATGTGATCAACATGCTGAGGAATGGATGCTGAATCCTTAAAGAAGAAAAATGAAAGACACAGTGATCACCACCCAGCCAGTCACACATTAGATTGGTCAAGTGCAGTGCAGTCATAAAAAAGTTTGCCACTGCCACCTGAAGACCTGATGACAAGCAACACAACACAATGACATCCTTCCTAGTTCCAAATTTGCTTGCCAGCCACTTCCAAGTAATTTAAGTATCACAAATAAAATATAGTAATATGATAATCTTTTTATCATGTGAATGTTACTGTACATCACTGTGTTTATAAACATTTTTCCCCTGTATGTATAACTGTTTTATATAAGTATATGATGTATCTGTTGTGTATCAACTGTTGAACCTTGACCTTATCAGGTCCATCTTGTAAATGAGCCTTGCTCAATGATGTTCGCCTGAATAAATAAAGATTTGATGATGATGATGATGATGATAATCTCAGCCCAGTTACTGTAAGTGAGATGTAACCAGGGCTAGCATACCATGCACACACACAAAGAATAAAGAAATTATATGAATTTTCAATTTAGTTGCATTTTTTTCTGTGAAGTATTTGCAGCCAAATATTGGGGATATGAGAAATACCTCTACAAAACCACAAAACCACACAAGGTATATCAGGAAGTTGGTGGATCTTGGGGATGGGGAAAAGATGGCCAGATGGGTGGAAAACTGGCTGAAGGACAGAACCCAGAGGATGGTGTGGGGGGGGGGAGAGTTATCTGGCACAAGACAGGTAACCAGTGGGGACCCACAGGGGTCAGTGCTGGGTCCGGGTGTTGTTCAATGTCTTCATCAGTGACATTGGAGATGGCATTAAGGGCAAAATGTGCCTATTCATGGATGAGACCAAGCTCTGTGGGAAAGTGGACACAGCTGAAGGGATACAGGACCTACAGGAAGATCTGGAAAAGCTAGGGAGGTTGTCCAGGATCTGGCAGCTTGGCTGCTTCAATGGCAAGAAAAGCAAAACTATGCATATTGGAGCCAAAAATCCTAGGACAGAGTACTACCTGGGTGGAGTCCGAGTATCTGCATCAGAGAAGGAGAAGGACCTGGGAGTGATGATCACTAGTGACCTGAAGCACTCCACACAGTGCATGAAAGCAGCAGCAAAGGCAAACAAGATGCTGGGATGCATATCTAGGGGGATCAGTAGTAGGAGAGAGGAGATTATACTGCCCTTGTACAGGTCACTGGTAAGGCTGCATCTTGAGTATGGAGTTCAGTACTGGTGCCATCATCTCAAAAAGGACATTAACCTGCTGGAGAAGGTCCAGAGGAGGGCTACAAAAATGATAGCGGGTCAGCAGGGTGTGACATATGAGGAGAGATTGAGGGCACTGAACATGTACTCCCTGGAAGAAAGGGGGGGGACATGATTGGGACCTTCAAGTACTTGAAAGGTATAAATAAGGAAGATAAGCAGAGTCTCTTTAAGCTGAGTGGCAACCATAACATATGAAGGGGCACTGTCTTAAGCTGGAGGGTGGGAGGTTTAGGAGGGAGGTCAGGAAGCACTTCTTCACAGAGAGGGTGGTGGACACTTGGAATGCGCTGCCAGAAGAGGTAATCTTGTTGAAGACAGTGGATAGCTTTAAGAGAGGCTGAGACATGAATAGGGGAAGGGTAAGGGTCATGGGTAGGGAGGATGGGAGGAGTGGGGAGAGGGGGCAGGGACTGTAGCTCGAGCAGACTTGATAGACCAAATGGCCTTCTTCTGCTGGCTTCTTTGTATGTTTGCATGTAACTACACAAAGAGTATTCAGTTTCTGAACTTTCAGGCATCTGTTAAGCCATGCATGCACTGTACGAAAATTAAAACAGTACAGTCATGATCACTTTGAGGGCAAAAAAAGTGACAAGTAGTAGTAGTAAGGAGGACTGGAGTAAGGACAAAAAGTGAGAAATAGTTGTCGTGACTCGTAACTGTGACTCGTGACAACAAAAAGTGATAGTAGTAGTAGCAGACAGCAGTACCCTACCTTACAGATCAGATAATGATACCTGGCACCACCAAGTAAGTTTGTGACATGAAATGCAGTTGCTTGCTGTATTTGGACTCTGAACCCACTGATGTTATTCTTTTTTTTCTATTCTGTGCTGCTCATGTGATTATACTGGCCTGGTCTGGCCTGGCCTGGCCTGGCCTGGCCTAGCCTGTCCTAACTGACTTGTTGCAATTAATTAAGGTCCTTTGCTTATCGAGCACCACTCTGGTTCAACTCCCTTTATGATAACATTGCTAACCTGCCCACATTGGGTGCCTTTAAAGCGAGCCTCAAGCAACAGATGGTACTGAACTCCTGCTGTGACTGCATACAGTAATCTTACATCCAGACTTGCATCATCTTCCTCCACTCATCCCACCTCCCCCAACCCTCTCTCGCTCTCCTGTTCTCTCTCGCTCTCCCTCCCCACTTCCCACCATTTTGGCCTCTGGTGCCCACTTACACCTCCTCCTCCTCCTCCTGTATGACAATCGTGGCCCTGTTATCCTGAGCACTTAACTCTTAAGTGTTATGCTTATTAATACTCCCCATGCATGTGATCTGCCTTGTACATTGTTACTCCTCATCACCATGTTAATATATTGTTAGATGTTGCTATTGTTCTACATATCCTGTTAATAATTCCTGTATTAACCTTATCACTCTGTGTAACTGTTCTCATTATTCAATTTGTCTTGTGTATTGTTCAAGACGTGGAACCTATGTAAAGAACTTCTAGCTCAAAAGATGTTGTCCGAGATTTTTATAAAATAAAATAAGAATAAATAAAAATTGCAGCCTCATGTAGTAGACCCAATTCAGTCACAAATTCTTGAAAGAGTTTTGTGCATAGGGCCTGCTCACAGCAGTTGGCACATTCATAAGGTAGAAAAACTGGGCAGATTGGATGGGCCTTGCAGTCCTTAACTGCTGTCAACGTCTATGTTTCTGTGTTTCAGGTACTGTACATTTTATTCAGGTACCATATTTGAAATTAAAGTGAGAAATGTTGACTTTGAGAAACTTGAGGTGCTCAGCATTTTCTGGTGTCAAACAGGATTGTGTGTCAGTAAAGACATTACCAACTGAACTGAACAATCGTTCTGAAATAGACACTAGTTGGAGGGCAATTCATGCAATTTATTGCAATGTTTACTAAAGCAGGCTACATATTTTGCTTGGATTTCCAGTATTTCAAAGCATCAACATTACAGCTGATTTTGGGCTCTGCTAGGTACATTTCAACAATGGTCTATGCTGAGGCTGTGTTACAAGAGGCAGATGAAGATGTTACAATAACATCTTCTAAGTGACTCCGGAGACATGAAACTGAACCAAGTGAATGTACGACAGTGCTATCATGCTTGTTTGGTGTCGAAGAAGAAGATTTGACTGCAGTGGCTGAGGAGGAAGGGGGAGAAAATTCCGCAACAGTAGAGGATGGGCCACCTGATGCTGTGCTGCTGTGTCGTGAAGAAAATTCTGAATGTGGTGCTGCTGTTGCACTCTGTTCCATGACAGCATGCACCTCGTCAATAATTTCTTGTTTGTTTCTCTCAAAACAAGTGTCATCATCATTACTCAATAGTTGCTTCAATTTGTATCGTGGGTTAAAGATTATTGCTTTAATGTAGTAATCAGAATAAAGCATTTTACATTTTTTGTCATCTTCTTCATCCTTTTTTTATATATAGGTATTTATCACCTTGTTCTCCCCTCAGCTGCCCCATTCTAACTGACTCCTCGCAGCCCCTTCACCCCAGTCTCGCCGGGACTTACCTAAAGCTCTCCCGGTCATCGGGTGTGAAGCCTACGAGGGGTCGGTCATCATCCTGCAGCTGGGAGGTGTTTTTTCTCCATTTTTTTCCCCCTTCCCCATTGCTGGGGCGCACAGCAGGATGTGCACACGTGGAGGTGTGTGCATGCCTGCAGAAGGCCAGCAGCACCCTCCCTTCCATGGTACCCACAGTACAGCACTTCCACCAGGCCTCCACCTGGGGGCAGTCATTCGGCGAGAGCTCTAGTCCTTCCTCCCTCCCCAGGAGAGGAGAGCTGTCCTCCAGATGCTCGATTTTCTCCCTCCCCTGCCAACCCTCAGAGGCCTGTGCTCATTCCCGAACACGGGTCACCGGCGTGGTGTGAGGTGTGGTGTCTAGTGCCTCAATCCTCAGCACCACCAGGCCGGATCTTCTTCAACTTTTTTGATCATATGTCTCATTAGATCTTGTTGTATTCTGGAGGGCAACCTGCATGTGTCAGCACCACTGGCAGCCTGTGTGATCATGGAGCTATCTTACTTCTCTAATTTTTTCCTGATCAGATTCAGTCTGAATTGTAACATTTTTATTAGGGATATCACCTGGCTCAGAGTTGTTGTGTTTGCACTAACCTCCCTGGTGATTTCTTCAAATGGTTGGAGCAGTACAATGAGAAACTCCAGCATGACCAACTGTGGTGGAGCGATACAGATGTCTGCATCACCAATTTTATTTCCTAAGGTACACTGCCTGACAGCTTTCTTTTGTTCTAGCAGCCTTTGTAACATATAAAAGGTCAAATTCCATCGAGTAGAAATGTCTTGGATTAGTCTGTGCAAAGGTAAACCGTGGTCCTGCTAAGTAGCGGATATGAACAAAGCCCACCTCCTCCAAGGCCTTCCTTATGTTGGACCCATTATCTGCAACTATAAAGCCAACTGACAGTCCCTGTGAAATGAGCCATTGCTGTATTGGTTTTTGGAGCTCTTCATTGATGTTGTATGAGGTATGTTCAGATGAAAAATAAAACATTCTTAGAACAGCAAACTGTGATGCTTCACTGTTCCCACTCCCACATGAATTATTGAAACATTCCCAATGGGCCATGACAGACATGAAGGGTTCAGGCTGACAGCTTGTCCAGATATCTGTTATGAGATGCACCACACTCCCAACAGCACTGCACAAGACGCATCTTAGTTTTTTACATACAACATCGTAAAGATCAGGAATCCCTGTTGCTAAGAAGTATTTTTGTGATGGTATACTATATCAAGGTTCGAGGAACTCAAGCGGCCACCTGAATCCTATATGTTCAACCATGTTATATGGTAGCAAATCAACAGCTATAATTTCAGAAATTGTTTTGGTTGTAACAGTAACAGGGTGAGTCGAGGCACATTCTGCCCTACACTCATATGTTTCTGAGATGTTAAGTTGTCTCCTTGAAGAAAGAGGATTTTTGAACACATGGTCGCTTTCAGTAACAGTCGGAGAAGTCCTTCAATTGGCAGCAAGTGGTGGTTGAGGTGTAGTGCTGCTGGGACTGCCACTGCTTTCATCTATGGACATTACCCCTGAGTGTAGTGAGCTATCACTATCACTTTCTCTTCGAGACTCACAACTGACCTTCTCACTAATGTTATGACATTTGTCTAGGTGCCTTTTCAATGCTGAAGTTCCCAATGCTCCTTTCTTTTTACCCCTGCTGATTCACTGTTTACAAATTGCGCATATTGCTATCAATTCATTGGAAGCACTAATGAAGAAGTATGTCCAAACAAAAGATTACATTTTTTTAGTTTTTCTCACAGGAAAGCATGACACCTCTATCATCTTTTCAGGGTCTCCCTCACCCTGTAGATTTGTCCTGGGCCTGTTCCTGTTCTGGTTTATTCCCACTGCCCCCTTCCTCCACAACCGAAACATTTCTGCCTGTTCCTTCCTCATCTGCAATTTCCACCCCCTCCAGTAAACCTTCTGCTGCTTGAGCATTCTCTTCCACTCCTTTATTATCATTAGTATTACCCCCGTCGGGTTCAGCCTCAGAAGAATCAGATGAGGGACTGGCAGTAGCATAGTATGCAATTGTTCCATACCGTTGGGTGCCTCTGCTGGTGGTGCCCACCATGTCTTTAGTTTTTTTAACTACATAACTTTTTGTTTTGCTTGGAACTGATGATGATGCTCCGAGACGTTCACCTTTTTTTGGATTCAGGCATTCGCATGGAAGACGAAACCTTATTAGATGTGAAGAAATCCCTTTTTGGGGTTTGATTTTGTTTTCCCTTTTCAGGCTGATTCCTGTCTTTTGCAGTGCCACTGCCTACCTGAGAACTAGAAAGTGCCTCATCAACACTTTCATCCATTTTGGAACAAAAGATCTCTCTAACGTGAAACGTGATGTTCTTCTGATGACTCCCACCCACACAGACAAGGGACACATTTACTGTCATGACTCGCGTCTGTACACAGCACACTGACAGCGCAGCAGTCCACCACCACTTCCTTCCAAGATTGCCAAACTGGCTTCTATAATATTTACTGTTAAGCGAAAGTGACCAAATTCAGCAACTGTTAAGTGTGTCTCAGAATTTGAATTGGAGATGCAGACACATTTGGTGTATTAGCCGCATGCAGCACACTCCCACACTAGGGGTTGGTTAATGCTTATACGTAATATAAGTTTATAACATGATATACTATGAAACTAATGATAATAAGGAATAATGGGGAATGAGTGATGATGATGATGATACTTATGTATAGTGCTTGTGCTTTACTTGTGTTGTACTGTAAACACTCAGCCTGCTACAACTCACAGTCAGATTATCCCATGGGACACCCACAGCCAACAGCACACGGCAGACACATTAACTTGTATGTTGTTTAAACAGTATTTTTGTTTAATACATGATATCATGATTGAACGTAGGTGATGATGATCATTATTCATGATTGGATTGTACACACAGCAGCACTGAAGCTAGGAAAATATTTGGGTTTTCTGGGACTGTCACATTTATTGTGGGCCACCCTGCAGACTCTTTCCCTCTCCCCTCTTTATGTCACAAAGATTTATTTTGCCACCCTACTGCCCTTGCTCTGAACACACAGCCACACTGAAGCCTGAAAAAAAATTAATTGGGATTTCTGTGATGTCGCTTTTATTGTGGGCCACCCTGCAGTCTCTTTCCCTCTCCCCTCTTTACATCACAAATATTTATTTTGCCACTCTACTGCCAAGAAAAAAAACTTTCATTTGGGATTTTCTGTAACTGTGATCTCATGCCCCAGTACTCTGGATCTGGAATGGCAACAAGTCAGATTTTGCCAGCCTGCCCTATTTGTACACACAACTACACTGTCTGAGGCCAAGAAAAAAAAACTTTCATTTGGGATTTTCTGTAATTGTAATCTCTGGGCCACCACAACCAGTACTCTCTCATCTCTGGTTCTGGAATAGCACAAGTCAGATTTTACCAGCGGCCAGCCTGCCCTTTTTGTATACACAGCAACTACTGTCTGAGGCCGAGAAAAAGTTTCATTTGGGATTTTCTATAACTATAATCATTCATGGCCCCCCCCATACTCCCGACGCTCACTCCCATCATCAACCAACTGACTTCACCCACCCCACATCCTCTACGATCAGAAATCTCTCCCCCTCCCTCCCCTAACTTTAGCGCTTTTGATTTTTTGTTTTGGCACTTTGCCTTCTAGTTTCTCTCCAGTCTCTCTCTTCTGCTGCAATCCTCCTCCTTCTGGGCTGTGTGGCACACTCACCAGCCTTATATACTGGTGAGTGTGTCATGTGATCTTCTGTTGCCTGATTGGATGCCACCGACTGCCTCTACATCCTGACAGCATCCCCCAGGCATCAGGAAAAAAGATGCGGACACGACATCACCACGAACCCAGAACAAGACTTCTACCACGAAGTCCATATTTATTCAGATCCATGGATTGTGGGTTTGATCTGGGGGTCCAGATTCCTACAGAACAGTCCGCCCACCTCTAGTCTTTATCTGTCTTCATCTAGCTATGTATCTGTCATATATAGGTCCTGAAAAAGTGATCCCAGCTATTGTACCTAAGGATTATTATTGTTGGCAACACCGTCCCCTAGGCAATGCAAGGTACAAGCCACAAAATGTGAGGTTGTGTTCATGTTTTTCTGTGAGTGTTTGTCACTCTGGAGACAGACAGACATACAGACAGACAGATTCTGTAGAGATAGGTATATAGATAGATAGACAGATAGATAGATCGATACTGTAGATAAAGTTAGATAGAGAGATGATAGACAGACACAGAAAGATAGACAGTCAGAATCTCTGTGTTCTGTGTATATCTGTTTGTGTTGACTTGTACCTGGGTCTTGTGCTGGCTCTGCAAGAATGATTACTCAAGCCAGCTCTCATTTTAAGATTTGTCCCTTATTTGTTCACCAGAGGGTTGAAAGTATTCTACTGTGGAGGACTGGAGAGTGTGTGCTAATGGTCAAAGCTGTACTGAAGCTGAGGCTGTATTGAGACCTGCCACAATCACTTTCATCAGAGGGACCCTGACTAGTTGAGACTGGGAAAAATGTGCAAGCAATTTTCAGTTTTGACTACTCCTGCTCTCAAGGTCATGAAAATGAAATGACCATTGCTCTCTGTACACAGTGGCTTTCTAGAAACTGATGTCGGGGACAGTAACATGGAAATTAACCTTACAGTCCGCTCAAATTGGCCTAATGATGGGAAGCTCCACTTGCCACTTGGGTGCCCAGATGCCCACCATGAACCCCAGATCCCCCAGATGAGCTGGAAGGAGACACAGAGCAGTCCATTTAGACATGCAATGCCTCCGTGGAGAATAGGAGTATCTGTCACTGTATGACTTCCAATGGAGACCCAGGAGAGTAGAAGCCATGTGCAGGAAAGCATGTGTGTAACTATGGTGAGTGCGCTTCCTCCACTGATATTTGGGAATTGCATGTCAAGAAGCTGCCCCTCCCCCCTCCCCCCCCCACACACAATTTTGTTCTTTGGCTTCTTGGATATCTTTCATCCAGAAAAAGCTTGCGACAGTGGTGTATAATACTAAGGTGGACATTGCCAGAACAGGACAGCAGCCATAGACTATGAAAAGAGGTAGAAGGATGTAATTTAGCAGACAGCCAGCATGGAGTAGCCACTGACAGTGAGGGCAGGACTGGTGTATAAAATTGGGATAAAAGGCTAAAACCAAGTGTAACCCTGGGCCCGAGTAGCAAAGGGCTACTTACCCTTGCCTGGGCATATGCAAACCAAATTGAGGGGCATAGGTTCCTATTTCGAGCTAATAACTGGTTCTTTCCCAATAGATAGTATTATTGCGCAGTACCTCCACCCAGAGTATACTTTTCAGTGGGTCTGATAAAACCTGATACAACCCCCTTCGATGCTGTACCCACCCACAATACTATTGTGTCAGCCCACACATGGATAAACAGTTTACACAACCCCCCCAAGCACATAATTCTGAATGATTGACTCACTCTAATAATATGCTCACACACCAGATTTTAAAAAAATGGTTAACCAACAGTTTATTTAGAACGGTGTGAGGTCTAGGAACAGGTGAATGGAAATAGAGGTTATGCAACAGTTCTTGATTTGCATTTTGTAAATCAGCAATAGGCTTGGCATTAGAAAATCTGTAGTAAAAAATAATCATTTTGCATTTCAAATTCAGACACTTATATTTCTCGCCACCCACCAACCTTCTGATGGATTCAGGTATAGTTTTCTATCTAACTAGCTGCTTAGATGCTAACATCACATTGCCCCGACTGGTACCAGTCTCCAGTTTATAACAGAATCCAGCAATTGTATACCTGGGTACCCAGTACTAAATTATTGCTGCAGGCCTGGTATGTTGCAGCTGGTTGGCTGGCATTAGGGCCCTTAAAAAAATTAGATTAGCTTTATTCCTCCTATAGCTTGCATAATAAACCTTAACTCTGCAAATAATTAGGTAACTCCCTCACTTTGATAGCTTGGACTTGAGATTATGATCTTGGCAAAGTGCAAACTTTATTTACAGTCCCTTTCAGATGCAGAGCTTACTCTGCATACTCATGGTTCTGTAGTCATCACAAGGGGCAGAAACTTTCTTTCAGGCAAATATCAGGTAGACATAATTCAAGAGAAGAGCTTGTAGCCTAGATGCAGGCAGGAGCTTATGTTGACACCTCTTTAAACAGGCTCTTGCAGCTTGCATTCTGGGACTGTCTCAGCTTCATAGCAGATGCCCCTCTTCTTGGGCTTGAAGTCACATTTTCTGGAACAGACCAACACTGGGACCAAGGCCAGTATGCCTCAAATGGGCCAGTATGCCTCAGACCCCCACATCTAGGCTATGCCCCTCTGGTGAAAACACACATGGCAGTGCCTTGGCTGGCACACTACCAGGCTGACTCCCAGGCTGATCCAGAAGGACAGTATCTTGTCAGATTCTGGCATTTAGATGCTTTAAGCCATCACAGCAATTCAACCACACAGCCAGTGTGGCAGATGTGGTCCTTTTACAAGACAGGTCACAGTCTAACAAAACAGGGATGCATTCCCAGTGACTTTAGGGAAGTCTCAAACTCTTCCACAGAGAAGGCAACTAGAGCTTAAGGCATGGTTCCCAACCAAATTAGGCATTTCCCATGTTAGCAAGTCCTTTTTACAGTAGCTTCTCACAAGCGCAAAGTCGGGCTTCTCACAGCCAGATCATTACATCACTGTCCCTTTTGGCCAGCTGGGAGTTGTCAGCTGCAATTAGAACATTCACAGTCCTCACAAGCAATTTTAGGCAAAGTTACGACCTCAGGATACTTTCCTTTCATTCCTGTAGGCACACCAAACAGTCACATCAACCATTTTCATTACATCACCATCCGTGGTCATTTACACAATTATCTCTAGGCACTGGATGCACACAGGGCAGACAGACATTGAGCACCTTTGGGATTCTTGGCCCCAAGGAGGTATCCAAGTCACTTGTACATCAAGTAGAAGTTTACTCACTCAGAATCAGCATGCAGCTTTCTGTTAACTGAAGTTACAGGATTCATCAGCAGTC
Organism: Neoceratodus forsteri; assembly: GCA_016271365.2. Lineage (NCBI taxonomy): Eukaryota > Metazoa > Chordata > Ceratodontiformes > Ceratodontidae > Neoceratodus > Neoceratodus forsteri. The sequence goes on from CM057454.1 coordinate 738,429,062, forward strand.
TCACTGCTGAGGTAAAGATGTTCTTGCAGCTCTCTCACAACTGCAGGCAAGACTCTTTGCAGCCCTCTCACAGCTGAAATTAAATCAGAATTCTTCCCCACATTTTCTTTAAATGTGGAAAGACAAATGCCAGCCCTGGGGGACATGTATCTGGCAACACCCTGGCCATCCACTTCAATGCCTTGCAGCCACTTTTCTTAGTGAGGAGCCAGTTCCTGCTGAACTGACTCCAGACTGAAAAGTCTCTGGGGTTTTGGGAACTCCTGGAAGCTCCTGATTGGCTGGTTCAATTGTCTCTCTCAAAAATGAATATTCATTAGGCTTCTTCAATGCCTGATAGGGTCCTCATTTAGGCATCAGCATTTGTCCCTGCTTTTTCCCCCACAAGTCTCTGGCATAGCCCCATAAGCCTCTGACATACATCCTGACTCTCCAAATGGCTGCTGAAAGGTTAAAGGCTGCAAACATGGCTGCTATTTAATATATAGTCCCCAAGCAGTCTATACACATTCTAACAATAAAGTTCTGGTCCAGCCAGTTTAAATATTGTTATTTAAGCAAAACCCACAGTTGAAAAGCACTTTATGTACCCTGTTGAATGCTGCAGTGTTTAAACATTATAGTGCAGTCCTTTTCCTGTCACTAGCACCAAAATTTAATGTCCCCAGGTGTTAGATAGGCTCACACATCAATATTTAAATATAGTTCACTAATATTCAGGAGGCTGGGCCCAAAACACAATGTGATTGGTGCTCTTCATCAAAGTGCCTTCTCATGTGCCTTGTTAAGGTCACCCACCCCCATCCTGCTCTAAACAGGGACTGGGACTGCCAAAACCCCGCTTGTTTTACCGCTACAGCAATAAGAAAACTTGGAGGTACTTCTGCACATGCGTGAGCCATTCGCTCACTGTGACATGTAGGAAGAGAAGGCAGTGGATCCACAATTGCTCCTCAAGCCCATGATGGGCAAAAATAAACACATGTTGGGTGGAGGTCCAGGGGCACATCAGGACTTGGACCAATGGTGGTGCACCACAGGGGAAGATCAGAGGAACACCACAGGGCATCGGGAGACAAACAGGAGACTAGAGGGCAAATAAGGTATGCCCAACAGGGGGGTTACACTCTCCCCTGAATAAGAAAACTTGGCATCTGTGCCAAGTCTAATGACATGTCTGGCACCCAATAAATGTAACTCAAACACTTTCAAACATTTAAACAGTTCTAAGCTAGAAATATGGCTCCTTAACTAGTAATGGTTACTAACATGTCCTAGACTAGACAAGTACATTCTCTCTACTCAGCAATAAACAAATGCAAAACAAACTGTGAGCATTTTCAGATGTTACATTGTTTTCCCCAGGACCCTTAGCAGTAATAGATTTTAAACTGGCATAAACATCTGGTGCATTTCCACTTTCGGCCACTAGGGGGCATACCCCTAAAATATTTCATTGACCAGCAATGAAGAACAACCCTACACATAAATGGTGCCAAGATACGTTTCCATTACTCTGTACAGATGTTAGACATTTTAAGGGTCACCATGCTTAGTGAGCCAGGGGATCCATGCTGGATGTGACATGGCTCACAGGAGATCCCAGTGGTGCCTCCATTTGTGTAACCCTGGTGCTGGGTGTCAAAGGGCTACGTACCCCTGCCTGGGTGGCCTCAAACCAGGTTGAAGTGCCTGGGTTCCTATTTCGATCTAATAACTGGTTTGTTCCCAATAGATAACATTACTGCACAGTGCCTCCACCCAGAGTATACTTTTTAGTCAGTCTGATAAAACCTGGCACAACCCTCTGGGATGCTGTACCCACCCACGATACTATAGTGACACCCCACACAAGGATAAACAGTTTGTACAACCCCCAAACACATATCTCTGAATTATTGACTCACTCTAATAATGTATTTATTTATTTTTTATTTATTTATTTATTTAAAACTTTAACCAGGAAGGCATGCTGAGCAGACTACCACTCAATTCAAGATGCGCCCGGAGGGCAGTAGGGGAGAATACATATATAGTATATTGTACAATGAGCAAGCATATAAAACATACTGAGACATTAAGGTAACAAATTGATAGATTGTGCGATTCACAACTTATGGTCAATGATACAGTACATCACTATGAGTAACCACAAATGGAAAGCTAAGCCCTTGATCTAGCATGAACTTCAACTGCATGTGCAGGTGGAGGAGAAGTGGTCTTTGAGGAGGGAATTGAGGTGCTGTGAGGGGGGAGCATGCAGAATTCCCACAGGCAGGGAGTTCCATAGTTTCAGCATGCGAGCTCTAAAGGCTGATTGGCCTGCTGAGGTGGCCATGTGTGGGACATGCAGTAGCCCGGAGTTGAAATTTCTGACTGAGTATGCAGGAGGGGTTTGGGCTGTTAGGGCTGATGCGAGGTGAGGGGGAAAGTACTGAGCCCAGAAATAGGCCATGAGCCTAGCACAGTGGGACTGACGCTGATCCTGGAGTGAGGGGAGGTCCAGGGACCAGTAGAGGCTGCAGTGATGGGTGGTGGGAGGACAGTCCAGGGCAAAGCAACAGAAGGAGTGGAAGAGTGGATCAAGTCTGGCTAGGGTGGACTTAGGGGCAGCACTGTAGACTATGTCCCCATAGTCAAAAATAAGAAGGATAATTTTCTGTACAATTGTCTTGCGAGCTGGCAGAGGGATGCAGCCATGGTTATGGTTTAAGGTGCCCAACCTGGGGTGCAGTTCTTTATGGATGACATCGATATGTACAGAAAAGTCAAGATTCTGGTCAAGCCAGACCCCGAGATATCTAAATGAGGTATAAGCCTCCACGGAAGTCCCATCTAAGGTGTGGAAGGTGGGGATGGAGGGGAGTTGGAAAAGTCTCTGCCTTGTGCCAAAGGTTAAGGAGACAGTTTTCTTGGTGTTGAGAAAAAGTTGATTTGAGCAAAACCAAAGCTGAACATCATTGAAGTCCTGCTGGAGTCTGGATGCCACTTCCAAGGGAGAAGAGCCTGATGTATACAATACCGTATCATCTGCATACACGTGAATGGATGTGTGTGGACAGGCTGAGGGCAGGTTGTTAAGGAAGAGGGAGAACAGGATCGGGCCAAGGACTGAGCCTTGGGGCACTCCGGTGGTGACAGGGTGGGGGTCAGAGGTGAAAGTGCCAATTCTGACTAATTAGAACCTGCCTGCCAGGTAGGAGTGGAACCAGCTGGTGGCAGCACTGTAGAGCCTGGTGTGAAAGAGCTTGGACAGGAGAAGGGCATGACAGACAGTGTTGAATGCCTTTGCTAGGTTGACAATAATGGCACAGGTGATGTGACCTTTGTCCATGCCAGTAAGAATGGAATCGGTGAGTCTTAGGAGGGAAGTAATGGTGAAGGTGTGATTTCCCAAATCCAGACTGGTAAGGTGTGAAGAAAGAGGAGGAGTTGAGGAAGGAGGAGAGTTGTGAGAGGACTAGGTGCTCCTGGATTTTGACTTATATGGGGAGGAGGGAGATGGGGTGGTAGTTGCCAGGGGAGGAGGGGTCACCACCTTTAGGGAGGGGGATGACTGTAGCATGCTTCCAGTCTGAAGGGATAGAGGTGAGAGAGAAAGAGAGGTTGAAGTGTGATGCCAGGGAGATGGCGATGGCAGGGGTTGATAGGCAGAGCATTTTGGCGACCAATCCCAAAAGGTATTTACCCTTAGAGGGATTGAGGGCAAGCAGGGTGTTGAGTACTTTGGACGGGGTAACCAGGCAAAAGGAGAAGGCTGGGTGAGGGGTTTGGGTAGGTAGGGATGCGATCACGGGAGGGTGCGGGGCAGGCGGGAGAGTGGATAAAAGAGAGGCCAAACAGTTAGTGAAAAAGATGTTGAAAACAGAGGCCACTGCATAGTGTTCTGAAACACTGGAGCCGCCTACATCTAGGATAAGGGTGGGGGGCTTGACAGGAGGGAAGAAGAGTGATTTAATCACCTTCCAAAACTTAGCCGGTCAATTTATGTTATTGTGGAAGGAGGCTTTGAAGTAGTTGGCTTTAGCCTGTTGGATAAGTCTTGTACAGGCATTTCGAAGTGTGTGGTATGGTTGGTGCTCTGTGGGGGTGCCAGATACCTTTTAAGCTTTACACGCTTGGTCCTTGGCTTGGAGGTGGGCTATGAGGTCTGCTGAGATCCAGGGCAGATGAGCACACCTTACTTGAGCCCTTCTGAGTGGGACATAGTAGTCCTAGATGGCAAGGAATCTGGACTTGAAGTAATCCAAGGCCGAATCTGTAGAGGTGGCCCTGGGGATGAATGGCCAGTCTGTGTTTGCCAGGTCATTTAGGAGTGCATCAAGGTCCAGGGATTTGTAGGACCTGGTGAGGAGAGACCTAGGTGGAGGTGCCTTGGTTCTAAATATTTTCCTTACCAAGTAAATCATGTAGTGATCACTTAGAGAGTCCGATAGGAGGCCAGAGGCAAGTATCCAATGAGGGTGAGAGGTAAGGGCCCAGTCCAAGAGGGAGTAGTTCTGGGTTTTGAGGTTCAGATGCATGGGTTCAGCGATCTGTTGAGACAGGTTTAGTGCTGCCACTTGGCTACGGAGCTTGGTGCTAGCACCAGAGAGCCAGTTCAAATTGAAGTCCCCAAGAATATGGAGCTCACCCCCTGATGCAAGGGATTTTAGGATACCCAGATGCTCACACACCAGATTTATAAAAAATGGTTAACCAACAATTTATTTACAATGGAGTGAGGGTTAGGAACAGGTGAATGGAAATAGAGGTTAAGCAACAGTTCTTGATTGGCATTTTGTAAATCAGCAATAGGCTTGGCATTAGAAAATCTGTAGTAAAGAATAATCATTTTGCATTTTAAATTCAGATGTTTATATTTCTGGCCACCCACCAACCTTCTGATGGATTCAGGTATAGTTTTCTATCTATCTAGCTGCTTAGATGCTAACATCACATTGCTCAAACTGGTACCAGTCCTCATTCTATAACAGAACCCTGCAATAGTATACCTGGGTACCCAGTACTAAATTATTGTTGTAGGCCTGATATGTTGCAGCTGGTTGGCCAGCGTTGGGGCCCATAAAGAAAATCAGATTAGCTTTATTCCTCCTTTAGCTTGCATAATAAACCTTAACTCTGTGAATAATTAGGTAACTCCTTCACTTTGATACCTTGGCCTTTAGATGCTGATCTTGGCAAAGTGCAGACTTTAACTATTTACAGTCCTTTCAGATGGCAGAGCTGACTGCATACTCATGGTTCTGTAGTCATCACGAGGGGCAGAAAAGATATTTCAAGCAAATAACAAGTAGATGTAATTCAGGAGAAGAGCGTGTAGCCAAGATGCAGGCAGGAGCTTGTGCTGACCCCTCTTTAAACAGGATCTTGCAACTTGCATTCTGGGACCCTTCTCAACTTCATAGTGGGAAGCCCCTCTTCTTGGGCTTGAAGTCACATTTTCTGGAACAGACCAACACTTGGACCAGGGCCAGTACACCTCAGACCCCCTCATCTAGGCCTTGCCCCTCTGGAGGAGACGCATATAGCAGTGCCTTGGCTGGCACACTATCAGACTGACTCCCAGGCTGATCCAAAAGGATTCTTTTGTCACATTCTGGTATTTTGTGGCTTCAAGCCATCACAGCAATTCAACCACACAGCCGGTGTGGCAGATGTGGTCCATTTACAAGACAGGTCACAAGGTCACAGTCTCACAAAATGGGTGAATTCCCAGCGAATTTAGGGAGGACCCAAACTTTTTTCACAGAGCAGACAACTAGAGCTTAAGGCATGGCTCCCAACCAAATCAAGCATTTCCTATGTTAGCAAGTCCGTTTTACAATAGCTTCTCACAAGCAAAAATGTGGGCTTTTTACTGCTGGATCACAACATCACAGTTCCTTTTGGCCAGCTGACAGTTGGCAGCTCCAGTTAGAACATTCACAGTCCTCACAGGCAATTTTAGGCAAATCTGTCTTCAGGATGCTTTCCTTTCATTCCTGCAGGCACACTGAATAGTCACATCAACCATTTTCATTACAGGACCATTCCGGGTCATTTACACAATTGTCCACCCCTCTTTGGGCACTGGAAGGATGTGCACAGGGTGCAGACAGCATTGAGCACCTCTTGACTTATTGGCCCCAAGAAGGTCTCTGAGTTACTTGCACATCAAGTAGAAGCTTACTCACTCAAACTAAGCATGCAACTTTCTTTTAACTGAAGTCACAGGATTCATCAGCACTCTCACTGCTGAGGTAGAGACATTCTTGCAGCTCTCTTACAACTGCAGGAAAGACTCTTTGTAGCCCTCTCACAGCTGAAGTTAAATCAGTATTCTTCCCCACATTTTCTTTAAATGTGGAATGACAAATGCCAACCCTAGGGGACACATATCTGGCAACTCCCAGGCCAGCCACTTCAATGTCTTGCAGCCACATTTCTTAGCAAGAAGCTAGAGCCCCTTGCCTGTGGAGTGGCTCCTGCTGAACTGACTCCAGACAGAAAAGTCTCTGGGGGTTTGGGAGCTCCTGGCAGCTCCTGATTGACTGATTCAATTGTCTCTCTCAAAAATGAATATTCATCAGGCTTTCTCGAAGCCAGAGAGGTTCCTCATTTAGGTGCCAACATTTGTCCCTGCTGTTTCCCCCACAAGTCTATGGCATAGTCCCATAAGTCTCTGGCACACATCCCGACTCTCCGACCGACTGCTGAAAGGTTAAAGGCTGCAAACATGACAACTGTTTAATACAGTCCCCAAGCAGTCCATACATGTTCCAACAATAAAGTTCTGGTGCAGCCAGTTTAAATATTTTTATTCAAGCAAAACCCTACAGTTCAAAACCACGTTCTGTGCCCTGTTGAATACTGCCATGTTTAAACATTATAGTGCAGTCTTTTGCCTGGCTCTAGCACAGAACTTTAATGTCCCCAGGCGCTAGACAGGCTCACACATCAATATTTAAATATGCCTTATTAATATAAATGAGGATGGGCCCAAAACACAGCATGATTGATGCTCTTCATAAAAAATGCTAGCCACCTTCTCATGCACCTAGTTTAGGTCACTGATCCCCACCTTGCTCTAAACAGGAACCTGGACCTCCAAAAACCTGCTCATTTTACCGCAGTGGTGGTAAGAAAACATGGAGGTGCTTCTACGTATGTACAAGCCATCCATCCGCCGTGATGTGTAGGGAGAGTAGGCAGCAATTCTGCAATTGCTCCTCAAGCCCATTATGGGCAATAATAAATGCAGGGGTTGTATGGAGGGCCAGGGGCACATTGGGACTCGGGTCAATGGCAGTGCAACACAGGGGAAGATTGGGGAGACACCACAGGGCATCTGGAGGCAAATGGCAGACTAGAGGGCAAATAAGGTAAACCCCATGGGGAGGATTACACGAGCATTCAAAAAAGAAATGGGATCCCATTCTTAGTCACAAGATATGGTTACAAAAGTGCCTGCAACACACAGATGACTCTTTTCTTCTGCCCTCCACAGCTATTCTCAAAGGGGATCACTGCCTTTATGCAGAAACATGGAGTTTGTCACCAGAAAAGGACTACTTGGCCCACCCAGTCTGCCCAGATGGTCCCTGCTTAGACTGTCTCTGCAGACCTTAATTGGTCTGCACTGACCCCCCCCTCCTCCCTACCTATTTACTAATACTTACCTATATCCATCCTATGAATGCTTGAAGCCCCCTACTGTTTTTGCCTCCACCACTTCACTGGCAGTTTGTCCCAGGTGTATATCCTTCTTTCAATGAAGTTGTGCTTCATCACATCCCCTTTAAATTCCCCTCCCCATAGGCTAGACGTGTATGATATGAAATAACAAACGATCCAAGGTTATTCTCTTTGCCCTAAATGGTCAGGTAGCCAAGGACAGGTTGCTGAAATGTGAAGCTGTCTTCAATACATGGTAAGTTAAAGTTTCAATTTATATGCATGTTCTACAATAATCAGCTCATTAGGTAATTGCCAATGGAGCCTCTGTATTGTTTTTTCCTCCTGTGTAACAAAGTTGTCATATATTATGTATGTGTATGTGTTAGCTGATATTTCATAAATACTCAATAAAAAGATTAACGGCAAAAAAAGAACCCTTCCCCAGTTTGATTGCATGGTGTCTGGTCCTGGTGCTGTTTATCATTTGAAAGAGACTCATCTACTGCACCCTGATCACCCCCCCCCCCATTGTACTTAAAGGTTTCTGTCATGTTCCCTCTTGCTCTATTCTCTTCCAATGTGTACATGCTGAGATCCCTCAGAACATGCTGAGATCCCTCAGTCTCTTATTGTAGGACCTGCTTACACAGGTTCTAATTGAATGTGTATATGCAGAGAAGGTGGTGAGGGTAGCCATGCAAATGGTATGCAGTGCAAGTCACAAAGTATAGTGACTCCCACAATCACAGTTGCAAATTTAGCAATGCCTCCAGCCAGTAGAACTATTATGAAGAGGCAGTAGAGGTGTTGCTAATGTGTGATGGGAACCTAAAGAGCTGGTGGAGAACAATGATTAACAATGGACCACGTTGGCAGGAGGTGCAAGCAGTGAAACTAGGCTTGGGAGGGAGTACCACTGGACACAAGTGAGTGTTAATGGGACAGGGAGACAGAGGAGGGCCAGTGAATAGCTGTTTCTCCCTTGCCTTCCTCTTCTCACTTACTGTATGTATCTAAAGAAAGTCATCCCCTTTAGCTACCCCCATAGCTATCCTTTTCTCTGTCTGCACCTTTACTCCACTCACTTCTATTCCTGCTTCCATCTGTTTTACTCGGTACACCTCCCTGTCTTCCCCTTCTGTATTTTCTTATGCTGTACCTCCTGAATACCACCCTTTTTCCATTACCACATTGGCCACTTCCACAGAGAACCATAATGGTCTCTTTTTCTTTCTGCTTTAACTCATTTTCTTCATGCAGAGGCAGGTTGCCTTAATTATGCCCTCCCTTATTTTTCCCACTGTACCTCTAATCCTCCTTGAAATCCCCCTGTGACAGGGAGATCCTACCACTCTTGAGGACCGACCTTTTCTTAAATCTGTTGCAACAGTTCTTCTATTTCTTAGCCTAATCTATCCTTTACAATTTCAAATCTATAAGGTTGGCCACCTATTGGTGCCCCCTCCCTTTTCTTGACTATGCTATAGTGTCCTCTTTAATTTTCCTTTTCCCTCTCAGGTCTTGTGTTGACCTCCAAGCTGATGTAAAACAACAGGCTGTGTTCCTTGTTGTTGGATTTAGTATGCAATAGCACTATGTCATAAAACACCTTGTTGTACTGTATATGCCTTATGTGTATGAAACCTGTAAATATAGAAAGTACCACAACACTAGGTGTTTTTGATAAACATAAAAAGATACAAGGGGACTGTATTATAAAAATTAAGTTACTAGGGTAGAGATATCAAAAAAAAAAATGTTGTTATTTAAAATGCGTCAATTACATATTGTTTGAGAGGCCCTTTGGCACTATGCATTCCTGCTTTAACTGAACCAGCCTAAAATTCCATGGTGATTTGCATACACGTCCCATGATGCTTTGCATTATGGGGTATGTGTGATATTGTGTTTCTTTGAAACTTGGCTTTATTGCCAATGCCCTCTGGGGTAACCCTTGCTTCGGTGCATTTGCACTGAGGTTCTTTGTCTTGATCTTGTTCTTTTTTTTTCCTTTTTTGAGCTCCACATCACCCAAACACACAAGACCTACACAGGGAATTAATTAATTTTCACTAAAGAGATGGATAAGTAGATCAGTGGGTTAGTAGGTGCTGACTAAATGCAAAGGAAGGACACACATAATCTGTTGCTGCAAACTGATGTATTGAAGAAGGGATATGCCATTGCTCAATGTTATCCCCTGTGTTTTAAATAAACATCACACAGCGATTGTGTGTTGAACCTGAAGTTCTGTGTCTGGTCTATCTGTTATCCCACAACCCCTCCACAGAGTTGATGTCAGAAGTGAGATAACTTGCTGGAAATGTCTGGACTGGGCTAGGGGGATGTTTTCCAGTGGATATCGCCCAGATATCCCAGGTGGACTGATATATTAGGAGTTGCCAAAGGAGAACCTGGAGAAGAAAGTATGTGGAGTTCAGACCAGAACCATGGCTGACAGACTGGGAGAGAAGCTGCTTCCTGGGCAGGACCTGGGAGCTCAGAGGAAGGCCAAGCCTGAAGATGATGAAGAGATGCAAGAGGATAAGGAAGAATCAAGGGAACTGCCTCCTCTTGAAGATGCTCCACCTGAAGACGTAGGGAAGTTGTTGAAATGGCTCTGCATAAAATAGGTGCGGATAGAGAGAGATAGAGTCATTGAGCAGAAAAGGCAAGATGCCAAATGAGAGGACACCATGAGGGTCTTGCACGTCATCAATGGAGGGCAAACAGAAAGAGCCAGTAGCCCAAAAGTCATTAAACTGTCTAAACTTTCGGACAGTGATGACACTGAGGCCTATCTCACAACTTTTGAGAGGATTGCACATGGTAAAGGGAACAGTGGGTTGCAGAGCCAGATTATCACATGGACCTAAGGGGCCCAGGTGCCCTAGGAAAATTAGTGCCCACAACTCAGCCCAGGCAGCAGGTACTGGAAATGCCGGGAGGAAGGAGACAAGACCCCTTTAAGTAATGGGCCCCAAGTCAGCCCAAGTGATTGGCTGCTGCTGTGCTCGGTGTGCTGTGCAGTCATCAACACTGACTGACTGAGTCAGTTGTTCAGCCAGGTCACAGAGGGGTTGGCAGGTTAGGACGGAGGTGTTAATGAGATGGACAGGGGCATAGGTCTCACTAGAGAGCCAGCATGGAAATCGCTGCTACATGTTTACTGCACCGCAGGACTGCTGACCAACCAAGGTTTATATTGCCAGCTGGCAGCAGCACATCAGTGAGAGTCTCTACTGCATCACTGCATGAGTGTGCGAGTGCTCTCTTGGCTGTCCCGTTGGTCGGGCTTGTTGTTGGGCTTGGGGGTCAGTGCTGGGCCAGTCTGGCAGTGGTGGCAGTGCACTATGGGGCAGGGCAGCAGTCAAAGAAGCAAGTCAAGTGTGCAGCAAAGAAAAATATTTCAGCATCAAGATCAAGAGTAAGGTAAGCCACAGCACTGACAGCAGCCAGCAGCACACATGCAAAATAAGTGATATGTACAGTTTAAATCCAACATGTCTTGAGCTTCAGATGGTTCAGAGCTGGAGCAGTGTCTGGGGGGGATTTATTACTGTGTGGGATTCAGACCTCACTTCTGGCACAGTATCACAGCAGGGCAGCAGCGGGCGGACTTCAGTAGCCATAGCCATGATCCTGTCAAGTCTTGCAGCAGCAGGGAAGGCCGGGGTTACCGGTTCCATTTCTGGTGGATTTGGTAATATTTTTTTTATGTTTTTTATTAGACAAACTTAGTTAATACCTAGGACAGCAGCACAGCAGGCTGCAGACAGTGCAGAGGAGGCAGCCTAAGTCAGCTGACACACTCAACAGGATCACGTCACGTCACGGTCACATACAGGGCAGAGGGCGCCGGCGGGAAAGTTGAACCTTGCTTGAAGCTTGTGCTATCTGTCAGAAGGTGGTGGTTTGTGTGTTTTTTTGCTGTACTGTACAACCAGCAGCCAGTGGACGGCAGCAGCAGCAGCAGCAGGCAACCAAGCAGCCCAGAGATCTGTGTGTGTGTGTGTGTGTGTGTGAAGTGTGTGAAGTGTGTCACTCGACTTATGATTATTCTGTTTAGTAATCATCCTGGATCCACCTCCTGATACTGCTATAACTCCAGTGGTCATTTTTGTGGTAAATTAAATATGATGGATTCCACTAGCAACCGTCGTTATCTAAGTGGGTGTGCTAAGAGAAAGCTGAAAAAAGAAAGGGAGATGAAGGGTGTGGCTTTGCTGGGGAAGATCCCAAAAATAAACCAATTCTTCAAGGAGTCAGAGAACTCTGAGAAGCAACAATTATTTGATGATGACAGCATCGGCAATGAATCCATCCCAGCCAATAGTGCTTCTGAGTCTGACAATGTGCAGTCTCAAGGAGGTATTGTAGAAGTTAACATGCCTACTAGTAGTCCACATGTATAAGATGCGGACAGGGTGATGCTGGTACTGGCTACAGATGACCCTCAGGAAGAGGATCATGACTCAGGGTAGGGCTCGAGTGAAGGCAAGAGAAACATTACTGAAGCAGATCGATTTACCAGTGATCCTGCATTGTGGAGTAACACTGATGATAGTTTCAGGAGTTTTTAGATTTCTAAGGGTTCAGCTGCTTGTCAGAATAAAAGCATACCAAATGTATCCGCTTCTGCTTAAGTGATTACTGGGAAGACTCGGATGCTATCCAGAGATTTGTTTTCATGTTGGCTGCACAACGGTGAAGTGGTTATGTGGTAATATTTACTCACCATCTGCTGGAAATGTTTACTGCTTTGCCTGCAAACTTTTATCAACAGGATTGCATGCCTTTACTGAAGGGTTCAGTGACTGGAAACACCTTGAGCACATTTCTGAACATGAAAAAAGCCTGGAACACCAAAACTGCATGCTAGCATGGATAGGGCACGTAAAGGCAACAGGTACAGTAGAAACATAGAAACATAGAATTTGAGGGCAGATAAGGACCGCTTGGCCCACCCAGTCTGCCCATTTCCCTACCTAATGGATAAGCTGCAGATCCTAGTTAACCAGCAGCCTACTTTTTTCTACCCCAACCCCCTAGAATTGCCTTATGGCTGTCCCATGCATGCTTGAATTCAACCACTGTTTTTGACTTCACAACCTCCTCTGGAAGGCTGTTCCATGCATCCACAACCCGCTCTGTGAAAAAATACTTCCTTACATTACCTCTGAGCTGCCCACCTCCCTCTATCCTCAAATTGTGCCCCTTTGTTCATGCACACCTCTTTTTTTGAAAGATGCTACCCTCTTGGACTTTGTTGATTCCCTTGGGGTACTTGAAAGTTTCTATCATGTCCCCCCTCTCCCTCCTTTCCTCGAGGCTATACATATTAAGCTCCTTTAATCTCTCTTCATATGTCTTCCGGTGCAGACCTTGCATTTTAGTTGCCCTCCTCTGGACAGCTTCCATCTTGTCTATGTCCTTGCGGAGATTGGGTCTCCAGAACTGCACACAGTACTCCAGATGGGATCTCACCAGCTGTCTGTTCAGAGGGATAACAACTTCCTGTTTTCTACTGGTGATGCCTGTCCCTATGCATCCCAGTATCCCCCCAGCCCTCCTTACTGCCCTCTCACATTGCTTGCCCACCTTTAAGTCATCTGATATGACTACCCCCAGGTCATTTTCCATTTTTGTTGTTGTTAGTATCTCACCCCCCATTGTGTACTCTTCCCCTGGGTTTTTGTTTCCCAGATGCATTACCTTGCACTTCTTAGCATTAAATCTAAGCTGTCATACATTTGACCATTCCTCTAACCTTGCCAAGTCCCTTCTCATCCTTTCCACTCCACCTTGTGCATCAACTCTGTTGCAGAGCTTTTTGTCATCTGCAAAGAGACTTACTTTTCCTTCCAGTCCCTCTGCAATCTCACTTACAAAGACATTGAAGAGGACCGGTCCTAATACTGAACCCTGCGGCACCCCACTAGTAACCCCCCTTTCTTCAGAGTGGACTCCATTTACTATTACCCTCTGTGTCCTATTCTCCAGCCAATTCTTTACCCAGGCTATCGTCTTGGGACCCACTCCCAGGCTGGCTAACTTGTATATTAATATTTTGTGTGAGACTGAGTCAAATGCCTTGCTAAAGTCTAGGTAGGCCATGTCCACAGCCCCTCCCTGATCTACTACTTTGGTCACCCAGTCAAAGAAATCTATTAGATTTATCTGGCATGACCTTCCCACTGTGAATCCAAGCTGCCATGGGTCCCGTGCCCCTCTGGCCTCTAGGTATTCGACAATTCTTTCCTTCAGAAGTGATTCCATCATTTTCCCTATCACTGAGGTTAATATAACAGGTCTGTAGTTTCCTGCTTCTGCCTTGCTCCCACTTTTGTGAAGGGGAATCACATCTGCCCTCCTCCAGTCTTCAGGTACCACCCCATCCTCCCATGATTTGTTAAAGAGGGTAGTCCGTGGTGTCACTAGTTCTACCCTTAGTTCTTTTAGAATTATGGGATGAATCCCATCAGGCCCCATTGCTTTGTCCACCTTCAGTTTTAAGAGTTCTTTCAGAACCCTTTCTTCTGTAAATGGGCTGGTATCAACTTCTGTATCCAGAGTGCTTCTATTGTTTGTTTTAGGTACCTCCCTCTCTTTGTTTGTAAATACTGAGCAAAACTATTTGTTTAGTATCTCTGCCTTTTCACAGTCACCCTCTGCCCACCCCTCCCCTTTATTAAGCCTCACTATCCCTCTCTTAGTCTTCCTTCACTCCCTGATGTACCTAAAAAAGGTTGTATCCCCCTTCTTAACTGAGTTGGCTATCTTTTCCTCAGTTTTGGCCTTTGCTGTTCTGACTGCCTTCCCAGCTTCCTTTTGCTTTAACTGATACAATTCTCTGTCCTGCTCCTTCTGTGATTCCTTGTACTTTCTGAATGCTTTCTTTTTCTCTTGAACCTTCACTGCCACCTCCTTTGAGAACCATAGTGGTTTCTTATATTGTTTTGTTTTGTTTATTTGCTTCACACAAAGGCTTGTTACCTCTGTGATGGCAGTTTTTATTATTTCCCATTGTTCTTCCACCCCTCCTTCCTGCCCATTTGCTAGTGCATTCCTTAGGCACTCACACATTTTGGCAAAGTCAGCCCTCCTGAAGTCCAGTACTTTTGCCTTTGTATGGCTTGACTCTATTGCTGTGTTTATTGTGAACCATACTGTTCGATGGTCACTAGTTTCCAGATGGCTACCACTTCTACATCTGTGATCCTCTCTCCATCTCCATTTGAGAGGACCAGGTCTAAGATTGCTCCCTCTCGAGTGGATTCCAATACTAGTTGTCTAAGGCATGCCCCCAGTAGGGCATCTAGAATAACCCCACTCTTAGAAGTGGCTGCTGGGTAAGTTCACGAAATAGGGGTACCAATGTGCCCAATACTTTGTACGTTGATTTTAAAAAAATTAACAACAGCCACTGCAGTCATGATAAGTAAATTTGAAAGATAGCCACAAGTACAGATACATTTCATAGTTTGAGAAACCTAGCTGCAATCATTTTATTTTTATTCCATGTCCAGCTCCAGAATGACACAGATTTTCCCTAGCAAAAGTGACATGTGAAACCACAGTACATTCCATTGCTTCTATGAAGCCTTTATTTTAGTTGCACTTCAGTAAATTTATGTTAAAAACTGCATTGGGTGTTGTCTTTTGTTAATGAAAACATTTTCACCCTAGTTTTTCAATGCATATAAAATTTCTGGTTCACTCAAGTTTTGCGTGGCACGTGCAACTGTGGTGTCCAAGCAAACTGCACTTTTTACATGTTCCCAAATTTTCAGCAAAAGCATCCAGCTTTTTTTGAGTGGGTGATTTTCTTTTCAGATAGGGTCTTAAAAGTATTGCAGGACATTGGTGAGAGAGGGGTGAAGGCAATGCTTTTTTTAACTTAAACATTTGTGTGGTGTCCACTGTTGCACGTGCAATGCTTGGTGTCCCTGTTGCACGCTCAACGCTGACATTGCTTTCTCTCATATCTGATATGGAGTTATCCCACAATATAGTCCTTTTTTCACTATTGAGTCATAGTGTCTTGAAATGCTTAGCAAAATAAATAAAAAATGAAAGTATTTTTTTTTCAAGTTAAACACCTCTTGCACGTGCAATGTTTGGTGTCCCCGTTGCACGTGCAACACTGAAGGTGCTTTTCTCTAAGTATGATATAGAGTTAGCCCACAACATACTCCCGTTTAACTCTTGGGTCATAGTGTCTTGAAATGCTTAGTAAAATAAAGTAAAAAAGAAAAGTAACATTTTTTTCAAGTTAAACACCAGTTGTGTCCACTGTTGCATGTACAGCGTTTGGTGTCCCCGTTGCACGTGCAACACTGAAGGTGATTTTTCTCAAATCCATGCTAGGGAGTTATCTCATAATCTGGTTCCTTTTTGACTCTTCAGTCACAGTGTCTTGACAAGCTTATTAAAATTGATCTATTGTTGATTTGAAAAATTCTCCCTCATGTCACACTTTGGTAACCCTGTTTCATGAACTTACCCTGCTGCAACTGCACTCCAGTTAACATCTGGCATATTCAGATCACCCATCAGCAATATCTCCCCTTTATCTGCCATTCTAAGTATACTTTCTATCATTTCCTTGTCCATTTCCTCCACCTGAGGGGGGTCTGTATACAACCCCTGTGCGGATTGTGGTGCCATTGCCTGCCTCCAAATTGACCCACAGTGCTTCTTCTCCTCCCTGTTTACCCTTTTGTTCTGTTGCTTTGATTTCTTCTCTTATGTAGAGAGCTACTCCTCCTCCTCTTTTACCCTCCCCGTCCCTCCTGTAGATAGTGTATCCTGGTATGTTTATGTCCCAGTCATGGTTCTGTGTGTACCATGTTTCTGTGACTGCCACAATATCCAGATGTTCCTCCTCCATCAAGGCCACTAATTCAGGAAGCTTGTTACCCAGACTACGGGCATTGGTACTCATTGCTCTCCATTTTTTGATGGCTTTACCTTCTGTAGCAGCATCCCCCACTGACCTTTCTACCTTGGTCTTTTTCTCATTTAGTACCCTGTTTTGTAGGGGAGGCTGGGATTTTCCTGCTGCTTATCAGTGCCTCCCCCCTTGACTAGTTTAAAAGCTTGCCAATGAAGCATTTAAACCGATTACCCAAAAGACTTGTTCCTTTCCTGGACAGATGCAGACCATCCTGCCAGTATAGGCTGGTGTCCCTCCAGGTGGAACCCTAGTCCCAAGTGAAGCCAAACCCCTGTACTCCACACCATTTTTTCAACCATTCGTTAAACTGCATGGTGCAAAGTACCCTCGCCTCACCCATTCCACTGACAGGCAGCACCTCTGAGAAGGATACTGTGTGTGCTACTTGTCTTAAGCCCCTCCCCAACACTACAAAGTCCTTCTGCACTGCTCTAATCTCATGATGAGCAAAGTCATTTGTCCCTAGGTGGACAATGACATCCAGCTCAGACTCCCGTGCAACTGTTCTCATGATCCTAAGGATGCGCTTCCTGTCCCTCCAAGCCATGGCACCAGGCAGGCACCTTACTTCATTTTTCCCTTCTCCCCCCAGTTCTATCCCCTAATAATTGAGTCCCCCACCAGGAGCTGCTTCCTTTCCCTGTGGTGCCCTCTGCCTCCTTCCTGAGAGCCTCCCTTGTGACAGTTGTCTGCTCCCTCCTTAGTCTCCTCTGTGGGTGCATCCTCCAGAATGGTGTATGGATTGTGGAGTGGAACAACTGACTGGATGTGCCTCTGTTCCACCACCCTTACCCTCCCTGAGCCCACTGTGTTGGGCTCAGCAGTTTCAGTCAGAATGCCAATACTGGAGAGATGTTCTTAAATGTGTTGTGGCAGTTATTATGTTTTTAGGTGAGTGTGGACTTGCATTCTGTGGTGAAGATGAGCTGTTAGGGTCACCACATAATGGAAACTATTTGGGGATTTTGGAGCTGATCGCTCAGTTTAATCTGTTTTCAGTGGCTCATATGGCTAAGTTTGGACACAAGGGTAGAGGTAATACCTCCTATCTGTCATCAACTATTTGGGATGAATTCATTGATTTGATGGGGCAGAAATTTAAAAACACAATAGCCAGAGAACTACAACAAGCCAATAATTTTTTCAGTGATTGTTGATTCAACACCAGATCTGTTGCATGTGGATCAGCTGGCTTTCGTATTCTGATTTGTCAATTAAAATGGACACATTGTGGAACGATTCATTGGATTGAGCCACTGGAGAACCATACTTGGTGCAAGTCTGGCTGACACTATGCTTGCTACGGTAAATAACTTGCGTTGGAACATCTCTAACTGCCAGTGCCACAGACAATCATACGATAAAGTCAGCAATATGTTGGGATGATACAATGGACTGCAGGCACACCTAATGTGAGTAAACCCACTTATGCACTATTTTCCATGTGCTGCAAATTCATTGAACTTAATGAGAGTCAACAGTGTTAACAACAGCTGCACCCATGTAACTAATTTTTGGGGGTTTCTGCAGTCACTATATGCTTTCTGCTCAATGTCAGCTTATCGCTGGAAGCAAATTGTCACCAGCTCTAATGAAAGCCAGAGATTTTTGACACTCAAAAGTCTCCCTGACATGAGATGGAGTAGCCATGCTAATTCTATGAAAGCTTTGTGTCAGAACTATGAAAGGATTTGGCAAGCCCTACAAAACCTGTCAGAAGATATGAACCAGTCAGCTGAGACCTGACAAGAAGCGGCTTCCCTTCAGAGCAAAATGGAATAGTTGGTAGGAGCCTTCATGGCTCAATTTTGGGACACTGTGCATCAGCGGTTTGAAATGACCAGCATGCGGCTACAGAAAATGGACATCGATTTCAATACAGCAGTTCACTTACTGCATTCATAGGCATCACTCGTGGCTGCCCTGCGAGATCAATTTGAGAATTTTGAAAATGGTGCTAAGAAGGCATGCAAGGCTGGTTCACAAAAATATCAAAGTGATCTCTGCCATATTCGAAAGAGAAAACATTTTGCAGATGAATCCGAAGAGCCTGACACCTTACTTGAAGGAAGCTGAAACTTTTGTATTGAGACATTCTATGTCGTAATTGACAAATTGTCAGCTTGTCTTCATCATTGACTGAATGCTTATAAGATGCTATGTGACCGCTTTGGAGTTCTGTTTCAATTAAGCTCATTGGATGTCACTGACATTCGCAAGCTTGCTCCTGACCTTGCTGCAGTTTACTCTCAGGACTTGGATAATCAGACATTTCCTGGTGAGCTCCTACAGTTTAAATTCTTTGTACAAGTTGAGCCAGATAAGTCTCCAGCTAAACTGCAACAAGATTTAAGACACAATGGCCTTCAGTCAATGTTCCCTAATGTGGACATTGCCCTTAGAATTTTCCTGACACTTCCAGTGACAAACTGC
The DNA here is from genome assembly GCA_016271365.2 of Neoceratodus forsteri. Taxonomy (NCBI): domain Eukaryota; kingdom Metazoa; phylum Chordata; order Ceratodontiformes; family Ceratodontidae; genus Neoceratodus; species Neoceratodus forsteri. Next base: position 738,448,113 of record CM057454.1, read on the forward strand.
GAAGGAGAATGCACGTTTTCAAAGATGGCAAGGATTAAAAAATGAGCTGAGATCAACAATGCATCAGTGTCGTCTGAATGCCTTGTCTCTCATGGCAGTCGAATTAGAGCTGGTACGAGAAATGGAGTTTGATGACCTCATCTGTGATTTTTCCTCCCTTAAAGCCCAGAAGAAACTGATCTTTTAAAAGGTGAGATTTTCATTGTGTGTAATTTTTCCATATTTGGTGATTGTTACCTATCTTGTCTAGATATTTGTACATGAATACAAGGAACTTCTGAGTAATGTTGGTTTTACTTTCTGATCTTGATCTCTTTCAGATTGTCAGTTGGGTGGCAATATAAGCCCTGACAGTGACACCAGGTCCATTGGCAGGTCAAGTTTGTAAAAGACTGACATAACAGTTTTATGGCAGCGACATATGACAATTTGTATGTGCACTAATGTTCTTTATTAAAATAGTTTGATAAAGGAGATTGGCTTCTGTGTGTGTGTGTGTGTGTGTGTGTGTGTGTATGTGTGTGTGCTACATTCATTACTTCATGCAAAGATGTCATGCTCATGGTCTTGATCATTCAGTTTAACTCAAAAGAACCAGATTACAGATTGATAGAGTTGATGTTTCACGATCAGCTTTGTTACTACTCCTGAGTCCCAGGGCACAACTTACAAATAGGCCACAGACTGTGACTGTCTGTGGCAAATTTGTAAGTTGTGCCCTGTGACTCAGTACCAGTAGTGCTTCTATCCAGTCCAGAAAGTTGATGCTATTGCCTTGACTATTATAGCCATTGCTTCACACCAAGCTTGATACTGAATTTCTCATCCCAGCTAGGCTTAATGTGCCTTTCCTGGTTAAATGGTTCCCCCCTTCAGGTCTAAAAAAAAGGTTTTCTGTGTGCATGTTCCTAAGTTGTACCCCATCTCCAACTTGCCATTGAATATTGTATAATTACAGTACATTTACACTGAGTGTCCATGGATGAACCATAATCAATGGCATTGATTATGGTCCATTCACAGAAACTCAGTATAAATGTACTACAATCATGTAATTTCAGACATTCTAACCTTCCTTTCCCCACTACAAGACAGGGCATTCAGAGTTTCTAGAAATCCCTCCAAATTAATTTTAAGGCATTAAAACCCATTCAGCTTTTGGGGCCTAGGTGGACCCTGAAACCCCAGCCTATTATTGAAGTCATGGGGGGCCCACTATTTCACATAGCCCAAGGGCCCCATTACTTGTTAATCTGGCCCTGGTGGGTCATTTGACTGGCACTGACAGGCAGTGCCTAGTTGGTTTATAGCCACATAGACACTCCAGAGGCAAAGGACTATGACCTTATAAAGTACAAGATCCTCAGGCGCTATGACATAAACACTGAAACCTATCACCAGAGGTTTAGATTTCTTAAAGTGCAGTCACTGAATAACCCCTGAGAGACGATATGCCCATCTCAAGGAGCTGTGCTACATATGGTTGCAGCCAGCTAACAAGATCAAGGTCCAACTTCTGGAGATGGTAATTATTAAATAGTTTATTAACGTTTTACCCCAGGATGTACAACTTTGGGTTTGGGAACATAAGCCTGATTCCATGGATAAAACCATCACATTGGTGGAAGACTTCCTGGCAGCCTGACCATCCAGTCCCAGAGGTTTCCAAGGGATATCAGCAGCTGCAACCACTAGCAATCCAGTAAGGAACCCTTTTACTTATAAACTGTCAAATCCAGCCACAGTGAAACAAGACTGGAGAGCAGAGAGAGGGGATCAAATTCCAGTAGCAGAGATTGTACATCATGGGTGCCAAAAGAAGGTACATTATGTAATAAACTGTCCTAATATAAAGAAAGAGACAGCTTAAGTAGCTTTAGCGAACTGGGGTCACTTTACGCTACTGTGCAGATTGGATCATAGCAGATGATGGAACTGATTGATTCAGGGAGCCGCTAGACTCTTGTGAGAGCGGATCTGGTGACTGGGAATAATAAAGGGCCAGTACAGCAGTCATCTGTGTGCATGAAGATACCCATTGCTACCCTACAGCCACCATACAAATGACTGTTCAAAAAAAGACACATGAGGTAGAAGTGGAGTTGGTACCTTGCCTACCTTTGCCAGTTGTTATCAAGCATGACCACCCAGACTTTGCTTCATTTATACATTGTCATGCTGGTCAGAACTCTGCTGTAGTAACCATAACCACCAGAGCTCAAGTGATGCCGGGACATTTATCATGTGTATTCCCATTTGATGATGATGTTTTTGAGGATCCTGACAAGGACCATAAAACTAAGGTGGAGAAGAGGAAGCTAAAGAAGGACTGGATTGATACTCATGCTGGTGTACAGCCAGACTTGGGACACACTGATATGCAGCATAAGCAAACAGCAGACCCTTCACTTAACCTTTTTTTTACAGAGGGAAAAGGTGCCCCTCAGTTTGTTGTAAAACAGGGAATACTGTACAGAGAATACACTAACCCCAGAACTGGAGAGGTAGTAGATCAACTAATGGTTCCAGAAAAATTCTGCTCCCAAATCATGTATCTGGCACATTACATCCCTTTAGTAGGCCATGCAGGCAGAGATAGTACCCTGAATAGGATATTACCCAGGTTTTATTGGCCCTCTAGCCACGAGAACATATTGTAGCTGAGTATTGTAAAGCATGTGCTGAGTGTCAGAAGTAGCTCAGGCAGGAAAAAGGGATAGAGTACCACTACAACCCATCTCCAGTGTGACTAACCCCTTTGACAGGATAACCATGAATGTAGTGGGCCCCCTGTAAAAGAGCTCCAAGGGTAACAGATTTGTACTACTCATATGTGATTATGCTACCCACTACCCAGAAGCAATCCCCATGAGAACTGTCACCACCCCAAGGATAGCAGAGGAGCTAGCAAAGGTATTTAGCCACATGGTAATCCCCCAGGAAATACTTACTGATCAGGGGAGTAATTTTAATGTACACCTGCTAAAAGAATTGTACTGTCTGCTGGGCATGGTAGCAGTGCGTACTTCCCCATACCACCCACAGACTGATGGCCTCATAGAGAGGTTTAATCAACATTAAAGAGAATGTTGAGGCAGTATGTAAAAGAAGATGGCAGAGATTGGGATAGGTACCTCCCCTATTTCCTTTTTGTTTACAGAGAAATCCGTCAAGCATCCATTGGTTTCTCTCCTTTTTCATTATTGTATGGGAGGAACCCGAGGGGGCCACTGGATATGGTTAAAGAACACTGGGAAGAAGGGAAGGAAGAGGAACATCTTAATGTCGTAGAATACATGACTCAGTTACACAATCGCCTTGTGAAGTATATCAACTTGGAGTACCAGAGCTTAGAACAGAAGCAAGACTTGCAGAAAGAAAGATACAACCAGGGTTTGAAGATTAAAACATTTCAGTCAGGGGACAAAGTGTTGTTATTTCTTCCCTCCACAGAGGACAAACTACTCATGAAATGGCAGGGCCCCTTCACCATTTTGAGGCAAACAGGAGCAGTGAATTATGAGATTAGCATGCCAGGAAAGAGACCCCCCAGAAAATGTACCATGTGAATCTCCTTAGGAAATGACAAGAAAAGTCTAACCCCTCCCTTCATATCCATCCTGAAGTTAGGGAGTCAGAGCTGGAGGTTGCCTATAAAAGGCTAGAGCAGCCAGGACAGTTGGAGGAGATCCAGATAAACCCTGAATTGGAGCCTCAGCAACAGAAAGATTCATAGGGGATATTACAAGAATTTGAGCCCATATTCACAAACATCCTGGGGAGGGCCAAATGAATTGTGCACACCATAACTGCCATGCAAGACAAGTCCATACACCAAAAGCCCTACAGATTGCCCAAGAAGGTGAGGGAAGAGGTGATCCAGGAAGCCAAAAAATTGGAGCAGTTAGGCATAATTGTGCCCTCAAAGAGTGCTTGGTCTTCACCCATGGTCACAGTGGACAAGAAAGAGGTTGGGATATGTCTATGCCTAGATTTTAGAAAGCTTAACAGCATGTCACTGTTCAATGGTTATCCAATGCCCCGAATAGATGACATCATTGACAGCCTAGGCAATGCACAGTATATCTCCACCCTTGACCTTACGAAGGGATATTGGCAAATCCCCATGTCACCTTATTCACAAGATAAAACCGCATTTAGCACCCCAATTGGTTTATACCAGTTTGTAAGAATGCCATTTGGACTACAAGGGGCCCCAGCTACTTTTCAGCATGGACCACACACTAAGTTCTGTGTGGATTATTTGGACAATTTGGTCATATTCAGCCCTGACTGGGAATCTCATGTTAGACACTTGTCCCAGGTATTGCAAACAATAAAGAAGTCAGGAGTGATCATTAACCCTGCTAAGTGTGCCCTAGCAAAGACCAAGACAAGATACCTAGGGTTCATTTTAGGCAACGGACAAGTGAAGCCCAAGGAAGAGAAGGTTACAGCAGTAGCAAATAGCCCAATACCTACCACAAAAAAAGCATGTGAGATCTTTCCTAGGCCTGGCTGGTTATTACCAGAGATTTATTATCAGTTTTTTAGCCTATTGTCAGTTCTTGGACTGATCTCACTAAAACAGGAGCCCGAATAAGGTTCAGTGGACCGCAATTTATGATGAGGCTTTTAAGAATATCAAGGCCATTCTATGTACAGCTCCTGTATTGAAAAGCCTTGACTTCAGCCAGGTGTTTGAGGTTCCAACCAATGCATCACAGAATGGTATTGGGGCAGTCTTATCTCAGAAAATAGATGGGGAAGAACATCTGATCATATATCTCAGCAGGAAGCTACATGAGAGGGAGAGATGATATGCTAACATAGAGAAAGAATGCTTAGCTCTGAAATGGGTTTTTTAGTCTCTTAAATATTGCTTGTGGGGGGATGAATTTAAGGCTGTAACTGATTATAGCTTCTTTTGCTGGTTGCACCAAATGAGAGAAACAAAATCCCTGTATAATGCAGTGGTACTTAGCTCTTCAGTCCTTCGATTTATTGTGTCCCATAAGGCAGGGACAAAACATGTAAATGCTGATTTCATATCTAGACATGGTGCAGGAATTGATGTCAATGAAATATAACAGACTTTCCCTGGGAAGGTACCATTAGTCTCTGTTGAGAAATATGTTAACGCCTCAGGTTAAAGAATAATGATGTCCATTATGTTTATGATGGAATGTTTATCGATAATACAGACCATGAGATGGAGCTTCTGAAGATGGATTGGGTGGTAGCTCCTTCCCATCCTAGTACAGGAAGGTGGTAAGCAGTCTGAAATAGCTGCTTCCCTCTTAAGGTGGGGGATATGTGACAGGGAGATCCTGCCACTCTTGAGGACCAACCTTTTCTTAAATCTGTTGCAACAGTTCTTTTATTTCTTAGCCTAATCTATCCTTTATAGTTTCTAGTCCATAAGGTTGGCCACCTATGGGTGCCCTTCCCCTTTCTTGACTACACTATAGTGTCCTCTTTAATTTTCCTATTCCTTCTCAGGTCCTCATACAAGGAAGTTATTGTGGTGACCTCCAAGCTGATGTAAAACAACAGGCTGTGTTCCTCATTGTTGGATTTAGTATGCAATAGCACTAGGTCATAAAACACATTGATATATATGCCTTATGTGTATGAAACCTGTAAATATTGAAAATACTACAGCACTAGGTGTTTTTGGTAAAGATAAAAAGTTACAAGGTGACTGTATTATAAAAATTAAGTTACTAGGGTAGAGATATCAGAAAAACCCCATTGTGTTATTTAAAATGCATGTAAATTACAGATTGTTTGAGAGGCCCTTTGGCACCATGTATTCATGCTTTAAGCTGAACTAGCCTAAAATGTCATGGTAATTTGCATAAACATCCCATGATGCTTTGCAGTATGCGGGTATATGTGCTATTGTGTTTCTTTGAAACTTGGCTTTATTGCCAGTGCCCTCTAAGGTAACCCATGCTTCTGTGCTTTTGCACTGAGGTTCTTTGTCTTTAGCTTGTTTTGCTTTTCTTTTTCTTTTTTGAGCTCTCCATCACCCATACACACAAGACCAACATAGGGAATTAATTAATTTTCACTAAAGAGGTAGATCAGTAGATCAATGGGTCAGTAGGTGCTGACTAAGTGCAGAGGAAGGACATGCATAGTCTGTTGCTGCAAACTGATGTATTGAAGAAGGGATATGCCATTGCTTAAGGTTATCCCCTGTGTTTTAAATAAACATCACAGAGATTGTGTGTTGAACCTGAAGTTCTGTGTCTAATCCATCTGTTATCCCACAACTCCTCCACATCCCATATGAGGCAGTTCATGAGGTAGTCTCATTTCTTTAAAATCCACCATCCTAAAATCCAACACCCTTGTCCTCATGTGGTTTGCCTCTGTTCCTGTCTTAATGTTAAACTACACTGTACAATGATCACTGATACCTAGAGAACTGCCCTCGGTGACATCTTCAATGCCGTTCCTGTATGTAAGCACCAGGTCCAGCACTGTTCCATCCCTGTGGGGTTCACTGACTTGCTGCCTGAGAAAAGCTGCATGCAGGGAGCAAGGGATGGCCCTGCTCCTTGCAGAAGCTGCAGTTGGAAGACTCCAATCCACATCTGGCAGACTGAAGTCACCAACTAGCAGCAGCTCCACCTTTCTTTCCATTCTGTTCTGATGATGGCTTCTCCAAGTGCCTTATCCAACTTATCTCCATGTGCTAGAGGTATGTATACCACCCCGTATGGATAGCAGCCCCGGTGCCTATCTCCAGGATAACCCATAGCACCCCCATACCTTCCTTTTCCTCTGAGTGCCCCTGCACTTCCATGGCTTTGATTCCCTCCATTACATATAGTACAACCCCTCCTCCCTCCTGCATCAGGGTAAGCAGCAGTGAATGCGCTGGCAGGCTACTAAAGATAGGGCAGGGATTTTCCTTGGACACCAAAGAAACATCAGAAATTACAATTGAGAATAGTATTAACTTTTGAAAAGTCTTATGTGTGTAAGGATGGAGTCATGATAAGAAACACATCTATATTTATTTGTTTTTAAAAATTTAAAGTAGTTTTATTTTTAGAGCCTTGCTGAAGGTTTTTAGTTAAAAAAGCTGGCAGCCATGTTTGTGATGGCAGTCAGGAATGAGTGATGTGGGCCATGAATTCTGTATGTGATTTGCCCAAACTGTAAATCACACTGCATGAACCTGTTGCAACCTGTACTTTTCTGGGGAATTAACATGCGAGTCTCAGAACGTATTTAGCCAATAAGAAAACAGAACAGTTTTAACTCATTTTATAAGGCCTCGTACGGAATCAGTGCCTCACTTTAATCTATGGCAGAGTGAGCAGCAGAACTTGCACTGGTGAGCAGGTAAGGCTAGGTAGGGAATTTTTCATGGTCAGCAAAGTAGCACCAAGAAACATACTGTGAATGCAGTAGTTCTTCAGTTTTTTTTTTTTTACATTTTTGAATGTAATGGGCAGGAATTATAGAAACATAGAGTCTGTTGGCAGAATAATCCTTGTTAGCCCATTATTAAATACAGAATGAGAGAGCCCTAGAAGATCCTCACTCCCCCTTTCCCCTTCCATTTCTGGTGTGATCCTTACCAAGCCATTGTATTTGTCCAACCCACTTTTGAATCATCCCCCCCAATGGATTTCACACAGACCACTTGCTCTGGCAACCTATTCCACCCTTCTACAACCTTCTCCATGAGCAAATATTTTCTGGTATCCCTTTTGAATCTGCCCTTGCAAGTGGGGAAGTGCTGATGTCTTCAGGCTGCCTGATGTTATTAATCCCATGTCCTTTTCATCCACAGTGCTTTCCACTGCTATCGCATCCATCTTATATTCAGGGATAGGATTTTTGCCCCTATGTGTATCATCTTGCATTTTTTTGGCATTACATTTCAACTGCCATACCTCTGACTACCTTTCCAATCTCCCAGGTCCTTCATGATTTTGACCCACCTGGCCACAGATTCTAGTATTATCTGCAAAAAGCATATCTTGCCCTGAATCTCTGCAACTCTGTCACAGATACAGATGCTGAAGAGGCCTGGTCCATGACCAATTCCTGTGGCCCCCAGTAGTGACCCCCTGACTTCTGAGCATTCCCCATTTACTACCTCTCTCTGGCTCCTGTCGCCTAACCAATTTCCAGCCACCTAGTAATTGTGTCCCCTACTGAGGTCCTGCATTTTCTTAACCAACCAGTTATGTGGGATGGTATCAGAGGCTTTACTGAAGTCAAGGGACAGTATATTCACTGTCTGTCCCTTGCTCACTACCTTTGTCACCCAGTCAAAGGAATCAATCAGGTTTGTCTGACGTGACCTCCCCCTCCCACATGAACTCATGCTGTTTCTTGTCCTGCAATGCATTTGCCTTGAGGCAAAAAGTATATAGAGTAAACATAAAATGGTGGGTAGAAATCCTGGCAGCTTTATTTCAGGAGATAAATCTGTAATTCTAAAGATATGCAGACAGCCGAACTGTTCTCCATCTTTAAAAAGGGTGACTGTAAAAGTCCCAAATGCTCTCCCTCAGTTTCATTGATGTGTATCTATCAAGATGTACAGTAGATATTTACGGGAGACAATGAGATGTTGGATTCTGGGAAATACCACAATTAGCTATAAACAGTTTAAGTTTAAGGAAAAATGCTCAACAGTAGATAATTTATTCATCTTAGACTACCTATGACAGAAGTATGTATGTTTTGCTTTGTTTGCATTACTTTGAAAATTGAAGTTTCCTGTACTCTGAAGAGAGAACAGAAACCTATTCCAGCCTTCCACCAACTTCTCCATGAGAAAGTACTTCCTGGTATCCCTTTTGAATCTGCCCAGGCAAGTGGAGAAATGCTAATACCTTCAGCCTGTCTGATGTTATTATTCTCATGCCCTTTCCTCCACAGTGCTATCCATTGCTACCGCACCCATCTTATATTCAGGGATAGAATTTTTTTGCCCATATGTGTATCACCTTGCTTTTTTTTTGTTGTTGTTAAATTTTAGCTGCCAGAACTTCAATCACCTTTCTAATCTACATAGGTCCTCCTTCATAATTGACTCCCTCCTCACCATTCTCCTGGCCACAAATTCTAGTATTATCTGCAGAAAGCATACCTTGCCCAATATAAGGGAATGCAGCGGCACAAAGATAGGGAGGTATACCAAACTTCCCAAAGGAAAGCAGAGGAGGTAGTAAGGCAGGCAAAGGCCCAAACTTGAGGAAACATTAGCATGAACAGTAAAAGAAGGGGACAAGACTTTCAATATATACATTAGTGAAAGGAGAAAGTCCAGAGGAGGTATTGCTAAGATCAAAGGGGATAAGAGGGAGTTTGTGGAGGAGGACCAAGGAAAAGCATGTATCCTAAATAGATACTTCTGTTCAGTATTTACTGAGGAGAAGGTAGGGCAAGGTCCATAGCTCAGCACCATGGACACAGGGGGGAGGGAGGTGTGCACAAGTCCCTTCACAAAAGAAAGGATCCTACAAGAGCTCACTAAGCTCAGGGTGGACAAGGCAATTGGACCTGATGGCATACATTCCAGGGTACTAAAGAAGTTAAGAGTGGAACTAGCAGAGCCATTATCAGAACTGTTTAGTGAGTCTCTGAGCACAGGAGAGGTCCCAGAAGACTGGAGAAGGGTTTGTGTGATCCTGTTCCACAAGAGTGGCAGTAGGGAGGAGGCAGGGAACTACAGATCAGTCAGTCTTACCTCAGTAGTGGGCAAGATTATGGAGGCACTCCTTAAGGAAAGGATAGTGGAACACCTGGAATCCATAGGAGCACAGATCCAATGTAGCATGGGTTTACAACAGGAAGGTCCTGTCAAGCTGATCTCAGAGATTTCTTTGACTTGGTGACCAGAGTGGTGGACCAAGGGGGTGCAGTTGATGTCACCTACCTTGACTTCAGCAAAGCTTTCGATATATTCCACATAGAAGATTGATTAATAAGCTGGGTAGGCTTTAGGTGGGTCAGAATTTGGTCAACTGGATGGCAAATTGGTTGGTGAGCAGAAAACAGAGAGTGGTGGTAAGCAGTATACAGTCAGAAGAGATGTAAGTCACAAGTGGGGTACCTCAGGGATCAGCCCTGGGGCTAATCCTTTTCAATATCTTCATCAGTGACATTGCAGATGGACTGGAGGGTAAGGTTTGCCTGTTTGTAGATGACACCAAGATCTGCAACAGAGTAGAAGATCCAGATGGGGTGGGCAGAATGAGAAGTGATCTGGAAAAACTGGCAAAATGGTCTGAAGAGCGGCAAATGGGGTTTAACGCAAAGAAGTACAAGATCATGCACATAGGGAAAAGAAACCCTGAAGCCGCCTATAGGTTGGTAGGGGAGTTGCTGGCAATCACAAGGAAGAAAGAGACTTGGGCATCATCATCACAGAAGACCTGAAATCATCCAAGCAGACCACTAAAGCAGTAGGTAAGGCTAAAGTGATGTTGGGGTGTATTAGTAGGGGTATCACAAGTAATAAGAGGGAGGTAATAATCCCTGTTTGCAAGACAATGGTTAGGCCCCATCTGGAGTACTGCATGCAATACCAGAGGCCACACCTGCACAAGGATGTTAACAAAATGTTAACAAAATGGAGGCAGTCCAGAGAAGGGTAACCAAAATGGTGCAGGGACTGCATCAGAAAACATATGCGGACAGATTAATGGAGCTCAATATGTATACTCTAGAGCAAAGGAGGGGGAGAGGAGATATGATAGGAAAAAATAAAACAGCTTAATGGCATTAGCAAGGTGGAATAGTCTAACATGTTTCAATATAAGAAAAATAGCAGGGCAAGAGAACACAGCATGAGATTAGAGGGAGGCCAATTAAGGGGTAATGTGAGGAACTTCTTTTTCACAGAAAGGGTGGTGGATGCATGGAATGGCCTACTTCAGGAAGTGGTGGATATTAATACAATGCAGGGCTTCAAACAGGTATGGGATAGGCATAAGGGAGCAATACAGATGAGTATGAATAAATAGGTATGGCACATTCATAAGGTAGAAAAAATGGTCAGACTGGATGGGCTTTGTGCTCCTTATCTGCTGTCAACTTCTATGTTTCTATGTTTCTGTGTATCCCTACTCCACTGTCACAGATAAAGATGTTAACAAGGACTGGTCCCATGCCAATCCCTGTGCCCCCACCCCCAGTAGTTACCCCGTGAACTTGAGTATTTCCCATTTATTATGCTGATTGCGCGCATGCGCAAGAAACATATTGCGGCAGCTTTCCAGAAGCAGGTTGTGGAGACGCGGCACTGTTGTGGCCAATGCTCCCACAGCCTTTAAAGGCTTGGCCCACTTTCCCCAATGCCGTGGCACACTGCTGCTGACACTAGTTCAGCCAGCATTGCACCACCTTGAAATGTTTCAGCCGCTGCAATCAGGGGCTGCCTCGTCATTGCAGCATCAGCCATTCACTGCAATGAGGGAGCGACCCGTCATTGCTGGGTGGAACGTTAGTACTGTAATATTGTTTATGAACATGGTGGTGGCTTGCCGCCATGTTCACAAATACTATGAGTGAGGGCCCCCCCATGCTGAGGGGGTGCCCAATCCCCCTCAGCAGCATGTGCCCCCCCACAGTGTTTGTGTGCTGACAGGGGCCCCAATCCCCATCGGCTTTAGTTCCCCTAACAAATACATTCATTTTGCCGACGAGGGAGCCCAATGCCTGTCAGCATTATGTCCCCCTCAAAGTTTCCTTTGCTGATGGAGGAACCCACTCCCCGTCGGCATTATGTCCTGCCCACAAAGTTTCATTTGCCGATGGGGAGCTCACTCCCATCGGCATTACCCAAAATACCCAGTGCAATTGTGCAGAGGGGAGCCCAACCCTCAGCTCTTGTGCCCCTTTAAAGGACGGGGTGCCCAATCCCCATCGGCCAGAGCGGCCCCCAAAGTAACACTGTTGGCACGCTGGGAGCCCACCCCAGTGTGCCAAATAGCCTTTGTAAAAAATTAAACCGTCTCCATGAGCAGTTTTTGTTTTTAACCTGTAAAGAAAGAAACGGTCCCTCGCCATCTCCCTGCCCCTTCCACAACCTGCGCTCACCCACTGCACACCTCGCCTCACCCCTCACCCCATACTTACCTGCAGAGTCCGGCACGACTATCTTTGGGGGATCGGGAACACGTCTGCACTCTTCAATGCCGGATCGCAAACTGAGGAAATGCCAGTAAGCTTGTATAATGGTGAACCCCTGCAAATGGGGGTTCCCAAAAGACTTCAGGAGCTTGCTTGGAATGCTCCAAGCCTGAATGGTGTTTGGCATTTAAGCCATTTATCAGTGAGTGTTTTTAGAGCCTCTGGTACTGTCTTTAAGAGCTGTCTGCTTGCAGACATAATTAGTTTGTATGGGGACTGTGTGTTTCTTTGATTGAGTACCACCAAGCTGCTGCCAATTCACTTCATTTTTGCAGTCACTAGGAGTGCAAAGGAACCTATCTGAAAGATGTAACTGTTTGCCAGAAATTATTTAGAGTAATAATGAAATTACAGTTTGTCTAACCTGCTTTCTTTGCAGTCAGAACTGTGTCTGCTAGTTCCCCATTCTAGTTTTGAACTGCTGAACTGAACCAATCAGTGTGGGGTAAGCTAGCTCTAAAATGGTGCCTTGGACGAATCAGAACTTGACTCATAATCTGAGCCAGCCACAAGAGGATTGTATGGACAGTGACTCTGGGAGATGTAGTTTAGACTTCAGTGCCTTTTGGACCAACAGCAGCAGTCTATTGTGAGTGACAGCCAATCCAGTCAAGAACTGGGAGGAACTCAAAGGAAGTGCCCGGTTTTGTCGGTTGGAGTTTCAGTTGAGCTTTGGCAGTGAAGAAGGAAGGAGCCCTGTGCTTTTTCAGTGTGCAGTTTTAGTCAAAAACGTGTAAGGCCCAGAGTTCCGTCTGCAGCTTGTGTAACAGCTTGTTAGGACTGAATCTGTCCCTGTGAAAAGAATCAAAGGATCTCTGAAGAGTAGAAACCAGGCTCACCCTGTAGAAGACTGGAGGAATTGCTGAAAATTGCACTCAGTCTGTCAGGAACTGAATCTGCTGTGCGTTCTCCCGGGTATTGTGCAGTAATTGCGATCGGGATACAGATGCAGCCTGCCTGGTATAGTGCTTTCTTTTATATGGATGTGTGAAGAGGTTTGTGTAAAGGACCCTATCTTATTTGGAGGTCGTGAGTACTAATTCAGGGTCGCTCCCTGTTGAATTGCCACATTAAATCCAAATGGAATTACTGTACTGCTGACTGTTTGATTTTCTTTGTGTGGTGCCCCTACCAGCTGCAGGTTTGACTAGCCACTAGGGCTTGGGTACCCAGGGACAGTAACTGATAGGGATAGGCCTGTGCACAGAGCCATAGGTAGATTATTAGAGTGATAAGCCAATTAACCTGATTTCCCTGTCCTGTTATATCCCCCTAAATAAATCAGAGCTGCTTTGTTTCAGCAAAGTTATACTCGCCTGAGGTATTTGTTCATGTTAAAGTACTGTACTGTGATTGTTGCACTGTATCTCATTTTACTGGGAGGTCCCAGTGCCGGAACCAGACCTGGGGTAAGTGTATACTGTGAAGGTAATTCTGATATATTGTGTGGGCCACTAGTGGAAGAAAGGGGTTGCAGTGTCCCAGAGGGCTGTGACCAAGTTAGTTTAACTATTGCAAACCCTGACCTCTGGGTGGAGGCACCCGCTTGCTGGATCCAGGCCCTCAACCTGTTAGTAGTGACCGTCGGGCAGGGTAGTAGCCCTCGGGATAAGCGCCATCTAGGGTTACATCTTGGAGGCTCACCGCTGGGATTGTGTGTCCTCTAGGTCATATTTACCTAACCACTGTTAAGAAAAAAATGGCACTCGGACTGGAAGTGGCTGTGCACCGGCTGGTGGAGTGGTGTACTGGGGAGAGATCGACCTCAAAATGCTATGCTTATCCTGACATCCCCTGGGTATCAATACGGACACTGTGCAGGGAGTACTTTCCAAGGTGGAAGGTTTACAAAACCCTGTGGTGGTGGGTCGGCATGCTAATCTGCTCACCCACACTTTCCTGGCCCTAGTAGAGTTTAAGGATCCCATAGATAGCTCCAAAGTGCCACAGACCATTACCCCAGAGGGAGCCCTCACTGCTTGGAGAGTGATAACTAAGGACAGTAAAGACCCGGGGGGGAATCAGCCCCCACCACTATCTGAAACTTTTGAGGAGAAATTTGCTGAATGGTTGCTGGGAGAGGGGAAAACTGTGGAGGACTTGAAGAAACTATTCTTGCCACCTGGGGGTGTTCCTCCCCCAACACCCTCTCCTGCTCCAGTGCCTGTAATGGTGGCTGAACCAATGCAGACTTCCTATTTCTGCACCTGCCATTAGTCACGACTCTTCGAAAGGTTGAGATCTTCTGGCACATTTCCTCCCACCCCCAGGAGGATGACTGTGAGACCTGGATGACTATGTTGCCCCCAAGTGCTAGAATGGCAATGCTCGAGGCTAAAAGCGAAAGAGGGTTAGTGAGAGCCTCCGAGGTCCTGTCCTGGCTACCATCCGTACAAATGGGCCAGTAACCCTGAAGCGACTGCACAGGCCTATCTGAGGCCTTGGAGAATGTATGGGAGCCCAGATTTGATGAGGACCTATGGTGGAGAGTAAATGCACAACAGTACCAAGGAGTTGTTGTCTGTGTATGTCTCTGCTGAAAATTGTTGCAAGAATGCCTCAGAAAGGGTAGTTTGCCGCTTATTGAACTGACCCGAACCAGACTGGACAGAATCCTTAAGTCTGCTCCCTTCTCAGAACTGCTGTTGCTTCAGTTACGCCCTGGCAAATCGACTGAATCCCCACCCCCTATGATGAGTTAATGAGAGAAATTCGAGGAGTTGAGAAAAGGTGACCTCGGAAGGTACCTGCACCAACAGCTGTGGCTACGGATTCGAGTGACTGAGGGTGACCCATCAAGTGAAGTTCAGGGGCAGGGTTGACAGTCAATGAGTGTCTCTGACATGGAAAAGATATGCCACAATGGGGCTGAACTGTTGGAGAGCCGATGGGAATTCAAAAACAGTCCCTTTATGAAGGCCATGCCTGTATGCACGGGCCCTGGCCTATATCCGACTGCATCTGCTATGGGGGTGGGGGTACCCACCCATGTATCTCCTACTTGATAACAGCTCCAAACTCAATTCCTTGACCATGGAAGTGGAGAAACTGACGAGATGTCTCCAAATGCTTATCACGCCGCAGACAGAGATGGCACCCAGGTTTCCAGTTAGTAATACCCCTCCCCTGGCCCCCAAGTGTGGCGCCCCGCCAGCTCAAACTCCAGAAAGTATGTTTTGCTGTTATAATTGTGGGAAAGATGGGCACATGAAAGGAAGTGCCAGTCCCCAAAGACACTGGCAAGCTTTGCATATAGGGCTACAAGGAGGGTTGGGAAGAAATCAGTGGTTAAGAGGTGCACGACATGATCCCAGTGAGGGGCACAAAAATGCTAATTCACGCCCTTTGTGGCAAGGTCAGTTGCCCAGGCCCCACTACCGCCTCCAGACTGGTCCAGAATAGTGGGCCCTCCATGGAGACCACTGTAAAGGTGAATGGAGTGTCTACAAGAGCTGTATGAGACAGTGGCTCCCAAGTGACAATTATGTTCCAGGATTGGTATCAGAAGCATTTGTCAGACGATACCTCTACAACCATTGAAGGACTGCATGTATGGGGTTAAGAGAAGGCCTACCCTATTCTGGGTATATCCAATTTGGCTGTCTTTCCCCACCTCCGTTGGCTGGAGTGGTGAACAAGTAGAGACCCTAGCCTTTGGTGTGTCCCCACTGACTGTATGGTTGGTGTCCTTTGTTGATTGGAACAAATGCTCATATGTTCGGAAGGCTGGCACAGTTGTGTAATGGAAAACAGGGGTCAAAGACTAGTAGAGCTTTAAGAGTTCCGGCTTTAATTAGAAGGCCTATGAGGCACAGAGAGATGCTGAAAAACAGAACCAGAGGAACCGTCGGAATTGTTGGAAGAAGGATCCTGAGTCTCTGATCCTGCGCGCAAATGCCCAGTGTACCTTACAGGAGAGGTCCGTATCAGAAAGGATATTAAGAATAAAATATTAATGTTGGATGCACCAGGCGATGGAAAATTGCCAGAGGGACTGCTGGTCAAGCCTAGTATTTTGCCGCTAGAGCCCAATACTTATGCCAGAATGGTAATGGTCCAAGTTCATAATGTGTCTGGAGAGAGACATTCTAGTAAACATAGAGGTTGCATCCTGGCTAATGTGCATTGTGCAGACACTGCAGTGCTACCCAGCAGCAAGAGTTCATGAAGAATGACAGAGTAACGCCTGACTTGTTTGATTTCGGCGACTCCGCTGCCAGCTGAATGGAAAAGTGAGGATCAGTGAAGCTTGCCCAGAGAGACCAGGTGTTTTCTTTAAAGGCATGGGATGTGGGATGGAGGCAGAGCTGAGCACAATATCTGGCTGCATGACGAAGAGACCATTTCGGAGAGGTCTCGACGCCTGGCACCTGCCGACATAGATGATGTGAGACGGCATCTGCAAGAGATGTTAGTGCTGGTGTAATACAAGAATCCAGAAGCCTTATGCTTCCCCATTGTGGTAGTGAGGAAAAGAATGGAACAGTAAGGATGTGTGTGGATTATCGCACCTTAAACCGTGGACTACCCCTGATCAGTACACAATGCCCCGCATTCAGGATGCTTTGGACTGCCTAAACGGAGCAAGTGGTTTCTGCTGGATCTCTGCAGTGGGTACTACCAGATCCCGATGGCCCAGAGGACCGTGAGAAGACGGCTTATCTGTCCGCTTGGCTTCTATGAATTCATGAGATGCCTCAAGGGGATTCACAGGTGCCCCAGCCACTTTTCAACGATTGATGGAGCGGCAGGGGACATGAACTTACTCAGAGTGCCTGGTATACCTAGATGATGTTATTGTGTTTGGCAGCTCACTGAGGAACATGAGAGCAGATTATTTAAGGTATTGGACCGACTGGAGGACTTTTGGCCTTAAACTGTCCATTGATAAGTGTCAATTCTTTCAAACATCAGTAAAGTATGTGGGCACATATATCCACTGAGTGAATAGAGACCGACCAATGCAAAGTTGAGTGCTTGACCACCTGGCCACAGTCCAAAAATCTAAAGAACTGCAAAGATCCTGGGATTCTGTGGTTATTATCGGGCGCCATCAAGGACTATTCAAGAGTGATCCGCCTTTACTTAACCTTACTTATGGGTATCCCCCAACCCACAAAATACCAAAAGTCAGCGTCCCTCAAGACTGAAAGAGGTATTTTCATCCAGTGAAGTATTTGGGGCCCGCTGGACTCCTGATTATGAGACTGCTTTTCATGAGATCATATATCAACTTACCCATGCTCCAGTGCTGGCCTATGCCGATCCAAGAAAACCTTACGTCCTGCACACTGATGCTAGCTTGCAAGGGTTGGGGGCTGTGTTGTACCAAGAGCACGAGAATGGCCTGAGACCAGTGGCCTTTGCCAGTAGAAGCCTGACCCCATCCGAAAGAACTATCCTGTACATAAGTTAGAGTTCCTTGGTTTCGAAGTGGGCTATTGTTGACCAATTCCATGAGTACTTGTATGGGGCTAAAATACTAGTAAAACTGACAATAATCCTTTGACCTATGTGCAGACCTCAGCTAAGTTGGATGCCCACTGGCCATAGGTGGCTTTCTGCATTATCTACATATGACTATGCTCTCGAATACCGAGCAGGTCTGAACCACATAGATGCTGATGCTCTCTCCCGGAGGCCTTTTCCCCAGAATGATTGGGTCCATTGGCAGAACTTGACATTCTGGCACTCTGCCGAAGTTTGACTAGGAGGAACAAATGTCCACTGGACGCAGTGGATTCATGGTGGATTGCTTGGGACCCTCTGAGGAATTGCGTACCTGCTGCTTATTGCCACTTTTCTGCATAGACATTGGTGCACTGCCTCAGCTGGACAATGACAGTTCTTGGCTCAATCCCCAGTATCCCATGATCAAAGCAGCTTAGAAGCCCTCTATGCGGGAAAAGATGTGTCCAAATTACGCTCCACTGATTTGAGAACTGCACTGTTATACAAAGAAGGTCCCTAAGTTGAAACTGATCAATAAACTGTTATTGTAGAAACAGTAGACAGAGGGGGACAAGTAGACAAACAACAACTAGTGGCTGCCACTGCCTTTAGGACTCAGTACTGAGGTCCTTGCACAACCACATGGGGCACCTTGGTATAGACAGAACACTTGACTTGGTGAGATCCAGATTCTATTGGCCTAAGATGGGGCTGATGTGGGCAACATTCGAACTTGTGGTCGCTGCTTGAGGAAAGCTTTGGCCCAGGGCTGCCCCTTGTTAACATCACCACCAGTGCACCCATGGAGCTGGTCTGTATTGATTTTTCTGAGTTTGAGTCCGGATCAAAGAAATATCTAGTAATGTGGCTGGTGGTCACTGACCATTTCACGAGATATGCCCAAGCTTTCCCACCAAAGACCAGAAAGCATTCCACCATGGCTAAAGTACTTGTGAAAACGTTTTGTTCACTATGGGGCTCCAAAGAATCCATTCTGATCAAGGGAGAGACTTTGAGAGTCGTCTGATCAAAGAGATGCTTTTCTCTGTGGGGGTGAGACAGTCCAGAACCACTCCTTACTACCCCAGGGGACCCACAAGCCTGAGCGGTTTCAACCGCGACTTTGCTAGATATGCTAGGCACCCTGCACCCAAAGGACAAGCCTAGATGGAGCAACAAATTAGCACCCTGGTACATGCTTATAACTGCAATAAAAGTGATGCCCTGGATTCTCCCTCCGCACTGATGTTTGGAAGAAACTCGTACTACCAGTAGATGTGTGTTTTGGGGTCTCTCCTGATGGGGTTCAAGCTGACAACTATTTACAGTATGTGCAAAAGTTAAAGGCCCAGCTAACTCATCACTGCACTAACTGGCTCAAACCATGGCTGCCAAAAAGAAATCTGGCCAACAAAGAAAAGGTATGATAAAAGGTGAAAGCACAGGAACTCCAGGAGGAGATCGGTATTGCTAGAATCTGGGACTGCATGGCAAGCACAAGATTGCTGACAGATGGCACCATCTCCTCACATTGTAGTGGGCAAACTAGATGATCTGCCAGTGTACAAAGTAAGGCCTGAGAATAATTCAAAAGATGTAAAAACAATGCATAGAAATCATTTACTGCCCATTGGACAAATCTTAATTGAGTCTGAGCCCTAGAAGATGCTCCTCTGGACCAGTGACTAGAGCTGCTGCTAAGAAAAGATCAAGAAAGTCTGCACCTACAAAGCAAAGTTAAAGTGTTCACCTCCACAGAGTCCCAGTTGAGCATGACTGTCAGTCCATATCGGAAGAAAGTGAGAGTGACTTTGAATACTATCCTTCTTACGAACTGAGTCAATTGTTTCTGGGCAATCCCCTAGTCAATACTGGAGACAAAGCTGGCCTTCTGGACTGTCTAAGCCCCAGCTTCATCCCTGGAGCCAATGCTCCCAGAAAGTGAAGTGCAAAGCATCAGATCAGATGAAATGGAATCATTGTGCATGGTTGAACTGTTTGAGCTTTCAGGAGGAAAATGTAGATTGGGGCAGACTGGTGATACACCCGAACAAGAAGAGTATTTTGAGTGCCCTGACAGTCCACTGCCAGTGTCCGAAAGCTCTCCATATTGAGCCAAATGTTGTGGACTCGAAACTGTAACCCTGGAGCTGAAAGTGCCCCAAGTTCTAGCCTCTCTACCCCCATGGAGCTCCCCTGACAAGTGAGGACAATGCTGAAATGAGGCTCAGAGTGCAGAGACTATAACAGTTCCCCTAGAAAGACTGGTCGAGCTGTAAAGCCTGTGGTGCACCTCAGTTATGATTCACTTGGGAGAAGCCTGTGGACTTGCCTCTCAATGTTGTCCATAAAGGTGTATGTGTCCCCGAGCTCATTGCCCAAAATGAGCATCAGTGCTAACTCAGAGTTACTTGTGTTGCCCTCTAAGTATGGTGCCCTTGCCCATCCAGCCCCAAGGTAACTGATAGGAAGGCCCCCTCTCTTCAGGTTTCATGTACAAGAGGTAATAACTTGAGTTATGGTACAATGTGTATGTAATACTGTGTAAAGAGTGGCGTACTGCAATGTTTTCAGAAATGTGTTCTTGGTAAAATGATATATTGACTGATGATTACATGTGCGCTTAATGCAAATGTATATGGTTGCAGTTGAAACTTATGGGTACTTGCTTGAGACGCTGACGCCAAGTTTTCCAAGCCAGGAAGGGTGTAACCCCTGCAAATGGGGAGTTCCCAAATGACTTCAAGGAGCTTGTTGAATGCTCCAAGCCTGAATGGTGTTTGACATTTAAGCCATTTATCAGTGAGTGTTTTAGAGCCTCTGGTACTGTCTCTTTAAGAGCTGTCTGCTTGCAGACATAATTAGTTGTATGGGGGACTGTGTGTTTCTTTGATTGAGTACCACTCAAGCTGCTGCAATTCACTTCATTTTGCAGTCACTAGGGTGCAAGGAACCTATCTGAAAGATGTAACTGTTTGCCAAAATTATTTAGAGTAATAATGAAATTACAGTTTGTCTGACTGCTTTCTTTGCAGTCAGAACTGTGTCTGCTAGTTCCCATTCTAGTTTGAACTGCTGAACTGGACCAATCAGTGTGGGGTAGCTAGCTCTAAATGGTGCCTGGACGAATCAGAACTTGACTCATAATCTGAGCCAGCCACAAGAGGATTATTATGGATAGTGACTCTGGGAGATGTAGTTTAGACTTCAGTGCCTTTTTGGACCAACAGCAGCAGTCTATTGTGGTGACAACCAATCAGTCCAAGAACTGGGAGGAACTCAAAGGAAGTGCCGGTTTTGTCGGTTGGAGTTTCAGTTGAGCTTGGCAGTGAAGAAGGAAGGAGCCCTGTGCTTTTCAGTGTGCATTTTAGTCAAAAGCGTGTGTAAGGCCCAGAGTTCGGTCTGCAGCTTGTGTAACAGCTTGTTAGGACTGAATCCGTCCTGTGAAAAGAATCAAAGGATCTCTGAAGAGTAGAAACCAGGCTCACCCTGTAGAAGACTGGAGGAATTGCTGAAATTGCACTCAGTCTGTCAGGAACTTGATCTGCTGTGTGTTCTCCGGTATTGTGCAGTAATTGCGATCGGGATACAGATGCAGCCTGCCTGGTATAGTGCTTTCTTTTATATGGATGTGTGAAGAGGTTTGTGTACCTCAAGTGAGCCCTGCTGACATTGAAGGACCCTATCTTATTTGGAGGTCGTGAGTACTAATTAGGGTCGCTCCTGTTGAATTGCCTGATAAATCCAAATGGAATTACTGTACTGCTGACTGTTTAATTCTCCTTTTCTGTGTGAAAGGGCCCCTACCAGTGCCACGGTTTGACCAGCCACTAGGGCTTGGGTACCCAGGACAGTAACTGATAGGATAGGCCTGTGCACAGAGCCATAGGTAGATATTATTAGATGATAAGCTAATTAACCTGATTTCCCCTGTCCTTGTTATATCCCTAAATAAATCAGAGCTGGTTTGTTTCAGCAAGTTATACTGCCTGAGGTATTTGTCTATGTTAAATGTACTGTACTGTGATTGTTGCACTGTATCTCATTCTCAGGGAGGTCCCAGTGCGGAACCAGACCTGGGGGTAAGTGTATACTGTGAAGGTAATTCTGATATATTGTGTGGGCCACTAGTGGGAAGAAAGGGGTTGCAGTGTCCCAGAGGGCTGTGACCAAGTTAGTTTAACTATTGCAAACCCTGACCTCTGGGTGGAGGCACCCGCCATTGGATCCAGGCCCCTCAACCTGTTAGTGGCAAATCAGGCAGGGGTGGTAGCCCCTGGGATAGCGCCATCTAGGTGTTACAATGGAATAAATAGGGTTATTTCAACTTTGATGCATACCTCAGGCATTTTGGAATTTTGGCACCAAATTTTCAACATGGGGTTTTTGGACCTTCCTCTTGAATTCTGTCACTGTCATGGCGTTATTCATTCGAAAGGTGATTTCATGATCACTGTGCAGAATCACCTTTCAGGACTGATTAACAAATGACAGTGCCAGTGTTCATGAGGGTGGGCTCAAAAAGCCTACGTTGCAAATTTGGTGGAAAAAATCCAAACAATTACTGTTTTAGGAGCATGCGTTGTGCAGTTGCTACGTATACTTGTAACTCTGCGAATTTGCAATATTATCACGCCAGAATTTCAACACTGGCATTTTTCCACACCTCCTTGTGAACAGTACAGCTGTCATTTTTCACACCCTGGCCAAAATGTGTTTTCGCACTTCCAGTGCAGAAAAGAGCGGTCGCTGTGGGAAATCAGTGTTTGGGACAGATTAAGAAAATGACAGTGACACTGTTCATGAGCAGTGGTCCTAAAATGCCTATGTTGAAAATTTGGTGATACACAAACTGTTGTGAGTGTGTGTTGCGTAGTTTGCATGCGCAGCTAGTAATTTCGAAATTTATAATATTTTCATTCCAAATTTTCAACACTGCTACTGTTCCTGCACCTCCCTATGAACAGTATAGCTGTCACTTTCACATCCCGGGCTGAAATGTTTTCACAGTTCGTGCAGAAATAGCGCTGCTGTGGGAAATCCATGTTCAGGACACATCATGAAACGGACATGACACTGTTCATTAGCAGAGGTCCTAAAATGCCTATGTTGAAAATCTGGTGATGAAAATCCATAACATGAGTGTGTTACGAGTGTGCATTGCCCAGTTTCCAAGCACGCTCGTACCTTCACAACTTTGTAATATTTTCACTCCGGATTTTCAACATTGCCATTTTTTCACACCTCCTTATGAACAGTGTAGCTGTCATTTTTCTCATCCCGGCCAAAGTGTGCTTTCGCTCTTCCAGAGCACAATAGCACGGTCACTGTGGGAAATCAGTGTTCAGGACACATTAAAAAAATCACACTGACACTGTTCATGAGCAGAGGTCCTAAAATGCCTATGTTGAAAATTTTGTGATGAAACTCCATAAAATGACTGTGTTACGAGTGTACGTTGTGCAGTTTCCACGCACCCTTGTAATCTCACAAATTAGTAATATTTTCATGCCACATCTTCAACACTGGCATTTTTACACACTGCCTTATGAACAGTACAGCTGTCGTTTTTCACATCCTGGTGGAAAAAAGTTTTCGCGCTTTCGGCACAGAATACCACAGTCGCTGTCGGAAATCAGTGTTTTGGATAGATTAGATTCGAGCAAGTAAGAGCTGGGGGTGGTGACCAAGCTCAACTGAGCTCTGTCGGGACTGCCGCAGATTTCTTTGTGGGCAGGAAAAGGGACCGAAGCAGGCAGGAGCCCAGTACAAGAGGGCAGCCTGCAGCACTGGGAGAAACACAACAAGCAGGTAAGAGAGGGGGAGTGAGTGAGTTCAACAGAGCTCCATAGGGACTGCAGTGGATTTTTTTGTGGGCAGAAAAAGACGGCAACGCAGGCAGGAGCCCATACAAAAGGGCAGACTGCAGCGCCGGCAGAAACGGAACAAGCGAGTGAGAGAGGGTGAGGAGCGAGCTCAATGGAGTTCTGATTGGAATGACAGACTTTTGTAGAGCAGAAAGCACTAAACAGAGGCAGGGAGTCCAGTACAAAGGGCAGCCTGCAGCACCGGCAGAGACGAACAAGTGAGTGAGACAAGGGGTGAGCGGCCTCAACGGAGCTCTGTTGGGACAGCTGCAGATTTCTTTGTGGGCAGAAAAAGGTGCCAATGCAGGCAGGAGCCCAGTACAGAAGGGCAGCTTGCAGCAGTGGGAGAAACAGAATGAGCGAGTGAGGGGGGGGGCGTGAGCGAGCTCAACGGAGCTTTATCGTGACTGCTGCAACTTTCTTTGTTAGCAGAAGAAGGCGACAATGCAGGCAGGAGCACAGTACAAAAGGCCAGCCTGCAGTGCCGGCAGAAATGGAAAGAGCGAGTGAGAGAGGGGGAGTGAGCAAGCTCAACAGAGCTGTGCCGGGACTGCTGCAGATTTCTTTGTGAGCAGAAAAAGCTGACAACGCAGGCAGGAGCCTAGTACAAAAGGGCAGCCTGCAGCAGCAGGAGACACAGAACGAGTGAGTGAGGGACAGGGAGTGAGTGAGCTCAATGGAACTCTGTTGGGACTGCTGCGGATTTCTTTGTGGGCAGAAAAAGGAAGCAATGCAAGCAGGTGCCCAGTATAAAAGGGCAGCCTGCAGTGACGGGAGAAACCGAATGAGCGAGTGAGAGAGGGGGAGTGAGCGAGTTCAACGAAGCTCTATCATGACTGCAGCAGATTTCTTTGAGGGCAGAAGAAGGTGGCAATGCAGGCAGGAGCCCAGTACGAAAGGACAGCCTGCAGCGCCGGCAGAAACAGAACAAGTGAGTGAGTGAGAGAGGGAGAGAAAGCAGCTCAATGGAGCTCTGTCAGAATGGCTGCAATTTCTTTGTGGGCAGAAAAGTTGCACCAACAGAGTGCAGTGAGCCCAGCATAAAAGGGCAGCCTGCAGCGCTTCGGTGAAACGGAATGAGCAAGTGAGACAGGGGAGTGAGCGCCCCAACAGAGCTCTGTTGGGACAGCTGCGGATTTCTTTGTGGGCAGAAAAAGGTGCCAATGTCAGGCAGGAGCCCAGTACAGAACAGCAGCCTGCAGCGCCGGGAGAAACACAATTAATGAGTGAGAGAGGGGGAGTGAGTGAGATTAACAGAGCTCTATCATAACTGCTACGGATTTCTTTGTGGGCAGAAAAAGGTGTCAATGCAGGCAGGAGCCCAGTATAAAAGGCCAGCCTGCAGTGACGGGAGAATCAGAACAAGTGAGTGAGAGAGGGGGAGTGAGCGAGCTCAACAAAGATCTATCATGACTGTAGCAAATTTCTTTGAGGGCAGAAGAAGGCGGCAATGCAGGTAGGATCCCAGTACAAAAGGGCAGCCTGCAGCGCCGGCAGAAATGGAACAAGCGAGTGAGAGAGGGTGAGAGAGTGATCTCAATGGAGCTCTGTCAGAATGGCTGCAGATTTTTTGTTGGCAGAAAAAGGCACCAACAGAGGCAGGTGCCCAGACAAGGGCAGGTCAGCTTGGCAGAAACAGAACAAGCGAGTGAGACAGGGAGGGAGTGAGGACCTCAACGAGCCTCTGTTGGGACAGCTGAGGATTTCTTTGTGGGCAGAAAGTTGCAATGCAGGCAGGAGCCCAGTACAGAAGAGCAGCCTACAGTGCTGAGAGAGAAACACATTACTGAGAGTGAGAGGGGAGGGGAGGCGAGCTAATGGAACTCAATTGAAACTGCTGCAGATTTCTTTGTGAGCAGAAAAAGGCAGCAATGCAGGCAGGAGCCTAGTATAAAGGCCAGTCTGCAGCGCCGGCAGAAACGGAATGAGCGAGTGAGAGGGGGGAGTGAGCAAGCTCAATGGACCTCAGTCAGGACTGCTGCAGATTTTTTTATGGGCAGAAAAAGCCAACAATGCAGGCAGCAGCCCAGTACAAAAGGGCAGCCTGCAACCGCGGGGGAGACAGAACGAGCAAACAAGTGAGGGAGGGGGAGTGAGTGAGCTCAACGGAGCTCTGTTGGGACTGCTGCAGATTTCTTTCTGGGCAGAAAAAGGCAGCAATGCATGCAGGGGCCCAGTACAAAAGGGCATCTTGCAGCAGCAGAAAAAAACAGAACGAGCAACTGAGAAAGTGGGAGTGAATGAGCTCAACGGAGCTCTATCATGACTGCTGCAGATTTCTTTGTGAGCAGAAGAAGGCGGCAATGCAGGCAGGAGCCCAGTACAAAAGGGCAGCCTGCAGCAGCAGGAGACACAGAACGAGCAAGCAAGTGAGGGAGGGGGAGTGAGTGAGCTCAACGGAGGTCTGTTGGGACTGCTGCAGATTTCTTTGTGGGCAGAAAAAGGCAGCAATGCATGTAGGGGCCCAGTACTAAAGGGCATCTTGCAGCAGCAGGAGAAACAGAATGAGTGACTGAGAGAGGGGGTAGGAGCGAGCTCAATGGAGCCTATCATGACTGCTGTAGATTTATTTCCAGAGCAGAAGAAGGCGCAACACAGGCAGGAGCCCAGTATTAAAAGGGCAGCCTGCAGCACCGGCAGAAACGGAATGAGCGAGTGGGGGAGGAGTGAGCGAGCTCAACAGAGCTCTGTCAGGACTGCTGCAGATTTCTTTGTGGACAGAAAAAGTTGCCAAAGAGGCAGGAGTCCAGTACAAAAGGGCAGCCTGCAGCACCAGGAGAAACAGAATGAGTGAGTGAGACAGAGGGAGTGAGCGAGCTCAACGGAGCTCCATAGTGACTGTTGCGGATTTCTTTGTGGGCAGAAAAAGGCGGCAACACAGGCAGGAGCCCCGCATAAAGGGCAGTTTGCAGTGCCAGCAGAAACGGGACAAGCGAGTGAGAGAGGGGGAGGAGTGAGCCTAATGGAGCTCTGTCAGAATGGCTGCAGATTTCTTTGTGGGCAGAAAAAGGCACCAACAGAGGCAGGAGCCCAGTACAAAAGAGCAGCCTGCAGCGCCTGCAGAAACGGAAGCGAGTGAGACAGGGGGAGTGAGTGACCTCAATGGAGCTCTGTTGGGACAGCTGCAGATTTCTTTGTGGGCAGAAAAAGGTGCCAATGCAGGCAGGAGCCTAGTACAGAAGGGCAGCTTGCAGCAACGGGAGAAACAGAATGAGCGAGTGAGAGAGGGGGAGTGAGCGCGCTCCATGGAGCTCTATCATGACTGCTGCAAATTTCTTTGTTAGCAGAAGAAGGTGGCAATGCAGGCAGGAGCCCAGTACAAAAGGCCAGCCTGCAGCACCGGCAGAAATGGAAAGAGTGAGTGAGAGAGGGGAGTGAGCAAGCTCAACGAAGCTCTATCATGACTGCAGCAGATTTCTTTGAGGGCAGAAGAAGGCAGCAATGGTGCAGGAGCCCAGTAAAGGCAAGGCCTGCAGCACCAGCAGCAGAAACGGAACAAGAGAGTGAGAGAGGGGGAGAGATCGAGCTCAATGGAGCCCTGTCAGAATGGCTGCATTTCTTTGTGGGCAGAAAAGGCATCACAGAGGCAGGAGTCCAGCAAAGGGCAAGGCTGCCGCGCGCAGAAACGGAATGAGCGAGTGAGACAGGGGAGGAGCGACCTCAACGGAGTTTGTTGGGACTGCTGCAGACTTTCTTTGTGGGCAGAAAAAGGCAGCAATGCATGTAGGGCCTGTACTAAAGTGCCCGCAGCAGGAGAAACAGAATGAGCGACTGAGAGAGGGGAGTAGCGAGCTCAATGGAGCTCTATCATGACTGCTGTAGATTTATTTGTGAGCAGAAGAAAGCGGCAACACAGGCAGGAGCCGAGTTAAAAGGGCAGCCTGCAGCACCGCAGAAACCGGAATGAGCGAGTGGGGGAGTGAGCGAGCTCAACAGAGTCCTGTCAGGACTGCTGCAGATCTTTGTGGACAGAAAATTGCCAAAGAGGCAGGAGTCCAGTACAAAAGGGCAGCCTGCAGCACCAGGAGAAACAGAATGAGTGAGTGAGACAGAGGGAGTGAGCGAGCTCAACGGAGCTCCATAGTGACTGCTGCGGATTTCTTTGTGGGCAGAAAAAGGCGGCAACACAGGCAGGAGCCCCGTACAAAAGGGCAGCCTGCAGTGCCAGCAGAAACGGGACAAGCGAGTGAGAGAGGGGGAGTGAGTGAGCTCAATGGAGCTCTGTCAGAATGGCTGCAGATTTCTTTGTGGGCAGAAAAAGGCACCAACAGAGGCAGGAGCCCAGTACAAAAGAGCAGCCTGCAACGCCTGCAGAAACGGAAGCGAGTGAGACAGGGGGAGTGAGTGACCTCAATGGAGCTCTGTTGGGACAGCTGCAGATTTCTTTGTGGGCAGAAAAAGGTGCCAATGCAGGCAGGAGCCTAGTACAGAAGGGCAGCTTGCAGCAACGGGAGAAACAGAATGAGCGAGTGAGAGAGGGGGAGTGAGCGCGCTCCATGGAGCTCTATCATGACTGCTGCAAATTTCTTTGTTAGCAGAAGAAGGTGGCAATGCAGGCAGGAGCCCAGTACAAAAGGCCAGCCTGCAGCACCGGCAGAAATGGAAAGAGTGAGTGAGAGAGGGGCAGTGAGCAAGCTCAACGAAGCTCTATCATGACTGCAGCAGATTTCTTTGAGGGCAGAAGAAGGCAGCAATGCAGGCAGGAGCCCAGTACAAAAGGGCAGCCTGCAGCACCAGCAGAAACGGAACAAGAGAGTGAGAGAGGGGGAGAGATCGAGCTCAATGGAGCTCTGTCAGAATGGCTGCAGATTTCATTGTGGGCAGAAAAAGGCACTAACAGAGGCAGGAGCCCAGTACAAAAGGGCAGCCTGCAGCGCTGGCAGAAACGGAATGAGCGAGTGAGACAGGGGGAGTGAGTTACTTTCAACGGAGCTCTGTTGGGACAGCTGCGGATTTCTTTGTGGGCAGAAAAAGGCAACAACGCAGGCAGGAGCCCAGTACAAAAGGCCATCCTGCAATACCAGCAGAAATGGAACAAGCGAGTGAGAGAGGGGGAGTGAGGGAGCTCAACGGAGCTGTGTCGGGACTGCAGCAGATTTCTTTGTGGGCAGAAAAGCCGACAAGCCAGGGCAGTCACAAGGACAGCCTGCAGCAGCAGGAGACAGAACGAGCAATCGAGTGAGGAGGGGAGGAGCGAGCTCAACGGAGTCTCCATGACTGCTGCAGATTTCTTTGTGGGCAGAAGAAGGGCAACGCAGGCAGGAGCCCAGTACAAAGGGCAGCCTGCAGCACTGCAGAAACAGAACGAGTGAGTAGAGAGGGGAGTGAGGAGCTCAACGGAGCTCTGTCAAGACTGCTGCAGATTTCTTTGTGGACAGAAAAAGGTGCCAACAGAGGCAGGAGCCCAGTACAAAATGGCAGCCTGCAGAAGCAGAAGAAACAGAATAAGTGAGTAAGACAGAGGGAGTGAGCGACCTCAACGGAGTTCTATCATGACAGCTGCGGATTTCTTTGTGGGCAGAAAAAGGCGACAACGCAGGCAGGAGCCCAGTACAAAAGGCCATCCTGCAACACCAGCAGAAATGGAACGAGCGAGTGAGAGAGGGGGAGTGAGTGAGCTCAACGGAGCTCTGTCAGGACTGCTGCAGATTTCTTTGTGGACAGAAAAAGGTGCCAACAGAGGCAGGAGCCCAGTACAAAATGGCAGCCTGCAGAAGCAGAAGAAACAGAATAAGTGAGTGAGACAGAGGGAGTGAGCGACCTCAACGGAGTTCTATCATGACTGCTGTGGATTTCTTTGTGGGCAGAAAATGGCAGCAACACAGGCAGGAGCCCAGTACAAAAGGCCAGCCAGCAGCGCCGGCAGAAACGGAATGAGCGAGTGAGAGAGGGGGAGTGAGCAAGCTCAACGGAGCTGTGTCGGGACTCCAGCAGATTTCTTTGTGGGCAGAAAAAGCCACCAATTCAGGCACAAGCCCAGTATAAATGGGCAGCCGGCAGCGCCAGGAGAAACAAAATGAGCAAGTGAGACAGGGGTGGCGCAGGCAACCTCAGCGAACTGTCGGGACAGCTGCGGATTTCTTTGTAATAGAAAGAAAATGCAGGCAGGGCCTAGCACAGAAGGGCAGCCTGCAGTGCCGGGAGAAACACGAAAGTGAGAGGGGAGTGAGCGAGGCTCAATGAGACTCTATCATGACTGCTGTGGATTTCTTTGTGGGCACAAAAGGCAGCAATGCAGGCAGGAGCCCAGTACAAAGGGGCAGCCTGCAGCTGGTATGGATGGACGGCGAGTGAGAGGGGAAGTGAACAAGCTAACGGACCTGTGTCAGGACTGCTGCAGATTTCTTTGTGGGCAGAAAAAGCCACCAACAGAAGCAGGAGCCCAGTACAAAAGGGCAGCCTGCAGCGCCAGGAGAAACAGAATGAGCGAGTGAGAGAGGGGGAGTGAGCCACCTGAACGGAACTCTGTCGGGACAACAGCGGATTTCTTTGTGGACAGAAAAGGGTGCCAACGCAGGCAGGAGCCCAGTACAAAACAGCAGCCTGCAGCACTGGGAGAAACAGAATGAGTGAGTGACAAAGGGGTAGTGAGCGAGCTCAACGGACCAATGCAATCAACATTTGGCAATTACAAATGCTTGTTACCTACCTCTTGGTCCTGTCAGTCAACCAATTTCCCACCCTCCTAGTAATTCTGTCCCTTACTCAGGTCCTGCATCTTCTTAGCCAGTCATTCATGTGGGATGGTGTCAGAGGCTTTACTGAAGTCAAGATACAGTATGTTCACTGTTTGTTCCTCCTTTGCAGTTTCTGTCACCAAGTTGAAAGAATCAATCAGGTTTGTCTGACATGACCTCCCCCTCCCCATGAACTCATGCTGTTTCTTGTCCTGTAGTGCATTTGTCTCCAGGCAGAAGTATATAGAGTGAACCGAAAATGGTAGGTGGAAATACTGGCAGCTTTATTTCAGAAGGTAAATCAACAATTCCAAAGATATGCAGGACAGCAGAACTGTTCTCCATGTTTAAAAAGGGTGACTGTGAAAGTCTCAAATGCTATCGCCACATTTCATTGAGGTGTATCTACCAAGATATACAGTAAATATTTACTGGAGAAACTGAGATATTAGGTTACTTTGAAACATAGAATCAAACAGCAGATATGGGCTGCTTAACCCACCCAGTATGCCCAGTTTTTCCTACCTACATTTCACCACAGACCCTACTTGTTCTACAGCTCTTCCTCCCTCCCCTCTTCCTCTCCACTATGATTTCCTTGTGCCTAGCCCATGCACCCTTGAAACCACCACTGTTTTTGCTCCCACTACCTCAGCCAAAAGGCTGTTCCATGAATACACCACTCTTTGTCAAGAAGTACTTCCTCACATCTTTCCTGAAACTACCCCCTTCCAGCTTCATATAATATCATATTCCCTTGTTCTTGAGCACCTTTGTTCCAACAAAAATGTTCCTCCCGTACCTTATTTACCCTTGTGAGGAATTTAAAGGTCTCTATCATATCACCCCTCTCCCTCTTCTCTTCCTGGGTGTACATGTTGATGTCCTTCCATTTATGTCCACCCCTATTGCATAAATTTACTTAATATTTATAACCCATCAGCGCTCTTTCTCTTTACTGCTCTGTGTTTTTAATTGTGAGCTGTCCTGGACTTTATGCTGTTCTTTTCTTCCCCAAATCCTTTTTGTTGGCCCTGGGCCTTTGGCATTAGCTGCTGTGCAGCTCTATTGCATGCAGTGCTTGCACTTTCATGGTCCCCTCAGGGAGCCCACTGATTTCCCTGTTTGCCTCCCACCCACAGCTACTTTTTAAGTCAGTTTCAGGCATTGCCCTTCAGCTACACTGTGGATTTTCCTTTGCGGACCCTATCTTGTGCATTTGCTCTCCCAGTCCCTTTCTACCAGGCCCCCTCAGGGCATCTACAGTCTGCCACCATGTGGCTTAGCTAAAGGTTTCTGCCACCTACTGCTGGCTGCCCACCCTCCAGACCCTTCTAACCTGCCCCGTGGGGGCTCTTCACCTGCCACTTTGTGGCTGATGGGTAGAGGGAGGCATATTTGCTCTAGCCTCCTCCCCCCTTCCCAAAAATATCCCATTTTCATTCCCACACACAAGGCGCAGGCTACAGCCTGAGCTCTGTGGGCTGAATCATAGACACATAGACCTTGATGGCAGATAAGGACTGCTTGGCCCACTCAGTCAGCCCATTTCCCTACCTAGTGGATAAGCTGCAGATCCTAGTTATCCAACAGCTGACTTCCTCCTACCCACCAATAGAATTGGTTCATGTCTGTCCCATGTATTCTTGAAGTCCCCCACTATTTTTGACCCCACAACTTCCTCAGGAAGGCCATTCCATGTGTTCACCACCCTTTCTGTGAAAAAATACTTCCTCATGTTGCCCCTGAGCTGTCCTCTCTATCTTCAAATTTTACCCCTTGTTCTTGCGCATTTCTTTTTATGAAAGATGCTACTCTCTTGGACTTTGTTGATTCCCTTGAGGTGCTTGAAATTTTCTATCCTGTCCCCCTGCCCCTTTTCCTTAAGGGCATACATATTCAGCTTGTCTCTCTTTGTATGGCTTCTGGTGCAGATCCTTCGCTATTTTAGTTGCCCTCCTCTGGGCTGGCAGTTGAAAGTGCCTCCATTACTGTCACTGTAGTTCAGTAGCACTAAACTGGCTGCCTAGCAACAGCCGCAGCACTTCTGGTCAGCAGTTTTCTGAACAGCCTCCTTCCTGCTACATACAGTCTGGGCCCAAGGACACCCCCACACACACACACTAGGTTCCAGGGAAAGATAATATAAAAGGAAAAAAGAATTGCCACTGTCCATGAGGGAGTGACCCATTATATCACCAGCATACCTTTCAAACCACTGGTCTCCTGGGACAACTCAAAGACTCCTGAACCACCAGTGTCCCCTTTTTTAAATAATATAGGGGCCACTAGCCCAAATTCATTCCACCTGCCCATCTGGACTACTACTTAAATTTATTGGCTACCTGCAGGTCACCTAGGGGCGCTAAGGATGGGGTTTGCTGAGTCCCAAATACCACTTTATTCTCTGTTCTTAGCTGTCTGCATTTTTTATTCCATCTCTAGTTTCCTTACTTTGACCTAGTTTGTCTTTTCCTCTAAAACTTCTCTTCCTTTACTCCTGTGCTATATACCTTTTTTGTATCTCTCTACTCTTGCTACTATAACTTCCCCATACTGATCTATTTTTCACTTTATTTCTACAGGTCTGGCCAAACATACCAATCAGATAAGTATCTTTGTTTAATTCTAACACTCTAATCTCTCCTCTAACACCTCCGACCCTTTATGTCCCTTCAGCCTTCTCTGTTCTTCCCTTTCAGGTCCTACCAGAATACCCCGAACCAAGGACACCCCAACTCTGGACTCCCCTACTCTGATGGAGCAGGTAAGTCCTAATTACTTAACTGCCTTAGAATCATAGAAATCTGGTGACAGAAAAGGACCATTTTGGCCAATTGAGTCTGCCCCTTACCCCCACCAGTCATCATCTTTGTCAAGAGACACCCCACTCTGCCCACTGGTCAGCTCCTGGTGTCTGTCCCATGCCCCCTTGAATCCTTTCACCATTTTTGCTCATACCACCTCTTCCGGTAGTCTGTTCCAGGACTCCACCACCTTCTCAGTGATGTAATGCCCCCTCACATTGCCCCTAAACCTTCCTTCTTCTAATCTTGGTTTATGATCCCTAATTCTAGCACTTATTTTCCTTGCAAATAAGCTTCCCACTCTCACCTTACTAGTCTCCAGCAGGTACCGATCTGATTCCCTCCACCTCTCCTCATAGGGCTTCCTATGCATAGCGTGCACCATCTTGGTTGCCCTTATCTGAACCCTTTCAATCCTGTCTTATGTCCTTGTGTAGGTGAGGCCTCCAGAACTAAATCCCATACTCCAGGTGAGGTCTCACCATGGATTTATAAAGGCGCATCAGCACCTCCCTCTTTCTGTTTTATAACCCTCCCTTTGCCCACCACTGTGCTGCACTGGTTCTCCGCCTTAAGGATATCTGAAATTATAATCCCCAGATCTCTATCCTGCTGAGTTTCCTTACCCCCTCCTCTCGTGTGTAAATGGTATGTGGGTTATTACATCCATGTGCATTACTGTACACTTTTTGGCACTAAATTTCAGCTGCCAAGTTTCTGACCACCTCTCCAGAATCTTTAGGCCTTCCCTCACTGCCTCCACCTCCCCTACCAGGGTGTCTACCCTATTGCAGATCTTCGTATCCTCTACAAATGGGCACACCTTCCCCTGCAGTCCCTCCGTTATATCTAACATACTAAAAGCCAGCAGAATAGGCCTGATGGTCTGTTGTGTCTGCTCGGTAGCCAGCCTCCTAATGGGTGTTTTCTTTCCCACCCAGCCCCAGAGAGGGTCATCCTCTGCTTCAGTTTACCCATGTACCTGTCCCACTCCCTCTTGAAGCCCTCCACTGTGCTCTTCTCCACCAGACTCCTGAACAGTGCATTCCAGGGCTCTGCCACCCTTTCAATGAAGTAATGTCTCCTGCATTCCCCCCTGTAATCCCCCCAGCTTCCACTCATGTCACCTGGTTGTTCCCACCTTCTTTAGTCTGAACATCTCTTTTTACATATTTGAAGACCCCTATCATGTCCCTCCTGTCTCGCTTCTCCTCCAGCGCGTACAGCCCAAGCTCTTCCAGCCTTTCCTCATAGGGCCTTCCTCCCATGCTCTGAAGCATCCTGGTTGCCCTCCTCTGGGCACTCTCCAGCAGCGTTACGTCCTTCTTGAGGTGAGGTCTCCAGAACTGCATGCAGTACTCGAGATGTGGTCTGACCAAGGCATTATACAGAGGGAGGATCACCTCCCTCCTCCTGGACATAATCCCCCTGGCTATGCAGTATCCAGTTTGCTTTGGCTGCAGTTTTCTGCAATTTTCAGTGTTATTCATTTTGACGTCTACCACCACCCCTAGATCTCTCTCACTCATTGTGGCTTGCATTATGACTCCCCCCCCAGGTGTATACATGGCCTGGGTTTCTGACCCTCTGATGCAGCCCCCTACATTTCCCTGCATTCAACCTCAGTCCCCACCTCCTTGACCACCCCTCCAGGGTATTCAGGTCCCTCTGGACTGTCTCTCTTGCTTCGTCCCTGTCCGCCAATGCCCCCAGTTTTGTCATCCACAAAGAGACTCATCCTACTCTTAACTGCCCTCCCCATATCCAAGACATAGGCACTGAACAGGAGTGGCCCCAGTACCGAACCTTGGGGGACCCCACTGGTGACCTTCTTGGGGGAGGAGACTACCCACCACTAACCCTGTATTTGCGCTCTGTTAGCCAATTTCTACCCATCTGAACAACTGTCCTCTCACCCCACCCACCCTCAATCTGAGCAACTGTCCTCTCCCCCCAGCTTTGTTAGCAGCCCATTTTGGGGAACCGAATCAAATGCCTTACTGAAATCCAGGTATAGGACATCCTCCGGTCTATGCTGATCCAGGGTCCCAGTCATAAAAATCTATGGGGTTGGTCTAACACGATCTCCCCGGGATGAAACCATACTGTTTGTGACCCAATTGCTCCAACCTTTCCAGCTGCCTCCTGAGCCTATCCTTGATAATGCCCTCCATTACTTTGCCCACCACAGACACTAGGCTGACAGGCCTGCAATTCCCCATCTCCTTTCTAGACCCCCCATTTGTGGATAGGCACCACATGAGCCACCCTCCAGTCTTGAAGCACCCATCCTGTTAGCACAGAGGTGTTAGAGTGCTGCTAGCTCATCCACCAATTCCTTCATAACACTCAGATGCAGCCTATCCGGCCCCAGTGCCTTATCAGTTTTTAGTGTCCGAAGGGTCTCCCTCACCCTTTCTACTGTAATTTATCCCTCCCAGCCCATCTCCTCATTTAACCACCCATCCCCTTCTAGATTTGGCCCAGCCTGAACCCCAACTTCTTTCAGTCCTCTAGACTCCATCTGACCTCTCGACTCTGCTGGCTCCCCTTCTCT
Organism: Neoceratodus forsteri; assembly: GCA_016271365.2. Lineage (NCBI taxonomy): Eukaryota > Metazoa > Chordata > Ceratodontiformes > Ceratodontidae > Neoceratodus > Neoceratodus forsteri. The sequence continues at coordinate 738,483,646 of CM057454.1, forward strand.
CCCATTGGGCTGGAGGGATCCCCTGCCTCCCTGTAAATATCAAGACAAGTACTCATTTAGCACCTCTGCCTGATTCCCCCGCCTCCTGATTCCATCCCTCCTCAGTCCTAATCATGCTGATCTGTGCCCTCCTTTTTCTCTTCTCCCTGTGTATCTATAGAACCTTTCCCCTCCAGATATCCCTAGCCAGGTTTTGCTCCCTCCTCACCTTGGCTCCCCTCACCACTGTGGTGACCCTTCTAGCCATCAACTCATACCCTCTCCCTATCCCCCCAGAGTGCTTAACATAGAAACATAGAATATAGAATTTGACGGCAGATAAGGACCGCTTGGCCCACCCAGTCTGCCCATTTCCACCTACTGGATAAGCTGCAGATCCTAGTTAACCAGCAGCCTACTTCTTCCTACCCCACCCCCAGAACTGCCTTATGACTACCCCATGCATGCTTGAATTCCACCACTGATTTTGACTCCACAACCTCCTCCGGAAGGCCGCTCCATGCATCCACAACCTCTCTGTGAAAAATACTTCTTAAATTACCTCTGAGCCTCCCCTCATCTTCAAATTGTGCCCTCTTGTTCTTGCACACCTCTTTTTGAAAGATGCTACCCTCTTGGACTTTGTTGATTCCTTGAGGTACTTGGAAAGTTTCTATCATGTCCCCCTCTCCTCCTTTCCTTGAGGCTATACATATTAAGCTCCTTAAGTCTCTCTTCATATGTCTTCCGGTGCAGACCCTGCACCATTTTAGTTGCCCTCCTCTGGACAGCTTCCGTCCTGTCTATGTCTTTGCGGAGATTGGGTCTCCAGAACTCACACAGTACCCAGATGGGATCTCACCAGCTGTCTGTACAGAGGGATAATAACTTCCTTGTTTTCTACTGGTGATGCCTCCCCATGCATCCCAGTATCCCCCAGCCCTCCTTGCTGCCCTCTCACATTGCTTGCCCACCTTTAGGTCATCTGATATGACTACCCCAGGTCCCTCTCCATTTTTGTTGTTGTTAGTATCTCACCCCATTATGTACTCTTCCCTGGGTTTTTGTTTCCCAGTGCATTACCTTGCACTTCTAGCATTGAATCTAAGCTGCCATACATTTGACCATTCCTCTAACCTTGCCAAGTCCCTTCTCATCCTTTCCACCCCACCCTGTGCATCAACTCTGTTGCAGATCTTAGTGTCATCTGCAAAGAGACATACTTTTCCTTCCAGTCCTTCTGCAATGTCGCTATAGATATTGAAGAGGACCGTCCTAATACTGAACCCTCATGGTACCCCACTAATAACCCTCCTTTCTTCTGAGTGGACTCCATTTACTATTACTCTGTGTCCTATTCTCCAGCCAATTCTTTACCCAGGCTGTCATCTTGGGACCCACACCCAGGCTGGCTAATCGTATATTAATCTCTTGTGTGGGACTGTGTCAAATGCCTTGCTAAAGTCGGTAGGCCATGTCCACAGCCCCTCCCTGATCTACTACTTTGGTCACCCAGTCAAAGAAATCTATCAGATCTGTCTGCATGGCCTTCTCCGCTGTGAATCCATGCTGCCTAGGGTCCTGTGCCCTCTGGCCTCTAGATACTGGCAAATTCTTTCCTTTAGAAGTGATTCCATCATTTTCCCTATCACTGAGGTTAAACTAACAGGTCTAGTTTCCTGCTTCTGCCTTGCTCCCACTTTTGTGAAGGGAATCACATCTGCCTCATCCAGTCCTCAGGCACCACCCCATCCTCCCATGATTTGTTAAAAGGGTAGTCAGTGGTGTCACTAGTTCTACCCTTAGTTCTTTTAGAATTCTGGGATGAATCCCATCAGGCCCCATTGCTTTGTCCACCTTCAGTTTTAAGAGTTCTTTCAGAACCCTTTCTTCTGTAAATGGGCCGGTATCAACTTCTGTATCCAGCGTGTTACTACTGTTTGTTTTATGTACCTCCCCCTCTTCCTTTGTAAATACTGAGCAAAAATACCATGCAACATGAAACATGCATAGGCAGCCTTTTTATCCCTCACCGCCTCCTGCACCTCCCTGGTCCACAAGCACGGCTTGTTGGCTCCACCATACTTAAGCCTTTCCTTTGTACAGGAGTTAGCAGTCTCCTGCACCCCCTTCTTAATGGCCTCCCACAAGCTGCCAGCATCCATGTCTGGCCTAATTTTGTCCAAGCTCCCCTGTAGAATCCTGCCCATGCCCACAAAGTCCGCCCTCTGAAGTCCACTGCTACTGCATTAGAATGGTTATCCCCCCAGATACAGCAGAAACCAGACCATAATATGGTCGCCACCTGCCAGTGGGCTGCACACTCAGACCCTTTATCTGGTCACTGTCTGCTAGGACAACATCCAGTATCTGCTTCTCCTAGTAGGTTCCCCACCTGCTGGACTAGAAAGGCATCCTGGAACACATCCATCAGACTCTGTTCCCTGGCCACAGAGGATGCCATAGTGTCCCAGTCTGTCCCCGGCATATTAAGGTCACCCATGATCACCACCATACCCGTTCCACGGTCACAGTGCCCCTTGATGTTCTCAACTAGTTTGTCCTCCAGGACCTCTTCCATCGTTGGGGGTCTGTACACCACCCCTATTTCAATCTTTACCTCCTTCATTTGTAGGGGTTCCCAGATTTCTCCACCCCCTACAGCCTCCCACTCCACTAACCACTATGTCATTTTTGACTATCAGTGCTACACCCCTCCTCTCCTTCCAACATCCTTCCTGAATATTTTGTAGCCCACCAAATTTAGGTCCCAATCATTTTTCTGAGTGGCCCATGTCTCAATAATTGCTGCCACATCCACTGATCCCTCAACCAGCATCGCCTGGAGCTTGGGCATTTTGTTGTCCATGCTTCTAGCATTGATCAGGGCCGTCCTCCACCCCGACCTCTCTCCCTTCTCCAGTTGTCTCGGCACTGAGCAGTCCCTACATGCTCTTTCTTGCACAGCTTTGGATGGATTTACATCACAGTCACCTGCCTTCTTTTCATGCCCTGGACATGGACCCTCGAGCAGCCTTCCTGGAGCCACTCTTTTACTTAACTCCCCCCCCTTTTACAAGTTTAAACTCCACCTCTCGACTATGAATCCAGCAAGTTTTAGTTTCAAGATAGATCTCCCTCCCCTCCAAGTTGAGGTGTAGCCTATCCCTGGCATATAACCACTTGTCCTCCCATGTATCCCCCAGTCCCCCACCAGCCCATACCTTTCTGCCCTGTGCCAGTCCCTGAGCTACTGGTTCACACCTCTAAGTTTATGTTTGGTCTCCCCGGGCGCCCGAGGTACTGGCAGAATCTCAAAGAAGGAGATTGCTCTTCCTATAGAGTGGTAAACCCTGGACAGTTCCTGGAATCTCGCCTGGATTTCTATTTCACTGTTTTCCTCTAAGTCAGTTATTCCCAGATGTTTTAGGAAGTCTGGGGATTCCCCGCATTCCAATACTATCGAGTATAGCTGGAATTTGGCCTTGTGTACGGATAGGTCTGGGATACATTTAGCCTTGACTGGGCTGCTTTTTCCCTCCCTGCCCCCTCCCACTGGATGCCCCATGTCATGGAGTCACCCAGCAGGATCACCTTCACCCCCCCACTTTACTGGCCTGTTTGATTCCGTCCAGGCTCTTCCTTCTGTCATCAACCCCCAGCTTACTTCTCTTGCCCCCTTAGCCTGGGGATTACAAGCCTGTGGTTGCCCTACCATGCTCATTCTTTTACCTGCAGCTCCCAGCTTGCTCCTCACCCCCCAACCTCCTGGGTGGCACAGATTGCCCCACCCAGATCTCCCTGGACTCTTTTCTGCGCTGGTATCCTCAGATCCCCACCCAGGCTCCCTTCTACTGCTTCCTCCTTGCCTCCCTCCTCCCCCACATTCTGCATCTTTCACCCCATCTGCTGTGTTTCTCCCTGCACCCCATCTTTCCCCTTCCTCTCCATCTCATCTGATTTCTCCCACCCTGTGGGCCTATCTAGAGTATTCCTTATCCTTGGTTGACTTCCAACCTGGATGCTTGCCCAACCCTAGTCCTCCTCCTCCCACCCTGGCTTCCTCTGCACTCCCCATCCTCCCCACCTTCCTCCCACCTAAGCTAATGTCTCTTCCTCCCTCCCTTCTGTGGATCTGGCTCTCCTGCCCCATCTCCCCAGCTTACTGACCAAACCCTCTGTCTGCCTGCTCCCTCCTCCCGCAGCCTCTCCACCTCATCTCGCTGGATATAGCAGGCTAATCAATTAGTAAGTGTGATGCTTGCCCCTGACCTGCTCTCTCCTGCCCCCCCTCCTTCTGGTCAGCCACCTCCCTAAGAAGTGGTTTCCGTACATTGCTTGTTTCATGCCCCATCCCTCATGAGTAACCATATGATCCTTGTCCACCTGTTCCCTGGGTTATGCCATATTGGCCTTGTCTACTCTCATGAGGTCCTTTCCACACCTTTCCTCCCCATCCCTCCCACCTTCCAGCTGCCTTCTGATCCCTCTACTTCCTTCCTAAGACCTGCCAACTGAAACACACTGGGCACCTCTGAACCCTCCGTGCCCACCTAATATTATTATTGCCGCCCACACCCTGTACACCCAATCACTCTACTGAAGGTGCCCGCTTTGGCCACCCCCAAGTTTACCCTCATTTTAGGTGAGCAATGCGGCCCTCTAACAGAAATAATTCAGTCAGTGTTACACTAAAACCCAAGCAGTTTGCCCCCTCCAATTACAGCAATTTTCCTTCCTCTTTCTTGACAGTAGCCAGTTTTCTAACCCTAGCAGTAGACAGTTCACAAGCAAAACTAGCCTACCACAACACTAGCCAGCTCAGAGGCCCTAGCAGTAATCAAGTCACACAGTTTGCCTACTCCCACAGATGTAGTTAGCATACACAGTCATTTATACAGTCTGCTTCATTATGCCCCTTCCTGGTAGTAGTCAAATGTTGCCCAAGCAGCACAGTATACAGGACCCTTTTCCCCCAATCAATAACAATCCAGCTTCCTAGTGTTCCAGTTTACCCAATCTCAACTTGCCCTCCTCCAAGGCTCCACCCTCACCGACCATTTAATAGAGGTCGGGCCCAGGTGGGTGGTGAAAAGAACAGCTCTCCTCCTCTGATTGCGACTGGACTATTTGCCTTTTATGGCCCAGTCACACAGTCAAAGGTTTGCGCCCTATTCGCTGATTGGCCGCTCCTTCCTGAGTTGCCAGCTTGCAAAGTTGTGGCTGATGTGGCCCCGCTATGCATGGCCTGTCCCCTGCCAACAAGAGCTTCCTTGTCGATCACTGATGTGATCCCATCCTCCCCCACCGCCGATGCAGCCCCAACATGCCTGCCCCAACCCCTTCCAGCGGCAAGCCCCAGCCCGGAAAGAACAGCTCTCCTCCCCTGATTGCAACTGGGCTAATTGTTGCTATAGATATTAAAAAAGAATGGGTCCCAGCACCGACCCCTGGGACACACCACTTCCACCCTGGAATGCACCCCATTTGCCTTACCACCACCCTCTAGTTTCAGTCTTTCAACCAGTTCTCCACCCACCTTGTTATTTTCTGACCCACCCCTAAGCCTTCCAGCTCATTTACCAGCCTTCTATGTGGCAAAGTGTCAGGCCTTGCTGAAATCTGCAGACCACATCCTCCCCCATCCACCTTCCTTGTTACCCAGTCAAAAACTCAGTTAAGTTTGTTGGGCACAACCTCTCCCCATAAAACCAAACTGCCTTGGGTCCTGGAGGCAGTATAGCACATTGGTTAAAGGCTCTGAGCCACAGATCTGGAGACCTGGGTTTGAATCCAACAGCCATCCAAGTGCATACTGTGTGATCCTGAGCAAGTTACTTGACTTCCTTATGCTCCAGGTTACATCTGGAAACAATCTTCAGCTTAGTGTGCTACTCCTGGTTAAACAGTGTTCCCTTCCCCCACTTCCCCTATAGACCATTGACAACCAGGTGTTCCACTATTCTTTCCTTCAGCAGTATTTCCATTACTTTTCCCACTGTTGTCATGCTGACCAGTATGTAGTTCATGCATCCTCCCTGTTAACACTTTTGCATAGTGGGACCACATCAGCCCTCCTCCAATCCCTGGGCATGTCACCAGTTTACAAAGACAGTGTGACCAGGGTAGTCGGAGGCCCTACTAACATCTCCCTTAGCTCCCTCAGTGTCCAGGGGTGCATCTCTCTGGCCCATAGCCTTATTGCTGCCAGTTCCATGAGGATCTTTTCTTTTGCAAAGGAACCTGTGTCCTTTTCTGTGATCACTCCATCCTTATTACTTAATGCTGGCCCATTTCCTGTCCCCTTGTAAAAAACGAACAGAAGTATTTGTTCAGTATTTCTGCTTTTTGGTGGTCATCTTTACCTCCCCCTCCATCCACCCTTTTCAGACACTCAGTATCTCCCTTGCCTTCCTTTTCTCCTGATGTACCTGCATGTAAAAGGTTTTGTCCTCCTTACCACAATACCCACTGGCTGGCTTTATGTCAAGGGTCCCACACAAGTGTGGGTCTGCTGCCAATGTGCACTTTGCATGTGGAGCCATTTTGGTTTGCCTGCTGTGTGCTGTAGTGTAGTGGATTATGATGAACTGGTTTTGCTTGATTCTGTACTGACCGCTTCATTTGCAGCAGATCCTGGAGTCCTTTGTGGTGGGAGATTGTCCTACAGTGCATGTTAAGAGTTTATATAGGCTCTCATCTTTTGTTTACTGGCCCCACTGTACTCCCTGGGCTAAGTTCTGTCATGGACTGACTTATCCCCTGGAGAAGAGCAGAAGTGGAAAACATCTGATCAGAGATTGTGGAAGCTCAAATGTGCACTGCAGGCTATTGAAACTTCTATTGCCTGTTGCTCTGGTGCCAGCTGCAGGGAGTTCTGGGACTGGTTGTGGCTGCAGATATCTGCCTAGAGATGGTCACAGTTGGCCTGCTGCAGTGTGCTATACTGCAATGGAGTGGTCTTGGAAATTCCAAATCGTTTGGGGGGGAATTTAGAGGAAGGATTAGGAAGTACTTCTTCACTGAGAGGGTGGTGGACAACTGGAATGGGCTGCTGAGGGAAATGGTGGGAGGGTTCACGAGGGCATGGGATAGGCACAGAGGGCAACTGGTATGGGGGGGAGGACTACAGAAAAGGCCTAGTGGATATCTAGGCAAACTGGGCAGACTAGGTGGGCCTGCGGTCCCTTTCTGCAGTCACATACCTATGTTCCTATGTATTCTACAGGCAGATTGGGAAAAGGAAGGGGGGATCCACTACACCACCAGGAAAGCATTCATTGTGCCTTGAATATCTGTCCCTTGGTGTCTTTATCCTGCCCTGTGTTGGTTGATGTGTGGAGCAACATGACCTCCTCCCCAAAAGATTAGTTCTAGGGCACAGGGCAAGGAGTCTTCTCCTCCCCAACCATGACATCCTCTGAGTGACCGAGTCCATTCTAAAGCCATGTTGATGGTGTGGTACAGGTCTGGTATCCTTCCCCCCAACCCACTTTTTTATTTTAACCTCTACAGAGCCTTCCCAACTGACCTAGCTGATCAGTATTTTTATTTTTCATACTGACCCATTTTACCTTTTATATCTACAGGTCTGGCAGGACATTGACCAGGAGTAGGAGGACACTGACCATATGTATCAGATAAGTATTTTTTTTGTTTACCCTACATTATTTGTCATATAGTAGTTCATAACGAGCTGCAGATCCTTTGTGAGCCCATTGCTGTTCTTATTTTACAGGTATGAATGGCTGCTGTGGGAGACACTGGGTTGGAGCTGTGCCTTGTGCTTTAGAAAGGAGGCTATGGGATGGGCATTAAGGTTGGGAACTCCAGGGAACGCCACACAACCAATTTGCCAAGACTCGTGAGGTTTAGACCCTGTTTTTCGTTTTCTTGCTTTGTGCGCTTTGCATTCTAATGCCTGCATTAATGTAGTGTTTTTGTTTTGCAACAAGTACTGTCTCATATATGTGTGTGTGTATGTGTAATAGATAACCCACTGTAGGGTGTGTGGTCACACTCTGATATACGCATGCCTTGGTGTGCTTTGTTACACATGAGGCTGCAGGCCGAGTGCATCAACCACCCAAGACGTGCGTATATCATTGCGCGACCGCACACCCCACAGTGGGTTATCTGTCTTATAAAATGGCAAAATTGTTTTGAAGGGGAGTAAAAGTGCAGGTGTGTGGTCGCACTCTGATATACGCATGGTCACCTAATAGTGTTTGTCCAATGCGATTGGTAATCCCATTATTGATATAACACACACACACACACACACACACACACACACACACACACACACACTTCACTCGGAATAGCCCCTTGATACCGAAAATCATTTTCCTCACCATACATGTGCTCCCAATCCGAAGAGGCTCTCTTCTCCTTTTGAAGATAAACTTGGAAATACTGGTGAGGCCCTGCATATCAGGGACGCTTCCATACCGTTTTCTATAGACCAGAACCATCCATTTTTCACAAATCCATTTTCTGCAAACCAGAACCACTGGTGGTCATTCCTTTAACTAAATGTCCACCCCCTTCCTTGTGATTTTGAGTCAAACATGGGTAACAGACTTTAGTACCTCCTATAGACATAGCCCCAAGATCTCCATCTTCTTTGGAATTCACAGACAACTTTCTCACTCAGGAACCCTTAAGAAAACTTCCTCTGCTGAGGTTGTAGATACTTGCAGATGAATACTTGTGTTTTGTTGAATTTTATGTGACGCCATCTTTAATGCAGCCTAATACACTGAAACAGAACTGCAACACTGCTGACAGGAGTGCTGCTAAAATCAACTGCACACTGAAGTGCACTACAGGTGTTGATGCAGTGCTAATTAACATAATTCACACACTGAAAAAGCAATGCAACATCAGCTTCAGGCAGTGTTGCTGACATTACTTCACTGCTTCAGCCAGAATTGCTATACCAACACTGCTTCAGGCAGTGTTGATGACAAAACACTGCTACTTGCAATACTTTTACAGTGTGATTGCAGTGCTAATTAACATAATTCGCACACACTGAAAAAGCAGTGCAAAACTGCTTCAGGCAGTGTTGCTGACATAACACTGCTTCAGTCAGTATTGCTGCACCAACACTGCTTCAGGCAGTGTTGATGACAAAACACTGCCAATTGCAGTACTTTTGCAGTGTGATTGCAGTGCTAATTAACATAATTCGCACACATTGTGTCAGCACTGCATGTACACCAAAAGAGACCTGAAGATGCACTGATTAAACACTGATGGACTGCATTATGAAATGAAGTGTGCAGAAAGTGTACACTGCTACTGTAACACTGAAATAACACCATATAGTGACTATTTGAACACTTCACTTCCCTCTGGGTAGTCTCCCCTCATAGGACTTTGGTGTAGACTCAGCACCATTTTAGTTGTCCTCATCTGGACCACCTCCACTCTATGTCCTTCCAGAGATATGGTCTCTAGAACTGGACACAGCACTCAAGGGGGGTGGGGGTCTTACTAGCGATCTATACAGGGGTAACACAACCTCTTTCTTTCTGCTGGTGATACCTGTTCCTGTACACTGACATCCCACTAGCCCTCCCAACTGCCTTGTCACACTGCCTGGCCACCTTTATGTCAACCAACAGGATTTCCATGGCCTCTTTCCTGCTTGGTTATTGACAACACTACTCCACCCATTTTGTACTCCACCCCTGTATTTCTGTGTACCAAATACATTATTTTGCACTTTTGTTGCATTGAAACCTAGCTGCCATATCCGTGACCACTCCTCACATTTTCCCAGGTCTCTGCTCATCCTTTCCACCCCCCAGGAGTGACCACCCTGTTGCAGAGTTTTGTGTCATCCACAAAGAGGCAAACTTCCCCTTCCAGCTCCTCTGCAATGTCACTTATAAAGACATTAAAGTAGACTGAACCCAGCACTGATCCCTGAGGTACCCCGTTGGTCACCCTCTCTTCCTCGGAGTGAACTCTGTTTACCACTACATTCTGTTACCTATCCTCATACCAATTTCTTATCCAGTTTACACATTTTTACCCACCCTGAAGTTACCCAGCTTGCTCACTAGTCTCCTATGTGGAATGGTGTTGAAAGCCTTACTGAAATCCAGATAGACCATGTATACATATCCTCCCTGATCTAATTCTTTGGTCACCCAGTCAAAGAAGTCTATCAGATTTGTCTGACATGACCTTTCCCCTGTGAACCCATGCTGCCTTGGGTCGTGTAACCTATTAAATTCAAGATATTCTGGGGGGCGGAGCCTAACAGCCAACATGGAAAGAGCATAATCTGATAGTAGCAGTATCAGGACAACCTATCTTTATACATCCAACAAGAGAGAAAGCAAATTAATACTCCATTCATCCAGCATCAGGAGCAGCAAACCAAGGAGGTCAGTCCATAATACCAAGCTTGCCTGGTAAAACTCAAAGGGACTGATATTGGGCAGAGTTCAAATCTATGACAGGATTATCAAATTGCTGGCCTGTCTGACACATCCAAGCAGCCTTGTAAATTTCAACTTGCAGCACCTGACTGTCTCCACTGGAGAGGAAGGGTATCTATCTTCGACAGCAGCATGGCTAAGCCACAGTTCTCTACCCTGGAAGACGAGATGACCGAAATAACTCTGCTCCTTACTAAGGTATTACAAGATACTGCTGAATTAAAAGCAACAGCATCTAGTACTAAAGAGGAACTGGGGAAAATAAATGCCAGAGTTACATCTACAGAAACCACTGCAAATTGACAGGCAGAAACCCAGCACTCTCATACCTGCCAACTTAGACATCACAGCCAAATACAATACCTGCTAGAGAAGGTCAATGACTTAGAAAACAAGGCAAGACAGAAAGATTTACGAATAATTAGCAATCCAGAGTGAGCGGAGGGAAGGAACATGATGACTTTTTTCAAGAACTCTCTGCCAGTTATACTGAAAACCAACACTGGTGCCCCACCACAGCTCAAAAGGGCCCACCGCTCTCTAGCGCCTAGGCCATGTCAGGGTGAAAAACCCCAACGCATACTATGCAAGTTTGCCAGGTATCCTGAAAAAGAGCTATTCTTGAAAGCGGCCAAGGAAAATAATAATCTGTCATGGGAAGATTGCAGAGTGCAAATGTACCAAGATTTCTCAGCTGACTGATCCAAAAAATGACGGGCATATGGCCAGGTTAACCAAAAACTCTATTGGATGAACATTACCACATCTCTTGGATACCCTGCACAACTCAGAGTTCAGTATGAGGGATAATACTTGCTGTTCAACTCACTAGTAGAAGTCAAGGAGTTCCTGGCTGACATTGAGAGCAGGGACCAGCCACCGAGCCAACCCAGATCATCATCTCGTGGAGAGGCCATTCAGAACATGGACACCTCCAAGGATCCCACAAGCAAGTTCCCACAGCATATGGTGCAAATTCCCTCCACATCATCCACATCTCAGGAATAGCACCAGGTCCAAAGAGGGAGACAGAAAAATAAGCATAAACTTCCAGCCCTGGCGAAATCTCCCTCCCGTAAAGTGAGATCACACAGCAGGCAAAGGCGACAACAGCTCTCCAGTAGCACCAGCATGTCACCCCTACGAACCCCTCTGGGAGTTGATACCGATGGCCTAGGACATCCATCCCTGATGCGGTGCTTCCCCTCAATCAGACCCTGACTCTACCAGAAGAAACCACCAATGCTTGAGCCCCAATTTATCAGAATTGGGTGGATTGTGTGGTGCAGGCCTCTGATGAACTCCTGGCCAACCCACACCATGGTCCCTGCATGAACTCTCCCGAAAACGAATGACAGAGCAAGGCAGATTACCAGAGACTGGCTCTGTAAGTTATTTTTCTCACAGCCTTTTCAAGGGACTCTTCCTCTACTAGGAAGAAGGCTGTATGGTTAATCCCTGTAGGCCACCGCCACAAGGTTAGGCGGTGCTATGTGGCATAGCTTTTCAATTTTCCTCACGGAGCTCAAATGTCATGATGAGCTCCATCGGAGGCTTGCAGGTTTTCTGCACTGTTTAAGTTAGATTAATGCTAGCATGTAGGGGTATTGACGAGAGGGAGTGGTGGGATTGAAATGCCACAGCACTCATTTACTGTAAGTGCACCCCCCCAAATTTACAATACCGGCTGCAACCTTGTACAGATAATGACCCAAAGAGAGGGCAGATAGCTCCTATGAAGAGCATTTATGTGATCTCTGAGCACTGCTGATGTTAAGGGCACCCCAACCAAAAACCACAGGAGAAAGCATCAAGAAGGTTCCTCAAGTGTGTACCCACATACATAAATAAATAGTTGAATATAGCTTTAGTGATAGTGTGCCCCTCAGGCTGCACTGCAACTGAGAACTGAATTAAAACATTATTGTACATAGTTTTAAGTGCAGACTGTTGTGGTGCAAGTATTATTGCAACAGCACCCATTGCCTGTGGGGCGAGATGATTAGCTAATCCGCAGGGCTCAAGTGATGAGCCATGCGAAGGGAGGGTAGTTGCTGGGATATGGCACATAACATGTGCCATTTATCACTGGTGATGTTTGATCTGAAACAGAGGGGTAATGCCAGAAACTCTGGGAAAGAGAACGATCCCCCAGATATCTCACTAGTGAGGATTACCTCAGTTGCCTTCTCACATCGGAACAGGGCACTCACCCCTGGATGCCATTATACCCTAAATTTGGTTCTTGATGCAGCTGACATCCCGGGAATGGAAACATAGGGTGCCGCAAAGGCAACACCCTGGTACCGATGCTGTCACCCATCACCCAAGAACTGAATCAGTGCACAATTGCAGGGGTATACATTTATCAGAATATGCTTACTCATGTACCCCTAGATGAAGGACCTTAGGAGATGGACTGACCTGCCCCACAACTCCCTTGGTTATAGGAAGGGGTCATACTCGACAAAGGGCAAGCTAGGTGATCAGTACAGGAGGAATCTCCTCCTATCCCCTCATCAAGGGCAAGGTACACCAAACCAGCAGAGGACCACAGAACAGCTATCCCTGGCCACCACTCAATTCCATGCCCAAGCCATGGTGATAACACGCAGTCTCTGGCAGACCAACATCAACACAAAGCAACACTCAATTCCAGCTGGACAGGAGGCTGAATAAGTTGGAAACCCTCACATAAAATTAAAAGGTTGCTCATACCCAAGGGCCTGGACTACTGCTCTAGTCACCCTGGTTTGTTCATTCTATGGTAACTGGGCAAAGCCTGGTTAAGATAACTGACCCTCCTCCCCCAGAGTGGAGTTGTCTGGCCATTGGCAGGCTAAGAGAAAGATAGCCTGCCGGTCCACACAAGTTGACTAACACTCTATGGATTGACTATCATCAGCTGATGTTACTGTTTAGTAGGCTCAATGTTATTGTTATAAAATATGCTACCTTTTTTCTTTTTGCTAGTAGCTATAGACAGGTAGAGAATCAGAGGCAACAAAAAGACAGCTGCTTTCAGTACACATAAAGTACCATTTTCAGTCAGCAGACAAGTTGTTAACTTTAAAGCAACCCAGCAGAATGGTGGACAAACTACACTATGCAGGGGTGTAAAGGACCATTGGAATGAGGTCCTAGTAACAACTCACAGGTGGAGCATGGTGCCCATCTCCTTACTAGCCAGCTTTCAACTATGTGCAAATTTCTCTTATTCATGGCTTTCCATCCCTGACGTTGTTGCAACGCCATGGAATGTCAAGGCATAAATTCCCTATTAAGAAAAATCCTGGCATGCCTGAAGAAATTAAAAACTCAGATAGCCTTTCTTCAGGAAACAAAATTCAATAAGGTGGAAGTCCAAAACTCAGAAGGGAATGGGTGGGATGGAAGGCTCACAGTGTCTCTGGCACATCTAGCTGAGGGGTGTCAATTCTGCTCCATAAGAACCTGAACTGGAAGCCCAATGAAGTACAAACTGATAAAGAAAGACAATGGGTTATGGTGTGAGTAGATTCTCCCACAGGGCCGATCCTACTGGTAAATGTTTACACCCTTAACACAGACTCACCCGAATCTTTTAACAAAATTTCTCAACAAATGCTAGAAGTGATGCATGACAATCCAGAAATACTCATAGGAGGAGATCTAACCCTCACCATGGACTTTAAAATGGATAGGTCCAACGCAAAACTAGAACCACACACCCAAGCTCTTCGCACACTGACCGATTTGATAGCCCTACATAAGCTGTCTGATATCTGGAAGCTTACCATCCCAAGGACTGAGACTACACTTTTTTCTCCAACCCCAATTTCAATGGCAAGTTGACTAGACCACTGGCTCACCTCTCCATCAGTGACTTCAGCCACAATAGATGTAACAATCACCCCAATGTATTTATCTGACCATGCCCCTGTGATACTGAGCCTCCTCAGAAACCCTAAAGAGCATAGATCCCAGCTATGGAGACTAGAACCCCTTTTAATGCAAGAACCTAGTTTTCTCAAATGGCTCCTTAAAGAATCAGAACTCTACTTCCAAGACAATTCCCAAGGATCCGCATCAGCAGCTGGGGTCTGGGAAGCCTACAAAGCTATGATGTGAAGGAAAATTATAAGTTTTGCAGCACATAGGCATAAACAAAGGGAGGAGGAGTGTGCCCAACTGAGAAAGCAGTTAGCACAACTAGAAAGTCAATACAAAAACCCTCAGGTGTTGAACTACCCAGCTAAATTAAAGAAATCACAGTGTTAAGTCTCCAGTTAAACATCCTAGTCACTAGAAATGCCGAACTCCAAATACTGAGAGCACAACACAGATACTGGGTGGTGGGGGAAAAAGCCAGTAAGCTGCTGGCATATAGACTGAAACAAATGCAGGCAGAAAGGCATATCCCCTACCTCAAAAATAAAAATGGAACTCCCACATCTAACCAAAAAGGAATCAACATGATTATGATGGAATTCTATAAAGAGCTGTACTCCTCTCAAAACAAATGGGACCCCTGCAGGTACAATACTTTTGTAACCAAGCTATCTCTACCATGCCTTATGCCACAAGCCAGAGAGGAGTTAGAAGCCCCAATTTCTAAAAAAGAGGTCTCCATAGCCATTCAACTAATGCGCCAGGAGGGTTGGGCTTCGGTAGATTTTATAAAGCAACAAATCACATTGTCACCCCCCTTAACCCATATGTTGCAATCGCCTCACACAGCAGGAGAGTTGCCAGGTACACTAAAAGAAGCCATTATCACAGTACTACCTAAAGAGGGTAAGGACCTTGCCCTACCAGCTAGTTATAGACCCATATCACTGATCAGTGTGGACACCAAGGTACTAGCCAAGGTCCTGGCTATTAGGCTAGAGAAATCCCTCCCACAAATTATTCACTCCTCACAAGTCGGCTTTGTTAAAAGAAGAGCAAACTCAGACCATCTTCAAGCCCTAATCTCCTTGATGAAGACCACGGCAGGCACCCACACTCCAGCCGCAGCGTTAGTTATCGATTTTAAAAAGATGTTTGACTTGGAGGAGTGGGAGTATTTGCATGCAATTATGAAGTCCTTCAACTTCGGCCCATATTTCATGTCCTGTATCAGAACCATGTATAACAAGCAGAAAGCAAGGGTTCTCACTAACAGCATTATGTCAGACCCTTTCCCTATGTGGGGAACCAGACAAGACACCTGCTCTCACTGTTGTTATTTGTATTGGCCATGGAACCTCTGGCCGCAATCAGGGCTCACCCTGAGATTACAGATCTGAGTGTAGGAAAGGCCCAATACCATGCAAAGTTGTGTGCCGATGATTGCCTGATCCTAACAAATAATATAATCAAGAGCCTGCCCAGATTCTCAGCACTGTGGAAACATTTACACAATATCGGCCCTAAAATAAATAAAACTAAATCTGAAATACTCCTCTGAATAAACACTCTACCTCCATAACAAAGGACATGCTAGGCCTTCCGTGGGCACTGTGAGGGATAAAATACTTGGGGATTAAACTCTCACCTGACCTGGCCAACCTGGCGGATGACAATTTCAGTCCCTTATTGACAGGGTTAGAAAGGGACATGGAGAGATGGGAACACCTCCATTTGTTCATGGCCAGGAAGATAGCTGCCATAAAGATGATAATGGCCCCGAGGGTATATTACCTATTCTCACATTTACCAATTATTCTCCAGGCAAAATGGGCCCAAAAATTACATACCCTTATGAGTAAATTCTTATGGGGATCCTCCCCCCAACGGTATAGTAGAGCAAAATGGAGAGCACCATTGATAAAAGGTGGGTGGAATCTTCCTGACTTCACAAATTACTCCTATGCTTTCATCACAGCCAAAACTCTAAAATGGTATGGCAGACAGTACTCAAATCCACCTGCATGACTTGAGATAGAAAGTGCCCTCATGCATGGATACTCACCTACAGCATTCCTAGGCTATAAGCTCCCAAAGCAGTTCCAATACCTGACTACAATCCAGGCCATGCACTGAGCCTGGCAATTGATGGGGCAAAAGGCTAAGCTATGCTTGAACCCCCAAAATGATATTCCACTGTGGAACAACCCCAATCTGTGTATTAACGGGGAATCCTTTAGATGGTCTGGATGGGAAAGTAAAGGTATATTCACATTCAAGGACATAGAGATGCCTGGGAGAAACATATTAGACTTCTTTCAATCCCTCAGAAATAAGTACCTACTACTGCAGGGTGACTTCTGGAGGTATTTACAAATCAGAAGCCTGCGCCTGCAATGCCAGAAAGCTAAGTGTGCTTGCTCTACATGTACCTGGGCTCAAACCCATCTGCAGGGAAAATACGAATTCACACATGGCTCTCTAAACCAAAGGGACTTGCTGGAACCATTCAAAGACTCATGAGAGACAGCGGCCCTGACCTCTCGTGACCAGCCAAGGAGAAATGACAAAAAAAATGGGCACCATAATCACCGACCAACAGTGGAAACAAGGATGGGTACTAGCATACCAAGCATGCGGGGATCCAATCCAAGACAAAATACGCCATCAATGGTATCATACACCAGCACAACTTAAGGTCATGGGCTACATTAGCCAGGACAATTGTTGGAGGTGCAATGCCCCAAATGCTGATCTACTGCATGTCTTATGTGACTGCACTCCCCTCCACCCCTTTTGGATGCATATCCCAATGCCCCAAATGCTGATCTACTGCATGTCTTATGGGACTGCACTCCCCTCCGCCCCTTTTGGATGCATATCCCAGCAGTCTCCGCCGAGATACTTGGGAGCCCCACTCCCCTTGACCCACTAATCTGGATCTTGGGTGTCTTCCCAACCACATTAAAGCTCGGTGGCCATCAAAAACAATGGTTAATCCAAGCCTCAGAAGAAGTCAAGTGACTCATTTTGAAAAAGTGGAAAACTACCACTATACCAACTCCCAAAGAGTGGCATACAGCCCTAGAGTCTCAGGCTTCCCTCATGCAAATAATCTGTTTTAACAACAGATGTATGCAGAAGTTTCAAAATAACTGGACCCCCTACCTGGAATATATTGCTGCCAGCAGCACTCTCGATGTGGGAAAATACTTTAAGGACTTGCTTAAATCCCCATGACTCCCATACATGTGTAGCCCAGATACATATGGGTATAGACCTCATCTCCCTGTAACACCATAGAAGAAGGGTAATAGAACATTAGGCACAGTGATGCAAGTGGTAGACAAGAAGTACAGGAACACAGACACTGGCAAATATGAAATGCAGAATGAAATTCCTCAATCTGAAGGATAGCTGGGTCAAGACCCATCTATCTGCTTAGACACGAGTAGGTTCAGTTAAGAGATATTGAAGTATTTCTAGGAAAATATAATTGTTGTACAAGTCAAATGTTGTTATGGAAACCCTGATTTCAGATCACAGGCCCAGAAATTGTCATTATGTTGCTGGTTTAAGAATTCCAGTTCTACTGTCAGTGGGAAGAAGTACAGGAACTTCATTCCTGCTGAAAAGGTACAGGAACCGAGTTCCTGTGCGTCCTGTTCACTTTCATCACTAATTAGGCACCTTAAATGGTACCTACATGGTTAACTTTGCAGCATAGGCTTCTGTTCTTATGTCACACTTTAAAGAAGTGCTCATTGTTTAACTCCTCTGTTCCTAATATTACCTGGTAATGCAAATATGAAATAAGTGTGTCTACTTAAGTAACCTCACAAGATATGTCCAAGTGTGGAATGTACATTTACTGTATGACTGAAACTGTACACTGTCTAACAAATCCTACAAGGATATATATATAAAATGGAAAACTGCTCAATAAAATGATTAACTGAAAAAATTCAAGATATTCCACAATCCTTTCTTTCAGCAGTGTTTCCATTAACTTTCCCACCACCAATGCCAGGATGACTGGCCTGTAATTTCCAACCTCTTCTCTGCTACCACTTTTGTGAAGTGGGACTACATCTGCCCTCCTCCAGCCCTCCGGAACCACTCTGGAATCCAGTGATCTGTTAAATAGGACTGTCAGAGGTGCAGCCAGTATTCCCTGAGCTCCCTCAACACCCTTGGATGCACCACATCTGGCCCCAATACTTTGTCCACTTTTAGATTAGCAAGTGCCCTCAGGACTCTGTCCTCTCAAAAAGGACTAGTGTCCACCTCCTCCTCTTCAAGTCTCCTGTTACTTTTTTGCAGTCCCTCCCCTTTCCTTTCCTCTACGAACACTGAGTGGAATTATTTCTTTAAGATGGTTGCCTTTTCCTGGTTCTCCTCTGTACAGTTCCCCCTTTCCCTTTTCACTCTTACAACCCTCCTTGGTGTTCCTCTTCTCGCTCATACCAAAAAATGTTTTGTCCCCATTTGATACCATTTCAGCTATTCTCTCTTTGATTTGCACCTTTGCTCTCCTTACTGCTTTTCCTGCTTCCCTCTGTTTCCCTTGATACACCTCCCAATCCTCCTCCCTCTGCATCTCCTTGAATCTTTTGAATGCAACCCTTTTGGCCTTTACCTTTTCCATCACCTCTTTAATGAACTATAGCAGTCTCTTTTTTCTCTTGCTTTTGCTCTCTTGCTTGATAGAGAGGTCTGCTGCTTTCACTATGCCCCTTGCTAGCTGCCCACAGTTTCTCCAGCCCTCCAGGTCATCCCCCTGCCAGGTTATCCCTGAGGCGATCACCATCTCTATAAAATCTGCCCTACTGAAGTCCAGGACCCTTGCCTGTGTGTGGCTCAATTCCACTGTCTTCTGCAAAATAACATTATTAGCTATTAACAGTTCATGTTTAAGGAACAAATGCTCAACAGTAGATAATTTATTTATCTTAGACTACCTGTGACAGAAGTATATTTGTTTTGCTTTGTTTGCATTACTTTTAAAATTGAAGTTTCCTGTATTCTGAAGAGAGAACATCACTTTAAAAAAAGGTTACTTTTTATTTTATTTTATTTATTAGGTCTAGGATTACAATACCTTTGAGCCAGGGTTCTTTTACAAAGGTTCCACGTCAGGTTACAATTCAAAACATAAGACAGTCAGATTACAAATTTAATACATAGGACAAGGTTACAAAAGTGTAAGCTAAACAGAATTACAAAGCATCTGAGAAACAAAACAAGTTTTGGAGGCTAGGTTACAAGGAGATAGCGGATGAGGTGCAGAGAGGATAGAGGACAAGAGAGAGAGGAAGAGTAGAGGGGGCAGAGAGCTATAGAGGAAGAGTGCAGTCAAAGGCATTGTCATAGACATAACATGGGGAAGTGCGTGCTAAGGGGTAACCAAGTGCTAATAGGAGAGAGAACTGCATAAGGTTAGGGAAATATTCATGGGGTCAGCTAGTGGAGGCAGTCACAGGAGCTAGAGGCAGTGAGAGATTGAGGCAGAGCCTTGATTTAAATGCACCAAGGGTAGGAGTGGAGGAGATGTAACTGTTTAGACCATTTAACCAGCTGGGCACCCTGTAGGCAAAGATCTTTGACCTTGTGTGAGTGTACTAGCGTGGAACCTGTAGGAACTGTGATTCAGATCCCCTGGTTGAGTGGGGGTTATTGCTAGGGTGCAGGAGTGCACACACTCCAGGGGGCACAAAGCCCATAGTTATTTTCTTCACCATGGTGCAGGTTAGGTACTTTATCTGACTGGTGAGTTGCAGCCATCCAATTTGTGCATAGAGGTCACATGTATGTGTGAGGTGGTGGGATCCAGTGAGAAGTCGGCAGGCCTTATTGAGGGAGGTGGATATGCGTCTAAGAGTGGTAGCGGGGCAGAGCCATAGATAATAAGTCCATAGTCAATAATGGAGACAACAGAGCTCTGAACGGTGACAGTCAGGGCTTCTGGGGTAAGATGATGCCTATGCCGGAAGAGAAGGCCAAGGCGAGTATTTGCTGCTTTGGCTACAGAGTCAATGTGGGCACTGTAAGTTAGATGAGGGTCTAGAGTGATCCCAAGGTACTTAAAGGCTTGAACTTTGCCCTTTACAAATCTATATTTAATGTTGGTGGGTGGTTGTGCAATGGTTTTTAAAAAGTTAAATAATTTTGAACTCGATAAAGTGAAATTTAATACACTCTGAAGTAGCATACTAGAGAGGCTGTTTGCAAGAACTAGAAAAGAATGTGTTTACTGTTAGGCAAAACAACCACTAGTATATTCTGACTATTTCCAAAAATAACCTTAACAAGCAACAAATAGTACAACATCTCAGAGATCTGGATGGTGCAGAAGGAGTCAACCAGCCCCATAACGATTCAGCAAAGTATTAAACAAAGGCACAAATAGTTGATTCAAAAAGACTTCTTCCACAGCGTGGAGGACACTTAGCCCTGGCACTTAAACCATCAACTGGTCTTCATCAGATGCCCCTGATGAAGATTAATTGGTGGTCAAAGTGCTTGGGCTAAGTTTCGTCCATACTCTGAAATAATTTTTTCAATTGGTTGTTTCTGCCTTTGTTTAATTCTTTCATACTCCTAAGTGCAGACTATGCTTTACTTTGCCGAAAATAAACTTATATAATATTTTACAATGTATGAAACTATATTTTGAAAGCAGTAACATTTTGAACTGTTAATCATACAAAGTTACTTTTTATTAAATGAAAATTTGAGTCCACTCAACATGTATTAGCACTTGGTTATATTTAGATATATTGGGCAAAAGGAAAGTGAGGGGCAGATTAACATGATTAGGACAGGGAGGGGTGGGCAGAGGATGCAGGAAGCAGGTGGAGGTACTAAATGAGTACTTTGCATCAGTTTTCACTAGGGAGGATGGGGGGGCTGCACCACATGGGTAGAGATGGGCGAAGTGGCCTCAATTCATTCCATGGAGTGATTCATGGTGTAAATGCGAATTCATGGAGTGCTACACAATGCAAAGCGAAGTACTTCGCGTTATAATGAGTAATGTGAAGTCCATTGAAGACAATTACTTCATGTTACTCTGCCTTCCCAAACCACTACTCCGCCAAATTTTAAG
Organism: Neoceratodus forsteri; assembly: GCA_016271365.2. NCBI lineage: Eukaryota > Metazoa > Chordata > Ceratodontiformes > Ceratodontidae > Neoceratodus > Neoceratodus forsteri. Next base: position 738,505,060 of record CM057454.1, read on the forward strand.
GTGGAGTACATTGAAAAAATGTACACCACTTTGCCTTGTTTTTAAGCTCCAAAGGTGAATTTTGCAGTGATTCATTGGATTTCAGGTCACATGGGCTCTAGATTGTTCTGCACAGCCTCAGTTCGGGGTAGTGTGTGTAGGAAGCTATAGGAGACAGTCTGCTCTGAGAGCTCTCTGTGATTCAAACCTTCTAAAAGCTGTTAAAAAAGCCTTTTTGAGTCTTTTGTTTTGCTGAAACTTTAGTTAATCGATTGTAGGAAACCCTCATGTGCTCATATCATTGAGCGTTTATTGTTTGTGTGTGGATTTTGAATGTTAATGTACAACATTCAGTCTGTGTACTGAGAGACAGTGGAAGTGTGCTTTAGGGAAGGGGCGTATCTGGTGTAGGTAGATTTAAGTTGGAGAAACAGGGAGTACTTTGATTGTTGGTTATATTTTTCTTGTATAACAGAATGTGTTAACGTACACACAGTATTATTTTCAGTAATTGTTGAAAGTTTTTTGCTGATTGTGTGTGTTGTGGTCTGGACCTGGTGCAGCAGTGAGGTTGTTTAAAATACGTTGTATATTACTGAAGCTTTAAATTCGCTGCGCAATGCCTTGTAGACAAATTCTGTGTCTGTGTGAGTGCAAAAGGATGTGACATCAAATAATACACCTTTATTGTGCCGCAGTGAATTGCAGGCAGCAGTGTGAACCTGCTATCCACTACAGCTGCATGATTTTGTACTGCCATTGCGGTATCTTTTCTTGATTTTGCACTGCCATAATCTGCAGTCAGTGCCCCCACCAGCAAAGGTATTCTTTTCCAGATTGGATTGTTTGTGACTTGAGAACACCACTGGTTAGTTAAGGTGTTGTTGAACTTGTTGTGACTTTGCGTCTGTATCTGTTGTTGAAGCCACAGTTGTGATTTTGGCTTCACATCCAGTGTCATCCCCCCAGCCCCCACCCAGAGTTAACGTTCCAAAATCTAAATTTGTTTAGAATATTGCTGTTGATCTCCCAAAATGCCCACAAAGAGACATGCAAGCAAAGCTGCTTCTCACCATGGCACTGCTGCCATGGTGAGATTGTCTGTGGGTGTGGTAGCAGTACATAGTCGCAGAAGTGCATTGGTGATGTGAGAAAAGGTATTTTTCCTTCAATGCTTTTTACAACGCAATCAGTAGCTTCACTCATAGTTGGAGGAGATGATGTTCCAGCTGGTGGTGTTAGTGCAGTTTCTGGTGGTGGTATGAGAATTTGTTGCCTCAAATTCTACTTATGACCAGTTTACCATGTCTAAAAATATAGTGGAGTGTGAAGCAGTGGCAGTGAGTGACAGTGTAGATTATACCATACTCCCCAGTAACATCCCAGTAACTGAAAATGAGGATTCTGATCATCATGTCAATGATAGCACACAATGTGACATTTCTTCCACTGCGGTTCAGGTCAAGCATTTGCCATGCAGAGATTCACAGTGTGGTGAAAGAATTTTGGGTGATGGTGGTGCTGATGATGATGATGATGTTGCTCTGGTTGCAACATGCAATCAATATGCCAGCATCCAAGCAGAAGATGTGGGTGATGTTGATGAATATGATGATGATGTCAGTGACCCCTGCTGGGAACTGGAGAAAAAGAAACTCAAGGTGGCTGTGTCTGGGTCTGTTTGCATTCCCCCCTCTTGTAAAAAGTTGTGATTTTTCCAGTTTCAGTTGATGATGATGACCCAGTAATAATGATAGGTAGTCGGACTAGTGGTGGTCAGTTGCGGTCCAAGTGTGTCCTGCCTGAAAAATCATGTAGCACACACCCCACTTCATGGCTTAAAAAAACAGAGTCCAATAAGTAGCATCAGGGGGGACATGTTAAAACTAGAGCATCAAAATCTCTTGTTTGGGATTTTTTGTGGAAGATGCAAATGATGAGTCAGTTGCAATCTGCCAGGTTTGCCAGGTGTGTGTGAGTCAAGGTAAAAAGGGGAGCCATCTGGGCACAGGGAGACAGCATACACATCTTAAGAATAGGCACATGGCACTGTGAACCCAGTACAAGATGGCAGCTAATACCTGTACCACAGTGGGACATTCACCCTCGTCATCAACCTTAATGGGCATGTCATCCCCATCCATGACTGTAGCATCAAGTAGAAAATTAAATGTGTGCAGTAGTGATGAAATAACAGCAGAGGATTACTACAGGCATGATGAGATGGAAGAGCAGAATGATTTTGAAGTCTTGTCCAGTGGTGGTGAGAGTAGCAGTTTTGGTGGTGGTGGTCAATGCAGTATGTCTAGTGCAAGTGGTACATCAACCCCTGTTGGTAAATCTGGGAAAAAACTGCATTTCTGGATTTGTCATCACCTGTGCAACCGTCTTCATCACACTTCCACACTCCAGAACAACCTCCAATTCACAGAGTAGAACCATTTGTCATCACACCCCGTGTAAAACGTTTAAGTCAGCCCACGTTACAAACTGTTTTTGCGCATAAGCTGAAGTACCCAGCCAATCATACAGTGTCACGTGAACTTAATGCTGCTGTAGCTGAAATGCTGGCAATTGATCTTTTGCCCTTCTCCTTTGTGGAGAATTCTGGGTTCCTGTGGTTTGCTGCACATGCCTGTCCAAAATGGAAAGTCCCATCCAGGACATACTTTCCGACAAGTGCTGTCCTCAAGTTGTACAGTTCTGTGTCCGACTCAGTATGACATGCCCTTCAATATTCCTCCTCTCCATTCATCCATGTAAATATGGATATGTGAACAAGTGGCAGAACAACAGGGAGTCCATATTTGAGTATAACCGAACACTGGGCCCAGGTGCTGGGGGTTGTTTGTGCTGTTGGTAGGGTGAATAATCAGTGTAGTAAGGTGGAGTGTCGTGGTAGCAATCTTCCAGGAATTCGACAGCATGCAGCGATTGCTATGCGCAATGTGACTTCTTCACACACTGGTGAAAACATGTTGGACCTAGTACTGTCTGAAATTGACAAATGGCTGAACCCCCTATCCCTGAGAGCTGGGTTCATAGCAAGTGACAATGGGTCAAATGTGGTGAAATGCATCTTGAATGGTGGCTTTTTTCAGGTTCCATGCATGGCCCACTGTTTAAATCTTGTGATGCAGGAGTTTCTGTAGCACCCTGATATAAAAAGAAATGCTGACAGTTGCACCGTATTTGTTCTCATTTTTCATGCTCTGCAAAGGCCCGTGACCAATTCGGCAGTTGCAGATCCAAAAACAGCCTCCCGCAGCACCACTTGAAGCTGGAAGTTGTCACTCGGTGGAACTCCACTTTATACATGGCAGAGAGGTTGTATGAACAGTACAAAGCCATCTCAGAATATCTTGTCATGCACACTAGCCATGACAGTTCTGGAGCCTCCATGTCTATGATATCTGGAGAGTGGCGCCTCATGGACTCTGTAATAACAATCTTGAGGCCTTTTGAACATGCCACACAGGCAATGGGTGGTGAGTCTGCCTCCATTAGCCAATCAGTTCCACTACTGCAGGTGCTGAGGCAGACATTGGTGAATGTACAGCATAGCCTTGATGTTGCCAGAGACGGTGCTAGCAGTGTGTTGCTGAAACACATGCTGACAGTATTCGACCAGAATCATCACATCTTGAGTATTCAGCGTAGTGACAACTTTGCAGTAGCAACAATGTTGGACCCATGATACAAACGTGGAATTGCCTCAGTACTGGAAGGTGGGCCTGAACAGGTAAAAATTGTCAGTGGGCTACTGGTGCGCTTAGTTCATGGGGCACAGAAGTCATGTGCCAAGGTCAGCAAACCTCAGCAGCATAATCAGGCTGAAGGTGAACCTGGAGGAGTAGCATCAAGCATATCCTGTAAGGGGAAGGGGACTGCAGTTCCAGGTGGTCTGTCATCAAAAGTGGCTGGTGTTAACCCACTTTGGGAGGCTTTGTCCCAAGTGGGGATTTGTGAAATAAATGATTCTGGGGAAGCGGATGATGCACCAACCACTGGACTTAGAGCAGCACAGTGAATGGTTGAGTTATATGTGTCTGAAAACAGGCATCTGTCAATCACTGATGAGCCCCTTTTATACTGGAGTGGAAAGGTCAGTGAATGGCCAGAGCTGACCGCTGTGGCACTGAAGTACCTGTCATGTCCACCCTCCAGTGTGAGTGTTGAGAGGGTATTCAGCTCAGCAGGTGCAATAGCTCGGGATCGTCATACAAACCTGTCTCCTGCAAATGTTAGTTTGCTGACATTCAAAAAACTGAATGAGAGGCACATACCAGCTCAGACTGCAACCTCAGTATTCATACCCCAGCATACTCATGCTTTTGCTGATGTTGAAGAAAGGGACCATCCTGGTGGCAGTGACAGCATGAAGCAGCCTACCACTGACATACATGATAACACAATGGAGAAAGAATTTCCCCATGGTCCGAACTCAGACATAGAAAACTGCGAGGGCTGCTTTCTTTCTGAGGATGATGATGAATGGTGATGAGGTTAATGTTGGCAGGTTTTAACTTAAGTGGTTAAAAGGCTGTCACATATCTTGTATGATACATGTTTTCTTTTTTATAAAGTTAAATCACTGTCCCATTCATAGTGACTCATTCCATTTGTCCAGGGTGGAATGGGACTACCTGTTTGAGGTGATGGCCCAGTTCGGTCTGGGTGACTCTTATGTGGGGTGGGTAAGGGCAATGTATGAGAAACCAAGAGCATGAATATTATTAATGGAGGCATTTCAGAGCAGTTTAGTCTGGGAAGAGGGATGAGACAGGGGTGCCCCTTGTCCCCGCTTCTGTTTGCCCTGGTGATCGAACCATTGGCAGTCGCAGTGCATAAGAATGAGCAGGTGGAGTGGGTTGGGGAGTGAAATTCCGTGCATAAAGTTGCTTTGTATGCAGGCGATATGCTCTTGGTTGTTCAAAATCCATGAGATCCATGGTTCGCTGCTATCCCTTATAGAAGAATTTGCCAGTTTCTCTGGCTACAAGATCAATCTGGAGAAGTTAAAATGATGTGTTTTCCAGATGGAAGCAGAGAAGGGGACACTTAGGGCTTAAGATAGTACAGACTAGTTTCGCATACTAGGGGATATGGGTGGGTCAGAGACTCGGTGCCATATACAGTTTAAACTATCTCCCCCGATAAAGACTATTATGGCTGATCTTAAGAGATGGGCACAGCTTCCGGTCTCATGGCTAGGGAGGATTAATTTGATTAAAATGAATTCCTTCCCAGGATCCTGTATCCAGTGCACATGTTACACTTGGGACTAACAAAGGGGATGTTAAAAGGGTGGAGAAAATGTTTTCAGAGTTCAGAGGCGGAAAGGTCGAGAATCAGCCTACAAAGATTAAAAGTTGAAAGGAACAGGGAGGACTCAATTTTCCGGATCTGGGCAACTACTAATTAGCAATACAACAGCGGTGTGTGCACACTGGGTGCATCGACCCTCTGTGGCTAGCTGGGTGAACCTAGAGCAATTGGAAACCCCAGGGAGACTCACTGCATGCTTACACAGTAAAGGGTTAAGGGCCTATAGAGCAGTGGGTAGCTGCAACCCGTTGGTGGAGGCAGTGTTGGAGGCCTGGAGATGGCTTAAAGACAGAAAGTGATTGGTCAAGGAGAGACTTTATGTTACCAGTGGCTAAAATCCATTCTTTTTCCCAGTCTGGAAGATATAGGTTTCAAGAGTGGGAGAAAAGGGAATAAATAGTGTGGGCCATCTGGTGGTAAAGCAGAGAACTGTGTACCTTCGAGACGGTGAAACAAAGTCTCCAACTAGATGAGCAGCACCTGTATAGGTATATGCAGGTTCGAGCATTCATGGGAAGACTGGACAGAGGGGATTGGGATAGCCTTAAACCTGATCTGGTGGAACAGCTAGTATACCAAGCCAAAAAGGATCCTAAGGGCTTTCTAGGAATGCAGCTAAACAGGGTAAACAAGGGTTGCCGGATATGATGGGAAATACAAAAGCTTTATGGGAAAGAGACCTGGGGCAAAGCATATCTAAGGAAAATTGGAAGGTAGTACTTCACATGCCCCAAGGAATTATGGTTTGCAACAATTTCAAAGAGGCCTTCTTTAAGTTTCTGTAGAGGCTGTATTACACCCCTGCTATAGTGCATAAGGCACAACTCCTGATATCTCCCAATGTGGTAGGTGTGGGAAAGAGAGAGGCACCTACATTCATTGTTTTTGGACTTGCTTAGTTCTAGTGCAATTTTGGGAGGATGTAGTAGAGGGAGTGGCTTTGATGGCTGGTATGCAACTGAGGAGAGATCCACTAACATGCCTGTCTGGGGTGGAGGTAGAAGAGGAGTGGATCCTGCTCCCCAGGTGGATGAGAACACTGTTTGTACTGGCATACCACTGCATTCAGAACACTTGGGTCTCCAACATCAAGCCCACTGTGTTGCAGTGGTGACAGTTAATGATGCGTACTCTAGCCTTGGAAAGATTATCACTGGCTGTCAGGGATAGGGAGGAGGCCTTCCTACAGGGTTGGACCCCTTTCCTGTCCTCTCTAAGTGTGGCAGAGGAGATGATGCTGAGGACTGGTCTGGGTGCGTGATGTAGTGGGCATTATTATTATGTACCAGATCAACCTATCAGAGTTGCTTGAAATTAAAATTCTCAGACTGTTTAAATGGAGAAAGCTTCTCAGGACCCCTTGATAATGTACTGTTATGGCTCATAGAGAAAATGGTCAGATTAATTGTACTCAACTGATTGCGTCTGTTTGTTTGCTCATTGTCTGTCTGTATATGTCTTCCTGTTGTAGTGTGTATTGTGTATCTGAAAACTGAATAAAGAGATTATTCAAAAAAAAATTCCATATGTCAAGTCACATTTATAACACAGAGCACAGTATATCCTGGCACCTGGGCTACCACCACCATAAGACTGCTGTTCACCACTGCCACCATGGGGAATGTGACCATGTGTCCCCCAGACTACCACCATCATAAGATCACTGTTCACCACTGCCACCATAGGGAATGTGACCATGTGTGTCCCCAGACTACCACCACCATAAGACCACTGTTCACCACTGCCACCATAAGGGAATGTGACCATGTGTCACCCTGAGTACCACCACCATAAGACCACTGTTAGCCACTGTCACCACCACAAGATGCAGGAAGATGTGAGAAAGAATGTCATCATGTGCCACAGCTATGACCACCACCACCCACCACCAGTGCCATTCTGACAATGTTTTTCCATTACATTGACCATGCCAAGGCAGAGGGAGTGGACAGGAGACAACATCCATCAGCCACAGGTGCAAGGCTTCTTACTATTAAAACTATAAAACGAGTATGTGTACTAATGTTTTTCATGCTATTCAACTTCCTTTAGTTGTGTGTTTTGTTTTGTGTTGCTTTTCCGAGTTGCAATGGTCAAACACATATGGTAAACTTATTTTGTTTTTTTTACAGGTTAACAGCAAATGCCTCTCCTTTGCTGAAGGTCTGTATCAATGGTACAGCAGCAGTACTGTTTACAGAAACCTTTGGGATATCCATTTCTAATCCATACTGGTAAGTATATCAATTTTATTTCATCTATTCCTTTTTTTTTCATAAGAGTGCAACAAATCCTACTGATGATTCAAAAACTAGGTGACATGTAAGTCACAAAAAATATTTCTGCAACATATCATGCACTGTATTCCAAATTTGCAGGTGTGCAGCTATGACAGTGTTAAAAAAATTGGACCCAGGTTGTGTTACTTGACAAGATGTGGTTTTAAAATGTAAATTGAGTTGAGATGCAGGGACACTGACACAGGATAATTGTTACACAGCCTGGTACTAAATTAAACTGTGATCTGATAATTGCAGTGGGGCAGCTTGCTATCTGTGTTAATACAGATACCCATGGTGGAACAGCCATGGCTTAAACATAACGTTGTACTGCTGCAATCAAGTTGTAATAAGTCCTTCATTTCTCTTTTAAGGAAACTTGCAGATGCTTTGTTGTGTCATAGTTGCCTTATCCAAAGAACTTCTTCAACATCATCCCCACAGGCAGGGGCAGACATGCAACAAGCAGAAGTCATTTCAATCGATGACCATGACCATCATTACTGGACTGGAGAAGGATGCAAATGAAATCTGTGAAAAAGTAACCAAATACTAAACCATTAATGAGACCTACTTGCAAATGTGCTTCCCCCTCAAAAAAAAAATTAAAAATATTTACCTTCATTGGCTTGAGTATTCCATTTCCAATTTCAATGCCAAAATTTCTCATCAAGCACTGGAATGTGCACACCAACAGTATGTGACCTGTGATACAAAACAATACAATATTGGCTAAAGAAATACAAGACTATGTAGCAAATCTTTTAAACTAGGTGAAGTGTGGGAAGGGGAGGAGTCTAAAGACACCCAGGCATCAGGGAAACTAAGTAAACATCTTACAGAATTAAATCCAAATATAGACTGGAAATGTCTGTCCCTAAATGCAAGGAGCCTTATTCATAAATTTGATGAGTTGTATACCTATTACACACTGAGAAGATCCAGGTTTGTGCCATAACTGAGACATGGTGGTCACCTACAGCTACCTGGGACTGACATATACCTGGCTACGGCTTATACTGTATGGATAGAGAAAATAAAAGGGGAGGAGGGGTTGCCCTCTATATATCTGATAACATTCCATCAGAATCCATTAATAAAAAACCTTTACCTGGAATTGAACATGTTTGAGTTAAGTTAATGCCAGTAGGGAGCCCAGATATTCAATTGGGGGTGATATACAGACCTCCCTCAATGTCACCTCAAGAAGACGAAAGCATCCTTAGCCTTTTAGACTCCTTAGACCCAGTTGATAGGATCATTCTTCTGGGTGATTACAATCTCCCCACTATAGATTGTAATAAACAAACTGCAGGTAATCATATGGAATCCAGATATTTGGATACATTTCTGTTAACTGGATTGGAACAGCATATACAAAGTGGCACTAGGGGGGAAAATATTTTGGATCTTCTATTAAGTAATATGGGGACATAATTCAACAATGTAGATAAGCACAACCCTTGGCTCTAGTGACCATTGCATGATTACCTTTAATATTGTAGGACATAAATTAAAATCATTAGGTTCAACTGAGGCAAGGAGCTACAATAAAGCGAATTTTGATGAGATAAGGAATGAAGCTCTGAAATGGGCTTGGAAAAGGGAGTTTGAAAGTAAATCATTAAATGAAAAATGGGACTGCCTGATTACAAAAATTACATTTTTAGTAAATAAACATGTACCAGTTAGGAAGAAGTATAATTGTGCAGGTAAAATCCCTGTATGGATGTCCCCTAAAATTAAAAAACTCATAAACAAAAAAAGAAAGGCCTACACAAAAGCCAGAAAAAGTGGAAATGAAAACAACTGGGAAGTTTATAGAAATTTGTTAAGAAAAACCAAGAGGGCAATAGGTCAGCCGAAAAATAAACATGAGCTAAATTTAATAAACAAAGTAAAGGATAATTATAAATCATTCTATAATTATATAAATGATAAAAGGGTGTAAAACTATTGTTGGACCCATTAAGGATCAGGATGGGGAACTATTAAATGATAATAAAAAAATGGCAGGTTATTTAAATAATTATTTCTCATCAGTCTTTAATACCAAATCAACAGGAAATAAGGTTCATTTAGAAAATAAGGGCAACAAAATTAAATTGAATAGTATGGATATTAAAGAGGTTATTAAACTTAGATCCGGTAAATCACAAGGACCTGATGAAATTCACCCTAGAGTCCTAAAGAAATTGGCACTTGTCCTGGCTGACCCTGTAAAAGAAATCTTTGAAACCTCTTTGGATAAAGGGGAGGTGGTTGAGGTATGGCGGAGGGCAAATGTCATTCCTATACATAAGAAGGGATCCAGACAGGAGACGGGAAATTATAAGCCTGTAAGTCTGACTACCATCCTGGGGAAAATGCTAGAGACCATCATAAAGGAGTATATTGGGGAGTTCATGGAAATGTCTGGAGATGTGGATGAAGCACAGCATGGTTTCAAAAAGGGCTTATCATGCCAAACAAACTTATTAGAATTTTATGAGCATATAAGTAAGGCATTGAATGAAGGTAGGGCGCTGATGTTATATTCTTAGACTTCTCCAAAGCGTTCGACAAAGTCCCTCATGGAGAACTAATTGATGCCTTAATAGACCATAATATCCCTGGGCATATTACTAAATGGTTAGATGCATGGCTGAGAGATAGGAAACAGAGAGTTTGTTTAAAAGGTGAGTTTTTGGAGTGGTTAAGCGTGAAGATTGGGGTCCCTCAGGAATCGGTCTTGGGGCCCTACTTGTTCAATATACAAATATGGGAGTCTAAATTTGCAGATGATACCAGGATTGGCTTTACCATTGACGACACTGGGGATATACAGAAGCTACTAACAGCATTAAATAAAATGGAAACATGGGCAAGGGATGCCAAGCTTTTCTTTAATATGGACAAATGTGCAGTGATGCACTTTGGTAAGAATAACATCCTGATAGACTATGAGTTAAATGGAATACAGCTGAGGAAGGTAACTGATGAAAGGGATCTGGGAATCAGGGTATTAAATGATCTAAAATTTAACCAGCATTGTGGTCAGATGATAAAGGTTGCTGGGGGCATATTACATAGTATAAGTAGGCATATTAAAAGTAGAAGGACAGAGGTGGTGGTGCCGCGTTACAGTTCATTGGTGAGGCCACGGCTGGAGTTTTGTGCCCAGTTTTGGTCACCTGGATTTAAGCCTGATATCAGGAGAGTGGAAAGGGTTCAGAGGAGAACAACAAGATTAATTATTGATGTAAGCAATAACTACATAGAGAGATTGGATGAGCTGAAGATATATACACTGGAATATAGGAGACTGAGAGGCGACATGTGCCTGGTCTATAGGGCAACAAGGGATCCAGTTTTTGGGGCTAAACTTGGACTAACTCTTAAGGAGCAGTACTATAGCACCAGGGCACATTTGAAGCTGTTAATAGGACAACAGTTTAAAACAACAAAAAGGAAACATTGGTTTAGTGTAAGGGTAATATCGGTTTGGAATAGCCTACCAGAAGAAATTGTCACATGTAACAGCATGGAAGGTTTTAAGAGGAAATTAGACAAATATTGTGAACAAGAAAATATAGTTGGGTATTAAAACTAGAAAATAATAAAAGAGGCAAGCTATATGGACTAATGTCTCCTATGTCGAACCTACCTATGAAACCTATGAGTACATGTATATATATATAGTCCTCCCACCTAGAAAATACATATATATATATATTTATATATATATATATATATATATATATCAACTCACCAAGGCTACTATTAGCGTACACAAAAGGCACCCTTCCATCCAGCTGAGTTGATCGCATCGCATTCGCAGAATCACAGCACACTTTGAACCTGCAACAGTTCTGTCACAGTCATCATTTCTGATGGAACACTGAATGGATTCATGTCATGTTATCCTCCTTCACACAGTTTGGCAAGACACTGTGCATCATGACATCATCATCACAGAGTATGTAAATTTTCTGGACACAAGACAGCTGCATTTGGGGATGCAGAAAATTCTGGGACTCTGTGTGACCCCTGTGCAAATGAGTGACTGTGCAATAAATTCAGGGGACTTTGCATGTGTTATAACTCTCCCATTCCGTCGTCAGCACTTGGGAATTTTCTGGACACAAGAGAAGTTGCATTTTGGGGATACAAGAAAAATTCTGGGGACTCTGTGTGACCACTAGCGCATGAGTGATCTAATAAATTCTGGTGGACTTTGCATGTGGTGTAATGCTCCCATTTTACTTTGTCAACACTTGAGAATTTTCTGGACGTAAGACCGTTGCACTTTGGGGATGCAGAAAATTCTGGGGACTCTGTGTGACCACTGCATGCATGAGTGACTGTGCAACACATTCTAGGGAACTTTGCATGTGGTGTAATGCTCCCATTTCACTTTGTCAGCACTTGGGAATTTCCTGGACACAAGACAGTTGCATTTTGGGGATGCAGAAAAATTCTGGGGATTCTGTTAACCACTGCTCACATGAGTGACTGCAAATAAATTCTGGGGACTTTGCATGTGGTGTAACACTCCCATTTCACTTCCTCAACACTTGGGATTTTGTGTGTTGTGATTGTGAGCACATAATGTCATGCTTAAATTATAAATTAAAGCAGCAGTTCAACAATGTGGTGAAATTTTTACCTATACTTTTTATGCTATTTTACATTGCCAACCACTAGTTACCTCCTGACTTGTATGATACCCTTCTTTTCACAATTTGTGTCTGCTTTGTTACTTTTTAGGTATGTCTGAAAAAATAAAAGCGAGCACGCCTTTTTAATATGGCTCTGACCAGGTTTTCACCACTATTTGCAGCTGTTTTTGAACAAATATTGTTCTGTGAGGTCATAAACACACCTGCTGCATAATTGTTAATTTACAACAGAAGTAGTGTATAAACGACTGACAGAGAAAACAACGGAAAATACTGATGAAGACCTGGTCCACACCGTGTTAAAGGAATTCTCCTTTTATTATTTGAGATGTGAAAAAGTACTAAAGAAGACTCAAATACTGGAAAGAATGGTATCCTACAAATCAGGAGGTAATAAAATAGCAATGTAAATATCATAAAAAGTATAGATCAAAATTTTCACCAGATTTGCACTGCTACTTTATCTATTTTAAAAAAGTAGTTCTGGAGCCCCAGTAATGTTTACTTTGTGTCGGGACTACTGAAGTGTTTGGCAAAAAGCAGGACTGAGCAGTGCAAGTATGTTGTGCTTAACTGCATGTGTGCTGTTAGTGTTCTTTCCTGTGTGTGCAGACATTGTCCAGCTTCGTGCAAACATATATGTGGTGTGACTTTTTGCAGTATGTAAAGAATAAAGGTAGAAAGAATATATCACATATATTTTATTTGTACCATCACACACCAGCGGAGTAAGAGATATATACTTTTCAGAGGTATCAGGTCACTGTGCACCTCACTAACTCTCAGTGCACACACGACTTTGCGGAGATCATAGCACAAAAAACACATGCTCTCCTAAAAGTCATGTGTGCAGTACGTGACTAAGGTGCACTTTGGCCAGACACCTCTGAAAAAATATCATATCACTTAGTCCACTGATGATGATGGTGACAATAAAATATACGTTATTCTTATCTCTATTCTTTATACCATAAATACTGCAAAACAGGCGGCACATATATGTTTGCAAGCTGTGGATAATGTCTGATGTCACAACTACACACACAGGAAACAACACTGACTGCACACATGCAATTCAGTCACATCATACTTGCACTGCTCACACCTGCTTTGCAAAACCACTCCACTACAGAAGGTAAATATTACTGAGGCACTGGATTATAATAACATAGCACTAAGGAACATGTATGTCTGATGTATGTGTATGTATATATTTAAAGGGAAGCAGTCAGCAACAGGAGCTCCTGCCCCTCAAGTCTTAACCTCCGGTTAAGCCTTTTAAGCATGTTGTGGCGTTTTTCTCGTACCACAACTAGAGATTCAGTGAATTTAAAATCCGCAAGTGAAGTGAATGCGAAGTAGCCACTTCATGTCATCATAATGCTACTCGAAGTAACCATTGAAAAGTGCTCACTTCGCCTTGTTATTATGACTTTGCATTGTTATTCTGCCTTAACGCGAAGTAAGGTGGAATGACAACAATATAGGCACTTTAGGCAGCCCCCCACACACATCACATGGCTTACAGTACTGTAAGTCACATGCTTTTGCCAGGTAGGAAGGAAGTGAGTCATAGAGTCATACAAGCAGATACTTTCACTTTCTCCTTTGCAGAGGTAGAAGGAGGAAGCATTTTGTGTAGGAGAGAGACTTCATTATTAGTTTCTTTCTTGAGCAAATTTCAGAAAACCCAAAGCTTTTTAAAAGCTAATTCTTTAGTTTTTTTGTAGTGTTTTGTCAGTTCTTTTTGGTGACCAATTTCTTTGTTTTATAAGTTATGTTTTGTGTGTGTGTGTGTGTGTGCATGTGTGTGAGACTGTGAGTGTGTGTGAAGTCACTCATTACGTGATGTGTCGGAGAGGGAAGGAGTGTTTTTTGCAATGGACCAGGGACAGTCTGTGGCCCATGGCTAAAGGGGAGTGCGCACGTGTGGGGGTAATAGCCGGGTGTCGTTGGACCGCTCCAGACTGTTTGATCTGCCTCCCCTCCAAGCAGCAGCACCATCAGTGCCACCGCCACATCCAACAAGTCCACCACCACTACCAGTAAAAGCTGCAGGGCTCAGCAGCACCCTCCCACAGCAGCAGGTGGAGCTCCAGGTGTGTGACAGTGCTGCTGGCAATACATCTACCCCTCCTGTGCCTGATTCCCCACAGCTCCCCAGTTGGTAGTTTTCAACTGTGTCGGGAAACAGCAGCATTGTGGTGTGTCTGCTTTGTAGTGTTCAGGTGTACTGTGGCCCCGGGACACATCTGGGGACTGGGGACGGGGGCCAGTACACACATATGTTGAACCACCACAAGGTGGAGTGGCAGGCTGCCACGAATGGGCCGAGGCCTCACCTGCTGGCCCTTCTGTGGCAGTGGCAGAGGGTGCTGCTGTTGTGCATTACCACAGGAGGAGGAGGGCCACAGCAGCAGCTGCTCCATCCACCACCCCCACCACTGCCACCAGCATCACCCTCACCACCACCTCACCTGGTTTCCCCGCACCACTGGACCCGCCACATTGCCTGCAATGCAGGCAGACATAACATCTTTGTGGGCGGCAGTGGAGAAAGTAATGAGAGGTGGGTGCTGTCCAGCAGCAGGTGGAGCAGATTGAGCAACATCAGCTACAGATAGTGTTGATGTTCCATCTGCTGCTGGAACATCATGGATCCCCTATTAGCTTTTTTTCTGCACCTCATCCCCCACTGCTGTAGTGTTTGTGTGTTTGTTTATGTTTAATAACAGACAGAGGAAGGCCACACAGTATTAGTTTAAAGAGAGCAGTCAGCAACAGGAGGTCCCTGCCCCTGCAAGGTACCCTCTGGATTAAGCCTTTTAAGTATTTTCCGACATTTCTTGCACGCAACATGCTTTATTTTAATAAAGAAAAGTCAGTGACCCAGAAGTATAGCAGACTCTATGGGGGCTCCATTATGTGTAATGGTGCAACGGCGACGCACCATGCGCTTCAATATAAAAGTATTGAAGTGCATGGTGTGACTCTGCCACACCTATCCTTTACACATAATGGAGTCCCCATAGTGTCAGCCATCCTTCAGGGTCACTAGCGTTTCTTCAATAAAATATATGTATACTTATCTTTGCATCTACAACATGCAAAAAGACTTAACTGGAGATAATGCCACAAGGCAAAACTGCTTCCTAATATATCTACACATATAGTCATACATGCTTCTTATTGACCTGTTATTATGCTCCAGTGCCTCAGTAACATTTACTTTCTGTTGTGGAGTGGTTGTGGGAAAGCTGGTGTGAGCAGTGCAAGTATGATATGCTAAATTGCATGTGTGCAGTTAGTGTTGTTTCATATGTGTGTGTGTGTGTGTGTATGTGTGTGTGTGTGTGTGTGTGTGACATCAGACATTGTGCAGCTTCTTGCAAACATATATTGCCTACTTGTTGTAGTGTTTATGGTATAAAGAATAGCGAGCAGAATAACATGTATTTTATTGTCACCATCATCAGCAGACTAAGTGATACGATACTTTTTCAGAGGTGTCTGGCCAGACTGCACCTTAGTCACGTACTGCACACATGACTTTTAGGAGAGCATGTGTTTTTGTGCTATGATCTCCATGAAGTCATGTGTACAGTGTTTGATTGTGATGGTGCACAGTGACCGATACCTCAGAAAAATATATCACTACTCCGCTGGTGCTGATGGTACAAATAAAATATACATCATATATTCATTCTTATCTTTATTCTTGAGATACTGCAACTAGTCACACAATATTATATGTTTGCACAAAGCAGGACAATGTCTGCACACACAGGAAAGAACACTGATAGCACACATGCTGTTTAGCACAACATACTTGCACTGCTCAGTCATGCTTTTTGCAAAACACTTCAAACCACGAGTCCCAACACAAAGTAAACATTACTGAGGCTCCAGAAATATTTCTTTTTTGAAAGAGACATTAAAGAGATTCACCAAGTTACTGTATTGCACCCGATATATGGGTGCCTTACCTAAAGGGGAATCTTTCTTGCTCTACATGTCCTTATATAGTGCAATACATTTCTGGAAAAACCTCTCATCATTTTCATAAACCGGGTCCTGGAGAACTTCCTGTTCTGAAGAGCCACCCAAGTTCTGCCCCCACGCTCAGCAACATTATGACATGATGCCAGGGAGAGCACAGGGGGGTGCTCCATTATAGTGAATGGCCGGCAGCTTTCTGAATGTTTCTTTATGTTATAATGGTCAGTTTATGGTGAAAGCGTGAGCACGTTTCCACTAACAAAGGCTCTTATTAGTAAAGCGTACGCCCATGTTTTCTGTAAACTGACCATTATAACATAAAAGCATTCAACTATATCAGCTCAACATAATAGCTATATCCTAGCATTAAATTACGAACGTTTTTGCCAGAAAGTATTACACTATGTAAGGACATGTGGAGCAACAAAGATTCCCTGGAGGTTAGGCACCCATATATTGGGTGCAATACCATAACTATGTAACTTGGTGAATCTCTTTAAAGCAGCAGTGCAACAATCTGTTGAAAATTTTGACCTATACTTTTTTATGCTATTTTACATTGCCACTTTACTTACATCCTTACTTTTATGATACCATTCTTTCCAGTATTTGAGTCTGCTTTAGTACTTTTTTTCATGTCTGAAATAATAACTGGAGCACTCCTTTTAATACAGTGCGGACCAGGTCTTCGTCAGTATTTTCTGCTGTTTTCTCCATCAGTTTGTTATATATTACTTCTGTTGTAAAATTAACAATTATAAGCAGGCAGTGTTTTATGACTTCACAGAACAATATTTACTCAAAACAACTGCAAATAGTGATGAAAACCTGGTCAAACCATAAAAGGTGTGCTCCTTTTCGAACATGAAAAAATAGTAAAAGCTGAGCATAAACTGTAAGAAAGGAGTATCATACAAATCCAGGAGGTAACTAGTAGCTGGCAATGTAAAATAGCATAAAATATAGGTCAAATATTCAACAGATATTACACTACTAAATATTAATTAAGTATGACATTATGTGCTCACAATCACAACACACAAAATGCATGTCTTGTGTCCAGAAAATTGCCAAGTGCTGAGGAAGTGAAATGGGAGCATTACACCCCATGCAAAGTCCCACAGAATTTATTGCGCAGTCACTCATGCACGCAGTGGTCACACAGAGACCCCAGAATTTTTCTGCATCCCCAAAATGCATTAAAAAACAAAAATTTGAATGGGACAAAAGGGATTATAGAGAAGGAAGAGAATTTGATTGGACAAGTCCTAGAGTGACTGCAGACATATACACTGCAGAAATAACAAGTGGAGCTCCATATAGAAGTCAGTTTACTACAGAGGAAGAACAGGATACTGATCTTTTTTAGGTGAAGCAGAGGAGGAAGTATGTGCTACCCCAAAACAACCCCTCTCCCCATTTGTTCCTTGGAGAAGCCAAAGAGTAACCAAGTGGAACCCAGGAGGAAACAAATTCATAGTGGGGGTACAAAGAGGAGGAAAAAGAGGTGCAGAAAATATGAGAGGGAGAATTTGGAGAGGACGACGACAGAGGGGGAGGAGGCAACATCAAATGTAGTTAACATATCAAGCTAACCACTATCTGATTTGGAGACAAGAGTGTTAAGCAAAGGCCTGTCTTTTACCCCGACCAAAAAAATGTGATATTTTTAAAACCATAGTGGATCTGAATAAAATGGGAAGAAACCGAAGTTTGAAATCCTTCTTTAACAGGAAGGAACATAATGAGATGGTGAATCCTGTAGAAAAGGAACCCAGAACAGGTGAGAATATTGACAATGAGAGGGTTAACATATTAACTTTTAAACCTCAGTCTACATTTTGCCCCCCATGACCCCTGCACTACAAACGTTTCTAAAATGTTACGAGGGAGACATTGAGAAATTATACAGAGAAACAGATAACATATTTTATCATAATCTCAGCAATGAAGAAATGGAAGCATTAAATTTGCTTGTCCATAACATGAAACTGACTATCAAAGCAGCAGACAAGGGGGCAATTGTTGTTATGAACTCTGAAGATAAATGACAGTGAAGTTTATAGACAACTTAGGGACAGTCATTTTTATAAAAAAAATTGTCTTCAGACCCAACTATGAATTTCAAAAAAGAAATTGATGGCTATTTAATGAATTTAAAGAATAATGCAGTATTACCAGAACAAGAGTACTAAAAGGTTGATTTCCCCGTGAAGGCAAGTTTTTACTGCCTACCTAAAATATATAAATCATTAGTTAATCCACCTGGAAGACCCATCATTTCAGGGAATGGTTCACTTACTGAACCAGTAGCTAAATTTTTAGACTCCAATATCTCAGAACTAGCAAAAAATACACCAGCATATCTTAAAGATACAGGGGAAGTGCTGAGGCTACTGAGGGATATATACATACAGGAAAATGATCTGTTGGTAACCCTGGATGTTACATCACTTTATACAAATATACCCATGTAGAAGGCCTGGAAGCACTGAGATTCTTTTAGACACCAGAGAAATTAAGGATCCATCCACCGAGGTTATAATAAAATTAGCAAGATATGTTTTGGAATATAATGCTTTTGTCTACAAAAATGAATTATTTTTACAGCAGAAAGGGACAGCCATGGGAGCAAGTTTTTCCCCAATTATGCCAATTTATTTATGGTTAAATGGGAAAATGATCATGTGAGGGTGACCAAAACCCATTTTGTGTCAACTGGACTTTTTAATCAAATAGGTTTTTTTGATTTTACATGCAACATACAACTAATAACAGAAAAGAAAGACATACATATAGCCAAGGTGAGTAAGCCATTGTACAGAAAACACCAGATAAATCAAACTCCCTTCTATACTACCCCCTCCCCCCATGTTCCCCCCACACCCCTCCCCTGGCGAGGAAAACCAGCTAATTTGAACAACTATTGGTAAAAGATGTATTTTACTATGGTACAAAGTATAGTCTGTGCTTTAAACCTTTATAGAATATCTAGTAGATCAATGCGACCAACAGGAAACTATTAAGACATATACAGTGCATATAATTTCCCCCACTTTTTTATTAAATGAAGGAACACAGTGTTTAACTCTGGCAATTAGCTGTTCTGCTCAGAGAGCAAATGATATTTCATGCAACCATTCTGAATGAGTAATAACTGTCTGGTCCATCCAATGGCAGACAACTAGTTTCTTAACTGCCAAAGAGATTACTGCCATATGGTATCTTCTTTCTTTGATCTGTACCTGTGAGAAATCCCCAAGAATGCAAATAGATGGGGAGAATAGTCCTTGAAGACCCGAAAGGGGTCTGTTTGGCATTCAATTTGTGCCCACAGGAGATTTTATTTATTTGATTTATTAGCTTTTTGGTAACCGGGGTAAGTGCACTAGGCAACAATCCTGCCTGCTTTCAGGCATGACCCGGGACAGCATAGGACAAAGGTACAAATAATCACAGTAGTACAACTTAATTGATAAGAACAACATAAGATTACAAGCAATATTGTATCAGAATACAAGCTAGGAAAGATCAACAAACTAGTAATTCAGGATTCCAGAAAACATTGAAAAAGCAGTATTGTAACAAAAATAGCAGTAGGTCCAGGCCTCAGCCCGGAGGTCTAGTGGAGTTAGGTTTATGAGCATTTGCAGTGACCAAGGGTATAAAGGTGAGAGAACAGCAAGCTTTTAAAGACCCGGTGGGAGGCAGAATTTTTAATCTGAAGGGGGAGTGAGTTCCAGAACTTAGGGGCAAAGTTGGAGAATGCCTATTCACCCATTTTTGTAGCACAAGGTCTAATTGAGAGCATAGGGACTGAGGAGGACCTGAGGGTGTGGGATTGGGAAGCAGGAGCAAGCAAGTTAGCCAGGAGTCGGGTGAGGAGGTCTAGTTAGGGTCAATAAAGCACCCAAGGGAGTAGGCCCAGAGATCCTTCGGTGACAGCCAGTTTAAGCCGGAGTAAAGGAGGCAGTGATGAGTAAGGCAAGGGGCAGTTAAGGTGAATCTTCAGATATTATTGTAGGAAGTGTCCCATTTGCTGAGCACACTGGTGTTGGCAGAGTAAATAACTGGTAGAGCATATTGGAGCTGAGGGAGAAGCACTCCTCTTGGTACAGATAGTCTGGCCAGATGGTATGAGTGAGTGGCGCACTTTCGGTGGCACCGCCAATTTTGTGTTAACAGCATGACAAACCGCGTTGACATGAGTTGAAAATCAAGGGAGGATCAAGTATGACCCCTAGGTATTTGAAGGAGGATGTGTTGGTGATCTAGGAACCGTCCCTGCAGTGAACCAAGAGCTTAGGAGCCATGGAGGGCAGTTTGTTTGAGGAGTCAAATAACATGGCTCGTGTTTTGTCTAGGTTTAGATATTGATGGCTGCTTGAGAGCCATAGTTGAAGGGCTTGAAAATTGCATGAGAGTGTGAGGTTGATATCCTCAATCGATTTAGATGCCAAATAAAGAACCAGGTCGTCGGCATACATGAGAGTGCAGCTGTGGTGGGAAGGGTTGGGAATATCATATAGGAAAAGGGAGAAAAGGAGATGACCAAGAATGGACCCCTGTGGGACGCCACAGGTGCCCATTTTGGGGGAGGATAGAGCCTTGTGGAAAGCTACAGCCTGAGTGTGGTTGTCCAGGTAACTACGGAACCTGGATAGAGTGGAGTCAGAGGCACCAATGGATTGGAACTTCATCAGCATAAGTGGGTGATGAACCATGTCAAATGCTTTGGACAGGTCTATGAAAACAGCACCTGTGAGTAGGCCGTTATCCATATTACTTTTGACTTCACTGGTGAGTTGGGTCAGAGCCGTGGTGGTACTGTGCCCAGTCCTAAAGCCATGTTGGCAGGGGGTTTGAAGATTGAACTTGGAGAGGTGTTCTGAGAGCTGACAGTGGACTACTTTCTCAAGAAGCTTGCTGAGAGTGGCGAGAAGAGAGATGGGATGGTAGTTGAACATAAGTTTGACATCTCCCTTTTTGAGTATAGGGATAGTTCTGGCCATTTTCCAGGCAAAGGGGACAGAGGAAGTACTGACTGATAGGTTGAAAAGCCTGGTGACAGGATTGGCAAGCCAGGTTGCAAACTGCCTAAGTAGCCCAGGATGGATTCCATCGGGGCTTGGGCTCCAGCGGGCTGGTAGAGTATTGAGAAGTTTACGTACTTCTTGGTACATGGTCGGAGCCAGCACCAGGGTGGGTGGAGTGGGGGTCTTGGAGGAAGCAGCAGGCCAATCATCTTGGGTCCTGGCTGGTGCTTCAGCAGGTAGCGAGGAAAAGAGAGAATTAAATGCATTGGCAATGGTTAGCAGATTATTACAGTGTACGCCCTGTATATTCATGTCTGTAGGTGTCTGTGGCTTGTCATTGCCAAGAATTTCCTTGATTTGGGCCCAGTACCTTTGAGGGTTGGCGGTAGAGGACATAAGGAGGTTCCTATAGTAGGAGCTTTTAGCCAGGCGTATTTCCTTTTTGCAGTTGTTCCGTGAGGCTCTATAGGCTTAAAAGTCAGTGCGTAGATGAGAGACCTTCCACGCAGACCACAGTTTATCCCTGCATTTCAGTAGTTGAAGCGGTGGCCATGTGAGCCACTTGGTAACCTTCCCTGTCACCCTACGCTTGGTGACAGGGATATGTTGGTTTTGCAGTGAAAGTAGGACAGAGTTGAAATAACCAGTTGCATAGTTAATGTCCTCTGTTAAGTAGAGAGGAGACCAGTCAACAAGGCCAAGATCATGAGTGAATGCATCCACGCTTAGGTGGGAGAGGTTTGGGAAGGTAACAACTTTAGAGGGGAAGGAGGGGGTGGAGGTGTCCCAAACACAGTAAACTGGATAGCGATCACTAATGGTGTCTGGGAGCACTCCTGAGGAGATATATTCCTTCCCTATTTGTTAGGATCCAGTCAGTGAGGTGGTGCAGGCACCCCAAGGAGACCCTGGTGGGTTCCTGAATAAGCTGTGAAAGGTTGGCCTTACTAACCAGGGAGGATAGGTGGGAGGAGCTATGTCCTGCCCAGTCTAGGTTGAAGTCCCCAATGCAGATAATGTCACTTTGCCTGTAACTGATAACAAATAATCAATGAATTCAAAGCCCTGCTTGGAGTTTTTTGAGAGGAACATATATGCTGAAGATATGGAGTTTCTTTACTCCTCCAAGCAGAAGGAGGAGGAAATGAAGGACCTCGCAGTTAGGCAGTGGGGGGGTCCTGTATAAAGGTGATGTTCAGATGCGATTTGGAGTAGAGCGCCAGGCCTCCACCACTTTTGGCCCTGGTGCGATCTGCCCGAAGCATATTGTAGCCGAGAAAGGAGCACTGGGAGTCAGTAACTAAGGGCTTAAGCCATGTTTCAGTGATGGCTATGATATCCAGACAGTTCACACTCATCCATGCCTGTAGGTCTGGGAGATTGGCAAGAAGGCTCCTAGAGTTTATGTGAGCAAAGGTGAGACCATTAGATTTCGGGAGGCATAGCAGCGGGGGAGTCTGTGAGAGGTTAGATACCTGAGGAGGACCAGGATTAGCCTTGACATCCCCCACAAGTGTTAGGGACAGGATACATATCCAGAGTGAGATAATAGTATAAGCCCTTGCTGAAACTCTGGGGGAGAATTTCCACCTAAACTGGAATTACCTAGCTAGCAGGCACAGGTGCTTGACAATAGCGCAGATGGGGAAGAGGAGTAGGAGGAGGCATCAGCTAGTAGGTTGGAGAAGCAAAGTTGTCAGTAGAGCATTCGTTAGTGGGTGGGGTAAGTGTGACTATACAGGTGAGAGCAGAGAGTAGCAGTAGTGAAAAAGCACCAGCGAGGAGAGTAAGCAGGGCTGAGGAAGCCATAAGGTCAATAGGAGAAATGCAATGTGCTAAGATGGGAAGGTGCAGAGACTGGGTTTAACCAGGACAAAACAGCTAATAGAGAAACCCCTACAGGTTAAGCGACCTCTTGTGGCAAGTGGCTATAAGGAGCAGATGGAAAACTCAGTTGTTGAAAAAGCAGTGAGACCATCCAGATATCCTAAGGATTACACGCTATAAGTCTAACACCAGCCAGGGTGGGAGGTATTGGGGGCGGGCGGGGAGCAGTCATGCAGTGACTGCGGGTAGTTTTGTGTGAAGTTCCTTCGTTTCAAAGGAGCGCGTCCGTCTCTGTACCTGGGCAGTGATCCGGGGGTTGGGGGAGAGCCTCCGAAGCGGTGTGCAGCCCTCTTGACCTCCGTGAGCATGGAGCTCTGATTCAGGGGGGGGGGAGAGCCCTGTAGATGTGCAGCCCTCCGACCAGCGCCAAGTTCTGATAAGGAAGGGAGAGGTAGAAGATTTTATATTTAACGTTGTGGTATGCTGATCTGAATTTTACTCCGGCATTTGTGCTAATGTGCAATCAACAGACTAACAAGACAAACAGTGGCTACTTAAATTAGAAATGCATTTAACTAGTGATTTCACCTCTAAATTAAGTAATACCTTCTCAGAAGACCAAAAAAAATGTAACAATGAACCATCTATATTTCATCTGGAACAAAGTGATAAGGGGAGGTGGTCCATTTTGGCTAGTTTAACCGGGATGTAATACATGTTGTTTAGGATACGATACTGGGTAAGTCTGAACCTATCCTCTGTAATATACATATAGAGGTCTTTCCAGAGTTGAGGCCAATTAAGTTCTATATTAGGTAGCAGAGTGTCCCATACTTTAGAACCTACCGAGGAAGGGGGTTGAAGACTGATAAGTAGGACTTTATAAATTGCAGAAATTCCATGTGGTCTATAGGCTGGGGTGGAAATTTGTTGCAAGAACTCCCCAAACACTGAGGGTTGTAATCTTTGTCCAAATAATTTAATTAATAGATGTCTGAGTTGGTATACCTTGAAAGATGAGACTGACCTTAAGCCATCCTCTATGCAGATGACGCAGTACTTTTCACCTCCAACTCCGACCCACTTAAACTCCACCAAACACTCCAACATAGCTTCCACAAAACAGAACATTGGTTCTCCACCCAGTGTTTAACAATCAACTACAAGAAAACAAAAGTCATGATCTTCTCCCACCCTCAGAACCCCCGCAAGAACCTCTGTCCCCCATTTCTCACTATCAACCACACCCCCCTCGAGAAAGTCAGCAACTTTATATACCTTGGGATCACTCTAGACCCAGCCCTCAACTATAAACAACACATTCTCCTCCTTGCCCTGCCCTAAACTCAAGATTAGGTAGCTTTATAGGGCTAAACATTGCCTCACCCCGGAGGCCTTATGGCTCACCGTCAATTCCTCTGTCCTTGCCCTCCTTGACTATGGTATTACCATATACAGTGCTGCCCCCAACTCTGCGCTAAACAGCCTCTGCCTTGTACTCAACAAAGCCTCCCACCTCATCCTAGGCTGTGATCACCTCACCCACACCTGCACACTTTACAACTCCTCAAAATGGCTAAACCTAGATAGCAGAATCCAGCATCATACATGCCTAATGACTAAGAAGATACTCCTAGGACTCGCCCCTCCCTCTCTCTCCTCTATTATTCACCCAGCAGCCCCAGCCAGAGCCACACAAAACTCGAACAAGCCACTACTGTGGGTGCCCCGCCCTTATACCTCCCAACTTCAAAGGACTTTCAGCTACCAAGCCCCTAATCTGACTAACTCTCTCCCTATCCAAATAGCCAACGAATTGAGGCTAGGTCCTTTTAAAGCTAGACTAGAGGAACTCCTTCAAGACTCTAACATATGTGATTGCCCCTGACACTGTCCTGCATCTTGCTGTCCTACCAACTCCCATAACTATCCCTGTTTCTGGTGCAAATTCTCTCCTAACCCACTATCTGACTATCAGCTGGTTACAGACTCTTCTGCAACTATATGGCTGTGCTAAACTGTGACTCAACTACTATACTGACCCAATCCCTCCTGATCTACCCTTGACTGCCATGTAATGAAATATAATGTAATTCTTCATTATCTATTATACTGTACTGTCATCTCTGTTTAGCAATTGTTTGCCCTGTGCCTTATTGTATGACGTGGAACCTTTGTAAATGAGTATTTGACTCAAAGGTCTTTCTGAATATTTCACTATAAACAATAAACAAATTTAGACAGCATCTCCTGTGAGGTGAGATGGTAGTGTTGGAATAGAAGTCAGAAACTTTAGAGTCTCGGGGAATTCTGAGCCAAGATGAAGAGAGAGGGAGACCTCCTATCTTAATATTTGGATTAGAGGAAAAAAGGTTGAGAAAAGTCCTTGGTAGGGAATAGTTTGATATGACCTCCGAGTTGAGACAGAACTCTAAGGGATATGCCTATTGGAGTAGGATATAAGGCTTTTGTTAAGATTTTTGCGGGGGAGTAGACAACTCTGGTGGGATCCAATTTGTGATCGGATAGTAAATCTGATTCAATTGTGAGCCACATGGGTACATAATCTGTTTTTTGTTGGATTTGAGTTATGGACAGCATTTTCCCACATTTGTAGAGATGGCTCACCCAATAATAGAACATGAAATTGGGAAGACGGAGTCCACTATATTCTTTGGGCAAACTAAGTTTATGATATGACTGTCTGGAGGTTTTGTCTTGCCAAATAAAGGAGGAGACTTCAGCATGTATATGTTTAAAGAAAGTTAAGGGTAACCAAATGTTGAACATATTAAGAGGGTAGAATAATCTCAGAAGAACATTCATTTTAATAATGTTGATCCTGCCCCATAGTGAAAGTGGGAGATTTCTCCAGCCAAAAGGTGTTGCTGAATAACATTCCAAAGATCTAGGAAGTTTAGCTTATGCAAAAGAGATGAGTCCGAAGTAAGATAAATACAGAGGTATTTAATATACCAGGAGAACCATTTCATACCGAATTGAACAAAAGGCTGTCTATATGTAATTGAGGGGACAGATATCTGTTTTGCTCAGATTCAGTCTGTAATTTGAATATTTTCCAAAGGTATCAATGATTGTCGGGACTTCCGCTAGAGAGGAAACTGGGTTTGATAGGTGCAACAGAATGTCATCAGTGTAAACTGATAGTTTTGGAGTCTGATTCCCAACAGGGATTCCAACAACAGAAGGAGAAGATTTTAATTGCCTGATTAATGGCTCGAGGTATAAGTTGAAGAGGAAGGGAGAAAGTGGGTAACCTTGACGCATGCCCATGTTTAGAGGAAAAGAAGAAGAGTATGCCCCTTTACAATGGATTTTAGCTGAGGGAGAGGAATATAATGTTTGAATCCATTGGATAAATTGTATGGGAAAGCTCATTTTTTGGAGAGTTGCCCATAGGAAGGCTCAGTCCACCCTGTCAAAGGTTTTTTCAGCATCTAGAGATATTAATGCCATCGGGGGGGATGAGATTCTGCTGCCTGAAAGATATATGCAAGTTTATGAATATGGTCTGATGACGATCTACCAGATAGAAAGCCCACCTGTTCTGGACTAAGTAGACATGTCCAGACTTTTTCTATTCTACTGGCCAAAATTTTTGCTAAGATCTTTATGTCACAATTTAGTAGGGATATACAGTAACAACCACAGACACTGCCAGCTATTTCCCAAAATTTCTGTGGTATTTCCAGAAATATCTCATGCTTTCTCCATTTCCAAAGTAGGGACAGCAGAAAAAACTCTTTAGAAATGTCACAAAATATCTGGAAATAGCTGGCATTGTCTGCAGCTACTACTGTAGGCTGATAACTGGCCGGACATGATGGGGTTTATCCGGTTTAAGAAGAAGAATGATAGTGGCTTCTAATAGAGGAGAATCCAAAATATCACCACAGAGCATGTAATGATAGAAATGGAGAAGAATGGGGCTTAATTCCTTAATTCCTTCTCAGGGGGAGGAAGTGGACAAGGAAATGATAGAAAGTATACTTAGAATGGCAGAAAAAGGGGAGATATTGCTGATGGGTGATCTGAATATGCCAGATGTTAATTGGAGCGCAGTTGCAGCTGCCACTTCGAAGAGTGCAGTTATTCTAGATGCCCTACAGGGGCATGCCTTAGACAACTAGTACTGGAGCCCACTCGAGAGGGAGCAATATTAGACTTGATACTCTCAAATGGAGATGGAGAGAGGATCACAGATGTAGAAGTGGGTAGCCATCTGAGACTAGCGACCATTGAACAGTATGGTTCTAATAAACACAGCAACAGAGTCAAGCCATACAAAGACAAAATTACTGGACTTTAGGAGGGCTGACTTTGCCAAATGGGTGA
Source organism: Neoceratodus forsteri (assembly GCA_016271365.2). NCBI lineage: Eukaryota > Metazoa > Chordata > Ceratodontiformes > Ceratodontidae > Neoceratodus > Neoceratodus forsteri. Next base: position 738,532,525 of record CM057454.1, read on the forward strand.
GTGCCTAGGAATGCACTAGCAAATGGGCGGGAAGGAGGGTGGAAGAACAATGGGAATAATAAAACTGCCATCACAGAGGTAATGAGCCTTGTGTGAAGCAAATAAACAAAACAAGACGATGTAAGAAACCACTATGGTTCTCAAAGGAAGTGGCAGTGAAGGTTCAAGAGAAAAAGAAAGCATTCAGGAAGTACAAGGAATCACAGCAGGAGCAGGACAGAGAACTGTATCAGTTAAAGCAAAAGGAGGCTGGGAAGGCAGTCAGAACAGCAAAGGCCCAAACTGAGGAAAAGATAGCCAACTCAGTTAAGAAGGGAATAAAACCTTTATAGGTACATCAGGAGCAAAGGAAGACCAAGGGAGGGATAGTGAGGCTTAATAAAGGGAGGAGGGTGGGCAGAGGAGAATGTGAAAAGGCAGAGATACTAAACAAATATTTTTGCTCAGTATTTACAAAGGAAGAGGGGGAGGTACATAAAACAAACAGTAGTAACACTCTGGATACAGAAGTTGATACCAGCCCATTTACAGGAGAAAGGGTTCTGAAAGAACTCTTAAAACTGAAGGTGGACAAAGCAATGGGGCCTGATGGGATTCATCCCAGAATTCTAAAAGAACTAAGGGTAGAACTAGTGACACCACTGACTACCCTCTTTAACAAATCATGGGAGGATGGGGTGGTACCCGAGGACTGGAGGAGGGCAGATGTGATTCCCCTTCACAAAAGTGGGAGCAAGGCAGAAGCAGGAAACTATAGACCTGTTAGTTTAACCTCAGTGATAGGAAAATGATGGAATCACTTCTAAAGGAAAGAATTGTCAGTATCTAGAGGCCAGAAGGGCACAGGACCCTAGGCAGCATGGATTCACAGCCGGAAGGTCATGCCAGACGAATCTGATAGATTTCTTTGACTGGGTGACCAAAGTAGTAGATCAGGAGGGGCTGTGACATGGCCTACTGCACTTTTGCAAGGCATTTGACACAGTCCCACACAGAAGATTAATATATAAGTTAGCCAGCCTGGGAGTGGGTCCCAAGATGACAGCCTGGGTAAAGAATTGGCTGGAGAATAGGACACAGAGAGTAATAGTAAATGGAGTCCACTCAGAAGAAAGGAGGGTTACTAGCGGGGTACACATGAGGTTCAATGTAGGACCAGTCCTCTTCAATGTCTTTATAAGCTGACATTGCAGAAGGACTAGAAGGAAAAGTATGTCTCTTTGCAGATGACACTAAGATCTGCAACAGAGTTGATGCACAGGGTGGGGTGGAAAGGATGAGAAGGGACTTGGCAAGGTTAGAGGAATGGTCAAATGTATGGCAGCTTAGATTCAATGCTAAGAAGTGCAGGTAATGCACCTGGGAAACAAAACCCAGGGGAAGAGTACACAATGGGGGGTGAGATACTAACAACAACAAAAATGGAAAGGGACCTGGGGGTAGTCATATCAGATGACCTAAAGGTGGGCAAGCAATGTGAGAAGGCAGCAAGGATGGCTGGGGGGATACTGGGATGCATAGGGAGAGGCATCACCAGTAGAAAACAGGAAGTTATTATCCCTCTGTACAGACAGCTGGTGAGACCCCATCTGGAGTACTGTGTGCAGTTCTGGAGACCCAATCTCCGCAAAGACATAGACAGGATGGAAGCTGTCCAGAGGAGGGCAACTAAAATGGTGCAGGGTCTGCACCGGAGGACATATGAAGAGAGACTTAAGGAGCTTAATATGTATAGCCTCGAGGAAAGGAGGGAGAGGAGGGACATGATAGAAACTTTCAAGTACCTCAAGGGAATCAACAAAGTCCAAGAGGGTAGCATCTTTCAAAAAAAGAGGTGTGCAAGAACAAGAGGGCACAATTTGAAGATAGAGGAGGGCGGCTCAGAGGTAATTTAAGGAAGTATTTTTTCACAGAGAGGGTTGTGGATGCATGGAATGGCCTTCCAGAGGAGGTTGTGGAGTCAAAATCAGTGGTGGAATTCAAGCATGCATGGGATAGTCATAAGGCAATTCTGGGGGGTGGGGGTAGGAAGAAGTAGGCTGCTGGTTAACTAGGATCTGCAGCTTATCCAGTAGGTAGGGAAATGGGCAGACTGGTGGGCCAAGCGGTCCTTATCTGCCGTCAAATTCTATGTTTCTATAAAAGTCTTGTAAAAATTAGAAGGTAGGCCATCAGGGCCTGGGGCTTTATCTAGAGACAAGGCATTGATAGCTGATTCTATTTTCTTGTTGAGAGAGTTCAGTGGACAGTAATTCCTAGTGCTCGGGCAATAAAGAGGGTAGAGCAGCAGCAGAAATATATGCTGTAAGATCTTCTACAGATGGAGGAGATACCCATGGACCGTATAGAGAGGAGAAGAACTGTTCAAAGATGGTAACTATATCCCTAGGGTGTGTTTTAACTGAACCATCAGGAGCCTTAGTCGTAGGTATATTTCTGGAAGCTTCCAGTTTCTGGAGATGCAAGGCTAACAGATGACCAGCCTTTTCACCATGTTCTATATATTTTGCCTGAGTTCTTAAGATGGCAAATGCTGCCTTCTCCTGTAGAATAGAAGAATATTTATTTCTTATGGATAATAGGGTTTTTAGGGTGGAGGGGGTGGAGTTAGTGGAAAGTGATTGCTCTAATGTGTGGATTTGGGCTAGGAGAGAGAGAGGTTGTACTTCTCTCCATTGCTTACTAGTGGACGCTAATCTTATAAATTCTCCCCAAAGAAAACATTTCAGGGCACACCATTCATGGTCTACCTTTGGAACGGAATTGTAGTTATTCTCTACAAAAGACTGAATGAGGGTGAAGATTCTTGAAACCCCATACTCATCTTTAAGTAGCTGAGTATTTAATCTCCAGGACGATTCCCTGTGATAATTGGGATTTAAATTCAGGGAAATCCACACAGCTGCATGGTCAGACAGGACTGTGGATTCTATTCCTGCATTATATAGGCCAGGAAGGAGAGAGCGGCTAACTAATATATATAGTCCAGCCACGATGAAGTGAAGAATGATGAACTGTAGAGAAAAAGGAATAAGAACGGGAAAGTGGATTCAGTACTCTTCATGGATTGCATAAGCCTAAGAAATCTAAAGAGTTATGTAGGGCTCGTTGTGCAGCTGATAACAGTTTTAGTGGACCACTGGGGCGATCTAAATCCTGAGTAGGAGGGAGATTCCAATCACCCCCCCAAGATGATTGGTAAGGCCAAGAAGGGAGATAATTCATTTATGAGATCCATAAAAAAGCTGGGACCCCCACCGGGCCATAAACACTTCCTAGAATAAGTTCTGTGCATCCTAGTATACCTTTTACAAGGATGTATCTCCCCTGTGGGTCCGCAACAGTTTGGTCTGCTTGAAAGGGTGTGGACCTGTTTATCAATATGGCAACCCCTCTGCTGGCAGTTGAGTTTCCAGAAGCAAAAACTTGTCCAATACTTTGCCTACGGAGAACCATGGCTTCAGATGTAAGTAGGTGGGTTTCTTGGATAAAAGAGATAGCGGATTGCAATAATGCAAGATGTTTGAAAATTTTATACCGCTTGGTACACTCTCAAGCCCCCCTGTCATTCCATGTCAACAGCTTAACTGCAGTACTAGCCATAGTCATCATATAAGATATGAAACAGCATGTAATCTTGGTCCAGAGAAATAGCCTTGCCCCCATCTCCTCCCCCCACTACATGAAGCATCCCATGTGCCTTCTATAATGAAACCATATATCCAATATAATGCAATCAGTCTGTGGATAAAAAATAACTGAAAAGGTATTCATGCAGAAGGCCAAAATTGGATATTGTGAAATGATTAGACCACTTTGTTAGTAAATATAGTGAGCCCATCCCGCCCCTCCCTCACCTTAAAAAAAACCCTTAATAACAAGTGTATCCCTTACTAAACCCCCTCTATCTACCCACTTTGCTAATCTATAACCATATACATTGGTCCCCCCATTGCTTCCAAATGTAGAGTCTGGACATGGTAAACATGAGTATGGGAGACCACCCCTTTTTGATCTCAGTGAACACTCTCCCACGGTCTAAGAACACTCCATAAAGATAAAAGATTAAACTGAGACAAGAATAATAATTACAATCCTCACTATTCCAGCATGTGAGCAGCCAATAGAGTGCTGTGAGACTGAGCTCCCCAAAAACTAGTATGCTGTGCAACTCTACCCAAGCCTGCACTGTCCAGAGCAAACTGCTCCCCCCTCCCTCCCACCTACCTTTAAGTAGGTAATAGTTCCCATGTTCTGGGTGTTACTAAACTAAGTGCACCATAATGGATTAAAACTAAGCTCCTGATTATTATAATGTGTGCGATATCCTCGAGGGCCGTAGGGACTACTCGATATGGTATCTCAATCAGCAATCTTACAAGATTAGCCCTCACTGGGATGAGTTCGTTGTGTCTTCACTCTTGAAAAAACAGTACAGGCCTTGTGCATACCAAGTGATCTGATTGAGATAGTAGAACCCTTAGAAATGGGTAGATGTTAATTATACCAAGGTTCAATAGGAATTAAAAAAAGAGAAAAAGCACCTACTTTATATGATATGGGGTGTATTTGTCAGCAGGGACCTCTCGGGGAATCTAGTTGGGGAAATGCCAGGGGAGAAGATATTAGATCAGAGCTTAGGGTGGTCCTAATCAAAATCTGTCCCTTAGCAAATTATATCCAAGCAAAGGTTCCACCCAGGTACTACGAGCTCTATGTTTGAACTACTGCCCCTAGTGTTAACCACCCAGAAATGGCCTGCTGAAATATCCAAGATCAACCCTTCTTTCAAAAAAAACAGAAACCCTGGTAAGAGCCCATTTTAGATGTAAACATATCTAATATCCAAGAAAAAGAAAAAACCCAAAAGGAAAAACACTTCTGAGATTTTAAGTGAAGACATAAGTCCCACATTAAATAAACACCAGAAAGTCTTGAATAAGATGATCAGCCAGGTTTAAATAGTTCTGGTAGCTTGGTACTGAGGTCAGTCAGCGCTTGTTGTGGCGAGTCATAGGAGGTCCAGTTACCCGAAATGGAAACCTGTAGCTTTGCAGGATACATCATCTTAAATGGGATGCTGGCGGCCACTAACTTGGTTACTGTGGGGTGGAAGGCAGTCCATTTCTGATGAACTTCATATGGTAGGTCTTGTGAGATTCTAAGCTAGACTCCTTCCCACATGATTGCTTTTAACTCTCGGGTTTTGATGGGACATGCTGTTTTTCTATGTAGCTCAGAAATTTAAGGATGATGGGTCTGGGTGGTTCTCTTGGTTGGGGTCTGGGTCTGAGTGAGCGATGGGCATTTTCAGTCTGATAACTGGTGTGGAGTGGTGAGTGGCCTACTACTTTTCAGGACCTTTTGAGGAATAAAATCGTGGGTGCCTTCTTCTTTCTCAGGTATCCCATGATTAATATATTATTTCTCCTACTCCTTCCCTCAAGATCTTCAGTTTTCAGTTGCAGTTTCTGTATTTGTTGGCACAGCAACACGATTTCAGGGTCTTGCTTGTCTCTCCAAGTCTCCACTGATTTAATTCAGGCTTCCGAATCACCAACTTGCCATGTAAGATCAGTCACATCACTTCCAAGGGATTTTAACTCAGATGTTATGTCATGTAGCGTTTCCTTGAAGGGTTCTAATTCTTTCAAGAACTGTTCCTCCATCAGCAGAATTGATATTCCTCCCTTACTCCCTTGTGCTTTAGGTTTCTTAGGGGGTATTTTTTCAGGCGAGGGAGGCGACGTGTGTTTCAGTTGGGCCTGCTTCATTTCAACCTCCATCGCGGGGCGAACGTCCCTATAGTGATGCAAAATGATCTTCGACATTGTTGTTGAAAGCAGAAGCCCTAATGCAAAGTGTTTTTTTCAGCCAAAAAGCACAGAGAATCTAGTAAAAGTAATAGTGGAAAGGATAGAGGAGCAGGAGCTCCAAACCACTGCTGCTTCTAGGTCGCTTGCATCATGTGACCATGTCAGCTGGACTTATGGAGATGCTTTATAGATGACACTATCATCATATGGAAAGGTGATTTTGAATCCTATCTGATTTTGTGAGGTATCTAGAAGGCATTAACTAAAACAGTGACAAAGAGAGATTAGTTTCCTCGACCTTACCATAAAGAAAGATGGGGAGGGGCTAATACTGACCTGCTCTGAAAGCCTACAGATTGGAACACATTACTGCAGGCTAGAACCACCCCATCACACCATAAAGCTATCCCCAAGGGTCAGCACACAAGAATAAAGAGAAATTGTGGCAACCAGGACCTGTATGAGAAAGGGCATCAGAACTTACAGAAAGATTAAGAGAGTGAGGATATAGAGAAGGCGTCATTAGAAATGCAAAATCTGATATTGATGCCATATCTAGAAAGAAATTAATGGAGAAAAGGTGTATAGTATCAAACAAAAACAGGATGTTCAACAGTGTTTTGTAGCACCTACACATCACAATCAAAAAGATCTCAGAAATAATAAAGAAAAACTGGCATGTGGCACTGCAAGATCCAGGCCTAAATGATATAGAAACCACAGAGCCTATGTTTGTATACAGAAAAGGAAAAAGTATTAGAGATATAGTTATGCATGCTGTACAACCAGTTGAAGAAAGGCCCAGAATTTGGTTGCCACATAGGGAAAATCTGAACACAAAATGTGGAAATTGCAAATATTTCCCACAGGTGCAGCACACCAGAACTTTTATAAATCCTGTAACTGGTAGAGTCAATGATATTAGAGGCTTCATGACGTGCAGCACCTGTGGTCTGATTTACCTAGCTAAGTGTAAGTGTGTAGCCCACTATATAGGAAAAATAAAAAGGGCATTCAAGATACATATGGGTGAATATGCCAGAGCCATAGAAAATGGAGATCAAAAGAATGTTCTGGCAATGCATGCTTTAAAAAGTAGAAATAAAACAGAGCATTCATTCATTTTTACTGGTTTGGAGAAACCCACTCTGCCCAGGAGAGGGGGAGACTATATCCACCTGTTATTAAAAAGAGAACAATTTTGGATATTCTCTCTGAAAGGTATGGAGGGAAAAGGATTAAATGTTAGAATTGAGATAAAACCATTTTTAAAGGAATGATGTGTTGTGTTGCAAATATTGTTGTAAATACTAATATGATTTAAAATATGTTGTTTTTTGTTCACAGATATGCACTGGTAACCTTAAGTGATAGTAATATGGATACCTGCATGTCACTGGGTTCCCATCACCGGGTTTGATGCACATGGCACAATGCTATTCCAGGATATAATTTGTTTTATAAAAATAGAGCAAATATGAAGGAAGGAGGGGTATGCTTCTATATTAGAAGCACAATAACTGCAAGTGAGATTCCTATCCAATGGGAAGAATGACCAGAGCTAGAAAGTTGCTGTGTACAAATACAGCTATTAAATAAAAAGCTAATATTGTTAAATATATATAGACCACCAAATACAGATACAACTTATGACTCTTCTGATACAAACGATGACAGATTTGACAGAAAAAACAGATCTTATAATCATGGGAGATCTAAATCTACCAGGAATTGACTGGCACAATTTAATAGCTACTACAAAAATTGAACAGAGATTTCTAGAAACTTTCTTAACCCTGGGTCTTGATCAGGTGGTCATGGAACCCACTAGAGAAACAAATATACTAGTCATTGTGTTAACTAATATTCCAGAGGCAATCAATAAGATAGAGAATGGAGAATCTCTAGGTACTAGTGACCATTACACAGTCACTTTACTTAAATCAAGCTCAGACTATTATTAAACAAAATACTTTTCGACTCAATTATTATCGGGGAAATTATTAATAAAATAAAAGAAGCTTTGGGTGCTTATAACTGGAGTTCATTATTCTCCTGATTACAGACCAACGAATGCTGGTTGATACTAAAAGATATAATTTTTGAGTTAGAACAATTATATATCCCTGTTAAAAAAACATGTAATCATAAGGGAAAGATTCCTGTTTGGTTAACACCAACCATACGAACTCAAATAAAAACTAAGGAGAAGGTGTATAGGGAATATAAACAAGATCCTAATGCTACAAATAAATTAAATTATAGGGATGAAGTTAAAATTACTAAACAGCTTGTTAAAAAGGAGAGAAAACAAATAGAATATAAGTTATCTAATTCAAAAGGAAATACTAAAGCCTTTTATGCTTATATTAATAATAACAAAAATAGTAATTCAGCTATCACAACCATCACAACCATTGTTGATAATGGAAAAGAAATTACCAACAGGCTAGAAATTGGAAATTCTTTTAATGAATACTTTGGGTCTGTATTTTCCAAAAAGATCTCTCTAGTAAAATAGCTTACCCATATAACAGTGAGTACAAAATAATCACCAACGAGGAAATTAGAAATGCAGTACAACCTTGAAAGAACACTCAGCACCAAGTCCAGACAATATAAACACAATATAAACACATCTTTCATAAAACATACTTTGGAAGAACTTTGATTCCATTAAGTATAATATTCAACAAACTATAAAAATAGTGAGGTACCCAAAGATTGGCAGAATGCAACAGTGATCCCGATACATAAAAGGGAGCAAAGAAACACTGAAAATTATTGACCAGTAAGTCTCAAGTAAATAATGTGTAAAATCATGGAAAGGATTCTTAAACAAAAATGTATTTAGAAATCAATAATAAAGGGATTGACAGATGAGACCCAACATGGTTTTAGAAGGGAAGGTCATGTACTACAAATTTGGTAACTTTTACGAAGTATCAGTAACAGCCTAGATAAAATTGCCCAGTGGACATCATCTACCTAGACTTTAAAAAAGCATTCGATAAAGTATCTAATAATTTACTAATCAGTAAACTGATCAAGATGGAAATCAATACTTATACTATTAGGTGGGTCGAGAGTTGGCTAAATAACAGGTTGCAAAATGTTAGAATAATGGACACTATCTCTGGTGTCATTTCTCTGACCAGTGGCATCCCACGGGGATCTGTATTGGGCCCAATACTTTTCAGTTTATTTATAAGGGACTTGCACCTGGGTGTGTATAGCCAGATAAGTAATTCATTAATGATACTAAAATAACATCTGAGGTGGATAGCGATCTGAAAATTAATAGATTTAAATCAGACCTCCAAATCACTGAGGCATGGGCACAGGAACATTACATGACCTTTAATATCGATAAGTGCTCAGTGATACATTTAGGAAAAATAACCCAAACTCTGTGTAATATCAATATTAAAGTGGTGAATACAGAAAGAGACTTGAGTGTCATTGTAAATGATAAATTAGACTGGAGTACTCAATGTAATAAAGTCACCCAAGTGGGCAATCATATAATATCTGCAATTAAAAAATCATTTATAACACGTAACAAGGATTGCATCATAAAGCTGTATAAGTCTTATATTCGTCCACTAACTGATTATGCTGTTTCCTTTTGGGCTCCTTACCTGGAACAGGACAAAAAAATGGTAGAGATTCTACAGAGGAGACTAACTAAATTAATACCTGAAGCCAGAACTTGTCCTATCATGAAAGGGTGTCATTTTTAGGACTGTATGATCTACAAGAGAGAAGGGATAGAGGGGATCTTCTATTATTGTTTAACATTCTAAAGAACGAGGATCTTAAGAACGCCTGTAATCTAAAATTTATGAATAAAATGCATGGGTTATGGTGTAACAACAGGCAACTTCAAATTTCAAGAGCAATCACTAACAAAAGAAAATATTATTTCACACTAAGGTCAGCTAAACTGTGGAATTCTTTGCCCCAACATATAGTGAAACAGTCAACAAGTTTAAAACTGAATTGGACAAATTCTTTTAAGGGAATACTTTGTAGATATCCCCCACAGTTGTGGGGAAAGTGGTTTCGATGGGCCTAGTGCCTTCTTCCACTTTTTCAAACTGTGTAATACTGAGTAAAATATCAGGAGTAGGTGCCTTGACTTGGCCTTATAGAGCACGCCTGTTGTTAAGCAGAAGATTGTCTTTTTGACTAAATAATCATAGTTAAAATTAAGTACGAACAGTTAAGAAGAAGTACTTATTACTATGAAATTAATGCTATTAATATGAATACTGTCCATTTGAAATAATGCTGCTAAGATGAAAATCTGTATTTTTTGTAAAAAGGAAATATATATGTCACCTGGTTTGAAAATATTTAAATATGGGTGAACATGTAAGGTATTATCGAAATCTTGCACACTGTGTCTTTAAGGACATCCCCTATTTAGCTAGGGTTCATTAGTATGACATAATCACCTTTGAGAAAGCCTTGACTGGTGAAACGCATCAGGTGACCGACATCAACGTAGGGAGTGGGTGGAGGAATAAGGAAGTAATGCATATACTTTGGTTGTTACATTCTCGTGGATTTTTTATGGATTTTACATGGATTTTGCTGAATAAAATACCACTCATTGAGAACCAAAGCAGCCTGGTGAGTCCTTTTCTCCAAGAAACATTTTTTATCAAGCAACAATAAGTGTATTTAGAGCCCTTGGCAGGTGCTGATCCCCCCGTGTATTACGAATTTCCACTGAACACCATTTAGATCATGGCACTGCCATCCTTGGTGCGGTTACCTCCTTTTCCACTTTGATCTGTCTTGTGTCCAGAAAGTTTACATACTCTGTGATGATGATGATGTACTCATGATATACAGTGTCCTGCCAAACCATGTGAAGGAGGGATAACATAACATGAATCCGTTCAGTGTTGCATCAGAAATGATGACCGTGAGTGAACTGTTGCTGGGCCAAAGTGTGCTGCGATTCCCGCAAATGCGATGCAATCACCTCAACCGGATGGAAGGGTGCCCTTTGTGTGTACACTAATAGTAGCCTTGGTGAGTTGATATATATATATATATATATATATATATTTATATATATATATATATATATAGATAGATTATATATATTTTTTTATTTTCTAGGTGGGGGGGTTGACATATATAGATATGAACTCATTGTATTGTTTTGTATCACAGGTCACAGATACTGTTGGTGTGCACATTCCAGTGATTGATGAGAACTTTTTGCATTGAAATTGGAAATGGAATACTCTCAAGCCAATGAAGGTATTTTTTTTTGGGGGGGGGCATATTTGCAGGTAGGTCTCATTAATGGTTTCTTATTTGGTTGCTTCTTCACAGATTTCATCTGCATCTTTCTTGAATCTGGTTGGTAATGATGGTCATGGTTATCGACTGAAATTACTTCTGCGTGTTGCATGTCTGCCCCAGCCCGGGGTGGGGGAGGCGTGATGTTGAAGAACTTCTTTGGACAAGGCAACTATGACACAACAAAGCATCTGGAAGTTTCCTAAAAAAGAAATGAAGGACTTATTGCAACTTGATTGCAGCAGTAACACATTATGTTTAAGCCATGGCTGTTCCACAGGTATCTGGATTAACACAGATAGCAAGCTGTCCCGCTGCAATCAGAAGATCACAACTTAATTTAGTACCAGGCTATGTAACAAATACACTGCGTCAGTGTCCCTGCATCTCAACTCAAGTTACATTTCAAAACCACATCTTGTCAAGTAACACAACCTGGGTCCAACTTTTTCAACACTGTCATGGCTGCACAGCTGCAAATTTGGAATACAGTGCATGATACAGTATGTTGCAGAAATATTTTTTGTGACGCACATGTCACCTAGTTTATGAATCTTCAGTTGGATTTGTTGCACTCTTATGAAAAAAAAGGAACAGATGAAATGAAATATATGTACTTACCAGTATGGATTGGAAATGGATATTCCATAGGTTCCAGTGGACAGCACTGCTGCTATACCATTGATACCGACTTTCAGCGAAGGAGAGTCATTTGTTGTTAACTTGTAAAAAAACAAAATAAGTTGACCATATGTGTTTGACCATTGCAGCTCAGAAAAGCAACAGAAAACAAAACACACAGCTAAAGGAAGTTGAATAGCATAAAAAACATCAGTACACATACTCACTTTATAGTTTTAATAGTAAGAAGCCTTGTGCCTGTAGCTGATGGATGTGGTCTCCTGTTTGACTCCTCTGCTTGGCATGGCCAATGTAATGGAAAAACATTGTCAGAATGACACTGGTGGTGGGTGCTGGTGGTCATAGCTGCGGTACATGATGACATTCCCTCTGACATCTTCCTGCATCTGATGGTGGTGGCAGTGGCTAACAGTGGTCTTATCATAGTAGTCCAGGGGGGCACAGAAAGTCATTCCATCTGGTGGCAGTAGTTAACAGCGGTATTATGGTGGTGGTCCAGGGGGGCACACAAAGTCATTCCCTGTGGTGGCAGTGGCTAACAGTGGTCTTGTGGTGGTCCATGGGGGCACAGAAAGTAATTTCCTGTGGTGGCAGTGGCAAGATCGGTCTTATGGTGGTGGTCCAGGGGGGCACACAAAGCCATTCCCTGTGGTGGCAGTGGTTAACAGCGGTCTTATGGTGGTGGTGGTCCAGGGGGGCACAGAAAGTCATTCTCTGTGATGGCCAAGAATACCAGCGGTCTTATGGTGGTGGTGGTATGGGGGGTACAGAAAGTCATTCCCTGTGGTGGCAGTGGCTAACAGTGGTCTTATGGTGGTGGTACAGGGCCAGGATATATTGTGCTCTCTGTTACAAATGTGACATGACATATGGAATTTGAATCACTCTAAGTGGGACAGCCATTTAACCTTATGGAAAAGAAAACATGTATCATATAACAAACGTGACAGCCTTTTAACAACTGAAGTTAAAACCTGCCAACATTAATCTCATCATCATTCTCATAAAGAAAGCTGCCCTCACAGTCATCTATGTCTGACGTCTGACCACTGGGAAATTCTTTCTCCATTGTGTCATCATCTACATGAGTGGCAGGCCGTTTCATGCTGCCACTGCCAGTGCCACCAGGATGGTCCATTTCTACATCACCAAAACCATGACTAGGCCGGGGTACGAATACTGAGGTTGCAGTCTGCGCTGGTATGTGCCTCTCATTCATTTTTATGAATGTTAGCAAACTGACATTTGCAGGAGAGAGGATTGTATGTCAGTCCTGAACTATTGCACCTGCTGAGCTGAATACACTCTCGACACTTACACTGGAAGGTGGGCATGTCAGGTACTTCAGTGCCACTGCAGTCAGCTCTGGCCATTCATTGACCTTTCTGCTCCAGTATAAAAGAGGATCATCAGTTATTGATAGATGCCTATTTTTCAGACAAATATGACTCAACCATTCTCTGTGCTGCACTAAGTCCAATGGTTGATGCATCATCCTGTTCTCCGGAATCATTTATTTTACAAATCCCCACTTGGGACAAAGCCTCCTAAAGAGGGTTGACATCAACACATAGGACGATAGACCACCTGGAACTGCAGTCCACTTCCCCTTACAGGATATGCTTGATACTTCCAGGTTCACCTTCAGCCTGATTATGCTGCTGAGGTTTGCTGATCTTGGCACATGACTTCTGTGCCCCATGAACCAAGTACACCAGTTGCCCACTGACATTTTTTACCTGTTCAGGCCCTCCTCCAGTACTGCAGCAATTCCATGTTTTGTATTGTGGGTCCAGCACTGTTGCTATTGCAAAGTTGTCACTATGCTGAATGCTCAAATGTAACAATTCTGATCGAATACTGTCAGCATGTGTTTCAGCAACATACTGCTAGCACTGTCTCCTGCAACATCAAGGCCATGCTGTACGTTCACCAATGTCTACCTTAGCTCTGCAGCAGTGGAATTGATTGGCTAATGGAGCAGACTCACCCACTCACTGCATGTGGGGCATGTTCAAAAGGCTACAAAATTGTTATTACAGAGTCCATGAGGCGCCACTGTTCAGTCGTCATAGACATGGAGGCCCTGGAACTGTCACGGCTAGTGTGCATGACAAGATGTTCTGAGATGGCTTTGTAATATTCATACAACCTCTCTGCAATGTATAAAGTGGCGTTCCACCGGGTGACAACTTCCAGCTTCAAGCAGTGCTGAGAGAGGCTGTTTTGGATCTGCAACTGCCGAAGTTGGTCACGGCCTTTGCAGATCGTGCAAAGTGAAAACAGATGCGGCATGCAACTGTCAGAATTTTCTTTACATCAGAGTGCTGCAGAAACTCCTGCACCACAAGATTTAAACAGTGGGCCATGCATGGAAAATGAACAAAGCCACTATTCATGATGCATTTCATTGCATTTGACCCATTGTCACTTGCTATGAACCCAGCTCTCAGGGACAGGGGGTTCAGCCACTTGTCAATTTCCATCTGTACCAAGTCCAACATGTTTTCACCAGTGTGTGAACAGGTCGCATTGCACATAGCAATCATTGCATGCTGTCGAATTCCTGGAAGATTGCTACCATGACATTCCACCTTACTGCACCTATCATTGACACTACCAACAGCACAAACAACACCCGGCACCTGCGCCCAATGTGCAGTTCTATACAAATATGAACTCCCCACTGTTTTGCCACTTGTCCACATATACCATACTTAAATGGATGAATGGAGAGAAGGAATCTTGAAGGGCATGTCTTACATTGTCAGATACAGTACGGTACAACTCGGGGACAGCACGGGCTGAAGAGTATGTCCTGGATGGGACTTTCCATTTTGAACAGACACATTCAGCAAACCACCGGAACCCTGAATTCTCCACAAAGGAGAAAGGCAAAAGATCAGTTGCCAGCATTTCAGCTACAGTAGCATTAAGTTCACAGGACACTGTATGATTGGGTGGGTACTTCAGCTTATGCTCAAAAACATTCTGTAATATGGGCTGACGTAAACATTTTACACGGGATGTGATGAGAAATGGGTCTGCTCTGCAAATGGCTGGAGGTGGAGTGTGGACGTTTGATGAAGATGGTTGCACAGGTGATAATGACAAACCCACAAATGCAGTTATTTTGCCAGATTTACCAACCGGGGTTGATGTACCACTTGCACTAGACATACTGCATTCACCACCACCACCACCAAAGTTGCTACTCTCACCAGCACTGGACAACATTTCAAAATCATTATGCTCCTCCACTTCATCATGCCTGTAGTAATCCTCTGCTCTGATTTCATCACTACTGCAGACATTTAATTTTCTACTTGATTTAACAGTCATGGAAGAGGATATATGCTCATTATGGTTGATGACAAGGGTGACCCCTACTGTGATTTTAGCTGCCATCTTGTGCTGGGTCCAAAGTGCCACATGCCTGTTCTTAAGATGCGATGCTGTCCTCCTGTGCCCAGATGGCTCCCTTTTACCTCGACTCACGCTCAAGATGGCAAACCTGGCAGATTGCAACTGACTCATTTGCATCTTGCACAAAAAATTCCAAACAAGGGACTGTGATGCTCTAGTTTTAAAATGTCCCTGATGCTGCTTATTGGACTCCATTTTTAAGACATGAAGTGAGGAGGTGTATGTGATTTTTTGCGCAGGACACACTTGGAGTGCAACTGACCACCATGACTACCTATCAGTATTACTGGTCATCATCACCATCAACTGAAACTGGTAAATCACAACTTTTTATGGGGGGGGGCGGAATTAATGCAAACCGACCCAGAACACAGCCACCTTGAATTTCTTTTTCTCCGGTTCCCAACTGGGGTCACTTACATCAACATCATATTCATCAACATCACCCACATTCACATCTTTTGCTTGGATGCTGGCATGTGGACTGTATGTTGCAACCACAGCAACATCATCATCATCAGATTCATCATCATCAACACCACCGTCACCTGATATTTTTTCACCACACTGTGAATCACTGCATGGCAAATCCGTGACCTGAACCACAGTGGAAGAAATGTCACATTGTATGCTATCATTGACATGATGATAAGAATCCTCATGTTCAGTTACTGGGATGTTACTGAGAAGTATGACATCATCTACACTGCCACTCACTCGCACTGCTTCACACTTCACTATATTTTTGGACATGGTAAACTGGTCAGAAATGGAACTTGAGGCAGCAGTACTCATACCACCACCAGCAACTGCACTAACACCACCTGCTGGGACAACATCATCTCCTCCAACTATGAGCAAATCTACTGACTGGGCTGTAAAAAACATTGCAGGAGAAATACCTTTCCTCACATCAGCAATTCACTTTTGCGTCTGCGTACTACCACGCCCACAGACAATCTTACCACTGGCAGCAGTGCCATGGCGAGAAACAGCTTTGCTTGCACATCTCTTTGTGGTCATTTTGGGGGATCAACAACAACATTTTAAACAAATTTAGATTTTGGAACATTCACTCTGAGTGGGGGGACGCTGGATGTGAAGCCAAAAAACAACTGTGACGTCAGCAACAGATGCAAAGTCACAAGTTCAGCAACCCCTTAACTAACCAGTGATGCTGAAGTCACAAACAATCCAATATGGAAAAGTATTCCTTTTGCCGGGGGCACAGACTGCAGATTTTTACGGCAGTGCAAGCAGCAAAACAAAGGAAAGATACCACAATGGCGGTACAAAATCACGCAGCTGCAGTGGATAGCAGGTTCACACTGCTGCACCTGCAATTACACTGTGGCACAATAAAAGGTGTATTATTTGATGTCACACATCGCACACACACTCACACACAATTTGTCTACAAGTAATGCATAGCAAATTGAAAACTTCAGTAATATACCACATATTTTAAACAACCTGAAATTAGGAACTGCTGCATCAGATCCACATAACACACAATCAGCAAATAAATTTCAACAATTACTGACAATATTACTGTGTGTACATTAGCATATATAACAAAAATATAACCAAAATACAAAGAACTCCCTATTTCTCCAACTTAAATCTACCTACACCACAGATATGCCTCTCCACAAAGAACACTTTCACTGTCTCTTACTACACAGACTCAATGTTGAGCATTAATATTCAAAATCCACACACAATTACCGCTCGATGATATGAGCAGAGGAGGGTTTCTTACAATTGATGAACTAAAGTTTGAGGCTTTTTTAACAGCTTTTAGAAGGTTTGAATCACAGAGAGCTCTCAGAGCAGACTGTCTCCTACAGCTTCCTACACACACACTACCCCGAACTGAGGCTGTGCAGAACAATGTAGAGCCCATGTGACCTGAAATCCCATGAATCACTGCAAAATTTGCCTTTGGATCTTAAAAACAAGGCAAAGTACATTGTTTTCAAGGCACTTCACCTTTAAAATTGGTGGAGTAGTGGTCTGGGAAGGCGGAGTAATGCGAAGTCATTGTTTTCAATGGACTTCGCGTTACCCATCATAATGCGAATTACTCCGCTTCGCATTGCAGAGTTCTCCATGGATTCACCTTCACTCCATGAATCACTTTGTGGAGCGAATTGAGCCCACTTCACCCACCACCTAGCCCCGCAATATAGTCTATGGCCGAGTATGGCGGACACTGGGGGACTCCCATTATGTGAAAAAAAAAAGTGCAGTGCCATGCACTCAATACTTTGTATTGAAGCACATGGTGTGTGCCGCTGCACCTTTACACATTATGGATCCCCATAGCATCCACCATACTTCTGGGTCGCTGACTTTTCTTTACTAAAATAAAGTATGTTGTGGCACAAGAAAAACACCACAACATACTTAAAAGGTTTAACAAGAGAGTAAGCCTTGCAGGTGGTGGGACCTCCTGTTGCTGACTGCTTCCCTTTAAACTAATACTGTGGCCTTCTCTCTGTCTGTTATTAAACATAAACAAAAGACCAAACACCACAGCAGTGGGAGGGGGGAGGTGTGCTAAAAAAAAAAAACTAATGGGGGATCCCCTGATGTTCCAGCAGCAGATGGAGCATCGACACAATCTGTAACTGGTGCTGCTCTATCTGTTCCCCCTGCTGCTGGGCAACACCCACCCTCTCGTTATTTTCTTCCACTGCAGCCCACAAAAGTGGTATGTCTGCCTGAGTTGCAGGCATTGTGGGATCCACTGGTGTGGGGGAACCAGGTAGTAGTGGTGGTGAGGGTGGTGCTGGTGGCAGTGGTGGGGGTGGTGGTGGAGCAGCTGCTGCTGTGGCCCTCCTCCTGCTGTGGCGACACACAACAGCAGCACCCTCTGCCACTGCCACAGAAGGGCCAGCAGGTGGAGGCCTGGCCTGTTCAGTGGCAGCATGCCACTCCACCTTGTGGTGGTTCAATATATGTGTGCGCTGGCCCCCAGTCCCCAGATGTGTCCACCAGGGGCCACGGCACACCTGCACACCACAAATCAGACACACCACAAGGCTGCTGTCCCCCC
Organism: Neoceratodus forsteri; assembly: GCA_016271365.2. Classification (NCBI taxonomy): domain Eukaryota; kingdom Metazoa; phylum Chordata; order Ceratodontiformes; family Ceratodontidae; genus Neoceratodus; species Neoceratodus forsteri. Next base: position 738,550,792 of record CM057454.1, read on the forward strand.
GACACAATTGAAAAACTGCCAAACTGGGGAGCTGTGGGGGGACCAGGCGCAGGAGGGGAAGACGCAGTGCTGGCAGCGTGGTCACAAACCTGGGGCTCCACCTGCTGCTGTGGAGTTGTGCTGCTGGACTCCTGCAGCTGCTACTAGTGGTGGTGGTAGAGGACTTGTGGACATGGCGGTGGCACTGGTGGTGCTGCTACTTCCAGAGGAGGAGGCTGGACCAAAAATCTGGAGCGGTCCAACTCCTCCTGGCTACGACCCCCACATGTGCGCACACCCCTCTGGCCATGGGCCACATACTGTCTCTGGTCCACCACTCAAAAAAACATTTCTTCCCTCTCCAATGTGATCAGCGACTTCACACACACTCAGACAACACAGTCACACACATACATACACACACAACAAAACTTATAAAATAAAGAAATCGGTCACCAAAAAGAACTGACAGTTCAGTACGAAAAAAACTAAAGAATTAACTTTTAAAAAAGCTTTTGAGTTTTTGGAATTTGCTCAAGAAAGGAACTTGTTAACACAACTCTCCTCTTCTACACAAAATGCTTCCTCTCTCTACCTCTGCAAAGGAGAAAGTGGAAGTATCTGCTTATATGACTCACTTCCTTTCTGCCTGGCTAAAGCATGTGACTTACAGTACTGTAAGCCATGTGATGTGTTGGGGAGGCTGACTATATTGTTGTCATTCCACCTTACTTCACGTTAAGGGGAATAACAGCAAAAGTCATATAAAAGGAGAAGTAGCACTTTCCAATGGCTACTCGGTAGCGTTATGATAATTCAGAAGTGGCCACTTTGCATTCACTTCGCTGGCAGAATTTAATTTGGCTGAATCTCTATGCACAGGGTGGGGGAGATGTGGAGGACCTGTGGAAGTGGAGGGAATCATAGATGCTGGGATCCCTGCCTAGACTAGTGGGGGGTAGTGGGGCGGCACCATCTGGAGGGGCGGGCAGGACGGGGGTGGAGGCAGGGGTCAGGAATTGAAATCCTGTTTGATAGAGTGAGGAAAGTCCTCATGTCCCTAAGAACAGAGAAAGCTCCAGTGCCAGATGAAATACATCCCAGGGTGCTGAGGGAATTGGCTGATGTCCTGCTGGCCCTCTGGCAGAGCTTTTCAACAATTCTCTTTAGATGGGTTTGGTGCCCCACAACTGGAGGGTGGCCCACATTATGCCTATCCATTAGGGTGGCTCAAGAGGAGCTGGGGAACTACAAGCCTGTTATCCTGAGCGTCGGTGGTGGGCAAAGTGATGGAGGGTATTATCAAGGAAAGGCTATGGTACTGGAGAAATGAGTTATCTGGACAATAGACAGCATGGCTTCATCCTGGGATGATCATGTCGGACAAACCTTGTGGAGTTCTATGATTGGGTGATGAGGCACTGGACTAGGGTAGGCCGTGGGTGTCCTCTTTCTAGACTTCAGCAAGGCATTTGATTTGGTACCTCACAGTGGGCTGCTGGATAAGCTGGGGAAAGGGTGGGGAAGCAGATGGTCAGATGGATAGGAAGTTGGCTATCAGGGTGTACTCAGAGGGTGGTGGTTGGAGGAAGTCTCATCTCATAGGAGGGTCATTAGTGGGGTCCCCAGGGATCAGTTCTGGGGCCACTCCTGATTATCGCCTACGTCGCTGACATCAGGAAACATAACAGGAGCAAAATGAGTCTCTTTGCGGATAACTCGAAGCTGGGGGTGGTGGTGGATGGGGAGGAGGGGAGGGTAGCTCTGCAGGAGGACCTGGAGGCTCAGAAGAAGTGGTCACATACCAGGAAACTGAAATTCAATGCAGGGAAATGCAGGGTTCTTCACCTGGGGGTTAGAAACCCAGGCCACATGTATACCCTGGAGGAGATACACTACAAGTCTCGAAGGGGGAGAGGGATCTAGGGGTGGATGTCAAAATGAACAACTCTGAGAACTGTAGGAGGGCAGCGGCCAAGGCCAATAGGATGCAGGGGTGCATCACTAGGGGGATAACCTCAAGAAGGAGGGAAGTGATTCTCCCTCTGTATAGCTGCCTGGTTAGGCCGCACCTTAAATACTGTTTGCAGTTCTGGCGGCCACACTTAAAAAGGGTCATTGCACTCCTGGAGAGGGTCCAGAGGAGGGCAACCAAGATGATTAGGGGTATGGGGGAGAGGACCTACGAGGAGAGGTTTGAGGAGCTCAACATGTACTCTCTAGAGGAGAGGAGGGATGGGGTGACATGATAGAGGTCTTCAAGTACACAAAGAGGATAAATAAGGTAGGCTCATACAGAGTGTTCCAAAAGAAAGAGGGGCAACCAGGGACACGGTGGAAGCTGGGGGACTCCAGGGAGAGAGGAGGAGGAGGCGTACTTCACTGAGAGGGTGGTGGAACCATTGAATGCACTGTCTGAGGGCTGGTGGAGATGAATACTGTGGAGGGGTTCAAGAGGGCTGGGACAAGTATGGGGGAAGGTGAAGCTGAGTAAGTTCAATGCAGGGGGGGATATCTTGGACAGGTGGTAGGGAATCCAAGGGGGGGGGGCAGCAGAAATGGCGCCCATTATGGGTGCTGACTATAGAGCAGACTTGAAAGACCATGAGGCCTACTCTGCTGGTATTTTTAGTATGTTAGTATGCTATCATCTATAAGCCATGCCCTCCCAGCCCTATGGAACAACCTTCAAAAATCCCTAAAATGTTCAACTATTGCTAAAATGGCAACCTTCAAAGCATTACTCAGACAAAATGTCAGGGACACCAGCAACTGCTACTCTTAACCTCTGACTAGTTTCCTAGCTGCATGTGCTTAGCTTGCCTCGTACTGCCGCTGTCCATCTACTCTCTAATAAAACTTACAAAATGTCTACCAACTACTCCCCAGTTTTTCCTCCTATTCCTTCCTTTTTCTCTCTCCTCCTCCTCTCTATCTTCACTACCTCAACTGTTTGGGGTTTCTACATGTTCCTTTCCTCTGATCTTCTGATACATCCCTTTTACTAATGATTGAGCATGCCTTGTACCATAGGGAATGTAATTCAGTACCTGTCTATGTACTGTTCAGAAGAGACCAAGGGGCAAAAAGGGGAGGGGGGGAGTGGCCCTTTATGTCTATGAAAATATCAAAACTACAGAAATTCATAATACTCATAAGGAGCCAGAAGAACTGTGGATCACCCTGGAAACAGGAAATGGGCCAGCCATATGAACTGGGGTTGTCTACAGGCCTCCAGACCAGGGGGAGGACACAGACACATTACGGTTAGAAGATATACAAAACATGAAAGCTAAAGGGGAGGTTCTGATAATGGGAGACTTCAACATGCCAGATACAGATTGGTCAATACCAGCAGGAACATCAGCCAGAACTAGACACATAGTGGATTCCCTGCAGGGGGAGTGCCTCAGACAACTGGTACAACAACCCACAAGAAACAGGGCTATCCTGGATTTAGTACTGACTAACGGGAAAAGGATCACAGATCTCTAGGTAGAAGGTCACCTGGGGGTCAGTGACCGTCAAATGGTATGGTTCACTTTGGCAACTAAAACTAAATCATCCCATTCCAAGGCAAAAATATGGGACTTCAGAGGTGCTGACTTTGATAAGATGACCAACAGAGTTAAGCTAGCCCTGGCAAGAAGAAATACAGGTGAGAGGGGTACAGGCAAACTGGGCAAGCTTTTAAGGATGCACTACTTAAAGCAACATTCCATTGCGTTAGGGAGAAAAGCAAGAGCAAAAGAAGGAGGAAACCACTTTGGTTCTCAAAAACAGTAGTAGAAAAGATCAGAGCCAAAGGCTGGCCTTCAGGAAATATAAGGCAACGCAGCATGACGAAGATAGGGAGGCATACCAAACTTTCCTAAAGGAAACAGGAAAGGCAGTAAGGTAGGCAAAGGCCCAAACCAAGGAAACATTAGCATGAACAGTAAAAGAAGGTGACAAGACTGTCTATAGATACATTAGTGAAAGGATAAAGTCCAGAGGGGGTATTGCTAAGATCAAAGGGAATACGAGGGAGTGTGTGGAGGAGGACCAAGGAAAAGCATCTATCCTAAATAGATACTTCTGCTCAGTATTTACTGAGGAGAAGGTAGGGCAGGGCCCATAACTCAGCACCATGGACACAGGGGGGAGGGAGATGTGCATAAGTCCATTCACAAAAGAAAGGGTCCTACAAGAGCTCACTAAGCTCAGGATGGACAAGGCAATGGGACCTGATGGCATACATCCCAGGGTAATAAAGGAGCTAAGAGTGGAACTAGCAAAGCCATTATCAGAACTGTTTAGTGAGGCTCTGAGCACATGAGAGGTCCCAGAAGACTGGAGAAGGGCTCATGTGATTCTGTTCCACAAGAGTGGCAGCAGGGAGGAGGCAGAGAACTACAGATCAGTCAGTCTTACCTCAGTAGTGGGCAAGATTATGGAGGCACTCCTTAAGGAAAGGATAGTGCAGATGGGAATTGAAGATGGCGGCTCTGTAGCTGCATGACACTTGTCATTCTACACCAACCAGAGGTTTTTCTGTTTGCATTTATACGATGAGTATTGCTCAGTTACACATCTATTATGTCGGATTCATGCAGAGGTAGTCCGGTAGCTGAGTTTGTTCCCACCAGGTTGGTACTTCTGGATCAGCGGATCCATTCCGCAACAAGCCTGGAGAGCTGAGTGGGGATGTATTCCCAGACCACCTCGCAGGCTAGACTAACTCCACCACCAGGCAGTCAGAGAGGCTCTGTAGCCATTTCTCCGGAGCTACACTTCGCGTGTGAAGGCAAGCCTACTTTTTTATTTATTTATTTTTATTTATTTATTACTAGGATTACAAATACCTTTGAACCAAGGGTCTTTACAAAGATTCTGTGTCAGCAATGGGTAAGCAAAACAGTGGTAAGATACAATACAGGGTCAGGAGGTTAACATAGAAGTAGCAGAGGTAAGATACAATACAGGTCAGGAGGTTAACTTAGTAGCAAAAGACAGTACATGTGTATGGACTAGCACAGTAGCAAATAATCAGTGGCAAATATCAATGCCACATTAACAATATGGGTGTGTATATATAGCAAGACACAAATACAAATAAAAACCATCCTAGGGGTGACATAAGTGGAGCAAGGGTTGGGGGATAAGAGGGGAAGGGGTGGGGAAAGGGGGTTAGGCAGTCAAGGATTTGACATTGTTGTAAGTGCAAGAACAGAAAGATAAGTGCTAGGTAGTCTGGGGTGGAGCAACAAGAGATAGGGTGCTAGGGAGGGAGAGACAGGAGGAGAGGAGCGGGAGAGGGGTGGAATGGTAGGTGGGAGGTAAGAGGGGGTAGAATGGTAGGTGGGGTGGGAGAGAGATGGGGAGTAGCAGGGGATGGAGGGGTGGAGAGAAGTGGGGAGGGTAGCAAGGGAGGAGAGACGAGGAGGGAGAGGTGAAACAAAGCCGCAAGCCTAGGCAGAGCAGTCACAACTGCTGAGGTCAGTGAGGTGCTGGCGGAGTTTACGTTTGAATGGGCCAAGCTTGTTTTCAGCTGCAATTTCAGGGGGAAGGTTGTTTAGCAGCAGGAGGGCCCTGGTGTGGAAAGCACGTTGAGCCTGGTTGGTACTGCAGAATGGAACGATAAAATGTTGGTTTGAGGTAGTGATCCTAATTCCCATTACAATTGTCTCACCACGGGAGGTGTTGTCGTCCATGAAGTCTGTGATCATTTGGAAGCCTGTAACATGTTCACACAGTGGGATGTATACTGATGCAACTGTGAGGCATTTTCCCTGCTGGCACAGGATTATTTTAACTGCTAGAATTTGAGAGTTGTTTGCAGAGGTGGGTAATGGGATGACTAGCCCTTTAAGAGTTTCCCTTAAATAAATGGCACAGCCACCCCCTCTCTTAGCAATTATGTCAAGTCGGAACAGGGCATAGCCTGGAATGGATACAGCATTGTCTGGGACCTTAGGAGAGAGCCAAGTTTCGTTAAGAGCTATAACATCTGGCCTATGTTATAACACCCAGACTTGCAGTGCATCGAGCTTAGCTGTCAGGCTGCAGATGTTAAGAGTCGCCAGCTTGATGGAGCCTTGTTTCTTGTGTTGTTCATATGCCGAGGTGGGCAGACCGGGTTTGGGTGTACATACCCAGCTAGGAGCAGGAGGAGAAGTGCAATCCTAGCAAGATAGTGAGCAAGGAACTTGTGAGCCGAACGCCATCTACTTCTGATGGATTTTTTAGCTGGTGTGTTACTGCAGGGCATGAGTAATTGAAGGAGAAGGGGTACTCAGGCATGCAGAGGAGATTATCTCGGTTATTATTGAGGAGGCTAGCATGGGAGCACAGTAGTGTGTTTTGGATGGTGGTAGGGTACACCAGGGATATATCCCAGCATAGAGTGGCTATGCTGGTAAATGAGTGGGGTACCAGTACTAGTGGAGTTGGGGGTGGAAAACAGAAGTAGAGGCAGCATTAAAAGGTGTTTATGGACATAATGAAAATAGGTACAGGTGTCCAAAGCAGAGGGTAAAGAGAGAGTGAAGAGCTTATGAAGTTAGGGTGGTGGAGGGGAGTACAACAGGGCTGAGTGTTAGGCAACAGGGAGTGATCCTAAAAGCACAGGCCTTGACAGAAGTAGAAGAGGGAGGGGGTAAAGACGGATGGATTGGATTGGGTAAGTGTGTTTATAATTGGGCCCTCTAGTGGCTAAAAGATATAATCTGCTAATGGAAAAGTCAGCAAAGAAATTCAGGCAGCAGAGAGATGAGCTCAAGGGGACTTCAAATCTCCAGGAGCTGTAGCCAGTCAGGGAGAGACAGAGTGCTGATTCTGCATATAGTAGACCCAATTTCAGGCACCATCCACAAACTGAGTTCATGGCTAGCAAGCTGGACTGAAGCTGCTTTCCTGAAGCGTACCTGGAATCTTGCTCTTGAGGGCAGACCGAGGAGCACTCTGCGGTCGGCTGCGCTCAGCACCAGACTGCTAGTGCTGAAGATGGAGTCCCCCTCAGGGAATCCTGAAGAGAAAAGAGAAGGGAGAAATCAGCTTGTATGTACCAACAGAACAAAGGGTACTTTTGAATCATCTCTGGTGTCCCACAGCAAGAAGTACTCTATTTAATATTTGGGTGTTGCATTAGACAAACTATTGGAGTGGACAGAGGGGTACGACTGCTGTTTTGAAGCCCTCACTGAGAAAACAGAGTTTTTACAGATGGAGGTTAATAAGGTCCAGGAAGTGGCTGCAATTACAAGCAAAGCTATTTCAGAGCAGGATTCCAGAATTTCCCATTTGGAGATTACACTGCAAGCAGCTACAGCCACACTGAATGGTGCCATTAAAGAGAACTATAATATCAAATCAAATAAAATGTATTTATATTGCACTTTTCAATAATCAAAGTGCACATACCTAGTAAAACAATCAGCAATAAAAACATAGATATAAATCCTAAAAACAATAAAAAACAGAATAATCTATCCAATAAAAGCTTGTTCAAACAAACAGGTTTTCAACGCTGCCTTAAACGACTCTGTGGACAGGCACTCTCAAATCCAACGAGGTAGAGAATTCCACAGGGTCAGAGCCATAAAAGCAAAAGCTCTGACCCCAGATGACTACTGAAGATGGACCCTGGGAATCTCTAGCAATCCCTTGTTGGCAGAGCGGAGTGAGCAGAGAGGGCGGTAGGGTCGAAGGAGATCTTGCAAGTAGCCCGGCCCCTGAGCATGTAGGGTCTTATAGGTCAGCAACGCGACCTTGAAGGTGATTCTCCACCACACCAGCAGCCAGTGCAGCTCGCGCAGCATAGGAGTGATGTGGCACGATCTTCCCAATCCAGTCAACAACCTGACTGCTGTGGTCTGCACCAGCTGCAGGTGGCAGAGATCCACCCCTGGCAACCCCAGATATAGAGCATTACAATAACCAAGACGTGAAGAAACAAAGGCATGAACCAATACTGGAAGGTCATTGTGTGGAACTAGGTGTTTTATCTGAGCTATATTCCTCAAATGGTAAAAGGAAGACCTGACAACGGCTGATACCCGTGCCTTCAGCGTCTGCTCGCTGTCAAGAATTACTCCCAGATTCCGCACCTGTTCAGAAGGTCTCAACTGGCTTCCCCCTAGCACAAGGCCAGAGGGAAGCCCAGGAGCCAACTTCTCTACATGGTGACCCGGGTCCACTACCAACACCTCAGTCTTGACTTGGTTCAGTCTTAACCAGTTAGCACTCATCCAGTCCTGAATCTCAGCGAGGCAGCTGTTAAAGACCGATAGTGCATTATTCTGTTTTAGGTAAAAGGACATACAGAGCAGTATCATCTGCATAGCAGTGAAAACTCAGCCCATAACACCTTATGATGTCTCTCTAATGGCAGCATATACACGTGAACAACATGGGAGAAAGCACAGAGCCTGCGGCACCCCACAGGGAACAAAGGAGCAGAGGAAAAATACCTGATACTACCCTCTGAGTTCTGCCCGTAAGGAAAGAATGGAACCATCTGAGGACTGTTCCGACAGTCCACAGAGTACCCACAGGCAATCTAGCAACATCCCATGGTCCACGGTGTCGAACGCTGCAGAGAGATTAAGGAGAACCAAGATCGAATGACTCCTCCGATCCCTCGCTATTAGAAGATCATTCAATACCCGAATCAACGCCGTCTCGGTACTATGCCTCTTCCTGAAACCGGACTGGAGAGGATCATAGACTTCATGGGCGGTAAGAAAATCCTCGAGCTGCAATGCGACTACTTTCTCAATAACCTTGCTCAAAAAGGATAGGCTAGAGATCGGTCTGTAGTTGGCGAGACAGTAAGGGTCAAGGGAAGAGTTCTTCAAAAGGGGCATTATGATAGCCTCTTTCACAGACTCCAGAAACACTCCTTGTTCCAAAGAGCACCGGACAATCTCAGCAAGGGCTGGTCCAATCACATCCATACACCCCACAAGGAGCGCTGTGGAACTAGGATCCAAACTACAGCAAGTCGGTCGAAGCCCTGGACAATCTTCATGATGTCTGTGATTGCTGGCTGGTCAAAGACTGTCCAGATAAACTGAAGGCTCTAGACCTCAGACGATCACCGCCATGCTCATTTGAACGCTGCATTGTGGATCTCTGACCTGATCGAGGACACCTTATCATCAAAAAACTGAGCAAACTCATCACACTCTATTTGTGAAAAGGCTCTCTGACCCGCAGGTAGGATGGATTGCACAGTCTGTCCACGGTTCGAAAGAGCTGAGCGGTCTATTTTTGATGCAGCTATCTCCCTAGACAGAAACTCTACCTTCTTATGGGAGATTTCTGATTGATAGTTCACATAATGGGCCATCAATCTAAACCTGTCCTCCTCCAGGCCACAATTCCACTAGCAGCATGCCAACCTTTGTCCCACTCTTCTCGACTTCCTCAAAGTCCCATCAAACCGTGGGAACTGAGGGCGAAGGGAAAGGGGCTGAACACGAACAGGTGCAATAGAATCCAGAGCTCCCAGTACCACACTATTATAGTACACCACTAAGGCATCTAGTTCCATGCACTCCACAGGCCAACTCGATAGGTCCAGTACTGCCATCAGACCCTCTGGGTAACCCTCAAAGCTGATACCACACCATCTCCAAAGGGGTGGTCTCATGGGGGCACAAATTGAACCTTATGGAGTGAGATGGTCAGACCACCCAACTGGTTCACCACCAGCTCTGTGATCTCCATCCCCCAGAGTGAACACCAGATCCAAAGAGTGACCCTGAATATGGGTAGCAGTAGTAACAACCTGTGTAAAGCCCAACGAAGTCATTAGTTGGAGGACATTTTGGCCAAAATGTGAGAGTTCATCATCGACCCAGGCATTGAAGTCCCCAAGGACCAGTCACCTGGAAGGCTCCAACACCAAATCGACAATGAAGTCTGCAACTTCCTGCAGAAAATCTTTCTCGTCACTGGGTGGACGGTAAACGAGCAGAATTCTACAGCTCACACCTGCTCCCATGATACATTCAAAGGATCTGGGGGTCACCACTGGAACTTCTACAAGGCCCAATTCCGATTTAAAACAAATAGTGACCCCCCACTTCAATCCAACCTAGGGTGGTGTATCACAAAGTACCCGGCTGGAATAGCTGATTCCAATATAGGACCAGCATTTTCATCCAGCCAGGTCTCGGTGATGCAAGCCAGGTCAGATGACTCAACAAGATCAGCAATAATTGCTGTCTTGTTCTTTATAGACCTGGCATTGCATAACACTGCCCAGGTTGGATGAGAGGCCTTGGAGGGACGGGCCACTTGCCCACTATCAGTGGAGCCCTTGGGTATAGGAACCAGGCATTGCGAACCTCTATCCTGGACCCATTTTGCCCCAGGGCATCCCCTTGACTTCACCACCCCAATCCGTTCAGTCCGCCTTCCCCCCGGCTGAAGTACCCCACCCCGCCTCGCCTCCTCCGTGCAATCCCCAAGGCATGACAATGTCTGTAAATGTCAGGTTGCAATGGAGGGCAGTCAAAGGGGTGCAGGTCCCTCAGCCTAGAGGGGGAAGAGTGCCTGCCCACAGGAACTCGGCCCCAGCACATGCTAATGTGAGTTTAACACTTTCCACTATATCAGTCACAAACTAATTTAAAATAAATAAATACCTAAACAAAAATAATTAAGCAATAAGGCATAACCAAGGGTTATGTTAATGGTCTGTTACTCACCTTCTAGGAGTGTACTGTGGCACAAGGTGTAGCCGAGTGCCACATGCCCCTAGATGGTGATTAACTGACCATTAACATACTCCTTGGGAATGCCTTATTGCTATTATAATAAAACATGTTTTTAAACAGTGTTAAACCTTGTTTGTCATATGGTTAAGCTCTACATGTATGTTAATAAAAGTTTAACATAAGGCTGTTAGAATGTTTGCAGCCAATCAGAAAGCTCCATTTCTCAGACCCTTTTTATAATAATTAAACTATCATAAAACTAAATTAAACCAAGAAACCCCTCCCTCCCACCTCTCACATAGCAAGGAAGAGAATACTAATCACAAAAAAGAAGAAAAACAATAAAATAATAATCCATTTGGGATGGAGCTCTCACCCCACCCTCACTGTCCAGTGTCTGTGGAACTCTCACTACCACCAGGCAATGCTGTTAGTTGCAGCTTCCAACCAGAGAACAGAGGGCTGACACCACCTCCTTCTCACTGCAACGTGATATCCCCAAGATTGTCCCAGAGTTATCAGAGTTCTCTTACTGTCTTTCTTGAAAAATGATGAAATATCCAAAAATAAACACATAAAAAAATAAAAATAAAAACAGTAACTGAGAGGTTCTCTCACAACCTCTCACCAAAATAAAATCATTAATAATCCTGAACCATGGAACAAAGGTCCTCAAACAGCAGACTGAACCAAGGTCTACAATTCCAAAGGCAGGAATACACTAGCCAAGGACTATATTCCAACCAGGAGAAAACAGGAAATAAACCAACATAGCATAGTAATAGATGGAACATTATGTGAATCCAGACATCTGCATGGTTGGGAAAAGCAGGAGAGGAAGTCCCACAGCCCCCAGAGACCCCAGAAAACACAGACGGCCCCACTGTCCACCGACCATGAGGAGATCTACTCCCTCAACCCCCAACCCCAATCCTCTGATGGAGGTCCAGGGAACAGGGTCCAGGGAACTCTAGGTCCATGAAGGAAACCCCCCAGCCAACCCCTAACATCAACTCAAGGAGCTCTTCAGCAACAGATACAGTTGTTACTCACAGTCCTGCAGCTGTTATAGTCGGTAATAAAACACAAAAAAATCCTGCTTGTACAATCAATAGTCCACGGTGAACAAACTTCAAAGCCAAGCTCCAAGGCTCCCAGGTTCAGTCACAGCCTCTCAGACTGTTCCTCCAATAGCTAGGCCAGTAATGAACACTAGCTTCTAAGTCCATCCAAAGCAGACCTCCCAGGTAACATACAGACGCCCCCAACAAAGCAGTCCCGCGAACTCTGCCAAGATAGTCACCGGCTGAAACAGTCACCAGCAGTCAGACAAAGCAAATGATCACAGCGAGTGCAGGCAACCAAGCATCCAGATGTAGGGGAAAAAACGAACAAAAACGCCGGGTGACCCACAAAGTCCAAACAGAAGTGGGCGGTTGTATCAGAGAACAAAGCTGACCACGAGCTACGATGCCCTCGCTGCAACGAGCAATCAGACAAAGCAAAATTAGAAACGGGAACTAGCGCATATAAAAAGAAAACAGACACATTAAAACAAAAGCATTGAAAACATAAAACGTTAAAACAAATGCTGCAAAACTACAAAGCTAGAGAACTGATTTACTAGCTGACCCAGCATGATCGCCATCTTGTAATGGAAAAGGGAGTGCCTTCCTGTCGAGGAAGCTTGAACAGAACGAAAATAAACTAAGGTACAGAAACTTTCATTTGTTGGGAATACTACCTACCATGGAGGCAGAATTTGAAAATACTCATGAACTAGTAAAATACATTCTTATTATTACTTTTGACCTTCCTTTGGATAATCCTCCTTTGCTAACTAAAGCATTTAGAGTGCAAAAAAATAAGAGATGATCCTAAGGTACCATTAAAGTACATCATTATTGCGACCTTGGTGTTTGAGTCTGATCGTGACTTTATTTTTAAACTAGCAAGACTAAAGGGGATATTATTATATAATGATATCACTATTATATTTTCCCGGACTTTAGCTACCAGACACAGCAAAGGCGTAGAAAAGTTCTAATGTATTGGCAAGAGGTGCTTGAAATGGGGGCTAAGTTCTCTCTCCTTCCCACAGAAAAAGTAAAGATTATTAAAGATAACAAGACCTACATTTTTTTTCGAAATAGACCAGCTGGTTGAATTTTTGAGATCTCAATGTTCATCAAACTCACAGCAGGACATTTCTACCTCACCTACCATATCAGAGAAAGAAATGATGAATATGTAACCACCTGATTTATTGTCTAAATGGGTTTGCCTCTGCCTGTTTTTATTTATTTTTGAATAGTTTATGAGGGTCCTCTGTTGTACTAGAGTGGGGGTGATTATCATTTAAGAACAAAATAAACAGAATGAAATCAACATTAATGTAGCAACATAGAGCTGAAGAGTATAAATATTTTCGGTTTGTCCCCCCCCCCACCAATTTCTGACATGTAATGGTCTAGTATTATACTGAACGTTTTTCTTTTGTTCCTTATGTGGAGATTGTAAAAATATGAAACATGAAAATATATTCAAAACGTTAAAATATATATATGATAAAAGGAAAGGATAGTACAACCTGGAATCCATAGGGGCACAGGACCCAAGACAACACGGGTTTACAACAGCAAGGTCCTTTCAAACCAATTTCATAGATTTCTTTGACTGGGTAACCAGAGTGGTGGACCAAGGGGGTGTAGTTGATGTCACCTACATTGACTTCAGCAAAGCTTTCAATACTGTTCCACATAGAAGATTGATTAATAATCTGGGTAGGCTCTGGGTGGGTCAGAGGTTGGTCAACTGGGTGGTAAACTGGTTGGTGGGCAGAAAACAGAGAGTGGTGATAAATGGTATACAGTCAGAAGAGATGCAAATCACAAGTGGGGTACCTCAGGGATCAGTCCTGGGGCCAGTCCTTTTCAATATCTTCATCAGTGACATTGCAGATGGACTGGAGGGTAAGGTTTGTCTTTTTGCAGATGACACCAAGATCTGCAACAGAGGACATGATCCAGATGGGGTGGGCACAATGAGAAGAGATCTGGATAAACTGGCAAAATGGTTGGAAGAGTGGCAACTGGGGTTTAATGCAAAGAAGTACAAGATCATGCACATAGGGAAGAGAAACCCTGAAGCTACCTATAGGCTGGGAGGGGAGTTGCTGGCAATCACAAGGGAAGAAAGAGACTTGGGCATCATCATCACAGATGACCTGAAATCATCCAAGCAGATCACTAAATCAGTAAGTAAGGCTAGAGGGATGTTGGGGTGTATTAGTAGGGGTAACATAAGTCATAAGAGGGAGGTAATAATCCCTCTTTACAAGACACTGGTTAGGCCCCATCTGGAGTTCTGCATGCAGCACTGGAGAACACAGCTGCAGAAAGACATTAACAAAATGGAGGCAGTCCAGAGAAGGGCGACCAAAATGGTGCAGGGACTGCATCAGAAAACATATGAGGACAGATTAACAGAGCTCAATATGTATACCCTAGAGCAAAGGAGGGAGAGAGGTGATATTTATTTATTTGCTTTTGATAACCGGGTGGGTGCGCTAGGCATGACAATGCCTATTTTCAGGCACGACCCAGGAGAGAACAGTTTGAAACAAAATCTTAGTACATACATAGGGGTGCATGGGGTGCAGCACATGCAGAAAACAGAGCAACAGAACAGGGTAAACAAGTTTAATAGGTAATACAGCAACAAATACTGAATATACAGGTAATGCATTTCAAACACTTTGAGATATACAGGTAGAGCAAAATAGTTTTGAGAAGATACAGGCAGTGCTAAGGAGATGGTGTACATTAAACAAGACAGTAAAGGCAAGTCTGAAACAGTAAAACAGTAAGACGGTTTAAGTGCCTGGTTGAGGTAGGTGAAAGAGCACAAGGAGAAGCAGGAGGAGTGGTGGAAGCCTGGAAAAAAGGGATTAGAGAGCCTTAAATGGGTTGAAGCCAGAGAAGAGAGAGAGAGGACATGGGAAAAAGGGGAGGTGTGGGATGGGTGGGAAAGGAGTATGAGAAGTGCATAGACTTGGTGGCTGGTTTAAGGTGGATTGAAGCAGGTACAGGAGCTGGCTATTCGCAGATGTTCGCGGTGCAGCTGTTTGAAACTGGCATGGGAGGTTGCTTGATGGATTGAGTAGGGTAGGGAGTTCCAGTATGTTGGGGCCATGTGAGGGAAAGCTCATGCACCCATATTTGTTTTACATCTTGAGATGTGAAGAGGAGCTTTATCAGTGGATCGTAGTCCATAGGAGAGAGGTTGTGCATGTAGCAGAGAGGCAAGGGATAGGGGGAGACCTGATCTGGTGATGCAGTCAATTTGAGTGCCAAGAGACTGAAGTCGGTGGGGTAGAGGGACTAGGCCATTTGAGGTCAGCATAGAGCTGGCAGTGGTGTTTGTAGTGTGGGGATGCAGAGGCATAGAGGCAGATATTATTATAAGTGGTGTCCCATTTATGAAGGGAGGATTTTGAGGCAGTTTGGAAGATGACAGAGCCATAGGCCAGAGCTGGGAGCAGGAAACCTTGCGCCACTGCTAGTCTGGCTGAGGGGGTGAGGGCATAGCTAGTTCTGTAGGCACTACCTAGCTTGGCATTCACAGACTTACAGACAGTAGTTATATGCAGGTCAAAGTCAAGAGATTCATCCAATGTGACTCCTAGATATTTAAAGGATGTGGTGTTGACCAGAGGGGGAGCCATCCGCAGTTCGGATATCTAGGGCAGGGTGGTTCATTTTAAGCTTGGCAGGTGAGCCAAAGAGCATGGAGTGTGTCTTTGGAGTGTTGAGAACAAGTTTGTTCTTTGTAAGCCAGGATTGAATATCTGCGAAATCAGAGGCAAGAGAGAGGGTTATGTCGTCGGTCTTCCTAGCACTGTGGTAAATAACTAGATCATCGGCGTAAAGCAGAGACGAGCAGTTTGGTGCTAGGAGAGGTAAGTCATTTATGAAAATTGAGAAAAGCTGGGGGCCAAGTATGGAGCCTGTGGGTACTCCAACTTGTATAGGGAGGAGATCCGATATGGCTGAGTTAAAGACTACAGCCTGTTTCCTGTCAGATAAGTAGCTCTTGAACCAGGCTACTATGTCAGGGGAGAAGCCTAGGAAGCAGAGTTGATCAAGAAGAAGGACATGGTTTACCAGGTTGAACACCTTTGTTAGATCAATGAAAATTGCACCAGTCAAGAGGCCTGAGTCCATGGAGATATAGATGTCATTTGTAAATTTCAGAAGAGCGGTAGAGGTGCTGTGGCCTTTTCGGAAACCATGCTGCGAGCCAGATAGAAGGTTATGTTTCTGAAGATATTCAGCTGCTTGGGTGGCCACTAGCTTTTCGAGAAATTTACTGAGCATTAAGAGAATAGCAATAGGTCGGTAGTTCTTGATTTCCTTGAGGTCACCTTTTTTGGGAATTGGAGTGACTTTGGCTATTTTCCAGATGTCAGGAACTGTGCCATGACATAGGGAAAGGTTGAAGATTTTGGCTAGGGGAGAGGCAATGAGCGGGGCAACTGCTTTCAAAAGCCTAGGTTCTAGACCGTCAGACCCTAAGCTGGTATTTTTGGGAGCGGAGAGCAGTAGATTTAGTACTTCTGCCCTGGTGATGCTCCGGAACCTAAATAGGGGATGCTTAATTAGAGGTTCAGTTTGGGTTGAGGTGGTACTTGTTGTCTGGCAGGATGTCAGGTAGCTAGTGAGATCCGAAAAATGCTGATTGAAGGAGTTTGCTATGGTCTCCGGGTTATTGCAGTGAAAACCATTTAGAAGCATGTCACTGGTATGGGCCCTGGAATTGGCACCAAGGAGTGTTTTTATGGTAGACCAGAACTTTTTAGCATTGCCGGCAGCCTTTGTTAGCAGGTCTCTGCAGAAAATGCTCTTTGCTAGGCGAATATTTCTTTTTACATAAGTTTCTCTGAGATCGATACTGGTAGTAGTCGTTTGGTAACCCTGTTGTTTTGAAACGTCGCCACAGTTTGTCTCTGGCTCTTAATTGCGTAAGCAGATCTTTTGTTAGCCATTTAGTCTGTGTTCCGCGAATCCGACGAGTGACACAGGGGGCATGGGTGTCTTGAAGCAGGCTGAAGTGAGCCATGAAGTAGTCAAGTGCCACCTGGGCATTTGTAGAGGAGTAGATGGGGGACCAGTCAATCAAGGAGAGATCATGAGTAAACTGGGTGAGGTTGAAATGGGCCATGTTGCGAAAAGTAATTAGTTTGGGAGGAGGTGATGGTTTATTTGCAGCATGCCAGATGCAAAAAATAGGGGAATGATCACTTATGGCATCTGCAAGGGTGCCTGCACTATATGCTGTCTGGGCGATTTGTGAGACCCAGTCAATGAGGTGCTAGTCGAGGAGTCATGACCTAGTACGGGTATGTGATAAGCTGGTGAAGGTTGTTACCTTGTATCATTGTGTGTGCGGATAGGTTAGATTTACTAGCCCAGTTTAGGTTGAAATCCCCAGAATAAGGACTTCATTATGGCCATGGTGCTGTTAATTTGGGAGAGGAGTTCGTCAAGACCTCTGCAACCACCAGCGGGAGGGTTATAGGCACAGGCGATGTGTAGTTTCTTTCAGCCTAGTTGTAAGGTTGCATTAATTGCTTCGCAAGTTAGTAGTGTTGGCAATACATTGAGGGATATCACCAAATGTGGTTTGTAATAAATGGCTACGCCACCTCCACGCTTTGCTGATGGCCTATCCTGTCTGAGGATATTGTAACTGGGTAGATTACAGAGGGTATCAGTGGTGAAAGGTTTTAACCAGGTTTCGGATAGGCAGAGTACATCCGGCTGATAAAGAGCAACCCATGCCTCAAGTTCTGTTTTATTACGGAGAAGGCTCCTAATGTTCATGTGTACAATGTGGATGCCCTTTGAATTGCTCCAGGTTGCATCAAGGCAAGATAGATTACTTTGAGGTCCTGGGTTTAGCTCAATATCCCGCTAGTATTAATGCTAAGAGTGCCAGATACCATAACTCACGGTGGATGAACGGTGGAGGCAGTTTGAGGTGTAATGGATTTACGAGAGTGTAGGATAGATGATAGATGAAATTATGGGGATGAGTAGAGGGAGGAGTAATGGAGCCAGCTACTGGCATGCTGAAAGCACAAAGCGACAAGTCATCAGGGTGGGTGAGATGATGGTATATGGTTGAGGGGAGAAATATAGGTAGCCAAACAAGGCAGGAGAAAATAATAATGACCATCAGAAGTGTAGTGCTAGGTCTATTTGCCATGCTTAAATTATTTAAGAGGATCATTTGGGGTGGGGGTAAGGAGAGAGTGTTTGGCAGAGTGGTATAGTTTGTGAAAGAGTTTGCAGGGAAATTGGAGTATGTAACGAGATAAACAGTGATTTCCAATATGCCCTCTAGCTTCCAACTATGATAACCTGCAAATGGTGAAGTGAGGAGATAGTTAATTTTGCCACTGGCGTGTTTTGGACATGGTTTGAGTCTTACTGCCCTATAAAGCTAGAGGCGGACAAGGGTGGGTGTGGTGGAGGGCGGGTGGGGAGCAGTCAAGCGACTTGCGGGAAAGCAGCACCCATCCACCAGCTCACTATTCCAGACCCAATTAGTTACAACTGGCGCTGGCAGCGGGAGAGAAACAGACTATAATTTCAGAGCGCAGGTACAGTTTTCTAGTTTCTCAGAGTGCAGGTAAAGTTTTGAGCTCTTTAAATCGGGCAGCCGCTAGGAAGAAAAGGTACCAAGGTTTGAACAAAGAAATTAGCTTCACAAAACAGCCAGCTGGAATCGTCGGGGGGGGAGCTCTGGCAGAGGAGCCTCCATACTGAAACAGTCACCTGCTGAGGAGAAAGAAATGAGGGTGAGTAGCTTCTTATATAGGGCGAGAGGAAAGGAAAAAACAGAAAAAACAGGGGAAGGGTAATATGAGAAGATGGGATGGGGGAAGACAGAGCAGAAATGAGGTAGAGGACTGAAAGATAGGGCACAGATATCAGTGAGAGGCAGAACTCTAACTCGCCTACACAATGAAATGTGGCTCTCTTTGTACATTAAGTTTAAGTATTTACTGGGCGTATTAGAAGCAGTGTAAGCATCAATTTCAATGTAGCATATCACGACTATACTGTTAAGGTGACCACAATATTGCTGCAGGAGTGCAAAAATAGTATGTGGTTCGTTTCATGTAGCAGCAACACACCCTTTTAAATTATTTCAGATTAATTCTACAAACAGCACCTTTCCACCAGCTCGCTATTCCAGACCCAATTCATACTAACATACTAAAATGCCAGCAGAATAGGCCTAACAGTCTTTCGTGTCTGCTCGTTTGGTCAGTCCCCAGCCTGGGTGCTGACCTTGCTGTCCCTCTCGCCTTCTCTGGCTTCTCCCTTCCCAGTTCCAGATATTCTTGCTGCATTGGATTTTGCTTCCAGAACCCTTCCCCTGTACCTGTCCCACCCCCTCTTGAACCCCTCCACTGTCTCTGCCTCCACTAGCCTCCTAGGCAGTGCATTCCATGGCTCCACCACCCTCTCAGTGAAATAACACCTCCTCCTTTCTCCCCTGAATCTTCCCCCCTCCAGCTTCCACCCATGCCCTCTAGTGGCCCCTTCCTCCTTCCTTCGAAGCACCCCAACTGTTCCTCCCCTATTTATCCTCTTCATGTACCTAAAGACCTCTATCATGTCCCCCGTCCCTTCTCTCTTCCAATGTGTATATTTAGCTCTTCGAGCCTCTCCTCATAGGTCCTGTCCCCAAGCCCCAAATCATTTTGGTTGCCCTCCTCCTGGACCCTCTCCAGGAGGTTAATGTCTTGCTTTAAGTGTGGCCTCCAAAACTGCATGCAGTACTCAAGTGCTGGCCTCACCAAGCAGTTATACAGAGGGAGTATCACTTCTCCTGGAGGTGATCCCCTAGTGATGCATCCCACCATCCTGTTGGCCTTGGCTGCTGCCCTCCTACAGGTCCCAGAGTTGTTCATCTTGACATCCACCACCACCCCAAGGTCCCTCTCAGCCATCGAGACTTGTAGCATTTCCCCCCCAGGGTGTACACTTGGCCTGGGTTTCTGGCCCCCAGGTGGAGTACCTTGCATTTCCCTGCATTGAACCTCAGCTTCCACTTTCTAGACCATTAATCCAGTTCCCCATGAAATACCCTCCTCCTCCCCATCCACCACCGCCCCAGTTTCGAGTCATCTGCAAAGAGACCCATCTCACTCCTGATTCCTGTCCTTATGTCAGATACGTAGGGCTGGGAACAGAAGGGGCCCAAGGACTGATCCTGTGGGACCTCCACTAATGACCCTCCTTGGGGATGAGACTATCCCACTCAACTACGACCCTCTGGGTCCGTCCTGGAGCCAATTGCCTATCCATCTGATCATCTGTTCCCACCCCATTTCTCCCAGCTTATCCAACAGACCCACATGAGAACAGAGTCAAATGCCTTGCTGAAGTCTAGAAGAGGACATCCACTGGTCTACCCAGGTCCAAGGCACTTGTCACCCAGTCATAGAACTCCACCAGGTTTGTCTGACACAATTTCCCAGGATGAATCGATGCTGTCTATCGTCCAGGCACCCTGACTTATCCAGGTCCCCCCAGCCTCTCTTGACAATGCCCTCCATCACCTTGCCCACCACCGATGTCAGGCTGACAGGCCTGTAGTTCCTCACCTCCCTTGATCCCCTTGTGGATAGGCACTATATGCGCCACCTTCCAGTCTTGGGGCACGGTAATTGTTATACAACTGGCGCCCGGCAGCGAACGGAGAGAACAGACTCTAATTTCCTTAGAGCGCAGGTACAGTTTTCTAGTTTCTCAGAGTGCAGGTAAAGTTTTGAGCTCTTTAAATCGGCAGCCACTTGCAGGAAGAAAAGGTGCCACAGTTTGAACAAAGAAGTACCTTCTCAAGGCGGCCGGCGGAATCGTCGGAGAGAGAGCTCCTGGGCAGAGGCCCTCCACACTGAAACAGTCACCTGCTTCTCAAACGGCCAGCTGGAATAGTCGTCCAAACATCTTAAGGGCATTAACAAGGTGAAAGAGTCTAACATGTTTCAATATAAGAAAAATAGCAGGACAAGAGGACACAGCATGAAATTAGAAGGAGGCCAATTAGAGGGTAATGTGAGGAAGTTCTTTTTCACAGAAAGGGTGGTGGATCGTGGCATGGCCTGAGAAAGTGGTATATATGAAAACAGTGCAGGGCTTCAAACAGGCATGGGAAAGGCATAAGGGAGCAATATGGATGAGTATGAATAGATAGGCTATCGACAGAGTAAAGGCCTATGGCACATTCATAAGGTAGAAAAAATGGGCAGACTGGATGGGCCTTGCAGTCCTTATCTGCTGTCAACTTTTATGTTTCTATGTTTCTCTGATGCATTTGGACATTATACACCCTGTTTATTTTATCTATTTATTTATTGAAATGTTTCACCAGGAGGGCACACTGAACAACAAGTTGCTCATCTCACGGTGTGACCTGGGGTGAGGGGTTACATAGGGTTGTGAAGGATGATCACTTACAATAGTATGTGGGTAGTACAAACAATACAACATTGTAAGATTGTGCAACAGTTAGAACACAAGCTATTGTACAATAAATAGTAGTGGAACATAGGGTAAATTACAATACATGTCCAAAATCATACAAAGGAACACATAAACGTACAAAACAGTAATAATGTGATAGAACCATTTATAGTGCATGAGTGTACCAGGAGCAGGCTCGAGGTAGTACGTAAGTGCTGTTGGAGTAAAAAGGATGGGGTTAGGCTGTGCACACTGGTGACTCAGAAGGGCAGCTGGAGAAGAGAGGGGGAGAGGCAAGAACTGAATATGAGTAGAAGGGGTAGCCATTTCCTGATTTCCCCCTTCAGGATGTTGAGAACCCTGCCAGGGGGGTCATGATAGGAAGGCAGAAACTGGGGATAGGTATTAAGGTGGGTTAAAGCAGGAGCAGCTGAGGGGAAAGATAACTGTGTAGGGCAGAGGTAAGGGAACAGTTGGAGGAGGAGTGTCATATTTCAGAGGGGAGGGAATTCCAGATTTTAGGGGAAATGATGGGCGAAACCAGTCTGACCGATGAGGGTGTAGCGGCTAGGGACTGTCAAGGTGAGGGCGTCATTTGATCTGAGAGGGTGGGTGGGGAAGGTGGAGTGGAGTGGAGAGAAAGGATGAGAGATAGAAGGGGAGCCCCCCGAACCAGAATTTGGAGGTTAGTTTGGCACAGTGAGAGATGCATCTGTGACTTAGTGGAAGGAAGGTTAGAGAGCAATAGAGTTCACAGTGGTGGGAGTGGGAAGGGGAGTTGATAGCAAAGCAGCAGAAGGAGTTAAAAAGAGTATCCAACTTGGTCAGGGAAAATTTGGGAGCAGCACCATAGACTACGTCACAGTAGTTAAAGATGGGGAGTATCATCTTCTGGACAGTTTCATGCCTCACAGGATGTATCTATGATTCCTGTACAGAGCACCAAGCTTGGGGTGCAGTTTCTTCAGGATGGCATCGATATGCACAGAGAAGTTGAGGTGCTGGTCCAGCCAAACCCCAGATATCTAAATGAGGGGTGTCCTCCAAGATGGTCTCATCAAGGATGTGAAGGTGGATAGGGCCGGAGACTAGAGAGTCTCTGCCTGATTGTATATATGAATGTATTGCAAATATAAATCATGTGATTGTCGTGTATACCATTTTCTAATGTTGTTATTGTTTATCCTTAAGACTTTGAATTATCTCTGTTGTTTTGTATCAGCATTTTTTTCACTGCCCGGTCCACTTTGTAAATGAGTTTCATTCAATGGTGTTTCACCTGATAAAATAAAGATTGATTGATTGATTAATTGATTGATTGATGTATAGACCCTAATGATACATTTTTTCCTGTCTTGCTACATGTCTATACATGTCAATATAACATGTTTATAAAAATGACTGGGCTTTAAAAATTCAGTGATCCATTTTATGTTTCTTATATCAATAGGAAACATTCTATGTTTTCTTTATCATTATATGGTAACTGTAGTACTATCTTATTGATATATCTACTTAGTTGACTCCAAGCTTTCATTTAAAAAATAAGTCTCTAGCCCTAATTGTTCCAAAGTCATCACATTTTAGTTAGTTAAAATTTTGGTGACTGGAAAGCACACTGAGCCAAGGCTTATTTTGGTGCAGCCGAGGGAAGAAGAGTACAGATAGGGGTGTTCAAGTAGCTTTAATGTGGGAGGTATAGGCAGCCCCTGAAAATTTTACAATTTTGGCAGTATTTTGTGGTTTTTTGTTGTCATACAATGTTTACTTCATAAAAGTAACATATGTCATGACATGAATTTATTCTTGAGTAGTCAGATTGAACTCATTATGTTAAGTAGGGTTGTGCAGCACATTCCTTCTTACTGTGCACAATCCTGAATTATTTACTGTCAACAGTTCTGTTGCTAAATATGTATTAAGAAAGATAGTCTCTGCTCAAGTAATGCAATATAATGAAATAAAAAGTCACTGTGCTAGGCGTCTTTATTTATTTTATGATGACATCAACACTAGATGCGCGTGCAACTGACCACTTTTGAATATCCTAGTCTAAGTTTTTAAATTTGTTTATAATATACATAAATTTGACCTTTAATCAGGGCCCTTGGTGTTCTGCGGCAGAATTTTCTGATTTCTGCGGCAGGGGTCCTTGACTTCTACGGCAGCATTTTCTGATTTCTGTGGCATGATTTCTGCATTTCTCTGGCAGAATGCAGTCCTGTCATTGGCTAAATATGATGTGATGTCATCGATGACATCATATGCTGAGCATAGAGGAGGGGCTTCAGGATAAATGAGGTGGGAAAGAAAGCCTGACACTATGGAAAAACAGTATATTTAAATGAAAATTCACCAAAAACAATGCATCTGCAGCACTATATATATTCTATGACATGATGTAAATTGGCGGCAAATTCCAGAACCGCAGAACCACAGAATTCAAGGGGCCTTGCCTTTAATCAAACTTAATGGTATTTATTAAACCACTGTGCTCTTTTATTTGAGTACACTTGGTCTATTTTCGTAACTTTTTATTTTTCCTAACAAACAAGGGTTGAAATGCCATGAATCTTGTTTTAAACAACATATTGTGCCTCTTTTCAGGAAGATAAATGATATATCTTACTGACCACATGTGTAGCTTTTATCTTCACAGTTGGGTATGTCACAATCGATATCTTGGCCAGCTGGGTATGTCACAATTAAGGTTTGGAACTCATTTAGAAAGTTCGGCTTCAGTAACAGTACTAATCGTATTCCAATGCAAATAACTTTAACATATAAAATGGTAGCATGGTACTGTGAGCACAAAATCTGTTCAGCACAAAACGATCTACAAAATGAGTGGTGTTTCA
Organism: Neoceratodus forsteri; assembly: GCA_016271365.2. Taxonomy (NCBI): domain Eukaryota; kingdom Metazoa; phylum Chordata; order Ceratodontiformes; family Ceratodontidae; genus Neoceratodus; species Neoceratodus forsteri. Next base: position 738,574,876 of record CM057454.1, read on the forward strand.
TTTACTGATACCTTTTACTTTTTTTATAATTATCAAAAAACAACACAAAATCCATTTTTTCACTTATCAACAAACAAATGCAAATAACATTAAACTGAAAAAGAGATGCCACATTAGTTGTATAAATCGAAATATGACATGGGTGGCAGGAGATAGTAGAAATATCTACATCCGCCACTTGTGGGATATCAAGAGTTCAATGGCAGTTTGTAGAGATATTTCTGCTATCTCACTCTCACCCATGTCATATTCCATATATACTGCATGGTGAATGGTTGCACTTAACAGTGTGCATAACACAGTTCTAAAAAAAGAACACAATGTAGGACTTAGTAAATATTGGATATTCATGAATTTGTGAAACAGAAATAGAATTAAATCATGCCATCTGCATTTTTTCCATTAGTTTAACCCCTCCCCCACAACATGCTCACACACACTCATACACACACACACACATATATACACACATGCACACACACACACACAAGCACAGAACCCATTGTGTAACATATAGAAAATCTGTTCATTTCTCATCTAAGGGAAAAAAATAGAAACCCACCCCACTTCAGGCTGTTAAAAATAACATCCTACTTCAGTAATAGTGTTGATTTAAGATGAGAATAAGCTTAGTTTTTAAAAAGATTATGTGCTAAGATACATCTAATGACCCTCACAGTAAATGAGTCAATTTCAATTATGAAAGCGCTTAAAGGGAGAAGCTTTGGTAAGTGCTCTCTACATTATCTTACAATCTTTTTATAAACATTTTACAATGCAAACTTATTCTCAGATAATTTCAATCACATAATACCTATACTGTGATGGGTTTTGGCAACAGGGAGCAGGGTGGATGACACCTCCACCCCCCCTTACCCATGTACTTATGTTTACCACGCTCCACCTCCACCATTGTCAATTACAAAAATGGCACCTTAGATTATGCGGGTTTAAGCTACAGTAAACTACATGTGCAGTTTTGTACATGTATGCTTTTTTGCCTTGTGGGTAGAGCCCTACTGGAACAATCGACAGTCGCAAGCACTGTATCTCCCCTTATACAGAGAAATGAGGAAGAATATAGGCACTAATATTACTTGTAATTTTTAAAGCAGGTAAATTGTCTGGTAGGAAAAGAGCAGAGAATGTAAATAATGGAACAGTTGTACAAGGGTTAGTTAGTGGTCATGTTAAATAATACAAAGCAAATGCACTTTAATGTGCAGATTAATTTGTGGGGATACCCGAGAGCTTTGAGTGTCAGGATCGGATCATACAGACGTGGATAGCAGAGCCGCAGATAACTGAGCACCTGAAATTTTGAAACTGGACCCTGCAGTTTGCAATCCAATTAATGCACACAGAACTAATCGGGATTGAGAGGCTGCATACTCTGAGCAGCAAGAGCAACTGGACCACTGCAAATGGAGTTTGGGTTTTCCCACACGGACCACAGTAGGTAGCGGTTAGATGTAGTGAACTCCAGTAAACCTTAACAAACAGTAAGTAAAAATATTTACTGACATCCCTGACATCTCAACCACTTTCTTGTCTCCAAATGTTCCCTCTGATACCTCTGTTATACACACAAAAACAGTAGGTAAATCTTCAAAACGTAGTAAGCAGGACAGCAGGTCACTTGCTTGATTCTGATACCTGAACTTTGGATGCCCAGCCAACCCGGCCTGTCACCTGCTGCTGGCAGCGATGCAGATGGATCCTTAACAGGAGCCTCAGAGCAGTGCAGCCTACCTTGCAAGTGTTAGCTGTTGACCAACTCAACTAGCCTGCAGTCACCAAACATGCCAACTGCCCAGCTGACTCCGACTGCCAAAAATAGAGCTTGGTATCAATCACAGGGTACAATTGTGGCAGTGAACTGGCAGCTGTAGCCTTGTGACAGTTATAGCATGGGTCATGTATATTGCCTTTGTGCTGCTGTTATTGGCATCAACTCTTATTCTGTCATCTCGCACAAGTAATCACAGGCAATTAAAAAAAACTTACTGTCTAGTCATGCAGGCATCAGTAGCACACAGCCTGAATTCGAGGATGAAGTAAGTAATCAGCAGTGAGCATATCTTCAAATAACAGATTAAATTCAGTAATTAAGGGCAAAAATAAATGTTTCACATAAAAAAATCTGCAAAACCTCTATAAACTGACAGTCCAATCTTTTATGCTAGTTTCTTCATCACATCGGCACCTTTAAAACCTCAGGACCTATTCACTCTCCACAGACTTTAACTATGCAACAGCAATGGACTCATCAATCCACTATTATAAATTCACTATTCCTAATCAAAATGCAGCAGATTTGTGATAATAGGCTAAAGTACCAACTTTTTTTTATCTCATACAATGGTGGTGAAAAGTACTCCAACTATAGGACTACCCAAGGCGACGGCAGACACACACACACACAGAATAATATCTGTAGAGCTCCTGCTCAAAGTAATGGCTGCTCAGCTCTCATTTATGATTGGATTGTAGAAAATTCTTTTACTGGATCTCCCAGTATTACTATGGCGATGAGTGCATTCTGCTCAGATCACCATAGAAATACTAAGTATCTGGAGAACCAATGGAAATTTCTGTTTCCAGTACCCCAGTTACATGGCAGGCAGATTACGGAAGTTCTATTCTAGTCAGTAGCTGTCAATGATCACCTTTTTACCACTGCTCATTCAGAGCAAATATAAGTTTATTCAGGGCTGCATTGCATGGTCCATGAATATATAAAAAAAGGTTAGAAAGTGTGGGGGCAAAATACATATGTGGCTCCTTTGTATACAAATGGGGGGCATGGCTGGGCCCCATTTAGCTGCCACTAAGTACAGACATGAGAGCAATTACAAAACATTGCAAGTGCTATGCAAAATACATTGGCAGTAGAAACAAGCTAAACATAAGCAGGGATACCCATTTAACCTAGCAACAGCGTAATATCTAGCTTGAGATTCAAACATTCGTAGGTTCATGACATGGCTACAATAATCAAAGCATACAAGAGTGTCTAAGAATAGCCACCTATTAGATTAGGAAGCAGATTAGAGGCCAGTAACACAGGTGGTCCAGTCGAGAGAGAGAAAAAGGGGGGGGTATGGGGAAGCAGGGAGAGTGAGGCAGCAGGTTCAAGAGGGAGGGACAAGTAAAGGGGATCTGAGTATGCCTTCATAAGTGTCTTAATGGCATAGAGAGAGAGGGGGGTGAACCGAAGGGAAGAGGGAAGTAGATTCCAGGGGAAAGGAAGACAATACGAAAAGGCATCTTGCCCAGCACGTGAGTGAGGATGGGGAATGGCAAAGGTATGAGAATCCCTGGAGCACAGAGAGTAGAAGGAAGAGGGGTCAGGGGAGAGGAGTGAGGAAAGATAGGAGAAAAGGGAGTCAAACTAGTATTTAACGATGAAGGAGGTACAGTGGGACTGGCAATGTAGGTTTAGAGGAATGATGGAGAGAGAGGAATAGAGAAAGCAGTGATGAGTGTGCAGTGGAGAGTTGGTGGCGAAGCAACAGAAGGCATTGCAGAGGGTGTACAATCTGACAAGGGAAGAGGAAGGAGCAGTGCCATAGACCACATCAGTACAGTCAAAAATCAGGTGGACCATTTTGGTTACCAGTTCCTGGTGAATCTGGAGGGAGAGGCAGTCCTTATTATGGTATAAAGAGACAAGTTTATACCATAATAAGAACTGGTCATGCAGCAGCTCACTGTTACAATGTTGTGTGATGTTGGGATAGGAGAGGAGGGTTATATAGCATCGTAATGTACAGAGCTGTGTGCTAACCAAAGCAGCATACATGCCTGGCATACAGTGACACTTTACCCATGCTGTGTGTGTCGCTTTCCGCCTATATCCCGTGAACACACACCTCATCATCATGGAGCACACAGCCTAGCACCAGTGAGCACACACACCAAAACTTGTGAACACACACCCAGCACCAGTGAGCACACAGTCCTACCACTGGTAAACATACACCCAACACTAATGAGCACACAACCCAGCAGCAGTGTGCACACACCCCATCCCCAAGAAGTGCACATCTCAGAACTGGTAAGTACATGGGCAACAACACACGGGGCACAGTCATGGATCTGCATATAAATAGCTACACACTGGGTGACATGGAAACAATAGTGTGGCCTACACCCAAGTGTCACCCAGCACTGGTGTATGCATGCACCCATACGTATACGTACACATACATATACACTAGTGGTCAACAGAAAATTGTACTAGTGGCCACACACATGGCTAGGCAGGTCCCACTTGGCTCTCATAGCTACCATCTGACATTCCCATCACCTCCCCAGGCCATAGGGTGGATGCTGTGGCCTCCTCTGCAGGAACCAGGGTATGTGCAGCCTCTGATGCCTGTGGTCCCCTGACTGTGGTATACAGCTCCCTGCATGACATGCTTTGTCTGCTTCTTCATGTCCCCGAAGCATTTCTGTACTGCTTCTGTGGGACTGTTGCAATTGCCAACAGCATTGACCACATTGGTAATCTCCTCCCAGGCCTGCCATGCCTGGACATTCATGGCCTGGCTCCAGGACAACTCTTCCTCCCTTTGCCATATAGGCTTGTGCCAGAGCTTGTAACTCATCTGCAGAGAAGCGGTGGGCTTGAATTCTGTTGGTGTCCACCATGGTACCTGCTGGACAGTGGAGTGGAATACATGTGAACAAGGATTACACACAGTGGCACACAGCTGAATGGGACTGTGTTGTAACCCCTACCTTGACCATGTAGGTGTACTAGCAATGCATGTCCAAACACAACCATTGGCTGCCTGACACAGGCCTTTCTATGTGCAGACACAGCCATTATCAAGGTCACAGACATACAGGTGTGGACAATGGGCAGGGGTTCTCAGGAACTCAGGGTCACCACCTTCTACCCATGTATGTGAGGTGGAGAGTCCACTGTCAGTGTGCAACATGAACCATGCTAGGAGAGTGCCACCTCCCAGGCATGACAACACCACTATCACTGGATTTAGAAGCCAGCAGCCACTGCTGCCACATGTCCAGGGTACCACTGCACACCACATACACACAGGACAAGGCAGATATAAAGAGAACAGGAAGCAGCAGGGATGGGTTGGAAAAAGAGGATAGGGAAGATAGGGCTCCATGGTGGAGAGGCTTGGTGTCAAATGCCAGGAGCCTGGGGAATAAACTGGGGGAACTAGTGTCTGGGCATAGTAGCAGTATGTGAGATGTGGAGGAGTTAGCATCACATCTGGGAGACAGTTATCCCTGGATATTGATTGCTTAGGAAAGACAGGGCAGGGAAAAGGGGAGGAGGGATGGCATTATACATCAGGGAAGAAATTGGGACCATGGAGGGGCAGGAAGAGGAAGAGGAAGGGGAAGTGGAGATAATGTGGGTCACCTTAGATAGGAAAAATGGGGAGCATTTGAGAGTCGGGGTAGTCTCCTGACCCCCTATGCAGGCGGAAGAGAGGGATAAACACTTTGTAAGATCAGTAATGAGAATGGCACAGAAAGGGAAAATTCTGCTGGTAGGGGACCTAAACCTCCCTGACATTGATTGGGAGATCCCAACAGCAGTATCAGCTAAGAGTAGGGGCATCTTAGAGGCACTACAGGGCATATTTCTACAACAACGGGTCAAGGAGCTCACTAGAAGTGAAAACCTATTGGATGTAGTCCTCACAAATGGAGACAGTGTGGAGGAGGTGGAGGTGTGGGAAGAATTTGGAACAAGGGACCAAAGAGTGGTCAGGTTCAGGGTGAAAACAGGCAGGGAAAGGAATAAAATGAGAACCAGGGTACTGGACTTCAGGAAAGCAGACTTTGTCAGGATGAGGAGGGTATTTGGTGAAGAAATGTCAAGGTTGGGGGACATAAGGAATGTAGAGGAATTATGGGCAGCCATTAAGGGAGGGGTGCTGAAAGCCATGGACACATGCATCAGGAGAGTCAGGAAGAACAGAAGAAAGAGGAGGCCTCTTTGGTTTACTAGAGAGGTGGCAAAGGTGGTCAGAGAGAAACCCAGGGCTTTCAAGAGGTACAGGATGACAGAAAAGACTGAGGATAGGGAGACCTATAGGGATAAGAGCAGGGAGGCAGGGCAAAAGATAAGGAGGGCTAAAGAGGTCACTGAAGAGAGGATACCAAAACAGGCCAGAAGGGGGGAACAAAACCTTTTTCAGGTATGTTGGCGAAAGAAGGAAGGCACAGAAAGGAACTGGGAGATTAAGGGGGGAAGCCTGAACAATGCTGAAGGAAGATTTTGAAAAAGCAGAGGCATTAAACAACTACTTCTGTTCAATCTTCGTGCAGGAGGGCGGGGGCAGAGGGCCAGTGCAGGAAGGGGAAAGGAGTAAACCACAGGCAAATGGATTCTATAGATTTCACAGTTGATAGAGTAAGTGAAGAACTGGGTAGACTTAGGGTAAATAAAGCTATGGGGCCTGATGGCCTATACCCAAGAGTATTCATGAAGCTGAGGGAGTTGCTGGCACTGCATTTGGCGAGACTGTTTAACTTGTCCTTGGACACAGGTATGGTGCCAAGGGACTGGAAGAGGGCGGAGGTGGTTGTACTACACAAAAGAAGGAAGAAAGGACGAGGTCAAAAAACTACCACCCTGTTAGTCTAACCTCGGTGGTGGGGAAGGTAATGGAAACATTACTAAAGGTAAGACTTGTGGAATTCCTGGAGGCCAATGGTCTGCAGGATGAAAGGCAGCATGGCTTCACTAAGGGTCCTGCCAGACTAACCTGATAGAGGTTTTCAATGGGGTGATGCAGATAGTGGACCAGTGATGAGCGGTGGACATGGCCTATCTGGATTTCAGTAAGGTCTTTGACATCATTCCGCATAAAAGGCTGGTGAATAAGCGGGACAGTCTGGGTGTGGGCCATTATTTGTATAACGCTTGCCATTATTTTTGTTGTTTCTACTTATCGTATCCTTGTAGCACTGATATACTGTTTCCTCTATTTATATTACTGTACCCATGTTTGCTATTGCTCCACTGTTCCTTTTGTTGTACTCTCACGGGTCGTGCCTGAAAATAGTCATTTTATGGCTAGTGCACCTACACGGTTAACAAAAACTAAATAAAAATAAATAAATAAAATAAAAACACTAGGTGGGTGGAGAACTGGCTGATGGGAAGGCATAAAACAGTGGTGGTGAATGGGACACATTCCAGGGAACAGGCAGTGATCAGTGGGGTGCCACAGGGGTCAGTGTTGGGACCACTACTCTTTAACGTCTATATTAGTGACCTAGCAGAGGGTTTGGAGGGTCAGGTGTGCCTGTTTGTGGATGATACGAAGGTCTGTAGTAGGGTGGATTCACAAGGGGGAGTGGAGGCTATGAGGTGGAACCCAGAGAAGCTGGAGGAGTGGTCAGAAACCTGGCAGCTAAAATTTAATGCAAAAAAGTGTGCAGTGATGCACCTGTAGTGGAAAAACACGAAGGCAACTTACTTTCTTGGGGGGAAGAAATCCAGAAAAAGGAACAGGAAAGAGACCTGGGGATCATGGTATCAAGGAATCTTAAAGTGGGGAACCAGTGTGGCAAGGCGGTGGGCAAGGTGAATGGTATTTGGTCTGCATTGCAAGGGGCTTTACTAGTAGAAGGAGTAAAGTACTAATGTCATTGTACAGAACTATGATAAATCGTATAGGGTGTAGTTCTGAAGACCTCACTTACACAGGGATATTGAGATGAGGGAGAGGGTACAGAGAAGAGCAACCAAGATGACACGGGGGAAGCAGGATATACCATATAAGCAAAGATGGAGGGAGCTGAATTTGTACCCACTGGAGACTAGGAAGGAGAGGGGAGACATGACTGAGACTTTTAAGTACCTGAAGGGAATAAATAGGGTGAAGGAAGGAAGTTTGTTCAAACTGAAGCAGGGAGCAAACACAAGAGGACATAGCCACAAATTAGAAGGTGGAAGATACAGAGGTAATGTCAGAGGGCAGTTCTTCACAGAGAGAGTAGTGGAAGCCTGGAACAGACTGCCAGAAGAGGTGGTGGGAGCCAAAATGGTGGAGGGTTTCAAGAGAACATGAGACAGACACAAGGGGTTGGGAAAGGGGGTGGAAGTATAAATAGTGGAGGGGAGCAGGGGAGGATGTAAGGGCAGACTAGATGGGCCGTGTGGTCCTTTTTTGCCATCAAATTTCTGTGTAATCTGTGTAATGTATGAGAGTTCCACCACCTCTGTCATCCTGCCCCATTGAGTACTATTATAGGCAAGTTCCACCACTTAATATTTACGCATCCACCACCTAGAAATCTGGATGTGGTGATTCCTCCTCGTAAGCAATTCCAATGTAACAGTGCCCACAGATGTACATGGCTTTGTGTATTGTTCTGGTCAATTGAAACAGGTATGGAGAAATTGTTCCCATGAACTTACATACGCTATATAGGACAATGGACTATTTTGTCCTCCATAATACGTAATAGAGCTACAGGGACACTGAGGAACTCAACCTGGAGGTACATGGAAAATGTTTACACAGTCTTGGAGCCATGCTATAGCCACTGCATACAGACAGTCAAATCCTCAGCCATCCTTTTCTAGGACATTCCAAAGGACACCTACCTCTGTTCACCTGCAGTTCACCTGTGGAATGTAGGTGCACTGTGCTCCTTTATATACTCCAGGTGCAATCAAGTATGCTATTGTATGCATACCTGCCAGTAATGATATGCAAATGTGGTCGTTTGTCCACTGACTGTGAAATCAGCACATTTGCATACCTTAGCTGAAAATCTCACTTTTGCCTTCTGTGCTAAATTCTTTGTGCAAGCACGCTGCTTTGCACTGTTCCTCTGTTTGTACAGTGTCAGGCTGTGGTGTGGGCATGACATCACTTGCCACCTATGATGTCATCAATCTGCACAGCCCTATGTACCAGGACACTGCACAATAGCAGTGCACTGCAGTGATCAGGACTGCACATGAGCAACACACGCATGCACGTACAATGCATATGTCAACCCATGCCTGGTGCATGCTCCTGGTTCAGCCCCCTGGACATGCATGTTGTACTGTGCAACATGACTTAGCTCAACGCTACAATGCCAACATGCTGCACAACACTGCAGGGCACACCCAGACAGCCCAAAACCTAACAGGAGCATCTGACACATGCTAGGCCTACTCAGTAAATGCCAATATGTCAGGCAGAAGACACAGGACCATGTGGTAGAAGGACCACATGTGATCCACCACAGAGTTGGCAAATTTGGTTAACCTCGTAGTGTCTAGAGAGGACCAGCTGCTGAGGGAGTCAGCAGGGTAAGAGAGGCCTGAAAGTGAGGTGTGCACATCCATAGGGCAGCATCTTACATGCCACACTGGGGTAATCTGCACCATTGACCATTGCAGGCAGTGATCTAACAATCTTCAGCACAGGGAGACATGCTGTGTACATCAGCTGCATGCGATGGTGGATGGTGGCAGTGCACCCAGGCCAGGTGAGCAAAGATGGTTGCATGCATTGTTTGTGTAATAGCCTATGTGCAGGGCAGGCCTGTGTCATGATAGTATGTGACAGGGCTAGTTTCCCCAAGGCACTGTACACATTACCTGTGTGTCCATGTAGTTCACCTGTGTGCTATGGAACATGATTCACTGCATGGCTTACCCATGCATATGCAGATGTCTGGGCCCCCATGCCATGGGACATCCCCATGCCCTACAGATGACAGAACCAGCCATGGTTGCTTAAAGCATACACCTGCCTGGGCTGTATGGGCCATCACAGTGACATGGCAGCACTGTTAGGGTGCATGCCAGGCCCATGTATAGTGTACTAGCATGTTATACTAGGTCTGTTTACCAGGTACAGTGACCTGGACATGTCTCTGTCCATTTGTCATGTATGACCTAGGAGGGGGCATTTGTGTCCTACTTGTGGCTGTGCTGGTAGGTGTCCCCAGCAGGACACAGATGTGGCCAGTGTCTGTGTCATGCACACTGTTCCTACTACCGTGCATAGGCACTGGTAGACACATGCCAGATATAGCATGGGGTACTATGTTACTGCACATAAGGTTCCAGACATGTAGGGGCCACTGTGCAATGCTACAGCTACTGAATCCTGCCCCTCCAGCCATTGTGCCAGTATGTCGTACCTACCCTTGTCATACAGGAGCTGATGCATCATGCATACCCATGCATACCATGCTTTGAAGGGGTCTAGAGTTGACTTGTATTGCTTTGTTGTACAGGGGTTGGGGGAAAGCAGGATGTGAGCACTACACAGGTTGACATACACTGTGCAAATCCATAGCTACCACAGAGAGGTATCATACCTACTGCACCTGGGCCATGACATGCATGTGTGTGGGTGTCACAGGTGATCCTACAGCTAGGTTGCAGCCTGTTTGGACCTCTCTGTCTACATCATGCACATGTGGTGGCTGGTGCACAATACAGGCCAATGGGTGTTTATACTATGTAGTGTGTACAGAATGGTGCACTGTGTTGCACTGCAGGATACTGATCACACCTCCCTTACCCTCCTCTACAGACCTGCTGTTTCATGTGCTGCATTCATACTGTACATCTGGCATGTCTGCTGGTGGTATGTGTCACAAATGCACACCTCAGGTCAGGCCATCTGCTTCCACAGTGCCAAACCTTGAAGTGCGATATGTGAACAGGAGACAAATGACAAACAGGGTAACCCTCCTGTCTGTTTTGGGTTCAAAACACCTTTTAGTCTCGAGTCCTGAGGTCAGATATGAACCTTTTTTTGCTAGCACACCCAGTTAACAGGATCAAATATCACACCTTCTTCAGGGATATGCAGTGCAATACTTAAGCCAGTAGGCACCCAGCCTGGTCCTCAATTCTACCCTGTTGACTCAATTGAGACCCTGGTATATTCTTACCTTAGCAAGATAGTAACCACTTTAAGCCCGTAACAGTTTTTATCAGAATTATTAAACACTGTTCCAGCATTCACATGCAAAAGGAAATGAGAAAAGGCACAGGCAGAATTTCAAGAAAAATAATGTTTACTAAAAATTAAAAATAGATAAAATTCAAAACACAGAACATATAACATTGGGTTTACAGTCTTTTAAAGTAAATGGATAATTATACAAAATAAAGCCTTATTACTGAATTTCTGCTATCCTAGGTTTCAAGTGATAAATAGGTGGTTGAATTTGTCTAAAGCGCTGTGAGAGTTAGTCAGGAGTCCCACCTCAAAATCAGAGGTAAAATGCCAAAATGTCAAATGCCAAAAAACAAATGCAAAGTTTTCTCCCAGCTGGCTGGTAATATGTTGTCACACAACTCCTCCCTGATGACACAGCTCACAGATGCTGGCTATGAGGCCACTCAAACCTGAGTACTGAATTAATAATTAATTTATCAGTCACATGTCTCAGCCCACTGCTCAAACATTCCAATAAAAAATATATCTTCTTCTTAATTAGTGAGGCCTTATGACAGACAGCATTACCCATTTGATGTCTTCAGAAGCTTCCTGAGGAACTGTGTTCACCTAGTTGTGAAATCTAACAGAAATCAGTTAAAAATTGCCTTTTCCTCAGAGGTCATAAAATGCATACTTTGTCCTGCATTTCAAAGTTAAGGGATAGTTTACAATGAGTTATAACCTGGCATAAAGGAAGCCTTTATAGTCTCAGGAAGGCTTGCACTATGTGTCCACACAGAAAAGGAAACTAGCTATTTAGCTATAGTAAGCAACTGCTTTGGGGTCAAAAGGTCAAGCCTCTGTGTCTTCCAGATAGCCTGCTGACATTGCTATGTCTCATAAGCAGAAATTTAAAAACATATATTTATAACAAAATTATACACATAGCTAGTACATGGTTATCATGTTACAGTATGTGTCCATTTCACAGCTTGGGCTTGCTGCAGTGCAGCATGGCACACCCATTGCATGTGCAAACCTGTACTATAAGGGTCCACAGTTCTGTCTCTGGTATGCCACAGTAGGTCTATTGCAGCACTTTGAGTCCTGTCATCCATGTGTGGCATGTTGGCCTGTGTGTCAGATGGTTGTACCTTGGCTATGCACATTAGTCTACTGCTGAGTCTCTCATCCTGTGTGCACAGCTGGCTGAGTTCATTGCATTTCTGTCCATAGGTACCCAGATGACTGCCAGTAGTCAGGGGCATATCAAGGATGGAGAGGGATGGGACGATTTGCTGTACAAGCTGATTTGCCTGCAGCTCATCTTGATCCAGTGGGTGGAGGACACCAACCAGGCCATTCAGGACTTGGCAGCAGCTTTCCAGCCACGATAGCAGCCACCACCACCACCATCAATGGCAGCATAACCCTGATGTGAGACTGGCATCAGCAGGGGAATGGGTGTCCTTTTGGCATTGTCTCCCCCTCTTACTTACAGGTGCCCCTGTGTTTTTGTTTCCCCACCACCTGTGTTATTGTTGTTGTTGCTTAGTTTTATTTAGTATGACCTGTTGCCTTTTTGTTACATTAAAGTATATTTTTGCTATATATGCTGTTGTGTCATGTGTCTGTGATTGGTGCCCTCATCTCCCACCCACAGCCACTCCCAGTGTTCAGCTCTGTACCTGTTGCTGTAGTATTGGCTGCGCCACGGCAGGGACCCTAAGTTCTGAGATAGCCTCAGTGCTATATTTACAGCTGTGCTGCTGTATTGCAGTGTGTGAGTGATTCTCATTTGTGCAGTGTGCAAACCACCCTATATTCATGGGTTTGGCTATGGTACAATATCTCTGAATATGGCATGGCCTGGGTTCAAAGCAGGTACAAGCGCAGTGCAACGACTTCACCTACATGCATTTCTGAATATCTGGACCAATATCTTTTGAAAGGTCAAACTCTGGAACTGTTAGGTCTAGAAACTTAAATTTATTTTTAAATGAAAGCTTGGAGTCCATCTATTAAGAAATGCCATAGTTGTTAAATTATTTTCATATAACAGTAATAATTATGCTTTCACTATAGAAACAGGTGGGATTATCTAGCTATATGGCTGTATTTATTTACATAATGACAAGTTATTTTTTTTTATAAAATATATGTTGTCAATATACTTTTTCCATAACAACAGTGTATGTTGGAAAACTATTTAAATATTGACATGAAAAATTTCATGACAGTTATCAAAGAATTTAAAAATATATATTTTTGCACTTGTTCTTAATGTTAGTATTTCAACTCATAATTTGATTAGTATCTATATAAGTCTAATACTCATTTGCATTCATCTTATGCTTTAAATTGCATTGCAAACATTTCAGTTTACCACCAGCAGTGCCAAATCTTCCTCTCTTTCACAGGTGAAGCCTGCAAAAGCATCAGAAGATAATAACAATGTGTTGTATTCATAATGTATGTATGGAGAGGACAAATGTTCAAATTGTTTGGGTTCTTTGTGTCTCTTTAAACCAAACACATACACTCTAAATGTTCAAACCTAGTGCAATGCATCCTGAATATATGTCAGGGTGTCAAGCCCTTTTCAGGTTCTTGGTGGTAATAAACCAGCAGAAGAAACAACAGACAAGTGGCATATGTGGTAATAAACTTGTTTATTACACAATAACAGACTAATGCCCTAAAAACAGGTCTTACCAAATTCACACTGGGAGCCAGAGTTTCCCAGTACCCCAGTGTATGATTACAGTCTCAGTGAGAATACGTAATATAGCAGGTTATATATGGTGATAGTACCCATGCAACTATTACTTTTGTAGGTGAGTTAGACATACAAAACAAACCCTATTGGCCAAAATTTAGGTGGCTCCATAGTGGCTCCATAGTGTTATTTATAGATATACAAAATGTGTAAAATCAGCTAAATTATTTATTAAATAAATTATTATTAAAATGAGAACAAAGATTTATTCATAAAAACAGAAAATAAGTGTGGTGTTACATAAATCCGCATGATGACAGTGTGGGCTATACAATAACTTCTCAGAAGAATATACAAAGAACACAGGCATATATTCTCGGCTCATTACTTATGCATTACTACTGTAGCAATGATTACAGCAATAATGTCTCTGGTAACTTATATTTATATAGTAAGTTCCAATGCTCTAAATGTTAGTACTGATTATGCATATAACATAACATATATTGTCAGCGATGCACAGTGGGTTGCCAGTAAGGGTGAGGGGACCAAGTGTAACATTCTCCCCCTTGTTGCCTTACTGAAAAGGCAAGAACACTATTGGATGGTAGTGGAAACAATCTCCATTGTTTACAGACCCGATGCACAAGCCTTGTAAAGGAGTTTGAGTTGTTCAAGGTGTTGTTTCAAAGTGCACTGTAGTCAGCAAAGAGTTAATATTAAAAGGATAATCAAAAACAGTTGTATAATAACAAAACCTTTAAAGGTTAACTTTAACCATGTATTGACAAGTGCAGTGCTTAAATCACCATCATGGATAAGGGTATTAAGGGCTTCTCCAGCTTTGGAGATATTATTGCTGCTGTAGATGAGATGGGTGTCCTTTCTATTTAAAAGTGTCTTAAGAGAGACAAGGTTAAGGGATCAATATGGACATTGAAAATGGGCAAACACTGAGATACAGCAAGCAAATATTCAGGGTTCAGATCAATAACATCTGGCTCTGGGATGGGAACAGGAGTAATCATTGTAGTTTGATGAGGAATAAAACAGAAATTAGGAAACTGTATGCCATGGGTTTTACACCCATAAGAAAATGATTTGTGATTAGTAACCACACAGTACTGCCCATCAGAATTATATGAAACCCTCAGTGTAGGAATCCTCCATTTACTGTAAGCAGTCAAATTAGGCAGGTGAAAGACTGATTTGTGAGTCTTGTAGTGAACCGATGAACCTCTTATGCATAGGTATGGTAGAGATGTTCAGTGTTGCCCACTGGTGATGATGTAGTTGAAGATGAAGATGCTGTTGTCCTAGGAGCACCAGAGTCATTTGAGGAAATGTCCAAGTCCAAAGTAAAAGACCAATTAATGCTGTCTGGTGAGTATCCACAAACCAGCTTGATGACTTTGAATATGTCATAGTGACATAAGTAATGATATCCCTTTTTGGCACTGCAGTCTGTTTGAGGTACCACCCGAACATCCAAGGTGGGATGGAAAACCAGAAGAGGTGGAAGGTCAATCATCTCTCAGTAGATGTCCTCATCGAGATGCCCAATGGAATGGATGGAGGCCAATCTGTCAAAAATAGCAGTCTTTGGATCAAAGTGTGACAAAGAGACAGTGAAGGTGATGAACATGGTGTCATAGATGGTACAGCAGTTGGAAGTGTAACATGGGCCCAACATGTGACATAACCTAGATTTCTAGCAGTAGACAGTGCAATGGCTACAGATTTAGACGTGCACATACTAATACAAGCAGTGGATCTACAATGTGTACAGTACCATTTAGCAAATCTCCTATCATGGATAACATCTGGAATACATCCAGATTCCAAATCCCAGAAGAGATTATTGATAGTGGTAATGACATAAGAGCCATAAACAGAGCATACATGTTCCCTGGCAATACATTGCTTGTCAGTCTCCTTGTTATTTTGGAAGACAAGTTTATTGATTTTATTCTTAGTGTCATTAAAACTTTTAGCAATGTCATACATATTATACACAGTGTATCTCTTTTCCTAAGTCCATCTACACCATGCAGTCAAGGCAGTAAAACATCATTCTTCATGCTAATCTGGAATTTAACTGTTTGGCTTTTGATGGCAGCAATGTCTGCCCAGTTCCAGATGGACATACCGAATCCGAAGAGTCTGGATATGGTGCCAGTTGCTCCAGTGACATTAGCAGTGGCATGCCTCCTGCATGATGAGGATGTTTTCTTATTATTGGGGTTAGGTCTAGACCTGAATAATTCTAAATGTTCAGTAATATGGGGACCAGCCACAGGAACTTGTGTGCATGCCTGATATGCAGCAAGATTATCTAATAACATACAGTAGTGCTGCAAAATCTAGAAGTGTTAGTTTTAGAACACATACCAGATTCGGCCATATTCCAGTGTGCGAGATTAAAAATGACAGGACTGTGCATAAACAGCACGCTGTTCACAAGTGTACCTGGGAGGGAGGTGGCAGTTAGACCACCAGGTGGGCCAGGTTCCTGTTCGGGATAGTCAGTAAGTTTTGCTTCAGTAGGAGATACTAAAGATAGAAACATAGCTGCTGTAGCCATGTAATTGTGAACACAAACGTCTCTTGCAGAGTCTTCTGGATATTTATCACAAAAAGTGGGATCAGTCAATGCAGTAAGAGTGTATAGACCAGAATGTCTGTAATTAGCCTGGCGGATGGACAGGGTGCCATTTGGAGCAATTTTAGTATTGGGCCAACCTTGAAAAGTGCCTTTGTAAAGGTGGGCAACAGGAAGTGTTTGTCCATGGTTGTTAGTTTGCCATTCAATTTGGAGGGATGATTTCTCAGGTGCCACAACCATGGCAGTCAGGTAGGTGTTCAATCCTTCCTGAACAGTGATTAATTTTTTGGGAACATCTTGCTAACTCCTTCAGGGGTGGTGGTGGATTTGTTTTGTGGTGTCATACATTTTCCCTCAGGATGATCAACAAGTGGAAGGAGTCACCTTAGATGTGTGTTGTAGTCAGATATAGTTTTCATATCCTTGCCATGGACAAAGGGGAATGCTCCTAGAATGAGGATCAAATGTAAGCTAGCCATCTCACATGAGTACCTGTAAGGAAGAAAGAAAAAAGTCAGTTGGTACAATTCCGATCAATGGGGTTAGGAAAAGTAATTATTTTTCTTTGCACGGCTTGAGCTGATTAGCATGCAGCCCTTTATTAGTAGCTTTCTTCTGGTGGATGAGTCTAATTTGGTAGACTGCGGGACTGAGCTTACTAATGATAGGGTAATGTCCTTCCCACTTACTGGAGAAGGGATGAGATGGGTGTGCAAATCGGAGTACTATTACCTGATCTCTGACTTGCCAATCCACTTCTTGTGTGTGTTTGTCAAAGTGAACCTTACATTGCTGTTGGGCTTTAGCCATGTGGTGTGCAGCGTACAAGTGGATCTTAATGATGTCATCACTCAGTTTTGTGGCATATGTGTCCACAGACACTCTGTCTGCAGTGGGTGTGTTCAGATCAATTAACAGGTGTTCAGGTAATCTTATAGTTCTACTAGTCATCACCTTGAAGGGTGTGCACTGGGTGGTGGCTGAAGGAGTACCCCAAATTGCCATAAGGAGTAAAAGCAAAAGGGAATTTCAATCCTTGGGATTGTCTTTGATAAATTTGGATAGCATTTGCTTTATCCATCTGTTGGCTCTCTCTCTACCTGAGCTGAGGATTGAGAGTGGTAAGGAATGTGAAACTTCTGGTGTACACCAAGAAGTTTAAGTGATTTTTGTATCAACTCACCTGTAAAGCTGGTTCCTTGTTCAGAGACTACCTTAAGAGGTAGACCTCACCTGGAAAACAATTGTTTTACCAGGTCTTTTGCAGTTGCCTTGGCTCTGCATTGTCAAGCCAGAAAAGCCTCAACCCATTTGGAGGATAGGTCAGTGACCACAAGTGCGTACTTGTTATTCCTGCTGGTGGTGGTCAGAGGGCCAATGAAATCAATTTGGATTGCATGCCAGGGACCAGATTGTCTCTGGGGCAGTAACTTAGCATTTCTTTTGGTTGGTACAGGGTTGTTTTGCATGCAAACCAAACAGTTTTGGATGTAATGTTTAACATTTCTAGTGATGCCAGGCCACCAACCCACAGATTTTAGTCTCCGGACTGAGTTTTCCACCCCCTGGTGTCCTCCAGTTGGGGTGTCATGGACCTGATGGATGAACTCAGATTGCAATGATTCAGGAACTATCCACAACCTGTGGTTCAGGTCATCAAGTTTATGCCATATCAGCTTTTTGTCATGTGATAAATGCAGTTTGTCTGCATGTCTTTTGTAGGGGTTGTTGGTTGGCAGTTCTTGTTTGGTTACCTTATCTAGAAATCTGAATGTTTTTTTTTAGTTGAGGATCATATTTTTGTGCTGTGGACAAGTCTAGTGGCACAAATGATTCAGTTTTCTTCTTTCTCATGGCAGCTACTTATACAGCTGCCACGCTTCTGGGTAAGCCATATCCGCCCCCAGGCACCCTCTTTTCAAGAGTGTCTGCTTGGTTGTTGAAGATGAAATATGGATCAGATTTTGAGTGGGCCTTCACCTTGTGAATGAACAGCTTGGGTTTAAACTGCTGAGTCAGATTGTGAATGTGTACAAAGAGTGCTTTGTATTTCACAGGGGTGCCATCAGAAGAAGTGAAGGAGTTCTTCTCCTAGAACGGTAATAATTCAGTTAAAGAGCAACAGACCCAATTAGAGTCTGTGAAGATGATGGCATCTGTAGTCCCATGTTGTATCAGTTCAAGAGTACAGGCCACAGCTGCCAGTTCTGCATACTGAGAAGATGCAACACTGCAGCGTTTGGATGTGTGGACAGTGTTAACATTAGGGTATAGTTATTAGCACTACAAATTCAGCTATCAGTTCTTCTTGGTAGTATGAGAAAGAGCCATCAGTAAAGATATGACACAGAGAAGTATCAGCAAGTTTTGGAGTACCAGGAAGAAACAGTCCTGGGTCAGGCAAATCAGGAAGCTGGAGTGAACAATCATGCGGGTCTTCTTGGTACTGTACAGAAGACCGTGGGCTAAAACTGAGGGCATTTTGGCAGTGTAGACCTGTATGTCATGGTCCTGGAGAAGAAGAGACCAGTGAGTCAGTCTGGCATTAGACACAAAGCCATTCTTCACTCTGGCTGACAGCAGAAAGTTTGTGGGGGTGAGATTGGTATGCAAAATGATGGGTGAATACCCAATGATGTACAGAAAGTTTTTGAAAGCCCAGTAGGTGGACAGAAGTCTTTCACAAAGACTGTACCTCTACTCGACTGTACCTCTACTCCACTGGGGACAGCATCTGGGAAGCATAGGCAATATATTTCAGAATGCCATTAACCTTTTGTGCAAGTACTGCAGACATAGCAATGTCTGAAGTAGCAGATTTCATATGGAAGGGTAAAGCCAGATTTGGGATAACCAGTGCTGAAGCAGAGACCAATGTCTGTTTTAGAAGGGTCACAGCATTGGTGTGAATGGGACCCCAAGTCAAGAGAACATCATTTTTCAGGAGTTCATACAGAGGGTGGCCTTCTGTGCAAAGTCACACATGAAATTCCTGGAATAGTTGACCATTCCCAGAAAATGTTTGAGTGTTGCCACACTGGTAAGAAGTGACAAATCTTGTAGGACTTGTAATTTCTTCCAGGCTGGGCTTCTGCCTTGTTCTGTGATATGCAGACCAAGGAAGATAACCTCTTTTTGGCACAATTGTGCTTTTGCAGGGTTGCACTTGAGGCCTGCTCTCTGTAAGAGAGTCAGTAACTTATCAAGGAGGTCAAAGTGTTGCTCCTTAGTGGCAGTTGCCAGTAGTAAGTCATCCACATACTGCAGAAGGCATTGTGGTGGCAGAGAAATCTTGCAAGGCATCCATCATGTGTAGATGGAAGAGGGAGGAGCTGTTGTGAAAGCCCTGTAGTAGGCAGGTTCAAGTGTACTGACAACCCTCAAAGGTGAAAGCAAACTTTTATTGGTTTTCCTGAGCAAGTGGCAGTGACCAAAACCCATTGGAGATATCAAGGGCACTGAACCACTTACAATCTGGTGTTAGTAATTTGAGCACATCTGGTGCTGAGGCTACTGTAGGAGAGCAGCTAGGAGTGACTTGAGTAAGTCTTCTATAGTCAATAGTGAGTCTCCAAGAATTGTTGGGCTTCTTTACTGGCCAGATGGGCGAACTTGCAGTTGAGACACAAGGCCTGATCACACCTTGCTGAAGAAGTGACTGAACAGTTTCTCTGAGTGATGGTAAGGCCTCTGTAGGAAAAGGATTTTGCCTTTGCCTGTCAAGTTCAGGGCCTGGGACTTCAATGATGGTTTTCATTCTCCCACAACCATGTTTGTGTGTAGCGGAAATGTTAAGGTGCTTCTTCAGAATGGGTAACAGTTCTTTGAAGAATTCATGTGTCTGGAATAGAGTTATGATGTTATATTCCTTGTCATCGACCGCAATGGCTTCAACCACATGGAACTCAGTAATCATGACCGTATGGTATTGTCCTCTGATCTGGATCTAGAGCTGATTGGCTAAATCTATTACACAGCTGTGTAGTGCTAGGAAATCAATTCCTAGGCTGCTGAGATGATGATGAAATACCATGAGGTCAAAAGTATAATTTGTGTTGAGGGTACCCAACACAATGGAGAGTAGAATAGAATGGTAGGTAGACAATATAGTGCCATCCACACCTTGAGCACTGGCCCTCCATCTGATGAACCAACAGGAATTAGCTGGATCCTCATCATGTAGTACAGACACAGCCATGCTTGTATCGAATAATACAACAATTTGGCTGCCCCCGACCGTGGCCTGAGTACAAAGCCTTTCATTTGTGTCAATAGTAATATTGTTCACAATACAGACTGGGGCCTACAACTGTCAATCTGAACTAGTACTGGCATCTTTAGGTGGTTCCTGAAAATGCATGCCAGCAGGATCTCACCTGGCATCTTTCATGTCCTGCACAGGACACAGGGAAGTCTGGGTAGCTGCAATAGACAAGGTCTCAGGATTTGGACCTCCTGCAGCCTGGCCAGAGGAGGTTCCTGTGTCTCCTTGGCCTAGTAGGGACTGGGTTACTGGAGCTAATGCTGCAACAGTCTGGCTTGGGATGGCCTCAGCCACTGATTGGACCTTCCCAAGGAACATGCAGAGATTATTATTCTCTGCCACCACATCATGGTAAGAAGGGCCTTGTCAATAATTTTGATTGCCCTGGTTGTCATTCTGGTCGAAATTAGGGTTATTCCAATTTTTTTGTCTGTTACTTTTCTGTTGTGGTTTCCCCCATCTTGTAGGCCTGTTTGTCATTAGAGGGTGTGTCCTTGTTATCCTGGGCCTTGCCCGCCACCATGTAGTGGGTTGTGGGCTCACTGGTAGATTTCACCATGGCCACCTTGGCTTTTGAGCTAGAATTTAGATCTAAGAACTAGAGCTGGTAGACATGCCCTGTCCTTCTGAGAATGTCTGAAAATATATTGGTTCAGGGGAAAACCGCAGGCTCGACCTTGTCACACACAGCCAGAATCATGTTCCAAATGGTCTTGTACTCAATTTGGTCTCTGTCCGCTATCTCTTGTGATAGCACCTTGCCAGTATGGTAAGCCAACCACAGCCTCTGATGGTATAATGTTAGGCTTTCCTTGGCATACTGTTTGACAGGATGGGCCAACATTATGCCAACCATGCCTGGGGAGTGTGCAGCAATGGGTTTCAAAGTGAAAACATTAAAAAATGCATATGTGGCTTGGCGAACCTCCCCTGAGAGTTTTGCCCAGAGGCTGGGCTGTACAGTCTGCAAGAGGATTTGTACTTGGTAGCCTGCTGGTAGACTGAGCATCTTGCATTTGGAACAAACTTTTTTCCAAATGGCAACTAAGATTGTCATTGGTGGTTATGTGGCCATACTGTCAGCGATCTGCTGTAAAGAATGAGCAGCCTGAATGGGGACTAGTCTGAATTACAGGATGCTGATCAGGAAAAGGATTGTGGGATTGTGTGCCGTAAAAGGCAGCCTCCACTGCGGCATCAGCCACTGAGCAGACAAGTGACTGCTGAGTAGCAGCTTCTTTCAACATGTTTTCCATGTGTTCCCAGAAGACTTGCCTTTGCTCCTCAGTCATCTCTGTCCTAGTGAGGGTGGCCTTGATCATCTGATCGATTTTTGTTCTGTCCTCCTTTTTCAGGATAGCAGTGAGAGGGGTTGGCCCTCGACCTCCTCACCTATCATGGGGTCTAGTTTAGACCACCTGCATATGGTTGCCAATAATGTCAGAGTGTCAAGCCCTTTTCAGGTTCTTGGTGGTAATAAACCAACAGAAGAAACAACAGACAAGTGGCATATGCGGCAATAAACTTGTTCATTATACAAAAACAGACTTATGCCCTAAAAACAGGTCTTACCAAATAGACACTGGAAGCCACAGTTTCCCAGTACCCTGGGTATGAAAACTGTCTCAGTGAGAATACGTAATACAGCAGGTTATATACAGTGATAATTTCCATGGTAACTATTACTTTTGTAAGTTAGTTAGATATACAAAACAAGCCCTATTGGCCAAAAGTTAGGTGACTCCACGGTGGCATTTATAGATATACAAAATGTGTAAAATCAACTAAAATGGGAACAAAGACTTGTATATAAAAATAGAAAATAAGTGTGATGTTACATAAATCTGCATGATGGCAGTGTAGGCTGTGCAATAACTTCTCAGAAGAATATACAAAGAACACAGATATGTATTCTCAGCTCATTACTTATGCATTGCTAGCAATGATCACAGTAATAATGTCCCTGATAACTTATACTTATACAGTAAGTACCAATGCCCTAAATGTTAGTACTGATTATGCATATAATGTAACATATATTGTCAGCAGTGCACAGTGAGTCACCCGTAAAGGTGAGGAGACTAAGTGTAACAATAAACAAATATTCTGGTATCGGTGAAGAGGAAATGGCTGGTGCTATAATAAATTACTGTTAAAGTATGGATTGCGCCAGCCCGGTGGCACTGAGGGTTGAGGAGCTGGACGCCACACCTCGTGCCACACCTGCGACCCGGGTTTGGGAGCAGACTCGGGTCGATGGGGGTCGGTCGGGAGGGAGAAGGATTGACCGCCCAATGGCTGCTCTCCTTCTCTGGGGAGGAGGGATCTTACTCTTCATTGCTATACTGCCACCTGTTGGGGGAACCTCAGGGTGGTCGGTGCAGCTGGGGAGATGCTCTACGCAAAGGTAGATGTTGGCAGAGGACCGGCTTTGACGTGTATCTCTGCGTACGCCGACAGCCTTGTCCTCATTGCACGCCAATGTTGGGGATCACAGAACAAGGAAACAACCTTCACCTCTCCTAGGTGATGACTTCTCGAGCAACATATGCACCACCCACTAAGGGGGTAAGCACCGCTGTGCAAGCCCTCTCCATGGAAACACTCAGAGGGAAGGTAAGGAGGGACCTTTCCTCACCCCCACCCGGGGGGGGGAGTAATCCAGACCATCAGGGATCTCAGGGAGTTGAGCAGTGCACTCTAGGGCAGACCACTGGGGTCGGGAGGGTGGACGTGTGTGTGGTGCATTGTAGGGGTCCGATTGAGTGGCGAGCTGGGGGCAGTATAGGCAAGGATAAAAAAATAAAGTAAAAAAAAAGTATGGATTGCTAATAGAATATTGCAATTGCTAGGTGATAACTTCTGAACAGCTTTAGACTTGACCGAAAGCTATGATTTCTATCTTTTCAATACTTTTCTCCCAAATGAGCAGATACTGCATTTCCTAAAATGGCCCCTGTACCCCATTTATGCAGATTTTAACTGATGTCAGAACTCAAATTATAGATCAAACCTTTTACTATTTCACCCTCACCACTGTGCCATAATGATCATTCCTTCTAAAAGATATGAAGCCACTACCAATCACCTTTGCCTTTCAGTTTGGATAGAACTTCATTCTGCTGGTCAAACACCCATGTATGGAGTACCAATGCCCTCTCATGCGATGTGAGGGCAATCAGCACCCCCCCCACCCAATAATTTCCATCTCTCTCCTTGTGTCCCAGCTTTATCTGCCTGTGAGATGAGAGTTGGGTATGTGCAAACTCTGAAGAAATGTGTCCAGCTCAGGTCCCGGATTCAGCTACCATTTTTGAGGAAGGTACAGGCATATAGGCCTGAAAGAAACTCTACTTCTTACTGCTGGTGTTCTAACTATTGACAATTACTGATGTGGAGGAAAAAGGGGGCACACATCCCCAGACATGTTTTGCATTTTTCTGCTGCTGTCCTAGTTAGATCTACCAGAAGGTATGAATATGGGGCTTGTTAGAAACTTACAAATGCATACAAGGGCATAACAAAATAGACACCATGGATTTAGGATAAAAATGGCAGATGCCTAGCAGTGGTCACAACCTCAGACCAGTGGAAGGTAATTTCAAGAAAGACATAAGGACGTATTCCTTTTCGGAAAGGGTTGTATAAAATTGAAACAAACTGTTCATAGGCAAAGTTGATGCCAGTTCAATTTCAGGGTTTAAAATCCAATCAGATTGCTACAGGAGTTATAAGAAACAAGTGGAAAGTCAAAGGGAATACTGCAAGCTTTAAAATGATTGAATAAGACTAGCTAGGGAGAACAAGACCAGCTGGATGGTGTCTTGTCATTATCTGTCTTTAGCTATCTATGTATCTACTGTATCTATCATATGCAGGTCCTGAAAAAGTGACCTCAGCTATTGTACCTAAGGGTTATTATTGATGGCAGAACCATCCCCTGGGCAATGCAAGGTACAACACTTCCTGAAGAAGCCATAGGCGAAACTGGTTGAAGTTAGTGGGGCTCCATCTATGTTTTTCCCCCAGACTGTGCTTCAGCGCATGTGAGGTTAGCACTCTTTTCTGCTTTCTTTTATTGCCAAATGTTTAATAAAACTGCACTGTGAGTCACTACTCAGTGAGCTTTTGTTATCTTATTTGTGTTGGTGGGTCGTGCTGGACTTTTTTTGAGTTTGGATTCACTTTTTTGTCTATTAGCAAGGCAAGGCAAGGCAAATTTTATTTTTCAGGCACCCAATCCCAGAGGCTCTGGGTGCCGTACAATCAAATACATCAGAAACAATTAAAACACTATAAATAAAATATTAACATTCCAGTTAAATACTTAAAATCAGAACACTAAAATGAGGGTCTAAATTACCAGCAGAATTCTAAGGTGCCGTTATAAAAATATCTCAGAGACATTATCTGGGAATGCCCGGCTGAATGAAAAGATATTGAGGCTGGCTTTGAATACTTCAACTGAAGGTAGCCTCCCTTACTGATGGAGGATGTGAATTCCACAGGATGGGGCCAGCAACACTAAAAGCTCTGTCGCCGGCAGTTTTTAACCTCAACCTGGGAATCACAAGGAGGTCCCTAGAGGAGGATCGGAGGGAGTGGACTGGGGTAGCAGGTGTTAGAAAGTCCAACAGGTAGCCAGGGCCCAGCCCATGTAGGGTCTTAAAGGTGAGCAAGCTCACCTTAAAGGGAACCCTCCACTGAACAGGCAGCAAGTGCAATTCACGCAGCACCGAGGTGACGTGACAGTATTTAGGCTGTCCCGTCAATAGCCTGGCAGGCTGGCAGTTGCATTCTACACTAGCTGTAATTGATGAAGGGTACCTCTAGAGACCCCTAGGTAGAGCGCATTACAGTACTCAAGCCTGGATGTCACAAATGCATGTACCTGGGGAGGTCCAAGGGCGGAACCAGGTGTTTGATCCTAGCGATATTTCTCAGGTGGAAAAAGCTGGACTGGACAACAGATGACACCCGAGATTCAAATGTCAATCCACTGTCGAGGATAACACCAAGATTGCGCACTCTAGAGGAGGCCTTCAAAGGCACAGGTCCCAGAAACAATCCAGTCTCTGCACCAGAGGCCATCCTACCATGCCTTCTGTTCAACTCCCCCACCAGTACCTCCATCTCACCAGCTAGAGGCCATCCAGTCATTAATCTCAGCCAGGCAGTTGTACAGTACATCCACCGCATTGGATGTGCTAAGGCAAAGGATAGATACAGCTGGGTATTATCAGCATAGCAATGAAAATCCAGACTGTACTTCCCAATGATCCCATCCAGGGGCAGCACACCCTGCTGCATGGAGCAGCTTGTTGTTGAGCTTTTGCCATGCAAGGTACAAGCCACAAAATGTGAGGTTGTGTTTATGTTTTCTTGTGAGTCTTTGTCCTTTTGGAGACAGACAGATTCTGTAGGCAGATAGACAGACAGATAGACAGACAGACATAATATGTTTTCTGCTATGTGTGTATATCTGTTTATGTTAATTTGTGCCTGGGTCTTGTGCTGGCTATGCAAGGATGATGACTGATGCCAACTCTTGTTTTAAGATCTGTCTCTTATTTGTTCACCAGAGGGCTGAGAATATTTTACTGTGAAGGACTGGAGAGTGCATACTAATGGCCAAAACTGTACTGAAGCTGAGGCTGTATTGAGACCTGCCACAATCATGTTCATCAGAGAGAGCCTGATTAGTTGAGACAGAGAAAAGTGTCAAGCAGTTTCCAGTTTTGTCTACTCCTGCTCTCAAGGTCATGAAAATTACACGACCATTGTGCTCTGCGAACAGTGGCTTTCTAGAAATTGATATCAGGGACAGTAACATGGATATTAACCTTAGGGTCAGCTCAGTGGCTAGTGATGAGAGGATACGCTTGCCACTCAGGTGCTCAGATGCCCCCCATTAGCTTCAGATCCTCATATGAGCTGGAAGGAGGCACAGGGCAGTCCATTTCGACAAACACTGCCTCCAAGGAGAGTAGGGGTGTCTGTCACTGCATGGCTGCCAACAGAGGCCCAGGAGAGTAAGAGCCATGTAAAGGAGAGCATATGCATCACGATGGTGAGTGGTGCACTTTTTCCACTGATATTTTGGAACTGTATGCCAAGAAGTTGCTCCCCCCCAACAATTCTGTTTCTTGTCTGCTTGGATATCTTTCATTCAGAGAGCTTGCTGCAGTGGTGTGTAAGAAGAGGTGGACAGTGCCAGCACAGGACAGCAGCCATTGACTATGAAAAGAAGTAAGAGGATGTAATTTAGCAGATGGCCTGCTTGGAGGAGCAACTGAGAGTAAGGGCAGGACTATTGTATAAAATGGGGATAAAAAGCTAAAACTGATCATTCAAAAAAGAAATGGGATCCCCTTCTTAGTCATAAGAGATGGTCACAGAAGTACTTGTACCACACAGATGTTTCCTCTTTTTTGCCCTCCAGAGCCATTCTCAAAGGGGATGACTGCCATTACATAGAAACATAGAATGTGTCAGCAGAATAGGACTGCTTGGCCCACCCAGTCTGTCCAGATGATCCCTGCTTAGCCTGTCTCTACGGACACTGACTGGTCTCCAGTGGCCCTCCTGCTTCCCTGCTTATTACCTATATTCCTTTATGTCCATCCCATGCATGCTTCAAGCCCCCTGCTGTTTTGGCCTTCACCACTTCTATTGGAAGTCTGTTCCAGGCATCCAACCACTCTTTCAGTGAAGTAATACTTCCCCACATCCTTCTTGACCCCAACCCCTCAGCTTCATCGCATGCCCTCTAGTCCTGACGTGCTTTCTCACTTGAAAGAGAGTCACTTCCTGTACCCTGTTCATCCCCAACGAGATACTTGTAAGCAGGGCTGTAGCTATGAATTTTGGGGCCCAGGATAAGTCACTTGAAATGGGCCCCTTTTTCCCTAACCAGCCAATACCAGGGGTAATGCCAGCTCCTCATGTGGGCCCCTCCTGAGCTCGGGGCCCCTGACAACATCCCCATTTTTCCCCCCATTACTGTGGCCCTGCTTGTAAGTCTCTGTCGTGACCCCTATCACTCTCCTTTCTTTCAGAGTGTACATGTTGAGATCCCTCAGTACATGTTGAGGTCCCTCAGTCTCTCTCTGTAAGGCTTGCTTGCAGAAGTTGTAATTCAATCTGTCTATGCAGGGAAGGGGGCTAGAGTAGTCACATAAATGGTATGCAGGGCAATTCACAAAGTATAAAGAAACCCTTAATTACACTTGCAAATTTAGCAATGATTCCAACCAGCAGAACTATTACAGGCAGGCAGTCGAGGTTTTGCTAAAATGTGACTGGAACCTAAAGAGCTGGTGTAGAGCAAGGAGGATTAACAACGGCCCATGTTGGCAGGAGGTGCAAGCAGTGAAACTAGGTTAGGGAAGGGGGTACCACTAGACATGGGAGGCAGAGGGAGCCACTGAACAGCTGTTCCTTGCCTTCTTTTTCTCTTATGTACTGTACCTAAAGAAAGACATCCCCTTTAGCTACCCCAATTGCTATCCTTTTCTCTGTCTGCAGCTTTGCTCCCCTCACTACCATTCCTGCGTCCCTCTGTTTTACTTGGTACACCTCCCTGTCTTCTTTCCTCTGTGTTTTCTGGCACTGTATCTCCTGAATGCCACCCATTTTTCCTTCACCACCTTGGACACTTCCCTAGAGAACCTTAATGGTCTCTTTTTCCCTCTGCTTTCACTCACTTCCTTCACGCAGAGGTTGGTTACCTTAATTATGTCCTCCCTTACTTTTTGCCCACAGTACCATACTCCTCTTTGGCAATCTCTATATATGAGGTAGTTTCTGAGGCACTGTCAAATTTCTTTAAGATCCACCCTTCTAAAGTCCAGGACCCTCACACTCGCGTAGTTTGCCTATGTTCTTAATGTTAAACCGCACTGTACAGTGATCACTGGTACTCAGGGGACTGCCCACTGCAATATCTACAATGCCATACCAGTACCTTTTTTCATGCACCAGGTCCAACACTGCCCTGTCCCTAGTGGGTTAATTGACTAGCTGCCAGAGAAAAGTCCCTTAAAGAGAATCAATGTTGGCCCTGCTTCTTGCTGAAACCGCAGCTGGAAGGCTCCAATCCACATCTGGCAAACTGAATTCCCCAACTAGCAGCACCTGCACTGTACTTGCCATCCTGATGATGTTTCCCAAGTGCCTTATCCAACTCCTCTCCCAGTGCTGGAGACTTGAATACCACCCCTGTATGGATAGCGGCCCCAGCGCCTGTCACCAGGATGACCCACACCACTTCTATTCCTTCCTTTTCCTCTGGATGCCCCTGCACTTCTGTGGCCTTGATTCCCTCACTTAAATATAGTACAACCCCTCCTCCCCGCCTGTGTCAAGGTATGCAGCAGTGAACGATCTGGCAAGTCGGTAAGGATAGCAGAAGGACTTTTCTTATACACCAAAGAGACACCAGAAATCAAAATTGTGACTAACACTAACTTTTGAAATCTTTTTATGTGTGTAATCCTAGGGTCATGATAAGAAAAGAATGTTTAATTATTTATTTGTTTTTAATAATTTAAAGGAGTTTTACATTTAGAACCTTGCCGGTTTTCAGTTAAAAAAAAGCTGGCAGCCGTGTTTGTGATGGCAGTCAGGGATGAGTGAAGTGGGCCATGAATTTTGTAGACAAAGAATCTGAGTGCAAAAGCATTGAGGTAAGGGTCATCCCAAAGGGCATTGGCCACAAAGCCAAGTTTCAAAGAAATACAAAATCACACATACCCCCATAATGCAAAGCATTATTGGCTGTATATGCAAATCACCATGACATTTTAGGCTGGTTCAGCTTTAAGCAAGAATACATGGTGCCAAAGGGCCTCTCACACAATCTGCAAAGGGTGCAAACAGAAGACACAGACACATGTTTTGTCCTAACCA
This sequence comes from Neoceratodus forsteri, assembly GCA_016271365.2. Taxonomy (NCBI): domain Eukaryota; kingdom Metazoa; phylum Chordata; order Ceratodontiformes; family Ceratodontidae; genus Neoceratodus; species Neoceratodus forsteri. The sequence continues at coordinate 738,604,275 of CM057454.1, forward strand.
GGACTCATCAGTGTGTCTTGTCTGTATGACACTCAAGGGGAAATGAACTAACTGCCCTAAGTTGATCTTACGGGTTTAGGCCATGGTGAGTTTCTTGGGGTATTATTATTTTTTTTTTTATTAATGCTTTTTCTCCCTTGCAACCAGTCTGCCTACCTCACCCACATCCAGGCATCCTCCAGTGGTCTCCGGCTGCCATCTCGAGGACTCCTCAGCTCCATATTAGGTCCTGTAGCTGATTCCCGTGGCATGCCCCCCACGGTGGGGAGGTGGAGAGCCCCCCTGTGCTCTACCACCAGGACTGGATCTAGTGCCACGTACCATCGGTGCCAAGCAGATCCCCCCCACGAAGTCGGCCATCAAGCCACTGCGACTGGTGCCCATTTTCCCTGTTCTCCCTGTTCGGCATGCGTGGCATGCAATGACGCCAATGGAGAGGCACGCGCACTACCGGACGCACTCCTTCCCAGTGTTGGCCACAGCACATCCCTCCCTGTCTGCCGGTGCCCTGCAATCACCCCCAGCCATCACTAGAGGCCAACAGGACACCGAGGGCAGCATATCCCCCCTCCCGGAGAAAGAGAACAGTCCTGCGGATGCTCACTCCTTTTCAACTCCTGCCAACGCACGGTGTCCCAGGCTCGTTCCCAAAACCTGGGTCACTGCCATGGTGCGAGGTGTGGCGTCCAGCGCCTCAACCCTCAGTGCCACTGGGCCGGCCCATTGGGGTATTATTTTTTGGGCTCACCATGATCCAAACCCATAAGACTAACTTAGAGCAGATGGTTCATTTCCCCTGGGGTGTCATACAGATAGAACACACTGATGAGTCCTGGGTAGGACAAAACACGTCTGTATCTTCGTTTGCACCCTTTGCAGGTTGTGTGAGAGGCCCTTTGGCACCGTGCATTCTTACTTAAAGCTGAACCAACCTAAAATGTTATGGTGATTTGCATATACAGCTCATGATGCTTTGCATTAAAGGGGTATGTGATCATGAATTTTGTATGTGATTTGCTAAAACTCTAAATCACACTGCACTTACCTGTTCCAACCTGTGAATTTCTGGGGAATTAACATATGGGCCTCAGAATGTATTTAGCCAATCAGATATATTCTAACTCATTTTATAAGGCCTCATATGGAGCCAGTGCCTCACTTTATTATTTTTTTTAACCCATTGGCCCTGTTCACCTCCCCCTCCCCATCCCCCGGGATCTTGCTCACCCCCTCAAGCTTTCATCCCAGATTGCCCCCAGGTTGGGCCCACTGGGAGGGTGTCCCTCGTATCCCTTCCAAGCAGTGCAACATTGTGTGTTCCGGTAGTTGCTGGAGTCACAGACTAGGCATCGTGGGGGGGTTTGGCGATCAGCCTCAGTGTCCGTTTTTCCTCTTGTGATGGGATGTGTGGCATGTAATGATGTAAGGATGTCTGGCACAGCTCCCGGAACTGCCAAGGCTCATCCTGCGTGGCTCCCAGCCTCCACTAGGAACCTGTCGCAGACCGAGTGCTTCACCACCTTCCCCCTGGAGGAAGAGAGCAGTCCGTAGGACACTCGATCCTTCTCCCCCTGACTGGCCCTGTGACTCCCCGAGCTCACATTTGAACTCGGGTCATCAGCATTGCAAATGGAAATCCAACCGCTGCACCGGTGGGCTGGCTTCAGTGTCTCACTTTGATCTGTGGCAGGGCAAGCAGCAGAGATTTCCCTGGTAAGTAGGTAAGGCTATGTAGGGGATTTTTCATGGTCAGCAAAGGAGCACAAGAAAACAAACTGAATACAGTAGTTTTTGTTTTTGTTTACATTTATGTATGCATGTAAGGAGGAAATTATAGAAACATAGAATCTGTTGGTAGAAAAATCCATGTTGTCCCATCATGCTTTCCCATTCCTTCCTAAGTAATGCAGAATGGGGTCTATGCATGAAGGTGTGGCTGCGTATGCATGATTTGCATGTACCCATGCCCATGTAGCTACACAGGGTGTCCAGTATGCATAGCTGCGCACACCCTCAAGGCACCTGTCCATGGCCCTTCCCCTAGCTTGCAGCTGTGCGGGAGGGGGCAGTTTGAGGGACACAGGCAGGCATCCAATCAGATGCCCATCCTTGGTCCTGAAGTGGCTCCCCTGCTGCATGCAAGCAGATGGAATGGAACTAGATGGCCTTTTAAGTATGGGTGAACATCTAAATGGCTCTCCCCAGCCCTCTTTCTCAGCATTGGGGGGCTTGGGCAGCATGGTGAAAGGATGTCCTCCCACCACAGCTGATTTGTGTCATTGGGTGGGGGACATGTAAAAGATATGGCGGGGTGCCTGCTGCTGTATCCTGTGCCCCCCTCACCCAGGACTCTTCATCTTCGTGAACAGTGCAAAATGTGGGCATGTCCCCAGACACACCCTTGGACCAGCCTGCACATAGCTGCATGATCAGCCTGGGAATTGGGTGAGGACAGAATACACATCCCTTTCATGCTTGCTCACAGAGGACCACGGTATTGCCATTTGGGGTTGCCTATGTGCCACAGATACACGGTGCATGGGCAACCCACACCATTGTGCATAGGCCCCAATGTGAGAGCCTCAGAGGGTCTTTGCCCCCCCCTTCCCTTTACCTTTCTGGTGTGATCATTACCAAGCCCTTGCATTTGTCCAACCCTCTTTAGAATCTTCTCCCCCCAATGATTTCACATAGACCACCTTCTGTTGCAGCTTATTCCACCCTTCCACCAACTTCTCCTTGAGAAAATACTTCCTGGTGTTCCTTTTGAATCTGCACCAGCAAGTGGGGAAGTGCTAATGCCTTCAGCCTGTCTGATGTTATTACTCCCATGCCCTTTTCCTCCACAGTGCTTTCCACTACTATCATCTCATCCATCTTATATTCAGTGATAGGATTTTTTTTCCATTACGTGCATCACCTTGCATTTTTTTGACATTACATTTTAGCTGCCATACCTCTGACCACCTTCCAATCTACCCAGGTCCCCCTTCATGATTTTGACTCCATCCTCACTATCCACCTGGCCACAGATTTTACTGTTGTCTGAAAAATACGTATCTTGCCCTGAATCCCTACCCCTCTGTCACAGATAAAATGTTGAAAAGGACTGGTCCCATGACCAATCCCTGTGCCACCCGGTAGTGACCCCCTGACCTTTGAGTATCCCCAACTATTACCTCCTTATGTGTCCTGTTGCTTAACCAATTCCCATCCACCTAGTAATTATGTCCCATACTGAGGTCTTGCATCTTCTTTTTACATTAATCCTTTTTGTTAATATATTTAGTCACCACTTGGATACTACATCTGTATTGCTGCCTATGTAACCACATCCGGATGCTTTGTAACTTAATTCCTTCTGTACTCCCCTCCTCCATGTCACATCTGGAAACAAACCTCAGCTCATGTGCCTTTCCTGGTTACCAATTTTTAAAATAAAGAAAGAAACAAATAACCAGCCAAGCTATTCATATTGGATACAGCATGTTCACTGTCTGTCCCTTGTTTGCAGCTGCTGTCACCCACTCGAAGGAATCAATCAGGTTTATCTGACATGACCCCCCATCCCCATGAACTCATGCTGTTTCTTGTCCTGCAGTGCATTTCTCTCCAGGCAGAAGTCCCATATATAGAGTGAACATAAAAAGGTAGGCGATAATACTGGCAGCTTAATTTCAAAATGTAAATGAACGATTCCAAAGATATGGCAGACAGCTGCACTGTTCTGTCTTTAAAATAGGTGACTGTAAAAGTTCCGAATGCTATCGCCCAGTTTCATTGATGTGTATCTGTCAAGATATACAGTAAATATTTACTGGAGAGACTGAGTTGTTAGGTTCTGGAAAATAATTTTATTAGCTACAGATAATTCAGGATAAGGAAAAATGCTCAACAGTAGATACTTTATTCATCTTAGACTACCTGAGTCGGCAGTACGTATGTTTTGCTTTGTAGAGGCTGATCACAGCAGAGGCATCCACATAAGCACCCTCCACTGTGTGTTGCACCTGAGGCTGCATGTTTACATATATACAGGTGCCGGCACAGGTTGAGCCGCTATGACCATGGCCCTACCACTTTCACTGGTGTTAGGGCCTGGATCTATCTGTTATTACAATTATGGCTATTTGTTATACTGGTGGAGCATGTCTTGACATTGCACAGTGTGCTGTACACAGTGTTACTCACACAGCATCCTCTGTTTGGCATACAGAGTGTCAGCAGAACTGTGGACAGTGAAGGCCTTGGCATTGTTGATGGGAGTGGGCAGAGGTCATGGCCTACTGGTTCATGGCACAGTGGGCAGACTTTACCAATGTAAACAAAGAGCCTGGCTGGGAAGGGACATGGCACAGGGTGATGCCATCCGTGGGTAGGAGGAGGCATAGCCCATTCTGCACCTGATCGAGGCAGCAATATGGGAGTGGGTGAACCCAATCGTGGGGAAGGGGGATTTCACCCATTACATCCTTGGCCCTGCCACTATTTAGACTCTTCTGCCACCTATGTCCACCCTATGATACATTCCTCTGTGTCTGATGTCGGATGTCCCTCTGTGGCCCATCATGCAGGATGCATTCCTGTAGTTGCATCACCTCTAGAGATGTGGTGGGGGCACTTACCCTGCTCTTGTGGCACTGGACACTAGTGCCACTACATTGTGTCATGGTCTGTGCAGTCTACTGCTGTGCTCCTATGTGCTACTGGGATGGTGCCCAGTGTTTGTCTATTGTGCCACTGCATGCCTTCCACTGTGCAGTGGCGTGCCCTGTGTCACTGACCAGATGCCACAGGGAGTTGATAGTAGTACACACAGCCCTGGTTGTGCCCCAGCAGTGCCAGTCAGGTATGTACTGGCATATGCTGGGGACTAGGTAAGTGTGGTTGTCATCAGGTGGTTTGCAGTGACTACTGTAGTACCAGTACATCATCATGTCCTGCCGTGTGTAGCGTACTGCCTCTGTGGTAGTCCACCTTCAGTGGTGCCATATCCAGTGCCATATGCACTGTATCTTTGTGGCTCACCAGAACCTCATATATCTGGCACAGAGTCAGCGGAAGGTGGGGCCATTGGTGGGCGGTGCATGTAGTGTACCATATGTGACTGACATTGTTACACAGATGTGGTGGTGTCTGACACAGTTATGACTATAGTATAAGTACTCCACTGTACACAGGTGGGCTAGCCATACAGTTGGACATGACTGAGGTTTGCATTGCCAATGACCTGCACAGGCTCTGTATTGGGGGACAACTTCTATGAAGGGTGGATCCAGCAACCACCAGCACAGAGAGTGCCTCCAGGCCACTCTGTATTGTACACTAGTGTTGTGTGGACTACAGGACAGTGTTTCAGTTGACCACCCACATTACCTTGCCTGCTGTACACAGTGCTGCTTGACAGTCCTAGCCATGTACAGCTGTGTTGTGTGCACCACATGTGTGTACCTGGGCCCTGCCATGTTGCCACACCGGGTGGCTTATGGATGTCTGTGTCCTGCATGCCAGAGCTGGTCTCTGTGCTGGATGCCTGGGCAGTGGGTGCAGGGTGTGTGGGTGTGACTTCTTGCCACCAGCTGACTTTTGGGCTCCATCTTGGCACTGCTGTTGCATGTGCTGCATACATACATCTGGCATGACTGCTAGTGGTGAGTGTCCATTCCACGGCTCAGGCTTACTCCAGTGCAGTATGACACACCCATTTCCTGTGCAGTCCTCTATTGTAGGGGTCCATGATGGTGTCTGTGGTATGCCACAACTGGTACATTGTGGCTGATTGACTCCTGTGTCACCCATTTGTGGCATTATGACTCGTGTTGGCTGGTTGTACTTTGATTGCACACATTAGACCACTGTTGAGTCTCTCCTGTGTGCACAGCTAGTGTAGGGACTATGCCGAATGGGTCCCATCATGAAGTGGTGGTATAGCATGTTCACATTGGAATTCCAATCTGAAAACTAAGAGGACCCCATTTTTTTCATGGAGTTTAAAGTAAGTAAACCAATAGGTAGTTAAATTGTTTAAATTTTAATATGTCCCGCGGTTTTTTTTTTTGGTGGGGGGGGGTTGTGCACTGGTATTTTATTTTTGATTGTTGTTTAGCACACACCAGTAGCACCCCTTAGCAGAAATGGGAATTACATTTTGTCAGCAATGCAGAGGTTAGAGCGTGCTGGTTTGGGGAGGTGTGGCACCCCTTTCAGCGTGCTCCTTTCCACCACCTGAGGAATTTCCTGGGTGGAAGCACTTTATTTAAAAGGAACCAATTAGGCAATGCACTTCATATTTATGAATAGCCACTACAGGCATTTCAGAGCTGAGACGCTAGTGTAGAGACTATACCGAATGGATCCCACTGTGAAGTGGTGGTATAGCTTGCTCACATTGGAATTCCAATCTGAAAACTAAGAGGATCCCATTTTTTAATAGAGTTTAAAGTAAGTAAAGTAAATAGGCAGCTAAATTGTTTAAATTTTAATATGTGCCATGTTTTTTTTTTGGAGGGGGTTGTACACTGGTTTTTTGTTTTTGATTTGAGTAGAAGACACCAACCAGGCTGTTCAGGACCTGACCACAGCTCTCCAGCAGCAGCAACAGCCACCACCACCACTACCACCGGCACGAAATGGCAGTGGAACCCTAATATGGGACTGGCAGTGGCAGAGGAACAAGTTCCCTGTTGGCATTGCCCACCCCCAAATTTACAGGTGGTTGCCCCTGTGTTTTTTTTTTCCCCACCCCATGTGTTATTGTTGTTTCTGCTTAGTTTTGTTTTGTATGACCTATTGCCTTTTTGTTACATTAAAATATATTTTTTCTACATATGCTGCCGTGGGTTCCATCAAGCCACCAAGCTGGTTCGACAGAAAACCTGTTGACTGGCTTTATAGCGATGGCACAATATCGACCACGATCACGGTCTCCATTGTGCTGACAGGAACACAAGTGTGTTTTCCACCCCCTGGATTTTATTATAACCACCTCCACAGTGAAGGTGTTTTGGGGAGGGTAAGCAAGACCCAGAGAAGCTGTGCTGGGGTCCCGTGCGAATACTACAGTGACCATCAGCGACTGTCATTTTGTCACTGTAAATGACTGGTCACTGTAATATTTTCACTGAACCCATGTGCTACTGTTGCTGTGTCCTGTATCTGCCATTGGTGCCCTCCTCTCCCACCCACAGCCACCCCCAGTGTTTAGCTCTGTATCCAGTGCTGTAGTCATGGCCGCGCCACTGCATGGCCCCCTGTGTTCTGCATTATCCTCAGTGCTATATATAGAGCTGTGCTGCTGCATTGTACTGCGTGTGTGTTTGTCATTTGTGCAGCACATTGCCCACCCTATCTTTATGGGGTTTAGCGCCAGTGTAATGCATTTGAATATGGCATGGTCAGGGCCTGGAACAGGCACAAGCACAGTGCAATGAGTGCACCTGCATTCATTTCTGAATATCTGGGTAAATATCTTTTAAAAGACCCAACTCTGGAACTGTTAGGATTACAAACTTATTCTTTTTAAATGAAAGCTTGGCATCCAACTATTAAGAAATACTGTAGTTGTTAAATCACTATCATATGACAGTAGTAATTACGTTATCGATATAGAAACAGCTAAGATTATTCAGCTATATCGCTATATTTATTTATTTAGTTTTTGTTTACTGGGTATGTGAACTAGACAACAGCAATTTGCCTATTTTCAGGCACGACCCGGGAGGGTTACAGAACAAAATGTGACAGTTAATTACAAACATAAGTACAGAAGTTAGCATCAGAAATGTACAGGATACAATCATGAAATAAGTAGACATCACTAACTACAAAGCATTAACAGTGTATTACTATAAAAGTGCCAAGAGGACTGGTGTTACAGAAGTAATTAGCTTTCCAGTTGTATCAGGCATTGACAGGATCAGTTACAGTGGCATTTATCATTTTCCTGAAGGAACCTATGAAAATCAGTTTTGAAAGCATGGTGGGATTTTGCATTTCTGATCTGCACTGGAAGGGAGCTCCAGAGCTTAGGCGCAAAAGCTGAGAAGGCATATGTATATATATCATGACAAGAGGTGTTTTTTAATAAAATATCTGTTTTGAACATACTTTTTTCACAATGACAAAAGTATATCAACAAACTATTAGTAATATCCCCGGTTTGGGTGTACTTAACATGCCCCGGTTAGTTTTTTGTCCTTCTTAATTAATTAATATTTATGGCATCCGCTAACTGGTGGGGTCTTCATGGGTCAGAGGTGCCATGGAAGTGAGTGGTGGTAGGAGTGCAGTAGCAGGGTCGAGTGCCTGTTCACGCCATGAGAGATTTGACTAGATAGGTGGTCAAGGGTATGAGCAGTGGTGAACTTATGTGGTGGTGGCCATGGTAAAGGTGGTGGGACAGCTCCGTGTGTAGAGGGATTCGATCCTGCAGCCCCTGAAGCCAGTTCATGGTAGCAGGAAGTCTAGGAGCAGATATGGCACAGAGTTAGTTGTGGAGGGTGTTCAGCTTGGATTATACCCACCAATCCATCTGCTGTAGCCCTGAGAGCATGAAAGAGATCTGCCAGTGGCTAGCGATGAGGAGAAGCCAAAATACTGTCTGCCTCTATGCATTCAGAGGTGGGGACATCTTCCCTGTGTAGTTCCAGGGGAGAGTCACTTGCTGAAGTGGAGAGCAGGGAGGAGAGGGGACAGTATGGAGCAGGTTGAAAGAGCCCGCAGGGTGACGGGCCTTATATCCTGCCACCTCAAAGATTCACAGAAGAGTTTGTGTGAGTGCTGGAAGGAGGCAGAGAGGTAGCTCTATCTGTGTAAGTTACTTTCTAATGCCTTCCTATGTAAAAGGGAGTAACCATGTCTGAAATGGGAAGAGATACTGCTGCCTGTATTTAGAGGTCACCCGGCCCCTCATTGTTTGTGCTGCTGCCCTGAAATCCTGTCACCCAGCCCAGGGAATCATTGTTTGGTGGGGGTCAGCTTGACCATGTTTAGACCCACCGTGCTACTCCATTGTGGACTCACGGGTCCAGAGGAATAAATCTGAACATAAGTTGTAAACTGGCCAAGTTTTATCAATTAAAACATGGGGTCCTGTGTTACAGCTTTATTTCTGCATGGACCTTCAGTTACTTGAAATGTACTGCTGTTTTAAACAGGAAGTTCCCTAGCAGCCCAGCCCCATAGACAGCACCACACTGCAATGAAAGGACCTATTCAACACAACCTTATCCTGGTAAGAACTGTTTCAAGTGGCCTGGTTTGTATTTTTGCTGTTGTGGCCCCTTCCCCTATTTTTACCATCAGGCATACCCCTAGACACGGGAAGGGGTGGCTAACAAATGTGGGGGTTTATTCAGAACGCCATTTGTCAGGGTGCCTGGACTGTGAAATGCCTGTTGTGGGTACTGGGTGCAAAGGTTTTGATTTTAAAAGTTTTGTTCTGTTTGAAGTGAAGAAGAGATACTATGGCACTGTGTGAAGAATTTCATGCCTTTCAGTTCACTGTTGACACCAGGGAGTCTGTTGAGCTGAGCTGGCTGCAGGGCAGTACATGTGAGATATATGCAAATTACCCTGGGAGTGTGCCCTAATTGGACACCGGGCTGATTGGCTGGCACATTTGGAATCTCGATGATCTGGTGAGTTGGCAGAGTTTTGGAGCCAGAGAGAGATAGAGCTTTGTGCTGTGCAGACTGCATCTGAAAGCCAGATTTTTATGTTTGCCTGCATGCTTGTGCAAGAAACATAGTGCCATCATCCGAGTTTTTGGGGTTGTGGCACCCGTCTTCCAATTCAGTCAGTGTGTTTGCAGGCGCGGCCACAGTTTTCCAATGAACGCTGCAGCTGTCTTTGACAGCAGTTGAAAATTCAGTGCCATACAGTTGAAGGGAGAGCTCCGCTTCAGTGAGCAGTGCTCCCCCCCACCACACGCATGCATGCACGCATATTGTGTGCTCATGCCCCCATGCACACACTGTATGGCCGACAGCGTGTCAATCCCGCGCCAGCTGCATGCCCCCAAAAAGCTTTCCAGGTGCCAGCATGGCAAAATTGTTATGGCCGGCAGGTGCCCAATCCCCGTCAGCTCCAAGCCCCCAAACAGTCTTCCAGCTGCCATGCCGAGCCCACCTGGCGATGGCAAGCGTCCAGCGTCGTCTTTAAAAATAAAAACCTGTAAATAAAAAAAATTTCCTCGGCGGTCTCCCTGCCCACCTACTGGGCACCCTGCCTCCCCACATCCCCCCTCACCCCATACTTACCTCCGGAGTCCGGCGCAATGATCTTCGGTGGACCGGGAACATGTCTGCACTCATCAAAGCCAACCATGAACTGAGGAAATGCCGGTAAGCTGTATAATGGAATAAATAGGGTTTTTTCAACTTTAATGCATATCTCAGGCATTTTGTAGAATTTTGGCACCAAATTTTCAATATGGGGTTTTTGGGACCCCTCCTCATGAATTCTTGAACTGTCATGGCGTTAATCGAGCCCGAAGGGTGATTTCTCAGTCACTGTGCAAAATCACCTTTCGGGACTGATTAACAAAATGACAGTGCCAGTGTTCATAAGATAGGGTCTCAAAAAGCCTATGTTGCAAATTTGGTGAAAAAATTCCTAAAAATGACTGTTTTATGAGCGTGCGTTGCGCAGTTCCTATGCAAGCTCATAAGTTCACGATTTTTTTATATTTGCACTCTAGATTTTCAACATTGCTATTTTACCACACCTCCTTATGAGCAGTACAGCTGTCATTTTCCACATCTCTCCCAAAATGTGTTTCCGCGCATGTAGCGCACAATGGCGCAGTTGGTGTGCAAAATCAATGTATGGTACACATTAAGAAAATCACAATGACACTGTTCATGAGCAGAGGTCTTAAAATGGCCATGTTGAAAATTTGGTGAAAAAATTCCCAAAAATGACTGTTTTAGGAGCTCACGTTGCACAGTTCCTACGCACGCTCGCAAGTTTGCGAATTTTTAATATTTGCACACCAGATTTTCAACACTGCTATTTCATTACACTTCCTTATGAGCAGTACAGCTGCCATTTTTCACATCTCACCCAAAATGTGTTTCTGCACATGTAGCGCACAATGGTGCAGTCGGTGTGCGAAAGCAATGTTTGGGACAGATTAAGAAAATCACAGTGACACTGTTCATGAGCAGAGGTCTTAAAATGGCTATGTTGAAAATTTGGTGACAAAAGTTCATAAAATGACTGTGTTATGAGTAAGCATTGCACAGTTTCCACGCACCCTCGTAAGTTCATGAATTTGTAATATTTTCAGTCCAGATTTTCACCAGTGGCATTTTTCCACACTTCCTTATGCACAGTACAGCTGTCATTTTTCACAACATGGCCGAAATGTGTTTTCACACTTGCAGCACAGAAATGCGTGGTCACTGTGGGAAATCATTGTTCGGGACAGATAAAGAAAATTACAGTGACACTGTTCATGATCAGAGGTCCCAAAATGCCTGTGTTGACAATCTGCTGTAAAAAATCCCCAAACTAATTACATTACGGGTGTGCATTGCGCAGTTTCTATGCACTCTCATGACTTCACTAGTTTTTTAATATTTTCTGTAGATTTTCAACATTGCCATTTTTACACCTCCCCATGAACAATACAGCTGTCATTTTTACATCCTGTTTGAATGTGTTTTTGCACCTGTGGTGCTAAATGCCATAGTCGCTGTGCAAAAGCAGCTTCCGGCTAACAAACTGATATTGCCACTGTTCATGAGGTGGGGGTCACAAAAAAACCATGTTGAAAATTTGGAGTGAAAATACCAACGAATGCCTGAAGCGTTAGGGTTTCCGACCATAATGCCCCACCCTGTAGAGAATGACAGGCATCAGGGGTGTGACTTGGGATTCTCGCCTGTAATGCTCATAGCATTCCACACCCTGCAGCCAGTGAGAGGCATTGAGGTGTGCCTTGGACTCTTCGGACCCAAAGTTCACCCCATTCTCCTATACCGCACCCATCTCACCATATTTCCTGATGGAATGGCATGCACATAAGGGCCAAAGACTCCGAGGCACACCGTGACACTTGTCGGTATCTGCAGAGTAGGGTGTAGTGAAATGGCGTGGCCTTTATGCCTGATGACCCAAAGGCACACCCCAATGCCTGTCACTCTCTGCAGGGTGGTGGTGGGGTTGGCTTCAGTTCAATACTTCACTGCCATTCCTATTATGCAGCTCTGTAACTCCTACACTACCAGTGCCAATGCCAGCAAGCAAACATTCGGCATTGACAAATGCTTGTTTATTTTTTCCAGAGGATAGAGAAAATGGCTACTGCTCCTGATACCCCAAATGCAACTGTGTCATTTACAATGCTAAAATGGCTTTGGAGCATCATGAGGAAAAATACAGGCTCCAAGTGTACGATCTGCCAATTTGAGGGCCCATGACATGACTCTGCTCCTGATCTGCACTGCCTGCCAACAAAAGACCTCCGGTGCTGCTGACCCTAAGTTTTACCCTGGATGAGTGGCTAGGAGGGTCTGTGATATCTACAGAGTCAGTGCCGGGGAGCTGGGAGGAGTTGGGAATAGTGACTGCTGCTATATCCAGCTCAGAAGCCGGTCCCACACCGAATGGCAAGCAAGAAGCTAAGAGGCCTGATAGGGTAGCTCCAGCGAAACCAGAAGCTTCTCTGTTGAATCCTTCACCCACTGGCCATGGACACGGTCGATTGTGTGGTGCCCATATGAAACTTTTGACTCCAAAGGACTTTTTGGAACCCGCACAGCACTCACCCCCCCACACACCCACAGAACCCAAGGACATAGCTGCTACAGCCACAGAGAAACCAGTTGAAGAGCCTGAGAGACCAGCTATGCCCTTGTCCACACCGGAGAAGCCCTGTGATGTGTCATATGGTTTACTACTGCTACAGGAAGGAGCAAGTCATGTCGGCGATGGCGGCTTGGAAAGGGACTCTCTGACTCTGCATGAGTCACTATATCAGATCCCCTGGAAAGATCGGCCCAGTTTAACAGACAAGTGCAATTGGAGGAGAGAATTATATGAGGGTATAGTGACCAGAGACCCACAAGTAAAGAGATATAGGGAGGGTGTGTGGCTGCTGGACAGGCAGGCCCCTCAGTCTAGCATTAGACAACTACCAGAATGGTCACAAGCTGAATGTATTATCCTTAAGAAGATTTTTATTTATTTATTTATTTATTTATTAAGTTTAGGAATTACAACCCTTTGAGTCACAGACTCTTTTGCAAGGGCTCCGCATCCACATAGGAGTTACAGACAAGAAGGCAGTAATACAAGCAAGACATACAAGACTTAGGATACAATAATTACACCAATGAATTACTTACAGGTGTAATAGATTGATCCCCCCCCCTTTTTGTCGGAGGCTATGGCATTATTTATTTTCCCTTCTTTCCCTGAAATGTCTACTGCAGTAGCAAACTTGCTTTTCTATACATCTAATTATATATAAATCTACCATTATGGGAAGGCCACCCATAATGGTATCTCTTTGCTCTCTTGCCTGCCCCTCTTATATTTTCATTTTACTTCCCATGCCTATGCCTGAAACAAAAGCAAATAAATAAAAACATTGTAGGGCTTTAAAAGAACATAAAGCTGTTGCCCAATTATATGGTAAAATAAAATAAGCAATTGTTTGCTTTGGAAGGCAGCCGAGTAGTTGTTTACTTACCCCTGTAAAATAAAGGAAAACCCTGCATGCGGTAAAAGAAAATGTGATGCCGTTTTTGTTTTTGTTTTTGAATGTTTAAGAGACATTGACTGACTCGCAGTAAAGACTTTAAAGAGAGTGAGTCTGCAGTAAGCTGCTACGGGACAGAAGGAAATTAGTAATACTTCTCCCATAGCTGCAAAGTGTAAATTAACACTATTTATATTGTAGATACCTCCGGTTGCAGTATTAAGTGTGGTGCTGCCTAGCCAAGATAGTGAAAGTGATGCCTTTCACTCACTCACACCTCCAAGGACTCTCTGCTTGCACTGGGTTTCTAGAAATTAAAATAAGCAGTGTCCCAGTGTGAGTAAAAATTTAATACTATGGGAGATCTGTAGAAGCAGTCTGCCGCTACGAGACGTATAATTTACTTATCTCGTAGCCGCCTGCTTGACCCTAGAATGAACCGCATAGTGCAGCTGTGTTTAGAAAGTGAAAGTTTTCACTTTCTAATTTGAAATAGGGAGTAGCACTAAACTTGTGCAGGTAGCAAGGGTATACTGAATAAATACCTCTGGCTAAAGAGAACTAGGAGAAAAATGGATCAGTATCTAAGGCTGGCTCTAAGCTTGTAATAAAAAGGGGCCCAAATGGAAAGTTTCCTGATGGCTTAAAATGTCAGCCGTCAGAAGTAATGAGGAGAGACTGAAATAAAGTCTCAGCACAGGGAAACAGTGTTAAAGGAAACCTTATATAAAAAACTAAGGTTGTCCTTACCTACAGGGGAAGCTGGTATCTCAGTAGACTAAAAGGAGTTGGTTTTTATTTTTTTCTCCCTCTCTCTCTCCTACTTGATGTGTGCTGATCCAAGTATTCAGGCAAAATGGACTCCTAGGAGTCAGCGGCCCCATTCAGAAGTTATTTTATGGGATTCTGATCTGTCAGTCAAAAGACAGTGGGAAGGGCTTTGCTTCATTAGAAGGCAATGTCATATGCAAAGCATATTAAATCTGTTCCAGAATAAAGATGGGACAGATACTGAGGATATTATTGTTGGGAAGATGAATCCTATAATATGGTATCAAGCTGATCTCTCTTGTATATGTATTAGCATAGTTATTTTTATGTATTGGAAAAGGGGGCGGATCAGCTGACCTGATGATGCTGTGGGGAAGTGTATAAAACCTGCCCTGTTGCTCAGTTAAGGCAGATAAGCCTGGAAGTGAGTTTAGAGAGGTTATCTCAGAGCACAGACGATTGTAGATACTATAACTGAAAGTTTATCTACTCTGTGACAGAACTATCAGGGAAGGGTAGTTCTGAGAGCTCAAGAAGAGCTGTTTTCTTTTTGTTTTCTTCTTTTATTTTTTTCATCTCGTCTGAAGTTTAGACTTATGTCATTTACAGTTTATATTTATTTTTTTGTATGTAAATATACCTTTTTACAAAAAAATAGTCCTTTTGGGCAATAAACATCACACCTAGCAAAGGTGTGTTAACCATAATTTGGAGGTCTTGTCTCACTCATTTACCCTACCCACATAACCCGGTCACAGAAATTGGTGTAAGAAGTGGGATCTTGTTGTCCAGCTTCGGTGGGAAACCAGACTTCAGTACCAGTCCTGGTACCAGGTTAAAAAGAGTGAAATGATGTCGGACAAAGAGGAGAAGAGGAAGGCAGATGTGGCAGCTGGTGTCCAGACCAGAACGCAGGTGGTGAAATCCGGAGAGACCATGATGCCTGGATTAGGACCAATGGTGCGACCACAGAAACCAAAGGACCAGAGCGATGAGGATGAGGATCAGAAGGAAGAACAGAGAATGTATCCAGAAGAAAAACCAGAGGTATTACCAGAGTTATTGAGATGGTTGGCTATAAAACAACTGGATATGGAACGAGAGAGGGAACACGAGAGGAGACAGCAAGATACCAAGTGGGCAGAGACTTTACGTGCCTTACATGACTTGGGGGCAGGTAGAGGTCAGGATGGGGGCAGGCCAGACCCAAACCCAAAGGATATTAAATTGACAAAAATGACAGCAACAGATGATATAGAGGGCTATCTTACCACATTTGAGAAGATTGCCCAGGCCTGTGCATGGCCGCAGACACAGTGGGTGGTACGGTTAGCCCCATATCTAACTGGGAAGGCACAGTTAGCATATAGTAACATGGATGCCAGAACCGCCAATACTTATGATTTGGTAAAGAAAGAGATACTAAAGCGGAATGATATTAATACCGAGACATACCGGCAGAGGTTCCAGGCATTAAAATACCAGACACATAATACCCTAAGAGAGACCTTCATCAGATTAAGAGAGCTGTAGCCAGAGGGGAAATCCATAATAATGCGATAGATATTGTAGTGGAGGAACAGTTTTTACAAATCTTGCTCCAAGATGTACAGCTATGGGTAAGAGAACACAACCCAGAAACTGTAGAAACTACCATTACACTAGCAGAAGACTTTCTCTCTGCCCACTAGAACATAAAGAAAGGAGGAATTAGACCCTCAGAGAACACTAAACCAAACCCCCTGGTGAGACCAGTCTATGAGCAGCCAAGTTATGGGAGATACGAAGGCTGGCAAGACAATAGGGGTGGTACTAGTGGACGACCCTTCCCTGCAGATATTATTTGTCAGAATTGTAAAGGTCAGGGTCACATTGCCTGATATTGCCCCACTAAGAGAGGAGATACAACTCATTTGGCATTATTGAACCCGGTTACTTTTTCACCGAAGTAAAGGTGGAAAATAAAAATGTGACTGTCTTGATTGATTCTGGGAGCAAGCAAACGTTAATTCATCCAGAACTTGTAACTAAAAAAGAAAGATGACCTCCTATGAGTGTGGTCTGTGTTCATGGGGACACCCATGAATACTCCACAGTACCAGTAGACATGATGGTAAAAGAAAAACTGACCACTTTAACAACAGGATTGGTACCACATTTACCCATACCCATTGTCATTGGGCATGATTTTCCAGACTTTGCTAACTCAATGCCTGATAAAGGAACTGTGACAGCTGTAACCACCAGGGCCCAGGAGAAGAGACAGCAACAGTTGTGGGAAATCTTTTCTTTTCAAGAAGAGGTGGTTGACAAACCTGGGAAAACCAAACTGTCTCACAATATGAGGAAGAAAATACAAAGACAATGACAAGTGAACCAGAATGATTTAACACCAGAAAATGTAAAAACTGTTTTTATAAAATCAAATATTGTTGATGAACAAAAAGCTGATGATAGTTTGACATTATTTTTTCAGCAGGTGGGAAAAACACAGACCCCAGGTGCCCCCAAGATAGTAATGAAAAATCAATTGTTGTACAGGATATGTGAGAATCCAGTAACCAAGGAAGAGGTAGAACAATTGTTAGTACCCTCATGTTTCAGAAAAGATTTATTGTACCTAAGTCATGATCTACCATGGGCAAGACATGAGGGGCGAGATAGGACATTAGGCAGATTGACGCAGCATTTCTTTTGACCAAGGATACATGATGATGTAGCCAAATATTGCAGAGAATGTGAGGCTTGTCAACTTGTAGCCCCAGTAGGGAAGAAAGATGAAGTTTCCCTGTTACCCTTACCTTTGGTGACAACACCATTCGAATGCATTGGGATGGATGTGGTGGGTCCATTAAATAAAAGCTCAAAGGGGAACCAGTAAATACTAGTCGTATGTGATTATGTGACAAAATACCCCGAGGCCATACCCATGAGATGAGTCACAACACCTACAATAGCTGAGGAATTAGTAATGTTATTTAGTGGGGTTGGCATACCTAAGGAGATACTAACAGATCGGGGTACTAATTTTAATGATAAGTTGTTGAGAGAGCTATATCGAATGCTGGGTATTGTGGCCTTTGCACATTCCCCTATCATCCCTAGACAGATGGTCTAACTGAGCATTTCAACCAGACGTCGAAACGGATGCTTAAGAAGTTTGTTCATGAGGAGGGTAAATACTGGGATAAGTACTTACCTTTTGCCCTGTTTGCTTACAGAGAGGTTCCCCAGAGATCTACTGGTCACTCCCCATTTCAGCTTCTTTTTGGCAGGAACCCCAGAGGACCCTTAGAGGTGATCAAAGAATGTTGGGAGGAGGGCAAGGATATGAAGCACCCTGGAATCACTACATATTTGAAACAGCTTAAACAGAGATTAGTTAAGTACTCTGCCAAAGCCCATGAGATGAGCATTCAAGCCCAGTCCACACAGAAATGAATACATGACCAGGGAATGCAGATAAACACATTTGAGGCTGGAGATAGATTATTATTACTACTTCCCACTACTGCTAATAAGCTACTGATGGGCAGTAACAGTGCCTGTTTGGGCAGACTGGGTGGGCCATAGGCCCTTATCTGCCGACCCTGTCTATGTATCTATGTATCTAAGTGGCAGGGGCCTTATACAGTAGTAAGACAAACTGGCCTTGTTACTTTTGAAATAGAGACCCCTGAAAAGAAACAAAAGACTAAAATATACCATGCCAATTTATTGAAGAAATGGCATGAGAAAAGTACCAATGGGATGAAAATGTTGGTATTATCTGAAACCCTCGAGACAGAGTTGGAAATGACTTATGGGAAGCTGGAGACTCGAAAAGGGATATGGGAGGTAAAGGTAAATCTGACCCTAGACCCTGAGAAAAGGCAAGGGTTACAGGATCTGTTATTAGAATATCCTAATACCTTTACTAGTGTGCCTGGCCTTGCTAGGGAAGTGGAGCATGATATACGGACCATGTCCCCTCCCATAAGAAAAAAAGCCATATAGACTTCCAGAAAGGGCGAGAAAGGAGGTCCAACTGGAAGTGGAAAAGTTATTATGGAGGAATATAATTGAGCCATCTAATAGTGCTTGGGGGTCCCCTATTGTTGTAGTGCCTAAGAAATAAGGAGGTATATGCCTGTGTCTTGATTTTAGAGGTTTGAATGCAGTGTCTCAGTTTGATGCCTACCCCATGCCTAGGGTAGATGATATAATAGACAAAGTGGGTAAAGCCCGGTATATTTCTACTTTAGACCTAACTAAAGGATACTGGCAGGTACCCCTCGAAGTTACACCACGAGAAAAAACAGCCTTTAGTATGCCTATGGGTGTGTTTCAATTCCGGACTATGCCTTTTGGACTCCACGGAGCTCCAGCGGTGTTCCAAAGGTTCATGAACCAAGTGCTGGCATCTCACTATAATTTTTGCGCAGCTTACTTGGATGACGTCATAATTTTTAGTCTGGATTGGAACACCCATTTGGCACACCTAAGAGCTGTTATTACCTCCATTTCCAAAGCAGGAGTTACAGTCAACCCTGAAAAAAGTACACTGGCCATGTTAGAAACCAGATACCTTGGTTTTGTGCTAGGAAATGGTACCATCAAGTCTGAGATTAACAAAATTGAAGTGGTAGCCAATTGTCCCCAACCTGAGACAAAGAAACAAATACATTTTTTTCTAGGTTTGGCCGGCTACTACCATAGGTACCCAATTTTGCAGCAGTTGCCAGACCCTTAACAGACCTGACCAAAAAGAAATTTGGCAATAAAGTTAAATAGACCCAGGAATGTGAGAAAGCTTTTTTCAATATTAAAGATGCATTATGTCCATCCCCAGTACTCCGTAGTCCAGATTTCAATCATCCATTTGAGATCCATATGGATGCCTCTGGAACGGGTATTGGGGCTGTATGAAGTCAGACTGTCGAGGGTGAAAAACATCCAGTGTTGTTTATTTCATGGAAACTCCATGACCATGACAAAAAAATACTCAACTGTGGAACAGGAATACCTAGTGGCCAAGTGGGCCATTGAGGCATTACAGTTTTATCTGTTGGGTGCACCATTTACACTTATTACTGATCATAATCCGCTTTGTTTTCTTAATCAAATGAAGGATGATAACAATTGGATTATGCTATGGTATTCAGCACTGCAACCCTACAGATTCACTGTTCAACATCATGCTGGTGCCCAACACGTTAATGCTGATTTTTTGTCAAGGTATGGGGCCCCTGTTACCAAGGTAAATGGAAATGTATGTTCTTTAAAGATATCTCTTGTTAACGAGTGAACTGATATTTGTAATAATGTTTTAGACACCCCAGTGTAGTATTTAAGTATATCACTTATTGTAAAGTATTGCCTGATTGTTGATTTTTTTTTAAGGGACCCTGGGGTGGAGCTACCAAGCAAGGGTGGGCGGTAGTTCCATCCTACCCAGACATACTTGGGTAGGTTGTCTTGGAAACCTGTTTGGTATCCACTAGTTTCCACTTGACCATGGGGATGTGTGATAGATTGATCCCCCCCCCCTTTTTGTTGGAGGCTATGGCATTATTTATTTTCCCTTCTTTCCCTGAAATGTCTACTGCAGCAGTGAACTTGCTTTTCTATCCAACTAATTATATATAAAACACCATTATGGGAAGGCCACCCATAATGGTATCTCTTTGCTCTCTTGCCTGCCCCTCTTATATTTTAATTTTTCTTCCCATGCCTATGCCTGAAACAAAAGCAAATAAATAAAAACATTGTAGGGCTTTAAAAGAACATAAAGTTGTTGCCCAATTATATGGTAAAATAAAGTAAGCAATTGTTTGCTTTGGAAGGCAGCCGAGTAGTTGTTTACTTTCCCCTGTAAAATAAAGAAAGACCCTGCATGCAGTAAAAGAAACTGTGTTGCCGTTTCTGTTTTTCTTTTTTAATGTTTAAGAGACATTGACTGACTCGCGGTAAAGACTTTAAAGAGACCGAGTCAGCAGTAAGCTGCTGCGGGAGAGAAGGAAATTAGTAATACTTCTCCCGTAGCTGCAGAGTGTAAATTAACATTATTTATATTGTAGGCACCTCTGGTTGCAGTATTAAGTGCAGCGCCACCGAGTCAAGAAAGTGAAAGTGATTCCTAACACTCACTCGTGCCTCCAAGGACTCTCTGCTTACACTGGGTTTCTAGAAATTAAAATAAGCAGTGTCCCAGTGCAAGTTAAAATTGAATACTATGGGAGAGCTGTAGAAGCAGCCTGCCACTACGAGACATATAATTTACTTATCTTGTAGCCGCCTGCTTGACCCCAGAACAAACCGCATAGCGTGGCTGTGTTTAGAAAGTGAAAGTTTTCACTTTCTAATTTGAAATAGGGAGTAGCAATAAACTTGTGCAGGTATCAGGGGTATACTAAATAAATACCTCTGGCTAAAGAGAACTAGGAGAAATATGGATCAGTATCTAAGGCTGGTTCTAAGCTTGTAATAAAAAGGGGCCCAAATGAAAAGTTTCCCAACGGCTTAAAATGTCAGCCATCAGAAGAAATGAGGAGAGACTGAAATAAAGTCTCAGCACAGGGAAACAGTGTTAAAGGAAACCTTATATAAAAAACGAAGGTTGTCCTTACCTACAGGGGAAGCTGGTATCTCAGTAGAATAAAAGGAGTTGGTTTATATATTTTTTCCCTCTCTCTCTCCTACTTGATGTGTGCTGATCCAAGTATTCAGGCAAAATGGACTCCTAGGAGTCAGCGGCCCCATTCAGAAGTTATTTTATGGGTTTCTGATCTGTCAGTCAAAAGACAGTGGGAAGGGCTTTGCTTCATTAGAAGGCAATGTCATATGCAAAGCATATTAAATCTGTTCCAGAATAAAGATGGGACAGATACTGAGAGATATTATTGTTGGGAAGATGAATCCTATAATATGGTATCAAGCTGATCTCTCTTGTATATGTATTAGCATAGTTATTTTTATGTATTAGAAAAGGGGGCGGATCAGCTGACCTGATGATACTGTGGGGAAGTGTATAAAACCTGCTGTGTTGCTCAGTTAAGGCAGATAAGCCTGGAAGTGAGTTTAGAGAGGTTATCTCAGAGCACAGATGATTGTAGATACTATAACTGAAAATTTATTTACTCTGTGGCAGAATTACCAGGGAAGGATAGTTCTGTGAGCTCAAGAAGAGCTGTTTTCTTTTTGTTTTCTTCTTTAATTTTTTCATCTCGTCTGAAGTTTAGACTTATGTCATTTATAGTTTATATTTATTTTTTTGTATGTAAATATACCTTTTTACAAAAAAATTGTCCTTTTGGACAACAAACATCACACCTAGCAAAGGTGTGTTAACCATATTTTGGAGGTCTTGTCTCACTCATTTATCCTACCCACATAACCCAGTCATAACAGGGTTATAACAATAAGGTTATACAAAAATATACTCATTTCCATTACCCTATTGGGTAACCGGTCAAGAGCTGAGTGGCAACTGGAGAGCAATCCAATGGATTTTGTCAGATACGAAGTAGGAGTAGATATATGCAAGACCTGCAGGGGGGAGGTTTGAGCACTGTGGCTATTGGATTCATCATGGTTGGGGGGGGGGCATGAAGGCAGTCACAATTAGAGGAGGCAAGTATCAGTTGCCTTAGTTCAGGCTTGAAGAGTCCCGGCCTAAGAATAGCCATTAGAGTGGTAGGAAGGGCATTCATCCAAAGTGGGGATCTATAACTAAAGAATCTTTACCCAGCAGTGGTTCTGAAAAGGGGGGTCTGGTAGGCAGCATTGCTGGAGTATTTAGTGATTCTAGTTCTACAGGCTAGTATTAGAAATGCTGACACTAGAGCAGAGACGAGTCTAAGGAATTTTTTTTGGCAAGGAGGCAAGTGTGGTAGCGGAAACGCCCCTCTAAGTTTAACCAGGAGGTTAGCCAGTAGAGATCACATGTATGGGTATATCTGTCACACCCAGCTACTAGGCAGCAGGCTTTGTTTAGGGCAGTTCTGATTTTATTTAGGGCAGTATTGGAAGCAGACCCATATACAACTAAGCCATGGTCAACTAGAGGGAGAACAGAGCTGGACACAGCCAGCCTAAGAGCAGTCCCCGGGAGACCGGAGTGAAGCTGATGAAGTAGACCAGTTCTGATGTTTACAGCTCTGCAAGTGACAAAGATATGCTCATGAAAGGAGAGAGCCAAGTCAAGTGTGATCCCCAAATATTTAAAACTGGGGACAGTTTTGAGGGGCTCAGAGTTAGAATTGAGAATGAGGAGGGGAGAGATCCAACAGGACTACCTACAGTTTGTCTACCCTTACCTGAAAGGCTGCGGGATATAATTGAAGAAAAGTGCCAGGACTGGGTATATTGGGGAACCTAGATAAGTTGTACAAGAAACACTGTCTAGGTCCCGATAGTACCAACTACTGTATGTCCTCCAGAGGATCCAGAATATTGCAAAATCCAAGTGTGCCAATTGTGCCTGGGAAAGCCTTACCCTGTTCAAAATGTATGTCCTGGTACAGGATCTGCTGGGTAAGAGAATAAAGATTTTTGTGGCTGGTGTGGACTCTTCGACCAGGCTATACCACCAAACACCCACCTGGATACTATTTCTCTAATTAGTGAGGACTCCATTTGGCCTGTAGTGTTTTCTGTCTTCCCCTCGAAGATGCATTTTGAAATGGAACTTGGATTGAGACTGTTGCTTTATTAAATAGGTGAGAGTAAACCTTTTCTTAGGGTATACCATCAAGATGGTGATGAAATAGATGCACTGTCACAAACCTGGCAGAGTGTGGTTCCTCTATGGAGGCACCCGCAGTGGAGACCAAGGAGAATGCTGAGAACCTCCACAAAGGAGATCCACAGGAGGGTGGCATGGGACCTCACAGGGAAAGGTAACAACTCCTGGTGGGGGACTCCATTGTTAGGAAGGTAGAACTGGGGGAGGGAATGGAGAGGGAGGTGAGGTGTCTGCCTAGAGCCATGGCTTGGAGGCACAGGGAGCGAATCCTCAGGATCGTGGGAGCAGCTGCACAGAGGTGGGAGCTGGATGTCATTGTCCACCTAGGGACAAATGACCTGGCAGAGAAAGGGATCAGAACAGTGGAGGAGGAGTTTGTGGAGTTGGGAAGGGGCCTTAAACAAGTAACATGCACGGTAACCTTCTTGGAGGTGCTGCCTGTCTATGGCATGGGTGAGGCTAGGCTGCTCCACACCATGAGATTCAATCAATGGTTGAAAAACTGGTGCAGAGCTCAGGGTTTTGGCTTCACTGGGGACTGGGGGTCCACCTGGAGGGATGCAGGCCTATACTGGCGTGATGGTATGCATCTGTCCAGGAGGGGAACCAGGATCCTAGGTGATATGTTTAAATGCTTCACTAGCAAGCATTTAAACTATCCAAGAGGGGGAGGCACTGAATAGCAGCAGGGAAATCCTAACCCCCCCAAAAAGAAAAAATCAGGGCAGTTAGTAAGGTAAACACCAAGATAGAGATAGTGATAGGGAGAAGGGCAGGGGTAATTGAAAAAAAAGGCAAAGGCAGTAAGGACAGGGATGGGGCAAAAAGGGGTAAGGCCATCAAAACATGGAGGGTAATGAGTACCAATGCCCATAGTCTATGTAACAAGCTCCCTGAACTGGTGGCCTTGATGGAAGAGGGATGCCTGGATATCGTGGCAGTCACAGAAACATGGTACACAGAGAACCATGACTGGGATATCAACATACCAGAGTACACAATCTACAGGAGAGACAGGAAGGGCAGAAGAGGAGGAGGAGGAGGAGTAGCTCTCTATGTAAGAGAAGGGATCAAAACAATGGAACAAAAGAGTAAACAGGGAGGAGAGGAGTCACTGTGGGACACCCTAGAGACTGGAAATTGCACCACATTCCACACAGGGGTTGTATACAGACCCCATCTCAGGGGGAGGAAATGGACAAGGAAATGATAGAAAGCATACTTAGGACGGTAGAGAAAGGGGAGATCTTGTTGATGGGGGACTTGAATATGCCAGATGTTAACTGGAGCACCTTTGCTGCAGCCACATCCAAGAGCAGGGCCATTCTCAATGCCCTATAGGGGGCATGCCTCAGCTAGTGTTGGAACCCACTCAGGAGGGAAAAATCTTAGACATGGTACTCTCAAATGGGGACGGAGTGAGGATCTCAGATCTGGAAGTGGGTATCTGTCTGGGAACAATTGACCAACAAATAGTGTGGTTTATGATAAACTCAGCTGCAGAGTCAAGCCATACAAAATTGAGGGTTCTGGACTTCAGGAGGGCTGACTTTGTCAAAATGGGACAGTGCCTCAGAAAAGCACTAGCAAACAGGCAAGAAAGAGTGGTGGAACAACAATGGGGAAACATGAAAACTGCCATCACAAAGGCAACAAGCCTTTGTGTGAAGCAAATAACAAATCAAAACAAAATAAAAAAAACAATATGGTTCTCAAAAGAGGTGGTGGGGAAGGTGAGGGAGAAAAAGATAGCATTTAGGAAGTATAAGGAAACACAGAAGGAGCAGGACAGAGAACTGTACCAGTTAAAGCAGAAAGAAGCAGGGAAGGCAATCAGAATAGCAAAAGCCCAAACCAAGGAAAAGATAGCCAGCTCGATTAAGAAGGGGAATAAAATCTTTTATAGGTATATTAGGGAGTGAAGAAAGACAAAGAGAGGGATAGTGAGGCTGAATAAAGGGGACGGTGGGTGGCCAGAGAGGGACAGTGAAAAAGCAGGGATACTGAACGAATACTTCGTTTATTTATTTTTTTATTTATTAATTACTAGGATTACAAATACATTTGAACTAAGAGTTCTTTTACAAAGGTTCCGCATCAGCAATGGGTGCAAGCAAAACAGTGGTAAGATACAATACAAGGTCAGGAGGTTAACATAGAAGCAAACAGTGGTAAGATACAATACAGGTCAAGAGCTTAACTTAGTAGCAAAAGACAGAACATGTCAATAGACTAGCACAGTATCAAACAGTCAGTGGCAATTAACAATACAGGTGTATATATAGCAAGACCCAGATACAAATGAAAACCATCCTAAGGGTGACATAAGTGGAGCAAGGCGTGGGGGATAAGAGGGGGTGGGGATAAGGGGGTAAGGCAGTCAAGGATTTTACATTGTCATAAGTGCAAGGACAGAAAGATAAGTGCTAGGTGGTCTGGGGTGGAGCAAGAGGAGATAGGGTGATAGGAAGGGGGAGACAGGAGGAGAGGAGCAGGAGAGGGGGTAGAATGGTAGGTGGGAGGTGAGAAGGGGTAGAATGGTAAGTGGGGGGTGGGAGAGAGACAGGGAGTAGGAGGGGATAGAGGGGTGGAGAGAGGTGGGGAGGGTAGCAAGGGAGGCGAGAAGGGGAGGGAGAGGTGAAACAAAGCCGCAAGCCTAGGCAGAGCAGTCACAGCTGCTAAGGTCAGTGAGGTGTTTTTAGCTGCAATTTCAGGGGGAAGGTTGTTTAGCAGCAGGGGGGCCCTTGTGTGGAAAGCATGTTGAGCCTGGTTGGTACGGCAGAATGGAACGATAAACGTTGGTTTGAGGGAACTGCACGTAAAATGTGCAGTGACTGCAGGCAAGATTAAGGCATGAGTTACAGGGGGTGTGAGGTTAAGACAGATTTTCTTAGCCAGTAGGCAGGTCTGGTAGGCAAGTCTACCATTTAGATTGAGCTAGTTGGATTGCTTGTAGAGATCACAGGTATGCGTATGCTTCCCTTCACCAGTGAGAAGTCTACGGCATTTGTTAAGGGTTGTTCTGACCCATTTTAGGGTGGTATCAATGGCAGCCCCATAGAAGACAAGCCCGTAATCAATGGCAGGTAGGACTGAGGCAGTTATGGCTGTGTGCATAGCTTTGTTGGTAAGACAGAGACAGTGGCAGTACAGGACCCCAATTCTTGAGTTGACTGATTTTGAGACATGTTGAACGTGTGAGCTGAAAAACATCTGCTCAGTATTCACAAAAGAAGAGGAGGGGGAGGTACCTAATCCAATCAGTACAAGCACTCTGGATAGTGGGGTTGATCCCAGTCCTTTCACAGAAGAAAGGGTTCTGAAAGAACTTCTAAAACTGAAGGTGGACAAAGCAATGGGGCCTGACGGGATTCAGCCCAGAATTCTAACAGAATTAAAGGGAGAACTAGTGACACCACTGACTACCCTTTTTAACAAATCATGGGAGGATGGGGTGGTACCTGAGGACTGGAGGAAGGCAGATGTAATTCCCCTTCACAAAAGTGGGAGCAAGACAGAGGCAGGAAACTACAGACCTGTCAGTTTGACCTCAGTGGTAGGGAAAATGATGGAATCACTTCTGAAGGAAAGAATTGTTGAGAACCTAGAGGCCAATGTGGCACAGGACCCAAGGCAGCATGGATTCACAGTGGGAAGGTCATGTCAGATGAATCTAATCAATTTCTTTGACTGAGTGACCAAAGTAGTAGACCAGGGAGGGGCTATGGCAATGGCCTACTTAGACTTTAGCAAGGCATTTGACACAGTCCCACACAAAAGATTAATAAACAAATTAGCTAGCCTAGGAGTGGGTCCAAGGGTGGTAGCCTGGGTAAAACATTGGCTGGACAACAGAAGGTAATAGTAAACGGAGTCCACTCTGAAGAAAGTGGAGTTACTAGAGGGGTAATGCAGGGTTCAGTACTGGGCCCAGTCCTTTTTAATGTCTTTATAAATGACATTGCAATGCCTCTTTGCAGATGACACAAATATCTGCAACAGGGTCGATACAGAAGGTGGGGTGGAAAGGATGAGAAGGGACTTGGCAAGGTCGGAAGAATGGTCAGAAGTATTGCAGCTTGGATTCAATGCAAAGAAGTGCAAAGTAATGCACCTGGGAAACAAAAACCCAGGGGAAGAGTACACAGTGTGGGGGAGGTAGTAACAACAACAAAAATGGAAAGGGACCTGGGGGTAATCATATCAGATTACCTAAAGCTTAGCAAGCAATGTGAGAAGGCAGTAAGGATGGTGGGGGGGATACTGGGATGTATGGCATCACCAGTAGAAAACAGAGAGTTGTTATCCCTCAGTACAGACAGCTGGTGAGATCCCATCTGGAGTACTGCATCCAGTTCTGGAGACCACAGCTCCGCAAGGACATAGACAGGATGGAGGCAGTCCAGAGGAGGGCAACTAAAATGGTGCAGGGTCTGCAACAGAAGCCATACGAGGAGAGACTAAAGGAGCTTAACACATATACCTTAGAGGAAAGGAGGGAGAGGGGGGACATGATAGAAACTTTTAAGTACCTCAGTGGAATCAACAAAGTCCAAGAGGGTAGCATCTTTCAGAAAAAATATGTGCAGGAACGAGGGGACACAATTTGAAGATAGAGGGGGGACGGCTCAGGGGCAATGTGAGGAAGTATTTTTTCACACAGAGGGTGGTGGACGCATGGAACTGCCTTCTGGAGGAGGTTGTGGGATCAAAAACATTGAGGGAATTCAAGAATGCATGGGACAGATATAAGGCAATTCTTGCGAGGGGTAGGTAGAAATAGGCTGTTGGTTAACTAGGATCTGCAGCTTAGCCAGTAGGTAGGGAAATGGGCAGACAAGGTAGGCCAAGCGGTCCTTATCTGCCGTCAAAGTCTATATCTATGTTTCTATGTAAACCACGCAGTCAGAACAGCATGCGCAGTTCAGAGTTAGTTGACCCATATGACACTTCATAGGAAGGTGGAAGCAGGGGGGTGATAAGGCAGAAGCGCTTAAACGACATTTGCTCAGTATTTACTAAGGGAGAAGGGGGGGTGATGCCCAAGGGGAGGGAGGCAGGAACGGTGGGGTGATGGACAGGGAAATCATGGAGGGCAGGGCTCTGGAGGGTTTGAGAGCACTGAGGGTGGAAAAGGCACCAGGCCCAGACGGCATCCACCCCAGGGTACTGAAGGAGCTGGCAGAGGTCCTGGCGGGACCTTTGGCAGACCTATTCAATGCCTCTCTACACTCAGGTTGTGTACCTCAGGACTGGAGGATGGCTCATGTGGTGCTCCTCCACAAGAGTGGTCCCAAGGATGAACCGGGAAACTACAGACCAGTGAGCCTCACATCCATCGTGAGTAAGCTAATGGAGACTATCCTGAAGGAGAGGCTGGTAGCCCTTCTGGAGGCCAAAGGGCTACAGGAGAGCAGAGAACATGGCTTCATAAGTGGCAGATCCTGCCAAACTAACCTGGTGGAGTTCTATGATTGGCTAACTAGGCAATTGGATGAGGGCCATGCAGTGGATGTCCTGTACCTGGACTTCAGTAAGGCATTCGACTTAGTGCCACATGGGAGGCTGGGAAGTAATTTAGAAGGCACAGGGGAGGGTGCAGAGCTGGTGAGATGGGTAGAGAACTGGCTTCAGGGAAGGCAACAGAGCGGGTTGGTGGGTGGGGAGCTCTCATCTCCAAGGGTAGTGACACGCGATGTTCTGCAAGGCTCATTGTTGGGACCAGTGTTGTTTGGGATATTCATTGCAGACATATCACTGGGCATCAAGAGCAAGACTAGTCTGTTTGCTGATGACACCAAGATGGGAGCGGTGGTGGATGACCTAGGGGGATGGCAGGGGTTGCAGGATGATCTGGAAAGCTGGAAACCCGGTCAGACAACTTGCAACTGGGGCTCAATGCCAAAAACTGCAAGGTGCTGCATTTTGGGGCGAAAAACCCAAGGAGGAGTTACCAGCTGGGGGGAGTGCAGCTAGCTGAGACAGAGGAGGAGAAGGATCCAGGGGTGCTCATTACGGGGTCAATGAACAACTTGGCACAATGTAGGATAGCAGCTGCAAAGGCCAACAAAATGCTGGGTTGCATTGCAAGGGGTGTATCCTCAAGGAGGGGGAGATGATTCTGCCAGTACAGATCATTAGTTAGACCACACCTGGAGTGCTCCGTGCAATACCGGTGCCCGTATCTGAAGAGTGACATTAAGTTACTGGAGGGGGTGCAGTGAAAGGGTGACAAAGATGATCCAGGGACTGGGGCACTTACCATACAAGAGGAGGCTGAGGGAGTTGAACATGGACTTGCTGAAGGAGAGGAGGGACAGGGGGAATATAATTGAAACCTTCAAGTATGTGAAAGGAATAAACAAGGCAGGTACAGAGGGGCTGTTCAAAGTAAGGGAGGGGCATGATATGAAACTGGAGGGAGGAAGGTTCAGGAGGGAGATGAGGAAACACGTTTTACAGAGAGGGTGGTAGCTGGGTAGAAAGCGTTACCAGTGGAAGTGGTATCCAGTAGAACTATGGTCTGCTTCAAAGGGGCTGGGACAGTGCAATGGGAGGGTCAAGGGGGTGGGAGTGAGGGGCAGCTGCAGGAAAAGGGTGCTAGCTGCACGTTTAAGCAGACTTGATAGACCACTAGGCCTTTATCTTCTGGCAAATTTTATATATTCATATGCTCGTATTTACTCTAGTGCAGTGTTTGACCGTGCACCTTTTGGGATGTCCACACAGCACTCTTTTTGACTGCATGGGTTTCAACTGTGTGATTAATATGCAGAATCTTGTCTTAGCTACCTCATTTCAGTTAAAAGTGGTTGCAGAGACTTGGCAGAGACTTTGCTATGATGAACGTTTAGCATTTGATTTGCATGCTGAACATTTAGGCTTTAATTTTGAATTACTGCATTTAGAACAATTAATAGATTGGGACTCTGCACCACGGTGCTGCTAGACGTGGGGGGGAGGGGTTGGATGTGACTATGGCTGCACTGTATTTTAACTTTTGCAGCTAATGTTTAAAGAGTTCTGCATGCTACATGTTGCATCCTGTTTTAAAGATTTTGGAAAGGGAAAACAAGAAACATGTGCGTGTGTACTACAGTGGATGATTTGTTTAGATGGGCACAGCAGCTTTAGGCAGTTTTTGGCAGCAGCAGTTAACTTTTGAATAGTAGGTCAGTTTAGTACAGTATTAGGACTGGGATGCCACCTCTGTAGTGCCAGGCATAATGCTTTGCACATTGCAGATGGTGGGTCACCAACGTGTTGGGGTTGGAATATCCAATTTTAGGACCCCTAAGAGTTTAGTAGGTTCAGTGTTTGGGGCTGGGATGCCCGGTTTTAGGTCCCAAAAAGTTAGTGCAATGAAGAAATCTAGAGTTGCCATGGTGTGCCAGTAGGCCATGTGCTCTTGTGCCCAGCGGGTAAGTGCGCATACCCCATTGTCATGCAGGAGTCATGGTAGCTGGTAAAGGGGGTACTAACCGGGACTGTCAGCATTTGAGGTGGGGGAAGATGTAACCTCCCTCCCGTGGCTTTGTGTGGACTTAACGCACCCCGGTTAGGTTTTTGGCCTCATTAATTCATTTATAATTATGGCATCCATCCACCAGTAGGGTCTCCATGGGTCAGAGGTCACCTTGGTGTGCGGCAATAAAAAAGGTGGATTTGTCACGAAAGAGGTTGGTTGGCGTCATGAGAGTGAGTGGCGGTGGGAGTGCAGGAGCAGGGGGTGATTGTTCTCGCCATAAGAGATTCAGATAGCTGGGTGGTCAAGGGTATGAAGAGCAGCAGACTTACATGGTGGTGGCCATGGCAAAGGTGACAGGAATGCTCTGCGAGTAGGGGGATTCAAGCCAGCAGCCCCTGAAGTCAGTTTGTGGTCGGAGGAAGTCTGGGATCAGATATGGCACACAGTGAGTTGTTGAGGGTGTTTGGCTTGGATTATACCCAATGATCCATCTGCCATAGCCCTCAGAGGGTGAAAGAGATCTGCCAGTGGCTAACAGCGAGGAGAAGTCAAAATTCAGAGGTGGGGATGTCCGCCCTGTGTAGTAGGGGGAGACACCTGCCCAAGTGGAGAGTGGGGAGGAGAGAGGACAGTATAGAGCAGGTTGAAGAAGCCTGCAGGGTGATGGGCCCTATATCCTGCCTCTTCGAATATTCACAGAGGAGTCTGTATGAGAGCTGGAAGGAGGGAGAGGGATAGATCAATCTGTGTAAGCTACTGCCTAATGCCTTCCTATGTAAGAGGGAGTAACCATGTCTGAAATGGGAACAGATGCTGCTGCCTGTATTTAGGGATCACCCAGCCCCTCATTGTTAGTGCTGCTGCCCTGAAATCCTGTGTGTGGCCACCCATCCCAGGAAATCATAGATTTTGGTGGGGGTCAGCTCAACCACATTTAGACCCACCGTACTACTCCATTGCGGACTTACCAGTCAGGAGGATTAAATCTGTACATAAGCTGTAAACTGGCCAAGTTTGATCAACTGGAAGGCTCCGCCTGTGGTTCGATGGACAAGCAGCCAGCCACTCCCACTTCCTGAGCTATTTAACCAGTTCCTCTTAGCCTTCTTCTGAAGCACTTTTTCTTTGCCAGCCGGAGACTCTGTCCATTTGCTCTCTTCAGCTGGCTGGAGCCTGCCCTGACCCCCCTCCCACCTTGCTGCTTTTTCTTCTGGACTCCGCGATTTGTTCCTCTGCTTCTGGTTTGTATATTGCCTCTGGCTGCATGCTTCCTTTTATTCCTTTCCTGTTTCTTCTGTGTTTGTGCTTTTGTTTTTCTTTTTGGTGGGGGATTTGGTTTCTCAGCTCCTACCATTTGCTTGCTCCTACTGTTTGGCTCTTTTGCAGCTCCAGCTACTGCTTTTACTTACTCCCATTGCTACTGTAACCAGTTCTTGTGTTTTTACACAACCCAAAGCTGCTTCCCATGCTACAGGCCTAATTGTTTTCACCTGATTCAAGCTCCCTCTGAACCTTGCTATGCAGTTCAATCATGTTTTCCCTGTTCAGTATACCTCCCCTGTGGTCATAGCTATGTTCACAGCATTGTGCTTCTCCTTCTATGCTTATAGAATACAACCACTCATAGCTGATGCCATTCCCTGTTTGTACACTGCTGTTCTACTTTGAGGTCAGGCAAAGCTACTGCTGATGCTGTTAACTAGCTTTAATATCTGCATGTGTTTCTCGACCCTTCCAACACTTTCTTGTTTTTCCTATGGCGGGGACTGGGAAGTGTTTGGGGAGTCGTGGCCCCATGTGGCTAATTATTTCTGTTCTAAATCCTGTCTTCGCTGCCGAAAATCCTCAAAGTATTTGTCTCCTTAATTTGGCTTTTTGAATGCCTGGCTGGCTTGCCCCACTATCATACTGCTGCCCCCATTTACGTTCATGTCCCATCATTGCTACTATGTTTTGCAGACCTATGTGTCAGTCTGACTATTCCTATGGCTTACTGACCTACATGCAGGTCCGAGTAATTTTTTGCTTTCCTGAACAACTACCCTGTCTTACTGAACTACGTCTAGATCAACCTTGGATTACGCCATCATTGCTCACTGCTCCCTGCCATCTTCCCTCTGCAAGGTCTCAGCACTCAATGCCTATTCAGCTCTTCATCAGTCCCTGGGGCAAGCCAGCAATACCATTCTGGAATAGAGTTCCCCTGCAGACAACGGTCTCGCTCTGCACCTAGAGTCCGCAGCTTGGGCATGTGAAGCTTGGGGTGGGGTTCTTCTCACCTGGCCCATAGCTGGGAATGTCCTCACTCTGGGTGGACCTTCAGTCATTAACCGTACCAATGGCACCACAAGTTGTAAAAATTACGACTCAACTGTGAAGGGGTGGGGTACCTTGCAGGGGGCCCCACTTAGCTACCCAAGCATGAAGGCACCCTTCAAGCTATTCTTCCTATAATTGCCTCTGGTTCACCTGGTTTGTGTTTAGGATGAGTAGGCAGGGTGAGTGCCTCTGTGGTTATTTCTCTCCTCCTCCCACCTTGGGGGTCATCAGTTGCAGAGCGCAACCACTCACAACCCTCCATGGCATTCCTGTTAGAAGGATAGAGCGAGAACTTTCCTTCAAATTGGAATATTTTTCACTTCCCTTTAATTGGGTTTCCAGTTTGCAGCTGCAGAGCTGTCACTAAATAAAATATCCCAAGCCTGGAGGGAAGGCAACCTAGGCCTTAGACCCCCAGAGATTTCCTCCTCAAAGGTTTTATTTTCTCTCCTCCATGTCTCAGGTCATAACTGTTAGCATAGTGTTCCCTAGTTCCATAGGCAGGATCCACTGTTGGATGGAGGGGGATGGTGTTCCTACTGCCGTTCCCTCTCTCCTTAGGAAGTTCCCTCATTCCCTTTTGCAACCCATCCAACTCATGCCATTGCGACCCTGCTATCCCATTACATTATCAAGCTCTCTCATGCTTATCTAGTAACATCTCTCAACTTCTGATTGCTTAAGCTTCATACTATTTCCTTTTTGGGGATCCTTCCTAAGGTACCTTTAGCCAAGGGAAGCATCCCATAGCACCTCTAGGGGTGGAATCCTCTAGAGGGTTCCTTGCCTTTGGTACCCATACAAGGTGGTAATTCCTCCAGAATAGAGAGTGTGAACAGCCATAACCTAAGTAACACAGCTACACAAGCATAACACTGGACACGTAGGCCACTGAATTGGAAGGCTCCACTTATAGTTCGATGGACAAGCAGCCAGTCACTCCCACTTCCTGAACTATATAAGCAGTTCCCCTCAGTCTCCTTCTGAAGCACTTTTTCTTTGCCCCGCCATCCTCCCCTCCTCCTCCAGAGGCAACACCTGTCTCCTGGGGATCCTTCCTAAGGTACCTTCAGCCAAGGGAAGTGTCCCACGGCACCTCTAGGGGTAGAACCCTCTAGAGGGTTCCTTGCCTTTGGCACACCTACAGGGTGGTAATTCCTCTGGAATAGAAAGTGCAAATGGCCAAAACCTAAGTAACACAGTTGCACAAGCATAACACTTGGTGGCTGTGTAGGCCATTGAATTAAAACATGGTATCCCATGTTCCAGCTTTATTTCTGTGTGGACCTTCAGTTATTTGAAATGTACTGCTGTTTTAAACAGGAAGTTCCATCGCAGCCCAGCCCCATAGACGGCACCCCGCTGGCATGGAAGGACCTATTCAACACAACCAGATCCTGGTAAAAACTGTTTCAAGTGGCTTGGTATGTGTCTCTGCTGTTGTGGCCCCTTCCCCGATTGTTACCATCAGGCCTACCCCTAGATATGGGTGGCTTACATATCATATGCAGGTCCTGAAAAAGTGACCCCAGCTACTGTACACCTGAGGATTATTATTGTTGGCAACACCATCCACTGGTCCATGCAAGGTACAGATCACAAAATGTGAGTTTGTGTTCATGTTTTTCTATGAGACTTTGTCGTTCTGGAAACAGACAGACATACAGATGGACAGACATATTCTGTAGACAGATGGAGAGGTACACAGACAGATGGATAGATAGACAGACAAACAGACATACAGACACAGAAAGACAGACTGTCAGAATCTCTGTGTTCTGTGTATATCTGTTTGTGTTGATTTGTGCCTGGGACTTGTGCTGGCTCTGCAAGAATGATGACTCAAGCCAACCCTTGTTTTAAGATTTGTCGCTTATTTGTTTGCCAGAGGGTTGAGAGTTATTCTGCTGTGGAGGACTGGAGAGTGCGTACTAAAAGCTAAAGTCATACTGAAGATGAGGCTATATTGAGATCTGCCACAATTACTTTCATCAGAGGGAGCCTGACTAGTTGAGACAGGGAAAAGTGTGCAAGCAGTTTTCAGTTTTGACTACTTCTGCCTCAAGGTCATGAAAATGAAATGACCATTGTTCTCAGTACACAGTGGCTTTCTAGAAATTGATATCAGGTCCTAGCTTCAACTACTATTCTGGAGGAAGGTGCAGGCATGTAGACCTGAATGAAACTCTACTTCTCACTTCTGGTGTTCCAGTTATTGTCATTTACAGATGTGTAGGAAAAAGGGGGCGCATAATCCTTAGGTATGTTTTGCATTTCCCTGCTGGTGTCCTACCTTTATCTACTAGCAGGTAGTGATATGGGATGTGATAGAAAGTTGCAAATACATATAAGGGCATAATAAAAGAAACACAATGGATTTATTGTAGATAAAAATGGCAAATGCCCTCCAGGGGACACAGTCCAGAAAAAGGGAATTTCAAGAAAGATATAAGGATGTATTCCTTTATATATAGGGTTGTGTAAAAATAGAAGATGTTAAATGGCAAAGCTGATGCCAGTACAATTTCAGGGTTTAAAATCCAATCAGATAGTTACAGGGGGTAAATAGAAAACAAGCATTTGTTAATGCCGAATGTTGTCTTGCTGGCATTGGCATTGGTAGTGCAGGAGTTAGAGAGATGCATTATAGGAATGGCAGTGAAGTATTGAACTGATTCCAACCCCACCCCCACCCTGCAGAGACTGACAGGCTTTGGGGTGTGTCTTTGGGTTGCTGGCCATAACACTTATGCCATTTCACCTCACCCTTCTCTGCAGACACTGACAAGTGTTGCGGTGTGCCTTGGTGTCTTCGGATCTTATGCTTACCCCAGTCCATAAAGAAATACGCTGAGATGGGTGCAGTATAGGAGAATGGGGTGAACTTTTGGGCCCAAGTCTCCAAGGCACACCTCAATGCCTGTCACTGGCTGCAGGGTGGGGTGGGGGTGGAATGGCATGAGTATTACAGCCGACGATCTCAAGTCACACCCCTGACATCTGTCAGTCTCCACAGGGTGGGGCATAATGGTTGGAAACCCTAACACCCCAAGCATTTGTTGGTATTTTCACTCCAAATTTTCAACATGGGCTTTTTGTGACCCCACCTCATGAACAGTGGCACTGTCAGTTCATTAGCCAAAAAGTGATTTTGCACAATGACTGTGCCATTTGGCACCACAGGTGCAAAAAGACGTTTTGGGTAGGATGTGAAAAATGACAGCTGTAATGTTCATGAGGAGGTTTAAAAAATGTCAATGTTGAAAATCTGGAGTGAAAATATTAAAAATTGGTGAAGTCACAAACGTGCATAGAAACTGCGCAATGCATGCCTGTAACGCAATTATTTTGGGGATTTTTGTAACCACATTTTCAACATAGGCATTTTGGGACCTCCCCTCATGAACATTGGCAGTGTGCTTTTGTTAATCTGTCCCGAAAGTTGATTTCCCACAGTGACCATACCATTGTGTGCCACAGGTGTGAAAACACATTTTGGGCAAGATGTGAAAAATGACAGCTGTACTGTTCATAAGGAGGTATGAAAAAGGGCAATGTTGAAAATCTGGAGTGAAAATATAAAAATTGTCGCAGTTACAAGCGTGCAGGAAAGTGCACAATGCACACTCATAACGCAGTCATTTCTTGGAATTTTTTCACCAAATTTGCAACATGGGCTTTTTGAGACCCCACCTCATGAACAGTGGCACTGTAGTTTCATTAACTGGTCCCAAAAGATGATTCCGCTCAGTGACCACAAAAATCACCTTTTGGGACTGAGTAATGAGATGACAGTGCATGTGTTCATGAGGTGGGGTCCCAAGAACCCCATGCTGAAAATCTGATACCAAAATTCCCCAAAATGACTGAGAATATCCACTTAAGTTGAAACCCCCCCCATTGCCTGCCATTATAAAGCTTACCACATTTTTTTCAGTTCCCAGTCAGCTTTTGAAGAGTTCAGAAGTGTTTCCACCCTACAGAAGATCACAGCACCATCCCTCCGGAGGTAAGTATGGGGGGCGGTGCAGTGCACAGAGGGTGGGTGAGGGTAGGGGAGGGGGAGCAGCGGGACGAGGGACCTTTTTTATTATTTTTTTCTTTTACAGGTAAAAAAAAAATGAAACTGGACTTCGGGGGACTGTTTTCTTTATTTACAGGTAAAAAAAAATGATTTGGGGAACATGATGCCAGCGGGGATTGGGCACCCCCGTCGGCAAAGAAAGCGTTTGTGGGGGACATGATGCCGACAGGGATTGGGAACCCCATTGTCAAACAAATTGAACTGGGGGGGGACATGCCAACACAGGCATTGGGCATCCCCGATGTCGGCTTTGTGGGGATTGTGTGATGGGCAGCTGGACCGCCATTTTTATTGGAATATTTCACCGGGAAAGGCATGTAATGGAGCCTTGTCATCTGATGCTCCAATGAGGAAACTGCACCTCATTTGAGAGGCATATTTCTTTCAGCTCTGTGGCTCTCTTTGAAACTGCTGTCATCACAAGCATGCTCACTAACTGGTGGCTGAGGGACGCACCCATTAAAGCTTTCCCTGCATTCACCAACACTGACAAAACTCTGAATGTGCTACTTCCATAAGATATTGCTTACGCACATGCAAGACAACATAAAAAGTGGAAAGTCAAAGGGAAAACTAGGGGATTTGAAATGACTGAATAAGCCTAGCTAGAGAAAACAAAACTGATTGGATGGTCTCTTGTCTTTATCTGTCTTTAGCTATCTATGTACTATATCTATCATATGCTGGTCCTGAAAAAGTGACCCCGGCTACTGTACCTGAGGATTTATTATTGGCAACACCATCCCCTGCACCATGCAAGGTGCTGATCACAAAATGTGAGTTTGTGTTCATGTTTTTCTGAGTCTTTGTCATTCTGGAGATAGACAGGCATACAGATGGACAGACAGATTCTGTCGATAGACAAACAGACAGACAGATAGATAATAGACAGACACAGAAAGACAGACTGTCAGAATATCTGTGTTCTGTGTATATCTGTTTGTGTTGATTTGTGCCTGGGTCTTGTGCTGGCTCTGCAAGAATGATGACTCAAGCCAACTCTTGTTTTAAGATGTGTCCCTTATTTGTTTGCCAGTGGGTTGAGAGTGTTCTACTGTGGAAGACTGGAGAGTGTGTTCTAATGGTCAAAGTTGTACTGAAGCTGAGGCTGTATTGAGACCTGCCGCAATCACTTTCATCAGAGGGAGCCTGACTAGTTCAGATGGGGAAAAGTGTGCAAGCAATTTTCAGTTCTAACTACTCTAACTCTCAAGGTCATGAAAATTACATGACCATTGTGCTCTGTAAACAATGGCTTTCTAAAAATGGATATCAGGGACAGTAACAAGGATATTAACCTTAGGGTCAGCTCAGTTTTCCAGTGGTGAGTAGATCCACCTGCCACTCAGGTGCCCAGATGACGCCCACCATGAGCCCCAGATCTCCTGATGAGCTGGAAGGAGGCATAGAGCAGTCCATTTAGACATGAAATGCCTCTATGGAGAGTAGGATATCTGTCACTTTATGACTTCCAATGGAGACCCAGGAGAGTAGAAGCCGTGTGATGGAGACAATGTGTGTGACTATGGTGAAAGTGCTCCCTCCACTGACATTTGGGAACTGTATGTCAAGAAGTCACCCCTTTGCCCCCCCCCCCCAACACAGTTTTGTTCTTTGCCTTTTTGGATATCTTTGATCCAGAAAGAGATTGCTGCTGTGGTGTGTAATGGCAAGGTGGGCAGTGCCAACACAGGACAGCTGCCACTGACTATGAAAAGAGGAAGGAGGAGGATGTAATTTAGCAGACATCCTGCTTGGAGGAGTTACTGAGAGTGAGGGCAGGACTTGTATATGGGGATAAAAAGCTAAAACTGTGCATTTAGAAAAGAAATGGGATCTCATTTTAAGTCATGAAAGATGGTCACAAAAGTTCTTGAACCACACAGATGATCCTTTTCTTGTGCCCTTCAGAGCTATTTTCAAAGAGGTTCACAGCCCATACATAGAAACATAGAATTTGCCAGCAGAAAAGGACTGCATGGCCCACCCAGTCTGCCCAGATGATCTCTACCTAGTCTGTCTCTGCATACCCTAACTGGTCTCCGGTGACCTTCCCTCGTCCCTGCCTATTTACTAAAATTCCCCTGTGACTATTCCATGCATGCTTGAAGCCCTCTACTGTTTCCAGTTACAGCACTTTTGCTGGATGGCTGTTCCAAGTGTCCACCACACCTTCAGTGAAGTGGTACTTCTTCACATCCCTCAAACTCTCCTACCCCCAGCTGCATCATAGGACCTCAGGTCCTGGTGCCCTGTCTCATTTGAAAGAGACTCATCTCTGCACCGTGTTCACTCCCATAAGATACTTATAGGTCTCTACAGTGTCCTGTCTTGTTCTCCTCTCTTCCAAGGTGTAAATGTTGAGATCCCTCAGTCTCTCTTTGTAAGGCTTGCTTGCAGAAGTTCTAATTCAACGTGTCTGTGCAGGGAAGGGGGCAACAGTAGCCATGCAAATGGTTTGCAGTGCAATTCACTAAATACTGTGACTCCCACAGTCACAGTTGCAAATTTAGCAATGCCTTTAGCCAGTGGAACTGTTATGGACAGGAAGTAGAGGTGTCGTTAATGTGGGACTGGAACCTAAAGAGCTGGTGAACAGGGATTACAAAAGGACCATGTTGGCAGGAGGTGTGAGCAGTGAAGCTAGGATAGGGAGGGGGTACCACTGGACACAAACATGGGTTAATGGGTCAAAGGAGGTGGAGGGGGCCACTAAACAGCTGTCTCTACAGTAGTTGCGTGCTCACTCCCTGTCATTCAGATGGTGGCCAGCGAAGTTGGTGAGGGAAGGGACTGTGTCAGCTGCTGCCTCCTGAGTGGGGACTCTGGATACTGGGGTAGAGGAGGTAAGGTGTAGAAGACCATGAGTGGGTGAGATGGGGGAGTTCTTAGCATCTGGAGGAAGGGGATCTGTAACCTACCAGGGACATTTTTATTTAAATTGGGAGGACAATCTGGGGCTGGGGAAATACAACACCACCAGGCTCATACCAAATTAATGTTGGGCAAGAGAGTGGGGAGGAGATAGGACAACCTGCCTGTCAGTGTCAGGGCATAGGCAGCCATGATAGGCACTGGGAGGGAGGGCAAAAACACTGTTTTCTCCTGGCCTATATACAGGCCCTATTGGGATGTAAATCACCCTATAGTGCCCGGCTAGTGCTATGAGGTCACTTACATAGTAGTGTATAAGTATGGCAGACAGCTCCACAGAAACTATCACCATTAGTGATCCCCATTTGCTCTTGCAAGCCCCATAGCTTCTTGCTGGCCACATACCTCATGTAACCAGTAAGGGGTTGTGGTTTGCAGGAGCAATCAGGCTACAGCCTGGCTCAGTTGGTTGGTATATTGGAACATACCATTAGGGCTTGCTCTGTGCTTTGGGCACATTCCACTATACTGGTAGTTTGCTTCATGCACTAATTTGCATGGGGTGCAAATAGGGTTCTTTAAACATCTGGCCCCACATCTTTTTTTCCCATTTCCCCAGGTAATGGTTTGCATAACTGGGGGAAAGTGCAGTCCCCTTTTTCTGGAGGAAGTATTTGCCCACAGATAAAAAGCAATTACATTTAAGGACAAAGTTAGCGTGATTTAACAGAAAACATTTTTGTTCTACTGTACTGTTGTCCCTAGTCTATTTGATAAGTAAAAGTCCAAAGCTTGCAATCCCACCTCATGAGGGATATTAATGAATAACAATTTGATATCTAACGTGACCAAAAGTCACCACGGTTGCATTTGTAAATACCAAAGGATCCCCAACATTTCTGTGGTGTCATGAATATAAGACTAACTCTTTTACTATGTTTTTAATATGAGTATCGGGGGATCACATGATGAGTTAGGTCTAGCAAGACGTCCTCTGTGCTGCTCCGAGGCCCATAGCTTCTTTATAAAGCTTTAAAACCTCCGGGAACAACAGATGCTGCACTAAAAAAGCTATTTTGGTCTGGTGAAGTGTCCGGGGCCAGATCGGTGGCGTGGTGAGCGACGAGTTGGTGTCTTAGCGGGCCAGTCTCTGTGTATGCAGTAAGCGATTGGGAGTAATACCAGGCCACGCTAATAAAGCGGAATGGAATCCGAGGTGGTGGAGCCTCTTGCGGGGAGATCATCCTCCTCCAAACGGCCAAAGCCCCACTCCCCCACCCCCAGTGAACAGGAGGAGGTGGCAGGAAAAGAGGGGGGAGTTAATTCGAATAATGATGATATCCAGGAAATAAAGCAGCTTTTGCAGGGTCTGGTAGTGGATTTTGCAGCTGTTAAACTGGTGCTGCAATCACTTTCTCAGAGAATGGGGGATGTGGAAGTTCGGATCGCATCTCAGGAAAGGAAAATGTCGGTAGTGGAACAGGAGCTGGTGGTGGTTAGAAGGCAAGTCAAAAAGCTGGAAGAGAGATTAGAAGATCAAGAATCAAGAAGCAGAAGGAATAACCTGATCCTGGCAGGGTTGTCCGAGAGGGCCGAAGGGACAGACTGTGTTTCCTATATACAAGACATGTTGCTCAAATTGTTTGGCCCCACTCCATATGGAGAAGCTTACAACTTAGAGAGAGTGCATAGGGCGCTGAGAGAGGTGCCTCCACCGGGAGCAAGACCTCGAGTAATCATTATGCACTTTCTTAATTATAAGGAAAAAGTTCATGTCCTGTCGGCAGCACGGCAAAAGAAG
Source organism: Neoceratodus forsteri (assembly GCA_016271365.2). Lineage (NCBI taxonomy): Eukaryota > Metazoa > Chordata > Ceratodontiformes > Ceratodontidae > Neoceratodus > Neoceratodus forsteri. The sequence continues at coordinate 738,646,025 of CM057454.1, forward strand.
TCAATGCAGTGGAATGGTGCCACCCTGTGGTTATTTCAGGATCTTACACCTGCAGTGAGAGGCAAACAGAAAGAATACCTGGAAATTAAAAAGAAGCTATACTTGGCCGGAATTAAGTTTCGGTTACAGTATCCTGCCACACTAGTGGTGCGACTTCAAGCAGGGGAGAAGCGTTTTCTTACTGCTAAGGATGCTTTAGAGGGACTTAGTGGAGCTCCCGATCTGTTTAAAACACAGAGCTGAGCTGTTGCAGAGGTAACGGAAAGTTATGGGAAGGACTGGACTGGAATAATTGGGACTCTAAAGTTTGTTATACTTAATTTGCTGAATCTAATCTTTGTTTAGAAGATCTAATTGAAGGATATCAAAGTGGGGGAGGAAGAGCTTCCTCGACACACATGGGGCTAAAAGAGTTCTTCATGGGGGAAGAAGGTCTGACGGAGCCTAATATAGGGTTGGGGGAGGAGGAAAAGATAAAAGAGGAGCAAAAGTAGCAGGGGGGGTTGAAAGTGCCGGAATAAGATGGAGACCGGGGTTTTTACCAAATACTTGAAATGGGATGTGGGAGCCCATTTAGTGGATGGAGCGAGAGGGAGGTATAGATAAAAAGAGAGGGCTCGGAAGTGAAATATGCAGAGGGGGGCAAAGAAAAGAGGGTTATTGGAAAAGCCAAGAGTTTAAAGGGGGCTATATGTACAGGGGGGCCTGATGTAAACCTAGCCAGTGGTAGTGAGTGGTTATGGACGGTATACCTGAAGGGAACTCAGAAAGGTAACGCCCTCTTCCCAATTTTGGAATCCCAGGAGGGACTGTTCAAGGGGAATATTCCTTATATTTGGCTCTCCTGACCGGGTTCCCTGAAATTGCCTGGCCCCTTACTACCCAGATGGCTTAGGAGAAAAGGAAAGAGAGTTGGTGAGGGTGTTGGATAAGATATAAGCAACGGAGCCTGGCTAACAATATTGAGGAAGAGTAATAACCCTCGGGTGAGATTGTGAGCATACTAGAAACGGGTTATATTAATATCAGTGTACTAAATGGATATTTAAGGGTCATAGAATGGTCTGGGAGGGAGGGGTGGGACTTCGGGCTGCCGGGACGAGGACAGGGAGAGACTATAGGATGGGAGTCTTTGATTGGGAAGGGGGGCTAATCCCTGCTGTTACATACTAATGGGAATTTAGAGTAGTATTAACTAATTTCCTTGGCCACGACTAGGAGACTTCCCCTGAATAGCATAATGAGGTTTTGAGTAGGGATACAGTGGAAAGCTAGATAGATTGAGAGGATCAGCTGAGGGAATTGGAGGGAAATATCATAATCACTAGGGTAAGATCCTCTATGGGGTTAAGAATATGTACCGGAGTTGGTTGAGATTATGGGGCGGCAGGGGAGCAGCACAAGAGGGAGTTCGTCGAGATCCGAGATATGGAAGGTGGGCGATCTGGGGATCGGGGAAGGGGAGGGGCTGGGGTTCTGGAAAGAGAGAGAGTCCACTATGATAGGAGCGAAGAAGACAGGCTCGGACAAAGTTTTAAGGGTTGGCAGTCCCAGAATAAGTTTTTGGCATGGTTTATGACAGATCTTAGAGTAATCTCATGGAATGTTAAAGGACTCAGGGGTAGACGTAAGAGAATGGTAATTATGAGACAGTTGGACCAAATGGGGCCCATATTGCGGCTCTGCAAGAGACACACCTTTTGACGGAGGAGCTGAATTGCCTTAAGCGACTCTGGATGGGGCAGGTCTATGAGATAGGCAAGGAAAGGGCCTCAGGAGGAGTAGCGATTTTAATTAGGAAAACATGCTTATTCAGCGTGGAGCAGGTGACTACAAGAGAAGATGGTAGAGGGATCTATATTTCGGGTTTACTGTATGGTAGGGCTACTTTGGTGGCTTCCATATATGGACCGACACCCTCTAACCTGGAATTCTTTGCCTCAATAGAGAGGGATATAGCAGGTTTTTCTGGGCATGCTCTTATTTTAGTGGGAGATTGGAATGTATACGCTGACAATGTAGCAGATAGGATCCTGCCTTCCAGAGGACCACTAACGAAGACTCAAATTGCTTTAAACAAACTGCTAGAGGTTACGGCCTTGGTGGATCTGACTCGGACCCACGCTATGGGGGGAAATATTATGACTTTCCACTCGGCGGCGCATAAGACCCAATCCCGAATTGATTTCTTTCTAGTGAATAGGGAGGTTCTAATTGGAATTAGGGGATTGATAACAGAGGGCAGAACTTTTTCTGATCACTCTCCGATTATATTAGTCTGCAAACCGAAGCCAGGCCCACCTAGACCACCCCGATGGAGACTGAATGATTCTCTGTTGACGGAAACAGCAACCAGCGGTAAGCTTGAGGAAGGTCTTTTAGAAATTATACAGCATCAATTACCTACGTTGCTCGACAGGAGGTTGACATGGCCAACTTGCAAAGTACTTTTTTCGGGAGTGGCTCAGGAGCTGGCAGCTCGGAAAAATAAACTGAGGAGGGCGAAGGAGGAATTTATCTTAGGGGCCATCAACTCGTTGGCTCCACTGGAGGGGTCTTCAGAGGAAATAGATGGGAAACTTAAAAGCCTGAGATGGGAACTAGAGTGTATTGTTTATGGTAAGATGGATTTCTTGGCTAGAAAAGATTAAAGCTAAATATCTTTTGATGGGAGATGTCCCTGGATGTTTGCTGGCGGCTAGAGTTAGGGAATGGGAGGCAAGCAGAATGGTGATATCTATTTGGCATGAAGGGAAGCTTATAACGGACCCCCAGGAGCTAGCAGATGCTTTTGCACTATATTTCAAAGACTTATATCAGATTGGGAATGTGGTGGGGCAGAAAGAAATTAAAGCTTTTCTGAATGGAGTATCTTTACCTATGCTTGACTCCACTCAAGCTAACGATCTAGCGGCTCCTATTGGCGCTGCAGAGATTGTGGAGGTAGTCAGGTCTTTACCGGTGGGCAAAACGCTGGGGCCAGATGGTCTCACGGCAAAGTTTTATCAGACTTATATCCACATTCTTCTGCCTATGCTTCAGGAATTCTTTAATATTATAATGCAGGAGGGAGTGGCACACCCCCCCCATATCAGGCATACATTACATTAATCCCCAAACCAGATAAGCCTTGGGATTTGCCAGGTAATTACAGGCCTACAGCATTATTGAATCAGGACATCAAGATTCTAACTAAAATTTTGGCCAGTAGAATTTGGCAGATAGCACCGGTGGTAATAAGCCAGGAGCAAGTGGGATGTATGCCAGGGAGGGGGGCACAGGACGCTCTGAGGAAGTTACACCATATTCTGAACTATGCAACAGACTCTCAACTACCCTTAGCCTTGATATCATTAGATGCTGAGAAGGCCTTCGACAGGGTCTCCCATTCTTTTCTTTTTGCCTCAACGGAGAAGATGGGCTTCCCCGAAGGCCTGATTAGAGGCATTAAAAACCTGTATGCTGCTCCGACGGCTAGATTCCTATGTAATGGCTATATTTCACAGGAAATACAGCTAGAAAATGGGACCCGCCTAGGATGTCCTCTTTCCCCGATACTATTCAATATCTACCTAGAGTCTCTGGTGAGAGCATTTAATAGCGATGGAAACATAATGGGAGTTGAGATAATGGGACGAGAGCTAAAATTGTCGGTTTTTGCAGATGATGTGCTTTTGCATTTGCGGGACTCGGTGGTTGGGTTTGAGAGGACTAAAGAACTGATTGGGTGTTTTGCTAACGTCTCGAATTATAAACTGAATTTGACCAAAACCCAAATTCTCCCCTTGACGCCCCATGATTACAAGACAGATTTTGCTCAGTTGCGGATCCAGTGGGTGACCAATAAGATCAAATATCTGGGCATCTGGATCACAGGGAATTTTGAGATTGGGGCAGAAACAAATATGAAAGGGATCCTGTCAGCTATTAGGGGTGATTTAATAAGACGGAATAAGCTACCCTTGAATTTTATGGCTAGACTTGGGCTTATAAAGATGAATCTGCTGACAAGGTTGTTATACCCGGTGTATTTAGCCCCATATAGTATCCCCAAAAATTGGTTCAGTAGGATTAAAAAATTACTTTCAGATTTCTTATGGAATGGGAAACCTCCTAGGAAAAAGTATAATGATCTACACCTGCCTTCCCCCTTTGGAGGGGTTAAGCTGCCAGATCTCCATTTATATTATGTTGTGGGGCAGTTGGGCCTTATGCTCCGATGGGGTAGAAATAAGGAGGGATATGCCTATATCCCGGAATGGTTGCACCTGGAGACCCAAATGATGAAGGAGGTAGGCCTCTCCCTGGAGGTGCCCCTGTATGCCAATATAGCTAAATGGTTCAAACAAGGGCTGGGAAACCCGGTTGTGAAGGCAGCAGAAGCATGGTGGTCATTTTTGACTCGGGTTCAGAGGTAGGACCAAATGAAGGCTCGAGGATAACCGGTGTTGGGTAACCCTAACTTAGCTATAGGGAATCAGATACTTAAAGGGAAGTGGTCTAGGTGGGTCTCAGGCTTGAAGTTAGAGGATGTTATCCAGGATAATAAGGTGGTCCTCCCAGTACAGTGCAATGGCATGCCCTTTTTACATAGGATACAGCTTATGTGCATGCTGGAGGGGGAGTTGAGGAGGTTAGGAGGCCTATCAGACTGTTCATTTAAATGGGATGAGCTACGGGAGATAGATCCAAAATCTAGGGCCCTATCACAAGTATATAAAGTTCTTCTTGATTTTTTTGGTCTGAGCTCTCCTATAGTAGTGCCATACTGGGACAAAATGTTGGCGCCGGGAAATATTGATTGGGCTAATGTGTGGAAAAGTAGCAAATATATTGTAATACCTAAATTTAGGAGCTTACTTTTTATTGTCTCAAATCTATACTATACCCCTGTGAAACTGTGAAAGAGGCCTAAGACAGACAGACCTGTGTTTTAGGTGTGGCTCGGAGAAAGGAGACCTGTTACATGTGCTGTGGAACTGTAGCAAAATCTCGCCCTTATGGGGTGAAATTAAGAGACAAATGGACCCAATGCTGGACTACTTGGAATTTATAAAGCCGGAGATATGCGTACTAGGGGACCTATCGCAAATTGTTGGGGCTATACCTAAGTACCACATATCCTTGATGGCGGCAGTAATCAAGTCATATGTGGTCCAATATTGGAAGGATGTCCAGCCTTATGGGTATAAACATTGGGTGAGAGATCTCATCGGGGCTTTAGACAGAATTAAGAGGCATTTACATTCAGAGGGGAGGAAAGGGTTATATGCTAAAAGATGGACGGCACTAGAGGTGTTATACTCCCAGCAAGAGGTAGACCCGGATGCAGGTCTGTCTGTTGGGCTTTGATTAGCTGGAGGAATCTGGGATAGAACTTTTAAAGAATACTAGAAATACTAGTAAAGGTTGGAGGACTTGATGGAGGATGGTATGAGAAGTGGCTGGGACTTAGAATGCAAATAATAGCCAGGGGCCTGCTAGATAAATTGGGGGGATGGGGACTCTCTCTCTTTCCAGGGGACACTGAAGGGCGCCACCATTAACTAGGGGGGAACTTAGCACAAAAGAAGGTTGGGAAGCACTCATCGGGCTGCAGATAACTTTCAGGGAGTAAGGAGAAAGAGGTCACTTTATAAGCAGCCTGAGGATCTTAACTTTAGGTGTTGAGGCAGTAAGCTTAGAGTAGGTTGGGAGGGGTGATGTTTCCTCTGTGTATGTAAATAGTTAAGTTGTACATAGTTTACACAGTCAGTTTTGGATTGTGTACCCCAGGGTAACCGGGTTTATGTTCGTCTGTCTGTGTGTTTGTCTGGTTGTTAATTGGAAAATGAATAAAGATGTGTTTAAAAATATGAGTATCAAGATACGCTAATAACATTTCGGTTAATGACTCAATTCCTGACACTAGGGGGTAGCTTTGGGGATTTATCCAGCCTTCATGGACACTTGATAAAATATATACTGTACCACATCTGTTGTAGGGAACGACATAGTGAGAAACATCTTAGTTGTTTCAGAAATAACTTGTTCTGTTGGCCCAGGATCATAGTGAACATAGGCACTGAGTGTCACACCACCTAGCACACTGGTGACCAGTGTTCAGGAATGGACATGGGTTGCTTAGGTGCTGGCTAGGGGGAGGGAGGGAGAATTGAGCATCCCTTTGACAGCTCTCCTCCCTTGTTGAGGGGGGTAAACACATCCCACCAGGCGGCTGCCTCCTAGAGGAATCTGGGCAGCAGTGCAGTGGGATGCACAGGAAGGGATCCTATGCATTTGATGCCAGGGGTGTCTCTGCAGAGGCAGAGCTCGCACAGTGCATAATTGCATGTGCTATGAGTCCAGGGAGAAAATGGGAAAAAAAACAAATCGCAACTGGATGATAGCCCGGTCCTCTGCTGGCAACACACTGGCAACTGGGCACCTCCAGGTTCTGTGGCAAAGGACAACTGAGCATGAGGAAAGACCCAAGGCAGTTAGTGATAGGGCTGGGGGGACTATTCTAGATGGAGGCAGGTTGGGAGATAAAAAGATAACGTACTGATTAAAAAAAAGAAAGAAAAAACTTGTTCTCTCCACGTCTTTACTAGGTATTTATTAATGTTTTTCAAACCCTATTGTTGGATCAAATCTCAGAGCTTTGTAGATGTTAATGTTATCCAGTTGTCTTTCAGTTTTCTTGATACAGTCTGTGGTATTTACAGTAATTACAAAATTGAGCCTCCCTCCCCATCTGCTTGTTTTATAGTGACTTTATTATTTTCTAAAGTTTGCAAGGCTTCTCTTTCTGCATTAGAAATGTTCACAAAAGTCTGTTTCAGGGGATTTTCAAAAAGATTTCATAGGTTTCTTAGGTTTCTCAGAGCTTTTGAAGACCGTAGTCCATATGCTTGCCATGGCCTTATGTGTATCCAGATATGTTCTTGCTGATCAAAAAAATATCAATATGTGTCTTAAATAATTTCATTGTTCTACTGGTTATTATCTCAATTGGGAGCTTATTCCAGATATTTGCCACTCTCACAGTTAACCTATACTTCCTCCTCAGTGTATTATATCTATCTGGTTTAATCTGTAGGGAGTGGGCTCTGATATTATAAGGTTGATCCCTCAATACCAGGTGGAGTTGTTCCTAGAGTGTGGTGTCATTTAATGCCCTATATATCAGACACAGGTCACCTCGTAATCTACGATACTCCAAAGTGTAAAGGCCCAAGGATAACAGCCTCTGCTCGTGCTCCTGGCCCTGGACCCCAGCTATCCTCCGTGTTGCTCTCCTTTGCATCCTCTCCAAAGATCTTATGTCACTTCTGTCTCCAGGGGCCCAGAACTGGGCACAGTATTCCATATGTGGTCGCACTAGGGATATATACAGTGGTAAAAGAACTTATTTTCTTTTACATTTAATGTGTTTATTTATGCAGTATTGTATACTACTAGCTTTTTTTTATTATCTGATTATAATGCGGTCTAAAGCTAAGATTATTACATATCTTTACCCCAAGATCCCTTTCCTCGGTAACAACCTTTAATGGCGCATTGCCCAGTGTGTATTGGTACAATTTATTATTTTTACCAATGTGCATCACAGTGCATTTAGCCACACTAAATGTAGACTCTTGTTTCTGTACCTAGTCTTCTAGATTTCTTAAAGTGGCCTGCAAAGCATTTGCATCCTCTATATCTTTAATTACCTTGCCTAATCTAGCGTCGTCGGCAAATTTTGACAACCAAATATCAGGTGCAGAGCTCATAGACCCAATATATATACTAAACGAGCATGAGCCCAACACGAAGCTCTGTGGAACCCCACTGGTCACATCTGCCCATCCAGAATACTCCCCTTTTATACAGACCTTCTGCTGCCTACCCATAAGCCATGGCCTAATCCAAAGTACAATATCAGAATGTATCCCCAGCATGTTGAGTGCTTCAATCAATTTGTCATGTGGCACCTTGTCAAAGGCCTTGGCAAAGTCCAGGAAGATCACATCCACTTCAGCTCCCTTCGTCCAAAGCCTTATTTACTGTGCCGTAGAACTCAAGGAGGTTTGTCTGGCATGATCTGCCCTTTACAAAACCATGTTGTGTACTATCAATATTACCAGTCCAATGTTGGAATTCTATAATATAATCTTTAATGATCCCTTCCAATATCTTACCCAGAATCAAGGTCAGGCTAAATGCTCTTTAATGCTCTACATCCTGCATGGATCCCCTCTTATGTATGGGGACAACCACTGCTTGCTTCCATGCTGTAGGTATATCCCCTTCTTTTATGGATTTCTGAAAAAGGCATGTTATAGGTCCTGCCAATTGTTCTACTAATTCTTTAATAACTCTTGGATGCAGTTCGTCAGGACCCTGGGCTTTATTTTGGTTCAGCAGCTTTAATTTTTTTTTCCACACCGCATACCTTTAAAGTAATATTGGGTTTACAAGATGCAGAACTGAATTGAGGTTTAGTGATCGTTGGATGATTGAATACAGTAGAAAAATAATTATTACAGTGTTCTGCCATCTTTTGGTTGTCAGATATAGTGCTTCCATCCTGATCTCTTAGGGGACCAATATTTTTTACATTGCCCCTTTTGTTATTAATGTACGAGTAAAATTATTTATAATTATCCTTCACTCTAATAGCTAGTTTATATTCATAGCTTCTTTTGGCTTGCCCAATACACTTTTTAGTAGTCCTTAGGCATTTTTCATATTTCACCCAACTTCCCTCATCAGCACTTAATTTTGCTGTTCTATACATTCTATTTTTTTTCTTTTTCTCCTTCTTAATTGAAGATATCATCGATAAGGGGAGTTTTTTTTTATTTAGTGTCTCATATTGTTTTGAGATTGGGCCATGAATCTTAACTAGGTGATGCAATTTAGTTTGTAGCTTTTCCCACATGCCAAGAAGTAACGCGTCCTTGAATTCTTTCTCCCAGTTCCAGTTTACCAAATCTTTTCTCATACTGTCAAAATTTGCCTTATCATACCTAAAAATGGAAGTTTTGCCAAGAATGACACTTGTTTGCTACATATAGTTAAAATTAACTATTAAATGGTCACTAGAACCCAATGGTGGCAGGACCGTACAGTTCTGTATCTTATCGCCCAAATTACTCAAAACCAGATCCAGGATGGGATTTCCCCTGGTGTATTTGTAACAAAGTGTTCTAATGCAGCTAGGTCAAATATGTCTAAATAATGTTCTTCTATAGCCGTGTTAACATGCAATGTATTCCAATTTATACCTGGTAGGTTAAAATCACCTGGTAATATAACATTATTTAGATTGGACATCTGCTTGATAAAATCAGACAGCATAAAATCCTCCAAAGAGGTAAGTGAGGGAGATCTATAAACTACCCCAATATTTAACCTAATATTTTGTACAAGTGAAATTCTTACCCGTAGAACTTCACAATGTTCACATTTTGAAGTATCTAAACCCTCAGATATAATACCCTCGGCTATATATAGGACCACCCTCCCCCCATCTCTTGGCACTTTCCTGTCTCTGTTATATAGGGTATAACCTTGAATGTTTTTGTCCCAAGTATCCTCGGGTTTCCACCATGTTTCGATGACAGCACAAATATGGATGTCCAGGGTATGCAAGATGACTTGTACCTCCTCCATTTTATTATTCAAACTTCTGGCATTGAGTGAAGATGCATCAGATCTTGTATGCAATTTATTTTAGGATTAAAACAGATCGACTACAGACAGGACTGAAAATGGAGCAAGGCTTGTAGTTAGGAATAGCCATGTTATTGATCTCTTTATAAACCAAGGGCCCGATTTTCAATAGTAGATACAGGGCTTGCATCCAGCCCTGCAACCGACACAAACATTGGCGAACCTGCATCCAAGAGGCTGCCACAACTTGTGCCCTATTTTATAGCAAAGATGCAAATTACAGCATTTTTCTTGTTTTACGGCACCTTGCGCCAAACGTTTGGTACAAGCCCCGTAAAAGGGGTTCCTGTTGGATGCAAAGTTAGACCAGGGGAGATCTGGTCTAACTTTGCCGTGGGCCCGCAACAGACTTGTGGTGGGGGGATTGCAGCATCAATTCTTGCACAATCACTCAAGCGGCACAGTTCGATGCAAATCCGCACTTGCGTCAGACTCCCTCCTGGGGCTGGCACCTCGCCACCAGAGGAAAAGATACAAGCCTGTCCAGAGAAGCAACCCACGATTCTGCTACTGCAAATAAGCAGACCCTGAGGCTTTCTTCCCCTGTTGAAACTACTGCCCGGGATCTTCCAAACTGCAATTCATTGCAGGGCCCAGAAATCTACAGAAACAGCCAAAAGTCATATACCCCCCCTCAGATGTGCCGTGCCCTCCTGGGGCTCGCACCTCGCCACCAGAGGAAAAGCTACAAGCCTGTCCTGGGAAGCAACCCACGATTCTGTTACTGCAAATTAGCAGACCCTGAGGCTTTCTTCCCCTGTTGAAACTGCCACCTGGGATCCTCTGAACTCTGGTTCGTTGCAGGGCCCAGAAATCTACAGAAACAGCCAAAAGCTGTATACCCCCCTCAGGTACATTGGTATTTGGCGCCTTTGGACATTCTGAATTTTCAGTGCCAGCTCTCTGATTGAAGAATCTCAGCCTCACTGACTTCTTCCTGCTGGTGTCCATTTTACCTGGCTTCATTAGAGACGTTTATCAGTGCTGCTGACCTTGGGAGACTATCCTTTTTTGTAAAGCAAGAATTTGATTTTTTTTTTTTTGTAAAGAAAATTATTCTTTTTTGTAAAGCTAGAATGGTATGAAAGCCCCCCTCCCTCCCCCACACACACACACATACACACATACACACACACACTATTTCTCTTCTCATCTATCAATCCAGTTTTAGGCCATTCAGTGTTACACTGCCATTGTTTAAAGTGATTTACCTGCTCTGAATGCACTGTGATTACATCCCTCTTTAGAATTAATTCTCTGCGAAAGGCTGAAGAGTTTTAAGTTGACCTTTTATGAACTCCTTAATATCCTAAAACTACAGCCTAATCCTTTTTATTAGGAATTCTGAGTGTAAAACTGTAGAGTCTTAAGATTATTAGACCTGTACTGCACTGTCTATTTTTCTAAGCGAACAGCTGAATCCTTGTTAGAATTAATTTCTGTGTAAAGCTGTAGTTTTAAATTGACCAGACTTTTCAGTATACTGCCTAGCATTCTAAATTTAAAGGCCAATCCTTGCCTCTCGCTTTGCCACCTGTCTGCCCTCTAACCCACTTATGTCTCCTCCCTGTTTCTATTACCCACTTTGTAGTTTAGCCTCCTCCTTCCAAATAATAGTGACCACCCTGTTTCTTTGTTTGAGTTAACCACACCTCCCCTGCCTGCCCCTACTTAATCCACCTCCTTTCCTCTCCCCCTCAGATGTGCCATGCCCTCCTGGGGCTCGCACCCCGCTGCCAGAGGAAAAGCTACAAGCCTGTCCTGGGAAGCAACTCACAATTCTGCTACTGCAAATTAGCATACCCTGAGGCTTTCTTCCCCTGTTGAAACTGCCACCCAGGATCCTCCGAACTCCAATTTGTTGCAGGGCCCAGAAATCTATAGAAACAGCCAAAAGCTGTATACCCCCTCAGGTACGTTGGTATTTGGCACCTTTGGACATTCTGAATTTTCAGTGCCAGCACTCTGATTGGAGAATCTCGGTCTCACTGACTTCTTCCTGCTGGTCTCCATTTTATCTTGCTTCATTAGAGACATTTATCAGTGCTGCTGACCCTGGGAGACTATCCTTTTTTGTAAAGCAAGAATTTTTTTTTTTTTGGTGTCTACTTTCTCATTTGCAAATTATACTACATAGCCACTAGAGGGCTACAACAGCTGTCTTTTCTGTTAAAGAGGAAACATATTATATTTTCTACTTCCTCTTCTGCTCTAATGGACCTGGGATACCTCTCTTTCTGAGGACCATCCCCGGGGTTTTTCTGCCTGTTTCTCAGGCTGGACCATGCTCATCCACTAAGGCTGCAAGACTTGAACGCCTTCCCCCACTCCCATTCTGTACTGGTAGAGCAGGGCCAGAAACAAAAACGAAAGCTACAAACCAGTCTTTCCACACTGGATTGCAGCCTTGACCCACCTCACTGGCTCAGCTGCAAAGAGTTGCTCCACAGGTACGTTCAGCGCCAAAACCACCTCTCAGCCAACAAAAGGATTTTGAACTTATGACACCTGATCACTGATTGGTCTAGGCTTCTAGCGGCGTTTACTGCCAGGCTGTTGTGGCATTTAGATCTACCACAGGAAATTACAGCTGGTTCTTCAGAGTGTCACTAGCTTTACTAGTGCTTAGCTCAATTCTTCGGAACCCTCATTCCTCCTTAAAGTGGAATGACCCTTGCGCTTCTCCCTGTCTTGCATCCAACAGCTCCTTTCAGGTAGCCATTCTGGACTATTGGGCTTCTCAGCTGTCTCTGCCGGGGAGTGGGACATCTCCCGAGCTGCCTCTGCCAATTACTCTCCCATCCAGACCTGAGACTTCCTACTCATGGTAAATTTCTGCCAGGACACTAGTGGCTGCAACACTAGGCCAGTATAACACCAGGGGTGGGTACAGGCCTACCCATCAACACCGCTTCCCACATCGCCCCAAAAATAGTGTTTACAAATTACAGTTCGCTGCCTTAAAATGAATCCTGCTTCTTTTACTATTGTGCTCAGGCAATGTCAAACTCAACCCAGGACCATTAGACACCCTTGCTTCTCCATCAGACCTGGCAGGTATCAAAGGAATGTCTTTTATGTATCTTAATGCCTGTAGTTTGCTGAAAAAGTTCACCATTATCCAGGCTTGGGTGAGCCACACCCTACCTGACATCCTAGTGATCACTGAGACCTGGCTTAGGCCAGCGACCCCAGACAATGAAATCAATATCCCAAATTATTTAATCTTCCGAGCAGATAGGCAATCAAGAGGAGGTGGAGTGGCAATTTATGTAAGGGACAAATACTCAGCCGCATGCATAGATGCATCATCCTCCTCCCCCAAAGAATTTGAATGCTTGACCCTAAAGATCAAACTTTCTCCTTCCAGTGCACTCTGTATAATAGGCTGCTACAGGCCCCCTTCTGCCGGGCTTCATCTCCTGACTCACCTCAGTTCCATACTGGGGCTCAGTTCCTTGGAAACCATTATTCTTGGTGACCTGAACTACGATTGGCTATCAAGTGCATCAGCTCCCTTGAAATCCTTTTGTGACACTCTAGGGCTGGTGCAACTCATTGGGGAGCCTACTCACCCAAATAAAAAGAACCTTAACAACAGCTCCCTCTTAGATGTAATTTTGGTTAGCAAGCCACACATGTTCTCTCATGTTGGAACATTTTTCTCAGACATTAGCGATCATTGTATAATCACCACCATTAGATCCATGCACAACCAACAGTTTGTGGCGAAGTTCTCTATCAAGCGGTGCAAACGCAACTTTGATTTGTTTGCTTATGTCCACGACTTGAAAGATACACCACGATGGCAGGAATTCTTCCTAGCCAAAACGGTTAACAGGGCATATACTATTTTTTACGATATTTTAAGTGAGGCTTTAAATAAGCATGCACCCTTGGTTAAGGTGCGGGTCAGGAGCAGCACCTGCCATTGGTTCTCACCTGAGCTCAAAGCTTCCCTGTTAGAAAGGGATACTTTATGGAAAAAAGCCCAAAGAAGCAAGAACGACTCAGATTGGTGTCTTTTTAAGAGAGCACGTAACAAGTGCACCAAGTTGGTCAGAGCAGCCAAGGCCGCCTACTATTGTTCGGAGCTAGCCTCTGCCTCAAGAAATCCTACAAAGATCTGGAAAACATTAAAAGACATGTCTGGACATGCACCTGATAATTCCATTCCAGCAAAAATTAAGTCCGGTGGCAGCGTTATCGCTAACCGATCGGAGATATTGGAAGCCCTCAATAACCATTTTGCAATGGCAGGGCTAGCATTTGATACTTCTCCTGCCAATGACCTCCGCACAGCTCAGGGCCCACCATCCCACGAGTCCCCCTCTACCGAGGAGGCCTTCTCCTTCCTGCCTGTCTCTCTGAAAGATGTGGAAAACCTACTGCTGCAATTGGACACCAGGAAGGGAGTAGGCTCCGACTTCATAGAGTAATACTATCTGAAATGTGCCTAACATGTTCTTGGGGTGCCAATCACCCACCTATTCAACATGTTACTCTCCCAGGGTAGCCTCCCCCCCTCAAAGGAAAATAGCCCATGTCATCCCTCTATTAAAAGCAGGTGACCCCTACGATCTAAATAATTACAGACCAATCTCTCCCCTCCCCATCCTGACTAAATTACTTGAAACAAACATTTGTCAATGCCGAATGTTTGCTTGCTGGCATTGGCATTGGTAGTGTAGAAGTTACAGAGCTGCATAATAGGAATGGCAGCAAAGTATTGAACTGAAGCCAACCCCACCACCACCCTGCAGAGAGTGACAGGCATTGGGGTGTGCCTTTGGGTCATCAGGCATAACGACCACGCCATTTCACCACACCCTACCCTGCAGACACTGACAAGTGTTACTGTGCCTTGGGGTCTTTGGCCCTTATGCGCACCTCATTCCATCAGGAAATACGGTGAGATGGGTGCGGTATAGGAGAATGTGGTGAAGTTTGGGCCCGAAGAGTCCGAGGCACACCTTGATGCCTCTCACTGGCTGCAGGGTGTGGATGAGGGTGGAATGGTATGAGCATTACAGGCAAGAATCTCAAGTCACACCCCTGATGCCTGTCATTCTCTACAGGGTGGGACGTTATGGTCAGAAACCCTAACGCCTCAGGCATTCGTTGGTATTTTCACTCCAAATTTTCAACATGGTTTTTTTGTGACCCCCACCTCATGAACAGTGGCAATATCAGTTTGTTAGCGGAAAACTGCTTTTGCACAGTGACTACGGCATTTGGCACCACAGGTGCAAAAACACATTCCGAACAGGATGTGAAAAATGACAGCGGTACTGTTCATGGGTAGGTGTAAAAAATGGCAATGTTGAAAATCTGCTGTGAAAATCTTAAAAAAACTGGTGAAGTCACGAGCATGCGTAGAAACTGTGCAACGCGCACCCGTAATGTAACTAGTTTGGGGATTTTTTTTATAGCAGATTGTTAACACAGGCATTTTGGGACCTCCAATCATGAACAGTGTCAGTGTGATTTTCTTTATCTGTCCGAACAATGATTTCCCACAGCGCCACGCATTTCTGCGCTGAAAGTGTGAAACACATTTCAGCCATGCTGTGAAAATGACAGCTGTACTGTTCCTAAGGAGGTGTGGGAAAATGCCACTGGTGAAAATCTGAACTGAAAATATTACAAATTCATGAACTTACGAGGGTGCGTGGAAACTGCGCAATGCTCACTCGTAACACAGTCATTTTATGGAGGTTTGTCACCAAATTTTCAACATAGCCATTTTAAGACCTCTGCTCATGACCAGTGTCACTGTGATTTTCTTAATCTGTACCAAACATTGCTTTCGCACACCGACTGTACCATTGTGCACTACATGTGCGGAAACACATTTTGGGCGAGATGTGAAAAATAGTAGCTGTACTGCTCATACGGAAGTGCGGTAAAATGGCACTGTTGAAAATCTGGTGTTCAAATATTAAATTCGCAAACTTGCCAGCGTCTTGCGTAGGAACTGTGCCAGCGTGCGCTCCTAAAACAGTCATTTTTGGGAATTTTTTCACCAAATTTTCAACATAGCCATTTTAAGACCTCTGCTCATGAACAGTGTCACTGTGATTTTCTTAATTGTCATACATTGATTTACTTACACCGACTGCCTAATGTGTGCTACATGGGTGGAAACACATTTGGGTAAGATGTGAAAAATGACAGCTGTACTGATCATAAGGAGGTGTGGTAAAATGGCAATGTTGAAAATCTGAGTGAAAATATTGAAAATTGGTGAACTACGAGCATGTGTAGGAACTGCATAGCGCGTAACTCGTAAAATGATTTTTAGAATTTTTCACCAAATTTTCAACATAGCCATTTTAAGACCTCTACTCATGAACAGTGTCACTGTGATTTTCTTAATGTGTCCAGTACATTGATTTCGCATACCGACTGTGCCATTGTGCGCTACATGGGCGGAAACACATTTTGGGTGAGATGTGAAAAATGACAGCTATACTGCTCATAAGGAGGTGTGGTAAAATTGCAATGTTAAAAATCTGGAGTGAAAATATTGAAAATTCACGAACTTATGAGCGTACGTAGGAACTGCACAACGCACACTCGTAAAACAGTCATTTTTAGGAATTTTTTCACCAAATTTTCAACATAGGCTTTTTGAGAGCCCACGTTATGAACACTGGCAGTGTCATTTTGTTAATGTGTCCTGAAAGGTGATTTCATGCAGTGACTGCAAAATCGCCCTTCGGGCCCAATTAACGCCATGACGGTGCAAGAATTCATGAGGAGGGGTCCCAAAAAACCCATGTGGAAAATTTGGGCCCAAAATTCCCAAAAATGTCTGAGATATGCAACAAAGTTGAAAAAACCCTATTTATTCCATTATACAGCTTACCGGCATTTCCTCAGTTCGTGGTCGGCTTTGAAGAGTGCAGACGTGTTCCCGGTCCACCGATGATACATCGTGCTGAGCTCCGGAGGTAAGTATGGGGGGTGGGGAGGCAGGGTGCGCGGTGGGTGAGTGCGGGTTGTGGGGTAGCCAGGGAGACTGCAAGGAAGGTTTTCTTCTTTACAGGTTTTTAGGCGATGCGGGACATTTGCCACGCTGGGTGGGCTCCCAGCATGGCAGCTGGAAAGGCTGTTTGGGGGTCTGGAGCTGACGGGAGATTGGGTACCCTGTCAGCCACAACATGCTTTGCCACGCTGGGGTGGGCTCCCAGCGTGGCACATGGAAAGCTTTTGGGGGCGGCAGCTGGGAGAGCCGATGTGGGGATTGGGCACCCCGTTGGCTGTGACAGTTCTTGCCACGCTGGGGTGGCTCCAGTGTGGCACCTGGACAGCTGTTGTTGGGAGGGAGGCGTGGAACTGACGGGGGATTGAGCACCCCCGTTGGCCACACAGTGTGTGCGTGGGGGGGGAGGGAGCGCATCAGCACGCAATATGCATGCTTGCGTGTGTGTGTGGGGGAGGAGAGCTCTGCTCACTGAAGCGGAGCTCTCCCTTTCAACTGTATGCCACTGCATTTTCCTGCTGTCATAGACAGCTGCAGCAGTGATTGGTGCACTGCGACTGCACCTGCAACACACTGACTGAATTGGAAGAGGCTGACACACCTCTAGAAAACTCGTATGATGGCACTATGTTTCTTGCACATGCGTGCAAGCAAACATAAAAATAGTGTGTGGCCAGCTAGGGGTATACTTAGAATCCAGAAGCCTATTAAACCCGGTTCAGTCTGGATTCAGAGCAAAGCACAGCACAATATCAGCCCTAGCTAAGGTGACCAATGATTGGCTCCTAGACCTTGACAAGAAGAAGCATGTCTGTGCTGTTTTCTTGGATCTTAGTAAGGCATTCGACACAGGTGATCACAGCCTGCTTCTTTCCTCCCTATGCACCTTAGGCCTGGACCATAAATCTGTGTGCTGGTTTGCAGACTACCTCGGAGAACGGAAACAGCAGGTTAAAGCTGAAGGTGATCTTTCTCCATTAAAACCTATGCTGAGGGGCGTGCCCCAGGGCTCTATCCTTGGTCCCCTCCTCTTTGCAGTCTACATTAACAACATCAATGACCCCATCAAAAAAGCCAACATCCACTTATTCGCGGATGACACTGTGCTGTACTTTTTTTTTTTTAATTTTATGTTTATTAATTTTCTGGTTAGACAGACAATTAACATCATTCTAACTCATACATGGTATAGTGAAATAAAAGTTACATTCCTGGTACAGGCAATATTAGTATAGTATAAACCATGTATTCTGATACAGTAGGAGATATGGGGAGTCGTGGACAGAAGTCCGATTTATGACAAAAAGTCAGTAGCGTTGTCGAAAGTTGCCAGCCTCTTCAGCGGCTAAAGGTATTTCCAGAGGTAGAACTTCAGCAAAAGATGATAATACAGTACTAAGACTGTTATTTGAACCTGATATATGTTTTTAGAGATAAACATAGGAGAAGTAATTGCACCCCCAATCGCCCCCTTCTTACACTTGTGGCCAGTGGTCAAAAATATCTCCTTAAACCCTTTTCCCAAACTGCTATTAAGGACCTCTTACAACAATTGTGAGGATCTTAATAAGCTCTAAGAGTTTTAATAAACATTTACCACAGCAATCACATAGAGCCCTCTTAAAACTACACAGCATAAGATCATGACTTTCTTATTACTTGCAGGGGTTCCTCAAACGTCCACATGGCATTGATGCCACCAGTATGTCCAGAAAAATTTACTCTATTGGGATCAGAATCATGCCCTTGTATTCCATATTCAGTAATTATGTGTTGAGAATAATAATTCCCCCACAGTCCTCCCAGAAATAAAAAAAACAGAAAAGAGGGACTTTGCTTAAAAGAAACATTGCTGCTTTAAAACTCTCAGAACCTTTTACAAGTGTCCCCGGCTCATTGCTCATGTTTCCTCTGAATCAGAGCTCCGTGTTTCCGAAGGGTAACACCGTCTGGTAAACTTCTGCTCCACCTTTTCTATCCAGCACCCCGATACTGTACTGTACTTGAGTCGTCCCACGCCGGAAGCACGCTGTGATGACCTCCAAGCTGAATTTAACCTTCTACAATACCAGCTCATAAACAAAAAGTTTTTGCTCAATGCGAAAAAGACAAAAGCCATGCTCTTCTCCCCCTCCTTGCATGCGTCAGTTCCTGCTGGGGGGGAGCTATCCCACAAATTACCACTGTTCTTGGAGAAGCACTAGAGTATGTAGCTCAATTCAAATATCTAGGAGTTTGGCATGATTATACACTTTCCTTCGCCGACCATCTTAAAGAACTACAGAAGAAACTAAGGCAAAGATTAGGACTATTCTACAGAATTAACCACCTGCTCACAAAGGAGGCCAAGATTCAACTGGTTCAAGCTACCTTCCTGTCTTTAATGGATTACGCAGACCTGCCCTACAGCCACTGCACTGCCTCTGCATTGGCTAAGTTGGACACCCTCTACCATAGAGCTATCAGGTTCATTACTGGCCTTCCACTTTCCACACATCACTGCTCCCTGTACTCATCGTTAGGCTGGACTTCCCTTCACTATGGAAGGAATAGAAACGCCTCCCTATGGGCCTTCAGAGTGATGACCAACAAGCTCCCCTCATATGTCTCAGATTGTATCCCCCGGAGTGTGTTAGGCGCCTACACTCTAAGGAGCTATTCCCTAATTGCCCTCCAAGTTAAAGGGTCAAAAATCATTTCGGAAAAGCTGCTCTAAGCTTCTCTTTACCCACATTGTGGAATGGTTTACAAAGAAACTTGAAGCTGAGCTGCTCTGTTAGCCTGAATATCTTCAAGGCACTCTACAATCGCTACATAAAAGCACCTTGCAAATGTTTTCCTCACTGCTAGCCCACTAATTCCTTAACTCCCCCTTTCCATCCTGACGCTCGCCATGTTTCTACCCCTGGCTCTCACTCTTTCCCTATTAACTCTTCCTGCTGCACCCACCCTTCCCTCTCCACTCCAGCCTGGCTAAAGTCCCACCCTATCCATAGTAGTGTTCTAATTATCTACCCCTCCTCCGTCATTATCATAATAAACAAGTACACGACAGCCATCGTCACTTCCTGTGGTTTTAGCTCAATTTTTCCCCCAGTCCTCAGTAATGCATCCCTCATCTTCTTTGCCTCTCTAACCTGCCACCCCATACATGGCCTCTTTCCCCTATATGTGTAGTTGCCGCCTGCCTCACTCAAAAGATCTCTGCTTATAACCCCTGTATGCCTATGGTTGATTGTACATCTGCTGACTTCTTCAATTGTAAAATAATGCTGTTTTTTTTTAATTTCAACCTTGTATTGTACTGTATATACTTTTTCTTCCTTGTATATTATTGCTTTTTGTATACCTGTTTCTGTACTGTACTTTGATGTATTCATGACCAGGTCCACTATGCAAATGAGCCTTGCTCAATGGTGCCCACCTGGATAAAAAAAAAGATTTTGATTAGTTGATTGATTGAGCAGGTCCATTGCAGTGACCACAAACCTTTAGAAAATCGGGCCCCAAGTGCTCATATTGATGGTACAAGGAATTACATCAATGTCTATGAAGCCCATTTTCTGTTTGGTTTGCTTATGTGCCTCTGTGTTTCTTATATTTGTAAGTGCATTCTCTAGTTCTCTGATTGAGAGATCTGCAAATCTAACACACAAATAACTTGAGAAAAGACTCTTATAACCATAAGACACACAGGAACTATTCACCAATCAGCACGGTGCATTATTTATGCACTCTAGCACACACTCTATGCAAGAATCCATGCGATGTTCATTTTATTCAGTGCAAGTGTCCACAATGTTATATGTTCATTTGTTTTTTCTCACCTGGTACCCTGGTTTCTACTCCCTATGTATTTTGTATTTTGCACTTTAGATGTTTGTAATGTTCTTGGTGTCTGTTCTCCCATTCCTCACTCCACCAGGTCGCACCTGGAAACGAGCCTTAGCTTACTGTGCCTTCCCCAGTTACCACATTTTTAAATCAATATACATGTCCACCCTCTTATGGCTAAAGGAGTACCTGGAATGTCTAGAAATAAACAATCCTGATTGGCTAAGAATAGTTTCATAGTTTACAATCGAGTACAAAGCATTACGATATAAGTTTCTTGTGAAGTGCTTTATACGTATCAAATGGATTAAGAACTGCTGTCAGGTCAAGCCTAAACTTTTCTGCAGTACACTAACCTCTGTAGCTGGTAAATCATATGATGACAGTGTTTATCTGCCCTTTCTCATTTGGTCACTTTTCCTTTTGTTCTTTCTGGTGGTGTGAGTTTCTCCTGCAGCGCCCCCTCCCATGTTGGTTTACTGGTTCTTTGAAATTGATAGTACACCCGCATTTCCATTGTATCTGGTATGAGGATGCGGTTTGATCTCGCTACTCTAAACAATCTTCTGACTCTATTTCAGATTTTAATATGAACACAAAATGTTCTGGTGTTGTAGGACTCTTAAGCAAAGATTTAGGCGTATCTTTCTGGCCCTTCCTTTGATTATGATTAGATGTTTTTTTTTACTCATTGCCAATTAAAAACATGATCCTGCTCATAGTTATTTTTGTTGCTGTTAAGCTTGTGGACCTTTATTTCTTTTTTTATTTTATCCTACCATTGAATACTCTTTTTTTTAGATCAGCTTCAGACTGTTGGTATGCTGAATTTGACTTAAAATCCAAAATAATAGCCTCCTATTCCTTTAATTCTTCTTGTATTTCAACCCGCACCTGTATAGCATCCTCTACAATGCTTTCAATCAGTTGTATAGAAGCTGCCTGTAAAATTCTGATAAATCATATGATGATAGGTTGATAATATTTATCTGCCCCTGCTCGTTTGGTCACTCTTCCCTTTATTGTCCCTGGTGGTGCAATTTTCTCCTGCAGAATTTTAAATGCACTTTTAAATATGTTCTTTTCCAACAGACACATCTTGCCTTCAGTGCTATAAGCTCTAAATTAAAAAAAACACTCATTTTATATCATTACTGCTAGAAACTGGGGTTCCCTGTGACGTTAGACCAGCAATATTGCTTAGGTTGATATTTTCCATGTGTCTGAAAAGTATTTCTGACCACGAACCCAGAAAGTCCCGTACTTCGGTAATCTCAAGAATATTCATTATGATCAAGGTCTTGCAGATTTTTAAGAGGTTTTAAAATATGGAGAGGAACCAATAGAATCTGTGGGCCTGGGGGAACCATGGGGCAAATGGCCACATAGGGTACTTATATCAAACTTCAAAAGGACCCTTTGAAGTTTGATGTGAGTACCCTGTGTGCTAATTGGATTTTAATGTTTACTGAGAGTAATAAAATCCAGAAGTTTTGTTAACTGACTGGTGGACAGTGTCATGTTTTCCTGCTGCTTGCTACTTTGTTTTTAATTTGGCGTGTCTTGTCCCTGGAGCTGCCCTTTTTTTGCTGCTCATGGAACCATGGGGTCCCAGACAAAACCTGCACAGAATGGTGATCCAACTGTCTGACTGGCTGTACCCTAACATCTGAAATGTCACTTCGTTTCATCTGGCATTCCAGGCCTGGACACCCATGTGAACCTGCCGCCATCCTCCGAGGGGGGCATGAGCTGGTTGTCTAAGTGATTCCCCCTCCCAACAGTCACCAACTAGCCTAATTTCAGCATCAGGAGCTGCTGCATCTAGTGCCCTATCAGCACTGTGTGCACTACTTGCCAGGGTGGGACTTGGACTTAAGTAACAGCTACCTTACTCACTGCTGCAGCCTTTTTCTACATTTGGTGTTCCAGTCCTGGACCACCCACATGGACTTGCCACCATCTTCGAGGGGGTTCGTAAGCCTGCAGTCTAAGTGGTTCCCCCTCTGAACAGTTGCTATTTTGTTTAATTTCGGCAGCAGGGGCTGCTGCATCTAGTGCCCTATCACCGCTGTGTGCACTGCTTGCCAGGGTGGGACTTGGACTTTCTTTTTTAACTTAGAGCCTGCCACTGAAGCAGTTCTATGTGAGTGGCATGGCAGGAGTGGGAGTCCTCAAGAGTTGTCACCAGAGGAAGATGCCAGGATACCAGGGGACACCGCCCAACATCCACCCTGCAGACTGTAAATATATTTTGTGACTTGCGATGTGCTGTTTCTGCTTCTAGGTAGGATTTTGCAGATATCTGTTGTGTACTGCCACTAACTGGGGCCTCTCTGTTAGCCTAGCTGTAGGAGCTACTATTCATTTTACTGTTGCTTCAGCTTAATTTCCTGTTTACAGTGGCTCTACGATGCCGGTTCGACAACCCTTTTGTCGACTGGCATCTCGCCGACAGGAATCATGTGGACCACAAGTTGTGGTCATCATGATTCCTGTTTATCTCTAGTCCTTTTTTTTTTTTTTTTTTTATCAGGGGGACCGCCCAACCCCATGTGGGGGCTTCTCCCGCCCCACCCCCCTGACTTTAGGATTCTTAACTCCAGTTGGAGTTACTTCTGGGTGGGGGTGCAGGACCGGGAGTCAGTGTGCCCCTCTCTTGGGTACACCAATACAGCGACCTGTCAGCAAGTGTTGATTTTGCTGACAGGATTATAGTTTGCTGTGTTGGTGTTGTTCTAAGGGGTGCATACCCTGTAGGGGAACCTACAAAGTTTAGGTTTTAGGGTTTAGCTGTCCATCTATACATATCGCCCTGTCATACCTATTTAGTTTAACCATATCCCCCCGCATTTGTGCAGTTAAGTTTCCACCCTACCTGGGACCAGCCTGCATCCTTCCTAATTTGTTCACTAAGGCTTTGACACTTTCTGGGTGAAGATCACACCCCACTCCCTAAATTATTCAACTTGGTTAAGCCTGCATGCCCCTTAATTTGTTAATCTAGGCTTCCAGCCTATCTAGGTGTATTCTGCATTCCCCTTGACTGGTATTCCAGGCACCCTCCCTATTTGAGTACAGCCACAAGCCCTCCTGTCTAGGTCTGGCCCCTGCTCCACTTAGATACCCATTGATCCAACCAGCCCTCCTCTTTGCCCCCTTATGTGTCCACATTGCTGGATTCATCGATAATGTTGTTCCACATCCTAGCCATCCTCCCCCCACCTCCCTCTCCTCCCTTCCTCCATTCTCTGCCCTTCCCTTCCTCTCTCCTACTCCCTCCACCCCTCTCCCTCCCCTGCCTATGCCTCCTCTTCCCTTCCCTCCCTTTCTCCACTCCCTGTGGTGTTCTGGGTGCTGTCTCTTACTCGCTCCTTGACTTCACTTGGAAGCCCTATGGTGGCTCCTACCACCTCCCTCCTGCTTCCCTCTTTGCCACTCCACTTCCCTCCCTCTAAGCAGCTCTGTGGCTCCATTAAACTCCTCCTATTTCTGCTACTCCAGTGGCAGGGAACATCATGATTAAACCAACCAACACTCCAGAAGCAAGTGTGCTCAACGGCGGTGGGGGTCTGGTCCTTGGCATCAGGGTTGCTAGCCCCAGCTAAAACAATACAAGTCCAAGGAGAGTCAGGTACTTGAGGATGCAAATCCAGGCTGGTCACAAAATCACAGAGACCAGGTAGAGTTCCAAAAATAGAACATTTTATTGCAGCCAAGAGTTACAGAGTTATAGTATGAACAAGGAGTGAGACAGGTTTCAGCCCCACAAACACGTCAGCGCTTCGACCTAAGTCTTCATCAGGGGGTCGTCATGTTTAATTCTGATCCTGCCCCCACCTTGCCAATTCAGCTTCCCAAAGGACTTGGGGGTTGCCCACATCAACATCCTTAGTCTCATCCCGAAGCTGGATCTGTTGCAGCCCCTCATGGTCAACCTCCAGCCAGATGTTCTCATTATCTCAGAGTCTTAGCTCTCTTAAAAGGTCCAAGACTCTGCAGTGTCTGTATCTAGTTACTCCATAGCAAGACAGGATAGCCCGAAGGGAAGTAGAGGTGTTGTAGTCTACCTGTCCTCTGGCATCCAATTGATGCCTGTGTTATCAGTCTCTTTTCCCTCTGACTATGAGCTGCTTCTCCTCAAACTCTCCCCCCCTACACAGTCCCACTTTTTATTGCAGGAGTGTACTGCTACCCTGGCCTATTCCCTGCTCTGCTCACTGAACTCTTCTCCTCCATGTTCTTCCACTCCTTTTCTGGTGAGTTGCTGATACTTGGGGAGTTTAATATTAATTGGCTCTTCCCCTCAGTTCACAGACTTATCCAGAACGTTAAATCCTTCCAGCTATTCCACCTAGTTTCAGAGACCATCCATCTTAAGCATAAATCCTTGGAACACACTCTACTGAAATGATTATTCTACTCTCACAGTCACAGTATTATGGATGCAGGTATCCTTTCAGATGCACTCATTGTAGCCATCATATGGTCTACTGGGCTCCAGGTCGTTTCAGTGACTGCATTATAGCGAGTGCAATTACAGAGACTTTTTCATAGCGACACACAATACAGCAACTGGCAAATACAGCGAGTGCACATCTCAGCTACTATCTCCAGATCTACAATGGAACATCACTCCACTTAGACCTTAAGGAGTTCCAGCTTGTATAGCCCCCTGCACCCCCGGGGGACTGTGGCCCCCCAAACCCCCATTTCTAAATTAACATCCTCCAAGGTGCACCTGGACCTCAGAGGTAGGCTATGGACCCATTATTGCTGAATATGTCTGTTGCTGTAATGCCGTGATTGCTATAATTGCAGTCACTATTAGTGAGTCGCTGTTATTGAGTCGCTATTCTGTATTAGCTGTAATTACTTGTTACTGTCTGCTGTGTACGTAAAATCCATTGCCCAAAAGTCCCCCCCTAAAATTGTCCTCTTTGGGTCCTTCAGATCACTATAGATTTATCCTCCCTCCATGCAAACCTGTCAGCCACTGACTGGTCCCACATTTCTACAGCCACTTATAATAACTTGGCCCGAGACTCCATCACAACTGTTTGGCTGTCTGAGACTGTCACACCAACCCCAAGGAAAACCAGTGTCCAAGATTCTCACCTCCCCTGGATCTCTGCTAAGCTGCTGGCCTGCCTCCAAGCTTATTATCTGGCCAGGCAGTCCTATAAGATCACTGGTTCCCTTGCAGCCCTGTTAAATTATCAGACCCTTTGCAAGGCTTGCACAAAAGGCTTGTGAAATCTGAATACTTTGTATCCACACTCCAGAACAATCTTAATCACCCCTCTTAAGTTCTGGAAAGTTATCCTTTCCCTTTTCTCCCCTACAACCCAATCCTCCTTTGCGTTCTCAAGGTTGGCAACTTCCACATCACCGACCCTGCTGCCACTGCTGCTTCCTTCAACTCCTTTTACAACAACTGGTCTCTATCGCTCCTCCCTCCTCCCCCTCCTCCTCCTCCTGGTACCACTTCTTCTTCTCGCCTACCACTGTTATGGCCTTTCTTAAGGCCCTTGTAGCCCTCAACCCACACAAGGGTACAAGCCCAGATGGCCTTGAGTCCAAGCTTCTGTATCTCTCAACACTACCCATAGCCCTTCCTATTTTGCCTCTTTCTTAACCTCTCCTACTCTGTCCCTCATGCTTGGAAGCAGGAGGCATAGGAGGCAGCATAGCGCAGTAGTTTAAGGCTCTTAGCTGCAAACCTGGAGACCTGGGTTTGAATCCCACAGCCCCACTAGCATACTGTGACCCTGGGCAAGTCATTTAACTTCCTTGTGCTTCCAGGTTGCACCTGTAAACAAGCTTTCAGCTTAGTGTGTCTCTCCTGGTTAAAAAAAAAAAAAGGATACTTTTATCCCTCTCCCTAAAGGTGGTGATCCTTCCACTCCTGGAAATTTTCATCCCACTTCCTTCCTCAGCAAACTGGCAAAGTTCCAGGAACATCTTGTCCTCTCACAACTCACTGCTCCTGGACACGCTTAAGGCAGCAGGGCTCTCTGCCTCTTCAATCAGTTGGCTGTGCTCCTACCTTGAGGGCAGGTCACAAGTTGTCCATATTGGAGACATCCCACCTCACTCCCTATCTGCTCAGGCACCCCCCAAGTATCTGTCCTGAGCTCCATACTCGTCTCCATATTCCTAAGTGACCTCCCTTCTGCCTGTTCCTCTGCATCCATCCACTTAAGCACAGACAACACTGTGCTGCTTGCTTCTGGCTCCTCTGCTGCTGACCTTACTCTCCATCTCCAACAGGATTTTGACAGTGTTCAGCCCTTACTCCATTCAACCCTTCTGTCCTTCAATGCCAGGGAAACTGTCTCCATGACTTTAGACTCCCAGCAGAGGCATGCCAGACTCTCTCCCCTCCTCTCCATTCACATCCTAAATGGTACTGTGCTTGCTGATGTCCCCTCCTTCAAGTACCATGGAGTCTGGCTGGATTGGCATCTCCACTTTTCAGTGCACATTGATGAAATCCACCACAAGCTTTGCCCCACACTGGGTGCGTTGTACTGAAATAAAGCCAGTATCCCTCTCTGCCCGCAGGGAACTAGTCACAAAGATGATCTTTCCCATCTTTGACTACTGCAACATTGTCTACAGTGCTGCTCCCAAGTCCACCCTTGCCAGAGTGGACCCCCTTTCCCTTTTTTTTTTTTGTTTGATAAACAGATTTCATTGAATTTTATACACAAACAAATTTCATTGTTGTTGAAATAGTACAGCGATTACAACAGTATCAGCTGAGGGATACAGATAAAAGTTGGTATTAAAGCAGCAATGCAACGAAAAGAATTATTCCAAAAGCTAATTTCTTATTATGGTTATGAAGAATATTGGCAGAACTGTTGATATGGTTTTTCTGGATGCTTTCTCTGTCGTGTACTGTACATTTGCATTTTTGTCTGGATTCCTACCCTCCTCAGGTCCTCAATATTATTTCTATGCAAATATGATCTTTTTTCTTGACAAATAATTTTTTTAAAACTGTCATAAAATTCTTAAATGATGATGGAAACTGAACATTTTACCACAAAAATAAACTGGAAGATACCTGGCATTGATTAGGAAGGAAAAAAGGTGGGGTCAAATTTTAGCCCTTTTTCATTGCATTGCTGCTTTAAAACATACAACATTATAGATGTATTACTTCATCATGAACTAGCCTTGCCACTAAATACAGTATTTGCAATCCTGATCCTGCCCCCACCTTGCAAACAGACTGTTTCTGGAGGATACCTAATACAACTATATGGTCTCAACTAGCCAGCTTGTGCCTTCCCCATTTATGGAGCAATGTGAGGATCAAACTCCATTATAGAATTCACCCACCTTGCCCAACGATTGGTACTTGTATCTATGTTGTCTGATAGAAAAGGTTAATAATTCCAAATCATGGATACCCTTTACCACTTGGTGTCAATCTGTTAAGGTGGGCAAGCCTTGTCAGTCATCACTTTGTAATGCATTTTTAGCTGCCACCAAGAGCACTCCCATAAGGTATTTTTTTGCCCTATCTTTTTCCTTGACTGGTCCATAGGAGAACAAGAACAGCATGTCAGTAAGTTGCAAGTCTGGTGTAAAGATCAAGTGTAGTGCTCTTTCTAAGTCGTGTCGGTAGGGGAGTAATATGGAGAACTCACACATTATGTGGTTAGGTGTTGCTCACGGATCTCCACACTCCTGCCAACAGCCTTGTGTAAGGGATATACCATACTGAACTTACTGGACAGGTGTCAGGAAAAATCTAATGAGACATTTCCAATTGTACTCCCTCCATGTCATTTAGATGATGGCCTTATGGGTAAAGTAGCATATCCTCTTCCATTGCTCTAGGGAAATGGAGTTTGCCAGCTCCTTATTCCAGCTGTCCAATGCCCACACTAGTACTGAGGAGCCCTCCAATTGGAGGAATTGGTATAGATTAGTTATAAGGTGCCACCCCATGTTGCCTCCCAAAGACTTTGTAAGGAGCAAAAGGATCGAGAGGTCTGGGGATGGCAGGGAAACTCACCATCAAAGTCAATCCAGATAAGCTGTCAGTTGAAAATATCTGAATAGATCAGATTTTTTGAGTCCCATGGAGGTCCAAAGACTATGAAAAGGTACTACCCCAGACTTTTGGCAACATAATAAGGGATACTGAAGGCTCATCTTGTGCCACCTTTTATAGCCACTTTCTTGTTGAGCCAGAATAAAATCTAGATGCAGATGTAGGGGCAGTAACCAAATTAACTTCACCTCCAGTCGATAGTAGCAGAGTATATTGTGCCAGGAATGAAGAACAACTTGTTCAGTAGGAGAGGTAACACTGGTTTGGATGCATAGCATCCCCTGGAGAAAGAGACCCTCCTTGGGAAAAGCCATAGTGAAGACAGCTCTTTCCAAAGCATCCCACTGTTGGTGGGAGAATTCTGGAGGCAGTAGAACACTACCTGGAGTTATTCTGCTTGTACCAGGACAAGGTATGATTCCATTTTGCCCAGGTGGTTTTCTCCAGAAACAGAGAGAGCGAGGGAATTAAATAGACATAAGTATTTTGGTAGGATTATTATTTTAAGTGATGTAATCTGACACTCAAATGAGAGTGGGAGGATATTCCATTTATCTAAGTCTTGTTGAATTTGTCTCTGAAATGGGGTAAGGTTCACCTCATATAGATGTATGGGTGACTGCATAAGAGATTTCCTCCTAAGCACCTCATAGAAATAAGACACCATCAAAAAGGAAACATTTGTCTCAGTTGTGTGGTGGGAGTGTAGTTAACAGTTAGAACTTCTGTTTTATACTCATTCAACTTATATCCAGAAGCTTCTCAAACTTCAGAAGGAGAGACCAAACTGCTGGGAGTCCTCTAGTGGGATCAGACAGATACAAGAGAATGTCATCAGCATACAAGGCAATATGATGTTCACTGCCATTGCACACCCTGTAACCAGTAATGTCAGGGTGTAGTCTGATAGCCTGAGCAAGGGGTTCTATATATGCTGCAAAGGGTAATGGACAGTTAGGACAGCCCTGTTGGGTGCCCACCCCAAAGGGGAGAAGGATGACAATAACCAATCTGCACTGGAGGGCTGGCATATATGGAAAAGATGAGGTTCACAAATGCATGAGAAAGTTGAATTGAAGAAGTGTTGCATGGAGAAAGGCACAAGATACATGGTCAAATGCTTTCTCTGCATCAAGACATAAGGTAAGGAGAAGTGAACCTGGATGGCAAGCATGATGAATTAGGGATGGAAGCACCACTGGGATCATCATGGCATGAACCTTGGCATGCCCTGTTGTACTGCACCCTGGTGGATCTCTATTTAGGCAGGGAAGTACCAATTTTAGAATTCTGCATCCAAAGATTTTGATAAAGGATTAAGTTTTAACTTTGTATAGCAGAAAAAATAACTGTCAGTTGCAATATTTCTGGGTCAGAGTTGTGGCACAGCGATGTTATTACAATGGCTCTTCAACTGTTGGAACTGTGCCAACCAGTAGCATCACATATATGCTAGGGGACTGTAAAGCAGACAGTGTGATTAACATGTGAACAGGAAGTATCAAGGAGTATTTGATCTCTGAGCATCTGGCATCAGTACTTGGACCTTGGCAATACTTTGGGGACAGTGTGCAGATGGTAGGCCCAAGAGAATTGGAACATACTGGTCCTGGGGTCCTGGAACTGGACTCCATGAGACAAAGCATGCCTCGGTCCCATCATTCTTCAATCTGAATGATTTACTATTCCCTGGGTACATTTTCAATCCTGCTGGTACTTTGCAAGTTGATTGTGTATGTGGAGGGAGGCAATCAATTCTGACTATTTTACCCATGCATGGAAGATGAATGATGGAGCCAGGAGAACAACAACTATCTACCAATCAAAAGTTCCTATTGACACGGCTATTTTCTAGCCATTTGGTCACCATGTCAGTGTCATTACCAGTTCTGTAGCTGTGCCAGTTGCCCTGCTGGTGCTAGTGTGTTTGGGATGTCATCACCCTCAGGTTAGTGGTAGGCTAGCTGTGTCCTGTTGTCTACAGTGTTGTAAGACCTATATTTGCCTATTGTGTGTAATGTTTCAGAGAAGGGACCTGAGGAGGTTTATGATGAATTCCATTAAAGGATGGGCCAGATTCCCACTTGCTCACCATGTATGTATGTATGTATTTATTTATTTATTTATTTATTTATTTATTAGGTCTAGGATTACAATATCTTCACACCAGGGCTCTTTAACAAAGGTTCAATGTCATGTTATGATTCAAAACATAAGACATGTAAGTCAGATTACAAATTCAATACTTAGGACAAGGTTACAAACGTGTAAGCTAAACAGAGTTACAAAGCATCTGAGAAACAAAACAAGTTTTGGAGGCTAGGTTACAAGGAGATAGCAGAAGAGGTGCAGAGAGGATAGAGGACAAGAGAGAGAGGAAGAGGAGAGGAGGAGGGAGAGCTATAGAGGAGAAGCACAGCCAAAGGCATTGTATTGCTGGATGTAACAGTGGCACAGTTTGTATCATTGCTGTGTCCAAATCCACTGCCCACCTTTACAGTCCCTGGATCAGTGGTGGAGGTGGTGACTGATGAGGATGAGGAAGAGGAGAAGCTCTGCCCCTCAGGAGAAGAAAGTGTGTCTGTGGGTGTCTGTTTTGCTGTGCTCACTTTACTGCCTCATTGTAGTCAATGGCAATGTGTTTTTCATCCCAGGAGGGGGTGCCCACCTGTTTAGCATCCCAGAAAGAAAGCACCCAGTTGTTTAAAATCCCAGAAGAGAAGCATCCAGTTTTTCTGGCATCCCAGAAGAGAAGCACCCCTTTTTCTCAGCATCACAGAAAGGGAGCACTACATTTTTCAGCATCCTGCAAAGGAGTAGCAAGTCATTGTTGTGTATCAATGGCCGGGTGTGAGAAGGATTGAGGACTTGTCATCCAGAAATGGTATTGTAATATGCTAACCATTTGTTTTCCCTTTTCAAATTAAACGTTTGGCAAGAACCAGATTGTTCCTTTGCAGATTCACTACTGATCAGCCAAATGGAGTGTGGCCCAAGAACCTTGGACTAGCATCCTGATCAAAAGGCACTTTGCACTGTGTGCCTTTGGACTTGTCACCCATAGTAGGTAGCACCTGGACTCTTGGAATCAAGTGGGGTCCTCATCTAATATGAAGAGACTGAGTACTTTTGTGAACTTTGAGCTTCCTGAGGGAAGAGAAGGACTTCAATGTAACCAATGCATAATACCTCAGACCACTGTATACTGTTTTTGCTGGTTTAACATGCATGCATGTTAATGTTAATTATATAATATTATGGTTGTGCCTCAATAAAGGTGCCAGCCTTGATGTGAATGTCAAGAATTTAGGCATCAGAGAGTGTAACCCCCATGAAAGCAATTGGGGGCTTACTCCTTCAGCTAGGACTATGCCAATCTGGTCCTATCCCATTGTAGTAAGGGGTTAAGTATTTCAGCTTGTGAGAAAAGTAATTAAGTTGTTTGCAGCTTCAGGGTACAACCTGTGATCATGTTCCTGCACAAGCCCTGGGCTGGCTGTTTTTCCACACTCCATAGGGTATAACTACAGGGCCCCTGCTCAGAATGAAGGCTGGGAGGCGAGGACAAGCAGCACAGGCAAACTAAGTGCACTGTCCTGAAGTGGGTGCATGTCAAATGGGAGGAGAGGACTCCTTATAAAAGAGGCAGGATTTGACCTATTGAATCCCCAGTTGTGACTCACCAGAGGAGACTCACCAGGCTTGAGGTCGTGGTGGAGTCCCAAATCTGGGATGGCACTTGTCCTTCCTTGGTTGAGTTTCAGAGGCTGGATTCTAGCTGGGATTCAGTATTAGGAAAGCATGTTCCTGGTGGCAGTTCCCCCTCGAGAGGTGCAGCATGATGCCATGTGGTTTGATAACCACAATAAAGGGTCACACAGAAGAAGGGCTCCCAGAGTAGTGAGCTCTTAGTGCATTTTCAGACCAGAGGGATGTGGGAAATGCAGACACTGAGGCCTGGGTAAGGGTATGGTGTAAGTTGTATTATGTCTTCCTTATATGTTTGTGCCCCAAATGGATACCTCCTAGAGTATGATGTAGGAGTGTGAATCCCTTAGAATTGTTGTAGGAGATGTGAGCATCACAGATGTAAATACTGATGCATATATGGCAGTATCCATCTTTGGGTTCATAGGTACTGTATATCTTATGGGAAACCTACCTATCCTTGCAGCTACAAAGGGGATTTGAATATCTGATTATGTGTTTGATTTATTCGATTTGATTCTACTACCTTCAGGCATTTAGTGCTTGAGGAATCTGGGGCCCTAACTAGAAGATAGTTTAACCTGTTATGCCATCCGTGAGATCTTTCCATAACTAAAACTCTGCACATGTCTAGGTAAATAAATTGTATTTTTCCCCACAATTGTGCAGTTTTGATAGAACCGTGTAAATCATGACAATTAGAGCTGCCTGTGATTTTGTGTGGGACTGCTATGTCTGTCCTCTCTTTTTAGGCAGACAATACTACAGTAATGAGTAACTATAATAGCAAAAAGACCTCTGGTGGTGCCTCTCAAAATTGCAACGTAGGAAGTTCATAGGCTTCATTAAACCTTCCAGCTGGAGGAAAGTTCCCTTTTTCGGAATAGTTAAGGGTTTTGCTAAACAGTTACTGTTGCTGCCTTTGGGACATGGGGTCCCAGGTTTTATTCCCAGCAAGTGCTGCTCTAAAATCCTTAGTATGATCCTTAGTAGATGGCAGTTAACAATACATTCCTATACTGTTTTCAAGGATCCAGCTTCTGAGAAAGGAATGCAAATGTTGCACGCATGCCTTACTCAACAAACTCTGGTCAGAGACAAAATGTCTGCTAATGCATTATCCATTAGGGATGTATAGTAGAATTTTTCTGTGACTTAGTTGTGCTTTACTTGTACTACTATGATGTAAAAATCCCACATTTACATCACAATAATAGAACAAAAATAAAAGAAAACCTTAATGGGAAATGTCTACATGTAAATGTTCCACGCCATAGTGTGGGGTAGACCCAGCCTAGGCTTTCTGACAAAAACTTTGTTTATCTGGTTAATCTGGCCATCCCAGCTGATGGCATTTCATGACAAGCTCTCCTTGTGATGCATCTCAGAACCTCCCATGACTCATGTCAGAGCCGGAGATCAGCCGTGGGAGATTGTATAGTTTTTAACAATGTATGAAGCTATTATTAGCTCTGGTTTGGTCATTCGCATTTCCCCCTGTCTAACAGAAACCAAGTATAGACTGCTCAGCTACTGGACAGTCTATACTTGATTTCAGTGTGACAAGGGGAATGTGAATGACCAAACCAGAGCAAATAATAGCTCCATATATTGTTAAAAACTATACACTCTCCCACGACTGATCCCCTGCTATGACGTCAGCCACAGGAGGTTGTGGGATGTGCCCCCAGTGGCACTTATCATGAAATGCCACTGGGAGGAATGGCAAGATTAACCAGAAAATCTTAATAAAACTACAACATGCCAGAAGGTAACATTTTTATTTTTGACAGAAAGGGCTGTGAGGCATTTGCAAGTGGACATTTTCCTTTAAATATCAAGCTAATGCAACAGAAGCTGTTACGGGTTCTGGACATACAGACAGACAGACACACACACACACACACACACACACACACACAGACATAAACAAATGCACACCCCTGAAAATGTATACAACAAAAACAGGTGCACGTACATGCAGACCTCTTCACTCGCGCACGCACGCACACACGCACACATAGTCGCTACAACAGTGGTGCACACAAAAAGGCTGTGAGTATGATTAGTAGACTAGACAGGCTGAGACACAATATTTCATTTGCAGTGGGCCCTGCACTTACCCATTTTTACAATGTATTTTCCCCAAGATACAGCAGCTGAAACATACCTGTCAACCTCTCGGCATTAATAATCATAGCACTGACCTTCAAAAATCATAGCAGAGGGCCAGAATGTGTAGCACTTTCTTATTTTAAACAATAATATGTCTACAAATAGTGGACCCCATATAGTTGGTGATAAGGAATGTTTATATCAACTTAGTTCAATGATTTAATAGTTTGTGTGTCCAGAAATAGTGCTAATATTATTAAGAACATCAGTAAACGTATGCGGAACCAGGATAGATTTGAGTGTGAAAATCATAGCTCTATGTGAAATTCATAGCAGTTGAGAGGTATGTGCTGAAATGCAATATTTCATTTTCAGTGGGGTCCAGCCTTTACCCATTTTATAATATGTTTACCCAGGGTAGGCCGGCTAAGATGCAGTACCTCATTTTCAAAGGGTCCTTGTTTTACCAAGTTTTACAGTGCATATTCCTGATACAGACCAGATGAGATGCAATATCTAATTTTTCAGTTGGGTTCTGCTTTTGACTGAAACAGGTAGTCATTTGCACAATTTTTCATTTCTTTAGCAGAATGGGGATGTATGATGTCAGCATGTGAATGCCGAGCTGGAGAAGTGCTAATATGACCCCTGGGTCACCGTGTCCAGTTTCACACCCCTGACTGGTGACTGTACACAGACCACCTGTTTGAGGGGGTTGGGTTTGTTCTTCCTCTTGTGAAAGGGGGGTTCATACCAGAACAAATAAGAAATAGCATGGTGCTTCCACCCAGAGAAAATAATTGGGCCATATGTGTGCAGTACCACTGGTATGCAATGCCTATCCACTTCCTTACACTGGGCTGGACTACCCCCCTGGGGCCCGACAAGACAATTGTTACCTTCACCAATAAACACTTCAATCAGGCTATATAAATGGGCACACCGACAGAAGTGAAATTCAGCACATGAACAGTGCTTTTATTTAAGAACACAGGCCTGGAATCTGGAGGAAAAGAGGTTAGGCAATTGCAAGTCACCTTGAGTACTCCCACCCCATTGCAATGCCACCAGGGAGCCAGGATCCCTACCACCCTCTCAGATCCCACACAGACTATAAAGCACCAGCCCAATCAAGGGTTACAAAAGAATGAATTATACTACATGGTGCAATCAGCTCTTCAGCTGGTTCCAGTACAAAAACTAATATTTCAAGTATGACACAAGAACCAATGAATCTGAGTAACCTAGGAATTACACTATAGCCCCCGTGCTGGCCTGGAAGCTACATTGCCTGAGCTCTTCTGGTGGTACACTTAATGAAATTTAGCAAATTTGCAATTTAACACCCCAACAGATCACAATGTGCTAGCACAACTTAAAGAACTTGAAATTCAAATGGGAAACGCTTGAAAATCCCTGCTTCCCTCCTTCCAAAACTCCAGGAAACCTAAGTCATCTCAAGACTGACTGAGTTCCTCACCTCCACAAACTTCCTCCAATCACCAGTCAGGTTTCAGGAAAAATCGCTCCACAACTTCCTCCCTCCTCCGCATCACAAACTCTATCCATACAATATGGCAATGGAGAAAGACCACCTCACATCTGCAATATGCATTAACCTCACCAAGGCTTTTGACTCCATCTCCCATCCACTCCTCATTCAGAAGCTACACTCAGTCAGCCTTACCTCCTCCACTGTCCTCTCGTTCAAATCCTGCCTCTGCGGCCGATATAAATCTGTCATCGTAGGCAACTCTACACCCCCCCATCCTATCTGGTGTCATCCAGGGATCTATCCTCAGCCCCATTTTCTTTTCTATATTTATAAATGACCTCCCCTCAATCTGTTCCCAATCAAACATTCACCTCTACACAGAGGACACCATCCTCTACACATCTTGCCCCACCACCGACTCAATACAACTTCCCCTCCAGTCTGACTTCAACCACGTGCTAACATGATTCAAAGGCAACTCTCTAAAACTAACCACAAAAAAAACTGTCTCCATGATGTTCAGCTCCCCTCAAAAACTGGCCAGGCTCCCCTTCTCCCCAACGTTCACCGTCTTGGATACTGCCACCCTCGACACCATCACCTCATACAAATACCTTGGCCTCTGGCTAGACCAGCACCTCAGCTTCTCTGCCCATATTGAATCCTTTTGCTCAAAGCTGTGCCCTAAATTTTGCGTGCTGAATCGAAACATACACACCATCCCCTTATGTGTCTGCTGTGACCTAGTCTAAAAGACTGTCCTCCCTACCTTTGACTATGGGGACATTATCTATGTATCCGCCCTTGCCTCCTCACTCTCCAAACTTGACACCCTTCCCAACTCTTTCTGCAGATTCACCACAAAATCCCCCTCTGCATACCCATCACTGTAACCTTCTCTCCTCACTAAATGTTGCACCCCTTCCCCACAAGTGACACATTCAGCCAATAACTCTCACAGCAAAATACTGGCTCAACCTCCCACCCCCCCACCAACCTCTCCTCACTCCTCTCCTCTGCTCCCATTCCTGCCTATCCTCTAAGAACCTAGTACCCCCATTCCTTCTCCATCCCTCACTAGTTATCATTGGCCAGAGTCTCTTATTTCTCTTCCCACCTCCCAAATCCCTGGAATCAACTGCCTGCTTCCCTCTGGGATTTCCAGTCCCTCCCAGCTTTCAAACACCTACAGAAACTATTTCCCCACCCCCATGCACCTGTCCAAAATTCCTCTCCCTCACCACTGCCACCTACCACACTGCTCCCAACCCACTCCCCACCTCTCCCCACGTGACACAGCCTCATCATAGTCCCTCCCTCTCCTTCCTTCTTTCTCTCTCTCTCTCTCTCTCTCTTTCTCTCAATGCTAAATTTTCCTTCTCCTAGGTAATCATGCCTACATAGTTGTCCACATAATTTACATTATTTTGTAATAAACCTTCTTAGCTAGTCAATCCTAAATTCCAAACTATGTAGTAGCCTTAATGTTAATGTATTTATCTAGTTTACCCAGTTCCCTGTATGCACAATTGTATTTTTACCTGTATGCATGTTATGTCGTTGTTGCCCCTGGTCGCGCCTGAAAATGGGCCTCGGCTCAGTGTGCCTTTCCCGGTTACCAAATTTTAAATAAAAATAAATGAGGTAAAGTAACTGTAATCCAAACTGAAAAAGTACATAGGACCAGCAGGTCACACCAGCACTCACGTAACCCATGGATGCAGATCTCAGTTAAAGTGAGGAACAACACACAGCAGCAGGTCAGGCAGCAGTCGGGAACAGGCCTTAGTGGCCTAGAGATGAAGTACTTTGGACTCTATAGTATATATAAATACTTACCACAGGAAGTACTCAGGTAGCCGTAACTGTTGTAATTCATGCCACCCAGTATTGTAGTCTTACTGTGCAGTTCCTGTCATGTTTCTGTCATGCTCAGTGGCGCACCAGGGGTGGGATACTGTGTTCAGTCTGAGAATAAAGATGGCTGCAAGCAAGTTCCTCTGTGTTCGAGTCTGTCTGTTTTACTCAGATTACCACAGACTCGCTCAGATGTTTTGCTGCAGCACAGTCCTTCTGGCTCACATCTCTCAGGGCACAGCCCTTCTGACTCACTTCTCAGTCACTGGAGCATGCTGTGAATTTTTGGTTCCCCAGAAGCGACCCCATGGTCCAGCTCCCTTCTGGATTGAGAGTACCCACATAATCATGGTACATGCCCCATGGCTTCCTGTTCCCCAATCCATCCCACAAGATAATGGCTAGCAGGCCCATTAGCTGACTCTGAAGCAATCTGGGTGGGATACAGGTCTCTGCCTCTGTTTTGTACAGCTGAGCAGTTTTGGTCTGTAGCAATGCCCCTTAGGCACAGACTTTCAGTGGTTTCTTCAACAGGTGCCCATCTGGCACAGTTTCACAGCTTTCGCTAAACAGGTGTCTTTCCCTGACACATTTTAAAAAACAGTGTAAGCCAAGGATACGTCTCACAGTGATTTTTGCAGGATGAACCCTGGTTGGGGCTCACAGGATTATTGGCCTGGCTAGGCCTCTAGCTTTATCTCACCAGCAGCAGGTCTGCACACCTCAGTGTGCTTCTCAGACTTACACAAGCTCCTCATGAGCCCAGAAATGTCTCTTTCCCACTTCAGTCTCTTATTGGCCAGGCATGGCTGTCTGTCAGTCCTTCTGCCCTGGTCTGGCTCCTGATAGGCTCGCCTCAGCCCGCCAGACCATTAGGGAGGTGCTCTGTGGATTTTGCCTGCCCCAGAATTCCTTTGGTCCTCTCTGGGCCTCCTGTCCCTCTAATTGGCTGGCCAACAGGGTCAGAAGTCACCAGCATGATGGCAACCAAGTTCTTGCAGGAGTTCAGTGCTCCAATATCGTATTTTATATTTACCATCTTATGAGTGCTAGGCCCAAGTATTCATGCAGCCCCATTAGGCCTGTAATCTGGTCTGCTGGGTTTCAGAAGGGGTTGCTGGTCCCAA
Organism: Neoceratodus forsteri; assembly: GCA_016271365.2. Classification (NCBI taxonomy): domain Eukaryota; kingdom Metazoa; phylum Chordata; order Ceratodontiformes; family Ceratodontidae; genus Neoceratodus; species Neoceratodus forsteri. Next base: position 738,684,925 of record CM057454.1, read on the forward strand.
GCTGCAACTGCTGGGATCAGTGTGAGTGAGGAGCACTGTGGAGCCACTGCACATGTGCTCTTGCTTGCGTTACAGGTGGTATTCTCGTGCATGGTGCAGGAAGCACTAAAGACTGAAGTGCACTGACAGTTCCCTGTTCCCCTTGCCAAGATTGGGGGATGAGGACAGGAAAGTGCAGCCGCAACCTCTGAAAGGAAGGAAGGATGCAGGAGGCACTGAGGAGTTGCCTGCAGCATGCCTCTCTTGCCATGCAGCACACATCATTGAGCGGTGTTGCAACAATGCACCAGCAGCTTGAGAGCCTTCGGGAGGGCAGCAGTTCAGACAGTCCCAGTAAGCCTCCCTCCCAAGATGGGGCTTACACTACCAACATAGAGAGAATCCCAGAGTACCTGAAAATGCTACTACCCAGCCTGACTATGGAGCACTTTGACAGCATATAAAAAAATCAAGCCTGGATCCTCCCATAAGGTGACAGAACAAGGGTTTTGGTCAAGGTAGAATGACAGATTGTATTTTTGATTACAAGTTACACAAGACTGGATCTTGTCCTCTCATCGCCATCATATTTTGGCCACTAACACCCTTCCTGATTTGTTCAGTGATCACTGCTATCACCTGCTGTGTTTGTAAAATCAGGACAAGTAAGACCCTGCCTACAATTATTAAGGGTGGTTCTTTCTGTACTTTCTCCCTGCCTAATTTCCTGTCTGACACTCTAGCTGCTGACTGTCATTCAGTATACAGATCCCTTGACCCTTAACAGGCTCTTTCCTATTTTTGCTCCACATGTCCGTCCATTTGTGACACCCACACCCCTATCAGGATGACCAGAATAAGGGGGTGCCTATCAGGGTCTCCTCCAGCTATATTAAACTATCTAAACTAAGGGATGCTGCCTGGTCTACCCACAAGACTTTTGGTACCCTGCTCACAGACAGTGGTACAACAGGCTCAGGAATCTATGTATCAGAACTATCTGGAAAGCCAGAGCCTCCTAGCTCCATTTTAAATTTATTCATGATTCGCCCACTCCAACCAAATTCTGGAATGCAGTAAATACTCTGCTTACCCAGGTATCACCAACCTCGCTGTACCTCTGATGTGGTCACCAACTCACATTATGTAACTAATATCCTAAATGCCAAAATTTGTGAATGGAACCCTGGAGATTGTCCTCTTTTCTCCTGTGTATAGCCACTTTCCTCCTCTAGGTTTCCCTCTCAGTGCTAGTGCTCACTTTGTCTTCTCCTGCATCACCTCCTCTGAGGTCCTCTCTGAACTGTACTGTATCAAGCCAAGTTCTTGCTCTAAGGCTGATGGTGTCCCCCAGTTCCTGAACTTAGGTGTCCCTGCTATTCCTGCCCCCCCAACCCACATGTTTAACTGCTCCCCATACCTCCTGCATTTTCCCTTCACTCTGGAAGCGTCCCACTGTAATTTCCTGCCACAAAGGTGGCCCATTGACACGCCTGCCAACTAATGGCCAGTTTCTGTCCTCCCTGTTCTCTTTAAAATATTGCTAAAAACTATCTCCCTACCTGTCTCAAACGCTTTCTTTCCCAAATTCCAGTCTGGATTTTGTGTAGTTCATGCTGCATCCACCTTTCTACTCAGACTCACTGATTTCATTCTCTCCAATACAGACCAGGGTCTGCAAACCAGTGTTATATTCTTTGATTTGGAAAGTTTTTGACACTGTTGACCATTTTCTTCTAAATAAACTTGAGGTTTCTAGCCTCTCCACCCTTCCCTTTTCTGATTTTCATGTTACCTCTCTGGCCACATGCAATGTGTCTCCTCTGGCCTGGCTTTGTCTGGTCCTAGACTAATCACCCTTGGTGTCCCACAAGGTTCTGTTCTCGGGCCTTTCCTTTTAAATATTTTTACAAACAATTTACCACATTATGTAAAATCCTATAATATTTATATGTATGTGGATGACACTGTTCTTTTCCTTTACAGTCATTGTCCAACTGATACAGCTGCCCTATAATCAGACTTCACTCTCAAACTGGTTTAAAGCAAATTGCTTAGCTCTCAGCCACTCCAAAACCATCTCAGTGCTCTTTGGTACCACATAATGCCTAGCCACCTGCTCCACCCTAAGTGTGTGACCTCAGATGGTACCTCCTTATGTGCAGTCCCTGAACACAAATGTCTTGTTGTCATTCTGGGCAGTTCACACAATTTTCTTCTTGTATCAAATCTCTGGTTTCCAAATCCCACAGGAAACTTGGTGCCCTTTACCATGTGAGTGACTGCCTTTCCCTAAGTATGCGCAAATGTCTGCTTGAGCGCTTAATCCTTGCTGTTACTGACTTCGGAGATGTAGTTTATGATGTCAACTCAAAATGTTAGCTAAATATGGCTTTTTAATGCCCTCCATAGGTTCATCCTCCACATCCCAGCTCGGCTGCATTATTGTACGCTGCATAACCACCTGGGCTGGCTGTAACTGGCTGATGGAAGAGTCCAACACCTTGCTCTCTATGGTTTTATATACTGGCTTAACAAGCTCCCAATTTATCAATCAATCAATCAATCAATCAATCAATCAAATCTTTATTTATTCAGGCAAGCATCATTGAGCAAGGCTCATTTACAAGCTCATTTATCTCTGCTCTCTCCTCACCCCCACTGCTTTGCTCCCACTCTGGTAAGAGATTCCTTGTACCAAGGGGCAAACTTAATTCTGGGCCAACTTGCCTTTGGCTCCCCCAGCTTTGGAACAACCTAGCCTTGGGTAGCAGCCCGCCCACCCACAAGTATTGCCTCTGCTAAAATGCTTCGTAAAAACCAAACTGTGTCATACTGTGACTGTTGATGCTGTTTTGTGTATATCTGTTTCTGCTTTGCAGACCATGCCAATGATTGTTGGAACCTGCACATAATTTCTACATTATAATGTATATTTTGTGTATATTCTTAGTATTTGCTTTCATTTTTTGCTTCTCATGGTCCTCCTCACCCCATTCTCCCAAGTCACATCTATAAACAAGATTGTTTGTAAATCTCTGTATGTCTACCTGGTAAAAAGGCTTTTAAATACATAAATAAATTCCATTTAACAAAAGAGGGTACTTAAGAATGTTTCATGCAAGGGTTTCAAAACCTGTTTATAACATATACTAGCTGGTAAAGACACATTTTCAGTGTAGCCCCTCCTATCTGAACTCATTAGTGTAAAAAAAAAAAAAACAGTTGTCAGTTTCAATTGCCCATTTCATCTTAATTGTCCATTCCAACCCAAACAAAAAATGTTGATTTATCTTTTTGTAGTTTGAAAAGCATGTTTGTTATTGACGTACATAAATGTCTGTTACCTTGGAAACTAGTTTAAAACAACATCCTAACCAATATTTATACAGCATGCAGTGCATATTTGTTGCTTTTCAAATCCTCACTGTAAAGTTCAAACGAGTGTGTAATTTTTCCCTGGTTTAAATCCTAATTACATTGATTCTTTTGAACTGGTTCAGTCACTGAGTCAGGTAAAATGTTTTTTAATGAAACCAGCAGGCTTAACGTTATGATAAAATGTCTTGTACGGTAGTCCCCCCTCCCCAAATTTCATGCTAATAATCAGCTCAGGGGTGCGTAAAGTTTGGAAAGTGGGTTTCCTCCTCTCTCATGTTCTTGCACAAAGAAACAGAAAGAGAGTCCATTAGAAACTTCTAGGAATCCCAGTGAGTCCTCCTTTTCTTGAAATTTAGTGTAACACAAACATTTATATATATTTTTTCTTCTGGTTGACAACCTGCCCCCCCCCCACATATCTACACTTCCCGTGTTAGCCACTTGACCACACTTGTGGACACCTATTCCCCTCCTAGCAGCATGTCCTGACTTACTGCCGCTACCTGTGTTAAATTGACACACTCAGAGGCACTAGCAGTCACCTTTTCCCCCCTCTCGGTGAACCATCCCCCAAGCCTGTGGAGCCTTAGTATAAAAAATTAATAGTTTCATTTCACAGTCAAGGCCAGTGCCATGTCAAGCATTTTCCAACAGGGTCTCTGTAATGTTAAGCCACCAACTACTTACACTGAGCTTTGAAACACGCAACAGAGAAGCTGCAAAATGCATAAATAAAATTACGGGAAATACATTAAGGAATATAAAGAGTAGAAAGAAAGAGGTATCGGTACCATTGTACAGATCACTGGTGAGACCAGTACTTGAATATGGAGCCCCCTTTTGCACCCCAAGAGTGTAGGTAGTACTGTACTAAAATGATGGAAAGAGTGCAAAGACAACTAACTAAGAAAGTGAAAACTGTTAAAGATAAGGCATATCATGATACGCTACAGGGTCTGGGGATGTATTTTGTAACTTACCGCAAAGTTAGAGGAGACCTCTGTTACGTATATGAGGCCATGAACAATGAAGTAATCTGGGAAATCAGCAAGGTTAATTAAAAGGGCTGAAGTACAGTAGGCAGGGCTACTAGATTACATCCATTTCAGTTAAAGGGAGAATTGCATAAAACTACTAGAAGGGGAAACTGGTTTAACCAGAGGATAGTGGATGTGTGGAATACACTCCCAGTGACAATTGTAAAAGCCACCAGTACGGGGTCGTTTAAACACCTATTAGATCAACATATGGGGTACAAGAAAAGGGAATTTATCCAACTATAAGTGACAAGTCTGTACATGGCTCATGTTGCTACCAGACTTGAAACCGCTACCTATGAACCTATAATGACTATGAAATTTCATGATTCTGCCACCAATCGAATTCTGTGGAATAAGTCAGAATTCATCAACATTCAGTGGAATTCTGTTCTGCTAGAAACTAAAAATTCCACACAGCCTCAGTGTACAAGGTTCTAAATGATGTGGCATTATCACATTGTATTCTGTGGACTCTTTTGTTCTGACTCTAGGTGGAAAGTAATTCCACAAAATACATTTTGTAGTATTAGCATTTGCAGATTGACAGAATATTATTCCATGGTTGCATTCTGTGACCATGTTATGTTTCTAGCATGGAATTAAGTAGTCAAATAAAGTTAGAAGTGCACCTATTTAGTGTTTTCCTCCTGCCCGTTGTCATGATTTGGGTCAGTGACTGCTAAATTGAAGTTTTTCAGTTTGTTAAAATTTCACCAATCAGTTCCACAGATCAGGGAATGTTTTCTACAGATCTTGCTATTTTGTGGATTTATTTCTGTGAAACATTCTGAGATCGCATGGGGGCACTCTGTGAAGTCACATGGTGCTGCATTCCACAGGAACTTTTACCATGTGACTCCCTCTGCAGAACTTGAGTGTCATTGTGAGGGAATGATCAACTCCAGAGTTCCAGTTTCTTTCTCAGCTGACATAAAACAGTAGAAAAACCTTTATTTTGAAAAAGTTGTACTGCAGGACTGTAGTACAACAGTGTTACAGTTGTGTTAGCATTTTAGTTGGAGTTCGGTTTTATTTTTTGTGGTTTTATTTAGTTCTTAGCTGCAGCAAGTTCTAAAGTGATGTTAGCAGTGGGCTCCATCTTGTCTATTACATAGCTGGTGTTGCTGCCTTAATACAGTGCAGTCTGTTAGAGATGTTTACTTTTCTTATTTTTTTTCTACTTCAGGAGTTAATGTGAGAGAGTCAAACACACATACACACTGATTTATTTATTTAATTTTGGTAACCAGGTAAGCCCACTGAGACCATGACAATCCCTTTATTAGGGACGACCCAGAATTATTTACATACAGTTGAAACACAGAGATAAACACTAGCATTGTAGACAGTGATGCATTGTGAGAGATTCTTTCTCACGTTACAACATTCATTTGCAGCAATTGTTCACAAACCAATGAATACAGTCATCTTTACTTGACATTTATTAACCCATGTAAGACAGTCAATGTTACATAAATTTACAACGTGTGCTAACTAGTGACTGGATGGGTGGGGTCAGCGATAGCAGCTGCATTGGTAGAGCTCCAAGAGGTGTACCTTGAGCGCCTTTTTAAACCCCCAAGGTAGGTACATGCCTATAGATTTACTAAGAGCATGTTCCAGAGGTTTGGGATGCTAGCTGGAAATGACCTTTGTCCTAGGGATGCTCTGACCTTGGGTACATTAAGGAGGCTGCAGCACAAAGATCTGAGAGGCCTTCTATTTGGTTTGCTTGATAGTATTCTGGCCAAACTTGGGGGGGGGGGGGGGGGGCATTTTTCTGCCTCAGTTTGAAGGCCAAACATAGTGATGGGTATTGTAGTCGCCCTTCAAGCGACGGCCACGAAAGGGATTGCAGCACCTGCAGTGATGCGCATGGGGCAGGGCTCCTGATGCAGATCGGCTTACCCAGTGGTATAAGGTTCTGAGCTTGTGCATGTCTACCCCCTTTGACAGTCATTAGAACTGGTGTAACATAGAACAGGGTGGGTAGTAGTGTGCTTGTTTCCACTTTGAGCCAGGATTCTTGTGTAAGACAAGGGCTTAAGCGATAATGCAGATCAAGTTTCTGGTTCACGGCCTTGATCAGCCAGTTGGTGTGTGCTTTGAAGGTGTAATTTTGATCTAAGGTTATGTCTAAGTATTTGATGGCTTTGACCACCTCAATATTAGATCCACTGATGAGAGTAGGTGTCAGAATTGATGACCTGTTGGTTCCAGGATTTGCAAGACTGAACAGCACTGCTTCTGTTTTTTTGTCGTTCAGCATGAGGTTATTTCTATCCAACCAACCCTTAGGGAATTGTAGGTCATTTGTTAACTCAAGGTTTAGTGTCACTACATCTTTAGAGGACCTACATAATACTACATTGTCAGCATACAGGGTTATAGTTGCCTCACCACAGTTATTAGGCATTCCGTTAATAAACAAGGAGAATAGCAGGGGTCCCAAGATGGATCCCTGGGGGACCCCATCATGAATTGGTCGTGTGCTAGATTATGTACCTTGCATCTTACAAGTTGAGTCCTTCCCTGGAGGTAATCTGTAAACAGTCTAGGCCTATACTTTTAAGATTCTCTATGAATAGTTTATGATCGACAAGACACACAGAAGAAGCCATAGACGGCATGTTTACACTACCTTAGTAGAACCAATGCGGTCTGCAGTACTCCACCACTGCTCCTCCTGCTGCTCTCTTGCAGAGCGTTTACATGCTGCCCACCTGCATCGGTGCAGAGTCAGGCAGCATTACACCCAGCACTCCCTGTGTCTTACATCACAGCATCTGTTTGGGATAATTTGTTTAACACAGCTGAATTTATGAATTGCTTTATTCTGTAACATATGTCATAATGATGTACCTGAAGAAATCCAAAAACAACAAAAAACAATCATCAAAGGCAAGCCAACCTGGCTTACAAAACTTGTTTCTTAATACTAATAGTTGGTTGATATCACCAGTTCCCAGTGCATGACCATTTGACACCAGCTGCCATTTTCTGAAAAAAAAAAGAATTTATTGCTCAAAAACTATTTAATCTATTCCTACAACTATATAGTGTAAAAATTAATAATAATAACAGCTGTAGTGAAATTTCTGCCCTGCCAGATTGATTTTCTGGTGTGAATTAGAGGGAACAATATGCTGACACTGAGACACTTTTAGACTAAACCAACATGTAATCAGAATAAAATTAACACTTGCTATCAGTAAGTACTAATGCAGAGCCCTCTGTCCCTGCTGGGCAAACTCCTGGGACAATCTGATAGGGGTGGGTGACGTGCCTATACAGTCTAGGGCTGAAGTCTCCCTCTACAGACTCAGGATGTTAAGCTGACAGGTGTTTGCATGGGGTGCCATGGGAGTGCACTGGTGCAGGCAGAGCAGTGTGTCACAGACTAGCAGAAAATGCCTGCACCAGTACATGATCCCACCAAAACATAGATCGCAGTAAGCCACAACAGAGCGACTTACAATGCTCCTGCAGATTTACATGCCAGGATCTGCGCTGCGCACAACGGTGCAGATCCCGTAGTGTAAATGCATCTATAGTGTGCCAGAATTATTTTATTGTTAAAGCAGTGTGTCCTTATTTTTGTATTTTGGTTTTGACTTTTTTTTGTTCAGCTTCTGTCTGTCCAGTGCAGCCAACCAGTCACTGAGTGTGCACTGTGTACAACTTGTGAAGTGCAGCAGTGCAGTGTACAGTGTGACAATTTTATTTAAAAAAGAATAATTTTGCTGTAATAAAAAATAAAATTCAGATATGAAGAAGAGTGGTACAAGCACAGAATGTGGGTTTGGGACTCAGAGTGAAAAGTCAAAGGGAAGTAAAAGGGATTCTGGTGTGGGTTCTAGTGGCAGACGTTTGAACGCACAGCCAAGTCATCCAGCAGGAAAAACTCCATCAGATGTGGCTATAATATTTATGCAGATGTCACAGTCACAGGGTAGGTCATCTATAGTGGAGGAGGAACTGGAGTCTGAGACACAGCAGACTGATCTAGATCTGTGTCAAACTCAAAAGCAGTAACATATTTTAGAGGAGGATAAGTCAGTAAGTAAGTAAGTAAGTAAAACTTTATTTATTCGGCACCCGATTCTGGAGGCTCTGGACAACTTACAAGAGATAAGAACATAGAAAGCTTATACAAACAAATACATACAGGGTTAGCACACAAACAACAATTAAAATCAGTAATAAATAACAGTAAGGCCAGCTGCAACTACTGTAGTTAAAAAGGCTGGAGGAGGAGGCACAGGAAGAGATATGTACTGGAGTGGTAGAGCAACAGGAAGAAGGTTCACAGTAACTGACCACAAGGAAATGATGATGGAGGTAGATAAAGAATGTGAGTCAGACAAGTAAGGAGACGGCAAATTAAAGTCACAGCTTTTAAAGAACAGTTTTAATCTGAAATAGCACTCATTTTTACAGGTGTGGGCAGAGCCTACAGCTATTTTGGGATCAATCGTATCTTACAAAAACGACCAATTGTGGAACCTTCCATTGGACCTTTGGAAGTATCCTTCCGAAAGTCCAATGGAGTTTGAAACACTCTGGCATGATCAGTCTCTACAGAATAACAGCTGCACTGTTTTGGCCGTTACTTCTGCATTCCAGGGCAAGAATTGTACATGCACGACTCGTGCACATGCGCAGTTCTGCTGGTGCCACAGTGTTGTGAATGGCAACATGCCAGTCACCGCAACTATGCATGTGCAAGTGCTGCGCATCCATAGTTGTGTCATCACCACCATCTTTCAGATGGCACTCCTCCCTGCACCCTCCCACTGCCCCTGTCCTCCCCGCTTTCTCCCAGCACTGGCAGCAAAGAACACCCTCCCGCAACCTCCCACTGCTGCTGTCCTCCCCGCTCCCTTCGTTCCCCATCCCTGCGCCAACATCGGGGTGCCCAATCCCCATGTCAGCATTATGTGCTCCCCCAACTCATGTGGCACACTGGGAGCCCACCCCAGTATGCTCAAATGTATGTTATTTTTATTTTTTTGAATACTGACATTGGGGTGCGCAGTCCCTGTGTAGGCATCATGTACACCCCAAACTCATGTGGCACACTGGGAGTCCACCACAGTGTGTCCTAATGTATGCTTTTTCCTTGAAAGTAAAGAAACTGTCCCCCAACATTTTCCCTGCAAAAGAAAACTGTCCCTTATCATCTCACCAGTCACCCTCTCCCTTCCCACCCTCCCACTGAGCACACCTCCCGCACCCCCCTTACCTAATACTTACCTCTGGAGGTGTGCGTTATCTTCTCTGGGCCAGGACACGTCTGTACTCTTCAAAGCCAAACCGCAAACTGAAGAGTCAAAGGTAAGTGTGTTATACTGGCAGTCAATGGGGTTTTCAAATTATGTTGATAAATCAGACATTTTTCAGAATTTTTGCCCCAAATTTTCAACATGGGGTTCTTGGGACCCCACCTCATGAACACTGTCACTGTCCTTTTGTTACTCAGTCCCAAAAGGTGATTTTGTGGTTGCTGACCAGAATCACCTTTTGGCACCAAATAATGAAATGACAGTGCCACTGTTCATGAGGTGGGGTCCCAAAAACCCATGTTGCAAATTTGGTGAAAATAATTCCAAAAAATGACTGTGTTATAAGCATGCATTGTGCAGTTTCTACACACAGTCCTAACTTCACCAATTTTTAATATTTTCACTCCAGATTTTCAACATTGATGTTTTTGTACAAATCCTTATTAAAAGTATAGATGTCATTTTTCACATCCTGCCCAAAACATGTTTTCGCACATGTGGTGCAGAATGACGCAGTCGCTCTACAAAATCAACTTTCGGGACAAGTGCACAAAAAGACACTGTCACTCTTCATGAGGTGGGGTACCAAAAAGGCCATATTGAACATTTGGTGCAACACCACCAACAAATGAAGAAACTACACCAAGGTGTTCAATATTTTCTACGCACATGTGTACCATTGGTCATTTGGTAGCTCATCACAGTTGTATTGGCTCTGGCTAGAGTTTGTTAAAAATAACCTATACTGGCCAGCTCCGTGCCCATCGTAGTGTGTATATTTGCATAAAAAATATATACCTTACAAAAGTCTAAACTCACTCATGAATGAGTTACATAGAAACATAGACTTTGATGGCAGATAAGGACCGTTTGGCCCACCCAGTCTTACCATTTCCCTACCTATTGAATAAGCTGCAGATCCTAGTTAACCAACAGCCTACTTCTTCCTACCCCCCACTAGAATTGCCTTATGTCTGTTCCATGCGTTCTTGAATTCCCCCACTGTTTTTGACCCCACAACCTCCTCAGGAATGCCATTCCATGCATCCACCACCCTATCTGTGAAAAAATACTTCTTCACGTTGCCCCTGAGCCATCCCCCCTCTGTCTTCAAATTGTGCCCCCTTGTTCTTGCACATCTCTTTTTCTAAAAGGTGCTACCCTCTTGTACTTTGTTGATTCCCTTGAGGTACTTGAAAGTTTCTATCATGTCCCCCCATCCCTCCTTTCCTCGAGGGTATACATATTGAGCTCCTTTACTCTGTATTCATATGACTTCTGGTGCAGACCATGCACCATTTTAGTTGCCGTCCTCTGGACTGCCTCCATTCTGTCTATGTCCTTGCGTATTCCAGATGGGGTCTAACCAACTCTCTGTACAGAGGAATAACAACTACCTGTTTTCTACTGGTGATGCCTCTCCCTATACATCCCAGTGTCCCCCAGCCATCCTTACTGCCTACTCACATTGCTTGCCTACCTTTAGGTCATCTGATATAACTACCCTTAGGTCCCTTTCAATTTTTGTTGTTGTTATTATCCCCCCATTGTGTACTCTTCCCCTGGGTTATTGTTTTCTAGGTGCATTACTTTGCACTTCTTTGCACTGAATCTAAGCTGCCATACTTTTGAACATTCATCCAACCTTGCCAAGTCCCTTCTTATCCTTTTTAACCCCCTTTGTGTATCAACCCTGTTGCAGATCTTTGTGTCAGCAAAGAGGCATACTTTTCCTTCCAGTCCCTCCATAATGTCACCTATAAAGACATTAAAGAGACTGATCCCAGTACATAACCCTGAAGTACCCCACTAGTAACCCCCCTTTCTTTGGAGTGGACTCCATTTACTATTACCCTCTGCATCCTGTTGTCCAGCCAATTTTTTACCTAGGCTACCACCCTGGGACCCAATCCTAGGCTGGCTAAATTGTTTATTAATATTTTGTGTGGGACTGTGTCAAATGCCTTGCTAAAGTCTAGGTAGGCCATGTCCACAGCTACTCTCTGGTCTACTACTTTGGTCACCCAGTTAAAGAAATCTATTAGATTCATCTGACGACCTTTCTGCTGTGAATCCATGCTGGCTTGGGTCCTGTGCCCCGCTGGCATCTCGGTACTCAACAAGTCTTTCTTTCAGAAATTATTCCATCATTTCCCCTACCTCTGAGGTCAAACTAACAGGTCTATAGTTTCCTGCCTCTGCCTTGCTCCCACTTTTGTAAAGGAGTATCACATCCACCCTCCTCCAGTCCTCAGGCACCACACCATCCTCCCATGATTTGTTAAAAAGGATAGTCAGTGGTGTCATTAGTTCTCCCCTTAGTTCTTTTAGAATTCTGGGGTGAATCCTGTCAGGCCCCATTACTTTGTCCACCTTCAGCTTTAGGAGGTCTTTCAGGACCCTTTCTTCTGTGAATGGACTGGTATCGAAGCCCCTATCCAGAGTGCTTCTATTGTTTGGTTTAGGTACCCCCCTCTTCTTTTGTGACTACTGAGCAAAAGTATTCATTCAGCATCCCTGCTTTTTCACTGTCACCCTCTGCCCACCCCCTCCCCTTTATTAAGCCTCACTATCCCTCCCTTGGTCTTTCTTCACTCCCTAATGTACCTATAAAAGGTTTTATCCCCCTTTTTAACTGAGTTGTCTATCCTTTCCTTGGTTGGGGCCTGTTCTATTCTGACTGCCTTCCCTGCTTCCTTCTGCTTTAACTTGCACAGTTCTCTGTCCTGCTCCTTCTGTGTTTCCTTATACTTTCTGAATGCTATCTTTTTCTCGCTAACCTTCCCCGCCACCTCTTTTGAGAATCATAGTGGGTTTTTTTTCCTTCATTTTGTTTTGTTTATTTGCTTCACACAAAGGCTTGTTGCCTCTGTGATGGCCCTTTTGATTTGTCCCCATTGTTCCTCTACCCCTCCTTCTTGACCATTTGCTAGTGTTTTCTGAGGCACTCTCCCATTTTGCCAAAGTCAGCCCTCCTAAAGTTCAATACCTTTGCTTTTGTATGGCTTGACTCTACGGCTATGTTTATCATGAACCATACTGTTTGGTGGTCGAGTGTTCCCAGATGACTACCCACTTCTAAATCTGAGATCCTCTATCCATCCCCATGTAAGAGTACCAGGTCTATGATTGCTCCCTCTCAAGTGGGTTCCAACACTAGCTGTCTGAGGCATGCCCCCAGTACAGCATCGAGAAGGACCTTGCTCTTGGATGTGGCTGCAGCAAATGTGCTCCGGTTAACATCTGGCATATTCGGGTCCCCCATCAATATCTCCCCTTTTTCTGCCATTCTAAGGATGCTTGCTATCATTTACTTGTCCATTGCCTCCCCTTGAGACAAGGGTCTGTAAACTCATCCAGACCCCTGAAATGGGGGCCTCGAAGAGATTTGTTGTGCTCTGGTGCCATAATCCTTTGGGGACATGCAGGAGGCATGAATGAGTGAATTAAGGTCAGGATGCTCAATATGCTTGGTTTATAAAAAATATTTTCTTCCTGTTATTATTGGTTCTTGGACTGTCCATACACAGTATGCTATCAGTGCACAGTTAGATGGCAAGAGGCACCAGCTTTCTGCCCTTCATAAAATACATAGGAATACAGTACACAGGAATGGACCGCCAGGCCCACCCAGTCTGCCCAGTGTGCAGAAACACTGACAGCATCCCTAAGCTATGCTATACAGACTGTGAAATATATGATTGACAGGAGCTAAACACAGGGTATAGTAAGGGGTGTGAAGTAGGAGGGGCATAAGGGGGAAAAAGCCCACCCTCAGCACAAGTGTTTTGACTCATTTATTTATTTATGGGTTTCTTTTTTTTTATTTTTATTTTTTAAAGAAAATTATCTGAGGATCAGTGGCAGGATATTTAGGACAGTAAATTAATAAAAAGGGAACTAGGAGAGCTTCAGTAGCAGACAAGTAGTGGAATAGCAGTATAATTGCAGTATAATGTGGGGAGTGGTGCAATGCAGTGGCTGTGGGGCAGCCATATTCAGGCAGACCTTCTGGACACTGAGGTGCTGCCCTATCTGCATGCATCTCTCTGGACTGTGGGATGAGGTAGCCAGACTCAGAGCGGAAGTAAACTGGGTCAGGAGTACCATCACCCCTATCCAGAGACCACCCAGTCCAATGCAACTGCCTCAAAGGATGCCGAGAACAAGGAGCACTTGGATGACAGTGGGCTCAGGGAGGGTTAGAGTGGTCAGGCAGCGGCACATCCCAGATCCTATTCCACTCAAGAACTCATATGCCACACTGGCAAACGAGGACAACCAAATAGAGGTACCCAGAGAAGTGGAAGGAAAGGATGTGGAGGTTAGCCAAGGAGGTGACCTCAGCGGGGAAAGCAGTGGACCCCAGAGGAGGAGGAGGAGGAAGCAAATCCTGGTGGGGGACTCCATCGTAAGAGGGATCCAGCTAGGAACACAGGAGGGGGAGGACAGGGAGGTGAGGTGCCTACCAGGTGCCACGTCATGGAGGGATGGAAGGAAGATCCTGGGGATCACTGGGAAGGCAAGACGGGAGGGTGAGCTGGATGTCATTATCCACCTAGGTACTAATGACCTGGCAAATGGGGAGCCAAAGGAAGTTCAGGAAGAGTTTAGAAAATTGGGGAGGGGTCTCAAGCAAGTAGCTACTTCTGTCACTTTCTCAGAAGTACTACCTGCGAGAGGCAAGGGAGCGCATAGGAGTGCATGCACCAGGGACTTTAACTCACGGTTGAAGAACTGGTGCTGTGAGGAAGGGTTTGGATTCATTGGTGACTGGGGACCCACCTGGAGGGATGGAGGTTTGTTCAAGCCTGATGGCCTGCATCCATCCTGGAGGGGAATCCAAGCACTCAATGATAAGTTTAAATGCTACATTGACAAGCATTTAAACTAGCAAAGGGGGGGGTGGCAGGCCAGCAAGGAGGGTACCTACTTGCTCACCCCCCACAGCTAGCAGTGGAACCAGTGAACCAGAGGAGTGGCTATCTCTGCAAAGCAGTGTGCAAAAGATGGAGATTAGTGCCCAAGAGGTGGATAGGCAGAAAAGGGGCAAAATTCAGCAGAAGGGCAGACAGCAAGGAGAACCAGGTATAAAGGACAACCAAGAAAGGGGCTGGAGTAGAACAGCGAAACAGTCTAGGGAGGTCAAACATGGAAAGCCATGTGTGCAAATGCCAGGAGCCTTAGCAACAAGGTGGAAGATCTGGAGGCTCTCATGGTGCAGTCAGACCTGGACATTGTGGCCATCACTGAAACCTGGTGTAATGATAACTATGACTGGGAGATGGCCATACCTGGCTACAACATATTCAGAAGAGACAGAGCAGGCAGGAAGGGAGGAGGAGTGGCACTGTATGTGAAAAATGACATAAGGGCCACAGAGATCCAGGAGGAACAAAATGGGGGAGAGATACTGTGGGTTAAGCTGGAAAGGAAAATGGGGACAGCATCCGACAGGTGTGGTCTATAGACCACCAGTCCAGGAGGAAGAAACAGATAGGGAGCTGATGCTAGCCATCCAAAGGATGGCAGACAAGGGTGAGGTAGTACTGGTTGGAGACTTCAATATTCCAGACTTGGACTGGAGCATCCCAGCAGCAGCATCAACTAGGAGCAGATTTATCCTGGACACTCTTCAGGGTGCCTTCATCAAGCAACTGGTCATGGAACCAACTCGGCAGAAGGCAATACTGGACCTTGTGCTCACAAACAGGGACTTAATGGGCAGACTAGATGGGCCTAGCGGTCCTTATCTGCCATCAAAGTCTATGTTTCTAGTGTGATGGGGGTAACAGTGGGGGAGCACCTGGGGAACAGTGACCACCAGTTATTGTGGTTTGAAATCACAGAAAGAGCAGAACCAAATCACACAAAAACACGTATCCTGGATTTTAGGGGGGCAGACTTTGGGAAAATGGGGAGATACTTGAAAGAGGCATTAAGGGGAATGGAACAGGAATCAGGGGTTGAGGAACAATGGGCAGTATTTAAAATGGGGATTACAAGAACAACAGAATTATGCATTAAGCAGGTTAGCAAAGGAAAAGGAAGAGGAGACCATTATGGTTTTCCAAAGAGGTAGCAAAGAAAGTGAAAGCCAAAAGATTGCATTCAGGCAATACAAAAGACACAAGCAGAAGGGGATAGGGAGAAGTACCAGGAGAAGCAAAGGGAGGCAGGAGGTCAGTAAGGAAGCCAAAGCTCAGACAGAACACATTGCAAAATCAGTGGGTAGAGGGACAAAACCTTTACAGGTACATAAGGAAAAAGAAAGACAAAAGGAGGGATAGTGAGACTGAAGGGGAGGATGGGAATACGTGGAGGATGACAACAGTAAAGCTGACATATTGAACAGGTATTTCTGCTCAGTCTTTACTGAGGAAGAGGAGGTAATGGGTCTGAAGGGAGTACAAGGGGAGAATGGTGCAGAATGGACACAAGTCCCTTTACATGAGAAAGGGTCCTGAAGGAACTGGAAGTAATAAGAGTTGATAAAGCAATGGGGCCTGATGGGTGCACCCCAGGGTCCTTAAAGAACTAAGAGAGGTGGTGGCTGAACCTCTGGCTATCCAGTTTAGCCGATCACTGGAAACAGGGAGATACCCAAAGACTGGAGGACAGCAGATGTAGTCCCTTATACAAAAGTGGGAACAAAGAGGAAGCAGGGAACTACAGACCAGTCAGCCTCACCTCGTAGTGGGGAAGATCATGGAAGCACTACTGAAGGAGAGTTGGTGGAACATCTGGTTGTCAATGGACTACAGGACCCAAGGCAGCATGGTTTCACCAGGGGAGGTCATGTCAGACCAACCTCGTTGAATTTTTTGACTGGGTGACTAGAGAGGTGGATCAGGGAGGGCAGTGGACATGGCCTATCTGGACTTCAGCAAGGCCTTTGACACTGTGCCACATAGAAGACTATTACACAAACTGGGGAATATGGGTGTGGGCAGGACAGTAGTTTGGTGGGTAGGTAACTGGCTGGGTAGCAGGACACAGAGGGTGGTGGTAAATGGCTGTCGCCTCCACAGAGGGAAGAGTGACCAGTGGGGTACCACAGGGATCAGTGCTGGGACTGGTCCTATTCAACATCTTCATCAGTGACATTGCACAGGACCTAGAAGGCAGAATTTCACTGTTCGCTGATGACACAAAGCTCTGTAACACAGTAAACACACCAGAGGGTGTAGACAGAATGAGAAGAGACCTGCAGAAACTTGAAGAATGGTCAGGGGTTTGGCAGTTGAAATTCAATGCAAAGAAGTGCAAGATAATGCATGTGGGGCACAAAACCCTGGCACAAATATATCAGTTAGGGGAGGATATAGCATGCACCAAGCAGGAAAGGGATCTTGGGGTTATCATCTCTGATGACCCTCAAGGTAGGGAAACAGTGTGACAAGGCATCAGGTAAAGCAAATAGGATGCTGGGATGTATAGGCAGGGCATCACCAGCAGGAAAAGGGAGGTCATAATTCCGCTATACAAGACACTAGTGAGGCCCCACCTGGAGTACAGTGTACAGTTCTGGAGACCATACCTACGTAAGGACATAGACAGGGTAGAGAAGGTTCAGAGGAGGGCAACAAAGATGGTGCATGGGTTGCATCACAAGTCCTATGAAGACAGGTTGAAGGAACTGAACATGTACTCCCTGGAGGAGAGGAGGGAGAGAGGGGATATGATAGAGACATACAAGTATCTTACAGGGAGGAACAGGGTGCAGGAAAACACTATTTTTAAGCGAAAAAGATGTTTCAGGACTAGAGGGCATGGGATGAAGTTGAGGAGGACGATTCAGAGGAAACATGAGAAAGAATTTCTTCACAGAACGGTGGTGGACAAGTGGAACACCCTGCCAGAGGAAGTGGTGGGGGCTGAAACAATCACGGGATTTAAGAATGCATGGGATAGACATAAAGGAATTCTGGAGGTCAGGGATAAGGGGCAACAGACTTCTAGGAAAACATAAACTGAACTTACAAGCTCAAATGGGCAGACTGGGTGGGCCATAGGCCCTTATCTGCCGACACTGTCTATGTATCTATGTATCTAAATATTTTGAAATCATGTGAATTACAGTACATTGGTTGCTAGTATGCAGTTTGTAGAATGATGCTCACCATCCAAAGGGTCAACATCTAGAATCACAGTCATGGTGTTATCGATATGGAATTACCAACATGCATAAACTGGCAAATGTAATTAGCAAGCAAGTATAGTTCCAGGACAAACACAAAACCACTATCCCCCAAGTCAACATTTCCTCAGATTGCAGTGAAGAAAAGCAGCTTGATTAATATAAATTAAACTGGGCTCAGTCAGATTGAATTGGATCATCTGAGTTATTTTCATGGAAATCCACATGAAAATCCAAACAAAATCACATCTGTTTGTCCATCCATACTTGTTACTGCCAATGAAAACAGTCTGATTTGCATTAGCACTGTTTGTTGGAACCAAAAACCTAAAAGCAGTATGGCCAGTAAAAAACAGCGCTTTTACTTTTGTTTTTGCTACATGCTTGCCAAATGCAAAGAAATGATGTGGCATCAGAACTTTAATTATAAAACTGGAGCAGGAAGTCCAGCTTTTTAATTGGATGGGTGTCCACATGAGTCACACGCACTCTGCCATTGCCTGATGCAGGGTAGTGCACACTTGTGCTGGTGGTACGTTTTTACTTTAAAACGTAAAAATGCCACTTAAGCACCTTACTGCGTATTGTAATAGTGGTAAAGTCACTCCACTGGAAGGTTTACCAATCGTTAATCACACTCCCATGGTGAATCACACTCACCTTCAGCTTGTGCTGTTAGGTGTGAGCAGGGTTGGGATAACCTCATGGTAACCCCATACCACATCATGCCTTATGGCATAAATAAGCACTCCTGATTATCAAAATGCCCCATCCCTTCATAGGTGGGGATACATTACCTGGAAATATACAAGCATACAATGTACTGTGTCAGGAAAAAAAAAAAACAGTCTGCCCATTTCCCTGCCTAGCTCCATGCTCAACCGAACACCAGGCTGGATTTAGAGATCCAATTACCCTACTGGCTGATTATCACTTTTCAAAAGTATCCATTCCCTTTGTCTGCCTGTGGGTCCCATTATTTCTTATATGAGTCCAACCTAATCTTAAACACCATAGCAATCTTGGCTTCATTGCCTTTTTGGGCAGTCTGTTCCATTTGTCTGCCATCCCCCTTTGTGAAGAACTTCTTCACATTCCCATGGAATCCCCCCACTCATCAGTCTCCACCTGTGCCTTCTAGTCACTGTGTCCTTTTTCCTTGCTAACAAGCCCTTAAAATCTCTGTTTCAATCATTTCCCCCCCCCTTTCCCTCCTGGCCTCCACTGAATACATGTTATGGTCTGCCTACCATTCCTCATGTGACCTCCCCTGCTGCCACTGGACCACCTTCATTGCCCTTAACAGTCCCTGGAGGTCATGAGGCACACCAGTATGACCACCGCCCAAAAGGGCTCCATGTCTAACAGTACTGATAAGCCCCAATGTTGGGGAGGGTTAACAAACACAGAACACTGCCTGTGAAATAATAGGACACATGGACAGAAGAGGGGGAAGGGATACTTTTGAAAAGTGATAACAATCAGCTAGTAGGGTAACTGGATCTCATATCCAGCCCAGGATGGCATAGGGCTCCTACACCTGGACACAGCCCAGCCCAAACAACAGCAGAGCCCAGAAAGGCTCACTTTTAGTTGCAAACTGGGGGTAGGGGGAAACACAGGGGAGGGACCATGTAGTATAAGAAGCATGGCACAATGGGCTGTATTCATAAACTCAGTTTATTTTTACTTTCTATTTTTGTCCCCCCCATATTTACCTCACCAGCTAGTGGGACCTCCTTCCACCTACCCAAGCCTTTACACTTGCTACAGGAGTCCTTCCGTGGTCCTGACCACCACCAGCCTTTGCTCACCAGTGCACACAACCAGGCTTAAGCTTAGCTCCTCAAAGCCATCCTTCCTTGTCCTTTTCTACAGGACCTCTCAAGCCCAGCGCACCTTTGCCTATAGAGCACCCACCCTCCTTAACTATCTCCCTTTGGATGTCACTGCTGAATCTAAGCTTAGTGCTTTCAAACTCAAGCTTCAACAACACCTCCTCACTCTAACCTGCTGCAACTGCTTTGTCTAGTCCTTGATTTCCCTGACTCTGATATTCCCCCCTTCTTTCCTATCTCCTCTCATTTCTCCTCCTGTTTTTCTTGCTTCCTTCCCTCTTCCTTTCCCTCTACCCACTGCCTCATCCTACCCCCATACCCTACACCCACTATCTCGCAGACCCTACTGCTCAACCAGGGTCCTGTGCCCTTGTAACTTTTACCTCTCCTCTCTGCATCCTCACCTCTCCCTCCCTTCCTTCCTCCCTCCCTCCCTCCCTCCCTCAATTTTCCTCTTCCTATGTTGGCTCACTTCCCTCACTTCCTCCCTCCCATAATTTCTGTCTCCCCCTCCACATACCCTCTTTCTCCCCTCCCCATACCCCTCTTTCTCCCCACCTCTACACCAACTACCTGCACTTACTGTCCCCCTCAGCACTTTATTGACTAGGTGCTGCTCAGACTGCTTAAATGAAACTGCAAGCCTGTCTCATGCTTGTTCACTTTGGATCCATGACAGTCGGTTGAGAATTTTGTTGTCAACTGACATTACAGCGACTCCTTTATGTCGACCACATTTGTAGTCAGCATAAAGAGAGTCACTTTAGACTGTGTTTTCTTTGGAGGGCTTTGCCCCCTGAACCCCCCACTACTAAATTAATTAACTATGAGTCAGAGTTGCTTCAGAGAGGGGTATCCCCAGAAAGCAGTGTTGGGGTCCAGCGCCGACACTACAGCGACCTGGTGCTGTTGTCACTGTAGTGTCAGATATGATAAAGTTGTCACTGTAGCGATGACATACTGTTTACTTTATTCCAAATGATTTTTTACTCCACTGTATAGTTACTCAATTGTTTGCAACCACCTTGTTTTGCACCCATCTTGTTGTATCCCCCTTTTGTTTTTCAATGCGGAACCTCTGTAAACGAACTTCTGGTTCAAAGTTATTGTAATCCTAGTACTTAATAAATAAATAAATAAAATTAAATAAATAATCCATCCATGGAATCAACTCAGACAATCATGGTGCATGACAAAATCCCAGTGCGTCAGCCCTACACAAGGACCTTTGTCAGGGGCTCACACCCCCTGATGAAGGCCCTATTGTGTGGCCAAAGCACTGTGTACAGTGATTGTCTGAGGTGATTCCATGGATGGATTAAATAATTGATATTACCTTCAGGAGTGTATTGCATTTTGTGTTACTGGAGTGCCATTCTTCTTGCCTGCTACTCATCTTTGTAGGGTGAGTTCCCCCCCTTGTTTGGCACCCGCTGGTTGTCTTGAGACAGACCTATAGACACTAACCCTGAACCACAACAGACATGCAGCTAACTGAGGTACACACACACTGAAGTGTATATGGAGTTGCTGACATGGAAACACAGGCATGGATCACACAGAGTGGCATCAAGGGAAGGTAGCCCAACAATGGGACCACAGCCCCAGGCCGGAATGGTGAACCTGCATTGCCCACTATGGACTGTGGCCAATGCCCCACATATGATGTCAGATGCCAGAAGGGAGCCATGCAGGGGCTATCCCATGCCAGGTCCTCCATCTTTAGCTCTTATCAGGTGGCCATGCTGGCAACCAACATCCGAAGTCACTACAGCACCCTGCATGATGCCAGGTCACCAAAGGCACCAACAGAGGACAAGGCGCAGAACTGGCTCGATATACAGACTTCTGTTAATGTGTGCAGACCTGAACTGTGGATCATGAGTGCCATCAAGAACAAATGGTATAACCAGGGCCCCTGGTATTCTGCAGCAGAATTTTCTGATTTCTTCGGCAGGGCTCCTTGACTTCTTCGGCAGCATTTTCTGATTTCTGAGGCTTGATTTATTCATTTCTCTGGCAGAATGTAGTTCTGTCATTGGCTAAATATGATGTGATGTCATTGATGACATCATATACTGAGCATACAGGAGGGGCTTCAGGTTAAATGAGGTGGGAAAGAAAACCTGACACTATGGAAAAACAGTATATTTATATGAAAATTCACCAAAAACAATGAATTCTGCGGCACTATATATATTCTGCGGCATGATGCAAATTCTGCGGCAAATTCCACAACCGCAGAACTGCAGAATTCCAGGGGCCTTGGGTATAACCTATGGGCCTCTGCTAAATGGAAGATGGTAGTGGCACACCTGTACAGTGCCAGACAGTGGTGGGCCACTGCTGTCAGGCCCAACAATGGATCTCACACCCACTGAGGCCATCGTGGCAGAAGCCCTGACGCAGGAGGTGCTTGAAAAGGATGATGATAGAATGGACACCATACCAGGTGAGTGCCCCCCCCCAGAACCCAGAGGTGGTCTGACACAGCTCTCTCCAACAGACACTGGCCATGTGGAACCAACCAGAGTGTCCACTGGATGGAATTCCACCAAAGTCACCTCCCATGCACAGCATGCAGCAGCAGCCCATAGGTGAGATGTGTCACCCACTCAGACCACAGCATAGAGATGATTGTGCCCCAGAATGGTCATTCCATGGAACCACACTCCCTTCTCAACAGGTTCCCCAGGACATGCATTACCACAGGTGCAGGAACACAGCATGCCAATGAGAAGAACCAGGAGTGCTCAGCAAATGGACAGGTACACGACCTGGGATGGCACAGGGCTCCTACACCTGGACACAGCCCAGCCTGAACAGCAGGCAGTGCCAATGGGCACTGGTATGGCACCCAGTACAGCACAGCAGCACACAAAGGGTGAAGAAGGCAACACTGTAGCTCCACCAGTACCCCACCGCCACCAGTGGGACTCAAGGGCATTGGACAACCTGTGATGAATAGGGGTACACATGTCCACCACTACAACACTGGGGACACAACACACTCAGATGACCACACACCTGCGGGGTAGAAACTGACATGAACACTGCTGAGTGACAGTCACCAACACATGGGCTTGCAAGGCACCCACAGCAGACCAGCATACTCTGCCTTTACTGCCCTGAACTATGCCAGCTAGAGCTGGAGAGGCTGCATGTCATGAGGGAGAACACTAAGTAAGTGGGAAAGCTTGGTGCAGACATGGAGGGTGTCTGGAGAAAGCTGTGCAGGATGGGAACATCCTTGAATGGCAGGTCATGCAGCAGACCACATCTGAATGCCAGCCATGTGCACAGCCCTACACACATGCCCATGTACACACATAGGCCTTCCCACCGAAGGAAGGAGTGGCACCAGTGGAGCAGGCCACAAGCCCACAACAGTGTAGGGCATAACCTGCAGATCCTGGCACACAGGATGGCAAAGCAAGGGACTTGGCAACGCACCTTGGCACATGCTTATCATCCCACAATGGCAAGGCACAGTAGTCCCCCAGTACTGCATTGCACCAGGCACATTTGCACATCACCAAGCCCCCATTGGACAATGAACCACTCAGTTAACAGGTACACATCACTGTAGCATTCCCCCAGGGTTTCCCACCACCCATCCATTTTGTTACAGAAGTGCCACTCCTTTTCCCTGATGGACATTTCACCCACTGAATGCATCCCACACCAGCAGATGCCTTATGTTCCTGCCGTACAGTCCACCGTCCCACTGCTGTGCACCCACTGCCACTACATCTCCAAGCTCTCCATCATCATGGACCAGCTGGCCATCATTTGGTTAAGTGCTCCAGCAGGGGAATGCAGCATCATACAGCTAGTTTGTGTAGTATGATGTATGTGATAAGCACCCAGCACACCTTCCCAGGTGCCAGCATTATGGTGCCACCCGTTCGATCCAAGCAGCAGAAACTCATCTTGGTGCGGGGTCATAATGTCATAAGAAATTATGCCGCAGCAATATATGGCGCTGCCAATACAGTGCAATATATTGCCAGAGGCATGTCTATTTTTTGGCGGGAGGCTCCACCACCATGCCCCCCCGAACCCCCCTCAACTAAAATATCTAACTCTGTTGGGGGGGGGGGTTAACAGTGAAAATTGCACAAAATGCAAAAAATGTAAAAATCCATGTGTCTGGGACCAGGAATCAGAACCCGATCCCAAATGCACTGCCTGCCTCCCTTGCTGCCAGTAGCTCATCCTGACGAGCCGCGGTAACTGCTTGGTGAACCTCATCCCAGCAGGATCCTTATCCTGTACAGGGAAGAGTGAGAGGGTGCACTACTGTGCATACATCCTTTCGTGGTTTTGCACCCTCTGGCTCTTCTCTACTGCACTATTCCTAGTCAGTAAATAAGTAAGTAAAACTTAATCTGTATTAGGCACCCTTCCAGAGCTCAGCACACCTTAACAACATGAATAAAACAATATAACAACCTCTTAAAATACACTAAAGCAATAAATATATACAATCTTACAGTGTCTCCGACATCAATTTTCCCAAGACCCTTCAAAGGCCGGTTGAATCAAGTAGGCCTTAAGTGAGTTTTTAAAGCCCTCAATGGTCAGGCTATCTCGTATCTGATGAGGTAGAGAATTCCACAGGGTAGAAGCCATAAAGGCAACTGATCTTCCTCTAGCAATCCCTCATCAGAGGATTGGAGTGTGTGTGGATGGGACAATAAAAAGACAGGAGATCTTGCAGGTACTGGGGTCCCTGGTCATGTAGGGCCCTATAGGTCAGCAATGCAACCTTGAGGGCGATCCATCACTGTATCGGCAGCCATTGCCGTTCATGCAGCACAGGTGTTATGTGGCTGGATCTAGAGGTTCCAGTTAACAATCTGGCCATCGTGTTCTGCAACGGCTGCAATTGGTGGATATCTACCCCCAGTAGCCCTAGGTAGAGGGCATTGCATTGCAGTAATCAAAACAAGTGGTAACAAAGGCGTGGACCAAGGTGGGAAGTTCTTCAGACAGGACCAGGTGCTTCACCCTGGTGATATTCCTCAGATGGTAAAAAGAAGGTTTGACCATGGCCGACACCTGAGCCTTCAGGGTCAGACCTTTGTCAAATATCATGCCCAGGTTACACACCTGGCCTGAGGCATTTAGTGGGGCCCCTCCAAGGTATAAACCCAAGAGTTTTCCCACCCATGTCCCGGTCATCCTACAATCAGAGTCCACTACCAATACCTCCATTTTTCCTGAGTTTAACCTCAGCCAGCTAACACTCATCCAGTCCTGTATCTCTGATAGGCATTTGTTAAACATTTAGACAGTGTCTAACTCCTGTTTGGGCACAAAAGACATGTACAGTTGAGAATTATCTGCATAGCAGTGAAAACTCAACCCATACTGTCTTATAATGTCCTCCAATGGCAGCATGTACACTGCAAACAGCATGGGGGACAGCACTGAGTCCTGCAGTACCCCACAGGGTAGGCAGCAAGGGGCAGAGGAATGAATCCCCGACACCACTTTCTGAGATCTGCCCTCGAGGAAGGATCAAAACCAACTGAGGACTGCCCCCTCAGTCCACAGAAAAAACACAGGTGCTCGAGCATCACCCCATGGTCCACAGTGGTGAATGCCACTGAGAGATCAAGGAGAACCAAGATGGAATGGGCTCTCCAGTCTCTAGCCATTAGAAGATCATTTAGCACCCACACCAGGGTGGTCTCAGTGCTATGCCTTTTTCTGAAGTCCGACTGGAGAGGGTCATAGATATTGTTGATGTATAAGTGATCCTCCTACTACGCAGTTATGTCATGTGCTGTACAGCGTACAACATATTGACCCGGTAGGACTCATCTTTAGGAGGCCAAATGTTCACTCCACCACTACACGGGTCCTATGGTGTGCCTCATTGTACCTCTCCTCAGCCCCTGTAGAGTGTGACAAGTAGAGTGTCAGTAGGTATGGTCTCAAAGGGGAGCCGTTATCACCTCTGGAGGAGGAGAAGCAGAACACAGTCAGGTGCTTCACGTACAAGTGTAGGAGGGTACCTGTCAGAATCTCACATATGCATTCAGTGAGCAGCCAACCTGCCTGACTCCTATGGGTCTCGAGCAGCGTCCATAACCATTACTGGTCAAACATGAATCCATCATGGCAGGACTCTTGGTACTTTGGGACCACATTGGTGATGACACCATCAGCATCGAAGTGTCATGGGTCTGAATGACACAGTAGGAGTACTCCATTTTATATTTTGTAGATATAGAAGACACCTGGAGCGTACTGGCATAGTTCAAGTGTTTTTTTATTACTAGTGTATGTTCTTATCACTGAACAAGATAAAAGTACATAATTACAATCTCATATCAGAAAAATTTACCAGAAACATATGAAAAAAACTATTATTTCTCAATTCAGCAAAAGCAATATCACAGAATTGCTATTTCCTGTGTCCAGCAGTTTTATGACATATAACCCTGACTTCTAAACTGAGCTACAAAAGCAGTCTAACCTACCTAAACTTGCAGTCATATTTGTATTCATGTTATAAAGCAGTTACCCCCTAACCCAGTAGTCTTATTGACCTGTAGTCCGACTACTGAAATGGTGCATGAGAGACTATCAATGCATGAAGCAAGAGCTGAACAGTTATTCTTACTCTTCATGTGACTCTGGCAGCACCCTGCAGCCAATGCCCAATAAGACTAGCAACCAACAGTTGTCTTCCCACAAGTCTGCTCGTACTGCCATCTCAACTGTCATAAGTCTGGTGTTTTTATATTCTTTGGCCACCTAAAAAATGGTACTGACCCAGTTAAAAATTGGTAGGGAAAAATGCAACAGGAATTACATGGTTGTTGAACCATTTATTGGTGCTGACCCAGATAAGAATAGGTAGGTACGGATAAAGATATAGACAGCAAATTTATTGCCAATAAATGTCAAAAGGAAAATAATAATTTCATGGTTACTAAAATTTGGTAAGTTAGTCACAACTCTCAAGAGGTCAGAAGGTAAACTACTTCTTTTGTATAACTAGAAGAATAAACATGATAAAATTGCTACTTGTAGTTAACACATAATACACATTGATACTTGGACTTAGCTACATTTCCTCTAGCTAAGCTAAATTCTTGCAACTAGTTTGCAATTTATATTTCTGTATATGTATATTTTTCTAACTTGCCTGTAATTTCCCATTTATCTTTCCCCTGCAAATACTTGGCATGGCTGAGTTTCCACTTCAACCCCAGGTCCATCTTTCTCTGGACCATGCTTATGCTTGAGCTGGCTGAGTTTTACTCAAACCAAGGTTCTTGGGAAAGATTTCCTTGGTATCAGCAGGTCACCTGCACGTTGAGGCTGTGGAAGCCTTTCTAGTTGCAATATGCCTCTTCATTCCATGCTGCAGACAGTAGTGCAACGTGTGTGCAGTCAATAGCTCCAAGCATGTTCAGGAGCCCATGCAGTGCATGGAACCCCACATTAGTATCTCACATGGTCAGCTCTGTGGCCAGGAAAGATAAGTAAATGGTCATATGGCAGATAAGAGCATTGGTCACCTGGTGCAGTGTGCAGGACACAGTGGCCTGACTGACACTGATTATGTCTCCCACCACCCTCTGGAATAAGCTATTGTCATAGTATGCCAGGGTACACAGTAGTTTCTACTCCACAGTCAGTGCACAGGACCATCCCATGGTGGGTGCAGTGTTAGCCTGTATCAGGCCACACAGTTCTGAGTGGCAGTATGGCCCTGGCAGAATCGCCATATGCAGTGCATATGGGTTAGAGTGGCTGTCTGCAGGTGAGGCCTGTGCACCTATGGCCTATGGTGGTGGTCACTGTCCTGCTCCCACTGCAGTTCATTCTCCAACAGGAGTGCACCCAGCAAATACATTGGGCATAACCTGCACATTACCATAAAAATTACACAGGTAGTGGTCTGTGGGATATCTGGGAATCATGCCTGCAATGTACCCCCTCTTATGTACTTGTAAAAAGCATGCTTGGGCTATTGGCTTCCTACCAGCACCACCCACATCTGGGATTGCATCCCAATCAAGGGGTGTGGTGCACACACCCCTAGGGGTGTTGCCGTCTGTGTGGGCCATAGCTGGACGGAAGCAAGGATGATGAAGGGAGCTCAGATAGGCAATGCTGACACAGATGTGGGCAGTGGCTCTATACGCCACTGTCCATCAAGGTCATGGGTACCTGGCCTGCCCCTTAGTTTATGGAGTGCCAACATGAGATCCTGGTGGGACCACTGGTTGACCTGTTTAATATCTCCCTAGACACAGGATGCATACCACAAGACTGGAGAATGGCCCATGTGATGCCCATTCACAAAAGTGGCCCTAGGAATATATAGCTTGGCAGAAGACACCAGAAGAAAGGACTGCTGTGTGACTGGACTTCTCTGCTGGGACTAAAGAAGAAGAACTTTTGTACTTGGACCTTTAATTTAGGGTAAAAAAACTAACAAACAAAACAAAAAAAAAGTGTGTGTTTGCCTGAGTTAACTGAACTGAATGGTTATCTGAGCAGTTATCTAGGTGTAAATCTCAGGTGATTGAAAGGACTTAATGGCTGTGAGGTTTAAATTACTTGTAGAAAGATCTAGTAAGTGGGGGAATGGCTTAGCTAGAAGGAAGCTACATTTAAAGGCTGCCTTAGAAAGATTCTGCTAATAGCTTGGCAGAAGACACCAGGAGAAAGGACTGCTGTGTGACTGGACTTCTCTACTGGGACTATATTACCCTCCTTCCCTCCCCACCCAAAGCTAGTTCTATTTTTATAGGCACAGGATTTGACTGACAACAGGAACTTCCTGTTTGGGATCAGGAAGTGAGTGATCACTGAGCCACCAAAGACCCACCATCCTAGAAGGGCAAGAGTAGCTCTCCGGCCCTCTAACTGCTGGAGGTCTGCCTCTGAGCTAGTAAGGGTCTACTGAGAAATATAGGATATTCTTGTCTCAGAACAGGACAATCAGGAGCTTAAAGGGCACACAGACAGAAAGTAAGGAGAGAGAGAAAAAAGAGAGGAAAGAGTAAGGATTGCAAACAGTTAAGGGGCCAGAAATAAGACATGATTGGAGTGGTGCAGTGCAGTGTCTGTGGAGCAGCAGTCTTCCGGAGACATTCTGAGGATGCAGTGTGTCCCATCTGCAGGCACCTCTCTGCTGAGGGAGGAGGTTGCTCATCTCCAGGCTGAGTTGGCCAGGATTTGTGGGACCTCCTCTATCCAGGGACCACCAGTGCCACTGTCATTGCCTCCAGAGGTTGCCAAGAAAGAGGAGCGGTTGGACCACAGTGGGCTCAGGGAGGTGAGGGTGGTGGAACAGAGGTGCATCCTCCAGTTATACCTCCACACTTCCTATGCCATTCTGGCAAAGTGTGGTTCCTCTATGGAGGCACCTGCAGTGGAGACCAAGGAGGATGCTGGGAACCTCCACAAAGGAGACCCACAGGAGGGTGGCAGGGGACCCTGCAGGGGAAGGAAATAACTCCTGGTGGGGGACTCCATTGTTAGGAAGGTAGAACTGGGGGAGGAAGGGGAGAGGGAGGTAAGGTGCCTGCATGGCACCATGGCTTGGAGGGACAGGGAAAGAATCCTCAGGATTGCTGGAGCAGCTGCACAGGGGAGGGAGCTGGATGTCATTGTCCACCTAGGGACAAATGACCTGGCTAAGAGAGGGATTAGAGAAGTGCAGGAAGAGTTTGTGGAATTGGGAAGGGGCCTTAGTCAAGTAGCATGCATAGTAACCTTCTCGGAGGTGCTGCCCATCTACGGCATAGGAGAGGCTAGGGTGATCTGCACCATGGGATTCAATCAGTGGTTGAAAAACTGGTGTGGAGCTCAGGGATTTGGCTTCATTGGGGACTGGGGGTCCACCTGGAGTGATGCAAGCCTATACTGGCATGATGGGCTGCACTGTCCGGGAGGGGAACCAGGATCCTAGGTGATGGGTTTAAATGCTTCATTGGCAAGCATTTAAACTAGCCAAGGGGGGAGGCACTGGAAAGAACTGGTGAAATCTAGCCCCCTCAAAAAATCCACGGTAGTAAGTGGCAAGCACCAACATAGAGGTGTCGATAGGAGAAGGGCAGGGTAAATGGAAAAGTGACAAAGGCAAGAAGGACAGGGATGGGGCAAAGGGAGTAAGGCCATCAGGAAATGGAGGGTAATGAATACCAATGTCAGTAGTCTGGGCAACAAGCTCCTGAGCTGGTGGCCTTGATGGAAGAGGGATGCCTGGATATCATAGCAGTCACAGAAACATGGTACACAGAGAACCATGACTGGGATGTTAACATACCAGGGTACAAACCTACAGGAGAGACAGGCAGGGGAGAAGAGGGGAGGAGTAGCTCTATGTAAAGGAAGGGATAAAAGCAACTGAACAAAAGAGTAAACATGGAGGAGAGGAGGCACTGTGGGTCACCTTGAGACTGGAAAGGCACCACAATCCGTACAGGGTTATGACAGACCCCATGTCAGGGAGGAATGGACAAGGATATGATAGAAGGCATTCTTAGAATGGCAGAGAAAAGGAGATACTGTTGATGGGAGACCTGAATATGCCAGATGTTAACTGAACACATTTGCTGCAGCCACATCCAAGAGCAGGGCCATTCTTGATGCCCCACAGGTGGCAGCAGGCCTCAGACAGCTAGTTTCGAACCCATTTGTGAGGGAGCAGTCTTAGACCTCGTACTCTCAAATGGGGGCAGTGAGAGGATCTCAGATCTAGAAGTGGTTGCCATCTGGGGACAAATGACCATCAAACAGTGTGGTTCACGTTAAACTCAGCTACAGAGTCGCTACACAAAAGTGAGGGTACTGGACTTTAGGAGGGCTGACTTTGGCAAGATGGGAGAGTGCCCCAGAAAAGCACTAGCAAACAGGCTAGAAGGAGGTGTGGAGCAACAATGGGGAATCATCAAACTGCCATCACAGAGGCAACAAGCCTTTGTGTGAAGCAAATAAACAAATCAAAATGAAAGAAAAAGCCACTATGGTTCTCAAAAGAGGTGGCTAGAAAGTCAGGAAGAAAAAGATAGCATTCCGGAAGTATAAGGAACACAGAAGGAGCAGGACAGAAAGCTGTACCAGTTAAGGCAGAAGGAAGCAGGGAGGAAGTCAGAATAGCAAAGGCCCAAACTGAGGAAAAGATAGCCAACTCAGTTAAGAAGGGGGATAAAACCTTTATAGGTACATCAGTGAGCGTAGAAAGACAAAGGGAGGGATAGTGAGGCTGAATAGAATGAACGGTGGGTGGGCAGAGGGGGACAGTCAAAAAGCAGGGATACTGAATGAATATTTCTGCTCAGTATTCACAAAAGAGGAGGGGGAAGTGCCTAATCCAATTAACAGAAGCACTCTTGATAGGGGGGTCGATCCCAGTCCTTTCACAGAAGAAAGGGTTCTGCAAGAACCCCAAAACTGAAGGTGGACAAAGCAATGAGTCCTGATGGAATCCACCCAGAATTCTAAAAGAATTAAGGAGGAACTAGTGAAACCACTGGCTACTCTTTTAATAAATCATGGGAGGATGGTGGTACCCGAGGACTGGAGGAAGGCGGATGTGATTCCCCTTCACAAAAGTGGGACCAAGACAGAGGCAGGAAACTACAGGACCTGTCATTCCGACCTCTGTGGTAGGGAAAGTGATGGAGTCACTTGAAGGAAAGAATAGTTGAGTACCTAGAGGCCAGTGGGGCACAGGACCCAAGGCAGCATGGGTTCACAGTGGTACGGTCATGTCAGATGAATCTAATAGATTTCTTTGACTGGGTGACCAAAGTAGTAGACCAGGGAGGGGCTGTGGACATAGCCTACCTAGACTTTAGCAAGGCATTTGACACAGTCTCACACAAAAGATTAATAGGCAAATTAACCAGCCTGGGAGTGGGTCCCAGGGTGGTAGCCTGGGTAAAACATTGGCTGCACAACAGGACACAGAAGGTAATTGTAAATGGAGTCCACTCTGAAGAAAGAAGGGTTACTAGTGGGTACCTTAGGGTTCAGTATTGGGTCCAGTCCTTTTAATGTCTTCATCAGTGACATTGCAGAGGGACTGAAGGAAAAGATGCCTTTTGCAGATGACACAAAGATCTTCAACAGGGTTGATACACAAGGAGGCATGGAAAGGATGAAAAGGGACTTGGCAAGGTTGGAGGAATGGTCAGAAGTATGGCAGCTAGGATTCGATGCAAAGAAGTGCAAAATAATGCACCTGGGAAACAAGAACCCAGGGGAAGAATACACAATGGGTGAGGAGGTAGTAATAACAACAAAAAAGGAAAGGGACCTGGGGGTAATCATATCAGATGACCTTAAGGTTAGCAAGCAATGTGAGACTGCAGTAGGGAGGGCTGGGGGTATACTGGGATGTATAGGGAGAGGCATCAGCAGCAGAAAACAGGAAGTTGTTATCCCTCTGTACAGACAGTTGGTGAGACCCCATCTGGAGTACTGTGTCCAGTTCTGGAGACCCCATCTCCGCAAGGACATAGACAGGATAGAGGCAGTCAAGAGGAGGGCAACTAAAATGGTGCAGGGTCTGCAAGAGAAGCCGTATGAGGAGAGACTAACGGAGCTTAATATGTATACCCTTGAGGAAAGAATGGAGGGGGGGACATGATAGAAACTTTTAAGTACCTCAGTGGAATCAACAAAGTCCAAGAGGGTAGCATCTTTCAGAAAAAGAGACATGCAAGAACAAGGGGACACAATTTAAAGACAGAAGGGCAGTTCAGGGGCAATGTGAGGAAGTATTATTTCACAGAGAGGGTAGTGGATGCATGGAACAGCCTTCCTGGGGAGGTTGTGGGGTCTAAAATTGTGGGAGAATTCAAGAATGCATGGGACAGACATAAGGCAATTCTTGTGGGGGGTAGGAAGAAATAGGCTGCTGGTTAACTAGGATCTGCGGCCTATCCTGTAGGTAGGGAAATGGGCAGACTAGATGGGCCAAGCGGTCCTTATCTGCCATCAAAGTCTATGTTTCTATGTTTCTAGGGATGAACCAGGCAACTACAGATCAGTGAACCTCACATAAATTGTGGGGAAGCTCATGGAGACAATCCTAAAAGAGAGGCTAGTGGCCTTTTTGGAGGACAATGGTCTCTTGGATGGTCAACAACTTGGGTTTGTCTTGGGCAGATCCTGCCAGACAAATCTGAGTATTACAATTGGGTGATCAGGTAACTGGACAGGGTCCATGAGGTGGATGCCCTATATTTGATTCCGTGTTGCATGGGAGGCTTGGGGGGGGGAGCTGGAATACATAGAGGTGGGAACAAAGATGGTTAAATGGATCATCAACTGGCTGAATGGAAGGCAGCAGAGGGTGTGGTGGTGGGGGAACTCTCATCACCAAGGGAAGTGATGAGCGGGGTGCCACAGGGATCAGTACTGGGACCAGTACCATTTGGGATATTCATAGCGGATATCTCAAACAGGATCCGGAGTAGGATCAGTCTGTTCGCTGATGACATGAATATGGGAGCTGTGGTAGATGACATCATAGGGTGGAAGGGGCTGCTGGAGGACCTGACCAAAATACAGGAGTGGTCGAAAACAGGGCAGCTGGGGTTCAATGCCAAGAAGTGCAAGCACTTCGGAGCTAGGAACCAGGGGAGGAGTTATCAGCTGGGAGGGGTGCAGCTGGAAAATATCGAGGTGGAAAAGGATCTGGGGGTGCTTATAACGGGCAGTATCAACAACTCAGCCCAGTGCAGGAAGGCAGCAGCAAAAGCCAACAAGATGCTAGGGTGTATAGTGAGGGGAATCTCCTCCAGAAATAGGGAGGTGATCCTTCCTCTCTACCGGTCTCTGGTCAGGCCGCACCTGGAGTACTGGCACCCATTCTTTTTTTTTTTTAATTCAGTATACTTTATTGTCAATTTCTTTTAAACAAAAAACAAGGGTGTACAGATGAACGAGTAGGTGACCAAAAGGTTTCACCCCTCAAACATCAGGATGGCAAGTAAGGGGGAGGTGCTGCTAGGTGGAGATTTAAATCTGCCAGATGTGGAGTGAAACTTTACAGCTGTTGCTTCGGCAAGGAGTAGGCCATTCTTGACTCGCTACAAGGGGCTTTTCTCAGGCAACTAGTTAAAGTAAAAGGTCAGTAACATAGAAACATAAAAACATAGAGAATGAAGGCAGAATAAGACCAGTAGTCCATCCAGTCTGTCCATGTTCCCTATTTAGCCATGGCAGTTACTGTCCTCCAGGGTCCTAGCCTCCCCCCAGCCATCCCCCCATTCTCTTCCCAGTGTCTGCCACCCTGAGACCCCACTATACCATGCATTCTGTCCCAACTGTGCTTGAAACCTAGTAACAGCCACATAGCTCATGGCGTGCTGTCGCAAGACAATGCACTAAAAACAACCAGAGTAACACCTTCCACTACCAAATGTATTCACAAAACTGCCTGTTGATCAGTGCCAATAATTTATTTGCTCATAGTTTAAAGCAGACAACAAGCATGCATACATATAGAGTGGCCATCCCATCCAGAGAGGCCAGCTGAAAGAAACAAAAAACTCAAACCAGTTTCCCATGTTACTGCATCATCAGGAAGTGTGGCCTGACATCATCACTGTCCTTAAACACCTTAACCTTAAAGTGACACAGTGCAAACAAGTGCAAAAAGTTAGACATGTAAATTCAGCAGTTTGATGGAGAACATTACTATGTATATTTCATACCTAGGTACTGTATTATCAAAAATGTGCAAGAATCCGACTTAACATAGATATTTGGCCTAATATGAAATCCTACATTCGCAATCAATAAATGTCAGTCATAGTGCTATAATTACCTCTAATATGCAAGACCCTACCAAATACTTAAATTTCAAAGGCAAATCTTCAAAATATTATTTAAGAGTAGTTAAGACAAAGGAAAGCACAGAAGGGTAAGAACTGGGAGGGGGCAGGCAAAGACCGGGTGAAGAAGGGAATAGAAAAAGCATTAGAAGAGGTCAAAATTACAAAGAGCCAGCTACATTATTAATAAAATCATGCAAAAAGCATTGAATTGGCCACAAAACACTACTGATATATACCATCAGTGATAAAGACTTACAAATAGCTATCTAAACAAGTAGATACAATACCATACTCCTTTGTTCAAAAAAGGTCTGAATCCATAGCATCGTTTAGCCCTTGTGACAGGGGATTGCCCTGCCACTGTTTTACATTTGAACATATGAATCTGCCAGCAGAAATAGGCCACTAGGTCTATCAAGTCTGCTTGATTTTTGCAGCTAGCACCACTAGACTGCAGCTGCCCCAACCTTCCACAATCACTATGACTCCCCCCCCACGCAGCCTGTCCCATGCCCTTTTGAAGCTGCTCACTGTCCTGCAGGAGACCACCTCTGGCAGTGTGTTCAATTTTGCCACCACCCTCTCTGTGAAATAATGCTTCCTCTTCTCTCTCCTATATCTGCCACCCTCCAACTTGAGCCCATGCCCTCATCTCCTTTCCCTTCCTCAATGTCAACAATCTCAGCAGTCTGAAACATCACTTGTTTAGACACTCTATGTGCTGGGGCAGAGGGGACTAAAGAAGGAGGTTCACTAAAGAGCGCAGAACTCCTGGGAGTTAAAGCAAGGAGACTGTGTTTGTATTTTACAGCCCTATACTAGTGGGGAAATTGAGTTAGAGCTGGTGCTCTGTGTTTTAAACTACAAATGACACAGTTTCTGTGCAGGGAGCGAGAACCACTGATACTTCCGGGTTCAGGCTGATAAATTCGGATGCTCACATGAGCGGCATCTTTGGAGGTTGCAGTCTGAACTGTGGGACTGTCAAAAGCAGTGGCGTGTAGCCAAAAGAGTAGCCGGGTGGCTGTAGCTAAAAGAGTGCTGTTGGTGCACGCTCGCTGATTGTGGAGTCCATGAGGCTCTGTGTAAACCTGGTGAAATCTCAGCAGTCTGAAACATCACTTGTTTAGACCCTCTATGTGCTGGAGGCAGAGGGGACTAAAGAAGGAGATTCACTAAGGAGTGCAGAACTCCTGGGAGTTAAAGCAAGGAGATTGTGTCTGTATTTTACAGCCCTATACTAGTGGGGAAGTTGAGTTAGAGCTGGTGCTCTGTGTTTTAAACTACAAAGGACACAGTTTCAGTGCAGGGAGCAAGAACCCCTGATGCTTCCAGGTTCAGGCTGATAAATTCAGACACTCACCTGAGTGGTACATGCATGTGTGCTAGGTGGTGCATGAGACGTGAGGAGATACAGCGTTTAGGCCCATGTTGGTGTGTTAGCAGGGAGTGGGGAGACAGAGAGGATATACGGATTATAAACAAGGTAAAGAGAGTTTTGTAGTACATTGTTAGTGGAAAATGGGATCAAAGGAGAGAGAGAGATATGTGTAAGTCGCCAGCTTCACTGTTGACATCGGAGGGGGATCTGCTGATAAGATGTACAGTTTGTAACATGTACAAGGAGGCCAAATTGGGGGTTGATTATAGTAGCTTTTAGTGTGTAAAATGTGTATTAAATAGAGAACTGCATGTTAACTTAAACAAGGTCATGGAAAGGCTAGATATTTTAGAGAACAATCAGATGGAGTTAACTTCTAGGTTAAAGATTTTGTCAAGCTTAAATAAAACTGAGTCTGGTAGCTCAGTAAATGGGCAAGGTAAAAGAAAGGGAAGTGAGAGTGGAGAAGGTCACCAAGCTGAAAGGGGTGACACGGTTGGGGGGGGTGAGCCCTCTTGGACCAGTTCCAGAATATTTAAGAAGAGAGGATGTGGGTAATATACAGGACAGTGATAGGGATAGAGGAGGACAGGATGAACAGGGCCCTGTAATGGAAAAAGTGGTAAATGTGCTAAATGGATTTCCAGTGGAAAATAATTATAGTGTCCTGGGGAACTTAACTCAGTCAAACATGACAGCTGCGGATGTTAATTTGGATGCAGAAGAGATAGAAAGTGGGGACAACAGAATCCAAGACAAGTTATTGTCATAGGAGATTCTATTATAAAATATACTGATCAATACATATGTAACCAAGATAAAACAAATAGAATGGTTAGTAGCTTCTCAGGGGCAGGTGCATTGGATTTATATAGTATGTCCAATAATATATTCAGTGGGGTGGGGGAACACCTCCTGGCAGTGATTCATGTGGGCATAAATGATATTATGAGGAAAGCCTGGCCAGAAATGCAGTAGGATTATAATAAATTAGTAGAGACATTGGTTAACAAAGGTTGTGAGATAGTGATTTTAGATATATTACCTGAACCTAGGGCATCTGTGTATAAGAAAAAGAGAATTGCTTTAACAAATGAATGGTTATGTAAATGGACAGGGAAGAGTGGCTACAGATTTACAAAACATTGGGGGACATTTGAAAATAATAACAAATTCTATTGTAATGATGGGCTGCATTTAAATTATAGAGGCAGTAGAATTTTAGGGTTAAGCTTGAAGAAGCAGATTGCAAACTGTTTAAACTAACAGGAAAGGGGACGACCAGGGAATATAAAGTTAATATAACCCCAAGACAAGTAAAAATAAAAAGGATGTCGGCTATTAAGGTAATGTTCTGTAACGCTAGAAGCTTGAATGAAACCAGTATGATAGAACTGGAAATGATAATGAGGAGAGAAAAATTAGACATAGCAGGGGTTGTAGAAATCTGGTGGTCAAATGAGAATTTATGGCATCAGCATCAGCAGATACCTGCATGCAGATTGATTAATAAAAATAGAGATGGAAAAAGGGGTGGGGGTGGGGGTGTGGCTCTTTTTATTAGGGATGGATTTGAAGTTAGGGTCATAGATGAAAACTGTGATTTAGGAGTACTGAAATTGTTACAATTGAACTGTTGGGTACAAAAGGGAGAAAATGTAGGTTCTCAACTTTTTATAGAGTGCTGGATACTAGAAAAGAGGGAACTGAATCTTTTGTAGAATATATTGTTGGTTTGGCTGAAGGCACTGATATGGTGCTAATAGGGGACTTAAATATGCCTAACATTGAATGGGGGGAGCATAAGGAAGGAACCAACTTAGAGTGCAGGGTGCAGGAAGAACTAATGGAGGTAGGTGTTAAACAGTGCATTCAGGAGGCCACAAGGGGGGATAATATATTAGATGTTATTCTAACAAATATTCCTGACGTGATTCAACAGATCAGTATTCAGCCACCATTGGGTACAAGTGATCACAACTCTATAATGTTTAGGATGCTTTGGGAAACCAAGATGGTGAAGGGGAGTACAGTACAGTTTCTCTACAATAGGGGGTATTATGTGGCTATGAGAGAGAGAGGCTGAGTAGTATTGACTGGGAAGGCATGGGGAGGTATATACCAAAAAGGAAAGTAGATAACCACAAAGGTAATAAGCCACCATGGCTCTCAAGATCTATAGTTAGACTTTGTAGAAAAAAGCAAGCAATGTTCCAGAAAACGAAGAAAAATAAATCTTTAGCATCTTGAAATACTGTAGGTATAAGAATATATTAAGAAAATTAAAGAAGGAAATTAAAAATTCAAAAAAGCAGCTGGAATTTAGATTGGCAATGAGTAAAGATAATAGCAAAAGCTTTTTTGCTTATATAAATAGTAGAAGGAGGGGAAGTAGTATGGTTGGTCCATTAAATATAGATGGGGTCACGACCTCTGAACCAAAGGAGATGTTAACTGAATTTAGTAGATGCTTTGGGGCTGTGTATAACAAACATGATGGAGTTGTAGAGATGGGGCATCTGGATACAAGCACATTAGATCCTAAAGAAATAATAACTGAAGAAAATGTTAAAAATAGGATCAGGAGATTGAAGGTTGATAAGGCAGCAGGACTGGATGGGATCCATCCATATTTCTTAAAGGAGCTGGGGGATATGTTGACACCAGTTATAACCAGGTTAGGACAAAATCCCTGGCAGAGGGAGTAGTACCAGAGATGTGGAAATTGGCATATGTAGTGCCAATTTATAAGAAAGGGAAAAAGAGTGAGGCAACAAATTATAGACCGGTGAGCTTGACCTCTGTCATAGGGAAGATTATTGAAGGTATTTTAAGCGAAGCTATTATTGATGTTATGAAAAGTGGGGGTCTAATGGATAAAAGTCAGCATGGATTTGTGACAAATAGATCATGTGATACAAATCTGATCACCTTCTGTGAGTTTATTAGTAAGCGTATTGATGAAGGGAAGAATGTGGACATGGTGATGCTCGATTTTAGTAGAGCATTTGATGCGGTTCCACATTGTAGGATTATTGAAAAGCTTATTGGTGTGGGGATTGATTCAGCTATTGTAAGATGGGTTGGACAGTAGTTGACAAATAGACAACAGAAAGTGAGATTACATGGCCATCTGATAGATCCATTAAGGGTGGTGAGTGGTGTTCCCCAGGGTTTGGTGCTTGGACCATTGTTGTTTAGTGTCTTTATTAGTGATCTGAAGATATTAAGTAACAATAAGTTAATAAAGTTTGCAGATGATGTCAAAATAGGGGGAGTGGTGGATACGTTTAATGATAGATTAATTTTTAGACAGGATTTGATTCATATAATGGAATGGGCGAACATAAATGGGATGAATTTCAATAAGGAGAAATGTATTATAATGCATTTTGGAAGACATAATATTCAGCAGACCTACTATATATCCAGGGCCTTAACTTGAAGGTTTCAGAGTGTGAAAAAGGTTTAGGGGTTTATGTTCAAAATGACCTTAAAAATGGTGCTCAAAGTAAAATAGCATCAAACAAAGCTATTCAGCTAGTAAATTGTAAAAGAAGGGGTTTTCAATCAAGAAGTGGGGAGGTTTTGTTGCCACTGTATAGGACAATGGTTAGGCCCATCTTAGACTACAGCTCCACTGTCTTTTGTCCTTTCCTCATAAAGTATATTAAATTAATGAAGAGACCCCAGAGATCTTTTACCAGATTAATTTCTGGATGTCAGGGGATCTCGTATGAGGATAGATTAGATAAATTGGGTTTGTGGTCCTTGGTAAATAGAAGGGCAAAGGGAGACTTATTGTTACTGTACAAGGCTTTAGGGGATGAAGATGTTAAATTGGAACTAGGATTAGAGATGGATATGAAATCATATCATTTGAGAATACATAATAAGCAATTGAGGAAGGAAATAAGCAGGACTGAATTGAGAAGGAATGGATTTAAGTGTAGGGCAGTTAGGATGTGGAATAGACTGCAACAGGAGGTGGTGGATGCTGATAGTTTGGCGATCTTCCAAAACAGATTGGTAAGTTCCTTGCAGAAGTTGGTGATGCATGTTACCGCCACTGAATTGTGGGGGAAGTCTATATGGGCTTTGCCTTCTTGACTTCCTTAAACCTCCAGTATGAACTCCAGTATGAACCCTTCTTTGCTCATTCTGTTGATTCCCTTCAAGTACTTGAAGGTCTCAATCATATCCCCCTGATCCCTCCTCTCCTCCAGAGTGTACAGTCCCAACACGTTCAGCCTATCCTCGTAGGTCTTGCTCTCCAGCCCCTGGACCATTCTCATCACCCTGCACTGCACCCCCTCCAGCAGTCTGATATCCTTTTTCGAATATGGGCACCAGTACTGTATGCAATACTCTAGGTGCAGCCTGACCAGTGACCTGTACAGTGGCATGAATACATCCCTATGCCTAGATGAGATACCTTGTGATAAA
The DNA here is from genome assembly GCA_016271365.2 of Neoceratodus forsteri. Taxonomy (NCBI): domain Eukaryota; kingdom Metazoa; phylum Chordata; order Ceratodontiformes; family Ceratodontidae; genus Neoceratodus; species Neoceratodus forsteri. Next base: position 738,725,243 of record CM057454.1, read on the forward strand.
CACTCCAGCATCCTATTAGCCTTAGCTGCTGCCCTCCTGCACTGAGTGAAGCTGTTCATGTTCCCCGTTATGATCACCCCAGGTCCTTTTCTTCTTTGGTGAGCCCTAACCGAACCCTTCCCAGCCAGTACTCCCTTCTCAGGTTCTTTGCTCTGAAGTGCATAATCTTGCACTTCATATTTAATATCAACTGTCACTACACCGACCACTCCTTCAGTTTAGTTCAATCCTTCTATAGCCCCTGCCACCCTTCTCTATCATCCACCACTGCCCCCATCTTAGCATCGTCTGCAAACAGACTAATCCTGCTCTGAGCTCTGTGTGAGATATCCGATATGAACAACCCAAACAACACCAGACCCAGCAAAGAGCCCTGTGGCACCCCTGCTCATCGCCAGCCTAGGGGATGAGATCCCCCCCCCCACCACCACTACCCTTTGTTGCCTCCCCTTCTGCCAGTTCCCTATCCACCTTTTCATCTTTGTCTCTACCCCCACATACTCCAGTTCCCTCCCCCAGCTTCCTATGAGGCACTGAATCGAAGGCCTTGCTGAAGTCCAAATACAGAACATTCACTGCATGGCCCTGATCCAACTCCCTTGTCACCTAGTTGTAGTACTCTATTAGGTTGATCTAACATGATCTTCCCAAGATGAATCTGAGCTGCTGATCATCCTGGAGTCCATTCTCCTCCGAGAAGGTCACCAGTCACTCCTTCAGGATCACTTCCATGAGTTTGCCAACAAATGAAGTGAGGCTCACAGGTCTGTAATTGCCTGGTTCATTCTTTGGCCCACTCTTGTGGATGGGTGCCACATGTGCCTCCCTCCAGTCTTGTGGAACATAGCCCATATCCAGGGAGGTATTGAACAGGTCCTCCAGTGGCCCAGCCAATACCTCTGCCATCTCCCTCATCACCCTGGGGTGAATGCCATCTGGACATGGTGCCTTGTCCACACTTAGTGCCTTCAGACCCTCAGGTACCCTACTCACCGTAATTGTCCTGTCTGTCACCTCCCCCCCATGCCCACCTTCCCCATCCACTAAAGTATTTGTCCGCCCTTCTCCTGTGTGAACACAGAACAGAAGTACTCGTTTAATACTTCTTCCAGTTCCATCACCTTCTCCACCCATCTCCCTTCCTTCCTTCCTGATACTCATTATCTTTTTTTTTATTTGTTACTTACTGTTCCTTCCCCATGGCCCTCAGTCAGGTTCTGCTTCCAGGCATCCCATTCTTCTTCAGCTGCCGTCCATCCCACACCCATTTCCCAGTCGGGCCACCACCTTGCCACCCCCATGGTGGGGTGGTGGGGAGCCCCTAACTCCCCACTAGGACCGGATCCAGTACAGGTGGCACCCTCGGAGACGGTGCGTGAGGCAGACGACCATCAAGCCGTTTGACCTGGCTGCCATTTTGTCTCTTTTCCTATCGGTGGTGCAGTATGCAATCACAACAATAGGCTTGCCATGCATGCATCCACACATAGCCTGCCTGCCAGCCGCTCTGCCTCCGTGCCCCACTGTATTGGCCAGGTGTGCCAACACCTAGCCTCAGCTAGGTGTCAGGCAAATGCTGTCCCCTGTTCCCAACCCTCCCCAGGAGAGGAGAGTAGTCCTCCGGTTGCTCAATCCTCTCCCACCCTGGCCGGCCCCCGATGACCCGCTTGCATCAGGAACATGAGTCGCCAGCATGGCAGGAGGTAAGGCATCACTGCCTCAGTACTCCATACCACTGGGCCAGCCAGTCCTCACTATCTGGTCTGTATAATGCCTTTTCTCCCTCACACATCTGAAAATGTCCTTCTCCCCTTCCCTGATGCCCTGAGCCAGCCTCAACTCCCTGGAGGCCTTGGCCGCTCTGACAAGCCTGGTCACCTCCCTGAACTTCCTCACATACAACTCCCTATCCTCTTCCCTCCCGGACCTCTTGACACTTCTAAAAGAAGCTTTCTTTCCCCTTATCCCATCAAACACCTCCCTGTGCAGCCAACACGGCTTCTTTGCCCTACTCTTTTTACTCACAGTCCTGGTGCCCGATTCAGTAGCTTCACTCAGCCCAAGTCTGTTAACTTTTCTGTTAAATAGGAAGCATATTTTATTTTCTACTTCCTCTTCTGCTCTAATGGACCTGGGATACCTCTCTTTCTAAGGACCATCCCCGGGGTTTTTTCTGCCTGTTTCTCAGGCAGAACCATGCTCATCCACTAAGGCTGCAAGACTTGAACGCCTTCCCCCACTCCCATTCTGTACTAGTGGAGCAGGGCCAGAAACAGAAATGAAAGCTACAGACCAATCTTGTCACACCAGATTGCAGCCTTGAACCACCTCACTGGCTCAGCTGCAAAGAGTTGCTCCACAGGTACGTTCAGCGCCAAAACTGTCTCTTAGCCAACAAAAGGATTTTGAACTTATGACACCTGATCGCAGATTGGACTAGGCTTCTAGTAGCTTCTACTGCTGGCTGTTGTGGCATTTAGATCTACCATGGGAAATTTACAGCTGGTTCCTTGGTGTGTCACTAGCTTTACTAGCGCTCAGCTCAATTCTTCAGAACCCTCATCCCTCCCTAAAGTGGAATGACCCTTGCACTTCTCCCTGTCCTGCATCCAACAGCTCCTTTCAGGTAGCCATTCTGGACTATTGGGCTTCTCAGCTGTCTCTGCCGGGGAGTGGGACATCTCCCGAGCGGCCTCTGCAGATTACTCCCCCATCCAGACATGAGACTTTCTACTCATGGCAAATTTCTGCCAGGACACTAGTGGCTGCAATGCTAGGCCAGTATAACACTAGGAGTGGGTACAGGCCTACCCATCAACACCGCCTCCCCTATCGCCCAAAAAATAGTGTTTACAAATTAAAGTTCACTGTCTAAAAAAGAATCCTGCTTCTTTTACTATTGTGCTCAGGCAATGTCGAACTCAACCCAGGACCATTAGACACCCTTGCTTCTCCATCAGACCTGGCAGGTATCAAAGGAATGTCTTTTATGCATCTTAATGCCTGTAATTTGCTGAAAAAGTTCACCCTTATCCAGGCTTGAGTGAGCCACACCCTACCTGATGTCCTTGTGAACACTGAGACCTGGCTTAGGCCAGCCACCCCAGACAATGAAATCAATATCCCAAATTATTTACTCTTCCGAGCGGATAGGCAATCAAGAGGAGGTGGGGTGGCAACTTATGTAAGGGACAAATACTCAGCCGCATGCATAGACACATCATCCTCCCCAAAGAATTTGGAGTGCTTGACCCTAAAGATCAAACTTTCTCCTTCCAGTGCACCGGGTAATAGCTGCTCACAGGCCCCTTCTGCCGGGCCTCTTCTCCTGTCTCACCTCAGTTCTGTACTGGGGCTCAGTTCCTTGGAAACCATTATTTTTGGCGACCTGAACTATGATTGGCTATCAAGTGCATCAGCTCCCTTGAAATCCTTTTGTGACACTCTAGGGCTGGTGCAAATCATTGGCGAGCCTACTCGCCCAAATAAAAAGAACCTTAACAACAGCTCCCTCTTAGATGTAATTTTGGTTAGCAAGCCACACCTGTTCTCTCATGTCGGAACATTTTTCTCAGACATTAGCGATCATTGTATAATCACCACCATTAGATCCGTGCACAACCCACAGTTTGTGGCAAAGTTCTCTATCAAGAGGTGCAAACGCAACGTTGATTTGTTTGCTTACATCCACGACTTGAAACATTCACCGTGATGGCAGGAATTTTTCCTAGCCAAAATGGTTAATAGGGCATATACTATTTTTTACGATATTTTAAGTGAGTCTTTAAGTAAGCATGCACCCTTGGTTAAGGTGCAGGTCAGGAACAGCTCCTGCCGTTGGTTCTTGCCTGAGCTCAAAGCTCACCTGTTAGAAAGGGATACTTTATGGAAAAGAGCCCGAAGAAGCAAGAATGACTCGGATTGGTATCTTTTTAAGAGAGCATGTAACAAATGCACCAAGTTGGTCAGAGCAGCCAAGGCCGCCAACTATCGTTTGGAGCTAACCTCTGCATCAAGAAATCCTTCAAATCTCTGGAAAACATTAAAAGACATGTCTGGACATGCACCTGGTAATTCCATTCCAGCAAAAATTAAGTCCGGTGGCAGCGTTATCTCTAACCGATCAGAGATATTGGAAGCACTTAATAACCATTTTGCAATGGTAGGGCTAGCATTTGATACTTCTCCTGCCAATGACCTCCGCATAGCTCAGGGCCCACCAACCCATGAGTCCCCTCTACTGAGGATGCCTTGTCCCTCCTGCCTGTCTCTCTAAAAGAGGTGGAAGACCTACTGCTGCAACTGGACACCAGGAAGGGAGCAGGCTCCGACTTCATAGAGCCATACTATCTAAAATGTGCCTACCATGTACTTGCGGTGCCAATCACCCACCTATTCAACATGTTACTCTCCCAGGGTAGCCTCCCCACTCAATGAAAAATAGCCCATGTCATCCCTCTATTAAAAGCAGGTGACCCCTGCAATCTAAATAATTACAGACCGATCTCCCTCCTCTCTATCCTGTCTAAATTACTAGAAAAAATAGTGTGTGGCCAGCTAGGGGTATACTTAGAATCCAGAAGCCTATTAAACCCCGTTCAGTTTGGATTCAGAGCAAAGCACAGCACCATAACAGCCCTAGCTAAGGTGACCAATGATTGGCTCCTAGACCTTGACAACAAGAAGCATGTCTGTGCCGTTTTCTTGGATCTTAGTAAGGCATTCAACACAGTTGAGCACAGCCTGCTTCTTTCCTCCCTGAGCACCTTAGGCCTGGACCATAAATCTATGTGCTGGTTTACAGACTACCTCGGAGAACAGAAACAGCAGGTTAAAGCTGAAGGTGATCTTTCTCCATTAAAACCTATGCTGAGGGGCATGCCCCAGGGCTCTATCCTTGGTCTCCTCCTCTTTGCAGTCTACATTAACAACATCAATGATCCCATCAAAAAAGCCAACATCCACTTATTCGCGGATGACACTGTACTGTACTTGAGTCGTCCCACACTGGAAGCAGCCTGTGAAGACCTCCAAGCTGTAGTTAACCTTCCACAATACCAGCTCATAAACAAAAAGCTTTTGCTCAATGCAAAAAGACAAAAGCCATGCTCTTCTCCCCCTCCTTGCATGTGGCAATTCCTGCTGGGGTGGGAGCTATCCCATGAATTACCACTGTTCTTGGAGAAACACTAGAGTATGTAGCTAAATTCAAAAATCTAGGAGTTTGGCTCGATCATAAGCTTTCCTTCACCGACCATCTTGAAGAACTACAGAAGAAACTAAGGCAAAGATTAGGACTATTCTACAGAATTAACCACCTGCTCACAAAGGAGGCCAAGATTCAACTGGTTCAAGCTACCTTCCTATCTTTAATAGATTACGCAGACCTGCTTTACAGCCACTGCACTGCCTCTGCACTGGCTAAGTTGGACACCCTCTACCACAGAGCTATCAGGTTCATTACTGGCCTTCCACTTTCCACACACCACTGCTCCCTGTACTCTTCGTTAGGCTGGACTTCCCTTCACTATAGAAGGAATAGAAACACCACCCTATGGGCCTTCAGAGCGGTGACCAATAAGCCCCCCTCATATGTCTCAGATTGTATTCCTCAGAGTGTGTTAGGCACCTACGCTCTAAGGAGCTATTCCCTAATTGCCCTCCAAGTTCCAAGGGTCAAAACTCATTTTGGCAAAGCTGCTCTAAACGTCTCTTTACCCACATTGTGGAATGGTTTACAAAGGAACTTGAAGCTGAGCTGCCCTGTTAGCCTGAATATCTTCAAGGTGCTCTACGATCGCTACATGAAAGCACCTTGCAAATGTTTTCCTCATCGCTAGCCCACTAATTCCGCAACTCCCCCTTTCCATCCTGACGCTCGCCATGTTTCTACCCCTGGCTCTTACTCTTTCCCTATTAACTCTTCCTGCTGCAACCACCCTTCCCTATCCACTCCAGCCTGGCTAAAGTCCCACCCCATCCATAGTAGTGTCCCAATTTTCTACCCCTCCTCTGTCATTACCATAATAAAAAAGTACATGACAGCCATCGTCACGTTCTGTGGTTTTAGCTCAATTTTTCCCAGTCGTCGGTAATATATCCCTCCTCTTCTTTACCTCTCTAACCTGCCACCCCATACACAGCCTTTTTCCCCCTATATGTACAGTTGCTGGCTGCCTCACTGAAAAGATCTCTGCTTATAACCGCTGTATGCCTATGGTTGATTGTACATCTGCTGACTTCTTCAATTGTAAATTAATGCTGTTTTTTTATTTTTTTTATTTTTTTATTTCGACCTTGTACTGTACTGTACTGTACTGTATATGCTGTATATACTTTTTCTTCTTTGTATATTATTGCTTTTTGTATACCTGCTTCTGTACTGTACTTCGATGTATTCATAATCAGGTCCACCTTGCAAATGACCCTTGCTCAATGGTGCCCACCTGGATAAATAAAGATTTTGACTGATTGACTGAAGTCTGATACAATCCCATTTCTGCTGTACATCCATTTCTGGCCTAATCCTCCCCAGGTACCCTTTCAGCATTTCCCACATAATCCCGAAGTCTGCCTGCCTAAAGTCAACCACCCTTGTCCGTGTACCTATGCACTCCCTGCTCAAACTGAGTGAACCACACTGAATTGTGGTCACTCCCAGTGAGCGGAGCCTCCACCCTCAGTTCCTTTACCACTTCCACGTGAGTTAATACTAGGTGCAGAGTATTCCCTAGCTGAGTTGGCTCTGTGACCATCTGCACCAGGACCCCATCCTGGATTGCATCCAGTAGCACCTGCTCTGGTGTTTGAGGTCACTGGGGTTCCCAAATCCACATTGGATAGATTGAAGTCCCCCACGATTACCACATTCCCTTGCCTAGTCACTCGCTGAGTCTGCTCTGCCAATTTCCTGTCCAGCTTCTCGGTCTGAGCAGGCAGCCTATACACCACCTCCAATCTCGGAGTCCTACCTTTCGAGTTCAGGAACTGCAACCACATTGCCTCTGTCCTATTCTCCTCCCCTTCATCCCTCATACATCTAATTCCATCCCTTATGTACATTGCTACTCCCTCTCCTTCCCCTCTGTCCTCCCTATATGTTCTGTATCCTGGGATTGCCAGCTAACAGTCCTGATTTTGGGTGGCTCAAGTCTCCATGATGGCTGAAACGTCCACCATCCCAACAGTCAAGAGACCCTGCAAATCAGCTATTTTGTTCCCCAGGCTCCTGGCATTCAGGGAGACCACCCTCCACACAGTCTTCTTCCTTTCTCTGAGAACTACCTCCATACCCATCTCTGCAGTCATGGGGGGGGACAGCTCGTTCACCTTTCCTATCCCGGTGTCCCTGCATACTCGCCTCCCCCTTACCTAGTTTAAAGTCACCCTTGATGCTATGTAGCCCCCCAGCTTCTGCTTTAGGACACTATGACCTGTCCTACTCAAATGTGGTCTGTTCTTTGCATGCAGGTTGCTGCTGGCCCAAGTGTCCCCTCCTGTCCCCCACCAGCCCAAACCCATTGGTTTGACACCACTTGCCTAATCAAAGTTGAACTCCCCTATCCTATCCTTTCTCGCCCTGCTCACCCTGGGTACCGGTAACACTTCTGAGAAGGCTACTGACCTTCTCACCTCCTTACACAACCTTTCTAGTTCTTCGAATCTCTCCTTAACTGCCCCCACCATACAGTCTCCCAAGTCATTTATGCCCACATACACCACCAAATGTGGTTTCATTGTTCCACCCCTGAGACACCTGAGCAATGCCTGCTTCATCCTACATGTTGTCAGTCCAGGTACCAATTCCACCCAGATATGGCTATACCTCCCCCCACACCTGATCCATTTCTTCCTCACCTCCCCCTCCTCGAGCTGCCTGCCAGCCAACCCCAACCCCTCCAGTACTGGCCCGTGGATTGCTTTCACTACCATCACCCACCCCCCCTGCTCCCCTCTCCATTCCCCTGAACCTCCTTTCTTCTCTCCACCCCCTCCCCAACCTTTCCCTCCAACTACCGTCCTGTCCTCTGGCCCAGTCAGCTCATCCATCCACCGCAAATATTCCAGAAATGCAGACCTTCTTGATGTGCTGATCCCTCCTGCCATATTAGCAGCCCCCCTGTAGGGGATAGTCATCCTCCTCCCATCAGGGCCTCCGCCCCCTCTCCACTGCCCACCAACCTTCTGCCAACCAGCACCTCCCCAGGAGATAGGCCCCCCCCAAGTGGTTGTCCTCTCTCACCCCTCAAGAGCCCAGAGCTTCCCTTACTCCCCCCCACTCATGAACATGTGCCAATCCAAACCCCTTCCAGAACTCCTGTCTACAAATCTTGTGCTGTGACCTACCCTCTCAGTCATGGATAGACTTGCAGTCTCCCACTTCAGGGAATTTAACTGTGATTCCAGCTGTCCCAGTCTCCTACAGATCAGGCAACCCTCAATTCTCCAGAGTGTACTTATGAAAAATGCCGCCCGCAGGTATTGCACCCCACTATCCTCCCCTGACCCTGCCCAGTCCTGAACACCGTCCCTCTCTGTCTGCCATACCCACCATTCTCCATCTTTAGCTAGCCTTATGGTAGATGATATTGAAATACCCTATCCCCCAGAGTCTAGATCCCTACCAAGCACACTTCCTGAATCTGAGTGTGGAGCAGGTTCAGGTTTGCTCACCCTACCCTTGATCCCTACCTAGTACCCTCTCTGAAGGGGTGGTTCGGGTGCAGATTCCCTCCCTCTAGCCACCAATGTGACCCCCCAGCAGAAAACTGCAGAACAATTCAACACAGGAAACAGTTTAGTAGCAGTACCCAAAAATTTGCAATAGAGTTAGCTTGAACCCTCCTTGTCCCCCCCTTAGGTAACCACTTTGTAAGAGTAACAAAATTCAGTAGACAAAGACTGTTTAGGGCTAGCAATAGAATCAGATTTAACCCACCTAGTCCCTTCTCAAGTGATCAATTTGCAAGTTCAACACTTCAGCTTGAGCCCTCCTTGTCTTCCCCTCGAGTAATTAAATGGTGACAAGTTCAGTAAACAAAGGGGACAGACCTTCGAAGCTCATCCCCACTGCCAAAGCAGTTCCTGACCTGCGGACCTCAATTTGCCACTTTTCTAGACCTGATCTGCACTGCCTCCTGGCCCCTCAGAATAGGTGCTGCCCCAAATAGGTGGTGTCAGTGAGGCTATTTAATAATGGAGATGGTGCAGGTGGGTGGGACTAACATAGTCTCCTTAGCAGCTGGGCTCACAGCTTTTAAAGCCCAGCTGCACAGTTGAATTATGCATCCTGGGCCCTGATTGGCTTGTGGGCCTCTCCTCCTCTCCACCGCTGCCGATGAGGCTGAAACAGTCCCTCCTCCTCAGCCTCTGCTCTCACTATGTGGCATGGCTACCGCCTTCAGCTCCTTTGCCACTGATGTGGCCGTGGAAAAATCCCTAGTTGCAGCTGATGTGGCCTCCGAATGTCCCAACAGCTCCTCCAGGGATCAAGTTTTGGACTGTCCTTTTTCTTCAAGTGAACTGTTGCAACAGTTCTTCTATCTTGTACTTTCCTTATGCTATCCCTGGAATGTAGAGAATCTAATAGACCATAAAATAGGTTACAGGGACCAATTATAAGGGTGTGGAGTGGGTAATTGTCCTTATCCTTGTGTTACTGCTTCTCTCCACATAGTATGAGGGGACTTTCAACCCCTTGAGTCTGGGGCATGTTTATGTTATAGCTAAGCAGCTGAAGTGCTTAAACCATGCATCTCCCTCCTTGCTCTATCATTACCCATGCAGCTGCCTTTGTACAATGTTTATTTATTCACACTCCCCTTCTACACCACAGCAGCAGCAAATTCTGGCAACCAGATGGACTTTATGTATAACTGTCCATATAGTACATGTACAGCCAGTGGCCGTCATGGCTTGAGCAGCAAACAGAGCCAAAATGAAATAATTAGCCATTGGCTGTCTGGCACAACTCCTACTGCTCTCTCTGCCACATTTGAAACATCAAAGAGACCGGCCACCAGAAAACCCACCATACTAACTCTCTGGGTCTTTCAAATTGAAAAAGGAAAAAAAACACATCAACACACAACATCCTGACTTTTTTTTCAAAATCACTTCTCCTCAGTTACCAACTCCCTCACTGAGTTTCTCTCTCTTGCTCCTCATCGTCTTTAGTCAGCGGCTTCACACTTCAAATCTGCCACCAAGCTCTGATCTCTGTCCCTCTCCTGGCAAATGAAGCAGGTGACAGAAAAACGCAACAAAAAAAAATTAACATTGTTTCCCTGGCCCAGAAGTGCATGAGGGATGGGGAAGGCTGTCATACATCCTGCCAGCAGTGTACGCTGCCTAGGATGGTTCCCTGCATACCACACAAATTGAGCCAGTAGTCCAGATGCTCCTGCACATGTGCAGTATGCCCTAGCAAACCGGGATAGCAACCATGCACTATTTTTTTCTCATGGAGCAACAAGCTAAAAAAAAATAACTTTAAATACCTATATAAAAATATTTGTCCTATTATAAATAAACAGAAAAAAGGGACACATTGTATAATAGCAATATACCATGCCAGGGTGTGGGTATATGGATGGATTTACCACTTCTGGTGTGGTTAAGTTACTCAGCCTGTGACCTTGTGACTGAACCACACCAGGCATGGTAAATCCACCCATATACCCACACCCTGTTGTGGTATATTGCTTAATTACACCATCTGTCAATCAAGCTAGAGTGGGAAACTTTGGTGGTTACTGTAAAATGAACGTAGCCCAAAAGAGTTATTTCTGGTCTTACATGCTTTGGGGATGTTTTCACAATCTTTATCTGGTTCTTTAGCATTATATAAATTAAAACAAGACCCTAAAGGGCTGGCCTGGTGGCGCTGAGGGCTGAGGTGCTGGATGCCTTACCTCGCTCTGCGCCAGTGACCCGTGTTCGGGAACGAGCATGGGTCGCCGGGGAGGATAAGGATAGAGCACCTGTTGGACTGCTCTCCTTCTCTGGGGAAGGGGGGTTCACTTCCTGATACCCGATTGCCCCTTGGCAGAGGCTGGGGGTCAGGGCACAGGGTGACAGCATCAGGGTGGTATATGGGCAAAAGCCTGGGGGAAAGACGTGTGGACGCATGTGCCTCTGCCCCCTCTGGTGTTATTGCATGCCCACACTGCAGCGGGGGGGGTGGAACTAACAGTGAAAAAGTGTGGCACCTCTCACACAGCTTGATGGCTGTCTGTGAGTGTTCGTCGGGAGCTGGCACCCAAACTGGATCCATGAGGGTGGGGAGTTAGGGCTCTCCCTGCCGCTCCGCTGTGGGGGGTAAGCTGCAAGGGTTTCAGGGTGCCAGCGGTCCCAGGTGAGACAGACAGGAGCTGGATCCCCGGCAAGGATGCAAGGTATACCGGTGGCAGAGAGGCTGCCAGAAGGATAAAGAATCTTTAAAAAAAACAAAAAAACTGAAAAGTTATAATTATCAGGCACTTAAACATCACATGACTTTATTAGAACAGGTATAAAAAGCCCTACCTGGATGCTAGTTTTTTTAGATAAGTGGGCCAGTGTGTAGCTGGCCTCAGAGAGAAGGTGTGTGTGCTTTCACGCTTTGCTTTACTTGCACTTCCAAAACTGGCCCGGATTACTGCTCTTTCAATGTAAAATTCTCTAAAAAGAGCTGTTTTTACTTTTATTATTGTATATTTTTATGAAATGCTTTCTTGCTTGATGATTCTGTGATTACAGTCTTTTGGTGAGACTTGTGTTGGGCTAGGCAGCTTGAGGCTTCTTACCCCCACCCAGTCTTTGTTGTGCAAATATTCTTTTTAGCACCTCTTGTAGATTGCTGTAATTTAGTGCTTTTCCTGACTGCCCTCTCCTCTGTCGCCTCCTTTCCAGCCCGGCCTGCCCTCGAGGCACCCAGAGACCGTGGGGCTCAGAGCCCTGGCAGGCGGGCGGCCACCAGTAGCCGAGAGGAACCAGGAGGCGGGAGAACAGCCAGAAAAGTGCTGGGAAAGCCGCAAAAATTTTGCGCCCGCCTCCCCTCCTGGGTGTTTCTTTTATACACACTTTCCCACCGAATCTCTTATCTCCGCCCATAGCTAATCTCCTAGCCAATTCCCAAGCTCATTTCTTCACACCACCTTTAGTATCTTTAACCCCTACCTACCCTCCACCATGCTACTGTTCCTCCTATTGCTGCTTTGCCTCTCACCTTCCTCGTATCCAGAAGAGGAAACTGAAGCAGCCCACGCCATGGTGATTAGGGCGGCTACTCGGGCTTGTCCACCTCTGCTGTCCCCAGTGAATATCCCTCAATTCCCCAAGTATATACTGCCGCTTCTGCACTGTAATCCTTGGGGTATCCCACAAAAAGGCTCACAACCAGTTCTGTACTCCGCAAGCCCCCTGCTCCATTATTGGCACTATAATGACCCCCTATACCTGTCCATTAAGCTGGTACTTTATGACAAAATTTATAATCATACAGCAGGATCATCGCCCACTATACATTGGATCCCAAGCAAGAAGAGAAAGTCCTCTGACTACTCACTATTCCTATCACTTGGTGCCCTCATCAAACTAATTTTCTTTCTGCTGATCTGTGTTGGCACTGTTGAAATCAACCCTGGACCCACAGAAAGCTCTATCTCCCCAGCTGACTTAACCTCCATAAATGGCCTGAGTTTTCTTCATATCAACGCCTGCAGCCTCCTAAAAAAGTTCTCACTAATACAGGCCTGGGTTACACACACCTTACCTGACTTTCTGGTTATCTCCGAAACATGGCTCAAATCTGCAACAAAAGACAGTGAAATAAATCTTCCTAACTATCAGCTCTTCAGATCTGACCGTCCATCCAGGGGCGGTGGGGTAGCCATGTATGTCAAAGCAAACATCTCTGCATCCTGCCTCAATATTACATCACAGCCGAAGGAATTTGAATGTTTATCAATTAAAATAACCCTTCCCAACATGTCATCTTTTCAATTGATTGGCTGCTATAGGCCCCCCTGCAGGCCTCAAGCTCCTATCCCACCTAGGATCTATACTTAAACTAGGCCCTGAAGACACCATCATTTTAGGTGACCTGAATTTAAATTGGCTAGCCAATGCATCTGCACCCCTAGTAACCTTTTGTGACACTTATGGATTCACTCAATTAATCAAAGAACCAACAAGGATTAACCCAAAGAACAAATTCAACAGCACACTTCTGGACATCATGTTGGTACATAAGCCTCATCTGTATTCTCATGCTGGAGTGCTATTCAGTGACATAAGTGACCATTGTCCCATAGCTGGCATAAGATCAACAATCAAGCCACCCAACCCTGCAAAATTTCTCCCAAGAAGGTCTAAAAAGAACCTTAATACCACAGGATATCTTCATGATCTGTGCCACACCACACGTTGGCAAGAATTATATCTCACAGCTTCAATAGAGACAGCTCTACAGGTCTTAAATGATATTATCATAAGTGCCCTCAATATACATGCACCCTCACCAGTGTCAGAACCAAACTCAAATCTTGTTGCTGGTTCTCTGCTGACCTTAAATCCGACCTTGCCAGAGAGATAAACTCTGGAAAAGGGCAAGAAAGACCAAGGATCCAAATGACTGGCTTCAATTCAGAAAAGCCAGAAACTCCTTCACAAAACAAGTGAGAAATGCCAAGGCTGCCTTCTACACAGCTGAATTGGATGCCTCCTATCACAACCCTTCCAGATTCTGGGGTACCATAAAGGGATCCTAGGTCAAGTTTCTACCCTGTCTTACCACCCAAAGTGCACCTAAATAGTGTGGAAATCACTGACAAGCAAGAAATCTTAAATGCCTTCAACGATCATTTCACTACAGCTGGCCTAGCTTTCGATTCCTCACCTGCAAATCTAATGAGGTCATCACTAAACTTACAATCTACTGAGGGACAAAAGGCTGCTTCCACATTCTCCTTCAAATCAATACTCTTAAAAGAAGTAGAAGACCTACTATTCCAACTAGATACAACTAAAAGCGCAGGTGCAGACTCTCTGGATCCCTACTTTCTAAAGTAGCATTGCACGCCTTAGCTGGCCCCTCACTCACCTTTTCAATCTGTCCCTAGCCACTGGTTCTATTCCTCAATATGGAAGACAGCTCAAGTGTTTCCACTACTTAAGGCAGGTGATCCCATGGACCTAACAATTATAGGCCCATTTCCATCTTACCAGTACTGTCCAAAATGCTTGAAAAGTTAGTGAACATCCAGTTAAGTGCCTACCTTGACACCAATAATTCTCCTTAACCCAGCTCAATCTGGGTTTAGATCTATGCACAGCACCATCTCTGCCTTAGCAAAAGTTACAAATGACTGGCAGACTGCCTTAGACAAAAAGAGTAACACCTGTGCTGTGTTCCTGGATCTAAGCAAAGCCTTTGACACTGTGGACCATGAACTACTAATCTCCTCTCTGAACTCCATAGGCCTTGACTCACTCTTCTTAAATGGTTCAGATGCTATCTCTCCGGAAGAATACAACTGGTAAAAATGAAGGTGACCTATCTACCTCTAAACCACTCCTAAGAGGTGTACCGAAGGTTCCATCCTGGGCCCCATCCTCTTTGCCATTTACATCAACAATATTGACTCCAATCTCTCACAATCTAATATTCACCTCTTTGCAGATGATACTGTACTATATGTCAGTAATCCTCACCATCAAAAGCCTGTGAGCTTTTACAGTCTGAGTTCTCCCTCCTACAGCACAATTTACTAGAAAAGAAACTACTATTAAATGCCAAGAAAACGAAAGCTATGTTCTTTGCCACCAAGAGCTTCTCTTCCACTATCCCATCATTCACCCTCCCACAATTATCTACCATCCTTGGTGAAAATCTGGAATATGTGGACAAATTCAAATATCTTGGAGTCTGGATTGACAATAAACTTGACTATACTAGCCACATTGAAGAGCTCCTGAAAAGCTTAGACAGAGACTTGGCCTATTTTATAGGATCAAACACTACCTGACCAGAGATTCCAAACAAAGGTTAATCCTGGCATCATTCCTATCCCTCATTGATTACGCTGACTTCCTTTATGGTCACTGTTCCCTCTCCCATTTAAATAAATTGGACACCTTGTATCATAGAGCTATTAGATTCATTACAGATCTTCCCTCCAGCACCCATCATTGCTCTCTCTACAATGCAGTCAGTTGGACATCCCTACACCATAGAAGAAACAAAAATGCTGCTGTCTGGATCTACAAAGCTCTGACAAGCAAACTCCCTTCCTACATCTCAGATTGTTTCAACCAGATCATATCCAGGCCTTACACCCTAAGGATCAATAAACTCATCATGCTGAAGATTCCTATTACCTGCACCCGGTATGGAAGGGCTGCAATCAGCTATTCCTAGCACTTATCTGGAATTTCTTCAAAAGACCTTGAAATTGGATACCCTCATTCCATTAACATCCTTCAAAAAACTGTACACTAGTCTCTTCCCAGAATCATGCAATTGCTTCCATAAGGCCTAGTCCTCTCACACCCCCTCTTTTCCCCTACCCCTTTTTACACTACCCCCTATTTTCTGTTTTTCTCGTTTGTTCTCCAACCTACTTCGTACAAAAATGACCCCCAAGTCCCATTACCCTAGCTTTATCCCTCCAGTACTGTTTGTTTCTTTCCTTTTATTATAATCTAGGTCCAATGTCATTTTGCCTTGTACATACGTAAATATTTGTATACCTGTTTCGTTCATAAATCTTTGTATTTGTGTTCAATCAGTACCATGTTTTTTGTGTAAAATTGTAACCTTATATTGTTAAGACCAATCAGGTCCATCTTGTAAATGAGCTATGCTCAATGATGCTCGCCTGAATAAATAAAGATTTTGATTGATTGATTGATTGACTTTGCTGAGTTTACAGCTAAACTAAGACCAGAGAGGAGTCTTCAGGAAGCAGTATTGCTGGAGAAAGCTATTCCAGGGCTACATAGGTGTGCTGAACTAACACCGTATTTTCCTTTCTGTATATATTTATTTTCTTTATTTTGGGATTTTGAGAAAATTAAAAAAAACACACATGTTTTTTTTTTTGCACGTAAGTCTTGTCTGCCTGTTTGTGTTTCCTGAAATCCCACAAACCTACTACAGCCCTGGGAAATGTAATCCACTCAATTCAAAAATCCAAAAGGATACCTTCATAGAAACAAGGGGTTCCAAATTGACACCCTTCTTGCCTAATTCTTCCCTTCCAATCCCACAAAACTTAAATTAATGAATACTGCCGTGAATGTGAAACACAGAGAGGTTACTTAGGAAATGTGTACTAGGAGACACAGTGTGGAAACAACTGTACTTAACAAACAGCAGGGATAACTAGCAAGGACCTAATGAGGACACAGCTGAAACCAAGCATGCTTACAAGATATTAAAATGTTTATTTTACATACTGCAGAAACAGTAGCAAAGTCCCCCATACCACCACTGTTTCCCCTTCAACACATATGCTTTGTGAAAGCTGGTGTCATCAGCCAGTGTCCCCAGTTTATACACATTGTGCAAAGATTTGCTAATACATGTGCAAATAAGCACAAAAACTATATAATACAAGTTCTAGCCAGGGCCGTTAGGGCTGTGAAGAGCTACCAAATGACCAAAGTTACACATGTGTGTAGAAATTATGCAACGCCTGGGTGTAACTTGACCATTTTGTGGAGGTGTTGCACCAAATTTTCAACATCACCTTTTTGGGACCCCTCCTCATGTTCACTTGTCCCAAAAGGTGATTTTGCAGCATGAATGTGCTGTTCTGTGCCACAGGTGCAAAAACATATTTTGGGAAGGTTGTGGAAAATGACAACTGTACTGTTTTGAGGGAGATGCGCAAAAATGGCAATGTTGAAAATGTGAAGTGAAAATAGCAAAATTGGAAGTTAGGAGAGTGCATAGAAACTGCACAATGTATGCTTATGAAATGCAGCCATTTTGGAACTTTTTCACCAAATTTGCAGCATGGGCTTTTTGGGACCCCACCTCATGAACAGTAGTACTGTAATTTTGTGAGTCAGTCCTGAAAGGTGATTCCGAGCCACTATCACGAAATCACCTTTAGGGAAGGAGTAACAAAATGACAGTGACAGTTTTCCCGAGATGGGGTCCCAAGAACAACATGTTGAAAATTTGGGGCAAAAATTCAAAAAAATGGCTGATTTAACAGCATAAGTTGAAAACTTCATTGAACGGCATTATAGCACGCCTACCTTTGATTCTTCAGTTTGCGGTTCTGCTTTGAAGAGTACAGACATGTCCCAGTCCAGAGAAGAAGACAGTGCCAACCTCCGGAGGTAAGTATGGAGTAAGGGGGTGGGGAGGTGGGTGCTCAGTGGGAGGGGGAGGGTGAGGATAGGGGAGTGGGACTGGAGCGACGATGAGGGACCATTTTCTTTTTTACAGGAAAAAAACACGCATGGAGCAATGATGAAGGACCATTTTCTTTTTTACAGAAAAAAAAATAGAAAACATTTGGGCACACTGGGGTGGGCTCCCAATGTGTCGCATGAGTGGGGGGGGGTGCACATAATGCCAAAACATGGATTGGGCACCCCAGTGTTAGTGGATAAAATCAAAAATCTTTGGGCACACTGGGGTGGGCACCCAGTGTGCCACATGAGTTGGATGAGGGCCACAGAATGCCGCAGAGCTAATGGTGGCAACACAAATGCGCATGCGTGGCACTCACGCATGTGCAGTTGTGGTGAATGGCAGTTTGCCATTCACAACATGATGGTGCATGAACCGTGCATGTATGCAAGTCGCATAAGTGCAGTTCATGCACTGGAATGTGGAAGTAACAGTCAAAATAGTGCAGCTGTTATTCCATAGCGACCAGTCGTGGCAAAGGATTTCAAGCTCCATTGGGCATTCAGAAGGATACTTGCAAATGTCCAGCAGAAGGTTCCACGATTGGCGGTTTTTAGAGCTATGATCCAATCCCAATAGTGCTATAGGCTCGGCCCACGGCCCTAAAAATAAAGGAGCCACACAGAGTGATGGCAATGTCCCAACAGTAGTAGCCACAGTAAAATACTGCATAAAGGTGAATGAAAGAAAAATGGTGAAGGAGGGAGGGAATAGGTTGGAAAAGGGGAAGAACAAATACAGGCAAGGTACAAGGGACTAGGAAGAGGGAAAATATAAAACCAAAGCAGCAAATACATCATTAGCAAATAGTTAAGGATAGATATTAAATATCTCTGCTGAAGCGATACATCCTACAGCCCCAACTTTTTAATCATATATATTATCTACTTGTACATGTACTTCTATATTTAAACAGTATATCCTACAATGCCATACATTTTTCTTTCATTCTGCTAATGCATGTGGCTAATCCATATGAAATTTGCCAGCAGATAAAGGCCTAGAGGACAATCAAGGCTGCTCTAATCTGCAGCTAGCACCCTTTATTTTGCAGCTGCCCTCCCTCCCTCCCTCCCACCCTTCCCTCCATTGACCCTCCCTCTTGCCCTGTCCCAGCCCTTTGAAGCAGTCCATTGTTCTACTGGATTCCACTTCTGCCAGTAATGCATTATACCCAGCTACCATCCTCTCTGTAAAAAAGTGTCTCCTCGTCTCCCTCCTGAACCTTCCTCCCTCCAGTCTCATATTATGGCCCTGGGTGTCCCTCCTCTCCCTTACTTTGAACAGCCCCTCTGTACCCATCTTGTTCATTCCTTTCATATACTTAAAGGTTTAAATCATGCCCCCCCAGTCCCTCCTCTCCTCTAGTGAGTACATGTTCAGCTTCCTGAGCCTCCTCTCATATGGCAAGTCCCCAGCCCCTTGATCATCCTTGTCGCCCTGCGCTGCACCCCCTCCAGTATCTTAATGTCCCTCTTCAGATACGGGCACCAGTACTGCACAAAGTACTCCAGATGTGGTCTAACTAATGACCTATACAGTGGCAGAATCACCTCCCCCCCTCCTTGAGAAGATACCCCTTGCAATGCA
Organism: Neoceratodus forsteri; assembly: GCA_016271365.2. Taxonomy (NCBI): domain Eukaryota; kingdom Metazoa; phylum Chordata; order Ceratodontiformes; family Ceratodontidae; genus Neoceratodus; species Neoceratodus forsteri. The sequence continues at coordinate 738,744,243 of CM057454.1, forward strand.
ACCCAGAATTTTGTTGGCCTTTGCAGCTGCCTTCCTACATTGTGCAGAGTTGTTCATTGACCCTGTAATGAGCACCCCCAGATCCTTCTCCTCCTCTGCCTTGGCTAGCTGCACTCCGCCCAGCTGGTAACTCCTCCTTGGGTTCTACACCCCAAAATGCAGCACCTTGCACTTTTTGGCATTAAACCCCAGTTGCTAGGTGTCTGACCAGGTTTTCAGCTTTTCCAGATCATCTTGCAACCTCTGCCATCCCCATAGGTCATCCACCACCGCTCCCATCTTGGTGTCATCAGCAAACAGACTGATCTTGCTCTTGATGTCCAATGATATATCTGCAATGAATATCCCAAACAACACTGGTCCCAACACTGAGCCCTGTGGAACACCGCTCATCACCACCCCTGGGGATGAGAGAGCCCCACCCACCACCACCACCCTCTGTTGCCTTCCCTGAAGCCAGTTCCCTACCCATCACACCAGCTTTGCACCTGCCCCTGTGCCTACTAACTTACTTCCCAGTCTCCCATGTGGCACCGAGTCGAATGCCTTACTGAAGTCCAGATACAGGACATCCACTGCATGGTCCCTGTCCAACTGCCTAGTTACCCAGTCATAGAACTCCACCAGGTTGGTTTGGCAGGATCTGCTATGTATGAAGCCATGCTGTCTGCTGTCCTGTAGTACTTTGGCCTCCAGGAGGGCCACCAGCCTCTCCTTCAGGATAGTCTTCATCAGCTTACCCACGGTGGATGTGAGGCTCATTGGTCTGTAGTTACCCAGTTCATCCTTGGGGCCACTCTTGTGGAGGGGCACCACATGAGCCATCCTCCAGTCCTAAGGTATGCACCCCAAGTGTAGTGAGGCATTAAATAGGTCTGCCAAATGTTCCGCAAGGACCTCTCCAGCTCCTTCAGTACCCTGGGGTGGATGCCATCTGGGCCTGGCACCTTGTCCACCCTCAGTGCCCTCAAACTCTCCAGAACTCTGCCCTCCATGATTTCCCTGTCTTTCACCCCTTCCCCCCCATTTCTGCCATTCCTCCTCCCTTAGGTATCACCCCCCTCTTCTCCTTAGTAAATACAGAGAAGAAGTAATCATTTAGTGCTTCTGCCTTATCACCCCCTGCTTCCACCTGGCCCCTCCTTCCTAATCTTTACTATGTGGTCCTTACAGTTCCTTTTCTCCCTGATGTACCTAAAGAAGTCCTGCTCACCCTTCTTAATACCTTGTGTCAGTCTGAGCTCCGTAGATGCCTTGGCTCCCCTTACATATAACTAGAACCAATGGAGTCGCAAAAGGATGAAGCCTATTAAATATTCCAAACCAGCACACAGACTCCCTTGTAAGAATGCTGCCAGTTGAAAATTATTATAGTATATAGGAGCCTTCAGTTCTACACCGACTTCGGCAGCTCCCAAAAACTTGTTGTACTACAGTTCAAAGGTCAAAAAAGTTGTTGTACTATCATTCTGACGTCACATCGATAGTACAACTTTTTGTTTGACCTGTCATCTCATTGGCCAAAAACACGCCACAAAGAAGAAAAAAACCTTGGTAAAAATGGTGGCGGTAGTAGCAGCGAACAGTGGATTGAGTCAGTTTGGACACAGAGAGCCATAAACATCTCCGAGGCACCAAACTGAAGGGGCTTCTCTGTTTTTCTTTTTCTTTTTTTTTTTTTATTTACGCAGTCGCAGTGGCCACAGACAAGCAGGATAATGGAGCACAACCTGTGTGACGTGCAGATACCAGTGGGAGCAACAAACGCATTGGACAAGGAACACAGATAAGTTCAAATTCAAAGGAATCTGAAATATCAGTGTAGAACTGAAGGCTCCCATATACTATATAAAACAGTATATGAGTAACCATACACTGCAAGGCTGTGTTTCCATCTCGGGTTTGTGCTGACATCATTAGACCTCTCGAGCTTAGCTCTCGAGGTCTCTATGATGTCATCACAAACCTTCGATGGAAACACAGCCTTGTAGTGTATGGTTACCCATACAGCATTCTATATGTTCAGTCTAGGTGGGTCAAAAGCCTTCAATTTGTACTTCCAGAAAGCATTTTTTCAAAATGCATTGTTTTGCTAACAAACAAGGACCCTGAGGACACTTTGTTAGCAGAACCAGTAGGAGGTGGTTGATTGTCCTCTGTTCTCCCTCTAAGAGGTATACTGCACAGAACTGGTATTAATACATTTCTATACTGAACATACTTTAGTTTCTGGACTGTATTTATGGACAGAGGCATTGAACTTTATGTAAGCCCCCCCTTGGGGCAGGCTTACTATAGGACCCTCTCTCACCTCTGGTCAGTTTTCCCTTTGGGAAACTTGGGTCCACCCCCTGATGGTGTTTCTTTTGCCTCTGCCCTCTTAAATTAGGGCTGCTTGGAGGGTTCAGTGAGGAATTGGTGGGCTGGAGTTAGGGCCAGTGGACAATGTTTCAAACCCCTGGCCTGGGATATTTTGGGTATCTTTATGGTGGTGATGCTACACAAATGGGCTGTGGGAGGGAGAAGTGTATAGGAGAATGTGACCATGGGGATCAGAGTTCCATACATATGATAGCACTGGAGGTCAGAAGATTGAAGGTAAGCCCATCTTTCACCGGGCGGATAGTGGGAATTCCTGGTGCCCAGTTGAACGGTATGGCAGTGGGGCTATCACAGCAGTGGCAGGGCTGTGGTAGGGCCTCTCAGTAGTGGCAGCACTGAGAAGGCTTTCCCTGTGTGGCACACTGCTGGGGTTTGTATGAAGGGACTGCATTGGGATCTCATTTTATCGGACCTGCCGTGGCCGTGTCTTGGGCAGGTTCCATGTTAGGCCCATTAAAATGCAGTGGCAAGAGTAATTGGAAGGAGTGAGCCATGTATGCATCTTCTTGCATTTCCCTGTATTCTATTCAAGGACAGGAGATCAAGGGAAAGTGTTGGTGGTCTGGCAAGGTTTCAGGGTGACCACAGTATGGTCAATAGGCCGCACAATCCCCATGCTTGGGCTAAGTCGGGAAGGGGGAGTAAGTCACTCCCACAGTCTGTTTCTTAGGTCTTGGATTATCCTTTCTGTTTCTGGGCTTTTTACTGACTCATGAAGATATCAGAGTGGAGCCTGCACCTGGCTAGTGCTTGGCTGTCAATCTGTAATTATCCCAATGCGATTTACATCCCCTGTGTATGCCTTCCAGCCTGTTAGAACCTCCCGCTTCATGGAGTTGTGCACTTTAAAATGATTTTATTAATTATTTCTCTACAACATAGAAACAGAAACATAGAACTTGTCAGCAGATAAGGACCACCAATCCCATCTAGTCTGCCTTTTAGCACTACACTTGTTTGTGGCCTCTGACCCTACCTGATCAATGGCTTTTCCCCCCTCCTTCCCACCTCTAAAGTTCACTTATGTATGTCCCAGTCATGTTTAAATCCCTCCACTGTGCTCACTCCTACCACCTCCTGTGGCAGACCATTCTATGCATCCACCACCCTCTCCATGAAGAAAAACTTCCTCATATTCCCCCTCAACTGCAACCTTCCAATTTCATGTTATGCCCCCTTATACTTGTACTCCTTCTGTACTGGAAGAGGTCTCCCCCTGCACTTTTTTTATGCCCTTATGGTACTTGAATGTTTCTATCATGTCCCCCCATCCCATCTCTCCTCAAGTGAATACATACTGAGGTCCTTCAATCTCTCTTCTATGTCTTCTGGAGCAAGCCCTGTACCATCTTAGTTGCCCTTTTCTGGAATGCCTCCACCCTGTCAATTTCCTTTCTAAGGTGCAGTCTCTAGAACTGCACACAGTACTCTAGGTAAGGCCTCACCAGCGTTTTCTACAATGGCAACACGACCTCCTGCTTTCTGCTAGCGATATCTCTGCCTATGCACCCAGCATGCCACTGGGTGCATAGGCAGCCTTTGTACTCAGCTTAGACACCATAAGATAATCTGAAATGATAACCCCCAGGTCCCTTTCTTCCTTGGTGGTTGTAATCAACCCCCCACATCCTGTAGCTCTCCCCAGGGTTCCCTCATCCCAGGTGCATTATTTTGCACTTCTTTGAACTGAACCTCAGTTGCCATACCTCAGACCATTTCTCAAGCTTCTCCAGGTCCTTCCTCATTCTCTCCACCCTGTCTGGAGTATGCACTCTGTTGTAGATCTTGATGACATCTGCAAAGAGGCAGACCTTTCCCTCCAGCCCTACTGCAATGTCACTAATGAAGATATTAAAAAGGATGGCCCAAGGACCAATCCATGAAGTACCCTGCTGGTCACCCCCCTCGACCCAGATTGAATCCCATTTACCACCACCATCTGCTTCCTGTCCATTAGCCAGTTCTTAACCCAGTTTACCACCATCTGCCCCATGCCCTGACTACACATCTTATTAACCAGCCTTTTATGTGGGACGGTGTCAAAGACCTTGCTGACACTGAGGTAGGCGATGTCCACCACTCCCCCATGATTTACTTCCTTCAACACCCAGTCAAAAGAATCTATCAGATTTGTCTGACATGACCTTCCTGCTGTAATCCATCTTGTCTTGAATCCTGAACACTGCTGGATTCCAAGGGTGCCACTATTCTTTCTTTAAGCAGTGCCTCCATGATCTTAACATGAAAAGCAAGTGATTAAATCTTTTATTGTTCTTTTCATCTGAGTGTACTGGGATTATTTCCTATAAACTAATCATCTTTGCTCCACCTATGAAGTAGGCTCTGCCCCCCTGGGCCTGGCCAGAAGTGTAGCTGCTTGAGTTGGTTGCCCATTTTGGTAAGAAAATCAGTACAGCCATGCTGTTTGATGACCAGCAAGCAAGGTAAGGCTTTTCATATTTAAGCTAAAGATGAAGACTCCTCTAGGTTCTGATTTGTACCCCTGTCCCCATGTTTTTCACCATCAGGACCCCTGGACATTGGGAAGGTGGGCTTGCATTTGTGTTCTGTGGCCACTGGTGAACTGTACCACAGCTTTGCTATCTGTATGTTTGCAGAATAGGTCTGTGGTCACACCATTCTGTCCATCCTTCGATATGTAACAACCCCCATGGGGTGGGTGTACTTACTATACCCCATTAGGTCTAATTTGGGCCTTAATAATTAGTTAGTCTGGCCTCCAACTACCAGCATAGACTCAGCAGGTCAGAGATCACCCAAGGTGCAAGAGGCCATACATTTGGGGTTTGGTGCAAAGGGGGATTATTCATGCTGTGGGAGTGTGGGAGCAATTGCCTGCTCTCGCTGGAAGAGGTCTGGTGGTGGGGTAGTTAGATTGGAAGGTGGCAGTCTGATGTGGTGGCTGTGGGTAGTGGTGGCAGGTCAACTTCATGGGTGAAGCAGCAAGATTCCCCTATCCCTTCGGCAAGGCCTATGTCCACCTCTGATCGGAGCAGGTGTTGACACCTTGGAAGGAGGCAGCTTTGAACTCGTGGCCCCCTGAAGCCAGTGGGGTAGTTGAGTGGAAGATAGGAGGAGGTATGGCACCCAGATAGATGCAGATAGTACTCAGCCTGGATCACTGCTACTGGTCTGGATGTGGCAGTTTCAAGGGCATGTGGAAGACTAACCAGTGTGTAGTTGTAAAGAGGAGTTGGCAACCCAAGCAGAATGGCCAGTTCAGTTGTGCCCATAGGATGGGATATCCACACCATGGTGATCAAGGGGGGGAGTCACCCGCCTGAAATGAAAATGGGGGGGAGCTTTAGAAAGCGGAAGAGTGCTAGTGGAGCCCTGAATTGTGACAGTTCCCATCAGCCTGCCACCTTGAATGTTTGCAAAGTACTAGCGCAAGTAATGCTGGAAGAAAGGAGAGCGGTATCCCTGATTTGTGTTAGATGCCTCCTTTGCTTTCTGTCCTAGCGTGCAAGCAGTGAAGGGACGGTATTGAGAACAGATGCTGCTGCCTAGCATTAGGGGTCACTCAGTACTCAAGAGTTAAAAGCTGCTGCCCAGAAACCTGAAAGTGGCCACCCAGCCCACAGGATAAATGTATTTAGTGTGGGTCAGCTCGACCATGATGAAACCACTGTGCTACTCCACTGTGGACTCCCAGGTACAGAGGATTACAGCTGTAAATAGTGTGTGAGTTGGCCAAGTCATCTGTTAAAATATGGAATCCCCTAAATGACCCGGTCTTTTTTTCTGCTGTTGTAGCCACCATCCCCGATTTTACCAACCGGCATACCCCTAGACATGGGGATGAGGGGGCTTACACACAAATTTAAAACCTAACAGATTGTTTTCTACACATTAAGGTAAAATTAAGGTTAATATTACTGCTTTGCAAGTATTGTGCAAAATCTCAAATTTCTCTTCAGAACGATGCTACACAATAAAAAAAAAATAATTGATATTGCATTTAAACAGGTCCAAATACTAGCAAAAAGGGTTATTCATGGGAAACAGCACCACGTCATATTCCTACATTTCAAGGTAGACATTAACATAACTGGGGTGGGTGCTGCCTCCATTGTTGTACCTTTGATCTGTAGGCAATGTATGCCTTGGAATGCCAAATGGTTTATTATTTATTTGTATTTATTTATTACTAGGATTACAATACCTTTGAACCAGAGATTCTTTTACAAAGGTTCCATGTCAAGTACAAACAGAGTTGGGAGTAAAATACAGAAACAGACAATATAGATGAACATAGAAGATAACATGAGTTAAACAATACATTAAAAATACAATTATAGCAACTATTTACAGTTCATAATTAGAAAAACATATGTACAGGGTATTTACAAACGGATAAAAGGCATCAATACATAAGAGTAGGCATAAATACATACGTGGTACAAGTAGAAGAGGGAAGAGGAGAGTGAGAGAAAAGAAATAAAGGCAGAGGTCAATAGGTTTTATGTGATAAGGGCAAGTTATGTGATAAGACCCCAAGGCACACCGTGACACTTGTCGGTGTCTGCAGGGTAGGGTGTGGTGAAATGGCATGGCCGTTATGCCTTACGACCCAAAGGCACACCCCAATGCCTGTCAGTCTCTGCAGGGTGGTGGTGGGGTTGGAATACATATGTATTTAAGTTGTGTACCAAAAAGAGTGACTAAACAACTGCCTCACATCACAAAAGCGAGCAAAAACTAATCGACTGCCACAAACAACAATGATCAAAACATTGATTTAAAAACAGCAACAGAGAAACATTTTTTATGTGGTGGGGCTACCCCCCACACCCTCCAACTAAATGATTCTCAACTCGGGGGGGGAGGGCTTAGAAGAATAAAGGAAACTCTAGGATACACAAAATACATGTCACACCCCAGGACCCGAACACAGGTCCTTCAGCACTATAGGCCCTGGCTTTAGCCACTATGCTAAATGGCCAGCTCAGTGGAGTTTGGCCACATTGACCCTCTTATCATCGTCAAGAGAGTGAGAGAGAGTGATGGAGTCATGGAAACAGTTGCTCTCACCTCTTTTTTGCTATATTGCACCAGCAGCTTTTCCAACCAGCAGTTTTACTGAGTCACTCTTACTAAGTAGCTCAATAAAACTCACTCATATCATATGATACCAAGTCAAGGATTTGTGGGAGGTACGCAAGAAGTAGAATGGTGGGGGTGGGCAGCAGGGCTATGGTGTCAGGCAGGGATGAAAGGGGAGGGGAGATAGGAAAAGAGGGAGTAGGGTGGGGTTGAAAAGAAGAGGGAGGTGTGTAGGAAAAGGAAAGGGCTGGAGTGGAGGGAAAGATGGGGAAGAAGAGAGAGAGTAAGGTTGATGCAGTCTAAGTACTGTCGATACAGAGTAGGGACTGAGGGGTTGCGTGCTGAAGTCAGGAAAAAGGAGGGGGGGAGAGTACTCAGAAAAAAGCCTCAAGTCTAGGACAATAGGAGTCAAGCTTGGTGGTTACAAGAGGGCACAGAGGGGTCAATTTGTTACAGGGGGCAGTCACAACTATTGAGAGAATTCAGGTGCTGCTGAAAGCTACTTTTAAAGGGACCAAGATTAGGGTGCCTATTGATCTCAGGGGGGAGATTATTGGTCCATGAAGGGGCTCTAAACGTAAAGGATCGCTGTTCCTGAGTGGTCCAGCAGAAAGGGACCTGGTATTTTGTCAGGTTGGATTCAGTGTTCAAGACTAGTCATAGCAAAAGTTCAATAAATTCTGGGGAATATTCAGTAACTGAATACAGTGCCTTGCCCAATGCTGAAATACCTCTCTCATGAGGTATATTTATTTACAGAGATTGTAGGTCAAGGGTCACCAATAACCATTTCTCCTCGACATGAAAATCTCTTAAAGTGTACAAATTGTCACCCGTGTACTTTACATGCATGAGTGAAGAGCAAGCAACATGTTTAATATGCTTATCAATAAACTAAGCCAATGGCTGTGTCAGGGACCAATACTGGCAGCAATGGGCCTGCCAAGTGGGTCCCACAAATTCTTGCGCACTTTAGGGAGGTAGTACAGTGTAGCTGACAACCTTGCTCAGCATCTCACATGAAACTAGTGTGGTTCTAAAGGAATGGAGAAGGGCTGATGTAATTCCTCCACATACAAGTGGCAGCTCGGAGGAGGCTAGAAATCATAGGCTAGTCAGCCTACCTTCAGTGGTGTGGATATTAATGGAAACCCTACAAAATGAAAGGCTGGTTGATCATCTAGAATCCAATGGACTTCAGGACCACAGGCAGCACAGATTCACAGGGGGAAGGTCATGCCAAATGAATCCGATAGATTTCTTTGACTAGGTGACCAGGGAAATAGAACAGGGGAGGGCAGTGGACAAAGCCTATCTTGACTACAGCAAGGCCTTCAATACTGTTCTGCACAGGAGGCTGATTAGGAAGTTGACCAACATAGGAAGGGTTCCAAATTGGTAAACTGGGTTTGGAACTGGTTAACAGCTAGAAGACAAAGGGTCATGGTTAATGGCATTCACTCTAAGAACTGAAGAGTGACCAGCAGTGTAACATGGTTCAGTACTGGGACCAGTTCTTTTCAAAGTCTTCATAAAGGACATTGCAGAAGAGCTAGAGGGGAAGGTATACCTTTTTGCAGAAGACACCAAAATATGCACTAGGGTGGACACTCAGAAGAGGTGGAGGAAATGTGTGGGGATCTGGGGAAACTTGAGGAGTGGTCAAAGACATGGCAGTTGAGGTTCAATGCCAAAAAGTGCAAATCATGCACCTGAGGCATAGGAACCCCGGTGCTGAGTATAGAATGGAGGGAGGAACTGACAGTCAATAGACAGGAAAGGGACCTCAAGGTTTTTAAGGTTATTATGTCAGAGGACCAAAAGTTGGCAGCACAGTACGACAAGGCCATAGGCAGTGCTAGTGAGATGCTTGGATGCATAAGGAGGGATGACCACCTGGAGTACTGTCCAGTAGGATAGGAAGGATGTATGAGGCAGAACTCTATCTGCAAACTGCTAGTGAAATTGTATGTGTGTGGAGGAATTCTTGATTTTTATTTTATTTTATTGCTTTTTAAAAAATACGAAAGAACAAAACAAACCCAATCCCTGCTTTCCATTTTTGCTATCTCTACTACTAGGTGAAGGGCATTCTGGGTAGCAGGAGGACCAGCATGCAATCCAGTGACTCAGGAAAACCTTGGGCATGATTAAACTGCAGAAAAGTACTGTTAGAGGGTGAGATACCCTACAAAATCAAAATGAAAGCCCTCATAACACAAAAAGGGGATTTCTAAGAAATAGTAAACAGTGCTAGAGAGGATCATGAAACCGTACTTCACAAACAGTGTCACTTCTGGTTCACCATCGTAAAAGGCTATTGCCAGGAGGTGGCTGAGTGGCTAGGAGGGGCATGGGAGGCAGAACTCAACTGCATGCTGCTAGTGAAATTGTGTGTGGGTGAATCCTTAATTTTTACTTTATTTTATTACCTTTTAAACAAGCATTTGTCAATGCTGAATGCTTGCTTGCTGGCATTGGTATTGGTAGTGTAGGAGTTAGAGAGCTTCAAAATAGGAATGGCAGTGAAGTACTGAATGGAAGCCAACCCCACCACCACCCTGCAGAGACTGACAGGCATTAGGGTGTGCCTTTGGGTCGTGAGGCAAAACTGCCATGCCATTTCACCACACCCTACCCTGCAGACACCGACAAGTGTCACGATGTGTCTTGGGGTCTTTGGCCCTGATGCTCACCGCATTCCATCAGGAAAGACAGTGAGATGGGTGCAGTGTAGGAGAATGGGGTGAACTTTGAGGCTGAAGAGTCCAAGGCACACCTCGATGCCTCTCACTGGCTGCAGGGTGTGGGTGGGGGTGGAATGGTATGAGCATTACAGGTGACAATCCCAAGTCACACCCCTGATGCCTGTCAGTCTCTACAGGGTGGGACGTTATGATCGGAAACCCTAACGCCTCAGGCGTTAGATTGTGTTACTCAAATTTTTAACATGGGTTTTTGTTACCCCCACCTTATGAACAGTGGCAATATCAGTTCGTTAGCCAAAAGCTGATTTTGTACCATGACTACACCATTTGGCACCACAGGTGCAAAAACACATTTTAAACAGGATGTGAAAAATGACAGCTGTACTGTTCATGGGGAGATGTAAAAAATGGCAATGTTGAAAATCTGCAGTGAAAATATAAAAAAAAACAGTGAAGTCACGAGCGTGCATAGAAACTGAGGAATGCACACCCGTAATGTAATTAGTTTGGGTTTTTTTTTTACAGCAAATTGTCAACACAGGCATTCTGGGACCTCTGCTTATGAATAGTGTAATCTGTCCCTAACAGTGATTTCCCACAGCGACCACGCATTTCTGCACTGGAAGTGCAAAAACACATTTTGGCCATGGTGTGAAAAATGACAGCTGTACTGTTCATAAGGAAGTGTGGAAAAATTCCAGTGGTGAAAATCTGGACTGAAAATATTACAAATTCATGAACTTATGAGGGTGCGTGGAAGCTGCGCAATGCTCACTCGAACACAGTAATTTTATGGACTGTCACCAAATTTTTAACATAGCCATTTTAAGATCTCTGCTCATGAACAGTGTCACTGTGATTTTCTTAATCTGTCCTGAACATTGATTTCACACACCGACTGCGCCATTGTGCACTACATGCGCAGAAACACATTTTGGGTGAGATGTTAAAAATGACAGCTATACTGCTCATAAGGAGGTGTGGTAAAATGGCAATGTGGAAAATCTGGAGTGAAAATATTAAAAATTTGTAAACTTACAAGCATGCGTAGGAACTGCGCAACGCACGCTCGTAAACAGTCATTTTTGGGAATTTTTTCACCAGATTTTCAACATAGGGTTTTTGGAGGCTAGCTCACGAGCTGTGACACTGTCATTTCGTAAATCAGTCCCGAAAGGTGGTTCTGCACAGTGACCACGAAATCACCTTTCCAGAAAGAATAACAAAATGACAGTGCCAGAATTCATGAGGTGGCATCCCAATAACCCCATGTTGAAAATTTGGTGAAAAAATTCCCACAAATGCCTGAAATATGCATCAAAGTTGAAAAACCCTATTTATTCCATTATACAGCTTACCGGCATTTCCTCAGTCCGTGGTCGGCTTTGAAGAGTGCAGACGGTTCCGTCCACCAAAGATCATCGCCGGACTCTGGAGGTAAGTATGGGGTGAGGTGGGGTGTGGGGAGACAGGGTTCACAGAGGGTGGGCATGGGTGGGGTGGGGGGATCAAGACAGTCAGTGAGGGACTGTTTTTTTCTTACAGGGCATTTTTTTTTTAAAAGATGACAGGGGACTTTTGCCACGCTGGGGTGGGCTCCCAGTGTGGCAGCTGGAAGACTGTTTGGGGGGGCAGTGGAACAGATGAGGGATTGGGTACCCTCGTTGGCCATACAGACTGTTGCCATGCTGGGGTGGGTTCCCAGCGTGGCACCAGGAAGTCTGTTGGGGGGGATACAATGGAGCCGATGTGGATCGGGCACCCCTGTCAGCCTTATGGACTGTTGCCACACTGGAGTGGGCTCCCAGCATGGCACCTGGAACTCTGTTGAGGGGCACAGCGGAGCCGACGGGGGATTAGGAACCCCATCGGCCATACAGTGTGTGTGTGGGGGACATGAGCTGGCAGCTGGGGTGGAAGCTCTGACATGCTACTGTTGTGGGGGATGGAGCTGTCTATGACAGCTGTTTCAGTGCAGTGCCGGCGTGTAGCACTTTGCATACTGCCGGACGGCAGTATGCAAAGTGCCTACATGTTACCGCCGCTGATTGCAGAGGTTTTTTGCTTTCAACTCTACACCAACCACTGCTTCTGAATGGCTGTCATAGACAGCTCCTACGTTCATTATCGTGGTGCAGCGTGCCTGCAAAAGGCAGTAGGGCATTGGAAGTGGGGGAGGCACACCTATGAATTCTTGTATGGTGGATCTATGTTTCTTGCACATGCATGCAAGCAAACATAAAAATACCAAAGACCAAAAAACTAATGCCCCCAATTCCCTCTCTCCTTTTTCTCTATCTGTACTGCTACTCAATGGCATTCTGGGTAGAAGGAAGACCAGCCTTCAACCCAGTGACTAGGGGAAAATCTTGGGCAGGATTAAACTACAGAAAAGTACTGTTAGAGGGTTGTATAGCATCTGCTCAAATAAACGTGGCACAGACTCTTGTAGATCAATTAAATTTCACAAATTTATTCTGACAAATGTAGGTACAAGTGCAATTTCTTGAAAATCAGTGCAAGGCAGTGCAAATTCAATGCAGGCAATGTTCCAGGAAAAACATTTAAATAGTGCAGTCGCTATCTAGCAAAAAAATAATGAAACTTAGTTCATTATTATCATTTCATTCCTTGTCACATCACACAAGACACAAACTGTCACCCTCCACCCCCACCCCACAACAAATCGATTCCTATAAGGAGCCATTCATCAATCATTAAAAAAAATAATTCATTATATAACTTTATGTTATTATTACAAAAACTTGCCTTTAAGAAAGTGTGCCTCTGCAGTGCTGGAACAAAACTGATGCTGACAGAGCGCAGGTCCAACCATCGGAGGAGAGCGAAGAGGGCCTGCTGAATTCTGACTCTGCTGCCCTGACTGACTCTGTCTGCAGACTGTAGTGGGAAAGAAGATGGGGAGCATCAAGCGTGCATGCCACCAGGCTGCAGGTAGCCTGCCAGATGGGGCTGCCACTCAAAGCAAGTGGGCAGGGAGGGGCTGGGAGGAAGTTTTTTTTTTTATTTCAGGCAAGGGCCAGGCCAAGGGAGCAAACTGAGTGGAGCGACCAGACTTAGAGTCAGGAGATGTCGGATAGTAAGTTGAGGGGATTTCAATGCAGAAGACTTGCGCTGGCTGCTCTCAGTCAGTCACACAGCTCTAGAAGGAGGAGGTCAGACAGTGAGCGATACTGTACATATACACAGCAGCGGTGTAATGCACGTAGACGAAGCCAGCAGCCCTGCCTCCTCCCCCCCATTACCTAGCTACAGCCAAGCTAAGCATAAGCAAACATGCTGTGAGTCAGATGGACAATAAGACATTTTTTTTTTATTTAATATTTTATTCTTTGGTAACCGGGTAAGGCCCACTAAGAACTAATGCATGTTTTCAGGGGCAATCCAGGAGCACTGGGTGGGAAAGTGATTTGCTCAATCATACACTATGCAAGTGGAACTTGTGGGACTCAAACCCAGGTCTGATGGATGTACCAAGCTCATTCACAGCTTGTTCTAACCTCTAGGCTATACTGCCAGCCCAAAGAATTACAGTCAGTGAATTGCAGCTGGTGACCAATGGTCCTCAAACCAGGTGGATACCTAAACCGGCAAGCTGTGGCTTGAACAAAAATGTTGGGGGTGTTTAAACACCCTGAACACCCTCCCTGCCTATGCCACTGATCTCTACTACAGTACGAGGCAAAGGGCATTCTGGGAAGGAGGACCAGCCTCCAACCCAGTGAGTCAGGAAAAGCTCAGTCAGGATTAAACTACAAAAAACTACTGTTAGAGGGTTATATACCCTAAAAAATCAAAATGAAAGCTATTGTAGCCCAAAAAGGGACTTCTAGGAAATTGTAAACAGTGCCAGAGGGGATACAAAGTATCATCAAATGTTTAATGTGCTAAGCAAGAAACCTAAACAGCAAAAAAGGAGAGCTTGAAGCATTAGTAGTATCTGAGGGCAATTTAGATATTATCTTTACAACAGAAACCTGGCGGTCACCAGAGGATTCTTGGTGGAAAGACCTGAAAGGGTCGCACCTATTCAGACTCGACAGAAAACACAAAACGGGGAGGATTAACCACTTATGATGTTTCTAATAGAATAACGGTCGCTGACATTACTGACAAAATGAAACAAAATCCACCCAATATGAAAAACATATAGCTAAATTAAGACTTCTGGAAATAAAATCTTAGGCTTCTGCTGTAGACCTCCCAATGTTGATGATTTCATAAACATTTCTATCAACCAAGAACTTGAGAGAGCCTGTGATACTGGGGAGTAATATTTATGGGCAGTCTTAACTTTTGAGACATTAATTGGACATCTGATACTGCTACAATTAAATAAAGTCAGGACTTCCCATTAACATGCAACCAGCTTAATCTGGTGCAACATGTCGAACAGCTCACTAGAAGATGCAACATGTTGGACATAGTTCTCAGCTCTGAAAATGTTAACATCTCAGACTGTGTTGTTCAAATGCCACTCAGAGAAAGTGATCATATTAGTATTAGATTTGGTATGGAGCTAAAATACACTACAATTAAAGGAAGTAAGAGAGATCTATTTGCATAACACAAGAGACAATGTCATCAATAACATTGAGTGGGATACAACCATAAAAAACAAAATGGTCAAAGAAATGCAGAATCAGATCAAAAGCATTATTATTTCACTATGTGACAGGCACATTAAGAAAATAAAAAAGTATAACAGCTAAGGGATCAAACGGAAATGGTTCAACAATGATGTTAAAAAAATAACTACAAAGAAACAAACATTTTATAAACAATGGGCTGGATATTCAAAAGGGTTGTGCCATGCGCAATAGGGTTGCACTTGTGCAAGTCTGAAATTGCGCCATTCTGCCATATTCAGCAGGAGGCAGTTGCGCCCCCCCCAAGTCTAGCTGAGCAACAGTGCAATGCTAATGAAGGCATGCTGAACCTGGAGGAGGAGCCATGCACTGAAACTGCACAGCCCGATATTCAGCAGGTGCATAGCATACTAGCAGGCGCAAGCCCCAACCTGCGCCTGCACAACTTTGAGCAAAAAAAAGGAGTAAGTCGAGGGCCACCCACAGGTGAGCTGCTGCACTTGCAGGGCACAACACAGCAGCTGCCACCTGTGGGTGGCCCCAACATACTCCCTGTGCCCCCACAGCCCAATCGTGGGCATATAGCAACCCTCCTCCCGACTGAGCTTGATCACGGGCAAAAGTGTTCAAACCCCCAAGAACATATCCCTGGTGGTCCAGTGGACCTGAAGCCCGATCGCAGGCTGCAAAGTGTTCAAACCCCCTCCCCAAGGACCACCTACCCTGGTGATCTAGTGGCCCCCACCCACCCACCATGAAGCACCACCACCCTGCTCCCCCCATCAGCCGGCAGGTGGCAGCATCCCACCCGCCTGCCGCCTCACCGCCCATCGACTGACTGCCGGTAGGGCTGCATGCCCGTGGTGCAGAGCAAGAGCCAATGGGGCGTGCAGCCCATACCATACAAGGCAGTCCAGATATGTGAATGTGGCAGGGGTGGGATTCTGCCACCCGCCGTTGACGGAGGGGAGCAGGGTGGTGGAGCCGTGGGTGGGTGGGGAGGGGGTCACTAGATCACCAGGGTAGTGGTCCTGGAGGGGTTTGAACACTTTTGCAGCCCGCGATTGGCTCGAGGTCCACTGGACCACCAGGGATATGTTCTTGGGGGTTGGACTTTGCTGCCCATGATCGGGCTGGTAGGGGTGGGTTTTATTTACACTTTGCCCGCGATCGGGCTGGTGGGGGGTTATTTTACACTTTGCCCGCGATCGGGCTAGTGGGGGTGGGGGTTTATTTAAACTTATGCCTGCAATCGGGCCAGTCGGGGAGGGGGATTTTTACGCTATGCCCGCAATCAGGCTGCAGGGGGTTGGTCGCCGATGGCTGCTGCCTGGCAGGTGCCAGGCTTAAGTCCTCAGGGATCGGGCGCACTTGCATGTTATCAGAGTGCAAATGGGGCCATAATAGATGCAAATGGCCCTGTGCCTTGCATGAATTATGGCCCATTTGCATGTCACCTTTTGAATATGGAAATTTCTGGCGGTAGCACAATGGTACTTGCGCCACCGCAGCTTAATACTCCACTCTGACCACTTGCGGTGGCTCAAGTTCCACTGCGCCATGCACAGTGGCTGTGGTCGGGGTGATATTCAAAGGAGTTGCTCAATAGTGCAACTCCGTTGAATATCGCCCCGGCCACACCCCTGCCCAATTATTTTGTGCAGCGCAAGGGCTTGCACCACAGAATAGCACAGTTTGAATATCCAGCCCAATGTGTCAAAAAAACACAAATGAACCCTGGACCAACTACATAAATGCACTTAAGAAATGTAAGAATAAAATTACTAAGGAAGGAAAATTTTCAATTGAGAAAAAGATGGCAAATGACCCTTAACAAACATAATAGTAAACAATTCTATAGTTACATAAATTCATTAAAAACCTGCACCGTAAAAATAAGTCCAATCATATATGAAGGAAATCAGATAACTGACCCAACAACAGTAGTAAATACATTCAATAAGTACTTCTGTTCGGTCTCTGCTAAAAAATTTCCACAATCAACTGAACTAGCCACTAATAATAATGCAGAAATAATTGGGAAAAAAAGATGATACTTTACAAAACATTAACAGACTTAAAAAACAAAGGGCACCAGAGCCAGATGGTATTTCCTCTCAAATATTAAACATTTTAGGTAACGTTATCATTTATCCACTAAAAATATTGTTTAGTGCATCATTAAGGCAGGGGGGTGATGCCAAATGACAGGAGAACTGTTACAGTAGTACCAATTCATAAAAAAGGGAGTAAATATGACTTTCATAACCACCACCCAATAAGTCTGACATCAGTCCCTGGCAAATTACTTGAAGCTATAATTAAAGATAAAATCTTGGAACAACTAAAAATCACAGCAAGCACAGACGTGAAATAGCATGGTTTCATCTCGGGGAGATCATATATCACGAATCTCCTTTGCAATTATGAAAAAGTATCATCTGCTTTGGACAATAAATAAAATTGACTGTTTTTTTCTGGATTTCTCAAAACATTTGATTCTGTCCCACAATGCATCATTATCAAGAAAATGATAAATGGGTGGCGTGGCCTGGACTCGAAAAGAATGGCAGATTAAGCTCTTTGCTCTGCCCCAATCTGGTGCCTGATTGAGCTTAATCTAATGCTTGAAGGGACTGTAGATGAACTGAAATAGCTGGAAATGCCCCCCTTACCTGTATCCTGACATTGCTTTGGCGCAAATTCAGCGTTTAGGTCATGAGCTGACCGATAATGGTACCTGCGAGTAAATCAGATACAGGCCACACAGGCCGCACGTCCCATCAGGCAGTAAACTAGCAGTACGCATTTTGCGGTTCTGGGCTTTGATCGCACACGTATAGAACCGCGAGTACTGTCTGGTTGGGTCTTACTGGGCAATCGACGGGGCATTGTTTCCTCAGCTTGAAATTAAGAAGCAAGGATGGCAGGTACGGCAGACTCTCCTGCGGCATCTCAAGCTGGTCAGGGCCTGCTTCCTCTGCAATTTCCCCCCGAGCAGGCCCATCTGGGAAGGGCTCTATCACACATCACCCAAATGCTGAAGGCACTCATAGTCAGGGTGGATAACATTGGTTCCATGCTAGCAGGGAACTTGGATGACATAAAGCGGCTGGATGATAAACAAAACGTGCTTGAACAATGCTCAGAAGAACTTGAACAGCAACACATCACAGTGCTTCAGCAACTAAGGGATCACGAGGCTAAACTTGTACAGTTGTGGTACAGGGCAGAGGATTAGAAGAACAGGAGCCACAGAAACAATATTAGGATCCTAGGAGTCCCTGAGGGCATAAAGGGCACTAACATGGAACTTTTTCTTAATGAATGGCTCCCACAATTGCTTGGTGAGAGCTGGAAAGATCCGATTGGGGTTGAAAGGGCCAACAGGGTCAGGGCTCGGAAAGACAGTGCAAATGTCCCCAGAACCATTATTGCTTATATTCTCCGGTACTCCATAAAAGAAAGGATCCTCCGAGGGGCAAGAGATCAGGGTGAGCTTTCCTGGAAGAGAGAGAACATTTCTATTTACAGGGATTTTTCCCAAGAGGTGGCAGCTAGAAGGAAGACTTTTGGACCTCTTAAAGCTTTACTGCAGCCCAGAGCATTTCAATATCATTTCAAAAAGCTTACCGCTCTGTACATCTCTAAAGAGGGAAAGTCCTTCCCAGCCAAATGCCTTAGGGATGCTGAGATTTGGCTTCATAGCCACTGGCCGAACCTCTTCACTAAAACTACATCTCCCAGATGCCTCTGGACCACTGGGGACATGAGAGATAGAGGAACTGAAGTGCAGCTGCATGATCAGCCAGGGAGCAACAAACAGCAATGGACTGGTCCAGGAGATAGGTCATCCCCCAAGCCTCCCTACCGGTACAAAGCTCAGGAGAATCACATGGAATTTAGAGGCAGCACCCAGGCACCAAATCCTCAGCGGAAAGCTGATCCCCTTGATTTAACTCCGGCAAGCCACCTTGCCCTCTCTCGACAGAGGCAACATTCTAGCAGCCCCAATACTCCACACCCAGAAGCAGCAGTAAACTCCCCCCCCCCCAGCCAAACTACCAAGAGCTGGGGCACCTCCCCTGCATCATAATCTTACACCCACTGAGATGGAGGACCTACTAGTGGAGATGGAGTCTATAGTTTGAACCTCAATGATGGAAGAAGCTGAGGAGGAGGAAGGGGCAGTGGATAAGGCCCTCCTGAAACCTGGAACTAAGACTTTTGCAGAGGCCTTAGCGACCCCTCTGGGAGCTAAAGTCATGGAGGAATGGAAGCAGATGAAGCCAGAACCTTTTGACAAACATAGCTGAAGAATCAGGCGCTACCTTTTTTTGGCTAAGGACTTATTTTATAAATAATTAAGTCGCTTCCTTTTTTTTTTACTGTGTTTGTGTACAGGGTCTTTGCCAATCACCTCTTATTTAAGAGGCGAGTGGCCCCTGACCTGAGGGGCACCAGTGCCTGAGGGACAGAGCTCCCAATATCTAACACATTAGGGTGGACTAACCTGGTGCCGCCTGAGCATGCCCATATGGGATCGATGTTTCTGTCACCCCTACTCCTCTTCTCCCCCCCCTTGTTTACCTTTCCCCCTCCCCGGCCTATTTGGTCAATTAACTACCCCCTCAGCCATCCATCAAGATGGGGTGGTCTGAATTTCAAAATAGTCTCTGTATCAGGTTACCCGGGCTTCACCCTCCTGATCCATGTATAAGATTCTTCTGCCATCAAATTTATACCCCTTTAATTAGGTACATATATGGCTGGAACACCTTCTCTCTCTCACCCTTCTCTCCAGCTGAACTAGCTTTACGACAGGCTATGGCTTGTAGCCTCTATTGGCTCTCCAGCCAACAGGTAGGGCTAGATTATATATTCCCAAGTTACTATGCAGTCTATATGGGACTGGGTTGGGGCTGGCCAATTGTGGCTACCTCTTGAGCCTCCCCTTCATTGGTGTCTGATCTAGTGTGGCCAAAGGACTAGAGGATCCTTCTTGCATGTTGACCTCAGCACCATTAAGGAAGAATCATAGTTTATCTGGTTCTAGTTAAAGGTATTGGTTTAGATACTTATTAAACACAGTTATTTGATTTTGTTTCTTTTTCTTAAATTGTTCTGTGTTATTTTTAGTATTTGCTCTGTGGGTGTTTACTGACACAGCTTTTTCTCCTCATACTTGGTTTCCCTTCTGGCTAGTGTCACATTGCTGGTGCAGGGTTGAAGACATTCATATCTGGTGCATCTTCCTTCTCTTCTCCGCCTGTCTCCTTCTCTCTCTCTCTCCAGGTATCCACATTCTTTTTTACTGGGTGAGTACTCCTCCTGCTGCTCTGTGCCCATCGGGATATATAATGGCTAGCAACCCCACATCTCCCACTGGATGGAAGTGCACATCATGGAACGTGAAAGGCCTTAACCACCCTGCCAAACGCACCAAGGTGCTCCAATATCTTAAGTCTATGGGCACCGGCATTGCCTTGTTGCAAGAGACGATTTAATATAGAAAACCTGTGGCATGGCTTAAGAAACTCTGGGTGGGGGAAGTCATCGCTAGCTGTGCCACCATCAAATCCAGGGGAGGGGGGGAGCAATTTTATTTCAGAAGGTCTCTTCCTTCACGGTAGAGGACACATGTACAGACTCATAGAAACGTAGAAACATACACTTTGATGGCAGATAAGGACCGCTTGGCCCACCTAGTCTGCCCATTTTCCTACCTAGAGGATAAGCTGCAGATCCTATTTAACTCACAGGGTAGATGGCTGGTGGTTAAATTGCCTACCGGGGGGCAGATTGTTGCTAGCTAATATATACAGGCATAATTCTGACTCAGGTGATATATATATATATATATATATGTGTGTATATATATATATATATATATATATATATATATATATATATATATATATATCCAGCCATCTCTCAAACCTTTACTGATCTCATGTTTGGATTCTCGATATGCCCATATTATTTGGTGGGGATCATAACTTGGTCCTTGATACCTTTCTCAGTAAGTCCACCCCTACACCACAGTCTCACCCCAAGGATATTGCTTCCTTAGAGGATCTAATTTCAGAATGGAATTTGTATGATCCCTGGAGACATGCCCATCCTACAGGGAGAGATTACTCTTTCTACTCTGCAGCACATCATACACACAGCAGACTTGACTTCTGGTAGCTAATTACATCGCCTCCCCTGGTATATCTGAGGCCACAATAGGGAATATCATTATCTCCGACCATGCCCCTGTGTCTATAATATTTCTCCCCCCTCAGGACTAGGACCGCCCTCCACTAGGTGGAGCTGTAATCCACTCCTGATGAATGACAAGGACTTCCAAAAATACATTGTCGAGAAAACTTGGATGCATTTCTCCCTCAACAACACAGCCAATGTATCTGCTGACACTCGGCGGGAGGCCATTAAAGCTGTAATTCGGGGAAGGATCATTGCTTATTCGGCGATGCAGAATAAGCGCAGGGGAGAGCAGATTAAGGGATTGCAAAATGAACTAATTCTACTAGAAGGTCAGTTCAAAGCTTCTACATCTTCTTCCCTTCAATCCCCATTGCTGTCACACATCATAGGCTTGAAATACAGTATCAGTTAATTACCATACTGAGTAATAAAGCCCAGTGGCAACTCCTTCACACTAAACACAAGACCTGGGAGGGGGGAGGGAGGAAAGCTCCTTGCTTCTCACCTGCAAAAGCAGCAGTCCTCCTCCAGAATCCTAGCATTATGGAACAAAGCAGCAAGAGTCGTATCTATGCCCAAAGAAATTAATTCTAGATGTACTAGATCCTGCCTTGCTGGGACAGACATTTCCTGGGCACCACAGGGCTTCCTCTATCTGGGTATTTACATTCCCTTTACGTGGGGAGATCTGGAGAAAGCAAATTTCTCTCCCCTGATGATTGCCCTAACTGCGGAGATGCAATGGTGGAAAAACCGTGGGCTCTCCCTTAAGGGGAAGGTCAAACTGGTGCGTATGTTTGTCCTCCCAAGAATTTCCTACTTGCTATTCAACTTCCCAATCCCTATAGCGCAAAACTTTTTGTTTCTCTGGATAAACTGGTCTCCTCTTTTTTATGGGAGGGCAGAACAGCTATGTGGGGCCGACTAAAGCTAAGAGCCCACTGGTCCAAAGGGAGTCTGGGACTCCCTTGGTGGACAGGGTACTATCTGGCCCAAGCCACCACCTGGTTTAATCCATATCTTCCCACTCCCCCACAATGGGTTCTTCTGGAGAAGGCTTTCGTACCTTATGACTCCTTGTTCTTCCTCCTAGCTAGTGGGAAGCACAGGGGTTTCCGGCTCACTCCAGTTATAACCAACACCTGTGAGGCATGGAGGCAGGCCCTGCACCTTGCTAATGGCCCACACCCATTATATTCTTCTCCACTCAAATATGCCCCTCTCTGGAATAACAGCCTTATTCTTATTGACCACAAACCGGTCTTTTGGACACAATGGGCTCTTAAAGGGATACACACTGTCGGAGATGTGCTACTCCCAGACAATAAAACCATAGTGGCCTTTGAGCAACTTCACAAGCACCATGACTTAATTGCCTATGACTTCTGGAGATATCTGCAGGTGCTTGATGCCCTGCATCCCCTGCTAGATAATCACTCGGAGGATTGCACCTGGAAGTGTCTCACCTCCATCCATAATCCTAAAATGGGACACGGTTTAGTAGGCCAAATTTGCAAGCTGCTAAGGGACTCACAGCCAGACACTACACGTGGTTGTAGGATACCATGGCAAAATGAAACTCCAGCGCCCCATCTCCAAGCAACTCTGGGAATCTTGGCTCAGGTCTGCTCATGTATTGTATGCAGATGCTGAAAGCCAATTAATACAGTTGAAAATTCTCCTTCGCTGGTATAAAACACCAGCTAAACTGCACAAACTCAACGAGCTTCCCTATGACAGATGCTGGAGGTGCAAAAATTCCCCTAGCCCACCTTCTTCATGTTTTATGGTCCTGTCCCAACATCCAACCTTTCTGGGTCGCAGTCTTGGATGACTGCTCCTGAATAGTAGGGCAACGATTCTTCCCTCTCAGGAAACTCTTCTCCTAGGCGACACTTCACCCCTAGAATCCCTATCTCATCCTTTGCAGGCTTAGACACTTGCTGTGGTGATGGAGGCTAAAAGAGCCATCCTCATGAAATGGCTACAGCTGCCCCCCCCCCAGCCACATGGAGAGCAACCATGGTGAGATTAGCTGTATTTGAATGAATTATGGCCTCTACAAAGGGTAATTTGGGGAACTATCACAAGAAATGGGACCCATACCTCCATTCCCACATGTGCAAAGTTCCCCTGCCATCGCTGTACAACCCCTCTGTGCAATAACCCTCCCCCCCCACATACCTTGAGGGTGTTGGTGAAGGCTGTCATACCTTATGACTCCTTGTTCTTCCTCCTAGCTAGTGGGAAGCACAGGGGTCTCCGGCTCACTCCAGTTATAACCAACACCTGTGAGGCATGGAAGCAGGCCCTGTGCCTTGCTAATGGCCCACACTCATTATATTCTTCTCCGCTCAAATACGCCCCTCTCTGGAATAACAGCCTTATTCTTATTGACCACAAACCGGTCTTTTGGACACAATGGGCTCTTAAAGGGATACGCATTGTCGGAGATCTGCTACTCCCAGACAATAAAACCCTATTGGCCTTTGAGCAACTTCACAAGCACCATGACTTAACTGCTTATGACCTCTGGAGATATCTGCAGGTGCTTGATGCCCTGCATCCCCTGCTAGATAATCACTCAGAGGATTGCACGTGGAAGTGTCTCACCTCCATCCATAATCCTAAAATGGGACAAGGTTTAGTAGGCCAAATTTACAAGCTGCTAAGGGACTCACAGCCAGACACTACACATGGTTGCAGGATATCATGGCAAAAAAGAACTCCGGCTCCCCATCTCCGAGCAACTCTGGGAATCTTGACTCAGGTCTGCTCATGTATTGTTTGCAGATGCTGAAAGCCAATTAATACAGTTGAAAATTCTCCTTCACTGGTATAATACACCAGCTAAACTGCACAAACTCAACGTGCTTCCCCGTGACAGATGCTGGAGGTGCAAAAATTCCCTGGCCCACCTTCTTCATGTTTTATGGTCCTGTCCCAACATCCAACCTTTCTGGGTCGCAGTCTTGGACGACTGCTCCTGAATAGTAGGGCAGTGATTCTTCCCTCTCAGGAAACTCTTCTCCTAGAAGAAACTTCACCCCTAGAATCCCTATCTCATCCTTTGCAGGCTTGGACACTTGTTGTGGTGATGGAGACTAAAAGGGCCATCCTCATGAAATGGCTACAGCTGCCCCGGCCACATGGAGGGCAACCGTGGTGAGATTAGCTGTATTTGAATGGATTATGGCCTCTGCAAAGGGTAATTTGAGGAACTATCACAAGAAATGGGACCCATACCTCCATTCCCACATGTGCAAAGTTCCCCTGCCATGGCTGAACAACCCCACTGTGCAATAACCCTCCCCCCCACATACCTTGAGGGTGTTGGTCTGATGGAAGAAGTTCTCACCCACTGTTTCACTTGACTTTAACCCTCTTCTTTGCTACTAGTCTCAGTTTGGGGCATATTTTTGGAATATAGCAGTAATCTGTTCCAGCATTGATAGGACTGATTAATGTACTAAATCCTAGAGGATGGCCTTATGGCCTGCTTAAGTTTACCTAGTTGCAAAATCACTGAGCAGGAAGCTACCAGTATGTTAACTTTGTTAGCAGGTGGGTTACCATAGAAGGAGGACTAGGCAGGGTAAGAAACATGTTAACATGATCTGCACCTTCATAGTAGATAGGTAATTATAAGTTTAGCTCCTAGCATAATTTGTTGACTGTACCCTGGTCAACTGATACTATTATGTACGGTCAGCCATCTGATTTGTTGGCATTAGTTATCTCAACATCTTGTACTTTGCTGATAATGTTGTACGATGTAGCCGTTATAAAACAAAATACTAATAAACTTTTAAATGATAAAAAAGAAAATCATAAATGTGTGCATTAATCACCATATAGTCAACTGGGTCAGTAACTAGCTTAACAATAGAAACCAAACACTTAGCATAAATGGGCACCACTCAGATATTGCTGATGTAACTGGTGGAGTACCCCGGGGCAGCCAGTCTTAGCCCAAAAATATTTTAGATCTTCATAGCAGATATGTGCCCCAATGTATTAAATTGGACCAGTAAATACACTGATACCAAACTTGGTGAACAGCAAGTACTATAGAAGAAATTAAATCTATCCAATCTGATTTAAACAGAATATCCTAGTTGGCATATAGGTGGGGGATGCATTTTAACACAGTGAAATGTTATGTTATGCATCTGGAAAGGTGAACTATTCTACAGTTATACACACTATGCAACATCATGCTTGAAGTAGTCAACAATGAAAAGGATCTTAGGGTAACTATTAATAATTCTTTCAACCATTATGATCACTGTTCTACAGCTAACGCCAAGGCCAATAGGGTTCTGTGCACAATTAGGAAATTTTAGTAGCCATAAGGCAGAGGTAATTATGCCATTATACAGGGCATATGTTAGACCCATTCTGGATTATGGTAGCCAGCTATAGTGCACATTTAAAAGACAGGATGTTACCAGGGTGGAGGGGGTGCAACACATGGCCACCAAGATGATGTATGGCCTAAAAGCTGAAACTTAATGACAATAGACTTAAGAAAGTCAATCTAATGAGACCAGAGACAAAACACTTAAAAGGAGATATCTTGCTATTGCATGATATCATTCAAGATCCATATCTCTTTAAAGAATTACACTTTTTTTCCTTCTGTTTCTTCTTCTTCCCCTGGGTGGCTGGCAGGCAGGCTTTAGTGCTCCCTTCAAAAAAGTTCACATCCACTCCAGGACTACGTTGCTCTCTCCTGACCCCCCAGCAAGTTCCCATGGATTTCCCCCATAGAGGCACCAGGAAGGGGAGGATCATCCTCCCCCTGATGCACACAATCCAGTTACCAGGGGTTGAGCTGAGTGTCGGGAAGGGTGGTCTGGGCTTCATGTTGCCTGCCAGGGTTCTTGTTTTCCATTTACTTCTCCTCCCTTTCCCGCTGCTGGGGGGCGCACATTAGCATGAGCATGTGGAGGCATGTGCATGCTGTGGTGTCTCTCTGCACCTTCCCATTATTGGCATTTTCTTAGCCATTCTGCCCTCAGACCTCCATCTGGGGTAGTCATGTAACGGGATCACCAAGTCACCCTACCCAGGAGATGAGAGCTGTCCTCCAGATGTTCAATCCTCTCCCTCTCCGGCTAGCCCCTGTGACCTGCATCTGTCACTGAACACAGGTCGCCAGTGTGGCAGGAGGTAATGAGCAATGCCTCAGCCCTCCATGCTACCAGGTTAGTCTTAAAGAATTCCATTTTGATTTCAAAACCCATGCTACAAAGTACTCATGGACATCCAACACAAATTAAATCCCCAAAATGTAATACAAACAAAAGCAAAAACTAATATGCACAGTGTACTGTCAATCCATGGAATAAGATTTCATATTAAATCATAATTAGCAAGAAAAAAAGGAATTTAAATCTAAATTGGATAAATATATACTGAATGGTGAAACCATACAGTATTATTCATAAAACACAGGAGCGAAATATGGGGTAACATCTCTGCTCCTTCAACCATTAGTATGAACCTTCAGTATGAGCCATTAAGAAGCCACACCTCAGAGAGAACATAAGGTTGAGGCAATCCAAAGGAGGGCAACTAAAATGGTGCAGGGTTTACAGGGGAAGCTGTATGTGAAGAGACTAAGGGATCTCAACATGTATACACTGGAAGAAAGAAACAGAAAGATGGCATTACCAAGACCTGCAAGTGCCTCACAGGGGTGAGCAGGTACAGGAGGGGAGCCTATTCTGTAAGAAGATAAGCACCAGGACCAGGGGGCATGCAGTGAAGATGGGGAGATTCAGAAGACATGTAAGGGAATATTTCTTCACTGAAAGGGTTGTAGACACCCGGAATGGATTGTCAGCTGTAGTGGAGGAGAATATAATGGTGGCAGACTTTCAGAATGCATATGCTAAACACAGGGTTATAGTAGAGCACAGGCAGGAAGGAGAGAGGAGACCAAATAGGGTCTGAGGATTTAGAATAGAC
The DNA here is from genome assembly GCA_016271365.2 of Neoceratodus forsteri. Taxonomy (NCBI): domain Eukaryota; kingdom Metazoa; phylum Chordata; order Ceratodontiformes; family Ceratodontidae; genus Neoceratodus; species Neoceratodus forsteri. The sequence goes on from CM057454.1 coordinate 738,771,199, forward strand.
AGAACACACTTAGGCAGACTTGACGGAGCAAGCGGCCCTTTTCTGCTGACACATTATATGGTTTTATGGTAATTTTTCTGTACTGTAATTATTTTAAGTCTTCTTTATGTAGACATGGCTGAACATGAGTCGTACAGATCCAAAACAACTTCCTGGTAAAACAAAATAAATAAAAATTAAAAAAAAAGCCTTTGTACAGGGAAAGAGCACCTCCTGTGACATGCTCCTTACACTCCCCATGCATCCCAGTTAAGTATACCCTATTGAGTGCAGCAGCATATTGTTTACCTGGATTTAGTGTATTGTGTACAGTTCCTCCAAAATTCTTTTCCTTGGTTGTGCTGCCCTTTGATGCACTATACAGAGTGCACGTGCAGCCTGGATTCCCCACTCCTTAGTGACACTTCCCCCACATTAAACCTAACCCTCTATTTTTTGGCCCATGGCAAAGTGTGCATGTAGGGTCCCCTGCAGTAAGTGTGTACTGTACTCTTTTTCAGCTGTGACCACTGGTTCATCCAATTTACTGCCATCTGCAAACTATAGCAGCCTGCTACTGACTCCTCCTTCCAGGCCTTGAGGAGTATGTTAGAGAACAGCAGTCCCAGCGCCAGTCCCTGAAGTATTCTGCACAGCACATTCTCTGCTTCTTACCTGTGAGCCAATGTGCTATCCAACTCCTATGTATTTTGTGGATCCCATATTGTACTACTTTCTCAAAGACTTTACCAAGTGTTACAAAGTTGGAGGTCCTGATGCAATTCTACTGTACATGTACCACATGGCCCCACTTCACCTCTCTGGTTACCTCCTTGAAGAAGGCTTTCAGATTGATTTGCCAGGATCTACCTTTTGATAAACCATATTGTGTTCTAGAGAACAACCCACGTTCTTCCATGTACCGAACTACATCCTTTATGATCACCTCAGACACTTAGCCATGCCTTGAAGTAAGGCTGACAGATAAGCAATCATCTGGGTTTGCCCTCGCCCTTTTCTTGAATAGGATGATAGCACTGTCCTGTTTGTAAGTTGTCCTGAAAATATTAGCAAGGGGCCCAGTCAGAACTCCCCTGAAATGTGAACAGCCAGCACATAAAGCCCCACACCCAAGTGTGAGATGACCCCAATTTGCACTTTGTGTGCAACAACATATTTTATTACTTACTGTCACGAACTCACTCCTAGGTTCGTAGGTGCGATATGAGCATTGGAGGTCAAAAAGACCTGTGTATAGATTGTTACTTTTTAGTGGAAGGATTGACATTTTTCTGCACCCATATATCTATCTATCTAGTAAAATTTTGAACATGTCCATGGTTTTGCTATTGACAATAGCTTCAGGCAGGGAATTCCATACAATAATAACTCTCTGAGTACTGTGTACAGTACTGGAGACCACACTTGAAGAGGGACATACTGCTCCGGGAGAGGGTACAGAGGAGGGCAACTAAGATGATACGAGGGCTAGGGGATTTGACGTATGAGGACAGACTTGAGGAGCTCTGCCTGTTTTCATTGGAGGAGAGGAGAGATGGGGGGACATGATTGAGGTCTTCAAGTACCTCAAGGGAATAAATAGGGTAAACATGGAGGGGATCTTTAGACTAAAGCATGGAGGTATCACCAGAGGGCATGGTTTGAAGTTGGAAGGTGGAAGGGTGAGGGGGGAAAGAGGAGGAGGTTTTTCACTGAGAGGGTGGTGGACCCTCGGAATGCACTGCCTGGTGAGCTGGTTCAGAGATCCACAATGGAGGGCTTCAAGAGAGGATGGGACAGACTCAGAAAGTGGATGTATCAGATGATGGCCTGTCCCAGGGAGGTGGGGATGGATGATAGGGGTTAATGGAACACAAGAGGGGGGGAGGGCCTCAGCACCCAACTAGGGATCTGAGGTTCGAGCAGACTCCATAGACCGTAAAGCCTAATCTGCTGGCAAATAGTATGTTAGTATGTAAACCATTTGTTTCTCCTGGATGTTCTCCTGGGGACTGGTCCACTGAGCTCACAGTGCCTCCCCTAAGTGCAACCCATGATGGGGGGGCAGGAAATACCCTCCCCATGTCCTTTTAGAATGCTTGCTGATTTCACAGCTGAACACATGCCACAAGGGCCCAGGGCTTCCTCTCTCTGGGTATCGGTGAAATACAGTCTTGATTCTGTAGCCAGGTGAGAACCCTCTTTGGTTGCCATGCTGGGGGGGAAAACTCAGGCATTATGAGCTCTTCAAGGTTGCTCTCATAACCTTGACTGTGTCTTCTCCTGCAAGGGTGCAGGAACCTGATTCAACCCCCTCAGACCCCCTCCAGACACCTTGTGTATTTATACCCTTCTGTAGGGCCCAAGATTCCCTTCCAGGATCCTAGTTTCAGTATCTTGTAGCATCTTAAAGGAAAGCTGTGTAAATCAGGCAGTACTATACATTCATTTGCTAACCTGATGTAGTCCGGTTTTTTTTTGCTCCGAGTAATATTTGTCCCAGCGTTGACTGCACATAATACATTTTTTATCCCCGGTAGTGCGGCACCATTTCTCTAACTGATGCATCCAGAGCCGCAACGAGTATGCTAATTAGGTGTTTCTGATGGGGAGGTCGAGTTCGATGGAGCATGCGTGTGACTCACTGTTCAGGAAGTGCACTGCTGTAAATATCCGTGGCTGTTCACTGTGCGTCACTGTATTGTTGTTCGTGCAAGATGTCTCCAGTTTTAGGTAACAAAAATGCAGGGTATCTTGTTGTTGTTGCAACGCTTATTGCCTCGTGTTACTGTGCAAGTGAGAAGCACACCAAGGAACTAGTTTGCCTCCACGATGATTGGGGGGGGGGGCGCCGTTACAAGAAGACAAATGGTTTTGTATTTTACGGCTCTCATGTGTTCAGTGTCACTGAGCCTAAACGAAGTGTGGCTGTGTTGCCGTTCATTTTATCAGATTAACTTGCCCACTGTCATTGCTGATCCTGAGTCGAGTGTGGCTGTTGTCTCAGTGATCTGTCCATCATCTTGAGAAGCAAAATGTTGCTCTCCGAAGTGTGCTTGCATTGCACTTGTGGATGGTGAAGGGTTTCAGTTGTTACCGAGGAGCATGTACTTGTATAAGGTGCACATATTTCTCCGATGTTGATAGTCATTCGTATTATTGAGGATGACAGTACATTACATTTGTTCCCATTTTTTTATATGCTGTAGTACAGTACATGCCCCCCAGTGGAGCAGGATAGTAGTATATTCCCTCCCCTTGCAGAGAACAGCATATGACTTTCCCTGGTACAGTACAGTATATTCCCTCCCTGCTAGTGCACTGCAGTCCATTATTTTACCTCTCCTGCTCGCACAGTGCAGTACTGTATTGCACCCCGTTGCTAGCACAGTGCAGTATATTCCCTCCCCTGCTATAACAGTGCATCACAGTACATTCCCTCTTCTGCTAACCTAGTGTGGTAAAGTATTACCTTCATCATTAGATGACTGTATTACAGTGTACTCTGTTCCCTGGTAGAAGACCCCACTCCCATCCCTCCAGCCATCTATTCAAATTGCAGTTGGTGTTACTACTGCCATGACGGTGTAAAGTGTGACTACAATAACTGTCAAGACTGCCGTCACAGTGATCATTATTGTGAGTGGAGGGTGACTGAGCATGGCCAGCATAACTATAACCACAGCCATGACTGCAGCACATGTTAATTGTTCCATGCATGGGTGTAGGCAGGCATACTCCAAGCAGGCCATGGTGTGCACTTTTATTTAAGGGGTTAGCAAATAAGCTGTGAACTGCTTCCCTTTTTCCATGAAAACTAACAAAGAAAATACTGAACCTTTCTGTAATGTTATTCATAGGAGTCTAAACTAGAAGTACTGGTCACTTTTACTGTCTTTGTGTCTCAAGGACAATATAGCTTTACAGGCTCTGGGCTGGTATGTGGATGTCTTAGGGAGTAATGCATGGCATTTGTATTTACCCATGCATGGCAACAAACACTGTGATGACATACAAAATTTGTATTTCTTGTGCCAAATGAGGCAACAAACACGATCCTGGTTTACATTTGTATATTGTCTGTCTACACCCCGCGGAGGCTCACCCTAAAAGGGGGGGGGGGCAGTGAGTCCACTTGGTGTGCAGATCTGAAATCCCTGGTTCCATGGCCATTGTGGTCCCCTGAATGACTGTTCATAATTGTAGTGTGTCATACACAGACGTTGCTGATGCAGAAACTCCTTTGACGGTGAGCACCATGTTAATTAGTTTGTGCATGATGTGTAACATGCATACCACATTCAGGAGACATAGTAAACAGTGTCACCTGAAAGGAAGAAAGGTAAATGAAAGGGCAAGGTCACGTTGTTCAGGCGCCGCCCCACCACAAAAAAAATGTACCCTGCTAATTGTTAAGACGTAACAGGCAACATCACAACAACTTAATGGTGTACCTGTTGTTACTATGGCAATGGAAGATGTTGCTGCATCTAGGTCCTGCCATGCCAAACAGTGTTGGTGATGACTGCTGACTGTGTGGAAGCGATAGTGTCCCAGTCAGCAATACTGTGGATTTACTGCACTTCACTGTGGACCAACATGCTGTGACCGTGACCATGTGCCCACTGTGCCGGTACAGTACAACACACAGAAAAACCCTCTGGAACACAACACTGCTTGATTGATGAACCCCCTGAGGAAGACACATCAAAATAGTTCTGTGCATGTGTCATCCAGCGTGGTGTTGCCATGACGTGGTAATCATCCAGTCATCCCCCTGACACCGGCTGTCCAGCCAACCCTGCAGTCAGCACCAGAGGTGTTTCAAGAGGTAGTGGTAACAGTGCCACTGATCTACTTTATAGCTATCACCCCTAGCACCTCCAACACCACCATCACTGCCAGCAGGATGAGCAGGACCACCAGGAGCAGAAGTTGCCGGTTTGACACGCACAACCCTAGGAACAACACTACATAACACATGCACAACAACACTGCAATGCTTGGTGATCAGGGGGATTCATCTTTCAAGCAGCATCACACTCAATACTGTTCCTCCATGTGTTAAACTGCACCCAAACAACAAACACACAAGCACAGTCACAACATGTTGGTCCAGCGTGAAATGTAGTTGTCATGCAGTATTGCTTAGGTAGCGTGTCCTATCAGAGCAACCCGATACGGGATACCACAGTATGGCGGGCCGGTTAACATGCAATACAGAGACTTCTGGAAGCAAATGTACACATCTTACAACAGGAGTGTGTTAGGCAATTTGGGCATCTCTGGAGTGTACAGTATGCTTTGAAACTGGATATAACATTACTCATAGGTGAGGACACACATGTTTCAGGTTAATGGTGTTGACTGACATGAAGAAAGGTTGACGATTGTTCTTCTGTTGGGGACTGTGCTGTGACCAATACTGTACAGATATACATTGTGGACATTAACAAGAGTGTACATGGGAAGGAGTGTCTGCACATGACATGCAGATCTTTATAATCATCAATATTACGCTGGTGGTGAGTTGTGTGAAAAGTAGGATTCTGTCTCTTCCAAGGATGCCGGAGGTGTGGTCATCAGGGTAGCATGTACTCTGAAATGGCAAAATAAAGCAAAATTATGCACGTGGATCTTGCAAAGTAAGGAAAATGAGAGCTGGGGGTGTAGTGAAGTGTGAGCTGGCAGTATAGCCTACAGGTTAGAGGAATGAGGTGTGAACAAGCTTGATATATCCAGCAGACCAGACCCGAGTTTGATTCTCACAACCTGCACTTGTATACTGTGTGATTCTGAGCAACTCACTTAACCACCCAGTGTTCCCAGGTCTCCCCTGAAAACAGGCACTTGTGCCTAGTGGCCCTTCCCATTTACCAAAGACTAAAATAAAAATAAATAAATAAATAGATGAGTATAGATTACTGGGATCAGTAATTCAGCAAACAAAGCTTGTCAGTCACTGTGACGGTGCCGCTGAGAACATACAAACAATGTTGTCATGCAGATGAGGGGGCCTTGGAAGTATAGCTAGGTATGTCATCATGTAACTGTGAGACACAATGGCAAGATAACAAACTGGAAAAATGTTCAATATCTGTAGGCCTTACTTACAAACTGATGAGATAGGGTACAGATAATGGAGACCAAAGTGTTGTAAGTGCTTCAGGAAAAGACATACGAGGAAAGAGTGGTGTAGGTGTTCTTGTACACAGTGTGACACGAGTGAAAGGGGGGCATGGTTGTTACATTTCTGCCTTGTGTTGATATACTCAGAGTTTTACTGTCCGATTGATGGTTATAGTAACATACCTTTAAGACAGCAGAATAGGCCTTAAGGTCTATTGAGTATGCTCGATGGTCACTGCCTATGCAGGGCACTGATCTTAGCCCTCCCTCCTTCCCTCCCAACAAAGATCCCTACTTCACAGCACAGCTTCTGGATGTACCCTCACCCTGCACATATCCCCAACCCTTCTTGAGCTCCTCCACAGTAGGAGCAGCCACCAGTTTTGTGGGCAGCACATTTTACGGTGCTCCACCACTCTCCAAGTGAAGTAGTGTCTCCTTGTTTTCCCCCTCTGCCTCCCCCTCAGCCCACTTCTTCTGGTGTTCCTGGTTCACTCACCTGAAGGCCCCCCTCAAGGCTTACCCTATTGATCTCCTTGACATACTTGAAAACCTTTATTATATCACCCCTTTCTCTTCTCTCCTCTCCTCCAATGAGTATAGCTTGAGCTCCCCCAGTTGCTCCACATAGGGCATTTCCCCTATCCCCAGTTCCATCCTGTTCGCTCTCCTCTGTACCCTATCCAGTAATGCAATGTCCTCCTTTAAGAAATGATGACAAAATTGCATGCAGTATATAACTTGTGTTCCAACCAGGGCACTGAACAGCGGAAGGAGTACCTCAATACTCCGTGAGGTTACCCCTCCGGCTATGCACTGCAGCATTTCATTTGCTTGTGCTGCCGCCCTTCTACACTGCTCCTAGTTGTTCATTTTTGCATCCCCCACCACCCTGATGTTTTCCTCCACCCTCAAAACCTGCAGTATCTCCTCCCCAGGTGTATATATGAGTTGGGTTCTTGTATCCCTGGTGTATAACCCTGTATTTTGCATCATTACAGTTTAGTTTTCAGATTGGTGACCACCTCCCTAGAGTGTCCATGTCCTCCTGGAGATGAAACTTTCACTCCTCCCCATCCACCACTTCCCACAGCTTACAGTCATCCACAAAGATGCTCATCCCGCTCCTGATACCACTTGTGATGTCCATGACATAAGCATTAAATAGGAGTGGACTCTGCATCGATCCCTGTGGTACCCTGCTTGTGACCAACATTGAGAATGAGACCTCCCCCCACACCCTGATCCTCTGTACCCACTCCGCCACCCAGTTTCCTTTCCACCTGCCCATCCGCCCCCCCACCCCCATACTCTCCAGCTTCACCAGTAGCCCATGATGGGGCACAGAGTCAAAAGCCATGCGGAACTCCAGAAAGAGGACATCCAGGTGCCAACCCTGATCTAGCGCACTTGTCACCCCTTCACACAACTCCATCAGATTTGTCTTTCATTAACAAGGACATGCTGGTGAATGTGTATGTCACCCCATGATCTCATCACCCCTTCTATCCTTTCCTTCATGACGCCTCCATCACGTGTGCCCCATAGCTCGTCCAGGCTAATGGGCCACAATTATGTTGCAGTTTCACTAGTAACTGGTTTCTCATTGGTTTGATGGTCAGTAACTGACAAGGTCAGTGAAGTAATGAAACTTTCATTAACAAAGTTTAGTATTTGTTTCACACAAAACAAAAATTACATGGTGGAGAAATTCATGACATTGTCTGATCACTGTTGTTGACAATGGAAATGCAACTGTTATGAAACATGCTGTGATTTCACAACTTTCACAGTTTAACTTACTTTGAGAAGTATCATTGTAAATGAAACAGTACGCAACATTGTGACAAGAACTTTCTTTCAACTGTAACAAATGATTAACCATTTCAAGACTTTTGTCTGTTCTTATTTCTACAAAGTTTGATGAAATATTCCATTAGCATCCTCTTACCGTTGCCTTTCAACACAACCATAGGTAGGAAACACAGACACAGTGCTCTGTTCACATAGGAAAATTTGTTTCAGAAACTATATATATCTTAACTCTGCATCAATAAAAGTGTCCCAATTGTACAAGTCTTCCTAAAAGTAGATCTGCACTGTGACATGAAAATGAAAGTGATATCATTCAAGTATGAATTCTTAAGGTTTGTAATACAGACTTTTTTCCCTCCAATACATGCTACAGGCATTGGAGATTGCACTCAATCATGGTCTTCCTCAGGTGTGCTGGGGGACACACAATCCCCACCTGAAGTGCTGCTGAGTGTCTTGTTGACAAACACATGTTGGGAAATGCAGTTCTACAAGTGTTGGTGCAAGTTGTGCCAGATGCCATTATGGCCAAAACCATTTGCACCAGGGACCCAAGTCGTCATCCTGTGTATGCTACTGACCACAAGTACAAGTCTATTGACTTGTGTGAACCACAACTGTACGCCAAAGGGAAGGCATATCTGAGCGTGTATGCGTAAAATGCACATTGTTATGTTGCAGTGAGCAATCAGCACCCCAATCACCAACACTGATATAGAACAAGGAGGCATTAATGGCTGGTGGCTTGGCCACCATTCACTCAGGACATTAAGAACATGAAGAGGTAGCCATGCAGGGCCATCGTAACCCCCGCCCTACAGTCCTGCTTGTGGTCGCATACTGAAATAGTCCGGCAGTGTCACCATGGCCCCACCAGTCACAGTCCCCGGTGTCTGAAGCACAACTGTGGTTGGTAATGCAAAGCAAACTGTTATGATAATAATGCCAAACACACCACGGCTATCTTTTGTAGTCTACTAACATACTGCAGTGAAAGAGCAACACATTCCCCACCCACCATCAACAGCCTGTGAGTGACACAGGAGGAGCAGGATGTTCAGTCACTACCAGGTGATGGGTGGCAGTCCTCAACATTACAATCAACTGTGTGCCTGTGTTTGGGATTATCATGACAGTTTGCATTATGTCTACAGTTGCGGTTCAGTGATGGGGTATTGGGGGTTGAGGGCAGTATCCCTGCGGTGCTGGGGGGTGTGGGGCTGATGGCCCTACGTGCCCATTACTTTATCAGCCTGGAATGTGACAGGAGTGCGGTGGTCCATGGACACTGTGTATCATATTTTTTATAATGAGCGCTATAGTGACTTGCATTGTCAGAGCCCTGCGTCTTATTGTTTTTTTGTTAATCAGGGGGATCACATCACTTCTTTCCAAAACGGGAGTAATGATTCTGAATTAATTCACTTTTCTCTGGCCGAGGTTTGGGCGCAATGTTTGGTGGAAGCTGTGGTCTTGCAATATCTGGAACGTCAGTTAACTCTCCAGTTTTCATTCTAACAACATCATCCATCATCTCATCCACAAATCGAGAGGTTTCTTTATGTGACACAGGTTTTGTGACCCACCTTTGGTTTGCTTTCGAGAAGGCAAAACGGTGCATCACATTACCTTTGTTCTTTCCAGAAGTGCATATGGCCCTTGGACGGTCGCAGTTCTCAGAATAATCAAGAACAGCCACTTGTGTTCTCGCTACCATTTCCTGGTATGAAAAATGCTGCCTCTTGAGACAGTATTTGTTTAATAAGGAGTGGAATACCTCCAATTTACCGGTGTGACAGAATTCTGTCACCTTACCGAGATCTTTCAAAAGTTTGCTGTCCATGACGACTGCCTTGAGTGCGTCATGTGCTGCACTGCCCTTTTCCAACCAGCATATCACCCGTTCATCTACCTCATCTATTTCCTCATGTTCACAAGATCGGAAAACCAATCCAACAGCCCAGGAATGGCAGTTGGCTGTGTGTTCTAAGACAGACACCCACTTTTCTCTCATAACAGCAGCATTGCCCTTGCAGGTGGATGCAGACCACCAGAAATGATTCATAATGGATCGTGTCCATGTCATCAATTCTTCACAGTGCCTCTGCTTTCCTTTTGCAACAAGCTTTTTGATGATCGATTTAGCAATGTGCCACACATCAAATTGATGTGAAATCACCTCAAACATGCCACCTTTGTTCATCAGTGCTGAAATCTGTGGGTGCCGGTCCGTGGCTATAGTACCAATCTGTACTCCATCATTGATTAGCTTTCCGATAGCTCTACAAACCCTCCTTCTCCATGCAGTTGGAATTGAGACCTCCGTGACCTGTACCAGTTCTGAGTTGAGGATATGGTTTGTTGTCATTTCCATGATCGGTATAGGTACAGTACTTGGCGCTGTGACCTGGCAAATCACGCCCATCACCAATTACTGTGATTTGTTGCTTGGGCAGCAAATCGATGTTTATCTTCTGCTGCCAGCCAATGTAACTGAACGATAGGAATAAATACCTCTTTGAGTTCATGGAAGTATGTCTCTGATAGAAATGGAACATGCAGACACCGCATGTATTCACAGATGTGATTGTAAGTGTTGCCTGTGAAGAGTATAGCCAAGACTCAGTACCAGATTACCCAATGCCATTTTTCCACTCATTGGCTGGGAGTGCCATATGAAAGTATGTGATCGGGCACAACAGAATTCTACAACAAACATTGTGCTCTAATGCTTGTTTTTGTCAGCATTAGTGGAAACTTACAAAGCTGACAGAACAGCATTTGAAAGAGCAAGAACAATTGTGTTTTGAACACCAAAATTTCTGCTCAGTGGCTAATGTGCTACTAACACTGAGGCTGCCCTCATCATCTTCAGCAGTGTAGTCTGACTGGCTACTTTGGTCTGAATCCAGGGTGAACATGGAGACATCTATCTCGGTGCCCTCACTTGTCTCAGTGGATAAGATGGAGAAAGTATGACTGTCTGAGTTGTCCATCTGTCTGTCACCCTTCACAGGTGTTGATGTCAGCATGGGCTTGTTGTCGAACGTCATTTCACTTAGATGTGCAAATTTGGTTCCCCTGACCTTGCTGTACTTGTTCTGAGGATTCTGTGGTTTCAAGTGTCGCTGACCAAGGCCTTGCATACCTATGGTCCTTGAATACGTTCTCTAGGGTTTCAGGCCATTGACATGCAAAGTCTTGAGTCTCAACTACACACTGTATAGCAACAGATGCTACCTGCAGTACTGTCGTTAAGCCTGATGTTGAAGAAGACATGTCCACTGAGCACATAGTCACTGGGAATTCCAAGGTGGACATGGTGTGAAGTCACTGGATGACACTGTTGGTCCGCTGTTAATGTGACGTTCTTCCACTTATCCATCTTTATTCGGTGCGCCTGTACAACTGATCTGCAAATAAGAGTAGAATTGACTTTGTCATTAGTGCACTGTGACAACGTTACCTTTTTAGTAGATGTGGTCAGACATGTGCAAGTATGTACAGTATGACTATGTCCTTCCCTAAGTCATGGGACACTGTGTACCATGACAGTCAGGTGGTAACACATACAGCATGGCATGGAAGGTTCAAGACAGATAGACAGAATTACCTAAGGTTGGCTACTGAAGAAAGTAAGAAGGTCATGGGAGAAAAGGCACAGAATGAGCTGCAGATAGCTGAAGGAATTAAGAATGGATGGAAGGCTTTATTTCACTATATAAGTGAGAAAAAGGCACAACAAGTAGGGTGGAGGATAATGGAGGAAAAGCAAAGATACTAAATGAATACTTACGGTCTGTCTTCAACATGGAGAAGGACGGAACAGTGCCCTCATGAGGGGAAAAGAGGAGCAGAGCTGGAGGCGAACACAGATGTAGTGACAGAGGAGGATAGAGTGAGGGAAGGTCTGTGGTCATTGACAGTGAACAAATCACCCTGCACGGACAGAGTACATGCAAGGGTACTAAAGGAATTGGCTTAGGACCTGACATGGCCACTGGCAGACCTGTTCAATAGTTCACTACAGTCATGCATGGTGCAGCAATACTGGACAACAGGACATGTGCCCGTTCACAAAAAAGTGTTCCCAGGGATGATACAGGGACTTACAGACCACTCAGTCTGACCTCCATTGTCGCTGAGCTCATGGAGACCATACTAAGGTTGGTGGAACATCTAGAGGACCATGGTCTACACGATGACAGGCCGCATGGGGTTCATGGGAGGAGATCGTGAAAGAACTGTGATTGACTTCTTTGACTCTGTCAGTAACACTGTAGATCGGGGTCAAGAGGTACACATCCTCTATGTTGACTTAAGCAAGGCCTTTGACTCTGTGCCCTACAGAAGGTTGATCAGGAAGTTGCTGGATCTTTCAGTTGTGGAAAAAATGGCCACATGTGTGGAAAATTTACTGAGGTACATAACCCAGAGGGTGGTGGTATGGAAACAGTTATCTGGCGCCAGAGAGGTAAACAGTGTTGTCCCACAGTGCTCTGTGCTGTGGCCGGTGATGTTCAGTATCTTCATTAATGACATTGTGGATGGCATTAAAGGCAAGATGTGCCTATTCACATATGACACTGAGCTCTGTGGGAGACTGTACACAGCTGAAGGGAAACAGGACCTACAGGAACATATGGAAAACATGGGGTGGTGGCAGAGTCGTCATTCCCATAGGGCCTGAGGGGGCATGTGCCCCCCAAAATTGTTGTGAAGGCTATACAAAAAAATATCTTAGTATTTAATTTTTTAATGGTATACCGTGGGCTGCCAAAAATATGGTGTTTTCACTGTCTTTTGTTGGGTGCTGGGAGGGATTCCGAGCGATTAAAGCGATTGCTGTGGAAGACTGAGTTTTTACTCATGCTGCAGCTGTGCTGTGCCGACGAGTTGACTTGCTTCAGGGCTGAGTGCCTGTGAAATAGAGAGAGAGTGAGACAGTCACAACAGGTGCTGTGATTGGTTGCTGCCTGGCAGTTACCACCAATCAAGACAAGTGTTTGTACGTCGGAGGTGCGAAAAAGTAGCTCATGCTGCAAATTGGTTCCTCCATGATCCTTCGAGTCCTTCAGTTGAACAGCGGCCGCGGCAAGCATTTTCAGTTTTGACCTCGCACGCAGACACTCATAGACTCGCTATCAGTCTGTTGGCAGTAAGAGAGCCGAAGCCCGCCCAGTGGTCGATCGATGACTCTGTGTGAAATTTCTGGCTGCCTGCTTGACTGCTTCCTTTCGTTCCTCAATTAAAAAGGTCAGTGTAGTATGGTGAGTTCAGGTAGCAAATCTACTGTTAAAACTTATTTGTTTATTGCAGTGCCTTCTCTTCCTTCCATGCACATCTTGCATCGAGCAGCCCCAAACTGCTGTGTTGCCCACTGATAAAGACGGAGCCACATTACTGATCTGAGCAGACTAGAGTGATTAGCACTTGGTCACTAAGGCAACTTACAGCAGGAACACAGAAGACAGCATTGCTCGTCTTGGCAGGTCTTCCTGCTTTCAGGAATCAAGAAAAGGAGGCAAAAAGGCAAGGGAGAAACATGCGATTGCAATTGATAACATGATTAAAGATAACTATCCATGATTTCTTTTCATTAACACCGGCCGCAGGGCTATGATCAGAAAAACCTGCCTGCGCTGCGATGGGTATGGGGCCAATGGTTGACAGTGTGAGAGTAGTACGCAGAATGTACAGAAAGCCAGAATTTTGGGAGGAAGCTTGTAAGATGTGAGTCATGCCAAAAGCAACAACAGTACTTTTTTTAATGGAAACCATTGACTCAGCAAGCAAAACTGTATAAAAATACATATTTTTTTTATGAAGAAAATATTATGGGAGGAAATCATACATAAATCACAGATTTCCCATGAAAACTAACAATTTTTTGTGTTGCTTTAAAACCACAATAAACACTGCGAACGGATTCTTGCATCCACTCCATTAACAAGCTGCCTGTATAAAATTGTTGTTAGTCATTTTTTCTCTCTCCTTTGCATTTAAAATCTTTCACTTGTGTACATTTAAACTCGCCTGTCTCACAGCGTGTCAATTGTTAAAGCCTGTTTCCAACTGGAGTACCAGTAATTGTTGGACTGGGGACAGATTCCATATTAACAAAACCAAGATTGTCTTCTTTTTAACGCTTGAAAAATGAAGTCAATGTAAATAAAAAAAAACAGAAAACAGGCCTGCTAATGATGACAGAATGTTTTTTGCTAGCTGAGTATGCCTTGATTTAAGATACTTTTTATCTTCCAATGTTTCTTCTCATGTGCTTCCTTATTTTTTGTTTGCTGTACTTTATATATTGTTTTTAAGTTTCATGAATGGTGTTTTAGGACAATACCTAGTTTTTCAAGGCAATTACTTAAGAATTAATTAAAACCTGAGGTGAGGTTACTTTAAGTTATTCTACCCCTAGGGGGATCACGAGGCACAGCTTTAGATCCATCATGCAGCTAAGCACCTTGGCCCTGAGGATTACATCAGCAATGGTAACCTATTCCCTACGGTGCCTAAACACTAGTATTAAACTGGCATATTTATATTTTATTATTTTAATTAATGCTGTTATGATATGTCCTTCTGCTGTCACCACTTGCAGATTAGGTAACCTGACTACATACATTTTATGAGGTTGGCAGTATAGCCTAGAGGTTAGAGGAATGAGCTTGCTCCATCCAGGAGACATGAGTTTGATTCCCACAATCTCCACTTGTATACTGTGTGACTCTGAGTAAGTCGCTTAACCACCCCAGTGCTTCTGGGTTGCCCCTCAAAACAGGCACTTGTGCCTAGTGGGTCTTACCTGGTTACCAGAAGATTCAAATAAATATCTTGTACTTTGACTACTTAAATCTTCATGGCTCCTCTGCATTGTGATTCTATTGCTTCTAGTTTGCTGCCATCTTTGTGGCTAGGATTGTGTCCAAAAATGGTCCCATAGGACCAATGCACGTTCCCGATAAAATAATTTAATAAACAGTTTAAAGTAAAACTCTAAATGTAATTATTGAACATGACAGTTTCTAGCCATTAAAATATCCTTTTAGAATGCATTTTAGTCAGTTAGAATGCTCCATTATTAGCCATTGTTTTATGATGGGGATCAGCACCTGGCTTTTTTAGCCAATCAGGTTGCAAGCTTCAGACATATTGTATACCGTTGTAACAGTGACACTTTTACAGTGACGCCATTACAGCAACACCAACCCATTGACACCCACAGTATTGACAGGGGTTGCAGGAGCAATGATCGTGCATTCAACTCAATTCTCCCCCAACATTTGTCCCCCCCCCAAGAGTTGGAATCTATAGGTCTGGGATGTGCGGGGAGCTCAGCCCACCCTTGCATGAACACTAAACAGGTGTCAGTGTGATCCCTGGTTGGAGTTGGGACCTGGTGGTGTCGAGGATGTTGGTGACCATGCATTGCTGTGGGGGAAGTTGGCGATATTATTGCCAACAGACACACTTGTGGTATTAAAGCAGTAGTGCAATGAAACTGGGCAAAAAATTTGACCCTACCTTTTTTCCACCATACTAAATTCCAGGCATTTTCCAATTTTATTGGGTCTCACACTTTTCTAATTTGACCAAAATTTGAATATTTTATAAAAGTTTTAATTTAATTTTGTCTCAAAAAAACAAACAAAAAAGATGGCTGCCATATTTTGCATAGTAATAGCATTGCAGAGGTGGAAACGGTTAGGACTGAAAAAAAAAAGACTCACAGTGCACAGCAAAGGAGGTACTGAGACAAGTACATTTGACAGGAATACTAATACTTTTCTTAATTGTAGCTGAAACTAGCTTTTTTGAAGAAAATTTTTGTTGCACTGCTGCATTAAGTGCTACAATAAAATCAGAGCACCTGGTTTTCTGTTTTTTTAAATCTTTTTGATAGTTATACTCTTTATTGTTTTCTTCATTCTAACTCAAATGCTGTGGATACCTTGGCATGTCCCCTCTTCATCCGTTGTTGGCTAGTGGGGGGCTGAATTCAAGTCAGTTTGCACATTTCCTCCCAAGAACTGGGTGCCTCTTTTTCATGATGCACCATCCCCAGCTGACCTCAAAGTGAAATTTCCAGGCTCAAATGTCAGCAGTGAGTTTATCCAGGTGGCAGTGTTGCATGCTACCTACACTGCTGGCCCACTTCTTTAATCCTGGGGCTTCAGCCCTGCCCAGTTAGTCCCAACCGACTTTACTCTGCCCTTGATTTACATTGAATCTTTATTTATTCTTTTGGTAACTGGAAAAGGCCCACTAGGCACAAGTGCCTGTTTTCCGGGGCAACCCAGAAGCACTGGAAAGGTTAAGTGACTTACTCAGGGTCACACAGTATTCAAGTGGAGCTTGTGGGAATCAGACCAGGTCTGCTGGACGTACCAAGCTCATTTTGCCTGCCACTCCATTTGGCAAAATCTAAGTGTGGCTAAATTTGTTTTGTGGAGGGTTTGCCTGTGTCTGTGTGTGGGAGTATGAGTGCATGCATGTGTTAAGTTACATAATCAAATGGGTAAGAAAAATCCAAAAATTTGACTGGCAGCCATGTTTTGTGGTGGAAGATCAGTTCTGGTTGTAGGGGGCTAACTGAAATGCCTGTGTTCCAAATGCCTATGATCCGGTTTCCAGACGCTTCGCAGTCCTTTTTTTTTTTAGCCATGTGTAAACCATATTTTACACATAAATAACAGCCAATCAGATTCCATAATTTTACCCTGCCATTTTATGTTATTTAGAAGTCAATGGATCAGCTACAAGTGGACTAAGTAATGTGATTACATGCGATAAAACTGAATTTGTGCATTATGTGAATCTTTTATGATACAAGACTCGCAAAATGCACAAGTTCTGACTAAGTCTTTAAAAAATACAAAAGGTAACACTGTAAGTACAATGAACAAAGGACAAAAACAATTGATCATTTCTCTAACCTATATCAGTATTATGGCATTTAGCTTGTTAGGGAACAGCTTTCTGGGCTGCTAAAAGTCACCAAAATGCACCATTTGACTTCAATTTTTCAAAATTTTCCAGGGGGAGCATGCCCCCGGACCTCCCTAAAGAGGTTGAGATTTTGTGCCCCTCCAGAATTTCTCACTGCATGACGCCCCGGGTGGTGGTCCATGATGTGGCAGCTTAGCTTCAATGCAAAGTAATGCTAAGTCATGCATGCATATTGGAGCCAAGAATGAAAGGACAGAGTATTACCTAGGTATAGTCTGAGTAAATGCATCGGAGGAAGAGGACAAGAACATGGAATTGATGATGACTGGTTACCTGAAGCACTATACGCAGTGCAAGAAAGCAACAGCAAAGGTAAACAAGATGATGTGATGCATAGCTAGGGGAGTCACTAGTGGGAGAGCTGAGGTTATACTGCCCCCGTACGGGTCACTGGTAAGGCCGCATGTTCCGTATGGAGTTCATTACTGGTGCCTACACCTCAAAAAGTACAGTAACCTGCTGGAAAAGGTCCATTGGAGGGCTATAAAAATGATAGCTGGTAAGCAGGGAAAGGCATACAAATAGACGTTGATGGCACTGAACTTGTACTCCCTGGAAAACAGGAAAGACAGAGGGGACATGATTGGGGCCTTCAAGTACTTGAAAGGAATAATGATATGGACAGTCTCTTTAAGCCGAGTGGCAACCATTTCACGATACAGGGGCACAGTCTTAAGCTGGAGGGTGAAAGGTTTAGGAGGTAGGTCAAGAAGCACTTCCTTGACAGAGAGGGTGGTGGACACTTGCTTTCAGAGAGGCTGGGATAGGCATTGGGGGAAGGTAAGGGTCATGAGGATGGGAGGAGTGTGGATGGATGGCAAGGACAGTATCTGAAGCTGTAGACCCTGGAATACGAGTAGACTTGATGGACCAAATGGCCTTCTTTGCATGTCTTCTTTGTATGTTCATATGTATGTCACTGACACATGCTTAGATGTACATAACAGTACATTATCAGAAGAAGACTGTTTCGTCCATGTAGTCTGCTTTTAAGGCTGGGCCAATAGCTTGTGGTACTGTTCCACACACACACATGCATACTAGCGCTGTCTGTAATATCAGTGATCATTACCCCCTAGGCATATCCGTGACTTTCTTTCAGCTGACCAGTAACTGTTATGACAACCTGTTGTAGCACATTGTTACAACTGTGCACAACCCTGTCTTGAAGAACTTCTTCATGACCTCCCTCCGAAACATCCCCCCTTCAGCTGTGGATTACATACTACAGTTGTGTCTGGCACTGTACTTGATCATGGATTGTCAAATCAAATGCATTTATACATTGCAATTAGTTGACTGTAGCAGTCATGTCCACTGTGTCTTTTCTGCCATGTAGTACCACTTCAGTGACCTGGACATGTACTCATATGCCTTGCCACACTGATCTGCTATCATGAGTGTTACCCTCCTTTGGGTCTTCTCCAGCTGGTTAGTTCTATGTTCCTTGGTGGGTGCATCACTGATGAAGTCCATAGTATACATGTGGCGGTACCGTGGACCTGTACATGTCGCACATAACCTATGGCACGCTACTTCTGATATCCCCTACATATGCATCACAGTTTCTTGTTTCACTTTGCTTGTGCTTTGTTACACTGGTTGTAGTGCTTCTGGTCAGTAGTGAACATCACTCCCAGGACTGTGCCATCCCCCTACTACCCTGATACATTATTTGAAATCAGATAGTTGTCCTATGTTGTTCAACCTTCAATAATATTACTGATAAGAACTGCTTCAGCAGGATATGCATGTCTTCATCAATGGCACTCATTATGTCAATGATGAAGACTTAATAGCAACACTGTCCACATCTCTGAGCTCAGCTGTACCCCAGTGACTACCACCGTGGTACCTGAAATGTCGTCACCCACCACGGCCCAATACACTGTGTCCCTCAGCCAGTTTTATGCCCATATGGTCATATTATTAGTAAAACAGAAATCATGAACTCAGTAATGCTGGAGCATGCTATTTTTCAGCATTGTACGGACATGCCCTTCTGGCATTATGCATATAAAAGCTTCATGATTGACCATTACACAGAATGGAAAACCGTTACCTTTGGCCCTTTTTTCCCTGTTCACAGAAGAATTCTGCAAACACTTTCTCTTGAAGATGGATGGAATGGAATCAGGCCTCAGTTTTTTTATGTCCTTGTTATCACCTTAAAGGGTTAAGATACAGTGGCATGAAGTAACATCATTATCACTTAACACCTCCTCACAGTAGTAACAATGACTTACACATCTTTTTTGGCACACAAATTCCGAGAGCAGCACAACACTGTTCCCTGGACTTTCTATCCACTAACATACAGTACAACGTAAGGATGTGCAGAACGTGGTTGTGATTCCCTGACACAGGTGTCAACACAGTCATTAAGCCACATCATTGTTCACCACATCATGTCAGTATCTGCACATAGCAGAGGGCATTGCGGGTGACAGTTCTTATACGCTGCACGTGTCGCTCACCACATATGCTACTGTGGCTGACTTTTCCACAGACAATAATCTGTTGTTTCATGACACTTGTAATACTGTGTCACAGTACCGTGGAGTCTGCAAAGGTATATGCACACACACAAATGGTGGACCACATTGTATTGGTCATCCTCCCACCACATGAGGAATGTATAAAAATGCACATTGAGTTGCTCGAACAAACAAAAACACCATGGTAGGTGATGTGCACTTTGGAACACACAAAAAGCCAGTGACAAATTGACAGTGAATGTCATGTGCACAAAACGGCATCTGGTAATTTTATAATAAGCACCGAGCCATGACCATGGCCATACGTCACAATGTCCTACCTGGCATAATGGGTCATTTCGACACCTTCATTAACATTTGTAACATGCTTCAAATTCTGGAGCAAGTAGATGCTCCGTGCATGGAAGATGATATGGAAAAAATAATATGTTCAGAAGGATGTGCTGTTAGATGCTCAGGAAAAACTGTGGCTGAAAAACAAGACGTGTTACAGAACAACCTGACATGGGGCGTACAAAATTGAAATGGTATGGATCATATGGGAGCACTGACAATAACTATCAGAGAAACTCTGCAGGAGACAGTGGAGCAACAATAACATGCTATGAACTGACCTGAGATGGGCTGTGACAAAACTTGATATGAGAGTGTATGGAGAGGTTTCCTACACTTGGGGGGGACTCTTCCTCCGGGCATGGTGAGGGTGGATGGAGAGGTTTCCTACACTTGGGGGGGGACTCTGCCTCTGGACACGGTGAGGGTGGATGGAGAGGTTTCCTACACTTGGGGGGAGGACTCCACCTCTGGGCATGGTGAGGGTGGATGGAGAGGTTTCCTACACTTGGGGGGAGGACTCCGCCTCTGGGCATGGTGAGGGTGGATGGAGAGGTTTCCTACACTTGGGGGGAGGACTCTGCTTCCGAGCACAGTGAGGGTGGATGGAGAGGTTTCCTACACTTGGGGGGGAGAACTCTGCCTCTGGGCATGGTGAGGGTGGATGGAGAGGTTTCCTACACTTGGGGGGGACTCTGCCTCCGGGCACAGTGAGGGTGGATGGAGAGGTTTCCTACACTGGGGGGACTCTGCCTCTGGGCATGGTGAGGGTGGATGGAGAGGTTTCCTACACTTGGGGGGGACTCTGCCTCTGGGCATGGTGAGGGTGGATGGAGAGGTTTCCTACACTTGGGGGAGGACTCTGCCTCTGGGCATGGTGAGGGTGGATGGAGAGGTTTCCTACACTTGGGGGGGAGGACTCCACCTCTGGGCACGGTGAGGGTGGATGGAGAGGTTTCCTACACTTGGGGGGAGGACTCCGCCTCTGGGCACGGTGAGGGTGGATGGAGAGGTTTCCTACACTTGGGAGGGGGGAGTCTGCCTCCAGACATGGTGAGGGTGGATGGAGAGGTTTCCTACACTTGGGGGGGAGGACTCCACCTCTGGGTTTGGTGAGGGTGGATGGAGAGGTTTCCTACACTTGGGGGGAGGACTCCACCTCTGGGCACGGTGAGGGTGGATGGAGAGGTTTCCTACACTGGGGGGGAGGACTCCGCCTCTGGGCACGGTGAGGGAGGATGGAGAGGTTTCCTACACTTGGGGGGAGGACTCTGCCTCCGAGCACGGTGAGGGTGGATGGAGAGGTTTCCTATACTTGGGGGGGAGGACTCCACCTCTGGGCATGGTAAGGGTGGATGGAGAGGTTTCCTACACTAGGGGGGGACTCTGCCTCTGGGCACGGTGAGGGTGGATGGAGAGGTTTCCTACACTTGGGGACTCTGCCTCCGGGCATGGTGAGGGTGGATGAAGAGGTTTCCTACACTTGGGGGGGGACTCTGCCTCTGGGCACGGTGAGGGTCTCTGAACATGTTATCTCCAGCATGGAGAGATAAAGTTCACTTTGTTTACTCCACCATTGGGGGGTGCATGGGACTTGGGATTCTGGCATGGGGATGGGGTCTATACATCTGTCATTCAGGAGCCAGAACACTATGGATCCGGGAAGAAGGAGGGGGGTCTACAGATGTCTCCTCCTGCATGTGGAGGAGCAGAGGACTTGGGATCCTGGGTAGGGTAGGGGGGAGGTGGAGATGTATCCTGCAGCATGAGGTGGTGGCAAAGGAGGTTTGTTCCTGGAACAGGCTAAGGGGGCTCGACATGTGTCCTCCAACCAACAAGTGCACAGCAGAAAAAAAAGATTGCCACAAACAAGATAGAAAAAGAAGTCATACAACTGAAAAAGAAGTACCTTTCCAGAAGTAGTCAGCCTCTGTAAAATAATCAGAGCAAATCACGTTATGCTTTCTGGCCTCAAAGTGGTCAACATCAATATCTACACGCTGCAGTGCCAATAACCACTTTCTTTTTAGTTCATGATCAATTGGCAATCGATGGAAGCTGACTGGGTGGCCACATTTTGTTTTGCCAGATGTGTTGGCACACCCAGTGGCCATACAGGTCGGCATGACAACATACGAAAGAACAAGTTAGCCAAGATAACAGTTAAAGCGAGAATGGATGAACGAGTGCAGACAGTTCCATGTGGAGTGTCAGTGCAGTATTGCACTTGGCGGGACAAGGAAAATGTCACATGACATGCTCGGGATGCAGAAAAACATAGATGCTGCCGGAAACAGAACAGGAAATAAAAACATCACCATGCCACCACCCACACAAAGCTCAGTCGCAAACAGTTATAAAGGTGGACAACAAATAACTATCCGGTCCTCCTGTCACCCGAACTGCTGTGCCCATATGTTGATATTTTGGGAGTAACGGGTACATAACGAAGCCTATTCAGAAAATATGGAAGAGGTTACATGAAATGACAGAAAGACCCACTGGATGCATTCCACACACACACACACAGACAGTGACAAAATACTGTTATCACTATCAGTATTCAAACACAGTTAGTGACAGCATTTGTCTTTAGCCTGCAACCGGATTGCAAATGGAAGGTAAATCATACAAAATTAAGTGATAGACTTCAAAGGGCAACTTAGGAAAAATAAAAACTGTCATCATTAAATTAATCAGCGTACTGATGTCAGGGGCAGGAACTTCAGTGAAAGAGGATGGGGAGGGTGACGGGTGACATTGAAGGAGGAACCAAGCAACGGACGCGCACGGAAACAACAACACAGCATGACCAACCAAGGCGCACGTGAACACGCTCTGCAGCCTCTTCCGGTGTGGCGCAATATGAGAGATGGCGGTTCACACACAGGCAATGTTGTGCTGGGTGCACAGAATACAGCAAAAAACACCAAAAAAAGGTAAGTCACATAAATGTGACGCTGATAGGGTTCAGCTATTCAGGCCATCAGGAAACTAAATTAATAATATCGGGTCCATTGCTCAGCTTTCCTTTAATGCTAAACAGGCATGATAACAGATTGAATAAACCTTCTTAAAATCTTCCCACACAACAAAATCACTCTCAGGCAGTAGTACTTTAAAAATAAAAGCAAGAGCTTCTACTGATTACTTTAAATAATTACTATACAAACATAAAGACAAATGGTTTTGATATTTGGTTACAGGACAACTACAAAAAAGTTGGAAAAAACATATAAAATGAACTGGTGAATTAACTGGATAATGTCTACCTTTTCTGTAAAGAATCAGAGTCCAGAAAATAAATGAGTTTTGCATAGTCTCTCTCTTCTCTCTGCTAAGTCTCAAAGCCGCAGCCTTTCTTGCAGTGGTCTTGAGTGTAACTGGCAATTTCACTGTGTCAGGGAATCTGGCTGCTGCCCAGAGTCTCTGTTTAAGAGGGCTTATATAGCCATTTCTGCAATCTGAAAAACTGATCTGTCATTGGCTAGTGGCCTTAATATTTCCAGGATCAACTGTTCATCTCTAGGCCAGCTGAGGTCTCTCTTGCTCTTCCCCAAAATTTTAAGTAAACCAAAATTAACAGTTTTTTCCAAAATGTACAGTATTTTGCTTTCCCACAATCCCACCTCCCTGGCCTGGCTTTGATCTTCATTACCTTCCTGACACTTATTAAAATGTTAATAGATTGTGGCAGGTGGTAGGAAATTTAACAATAGCTTCCTAGCCTGGGCATCTGCAGGACCCTGCTATAAAGCTATTTTCTCTTTAAAAATTCAAAGTGTTATGAACAGAGGAGATGGCCCTTCAATCTCTTGTCATATATGGAATCTTCCCCTTTGATCAGCTACCAGGAAATTCCAATCCCCTATTGAAATTTAACCCCTGTTTACCTCTAAGCAAGCCTTTGTCCTAAGCAAGGGAAAATGTCAGACACTAAAATACACATCAACTCTTCCCAAGTATCCTTGCAGAAAAATGGACATCTTTTCTGACAAAGCTGATGTCCTGGCCTTTTTGAACATTAAACATAAACACTTTCAGAGAACTATGACAACAGTGGCTAAATCACCACACTTACTGTTTACTGCGGTATTGCAGACTGTATCAGACTGATTTTGTTGACTTGCAAGCTGGCATTTTCTGTACCTACAAATCCTAAGATCCTCTGCAGCTGACATCAAAGGAGGGCTGCAGTAGTGAGAGGTTGAATATCCCTCAGCACATTTTAGAGTTTTTATAAGATCTGATCTTTTGTTTGCTGGCCTGCTGGCCTCCCTGGGTTAAGTACAGCCACAGAGGAATGTACTTAGCCCCAGGAGAACAGCAGGACCTGTAACCATCTGAATTGAGCTTACAGTATCCTGACCACCAGGGAGTAGCAAAAACAGAGTTGGGGAGGTGAGTTGGGCACAAGTCCATTTTCAGAGGAAAGAGTCCTGAAGGGACTTGCAGCTCTGAAGGTGGACAAGGCTATGGGAATTAATGGAATACAACCAAGGGTACTAAAGAGTATCAGAAATTCCAAACCACCATTTTGCTGAGTTACCAGATTTAGGCTTTGATAACCCGAGGGTTGCAGCCTTAGATAGGGTTATGGTTCCTGAGGCAGGTACCCTTTGGGTTGAGAGCAGAGTGAGTAATAGGGCAATACTCAGACCCCCATTCAGGTTCATGAAAATTGCTATAAAAAAGAGATTCTGAAAGAACTGAACAAACTAAAGGTCAATAAGGCTAAAGAACTAGAGGAGACTGAAGCTAGATTTCTAAAGATGGGTGCAGATATTGTGGCTCTGAATTTAACCTACTTATTTAATTGGAGTTTGAGTTTTTTCTGTTTTCCCTAATTCTTGGAAAACTGGAAAAATTGTCCCAATTTTCAAGGGAGTGGGATGGCTCACTGCCTTCAAACTATAGACCTATTGCTTTATTGCTCATATTGTCTAAAATCTTGGAGAAGATTGCACATGGACAACTCTATCAATATATTGAAAAATATGAGCTGCTGATTGGACACCAACATGGGTTTCAGGTGGGGAGGTTTACGGACATAGCCCTTGTGGATTTCAACAATCTAGTAGCCAAATCTTTGGATGCAGGGTTGAGCACACTGCTGGGTTCATGGACCTCAGCAAGGCATATGATTTGATAAATCACCAGATCTTGCTGAACAGAATGTATAAAATGGGGATACATGAGGAACCTTTAAAATGGTTTCATTCATCATTATCTAATGGAAGGCAATGTGTTGCTTAGGGATCTATTGTGTCAGCCACAAGAATAGTTGGAAGAGAAGTTCCACAAAGTTCAGTTTTGGGCCAACTGCTCTTTAACATTTATGTAAATGAACTGCCGAGTGTTTTGGTTAGTCGTGAGGTCTGACTGTATGTGGATGACACTGTTTTGGTGATATCCACCAGCAGTTGAACTGAGCCAGAATATATGCTTAAAACTGATCTTCAGATAATGGAAACATGGCTCACTGGTTCATGGCTTTTGTTAATTGGAAAAAAAAACATAGTGCATTTATTTTCTGCAGGGGTGAGTAACTCATCAAATCAGAGTTTGGATAAAAAGTTTAAAAATGGGCATAATGTGACTAACATGAACAGTTACCAAAATCAAAAACTTGGTGCATTGCATAAGGGTTTCCTCTAGCCCAAAGGTGTGCAATGTGAGGCTTGGGAGCCACATGTGGCTCTTTGCCTGTGTTCATGTGGTTCAGCAGCTCCAAGTTTATTTATTTTGTTTTTGTTAACTGGGTAAGTGCACTAGCCAAAATAATTACTATTTTCAGGCACAATCCAGGAGAGTATAACAGTCATACAGAGCAATAGGAACCAGACTTTGGTCAGTGAAGACCACAATGCAGGTAGGTAATATACAGAAATAACAAAAGCAGCACGTTCACAGCATCAGTATGAATTACATGCAGAGCAGAATTAGGCAGTCATATAACATACATAAGAGTTTGACAATCCTGTGTGGTGGATGGTAGGACCTCATCATACTGGCCAATCCTGCCACATTTTCCTGCCTTTGTTTCAGCTCTGTCCCTCTGACTTGGGGCATAAATATTGCCTTACACATACAAAATGCCAACATGTATGCTACTGTGCATCATTATAAAGGGATCTGAAGCACTGAGTGCTGGCTTTTTGGCATTTATCTATGTAAGGCCATCTGTTAAAAGTCATATATATGCAACATCACATACATACTGATATGCATGATTCTGGAACAGTTTGAGGCAGTCAAGCGTGGTTACATAAGGGAGGTTATTTTAAGTCTGCATCCATGTTACCAGCTGTGTTGTTGACCTTGACCAATAGAAGGTGAGCCAGCAAACTTTTCAAAGCTTGCTGAAGGACTGGTTAATTATCTGACCTTATTTATGCATTTATTTGTTCAAGAGATTAACCAGACAAGCATACTGAGCGGAGAACCGCTCATTTCCAGAAGCGGCCTGGAGGAAATAGGGTGGAGGGACACATAGGATGAAATGCATACTTGTAGGGTCACAATGTTACAGAGTATACAATAGAGGGCTAAGACGTACATACATTACAGATTTCCATTTATACATACATTGCAGATTTACTAGGTTGTGCCACACTTGTGCCATCGGACATCAATGGCAAAGTAGACAAGAATCACATTTTAATGCCTCCAGACTCTACACACATGTTTCTTGGTAAACCAAGGGGAGTAATTATGCTGGCAGGGATGTGCAGTGCTGGAGATGTTGCCAGATGCCAGCAAGGCTTGTAATGCCTGCTATTTGATGGAGAGGCAGCAGACACCTAGTTAGGTATATTTATGTAAAGTAGGCTTGTCCTGGTTGATGGTTATGTCCAGCCATACTTTCCTGACTAAACCATTTGTGCCTCAAGTCAGAGGGACAGAGCTGAAGCAAAGGCAAAAAAATGTGGCAGGAATGGCCAGTAAGATGAGGTCTTACTATCCACCACACAGGATTGTCCAGACAGTTAATTTGTTATTCTTCCCTCTCCCTTAACAGATACTGAGCACTGTCTCTCTCTATATATAATTGGGACAGCCCCACATCAGGTGGGATCTAGGCAAATATCAGCTGTCTCAGTGTGTCTGTGTGTGCAAGGGGGGGGGGAGGAGTGAAGTGAGCAGGGACAACCACAGTTATTTCAGAGTGTTGTATAGAGGTTGGAGTGTGATGAAGGCAGTGGTTCCTTTGGTGGGATAGGAGACTGTGGAGATGAAAGGAGGACAGAGTCAAAACATATAAGGTCATACAACTGCAAGAAATAGTGTTTTTTGAAAGCTGGTCCCATATTCTTAAAGTGGCATTGTTATCAGCAAATCAGCTGTTCAGGTTTTGATAAAATGGCACATCCAGCAAAGAAGAGACAACTAGTATATAGGAACATAACATTTCTAGAAGACTGCTGTGCTTTTGGTTTCATCAACAGAGGTGGGTATACATTCCATGTGATTTGCAGGGAAAGTCTTTGCAAGAAATAAGAAGTCCAATCACTGGGGCATGTCAAAAATCAAACATTCTACACTGCCAACAAATATGAAAAATAGGCATGGGGAAAGTCTTTTCTATACTTGGGGAAAAAAATGAGCCAAGAGACAAATGGTGCAGGTTTCGAAATGAACCTATACTTGCTTGCAGATTTCAAGGGCAGAGCAGAATTTCACTGTATTCTAGATTTAGCACTGGCTTTTCTTGTGCACAGTACTGTCAAGGACCATGCAAAGAACATTTTGTGAAATATGGATTCTTATCTGTGTTTAGATATTAGGTCAGCTTACAATAGGTCTCTTGTGCTTGATGAATCAATAGATATCAAGGGTACCATGCAGCACAGCCATTTTACTGTGTGACTGTATGGTATTAGGAATTAGGGATGGAGATTAGTTTGCATTGTAGCTACAGAGAAAGGGCAAAAACTTTTTTTCATTTCTCTCAGACAGGAATTGGATAATAAAAAGCTATCGATGGATAAATCTGTTAATGTAGACGCACACTGTGCATCAAGCATGACAGTCCACACCAAGAGAAATGGAAGCTTGGGTCTTGCAGAGCATGGTGCGGTACACTAATTTGTACATTTGCATACTCTGTTATTTGAAATTTGTGCACATTAGTATGGGATGATAAATGCACCACAGTTGAAAAAAGTTGGTAAGTTACATTTTTTCAGTGTTTTGCATTGTGTGATTAATTGACATGCATTTTCTTCAAATAGCATTTTTGGATAATTATAAGTAAAATTAGATATTGCAAAAGACATCTGCTGTGCACATGCTTATACAGCTCTCTGGTGATCCCATCTCTCATTGCAAGTGGGCACATGGCTCATGATCCTGAAAAGGTTGTAGACCCCTACACTAGGAAATTGGGCATCCCCCCCCCCCCCAGTATCACTGTTATATCTGGCAGCACCGGGAGTGGGCCCTCTGGCTATGCATTAATAAAAGGGGCAGGGTGGAGAGTGGCAGCTGCCATGGGGGATTGGGCACCCTCTATTCCCTACTAAAATGTGGGTTAGGCATGGGCTGGGGTGGGGGGAGTTATGACAGGGGCTGCTACAAACATAGATGGATGTTTTTCTTTTTTACAGATTTAAAAAATTAAAAAAAGGAAAGAAACTTGGCAAGGGATGGACACTGGGGGACTGGGCAACACCCAGTGTCATGGTTATATTTTGTAGTACCAGAAGTGGGCTCCCTGGTGCTGCTTAACTAAAACAGGCAGGGTGGGAGTATCAGCTAGCATGGGGGAATTGGGCACCCTCATGCCCTTATACTAATGTGGGTTGGGTTGGGGAGGGGCAGTGTCAACAGACATTGGTGGATGGTTTCTGAAAAGTCACTCAGCTGTTCGCTGACCGGCTTCATGTAAATGAAAGGACTGAAGCCCTCTCCAATTAGAGTGGCTTAGTCCTTTGAAATGCACAAAGTTTCAGCCCTCCAAGCAGAGAGTGATGTCAGGACCACAGCTCAAGGTCATTCATATAGACTGCCATGTCTCTGCTTTTGTGAACTGCAATGGGCTTGGCAGTGACCCCCCCCCAAATCCCTATCATTGCCACTAAACAATGGGTGCACAAGTGTAGCCAACATAAAAAACTGATAGCATGTATTACAGATTGGCAAGATTTGCTAATTAAAGTAAAATTGGTACTCATCATTCTGATCTTTATTTGGCTCTAAATTGGCAAAGGCCGGAGGACAAAAAGTACAATTGGCTGACATGGTGCTTTAGGATATTAAAATCAAAAGTTGCCCTCCCTTTGAGAAACTTGGTAATAACTGAACCCCTCAGGCATAGAAGGTATCAACTGAGGACACATGATTGGAATCTATCTCATGTATGTGTGTATAACAAAATTTGGAGAAATGACATTATAGATGAGGGTTCCAAAATCTTGGAATTTACTGCCCAATGATATAAAAGCCAAGAACTCTCTAAATGAATTCCAGTCTGCCTTACAGAAAATCTTGAACAAAACCTGTGACTGCTACGCATGACATATGACATCTTCATTGTTATCATTATTGTGTATTATGTAATTTTTTACTTGAGAATTCTTGTTTGTTGTAGGATCTTTGTACATGTATATGTAGTGTAGAAACTATGGATTTATGGTATATCTATAATTGTGCAGGGCATTTGTTGAAAATAAATAATTTTTCTTTCCCTTATGAGTGTTCCTCTATACAAATAATGTTTATCTATCTATCTATCTATCTATCTATCTATCTATCTATCTATCTATCTATCTATCCATCCCAACTTAGGGATGTGCTAGCTGCCCCACTGGCAGCCTTATTCAACAGACCAATGGAAACAGGCATGGTTCTGGAGGACTACAGAAGAGCTGATGTGGTCTCTCTATGTAAGAGTGGCAGCAGGGAGGAGGCTAGCAAGCAGAGGCCTGTCAGTCTTACTTCAGTGGTGGGGAAATTGAAAAACCCTGCTAAAGTAAAGACTGACAAGGTGTCCTGAATCCAATGGGCTGCAAGACCACAGGTAACATGGAATAATGGTGCTGGTGGCGGTGGGGTGGT
Source organism: Neoceratodus forsteri (assembly GCA_016271365.2). NCBI lineage: Eukaryota > Metazoa > Chordata > Ceratodontiformes > Ceratodontidae > Neoceratodus > Neoceratodus forsteri. Next base: position 738,801,030 of record CM057454.1, read on the forward strand.
CATGCCAGATGACTCTGACTGATTTCTTTGACTGGGTGATCAGGGGATGCCAGTGGACATGGCCTATCTGGGCTTTAGCAAAGCCTTCGACACTGAACACTATGCTGCTTATGAGACTGATAAAGAAATTAAGTAGCTTAGGGGTGTGATCCAAAGTGATAAATTGAGTTACAGTACAAACTGGCTAACCAATAAGCAACAGATGGTGATTGTTAACTGCACTCACTCTAATGATGAAAGAGTGACCAGCAGGGCTCAGTACTGAGATCATTCTTCTTCAGTGACATTGCAGAAGAAGTAGAAAGGAAGCTATGGCTTTTTGCAAATGATACCAAAGTCTGCAAGGTCAGTGGTGGATATAGGGGTGGTGAAGACTGCAACCACACATCCCCCATTGTAACTTACTTGCTTGTTGCTGTTACATTTCACTTTATTGAAGAAGTCTGAGTTATTGATTGTACAAAAGCTTATATTCAAAACTATGGGTTACATTTGAATTTTTTTCTCAAAAATGTAATGAAAAAGATAATAGCAGACAAAATAAATGATTAAAAAACATAAAAAAATGCATATCAAGTATGCACACCACCCCAGCACCCCTCACTGTAAATTCTAGATCCACTTCTGAATAGGGTGGCCACTCAGTCAGGAGGGGCCGAAAAGAATGTGCAGAAATCTTGGGAAACTCAAGGAATGATCAAGAGCATGACAGTTAAGGTTCAATGCCAAAAAGTGCAAAATCATACACCCTGGGTATAGAAACCCAGGAGGTGAGTATAGGATGGGGGAGAAGTACAGACAGTCACTAAGCAGGAAAGAGATCTTGGGGTGATCATAATTTCTGACTTGAAAGTGGTTGGGCAGTGTGACAAAGCAGTGGCAGAATGAGTGGGATGCTGGAGTGTACAAGGAAGGGCATCTCCAGCAGGAAGAGGAAGGAAGGAAGGTGGTGTTGCCACTGTATCGCTCACTGGTGAGGCCCCACTTGGAGTGCTGTGTCCAGTTTTGGAGGCCACACCTCAGAAAGGACATAGACAGGGTGGAAGAAGTTCTGAGAAGGGTAACTAAAGTGGTGCAGGGGTTGCATGAGAAGCCTACGAGGAGAGACTGAGGGATCTCGATAGGTACATCCTGGAAGAGAGAAGAGCAAGTGGTGACATGATGCAGACCTACATGTACTTAACAGGGCTGAGCAGGGTGCAGGACAGGAGTCTTTTTCAAATGAGAATGAGCACTAGGGCCAGGGGGCATTCGATGAAGCTGGAGTTGGGGGCATTTAAAAGGAATGTGAGGAAATACTGCTTTACTGAAAGGGTGGTAGATGCATGGAACAGACTGTCAACAGATGTGATGGGCATGGAAACAGTAGAGGGCTTTTAGCATGTGTAGAATAAACATAGGGATATACTTGTAATTAGGCAGAGAGGAGGAAGAGTCACCAGAGACCAGTAAGGGGCTATGGAGACAGATTAGGCAGGGAACATCTGAGCAGACTGGGTAGGCTGAACAGCCCTTCTCTGCCAACAAATTATATGTCTCTGTTTTTCTCCTCATGCAATTTTTAGCCTTTTACCTTTCAAAATAACTTGATATCCATACAGGTTGGTTTTAAAACAACAGCTTTTGTTAGTCACTATATAGTCCCCCGTCCCCCCCCCAATAATGTTTTTTTGGCAAAAACATCAATATGCCTGTAATAATTCACTATTAAATTTTGTACTTTTTAAAATCTACCTCTATCTGCATTGATAACAGTAGAATCTAATAAGCCGAGGGGACAGAGGTGGGCTGGGGAAATGAGATTATAACTACTGCCAGAGGCAAAGCAGCTGTCCCTGGAAATTACTTACAATCACATTGTCCTGCGATGATGGACCCACTGGTCAGTTAACAAGGGACCTTCAAAGAGCCCAAGATCTTTCATGTCAGGAAACTGTCCTGGCCATGCAGCTACCCCCTGAAGAGGCAGACAGGGCTCTAAATAAAGGAAGGGTTCTATTATTCCACAAAATTCAAGGTTCCTGTTTAAGCCAGTTTTCCAGAAGAGTGCTACTCCCAGGACACCAAGACAGTGTTAAATCCATGATGTCAGAGTGACATTTGGATGATGTAGCATAGTGGGCTGGCAGCAGAAGGCTTTTGAAATCTGTGCCAGGCCCTCACAACTCAGTTGGTGCTGGCACTCTAGATGTACACCAGCTAAGAGTTGGCATCTTCCACAGCTCACTAAGATGTACCGTGTGGTAAGAATCTTTCTACTTTGCTAGATTTAGGGAGCTATAGGAAGGTTTTTCATTTGTTTCTTTTGCTGTGGGCAAACCATTTATTTTTAACTTCTGCAGCAACCCTGTAATCCCCATAGTCTTGTATATGTGTGATATCCTGTAGAACATGTAAATATTGTGAAGTTGTAAATGTTATTTTTATATACTTCATGCCTCTGTGACTGAATCTTTGGGAGAATAGATACCTTTTGGTACTTAAACTCCACAGTCTATAGCCAAAGAGAGAAAAGAAGAACACAGTTACCATATTCTAAGAAGTAAAGCATTTTCTCAGATGTGAGTGATGGGGAGGGCTGTTTGCCCTTAGCCAAATGAACACTGTATTGTGTGGGCAGTGGCTCTGGTGAAATTCTGACCAGGAAAGTCATTCGGTAAGAGAATCACTTCTAAGTGCTGGCAACTACTGAAGTACCCTGACAGGTGTTAAGGGTTGAGAAACTTGGCAACCTATTGCAGACTGAGTCCTGGATGTGGAGAGGTTTTGACAAACTGGTGTCAGTGGTGTGGATTTGAAAAAGATTGTCCAGAACATAGTTTATTCAGTCACAGAACAGGATATTACGTTAAGGGAACACAGTTTACACTACTAATATTATTTGTGTTTTAAGCAAAAGTAGTTAGAGAGAAAACATTATGTCTTGATTGTATGAAAAGTGCACTTTGCTAAACTTACTAGAGTTGTACAAAAGGAGAGGGGTGTGTTATGTGGAAAGTCAGTCATGGGCAGAACTCATAAACATCCTTCAGAAAAGTGACCAGGGAAGCAGTGTAAAAGTGCTCAGTGCTAGCTGAAGTCACGAGACAGATGCTGAAGTGAGGCAGAGCTGGGAACTGGGACAGCAATACAGGCAGAGAGATTGAAGTTGGAACTTACCCTAGTTAAGGCAAAGGCTGAGGCAGAGCTGTGGTAGACACATTTGGAAGCATCGGAGTGAGACAATGAGTGCCAACATGAGACCAACTGAAAGAGGAGCAAGAGAAGAAGGAGAAGTGAAAGGATGAGACAGAGAAGTAAAAGGTCAAGGCACAGCTCCAGCAGACACAGTTGGAAGCAGAGGAGTGAGAGAAAGCACCAGCATGAGATCCAGCTGAAAGAACATGAGGACGCGAGAGAGATGTAGATTCTGCCTCAGAGGACAACACCACAACTATGATTATTGGCATGAGGGTGTTGACCCAAGAAGCCAAAATTCATTCTAAAATATTTCCCAGATATCAGGATGGAGTGATCTTGATTTGCTTTTAAAACCTTTTGAGAGACTCTGTGGGCAATTTGAACTGGGTGGGGTTTCTTGAGCAACTTACCTTTTGCCATTGCTTAAAGGTCAGCTAACGCCTTCAGAATTACTTAAGCAAAACATAATATTTAGACACAGTTCAGTTCATATTTCACATTAGTTCTATATTTTGCCTCCCCATTATTTAATAGTGAGGCCATTTGCATGAAAACAGGATGTCTGCTTCTGAAGAGTTTATCTATTCCTGTTGCTTTCTCCCCACCTGAGGTCATAATGCACCGCTTGTGGCATCAAGATTACTCCCATGGCAACAGACTGTGATGTCACAATAAAGGATTATGACATGAAGTAGGGAGTAAGCTATAGAGGCAGATTAACTCTAACAGATAAAGATCATGTATTCACACAGATTTCCTCTGTAATAAAAGATGGGGAGGAGAAAACTATAGAATATATTTGGAATGTAAGCTGAATTGTACCTAATTATTATGTTTTTCAAAGTTTTTTTTTTTGAGCTGTCAGCAGCTCTTTAAAAGCAAGGCATTAGAAGCTTTCATCTTAATGGACAATAAGGACAGCATTAACTATGATAAAGTGAAAAATGCCTTGCTAAAATGTTTTAAATTAACTACTAAGGCCTATAGGCAAAAATCTTGAGGGTTAAGAAAGCCACTGTGAGATAGGTATGCTGAAATGTATATGCAGCTAAGAAATTTGTTAGAATGCCGGGTAGAGGGTGCAAAAACTTACTCTGTAGAGGAAATAAAAGATTTCTTTTTTATGGGACAGTTACACTATACACAAGGAACTGAGAATATAGTTGTTTTGAAGTCTGAACTCTATTGAAGGAGGCAGCTGAAAAGGCTGATCAGTTCATATCCAGACAGCCATACCCTCATCACTAGGGCAATGGTGGAGGGACATCAGGTGGTTTCAAGGGAACTCACGGGGGCAACCAAAAGGAAGCCAGCCTGTGCCTGACCCAAAAAAGAAGCCAAGTGACTTCAGAGGTAAAGAGTCAGGGGAAATTTGCCATATGATTGTCTGAAAAATGTAACAAAAGAGGCTGATGCAGCTGGTGGGAACCACTCCGGGAGCTTCCAGCAGATTGTGGCCTGTACACAGAGTGTAGCGGCTTCTAACTGCACTGTACGTATGTACCCAGTAGTGGTGAATGGACTGGTAACCCAGGGATTGAGGGACACTGAAGCCTCCATTTTTATAGTGAAGTAGGATTTGATTCATGAGGAACAGATCCTGCCTGGCCAGTTTTATTGGATTGGAGGGGTGACGGGTCCAGTGGTCTCCGTGCCAATGGCTCAGATTTTCCTAAACTGGGAAGGGGGTCAGGGCATATGGGAGGTGGGTGTTGTACCAGACATGCCCATGGATGTGATTATGGGGAATGACTTTGATAGTAGGGCCAATTTTGTGTGTGTGTGTGTGTGTCACTACCCATAGCAAGGCAAGGAACAGGTTCCTGAGGATGAAGAGGGGGCAGTGCAGGTGGAAGTAACCTCTATGTCAGTAGTAGGGGAAGTTGTAGCTGAAAGACGTCCTGGGAATAGCTGATCTGAGCCACAGCGACAGACAGAGGAGGGTCCAGTCATTGACAGCTGTCCTACAGAAGAGTGTATTTTGGGGAAGATCAGGCATGCAGAGTTGGGGAGAGCTAGGTAAGCTGATGCATCCCTCCAGAGATTAAGGGAGTTAGCCATCAGTGTGGAAGGTAACTTTGAGTTCTGAAAAAAGGGAGGTGTACTCGGTGAATGGGGTCCTGTACCATGCATGAGTTCCCAAGGGAGGACCAGAAGAAGGGGTACGCCAGCAGATAGTGGTTCCTAGGGAATATAGGAAGCAGCTTCTTAGCTCATGACATACCCTTTTCTGGACACATGGGGTCAGCTGTACAAAGATACTGCTGACAGTTTTTACAGACCCAGTATTTTTAAAGATGTGGCAGACTACTACTGGACTTGTCCGCAGTGCCAGATGGTGGGAAAGGTTAGGGACAATGCTAATGAGGTTTTGATTCCCCTGCCTGTTATTGAAGAGCTGTTTAGGGAGTTGCCTTTGACATTGTGAGGCTACTTAGCATCCCAAGTCGCACTGACCTGTTCTAATGATATGTTCTTTAACATAGGCAAATTCACTGTTTTGCATTTTGATAAACACAACCCCTCACAGATGTATACTCTATATAATACCCCCTTGAAAGCGTTCCTCAGTGAGAGAGACCTGAGTGTGATGGTCAATAATAAGCTTTTATCAACAGACCAGTGTATGACAGTGGCAAAATTGTCTAATGCACTGCTTATGTCCATTAAACACACATTCATCTCAAAGACAGAGGAATGTATTATTCCATTATATAGGACACATATCAGACCCTATTCTGATTATGGGTCTCCCTTTTGGAGCCCATATTTAGTAAAGGATGTAAACAGGATTGAACAAATACAGAGGAGAACAACTAAACTGGTGCCGCCCCTGGCATCTGAAAACTATCAAGAGAGACTCCAGGCTACAGGGCTCCACTCACTACAAACCAGAAGGAGCAGGGGTGATCTCCTTTTTCTATTTAAAATTCAACAATCACCCAAACTGATGCAGCAATGCAGACTTAATTTCTCCCAGAGGAAGACTGTCTGTAGACTCCATAACAAACAAATTGATGTAAGTGAGGCTAGAACAAATAAGAGATTACACTTCTACAATATTAGAGCAATTAGATTATGGAACAGACTCCCACAAGAACTTGTGGATCTTAACTCCTTTTTTGCCTTTAAAAAAGGCCTGGATAAATGACTGGAATCTAACCAAACTTAGGTTTAATAACCCACAAAAGTTGTGGGGGACAATCCCGATGGACGGTGGCCTTCTTTTGCCCTTAACTACCAAGTAAACCAAGTCAAGCAGTACATCTTGATGGTTGTAGATTATACCATACGGTACCCAGTCAGTGTCCTTGTCCTCCATCAAGGCTGAGAAAGTGGCCGACACACTGCTGGAAATATTTAGCTAAGTGGGTTATTCCCAGGAGATTCTGTCAGACCAGGGCACCAACTTCATGTCTGATTGGATTACTAGTATTTGGAAAAAGTGTAGAGTGAGGCAGGTCAGGGCCTCCTCATACCATCCTCAGACTATTGATCTGGTCGAGTGATTCAATAAATTTCTAAAGGCCATGTTGACAGCATTGGCTGACCAGCATGCAAGAGAGTAGTACATGTACTTATCCCATTACTTATTTGCATACATAGAAGTCCCACAGGAGTCCACAGGGTTCTCGCCCTTCAAATTCCTATTTGGCCGCAGGGTGAGGGGCTCCCTTGATTTGGTAAGGGATGAATGGGAGGGTGAGCTTGCTTTCAATGGGGAACCTTATGTAAAGCATGTCCTGAATTTCAGGTCTAGGTTCAATGGGCTCATGGGGTTCACCCAGGAGCACCGAGCCTCTACACAAGAGAGACAGAAGACATGGAATGACCATGGGGCTGGATCTCAAGAGTACAGAACCAGGCAATGGATGATGGTACTCATCTCTGTCTAGCAGGACAAACTGCAAGCACTTTGGGAAGGTCCATACTCTCTGGTCAGGAATGTGAACGATGTTAATTATGTGGCAAGCTGCCTGACAGGAGGTGCCAGCAACAGATCTACCACACAAACGTGTTGAAGCCCCAACATGACCCAGATGAGATGGTCCTGGCTGTTTGCAGCTACCCAGAGGAGGAGACAGGTTTGGACCCTCTGATGGGTCTCCTGAGAGAAGGTAAAGGAGAATCCTCAGTGGATACCATCATCATGTTCACATGGAAGCCAGAGTATACCATGCTGTTAGAGCACCATGTGGATACAGGGTCCCAAAGCCCACTTTGGGAAAACCACCCTGAAAAAGTCCTTGAGGGTGTAAAAAATCCCATAGAGGGGGAGATCAGGGAGATGCTGGTTCTCTGGGTGATCCAGGAATCCAGTAGTCCCTGGGCCTCCCAGTGGTATTGATCCCTAAAAAGATGAAATCATGAGGTTCTTTAACAAATCCCCCAAGCTCAATAACTGTACATAGTTGAACACATACAGTACCCCATGCCCAGGACAGATGAAGAAGAAGAATCAGCATTTATATAGCTCTTTTCATACAGAATGTATCACAAAGCACTTTACAAGCAATGCTAGACTGGTAGAGAAGTGACTGAATGTGTAGTGGCGGCCATATCACACATCAACACCCATATACAGCCTGGAAAATTGCATGAACCACTTTTTATGGGAAGGGGAATATTGGCCAAGACACTGGGAATGTCCCCTACTCTTTGCAAAGAGTGCCTTGTGTTCTTTTACTTCCACCTGGATACCCACCAGAACAGCACCAGGATGGGTAGAAGGGACCTCGGTTTAATGTCTTATCCAGAGGACGGCACACCCCAGCAACACAGCATTCCCCTAATACTGCACTCAGGTGCCAGCATTTTAGGTGCTTGTCCAATCCAGGTGTGGGATGAGAACCCATGACCCTCTGGTCCAGAGGCAGATGTGCTACCAACTGAGCCATGCTGATGAGGTCTTAGAGAGGTAGGAGGGATGATGTACCTGACCACAGCAGACCTGACAAAGGACTACTGGCAGGTGCCCTGACTCCTGAAGCCAGAGACGGATCATCCTTCATCAACCCATTTGTGTTGTTTGAGTTCAGAGTAACACCATTCAGGATAAAGAATGTGTGCCAGACACCTTTCAGTGGCCTGTGGACCACATTCTAAATGGAGCAGAAGTCTGCACTGGCATACATGGATGACATTTCCACCTATTTGGGTTATTTGAGTTCAGAGTAATGCCCTTTGGAATGAATAATGTGCCAGCCACCTTTCAATGGCTTGTGGACTGCATTCTGAATGAAGCATGAGCTTTTGTACTGGCATACATGGATGACATCGCTACCTACAACCAGACCTGGGAGCATCATGTCAGGCACATGACCAAGGTACCTGTATTCCACCAACTGCTGACCACTGGGCTGACAGCCAAGGAGAGAAGTGGCAGATAGGAGTGGCAGAGGTGTCATACCTTGGGCACAGGGTGAGAAGTGAGTACATCTGGCTTGATCCAGTGAAAATTGAAGCCCTACAGGAACTGGAATGGGCCACACCCACGACTAAGTCAAAAGTACAGGCCTTCCTAGGGACAGCAAGGTACTACCCTAAGTTTATGACAAATTTCAGCAGCATGGCCAAACCCCTGTTTGAGCTCATCAGGGAGAAAATGCTAGACAAGGTTCAGTGGACAGAAACCTTCAATACCACATTCCACCAGTTGAAAGATGCATTGTGTTGGGCAGCTGTGCTCACCATCCAAGACTATTGTAGAGGTATCTGATCATAGGCTAGGCACAGTTCTGAGTCTGGTTACACACTAGGGAGAGTAACACCCAGTTATGTAACAGAGCAGGAAGCTACAGCCCAGAGAGAAGGCCTGCACCACAATCAACAAGCATTTGTCAATACTGAATGTTTGCTTGCTGTTATTGGCATTGGTAGTGTAGGAGTTAGAAAGATGCATAGTAGGAATGGCAGTGAAGTATTGAAGTAATGCCAACTTCCACCCCACCCTGCAGAGACTGACAGGCATTGGGGGTGTGCCTTTTGTTTTGTTGACCATAACACTTATGCCATTCCACCTCACCCTACCCTGCAGACAGCTATAGGTGTTGCAGTGTGCCTTGAGATCTTTGGCCCTTATGCTCACCCCATTCCATAAGAAAATAAGCTGAGATGGATGCAGTATAGGAGAATGGGGTGAACTTTAAGGCCAAAGACCCCAAGGCACACCTTGATGCCTGTCTGTGGCTGCAGGGTGGGAGTGGGGGTGGAATGGCATGAGCATTATGGCCAACTGTCCCAAGTCACACCCCTGATGCCTGTCAGTCTGTACAGGGTGGGTGTTATGGTTTTAAAACCCTAATGCCACAGGCATATGTTGGTATTTTTGCTCCAGATTTTCAACATAGGCTTTTTGGGACCCCACCTCATGAACAGTGGCAGTATCATTTCGTTACTCAGTCCCAACAGGTGATTTTGCACAGCGAGTGTTCCATTCGGTGCCACAAGTGCGAAAACACATTTTGGGCAGGATGTGAAAAATGGCAGCTATACTGTTCATGAGGAGGTGTGAAGAAATAGTAATGTTGAAAATCTGAAGTGAAAATATGAAAAAGTGGTGAAGCTACGCATGTGCATACAAATTGTGCCATGCACACTTGTAATGCAGTCATTTTTGGAATGTTTTCACCAAATTTTCAACATGGCCTTTTTGGGACCTCCCCTCATGAACAGTGGCACAATGATTTTGTTACTCTGTCTCTAAAGTTGATTTCGCATAGCGACCGCACCATTCTGTGCCACAGGTGCAAAAACACATTTTGGGAAGGATGCAAAAAATGACAGCTGTACTGTTCATAAGGATGTTTGAAAAAATGACAATGTTGGAAATTTGGAGTGAAAATATTAAAAATTTATGAAGTTATGAGAGTGCGTAGAAACTGCGTAATGGATGCTCTTAACGTAGTCATTTTTTTGAGTTCTTTCACCAAATTTGTAGCAAGGGCTTTCTGGTACCCCATCTCATGAACAGTGGCACTGTCATTTTCTTAATTGGTCCTGAACTGCAAAATCAACTTTTGGGACTGAGAAACAAAATGACAGTGCCCGTGTTCACGAGGTGAGGTCCCAAGAACCCCATGTTGAAAATGTGGGACCAAAACTCCAAAAATTGGCTGAGATATCAACCCAAGTTGAAAACCTCCCATTGACTGCCATTATAGGGCTTCACGTCATTTCTTCAGTTCCCTGTTGGTCTTTGAAGAGTGCAGATGTGTTCCCAGTTCACAGAAGATCACTGCTGCCAACCTCCAGAGGTAAGTATGGGTGAGAGGGGGTGCAGGGAGGTGGGGTGCACAGAGGGAGGGTGAGGGTTGGGGGAGGGGGGCTGGCAGGAATGATGAGGGACCATTTTCTTTTTTTTCAGGGTTAAAAAAAAGACACTGTGAGGCTGTTTTCTTTTTTACAGGTGAAATATTAATAAAATGGATTTTGGTACACTGGAGTGGGCTCCCAGTGTGCCAGAGTACTGGAGGGGGGAGGATCAATGCCAACCTGGGGATTGGGCACCCCAAGGTTGTCTGAGAACATAGGGGCATGGGGGGATGGCACATCCGACACCAGGAGTGGGCATCCCAGTGTCTGGAACATCAAAGAAGTATTTTTTGGCACACTGGGGTGGGCTCCCATTTTGCCACATTAATGGGGGGAGGGAGATACATGCTGACACGGGGATTGAGCACCCAGATGTCGGCAGGGGATGGAGAATGGAGGGTGCAGGGTGGGTAGCAGCAGTGGGAGGGAGCTAACATTTAAATTTGTTGTCCTGCTGTGTACCAGGTTGGGAGGGAGGGAGGACTGCCACTGCAATGACAAAACTGCCCCTGATTGCAGCAGCAGATTTCTTTCAAGTGCGGATCTCACTCTGAAACTGCCATCATTGGCAGCTTCAACATTAATTGGTGGCTGAGGAGCGCACCCATTAAAGTGTCCACTGCATTTGCCAGAACATTGCCACACCTCTGCAATACTCTACTATCTCAATATGTTTCTTATGCGCTGCATGCACAAGCAAACATAAAAAAGAGTGTCTAGGCACTGTGTGTACATTACAGAAGCTACAACCTTATTTGTATGGGAGTGATTTCACCCTGGTCACTGATCACAAGCCCCTCACATGACTGCATTGGACCATCAGGCAAAATCACAACTTGGTAAGGTGGAGCATGATGCTGCAATCCTATAATATGGACATTAGGCACTGCATTAGGTTACAGCATGGAAGTACTGGTGGGTTGTGTAGACAATAGCTAAGACCACAAAGAAAAGAAAGAAAGGCAGAGGTGCTATGAGGAACTAGTGTGGGGTTTACACAGACGGTGACCTGAGAGTGTGGCAAGAAGAGCCAGCAAGCTCATATGAAAAACAAACATCCTTTAGGGGTGCTAAAGGAATGTGTTTTTCATTTCTCAGTGGCAGGTAAGATGTAACAACTTGCCATTTAATTTTTGAGATGTAACAACTTATTATTTAATTTTGCACTTTTTTTTATTTAACTCTATCTGCATTGATAACATTATAATCTAATCATCTGAGGAGAAAGAGATGAGCTGAGGAAATGAGATCAAAAGTGTTGCAAGAAGCAGGGCAGTTGTCATTAGGAGGCAATTATGATTCCTTTGTCCTGTGACGAAGGGACCCCCTAGTCAGTTAACAAGGGAGCTTTAAAGAGCCCAAGGTCTTTCATGTCAGGAAACTGTCCTGGCCATGCAGTTACCCCTGCAGAGGCAGACATAGCTCAGAACAAAAAAGGGATCTGTGATTCCACAAAATCCAAGGTTCCGGTTTAGGCCAACTTTCCAGAGGATTGGTACCCCAGGAGATCAAGAAGATGTCAAATCCATGATGTCAGAGTGACTTATTTGATGATGCAGCATGGGGAGGGGGGGCTGGCAGTGGAAGTCTTTTGAGGTCTGTACCAGGCCCTTTCAAACTCAGTTGGTGCTGGAACTCTAGACTTACACCATCTAAGAGCTGGAGTCTGCTATGGCTCATTAAGATATCCTGTGTAGTAAGAGTCTTTCTACTTTGCTAGAGTTAAGAAACTATAGCGAGAGTTTTCTATTTGTTTCTTTTGCTGTGTGCAAGCATTTCTTTTAAATTTCTTTAGTAACCATGTAATTCTCATAGTCTTGTGTATAAGTAATATTCTGTAGAATGTGTAAATACTGTGAAGTAGTAAATATTATTTTTATATACAGTACTTTGTGCCATGTGACTGAAGCTTTTGGAGGAATAGATAACTTTTGGTATTGTAAAACCCACAGTCTATCTCCAAAGAGAGAAAAGAAGGCTACAGTTACCACATTCTAAGACGCAAAGTGTTTTCTCAGAAGTGAGTGACAGGGAAAGGCCATTTTCCCTTAACCGAAGGATCACTGTATTGTGTGGGCAGTGGCTCTGGTCAGATTTACATCAAGAAATTCCCCAGGTAAGAGAATCACTTCTGAGTGGTGGCAACTACCAAGATAACCTTACAGGTGTTGAGGGTTGAGAAACTTGATAATCTGTTGCAAACCAAGTCCTGGGTGAAGACAGATAGTGACAAAATTCATTTTTATTTTCTTTCAATACTGAACTAGGATACAGGATTTTGAAGTTTTGAAAAGTTCATGTTCCAGTGTCATGTCCACCATGAAAAAATCAAATATCTTGGTACAGTACTGTTCTGTTTACCATCAGAAACATGTGGTAACATCATCCTATGTCCACAGTATGAATCTAGTATGTATATTAAATAGGTAACCTTAACGGAAGAGATTTTTAAAAATTGTGAGTGATCGCCATCTTTACTGATGTGAGTCATTTATTACAAAATTAGCTATAAAGGCTGCTTTAAAAATATCTGAGAAAACTAAAAATACACAAGGATGAGTCTAAGGGTGCCAGAAATACATTTTTGATCAAAAACTATATGATAACATTTTTTTCCTAATAAATACTGCTGCTTTAAAATGTATATACACTTGCAAAAAGGCACGGAAACACAGAAGCATAGAAACTGAGGGCAGATAAGGGCTGTTTTGACCATCCAGTCTACCCATTTTTATTGTGATCGCTTATACTGCAGACCCTGCTTGGTCTATGGCACTGTCTTTTCCACCCTTCCTTTCCTGTATGATTCCCTTATGCCAGTCCCAGGCTTTTTGAATCCCACCACTGTTTTCACCCCCACTACCTCCTCTGGAAATCAGTTCCAGGCATCCTCTACCCTTTCTGTGAAGAAGTACTTCCTCACATCTCTCCTGAATTTTCCCCCCTCCAGTTTCATATCATGACCCCTTGTTCTAAAGCACCTTTTCTGCTGAAAAAATCTCCCACCTGTACCTTATTCACCCTCTTGAGGTATTTAAAGGTCTCAGTCATATCTCCCTGCTCCCTCCTTTCCTCCAGAGTGTATCTGTTGAGTTCCTTTAGCCTCTCCCCATAGGGTTTTGGATGCAGATCTTGTAAAATCTTGGTAGCCTTCCTCTGGACCGCCTCCACTTTGTATATGTCTTTCCTGAGATGTGATCTCCAGAACTGGACACAGTACTCCAGGTGGGATTGTACCAGTGATCTACATAGGGGCAACATCACCTCCCTCTTCCTGCTCGTGATACCCCTACCAATGCAACCCAGCATCTCACTAGCTCTCCCGATGACCTTGTCACATTGTCTAGCCACCTTTAGGTCCTCCAATATGATTACCTCATGTCTTTTTCCTGCTTGGTCATTGCGAGTATCTTTCACCAACTTCATACGCCACCCCCGGGTCCCTTTGGGCCACGTGCATTACTTTGCACTTCTTTGCATTAAACCCTAACTACCTAACCTTAGACAATTCCTCCAGCCATTTAAACCTCTTACCATCCTTTGCACCCCCAAAGTGTCAACTCGATTGCAGATCTTGGTGTCATCTGCAAACAGGCAGACCTTCACTTCCAGGGTAACCCATGAGGTGGGTGCATGGGGAAGGGCGTTGTCCATAATGGTGACTCCTTCCTGGTGCAGTCCCTCACAGCGATCGGAGTGGGGGTGATTGGATGAGGGGGTGGGCGAACTGGGCGTCGAGATGGTTCTATGTGTACATGCGCACGGAGGGGGGAGTGAGCACAGTGATCTTGGGCTGGGAGAGGGGCTGTAGGGGGTGGCGCTATGGTGGATGGCTGCACTTTGTTGTGGCATCAGGGGTTGGCTAGTCATTTGGGTGGGTGAGGTACCAGGTTCGGGTCCGGGCGCTGGTGCAATTTTATTGTGCCCGGCCTGAACCTTTAATTTTTTTAATGCTTTCACCCCCCCGACATGCACCCTCTGGAGTTGAGAGAATCCTAGAGGAGGGTGCGGGGGGGAAGCCCCATGAGGGGATGTGGGGCACACCCTCACAGAAAGCATTAAAAAAATCTCCTGGTGCTGTTGTCCTGTGTGCCGGAGTTGTCAGAGTGCCGAAAAGGTTATCTGCACTCTGACTGTGCGATAATGGTGCCTGCCGTTATCATATAGACCCCCCTTCCAGCGCCTCTGCAATTTCAGTAATGAAGATATTAAAGAAAACCAGCCCCTGCACTGACTCCTGTGGTGCCCTGCTGGTCACTCTCCCCTCCTCGGAGCAAACCCTATTTATCTTCACCCTCTGCCTCCTATTCCATAACCAGTTTCTTACTCACATTACCACCTTATTGCTCACCCCCATGCTACTCAACTTATTTACCAGCCTTCTATGTGGAGCAATGTTGAAAGCCTTGCTGAAATCTAGGTAGACCACGTTCACCGCCCCTACCTGATCCAACACCTTGGTCACCCAGTCAAAAAAGTCTTATCAGATTTGTTTGTCACCATTATCCCCCTGTGAAACCATGCTGTTTCAGATCCTGTAATCCATTGAATTCCAGGTATTCCACAATTATTTCCTTTAATAGTGTTTCCATTAATATCCCTACCACATATGTCAGACTGCCAGGCCTATCATTGCCCGTCTCTTCCTTGCTATCACTTTTCTGAAGTGGAACTACATCAGCTCTTCTCCAATCCTCTGGGACAGTGATGGTCTCCTGTGAACTGTTAAACAAGTCTGTCAGGGGTGCAGCCAGTACCTTCCTTAGTTCTCTCACACTCTTGGTGCATCCTGTCTGCCCCATGGCTTTGTCCACCCTCAGATTAGCGAGTAAAATCCTGACCCTCTCCTCAGAAATGGGACTAGTGTCCACTTCCTTCCCCTCAAAGTTACTAGTGCCTTTTTGTGGTCCCTCTCCTTCCCCTTCTACTGTGAATACTGAGCAGAAGTATTTGTTCAGGATGTTTGCCTTCTTTTAGTCCCCCTCCTCCTTCTTTAACCATACAATTCCTTCCTTTGTCTTCATTTTTTCACTAACATATCTAAAAAATGTCTTGTCCCTTTTAGATTCTACCTGGCCTATTCTTTCTTCAATTTGCACCTTTGTGCTCCTTACTACTTTGCCTGCTTCCCCTGATATACTTCGCTATTCCTCCTCTGTCTGGATTTTCTTATACCTTCTGAATGCGACTCATTTTGCTTTTACTTTTTCTACCACTTTCTTTGAGAATCATAATGGTCTCCTCTTCCTACTGCTTTGGCTTACTTGCTTGATGTACATGTTTGTTGCCGTTACTACAATATG
Source organism: Neoceratodus forsteri (assembly GCA_016271365.2). NCBI lineage: Eukaryota > Metazoa > Chordata > Ceratodontiformes > Ceratodontidae > Neoceratodus > Neoceratodus forsteri. The sequence goes on from CM057454.1 coordinate 738,816,827, forward strand.
CCGTCTTTTAGTCTGGTCCATTTGTCCTCCACCCCACCCCAGACATCTCCTCCTGCCAGGTCTTTCTGGATGGATTCTCCCATTTTTGTAGTTAGTCCTTCTGGAATCCAGGACCCTTCTCTTTGTGTGGTTGGATTCCGCTGCTGTTCTTATATTAAACCACACTGTGCAATGATCACTAGTACCTAGATGATGTCCGTCTCTGATGTTTGCAAAGCTGTCCCTGTTAGTGAACACAGGCCCAGTATTGCCCCACCCTCAGTGGGTTCGCTGACCAGTTGCCAGAAGAATGCACCCTGTCAGGGAGGAGGCTCTTCTAACTCTTCCAGAGAAAAATATAATCATTAGTAAAAAATATAGCTCTTGTATGTTTAAGAAAATTATGGATTATCACAATGAGAACAATCTCAGAGTCTAGATTCACCAGATGGTATAGCAAAAATCGATGCACCCTTTCGTCTCGACACCCCGACGGCAATACATGAAAAAAGACCATTACAGCGATAGTTGCTGTAATGGTTCTTTTCCATGTTTTGCTTTCACCCAGTGTTCTGCCCCCTCCCTGGACCAACTCTGACCTAGAGTTGATAATCCTAAAGTCCGGGGGTACAGGGGGCAGACCCCCCCCCCACAGAAAACACTTGTAGATCAGGTGGCACAATACCTGTGTCAGTATTGTGCCATTGCTGTGTGGGAGGCCAGCATTTTCACTGTTGACCTCCCTTGGTGCTTCCGTGAAAATGACTCTACATTCAAGTTTAGATACTATTTGGATGTCCTGATGAATCCTCTCCTCAGGCGAACGTATGCCAAGTTTTAAACAGAGATGTTTGAATCAAATGATCTCAAGGCCAGATTTAATAAAGCCTTCTCTCTCTGGAATTAAAACTATGCAACTGTAACAACAAAGAAAAAGAAGACCTTCAACATGTTGCATTACACTGTTCCTGGTACACTAGGGCCAGAAGGAAATGGATCCTTCCCATTGTAAACTCCAAACAAAATATTGATGAAAGGTGATTCTTGTTATTTTATTTATAGCCGATGATGACATTGTAATAAACAATGTCACCAACTATCCAGTAACCATACATATTGTCTAGCTAGACCATTTGTCAGCATTATTCAATTACTATAAACTAGTGGTGTGCTCCTGTATGAGCGGGAAGTCCATCTTCTTCCAGGTTGTGTACAGGAGTGCTGGGAACAACTGAGAAGCTGCGTGGAATATACTATTTTGGACGAATTATCTGTAACTAATCTCTCTCTCTCTTGGATGTCTGGATTTTTCTCTGTTTGATTAGCAGGGTACTTTCTCTGTCAAATTGTTGTGTAGGGTATCTTGCTGACAGGAAGGCACTCATCGCAGCGGTGGGTTAGAGCTTTTAGTCGATTGTTTTGTGAGGACACACAGTTTAGGCCCAACCCTTTCCACCCTCACCCCACCCACCCTGGAAATAATTTTATACCTGAGGTTCTGACATCATTTCTGGAGTGCAAGGTGCATTTCACTGTCATATCCTCTCTAGCACACTGCACTGATAATATAAGCATACACGTTGTATAATATATATATATTTCTATATAATCAAATCTGCATACGCACACATACAAATACAATAAAAAAAACTAGATAAACATGTGGGGAGTAGTGCAATGTAATGGCTGTGGGAGCAGTCTTCCGGGAGTCTTTCTGGAGGCTGAGATGCTGCCTCATTTGCAGACAACTATCTGCCCAGGGAGGAAGTTGCCCGCTTCAGGCCACACTGGACAGTAGTAAGGAAACCTTCCCCAGGCCACACTGGACAGTAGAAAGGAACCTTCCCATCCAGGGAGCACTAGCGCCACCACCACTACCTCAGAGGTTGCAGAAAGCACAGCAGTTGGACCACAGTGGGCTCAGGGGAGGGTGAGGAGGGTGGAACAGAGGCACACCCAGTCAATTGTTCCACTCCACAATCCATACACCTTCTGGGGAGCATAGCTCCCCATGGGTGTACCCAGAGAAGACTGATGATAACTGTCACAAGGGAGGCCCACAGAAAGGAGGCAGAGGACACCAAAGGAAAGGAAGCAGCTCCTGGTGGGGGACTCAATTATTAGGGGTATAGAACTGGGGGAGATGAGAAAATGAGGTAAGGTGCCTGCCTGGTGCCATGGCTTGAGGGACAGGGAAGCGCATCCTCAGGATCACGAGAACAGCTGCAAGGGATTCCGAGCTGGATGTAATTGTCCACCTAGGGACAAATGACTTGGCTCATCATGAGATTAGAGCAGTGCAGGAGGACATTGCAGAGTTGGGGAGGGACCTAAGAGCAGTAGCACACACAGTATCCTTCTCAGAGGTGCTGCCTGTCAAAAGCATGGGGACGCGAGGTAATTGGCACCATGCAGTTTAATGAATGGTTGAAAAAATGGTGCGAGAGCACAGGATTTGGCTTCATTGGGGACTGGGGTTCCACCTGGAGGGACACCAGCCTATACTGGCAGGATGGTCTGCATCTGTCCAGGAAGGGAACAAGTCTTTTGAGCAATCGGTTTAAATGCTTCATTGGCAAGCTTTTAAACTAGTCAAAGGGGGAGGCACTGACAAGCAGCAGGAAAATCCCAGCCTCTCCCTACAAAACAGGGTACTAAATGAGAAAAAGACAGAGGTAGAAAGGTCAGTGGGGGATGCTGCACTGGAAGGTAAAGCCATCAAAAAATGGAGAGCAATGAGTACTAATGCCTGTAGTCTGGGTAACAAGCTTCCTGAATTAGTGGCCTTGATGGAGGAAGAACATCTGATATCGTGGCAGTCACAGAAACATGGTACACAAAAACCATGACTGGGACATAAACATACCAGGATACACTGTGTACAGGAGGGACAGGGAGGGTAAAAGAGGAGGAGGAGTAGTTCTTTACATAAGGGAAGGAATAAAAGCAACAGAACAAAAGGTACACAGGAGGAGAAGAAGCACTGTGGGTAAATTTGGAGACAGGCATGGCACAACCACACGCACAGGGTTAGACAGACTCTCTTCTCAGGGGAGAATGGACAGGGAAATGATAGAAAGTATACTTAGAATGGCAGAAAAGGAGATATTGCTGATGGGTGATCTGAATATGCCAGATGTTAACTGGAGTGCAGTTGCAGCTGCCACTTGAAGAGTGGAGTTATTCTAGATGCCCTACAGGGCATGCCTTGACAACTAGTACTGGAGCCCACTCGAGGAGCAATATTAGACTTGATTCTGTCAAATGGAGATGGTGAGAGGATTACAGAGTAGAAGTGGGTAGCCATCTGGGAACTAGCGACCATCAAACAGTATGGTTCACAATAAACACAGCAATAGAGTCAAGCCATACAAAGACTAAAGTACTGGACTTTAGGAGGGCTGACTTTGCTAAAATGGGTGAGTGCCTAAGGAACGACTAGCAAATGGGCAGGAAGGAGGGTGGAAGAACAATGGGGAATAATAAAACTGCCATCACAGAGGTAACGAGCCTTTGTGTGCAAATAAACAAAACAAGAGATGTAAGAAACCACTATGGTTCTCAAAGGAAGTGGCAGTGAAGGTTCAAGAGAAAAAGAAAGCATTCAGGAAGTACAAGGAATCGTGAGAAGGAGCAGGACAGAGAACTGATAGTTAAAAGCAAAAGGAGGCTGGGAAGGCAGTCAGAACAGCAAAGGCCCAAACCGAGGAAAGATAGCCAACTCAGTTAAGAAGGGGATAAAACCTTTATAGGTACATCAGGGAGCGAAGGAAGACCAAGGGAGGATAGTGAGGCTTAATAAAGGGAGGGAGGGTGGGCAGAGGAGACTGTGAAAAGGCAGAGATACTAAACAAATATTTTTGCTCAGTATTTACAAAGGAAGAGGGGAGGTACATAAAACATACAGTAGTAACACTCTGGATACAGAAGTTGATACGGCCCATTTACAGAACAAAGGGTTCTGAAAGAACTCTTAAAACTGAAGGTGGACAAAGCAATGGGGCCTGATAGGATTCATCCCAGAATTCTAAAGAACTAGGGTAGAACTAGTGACACCACTGACTACCCTTTTAACAAATCATGGGAGGATGGGGTGGTACCGAGGACTGAGGAAGGCAGATGTGATTCCCCTTCACAAAAGTGGGAGCAAGGCAGAAGCAGGAAACTATAGACCTGTTAGTTTAACCTCAGTGATAGGGAAAATGATGGAATCACTTCTAAAGGAAAGAATTGTCGAGTATCTAGAGGCCAGAGGGCACAGGACCCTAGGCAGCATGGATTCACAGCGGGAAGGTCATGCCAGCGAGATCTGATAGATTTCTTTGACTGGGTGACCAAAGTAGTAGATCAGGGAGGGCTGTGGACATGGCCTACCTAGACTCTAGCAAGGCATTTGACACAGTCCCACACAAAAGATTAATATACAAGTTAGCCAGCCTGGGAGTGGGTCCCAAGATGACAGCCTGGGTAAAGAACTGGCTGGAGAATAGGACACAGAGAGTAATAGTAAATGGAGTCCACTCAGAAGAAAGGAGGGTTACTAGTGGGGTACCTCAGGGTTCAGTATTAGGACCGGTCCTCTTCAATGTCTTTATAAGCGACATTGCAGAAGGACTGGAAAGAAAAGTATGTCTCTTTGCAGATGACACTAAGATCTGCAACAGAGTTGATGCACAGGGTGGGGTGGAAAGGATGAGAAGGGATTTGGCAAGGTTAGAGGAATGGTCAAATGTATGGCAGCTTAGATTCAATGCTAAGAAGTGCAAGGTAATGCACCTGGGAAACAAAAACCCAGGGGAAGAGTACACAATGGGGGTGAGATACTAACAACAACAAAATGGAAAGGGACCTGGGGTAGTCATATCAGATGACCTAAAGACGGCAAGCAATGTGAGAGGGCAGCAAGGAGGGTTGGGGATACTGGGATGCATAGGAGAGGCATCACCAGTAGAAAACAGGAAGTTATTATCCTTCTGTACAGACAGCTGGTGAGACCCCATCTGGAGTACTGTGTGCAGTTCTGGAGACCCAATCTCCGCAAAGACATAGACAGGATGGAAGCTGTCCAGAGGAGGGCAACTAAAATGGTGCAGGGTCTGCACCGGAAGACATATGAAGAGAGACTTAAGGAGCTTAATATGTATAGCCTCGAGGAAAGAAGGGAGAGGGGGGACATGATAGAAACATTCAAGTACCTCAAGGGAATCAACAAAGTCCAAGAGGGTAGCATCTTTCAAAAAAAGAGGTGTGCAAGAACAAGAGGGCACAATTTGAAGATAGAGGGGGCGGCTCAGAGGTAATTTAAGGAAGTATTTTTTCACAGAGAGGGTTGTGGATGCATGGAACGGCCTTCCGGAGGAGGTTGTGGAGTCCAAATCAGTGGTGGAATTCAAGCATGCATGGGATAGTCATAAGGCAGTTCTGGGGGTTGGGGGTAGGAAGAAGTAGGCTGCTGGTTAACTAGGATCTGCAGCTTATCCAGTAGGTAGGGAAATGGGCAGACTGGGTGGGCCAAGCGGTCCTTATCTGCCGTCAAATTCTATGTTTCTATGTTTCTATGTTTAGAAGGTTACAAAGTGAATGATTTTAAACCATTAGTATGTACAAGCCTGGATGTTTTAATAATGATTGTCTGTACAAGTCTAAATGCTCCACTGAATCGAAATTTTAAAATTGTACTCTTTATATCTGTATTTTATACTCTTTTATACTCTTCCAGCATTGCCACACATGATTCTCTAGATTTTGTTATCCTGTTCTTGCCATTTCCCCCTTTTCCAGCTTCCCCCCTTCCTTTTTCTTTTGACTGTACCTATTTTGCCTCCACCCCCTCTTCCTTTGCTGACCCCCTGCTATCTTGATTGCCTTGTGCTCTGGTGGTATTCTCTCCTGTCAGGATCTCTCCACTCTACTCTCTAGCTCAGCCTGTGGGGGGCCATTACTGCCTTCCTTTTGTCTTCCATCACCCCCTCAGCTAGATTAAATGTCCATTAAAGTAACTTTTAAACCATCCACTGAGGACTGCTGTTCCACTCCTGGATGGATGCAGGCCCTCCCCCACCACCAGTATAAGCTCTGATCCCTCCAGGTGGACCTCCAGTCCCCAGTGTGGCCATATCCCTTCTCTCTGCACCATTATTTTAACCATGAGTTGATGGCCTTAGTGTGGAGCTCCCTCTCCTCCCCCCCATAGTAGACAGGCAGCACTTCCATAAAGACTACAGTGCATGCTACCTGCCATAGATCCTTCTCCAGTTCCCGAAACTACTCCTGCACTGCTCCTGTCCTGCCCGTAGCTAGGTCATTCATCCCCAGATGGACAATGACATCCATCTCCCCCTTCCTCCCTATTGTCCTCGCAGTCCACTGGATACACATCCCATCTCTCTGAGCCATTGTGCCAGGCAGGAACTTTACCTCACTTTCTGTCCCATTCCCTTCCCCTAACTCCATTCCCCCAACAATGGAGTCCCCACCAGAAGTTGCTTCCTTCTTCTCTGGTCCTCTTTCCTCCCCACTGGGGACTCCACTAGGGAGGGCCCCCACATCTGTTTGAATTTGGTATGCTTATAGCCTTTGAAAAGACTTTTGTTATCACAAGGTATCCCTAATAAGTGTTTTTTTTTAAAAGGTTCATTGCTTGCGTTTTATAAGTTTAAAAAGTATTGGGAGAAAAAAGACCACCAAGCTAGCCTTTAAAATGGCTGTTGCCTAGCAGGAAAGCATATGGGCTGTTTATTTTTTTTCTCTAATATTCCCTGCTCTAAAATAAGCACTACAAAGCTACTGTACTAGCTAACAAATAACAGACTAGTAATGACCTTCAAAAAGCTGTTTTAATACTTTTTCTTTATAGAAAAATCAACTGAATGAATGAATACAGACACAGTCAGTGACTGAGCACACACTGTACTCTCCCTGCCAGACTGCCATGTGAGTGCACACAGTGACACACTACAAGGGCTTTAAATGTCTTGCTAATAACAGGGACACCTGAATACTTGCACCAATTGGAAAGCTTCTCACCTGGGATTTTGGGAAGGGTTGAATCTAGTCAGTGAATGAGAAATAGCTATAAGGAGGAGGCATTAAGGGTTGAGGGTTGGTATAATAAGTGCCCCAGATCCTCATTTCTCCTGCAGCCTGTTTAGTTCTTTTTGTTTGTCATCGAGTCCATAGCTGCATGACATCATCTCAGTCTCTGTTATCCTGTCTCCTATACAAGTAGAAACAAACTGTGTACTAAAGAAAATACTTGGACTATCCAGTTAGTGACTACAGTCCCCCCTCCCCATCCCACCCAAGAACATTTACTAGGTGCACTGTTCTGTCCTTTACTAAAATGGGTGGGGCACAGGGTTATGCTGTCATTTGCTACAGTGGTTGGGGGAAAGTGGTATATGTTGTCCTTTGCAAGTAGGTGGGATGAGGAGGCCAGTAACATACTGTTCTTTGTGGATGCAGGGGTGGGGAAGTGGAAACATGTTGCCTTTTGCAGTGGTGGGTGGGTGGAAAGAGTGGTGACTTGTTGTCTTTTGCTGTGAGGGGTGCTTATAGTCTCCATGTCTCCTTGAGTCCCCAAACTGGTGGAGGTATGAACGGAGCATGGATTTTTTAACTATTTTAATATGGAAGCAGAGTACAGTATACTCAGCCTATTACTGTGTGGTGTGTGCTGATACCAAGTAGTGGAAAGATTAAACAATGCAATTTATTTTTGTATTGTATATTTCATACAAATTTTTCTGTATCTTTTATTTATTTATTTAGCTTTTGTTGACCGGGTAAGTGCACTAGACAAATCTTGCCTATTTTCAGGCACGACCCGGGGGAGGGGGATACGGATGAATGCCAACTGACCTTGAACCAGATTAAGCTGTTGGTGGTATTTTTTAGTGAATGAGGGAAATTTGGCCAGGACACCGGGGAAATTCCCCTACTCTTTTCGATAAGTGCCATGGGATCTTTAACATCCATCTGAACTACCACCAATCCAGGCAGATAGGACCTCGGTTTAACGTCTCATCCGAAAGAGGGCACCTCAGAAGTGCAGCACCCCTCTCATGCTGCACTGCAGTGTCAGTACTGGGATATTAACCCAAGTGCCAGATGTGGGAACTGAACTCACAGCCCTCTGATCTCCCGGCCTCAGAGGCGAGTGTGCTACCTACTGAGCCACTGACACTAAAAATCTTAAAAATCTTCATGGTGAAAATAAAAACAGAAATGAAATGAAAACTACAGAAATGAATTACAAAAAAAGATAACATTTAAATAATATACAATATGTGGACTTTTCACATTGTATATTGAGAACTGGAAGCAAACTAGTCTTGGCATCAAAATATTTGATGAGAAGAGGAAACAAAACAAGTATTTGTCAATGCCGAATGTTTGCTTGCTGGCATTGGGATTGGTAGTGTAGGAGTTAGACAGCTGTATAATAGGAATGGCAGTGAAGTATTGAACTGAAGCCAACCCTGCCACCACCTTGCAGATACGGACAGGCATTGGGGTGTGCCTTTGGGTCATCAGGCATAATGGCCACACCATTTCACCACACCCCACCCTGCAGACACTGACAAGTGTCACAGTGTGCCTTAGGATCTTTGGCCCTTATGCACACCCCATTCCATTAGGAAGTACGGTGAGATGGGTGCAGTATAGGAGAATGGGGTGAACTTTGGGGCCGAAGAGTCCAAGGCATACCTCGATGCCTCTCAGTGACTGCAGGGTGTGGAATGGTATGAGCATCACAGGCAAGAATCCCAAGTCACACCCCTGATGCCTGTCATTCTCTACAGGGTCGGGCGTTATAGTTGAAAAGCCTAATACCTCAGGCATTCGTTGGTATTTTCACTCCAAATTTTCAACATGTTTGTTTTGTGACCCCACCTCATGAACTAGGGGAATATCAGTTTGTTAGCCGAAAGCTGCTTATGCACAGTGACTACGGCATTTAGCACCACAGGTGCAAAAATATTCCGAACAGGATGTAAAAAATGACAGCTGTACTCTTTCATGGGGAGGTGTAACAAATGGCTATGTTGCAAATGTGTAGTAAAAATATTTAAAAAAATGGTGAAGTCACGAGCGTACATAGAAACTGTGCAATGCACACCCGTAATATAATTAGGTTGGGGATTTCTTACAGCAGATTGTCAACTCAGACATTTTGGTGCCTCCGATCATGAACAGTGTCACTGTGATTTTCTTTATCTGTGCCAACAATGATTTCCCACAGCACCACGATCTCTGCACTGAAAGTGTGAAAACACACTTCGCCATGTTGTGAAAAATGGCAGCTGTACTGCTCATAAGGAAGTGTGGAAAATGCCACTGGTGAAAATCTGACTGAAAATATTACAAAATCATGAACTAATGAGGGTGCGTGAAAACTGTGCAATGCTCACCAGAATAACAGTCATTTTATGGATTTTGTCTCCAAATTTTCACCATAGCCATTTTAAGACCTTCTGCTCAGGAACAGTGTAACTGTGATTTTCTTAATCTGTCCTAAACATTGCTTTCAGACACCAACAGCACCATTGTGCGCCATATGTGCGAAACACATTTTGGGTGACATATGAAAAATTGCAGCTATACTGTTCATAAGGAAGTTTAATAAAATGGACATGTTGAAAATCTGGAGGAAAATATTAAATCTGCAAACTTACAGCATGCATAGGAACTGTGCAACGAGCTTGTAAATAAAGTCATTTTAGGAATTTTTTCACCAAATTCTCAACATAGCCATTTTAAGACCTCTGCTCATGAACAGTGTCACTGTGATTTTCTTAATTTGTCCTGTACATTGATTTCAAGACACCGACTGCGCCCATTGTGGCTACATGGGCGGAAACACATTTTGGTGAGATGTGAAAATGACAGCTGTACTACCCATAAGAAGGTGTGGTACAATGGCAATGTTGAAAATCTGGAGTGAAAATATTGAAAATTTATGGGAACAAACGAGCGTATGAGAACTGTACAACTCACGCTCGTAAAACAGTCATTTTTTGAAATTTTTTCACCAAATTCTCAACATAGCCATTTTAAGACCTCTGCTCATGAACAGTGTCACTGTGATTTTCTTAATTTGTCCCGTACATTGACCTCGCACACCAACTGCGTCATTGTGCGCTACATGGGCGGGAAACACATTTTGGGTGAGATGTGAAAAATGTCGGCTGTACTACTCATAAGAATTTGTGGTAAAATGGCAATGTTGAAAATCTGGAGTGAAAATATTGAAAATTGACGCTCCATTAGGCGCATGTAGGAACTGCGCAATGCACGCTCGTAAAACAGTCATTTTAGGACTTTTTCACCAAATTTTCAACATAGCTATTTTAAGACATCTACTCATGAACAGTGTCACTGTGATTTTCTTAATTTGTCCTGAAAATTGATTTCAAGACACCGCACTGCGCCATTGTGCGCTACATGGGTGGAAACACATTTTGGGTGAGATGTGAAAAATGACAGCTGTACCACTCATAAGAAGGTGTGGTAAAATGGCAATGTTGAAAATCTGGAGTGAAAATATTGAAAATTCACGAACTTACGAGCCTGCGTAGGAACTGCGCAACGCACGCTCGTAAAACAGTCATTTTTGGGAATTTTGGCACCAAATTTTCAACATGGGGTTTTTGAGACCCCTTCTCATGATTTATGTCACTGTCATGGCATTATTCAGGTCAGAAGGGTGATTTCACAGTCACTGCACAGTCACTGCGCGAAATCACCCTTCGGGCCCGAATAACGCCATGACAGTGACATCAATCATGAGAAGGGGTCCCAAAAACCCCATGTTGAAAATTTGGTGCAAAAATTCAAAAAAATACCTGAAATATGCAACAAAGTTGAAACCCCCTATCTAGCCCATTATACAGCTTACCGGCATTTCCTCAGTTCGCGGTCGCTTTGAAGAGTGCAGACGGTTCCCAGTCCACCAAGATCATCGCCGCGCTGCGGTCCAGAGGTAAGTATGGGGTGAGGGGAGTGGAGGCTAAGCGCAGGGTGGGTGCGGGTTGTGGGAGGGGGCGGAGACTATCGTGGGACCGCTTTTTCTTCAGAGGTAAAAAATTAAAAAACGGACGACGTGGATGTTTGCCACGCTGGGTGAGCTCCTGCATGGCACAAGGACGCAAGGGGCCGCTCAGCCGACGGGGATTGGGCACCCCTGCCGGCTCATTGACCGCTTGCCACGCTGTGGGCTCCCAGCATGGCACCTACTACTGGGAGGACAGCAGCTGGACGGGATTGGGCACCCCGTCCGGCTATATGATTAGTTGCCATGCTGGGTGGGCACCAGCATGGCATTTATAGCGTTTGGGGGAGGTGGAGGGACAAGCACAGCCGACGGGGATTGGGCACCCCGTCGGCTATACAATGCATGCGTGGGCGCCATGCCGTCTGTGGGGGGAGCCGTTAGAGCAGCCTTTCTTATCACTGTTCACTCATGCCGTAGCTCCCCTTTCAACTGTATGCCACTGCATTTTGGAGCGTGTCATAGACAGCTCCAAAATGCATTGGCTTACAGGGGCCGCACCTGCCAGCATACTGACTGAATTGGAGGAGGAGGTGACACACCTCCGAAATCTCCGATGATGGCACTATGTTTCTTGCACATGCGTGCAAGCAAACATAAAAATGGCAACTTGCAGCATAGGCACTTACTAATAAACACTCATTCAGATGCTTTAAGATTCCAGTGCCTTTTGTTATCAGCCAGATGAACAGGATGCACAGACAAAACATTGAAACAGTGGAGCTTTGTCAAGAGAAAGTATGTTGGGTGCTGACTCCCCTCATAAACAGGACATCATCCTTAAGGGGCAAACATACAACAGTGGAATGCATTAATCATGGACACCCCCTCCCTGGTCTAGGAGTATCCTCCTTGACTCTTTCTATGGGGAGGGAGCCCATGAAAACAGTAAATTGACCTACTTGACCTCCCAAGCCAGTGGTAACCTCTTGGGTACAGGGACATTTTCTTGGTCACTGAATGCTATGAAACAACTGGTTAGCAGGTAAACACTTTACAATCAATAATTGAATGCCTAAATCAATCAAAAAAAAATCTTTATTTACCCAGGCGATCACCATTGAGCAAGTTCATTTACTAGGTAAATCACTGATAAAGTCCAGTAGAATCCATTTTAATATAAGTAAAAGCTCAAGATATAGGATAGTGGATGGCTGAACAGAAACAACAATGCTATTTTTACACAAGTGGTTGCTATACCAATTGTTGACCTTGAGAGCGCAGCTTGAGAGGTCAACATTCGGCATAGCAACCACGAGAGTAAGAATAAGCTTTGTTGTTTCCGTTCAGCCATCCGCTGTTCTATATAGTGTATGTTACTGCCTAGTAGTGCCCACATATTTTCAAAAAAAAAATCCAGAGACGTAACTTGCGTTATGAAAGTACTTGACTGGAAATCAATCAATCAATCAAGTCTTTATTTAACCAGGCGTTCATTGTTGAGCAGAAGCTCATTTGCAAGATGGACCTGGGTGGAGCATGAACAATTGTATATACAGGCCAACACAGGTATTTACAAGGCAATACAGAGAGGAAGAAAAAGAAGTTCATATGTACATAGAATTATACAGATATTGTACAGATTACACGGTATTTACATACATAGAAGTGTCTATAGAAAGATAAAGCAGGTTATCTAAGGTTGCAGGAGGAAGTAACGGAAGAAAAAATAAAAATAAAAATATACACCAGGTAAAGGTGAAGGTAGGGGGGAAGAGAGGGAGGGAAGTAGGGGGAGAAAGGCTAGGAGGGCACGGTGCACAGAAAGGAGTTGGTAAAGCTGGATGTAGAGAAGGTGGATGGAGAAAAGGAGTATGTGTGAGCCCCGGATTGAATGCTTATAGCACGGGGCATGGTAGGATGTCCACAACCCAGGGTAGTGAGCTCCTATCCCAGGTTGGCAAAGGAAGAATAAGGGATGGATGGGCCTAGTGTTGATAAGACAGGGGATAAGAGAGAGAACAATTAGGCTGGTGAGGAGCAAGCTGGGGGGCAGTACTTAAAATTGGGTCTAGGTGTATATATACCAGTGCAGACACTGGTACTGGGTCTGAGTGGGTGAAGCAGTTACATACTTTCTGATTGTATGGAAATAAAGCATCTTGAAAGCATTTATACCGATTAGAGTGCTTAATTTGAGGGTTTTTGTAGATCATTCCATAAGGTAGGTAGCACGAGTTTATGGCTGCCCGCCACAAGCGATTTTGCTTTTGGTACTTTAAGCGTAATAGCTGAGTAACTTTAACGCGGTGATTTCCCAATTATACTCAGGGAAGACAGCAGGAGATATAGTAAGGCAGTTATTAGAGATGGCTCTATAGGTCCAGAGAGGCGTGTTCTGTGGCGCCTGAACTTTAGTGATGTCCATCCCACTGCCGCATATAGGGTGCAGTGATGTGTGTCAAGGGGAGTCCGTTCTAAACCTCAGTGCTTGATGGTAGAGTGTGTCCAGTTTAGCCATGTAAGAGTTGGGGCATTGGCTGTAGAGGAAGTCAGCGAATCAACCAATGATAGGAAAATGGATTGGACCAGTTGTTTCTGGCATCTCTGGTGAGAAATTGGCTGATTCTAAAAACAGTCCAAGCCTTTGTCAAGTCGTTTTAGCAAGTCCTCGATATGTTCAATGAAGGAGAGTCTTTGGTCTATCCAAACTCCCAGATACTTGAATTTTGTAACAAATTCTAGTTTTCACCTAGAACTGTGGTAATTTGGGAACTGTCCCACTGGACACAGGGTTAGCTGTACGGATAAAGGAGAGAGGACCATCGCTTGCTTTTTGGCATTAAGGAGTAGCTTTTTGGAGGAGTTGGCTTTGCAAAAGGTTGATTTCTGACTGTAGGTCATTGCAGGCAGCTTCAGGTGTTGGGCGACTCACGAGAACTGTATCATCTGCAAACAGATGGATGTTGGCTTCTTTTATACAGTAGTCGATGTTATTAATGTAGATTGCAAAAGTAAGGCCCTAATATAGAACCTTGAGGTACCCTCTTGCAGAGTTTTAAGGGGACAGGCCTCCTTCGGCTTTAACTTGTTGAAGGGCCTGTAAGATAGTCAGTGAACCAACGCGAGAGGAGGGGTCACACCTATGGTTTGAAGGGGCGGAGAGGAGCAGACTATGGTCGACGGTGTCAAGGCCTTGCTTTAGATCAAGGAAAACAGCACAAATAAAGTTTTGCTCTCAAGATTACGCCAGTCGTTAGTAACTTTGGCGAGGGCTGAGATAGTGCTATGTTTAGCTCTGAACTGGACTGCATAGGATTTAGCAGTTTCCTAGACTCAAGGGAGTCCTCAGCTGTGCATTTACAATTTTCTCAAGGAGCTTGGACAGACCGGAAGGAGGAAATTGGCCTGTAGTTATTGAGATCGCCACGGTCACCTGATTTGAACAGTGGTATGACATGTGCTGTCTTCCATATAGGTGGTAAGGTGCCCTGAGACAGGATAAGTTAAAAAGGTGGTGGCCAGTATTGCTAGTACGTGGTAGGCAATTTTAGGAAAGTAAGGGTCAAAGAGTCGGCCCCAGCACTTTTTCTAGTATCCAACTGAAGCATGAGGTCCTCTACCTCTTTCAGTGTGGCAGGTTGAAGAGAAGGCGGTGAAGCTATCGGAGTTTCAGGCAGTTGGCTGGCAGTCTGGGGAGCTGAAGTATGTTTGCAGGGAGTTATCAAATGCCATGCCTGCAGTAGCAAAGTGGTTATTGAAGCCAGTATATCCATCTTTTCGGTATAGTCTAGTTGCCAGAGGTAATCTTGGTCGGGAGTGAATTTCCTGGGAGTGGCCTAGCAGATCACTGATTGTGTACCAGAGCTTGACTGGGCTCTTTGTGGCAGAGTCGAGTTCGGATTTGAAGAAGGTGGCCTTCATTCTCTGATTGTTTTGGCACATAAATTGTGAGTCTCCTGAACTGGTTCCAATCTCTGCAGTGTTCAGTCTCATGCGTTTTCCAGAGCTTATCTCTTTCTAGAAGCAAGGACTTGATCTGAGGGTGAACCATTTACAGGTTTTGGTCCTAGTTCGAACTTTAATAAAGGGGGAGCATACTTATTAAAGGGCCCTTGATAGAATGTTGTGGAAGATATTGTAAGCTGACGTAATCGTTTTGGCAGGTAGAAATCTTGCCACTCAGGGGAGTACTTTAAGCTTGCTTTAGGGTAGGTATGTTCATTGAAGTTGTGCCTGGATCTTCTTCATAGAGAACTTGCTGATGGGTGCTGGGTTGTTGGTGGATCTTACTCCCGCAATAAAACAATGGTCGTTGGCGTCTGAGAAGAAGACATCAGCATGGTTGAAGAGATGAGGTTTGCTCACCATTAGCACATCCAAAAGTGTACTTTTACTGGGGTTCTTCACGTTTGGGCGTGTTGGTTCAGTAATAAGTTGCATCAGCCCATGTTCATCACAGAAGGATGCAAGGGGGGCAGCTGTGTTAGAGAGCCAGTCAAAGTCGAGGTCTCCTAAAATAATAGTTTCTGGCAGCCCCTGTCCCAACTTGTCACTTAGATATGACACAAGCTGTAGGCCAGCAGACGGTGGTCTGTAGCATCCTATTACGCAGAGTGCAGTAGTCTGTGTAATTTCCACTTTGAGAATTAGGCATTCGAATTCACTGGCGACAGATGCCGAGGATAAGCAGGAGGCAGAAAATTTGTCTTTAACGTAGATAGCTACCCCTCCTCCTCTGGCATGCCTATCAGCTCTGAACAAGGCATAGTTGGGTATGTTTACTTCTCTATCAGTGGTGCTGGGTCTAAGCTAAGTTTGGGAAATCACAAGTATGTCAGGAGAGGTATGATTTACCCAGGTTTGTATTAAGGTTATCTTTTAGGGAGGCTACATAGTATTATGCAAGAAGCTTATTCCTTTTAAATTTGCTAGTTCTGCTGGCAAAGCAATAGCTTCTGGGGGGCCAGGGTTGAGTTCTACGTTGCCTGAACAAAGCAGGAGGATAAGTAGGATTTTTCTAAGAGCGCTAATTATAAGCTTGTAATTCCTGCCTTTCTCCCGTCTAGTAGATCTGATGTTTTTAGGGACTGGAAAGTAGCCACCATAGAAGAGCTGATCTTGTAGCAAGAGCTAGTACCCCTACCACAATAGGAAAGAGAGAGAGAAAAGAAAAAAAAACAAAGATTACTTACAGTGCTTGTACTTGATGTATCATAAGACTGCCACTACTTCATACACTACCCCCAGTACCACGATCACCGTCTGCACAGTTAAACTTTAACCTCTCACCCATTACCCCTCGCTGAAATGGGTTTTAATTGTTAATTAACTGACTGGAGTTACGAGCGGCTGCCAGGACCATGACTTTACCACACGGCTGATTTTTTTTTTTTTAGAACTACTGCTTGGTGGGTGAGGCAGTGCCATGAATCATTGCCATAATGAACAAAGTGCTCATGTGGGTACTTGTATGATGTCCGTACTGAAGCAGAACCAAAAGTCGTTCTGCTGCTGTTCGGACGTCACTACTGCAGCAGAACCATGTTTTTGCTGTCACAGAAAACAAGTTAGAACAACGTTCTAACATACACTATACACATGGGGGAAAATCATACGTCCCAGCCAGGAGAGTTTCAGGTACTACTTTTTACAGATATGGCTCAGGTTAAGGAACTTCAATGTCCTATACCAGAAGGCACATTGCCAGGGCACATGCCCTCTACCAGGCTTATTCATTTCTTCTGGGGCTGCGGACAACCCTTAGGCTGAATATTAACTGAGCTATGGGCTTCATACCCAAAATACTTTGCAGGACCCAGTGTGAGGTAGACTTATTCGAACTCCAGGCTGAGATGTCAAACAACACCAACACTGAAATATGGATGCAGCTATGGGCCATTCCACCCAAATGCTACCAGGGGATTCCATCCTTCCATCCTCTCCTAGACTTGGTACTCACTTCACCACTGCCCCCAAGGGAGAGCCCACCATAGCCTGAGGGTTCTGGCACATCCACCTCTCAGTGGAGTTATGATAGGCAACGTAGAGGCCCTGTAGCCTACATAATCTCCATCTATTCCAGGCTATTGTCCCATGGGTTAAAAGACAAGTGAGGATTTGCCCCACAGTTTACACATGCTAGGAGAGGCCATACCCCCGGTGTCACAGTTGTCACAGCTTTGACCTCTCACCCTCTCCCAAGATTCTAACCCATTGGTGAAGAGGGTCCCAATACCAAATATTTAGTCAGTTTCTCCTCTTTTGGATTTATGACACACTTTGTAAGGGCTAGGAGAGGCAGTCACCCTCCAGGGGTCCCAGTTGCCACAGCACCAGCCTTTCTCTCTCTCTCCCAAGCTTGATCCCCCCCCTGGTTGCAGAGGGTCCATAAACAAATTATACACTCCTCCCATTAGAGAAAATCCCCTGCTTCCCAGTGGTGGGGTGGGTGGGTACCAAAGCAGCTTAATAATTTACATTTCAAAGTCCAGAACAATCTCATTTTCTACCATAAAGGGTGCAAACTTATTTTTGAGTGTAAAATAACTTCCCTTGTGGATCACCATACAATGGGGTAGCAACCCACTGGGGCCTCCATGGTTGATAGCTACCTCCCAAGACTTAGGTTGGTTTCACTTCCAGCAATGCCTTCACTCCTTCAGCTCCAGACAGCAGCTCTTCTCAGTTCTCCTCCTGGATCCAAACTGAGTAAACAACCTAAACTGCTGACTCACCAGTCACCAGGGAAAGTAGTTCACACTCCCAGAAAACTCACAGCCAATCCAGCCAATAAGGAGCCCCCAGGCTGGCTAGAGTTAACCCTCTGATGTCCAGAAACCTACTGATTGCCAGAAGCAAATCTGGAGTTACACTGTATTGTTTCTCATACATCATTTTGTGTAGTATAGAACAATGGTTCTCTTGTTACCTTACTAGTCATATGTAGCCAGTCAAAGCAGTGGGAGATCTTTCTCCACTGAAACAGATCATCAGAGGAGTGCCGCAGAGCTCCATTTTGGGATCGATGCTTTTCGCACTATACATCAATAATATTGACTCTGAATTACATCATCTGACATCCATTTATTCGCAGATGGCACGGTGCTTTACACTGCCAGGCCCAACCTGAGAGCGCCTGCATGGAACTTCAATCAGACTTTAATTTATTACAATGGAACCTGCTTAACTAAAAATTACTCTAAAAGGCAAAAAAAAAAAAAACTAAGGCAATGTTCCTGACACCATCTAATAATACCTCAAATCCTTTCATGTCTAGCCCTGTGCCACCTATCAACACGTTACTTGGTGAATCATTGGATTATGTAGCCAAATTCAAATATTTAGGGGTATAGATTGATAACAGACTTTCTTTCTTAGAGCATGTAGAGGAAATCTCAAAAAAAACTTAAGCAAAGGCTTGGTCTATTCTATAGACTCAAACATCTGCTTACCCAAAAGGCTAGAAAGAGGCTGGTACTAACCACCTTCCTTGTTCTTCTGGACTATGCTGACTACCTATATGGTCAAGTGCCAGGGTCAGCTCAAGCAAAGCTTGATGTTCTGTACCACAGAGACCTACGATTCATCTCTGGTGCAGCCTACTCCATGGATCATTGTGCACTTAATTCTGTAGTAGGTTGGACATACCTATCATTCAGGAGACAATGGAGTGCTACTCTGAGGACCTACAGAGCAATTATCAAGAAGCTAGCACATTATATCCCTGATTACTTGCCTCTTAGTATCCTAGGTAACTATGCCCTGAGAAGCTATTCCTACATTTCACTGCTTGTACCAAAGGTTAAGCCCTGTTTCGGTATAGCTTCCATCAGTCATGTGAAACCCCAGTTATGGAATAAGCTGCAAAACATCTTAAAACTGACTTGCCCTATTAGTCTAGCTGAATTCAAAATGCTTCATGCAAGATCCTTCACCGAGTCCTGCAAGTGTTTCTCCTGACACGCTTCAGTACACTTGCACTCACCTCGCATCCTGCAGTAACACCCCTGATGTTCCTCCCCTCCTTCTACCCTTCATCCCTCCTCATCCTCCCTTCCCCTATGCTTCTCCTAGTCTTCTGTTTCTCATCCCACCCTCCACTCCCCTTTCCCTATGCCTTCCCTTATTATTCAGATATCTATCAATGTAGGCCTTATTCTCAAGGCTTATACAATGCATAACCCACATACTCCCCCTTTTCTTATGGTTCTCCTCTAATCTCCTTTTACCCCTCACCCTCCTCCTCCCTTTCCTATGCCTTCCCATATTATCCAGTTATCCATCACTGCAGATTTCACTCTTAATTCCTATATAGTGCATCCTCTGTAAATTGCTGACATTACAAGAGAGATTCATTGTATATATTTTGTAAGTTGGTATCTTTTGAGCTTGTATTATCACCATTGTATGGTTACTAACCTTGTTGATCTGTTTTGCTGCTATAAAACAATTTTGGTACTGTTATATTGCTGTGATTGTGTATTCACAGGCCCACCCTGTAAATGAGCTTAGCTCAAAGGTGTTTCTCTTGTTAAAATAAAGATTGATTGATTGATTGAAATCCAAACATCTAAAACAGCCAACCCCACTCAAAACAACCTAATCCAAACATTAAAAACAGCCACCCCCACCCAAAACAACCTAATCCAAACATCAAAAACAGCCACCCCCACCCAAAACAACCTAATCCAAACATTAGAAACAGCCACCCCACTCAAAACAACCTAATCCAAACATGAAAAACGGCCACCCCACCCAAAACAACCAAATCTAAGCATCAAAAACAACCACCCCCACCCAAAACAAACAAATCCAAGCATCAAAAACAGCCACCCCCACCCAAAACAACCTAATCCAAACATCAAAAACAGCCACCCCCACCCAAAACAACCTAATCCAAACATTAGAAACAGCCACCCCACTCAAAACAACCTAATCCAAACATGAAAACGGCCACCCCACCCAAAACAACCAAATCTAAGCATCAAAAACAACCACCCCCACCCAAAACAAACAAATCCAAGCATCAAAAACAGCCACCCCACCCAAAACAACCACATCCATACATCAAAAACAGCCAACCTCTACCCAAAACAACCACATCCATACATCAAAAACAGTTAACCCCCTCCCAAAACAACCATATCCAAACATTTTAAAACATCCAAATCCAAATATCTAACACATTTCAATCCAAACATCAAAAACAGCCACCCCAACCCCAAAACATCCAGATCGAATATATGTTTATATTTATTTGTTTAGCCAGGAAAAAAGTTCCATTGAGCAGTGTTCATTTGCAAGGAGGTCCTGGATAGGACAGTGTACCATACATAATCAGCATTGTTACATAGTAAATGATACAATGTAGTACATGAAATGTTACAAGTAGCAGAGTAGTAGGCTCAATAGTGAAAAAAGTAAATAACAGTCTAAAGTACAGTGAATGAAGATACAACAGTCAAGCTACAAATGACAAGAGAAGCCGCTGGACAGCCTGTCACTCCCCCAGACCTACTCTTTCCCTACTGGGTCCAAACAGGGATGTAACCCGCTGTCTTCTCTGAGGACCTACTATACCCATGAGTGTAACTCACAATTTTGTAACATTATGTAACCTAAGTAACATACAAACTACTACATTATGTAACCTAAGTGTATCTATGTTAAATGTTCCTCTTACTGTACCTGTAATGTTATCCTCTGTTTTAATCTGCACTGTAATAACTGTCTTGACGTCTGCCCCCCTGCGATGAGGTGCCTTTGTAAATGAGTCTCTGACTCAAAGATTGTAAACCCGATTTGTAATGAATAAAAAATAAAGAATAAAATAAAATGAAACTTAGTGACAGGTGCATTTAATGCTGCTGTGAGCTTTAACAAAAAAATTCCAAATCCAAACATAAAAATATCCAAATACAAAACAAAAAGCCAATAAAAAATTCTTTCTGAGTCACACAAGTTTGAGGTGACTAATTTTCTCAACCAGTTATGCACATCTCTATCCTAAATATTGTGAATATGTCAAGAGGAAAACAAGCATTTGTCAATGCTGAATGTTTGCTGGCATGTAGTTGCTATATAGAGGTACGGTATGTGGTACTGATAGTGCAGAGGCGATAATTAACAAAATAAAAGCAGAAGTTATACCAGCAACGTTGTTATGTGGGATCTGTGTAAAGCCATGATGGTGGGGTTGGTGGGAGAGTGGTGTTGGTTTAACTTGCTTCACACAGCCCACTTGACAATGTCAGTGGTATAACTTCTGCTTTTATTTTGTCAGTTATCACCTCTGCACTATAAGTATCACACACCTCTGCAGCAAATACATGCCCTCCGTTGTCCAAGATACCCATGTGCCTGTCCCATGCACACTTAAAACCTGTGACTATATGTGCCCCCAGCACCTCCGCAGGTAGGCTGTTCCAGACATCCACCACTCTTTCTGTGAAGAAGAACTTCCTCACATTACCCCTGATCCTACACTCCAACTTCATATTGTGACCCCTAGTCTCAGAACATTATTTTCTTTGGAATATACTCTCCTCCTGTACCCAGTTTATTCCCTTGAGATATTTGAATGTCTCTGACATATCCCAACCATTGGAAATGCTCCTGCCTTTCAATGCATTTTTCACAGAAATTCTTCAACACATGGGTAAAATATGACATTTAAATTCTGCTAAATACCTACTTCTGCTCCTAAAACTGCTTATATAAAGTAAGGCAAATTCAGCCATTCTGTTAGTCACTTTAAAGGCTGCTTCTAAGGACATCATAGAGTAGAAAAAACAAGCAAATAAGTGATTTACAATTATACACAACTGACAAGAATCTGGGCTTCAATTCTGATAGACACTCCATCACAATACATGCCATTATAACAATTTACCAACGTTTTCAAGGATGTATTTATTTGAATGTTGGTAACCAGGTAAGACCACTGAGACAATTACAGTCCATTTTTCAGGGTCAACTGGGGTAAGACAACAACACAAATACAAGGCAATTACAGCAAATTCAGGAAGAGATAGATTACAGGAGAAGTATAGGTAACAATGAAAAATAATGAAACAAACCAATTATTTCCAAGATTTACTTTGCATAACTATGCACAAGTAAAGGCATCTTCAGCAGACATTGCTAGCTGGTATAAATGCACAAATCATTGTGCAAAAAGAGAGATTATCACACACCAGGGCATATACAATCTTATCTATGTTCAAGTGTGGGTGCCATCAACAACCACTACCAGAAAACAAGTAAATAGGAGGGGGATGTGGAACCTTTGAAAAGGGGTACCTGTACTCAAAAGCACTTTCCAACAATAAGTAAACTCAGCCCAGCAGCGGAGACTGAATTCGGGGATTGCCAAGGCCTGTAAGAGGTAAAGTGTCCTGCACTACAGCCTGACTGTTGTGAGGCACCTTCTACCACCTACTTTTCTCACTCCTCCATTAGCCTATCTCTAAGCACCTGCTAGCATCAAACCTAGTACCCTTCTGTCCAAATTCTACTGACTATCCTCTCAGCCAATGAACCAGGCCAACAACTTCCTCTATTTTCATACTCTTAACCCTGCCTCACTCCCTCCTTTTCTGAACTAAAAATTAAACCTTTCTACATTCGGTCCCTGAGCTGTGATCAAACCCAGTACCCTTGCAGTCAGAGTCAGCTGCTCTACCTCTGCACCACATTGCCTACCTATTTTAATCCTACTTTCTAAGCCTTTTAGTCACTTACCCCTCCAACTGCCAAAATATAAGTTTACCTCTTTTCTCTTGCAGGATTTGAACCCTGCACCCTTACTTCCAAAGTCCACAGTTCCACCACTCAGCTAGCACACCTGTCTAATATTACTGCAGGATTTCAAAACTCTAAAAACGCACTAACCCTCTGACACAACTAAAGTGTTATCCAAGTGCTTCTGCAGACCTTGAACCTAACTCCTTGCTGCTACAGCCACTGGGCAAGCTCTTTCCTGCTACCCTAGTCAAGGCTTGAATTTGGTACTCTGTGCACCTCAGGCATGTGCACTGCCACTACACCACAGCAGCAATTAGCCTCAAAGGTGACCTCTCGCTACTATCTCCCCACTATCATCCTAGTACCCCCATTCTTTCCTCACTTCAGCTCCCCCACCCTTTCCAACTATGCATATGCATCCCCTGCTCACCAGCCTATCTCTTCTCCTCCTCCTTCCTTTGCCTTCCACCAACCCTAGTGCCCCTATTAACCCTCAGCCTCACTACTCCAGTGTTCCTACCTACCTCCTGTCCTCCCTCCTCCTTTACCACTGCTCCTCCCTCCCTCCTCCTCCACACACCCCATATGCTCCTCCACCTCACCCCTTCCAGACATTACCTTTCTCCCTCCAGCTCCCTTTCGCTTGATCACTCAGGCCTTCTCACCTGTGCTGGCCTACCCACCCTTGTGCAACTAAACCCCTTCCTCATTCTACCACTCCGGTAGAACTCTCCATCTGCCTCCCTCTGACCAGAGCACTTCTCCTCCTTCTACTCCTAACAGGGAACATACATCCCAACCCAGGCCCTTCCCTCCCACCCACCCACCCAGCCCACTGGTCTTCAAGTAGCCTCCATGAACTTATGCAGCCTGCTGAAGAAATTTGACACCCTACAGTGCTGGGTCTTGGCTCATCAACCAGACGCTCATAGTCTGGTTGAAACCTGGCTGTCCAAACCACCCTGACTCATTTGTCTCCCTCCCAGACTATACCTTATACCGGAGGACTGAGTAGGCAAACGAGGGGAGGCTGTGCAATCTACACCAGGGACACAATACCTGGACACGCACTCCCCACCCCTGCCCTTATAAATGGGGCCCAGGCTCTACCTCAAACTCACCCAGACCCTCTAGGAGCCCCTCTATCTCACCACAGCCTACATTCCCCAAAGAACCAGCACCCGGCCTAGTATCTTTAACGACTACCTGGCCACCCTCCACCATAAGGCAGAACAAATCCTAGTGGGGACCTTAATGTAAATTGGCTCAGACCTTCCTCATCCGCAATCAGAGACTCATTTGTCACCCAAGATCTGATCGTGAACTCGCCACCCAGCCCACAAGACTCTAACCCTAAGAGTGGTACCAGCACCCTTCTGGATGTTATTATAACTAACCGACTTCCATAATATCCAAAACATCCAGGTCCTCCCAGACTCCTTAAGTGACCACTCCCTATCCTATTTCATTGGGTAGTCCCCAATCCCAAACTCCAAAGCCCAGACCACCATCCGAGGTGCCTCCAACCTGGTGGGCTGAAAAACTTAAAGCACTCCTCACCCAGATAAACTGGTCCCCATTCAGCATGCAACCAACATTGACACTGCCCTCGCCTTCTTCACTCACACCTTCAACATGGCCTGTGATCTCTTTGCACCCTTCACCAAAATCCGTCCAAAACAGAACGCACCTGGGTTAGCCCAGCCTCCCACAATTACTTAGAAACCGGGATAACCTCTGGCACCTTGCCACTGAAACAGGTCGTCTGTCTGATAGGCAAGCCTACATTGCAGCCCGGAATAAGTGCTCATGGGCCATCAGGAAAGCCAAGGCAGACCATTAACAGGCCTCCCTTACCTCCTCCTGGGGCTCAGCCCGGACTTTCTTGGATAACATTAAGCAACTTAATGGTAAAGCTTGCTCCCCTGCCCCATCCCAGCTCACTAGAAATGGCACTACCTCCACCGAGCCTGCCACCATAGCTAACTGGTTCAACACCACTTTCACTGACCTTAGCTCAGTCCTCCCTAGTAATTTATTTGACCCCCCCAACCAACCTCCCCCTGTCCTCCAGCACCCCAGCTTCCACCTGTGAAAGATTTTCACCCGGGAAGCCAGACCCATCCTAATCAAAGCTCTCAATGGCAACAATCCCGGCAGTGACTCACTGGACCCCAGCATCCTCAGGCTGGTGCTAGATGAAGTCCTTGCCCCACTCACCAGCCTAATTAACCAGTCACTCTGCCTGGGACAATTTCCCACAGCTTGGAAAACAGCCATTATCACACCTATTCATAAAGGGGGCGGGTCATTGGCCAACAACTACTGGCCAATCTCCATCCCCAAAGCCCTGGAGAAAGTGGTGGCCATTCAAATCACTGATTATCTGGCTAAGCATAACATTTTATGCGCAGAGCAACATGGCTTCCGTACTGGTCACAGTACCAGCACTGCCCTTATTGAATTCTCCAACTTTCTACACTCCTCCTTGGATACCAGCTCCCTAGCTGGTGCAGTGTTCATCGACCTCTCAAAGGCTTTTGACACCGTCTCCCATCCACTTCTGCTGAATGCACTCTGCCACACTGGTCTCTCAGCTGGCCCCCTAGCATGGTGCGCTAGCTATCTTGACACTCGATCTCAGTGTGTAAAAATTAATAGCACACTCTCCGATACCCATCCCATTCTCTCTGGGTTCCCCCAAGGCTCCATCCTGGGCCCCTTCTTCTCGCCTATCTGAACACCCTGCCCAGTGCATGCCCTGGCAAAATTCTACTGTATGCAGACGACGCTGTCCTTTTTGCCACCCACCGCAATCCCATCTCCCTACAGGACTCCCTACAGCAGTCTTTCAACAGTGCTGAGGCTTGGTTTAAGGAGCGCAGACTCATCATCAATCTTAATAAAACCAAAGCTATGCTCTTTTCCCACCCCCAAAACAAAGCTAGCAACCACCCACTCTATATCCTTCCAAGTACCAATCAGCCACTGGAACAAGTCTGCTCCTACAAATACCTTGGGTTACCTTGACTCAGCCCTCACATTTCACAACCACATCGACGCCTAACATCCGCCACTAACACACGGCTTGGCATCCTCTTCCGCCATAGAACCTGCCTTCCCCCAAATGCTCTCCGGCTCGCTGTTACATCATCCGTTCTGTCCCTTGTAGACTATGGTCTACCAGTATATGGTGCTGCCAACATCACTGCATTCAACAAAATTCACTTAACCCTGAATAAAGCCTGCAGATTGATTACTGGTGCCCCCAGGCTCACACACACCTGTCAGCTGTATGTCAAGGCTAACCTGCTTACCCTGGATGAACGGCTCCGATAACAAACCTGTCTCCTCACAAAACCCTACTGGCTCTCTCCGGGTAACAGCATCCATCCACCAGAGCCCTCCCACTATTGCAACACGGTCTTCCTACAAGACCACTCTAAAGGTCCCCAGATCAAGAACCAGCTGCCAGAGGTCCTTCTGCTATAGAGCCCCAACCTGGTTTAACTCTCTCCTGCCCCCATCACCAATGCCACCACCATCTCCAAGTTCAAAACCACCCTTCGGAACCACATCATCAGCACTCATAACTGCTCCTGTCTCTGAACATAGCCTCCACCTCTGCTTCTCTTGACAACGCCCCCTGGGCAGCTCTCCACCTAGCCATCCCCACCACCACTTCCCTGTACACCGTGCCTATGTTTGACCTGGCCAGTGCCAGCTGTTTAGGTGTTTACCAACTAGATTGCTCACTTGATACCAACTTGTGTAACACATGTTATCAATTACATGTACCCTGTAACCTAATTGTATTTGTCTGACCACAGTGTGACATGGCGCCTCTGTTGAATGCCTATTGTTTTGCAAATCTATGCTATGTAACCAAAAACACAATGTATGTCTTTATGTGACGAAGTACCTTTGGAAACGAGCCTCTGGCTCAAAGGTTGTAAACTGATTCTTAGAAATAAATAAATAAAAATAAATAAATAAATAAATAAACTAAGGTGTTTGAGTAAGTTCATGTCTTTCAACTACAGATCATATTAGTGCCCAAAAGTTTACTAAAGAGAATCACGTTTCCATTAAACTAACAAATAGTAACAGATACAGTTATATATTTTGTTGTATCCAGCTACATTTCTATATTGCTAGTATGCCAGAGTAGTACTGTGCACGCCGGCCCGATGACACTGAGGGTTGAGATGCTGAATGCCACACCGCGCACCACACTGGTGCCCCAGATTCGGGAACTAGTCTGGGTCATCGTGGGTTGGCCAGGAGGAGAAGGATTGAGCATCCCAGTGACTGCTGTCCTTCTCTGGGGAGGGAGGGAGGGAGGGAAGATGGGGAACCGTGGCTGTGTCGACTCCTGGTGGCAGCTGGGGATCATGGCATGTGGCAGCTCAGAGTGTCGGTGCAGGCAGCGTCTCATGCATGGTGCTCAGATCAAGGGGAACCAGGGCACATACTAATAAAATAATTTCTCAGTGCACTGAATGATGGCGGTCTGACAGCACCTCACCACTCTGACTCCAGGTTGCTCCCCCTGGATCCTGACCCCTGGCTTCCATGGCGATGGGGTATGTACCCACTGTGATGTGGCCATAGCGCGGACCGAAGGAAGTGGTAGAGCATCAGAACTTGGAGCAGGTGAGGGAGCTACGAGACCTACCGGACGGGGGGGGGGCCATAAGTAACACCCCCAAGCCGCAGAGTGAATGGCAAAAAGTGTAAACCAAAAAGAGTAGCACTGTGCTCTAAATGCTTGTGTTGAACTTAAGACACCATGTAACAATCCAGAGCACACCACACCATTTATCTTATTTATCTGAAATTGTTTTACCAGGTCAACATACAGAGATAAATAGCCATCTCATTTACAGACACAACCTCAGGATTTCATGGATACCATAACAAATTAAAATGAAAAACTTGGGATTTATAGTATCAGAACAGAAAGATTGCATTTAGAATGTGTGCTTGAAAATGCAAATTTTAGGCAGGACACAGCAAATTCCTTTACAGACAACACTGCAGCCCTGAAAACAGACTTAGACTAAAATGTTTCCACAAATATCCAGTAGAAAATAAACAATAAAAAGCTAAAAGGTACTGAATGGTGTTCAAAAATGGGCTATTCAAGTACAGGAGGTCTAAGGTGTCCTCAGCTGAAGAGTGGCCAGCCCCTACAAAGTAAAATGTGAAAACACCAACAAAAACGTAGAAAATGTACTAAGCGATCAAACATGTGGAGATGACAAATGATGTCAACGAAGAGCAAATAATGTGCCAGGTTCAGGGACTGAGAAGGAAAGAAAGGGCCAGTTTAGGAAGCTCGGCTGAAGGAGGAAGTTCCAGCGATGGGGCTCCACACTGCATGGTGGTGGAGCACAATAACAGACTGAACAGAGAAAGGAGCAACAGTAGCGTGGAGTACGACAACAGACTAAACAAAGAGAGAAGCAACAGTAGAGCAAAGAACTGAAATCAGGCACAGGTGAGAGGGGCAATGGTAGTGGGGCAATCTACAGGAGCACTACCCCTCAGCCCCGACTGAGCCCCAGCAGCTCGGCACTCTGCCATGAGTGCAGAGAAGACTGAAAAGCACCCACTCAGTTCCAACTTTGCTCTCTTTCAGCACCTCTAAATCTCAGACTTACCCTGTCACAACAGGCGCCATTGACACAGTATCTGCAAGCTGGTTGCTGGGTTGAGTCATGTAAATGAATGAGCTAGCTGCTGTCTGATAGGAGTGGTCGATTCTTTCCAAATACACAAAGTTTCTGCCCAGCAAGCATTGACTAGTGTCACCATGGGAATGTCTGGTGATTGATCTGCACTACCGAGCCCCCTTGAAGTTTCAGCTACAATTGTCTCAGCAGTGACACACCTCTGAAAATGCCGTTCATTGTAGCAAAATGTTTGGTGCAGAAGTGAAGCAAATGTAAAAATGGACTAGAGTCATCATCGATGGGAGGGGAGATATGTCCTGCTTCAGCTACTGCTTCATGCAGGCAAAAATTGGCTGTGGGCTTGGTATACAGGCCTAATATTGATAGCCCTGATTTGTTTCATAGATTATCCCTCCAAATGATGGATTTTGAGGGTCCCTGGTTATTGTCAGGTGACTTGACTGTCTCAGAGACACATTGCTTGACCGCTCCTCCCAAACAGTTGTGCCCGTTTCCCACTGTGCTAAGGCCCTGATAACACTCATGAAGGTGCATTCTATGATTAATACATGGAGGCCCCAATTCCCATCTGGGAGGGAATATACCTAGCATTCTCATTCTTGCACCTCATATGCCAGGGTGGGTGCCATTCTTATGTTACAGGTCTTTATACCGCTCCAACATTCAGCTGTGCATGACAGTATTACTACCATGGATCATGCCCCTGTTTCGGCTGACTTCCTGGGCTGGGGGTTCCACCTGTTAGTAGGACTTAGAAGCTTGATCCCGTATCATTAAAAAAAGATTTCCAAAATGTTTTTAAAAAACAAATTTCAAGCTACCACCTTAATAACCCAACTGACGACGCATCAGCCTCCACCAGATGGGAGGCTTCTAAAGCAATTCTGCATTGGGCTATACTATCCTATAATAGCCACAAAAAGAAATTGGATGACCAGCAAGCTAATTCCCTTGAAAAACAAATACAAGAGGCTGAAAAATTCACATGACACTACCTAGTTCCTCAGGCTATCAAGTGTTACAAAAAGTGAAATGGGAGTATAACACATTAAACAGTGCCAAAATTGTGCCACACCACTGACACAGACAGACACTTACTTCAAAGGTGACACAAGGGGGAAATGGTTGGCATGGCAGATGCATAGCAGAGAAGGTGGAAAAATGTCTCTCAGATTAATGGATGGAACATTAAAATATACTGATACATAGATTGGGGAATGTGTAAGAAACTTGTGTGCAGATCTTTATTTTTGAGAGGTTCAAACATCAGAGGAAGCACTGGAAACCTTTCTCTCCAAAGCTCCCACAGTGCCAACTGAAAAGCCCACTAAATGTCAGCTGGAGGGTGGTGTAACTCACAAAGAAGTCAAACAGGACTTTTGCATCTTAAAGGGGGAAAAGCATAGGGACTGGATGGTTTCCTGATTGACTTTTTAAAATATCTTTTACCAAAAACTCCAGGCATCCATATATGATATGATCTCTATGGTCAGCTACTACTACCATACTCCCCAAACCAGGCAAGGATCCCTGGCAATGCAGTTCTTATTGGCCAATCTCCTTGTTAATGGCAGCTTATAAAATCATGGCCTGGGTTATTGGTGCTAGATTGGAGACAATCCTGCCTAACATTAGCAATCAGTCAATCAAAATCTTTATTTATCCAGGCGGGCACCATTGAGCAAGGCTCATTTGCAAGGTGGACCTGGTCATGAATACATCAAAGTACAGTACAGAAGCAAGTATACAAAAAGCAATGATATACAAGGAGGAAAAAGTATATACAGTGTATACAGTACAGTACAAGGTTGAAATAAAAAAAAAAAAGCATTATTTTAAAATTGAAGAAGTCAGCAGATGTACAAACAACCATAGGCATACAGGGGTTATAAGCAGAGATCTTTTGAGTGAGGCAGCCAGCAACTACACATATAGGGGAAAGAGGCCATGTATGGGGTGGCAGGTTAGAGACGTAAAGAAGAGGAGGGATATATTACCAACAACTGGGGGAAAAACAGAGCTAAATCCACAAAAAGTGATGATGGCTGTCGTGTACTTGTTTATTATGATAATGACGGAAGAGGGGTAGATAATTGGGACACTACTATGGATGGGGTGGGACTTTAACCATGCTGGAGTGGACAGGGAAGGGTGGGTGCAGTAGTAAGAGTTAATAGGGAAAGAGTGAGAGCCAAGGGTAGAAACATGGCGAGTGACAGGATGGAAAGAGGGAGTTGCGGAATTAGTGGGCTAGCGGTGAGGAAAACATTTGCAAGGTACTTTCATGTAGCGATCGTAGAGCGCCTTGAAGATATTCAGGCTAACAGGGCCGCTCAACTTCAAGTTCCTTTGTAAACTGTTCCACAATGTGGGTAAAGAGAAGCTTAGAGCAGCTTTGTTGAAACAAGTTTTGACCCTTGGAACTTAGAGGGCAATTAGGGAATAGCTCCTTAGAGCATAGGTGCCTAACACACTCCGGGGAATACAGTCTGAGACATATAAGGGGAGGTTGTTGGTTCACCGGTCTGAAGGCCCATAGGGCGACGTTTCTATTCCTTCTATAGTGAAGGGAAGTCCAGCCAAACGATGAGTACAGGGAGCAGTGGTGTGTCAGGACCAGGCAGAGTTTGTACAAGGGAGGCAGGGTAAACGTGATGTTTGGAGAACTCTGAATGTAGTGATGAGGTGGGTGAGGGAGTTGACCAGGGAGAGTGCAGGTGGTCCCTGCCCTGGATGCTGAAAAATTATTTGACCATGTAGAGTAGGGGTATATGTTCACAACATTTAAGAAGTTTGGTATGGGGACAACATAAGGATACAAACTCTCTACTCACAACCTACAGCCCAAATATTAGTAAATGGGGCCCTGATAAAACCCTTCCAATTATCAAAAGGCACCAGGCAGGGATGCCCCCTATTCCCACTTTTATACATGCTGTCCCTGGAACCACTGGCAGCAGCAATATTCAATGACAAACAAATAGCAGGTCTCCAAGTAGTCAACAGCCACTGTAAAGTGTTACTCTTCACAGACGATTTGCTAATGGATTTGTAGTACACCCAAACTAGTCTTCCTAAATTACATACCCTGTTAATGGCATAAGGGAGGGTGCCCAGCCACAAAATTAACTGGAACAAAAGCGAGGCATTGGCATTGAGCAGAGGCGCAGTACAACACCTTATCAACAGTCCATTAAAATGCAGGTAGTTCCATCTTTGAAATATTTGGGGGTTAAGATCCCTAATAAAGCCTTATTACTATAAAGAAAACTATCTGAATCTACTTGCTAACATTAAGAAAGACTGTGAACACTGGGAGGGCCTCCCCATCAGATTGACTGGCAGAACAAACACTGTAAAAATAAATATTCTGCCAAGGTGTCTTTATTTCATAGCTTGCCCATCAGGGTTCCAGAGCACTTCTTTAAGCAACTAAACAGGATTCCTGTGGGGCAGCAAATCTGGCCACATCAAATAAAGCATTCTCCAACTTCCGATGGGGCGGGGGGGATAGCTCTCCCTAATATTAAGTTTTATTACTAGACAGCTCAACTAGCTTTTATTGCTGATGGGGGAGACAGTGTGGAGCCAGCCTGGCTGAAAATGGAGGCGTAGCAGATAGCGGCCACGTTATTCCAAAGGTTTCTAATGCCAGTCCTGAAAGGGCATCAAACCGCAACCTGCAAAAATCCCTTCACTAGACAGTTATCCAGAATTTGGATTGGTGTGCATCAATTTATTAGAGATCCCAAAGAGTTATCTCCAAATGGGGCCATACAGATGTTTCAAGGGCATTTAGGGATACGGTGTGTTTTTGCATCAAGTTCTCCTAAGGTGGGTGAGGTGTGGGTCTCAAGGGTAGGAGATTTATTTGAAGGCAGAATGCTCAAGTCTTTCACTGCACTCCAGCAAAAGTATTCACTTCGATCGGGAGACTTTTTTGCTTAAGACTCAGACAGTACCTCCCCAGGCTACTCCTGATGAGCTCTCCTATTGAGGAAATCTTAACAAAGCCACAGCACAAATCCAGGCCTCTGACAGCATTTGATGCACTTTTTGTGGGGTGTCTCCACTTTCTGTCATCAAGGCCCAGACAGACTGATTTTTTGAGTTGGATAGGGAACTGGATCCAAATACCTGGCAGGCTGCAATTAAGCATGTATATGAATGCTCATGTATGAATAAGCTTTGCAGAGTGCAGCTTTTTGTACAGAACTTATCTCACTCCACTGAAACTCCCCAAATTCAAAGCTGACAATGACCCTATGTGCCCCAAATGCCACACAGAGAAGGACAATTCTATACACATGGCATGCACATGTATCAAGGTAGCTCCTTTCAGGGTCAGAATGCACAGGGTCATGGAAAACATGTTGGATCAATCAGTGCCCAACTCTCCTTTGGAATTCCTGTTGGGGACGGAGTGTTCTGGCATGCTGGGCATGAGTAGACCCAGACCATGGGACCTTGCCCTGGTTAATAACAGGAAAACCATAGCCTAACATTGGATAATCACCTTCTCTGCCAGTAGAACACATTGGTTAAATAATCAGTCACTTTGTGAGAACAGAACAAATGCAATTGAATGTCAATGGGTGAGAGCAGGTCTTTTTAGAAACATGGTAACCCTTGCTTTATGCTGTAGAAAATAACAGTACAATATCTTCATATGAA
This sequence comes from Neoceratodus forsteri, assembly GCA_016271365.2. Classification (NCBI taxonomy): domain Eukaryota; kingdom Metazoa; phylum Chordata; order Ceratodontiformes; family Ceratodontidae; genus Neoceratodus; species Neoceratodus forsteri. Next base: position 738,849,920 of record CM057454.1, read on the forward strand.
ATATACTACGAATAGGCCCACCCTCCTTCATAAAAAAAATGGTAATTAACAAATGTAAATCAATTGATTGTGAAGCAATTATAAACAACTTGCCTTTACAATCAATGTCCCTAAAGTACAATGTAATCTTGGTATCACTGATATGAAATGGTCATTTTTTCCTGTGTCTCACAATGTTAATAAGTTTATCTTTATTTTTGTTAATGATCATCAATATATTGTGTCTCAGTATTTACTATCAAGTCCTATGGCTAATGTGTACAGTATGTGTGATGTATACCTACTTGAAAAATCTTCATAAACTATGTTTGCAAAAAAAGGAGAAAACTGGGGCATTTCCTGAAAATAAAGGAGCAACAACAGGCAGATTGATGCTGAATAACTGCTAGTTGAGGATCTCTTGCAAAATTAATCTGCATGTGTGCAAAATAATTCAGGTATTTTTGTTATCATGGACTTCATACTTAGTAGTTAGAATTTTCACTGTGCTCGTAATTTCAAGTCAATATTACTTCTGAGCTATTTGTACATTACCTTAAAACATAACACAGGCAATATGTCCTTTTGTGTGGGGGAATGTTTTAGTAAAAAGAACTTACACAATCTTTGCTGGTAAAGGGATGGGTGTTTATTAAATTCATGTGCCCCCTCACCTCCACAAGACGTATTGCTGCAAGTACTGCAAAAGAAGCACATAAATTATAAAAAACGTAGTGCCCTTTTAAAGGTTCTCTACATAACTGTTTTCTTTAGCACAAAAAAATTCATTAATCCTAGGTCATAATGTTCAACTGCACAAGTACAAAGCAGACTTGTCTAAAACAAGCTTGATACATTTTTGCATTTGTTCCCCTAGTTTCTATCCAATTTCAAATGATGGATTGGATTGTCTTTTGCAAGACCTATTTAGGAAATATTTTGATAATATGTTTATCAAGAAAATAATGAGGATTGTAAAACTAGCTAACTTGCATTAAAGGCTATTGTTCTCACAACATGAATATTCTGTAAGGGCTTCTGAAACAACTTCTCTGATAGTACCCAGGGCTAAAACTAATAAGCATAACAAACCATGTTCCTTTTTTTTTTTGTTCTTTGATCCAAAGTCTAGGACTTTTTTCAAGATTTTATTTTTTGGGGGTGGGGATTCAACTTTAAATAATTTCATAAAAAATATTTAAAACACTGGCCTTTTCCAGGTTTCTACATAATTTGTCTTGTAAAGCACAGAAAATTAATTAATCATGTCATAACAAACTAAACATTATTTTTGGGTTATTGCTATTTTTAGGATAGGATGGTAGTAACTCCTCTAGCTGCTCTGGAAGTTCAGCTTATTGGTCCATGCTTTCCGGGGTCAGGTACTTAAGAGTTTCATCCAGGCAAATGGGATTTATAGCAGTGAAAAAGGGGACCCATTTTGCAATCTTTTTTCCTCTTTCACAAAGCAGGCTGCAACTTCACAACCAAGCAGATGCAGCTATGCTTTATATGCATGTTATGGATATAAGGGCAGAGCCCACCGATTTGTGCATCCTTTGAATGAACATAGTATTCCTATTCAGTGCTGGATGATCATTGTTGGGAAATTTTCTCTACTGACATGGTTGTTAACATGAGGGGACATTCATCCAAACCTAGGACCCTACCAGCAGGCAACCCTGAAGAGGCACGGAGCCTAAAGTGGCTATATTTCATGAACTTTAAAGGAAACGTCCAAGATCTGGGTTTGGACTTTATGGCCTATTATCTTAGGATGGCGATAGTCTGTTCTGATATAAATTAGCATTTTTTTATACAGTCCAGTTCAGGAGGGAAGGGATCACAAATTGTGCCAAACAGATGGCCAGCCTGTCCCTTTCATTTCCCAGTCTTCCAGCCCTGCTCCCATGCTCAGACATAAAGTGACATCTAATCGGGAAAGCAAGGGGGCATGCCCAATAGAAGTCTATGGTGGACATTTTCAGAATGCTTTTCTATATGTTAAAGAAACCTTTTTATATAAATGAAAATCACTACTTATTTAATAGGGGCCTATTAGTTAAGTGGTGGCTTTCATTTAAAGGTTGCTGTAACATAAAGAAACAGTTTTAAAAAAGTCCCCCATTGACTTGGCACAACCCAGCATCTTCCCTGATTAGACATCACAAAACATCTTAGTGCGGGGGCAGGGCTGGTAGACCAGGCAGTGAAAGGGATCAACCCCAGTGGTGGCACTTCTACCAGTTTGTGGTACTCCTCATCTGTTGAATTAAGGAACATGGGTTTTTAAAATTAGCAGCAATGTGGAATAAATAAGGAAAACTAAGGAATATGGGTACTAATTTTCCAGCAGTGCAGACAACCATGGGTACCACTTTTATATTTGAGTGCCATCACTGGGGATCAACTTGCCATCTGTTCAGCACAATTTACAGTCCCTTCCCTTTCCTTCTGAACTGGACTATATAAAAATGATCATTTATACCTGAAAAGACTATCACTGACCTAAGGTAATGAGCTATAAAGTTAAAAATGCCCACAATGAAACCTTAGAACTTTACTTTAGTAAACATCCAAAGCCTGACATCAGAATTGGTACTGTTCGGAAATGAGTGTATTACAGAATTTCATTTTTTTTTTCAGAGATAAATGGAAAAGGGAAATTGTTTAACTAGGAAAGGCACACTAAGCTGGAGATTGTTTCCAGGTGTGACCTGGGAGCACAAGGAAGTTAAGTGACTTGCTCAGGGTCACACAGTACGCAAGTGGGGGACGATGGGATTCCAACCCAGGTCTCCAGGTTTACAGCTCAGTGCCCTTAACTACTATGCTATACTGCTTCCTTAAGACCAGAGAAAATTCCCCATTTCCAAGGCTTTCCCACTTAAATAGCAGAAAACATATAAAAAGACCTGCAATAAACCAAAATAGAGACATAGACATACCAATAATACACATTCTGATAGTAAATAAGATCTCATCACATTGTAATCTTTGATGCTTTCATAGACATAGACTGAAGACTTGGAGTTACCAAAGAAAATGAAGATTTTATGTAATTGGTTAGACCACTTTAGAAATACTTTTTCATGCCCTAATTTATGCAGTTACTATTTATTATTCATGTATACAAGCAAGAATTAGAAAATTTTGAAAAGTATTTAAAAAAACATATATTTATATCAATGTATTCTATTAGTGCATTAATGTATTGAGTACATTTATGTAATCTATATAGTACATCAATGTATTGGTTTTATGTCAGTCTAACTTTAGGGGCTATTATCTGTGTGACTGTATATGTTAATGTTATACCCCATTGTAATGATGAGGGATAATCTCTTCCAAGAATGTACAGCACAAGATTTTAGCATATGAAGTTCAAAAGGTATTTGCTTCTAAAGTAGAACTGTCATTGTAATAAGGGTTCTCATTTTGTAAAAACCTGGTTGGCGGTGGGTATTTGAGTGGGGTTGCATTAACTCATGTTACACATTCACCTGCAGACTGTGCTCGGTGTAGTATTTTTAATTCTTAAAAGTGAAGTCCCAACTGTTCATATCTTGTTTTCAGTTTGTTTTAAATGGCAGACCTGCTCGCAGACACCACTGCCATAGTGCTACAAAATAAATCTTAAAGAATTGCTACCTCAGCCCCCATTCACTTCACCAGTCAGTTACTTTAAAAAAGTTCATTTTGGCATTTTGTGCTGCGCTGTCTTAGCTGTTCACGTCAGCTGTTAAGATCTTCCTATCACTGTGCCCCTACTTCCCAGATCCCCCTCTCCCAGTGGTACAAAAAAAATCCATCTGAATTGTTGCCTCAGCCCCTATCCACGTCAGTAACATATAAAAATACAGAGTTCACAGGTACTCTGGATACAGGTTTCAATGGTAACTAACCTGCTGCCCCATGTAACCACTAACTACTTCAAACTTATGGACAGACATACAAGAGCTCTCTGGCTTCATGACAAAATGAAATAGATTTATTAAACTGTGCATTTAAAAATGAATAGCCAGATTTATATTAGGTGAGCTCTTGTACTCAGTGTGATTTAAAGTGCTGGTGCCTTTGTTTTGAAATGCAGAGGTATTCAAGGCAACATGATGTGCCCCCATAGCAACCTCTATGATGATAGCCACACGCATACAACTGCCACATAAAAGGCAAAGGCACGCTGTGAATGTGCAACATTTCCAAGGCAACAAGACATAGTGACAAGCACTCTGAACAGCATTTTACAGCAGACAAGGTATGGAAACTAAAGCAGAAGGACTATTTTACATAAAAACGAAGGTTTTACTAAATGATTATAGGGAAAAATCAAACTCTGAACAGAGCCAAAACAGCTGCTGATGCATTAAGCAGATGAAACATATACAATAAGTGTGGGTTGGATTGTAATGTATTTGTTATATTGTTGTGATACAAAAATTCCAGATTTAAATCACAATAATAGAAAAAAAGAAAACCATAAAGATGAAGATATTACCTACAGTATGTTTACAATGTATGCACCAGGATAGCATAGCTGAGATACAATATCTAATTTTCAGTGGGGTCCTGGTTTTGCAAATGTTTACACTGTATTTACCCAGGCTAGCATAGTAGAGATGCAATAGTTCATTTTCAGAAGGGGTTCTTGCTGTTACCAATTTTTTTATAATGTATTTACCCAGGATAGGCCAGCAATAGGCCAGAAAAGTATGTCTCTTTGCAGACGACACAAAGATCTGCAACAGGGTTGATACACAAGGTGGGGTGGAAAGGATGAGAAGGGGCTTGGCATGGTTGGAGGAATGGTCAAATGTATGGCAGCTTAGATTCAATGCTAAGAAGTGCAAAGTAATGCATCTGGGAAACAAAAACCCAGGGGAAGAGTATGCAGTGGGGGGCGAGATACTAGCAACAACAAAAATGGAAAGGAACCTGGGGGTAGTCATATCAGAGGACCTAAAGGTAGGCAAGCAATATGAGAGGGCAATAAAGAGGGCCGGGTGGATACTGGGATGCATAGGGAGAGGCATCACCAGTAGAAAACAGGAAGTTGTTATCCCTCTGTACAGACAGCTGGTGAGACCCCATCTGAAGTACTGCATACAGTTCTGGAGACCCAATCTCCGCAAGGACATAGGCAGGATGGAGGCAGTCCAGAGGAGGGCATCCAAAATGGTGCAGAGTCTGCACCAGAAGACATATAAAGAGAGACTTAAGGAGCTTAATATGTATACCCTAGAGGAAAGGAGGGAGAGGGGGGACATGATAGAAACTTTCAAGTACCTTAATGGAATCAACAAAGTCCAAGAGGGTAGCATCTTTCAGAAAAAGAGGTGCACAAGAACAAGGGGGCACAATTTGAAGATAGAGGGGGGATGGCTCAGAGGTAATGTGAGGAAGTATTTTTTCATGGAGAGGGTTGTGGATGCATGGAATGGCCTTCCTGAGGAGGTTGTGGGGTCAAAAACAGTGGGGCAATTCAAGAATGCAAGGGACAGTCATAAGGCAATTCTAGGGGTTGGGGGTAGGAGGAAGTAGGCTGTTGGTTAACTAGGATCTGCAGCTTATCCATTTGGTAGGTAAATGGGCAGACTGGGTGGGACAAGCAGTCCTTATCTGCCATCAAATTCTATGTTTCTATGTTTCTTCAGCCCAATGGTTAATCTGGCCCTGCCTCCACCCTATCCCGATCTACCTTCAATATAATAAAACCTTTTCTGGTGTCCAGTGGCCCCCCCCATCCCTGATCTGCCTTTAATATAATGAAACCCCTCCCTGGTGTCCAGTGGTCCCTCCCATCCCCGATCTCCCTTTAATATTATAAAACCCCTCCCTGGTGTCCAGTGGTTCCTCCCATCCTCGATCTCCCTTTAATATAATAAAACCCCTCCCTGGTGTCCAGTGGTCTGGGCCCCCACCCTGTCCCCAATCTCCCTTCATTATACTACAAACCCTCCCTGGTGTCTAGTGGCCCCCCCACACTCCCACCCTCTCAGGTACTGCCCCACCACCCCACTTTCCTCATCCTCACCTCAAGACAGTGACTGGCACAGCCTTCTTCTCACCACCACAGCTGGTCACCGACTGAGCAGTCAATGAGCATGTCCTGTAGAATCAGCTGTTACAGTATGGGCTCCTTGACAGCTCAGTGGGTGACCAGCCATGGTGGTGAGAGGAGGGCTATGCTAGTTGTTATCTTGGGGCTGAGAAGGGGAAGCAGGATGGTAGGGCAGTACTTGCTGGGGTGGAGGGACCGCTAGACACCAGGGAGGGTTTGTATTATAATGAAAGGAGATAGGAGATAGGGTGGGGGAGACCACTGGACATCAGGGAGGGTTTCTGCTATATTAAAGGGAGATTGGGGATAGGAAGGGGGAGAGCTAGACACCAGGGAGGGTTTTTATTATATTGAAGGGAGATCAGGGATAGGGAGCCAGGACTGCTAGAAATTGGGTTGGTGGGACCACTATGTAAAGCACAGGCATTTTCCACATTATGCAAACTGCATGTTCTACATATGCCTACAGGAAACATCAAACCCTATTAAAATAATAGAATTTTGAAACATATTTAATAGAAAATGAAAGGACAAGCCATAAAAATCAACACAAAGTCACAACTCATGTAATTTATATTGTGAACAGTGCCCTGTGTATGAAATGAAATGAAATGAAACAGACTGAGATTTGCTTGTAAAACAACATTCAAAGTAATCCTTGCATTTATTGTTGTAATCACATAATGTATGTTTGCTTTGCTTACTATGTACTGCTATGTTATTATTTCTCTTATACCCCCTCCCCCCAGTTTGCACTGGGAGATGAGCAATTGTATTGCTCAGTGTACCTTTCCTGGTGAAACTTTTCAATAAATAAATAAAGAAAATATGAACTTTTCAGCATTTTAGTAAACACTTCCCATAGGCAGTTCAAAGAAGAGAGATTGGTTTCCTTGATAATTCAGAATTTGGATAATTTCATTTAGAACTTGCGTTGTTTTCCCACAGTGACTGGAAACTGACCCTTTATCTTTAACCCCCAACCAAGTGCCAACAACTTGTAATGTGGAAATGCAGCCCAGAGATCAGTTGCAATGCAGAAGCACAAACTGCCCTCTTATTCCTTTTTTTTTAAAATACTCAGAGAATTCAGCATCAGATCTTGTATCCTGGTCCAAGTCCACAAGAAATGCAGCAAGCTGTGCCCCAGAACTTGGGGGGAGGGGCTCAGCAGGACATACAGATCACCTCCATGCCATATCTTATGGTACCCTGGTAGCACCAAAATGCAGGGGGAGAGAGAGGAGAAGAAACAACAGCAGTCAGGGTGTGATGGTGAGGGGGGCTCTGGAGTTTGCCAACTGCTAATCTAAGTGCAGAGGGGCCACTGTGTGAAGTCATAGGTGGGACTAACATTCATCACAGCATAAGTACCATCAGTATGGTACCATCAGCAGCAGCAGCAGCTAGGACCAGGGAGGGAGCAAGGCTCAGCTTGCTGAGTAATTCTCCATGCTGTGTGTACCACACCACTGGAAACTCACTGTGTTGTTTTCATCTCCCTTCAAACTCACTGTACTGTGCACCCCTACCCCCAAATGTCATTGTGCTTTATGCTCCCTCCTCTGAACAAACAGTGATATGTACCCCACCACAGAAACTTGCTGTGCTATGTCCTCCCTCCACTGAACTCACTGTGCTGTGTACTACCTCAACCAAATTTGCTGTGCTGTGTACCCCACCCCCAAACTGACTATGCTGTGTACCCCCTGAATCTTGCTATACTGTATACCCACCCCAAAGCTTGCTATACTGTGTACAACCACCCCTTCTGAACTTACTGTGTTATGCACTCAGGCTCACCCAATATGCTGTGATGTGTATATGGAGCTGGGACCGTGGAGCTGAAGATGGCACAGAACAGTTTACCTTGTCTTCCTTTTCTATCCCTGTGGTGCAGTACATGGCTGAAGCCACATCTGTAATTCCCTTGGTCTCCAGTAAAAAACTAAACACAAAAAAGTATTACTAAGAAGTTCCAAAAACAGTGGGGAGAGAAGAGAGGGAGACTTCACCCATGCAGGGCTAGGCGAGAGCAGAGGTTTGGATCGAATAGGAGGGTGGAAGTAAAGGAGCTGATAAAAAAGTGCCACATAGTTCCAATGGTGGGGGAGAGGTTTGCATTGAGCAGGAGGGGTGAAAGTAAAGGACCTGAGTGGTTTACCTTGTCTTCTCTTTCTCTCCCTGTGGTGTAGTACACAGCTTCACTCATGTCTACCATTTTCCAGGGCTCCAGTAAAAAAAAAAAAACACAAGACAATAGTACTAGGAAGTTCTGAAGATAGCGGAAGAGAGAGACACTTGACTCACAGAGGGTGGAGAAGAGCAGAAGTTTGCACAGAGTGGGAGGGGTAGAACTGAAGGAGCCAAGGGTATGGTGCCAGGTAGTTCCATTGGGGGGATGCACTGAGAGAGTAAGAGAGATAGTTCTGATGGGGGATCAGAAAGAGACACACACATATGGTGATTGTGCTTTAGCTTCACTGCAGGGTGTGGAGCAACCATTTCATAATGCATTCAACCCCTTTTTTTCTACAGTCCTGTGTTCATGATCTGGGTCATATATTTTAAGCACAATCAAATGCTGAAAGATGGTTGCCGGCCATGGGGAAGGGCTGGTTGTGCTGGTTGGGGCTGTTTCTTTCTTCTTTATTTTTTAATCACCAGTCCCTTCAGTCGGGACAAAGAAAATAATGCAGTGAGGATGGGGAGAGAGAGAAAATAGTGTGGTGGGGAGGAGGAGGGAAGAGGAAAGAAACACATTTTTGTGAATGGAGAGGACACTGACAGATTTGCAGGAAGATGTGCTTGGACTCCACTCTGCTGTAACAACATGGCTGTGCTGCATTAGAAATTCCAGTCAGACCCCTTCTTCTGTTAGCAATACATCAGCATAGCACTAATGCTATACAGCTATAAAAAAGAGCTATTTAATCCACTGGGCAATTATTATATTAGCAATAAGCTACTCCCAGGGGTTAGATTAACAGTCAAGTTAATCAAATCCCGAGGGAAATATGGCACTCAGCTGCAACTCATGCCATATGAAGCCCCAAGCTGGTGATTAACAGACTATAATATATGGTAAGCCTCGATTGTACACTGATTTCAGCTGCTGCCAAAGTGCTGTTGTAGTACAGTTCAAAGATCAAAAATGTTGTTGTATTATCGGTCTGACTTCACACTAATAGTACAACAACATTTCTAACATTTGAACAGGCTTGCGAGGTCATCGTCACCTCAGCGTTCACAAAACCAGTGAAGCGCAGATGGATAGCCATAATTTCCGACTCCAGTGACTCGGACTAGGTGATTCCCCATTTGTTTTAATTTAATTTTGCAGTCATCAGCGGGTAGAGCAGGAAGGAGGTTGGGGGTGGGTGCACATTACAGTACACCGCTGACAGTCGTTTCTGTTTTTCTCACAGGAACTTTGAATAGAAGATCATATCCTCTGAACTATTTAAACTATTTCTCTGAAAAAAAATGAAGTTGTAAACTGTTAGTGTTCAAAATGAATATGAGTTTTAAAACATTCCACCATGTGTCAGCGTCTTCTTACTTCATTACTTTTTTTTTTACGGTGCACAATTGAAGCTTACCATATACTATGTAAAACAGTATATGGGTAAGCATATACAGCAAGGCTGTGTTTCCATCTTGGGTTTGTGATGACATCATGAGACCTCTAGAGCTTCGCTCTCGAGGTCCATATGATGTCATCACAAACCCTCGATGGAAACACAGCCTTGTTGTTTATGCTTACCCATACACTATTCTATATATAGTGAATGGCAGAATGTTATTCTAGTTAGAAATCCATACCTAAAATAACATTGTTGTGCTGCAGTAGCTAAGTCATTTTGTTGTTGTGCTGCACTAGATAACGTAGCTACTGCAGCATAACAACATGGAATGCATTCTCGTACCATACCTGCTGGAGCCACAGCTGCCATCGATAGCACTGTGTGAGTGAAATTGACAGTTTGGCAGGTCACACAGTGCTATCATCTTTACTCATGGCAGCCATGGTATTCTCAGAACAACTACGTGACAGGGGGAGATTTATCCAGGACCAGAAAAATCAACTGAACATAACCTGAAATTATTTAAAAGTTTTTTTAGCAGACGAAGGGGAAAGCAGAAAAATAATGGACATTTTTCCTCATATCACCACATGTTAGTTGAGCCGATTCACCATCTCAGCTTTGGAGCACCACAAATAAAAGTGAGTGGTTTTTAAAATTATTTTTGACTCATGTTTCTTGTGTGTTGGGACCATACACTATAAAAGACAATGTATGGGCTACTATACACAACAAGCATGAGTAGCCATCTCGAGGGTGCCATAGCAACAGAATAAACCTCTCAAGCTTCACTTTAAAGATACTGACTAACAGGGAAGGGATCACAGATCTCCAAGTAGAAGGTCACCTGGGGGCCAGTGACCATCACATGGTATGGTTCAATTTGGTCACTACATCTAAATCATCCCATTCCAAGGCAAAAATGTGGGACTTCAGAGGAGCTGACTTTGATAAGATGGCCAACAGAGTTAAGCTAGCTCTGGCAAAAAGAAACACAGGTGATGGGGTACAGGCAAAGTGGGCAAGCATTAAGGATGCAATACTTAAAGCAATATCCCATTGTGTTAGACAGAAAAGGAAGTGCAAAAGAAGAAGGAAACCACTTTGGTTCTCAACTACAGTAGTAGAAAAGGCCAGAACCAAAAGGCTGGCCTTCAGGGAAATATAAGGGAACACAGCAGGATGAAGATAGGGAGGCATACCAAACTGCCCTAAGGGAAGCAGGGAAGGCAGTAAGGCAGGCAAAGTCCCAAACTGAGGAAACACTAACACGAACAGTAAAAGAAGGTGACAAGACTTTCTATAGATACATTAGTGAAAGGAGAAAGTCCAGAGGGGGTATTGCTAAGCTCAAAGGAGAAAAGGGGGCATGTGAGGAGGAGGACCCTGTAAAAGCATCTATCCTAAATAGATACTTTTGCTCAATATTTACTGAAGAGAAGGTAGGGCAGGGCCCACAGCTCAGCACCATGGACACAGGAGGGAGGGAGGCGAGCACTACTCCCTTCACAAAAAGAAAGGGTCCTACAAGAGCTCACTAAGCTCAGGGTGGACAAGGCAATGGGACCTGATGGCATAGATCCCAGGGTACTTAAGGAGCTAAGGGTGGAACTAGCAGAGCCATTAGCAGAACTGTTTAGTGAGTCTCTGAGCACAGGAGAGGTCCCAGAAGACTGGAGAAGGGCTCATGAGATCCAACTCCACAAGAGTGGTAGCAGGGAGGAGGCAGGGAACTACAGACCATTCAGTCTTACCTCAGTAGTGGGCAAGATTATGGAGGCATTCCTTAAGGAAAGGATAGTGCAACACCTGGAATCCATAGGGGCACAGGATCCAAGACAGCATGGATTTACAAAAGGAAGGTCCTGTCAAACTAATCTCATAGATTTCTTTGACTGGGTAACCAGAGTGGTGGACCAAGGGGAGCAGTTGATGTCGTCTACCTTGACTTCAGCAAAGCTTTCAACACTGTTCCACATAGAAGATTGATAAATAAGCTGGGTAGGCTCTCGGGTGGTCAGAAGTTGGTCAACTGGGTGGCAAACTGGTTGACGGGCAGAAAACAGAGAGTGGTGGTAAATGGTATACAGTCAGAAGAGATGCAAGTCACAAGTGGGGTACCTCAGGATCAGTCCTGGGGCCAGTCCTCTTCAATATCTTCATTAGTGACATTGCAGATGGACTAGAGGGTAAGGTTTGTCTGTTTGCAGATGACACCAAGATCTGCAACAGAGTAGATGATCCAGATGGGGTGGGCAGAATGAGAAGAGATCTGGATAAACTAGCAAAATGGTCAGAAGAGTGGCAACTGGGATTTAATGCAAAGAAGTGCAAGATCATGCACATAGGGAAGAGAAACCCTGAAGCCACCTATAGGCTGGGAGGGGAGTTGCTGGCAGTCACAAAGGAAGAAAGAGACTTGGGCATCATCATCACCGATGACCTGAAATCATCCAAGCAGACCTCTAAAGCAGTAGGTAAGGCTGGGGATGTTAGGGTGTATTAGTAGGGGTATCAAGTCATAAGAGGGAGGTAATAATCCTCTTACAAGACACTGGTTAGGCTCCCATCTGGAGTACTGCATGCAGTACTGGAGGCCACACCTTCACAAGGACATTATCCAAATTGAGGCAGTCCAGAGAAGGGCAACCAAAATGGTGCAGGGACTGCATCAGAAGACAAATGAGGACAGATTAACGGAGCTCAATATGTATACCCTGAGCAAAGGAGGAGAGAGGTGATATGATCGAGGCATTCAAACACCTTAAGGGCATTAAAAAGGTAAAAGAGTTTAACATGTTTCAATATAAGAAAAATAGCAGGACAAGAGGACACAGCATGAGATTAGAGGGAGGCCGATTAAGAGGGAATGTGAGGAAATTCTTTTTCACAGAAAGAGTGGTGGATGCATGGAACAGCCTACCTCAGGAAGTGGTGGCTATGAATACAGTACATGGCTTCAAACAGGAATGGGATAGGCATAAGGGAGCAATACAGATGAGTATGAATAGATAGGCCACTGACAGAGCAAAGGCCAATGGTACATTTATAAGGTAGAAAAAGAAATGGGCAGACTGGATGGGCCTTGCGGTCCTTATCTGCCATCAACCTCTATGTTTCTATGTTTCTAAGATTTACTCAGTGGCCATGGCAACCTCTCGATGGCTACACATGCTTGCCATGTACAGTGGCCCACACATTATCCTCTATGTTAATTTAACCCCTGGTCATATCTTATTGCTTAATTATCAATATAGAGACAATACATCAAACACCCTTCACCCACTTGCCCTTCCTCCCTTGTACACCCCTCAGCAGCCTTCCCTTGCTTTGCCCCCCTCCTCAGCACTATCAATAGACTTCAACTCCGCTGCATGGAGTCTCCCGGTTGCTAATCTAGTCTAACAATTATTAATCCCCTACATACCTACCTGTGCTTCTCTGTGCTCTTGTCATATAGCTATCTCTTGACTTTAATGCTACTTATCACCTTTACTTGATTGCCATATTGTCACATTGTGCATTGTCTTCACTTCGCTGTAAATATTGTTTTCATTGCTGTTTTAGCCACACTATGTATTAGCCACCAGGCATAATGTTTCCACATCTATGTAAATATTGTATTTAAGGCATTTTATATGTATGTATTTTCTCCTGTATATGATGTTATATTATTGTCCCTTGGCTATGTATGCCTTTCCTGGTTACCAAAGTTTTTAAAAAAATTAAATAAATAAAATATTAGCATATTGATGCAGAAACACAACATTGACATGTTACTGTCATGCTGACCTAACACCAAACTTTCAATTAAAAACATTTATGTTCCTAGCCTTAATTGTTCCAAATTCAGCTTATTCTAAAGTTCATTTCTTCATAAAAAGGAGACAGTTTAGCATAGTGGCTAAGAGCACTGAGCTGCAAACCTGTAGAACTGGGTTTGAATTCTACAGCCACCACTTGCATGCTGTGTGACCATGAGCAAGTCACTTAACATCCACAGCAGCACCTCTGACGAGGCTGTTTAACTTGTCCCTGGAAACAGGGTGGGTGCCAGGAGACTGGAAGAAGGCTGATTTGGTGTCAATTCATAAGGGGGGAAGAAAGGAGGAGGTGGAGAATTACCGCCTGGTCAGCCTCACATTGGCAGTGGGTAAGGTGATGGAGGTACTCATAAAGGAAAGGGTGGTAAATTACCTGGTGTACAGTGGACTGCAGGGCAACAGGCAGCATGGTGTTACAAATGGGAGGTCATGCCAGACAAACCTAACAGAGTTTTTTGATTGGGTGATGAAGGTGGTTGATCAGGGAGGGGCAGTGGACATGGCCTATCTGGACTTCAGACAGGCCTTCGACACCATCCCTCACAGAGGACTGGTAAATAAGCTGGAAAGCTTGGGGGTGGGACAGAAAATAACTAGGTGGGTTGAAAACTGGTTGAAGGATAGAAGCCAGAGGGTGGTAGTTAATGGGGTGTATTCCAGAGAGAAGGGGATGATGAGTGGGGTGCCCTAGAGATCAGTACTGGGTCCCATCCTTTTTAAAATCTATATCAGTGATATAGAGGAGGGGCTGGAGGGGAGGCTGTGCCTATTTGCAGATGATACGAAGATCTGAAATAGGGTGGATACCCCGGGGGAGGGGTGGAGGTCATGAGGGAAGACCTGAAGATTACGGAAAGCTGGTCAGAAACTTGGCAGCATAAATTCAATGCAAAAAAAGTGTACTGTAATGCACATGGGGTGTAAAAAATCCACAAGCCACTTTCACACTAGGGGGAAAAGTAATTAAGCCAATGAAGCAGGAGAAGGATCTGGGGATTATAATATCAAACAACCTTAAGGTGGGAACCCAATGCAACAAGGTTGTGGGCAAAGCAAATAGTATACTGGCGTGCATAGGGAGGGGCACAATAAGCAGAAGGAGGGAGGTACAGATGCCTCTATAAAACTATGGTGAGACCTCACCTGGAGTATGGGGTCCAGTTCTGGAAACCTCAACTGCAAAAGAACATAGATGGGATTGAAAGGGTTCAGAGGAGGGCAACCAAGATGTTGCACCATATGCATAGGAAGCCCTATCAGTAGAGATGTAGGGAATTGAATCTGTACCAATTGGAGACTAGAAGGGGGGGACATGATAGAAACATTTATGTACGTGAAGCAGATTAATAAGGTGAAGAAGAGGAGCTTATTTACAAGGAAAGTGGGGGCTAAAACTAGAGATCATAGTCTGAGGGTAGAAGGAGGAAGATTTAGGGGTAATGTGAGGGGGTGTTACTTCACAAAGAGGGTGGTGGAATCCTGGAGCAAACTACCTGAGGAGGTGGTGGGGACTGAAATGGTGGAGGGATTCAAGAGGGCATGGGACAGATATAACGGGTTGCCCAGTGGGTGGAAGGGAAAGTCCCTAGGCAAAGGAGATGAGTGGGTGTGGGGGGGGGGTTAGGGGCAGACTCAATGGGCCAGAGAGTTCCTTTTCTGCTGACACACTTCAATGATTCTATGATTCTAGGATCCCCTACGCTCCCAGGACACACTTGGAAAAAGCCTTAGCTTAGTGTGCCTTCCTTGGCTAAAGCTTTAAAAAAAATAACTTTGTAACTGTTTAGGTTTGGAACCTAATTATTTTTAAATGCAGCTTGGAGTGAAGTCAACATAGCCATGTCATGGCAATACATTTTTCACGCATCAATGCACATTAAATAAGGTGTCAAACTGCTAAACGGGTGTCATCAATGCCTGATTTAATATTGGCTACTCCATCAGAAGCTATTAGTGGCATTCTGTCAAGAGGAACCACAACTTTCTTTTTCTGGTTTATACATTGTAAGTGCATCAATAAACTAGTCCCTAACAGTGGTCTTTGACAAAGGCTTCTGATTTAAAGAGCACTTTTACTGGTACTCACACCAACAACTATTGAGAACCCTTATCTACCCCAATGCATATGGTGCCAATCTCTGCATTGGTATTTGCCTCTATTTTGGAATGGAAGGGATCGTATTTTGGCTCCGTAGAGTCAAGCCACTGATCCCTTCCACTTCCTAATACTGTGATCCACCCTGGGTCCACCCTTACATTAGCAAGTTTTGTAATGTCACAATTGGAGAGCACAGTGACATATTCCATAGTCATGAATGGGGCCATTTTTTAAACTCTGTATTTTCATACTGTAAATGGCCATCACATACAAATCAAGGGCACTGCTCAACTAGCAATGTCCTTGTTAGCTGAGCAGTGCACTTTATATGTTCATGATGGCCATCTACAATATGAAAAAATGGAGTTTAGAAATGGTCCCATTCATGTCTATGTAGCTTGCCCCTGTCATTTCTATATAGTGACATCACAAAACAGGGCAGACTGCAGTATTAGGAAGTAGAAGGGATCGGTGGATAGGCTCCACGGAGCCAAAATACGATCCCTTCCCTTCCAAAATAGGGGCAAATACTAATGGAGAGATTGGCACCATGTGCATCGGGGCAGCTAAGGTTTCTTAATAGTTTTAGAGGGCAAATTGAAAAAGAGCAGAAAAAGTGCTCTTTAATGCCTGAAATGTAGTTGGTAAGGAATTACAGATTTGAGGACAAAAATAACTAAAATAATTCATGCCCTGTAGTCTTACATTATGGAAAATTTAATTTTAGATTACCTGCAGCTCGTACATTTCTAAGATGCACTATATTAGAGTTTATCAGACAACCCTGATGACTTGTGGTTATCAAGCAAAACTCCTGATAAGATGATCTTCATAACTAGATATCAAGATTGGAGAAGAGGGTTTAACACGTGAGAGGGGAGGATATTGTGTCTGCCTCTACTGCTTGTAATGTGAATGAAATGTCAATCACAGTACCCACTGAATGAACATATGTGCTACTGGTTTAGATCTGTTTGACCTCTACAAAATCATTTTGCCTGGCCAGCTTTTACCACCCACCCGTGAATAATCTGCAATCAATATAAAAAATATTCTGAGCCCCCTCAAAATTCCCATGATTTTATTCTGCTAGGGGACTTATATCTAATTTGGGGATAATAGTATAGTGACAATTACCACTGTAACTGGTGAGCAACTACTAACACACTACTAAAAAAGGCAATGAATATAACCCCCAAAGCCCTGCATTATCTTCAGTACTAGAGTTAATATCTTTGTAAATAAACCTGCATAACTCCTGGATTCAGAATAGGGGTGAAACCCTTCTCAAGAGAGTTGCTTTGCTTCCCAGTACCCTGAAAGTGTGGTAGTCCCTCACACGAGAGAGCATGCAAATGGCCAAAGCAACTAACAAATAACAGTCAGCATCTTACCATATAACTAGCCTTCAGTTCCACATTGTGGTTGTGTACACCAATTAAATTGAGGCTTGTCTGAGGTTTGATGGGCAGAAGCAAGCAACCACACTCCCCCTTCCTGAGCTATATAAAGCAGCTTCTTCCAGTCTCATTTAGAAGTTCCATTTCTTTGTTCCCACCATCCACCCCTTCTTCTCCAGTAGCTCGCTGCTCTCTGTGGGCTCCTTGCTGAGGTGTCTTTAGCCAAAGGAATCCCATTTCAGCGGCACCTCTGAGGTAGACCTTTTCTCTATAGAGTTCCTTTGTCTTCTCATTACTCAGACAAGGTGGTAGTCCTTCAGGGGATGCAGAGTGTGAATGGCCAAAGTAACACATGACAGTCAGCATCCTACCATACAACTAACCTTCAGCTACCAAAAAGTTTCACAAACATTAATCCACACTGTGATTGCATATACCCATTAAATTACATTTAAAATTATTTGTTTGCTCCTTTAAAAAACTAGCCTCTATTCCCATCACTTACCTTAGCTATATAAACACATTGTAGGTAAAAAATAAATAAATAAATAAAACAATGAAGGGAGGTGATGGGAAAATGAGAGAAAGAGTTTGGGGAAGGGGGGACTGAGACTTGGTTTTGAAAAGGGAAGGGTACCAAATGAGGCACTGGGGAACACCTCAAGCCAAAGTAATCAGGGCTGCCCTCCCCTGGTCCTGATCCATTGTGATGTGCTGATCCCAGCTCTCTTGACATTTTATTGGCCGTCCCCAGTATGTTGAATGTATGCCAGGAGTCGCTTTGGCTTCAGCAGAGTATACATGTGTCACAAGCCCACTCTGGTGGGGCAGGATTCCCTGTGCTACAGTGAATCCCCTTGTGATCTGGGTCAGGAATACTCCCCCTCCTGTCCTTTTAGAATGCTCACTGTTTCAAAAAATGAACATCCACCAAGGAGGTCCTTGGGCTTCCTCTCTGTGTGAAGGGTGCAAATACAGTCTTGAGTCTGTGTTCCTGGGAGAGAGCCCTCTTGGCCACTGCACAGAGAACCAGAAAAGCCACAGGTGGGTATAAACTTTCAGGGATGCCCTATACACCCTATATGTGTCTTTTCCCAGAAAAGTGCAGAGACTGGTTCAACCCCCACAGACTTCTTTTGAGAGATATTTTGTATCCCCCCCCCTTCAGTCACAGAATTCCTTCTTGGATCCTATCTCGGTAGCGTCTAGCCCTTAAGCGGTAGACAGGCATAGATTTGTTTGAACAAACTCTTCCCAAAACCAAAACACAACACAGGCTGGCAGAATTGATTTAAAATAAGCTAAATGCTTTACTAATTTGTAAATAAGTACTGTAAATAACATACAAAAAAATTATATACTTTTCTTAATATTGGTTACAGGATATGAAAAGAAAGGTGGAAATACAGTATACAAAAAAAGTTATACTGTTTAAAATCTAGCTCGTATAGTTCTACCTTGAAAAGTCCTTAGTGCTGGAAATGAAAAGTGTTCTTAGAAAATTGTTGATTCTCCCATCTGTTTGGTGGCAGTTCACATAGGGGTCCAAAGTCTTTGCTGCTGTTGTTGTTGCCAGGAGAGTCTTTGAAAGAGAAAATGTTGAATGCCACTCTGACAAGTTCTGTAGGCTCTTTTAAGAAAGTTTCAAAGTCCTGCCTCTGTGGTTCCTTGCTATAATAGGCTGGCCTCATCACATGCTACGAAAGGGCCAACCCACCTCATTCAAGTTTTAAAAGTCCTACTGAAGGTTTTCTATCTGGGGGGCTTCTTCCTTCCAGCCCCCTCCTTGGTTTTGAAAAAAAAAAAACATGTGCACTCAGGCTGGGACTAGAGTCAGCATGTCTCTCCTCCTGCTGGTTTTGCTAGTCCACTCTCTTTTGTTCCCAATAAGTCACTTAGCTCTTAAGTGGCTTCACCCAAGTTGTAATTGCTCTATTCCAGATGTCAAAGACCTAAAACAATAGGACCTTAGACTCCACGGCACCTTCATGCTGATTTTTAAGCCAGGGTCTTTTTGTTAAGGCCAATAGTTTCAGTAACCCAGGCTTGCTAAATAGTCCTACTGTTAGCATTAAATGACCCTCCCATTTAACACAGGGCTCTGTCGGTTCAAATCCTTTTTACACATTAAAGCAATATCATTTGAATGGAAAAGACAGGCCACCTAGTAAGCTACGGGGCTGTCTGCCCAAAACACAAGGACTTATACCACTCCAGTTAATCATATTTGAAATCAGGATTATGCAATGGGACCTTTTTATGAATTTCAAAAGTAGACTGATATACATGGGAACACATCAATAGGACATGGCATGATCCTGCCACACACCTCCCTCCTTAAACAGAACCTGTGGGAACATGCCCTTTTTTATGGCAGGGTTTCCATTAGTTCTGACCCTTTATTCTGACTGGGAGGATAAGCCATCTGCATTGGCATTCGCAGACCCTGACCTATAGGTAATATCCATGTCATATGCCTGAAGTGCAATACTCAATCTAAGGAGTCTCCCATTTGTCTTCATCATTTGGTTCAGCAATATTAAAGGGTTGTGGTCTGTTTTTATCTCGAAGCACCTCCTGTAGAGGTATGGCTCTAATTTCTTAAGTGACAACACCAATGTAAGGCATTCCTTTTCCACAGTGGCGTTCACCTGCGCATGGGGAAGCAACTTCTTACTGAGGTATACTATTTGGTGATCTTTCTCCTGGTTGGATGTCTGGCTGAGGACTGCTCCAACCCCCATATCAGAGGCATCCGTCCATACCACAAATGGCTACATGTAGTCTGGGCTGGCCAGCACCTGGGCACTGCACAGTGCAGCTTTTAGCTGTGTGAAGGACTTCTCACATGCTGGATCCCATTTCACTTTCCTTGGCTGTTTCTTTTTTAATAGGCTAGATAGAGGAGCTGCCAGGGTGCTATAACTGGGTACAAATTATCAGTAGTACCCCGCTGTCCCAAGGAAGCTCCTTACCTACTTATGGGTCTCAGGCATGGGCCATGCCTCAATAACCTCTATCTTTGCCTGGTTTGGACGGAGTTGCCCCCACCCTACTACGTGTCCCAAATAGGATACCTCTGCCATAGCCACCTGGAACTTTTCAGCTTTTACAGTTAGCCCCGCTGCCTGTATCCTGCCTAACAATTCCCTCAGATGGGTCAGGTGCTCTCCCCAGTTCTGACTGAAAATGGCAATGTCAACTAGGTAAGCCACTGCATATTCCTCTGTGCCATGTAGCACTTGATTTACCAACTGTTTTAAGGTGGCAGGGGTGTTCTTCATCCCAAAGGGCATTATCTTAAATTCAAAGAGGCCTATTGGGGTGATGAAGGCTGACAATTCCCTAGCCTTGGCAGTCAGCTCTACCTGCCAGTACCCCTTTGTCAAGTCAATGGTCATTAGGTATGTCACCCCCCCAACTTGTCCAGCAACTCATCTGTGTGGAACATTGGGTGGGCCTCCAACTTTGTGATGGCATTTAGTCCTCTATATATATACACAAAAGCAGGAAGACCCATCTGGCTTGGGGACAAGGACTATGGGAAAGACCCAGGGACTGTGGGATTTCTGGATCACTCCCATATCCATCATTTCTTCAACCTCCCTCCTAATGTCTTTTAGGACTGCCTCAGACACCCAGTAGGCTGTCCACCATATGGGATCTTGTATCCCTGAGACCACATCATGGGCTGCTAAGGGGGTCCAGCTTGGCTTAGATGTAAACAAGGGAGCAAAGTCCACTAAGACTTCCCTTATTTCCTGGGTCTGTCCCGGGGACAACTGGGGTGACAGCTTGATGGCCTCCACAGATGACTCCCACTTACCTTCTGCAAGCAAGTTGAGAAGAGGGTCCTCCTCATCCATCCCCTCCCCAGGACTGCAAACTGCAAATACCATGTCAGCCCTATTGAAATAAGGCTTTATCATGTTTACATGGTACATCTGGTCAGGCAACTCCACAATGTAATTTACCTCATTTAAGTGCCGGACTACCTTATATGGCCCCGCCCACTCCACCTGCTGCTTGCTTTTCCAGATTGGGATCAAAACCATTACTTCTTGTCCTACTCTGTATGAGTGAGTTCTGGTTCCACAATCATACCAACTCTTTTGCCTTTGTTGGCAGCTGACAGGTAGCTCTGGGCCACTCCCATTAGCTCCTTCAGCTTCTCCCTAAACTTCAGGACATACTCCACTAAGGGAGTCCCCTGGGTGGCAAGCTTGCCTTCCCAATCCTCCTGTATCAAATCTAGGGGCCCTCACACCCTACATCAATATAAAAGCTCAAAGGGAGAAAACCCTGTCAACTCTTGTGGCACTTCCCTGTAGGCAAACAGCAGGTGGGGAAGGTGCCTCTCCCAGTCCTGCCCATGCTGTTCTGCAAATGCCTGGAGCATAGCCTTTAAGGTACCATTAAATCTTTCCACTAGCCCATTGGCTTGCTGATGATAGGGTGTCATGCACCTCTGCACCACCCCACACCTCTCCCACAAACATTTCATCAGGTCCGACATGAAGTTAGCCCTCTGATCAGAGATATCCTCCTGCAGAAACCCTACACGGGAGAATATCCCTAGCAATGCATCCGCCACATTGTCTGCCTTAGTGGAGGAGAGGGCAACCACTTCTGGGAAGAGGGTGGTAAAGTCAACCACCATCAGAATATACAGTACTTTTTCCCGGAGGAGCTTTGAGTACTCAAGGGACCCAAAATTTCCATTCCCACCTTTTGGAATGGTTCCTCCACAATTGGTAAGGGAATTAAAGCAGCTTTTGATTTTCCACCTGCTTTCCCTATTTGCTGATACCAGTGACAGGATTTGCAGTATTCCTTCACCTGCTGGGTGAAGTTGGGCCAATAAAAATTGTGGGCTAATTGTCATGTAGTGTGAGCAATGCCCAGATGTCCAGACATGGGAATATCATGAGCTATCTTTAGCAATCTCTCACGATACCCTTGGGGAATGACAAGCTGCCTGCCCATCACCCTTCCCTCTGTCCTCATGTTCTGCATGTATAACAGCCCACTGTTCCAAAATACCTATGTTTTCCATCACCTTCTTAATAAAAATAATAATAAACTTTATTTGTATGGTGCCTTTCAAAAAGCAAGGCACCTTAACAATATTAAAATCACAAAATAAACAGAACAAACAGCTCAGCAACAAAAGTATATCAAATTGGTATCATCCAATAATTAGTCACCAAAAACTTGGTACCATAGGAAAGTTTTTAATGCCTGCTTAAATCCTTCCATGGTCATGCACTCAAGTAACCAACAGGGTAGAGAATTCCAAAGGGTAGGGATGGCGTGCATGAATACTCTAGCCCCAGAAGATTTCAAACTCACTCTTGGAATCTCTAGCAACCCCTCGTCGGCTGAGCGGAGCAATCGCCCAGGGCAGTAAGGGACCAGAAGCTCTTTCAGGTAGTCTGAGCCAAGTCCATATAGGGCTTTAAAAATCAGAAGACTGACTTTAAAGGTGATCCACCACTGAACTGGCAGCCAGTGCAGTCCATGCAGCACCGGCAAAATATGACAGGACCGAGATGATCCCATCAAAAGCTGGGCTGCCACATTCTGCACTAGCTGCAAGTGATAGATTTCCACCCCTCATAGCCCTAGGTACAGGGACTTGCAATAATCTAAACACGAGGTCACAAAGGCGTGGATCAGAGTAGGAAGGTCACCGAATGGAACAAGGTGCTTAGTCCTGAAGATATTCCTCAGTTGGTAAAATGAGGATTTGACGACGGCTGACACCTGCAAATGCAGGGTCAGCCTTTTGTCAAAAATTACCCAAAGGTTTCACACCCGTTCAGAGGTCAGGAGTGACACGCCCCCAAAGAAAGAGTCCAGAGGGTGAACCCACACCCAACCCCCCTATCTGGCGACCCTCATCCACAACCAGTACTTCAGTCTTATCTGAGTTCAACTTCAACCAAATGGCATCCATCCATTCTTGGATTTCAGTGAGGCAGCTATTAAAGACTGAGACAGCTCCATCCTGGTCGGGTGCAAAAGAAAGGTAGAGTAGACACCACTATCTGAGATCTTCCTGTGAGGAATGATGTAAACGGCCCGAGGCCTATACCTGACAGTCCACAGATGAACCTCAGACAATCAAGCAGAACCCCATGGTCCACAGTGTCAAACGCTGATGAGAGATCTAGCAGAACCAGAATAGAATGGCTCCTCTGATCTCTAGCCATCAGAAGATCATTGAGCACCCAAACCAGCACTGTCTCAGTACTATGCTTCTTTTAAAATCTGGACTGGAGAAGGTTCATAGATGTCATGGATGGTCAAATGGTCCTCCAGCTGAGTGGTCACTACTTTCTCAATCACCTTCCCTAAAAAGGGGAGGTTAGAGATTGGTCTGTAGTTTGCAAGGCAGTCTGGATCCAAAGAAGCTTTCTTCAAGAGTGGTGTCACCACCACCTCTTTCAGTGAGCTTGGAAACTCACCTGTCTCCAAGGAGCACTAGACCATCCGAGCTAGGACTGGACCGATAGAATCAATACAACCCAAAATCAGGGAAGTAGGTCCCAGATCCAAACTACAGCATGTAGGGTGCACACTGGGTGCACACTGTGGACAATCCGCATGACATCCATGAAAGCCAGCCGGTCAAAGGTACTCCAAGAAAACCAAGAGACAGTGGCCTCGAGTTGATCCACAGCAACACCCATAGAGTGAGCTGGATGGAACGCCGCCCTGATGTCAGCCACCTTAGTTGCAAAGAATCGAGCAAGCTAATCACACTCTCCTTGCAAAGAAGCTTTCCTTACTTGTAGACAGGCTGGGTTGCACAGTCTGTCTACAGTTCAGAACAGCTGATCTGGTCAATTTTGAGAAGCCGCAAACTCTCCGGACAGGAAATCTGCCTTCTTACGAGTGATTGCAGGTTGATAGACTTGATAATGGTCCATCAATCTAAGATGGCCGGCATCAAGGGTGGATTTCTGCCAGCAATGCTCTAACCTTCATCCTAGTTGCCGCATCTCCCTCAAAGTCCCATCAAACCATGGGGATCAAGGGTGAAGTGAGAGAGGTTGAACACGGACAGGAGCAATGATGTCCAGGGCCACCACAATGGCTGAATTATAAGCCATCATGAGGGCCTCTGGGTCACTGTTTGCCTCTGAGAGGGACGAGAGATCTAGCACCGCTGCTAGGCCTTGAGAGCTTATATCTCGCAAAGGACGGTACCTAGTCATCTCCACAGGGGTAAGCCTATGTAGGGGGATGCTAAAACTAAACCTCATGGTGTAGTGATCAGACCATCAAACTGGTTCCACCCCCAAGTTGGAGACCTCAATCCCCAGGAGGAAGACTAAGTCAAGACAGTGACCGTGACTATGAGTAGCAGTGGTAAGTATCTGTGTAAGGCCCAGAGATGTCATCAACTGGAGGAAGTGCTGGCCAAATTGTGAGAGTTCATTGTCAACCCAGGTGTTGAAGTCACCCAGGACCATCAGCCAGGATGACTCAAATGCCATGTCAACAATGAAGTCCATGACTTCCTGAAGGAATCACTTCTCATCTCCTGGTGGATGGTAGATGAGAGCGATCTGACAGCCTGCACCTGCTACTACAAAACACTCAAATGACTCAGTCTCCCCAACTGGTACATTTGTGAGGTTAAATTCAGTCTTGAAACAGACCACTACCCCCCCCCCCCACCGTGATCCAATCTCAGGCGGTTTATCACCGAGTACCCAGCCAGAATTGCAGCCTTCAAAACAGGGCCAGAGTTCTCACCCAGCCAGGTGTCACTGATGCAAGCCAGGTCCACCAATTTAACAAGATCTGCAATAATTGCAGTCTTGTTTTTAATGGACCTAGCATTGCATAACACCGCCCGAGTTGAATGAACCTCTCGGGCCGCCCGGACTTTCGGCCTACCACAATTGATAGTGCTCTTGGGAATGGAAACCAGACATGGTGGACCATGTTCTAGATTCCATTTCACTCCAGGGTGTCTTCTGGATCTCACTACCCCAGTGCCGTGGCCCCCCTCATTCATCCTCCGCTGTTCACAACCCCATGCCCTCCTCTCACCTCTACGCACAATACCCAGTGCCCTACAGTGCTGGTACATTGTAAACTGAAGTGGGGAGGGAAAGGGCGGAGAGCATGAAGGGAAAGGATGAATAGCGCACAACCATGGGGGCCGGCCTCCAACACATTTTGGTAACTCAAACAGCACTCCACAACTATCCAATTATATACCACAAAACGAACACCCAAAAAATAAAAAATAATATAAAATAAAATAACATACAAAATCTTACTAAAAACAACTAAATATCTTTAAACTCACTCCCCCATCCCCAAATAACCTTAATAAAATGACCAAATATTTATGGCAGCAGACAGATAATGAGCAAATAATAACACAGTCATTTGAAGTCTCAACAGTTTTGTAAAATGAGCCTGAGGAGCTCCCACCTCCTCAGATATTTTATATAAAACAATCTTCCAGATGATACCTCTCACATATCCTTCTGAAAGAGTATCAGATTTATATACAAATTTTAGTCAATTACTAGGCACTCTTACTACCAAAACAGTCATCCAGATGATACCTCTCGTATATCCCTCTGAAGCAGTAGCAAAGCTATTTAAAAATGTTATCAGTCACAGGGCTCTCTCACTGCCCACACAGCATAGTCAGGTCCAAAATAAAGAAAATAAGGAGAATTCAAACCATATCCAACACAGTAAACCAATCCAGATTAATCCTTACGATTTAGCAGATTTCCAACTTCCAGACCTCCAACCTGGGGATCGGGAACAGGTATTTAGCAGGCCGCAGGGTCCCAACCAGTGCTCCAGAGACAACTGCTCATTAGATTTACCTGTGGCCCACTGCCTCAGCTCCTGTTTGCATCAGCCCACCGGCTGATCCTCCAGGGAGCCTGGGAGCACCAGAAACAATGGGCTCACCCTCCAGCAAGCCCAGTTCCCGACCCCTGCATGGATTGCAAAACCCAAGCGGTCACCCCGAAGCCCAGTAGGCCCCTTGCAATCCCCAACCAGTCCAAGTTATCTCCCAGCTCACATAATCCAGTATCCAACCACAAAGCTCCCAGTTCTGAGATCCAGCATATGTCCATCCAAAAAAACAGTCCAGCCGAGGCCAAAGCAGTCCAGTGCCCAAACAATCCAGCAAACGCACGTCAGACCCTGTTCCACAACCAGCAGTTCCACCTTGAGGCACAATCAGGCACAGGTCCACTGCTCCTCAGAAATCAATATTTTGGGCCGAAATACAGTAAAATCTGCTCCATTAAAGTTAGAGCCACAGAGTCATTTAAAATGTAGTGTATAGTAAGTCCAGAGCTCCAAACAGAAAAATTTCCCTACTGCCTGATTCCCGAAATGATGCCCTAACAGTAACTACCTCACTGAAAAACCCTATCTCACTAATGCTAATTAATACCCTAACTAATACTAAACTATCAAAAAATAAGAATTAAAAACAACAATAAACAATAATAAATGATGATAAATGAATAAAACGAGTTAAAATAACAACTGAATGTTCTGCTGTCTAGAGGTCATCCCAGCATGGCCGCCATCTTAGACCACCTAATCAAGACTCTGCACAGACCCTCAGCTTCTCTAAGCTAGGGTCAGTCCTCTGAGCAGCTGCAAAGCTCTTATGTTTCCCCAAAACATGGGACATGGCCCCTTCAGCTCCCAGACTGAGGTCCATAGCTATGTCACCAGGAGATTCAGAGTCACTGCAACGCCCAGCCCTCTGGCTATATTTTTCCCTTCCCTCCTCAGAGGCAATCTCAATAGTTGTTAGGTGAATGGCCACTTGGGGGATTTCCAAATCGCTCTACCCTGCTAGAGAAACAGGCTGGTGAACCAGCCTCCTACTCTCTCTTATATCAGCTTCTGTGAAGTTATCACATGAGGCCCTAGCTGTTTGATTCTGGGCAATGGCACATTCTACCCACTGATGAATATAATTTCCTAAAATAACATCCACAGTGAGGGTGTCTGCTACAGTCACCTTTTTCCCGCTTTCTCCTGCATCACCCCAGTCTATGATAACACTGGCAAATGGCAGGGTTTTCTCTTCCTCAGTGAATCCCTTCACAGAAACAAATTGATTTGGCAGGAGTTGCTCAGGCCCCACCAAATCCCATTTTACCAGGGTAAGAGATGCCCCAGTGTTCTTTAACCCTTGGGTCTACAATCCATTTACTGTAACTGGATGCATGAGCTCACTCGTATTCACAGGACTAGCTTCTGTACAGTTAAGGATCAGTTCAGCTGGAGGAACTCCTTTCACGTCCTGTGTCTTTTTAGGACACTGCCTGGCAATATGATCTGGCTTCTTCCAGTACCAACATTCATTTTTTTCCTTGTCCCCAAAATCACATTTTAGAACACTGAGGTTCCCCTCTTTTGGCAGAGGCAACAAGGGTTTTAGCTGCCTTGAAGGCGCACTTTCACTTTTGTCCCTGCAGTACCTGGGCCCCCACTTCCCTTCAAAGCAGGCCTGCTCCTGGCATAGCTATCAGCGAGCTCAGCAGCTTATTTTGCTGTCTGTGGATTCCAGTCCTCTAGCCAGAATTTTAGCTCAGCTGGAGATGCCCAAAAGAACTGTTCTAACATTACAACCTCCTCAATAGCCTCCACAGAATTAGCTTTTACCCCGTCCTACCAATGTTTTAAAAACTGACATTGTTTTGTGGCGAGTTCCTCAAAGCTCATTTCAGGGCCCTTTCAGAGCTCAGAAATTTCACTCTGTAGGCCTCAGGATTTAAATCATAACTTTTTAGTAAAGCACTTTTGAGTTTATCATAATCTTTACTGTCATCATTGCCCATTTGACTCAATGCCTCACACCCCTTGTCAGTAAGCAGCAGGGATAACTGAAAGCTCCAGGCCTCATGGGTATGTTGGCCCAAATACAGACCTTTTCGAATAAATTTAAAAATGCATCCATGTCTTCTCTTCTTTAAATGCTGAAGTCAATTTAGAATTTAACTTATTCCCCAGCCCTGAAGTTTCATTTAAACCCCCACCACCTACCTGCTCCTGCACTTTTTGAAGTTTCAGTCTCTCCAGCTCAAACTCCCTTTGGTGCTGTTTTTCTTGTACAGTAGCTCTACTTCAAGCCTTTTCTGTTCCAGCTCCCTCTGATGCTGTTTTCCTTGTATTGCAAGCTCCAATTTCCTCAGCTCCAATTGCAGCTTTAGCCTCTCTAATTCAGGATCTGTGGTGGACTTCACTTGGTGCTGTGACTCCAGGTCCACTCTGGTCTCGCTGGCCTCCACCATGGATCTGGTCACCACGATTCCCTTTGGCACTCCCATGCCCAAGGTCTGGTCCTCTGCAGTCATCGACTGTGACTCAAAGTCCCAGGTAGCCACCTGGTTATCGGCTGCCACAAGGGCTTCCATGAGGTTATTTTTAGTGTGCTCCTCATACAGGACTTCTCTGTCCTGGCACAGCTGCTTCAGCTGTTCTACAGTGTTGTCACTGTAGCGGGAAGCCATCTTTCTTCCCTACACTATCATTAGTCTGACCTACACTGCATCCAAAAAAAAACTAAACAGGGTAGGGAACTATATTATGCAAACAATTTTCCCTTTCCAATATCTGTCCTCTTTGTGTGAGGTTTATTCAAACAATTACAATCCCATACCCTGTCACCAATCTGTCACAAGCCCACTCCGGTGGGGCAGGATTCCCTGGGCTACAGTGAATACCCTTATGATCTGGGTCAGGAATACACCCCTCCTGTCCTTTTAGAATGCTTGCTGTTTCACAACTGAACATCTGCCAACGAGGTCCTTGGGCCTCCTCTCTCTGTGTAAGGGGTGCAACTACAATCTCAAGTATGTGTTCTTGGGAGAGAACCCTCTTGGCCACTGCACAGTGAACCAGAAAAGCCACAGGTGGGTATAGGCCTTTGGGGGTGCCCCATACATCCTATACATGTCTTTTCCTAGCAAAATGCAGAGACCAGTTCTACACCCACAGACCCCTTTTGAGAGACTTTTTGTATTCCCCTCATCCTTTCATTCACAGAGTCCCTTCTTGGATCCTATCTCGGAAGTGTTTGGCCCCTAAGCGGTAAACAGGCATAGATTAGTTTGAACAAATCCTTCCCAAAACCAACACACACAACAGATGCTGGCAGAATTAGTTTAAAATAAGCTAAAAACTTTACTAATTTGTAAATAAGTACTGTAAATAACATAAAAAAGTATATGCTTTTCTTAATATTAGTTACAGGATGTGAAAAGAAAGGTGGAAATATACAAAAAAAAAAAGAAATACTGTTTAAAATCTAGCAAATATTCTACCTTGAAAAGTCCTTAGTGCTGGAAATGAAAAGTGTTCTTAGTACGTGTCCATGTTTATAGGTTCATGGTCTCCCTTCCCCTACCCAAAACTCCTTCTCCACTGGACCAATCCATCCCTTTAAGATGTACTCTTACCTTAAATTCTTTTTCATCTATTCTACGCAAAATCAGCTAAGTTCATTACTTCCTTCTACCACTTCATCTCCAACCTCCATGCTCCCCACCACTATCCTGTATCCCTCTCCTGAATTTCGCCCTGACAAGGACACTCTGAGTCTGCCTTCTCCTTTCCCACTGTCTATCCCCCTCAACTGTTCACATCTACAACTTTAGTTGTAACTGTCCACCAAAACTACAACTAGATCATTATTTTGGCCAACTCTCCTCACCTGCTGCCCTCTGTGCTACCCCTTCCCCCCCACCATCTCTCCCCTGTCTCTTTTCTTAACAGCTGGAGTATTTTTTTTTTTTGATGAACAAGGCCCGTGTTTGGGCTGCTCGCTCATTTCCTTTTTACCTTAAGCTGGTCCTTAAAAACTAATGTATTAACTATATTGTAACCCAGCCCTCTCTGAGGGCAGTGAACCTTCTGTTATTTGTCTTTGTATATTGGTACTTGTTCTGCATAGCCTCAGTTCAGGAAGCTGTAGGAGAAAGTCTTCTCTGAGAGCTCTCTGTGATTCAAACGTTCTAAAAGCTGTTAAAAAAGTGTTTTGGGTCATTTTATTTGCTGAAACTGTAGTTCATCGATTGTAGGAAACCCTTCTGTGCTCTTATCATCGAGCGTTTATTGTTTGTGTGTGGATTTTGAATGTTAATGTACAACATTCAGTCTGTGTACTGAGAGACGGTGGAAGTGTGCTTTGGGGGAGGGATGTATCTGGTGTAGGTAGACTTACGTTGGAGAAATAGGGAGTTCTTTGTTTTTTGGTTATATTTTTCTTGTGTAACTGACTGTGTTAATGTACACACAGTAATATTTTCAGTAATTGTTGACATTTTTTTTGCTGATTGTGTGTGTTGTGGTCTGGAGGGACCTGGTGCAGCAGTGAGGTTGTTTAAAATACATTGTATATTACTGAAGTTTTAAATTTGGTATGCATTACTTGTAGACAACTTCTGTGTGTGTGTGTGTGAGTGTGTGTGCAGTGCGTGATGTGACATCAAATAATACACCTTTTATTGTGCTACAGTGTAATTGCAGGTGCAGCAGTGTGAACCTGCTATCCACTGCAGCTGCGTGATTTTGTACTGCCATTGTGGTATCTTTTCTTGGTTTTGCACTGCAGTAATCTGCAGTCAGTGCTCCCTTCCCCCCCTCACCAGCAAAAGGTATTCTTTTCCAGATTGGATTGTTTGTGACTTGAGAACACCACTGGTTAATTAAGGTGTTGTTGAACGTGTTGTGACTTTGCATCTGTATCTGTTGTTGAAGCCACAGTTGTTTTTTTGGCTTCACATCCAGCGTCACCCCCTGCCCCCATCCAGAGTGAAGGTTCCAAAATCTGAATTTGTTTAGAATATTCCTGTTGATCCTCCAAAATGCCTGCAAAGAGACGTGCAAGCAAAGCTGTTTTTCACCATGGCACTGCTGCCAGTAGTAAGATTGTCTGTGGGCGTGGTAGTAGTAGTACACAGTCACAGAAGTACATTGCTGATGTGAGGAACAGTATTTCTCCTTCAATGTTTTTTTTACAGAGCAATCAGTAGCTTCACTCATAGTTGAAGGAGATGATGTTGTCCCAGCTGGTGTTAGTGCAGTTGCTGGTGGTGGTATGAGTATTGCTGCCTCAAGTTCCACTTCTGACCAGTTTACCATGTCCAAAAATATAGCGGAATGTGAAGCAGTGGCAGTAAGTGACAGTGCAGATGATGTCATATTCCCCAGTAACATCCCAGTTACTGAACATGAGGATTCTGATTATCATGTCAACTATAGCACACAAAGTGACATTTCTTCCACTGTGGTTCAGGTCATGCATTTGCCTTGCAGTGATTCACAGTGTGGTGGAAAAATTTTGGGTGATGGTGGTGCTGCTGATGATGATGTTGCTGTGGTTGCAACATGCAGTCCATAAGCCAGCATCTAAGCAGAAGATGTGGATGATGTTGATGAATATGATGATGATGTCAGTTACCCTGTTGGGAACTGTAGAAAAAGAAACTCAAGGTGGCTGTGTCTGGGTCTGTTTGCATTCCACCCCCGGCCCCGAAAAAAGTTGTGATTTACCAGTTTCAGTTGATGATGATGACCCAGTAATAATGATAGGTAGTTGTGGTGGTCAGTTGCAGTCCAAATGTGTCCTGCCTGAAAAATCATGTAGCACACCCCCAACTTCATGGCTTAAAAAGCTGGAGTCCAATAAGCAGCATCAGGGGGGACATGTTAAAACTAGAGCATCAAAATCCCTTGTTTGGGATTTTATTGTGGATATGCAAACAATGAGTCAGTTGCAATCTACCAGGTTTGTCAGGTGTGTGTGAATCAAGGTAAAAAGGGGAGCAATCTGGGCACAGGGGGACAGCATACACATCTTAAGAATAGGCACATGGCACTGTGGACTCAGCACAAGATGGCAGCTAATACTTGTACCACAGTGGGGCATTCACCTTCGTCATCAACCATAACGAGCATGTTATCCCCTTTCATGACTGTAGCATCAAGTAGAAAATTAAATGTGTGCAGTAGTGATGAAATAACAGCAGAGGATTACTACAGGTATGATGAGGTGGAAGAGTAGAATGATTTTGAAGTCTTGTCCAGTGGTGGTGAGAGTAGCAGTTTTGGTGGTGGTGGTGGTCAATGCAGAATGTCTAGTACAAGCAGTACATCAACCCCTGCTGCTAAATCTGGTAAAATAACTGCATTTCTGGGGTTGTCATCACCTCTGCAACCATCTTCATCACACATCCACACTCCACCCCCTGCCATTTGCAGAGCAGAACCATTTGTCATCACACCCTGTGTAAAACATTTAAGTCAGCCCACATTACAGAGTGTTATTGCACATAAGCTGAAGTACCCACCCAATCATACAGTATCACGTGAATGTAATGCTGCTGTAGCTGAAATGCTGGCAATTGATCTTTTGCCCTTCTCCTTTGTGGAGAATTCTGGGTTCCTGCAGTTTGCTGCACAAGCTTTTCCAAAATGGAAAGTCCCATCCAGGACATACTTTCCAACCCGTGCTGTCCCTGAGTTGTACCATACTGTGTCCGACTCAGTAAGACATGCCCTTCAACATTCCTCCTCTCCATTCATCCATTTAAGTATAGATATGGGGACAAGTGGAAAAACAGCAGGGAGTTCGTATTTGTGTA
Organism: Neoceratodus forsteri; assembly: GCA_016271365.2. Taxonomy (NCBI): domain Eukaryota; kingdom Metazoa; phylum Chordata; order Ceratodontiformes; family Ceratodontidae; genus Neoceratodus; species Neoceratodus forsteri. Next base: position 738,882,531 of record CM057454.1, read on the forward strand.
TAACTGCACACTGGGCGCAGGTGCCGGGGGTTGTTTGTGCTGTTGGTAGTGTGAATAATCAGTGTTGTAAGGTGGAGTGTCGTGGTAGCAATCTTCCAGGAATTCGACAGCATGCAATGATTGCTATGTGCAATGTGACCTGTTCACACACTGGTGAAAACATGTTGGATGTGGTACTGACTGAAACTGACAAGTGACTGGACCCCCTGTCCCTGAGAGCTGGGTTAATAGCAAGTGACAATGGGTCAAATGTGGTGAAATGCATCACGAATGGTGTTTTTTTTCCGGTTCCACGCATGGCCCACTGTTTAAATCTTGTGGTGCAGGAGTTTCTGCAGCACCCTGATATAAAGGTAATGCTGACAGTTGCACGTTGTATCTGTTCTCACTTTTCACTCTCAGCAAATGCCCGTGACCAACTTCGGCAGTTGCAGATCCAGAACAGCCTCCTGCAACACTGCTTGAAGCTGGAAGTTGTCACCCAGTGGAACACCACTTTATACATGGCAGAGAGGTTGTATGAACAGTACAAAGCCATCTCAGAATATCTTGTCATACACACTAGCCGTGACAATTCCAGGGCCTCCATGTCTATGACAACTGAACAGTGGCGCCTCATGGACTCTGTAATAAGAATCTTGAGGCCTTTTGAACATGCCACACAGGTAGTGAGTGGCGAGTCTGCCTCCATTAGTCAATCAATTCCACTGCTGTGGGTGCTGAGGCAGACATTGGTGAATGTACAGCATAGCCTTGATGTTGCCGGAGACAGTGCTAGCAGTGTGTTGCTGAAACACATGCTGACAGTATTCAACCAGAATCGTCACATCTTGAGCATTCAGCGTAGTGACAACTTTGAAATAGCAACAATGCTGGACCCACGATGCAAACATGGAATTGCTTCAGTACTGGAAGGCGGGCCTGAACAGGTAAAAAATGTCAGTGGGCAACTGGTGTGCTTGGTTCATGGGGCACAGAAGTCACATGCCAAGATCAGGAAACCTGAGCAGCATAATCAGGCTGAAGGTGAACCTGGAGGACTAGTATCAAGCTTATCCTGTAAGGGGAACAGGACTGCAGTTCCAGGTGGTCTGTCATCAAAAGTGGCTGGCTTTAACCTACTTTGGGACGCTTTGTCCCAAGTGGGGATTTGTGACATAAATGATTCCAGAGAAGTGGATGATGCATCAACCACTGGGCCTAGAGCAGCACAGTGAATGGTTGAGTCATATGTGTCTGAAAATAGGCATCTGTCAATCACTGATGATGCCCTTTTATGCTGGAGTGGAAAGGTCAGTGAATGGCCAGAGCTGACCACTGTGGCACTGAAGTACCCGCCATGCCCACCCTCTAGTGTGAGTGTCGAGAGGGTATTCAGCTCAGCAGGTGCAATAGCTCAAGATCATCATACAAACCTCTCTCCTGCAAATGTCAGTTTGCTGACATTCATAAAAATGAATGAGAAGCACATACCAGCTCAGACTGCAACCTCAGTATTCGTACCCCAGCATACTCATGGTTTTGCTGATGTTGAAGAAAGAGACCATCCTTGTGGCAGTGACAGCATGAAGTGGCCTACCACTGACGTAGATGATAACATAATGGAGAAAGAATTTCCCCATGGTCCAAATTCAGACATAGAAGACTGCGAGGGCAGCTTTCTTTCTGAGGATGATGATGAATGATGATGAGGTTAATGTTGGCAGGTTTTAACTTCAGTGGTTAAAAGGCTGTCACATGTCTTGTATGACACGTTCTCTTTTTCAGAAAGTTAAATCACTGTCCCACTAATAGTGACTCAAATTCCATTTGTCACGTCATCACATTTATAACACAGAGCACAGTATATCCTGGCCTCCGAACTACCACCACCATAAGACCGCTGTTCTCCACTGCCACCATAGGGAATGTGACCATGTGTCCCCTCAGACTACCACCACAAGACCACTGTTCTCCACTGTCACCACAGGGAATGTGACCGTGTGTCCCCCCGGACTACCACGACCATAAGACCACTGTTCTCCACTGCCACCATAGGGAATGTGACTGTGTGTACTTCCAGACTACCACCACCATAAGACCACTGTTCACCACTGTCACCACCACCAGATGCAGGAAGATGTGAAAGAGAATGACATCATGTGCCACAGCTATGACCACCACCACCCACTACCAGTGTCATTGTGACAATGTTTTTTCATTACATTCACTATGCCAAGGCAGAGGGAGTCAAACAGAGACCACATCCATCAGCTACAGACACAAGGCTTCTTACTATTAAAACTATAAAGTGAGTATGTGTACTAATGTTTTTTATGCTATTCAACTTCCTTTAGCTGTGTGTTTTGTTTTTTTGTTGCTTTTCTGAGCTGCAATGGTCAAACACATGCGGTCAACTTATTTTGTTTTTTTACAGGTTAACAACAAACGACTCTCCTTCACTGAAGGTCTGTATCAATGGTACATCAGCAGTACTCTCTACAGAAAACTATGGACTATCCATTTCCAATCATACTGGTAAGTATATCAATTTCATTTCATCTGCTCCTTTTTTTTTCATAAGAGTGCAACAAATCTGACTGAGGATTCACAAACTACGTGACATGTATGTCACAAAAAATATTTCTGCAACATATCATGCACTGTATTCCAAATTTGCAGCTGTGCAGCCATGACAGTGTTGAAAAAGTTGGACCCAGGTTGTGTTACTTGACAAGATGTGGTTTTGAAATGTAACTTGAGTTGAGATACAGGGACACTGACACAGTGTATTTGTTACACAGCCTGGTACTAAATTAAATTGTGATCTGATGATTGCAGTGGGACAGCTTGCTATCTGTGTTAATCCAGATACCCGTGGAAAAGCTATTGCTTATGTCTTACTGCTGCAATCAAGTTGTAATAAGTCCTTCATTTTTTTTTTAGGAAACTTCCAGATGCTTTGTTGTGTCATAGTTGCCTTATCCAAAGAACTTCTTCAACATCAGCCCCTCCCACGGGCTGGGGCAGACATGCAACACACAGAAGTCATTTCAATCAATGACCATGACCATCATTACCGGACTGGAGAAGGATGCAGATGAAATCTGTGAAGAAGTAACCAAATAATAAGCCATTAATGAGACCTACTTGCAAATATGCTCCCCCCCAAAAAAACTTACCTTTATCGGCTTGAGAGTATTCCATTTCCAATTTCAATGTCAACATTTCTCATCAAGAACTGGAATGTGCACACCAACAGTATGTGACCTGTGATACAAAACAATATAATGAGTACTTGTCTATATTTGTCAACCCTCCACCTAGAAAATACATATATATATATATATATATATATATATCTCAACTCATCAAGGTCACTATTAGTGTACACACAAAGGGCACCCTTCCATCTGGTTGAGGTGACCACATCGCATTCACGGGAATCGCAGCACACTTTGGACCAGCAACAGTTTTCTCACGGTCATCATTTCTGATGGAAGACTGAATGGATTCATGTCATGTTATCCCTCCTTCACACAGTTTGGCAAGACACTGTGCATCATGACATTATCATCACAGAGTATGTAAACTTTCTGGACACAAGACAGTTGCATCTTCTGATGCAGACAAATTCTGGGAACTCTGTGTGACCACTGTGCACATGAGTGACTGCGCAATAAATTCTGGGGGACTTTGTATATGGTGTAACTCTCCCATTTCACTTCCTCAGCACTTGGAAATTTTCTGGACACAAGACAGATGCATTTTTGGGATGCAGAAACATTCTAGGGACTCTGTGTGACCACTGCATGCATGAGTGACTTAACAATTCATTTTGGAGGACTTTGCATGTGGTGTAACACTCCCATTTCACTTCCTCAACACTTGGGAATTTTCTGGACACAAGACAGTTGCATTTTTCGGATGCAGAAAAATTCTGGGGACTCTGTGTGACCACTGCGTGCATGAGTGACTGTACAATAAATTCTGGGGGACTTTGCATGTGATGTAATACTCCCATTTCACTTCATCAGCACTTGGGAATTTTCTGGACACAAGACAGTTGCATTCTGTGTGTTGTGATTGTGAGCACAGAATGTCTTACTTAAATTATAAATTAAAGCAGCAGTGCAATAATGTGGTGAAAATGTTGTCCTATACTATTTTATGCTGTTTTACATTGCCAGCCACTAGTTACCTCCTCACTTGTATTATACCCTTCTTTTCACAACTTGTGTCTGCTTTACTACTTTTTCTCATGTCTGAAAAAAAAGGAGCATGCCTTTTAATATGGCTCTGACCAGGTTTTCTTCACTATTTGCAGCTGTTTTTGAACAAATTTTGCTCTGTGAGGTCATAAAACACTGCCTGCTGCATAACTGTTAATTTTACAACAGAAGTAATATATAACAACTGATGGAGAAAAACAGCGGAAAATACTGACGAAGACCTGGTCTGCACCATATTAAAAGGAGTGCTCCTTTTATTATTTCAGACATGAAAAAAGTACTAAAGCAGACTCAAATACTGGAAAAAATGGTATCATACAAGTCAGGAGGTAAGTAAAGTGGCAATGTGAAATAGCATAAAAAAGTATAGATCAAAATTTTCACCAGATTGTTGCTCTGCTGCTTTAATGTCTATTTCAAAAAGGAAAAATTTCTGGAGCCTCAGTAATGTTTACTTTGTGTCGAGACTCATGAAGTGTTTCGAAAAAGCAGGACTGACTAGTGCAAGTATGTTGTGCTAAACTGCATGTGTGCTGTCAGTATTCTTTCCTGTGTGTGCAGACATTGTCCAGCTTCATGCAAACATATATATGTGGTGTGACTTGTTGCAGTATGTAAAGAATAAGGATAAGAAAGAATATATGACGTATATTTTATTTGTACCATCAGCACCAGCGGAGTAAGTGATATATTTTTAGAGGTATTGGGTCACTGTGCACCTCAGTCACTAACAGTGCACACATGACTTGTGTGCAGTATGAGACTAAGGTGCACTCTGGCCAGACACCTCTGAAAAAAGATTGTATCACTTAGTCTGCTGATGATGATGGTGACAATAAAATATACATTATTCTTATCGCTATTCTTTATACCATAAACACTGCAACAAGTCAGCAATATATGTTTGCAAGAAGCTGGGCAATGTCTGATGTCACACACACACACACACACACACACACACACACACACAGGAAATAACACTGACTGCGTACATACAATGTAGCACATCATACTTGCACTGCTCACACCAGCTTTTCCACAACCACTCCACAACAGAAAGTAAACATTACTGAGACACGGGATTATAATAACAGGGCAATAAGAAGCGTGTATGTCTGTATGTGTATGTATATATTTAAAGGGAAGCAGTCTGCAACAGGAGTTTGCACCTGCAAGGTTTACCTTGGTTAATTTTTAAGCATAGTTAGAGTTGCATCACAACATGCTTTATTTTACTGTAAAGTCACGACTCAGTGTATGATGTTATGGTGGTCTCCATTATGCAAAGGAAAGGTGTGGTGGAGACACACCATATGCTTCAATACTTTTGTATTGAAGTGCATGGTGCATCGCCGTTGCACCTTTACACATAATGGAGCCCCCATAGCATCTGCCATACTTCTGGGTCGCTGACTTTTTGTCATTAAAATAAGGCATGTTGCGGCACAAGAAAAATGTCACAACATACTTAAAAGGCTTAACTGGAGGGTAAGCCTTGCAGGGGGTGGGACCTCCTGTTGCTGTCTGCTTCCCTTTAAACTAATACTGTGGCCTTCCCTCTGTCTGTTATTAAACATAAACAAAAGACAAAGCACTACATCAGTGGGGGCGGGGTGTGCTGGAAAAAAAGCTAATGGGGGATCCCCTGATATTCCAGCAGCAGATGGAGCATTGACACAATCTGTAGCTGGTGTTGCTCAATCAGATGCACCTGCTGCTGGACAGCCTCCACCCTCTCGTTATATTCCTCCACCACAGCCCACAAAAGTGCTATGCCTGACTGAGTTGCAGGCATTGTGGGGTCCACTTGTGTGGGGGGGGGAACCAGGTAGTAATGGTGGTGAAGGCGGTGCTGGTGGCAGTGGTGGGGGTAGTGGTGGAGCAGCTGCTGCTGTGGCCCTCCTCCTGCTGTGGCAATGCACAACAGCAGCACTCTCTGCCACTGCCACAGAAGGGCCAGCAGGTGGAGGTCTAGCCCGTTCGGTGGCAGTCTGTCACTTCACCTTGTGGTGGTTCAGTATATGTGTGCCCTGGCCCCCAGTCCCCAGATGTGTCCCCCGGAGGCCACGACGCACCTGCACACCACAAAGCAGACACTCCACAAGGCTGCTGTCTCCCCCTGACACAGTTGAAACACTGCCAAACTGGGGAGCTGTGGGGGGACCAGGCACAGGAGAGGCAGATGAAGTGCTGGCAGCATGGTCATGCACCTGGGGCTCCACCTGCTGCTGTGGAGGTGGTACTGCTGGAGCTCCTGCAGCTGCTACTGGTGGTGGAGGACTTGGTGGATGTGGTGGTGGCACTGGTGGTGCTGCTGCTTCCAAGGGGGGAGGCAGGACCAAAGAGTCTGGAGTGGTCCAATGCCACCCGGCTATGACCCCCACGTGTGCACACTCCCCTCCAGCCATGGGCCACATACTGTCCCTGGCCCATCACACAAAAAAACACTCCTTCCCTTTCTGATGCGACGAGCGACTTCACACACACACACACAACACAGGCACACACACAGTCACACACATACACACATATACACACACAAAACAAAACTTATAAAACAAAGAAATTGGTCACCAAAAGAACTGACAAAACACTACAAAAAAAACTAAAGAATTAGCTTTTAAAAAAGCTTTCGGGTTTTTGGAATTTGCTCAAGAAAGAAACTAATAATGAACTAACCACTTCTGGAAGGTTGTGGACCCACTGGAAGAGGTGAATGGCTGTTGCATGCTGACCAGCTTCTGAACAAGTCACTCTAGCAGGGTTTACTCAACTCAAATTACTCATTTATAAAATGTATGCCACCGTTACCTTATTTTCACAGACAAAGTGAATACATCTTTCCGGACCTTCTTGTGTGGTCACCACCAGTTCCCCCTGTTTTCCTTTTTGTTTTCCAGTCACCAGGCTGTGGAGTTTTCAGGTGGACAAAAGCCTTGCCTGCCGACTGAATTTCAAACTCCTCGCGGGAGGTTAGTAAAGGCAAACGGCGGAGAAGCGGACAAGGAAGCAGTGAAAGCAACCACAGAGACTACATTCTCCAAAAAAAAGCATGAACTGAAGTGGTGCGGCGTGGAAGGAGAGTTACTATTTGCTATATGTTTTAGATATTTTAAATGTTTGTCTGAGCTACAGTCAACTTTCCGAGATTTTAGCGTGAGTAGCGTGTACTGCAAGAGCAGTGATCAAACACCCTTTGTTTTTTAAGTTAAGGAAAAAAGGGTTTCTAGGTAGCTGCCTTCAGCAAATCACTCGAGTTTTCATGAAGGTTTAGCACAAGGTGCAAAGTGTAGAGCCTTTGTTACATTTCATTACTTTTTCATTCCCTTAAATCATCGAGCTGACTTAACCGAACCTTTTCTAAATTAGACTGGGAGAGTTTTATAAAACTTGTTGCTGCTCAAAATTGGACTACAACTTTTTAAACCTCTTAGCATCTCTATTTTATTATGTTTTAATCTTTCCTTGGGGTTTTTATGCTTTTAAATCTACCTGCGCCTCAGGCGCTTTCTTTTATGTCACATTCTGCTCATTCTGCACATAAGGAAACGGTTACATGAGAGCTTGTTTCCCCTTCTGGGACATATTTTGCACGTTACATTCCGGCCCTTGGCTGGAAAAAAAATTAGGGGGATTCGTGTGGTTTGCCCCTGGGGAATTTAGTACTACCTACTTGTAACTCATAACTTGTAACTTCAACACGAAAGACGCTATCACTCTGCAAATGAATAAACTAAATATGTCCAGTCCTTTCTACTAAAATACTTTGCATAGCTAAAGCAATAGATTGGACTATCGTATTGTATTACTCGCAAACCTAGTTTGATTTAGTTTGCTCACTGGTAAAAGCACAATAGAGATTTTTTTTGTTTGGAATAACACTAATGTTACGCTATTTACTAACTTGGCAAAGAACTGTAGATCTTGCTACACTTCTTGTTTGTTTTTTTTCCTTTTTGAGTGACTCAATATCCCAAACTGAGAAGCCGTGTATATTTTTTAGTAGAAGATTTCTTGAACTACAGGACTTTTCTTCCAGGAAGAGACTTAACAAAAGACATTACCTGGACTATCTGGATTTGTTCCTTGGGTCAGAATGAAAACTGAATGAACCATATTGAAGTGATAAAGTTGTGGAGTTCTGAAAATAAGGAATTGTGGAGATCGCTACTTTTTTCACTTGTTTCCAGTATTAAGTCTATTGCCGAAGTCTGTAGGTAGTTAACTATTATAAATCAAGGTCTAACCTCTTAGACAGCTTCTAAAAAACACTCTTGGCTCCATTGGGAAACTGAGGGTAGGAAGAGAAAAGCAAAATGGGAAAAAAAAGGAAAAAAGGCCTTTTTTTTTCCCCAAAGCTATTTGGTGCTTAGTTAGTAGAATATGTATACCAGAAGTGGTAAGGTGGTAAATAAGCAAACAATGGGTAAGAAAAAAGAATTTAAACAACAAAACAATAATCAAAGTATTAAGAAGAACAGCTGTGTGTTTACCCAGGAATTAGTGATCGTGGCCTCAATGCCTAATGGTTCCTCTGGAGTAGTCCCACCCCCTTTTTCCCCTTTCTATATTAAAGAGGAGACTGCTTATGACTATAGACATAATTTGTTTATTTGTGAAATCAGTTTACAACCTTTGAGCCAGAGGCTCATTTCCAAAGGTACCTCGTCACATTAAAGACATACATAGAGTTTTAGGTTACATAGCACAGGTTTGCTAAAAATAGGTGTTCATCAGAGGTGCCACGTCACACTGAGGTCAGACAAAATACATTTAGGTTACAGGGTACAAGTAATTGAGACAGGTGTTACACAAGTTGGTATCAAAGATTGAGCAATCTAATTGGCATACCATAAAACAGCAGGCACTGGCCAGATTAGACATAGGTACGGTGTACCGGGAAGAGGTGGTGGGGTGGGCTAGGTGGAGAGCCGCCCGGAGGGCGTTATTATGAGAAGTCAAGGTGGAGGCTGCCTTCAGAGACAAGAGCAGCTACGAGTGTTGATGAGTTGGTTTTGAAGGGTGGTTTTGAACTTGGAGATGGTGATGGCATTGGTGATAGGGGCAGGGAGAGAGTTAAACCAGGATGGGGCTCTGTAACAGAAGGACCTCTGGCCACGGCTGGTTCTTGATCTGGGGACCATTAGAGTGGTCTTGTTGGATGACCGTGTTGCAATAGTGGGTGGGATCCGGTGTATGGATGCCATCACCCCAAGAGGGGAGAGCCCGAGTAGGGTTTTTTTTGTGAGGAGGCAGGTTTGATATAGGAGCCGTTCATCCAGGGTAAGGAGTTTAGCCTCGTCATACAGCTGACACATGTGTGTGAGCCTGGGGGCACCAGTAATCAGTCTGCAGGCTTTATTCAGGGTTAAGTGAATTTTTTTGAGTGCAGTCGTGTCGGCAGCACCATAGACTGGTAGGCCATAGTCTACAAGGGACAATATGGAAGACGTAACAGCGAGCCGGAGTGCATTTGGGGGAAGGCAGGTTCTATGGCGGAAGAGGATGCCAAGCCGTGTGTTAGTGGCGGATGTTAGGGCATCAATGTGGTCATGGAATGTGAGGGCTGAGTCGAAGGTAACCCCAAGGTAATTGTAGGAGCAGACTTGTTCCAGTGGCTGTTTGGTACTAGGAAGGATATGGAGTGGGTGGTTGCTAGCTTTGTTTTGGGGGTTAGAAAAGAGCATAGCTTTGTTTTTTTTAAGATTAATGACGAGTCTGCGCTCCTTAAACCAGGCTTCAGCACATTGAAAGACTGCTGTAGGGTGTCCTGAAGGGAGACGGGATTGCGGTGGGTGGCAAAAATGACAGCATCATCTGCATACAGAAGAATTTTTCCAGGGCATGCACTGGGCAGGGTGTTCAGATAGAGTGAGAAGAGAAGGGGGCCCAGGATGGAGCCTTGGGGGACCCAGAGTGTATGGGATGGGTATCAGAGAGTATCCCATTGATTTAACACACTGTGATCGAGAAGGCTAGATAGCTTGCGCACCATGCTAGGGGCCAGCCGAGAGACCAGTGTGGCAGACAGCATTCAGCAGAAGAGGGTGGGAGATGGTGTCGAAAGCCTTTAAGAGGTCGATGAACACTGCACCAGCTAGGGAGCTGGTATCCAGGGAAGAGTATAGGAAGTTGGAGAATTCAATTAGCACAGTGCTGGTACTGTGACCAGCACGGAAGCCATGTTGCTCTGGGCATAAGATGTTATGCTTAGCCAGATATTCAGTGATTTGAATGGCCACCACTTTTTCCAGGGCTTTGGGTGGGGAGGATGGAGATTGGCCGGTAGTTGTTGGCTGACAACCTGTCGCCCCCTTTATGAATGGGCGTGATTATGGCTGTTTTCCAAGCAGTGGGAAATTGTCCCAGGCAGAGCGATCAGTTAATTAGGCTGGTGAGTGGGGCAAGGACTTCATCTAGCACCAGCCTGAGGATACTGGGATCCAGTGAGTCACTGCCAGGACTGTTGCTATTCAAAGCTTTGATTAGGATGGGTCTGGCTTCCTGGGCAGAAACCTTGTGCAGGTGGAAGCTGGGGTGGTGGAGGACAGGGGGAGGTTGGTTGGGGAGAGGGTCAAAGAAATTACTAGGTAGGACTGAGCTAAGGTCAGTGAAAGTGGTGTTGAGCCAGTTAGCTATGATGGTAGGATCGGTGGAGGTAGTGCCATCACTAGTGAGCTGGGATGGGGCAGGGGAGCGTGATTTTCCATTTAGCTGTTTAATATTATCCCAGAAAGTCCGGGCCGAACCCCAGGAGGAGGTAAGGGTGGCCTGGTAATGGTCGGCCTTGGCTTTCTGGACGGCCCAAGAGCACTTATTCTGGGCTGCATTGTAAGCTTGCCTATCAGACAGCCGACCCGTTTCAGTGGCAAGGTGCCAGAGGTTATCCCGATTTCTTAGCAAATGTAGAAGGGCAGGGCTAACCCAGGGTGCATTCTGCTTTTTGGATCGGATTTTGGTGAAGGGTGCAAAGAGATCACAGGCCATGTTGAAGGTGTGTGAGAAGAAGGCGAGGGCAGTGTCAATGTCGGATGCACGATGAATGGGGAACCAGTTTATCTGGGTGAGGAATTGTTTAAGTTTTTTGCAGCCCACCAGGGCGGAGGCGCCTGAAGAGGGTGGTCTGGGCTTTGGGTTTGGGATTGGGGACTGCCCAATGAAATAGAATAGGGGAGTGGTCACTTAGGGAATCTGGTAGGACCTGGATGTTTTGGATTTTTTGGGGTCGGTTGGTGATAATTACATCCAGAAGGGTGCTGGTTCCTCTCTTTGGGTTTATTCTAGTGGGCTGGGTGATGAGTTGCATCAGGTCTTGGGTGGCAAATGAGTCTCGGATCATGGAAGAGGAGGTGCTGAGCCAATTTATGTTAAGGTCCCCAACTAGGATTTGTTCCGCCTTATGGTGGAGGGAGGCCAGATAGTCAGTTAAAGATACCAGAGCCGGGTGTTGGTTCTTTGGGGGAATGTAGGCAGTGGTGAGATAGAGACGGCCCCTAGAGGGGTCTGGGGTGAGTTTGAGGGTAAGAGCCTGGGCCCCATTTACAAGGGCAGGGGTGGGGAGCACATGTCCAAATATTGTGTCCCTAGTGTAGATTGCACAGCCTCCCCCTCGTTTGCCTACTCGGTCCTCCCGGTATAAGGTATAGCCTGGGAGGGAGACAAATGAGTCAGGGGTGGATTTGGATAGCCAGGTTTCAACCAGGGCTATGATGTCTGGTTGATGAGCCATGGCCCAGCACTGGAGGGCATCAAATTTTTCAGCAGGCTGCATATGTTCATGGAGGCTATTTGGAGACCAGTGAGCCAAGTAGGTGGGTGGGAGGGGCAGGGCCTGGGTTGGGATGTATGTTCCCCAACAGGAGCAGAAGGAGGAGAACTGCTCTGGCCAGAGGGTGGCAGAAGGAGAGTTTGCGTGGAGCGATAGGAAGAGAAGGGGGTTTTGTAGCACAGGGGTGGGTAGAGCAGCACAGGCAGAGAAGACTTGAGTGATCAGATGCCCAAGAGAGTGGGGGAGGAAAGGTAATGTCTGGATGGGGGGTGAGGTGGAGAGGAGCATATGGGGTGTGTGGAGGAGGAGGGAGGGGGAGGAGCAGTGGTATAGGAGGAGGGAAGGGCAGGAGGGTAGGTAGGAGCACTAGAGTAGTGAGGCTGAGGGTTAACAGGGACAATAGGGTTGGTGGAAGGCAAAAGGAGGAGGAGGAGAAGAGAGAGGCAGGTAGGCAGGAGGTGCACATGCATAATTGGTAAGAGTGAGAGAGCTGAAGTGAAGAAAGATAGGGGAACTAGGATGATAGAGGGGGGAGATAGTAGTGAGAGGTCACCTCTAAATGTAGTTGCTACTTTGGTACAGTGGCAGAGCTGGTGCCTGAGGTGCACAGGGCACTAGGTTCAAGATTTGCCCAGGGTAGCAGGAAGGACCCCAGACAGTGGCTGTAGCAGCAGGGAGCTAGGCTCAAGGCCTGCAGTAACAATCAGACAACAATTTAGCAGTGTCTGAGGGTTAAAGGGTTTTAGAGTTTGAAATCCTGTGCAAATAATAGACAGGTGTGCTAGCTGAGTGTTGGAACTGCTGACTAAAACAGTGAGGGTGCAGGGTTCAATACCTGCAAAGGCAGCAAGAGAGAAGTGGTAAAACTTTATATTTTGGCAGGTTGGGGGGGTAAGAGAGACTAAAAGTCCTAGCCTAGAAAGTAGGAATAAAATAGCTAGACAAAGTGGTTAAGAGGTAAAGCTGTTGACTCTGATAGCAAGGGTACTGGGTTTGAGTACAGCTTAGGGACAGAGTGTAGAATGTTTTTTAATTCAGAGAAGGAGGGAGGAAGGGTTAAGAATTTGAAAGTAGAGGAATATGTTGGCCTGGTTCGTTGGCTTAGTGGTTAGTCAGTAGACTTTGGAATAAAGGGTACAAGGTTTGAGGCTGTCGGGTGCTTAGTGGTAGGCTGATGGGAGGAGTGAGGAAAGAAGATAGCAGAATGGATTCAAAGGGAACTGCAGGGACCTCTAGTGGGTAGGGTTTGCAAACAGTTGCTAGGAAGGGGTGGAGAGTTGAAAGAGGAGCTAGAGTGGAGAGTGCAGCAACCCCTAGTGGTTGGTGTCTATAAGCTGCAAATGGGAAAGTGGACACTTAATAAAAAGAAGGGTAGGCAGCAGCAATAAATGAAGCACCGACCCCGGGTGGGCGGGAAGTGCCACACAACAGGCAGGCTGTAGTGCAGGAAGCTTTACCTCTTAAAGGCTCTGGCAATCCCCAAGTTCAGGCTCTGCTGCTGGGCAGAGTAGTGAAGGGAGAGGGGTGCTGCAGGGCCTCTTAAAGGCTTAATACTTCTGGATCTAAGTTAAAATCTAATCACTTAAATCAGAATCCAAGTTTAGATAAGAAATTGAAGCAGGATTCATTAAAAATGGACAATCTTAGTCATCTATCTATGACAGAGCAAACTGCCCAAAGACTTATTAAGAATGATGAAAGCATAAACAAAATATATCATGAAAATGCACAACTGACAAAAACAATTAATGTTGAAACTTCTGTTACTGATCAGGGGGAAGAAATCATATCTCCTCCCATAATTAAAATAGTCCAACAAGGAAAAATCACAGAATTTTTCCCAAAGAAGCCCAAGAACCTTCACAATGATTACACTCCAAACTTTCAACCAATAGTATATCTGTCAGATGACCAAAAGAGCGGTTTCTCAATAAACACTTCCTTTAAATGACCAGAAATCTCTTTACACCCAACCTGTCTTAGCTTTTTCAGCCCTTCAGAAACTATTAACAGTATGGAGCATTATTTAGATTATCAAACAGATTCAAAAATGCTGAAAGAATCCCCAGAAAAAGTATTCGACAAACTGGATAGAGAGGTTGAGGCAATTAACTTAGATCCAGAATTTCTCGAGCAATGTCCAGACACAATTTCAGAATATACTACTAAAGCACTAACACACCCAGTTATGGCAAACATAGTATTTCTTGAAGCTTACAATGAATTAAAACACCACGTAGAAAGATTATCAGATTTTATTGTTAACAAACTTGCAGATCTATCTGGTAAAATAGATAACATAGAGAAAAATCAAATGACTGAGAAGCCTTTAAGACCCCAATTCTCTCCAATTCATTTCCCTAAATCAATATTAAAGAAAAAAAGGAATAAAGGGAATGAAGGAAACTGTGGAACCTAATTACCACAAAATAAACAAAAAAAATTACAAAAGGAAAAAATCATTGAAAAGTAACACAAAAAAAATGCAGGATGGAAAAATCAAAATTAATTTTACTAGACCAAATCAAGTAGAATCAACTAATCAAAACTATAAAACACAGGATAAAGAGATCATACTAGATTCCACTTTTTCTAAAACTATTAGAGAGGATCATAATGACATGGACAATAATCTTTTTCAGAACGATGAATTAATTTCGGAAATCTCAGAGGAACCTCTGTTTCAAGATCCTCTCCCTCTAATATCTAACCCCGAATTTATCACCATAACAGGGAAAGAGGTAGTTTTCAAAACTGAAAATATTTACTTAAAACCACAAGAAACAAGGGCCACCTTACTTTCTTTAATGTGCCATCTAATTAAAGCTGAATTAGAATTACCTGAGGTAGTCCCTAGCATTAAATTGGTTTATACAGATAGATCAGTACTAAACTATCCAGTATATATTATACTAGCTGACATGGAATCAGCCAAGAGAATTTGGGCTAAACAAACCAAACTAAATAATCTTGATATCTTAATTTCCTCACCAGTAACTGGTCAACAGTTTGCTTACATGCACATGGGAATAAGAATTTATCACCAAACCCATTGGCATCTAATGAAACTATAACTTCAACTTTAACACCGCTTAATTGGAACTTTGACAGGATACCAGATACACATTCCCTTTCCCTTTCCCTATTTGGGTTAGTGAGATTTGAAGGACCCAACACATACAGACTTGTACCTCTTGTTAGAACCCTCCTGGAGACATCTTTGGACATAGAAATAGTTAAATCTGACTTGGGTATGATTAGGAGAGCTCACACGAAAGAATCAGATACTCAAATTGATCTAGAAATAAAGTCAGAATCTCTATATAGAAAATTAATACTCAGTGCACATAAATTAGATAGATTTCAATTACACTTTACTGACTTTCAGTATCACGAAAATTTTAAAGGAAATAATCAGGTGAATAATGTCTCACCATGACTATCCAATAGCCAGTCTATTACAGTAAACACAGAGGAATCCTTAGCACATAATGATTTAACATCAGTAAATCTAGATAACTTCATGTCTTGGAATATAGCTGGAATTGGGTCAAAATTGGTTGATCCTGACTGGATAAAATTGGTCTCACAATATGAAATATTGCTCTTTCAAGAGACATGGACAACCACAAAATTGTATCTAAATGGATATGAAACATTTAGTTTGCAAGCAACCACAGTGAAACAATATGGTAGACCATGCGGTGGAGTAGTAACTTTTATTAAAATCAGAAAAGGTTTACAAGTACTTGATGTTACCAAGTTCAAAAATGTATCAATAATAAACATTGTTAAGTGGGATTCTCTCACTTACATGATTGTGAATGTGTATGTGCCCCCTTACACCCTAACTATAAAGTACGCTGATCTGTATTTGGAGCTCTCCCTGACTATGGACCCTTTACATATTAAATATAATATTGATACAGTATTGATTGGGAGAGACTTCAATGCTCGTTTGGCAACTTTTGATAACCTCCCTACTTTGCAAGACCTCATTTATATGGGTGATTTAGATCTGAGAAAATCTAAAGATTCCATTCTTAATACAGCTGGTACCAAATTAATAGATTTTATAACTCAGAATAACTTATTGATTCTGAACAGAACAGGAGTCGGGGACTTTGAGGGAACATACCCAAATTTCTCCCCTATTGGTGATAGTGTAATAGATTATGTATTAATATCTGCTGAATCATTTGAATTTGCACAGAATTTTTCAATAGACACTAGACCAGAAAGTGATCATGGTGCTCTTCCTTGCACTATGATTACAATCAAAGACAATAATACAACATCTTTTGATGACCTTTACTCGGTCCCAATAGCCCCCACAGGAAAATTAAAATTGTCCCTGAGCAAAAGAAAAATGAAGTCCCTAGAACATGTTATCTTACCAATAGCGAACCAAACACTTGATAATGATTCTGAAATCAAAAACTCGGTCCAAGATACCATTGGTAATTTTGAGAAGTTAATGTCCAGAATTAGTAGGCAGATATATGAATTTAAGGACCCACTGTCCTTACCCTTAACATGGTTCGATGCTCAATGTCTCCACCAAAAGAAAAAATTGGGAAAGCTAATTAGAGAAAATCTTAAAAACCCATCTAACTACAATAAGGTAAAATTAAATCAAGCCCGGAAAGCTTATAAAAAATTCTTAAGGTTTAAAAAATTTGAATTCACTCAGAAACAGTGGGAAACTATTCAACAAACAATAGAAAAAAATGATAATAAGGCGTTTTGGAACATGGTTACAAGAGGTATAAAAACATGTCAGCCTACACTCACTTTTCATATTCCTAAAGAAACTTGGGTAAATTATTTTACAGATTTACTAAATAATAATAATACTACTGTAAATGAAAAAGAAAACATATCTTTCTGGGCATTTTAGTCACCATATATTCCCCTGATTTTTACTATAGGTGAAGTTCAACAGGCGATACTAAAACTCACAAATAACAAAGCACCTGGGCCAGATACAATTCCAGGTGAGATCTTTAAAGCAAATTTGAACTTTTGGATCCATTTTTGACAAATCTTTTTAACACTTGCCTAAAAGAATGATGTATTCCAACATCATGGCAGAAAAACATTATAATTCCCATACTCAAAAAAGGCCCTTATCACAATCCTAGTAATTATTGCCCAATAAGTTTATTAGATATTGCAGGAACAATCTTCTCCAGTATATTGTTAAATAAACTTCAATCTTGGTTAGATATAAACAACCCTCTTTCTAAACTACAAGCTGGTTTTCGTTATGGATTCTCAACAACAGATAACGTTTTTGTTTTATATCATCTGTTAGAAAAATATGTATTTTATAGGAAAATTAGCCTTTTTGCATTATTTGTTGACTTTTCAGCTGCTTTTGACTCATTAGACAGACAGATCTTATGGGAAACTCTCAAAACCCGAGATCTCCCTTTATCTATCATTTGGCCCATACTTTTACTTTATACCAGCACTTACACAGCGGTGCGATATGATCAAAAAGGTAATATTACAGAATACTTTCCGACAAATAAAGGTATCAAACAGGGTTGCTTACTCGCTCCCTTATTATTTAATATCTACATAGATACTTTACTAGAATATGATTCCAAGGGGCAATGGGACTCCCCTAAAATAATGACTCAGCAGATTCATAATTTAGCTTATGCTGACGATTTGATAATTCTTTCATTATCCCCCAAAGGATTACAACTAAAATTTAAATCACTCATGGAAAAATGTAAAAAATTAGAGTTAGGGATTAATTTGGAAAAGACAAAAGTTATGGTCTTTGGAAGTAAGTTATTAAAACCCAGGATTTGTTATAATGACATAGACAATGAAACTGTGACATCTTACAAATACTTAGGTATAATGTTGCATTCCAAAAATTTCTGGAACTTACACATCAAGGAACAAATTAATAAGGCAAAGCATGCAGCCAAAGCCCTACAAAGATTTAACATTAAATATGGGGGATTGTCAGTAATCCCTGTGCTAAAAGCTGGAGAGGCAAAAATGACACCACTCCTTTTATATGGAGCAGAAATTTGGGGTTACAATTACTACCCACAATTGGAAACCCCTCTTTTATATCATTATAAATCTACTTTACAAATTCCTTTCTTAACGACTGGTTCAATAGTAAGAGTTGAGATAGGTAAAATTCCATTGTCAGCTCTTACCAAACTAAGAACTGTTACATATTGGATAAAATCAATAAATAATGCAAATAACCACTTGCCTTTAAACTGTATAAAAGAAAAAGAAAACTGGCATAATGAAGGTTTTCTTTCACCGTGGTTAAAATCTTTTTTTCAAACATTGCATAATATTGACTCCCTGCACTTATGGCAGGATTGGTTGGTTAATATAAAAATACATGAATCCTATAAAATAAATCTAAAAAAAAATATTTTCTCCTTAATTTTAGAAACTCAGATGAAACAAGTACAGAGTCAAAGACAAGCCCATTGGCTTGCTCAAAACAAAATAGATTCATACTTAGAAGACTACTTGCAACTTCCTTTACTATCACACATTCGAAAAGCAATAACATGGGCAAGATTTGTATTGCTAACATCAAAATATGTCTAGTATAATAAATTAAAACCACACTTGTTTCCTGAAGACCAATGTCTATGTAATAAAGGACATAGGGAATCAATAATATATGTTATAACCCAATGTCCTTTATATAGTTTTATGCGCTCGAAATATTTGGGAAAAACTCTAGCCAAATATGCCGACCTATCATATGATGTGATTTTTATATTGTTACACCCAAGGACAGCTAATGATGCAATTCTGATAGGTAAATTTTTACTGTCTGTAATCAGCCATAAGAAAAAAGCATTTCGAAAGAGGCTTAATGCTAACCAATCACTCTTATGTACTGATGAAAAGTTTTAACCTATTTCTGATAATAATCGATACATTTTATTAAGGACCCACCCAAGATGTCCAAATGATCTTTTTAATCTTCTCTTCCCTTTTTGTACTCTGTGATTTTTAAACATTATTGTAATGTCCAAAATTTGTTAAATTATTGGATGAACAATGAATAAACTTGAAATTTGAAACTGTCCTCTCTTACACAAAATGCTTCCTCTCTCTACCTCTGTAAAGGAGAAAGTAAAAGTATCTGCTTCTATGACTCACTTCCTTCCTGCCTGGCTAAAGCATGTGACTTACAGTACTGTAAGTCATGTGATGTGTGTGTGGGGGGGGCTGCCTAAAGTGCCTATATGTTGTTGTCATTCCACCTTACTTCACGTTAAGGTGGAATAACAACACGAAGTCATAATAACAAAGCGAAGTGAGCACTTTTCAATGGCCATTTCACATAGCGTTATGATAACAAGAAGTGGCGACTTCGCATTCACTTCGCAGGCAGAATTTAATTTCGCTGCATCGCTAGGCATTCATTGTATTAGACATAACTGAAAATTAAGTAGCGGGCTGTTGTGTCTTTCTCCCCTTCCCTCAAACCCATGCAAAATCCTTTAGAGTATTGGTTTTCTTTTCTGTTTTCCCCTGTTTTTTTATCTACAAGTAAATGGCTAGTGAATTTTAATCAGAGGAGCGGGATCAAGCATGTCTCTCACCAGTCGCTGTATTTCGTACTTGTACCTTTTTGATAGGCTTCCCTGATCTCCATTTTGGTTGCTCGCTAGCCACACACACACACACACACACACACACACACACCAGAATGTGTTGGGTTTTTTTTCATTTTATCTCCTGCTTTTTTGTGATTTGCAAGTAAACAGCCAGTATGTTTTTCTCAGAGGAGTGGGTAGTGCTTTCCTGATAGTGCTTCCCCAATCATGGTTTTGGCTCCTCACTCTGGCATAATACCGAAATCAAGAATGTTTAAGAAGAAAATCCAGGTCTGAAGCAGCTGGTAGAGAAGCAGGTGTGGTGAGCTACTGGAGAATCATATCTGGTGAGCCAATGGAGCTGTATTTAGATCTGGTAAGGTTTATGGGAGATAAACATTGACAGGATGAAGCAGCGGGTTTCGATCATTATCTAAAAGCTGCATGCGGTCTACATATTAAAATGTAAAATAATGCTATATTTATATTTGGTCAGGCTTCTGTGAGAGAGCGCTTTGTGTTACAAAAGGTAAAAGCTGCTGTATTTGTATTTGGTAAGGTTCATTTGAGAGAAACATCTATCACATAAAGGACTGGATAGAGGAGCGGGATTCGGTTGTGATTTGAAAGCCCATCTTGGTGGCATGCACAACGCTCACTGGATTGGGAATCTTTCTCTATAGAAGCTTCAAAGCAGCAGAGGTCAGAGTTTTACTTTTTAAATCAGGGCAAGGTACAAGAAATGTTTTTGCCCAGTAATAATTGTTCTGTAAGAGATTGTGTGCGTGTGTGTCTGGGGGGGGGAGGAGGTGTGGCTGAATGACGATGACAGTGCAGGTCAGACTATTTTTGTTTTATCTGGTTGGCCAGTATGGATCTCTCCAGCTGTGCAGTGTCCTTGACAGCCTAACTAGGATCGGTTGCAAGATTGTGGCTTGATAAGAGCACACCAAAGTGTGACTCTTATCCAATCAGAAAACAGGAAAATTTCTACCCATGTTATAAAAATGTATAAAGAAGAAACAAAGTTTAGAACCTCAAAATGACAAAATTATATCTTCATCAAAAATAGAGCAGGTAAACAAAATCAGGCAGAAGATGGACAGTAAAAAAAAGTAGCATGTTTAACAGTTTAGGGAGGGAGTTTCTTCAAATCCGGTTCAGCCTTTTTGACATTTTTACATGTTTTTATTAATTTCTTTTATGGTGGGCAGCTATTATACAAAGAAAAAAGTGAAATAATAAAAAAATGAATACATAGCTACAAAATGTTATGGTTTCAATCTGGAGATATTCATTTCATACCATAACTACAATCAAGCAATAATGCAAGACAGGGTGTGTGGGATAACATCACGCCTCGGGTGGTTGAAGCATGAGGCCACAGGCTGAGTGCATTCAACACCAGAGGCGTGCATTATTGCTATTATACAATGGCTCCTTTAGTAACAACAACAAAAAAAGATTTAAAATATGTTTTAAATAAATTTTTCAATTAATTTTGTGATAAGGAAGAATATGTTTTTTAAAAAAGTCCACAGTTTGCCCACTAGGTGGTGCTGTTTCTACATGCTGGCTGATCTGTAAGCGTGTGTCACTGTGTGATCTCTCCCTTTGCGAGGCTGTTGATCAGTAAGACTTTCTAGTGTCAGAGTTCTGCTGCCCCCACACACCTCCTAATTTGGTTTAGCAGACTCTCCTCCCAGTAAATGGAAAGCCACTTTTTTTCTCTGAGGTTAAAAACCACGTGGCTGTCTTGTGAAGAGCGAGTCCGTTTCTGGTTGTCAGGAAAAGAGCGCGGCCATTTCTGCAGAGTGCAACATTTTGTTTTATTTTCTCCCGGTACAGGTTTTAGCATTTCTGAATGATTTGTACAGGGAGAAACCAGAGGACAGAACAGTGAAGGTGCTGGGTGGGAGTGGGAAGTTTATGGAGCTCAGAGAGAGACGGATGTGTGAGCAGTTTGGTTTCCAGCAATGTTTCTGCAACATTTTTGTTTTATTTTCTACTGGTACAAGTTTGAGCATTTCTCACTGATTCATACCAGGAGAAACCAGAGGAAAAGAACAGTGAAGGCACTCAGTGGGACCAATAAGTTTAGGCAGCTCCAAGACAGAAGGATGTGTGGGTGCATACCGCTCAATCCGGCTGTTTGATTCATTTCCAGCAACAATTTTTAATGATATTTAACTTGCTGGATGATGCGGGCACTGTAAATTCTTGTGGTGGGGGTTTCAAGCATTTTATCAGAGGAAATCACAGTGTGTCTGTGTTTGGGGGGTCATGCTTTGTGACTGGAGTGGTATACTGGCTGTTCCGATGGAGCAGTTTGATGATTTCTGATGGGGTTATGTGGTCATGTGTGTGCCTGGACTCCATACAGTGATGTTATACTCAGATATCATCACTGTCTCAGGCACACACTGACCAATCAGAGTGCAGGATTCTTTCTTGCTATTGTATAATATGAAATAATCAAACACTTCTAGGTGTAAGTTATTGTTGTGGTAAGTAATTTAAAGATATTTGCCATACAGCAAATATGATAGGGAAAACATCTGAAAATACAGCACAGCCTTAATGTTTTTATATAAAGCAGCAGAACCAGTTTCACTTTTATAGGCTCTGTATTTGACTGACAATGGGAACTTACTTTTTGAGAGCAGGAAAGGAGTGGTCAAAGAGGCACATATAACTCACCATCCTAGAAAGAAAAGAATAGCTCTCCCTCACCCCTAGCTGCTGGAGGTCTGACTCTGAGCAAGTAAAAAGGAGACTACTGAGGAATACAGGAACTTCCTGTCCCAGAACAGGAAGGGCAGGAGCTGTGAAGGCACATAGGCAGTAGAAAAGTAGGGAGAAAAAAACAAAAAAAGTAAACACAGAGAGGAAAGAGTAAGCATACAAAGCAACAGTCAAAGGGCCACAAATAGGACATGATGAAAGTGGTACAGTGCAGTGGCTGTGGAGCAGCGGTCTTCCAGGAGACATTCTGGAGGATGGGGTGTCATCCCATTTGCAGACACCTCTCTGGGCTGAGGGAGGAGGTTGCTCTTCTGTAGACTGAGTTGGCCAGGATTCAGGGGACCTCATCTCTCACCCAGGGACCACCAGGGCTGCTGCCTCAGAGGCTGCCAAGAAAAAGGAGCAGTTGGACCATGGTAGGTTCAGGGAGGGTGAGGGTGTTGGAACAGAGGCATATCCCTCCAGTTGTACCTCTCCACAATTCATAAGCTGTTCTGGCAGAGTGTGGTTCCTCTGTGGAGGCACCTGCAGTGGAAACCAAAGAGAATGCTGAGACCTCCACATAGGACACCCACAGGAGGGTGGCAAGGGACCCCACAGTGGAAGGAAACAATTCTTGGTGGGGGTACTCAAGCATTAGGGGGTAGAACTGGGGAAGGGAGGAGAGAGGGAGGTAAGGTGCCTGCCTGACACCATGGCTTGGAGGGACAGGGAGTGAATCCTCAGGATCACAGGAGAAGCTGCATGGGGGAGGGAGCTGGAGGTCATTTTCCACCTAGGGACAAATGACCTGGCTGGCAATGGGAACAGAGCAGTGCAGGAGGAGTTTGTGGAGTTAGGGAGGGGCCTTAGACAAGTAGCACACACAGTAACCTTCTTGGAGGTGCTGCCTGTCTATGGCATGGGTGAGGATAGGGTGCTCAACACCATGGGATTCAATGAATGGTTGAAAAACTAGTGCAGAGCTCAGGGTTTTGGCTTCACTGGGGACTGGTGTCCATCTGGAGGGATACAGGCCTATACTGGTGTGATGGTCTGCATCTGTCCAGGAGGGGAACCAGGATCCTATGTGAGAGGTTTAAATGCTTCCTTGGCAAGCATTTAAACTAATCAAGGGGAGAGACAGTGAAAAGGAGCAGGGGAATCCCACCCCTCACAAAACAGGGTAGTTAGTGAGGTAAACACCAAGATAGAAAAGTCAATAGGGAGAAGGGCAGGGGTATGTGGAGAAAAAGGCAAAGGCAGTATGGACAGGGATGGGGCTAAAAGGGGTAAGGCCATCAAAAAGTGGATGGCAATGAGTACCAGTGCCCATAGTCTGGGTAACAAGCTCCGTGAAAAAGTGGCCTTGATGAAAAAGGGACACCTGGATATCGTGGCAGTCACAGAAACATGGCACACAGAGGACCATGACTGGGATGTCAACATACCAGGGTACACAATCTACAGGATGGACAGGGAGGGTAAAAGAGGAGGAGGAGGAGTAGCTCTCTGCATAAGGGAAAGGATCAAAGCAATGGAACTAAAGGGTAAACAGGGAGGAAAGGAGGCACTGGGGGTCACCCTGGTGACAGGAAATGTCAAAACAATCAGCACAGGGGTTGTATACAGACCCCTGTCTCAGGGGAAGGGAACTAGACAAGGAAATAATAGAAGGCATCCTTAGTATGGCAGAAAGAGGGGGGATATTGTTGATGGGGGACCTAAATATGCCAGATGTTAACTGGAGCACCTTTGCTGCAACCACATCCAAGAGCAGGGTCATTTTCGATGCCCTACAGGGGGCATGCCTCAGACAGCTAGTGTTGGAACCCACTCAGGAGGGAGCAATCTTAGACCTGGTACTCTCAAATGGGGATAGAGGAGAGGATCTCAGATTTAGAAGTGGGTAGCCATCTGGGGACAAGTGACCACCAAACAGTGTGGTTCACGATAAAAACAACCATAGAGTCAAGTCTTACAAAAGCGAGGATACTGAACCTTAGGAGGGCTAACTTTGGCAAAATAGGATATTGCCTCAGAAAAGCACTAGCAAATGGACAAGAAGGAGGAGTGGAGCAACAATGGGGAAAAATCTAAACTGCCATCACAGAGATAACAAGCCTTTATGTGAAGCAAATAAACAAATCAAAACAAAGGAAAAAAAAAACAATGGTTCTTAAAAGAGGTGGCAGGGAAGATTAGGGAGAAAAAGACAGCATTCAGGAA
The DNA here is from genome assembly GCA_016271365.2 of Neoceratodus forsteri. NCBI lineage: Eukaryota > Metazoa > Chordata > Ceratodontiformes > Ceratodontidae > Neoceratodus > Neoceratodus forsteri. The sequence goes on from CM057454.1 coordinate 738,907,067, forward strand.
GTACAGTATAAGGAAACACAGAAGAAGCATGACAGAGACCTGCACCAGTTAAAGCAGAAGGAAGCGGGGAAGGCAGTCAGAATAGCAAAGGCCCAAACCAAGGAAAAGATAGCCAACTCAGTTAAGAAGGGGGATACAACCTTTTATAGGTACATTAGGGAGTGAAAAAAGATCAAAGGAGGATAGTGAGGCTTAATAAAGGGAGGGTGGGTGGGCAGAAGGAGGCAGTTAAAAAGCAGGGATACTGAATGAATACTTCTACTGAGTAGTCACAAAAGAAAAGGAGGAGGCGGTACCTAATCCAATCAATAGAAGCACTCTGCATAGGGGGGTTTATGCCAGTTCATTCACAGAAGAAAGGGTCTTGAAAGAACTCTTCAAATTGAAGGTGGGCAAAGCAATGGGGTCTGATGGAATTCATCCCAGAATTCTAAAAGAACTAATCGGAGAACTAGTGACACCACTGACCACCCTTTTTAACAAATCATGGGAGAATGGTGTGGTAACTGAGTACTGGATGAGGGTGGATGTGATTCCCCTTCACAAATGTGGGAGTAAAGCAGAGGCAGGGAACTACAAGCCTGTTAATTTGACCTCAGTGGTAGGGAAAATGATGGAATCACTTCTGAAAGAAAGCATTGTCTAGTACCTAGAGGCCAGAGAGGCACAGGACCCAAGACAGCATGGATTCACAGTGGGAAGGTCATGTCAGATGAATTTAATAGATTTCTTTGACTGGGTGACCAAAGTAGTAGACCAGGGAGGGCCTGTGGACATGGTCTACCTAGACTTTAGAAAGGCATTTGACACAGTCCCACACAAAAGATTAAAAAACAAGTTAGCCAGCCTTGGAGTAGGTCCCAGGGTGGTAGCCTGGGTAAAACATTGGCTGGACAACAGGACACAGAATGTAATAGTAAATGGAGTCCACGCTGAAGAAAGAGGGGTTACTAGCGGGGTACCGCCGGGTTCAATACTGGGACCTTTTCAATGTCTTTATAAGTGACAATGCAGAGAAACTGGAAGAAAAAGTATGCCTGTTTGCAGATGACACGAAGATCTGCAACAGGGTTGATACACAAGGTGGGGGGTGGAAAGGATGAGAAGGGACTTGGCAAGGTTGGAGGAATGGTCAAATGTATGGCAGCTTAGATTCAATGCAAAGAAGTGCAAAGTAATGCACCTGGGAAACAAAAATCCAGGGGAAGAGTACACAGTGTTGGGGAGTACTAACAACAACAAAATTGGAAAGAGACCTGGGGGTAGTCATATCAGATGACCTCAAAGTAAACAAGGAAGTGAGAAGGTAATAAGGAAGGCTGGGAGAATACTGGGATGCATAGGGAGAGGCATCACTATTATGAAACTGGAAGTTGTTATCCCTCCGTACAGACAGTTGGTGAGACCCCATCTGGAGTACTTTATACAGTTCTGGAGACCTCATCTCCGCAAGGACATAGACAAGATGGAGGCAGGCTAGTGAAAGGCAATTAAAATGGTGCAGGGTCTGCACCTGAAGCCATACAAAGAGAGACTAAAAGAGCTTAATATGTATACCCTCAAGGAAAGGGGGGGGAGACATGATAGAAACTTTCAAGTACCTCAAGGGAATCATCAAAGTCCAAGAGGGTAGCATCTTTCAGAAAAAGAAATGTGCAAGAACAAGGTGGCACAATTCAAAGATTGAGGGGGAACGGCTCAGTGGCTACACGATGAAGAATTTTTTCATGGAGAGGGTGGTGGACACATGGAACAGCCTTCCTGAGGAGGTCATGGAGTCAAAAACAGTGGAGGAATTCAAGAATGCATGGGACAGACATAAAGCAATTCTTGTGAAGGGTAGAAAGAAGTAGGCTATTGGTTAACTAGGATCTGCAGCTTATCCACTAGGTAAGAAAATGGGCAGATTGGGTGGGCCAAGCAGTCTTTATGTGCCATTAAAGTCTTTGTTTCTATGTGTCAATTTAATACAAGATATAATCCAGATACAGGTAAAATCTGGTCCGCCAGACCCAGACGTGACCAAAATGGAAAACACCGGACTTGCTGGTTTGGCCGAATCAATTTGATTGGTTTCAGCTTGAGCAGTACAGCTGTTCTGCTGACCAGTCGGTCCTGTTTTTAATGTTTTGATCCATCCATTTCGGCTGGTCTGGATTTCATCTAGAGGATCTGGGTGAAATCCAGACTGCTAGACTCCATCCTGACCAAAACAGCAAAAGGTCTGGTATGGGTCCACAAGTCTGGTTTTCACTCATGCCCTCACCTAGATGAAATTCGGACCAGACAGAACACAAAGACCGAAACATTAAAAAACAGACTGACTGGTCTGTCCAGAAGGGGAGGATGGCAGAAACTGCAACTTGTCCAGTTGGTCCTGATGGACCAAATGATCCAGTTTTACAATTTTGGTCTGCTCTGGGTTTGAACTTCCTCACTTTTTCAAATCCCATATACTAATGTATCTAATATACATGAGGGGTCACATATAATTCTTAAAGAACTGGTGACACGTTCAGCTGAACTTTAACAAAACCTAATATTTAGACAGCCCAGCTTGTATTTCCTGTTAGTTCTGTATTTCTCTGCCCCATTATTTATTACTAAGGTCATTTGTCTGGAAACAGGATTTCTGCTCCTGAAGAGTTAATCTATTCTTGCTGTGTTCTCCCTAACTGAAGTAATAGAGCACTGCTTGTGACCTCACAGTTACTCCCATGGCAACAGACTGTGATGTCACATCAGAGTAGTATGACTTGGAGTAGGGAGTAAGCTATAAAGGTAGATGAACTCAAAATAAACTGTAGGGACAACAATCATATATTAATATACATTTCCTTAGAAATAAATTATGGGGAGAAGAAATATATAAAAGATAAATGGAATGCAAGCAGAATTGTATCTAATTATTATGTTTTTTAAAGTTTTCTTTGAGGTGTCAGAAGCTCTTCAACATACCTGTTCTATCTGTATAAATAGAACATTCCCTTTTGTTTCATATGAAAGTAAACAAAAACGAACATGACTAATCAATAAATATTGCAAAGTTCTATGCAAATATTAAGTTAATACCTCAAATTAGCAATTTACAAACGTGCAAATGATGGGGGACATAAATCACATTCTAGTCTATCTTCCTTAAAAGAACAGGAACAATGCTTCCAATAATCAAACAAAACATTGCTTGATTTTAAACTTAAATATTATGGCCCAGATATTCAAAAGGGTTGCGCCATGTGCAATAGGGTTGCTCCAGTGCAAGTCCGAAAATGCGCCATTCTGCAATATTCAGTGGGAGGCAGATGTGCCCCCCCAAATCATGCTGAGCAAGAGCGCAATGATAATGAATGCATGTGCAACTGAAGGGGAAGGAACCATGCGTAAATGGCGCAGTGTGATATTCAACAACATGTGCCATGCACAATAGGGGAGCAAGCGGAAGTTGCACGACAGCGGAAATGAGCCAAAATAAAAAGTAACAAGGGAGAGGCACAAGAACGCTACAGGGAAGGTACATGTGGCTGACCTCTAGGCAGACACACAGGGCAGGACAGACACACAGGGCAGGACAGGGAAAGGGCACCCTGAACCCACAGGCACAGGGAAGGTGTGGGGAGCCACAGCCAAACACAGTTCAGAAGGGGGAAGTGCCACACAGCACCGAGGCCACCACAGGAAGGTGCTCCCGGTGCAGGGGAAGTAGCAGCCAGGACAGCAGGGGAACACAGAAACAGCTGCCGGGGGGGGAACACAAGCCAGGGACATGGCCAGTGCCACCATCCAGATGGAGGCAGTAATGAGGGGAGTGAGAAGGCAGGCAGCAGGGGGGCACGGCCATGTAAGGGCCCGTCGGCGGTATGCCTCCATCAGGCAGTACCGAGCCCACACCAGCTTCGAACTGTACAGCGATACCGAGATCGTGGGCCGGTACCGCCTGAATCAGGCAATTCTGAGGCAGCTCTGTGAGCTGTGCAGTGATGCGATGCAGGCACCCACACGACGGAGCCATGCTCTGTCAGTGGAGACTAAAGTGACAGCTTGCATGTGCCTTCTCACCAGGGGTACCTTCCAGAAACCAACAGGGGACACCATAGGCATAACCCAGTCAGCTGCATCATGCCACCTCACCCAATTCCTCAGCGCACTGCTGCCACATGCTGCAGAGTACATCCATTTCCCCAGCACACTGGCGGAGCGCACAGCAAACATACAGGAGTTCCACAGGGTAGCACGTATGCCTGGCATGCTAGGGGCAATAGACTGCACCCATGTGGCCATCCACACACCATCTGGCCCTGAGGGGGCCGCATATATCAATCGGAAGGGCTATGCAAGCATCAACTGCCAGGTGGTGTGCGATGCCAGGAGGCGCATAATCAATGTCTGTGCCACGCACCCTGGGGGAGCACATGATGCCTTCATCTGGCACCAGTAGGCACTGTGCCACAGATTTGAGAGTGGGGACATCCCCACTGGCCACTTAGTGGGTGAGAATGCAAACCACGTGGAAAAACATAGAGCTTGGGAGGGGCATGGTCAGAGGTGACATGGGTAGTAGCCTAAATGGCCCAAGGCAGGGCGACGCTGATCACCAAACTAACCTCCACCCTCTACACACAGGTGATAGTGGATACCCACTCCGTCCCTGGCTGCTCACACCATACCGGTGCCCCGTGACCCCATCGCAGCAACGCTACAATGAGGCACCTGCCACCACATGCAATGTCATCGAGTGGGTGTTCGGGATGCTGAAGACACGTTTCCATTGCCTAGACACCTCTGGCGGTGCCTACAGTACAGCCCCTCAAAGGCCTGTGGGGTATTCCTGGCCTGTTGCATCCTGCACAACATGGCCAATGACTGTGGGATAGCCGTACAGGTCGAAGAGGGGGACAGCGATGGGGACGATGAGGACGCTGGTGAAGATGGTGATGGGCAGCCCCCCCTTGGGTGACGGGACCCCCGACTGCTCCGGCTGGCACAGCTGCACCGGGACACCATCACAGAGGAGCACTTCAGCCAACCCAGGTAAGTCATGGGGCCATGTGCAACCACCAGTTACAAAGGCACAACCCACAAACATGCATAGACACACACCAGGGGTGCATGCTGTCAAGGGAAGTGGCCGAGCATGGAACCGCACACACCGCCAGGGATGGGCAAGGTCTAACATGGCACGCGGTCATACACACAAACACACACACAGCTCACAAGACATGCACAAAGGGTAAGAGGCACGCCAACCCAGACCGCCACCCCTAGCCACACACATGTCCACAGACCACCACGCCCACTGCCTGTCATTGTGCGTGTGTCAGATGCTGGGCACCATTGCACAGTGGTGTACAGCGCAACGCAGGCATCATCATGCACATGCCACAGTGGACAGCAGCCGGGAGGGTGTGCAGATGGAACGTGTGTGTGCGTGCAGGGCCGGGTACCCAACCCGTGCATTGCCCGCTGAACAACACAATGCACACAGGGCAGCATCAGACAGTAGCCATGCTGGGAGACAGGTCAGTCACATGCCACAGTGCCACGGCCACCACGGATGAGTGGCAGTCCCGCCAAGACCTGCCAGTAGTGACAGGCTGACCACTGGCCTCATGGCGTGGCACTGACAGTCCCCAAGGGGTTCCACTGCATGAACGCGACCATGCTCGTGCAGGGTTCTGCAGCACACCGAACATGCCTGTGCCAGGCGTGCTCGGGATGCCCACAGCTGAACCTGGTGTCGACAAGGATGGTGTCGCACGACGCCAGGAATGGGGGGTGGACATTGCACTGCGTGGTGTCTGCGACACATGGGCAAATAACTGTGTGCCCACTGTGGCCATGACAGCTGTGAATGCCTGTGTCTGCCTGTCAATGGCAGTGGTCACATCCTCACGCAACTGGTCCATCCCTGCCAGGAGCAGAGCAGTGCCTCTGCTGTGCCGCTCCTCTGCCTGGTGCAGAGCTGCACTCAGTACATCCACTGCCGTCACAAGCTGCATCTGCTGATTGACTGATGCTTGCAGTATGCGAGTGTGCTCATCTAAGAGGTCATCTGCCTGATCGGCATGCTGTCCCTCTGGGTGTTCGCGGCCCTGATGCACATCACCCCTTGAGGGTGGGCGCTGCACACCAGGGCCAGGCCTGGGCATGTCCACAGGTGGTGCACTGATGCCACCCCTTGACACTGTACCCCCATGGCCATTGGTCGACTGCTGATACTGCCCCTCTGGCTGCCGCTGTCCAGGGCTCAATGGTGCAGCCGCAGTGGCTGCAACAGTCCCACTGTCCTGGACACACACCAGTGCTTCCCCACTGGTGCAGACAGGCACAGGCTGGGACTGTGATGACACACAGGCCTCCATGGCTGCACCACCCACAGCCATGGCTGCGATGTCACCTGCTGCGTGGCCATCCTGTGGCCCACACGTGTCACTGCCCATGACGTTAGCTCCATCATCATCAGTGACGGATCCAGCACCAGCCCAAGTCTCAGCATGCTGGCATCCATGGACGCTGGCACGCTGGGACACGGGAAGGGCCTCCTCTGCACCTTCTCCACCAACATCAGTCCGGACATCCAGGCGGGCCCACTGTCGCCCTGACCCCCGTATTCCTGTGGAGGTGGATGGGCCCTCCTCCATTTCCATGATACTGGCCTCAGTGGAGTAGCCCACCACCGCTGACCCATGTAGATGCTCAGGAGCTGTAAGGGGAAAAAAAGTAGCATTACTGCATGTGACCTACCCTGTCCCCCCCCCAATAGACAGACCATGACCTACCATGCAGTGACGGGCTACCACCCATCTGGAATCCACCACCCAGAATACCCTCAATGGCGCAACGCTGCATGCTGCCAGCAACCCGCTCTTCCTGTGGGGTCAGGCGTTGTACCTCAGGCTGTCCCCAACCGGTCGCAGACCATGCTGCCCTGATGGCAGCCACCTTCTCTTTAATTCTCCGCCTGTCCGTGCCCATCTTCTTTTTGCACTCCTGCACGGAGCGCTGGTGGCTGCCATGTAGGTTGACAGCACGCGCCACCTACTCCCATGCAGCAGCATGGGTCTGTGGTGTTCCCTGGCATCCACTGAGAAGCGGCTCCTGGTCGAGGTAGGCCTCAAACAGGGCATCTGTCTCTGCCTTTGTGAAGTTTGGCCTCCTCTTCCTCCCATGACTCTGTTCCTCTTCCTCGACCACACGATCGGTCATGATTCATCCTGTGAGAATGACAGGTGTTACCTGTGACTGTGCAGTCCCATGCATGTCCCAAACACCACAGTCCACACTCCCAAACAGCATGCACCTCACTGCAATAGACTGCAGTAACCGACTATGGCCAGTGCAGCCCAATGTCACATTTTTATAGCGCAACCCATGAAAATGAGGCGAGGCGCATCTTTAAGTGGACGCAAATGCACTGACTGCACCATTGAATGGCTGATTAGATGATTTGCATATGCCGCCTAAATATCGCGCTGTTGCACATTGCACAATTGTGTTGAACGTGCTGAGCCAAGGGCGCAGTTCTGTGACATGCGCAGTACACCCCTAACTGCGCTTGCCTGGGTTGATGACGCAGGTGCCTGCCATGCTGCTGACGTGCTGTGCACGGGAGTCAATGCAGGGTACGGCCACCATTGTGCCAGTGGCGGTACAGCGCTGTTCATATATATGGCGCTGTGGCACTGGGGCGTCGTAGGTGCACTGGGGCAACAGCGCTGTAGGCCGCTACAGGAGGTGGCACACAGACACCCAATTGCACTACACGCATTGGGTTCCAATCACGCTGTGGCTGTCCGTGTGCCAGAGTCCATTGACCCTGTGCCCGACCTTTGCACCCTAGGCGCCATGCGTCAGCCATGGGTGCACCACTATTGCGCTGTTCGGTAACAGCGCGATGAAGATGTGGCCTTGCATGCCGGCAGCATCTGCATGTGGCAGGACCGTGCTGCTGAGCACCATTTTGATTCAACCACACAGAAGAGATGGCGCAGAAGCGTGCGGTCATTTGGAGCCAGGTTGAGCTAGCCAACCTGGTGGCAATAGTTGAGCCCCATGCTGGGGCTTTGTATGGAGAGGCACCCCTGGACAGGGCCAGGAGTGTGGTGTGGCAGGAGGTGGCCGACACCCTGGAGGAGGCCACCGGTATGGGGTGCATGGTGGAGCAGTGCCACCATCGTTATGGCGACTGAGGCGCAGGGACCCAGACCTGCTTGCCCACCTGTGGGCACATGCCAGGAGGGGCACAGTGCCACGGCCAGGTAGGTGCAACATCCATACACTATTATCATCCATATGGGTATCACAGTTGCATGTGTCCTGCACATGGGGGGTGCCATCTGGTGTTGGTTGTGGTGGTGGTATCGGGGTGTGGGGTGGATGGGTATGGTTGTGTGGGATTGTACACACATGAGGTGAGGGGACTTTGCTACCAGATTGTACTGATGTTCCTCTCTCCATGTTTGCACCTTAGGGCCCAAAGAATGCAGGCAGAACCGAGACCGGAGGCGCCACCTGGAGGAGCAGCAGGCCAGGCGGGATAATGGTGGTCAGCGGCACGTGGACCAGCCTGATGATGGTGAGTGCCTTACATTCATGATTACTATTGCATGCTGTATAACTGGGCAGGCAGCAGGGCATGGCCACCATCCATTGACACCACTGCCATTCACGCAACTTGTTACAGTCAGCACTGTCCAGTGGCACTGCAAGTCTGGGAGTGCGTCAATGGTGGTCCATGCATGCACTGGACACATGGCTGTGGCACTGCCTTCACACCGCATAGCCAAGTCACTGTACGGCCATGGTGGTGCTGTGCAGGACATGGGCGGTGGGTGTGTGCAGTGGTCCACATGGCTGTGGCTGCCTAGGTGGGCAGATCTTGTGGACATGGTCACTGTGGGTGGTCGCACACCATCACAGGGGTGTGGCACATGGCTGTATGCCATGTACAATGGGTGGGTTGCAGGGGGCTGGACAGTCACAGTTATTGACTCTGCTCCCTCGTCCTAGGTGGAAGGTGACTCCAGGAAATTCAGAGGGGTATTTGTGAGCTGCTCCAGGTGGCAAGGGAGACTTTGGAGCTCCTTCACAGGATCCACCACCACAGGGTGAGGAGGAGGAAGAGCAGCAGACATCGGCGCCATGATGAGGAGGACCAGGGTACACGTTAATGTCCCCATGCCCCTACTACCACCTTCCTCCCCTTTGACCTACCCTCACACCCCTTCTTCCCTCTCCCATATGTTCACCCCTGCCCCTTACCCACCCCCACCTGTTATGTGGCCCTTCCCCCTCCTGTATATAGTTGTATATGTTTTGTTACTTCTTTTTAATATGTGTTTTGTTATGACAACTGTGGTGGTCTCTGATTTGCAGCAGGCTACAGGTGTTCAGCTGCAGTGGTATGGATGGCATCAGGGGTGGTGCACGCATGGGCGTGTGTGTGTGTGTGTGCAGAGGTGAACGGCCTATGGTGTGGGCAGGGGGATCAGTCACTGTCTGTGGTTTGTGTGTTGTACTCTGTGCACTGGATGCTGTGTGCAGTGGTCCATGGGGCCTGCACTGTGTGCATGGCACCCCTGTCAGACCGTCCATGGCCTGTGTAGTTGACACCCTTGCATGTCTGTGATATGCACGGTCTGCTGGCGGGTCAGTGGTGTCTGGCCATGCTGGATAACAACTGTACCCGGCACAATGCCAGGTTGCCTTCCATCACCAGTATGGTACACTTCTGCCTCCGGTGGCACTGTGGCCTCTGCTGTTGTTGTCCCTCCTCCATGCTGTTGCTTGTGTCTGTTGCAGGGGATGTGCTTCAGTGTCTGTCACCTGTGCTCTAGTGGCATGCTGGTGGCATACACAGCTCATATGGTGCTCAAGAGGTGGCTGGCACACCTGTGCAATGTAGGGGTGCTGGCCGTGTACACGCCAGCAGTGGCCACACGCCAGTGGCTTGCTTGACCCACTACTGTGTCCCTGTGTTGGTGTGCCCTTGGGTATGGGTGGGTGTTTGTCCATGCACTGTGTTGCATCCTGTGTGGTGCATGCTTCCATGCTACACTGTGCATGTCTGTGCTGGATGTTGTGGCCAGTGCTGGGACAGGATGTGTCCTTGGGAGGGTGTGCAGGGTGCTGTACTTCTGGAGATGGGGTCTGGGGCATGCCCTGTTGCATGTGGGGTACCTCGCATGGCAACACGTGGTCATCTCTCAGCTGTACCTTGGGGGGGACGTGCAGGGTGGCACTGTGTATGCTGTTGTTGCACTGCTGTCTGCTGTCACCCGCAGCAGGGTGCACATGGTGGGGATGCCTTGCATGGCTCCGTGGTGCACAGGGTTGCATTGTCACAGTGGGGGTGGTGGCATGCATAGGGTGTTCTGCACTGTTGGGCGCTACTCCTGGGAATGGTGTATGGTGACTGTGGTTCAGGGTGTGCTCTGAATTGGTGGGATGGGGTGCCATGGGGTGGTCGGCCCTCCTTGTGTGCTGGTCACAGCTTGCCTGGGGCTGTGCTGGGGCACCAGTGCCCAGCTGTGGGTTGGTTGCTGGTATCCATGGGCCAGTGGTTATTCCAGCTCTCCCCCAGTTGTGCAGTGCATGGAGTGTGGGGGACAATGTCTGTTCTGCCGTGTGCTCCTCTGCCCATCTGTGGCATGGGTGGTGGGACCCTGCATCCCTGGTTGTGCTGTTGCATTTCTGCCCTGCTGCAGGGGGCATCCCTGGTTGCACTATGGCACATCTGGACTGCTCCGCTGAGCATCCCTTGTTGCACTATGGTGCATCAGATATGCTCAGCTTCACATCCCTAGTTGTGCTATGGCACAGGTGGTGCGATATTCAGTCATCGGCCGTAGGCACATCTTGGCCTGTGCAGTTTTTGAAAATCACGCTTCTTGTGCATGGGCGCAGTGGACTTGCACTTGCTCCTGCTGATGCGCACTTTTTGGGTGCAGTTTGAATATCTGGGCCTATATCTACACAAAAGAAATAAAACCAGTGCTAAAATTATTAGATTATAGTTAATCTATCAAGCGATCTACAAACTTGCACCTGAGGGGGTCAAAAATGTGTTTTAATTCATGTATTTATTTAGCTTTTGTTAGTGAGGTAAGTACTTTAGGTGAGAAATTGTCTATTTCCAAGCATGACCTTGGAGAATATAATTTGGCAAACAGTAGATGGAAAGTTGGCAACAATATGAACACATTGAAAGCATAGATACTGTGCATAGCAACTCTACAAACATTGAACAGTATAAGAATATGTAATTTTATTCTACACAATAATAACATGTTAAACAGATTTGCCCATATCTACCATCCACAGATCTATGCCCCATTTTATTTTTGAGAAGGACACTTTTAACTTGAGCAGTAGCTAAAATGTTTGACATTACAGACTTGTGTAGAAAACATGCAGTCTGTAAAGAGCATGTGAAACATCAAAAAACAGCTGACCCAGTCAGGGCTTAGATCAGTGTGCTGAAAAAGCTGTGAGATCTCTACAGGCCATGGCTACTGCAAAATGGGTATGTTGTGAAATCTCTTTTTCATTCAAAATACAGAATTTGCCTTTTATCCTTACACACACAGAGAAACAGCCATTCCTCATTAAAAGCACCAAAACTGGACACAGAACAGAAAACTGCTGCCATGTGCAGGACACTGAGGAACAGACACCCTACCATGAGGAGAAGGGAAAATAAATTTTAAAAAGTCAGTGGACTGTACCTCCCGAAACTGAAACAGCATAAAGGGGCTGCAAGCATGGTTGGTGGCACTTGTATGACAGTGCACCGAATGGAATGAAAGTGAAGCCATGACACTCGCATCACCTTGAGTCTGAGCACTTAAAACAACTGGTCAAAACATGGGTATTGATGAAATACAGACTGCTAGACAGGACTGGACCAAAAAAATGAAAAATGGACTGGCTGTTCTTGTTGGATCAGCCAGACTGGGCACAACGTGTGCAATGGTGCTGTGGCCAGACCAGTCTGTCCAGTTTTTACCATTTTCATTCATCTGAAATTATTGTTGTGGCACATTTTGATTATGTGCTCTCTTGATTTGTAAGCAAATATGCCACAAAGTTCAGATTTTTTCTTATGTGTGCTCTCATGTTTATGCTAATGCTTGCACTTGTGCAAAGCGAACATGTTGCTGTGATAGTTGATTTAAGACATGTGTCACTGTTGGTCCAGTGCAGGGTAGCCTGTAAGGGGCTTGACAGTGTCAGACCAGTCATCAGCCAGACTGATTATGATGCTCTTCAGTGGTTGTTTGGTGGAAACTTCGTGATGTTCAAAGAAGACAGCCACCTAAATCACAGGGCAGCTCTTCTCTTTGAACTGCATGACACATCCCAGCAGGCATAGCTGATAGGCATCATGATCAGCCTGTTATCATTCTCCTCCTCCCCAAAGGAAAAAACGATCCTACTCTCAGGCATGTATCCCTCCCACCTCCCATTGCATCCTGTGTCCCTTCTGCATTTTTTGACATTGGGGTGCCCAATCCCTGGTACTGGCTAGCATCCCCCTAACCTCACCCATTTTCACTCTACAACACTAGGGAGCTCACTCCTAGTGCCACCTAATATGACACCGACCCTGGGGTGCCCAATCCCCAGTGTTGGTAACCTGTAATAAAGAAAACCATCCCTTGTAGTCTTTTTAATTTTTTTCACCCTATAAAAAAGAAAATGGTCTATCGATGTATGTTGCCACTTCTGCCTCTCTACTGCCATTACCCCCCCACTTGACCCTCTCCACTTAGCTCCCACATCCAGTCAACCCCTTACTTACCTACGGGGCTCCAATGCAGTAATCATCTCTGGACCAGAAAAACATCTTCAGTCTTCAATGCTGATCCAGGAACTGAGGAAATTTGATATGCAGTCAATGTATTTCAATGTGTTTTGAACTTATTCTCATAACTTGGTCTTTATTGTTAATATTTTTCCCCAAAATTTTCAACATGGCCTTTTGGGGACCCTACCTTAGGAACAAGGTTGGTGGAAATTCCTCAGATCCATCCCGAACATTGGTGCCACAGTCACTCCAGAAAAATCACCTTTTTGGCACAATGTTTTACCCTCTGGGTTCATGAGGTGGGCTCATAAGAAGACTGTGTTGAAAATATGGGGTGAAAATATGAAAAAACAACAAAGTTATGAAGGAACAGTATACTGAAAATGTTCAACACTTGCGATAACTTTTGCAGTTTTCAATATTCTGACCCAAATTTTCAACATAGCAATTTTTTTACACCACCTCATGAACATGACAGGTATCATTTTTCAAATGCAGGCCAAAGTATGTTTTTGCACTTCTGTAGTAAAATGATGTTTTGGCCAGTATCTTATAAATGATATCTGTCATGTTTAAAAGAATAAGCCTTGAAAAGATTATATTGAAAATTTGTGGTCAAAATATCACAAAACAATTAAGTTATGAAGAAACATTGAATTTCTTTGACATTTACTCATAACATTGGGATGGGTGCAGATGTTGTGCCCCAGTTTTCAACATAGCCCTCTGGTTACCCAACCTCATGAAAATGACAGGTGTCAGTTTTCAAATCTCCTCTGAAACATGTTTTCACATTTGCTCCACAATGTCATGTTTCAAATGGGATTTAAAAAATACCATCTGCTATGATCATAAGGTAGGGTCATAAAAAGACAGTATTGAAAATCTGGGGTCAAAAATGCCAAAAAAACAACAATGTTATGAGGAAACATTGAACTGTTTCAATTTGTACTCATAACTTTGTGATTTTTGCAGATTTTGGCTCAAAACGTGCAACATAGCCATTTTGGTATCCAACCTGATGAACATGACAAGTATCATTTTTCAAATCCCCCTTGAAACATGTTTTCAAAGTCCCTCTGTGAAACCACCTTTCAGACAGGATTTTTAAAAATCTATCTGCCTTGATCATAGCATGGGGTCATAAAAGGACTATGTTGAAAATTTGTGGTCAAAATGTGAAAGATCAATCATTGTGCCCAATAGCCCCGTATGAAGTCCGAACCATCCATTGATTCTTCTGATACAAAATGGCCACCCAGGGTATAAAGAAATGTTGAATTGTTCAGATGTTTGCTCATAACTTTATTTATGCAAATTCTGGCCCTTAATGATCAAAATATCCCTTGTGTTACCCCACCTCATGAACATGCCAGGTGTCATTTTTCAAATCCTCTTCAAAATATGTTTTCACAGTCACACTGCAAAATCACTTTTCAGATGGGATTTCAAAAAAGTCCACCTCTCTTGATCATGATGTAAGGTTATGAAAAGACTGTGTTGGAAACTTGGGGTCAAAATGTGGGAACCTACTGAAAATTAGAATATTGCCGTTCAGCTGGCCTATCCTGGGTAAATACAATCTAAAAGTGTGTAAAAGCAGGGCACATCTCTTCTGGTCTAGCCTTGGCAAATACATAGTAAAAATGTGCAAAAGTAGGACCCTAGTACAGCACAGCCCCCAGTGAACTATGCATCTATGCTGCTCTATCATGGGGAAAAAATACACTATAAAAGCTGGACCCCTCTGAAAATGTAGCTTGCCTTTTAGCTGGGCTATCCTGGGTAAATTAAGCCAAAATAACAAAAGGAAGACCTACTGTAATGGTCGAAGCGCAGAGATTCTGGCACAGACTTTCTATTCTGGGTAAATACCTAATGAAAATAAGCAAAAACAGCGCCACATCAGAAACAAATATGTTGCATCTCAGCTGTTCTGTCTTGGATAAAAACACTGCAAAAATTGGGAAAAGCAAGTTCCCACTAAAAACAAGATAGCATCTGAGCTGTGCTAACTGGGTAAATACAGTATGAAAATGTATCAAATTAGGACCACACTTTAAATGAGATATTTCATCTCAGCTGGGTTATCCTGAATAAATATATTGCAAAACTGTGAAAAATGGGACCCTAGAGTAGAAACTCACTGAAAAGAAAATACTGGACTTATTTCACAAAGCTCCAAAGTTGTCACAAGGTGCCTGCATTAAACAAAATTGGGAACTGTGGCTGTAGGGTGACGGCAGACTGCTTGCTTCTTGCATATCTTTGATGGCAGTTTAACAATTATGCCAGAAACATGCAAAGTAAAAGGTTATTTGAAGGAGGAGTTGAACAGAATGATAGTCATGATTGTGATGAATGGAGAAGGGTGGGTAACAAGTGCATTAGCCAGTACAGAACAGCATAGCATATTAGCTGCATCTTGATAGCTTCAGGTTCATTATTAGAAGGCTACAGCCTGTAGTGCAAGGGGGCACTGCAACTCACCACAACCCCATTTGGCATATTAAGGGGGGGCTGCTCTACTCACTCTATAAGCAAGCATTTTTTCCTTGCAGCTGGAGGCTCTGTCTGTCCTCTCTCCAGGCCCTTTCTTTCTCTGAGCCCTCCCCTCCTCCCCTGCTGTGTTTGCCTCCTCTCTTCCTTCCTATTGTACTCTGCTGGCTGTCCTTGACTTCCTGCCTGGTTTGTACTTCTGCTTCTGGGTCAGTACTTTTGCCTTTGTCTTCTGCTTCTCAGTCTGTGTTTTGCCTAAGGCTGCAGTCTGTGCTTCTGTCTCTGCTGTTTGTTCTCCCTACTGCTCCTGTGGTCCCATTTGCTTTGTTTGCTTTGGGGGCTTTTCTGGTATGCTAGTGCCCTTGCTCCTCTGTTTGCAGTGTTATTCTTAGCTGCATTGCTAATCAAGCTCTCATTCATTTATAATATTTCAGCAGTCTCTCTTTCTCTGTACTAGGTACCTGTGTGCTCTCAGTTCTGATTGTTTTTTTCCATGATGTAGTCCCTGTGCTCATCACCTTAATTGTTTGCACCTGACTTTAATACTGGCTAATAGCTATCACACTGTCTCATTCCCCTGCCTGCTCCAGCAGTGTCCTGCCCTACTGCATTACTCCTCACTTCTATGTTTGTGTTCTTTGGCTCATTTATTGCTACTCCCACTTTTACCAAACCTTACTTTTACCAAATCCACAGCAGTCTGTTTCTGATGATAACCTAATCCTGCTTTCATAGCTGGAATGTATTTAACTTACTTTATTTGCTGCTTGGTGTAGTGGTGCCATGTTCATGGCTCCTTTGTTTTTACGACTGTGGGTGGAGCCTATAGGAGTTTTGCATGTACAAAAGGAGTGATGTCATGTTTTCTGTCCATGGAACTGACTGAAGGTGTAAATAGTCTCCTCTGTCTTACCCTCCTCCAAGAAATGTTTTCCACCTTCAAATAAATATGCTTTCATGTTACTCAATGGTTGTAGGATACTACTTTATTTCTTAAATGGGTGGTACAAGAACTGGAACCTGAGTAGTGGGAGGCAGCATTTTTTTTTGGGGGGAGTAAGATCCAACCCCCTTCCACCAAAGAAGCTCCTAAAGATCCAGACCACCTTTTTTTTTATTCATGTGGGAGGAGCATGAGGTGGATCAATTATGTTGAAATAAGATTCACTAGTTTGGGAGCTGGGCCTAGGAACACAAGAAGTCTGTGGACTCCCTGCATTTTTTAAGGAGTATGAGAACAGAAAATACTTAATGCCTTCAAACTGACTTAAAATTGTTGGAACAAATGCTTATCAGAGTCACTTAGTGTCTCAAAGGGAAAGACTGTCTGAAACTACTAAGGATTCACCTTCTATGGAAAATAGACAGCTTTCAGGTATTTCTTAAACATTTATATACTAAAATGGGCACAGTACTTGGTAAATACAGTCTGTGATGAAGTGTATTTTTCTTTTTAAGTTTGAGAAGTGGAGTTGACTTGCACATGTTAAAAATACCAGTTGCAATTAGCAACTAATTTTAGAAACAAAATTATTTTTTTTTGTCCTATTTACTTTTTTCCTGG
The DNA here is from genome assembly GCA_016271365.2 of Neoceratodus forsteri. NCBI lineage: Eukaryota > Metazoa > Chordata > Ceratodontiformes > Ceratodontidae > Neoceratodus > Neoceratodus forsteri. The sequence continues at coordinate 738,923,935 of CM057454.1, forward strand.
CTCAGTTTATAGTGGAGTTGACTTTCTAACATTCCTCCTGAGTTAATTACTCATTGGAACCTGTAATTCCAGTTTTTACGACTGCGTCCCTGGAACCTTCTACTTGACAAGTTCCCATAGGCACCTCACAGCACCTCATTAAGCCGTTTGACAACACCATCTTTGCTGGACATTGCAAAATAAGAGACCCAGCCTTGCATTTTTCCAAATAATATACCAACTTCATTCTCAAGCAGGCAGTTCTTGGAGGGGGGGGTACACTGGACTTCAGTTGTTTGTTTGATATTGGTCACAACCAGGAGCCCCTCTAAAATTAATTAAATAAATTTATAAAGCCATGGTTGAGCAGATCAAACATTGAATTGGTTTATGATTAGGGGAAAGCTGTGATCACTTTCCTAGTGATTTGCTCCCAGCCACACCTAGCAGACTGCACTTTATAAATGTGAGACAATGAAGCTGGGGTATTGTCTTTGCAAACAGAGAATGAAACAGCTGGACTCTAACTCAGATCAGCAAGGAACATCTTACATTACTTAAAGTGCAGGACAAAACCTATTGGGGCCACTTTGATGTAAAGGTTTGGCATGTTCACATTTTGGCCAAAGTCTGATAACTAAGAGCCTCTATTTGGGACATGAAAGATGGAAAAATCCTCCATTACAGGCCTGTTTGGGCAGTTGGGGGGGCACTCCAGACTTCAGTTGTTTGTTTGATATTGGTCACAACCAAGAGCCCCTTTAAAAATAATTAAATAAATTTATAAAGCCATGGTTGAGCAGATCACACATTGAATTGGTCACAGCAGCAGAAGAAGCAAGTTGGCATTAAAAGCTTAGTGGTGTGGATGTAGAGGCACCAGTATTTAAGCATGACTTTGGTAGAGGATTAATTGTGACTGGGGAGTGAGGGAGGGAATGAGTCTTGATATTTTTAGCATAACGGTTTTCTGAAACTTCAACCTTCAATGGCTTAGACTTTGTAGCCATCTGTACAGTATACCACTAAGCCACATGCAGTGGGGTATGGGTAAAACCCACATCACCAGATCTAGGCCAGAGCTATAAAATTTGGACTGGGCACAACTTGTGCAAATATTGCTGATCTGGTGGTCAGCAATAAAAGATAAATTATGCAATACCCTCAATAACACACCTACCCCAGTTTACATTTGCCTGATGCCCATTTTAGACCTCATATAGTAATATCTTCCTTCGACAGAACAGCTTGTAATGAAATGTGTCGAATTTACATTGACATTTGGGCATATGCACTTTTATATTATATGAATTTTGCGTGTGAACTGTATATCAGTTTCTAAAAAAAACAATGAAACGCATCAAATGTCTTCAAAAACTAGTCTCAACATTGTGCTTATCTTCCACCTTGTCACAATATACAGTTGTCTCAGCACTATTTTCAGTTAGGGTACAGTACCTTCATGTATATGATGGCCTGGTTCTGTTGAGTTGATTGCTATAATAGTGCATAGAATAAAATGCAAAATATATAGGTAACTGTAATACAGATGGTGGCATTATTTTTAATTATACAATGACAAGGAAAAATGTAAGAAGCTGGCTGCTGACCCACTGAAACAGTGATGTCATTACACAATAACATCACCATAGCTTTGGATTTGGATCATTCCTTGCATTTTCTCTTAAGAAATATGTTTCCACACTAACAAAAACATCCTTTAAAATGTATGTTTTATTCTATATATAACAACAAGCCATTGTATAATTGCAATAAGGCACTCCAGGGTGTGTGTTATCTTGTAATATTGTCACTACTGGGGTGGTGGAAGCATTCGGCTTTGCATCATGCTTCAACCCACCCCAGGAGTGACATTATTACATGACACACACCATGTCATGCTTTATTGCTTAAATATGCCCTTTCTCACTGTACTGTACTTTCATTCAGTTAGTATATATGCACCAGCCTTCATGTGAACACTCTGGGCTTCTCTTTGACTTCTGATGTCTATTTGCTTTAGCTATAGTGTATTGTTTGAACTGTTTTGGTCTTCTTGATGTGGTGCCTGTGTGCCTAAACTATGTAATCTGTTTATCTACTGCTACCCATGCATCTCCAGTGAATGATTGTTATAACAGTCTGCTCTCCGAGCCATTGTTTTTTGACTTGTTAACTGTGCTGTCTTTATATTAGTTTCTACGAGGTGCCTTTGCAACTGAGTCTCTGACACAAAGGTTTGCAAATCTGATATTTTTTAAATAAATAAATGTTTATGTTTAAGCTCATAAAACACCCATATCTAGTTAATGCATTCACAGTCGTAGTGGCTCTGCCAGAGCTTGTTTCTATTGTGGTGGACTGAGGAGTCACAGCAGGCATTGCGGCCCCAGGCAGCGGGAGCAGCTCCTATTTGTTGTGTATTGTATAAGTCCCTGGCTCACCCAGCCTCCTCCTGCTGATCTGCATAGCCTTTATGGCACTATGCAACCAGTGATTCCAGGCAACTCTCTACCTAAGGGCTTCTGTTTCTACCCAGCCTTCTACCAGCCCTTTCCTAATATTAGGTACCTGGTTTACACAGTCATCTCAACCTTCCTGTCCCTTGCACTACCAGCAATGCTTATCTCTTCCAAGTCTGGCAGCATATCATATTTACTTGCTTCGAACCGCACCTCATACCATACTAGCTTTGCAGCCTCCTCCTACCTCACCAGCTTCACAGCCTCCTCCTCTCCAACCATCAGCCCCGGGCTCCTCCCAACTTTGCCATTCTCTTGCTTGTAACATACAATTCAATTCACTCCCATTTGACTCCCTAATGGACTTGGTCTGCAGCATTTCTGTGGTTGACAAATGATATTTGCCTTACCTAGACCTACAAGAGGATCCATATTGCTCAGCCTGACCTATGTACAGGTCTCTTCCTGTCAGCTTTCATCTAGTCAAGACCAACAAGAGGGTCCACGGTGCTCAGTCTGACCTACGTATAGGTCTCTCTCCATGTCTGCTATCATCCATCATGACCCACATGCGAGTCCCATGCTCATTACAACTCACTCCTCCACATTTTAGAGGCATGCAGACCATATCCATTACTTCCAGGACTCTGGGCTAGCTCTGTGGCCAATGGTCTCTCTCTACACCCCAAAGTCTGCTTCTTGAGCATGCGAAGCTTGGAGAGGGGTCCTTCTCATCTGGCCCATAGTTGGGAATGTCATTGCTCCGAGTGGACCTTCAGTCATCAACAGCACTGATGGCACCTCTTGATGTAGCATTGAAGACTTCAGTGGCAAAGTGGTGGGGCTGTCATGGGAGGGGCCCCTTTAGCAACCCAGGCAGGTTCAGAATCACCCTTTAAAGCTATTCTCCCTACAGCCTCCTCTGGTTCACCTGGTTTGTTCTTTGATTGCTAGGCCAGCTGAGCACCTCAGCATTCATTACTCTCCTCATCCTCCTCCTGCCTTGGAGGTTAGCACTGAGATGCCTGAGTGTTGCAGAGTTCACTTGCAACTTTCCACAGTGTTCCTATTACAAGCCTACCAAGTCAATACCCTGCATGAAATATAGCACAGTATTAACCGCGCTGTGAAGAGCGTGCTATGAATTACAGCAACAAGGGTACAACAGCGATAGGGAATTACCACTACCCCTGTCGCTGTATGAATTACTAGGAAGGCATTAAGTTACCATGTGCTGGGGGCCTGGTCTAGCCACTCCTGTGGTGGAGCAGTTAAGGCATCAGCACATGGCATACTTTGGAGACCAGGGGCTGTAGTTCAATTCCCTGTAGGTCCTCCCATGCTACAACTTTGCTGTCATTTTATTTTTTGTGAAAAAAAAACTTTCTCCTTCCCGACTTTCTCCCCATCTCCTGAGTCCACCCACCTCTGGAGTTGGTTATTTTAATTCCAGAGGGTGTGGGGCGCAAAGCCCCCCATGTTGGGGGGTGCAGAGGGCAAAGTCCCCCAGCAAAAACAGAGTAGCCCATTTATTTCAAAGCGTGCACTCTTTCTGTAGGTTGGTGTATTTCCTGACCTTATTACAGCACATGCTGTTTTTCTTGCAGCATTTGTTGCTGTGCTATTATTGTATGCACGGTTATAACCCCGTGCCCATTAGAGGGATAGAGCAAGAGTGTTCCTTGAAATTGCAATTCCCCTGGCTTGGTCTACTAAATTGCAGTAGCAGAGCCATCACTGAACAAAACTGTCCCAAAGCCTGGAGGGAAGGTGACCTAGGACTTGGATCGCCAGAGGTTTCCTCCTCAAAGTGTTTTTCTCCTCTCCTCCATGTCAATGGTCATCTTCAAGGTCAGTTTGCTGACCTACAGAATAATGCCCTACATGGACAGGGACCACAGTATTTGCAAGATCTCCTCTGCCCCACCACCCCTTTTGCCCACTCTGTTCTGCTGATGAGGGACTGCTAGAGATTCCCAGGGTCTGCTTGACTATGTCTGCAGCTAGATCTTCTGACCCTGTGGAATTCTCTATCTCGTCGGATTAGAGAGTGCCTGTCCATTGAGGCCTTTAAATCTGCCTTGAAGACTTATCTTTTTAAATTTGCCTTTTCTGAGGTCTAATTCCTACTTTTTTACTAACTGATTTTAGATATATGTTTTATGGCAATTATGTTTTTTATCTATGTTTATGTACAACACCATGGTCTTTTGGAATGGCGTTTTAGAAATAAAATTAGCTTTGCTTTGCTTCTTTCAGTTTATCAATTCAGGAATTTAGGGCACCTCTGCAACTACTGGAAAAAGACCCCTGAGTATTTTGACTTCAAAAAACAAGGTCAAGTGATTTCAACCTTTTGTATATTAAATACCAAAAGTAACAGATATGACCCCAGTTTGCTGAAACTCTACTCAGGACCACGATAATTGGTACACACAATATTACCAGAGCTGAACACTCTCTCTCTCTCTCTCTCTGAGTTATTTCTTGCCAGTGTTAATCAGTACCGGCTACAGGATGATCAATCAGAGTGGATTATTTGGATTTAAAAGGTTACAGATGAATCCCCCAACACATTCTGTTGGTGGTTGACATTTTTTGCATATATTTGCTAGGGTAATGGTCTGACAGAGCACCAAGATTAGTTTGAGATTATCCTTGTAACCAGGGCAGTGTTTCTGTGTTTTCCAGTAGATTACCCTTTTTCCTATGGAGGCTAATTTGCTGTTTCCCCATACCTCCAATGACATGGGAAAAATTTCCCAGTAGATTGCCCCATTTTTCCATAAAATACAGGAGTCCCTTGTAATATAGGACCTTTGGGCTGGCAACAATCTCATGGTGTGTGTGTGTGTGTGTGATTGTGTATGTGTGTTGAAATGTATTATACATTTTATATTCATAATGCAATATATGTCTGGCTCTCACCTCAGGAAGCAGACTCAGGGGTCCCTCACCACTACTGCTCAGGCAACTGTTCCATGTATTTAGCACCACTCACACCACACTGTCCTTCTTCACCTTGTGCCAATGTACACTGTACTTGTCTACTGCCACTTGGGCCAACGTGCAACCCAGCTCCCACAGCCCTGCCCAAGCCCATTCATCCAGGGTGATGAACTGCAGTGGCACCAGCTACAATCTGAGCACCACACCACCAACAAATTGAGGTTTGTGTTGAGAAATCCCTGGATGCTGGATGCCAGGAACATGAGGTACAGTCACAGTCCACAATCCGGCAGCTGTTCCCCTCCTGCCATAGTAGTTTCTTCAACTGGCAGGAGTCGATGCTGAGTGAACAAGAAGCATTTTGTTTTTATGGCACTTGCAGCAACACTTTCAGGCACTTGAAGACTGAATGGCAGCAACTGTGTGACTGTTTCTTTCACTGCTGCAGCTGATGTCATAGGACTTTCACTTCAAAATTGGTGTGTGCACAGTGTACTCACACCCAATACTCAGGAAAGATTGAGATAGAGGAGGTGGGGGAAACGTGGGACAGGAATCTTTTATGTACCTTTTTTACATTCACTTGTGCGGCAGAGGGACTGTTAGGGCCAGTCTGTAGAGATAGGAGCTGACATGCTGTTAGACTCAGTGCTCCCCTGAGATCAGGCAGGGGGAGTGGAGAAAAGGTTATAGCAAGTGATCGGCATCTCCCTGACAGTAACTGCTGAGACTGCAGAAACAACATCTTGCAATCAATTCATCAGCCCAGAATAATGGCCATGGAAGAAAAGGGTGTAACTAGCAATTTATAAATTGTACACCAACTGATCAATCTTTTGCTCCCCCTCAAACAAATGTTAGTGATTTCCATAGGGATTCTTAGCCAGGATTTCCATTGTTTAGCAACAGCATTCCACCACATACTACAAGGATGTACAGACTTTAAAACTAATCTATAAAACAAAGACTTCTCATCTACAACAGTAGCTACAGTACACAATAGTACCAATGGCTGAAATCTCTACCTGGGTCATGACGTCCTCTCAAAAAATCCCTACAGGAAGTGCACCTCCCTACTGAGTGGTGGTGGGGGGGGTAGGCAGAGGAGTAAAGAGATATTATATAGATTCTGTAACTGCAGTTAGGTATAGTTATGGACATCTGCCAATTTTCGCTATTATTCATCATCATTTCATTCAGCACCATTTTAGCATTTCACATTCACAACAAAGCAGATGTATCACATGCCTTGCAAATGCAGTGTGTTAGTTATTGAACTCAACCACTAAAAGGTTCTGTAGTTGCAGTTAGGTATGCTTAGTGACTTCTGCTGATTTTCCCTGCTATGCATGCTGAGGGACTCTTGTTGGTTTTCCCTGCAATGCAGAACAACATAAATCCACCAATAAAGCATTAATTACCTCAGGTCTGCTAAACAACAAGTTTTGCATTGAAGACTTCAGTTTTACATGCACTTATTGAATTTGTGGGGAGTTGAGGACAACCTGGGAGACCAGACCTGAAATACAACTGAGCTGTGACCATTAATTTAAGGCAATATTTTTACTCACTTTCTAAAATTCTGACCAGCTGATGACCCCCCCAAAAAATGAAGGCAACACTTTTATTCTCTAAGATTCTGACCAACTGATGCCCCCCCCCCAGAAACCAGACCAGGCCAGAAATACACCTGGAGCTGTGGCCATTAATGCCCACAGATAAACAACTATGGCTACAACTACATACCTTCAAGGTGATTAACTCTCAGTTAACCCTTTGATTGCCTTCCTGCAAACACTCTGCTGCACTGAAAGTGAAACAGTGGGCCATTTTCAACACAATGTAGTTTTCATCACAAATATTAAATTGTAATAACCCCCAAACCTTGCTCAGCCATGGGCCACAGTGTTCATTGTATCCCCAACTGGAAGGCTCATCTGTACTTCTTCTGGAAATTGGTTACCTTTGCCTAGGTTACAACCTGAGAAGGAAAGGCACACTCAGCTAAAAACCACAGAAAAGGCTAAATCTGCTTGGATTTCTCCCACTTTGTATTTACAGTTATTAGCAGATGTAAATAGTAGTGAGAAAGAAATAATATGACCTATTGGTAATTGAATGCAGGCCCCCGGAATACCATCCCTGGGATGGTATTCTAGGACCCTGGGTTCAATTCCCAGTAGGTCACATTATTTCATTCTCCTACTATTTGTAATTTAATTGCTAAGCAGTGGCTAATACTGCACCAAAAACATTTAATTACCAGTTGGCATATACAAAGAGAAAATCCACCTTAAAAGTCATTTTGCATTTGTTTACGGCTGCAGTGGGCATTGCCCTGCAGTTGTTTTGCTATTACAATAGAAACAAGGGAGATCCTCTGATTCCTAATTGACTAGATAAAACTATATATTTTTGGTATTACTCCACTTACTTTCAACTAAGCAATGTTTCAAAGCACTGTTTTCTGTGCTAAGCTTCAATCTGGTTAGACTGTCTTTCAAGAAAGTTTCATAGCTCATAAACATGCCAGCAGTAGACAACCCTGGGACTATAATGTCAAATGTCTCAGAATGGAATGTTTATGTAGTAAATCTGATGTTACAAGGCTTACTGAAGATAAATTAGAGGACCCCTAAACACTCTTCATTTAAGTTACAGTTTTTTTTAAAGTGACAGTTTGAAACTGACTGTTCATAAGCATCTTTTCATCTTAAAACGTACCATGCTATTGAAATTCTGTTACTAAAGTACTGAAAAAGGAGTTAGCTTGTCTGTGCTGGTTATGTGCCTTCTTCATGAAAATTTAGATTAGCTAAGCTAACTGTTTTATAGGTAATGTGTTTTTTTACCTTTGGATTTCAATAATCTTTGCTGTGCCTGTGCTCACTATTCATCATGTTTGAGGTAGAGGAATATATAGATGTTGAGAACATACATTTAAACTTTGATGCTGGTGTCCAATCTTACCAATTTGAGTCCTGTATCCAGTGTTAATCAGTGTGAGGGGGTACAAGCTGCATCTGATTCTGACATAGAGACTGACAGTTCTGATTCAGAGGACACAAATCAGAGACTTACCTTGGGCTGGTTATTATATTTAATTATTAATACCTAATCATTTCTTTATCTATCATCTAGTGGTCATTGTCTGTTTTATTTACCAACACAAATGTATTCCAGGCCTTCATATCATCTGTGATAGCCATCCCCCCATTATATTGTATAGCAACTTATTGGCCTATGATGCATCACAAATTGTATATCTATATTTTTAATATGTCTTTGTACTCATCAGTTCTGAACTATATCAAGTCATACTGTTTATTGCATGTATGTGGGGGTGGGGGCTCTGCAGAGGTGCTCATGTGCACCCATTGTTATCATAATTTGATGGTGTTTCATGTTAGTTTATTAGGGGCTGTGTTTGTCTATGATTTCATCTTGTGTTGCAGTGCAAGTATGTTTGTGCATTTTTTTCTCATTGTATACGTTACCTATTCTGGTGTATGTGTGTGTGTGTGTGTGTGTGTGTGTACTGTGAGGGTTGTCCTAGCTGTCTGTTCCTGTACTGTCTCCTGTGTGACCACATGTGGATGTTCATGGACAGGGTTAAAAACTGGCACCAACCCCACTAGCCAAATGCTGTTAAATATTGTTTCAAAATAGATAAAAATATTTGTAAGAGTAAAAAAGAGCATTGCAAGTCTTACTTTTACCACATTTAAAAACAAGACTGTCATCCTGAGCATGCGCGTGACATTACCATGGATGTGACATGCATGCTCAGGATCACGGGCCTGTTTTTCAAGTTGGTAAAACTAAGACTTGCAATGCTCTTCATTATTCTTACAAAGATCCCCATGCTCAGAAGAGCATGCACTTTTAGCCCCAACTATCACTTACACTTGTTCAGGAAATTTGCACACACGCAGTGTGTGTTCACATTGAGAAGAGACATCTGGCAGTAGATTGGGTAAACAATAAGGTAATGTGATTGGTCTCAGCTATAAATATATATTTTTAAAATTTAGGTAACAGATATTACTGTTACTCATACTGGGGCGCATGAATAGTTTATGTTGCCGTAGATGTTATTACAGGCACACTGGTCACACAATTTCAGTATAGCTGCTGAAAGTTGACAGTGTCCCTTTAATGTGTGCACTGCTCATGCACTACATTGATTAAAGTTTCCAGAGAGCTGCAAATTACAGTAAGCTGAAACCAAATAGCAGCTAGAAACTGACCATTAGGAAACTTTTATAATTAATTGCAGTGAATAGTGCACACATTAAGAAACTCACTGAAAAATGCTAAACCAGTGAGTTGGATGGACAGTTTAATGTGACTAGTACTGTATGTTATACTGGAATATATATGCATATATGTGTATATGTATTAGACAGTGTGTGTATATCACAACACTTAGAAAGTGCAGTTAGGTGGCTCAGTCGTAGTGCAAAAATGGCTAGTCTACATTACCCCACTATCTACAGTAGGTCAGTTTCAGCCTTTATGCATGTCATTGCTGTTTAAATGAGGAGTCTAGTGGCAACCCCACCCCCAACCCTCCGATATCCCTTGGAACCTGAAAAGAAGAAAACAGTCCCTTGATGTCTTTTAAATCTGTAAAAATGTGCATAGATAGTGCACTGCTATGTTATACTGGAATATACAGTATATGCATATATGTTTATATGTATTAGTGTGTGTGTGTGTGTGTGTGTGTGTCACAACAATTAGAAAGTGCAGTTAGGTGGCTCAGTGGTTAGTGCAAAAAGTGCTAGTCTTCATTCTCCAGCTATCTAGATCAGTTTCAGCCTTATGCATGTTATTGCTGATTTAAATAAGATGTCTAGTGGCAACCCACCCCCACCCTCCGATGTCCCTTGGAGCTGGAAAAAAAGAACAAGGTCCCTCAATGTCTTTTTTAATCTGTAAAAAAGCTCCATCAATGATGCAACCACATCCCCCAGCCTGCCCTCCCACTGAGTACCCACCACTCCACACACCTCAGATGCCCCCACTCACCTGAACAGATCCCAGTGTGAAGAGCCAGTGTCCCATGGAAGACATTGCTGCTGGAACCCGTTACTGCTGTATGAGAAATAAGGTAAGTGCAGTTGAAAACCCACTGAAATACTTTGAACTGCACTTACCTTATTTCTCATATAGCAGTCCCCAGTTCCTGTAGTAAGACATGTCTTTGATGGGAGAGTGGATCTTCACACTGGGACCTGTTCAGATGAGTGTGGGTGTGTGGAGGAGTGTGCGGGGTTGTGGGTGCTCAGCAGGAGGTCTGGCTGGGGGGGTGGGAGTCACATCACCACCAAGTCTGACCTATAATCCCTATCTAGTGTGAGGCCCCATACAAAAACTGAACTCTGGAGCCTCCCCTTGCCTCCAGGATACCCCTGTATCTTTCCCACTCCTTATTAAATTATCTGACCATTTCAGCCCCTACCCCCTCACGTAGGCTATTCCAGGCATCCACCATCCTCTCTGTGAACAAATATTTTCTCACGTTTCCCCTGAGCCTTTCCCCCAACTTCATTTTGTGCCCCCTTGACTTGGAGCTTCTCTTTCATCAGAAGATGCTTCCTTCTTGTACTCTGTTTATACAGATGATTTATTTGTATGTCTCAATCATGTCCCCTTCCCCCCTTCCTCCAGAGAATACATATTTAACTCCTTTAGTCTTTTCTCATAGGTCTTATCCCGCAGGCCCTGCACCATTTTACTTGGCCTCTGCTGCACCATCTCCACCCTATGTTCTTTCACAGATTGGGCATCCAGAATTGGACGCAGTATTTGAGGTGCAATCTCATGAGTGTCTTACACAGGGGCAAGATTACTTCCCTCTTTCTACTTGTGATACTCCTCCCTATGCATCCAAGCATCTGGCTAGCCTTTCCAGCTGCCTTATCACACTGCTTACTTTCTCTTAGATCCTCCAAGATTATAACTCCCAGGTCCCTTTCCTGTTTTGTGACTGTTAGTACCTCCCCATCTAGTTCATACTTTGCCCCTGGGTTCTTGTGCCCTATGTGCAGGATCCTGCACTCCTTTGCAATGATTCCCACCTGTCATTCTTCAGACCATTTTTCCAGTTTTCTAAGGGCTTCCCTCATTATTTTGACACCCCCTGGAGTGCCCACCCACTTGCATATCTGTGTGTCATCTGCTAAGAGGCATACCTTCCCCTCCAATCCCTCTGCAATGACCACAATAAAGACATTGGAGAGGACCGTTCCCAACACTGACACCCTGCAGCACCCTGCTCATCACCTCTCCCTCTCCAGAGTGCTCCCTTTTTACCACAACCCTCTGACTCCTGCCATTCAGTCAGTTCTCCACCCACAGAACTATTTTAGGATCCACCCCTAGGCTGCACAGTTTGTTAATCAGCCTTCTATATGGGGGACAGTGTTGAAGGCCTTTCTGAAGTCCAGATAAGCCACATCCAACGCACCTCCCAGGTCCATTACCTGAGTTATGTAGTCATGCCATAGATTAGTACAATTAGTTAGTGCAAAACACAGTGGTTATCCTGAATACAGTAAAAGTTACGGTTAGATGTATAAGTAAATAAATGCCATAAAAGGCAGTGTATGTGTGTGTGAGTGTGTGTGGCAATGCTGTGTGTGTGTATACAGTGCACTGTTATGTTATTTTGAATATATATGCATATATGTGTATATGTATTAGTGTGTGTGTGTGTATCACAACAATTAAAAAGTGCACTTAAGTGTCTCAGTGGTTACTGTAAAAATTGCTAGTTTACACATTTCTCACTGCCCACAATACATAATTTTGCAACCATATTGGCTCTTATTAGAGTTTGTTCTGATTGTGGTCAAAGTTCTCTTGGATGTATATTTTGTTAAGACTAATTACCCCAACTGCCTTGCAACAAATGTTTTGTGCAGTGTGTAAATCTGTGTATTGGGGATATCATCTGCCTATAACAGTAAAGGGGTGGTTCTGCAGTGGTGTGGGGGGCATTAGTGTGACAGTGAATGTCAGGGAGAGGGTTCTGCAGCAGAGGGGAACACTGATGGAACAGGAATAGCAGAGGGGAGAGGGTTCTGCAGCATCTGGGGGAAACATTGATTGGACTGGGAATGTCAGGGGAGGTTCTGCAGCAGGAGGGGGCATTGATTGGACCAGGAAAGGCAGGGGGATGGTTCTACAGCAGCAGAAAGGGAGAAAATATCACTAGGAACAGGAAGAGAAGGCTTCTGCAACAGCAGGATGAGACATTGACATGACTGGGAATAGCAGGAGGAGTGTTCAGCAGCAGCAGCAGCAGGGTGAGACATTGATGGGACTGGCAGAAGGAGTATTCTTCAGCAGTAGTGGGGCTATTGATGTGACTGGGACTAGTGATGTGGAGGGTTCTGCAACAGGAGGGGCACTGATGCTCATTGCAAAAATAGCTCAGGAGTGACCACCAGGGCAGCCATGACCTTGTGTGCAATGCTAACTCTTAACAGTTTGGCCATCAGGTGCTGGATAATAGCAATAAAAGGCTCACCTCAGGTTGAGTATGATGAATAATCAATTTTTTTTGTATAAAAACAACCAAGCTACTGTACAGCCACATCTGAAAAACAGCCTTACATTTTGTGCTCAACACCTGGTGCTTTTTCAAAGTGCCAAGTGTTGACGAAAAACGTAGTTGTTTTTTTTTTGTTGTTGTTTGCTGTGGCTTTGTAGCAGCCAGAGAGGTATTTTGTGTAATTTGTTTTCCAATTTTTGGCCAGGAAAAACACACTAAGCCGAGGCTTGTTTTCAGGTGTGTCCAGGGTGCACAGGGAAGTTAAATTACTTTGCTTCTGGTCACACAGTATGCAAATGGTGGCTGTGGCATTGAAACCCAGTTCTCCAAGTTTGCAGCTCAGTGCTCTTATCCATTAAGCTCAATGGGAGGGATCTGCAGCAAGTGGGATGGTGTTGTGCAGATGTGGTTGGTGAAACCTTGGACAGACGAGGGGATGCCACTTTACTGCCTGATGGGCGGCACTATGAAAGGATAGGTGCAGCTTCATCCTTTAATTTGTGAGCAGTTTATGCCCAACAAGTAGTGTCAGCAGCCTCTACAGCAGTCTAGTCAGGACTGGGTGTGTATGTGATATGCCTCCTACAGGCTCAACTGCATTGACTGCTTCCAGTACACACCTCTCCAGCACTACTCTCCTAGAGTCATCCCAGGACGTTTGCTTTGCACATGCACACAAGTGAACATAAAAATGAACAATAGAGTAATAGTTTGCATAAGGAGAAACTTCACATCAAGGAGGAGGGATGTTGTGATGCCACTGTATAGGGCTTTAGTTCATCAACATATGGCTTATGCCTCACAATGTTGTTTTCCAAACTTAGAAAATGACAACAAAGAAACTGAAACAATACAGAGGAGGACAAGCAAGATGGATTGGTGACTGGAAAGGTTAACATATGAGGAAACACTGTGTACTGTACAGTGAATGTAATGAACATTGAAGAAGGATGCATACAAGGTGATCTTCTCACAAGGTACAGAGTGATATTTCCAGAGATGATAAATTGAGCATAGTCTTAAATCTGGAATTCAAGGATAGGGATTATACTCTGCATTGGTGCACTATCCAAATAAAAACAGCTAATTTCAAAATGAACAAGAGAAGGACCTAAAGAAGGACCTAGCAAAGCTGGAGAGGTGGCCAGACATGTGGTAACTGAGGTTCAATTCAAAGATGTGAAAGGCTATTCACATGCTGTAGAAAGGAAAAACTCCAGGGCTGAGTACAGTCTAGGGGGGGTCAGGGTAATTGAATCAGAGGAGGAAAAGGACTTGGGGATAGCCTTCACCAGTGACTTTAAACAGGCTACTCAGCGTAGGAAGGCAGCAATTAAGGCAAACAGAATATTAGGCTGCATTGCTAGAAGGTTCATGAGCAGAAGGGAGGAGGTTATACCACCACTGTACAGATCCTTGATGCAACTGCACCTGGAGTACGGCATGCAGTACTGGAGCCCCTACCTGAAAAAGGCTATTATCCAGCTCAAGGCACTTCAGAAGAGGGTGACAAAGATGGTTCAAGGACAGCAGGGTAGGATATATCAGGACAGGCTGAAAGAACTCAGTATGAACTCATTTGAGGACAGGAGGGAAAGAGGGGGAATTAATGAAACCTTCAACCAGCTGAAAGGCATAAACAAGGTGAATATCAGGAAACTTTTCTATCTCCATCACAGTGAGGCCACAAGGGCCACTGTTTTAAGCTGGTGGGGGGAAGATTAAAGACAGATGGCAGGAAACACTTCTTTACAGAGAGGGTATTGTCAGAGTGGAATGAACTCCCATCTGAGGTTGTCATTCAAATGACGGTGAGTGGGTTCAAGAGACAGTGGGACAGGGTGAAGGGGAGGGTCAAGGTTGGTAAGGGGGCAGGGCCCACTGTAACCTCTGGATCAGGAGCACCACAAATGAGCAGACACCATAGACCATAAGGCCTTCTTCTGCTGGCTATTTTGTATTTTCATATGTTCAAACCAAAGGAAATACTTTTTTATACAAAGGGTGGCAAGACTGTGGAACAGCCTCCTAAGTTTTGTTGCACATACCAAAACAAAACTGAATTTAAACAAATTTTGGCCAACACTAACCATGGTTGCTTGTTTTGTATTTTCTGGGTGAGATATTCAGAAATGCACCAGACAGGGACACAAGTCGGGCGCAGTGCAACAGGGATGCGCCAGGGCATGGACTAGGCGATATTCAACGGTGCTGCGCCGTGGCTCAGCATCTTGGAATATGGCAACGTGGCCTCCTGCATTGTGCATGGCACAGTGGCACTGCACCAGCGCAAGTAGCAAGGAAGGAGCAGGGGGATGCGCCAGCACAAGCGTGGTTGCACTAGGTGCAGGAACAGTGATATTCAGCGGAGGATATGCAAATGGGGCCATAATGCATGCAAGGTGCAACTGGGGCCATTAGCATGTCATTATGGCTCCATTTGCATTCAGGTGTGCCGATCCCCGGTGACTTGCGCCTGGCGCCCTGCTAGGCTGCAGCCGTCGGGAACCGATGTCCACTGCACATCGCAGCAAAGTGCCCCAATGCCCTATCATGGGCATAAATATAAATAAATACATGTCCCATATCCCTGGTGGTCCAGTGGACCGCTTCCAGCCCGATCGCAGGCATAAGTATAAAATAAAACACGTCCAATATCCCTGGTGGTCCAGTGGACCTCTCCCAGCCCGATTGTGGGCATAAGTATAAAATGATACACATCCACAATCCATTCACATATCGGGACTATGTAGTATGGTACAGTCTGCATGCCCATTGGCCCATGCTGTGGACCAATGGGCATACAGCCGTACTGTATGCACTCAGTCAGCGGTCAGCTGGGCAGCTTGTGGTTGGGGAGCTGCCACCCGCTGCTGACTGGGGTGGGGAGCAGAGTGGCGGGGCTCAGTGGGTGGGTGGAGAGAAGGTACCGCTGGACTGCCAGGGATATTTTAAAATGTATTTTTAGTATACTTATGCCTGTGATTGGGCTGGAAGCGGTCCACTGAACCACCAGGGATATTGGACGTGTATTATTTTATACTTATGCCCTTGATTGGGCCGGAAGCGGTCCACTGAACCACCAGGGATATTGAACATGTATCATTTTATACTTATGCCCGTGATCAGGCTGGAAGCGGTCCACTGGACCACCAGGGATATTGGACATGTATTATTTTATAGTTATGCCCATGACTGGGCCAGAAGCGGTCCACTGGACCACCAGGGATATTGGACGTGTATTATTTTATACTTATGCCCACAATCGGGCTGGAAGCGGTCTACTGGACCACCAGGGATATCATTTCTATTACGATGCCTGTGATCGGGCATGGGGGGAGCACGACCCTGACAGACCCTGGCTCCGGAGCTCCAGTAGCCACCCACAGCTGGCAGTTGCTGTGATGCACCCTGCAATATGGCAGCTCAACTGTGGGTGGCCAGCCCTTGCTCCTATTTCTTTTTGGCTCAACTTTGAGCACCAGTGTGCGGCGCAAGTAGGGGTCGCACCAGCATATGCGCCGCACATCCCAGGCTGAATATCGGGATGTGCAGAATATGCATAGGCACGCCTCCCACACTTGTGCTGCATACATTACTGGTGTGCCCCAGCACATCGGGATCTGCGTGGTGCAACATCCCCTTTTGAATATCGCACCGGGGTGCATCAGTGGGTTATGCGTGGTGCAACACTGTTGTGCCATGTGCCATCCCTTTGAATATCCCAGCCTCTGTGTCTTTGTTGGGCGTACATAGCACAGCGGTTAAAATTAATAAATTAATAACACAGGCTATATAACAATGAAACTGACATGATTGGGAAATGAAGTTTACGACACGTAACGTTGTTGTTTTCATAGACCTCAAATTTTCAAGACAGTATTTTATTACCCCAGCTTATGAACATGACTGGTGTCGTTTATCAAATGCCATCCAAAATGTGATTTTTGCGGAACAACTGCAAAAACAGATTTGGGAGGGGGATTTAAAATGATACCTGCCATGTTTTGATATGGGTTTCAAATATGATTATTTTGAAAATGTGGGTTGAAAATGTAAAAAATTACAAAGTTACTGGATGAGTAAACATTAAAAATTTCAATATTTTTTCATAATGCTGTTTTTGAGATGTTGACTTCAAATTTTCAACATTCTTCTCATGACCCCACCTTATGAACATGGCAGGTTTCATTTATAAAATCCTGGCCAAAGCATAATTATGAGGCACAAACATGAAAAGGCATTTCATGCATGATTTGGAAAATGACCCCATCATGTTCATATGGTGGGGTAACAAAAGGGCTATGTTGAATATCTGGGGTCAAAATCTACAAAAATAGCAACATAGCAGTAAGAGTTAATGTTGAAAAATTTGAATGTTTCTTCTTAATGTTGTTTTATGAGATTTTAACCTCACATTTTCAACATAATCTTTTTATGACCCCACCTTATGATCATAACGGGTGGAATCTTTTAATCCTATCCAAAAGGTTATTTTTACAGAGCAACTGCGAAAACAAGTTTACTGTATAAGGGGATTTGAAAAAATGACACCTGGCTTATTCATGAAGTGGGGTAAAAAAAGGCTATGTTGAAAATTTGGTGCAAAAAGTTTGTAAAATGACAGCATTATGAGTAAAAGTTTAAAATGCATTAAAAAGCCATTTATCGGACTAACCTGGGTTTCAGTTACTTCTTTGTTGGATACCATATTAAAAGGAGCTTTATCATTCATGAGAGAATTACTTTGTGGGACCCTTCTTAGGTAAGTGAAGGGGGGGTGGGGTGGGGGTGATGTAGAGGGGTTGGGTGGGGGTTGGGGGCTAGAAGACATTGCTGAATGATTTTCTTTGCTTCAGGATGTAAAAACACAAGGAACAGCAAGGGACGCTTTTCTGTTTTACAGGTACCTGTCACTGGAGATTAGGCACTCCAGTGTCAGTGACCTGTTTGGCAGCACCTGGGGTTGGGCACCCTTTTGTTCCATACTGTTTCAGGGATGGGAGTGTTGTTAGTTAATACCAGGGGTGGACACCTCTGCATCTGAACTTTTTATTTGTAAATTTTGGTTTGTGCTGGGGTTTTACTGACAGTAGGATTGAACCCCTGTCACCAACTGTGTTCAAAAGGTGATGAGGAATGAGGAGTGATATCAGCAGTGGGACCGAGCACTTGCTGTGAAGTTGGTTAAATAATAGCTGGATTGAGCAGGAGGGGTTTTTATTTAACAACTGGTGAGGTTGAGTTGATGTTGACATGGTGGCCATTGAAAGGAAAAGCTATGGCCACTGTGCAACGTCTCTGTCTCCAAGATAACAGAGGAATACAGCACTGGATAGCACCATTGAAGAGAAACAAACTGCAAAGGAAACAGTGGTAGGAAGCAAAAACTAAGCATGGGTGGATAGTACTAGTGAGATACCTAACCCTCAAGACTACCCAGATGTACTTCTAGCTACCCGAAAGTACCCTAAAAATACACAAATGAAAAACTAGTAGTTAGTTAGGGTCGGGTAGTTACTACCCAGTTCATTTTACTACCCTCTTATCCAACCCTGATTATAACAAAAGTCATGTGAAAGGCTGTTTTTGACTATTACACTGTTTCTTAGATGCCCCGAGCCATAATACCCATGGCAGGCATTGCTGAGGCAGGTACGAGAGGTGCAGCTGCTCTTAGCAAGCCTGCTGCTGTTTCCAAAAATTATACCCATGGTGGGCATTACTGAAGCAGGTACAAGAGATGCAGCTGCTCTGACTGAGCCTGCTGCTGTTTCCAAAAATTATACCCATGGAGGGCATTCCTGAGGCAGGTATGTAAGTAAGTAAGTATGTAATAATTTATTTATAGGATGCCCAATCCTGGAGGCTCTGGAAGCCTTACAGAATATAAAATAGGATAAGCAGAAGCAAACAAATCAATGATGTATACGTAAAACAATAAACAAAATCATTAAAATAAGTTGGAGCAGTTAAAATCCTCTAAAATCACTTTATTAAAAAGGAAGATCTTCAGGCCCCTTTTAAATACCTCCACCGATGGGGTCTCCCTCAAGAATGTTAGAAGCAAGTTTCAGAGGGCTGAGCAGGCCACCTCGAATGCCCAGTCACTGGAGGTTTTCAGCCTGGCCCTTGGAACCACTAGGAGGCCCTGGTGGAGGAACGCAGGGCATGCACCAGGATGGCAGGTGATAGGAGGTCAGACAGGTAGCCAGAACCCAAGCCATATAGGGCTTTATAGGTGAGCAAGCCCACCTTGAAGATGATCCTCCACCTGACAGGCAGCCAGTGCAGGTCACGCAGGACTGGGGTTACATGACAGGACCTGAGCAGACCTGTCAGCAACCTGGCTGCTATGATCTGCACCAGCTGCAGTCAGTCAATCTTCCCTCCAGTAACCCTGAAGTATAGAGCATTACATTAATCCAACCTGGACTTAACAAAGGCATGCACCAGTGATGGCAGGACCTCGGGTGGAATCAAGGGTTTAATCTGGGAGATATTCCTTAAGTGGTAAAAAACACTTTGGACAACAGATGACACCTGAGCGTCAAGTGTCAATCTGTCCTTCAGGATGATGCCCAGATTTTTCACCCTGGGGGATGTCATCAATGGACTAGATCACAGGACTAATTCTGATATTGTTCCAGAGGCATTCCCATCATGACTATGACCCAGCTTAACCACCAGTACCTCCATCTTGTCAGGATTCAGTCTCAGCCTGTTAGATGCCATTGAATCCTGGATCTCAACCAAGCATTTATTCAGCATTTCAATGGCACCATTTGTTCCAGGGGGGCACATGACAAATACAGTTGAGTGTCATCTGCATAGCAGTGAAAATCCAAACTGTAGCATCTGATGAGCTCATCCAGAGGCAGCATGTACACCGCGAACAGCATTGGTGATAGGATCGAGCCCTGAGGAACTCCACATGATGGGCTTTGGAGAGGAGGAGAAATTCCCCATCATCAACTGTTGCCTCCTTTCTGAGAGGTAGGACTTAAACCAGTGGATGACAGTTCTGATAAGTCCACAATACTCTCTAAGGTGATCCAATAGCATGATGTGGTCCATGGTATCAAATGCTGATGAGAGATTGAGGCGAATGAGAATTTACCGCTCCCCTGTATCTCTAGCCAGGAGGTGGTCATTTTGCACATGAACCAGCGCTGTCTCTGTGTTGTGCTTGGCTCTGAATCTGGACTGGAATGGCTCATAGATGTCAACGGCTACGAGATGTGCCTCAATCTACAGTGCCACAACTTTCTCGACAACTTTCCCTAAAAATGGGAGGTTGGACATTGGTCTATAATTCGCCAGTATATTTAGGGCGAGAAATTATTTTTTTCAGAAGGGACTTCACCAACGCCTCCTTCAAGGCATCGGGAAACAGCCCCTCTGAAAGCAAGCACTGAACAATCCCGGTGAACACTGGACCGATGGCCTTGGCACATCCCACTAGGAGATGAATTGGGCCAGGGTCAGTTCACAGCTTGTGGGCCGCAGCTTTGAAATCACTTCAACAACCTCAGCCACCTCTACTGGCTGAAACTGCTGAAACTTGGATGCATGGAATGGCCTTCCGGAGGAGGTTGTGGAGTCAAAAACAGTGGTTGAATTCAAGCATGCATGGGACAGTCATAAGGCAATTCTAGGGGGTGGGGGTAGAAAGAAGTAGGCTGCTGGTTAACTAGGATCTGCAGCTTATCCATTAGGTAGGGAAATGGGCAGACTGGGTGGGCCAAGCGGTCCTTATCTGCCGTCAAATTCTATGTTTCTATGTAAACTCCCCTCAGACAATGGGAAAACCTCTATCACGACCAGATGCGCCACTGTGGCATCGATCTAACCCTGCTGGGGAGATCTCAGTCTGAACAGAGGATACCCTGTCAGAGAACAACACAGCAAACTCTTTGCACAATGCAATTGAAAAGCTCCTATCAGCTGTAGACAGACTGGGTGAAGTAGTCTGTCTACAGTCTGAAAGAGCTGAGCAAATCTGTTCTTCCCTGCAGCAATCTCCCTGGACAGGAACTCTGCCTTCTTGCTGTTGATTGCCCTTTGTTAATCATTATAATGATTTCTCAAAGCCAGTTAATCCTCCATGGACTGGGGCCTCTGCCAGTAATGCTCCAACTACTGACCCTTGATCTTCATCTCCTTGAGAGCCCCATCGAACCATGGGGGTCTCAAGCAAAAGGATCTGGGTCATATACGGACTGGTGCAATGGCATTGAACACCTTGGAAACAGCTCAGTTATAGGCTGCCACTGCCTCGCCCATACCAACTGCACATGCAGCACTCACTCCAGAAAAATCAACCACCACCAAGAATCCCTCTGGGGACAGTCACCTTAAAGGGTGGTAGCTGACCATCTCAACAGGGGGGGACTATCGGGGGGGCCCCAAACAGGAACTCAACCGTGCAATGATTGGACCAAGCAACCTGATCAGTCCTGAGATTTGTAATCTCAAGCCCCAGTGAGAATACCAAGTCCAAGGTGTGATCATGGTGATGGGTCGCAGAAGCAACTGCTTGTGCTTGGCCTAGAGATGACATCAACTGGAGGAGGTCATGTCCGAAATGCAAAGATTTGTCATCGACCCAGGCATTGAAGTCCACCAGAATCAACCATCTGTGACCCTCCAACACCCTATCAGTGATGAAATCTGCTGTCTCCCACAGGAATTTCCCCCCCCTGGTTCCAGAGGATGATACACAAGGAGAATCCTGTAGGTATGAGAAGAGCAGCTGCTGTGAGGGAGCCTGCTGCTGTTAGATGAGCTGCGTGTCTCTCAACTGATTATGGAACTGACCAGAATTAATGCAAAAACTAACATCAGAAGCTCCATCCTAGATTTAATACTTACAAACACAAACAGACTGCACAAAATCTTGCACAGTTGTGTTTCAGAATGATCTAAGTGATAACAAAATAGTTGTCTGCACAAGAAACTTTAGAGAAATCCTTCCCCCCCCATTGTAAATTCATTACCAAGTGAAACATCTGTCGATTTAAACCTGAAAACTTCTAGCCGATCTTAGAAATACAAATTGGCAGAACTTCTACCTGGCCACCTCAGTAGATGAGGCTGCCGACAAACTCAATTCAAATCTTATAAACTTAGCAGATAAATATGCCCCCTTCATCCATTGCAGAGCAGAAAAGACATCTCTTCCATGGTTCACTGCTGAATTAAAAGCAGCCCTTATCCAATGTGACAAGCTCTGGGCCCAAGCAAGACACACGAAAGCCGCTGTAGATTGAAAAGCATTTAGAACAGCAAGGAATGCCTGTACAGAGCTAATCAGATCAGCCAAATGCAACTACTATGTGGGAGCCCTAGAGGGTGCCAAAGGTAATTCTGCAAAGATCTGACAAACAAACAAATCTGTGGAAGGCCACAGAATTCCTCCCTCAATTCCCATCAGAATTACTTTACAAGGTAATACTACCTCTGATCGTGACATGATTCTAGAAAAATTGAGCACACTCTTCGCAACAGCAGGTTTAGTGTTTGACTCCTCCCCACTGCCGGGTTTCTCAAACCCACTGCAACCAAGGATGCTTATGTGGATTTTCTGATCTAGGACTCCTTCTGCCTCTCCCCAGTTACTTTTAAACTGGTTGAAAATCTACTGAAAAAATGGACATGAGAAAATGCACAGGAGCTGATGTAATGGAACCTACTTTCCTGAAACTAGGGTGTCAGTTTCTAACCACCCCCATAAGTACTTATTAAATGTTTCAATTGGATCTGGTACAGTACCCACCTGCTGAAAAACAGCTCACATACTGCCCTTATTTAAATCTGGTGACCCATGTGATTTAAACAATTACAGACCAGTTTTACTCCTGACAGTCTTGTCAAAACTTCTAGAAAAACTAGTTAATCAATCAAGGGATGAACAAGAAAATGCAAACCTCTTTAACCCTCTACAATCAGGCTTCAGACAAAACCACAGCATGGTTTCTGAATTAGCTTTAGTAACAAACAACTGATTTACCTCCCTCAACAACAAACTCGCCACAGGAGCAGTCTTTTTAGATCTAAGTAAAGCTTTTGACATGGTTGATCATCGTCTGCTACTAATTAAACTTAAAGAACATGGACTGGATAGCCCCTCAACAAGCTGGTTCTCTAACTACCTTACTGACAGACTGCAACACATCAAAATTGGCAGGCTCCTATCTTTCCCACTTCTGCTCACAAGAGGGTTCCCCCAAGGCTCCATCTTGGGGCCATTATTATTTACTATTTACATAAATTCACTCAGCAGCAACATCCTAAAATCTAAACTCCACTTTTTCATGGATGATATCGTACTGTATATGTCCAAGTCCTCTTTGGTGGTTGTCATCATTGAATTACAGGCTGATTTCAACTTATTGCAGCACAACCTCTTTAGCTCCAAACTTCTGCTAAATTCTAAGAAAATCAAAGTAATGTACTTTCTCCCCTCACAGCCCTCAGCACCTCTACGCCAGCAAGTCATGCCAGCGACCGTTATAACACTCCTAGGAGATCCATGTGAGACAGTTGAACAATTTAAGTACTTAGGCATTTGGTTAGGCAGCAAGCAGTCATTCACTGCACAAATTGATTCCCTTGCCAAAAAGTTAAAAATGAGACTGGGATTTTTTATAGGAACAAATCCTTTTTTTCTGCAGACATTAGGGAAAGGCTTGTGCAAGCCACCTTCCTCCCCGTTAGATTACATGGACATTATTTACAATAGTAGCTCAGCATCCAACTTCCACAGATTAGACATCCTGTATCACCGTGCCTTACGCTTCGTAACCAATGCTCCATTTAGAATGTGTCACTGCACCCTTCATTCATCTGTGGGCTGACCATCCCTCACTACAAGGAGACTGCTCCACACTGGCACCTGGGCCCTCAAGGTCTTACTATACAAGCTCCCACCTTATATTACTTCCCAATATCATCATTTGTGCAGCCACTATGCCCTCAGGAAAAGTGTTTATATCCTTCTAGACAGCCCCAAATGTCATACCCTCTATGGCAGAGTGGCGATTAGTCATGCCATCCCTACTGCCTGGAATAAAATACAGGCCTCTTTCAAATTCTCTGAACTGGTTTCCCTAAACTTTTTTAAATCCCTGTTCAACAAGGCACTTAAGGAAACCTGCCATTGCCATCTTAGCTAGCTTACCTAGCTTTGTTAAGCTAGCGTATTAAGCACTTGGCATTCCTTTCTAACTACCTTTGTCATTTCTTTCTGCCTACTTTAAGCTGTTGCTAGAATTTCTACATCTCCACCAATAAATGTAAAATTATTAGTATTTATAGTTGTAGACACACATTACTCACCTGTTTTAAATGTCTGTCTCTGCAATGTACCTGTACTGTATACCAGTTTTTATTGTGTCCTTAATGCAACTGTACTGTGTGCCAATTAATGTAATGTAGCTGTATTCTATGCCATTCTTGTGTATTGTATATTGTTGTATTATCTTTTCCTATCAGGATAAATGAGCATGCTCAATTGAGTTTTTTTTCTGCCAATCAACTTGAGCTTGTTTCCAAAAATGATATCCATGGTCAGCATTGCTGAGGCAGATGCAAAAAGTGTTGCTGCTCTGAGTGAGTCTGCTGCTGTTTCCAAAAATTATACCTATGGTGGGCATTGATGAGATAGGTCTGAGAGGTGCAGCTGCTCTGAGTGAGGCTTCTGCTGTTTTTCCAAAAATTATACCCATGGTGGGCATCAAAGATGCATAATAAACTAATGATTGACAAACCTAAGAGTAGTGTGGCACATGTGGCTGGCATGGTGGCAGTGGTGATGGTTCTATTTGTTTCATACACAACCTCATCATCATATTCACTAGTATTACTAGTAATACTGTTTGCAGGCTGTTGTTCATTTTCAGGGTCAGAATCGCATAATTCAGTATTTGGGACATTTGGGAAATTGTCAGCATTCATTTCTGAGAAATGTGTATACACATTCTGAATATACACTTGAAGGTGGATAACAGGTACATTATTGCAAGATTTGCTAGATCTGGCCATATTAATCTCTTTTATTTTCAATAGAACAATGGATCTGTCTGGAGACCAATCAGAGTTTGGTCTGCAAAATACTCCTGGATCATTGTGCTGCGTGAGACAGTTACCATTCCGGCAGATGAACCAGCTGCACTTTCTGTACAGAATATTAGTCCATGTAGTTGCAGAAGACTCAAAACTGATTTGCCCTTCTGACCCTGATCATAGGATGCCCGAGAAGTAGCTGTAGATGTCCTTTCCCTCGCTGATGACAATGGTGCTTGTGAAGAATCTATAGATATGCTACTGTCTGCATCAGAGACACACTCTGATGGTTTGGCAGAGTTTGACTGCTGTACATCAGTTAATTGTGCTGGTGAGGCAATGTCACATTTGGTTAGCAGAAGATCTCTCCAATACTCAATGTCTTCCCCTGCAGGAAGGATGGCTTCAATGTCCTCTTAAAGTAGGGATCTAGCAATGTAGCCAACACATACTGTAGGTGTCATTCTTAAACATGGCATTTATTCTCTGATCAGTAAACAGTCTGAGACTCAAGTCATCTACCAGCATAACATTGGTGGTGTCTCCTTTTGACTGAAAGCCTTTATCTATGGCTCTGTGGCACTGGGCAAAGGGGTTCGCTCAGCACACTGGTGACCCAGGTTTACACCCCAAGCCTGGGTACCAGGAATGGAGACTGGCAGGAAGGGGGATTTACAAGCATCCATTGGATGCTTCCCTCCTGGGGGGGTGGAACTAGCCTTGACACCTGTGGGCGGATTAGGTGCCGTGCTTGGGGGACACACTGACTCAGCACATCCCCTGCACGTCTCTGCTCGAGGTCGCCTGCACTCAAGCAAGGCCATGAACTGTGGTGGACAGGGTAGGAAAATGAGAAAATAGGTCCCCGTGCAACCGGATGATAAGCACCGGCTCCTGCCACTAAGAAGCCATGGAGACAACCTGGGCCAGCCCCACAGCCCTGGGATGCGAATTTGGTCAGTAAGGCACTTCCCTTCAGCAGAGAGGAACCTCTCAACATAGGGATACATTAGGCTTCCCAGGTAAGCCGCAATTGGGGCTGGTGGATGACAGTAGGGGTCGGGAGGGTTTCAGGGACCTAGGTGCTCCGAAGGAGTAGCTGGACAGGGAAGCCAGGGGAGGTGCATAAACATAAAATACCAAAAAAAAAAAAGAAAGTCTTTCTTTATGTCATCAAGGAAAATGTGACAAAATCTTATCTGAGGAAGAATTTGACTCAGAGTTGCACTGTCCACACTGACATCATGTGTGGCAGCCTTCAATGGCTCCAATAAAGTGACCAAAGATTCAAGCAGAGTCCAGCTGCTGAAAGTGAGCATGATGTATATTTTACCTATTTGATGTTGCATGGTGAAGTTGTGTACAGTTTCTTTTCTGTTCAAAATGTTGAATTCCAGTGGGTTGGAACTTTCTGCTTTACTGTATGCAGTGGTAAGTTGTTTGACCTCTGCAGTCCCTTCAGGATTTTTTGTGCTTGCCTTTCACAGAGTGGCTGAAATGCCCACACATTATCCTAACAAGAACTAACAGGTTTTCAACATTTCTGTTTCCATTCAAGAAATCATGGATGAAAAGATTTAAACAATGTGCAAAACAAGGTATGTGTTGGTAGCTGCCATCTCTAACAGCCTTGACCATGTTGGCACCATTATGTAACACTATGAACCCTGGAGATAAGGAATACATAGCAAGCCATTTCTGGAATTCTTTTTCCAGCTCCTGCAAAATATTCACAGCAGTGTGGCTTTCCTCAACAGTGGTGACACATCACACAGCCTGCGTCCTACTGCTTACGGTAGGGTGGGGATTACTTACTGACTGAAAACTTGCACAATGAGCTGTAATAGTAATGTAGTCAATTGTTTGGTTGCTGGTTCATATATTTGTAGTTATGTGAACCTGCTTCTCCTCAGATACTTTCAACTGCTTCATGACTTCAGTACATACCATACAACTGTGGAACAGCCTTTTTGAGAAATATGTTCGACAGGGAATGGTGTACTGTTGTTCAACCAGTTCATGAAGTTGAGGAAACCTTTTTGGCCAACCAAAGCAAAAGGGAGATTACAATCGACCAACAGCTGCAATGGCTCTATTTAACAGCTGGCATGTTGGATGCTTGCGAGTAAATTTTGATGTCCTAATGACACTTTCTTTTAATGCTAGTTGACAAGAATGAGATCTTTTTAATTTTGGGGGGAATGTATTTTTCATGCCTTTTTCACGTGGAGTACTACTTTGGGATTTTTCAGTATTTGATGATGTCAGAAAAGAAACTGTTTGTCTGGAAAGATTGCAAAAATACATTAACTGATTCAGTGTCACTTTCTGCTACCAGTTCATTGTCACCATGGTCACCACCTCCACCATCACCCATACCAACCGCACTGCCCCTTGTCCTGCCCCAGTCAATTGGGTGTTTTGCCTTTGCATGTCTCATCATTACTGATGTTCCAAAATCTGCTGGATTGCCACCATGACTGATCGTCTTTTTGCACAGACTGCATACAGCTCGAGAGTTCTCTGCAGGGTCAATAAAAAATAAATTCTACTCTAAAGATTTACCTTTTTTGGTTTGTGCCATGGTGCCCAGCACTATTGTTTGTAGAGTCAGGGGACTTGGAGGAAGTCCTACACTGCCATTTCCTTGTTGAGATGAATTGCTCTCATTCATACTCATCTTCTTATTCTTACGTTTATCATATGATATTTTTCTGCACTTGCCTCTCATACCTTACAGTGGCATCCTCTCCTACCCTTCATTGAAATGGTTCTATGTTATAAGGGTGATTGCCGAACAGCGATCATCCTTATGGCAAAAATTTCAGCGATGTGCAACTCCAGTGCCAGTGAAAGCAGTGCAAAAACTCATTATTATTCTTTAATGTGGGGGACTGTGCCCCTAATATAGATTCTCAACTCTGGGGGGCGCATGTCTGGGGGATGCATCTGTGGGGGAAAAAAATCCCTGTCTAGGGCCTGGTGCAACAAAATATGCTAGTGCCCGGTCCCGAAACCTGCATTCCCACCCCACCATGCCATGGCACCAGCTCGGCAGCAATCCGCAGCACAACCCCTCATGAACCCTCCCACCCCTCGCTCTGCATGCTCACTCCTCTCCACATGTGAATACGTGTGTGACATCCTGTCACCTTTCGTGAACCCTCCCTATCCGGTCACCCTCCCTACGCCCTCTCCATCGGGGCAGTCACCACAAGTGGGTCACCGTTTTGGTAGGCACCCACTTGCAATTTGCTGAAGTCACAGGATACCCATTGAAACTAGTACCAACCTCATCACCACAAGATTCAGAAGAACTGGAAGTGCCATCATCATTATATGGGACATAGCCTGGGCTATCCCATTCCCAGTCCCCACTATCACCACCATCTCTATCAGCATTCGCTGTCTCAGCATCTGAGCTTATATTGGAGGAAGATGCCTCCTTGCATGCTGCTTCAGCAGCTGGAAGTATCCTCCTGGCACATGTGCCAAAATGTTGAGTAACTCTACGAGTAACTCCAGTCAGTTCTTTCCAAAACTCTACTATCATTTCATTGCTAACATGCTTTTCTTGTTCAGGAGATGTAGTGCCAGTCCTAGTGATGTTATTATTATTGGTGTTATGTTCTTCATTATCATTAGTGTTATGATCCATTTTGTCCATATCATTAACAGCTGCACATGCAGCAGCACTATGCTTCCTTCTAGTAAACTTAGACTGGGAAATATGAGACATAGACACAGCTGTGAAAGGATATTGTTTCACTAACTGCCAGACAGACAGACAGTGTAGCTGACTATGTCATAGTAATAAATGAGAGGGCTCAGGGGCACCTAGCAAACAGTGTAATACAGCTGTAAAAGGCTTTCTCTATGCTGCAGAGACAGACAGTGTAGCTGACTATGCCACAATAAATGACAGGGTTCATGGGCACATACCAAAGCCAAAGGGCTTCACTAAGCTGCAGAGACGGACAGTGCAGCTAACTATGCCATACTAATAAATGACAAGGCTCAGGGGCACCTAACAAACAGTACAATACTGTACAACTGTAAAAGGCTTTCACTATGCTGCAGAGACAGACAGTGTAGCTGACTGATATGGCACAATAATAAATGACAGGGCTCAGGGGCACCAAACAAAGCAGTGCAATATGCTGCCCAATGCCTTCTGTTTTTGTCTGTTTCTTTTTCCCCACCTGGCTCCTTCTCTGTTCTCTCCCCAGTCTCCAGCATCACCTCCATGACTGAGGCTGACCCCTCTCCCTCTGGCTGAGATTGTTTCAGTCAGTCCCCCACCCCACTATTTCTCTTTTGCCCTTTGCTCCTCCTTTTCATTTGTGTTTAAGTGTTCAACTTTAAAGTCTTTTTTTATGACCCATGATTGATTTGTGCTGTGCTGCAGTCTAGAGCATGAATGCCTAAATGGAGCTATTGCTTCCACTGCTGCCCACTGCCTACTGTGTGCACACTCACAGCAGATGGAGCACAGACACCACTGACCAATCAGGTGTCAACCCAGTGTCATGTGCTTTGATTCTGTTTTAAGCTCCGTTAAGGACCACACAGGCTGCCCTTAATGCCTGTTTCTAAGTCCTTTCCCATTACCAAGTCCTTTACCCATTAACCATGTCAAATAACCCAACCTGAGAAGTACACTGTTATGTCAGGTAGGGTAGTACATTATCCAAACTACCCTACCTGGCCACAAATAGGCGATACCAGCACTACTTGACCAAGCTATCTGGTGGGTACCACATGACTAGTAAAAGCTACACAAGAAACCCACTTCCATCTTACATTTTCCAGCATTGTGACTGGACAAGTACTTGACAGGGAAAAGCAGCAGAAAGGTGAAGAGTGAGCAAAACTGGGGAGGAGATTGGGTATTCTCAAGCTGTGATAGGTGGAGAAGGGACAAGCCCCCAAAAGCCCTCTACCAGCTCAGACCAAGCCCAATATGTTTGCTATTCTTTGGCAAGCAAACATAAAAAACACTAGATAAACTGATATTGCAGGATACTAATATGAGCTTCCACCACCGAGCAGTGGTGAGCAGTTTTATGGGCTCCTGGTCTACTTTGCCTTAAAGACTCATAGTATAGAGTAGTATAAAATCCTTGTCCAGAATAAGTGCCTTCTCACTTTCAGACCCATATGTCAAGAGACAGTTGAGATTAAAGCTACCAAAAATTGGTGGTTTGTGTGGAAGTGCCTTCTCAGCTCTAACTATAAAATGGCACTACCATGCCGCTACAGTATAATGCATATGATACAGATATCTGTGGAGTTTTGTGACATCCTTATCAATGTACTGATGTTTATACATTTCCATTGTGAATGAGCCACTGATCAGTTGGTTTTGTACATCATTCTAGTTTACTAATATTGAATTTTGTGTTGCTTAACATACTACCTAGCTGGACTTATACTGGAAAAAAGGTTGGAGAAGGGTTTGTGGAGGGGTTGTAGATTAACAGATGGACCAGACACTGAACTTTAAGTTTAACACACAATCTATGTGTGATGTTTATTCAAATTACAGCAGATAACTTTCAGCAATGGCATATCCCTTCTTCAGTACATCAGTTTGTAGCAACAACTATGCAAGCCTTTCCTCTACACTTTTCCAGCACCTACTGGCTCACTGATCTCTGATCTAACTTATCTGTTGAGATTTAGCCTCACCTATGCGGGTCTTGTATGCTTGGGTCTTGGGGGGCTCAAATAAAACAAAAGCAAGCTAAAGACAAAGAACCTCAATGCAGAAACACTGAAACAAGGGTTACCCCAAAGGGCTTTGACAATAAGCCAAGTTTCAATGAAACACAACATCACACATACTTCCATAATGCAAAGCGTCATTGGATATATGCACATCACCATGACATTTCAGACTTGTTTAGTGTACAGCAATTTACATACATTTTAAATAGCACAACTAACTTAATTGTTATCCTACAGTCCCCTAGTACCTTTTTACCTTTATCAAAAACACCTTGTGCCCTGGTATTTTCAACATTTACAGGTTTTATACACATAAGGGAAATACATTAAAGTATTTTATGGCATAGTGCCATTGCATACTAAATCCAAAAATGAGGAACACAGCCTGTTGTTTTATATCAGCTCGGAGGTCACCACAGTATCCTCCCTGAATGAGGACCTGAGAGGGAAAATGAAAATTAAAGAGGACACTATAGCATAGTCAGGAAATGGAAGGGGTGCCCATAGGTGGTCAACCTTATGGACTAGAAATTGTAAAGAATATATTAGGCTAAGAAATAGAAGAACTGTTGCAACAGATTTAAGAAAAGGTCAGTCCTCAGGAGTGGCAGGCACTCCCGTCACATATCCCCCACCTTAAGAGGGAAGCAGTTATTGCAGACTGCTTACCACCTTCCTGCCCCAGGAAGAGATGAAGATTCTACCCATCCATCTTCAGAATCTGTGTCTCAGGGTCCCTATTAACGGTAAGCATTCCATCATAAACATAGTGGATATCATCATTCTTTACCCTGAGGCATTAACACATTTCTCAACAGAAACTAGCAGTGGTTCATTCACAATGGAAAGGTATAAACAACTACCTTCCCATCTCCTTTTAGGGAAAGTCCATCATATTCCATTGACATCAAATCTTGTGCCATATCTAGACATGAAGTCAGCATTTGCAGGTTGTCTGTTATGTTTCATAACCGAAAATTTGGACAACTGTAAAATCTAGTACTACTGAAAGAATTTTCTGGGGTGAGTAATTACCTGCTCCAACCCCACCAGACATGTCTATTTTACACAGGGTCCCAGTCCTAGGTTCAACCCCTCTACATAAACCCACTATGTCTCTTGATTCATTCATTTTAATTGCTGCTGATGCAGACACCTGAGGGTAGAAACTCTAGGTGTTACCCCAAAACAGGTTCCAGTCCATTTTCCACCCACCTCCTCCTTTGTAGGTTTTACATCAAAAACATAAATAGATAAAACGCATGTACCACCTCCTTGATCTTAACATATTGTAACATTTTCACAGTACCCCAATCAATACTGTTAATAGATTTAGCTGTATCAATACAAGAAAAGTGCCTTCAGTCTCATAGGCTTCTTGCTTGCTTGGAGTCTTCAACCCCAGCACAATATCACTAGGCAAAGTCTTACCTGGGGTCTCACATTCAAGTTTCATATTTGCATCTCAGACCTCCAACAGGTAACATCCTGGGAACACAGGCAACAAAGGAATACTGAGCCCACAAAAAATCCTCCTCAGATTCTTTATCCAAACACTCTGGCAGGGACCTCTTGAGCACTTGGCAGTGGTGTTCCATGTCTCTGCATAGCCTGTTTGCCTCTACCCCACAGTAGTTCCTCATCCCTTTGCATCTCTTCATCATCTTCAGGCTTGGCCTTCCTCCAAGCTCCCAGGTCGAGTCTATGCAGCAGCTTTTCTCCATCTGTCAGCCATGGTTCTGGTCAGAACTCCATGGACATTCTTCTCCGGGTTCTCCTCTGGCAACTGCAGGTGCATTGGTCCACCTGGAATATCTGGGCGATATTCACTGGAAAACATCCCTCTTAGGCCAGTTCAGACACTTCCAGCAAGTTATCCCACTTCTGATGCCAAGTCTGTGTAAGGGTTGTGGGATATCAGATGGACCAGACACCGAACTTCAAGTTCAACACACAATCTCTGTGTGATGTTTATTCAGAATGCAGAGAAGAACCTTCAGCAATGGCATATCCCTTCTTCAGTACATCAGTTTGTAGCAACAGTCTATGTAAGTCTTTCCTCTACACTTAGGCAGTACCTACTGACTCACTGATCTCTGATCTAACTTATCTGTTGAGATTTAGCCTCCCCTAAGCGGGCCTTGTTTACTTGGGTGGTGGGGGTTCAAATAAAGAAAAAAAAGCTAAAGACAAAGAACTTCAGTGCAGAAATACTGAAAGAAGGGTTACCCCAAAGGACTTTGATAATAAGCCAAGTTTCAAAGAAACACAACATCGCACATACTTCCATAATACAAAGCATCATGGGATTTATGCAAATCACCATGAAATTTCAGACGTGTTCAGTTTACAGCAATTTACATGAATTTTAAATAGCACCACTAACTTAATTTTTATCATACAGTCCCCTAGTAACTTTTTACCTTTATCAAAAACACCTAGTGCCATGGTATTTTCAACACTTGCAGGTTTTATACACATAAGGTATATACAGTAAAGTATTTTATGACATAGTGCCATTGCATACTAAATCCAACAACAAAGAACACAGCCTGTTATTTTAAATCAGCTCAGAGGTCACCTCAGTAACCTCCCTGTACAAGAACCTGAGAGGGAAAAGAAAAATTAAAGAGGACACTAAGGCATAGTCAGAAAATGGAAGGGGTGCCCACAGTCCACCTTATGGACCAGAAATTGAAAAGAATAGATTAGGCTAAGAAACAGAAGAACTGTTGTAACAGATTTAAGAAAAGGCTGGTCTTCAAGAGTAGCAGGAGCTCCCTGTCACAGGGTTGAACAAGGGGTAGGGTGCAAATGCATTGCACTACCAGAGTTCATATGCAAGCCCCAGAATCCTATGCTAGAGCCAGCCGGGGGGGGGTAGGCACATCATACATGTGAGAAACCCAGCTCACAAAGAGGGATGGAGCACTACCTTCCAGTCAACCAAAGAGCAGCATTGTCATTAGTTGTGACTCAGCCTCTCACCTGGCCTCTCAGCCAGAGAAAGGATGCAGCCATGACAACTCCTATCATCAGGGTGGGGACCGGGGGAAGAGGGGGTGCAATAAAAAGGGTGTGGTTCATGTAAGTCCCCAGATCATGACATTGCCATGTTACTACTATTTGTGTAAACCATCACTTCTGCCCCTAAGAGATAAACCTAAGCTCAGCAGTCAATGTGGGGAAATAGTGCTGGGGGGGTGTTCTTAGCAGAGAAGGTGCCTAGGTTCATTCATAGCCTATGAATTTTATAATGTGGTGCCTCCTTTACAGAGGCTCATTTTCAGGCTACATTTCTAAGGATATTATCTCTGGGGACAATGTCTCTCAATGTTAGTTACTTTATGTGCTGCTTCTCCACCTTGGGAGAACAGTGTGACCCACAAACATATAAGAGCAATTCTGCATGTTACATATGAACATACAAACATATGAAATTTGCCATCAGATAAAGGCCTAGAGGTCTATCAAATCTGCTCAAATGCGCAGCTCATACCTCTTATTTTGCAGCTGCCCCTCCCTTCCTCCTTCCCCTCCATTGACCCTCCCCATTGTCTGTCCCATCCCCTTTTGAAGCAGTCCACTGTTCTACTGGATGCCACTTCTGCAGGTAACGCATTCCACCCAGCTACCACCCTCTCTGTAAAAAAGTGTCTCCTCATCTCCCTCCTGAACCTTCCTCCCTCCCTCCAGTCTCATATCATGGCCCCTGGTGTCCTTCCCCTCCCATACTTTGAACAGCTCCTCTGTACCTGTCTTGTTTATTCCTTTCATTTACTTAAAGGTTTCAATCATGTCCCCCAGTCCCTCCTCTCCTCCAGCGAGCACATGTTCAACTCCCTCAGCCTCCTTTTTTATGATAAGTCCCCCAGTCCCTTGATCATCTTTGTTACCTGCGCTGCACCCCCTCCAGTAACTAATGTCTCTCTTCAGATACAGGCACGAGTGCTGCATGCAGTAATCCAGGTGCCGTCTAACTAATGACCTATACAGTGGCAGAATCGCCTCCTCCTTCCTCGAGGATATACCCCTTGCAATGCAACCCAGCATTTTGTTGGCCTTTGCAGCTACCTTCCTACATTATGCCAAGTTGTTCATTGACCCTGTAATGAGCACCCCCAGATCCTTCTCCTCCTCTGCCTGGGCTAGCTGCACTCCCCCCCCAGCTAGTAACTCCTCCTTGATTTCTTCATCCTAAAATGCAGCACCTTGCACTTTTTGGCATTAAACCCCAGTTGCCAGGTGTCTGACTAGGTTTCAAGCTTTGTCAGATCATCCTGCAACCCCTGCCATCCCCCTAGGTCATCCACCACTGCTCCCATCTTGGTATCATCAGTAAACAGACTGATCTTCCTGATGTCCAATGATATGTCTGCAATGAATATCACAAACAACACTGGTCCCAACACCAAGCCCTGTGGAACACCACTCATCACTACCCTTGGATGTGAGAGCTCCCCACCCACCACCACCCTCTGTTGCCTTCCCTGAAGCCAGTTCCCTACCCATCTCACCGCTTTGCACCCACCCCATGCCTTCTAATGTGCTTCCCAGCCTCCCATGTGGCACCAAGTTGAATGCCTTACTGAAGTCCAGATACAGGACATCCACAGCATGGTCCCTGTCCAGTTGCCTAATTACCCAGTCATAGAACTCCACCAGGTTGGTTTGGAAGGATCTGCCATGTAAGAAAGCCATGCCACTGTTATGGGGGGTAAGCTCATATTGTTTCCCAACCTGTGATCTCTGCACATCTCTTGCCCACTTGCCACCCCCGCTCCTAGTTTAAATTCCCAACTTCCTCTATGTACTCCTATATTCTCTGTTTCAACATTTTCTTTCCCTCCTCACTTAAGTGTAGTCTGTCCTTGGCATAGAGACTACTGTCCTCCATGATCCCTCCCACCCTCCCGCAACAGCCCATACCCTTTAGCATGACACCAGGTTTTTAGCCATCTGTTAAATTCCTCTGTTCTCAGCTTTCTTGTTGTGCTTGCCTTGGGCACTGGAAGTATCTCAGAAAAAGTTACTGATCTTCCTGCCCCCTCACATAGTTGTCCTAGTTCCTCAAACCTCCTCTGGACTATATCTACTGTTTTGTCAGCCAGGTCGTTCGTCCCAAGATGTATAATTAAATGAGGCTTGTCCCTACCCCTTCTAGCATATTTCAGAACAGATTGTCCCACCCTTTCCGCTGTCATTCCTGGCATGGCCTCCACCCAAATGTGACTATGCCTCCTCCTTGCTACCCCACCTGACTCCTCTTAGTATTGAGTCCCCCAGCACTAAGATTCCACCCCTTTTACTCCCTGCTTGCTTCCATTCATCTCCATCTCTCATTCCCAGCTCCTCTTCTTCCTCCTGCACATTTTTCCCCCTTTTGCCCCTGTTGCAATTCTCCTAGCAGAACTTCCCCCCACTCTGGTTTGGTGCAGGCATTTATCAGCTACTCCTCCAATTGAATCACCTCCCTCCTCCTCCTTCTTCTCCTCTAGCAATGTAAAACAATTTTCTGAAGACCCTTCACAAATGCCCACTTCCTCTTTCTTCATCGTAACCTGTTCCCTCCTTTCCACTCCATAACTGTTGCCACTTCTTCTCCTCCCCTCACAAGTCCCTGTCTCCTCCTTCCTTTTGTCTTTTGTGTCCTGACCTGGTTTCCCCAGCAATCGTTCTTCCTGACCTGGGCCCCTTTGTCTCTGCTTCCCTTCTTCTGACTCTCTCCTCACCGCTGTTGGCTCAAATTGCCCTCCCTCATCACCCCTCCTCCTCCCTCCCTCCAGTATTGGGCTAAACCCGCCTCCAGTCTGCCTTGCCTGTCTTAGTTCCTCCTGCAGACCCTCAATCTCCTTTCTAAGTTTCTCTGTGTTGTTGTACACTAAACATCCCCCCACGCTCCAGGCAATTTTTAGAAAGATTGGTGCACCACAGTTGTTGCAGCCTACCACTCTATCCATTGCTCTCGTTGCCCACCAGTGACCCCCCACCCTTCCAGATAAAGGATACCAAACAGTCCCTCAAGTCTCCCTCTCCCCCTCTATCAGTGCAAAACAATCTTCTCCTTTTCTTAATGTCCCTTACCCCCCTTGTCATACACGTCTAGATAGATTGAGCAACTGCTGTTTACATCCCTATCCTTTATGTCCACATCCAAAAAGAGACTTTAAGCAACTATTGCACAACCTCCTTCAGATTCCTACTCTCCACAATGCAAATAGCAATGTAAAGAAGTTACAATGAAAGCTCCTTGATTTGTAGTTATTTCCCTTCCACTGAGATAGCAGTCACCTCTTCACTCGCTGCTGTTCCTTTCCTGGATGTCTGTTTCTGCTATGTCAGGTGCATGTCCTTTGCTCATTTATAGAAGTGATATCAGAACCCCTGGTATAAAGGAAATCAAGGAACAGGGGCAGGTGGGGTGAGGGGTAGGGAGGGTGGAACCAGCCTGTGCCTTCCAGAAACAATCAAGTAGCTGATACCCCTGGTCAGACCATTAGCACCCTTCCCCCACTATGCACTAAACTTTGCAGCTAATGAAGCCAGCAAAAAGCAATCACAATTCCACTCAAAGCACAAAAAATGGGTTTGCTACCAAAAGAAACAGGTCTCCAATTCAAACAACCTCACCAGCAACACATCAAAATAGGCTTAAAAATTAGAAGATATAGGTCTCCAATTCAAAGAAACAGCCCCAATAAAATCACACCAACAAGTTTTAAATCAGAAGAAATAGGCCTCCACAAATGCAGACTGCTACACAGTGAAACATCAAACAAATGAGCCCACTTATAGCCACCAAAATAGGTTTCAAAATTCCAACAGCCCCAAAACAATACCCTGCTAGCCCCTTAGAAGTAGTAAGAAAGAAAAGAAATAACTTTCTACCAAGTAAAATCCACAAGAAACAATGTAAAAAATGGCAAGAAGAAGCTACTGTACTGGACATGTTAGCATGTACTTCCATGCAGTCGGGTGGTCAGATCATCATCCCATACAGTTTAACTGTGGGGCCCCCTCCATTTTGAAACCCTCTCAGTGAAGATGGTCAGAAATCACCCTATTAAAAATCAGGAGCCAAATAATCTCATTCGGGACATCTCAAGCATGGAATCAGCTTGTATGGAGGGGGGGTAAGAAGAATGCCATGGAGGGCTCTAACAAAGCCCTTGTGGCAGCATTCAACTCTCTTGTGCCTTATTGTGTTTTCCCCTTGATGTTTTGTCCCAGATCACCCTGGTTTAATGCTGATCTGAGGTGATTAAAGACTAAGAAGTGGACATTGGAACATTCCTGGCAGAGAACTGGCTCTGAGGAGGACACATTGGTGCTGTATACTCACTATGATTAATATCAGTGGGCTATCGTACTGAAAAGGAGAATGTTCCTGTCATGTATGATAGCCGAAGGTAAAAATTGCCTGGATCCACTTTTCAGCACTGTGGACAGATAGTTAAATCCTTGCTGTCTGCACTCGGGAAGAGTATTTATGGCAAAAAAGTGAAATGAGTTTGACCAATTTTTCCTTAACAAGGTGTCCTTTAGCAGGGCTGAGATCTCCTTAGGGAACCTGTGATAGGCTGGCAATATTCATGAGGTGAGGGACTTGTGTACTCTGTTTCCCTGGGAGGAGTCTGACCCAGTCCCACTTGAGGAGGTCTTCTTAGTGGCCTTGGGGCTGCACCCCATATACTGTATTTTGGACCTGGGGCTTACCAGCTTTCTCTCAAGCTGCTGGCCAACACTGCTTCCAGTTATCACTGAGATAGTCATGCGTTCACTTTGGGAGGGTGTGTCCCCCACTGAACTGAAGAGGGACGTGGTGAAACCCCTTCTGAAGAAAACATCAATGGACCCTGATGATCTGGAAAACTACAGGCCTGTCTTGACTCTCCCATTTTTAGGGAATGTTACTGAGAAGGAGGTGCCAGTGCAGCTGCAGGACTGTTTGGAATGTTTTAAGATCCCTGAGCCATTTCAGTCTGGGTTTAGGCCTTGTTATAGCAGAGACTGCTCTTGTCATGGTGTTCAGTGATCTTCTCTAGGCTAGAGACAGTGGCCATTGTTCCATCTTGGTACTGGTAGAACTGTACTTGGCATTTGACATGATATAGGGAGTGCTATTATTCCATCTGAGAGACTATTGTAGGACTCTATATAGGTATAGTGATGTGGTGGAGTCCTACTTATCCGGGAGAGTGCAGCAGGTGGTGCTGTGTCAAAACATCTTGGATGCTGTTGCTCTTATCTGTGGAGTGCCTCAAGGGTTGATTCTGGTGCCCATGTTGTTTGCTGTGCACATGTTGTCATTGCGAGAGATCATTAAGTGGTATGGTCTGGGTTTCCACTGCTATGCAGGTGATACCCAGATCTCTCTGTCATGTGCACCGGGTAGGGTTAATACTTTAGTTGTGCTGGACCAGTTATGGGTAGAGATCTAGGACTGGGTGGCTTCTAGCTGACTCAGACTCAACTCGTTGAAGATGGAGGTGCTACTGGTGAAACAGGTTGAGTGGCTGTGGCAATGAATAGTGTTGATGCCTTGTTGCCATTGTTAATTAGCACCACATTATGAGTGGTTAACAGTGCAAAGAACTTGGGCATCAATGTGGACAATAGACTGATGCTAGACTATCAGGTGTCATCCACTGTCTGTAGTTGTTTTTACCATCTATGCAATATCCTCTGAATTTGGTTATATATTGCATGTATGTAATATCACCTGAATTTGGACCTATATTGCTCACTCTGACCTGGAAGGACTAGTGCAAGCTTCTGTCTCCTCCCAGTTGAATTACTGTAATGCTCTTTACCTAGAACTATCTGCAAGGCTTTTTGCATCACTTGCAGCAGATGCAGAACTTGTCAACCCGGCTGATAGTTGGGACCTCTCGCTCTGGGCACATCATGTCGGTTGTCTGGGAACTGCACTGACTGCCAGTAAGGTGGTGTATCAGTTTCAATACAAGTTTTTTAGTTTACAAAGCCCTGCATGATTTGGGCCCCAGCTATCTGAAAGACCTAATGACAGAATACACTCCCATTGGTAGCCTGTGATGATGGTGACCACAGTTGAGCACTTTCAAAAAGGGTGACCAATCACGGCACCTGTATGCAGGGTTACCGGGCAGGGAGAGTGACTGGATAGGGGGTCGGTGAATACAACAACAGTATGTTGCTATATATACATGCACACATGGGTGTAGGGAGGGACCAAGCTGTGTGACGGGTGGAAGGGGAGAGAGGGTTTGTGGGGTGTAGTGCGGTGGTGGGCTGCTGAGCTGGCCATGTGGCATGGTAGGTTGGTGGCAGGCTAGGGTTGGGAAGGTGCCGGGTTCATTTCTGGGCAAGCTCATTTTTTATGCCAGTCTGGAATTTTTTTTTCTTTTGCGCCTTCCCGACATGCACCACCCTGGACTTGAGAATCCTTCAGTAGAGGGTGTGGTGGGGGTGTGTGGGGTGCAGCCCCTTGCACAAAGAGAAAAATCAAAGTCTCTGGTGCCATTTTGCTGTGTGCCATGAGTGTACATCACCAAAACTGATTTTCAGCAGTGTACACTCACCCAAATGGCAATTGCTGTTATCACATGGAACCCACTCATCTGCCATCTTCACTCCACAGAGGTGGGTTTCCTCATGGTTCCAAGCTCCCAAATGAAATCTTCAGGAGACAGAGCTTTTTACATGGCAATTCCAGTGGTGTGGAACGCACTTCCAACTTCAATTAGAGTAGCCCCCTCTTTTGGATGTTTAAGACTCTGCTTAAAACATATCTTTTTAATCAGGCTTTTGGGACCACATAAAGAAATGTCAACCTGTAATTTATCATTTATTAGTTATGTTCTGTTATGCTGAAATTCTGTTTTTGTATTTCTTGCATTGCTGAATTGTTCTAATTTTGCTGTCTGTTCAGCACCTAGAACCTTGAATAGGCACCTAACAAATAAATTTGCCTTGTCTTTACCTTCATAAACACAATGTTTCCAGGGTTTCTACCTCATCTCCTTAGCCTGTCTAAGAAGTGTGTCGAAAATGCATTTGACTGTCCCCAGCTGTCATCAAAGTGTTTTTGTTTATTACATCATAGTGCTCACCATGACAACAAACAGCAATTGTGAGTCAAGTTGGGTATAGTCAGAAGCTTTTTTGAAAGGCATATGAAATAAACTCTGGTTGAAGCCACTATGGCTGATTGAGCAGTATCCACGCCAACGACGTTTACATGTCTATGTGGCGCCAGAGCACCAGTACGATCGTTCATAAGAGACTCTATGGCTCATTCATTAGTGAGTTCTGCTTTTTGCAAGACATTGACATTTTATAGCAAATATTCTCATATGCTCATCACTGTCCTTGGCAATATAACTTTTAATGCAAAATGATTGCTACATATCAAAGAAATTGCACTTTGAAAAGCTGAGCCATGACCTCAGGTGAGCGTACCAGTGTCACAGCTCAACTATTCAAAGTACACTTACTTTTACATGTAGAGATCATTTTGCATTAAAAGTCATACTGTGAATGCCAGTGCTGACCATATAAGTATATATGCTATAACACTTAAGTGTCTTGTAAAAAATGGAACTCTCTTATAAACGATCACACTGGTGCTCCGGCGCCACATAGACATGTGAATCCAGGTGACGGATACTACTAACATCTGGATCTGGGTCATTGGCACTTGGGCCATCAGCTGCCTTCAGATAAGTTATTTTGCTGAAGTGATGCTTCTAGTTAAAAAAGTGTTTGCGTGACTTTAATATCTCAGGGAGGAGGCTTACTGTGGAAAACAATTATCTAACAGAAACTCTGCAACCAAATGCACCAAGGGTCCCTGGTATAATACTGGACAAGCAATTCATCATTAGAATTACCAAATCAATGTTCTTTCAACTGCAAAAAGAGAAAAACAGCATACCTCTGAAGTCCCACATTAGGAGATACCAGTCCCATATCAAAATAGTGATGCCTCATACAGAAAATATGTTCTCTGACTGTGACACTGTGTAACCTCATATTTTATAGCAGATATTCTCACTCAACTATGCAGCCAAATCAAAATTAAAGCTTGCACAAATAAAGAAACTAGTTTCCACAGTTAACCTCAGTCACTGACTAGTGCAACACATTTAGTGACCACAGGTTGAGGTAGGAATCATAGCATGAGCAAAATTAGTTGCACAATAGGTTAGTGTGCTTAAATTTCTGACATTTATAAAGAAAAACAAATCTCCCACGCTACTCACTTTTATTTATTTTATTTTGCAAGATGGAACTAGCAATCCATTTTCTCTAACTTAACTTCAATGAAAAGCATCTCACTGCTCCCCTTCCAAACGCGTTGTTACTTAAGAGCCAAAAGTGCGGAAGGTTTTCTTAAGTGATAGGAACTGAACCCACAACAGGGTGGGGAGAGGGTCAGTCAGGAATGATTTACCTGTTGCTGCATTCACTCTCCCTTTGCGTGGTGATTTGTCTGCTGTTGCCATTGCTGCTTGTTCATCTGTACCTGCAGCCCCACTGCCAGCACCAGTGCTGCATACCACAACAGAGTTCACCGCAGTACCCAAAGAAATCTTTTTTTGTGTGCACTGATTCATGAAGGGTGGGATTGGAGGGAGGAAAGGGGTCACCGATGGCAGTAGCGGCATTTACTTGCTCCCCAACCCTAGAGCAGGCAGTGGGGTCAGGGAGAAGGAAGGAGCCACTGATGGTGGTAGGGAGATTCATGAAGGGCGGGACTGGAGGGAGGAAAGGGGTCACCGATGGCAGCGGCATTTACTTGCTCCCCAACCCTAGGGCAGGCAGTGGGGTCAGGGGGAAGGAAGGAGCCACTGATGGTGGTAGGGATTACTTGCTCCCTGACTCCAGGAAATCCAGAAGGGGATGGAGGGACTAAAGGAACCACCTATCATGGCAGGAATTACAGGCAGTGGGTTGGATGGAAGAAAAAAACTTTGCAAGGGGGAGGGAGAGAGGAGGGAACGGAGGAGACAGAGAATAGGGATGTGAGGTACCACATTGCTTGGAGATCATTGTAAGATTACCTGTGAGGTAGATTTAAGTAGTCACTATGATTTACATTTTTCCCTTTTCCCAAGTTATAGATGCTTCAAATATTTTAACAAGGAATGCTTTATTAAGGTCCTTAATGAAGTTAAGTAGAGTCATCTGGATGTAATTCATGATTTGGAAAATGTAGCCTTCTTTTTCCTATAATAATTTATTTATTTATTTTAGAATATCGGATTTACAGACCTTTGAGTCAAGGACTTGTTTACAAAGGCACCTCATCATGGAGTACAAAGACAGACAGTGTTACATAGTTCAATACACAGTAATAGTTACAGGTTTCAAGCAATAGGTTTCATCAATAGTTACAAGGTTTCAACTGGTGTTACAGGAGGACAATGTCTCAGTGATACATGAATAGAATACAGTTACATGACTGAAGGAGGCACTATAGGAGGACAATGCCTCAGTGGTAGATGAATAGCAAAACAGTTAAGCAGTGTACAGTGAAATATGGTCCCTGGTCAGTAGAGCTATGAGAATAATGGTGCAACACAACGTATTGCCAGGTGACAACAGCAGGAAGGGATTCAGGCATTAGGCCCTGAGTGAGACTGTAGTATTCGTGCAAGGGGGGGGACTTGTGAAGTGGCATAAGTGCAGAAAAAGCAGTCCACGGGATCTTGTCATGATCCTAAGCAGGATGGTCACATAGGGTTAATAGATTAGTCCCCACGGGGCAGTCCAGAGGAGCGCTGGAGACTGGATTTAGGTATACTTACAGCAGCGGGGTGCTGAGGAGGTGGCTCTTGAGGGCTGTCTTGAAGGGACCAATTTTAGTGAGGTTGGTGATGTTGGCTGGGAGGGTGTTGAACCAGGAGTGCTCTCTGTAGCCAAAGGATCTCTGGGCAAGGGACATCCTGGCTCTTGGCACTAGAAGGGTAGCTTTACAGGCACTATGGGTGGAGACTGTAGGGGTGGATCGGTGAAGGGAGGTAGTTACCCAAGGAGGGGAGAGTCAGAGGAGAATTTTTTTGGTTAGCAGGCATGTATGATAGCGGATTTTCTCCTCTAGGTTGAGCAGGTTGGCTGAGGAGTACAGTAGACAGGTGTGCGTGCACCTAGACATTCTGGGCAGGAGCCTGC
This sequence comes from Neoceratodus forsteri, assembly GCA_016271365.2. Taxonomy (NCBI): domain Eukaryota; kingdom Metazoa; phylum Chordata; order Ceratodontiformes; family Ceratodontidae; genus Neoceratodus; species Neoceratodus forsteri. The sequence continues at coordinate 738,967,843 of CM057454.1, forward strand.
AGGCCTTGTTAATGGAGAGCTGGATTTTGGTGAGTGCAGTAATGTCAGTGGCTGCATAGATCAGCAGGCCATAGTCCACTAGAGACAGGATGGATGAGGTGATGGCCAGCTTGAGAGCCTCAAGGGGAAAGCAGTCCTTATGACAGTATAGAAGCCTGATCCTGGAGTTAGTGATGGCAGAGAGGGTGCTGTTGTGGGTGTGGAAGGTGAGGGCAGAGTCGAAAGTGACACCCAAGTATTTATAGGAGGACACTTGCTCTAGGGGGTGCAGAGTGCTGGGTAGTATCAGGAGGGGGGCGTTTCTGGCTTTGCTTTGGTGGTGCATGAAGAGCATTGCCTTAGTCTTTTTTAAGTTCATGACCAACCTATGATTGGTGAACTACTGTTTAGCTTGGTGGAAGGCATGCTGGAGGGAGGCCTGTAGTGAAGCAGGGTTGGGGTGTAAGGAGTATAGCACTGCATCATCTGCATAGAGGAGTATTCTGCTGGAACAGATGGTGGGGACCGTGTTCAGATAGAGGCTTAAGATAAAGGGTCCCAGGATGGAGCCCTGTGGTACTCCGGAGAGACAGGTCAGGTGTCGGACAGAGAGCTGCTGATTTTTACACACTGGGCACTGGATGAGAGATAACTGGTGAACCATGCGAGAGGACCAGCTGAGAAACCAAGGTGGAGGAGAGAGTCAAGCAGGAGGGGATGGCAGACCATGTCAAAGGCCTTGAGAGGTCGATGAACACAGCTCTGGCAAGGTTGCCAGAGTCTAGGGCAGTGTGCAGGAAGTTAGAAAATTCCAGAAGAGCCATAGTAGTGCTATGACCTGAGTGAAAGCCATGCTACTCAGGGCACATGATATCATTCTTGGTCAGGTACTCCATGTGTTGGTCTGCTACCACTTTTTCAAGGGCTTTTGAGAGTGGGGGAGAGGATAGAGATCGGCCTGTAATTGCTAGGGGAGGACCGATCCCCATTCTTGTGTATCGGACTGATGACGGCTGTTTTCCAGGCGCTAGGGGACTGACCCAGACATATTGAGCAGTTTAGAAGGTCAGTAAGGGGGACCAGAATAACATCCAAAACCTGACGTAGGATCCTGGTGTCCAGGGGGTAATTACTGGTGCTGTTACTATTGACAGCTTTTTGTAGATATGGCCTGGCTTCAAGTGGGGGATACTGTGTGAGGTAGAATGGTGGGTGTGGAGGTGGGGGGCTGAGAAGCTGGGATAGGGTCAAAGAAACTACTGGGGAGGACAAAGCTAAGGTCAGAGAATGTGGCATTTAGGCAGTCTGCAATGCCAAGAGGATCTGTGATGATAGTACAGTTAATGGAGAGTTGGGATGGGGGGGCAAGACTTCCCATTCAATTCTTTCATATTATTCCATAAGTTTCTGGCGTACCCCCAGGAGGAGGCAAGGGTGGTATGATTGTGCTCATCCTTAGCCTGCCAGATGGCCCAAGTACACTTATTCCATTCAGCACTATAACCGTGCCTGTCCGCTGGCTTGCCAGACTCTATGGCGATGTGCCAAAGGTTATCCCTTGCTTTGAGTTTTTTAAATTTAGGAAGGTACGTCAAAAACACACACCCTCCATAGTGTACATAAAAAGCTAGGTGGTCATCCATGAATAGGTGAAAAAATCCTAAAAAGTCTTAGAGTGAAGGATCGGTTATGGTAAAAATGGAATAGAGAAATCAACTGAATTACACTTATTTTCTCTAAAGCTTGTTGCTACAAACTTGAGAGTAAATAAGTGTAATCCAGTTACATTCTCTACAAAAATCAGAGCAATGATAGTTCTTGGCTAGTCATTTTTGTTTATCCTAGTGAGCTCCCTGTTTATCCTAATGGGCTCCCTAATTATCTGATTTAAATTTAGTATACCAAATGCTTCCATCAGTCCCTTTCCTTTTGACACACTTCAGTGAGCATTATAATCCCCTGGCAACAAAACATTTTCTTTACCCACATTATTTTCAAAGTGACAGGACAGGTCATGGAAATTATAGTGTTTAATGTGAGGAGATGAGTGGCTAATCCCAATGATCAAACCTGGTTTCATTAACTCAATCAGAATGCCTTCAGTTCTTAAGAGACTTTTCATGCCAAGCACAAACACTTTACCTGCAGCACCCACAACTTTACTGCATCCTGTCCCCCAACTCCAGCAAAGAGTGCTGGTTCCTGGGAGATTGCCAGGGTAACCCAGGTGTGCCATGCCACTGGGGGGGGGGGCAGTCATTTGATGCTATAAAATGGATGCCGTTTCAGTGAATCAATAACTGCCTCTACAGAGACTTTTCACACCAGACCTCAGCACTTTACCTGCAGCACAAACAGCTTTGCTGCATCCTGTATCCCAACTCCAGCTATGAGCGGCAGTCTCCTTGGAGGTTGTCAGGGTAACCCAGGTATGCCATGACACTGTGGGCAAGTGAATCATTTGCTTCTCTATAAAGCAGATGAGACAGGAGACACCAGCAAGAGACAGAGGTGGGAGGCTGTTATACATTTTTGCCTTGTTTCAGTTTTAAGTTAATATTGTTTGCCTTTAGTTTAGTTTTTACCTGTATTTTTGCCTTCCTCCTTCCTTCCTCTTTTTTCTAAAGTCTGTTTGTATCTGCGTACTTAAGTGCTGTACTTGCTAAAGGAAACAAACACAAATTGTTAAATATGTAAAGGAACATGACTGTCACATTCTGTTGGTCAGTTCTGGGAGATGTCTGACTGTCCCCCATGGAATTAGTCATGTATGCACAGACTGGTCAGAATTTTGTTTCTGCATTCACTCTCCCCTTTGCATGGTAACTTGTCTGCCACTGCTGCTGCTGCCTCCTCCTCACCTTCAGCCTCACTGCCAGCACCAGTTGTGCATACCACAATGGAGATCACCACAGTACCCAAAGAAATCTTTTTTTTTGTGCACTGATTCATGAAGTGTGCTGATGGCAACAGTGTTCTCTTCTCCCCGACCTCAGAGCAGGCAGCATGGTTAGGTGGAGGAAAGAAGAAAAGAGCTGCCAATCATGGCAGCTTTTACTTGCTTCCTGACCCCAGGACAGACAACAAAATTGGGGGAAGAAAGAAACCACCAATTGCGTCAGCGTGACCCCAGGGTAGGCAGTGGTGTTGGGAGGAGGAAAGAAGTCAGCTATTTAAATGTTGGTCTATACTTAATTTACATGCATCTATGTTGGTGGCACCACAATATGCTTTGTTTGTAACATTTTCCTGTTTAGTAGACTCAACTGCATAGACATACTTTCAATCTGAATACAGCTTTCATAGCTGAAGAGAGTCCTCCTGCATTTAAAATGCTCTGTAAAAAAGAAAATAGTGAGGCGGGGAGGAGAAGAAGAAAACACATTGTAGTGAATGAGAGGCCATGGACAGATTTGAAGGAAGTTGTGCTTCTATTCCACTCCCTCGTAACAACAAAAGCTGTGCTACATTAGGAATTCAGGTCGCAGACCTCTTCTTACATATGCATTGCATCATGACGCAATGTAGCTGTAAAAAAGGAAGCCATTTGGATGCTGTAAGGCCATCTAAAACTATAGAAAGTCTGTTTGGACAGATGTCCATTTTGAAAATAGCGGTGGTCAGATCCTTGGTGGATCCTTTTGAAAATCCTGCTCTTGCTCTTTAAAATTGTGTGACAAATACAGTAAACCTCTGGTCCCCTTACTCAGAATGGCTCTCCAGCTCTCCTACACTCAATACTTAAGTTATAGGAAATCAAAATAACTAAGAATAAAGTCACTTGCAAAGTGTAACTTTTGTTCAATTAACATTTTAACTCATTTGCAAGATCAGCATGCAAATCAAAACACACTCATCAAACCAGTTGTTCTCTGAGACCACATTTGTGATCCCTAAGTGATGCTTTCTTGCTTTGGGAGCTTGTCAACTAATTTCCCAGTGCCTGGTGAATTCCTCTGTTGCCAGAGTGGCAATCCCCTGGCCACTGAAAGTAAATGTCCCCTTTGGCCAATGACCACATTTGATTAGATGGAAATCCCTGGAACTGGCTAGGGACAATATAATTAGTAAGCCTACTCTCCTTACAATCTGCCATGCATAGTGGGTGCTGTGTGGTGGGGCTCAATCTTTTACCATCAGGCACTGAATAGTCACTTTAGACAACAGCCTGAGCTGTGAACCCTGCACAATGACAGACTAGAGAGATCATAAAGCCTATTTCTGCAGGTTGCTTTGTATGTTCGTATGTTTATAGTATACTGTTGAGCAATACAATTCAGCCGGGATTTGCAAATAAAATATGCACTTTTTGATCATCATTTTATGTTAATTTTATGGTCATCCTTGCACTTGCAGAAAGCAACTTTGTTGTTATGATACTGAATTTTAAGAGGTGTGTAACTGTCAGTCCAATGTAGTGCAGTCTGGAAGGAGCTCAATAATGTCAGACCAGTCATCGGCCAGACTGATAATGATACTCTTCTGGTCTTGCTGGGCAGAAACTTTATGTAGTTCAAAGAAAAGAGCTGTCCAAATAATAAGGCAGCTCTTTCCTTTGATCTGCATAAAAGTAGAGCTGATCAGTGTCATGATCAGCCTGCTATGGTCTTCCCTCCCAATGTAAAAACATCCCTCCCAACCTCTGCCAAGTATCCCTCCCACTTCCCATTGCTTCCCCGTACTTGTTAATTTTCTGACACTGGGGTGCCCAATCCCCAGTACCAGCTAGTACCCCCCACCCATTTTCACTATGCAATACTGGTAAGCCCACCCCCAGAGCTGTCAAACATAACACCAACACTGGGGTGCCCAGTCCCCAGTTTTGGTACCTGAAATAAAGAAAACCATCATAGTCTTTTTTAATTCTTTTTATGTTGACTTACACTTGTGCAAGCAACATCCTGTGGTAGTAGCACATTTCAAAGGTGTGTCAGTGTTGTGGCTAATGCAGGGGATGCTTTAGTGGGTGTGCCCTTAACCGCCAATCAGTGAGCATGCTGAAGATGACAGCAATTTCAAAGAGAGCCAAAACCTTGAAAGAATCTGCCACTCCAATGAGTTGCAGTTTCCTCATTGCAATGGCAGATGACAAGACTCTGACCATGCACATTACAGTGAACAGTAATGCACGTGGCCGGAGTTACCAGTGGAGTTTCAGTGTGCCTTTCCTGGTGAAACATTTCAATAGTAAAATAGCCACAGTGTGGCTTTCCATAATGACAACTCCTACTGTCTGTCACACACTCCCTGGAAAGTCAACATCAGGGGACCCAATCCCCATGTCGTCATGTCCCCCCCATTATGTGGTACACTGGGAACCACCCCAGTGTGCCAAAACATGGCAGCTCCTGCCACTTACCACACAGTCCCACAAAGTCAACATCGGGGTGCCCAATCCCCATGTCGGTATGTATCCCCCCATTAATGCGGCACACTAGGACTCCACCTCAGTGTGCCAAAATAATTGTTTCTGACACCAGGATGCCCACTCCTGGTGTCAGATGCACCACACCCCCAACCTGTCTATGTTCTTACCGACAATGAGGGGCCCAATCCCTGTGTTGCCAGTGTCATGCACCCCCCCATTGTGGCACACTGGGAGCCCACCCCAGTGTGTCTAAATGTTTTTTTAATTGATTTCCCCATGTAAAATAGAAAAGCCATCCCTCATAGTCTTTTTATTTTATTTAACCTGTAAAACAGAAAATGGTTCCTTGTGGTCTCCCGTCCTCCTCCCCCAACCAGCACCCTCCCTCTGTGCAACCACCTCCCCACATCCCCCCTCACCCAATACTTACCTATGGAGGTCAGGAGCAGTGATCTTTTGGGGCACAGGACACATCTGCACCCTTCAAAGGCCAACCGCAAACTGAAGAAATAATGGTAAGCTTTATAATGGGACTCAAAGGGGGTTTTCAACTTAGGTTGATATCTCAGCCATTTTTTGGAATTTTGGCCCAAATTTTCAACATGGGGTTCTTGGGACCCCACCTCAATGAATATGTCACTGCCATTTCATTACTTAGTCCCGAAAGGTGATTTTGTGGTCACTGCTTGGAATCACCTTTCGGGACTGATTAATGAGACGACAGTGCTACTTTTCATGAGAGGATGTCCAAAAAGCCCATGTTGCAAATTTGGTGAAAAAAATTCCAAACAATGACTGCATTACGAGCATGTGTTGCACAGTTTCTATGCAAGCTCATAACTTTTCCAATTTTTTATATTTTCACTCCAGATTTTCAACATTGCCATTTTCTCACACCTTCTTATGAACAGTACAGCTGTCATTTTTAACATCCGGACCAAAATGTGTTTTTTCACCTATGAACAGAATGGCACAGTCGCTGTGGAAAATCAACTTTTGTGACAAATTAACAAAATCACAGTGCCACTGTTCATGATGAGAGGTCCAGAAATGCCCATATTGAAAATTTGGTGAAAATATTCCAAAAAATGATTTCGTTACAGGCGTGCATTGTGCAGTCTCTGTGCATGCTTGTAACTTTGCCAATATTTCATATTTTCACTCCAGATTTTCAACATTGCCACCACCTCATGAACAGTGCAGCTGTCATTTTTTACATCCTGTCTGAAATGTGTTTTCGCACCTGTGGCACCAAATGGAGCAGTCACTGCGCAAAATCACTTTTCGGGTAACAAACTGATAGTGCCACTGTTCATGAGAGGGTGTCACAAAAAGCCCATGTTGAAACTTTGGAGTGAAAATACCAACAGACACCCGGGGTGTTAGGGTTTCCAACTGTAAAGCCCCACCCTGTAGAGACTGAAAGGCATCGGGGGGTGTGACTTTGGATCATCGGCTGTAATGCTCATGCCATTCCACCCCACCCTGCAGCCAGTGACAGGCATTGAGGTGTGCCTTGGAGTCTTCAGTCCCAAAGTTCACCCCATTCTTCTATATTGCACCCATCTCAGCATATTTACTTATGGAATGAAGTGAGCGTAAGGCCTGAAGACCCCAAGGCACACCGTGACACTTGTCAGTGTCTGCAGGGTAGGGTGAGGAGAAATAGCATGAGCGTTATGGCCGATGACGCAAAGGCACACCCCCAATGCCTGTCAGTCTCTGCAGGGTGGGGGTAGGGTTAGCTCCAGTGCAATACTTCACTGCCATTCCTTTTATGCATCTCTCTCTAACTCCTGCACTACCAATGCCAATGCCAGCAAGACAACATTCAGCACTGACAAATGCTTGCTTTAAATTGCTGTAATCCCACCCTATGCCAGTATTCCTCCCACCTCTCCATTGTTTCTTGTGCACATACAGGTTAAACTGATACTGAAGTGCCCAATCCCCGGTGTTGGCTAGTACTTCCACCCCACTCATTTTGACGTACATCACTAGGGAGCCTACCCCCAGTGCCGCCAAATGTAACACAACACTGGTGTGCACTATCCCCAGTGTCGGCACCACAAATAAAGAAAATTGTCCTTCGCAGTCTTTTTTTTATTTTTTTATTTCTACAATTCCAACCTTCTGACAAATATCCCTCCCACCTCCCCATTGCTTCCCATGCCCCTAGAGGTTAAACCAACACTGGGATGTCTAATCCTTAGTGTTAGTACCTGACATGAAGAAAAACATCCCTCATAGTCTTTTTTTATACATCCTATAAAAAAAGAAAACTGTCGACTGATATCTGCTGCCACTGCTGGCCCACCACCATTATTACCCTCCCCCCATCTGACCCTCCCACTCAGCAACCCCAACGACACCCCCCACCACTTATTTGTCTACCAAGTGTCCAATGCTGTAATCCTTGCTGGACCTGAGATACATCTTCATTGTTCAACGTTGGACTGGGAACCGAGGAAATTTGGTATGTGTATCAAAGTATTTCAATGCATTTTGAACTTGTCCTCATAAGTTAGTAATTTTTTTATATTTTTCCCCAAATTTTCAACATGGCCTTTTTGGGACCCCACCTCATGAACAAGGGCAGTGAAATTATTTAAATCCATCCCAAAAGATGACTTCACAGTCACTGCACAAAATCACCTTTTGGGCAGGATTTTAAAATTTTCTTTGCCCTTGTTCATGATATTGGGCATAAGAAGACTATGTTGAGAATTTGGGGTAAAAATATTTAAAAATAACAAAGTTATGCATATGCAGTGAAAATGTTCAATGCATGCTCATAACATTGGTAATTTTCAATATTTTGACCCCATATTTTCAACAGTCATTTTTTCACACCATCTCATGAACATGACAGCCATCATTTTTCATATCCTGCCAAAATGGGTTTTTGCATTTGTGGTGCAAAATGACATTTCGGTCACTATTAACACCTCTCTTGTTCATAACATGGGGTCATAAAATGAATATGTTGAAAATATGGGGTCAAAATGTGAAAAAACAACTAAATTATGAAGAAACATTGAATTGTTCCAACATTTATTCAAAACATTATTTTTGCAGATTTTGGCCCATAATGTTCAACATATCTCTTGTGTTACCTCACCTCCTGAAACATGTTTTGAAAGTCACACTGTGAAATCACCTTTCAGATTGGATTTAAAAAATTCTACCTGTCTTGATCATAACATCAGGTCATAAAAAGACTGTTGGAAATTTCTGTTCAAAATGAGGGAGATCACTGAAAATTAGATATTGTCTCTCAGCTGGCCTATCCTGGATAAATACAATCTAAAAATGTGTAAAAGCAGGGCACCACTGAAAATGAGATATTGCATCTTTTCTGGTTTATCCTGGTAAATATTTAGTAAAAATGGTATAATAGCAGGACCCCAGTACAGCACAGCCTCCACCGATCTGTGCTTCTATGCTGCTCTATCCTGGAAAAAATATGTGGTAAAGGCTGGACCTCTCTGAAAATGTAACTTGCCTTTCTGCTGGGCTATTCTGGGCAAATACATTATAAAAATGAATAAAAGAAGGGCCCCATCAAAAATTAGATATTACATCTTGGCTGTGTTATCCTGGGTAAATGCAGAGTAAACACTGGGAAAGGCAGGATCCCACTGAAAGCAAGATAGCATCTGAGCTGTACTATACTGGGTAAATACAGTACAAAGATGTGTCAAAGTAGGACCCCACTGAAAATGATATATTGCATCCCAGCTGGGTTATCCTCAGTAGATATTGCAAAACTGTGTAAAAACAGGACCCTACAACAGAACTCCACTGAAAAGGAGATGCTGCATCTAAGATTATATGTCCTGTAAAAACGTGTTATAGAGGCAGGACCACACTAAAAATGAGATATCACATTTCACCTCTACTATCCTGAGCAAACGCAGTAGAAAACTGTAAAATCGGGATCCCATTGCAAATGACATATTACATCTCACCTGGTCTATCTTTAGTAAATATATAGTAAAAAGGAGTACAAGCAAGACCCAGTACAACAGCAATGCAATGTCGAACATTTGGCATTGACAAATGTTTGTTTGTGTTAGCCATGACATCTTCTTGCATTAGAGCACTGGCTATCTGACAAGTGTGATCCAAGTAAGTGGGTGTTGCTTACACCACTGGAAGAGGTGGATGGTAATTGGTTGTGATTTACCCTGCTGGAAGTTCCATACCAATGTGGACCCCTGAAAGCAACTCTGATAGTGGGGATATAACCCATGGCTGTCTCACTAACTGTGTGTCAAGTGACTGGCTGAACAGTAACTCCAACCTTACTTTGCACAGTCCTTTCTGTATTTAGTACCCAGAGGTTATTAAACTATAGTTGGTCATTCAATCTCCATCCTCTATAGGAATGCATGCACTGTACCCATCTCTCCTGACATGGATTATGCCTAGACCAAAAATGTATTACTGCAGTTAGCTCCTGAAACCAGGACCATTTGCTAAACTGAGGAGAAGCATGTCCTTATCAGTGTTTAGAAAATGGGTTGGAGATTTCCAGCTGTCTAACTGGCTGACAGCCATACTAGAAGGTACTTTAAGTACCAGTAGAGTCTAGAAAAAAGCAAGCACCTGCCTGGCCTGCCTCACTAGTAAATGGTATCACTGTGCCAATTTGAATTTGAAAACCTAGGATACACAATTTTGTCCCCACTTGTTAAGTGACATCATGGCCGCCCCCTTCATGGAAGTCACAGTCAGTGAAAAGTACTTTAAATTGGAACCAAAATAAATAAGAATCACAACCATTTATCTCTTGAAGAGATTTAAGTTCCCTCTCCACTTCCTGACAGTAGTTTTGTATGTTCTAATCCTGACTACAGTCCTCCATCTGCCCACCCACATTTTGCAGACCTGCACATCGGCACTGCATCTCCATCTGCAGAAGCTGCATCCACAAAATTACTGGTCGTGTCATGGACGCAGTACTGTTAATCGCTTCATGCCGAACAACAAAAAAAAGACAAAAAAACAGGAACTGGACCAAAGTAAACAAGGGGGACAAACTGCAAAGGGAAGAAGAAACAGCATTACAATCACTGGCACAGCACAAACCACAACAGTGCCATCTACTGGCAATGCCAGCAGTAGAGGGACTATTTTATAGGAGATGTTTATATTCTTTGTAATAAAATATTTACACATTTTTTAATTAATTTATTTTCTAAAATGCAGCCCATAGCCCATTTTCTAAGAGCAATAATATCCTTCAGGGTGGGCAGTATTGGGCAATTCCGGACCTTCCAGGCACTATATGGCCCTCCACTTGCAGCGTTGGGCCTCGTTATGCCCCGGGCAGTCTGGTATTGTCCAATACTGCCCACCCTCTTGGGTATTATTGCTTGCTTAAAAGCCCCTCTAATTCTGTAAAGTTAAATGGAGACCCCAAACTCATCATTGCCTGGTGCACTCCAGTTTTCCAGTAATTTGAAACCCATATCAGTATTTTCCTTTCAGACAGGAGGATTGTTCCTGGCTCCTTTTTTTGTGGGTGGGCACACTGTAAGGGACATTCTTTTGTGGCAATGGACCTCAAATGCCTTCTCTCCTCATCCCTGGACTTGATCAGACTACAGGGTCCTTTGGGAAATCCCTTGAGGGGAACTCCTTTCAGTCTGCCTCCAAACTCCTTCTGCCTCTTACTTTCTGGGTTTTCCTGGGCTGCTCTTTATACCTCAGGAGCCATACAAAATAAGGATGTGTCTCACAAATGAGTGGAAATCAATTTGACCATACCAGTACTGCCCAAACAGGAGAGGTTACCAGCACCCCTGAGCAAAACCCTTGAGTCTACATCAAGGCTGGGGACCCTTTGACAATGAAAATCATCAGATTTGCTGGCTCCTTCTTAGGACACCCTACTGGAGCTGCAAACAGTGAGAAAAAGGAAACAGCTTTTTTTTTTTGGCAACACACAAGACTCATTTGCATCTCTCCAAATAAAAATAAACAAGCCCATATAATTATAGTCTCTCAAAGGAGACTTATGCCTTTCTATACCTAGCTAACAGTACGTACTGTACTCTTTCAAAAGACAGAGGAATATTCTATGCAAGTGCATCTATCTAGACCCAATATTTGAAAGTATACTTTACAAATTAGCCACATCCCCACTGGCACTTCAATTTAACTGAACAAACAACTGTTATATTCTTTAAATCTCGTTTAATGCAACAAATTATGTAAAAACATATTGCATTTGTCCCTTTTTCCGTAACAGCAGCTACATTTTATGATGATGCGCCATGCTCCAATTAGGCGTGACAGTTTAAATGTCCAGAAAGATATTTTTTCTGAAAACAACTTGCTAGTGACCCTTCAATAAAAGGATTATGTTAAGTTGCAAAGCAAGAAAATTGTGCTTCTACCACAGCAATTGAACAGCATATCTAAGTAAGCAATAAGACATGAGAGGGAATTGGTTGTCTGGGGTTAATGCACACCCAGGAGCTTAATAAACGATGCCCACTTACAGTGAAATCTGTAACAGGGACCATTTTATCCATTAAACGAAATAATCCATGCTTCCCAGAATTAAAAAAAAATTATTTCTGGCAGCCAAGTTGGCAAAGTAAAAAGAATATAACCCTCTACTTACCATAAGTTTAAATTATTATTATTATTTCAATATGTAAATAACATTTTTATTGCAAAAGAAAACAGAAAAAATGTATTTAAAAATGTGATTAGATGTATTTAAATGAGCAATATTTATCTATTAGAGGTTTTTTAGGTTAGGGTAGGGGTGGGGAGATTGTAAAATGTGATGTAATTTCAATTATTACTACTACTAATAATAACTAATTTTAATTAAGAAAGTAATTATTAATAAATAAATAAATAATAAGATACGAGGGACTTGCACTGAGTGCTTTTAGCTCCTGGAAGTGCATTAACCACAGATAACCAACATCCAGGAGTGTATTGTTATACTTATAAAATGGTTCTCTTGTAAAGAATATGTATATATAGTCTGTGTACAATACTGGAGAGACTTGCATCACCTCTATAATAATGGCCTGTAACTTCTTAAATAACTAATAAAATGTTTCCATTCTAATACTCCCTAGTATTGTACTCAGTAAGGACATACTGAGTGGGATATTCAGAGCGGATGCGCCATGCGCAACAGGGATGCGCCCGCGCAAATGCAGAAATGTGCCATGATGCGATATTCAGTGGGGAGGCAAGCATGGCTAACATGCAATCGCGCATAGCGTAACAGTAATGAATGCATGCGCAACTGCAGGGGCTGAACCAGGAATAACATGCGCAGTGTGATATTTGTCAGTATGTGACGTGCGCAGTAGCAGAGCAAGCGGAAGTTGTGCAGCAGTGGAAATGAGCCAAAATAAAAGGGAGCAAGAGAGGGGAGGAAGAATGCACCACAGGGGAGTCATAGGTGGGAGCATGGAGACAGAGTGGCAGGGAGGCAAGACAAGAAGCAGGGGGCAGGTGTAGCCAGGAGTTGGACAGGGCCCACTGGAGGTGTGCCTGAGTGAGAGAAGGAGTGGGTGTGCCCATGCCAGTGTGTGCGAGAGGGCCTGAGAGTGCCACAGTGGATGGAGGGCAGTGGCAAGAGGCAGGGCAGCCAGAGGTGAAAAGCCGGAGGTGAACCCGGTGCAGGGGCAGCACCAGCAACACACAGCAGGAGGAACAGGAGGACAGCCGCCCAGAGGGGAACACCAGCCAGGGACATGGCCATTGCCACCTTCCAGATGGAGACAGTAATGAGGGGTGTGAGAAGGCAGGCAGTAGGGAGGCACGGCCTTGGAAGGGCCACGTCGACATGCCAGAACAAGCTTGATACCCGAGCCGCGCCTTCTAACAGTACAATGACACTGAGATTGTGGGCCGGTACTGCCTGAACCAGGTGATTCTGAGGCAGCTCTGTGAGCTGTGCAGTGATGATATGCAGGCACCCACACGACGGAGCCATGCGCTGTCAGTGGAGATGAAAGTCACAGCCGTCATGTGCCTGCTTGCCACGGGCACCTTCCAGAGACCAACAGCGGACATGATAGACATAACCCAGTCGGCCGCGTCATGCCTACTCACAAAATTCCTCAGTGCACTGCTGCCACAGGCTGTGGAGTACATCCGTTTCCCCAGCACATAGGCGAAGCACACAGCACACATGCAGGTGTTCCACAGGGTAGCATGGTTGCCTGGCATGCTCAGGGCCATAGACTGCACCCATTTAGGCAACTGCATGCCACCTGGCCCAGGGGGGTGATGTACATCAACTGCAAGGGCTACCTGAGTGTCAACTACCAGGTGGTGTGCGATGCCAGGGGGCACATAATCAATGTCTGTGCCACACACACTGGGGGAGCACATGATGCCTTCATCTGGCACCAGTCTGCACTGTGCCACAGGTTCGAGAGTGGGGACATCCCCACTGGCCATCTGGTAGGTGAGTATGCATTGCATACTGGACGATGTGTGCAGACGTGTGGGGTGGGGCATTGTCAGGGGTGCCATGGGTATTGGCTATGATGGCCCATGGAATAGTCACACACCACTGTGCTAATGACTCCCTCTACACACAGGTGACAGTGGTTACCCGCTATGGCCCTGGCTGCTCACACCATACCGGCACCCCATGACCCCAGCGCAGCAACAGTACAATGAGGCACACGCCACAACATGTAATGTCATCGAGTGGGTGTTTGGGCTGCTGAAGGCACGGTTCTGTTGCCTGCACACATCAGGCAGTGCCATACAGTACAGCTTCTTGAAGCCCTGCAGGCTATTCCTGGCCTTCTATATCCTACACAACATGGCCACTGACTGTGGGATAGCCATTGAGGTCAAGGAGGTGGACAGCAGTGGAGATGATGAGGACGCCAGTACAGCTGGTGTAGGACAGCCACCCCCTGTGCGACGGGAACCTTGGCTGGCCTGGATGGCACAGCAGCACCAGGACACCATCGCAGAGGAGCACTCTGGACAACACAGGTAGGCAACGGGGCCATGTGCAACCACCAAGGGCAAGGGCACAGCCCACAGACAGGCAGGGGTGGACACCAGGGGTGGATGGCGTAAAGGGAATGAGAATGGGCGGGGGACCGCACAAGGTGGCAGAGATGGGAAGGGCTGCACATGCCACATGCACACACATGCACACACACCACAACACATGCCCAAAGGGCAACAGGCATGTCCACCCCAACAGGAACTCCCACACCCTCACAGGACCACACACAACCATGCCTAGTGGCTGGCACTGTGCGTGCCTCAGATGCTGAGCACCATTGCACAGTGGTGGACAGCGCTACACAGGCATCATCATGCACATGCCACTGCGGCCAGCAGCTGGGAAGGTGTGCACAGGGACCATGTGTGTGCAGGGCTGGGAACCTCACCCATGCGTCGCACAAAGAACACCACAGTACACACAGGGCAGTGGCAGACAGTGGCCATGTTGGGAGATGGATCAGTCATATGGCACAGTACCACGGCCGTCACAGATGCGTGGGCAGCCCCACCGAGACCTGCCAGCAATGCCAGGTTGACCAGTGGTCTCATGGAGTGGCACCAATGGGCCCCAAGGGGTGACGCTGCATGAATATGACCATGTCCGCATAGGGGTCTGCAGGCTACCAAACATGCCTGCACCAGGCATGTTTGGTATGCCCAAGCCAAACCCGGCGTCGACATAGCAGGGGTCACACGACGCCTGGAATGGTGGGTAGACATAGCACCATGCAGGGTCTGCGGTGGCTGGGCATCCAACTGGGTGGCCAGTGTAGCCAAGACAGTCACCATTGCAGTGGCTTCCTGTGAACGGCAGCAATCACATCCACCCGCTGCTGGGCCAACTCTGCCAGGAGCAAGCCGTGGTCCCTGCTGCACCACTCCTCTGCCTGGCGCAGAACCACACTGAGCACATCCACCACTGTTACAAGCCACATCTGCTGATCTACTGAGGCCTGGAGAAGACAGCTGTGGTCGTCCATGGGGTCATCTGCATGTCCAGCATGCTGTCCCCCGTGGTGTTCCTGGCCCTGCTGCACAGCACCCCTTGATGATGGGTGTTGCACAGCACTGCCAATCTGGGGTACGTCCACATGCGGTGCACTGCCACTGCCCCATCCCAGTCCCCCCATTGACATTGGCCAACTGCTAGCACTGCCCCACTGGCTGCTGATTGCCAGGGGATAGCGGCGTGGCCGCAGCAGTCACAACAGCCCTACCACCCTGGATGCACACCAGTGCTGCCCCACTGGAGCATGCAGACACAGGCTGGGAATGGGCTGTTGTTCAGGCAGCCATGACAGCATCACCTGCTGAACCATCCGGGCAGTTGCCTTCTGTGGAACCATCCTGTGTCCCACATTCATCACTGTCCAGTACGTGTGTCACGTCATTATCAGTGCTGGATCCAGCCCCGATCTGTGTCTCAGCACACTGGACACCAAGGGCGGTGTCATGCTGGGACACAGGCAGAGCCATGTCCGCACCCGCACCACCGGCATCAGCCCAGACAGACGTGCAGGTATACAGTTGGACGGTCCCTCAGACACCTGTGGATGTGGATGGGCATTCCTCCGTGTCCAGGGCCACCCCCTCAGTGGACACACGCACCACTGCTCTCCCATGTAGATGCTCAGGAGCTGTAAAGGAACACAGTACTGTTAGTGGCTCCGCCTGGCCCCACGGCATGCCCTCCTACCACCCACACACTGACAGTGCTGGACCTACCATGTAGTGATGGTCTGCCAACCATCTGAAAGCCACCGCCAAGAATGCCCTCGACGGCACTACACCACATGCTGCTGGCCACCCGCTCCTCCCGTGGTGTCAGGTGGGGTACGTCCTGCTGGCCTCCACCAGTGGCAGCACGTGCCACCCTGGTGGTGGCCACCTTGTCCTTAATCCACCTCCTGTCCTTGCCAACCTTCTTTTTGCACTCCTGCATGGACCACTGGTGGCTGTCCTGCTGGTTTATGGCACATGCCACCTCACCCCACGCCGCAGCATGGGCCTGTGGCATTCCCCACTGTCCGCTGAGCAGCAGTTCCCTGTCGAGGTATGCCTCAAACAGGGCATCAGATTCAGCACTGGTAAAGTTGGGCCTCCTCCTTCACACCCTTCCCCGCTCCTCCTCTTCCTCTTGCTCGGTCATGCCGTATTGGAACCAGCTCCCTACTCGACTGGTTAGTCATCAACCACCCAGAGAGAATAACAAAAACAACAGTACTCCCAGACAGCATAAGTGACCATTCCCTAATCATCTGCACTTGGACTAACAAAACCCCCCAAACCAACCCTAAAACAATTGAAACCAGAATTCTGAGAACTGGGCAAATAGGCCCCCTAAAATCCCACCTCAGCCAGCAAGACTGATCAGCCATATACAATGCTAGCGATGTTGATCTAGCACTAGAGCACTTTGTGTGTACCTTTAATGCTTCCTACAACAAATATGCCTCACTCAAATAATAAAAAGTCAAGGGCTTCAACAAATCCTGTATCACCCCCTCCCTTCTCGAACAAATGAAGGTTAGGGACAATCTCTGGAGCATTGCCTATAGTACGGGATCCAGCTCAGACGTTCAAAAATACAAAACTGCCCCCAATAACTGTACCCAAGTCATTCGGGTTGCTAACTGGCAGTATTTCAAGCAGCAGTTAAGTAACTCCTAGGGGGATAGCCAAAAGTTCTGGGAGAACATAAAAACTCTAACCGGGAAGCCTAGCAAATTACCCCCCACAATGTTCAATGTCAATGGGAATCTGACTCGGGACCCTGAAGTGATTGCCGACACTTTCAACAAGGCCTTCATTGACCTTAGTGGGGTACTCCCCACTGACTTCCTAACTCCTTATAGTGGCCCTTACCCCATGTGCAATGACATCTCAAATACACCCTCTCCTCCTCCATTCTATCTCAAAATTGTCTCCCCACCTGATGCCAAAAAATACCTCACAAAGGCCATCAGAAAAAGCAGGGCCAATGGAGACTTGATTGACCTAAATCTTTGAGCCCTCATCCTTGACATGGTTATCCATCCTCTAACCCACATTCTAAACCTGTCACTGATTTCAGTCAAGTTCCTCAAGCTCTGAAAAAAGACCTATGGTCACGCCATCTTCAAAAGTGGGAATAGAGCTGATTACTCTAATTATAGACCAATCTCCATACTCCTCTCCCTTCCAAAGTACTTGAAAGGATTGTTAGTGATCAGTTAGTGGGCTACCTGGGAAAATACCAGCTCCAATGCAAGAAGCAACACAGTTTGAGGAAAAACCATAGTAGCACCACAGCCCTGGTAGAATTCACTAGTTACATTCACGATGCTCTTGACCATGGGCTTATTGTCAGAGTAACCTACATTGACCTGTCTAAGGCGTTTGATACAGTGAACCATTAATTACTACTGTACCAACTGTCCTCTGCAGGTCTCTCCCCAGACTCAGTACAGTGGTTTCATAGCTATCTAAGTGGTTTGTCTCAACAGGTAAAGTACTACACTCCCTTTCTGAACCTTGCAATGTCACTACTGGGGTACCCCAATGCTCAATCTTGGCTCCCTACTTTTCAGTTTATTTCTAAATAATCTCCCACAGGCCTGCACTGACCAAGTTCTCTTGTACTCTGATGACGCAGTGCTGTTCTCAAGTCACTCCAACCCAGCTACTCTAGAAGACTATATGCATATCTGTTCCACAGCCATCGAGACTTGGTTCCTAAACCACAAGCTCCTTCTTAACTACAAGAGGACAAAGACCATGCTTTTTGCCATACCACAAAATAGACACAAATCTTATCAACTGCAAATCCACAATAACCAAAATGATATGCTGGAAATGGTCCACAATTTCAAATATATGGGGATCACCCTTGACTGTTCCCTCTCTTTTTCGCAACACATTGACCAAGTTGTGTAGGCTGTAAACACAAAATAGGGCTGCTGCACAAACACAAGCATTGCCTCACTGACGAAGCCCTCAAACTCACTGCAACCAGTTTTGTCCTGTCATCTACTGACTATGGACTAGTTGTTTATGGAGCGGCTTCTGACTCTGCTCGCCACAGAATAAAAGTTGCCTTAAACAAATCCTGTAGGCTGATTTCAGGCACCCACAAACTAATACAAACCTGTGAACTCTACTCACGGACAGGATGGCTTAACCTGGATAACAGGATACAGTACCAGGTCTGCCTGCTAGCCAAGAAGGCCATCCTAGGCCTTACTACCCCTGGGTTACTTGGTCTTCTCCTAAACAGCAATAGTGTTAGGAATACAAGAAACAGTAATAGTCAACCACTAAAAATTCCCTTCCGATGGACCTCCCAAGGTCAGCGATCCTGTGCTTACAGAGCATCTAAATGGATGAACTCCCTCAGCACAGACCTTGTCTCCAATACCAAACTTGGGCAATTTAAGACCTACCTAAGAGTCCACCTAGCAACCAACAATTTGAAGTGTGATTGCGGGCTCTAAGTCCTCCTCTCACCCCCTGCCTTCGTGGTGCTTCCCATGAATTTCTCCTGCTTTATCTCCCTATGATTCTATTTTTAGCACTTAACACCCAACACTTGCTTCTCCACTAACCTCCCAACTTCACTGGATTCTCCCTTCCTCTCCCAACTTCACCCCCTCTTAACCCCACCCATGTCATGGCCTCTGTAACATTCACCTCCCCACTCCCTCTTCCCATCTACCCTGTGCCCCATGCTTTCTATCTAATGCCTGGCCCCCTCCTTTCTCCTGCTTTTTTCCCTTACTTTCTCTTCTTATACCCAGACCCCCCCCCCATGTACTCTACAAGGTCTCCATTTTACTTCTGTATTCTTTATTGTCTTAATCACCAATATTATGTATCTCATGTTAACCCAATATACCTATGGACTGTGCTTGCAAAAATAAAAAAAATAAAAATACAACCTAATGTCAAAAGCAAAGGTTTAACTAACTGTACTTTATGGTTTTGTACTTACTAATTCTGTTGTTTTCTCATTGTAATTATACTTGTCTGTATCTTGTCTCTGATGTGGAACCTATGTAAATGAGCTCCTAGCTCATGGGTATTAATTTCCAAGCATCAATAAATAAAAAAAAATCAGATCTTTCACGTGCTGTTTCCAGCAAAGCTATCTGTATCTACTGAAATCTTTTTAAACTGCTCTTTTGAAGATTATTTGGCAAGACTCTCTTTTCATGTACCCACAGGATTAATAAATCTATTTTCTCTTTTGCCTGGTCTGACAAATTATGTTAAGACCCTGCTGGACTATGTGGCAGCACTATTTTGTGTCAAAAAGGGATTAGCCTTTGATGAAGTGCAATTTTCTGATATCATCTCAGCTCCCTGACCTACAATCGGATTCCACTTATGTTTAGATCTGTTACATAAATCACTTCTGGTACATCAAAGCTCATTCTGCATATTTACAGTTGCAGAGTACTGCAGGTATTTCTATTGCATAAACCTGTGGCCTAATAATGTTTTTTCTTCTTTATTAGTAAGCTTTATAACGGTTCTCTAGAATAAATTAGTATTCTGTATCCATTCAAGTTTGTTTTATTTAAAAAAAATATTGAGTTCACTTTTGAGAGCAATTTGTCTTAGACATTTTCATCTTACATAACTAATTTATACATTTTGATCTGCCCAGATTGCATTGCATTGCATTGTATTGTTACTGCTGCATGATCAGCTCTGGTTACTTTTGTTGGAATAGTTCCACAAGGAATAATTTACTTTGTGCTGAGCCTCTGGCATCCTGCTTCAAGCTGTGCTGCAGTGGGAGGGCACCCTGTGTTGGACTCTCAGGGACCTTAGACAACCTAAAAGGTCATCACGTAATATAATCAAACTGCAGGATTGCTGTATTGAACAAATCAGACTACCTACCTTGCCATATTACTGAAATAGAATTGTGTTAATGATAATGCAGTAAGTATATCATTTATGTAAGCAATTTGAGAATGAATCTTGTTCTTGATAGGGTTATCTAAACAAATATTTTACATAGTCCTTTAATTTGATAGCAGTCTTCATTGTTTGCATATGACTACGAGTACAGGATAGTGGAATACCCTGTGACCAGTGGATTACAGGATTCGAGGCAACATGGTTTCGCAGGGGGAGATCTTGCCAGACAAACCTGATGGAGTTTTTTGACTAAGGGACCAGGGAAG
This sequence comes from Neoceratodus forsteri, assembly GCA_016271365.2. Lineage (NCBI taxonomy): Eukaryota > Metazoa > Chordata > Ceratodontiformes > Ceratodontidae > Neoceratodus > Neoceratodus forsteri. The sequence goes on from CM057454.1 coordinate 738,988,384, forward strand.
TGGATCAGAGCACAGTCGTGGATGTAACCTGCCTGGATTTCAATAAGGCCTTCAACACCATTCCACACAGAAGACTGGTGAGCAAGCTGGGCAGCGTAAAAGTAGGTCCAAAAGTAGTAAAATGAGTAAAGAAGTTGGCTACACAACAGGAGTCAGAGGGTAGTGGTAAATGGTGTTCACTCTGAAGTAGGCAAGGTGACCAGAGGGGTGCCACAGAGATCAGTACTAGGCTCAATCTTCTTCAACGTCTTTATTAGTGACATTGCAGGAGGGCTGGAAGGAAGGGTATGCCTGTTCATAGATTACATAAAAATCTGAAAAAGAGTGAACACACCAGGGGTGTGTGTGGAAAAAATAAGGGACAATCTGAAAAAACTTGAAGACTGGTCAAGGGTGTGGCAACTGGGTTTCAATTCAAAAAAAGTGCAAAAGCATGCACTTGGGGCACAGAAAGCAGGGGGCAATGTACCAATTGGGTTGGGAGGTTTTGGCAACCACAAAAGAGGAAAGGGACCTGGGTGTAGCCATGTCTGATGACCTGGAAGTAGCAAAGCAGTGTGATAAGGAAGTGAAGAAAGCTAGCAGGATACTCAAGTGCATAGAGAGGTAGGTTGTGTTATACCTGTATGGATTGATGGTTAGGCCCCACCTCAAGTACTGTATCCAGTTCTGGAGGTCCTGTCTCTAAAGGACATACAGTAGATAGGGTGGAAGTAGTATAGAAGAAGGAAACCAAAATGGTGCAGGGCCTCCATCAAAAGCCCTGTGAGGAAAGACTCAAAGAATCAAATATGTACTCTCTAGAGGAAAGGAGGGAAAGGGGGACACAACAGAAAAGTTCAAAAGCCTCACAGGTATTAATAAGGTACAGAAAGGTAACATTTTACATGGGAAAAGATGCTCAAGGACAAGGGGTTATGCTATGAAGCTGGAGGGGGGGACTCGGAGGAGATGTGAGGAAATACTTCTTCACGGAAAGGGTGGCGGATGCCTGGAACATCCTCCCAGCAGTGGTGGTGGCTGCTGAAATGGTAACAGGATTCAAGCATGCATGGGATAAACACAAAGGGACCTTAGAAGTAAGGCAAGGAGGAGAAAGACTGGAGATTGTGTAGTGTCTGCCATGGCACAGTAGGTAGGTAGGGAAAATAGGGCAGACTAGATGAGTCAAGAGGTCCTCTGTCGACAACGTCTATGTTTCTATGTTATTCAATTGTCTTGGAGTATCTTCAAATAATCTATGGCATCTGATTTAAGTATCTAGATGTATGATTCCTGATGTTTTGTAAAATATATTTCCAATTTATAGGAAGAATGTACTTTACTGTAGAATTTATACTGCAAGCATTCACTGTTTTCCTGTCATTTTGTTCAATGCAGGTATGGAATTTAATATTTTAGGTGTTAGTGGTATTGCTCTTTTTGCTCACTGAGTTAAATGCTAGTACCCTGGGTGAGAACATTTTTTTTTGTGCCACTCTGGTACCTTTTGATCTTTATATTTACTTACTATATATTACAATATGCTTGTACTTCTGCATCTGACAATACTACCCTTTACATCTCCAAACCCACTGTAGTCTCAATAGTGGTGGCTCTCCAGATTGCTTTTAATACACTGCAGCTCAACCTATTCCACTACAATTATTTAATGTCTCAAAAAACAAGAACATGCTTTTCTCTGCTAATGGTAATTTGTCCTGAAAAAATGTCTTTCTTTATTGACTCTGCTGGGGCTAAAGCTTGAACTAGTGGACAACGACAATTACCTGGGGCTTTGGCTATTTAGTAAACTGTCCTTTACCACCCATATTGACACACTATGCAGTTTTGCTTTTTTTTTATTTGCTGTACTTGAGCCTCTTTCTTACTGCAAGTGTACCTTTCCTCATGGACTCTCAAGGTGTCCACAGGCTTGGACAAACTTCCAAGTGTCCCAGAGAGACCATCCCCCATCCTGCCACGGTTTGCTCCCTGGGCAGAGAAGGAGGCAGTCTTGGCTTCCACCCTACCTCCACAAATCATATCAGGTCATCTCTTATGGGACGTTGGGCTTGGTCAGTGGGCTCGGCACCAGGGGCATGTCGCCAGGCATGGAGTCAGGGTCCATTTTCTGTTTTTCTCCCCGGTTTCCTGAGGATGGCAACATTCAGGGAGGTCCAAGGAGGCATGCGCACACTGAGACATGCTGCCACTCTGGACCTAAGCCGACACCCTCCCTTCCCTTATGGTGCTAACAGTTGCAACGCCATCCATGTTCACCCAGGTGGCGGTATCACAGCGGGAGTGGCAACTCTCACTCCCCGGAGGAGGACAGCATCCCTAAGATGCTTGATTCTCCTCCCTCTGGTTGATTCTTTGATGACCTAGGCTTCTTCCTAAACCCAGGTTGCTGGCATTGTGAGCAGTTGTGCAACTGCTGCGCTGGTGGGTCAGCTTTCATTTTTGCTCTTGACTGGGATATTACTATCGGAACAAATATTTTTTTAGTTGATGCACATAAAAGACTAGTATGAGCTACTTTCTAAACAGTCTTAGACTATGCTGGCTTAATTTACTGTTGTTGTACTGTCCCCCACTGTTAAGCTGAATATATTTCTGTCATAGGACCCTCTGCTTTATAATCAGTTTAACCCCCAGCACCCATCATTGTACCCTTTATACCACCATCAGATGGTCATCTTGTGCCACTAGATTGCTAAAAAAGTTTTACATGTGGTCTCTTAAGGCTTTGTTGAATAATCTGCCTCCTTACAGTCCGGCACCATTCCATACAACCACTAGTCCATATTAGCTGAGAAAATGCAATGTCTTCCTGCTAGAGATACCAAGGTTTCTCCCTCATTCTAGAAAAGCTGCATCATCTGGTCTGTTCCTCCACTCTGGAATAAGCTGCAACACACACTTTAAAATTAAGTGCCTTTCCTAACACCACTGCCTTTGCAAATCTCCTGGATATCCATTGTATCCATATGTGCAATTGTTGAATTCATCTTTGCATATTATATAAGACTGGATTTTTTCCCCCTCCATGCCACGAGCAAGGGGATGGTCTCCCCATTCAGCTCCCCAAACCATCTCCCCCCCCACCAAAGTCTCCACTGTCTTGTCCAGCTGGGGGTGGTCTGTGGCTTATCCCCACCCATGGTGGGGATCCCACGGGGGCTACCGAGGGAGCAACCAGTTCAGCCAGATACCCCAGCCAAGGCTAGTGTCCTGGGGCATCCAATGGGAGGCAGTCTGGTAGCATCATGGAGCTCTGTGACAGGAGATTGCTTTCTTTCTAGTGGGCAGTGCAAACGTGCAATGAGCACAGTGCACATACTTTACCTCCGCAGAGACATCCTGGTGCTCTGCCTGCATGCACTTCCCACATTACTGAGCCTCATGCGCTTCCATCTGGACTCCATCAAATAGTGGCCAAGTAGCGAGGCACAGGACTCCCCCCTCACTGAGGGAGGAGAGCAGTCCTCTGGACCTTCAGTCCTCCTTCCCCCGGCCGACCCCCAAATGACCTGAGCTGATTCCCAAACCCAGGTCACTGGTGTGGGTTGAAGTAAAGCACTTACGGTGCCTCAGCCATCTGCAACACTGTGCCGGCATGGAAGACTGAATTTCTTTTATAACCACTGTATGTTCTCCCTCATATTAGCTAAAGTACTATGACTGTGTTATATTCTTTACTGTGATTTTATTATTTTCTTTACTATGCTGTATTTCTTGCTCGAAACCCTTGTCACTACTTATATTGCACCCTATATGATTCTCCTCTGAATGTTGTGATGATTTTGGTGATTTCTTACAATGTATCAGTATATGTGCCACTCTGATTGTTATGATATTTTACTGTCCTAACCAGGACCTCCTTGTAAATGGGCATCACTCAACAGAGCCTTTTCTTGATAAAATAAATAAGTACAAATATTGTTAGCAGATAAAGGCATTACAGCCCATCAAATCTGCCCCAAACCCATAGGTTCACACAATTTTGAATTCTAAGTAATCAGTTTTTGTTTTCGAGCATGGGATTACATCATTGATGCGGGTCTTTCTTGTTTATAGTTTCCAAACTACTAACTGCTTGACTTATTTAATACCTATATTCTATACGATTTAAACAATGTTTTTATGTCTTTAGTAAATTCCTTTTTAGAGTGGGTTAGCATATGGTTCACATCTTATTTGATTTTTTTGTTAGTCTAGTTCATGCCAGTTTTGTTTTCAATGGGATTAATAGTGCCGCAGTCTTGTTTTTGATGGTTCATAACTTAAGTTCAATGGCTACACAGCCAGTATAGTGTTATGCTTGTGCAACTGTGTTACTTTGATTTTGGCTGTTCGAACTCTCTATTCCAGAGGAATTACCACCCTGTAGGGGTACCAAAGGCAAGGAACCCTTGAAGAGTGTTCCACCCCTAGAGGTGCCACAGGATGATTCCCTTGGCTAAAGGTACCTTAGGAAGGAACTGGAGGAGAGAGGCGCTGCCACTGGAGGAGGAGGGGAGGATGGTGGGGCAAAGAAAAAGTGCTTCAGAAGGAGGCTGAGGAACTGCTTATATAGGCCAGGAAGTGGGAGTGGCTGACTGCTTGTCCATTGAACTACAAGCCCAGCCTTCCAATTCAATGGCCTATGCAGCCAGTATAGTGTTATGCTTGTGCAACTGTGTTACTTTGGGTTTGGCCATTCGTACTCTCTATTCCAGAGGAATTACCACCCTGTAGGGGTACCAAAGGCAAGGAACCCTTGGAGAGGGTTCCACCCCAGAGGTGTTGCAGTACGATTCCCTAGGCTAAAGGTACCTTAGGAAGGAACCCCAGAAAGAATTGTAGTAGTATGAAGCATGTTAGCAATCAGTAGCTGTGAGGCATAGTAGTAGATAAGGCATCAGGAAGCATGATAGTGTAATGAGATGCGCAGGTTAACAATGGCATGAGTTTGATGGATTACACTAGAGATTGAGGGGACCTCCTAAGGAGAGAGGGAGCGGCAAGTAGGGACACCATCCACCTCCATCCAACAGCGGAACCTACCTAAAGGAACTAGGGAACACTAACTATGGCTAACTAACGGTTATGACCTGAGGTGTGGAGGAGAGGAAAAAAACCCTTTGAGGAGGAAATCTCTGTGTATCCAAGGCCTAGGTCGCCTTCCCTCCAGGCTTGGGATATTTATTTTGTGATGGCTCTGCTGCTGCAATTTAGAAACCCAATAAAAGGGGGGTGGAAAATATTCCAATTTAGAAGAAAGCTCTCGCTCGATCCCTCTAACGGGAATGCCGTGTAAGGTTGCGACAGTGCTCTACCACATCGGGGGCAACCAAGGTGGGCAGAGGAGAGCAATGACTGCTGAAGAACTCACCTGACCTACTCACCCTAAAAGCAACCCAGGTGAACCAGAGGCAGTCATGGGGAGAATAGCTTTGAAGGGTGCCTCTGAACCCACTTGGGCAGTTAAAGGGGCCCTGTAAGAGCCTCATCCTTTTGCTGCTGAGTCATAAATTTTACAACATGAGGTGCCTTTAGTTCAGTTAATGACTGAAGGTCCACCTGGAGTGAGGACATTCCCAGCTATGGGCCAGGTGAGAAGAACCCCGTCCCAAGCTTCACATGCTCAAGTTGCGGACAGCGGGTGCAGAGCAAGACCATCGGCTGCAGGGAGGCCCTGCATCAGGGATGGTATGGCTGGCATGCCCCAGAAAACTGAAGAGGAGCTGAATGACCAGTAATTGCTGGTACCTCACAGAGGTCAGATGGTAGTAGTGAGTGTTGAGGAATGATTGTGTAAGCAATGAGTGGACCTGCACGTAGGTCATTAAGCAGAGCAGCAATAGTTGGACCTGCACGTAGGTCTGTAAAACAGAGTAGCAATGGTTGGACCTGCGCGGAGGTCAGAGAAGCAGCAAATATGAATAGTGGGGCAAGCTAGCCAGGCATTCAGGAAGCCAATGAAAGTGACAAATACTCTGAGGATTTTAGGCGGTGGAAGCAGGACTAGAACATGAACTAAGCATGCCACATGGGGCCATGACTCCCCCAACACCCCCGCCGTAGGAAAAACAAGAAAGTGATGGAAGGGGCCAAGACCCACATGCAGATATAAAACTAGTTTATAGCATCAGCGGTGGCTTAGCTGACCTCAAGAGTATAATAGCAGTGTACAAACACAGAGAGCAGCATCTGTATGGAGTAACTGAGTTGTAGGATTCGATGAACATAGACAGAAGAACAATGCTGAAAGCATCTAACATCAGGCAGTGCAGTGAAACTGCAGCAATGAGGTATGTGGTAGAAGTTGAGGAAGCAGGATTATGCTGCAAAAGCTAGGGTTCAGTGTGAGCCTGAACCAGGTGAAAATAATTAAGGTGCAGAACATGGAGAACAGCTATGTGGTTTGAGTTGAAACACACAGATAATGAATGCAGCTGCATGGTGAACACATAACAGCAAGTAGCATGAGCTCTGGATTAGCAAAATGCAAAGGGTTAGATATTCAAAAGTGCACCCTGAACATGTGCAATGGGATGTGCAACGCAACCCAGTTGTGCCATAGGAAATATTTGCAATATTCAGCAGATGCACCACAGAAATGCACCTGTGCAAAACACACTGAATGTAGCACAGATGCGCCACTGCACAAACAGATATGTGCTGGAGCAACCTGAACTGTGCAGGAGCAAGTGTGCATGCTGAAAATAGCAGGTGGAGCAAGGCACACCATGCGCAAGGTAACACAGGCAGGGCTGCACAAGGGCACAGTAGCATGGAAGGGGAAGCAGGGGTGAACCTCAAGGGGACAATGGGCATGAGGCACAGGACAGGCACAGAGCCCAATGGCCATGGAAAATGCATGTAGCCCCACACAGATCCTGGTGACCAATGTGGCATAGTATGGAATACCCATGGAACAGATGGCTGCAGGGACTGGGCACTCCATGACCATGGTCCCAACAGCCAACACGGGACAGGCAGATGCTGCAGCCACTGTGTGAAGGTACCATGCATGTACAGTGTGCCAGAGCCACCCTGCCACACAGGCACCAGGCAGCATGTTGCACACGCCACTCAGACACACACAGAGACAGGACACAGCACCACACAGCACAGTGTCACCAGGTTGGGCAACACGGCTGGGGGTGTACAGTCCTGCACAAGCAGATAAGGGCACAAGGCACCATGCTGCACACAGGAGAGGTGCAGAGCCCACTCCCTAATAACTATGACACACAGGGAAGTGGCACACAGGCCACTGTGCACCCAACAGAACCATATGGCGGGGACAGCTCGGGTACAGATAGGGACCTGTCTAACCACAGCAATGAACAACAGTAGCACAGTGCAGCAGCATGGATACAAAGGAGACACAGAAACACATGAGCATATGGTACAAACCTCTTCACTATAAAAGGTAAAACAAAGCAACACAAACAGATACAGAGGTGCCAACACGGCTAACACAGGAATGGGCAAGGGGACAAAATGCACTTCAACTGAAATAGGGGTACCAAACGGTATGGTCAGGGGGCATTGTAGGGAGTACAGGGGAAGACACATAACAGTCCAAGTGGGTCGATGGGCAGGGGAGGGTGAAATGGGAAGGGAATGGGCAGTGCTCATCAGCTATTGCTGTAGCCGTCTCAAGGCCAAACACATCCTGCGGACCACCACCACTAACTCTCTGGTAGCTGCCAGCTGTCTTCGGCTCAGCTGGATGTGCACTGCAGTACATGAAATGAGCCGCAGTATGAGGCACTACAATTGAAGCAGTCTACCGCCAAGGATGCCGACACACCTCCGTCCACCACCTGGCCCAGGATGCCCTATGAAAGGGAAACAGAACAGCCACTAAGTGACAGGCCTCATGCAGCAAATGGCGCCCCCACCAAGGTCTGTGTGTGCATAGGACAGCAGTAGTGGCAAGGCAAGACAAATTTTATTTGTATGGCTCCCGTTCCCAGAGGCTCTGGGTGCCTCACAGAGATTACAATTAATTAATAATACAAAAATAAAAAATTACAAAACAGTACAATCACATCATATACTAAAAACTAAAATATAAAACTCTTAAATACTTATAAAAAAGAGAAAATGAAACATAGGGACATAGCAAAATGTTCTAATTCAGCATTCGTTAAAAGCCAGGCCAAAGAAGTGTGCCTTCAACTTCCTCTTGATAACCTCTACCGAAGGGGCCTCCCAGACTGTAGGAGGTAATCCGTTCCACAGGGACAGCTCAGGAATGCTAAATGCATGATCTCCAGAGGTTTTGAGCCATACCCTGGGAATAGCCAGGAGGCCCCTCGAAGAGGCCCAGAGGGAGCAGGCAGAGATCACCTGTGTCAGAAGCACTGACAGATAACCAGGACCTAGACCATTTAGGGCCTTATAGGTGAAAAATCCCACCTTGAAAAGGACCCTCCACCTGACCGGCAGCCAGGGCAGAGCATGCAGAACAGGGGTCACATGGCTAAACCTAGAAAGGCCAGTCAGGAGCCAAACTGCAGCATTCTGCACCAGCTGCAGCCAGCAGAGGGTTCCACCCATGACCCCGAAGTAGAGAGCATTACAGTAGTCGAGTCTGGAGGAAACAAAGGTGTGCACTAGCATCGGCAGGTCCTCTGGCAGAATGAGGGTCTTAATCCGGGCAATGTTCCATAGATGGTAAAAAATGCTACTGACCACAGACGACACCTGATCTTCAAAAGTCAGCATTCTGTCAAGGATCATGCCCAGATTTCACACCCTCAGGGAAGCCACCAACAAGGTACAGCCCAGAACAAGACCAGAAACCACCCCGGACAATGACCCATCACGCCCACGACCAGGCTCAATCACCAGCACCTCCGTCTTAGCCGGGTTGAGTCTCAGCCAGCTGGAAGCCATCCAGTCATTGATTTTAGCTAGACAGATGTTAAGCATGTCCACTGCTCCTGATGTTCCAGGAGCAAAAGACAAATACAGTTGTGTATCATCTGCATAGCAGTGAAACTCCACACTGTATTGTCGAATGATCTCACCCAGAGGCAGTATATACAATGCGAACAACATCGGTGACAGGATCGAGCTCTGTGGAACTCCACAAGACAGAGACATTGGGGAGGAGGATAAATTCCCCATCACCACCCACTGCACACACCCTGTCTGAGAGATAGGACTCAAACCACCTGATGACAGTACTGGTGAGTCCACTAAACTCACATAGCTGATCCAGCAACACAACATGGTCCACAGTGTCAAAGGCTAAAGAGAGATCGAGGAGAACAAGAACTGACCTGTCTCCTCTATCTCTAGCTCTGAGCAGATTATTATGCACCCTCACTAGAGCTGTTTCAGTGCTGTGTCTAGCCTGAAAACCCGACTGAAATGGTTCATAAATATCTGAGACACCAGGTGAGCCTCGAGCTGCTGTGCCACCAACTTCTCAACAACCTTGCTCAAAAAGGCAGGTTGGAGATAGGATGGTAATTTGCCAGGACAGCAGGACCAAGGGAAGATTTCTTAAGGAAGGGCCTTACCAGCACCTGTTTCAAGACAGCTGGGAGGACTCCTTCCGCCATTGAGCACCTGATAATCCTGGTGAACACTGTGCCGACAGCCTCGACACATCCCATTAAGAACCATGTTGGGGCTGGGTCCAGTTCACAAAAGGTGTGCTTCAGCTCTCCGGCCACCTTAGTCACATCAGACACCTCAACTGGCCTAAACTCTTCCCAGATAGGTGGAGTGCCACTGGTCCCCCCAGCCCAACCACTGCTAGGCACAAGCCCAACTGGCAGAATCCCCAACCAGATAATCAACACCCTGTCGGAGAAGAACAGAGCAAACTCTTCACATAGAGTGAATGAAAAAGCTGTTTTCAGCTGCAGACAGGACGGATGTAAACACCTGTCTACAGTTTGAAACAGCTGAGAAGGTCTGTTCCTCCCTGCGGCAATCTCCCTGGACAGGAATTCTGCCTTCTTATGGGAGATTGCCACCTGGTACTCACCGCAGTGAGCGAGCAGGACCAGCTTATCAGACTCCAGCTGGGTCCTCCACCAGCAACGCTTCAACTTCTGACCCCTGATCTTCATCACTCTGAAATCCCCATCAAACCATGGGGATCTCACATGAGAAGATCTGGGTCATAAACAGACTGGTGCGAGGGCATCAAGAGCCCTGGAAACCACCCTATTATAGGTGACAACCACCTCTCCAATGCCAATCGCACAAGCTGCATCAACCCTAGATAGATCAGCTACCGCCAACAGTCCCACTGGGTGCAAGCCCCTCAAAGGGCAATAGCTGACCATCTCTACAGAGGAGGAACTTTCGGGGGGGCCCCAAACATGAACTCCATGGTGTAATGATCAGACCAAATGACCTGATCAATCTTGAGGTTATCAACCTCAAGACCCAGCTGGAACCACAGATTGAGTGCATGGCCACACTGGTGGGTAGCAGAAGCAACTACTTGTGACAGGCCCAGAGACTGCATCAACTGGAGGAGGTCATAACTGAAATGCAAGGATTCATTGTCGATCCAAGCACTGAAGTCCCCCAGAATTAAACATCTGGGGGCCTCCAATGCCTGGTCGACGATGAAATCCGCTACCTCCTGCAGGAATTCTCCCCCTGCCCCAGGGGGGTGGTAAATAAGGAGAATCCTGCAACCTGCACCTGTACCCCCACGAATGGCGACACACTCAAATGATTGGGTGCTACCAACTGGGTGCACGGAGAAGCCCAGGCTGGATCGAAAAACAATGGCCACTCCCCTACCCCTGCAATCCTTCCTAGGGCAGTGCACCACGGTATACCCAAAGGGGATGGCGGCTGCAAGAACTGGGCCAGCATTGTCACCCAACCAGGTCTCTGTAATACAAGCCTGGTCCACAGAGGAAATCAAGTCTGAGAAAACAGTGGTCTTGTTCCTCATCAACCTGGCATTGCACAGCACTGCCCAAAGAGGATTAGAGGATGCAGCCAGCCCTCTAGCTACCTGCCCACTAGGTCCGGTGGGAACCCTGGGCATGAAAGCCAAACACATCTGGTGCCCCCCCATGGATGATGCCACCAACAGCACATGCACAGCAGATAGCCACAGCAGCCCAGGGCAGCATCCCCCATACATACTGGGTGGCACAGCATAGAGTGCCATGCACCCATTCCTGTGCACATGCTTCCCACAGGGTGGAACCACTGCACCCATGGGCAATACAGGATCTGGTCAGCAGCAGCATGCACACACCATAGAACACACACGCACACACACACACACACACACACACACACCACCAGTGACAGCAACAGGATACCACCACGCAGAGGCCACATGCATGATGGGTCACCCATGCTGCTGACCATCACAGGCAGCAGTGACAGTGTGCCAACACACGCCACAGCCCTGCATGGAGGCAGTGCCCTGGAGGTGTACCAGCCCCACCCATCCCAAACCCTGCAATGATGGCTGATGCAGACTGCACACAACCACATGCCACCCATTACGCAGGACCTGCCACAGAACCATCATCAGGGTGCTGATCCACCCGAGCGGTGGCCTCCCTGTCCCTCCTGCATGCCTCCGGCATAATGGAGGAAACACATACAGAAAGGAACATGAGTGGCATGCCATGAACAGACACCCATCCCCACACCCATGCAGTCCAGACACGGTGCACAGTGCACAGCCTGTGCAGTGACCCCAGCCCATGTGAGGGCTACAGTGTCAAGGCCACTGGTGCCATGAGACACACAGGCACAGAGTGCAAGTGATGCCACAACACCATACACACACACCCCACCAGTGCCAGGCCCCCCATGTGCAGGTGCAGATGCACATGCAGCACACCCAATTGCATGAATACTGGACCGTGGCAACACGCACAATGCATGGAGACACTTACCTGGTTGTGGGACCAAATCATGGTGGGCATGGTCCTGCAGTCTCCTCAGTTGCTCAGGGTCACGGCGCCGCAGGTCCTTGTATTGGTGGCGACACTGCTCCCCCATCCAGGCAACACCTGTGTGCCTCTCCAGTCCCCTCTGCCACACAGGCCCACACCTGGGACCGGGCCTACTGCAGATCCCCTACCACAAACAGTTGGTCTACCAGGGGTTCCACCAATGCCACCAGGTTGGCCATTTTGACATCTGTCCAGTTCCTGGCCCATTCCCTGTGTCCAGCCAACCACACCATAACTGCCACACAGACCACCGGTCATCCTGAGCAATGAGGCATACACTGGAATCACCTGTAGCACTGTTGCACCACATGCACAACAGGAACACACAGCACATGATCACACAGCAAATAGATGCATGATTGACGTACGCAACCGTGGTCTATCACGCAATACCGTACATGCGCATCACTGGAAGTGTGGGCAGGTGTTTAGGATCATGTCCGCAACCCACGTATGCATAGGCCAGCGTAGCCACCATGCTGTGAAGGGCATGCATTGCCACACATGCGCGTAGCAATGGGCATGATGAAACTGCCATACACGGTCAATGGCAGTAATGCAGCGGGGACAGGTGTGGTATGTCTCCACTGCGCATCTGTGCCACATATGTGTCACGCACCCATGGATGCATGTGCAACAGGACAGGCATGAGCAGTGCAATTGTCTGCACAATACGCATCACGGGACTGTGCCCTGCCACCTTCGCGCATGGCATACATGCTAATGTGCATCACGCATGCGCCAGAAGTGTGCCTGTGGATTGCTCTGGTGCATTTGCATTGCACATGACACAGTCCATTGCACAAGGAGCACTTCTGCAATCTTCAGCCAGAGTATGCAAATAGCATCATGAGCCAATCCCAGGCGCAGTTGCTCACATTAGCATCTCATTACTGGTTGCGCACAGCCTCATTTGCATGAGTTGGTCCATAAAAGCGCCACCACAGCACTGGTCACTGACAGGTATTGTAGCCATTAAGGTAAGACTGTCCACACTGTGATGGGCCACTGTTATTGCTATGCTGTGAGCCACTGCTGCACTGTGTCATGGACTGCTACCATGCTGCTCATTGTTGCACCATCCTACTCTTCACAGGTTGCAACATGTTGAATTTGGAGGGAGCTGAGGAGCAGATGCCTGCCAAGAAGCGCAGGCCAAACTTCACAAAGGACAAAAAGCAGGCCCTATTTGAGACCTACCTGGAGAGGGAGGACCTACTGAGTGGGGCCACTGGGACCACGTAGGACCATGCCACTTGGTGGGAGGAAGTGGCAACGTATATCAATGCCCATGGCCACCACAACCGCAGCATACAGGAGTGCAAAAAGAAGATGAGCACTGACAGGAGGTGCATCAAGGAAAAGATTGCTGCCATCAGGGCATCCCGCAATAGAATGGGTGGTGGACTGGCTACAGCACCTGTCCTGTCAGCAGGGGAGGAGCTTGTAGCAGCCACCATCAGCCAGGCAGCCATTTAGGTTGCCTCGGGAGGAGGATTCCAGACACGTGGCAGCCCATCACAGCTCTGTGAGTATGACAGTGGGTGTTTTGGGGTGGAGGCATGTGCATGCCACTGGCGTGCCCGGTACATTGCGTGTGTGCTGCATACCTGTGACCATTGCGGCATAGTGTGGAGCATGCTGCTCCTGGGTACACTGTGCATGTCCCTTGTCTCCTGTGTGCAGTCTGTCAGCTGTATGGGGCATGTGATGGTAGGGTGGTGCAGGATCCAGGGGTGCATTTCACCCTACATGCCCTAAGGCTGTGCAGGCGCTGCAGTGTGTCACATTCAGCATTGCAACACAGTGCACAGGGCATGGCTGGGGGGGCCCTATTGGGGGGACCATGCCTGCTGGCCATGTGCAGGTGCAACACAGTGTTGTGTGGATACACATCGTGGTCAACATGTACTGTGCCACACCTGTGGCATGGCCGACCTGTTGTGCAGTGCTGCACAGACAGCTGCTGGTGTGGCCTGGCATGCCTGTGTCACACATGCGGACATTGCACAGTACACAGCACTACATCCACTGCAGCAACATCATTGGTGACACTACACATTCTGTCTTCCAGCTCCATCACGCCTCAGGGGTGCAGTGCAGGAAAATACCAGCGACATTGGACCTGATGATGCCATGCCATCCATGTCATCCAACACTGTGGCAACAGATCAGGGGTGCTGTCATGGTATGGGACTCATGGAGCTCCTTGGTCTGCAGGATGACAATCCACTGGCAGATCTCCTTCTTCCAGAAGACCTACCTGTGCTCATGCCTGCAACACAGGAGTATGGTGCATGTGACAGTGATGATGACCTCACCATAATCCTGGGCAGCACAGGAATAGTCACACCACCCTGGGAACAGGTGTCAACACAGGTGGTGGCAGGCAGCATGGGCGGTACAGCAAATACGCAGGCCCCCCCACACTATGGCCACACAGTGGCATGTGGCACCGCTGCTGATGCTGACCATGGTCAGGGTGCTGATGTGGGAGCTGGTGCCACAGGGCAGATCCATCAGGCTGCTGGCATGAAGCAGCAGGCTGCTGGGGTCACTGTGCAGCCCTCCCCAGGGGCCACCATCAGAGTACCCAATCACTTCCCACCACCTGCGCAGACACCTTTGCAGTGTTCCCAGTAAAGGGATGTTGCACGGCATGCCACCACCCCTCCAGCATGTCAGCGGCAGCACCATAAGATGCCTGGCACTGACAGGCAGGATGAGCACACCAGGCTGCTGTTTTCATCCATGGACAACCAGGCCAGGATCAGGGCAGAGATATGTGCACTGTGGGTGTAGGTGCATCAACTGGCTGAGTAAGGGGACATTGGATGTGCTCAGCTCATTGGTGAGATCCAGCAACTGTGGGAGGCCACAACCACATCACTGGACCACATAGCCAGTACCATCGCTGCTGGTTTTGCATTGCTGGCATCCACTGGGCACAGCAGGGCACACTGGACTCCCTGTAGTGCTACGTCCACACCACAGTCACAGCATCTGGTGACAGCAGGAAGGCTGATGCCGTCCACTGCCATGCCCATCCCAGACATACCCGGCAATAGTCTGTTTGCTGGGCTGCACACACCTGTGAGGACCCGGTCACATTCTCAGGCCTCTATACCTGTTAATGTGTTGGTGACACCACCTGTGGCTGTTGAGCAGCCTGTACCTGCCACACAGTCAGGGCATGGCCACCCACATAACCGTGATGGCTGTGGCTCCACTCAGTAGTCCTGCCGGGTGTGCTGCCTGGTCCTGTTACCTGCTGCTGTTGCCTGCTGTGCGCATGGCTGAGCATGGCCTTGTTTGTGTGCTGTTGCATACGTGTGGCCAGGGTCATATTTAGTATGTGTGTGGGCAGTTTTTCTGGACCATGTGGCATGGGCATAATGAGAGCAGCACTGTGCTGGCATTACCTGTGTGCCAGCGCACACCCTCTAATCCATGCCACAGCCTGCTGTACTGCTGTGTGTGATGACTCCTCACCAACTGCACCTGTCTGTATGTCCCACCTTGTCTCCTGTGCCCTACTGTGCACCCTGTGGCGGTACTGCTGCATGTGCCTGCCTGTGTATGGCCACATGTGTGTCCAGCACATGGCACATGGGTGGGTGTGTCTGCCTGTGCTGCTCTAATGTGGTGTGGGCATGGGTCTGCTTTTCTGTGAGTTCACCTGTGTGTGCTGTGTGTGTGCCTGTGTCCCTGCATGCATCCCTGTGTGTCTGTGTGTGTGTGTGAGGTGCCATGCATGCACATCTGCCTTGTGTGGTCCTCACCTGCGATTCCTGTAGAGCTCTTCGACAGTGGTGTCTCTGTGCCTCCTGGCATGGGCTGCCAGCTTGGGGTACCTCCTTTCATGGGTGGCGGCACCCCCTCATCTGGCTGTTCCTCCTCATCTTCACTGCTGCTGTTGCCCTCATCCACCTAGACAGCTATTCCATGATCAATGGCCATGTTGTGCAGCATGCAGCAGGCCAGGAATATGCCACAGGCTTTCACAGGGCTGTACTGTAGGGCACCACTGGACCTATCTAGGCAACGGAATTGCATCTTGAGCATGCCAAAGATGTGCTCTACGATATTGTGTGTGGTGATGTGTGCCTCATTGTACCACTCCTCCACAGAATTGGATGGTCACCTGATGGGGGTGAGCAGCCAGGGCCGGAGGGGTATGCACTGTCACCTGTGGGGGGAACACATGTGATGGTTGCCACCTGTCATTGCCTGTTTCCACGACCACCCCCTACAGTTCACGCTGCCACCTCCTGCTACCCTGTGTGACTTGGCCATGGCTTCCCCTGCACAGCTGCTGTGCCACCATTCACATCATTCCGTCTATGTTCAGCAAGCCTGGGCTCTGCTGTCCATGATCCCCTGCACTGTTTCCATTCACATTCCCTGTCTTGTCCCTTCACCTTTCACTGTCCACAACCTCCATCACCCCATACTGTAGATGTGTGGTGCTCTGCACAGCTGCTCTGTCACCTGTTTCCAGGACTTGTTCATCTACTAGGTGTCCTATGGGGATCACCCCTCTCAAACTGCTGGCACAGGATAGTCTGGTGCCATATAAATGCATTGTGTGTACTCCCAGAGTGTGTGGCACACACATTGATGATGTGCCCAGTGGCATTGTACACCACCTGGCAGTTAACAGAGGAGTAGCCCTTTCTGTTGATGTAAACAGCCCCTTCCAGGCCAGGTGGTGCATGTCTGGCCACATGGGTGCAGTCAATGGCCCCTATCACGCCGGGCATGCGTGCCGCCCTGTGGAATTCCTACATGTTTGCTGTATGCTCTGCCTGTGTGCTTGTGAATCTTATGTACTCCAAAGCATGTGGCAGCACAGCATTGAGGATCTGGGTGAGGAGGCAGGGCATGGCCAGCTGTGATATACCAGCGGTTGCACTCACTGGTGTCTAAAAGGTGCCCGTGGTGAGCAGGTACATTACCGCTGTCACCTTGGTCTCCACCATCATGGCATGACTCCATCTGGTGGGTGCCTGCAGCTCGTCATGGTATAGCTCACATAGCTGCCTCAGAATTGCCCTGTTCAGATGGTATTGGCCTACTACCTCGGTGTCCCCATAGCCCTCAAATGTGAGCCAGGCATGGTACTGTCTGTGTTGGGTATACCACTGTCTGGCCCTTCCTCGGCCACGTTGCTGTTCCTCCTTCCCTTCTCCTCACTCCCCTCATCACCTGTACCATTAGGAATGGTCCTGCATCCATGGCTTATGCTCCCCTGGAATGCGCATCTGCTGTGTGTGTGGTTGAGCCTCCTTTATATGTGCTCAACTCTGTGTGGCACATTCTGTGGGTTGCTCCTCAGTTGTGCCATGTGTTTCGGCTGAATATGCCACTGCGCAGCATATTCATGGTCACGCCCCCTGTACTTGCACTGCATACATTACAGGTACACAGCAGCACAATGCATATTGCGCTGCGCATTCCTACTGTTTGAACATGGCTCTGGGGCACAATTCTGTGTTTGCACTGGTGCAATTCAGTTGTGCAATGTGCAACTCCTCTGAATATCTAGCCTAAAGTATTTTAGAAACAGAAGCCCAAAAAAGGCAAAAGGAAAGATGGGCAAGCACAGAGGAACAGGAAACAAACAACACAAAGAAGCACACAGCTGGAGGCAAAATACAAACCAAATGCAGGAAAACAGACAACGAAAGTCCAGCAGAAACAAGCAGAAGCCAAATAAGCAAGGCGGGGGTGGGGGGGGGTAGACCCCAGCCAGCAGCAGAGAACAGACCGACAGAGCCTCCAGCCGCAAAGAAAAAATGCTTCAGAAGGAGGCTGAGAGGGAACTGCTTATATAAATTAGGAAGTGGGAGTGGCTGGCTGCTAGTCCACTGAACTACAGGCCCAGCCTTCCAAAAATGTAATTCCATACTTTACCCTAATTTAATGAAACATTTTTACTTTCTTTCATGCATATGTATTTTCAAGGGGTTCATTATTAGTTTATATCTACAAGGTGTTTGAAGATATGCTGCATAGATATTTGTTTTTCAACTTCATGAATAAGTTGCTATAACATTCTGGAATATAAAGGAGTTAGGGTCACCCATTAAAAGGAAGCAGTGATGTTGCTCTCTTACAAGAAACTCATTTAATCCTTGAAAAAGCAGAAACACTTCAGAAGTCACGGGCTGGGAGGATCTTTTATAGCTCATTTGCTGTTATAGCAAGATAAGGGGGTTGCAGTTCTGATGAGAAAAGTATTGAATTTTGTTTTGATCAGTTACATTAGAGATCCACAGAGTAGATGGAAGCTACTGGAATGCTACACTGATAATTGTGAAATTTCTATCTTTTTCCCTAGGAGAAGGAGGGAGGAAAGAGGGGCCGGCTTGCTGAGTGGGCTATCACTGGGAGCTCTCCGATTTTTTTACAGCTCTCTGTTTTTGTTTGTGCTTCCCCTCCTTAGATGCTATTTTAGCACCGATTAGTGTTTGTATGCTATCTAGTTGGACAGAGTAGTGATAGTTTATATTAGTGGCAGTTAGGGCTGAGCAGTGAGTTGGCGCCAGAAGTTAGTTGTTTTTATTTTTTTAGATGCTGTCCCTAAGTGTAAGTCATGTCTCCCTTTGTACATATCTTTTGGTACTCGTCATTCATTTATGTAAACCTGACATGTTCATCTATGCAGCGTCAGATTACTTTGCCAGAATCGCCTGGAGAGGGTGAGTGGTTGCTTGCCAGTATCATAAACTGCATCCTGTATGCTGGTCCAGTCCCCAGGAGATGGCAAGTGAGTTAACAGAGATGTGGCATCTGCTAGTCTTGTCTGAAGCCCATCTGGACCACCTAGGAGTTAGATTCCTGATTGCTGCAGGAGGAGCTGAGTGCAATCATGGTAGCTGACCGGATATGAGATTTTCTCAAACTAGCCAGGAAGGATAAAGTCACAGGACAACTGACAGAGGGAACTGCTGAGTCCTGCAGAGAAGGAGGAAGAACACCAGGAAGAGTGGTCTACTAGTGGTGAGAGAGCCGTGGGCTCTAAAACCTCCCTGTTGTTCCCAGCACATTTAAACTTACGGTTTAGTTGGACTTATTACATCAGGCAGTGATGTGATAAGTACTGTTACACTGTTTACAGTTTGACTGGTTCTAGTCAGAGTAGAACAATATACTGGGGAAGGGGATAAATCCCCACCCACTACATTTAAGAGTTTATAGCATTGTGAGAGCTGAATAAGACTGTTATATTGAGGGAATTTATCAAGATTCATGGCTTGCTTCAAAGACAGTTTGATGGACTTCAGCACTTAATCCATTTTATTATTTATTTAAAATGTTTTATTGTTTGTTGTGTGTATGGGCTAGGAGTGTATGTGTGAGAGGGTGATAAGCTATTATAGACATAGAAACATAGACTTTGATGGCAGATAAGGACCACTTGGCCCACCCAGTCTGCCCATTTCCCTACCTACTGGATAAGCTGCAGATTCTAGTTAACCAACAGCCTACTTCCTGCCACCCCCCACTACAATTGCCTTGTGTCTGTCCCATGCATGTTTGAATTCCCCCACTGTTTTAGCCCCAACAACCTCCCCAGGAAGGCAGTTCCACACATCCACCACTCTCTCCGTGAAAAAAGATTTCCTCACATTACCCCTGAGGCATCCCCCCTCTATCTTAAAATTGTGTCCCCTTGTTCTTACACATCTCTTTTTCTGAAAGATGCTACCCTCCTGGACTTTGTTGATTCCCTTGAGGTACTTGAACGTTTCTATCATGTCCCCACTGTCCCTCCTTTCATCAATGGTATACATATTAAGCTCTCTCAGTCTCTCTTCATGTGATTTCTGATGCAGACCCTGCACCATTTTAGTTGCCCTCCTCTGGACTGCTTCCATCCTGTCTATGTCCTTGCGTAGATGAGGTCTCCAAAACTGCACACAGTACTCCAGATGGAGTCTCACCAACTGTCTGTACAGTGGGATAACCACTTCCCTTTTTCTATTTGTGATGCCCCTTCCTATGCATCCCAGTATCCCCCTGGCTCTCCTCACTGACTTCTCACATTGCTTACCCACCTTTAGATCATCCGATATGACTAGCCCCAAGTCCCATTCCATTTTTGTTGTTGTTAGTACCTCCCCTGCTATTGTGTACACTTCTCCTGGGTTTTTGTTTCCCAGGTGCATTACTTTGCACTTCTTTGCATTGAATCTAAGTTGCCATATGTCTGACCATTCCTCCAACCTTGCCAAGTCCCTTCTCATCCTTTCTACCCCCCTTGTGTATCAACTCTGTTACAGATCTTTGTATCATCTGCAAAGAGGCATACCTTTCCCTCCAGACCCTCTGCAATGTCACCTATAAAGATGTTAAAGAGGACTGGACCCAGTACTGAGCCCTGAGGTACTTCACTAGTGACCCCCCTTTCTTCGGAATGTGTGCCACTCACTATTATCTTCTGTGTCCTGTTGTGCAGCCAGTTTGCAACCCAGGCTACCACCCTGGGACCTACTCCCAAGCTGGCTAACTTGATTATTAATCTTTTGTGTGGGACTGTGTCAAATGCCTTGCTAAAGTCTAGGTAGGCCATATCCACAGCCCCTCCCTGGTCTATTACTTTGGTCACCTATATATTTAAGTTGGTGGGTGGGTTAGATATTGAACTAGTAGGGTATATGAAGTATATGTAATGGTGGGTGGTTATTGGGAGGGTGTGGTAGGTTTTAACATCAGTGATTGGTTTCATGATTAGCTAAACTGGGATGTGTCATCTGCAACAGACACCCAAGGCTCAGTTACTCCTCATTCTTGCTTAGGGACCCACACTCCTTCCATGACCCCCCCCGCCAGGTGCTGCATATCAACAATACAGGGAAGTGGGGATCAGGAGGAGGAGGAGAAGCAGGAATTAGGGGAGAGCGACTGACCTAATGAGGGCTGATGGGGGAGGTCTCTGGGGTAAAGAGGGAACTGGAGAGATGCTAGATGTGTATAGTCCTCATCCTCAGGATTGCACCAGACCAAGGGGGCATGTAGCTGAGGGGCTGACTGCCACCTTTCATCCACTTTGGGCAGTGTTGTGTAATGCTAGGTTGATGAGGATTAAGTATGCAGTTCTGGCAGCTCTTATTTCCTCAACAAACCAACGTGTGATGGCAACATGGAATTCTCTACCTGATACAGTTGTGGAAGTACAACAGTAGAGGCATTTAAAAAATTCTTGGATAATTATACGGAGAACACATTCACTAGAAAATGTCATTGAACTATGGTAAGTCTTTCGTGGCTAATACTATTTGACTCAATAACTATCTATGACATCTATGGGGAAAAAAAGTTGACCTGGCCTTCATCACAGAGACCTGGCTAGGGGATGATTCTGGCCCACTGCTGGAGTCATCATTTCCAGCCGGGTTCTTGGTTGTTCCCTGCCCAAGAAGGGTTTGCAGTAGAAGGGGGATGGCTAGCTGTTTTAGATCTGAGCTGAACCTGGTAGAGCACCTGGTGGGGGATATCACATCATTTGAATGTGTGGCTGTGCGTGGAGGTCTGGCTGCAGGGTGCAGAATCCTCCTCATATACTGATCTCCAGGTTGTGAGGGGGAATTTCTGAATTAAATCATGGCTTTCATCACTGACAAGGTGCAGGAATCAGCAAGGTGGCTTATCCTTGGTGACTTCAGTGGCTGGGTCGACAACGAAACATCACAATTTGGTCAAGATTTTCTCCAGATTATGGAATCTCTGGGCCTTGCACAAGTTATTACTTCTGCAGTCTTTCAACAAAGTTGAGCCTTGGACTTGGTATTCTCCCTGGGGCTTGAGATTGATCACTTCAAAACTGATCCGGTCAGTTGGTCAGATCACTGAACTATTAGGTTCAGTTTCAGGGCCAACCCCTTGTAGTCCATCCTCTGTGGAGGTGTTTTTGTTCTGCCTATTGAACGGCTTCAACTAGTAGGACTTTTGGTGGTGCTGGACACCTCGATGGTGTTGACAGCATGTGTTGAGGGTTTGGAGGTGGCTGTAGGGGCACATAATTAGGCCATCACAGAGGCCCTTGACCTTATATGCCTATTCCATATGCACCTGCTGGTGTCATGCCTCGGCTTGCCATGGTTTAGTAGCAAGCTGAGGGCACTTACAACCACTGGGCAAAGGTTGGTGCATTATTGGAGCAGGTCCAGGGCCCATGAGGGCAAACTGGTTCTGATGTCTCACTATCATAAGTATCAGAAGGCAATCACTCATAAAAAGGCAATATTTCTGTGTAGGGACACTGTTGCT
The DNA here is from genome assembly GCA_016271365.2 of Neoceratodus forsteri. Lineage (NCBI taxonomy): Eukaryota > Metazoa > Chordata > Ceratodontiformes > Ceratodontidae > Neoceratodus > Neoceratodus forsteri. The sequence goes on from CM057454.1 coordinate 739,010,601, forward strand.
GGGAAGAACTAACCTGCTCAGCTCTCACGGACTATGGATAGGCTTTAACATACATTTATTTATTTTATTTTATTTTTGTTAACCAGGTAGGGTGCACTAGCCATGGCAATGACTATTTTCAGGCACAATCTGGGAGATTACAGAACAGTGAAGACGAATACAGAGCATCAGCAATAACATAACTATACACCATGACATTATATTAAAATGAACAATGTTACATGGATGGGAATACATTGCAAGCAGGAGATGAAATAGCAAGCAAGGTAAAAAATACAATTTAGAGTAAATTCATTATCTAAGAGGGAAAAAAGACACATTTGCTAATGCCATATGATCAGGATATAAGTCAAATAAGGTTAGGATAATGCAGGGAAAAGCAGTGCTGTAACACAAGAGTGGACATACAGGACAGATAAAAGAGAGGAGGAAATCATGAGGATTGGAATGAGGGATAGGAGGATGGTAGAGAAAAGAAAGGATATAGACAGGAGAAGAGGAGAGGACTACGAGTGGATGTGAGTAGGCCAGACAGGTAACTAGAAAAAAAGGGGTGCTAAGCATTTTGGGATATGACTGGGAAGAAGTGGCTTAAGGGGTCAGGGTAAGGGGGGAGAAAACAGGCTCGGGTGGTTGAAAGCAAGTGCAGTTACATGAATCAGCTAGGTGATGGTGTAGCAGTCTCTTGAAAGAGGCATGAGAAGGGGCAAGGTGTAAAGTTAGAGGGAGAGAGTTCCAGAATTGGGGGGCATGACACGCAAAGGCATTCGCCCCTATAGAGGAGTAATGCCTAGGGATGAGGACAGGTGCATTGACCATGGAGTGCAGTCCATAACCAGACTTCTAAGCCAGAAAAAGTCCTGCCAGGGGCTTAGGTATATGAGTTCTGATGATGTTATCAATAAATGAACCATATGCAAAGGACTGAAACGCAAGGGGCGAAAGCCATCCAAGTTCAGAATAAAGTAGGCAGTGGTGTTTTAGCCAGTGTGAAAAGGAGGCATAGCAACAGATGTTATTGTAGGTAACATACCACTTCTGAAGACTAGATTTACTTGCAGCAGCATAGGTTGTAACTCCATAGGTGAGGGACGGGAGGAGAATTCCATGAGCTATGGCTATCCTAGCAGATGGGGTTAGCATATAGCTGGAGTGGTAGGCAATGCCAAGTTTCATGTTTACAGACTTACAGGTCTGCTGGATGTGAAAGTCAAAATTAAGAGCCAGGTTAAGGGTGATACCCAAGCATTTAAATGAGTTTACCACACTTACAGATGAGCCATTAACTGTGGGGATCATGTAACGTGATAGGGAGTGTTTGAGCTTGGCATTAGTACCAAATAACATGGCTTGGGTCTTAGCTACATTGAGAACAAGTTTATGGTGAGCCAGCCATTGTTGAATTAGTGCAAAGTCCTGGGAGAGATGCCGGTTGATGTCAGAAATGTTTTTAGAACTAGCGTACAGGACAATGTTATCCGCGTATAATAGGAAGGAGGTCTGCTGGAGGTTGGAGGTGACATTATTTATAAAAAAGAAGAAAAGCAGGGAACCAAGGATAGACCCTTGAGGCACACCTATGTTGATAGAGGTTAAGCCTGATAAGGTGGAGTTGTATTTAACTACTTGAGTCCTATCAGATAAGTAGCTGCCGAACCACATAACTACATTTGGTGAGAAACCTAGAGATCTCAGGGTCATTAAGAGTAGGAGTTTGTGAGAGCATTTTCACTCACAAAATGTGAGGAGTTCACTCAGTTCTTCTCAGAAAGGATGCCCACTATTAGGGATGGGATCACTCCAAGTGGGCCATTGCAGCCAAGCAGAGTGGAGCCTCAGAGTTAGGGATGTGTCCAGTAGTCTTTGGGGGAGTTTCAACCAGTGACAATGGATGAGATATGTGAGGTGATCTCTGAGCTGTGGCCAAAATTCTATAATCTGGATCCAGGCCCAACATGACTATTTGTGAGTTGTGTTGGGCACCTGGGCCATGTGTTTGCTGAGATTGTCCCATGCTCCTTGTCACAGGTGGTATTCTCAGTGGTGCTGAAATGTGCATTGTTGAAACCTCTTCTGAAGAAGCCATCTCTGGACCCAGACATCCTGGCAAATTATTGACTTGTCTCTAACCTCTTTTTGGGAAAGGTTATTGAGAAGGTTGCTGTGCTTCAGCTTGAGGAACACATCACTGCCTTCAACATCTATGAGCCTCTCCAGTCTGGGTTCAGTTCCAGGCATAGCACAGAGACTGCACTAGTTTTGGTGCAGAATGACAAGAGATATAGGAGAACAGTCAATGCTCATCCTCCTTGATCTGTCATTAGCATTTGACACAGTGAACCATGGGCTGCTATTGGACCATCTCAGGGAGTATGCAGGATTCACCAGCAAAGTCATTTCTTGGTTTGAGTCCTGTTTCAGTAAGTGTACCCAGAGGGTAGTGTTGAGAACATTTTCCTTGTGCCTGAAGGCTCTGTCCTGTGGCGTACCCTAGGGTTCGGGTCTGTCATCCATGTTGTTGATAGTTTATATGCTGCTCCTGTCTAGGATCATTAGGCAGTATGGACTTGGTTTTTATTGCTATGCTAATAATACCCAGCTCTAAATGCCCTTTGCACCTGGGACCCCAGGTGCAGTTGATGTACTAAATAAGTGTCTGGCTGAGATCCAGAATGGGATGTCAATGAGCTAGTTGAGATTGAACCCAGAGAAATCTTAAGTTCCAGTGACTGATCTGGGTCAGATGGGGAGAGGCAGCTACCAAGAGAGAGACCAGGCCTTGGCTTGGCCAATCTGGGCTCTTGGCTGCCACAAAGGTGAAAAATTTAGGAGTCCTTCTGGATGAGGTGCTGACACTTAAGACTCAGGTGTCAGCAGTAGTCTGCAATGGCTTTTACCATCTAAGGAATATCAGCCAGACTGAATCTCTTATCCTGCCTTGTGATCTGGCCACACTGGTGCATGCTTTTGTAACTGTGAGGCTTGACTGCTGCAAAGCTCTTTACCTTGGGGTCAGTGGAGGTATGCTGTGACACCTGCAGCTGTTGCAGAACCCAGCTGCTCGACTGCTGACTGGCCTCTCGAGGTCATGTCATGTGTCCCCGGTGCTGCATGATCTGCACAGACTGCTGGTCAAATGGTGTATCTCCTTTAAAATTGGACTGCTAATTTACTAGGCCATACATGGGCTGGGCCCTGGCTGTCTGGCAGAGTTCCTGCATTCTCACTTACCTGTGCACCCTCACTGCTCCACTGAGGAGTGCCTCCTAGTAGTTTCTAAGGCAAGGTTGAAGACTTTGGGGGACTGGATTTTTGAAGTGGCAGGCCAAGTCCTCTGGAATTCCTTGCCCAAAATTTGAGAAAGGCTCCCTCAGTGGAGGACTTTAAGTAGGAACTGAAAACATTTCCATTTGCATAGGAGTTTGAAGTTTAATTTCCTTAATAATATCTTCCTTATAGTAAGAAAAATGTCAATCTTTATCCATTTATTTATTGAAATGTTTCATTGTTTTAAATAATTTAGATGGTAAATTTAAAGCTGGTTGGTGGGTTTTAATTATTGCTGCTGTATAGCATTGTAATGGTGTCTTGAACCCCCAGGGAAGGGTGCCATATATAAATAAATACTATTACTACTGTAATTATTTTTGTAATATCCATACACTGAATGAAGGTTCTCTGGAATTCTTTAATAAGACTGGCATAGAAATTGGATCAGCTAACAATGATAAATTAGTTTTAAGAGGAGACTTAAGTCTGGTATTAGACCCCTTCTTGGACATGGATTTCTATAACCCTCCAAAACATATGGTTAAATTTAGAATTATGTTTAAAAACTTCATTGAAAAATTTTGTTTTGACGGATGTCTGGTGTCTAGCCAGTCTTCAAAAGGATAATACATTCTACTCTTCATTTCACAATTCATATAGTAGTAATAGCCTAGATTCCTGTATTGGCAGAGACCAACAATTACAGAATATGCTCCTGTTAAAACTACAATTCCACTGAATTAAGGTTAACAGGGAACTGATGAAGTTCTACAGAACTTTTCTTTTGGAAGTTCATAAGGCTATATTAGAGGGTGGGTAAAGAATCCACAAAAAAGAAAGCAAGAAAATTCTGAAGGGTCAAATAATTGTCACTAAAAGGCTTATAGGACTTGCAATTAACATCGGCTTCAAGATGGTGGCCATGCTGGGCCAGGCATCATTTTAGCTCTGCAGTTTTTATTTTGATTCCTTTTTTATCTGTTTTTATTTATTTTTTTTTATTTAGTGTCTCTGTGGTGTTTACTGCACTTGGAATTCGGGGATGTGAGTATCAAAAGTGTCAGTGGCTCAGTAGGTAGCACACTTGCCTCTGAGGATGGAAGATCAGAGGGCTGTGGGTTCAGTTCCCACATCTGGCACTTGGGTTAATATCCCAGTACTGACACTGTAGTGTAGCATGAGAGGGGTGCTGCACTTCTGAGGTGCCGTCTTTCAGATGAGATGTTAAACTGAGGTCCCATCTGCCTGGATTGGTGGTAGTTCAGGTGGATGTTAAAGATCCCATGGCACTTATCAAAAAGAGTAGGGGAGTTTTTATTGTAATAATAAACATAGATAACAACACAGAATAACAAGGTAGCAGTGAAAAATAAATCACTCTAACATAAAAAAATTTCCTTAGTCTCTGAAAAAATAATCAACTATAAATAAACAAAATTACTTAAATTTTGTAAAGTGAGTGAAACCTTTCCACCATTTCATAAGTTCATAAGCAAGCATCCGGGAAGCAAGCATCCGGGAATCTTGTAAATATATCCTTGAAAGTTTATTGGAAACCAGAATGCTATAACATTCGTAAGACATTTTTTTTTTGATAAATGACCCATTGGCATCTAGCCTACCATAGAAAATATCTTACACAACAAAAATATAAAGATAATGTACCAATGTGGAAATGAGAAAAGCTAGTAGGATAAATTCCTAACACCAATATTTCATACGTAAGAGAAGTAAGCCATTTAAAGTTCCACAATTTTGCCAAATAAACCCACAAGCCTTTTGAATAAGAGCACTGTAAGAAAACATTTTCCATCATTTCTTCAATATTTATGCAGTCCATGTAAGGGAAATTCCTCTCTTCTTTGGCTTTATACTTTGCATTTCCCCGAACATTCAGTCGCCCATACAAGATCAGCCATTGTGTTTCCCACTGGTTTAGAGGCAATCTAATATTATTAAGTTGAGCTAACACCTTAGAATTCAAAGCTAATGGGCAATTCTTAAAACAGGGGTCTTGTGGATGTAACGCCTTCATAACCAACTGATACAAAGTCTGCATACTATTATTCATAATCATTTCTTTAGTGATTTGCCATCTATGTAACTTTTGTACAGCAGGCCTGAAATACAGAGGAATGTGAACACGGGGATTCAATTTTGGAGCTAGATTATGCCAAACTGTAAAATATTTACCAAGGGCCCTATTAACCCACCCCTGTACAACACTTACTGCTGGAGCCAAGCCACATTTAATAGAATTCATAAAAAACAAGGTGTGCAAAAATACAATTGGGTCTATCATCCCAAGCCCCCCAGATTTTTTACTTAAATAAGTATAATGTCTGTTTACTGGATTTAAACAATTCCCCCAAAGCATTTGAAAAAACACACTATAAGTTTTTGTCTCCAACTGGGATGGAAGAAGGAAAATCATGGCCACATACTGTAAACAGGGTATAATAAACTGTTTTATAATATGTATGCGCTTCAGCTTTGAAAATTTCCACTGCTTCCATCTATTTACTTTTTTGTCAACCTTCTCAAGCACTAAGTCCCAATTCTCAACTGCAGATTTTGGGGACCAAAAATAATGCCTAAAATCTTAAGTGGGCTCCGGGTAATGTGAATACCATCCTGTACCACATCAGCAGGCCCTAGTGCCCCAATAAACAAACCTTTAGTTTTTTGCAGATTCAATTTGGCATTTGAAACTACAGAACAAAGCTGAAAAGCTTCCAAAAATTTATGTATTTGAGTTTGGTCAGAAAAGTACAGTAGTAGATCATCTGCATAGGCCTGTAAAGATAGCTGACTATCTAAAGATATATTCCCTTTCATTCCTATCCACTGTGGTGAATTAACTAAAGTCTGTAAACGGGGGTCCAATGAGAAGACATAAAGAAGAGGACTCAGGAGGGCAACCCTGACAAACCTCAGTCTTTAAATCAAAGCTTTTAGCTGTACAACCTTTCAAAAAAGGGAAAACTGAATTATACTTATATAGCATCTTAATAAGATTAACCATTTGAAGAGGAACCCAATAGTTTTCTAATGTTAAAAAAAGAAAAGGTAGATGAACTCTGTTGAATGCTTTTTCAAAATCTGCAATGACCACACATCTAGAAATGCCAGCTAGAGATAAGTGTCCAATGACATCTTTTATAATCATCAAAGCAGATTGGATTCTTCTATCTGGAATCCCACAGAATTGATAAGGAGATATAACCCACTTAGCATAACTTTTTAACCTCTTATTCAAAATGCTAGAAAAAATGTTATAGTCAGAATTTAACAGGGTAATGAGCCTCCAATTCTTTATATCATTCCTATAATGAGCCTCCAATTCTTTATATCATTCCTATCTTCTGATTTAAACAAATGGATTAATAATCCTTCAGAAAAGGAAGGGAAAATAGAAATATTCTCAAAAAAATATTTAAACAGAATGAGGAGGCATTTCCTTAACTCTTCATGAAAACATTTATATAATTTATTAGAAAGACCATCTTTCCCTGGGGAAATATTTGGCTTCAACTTCTGAATTGCCGCAATTATTTCCCCTTGATTAATAGGCAATGACAGTATTAGAGCTTCTGTCGACACAGAAGGAGATTTGGTAGATTTTAAATAAGAAAGTATTAAGTCCTCAGGGATAGGAAAGTCAGGTTCTAAGGACTGATAATGGCTTTTAATCAGATCCCTCAACTGCTCAGCCATTGTAGCTTTAGAACCATCAGACTTTCTTAGAAAATCAATTGTAGAAGATTCTTTCAAGGTTTTACAAACCTCGAAAGGATCACCTATGGGGAATTTTTTTATACCATTGGTAAGAATGGCTTGTAAAGTCCTGGCTCTGTCGTACTGGTATACCTTCATACTAGATTTAAGTTTTTTAATTTGGTCTGAGTAGTCTTGCCTAGAAGTGTATGCAATTGTAATAAGCCTCTGTAGTTGTTGTCTAAGCGACAGATACTTCAAAAATGTATGATCTTTAGCTATTACCCCTTGCTTCTTAAACCATTTGCAAAGATCCGTTTTAGTCTCTATCCATCATTCCCCCATGTCAGTGTATAAAAAAGCCACTGATAACCTAGCCCTTAAAATAAATTTAACACCTGCCTGTATGTGAGGTGAATCTAGGATGGAAGTGTTTAGTTTCTACCTAACCTGTCTATGTTCAGTCAGGCCCGTAGAATGAAAAGTGCATAATAAAAAAAGATGATCAGTGAATTCACTAGGTGTCATTTGAAAGGAGATTACCTGTACAGAAGAGGCAACTAACATATAATCAATTAAAGTGTGAATTTTCCCTTTCACAAATGAAAACTTGGGACCATAGGAAAGATAAGAAAAACAGTTAAGCAAACCAGCCATCTTAATTATATGGGTCAGAGCATGTGAATCACAATAGATTTTTTTATTCTGCTTGGGTGAGTTGATGACAGTACAATTAAAATCACCACCCCATAATATCTTAACTGAGGTAACCAGGAAAGGTTGCACTGCCTTCAGACAAACAACTCTATCTGCCTTAGACTGGGGGTTATAAATGTTAATAAACCGGTAGCATATGCTTTGCCATTTCCCATCCAGAATCATAACTCTACCAGGGATAAGGTCAATTAAGTTATGCAGTGTAAAAGTAAAAGAATTAAACAAAATGCCCACACCATCTGCACCATCAGTCCCAAACAACCAATAGAAAGGCCCCCATGGCCATTCCCTCTTGAAAGCAGATAACTGTTCAATTAAGTGCATCCAAGTTTCCTGTAAAAAACAGACTGAAACATTTTGGTCATGTATATAGTGAAAAAGAGCTTGCCTTTTGTTAGCATTTAATAAACTATGGGTGTTCAAAGATCCCCATGACAACCACATTGAAATGCATTAGAAATACAATAACCTCTATTTTTTCCTTTTTTTCTTTTTTTTTCTCTTTATAGTTATCAACAGGCTGGGAAATGGAGGACAGAAAGGATTTCTGAGAGTCCGAGTCTCCCAAATCCATTTCTGTGTCCCTCCCATGGAGTGAATAAGGTCGTGTAAGAATTGTTAGATTCTACAGGAAAAGCATGAGGCGGAGTTTTGGGGTGTAAATTCCTGGAAGATCTCCTGCGAGGCAGAGGAGACAAAGGAGTAGTAGTCTTGGAATCCTTCTCAGGAATTACTAGATCTGCATCAGTATAACAAACAGCTGTAAATTCAGGAGGTCCCATACAGAGTTTTTTGTCCCCATGAGAAATTGAAACAGAAGATTGAGCATCTATTTCAGGTCCTGGGGAAGGCCTAGTGGTAGGCTCGATGTGAAGTGAATCCTTCTTTATCTTAGAAGGGGGAGGGGGTTGGGGAGGAGGAGGAAGAGGTGCCTGCAGCATCTTGAGCTTTCTGAATTAAAAGGTCTGGACTAATACAAGATGCTTTGTTCTTGGCTGCCCAGGGACACTCTCTGAAAACATGGCCATACTCTTCGCAAAGGTCGCATTTAGTATGGTTTGCGCATTGCATGGTAACATGCCCTATTTCCCCACAATTATCACAAAGAGGTTGATCACAGACTCTGGAGAGATGAGTTCTAGAGCTACACTTATAGCAAGCTCTAGGCTGCCCCCTGTAAAAACAAACCCCTCTATCTCTTCCTAACAGAAAAGAATTAGGTATATGTTCCACACCTGAATCTGATTGCTTTAATTTAATTTTATATTTCCAACCCCCTGTCCAAAACTGCTCAGAATCTAGGATAGTTTCTGGGGCATGCAATACTTCACACTTTTGTGATAACCAAAAGGTAATATCTTCCATATGGACCCCCTCGTTTCGAAACATCACTGTCACAAATTTGATCAAGGGTTTAGTGAGGGGGATGACCAGAAAGGGGGTCCATGTGGGAGAAAACTTGACCTGTCCATATCTTTCCCAAAACAGGTCTAGGGCATGTGATGTCCTAAAACTAACATCAAAGTTGTCCTCTCCAGAAATATTTATGAAGGCGAACACATCCTTTGGTGAGAAATGAAGGGAATCTTTCAATAAAGTTTTCCCAACAAAGTATCTGTCCGGCCTATTCTCCAAGCCCCCTTTGTAGAGTATGCGAACTGCATTTGTTCTTGGAGCTGCTTCCCGTTTGGCATTAGAGAACAGCTCAGACATTAGGGGCTTCTGTTTAGGAGGGTTAGATGAAGAAGAGTCATGTAATGAGGTAGAAATATATTGAAGAGGAAGGCCAGAATCATCCTTGGGAGCGATGGGCTGTAGGGCCTGTGAGTGTAAAGGTCTGGTAGTAGAATTAGGCCAGAGTACATCAGACATCTCTTTTTTAGTAAAACCCTCTGTATGAATGTTCACTTTTGCACCAGGTTTCCAAACTGGGGAATGCTGAGAAAGAGAAAAGTCAGCATCCCATGCAGGATCAGGTGTCCAGATACCAGACAGGGCCTGCTTCCATCCAGCCCCTGCTAGGGCTTTACCTAGTATCCAAGACTCTCTTGCTGTTTCAGAGGCAATGAATGCAGCACCTGTATTGATGGGTAAAGGGATGGGATTAACTTCAATATCAATATTGTCCTGCTGCTGAGGAGTATTTTTTGAAAATAAGAACTCGGTAACCCCAACCTGTGACTCTGCGGTGGACTGATACACTACAACAGGGTAGGCAATAAACTCCTTGCTAGCCAGATTTTTTAACACAAAACCCACTGATTTACTAAGCGGGGAGTGAACATTTTGAGCAAATTTAGCTGATGGTAAAGCTACGGGGACCTCTTGTTGGTCCGCTACAACAATCGATGAAGGAGCAGTTTTCTCCAAAGTTTTTGAACTATCAGGCTTTAGGCACTCGTTAAAACCAACAACATCACTGCCAGCCTGTAGTTTGACAGCGTCAGAGTTCAAAGAGTTTGTATTGACAGTAAAGCTGTAAACTGACTCACCGCACCCTGCGGGGCCTTCAGAAGGTTGAGCATCAGCTGCTGTGTTGACAAGAATAGCAGCACTAATGACAGGGAGCACCTCCAAAGGTTGCAACTGCTTAGCAAATTCCACTGCCGCCGTTTGCTGCATAGGACCCTTTCCAGTTGAGCTTGTTCCATGCAAACCATCAGTCTCAAGAAAAACTTCCTCATTTGAAGCAATAACCTCATGAGTAGAGGATTGAACTATTTTCTCTATTTCCTCCGTGGAAATAGGAGCATCGTGAAATTCATTGTCCGAATCGGCATCCGTGCATCGATGAAGATCAGCCTCGTTAGCGTTAACAGTGGGAGCTGAGGCAAGCTCTCCCACCATGCAGATATCCTCCACCTCCGGCGTCCCACACAGAGTGGCCATCCTACAGACAACCTGTCCCCCTACTGGCAAGAGAAGGGAAATTTCCCCGGTGTCCTGGCCAAATTTCCCTCATTCACTAAAAATACCACCAACAGCTTAATCTGGTTGAAGGTCAGTTGGCATTCATCTGTATCCCCCTCCCCCGGGTCGTGCCTAAAAATAGGCAGGATTTGTCTAGTGCACTTACCCGGTCAACAAAAACTAAATAATAAATAAACGGCATAGCAGGACTAAGTGTGTAGTCGATTCTATTCCTTTGCCGGCTGGCAAACATTTTTGCTCATTACCTCTGTCAGTCAGGGCTTACCTGCATCAGCGTCTGCATCTGGTGTGGTTGCAGTGTGGATTGTGCTGCTCGTGTGTGGCTCTGAAGTGGTTTTTGGCTGCCTAACCCACGGAGCTGGTGGAGAGAGCAGGCCACTGTGGCGGCTGATTCCAGGACTGTTTGTGGGACCACCTGTGGGAGTGAGAGAGTTGTGGACCAGTTGCAATAGGGGTGATTTGTCTGGCCCCTTAGGACCGGAGTGCTGACTTGGAGCGGAGCGGGAGCCGGCCGCTTGAGTGAGACTGTCAAGCCGCTCCTTGAAGTGACTTTTCCCGGATGCTAGGAGTTGTGCCTAGAAGGGTTGTCATTGTGGAGTGTACAGGATGAGGTTAGCCTGGCTGGCTTGCCCTGGGGATTTAATCGGGACCTGTCATTGGTAAAGGAGGGGTTCGGACAGGATTATTCCACATTTTCTCCACTTTTTATCGATCCTGGTATTGCGCTTGTGGTGCTTTTACTACTTCTGTTCAGGGATCTGACTCTGTTTGCTATTGAACTTGTGGGGTCCTTTGGGGATTTCAGAGGTTTCTGGCTCTCACAGGGTTGGTGAGTGGGGCTGGCCGGAGGACCGGTGTCCTGTTCCCCTCCCCTAGATTTGTGGGGCGGTCATCTTGAGGACTGGCTTGGCCCACGGTTGTAGTGGTGTGCCCTGATCTTCCGAGATATCTCCCCTTACTTAGCAGCTGAAGAAATTTGTGGGCCCTGGGAGGATTTTAGTTGGACATTTTTGAAACTGACAATCTGGGATTTCGATTCCTGACCCTGTTGGATATTAATTTTTGCACTATGAACTTCCATGAATGACTGACTGAAATTAGTGTGTTCAACGCTTTGACCCCTTGTATTCTTCTGGACCACACGTACTTTTATTTTTGTGTATTACCAGCCTGAGTTTCCCCTGTAGTCAAGTTTTTCCATTTTATTTTATTTTGGGAAATTAGTTTGAGCAGTGAGAGGGCTCAGTAAAAATTTGTAATTTCACCCTCCTTTAGATAAGTGTGAGAGACTAATCTGGGGGGTGGATTACTAAACTATTTTCCTCATATTTATTTTGGTTTGTTTAGTTTATTTTTGCTTGTTATGTCTATTTATTTGTTAATTATCTGTATTGATTGTCCTCCATTGATATTTGTGAGCGATTTCTCTGGAGGGTGACCTTTCGGATTATTTTTATTCTTATTTTTGTTATTTTTATTTTTATGTTTTATGTTTTTATAGTAGTACCAGGAAGTGAGAAGCTGGGGTGTTTTGATATTGGTTTTCTTTATATTTCTGTTCCCCAGACAGTGAGAGAACCTGAAGTGTAATTTAGGTTGTTATATTTTAGTATTTAAGTTAGTAATTTGGTATTTTGTTATAGTTATAGGTATTTAGTTGGGGGACAGGAGATGAAACTCAAGAGTGGTTGATTTTAAGGGGTATTATATTACTGTTTTTAGACTTTCGTTTTTTGAGTGTAGGGCAAGGTTGTGGGCCTGGGATATGTGCTTGCCTGTTACTCCCCCAGTAGTGCACTATTCAGCCTCAGTTCTTCATGCCCTCTGCCCTTTTCATCCCCCTTCTCTGGTTTTCTCCACCTATCAATGCTGTCAGGTCTTGGGTATTGCCCGTGGGGGGGGAAGGGGTAGGGGGAGTGAACAGTGGAGGCTGGAGGAACGGGGCACTCTCATTAGAGTGGTTAAGCCCAGAAGACGCCCTGGGGTGAAGTGAAGCTTGGAGCGTGGACCATCTTGCTTGGTCCCCATACCCAAGGGCACCATCATTGGTGATGGGTAGGTAGCCAGGGCAGCCCAGGAGTTCTGTCCAACCCGGGCATTGTTGTGCAATGCTAGATCTGTCCTGAACAAGACCTCCGTGATTTCTGATCTTGTTGGTTTGACAGATCTGGCTTGTATCACCGAGCCCTGGCTGGACGATAATGCAGGCCCAATACTTGAGGCCGCAATTCCAGCCGGGTATACGGTGATACATTGCCCAAGGTTGGACAGCGGGGGGGGGGGTTGCGGTCTGTTTCAAGACCGAATTGGAACTCACTATTGTTCCAGTTGAGGTGACCATCTCTTTTGAATGTGCTGTTGTAGCAGGTGTGGGCAATCAAATTGCCCTCATCTACCATCCACCTGGAGATGGGAAGCAATTCCTTAAGGAAGTGGCAGACTTTGTCATAGATATGGCATTCGAGTCTCCCAGGCTGATGGTCCTGGGTGATTTTAATGCCTGGATCGACGACGAACTTTCACAATTTGGACAACACTTCCTCCAGTTAATGGATTCACTGGGCCTAACACAGGTGGTTACCACTGCTACACATAAAGGTGGCCATTCTCTTGACTTGGTCTTCCTTCTGGGGATCGAGGCTTCTGACGTGGGGGTGGAACCAGACAGTTGGTCCGATCACTACACTGTGAGATTCAATTTTGGCACCCCACCTTGTAGGCTGTCCCCTGTGGAGATGGTCAAGTACCGCCCTTTATGGAATATTACTTCCGATGGCCTTGCTGCGGTCCTTGACCTATCACAATTTCCTGTGCATTGCAATGATCCAGCGGCATTGATTTTTGCTTATAATAATGCCATCACCTCTGCCCTGGATTCTATTGCCCCATTACGTGTGCGTCCTCTCTCCATTCGACCTTGGGCTCCATGGTTTGATGAAACCTTGAGGGAGTTGCGGTGACTAGGACACAGGTTAGAACATTGTTGGTGGAAATCTGGCTTGTATGCCGATCATCTTAGACTGTTAGAACATTACTGATTCTATCAGTCAGAAATTTCTCGTAAGAAGGCAGAGTTCCTGTCCGGGGAAATTTCTGCTGCTCAGAACTGACCAGCTCAGCTTTTCAGAACTGTGGACAGATTGTGCAACCCAACCTGTCTACAGCTCTGAAGAGCATTTTCACAATTACAGTGTGATGAGCTTGCTCGGTTCTTTGCTGATAAGGTGGGGGACATTAGGTCAGAGATCCACTTGATACATTCTATGCGGGTTGCTAGTGATCAAGGCTTGGTCACCACCCCTCCATTTTCCTGGAGTACCTTTGACCACCCAGAAATAGTGGATGTTATGCGGATTGTCCAAGGGATGCACCCTACATGCTGTAGTTTAGATTCGGGTCCTACATCCCTGATTATGGGGTGCGGGGAGTCTATTCTCCTGGTTCTAGCACAGATAGTCTGGTGCTCCCTTGACTCTGGTGAATATCCCTGCTCCTTGAAAGAGGCAGTGGTGACACCCTTATTGAAGAAAGCTTCTTTGGACCCAGACTCTCTTGCTAACTACAGGCCTATCTCGAATCTCCCCTTTGTGGGGAAGGTGATCGAGAAAGTAGTGGCAGCCCAATTGGAGAATCACCTGACCATCCATAGCATCTATGGACCTCTCCAATCAGGTTTTCAAAAGAGGCATAGTACTGAGACCGCGTTGGTTCGGGTGCTCAATGATCTCTTGATGGCAAGAGACCAGAGAAAACTGTCCATTGTGGTACTATTAGATCTGTCATCAGCATTTGACACCACTGACCATGGAGTTCTACTTGAGTGCCTGAGATGTATTTGTGGGCTTTCTGGGGTGGTCCTCAGATGGTTCACTTCATACCTCACCAGAAGAACTCAGAGGGTGGTTTCATGAGCTTTTTCCTCTGATCCCATCTCTCTGTTTTGTGGGGTTCCTCAGGGCTCTATATTGTCCCCCATGTTGTTTGTGGTGTATATGCTTCCCCTCGGAGACACTGTGAGACAGTATGGGCTGAGGTTTCATTGCTATGCCGATGATACCCAGCTATACCTGTCTTTTGCCCTCGACCAGGAAGGAGCAGTCTCGGTATTTCATAGCTGCCTCAATGAAATCCAGGATTGGATGAGGTCCAGTTGGCTGAAATTGAACTCTGGGAAGACAGAGATGTTGGTTTTGGATTCAGATCACTGGATGGGGGACCTGGGGCTGGCTCCCCATCTGGATTGTTTCTTGGGGATGCCGAGCTGCAGGTCTCTGAACAGGTGCTAGACCTAGGGGTGATATTGGATGCGGGGCTGACACTCTGAACTCAGGTGTCAGCTGTGGTTAAGTCATCTTTCTACCATCTAAGAAACATGGCTAGGATCAAGCACCTTGTTCCGTCCGGTGATCTGCCAACTTTAATCAATGCCTTTGTGACCTCGCGCCTAGATTACTGCAACTCGCTTTACTTTGGGCTTCTGGGCATTGACATCCGCCACTTGCAGCTGGTGCAGAATTCCGCAGCCCGGTTGTTGGTGGCTACTTCTAGATCTTCCCATATTACACCAGTGCTGCAGGAACTGCACTGGCTACCAGTCCAGTGGTGGATCACCTTCAAAGTCGGACTACTGCCTTACAAAGCCCTGCATGAACTGAGCCCTGATTACCAGAAAGAGCGCCTGATCCCTTACCACCCTGTGAGACTGCTCCGCTCACCTAACGAGGGGTTACTAGAGATTCCAAGGGAGACTTTAAAATCTGCTGGGGCCCACACTTTTATGTTTGTGGCCGCTTCCCTTTGGAACTCTTTACCCCATCGGATTAAGGAGTGCACGACTGTGGGGAGTTTCAGACAGGCCCTCAAATATTTTCTTTGGGTAAAAGCTTATGGCTGTATTGATTGCTGATCTGTACTGTTTTTATTATGTTGATTCTGTTGTATTTTATTGTCTTATTGTACTGCATCTTGATGCCTGAAAGGCGCACAACAAATAAAGTATTATTATTATTATTATAAAATTAAATCCGTAATAAATCCCAATGTACTTCACCAACTCCTTTGATTTAAATGTGAACTTAATACTGTGTATAGTAAATAGTGTAGTCTATGCCTTATTTCATAATTATCAGACATTTTGGACTCTGAGGAAAAAAACAGCAAACTATTAGCTTATATATTGAAACAAAAGCAAACTAAAAATGTAATACAAAGTATTATAGGTCCAGTTTCTTGAGTTTACTTTTCAACTGGTGACATTAATAAGATTTTTGCTGAATTCTATGCAATTTTTATAAGAGCAAATGTATAGATATTGTTTAAAAATGTATTAATTTTCTACAGGCAATTGCTCTTCCACATTTACCTGAAAAGAAATGGATGAGGTTCACTCTGTGTTAAATTCTTCTTGCTTAAAGAATGTCAGCCATACACTATTTTCATGAATAGGGTACTAAATCATCTTTTTTCATCTTACAAGAAGTTTTTCTGCTGTTAATCCCAGTTTTGTAAAGGGAATGTAACAGCACTAATCACCAGAAGTGCTGGTTTGATAAACAGTATCAAAACAAAGAAATAGAAGATGATCGTATTAGTCAAATTTATCAAGAATTTTCCATTCAAGGATAACTTCCTCACCCTAAGAAGAACCACACAAAAAAATATAAACAATTCCTTCACAAACAAAAGAATCTTTCATCAAAATGTTTGGAAAGAAATGACTGATACAATGCAAAACAAAGATACTTACCAATTCTGGAATTTGGTAGCAAAAGACTGAAAAATGTTAGATCTGACTGATATTTTTGTACTGAGTGGTGGTGGTGGTGTAGAGGGAACTGAAATTCATGTTGTATTTTTATTTTATTTCTCCCCTGCAGCATGAGCCAGGCAGATTGAATTTATAGGGAGCAGGAAGGAGGCTCAGGAGAAAATGGACCAGAGCTTTTGCATATAAAGAAATCAAATTACAGAAAGGAAACAGGACCCATGGTTACAGAACAAAAAAAAAAGAGTTTTTGTAGAAAGTGAAAACATAACTTATTGAAATAAGTTGCCTAGCAGCAGCACCCACCTCAACTCTCACCTATGTTTCATCTCCATCCTCTGGGAGCTTTTTCAAACCATAGCCTCTTATTGAATTGGGCGGTCTTTTATATCACCAGATATAAGTGCCAGTACAAAATAAATGTACACAAGTGACTGCTTCATTAAGTACAATAAATACATCAAAAGACACCAATTCTATTAATCTAACAAAGTGTCCAATACAAATTTCATTACCATAAAAACAGCCCAAACACTGAAAATAAATGCACAACAATATGATTCAACGTACTGTATCAGTTACAATGAGGGAGGGTAGAAAGGGGTTTAAACAGGGAGACGGGTAAAACAAAATTGTAGTTTATAAGAAAAGAATCATATTGGCTTCAAAGAGATAGAAAGTCAGTTTCTGAATAGAGTATTAAGGGGATACATGATGGCCCAGCATGTGATACCATTTGTATCACAACGAGTGGACAGTGACCTCAGCCCACAAGTGGCAGAGTATAGCGGAGCCATGAGCGAGGTTTCCGAGGTCACTGTTCATGAGTTGTGATACATAGGTATCACACAATGGGATATCACATGTCAGTTTTATACAATAGGGCTCCGTTTTTTGTTACTTTTCTTTTTTTTTTTCTTTTATTTAGCGGCATGAAGAGGAGGGGAAGTGGGGTGTACACTATGTTGATAACCAGTGATGACGTGTACACTGTGGTTGATATCTTCACAGTGTACACGTCACAATCTGTTCAACACACTGTGGTTGTGATACCAATTTTTATCTAATACTATAGCACTTCACCCCTACTGTATAAATAGCAATATGTGTGTACAAAAAGCCAGACAAAGTAAATGACTGTGAAAGATAATTTGTTGAGAAACTCTAGAAAAAGGGTGGATTTGAATCATGCACCTGTATCTACACTCAGTTTTGTTACCATGTACAATCTGCAGGCATTTAAAATCAAATAAATCTTAGCCATGATTTGACGCATTTTAAGCATAGAACCAAAGTTGCAATAATGCACTGAGAACCTTCCAAAACAAATTGTTTACAAGAGTGGACAGAATCTTGGTGATAAACATGGTAACAGTTTGCACCTGACCCAGATACAAAATTGGCATCAACCTCTATTACCAACCGGGACACATAAGTACAGCAGGTGCAAACTCTGCAACAGCTTTAAGATAGGAGATTGCTTCCAGCATCCCAGCACTGGTAAGAGATATCAAATACATGACTCTTTTACCTGTGACAGTAGTTCTATAATTTATCTCACTGTGTGCACTTGCTCTGCTTACTATGTGGGGAAGACAAGCAAAAACTACAAAAATGGATTCGCAAACATTTCAGAAGTACTGATAAACAAGACAAGACCAATGCAATTGCCATGCATATGAAGAATAAGGCTCCTAGAAGTGTCTTTGCTTTTATAGGTACAGAAAAAAGTGTGCCTCAATATATGAGGTGGTGACATGGACAACAAATTGTTACAAAGAGAGACATTTTAGCAGCACCAACTTTGGGCCAATACTGTACCTGATCCTAACAAATTTTTTCACTTACCCCCTTTTCTAAAATGAAATAGATTGTCCAAAAATGTATCATACTGATGTATTACAGGTGGTGCAATGACTTTATTTTTCTTTGTCTTTCTCTCCATGCAGTTCAGCCACTGTGAGGCAATTTGAAAATCCAATTGTAGACATGAAAGGAAAAGTGTGACTTGAACCCAGGACCTTGGCATTCCATGACTTGCTTTTAACCGCATGAGCTATAGGAGCCTCAAACAATTAGGAGACTTAATTGTATGTGGCTCTTATAGCTTATGTGGTTAAGAGCAATGCATGGAAGGCCAAGGTCCTGGGTTTGAGTCCTAGTAGGAGTCACACTTTTCCTTTCATGTTTACAATTGGATATTCTTATATTTCTTTGATAATGCTGCCATTTGAATATTTAGTGTTGATCTTTTGAATAGCTAGTATTTGTGCAGCATTCCTTTACCCCTTCTTCCTGTTTTAACCCCTACCACCCCTCCCCCATTGTAATTGATGCAATAGTTTGAATAATATTGTTGTGCACTTATTTAGGGTGCTTTGGCTGTTCTTTTGTTAATAAAATTTGTAGTGAACACTTTGATAGATTAATAGTAATGGTATCTAGCCAACCCGGTGGTGTAGGGGGCTAAGTGGTTGAACACCTTACCTCCTGCTACACCAGCAACCCATATTTGGGAATGAGCAAAGGTTGCTGGGGCTTGGCAGGGTGGAAGAGGACTGAGCATCCCAGAGAAGGACCTCCTCTGCTGGTGAGAAGTGGTCAGTTAACACAGCCCATGACTGCCACCAGGTAGAGCCCTGGTGGCTATGCAGGCTCGAGCGACCCAAAGTGAGGGGCTGCGGCAGTGCAAGATGTGTACGCTTCCATGCGCTCCTCCTGGCACCACAGGGGAGGAACAAAGAGGAAAGAGGAAATGGAGACAAGCTTTGTGAAGCCTTGCCTGTGTCTCTGTGACCCACTCTGCTACTCCAGCAGTTCAGGGGGGATTCCAGATGTGTTGCTTTGGGGAGGAAATTAATTCACAATCAGAAAGTGGTGCATGGGGAGAAAGATGACAAGCTGCCCAGTCTGCCACAGGATGATAAAAACCCTTGTGAAAAAGAAAGAAAAACAGTATTGGTATCTTTTGATGTATTTTTTATATTTAACAAAGTAGGTATTTGTGTAGATATATTATGTACTGGTGCTTTTATTTGGGGCTATAAAAGACTGCCCTCTTCAGTAAGATACCATGGCTTGAGAAAGCTCCCAGAGGTAGAGCAAAACACCAGTGAGCGTTAGGGTGAGTGCTGCTGCTGGGCACGTCGTTAGAATAAATTATGTTTTAACTTCCTACCAAAAACTCTTGTTTTTGTTGTTCTGGTAACTGTGAGCCCTGCTTCCTTCTTGTAGATTGGATTTAGTAGACTGGGAAAGGTACAGGGGGATTCTGAAAGAGTTATTTGGCAGATTTGTTTTGATTTTTTTTTTACTGTATACTGGTGGTGCAGCAGGGTACAAAAAAACATATTTTTATCTATGGCCTGAGTGTGAGCCTGCCAGCCAGTCAGTGAGTGAAAAGGATAGTACACAGCTGTTTGCGACACAAAGTCACAAGGTCTCTCAGTGGAGTGTGGTTTGTCAGTGGGGAAGGGGAGATTGCCTGGTAGTGTTGCTCTTCCCAGTTAGCTAGCAATTCAATTTTATGCAACAATGATACTAACAGGACAACTTTTTAAACAGGGCTTCTAGCTATAACAGCTATATCCTGTATAAAAATAAAGGTCTTTTCTACCACTACAACTATTGTTACATATGGCACTGCAACTTGTCTGTGAGACAGGCCTGTGTGTGACATATTGGCATCTACGACTCACTGATGACTATCGTGCATCATCATTTTTAGCATCTGGCAGTGGCTGCATCATTCTCATCATCATTATCTATCATGAACGTGTTGCTAATGTGTAAAAAACATGAAAATAAGAACAGGAATAGAAAGGGATACAGGGTGAAGGAAAGACACAGAAAAATATTACATCATGCCAGATCCACCAAATACAAGTTTCTGCAAGCAGTGATGGTAGGGCAGGAGCTGGTCGTGGTGGAACAGGGACTGGGAGTCATAGATATTGGGTTGTGAGGACAAGGGCTGTGTGCATGGCAGTAAAGCCAAAAAAATCACGGTTCATTAGTCCATGCCAGTCAACTGGTTTCACTCCCACTACAGTGCAAGAACCCTTCCCTAATGGTTATCCAGTGTATCTGGAGAAGAAATCATCTTGAACAATCCAAAAGCACACCAGTTTCCCTCTTTCTTCATTAGGTGCTTTCAGTTTCCCTACTCAGGATGGAAGTGATTAATCCAGAAATGTAAAAAAAATAATTTTGCACACACTACCCCATTTCTCAAAGTTCCCCTTCCCCTAGTTGTCACTAGTGGTAGTAGTAGCTTCTGGAAACAACATGATGGAAGGCAGCCAAGCTAGAAACCCAAGTCCCAAATTCATTTTCATGATTCATGTTTTCTTGGCCCACAAATAAAAATAATAAATAATGATAATTATAAATGCAACATAAAAACGATCATATATTAAATTACATTATATCATATTATCTTCTCATATATAATTTCACATCATATTATTTTATTATGTATCATAGATCAAATTATATTTCCTGCTCATATATCTGCTGCCCTGCCCAGTGCTGTCTGAAGGTATGAATTTAGATGGACCTCAGAGGACCAAACACATCTAGATTTGTTAAAACAGGCAGTACAAGCTAGTGCAATTAATGCAGACATATATAGTACCAACCCTCTCGTCATTCAGATTACATTAGGCAATGTGTCCTACTATGCAGTGCTCATGCAGTGACAGAACTCAGAAAAGGAACTGCTTCAGTTTGCAGGGAAGTCATTCATCCCAGCCAAAAGTAATTTTACAGTTGAAGAAAAGGTTTTGGCTGCTCTTGCTCAGGCATTAACTGTTTTTCAACCCAGCTACCAGTCAGGGCTGATTACAGTACTAGTTCCAGTCCCCATTCCCAACATACGTCAGAGGAAAATAGATAGGTTTAGGAAAGCTGTGACCAAAGCTGGCATCTGTGGGAAACAAAGTGATCCTTAGTAGTATCCCATCAAAACAGTGAAAGCAAAACAGCAAGGGCAAAAACAGCGCTGTCATAACAGCATACACCGTTTCATAGTCTAATCTAGTGCAATTTTGGCCCATGCCATTTTGTGCTGTCTGCGTGGCACCTTTTTTTGCCCATGACATTTTGCTTTCACTGTTTTGACATGAACCGTCTTTAGTTACACTTTGAATATAGCTCACAGGAAAAAAACACTTACATACACTAAGTGTGCAGGAGGTCCCTACCACGGCCAAGGTGACCCTCCACCTGTCACAATGTTTTTTTAACTTTTTATTTTTTGACGGATCCTGCCAAAAAGTGTCAAGGCAACAGTAGGGCAGGAACTGGTATGGTAATAAAGAGATGCCAGAATAGCAAAATAGCTTAGGCCAACCATATTTTTCTCCTGGTTGCAGCATCTTATTTATTTGTATGTCACAAAAGCGGGCACTCACCAGCGATATGAAGTCAACTCCAACCACTTTTAATATGTAGAAAATTTTATTTAAAACATAAAGATGACCACTAGGGCAAAAACGCTTGATGCATTTTGGATTAATACTTGACCCTTTATCAAAAGCTGTTTAGCCCTAAGCATACCAAACATTAAATACAACACATCAACTGCCACTGCCTGTGACATCATAATTGCTACATTCAAATTCATTGGTGCAAACACCCCACCTGTCCATACCTCTAAAGTGAATATCAGTTAAAATTTAGTTGTCACAATTTGTTCTCTACACCTTTATAGCACCTGAGTGCAATAGAATAATATCAAGACCGGGCCGGGGGGGTAACATCCTGAGTGCCTAAAGGAAAAAACAAATGTGTACTAAAAATTACATACATAACTATTAAAATCATTAGCTGTAAATAGTTCATATATATTGCACATATCTATTTTTAAAGTGCATAAATATTTCAACAATGTATATATCTCAAGTTTAATAGAATGGCACGAAGAAAACAACATCACAACTCAAGAACTCAGGAAAACTTTATTATCAAGGTACGACTTCAAATCAAAACCAGTATTCAAACCTGGTGGTTTAGTTGCCCACAGTTTGATTATTCAAAATGTTTCACATTTGAGTGATAAATTGTTAAAATTGCCCCCCCCCCAATTTCTGCTTACTTTGTCTATTACAGTAAAAAGCAGTTTGTTTTCATCCTTATTTCCTGCTGTATTCAAATGTACTGCAGTGGCATATAAGAAACATAGAATTTGATGGCAGATAAGGACCGCTTGGCCCACCCAGTCTGCCCATTGTTTTGTGTCCTGGTGAATTGCCATATAATGTTTGTTTTGTATTTAATTTCTGTGATGTGGAACCTTTGTAAAGGAGTTTCTGACTCAAAGGTACTTTTCCAAATCCTCAATAAATAAATAAAAAATAAATAACTAACTGACTGGCATCTACTGTGTTATATGACCTCTGCCATCTCCACCTATGTCAGATGACAGTCGAGCATAAAGCAGGGCGGAGGAGGCTACATAAGCCGTGGCTGTGATTCAAAGATGATTCTCAGTGAAGAACTGTCTACTTAAAGGAGATACTGGTGGCTGTGGATGGGTGCAGGGGGAAGGGCAGTGGGTCAAGGGAAGGGAGGAATTACGGCATTTTGGTAGTGGAATTAAATTCCAGAAGACAGGATCCAACACAGCAAATGATCAGTCCCCACAGATTATAAATGGGATGAGAGGACATAAAGTATCCCCTCTCCTACAAACCTATTTATCCTGCCAGGGGAGTAGATGTCAGATGTTTATGAGGATAGCAGAGGCCCAAATCATTCAGTACTTTAAATGTCAACAAAAACACCTTGCAATCCCTCTGGCCCACCGGCGCAGTGGTAGGTCTTCCAGCTGTGACACCGATGCCCCGGGTTCAGAAACAGACCCGAGGAGTGGGAGGGCCAGCCGGGGGAGGAGGATTGAGCATCCCAGCAACTGCTCTCCTCCTCTTGGGGGGGGGGTAGTATTCAGCGCATGATTGACCCCTGGTGGAGGTTGGGGGGAGCAGCAACCAATGCTTAGTGCTCTGGGAGGTATGCCAGATGTCACACTTCTGTGCATCACATCATTGCATGCTACACCTCCCTCTGGGGATAGAAACATAAAGGGTCTTTATGCTCAATTGCCCTCACATGCTCTCCTAGGGACTGTTTGAAGGGCCTCTCTGTTTTCCCTATATAAAATGCATTGCAGCTATTATTGTGCCATATACACAACTCTTGCAGTAGAACAAGTGGTGAGCTGACTGATTTTAAACTCCTGTGAAACATTAACACTTGTGAAAGTCTTACAATTTTTTTACCAAGGAGCAATAGAGACAATTCCTGCATCTAAAACATCCTTGCATTTCTAACCAAGTGCACTCTCTTTCATTCACAAAGCGACTGTGAACTAAACTGTTTTTGATGGTGGGAGCTTTTCTATATGACATGCACGGTGGCATACTGGAAATTTCTTTTAATCCAGGATCACTTGCCAAAACCCCCAGTGTTGTCTAACAATGTGTTGTACTTGCTTGGCCTGTGTGGAAAATGTTGTGACAAAGTTACATGGGTGTACATCAATGTTTACCTCTGCTCTCTTTTCTTCTAGCAGTTTCTCTCACGGCACTGTCTGCTAACAATCTTGCTGCTTGTATATTGGATATACTATAACCCCTATCTTCTAATCTCCTGGTTAGAATTTCTGCCTCTTGTGTATAAGCCTCCTCTGAATTACAGTTCCACTTAGTGCGCAAGAACTTCCCCTTGGGGATGTTACATCTAACATGTGGTGGTTGGCAACTGGAGGAGATCAAAAGGCCTTTGCCATCCATCAGTTTCCTACACAGCCTCATATCTATTCTGCCATCCTTCCCTTTACTAAGTGTTATGTCTAAGTAGTTCACACTGCTCAGGCTTTGCTGGTATGTAAATCTCAGATGTTTGTTCATGTTATGCAGGTAAATAAACTGGCTAAGTTACATTTCATTTCCAGACCAAATTAACAGCACTTTGTCAATAAAATGACCCCAAAACTTGATTTTGTCTCTGTAGGGGTTTGTGTTATTAAGGACGTGATCCTGTTCCCAAAGCCCAACATAGAGATTGGCTATGGTGGGTAGCACAAGTAGCCCCCATAGTTGTTCCTTTAGTTTGCAGATACATAGTTTTATTAAACAAAAAGGCATTGTATTTTAGGACACATTCAAGCAGTTTTAAGATAAGATCCATGGGAGGGTTCTGTACCTCTTTCTCTTGTAATCAGATAAAAATTAGCTCTATCAAGAGCCCCCTCATGGGGCACTTCGGTATATAATGAGTCAATGTCTAAAGACACCAACAGACAGTTTTCCTCTAATGTCAGATTGTTGCAGATGTTTAACAAATGTTTTGTGTCTTTTATGTAGGACGGTAAATGTTCCACATATGATTTTAAATGCATATCTACCATTTGGGGCAAACTCTGCCAAAGACCCTGTGCCACTCACTATTTAGTGGCTTGGTAGCTTTTCTTTATTTTTATGAACTTTAGGCAATGTATACATCATTGCTCTTACTGGGTCTGGGGTAATGAGGAAGTCTCTTGTCTTGTCTGTGATGAACCCCTTGTTGTACCCTTCATTTATGGTTTCATCAATGACAAATTTAAAATCAGCTGTGTGGTCAGAGGTCAAGTTCAAGTAAAAGTTCTGGTTGTTAAGATGGCAGAAAACAGCAAGAGGAAGGAGCTGCTGTTATAACTATACTTCTCTATTGGGACTAAAGAACTAGAACTCTACTACTGGGACCTTCAATTTAGGGTAAAAACAAAACAAAAAAAGAGTTAGTGTGTTTGTCTGAGTTGGCTGAAGTGAATTGTTATCTTTGCAGTTATCTAGGTGTAGAAGGACCTATAAAGTAGGGGGAGTGGCTTATCTAGAAGGAAGCCAGGTGAGTTGGATTTTAAAGGTGACCTAGATAGCTTCTAGCAGAGAACAGCAAGAGGAAGGAGGAACAAGAGGAAGCTGCTGTTATAACTATACTTCTCTACTGGGACTATATTGCCCTCCTTCCCTCCTCCCCACCCTTAGGTAGTTCTACTTTTATAGGCACAGGATTTGACTGATACAGGAACTTCCTGTTTGGGAGCAGGAAGGGAGTGATCACAGAGCCACAAAAGAGTCACCATTCTAGAAGGTAAAGAGTAGCTCTCTGTCCCCCCCTTGCTACTGGAGGTCTGACTCTGAGCAAGTAAGGAGACTACTGAGAAATATAGGAACTTCTTGTCTCAGAACAGGAAGATCAGGAGCTTAAAGGGCACAGAGGCAGTAAGTAAGTAGGGAGAAAAAATAAAATAAAAATAAATAAACAAATAAACAGAGGAAAGATTAATTATTCAAAACAACAGTTAAAGGGCCAGAAATAAGACATGATGGGAGTGGTGCAATGCAGTGGCTGTGGAGCAGCAGTCTTCCGGGAGACGTTCTGAAGGATGTAGTGTTGTCCGATCTGCAGGCACCTCTCTGGGCTGAGGGAAGAGGTTGCTCATCTCCAGGGTGAGTTGGCCAGGATTTAGGGGGACCTCTTCTCCCACCCAGAAACCACCAGGGCCACCGCCATTGCCTCAGAGGTTGCCAAGAAAGAGAAGCAGTTAGACCACAGTGGGCTCAGGGAGGGTGAGGGTGGGAGAACAGAGGCGCATCCCTCCAGTTGTACCTCTCCACAATTCATATGCCGTTCTGGCAAAGTGTGGCTCCTCTATGGAGGCACCCACAGTGGAGACCAAGGAGGATGCTGGGAACCTCCACAGCAGGGTCCCTACTACCTGAAAGAGCTCCTGCATCCTTACTGTCCCATCCGCTCGCTCCATTCATCTGGCAAGGGATTGCTAGAGATTCCCAGGGTATTTCTTAAAACATCGGGAGGAAGATCTTTTGCCTTTATGGCTCCTACCCTGTGAAATTCTCTACCTCGCCAGATAAGAGATAGCCAGACTGTAGAAGGCTTTAGAAATTGTTTGAAGACATATTTGTTTAACCAGGCCTTCTCAGGAACATAATGAGTTCGAATTTATATGGATGTTTTTTAATGTGTTTTATATGTTTTATGTTGCATGGTGAATTTTTAATGTTATAAGTGTAAAGGCACCCTGAGCTTCGGAAGGGCGCCTTATATAATTAAAACTTACTTACTTACTTACAAAGGAGACCCACAGGAGGGTGGTATGGGACCCCACAGGGGAAGGAAACAACTCCTGGTGGGGGACTCCATTGTTAGGAGGGTCAAACTGGGGGAGGAAGGGGAGAGGGAGAGAGTTAAGGTGCCTGCCTGGCGCCATGTCTTGGAGGGACAGGGAATGAATCCTCAGGATTGTGGGAGCAGCAGCACAGGGCAGGGAGCTGGATGTCATTGTCCAGCTAGGGACAAATGACCGGGCTGGGAAAGGGATCAGAGCAGTGAAGAAAGAGTTTGTTGAGCTGTGGAAAGGCCTTAGACAAGTAGCATGCACGGTAACCTTCTTGGAGGTGCTGCCTGTCTATGGCATGGGTGAGGCTAGGGTGCTCCACACCATGGGACTCAATCAATAGTTGAAAAACTGGTGCAGAGCTCAGGGGTTTGGCTTCATTGGGGACTGGGGTTCCACCTGGGGTGATGCAGGCCTATACTGGCATGATAGTCTGCATCTGTCCAGGAGGGGAATCAGGATCTAGGTGATAGGTTTAAATGCTTCGTTGGCAAGCATTAAAACTAGCCAAGGGGAGGCACTGGAAAGAACAGGGAATTCTTAGCCTCCCCAAAAATCAAGGTAGTTAGTGAGGTAAACACCAAGATGGAGGCGTCAATAGGGAGAAGGCAAGGGTAAATGGAGAAAATGACAAAGGCAATAAGTACAGGGATGGGGCAAAAAGGGGTAAGGCCATCAAGAAATAGAGGGTAATGACTACCAATGCCCGTAGTCTGGGCAACAAACTCCCTGAACTGGTGACCTTGATGGAAGAGGGATGCCTGGATATCGTGGCAGTCACAGAAACATGGTACACAGAGAACCATGACTGGGATGTTAACATACCACGGTACACAACCTACAGGAGGGACAGGGAGGGTAGAAGGGGGGGAGGAGTAGCTCTCTATGTAAGGGAAGGGATAAAAGCAATGGAACAAAAGAGTAAACAGGGAGGAGAGGAGGCACTGTGGGTGACCTTAGAGACTGGAAATGGTACCACAATCTGCACAGGGGTTGTATACAGACCCCCATCTCAGGGGAAGGGAATGGACAAGGATATGCTAGAAGACATCCTTAGGATGGCAGAGAAAAGGGACATACTGTTGATGGGGGACCTGAATATGCCAGATGTTAACTGGAGCACCTTTGCTGCAGCCACATCAAAGAGCAGGGCCATTCTCAATGCCCTACAGGGGGCATGCCTCAGACGGCAAGTGTTGGAACCCACTCGGGAAGGAACAATCTTAGACCTTGTACTCTCAAATGGGGACAGTGAGAGGATCTCGGATCTAGAAGTGGGTAGTCATCTGGGAACAAGTGACCACCAAACAGTGTGGTTCATGATAAACTCAGCTGCAGAGTCAAGCCATACAAAAGTGAGGGTACTGGACTTCAGGAGGGCTGACTTTGGCAAAATGGGACAGTGCCTTAGAAAAGCACTAGCAAACAGGCAAGAAGGAGGGGTGGAGCAACAATGGGGAAACATCAAAACTGCCATCACAGAGGCAACAAGTCTTTGTGTGAAGCAAATAAACAAATCAAAACAAAAAAAAAGCCACTATGGTTCTCAAAAGAGGTGGCAGGGAAGGTTAGGGAGAAGAAGACAGCATTTAAGAAGTATAAGGAAACATAGAAGGAGCAAGACAGAGAACTGTACCAGTTAAGACAGAAGGAAGCAGGAAAGGCAGTCAGAATAGCAAAGGCCCAAACTAAGGAAAATATAGCCAATTTGGTTAAGAAGGGGGATAAAGCCTTTTATAGGTGCATTAGGGAGCGTAGAAAGACAAAGGGAGGGAGAGTGAGGCTGAATAGAATGGACAGTGGGTGGGCAGAGAGGGACAGTGAAAAAGCAGGGATACTGAATGAATACTTCTGCTCAGCAGTCACAAAAGAGGAGGGGGAGGTACCTAATCCAATTAACAGAAGCACTCTGGATAGGGGGGTCTATCCCAGTCCTTTCACAGAAGAAAGTGTTCTGAAAGAACTCCTAAAACTGAAGGTGGACAAAGCAATGGGACCTGATGGGATTCACCCCAGAATTCTAAAAGAAATAAGAGGAGAACTAGTGACACCACTAACTACCCTTTTTAACAAATCATGGGAGGATGGTGTGGTACCTGAGGACTGGAGGAGGGCGGATGTGATTCCCCTTCACAAAAGTGGGAGCAAGACAGAGGCAGGAAACTACAGACTTGTCAGTTTGACCTCTGTGGTAGGGAAAATGATGGAATCACTTCTGAAGGAAAGAATATTTGAGTACCTAGTGGCCAGTGGGGCACAGGACCCAAGGCAGCACAGACTCACTGCGGGAAGGTCATGTCAGATGAATCTAATCAATTTCTTTGACTTGGTGACCAAAGTAGTAGACCAGGGAGGGGCTGTGGACATGGCCTACCTAGACTTTAGCAAGGCATTTGACACAGTCCCACACAAAAGATTAATAAACAAATTAACCAGCCTGGGAGTGGGTCCCAGGGTTGTAGCCTGGGTAAAACATTGGCTGGACAACAGGACACAGAAGGTAATAGTAAACGGAGTCCACTCTGAAGAAAGGGGTGTTACTAGTGGGGTACCGCAGGCTTCAGTACTGGGTCCAGTCCTTTTTTTAATGTCTTTATAAGTGACATTGCAGATGGACTGGATGGAAAAGTATGCCTCTTTGCAGATAACACAAAGATCTGCAACAGGGTTGATACATAAGGGGGTGTGGAAAGGATGAGAAGGGACTTGGCAAGGTTAGAGGAATGGTCAGAAGTATGGCAGCTTGGATTCAGTGCAAAGAAGTGCAAAATAATGCACCTGGGAAACAAAAACCCAGGGGAAAAGTATACAATGGGGGGGAGGTAGTACCAACAACAAAAATGGAAAGACACCTGGGGGTAATCATATCAGATGACCTAAAGGTTGGCAAGCAATGTGAGAAGGCAGTAGGGAGGACTGGGGGGATACTGAGATGCATCTCCAGCAGAAAACAGGAAGTTGTCATCCCTCTGTCCAGACAGTTGGTGAGACCCCATCTGGAGTACTGCGTCCAGTTCTGGAGACCCCATCTCCACAAGGATATAGACAGGATGGAGGCAGTCCAGAGGAGGGCAACTAAAATGGTGCAGGGTCTGCAAGAGAAGCCATATGAGGAGAGACTAAAGGAGCTTAATATGTATACTCTTGAGGAAAGGTGGGAGAGGGGGGACATGATGGAAACTTTCAAGTACCTCAGTGGAATCAACAAAGTCTAAGAGGGTAGTATCTTTCAGAAAAAGAGATGTGCAAGAACAAGGGGGCACAATTTGAAGATGGAGGGAGAACGGCTCAGGGGCAATGTGAGGAATTATTTTTCACAGAGAGGGTGGTGGATGTATGGAACCGCCTTCCTGAGAATGTTATGGGTAGGAAGAAATAGGCTGTTGGTTAACTAGGATCTGGAGCCTATCCAGTAGGTAGGGATATGGGCAGACTAGGTGGACCAAGCGGTCCTTATCTGCCATCAAAGTCTGTGTTTCAATTTCACTCACATGATCCTCTTTATTTTGAAGAACCACACAACCCCCTTGTCTGCTTGTTTAATAACAATGTTCTTGTCCTCTTGTAGTTTTTTTAAAGCCTCTCTTTCACTCACAGACATATTCTGAAACGGGGCTCTGATGGGACTAGAAAAAACAGTCTCAAAATCTTGTTCAACAAGTATTTTGAATACAGTAACTGCTGCACTAGGTGGGGGCAGAATGTAGAATTAGGTGTTAAAGTGTCTTGTGTAGCAAATGCCATGTTGCCATCACCATTCTGTTTATAAAAGAAAGATTTGAGGTTTAATTTTCTGCAGGCTAGATTAAAATTTATCATAGTTTGAACTTCATTGATTGTGTTTGTAGGGGCAGACTTTAAGCCCTTTTCCAATACTTTCACTTCTTCTTCATCAAGTGTTCTCTGGGACAAATTTATTATTAGATCTTGTTTCTCTATTAGTATCTCCTCTGCCCTCTGAAGCTGCCGTTGTTGGTTCCATCCTCATCACCATCCCCTGAATCTGCCTCTGCCTCTGTTGCCATAATCTCCTACTTCTCCTGCCCCTTTTTGTCCTCTTCTTTCTCCGATACATTAATCTGGGGCTCCATTGTACCTGCTGTATTTGTTGTTGTACCGGGGGTGGCTGGGGCTGTTCTGTATAGTCCTGGCCTTGATCTAAAAAAGATTATCTTGTTTTGTTCTCCTGTTTTGTATAACTCTGATCTGTATTATAACTGAAGAAGACCTGTCTTGGGCATTTAAATATTCCCTTCAAAGTGTCTTTTTTCCATACATAAATCTGTCCCCTTTCCCAGTCATTGTTATCTCTTGTAAATTTTACTTGTTTAACTTCCTTCAGTTCTCTATCTAGCCTAGCAATAGAGTCTTTAAGACTTTTATTCTGACTATCGAATTCAGCAAAGTTTTTAAAAGTCAGTACCTCTTTCTCATATACTACATTTACATGTCCACCTCTTTCAATGAAGGAGGATTGATTACTGTGAACCCGACTCCAGCACTGTTCCATTTACATATTCTGCTGGGTTGGGTCCACAAGCTGTGCTTCAGTTTACATGTGCATCTGCGGGTGTAAAGGTAGTTAAGTGCCAAATACTTTGTGCACATGGAATCACATTTTTGATTGCCAGAAGGGACCATATACATGCGCACTAAAATAAATCACAAATGCGCATACCTTCAGAAATGATTCCTTTCCCATAACAGTTTACATGAAGCTTGTAATCGTGTTTGCAAGCATCGATTCTTTTGAACCACATGCTTGCAACTGGAATGAAAAAATGATCAGGTCACAAGTCCAGTTGAGTTTACATTGTCTATTTCTTTGATTACCACGGCATCGATTCCAGTTAGTTGGGAGCTCCGACTGGCTCATGTAAATGAGGTTGTAGTCTTGTAGATCTTCTTTTAACTTTCTCTCCCATTCCTTGCTGTATTTTACAACTAGACGCATTATTTGAAAGCTGGCCTCTGTTAGTATTTCGTCCCATTCTTTCATGAAATCCAGATTATCTGAACCATACGCTATTTTTTTCAGGATTCTCAGCCCTCTGCAAACCCTTCCCACTTGTAAATATGCTTTCATCGAGGTAATATTCCAGTAAGCTCTCTTTATCTGATGTGCTACCTTTTCCAAATTCCTAAATGCTTCTAGTAAGGATCTTGCTTCATGTTCCATTTTTGTAGTTTCATTATGTTCCAATAAAAATGGGTTCTCTGTACCTGCTATTGCCAGTAGATCATTAACATAGTCCAAAGGATTGGAACTTGTGTTTCCTTCTGGTGGTCTTGCTGGTGCAGTCTGAGTCCTCTGCTTTCAAAAACATTTGGTATAGCCTCCAGGGACAAGATGCTGCAGTCATTAAATCCGGGTTATCTGGAGTTTTCAAAAAAACCTTTTACACGACCTATTATATAACGTCATAATCTGTGCTTGTCACTTAAATGCAAGATTCCAAACACAGTTCAGAAGTGCGCTCAGGGATGGTGGTGCTCACGAATATCCTCAGTCACTTGTATGTCACACAGTTGGGCACTCACCAGCGATATGAAGTCAACTCCAACCAATTATAATATGTAGAAAAGTTTATTTAAAACATAAAGATGACCCACTGGGCAAAAATGCTTTTGTGAATCTTATTTATTTCTAAAGTTTCACCAGTAAAGACATACTGAGCTGACAACAGCTCATTTCCGGATGTGACCTGGTGGGAAGGGTTAAAGGAGGGCATGAGAGCATACAAGGTAACAATTATGTAGTCAAACAGGTAACTTATACTGGTATTCAGCATCTTCAGTGCACCCTGTATGGAAATTGTGGATACTGTGGGACAGTTCTGGAATTTCGAGGGGGAGTCTACGACCTCGGAGCCTGGTAATTTCTGGCATCATATCCTGGGGACTGTGGACTCTGGTTTGTAAATGGAATCTTCTTTTTTCACCTTCTTTTATACTGTGGTGGGAGCGCATGAAGTATCGTTGTAAGAAGTGGGTTTTGCTGCTTGCCTCTCATTATTGTCGGGGCAGTGAGTGTGCCCGGAGTTCAGGGGCAGCAAACGGAGTCTTTTTTCCCCATTTGGATGTGGCAAGAACACTTTTTGTGTACTGAGGTCAGAAAGAAGCATCATCTTCCCCTGGATTGTTAGGTGGATGCTCCTTCCCCCTTGGAGAGGATGACTTGCAGGGTGTTGGGCTGTTTAGGGAGAAACTGCAGGGATTTGGGCCGGAGGGCTCTCTTCTTCTCATGTGGTTGTTGGTGAGGGGACTTCAGCGGCTGGTGGGTGGCTGGGGTTGCAGATTCCCCTCCTAGAGTGGCCTTTTATTCTTGTGGGTTTTCCATTCCTGTAAAGGGGGGATTTGCATTCTACCTTTAGGGCCATGGCTCCTGAGTGGGGGGTTCTGGCTGAATTTGGGGTTGTGTTTTAGAGGGAACTCTGGGGGCTAAATGGTGGTGTGGGTCCCTTTGGGGATTCCTAAGGTTTCTCTGTGGTGGGAGCTATTGCTTTCTTCTCAGGGTTCTATTTCTGATCATAGCCCTTTAGCCTGATCCTGACTCTGGTGTCTTGGCCTGAGTTCTGGAGTGTATTCTGGAAAGGATTGGAGAAGATCTGGTTTTCGGGTTGAAATTTTTGGTGACTAGATTAAGAGGGGTGAGAGCCCCTCTTGTTACCTTTAAAAAGATTTCATGTTTGATCTTGAAAGTCATCACTTGTTCTTAGATATTGATTTACTGAGATCACTGGAAGACTTGCATCTTTTGATTTTGCTTTAGAACTGAGGGAGGGTGAGAGCCTCTCTTGCATCAAATATTTAATCATTTTTGGACTTCCAGTCATTTGGGTTTTACTTATTTGGACATTTTTATTTTGTTTTTTTGATTTACTATGTTTTATGTTTATATTTTATTTGATTTAATTTAGGTTGTTTATATTTTTGTTTATTGAATTTAGGTGTGTGGGTGTGGATTTTTAATATGTGCAGAGGGCCTGACACCACGGTCGTACGCTATTCGTCCTCCACTCTTCGCACCCTCCGCCTTTTCTCCCCCTTGCCATTACAGCTGATAACTTACTAGCGGTGTAGCATGCTGGGGATTGCAAGGAGGGGGAGGAGAGGTTTGGGGGGATGCGAACAGTGGAGGTTGAATGAGTGGGGACATCGGATTGGGGTTGTAGAAACCAGAAGACGCCCTGGGGAGAAATGGATTCTGGAGCGAGGTTATCCTTGCCTGGTTTTCATACCCAAGGGCACCACTACTATTAATGATACTGGACAAGTGGTCTGTACCACTCCAGAGGCCCGTCCAACCCGAGCGGTGTTGTGCAATGCCAGATCCATAAAGAACAAAACTGCAGTTATTGCAGATCTTGTGGAGTCTGTGGATCTGGCTTGCATTACCGAGACCTGGCTGGATGAAAATGCTGGTCCAGTTCTGGAGGCAGCAGTTCCAGCTGGGTACTCACTGTTCCACCACCCGAGGTTGGACCACGGGGTGAGGGGTTTGCGGTCTGTTCAAGACCGAACTGGGCCTTGCAAGTGTACCAGTTGAGGGAGCTGAGTCCTTTGAGTGTACTGTAGTGGCAGGTGAGGGTTGTAGAATTGTTCTGATCTACCGTCCACCAGGTGATGAGAAATATTTTCTACAGGAAGTAGCTGACTTCATCATTAAGGTGGCATTTGAGTCATCCAGGCTGATGGTCCAGGGTGACTTCAATGCCTGGGTCGATGAGGAACTTTCGGAGTTTGGACAACACTTCCTCCAATTAATGACATCTTTGGGTCTCACACAAGTGGTTACTTCTGCCACTCATAAGAGCGGTCACTCCTTGGACTTAGTTTTCCTCCTGGGGATTGAGGCCTTTGACGTGGGGGTGGAACCCGCCAGTTGGTCGGATCATTACATTGTGGGGTTCAGTTTTTGCACCCCCCCTTGTAGGTCTACCCCTGTGGAAAGGGTTAGGTACCGCTCTTTGCAAGATATTAGCTCTACAGGCCTAGCAGTGGTACTTGACCTTACAGAGTTTTCTGGAGTGAGCAATGATTCTGATGCCTTGGTGCTGGCCTATAATAGGGCCATCTCCTCAACTCTCGATCTAATTGCTCCTGTCCATGTTCTTCCTCTCCCCCTTCGACCTCGGTCTCCATAGTTTGATGGGACCATGAGGGAGGTGCGGCGACAAGGGCGAAGATTAGAGTGATGTTGGCAGAGAACTGCCCTTGATGCCGACCATCTTAGACTGATGGAATATTATCAACTCTGTCATTCCACAATCTCTCGTAAGAAGGCAAAGTTCCTGTCCGGGGAGATTGTGGCTGCTCAGAACCGACCAGCTCAGCTTTTTTGAACTGTTGACAGACTGTGCAACCCAGCCTGTCTCCAGGTTCAGAAAGCATTTTCACAAATAGAGTGTGATGAGCGTGCTCGCTTCTTTGCGGATAAGGTGGCTGACATCAGGGCAGCACTCCAGCCTGCCCCCTCTATGGGAGAAGCTACAGACCAGCATTTGGTCACATCCCCTGGTCTCTCCTGGAGTTCCTTTGACCGGCCTGAGTTCATTGATGTCATAACGCTTGTCCATAGTACGCACCCTACATGCTGTAGTTTGGACCCGGGCCCGACTTCCCTGATAAAGGGTTGTCCTGACATCATTGGCCCGGTCCTAGTACAGATAGTCTTGTGCTTCTTGGACATGGGTGAGTTTCCTAGCTCCCTGAAGGAGGCGGTGGTGACACCCCTCCTGAAGAAAGCTTCCTTGGACCCTGACTGCTTTGCAAACTACAGGCTGATCTCTAATCTTCTCTTTGTTGGGAAGATTATTGAGAAATTAGTGGCTGCACAATTGAAAAACCACTTAACCATCCATGATATCTATGAACCATTCCAGTCTGGTTTTCGAAAGAGGCATAGTACCGAGACAGCACTGGTTCGGGTGCTCAATGATCTCCTGATGGTTAGAGATCAGAAGAACCGTTCCTTTCTTGTTCTTCTTGATCTCTCATCAGCCTTTGACACTGTGGACCATGGGGTACTTCTTGCGCACCTAGAGTTCATCTGTGGCCTGTTGGGTACAGTCCTCAGTTAGTTTAGATCTTTCCTCACTGACAGAACTCAGAGAGTGGTGTCGGAGATAAATTCTTCCCGCCCATTCTCTCTGTCATGTGGGGTTCCTCAGGGCTCGGTGTTGTCCCCCATGTTGTTCGCAGTGTATATGCTGCCCCTCGGAGACACTGTAAGAAGGTATGGGCTGAGGTTTCACTGCTATGCAGATGATACCAAGCTCTACCTATCTTTTGCACCCAACCAGGATAGAGCTGTCTTGGTCTTTAATAGCTGCCTCACCAAAATCCAGTGCTGGATGAATTCAAGCTGTCTGAAGTTGAACTCACAGAAGATGGAGGTAATGATTGTGGACCCGGGTCATAGGGTAGAGGGGATGGGAGTTGGTTTACCCTCAGGTATATTTCTGGGAGGTGTCCAGCTCCCTACCTCTGAACAGGTGTGGAACCTGGTAGTGATCTTTGACAATGAGCTAACACTGCTTTCGAAGGTGTTGGCAGTTGTCAAACTTTCCTTTTACCATCTTAGGAACATCACCAGGATCAAGCACCTTATTTCGCCCGCTGACCTGCCTACGTTGGTCCACGCTTTTGTGACCTCATGCCTTGATTATTGCAATTCCCCTTTATCTAGGGCTTCCTGGGGTTGATATCCGCCACTTGCAGCTGGTGCAGAATGCTGCGGCCCTGTTATTGACGGGTACGTCTCGTGCCTGTCTTATTTCGCCAGTGCTGCGTAATCTGCACTGGCTGCCAATTCAGTGGTGGATCACCTTTAAAGTTGGTTTTCTGACTTATAAAGCCCTACACGGACAGGGTCTGGACTACTTGAAAGAGCTTTTGGTTCCCTACTGCCCTAGGCGATCTCTCCGCTAGGCGGATGAGGAGTTGCTAGAGATTATGAGGGTCTTTTTAAAATCTTCAGGTGCTCGTGCTTTTATGTATGCTGCTCCAACCCTCTGGAATTCTCTACTCTGTCCGCTTTATCAGTGTGTGTCTGTGGAGGAGTTTAAAAAGGACTTGAAGACCTATTTGTGGTCGAAGATTTATTTTAATTAATTATTGTGATCTTAGGAGCTCAGATTACTATGGATTTGTTTTTATTTATTGTATTATAAAGTATTGTAAGGTGCATTGAATTTAAAAAAGGCGCAATATAAATAAAGTTTCATTCATTCATTCATTATACTGTACAAGCATAATGTAAAAACAGAAGAATAAAACTATATACAAAGTAGGCCAAAGCATGTACTCCAGTAGATTATCAAGAAGCACTGTTTGTAATACAACATGCAATTATACAGGAAGAAAGGCAGGGAGTGGTAATTCAGTGAAAGTCAAATAAATGTAGATTAGAGGGTAAGGGTAGTGGTGGGCAGAAGGCAAGGAATTAGAGGAGAGGCAGAGGGAGAGTAATGGGTGGTAGAAAGTAGGGGTAGAGGAGCAGAGTAAGGTATGGTATCAGGTGCAATTGCAGGAGTGCTAGGTGAGGTTGTAGAGAAGAGAAGATAGAGAGCATTGTGAAGAGGCAGAGCAGATAGGAAGGGGGAGGGAATTCCATAGTTTGGGGAAACTGTGGGAGAAAGCAGCCTGGCCAGCTGAAGATTTCCTGGAAGGGAGAGCGATGGAGTGATGGAGCGATGGATTGATAGCCAGAGTTACAAATGGAGTAAGTGGAAAGGGCGGGGCAGGAGAGAGGTAAGATATGGGGGGAGTGAGCCAAGCCAGTATTTGAAGACAAAGGAGGCACAATGAGTGAGGCATCTGACTTCAAGGGAAGAGAGTGAGAGGGAAGAATAGAGGGAACAATGGTGTGTTTGGGGTGGACGGTCCAGGGCAATGTGACATAAAGAGTGAAAGAAGGAATCCAGTCTGGCTAGAGTGGTCTTAGGAGCAGCACTGTAGAAAATGTTGCCAAAGTTGAAGGTGGGAAGCATCATGTTCTGAACAATTGCATGGTAAGCAAGAAGGGAATGCAACCTCTATTCCTGTATAATGATTCTAGTTTGGGATGAAGTTTGCTGTGTATGGTGTCCATATGCCCAGAAAAGTCAAGGTGCCAGTCAAGCCAGACCCCGAGGTACTTACATGAAGCAACATCATCTATAGTAGCCCCTTCTAGGGTGCGGAAGCCTAGCAAGCTTCTGCCTAGCACCAAAGGTCATTGAAACAGTTGTCTTGATTATGAGGGATAACTAATTTAAACAGAACCAGTGCTAAATGCTGTTGAAGTCCAGCTGAAGCTTAGCCATGAGATCAGAATGGGAGGACCCAAAGGCAAACAAAACAGTGTCATCCAGGTACATATGGATGGATGTAGAGGAGCAGGCAGTGAGGAGGTCATTCAGGAAGTCCCAAAAGAGTACTGAGCCAAGGATGGAGCCTTGTGGGACACCAGTGTTGATAGACAGAGGAGGGGATATGGAATCACCAATTCATACAGATTATGACCTACCCACAAGATAGGAGCAGAACCAATTGGTAGTAGAGTCAGAAAGGCCCTCTGCCTTGAGACTGACAAGAAGAAGTGGATGAGATACAGTGTCAAAGGCTTTGGCCAAGTCAACAAAGATGTAGGAGGTTATAAAGCCCCTAGTTCATGCCTTTAAGAATGGAGTCAGAAAACCAGAGGATGGAAGAGGAGGTGGAGTAGAATTTACGGAAGCCAGACTGGGAAGAGGTGAAGAAAGAAGGAGGAGAGCTGGGACAGCAGAAAGTGCTCTTGCATTTTGGTTTGAGTAAGGAGCAGGGAGATAGGGTGGTAGTTGCCAGGTGATGAGGAGTCACCTTCTTTGGGAAGGGTATGACACTAGCATGTTTCCAGGAGTTGGGAATGGAAGCAAGGGAGAAAGGGAGGTTGAGAAGGGAGGTAATAGGTAGAGCAATAACAAGAGTGAGGAAGTAGAGGATTTGGGGGTCTAGCAAGTCAGGTCTCCTGCCCTTAAGGGGGTTAAGGGCCAAGGAAGCCTTAAGGGAGACAGCAGGAGTGATAGGAAAAAATGAGAAGAGGAAGGAGAAGGGGAGGGGAGGATGGGGAAAGATGATGGGGGGAGAGGAGAGAAGGAAGGAGGTGCAAGATGTAAAGAATGAAATGAACTCAGAAGCAGCAGAAAGGGGATCAGAAATGGGGATGTAACCCACCTTGAGGACTGGAGAGGAGGACTGGGTGTGGGTGGAGAAGAGGGCATGGATGACCTTCCAGACCATGGAGGGGTGGTTAAGGTTGTTCTGGAAGATGGAGGCAAAGTACTCAGCCTTAGCAAGCCTTGTGGCTCTGGTACAAGCATTACAGAGAGCTCAGTACCTGGTTAAGTCAGCAGGGAAGCCAGAGGACTTGTGAATCTTTCCAGGCAAGGTTTCATGCATGTAAGCAGGCCAGTAGTTCAGCCAAGATCCAATCAAGATGGGAACCATGGACTCTGGGTTGCCTGTGGGGGCATACTGATTCCAAGTAGACATGAATTTAGTATGGAAATATTGGAGGGCAGAATATATGTTGGCAGACAAAGTGGGTGACCAGTTGGTATACACCAAATCATGATGTAGGGAGGACAGGTCCAATGACCAGAAAGATGGGATCTGGATGAGTTTGGGTGGGGACCTTGGGACAGTGAATTTTGTGCACACAGTAGACCATGTGGTGGTCACTGGAGGTGTCAGAAAAGGTACTGGCAGCAAAGATACA
Source organism: Neoceratodus forsteri (assembly GCA_016271365.2). Lineage (NCBI taxonomy): Eukaryota > Metazoa > Chordata > Ceratodontiformes > Ceratodontidae > Neoceratodus > Neoceratodus forsteri. Next base: position 739,049,925 of record CM057454.1, read on the forward strand.
GTAGGGTGGGATGTAAGTACCCAGTCCAGAAGGGAGTGATTGGAGGATTTATATTTGTGTTGAGTTGGGTTAAAGATCATTTGGGTAAGTTGAAGGGACTTAATGTTCTGACAGAATTTAGGTTGAGAGTGGGAGAACCAATTTATATTAAAGTTCTCAAGAACGAGCAAGTCCCCAGGTGAGGCATGAGTGGAGATGTTGGCAAGGAGTTCAGTGACAGATGTATCCTACAGCCCCCACCTGCATACTGTGTGACCCTGAACAAGTCACTTAACTTCCTTGTGCTCCCTGGTCGCACCTGTAAACAAACTTTCAGCTTAGTGTGTCTCTCCTGGTTAAAAAAAAAAATGAAGGGGAGAGATCATGGTAGCAATAAACACCGGCCACGAAAAAAGGGACTGAGAAAGGGAGAGAGTTTGAGGAGATGTTCATAAATGGAGGGAGAAGTGACAGAGAGCAGAAGTGAATTGGGTAATAGAGGAGAGGTGGACTGCAATACCACCACCCTTCTTAGTGCGATCCTGCTGGGTGAGAGTGTACCAAGGGATGGCAACAGTAGTATCTGGGATCTTGGGGAATAGTCAAGAATCAAGATTTAGAGATAATTTGCACATCAGCCTGGAGACTGACCATGAGAGAATTCAGCTGGGCAATCTTTGGGAGGTGGCTACATACATTGATATGAGCTTCTCTTAGCCCTTGAGGGAAACAAGTGGGAGGTAAGTGGGTAGGGTGAGGATTGGGTTCAGTATCCCAGCCACTAACAGCAGCAGTGAGATAATGAACTTAACATTGATATAGAAGTGTTTATGTGGCAGAAAGGGTGGGGTATGGTGGAGATGGGTGAGAGAGAGGCTAGAGGGAAGAAAAGATCTGAACGTTTTAAGGTGAAGGTTAAGAGAAAGTGAGGAGGGAGCAGCCAGGAATACAGTTGGAATGGGAGAGAGAGGAGCAGCCAGGAAGCCAGATGGAATGAGAGAGGAGAGAGGCAGGAAGAAGTGAGAGTGGGAAAGGGTGAGGGGGAGAACGAGAAAGAGGGTGGAGAGGAAGGAGAAATGGGAGGAGGGAAGGAGAGAGGCTGGGGTAAACATGAGGGGGAAGGAGAAAAAGGGTTATTATGAATATATTAGAAAGACAGAGGAGGCTAAGATGGGAAGGACGGGTCACTAGATGAGGGGGTAATAACTCAAGCTGGCCAGTTATAGAAGTAGTAGTAGTGAGGTGGCTGAATTGTATGGAGGTGACAGACAGAGGGATGAAGAAGACAGACCAAGGAAAAGGGGAAGAGGAAGGGATAGGCAGGTGAGAAGTGAGAGAATAGGCAAGTAGAACTGGAGCAGAGTGGAAGCAGTTCAGTGAATAGCATATGGGGGATACTATATGAGAAACTAGATTGATGGGCAAGAAGAGAAGAGAAGATAGCTTTGAGCAGCACAGTGGTGGGGGGGGCAGAGGTAGAAGGAGAGAGGAATACAAGAAGAAGGGAGTGGTGAAATATATGTCATGTGGGGGGAGATGGAGAGCAAAGGCAAGCTAGGGGATAGGTGGGGAGCCAGGACAAGGAGAATAGTGTAGGAGGGTTGCAAAGTACAAGTAAACTATGACTTAATTAGCAGGAATTACTCTATACAACAGGTGGTAATGATATATTGGCAGTATAATGCAGTTTACACAGAAACTGAGTCGCATAGCAGGATTTTAATAACAAAGCAAACAGATGAAAGGTATATACGCAATCTAAACAGTAACGGCAAGGCAAATAAGAAAGTCTACACTAAGTATGAATTAGAATAGGGCTAAGCAGTTACAACAATACTGCTTATACAAACATATGAAATTTGCCAGCAGATAAAGGCCTAGTGATCTATCAAGTCTGCTCGAATGTGCAGCTAGCACCCCTTATTCTGCAGCTGCCCCTCTCTTGACCCTCCCCCTTGCCCTGTCCCAGCCCCTTTTGAAGCAGCCCATTGTTCTACTGGATACCACTTCCACCGGTAACGCATTCCACCCAGCTACCACCCTTTCTGTAAAAAGGTGTCTCCTCATCTCCCTACTGAATGTTTCTCCCTCCAGTCTCATGTCATGGCCCTGGGTATCCCTCCCCTCCCTTACTTTGAACAGCTTCTCTGTACCTGTCTTGTTTATTCCTTTCATATACTTGAAGGTTTCAATCATATTCCACCTGTCCCTCCTCTCCTCCAGCGAGTACATAATTCAACTCCCTCAGCCTCCTCTCGTATGGTAAGTTCCGCAGCCCCTGGATCATTTTTGTCACCCTGCACTACACCCCCTCCACTAACTTAATGTCCCTCTTCAACTACGGGCATGAGTACTGCAGGCAGCACTCTGGGTGTGCTCTAACTAATGATCTAAATAGTGGCAGAATCACCTCCCCCCTCCTCGAGGATATACCCCCTGTAATACAACCCAGCATTTTGTTGGCCTTTGCAGCTGCCTTCCTACATTGTGCCGAGTTATTCATTGACCCTGTAAAAAGCACTCCCAGATCCTTCTCCTCCTCCTCTGTCTTGCCAAGCTGCACTCCCCCCAGCTGGTAGCTCCTTGGGTTTTTCATCCCAAAATGCAGCACCTTGCACTTTTTAGCATTGCACCCCAGTTGCCAGGTGTCCAACCAGGTTTCCAGCTTTGACAGATCATCCTGCAACCCCTGCCATCCCGCTAGGTTGTCCATCACCACTCCCAACTTGGTGTCATCAGCAAACAGGTCTTGCTCTTGATGCTCAGTGATATGTCTGCAATGAATATACCAAAGAACACTGGTGCCAACACCGAGCCCCTGTGGAACACTGCTCATCACTACTCTTGGGGATGAGAACTCCCCACCCACCACCACCCTCTGTTGTCTTCCCTGAAGCCAGTTCCCTACCCATCTCACCAGCTCTGCACCTGCCCCTGTGCCTTCTAACTTACTTCCCAGCCTCCCATGTGGCACCAAGTTGAATGCCTTACTGAAGTCCAGGTACAGGACATCCACTGCATGGCCCCCATCCAATTGCCTAGTTACCCGGTCATAGAACTGTACCAGGTTGGTTTGGCAGGATCTGCCACTTATGAAGCCATGCTGTCTGCTGTCCTGTAGCCCTTTGGCCTCCAGGAGGGCCACCATCCTCTCCTTCAGGATAGTCTCCATCAGCTTACCCACAATGGACGTGAGGCTCACCAGTCTGTAGTTCCCTGGTTCATCCTTGGGGCCACTCTTGTGGAGGGGCACTACATGAGCCATCTTCCAATCCTGAGGTACACACCCTGAGTGTAGGGAGGCACTGAATAGTTCTGCCAAAGGTCCTGCCAGAACCTCTGCCAGCTCCTTCAGTACCCTGGGCTGGATGCCATCTGGGCCTGGCACCTTGTCCACCCTCAGTGCCCTCAAACCCTCCAGAACCCTGCCTTCCATGATTTTCCCATCCATCATTCCATCCCCCTCCGTTCCTGCCCTCCCTCCCCCCTTGGAGATCACCCCACCCTTCTCGTTTGTAAATATCAACCAGAAGTAATCGTTTAGCACTTCTGCCTTATCACCCCCTGCTTCCACCCATCCCCTCCTTCCTAATCCTTCTGTATGGTCCTTACAGCTCCTTTTCTCCCTGATGTACCTGAAGAAGCCCTTCTCCCCCTTCTTAATGCTCTGCACCAGCCTGAGCTCCTTAGATGCCTTGGCTGCCTTACTGCCCTTGTCACCTCCCTGTTTTTTTGTACCTCCTAAAGGCAGCTCTTTTCCTCTTAACCTTTTCCATGACCTCCTTGCTCACTCAGTAAGTTTATTTGCCCTAGTCTTCTTGCTCTGGGCCTTGCTGCAGGTTCTAGTTGCCTCCACCATCCCCAGCTTTATGAGCTCCTACCTCTGGTTAGTACCCATACTAGGTTGAATTCTGGCCAGGTGTCCTTTTACCACTTCCCCTATCCTCCCGAAGTTGGAACTCCTGAAGTCCAGCACCCTTGTGCTGGATTCCACTCCTTCCTTACCCATATCAACATGAACCATGCTGAGTGGTGGTCACTCCCCGCCAGTGGTTCTTCCACCCTCAGTTCCCTCACAAACTCCCCATTTGTCAGTATGAGGTCAAGGGTATTCCCTAACCTGGTTGGTTTGTTGACCATTTGCATCAGGAAGCTGTCCTGGAAGGCATCCAGCAGTACCTGCTCCCTTCTAGTCCCAGTTGTTGGGGTGCTCCAAATTACTTCTGACATGTTGAAGTCCCCCACGATCACTGCACTACCCTTCTCATAGGTCCTCCTGATCTGTCCTCCTAGTTCCCTGTCTAACTCCTCTGTCTGTAAGGGTGGCCTGTATACCACTCTCATCCTGACAGTCCTATTCTTGGAATTCTGGATTTGCATCCATAATAACTTCATACTACCCTCCTCCCCTTCCTCCCACACACACTTCAGTCCTTCCCTCACATGTGGTGCAACCCTTCCCCCTTTCCCATTCGCTCTATCCCTACAAAATATCCTGTACCCTAGTATCAACAGGTCCCAGTCATGGTATTGGGTGGCTTATATTTCAGTGATGGCCGCTATGTCCACCTCCCCCACTGCCATTAGAGTCTGTAGCTCTGCAGTTTTCTTTCCAAGGCTCCTAGAATTGAGGGTGACCACCTTCCATCCCTCCCTCCCCCACCCTTCCTGCCCTCCTTTACTAGTATTGTCACTAGTACTTGCCCTTTGTCCTTTGTCACTGTTATGGGGGGTAGGCTCATATAGCTTCCCAACCCGTGGTCTCTGCATGTCCCTTGTCCACTTGCCACCCCAGCTCCTAGTTTAAATTCCCAACTACTGTACCTCTAAGTACTCCTCCAGCCTCTGTTTCAACACCTTCTTTCCCTCTTCGCTCAAGTGTAGTCTATCCTTGGCATAGAGACTACTGTCCTCCCAGGTCTCCCCGGCCCCACCAACCCATACCCTTTAGCATGACACCAGTTTCTTAGCTGTCCATTAAATTCCTCAATTTCAGCTTTCTTGCTGTGATTGCACTGGGCACTGGAAGTATCATTTAGAAAGTGACTGATCTTCCTGCCCCTCACATAATTGTCCTAGTTCTTCAAACCTCCTCTGGACTGTATCTACCATTCTGTCAACAAGGCACTAATGAACTATATGCAGGAGTAGAGCAAATTAATAGCAGTAAGCAAATTATAAATAAAAAAAGTACTAATGACCTGTATGTAGGGGTACACAAATTAAAGGTGGTTATCAAGCCGGCCCAGTGGTGTGGAGGGCTGAGGCATCATGCCTTACCTCCAGCCACGCCGGCGACCCATGTTCATGATGCGAGTGGGCCACCAGGGGTTGGCTGGTGTGGGAGAGGACTGAGCATCCGGAGGATATCTCTCCTCTCACTGGGAGGGAGGGACATTGAGGCTGGTGCACCTCTGACACCTAGCGGTGGCTGGGTGTCAGAGCGCCTGGGTCTCATACATTAGGGATGACAGTGGAGTAGTTGGCTGGCGTGCTGCGGGTGGAAGCGTGTACAGCTCGGCCATTGCTAACACCAAAAATGCTCTGCCTCTGGGGGCAGGAGGGAGAAAAGCTGGAGGAGAAAATGTCCTGGGCAGCTGGATAAATGCTGACCCCAACAGGTGCCACTTCTGTGAATGGCAGGCACCTCCCAAAACTGGATCCATGTTGGAGGGTTGAGGGATCCCCGCTGCCCCACCATGGGGAGGGTAAGCTGTGGAGGACAACAGGAGGTGCTCTGCAAGTGGGGAGCACAGGGCTGGGGGATCAGCGAGATGGAGGGCCACCTGACATGGACACAGTATGCAAAGCTACAACAAGGCACTAATGAGCTATATGTATGAGTAGACCAATAAAATAAGAAGTATGATAGGAAGCAGTAGGCAGAATTAAAACAAGGCACTATAGACCTTTATGCAGGTGTAGACCAGATTAATAGCAGTAACGATAAAGAGGTAATATATGGAAGCAGTATGCACAGTAAGCCAAGGCAGCAGTGTGCACAAATATAACATGACTCTAATGAACTATATGCAGGTGGGGACCAATTAGTAGGTGGTAACAATCTGAAAGCAGTATGCACACATTAACTAGACCATGCTGAGGCTGAACACTATTAATATTGTAGAACACTTGACACCGGTAGCACGCTTTATCTTTCAAAGCACAATATGTAAGAGGCAAGCAGAAACCTGACAAAGCAGTGCAAGTACATTTATATGCAAATGGTTTTGGGCATAGCATGTTAATGAATGAGGCAATATAGTAGACAACACGTACAGACACTCACAAGCAGGGGACTGTAAGCAGAGTCTCCTGGTGTCCTGGCATCTTCCCTCTGGTGACTCCCCTCGAAGACTCCTCTTACTACTGCTGTGCCACTCACGCTGGGACAGCTCACACAGAACCTCTAGGGCAGGAGGGCCTAAAGAGGACAAGGAGTGACTGGAGTCCCACACCCTCACTGGCACTGATCCTGATGATTGGCTCTGTGAGAACTAACAGCTTCTGCTGCTACAAGGCAAACTTGAGAAGATTTGATGTTGCAGTGGAGCCCCTTGGATCTTGGGCTCATGATCCCTGTTAGGAACTTAGCTAGAAATGGCTGCTGGCCTTGTTTCTCTTGGGCTCTGACTGAGCCCAAACATGAAAAGCTGTTTAAAAGTCTCTGAGGACCCCCCAGTAAAATGGCTCTGTACTATAGATGCTATAGTGAGCAACTTCCTCTGGGACAACAAAAAAACATGCTATAGTAGGGGTAAACTTCGCTCCCACTGGGAAGATGGTGGCTGTGGACTTCCGTGGTTTGAGGGATACACATGGGCATACTCAATGGCACAATCTTTAAAATGGTTCTCTACCCTGAACTCTAATTCCCTGCAATGGCTCCATATGGAACAGGCTATAGCTCAGGTGCATTCCCTTCCCCTCTTAATCTACAACCCAGTACCTAAGTTCTTACGGTCCTATCCCACTATTGCATCAGCAACCTATAATTGATACAAGGTGCACAACAAGATCCATGCTAATCCAGCCCCCCTTTTGTACACGCCAATTTTTCATAATAAGCGCTTACTGATAGATAAAAAACCCTTCCACTGGCCCCAGTGGGAGAAAGCCGGCGTCAAGATCTTGGCAGATATTCTTGATGAGACTGGCTCCAGACTGAAACCCTTCCAAACCTTGGCTCAGATATACAATCTGAGTAGGAACGATTTCTGGAGATATCTCCAACTCCGCAGTTCCCTATCTGAACTCCTTAAAAGCCATCCCCCTGAAGAGACCACCCCTCAGAAGCTCTCTATCTGGCTCAAATACTCAAGGGGCCAAGCAAGCAAAGATTATGTAGAAATTAGAGAGAGCATTCCCTTACAATCTGGGGCCTCTAAAACAAAATGGGAAAATGCATTAAAAATGGAAATGGGGATACTCAGTGGGCCCTTTGTTGGAAACTGGCACATACGTGCTATCCAAATGCTCACAGTAGACTCATCCAAAATAAACTTCTGCACTACTGGTACAAAACCCCGGATGTACTACACAAAGCTCAACTTTTGAATACTAACCTGTGCTGGAGACGTCAGACCCATCCTGGGGACTTATATCATATTGTGCGGCAATGCTCCCTGTTGGCCCCCTTTTGGCAAGCAGTGAACCAATTTGCCATGGATACATTAGGCATCAGATTACAACCAGATCCCCTTTTATGGATCCTGGGCCTACCTCCCATGAGACTCTACCTTAAACCTTCCCAACTTCGATGGCTGGCCCTCATGGGTATCTCTGCCAAATGCCTAATACGGTATTGGTGGAGATCCACTGAAATCCCCACCATCCGAGAACTTCACAATGCTCTCATGCTCCTTGCTACCCTTGACCGACTATCCTACTCCGCACTTAATAAACCTACTGCATACGTAGCCTGTCGGGTCCCCTTTCTAGCCTATTTGAAACCTAGGACTGGAATAGGATGGGTCTAGGCCGTGAGCTCCCTCGCTGATTCTCTCTAATATGACACTCCAGATATAAGTGACTTCTCTCCTAGCTCGAAATAGTCAGCCATAGACAATGTACTGATCTTATTAATTACAGCGCCCTTATCTATTATTACCCCTTTTTTTTTCCCACTCATCCTGCTATAATACATATCAGGGAAACCCAGTGTCGGACACCTTTTTGTTTTTTTTTATTTATTTGAGCACCAGTTTACAACCTTTGAGCCAGAGGCTCATTTCCAAAGGTAGCTCGTCACATTGAGGACAAATACATTACATTACAGGCTCATTGTTACATCCCATTGAGGACAAATACATTATGTTACAGGCTCATTGTTACATCACAGAGTTTCAAGTTGTAATAAAATGACAACCAATTAAATTGACAGCCATATATATTTACAAATATTTGTAGAGTGAAGGAACCATTCTAGTTACAGTGGTGCTGCTCATGCGAGCATTGTCAGTATGTGGTGGACTAAGTCACGACTAGTGACAGGTGCAATCACATGCATTAAATAGCTGGTTCTGCAGTGTGGTTTTGAAGGTGGAGAAAGTAGTGGTGTCAGAGATGGTTGGTGGGAGCGCGTTAAACCAGGCTGGGGCTCTACAACAGAAAGATCTCTGACCATGGCTTGTCCTGGTTCTGGAGATCAGAAGGGTGATTTTGAAGGAGGTTCGAGTATTAATCAAGGGTTGGCTTGGCGGATGGAGGCTGTCAGCCCAGGGGGGGATATCCCAAGAAGGCTTTTTTTCATAATGAGGCTGGTTTGGTATTGAAGTCGCTTGTCCAGATTTAGTAGCCTTGCCAAGTCATATAGCTGACATGTGTGAGTGAGCCTAGGGGCCCCTGTAATAAGCCTACATGCCTTATTCAGGACGATGCGGATTTTTTTGAGGGCGGTCAAGTCAGCCGCACCGTAAACAGGTAGGCCGTAGTCCACCAGGGACAGTATCGAGGATGTAACTGCTAGTCAGAGGGCAACGGGGGGGAGACAGTTTTTATGGCGGTAGAGGATACCTAGCCGCACATTAGTAGCAGAGGCAAGTGCCTCAATATGGGTTTAATGAAGGAGAGGGCAGTGTCGAAGCTGATCCCAAGGTACTTGTATGAGTGGACTAGTTCAAGGGGTTGCTTGGAGCTGGGGAGGATGTGTAGTGGGAAGTTACTGGCTTTGTTTTGAGGGTGGGCAAAGAGCATTGATTTGGTTTTTGAGATTGATGACAAGTCGGTGCTCTTTAGAACCAGATTTCTGCATCATTGAAGGCGGTTGTAGGGAGTCCTGGAGGGCGTTGGGGTTGCGGTGGGTGGCAAAGAGGACAGCATCATCTGCATATAACAGAATTCTACCAGTGAGAGCACTGGGTAGGGTGTTTAGGTAGATTGAGAAGAGTAGCGGTCCCAGGATGGAGCCCTAGGGGACACCTGAGTGGATGGGACAGGTTGTAGAAAGTGTCCCGTTGATTTTGACACGTTGGAGGTGGTCAGATAGGTAGCTTGTGCACCAAGAGATCGGCCCAGTAGATAGGCCAGTATGGGAGAGGGCTTCCAGTAGGACGGGGGTGGGAGACAGTGTCGAAAGCCTTTGAGAGATCTACAAACACTGCACCAGCTAGGGTGCCAGCATCCAGGGAGGAGTGTATGAAATTTGAAAACTCAATTAGAGCCATTCCAGTACTGTGCCCTGCCCAGAAGCCGTGCTGTTCTGGACAGAGGATGTTGTACTTGGTTAGGTACTCAGTGATTTGAGAGGCCACCAGCTTTTCAAGGGCTTTGGAGAGGGGTGGGAGGATGGAGATAGGTCTGTAGTTCCCTGCATTAGACCTGTCACCGCCTTTGTGGATGGGCGTAACTATGGCCGTTTTCCATGCAGTTGGGAATTGCCCCAGGCAGAGGGATTTGTTGAGTTGGGTGGTGAGTGGAGCAAGTACCTGGTCCAGCACCTGACGGAGAATGCTGGGGTCCAGGGAGTTGCTGCCGGGACTATTGCTCTTTAAAGTTTTGAGCAGGTGCGGTCTGGCTTCCTGGTCGGTTACCCTGCATAGATGGAAACAAGGACGTTGGATGACAGGGGCCGGCCGGGAGGGGGAGAGGGTCAAAGAAATTACTGGGGAGGACCGAGCTAAGGTCCATGAAGGTAGTGTTTAGGAATTTGGCTATGCAGGCCGGGTCAGTCGAGGTAGTCCCGTCCATGGTGATCTGGGCTTGGGGGGGAGCGGGCACTCCCATTCAATTGTTTAACATTGTCCCAGAAGGTATGCACACACCCCCAGGAGGAGATGAGCGTGGCCTGGTAATGGTCAGCCTTTGCTTTTCGGATAGCCCAGGTGCACTTTTTCCGTGCTGCATTATAAGCCTGTCTGTCAGCTACCCAACCTGCTTCAGTGGCAAGGTTCCATAAGTTATCCCTGTGCTTGAGCAGTTGACGTAGGGCAGGGGTAACCCAGGACACACTGAGCTTTTTGGTACGTGTTCTGGTTAGGGGTGCGTAGAGGTCACAAGCTTTGTTGAAAGTCTGGGGAAAGAAGGTGAGAGCTGTGTCTATGTCAGGATCATGCCGTATGGGTGACCAGTTAATCTGGGCAAGAAGTCATTTGAGACTTTTAAGCCCACCAGGTCTGAGGCACCTGCAGAGTGTGGGTTGGGCTTTAAGTAGTGGGGTGGGGGTTTACCAGCGGAATAGGATCGGGGAGTGATCACTGAGTGAGTCTGGGAGGACCTGGATATCTTGGATTTTTGGGGGGCAGTTTGTGATGATTACATCTAGAAGGGTACTGGTACCTCTCTTGGAGTTTACGCTTGTGGGTTGGGAAATGAGTTGCATCAGATCCATAGCCACGAAGGTATCTCAGGTGGTGGAAGAGGAGGCACTGAGCCAGTTGACGTTTAGGTCCCCCACAAGGATGTGATCAACCTTGTGTTGGAGGGTAGCAAGATAATCGGTTAAGGATAACATCGCCGGAGTTTGGTGCTTTGGTGGAATGTATGCCGTAGTGAGATATAGGGGGCTCCTGGTGGGGTCAGGTGTAAGTTTAAGGGTGAGGGCCTGAGCCCCGTTTACAAGAACCAGGGCAGAGAGTGCTAACCCAGTAAGTGAGTCCCTGGCATAGATAGCATAGCCTCCCCCACGTTTGCCAACACGATCCTCTCGGTATAGGGTGTATCCAGGTAGTGAGACAAAGTGGTCAGGAGTGGATTTTGACAGCCAGGTTTCTACCAGAGCTATGACATCTGGTTTATGCAGCATAACCCAGTATTGGAGGGAATCAAATTTTTTGAGTATGCTGCATACATTCATAGGCTATATGGAGACCGGTGGTCCCAGTTGTGGGGCTGGTCTGGGTGGGGCCTGGGTTGGGATGTATATTGCCTGTGAGGAGTAGTAGGAGTAGGAGTTTTTTTGTTTTTTCTGTGTCTCCTTAGGCATTGAACGGAGCAGATATTGAGGGTCTCCCTCATACCCCTTCTAAAACCCAGTTAAGATCATAACTTTCATGATATGATGTATTATATATGACTGTGGATATAATGTTTTACATCCTTCTCTGCTATTACAGTATGTTTCTTATGTACTTACAGTATGTTTTCTTATGTACTTGCCATGTGACATGTTTCTGTATGTTTTTTGGTAAACTGAAAACTAATAAAACTATTAACTGAAAAAAAAAGTCTGAGGTGCAGCTGAAGTCCAGCCCTCTTACTGGTACTAATCCCGACGATTGGCTCCATGAGAACTAGCTGCTCCTGCTGCTACAATGCAGGCTTGAAAAGAGTTTGATGTTGCAGGGGAGCCCCTTGGATCTTGGGCTCCCGATCCCATTAGGACCCAACCCGAAATGGCAGGTGACCTCGTTGCTTTCAGGATCTGACTGAGCCCAAACAGAAAAAGCTGTTTAAAAGTCTTTGAGGAGCAGCTGGAGTCCCGCCCACTCACTGGCACTGATCCCGATGATTGGCTCCTTGAGAACTAGCTGGTCCTGCTACTACAAGGTAGATTTGAAAAGAGTTTGATGTTAGAGGGGAGCCCCTTGGATCATGGGCTCACAATCTCTGTTAGGACCTAGCCAGAAATGGCTGCTGGCCTCGTGGGTCTCGGGCTCCAAGGCAAATGGAGAGGAGGTATGTGCCTTAGAAAAGACAATTGTTGCTTTTGGTAGTCCACCTGATGTACTAGTACTTACTGACCCAAATTAGTGCCAGAATGCCTTCACTCTTTATTCCTACTTTTACCTATTGTTCTTCCTTTTAATTTTTTATTCCTACTATTAACTACTTCCCCACGTTAGGTTAGTCCATGCCAGGGTACATAACCAAGTAAGGGATATGCATGTTGAGGTGAATGCTGGGGCAGAGAGATTAGCAAAGGAGGCTTGCTATAAAAATCTGATCACTTCTGTGGGCTGTCATGCAGTCTTGACCTGCTGCCAAGCCAAACTCCATATTGACCAAAGGATGATGGCATAGTACAACCAACCCCTGCCTGAACCCCCGTACCATAAAGATGGCCACTTCTGCAACCTTCAAATTCATCTTCAACAACCAGCCCCAGGATCAACACCTCCACCTGGGGAAGGGGGGGGGGGAACCTTACGAACATATGAAAGTTGCCAGCAGCAAAAGGCCATCCTGGTTTATCTAGGCTGCCCAAGATTGCAGCTAGCTCCCTATTCAGAAGCTGCCCCAACCCCTCCCTTCCTTCATTTACCCCCCTTTGCTCTGTTCCACCCCTTTTTGAAGCATTCCACCATGTTACATGCCACCACCTCAGCCAGTAGTGCATTCCACTTTGCCACCACCCTCTCGGTAAAGAAATGCCACCTCACTTCCCTCCTGAATCTACCTCCTCCAATCTGATGTCATTGCCCCTAGTGTCTCTTCGCACCCTCCTCCTGAATAGACACTCTGTGTCTGTTTTGATTATTCCCTTCAATGTATTTGAAGGTCTCAATCATGTCTCCCCATCCCTCCTCTCCTCCATTGTGTACATGTTTAACTCTCTTAATCTGATCTCATATGGCAATTCCCCCAGGCTCTGAATTATCTTTGGTGCCCTACACTGCACCCCCTCCAGCAGCCTAATGTCCTCTTGTAGGTACAGGCACTAGTATGCAGTATTCCAGCTGGGATCTAACCAATGATCTGTATAATGGCAGAATAACCTCCCCTCTTCTTGAGGTAATGCCCCTTGCAATGTACCCCAGCATTTTGTTGGCCATTGCTGCGGCCTTTCTGCATTGCATGGAATTGTTCATTGCTCCTGTGATGAGCACCCCCAGATCCTTCTCCTCTTCTGTTACCTCCAGCCACACCCCTTCAACCTTATCTGAAGGGGATGCCTCCTGTGGTCTGAGACAACTGAATCTGGAAGGGCACTATGATGAACCCTTCTGCTAACATGAGAGGGGTCTTAATTGAACAAGGACATCTAGGCACAGGGGGGCTTACATGGTTCAGTGGATAATATCTCAGCATTAGTGGAAAATTGGTGGTGGCCAGCTAAAAGCAAATACATCTGAATCTATGTACATAACTATGTTCAATGTGTATGCAACAATCCAAGTAGAACGAAGAGGGGAACACCCAGATACATGTTTCTGCCTCTGGAATTTGGGACAGAGTATATATGGACTTTAAACAGCACCTGACACCTTTGGGAAAACATTGGAAAACATAATATTTAGATACAATTCAGCTTGTATTTCATATACCTTGTATAGTTTTCTCTTTTCCTTTATTTATTACTGAAGAAATTATCACAAAAACAAGATCTTTGTTCCTTAGAGTTCATATGCCCCTATAGCTTAGTCTCTACTTGAAATCACAATGTTCTGTTGTGACATCACAGTCTGTTGCCATGGGAATAACTGTGTTGTCATAATCAGAGCATTATGACATCAGGTTGGGAAGAATCAATAGTAGTTGATAAACTCTCAAGGAACAACTATCCTGTTTTCAAGCATATAACCTCAGTAATAAATAATGGGGATAAGAACTACAGAGTTAATAAGAAATATAAGCTGCATTGCATCCAAATATTATGTTTTCAAAGTTCTTCTTGAGGCATCACTGGTTCTTTAAAGGACAATTACCAACAGCCAACAGAGGATTTAAGCATACTTCAATTGTGGTAGACCAATTTTCTAGACATCCCTTCATTTTCCCCTATACAGACAATATGGCCACCATTGACATTACTCATTGTTTATATAAAAACATACTTTGAAAGCAGATAACGACCAATTTGCCCACCCTGTCTGCTCATTTCTCTACCTATTGGATAAGCTGCAGATTCTAGTTAACCAACAGCCTACTTCCTCCTACTCCCACTATAATTGCCTTATGTCTGTCCTATGCATACTTGAATTCCCCCACTCTTTTTGACCCCATGACCTTCTCAAGAAGGCGGTTCCATACATTCACCACCCTCTCCATGAAAAAATACTTCCTAGACACTCATCCCAGACAACAGCATACTCAGCATTGTTGAAACAGACAGATGTGGAAAGTTTACAGTTCCTTCAACAATTAGCTCCCTTCTTAAAGACATTGACACTGCACATGAGATTGAACTTTTACTACCACCCACATTATAAGGACAGAAATTTCCCTAACTAGACTTCAAAAGTGGGAGAGCTGGTGGCATGGAAGACACAGTTTAGGAAGAAGTCTTTTTAACCAAGACATCATCCAAACAAAGCCCATCAAGAACATTTTAAATCCAAAGACAGCAGTGATATTATGTAAAGAAATGTAACAAGTTGTTTCTATTGCACAATTAGATCCAGAAGCAAATGATTTGATACCTTTTAATGGACCAACATAGATGTAACAACAAGAACAAAGTGCTCCTTTGCTATTGTACAATTGTATTGCACAATTGAAATCAGTGCCAAAATGTTGAAAGTGTCTTACCATTTTAATTTCTCAATTGTATAGTACTTTGGTTGGTAACTGTTTTAATTTGTGTGGTTAACATTCTTCTGTATTCAATTTATACTGAAAATGAGACATCCCTCCCATAGGTAATAGCATCTACTGTCGAGACTATGCTTACAGTTTAACCAGTTTTACACAAAATTTGCTACAATTTTGAAATCAAAACACCTTATTGTGTCCACTCCCCTTTATGATGCACCATGGCCCAATAGTAAAGGGATAGTATAAGATCAGCTGCATTATCCAGTATAGTAGGCAAATATTACATTATATTATATTATATATTGTGTTGTGTTGTGTTTTGCTGTGCTGTGCTGTGCTGTGCTATGCTATGCTATGCTATGCTATGCTATGCTATGCTATGTTATGTTATGTTATGTTATGTTATGTTATGTTATGTTACGTCATATTATATTTTATACAACACCTGTGGGTCCCTGTTCAGGAAGATATTGGCCCAGATATTCAAAAGAGCTGAGCCATGCGCAATAGGGTGGCACCTGCGCAAGTCCGAAATTGCGCCATTCTGTGATATTCAGCAGGGGGCAGTTGCGCCCCTAAAACCATGCTGAGCAACAGCGCAATGCTAATGAAGGCATGCTCAACTGAAGGGGGAGGAACCATGCATAAACTGCACAGCCCAATATTCAGCCAGGCCGTGCAGAGTTGTGCAGGCGCAACCCCCTACCTGCGCCTGCACAACTTTAAACCAAAAGGATCAAGTCAAAGACCACACAGGTGAGCTGCGCATTGCAGGGTGCAACACAGCAGCTGCACGCCTGTGGGTGGCCTTCCCTGTTCGGTGCCCCTCCTGCAGCCAATGGCGGGCATACAGGAACCCCATAGACCGATTGTGGGCAGCAGAGTATCCCTCCCTGCAGCAGCAGCCAATCGCAGACATAAAGGACATCTTCCCCCACCCTCCAACTAGCCCGATTGTGGGCATAACGTAAGACCCCGACTAAGCCCAATTTGGGCATAACGTATTAACCCCCTCCTGACTAGCCCGATCCACAGGCATAATGTATTAAACCCCCAGTAGCCCAATTGCGGGCATAAGAGCCCCCAAAGACCACTATCCCTGGTGGTCCAGTGGATATGAAGCCCGATCGCGGGCATACGTTCAAACCCACCCCCAAGTCCAATTTCCTGGTGATCTAGTGGCCCCCACCCATCCACCTGCTCCCCCATCAGCTGGTGGTGGCAGCCACCTGCCTGCCACCCGCCGCCCAGCAACTGACAGCTCGGTAGGGCTGCCGCCCGATGGTTCATGGCAGGCCAGTAGGCGTGCAATCACCATCTAAGGCAGTCCAGATATGTGAATGAATGTGAATTCATTCATTCCATATCTGAGACTGCTGCTCTGACTATAAACTGACCGCCCGTTGTCTCATGCTCTGAACAATAAACTACCCATTATCATCGGCGGCTGACGGTCGGCCTGACAGGTGAGCTGCTTCCTCCCTTGACCGACTGAAGAAATGGTGGTGGGGCTCCTGAGTGGGTGGGGGCCACTAGATCACCAGGGATATTGGACTTGGGGGTGGGTTTGAACTTATGCCTGTGATCGGACTTCACAGTCCACTGGACCACCAGGATAGTGGTCTTTGGGGGTGGTTGCCGTTATGCCCACGATCAGGTTACTGGGGGAGTTTATCACGTTATGTCCACAATTGGGCTAGTCGGGAGGGGTTGATCGTTATGCCACGATCGGGCTAGTCAGGGGGATTTATGTTATGCCCACGATTGGGCTAGTTGGGGATTCTTAGGTTATGCCCACGATCGGGCTAGTCGGGGATCTTACATTATGCCCGCGATCGGGCTAGTCGGAGGATTTCTATGTTATGCCCGCGATCGGGCTAGTCGGGGGGGTTACTACGTTATGCCTGCGATTGAGCTAGTCGGGGGGGTTTAAACTACGTTATGCCCATGATTGGGCTGCAGGGGGCGTTGGTCCCTGACGGCTGCTGCCTGGCAGGGCACCAGGCACAAGTCATCAGGGATCAGTGCACCTGCATGCTAATGACATGCAAATGGGGCCGTAATTAGATGTAAATGACCCCCTGTGCACCTTGCATAAATTATGGCCCCATTTGCATGTCACCTTTTGAATATCACAGATTTGCACATGGCACAATGGAACTTGTGCCACCGCATCTGAATGCTCCACTCTGACCACTTGGGGTGGCGCAAGTTCCACTGCACCATGCACAGTGGCTGTGGCCAGGGGGCGATATTCAAAGGAGTTGCTCAATAGCACAACTCCGTTAAATATCGCCCTGATCACACCCCAGTGCAACTTTTTTGAGCAGCGCAAGGGCTTGCACCACAGAATGGAGCAGTTTGAATACTGGGCCCATTGAGATATCTCACAGAACACATGTGAGTAGATCAGATATCTTCAAGTTTGGTATGTCACAATGGTTATTTTTTCATATTGGATATTTCACAAAAGGTTCAGAACTTATTTAGAATGCTTGGCATCAGTAGCAGTACTAACTGTAGTCAAATGCAAATAACTTTAAAACATAAAATGATAGCATGGTACTGTGGGCATAAAAGTTATTCAGCACAAAAATATCTACAAAATGAGTGTGTTTTCATTCACAGCTACCTTTTATTATTTTATAATTAGCAAAAAATCAGCAGAAAATTCAATTTTCTTTCATTTTTTAGACAAATGCAAATAATTTTAAAACGAAAAATGGTTGCATGGTACTGTGAGCACAACATTTGTTCAGCACAAAAGTATCTACAAAATGAGTGGTGTTTCATTTACAGGTATCTTTTATTTATTTTTTTTATAACTGACAAAAAACAGAAGAAAGTTCTTTTTTTTTCACTTTTTTGACAAACAAATGTGAATAACTTTAAAATGAAAAATGATGACATGGTACTGTGGGTACAAAATTTGTTCATCACAAAAAGATCTACAAAATGAGTGGGGTTTCATTTACAGATGCCTAGTAGTTTTTCTATAATTAGCAAAAAAGAGCAGGAAATTCCATTTTTTTCACTTTTTGCAACAAACAAATGCAAATAACTTTAAAACATAAAAAAGAGAGACCCACACTTGTTGCACCAATCAAATATGACATGGATGGGAGTACGAAAGCAGAAATATCTTCACTCACTGTCACTGAACTCTTGTATCCCACTCGTGGCTTTGCCACTCGTGGGATATCAAGAGTTCAGAGACAGCTAGTGAAGATATTGGTGCTATCTCACCCCCACCCATGTCATATCCCATATATATTATATTATATTATTATTATATTGTATTGTATTATTTTATATTATATATTATATTATATTATATCATATTATTATTCTGTAGTAACCTTCTATTTATATATTCTCAAAATAAATCAACTTTTGACTTTACTTTCCAATATCCCAGCTTTGCAACTTCATGCCAGAAACATTCATGCTTTGATACCTTTGGTCTGTAGTCAATTTTTAACATAGAGAGCACCAAAAATGTGCTGTTTATAAATTCTTACTTTTATAAATTCTTACTTGAAATCAGATTTACTTTTCTCTTACATGGAAGGCATTCACATGCTACCCCTCTATACTCTAAATCACATTCAACCTTCCCGGGAATAAAATAAGTTTTCCTTGTATCATTAGGGAATGAGTAACAGGAGAAATAACCTTTCAGAACTGTTTACCATTGTAATGGACAATATATTTTGGGATACTTTTGATGTTTTTACTTTTGTAGAACATCTGCTTGTCAAATATCAATCTAGTTACTCTATAAGGACAAAAGCAACTGTATATGAAATCTTAAAACCTCCTTTATGGCTCTACATTTGCAAATTCTCATCTTTTTGTTCATTGTTGTTTGTGTTTAAGATGGTTTAAGAAAGTAGTAGATTATTACAATTGAATGAACCATCTCCCGTGCCTGCACCATAAAGATCGCCAAACCCTGTAATAACCATTAACCTCTACACATTCTGGCCCTTATTTCCACAGAGCCAGAAGGGCACATCAGGTGGTAGTGATACCTGGATGACCTTCCCAAGGACCTGGACCAGCCATGACAGAACATTCCAAGGAAAAAGTGGTCAAAGAGACCTTGGAAACTGACAAGGCTGAAGCATCCTGGACTTCAGCTATGCAAGCATAGAGAGTAGATATATTACAGACTCATTTAGGGTCAGAGAACTGGAAAATTATAGAAAATACTTTGCAAATTAGCAAATAGCATGATAGCATATGGCACTTTAGCATCTTGTGAAGCAGTTACTAACCACAAAGGCAGAACAATTTTAAATTACCGTGTAGTAGTGTTAGGGCTGAACATCTACTTAGCAAAATCTCACATTTGTAAGTTCCATCTGTTTGCCTTCCATCAAACATATTTTTTAATTTTTTATATATAATTTTAGTGTTTAGTAACCGGGTAAGGCCCACTAGGCAGAACTGCCTGTTTTCAGGGGGCAACCTGGGAGCACTGGGGAGGTTAAGTGACTTGCTCAGAGTCACACAGTATGCAAGTGGCAGTTATGGGAATCAAACCCAGTCTGCTGGATGTGCCAAGCTCATTCACATCTCATTATTCTAATTCTAGACTATACTGTACTGCCAGCCCCATGTGACCGTGACTGAAAAGTTTCCTCTGAAACCCCCAGAGCCAATCTATAAGAATCCCAGATATTTTGTGTAAGATGGAGGATGCTCTGAGCAAGCTCTTGGGGACAAACTGCTGGTGGGCTTAGCAGGTACTGCCTGAGCTGATGACAGGTCACAGAGTGGTAAGAAATTGGGATACGCTCTTTGCCTCTTGCACTGACAGCCCTCACATGTAAAATATTAGTAGTCATAGGCTACAGGCCAGGAAAGACTCCTCTCTTGGGGATGTCTGCTTGTAATATGTGTGCAGGCATTGTGACATGGATTGGTTTAGAACAGATGCTCTATGGTAGGAATCTCTCTCTAAAAAATGAACATTCTTTTACTATATAAATGTGTAATGTACATATATGTATCTTACTTAGGATGGGTTGTTCTTGTATCCCAGATCCAAAAGTCTGTGTCAGAAGCCAAAAGGTTGCTAGGCTTAGAAAATAGTTATCAGCTTGTTGTTTTGCTGGGTAGAGAAAATAATGATTTTGCCATAACATTCCTAATGAATCTTTCTAATATGAGACTGTGAACATATAATTGTTCTAGTCCAATGACAGGACTAGACAAAGAGTAATAAAAAACACTTGAATTGTGCCGATACACCCCAGATGTGTTCTATAATATACATGTAAATTGGCTACTTATAGT
Source organism: Neoceratodus forsteri (assembly GCA_016271365.2). Taxonomy (NCBI): domain Eukaryota; kingdom Metazoa; phylum Chordata; order Ceratodontiformes; family Ceratodontidae; genus Neoceratodus; species Neoceratodus forsteri. The sequence continues at coordinate 739,070,121 of CM057454.1, forward strand.
GTGTCATATGAACCCTGCCATCGGCATCAGTTCTGGTATCGAGTCTGGTTCTGGTACTGGTTCTGGTGACACCAGCGCACCAACAAATAGGAGACCACTCACAGACCAAGGTCCATACCAGGAGATAAGTTCAAGCAGGTTACATATTTGCTAACGGTCTCTGTTACAACACTGCTTTAAAGGTTTTAGTTTCAATCAGTTTTACCATAACTTCATCATTCACTGACATGTTCAATCATCATTACCGCCATACATAGAAACATAGTATTTGACGGCAGATAAGGACTGCTTGGTCCACCTAGTCTGCCCATTTCCTTACCTAACAGATAAGCTGCAGATCCTAGTTAACCAACAGCCTATTTCCTCATACCTCTTGTTAGAATTGCCTTATGTCTGTCCCATGCATTCATGAATTCCCCCACTGTTTTTGACTCTATAATCTCCTCAGCAAGGCTGTTCCATGCATCTACAACCCTCTCTGTGAAGAAATACTTACTCATATTACCTCTGAGCTGTCCCCCCTCTATCTTCAAATTGTGGCCCCTTGTTCTTGCACATCCATTTTCTGAAAGATGATACCCTCTTAGGCTTTGTTGATTCCCTTGAGGTATTTGAAAGTTTTCATCATGTCCCCCCTCTCCCTCCTTTCCTCGAGGCTATACATCTTAAGCTTCTTTAGTCTTTCTTCATATGTCTTCTGGTGAGACCCTGCACCATTTTGGTTGCCCTCCTCTGGACAGCCTCCACCTTGTCTATATCTTTGCCAAGATGGGGTCTCCAGAACTGTACACAATTCTCCAGATGTGGTCTTACCAACTATCTGTACAGAGGGACAACAATTTCTTGTTTTCTACTGGTGGTGCCTCTCCCTGCACATCTCTGTATCCTCCCAGCCCTCCTTACTGCTTTCTCACATTGCTTGTCCACCCTTAGGTCATCTGATATGACTACCCCCAGATCCCTTTCCATTTTTGTTGTTGTCAGTATCTCACCCCCATTGTGTACTCTTCCCCTGGGTTTTGAATCTAAGCTGCCATACATTTAACCATTTCTCCAACCTTGCCATGTCCCTTTTTATCCTTTCCACCCCACCTTGCGTATCAATCCTGTTGCAGATCTTTGCGTCATCTGCAAAGAGGCATATTTTTCCTTCCAGTCCCTCTGCAATGTCACTTATAAAGACATTAAAAAGGACCTGCCCCAGTACTGAACCCTGTGGTACCCCACTAGTAATCCCCCTTTCTTCACTGTGGACTCCATTTACTATTACCCTCTGTGTCCTGTGTCCTATTGTCCAGCCAGTGTGTTACCCAGGCTACTACCCTGGAACCCACTCCCAGGCTGGCTAATTTGTTTATTAATGTTTTGTGCGGGACTGTATCAAATGCCTTGCTAAAGTCTAGGTAGGCCATGTCCACAGCCCCTCCCTGGTCTACTTTTTTGGTCATTCAGTCAAAGAAATCAATTAGATTTGTCTGACATGACCTTCCTGCTATCAATCCATGCTGCCTTGGGTCCTGTGCCCCACTGGCCTCTACGTACTCAACAATTCTTTCATTCAGAAGTGATTCCATCATTTTCCCTACACTGAGGTCAAACTGACAGGTCTGTAGTTTCCTGCCTGTCTTGCTCCCACTTTTGTGAAGGGGAATCATCTAGATCCACAGGGACACTCAATGCTATCCCACCTCCCAAGTGACTCTGACTGTTAAGATTGTGTCGGACCAAATGAAAGTGGGGGTAGTACCTAAGTTACCTGTGCCTGTGATTATTGGAAATGACTTTCCAGAATTTACTGAGTTAATCAAAGAGGGAGTAAATCCTGAAGTTTCAGCATCTGTGGTGACAAGAGCTCAGGCAAAGAAAATCTCAGATGGTGGGGACTCTTTTCCTTTCAGCGACTTTGATTCGGGCTTGTTTGAGCACAGCTCCAAGATCTGGAAATCCAGGAAAAAAAAGACGATGCCTGAAGAAACTGTGGCAACAAAAGACTGACGGACATAAAGGGTTAAATTATGAAAATGCTGATGTTAAACTGATAACTGATTGTGATTTTGTTTCAGAACACGCTAACGATGTTTCTCTCCAGGGTTATTTTAAGCAGCTGGGGGTGAAACCAAAACACGGTGGACCAATGTTTAAAAAATGTAATAGGTTACTGTACAGAGTTTGGGTTAAACCTCAGACACAGGAACAGATAGAACAATTGGCTATACCACAGAAGTATAGAACAGAGTTGTTACAGATAACACATGATTGTCCTATGACTGGTCACTCAGGGAGGGATTGCACCCATGCCAGAGTGAAATACAGATTTTACTGGCCTGAAATTCATGAAGATGTTGCTACCTATTGTAATTCCTGTGCTGAGTGTCAGAAAGTAGCCCCAGTCACTAGAAAAGACAAGGTGCCCCTGATGCCCCTACCCTTGATAGATGTGCATTTTAAGAGAATTTCAATGGATGTGGTTGGTCCTGTAGACAAAAGTAAAAAGGGAAATAGATGTATGCTGGTAGTATGTGACTATGCTACTCGATACCCTGAAGCAGTACCAATGTATACTGTCACAGCTTCAAAAGTGACAGCAGAGCTTGAAAAAAATTTAAAGCAGATTGGGCATACCTAAAGAAATTATTACTGATCAGGGTAGTAATTTTGATACTGCATTACTTAAGGAGCTGTACAGACTACTAGGTATCACTACCATATGCACCTCCCCCTATCACCCTCAGACAGACAGTCTTGTTGGGCATTTTAACCAAACCCTAAAATGCATGTTAAAAAGGTTTGTAAAAGGGGGAAGGGAAAGATTGGGACCAATACTTACCTTACCTACTTTTTGCTTACTGAGAAGTGCCATGGGCATTAACAGGGTTTTCACCATTTGAAATGATGTATGGTAGGCAGCCAAGAGGGCCACTGGATGTGATAAAAGAAATGTGGGAAGAGAACTCCACTTAGAAACAATCTATAATGTCTTATATGTGCGCCCTAAGAAAGAAGCTGGCCAGATGTGTTGAAACTGCCCATAGTAATCAGGAAGAGGCCCAAAACCAGCAGAAGGTATATTATGACCATGGGATAAAAGAAAAACATTTTGAGCTGGTGAAAAGGTTTGCTACTGGTACCCAGAACAGAAAATAAATTGTTAATGAAGTGGCAAGGGCCTTATATAGTGCTTAGACGTACTGGCATCCTTAACTATGGGATTGAGACCCATGACAGGAAAAATCCTACTAAGATATATCATGCTAACCTCCTCAAGAAATGGGTTGAAAAAATGCCGAAAGCTGATTTTGCTAGTTTTACCAGAAGCTGATAAAGAAGCTATTGATGTAACTTATGACAGACTGGAACAAACTGTAACTGTTGATGTTGTAAAGGTGAATGTTTCCTTAACCTCAGAACAAACCACAGAAATCTGTAACTTGCTAAAGACATTTAACAATACTTTTACCACAGTACCAGGCCGAGCAAAAGGGGAGCATGCTATAGGGACAAGGAATGCTCGTCCTATTAGCAAAAGACATACAGATTACCAGAGTGATTAAAAGCTGACGTGGTTAAGGAAATACAAAAAATGAAAGAGCTGGGTATCATAGAGGAGTTGAGGAGTGCTTGGTCATCTCCAATGGTAATTGTAAACAAAACAGAAGGGGGTGTTAGAATCTGCCTTGATTTTAGGGAACTTAATCAAGTGTCAGATTTGGACAGTTATCCTATGCCCAGAATAGATGATTTTGTGGACAGACTGGGGAGTGCAAAGTAAATCAGTACCCTCGACCTCACCAAGGGTTACTGGCAAATCCCTTTAGCTAAAGAATCCAGAGACAAAACCACATTTGCCACCCCTATAGGATTCTATCAGTTCACCACCATGCCCTTTGGTTTACATGGTGCACCAGCTATATTCCAGCAGTACATGGATGTAATTTTATCCCCTCACACTTGTTATTGTGCTGCATACCTGGATGATGCCATGGTGTATAGCCCAGACTGGAAAACCCACCTAGAACACCTACGACCAGTTATCCAAGCTATCAAAAATGAAGGTCTGGCTAGTAATCCTACCAAATGTGCACTGGGCATGCAGGAAACCAGATATTTGGGCTATGTGTTGGGAAATGGAGAAGTTAAGCCAGAAATTTCTAAAATAGAAGCTGCAGCTAACAGCCCTGTCCCTAAAACAAAGAAACATGTCAGGTCATTTTTACGGCTGGCTGGTTATTATCAGTGATTTGTTCCCAACTTTGCAGAGTTAGCTACTCCCCTCACTGAACTCATGAAAAAAATGGTATCCAAATAATGTGAAATGGACTCCAGAGTGTAATGAGACTTTTCAAGCTATTAAGGCTTCATTATATTCAGCTCCTGTTTTAAGAAGCCCAGATTTTGAGAAACCAATTTTGTTACAAACTGATGCATCAGAGGTAGGCCTAGGTGAAGTCCTGAGTCAAAATATAGATGGGATGGAACATCCTATTCTGTACATAAGTAGGAAGTTGCATGACAGAGAGAAAAGGTACTCCACCATTGAAAATGAATGTTTAGCAGCAAAGTAGGCCATGGAGTCCCTTAAGGTTTATCCACTAGGAACTGACTTTGTCCATATAACAGATCACAATCCTCTCTGTTGGCTTAACCAAATGAAAGAAAAAAATTCCAGAATCACAAGATGGTACCTGGCACTACAGCCATTTAAATTCAAGGTGATACACAAATCTAGTAAAGAGAACAGCAATTCTGATTTTCTGTCAAGATATGGATCAGGCATTGGCTTCTGGTTCCACCCCTGTGAGTGATGGCCACATAGTTCGTGACTCTCACTACCCTCCCAGAGAAAACTCTCCATCTGGCACATAAATTGCTTTAAAATGTACAAATATTTGGATTTTTAGAGAAATGGAGGGTACCTGGTTTTGCTGGCGTGGGTTCGGGGCTGAGATTTCACTATGCTGGAGGACGATGTGGAATGCTCCAATATGGAGATCTTTGAACCTGAATTGAAACAGGATACTGTCGCATCAGGTTCCCAGTGGGGCACTCTTGAAAATACTCAAAATACCAATAAGCCCAAAAATAAAAAAAATAAAATTGGACACAATTTATCAGGAGCTAGTCTCTTTTCGGGCAGAGGTGAAGCAACAGTATGGAGAGCTGCGCCGAGATGTAATGCAATTGAAACAAAGAGCTGATGATTCAGAGAGGCAGCTTACTGCCTCTGAAAATCGGGTGGATGATCTTGAAACCCAGATTCAATACTTCCGACAACAACATGAGGTACTGGAAACAAGGTAGGAGAATGTGGAGAACAGAGCCCGCAGGAAGAACGTCCAGATTTACTGTATTACAGAGGGTTCAGAGGGCAGAGACATCAAAAACTTTATAGAGACCTTACTCCGAATGGCCTTGGAGCTCCCCACAGACCTGCAACTAAATTTGGAGTGGGTACATGGGGCACTAGCTCAGAAGCCTACAGTACTTATGGTGCCCCCTAGATCCATAATTGCCTGCTTCAGCAGTTATGCAACTAAGTACTTGGTGTAAACAAAAACAATTTTTTGGTCAAATGCGTTTCTATCTAGATCACGATTACGCCCACAAGACTATTAAATTGCACTGGGCCTATCTTCCTCTTTTACCTGTGATTAAGGCTGTAGACCATACATTTTCTACACCATACCCAGCTAAACTGGTTGTGCACCATCCGAATGGTAAGAAGGAATTTTCAACGGCACAGGAAGCCAGGACTGAACTTAAAAAAATTGGCCTGAAATTCCCAGATCATCAGACTGATGGCAAGAATCTGCACAAGGAGAAACATGGGCAACGGGACTCAAAGCTATCGCTGGCAGCATTCCACTGAATGGACATGTTGACAGCTGCAGGGAAGACCTGAAGAGAGATGGTTTCTGACAGGTTCAACATTTTCTCCACGTATGGCAGCAGGTGTGGGGGGGGCATGGATTATTGCCTCCTGTGGGGCTTCCCTGGGCCTTGGCATGCACTGCCTTGACTCTAGACCTGCTGTTAGTATATTGTTGGCCCTCTACTTTTGGGTACTTGATGGTCATCTGCCGAGGTGGTGCGCTGCGGGGGTCCCAGCCACCCCATGACCTTTTTGTTAAGGTCTGGCTGCATTTTATAAACTGATGAATATCTCCCACATCAATGGAGGCTGGGGAGAATCAACAGCTGGGTTGCAGATCTTTTAAGTGGCTACTTTTGATAACTTAATAAGTTCTGTTTTAGATGGACTACATTGGACAATATCTTTGAGAACTTATATAGGACAAACTGACTATACAAACAAATATCCTATCCCCTTGTTTGTTTGTTTTTCTTCTCTTCTCCTCTCCCTTTTTGTGGTGTTTTCTCTAGGCAGAAGTTTATTTTAGGGGGCGGTATCTGAAGTATAGATATCACCTGGTGCTAGGGGAGGTAATTATGGGATTTTTTTGTAGAGGGGGGAAATAAGTGTTCCTATATCGATCTTATATATATAAAGTTCCTGATAACAGGTTCAAATGGTAGTGTGATAATCTGGAAGGTATTTCTATGGGGGCTGGAAACATATTGTGGGATATATTTTTTTATTTGAATGATAAACACTACTCAGAAGGGTTATTTAAATTCTCAGCCCCCCACAAGCCATCATGAATAATGGTAAGATGGGAGGAGAGACTTCTTGTGTGGCAATTTATATTCGTCTCAGTCATGGGGGTATTATTAGTCCCTATCCTATTTTATTTTTTTGTCCTAATAAACTTTCATGTTGGAGCACAAATAAGCTCCCTTTAGGCCTCAGGCTGGAATGACCTGGGCTTTACCTCCACTACTGGAGGACCCTTTGCCTGGACATGCGACAGGAGGTATAGGGAAGTTAGGTATAACCTCCCCAACCTTGGAAGTTCAGTTTATTTTTCCTTACTGGGAGAAAGAAATACAGGTTATACAAAGGTTATATTGTTTAAGGTTCATACTTAGTTTTAACTTTTTTACTTGGGCACGGTTGCCACAGGTCTACATGTTTAGTAGACAAATGTTATGTTTTGTTTTAAGTTGGGGTACACAATATGGATATGTAGGCAGGCATGAATGTAAATTATGTGTGGTGAATATTTTGTTGCACGTTCCACAGGTGGGTGAGAATAACTTATTTTTTCTTTTCAGCTGTTTCAAGGAAAGTGGGCCTGAGCTGGACACTGCAACCAAGAGGCTTTAATCCCAGGTTGTGGGGATTTAGTTAAGGATTTATACTAATGGACTTTTTGTTATTTGATTATTAATGGCCAGATTACCAGTTAGTGCCCTCTCGCTGAATATTAAAGTGATTAATAGCCCGGTCAAACGGACCAGACTCTTCCAATATTTATGGAGACGGGGGATGACCTTATTTATGTCCAGGAGACTCATTTGTCTCCTTCAGAGCATTTGAAGCTGCCTTTGGGAGGGCGTTACAGGGTAGTGGCATCCTCTAGTAAGACAGGAAAGAGAAGGGGAGTAGCCATTATGATGCCCTCTTCTATGCCTTTTATGGTGGGAGAAGAACATGTAGACCTGAATGGATGCTATGTGATCTTGCAGGGGACCATGTATGGAACAGAGGTGACTCTGGTGAATGTTTATTTCCCTCCGACTTAACCCCCGGCTCACTTGCGTCAATTTTTCAATAAATTAGTGGAACTCCAGAAGGGTGTCCTGATTTTTTGGGGGGAGTTTAATGTAACTGTATCTCCTAATATTGACACTTCCTACCCCCAAAAGCATTGTATTACGGCTACTCAGAGCTTACTTCAGTCCCAGATTTCAGCCCATGGGCTACTAGATGTGTGGCGGCATTTTTACCCTTCTGCAGGGGGCTTCACTTATTTTTCACCAAGGTTTTGGACCTCGTCCCACATAGATTATTTTTTGGTTTCTATTGAGAATATAGATGTGCTATGGGATTTAACATTAAATGCTTGCTTCCTATCAGATCACACACACCCTTTTTGCTTAAATTAGATATTGGGAAACTTCGTAAATCCACACTATGGCATTTGAATCTGTCCCTGTTGTGAGACGAAGAATTTTGGGCTCAGATGACACAAATAATCCCACAGATTATCCAGGATAACTTTTCTTTAGAGATCCCTTTGGTCCTGATTTGAGACACTCTGAAGGTGGTTATCTGTGGGGAGATAATAGTCTATGCTTCGCGTAAGCATAAGCAGAGGGAGACTAGATATAGGCAATTGTAAGCCCGATTTAAGGAGCTGCAACAATTGGAAAGGACGGGGGGGGGGGCCTCTGGATGAAGATGAGATCTGCCGAGTTAAACCAGAGCTTCAGGCCATAATGGACTCACAGGTGCAGTCTAACTTGCAGTACCTTAAGAAAGTTTATTATGAAGGAGGTCCTGGGGAGGCCAGGGCTCTGGCTAGGAGGCTTCAAGGATTCAGGCAGGAAGCCTGCATTACTAAACTTAAAAATCCCATCACAGGGGCAATGGCTGGAAATACTTCAGACATACTGACAGTATTCCAGCAGTTCTATAAGGAATAATATGCTAACCCCAGCCCTCCCCCCAGATCTATTGATTTAGGAATTCTTGACCTCCCTACGGTTTCTCAAACTAACACAGCAGCAAAGGGAATTTCTGCTAACCCCCATATCTAAAGAAGAGATTAAGAGAGTTCTGTCCCATGCAAATACATTAAAATGCCCTGGTCCAGATGGATTCCCCATGGAATGGTACAAGACTTTTTTTCCCCTCCTCCTTCTTCCCTTTTTGAGAGGGGCATTTTTGGAAGTACAGTAGGAGACCCATCCCTTGGTTTCATGGGCTTATGCCATGATATCCATTATCTTAAAACCAGATAAAGAGCCACAGCAACCAGAGTCATATAGACCCATCTCAATATTAAACTGTGACTATAAGCTCTATATGTCTATTTGGGCCTGACGTCTGGAGGATATTCTTCCAGAAATCATCCATCTGGATCAGTCGGGATTTTTAAAAATGAGGCAAACCTCAGATAATACCTGCAGGGTCATCCATCTTATTGATCATGCTTGCTATTACTCTTTTCTCACTACTATAGTAAGCCTTGACTCTTACAAGGCATTTGATAGAGTGGTTTGGAATTTTTCATGGCAGGTGCTGGGCTCTTTTGGTTTTCCGGAGGAGGTCATCATGTGGCTTTTTTTTTTTTTTTTACCAATTATTTTACCAGGTGAGACACACTAAGCTGAAAGCTTGTTTGCAGGTGCAACCTGGGAGCACGAGAATGTTAAGTGACTTGCTCAGGGTCACACAGTATGCAAGTGGGGGCTTTGGGATTCAAACCCAGGTCTCCAGATTTGCAGCTCAGAGCCTTAAACCACTCCACCATACTGCTTAGTAACATCTATTCCAGCCACTCGGCATATATCAGGGTGAATGGTTCTATCTCTACTCCTATAGTTTTAGAGAGGGGCACTCATCAGGGTTGCCCCCTCTCACCTTTGTTATTTGCTTTATATATTGAGCCATTGGTGATAGCCATTAGAGGGTCCCGGGAGGTGCAGGGAATAGAACTGGGGAGGGAATGCTATAAAGCATCATTGTATGCTGATGATGTTTTGCTCATAATGCTGGACCCTGAGAGGTCCCTTCCAGTGGTCTGGAGAATACTGAGAGACTTCATGAAGGTCTTTGGGTACGTTGTGAATACATCTAAGACAGAAGTTTTCACCTTACATTTTTCTCCATCCACGGATTTAAAGGGCCTCTTTCCCTTTAAATGGAGGAAAACCAAAATTAAGTACTTGGGTATTTCCTTACTTCAGACTCTACAGAATCTATGTCTGATTAACTTTGAACCCTTCACCCAGACCATGGAGGCAGACCTTCATAGGTGGACTCAGTTGCATCTTTCTTTTAATGCTAGAATTGAAATGATCCAAACAAACATTTTACCTAGAATACTATATTTTTTCCAAATTATCCCGTTTTGCTCCCTCTGGCCTACTTCACTACCTGGAATAAGGCCCTGGCTAGGTTTGTGTGGGTGGGACGTCGCCCTCGCATGCGGTGGTTCCTTCTTCAACTTCCAAAAGTCAAAGGCGGGTTGAACCTTCCTAAATTAAAACAATATGCGACTGCAGTGGCTATTAGTCAAATTTTGTGCTGGTTAAACCTGGCATATAAAGTCCCTTGGAAGCATATTAAATGCATCCTTAATGATCTGCATGATGCCTCTAAGGTGATGTTTGCACCCATTTCCTCTCTCCCAAATTTAGCTATTTTATAGGAGCACAACAAACACTGCAGATTTGGTACAAGATTTGTGCCCATCTGGCTGTGGAGCCTTTGTTTTACTATTTAAGGTTACTGGCAGTTGAAATAGATTTTATGCCGGCTCGTTTTGATCTCACCTTTCAGAGGTGGCATCGGAGCAGCCTACCTTTTATCTTCCAATTTTTGGACTCACAGGGGGTGGTATCATTTTCACAGCTACAGCAAGTCCATGATCTTACCAATAGGGAATACTATAGATACTTACCAGTTCAAACCTTTTTGTTACACAAAGGCCCACAGAGGAGTCACCTCCCAGATCCTGCATCCCTTCTCCTGAATATGTTAATGTCCTCGATCAAAGGCACTAAATGGCAGCACATGATAGGTCTATTATATCGGGGCTCAGGGAATATGTATTAGACAAGACAAGGGGTATTCTTGAGGCCTGGATAGGGAACTTCCTAATCTGGTCCCATATGATATTTGGTTTAAATACATTCACCTTTCCCTGGGGATCTATTTGGCCCCATATTGGTGAGAATTTGCATGGAAGGCCCTCAACCATTTCTTTAACACACCAGCTAAACTGATGAAATTCCTCCTAGGCTCAGCTGGACACTGTTGGAGGCTCTGTGGAGATCATTTGGCTAATCATTTACATATTATTTGGTCATGTCCAAAGTTGAGAGCCTTCTGGCAGGAAATTACTCAAGTTTTAATAGAATTATTGAGGGATGTAGTTCTCCTTACCCTGGAGTTGGTGCTTCTTTCTGTTCCTCCTGAGGGCTTTAGACTACAATGAAATTCACTCATATTTACTTATCTTTTGGTGGCCAAAAAGGTGATTACTCATCTGTGGTGACAACCTAGATCCCCTTCCATAAATGATTGGCATAAAATGATGGCGGAGCTCTACTCAGTGGAATGTTTGATAGCTAGCTGTAATAGCAGGGTTTTCCAGTTCAAAATTCAGTGGCGGTCATATTTTTTTTTCATTTTGGCACAAGACCCCTCGTTTGTTCCATGAAGTTGCTTCATATATGTGAGAGATGTGGGGAACTTGGGCGAGAGAGGTCTGGTCCCTTGTTTAACTCACCTAGTGGAAAGAGAAAAGCACTGTCTGTCATTATGACTATTGTTTTAGATTGTCTCTATTAGCTCTTTCTAAGGGTTATTAACCTACAGCCATGTGACAAAATTTCAGACTGCAATGTTTATGTACATTGTTTCACTGGCACTTTATCATATGAAATATGCAATTATCCTTGTACCCTAAATGGTATGTATACTTGTCACCTTTTATCAAGAAAAATAAAGTAAAAAAAACAAGATATGGATCAGGAATTGAGGGTTCTGAATGCTGAAAAACAAATGTATGGTTTTGAACTTTACTGTTTTCTGTACTGTTATAGAAAAAAACAAATAATGCAGCTGTGCTTAATTTCTGAAAGTTAGAAGCTAATATTAATAGAGAATTAACAGAACGTTTTGGAAGCCTATTTAATAAAACAGGTTCCCACTTGGGGGGGGGGGTTGTATGTGACAGGGTGGAATAGGACCCTGTCCCGGTTATAATGGAGAATGCATTTAAATGCAAGGATCTGTTCCATTCTATTCCTTTCCTGTCTCTTGTCTGTCTGGTTGCACAACCAAATTTTCTCTTGAGACTCAGGATTTGATCACCCTGACAGTCTCACAATTCTCTGTCTCTCGCTATCTCTCAGTCCTCACTTGCTGTTTCTGCCTTTTCCTCCCTTGCGTATCTGCTGATATAAAAATATATGCAAATCATTATGTGGAAATGTAACTGATGTTGGGATCCCCTTTGTTTAGAAATTATATAGTGTTACTATTTGAAATGTATATAATTATAGTTTGAGATGATTGCAAAAAGCTAATGGAAACTTAAGAGGTTACCTGAGTACAAGTTTTAAGCATTTTGCAGAAGCTGTGGGGAAGGGCCTCAGTTCTGGGACATTGTGTTCCTGCCAGCACCTGTCTGAAATATACTAGAACACTTTAGAAAAAACAGGATGTTATTAAGATGGGGGGTTGTAAGGACTTATAAGACAGAGCTGCAGTTGCTTGCAAAAGAAGGACACAGAGATTGAAGAAAAACTCTGATGGATCTTCTCTATTTTATTTTGCCTTCATAAATAATTATTCTGAACAATTTTATTTTTATGTTACTGCTAGTAGAAATAAATACTCTTGTGACTTTTACAACTGCTCCTGGTTTTCCTATGCTTCCTGACCTGTGCCTCAACCACACCTCTCTCTCTGTCATATAACAGAACCTCTGGACCCTTCCTCCCTTCCCTATCCTTCCTGAACTGAGTGTATCCTAGTATGGCTATGTCCTACTCGTGGCTCCCTGTGCACCATAACTCAATAATAGCCACAAGTTCCTGGTCTGCCTCCACCATGATCACCTCCAGGTCTGGAATAATATTTCTATGGTTCCTTGTATTTGCACACATGTCCCTCCACACTTTGCTATCACTCTTCCTGCAACCCCTTCCCCCTTGTGTCCTGCCTCATTTTCTCTTTTCTTTATACAACTTGTGTTCCCTTTCCTCTTGTCTTCTACTCTCTTTTGTTTCCTTTAACCTGCTCCCTAGGGGAATTTCCTTCCTTTGGCTCCTCCCTTTATATTGCTCCAGTCTGTGTTTGGGGGTTGCAGTTTATGCCTCACTTTTTCTTTCTGCCAATCCCTCAACTAATTTAAATGTTTATCAAAGTGACATTTAAACCATCCACTGAAGACTGTGGTTCCCTTCTCAGACAGACACATCTCTCCAGGTTGGTCCCCAGCTCTAATGAAACCAAACTCCTCCTCTCTGCATCATTCCTTCAACCATGAATTGACACTCCTAGTACGAAATGGCCTACTCTCCCCTCGGTCTTAGGCAGGTAGCACCCCAGCAAATGCTACCATGTGCATTACTTAGCTTAGGCTCCTCCCCAGTTCTTTGAACTCTCCCTGCACAATTCCAACCCCATTCCCTGCTATGTCATTATTCTCCAGGTAAACAATGACATCCAGCTGCCCCCCCATGGCAGGTAGGCATCTAATGTCCCTCTCTACCCACCTTCCTGTTCCCCAGTCTATGCCCCCAAAATTTAGTACCTTACCAGAAGGTACTTCCTCTTCTGCTGGAGTTCTCTACTTCCCACATTAGGGTGTCCCCTTTGGAGGACCCCCACAGGCCCACATCCTCACTTGCCACTACTTTGGGGGCTTCCTTCTGCAGTTCTGTTTTGACAGAATAGCAAAGGAATTGTGTAATGGCACAGGCTGAGGAATGTGCCCCTGAATTGCCACCCCAACCCTCCTGGAGTCCACCACAATCCAGATGGCCTTCCTTTTCCTAGGCAACCTCTTGGGCAATAACAGCAGACTTGGTGGTCCCTGGGTGGAACAGGAGGTCCTCTGGATTCTAGCCAGCTTGGTCCAGAGACCAGCAACCAACTCTCTCAACCCAGAGAGGTGCATGCAGATTGGGTAGCACCTCTAGAATGTCCCCCTGAATACTGCAGCTCCTCATCCACTGCACTACTTCCATAATTGACTTTATGTATCACTACTTACTGCTTTTAATTGTACTTTGCCCCTGTTGTCCCCTGTGTTTGTTTGTGCCAGTAATGTGTGGACATCCAGTTCATGGACTTCATGTTTTAACATAAGTTCCCATTCTGGTTCCTGTGCCTGTCTACATTAAACTAAACTCTGGCCAGCCCCCTTTTGTTGTGGCAGAGGGCCTGAAGTGTCCTGATAATCCAGGGATCTAGGGGATTACATGAGACCAGCTACCTACAAGGTCAATATCGCACATAAAAGACAGCGTGGTGAATACCACGCTGTCTATTGAACACATGTAGTTTTAGCAACAGAGGTAGAACAGCGCTAGTAAAAGAGTGCTACCCCTGTCATTGTATGCTTTTACCTGGCATCATCAAGTTGCCGTGTGCTGGGGACTTGGTTGAGCTGCTCCCCTGGTGGAATGGCTAGAGCACCAGCACAAAGCAGAATGCGAGACCTGGGACTGTGGTTCAGTTCCCTCCAAGTCTTCCCATGCTGCCACTTTTTGCTGTTTTTTTCTTTAAAAAAAAATACTTTCTCCCCAACAGTGTTTTTCCCCATACCCAATATCGGCACTCACCCCAGAGTTTGTTATTTAAATTCCATGGGGTGCAGGGTGCAAAGCCCCCCATGTGGGAGGGTGGGGGGCAAAGCTGCCCTCAAAAAACAAAGAAGCCCATAGACTGTAAGGGTGTGCACTGCTTGTATTCATCAGTGTTTTGCCTGATGATATTGAAGCGCATGCTCTTATGGTCACAACATTATGTGCCGTGCAATGTTTCTGTGTGTGGTAATGACCCTGTGCAGACCAGTTAGTTAAAGTCAGGCCACACACTAAGTAAGTGACTTTCTTGAGATTAGAACCTGAATCTCCTGGCTCACAGTTCTACAGTTTAAATGTCCTCAAGCTATGTGACAACTTGTTCCAATTCTTATTGTCTTGCCTATACCTTGCTTATCATTACAATCTGCATAATCACCTGGTGTTTTTCTCCCTTGCGATTGTTTTGCTTTGCTTTCAAATGACCAAGGCAGGATGCTGTGAATTACTTGATGCCTTCTCAGGTAGCTGTCGATTGACTCTACTACATTTGATCTCTTGGCAGATGACAATTTTCATTTCCAAAAGTGAAGACTGAAACATGGAAATGATCTTTCACTGATGCTGTGCCTCAGAATAGGAATGATCTGTGACTATTCACATGTCACACTTTAAGACTGCTCTGATGGATTACGTAGCTTCTGATAACTGTGAAGGTATAATTTGAACAGTTTTTACTTCTTTGTTGTAATTTGCTGCTTTAGCTCTGTGAAGGTTAAGAATATCTGTTAGATCTATGCTGCTGCCTTCATATCAAAGGGTTGATTCCAGTGAGTGGCCATTTTGATAAATAAATAAATAATCAAATAAGAATGAGGAATGGTTTCAAATTAAAATTGACTTTTATGTGTTCAGTAGTGATTTCTGAAATATTGTAATAGCCATTGACTTAAAACTTTAACTGCTTTGTTCTAGTCCCTGAGAGAATGTCTGCTTTTAAGTTTCATGTTCAGGTACACTATTGAATACCTACTCGGGATACTGAGGTTTTCTTATTAAACCAAAAACCAGAATTCCACAGAGCTAAACAACATTCACACACAGCATTGTGATATGTCTTCCTTGTTCACCGTGACCCATGCTGTGGGATTTTATCTAGTGGTGGGAGATCTTGCCTGAGGGAATGGTCCTAGCATGGGTCTAGGTACATGTCCAAGAAGTAAGCCTTGGTTTACAAGCTGATTGGGGGGGGCATTCTGGGCCTGACCATTGATCTTGGTTACTTGTACTGTCTGATATCCACCGTACTGCTATTAAAATATGATGGTTGTGCTCTTTCTGAATTAAACCACATTAAATGCATAAAACTAAAAATTGCTGGTTTCTTACCACTTATACTGTAGATCCTGAGGTACAATAGGGCATATGCAAGTGGTTTGGGTAACAAATATGGGCATGTCTGTAGTGAAGAGGGGACGACAAAGTGGCAGTAAAGGGTTCTGGATTGCAAATCTTATTTTCCTAGTGGGGTGGGGTGGACTATTTCAGCCAAAATCAGACCGTCCCAATCCAAGATGCTTACCATGGACTCAGATAAACATGGACTTCACTGCAGAAGTCCAGTTCTGGATCTGTGATAAGCTGGAGCATGTCTTTTCCCAGATGCATTGACTGTTGCCCAAGGGATGCCATCAGCACACCAGGCTCCACATAGAGCGTCAGGACAGGCAATCGGCTGCATCCAGTCAGGCAACAGTCATGTGAGGCACCCAAGTGAAAGTCATGTAATTCCCTCATTCACTGTATATAACCATGGTGAGTGTGCAATGCGGTTGAGGAGAGAGTGAGATAGGGACAAGGAGAGCAGTGGCACTCTAACTTGCTTGCTAATAAAATTAAATACTGTAGTCAGAAATTCAGTCTTGTTATTTCCATCAATTTGGCAATTAATTTTAGACTGAGAGAGACGAGAGAGTGACAGAAAGAGAGAGACTTACTGGGGGCCATATAAAAAAGAAACTATTCTGAGCCAAAGGCTGACCCTGTTGCAGGGCAGTCACACTGCTGTTGGCTAGGGGGCCCAGAGAGGGCAAAGTGACAGACTGGTGGATGGCAGAGAGACTGGGTGGGTATTGGCTGTCCACTGTGAGCCATCTCTTCAAAAAAAGACTTTTCTGACAAAAACAAACAAGTTGCTGAGCCTGTGCTGCTGACTCTGGAGGGCCTATTGAGGGAAAAGTGACAGACTGGTACCATTAGTGGGTGGCAGAGAGACTGGGTGCTGTCTGCTGTGGGCTATCACATATAAAAAAATACTTTTCTGACAAAAACAAGCAAGTTGCTGAGCCTGTGCTGCTGACTCTGAAGGGCCTGTGGAGGACAAAGTGACAGACTGGTACTGGTGGTGGGTGGCAGAGAGACTGGGTACTGTCTGCCGTGGGCCATCACATATAAAAAAAATACTTTTCTGACAAAAACAAGCAAGTTGCTGAGCCTGTGCTGCTGGTTGTGGGGGGCCCAGGCGCACTGTGACTCATAGCAGTCTATGTTTTTAATTTTTTGTTTGCAAATCGGAGAATGAAAATGCAAAAATCCCAGGGTGTTTTCATTCATTAATTTGTTATGACTATTGCAAATAAGCACAATGACACAAATATAGAAGAAGTGTCATCATCACTCCTCCTTATGCTTTTTATTTTTATCATACGTATAACCAATCATACTATACCACTGTGCGCCAGATGTCTCTGCATCACCAACTTAAATTCTGAGGCTGTGGAAAAACACACTGTTAAGTAAGAGTTGTTGAATACAGTTGGGCACTGAACAGTAACAGAAGGAGTCACTCTTCTGCAGTGAGCTAAACTTGGAAGGAAGTGGCAATGGTGTGCTGTGTGCACTAAATTTGGCCCTGTATGTGTGGGAGTCAGAGGATGCTAGCTAGTTAGGAGGGATCTTGTTACAGATTAAAATCAATAAATAAAAATGGGTCAAAGTGTTCAGGCGCATTCTCAGGTAGGCACTGCAGTTTCAGGGGCAAAGGGCAGGAGCAGTCAGCCTGCACAGGTGCAACAAAATCAAACCTCAAAAAGTGATTCTGGTAACTCTAAAGTTTCATCTTCCAAGTGAATACTTGAATACAAAACAGGTGCATTTGCCAGATCAGCCCCAATTGAAAAAAATGTTATGCAGTTAAAAGTAAAGGGTTGGTGGGTACCACCCGCAGAGACACCCAAGGTATAGAACAATTGCATAATATGCTACAGTCAGTCCCTCACTGTCATTCAATTATATTGAGGTTGAACCCAATGAGAGTAAAGATGAAGATGGTGAAGACAATGATCAGGCACAAGGTTTGCTGGAGGGGATGGAAATTGTTAATGATGAAGAAACAGAAAAAAATGTTTCTATGGTTGAGGAGGAGGGCAGTGGGTTAGAGGAAGGTAATAAATCACAACAGGAACAGGCCCAAGAAAAATCTAGAAAAAAAACCCTGAAAATGTGATTGAGGTGCAGTGCCTTCGTGGGGAAAAAAAATATCTTTTGTTTGGTCATACTTCTCCATTAGTGCTTCTAATGAGTTGGTAGCAACATGCACTATTTGTAAATGGCCAATCAGCAGGGGCAAAAAGAGAGGAGTGTTGGGAACTTCAGCACTGAAAAGGCATCTAGACATGTCATATCATTAAAGAAAATCCATTTGTGAGACTCATAGAGAAAGTGACAGTGTTAGCTCAATACGGTCAGGGGTAATACTGATAGATGAAAGCAGTGGCAGCCACCGCAGCAATACAAAAACACATCCAGCACTTCCTCCCATTCAAAGGACTCCTAGTGTTACTGAAAGTGACCATGTGTTCAAAAGGCCCCCTCATTCAAGGAGACAGCTTACCATCTCTGAAACATATGAACATGAAGCAAATATGCCTCAACCTACCCTGTTGCTATTACAATAACCAAGAAAATTTCAGAAATTATAGTTGTTGATTTACTACCCCATAATGTAGTTGGACATGTAGGATTCAGGCTGCTGCTTGAATACCTCAAACCTTGACATAGTATGCCATCAAGAAAGTACTTCTCCTCAACAGGGATTCCAGAATTCTATGATATACAGTATGTAAAAAATTGAGACAAGTTTTGTGCAGTGCTGTTGGGAGCGTGGTGCACCTCACAACAGGTATCTGGACAAGCTGCCAGCCTGAACCCTTTATGTCTATCACTGCATATTGGGCATGTTTTAATAATTCTTCTGGGGACAGTGAAATGCAGTTTGCTGTTCTAACAATGTTTTATTTTCCGTCTGAACAAACCTCATACAACATCAATGAAGAGTTCTGAAAACCAATACAGCAATGGTTCACTTCACGGAGACTGTTAGTTGGCTTTATAGTTGCAGATAATGGGTTCAACATAATGAAGGCTTTGGAGGAGGGGGCTTTGTTCACTTCTGTTAGCACCCTTTGCAAACTGTGTGAGAGGCCTTTTGGCACCATGCAATTTTGCTTAAAGTTGGACCAGCATAACATTCTGTGGTGATTTGCATATGCAGCCCATGATGCTTTGCATTGTGAGGGCATGTGTGATTTTGTATTTTCTTGAAACTTGGCTTCCCAGCCAAATGCCCTTTGGGGTAACCCTTGCCTCAGTGTTTGCAGACAGAGGTTCTTTGTTCACACACGTTGCTTTGTGCATTACTTGAATTTAATAGTTCACAGTTTTCTTGCCAAGGACAGGGACATTAAGGTTCTTGTTAGTACTGTTAAAATAATATGCACTGATTTCAGTCACTCAAGCAAAGCCTGTCACTTGTTTGAAACAACACAGCAGGAGCACAGTTTACCTTTGCACAGACTGATCCAAGACATTTCTACTCAATGGAATTCAACCTTTCTTATGGTCCAAAGGTTGCTGGGACAAAAGAAAGCTGTCAGACAGTACACCTTGGAAAATAAAATTGGTGATATGGACATCTGTATTACTCCACCACAGTGGGCCATGCTGGAGTTTCTAATTTTACTCCTCCAGCCATTTGAGGAAACCACCAGAGAGGTGAGTGCAAACACAGCAACTTTGAGCCAGATGATACCACTAATAAAAAATGTTAAATTCAGATTGAATCTGATTAGGAAAAAGTTAGAGCACCAAAACAATTCCATCACACATGCTGCCAGCAGTGCTGCTGTCACACACAGTAGGTAATTTTTAATTTGTCAGTCACCCAATCCAAGGAATTCTGGGTGCCGTACAGTGGAACAGTTTAACAGGATTTTAAAACAATTAAATTATATAAACAATAAGCTACAGATAACATTTAAAAGGTTGTGAATAAGTTAAAAAGCATATGCAGGAAAAGCTAGGCTAAACAGGTGAGTCTTTAGGACCCTCTTGAACCCCTCCACCATTAGGGCCTCCCTCAAAAGTCTTAGCAGCGAGTTCCAGAGAACCAGGTCGGTCACCCTGAATGAGCAATCACCCAAGGTTTTTAGCCCAGTCCTCAGAACTACCAGGAGGCCCTGGGTGGAGGAATAAAGGGAGAGAGCCGGGATGGCAGGAGTGCGGAAATCTGACAAGTAGCCAGGGCCTGATTCATATAGCGTCTTATAGGTGAACAAGCCCACCTTGAAGAAAATCCACCATCTGACTGGCAGACAGTGCAGACCCCACAGGACCACGGTCAAATGACATGACCTAGACATATCCTGTCAGCAGCCTGGCCACTGCATTCTGCACCAGCTGCAGCTGGCAGAAGTTCCTTCCACTAATCATGAGATAAAGAGCATTACAGTAGTCGAGTCTGGATTTTACAAAGGCATGCACCAGTGACGGCAGGTCTTCAGGCAGAATTAGGAGTTTAATCTGGGTGATTTTCCTCAGATGGTAAAAAACACTTTTGACAACAGCCGACACCTGAGCTTCAAATGTCAGCTTGTCATTGAGGACAATGCCCAGATTTCACAGCTTAGAGGACGCCATCAATGGGGTCGACCCCAGGAACAAACCTGTTGTCATCCCAGAGGCATCCCCATCATGCCCATGACCCTGCTCAATCACCAGAACCTCCGTTTTATCTGAGTTAAGTCTCAGCCAGTTAGAGTTCATCCAATCTTAGATCTTGGCAAGGCATTCATTCAGCACTTTGACAGCACAATTTGTCTGTGGTGCAAAAAACATGTACAGCTGAGTATCATCTGCATAACAGTGAAAACCCAGACTGTACTGTCTGATCCTCCCAAGGGGCAGCATGTATACTGTGAAAAACATCGATGATAGGATTGAGCCTGGAGGAACCCCACAGGTCAGAGGCATTGAGAAGGAGGAGAAATTCCCTATTACAACCCACTGCCTCTACCTCCTGCAAAAGAGAAAGGACTCAAACCAGTTGATGACAGTACCAGTGAGTCTGCAATACTCTTTAAGGCAATCCAACAACACAATGTGGTCTACAGTATCAAATGCTGATGACAGATTTAGGAAAATGAGAACTGAGCATTGCCCTCGATCTTCTGCCCCGAGGAGATCATTATGCACCCGGATTAGTGCCATCTCTGTGCTGTGCCTCGTCCTAAACCAAGGCTGGAATGGCCCATAGATGTCAAATGTCTCCAGGTGTCCTTGAGCTGCAGAGCTACTATCTTCTTGACAATCTTCACTAAAATGGGAGGTTGGAGATTGGTCTAGAATTCACCAGGACATCAGGATCAAGAGATTTTTTTTTCAGAAGGGGCTTCACCAGCGCATTCTTTAAGGTGTCGGGGAAGATCCCTTCCCCAAAAGTGAACACCTGGCTATCCTAGCAAACACTAGAGTAATAGCCTCGATGCAGCCAACTAGAAGACACATCAGACCAGGGTTCAGTTCACAACAAGTGGACCGCAGCTTCAAAATCACCTTGGAGACCTTGGCCACCTCCTCTGGCAGAAACCTCACCTAGATAGTAGAAGTGCCCCTGCTTGACCCAGACCACACCCTGCAGGACTGATCTAGACCCACTGGTGAGATCCTGGTCTGAATAGAGGATACCTCCTCAGAGTAGAACACAGCAAACTCTTCACAAAGTGCTACTGAAAAAGCTCTGTTGGCTGTAGGTAGACAGACAGGTTGAAGAAGTTTGTCCACAGTCCAAAAGAGCTGAGCTGGTCTGTTCTTCCCTGCAGCAATCTCCCTGGACAGGAACTCTGGTCAATTGCCCCCCAGAATACAAAAAGATCTAACCAGACAAATGATGAAAAAAGTTGATGAAGATGATAAACTATGTAAAATGCTTCATTCTGAGTACTACATTAAAGCAACAATCTTGGACCCCCGATACAAATCAAAGCAACTATTGAATGATGATGACATTTCTTTTGAGATAAACAAGAAATAATTGATGAGGTGCATGCTATCATGGAACAAGCACAATAGCACCAGATTCAGAATCTTCTTCACAACACAGTACAGCATCAGGTGGAACGTCCTCTAGTGTTGCAGTATTTTCTCCCTCTTCCGCCTCTTCCTCATCGACCACTGTGGAAGGATCTTCTTCTTCACCACCACCCAAACATAGCACTGTCCCACAGTCACATCATTCAAATTAATGTCTCTGAAGTCACTTACAAGATGTAATTGTAACATCTTCTTCATCCAATTCTTCTAACACAGCCTCAGCACAGACCATTGTTGATATGTACCTTGCAAATCCCAATATTTACTGAAATGCTGATCCTTTGAAATACTGGAAATCCAAAGTATGTGGCCTGCTTTAGTAAAAATTGCAATGAACTACATGAATTGCCCTCCCACTAGGGTCTCTTCAGAACGATTGTTTGGTTCAGCTGGTAACATCATTACTGACACAAGATCTTGTTTGACACCAGAAAATGCTAATTGTTTGACATTTCTGAAAGCCAACATTCCTCACTTTAATTTCAAATGTGATGCCTGAATGAAATGTTCACTGACTCTGAGCAGGACCTATCCACAAAACAGTTTCTAGTATTGTACCTGTGGTGAATTTTTTTTGTGAATAGGGTCTACTATGTTTTCATACATGAGGCATGTATGAGATAGTGGCAACAAGTCAGGTCAGGAGGACTGGAGGACACTAGGCCAGGTCAGAATTACTTGAATTGACACAATGAGCACAGATACATGAAAAATAATAACATCAGTGAGTTCAGAGTCCTACTACTGTACAACAAGCAACTGCATTTCATGTCACAAATGTACATGGTAGTACCACTATCTGATCTGGAAGGTAGGGTACTGCTGTTGTCTACTACTGCTACTACTTCTACTTGTCACTTGTTGTACTCAGCAACTCTGCTTTGTTGCTGGATGACAAGCCGGGAGTCATGAAACCGAACGCCAATGTTGAGAAGACTGTACCTATGCCCCCTACACCAAGAAGTTCAGGTAGAACTATAAAACCAGTAGTATGCCTCACTTATGACTCACCAGGAAAGCCTGTAGACCTGCCTTTAAATATGGTTCATAAAGGGGTATACATCACAACTAACTCCCTTCCTAAGATAGGATTCACTGCGTTTTCCAATCTAATAATCAAGGGGGAACAGGCAAGAAAGGATTGTGGCAAACCTGGAATCCAATGGTGCCCAGGATCTGAGGCAACATGGATTCACAGCAGGAAGTTCTTGACAAATAAATCTGATAGATTTTTTTGATTGGGTGACTAGGGAAGTGAATTAGAGAGGGGCTATAGACATTGCCTACCTAGATTTCAGCAAAGCCTTCAATACCATCCCACACAGAAGGCTGGTTAACAAGATGAGTAGTCGGGGCATGGGGTATAAGGTGACACATTGGGTTAGAAACTGGCTGATGGACAGAAGACAGAGGGTGGTGGTAAATGGGATCCAATCCAGGGGGGGAGAGGTGACCAGTGGAGTACCACAGGAATCAGTACGGAGACCAGTCCTGTTCAATGTCTTCATTAGTGACATTGCAGAGGGGCTAGAAGGAAAGGTCTGCCAATCTGCAGATGACACCAAGATCTGCAATATAGTGGATACTCCAGAAGGGGTACAGAAAATGAAGAGGGACCTGGAGAAGTCAGAGGTGTGGCAACTGCAGTTCAGTTCAAAAAAGTGCAAGATAATTCACCTTGGTAGGGGGAACTCTTGGAAGAGCTACAGAATGGGGGGGGGTTCTGACTGTCACCAAAGAGGAAAGGGACCTAGGGGTTATCATATCTGATTACCTTAAGGTATCAAAGCAGTGTACAAAGACTTCAGGGAGGGCCAGTGGAATGCTGGGGTGCGTAGGCAGAGGCATTACTAGCAAGAGACAGGAGGTGTTGATGCCATTGTATAAAACACTGGTGTGGCCTCACCTGGAGTACTACATGCAGTACTGGAGACCACACATGCGTAAGGACATAGACAAGGTGGAGGCTATCTAGAGAAGGGTGACAAATATGGTGTAACATATGAGGAGAGACTAAGAGTCCTCAATATGTACTCACTAGAGGAGAGGGGAGAAAGAGGAGGACATGATAGAAAATTTCAAGTACCTCAAGGGCATAAACAAAGTGCAGGTGGGGGATCTTTTCCAGTGTAGAAAAGATATCAGAATGAGGGAACACCATATGAAATTGGAGGGGGTAGATTACGAGGTCACATGAGGAGGTTTTTCTACACAGAGAGTGTGGTGGACACTTGGAACAGTCTGCCACAAGAGGTGGTGGAGGAAAGCACAGTGGAGGGGTTTAACATGCCTGGGACAGGCACAAGGAAACATTGGGTGGGAGGGAGTGATGAAAAAGCCATTGATCACTTAGGGTCAGTGACTGCATGCAAGTATAGGGCTTACGGGTAGACTAGATGGGCCTAGTGAGCCTTATCTGCTGACAATTTCTATACATCTATGAATCTAAGCCCTCTTTCCATTATGTTAAAGGTCGCCCTTACAAAGTAAAGAAGGTCAGTTGAAAGGGCACAAGGTATTTACCAGTTAGTGCAACTATTCAATGGTTTCAAGAGGTAATACATATGATAACTGTTTAAAATACAGTGAGAAATATAAAGTTGACATTTCAAGATAAAAATGCTATGTAGAAAAAAACGTTTGACGTAAAGCATGCTATATTGTATATATTGACAGTATAACTGTACAGGTAATGAATATAATACTGTAGTACATGGTTGCAACCTGTATATAGCATAGTGTGTTAATAATGACAAGTGTTGTAAGTATTTTAGACTTGACATGGATGTCAAGTTTCCTAGGCAGTGGAGACTGTAGCCCCCCCAAATTGGGGGCTTACCTTAAGTATCTCCAGGGGCTCCACTGATGCCTACTGTGAGGCAGACATCCTGCAGAAATGGTAACTCCACTATGGTCGGTGTCTTTCTATTGGTCTGCATTGGAGTGCCATAGTGTGTCTCTGCATCTGTCCCTTTAAGACCACATCCAATGTGTATAATGTAAAGAGCCTGGGGTGGATCCAAGTGCTCTAAAGGTCATGATCAGCTAGGCATTATCCTAATTTGCCCCACTCTGCTGTTGCTAATAGAGAAGAGGAAGGCCCTGCCTGGTACTGTAAATATTTACTTCAAACTCATAGCTGTCTTTAAGATATAGATTGTAGTTTAACCTGCCTTATTGCAGCATGTATTTCCTGATGGGAGCCACCATATAGGTACTTGCATCTTCCTCACTCTCGTACCATCTTTCTTTCTCTCTCTCTCTCTCTCTCTCTCCCACCTCCTCCCTCCCTCCCTCTCTCTCTCTCTCTCTCCCCCACCTCTCCCTCCCAGCAAACTCATGGCCCCAAGCAAGATATGCCACTAGTACTGGCCAGCCATGAAGGAGTTAGTGACTGCTTTCATTAGCAGTTTTACTTTCATTTGTATACAAATAGTACGATGTGAAAAGAGTGAATACAAAATCACGACAGGAAAAATGGTGACAACACAATAGCGCCCACCATGTGGGCGATGCAGCACTAGGGAAACAAGTCAAAACCATGACAGATAGTGCAAAAAAAAAACAAAAAAAACAGAGCACACACAGAACCAGAAAGTAATACATAAAGCACCAAAACGTCCTTGTAAATGCATGAAAGAACATCGGCAAATAACCACAGGAGAATGCTAATGTATGCAGGGGCTTCGCCCCTTCCCCTGCACCCCCTCATTCTATATAAGCATTCTTAGGGCTGCAGCAACCACCACACATGTGACATCAGGATGGCAGGGGCGCTAACATGACCTGGCACTCTTGTATTCCACTCACACAAATTGGAGTCGCCCTTTTGCTGTCGCACAAATGCATTCACAGTTATTACAATGCTCATATCACCTGACACCTATATCACTTCTAAACCAGGATGCAAAACTGTATTTGAAGTTGGGGCAAACAGATGGCAGGGCATCACAAGGTCTCTAAGTCACTAAGACCAAACAGGCTTGTACCCTACAGCCACATTCAGGATAGCATCAGAAAATTACTGAATGTCACCTCAGTCACTGAAAGGACCCTGGACACTAATGTGGTCTTTGATATCAATGCTGAAAAGAAATACGACCCATCTTAACTGGCAAGTCTTCTGGATAAATGAACTCCCCAAGAAACTACACACAAACAGCATATCTCAATTCAAAGCAGGCCTCAGACAGCATCTCATGTCATGCACAAAGTGCACCTGCTGCTCAGGCTCCTCCTGTACATTTCAGACCATCAACCTAGGTACCACCCAATGCGGGGCTACCTGGAGAACCCCTGCCTCCTTCACCAGCCCTGCAAATAGAGCGTACATAAAGCTACTTGAGCAACTCTAATTGTGCACATAGATAATGCCTCCCCCATCCCCCTACCACCCCTAAGTCGACAAGGCCCTTTTTGGAGCTGCTTCCCCCACCACCCCCACAGCAACCTGGCCCACTACCCCCCTACCTCTCGCCCTTGGTGAGTAAGTTCAAACCTCTGCCTTCCTGTTTTTTACTATCACCCAGCCCCTGCAATCTGAATAAGCGTAAACCCCTATGCAGTTTTCTCAACCTTAGTCTAACAACGGATTCTGGTGGTCGCCTGAGGGGGGGTTTATAGGTTTACTGGTTTACGGGTTAAATAATACTATCAATCTTTTTTTTTCTGAGATAGCTTTTTCTCCATTACTAGTACTCTTTTTTCTCTACAATTTGTGTAACTCTCATGTTAATGCTCTTATATGCCAATGAGCAGGCAACTGTAACCACTATATATGTGTACTTGTCTTATTTGTCCACCCTGACATGGAACCTTTGTAAAAGAGCTCATGCTCAAAGGTCTATCTGATATATTAAATAAATAAATAAATAAATAAATAAATAAATAAATTCCTCCAAAAGACTATGGACAACTTCAACCTCGGGGACAAATTCATAGAAGGATCTGGGCTTTGTATCACTTTTCCAGGCCAGCATGGAAGTAAATGAAATAGTATCACAACCCTTTAACATACACGAGGAACCTGTCTAGTGTGCCTGTTATTCCCTCTCCTCTTTACTCTGAGTATTGAGCTTCTGGCAAAGGTGATTACAGAAGAAGAGGAAATTGAAGGCATTAGGGTTAACAGGAAAAGGTCTGCATAGCCTTATATAAAGACAACATGCTCCTCTTTTTGCACAACCACAAACAACAATGAAAGTTGCTGCTCTCCTAGACATCCATGGTAAAGTCTCAGACTTCAAAGCAAATAAAAATAAAACTGAGCTATGCTGGCTTAGTGGTATGCCCCAGGAATGTTAAGCATAATTGCCCTTTTAAGTGGGTTAACACTCATTTTAGATATTTAGGCACTGAAATTCCTGCTAAGTTGCATCATCTCTACAATGTGAATGTACTGCCACTACTGCACCAGATGGAAGTAGATGGCCATCAATGGGACACCATCCCATTTGCTATAGTAGTTAAGACAAAGTCCTGATGATGAAGATCCTGACATGTTTCTTATTGTTATTCACATCCTTGCCTATCCTCATACAACCAAGAGCGACAGCAGAGAGGAGGCCAATAAATACAGACCAGTCAGTCTCACATCAGTAGTGGGGAAATTAATAGAGTCCCTGCTGAAGGAAAGACTGGTGGAGTATCTGGAGACATATGATCTGCAGAACCACTGGCAGCATGGCTTGAAAAGGGGGAGGTTATGTCAAGCAAATTTAATAGATTTCTTTGTATGGGTAACTAGGGACGTCAGTTGTGGAGGGAAGTAGATGTCTATTTGAACTTCAGTAAGGCCTTTAAAGCTGCACCTCACACGAGGCTGGTAAAGAAACCTTGCTGGATATCAAACTGGTTGAATGATAGGAAGCAGAGGATGGAGATAAACAACAGCCATGTAGAGGATGGAAGACTGATCAGTGGAGTACCCCCAGAAATTAGTATTGGACCCTGTCCTTTTCAATGTCTTCATAAGTGACATTGCTGAGGAAATGGAGGGGAAGGTGTGTGTCTTTGCAGATGACACACAAATCAGCAACAGAGTAGACACCCAGTAGGGGGTTGAGGTATATGAAGAAACTACAGGAGTGATCTAGGGAGTGGCAACTGGGTTTCAATGACAAAAACTGCAGAGTCATGCACCTTGGGTGGGGTAACTCGGGAACTGTGTAAAAGATGAGGGGGGTACTTACTTATCTGATTATCTCAAGGTGGTAGGGCAATGTGACAGTGCAGTAGGCTAAGTAAACCAGATTCTGAGATGCATAGGGAGGGGGATCTTTAGCTGGAGAAGGTAGATGGTTTTGTCTCTCTATTACTCACTGGTGGGACCCCATCTGGAGTACTGCTTCCAGTTTTAGAGGCCACACCTCTGCAAGGATATCAAAAGAATGAAAGCAGTCCAGATGAGGGCTACTAAAATAATGTGGGGTTTGCACGAGAAGCCATACAAGGAAAGGCTGTGAGCGTTTAGTATGTACTCCCTGGAAGAGAGGAGAGCTAGAGAGGACATGACTGAGACCTATAAGTGCATCATGGGGGTGAACAAAGTGTAGGGGGGCCTCTTTTAAAGGAGGAGGAGGAACACTAGTTCATAGGGGCATGCTTTAAAACTTGATGGGGGAAGTTTAGGAGGGATGTGAGGAAATACTACACAGAAAGAGTAGTGAATACAGTCTGCCTGAAAAGGTGGTAGAGGCGAAGACACGGCGAGCTTCAAACATGCATGGGATAGTCTCATGGGTATTATAAGTAGAGGTGGGAGGGACACCTATGACTATGTAGGGTTCAGGGAGTAGATTCAAGGAGGGAATATAGGGCAGATTGGATGGGCCCACTGGTCCATTTCTTCTGACACTTTCTATGTTTCTGTGTAACCCTCCACATGGAAAAGAATCAAAAATTATTTTCTTTAAGAAGAAAATAGAGGTTGTTTCTACTGAACCTAAGACCTTTTGGGACACTATTACTTCTTTGATGTCCCCTAAAGAAAAGACTGTTATTACTTCTCTAAAAACACCTGAAAAGGAGGTTACAGATATTTATGAAAGAGATAATTTGCTAAATTTAAAATTGTAAAATATGTCTAGTTATAAGCCTAAAGATGAGGGCTTGGTTGGAGGTCACAATATTAAGGGTATGGATAGTAGCGACCAGGGTTCACATGGCTTGTCTGAAGGTAGACCTCTTCTTTATTTCCTTAAGGTGTCCACATCTGAGGTTTTGAAATTATTGAGATTGCTGCCAAATAAGTACAGTGATTGTGGTGGGGATCTGGATGGGAGGTTTATTGAACTGGTTGCTCCCTTCATTGTGGGACCTCTTTATTCTATTTATAATTTATGTTTGATGTCAGGGGTATTTCCATCAGTTTGAAAGGATGCACAGGTGGTGCCAGTGCCCAAAAAGTGCAATGCTCTTAATGCTGAAGATTATCAACCAATATCCATTTTGAATCTGTAGAGTCAAATCCTGGAAAAACTGGTTGCTAATCAGCTTACTAGTTTTCTGGAGTCTCATAACATCTTATGTGTACAGCAGCATGGCTTTAAGCATGGACATGGAACTGGCACCACCCTGGTTAGGTTTGCGAATACTGTCCTTCAGGGATGTGATAAGGGTGTTCTGACTGGGGCAGCATTCATGGACCTCACTAGGGCTTTTGATTTAATTGATCACCCCTTGCTTTGTTTAAAGTTGTGGGAACTGAGTATCTCTTAGAATGTCATAATTTGGATTAGGGAATATTTGGCTAACAGGTCTCAATATGTTTCTATTGGTTCTGTACCTTCCAGTCAGAGACCCATTGAGTGTGGGATACCGCAGGGATACATACTTGAACCCCTGTTGTTTTCATTATTTATTAATCAATTACCATTACCATATATTTTTAGTTCTTGTAAGTGTCTTCTTTATCCAGATAACCTTATTTTGTTTTTTCAGTCCCAAGCCACCCAATCTATTTCTCAAGTTAGTTCTGTTTTAGAACTGGAGTTACAGCTCCTATGTTCTTGGTTGTCCACTAATCTTATGGTCATGAATGTGAAGAAACTTTGGAAGTTTGTATACTGTAGGTTAAGAGATAACCCATGTTTGCAAATTTGTGACTGCTGTGGGTCTGTCATTGAACAGGTAAACAAATTTAAATATATGGGGGTCTTATCTGACCCCAGTATGACCTTCCATGCTCAGGTTAAGGCTGTTAGTAGAGCTATAAATCAGAAGCTAGGTTTATTATATAAATATAAGCAGTATTTGTCCTTTGAGTCACGTAGAACCATTGCTATGGGTACCTTGCCACTTGTAGATTATGTTTCTTCTTTACATGGGCCGACTGGGTGGGACATAGTCCATTACCTGCTGACACTGTCTATGTATCTATGTACATCATGTTTTAGGTTTGAAAGAATGTCATATTCTGAATGTTGCATTTAACAATAATTGCCATTTTATTGTATCTGCTCCATTGAAGACGCACCATTATACATTGTATTCTGCTATTGATTGGTTGTCTCTGAGTTTAAATTTCACCTATTCTCTGGGTTGCCTGATTTATCAAGCAAGTTATTCCAGTAATTCTTCTCCCCTGTCAGACTTAATTACCACTCAAGAGTGACCCTTTAATCTCAGATCCTCTAAGGGTGTTATTTTGGAAGCTTGTTCATTTAAGAACACGTATGGTTCTTGTTCATTTACCATAGCAGCCACAAATGTATAGAATGATTTTCTTATTTCATTACTCTTCGCTACTTCTTTGTCACATTTTAAAGCACAATTCAAATCTTTCCTGTTGTCCTTGAATGTATGTTCTTGTCCTATTTAATATTGTATGTGACAGTATTATTTATTTGTGTTGTTTGTCATTGTCTTGTGGTGATTGTCCAAGTCAGTCTTGAATAAGGGCTTTGCCCAGTGTCCTTATCAGGTTAACAAATTTAAAATAAAAATAAATAAAAAAGAAAGCATGGTACATATTCCTATGGGGGAAGGGAAGCCATAGCTTTCTTGGTAACTAATGACTATAGATTGGAAGAGTGGAGGGTTGGGGGTCCCCAACTTGTTGAGATACAATCAGACCTGTCAGTTACAACACTTCCACCCCCTCCTGAGAGAAAGGGAACATTTTATGCAGTACTTAAAGGCTTGGGGGACACAAAAGGAATCTGTGCATATTCATAAGTTAGGACAGTTGAAGGTTCCAGTCCAGGTGGGATAGATCCCAGTTTAGTAGATGGGAACAAGTGGGATTTAAACTAGCAGGGCCAACCCCTGAAACAGGACAGATAAAATCATCTGGGCAACTCTGATGTGAATACCACCTCCTGCAGAGGGATTTTTATTGTTATTTACAGTTAAGGCACTATTTAACATCGGAACCCCCCAAAACATGTTGCAATTGCAAAAGAGCATCTTAAAACTGACAGAGGGCTCCTTTTGGGGAGAAGAGGCCCACCCCCATCTTGTAACAAGGTTGCAAATTGTGGATACCCATTTAAAAATAGAATCCAAATGAGAATCACAGGCCAGGGGGATCCTTTCAGGAAAAGAATGGCGCAAATGCTGGGGACTGGCAGCCAGAACCACAGTATCCAACACATGGCGAGAACATAGATGGAAACTGCTCACCCGTTTTTTTAGAACCCTGGTTATCACAGCACACTTTGTGGCCTTCACATCAGAGAAGTACTGGAGAAATTGACATCAGCAAGCTCACATACACATGTTTTTTTCAGGAAGCCCTACTGTAACTTAAACCAATTCTAATCAGAGGTGGGGAAAAACAATATGCAAGCCCTAGACCTCACCACTCTCCTGCAGTTAAAGCTACTACTGTGAGGCTTGCCCCACCGGGGGTGTGATCTCAAGGGGAAAATGCTACTTATTTTTAATTTGGATATCAGGAGCCTCTAAAGCCATCACACAGAAATAGCTGCTGGCTGCCCCCCAACAAAGGGACAATGGCTAGACAATTGTAAAACAAATATTATGAATGGAGTGGATGACTGTTAGACTGAAAAATATGATGGAAAACACCAAAGCTAGGTGGCTACCATTTTTCTCCTATCTTGAGCGGAGTAGCAATATTAGTGCAGATAGCGCAGCTAGACTATTAAGATACCAATACACACAGAAAGACATATTACCAATGCAACTACTGGTATGGTCTTGAATTGCATACTTGGGACAAGAAAATATATTTCAATGAATCAATGTGTCAGATATTTGCCCAATTAATAGAGCAAGCAATGAACTGTATTGTACGGGGATGAGAGCAAGTCATTGTTTGTGCTACTTTTTCCTTATTTCCTTTAATAACCAATCCCTACCAACCAATCTTCCTCACCCCCATCTACCTGCATACCCTTCCCTCTGTAATACCACCACTGAGCCCTCCCTTGATATCTCAATTGCATTTTGTGCTATTTATTTGTCTGATTCTATTGTTGTACTCTTTGGCAGATGTTGTACCATTCTTTGCAGTTAAAAAACGGGTAAACTTTAATTGCAAATAAAATGCTATCAGCTTAATGCAACACTATTTTAAAAGACAAAAAATGTTCATTCTGTTTTAGATTCAGTGTAATACTAGCCTTTCTATTGTGTTCATTTAAGTACAAGCTGTTGCTTATTTTTAAATACAGTGCCCCCCCTTTATCCACCCCTTTATCCACCACCTTTGCTTACAACACCAGTGAGAGCTCCTGTCCCATTTTTCAGAAATGTTATCTACCCCTTTAACTGCCACCCTCTATTATATGCCACCCTCTTTTATCCACCAAAATTTAGGATGTATGAAGGCTGGTTGATAACAGAGGGAGCACAGTACCTCAAAATTGTATTGTTGACATTTATCTTTAACAGAGACAATAAATGCAATTATACATACACATGAATCAGATTAATCAGAGACAGAAAATAGATATACTATAAAGACTATTTATAATAACATTTTACTACTAGATGTTAAGAATAAAGTGCAATATTAAAGATGTCTCTACACTTAAATGCTTCTATTACTCAGGAATGAGCTTGTCAATACCATTTTGCCAGTGAAAACAATGAGGTCCATTTCATGCAGTTTCTCGCCGTTCTTGAAACCATCATATCTGTTTCTTGATTTACATGTTCTTCTGCTAGCTTGCAGTCAAACTAAATGTGAAATAACAAGAAGCCACAAAATTAGTATTTCAATACATTATGATATTTTATTGTTTTTATCTGTTACTCTCTATATACTATATAACTTACAGATATATGCAGTATGACTTTTACAGTTATATGCTTAATAATACAATAATGAACACTAGTTTTGAAAAAACTGCTAGGGCACAATATTCTCTCAACAGATTCAAATCAATTCTGCCATCAAAACTTAAGGCTAGATAATATGTAAGAATAATGAATGACACATTGATAGTCTCATTTAAACTTTGTGGGGATAGAGAAGTCATTTTATAAATCCTTTATCCTGTTCCAGGCCCAGAGTACAATTTCCACTTC
Source organism: Neoceratodus forsteri (assembly GCA_016271365.2). Lineage (NCBI taxonomy): Eukaryota > Metazoa > Chordata > Ceratodontiformes > Ceratodontidae > Neoceratodus > Neoceratodus forsteri. The sequence goes on from CM057454.1 coordinate 739,103,436, forward strand.
AGGCATGTTGTATGTAATCCACAGCCATAAATTTAAAGGACCTACAGTCACTATTATGAACAGATTTAAAATGATGTCTTACTGAACTATCACATTTCTCACTATGCAGTCATCTTACATGTACGTATAATCTTAATTTCACAGGCCTAAATGTCTTGCTAGCATACTGAAAGTTATACCCACATTAGCTAATGCAAATCACATGACTACTTGAACAGGTCAGGAAGTAGTATATTTCATAGTTTTTATTCATACCTGCCTATATCTGTTTCCCTGAATGTGTGTACTTACAAACTGAGCAATTACTACAACAGTGGAACCCTTTTGGTAATGGTCTGTGAAAAGATCATAATATAATTTGTTGAACATTTGGTGATGTAAAATGACTCTTAAAGATTAAATCTGCTAAATGTCTGCCTCTTGAATAAGCTACTAAAGGTACTATGTTCATTTTCTCTCTAAAAACTGGATCTCTATCCAGAATCTTCTAGTTCTCATATTCATGTATCGTTTTTGAAGATTGTGTGATAAAGACTATTTTTCCTTGGGCTTGATTTTTAAAGCCCTAATTCTGATGCAAGATGTCTATGCCACACATAAGTGACTCAAGTTTCAGTAATGTATTATGGTGTTCATATAATTCTATAATCAGTAAGCGGTCTATGTCTTCTTATATGTCTCTGTGAATTAATTCAAGATTTTCTGTTACGGTGCCCCCTTTAGTTAAGTGTGCTTATTCCCAAAGTCTGAACCCTAAACCATAAAGCCTGAAGCCACATCTGTGTGACATTTGATGCAGGTTAAAGAGGAACAGAGAGAGAGAGAGACACACAGAGAGCAAGGAAAGTGTACATAAGGAGAAAGAAAGCTGCTATGTGGAGAGTGAATTGAGCAGTTTAGATACGTCCCAGAAAGAGACTTGGGATTCCAGGAAACCAGAAAAATGGGAAAACAGGAAAAATGAAGAAAAACTGACTGGGAATAAGCAGTGGGACTGTTTTGCCCAATTTTATTTCCCTTCTATTTGTGGAACATTTAATACTGTATATCATTAGTGTCTGTAAATTGGCACTACCTCCTTAGACATCTGAGACATTTCAGATATTTTACTTATATTTTACAATTGCATATTCTCAGTGGACAAAATAATTTCTCTTGACCTATTATTGCTCCCAGTTTAAATTAAGCAATTTAGCCAACAGTGTATATACAGTAGGAGTCCATATAATGAGCAACTGTAAGAGTCATGTACTGTCTCACTAAGGACCTGATGTTTGTACTGCTGTCTTCTTAACTGCTCAGATAGTATTAGATTGTTATCTGTACTTTGTTATAGTGTATTTTATACAAAACTGAAGAAATCAAAGAAGCTTGCAATACATCTTAATCAATAAACATGGAGAAATGTTCCCAAATTCAGAAAGTGGAACATGAAGTTACAAGAACACTCATCAATTTATCCAGCATTTCATAAAGAAGAACATCAAAGAGGAATAAAGAGGAGACTCCAGAGTTGTTAGGCCATTTTTGCAAGTATAATTGCTTCATAAACATCAACAGTCTGCACTGTTGCCTATTTGAACTGTAATTTCAGTTCAGAACTTCAGCCTACAGACTATTGAACTTTCTCTTTGATGGACTTTTTGCCTTGATGGACTTTTTGCCTTTGCGTGCAGTATAATAATATTTTCTAATTTAGATTTAATTATTCTACTGGCAGTATTTAATTAACATATTCTGATATATACACTAACTTTGTTTTTTTTCTCTTTTAGCTATTTCCTGAAGAAGACCTAAGGTCGAAACATGGATTTTTAACTCTATTTTCTATTTTCAGTGTGCATTTATTACAACCATTTTGTTCTACTTTTAGACCATATGCTGATGCAGCGCCTTGTTTTTGTTTTTTACTGTGTGTATATATATATATATATATATATATATAAGACATAGATGGAATATTTTATCTGCTAATTATACCATCTGTTTATAATCTCATACTAGGTGCTTTGGGTATAAGAAGCTATTAATTGTTATCTGAGCTCCATTTTTTTTTTTTTTGCATCTTATTTGCTCCTTTCCTACAATGAATGCTAGAAGTGGTAAAACAAAAGTTCAACAGACTCCATCAGGAGCAGAAAATAAAAAAACTGAAAGAAAAAGGAAAAACACTACGACCCAGATATTCAAAAGAGTTGAGCCATGCACAATAGGGTTGCACCTGCGCAAGTCCGAAATTGCGCCATTCTGCGATATTCAGCAGAAGGCAGTTGCCCCCGAAATCATGCTGAGCAACAGCGCAATGATAATGAAGGCATGTGCAACCGAAGGGGGAGGAACCATGCATAAATGGCGCAGTGCGATATTCAACGACTTGCGCCATGCGCAATAGGGGAGCAAGCGGAAGTTGCGCCATAGCGGAAATGAGACAAAATAAAAAGGAGCAAGGGAGAGGTGCAAGAATGCTACAGGGAAGCCACATGAGGCAGAACTCTAGCCAGACAGACAGGGCAGGAGGCACAAACAGGGCAGGACAGGGAAAGGGCACTCTGAACAGCCAGGCACAGGGAAGGTGTGGGGAGCAACACAGCACAGAGGCCAGCACAGGCAGGTGTACCGGTGCAGGGAAGTAGCAGCCAGGGCGGGGGAATACAGCAACAGCTGTCGGGAGGTGAACACAAGCCAGGGACATGGCCATTGCCACCTTCCAAATGGAGGCTGTTATGAGGGGGTTGAGAAGGCAGGCGGCAGGGGTGTGTGGCCATGGAAGGGCCCGTTGGCAGTATGCCCCCAACAGGCAGTACCGAGCCCACACCAGCTTTGAGCTGTACACTGATAATGAGATTGTGGGCCAGTACCGCCTGAATAGGGCAATTCTGAGGTGGCTCTGTGAGCTGTGCAGTGATGTGATGCAGGCACCCACATGACGGAGCCATGCCCTGTCAGTGGAGACTAAGGTAACGGCCTGCATGTGCTTGCTCACCACTGGTACCTTCCAGAGACCAACTGGGGACACCACAGGCATAACCCAATCTGCCACATCATGCCACCTCACCCAATTCCTCAGTGCACTGCTGCCACATGCTGCGGAGTACATCCATTTCCCCAGCACAGCAGCGGAGCGCACAGCAAACTTACAGGAGTTTCACAGGGTAGCACATATGCCTGGCATGCTAGGGGCAATAGACTGCACCCATGTGGCAATCCGCACACCACCTAGCCCCGAGGGGCTGCATACATAAATTGCAAGGGCTATGCCAGCATCAACTGCCAGGTGGTGTGCGATGCCAGGGGGCGCATAATCAATGTCTGTGCCACGCACCCTGAGGGAGCACATGATTCTTTCATCTGGCACCAGTCGGCACTGTGCCACAGATTCGAGAGTGGGGACATCCCCACTGGACACCTAGTTGGTGAATATGCAAACCACATGGACAATCATAGGGCCTGGGGGGGCATGGCCAGAGGTAGCATGGGTAGTGGCCTACATGGCCTGGGGCAGGGCGATGCTGATCACAAAACTAACCTCCACCCTCTACACACAGGTGACAGTGGATACCCACTCTGTCCCTGGCTGCTCACACCCTACCAGTGGCCCACGACCCCATCGCAGCAATGCTACAGTGAGGCACACACCACCACACATAATGTCATCGAGTGGGTGTTCGGGATGCTGAAGGCACATTTCCATTGCCTGGACACCTCTGGCGGTGCCCTACAGTACAGCCCCTCAAAGGCCTGCGGGCTATTCCTGACCTGTTGCATCCTGCACAACATGGCCAATGAATGTGGGATAGCCATACAGGTCAAAGAGGGGGACAGCAATGGGGACGATGGGGACGCCAGTGATGATGGTGATGGGAAGCCCCCCCTTGGCCAACGGGACCCCCAACTGCTCCAGCTGGCACAGCTGCACCGGGACACCATCACGGAGGAGCACTTCAGCCAACCCAGGTAAGTCATGGGGCCATGTGCAACCACCAGTGGCTAAGGCACAACCCACAAACATGCATGGACACACACCAGGGGTGCATGCCATCAAGGGAAGTGGCAGGGCACAGAAGCACACACACACAACCAGGGATGGGTGAGGATTAACATGCCACATGGATGGACACACACACACGCACACACACAATGCAACAAATGTGCACAGAGGGCAGGAGGCACACCGACCCAGAACGCCAACCCTAGCAACACACATGTCCACAGGCCACCACGCCCACTGCCTGTCCATGTGCGTGTGTCAGATGCTGAGCACCATTGCACATTGGTCTACAGCACAATGCAGGCATCATCATGCACACACAACTGTGGACAGCAGCCGGGAGGGTGTGCAGGTGGACTGTGTGTCCGCGTGCAGGGCCGGGTATCCACCCGTGCACTGCCCACTGAAATGCATAATGCACACAGGGCAGCACCAGACAGTAGCCACACTGGGAGACAGGTCAGTCACATGACACAGTGCCCCGGCTGCCACGGATGCGTGGGTGGCCCCGCTGAGACCCACCAGCAATGACAGGCTGACCACTGGCCTCATGGGGTGGCACCAATGGTCCCCAAGGGGTTCCACTGCGTGAACGCGACCATGCTCACACAGGGGTCTGCAGCACATGAAACATGCCTGCGCCAGGAGTGCTCAGGATGCCCACAGCTGAACCCGGCATTGACAGGGTGGGAGTCGCACGACACCAGGAATGGGGGGTGGATGGTGCACTGCGTGGTGTCCACGATGCATGGACACCTGACTGTGTGCCCATTTTGGCCATGACAGCAATGAATGCCTGTGCATGCCTGTCAGTGGCAGCGGTCACATCCTCCTGCAAATGGTCCATCCCTGCCAGGATCAGTGCGGTGTCCCTGCTGCGATGCTCCTCTGCCCACTCCAGAGCCACATGCAGTGCATCCATGGATGTCACAAGCTGCATCTGCTGCTGGACCAATGCTTGCAGTAGGCGGGTGTGCTCGTCCAAGAGGTCATCAGCCTCCTTGGCATCCTGTCCCTCAGGGTGTGCACGGCCTTGATGATCAGCACCTCTTGAGGGTGGGTGATGCACCCCAGGACCAGGTCTGGGCATGTCCACAGGTGGTGCACAGATGCCGCCGCTGAACCCTGTATGCCCAAGCCCATTGGGTGACTGCTGATGCTGCCCCCTGGCTGCCACTCCCCAGGGCTCAGTGGTGCCACCGTAGTGGCCGCAACAGTCCCACTGTCCTGAACAGACACCAGTGCTGCCCCACTGGTGCTGACAGGCACAGGCTGGGATTATGCTGACATGCAGGCCTCCACGGTAGCACCACCCACAGCCATGGGTGCAACGTGTCACTGCCCATGACAGTAGTGTCATCATCACCGGTGACGGACTCTGCACCGGCCACAGTCACAGCTTGCTGGCATCCGTGAACACCAGCATGCTGGGACACAGGCAGGGCTTCCTCCACACCTGTTACAATGACATCAGTGTGGACAGCCAGGCGGCCCCACTGTTGCAATGCTCCACGCATACCTGTGGAGGTGGATGGTCCCTTCTCCAACTCCAGCTGACTGTCTGCAGTGGACAGGCCCACCACCGCTGACCCATACAGATGCTCAGGATCTGTAAGGGAAAGCAAAGTCATGTTACTGCGTGTGACCTACCCTGCCCCCCCATAGACAGACCATGACTTACCATGCAGTGATGGGCCACCACCCGTCTGGAAGCCACCACCCGGAACACCCTCAACGGCACTGCCCTGCATGCTTCCAGCAAGCTTCTCCTCCTGTGGGGTCAGCTGTACCACCTCCGGCTGTCCCCCACCTGTTGCAGCACATGCTGCCCTGATGGCGGCCACCTTCTCCTTTATCCTCCTCCTGTCCGTGTCCATCTTTTTCTTACACTCCTGCATGGAGCACTGGTGGCTGCCATGCAGGTTCACAGCATGTGCCACCTCCTCCCATGCAGCAGCATGGGCTTGAGGTGTTCCCCGCCATCCACTGAGAAGTGGTTCCTGATCCAGGTAGGCCTCGAACAGGGCCTCGGTTTTGGCCTTCATAAAGTTAGGCCTCCTCCGCCTCCAACCACTGTGTTCCTCCTCTCCAACAACCTGCTCGGTCATAATGTAGCCTGTAAGAATGGCAATTATTGTCTGTGACTGTGCAGTCCCATGCATGTCCCTGAATCCACAGTCCACACTCCCAAACAGCATGCAACTCACCAATAGACTGCAGTAACCGACTATGGCCACTGCAGCACAACATTACACTTTTATAGCGCAACCCATGCAAATGAGGCAAGGATCAAGTTTAAGTAGGTGCAAATTGCAGTGCTGCGCCATTGAATGGCTGATTAGATGATCTACATATGACAGCTGAATATTGCGCTGTTGCGCTTTGTGCAATTGTGTTGAACGTGCTGAGCCAATGGCGCAGTTCTGTGACATGCGTAGTACACACCTCATTGCGCATGCCCAGGTTGCTGACACAGGCGTCTGCCGCAATGATGACGTGCTGTGCACGGTAGGCAATGCAGGGCACAGCCACCATTGTGCCAGTGGCGTTATAGCGATGGTCACTACATGGTGCTGTGGCACTGGGCCATCATAGGCACAATGGGCCAACTGCGCAGTAGGCCACTATGGCTCTGGCACACAGGCAGCCAATCACGCTACACGCATTGTGTTCCAATGGCGCTGTGTGTGGCCATGTGCCAGAGACCCTTGACCCTGTGCCCAACCTTTGCCCCCTAGGCTCCATGCATCAGGCATGGGTGCACCTCTATCGCACTGTTCGATAACAGCGCAATAGGGAATGGCAGCGCTGTACCGCGCAGCATCTGCACATGGGGAACCGCACTGCAGAGTGCCATATTTCCAACTATTACTGAGAGAATGGCACGCAGATGGGCAGCGCAGTGGTCTGCAATAGAATTAGCCAATCTGGTGGCAATTGTGGAGCCACACCATGGGCCTCTCTTCGGGGAGGCACCCCTGGACAGGGCTAGGACCCAGGTGTGGTAGGAAGTGGTCACTGCCCTGGAGGAGGCCACTGGAAGGGGGAGGAGTGCGGAGCAGTGCAGGCACTGCTATGGGGACCTGCGGAGGAGGGAGCCCGAGCTACTGGCACAACTGTGAGCACGTGCCAGGAGAGGCATGGTGCCATGGCCAGGTAGGGGTTCCGTCAACACACTTTTATCGTCCATATGGGTAACGGTGTTGTATGTGTCCAGCACATAGGGGAGGGACCATCTGGGGTTGGCTGTGGTGGTGTTCACAGGGTGTGGGGTTGGTGGGTCTGGCTGGGTGGGAGGGCACACACCTGGGGGCAGGGGGACTTTGCTTCAGGATTGTACTGATGTTCTTCTCTCCTTGTTTGCCCCACAGGCCCGGAAGAATGCCGCCGTGTGAGGGAGGAGAGGCGGAGGGAGGAGGCCGGTGCAGCCAGGCGGGGCGAGGGCCATCACCGCCCACATGACTGGCCTGATGAGGGTGAGTGCCATACATCCATGATTACTATTGCATGCTGTTTGACAGGGTGGGCAGCGGGGCATGGCCACCATACATCAACACCACTGCCATGCACACAACTTGTTACAGTCAACACTGTCCAGTTGCAATGCATGTCTGGGAGTGTGTCAATGGTGGTCCATGCATGCATCAGGTACATGGTTGTGCCACTGCCTTTGCACCACATAGCCATGTCACTAAACGGCCATGGTGGTGCTATGCGTGACTTGGCCAGTGTGTGTGTGCAGCGTTCTGCATGGCTGTATGCACCTGGGTGGGCAGGTCCTGTGGATGTGATCACTGCAGGTGGTCACACACCATCACAGTGGTATGTCCCATAGCCGTATGCCATGCACAGTGGGCGGGCTGTATGGGGTTGTGCATTCACACCTATTGACTGTGCTCCCTTGTCCTAGGTACCTGCCATCTTAGAGAGATACAGGAGGCACTGTGGGAGATTCTGGTGGTCGCACGGGCATCGCTGGAAATCCTGCGTCAATTGGATGAGACCGGGGTTCTGAGGAGGCTCAGGGCCCGGAGGAGCCAAAGCAGGGAGAGGCGCTCCTGCTAGTGTGGATGGCTGGCAGTATTCCCCTACCCCCCTGGACCCACCCTCACGCCCCTCCTTTCCCGTCCCATTTGTCCACCCCTGCCTTCTACCCACCCCCACTTTGTTTGTGGCCCCCCAAACTTGTATATAGTTCCACTGTTTTATTGTATATAGTTTGTATTATTGTAAATAGTTGATGGTTATATATTTTTTTAATAGATTTACTTTTGATATGAATACTGTTGTGGTCTCTGATTTGCAGCAGGCTATAGGTGCTCAGCTGCAGTGGTGTGCATGGCGTCAGGGGTGGTGCGGCCATGAGTGTGTGTGTGTGTGTGTCAGTGTGGAGGTGACTATGGTGTGGGGGTAGCTATCAGTTAGTGTCTGTGGTGTGTGTGTTGTTCCCTGTGCACTGGCTGACTGTGTGCAGTGGGCCATGGTGCGTGCTCTGTGTCCATGGCACACCCATCGGCCCGTCCATGGCCTTTGCAGCTGACACACATGCATGTCTGTGACCTGCAAGGTCCGCTGACATGTCAGTGGTGGCAGTCCCTGCAGGGAAGCCCTTGTACCAGTCATTTTGCTGGGTTGCCTCCTGTCACTGGTGTGGTGCATGCCTGGCTCGGGTGGCACTGTGGGCACCGCAGTCATTGTCCCACCTCCATGCTGTGCCTCGTGTGTGTTGCAGGGGATGTGCCCCACTGTCTGTGACTTGTGCTTCTGGTGACTGCTGGTGGTGTACGGGTCCACAGTGCCTGCACAGGGTGACTGGCACTCCAGTGCCATGGAGGACTGCGGGTTGTGTGTACACAGTTTCCATGGGCCCACACTGGGGACTTGGTTGCCCCACCACTGCATCCCTGTGTTGTTGTGCCCTTGGGTATGGGTGGGTGTCTGTCCATACACTGTGTGGCATCCGGTGTGGTGCATGATTCCACGCACCACTGTGGGTGGCTGTGCTGGCAGTTATGGCCAGTGATGGATCGGGGTGTGTCACTGGACTACTGCGCAGAGTGCTGTACCACTGGTGGTGGTGGTGTCAAGGGCACATCCTGTCCTGTGTGGGGTACCTCTTGTGCTGATGCATGGTTGGTCTCTCAGCAGTGCCTCAGGGGGACTGTGCATGGTGGCACTGTGTCTGCCGTTGTTGCATTGCTGTGTGCTGCCACCCACTGATGGGTGCTCATGGTGGGGCTGGCTTGCATGGTTCTGTGGTGCACAGGGTTGCAGTGTCACAGTGGGGGTGGTGGCATACATGGGGTTTCCTGCAGTGGTGGTCACTGCTCATGGGGGGGTGTCTGGGGGTCACTGTGCAGGGTGTGCTCTGCATTGGGGGGATGGTGTGGCACGAGGTGGTCAGCCCTCCTTGTGTGCCAGTCACAGCTTGCCGGTAGGTGTGATGGGGCACTGTGGCCCAGTTGTGGGTTGTTTGCTTGACTCCATGGGCCAGTGGTTATTCTGGCCTTCCCCCAGTTGTGCAGTGCATGGGGAGTGGGGGGACGATGTCTGTTCTGCTGTGTGTTCCTGTGCCCATCTGTGGCATAGGTGGTGGACCACTACCTCCCTGGTTATGCAGTTACAGTGCTCTGCTGCTGGGGGGCATCCCTGTTTGCGCTATGGCACCTCTGGACTGCTCAGCTGCACATCCCTTGTTGCACTATGGCACATCAGATCTGTTCAGCTTCCCCTCCCTAGTTGCGCTATGGCACAGGTGGTGCGATATTCAGTCGTCGGCTATAGGCGCAGTTTGGCCTGCTCCAGTTTTGAATATCAAGTCTCTTGCACATGGGTGCAATAGACTTGCGCTAGCTCCTGCTATTGCACACTTTTTGGGCGCAGTTTGAATATCTGGGCCTAAGTATTTGCAGGGAACATAAATATCATAGCTTTACCACCAACAGAAAAGGCTACACAAATGGATAATACACTGGTCAAAGCTTTAGGTGGCCCATCAGTAAATGAAGCATCTATCCCAATTTGTCAAGTGAAAGCTAGCTATAATAATATAATTATCTATGTAACAGAATCACCAGAAGAAGCAGGTGGAAATTAAGAAAAGCAAAATGATAACAATGTGACAAATGTAGTAGATAAGAACATTATTAGCAAGAGATAAAAATAAGAAAAAGAACAAGCAAATAGGGAAAAAGAGCAAAAAGGCAGTCAGTGATAATGTGATAAAGTTATCACAAAGTTTTTTTTTTTCTCCAATTAAAGTAATAAAAGGAACCCCTATGAAACAGGGAGGGTTCTTCAGCTGCAGGACAGCAAAGCAAAACAGATAATACTAGACTCGATATTACTACAAATGGTAATAGGGTAGAAAATATAGAGATACACAAACATAGGATAGAAATGTTTAGTCTTTTAAACATGCTGTATAAGATAATTCTTATGATACCTTAGCAAAAGCACCAAAGCTACTGCAATATGAGAATATCAAGACATGCTAACACCTTTTCTTAGACCATATGAATCAAAAAGTAGACCGAATGACAGTAGATGCTGATCTATTAAAATGTATGCCAACACATTTCTCTGACTACATGCTTTTAGCACATATGTGTATGTATAGTATGTCTTTTATGTCTGATGTGCCCCTATTAGTGGCCATCACAGACATAACAAATAAAAAAGAAATTATCACAATAGAAATTTTCAAAAACTTGAATCACATGCAAGCTCAAATTACTAAAGTACAGAAAATTTACACTGACAGAAATCTATATTTTACAACAATAGTCAGTTGTGGGTGTGTGGTGAGCTCTGAAGAAGTCATGTTACCAGGGTGAAATGTAAGCTCTGTCTTGCACCGTTTTGCTACCTTATGGATATGAACACAGAATAAATCAGCTTTATTATTGAAAATTCCTGACCTGCATTCTGCTTCCTGAGTGGAGAGTGCTCTCTCTTTCTTGCTACCATTTTACAACATTATCATCCCAGAAACCCCTGTTGAAGCTGGGGAGAAAAAGAAAGGAAGAACTAAACTAAAAAAAAAACAACAGGAAAAAGCATCAGTAGAAAAAATAAGAGAAAGTAGAGACACTCAACCAATACAGGTCAGACAAATTACTTACAGTAGTCAAATATTGACAGAGGAGAAAAGTTTACAGTAGTAACAAATAGGAAGGTACAAACTGTTCTGGGAGACATGGAACTTTTAAAAGAAATGATGAGCAAAGGACATTGACAAAACAGGTAGAAATACATCCTGCAAATACAATAATATACAATAATGATAAGGGTGCTTATATCAGAAAATCAAAAACTAAAATTCAAACAAATTAAACTGAAATACAAACAAAATTTACAAGACATGGTACAACAGATAGAAAAAGATAACATAGGCAACGAAGTTATTACATGCAGAAAGTCTGAAAAGGATAACTTTATCCTTACCGGAAATAAGGCAATTAATAGATAGGTGAGCATCTTTGTAAATGAAAATGAGACACAACAGACACTTACACAGTTAATAACTTTTATTTCATGCAGAATTATAGATTTTGAACTCAAAAGAGAACATAATAGTAATGGTTAGAGACTTAGAAGATTCAAATGAATCAGTGTATGTTCTGGAAACAAATCTTAACTTTGCAAAACAGGTATGGTTTTAGAAAAGGCCACTAATGCAATTAGGAATAGATATTGAACCACCAGTCACATGGAGAACCATCAACAAAATTATATTTAACACAGACCAAACTAGAGCTGATATTGACTATAAGATCCTTCAATATGCTGTGTTATTAAAATTAGAATTTACAGGTAAAAACAAAGTGAAGACTACTGAACAATAAAAGAGAACACCTGGAGCTATATTGTCTATTTGTGGTGTGGAAAAAATAGAAAATGAAAATGGCCAAATCATAATGCTACTGTAAATTTCTTTATCTCCAAAATTCTTAATTTGGAGTTTGATCAAATGGACCTTCTCAATGTTGTTAGCACCCAACCATTCTCATTAACCAGTCAAATTGACATTCAAGCAAGTCGTAAGGCTCTAGCACAAACAATTTTATAGAAAGCATTCTCTGCTACTAAATCTTCTACTACATCTTCAGCTAGTAAGAACAGGCTTCCCAGCATCCCTAGCATGCTATTTACAGCACACATCCCCAGTATACTCCCTAAGGTCTGCGGATTCCCAATCTCTTACTGTGTGTGGGCACTCCACCAATCTGGGTACGTTGGAATTTGCTGTCTATACCCCCACCTTTTGGAACTCCCTTCCCCTAACGTACACCTATCTCCCAGACACTTCAGTTCTACAAGGCCCTGAAGGGCTCCCTTTGTTTCCCTGGCCCCTGCTCTTTCTCGTAGAACATGGACATGTCTGCCCAACAGTCCTAGGACATTCTGCCCAACACTAAGCACTGCCCTCAACCCCTGGTTTTATGTACTACCTACATTTGGTTAATTGTATTTAAGCTACTGTATTATGCTCCTCAGTCTGTTATATGGGACTCTTCCTTTATTGCTACAGTGTTATTTCTGTCTTAGTCATACCAAGCTATTGTGTTATGCTCCTTAGTCTGTTATATGGGACCCTTACTTTATTGTTACCCTGTTGTTGCTGTCTCAGTTGTACCATTCTTGCTCATTAAGATTTCTTCTTTTGCAACCAAAACAGCATCTGTAATCAACTCATGTACTATTGATGTTTGCTCTCCAATTATGTACACTACTATTGGAACTTTTCTTAGTTGATTGATGCCTGATTTCAAGTTGTGTCTCTCTATGTTATTCTCCTGTAAGTTGTCTATTTCTAGACTGTAACTCTCCAAGGTTGTGCCTGAAAATAGGCGTACTTATGCCTAGTGTATCTTACCTAGTTACCAAAAATTAATAAATACTGTAAATAATATTGTTGATCTGAATATCATGCCTAATGCAAGTACCCTGGAGAGTGATCAAAACTTAGAAATAATCTCAAGTCTTCTATAAATTTACACTGATAATGTTTCTCCTATTCTTGTATGTGCATTGTAATGTACTTTTTAATATACTTAGGATGATCATTCAGTGTTTCTGTAAACATATGGGCCATGTTTGTAAACAGATCTTTTTGCACTAGTGCACCTACCTGGTAAACAAATTAACTGAATTAAATGAATCGAATTAAATGTTTCCCTGCTATTGAATGATAACATCATTCCAGTAAATCATTCAAATAATGAACCACTATACAGTTTTGTCTCCTGGAATGTGCCTGGTATTTCTGTAAATTTTTTGACATCAAATGGATCACTTTTATTAAAAATGTACAGTGATCAGTTTACAAAAAATACGAACGCAATATGCTATCAAGCTCAATGGATATGAAGCATTTTGTTTCCTCACAGCCAATTTAAATAAGTATAGGAGATATGCAAGGGGTCCTGTAACCCTTGTAAGGATCATACCAGGTGTTAAGATCATAGATAATCCCCAAATAAACCACTTCTGAGTTAAACAAGTGATCAAACTGAATACAAGAGTCTTTAGTCTAATGTTCACTTTTGCTGCCAAAAAGTATAGTACAATATTATGAGAACAGCTGGTTTCTGTTAAACAAAAATATTCAGGAGAGGATTGATAAATACCATTCCACTTGTGTGTTATTTTCTGGATATGTCAATGTAAGAACTGCTGATTATGATAACATAGATCTACTGGAGTCATATATGCATGATATTAATGTTCCATTTAAAAAGAGCAAATATCTAACTAGAATGACCCTGGAAACAAATTGATAGCTATTATCACAGAAAACTCCTTCTTGGTTCTCAGTGGAAGATTGCAAGGTTATCTGGAGGGCAATACAATGAATGTGCTTTGGTCCCAGTGGTCAAAACATTATATAATTTGAATTTTGGCAAATTAAAGACAGAGGTGAGCTCAGAAAGTGATCATTCTGCTCTACAACTAGAGATTTTCACTGAAACATGGCCTTCAAATGTGGCAGTAACTCCACAACAACATTCTTTAGCAGTATGGGGAAATAAAAGGCTGAAAAATGAAATAGTTGGTTTTTAGTAAGATCAATACTGTATTGTATAGTGAAGAAATTGGTGAAAAACTATTTTCAGTTATACACATTCATGTTCTCAGCTTTGTTTTGAAATATTTGAATGTGTTTTCTGCCTTATCTACCCAATATTCTATGTTAGAAGAACTGAAGCCAGTACTCAGCCTCACACATCTCTCAATCAGATCTGTGAGTTGGCTAAGAAGTAAATTTCACATTATATTTGATGGCCAGGAAAAACCCTTCTAGAAAAAAACGTTAGTATGTTAAATAAACAAAGGGAATATTATTCGTCTATTCCAAAAAAGGAAAAAACAAAATGAACAAAAAGAGAATTTAAATGAGATGTTTAAAGCAATCAGTATGAATCGCAAAACTCAGACTTAGTCTATGGTAGCTAAATGGACCTTTATGGTTCAATTGGACTTGGATAAAACATTGTAGATATACATTTTCTCATTCAGACCCAGTAAATATGTCCACAAAGGGAAACAACATAGGTATAAAGTTTTCTAGTGACCTTTTAGCCTTTTCCTTATGTGAAGTAGAATAGGTGATTATTACATTTGCTTCTGATAGAGCTCCTGCATCTGACACTATTCCTTGCTACTGGTACAAAAAAACCAAAAACCTAAATGTGTAGGTACCTATATTAATGACTTTCTTCAATAATTCACTGAAACATAGATATATCCCCCTTTCTTGGTAAAAAAGAGTGTAATAGTACCAAATCATTAAAAAAAGATCTGCATATGATCCAAAGAACTTCATTCCATCAGCCTGTTAGATTCAATATCTAAAATCTTTTCAGAAATTATTGGGGCTGGCAGTATAGCCTAGAGAGTAGAGTAACGAGCTGTGAATGAGCTTGGTACATCCAGCAGACAGACTTTGATTTGATGTCCACAACCTCCACTTGCATGCTGTGTGACTATGAGCAAGTCACTTAACCTCCCCAGTGCTCTCAGGTCGCCCCTGAAAACAGGCATCTGTGCCTAGTGGGCCTTACCCAGTTACCTAAGAATTAAAAAAAAATAATAATATTGGTAGAGTGACATCTTGATTACAAAGCAAAAATAAATTGGCTCAAGTACAGGGTGCAATAGACAATATCTTTGTTTTTTCTCATTACTTAGAAGAATACTGTAAGTTAAAACATATGAAGTTGTATACTATTTCTGTGGATTTCTTAGCTGACAACAGTAGGGGGCCTGTCAGTGGTGTGGGGCCTGTAGCAATCCAATCTTAATCCTGCCAGGTACTCTTTTCCCAATTTTTCTTGCCACTCCAGTTGTCCTGATGCAGTGCGTGGGCCCATCAAGCCTTGACACTCACATCAACCCCTTGGGAGGGAAGGCTCCCCAGACCACCACATGGGTGTCATCTGTGTGCAAGAACACTGCTATGTCCCTCCTCAGTTGGGGGCCAGAGTCACATGCCACAGTGCCTTGCCTCAGCCTCAGCTCATCCAGATAGCTCATTGAGCTCACACCCAAACTCAGGTCACTGGCACGGAAAGGCAATGTGGTCCCCACTGAGCCAGCAGCCATCCCTGCAGACAATGTTACTTCATATATTTTTTCTGACATTCTGACCTCATATTGTCAACACAGTCTTTTTATAACCCCGAACATGACGGGTGTAATTTGGCCAAAATGTCATTTTGCACCATAAGTGAAAATACACATTTTGGCCAGGATTTGAAAATTAATACCTGTACGTTCATGAAGTTGTGCAACAAAATGGTTATGTTAAAAGATTTGGAGTCAAAATATTGAAAATAACCAAAGTTATGAGCGAGTGTTGAACAATTTCAATGTACCTTCAAAACTCTGTTGTTTTTTAATATTTTTACCCTACATTTTCAATTTTCAAATCCCATCCAAAAGATGATTTTGTATACTGACAGTGAAATTACCTTTCAGACCACATTTGAAAAATTTCACATACTTTGGTCATGAGGTGGGGTCCCAAAAGGGCTATGTTTAAAATTTGGGGGGAAAATATAAAAAAGGACCAAGTAATAATTAAAAGTTCAAAATGCATTGAAATACATTGACCACACTTACCTTGTTTCCTCAGTTCATGGCCCGGCATTGAAGAAGGACTTGAAAGGATTACAGTGTTGTAACCCAGTAGATAAGTAAGGTGTACGGAGGGGTGGGGTGAGGGGTGCTGAGTGAGGTGAAGTCAGGTGGGGTGGGGAAGGGTAACAGAGGCCAGCAGCACAACAGACATTGATGACTGGTTTTCTTTATTACAGGGTCACAAAAAATGAAAAAGAAAGACTTTTAGGGACTGTTTTACTTCTACAGGTACTGACTTTGGGGATTGGGAACCCCACTGTTGGCTTGATGTTTAGGAGCACTGGGGTTGTGCACCCTGGTCTAGCACTATATTGTAGCAGGGAAATGGAGGTTATGAGCCAGCACAGGTGATTGGACAACCTGGTGTCAGAAGTATGCAATGCAGCTGGGCAGGATGAATAGAGAAATGGAGGGGAGGGGCTTGAGTGGCACAGGGGATGGGCACCCTGGTGTCACATACATTTCAGAATTTTTAACCAGCATTGGGGTTTGGGCACCCTGTTGTCTGGTTCAACATAATCAATTTGCTTCCATTTCCCATAATACATCAAATGGCCACTTAACACTTAGGATCTGAGTCTCAAAGCCCTTAGATTGATGCAATATGCCTGCATCAAACAGAAATGATGCAAATGGTGCCTTGCATCAACAAATGCACCCAGAAATATTCTAAAAAGCAGCCTGTGTCAGAGACAGACTACATGTGCCAAAGGGGGCTTGCACCAGCTTTGTGACACAAAATGGGCTGTAGCAAGGTACCAGGGGGCTTGTGGCAGATGCAGGCTGCCATATCCCCTAATTTGGCATTCTCAAAACCCTCCCAGAAAGTAAAGGTCTAAGTACCATTAGACCCACCAAGGGCTGGTCTAAGGGTACTAAGAAATCCTCTGAGAGGGTACACCAGTGTGATCCCCTTACAAATAGAAATATCAATGCCCCTGATAGTCTAGCACCTCCCAGCCCCAATACCTGTATGAATATATTTAATAATGACCCTTCTAGTCTAGCAGCCCCCTCCAGCCCTGATCCCTTTATGAAAATAATGAATAATGTCCCTGGTAGCCTAGCTGCCTCCCCCAGCCCAATCCCTTTATGAATAAAATTAATAATGCCCCTGGTGGGCTAGTATTTTCCCCAAGCCTCGATCCCCCCATTATGTATAATTAAACAGCCTGGTTCTATGTGATAACAGTGATCGCACAAAGGCAATTGCCATTACGGTGAATGTACATTGGCAAAAATCTATTTCGCCAATGTACACCCCATCGCACAGCAAAAGGGTACTGGGGACTTACATTTTGTATGTTTATGCAGGGGGCTGTGCCTTATGCACCCCCCTATTAAAGGAATCTCAACTTCTGGGGGGTGCATGTCGGGGGGTTCATATTTAAAAAAAATTCAGGCTGGGTGCAACAAAATGCACGTGCACCCGGACCCAAACCCGGCACCCTCGCAGCTGAAGCCTGCAACCCACCCACCACACCACGAGGCAGCTCGGCAGCCCATCGCTGCAACACACCATGCAAACCCTCCCTCCCTTTCCACCATGCTTGCTCCCTGCTGTGCACATGTGTATATATATAGCGACAGAACGTCACTGTACCTGCAGTTGCCCACCCCATCCAGTAGCCGTCTGATAAGGCATCACTATTGAGTCACCCTTTTTAGTGTGTGCTCAATAGCGAGTGCCCTTATCACTGGATGTCAAGCAGCCCTGGTGGTCTCGTGGACTTCAACCCCCTCACTCCGGCAGGCAGTGTCTTACGACCCCTTCCCCCATCCCAAAATAGAACTGGCATCTGGCACAGCCCTATTCATGCCACCGTGTCCAGCTGCCAACTGAACTATCAATAAGGAGTACGGTACATGCTTCTTATTGACAGCCCTGTTGATGGCTGAACACGGAGGTGTGAGGAGGGCTGTGCAAGTTGACAGCTCTGTTTCGGGTCGGGGTGATGGGACACTGCCTGCTGGGGTGGGGGTCCATTAGACCACCAGGGCTTTTAATTATACATAATGGGGCTTGGGGCTTGGGGGGGACTGCCAGCCCACCAGGGACATTATTAATTTTTTTAAATTTCTTTTTCTCCCCACCTACATCCCTGCCAGAGCTGCCCCTTCAGGAGTAGCCAATGAAACCCATCCCTACCACTGACTTACCTGCTGCTTAGGTCCCTTCATCTTACCATGGATTACCCTCCCCGGGTGAGGTTCTGGGTGGGGTGGAGCACCCCTATACCTTGTATCTTGTCAGGTCCCCGAGACAGCGGCAGTGGGTGGCATATCAGGACAGGGCTCGGCACTCCATCTACCCGGCTCTAGAGGGTGATTTTTCCCTTTTTCTGTGGAATGCCATGTGCCAGAGCATCAAGGCGCACACACCAACACCTGCAAAGTCCCTCCCCCTCCTTCCACGAAGGAGCTGCCCCCAGAGCTGATTGGCCCTGGACCTTTGCCACTAACCAATCATGTCCCCATGACTCAGCATGCTGTTGTTCCCCCAGCCTTCACTAAGGGTCACTGCTTGCCGACTAGGAAGCCTCCCTCCCCCTGGAGAAGGTGAGCTGTCATCGGACACTCCAACCTTTCTCCCCCAGCCAACCCCCGGCGGCCCGAGTTTACTTCTGAACCCGGGTTGCCGGCATGGTGCAAGGTGTGGCATCCAGCGCCTCAACCCTCAGTGCCACCGGGCCGGCTGACATTATTAATTATATTCATAAAGGGATTGGGGCTGGTGGGGCCGCTAGACTACCGGGGTCATTATTAAATATAGGGAATCGGGGCTGGGGGCCACTAGTCTACCAGGGACATTATTAAATATATGTGTAAGGGGATTGGGGCTGGGGGGCTGCTAGATTACTGAGGACATTATTAATTATATTAGTAAGGGGATCGGGGCTGGGGGGACTGCTAGACCACCGGAACTGGCACAGGGCTGCCCGCAGCTTGTAGCAACCTGTCTTGATGCACCATCTATTTGGCACACAGCTATGGTTGCCCGTAAGCCATGGGACTTTGCCGGTGGGACCCTACTTGATAGGGAATTGGGTGCAGGGTCCCTGGTGCACCGGCAATCAGCACAAGCCGAATTTGGCACAGCTTGAACCAGCTTTTAAGAATCAGGCCCTTAATATTATACAGCATCTGTTCAGCAGTAGTGGGCCACATACTGACACATAGTCCTGGCTCCATTAAACAAGCACTGTTTTGTGCTAAACAGATGCTGTTACAGCATCAGGCATCACCTTGTGGTAATGCCTATAGCCCTGTCCTCTCGTACACGCATCAAAGGACATTTTGAAATGCGGCTGTAAAAAAGTCAGTCATTTTTCAGAATGTTCAGTTTTTAAACTGAGTATGCACTTGGTTTTTCCTAATCTTTCAAAAACAGGGCAAGCTAAAGACATAAAAAAGCTTAAAAGCACACACCTTGGGGCAAACTCTATCAAACCTGCAAGTTTCAGGTTTGAAATACTCCTTGGCCCAGATATTCAAAGGGGGTTGTGGCTGGCACAACAGAGTTGCACCGGCGCAACCCCGCACTGCATCCCGGTGGGATATTCAAAAGGCTGCCAGGCACAGCCCAAATCCCGCTGCACCGGGGCGCACTGGTAATGTAAGCGGTGCACATGCAGGGGGCGTGCCCATGCATATGCGGCACATCCCGATATTCAGCCCTGGATGTGCTGTGCATATGCTGGCACAACCCTGCATTGTGCCGCATGGAGGCTCAAAGTTAAGCCCATGAAAAGAAGGAACAAACCTGGCCACCCACGGATGGGCTGCTGTATTGCAGGGCGCAACACAGCAGCCGCCAGACATGGGTGGCCACCCACCCAGCCAACACACCGTCCACAAGCACCCATATGGTCCCTGGTAGTCTAGTGGTACCCCCTCCCTCCCCGTTAGCCCACTCATGGTATTAAAGTTGTGATCCAGCCCTGGTAGTCCAGTGGTTTCCCTCTTCCCTGCCGTAAACCCAGTCGTGGGCAAATGTACTATTTATATCCCTGGTGGTCTAGTGGTGTCCTCCTCCCTCCTGATAGACCAATCACAGGCAGAGGTAATGACAAACCATGCCCTGGCGGTCTAGTGGACTACCCCCAATCCTGACTCTCTGATCGCCGTCTGAGGTACATATGACATATCCCTGTTGGTCCAGTGGATCCCTCCTCCCTACCTGAACCCCTGAAGCCTGCAACAAGTCATGGCCAAAGCCCTGGTGGTCCAGTGGTAACCCCCATCCCCCCCCCCACAGAGGACTCCTGCCACCCAGCTCCCCCCCTGTCATCGGCGGGCGGCTGCACTCTGCATACCACCCGGCCGCCTGCTGAATGACAGCTTACAGTATGATCTGTAAGCCAATTGGTCCACAGTGTGGATGAATGGCTTGCACACCATACCGTACTACACAGGCATGAATCTGTGAATGGGTTCGTTACGAATTCATGCCTGTCAATATGTATGTGTAAACCACACTAATGAACTGAACCAACAGATCTACTAGCTGTCATTCAGTAGGCGGCAGTGTGAGGCAAGTACGGCTACTGGTAACTGAAACTGGAACAGAGTGAGAATGAGAGGATGTACATGGACCACCAGGCAGATCACTGTTGTCTGGCCCTACAGAGTTCAGTGGAGTTTAATGAAAAAAGTGTAAGGTTATGCACCTTGGGGTGAAGAATCCAAGGAGAGAATACTGGCTGGGGGGGGGGGGTTAAGCTGGGGATCACTGAGGAGGAGAAGAACCTAGGGATAATGATAACAGAGACCATGAACAACACTGCCCAGTGCAGGAGATTGACTGCAAAAGTGAACAAAATGCAGGGGTGCATGGTGAGGGGTTTTTCATCCAGGTGAAGAAAGGTGAACTTGCCCCTCTACAGGTCACTGGTAAGGCTGCACATAGAGTATTGTGTGCAGTTTTGGAGGCCATACCTAAAGCGTGATATCAGGCTACTGGAGGGGGTGTAGAGGAGGACAAAAAAGATGATATGTGGAACGGAGGGGGGAGAGACTATAACAGCAGGCTGGGAGACCTGAATATGTACACCCTGGAGGATAGAAGGGATGTGGGGACATGATAAACATTCAAGAATCTGAGGGGAATCAATAATGATGGGACAGATGGGTTCTTTAAGTTAAGGAGGGGGAGGGTCACTGGGGGAATGGACTAAGAATAGAGGCGGGGGAGATTTAGGAAGGAAATGAGGAGGCACTATTTCATAGAGAGGGTGGTAGCAAAATGGAACACCCTACCAGAATGGGTGGTATCATTTAAATCTGTGAACAGCTTCAAAAGGGCATGGGACAGGGAACAGGAGAGTGAGGGTGGGGGAGGTGGGGGTGGCAGTGGGATGACAAAGGTGAGGGGGTGGGGCAGCTGCAACCTAGGGGTGCTAGCTGCACACTCAAGCAGACTTAGATAGACTGGGTGGTCTGTTTCTGCTGGCATATTCTTATAAAAAGGAAAAAATGTGTGGATGTAGCCCTTGCAGCAGATGCAAAGTCTGTCCTACAATTTAAAAAACAGCAGAATTTGAAAACAAGAGATTGGGCAGAATGGAAAAAATCAAGAGTAAAATAACTTGTGAGACTGAGGGCCTTATATAACAACTTATGTGTGCTTGTGGATATTTCTACATAGGTAGAACTTATATAAGACTAAGGGATATAATCTCTAAACATCTTAGAGCCATATAGACAGATAACCCAGAGTATGCAATGGCCCAGCATATAGACGGAAGCACAAACAAAGATGAACATTTTGTGAGAGCGGTAGGAACTGAGAAAGTGTTTAACAAGCATTTGTCAATGCCGAATGTTTGCTTGCTGGCATTGGCAGTGGTAGTGTAGAAGTTACAGAGCTGCGTAATAGTAATGGCAGTGAAGTATTGAACTGAAGCCAACCCCACCACCACCCTGCAGAGAGTGACAGGCATTGGGGTGTGCCTTTGGGTCGTCAGGAATAACGGCCACTCCATTTCAGTACACCCCACCCTGCAGACACTGGTAAGTGTCATGGTGTTCCTTGGGGTCTTTGGTCCTTATGCGCACCCCATTCCATTAGGAAATACAGTGGGATGGGTGCGATATAGAAAGATAGGGTGAACTTTGGGGCCGAAGAGTCCAAGGCATACCTCAATGCTTCTCACTGGCTGCAGGGTGTGGAATGGTATGAGCATTGCAGGCAGAATCCCAAGTCACACCCTTGATGCCTGTCATTCTCTACAGGGTTGAGCGTTATGGTTGGAAACCCTAATACCTTAGGCATTCGTTGGTATTTTCACTCCAAATGTTCAACATGGTTTTTGTGTGACCCCACCTCATGAACAGGGGGAATATCAGTTTGTTAGCCGAAAGCTGCTTATGCACAGCGACTACGGCATTTAGCACCACAGGTGCAAAAACATTCCGAACAGGATGTAAAAAATGACAGCTGTACTGTTCATGGGGAGCTGTAAAGAATGGCAATGTTGTAAATCTGCAGTAAAAATATTTAAAAAAATGGTGAAGTCATGAGCGTACATAGAAACTGTGCAAGGCACACCCGTAATATAATTAGGCTGGGGATTTTTTACAGCAGATTGTCAACTCAGGCATTTGGTGCCTCCGATCATGAACAGTGTCACTGTGATTTTCTTTATCTGTCCCGAATAATGATTTTCCACAGCGAATTAACAAGATCTCTGCACTGAAAGGGAAACACACCCAGCCATGTTGTGAAAATGATAGCTGTACTGTAAATAAGGCAGTATGGAAAAATGCCACTGGTGAAAATCTGGACTTAAAATATTACAAAATCATGAACCTACGAGGGTGCATGGAAACTGCTCAATGCTCACTCGTAACACAGTCATTTTATGGACTTTTGTCACCAAATTTTCAACATAGCCATTTTAAGACCTATACTCATGAACAGTGTCACTGTGATTTTCTTAATGTGTCCCATACATTGATTTCGCACATCGACTGCGCCATTGTGCGCTACATGGGTGAAAACACATTTTGGGCAAGATGTGAAAAATGACAGCTATACTGCTTATAAGGAGGTGTGGTAAAATGACAATGTTGAAAATCTGGAGTGTAAATATTGAAAATTCGCGAACTTACAAGCGTACGTAGGAACTGACAACTAGGTTTAAAACAGTCATTTTGGAATTTTTTCACCAAATTTTCAACATAGCAATTTTAAGACCTCTGCTCATGAACAGTGTCACTGTGATTTTCTTAATTTGTCCCATACATTGATTTGCTTTTACCGACTGCGCCATTATGCGACATGGGAGGAAACACATTTTGGGTGAGATGTGAAAAATGACAGCTGTACTACTTATAAGAAGGTGTGGTAAAATGGCAATGTTGAAAATCTGGAGTGAAAATATTGAAAATTTGCGAACTTACGAGCATGCGTAGGAACTGCGCAATGCACGCTCGTAAAACAGTCGTTGTTTGAAATTTTTCCACCAAATTTTCAAAATAGGCTTCTTGAGAGCCCACCTTATGAACACTGGCAGTGTCATTTCGTTAATCAGTCCCGAAAGGTGATTTCGCATAGTAACTGCGAAATCACCCTTTGGGCCCGAATAACGCTATGGCAGTGACATCATTCATGAGAAGGGGTCCCAAAAACCCCATGTTGAAAGTTTGGTGCAAAAATTCCAAAAATGCCTGAGATATGCAACAAAGTTGAAAACCCTATCTAGCCCATTATACAGCTTACCAGCATTTCCTCAGTTTGCAGTCGGCTTTGAAGAGTGCAGACGTGTTCCCGGTCCACCGAAGATCATCGCGCCGAGGTCCGGAGGTAAGTATGGGGTGAGGGGGGGTGTGGGGAGGCAGGGTGCACAGTGGCTGGGTGCGGGTTGTGGGAGGGGGGCCAGGGAGACTACGTGGTACCGTTTTTTCTTTACAGGTGTTCTTTTTGTTTCCAATGATGACGCGGGACATTTGCCATGCTGGGGTGGGCTCCCAGTGAGGCACAAGGACGGTTGGGGGGCATTCAGCTGATGGAGGATTGGGCACCCCCATTGCCCAAAGCATTGATTGCCACGCTGGGGTGGGCTCCCAGCGTGGCACCCAGTACTTGGGGGGGTGAGGACAGTGGAGCTGATGGGGGATTGAGCACCCCCCCGGCTATATCATGAGTTGCCATGCTGGGGTGGGCACCCAGAGTGGCATTTGGAAAACTTTGGGGGTGGGCGCAGCACAGCCGACCGAGAGGATTGGGCACCCCGTCGGCTATACAAAATGTGCAAGGCGAGGGGGGCACGCGACGCTCTGCAGTGGGGGTGTGGGGGAGCTGCACATGAGCAAGCCGACATCTTATCGCTGCCCACTGGAAGCGTAGGCCCCCTTTGAACTGTATGCCACTGCATTTTGGAGCTTGTCATAGATAGCTCCATCATGCATTGGCTTACAGGGGCTGCGCCTGCCAACACACTGATTGAACTGGAAGAGCGGGTGACACACCTCCGAAATCTCGGATGATGGCACTATGTTTCTTGCACATGTGTGCAAGCAAACGTAACAAACATAATAAATGTATCTTAATTTTTGAAGACCGTTTTTTTTTTTTGTGCGTGCGTATGTGACGTATGAATGAGGGATCCACTCACTGTAGATCAAGGGAGGATGTGAAATGACGCAGGTACATGGGGGGGAGGTGAACAAAGTGGTAGACAGTAAGCCCTACCAGAGCTTCAAGCTGATGTAGCACAGCGATACATGGGGGGGTGAACAAAGTGGTAGACAGTAAGCCCTACCAGAGCTTCAGGCTGATGTAGCACAGCTGGACTAAGGCAAGGGAGGATGTGAAATGATACAGGTACATGGGGGGGTGAACAAAGTGGTAGACAGTAAGCCCTACCTGAGCTTCAGGCTGATGTTGCACAGCTGGACTAAGCCACAAGCACCCACGGCATGTTCTTATAGTCCCCATTTATATGTCCGTTTATGTTCTTACAGCGTTGATTGCCTAACTGAGCCAAGATGTAAAACAGATACTAAAATGTCATGTTTATTTATTTTTTTTATTTAGTTGTTTAACCAGGTATAGCACACTAAGCTGAAAGCTTTTTTACAGGAGCGACCTGGTGACCTGGATCGTAGTGGGGAGAGGGGGCAATTGAAACAATGTCCTGAGAATGTGCTTAAACTTATTAACCGTTGCTGTGCCACAGAGTGATACACCGGTCCAGAATCCCTATACATTAAAATTATGTTTGCAGCCTAAAGGTGCTTAGGTGGATTGGCATTTACATTACTCAGCGGCAAATCTTTTTCATACTTTTTTGTGATCATCGGTTAAGATATAACCACTAACTGATGAGACACTTGGGGGCATGAAACTGTGCTACCAGCAAAGTTGCATTTGCAAAGCCCTAAATATTTATCTGTTGATAATGAAATGAAAACTGTCAGCTGATAACATTCAGCCACTGTCCATTGCACAGAATAGACATTTCACTGATAGATCTGGAGCAAAGGGACATGCACTTGCCAATAACACCACTACAGCTCCAGACACGGAAGAAAGAAGTTCATGCACTTTCATCGCTGTTAACTTTTTCAGCATTTTAAAACAGTTACTTAGCATCTGCACTAAGATGTTACACATCGCTGAACTGAATTGTGACACCAGAATCCCTGCGATCAACATTTGTCAGCAAAAGTGAATTGAAAAAATCAATAGATGTATAAAATGGTAAGTGACATGAGTCAATAACAATATATCTGCATGTAATACTTGGCTTAAAATTTGAGCACCACCATATTCCGCACCACAGCGTCAAACAGGGATGCCATTTATAATTCAGCTAATGTCAAGCAGTTTTCGAGCCATAAAAAGTATTACTGTATCAGTATGGTGGCAGCAACGGATCAGGAAATTATGAAATAAATGCAACAGCACTCTATCGGCCATAATGTTGTGCGGTGGAGGGAATGCATGAGCACCCAAGGGTGGGCTGTTAGGCGGCTTCAGATTCACCGGAGAAAGGGTGGATTCGATTATGAGCTATGGTTGAATTTGTGTTTTCTTTTCTATACCTAGTTTTCGCTATTTTGTTAGGGCACATGTCCAACCCTAAGATGTTTAGGGTCACAAGATGATGTGACTTCATTGAGCATCTGATTTGAGAAAGAGCTGTGGATTCTATCTAATGCCAGCTCACGGCAATTCAGAGAAAAAAAAAATATTTTGAAGCTGCATTACCAGACTAAGTGTGCAGTTTAGTGAATTACCACACAGGGGTGTGTATATGACAGCACTAAAAGGCACATTAAAGTGCTTCAGTCATGAAAACCTCCCCCACTGGCTGCTGCTGAAATGCATAGCAGTATGTTCTCATTTGTGCATTCTGGCTGTTCTTTGCTTCAGCTGCAGGTAGTACAGTATGCTCAAGTTCGTTTGCATAGCTTTTAGCAGCAGGGAGTTCACATTGACAGAGTCTAGTAAGAGAAAACGCTTGGAATTACACATACAACGAAGTCTGAGTTTTCACATCAAATGCTGAGGTATTTTTTTTCTGGAGGATTAGAACCCATGGAGTCCATGAAGGTGTGCTTTGGAGAGCTGGCGTGTGTAAGGACTGTTAGGCACCCACACATTTTGGTGGTCCTGCTTTGGCAGGGAACAGTTTATTAAAGTAGTGATGTGTAGCTTGTCTCTCTAAGCTAGACAAGACTACGCCATCCTATCAGGCAACCGACACAGTTGATCTGTGTGTGTGTGGGGGTGGGGGGGAGGAGCTGCTCACTGAAGTGTAGCTCCCTCTTTCAACTGTATGCCACCGCATTTTCAACTGCTGTCATAGACAGCTTCAGCAGTGATTGGAGAACTGTGACCATGCCTGCAAACACACTGACTGAATTGGAAGATGCTGCCACACCTCTGAAAAACTCAGATGATGGCACTATGTTTCTTGCACATGCGTGCAAGCAAACATAAAAATATAAGGAGAGGTGATTACAAGAATGTACTAAACAAGACAGAGCAACACTGGATTTATCAATTGAGGGCTGTACAATACCCTAGTTTAAATGTACACTTTGAAATTGCACCATGTTTAAAGAAATGACGTTTGATACCAGTACTGCGGGGGATCCAAACCCACATTTCAAGTTCTGATGCACTCAGAGGTCCAGATAATTTATAGGACTGTGAAGTATTTACTGCTAGTTGCTTTCACCTGGTAGTATTTTCATCTACATGGTAGTAATACTATGCGTAGACCTGTCTCGGACCTCCATCTCTAAAAAAAGTCACAGTTCCACTGGGTGTCTGCAACCACTGATCCTCCTCCTCCTCCTCGGATACCATTAAGGAGTCTTGAGATACTTTCCCACTGCTAGGTAGTGCGGTGACCCTATTTTTAACATTTTATGTTGCAGCTGCCCTTCTTGCCATCCAGTGTACAACTCCTCAGTCTCCTGCAACTGATACCTATGCTGTTTTCTGACCCCCCCTTCCCCCACTGCTGACAGTCTGTTAGTATATGGATCTACAGCTAGTAGCATTGAATGCTGCTGCCAATTTTGTGTACATGTACCAACATACTGTAGGGATACAGGGTGGGAAACAAATTCCTAAAATCAGAAAATGGGAGAAAATCATGCAAATACTCCTTTACTCACCTTATGTGTTCCTTTGGATACACTGTACATTTTTTGAGGACTTATTTTTGAATTAGATTTCATTGGGTGTGCCTTTTAAAAATATAACGTGAAAAATGAGCATTGATATATGTGCTCCTTTTATGGCACCTCAGTATTAGAAAAGAAAGCTCAAGTTGTGAACCTCTTACTAGAGTCCAGTGTTGAGAATGTAGGAGCTGGTAGTATGATTATATATAACAATTACTGTCTGTAAGACTTGAGCAAATTGACTTTGTAATAAAATAAAATGAAAAATGAAGAAAATGAATTTCCTTAAAGTACCGAGTACAGGAATTTGGATAATCTCATAGAAGGATATTGAAAAAAATCATTTTTGCCATACTGAGTGGGGGTGATTATTCAAAAAAGGTATACAACTTTTGAAAGTGAAAAAATGTAGCATTTCATACAGCTGGGATGTTGAACCAGCTGTCCCCAGTTCAATGTCTCCTCAAATGGAGACTGTATATGTCAGTTATTAAATATGTATTATTTAAGCTTTTAATATAATGGAGACTGTACCTGCTAGTTTCTATTTCTTGAGTACATGTACAGGGAGAAGAAATTCAGAGCAGACCTGAGAGACAATCTATGAACTTATGGGCAACTTCTCTGTTTTTGCTGGAATAATGAATTTCCTACTGTTATGCATATCACACATTTTTTTATTCCTAGCACTATTGTACTTTGTTGGGTATACATTGAGGGTGTGTTTGACTTTTACACTGTTATTAATCATGTGAGCACCAAGTGACAGGTACGAAATATTATGACAGTTTGTTGGCATCTGTTACCAGTGTCTATGTCTGATGGGAACTGTAAATGCTTTGAAATGCAACATTTTGCACAAGCTTTTTTACATATTGAAAACCAAGAGGCATCATTGAAATTACCACCAAACTTGTATGGGATGGGGGTGAGTGCTGTCTCCCTACAAGCTTGGAAACCTTGATATAGTAGGGCAAGGTACCATGTCCTAGAGTGAGCCTTCTTATAAACGTTGCTTCAAAAAAGGAGTGTCATAAGGAGACGCAAAGGGACGAGGATTGGAAGGATTATCAAGAAAATCAGAGGGAAGCGGGGAAAGTGGTGAGCAGTCCAAAGGCACAAACTGAGGAAAGGATAGCCAAAAGGGTAACTGAAGTGGGCAAGACCTCTTTTAGATAGATAAGTGATAAGAGGAAGACAAAGGAAGGGATTGTAAAGTTAAGAAGGGCAGGGGAGACTGTGCAGAGGAGGATCAAGAAAAAGCCAAGATCCTAAACTGATACTTCTGCTCAGTTTTTAAAGTGGAGGGCAAGAGGGCTGACTACATAAAAGCAGCAGGAACACTGTGGAGAGGGAGGTAGACGCAAGTCCATTCACAGAGGAAAGAGTCATGAGAGGGCTCGAGCAGCTCATTGGAGCTCTGAGACTGGGACTAAACTTTTAAATTGAATTTTCGGTGCCAAAACACTGCAGGTTTGCTGCCCTATTTAACGGGCAGCCTGCAGTAGTGCCAGGAGAGCAAGAGAGGGATTAAGCAGTGAGAGGGAGCTCATCGGATCTCTGGGACTGGGACTAAACTTTTAAATTGAATTTTCTGTGCCAAAATGCTGCAGACTTGCTGCCCTATTTACCGGGTGGCCTTCAGCAGTGCTGGAGAGAGAGAGAGGGAGGGATCAAGCAGTGAGAGAGAGAAGGACAAACAGGGTGGCCTCTTTCCACCACAGCAGGCATCTTCAGAAGGGTTATAGGCTGCACAGGTTGTGGGGCGGCAATAATTCTCAATTGGGCCTAGAGAGATGGAGGCTGCCCACACTGTAGACAGCTACCTCGGATTAGGTGTGAAGTATATTGGTTAAGGAGTAAGCTGGGGGAGTTGGAGGAGTGACCAAGGATAAGGGGAGTGGGTATGGGCGGCAGACAGGTGGGGTGGAGGGGAGGCTGGGGCAATGCTCAGAAATTAGAGGAGGTCATGTTACAGCAAGTAGGAGGGGGGCAGTAGGGATAGAGGACCCTTAGACAGGGATGTTAACATGAAGAGGAAAACTTATGGGGTAAACGTTCCAAATATAAGGAGAGTGGAGGGGGAAGTGTCAGGAGAGGCTGTTGTAGGGAAGCCTAGAAGAGCAGACAGTGGGAAGGGAGCTCCTAAGGAGGACAGGGCAAGAGGGGAGATAGAGGGGCAGCATAGAGGGGCAGTTGGGGGGAAACTCAGGTCACTTGATGGAGGCTGGCATAGAGTGCTACAATAAATTTGATCTACCAAATGACCTAGAGGGGAAGGAAGGGGTAGATGGTAATGAGGAAATTGATACAGAGGATGGGGGGAGAGAGAGTCGGATAGCCATAGGACTTCACAGGTCAGCAACGGAAAGGATAGAAATAGTCCTGGGAGAGAAGGAGAAACTTAAATGTTAAGTAGATGGGGGAGATGCAACATACTGCAGACAGAAGGGGAGAGAGCATGGCTGGAGAGAAACTGGAAGACAAGGAGGCAGGGGAGGGACCTCACTTTAGGAGGGGGACCCATACCAAGGATGGGGCCCTAGGTAAAAGGGACCCACAGAGGGCCTCTGGAGGTAGGGGTACTATTACAAGGGGTGAGGAAGATGGTGTGGGGGAAGGGGAAATGATCAGGGCCAGGATAAATGGCTTGGATAAGAGAGGGTTAAAGGGGACACCCATTCGGGGGGGGGGTCTGAGTTCAGTGGGCAAAATAATAAGGGAGGCAGAAAGGGGAGGATGACAAGGGGGTCTGTCATAATAAGGCAGGAAGACTCCCATGGAATTGAGGTCATGGATAATGGCCGGGAGGGGGAGTTTGAGAGCGCATAGTGGAGGTCACCTTAAGGATGATGGCAGAGTTAAGGTTCTGTTATTGGGAGACTCAATGATTAAGAGTATCCAATGAGAGAGATGGGGTGGGATGCCATAGCCAGGTGAAGGTAGTGAGTATCTCTGGGCTGATGGTGCACAGAGCAAAGTTCATGATGTATGAACTGGTTAGGGATTGTGGTGAGAAACTGGATTTCCTGGTGCATTTGGGGACTAACGATATAGAGGGACATAGTGTTTTGGAAATCAAGCAAGGTTCCGAGAACTTTCCAGAGTCAGTCGAGATAATGGATGCAACATTTCCTTTTCGGAAATATTGCCGGTAACTAGGGCCTCTGTGGAGAACAAAAAGAAGATCACAGAGGTTAATGACTGGCTCAGGAAGTGGGGTGAAGAAAGTGAGTTGGGGGTGTTAGGGAACTGGGAGGGAATTTGGGAGGATAAGGGACTGTATGCCAAGGACAGGCTTCATCTTACCCCATTAGGGAAGGAAGTCCTTAAACAGGGGGTGGTGTACTACATTCATGAAAGGTGGTGTTTAAACTTGTGAGGGAGAAGGGATAAGGGAAGAGCTGGTCTGAAGCCCTCTCCTCTAGGCGAGGGAAGTAGCCTTCAAACCCAAGGGGGGTGAGGGGAAACAAACTGGGGGAGGAGGTTTCAGGAGGAACAGAGGGAAGTTGGAAGCATAAGGAACCCGGGTGGGGTTCAACAAAAGATCAGGGATAAGGGTGGGGGTGGTGTTAGTAAATGCCAGGAGCTTGGGAAATAAGTTGCCAGAGTTCCAGGCCATGCTATTCGGGGGATGTGGCAGCGGTCACAAAGCGTGGGCCACCAAGAACCATGATTGGGACCTAAATGTGAGGGGGTACTCTATGCTTAGGAAGGATAGAAAGGAGGGCAGAAGGGGTGGAGTGGTTATGTTCATTAGAGATGGCATAGAAATTACTATGATAGAAGAGACAGAGGGAAATGTGGAGGCCTTATGAGTCACCTTACGAACCCCGGCAGGAGGTAAGGTCAAGCTGGGTGTAGTATATAGGCCCCCCAGGATGGGTGATGTTCTGGAGGATGGTTTGCTGGACAACATTATTGCCCACTGTGGACCTAAAGGGAAGGGAGTGGTATTGATGGGGGACCTTAATATGCCAGGTACAAACTGGGGAACCATGTCCTCTAAGGTGGCCAAGGAGCAGAGGATGTTGGACAGCTTCCAGGATGTGTTCTTAACACAGCACGTGATGAAGCCCATGAGGGAGGGGCATGTCCTGGATGTGGTTCTGGCAGATGGGGATCTGGTAAGGGACCTGGCTGTCGAGGATCCCCTGACTGGGAGCGACCACAATATTGTCTGGTTTCAAATTAGCATGGGGGAGGGGGGAGAGAACTGGGACACTGACCGTGGACTTCAGGGGGCAGAATTTATGGGCATCAAAAATATTCTCAAGGATCACTTGAAGGGGATTACAGCAATGACAGATGTGGAAAAGAGATGGGAGGTCATAAAATGGGGACTTCATGAGGCAGTCAGGACCTGCGCTAAGGTGAAGCATAAGGGAGCAAGGTCACATAAACCGTGATGGTGGTCCAGTGAAGTTCAGGTAGTGGTCAGAGAAAAGAAGGCTGCCTACAAAAGATACAAATTAACAATCTAGAAAAGTCACCTGGATGGTGTGGGGGGCAAAGTCCAGTAAAGAACAGTGACTGGTACAGGGGATACGGGTAAGAGAAAAGGGATTCTTCCGGTACATTGGGGAGCAGAGAAAACTAGAGAAAGCTCGGCAGACTGAGGTCAGAAGGTGGGTGGGTGGGTGGGTGGGTGGAAGAGGTGAGGGACCAGGCAGAGGTATTAAACGAGTACTTCGCCTCAGTGTCCACTAAGGAGGGGGATGGGATATTTACAAAGCAAGGCACGATAGGGATAGAAGTGGTAGTATGTGGGATTGGGGGAGCAACAGAAATGGAGCATAAGGGAGGGAGAGGGAATGGTACCCCAGGGGTGTCACATCAGGATAAGGATAAAAAGGCCAGTAAGATGGAGGGGATGGATACCGCTGTCTCCACCAAACAGGTGTGGCAAGCCCTAAAGGCCCTAAAGAAAGATAAATCTCCTGGGTCGGATGGCATTCATCCAGGAGTACTATGGGAATTGGCGGACATACTGGCAGCACTCCTGGCGGAGCTCCTCAACAGGTCGCTTGAGACAGGGAGGGTACCTAGGGATCAGTGAGAGGCACATGTGGTGCCAATCCATAAAGGGGGATCAAGGGAAGCACCAGGTAACTATAGACCCATCAGTTTCACCTTGGTGGTGGGAAAATTAATGGCGAGTATACTGAAGGAATGATTGGGGTGTTCTTGGAGGAGGTGGGAGGTCTGGATAGTCGGCAACGTGGGTTTGTGACACATAGATCGTGTCAAACCAACCTTGTGGAGTTCTACGAATGGGTAACATTGGAACCGGATAGGGGAAAGCCTGTGAATGTACTATTCTTAGAATTTAGCAAGGCGTTTGATTCTGTCTCCAACAATGGTCTGGTGGAGAAACTGGGATGAGTGTGGGCCTATTGATGGTCAGATGGATAGGAAACTGGCTAGCTGGATGCAAACAGAGAGTAGTGGTTGGTGGGAGCTCTCGAACCCTAGAGGGGTAGGTAGTGGGGTACGGCAGGGCTCGGTCCTGGGTCCGATCCTGTTTAATGTATACATATCTGACATCATGGTGGGTATAGGGTGTGAAATGAGTATCTTCATTGACAACTCCATGATGGCAGCAGTAGTAGAGGGGTAAGAGGGGAGGTTGGCCCTGCAAGGGGACCTGGACACCTGGAAAGGTGGGCTTACAACCTGGAAATTAAATTTCAATACAACCAAGTGCAAGGTGTTACATCTTGGTCGGGGGAACCCTAAACACGGGTACACCTTGGGAGGGGAGGCGCTGGAGGCCTTAACAGGGGAAAAAGACCTAGGGGTCATGGTGGATGCATGTATGAATAACTCCAAGCAGTGCAGGAGAGCGGCTAGCAAAGCAAACAGGATGTTGGGATGCATTATAAGGAGGATCACCTCTAGGAGCAGGGAAGTGATACTGCCACTGTACCTGTGCAATGGACTGGTTAGACCACACCTTGAGTACTGTGTACAGTACTGGAGACTACACTTGAAGAGGGACATACAGCTCCTGGAGAGGATACAGAGAAGGGCTACCAAGATGATACGATGACTGGGAGATTTGACGTATGA
Organism: Neoceratodus forsteri; assembly: GCA_016271365.2. Lineage (NCBI taxonomy): Eukaryota > Metazoa > Chordata > Ceratodontiformes > Ceratodontidae > Neoceratodus > Neoceratodus forsteri. The sequence continues at coordinate 739,137,286 of CM057454.1, forward strand.
GGACAGACTTGAGGAGCTCAGCCTGTTTTCATTGGATGAGAGGAGAGATGGAGGGACATGATTGAGGTCTTCAAGTACCTCAAGGCAATAAATTGGGTAAACACAGAGGGAATCTTTAGACTAAAGGAGGGAGGTATCACCAGAGGACATGGTTTTAAGTTGGAAGGTGGAAGGATGAGGGGGGAAAAGAGGAGGTGGTTTTGCACTGAGAGGGTGGTGTATCCTTGGAATGTGCTGCCTGGAGAGCTGGTTCAGATTTCCACGGTGGAGGGCTTCAAAAGAGGGTGGGACAGATAAAGAAAGGGGATGTATCAGATGAGGGCCTGGCCCAGAGGGGTGGGGAGAGATGATAGGGGTTTCTGGTACACAAGGGAGGGGAGGACCCCGGTTCCCAACATAGAATCTGAGGTTTGAGCAGACTCTGTAGACCATAAGGCCTAATCTGCTGTCAATTAGTATGTTAGTATGACCTGCAAATCTGAAAGTGGATAAGGCAATGGGACTGGATGGGATACACCCAAGGGTGCTAATGGAGCTCTGGGAGATGCTGGCAGCACTTCTGTCAGCCCTATTCAACAACTCTTTGCAAACAGAAGTGGTTCCAGAGGACTGTAGAATGGGCAGATGTAGTCACACTTCATAAAAGCAACAGTTGGAGGAGGCTGGCAGCTATAGACCAGTCAGTCTAATACCGATGATAGGAAAGTTAATGGAGACACCTTTAAAAAAAGGATAATGGAGTATCTTGAATCCAGTGGGTTACAAGACACAAGGCAGTACGGGCTCATGTGTGTGTGTGTGTGTGGGGGGGTCATGTCAGATGAGCACGATTGATTTCTTTGACTGGGTGACCAGGTAAATATATCAGGGTTTACTAGGTTTACTAAGTTTTGATGGAAAAAAGAAGGCCGAAGCCCATCGAGATTTCCCCCACATATGAGTGGGCTAATTTGTAAGATTTGGGTTGGAGATAAACCATGCATCTAATCTATTTTTAAATGTATTAAAGTTTTCACAATCCACTAAATCATGAGGTAGTGTGTTCCACAGTCTTGTAGCTAGTAGCGTAAACAAATTATGCCTAAGGTTGGTATTGGCCTTTTTAATCTTGATTTGTTTATTATGGAGCCTGGGGACTATTTGGTCTGTTGAGAAAGAAAGACCACATTGCTCCATTGATTCTGGAGATTTTAGAATCCTATAAATAAAAAGGATATCTCCCCTGCATCTCCTACATTGTAGGGAATGTAGGCCAGTGGCTTCTAGTCTCTCGTGATAGTTCTTGTGAGATATTCTTGGAATCATTTTGGTAGCACATCTCTGAACACATTCAATTTGAGCTATGTCACCCCTGAGGTGCAGATTCCAAAAGGGTGACCCATAGTCAATGTATGGTCTAACTTAAGGTCTATACGAGGGTATAAAGCACTGCTCAGTCCAGGACACAAAGGTACACTTAATTTGTCTAAGGAGGGTGTCAGCTACTCTGGCTATTCTTAAGTAATGGTCATGGGGGGGTAGTTTATTGTTCACCAAAATACCAAGATCTCTTTCCTTGCACGATGCTTTTAATGGAGTATTGTTTATATGGTAGGTGTTTTTAGGATTTCTCAGACCGAAGTGAAGAACTATGCATTTCTGGACATTGAACTCCATGTTGTTAGTCAGTGCCCATTGTTCAATACTTCTGAGGTCAGAAATAAAACTTTGTAGGTTATCAGGGGTATCCACCTTCCCTCCTGTGCGGGAAGGGTGAGGTGGTGGATGTGATCTACATAGATTTCAGCAAGATCTTTGACATCATACCCCACAGAAGGCTTATTAGGAAACTGTGCAGTTTGGGGGTAAGGTGGTAAACTGGGTACGAAATTGATTGATGAATAGGTAGCAGAGGGTAGTGTTAAACGGTATACACTTTAATTAGGAGACTGACCAGTTGGGTACTTCAGGGCTTAGTACAGGGACCAGTCCTCTTTAATGTCTTTATAGGAGGGCACTACAGAAGAGCTGAAGGGACGGTATATCTCTGCTGATGATATCAAAATCTACAATAGGGAAGATACTTTGGAGGGAAGGGAGAGAATGAGTAGAGACCTGGGAAAACTCCAGGAGTGATCAAGGGTATTGCAGCTGAGTTTCAATGTCAAGATGTGCAAAAATCATGCACCTAGGGTGCAGAAACCCAGAGGCAGTGTAAAAAATGGGGTATGGTGTATTGATAGTTCCTAAAAAGGTAAGGGACCTTGGGGTAATCATATCTGATGACCTATAGGTGGCAAGACAGTGCCACAAGGCAGTGGGTAGGGTCAGTGGGATGCTGTAGTGCATAAGGAGTGGTATCACCAGCAGAAGGAGAGAGAGAGAGGTGGTGTTGCCACTGTATCAATTGTTGGTAAGACCCCACCTGGAGTACTATGTCCAGTTCTGGAGATCACATCTCAGAAAGGACTTAGACAGTGTATAGACCGTCCAGAGGAGGACAACTAAAATGGTACAGGGGAAGCATCACAAGATCTATGAAGAGAGAGACTGAGGGATCTCAATACGTACACCCTGGAAGAATGACAGGAGGGGAGACATAATAGAGACCTATGAATACGTCACAGGGATAAATAAGGTACAGGAGGGGAGTATTTGTTAGAAAAAAGAAGGTGCACGAGAACAAGGGCACATGCAATGAAGCTGGGAGAGAGGAATTTAGTGGGGATGTGAGGAATTACTTCTTAAGTGAAAGAGTGGTGGACACCTGGATTAATCTTCCAGTGGAAGTTGTGTGGATGAAAACAGTGGTGGGCTTCAAGCATGCATGGGATAGGCACAAAGTAATCTTGGTAGAAAAGTGTGTAGGAGGGTAACCAGAGATCAGGTAGGGTCTGTAGTGACAGTATAGGCAAGGGGGGAAAGAAATGGTCATACTGTGTGGGCAAAGCGATCCTTATCTTCCAACAAATTCTATGTTTCCATGTTTCCCCTCCTCTAGCTTAACCGCATGCCTCCTTGTCCTGGTGCTGATTCTTATTTGAAAGAAACTCCACATCAGTCCAATGGAGAAGCATTTGCATTTCCACTCCCCATGCCAGCAACCTGGGTTCAGGAACAGATGAAGGTCACTGGGTGGGCCGGCTGGGTGAGGGAGGATCGAGCATCTTAGGCAACTCTCCTTCCTTGGGGAGGGGAGACACCAAGGCCCACTGCAGAGATTGCCACGTGGTGTAGGCTGGGTGGCAGCACAGTGGGAGTGCACGAGGTGCACAGCTGTAGTGTGATGCCCTTGGTGCACATGTCTGACACTATAGCCCAAAGGGAGAAAAATGGAGGAAAAAGATGCCAGGCTGCCCACAACCAGCATCCCCCGCAGGCTCTCACATGACCAACACAGCAGGCCACACACCCAGTGCAGTTCTGAGCAAGTGGTTGATAACCCGTAAGTCCATGAGACGTTGGTGATGGGGATGTGGGGGTGTCATAGAGCAGACCAGAGGGGAGAAAAACTACTGACTGAAAAAAAAGAAAGAGACTCCCCCTGCACCCTATTTACTCTGTGAGATACTTGTAGGTCTCTCGATCATGTCCCCTCTCTCATTTCTCTCCTCCGGGGGTACATGTTGAGATCCCACAGTTTCTCCTCATAGGGATTTTCATGCAAATCTTGCACCATTTTAGTTGCCCTAAAAATGACCACCTCTACCATGTCTACGGTATCTCCTTTGCGAGGTGCAGCCCCCAGAGCTGGACACAATACTCCAAGTGGGGGTCACATCAGCATGTGACACAGCAGCACCACCTCCCTCTTTCTACTGCAGACTCCTCTCCCTATGCATCCCACTAGCTCAACCCACTGTTTTATCACACTGCTCTGCCACCTTGAGGTCCTCAGACATGATAATCCCAAGATCTCTTTCCTTTCTAGTGCTTGCCAGTACCACCCCACCCCCCATTCTGTTGTCAGTTCCTATGCCTTAGGTGCACGAATTTGCACTTTTTGGCACTGAACCCCAACTGCTATGTTTTTGACTACTGATCAAACTTTGCAAGATCTCTGTGCATTTTCTCCACCCCTCCTGCATACAGCACTGTTAGTTTTAAGTAACTAGTGCTAGTAATAGATTACGTTTCAGAAAAAGTAGCTGTAACAATGTTACTTTTTCATTAAAATAACTAGTTGCCGTAATATCATTTTTTCATTACTATTAAGTGGGATCAGTCGTCCTTCCTTGGCTGCAGTCTCGCACACTTTACCAGCACCAGGGAAGAAAGCAACAAAGCTAGGACTTGGATTTATCTGGTAACAACTTTGCTCCCACAGACCTTGTTTTCATATAAAAAATTCACATTTATATCTGCAGAAGACACATAATCAAATATAACAAAGTAATATACAAAATGATACACATTACCATTACAGTTCTTTATTTCTTTGCAATTATTTTTTTTAGAGCAACCTCTGAAGTAACTGAATATATGACATTTTAAAAGTAACCACCCTCCACCCTGGACATAAGGCAATGGTTCTAGCAACAGAAAAAAACATTAACCTCTTTTTCATTTTTAACAGATCTATTTCAAAAAACGAAATAAATAACTGCATGTAACTGAAGGGATTTCAGGGAACTATTAGAGCAGACTTGTTTTTCTTGTCCTTAACTTCACTTATGTAATTGGTTTGCACGCTGGCCCCACCTGCTTGACTCTGGCAAGCAGTTGCATTCATACTCTAATTTCATGCTCTGGGCACAAGCCATCATTACACCCCTCACAGTGCAGCTACAGGGGGATCTAAACTGCTCGTCTTTTTGTCCAAAAACAAGAGCTCTAACAAGCAGGTGGGACAGAGGACAGCTAGCAGCAAACTCTGTCACACACAGTCAGACCTTCAAGAACTTACTGCCTGCTTGTTTTACAGTTTATTTATCCTGACTAGCCTAAGATGTAACACCTTGTTTACAGTGAGGTCCTGCTTTTATCCATTTTATAGTTTTCCTTTTTACAGTTTTATTTATCCAGGAGAGCCCAACTGGGATGTAATTTCTCATTTCCAGTGGGGTCCTCCTTCTACCCATTTCCACATCTGGGTAGAGTGGTGCACTGAGAGGTTAGTTTACTTGCCCACGGTCACACAGCGAATAGTTTATGAAAATGATACAGGGGCAGCAGGGGAGAATGTATGTGAAGAGGCTGAAAAACATAAACAGGTACTCTCTCGAGGCCGGGGGGCGGACATGAGCTTTACAAATTCTTGAGGGGTGTCAACAGGATAGATGACAGTGATCTGTTCACGAAGAATTACAACACAGTAACCAGGAGGCATGAGTGGAGGTGAGTGGAGTGATTCAGAAGTGATGCTAGAAAGCACTTTTCCACAGAGAGTGTTGTAGATGCTTGGTGTAATCTACCAAAGCCAATAAAAGCCACATCAGTGACCGGTTTCAAGCACTGATGTGATAGGCACATGGGATAGTAAGACCTAAGGTGGGGCATATAGACAGCAGGGGGAGGCGCACTGGGCCACAAGAAGGGCAAGAGACCCTGTAACGCCAATCTTATGTCAAGATGAACATGGAGTTAGGCAGGAAATGGGTAGACTGAATAAACTAATGCATTTTTATCTGCCATCAGTATCTATGTATTTAGCTCTAGATGGGTTTGAACATGCAGTCTCCTGGTTCCCAAACCAGTGATCTAACCACTAGAGCACACTGCATCTGCACAGCTGAGGGGGTGGACTAAAGTACATGCAGTGTAAGTGGCTTGCTCAGGATTATGCATGGGCTCCACTGGAATTTGAACTTGAGTCTCTTGGCTCACAATCTGCTCTAACAACTAGCCTACACTGCTTTCTGATATGTTTGTTTTCAGGCAAGAAACAAAGCAAATAAGAGGGGGTTTACAGCTATTATTCCTGCTACAGAGATATATAGTGTTTTTACAGGTATGAATTTTAATGGTCTAATGTTTGAAATACAATTTTATCAGCATCATTAAAAACCATGACTGGGATACTGCAAAAGCAATAATGTTAGGCCTTCCTTGCGAAGCTGCAGATGCATATGGCACTGCCACTGGTGAGGAGGGAGGGTTTGCATCTGATCCATACAACTCCATACTAAGCCTACCTGGGAGCACTGTGGGAGTGAAGCACTCGGCTCCCAGTGAGGGAGGGGCAGGTCATCCAACACTTGCCCACCCCTTGATGACTGTCCCAGGGGTGGGTCATAGCTGGGAAGGTAGCCTCTCAGCTGCCCTCAAGGCTAGAGGAAGAGGGCAACTGAGACAACAATCATTGGGGGTGGGAAACAGTGGGAAAAAAGAGAGGTGTAGAGAAATAATAAAAAAAAAACAATAATGGCTCTTTTAAGAGTTGGGGATTCTTTACAGAGGGTTGAGCTACACAGATATACATGCAAACTACCAAAGGGGCTGACAATGTTCTTTTCATAACAGTACAATTCTAAGGTCTCGAGTAACACTGACTGAGCTAGTGAAGGGCCCCCATCCAAGAGTGTAGTTCATGTCCAAATGGATGACTGAAAGTAGTTTAGTAAGTCAATATAAAAGCCATTCCCTTTCTTGACTTACTTAACTGTATATTATAATTACAGTATACTATATCCTTGGCTTGAACACTGTAAGGCGAGTGCAAAACTAGTTATCCATTTGTGTCAGGTGTCAGAAAAAAATGGTAAAAGAGCAGATCTTTTCTTTTTTTTAAAAATGCCTCATTCGTTTGCACTCTAGATAGTTACAGTCAGAGGTAGGGCCCCCTGTTTTCTATGATTCTGAGGTTACAGCAGCTGCCACAGAAACATGCTCCTGCCATAGGAACAAACCTCTGCTGCAGAAATAGCATATTTGGGGTAGTAAAGATTGTTTCTGCCACTTAACCCCCAACTAAACTGCTAAAATGATGGTGAGCAAGCCTAAAATGGCGTTAGTTTGATTTGGCTGTCAGCTCCATTATATAGCCCTCCCCTCCTGGGTAGCAGTGGTCAGTGGGACCACCCCTTTCCGATCCACTGGCACTCAGCCCTGAAGCTTGTGACCATCATGGCCTTCTATAAACATTGAGGAAACTTCAAGGAAGTTTGTTTCATACAAAAATGTTTTTATTTGCCAATTGCAGAACTGTGCAATGAGAATTATTGTAACACCACTGACTGGGAGACTTTATTTTCCTCCGTCTAATATAAAATTCTCCCGCTGCTCTCTAGCCTCACAGTTAACCCTTACGGGGGGGGGGGGGACAAAAGGAGGTGTGGAAGTCAAGTGGCACTAACACATATGGCATCATCACTGGTATGGAAGTGCGGGATCAGAAGGAAGCAACTGGAACAGCATTACAGCACAAACAAGCACTACCAGGCTTCTAGCAAGTGGGTGAAAGGAAGTGAGCCACTGGAGCAGCATTACTTTACAGCTTGGCAAGCAAGGGCACGGGGTCAGAATGTCTCACGGCAGAATGCCGTGTGACTTAATAGCCTTGCGCAATTTCTACAAAACTTTTGTTCTGTGAGGGGCTCTACCCCCCACGCCCACTGCTATGGGGGGCTACATCCCTGGACCCTCCCACTAAGGATTCCAACTCCGGAGGTCCAACAAGGAGAGATGTACAGGTCCGGGTTCGCCATATGCGTGCGCGTGATGTCGACATTATGACCTGAATACGTCAAGCAAGTGGGCAGGCAGGGGAGGAGAAATCCACTGGAGAATCATTGCAGTAAACCAGCACAGGGTAGGTCAGAGAGAGCCATGAGAGGGTAAAACAGACTGCAGTAAGAAAATAACCCTTCAAGTCCTTCATGCCCTAACTTCAATCCAAATCATGGTGCCAAAACTGCCCTTTTTTTGCCTTGCCTGTATATCTGCGGAACTGCCCCAGGCTGCCTTTTTCTAGACATTCTTTCAGGGGGGCTCATTTGAGTTGCCACAGAATAGCTGCAGAATTGTTCATAGTCTGGCCCCAACAAGCATGAGATTCTGCCATGGAATGTAGGTTCACTTTGCCACAGTGTACATAGGACCCTGGTTACTGTACTTCAGATTTTAAGGCTTTTTCAGGCTTCCAGGTGCATGCCCCACATACCACAATGTAGGTATGACTAGGTAAACACTGTAGTGTGCATGCATATATTGTAGTGACATAAGTCGTGCTCGTTTTCATGGCATTTTTATTATTTTATTTTCCCTATTTTTGCTATGAGGGGTGGCCTGAGTCCATAGATATCTCTTTTTCCACTCTTTCAGGGGGAAATCTTGGGGAACCTAAATAACATGCAACCTTTAAAACAGGAATCTCCACACAGAATTTTCTGAGTAAACATGCATGTAATTTATTTGTACAACCTTTGTCATGCCATTCTTTGCATCTCATTTCCATGAGGAACTAAACACATTGCTGACATTCAGTTCATTAGGTCTCTAGGTTAAACCTTGTTGGTTCTCCCATATCCCACACAGCTCTTACGAATCCCCTTTTCCATCAGCCATCAGGGAAGCTTCTCAGGGACCCTGTGCCATGTAAGGGAGGGGGTGAGATCTGTATTTAGGCCCCACACAGACTCCAACCCCCTGGGCTGCTTCCCAGTACATTTACAGTTTGTATTCTCTTCTGATGCTTAGGGCTTCTTTGTCTTTTGGGTAGTGATAAAAGTCCTGTCCTGAGTTCCCACATAAGTGCTTCCCCACTGCAGTCCACACAAGGGGAGTCCGAGCCTCACTGGCCATAGGACAGTTAGTCTTTGGTCCCACAAAGGTTACTTCCCCATTGTCCTCTTCTGACTTTTCAATTAACATCTCTGAATTCATTTTTGATGTTTCCTTCTCAGTACCTTATCCATGATTTTTTTCAGCATCTTACACCCTTTTGCAGTCTCAGCTCCCTCTGATCTGTTGTACAAGAGACACTTGTCTTAAACCAAAGTTGCTTCCTAGGCAGCCCTGCCTCTGAGGCAGCCCTTGCTGTCCATTGCTTCACTCTACCATCACTTTAAAGACTTTAACTGGACATAGACATAGAAACAGAAACAGAGACTTTGATGGCAGATAAGGACTGCTTGGTCCACCTAGTCTGCCCATTTCGCTACCTATTGGATAAGCTGCAGATCCTAGTTAACCAGCAACTTGCTTCTTCCTAGACCAGAACTGACTTATGTTTGCTGCATGCATTCTTGAATTCCACCACTTTTTTTTACCCCAGGACATCCTTAGGAAGGCTGTTCCATGCATCCACCACCCTCTATGTGAAAAAAATCTTCCTCATGTTGCCCCTGAGCCGTCCCCCTCTATCTTCAAATTGTGCCCCCTTGTCCTTGCACATCTCTTTTTATGAAAGATGCTACCCTCTTAGACTTTGTTGATTCCCTTGAGGTATTTGAAAGTTTCTATCATGCTCCCCCTCTCCCTCCTTTCCTTGAGGGTGTACATGTTAAGCTCCTTTAGTCTCTCTTCGTATGGCTTTTGGTGCTAACCCTACACCATTTTAGTTGACCTCCTCTGGACTGCCTCCATCCTGTCTATGTCCTTGTGGAGATGGGGTCTCCAGAACTGCATGCAGTACTTCACATAGGATCTCACCTACTGTCTTTACAGAAGGATAACAACCTCTTGTTTTCTACTGGTGATGCCTCTCCCTATGCATCCCAGTATCCTCCCAGCCCTCGTTACTGCCATCTCACATTGCTTGCTCACCTTTGGGCAAGGGCCCTGGAATTCTGCGGTTCTGTGGTTGCGGAATTTTCTGCAGAATTTGCATCATGCCGCAGAATATTTATATTGCCACAGAATTCATTGTTTTGGTGAATTTTCATTTAAATATACTGTTTTTTCATGGTGTCAGGCTTTCTTTCCCATCTTGTTTATCCTGAAGACCCTCCTCTATGCTCAGCATATGATGTAATTGATGACAACATATCATATTTAGCCAATGACAGGACTGCGTTCTGCCAGAGAAGTGAATAAATCATGCCTCAGAAATCAGAAAATGCTGCCACAGAAGCCAAGGAGCCCTGCTGCAGAAATCAGAAAATTCTGCTGCAGAGCACCAAGGGCCCTGCCTTTAGGTCATCTGATATGACTACCCCCAGGTCCCTTTCCATTTTTGCTGTTGATAGTACACCTCCCAATTGTATACTCTTCACCTGGATTTTTGTTTCCCAGGTGCATTACTTTGCACTTCTTTGCATTGAATCTAAGCAGTCATACTTTTGGCCATTCCTCAAACCTTGCCAAGTCCCTTCTCATCCTTTCCACCTCCCTTGTGTATCAACACTGTTGCAGGTCATTGTGTCATCTGCAAAGAAGCATATTTTCCTTCCAGTCCCTCTGCAATGTCACTTATAAAGTCATTAAAAAGGACCAATCCCAATACTAAACCCGGTGGTACCCCGCTAGTAACCCACCTTTCTTCAGAGTGGACTCCTTTTACTATTACCTTCTGTGTCCTGTTGTCCAGTCAGTTTTTTACCCAGGTTACCACCCTGGGATCCACTCCTAGGCTGGCTAACTTGTTTATTAATCTTTTGTGTGAGACTGTGTTAAATGCCTTGTGAAAGTCTAGGTAGGCCATATCCACAGCCCCTCCCTGGTCTACTACTTTGGTCACCCAGTCAAAGAAATCTATTCGATTCGTCTGGCATGACTTTCCCACTGTGAATCCATGCTGCCTTGGGTCCTGTGCCCCACAGACCTCTAGGCAGTCAACAATTCTGTCTTCCAGAAGTGATTCCATCATTTTCCCTACCACTGAGGTCAAACTAATAGATCTGTAGTTTCCTGCTCACGCTTTTGTGAAGGGGAATCACATATGCCCACTTCCAGTCCTCAGGTACCACACCATCCTCCCATGATTTGTTAAAGACACAGACCCAAAAGACAAACCTAGGAGGCATACACCAAGTGCAGTTCAGACCCTAGCCTTATTGCTTGCTGAGCTTCACTGATCTTCACCAACTGGGAGACAGAGACCACTCATGGAGGGAAGGCAGACTCCGACAGGTGCAGAAGCAGGGATTCCTTGACAGCAGTTCTACCTGAATCCTCCTTGGCAGCTTTTATCCTCACTCGTTCTGCTCAGACTTGGGGACCCATTCCATTTCTGTTTCAGAGACACTGCTGCTGACGTTCCGAACTCTGCTGGAAGTCGCACACTCCTGCCATTTCGGTGACAGCTTTGGCACTAGTTCTGGGCACTGTTGGAAGACTCAGGGGAGCAACCCAGAACCTCCATATCGGCAGTGCTTTTGAGGAGCATTGCAGGCTAACTGACTGTTTGTTTTTTTTCCCAGCAGTGGGGAAGCATGGAATCTCTGATCTCTGTAAGGGGAACAAGGGCTGTCATCAAGCTGTGATGTATACCAGATTGCCCAATTGGTGAATCCCACAGAAAGAGCTCAAAGTACATCAAAGGACAAGGGGGATTTAGGCCGGCCCAGTGGTGTTGAGGGTTAAGGCACTAGATGCCTCTCCTTGTGCCATGCCGGTGACCGGGTTAGAGCGAGCCCATGTCATCGGGGGTCGGCATGGTCGGGAAGGGATTGAGCATCTGACAGACAGCTGTCCCTTCCCGGGGAGGGTATAGGGCTACACATTGCTCTTGAGTGACCACTGGTGGCAGTCAGTGGTAGCCAGGGATTGCATTGCTGTCATATGGCACTGGGGGGTGAAGCTCAGCAGACACTGGCCATCACTGCATGACCGAGCTCCACGGGGTGGGAACAAGAAAACATAAAAATTCCCCAGCACCCGATAGGCATAGGCCGAGACCAGTGGCCAGCCCCCATGCCCAATGTTGCACCTCGCAGCTCCATCCCAGGTACTTCCTCCCCCACCTGGTCACTCAACTAGACTCTAGATAGAACGCCAGAGAAGACAGTGGTCACGCCCTTGGGGGGCTCAGAGCTGGGGGGGTCGATGGCCGGTGGTGTGGTAGGGAGATGGGCCCATACCTGGAGGTGGAACCTGAGAGGCTTCAGGTGAGTGGGAACAGACCAACCTAGAGTCCTGGCTGGGAAGAGTTTGGATGCCTGTGAAGAAGGGGGCATAAAAGAAAAGTGTTAAAAAAAACAAGAACAAGGGGATTTAAATTGAGATCCCCTGTCCACCGTGCTTGAGAAAGGCTCAGACTAGAAGACCAGCTCTGTCTCTCTTTTAGAGATGCTGCTGCAGTTGCTCTGAACTCTGCTGGAAGCTACACACTCCTGACATCTCAGTGGCGGATTTGGCACTTGTTCTGGGCACTGTTGAGAGACTCAGGGAAACAACCCAGAACCTATGTATCAGCGGCACTTTTGAGGAGCATTGCAGGCTAACTGATTGTTTTTTTTACTGTAGGTGAGGAAGCATGGAATTGCCCACCTTCCCCCCAATCCCACCATCCTCTGGCCATCTACTGATATACACGACCCGGACCACCCATTTCCACGACAGGAAGGAGAACTTGTAGCGTCTCTATTCCCTTCTCATAAAATGCCATCATTTTCCTTCGATCCTTCTCTTGCGCGCACCTTAATTTCGCTCCACTCATCTACGGTTCCAGCCTAATACAATAAAAAACATCTTTACAGGGACAAAACAAAAAGAAAAAAAAGGAGTTGCTCACTCGGGCACTGCACCTTCCTGTTGTACCTGCAATTGTACAATACCATACCTCTTCCATCACCAACACTTCCTGCCCTTTTTTATTTTTCCTCACTAAGGGCAGATAACTTTTTCTTCTTCTCCTTCCACCCACTCTTCCTTCCAAAGGAGAGAAGGAAACTCAAAAAAAATGTTTTTCTTTTCTTCCACACCTCTTTCAAAGGAGGGACCATCCGTCCATTCCTGCTGCAAAATACAAGAAAAAAAACCTGATATTTCTTTCTTTCTCATCCACACCTCAGGCCTCAAGGAAAATGAGTATCATAAATTGCTAGTGGTGTGGCTCATCCTTCCAGAAGGCATGTATACTAGCACTAGGGCACTGTCCAACATGCTGGACAATAGAGGAACTGCAAAACCTGCTCATGGAGGCCTGGAATCACATAACATACAGTATCTCCATCACCTCTTAAGGAACAGCCGACCCACTGACCCCCGTTCACCACACCACTTCCACCAGGGAAATAGCCCACACCATCCTCAGGCATCTGGTACTGGAGAATGGCAAGTGATAAGAAGGAACAGGGGAAGGTTCCATAGTTCTCAGCAGCAGTCCCCAAATTAGGAAACGTGCATCCCAGCGTCAAACAGATTTGCACTCTTAGCCAGTATATCAATCAATCAATCAATCAATCAATCAAAATCTTTATTTAATCAGGCAAACATCATTGAGCATAGCTCATTTACAAGATGGACCTGAGTGGTCAAGAAGTGCAAGTGTTATTACATTGACAAGGGTAGCATAAACAGTAATACAATGACAGGGGTAACATAAACAGTCAATTTTAATTAACAAGGGGAGCAAACCTAGTCCAGTTAACCAACATACTACTCCAGTTAACCAATGTACAATTCCGAAACAAAAAAGTAAATACTGGCAGCACCCCAAAGGAGCAAAGCATCAAGATACTGTAAATAGGAAAATTGTTATCATCGGGGATTCCATGATTCAAGGAGTGGAATCCTACCTAACTCTGCACCTTGATATTCAAGTAACTACCAGGTGCCTACCCGGGGCATCTGTAAAGAGAGATACTGACTGTATTGACCGTCTCATATGCAGAGAAGGAAAATGCGCTGGCATTTTTGTCCACCTAGGCACAAATGACCTGTCAAATCAGTCAGTTGAGGAGATCAAAAATCATTTATATCAATTTGGGGAAAAATTATCATCATAATCGCGAATCATAGCTTTCTCAGAGATCCTACCAGTATGGAACAGAGGAGGCAGCATGCAGGAAATCCACAAGGAGGAAATCAGGGAGCTGAAGGTTTGGCTCCAAAACTTGTGCCTGGAAAAAGGATACCTCTTCATTGGGAACTGGAGGGACTTCTGGGACAGGGGTCTTTTCCATTACGATGGCCTACATGTGATCAAGGAAGGTGTTAGTGCTATAGGGCAGAAATTCAATGTCTTCATGCACTGTTTAAACTAGGCAATGGGGAGAGGGTAGAAACACAAACAGAAACCACTACCCCTCCCCATAAATTCACCCCATCAGAGGGGACAAACAAAGAATGGAGCAGGAAACAGGATAGGTTGCATTCAGGGAACAATACTGAAAAAGGCTCAATATTGCAACAAGGACCCAAAAAGGTGGAAACCAGACCTGGAAAACCATATACACAAACACATGTAGCCTAGCAAACAAAATGACTAACCTTACAGCTGTTGTTACACAGGCTGATCCAGACTGGGTTGCCATCACAGAGATATGGATTAAGGACAACCATGACTGGGAGGTAGCTATTCCAGGGTACTGCCTTTTTCGAAGGGACAGACCTGGCAGAAAAGGGGGTGGGGTGGCAATGTATGTTAGAGAGGGACTAAAAGCTATTATGGCACAGGACACTCACACTGAAGCTGAGGCTCTTTGGGTTACTGTTGAAGCCAGAACAGGTGCAGATACTAGAGTAGGAGTATTGTACAGACCCCCAGCAATCAGCTTGCAGGGGGACAAGAAAATATTAGAATCCATTTACAATATGAGTATTAAGGGGGATGCAGTATTGGTGAGCGATTTCAATTTACCAGACATAAATTGAAGAAACCATTCTGCTGCTACAAGAAGAAGCAAAGACTTCCTTGACACTCTGCACTTGCAGGGCCAAGACAGCTTGTCAAGGAACCCACAAGTTGGGAAGCCATCCTTGACCTGTTACTCACCAACAAAGACATCATATCAAGGGTAAACATTAGGAGCGACCTAGGATCTAGCAACCACCAGATGGTGTGGTTCCAGGTTAAAACATAAAAAGAAATCAAGCACACAAAAACTAAAGTCTTGGACTTCAGGCATGCAGATTTTGATAAAATGAGTGAAAAGCTCAGACTTAACCTGGCTAAATTAACATGGATGGAGGGAGTAGATAAGTACTGGGCATCTCTAGAGGAAGCTATCATAGGAGCATCAAAACAATGTATGGAATGTGTAAGTAAAGCCAAGAAGAGGAAAAAAACCCTATGGTTCTATAAGGAAGTGGCTACCAAGGTCAGGGAGAAACGGATGGCCTTCAAAAGATACAAGCAAACAGGATGCAAAAAATACAAAGACATACAAGGAGAAACTGAAGGAAGCAGGGAAGCACATCAGAGCGGCAAAGGCACAAACAGAAGAAAGGATCACCTCAGAGATCAAAAAGGGAGACAAGACCTTCTTTAGATATATCAAAGAGAAAAGGAAAACCTGTGGAGGTACAGTCAGACTTAAGGGAAAAGATGGGGAATGCACAGAGGATGACAAGGACAAAGCAGAAATCCTTAACAGATACTTTTGCTCAGTATTTACTAAGGAAGAAGAAGGTTGTGGTCCCACCTTGACAGAAAAAAGTACAGACAGCAGCAATGTGAATTTGGCAACTTTCACAAGTGATAATGTCCTAAAGGAGCTAGAAAATCTTAGGGTTGACAAGGCCATGGGTCCTGATACTAAAGGAACTAAGGGAAGACCTGGCGGCACCGCTGGCTAAACTGTTCAACCTCTCACTTGAGGTCGGGGAAGTTCCTGTGCACTGGAGGAAGACCGCAGTTGTCCCTCTTCATAAAAATGGCAGTAGGGCAAGTGCTGGCAATTACTGCCCAGCAAGCCTGACCTCAATTGTTGTCAAAACAATGGAAACCCTAATTAAGGAAAGAATTATATCCTTTCTCAAAGAAAATGATATAATGGACCCAAGATAGCATGACTTCACCACAGGAAGATCATGCCATACAAACCTAATTGATTTCTTCAATTGGGTAACAAAGACAGTGGATCAGGGCAGCGCTGTGGATGTAATATACCTAGACTTCAACAAAGCCTTTGATTTGGTCCCACATAGAAGACTATTGAACAAACTTGCCAGTACAGGAGCTGGGCATAAAGAGGTAAACTGGGTACCAAGCTAGCTTAGTGGAAGGACTCAGAGGGTACTAGTAAACAGCCAACTAAAAGAGGAGAAAGAGGTAACTAGTGGTGTGCCACAGGTATCAGTGCTGGGGCCTATCCTTGTCAATATTTTCATCAGTGACATATCTGTGGGCCTAGAAAGTAAGGTGTGTCTGTTCGCAGACAACACAAAGATAGGGTAATAGAGTAAACACTTTGCGGGGAGTGAAAAGGATAAGGGCTGATCTTCAAAGACCGGAAAGGTGGACAAAAACTTGGCAATTAAATTGCAATGCCAAAAAGTGCAAGGTCATGCACCTAGGGAGGAAAAAATCCTTGTGAGGAATACCTCCTATGTGGAGTGAAATTGGAAGCCACAAAGCAGGAAAGGGATCTGGGGGTGTTTATAACAGATGACCTGAAAACATCCAAGCAGCATTAAAGGTGAACAGTATGTTAGGCTGCATAAGAAGAGGAATTACAAGGAGAAAGAAGGAGGTGATTATGCCACTGTACAGATCAATGGTAAGGCCTCACCTGGAGTACACTGTGCAGTTCTGGAGACCACACCTCAGAAAGGACATAGACAGATTGGAAACAGTGCAAATTTTACTCCTTGGCTTGGGCCTGTAGACAATCGGGTCTGCCTTTTTAAGACGGCAACCCTCTTTGTCCCCCAGAAACCCCACCAAGAAATACACGGACAAGTATGTGTGGGTGCTCAATTTGGCAATCAGTTTACTTATTCTTTTCTCTTTTGTTCAAATGATGCTTACATTCATTTGTTAACACATAATTTTCTGATTAACATATTTACAACATCCTTCATTCCATCTCCATATTATCACATAATCATTTCTGTACATTTTATTGTCCATTTTCCATATTTTTCCTTCTATTTCCTGTTCTCTTCTCCCCCCCCAGATGTACATCATAGGGGACCGTTTTCTCTCATTCTCCTCCATTTCAAGGACCACCTACTTCCTGCAGATTTTCTTCTCTCCTATTTTCTTATACATTATTTTCTTTGTCCCCCTGCCCCCTTCCCCCTCCCCTATTTTTTCATTAGTCCACCTCTTGCTTGCGATGGATGGTGGACTTTCCCTCAAAATCAGCAGGGGAGGGGGGAAGGGGCTTGCTCAAGCTAACACCTTATGCACCCAGGGCCCTAACATGTTGGCTATTTCCTCATTAAACTGTGCCAACACTAGATTGGAGAGGTGTACCCCATCATTCCTGTAGTACTCATCCCTTTCTTCCACTATCCCCCTATGCACCACTGTACCTCCCATGCTCTCAAAAATCCACCCTACCCTGACATCCATACGCTTCCTAGTCCTGTCCAAGGCCTTGTGGTTGTTAGCATCTCTCCACACCCTTCATGGGACAATGTCTGACCATACTAGGGTCACCTCTGGCCACCATTCCTTATTTTTTTCCACGTCCCTTTATGTCTGACAAAAGATGTCCAACCAGGGCCTGGTCCCCAGGTCGTTGCCTCCCAAGTGGATCATGATTAAATCTGGGCAGGTGTGTTCCCTTCTTAACTCCCTGAGAGTTGGAAGTAGCTGTGCCTATTTCATGCCTCTCTCACCTCTCCAAGTCAACTTGATGCCGCTGAGATCCTGATATAGTTGCCTCCCCCGGGCATCCTGGCTGCCCACTTTTCTGCCCAATGTACGAAGGAGTGGCCGCATATCCAACCATCCAACTTCCATGTCCTTCCTGCTGAAAACCATAAACAGATACAAATTACCATCCATCTCTCTTTGTTTGTCCCCCTTTTTACCACCCCGGTGGTAACCCCCGCTCACCTCCCATGCCGTCTTGTTCACTTCTTCTTGGATAACTTACCCAACCTGCTACTGGGAAGAAATAAGGACATCATTAGTAACTGGGCACTGTGTTGCGAACATATTTTTTATAGCAATTAGAACACCACCTCCCTCTCTGTTTGATATCCACTGGTGTGTTCCTCTTGGCTGCCATCTTGGCTGTTGCCCCAATCCAGAACGAATGGGAGGAGTACCCCGTCAGGTCTTCCCCTAGGAAAGCCATACCTTTCCTCAACACTGCCACTACTTGTGACCCCTTCACTGGGGTCCTGTCCCCTTGCAAAAACACTAATGGGTTAATGTCCTGTGGGTGCCCTGCCGCGTATGCATGCGGTGCCTCCACTGGACAGATGGTGACATTCTTGTGGTGCCACAGCATAACATCGGCCCCCTTGCCAGCCTAGTCAGTTTTGGAGCTTGGTACCAGTATGAAAATCCCATCCCCGGACCATACCATATCTTCCCAGTGCAACTCTTCGTTCAGGTCTGCCCTGCCATGCCCTATCACTTCACTGACTCAGAAAATCCCATTATACATGGTGGTGAAGACTGCTTTAAACAAAACTGCTTTGCTATTACAACTGCAAACCTGGTGTAGCACCCCCACTAGCCGCTCCAGCAGTTCCTCTGTCACTGGCCTCCTCTTGTACTGAGCCCTCCTGGCCCCCAAGCCAACTCTGCACCATGAGCTTAATGAGGTTAGACTTCATCGGGTCCTCCCACCCCTTCAAAATACACATCTGGCTTATCGTAGCCAGGTGCACCCCCATAGTCATGTGTGCCAGCTTGTTCTTCCACCCTGTCACTATGAATTGTGCAACCTGCTCCCTCATTACTACACCAGTTACCTGACAGCCAGTCTGTGCTCGGAAAACCTGGAAGGCCCTCCATGAGATTTCACAGGCTTTTAGGGTCCTGGGGGATCAGGAGTTGCAAAACAACTGTTCATCTCCCCCTATCCAATCTTTCAGATGTAATCCAGAACTGGCATCTGCTCTGACTCTACTCCTGGGGTGATGGCCCAGAACTTGTCCATCTGCAGGTGGGAGAGGCAGTCAGCTATCACATTGTCTACACCATCTATGTGTCTAGTCCTAAATGACAAACTCATTTTTAAGCCCCTGAGCACTGATCGTCTTAGGACCTGCATGTCCCTCATGGACATTGCCACCCTGCTGTTCAAAATGTCCACTACTGCTCTATTGTCACTCCAGAAAGTGACCTTCTGGTTCCTCAGCATCTTGTCCCAGACTTTCATGGCCACCCAAATTGGGATTATCTCCAAGAAAGTGATATCCTTCATCAAGCCGGCTCGGGCCCAGTCATTGGGCCATGCCATGGTGAACTACTTCCCTTTAAAGTATACTCCCATGCCTACACCCCCAGCTGCATCAGTGTATAGTTTCAGGTCTGTGTTAAATACCCATTCGTCCTGCCAGAAGGTCTTACCATTGTAGTGACTTAGGAAAGTCTCCCGTATGTCTAAGTCCTCCTAGTCCCTTTGCTAATGTCCACCCAGTGGTGTGACCTTGATGCCACTTGAGTTGCCCTTGCCAGGTGCCATGTAAACGTGTGGCCTGGTGCTACCGCCCTACAGATGAAATTCAAGTGTCCCATAAGCTGTTGAACTTGTTGGATCTGTACTCTCCGCCAGACTTTAACCACCCCAAGTAATGACTTTAGTTTGTTCACCTTAGCTTCGGGCAGTCTGAATAGCCCCCTGACCATTTCTGTTTCAATGCCTAAAAACTCAGCAGACCTAGTTCACGGCACATGGTCTCAAAATCCTGTAACATTCTCTCTGTCTGTTGCCACCCTTTTCCTGTTAACAGAAAGTCATCCATATAATGGATCACTGTCTGGTGCCCGTATTTTTCTTGAAAGGTCCATTGCAACCATGTACTGAACATCTCATATGTTGCTCAAGCGATGGAGCAGCCCATGGGCATGGCCTTGTCAAAATAGTAAGCCTCCCCCACCCGGAAACCCAAGAGGTCCCAAACCTCTGGCCAGACCAGTAGTAAATGGAATGCCGCTTCGATGTCTGTTTTTGCTAGCCAAGCCCCTTCTGTTGCTCTAACCAACCTGACTGCCTCTTCCAGGGTGGCGTACGTCACCCAACTATCCTCCTCATTGATGTGATCATTGCCCGAATCCCCATCCGGATAGAGCAGATGATGTATCACCCGAAACTCTCCTGGCTGCTTCTTCGGCACCAACCCCAGGGGTGAGATCCATAGTTTTGGCAGGGCTGGTTGCTCAAATGGGCCCTCCACACTGCCAGCTGCTATTTCTTTCCAAATGTTTTGTTACAACAACTTTTCCCTCCCCTTAACTGACCTCATATTTTTTGCTTTTGGCTCTTTCCGAGCACCATTAAAGTGGAGGCTGAAACCCTCCCCGAAACCTATCAATAATGTACTGGCTGCTTCCTTGTCCAGGTAAGACCTCAGGCATCCTATATCACCTCAACTCTTATAGAGGTGTCAGCCAGGTGAAAAGTCCCAGCCACCCCACTCTCAATTATCTTGCTGTCAATAGTAGTAGGCCTGGCCTCTTCCTCCCCCCTCTTCCCCGATCCCCTTCCCCCACTGTTGGCTCTTAAACCCCCGTATTGTTTCCCCGAAAGGACTGATTGTATGAATTCTCCTGACTAGCGTAGTCTTTTTCCCAGTTATTCCTGCACTTGGAGGCCAGGTGGTTGCCCCCACACCAGGAGCAAGCATGTCAGAAGTGACATCTCGGCCATGAGCAAAATGGGAGGTTGTATGCCCAACAGCATTTTGCAGCTGCCCCACCTTTTTTTTGTCCCCATCCCCTTCATTATTCCTAGACCCCATGCAGATCTCTAACTACAGGTCGATCTGCTTGGCATCGCATTTCATATCCCCAAAATGTGCCATTCTCTTTCTGAACTTTTCATCATACTTCATCCAACTAAAGTCACCTTTTTTATAAGCATTCTTTATAATTAGGAAATATGTCAAAAGGGGTATAGCCAATTCCAGTTTCTTTTCTACAATTATGGCCATATAATATATAAAACCTGTAGACTAATTATCTCATGTCTTCCCCTTCATAGACTTCTCTCAGCTCCTAAACCCTTCTCCCCCTGCAGTGCGCCTTCCGAGCCTGTGCCCTCTCCTTTTTCTTTGTTCCTAATTTCTCCCAGTGCCTTCTCAAATTGTTCCAAATCATTACCCCCCATAGTTTTGAGCATTTACTCCACATACTCCTTCACACTGCTCTCCTGGGTGACTTCCGTATTACCTTGTTGAGTGCCTTGCTGGGGCTGTGGCTTGTTGTTGGAGCAGGCTGGATGATGACAGAACCTGGCATCATGTTTGAAGTTTCTACCTGGGCAGGAGGAATCGGTTCCACTGGTCTTATAGGCTCGGGCATCAGTGCAGGGGCCAGAATAGGGGTCAGCACCAGGACAGGCACCGGGGCAGCGGGAGGTACTGGGTGGATCAGCTCTGGAGTGGGCTCTGGGGGCCTGGGTACATCCAGGGCCCTGGGGGACCTTTTGTTATTCTTCCCTCCCTGCTGCTTGTCCCCATTCCACTTCCTGTCCTTGCTGGGGCTCAATGTGTCCGCAGCTTCCAGCTAGAGGTTAGCTTTTGACACCAGCGCCATCACTGCCCAGTAACACTCCTCCTTGCTGGGCTTGTTCTTCCTCGGAGCCATGTGTTATCTTTTGTCCAAAAACCTTGAAATACACAACAACAAACTTTACCACCATTATGCTTCAACAGGGTCACCTTTGCTGCATGCGGCAGGCTGGCCTGTCCCTGACTATCTGTTCCCTGCCCCTCGTGAGTAAACTTCTTGCCCCCCTTTTTTTTTTTTTTTTGATGTATTATTCATTAGCCTTATATAAATCCGGTGCACTAGGGAAGGGGAATGGATCCACTCTGACCTCTCTAGATAATGACCTGGTACACCCCCCCCCACACACAATTGACAGTCTTTCCAGATGCCAGCAAACAAGACCAAACTGCAAACTAATGCTTTTCCCATTTCCTAGATCCCTGCATCTAGAAACACAGGCATCATAAATTGTTAAATCCGATGAATGAGGCCCGCTGGCCACAAATTCCATGTAAGTTTGTCAAAACAACCCCAATGTTATGGTGCACAATTTGTGGTTTTAACCTTAAAATGGTGACTGAGCCCCTGCACAAACCAGCTCTTTCAAACCATATACTCCAGAACTGATAGTTATTTCTTCACCATCTCTAAGAAAGGCACCTCCTTTGGCCTTGTCACTTTCACCCTGAAACTGTGAGATAAAGTTAAAATGGAAAAGAAAAACAAATAAATTTCCTCTTGTATGTCTTTTATTTCCCTCAACTGCCAGCAGCCACACACAAATGCTGTGGCATTTCAAAATGCAGGGACTGTGTGGCAATGATGTCAGACACCACCGCCATGCAGCCTGCCCCAGCAGCCTCCTTTTTGCCTGGCTCATGGCCTGTTCCCCAGGCATCCTTCATCCCAATTCCTCATGTAGCTCCTATCCCCCTGTTTCAGTTGCATATATAGGCCCAGATATTCAAAAGGGTTGTTGCGCCATCGCAACCCACTGTCTTTGTGGCATGATATTCAGAAGGGAAAAGTGCAGCTCGTCCCGATGCACCGGAGCGCATCAGTAATGTATGCAGGCACAGGTGTGGGGGGTGGGTGTGCCCATGCATAACCTTCACAACCCAATATTCAGCCCAGGATGTACAGAGCCATACATGTGCAACCCCTACCTGCGCCAGCACAAAGTTATGCCAAAAAAAAAGGAACAACTGATGGCCATCCACAGGTGAGCTGCCTCATTGCAGGGTGCAACACGGCAGCTGCCACCTGTGGGTGGCCACTTGAGTTCCGGCTGCATCTGGCGTCACCCTCCCCATGCCCGATCGCGGGCATTTGTAATAAAAAATAAGTATTCGTTCAATATCCCTGGTGGTCCAGTGGACCGCTGCCCACCCGATCGCGGGCATCTGTCTAAAAAAAGAAGAATTATTTCACTATCCCTGGTGGTACAGTGGACTGCTGCTTGCCCGATCGTGGGCATCTGTATAATAAAAGTAGAATTATTCCACTATCCCTGGTGGTCTAGCGCTACCCCCCTCCCCACCTGCCCACTGAGCCCCACCGCCCCGCTCCCCCCCCGGTCAGCTGGTGGGTGGCAGCACCCCACCCGCCTGCCGCCCACGCGTCCGCCGACTGACACATCGTCAGTGAGAGGCTGTGCACCATTGGTTCTGGCGTGAGCCAATGGGCATGCAGCTCCTGCCACTACACATTCCAGATATGTGTGCCGCCTGCCGACTGACACCGTCGGTGGGGCTGTGCGCCCATACCCTACTACACATTCCAGATATGTGAATGAATCATTCACATATCTGGATTTGTAATAATAAACATGGGCTACACCATTGGATCACGCTGTGAACCAATGGGTATACAACCACAGATGGGTGCCCAGTCAGTGGGCCAGCGGCGGCTGGCGGGGTGGGGTGCTGCGCCCTCTCGGCTGACCGGGGGAGGCAGGGTGAGGTGGGGCTCAGTGTGAAGTGGGAGAAGCCAGACCACCAGGGGTTAGTGGAGGTCAGCACATTATGCAGATGCCACCAGCCGGACGAGCAGTGGTCACTGGGCCACCAGGGATAGTCAGAATAAGTCTGCAGACAGATTGACCCAGCGATCAGGCAAGCAGCAGTCCACTGGACCATAGGGATAGTGAAATAAATCTTTTTTTAGACAGATGCCCGCGATCGGGCTGTAGGGGGCAATGGTCCCCGACGGCTGCTGCCTGGCAGGGTGCCAGGGGCAAGTCATCAGGGATCGGCGCACCCTACATGCCAATGGGGCCATAATGACATGCAAATGGCCCCATGTGTGCCTTGCATAAATTATGGCCCCATTTGCATGTCATCTTTTGAATATCACTGGTGCTGTGAATGGCACAATGGCACTTGCACTAGCGCATCTCCATACTCCACTCTAGCCACTTGTGCTGGTGCAGTGCCACTGCGCCATGAACACTGGGGGTAGCCAGAGTGCGATATTCAAAGCTGCTGAACCATGGCGCAGCTCCGTTGAATATCGCCCAGGCCACACCTCTGCGCAGCCAAGTTGAGCTGCGCCCAAGCTTGCGCCACAGCCTGGCGCAGTTTGAATATCTAGCCCACAGTGCCTTGTTTCTTTTTTTGGGCCCAACCTCCATCCAGCTCTGATGGCAGTTGTGATGGATGCCCTGCTGTGGACCCAACTTGATATTTGCACCATCAGATCACCTCCTTCCTTGCAAACCCTGGCCCTCCTTTTGGGTCCACTTCTCACTTCAGGCACCCCGTGGTTCGTTCCGGCCCCACCCCGCTGTCCCCTCATGTTGAGGAAGGCTTTTGCTTCTCTCCCCCCAGCCTTGCGGGGGTCAGCCTTCCACACCGTCCTTTTTGGCCTCTGTCCGATATCCAAAGTGAAAAGAAAACCTTCGCCCATGCCACAGACCCCATGGAGCCGCTAGTACCAACATTTTTATCCACCACTAGAATGGCACCCAAAAGCACCACTACCCTGATCCAAACAAACAATGCTGCTCCCACAAGCGTACACATTTTGGCTTGTGCCATACCATTAAACACACACGGCATAGGCCTCGTGGGCAACTCTAAGGTGCACTTTCCAAATGTGGCACTTTAAACAGCCTTCCCCCTACTTGTTCCAGTGATACCTTCTTAGCCACCACTGTTGCTACCCTTTTCCACAACGGCTCCACTGCCTTTTTCCACGCTTTTTTTTTCTGCTTACCTGGTTCTGAAAATCCTTGATACTCACTTGTCCTAGGTTGCGCTGGAGTCACTGTAATCAAACTCTGCCAAATTATTTTATTAATTCTTAGCATAATGACTTTGTACCATTAACTAAACATGCTAGTTAACTCAAAATTAACTCAGAATTGCCTGCCATAACCAACTCACTGGCTGTGTATTAAAATACTGAGAAAATTGCCAAACTGAAGTGCTTCCTCAAGAAAAATTCTCTCAGAGCAAAATTGTGAGTTCCCTGGGCCTGCATTTGCCATTAAGTACCCCTGTTGCTCACTCTTCTCTCTCTTTCTCTCCTCCAGTCCTTGCTTCCCACCTCACTCCAGCCCTGACATCATCACACCTCCCCTTTTGTGACCTCATCAAGTCCCTCTCCCACCCCCTCCTTTTTTCCTTCCAATGTTTTGCCTCAGGCTCCCCACACTCCTTGGCTTGGGCCTGTGGGCAATGGGGTCTGCCCTTTTAAGAGGGCAACCCTTTCGTTCCTCCACCCCTCCTTTTTTCCCATTTGATAGTGCTTTTCTGACGCACTTTCTCATTTTGCCAAAGTCAGCCCTCCTAAAGTCCAGTACCTTCGCTTTTGTATGGCTTGACTCTACAGCTATGCTTATCGTGAACCACACTGTTTGGTCGTCACTTGTTCCCAGATGGCTACCCACTTCTAAATCTGAGATCCTCTCACCATCCCCATTTGAGAGTACCAGGTCTAAGATTGCTCCCTCCCGAGTGGGTTCCAACACTAGCTGTCTGAGGCATGCCCCCTGTAGGGCATCAAGAATGACCCTGCTCTTGGATGTGGCTGCAGCAAAGGTGCTCCATTTAACATCTGGCATATTCAGATCCCCCATCAACAATATCTCCCCTTTTTCCTGCCATCCTAAGGATGCCTTCTATCATTTCCTTGTCCATTTCCTCCCCCTGAGAAAAAGGATCTGTATACAACCAGCATGAGGATTGTGGTGCCATTTTCTGTCTCCAGGGTGACCCACAGTTCCTCCTCTCCTCCCTGTTTACCCTTTAGTTCCATTGCTTTGATCCCTTCCCTTATGTAGAAAGCTACTTCTCCTCCTCTTTTACCCTCCCTGTTCCTCCTGTAGATTGTGTGCCCTTGTATATTGACATCCCAGTCATGGTTCTCTGTGTACCATGTTTCTGTGACTGCCATGATATCTAGGCATCCCTGATCCATCAAGACCACTAGTTCAGGGAGCTTGTTACCCAGACTACAGCCATTGGTACTCATTGCCCTCTATTTTTTGATGACCTTACCCCTTTTAGCCCCATCCTTGTCCTTACTGCCTTTTCCTTTTTCTCCATTTACCCCTGTCCTTCTCCCTATGGACTTCTCTACCTTGGTGTTTGCTTTGGTAACTATGCTGTTTTGTGGGGGGGGGGAGCTGGGATTTCCCTGCACCTTTTCAGTGTCCCCCCTTGGCTAGTTTAAATGCTTGCCAATGAAGCATTTAAACCTATCACCTAGGAACCTGGTTCCTCTCCTGGATAGATGCAGAGCATCACACCAGTATAGGTCTGTATCCCTCCAGGTGGACCCCCAGTCCCAAATGAAGCCAAAATCCTGAGCTCTGTACCAGTTTTTCACTGATTCATTGAATCCCATGGTGCAGAGCTCCCTAGCCTCACCAATGCCATAGACAGGCAGCACCTCCGAGAAGGCTACCATGCACGCTACTTATCAAAGACCCCTCCCCAACTCCACAAACTCTTCCTGCACTGCTTTGCTCTGATCACACTCCCAGCCAGGTCATTTGTCCCTAGGTGGACAATGATGTCCAGCTCCCTCTCTCATGCTGCTGCTCTAGCAATCCTGGGGATTTGCTCCCTTTCCCCTCATGCCATGGCATCGGGAAGGCACCTTACCACCCTCTCCCCTCCCTCCCTTCCCCAGTTCTACCCTCTTAACAGCTGAGTCCCCCACTAGGAGTTGTTTCCTTCCCTTGTTGGGTCCTGTGCCACCCCCCTGTGGGTCTCCTTTGTGGAGGTTCCCAGCATCCTCCTTTGTCTCCACTGTGGGTCCTCCCATAGAGCAACCACGCTCTGCCAGAACAGCATATGAATTGTGGATAGGTACAACTGGAGGGATGTGCCTCTGTTCCATCACTCTCACCCTTCCTGAGCCCACCGTGGTCCAACCGCTCTTCCTTCTAGGCAATCTCTGAGGCAGCGTCGGTGGCCTTGGTGGTCCCTGGGTGGGACAGGAGGTACCCCGAATCCTGGACAACTCAGCCTTGAGATGAGCAACGTCCTCCTTCAGCCCAGTGAGGTGCCTGCAGAAGGGACAACACTATATCCTCCAGAACATTTCCCGGAAGACTGCCGCTCCATAGCCACTGCACTGCATCACTCCCATCATGTCTTATTTCTGGCCCCTCACCTGTTGCTTTGTATGCTTACTGTTTCCTCTTTCTGTTTCCTTATATTTATTTTTTCTGTTTGTTTTTTCTCCCTACTTTCCTACTGCCTTTGTGCCCTTACAGCTCCTGCCCTTCCTGTTCTGGGACAGGCAGTTCCTGTATTCCTCAGTAGTCTTCTTACTTGTTTAGAGTCAGACCTCCAGCAGCTTGGGGAGAAGGAAAGTTACTCTTGACTGTGAATAAATGACATATTATTTATTACCTTTGCATTTTTTTTATTTGCTTCTATATTAACATACCAGACATCATGGCGGTAACCTGTCAATATTATTATATATTGAAATGCCTATAAATAAGAACTATTAGAAAAAGGCAGGCTCCATGCATCTAAATGATCTCTAAAACCAGACTATATTGAAAGTCATATGTCGGCACATCCCCTATCCAGCCACGGGTATAAAAGAAGTCTACTCATAGTGCACAGTGCTGCACCCAAGCCCTAAATGTACTGGAGTATGCTACCAGTTTAAATGGGAACAGTCAGTGCCAAGGGCCCAACACTCAAATGTGGGCCTGCTCCCAATGTGCTCCTTGTGTGTGAAAACATTTTTGGTTTATTTACAGTTGTACAGTAGATTGTATCAGACTAATTTTGCTTAGTCCTAGGCTGATATCTTCTGTTACTGCAAATCCCAGAATCCTCTGTAGTTAATATCAGAGCAGTAGACAGCAGTGGGAGATTCAATAGCCTACAATACATTTTAGAGCTTTTATAGTCTCTGATCAGATGTTTGCTTTTCCCCAAGGGCTAAGTACAGTCCTCTGTGGCTGTGCTTGGTTCATGGAGGACAGCGGGACCAGAAAACAAAAGATCAGAGCTTATAGTATATGAACTCTAACATGCACTGTAGGCTATTGAATCTTCCACTGCTACCTACTGCTCTGATGTCAGCTGCAGGGGATTCTTGGATCTGTAGTAGCAGAAGATGTTAGCCTAGAACTAAGCAAAATGAGTTTGATTCTACTATGCTATAGTACACGGTACAGAAACCAAAAGGTTTTTGCCCTCAGAGTGCACATTGGGATCAACCACACATTTGAGTGTAGGGCCCTTAGTGCTGGCTGTTCCCCTTTAGGAAGCTATTAAATGATTTTCAATGAACTTTCTCTCCATGTAAGCGCTTTGAGCACTTGATGCAAGTTAAGTTGTTAATGTTATGCATATAGGCAGAGTATAATTCCCAGTCTGTATTATAGAATAATTTTATCCTATGGCAATTCCTAAAATGGTTTGTTGTTAAAGATAAGATTAG
Organism: Neoceratodus forsteri; assembly: GCA_016271365.2. NCBI lineage: Eukaryota > Metazoa > Chordata > Ceratodontiformes > Ceratodontidae > Neoceratodus > Neoceratodus forsteri. Next base: position 739,165,628 of record CM057454.1, read on the forward strand.
GTATTATAATAAGAAAGTTCCCTGGTGTTTTCACTTTCATGACAGGATCAGAAGAAAACTTCTTTGAAAGAATTCAATATTATTAGAATTAAAAGATTTTACCTCTTTAAAATAATTACTTAATGAGTTGTATTTGATTTTGTTTGTAGAATGTTAAAATATTCTAGCCAGATTGGCTACAGAGCTCACATATGAGGCGGCCAGCACCATGTAGTGAGTTAAAGGAGAAGGAGCTGAGGTTTCAACATTTGCTGAATTTATTACCACACTCTGTGTGATTTTGAGCATTGGTGGCAGTTCATTCACTAGTGGTGTTTTATTGTAGAGGAAGTAATAATATAAATGGTTTTAACAGTTGTTTTGTTTACTATTTAGGCAGTTTCATTGTCAAGTATAAGATTTGTGAAGAAATAAAATAACAAGAAAAGTTTAAGCAAGGTAGTTTCAATTCATGTGTCAGCTTATACTAGCTTTATGAAATGGTTTAAATATGAATTTAAAAATTCATCCATTAGTACTTATTTATTTTATTTAGTTTTATCTCAGAAGATACCCCAAGGAAGCCTTATGAAGATGAAATACCAGGGCATGTATTAATTGGAATAAAGAGGTGTTCTAAAGAAACTGAGTGTCGTGGCTTTTTTTTGCCCAGAGTGGCCTGTCCTTCAGACCTTACTGCAAGTATCACATTGTTAAGAAATTAATGGAAAAGTTTTTCAAATGTTTATAAATGTGTTTTCTTAAAGCAGCAGTACTAGATAATCAGCAAGTGATTATCAAAATTCTGTTTTTTGGCTAGAAGCATGCAGCCAAAGTTTAGGTTTCCACGTCTGTAAATATTTTTTTCTTGCGATCTTTAGTTTTTTAGATGTTTAAAAATTTCCATTGTTGTGGATCCATAGTGAATATGGCTGCTGCCTAATTTGCAGTTGAACTCCCCCCATTGCATTATGTATTTTGTTTACTTCCGTGGGACCCTGTGCTGCACGTTCCCACTGTCCCTGTGTAGTGCTGCGAGTCATACGCATGTGCAGTTGGCAGCAGAGGGTTCCAATTCAACATAGCAGGCTGGAGAAATGTAAGCAAAAACAGAAACATTGAGCAAATTATGGGGTGGTAGTACAGCGAAAACAAGAAAGATTACCAGGTAAATGCTCAATAGAGCACAGGGAACAAACTTGCAAAAGATCCGATTTCTTTTATCTAGTACTGCTGCTTTAAATAGTTATTTCACTGAAAGACTGTCATTAGAATGTGCTATAGGAAAACATTTCATTTTCTGTGTTGTCATTGCTTTCTTTAGTGTGCTGTTAGTATTATTTTGTTTTTATTTTAGTTTCTTCGCAGTTTTACTTTTGTTTACACTGAAGTTGCAAAGCAAGCAGGTGGGACACAGCTACCTATATCAGCTATGCCAAAAGTGACACCACATTTGTTTTTGTCCCTGGATCCCTACCCAGAAATAACTCCTGTCACTTTTGGATGCTCACTGGCAATATTTATTTAAAGGCACAAATATATATATATTATATCATTTACATCCCAATCCATCTCTAACAATCAATATTTACAATTCGGACATATCAGTCCATATCACGTTCAAGGACGTAACAGTCTTGTCGTCCCTCTTGTGGTTCTTCATTCTTGTTCTCTTCCTCTTTTCAATATTGCTTCTCGGGGTCCAGACACTGAGATCTGCCCCCCCCTTTAATCACCATAACTGAGTCACCACACTTAACCAGACCACTCCCCCCCACTAGGTGTGGCCACAGTGATCCGCCCCCTAGTTCTATATCGCTCCCCCTCCTCTTTACTCCCATGCCTGGGTTCCTTTGTTCCCAGCCCATGGTACCTACCCCCTCCCCTCTACCTGCCTCCCCATTTTCCCCTTGCTCCAAACCCTTCCCTTTCCTTTTTAGACCAATCTCCCTTTTGCTGCTACCCACCAGCAGGGCTCCACCTAACCTCCTGGACACTGGCCGCCCATCTGCGGCCCCACCTGGCCGTGCTGGGCCCCATCAGAGGTCATAACCTTCCTCGTGCCTCACCATCTCTAGTGCCTATTCTGTGTTCCCACCTCTTTCTTGCAGGGAGGGTGGGTGGGGAAAAATTACAGCAAGAAAGAAGCCCCTAAGGACCCCAATCAGGACCCCATCTGGCCCCTCCCCATGGCCAATAGCCAGTGAGCTCTGCACCTGGTCAAATGACACCACCTGTGGTGTCATAGCTCCTCCCCTTTCCACTCCTAGTCTCCTCCCCCTCCCTCCCCCCTCTTCCATTTGTATTCATTCCTGGGTGGGTCCCCGGGCAACCTGACCTGCCTTTTAGTGGCAAACCTAATTGTCCCTGGATCCCCACCCAGAAATAACTCAGGCTACTACTTTGTCACTTTTGTATGCTCGCTGGCAATATTTATTTAAAGGCACAATTATATATATTACATCATTTACATCCCAATCCATCAGTCAATACAGCATTTACAATTCGGACATTATCAGTCCATATCACATTCAAGGACATAACAGTCCCGTCTTCCCTCTTGTGGTTCTTCATTCTTGTTCTCTTCTTCTTTTCGATATTGCTTCTCAGGGTCTGAACACCAAGATCTGGCCCCCCCCCTTTAATCACCATAACTGGGTCACCACACTTACCTGGACTACTCCCTCCCACTAGGTGCGGACACAATGATCCACCCTCCTAGTTCAATATCCCTTCCCCCTCCCCTGTTACTCCCATACCTGGGTTCCTCTGTCCCCAGCCTGTGGTACCTACCCCTTCTCCCTCTACCTGCCCCCCCTTTTTCCCTTTGCTCCCAAACCCTTCTACTGACCCATCTTCAGCTTGTGATGGAAGATGGGGCCCCCCCTTGCAGGATAGAATCTCAGGCCTTTCTTTTTGGTTTCCCAGACTAGCTCCCCAAATTGTCAGAGAAACAGGCACATGCCAAACTCTGTCAGGTGTACCCCATTGGCCAGATACACCTCCTCCTACTCGTAGAAAATCTGCCTATACTGGATGTGTTCTCCCCCCATTTCGATCATTGCCCTGGCCACCTTCCTGTTCAGGCACTTCTGTGCTACCTCCACAGCCTTAGGCCCTTTCACTCCCCTTCACACCCTCTGGGATGTGATCTCAGACCAGCCGATCACTACCCCCGGCCACCAGCTCTTCACCTTCTCTAGGTCCGAGATAATGTCCCGCACCAGGGACCCCCAAGGCAGTGACCCCAAATCATTACCCCCAGATGGATAATGACACAGTCTGGCCTGGCCCAGTGTACCCGAAGCTCATCCAGCAGGCGAAGCTTCTGCGACCACATCATGCACCTCAGTCTTCTCCACTGCACTTTGTTTTGCTCTGCTTTTGGGTGCAACTATCCTTGATGTGGCTGCAAACCTCTCTGCCCAGTAGATGAAGGAGTGCCCCATGATCCATACTTGTCTCTCGGTGCCTGCTGCAGGGAGAGAAAAGGAAACCAATTAGCTATTTCAGCACCTCACGTATTTCTTGTAACCGTTGGATTTCCATCTGCCCACCTGTTTAATCGCATTCTCTCCCGCCCCTCCCATGGCTGCCTCTGATGCTGCCCCAATCCTGAAAGAGTGTGGGGTGAACTCACTGGGGTTCTCTCCCATGAACGCTAATGCTTTTATCAGTACTGCCCCCACCTGGAAACCCATCACCAGGGACCCATCTCCATGTAGGAACCAGGCCCCTTCCATGTGGCCTCGAACCCTCCTGTAGTCCTTCATGGCTTGGACTGTGCAAACCCCTTCCCCCTGTTAGCCTTCACAACTCCACTGCAGTGCCTTTTCCATGCAGGTCTGTTTTGGACACCTGCAGCCAGACGACAACCTTATCCGCCTCCACATTCACATTCCTCTCCTACAGGCCTGTGGTGGCTGCCCCTTTTCTGGGTGCCACCACCTGTCTGACCATGAAAGCCCCCCTGGCCATGATTACAAATATGGCCCTGAACAAATGGGCTTCCTTCGCTGAACTGCAAACATGGACCAAGGCTCCCACCACCTTTGTGAGTAGCGGCCCCATTATGGGCCTCCTCTTATCCTGCCTCATGCCTTGCCACCTCTGCCATCCCATGACCATCCACTTGATGGCCTCATGTCCACATACTTCCCTTTCCATATTTTCTCCTTTATTGAAACCGGCACGTGGTCACCCAGCGTAAAACCCGGCGGCCCATCATACATCTTCCACACCCTCCTGCGCTCCCATCCCCCTCCTTATTCTTCTTGCCCCCCTCTTTAATGGCCTGCAAGGCCTGCTCCATTTTATGAACCCCTTCCTCCCCATGTCCCCTAGCAAACCCTCCATATACTCCTTCAGATTAGCTTTGTTGTTAATATCCATGTCGTCCTTACCACTCTCTGGCAATTATTCTACCGGGACCAGGATTGACTCCATTCCTGCCCTGGGTGCTGCCGATGGGCTGGATCCCACCCTCTTTGGCCTCTTGTTGGCCTTTTCTGCACCTGCCCTCTCATCACGCTGTTTCTTTTCTTCTGGGCCTCTTCCTCTGCTTCCCTTTTCTTAGCCATCTCCACCAGCTCTGTCATCTGGGTCATTAGCTTGGCTGCATCTGCCAACATGCTGCGCTGGACCTTGGGGTTCTCTTGGTGCCATCTCTTCTTCCGCATGACTAGATTGCACAAAAAGCACAACATGAGCATACAGCAAACATGCAGCCAGTCATTCCTTTCCATGATAGGCCCCATCCCCTCCAGTCTGCCTGAGTTCCCCCCATGCCTTGGGCCATGTAGAGGGGGCCTAAACCCACCATCTTCTCCACCCCCATGCCAGGTTGCCTCTCTGCATCTGTGGCCTTTACTGCAACCCCCTGGGGCAGCTGCCTCTGCCCCCTCAGTTCAGTCCAGCACTGGGCACCCTTAGCCTTTGCCCAATCACTGTGACCCTTATCCCCAGTTGGGGCCCTTATTTTCACTAGCCCTGTTGTATCAGGCTGGTACTTTCCATGCTCCCCATTCCCTGGCCTAGTTGGCCCCACCTTCCCTCGCAGGCGATGACACAGCCAAGCATTGACCGGACCCCCGTGGCCCTGCTCCTCCTACTGGCCATGTTAGACCCATGAGCCATGGCCTTGGCTGCCCCTACCTCATGGGCAGCTTTCCAGCCTGAGGCATGGTGGTCGCTCTATGTGACTAGGCCTCTGTGGCCTCTCGTTGTCCCCTCTGGCACCAGGCACCTGGATCCACATGGAAAACCCCATCCCCCCACTTCCCATCTGGGCAGGGCTTGCCAGCCCCTTTTCCCTCGCCTCTGACCGTTCAGGGTCCATGCACCTCCGCCATTTTGTGGCTGTGCCATGTGGCTGGGCCTCCGTACCCTCTGAACATGCCTTTTGGCCTACCTGGCCCCTCTTCCTTGCTGGGGCCATTCCCTGAGGTAGGCAGCGAGTGAATTCCCTCTCCCTTGGCCTTGGAGGCCCCACACAACAGTGAGCACTAGACCACAGCACCACCACCACTATCGGGCCTGGCTGGACACCCCCAAGCCCATCCTGGCATCTAACCCCACACCATGTAGTGTTACAACACCTGCTCTGTCCTCCAGACCCCATACAAAGACAACCACAGCTGCTTCTTGGCCCCTGTGATACCACGCTGTCCTGCCCACAGGCTGAAAGCCCCTTTCAGGACCCTCCTAGGCCAACCTCTGGCAAAAATCTTGCTGCATGGTGCTGCTACCTGCGCCTCCAGGCCAAACACCCAATGTCAGCATTCCCAGTGCACCACGTGGCACCACCACGAGGTCCTGTGACCCACGACCTGCTTCTCCTGGCCCAACACACCCAAAAAACTTCTACCCACCATTTAAATGCACCAGGCGGTGCCACCATGGGGTCCTGTGAGCCATGGCCTGCCTCTCTGGGCCCAGAGCATCCACCTCACCTTGTAACTGCTCCACACGGTGCCATCACGTGATTCTGTGACCCAAGGCACCACCACATGCGCCTGCATTTTAAACTGTGCTGCGTGGCACCAACCACATGCTGGCCTGCCCTGTTGTCCCCCAATGATGTCAGTATTCTGCCCTGCAGCAGGCCTTCAGCATGCTCCACATTGCCACTGTCCCTCCAGCCCCCACGGCCTATCACCAGGCCCACTGCTTGCACCATCCTGTGCCCACCGATCCAGACTCAACACACCTCACATTTCACTGCATCACCCGATGCCTCAGCATGATGCTGCAACCCGCGGGCCACCATGATCACCTGCATTTTAAACCACGCTGTGTGGTGCCATCACATGCTGGCCACAAACTGCCTCCCTCTAATTCCTCTTTTGCCTTTTCCAAACCAAAAACAATGCCTCCAGGACCCAAACCCATAAACATCGTCTGCCCTGAAGCTTCCCTGCCAGCAAGGCTGTGCAACTTCTCCAGCTATCCACTGCCACACTTCCTCTAGCATGCCATAATCTGAGCCCTGCCAGCAACTTTTGTAGACTCTCCCTCTACTGCAAACACCATATCGCCATGACCATATGCAGTCTACACTTTAAACATTTTTTTTTGTACAACACAATTACCTTCCAAGAGTATCAAAACCTTCACAGAAACTATCATATTGAGCTAAACCAGCACCTCTCACCTGTTGCCTTACCCCCAGGCTCCAGACCCTCAGTGCCTTACCTTAGATTGCCAATGATGTACTGTAGATCAATCTTGAAAATTACAGCAAGAAAGAGGGCTTACTGAGGGTTACAGGCCCTTAAGAAGCCCCTAAGGACCCCAATCAGGACCCCATCTGACCCCTCCCCATGGCTAATACCCAGTGAGCTCTGCACCTGATCAAATGACACCACCTGTGGTGTCATAGCTCCTCCCCTTTCCACTCCTAGTCTCCTCCCCTCCCTCCCCTCTTCCATTTGTATTCATTCCTCGGTGGGTCCCCAGACAACCTAGCCTGCCTTTTACTGCCAAGCCTAATTATCAACACTGCTCTGTGGGGGAGCAGTTGTGGAAATTATGAAGGTACAAAGAACTGTTTGGGTCATGAAGCAGTCTGCCACTGGTACTTTTTTCAGGAGCGTTTATGCTAAGATTAGAGTATAGGTGACAACCTGCCTCAGTCAATAAACATTCAGGATTTAACCAACCCATTTTATAAAGGTTAGTTAAAGGGAGAACTGACAAAATACATTGAAATGACAATTGTATAGTCTTTCAAGCAGCGTGGCTAGAAAAACCAGAATAAAATATCCTGCACCCTGGTTCTACTCAAGAAAATCAAACAGTAGAAACCACCTGGAAAGAAGCCATGAGGCAGAATTAAATGTATTTATTTATTTGTAAGTTAATGACCAGGAAAGGCACACTAAGGTAATATAGCTTGTTTCCAGGTGCATCCTGGGGGTGGGCTGCATTTATCTATTTTATTAAGAGGGGAAATATTGGCCATGACACTGAGAAACTCCCCTACTCTTTAACAATAAGTGCAATGGGAGCTGTTATTTCCATCTGGACAGTGACCAGAAATTGGCAGAAGGGACATCAGTTTAACATCTCATCCAAAGGATGGCACTTCAGCAGGGCAACACCCCCTCATACTGCACTACAGTGTTATTTATGGGGTTAGAACCCACAACCATATTAACTTCTAGCCCCAGAGGTGAATATGCTACCTACTGAGCCACTGACATTCATAAATACAGGTGGTGTGGTACCAAAATGTAAATTGCAAAGGAGACAGAAATTGAAGAAAAAATAGAGATTGCATAGGAGTTCATGGAGTAGGATGAATAAGAAGTTGGATGCAGCATCAAACCAAAAGACATATCTTACTTAATTTAACTCTTCTTCTCCCCATGCCTCTCTAGCAGAAGGTGTCTTAGTTCCACCAAACTTCTAGTTGAGAGAGGGCAGGGCAAGTTTGCAAAAAAATATATGTCACATCCCCTATACCCTGTGAATATAACAAAGCTGGGGTGCTTTTACCTACAGTATTTTGGTGTAGTTTTGCCAAGGTAATGTCAGTTTATCAATGTGGCCTTGGTGTGACGCACAGTGTATTTACACAGTGGATGGAGACAGTCATATAAGAACAGCAGACAAAGCCCTCCTGAAGTGGTTTGTACAGCCAATGCACAATGGAAAAGAAGCCAAGACAAATTAAATATATCACAGAAATCATTCCACCGATGTGACTTGTTTATCTAGTTCACTGACCTAGTTCTCACAATTTAGGTCACAGTCAGAAGAATAGTACTTTTTGCATTACATTGTACAAATCAAAGTCATATACAACACAATCACTACCTGTGCAAAAATGCTTGATAAATCCAGTGAAAGATCATACATAAACACATGTGTGTGTGTGTTTTACAGGACATGTTACAGTGAGTACTGAATATCTCCAACAGTGCTCCATCCCAGCTTACAGTTTCATCATTACAGACTACCATAACCCCAAAGAGGAGAGGGTAATAATTTACTATAAGTCCAGTCATAATCTTAGTGAACTAAAGCCCACTTCGGTACCTGTCTGTACTCTAGAATGGTGTCATACAGCCTGGCTTCTGAGGAAAGTTAAAAAGCTGCATCTCATTTGTGTCTGTAGTCCTATGTGGGCCAAGCTGCTGTTTCCTCTCTTATTTACCTAGTGGGTCCTTCTGTAAAGAATAATGAGGAGAACCTTTTAGAGGACTTTAATCTTGACTGGCTCAGTGATCAAACAAAAGAACTCAAATCATTTCTAAGTAGACTCAGTTTAGCACAAATCACGAAAAAGCCTTCCAGGTTATCAAATAAGGGGGCACTTTCTACACTAATAGATTAGATTCTCACAAACAGGCTGAAAGACATTACCTATGCTGGTGTCTTCCAAGATGTAATTAGTGACCACTCCTCTGCCTATTGCATATTTAGGGGAAAGTCCCCCTAAATGCCTCCTAGAATATTTCAGTTTATTACATGGCTCTCCCATGGATAGCATTTGACTGGGTGTTGGCCATCACCTGACTATGCAATAATCCACATTATCAGCACAGTCAGGGTGATGAGGTCCAGTCTGGAAACAATCAAGAATCAAGGGGTAGACTGGTATCTGTTTCAGATGGCACACCTGATAAATTAACAGCAGCCATTTGTAAAAGGAGCTAAGTGGGCAGCTCGGTATGGAGCTGAGTACCAACACAGTATTGACCCTTCAAGGTACTGGTGGTCTGTGAGTACAGGGTCTAGAGGGGGGACAGGCATTTAGCCTGTTCCCATGCAATGTGAGGTATCTGTTGCCCCCCCCCAGCTAGGAGTCTACCCACCCACCAGCCCCATGGTCCTCGGACACCCTAGTAAAATCCACCCCTGAAGCAGCCAATATGACAGGCAGCATTTATAGTGAGCAAGTGTGCACTGAGTTGCTCAGTAAACCACACTGCATGAAAAGTTTACAGACAAGGCAGATAAGTAGGAGTGAACCAATGGCAGCAACTCTGTCTTGCAGAACATCCCATACCATATCTGAATTGTGCACTGTAGTGCACGCATGTAAGTGCCTGTCTTACCGGCACTATGTGAGGGGTGTGTTGTTATGCAGCACTGTGCGTGTATGTTAATATCAATATTTTAAAGAAAAACATGGAGGGAAGCTGCCCGGAAGAGTAAATGGTTGCGCCTGCCCAGGCTGCTCACTCACTCAGCAGCAGCAGACAGAGAAGTTGTTGAGAGAGAGAGAGAGAGCAGGAGAGGATGGGGATTTCCCACATTAGTCTTTAAGTGATGGAAACTGACAGTGGCAGTGTGTAGTATGGGGACAGTGAGAGCAGGAGAGGCAGAGCGAGCGACATGAGTGGCAGGCCGTCGGTGACAATGTCTGTGTTTCTGTCTGTCTTTCTCTCTCCTCTCTCTCTCTGTCTGTCTGTGGTGGGTGTTGTGGAACAGGGCAAGGAGTTCAGCAGGCATTTCAGTGTTTGTGTCACCCGCCGCATTGAGCGAGACAGTGAGTGAGAGGAAGAGACACGGTCCTGAGATCCCAAAGGGTGAACCAGGAGTACCATAGCATGTTGTGTGCTGTGCCACAGGATGCTCCCCTTGCAGCTTTGTGTTTTCCCACCCAGCCACCCAGCAGACCTCCAAGCACCTAGTGCTGAGTTACCACACCATTCCAATCATTAATCGTGCTGCTGGGAGAGCCTTGAGGAATGTCCCTCTGTATTGTGGCATCGCAAACAGCCTTTCCTGCAGAGATGTGGCAATGAAGCAGAAGGAAATCCCATTATCCCTGGAGCTGGCCAACTTTAACATCAGAGCCAGTACATCACCCTTACAATCGGCAGTCTTGTCAAGGGCTTGGCAGCAGGGAAGATTGGGGGTTGCAAGGACTGTTTGCTGTCACTCCTGTGCATGGCTGGCTTGGTTTTAGCATCTTGGGAGTGCAAGCTCATTCAATCCATGTGCAGGGGTGCGCACATTTGAGGGGTGGATTGCACTGGAAGCCATGATGGCTTGGTGAAATGAGGTCAAAGTCTCAGTTTCAAAGTGGTATCATTTGAATAGTGTGTCAACGCCTTGTTTTTTGTAATCATAAGCAAAGCACTGATACTGATTGTAGCAATCACTATACAGTCTCCCTATGCCACGATAGAGCCACAATGACCCCAGCTCTGCACAGTGTCTCTATGCCATTGCAGTGCCTGCAATGAGCCAACCACACATCAGAGAGGTGCAATGACAGTAGTTGCTGCACCAGCACACTGTCTCACAAACCACTCATGGCTCAGTTACCTGTTGCATAGTTCCAATCAGTGCATGGTATCCTGAACCTGGGAGTACAGCTGCAGTGAAATTAAATTCCACTGGTGAAGCAAACGTGAAGTGGCCACTTTGCGTTGTCACTCAGCTCCGTGGAGTGACCAAAGCAAAAGGCTCACTTTGTCTTGGAATTATTACTTTGCATTGTTATTCTGTCTTAACACAAAATAAGGCAGCATGACAATATTGGCAGCCCCTCACACACACAGATACCAGAATTAATGTGCATCCCCAAAAGGCTACTGACTTGTGTCCAGAAACCTCCCCAGTGCTGATAAAGTGAAATGATAGCACAACAAGAAATGCAAGGTCTCCCAGAATTAATGGTGCACTCAGTCATGTGTTCAGTGGTCATACACAGTCATCAGAATCAATGTACATCCCCAAAATGCTACTGTCTTGTGTCCAGAAAATTCCCCAGTGCTGACAAAGTGAAATGATAGCACAACAAGAAATGCAAAGTCTCCCAGAATTAATGGTTCACTCAATCATGCATGCAGTGGTCACACACAGCCACCAGAATTAATATGCATCCCCAAAATGTCTTGTGTCCAGAAAATTCCCCAGTGCTGATGAAGTGAAATGGTAGCACAACAAAAAATGAAAAGTCTCCCAAAATTAATAGTGCACTCAGTCAAATGTGCAGTGGTCACACATCACACACAGTCATAAGAATTAATGTGCACCCCTAAAATGCTACTGTCTTGTGTCCAGAAAATTCCCCAGTGCTGACGAAGTGAAATGGTAGCACAACAAAGAAATGAAAAGTCTCCCAGAATTAATGGTTCACTCAGTCATGCATGCAATAGTCACACACCACATGCAATCACTAGAATTAATGTGCATCCCCAAAATTTTAGCTTAGCTTAGCTTAGCTTTTTTGTTGACCGGGTAAGTGCACTAGACAAATCCTGCCTATTTTCAGGCACGACCCGGGGGAGGGGGATACAGATGAATGCCAACTGACCGTGAACCAGATTAAGCTGTTGGTGGTATTTTTTTAGTGAATGAGGGAAATTTGGCAGGACACCGGGAAATTCCTCACTTTTTCGATAAGTGTCATGGGATCTTTAACATCCACCTGAACTACCACCAATCCAGGCAGATGGGACCTCGGTTTAACGTCTCATCCGAAAGACGGCACCTCAGAAATGCAGCACCCCTCTCATGCTGCATTACAGTGTCAGTACTGGGATATTAACCCAAGTGCCAGATGTGGGAACTGAACCCACAGCCCTCTGATCTCCTGGCTTCAGAGGCAAGTGTGCTACCTACTGAGCCACTGACACTGACAAAATGCTACTGTCTTGTGTCCAGAAAATTCCCCAGTGCTGACAAAGTGAAATGATAGCACAGCAAGAAATGCAAAGTCCCCCAGAATTAATGACACACTCAGTCATGTGAGCAGCGGTAACATACAGTCACCAGAATTAATGTGCATCCCCAGAATGCTACTGTCCTGTGTCCAGAAAATTCCCCAGTGCTGATGAAGTGAAATGATAGCACAACAAGAAATGCAAAGTCTCCCAGAATTAATGGTGCATTCAGTCATGTGAGCAGTAATCACACACAGACACCAGAATGAATGTGCATCCCCAAAATGCTAATGAATGTGCATCCCCAAAATGCGAATGTCTTGTGTCCAGAAAATTCCCCAGTGCTGATGAAGTGAAATGGTAGCACAGCAAGAAATGAAAAGTCTCCTAGAATTAATGGTGCACTCAGTCATGCATGCAGTGGTCACACATCACACACAGTCACCAGAATTAATGTGCATCCCTAAAATGCTACTGTCTTGTGTCCAGAAAATTCCCAGTGCTGATGAAGTGAAATGGTAGCATAACAAGGAATGAAAAGTCTCCCAGAATTAATGGTGCATTTAGTCATGTGTGCAGTGGTCACACACCACACACAATCACCAGAATTAATGTGCATCCCCAAAATGCTACTGTCTTGTGTCCAGAAAATTCCCCAGTGCTGATGATGTGAAATGATAGCACAACAAGAATTGCAAAGTCTCCCAGAATTAATGGCACATTCAGTCTTGTGCAAAGTGGTAACACTCAGTCACCAGAATTAATGTGTATCCCCAGAATGCTACTGTCTTTTATCCAGAAAATTCCCCAGTGCTGATGAAGTGAAATGATAGCACAAGAAATGCAAAGTCTCCCTGAATTAATGGTGCACACAGTCATGCATGCAGTAGTCCCACACAGTCACCAGAATTAATGTGCATCCCTAAAATTCTATTGTTTTATGTCCAGAAAATTCACCAGTGCTGACAAAGTGAAATGGCAGCACAACAAGAAATGCAAAGTCTCCCAAAAATAATGGTGCACTCAGTCATGCGTGCAGTGGTCACACATCACACACAGTCACCAGAATTAATGTGCATCTACAAAATGCTACTGTGTTGTGTCCAGAAAATTCCCTAGTGCGGATGTAGTGAAATGATAGCACAACAAGAAATGCAAAGTCTTCCAGAATTAATGGTGCATTCAGTCATGAGCACAGTGGTAACACACAGTCACCAGAATTGATGTACATCCCCAGAATACTGCAGTCTTGTGTCCAGAAATTCCCCAGTGTTGATGAAGTGAAATGATAGCACAACAAGAAATGCAAAGTCTCCCAGAATTAATGGTGCACTCAGTCATGCATGCAGTAGTCACACACAGTCACCAGAATTAATGTGCATCCCCAAAATGCTACTGTCTTGTGTCCAGAAAATTCCCCAATGCTAATGAAGAGAAATGAGAGCGAAACTAAAAATGTAGTCTCCCAGAATTTATGGCGCACTCAGTCATGCGTGCAGTAGTCACACACAGTCACCCCAATTAATGTGCATCCCCAAAATGCTACTGTCTTGTATCCAGAAAATTCCCCAGTGCTGTTGAAGTGAAATGATAGCACAACAAGAAATGCAAAGTCTCCCAGAAATAATGGTGCACTCAGTCATGCGTGCAGTGGTCACACATCACATACAGTCACCAGAATTAATGTGCATCTACAAAATGCTACTGTGTTGTGTCCAGAAAATTCCTTAGTGTGGATGTAGTGAAATGACAGCACAACAAGAAATGCAAAGTCTTCCAGAATTGATGGTGCACTCAGTCATATGTGCAGTGGTCACACACAGTCATCTGTTTACATGGAAGAGTTTGTTTACTTGAACGGTGTTTACCTTGATAAATTTGAATGTTTCTATCATATCCCTTCTGTCCCTTCTCTGTTCCAGGGAGCACAAGTTTAGGTCTTTGAGTCTAGACTCATATTGCTTGTAACGGAAACCCTGCACCAACTTTGTGGCCCTTGTCTGAATTGATTCCAAGCACTCTATGTCCTTCTTCAGGTGGGACCTCCAGAACTGGACGCAGTACTTCAGGTGTGGCCTCACCAGGGATCATTAGAATGGCGTGATCACTTTTTGTTTCCTGCTAGTTATTCCACTGCCTATGCATCCAAGGATGCTGCTTGCTTTTCATGCCACTTTTTGGCATTGATTCCCTGTTTTAAGGTCGTCCCATATGATTACGCCTAAGTCCTGTTCAGTCCTGGTCTCTAGAAGTCGATGACCATCTAGGAAGTATTGATTTCTTGGGTTCTGTTTTCCCAGGTGCATCACTTTGCATTTTTGAGCTCTAAATCTAAGTTGCCAGTCACTGGACCACTGTTCAAGTTTCTTAAGATCCTTCTTCATACTGGAGGCTCCCTCCTGATTGTTTCCCCTATAACATAGTTTTGTATTGTCTACAAACAAGCAGACTTTATCTTCAAGACCATCAGCAATGTTGCTGATGAATATGTTGAAGAAGACTGGACCCAGCACCAATCCTTGAGGGATTCCTCTGGTCACAAAATCCTCTTCCGACATGGTGCCGTTTACTGTGATTTTCTGAGTTCTATCCTGCAGCCAGTGTGCTACCCAGCTTACTATCTTCTGACTGACATCTGTGTGTTCAAGTTTATTTATCAGCCTCCTGTGTAGGACAGTGTCAAAGGTCTTGCTGAAGTCAAGGTACACCATGTCCACTGCCCCCCATCCACTGCTTTAGTCACCCAACTGAAGAATTTGATCAGGTTAGTCTGGCATGATCTACCTGTGATTAATCCATGTTGTTTGGGGTCAAGTTTCCCTGCCTCTTTTAGGAAGTCTACTATCCTTTCTTTAAGGAGTGCCTCCATGATTTTACCCAACACCAAGATCAAGCTGACCAAGTGGTAATTTCCTGCCTCCTCCCTGCTGCCATTTTTATGCAAGGGTACCACAGTAGCCCTCTTCCAGTCAAGTGGCACCTTACCACCAGGGCCCTGATTTTTCTGTGGCACATCGGAGCAAAGTTCTGCATCAGGGTTCTCATTTGCCGCAGAACTTCTTCGGCACTCAACACCTATTTCTGCGGCAATTCTGCGGCACATTTTACCCTTTAATTTTTTTCTCCTTTTTGCCATCTGACACAATGCACGCCATAACACAGTCATTTTATGGGCGTTTGTCACCAAATTTTCAACATAGTCAGTTTAAGACCTCTGCTCATGAACAGTATCACTGTGATTTTCTTAATCTGTCCCAAACATTGATTTTGCACACCGACCACGCCATTGTGTGCTACATTTGCAAAAACACATTTTGGGTGAGAGGAGAAAAATGACAGTAGTACTGTTCATAAGGAGGTGTGGTAAAATGACAATACTGAAAATCTGGAGTGAAAATATTAAAAATGCTTGAAGTTACGAGTGTGCGTAGGAACTGCGCAACGTACGCTTGTAAAACAGTCATTTTATGGGAGTTTGTCACCAAATTTTCAACATAGCCAGTTTAAGACCCCTGCTCATGAACAGTATCACTGTGATTTTCTTAATCTGTCCTGAACATTGATTTCGCACACCAACCGTGCCATTATGCGCTACATGTGCGAAAACACATTTCGGGTGAGATGTGAAAAATGACAGTTGTACTATTCATAAGGAGGTGTGGTAAAATGGCAATACTGAAAATCTGGAGTGAAAATATTAAAAATACTTGAAGTTACGAGCGTGCGTAGGAACTGTGCAAAGCACGCTCGTAAAACAGTCATCTTGGGGAATATTTTCACCAAATTTTCAACATAGGGTTTTTGGGAGCCTACCTCAAAACTGTGACACTGCCATTTCATTAATCATTCCAGAAAGATTGTTCCATGCAGTGACTGCAGAACCACCTTTTGGGACCGATTAACGAAATAACAGTGTCACAGTTCATGAGGTGGGGCCTCAAAAACCCCATGTTGAAAATCTGGTGAAAAAATTCCCAGAAATGGCTGAGATATGCACTAGAGCTGAAAAAAATCCATTTATGCCATTATACAGCTTACCGGCATTTCTTCATTTCGCAGTCGGCTTTGAAGAGTGCAGACGTGTTTCTGGTCCACCAAGATCATCACGCTGGGTTCCGGAGGTAAGTATGGGTTGAGGTGGGGTGAGGGGGTGTGCGGAGGTGGGTATGCAGAGGGTGGGTGTGGGTTGGGGAAGGGGGAGCAAAAGAACCAACGAGGGAAGGTTTTTTTTGTTTCAGTTTTTTTTGACTCAACGAAAGACTTTTGCCACGCTGGGGTGGGCTCCCAGCATGGCACCAGGCAGCTTGGGAGGGGAACGTGAAGCTGACAGGGGATTGGGCACCCCCATCAGCAACGGAAGCTTTTGTCACACTGGGGTGGGCTCCCAGCATGGCATACAGACATTTGGGGGGGCAGTGAAGCCGACGGGAGATTGGGCACCCCGTCAGCAAAGGACATTGTTCCGTGGGCGGCCATGAATTCCGCGGGTGATGGCAAATTCTGCAGATATTTCTATGGTTTGCTGCACCCGCAGAATCACGGAAAACTTGGGGCCCTGCTTACTGCTTTCCAGAGATTCATTGTATAGCTCAGCTAAAGGTGCAGCTATTTCTTCTCGAAGCTCTCTCAGTATTCTTGGGTCCATTCTCTATGGTTCCATGGCTTTGTCTGTCCTCAATTTTTTTTAGTTCTTTCAGCACTCTTTCCCTTGTGAAAGGGCTTGCGTCTGCCTCCCATGCAGGATGCTCTGTTCTGTTTAGTGCTGGACCTCTGCCATTCTGCTCATTCGTGAAGACTGAGCAAAAGCATGCACTGAGTGCTTCAGCTTTCTCTTTGTCTTTTTCCACTGGCTGACCTTTGCTTGTTGAGATTCTGACAATCCCCCCTTTGCTCTTCCTTTTTTCGCTGATGTATCTAAAAAAGGTTTTGTCTCCCTTTTTGATTCCCAGTGCTATTTTTTCCCTCCATTTGGGCTTTTGCTAACCTGATAGCCTTTCCATCCTCCTTGAGCCTCCCCTTTTGAGCTCCCTTTCCCCTTCCCTCTCTGACTCCTTGAACTGCCTAAAGGCTTGTTTCTTTTCTCTGATCTTTAGTGCTATCTCTCTAGTAAATTAGAGGGGGTTTCCCTTCCTTTTACATTTGGTTACTAGTATTGTTCAGTCTGTTGTTACCACGTTCAGTGAGTCTTTTAAGTTTTTCCAGTGAGCTTCTACATCCCCTGTAGTTATGTCTCTCAGCAGTGCTTTAATACTGGATCTCATTTTCTGGAAGTCAACTTTTTTGAAGTCGATAACCTTTAGTCTGGTGCGTCCTGGAACCACCATATTATTGATTTGTAGTCAAACAGGCTTATGATCACTGACTCCCAGATTGATACCAACATGGACGTTGGATATTCTGGGGCTATTAGTGAGAACCAGGTGCAGAATTGCTTTATCCCTGGTGGGTGAGTCCACTAGTTGGTTCAAGCCAGCCTCCTTGAGAGTGATGAGAAATTCTCTGCACTTTTGTGTGGAAGTTGCGCACATGGCTTAGTCTACATCTGGTAGATTAAAGCCCCTGACCAGAAGAAGCTCCCCTTTGTCAGCCATTGAGTGAATGGCATCTAGGAGCTCCTTGTCAACTTTGGAGTCCTGGCAGGGGGTCTATACATGATGCCCAGGTGGATAGGTGACCCAGCTCCTAAGGTGACCCATAGGGCTTCTGCATTGCTGTGTTCCTGTTGAATCTCTGTTGCCTTTATTCCTTCCTTGACATATACCACAACCCCACTCCTCTCTTATTTTTATGGTCCTTGCTGAAAAGTGCAACGCCAGGTATGCTAATATCTCAGGTGTGGTTATCAGAGAACCATGTTTCAATGATTGCTACCCAATCCAATTGTTCCTCTGCTATAATGGCAGAAAGCTCTTGGATTTTGTTTGAAAGGCTGTGTGCATTGATGCACCTTACCTTCCACTCCTGAACTATTGAACCACCTGGGTGGTGCTTATGTTGAGGGAGACCCCCGGGGACTTTCTTTTTGTAGGTTTTGTACAGCTTTGTGGTCTGAGATGCTGCTGGATGGAAATATGCTCCCTGGTGTTTCTGTTGGAACGATGACCTGTTCCTGCACCCGATTGGTTAACAGGGACTGTTGCTGGTGTGAGTACCTGCTGGACAGAAATATGATGATTGTTGCTCTTGGCAGTATGTTTATATTGCTTTACTGACAGATTTTTGCAAGGAATTGATGGGGGACGGGCAGATAGCAATCTGTGTGTTGTGCTGGGTGCTGTCTTTTTGTTTTTCATCACAAACAGTGATTGAATGTTTAAATGATATGGAGAAAAGAATAACAATAGGATTGGTAAACAACTTATTATTGTGATTTGTAAGTAACGTTGTACTGGAATTTAGGAAGTTTTTGGATATATTTAACAGCAGGCCCCTTTATACCTCTTTGATCTGATTTCTTTTTAAGAAATCTGTTATTATATTCACAATGGAAGCTGAGACTGATTCTGGGGTGTTGTTGTTGGGGCATATTCAGGATGCTACTTTGCAGGGCCATTATATATGGAGGGGGGAGCATTACTGAATTTTTGTTAGCAGTGATGATTACTCATGAGAACTGACTTACATGTTTTATTATGCAAAATGTTCTGTGTTTTCACTTATCACAATCAAATTAGGAGTCATACAGCCATAGCAGATTTCAAAAGAAATAAACATTTTTGTAAATTACTTTTAGATACTTAAGAACCTCAATTCAAATATGTAGAAAAAATATAACAAAGTGTTCAAGGATTAGAAAGCAAGCATGAAGGCTTGGTTGGGGAAGCTTGAGATGTATTCGCCAAAACTGTGCATAGAGAGAATTCTAATTTGTAATACATAAACAAAGTTTACTGTATGTTTCTTCATGCTTCATGCTGGGGCATTTGTCTGTAAGGGTCCATTAATGCAGAACTTTTTAAGACTAATGAAATTGTGTTTAAATTGTTTAATAGGTACACCATGTCTTCACTGAGGAAGCCCCTATAGAGTGTGAAACATCAGGGATCCTCACCCAAGACATAGTGATCTGCATGTGATCTTGGTTATGAAATAAAGAACAATGAAAAAAGATGACCTTGGAGTTTGCTAACTTCCTTCTTTCTTTGGCAACCCCAAGGAAGACCCCACCCCCAATTTACCAAGAGTCAGGAAAGTGAAAACTGTGATGTTTTTTCCTTTTCTTGCTTGGGGGACATAGTGGTGGGGAGCTGGAAACCCTAACGTCCTATTTCCTTACTTTTGTTGGTTAAATCTGAACCCCAACTGATGAATTAACACAGTTTTTTCCAAAGATTTTCTATACTTTTTGATAGGGTAGAATCATATCCTCATTCACATCGGTCCCTAGAGGACCTGCATGAACACATCCATCAGGATAGGGAAGCATGGGCCCTCTGGGCCTTGACCTTCCATCCCTCCACTGATGCACACATCCCTCTGGCTGTGGAAGTACAGGGTCCTCTGGACCCTGAGCTTCCATGCCTCCAGAAAAGCAATGTATGTGCTTGCTTGTAATTGTTTTTTGTGGGGCTCACTTCAAAGGAAAAATTATATTCAAACAACATGAAATCTTGCTGTATTCTGACTATATGCAGTTAGCCCCAGCACTTGAACTGCTCGGGAGAAGAAAGGGTTAACTCTATGCAGAAGCATAGAACGTTGAGCTCGAGCTCAGTTTTCAAACCTCTGTATCTGGTACATCTCAGTGTAACCATCAGATTCTTTACTCCGCCTAACTCTGAAGTCGCTCCGGAGATTTCTCCTTCGCTTTGGGTCGGTAATAGTAAAAATTGTTCAGTTTATTCAACCATTTTCTTGATTTTTTTCGGTATCAAATCTCTGTCTACGGTACAGGTAGTGTAAGTAGGTAGGCAGTGGAATATTTTGTATAGAAACTGTTTATTCTTTGGTTTCCTTTCAGACGGTCCAGTTGGAAACCGAAACAAATTGTGTTTTTCTTTTATTCCCTAGCCTAGTAGTGGTGCCTGGTGCCTATCGGTTTCAAAAAAAACTAATTTTCATCATTTTTTTTCCATAGCCCATGACACAGTTTGTAACCAATAGGGGAGTGTTATCTGGCTTGAATGCTGTTATGGGTAACTTGTTAGTAAAGGCTATGTCTGAGAATACCAAGAAAAAAATTCTCCCACTGGGTTTCAACACTGTACTGAGTGTGGGAGGCTTTTGTTAAAGCTGATCCCCACCTCATCTGTGTTTATTGTCTGAGGTTTGACCACCCCAAAACAGACTGCCAGATTTGTAAACATTTTCCTAAAGCCACTGTAGATAAGATGTTGAGTAGACTGAAGGAAAAGGAGGCTGAGAAGTCCGCTGATCTGGATGGCCAGCCCAGTTCTGTTTCGACTGAACCTGAGGAGGTGCCTACTGAGCCGGGTGATACTCCTGGGGCAAAAGGAGAGCTGATTCTGAGGGATCAGTTCCGTTTAAAAAGAAAAGAAAATCAGCCAGTTCTGATCCCGCTCTGCAGATCCCAACCACTGAGGAAATTGCCAAAGTGATAAGTATAGTTCAATCGCTTCGCCCGATTCCTTCCAAACTGACACCCTCTGGTCAGCGGTCGGTTCGAATGGTTCTAACTCCATCAGATTATGATCCGGATGTGTTTTATGAAATGGAGTGGGAGGCAGATGAAGATTTGCCTGATGATGATGATAATGATTTTGGTGGCCTAGATGAGCCTATAGAGCCTAACATCTCCCCAGACAGGCCAACCAATGACTCCCCTCCCATGCTTTCTGAGTCCCCTTCCCACTTTTTGTTCTTCAAAAAAGTGGCTGAAACTTTCCAGCTCCCAGTTGTGGAAGCTGCTGAGGAGGAAGAAGAAGAACGTGATTATGTAGAAATGATGGACATCCCAAAGTCCAAGAGGCTGTCTATCCCTTTCTATAAATGTTTGGGGAAACAGACTAAAAAACTTACAAATGCCTAATTCTATACCCCCTGTGGATAAGAAAATGGACAGGAGGTACATGTTATCAGGTTCTGGTACAGAGTTTTTGTGCAGCCATTGCATCCATGTTGGGATAGTGCAGGCTGCAGCCTGTGACAGGGCTAATATTCCTTTGGCATCACACCCCCCAGATAAAGATTCCAGGAAGGTGGATGCCATGGCCAAGAAACAAATCTTGGCATCCTCCTTGGGACTCAGGCAGGTGGCTTATATGGCCTATACTGCCAGATACCAGAAGTCCAGGTGGGATACGGTTCTGGAACTGGCTAAAACGGCCTCTCCCTAGCTGGCCAAAGAGCTGGAAGAGGTGGCTGCTGATGGAATTTAGGCATCTAAAGTTCAATTTCATGCTGCTGTGGACTGTAATGATGTGGCAACTAGGGTCATGGGTCATGGCTACATCTGTCTCCCTTAGGAGATTTGCTTGGCTCAGGTGTACTAGCCTTTCACAGGATACCTAGGCTAAGGCCATGGATTTCCCTGTTGTTGGTAATTCTCTGTTTGAGTCTTACATGAAAAAGATGGATGAGTATAGGACCACCTATAGGAGCACAGTGGCCAAAGAAAGGCAGATTACTCCTCAGCAGCAGTCTAGGGCAGGCAGGGGCAGGCCTTTTCAGAGGCCTTTTTACCAAGCCCAGGCTTCCTCTTCTTTCCCACAGATGGAGTTCTTTAGAGGGAGAGATAGAAGGGGGATGAGCAGGGCTGCACCCTATTCTCAATCCAAAGCTTCTGCCAAAGAGACACCCTGATGTGTCAGCTCGGGTTGCCTCCCCTATTCTAGTAGGGGACAGGCTGGCTTACTACTTCCAGGCCTGGAAGTCTATGACTTGAGACAAATGGGTCCTGGAAGTGGTAAGCAAGGGACTGACTCTCAGTTTCAAAAGATTACCCAGATTGAGGGTCAGGTCTTTTCTACTTGCAACACCTTCAGAAACAATTGCCTTAATGGCAGAGGTTTCTTCCCTACTAGTCTTAAATGCTGCGGAGAAGGTTCCTCCACAGCACAAGGGCAAAGGACTGTATTCCAGATACTTCTTTACCCCCAAAAAGACAGGAGAATAGAGACCCATCCTAGACTTCTTCCCTCTCTGAGGCCAGCAGACTGGCTAGCTTCCCTGGACCTCAAGGATGGCTATTTCCATATACTTCTCAGGTGCTCCCGCAGAAAATACCTCAGGTTCGAGTTGCCCTCAGGTCATTACCAGTTCAGAGCCATGCCCTTTGGCCTGACATCAGCCCCAAGGGTGTTCACAACATGCCTTGCAGTAGTGATTGCCATCCTCAGAAGGCAGGGCATCTCTGTCTTCCCTTATCTAGACGACTGGCTGATTGTAGACCAGTCTTAAGACCAAGTCAAGTCAGCTCCAGAAGTTACCCAGAATCTTCTCAGTTCTCTAGGGTTCCTCCTAATTCTCTCCAAGTCAGTTCTTGAACCAGTACAGCTCCTTAATTTCATAGGGATAGAGCTGGATACTATTCAGGCAAAGGCCTTCCTCCCATGCTCAAGGGTAAAGGCCCTTACAGATCTGGCTGCTTCTTTTTGACCTCTGGTGTCTCATCCAGCCAGACATTTTCTTCAACTCCTAGGCCACATGGCACCTCCTCTGCAGTGGTTCATGGAGCCAGGTTCCAGATGAGGGACATCCAGTTCCACTTAAGGTCCTTTTGGTCTCAGAAAAAAGATTCTCATACAAAGATGATTCTAGTTACTCATACTCTTGTCCAGGCTCTCCAGTGCTGCACAGTGATTCTGATGGCTCCAGACTGAGCCAGGCAACCATGGTATCCTCTGCTGCTGTCTCTAGCAGTGTCAATTCCCTTGTGTCTGCCCAGGAGGCATGACTTCCTGACCTCCTCTCAGGGGACGATTTGGTATCCCAATCTTCAGTCTCTCAGACTCAAGGCTTGGTTCTTGAAGAGTTAGAATATGCAGGTCTGCATCTCTCCCAGGGGGTAATGGATATCCTTAAGGTTTCTAGGAAACATTCCATCAGAAAACTTATGGTTCCAAATGGAAAAGATTTAGTATTTGGTGTTCTCAGAAAGACATTCAACCAGATTCTGCGGGCATTGCCACAGCCCTGGACTATCCGGTTCATCTTAATGGGCTAGGCCTTAGGCCTGCTACCCTTAAAGTTCATTTAGCAGCTGATTCTTCCTTTCTTTCTGCAGTTAAGGGATCTTCCCTGGCATCTCATCCTGTTTTCAGTAAGTTTTTCAAAGGTCTGGTTCACATTAACCTGCCCTTCAGGGAGCCCATTCAGGCTTGGGACTTGAATATCTGTATTGCACAGCTTATGCAACCCCCTTTTGAACCTTTATCCTCTGCTAAGCTTAAGTACTTGACTTGGAAGACTGTGTTCCTGGTAGCCATTACTTCTGCCAGGAGAATCAGTGAATTACAGGCCTTGTCAGTTGAACCTGACTTCTTCTCCTTTCACAGGGATAAGGAGGTCCTTAGGACACACAGAAAGGTTCTGTCTAAAGTGGTTTCAGATTTTCATTTGAACCAGTCTATGTCTCTACCTGTTTTTTTCACTGATCATTCTTCTTCAGGCAAGGGCGTAGCTACTGATACTCCAAGTAAGCCATGGCATACCGAGTTTAGGAGCAGGGGGTAGCAAACAAGCTGGCCAGCACTGCTCTGCCCTCTCTAGTCCATCGCATTTAAATTCCTTTGTTTGGCTTCACAGGCTTTTTCTTTTCTCTTTCAGCTTTGTTTTGGGGGGTGACGGAGTGGACCGCGGACTTTGAAGCTGAAGGTCTCAATTAGGTCTGCATGGTCTACCTGCATAGTGATTGGCTGAGGTATCTAGTGGTGGTGTGTGTGGCAAGTCTGGGCAGTGAGTTTAAATGTCCCAGCAAAGTTAGAAGCCATACCATTAGTTCAATTGTACTGGAAGCAAGAGAAGCAGTAGAAGAACTGAGGAGCAGCAGATGGAAGAACAGACTCAGAGCCAACTAAAAAAATGAAGACTTCATGTGGAGTGGCAAGTAGAATGAATCTGCCTACATGCGGGGGTGGAGAAGAAATTTCTGCAATGTTCTTAGACTAGTGGTACAGTCAGTGGCATTTACCAGTGGGCAGTGAGCACCACACTAGCAGCACAGACAGACAGTAGGTTTGGTGTGGGAATCATCTGATTGGAACCAGGAACCTCGGACTCGAGTCATGGGGGAGGGGGCAGGCATGAACAACAGTGGTGGGTAGCAACATGGCAGGTTGGTGTACAAATCTGAAATGCCTGGCTACACCCCAGTTGACTTCAGGGGAGAGAAGATTGCACAGTCTGGATGTTAAAATGGGCTCTAAGCTATTACATAGAGCAAACTAAGGCCCACAAGAATGATTGTACTCAGCTGTTTCTTACCTACGGTGAAGTAGGAAAAGGTAGACCTGCCACAAAAAGATCTATTGCCAGGTGGATTGTCTCCTGCATCCAGTTCTGCTATTCAAAATTGGGGAAAGAGCCACCCTCAGGCCCGAGGGCGCACTCAACCAGAGGTACAGCTGCTTCCTTGGCAGCTGCTAGGGATAGTTCCTTGGTGGAAATCTGTAAAGCAGCTACCTGGAAAACAGTTCACACATTCACCAAGCATTACTCTCTGGATATTAGACTAGGAGTGATGCTAGGTTTGGCACAGCAGTACTGCAGAGCTTGTTCCCAAAGTAAAGTTCTGTCATTCCCTCCTCCGGGGGGAACCACTTGGTAGTCTGCATATGGTCAGAATACAGTAAGAATTCATGTTGTTTGAAGAAAAAATTACTCACCATAGTAATGTTGTTTCTTCTAATGGAGTCTTGCTGTATTCTGACCTCCCTCCCTCCATCCCTGCCTACCCTCTCAGAACCTAGTCTTTTGGGATGTGGGTGGGCAGGTACAGTGCTGCACCCCAGAGGTGTATCTTGTTCCCTGCCTTACCAGGTGTTTTTTTTCTTAATTGTTTATTGCTCTTATATAATTTTTTTTACTATCTACATAGACTTTTTCTTGGGTTCTCAACTTGAGTCTTTTGGACCCAAGCTCTGCTGGCCTATGGTTTAAAGTTTTAAAACAATTTCTATAGCTATGAATTAGTTAGTATTGCTTGTAAGAATATGACGGTTACACTGAGATGTACCAGAGACAGAGGTTTGAAAACCGAGCTCGAGCACAATGTCCTATGCTTCTGCATTGAGTTAATCCTTTCCTCTCTGGAGCAGTTCGAGTGCTGGGGCTAACTGCATATACTCAGAATACAGTAAGACTCCATTAGAAGAAACAACATTACTATGGTGAGAAATTTTTTCTTAATGTCAGTGGTTCATTGTATATGGGAAAAAATGTTGTTTTCACTGTGTTACCCATAAGTCAGAAAATTTTTGTTGGTTTGTTTGCTTTGAAATTTGCTCTGGTTGTAGTAGAAGACAAAATACACCTTTGGTGCATTTATGATGATGATCACACTTCCATTGTGGATTTGGCAGCATGGTGAAGCGTGGATGTAATTTTGGGGTGCAGTGCATACTCCATGGATGTTTGGGAGGAATCTGTGTTAGTGTCATAGTGATCAATGACACTATATATATATATATATATATATATATATAGATATAGATATATATAGATATATATATCTATCTATATCTATATATATATATATATATATATATATATATATATAGATATATATATCTATATATATATCTATATATATATATATATATATATATATATACACAGTATATATATATATATATATATTCCTGACAAAAACTTTGTTAATGCACTAGTTAGGGTTCCAGTGACAAAAGTAAGGAAATATGCTGTCAGGAGGATTTCTAATCCTACCTCCCACCGGAGGCAGCAACAGGCATGGGGGTGCCTTGGAGTTGTCAGCCTTAATGCTCAGACCATTCTCCTGTACTGTACCCAGCTCAATTTACTTACACATAGAATGGGGTGAGTGTTAGGGCTGACAACCCCAAGGCACACCCCATGCCTGTTGCTACCTCCAGGGTGCGGGTGGGGTGTTAGGGTTGGAACCTTAACAGCACATTTTCCTACTTTTGTCACTGGAACCCTAACTAGCGCACTAACAAAGTTTTCTCCCCAGAATTTTCTTACTTTTTGAGAAAGTGTAATCATTGCCTTCTTTGCTTGTGGGAGCACAGGGACTTCTGGGCCCTGTGCTCCCATCCCTCCATAGATACATACATGTATGTTGTCATACAAGCATTTCATCCAAAACAGCAACCAAATTGTCAGCACAGCCTTGTTATTACCCCACCTCCTGAACGCTGGGCTGAGAAGTTTCAAATGTCCACCATCAAAGTGTCATACCGTGCCACTACATCATCATTCCACACCACAGGTGACAAAACACATTTTGGCCAGGAATTTAAAATGGACAGCTGTCATGTTCATGAGGTGATATAAAGAAATGGCTATGCTAAAAATTTGGAGTGAAAAATTGAAAATTATGAAAATTAGGAGGGAGCGTAGCGCCATGTCAATAGACACACAGAACTGTGTTATTTTAATACATTTGACCCCAAATTTTCAACATACCCTTCTTATGACCCCACCTCGTGAACAAATGCAGTGAAAATTTTGAAATCTGGTCCAAAAGGTGATTTCATCAACTGATCGTGAAAGCACCTTTGGGCAGGATTTTGGAAATGACTCCAACATTGTTTATGAGTAGGGGTCACAAAAAGGGTACTGTACGTTGAAAAATCTGGTGTCAAAATCTTTAAAAATGATAAAGTTTTGCACCAAAGTTGAAAACCCTATTGAAATACGTTGAACCGCATTTATCCTAGTTTCTGAATTCCATGGTGGTCTAGTGGTCCATCCCCAGTCTCTGTCCCCGTCCCCTATAAAAATATATATTTAGTTCCCTGGTAGTGTAGCTGTTCATCCCTCCCTCCCCCATTCACCAATCGCTGTCCCTGTATAAAAATATATAATATTTCCCTTGTAGTCTAGTGGTCCCTAACCCCTTCCTTGTTCACCGATCCTATATACAAATATCTAATATTTTCCTGGTAGTCTAGTGGTCCCTTCCTCCCCCCTCTCCCAATTGCCCTCCCATTACCTTATTAAGAAAATTCCCCGGTAGTCTAGTGGTTTCTCCCCTCTCCCCCAATGTTTAATCACCATCCCCTTATTCCCCCAAATATTCCCTGGTAGTTAATTGGTCCCACCCCCTCCCTGATTGCCGATTGCCCTCCCGGTATTGAAAATAATATTCCCTGGTAGTCTAGCGATTCTACTCTCCTCCCCGATCCCCCTCCCTGTATTGTTGTTTTACAAACTTCCTTGGTAGTCTAGTGGTCCCGCTCTGTCCCTGATCCCTGTCCTGTGAAATAGTAAAAACATAACCCTGGTGGTCTAGTAGGCCCTCCACCTTCTCAGCTACTGACACACCACCCTGCTACTCCCCAGACTGATCCTCAGCCAATAACCAGCACAGCTCTCCTCTCACCACCTCTGCTGATGGCTGACTCAGCTGTGAATAAGTGTGTACTGTATACAGCTATCAATCAATGGGTGTGTGTACTGTATATACTGTACTATGCACTCCACGAAAGCTCAGTTGGCAGCTGGTCTTGGTGGTGAGAGGAGGGTTGTGCCAGCTGCCACCTCAGTTTTGGGATGGTGGGAGTAGGGTGGTGGGGCATGACTTGCTGGGGTGGGGTGGTTAGGAGTCAACTAGACCACCACTAATATGTTATTTAGTCATTCATGGGACAGCAGTTGGGCATGGGGAGGGACCACTGGACAACCAGGGAAAGTTTCACAAATACATAATGGTATGACAATTGGGGAGGGGGAGAGACCACTTGTTTACCAGTGACACCTTATTTTCATTACAGGACGGCGATTGCAGATCAGAGGGTTACCACTAGACCACCAATGAGACATTTTGTATCGTAAATGAGATGGCAATCGGGGGAGAGGAGAGTCCACTATACCACTAGGGAGATATTTTCCATTGTACACCAGTGGCGATCGGCAATGGGGGGTGGTCCACTAGGTCAGCAAGGAATTGAGGGCATTTCTCACACATGGGATCAGGATGGGGGCTGTACACTAAACACCAGGGGAAATATTTTCTACATATTGAGCAGGTGATAGAGTGGGGGGGGGCACTCGACACCAGGGAATGTTTCTTATCATATTGGGTGGGTGATAGGGCATGGGATGGGACTACTAGCCACCAAGGAAACTATGTGGTGGATATCATCTGGCGATCAGAGATCATGGGGGGCCACTGCCTCCAGGGCATTTTTATATCTTGCTATGTCCACGTCTTAAGCTGTCAGGGGATATGTGTACTTTTGGACTGCTTGGGCCGGTGATCAGTCATGGGAGGGACCACTAGCCTCCGGGGAATGTATTTATTTTATATGGAGTCAGCAATCTTTGAGGGAAGGGGATCACTAGACCACCAGAGCATGTATTTCTGTAGATCAGGGCAGCAACTGATGGGGAGAGACCACTGTACCACCAGGGATGGTATTTTAATGTTGAGCAAGGGATCGGGTAGTGGGAGGGATGAGTAGCCACCAGGTAGACAGCCTTTTTTTTCTCAGGCCGGCCATTGGAGATCAGAAGAGGGAGGAGGGACCACTAGACTGCCAGGATATTCATGTCATTATACAGGGACTGTGATCAGAGAATGGCGGTGGGGGCACTAGACCACCAGGAACTTGTGGCTGTGTCAGGCCATGCCCAGCCACCTGCAGCCTATGTAAATGGACCCATAATGGGCATGCAAATGGTCACATAGTGCCTTGCATGCCCAATGGGCTCATTTACATGGCTGCTTTTGTTTATAGGAAATAGCGCACATGCGCTATTCCTTGTGGGGCCATTCTCCTTGCTGGACGTTGAGGCAGTGCTCGTGGGGTTAGATGTGGCTTTCCTGGGTTAGCGCTGCCCCATCCTGGCCCTATTCACAGTTGTATAGCATGGTGCACTATCTGACTGTGAATAGCAACTTTTGGAACCTGCGCAATTGCAAGGCACAGCACAAACCTTTGCACTTCACTTTGCATTTTTTTGCGAATCTGGCCCCATATGGGTTAAGTTCATTTCTCATTCTATCTCCCCAATAATTGTAGGCCTCTGTTACAGGCCACCTGACTCAAATATGTAAGTTACATCAGAAATAGTAGTAGAACATGATATGGTTAATGAGTTAGATGATATCCTACTTGTGGGAGATTTTTATTTGGGAGACATTGATTGGGAAAAGACCATTGTACATTCAACTACTGGAGAAAAAAAAATCTCATTATGGCAACCCAATATTTTGGGTTAAAATAATATGTGTGTGATTTCCATGAGAGGGCAAGGGGTCAATATGCTGTGGAAAATAACAGCGTGGTAAACAACCGTGCAGACATATTGCCAAAAATGCAAGTAGCGCTCAGAAAAACAGAGACAGCTACTGTCCATGAACCACCCCATTAGGGTGGGGGCTGTGCCCCTCAAACCCCGTCATCTTTAAATAATTAACTCCGGGGGGGGGGACTAAACTCAGGGAAAGGGAGAAAACCCGAGGGGAGACAAAACAAATAACAAGCAAAAATAAAATCTCCCCAAGACCAGGAATCAAGCCGCAGTCTGTCACCGATCCACCATCCTCCACTACCGGTGACTGTATCCACTGAGCCACAACAGCTGCTTGCCCAGCACACCACCAGTGAAAGCCTTTCACCTATCCCTTAAAGGCAATATAGCTACAGGGATAGCGGTAGTTTACCTTTGCTATGCTGTCCCTGTAGTTGTTTTGACCGCACTGTTTATTCTGTGTAGTTCTTCCTTTGACAAATTGACCTGGTACCCGTGTTCTAGATTTGATCCTAGCATCAGAGAATATTAAAATGAGTATGTGTTACACTGGGCCCTTAGTGGAAAACAGTGATCATTATACTATTCTGTTTAATGTAAACACACTTCAACAGAAAACTGAGGGCGTAACTGAAATCTCCCTACAGTATATGCAAAACCTGACATGACCAGTATAAATAAAGAAATGAATAAAACCCATTGGAATGAGATACTGAAGAACAAAGTAATTAATGATATGTAGGAAAATTTCAAAAATAAATGACTGGATGGGAACAGACCCGGAAGTCAGAGGGCCAGCTGGGGCAGAGAAGGATTGAATGCCTTCTGGTGACTCTGATTCTCTGGGGGGTGGAGGGGCAAGCTCTCAGTACATTAGTGGTACCTGGTGGAGGCTGGGGCTACCACATGTGTTGAAGCCACACATCATGGGGTGCTGGGACAGATATCAGGCATATGACCATTGGCATCCTTGCATGTCCTGCCACCAGGGTTAACATCCACAAACAAAAAAAATCTGCTCCCACCTTTGCCACCACCCCTTAGACATAGTAGTCCACCAGGGGGGTCCCGCTCTCGTAGCCCTGTCCTGGGTAGTAGGCCAGGGCTTGTGACTGTTTGTCCTGGGAAGGGGGCACCCACCTGGTGGCCCCGCCTGGGAGGGTAGGCCCTGGCTTGGAGGTAGTGTGCGGGCGATGGGGGCTGAAGTGCCTCTGCCCATAGGCGGTTGTTGCCAGGGTGTCCGGGCCAAAAAATAAATAAATTACTGGAAATTTGTTATAAATTAATTCCTAAAATTAAAAAAATACAACAATGGTGTGGTAAGACCTAAATGGTTAACTAACAGAGTTAAAAAATTAATTCATAAAAAGAATAGAGCATATAAAGAAATACTTAAAAAAAATAAGGAACCTGCACTATTCCTTAAGTATAAGTATAATTGTTAAATCCAAAAATGCAATAAAAAAGGCAAAAAAATATGGAATTATGACTGGCAAGAAATGCAAATAAATCCAACAGTAAAGTCTTCCATACTGTAGCTACATTTATTCACTCAGAAGTTATAGACAAATAATTGGGCCCATTTCTGACAAAAAAAAGTATACTTACAGATCCTTTGGCAATGGCTGATACATTCAATGAATACTTCTGCAAGGTATATACTCCACACACTAAAATCATACATGCAGTTGATATTTCCAACAACCCTCCCCCATATATCTATATCCAAAGAACAAATCAGAGAATGCATTAAAAAAACTGAAACCTAACTCAGCTCCTGGCCCTGACGGTATCACAGGAAAAATACTCAGGATTACATTGACTAATATAATTACCCTTTTAAACAGTTTTTATGAGGCCTCCATCAATACAGGTCAGATCCCAGAAGACTAGAAGAGCGCAAATATCACTCCAGTCTTCAAGAAGGGAAATAAAGACACCCAAATAATTATAGACCTCAAGAAGGGAACTAAAGAAGACCCAAATAATTATAGACCTATCAGCCTAACATCCATCCCAGGGAAAATCCTTGAAAGCATTATTAAAAATATAATCAGCATTAACATCAATAAGGATTTAGATCAACATGGTTTTATGCCAGGCAAATCCTGTGTTACTAAAATGCTGGGTGGGATATTCAGAAATGCGCCAGATGCAGGCGCAGTAGCTGCGCAGCACAAGTACACTGCCCCAGTGTGCACCGAACATGATATTCAAAGGCTGCGCATGACGGCAAGCACCAGCGCAACACAGCTGAATATCGCAGGGATGCACCATAGCGCAACCAGGGCTGTGCCAGGGAGCAAGCCAGCAAGCGCCATAGCGCAACCAGGGCGGCGCAAGGGTCAGAGATGCATGGGCCAGGACACAAGACAACAGACACAGCAGGGAGCATGCCACCAGAGCAGGACAGACCACCACCAGGGTGCAGAGGATGCCAGGAGGGAGGCATGGCAGGCACACGTCTGCAGGCCCCCGACCATGCGCACCACAGTGGTGCACAGAGGCAGTGTGGCACCAATGTCGACTGACAAACGGCCACGGGCAACACCCACAGAAAGGCACGGGACATGCCACCTGGACCACAGCTGGAAACACACATGCTAACAGCACACAACACACATGCCACACAACATGAACAGAGTGCACACGTATGCCCCAGGGCACACCCACCAGCCACTGGGCACAGACCACCAGGCACATACCCCATTCAACCCCAGATGTACCACTCGGCCACCATGCACACCACTGCAGCATGGCTTCACATGCCAGCTGCAAAGCAGACACAGATGGCTAAAATAGAAAAGTGTATTAAAACAAAGTGACAATAACTATGTACAGTACAACAGGTACAGGGAGCAGGGACTGGGGAGGCCACAAACAAAATGGTAGGCTGGGGAAGGGAGGCAGGTGGACAGGGGACATGGCTGGGAAGGGTACAAGGGAGGGAAAGGAAGGGAAGGGGTCAGGGAAGGGAGGGTGCAGGCCAATGGGCCCTATGGGTTATCCCACGCCCTACATGCAGTCGCCATCTTCTTCTGCGGCCTGCACAGGACCAGCTGAATCAGTTCGGCGCCACCTGGAATGTGGCCGTGGTGACCTGCAGTATCCTCCGAAGGAGCCTGGTGTTGACAGCATCCCATTGGACACCTAGGACAAAGGAGGGGACATGGTATGAGTGCATGTCCATATGACTGTAGCCCACCCACCGTGCGCAGTGGACAGCGGTGACATGTGCCCCTGAGATGGCACACAGCCTCCCGCAACTTGTGTGCCCATACGAGCCGCCATCCCGACCATCCACAGCCATGCAGAGCACTGCACACCAACACCACCCACGTGCAGCACACCACAACCATGGAGGCCAGGCAACAGGGCTAAGCGGCGGGATGGCAGTGGCACAGCTGGAACCCGGGTGCACCCACAGCCCACCTGCGGCAGCCACACACATGTGCGATAGCCACAGCATGGTGCAATGGACCCCGCCAGCGTTGCACAGCTGGAATGGCCATGTGCACAGGGGGCTCTGGCCCATCCCTTCCCTGCACGACAACAAACAATGAAAGAGTGCCTGCCTGCTTGCTGCAGCGCAACCGGCGCCTGTCCGGCGGCACCACCCATGCGGCCTGCAACCCGTGCCTGTGCCCCAGCAATGGCCTGCCCTTGTCCACCTGCAGTGCCTGCCATCCATGCACGATGCCTATCCTCAGGGCCTAGTAGGGAGACATTGAGAAGGACACATCAGTACCTGGCAACACCCCACGTGCCCCCCCCCAGCACAGCATGCTCCCTGGCCCTGCGCAGTGGTGGTGCAGTGGCATGCCACAGCCCACAGAAAGTGCAGCCACAGCCCCCTGAAGCATGGCGTGACACCCTGCTGTCCCCCACAGAACACTGGAATGGCACAGACATGGATGTAGTGCACTCACCTGGACATGGCACGGCGCCCCTCCGGACGTGTGCCAGCAGTGACCAGAGCCTGTCAGGGTCCCTTCTCTGCAGGTCTCCATAGTGGTGGTGGCACTGTGCCCCACTGTGCTGTGCTCCAGTACCCTCCTCCAACCCCTCAGCCACCTCCTGCCACACCTCTGTTCTAGGCTGATCCAGGGACACCTGGCCATACAGAGAACCCACATGTGGCTCCACCAGGGCCACAAGGTTCACCAGTTCTACCTGGGTCCAGTTGGGTGCCCTCACAGTGCTACAGTGTGGCATGCCTGATTCTGCAATAGCAAATCCAAAATGGTGCCCAGTAGCCCACGAGCCACACATGCTGTGGGTGCGCAGCTCACTTGGTGATGCTCTGCCATCCCCAATTGTGCATTCCCTGGTGATGTGTGATACAGCTGGGGCAGCACTGGCACATGCCACAGGCACCTGGATGGTCAAAGGCACTCATGGGGTCATAGGTCAGCATGCACACCATGCATAACAGCACGATAGGGCACGCCATGCATGGTGCACAATAGGGACATGTGTGCCCCACAACCCACGTGCCAATCGCGCATGAGTGCCATAGAAGAAGAAGAATCAGCATTTATATAGTGTTTTTCATACATCTCAAAGTGCTTTACAAGCAATGCTAGACTGGTAGTGAAGTGACTGAATGTGTGGTAGCGGCCATATCGCACATCATCACCCACACACAGCCTGGATAATTGCATGAACCGGTTTATAGGAAGGGGAATGTTGGCCAAGACACCGGGAATGTTCCCTTCTCTTTGCGAAGAGTGCCCTGGGTTCTTTTACTTCCACCTGGACACCCACCAGGACAACACCAGGATGGGCAGAAGGGACCTCAGTTTAACGTCCCATCCGAAGGATGGTACACCACAGCAGTACAGCACCCCCCAATACTGCACTCGGATGCCAGCGATTTTTAGGTGCAAGTCCAATCCCGGTGTGGGACGAGAACCCACGAACTTCTGGTCCAGAGGCGGATGTGCTACCAACTGAGCCACGCTGACACCTAGGGCATATACAGTAGCTCATGAGCGCCACAAGCCCAATAGCAGCAGAGCACCATACCGTGTATGGCGCAGTGTGCGTAGGATGTGCCATCGATGTACGCAATGTCAGTGCATGCATGCACACTGCCAGGCCTACTGCGCACATCATACAGTTGCACCATGGCTTGTGCATGCACAACACCAATGCGCCATGCGCAACTTCGCGATATTCAACCAGAATATGCAGATTGGCTGATCAACATATCCACGGTGCATTGGAGGCATTTGCATCTCATTTCAGTTGCGCATCCTCTCATTTGCACGTGATGCACTATAAATGCGCCACAGGACTGCACAGGCACCAGACAGGTATTGCATCCTTCAGAGGTAATCCGCCAGACTGTGGGCCTGTCAGGACAGTGAATTGGGAGGGCATTGTGTGTTGCAGCCATCACTGACCACATGTTATTACCACAGGAATAAGCATGACAGATCATGAGGAGGTTGAGGCGCAGTCCCAGCTTCACGAGGGCAGAGAGCGATGCCCTATTCGATGCCTACCTGGACCAGGAGCCTCTCCTGAGTGGCTCAACAGGTACCCCACAGGCCCAGGTGACAGCATGGGAGGGTGTGGCCAGGGCTGTGAACCAGCAGGGCATCCATCAGAGGACAGCATGGGAGTGCAAAAAGAAGGTAAGCACAGACCAGAGGAGGATCAAGGAGAAGGTGGCTGCCATCCGGGCCAGACGTGCTGCCACAGGCGGTGGATAGCCTGATGTGCCACAGCTGACGCCACAGGAGGAGTTGGTGGCGGCGTCCATGTGGCACAGCACCATTGAGGGTGTGCTCGGTGGAGGATTCCAGACAGGGGGGCAGCCCATCACTGCATGGTGGGTACAGCAGTGCCTGGGGAAGGGGGGGATGGGGCAGGGGTGCAGGGGTGTGTGCCAGTGGCACTAATGCGACTGTGTTCCTTTTCAGCTCTGGAGCGCCTGCATGCAGCGGCAGGGTTGGGGGTGACCACCATGGGGGCAGTCCTGGACCTGGAGGACCATCCATCCACCTCCACTGGTGTCTGTGGTCCGGACCGCAGGCAGCCCAACACCACAGTCTGACCGGATGCCTGTGGCGTGGTTGAGGATGAGGCCCTGGCTGTGTTTCAGCAGGATGCCAGCCATAGCATCCAGTATGCAGAGACACAGATCGGGGTGGGGTCAGGGACCGATGACGATGCCATGACTGTTATCTTGGATAGTGGTGTTGCCAGTCAGGGGGAGGCACCCATACCACACATCTGACACGGTAGCACAGACAGTGCCCTGGTGGTGGTTGTCTGCCCACCGGCCGCCACACCCAGTGAGGTTGTGGGCGTCAACAGTGTGGCACAGTCCGAAGGGGGTGGCGGTGGTGGTGCAACTGCCCCGGTGTCATTCTGTGCATAGCAGCTGGAGGGGCAGCAGCGGCAGCAGGATGGGGTCGAGGGGGGGCCAGGTGCAGTGGCCACTGCCATTGCACTGCAGACTGATCAGCTCCAAGGGGGCCCTGCTGTGCAGCCCCCACCAGCGAGGGGGGCTGTGCTGCAGGGTCATGCAACACCCGTGGGTCGGCGCAATGCCCATGCCCCCCAGGGCGCTGACCCCTTGACCAAGCACACCCTTCTGCTATGGGCCTCCATGGAGCAACAGGTGCTGGTTGTGGCAGGGGTGCATGCACTCTGCACAGAGCTGCACCAGTCCACAGGGAGGCGTGACCAGGACTATGAGCAGATCCTGGCCGAGACCACACACATGTGGAAGGACATGACCGCAGCCCTGGATTGGCTTACCGCTGCGATCACAGCTGGCCTAGCACCACTGGCCATCCTGGTGCATGGCCGTCTGCTGCGGACCCCATGTAGTGCCCTCTCAAC
Source organism: Neoceratodus forsteri (assembly GCA_016271365.2). Taxonomy (NCBI): domain Eukaryota; kingdom Metazoa; phylum Chordata; order Ceratodontiformes; family Ceratodontidae; genus Neoceratodus; species Neoceratodus forsteri. The sequence continues at coordinate 739,201,948 of CM057454.1, forward strand.
CCCTTGGTCACTGCGTCATGCAACCCCCTCAGTGTCGACGTCGGGATCCACTGTGGGCATTCCGGGTATGCCTGGAGTGGGCATATTCAGGAGCCTACAGACCCCTGCGAGGGATGGGTCATGTTCCCACAGTGACACACCTGGGGTAACATCTGAGACACCCCCTGTGGCTGTCGCACAGCCTGCTTCTGCTGGGCAGTCCCGGTGAGGCCGTCCACATGTCCGTGGCGGCTGTGCGACCGTGCAGCGGTCCTGATCCGCATCCCTCCCCATCCGCTGTCTGCCACAGCCCTGTGTGCACATTGGTGTAGCGTGTGCATGTGCATTTCAGGGACACCCACCTTGTGCACACCCACCCAGCCACTGGTGACTGTGGCATGTGCATGATGATGCCAACACAACACCAGCCGCTACTGTGCACTGGTGTGCAGCGTCTGACACATGTCTGTTGGTGGCCTCTGGGTGTGCGTGTGTGGGTGCCCATGTGCATGTGTGTATGGGTGTGTGTGGGTGGGGCCTACAGTGCTGTACAGGGTGCTTCCATGGAGTCCAGTTCCAGGTCCATCCACGCTACCCTCCTGCCGTGCCTGTCATGGGGCCCGGCCTGCCATGCCTGTGTATTGTGCCATGGTCCCTGGGACTTGTGTGTGGTCATGTACACCTACCTGAGTGCACCATAGTGCTCCTCTGCAATTGTGTGTCGGTGCTGCTGGGCCATCCTGGTCAGCCGGGGTTCCCATCGCCCAGGGGGGCTGCCAACCACCAGCTGGACCGCCGGCCGCATCGTCCCCACTGCTGTTTCCCTCTTCGACCTCGACAGCTATCCCACAGTCGGTGGCCATGTTGTGTAGCATACAGCAGGCCAGGAATAGGCCACAGGCCTTTGAGGGGCTGTACTGTAGGGCACCACCAGACCTGGACAGGCAACGGAACTGTGCCTTCAGCAGCCCAAACACATGCTCGATGATGTTCCATGTGCTGGCGTGTGCCTCATTGTATCGCTCCTGCACTGGGGTTGACAGGTGCTGGTCTGGGGTGAGCAGCCAGGGCCGGAGTGGGTATCCACTGTCACCTGTGTGTTGACATGTGTGGTTAGCATGGTGGTCTGTGTAGCTGCCCCCCCGCCTTCCCTGCCACACCCTCTGATGCCCCAGGCCTAGCGTCCCCCCACGCCCCATCCTGGTGTGCTAGGCTGCCCATTCCAGCTGCATACTCTTCTACTAGGTGGCCAGTGGGGATGTCCCCACACTCAAACCTGTGGCACAGTGCTGACTGGTGCCAGATGAAGGGATTGTGTGCTCCACCAGGGTATGTGGCACAGACATTGATTATGCACGCCCTGGCATCACAGACCACCTAGCAGTTGACACTGGAGTAGCCCTTCCTGTTGATGTAGGCTACCCCCTCCAGCCCAGGTGGTGTGCGGATGCCTACGTGAGTGCAATCGATGGCCCCTAGCACGCCAGACATACGTGCCACCCTGTGGAACTCCTGCATGTTCCCTGTATGCTCTGCCTGTGTGCTGGGGAACTGGATGCATTCCGCAGCATGTGGCAGCAGTGCGTTGAGGGATTGTGTGAGGAGCCGTGATGCAGCCAACTGGGTTATGCCTGTGGTGACCCCTGTTAGTCTCTGGAAGGTACCGGTGGTGAGCAGGCATATGACGGCTGTGACCTTGGTCTCTACTGACAGGGCGTGGCTCCATCTTGTGGGTGCCTGCATCTCATCACTGAACATCTCACAGAGCTGCCTCAAAATTGCTCGGTTCAGGCAGTACTGGCCAACAATCTTGGTGTCACTGTACTGTTCATAGGTGGTGCAGGCACGGTACCGCCTGTTCAGGGCATACCATCGATGGGCCCTTCCATGGCTGCACCACTCTGCCTCCTGCCTCCTCACACCACTCATTACTGCCTCCTTCTGGAAGATGGCACTGGCCATGGCCTGGGATGTCCTGCCCCCCTGGTCGGCTGTCTCCCCTAGCACCCCCAGCTGTGTGCTGCTGCGTGTGCCTCTGCACTGGGTGAGCACCTGTGTTGGGGGTCCCTGCTGGTGGCCTGTTGGCTGTGGCCTCCGCCTCCCACCCATCCGGGTACTTTCACTGCCACTCCTATGGCCAGACTCGTAGGCTCATGCTGCAGTTGCTGCCCCCACTGCTGTCTCACTCACGCACACACACACGCTCACACACGCAGGCACCTTCAGGGTCACATGCCCTGTCCCACACTCTGTGGCACTTCCTGCCTCTGTCTTGCACCCCTACTGCTGTCCTGCCTGGCCAATCTAACTCTCTCTCTCTCTCTCTCTCTCTCCTGCTCCCCTGTGGCGCAAGCCTCCTTCCCTTGCTTGCTCCCTTTTTTTATGGGCTCAAGTTTGCTCCGCACATGCCCCTGTTGCTCCGTGCTTGCGCCATCGGCTTGATGTTGATTATTGCACTGCGCTGCTTATTCATGGCTACACCCCCTGCACTTGTGCATGCATTCATTAGGGTTGTGCATTGGCGCACTGCGATTTGCGCCATGCATTTGCTCCTGCTGAATATCACTCTTTGGTGCACTTCCGTACTTGCACAGGCACATCTCCGTTATGCCCTGCGCAACTGCTTTGAATATCCCACCCGCTGTGTTTTTATAAAAAAATGAAATAAGCAGCAATCTTCATAAAGGATTGTCATGTGATAATATTTATCTTGATTTCTCAAAGGCTTTCAACCTTATACCACACTGGGGAATAATTCCAGAGATGCAGAAGGAGAACATAAACAATAAGTTGATAAACTGGAACTCCAGTTGGTTAAATAATAGGTCATAGTGGGTGGCAATTAGAAGCCATAAATCTCATTAAGCTACTGTATCTAGTGAAGTTCCACAGGGATCAGCATTGTGGCCTCTGGTCTTTAACATGTTTATCTCTGATCTAACTAAGGACCTAACACTGTGGTCAACTAAATATGCTTGTGACACGAAGTTGGGTGGTGTATGCAGTTCCATTGGTGACCACACGCTGATACCGGGAGACCTGAATACAATTGTGGTATAGGCCACTACATGGGTGATGCATTTTAACACTGACTAGTGTAAAGTCATGCACCTAGGGGATAAGAACAAAATGTACTCCTGTATTGTATGTGGGACAACATTAACACTAACTGAGTTGCACCGGCGCAGCTGCAGAAAAGCACTGCCAAGCAATATTCTAACACTGTGACTCTGCAGCGCAAGTCACACTGTGCCATGGCACAAATGTAATGTATGCAGCACAAGTGCAGAGGGCATTCCCATGAATATGCAATGCAATGAGATATTCAACCGGAAATCATGGTGCAAGTCCGGAGCAAATCACAAGATATGCCAGCCTGACTTGAGCCTATAAAACCTGGCTCAAACACATAGATAGCAGATGTGCAACCTGTGACAACCCACAGAGAGACCTACACAGAGATGGATGCCACTCCATTCCTGATGGAGGCAGTAATGAGGGGTGTGAAGAGGCAGCAGGAACACCAATGTAGGCGACGAATGGCCCGGTGCTGGAATTCCTGACACAGGTGGTACCGTGCCCATATCACATTCAAGAACTATACTGATACAGAGATAGTGGGCCGGTATCACCTGAACAGGGCTATTCTGAGGCAGCTCTGTGAGCTGAGCAGTGAGGAGATGCAGGCACCCACCAGACGTAGTCATGCCATGTCAGTGGAGACTAAGGTGACAGCTGTAATGTGCTTACTCACCACGGGCACCTTCCAAAGACCAACAGGGAATACCACAGGCATCACCCAGTCAGTATGTCCTGCCTCCTCACACAGTTCCTCAATGTTCTGCTGCCACATGCTTTGGGGTACATACAGTTTCCAAGCACACAGGCAGAGCGTACAGCATACATGCAGGACATCCACAGGGTGGCATGCATGCCAGGAATGATCTGGGCCAAAGTCTGCACCCACGTGGGCATCTGCACACCATCTGGGCCTGAGGGGACAGTATACATAAACAGAAAGGGATACACATTGATCAACTGCCAGGTGGTGTGCGATGCCATGGGGTGCATAATCAATATAAGCACCACACACCCCGGGAGTGCACATGATGCATTCATCTGGCACAGCTCTGTGCTGTGTCAGAGGTTCGAATGTGGGGACATCCAAATGGGCCTCCTGGTGGGTGAGTAGGGCATGGGCCAAGGGGCTTGCACAGCATGGCAGTGGAAGGAGTGAGGGCAGACAGGGTGGGTGTAGTGGAGTGGGCAGTGGGTGACAGGGAAAGGACTACAGTGCAGTGCTAACCATGTCCTTCCTCACATAGGTGACAGCGCATATCCACGCAGGCCCTGGCTGCTCACCCCCTATCGGTGACCGTCATCCCCATGGAGGAGAGATACAATGAGGCATGCGCAGTATCATTGAGCGTATCTTTGGCATGCTGAAAATGTGATTCTGTTGCCTTGACAGGTCAGGTGGTGCCCTACAACACAGCCAATTGAAATCCTGTGGCCTATTCCTGGCCTGCTCCATTCTGCACAACATGACCATTGACCATGGGATAGTTGTCCAGGCAGATGAGGGTGACAGCAGTGGGGACGATGGTGAGGATGCACCTGAGGGTGGTGGGCAGCCACCACCAGGGGAAGAGGTACGCCCACCTGGCACTGAAGGCCAGGTGGCATCGTGACACTATCAAACAGGAGCATTATGGAGAGTGCAGGTAAGTGCACTGACACACATGCATGGGACACATGGACCGGCACACCACACATGGGCCTACATGTGCACAGCAGGATGCATGTGTGAAATGGGGCACACTGCAGGCATGGTAGATGCAATGGCACACAGACACATGCACACTCACACACAGCACATGCATACGCACCGCACACAGGCTGAGGGACATGGCATGGATCAGATGCATGACACCGGTGCACAGGCACAACTGGCACAGAGCTGCCCTCATCACACCCATGCCACATGTCACGGAAGCCTGGACAGCACACATGGGGGGGCATGCACCACAGCACACATGTGTACCACCACATGCATGCTGCAATACCACCTCCCACATGTGCACAGGTCAGCAGCAGTGGACAGCAGGTCAGGGCAGCACAAACTTCAGGTCAACCACGTGGTTCCTCACCATGACCATGTAGGTGACTGTGCTGGGGCTGATCAGCTACTGCAGGCTGCACATCGGCCACAGGGGGTGTGTCCGATGCAACCCCAGGGGTTGAAGTCCTGGACCATGACCATGTCCTCGCAGGGGTGTTGAGGCAGCCAAACAGGCTAACATCAGAGGTGTCTGAGATGCCAACATTGGAGCCCAGCATCTGCTGGGAGGGGGTCACCAGATGCCAGGACCATGGGGTGGACAGAGCACTGCAGGGGGTCCTCTGTGCATGGCCGAGCCCAGTGGCTGCCACTGACACAAGCCTGGCCACAATGGCACCGGTCATGTAGTCCATTGATGCAGTCGTGGCCTCCTGTATCTGACAGAGCTCGGCAATGAGACACGCAGTGCCCCTGTCCTGCTGCTCAGCCAACTGATGCACCTCCACATGCAGTGCATGCACCTCTGTGGCAAGCAGTGCCTAGTTCTCAAAAGAAGCCCACAGAAACTGGGTGTGCTCAGCCAGCTGTTCGGCATCCTGCACCTCCTGGGCCAGACGCTGGGCTGCTGGAGTAAAATGGCACACTGCCCAGCATCCCGCTCTGGTGGGCACTGCATAGCGGGCCGTAGTGGGAGTACAATGTTCTAAGGCACACTGGTGGCTGACCCTGGGTCATGCTGACCAGTGGTACCTGCATCCAGCTGCTGCCACCCTATCATCTGCTGGGCAATGCCCTGAACAGCCGCCGCAAAAGCACCGCACACCACTGTGCCTGTGGGAATGGGTGGCAGCTGTGCAGTTGCTGGCACAGCAGTGGGCCCTGCTGTTGCTTGTGAAACTCCTAGGGGCATGCCAGGCACCACAGACCCTATGCTGTCCAGGATCAGCGTTATGTCATCATCACAGCCAGCTCTGGCCCCCCGCTGAGTCTCAGTGCACAGCACTGGCAAGCAGTAATCCTGCAATAACTCAGCCAGAGCATCATCCTACCCCAGGCCTAGGACATTCACCTGCCCCACACAGCCAAGCCGCAGCCTGTCCCTGCTTTGGATGCCGGTGGAGGTGGATGGTATGGCATCCATGTCCTCGGCCATGGCTGCCTCCACTTGGTCCTCCCCATGGAGGCGTGATGGTGCTGCAAGACAAAAACAGAGAGTTAGTAGTGCAGTACTATGTCGCTATTGCCTCTGGCATTCATGGTGCAATGCAAGGCTGTGGCTACCCATGCATGTGGCATGCAGCACAGCAGCAGGCACACCTGCATGTCCATCCCACACCTGTCAGGCATGTCTGTTGAGTGCATACTGGACATGCAGTAAGGGGCTGCCACCCCTCTGGAAGTCACCACTGGGCACACCATCCACCACCATATGGCTGATAGTAGCTGCCACCAGCTCCTCCGTGGCCGACAGTGGTGGAGCAGTTTATGGGCCACCACAGGTCACCCTACAGGATGCCCATATGGTCACTATTCTCTTTGATCTGCCTCTTGTCTGTTCTAATCTTCTTCCAGTACTCCTGCACAGTGCACTGGTGTCTGCTATGTGTGTTCACATACCATGCCACCTCCTCCCAACCTGCCGACAGCTCCTGAGGTGTGCCCGTGGCACCACTGAGAAAGTCCTCCCTGTCCAGATATGCCTCAAACAGGGCATTCTGTTCTGCTGCCATGAAGTTAGGCCTGTGCTTGTGTGCTGGCCCATGATCCTCCTCTCCTTCATTTGCCGACATGTCGCTACCTGTGAACAGGAACAGCACAGTATGTCAGTGTCAGCATGGCCCAGAGCATCCCTATGTAGCAGTGTTGTTGTAGGCCTCCATTTCCCTAAGTTGGCAGCCACTTACCTAATAGGTTACAATACCGGTCTGTGACCTGTGCTGATTGGTGGTGCTTATAAGGCGCAGCGCATGCAAATGAGCCTGTGTGCAATGGTAATGATATGCTAATGCACCCTACTGTGCCGCACATTGGCTGATGAGGTGATTTGCATACGGCGACTGAATATCGCGATTTTCAGCTATGCACAATTGAGCTGCACTGGAGCGACCCCGGGGCTCATTACCTGCACATGCGCATTGCGTGTGCCTGCAGTGCACATGTTCACTGTGTGTGTGTCTGCAGTGCACATGTGCGCAAGATGTAGCACATGCCTATCACATGACTTGCGTTCCTTGCATGACACTGGCCCCTATCGCGCACATGTGCACTGTGCATGGGGTAAAGACCTCTGACCTCCAGGTTGTATGCATGACCCCATGCACCCACCAGGCCATGGCGTGGTGTTCATGCCTGGGACTGCGCTATTCACCTGCACTGCACTGTGGTCACGCATCCCCATGCTGCGCGGTTGCATCCTGCCATTTGCGATCGTGCATTGTACATGGGTGGCCCCCACGTGTGTAGTTTCACGGCCAGTTTGACCAGCATTGCTTCTGCTCATCGCAGTCATGGTGCAGGGGAGAAACAGATGCTCTAGCAACTGGAGTGACACTGAGGTTATCAACCCAGTTGCTGTGGTGCAGCCCTTTGAGGGGCAGCTGTACGGACAGGTGCCACTCCAAAAGGCCAGGGATGCTGCGTGGCAGTGGGTGTCTGTGGCCTGGAGATGCGGACGGGGTGCCCAGGACCCTGGAGCAGTGCCACCATAATTTTTGGGGACCTGCAGAGGAGGGACCCGGAGAGGCTGCGCAGGCTGCAGGCGCATGTCCAGCACAGGGCGGTGCCACAGCTAGGTAGGTATGTGCATGTGGCATGCATGTCAAGGTGCTCAACTGTAGTGGGTGTAGGTCTGCGTGGCACAATCTGCAGAGGCAGTTCATCATGGTCCTGGCAGCTGCTGTGTGTCATGCATGGCTGCTGCATGTGTTGCAGTCATGCAGACATGGGGGTCACAGGATGGACAGGGACACTCCCTGCACCTTGTAGGCTGTGTGGTGGCAGGGGAGCTCTCCATATGTACATGTGTACTCATGTCCTCCTCTCTTTATTCCTTCCACAGGGCCAGAGGACTGCAGGCAGGCCAGGGCGACCGCAGCAGGACAGGGGAACCCTGGTAGGGCACAGCAGCCAGTGCCCGCTGCACCGTGCTGGGCAGGTAAGCTTTGTCACATATCTGGTATGTGTCTCTGTGGGATAGCAGTGGGGACAGGGTCCAGGCATGGTTGCCACAGCCATGTGCCTGCACAGCCATGGTTGGTGCACTGTCTGTTGTGCATGCCACTGTGGCACATCCCTTGGCTGCCTTGTGCCAGCTGGTGGGGGGGCACACGCATGGCTTCCACGCTGAGTGCTGTGGTGGTACCTTCACACTGTGCCATGTGATCATGCCCGTGTGCAGATGTGCACACTGCACTACACTGTCCACCTGTTTACACCACTGTGGTGTGTTGTGTGGCTGGCTGGTGTGGCTCTCCATGCAAGGGTCCATTGTAGTCTCTCCAGGGGTGTGTGCCCTCACTGTCCACTGCATGCTGTGGGTGGGCCAGAGTCTTTGGGGCATTGCACTAATTGCCTGTCCTGTCCCTTCCCCTAGGTGGACGATGGATGGTGGGCTGGAGAGGGGCTAGGCCCCTATTGCAGACCCTACTGAGGATCCTGGGGATGCAGAGGAGAATACTTGCAATCCAGCACCGCCAGCTGAGGGAGACGGCTGCTGTGTGATGAGCCATTCAGCAGCAGGGAACATCAGGCAGCAGATGGTGATAGGCCACTCCTGTACATAGCCCCCTTTCCCTTGCTTACCCTGTTTTCCTGCAGTCCCCCATCCCATTGTATAGTCCCTATTTCCTGTCCTCATCCTCCTTTCACCCTCCCCTGTCCCTGCCCCTGGTTTTTCACTTTTGTATGGTTGCTGCTGTTCCTATAAAGTGTTTATTTTGCTACATCCCTGTGTCCTTGTCTGCTTTGCAGGTGGAGTGGAGAGCCATGCTGCAGATATCAGGTGCTAGTCCATGGTGTCACCGAAGGAGGCGGGGTCATGTGTAGGGTTCCCCAGGGGTCCGTGTGGTTTCCAGTGGTATTTCACATGGTTGTGGCAGATATAATTGAGGGTTGGAAGGGTTTGGTGAGTCTCTTCATGGACAACGTGGGGATTTGTACTGGGGTGGGCAGCCAGGTGGGGGGAGAATATGCACACAGACCTAGGTGTCCTGGAGGCCTGTTCCACCTGATGGCATTTGGACATCAGCGTACACTGGTGCAATTCCAGTCACATGGGGAGGGGACGCCTGACTGGAACTTGTAACCTGGAGGGTCTGGCACTGTTGATGCCTGTGGGGGTGAGGAACCTGGGTTATACTGTATCCAGGGACCTAGGGGTAGCCAACCACTGTGGGAAGGTGTTGGCCATGGCTAGCAGGATGTTGGGCTGCATGGGGGGGGGATTCACAAGCAGGAAGGCAATTGCCATTATTCCCACATGTCACCAGCTGGTCAGGCCACATTTGGATTCTGGGGTGCAAGTCTGGAGACCGTTCCTGACACATGGATGTGGACTGGTTGGGGAGGGTGCAGTGCACAGTGCCTATGTTGGTGGCTGTGCTCCTTTTCCTGATGTGCGGGCCTAGCTTGGGTGGACTGGGTTTGTACTCACTGGACCATGGATGGGATGGGGGTTTCTGACAGGATTGCTTCAGTGTATGACGGGGATGGACGGGAGCCAGGGGACAGCCTTCCTAGCCCATGGGGCAATGAGGTGCCCAGGGGGCATATGGTACTGGTGGTTGGTGGCAGGTTTAGGGGACACATCAGGTGGAACCTTTCCACACTGACAGGGTGGTGGTCATCTGGTTTGTGCTCCCAGGAGCCATTCTAGGGGAGGTCACCATATGTGGCCTTCTGTGGTATGAGAAGGACACTTGGGTCTGGTGTTGAGGGAGTGAGGTGGGGTGGTTGCCACAGGGATGGGTGGATTGTTAGGGCTATCCTAGCATTCTGCTAGGTACCTTGGGCAGATCTGCTGTGCCTGGCAGTCCTTCTTTGCCATCATGTTTCTGTGTTTCACTGTTCCTATGTCTGTTCCACTGTGCATTGCCATGTCTCTGGTAGACTTCCACTGTCCCCCTGGACCATTGCCCCTTTGATCACTGTGTGTGTGCCATTTCCCTGTCCTGTGGGTGGCCCTGTTTCATGTGTCCTGTGGTGGTCTGTATCTGCCCCTGCACCTTGTGCACCTGTCTGCCTGGCTTGCCATCTGCCTGTGGGGCTGCGCAAGTCCACTGTAGGCGGTGCTGCAGTGCTCCTCCCCACTACGGACGGTACCCTGTGTGGCCCTATGTGGCCTGTGCCTCGCTTGCCCCAGGACACCTGCTTTTTGTGTTTGCCCCGTCTCCTGGCACCATGCACACGGCACCCTGTGGGCCGGCCTGGTGGGTGTCTGTTGCGTGTCCCTGCCATTGGCATTGCTGTGGTGGCAGGGTCTTGGATGGGTGCTTCTTGCAGGGTTGGTGGACTGGGGTTGTCTGTGCACTGTCCCCTGGTGCCCTGTGTTCCCTCCAGATCAGTGCTTCTGTGTACCCAGGTGTGCCCTGCTGGTAGGGTCCTCTGCCCCTTGTCCCTGTTCTTCCTTGGCTATGTGTCCCTAGGCCTGTTGCTTTTGCCCTGCTCACTGGGTTTGTGCTCAGGTCTGCTCCACGCATCCATGGTTGTGCCATGGCACATCTTTGCCATATTCAGCCGGCTTGTGCTGGTGCATTTCGGTGGCGCATGCTCTGAATATGACTCCCATTTTGCCATGATGCATCTGTCTTGCGCTGCGCCGGACTTGTGCCGGACTTTGGCGCATGTCTGAATATCTCCCCCAACATGTCATTAATCCATTGAATTCCATACCTTTGGAAACAATTATCAGTAATACAAAAGCTGAATTCAAAAAGAAATCAGATCATTTCTTGACCAGTGGTAGTATAATTAATTATTACAACTAAAATGGAGCATTAAGGGTGCAAGCCTTTCAGTTGTTATCCTTCCTTAGTAGTATGAACCTTAGAAGTAAGAAAGCATTGGTTACACTCTATATGTACTGGTCATGAGATGTACTCTGATGATCTAATTTCACACAAACTACTGACAACAGTTAAGGAGCTCAATATATTTGGTCTGGCCTAATTTGCCTATTAGGCAGCTAAAGAATCATTTTGGAAAACTGGATCTAAGCTTTGATGGATAAAAGTGCAATATGAACTTCTTATCAGTTTATGTCTGTATTTTTAAGGATTTGTTTGTATGTTTTTTGTGTGGCTAAACTGTCTAGTAATGCCAAATAAACTGAACATAGACCTAAATAATCCTATCACCACAGTGGCAAAGCCAGGTTTGAGAGCTGGGGGGGCAAGTCAGTCATCTGGGGCTGCCAAATGGCAGCAAGCGCACATAATAATTTGAAAATGCAGTATGTCAGAAGCATAAACACACAAACACCCACTCACAGATGCATACACATGCACACCACCTTGTTCAGCACCTCAACAAAATGTTACCCTTCCACATGCTCACCTGCCCCAAAGCCCAGCCCAGCTCTCTGTTCAGTAAGTCTCTCTTTGTAGCCTTAGCTCAGCAAAGCCACGCAAATGACCAGATCCCCCTCAGGTGCCACTATCCACTCTGCAAACTCCCCTTTCACATGACCAGCAACTTGCACAGCCACAGCCAGCCCCCCACACACATATGGTCACCTCAACACACACACACACACACACACACATACACACACCTGACCAGCTCAACCTCCAATAAACCCAGCTCCCCTACCCAATGCACATGACCAGCTTCCACCCATCTCCTCCCTACACACACAGCTGGCTGCCCCCTAAACACACAGTGAGCTCTCTTCTACACATACGCCCATCTCACCAACCCCCGGCACATTCATCTCTCCCTTCTACACACACGGTCAACTCCCACACACACAGCCAGCTCCCCCTACACAATTCAGAAACCCATTTAATTATTTAGGGGTCATTACACTGCAAAAAACGCATGGAAAAAGCATATAACTAAACAAATGTGCAAATAGGTCTAGTCAGAGTGTTCTACCCCTGTTCTTTAATTACAAATTTAAAGTTCAGACCCTTAGAGCTGCAGCTAATGAAAGGTACTGTAAAGACAATTGTTCTCTACCCAGCAGAAATGTAGCTGACTTCTCAAATAAAACAATAAATTCCAAATACCTGCAAATTCTTTGTGTAAACCTCTGTTAGCACTTTGCCATGGTGTATCCCTGCATACCTCTTAAGGGCACAGTTAGGTCTCCTACCAGTAGATACAATTATTGTCTAAGCTAGTGAGTTCAATCAATCAATCAATCAATCAATCAAAGTCTTTATTTAACCAGGTGATCACCGTTGAGCAAGCTAATTTTCGAGGTGGACCTGGCTTTGTTAACAAGGAACAAGGGACAATATACATGGGATGCAACACATAAGAAAATAGTAATAATACAAATAAAGTGAGATACAATAATACAGTATACACAAAGTATCAGCAGGTAGCATTGACAGTAGTATATGTTTGGAACAGAAGATACAGCTAGTTTTGGGTAGGACACAATTTTTCATAAAAGTAAAGAAATATACATATCAGGTGCACTGAACACAAATAAAACCCAATATAAAAAGATATATAGTGATACGGTATGGAGAATTTAGAGCTGGAACCAGGGGTCAAAGGAATGTGGAAGGGACAGATATGGGGGTAGAAAAAGGGGAGAGGGAAGAGTCGATTATAGATGCGATCAGTCTTTTAACAGCAGTAATTAGAGTGTGCTTGGACTTGTCACTATTTAGGGTAGACAGGCACAGGAAAGGTTGCTATAAAAACAATTTCTGTAAGCATACCTACAGTAAGAGGCTATCTACAGCTTTAGGGACTCATACAGTACTTAACTACAGACTCTACCACTATTACCTGGTTATGAACAAGCAGAGTTCAGGGACAGGGGGCTTCAAACATAGTCACACTTCAGTCATAGAAAGGCAAGGTATATAAATGGGATACAACACTTAATAAAATAAACTTCTAAATACCACTATATATAAAAGGTTGCCAGTAACCAAGAGCATAAACAATTAATTTAAAGGCAACTTTTATGGCAAGGAAACCCACAGAAAAGCATTCACATACCTTAAACAATTTTGTTTATCATTTTCAGACCTTAATAAGTCTGAGCTGACTCTGCATACTTAGTTTTATGCAATTCAGTCAAGAAATCCAAAGAGAATAGAGGCTGCTATGTGTATGTGTCACACACACTGATGTAAAAGTGGAAGAGAAGACTACTCACAGTTATTAGAGTTCAGCTGGTATAAAGGAAACACTTTTCAAGGAGTATGTGTCTGTTGCCTCTTCCTTGGAGCTTGATAGGATTCCTCAAAAATAAATGAAAATGCAGCTTGGTGCAGGTCTTTAAAGTCAGTCACAAATCCAGCCTGGACTCAAGGCTTAGCTTTACAGTCATGGATGATGTTTCCTGGATTCAGACCAGCCCAAATGATCCTGTACCTCCTGGACCCTAGTTCTAGCTGCCAGTAATTAGACATTATTCTCACACCCCAGTCTCATGGTCATGGCTCCCTTGTGGGCTGTGTTTTTGAGCTCTGAGTCCCCGAAAGGCCCAACTGACTTTGTCCCCTCCTGGCTTGATCTTAACTTGTAGGTGTCGGTAAGTTCAGTAATGTTACTTTTATTCAAGACAAGTGACCGACTGATTAATGAACCAGGGCCTGACTACCAGACCTCAGCCTCAATTAAAGCAGTACAGTGTGCTGTCTTTAGCTGACCAATTGACTCATTAACTTGTATTGCTCCTCTGAGTCTGGGCCCTGGAAATATACCATTCACTACTGGAGTGAGCAATGGAGAGCACTGCTGTGTGAGTGTTTTTAAAGCGAGGTGGTGAGGACAGATCAACAGGATAGATCAACCCTGTCAAGATGAGGGCTCACACTGAACTGAAACTGAACCAGTGGCAAATGCAAGTCAGCCCTTCCTCTGCCAGACAGCCCAGCTCACAACACAATGGGCACACATGGGGAGTTGGGGACTCAACACAGAGGGGCAAAAACAGGCAGCTTGGGTACCGACTGAACAACTCAGCCTTTGTGACCGGTGGTGGACCACGATTACCACAGTGGTGATAGACAGCCACAGACAGCAGTAGCTGCACAAATCAGTGTCAAGTGACTACCAAGCCCTGCTTTACCCGCACCAATAACCAAGCAGCCAGCAGCAGGTGCATGTAATTGTTTTGCAGCTCCCTTGCCTCTGCTCTGTTGCCATTGACTCATTTGGCTGCTCATTTTCTATACCTCCACTCCCTCTCACAAGGCGTTGGTATCAGCTGTACAAGAGGTGGGACAAAGATAGCACATAGAGTGAGGAAGGGTGTTTTTTTACTTGGAGCAGATCATCAGTGATGGCAGGAAGTTCAGGCATGGGGTTGGTGGGCTTACTGTAAGGATGCTGAGGAGCTTAACAGCTTGGGCATGCCTCCAGCTCACAAGCTCCCATTTCACATGTCACCCTCACCCCTCCTCCTGTATACTAACCTGCAACATCATTGAGACTGTAGCTCAAATGACACAACTAGCAGCTACTAAGATTAAGATTGTTTGGTGGTCGGACTGAAACAGAGTGGTACCAACATCTGTTATGGAAGAGCTGTGAGTGGGAAAGTCCCCTAGTCCCCTAGCTTGAAGACGTTGATTTTTTGGAATACCTGTGGATTCCACGGAGAGTTGGATTATCCTTGTGGCTGAATCTGAGCAGAATCAGCATCGCTGTTGTGGAAAATTGTGAGCAGCAAGGATTGTGAGCAGGGATTCCCTTGCCCTACCTGGGGTGGCCTTCGAGTTTCTGCAGAGTCGGGCAGGAAGCTTGGGCTCGTGGCCTGCTGGAAGGTGGGCAGGGGCTGATTTGTTTCCTAAGTGGCCCGGGGAGGTCAACTAATCGGTTGGCTTAGCCTGGGGGCTGTAGTCGCAGGCTCGGCGGGTGAGAATAAAGGCTACCCCTTGGGTTTGTGTTGGGGGTCTTTTGCTTGAATCAATCCTGTCTAGCACTCCGTTCACTGTCTGTGCCTGCCTCGATAGCTGTGGAGGCAGCTGTGGGGGGGTTAGGTACCTACCTGTGAGGTGTGGAATCAGCTTTTAAACTGGAAGTTTCTGGAGAGTTCTGTGTACTGGACTTGGATCTGTGAAGGATTCTCTGTGGAGTCGTGGACCGATTTTGGATGAGCTGAATTTGTTTTGACTTTATGTTGTGCATCGTGGGATGGGATTCTTGCTTTGGAAAAACTGAGAATTGGAACTGACTGTCCTTACATTCTACTGGATATATATTTGCAGTAAGAGTGCCTTACAAAAAGGTTTTTTCTTCTCCATTAAGCTCTGGTTGGTTGGTCAGATTAAAGTGAGAGTTGAATCTAGCCATCCTCTCTGGTCACGTCTTAAGAGGCGGGAGCTCTTCAGACCAAAATAATTCAAAAACTTGAGACTTATTTGACTATGATTGTTTCCTAACTCAGACTTTTATATTCTGCTGCTACATTGTTATATAGGGTACTGTATTTGTGTAGTTGTTTTTTTTTGCAGACGTTTGTTAGAGTATTTGAGTATTGTATGTTTGGGTATGGGTTAAATCTGTATTTTGGGGTTGTTTACTTACTGGTATTTGCTAAAGTGTGGTAAATATGTGTTGGGAAGGCATAAGGACATTCGGGTATTATTCCACCTCCATGCTCAGGGACCTCTGTCCTTTTTTTTGTCCTCCTTTATCGCCAGAGGTGTACAGATGGTGCAGGCTCTGGGGATTGTTAGAAAGAGGAGGAGGATGAGGGCTGGGTCTGGAGAGGGAATGGAAAGGAGTGGGTGGATAGGAATAGTGGGAACAAGAAGACACCCTGGGGTGAAATGGGTCCAGGAAAGGGGTCCGCCCTGTCTGGTTCCCATACCCAAGGGTTCTGCTTGTAGTCAGCAGGTAGCACGGTCATCCTCTGATTCTCATCCTACTCAGGTGGTGTTATGCAACGCCAGGTCTATTAAAAACAAAACCACTACTATAGCGGATTTTGCTGGATCATCTGACCTGGCATGCATCACCGAGACCTGGCTGCATGAGAATGCTGGCCCAGTTTTGGCATCAGCAATTCCGGCCGGGTTCTTGGTGATATACCGCCCTAGGATGGATTGTAGGGGTGGGGGTGTTGCTATCTGTTTTAGATCGGAAGTGGGCCTAGAGGAGGTACCAGTGAGAACTACCAAATCCTTTGAATGTGTCATGGGCGAGGGTGTGGGGTGCAGGATACTTCTCATTTACCATCCACCAGGTGATGGGAATGTTTTCCTGCAGGAAGTCGCAGACTTCATTGTCAACATGACATTGGGATCCTCAGATGCTTGGTTCTGGGATTTCTAATGTCTGGGTTTATCAAGGAACTCCTCGTGAGTTTGGCTGTGGACTTCTGCAAGTTAATGATTTCACTGGGTTTCACACAGGTTATTTCCTCCTCGACCCATATTGGTGGTCATTCATTGGACTTGGTGTTCCTACTGGGGATGGAGATATCCGATTTGGTGGTGGAACCAGTCGGGTGGTCTGACCATCACACCCTTGGGTTCAGTTTTGAGGCCACCCCTAGTAGGCTAGCCCCTATGGAGATGGTCCGGTACTGCCCTTTGAGGGGTGTCTCCCCAGATGGCCTGATGGCAGTACTGGACCTATCAGGTCAGTGAGATCAGAGTGATTGCATGGATCCAGGGTACTTGGTACTTGCCTATAATAAGGTGGTAGTAGGGGCCCTGGATTCCATTGCTCCTGTTCATGTTCGTCCCCTCACTCTTCACCCCGGGTCTCCTTGGTTTGATGAGACTTTGAGGGAGTTGAGGAGAGTCAGACGAAGATTAGAGAGGTGCTGGCTGAGATCGGGCCTGGATTGTGAAAAACTTAGTTTAATAGACCATTATGTGGTCTATCAATCAGCAATCTCTCGTAAGAAGGCAGAATTCCTGTCCAGAGAGATTGCTGCTGCACAGAATTGACCAGCTCAGCTTTTCCGGACTGTGGACAGAATGTGCAATCCAATCTGCCTTCAGCCCAGAAGAGCCTTTTCTCAAGAATGGTGTGAGAAGTTTGCTCAATTCTTTTCGGATAAGGTTGCCACAATCAGATCTGATATCCGCTTTGACCCTCCCTAATGGGAGCTGTGATGGTCTGCAGGAGATGTCGGACACCCAAGTTGTGTGATCTGACTTCAGCCTTCCCACAATCAGTGACATTGTGATGGCCATCCAGTCATTGCGTCCAACCAACTGTTGTTTGGACCCGGGCCCCACACGTCTCTTAGTGGGCTGTGTGGATAAAATTGGTCCAGTCCTTGCTGAGATAGTCTGGAGGTCTTTGGAGAGGGGGATTTTTCCAAATCCTCTGAAGGAGGCTGTGGTTCAGCTCCTTCTTAAGAAGTCTTCCTTGGGACCTGGATTGTCTGGCTAACTACAGACCTGTCTCTAACCTGCTCTTCGTGGGTGAGGTTATTGAGAAAGTGGTCGCATCGCAGCTGGATGATCATTTGACCAGCCACAGTGTCTATGATTCTTTCCCGTCCGGATTTAGGAAGAGACATAGTACTGAGACAGCTCTTGTCTGGGTACTAAATGACCTCCTAATAGCGAGAGATCGAAGGACCCGTTCCATCTTGGTCCTTCTTGATCTCTTTGCAGCATTTGACACCATGGACCATGCTGTGCTATTCGAGCACTTGCGGTTTATCTGTGGGCTGTCTGGTACAGTCCTCAGTTGGTTTCGATCTTTCCTCGAGGGTAGGACTCAGAGGGTGGTGTCTGGGATTTTTTTCTCGGCATCATTCCCCCTATCCTGTGGGGTGGAGCAGGGCTCCATTTTGGCACCCATGTTGTTTGCGGTGTACATGCTGCCATTGGGAGTGATTATTAGGTGGTACGGTTTGAGTTTTCATTGCTATGCAGGTGATACTCAACTGGACATGTCCTTTGTGCCTGGCCAAGATGCTGCCATTTCGGTCTTTAACAACTGTCTAGCCGAAATCCAGGACTGGATGAATGTGAGTTGGCTGCGGTTGAATCCAGGGAAAACTGAGGTGTTGGCTGTGGACCCAGGTCGCCGGGAGGCAGGTCTGTTGGCAGGATCACCCTTGGGTTTATGGCTTGGGGGTGTTCAGCTAACTACCTCAGACTGGGTGCGGAACCTGGGCGTTGTGTTTGATGACTGTTTGACACTTAAATCTCAGGTGTCGGCAGTTGTCAAAGCCTCTTTTACCATCTGAGGAATACCGCCCGGGTGAAGCACCTGGTTCCTCCTGACGATCTTCCTACTTTGGTCCACGCCTTCGTTACCTCCCGCCTTGACTACTGCAACGCCCTTTATCTTGGGCTACCGGGGGTTGATATTCACAGCCTGCAGCTTGTGCAGAATGTGGCAGCCAGGCTATTGACTGGTTCTTCTAGGGCCAGTCATACAACGCCTGTGCTCCGTGGACTGCACTGGCTGCCAATATGCTGGCAAATCACCTTCAAGGTCGCTTTGCTGACCTATAAGGCCCTACCCGATCAGGGACCTGGTTACCTGAAAGATCTCATTTGTCCCTACTGTCCCTCCCGCTCTCTCTGATCCACTGATGAGTGATTGCTGGAGATTCCCAGGGTTCGTTTAAAGACATCTGGGGCCAGATCTTTTAGTCTTATGGCCCCAACCCTGTGGAATTCTCTACCTCGTCAGGTGCGAGATTGCCCGACTGTCCAAAGCTTTAAGGGGCATTGAAAACATTTATTTTTAGCCTTGCATATAATGATTTTTTATGTTGCTGCCTTGGGTTAATTTTAACATTGTTTTAATTATTTATTGTTTTTTATTATGTTATGTACAGGTGCCTTGGTTTTGGAAAGGCGCCTTTTACAAATAAAGTTTGATTTGATTTGATTTGAAGATTGCCCCTTGCCTCAGACTGCAAGCATTTGCTCTGATTAGACAGTTGGGTCAGCCAAACACTAAACCTGTAGGGCCTGCCATGTGTTCATTGCAATGCAAAAAATAGAAATGCTATTGCTATTGACAAAACCCAGAAACTGAAATGCACTTTAGCAGCTTGATACCAGAACCTAAAGAGAATAAAAAGATGACCATAACAAGCTGGAGAATTATTTACCAGCAGTGTCACTGGCACAAATAAAAAATGCCAAGCTTGTTGAAGTGAACTAGAAATGGAAACAATCTATTTTTGATTATAAAAGTAGCAAGCAATGAGGAGCGGTCCAGTGGGTGACTGACATCATGAAATTAACAACAACAACAGAAACAGAAAACAAAGTTAAAACAGATCCTGACTCCGCTCACACTGCAACCAAGAAAGTAGGGGTTTTGGAGCTCCTGATTCTTTTGTATGTGACATGTCAGCCAACCAATTGTTTAAAATAAATATCAATTTTTCTAACAATTACAGAATGAATTTTTCATCAGTTTCAAGTGCACTACAGAGACTACTGCACCTAAGTACCTCAGTACACTGCTTGTATGTTCCATCACTGCAGTTTTTCTGCTGGTTCACACCCGCTGGCTGGTCTTGTGTGCATGTGGTCCCAGTGTTTGAGCTACATTGCAGCCAACCATCCAAAACTCAGGAGTCAAGTTAGGCTGAGAAGAAGAGACTGGCTGGGGCTGCATACGTATCCCGGATTTATAGCATGCCATTTGACTTTTTGAGCTTTCCCTTTGATTGTAGCAGACTTGGCTGCTATTTAGTGATGTCAGTGCTAACTTGTCCATTAATGAGTCTTTCCTGTTGAGAACTTTGCTCTAGAGCAGGCACTTCACATGTTCTGTACTTGCTAGACAGACAAAAGAGTTGCAAGATGCTAAGAATAACCTAGTCAGTGCTATACTGGGTTAGCTGACCCACAGACTTTGTCAAAGACAGAAAGTAAGTGCTTGAGGATAAAATAAATATTTAACAAATTATACTTCAGACAGTGCTGTTTATTGTGAGCTCCACAAGGATGCTAACTCTTGTGCCCCAGTGCTTTGACAAGGTGGTCTTCCCCACATGGCATGGCCAAAAAGAGACAAGCTTTCCCTTTAAAGTCTGTGCCTTAAAGGGACAGACAAAATTGTGCATAAGTGTATTAAAAAGATTAGACAAAACTTTAAAATCTTATACAAATACGTAGAAATCCTAATAAAACATATAGAATAGTGTATGGTAGCCCATACACAGTAATGCTGTTCTTACACTGAGTGGTTACCATGATGACAAGAACCTCAAGAGTGAAGCTCAAGAGGTCCCTTTGTTGTCATGGTGACCACAAGGTGTAAGAAGAATGTTATGTATTTGGCCTACCATACACTATAGTGTATGGTAAAAAAAAATCTAAATTGCATACTTTTTGTTTACTACAATCAGCCTTTACACTCCACCTTCACTTCACCACTGGCCAGTTCACGTGTGCAACACTTCAACTGCCTGCTGTCCTATGAACAGTGCTTGAATTGTGACATAGCTACTAAAGCAGAATGAAAAGTTATTCTGCTTTAGTAGCTGCATCTGTATTGCAGCAGAATTACTTTTTCAAGTGCATTGGTTGCAATATCATACACTATAATTATTTTATCAAAAAGCACTATACTTTACAAAAACATTATTGTTATCCACAGACATGGCATACTGTAACCAATTTTTATTCTGCATCCAAATCTCCTAATTATAGTGGTGCAGTAGCACCACTATAGTTAGGGTTGAGGAGGGTTTCTACGGTAAACCTCACATTTTGTACTTTTATATCTTTGCAAATGTTCAATGGATGTGCATGAAATGTTGCATGCACTGTCTTGGGGGGGGTTGTCCTGTTGATGTGCCAAGTTTCATTCCAGTCAGATGTGCAGGTTCCAAAATGCAGATAGCTAAAAAAGTTATAAAAATAGCTATTTTTGCTGTTTTTTGTGTCATCACCTAGTGCCCAGAAGGCTTGGAATTTTGGTCTGAAATTTTCAAGGTAGAAAGAGTTTGGCCCACAGATGTACCTTTCACTGGTTTGGTGAAAAAATATTAATCTGGTCCAAAGTTATTACATTTTGAATTATTGGTTCTGAGCATACTCAGTACAGTCTTTTGAATAACTGCTTGGAATTAAAAAAAGATTCTTTTTTCATATGGAGGTAATCCTCTTTCAAGAGGAAAACCTTTTTTTAATATGGCCATCTTGTTTCCATTAAAAAAAATTCAAACCCCACAAAAATGACATCCTACACACACCAGCACATGTATCTTGCTCATCAGGGCTCTGTTAGGTGGATTCTGCACTTACTTTCTGGAAAAATTACCCAGAAATGTATTTTTTTAACATTTAAAAATATTTTTTCATGAGCTGATTTTCTTTTTTCGCATGTTATTTTTGTTCATACAAAAAAAAATGCCCTGATATGAAAAAAAAGTGGACTTAGTTTTTTTTCCATTCTTTTTTCTTATGAAGGAATCCTTTTTTTTGTATACTTTTTCCATTCTTTTTTTATACAAAGGAACACTTTCTCGTATGCTTTTTTCATTCATACAAAAAAAGAATGCCCTCATACAAAAAAACTGTTTTGTACTAGTTTTTTACCCATATTTGAACTTCAACAAGCCATAGCTCCCTCAATATTTGGACTTAAGGGACGATCTATATATCAAAACAAAGATCTTAATGAGTTCTACATGAACAATACATAATCCCCCTAAACATATTTAGGGCCCACATAAAAAACGTACATATAAAAAAAATAAAAATTCTTATAGGAGAACATTGGAATTTCAACAAGCCATAAGTCCATATATATTTGGACTTAAGGGACAATGTGTGTATTAAACAAAGGTTGTACTGAGTACTACAATAATAGTAAACATTCCCCCAAAACATTTAGGGGCAATATAAATATTAAACAATAAAAACAAATCCCATAGGATAGCATTGGAACTTCAACAAGCCATAACTCCCTCAATATCTGGACTTATGGGACAATCTACATATCACAACAACGGTCTTAATGTGTAGTACAAGAACAATACATGTCCACCCTAAACATTTATGGATAATATAAAAAAAAATAACAAATGAAAAATTTACATGGGATGACATTGGAACTTCAACAAGCCATAACCCCCTCAGTATTTGGACTTAAAGGATACCTAAACCATCTTTTTATACATTTTGTTTTGTAAATTACTCCATAGGTTGTAAAGGAGAGGTTGCTGTTTTACATTTATCCTGAAACTACATTTACTAAAGTAGGAAAATGCAGTTTCATAGCATTTGAAAATTGTAAACACAGCCTCTTCTGATTCAAAAATCCTGCTGTCAGAATTCTAAAATATCTTTCATAATGATGTCACTTAAGGCAGAAATGACCGCGGTGTTTTAGCTCTTCTAACTGTATTCAAATGTGAATAACTTTAAAATTAAAAATTATAGAAAGATACTGTGAACATGTAAGTTGTTCAGCACAAAAATATCTACAAAATGGGTGGTGTTTCATTTATAGATGACTTTTAATTTGTTTTGTTTTTTAATTAGCAAAAAAGGCAGCAGAAAATGCAATTATTTGTCACCTTTTCAACAAACAAATGCAAATAACTTTAAAAGAAAAAATGATAGCAGGATACTGTGAACATGACATTTGTTAAGTACAAAAATGTCTACGATATGAGTGGAGTTTCATTTATAGATACCTTTTAGTTTTTTTGATAAGCAAAAGAAGCAGCAGAAAGTTCAGCTGTTTGCCACTTTTTCAAGAAACAAATACAAATAAATTTAAAAGAAAAAATGGTAGCATGGTACTGTGAGCACAACATTTGTTATGCACACAAATATCTACAGAATGAGTGGTGGTTCATTTATATAAAGCTTTTAGTTTATTTATAATCAGCAAACAAAATTAGACAATTCATTTTTTTACCTTTCACAACTAACAAATGCAAATAGCTTTAAAACAAAAATGACAGCATGGTACTTTGAGCACAAACATTGTTCAGTAGAAAAATATCTACCAGATGAGTGGTGTTTCATTTATAGATACCTTCTAGATTTTTTATAATCAGCAAAATATGGCAGCAAATTCAATGTTTGTTTTTTTTTTTTTTCACTTTTTTTGGAGGTATGGCATAAATAGATTATGCTACTTCCCTACTGGAAATATTGTAGATACCTTTTGTTCTCATGCTGATTGACCTGATGACATCACGTCTGGTTTCACTACTCATGATGTTGTCAGGTCAATTGGCACTCGAACAAAAAATATCAACAATATTTCCAGTAGGGGAGTAGCATATCCCTGATATAGTCTTTGTAAAAAAAAAACTGGTAATGCATCAGTTTGAGTTGCTATTAAAGTTTCAATAGTATGGAAATGTGATGTTAGGGTTTTACATGCTAACTCCACCACCCAAAGCAGCCAAAGGGGGAAAGAAAACTCAAGCAACCACAGACCTCCATCATCAGGTAAGACAAACAAGCACTTCTGTAGCCATGGATGCACATGCACAGTTGCACACCACCTGGGAAGTGCAGTAACAAATTCCCTTAGGATCAAAATGTAAATTGTAATCAAGAAATAACACATGGCAGTGTGTGATGCAATGCTAAATTACCACATGCCCAAGGTGGGCTGCAAGGCATGAGGCACAGCAGCATGCCATAAACCACCTGTGAAGTATTTATTTAGTTTTAGTTGACCGGGTAAGTGCACTAGACAAATTCTGCCTTTTTTCCGGCACGACCCAGGTGAGGAGGATATAGATGAATGCCAACTGAGCTTGAACCAGATAAAGCTGTTGGTGGTATTTTTAGTGCATGTGTGGCAGATGATTCTCATAGGATCACACTGTAAATTGTAAGTAAGCACTAACATATGGCAGGGTGTGCAATAGTACTAAATTGCTGTATGTTGAAAACCCTAATGTCAAATTTCCATACTACTGCCACTTTAATAGCAACTCTAACTGATGCATTAACAGAGGTTTTTTTTGCAAAGAATATATAAGGGATATGCCACCCTCCTACTGGAAATGTTGTTGATATTTTTTGTTCAAGTGCCTATTGCCTGATTACATAATGAGTGGTGAAACCACAAGTGATGTCATCAGGTCAATCAGCATGAGAACAAAAAGTAACAACACTATTTCCAACATGGAGGTAGCATATTCCATTTATGCCATACCTCCAAAACAGTGAAAGGAAATTGAATTTGCTGCCATTTCTTGCTGATTATAAAAAAAAATCTAAAAGATATCTATAAATGAAACACCACTCATTTGGTAGATATTTTTGTACTGAACAACCTTTGTGCTCAAAGTGCCATGCTATCATTTTTGTTTTAAAGCTATTTGCATTTGCTTGCTGCAAAATGTGAAAAAATAATGTTCTGCTTTTTTTTGCTAATTATAAAAAACTAAAAGGTACTGTATATATAAATGAAACACCACTCATTTTGTAGATATTTGTGTGCTGAACAAATTTCATGATCACAGTACGCTGTTATCATTTTTTGTTTTAAAGTTATTTGCATTTGTTTGTTGAAAAAGTGACAAACAACTGAATTTTTTGCTAATTTTAACAAAACTAAAAGGTATGTAAATGAAGCACCACTCATTTTGCAGTTATTTTTGTGCTGAACAACTTTCGTGTTCAACATACCAGGCTATCATTTTTCATTTCAAAGTTATTCACATTTGAAAACAGAAGAGCTAGAACACAGCTGTCAGCTCTGCCATGAGTGACATCATCATGGAAGCCATTTTAGAATTCTTAGAGCAGGATTTCTGATTCAGAAGAGGCAGTGTTTACAATGTTCAAATGCTATGAAACTGCATTTATCCCACTTTAATAAACGCAGTTTTAGTATAAATGTAAACAACAGTCTCTCCTTTACATGCCTATAGAGTAATTTACAAAAAAAAAATTGTGAAAGGATGGTGGGACAATCTACTGTATATATCAAAATAAAGGTCTTTAAAAGTACTACAAGAATAACACATATCCCCCCTAAACATTTAGGGGCAATATAAACAAGCATAAAAAATAAAAAATGCAAATTCCTATAGGCTAACATTGGAACTTTAACAAACCATACAACAAAGGAAAGAAACTGTTGTTTTTGGCAGAAATGGAACTACATTGCAATCCAGGCCCTGTGATTCCACAGTAACATATATGTATGCATCTATGGAGGGATGAAAGCACAGGAGTCTCTGGGCCCTGAGCTCCCACAGTCAAATATGTATATGATTACACTATCTCAAAAAGTAAGGCAATTCATTGCAAAAATTAAAAAACTTTGTTAATGTACTAGTTAGGGTTAAGCCAACAAAAATAGGGAAATGTGTATTAGGGATGCTAACCCTAACATCCCAATCCCACCCTGCAGGCAACAACAAGAAAAGCCATTATGATTTAACCTCTCCTGTGTCTTTGTAAATCAGGAATGGTATGTGCCTTGGGGCTGTCATCCCTAATGCTCATCCAGTTCTCCCACAGGCAAATGAGGATATGATTATACTGTCTCAAAAAAGTAAGGAATTCATTGAAAAAAACTTCATTAATGCACTAGTTAGTGTTAAATGACAAAAGTAAGGAAATGTGTGTTAGGGTTGCCAACGCTAACACCCCACCCCCTTCCCGCAGGCAACAACAGGAAAAAAGCGTTATCATTTGGCCTCTCCAGTGTCTTCATAAATCAGGTATGGCATGTGCCTTGGGGTTATCAACCCTAACGCTCACCCCATTCTCATATACTGTACACATTTCAACTTATTTACTGATGGAATGGGGTGAGCGTTAGGATTGACAACCCCAAGGTACACACCACACCTAATTTACAAAGATACAGGAGAGGTCAAACTGTAATGGTTTTTCTTGTTGCTGCCTGCAGGGTGGCACGCTCTTAGAGATGTCAGCCATAACACCCCATTTCCCTACTTTTGTCAGTTTAACCCTAACTAGTGCATTAACAAAGTTTTTTTTTGCAAAGAATATAATTAAAATCTGAGTAGCACAGAACCTTTTCATGAAATGATTTTTATCTAAATTTTAGAAAGTGCTAGGGGATGCATGCTTAACATTGGTTAATTAATCAGTTCCAGGTTGAATTGTGGATCATCTACTGAAATGAAATTTGTAAACATAATAATTCCAAACTCAAAACATCTATCTCAGAGACATAAGCAAGAGCTAAGGTGTCTGTGGTTTGGGGGGGCTGTAGTGTGTCAGTAAAAATGGTTTAAAATAAACCCAAAATTGAAATGCATCCTGGGATACTAATCAGAGTGGAATGCATGTGTGATGGAAAATTTGAGAATTATATTGAACAAGGAAATATTCAGGGATGTAACTACTGGGGAATTATTTGACAAAGTGCTACAATTAATTATATGGTATATATATATAAAGAGAGAGAGAGGGATAGAGAGAGAGAGAGAGAGAGAGAGAGAGAGAGAGAGAGAGAGAGAGAGAGAGAGAGAGAAAATCTAATGGCTAGGTAGATGTATTATGATGTTTTTACACACCGAGGTGAGTGATGAACTATAAACCCCGAGAGCGATGATCAAGAGGTTTATGAGCTCATCACTCACCTAGGATATGTAAACAAACCATCATGAACACACACACACCAGCCTAGACTTTGTTTTTTATAATTACTGGTGCAAGGACTTAACTCCCTGAGACAATCTGTTTAATTTCTGCATCCCCTTAGTTTGTTCTTCATTCATAGAGAGTGAGTGACTTGGCGGGTCTCTTAGTGAAGCATGACCTTTCAGTAAATAATATTCCCCCACTATGTACAGAAATAGTAGTGCTTTGTTTAAAAATCCTATCAGTTGTAGGGGTTAAGCTCATTTTCTTATTTTTGAGTTAGCGAAACCACTGTGTTCAAACTGAGGAGAGCAAGTAACTTGGTGGCTTCAGAAGATAGGATTCAAGCATGAGTGAGTGTTGTTATAGCTATATACTAGTTATAGCCTTAAATATCTCCTCGTTTAATATAATTATCCAATTTTCTATCACATATCCATTCCACTTTGATTAGTACCCACAGATTTATTACAGTTTTGGTAGGTAGGTAGGTAAAACGTTTATTATTCATCAATCATGACATTACAACTTTTAAAAAATGACACCAAGATTATTGCATGGGTTATATAAATAAAAAATGTTTGCTCCCTCCCTCAGACCTACAGAAATTCACCCTGGGATGTCTAACTCTGTTGTTAATAGACAGTCCCCATGTCCCTGTTTGTGCTTCTTAAGCCTGACAATCACAATTATCCCCTTAGAGCCAATGTTCCTGGGGCCTTGATTGTACCTAAAACCAAGACCAAAGCCAGCCCGGTGGCACTGAGGGTTGAGGCACTGGACACCACACCTCGCTACATGCTGGCAACCTGGGTTCGGGAGCAGACTTGAGTCGCTGGTGGGTCGGCCGGGGGAGATAGGCTTGAGCGTCCAACGACAGCTCGCCTTCTCCAGGGAGGGTTGCGGCCTTAGCCCAAGCACTTGTCTGACCCCAAGGGAAGGCTTGGAGTACTACAAGACCCAACTACAGGGGAAGGGTGACCGCTTTACAGTGCGGACATCGGCGCTTGCCACCTTCACATCAGGGGGCTATGCACTGTAGGAGAGGGAGAAAAGGAGGGAAAGACACCTGCTGGCTCCAGGAAGACAGACTTCCCAGAGTGTGCCTCCAATGTGCCCCACACACATGGACCACCATCTTGGCCTGACAAGATTAGATTACGGGGAGTCGGACCCCACCTCATCCCCGCTCGGAGGGAAAACCGAAGCTCCATGGAGGAGCAAGAGGTGAGTCCTGGTGGGTTTGTGGTTGGATGATGACTCGGACTCGTTGGATGTCCCAAAGGGCCGGGGCTAGCAGGTAGTAAGGAGAGATAAAGAGTAATTTAAAAAAAGACCAATTTTGGTAAACTGTTCTTTGCCTTTGCTGCCCCCACTGTCTGAAACTCAATCCCTGCCATCGTCCAGCAATGTGAATCCCTATATGCCTTCAAAAAAGCATATCACTCCTTCTTTAATCAGGATGCTGTGTGTTTCTGCCCTTAGGCCTTTACAGAGCTGAGTTCCCTTATCTAATCTGTGTAACTCCTGTACCTACTACAGTATTTTAAATATGACCATGAACTCTGTGTTCGATTTTGTCTGTTGTACACATAGCCCTGTGTTTTATATGGCCCTTATTTGCCCTTGTATGCTCACCTGCTCCTGTGATTGTACTTGCTACTAGTACTTTGATTTTCTTTTTGTATTGTACCAAACACTGTACTCTAATTGAACCAAATTGTCACTTCTCCTGTGTAATGTTACTCTGTTGTATTCTCCAAGATCATACCTGAAAATAGGCAACTGTTTTTGTCTAGTGCACTCACCTGGTAAATAAAAACAAAATAAATAAATAAAAATACAATATGTATGTTAATTGCTCAAGATTATTGCACATGAGGTATATAAATTTAAAAAGACACAAGACATCACTAGTGTGCATACTTATAAAGACAATTTCCTTTTCCTCCCTCTTAAATTTAGTAATATCCATTAGAAACTGTCCCAGCCTGAAAAGGACATCCTTATTTTCCATAATAAAATGGTTTATTACCAAAGTACATCTATCATTTCTCTGTTTTTCAGAAATTGGTCAATCCATTTTATCATTCATTTTGCATAAAAAAGGCTGACAAGGAGTACATGAACAAGGTCCTGCTGTTGATTATATCCACATGGTCATAACCCTGTAAATTATTTGTCAGAAGATTTATTATATCGTTTATATAGGATTGCACTAGGGAAAGTGCCAAATGGAAAAGAAGTAATGACTTTCTGGATTTGATCGCTAGTAATAATCCTAAAATAAATTTCCCTTAAGGGGGATACCATTAATTTAGATAAAATAGGATGGCAGTGATTATGCTTCAGTCTGGAAAATGCATTCTGCCTATTGATATCAATGAATGGCATTTTTGAATGAGGGCTATGGGCTGATGCTATTGTAGTCCACTGCCCATTTTCATAAGTGGCTCGGCCTATGGTATCCAAAGTATTTTGTTTTGTTTTTTTTACAAATATAAGCCAGGGCACTCTAAATCCCATGGACAAAAAGAGGTCCATCTTCTAAATTAAACAAGCTTTGGCCAGCCCTGAGGCAATTTGGAGCAAAAGACAGTAATTCAAGACCCTTCATGTTGCCATTACTTAAATAGATGGTTGTCCTAATTCCAACTAGAGATGTGCAAAGTCCGCAGATATTCACTCTGCAAAATATTTAATGGAGTTCGCTCAATTCATGAAGCACAATTTGCGAAATTTGTGAAGTGAATCAAATGAGAAGTTTGTAATTTTATGGGTAAAATTCCACACTTCACACACAAACTTTGCCCACATGTAAAATAAAAAAATATATAAATCCCTGTTATCTAGAGGTCCCTCCTACTGATCACTGGCCACAAAAAAAAATATAATTCCTCCCGGTGTCCATTGTGGTCCACCCCCCCTCGCTGATTGCCGGCCAGTCGGCCACAATGAAAAAAAATATATATATATATATATATTTTTAATTAAATCCCTGGTGTCTAGTGTTCCCCCCACACCAATCATGGGCCACAGTTGTCATAATGAAAATCCCCACCAACCCCCACACACCCCCACCGACAGCTGGCCAGTCAGCCACATTGTAAAAATATCTATACATTTTTTTTTAAATCCCTGGTGTCTAGTGGATTCCCACTCCATCAGGGAGGAATCCATGACACTGGTTCAACATACATTTTGTCTACCAACATCACAGTGATGGATTTATGTTGACTGCAAGTTGCAGTCGGTATAAATCAGTCACGTAAACTATTTTCTTTTCAGGGGGATTTCCCTGAAAACTACCCAAGCAGGGGGCTCTGCCCCCCACAACCCCCTGTCCTTTAAGATTATCAACTCTAGGCCAGAGTTGATTTGGAGTGGGGTGCTATACCGGGTCAAAGCAGTGCAGGGTCCCGCTGGTACATTACAGTGGCAACAGCAAATTGCCACTGTAATGTAATTCACTGCACAGTTGTTGCCATTTAGACAGCATACTGTCGGGGAGTGTCCCACCGCACCACCTTGCTCCCCCCATCCCATCCTGATGGGGCCACTGGCACAGCCCACCATTCACCTCCACAGCCGGCAGCCTGACTGAGCACTTAATGAATTAACGTGTGCTTGTGCAATCCTGCGCTCATTCACTGACAGCTCACAATCATTTTAGGCAGTTTTTCAGTGGGGGTAGAGAATGGAAGGGGCTGCTCAAGTCACCGGCGGGGGGGCATGATGGGGGGTGGGGTCCACAACACCATCCCCCCACATCCTGCCCTCCCACCTATGACAAGAGCATCCCCATCCCATTCTCTACCCCTTAAAAACTGCCTAACATGACCACAAGCTGTCAATGAATCAGTGTGTGCTCATACAAGCATGTGCTCATTCATTAAGAGCTCAGTGTGGCTGCCAGCCATGGAGGTGAGTTGAGGGCTATGCCAGTGGCCCACTCAAGGTGGGATCAGGATTAGGGCGAGCGGGGTGGTGTAGTGGGGTACTCCCTGATGGGGGAGGTCCACTAGACACCAGTGATTGAATTTAAAAAAAAATTACCTATATTGTTAAATCAGGCCAACTGGCCAGCTATTGACAGGTGTGTGGGGTCAGGGGTGATTTTCATTATTTCAACTTAGCCACAATCATGGGGACCACTTGACACTTAAGATTTCATTGAAAATAAAATATCTATTTTTTACATTAGGCCAACTGGCCAGCAGTCAGAAGGAGGGGGTGAGGTGGATGGCGATCAGCGAGGGGGGGGGACCACTAGACACTAGGGATTATATGTAACATTTTCTTGCTATGGGTTTTCTTGCACTTAAAAAACAAAACAAAAGCAAGGCGGAGTTACAAATGGCGAATTTTCAGACAGTCTCAATTTCATGAACTGATTCGCGGATGCAAATTTTGCAGCTTCGCTGAAAATGCTCAAGCATAGTGAGGCTTTGCTGCATCTCTAATTCCAACCTAAACACTGTAGTCTGGAATAGTCATCAGTAAATGTAACAATCTTTTATAACAGGAGTCCAATGCCTTTTCCAGATGATTTTTAAATTCATATCCCCATATCTCTGTACCATATAAGGTTTGTACCATTGGTTTAGCAGTAATTATTTTAATAACAGGAGTAACAGTGTTCCCACCACATTTCTTGTTAAACCTTAGTGATATTTTGTTGAGACCAAATCAGTGGCACTGGCTAATAGTACAGCCCTGTTTCCTAAATCCAGCTTGCAGATCCAAAAATCCTTCATGAAGTGCCAAGACATTAACTGTATTACATAATGCCCTTATAAAGATCTTGGAGGCTGTATCCAGTAAATTAATAGGCCTATACATCTCTGGATTATCAAGTTGTCCCTTTTTGAAAACTGGAAAAATCAAAGCGCCCTACCAAGATTCAGGGAACAAATTTGTGCAACTATAAACACTCACCTCCTTTGTTAAAACAGGTGTCCAAAATTTTGGGTCAGTCTTAACCCTTGCTGTGCCTTTGGTATATATACACTTCCTAAAAACCTATACATTCTATATCTTCTAGCAGCCTAAGGGTCAAAAATATCTACTGAGATTCCATCTGGACCCTGGATTTTATTCCGTTTTGCTGTCTGTAATGCCATTTTGACTTCTTCCTCAGAAATTATTGTTAAAAATTCTTGCTTGGGGCCCCAATCTTCTAAACTTATATTTTTATTAAAAAATACTGACTGAAAATAAGAATGCCAAATTTCTATGTTTCTGTATCACTCAACTATCTCTTCCCTTCTCTGGGTCATTGATGCCATTCTTACTGTCAAGGATCAAGGCCATCTTACTGCAGCTATATTCATTGACCTAGCCAAGGCCTTTGATTCTGTCTCCCACCCTTTACTACTTACTAAACTTGAACTTGCAGGACTTTCTCCACTAACTGTTTCATGGTTCAAATCCTATCTCTCTGGTCACTCCCAATGTGTTCAAGCAGCAGAAGTCCCCCACAATTCTAGCAGGAGTACCTCAAGGCTCTATTCTCAGTCCCAACCCATTCTCCATCTTCCTTAATGATCTCCCTCCTGTATGCTCTTCTTCCCTAATACACCTTGATGCTGACAATACTATCCTCTTTACATCTGGCTCCTCTATCCCTGTGGTGACCACTCAGTTACAAACTGATTTCTCTCACATCCTGAAATGGTTCCAAATCAACCAACTCAAGGTAAACACCACTAAAACAATCTCCATGTTTTTCAGCACCCACCAAAAACTAATTAAACTCGCTACTCCCCCCTTCTTTCTCCACCCTTGATGGCACCCCTTTGGATACTGTCCTGTCCTGTAAGTATCTAGGTGTCTGGCTAGACAGCTGCCTCAATTTCACAACACATATTAACTACATGCATTCCAAGTTCTGCCCCAAATTTGTTGCTTTCTATAAACCCTCTATATACCCTCAGTGTTTGATGACCACATAAACCTCTTGGGCCTCACTCACAAGGTTTATGGATCATCAAACACCTCGGGTGTGAAAAAAATAGTCATGTCACACACTTGCCCATCCATTATTCTCTATGTTGTATGTTATCCTTGGAAGGTTTCGTTTTGGTTTTTCTAGCTGTAGCTGCAAACAATGCCCTAACTGTTTTGCATTCCCCATCAAACCATCCATCAGATACATTTGAACCTTTGTATGTTTTATAACAAGAGATGCTGTAAGGTTGATACCTTTTATTGGACCAATAAGTGTCTTGTACAATGATGGAATTCTACATAAACATTGTAACAAAAAAGCTTCTGTTTTATGACAAAATAGTTTGTATCTCATAGAAACATAGAAACATAGAATGTGATGGCAGATAAGGACCGCTTGGCCCACCTAGTCTGCCCATTTTCCTACCTAACAGATAAGCTGCAGATCCTAGTTAACCAACAGCTTACTTCCTCCTATCCCCCACTAGGACTGCCTTATGTCTGTCCCATGCATTCTTGAATTCTCCCACTGTTCTTGACTCCACGACCTCCTCATGGAGACTGTTCCATGCATCCACAACCCTCTCTGTGAAAAAATACTTCCTCATATTACCTCTGAGCCATCCCCCCTCTATCTTCAAATTGTGCCCCCTTGTTCTTGCACATCTCTTTTTCTGAAAGATGCTACCCTCTTGGACTTTGTTGATTCCCTTGAGGTACTTGAAAGTTTCTATCATGTCCCCTCTCTCCCTTATTTCCTCAAGGGTATACATATTAAGCTCCTTTAGTCTTTCTTCATATGTCTTCTGGTGCAGACCCTGCACCATTTTGGTTGCCCTCCTCTGGACAGCCTCCACTCTGTCTATGTCTTTGCAGAGATGGGGTCTCCAGAACTGCACACAGTACTCCAGATGGGGTCTCACCAACTGTCTGTACAGAGGGATAACAACTTCCTGTTTTCTACTATTGATGCCTCTCCTATGCATCCCAGTATCCCCAGCCTTCCTTACTGCCTTCTCACATGCTTGCCCACCTTTGGGTCATCTGATATAATTACCCCGGTCCCTTTCCATTTTTACTGTTGTCAGTATCTCACCTCCCATTGTGTACTCTTCTCCTGGGTTTTTGTTTCCCAGGTGCATTACCTTGCACTTCTTTGCATTTAATCTGAGCTGCCATATATCTGACCATTCCTCCAACCTTGCCAAGTCCCTTCTCATCCTTTCCACTCCATCTTGTGTATCAACCCTGTTGCAGATCTTTGTGTCGTCTGCAAAGAGACATACTCTCTTAAACAAGTTGTTATACTCCACTAATACCACATCTGCCTCTGCTGAAAGAATCTTTTCCCTATGTATTATCATAGCCTCAGTCTGCAATAGACCATACAATGATTCTTTATTATGTTCATTCTAAGTAATCCTATGTTTATTAATGACCTCAGTGTTTCATAGAAACATAGAAACATAGAATTTGATGGCAGATAAGGACCGCTTGGCCAACCCAGTCTGCCCATTTCCCTACCTAATGGATAAGCTGCAGATCCTAGTTAACCAGCAGCCTACTTCTTTCTACCCCACCCCATAGAATTGCCTTATGGCTGTCCCATGCATGCTTGAATTCAACCACTGTTTTTGACTCCACAACCTCCTCCAGAAGGCCGTTCCATGCATCCACAACCTCTCTGTGAAAAATACTTCTTACATTACCTCTGAGCTGCCTCCCTCTATCTTCAAATTGTGCCCCCTTGTTCTTTCACTCCTCTTTTTTTGAAAGATGCTACCCTCTTGGACTTTGTTGATTCCCTTGAGGTACTTGAAAGTTTCTATCATGTCCCCCCTCTC
Source organism: Neoceratodus forsteri (assembly GCA_016271365.2). Lineage (NCBI taxonomy): Eukaryota > Metazoa > Chordata > Ceratodontiformes > Ceratodontidae > Neoceratodus > Neoceratodus forsteri. The sequence goes on from CM057454.1 coordinate 739,236,456, forward strand.
CCTCCTTTCCTCGAGACTATACATATTAAGCTCCTTTAGTCTCTCTTCATATGTCTTCTGGTGCAGACCCTGCACCATTTTAGTTGCCCTCCTCTGGACAGCTTCCATCTTGTCTATGTCCTTGCGGAGACTGGGTCGCCAGAACTGCACACAGTACTCCAGATGAGGGTCTCACCAGCTGTCTGTACAGAGGGATAACAACTTCCTGTTTTCTACTGGTGACGCCTCTCCCTATGCATCCCAGTATCCCCCCAGCCCTCCTTACTGCCCTCTCACATTGTTTGCCCACCTTTAAGTCATCTGATATGACTACCCCCAGGTCCCTTTCCATTTTTGTTGTTGTTAGTATCTCACCCCCCATTGTGTACTCTTCCCTGGGTTTTGTTTCCCAGGTGCATTACCTTGCACTTCTTAGCATTAAATCTAAGCTGCCATACATTTGACCATTCCTCTAACCTTTCCAAGTCCTTCTCATCCTTTCCACCCCACCTTGTGCATCAACTCTGTTGCAGATCTTTGTGTCATCTGCAAAGAGACATACTTTTCCTTCCAGTCCCTCTGCAATGCTTATAAAGACATTGAAGAGGACCGGTCCCATCACTGAACCTCTGCGGCACCCCACCAGTAACCCCTTTCTTCTGAGTGGACTCCATTTACTATTACTCTGTGTCCTATTCTTCAGCCAATTCTTTGCCCAGGCTATCATCTTGAGACCCACTCCCAGGCTGGCTAACTTGTATATTAATCTTTTGTGTGGGACTGAGTCAAATGCCTTGCTAAAGTCTAGGTAGGCCATGTCCACAGCCCCTCCCTGATCTACTACTTTGGTCACCCAGTCAAAGAAATCTGTTAGATTCATCTGGCATGACCTTCCTGCTGTGAATCCATGCTGCCTTGGGTCCTGTGCCCCTCTGGCCTCTAGGTACTCGACAATTCTTTCCTTCAGAAGTGATTCCATCATTTTCCTATCACTGAGGTTAAACTAACAGGTCTGTAGTTTCCTGCTTCTGCCCTGCTCCCACTTTTGTGAAGGGGAATCACATCTGCCCTCCTCCAGTCCTCAGGTACCACCCCATCCTCCCATGATTTGTTAAAGAGGGTAGTCAGTGGTGTCACTAGTTCTACCCTTAGTTCTTTTACAATTCTGAGATGAATCCCATCAGGCCCTATTGCTTTTTCCACCTTCAGTTTTAAGAGTTCTTTCAGAACCCTTTCTTCTGTAAATGGGCTGGTATCAACTTCTGTATCCAGAGTGTTTCTATTGTTTGTTTTAGGTACCTCCCCCCTCTTCCCTTGTAAATACTGAGCAAAAATATTTGTTTAGTATCTCTGCCTTTTCACAGTCACCCTCTGCCCACCCCCTCCCCTTTATTAAGCCTCACCATCCCTCCCTTAGTCTTCCTTCACTCCCTGATGTACCTAAAAAAGGTTTTATCCACCTTCTTAACTAAGCTGGCTATCTTTTCCTCAGTTTGGGCCTTTGCTGTTCTGACTGCCTTCCCAGCTTCCTTTTGCTTTAACTGATACAATTCTCTGTCCTGCTCCTTCTGTGATTCCTTGTACTTTCTGAATGCTTTCTTTTTCTCTTGAACCTTCACTGCCACCTCCTTTGAGAACCATAGTGGTTTCTTACATTATTTTGTTTTGTTTATTTGCTTCACACAAAGGCTTGTTACCTCTGTGATGGCAGTTTTTATTATTCTCCATTGTTCTTCCACCCCTCCTTCCTGCCCATTTGCTAGTGCATTCCTTAGGCACTCACCCATTTTGGCAAAGTCAGCCCTCCTGAAGTCCAATACTTTTGCCTTTGTATGGCTTGACTCTATTGCTGTGTTTATTGTGAATCATACTGTTCAATGGTCGCTAGTTCCGAGATGGCTACCCACTTCTACATCTGTGATCCTCTCTACATCTCCATTTGAGAGGACCAGGTCTAAGATTGCTCCCTCTTGAGTGGGTTCCAATACTAGTTGTCTAAGGCATGCCCCCTGTAGGGCATCTAGAATAACCCCACTCTTAGAAGTGGCTGCTGCAACTGCACTGAAGTTAACATCTAGCATATTCAGATCACCCATCAGCAATATCTCCCCTTTATCTGCCATTCTAAGTATACTTTCTATCATTTCCTTGTCTATTTCTTCCCCCTGAGAGGGGGGTCTGTATACAACCCCTGTGCGGATTGTGGTGCCATTGCCTGCCTCCAAATTGACCCACAGTGCTTCTTCTCCTCCCTGTTTACCCTTTTGTTCTGTTGCTTTGATTCCTTCTCTTATGTAGAGAGCTACTCCTCCTCCTCTTTTACCCTCCCTGTCCCTCCTGTAGATAGTGTATCCTGGTATGTTTACGTCCCAGTCATGGTTCTGCGTGTACCATGTTTCTGTGACTGCCACGATAACCAGATGTTCCTCCTCCATCAAGGCCACTAATTCAGGAAGTTTGTTACCCAGACTATATAGTACGTGATTGTTTCCTCCTAGTTAGTATTGTAATTTTTAAACAAAGTGGGAAGTGATCACTTTCAGCTCCACTGCCACACATTGTATACTGTTTATCTATGGATATCACAGCTACTGACAATAGCATAGTCTATAACAGAAGAATGACAGCCTGCTATATGGGTGAAGGCCCCGTGTTGGTCACCATCAAGACTTCCATTCAAAATAGATAGACTTAACTTGTTATAGACATTTAGTAAGTTTTCCCCATAGTATAGTTATTTTACCATAAGAATGTCTTTATTTTGTGCAAAGGCTATTTAAACTACAGTCCCCACTGCTTATAGCGGGCAGTTTTGTGATCTGGCTGTATGCCCATTATAGTCGTGGTCGGTTTAACCATAAGTTAATATTATTGGGAGAGAAGATGAGAAGAAGTTGTGTAACATTTAAAAATCAAGCTTTATTATGTACGTTTTAAAAAACGTAGAATAATAATGTAGAAAAAATGTTGTCAGGGTTTGAATTTTGGTGCCATTCTGATAAAAGCTGCTCGTGCTGTTTTTGGAGATCAGCAACAGTTGGTTTTGCAAGCCCAAGTTGAACAGCAATGTCACGCTGGCTCATCTTTGGTAACTGAGCCATCGTATTTAGCATCTCAACTTTTTCTGCCAGGCTAAGAGTTTTGCACTTTGCAGATATTCTTGCAACATATGTTAAAGTGCTCATGCAGAGAACAGTGTTAGGTGTGGGGCTTTGTGAGGCTCTTATCTAGTCTCCTCAATTAACACCTAGTCACTGTAGTGTACCTGTGAAAAAAAGACACAACTACTTATTAGCAATGAATGAAAGCAATAGAGATTAGTGCTCGTTGACTCTCAGACAATTCATGAGTGCTTGGCAAGTGTAAAAAAAGCCAGAGAAATGCTCGAAGTACACGGCTGCTAGCGTCCACAATGACCACTGCATTTAGTGCAGAGGTGAACAGAAATGGCAAATGGTAGCTGAAATTTGCCTACAATAACTGATTGCCCACATTAAGCATGGTAGGTATAATTGGTGAGGACTGTATCAACTCCTTCCATTAATATATTTTGGTGACCTATTCATACATTAAAATTATCCACCAGGATAATGGGTGTTTACTCACCTGGTAAAGGTGATTGTGTTGGTTGACATCCATGGCATCCCAGACATTACATCATGGGTTTTCACCCACCTGATAGGCTAGTGATGCACATGACTCTAGGATCAGATTTCATGTATATCCAGGTCCCAGCAACCCCTGTTCTCCAGTTCAAATCCTCCATAGCTGAAATCAAGGTTAGTAACTAACAAGCATGAGGAAAAAAGGAAAACACTAACCATTCCCTACAATAATGCAGACTGAGGTGATAAGTACATATGGGCCATTGGCCCTGGTTTTTATTTACCTATTAATACAATCTAAACTCAACCCATAAGAGGTCAATGGTCGACATCTTGGATGTCCTTAGCAAAATATATCTTAATCCCCTTCAAGACATTTGTTTGATTAGTCTAGTCCTGGTCACTCTGAGCACTCTGTCGGGAGGGTCTTGGAGTGCCATGGATGTCAACCAACACAATCACCTTTACCAGGTGAGTAAACACCCATTGTGATTGGTTGACCATCCATGGCACTCCAGACATTACATCATGGGTAGATAAGTAGCAGTACTGTACCCTAGGGAGAAAAACAGAGTGGTCTAGGAGTGTGAGGAGGAGCTGGTGGATAGGAGGACCTAGGTGGTGAAGGTGGGCTGTAGCTTGTACAGGTGCTCCAGTCTGTAATGTCTGGCAAACATATGGATGGAAGTCCATGTCGCCGTCTTGCAGATGTCTTCTGAAGACACGTTGGCCCTTTCTGCCCAAGAGGTGGCTACTGCTCTCGTGGAATGGGCCTTGATACCCTCTGTGGGTATCAGTTGCTTAGCCGTGTAGGCTTCCTGGATGGTTCTCCTGAGCCAGCCAGCAATGGTAGACTTAAAGGCTGCCCTGCCTTGTCTTTGCCCCCTTGTGACTATGAATAACCTCTCTGTCTTACGTAAGGGCAGAGTTCTAGATATGTAAATGGCAAAAAGTGATCCCGACGTCTAGATGGTGTGGGACAGGCCTATCGCCAGGTTGCATGTCTCCTGTGAATGTAGGTAACTCAATGGGTTGTTCCCTGTGAAAGGTGGAAGCGACCTTTGGTTGGAAGGCTGGTACTGTGCAAAGGTGTACCCCTTGGGGGGTGAACACAGTGTAAGGTTCTTTGTATGACAGCGCCCCTAGCTCCCTGATCCTTCCCACTGAGCAGATAGCGACAAGGAAGCAGGTCTTCAGACCCACCCAGAAGAGGTCTACCTCATGTAGTGGTTTGAAGGGGGCTGTACTGAGGGAGTCTAATACCAAAGGGAGATCAAAGGGGGTGATGGATGGTCTGACTCTGGGTCGTAGTACTTCCACCACTCATAGGAAGCGCAAGGGGTCCGGGTGTGCTCCCAGACCATATCCCCCAATGGGACCAATGGCCACTCCAATGGCTGAGAGTTGTACCCTGAGTGATGAATGGGACAACCCCTTGTCTACACCTCGTTGAAGGAACAAGAGGATGGTGGACATGTCTGCTAGTTCAGGATCCTTATCTTGGTCTCGGCACCACTTCACAAACACTGACCATTGCCTACCATATGTAGAGGTGGTCGAGGATTGTCTGGACTGTAGCATCATGGAGATGACTGATTCATGGTAACCTGCCCTCATCAGTCTCTTCCTCTCAGGAACCTGACTGTGAGTTTTAGGGTCTGTGGAGCCAGATGTAGTACCGGCCCCTATGTCCCATGTCCGGCTGGTAGGGTAACCTATGACTGTCCAATGTCATGGCCAGCACTATGGCAAACCAGGCTCTCTGTGGCCAGTAGGGTGCCACCAGAATGATGGTTCATCGTGAGGCTCGGATCTTGGCTAGTACTTGGTGTAGCAAGGGAATGGAGGAAAAAACGTAAGCATGATCCCTGGACCAAGGTTGTGACAGGGCATCAGTCCCCTGGGACCGGTTTTCTCTGTATCTTGAATAGAATCTTTGGACCTGCGCATTCTCCATTGTGGTCATGATATCCATGGATACAGGTCCCCAAGTCTCTTGAATCATTTGGAATAGAGTGGGGTGGAGACGCCACTCCCCTGGGTGGACTTGTTGCCAGCTGAGCCAGTCTGCTCACCTGTTGAGCTTGCCTGCGAGGTGTACTGAGCCCAGATGTATGAGGTAAGACTGCGCCCAGTTGAGTACCATAGCTGCCTCCCTCAGCAAAGCTCTGCTCCTGGTACCCTCTTGTTTGGCGATGTATGCCACCGTGACCTGGTTGTCGGAACGAATCAGAACCGACTGACCAGAAATGGAGGATCTGAAAGTTTTTAAAGCATGATATACTGCCCTCATCGCTAGGACATTGATGGACAACTTGGCCTCTGATGTAGTTCATTGGCCCTGTGCCATCAGATCACCCAAGCACGCTCCCCAGCCCGATAGGCTTGCGTCCATTTCTATAGTGGTGTTGTATGATGCCTCTAGTGGAACCCCTCATGTGAGATTGGAGTTCACTGTCCACATGTTAGTGACTGTCTCACTGATGTGGTAGAGGTACTATGAGGTGCAAGTTGTATTCGTTTGGTGATCCCCGAGTGAGGATGGAAGACTCTAGGGGTCGCATGTGCCACCTGGCCCAAGGGATCAGGTCAATGCAAGAAGCCATGCAACCTAGTAACTGGGCTATCCATCCTATGGTTGTCTGATGGCAAGCCCTCAGGTGGCGAGCCAGTCTTATTAGGTTGTGTACCCTTGTTTGGGATGGTTTTGCCCATCCCTGTGATGTGTTGATTTGCACCCCTAGGTGTTCTATCTGTTGCGTGGGCACCAGATGGCTCTTGGCCTAGTTCACCACCCATCCGTGCTCCTCGAGTTCCCCGCAGAGCGATCTCGGTGTCTTGATGTGGGCGTTCCTTGGAGCGTGCCCAAATCAGCCAGTCATCCAAGTAGGGAATGCTATCCAGACCCTGTTCTCGGAGTCTGGCTACTAGTACTATTGACACCTTGGTAAACACTCTTGGTGCTGAGGTAAGACCGAAGGGTAGGGCCTGATATTGAGAATGCTGGCCTAGGATGGGGAACCTGAGGTATTGTCTGTCTTTTGGTCTGATGGGTATGTGAAGGTATGGGTCCCTCAAATCTATGGACGTGAGGTAGTTGCCTGCCTGGATACTGCAAAGGGTCGACTTCAGGGTCTCCATTTTGAACTTTTGAGAAGCTACATGTTGGTTGAGATGCTTCAGGTCCAGGATGGGGCATAGTTCTCCTGTTTTCTTGGGCATGAGAAAGAAAATGGAGTACACTCCTAGTTTCTGTTCGTGAGGAGGCATGGCCTGTATTTCTCTGTTTTGTAATGACTCAAACAGGATATGTTGGACCTGATGAGCTGTTGCCTTCTTTTTGGCAATGGGAGAGCTTATGAACCTGTGTGTGATGGGGGATTGGAATAGCTCTATGGAGTACCCTCTCGACACCACCTCGTGGACCCACATGTCTGAGGTTGTGCAGAACCACTGGTGTCTGAAAAGCGACAGCCTTTGTCCCACAGGAGGGCACAGTTCTCACCCATGTGATGTTCTGGCCATGTAGTCATTGTTGCTTTCCCCTATTACCTCTACCTCTTCCTCCAAACTTGGACCCATGGGTTCTGAAGGAGGAAGGTTGGTAGGAATGGGTGAAGGAACTGCGGTATCCACTGGATGTTCCTCTACGTTGAAATGTATTGTTTTGGTAATGGGTGTCTCTGCGCGTTTGGTGTGACTTGTTTCCCCCCTGAATCCTCCACCTAGCGGGAGGGAGATAGGTGTGCCTGTTCTTATTTTTGAGTAGCTCTTTACCTTCCTCTTTCTGTTTCAGGAATTCCTGCAGACCGTCCCCAAAACTGTGTTTTCCCTTCATGGGCACATTTTGCAGCAGTGTTTTGGACTCGTTGTCAGCTTCCCATAATTTTAGCCACAACGCTCTTCTGGCACGGTTAGTGATGGCTGTAGCCCTGGCATTCAGTCTGAGGGAGTCCACTGCCATGCCCACCAGGTATTTTGCAGCATCGAGAGTGCATTCTAATAGTTCTGCCTCTCTAGTTTTGGGGTTTGCCTGCTCAGGGAGCTCTTCAAGTCATCGGATCTGGGCACATACCGTGTAAATGGTCATAGTAGAGGCTTTGGCGGCCGAGCCCTCGGTTTTGAAGGCCTTCTTTAACCTGTCTTCCACTCTATTGTCAGTTGGGTCCTTTAATAATATGGTTCCGCAAGGTAGTATGATTTTCTTACTGAGTGCCGCCACCTGAGGGTCAATGGTCGGAGCTGTACACCAGTTGCTGGCCTTGTCCTCCTGAACCGGATACATGCGGTCCAGGTTTCTCTTGTTTGACATTCTGCTAGGATCTGTGGATTGCCACTCCTTGTTGAAGATGTCCTTGATTGCTGGGCATACTGGGAATGTCTCCTTGATAGACGCCTTTTGCTGAATCATGGGGTCTAACTTTAATTCTGGTTTGCCTTCTTCAACGTCAAACCCCATGGTGGCCTTGCCTATTTTCATTAGACCAGGAACCATGTTGTAGGAGCAAAGTTTAGATATGAGGGATGGCACGGATTGTGGTTCCATGTCCTCTTCATCGGTCTCTGCCCCATCTTCCTCTTCTGGCATCTCCTTGTCCTCTCTGGAGTCCGGTCTATGGTTGTCTGGTACTGATTCTACAGGATCCAGACACTCTTCATGGGTCCCCCCTGCATTATCTGGCTCCGGCGGTGGTGTGGTAGTTGCCCTATGCTGGGTAAGGGATTCTAGCTTTTCCATTATCTTCAGCATAAACTTCTGTTGGCTCTCCATCATAGCTACCATGGCCTATTGATTCTGAAGTAGGATAGCTTCAGGATCCATCCAGGTAGAGCCACTGGGCCCTGGGATACTGGAGCCCATAACAGAAGTTTGCTCCATCGATAAGTCATCGCCGTCATGAAGACAGGCGTGGCATAGGGGGCATGGGGCAGGAGGGTAGCACTGCAAGAGGTGCATTTCTTGGCTTTGACCATCTGGTGAAGAAAAGAAGAGAAGAAGGCATATTGTTAGGACTGGGCAACAATGGGCCTCCAACTTAGTGTGTGCCCCATAGCTGTTTAATACAGTCTTAAAACATCTGAGAGTGTTAGGGGTATATAAAAGAACAGCAGGAGGTGTTCAGCATGGGGGTTCACTATAGTGAGGGACCCAGCATGGAGAAGGCCACTGAGGAGGTCGCTATGGGGAGGGACCATCATGTTCTTGGAAAGGCATATAGGGTCGCTATAGAGAGGGACCCCATATGACTAGAGAGAGGTACCACTTGGTTATTTTTGACAATATAGGGTCACTATAGGGAGGGACCTCATATGGAGGTAGCAGAGAGCTGAGGTTAAAAAATTATGGACCAGGAGGATTCGTCTGGCCGTCAGGAGCATTGCTTTAAGGCTTGGGTCCTGTTGCAGCTCCCTTTCTATCCCAATTTGTTTTGAAACCCCCATTCTGGTGTAATATGCCAGGACATTATTCATTTTCCCAGGAAATATGTGACCCCTCACTCTCAGGATTCCTCTATAGGAATCAGAAGTATTAGTCTTTGCTTGTGAAGAGAGCAAGTGCTCATTGTTTTCAGAGTCCTGCAGTGAAGTTTTGCTTAGGCAGAGAGGGTGTTGCCCCCCCATGCTAGGCATGAGACCAGCAAAGGCCAGAAGTATGCCTCGCAAGCCATGTGGCCGAGAAGGCCTGGGGTTAGAATCCAATTCTTGCTGAAGAGAGTTATCCCAGAAATGGGATTTGGTTTCAGACATGGCAGGGAACACTCTCTGGCGGTGCGCTGGCCAGAAGTAGGCCATGGTAACCATGAGGCTGGAAGAGAGTGTGGGGTGAATGAACAAGGCCATTTTGGAGTCAAGAAACCCTTGAAAAGGGTAATTTGTCAGAAAAAACTGTTGCTAGTGGCAGGGAGAGCTGATATTCGCATTGCCCCCCCCGGAATGCTCTCCCAACGGGTCTAGGAGGTTGTGAGGTGCCAACCACGCGTCAGGGGGAGGGGGAGGGGCACCACATGGTGCTTTGTTGGCCTTGTCATCCTCACATTAGGCCAGAGGCCTAAAAGATGGCAAAACAGCTCCCCTGGACTGAAAAGGCATGCAGAGAGAGATTACCAGGGTACAGTACCCTTTTCTTTGCGACTGAAAGCGATCACAATTCTACTCGCTCACGGGGCTGACGAGTGAGTGTAGAGCTTTGGGGGCAGCCTGCCTGTGTGCTGTTGTACCGTGTGAGGTAGGAGAGGAGCAGGCTGGTGACAGGACCCGCGAATAAACGTGGGTACAGCATTTTTTGCTAAATCGCGATGCAGAAAGATGCAAAAAAACAACAAGGAATAATCCCCTTGCTTAATAATGCTGTAAATTAGCTTTTGGCTTATTTGAAATTAGTCAAACTAGAAACCAAAACTTGGGAACAGGCAGATATGCCAAGACAGAAATAATTTTCAAATAATACTATGGGAAAGCATAATACAACCTTGCTGGCTTTGCCTATAACCCAAGAACCAGCTAGAATATATATGTATATATTTACAACAACCACAAGGAAACTGGTCTCAATCATTTAAGCCAAATTACACAGGCTGCAGTATTAAAATTCCTTCGGGGGGGCACACAAAAAAACTGCAGCACATAAGAATCTCTAGGTATTCATAGATAAGAAACTTAAGGGTTATAAAGAGAGGCCTACCTTTCTGGAGTAGAACAACAGGGATCCTGGTGTGCTAGTAGCCTGATCAGATGCATGATTTGAACTGGAGAACAGGGGTTGCTGGGACCTGGATATACAAGAAATCTGATCCTAGAGTCATTTGCATCACTAGCCTATCAGGTGGGCTAAAACCCATGATGTAATGTCTGGAGTGCCATGGATGGTCAACCAATCACAATCTCCATGCACTCATTATTGTCAATTTCTATTATTGCTTTTTCTGAATCCTCCCCAAAAAATAGCTTTATGTAAAACTGTCCCAGGTGGTGGGTTATAACAATTACACAACATAAACTCCTGTCCACCGCTATGAAGTTGAAGTATGAAATTATAACTGTCTTTACTAAGTGATTTAATACATTGAATCATGGTCCTAATCCTAATGCCTAATAAAGTCCTCTTATTGACCTAACCCCCTTTTTCCCTTTGTTTTTGCCAGGGAATGAAGTAAAGCAAACTCATTAAAGTGGATACCGTCCTCCTCTAATAATTAGGTTTCCTGTAGGCAAAATACTGTATGTCGGATTCCCTGAGAAATTCTTATCAATCTATAGCTGCTATTTTATTCATCATGCCAGCAATATTCAATGAAGTTATGTCAATAAAAGTCTTTCATTGATCTGATTGTGTTTCTTTCTGAGGAGTAACTAGTCACTACTGATTGTTATCTTGTAATATTTCAAACCTATTTCTCTGTGGGAAGAAGTCCAGAATGAAGGGAATAGCTGGCTCCTGCTGTGGCTGAGAAGCCACTTTTCTATATTTCATTTCTTCAGGGCATCAGCTACATTGATTCCTAGTCTATCTAGTCTATCAGCTTGGTCGAGAATATCTTTTGCCAGCAATTTATTGGCTAATGTAATATAATGTGTCCCATACCACAAATGCCCTTAACCCTTTCATAGGCTAAAAACTGAAGTCCAAGCACCTCAACTGCAAAATGTATTGCAAAATAAAATGAACAGTACTAGTTAATGCAACTTGTGAGTCATTAATTTGTTCTTTAATACCAAAAACCCACAGTACATGGTAATTCATCCCTTCTTCTTCCGTTAAAAATAATTAGTTGATTCTTGGGGGGGAACACAAAGAGAGCTTAACCCAGATTTGCTATGGTAATTGTGCAACTGGTTTAGGAGCAGTGGACTGTGCAAGTAATTTATTTAATCTACTGCTACTAGCTCATATAACATATAGCAGCTATTCATTATTGCAAATAATTCATACTGTACATTCCATGGATAATTTTTCTCCATTCTAAAGGCTGCAAATGTGCAATTTACCTACAGTTGTAACCCCAGGTCAGCTTTTACCAATTATTGCATTAAATCAGTTATTGTTTCCTGGTTTTTTTTATAACTTTTCTTATATACTCCTGCTGTCTCAATAGACCACTCTGTTTCACGAATTACAGCCTAGTTAGGGGGTCTGTCTGTTTTCGCTTCAGTTAAACCATGAACTTTCTCTGCATTCAGATGTTTCTTTCTTATCTCTTTTGTCCCCTATTATATCCATTATACCAACAGTGTTTTATTTTGTTTTTTCCCTGCTGAGTCTCCTCAATCTCCTTTATAATAATTTCTTTACATTTAAGGCCTTGCTTTTTCTGACCTTTTGTATCCTTTATGGTCATTTCCACAAGATTATCCTCAGCACAATGTACTTTATTTTGTTTCTTAGACCTCTTCCCTTTGTGCTTCTTATTGGCTACTGGGTGACTGGGGACCCATGCTTCTGTACCTTTTCATTCTTTATTGCAGCTCTGAAAATTGGATTCTACTTGGATAGCCTTAGGGATATTATGTAATTCAATTTTTAATTGCTTTAATGCATCCTTATTAACTGCCATTTCTCTAAAGAGGCCATCTATCTAATCTTTAATTAACTGTAAGTATTCCATAATCAAAATATTAGCCATGTGTGGGAATGCTAATGCAGCTATCATTTTGCTGGATAGAAGTGGGATATTTATTATAGTCAGAAAGATCTGCAGTGGTATTAACTTGATCTATGTTTTCCCTTAAAGGCTGGGTCTCTAGACCTTCCTGGCTTTTATCATTATTAAGGGAGGTTGAACTAGTTTATTCTACAGCTAAGGGACTGAAGAGTTTCAACTTAGTATGTTCCTTAACCTCTTGTTTCATTCCCTTCTTTCTTGATTTCCCTTTTCAGTAGAAGTCTTTGGAGACTCAATGGTATGCTCTAATGACTGATTACTTTTACCTCTGTGTCTTCCCTTATCACCAAAGCAAAATTTGTCTGTAGGTATTTGACCTGTAATAGTCTTTTTCTTTTTACTTGCTTTGGTGGTCTTTTTCACTTTTTCCTCACTGGTGGTTTTAACCCCCGTAAGTGAACTAGATTGCACATTTTCATTTTCCCCTATTTTGCCCATATAGAGAGTGAGTCATCCCCCTCCTTTTCCAATTTTTCAATAAAATTCATAGTGGGACTCTCAATATCTTTCTTTTTTCCATCCATTTGTTCTAAATTTACTTTTTCCTTTGTGGAAATACAGGTTCTAATGGGAAGAGGAGTAGAAGCTTTTGGAGAGACAGAGTAAATATCCTTTAAAACTTGACAATTATTACTTTTTATTATTTTTCTTATTTAAATTATTTAAAGGATTAACCATTGTAGCGATAATATTTGCCTGTAATTTTTTAGAACTTCTTGTCTCCATGATTATAAGTAAATGATGTATAAATGATATAGTAGGTCCCTTCAAAACAGAGGCTGAAGCAAAAATCTTCATGGTGAGCAATCTTCTACTGTTAAAAGGAACTTTCAATGTAAATCCATAGTCAAAATTTATAGTCACCAAGTTGTAACTATTATAAAATTCAATAGAAGAAGGTACCCAATAATCAGACTTTTTTCTAAGCTTTTAGAGAGATGGTCCTTCTTGGTGAAATTACTCCAGAGGGAGACACCACTGTAACAGTATGTGTCTCCACATGAAAGTTTGATAACATAAGTAGAAAACCCATTCACTATCAATTAATGGGAACAGAGGTCCTTGATAACTCTGAACAAATTACCATCCTCCACAACATGCAGTTCCATACAGTTACTCTCTGTACAACTCAAGGACACTCCACTCCACCACACTCCTTCATGATCCACAAGCTCAGATCGGCCTGCCAGTTTCTATTGACTCCCCAGCTGGCTTGCCATTCTAGCTGGCTTTCTGTTCAGCCACTTTGCCACTCTGCCCTTTAGCTTAGTTGTTTTGGTCAATTTCTGAGTTAAAAGAAGTGTAGAAAATTCTGCAGCATACAGCTACAGTTGTCACTCAGCCTCCAACCACTGATGGCATTAGACATACTAATGATACTCAGTAGCCATGTTGGCTGACATCAGTCTTACATAAATTTAGCTCAATAAGCTTGAAGTTACAAACACCCACACACAAGTGATTGTATTAATCCAGTGTTCTTACCTTTCTGAAGGGTCCATGCTGTGTCTTACAGTTTTGGGTTTATTTTAAACCCTGAGCCTTGGTAACTGGAGAAAATATAATTAATTTAATGACAAACTACAACCCCCTCAACCTCTCCACATTGGCTCTTGTTTATGCTTCCAAGAGAGATGTGTTGGGATTGAAATTACTATGTTTATAAATTTCATTTCAGTGGATGATTCACCATCCAGCCTGGAACTGATCAATTAACCAGTATTAAAGAGCAACTGATGCCTTCAGGAGAACTTTAACAAAACATAATATTCTGACACAGTTCGGCTCGTATTTCTCATTAGTTTTGTGTTCCTCCTACCCATTGTTTATTACCTATGTAATCTGCATGAAAACAGGATCTTTGCTCCTGAAGAGTTTATCTATTCCCGTTGCCTTCTCCCTACCTGAAGTCATAAAGCACTCCTTGTGGTATCACAGTTACTCCCATGGCAACATATTGTGATGTCACAACAGAGGATTATGGCTTGATGTAGGGAGTAAGCTATAGAGTCAGATGAACTCTGAAGTATAAATATCATGTATTCATGCAAATTGCCTCAGCAATGAATAATATGGAGGAGAAACCTACAGAATATATATGGAATTCAAGCTGAATTGTAACTAAATATTATGTTTTTCAAAGTTTTCTTGGAGGCGTCAGCAGCTCTTTAAGCCTAAATCCCACAGCACTTTCTAAAAGTTAGATAAAAATAATTTCAGGAAAAGGTATTGTGCTACTCAGATATTAATTATATTAGGAGATGTGTATGCAGACTAACAATTGGTTTTAGTTTGTCATGCCTATGGATAACAGTAATATTATTGTTATAGATCATAGTGCTCTTTGATAAAATAATTATTGTATTAAGATTTATATGTGTTTGTATGGGATTTGAATGTTTAATCTAACTCTTTTGATACACTTGTGCACAATTTTGTCTGTCCCTTTAAGGCACTGACTTTAAAAGGAAAGCTTTCCTCTATTTGGCCATGCCCCCTGAGGAAGACCCCAGTGGTTGAAGCGCTGGGGAGTCAGAGTTAGTGTACTTGTGGAACTCACAATAAACAGCACTGTCTGAAGTACAATTTGTTAAATGTGTAATTTCTTCTCACATGCTCACTTTTTTTACTGTGTGTGTGTGCGTGTGTGTGTGTGTGTGTGTGTGTGTGTGTCTGTGTGAGACTGAGCTCTTTTGTTTTCTAATGGATGGCTGCCTGTGGCAGCTTCAAAGGCACTTGTTCGGGTTTACTGGTGGGAGAGGTGAGAGGGAGCTTTATCTGCAAAACTTAATGAAACCTCTCTGTCATAGGCAGAATTGCTAGCAGAATGATTCTGTTGGGGGGGGGGGCACTGCCATAGCCAGCTGTAAGCATGAAGGCAGCCTCCACCCTTCCTGCAATGTGACAGACAGTACACATGCATGAGTGGCTAGTGCATGCACACTGCTAATGGCGTTAAAACAAACAAAGGTAGTTAGGTGAGAGGGGAAGGGAACAATCAACAGGTAGCAATAGGAAAGGCTAGACTTGGGGGGGGATGGATCAGAGCAACAAGGAGACAGGAGATTGACCAGGGGGTGTATTTAGGACAGCTGGAACAGGGGGAGAGCCTTTTTGTTCCAGCTGATTTCAAGAAACTGGACAGTCTATGCCAAAATTGAGAAGTAGCCAGATGGAAGCAGAACAGCAAGTGGAGGTAATTGTGAGATAGGAGGCATAGCAGGCTCCAATGGAATTCTCAAAGCAGGCAGAGGAAAGCCAGAAGCAGAATGCAGAAGACATTTTTCTACAGGCCAAAACAGTGATGCAGCAGCCTAACCAAATGCTGCAGGCCATGAGATGAGACCTGACCAAAGGGGAGAGGATGAGAAAGAAGAGGCAGAGCAGAGGAAGGCAGACAATGAATGGAGAAGAGAGCTGACAGGGAGCAGACAGAAGTACCAAGTACCAGTGCAGGTAGAGGGGAACATGTACAGAATGGGGGAAACCAGCTTCTGGCTATCACAGATAAGACATCAGTTTCTCTTCCTTTAGCTACTATATCAAGCATAGGTTAGACCATACATGGACTATGGTTCTCCCTTTTGGAACCCATATCTTAAAAGTGATATAGCATGCCTTGAGCAAATACAGAGACTTGCAACTAAAATGGTTATGCGTCTTGCCTCTCTAGACTACCCTCACAGACGTCAGGAAACAGGCCTTCACACACTACATACTAGAAGATGTAGGGGCAATATCTATTTTTATACAAACTCAAAAAATCACCAGAGCTTATGAGCCAGTGTGGGATCATTCTTTCTTACAGACACATTGTCCCCATACTTCACAATAAGCAGCTTGAAGTTAAGAAAGCTAATACAAATAAAAGGGATAATTTTTTACAATTCGTTCTTCAAAGATTTGGAATACTCTGCCACAGGAGTTGGTTAACATCAATTACTTCAACTCATTTAAGAGTGGTCTTGATATTTAGTTAAAAACTAATCCATCCCAAATCTAATGGCCCACAAAGTGGGGGACAATCTCGATGGGCTTCTGCCTAATTTTGTCCTATCTGACCTGGTAATCCTAGTGGCCAAGAGTATAGAGTTTTGTATAAAAAAGGGCATAGAAGGAGCCAAGCAAAAAATGTTTCAGGACTTTTTAGACTTGGAAAATTGAAAAGAAAATAATGGGGTGGGGAGGACAAAAAGAAAAGGTTCCAGGATTTTTAGATTGGGAAACACAAAGGGGAAAAAGCGGAGGGGACTCTGCCCTGGATCTGTTGGTCCCCTTTTTTCCCCCCAAGTACAAAGGTTGGAAAATGTGGGGATGGAGGTGCAGCAAGAGAAAGAAACAGGGAGAGAGGGCTTAGGGAATCAATAACTGATCAAATTATCCAGGCCACAAAAGAAAATCTCTGGAGAGGGGAATTTGTGGATGTGTTTATATTGATAAGGACACCATTAGGTGGGCTTAGGAGGAAAATAATATTGGAAAAAGTGACCAAGTGATGCCCTTTTTGTTGTTAAATAGGAGGCCACCAGAAAGGAGTTACAAAGGAAAATATTTTGATTTTTGGCTAACAGGACACAAGTGTTACATGTCAGTGTTACTGGAAAAGAGACCAGAGCAGGCAAGGCAAATCCTGGTCTACATTACCACAATAAGGAAGAAAGGAAATGAGTTTGCATGGTTGCAATAAGATGAAAAATGTAGGCAATGCATGGCATCATGGGGGTGTGAAATATGACATGAGAAATGTGGATATCTGGCCTGATATTTTGTTGGCTGTGGGTAATGGAGACAGTGGGGGTGACTTTGGGAGTGACAAGACAGGGGAATCCTGGAACACATCTGCCCCTCAATATTGCTTTGCATACAAAGGCTGCTATTCTCAAATGCATATGTGCTGCACAAGGGCAGCATATAGGAATTCCCAAGAACAAAAGCCACACAGCGATGCTCTACGCATCCCCTTCCCCCATAGCATTCATGAACAAGCACACTAGCACCCTGTGCACTGAATCATCAGCCAGCCAAAGGGCACTGCAACAGGGGCAGGATGGGACCATTCCAGGGAGTGTGCCCCATGTGGTGCCCATTCACAATGGCACTGTGTGCTGTAGGGGGCTGCATGCAGTATGCTTAGGGGGAACTGGCATAGCCATTGCGCCCCCTTCATGGTGCTGCCAGCCATTGCAGCAAAGCATTGCTGGTCCCCTAACCATGCAGCCCCAGCCTCATGGACCAGAAGGGAGGTTGAGGTAGCCACCTGGGCACTGGTCTGGTGTCCTTGGTGGATGCAGTTCACCGGTCCTGGAACCCCCCACATGACACGGGTTGGGGGATCCACTCACAAACTGGGTATGGGCATCCCATTAGCTGCTCATCCATATCTACTGATCCATCTGCCATGAACTAGTGCACCGGGGGGGAGGGTCTGTGGATGGGAGGCGCATGGTGGCCAGCAATCATCAATGCCAGCCACCACACACCCATCCACGGGTGTGGAGCCATGTGGGTGGTGTACATGTGTTTCGCACGTGGAACTTGCACCTTGGAGAATCACGTACAATAAGAAGGCCTGCATAAGAGTGGGATGCCATTTCAGGCACATTTTCCCCAAGTATAGCAGTTTCCATTCGGTACTGCAGTACAGGGAGGGGCAGGAAAAGTCTGGGATTAAGCAGCCTTTTCACGGACCAGGGGAAAGGTGATTTTAGGGGTCAGACGGGGTTCCCTAGCCAAACCCCTTATACAAACTGAAATATTAAATGGATTATTAAAAATATATCAAGAAAGACAAGAGGCAAAGGCACTGCAGGAGAGTTTTTAATGGGGTTTTAGGATGCATTACAAGGGTCCATGGGTCTGAAGGGAAGCAGAAAACTTGAGATTGCTGGCAAAGAATCCAGAGCTAGCAAGAAAGAAAATTCAGGAGGAAACAGAGGCAGGTAAAGTAGAGGGACCATTTTCCTTGCCATCTTTATGTAACCTTAGGGTATCACTGCTGGGACTAATCGCCAAAAAAGAGCATGGAAAATTCAGGTTAATCTACCATCTGTCTTATCCAGGGGGCATATCAGCAAATGACTATATAGACAAGAAAAACTGCGCAGCTTGTTACAGTTCGGTGGAAAAGGACATAGAGTTGATAAAAAACTGTGGGAAAAGGGGCCCTGTTGACAAAATCTGATATTAAGAGAGCGTTTCAGCTGCTACCACCACCACATCCTCTGGATTGGGACTTGCTAGGGTTTAAGTCTGAGGGGGATATTACTTTGATAAGGCTATGCCCATGGGGTGTTCAGTGTCCTATGCAACCTCTGAAAAATGTAGTAATTTTTTTGAAATTGACAGGCAGGCAAATATCCAGATGCAAGGGTATCTTACATTACCTAGGTGATTTTCTAATCATGGGGGGGGGCAGAAAGCAAGGATTACCTACACAATTTAGAGGCATTTCAAGGTGTGTGCAAGTTACTGGGGGTGCTCTTAGCAGAACAAAAGATGGAAGGATTGTCCAAAACTATCACCTTTTTTTTTTTTTTTTTTATTACAATCTAGGATGATACCTTTGAGTCAGGGACTCATTTACAGAGGTTCCACGTCATAACAGAATACAGTAACAAAACTGTTGCAAATACAGTGAGAAGAACAAAATATGCATCACAGTAAATAACATAATTGAACAGACAAGCTATCATATACAAGACTAGGCTCATAAATTTTAAGCAGCCAGAACATGATTATGTGAAATATCAGTTCTATTGTTAAAGTGCAAGGTGGGTAAGGCGACACATACATCACCTCAAGTTTTAAAAAGTGCTAAGAGAGGAACAACTAAAGCTGGATATAGGTAGCAGGGGAAAAGGGAGAACAGCAGGTTAAGGTAGGGTGGAAGACAAAACTAAGGAGTGGAGACAGAAGTAGGAGGGTGAAGAGGGGAGGTAGGTTTGAAAGGGATAAAGGCAGTGGAAGCAAGGAGAAGAAGAAGAATAATGTGGGCAGGCGGCAGATGGAGAAAACAAAATGAGGCCATTGAAGGAAAGGGTGTGTGAGAGGGCAGGCAGGGGTGGATTGAGCGAGGACAGAGGACGAAAGTGGGTAAGGGTGAATGGAAGAGCCGAGAGAGAGAGAGAGATAGTACCAGCTATGATCAGCAGAAATGCCAGTCATAAGAGGTTCTTTATATGGAAAGAGTGGGGTGGTGGTGGGGAGTGTCAAGGAGGGGGGGGGAGACAAGGTATAAGGAAGTGGAAGGAATAGTGGAAAGGTGAGGAATGACTGTGTGAAAATGAGAAAAATTGGATTCGGGTGAGGAGGGAGGGTTAGGGTTCACAGTCACAGACCAGAGCAAATAGAGATCAGATTTTTGTTTTATATGGGCCTAGTTTGTCTTCTCCAAGTAGTTCTTTGCTCAGAGAGTTGAGCCAGGTAGGTGCATGATATTCATAGGATCTTTGACCTTGTGAGGTCCTCCAGAAAAGGACTTTCAGGGTTTGGTCATTTTGACCCCTAGTACACCTGGGTGAGTTTTGTAGTATTAGAAGATCTCATACTCCAGAGGGGGTAATTGCAAGTATTGATTTTTTGGCGAGCAGGCATGTCTGGTATAGGATTCGGAAATCTAAGTTAAGCCAGCTACTTTGGGTGTATAGTTCAAATGTGTGGGCACAATGTTGTGCACCCAGCACCAGCCTACAAGCCTTGTTGAGGGTTGTTTTGAGTCTTATGAGAGCCGTGGGAGATGCTACACCACACACGACCAGGTCATAGTCAATGACTGAGAGCACTGAGTTTGACATTACTATCTTTAGGGCCTCATTAGTAAAGCAAGGTTTGTTTCTATACAGTAGTCCTAGTTTAGCATTTGCAGTTTTGGCGACTTGGTCGATGTGTTGAGTGTAGAAAAGAGCACTGTCTAGCGTTATGCCCATATATTTAAAATGGTTGATCATCTCAAGGGGGGAAATTTGGTTGTTGTAGCTGGGAAATTTCCTGTGTATATTGCGATTGGTAGCAAAAATCATGGTCTTTATTTTTTTATAGTTTAGGAGCAGCTTTGAGTCCAAAAATTACTTCTCTGCCTGGGAAAAACCGGCCTGCATCTGTATTTCAAGCTCAACGAGGTTTGAGTGGCTCGAGTAAAGCATAGCATCATCAGTGTAGAGCAATATTTGATTGCTGACTGCTAGAGGGAGCCAGTTGAGAAAAAGGCTACAAAGTGGGGGTCCGAGAATGGATCCTTGGGGCATACCAGTTGTAATGCACCAGTAATCTGAGCAGACATCATTTATTTTGACTTTTTGTAGTCTACCATGGAGGTAACTTCTAAACCAGGAAACAGATTCGGGGGATAGACAAGTAGCGGATAATTGGTAGAGGAGGAGCTCATGATTTAGAGTGTCGAAGGCCTTGGTGAGGTCAATATATTTAGCCCCCACCAAGAACCCCAGATAAAGAGCACTATGAATAAAACTAGTGAATTCTACTAGAGCAGTGGCAGTGCTATATTTCTGAAATCCGTGCTGCTGATGGCATTGTAGCTGGTATTTGTTGAGGAATTCAACTAGCTGGTCGGAAACAATGCATTCCAGTACCTTCGATGGGGTGGGGGGAGACTAGAGATGGAGTGTTAGTGTGGTTAACTCTGTCTCCACTTTTGAAAACCGGTGTTACTACCGCCGCCTTCCATAACTGTGGGAACTTTACAGTTACTAGGGGTAAGTTCAGAATGTTGGTGAGGGGAGCAAAAACAACATCAAGTGGGAGTTCTAGAAGCTATAGATTGAGCCCATCATTACTGGCTCTTGATTTACCAAGTACTGAAGTGATGCATCTCTTGGCTTGAGATGGGGTAATTATTTTAAGGTAGAAGTGGGGTACGGAGCCATGTTAGGAGGAGGTATTAGAGAGATTTTGTGTCTTTGGAGGCAGAAAGAAGTCAGGGGGTAGAATACCACTCATGTCAGTAAATGCTTTGTTGAAGGTCTTGGCAATGGTCCTAGGATCCTGGGTGGGAGTGCTGTCAACATTTACTAAGGTAGGGGGAGAGTTCTTTGGTTTACCAGATAGGGATGTGGTATTTT
The DNA here is from genome assembly GCA_016271365.2 of Neoceratodus forsteri. Classification (NCBI taxonomy): domain Eukaryota; kingdom Metazoa; phylum Chordata; order Ceratodontiformes; family Ceratodontidae; genus Neoceratodus; species Neoceratodus forsteri. The sequence continues at coordinate 739,257,777 of CM057454.1, forward strand.
CCCATAAACGTCTGCTGTCACCCCAAGAGTTTTTGAGCTGTCTTAGAAAGTGGTGACTTTTGGCCTTACTGATTGCCCACGTATATCTATTACATGATGCCTTGCATTTCTTAATGTCAGCTGCTAAGCCTTTATGTCTGGATTTATACCAAAGGTTGTCATGATGTTTCATGAGGTCAAGTAATTGCAGGGAGATCCATGAGTTCTGATGGCCCTTGATCTTTCACTTGGTGAGTGAGGCATAAATATCACAAGATTCATAAAATTTTTGAATACAGAGTTTTAGGGCATCATCAACATCAATAGTGGTGTTCAGGAAACTACAGTCATGGTTGCTTATATGCCCTTTCATTGCATACAGCTTACCTTTTTTTTAGAAGTCTTGTGTTAATGGTTTTGGTTGGAACTTTAGGGGACTTATTAGACCAAGTGAAGAGGATGGGGAATGATCACAAAGGGAATCGGGGAGTACTGAGATGTGTTTTATTTTTTCAGGGCAATTGGTGACCAGCCAGTCGATGAGAGTACTCGTTCCAGTTTGATAGTTTATCCGAGTGGGCGTACTCACTAATTGAGAGGCATGTACTGAGGATAGAGCATCTTTATAGGGACCTGTTTCTTGGGAGATCCAATTGATGTTGAATTCCCCCAACAAGATAATTTCAGTGTTGGGACTGCTCCTAACAAGGTAGTCAGTTATAACTTTGAAGACATTATCTTGAGCCTTGGTTGGGATGTAGATGGATACTACCATAAATTATTTTCCATTTTTACCAGTTAGTATCCTTACTGGTAGCAGTTGGGTGTAACACTTGGCAGTGATGTGCAGCAGCATTTGCCCTTGTAGGTGTTCCTTCATATATAATACACAGCCACCCCAAGCCTATTATGCCTGAAAGAGTTGCATCCTGGGAGTTGTATGGCTGTGTCTGGAATCCTAGGACTCAGCCATGTCTCCACTACTGACAGGATATCTGGTTGGTGTTGGGTGGCCCACACTTGAAGTGCATCAGATTTTGCCCGTAAGCTGCAGATATTGATGGAGGCTATTTTTAGTCCTGATTGATGTTTTAGAGTGTCCTGATAGTGTGACATGGGTCCAGGGTTAGGGTGGACATTACCTGACATGAGTAATAGGAGGTAGGCCAGTCTTATTGCCTGCCATTTTATATGGCACAAGCCCTTTCCCCGGTTTTTAGGGGTGGACTTGTGCAGTTTCACTTTGATACATGTGAAGACTAAGTTGCTTATTGGTGAGGGGAGGGAGTATGTATTTAGTCTCTTTCCACCCAGATAGACTCTGGATAAGGGTACATCCTTTAAGCTTACAGCCACAGTAGTGGAGGTGGATTTATGACACACCTCAAAAGGCATGATTTGGGAGATGTTATTAACTAGGGTGAGAAATGGTAGGGGTGGAGGTAGGTTGGGAGGAGACATACAGCTGGCGTGGTGTTAAAAGGTGAGAAGGTGCACAACCAGGAATGTGTGCTTTCATAGAGTGGTTCATTTGGGCACAGTGTAAAAGGTGTACCACAATAAGGTATTATATGGTCAGGCAAACCGGGGGTAGAGTCAGTGACAAAACCATGCGAAGCATTGACGAGGCCTAATAGGAGGGGGGTATGGGTTCGGTAGTACATGTAAAGTAGATATAAAGTGATAAGGTTGAGGTAATGCATGTTAAGTAACTATGTAGTGGGCAGTCTTTGAGGTAAAATGGTGAGTAGGGCTTTTGTATCTACTAAGTTGGGGAATTAAGGGAAAAGTGAGTTAGAGCAAGCTGATTGCAAAGAAAGGGGCTGCTCCAGCTCCCCCACAGTTGGTAGGCATCCAGCCAGCCACCGACCGAGACCAGGACACCCGCCTGCAACTCCTTGAAAGGTACAGCGACAGCACAGCCAATTGGAATACAAGCACTTCCAGCAAACCTGATCTGATTGGCCAGGACTTTTCCCCTGCCTTTGCCACCTGGCACTTTTTACTAATAGATTTAGCTGCAACTAAGCAAAATTCAAGTGTCTAATAGAAGTTTTTCAACTGTATTAGCTGGATTGTAATTTCTACTACTGTTTTAAAGTGATTACAGCTCTTCTGTTTCCTTGCTCCTGCATCCCCCCATCCAAGCACTCTGCCTCGGCACCGAAAAATCTAACTCTCCTTTGTCTTGCTAAATTGCTCAATCTAAACCTATCCTACCTCTATGCTGTTTAAACACTGCTATTTTTATTTCTCCCCAGCTGCCTGCCCATGAACGGGGCTGTTTCAGCTCCCCCATGGTCAGTCAGCACCCAGCCAGCCACCGACTGAGACCAGGACGCCCGCCTGCAGCTCCTTGGAAGGTACAGCGACAGCGCAGCCAATCGGAATATGGGCGCTTCCAGCAAACCTGATCTGATAGGCCAAGACTTTTCCCCTGCTTTTGCCACCTGGTGCTTTTTACAAATAGATTTAGCTGCAACTAAGCAAAATTCAAATGTCTAATGGAAGTTTTTTTTTTGAGTTTTCCATTAGCAGGTTATACAGATCTGCCACTAGAGGGATTCTTGTTCTTCATTTAAAAAAAAAAGTCTACCCTCTTAAAGTCACAGTGGCCTTACTTGCTATATACCTCCCTTGTACTGCCTCCCTACGAAATCCTATTTTGCCGAAATGTTCTCTTTTTACTACCTCTCCCTGCCTGTTTCTTTTTTTTCTTTTCTCTTGCCCTACACCAGCGATGAGTTCCCTCCCCCGCTTGCTCCTTCCCCTTCTCTCCCATCTTGTCCTTCCTCCCTTGTTCTCTCTCCCAGGTCCCTGCCACCCCCACCCAGTATCTACTTAATCAATATCAGCAGTAACTTGGGAACGCTCCACTTCTCGACCAGTTCTCCCCATGGGCCTCCACTTGGAAATACCTGGTTGCTTCTTAACACCACTAAGACTGGTCTTAAAGCCAGCCTATCCCTACTGTACCACATTGTATATCATCAGGACTGTCATATGGACTCTACCTACTGCCCATACACTAAAAGGAAACACAAATTATCACTATCGGACCTGCGCCTCTGTTCAGTGAAGCTCCTCCTACTTCTCCTACTGATCTCGGGCAATGTCCATCCGAACCCTGGCCCGGGCTGTTCAAGCCTTCTGAAAAAAGCAGGAGCCCTCACCATCGCAACCATGAACATCTGCAGCCTATTACCAAAGCTTGATGCACTACAAGCCTTTATCAGCCAACATAATCCTGACATCCTTGCTGTAGTTGAAACATGGCTGATACCAAAAGTTCCTGATCTGGCAATTACCTTATAGGGCTACAATGTTTTCAGACTGGACTGTGTTTCTAAAAGGGGAGGGGGCTGTGCCATCTTCATTAAAGATAATCTCCTGGGGCACCTTGTTCCAACCTCTGTCCCTGCCTCCTTGGCCCAGCTTCTACCCATTAAAATTCTTCTAGGTCCCAATCAAATAGCTCTCACCATCAACTCTGTATATATTCCACCTCAAGATCAAGATCTTGGCATCAAAGAAGTTCTTAACTTCGTCAGCTCCCAACCTCCTGGCTCTGAACACATTCTGCTTGGTGATTTCAATATAAACTGGCTCGCATCTGATGTCTACACTCATAAGGATGCCCTTGCAGCTGCCAACTTGTCACAACTGGTCACCACACCAACTCGGATAAATTACAAAACTGGCACCAGTACCCTGCTTGACTGAGTTCTCACCAATCACCCTACCAGGATCTCTCATACCTCCGTTTTCCCAGACTCTCTCAGTGACCACTCCCTGGTTATATGTGAATCGTCTAATAAATTTCTAAAGCCACCCCCTATAATCATTACCAGCAGAGTCCTCCCCCATGGTTAACTTACCCATCTCAAACAGTACTTACCCTTGCAAGACTGGCTGCCCAATGACGGATGTTAACCTTGCCCTCGGCTACTTCATCACCGTCTTCAATAAGGCCTGTGACCTCTTCGCTCCTTCAAAAAAACAGAAAACAAAAGCCCTCTGCAACCCTTGGATAACTGCAAAGCTCCTTTCCCAGCTGAAATCTAGGGACCACCTGTGGGCAGTGGCTAAAGCCACAGGCAAACAATCTGACATCCAAAAATACAAACATGCCCATAATGCCTGCACAAAATCCATTCGTCTCACGAAAAGCTCATATTATAAGGATGTCCTCACCAACACCTGGGGAAATGGTCGTGCTTTCTGGGACAATATCAAGGACATTACTGGGAAACAATCAAAATCCCCTCCGGCCATGTTAATTGTTGACAGGTCCACTGCCCTTGATCCCATGGTCATTGCAAATACCTTTAACATGGCTTTTACTGACCTCAGTACTTTTCTACCACCTGATTTCTTCACAGTCAGTCACACCCCCTCTAACTCACCCTGTACTCTGTCAAACCACCCTCATTTCTACTTCAGGGAGATTAAGATGAATGAGGCTCACCGCCACATCGCCTCAGCCATCTCCACTTCCAGAATCATTAGTGATACCCTGGACCTTAAGCTGCTATCACTTACACTTGACGAGGTCCTTAGCCCCCTAACTAAAATTCTTAACCTCTCTCCACACTAGTACATTCCCTGAAATATGGAAAACTGCCACTGTGACCCCAGTCCACAAAACTGGGGATAAGACCTGCCACTCTAACTATCACCCGATCTCCATATTGCCACCACTATGCAAAGCCCTAGAGCATATTGTTGTGGACCAGCTCACTGATTATTTGGACAAATACAATATTCTGTGCACACAACAGCACGGTTTTAGAAAATGGCATAGTACCACCACTGCCCTGCTTGAATTTACCACTGCAGTGCATAGTTCCCTTGATAAAGGACTTCTTACAGGGGCTGTCTTCATCGACCTCTCGAAGGCTTTTGACACAGTCCATCATCGACTGTTGTATGACCAACTACTTCTTGCTGGCCTCACCGGACTCAGCCCGTTGGTTCAGAAGCTACCTTGACAGCCGCTCTCAAAGAGTAAAAATTGCCAATGCTATCTCGAACACGTTGCCTGTCCACTCCGGAGTGCCTCAGGGGTCCATACTGGGCCCTCTCCTCTTCAGCCTCTTTTTAAACTCCCTACCACAATCCTGCTCAGAACAAATCATCCTGTATGTGGATGATGCTGTTGTCTTTTCTATGCACAAGGACCTTTCACCACTACAACACAGCCTCCAACTTGGATTCAGTACCGTTGAAACATTGTTCTCCAATCACAAACTAGTCCTCAATCACAAGAAAACCAAGTCCTTGCTATTCTGCAGTTCACATAACCGTTACAAGCAACACCCCCTTGCCATCTCCACCAAGCAGGGGACTGTCCTTTAACAAGTTTACTCTTTCAAATAGCTAGGGATTCTGCTTGGCCCCAATCTCTCCTATATGGCTTATATTGACAGCGTGGCTAAAGCTGCTAGCACACACCTTGGATTACTCTACAGACACAGGCAGCACCTCACCTCAGAGGCCCTAAAGATTGCTGTCCAGAGCTCTGTGGTGTCAATTATTGATTATGGCCTCATTATCTATGGCTCCGCCACGACGTCCGCTCTCCAACGCATAACAACTACTCTTAACAAAGCATGCCGACTTACAACTGGTGCCCACCGCCTCACCCACACCTGTGCCCTTTATGAACAATCTAGATGGCTCCAACTCTCCAACCGTATAAAGTATCTCACATGTGCTATGGCAGGAAAAATCAACCTTGGCCTCACACCCCCAGTGTTACTGCCTTGTTACATCAAAACACCAACCGACAGAACACCAGGAGCTCGACAACCCAGATTCTACAAGTTCCTCGCTGTCGACCTACGTTGGGCCAATGCTCCTTCACCTATAGGGCTCCTCTATGGATGAATGGTCTCAGCCACACCATCTCTTCTGCCTCAACACTAGGTCTGTTCAAAACCAGACTCTGGGCCCATCTTATTGCCTCTAGCTCCTGTAACTGCCTCTCCTAGTTGATGACCTACACAGCTTAAATCCTAACTTACATGCTGCTTAACCCCAGGCCCCCAGTTCCCATCCCCCAGCTCCTGAGGTGCCACTTCAAATCTCAGGTCTTCATACCACCTCATTAGTCTCTTTGCCCCATTACAGCACTTATCCCCCCACCCTGCCCCTTTTTCTCTTCTATGACTCCTTCCCATTTATTTTTCGACAAATGCCTCTGGCTGCATCTTCATCATCCCTCTCTCTTCTCATCCCTGTTTCTCTGCAACCCCCGGGTGCCTGACCCTACCCATTCCTTATGGGCATATGTGTTCTAGCTGTGTTCACCATCTTACTATAGCTGCCTCTGTTAACTACCTATACTTCTCCTCATCCTCTACCCCTTACTCTTCCTATAATTGACCCCTTTCAATAGCACTGTTGTACATGAATTGTTTACTGTTATTTCACTGTTGCTTCCTTGTTGTTTGTTATTTCTGACATGGAACATTTGTAAAAGAGCCTTGGCTCAAAGGTACTTGTCATCCTAGAATAAATAAAATAAAAAATAAAATAAAAAGTAGTAGGTCAAGCCCACATAGAAAATTCTAGTAGGTAAGGGCAGTGCAGACTGTTTTGTCCAGGAGAAGTGTTGCAGCTACTGATAGTTCACTTAGAATAAAAGTAACTGATGTGTCCACCAATCGTAGTAGACAGGGATTAGCGGGCATCAACCAGTGGGACAGGATGAGTATTTAATAGAGGTTGGGGCTGGGGAGGGCAGGTGGGGCAAAATACTCAGTCTCTGACCGAACCAAAAGTATAAAACTGTTTCAAAATAAAGCCGTCAGAAATCAGTGATTACAGAAAGGTCCAATGAGAAGAGAGCACAGAGTAAGGCCAGCCAATGAAGTGCCAAGGTTCTGTGATAACTACCAATTGGTGGGTCTGCTTCATGGCTGGCTTTTCAATGGTCCAAGAGTCTGTATCTTAATGCTGGTAGGAGGGGTTGAGATCCAGTAGTGGCAGGCTCACAGGAGCACTGGGCTGCAGTGCAGCAGTGCGCCCTGGTCAGGGGCAAGAATCCTAAGGGAAGAGCAAGCACAGAGGTGATCAGAGATAAGGTGTGAGTTAAGACCTGGGCTACAGTTTCAGGATAAATGGGGGGTGAGCCAGGACAAACACGGTAGAGAAGGGAGGGAATGTGAAATAGCAGGGGGGGGGATCTGAGATTGCAAATTAGGCTAGGAGGTTCTGGCACTGAGGTTCACAGCCAGGACAAAAGCTAGTGGGGGTAGCTGAGAAAAGCTAAGAGAAATAGGAACGCAGCTACCGAGGGGGGAAGATGAGAGGAAATAGGCTAAAGATTACTTGGTTAGGAGGGAAAGTAGTCAAGGTGCTCACAAAATGGAGGTGCAACTTCAGGGGGTGAGATGAGAAAAAAGGCAAAAACAGGGAAGATAGGGTGAGGCTTAGCAGGCAGAGAGGAAAGTAACTAGAAGGTGGCAATTTGTAGAGCAGAACACAGAGAGGATCAAGATAGAAACAACGAGAATCAATACTTTAACGGGCAATTTTACAATTCAAACTAGCAGTGCATTTTAGAGTACAGTCTACTTATTTAGCAGTTTCTATACAAATACTCAGGCTCTGACAGAACTAAAAGTATAAAACTGTGTCAAAACAAGGCCCCAGAAGTGCCAGAAATCAGTGATCACAGAAAGGTCCAATGAGAAGAGAGCACAGAGTAAGGCCAGCCAATGAAGTGCCAAGGTTCGGCAGTAACTACCAATCGGTGGGTCTGCTTTGTGGCTGGCTTTTCAATGGTCCAAGAGTCTGTACCTTAATGCTGGTGGGCGGGTTGAGGTCCACAAGCGGCTGGCTCAGAGCAGTGCTGGTCCGTAGTGCAGCAGTGCGCCCTGGTCTGGGGCAAGAATCGTAAAGGAAGAGCAAACACAGAGGCGATCAGAGTTAAGGTGTGAGTTAAGACCTGGGCTACAGTTTCAGGCTAAATGGTGGGGCTGGCCAGGACAAACGCAATAGAGAAGGGAGGGAGTGTGAAATAGCAGCGGGAGATGGGAGAAGCTCTGAGATTGCAAAGGCCCAGACAAAAGCATGTGGGAGTAGCTGAGAAAAGCTAAGAGAAATGGGGCGTATAGCTACCGAGGGTTGGGGACATGAGAGGAAACAGGCTAAAGGTTACTTGGTTGAGGAGAAGTAGCCGAGGTGCTCACAAAATGGAGTCACAGCTTCAGGGGATGAGATGAGGAAAAGTCAAGGATAGGGGAAATAGTGATATATTTGAGTGATAGAATAGGACTCCATAGCCATGCAATCCAGACTCTCAACAAAGAATGTGGACAGACTACAGCAGTTTATAAGGGAAATCAGGGAGGCCCAATGGGTTCCACTGAGCAAGATGCAGAGCCTTATAAGGTATCTCAGTTTTGCATGTAGGGCCACTGCACCAGAGCAACCATTCACAAGGAGGCTAATGGGGGCCACAGCGGAAATCCAGCAGCCACACCATTGGGTCAAAATAAGCAAGGGTATTTGGTCAGACCTAGAGGTGTGAGATTGCTTCCTGCAGAATTTCAATCTCAGATCCATGTGGCAGGCACAATGGGTGTGCAACACAGATTTGCAGTTGTATACTAATGCTGCCACTGGAGTAGGAATGGTAGCTTTTGGGCAGGTAAGTGAATGGCAGTAGAATAGCCAATACAGTGGCAGGAGGCAGATCTATGCAAGGACATCACACCATTAAAGGTGTTCCCTATTTTGGCAGCAATCTGAATGTGGGGTGAGATGTGCTAATAAGAAGGTTTGGTTTTGGTGTAGCAATCAGGCCATAGTGGAGGCTCTGAACAGGTAGAAGGCCAAGTCATCTTCAGTCATAAGGGTGCCTCGCATCCTAGTATCAAGTACCTACAACTAAACATTACATTCAAGGCAAAGCACATTCCTGGTTATCATAACACAACTGCTGACTGTATTTCTCATTTACAGCTGCAGAAATTAAAGGAGGTTGTGCCCTATGCAGAGACAGACAGGATGCCAGTACTGGCACTATTGTGGGAAATTGGGCTAAAACAGCTGGGTTCCTTTTCGCAAATTCTTGAGTGTCTAGTACTCTGAGGTCATACGACTCATACCCCAGGGTATTTCATAAATTTTTGGGGAGGGCCCATCTCCCAATAAGTTGGCCAATACTAGTTCAGCAGATCATGCAGTTCATCATTCAGCTGGTGGAAGAGGGGATGGCACAGTATGCCATGGCCACCCACCTTGCAGCCATTTCAATGGTCAACAACCTTAGGGGCATAGAGGATCCATGAATGCTCAAGGTAGTGAGGTGGATGATGAAGGGGTGGGCCAGATTGACTGGAAGGATACAGGTTAGAAGGCAGCCCATGCCCATCAGTTTCATGAAAAAAGTAACTGGAGCTCTACCCTCAGTATGTTCCGTCCGAAGAGTGCCGACAATAATAACGTTGGCATGGTATACACAGAAAAAAAGCACCATTTTGTTTTTCTCACCCGTCTCTAGGATTCTCACTCCAAGGGGGAAGGGATCCTGGGGAAAGTTAAAATTCATGGGGTCGTGGAATACTGTTTCCATGGCCCCATGTACAATAAACTGTCCCAAAGTAGAAATAAATTTCAGAGACCAGGATTAGAACCCTGGTCTCCATTGACACTGGCCGAGCTACTCCATGCCCCAGACCTCCACACCACAGGAGCAGCTTGGCTAGCCTCCTGTTCCCTGCAGCTCTTGTCCTGATTACAGGACCACAGACAGTGACCAGGGCAGCACTTACAGCAAGTGTAAAATCCTACTCGCTGTCCGTGTGAGCACTTACCAGACTAGCGCCGTATAGTGCAGCACTATTCTGGTAGCGTTCAATTGACGGGGTACCTGTTCAATGACCTATGAGGCTCTCCTATTCACCACCACATTTAACATGCCTTTTTTGGGGGCATTTCATATTACCAAGGTGGCAGCCAGGGTGGCATCTGATGAAGACACAGAAGGGATAGTACAAAAGAGGGATGTGTAGATGAGGCAGGAAGGGTTGAGCATACATATTAAAAGATCTAAGACAGACCAGAGAGGAAAAGGGGTGTGGATAAAGATAGCAAGAGGCACAGAGGAGTCACTGTGCCCTCTGAGAGCAGTTCAGAGTGCTAGAGGTACAACAAGCAGGAAAGGGGGTATTCCTAATGCATAGAAATGGTAAGCCAGTGACTAGGTACCAGTATCTGCAATGTTTAAGAAGGCAATAGCTTTTGTGGGTTCAAACCAAGCTGAGTTCAATGCACATTCATTTAGAACTGGGGCCACCTAAGAGGTAGCTGCGGCAGATATTTCAGGAAGCGGCATTAGGAGCACTGGTAGGTGGGCTTCTGGCAGACACAGTGCATACATACATACATACACTGCAACACAACTTACTGTACTTTGTTCCCTTTATCTTACAGGCAGGGACTCTGCACAGAAAGTATGGGTGTATGGACACTCATTCGTTTGTTGGCAGAGGGACGAGCTGCAATGCGACCAGGAGGATGGCAGCTTGGCCTGGATGCCAACAGAGGGTGAGTGTCCTGGTTTGGGTTGAGGGGCATGCGTTGGGCACAGTTCCTACCACAGCAATGGCATCTGAAGAAGAGCAGTGCAAGCTCAGACACCCTAGTTATACATTTGGTAGGAAAAGACTTTAGAAACATAGAATTTGACGGCAGATAAGGACCACTTGGCCCACCCAGTCTGCCCATTTCCCTACCTACTGGATAAGCTGCAGATCCTAGTTAACCAGCAGCCTACTTCTTCCTACCCCCCCCCAGAACTGCCTTATGACTATCCCATGCATGCTTGAATTCCACCACTGATTTTGACTCCACAACCTCCTCCAGAAGGCCGTTCCATGCATCCACAACCCTCTCTGAAAAAATACTTCCTTAAATTACCTCTGAGCCGCCCCCCTTCTATCTTCAAATTGTGCCCTTTTGTTCTTGCACACCTCTTTTTTTGAAAGATGCTACCCTTTTGGACTTTGTTGATTCCCTTGAGGTACTTGAAAGTTTCTATCATGTCCCCCCTCTCCCTTCTTTCCTCGAGGCTATACATATTAAGCTCCTTAAGTCTCTCTTCATATGTCTTCATATGGCTTTGCACAGTTGCCTAGGATTGAACACCTAAGGCTGATATTGAGGGACATTGTCAGCATTCAGAAGATGTAGGCCAGGGTAAAAGTGATCTGGTTGGCTAAGATCCCAGGTGGATTTGAAGGAATGAGGGTAATCTGAATGCATGGGGCCTGGCAAGGAAGGCTTTGAACAGGCGTGTGAGGGCACTGGCTTAATCAAGGAATTTCACAGTGTGTCACACTCAGAAATCAAAGTGGACTGCCAGGGGGGTCATGCAGGCTAGACAGGGTACATTTGTCAGATGTAGGCATAGACATTTCAATGTGCAAAAAGAAGAGGCTATCAAGAAGGCAATTGCCTAAAGTGTTCAGGGTAATAAGGGTTCAAAGGGAAAGCCACCATCCATAGCAAAGAAGAATGTGCCCTGGTGACCAAAAAGACATGTGTGGTCTAGACAACAGTGACCTAAAGAAAATGTGGTGACCCAGACGCAGTGATTGCCTGTTGAGGCAAAGCACAGTCCAGTGACCCAGGTGCAGAAGTAGCCCACTGAGAGATAGCATGGCCTGATTTACATTGGGTGTGTGGGCGTGACCTGATTCACATTAGGCAAGCCTTAGACAGTCAAGAGACAGGGTGCTCAGGTAGAACTAGATTTATATCCAGTGGGTCCTGAGACAGGCAAGAGGGAATGGTAGGTCATGATATACGTCAGGCTTGGGTAACAGGAGGCATGACATAATGTACATTGGGTACACAATCAGGGACAATTTCTGTCGTGAGGTGTTATAAAGAGTTGGACGATCTGACAGTGTGAACAAGGGTGTAACTATGTATGCATACTGTATATCATTCTAAAGTTTGATCACTTGAACAAATGTATATATGTATCCAGCAATCAAAATTTAGAGTTGTAAAGCGAGATGTTTGATGTTTAAGTGCAATAAAGACATGGACAACAACCAACAACAAAGGTTTTTGTCAAGTTCTTGGGAGGAGGAGTCACTGACAGTGGAGCCCACCACTCACTGACAGGCAGAACTGTCTGTAGGAAGATTCCCCTGGAAGGTGGGGCTGTAGCTGGCAATAAGTAAGAAGGCAGTTCCCACCCCTTCCCAATGTGTCAGATGGTGCGCATGCATGGGTAGCAAACATATTCGCACTGTTAATGGCATGAAAGCAGACAAAGGTAGTTAGGTAAGGGGGGGTGGATTTGACATACAGCAATAGGAAAGGTTAGGACTGGGGGAAGGAGTAGGGCAGCAAGGAGTCAGAGGATTGGTCGGGGGGTGTATTTAGCAATGCTGGAACACAGGGAGAGACTCTTTGTTTCAGAGGATTTCAGGACACCCTCCCTCCCAGCTCTGGTAATAACAGGGATCGGAAGGGTGTTCAAAAAGACATGGGGGGGGTCTGGGCCCACAGAGACCAAAGGGAAATGCAGTGACCCAGGTTCAGTGGTAGCCCACTGGGGGAGAGCATGGTGCAGTGTGACCCAGGTACAGGGATAGCCTGCTGAGATAGAGCATGGCTTGATTTACATTGGGTGAGACCCGATTTACATTAGGCACACCTTAGACAGTCAAGAGATGGGGGCTTGCAGGTGGCACAACCCAAATTACATCTGGTAGGCCCTGAGCTGGGAAAGAGAGAGTGGTAGGACTCAATTTGTATCAGGCCTGGGTAACAAGAGGCATTACCTAATTTACACTGGGGATGCAGTCAGGAACAATTTCAGGCGTGAGGTGTAATAAAGAGCTGGACAATCTGGTAATGTGAACAAGGGTGTAAACATAGATATATATCATTCTAAACTTTGACAATTTAAACAAATGTTGTATCTATCTACTGTATGTATCACAATTTAGAGTTGTAATGTGAGGATGTTTGCTGTTTGAGTGCAGTAAAGCCATAGGCAACAATCAACAACAGCAACAAATGTTTTTGTCAAGTTCTTGGGTGGAGGAGTCTCTGACAAAGGGAACTTTGTGCTAGACAAAAAATGAGGGGGTGCCACAGCTCCTCCTGTTTGTCATCCATCCTCTCAGAAGGATGCTGATCACCAGCCACAGAGGTACCAGCGTGGGCGCGACCCCACTCCACATAGCTCCACTTCTGTATCACCATTGCTAATATCTTCAATAACCATATCTCTGAATTATCTGCTTTTGCTGGCTACTACACTTCTTCTTCTTCTCAGTCTCCCTTGGCCACTGATCCCTCTCTGTCTTCTCTCCCTATTAGCCTTACTCTTCCCCCCTTTTATTTTAGGACAGTTGAACCTGCTGAAGTCTTTAAACTGCTAAACAGTATGTCCTCTGACAGAATTGTGGGATCTAATGGTATAGAACCATAGCTACTAATGCATGCTGCACATAGTATATGTGCTCTTTGTGCCAGGCTGTTCAATATATCCTCATCCACAGATCTAAGAGATATCTACCTGACACCTGGGAAATGATCCACCTGATACCTGTCTATACGAAAGGCAAGACAAAAGACATTACAAATTATAGATCAATTGCCTTATTACCAGTACTAAATAAAATCTTGGGAAAACTTGTTTCAACTCAGTACTTAAATAATCATAATATTCTCCCAAAAGTCCAACATGGCTTCCAGCAGGGACATACTACTACTGCTACTACTACTACTACTACTATTACTGTTACTGCCCTGATAAAACATATCATACAAATTACGTTGCCATAGCCATGGGTAGTGCTAAACTATATTATTGGGAGGTGGTTGGTGATCCTTTTCTTTGCCCTTCTAGATTCATTAAATAACATCTCACCCGTGTGAACTTGAACTGTCTTCTTTCATAGCTTTGAAACTGCACTGTCCAAATGTATGAAATTGCATTAACTTGCAAATGTTTGATGTCCCTTGAAATTTAATAATTAATTCTTCTGCATAATGTATACCTGTGAATGTTCTGTACTGTTTGTATTTTAGATGTCAGTAGTGGCTGTAAAAGAGCTTGTCCCAGTCCACTACCTGGTACTATGACCTGATTCTGATAAAATAAGGAACCACCGTGTAAAATAATTTTCTTTAATATAGAAATACAGTGGAACTGTTAAACAAAACATCTGACAAGGACTTTATAATGTTCATGGATTCCTTTCTTGTCATATGCTTCTAGGAGACATGAATAATGAAGATTTCTGAGCCTATAATGAATGACTATCGAATACTGCAGATTGCTGCTAAGAAAATGAAAACTAGAGGGAGAGCAATAGGTAGTTTAGTAACTTTGGTTAAAATTGGGGATGGGATCTCAGTTGTGTCATCCAACTGTATTAACTGGAACATTCTTTTTTTTTTGTAGACGTTCTTTATGCTCCCCATGGTCAGGGCATCTCTCAGAGGTGATCTCTAGGCCTGATGCCTCTAGTCCCCTGCCCAAAGCCTCCTTCCCTCCAGCACCCCTCAACTAGACTTTCCAGACCCCCGGATCACCCCAAGGGGAGGGCCCACCTTCTCCTACCTGGCAGCCTTTCTGAGATTAGAGGGTCCATCCAGTGAAGGGCTCAGACAGCCATCAGAGAGGTGACCCAACGCTGGGCATGTGGGCACATTCCTCTGGATCCCTCGTCACCTATCTAGACCAAGGGGGGGGGTTCTCTTGCTGGTTGCCCCCGAAGCTCGAGTCTGCAATGACGTCAGCAGCACTTATGTGCTGATGTCCACCGCAGCTCTGCCTTTACATCTGCTGGAGCTGCAAGTTCTGTGCACTGCCCCTGACTACCAGCAGGGGCTGCCCAGGAGTGGCACTTACCCCTGGATTCTTCTCCAGGAAGGTAAAGCAGTCCTCCAGATGCTCAATCCCTTCCCTCCCCTGCTGACCCCCAGCGGTCCAAGTTCATTTCCAAACCTGAGTCACTGGCATGGCGGAAGGTGTGGCGTCCAGTGCCTCAACCTTCAGTGCCACCGGGCCTGTCTTAACTGGGACATTCTAATAATGAATGAGCGTATAGAGAAGACTGAATATTGTTTTATAAATGAAAAAAAATAGAAAACAGCTGACAGTGGCTCAAAAATGTCTCTTTTTAGACACAAGCATTTCAGGGTGCACATACCTGGGTAATTTTAAACATACATCCAAGACACAACCACTGTAGTGGTAATGTTCTGCACTCCTGTATAAAGATGGCTTTCAACTTTTAAATCCACCACTTCCTTATATTCATCACCAACAAATAGCAACATATTCAGGTTACTTGCTCTGGAACATACACTTGTTAGCGTGGTGCACATTGCGATTTTAACAAACTTTTAGGGCAGGATTCACAAAAGAGATGTGCCGGGTACAAATGAGATGCACCAGCGCAAATAAGATGTGCCCACCAAATGCAGAGTGATGCACAAAGGGATGCGCCATGGGATGCGCCATGTGCAACCCCACTGTGAATCGTGCGGCACAGGTATGGCACAAGTGGAGATGCTCCAGTGCATCTTGGATGTGCACAACCACCCAGGGAAGCAGAACAGTGAATACGGAGCAACCTAGCAAGGCATGAGGGAGCAACAGGGGACAATGCAATGGGACAAAGAAGAAAGGGACACACAACCAAAAGAACAAAAAAGAGTGGCCAAGGGCACAACAGTGGCCACATCAGGCACAATACTGAGACCGGGCATACAGAACAACGCCCAGAAGCAAAGGGCACACCCCACACAGGCCCATGGTAGGCATGCACAACAGGTACACTGTCGCTGGCATGGTGGGGGAAAGCAAGCAACAAGGTGGTGGCCACTGGACCAGGCCAACACCACAGGTGGCCAAGATTGTGGCCATGTGGGAAGCTACACAGGGTGACACCATGGCATATGTCGGGTGGCACACAGTGCCACCACAGTGCCACACAGCTAGTCCAGACCTCCAACCACAGTACACCACACACAGGATCACAGACCAATAGTGCAGCAGTGGAATGTATGCATGCCTCAAGCAGCACACACAGACCAGCAGCATAGACATGAGCAGCAGGACATGAGTTCCACCCACATGCCACAGGCAACAGTGGGTCCACACAGAGGCTGGGGGGGTAGGGGGAAGCAGACCATACAAACATGGGAGCAGACAGGTATGGCAGCAAAGGGACAGTTAAGAGCTGGAGACAACAACATTCCCAGGCCCAAGGAACAGTGAAGGACCACAGACAATGTGTCAGATAAGAAAATATTTAATACAAAATAATGAACACCAACAATAAGAGAAACAACAATATATACAAAGGTAAACTAAGCTATATACAGGACTATGTAGAACAAGGGATGGGGTGTGAGGGACTATGTGCAGCAACAACAGGTGTGAAATAGGGGGGTGTAGACAGGACATGGGGTTGGGCATAGGGGATGGGGACAGCAACATATGTAGGGAGGGAGGTCTGAAACACTATACAGTAGGAAACACACTATTTACAATACACAATTATGGGCATGGCCAAGCGACACGTCCACACACCTGCCAGTGGCCACATGCCAACAGCAGTTGTACAACAGCTGCAATGGTCTGCATCATCTGGCCTTGCTGACGCATGATGGGCTGCAGTGCCTCCCTGATGGCCCTCCACACACCAGGCCCCACATCATGGCATCGTCCCAGTGGCCGTCCATGTCCTGCCACACTGTGACCATCCTGGGGACCTACAGCAGGAACACAGAGAACAGATACTAAGTGCCATTGAAGACACACAACCCCCACTGAGCAGAAGCCCACCCCACCGGACAGACACTGCATGCACAAGATAGCCACCTACCTGCACTGATACGGCCACCATGCCATGCTCTGTCCATGGCCCCCCCGCCTGTGTTCTTCTGCAGCCTCTGCAGCTCACCCCCTAGCCTCTGGCCCTGCAGGCCACAAAAGACAGAGACCACTATGAGTAGGCACGACATACCACAAACACCCCCCCCAACACCAGTGTGGGCATGGAGTGATGGTGTAAACAGCCAGGGCAACATCAGTGAATGGCCTGGCATTGTGCAGCTGTGCAAGCACCCTGGCCTGAGCCTCCAAAGTGCCCAGCCGCGGTTATACACTGCAAACGGCAGTCCCACCCCATACATGACACAGTGTACCTGTCCCACACACACATACCACGCAGAGTGGCCCACCCCATGTGGCATGCATGACAGAACAGGTGCAGCCACACCCAAGTGTGTGTGTGTGTGTGTGTGTTGTTTAGTGCCCATGTGAGTGTGATGTTGTGTTGTGCGCCATTCCCATTCCACAAGTGCCTGTGCTGCATACATATGAATGACACATACCTGAGTGTGGCAGTGCACCCCTGCATGCATGGTCCCCCAGCCCCTCCAGCCGCACACCGTCCTGTTTCATGAGGTCACCATACCCGTGCCTGCACTGTTCCCCTGTGTGGGGAGCACCTGTGCAGCGCTCTGGCCACCACACAGTGTCAGCCCACACCTGTGCCCTGGGCACCAGCAGGTCTTCCCGCCCAAATAACTGGCCCTCCACCTGCATCACCAGGGCAACCAGGTGAAGCAGTTCCAGGTCTGACCAGTTCATGGCCCTTGAACCTGAGCTCCTGTCTCTGGGCATGGCTATAGCACAGTGTTACAACAGTGCACTATCTGAGGCCTGTGCCACTGAATTGCCTAATTGTGCCACATGCGCCATTAGGCCATGTGCAGTCCCCTCGCACAGTGGTGTGATGCACGATTGGTCAGTCATGCACCCACAGGAACATGCACAATGCGCAATGTTATGGCAGGAATGCGGGGACATGAGTCATGACTGGGTCACACATGCATGATACATAGGTGTCCCCCATGAAATGTGTGTCACGCATCATCATGCACGGTGTTTATGATGTGCAGCAGCACAATGCCGCGCTATGGCATGTAACACATGATCAGCACACAACCATGGACAGGTGGCATAATGTGCATCGTGCATATCTATGTGCATGTGCGTAAAGATGGCACTGTGCAACATGCACTATATGCATGTCCATGATGTGGCTGTCGGCCCAATCATGTATATGCGTTGTGGCGCCAGTCGTACAACATACACAGTGCAAGCTTGCAGAATGCGCCCATGCACTTGCACCCCATTCAGGAAGATGCACAATCGCACTGCACATGCATGGTTAATAAGCCATTTGGAAATGTGCTCAACACAGCAGATGCACCATGCTGATTGGGATGAACTGAGGGCAATTATTCAATTCACAGACCATGTGCCCAAATCAGCCCATTATGTATCCAGAAGCATCTCAGCTGTTTAGCATCTCATTATCACTGCCCCAGTCCTCATTTGCATGCCCTGAGCCATAAATGCTCCCAACTCAGCCTACACTGAGATTAGGTGACTGAGAGGATTCACAGTTTTGAAGGTGAGTACTGTTTCACTATACCATTACCAGTGTAGCCAATCCACACGATGTAATGGTCAGTGGAAAGCCTGTTGCCATCCAGACATGTGCAGGGACACCTGTAGCACACCATTCTGTGCCACACACTGTCTCACAGGTCACCCTATGACAGGAGGGGGGGGATGCTGTCGGCTGCTGTGCATGCACAAACAGTGAGGTGTGCATAGTGTCAGTGATGGCCAGGCCAGCTGCATGTGCATCTGGACATGCAACACTTATGGCATGTCCATGGCATTGCAGATGACCACAGCAGATGCAGCACAGACCACCCCAACAGACTGTGCACCACTACAGACATGCATTGACTGCAGGCCTTTGTCAGGTGGTTGCTGTGGTGGAACACTGTGGCTACTGTATGGTGGTACTGGGCACACAAGAACCTGCATGCGCATGTATAATGTCTGTCTGTTCTCTCCCACAGAAGCCAGAATGTCTGCAGCAGACACTGCCACCAATCACAGGCAGCCAAACTTTACAAAGGATGAGGAGAAGGCCCTCATAGAGGCATATAACCTGCACCGGGATGTCCTGACTGGCAGAGGTGGCAGCCATGCAGCACAGGATGAGGGCTGGGAGGCAGTGGCACTCATGTCAATGCTGTGGGCAAGTACAGTTGGACCCCCTGGAGTATCAGAAGCACCTCAACGATGGGAAATAGAGGGCCAAGGAGAAGGTGGCCCACATTGAGGCCTCACTGCGCAGGATAGGGGGTGACCCACAGTCGAATGTGCACCTCAGCCCAATGAGGAGCTGCTAGAGGCCACCATTGCCTGATCCATTGTGCAGGGTGTCCCTGGAGGGGGGTTCCAGACAGGTGGCAGCCCATCGCAGCACTGTGATATAGCCATGACCATGACACATGTTAGGCCATGTGTGTGTGCCATGGCCACCATGCCAGACCCAATGTGTGCTCTTGTACAACTGTATGCCCGTGGCCTGTGCCATGTGTGCATCCAGTCCTGGTGTGGCAGTGGGGTCATCCAGCACATCACGTAACATTAAAATCCCTGGTGGTCAGGTGGTATCCCACTCCCTCCCGTTTCACCCGATCGTGGGTATATACATATACACCCCGGTGGGCCAGTGGTACCTCCCTCCTTTTCACCCACAGAAGACCCCTGCCACCCAGCCCCCCCATGTCATCAGTGGGTGGCTGCACTCCGCCCACATACTGCCCAGCTGCCCGCTGAATGACAACTTACAGTATGATCTGTAAGCCCATTGGTCCACAGTGTGGACGAATGGGCTTGCACACCATGCTGTACTACACAGGCACAAATCTGTGAATGGGTTCATACATGGATACGTGCCTGTGTAATACAGTATGGTGTGCAAGCCCATTCGTCCACACTGTGGACCAATGGGCTTACAGATCATACTGTAAGCTGTCATTCGGCGGGCGACCGGGCAGTATGCGGGTGGAGTGCAGCCTTCCGCTGATGACAGGGAGGGAGCTGGGTGGCTGAGGTTCTCTGTGGGTGGAGGGAAGGGGAGGGGGTACCACTGGCCCACTGGGGTATATATGTATATACCCACGATCGGGTGAAACGGGAGGGAGTGGGATACCACCTGACCACCAGGGATTTTAATGTTACCTTTGCCCACATCGGGTTTACGAGAGGGAGGGGGTACTGCTAGACTACAAGGGCTGTATATTACACATTATTGCCATGAACGGGCTAATGGGGAGGGAGGGGGGATACCACTAGGCTACCAGGGACCGTGTGGGTGCTTGTGGATGGTGTTCTGAGTGGGCGGGTGGCCACCCATGGCTGGCAGCTGCTGTGTTGCACCCTGCAATACAGCTGCCCACCTGTGGGTGGCCTGGACTTGTTCCTTGTTTTTTTTGGCACAACTTTGAGTCCCCCATGCGGCACAAAACAGGGTTGTGCCAGCATATGCGCTGCACATTCCTGGCTGAATAACGGGATGTGCCGCATATGCATGGGCACGCCCCTTGCATTTGCACCGTGTACATTACAAATGCACCTTAGCACATCAGGATTTGCACAGCACAACTTGCCCCTTTGAATATCATGCCGGGGCACAGTGGCATGTGCAACCTCTTTGAATATCTGGGCCTAAGTGCCCACCTGATGTGTTTCAGACCACTGTCCTTTATCAGAGGCTAAGGCAATAAAACAAATGAACATCTTAAAAAGTTAAAACCAAAATGACTTTATGATGATGTCAAACACAAAGATTTAAAATGATTGAATCAGAATAAATTGAAGTGAATATAAATCAATTAAAAACATGAATAGAGTACCTGGAAGACAGTTAACACCAATAAATCCCATGTTGGGGAAACATAACAGGATGATGGGGAACATTGGTAAGGGGGGAGGGAACAGGGAAAGGAGTTAGATTTAAAAACACATTTAGTGTTACCAATAATAAGAGATGTCAAAAACAATTTCATATGTGCTGAATGCATATAATGGAAACAATACAAACAGTATATCCTAAATACTGAGACATGGAATACGGATGATCAGAAATGCCATAATGTCATCTGTTACAATATCAAAGCTGTTTATACATATGGATGCTATAAATGAGCACACAAAATGTGTAGCTGCCATAGGTCAAATTAAGAGACAGTAAAACAGAAGTGCGACAGTTGGATTCATTTTCTGTCTAAATACGGGTGCAAATCAAACCTTATGTTTAACCTTGGTTTTCTAGTAGCTTGTAATTGTATTATCTAAAATGTCTTTCTCTTTAAAATACTTTTGTTGTTTTTAGTGTACACAATGTCACCATTTAAAGTTTCCTTTGGGTGGTTTAGGTAACCATTCATTTTGGCTTGGTTGCGTTGGTAAAATTGCATGGACTAATGTGTCTGATATTTTTGCCTCTTCGATATGTGATTTTGGGCAGTTTTGCACTTATTACATCATATTTATGAAATCCTTTCAATATTCCCCATTGTTTTTTAATAATGTTACCAATTCTGTGTGCTTGCGGGAAATATTGTGTTACAAAGATGGGGAGGGGGCCTCTCTTGTTCAATATTATTGTCTGCATTACTTCCCTGTAACAAAGTCTCTCTAACTGTATTCTTCGTATGACAGCATGCTTCTCCTATTGTTTGGTCATCATAATTCCTTTCCAAAAATTTGTTTTGTCATGTCCTTGCTATGTTGTTCAAAGTCTGAATCATCTGCACAGGTCCAACATACTCTTAAAAACTGACCTTTCTGAATATTTTTAATAAGTGACTTAGGGTGGCAACCGTTCACTCGCAAAATCATGTTACTTGCTGCTCTTTTTCTGTACAAATTTGTTTTAAATGTTGTCCCTTTTTAAAAATCATCAAATCAAGAAAATGTACTTGTTCCTTGATCCATTTAAAAGTTAATTTAAGATTAGCATTTGTACTGATAACATACTGGCTGAATTGAATAAGTTCATCTTCACTCCCTTTCCAGACTATGAAACCAGCATCAATGTAATACTTTCAAGTGCCTACTTGATGAAAAAAACTGTTGTACTGCTCTTCATAAATGAATTTATTTTTCCATTCATTTACATATAGGTTAGTAAGATTTGGGGCAAATGCTGTGCCCGTACTGGTGCCTTTTGTCTGTGTATAGTACTTATTGTCAAAAATGAAGAAATTACATTCTAATGCCAGTCTTCCACATTTCTCTATAAATTATGAAGGAGGCATTACATTTTCAGGTCTTCTAGACAGAGTACGTACAATGACATTAATGCCTCCTTAATGAGGAATATTAGTGTATTGACTTTCTATGTCTATACACACAAGGATGTCATTTTCTGTTACTCTCAGTTAATTTAACTGTTGGCACATGTTGTTAGTGTCTTTTACATAGGATTTTTGTTCTGATCATTTTTTTTTATGTATGCATCCAGGTATTTAGAGAGTGGCTCTGTAGCAGAACCAATGGAAGAAATAATGTGCCACCGTGGTACTGGAATCTGGTTTTGTGCAATTTAGGAAACGGATACAGGGCTGGTTTCCTAAATTCACACACAATAAGGAATTCAGCTTATTTTTCAGCAATCCAATTGTTTTGTGCAGGCTCAGTAACTATCTCATTTATTCATTGTTTAACTAATGGAGTGGGATCCCTGTAGAGCCTTAAGTAGAACTGTTCATTGTTTAATTGCTTACAAGCTTCTTCTACATATTCATCATAACCCCAAATAACTACAGCTCCGCCTTTGTCTGCTGGCCATATTACAGTATCCGTCATGTCCTGCAACTGTTGTAATGGGATTCTTTCATTTTTTGAAATATTGTGGAGGGGGTTATTATACAGGGTTTTTAATAATTCATCAATTTCTCATTCCAATACTCTCATATAGATCAATAGTACAGGATTATTGGTCATTTGACTAAAGGAAGATTTCTTTCTTAGAGGGTTAATGCATAACATTTTTCTTCATTTCTTATAACATCATTATTATCAAACATGGCATAGTGATCTCCGAGCTGTAAAATATGGAACATTTTTTGAAGGTTGACCTTAATGTTAAATTTGTTGGGAGTATTCATAGGAAAAAAGGATAAACCTTTCTTCAGGACTTCAATTTGATCTGATGTAAACTCTTTATTTATAAAATGTATGACCTCCAAATGAGGTTCTGGTGGCATGGAGATCTGCGTACCTAACAATTCTGTCCCCATTGCAGTCTCCCTCTTCCTCCTCTGTTCTCTGTCCTGCTTCTTTCTCCCCTTCCCTCTCCTCATCCTCTTTAACCTTGTTCTCTTTCTAAACCTCCCCTCTCCTGGCTTTCTGTTTCATCTTGCCTTATATATTGTCCTAAAATGCAGTTCTGTCGTCTACCATTTTCATCATCTGAGGCTTCACTTTCTGCACTTGACCAGATGTTTCCATCCCTTATATCTCGTGGAATAGGTTTAGAGTAAAATCTTTTTATTTTGCCTTGCCACTTATATATAGTACAATCTGTATAAACTTTCGCATCTGTCAAATTTGTTCTGATTATATAATTTCAATTTGTTTTTAAAGTCATCAATCCATGCATCAGTTTTACTCCACAAATCTCAAAGTTGATCTGCAAAAAATGTAGCTTTCATTTTATCCTTCATTTCTTGAATTTGAGTATTGAGCACATCACATTCATTCTTGTTTTTTTTTTATAATATATAATATCAGATCAAAACTCCCTTCATTAAGCACTGTTTCCCAATCTGACATAAAATCCTTATGATCCTATCTAAAGGATGGGGGCTTCTGAATGTGAAGCCCCCATGGAATTTTTTTGTCCCTCCAATACTGTGAGAGTGAAAAAGCATGCATCTGATATCTAACATATTTCCTTCTTAGATCTTCTACCATATGTGCATCATTTGTTTGCAAGGTGTTGCTACTGTTTTCATTAAACAATTCCTCAAACTAGGCTAATGAGAACACAATCTGTTCTCCTTCATCATGCAATATATATTGAGTACCTCTACACCTGAAGTAATGGCTGCTGTGGCCATACTTGGAGCTCAACTGCAAAATGATTTTACCCCCAAATAATTCAGGCTCAAAAGAACACAGCTGTCTTGTCCACATGTTCAGTGTCCATATTTAAAGTTTCCTTTGAGTGGTTTAGGTAACCACTCATTTTGGCTCAGTTGCTTTGGTAAAATTGCACTGACTAATGTGTCTATGATATTTCTGCCTGTTTGGTATGTGATTCTGGGCAGTTTTATGCTCATTGCATCATATTTATGATCTCCTTTCAATACTCCCCAATGTTTTTTAATAATGTTACCAATTCTATGTGCTCATGGGAAATATTGTGTTACAAAGGTGAGGGGTCTCTCTTGTTTAGTATTATAGTGCATTTTACGTCCCTGTAGTAAAGTCTCTCTAACTGTATTCTTTGCATGAGAGTATGCTTCTCCTATTGTTTGATCATCACATTTCCTTTCCAAAAATCTGTGTAACATGCCCTTACTATGCTGTTCAAAGACTAAATCATTTGCACAGGTCTGAAGTACTCTCAAAAATTGACCCTTCAGAGTATTTTTAATAAGTGGCTTAGGGTGGCGACTGTCCACTCTCAGAATTGAGTTCCTTGCTGATATTTGTCTGTACAATTTTGTTTTTAAACATTGTCCCTGTTTCAAAACTGTCAAATCAAGAACATTTACTTTTTTCTTGCTCCATTCAAAAGTGAATTTAAGATTAATATGTGTACTATTAACATATTGACTGAACTGAGTTACTTTATCTTCATTCCCTTTCCAAACTATGAAACAATCATCAATATAATGCTTCCAAGTGCCTACTTGATAAAAAAGAAACTGTTGTACTGCTCATCATTAAATTAATTTATTTTCCCATTCACCTATGTATAGGTTCACAGGATTTGGGGCAAATGTTGTGCCCGTACTGGTGCCTTTTGTCTGGTTATAGTACTTATTGTCAAAAATGAAGAAATTACTTTCTAACACTGCAAAAAAAAATTCTAAAAAATATCAGGGACTGGGAACTCACAGGGAAGATGGCCTGCATTCATCCGGGAGGGGAACCACAGTCCTCAGTGAGCAGTTTAAATGTTTCATCAGTGACATTTAAACTAGCTCTGGGTGGTGGTGGAAAGAAGCAGGGAAACATAAACTGTATCCCCCAAACTGGAGTAGACAGTTGGAAGCACCCTAAGGGAGGGAACTCCACAAGGATATCTAATAACAAGAAAAGCAAAATGGTAGAAATGAAGAGGGATGGGAATGAGGGCAGAAAGAGTAAGGAGAGAAGGCAAAAGTGAAGAGGGGGATTGAAAAGCAGGGTGGCAGCAGAATTTGGAAGGCCATGTGTGCAAATGCTCGAAGTCAGGGAAATAAAATCCTGGACCTAGTGGCCATTATGGCACAAGCTGATCTGGTCATTATCACCATTACTCAGTCATGGTACAATGAGAACCATGACTGGGCCATAGCTATATCAGGCTATACTCTGTTCATGAAGGACAGGGTGGATGTGACAGGGTTGAGCAAGATCCTGTCCCATTTCTTATGTAGAAAGATTTGTTATGTAGAAAGAGTTAAACACAAGGATCTGTTTTATCCTCTTCTGTTCTGTCTCTTGTCTATCTGACTGCACAGTCAAATTTTCTTGTGAGACCTAGGAACTGGCCACTCCGATGTTCTTGCTATTCTCCCCTCCCATTATCTCTCTGCCTTCACTTGCTGTTTCTATCTTTTCTTCCCCCTTGCATATCAGAAGTTATAAAATATGTGTGAATCTTTATGTGAAAGTATGATCCCTTGGTTTAAAAATCTATATGGTTATATTTTTGAAATTATTGCAAAAAGCTATTTGGACCTCAAGGGGTTAATGTGAGATGCCGGTTTGCAAACTCTTTGCAAAAGCTGTACAGGAGGTCAGTTATGGGACATCATGTACTGTTTTATTTCACCTCCAAGTAAGGAAACTGACAAGAACATTTTCTGAAAACCAGGATGTCTTCTTAATGAGTTCCCAGACAAAGACTTATAAAAAGAGCAGCAATACTTTTGCTAGACAGAGAGACGGAGACTGAGAGACTGAAACTTGGAATTAGACATACCCTCAGAAGAAGGACTTTGTTGTCTCTGTTTGTACTGCCTTTGTAAATAGTTATACTGATCAACTATTTATTTTTGATTTTACTGTTATTAATAATTATGAAACACTTACTGTGAATTTTACAACTACTCCTAGTTATCCAATGCTTCCTGATCTGTGCCTTGATGACAGATGGTGTCAGACTAAGTGGGATTTATGCCGTGCAAACTCTAAGCCAGGAGTTTTGTGCATGGGTACTATACCTGGTACTAGGAAAGCATGGAAGAAAGGTATGGATTCTGCGGCAGCAAGTCCAGGAGTGATTACCAGAAGAATGGCAACCAAACTAGAAGCAGGAGCAAAAGTCCAAACTGAGACTCTACAGCCAGCACCAGTCATGAAAAAAAAGAACAACAGGGACAGAACCTGAAAGCCTGTCTGCCTTCTTTAAATGGTGGACTATACAACAAGGAGAGATAGAGAAGAAGAGAAAAGAAGAGAGGCAGTGACAGGAGCAGCAGAGAAGACAAGAAGAGCAGTGGAGAAATGAAGAGATGTAGTGACAGGAGCAGCAGAGAAAAGAAGAGATGCAGCGACTGGAACAGTGAAGGCTGGATTCCTTGCAAGCTATCAAAGCTGGAGAATATGGCATGGGTCCAGGAGAGCAACAAAACACAAATACTTTAAGAGACCTTAAACTTACAAAGCTGTGTCCCTCGGATGATACTGAAGCATACCTAACAACATTTGAAAGGGTTGCTGCAGCCTACCAGTGGCCAAAGCAGCAATGGGCAATCAGGCTGGTACTTTACCTGACAGGTAATGCCCAACTTGCCTACAGCAATATGGATACTGCACAGTCAGAAAACCATGACCTTGTGAAAAGAGAAATCCTGGAAAGATACGACATCTAAGGAGAGACCTACAGGCAAAGATTCCGGTCCCTGAAGTACAACTTAGTCGACAATCCTCGAGAAGCCTTTGCCTGACTCAAAGAACTCCTTATTAAATGGCTCCAACCAGAGGACAAAACAGTCCCACAGTTCATTGACACATTTGCAATGGAGCAATTCATCAACATCCTGCCCATAGATGTAAAGCTTTGAGTAAAAGAACACTGACCAGATAGTGGGAAAAGGCTGTTTCTTTGGCCAAGGATTATCAGATGGCCAGACAGACCATTGTCAGGTGGTCTAAACCCCCCACCTCAGGTTCTTGGTGATGATAGAGATGCAAAGAAGTCACAGACAAGTTGCATAAGAGTAATAAATCTTGTTTATTACTACCAAAAAGAAAAACCACAGTTGCCCTAAGCAGTTCTTACCATTGGGAACTGGGAGCCAATGCTATGCATTCCCTATACCTCAAGGAGCATAGAGATCTCAGGGGCCTCCAAGGTAGAAGACGTAATGTCTTACATTATATACCTAAGATAGTTACCATAGTTACTGTAAGATAGAAACATTTCTAGTTACAGAGAAGAGCCCTATTGGCTAAATTAGAGGTGGTTCCACAGTCCTGGATAACATTATACAGTTTTGTTATAATCATCACTTTGTGTGAACAATGAAAGTACAGTTTGTGTACATAGTCATGTAATAATACAAATCATCAGAAGATGGCAGTGCTGACTCATATATCATAATACTACAATGACACAGGTGTCCTAACATCTTGCAAACAAGAAATACATGTGTATATTAGAAATTAATGCATATAGCAATTGTATGCATACATATCCTGACACCTACTCTTGTACGGTAGATGTCCATAGCCCTATATGTTAGTACAACTTATACCTAAATGCTAGTTGTCTGTAGTGTACCCCTGCGGTATCAGTTAGGGTATGGGGACCTCATGTAACATCCCCCCCCCGTTGCCTCAGAAGGGGCAACACAAGACTAGGGAAGTGGAGATAGAGCAGGTATCATTTACAGACCCTACGCATGAGCCTTGTAAAGGAATTGCAGTTGCTCATGGTGTTGGTGGAGTGTATGCCATAGGCAGCAAAACATAATGATAAGAAAAAAATATAAAAAGTACTTGTAAAATAACAAAACCTTTAAAGGTTATCTCTAGCCATGTGTTAGTAAGTGCACTATTAAAATCACCATCATTTATAAGAACATAAACTGCTTCATTAGTTTTGGTCATATTATTGCTGATGCGGATGAGGTGTGTATCTTTCCTGCCTAAAAGTGATTTGAGAGTAAGTGTCAAGGGATCTATGTGAAAATTGAAGTATGGCAAATATTCTGAAAGAGTAAGTAGATAATCAGGGTCACCATCAATGATATCAGGGTCCACCAGGGGAAGAGGGGTTATAACTGTGTGCCCAATAATAGTGATTTGGTGGGGTACAAAACAGAAATTAGGGTGAACAATATCATATACGAGAACGGCCTTCTAAGCAAAACCACAAATAAAATCTCTAGAATAGTTTACCATACCCAGCAATCTCCACACTGCTGAAAAGTGACAAGTCTTGCAATCCCTATATCTTCTTCCTGGCAGGACTCCTACCTTTGTCTGTTATGTTCAAGCCAAGAAAGAGTACCTCTTTCTGACACAATTGTGCTTTTGCTGGTTTGCATTTAAGGCCTGCTCTCTGGATGAGAGTCAGTAGTTCATCCAAGAGGTTCAGGTGTTGGCCCTGTGTGGTTGTTGCCAGGAGTATGTCATCCACATACTGTAAGAGGCATTGGGGTGTAGAGAAACTCTCAAGGGCATCCATCATGTGGAGATGGAATAGAGAAGGTCTGTTGTGGAACCCCTAGGGTAAGCAGGTCCAAATGTACTGCCTACCTTTAAAGGTGAAGGCAAACTTATATTGACTCTTGGAGGCCAATGGCAATGACCAGAAACCACTGGAAATGTCCAGGGCACTAAACCATTGTTGGTCAGGGGATAGTAGTCTTAGCACATCTGGTGCTGGTGCCACTGTTGGTGCATAGCTGGGCGTGACCTGGTTCAGTCTTCTGTAGTTAATTGTAAGTCTCCATGCACCTGTAGGTTTCTTTATAGGCCACATGGGGAGTTTGCAGTAGAAATACATGTTCTGATTACACCTTGCTTGAGGAGTGATTTTATTGTTTCTCTAAGAGATGGAAAGGCCTCGGGTGGAAAAGTATATTGCCTTTGCCTCTCATGGACTGGGCCTGGCACTTCAATGATAGTGTGCATTTTGCCACAGTCATGCTTATTGAAGACAAATGCCTCCAGATGCCTTTGCAGGATGGGAAGAAGCTTTGGGAAAAGCTTGTGGTTCTTAAACAAATCTGTGACATCATACTCTTTGTCATTCACAGTGATTGCTGCAACCACTTACGAGTCAGGGATCATGACGGTGTGATATTGTCCCTGAATCTGTATCAACAACATGTTGGCTAAGTCCACCACACAGCTGTGTGGTGCAAGGAAATCAATTCCAATGATACTGGGGTGATCATGCAGTACCATAAGCTGGAAGGTATGGTACGCCTGTAGGTGTCCCATTGTCACCGGTAGTGGCATTGAGCGATACGTAGATAACCTGGTGCTATCTACGCCAGACGTATTGGTCCTCCATCCAGTGGACCAAGGTGATGTGGCTGGGTTGTCATCATGTAGTACAGACACAGACGCAGCTGTGTCCAACAGTACTGAAAACAGGGGGCCCCTGACTTCATCATCTGTGCAGGGCCTTCCATTTGTATCCAAGGCCAGCTTGTTTGCAATCCAGACTGGGGCCTGTAATTGTCAATCTGTATCAGCGGAAGCTCCTTGAAGAGCATCTGGGTGTGGTCCCTCAAGACCGTCTCACCATGCTTTACTGATGCTATATACAGAGCTGCTTCAGGGTTCAGGCTTGTATGGGCCTGAGGGCCTGGGCTTTTGGTGCCCCATAGCCTGTTGAGGCCTGCCCTCCTGGTTGTACTGCAGCAAGGGCCCGAACTGGGACAACGTCCGCTATGGAGTGTACTTGCCTGAGAAGGTCTCGGAGGCTTCGGTTCTCTTCGGCTATTTCCCTATATGAAGGGCCAGGTTGCTGTTGTTTACCCTTATTGTTTTTGTGGTGTTTCTTATTCTTGTGATAGTTCCAGTTCCCACCCCAGGATTGTTCTTGTTGTTGGGCCTGCTGGGCTGTTGGTTGTCCGTGGGGAGGGACTGTTTCTCTTGGGCCTGTCCCTTCACCGTGTAGTGCATCATGGCCTTTGGAGTGGATTCCACAGCAGCTACTTTCTTGGAACCAGAGCTCAAATCACGGATGTAGAGTTGATAAACTCTCTCCGTTTTTCAAAGGATACCGGAAAATTTATCTGTGGTGGGATAGGTGGTTGATTCTACCTTCTCTCACACTGCAGGGATCATGTGTCAGTGTCAGTGGCTCAGTAGCTAGCACACTCACCTCTGAGGCCAGGAGATCAGAGAGCTGTGGGTTCAGTTCCCACATCTGGTACTTGGGTTAATATCCCAATACTGACACTGTAGTGCAGCATGAGGGGGGTGCTGCACTTCTGAGGTGCCGTCTTTCAGATGAGACATTAAACCAAGGTCCCATCTACCTGGATTGGTGGTAGTTCAGGTGGATGCTAAAGATTCCATGGCACTTATTGAAAAAGAGTAGGAGAATTTCCCCGGTGTCCTGGTCAGATTACCCCCTATCACTAAAAATACCACCAACTGCTTAATCTGGTTTAATTTCAGTTGCTTAACCTTTGTATCCCCCCACCCCCGGTCACCCCTGAAAAAGGGACTTCTAGGCCCAGTGGGCTTACCAGGTCAACAAAATTCAATAAATAAAAATGTCTGAAAGAACAGGGTTTTGCACTCAATAAGGTCTGCATCTGCAGCCTCTTCTGCAAGATTCTTTCCTGCTTGATAGGCCATCCAAAACTTCTGGTGGAAAGTCGCTGCACTTTCCTTCACATTCTGTTTCACAAGGTATGCGAGCATCACTCCTACCACACCTGGGTTATGTGCGGTAATGAGTTCAGCTGCAACTTCATCAAAGGTGGCATGGCTATCCTGCCAGATAGTGTTGAGGAGTTTCGCCCATAGGCCAGGATCATTGGTCTGGTGTACAATCTGGACTTGAGAGTCTGCAGTGAGACTAAGCATTTCACGTTTGGAATGCACCTTTTCTAAGTGGCAACTGAGGTTGTCGGACGGGCTCATCTGACCAATGCTGTCAGCTATTTGCTGAACAGAGTGGGCCATTTGTAGGGGATTACTTGGTTGATCATTCGGAGGTAGATTGTCTCGGGTGCCCTGGAGGGCTGCCTGAGCTGCAGCATCAGCCACAGTATTGGACCATCTGTTCTTGAGTACCACTCTCCTGCAGTATCTGTCTGATCTGCGATTGGAGGGTCCACTTGCTTCTGTCGGGAAGGGTTATATTGCCTAAAGCATTATCAATCATTTGTTCTATCTCTTCCCTATCATCCACAGAAATAACGTTGATCGGTGGTGCCATTGGAACTAGGCCTGGGCCTGTTCCCCCCATCATGGTGGTCGCCATGTTGGCATCACCCATAATGATCGTCATGCCATTGATGACGTAGGGACATGGTGTTGTGTGATGGGAGTCCGCCATGTTGTGGATGGTGGGGTGGGGTTACTGGGGCATAGTAGGGGTGTGACTAGGCATTGTACTGGGAGATGTCATCCTCCTCCTTCTCCTCAGATGATATCATCAGGATGGGGACTACGCTACCCATTGCTTTGACAGGACCAGTCAGAACCTCTCGCTGAAGACGCAGTTTCACCATTTTGGATTCACATTCATCGTGACTAACTTTTGCAACATTCTGATCCACACCCTTCTTTAACTGTTTCTGTAACACTCTATACGTGGCACTCAATTTGCGATTGTCCCTAGCAGCTATTCCTAAGTCCTTACATACCTGGTTTATCTCATCCTGGAGCTCTCCCAACTCATCATGGATCTGATCATTTGTTCTGCTTACTATATCTTTAATTTGCAATGTCTGCCTCTTATTCTGTCTCAAACTTTCACATTCCTGCTTCAGCATACCAAGTTCCTGCTCATTTTCCTGAACAGAACAGTGCAAAAGTTAATCCTTTTCATTTCTCAGGGTTTGGAGAGCTGACTCCAAATCCTGCTCATGTTTCAAACATTCGGTTCCCTGCATTCCCATCTCTTGCTTAAGAGATGAGATTTGCAGTTCAAGGGTTCAAAACCTTGCTTCGGAGGCTTCCAAAGCAGCATAGAGAGCCATGACCAACAGCCCTTTAGCCTCATGCTTTCTGGCTGTTTGTCTCGTCTCCTGAGTATTGGGTAGAAATCCCCAGTATGGAGTTCTCGGATTGATATGCGTCCAGTGTGAAGTCATCCCATCCTCCATGGGAGGCAATGAAGTCTGAGACATTGAGTCTCAAGTCTGTGCAGATATTTGATACAGTGGCCATTTGTACCAGTAGTGGGAGGGAACGTAAAATCAACCTGTAAAAAGAGGTGCCATACTGTGTATTGATCCACAACAGGTGCACTTATAAACAGGCGGGCTATTGTACTCTCATAAGCTTGCAATTTAAAGCTGCTGTGGGATGCAGTGAGTCGGCATCGACCACACCTAGTAAGCAACCAGACTTTGCAAGGAGTTATGGAGTGCTGAAAAATGGGAGAGGTGATGCGGGTGTGCACACCTACAGTCCCCGTTGAGAAGGAAAAAGTTATTTGCAACAAGTGAGAACCTTGCAAACTCCAAAATTGCCAGCACACGGTTGCCTATTGTCAGGAGATCTAAACCCTCCACCTCAGGATCTTGGTGATGATAGAGATGCAAAGAACTCACAGACGAGTTGCATAAGAGTAATAAATCTTGTTTATTACTACCAAAAGGAAAAATCACAGTTGCCCTAAGCAGTACTTATCATTGGGAACTGGGAACCAATGCTATGTGTTCCCTATACCTTGAGGAATATAGAAATCTCAGGGGTCTCCGAGGTAGAAGACTTACTGTCTTACATTATATACCTAAGATAGTTACCATAGTTACTGTAAAATAGAAACATTTCTAGTTACAGAGATAAGCCCTATTGGCTAAATTAGATGTGGCTCCACAGTCCTACATACCATTATACAGTTCTGTTATAGTCATCACTTTGTGTGAACAATGAAAGTACAGTTCATGTACATAGCAGTGTAATAATACAAATCATCAGAAGATGGCAGTGCTGACTCATATATCATCATACTACAAGGACACAGGTGTCCTAACATCTTGCAAGCAAGAAATACATGTGTATATTAGAAAGCAAAGCGTATAGCAATTGTATGCATACATATCCTGACATCTACTCTTGTACGGTAGATGTCCATAGCCCCATATGTTAGTATAACTTATCCCTAAATGCTAGTTGTCTGTGGTGTACCTCTGGAGTATCAATTAGGGTGCGGGGACCTCGTGTAACACCATGCAGCAGCCATGAAGTAACAGCCAAGGACCAGTAAGATCCACTTTTTCCAAATCTAACTCCAAATCAGATAAAAACTGTGGTGGGGGTAACAAATCTGCACCTAAAGACTTTATTTGCTTTAACTGTAACAAGCCAGGCCATATCACTAGAAACTGCCATAAAAATAAGGAGGGTACCACTGCAGCAGATTTGGCCTTAGCAAATTGGGGCAAGTATTTAACAGATGTCAAGGTTGGAAATAAGACTATAAAGGGACTTATTGATTCAGGAAGCGGACAGACCCTAGTGTATGTTGAAGTGCTGGGAAACCACTATGTAAAGGACCAGGTACTGATGTCATCTGCATCCACGGGAACACTCCATTGATGAATGGAGCAATTCATCAACATCCTGCCTATAGATGTACAACTTTAGGTAAAAGAACACTGATCAGAAAGTGGGGAAAAGGCCATTTCTTTGGCCAAGGACTATCACATGGCCAGACAGACCATGCAGCAGCCGTGAAGTAACAGCCAAGGACCAGTAAGAGCCACTTTTTCCAAATCTAACTCCAAATCAGATAAAATCTGTGGTGGGGGTAACAAATCTGCACCTAAAGACTTTATTTGCTATAACTGCAACAAGCCAGGCCATATCACTAGAAACTGCCATAAAAATAAGGAGGGTACCACTGCAGCAGATTTGGCCTTAGCAAATTGGAGCAAGTATTTAACAGATGTCAAGGTTGGAGATAAGACTGTAAAAGGACTTATTGATTCGGGAAGCAGACAGACCCTAGTACATGTTGAAGTGCTGGGAAAACACTATGTAAAAGGACCAGGTACTGATGTCATCTGCATCCAGGGGGACACAAGATACTATCCCACCACACAAGTGACACTGAATATTAATGGGGTGTCACACCAATTGAAAGTGGGGGTAGTACCCAAGTTACCTGTACCTGTGATTATTGGAAATGACTGTTCAAGATTTACTGAGTTAATCTCAGAGGAACTGAAACCTGCAGTTTCAGCAGCTTTGGTAACAAGAGCTCAGGCAAAGAAAATCTCTGATGGCGGAGACACTTTTCCTTTTGGTGACTTTGATACAGACTTGTATGAGCCCAGCTCCAAGATCTGGAAGTCCAAGAAAGAAAGAAGATGCCTGAAACAACAGTGGCAACAAAAGACTGATGGGCATAAGGGATTAAAATATGAAAATGCTGAAACTAAATTAATAACTGATTGTGATTTTGTTTCAGAGCACGCTAATGATGTTTCTCTCCAGGGTTATTTTAAGCAGCTGGGGGTGAAACCAAAACACTGTGAATCAATGTTTAAAAAATGTAATAGGTTACTGTGCAGGGTCTGAGTTAAACCTCAGATGCAGGAACAGATAGAACAACTGGTTATACCACAAAAGTATAGAACTAAGTTGTTATAGACAGCACATGATAGTCCTATGGCTGGTCACACAGGGAGGGAGCGTACCCTTTCCAGATTGCTGTACAGATTTTACTGGTCTAGTATTCATGAAGATGTTGCTACCTATGCAGTTCTTGTGCTGAGTGTCAGAAAGTAGCCCCAGTGACTAAAAAAACAAGGTGCCCCTGGTGCCCCTACCCTTGTTAGATGTGGCTTTTGAGAGAATGGCAATGGATGTGGTTGGTCCCTTAGACAAAAGTAAAAAGGGTAATAGATTCATTTTGGTAGTATGTGACTATGCTACGTGATACCCAGAGGCACTTCCTATGTGTACTGTCCTAGCCTCGAAGTCGGCAGCAGAGCTTGCCAACATTTGCAGCAGGGTGGGTATACCTAAAGACATTATTACTGATTAGGGTAGTAATTTTGGTGCTGAATTATTTTTTTTTTCCAATTCAAAATGTATTAAAGATTTTACAATACAGAGAACAGAGCCACAGTTTACGTGAAGTGTACAGCACTAACATGACAATAATAAGAGATCTATTCTCCCACTCCCTCCTCCCCACTTCCATTCCCCCCCCAATAGCCCAGCAAAGAGCTACAATTATATATGGCAACATGGTGGAGCTGAGGTAACATTGTCAACAGGTTTTAGGGAGTAAATGGATTGTAGGGGGCCCCATATTCTGTTAAACTTTTTGAGTCTATTATAAAGGCTTGCTATGGTCTTTTCTGTTCTAAGGTTTGCCAGGAGCTCTTGGAGCCTCTCTGTATAGGTAAGTTTGTTATAATCCTTCCAATGTCTCAGGACCAGTTTTTTAATGGACATCAAGATTAAGGCCATGGTGTACTTTTGATTAAGGACTGAGATTGATGAGAAATCTCCTAACAGGCAGATTTCAGGTGAAAAAGAATCAGATAGGCCTAAAAGGGGATCTACTCTTTGTTTAATAAGTGACCATAAGGGGGCCACTTTCAGACACAACCAGAAAATGTGAAGCAAGTTACCCTCTCCTTGCTTGCACCGGGTGCAGGTGGGAGAGCTTACAATACCAAATTTGGCCAATCTTTGTGAGGAATAATAAAGATTATGCAATATTTGGAACTGCATAAGTCTGAGCCTGTCTTGGGTGACAAATTTATGACAATTATTCCATAGGAGAGTCCAATTTATGGTCGTGTCAGGGAAAAGGGAAGACCAAAAAGCAGTAGGGCCAAAACTATCTGGACAAATCCAATCATATAGCACTCCATACATTTTGGATACTGCTTGCAGGAAGCCAGCCATGGGACTCAGTGCCACTTGAAAAGATAGGCTCGAAAACAGTGGAGGTGCAGCTCCAAAGGTCTTTATCAAAAGGTGCCGCAACTGGTAAACCTTAAAAATGCTGGACCTCAAGATGGTAGTTTTGTTCGTAATTTCCAGGGAAGAATGACTGTATGTTTGTAACTAAAAATGATGACTGTTGCACACGCTGATGTGGAACCTTTGTAAAAGAGCCTCGGCTCAAAGGTATTGTAATCCTAGACTGAAATAAAGAAAGAAAGAAATAAAGAAAGCCATGTCCCTTCTTCTTTGACAAAGTACGTGAGCGGGCAATCCCCTAACTGTAGCCATCCAGTCAAAAGAGTTTTGCCAGCTATCCTGATATTCAGATTACCCTCAAGGGTTGACCCAAATCCAAGGTGTGGTTATATTTCAAGAAGAAACAGTGCTGGGTATGAATTCTAATGGAGGTTGCTATGGGAGATCCCCTCCATAGAGAAGGAAGAGAGCTCAGCTTTGTGAATAGAAGTGCAACTGGAGAGAGAGAGACCATAGGCTTTTATTTGAGTTAACTCAATCTTGAGCCAGATGGGTAAGAATGGGAGAGGGGACTGAGAATCATCAGCAGATAACCACCGGAGATATTTGTTTGCGTGATTGGCCCAATGATAGAGACCTATATGTGTCAAACGTAACCCACCTTTCACTTTGGAAGTGGCTAGCTTATGAAAGGCCAGCTGTGGTCTTTTACCAGCCCGAATAAAATCTATAATGAGCCTGTGAACCTTTTTAAACTAGGAAAGGAGAAGCCATATATTTAAATGATTAAGTGGATAAAAAATACAAGGAAAAACATTCATTTTAATCAGGTTAATTTTACCCCAAAGGGATATTGGAAGAAGGGACCATCTCTTCAAATCATGACTAATCCAATGAATAAGAGAATCCAGGTTCAACCTCTGCAGGTGAGCCATGTTCCTCGTGAGTTCTATTCTGAGGTATCTCAAGGAGTCCGATTTCCAGGAGAGCCCTAAGACAGTGATTGTGTGCCTCATAACTTTATGGTTAAGGGGAAACTACCGTTTTTTCAATATTTAATTTATAGCTGGAAATTTTGCTAAACTCCTCGATGATTTTCAGTATGGGAGGGATGGACATGGCAGGGTGATATATTTGAAGGAGAAGGTCATCTGCATAGGCCAAGACTTTAACTGTGTGACCCTGAATAGTTATACCTTGGACCCTCTGACAGACAATCTGCGGATAAGGGGTTCAAGATAAATGTTAAAGAGAAGTGGGGGCAGGGGACAACCTTGCCTTGTACCCGATTGTAAAGGGAACAGTTCTAAAATTACCCCATTACTAGATACTCAAGCTGCTGGAGACTTATACAGAGCATGTATCCATGTCTGGAACTCCAGGGGAAAGTGAAATGCATTCAGGGTATGTAATAAATAGTTCCAGTTAACCCTGTCAAATGTCTTCTTGGCATCCAGGGAGACCAATGCACCTGGAAAACTGGCATCCCTGGAGACCGAGAAGACATGGGAGAGGGTGCGCAAATGATCCACAGAGGACCGCTCCTTCTTAAAGCCCACTGCTCTGGCCCAATGAAATCTGGAAGAATTTTACTAATATGGTCAGCTGAAAGTTTAGACAGGATTTTGATGTCTTGATTGAGGAGTGATAGTGGTCTATAGCTTGTCACTGCCTCCGGGCTCTTATTGGGTTTGGGTAGGGGGACAATCAAGGCTTCAGATATGGCTTTGTCAGACTTGGCTTCAGAAAGAATATGTTGATAAAGGGGTAAGAGGGCAGGAATTAGCTGTTTATCAAATACTTTATAAAAATTGGGAGAGAATCCATCTGGCCCGGACATTTTATCCATGGGGAGATCCTTAATTACTCTAATTAGTTCTGCCTCTGAAATGGCTGCCATCAGGGAAAGTTGCTGAGGTTCCGAGAGAGAGGGCAGATGAGACTCTGACAGGTATGTATCTAAATACTGCTCTGTAGGGGAATGAGCCATGGGACTATATAGTTGCTGATAGTAACGCCTAAATTCCTTAACTATGTCCTCTGGGGAAGTCAAGAAGGAGCCACTTTCTGTGGAGTGAATAGCAGCAACTAACCTGGAGGATTCCTACTGTTTAAGCCTTAAGGCAAGTAATTGACCAGCTTTTTCTCCTTGGTCTGTATAAGAGGCTTTAACCTTCAGGATTGCCAGTTCTGCCCTTTCTCTCAGAAGCTCTAGGTAGGAGTCCTTCCATCTCACCAGATCCTGCCTGAACTGTTCTGTGGAATGAGGGTTAAGATTGGTTTCCATGTCTCTAATTTGTGAAAGGAGTGACAATAACTGACCCTCATTCTTTTTCTTTCATTTAGAAGCCAGACCAATCAGTAACCCTCTCCAGTAAGTTTTTAAAGCACACCATTCCACGTCTGGCTTACCTGTGGAATTGCGATTTCTAGAGTTGAAATGTGTAATTTGGTCTGAAATATATTTGACTAGTCCTGGGTCTTTTAGGAGTTGATTGTTAATTTTCCAGTGTCCTCCCTTTTTAGGAAGAAATACAAATGAGATCTGGTAGATGACCAGGGAATGATCGGAGGGGGGTCCAGGATGAATGGAAGAGTCCAGCACCCCAGGAATAAGTATTTGTGAAATAAGTAGATGCTCAAATCGGGAAGAAGTCCCATGCACACAAGATGTGAATGTGTACTCTCTAACATTGAGGTGAAGGACCCACCAAATGTCACACAGGCCCACTTGATACACCAAATCTCGGGACGCCCATTGAGCAGGTGAAAGGTCTTTCTGAGAATCCCCTGTTAGATCTATACCTGGATCAAAAGTTAAGTTCAGGTCACCTCCAATGATTATTGGGATAGACAGAAAAGGGGTCAACTCTAAAATTAACTGCATGAAAAATCCAGGAGAATCGATATTTGGACCATATACACTACCTAGTAGAATGTCTGATGTATAGAGTCTGCCTTTAACCAGCAGGAATCTACCCTGAGGGTCACATATGGTTTGGAGTGGGGAAAATGGAACCGACATGTTCACTAGAATCATAACTCCACAGCTCTGGGTAGATCCCCCTGTGAAGAATACCTGTTCCATTTGTTGCCTCCTCAGCTGGAGAGCCTCAGAGTTAAGCAAGTGCAATTCTTGTCAAAACACAATATCAGCCTTCAGAAGATTAAAGTGTTTTAAAACTTTATACTGTTTAAGCTTTTACCTGGCCCCTTTAACATTCCATGTCACAATTATTAAATCCCTAGCCATTTATCCCTATTACACCAAATAGTAAACCCTCCGGTCATGTAATGTGCCTAACAAACTCTTGTATTTCCATCTGTGTTGTCTCTGTGCTACCCTCCCTCCCCATTCCCCCTACCCCCAGCCCGACAATCCCAAACAACCCAAAATGTTTTCTATCCCCATATACCTGGTAACAAAGTGTAAAACAACCCCTGCCCTCCCAGCCACCCTTATTGTTTTACACTGCCTTCAGCAGAACAGAAGGACGAGAATCCTCAGCTTCACTCACGCGTGTCACACGTATGTCCAATAGCAAGCAAAAAACAAGGCACCACAAATAATGGAATTGAATTAAATCATAAAAAAAAAAAAGTTAACAGAGCCGCCCTGTAGTACAAAAGCACCAACACCTCTACCAGTTTCACATAACGTGCATCATCAGGATGATGATGCACCACATGTCCACAATCCTTCAAGGCACCACAGGTACCAATATACAACAAAATAAATAGGAAACAAAGCAAACATCGCAAAGCACAGAACTAGTACAGTATTTAAGCAAAAAAAAATGTATATATTGTTTGTATAGCAAAATGAACATCACAAAAGTACTGATTTAATACAGTACTTATAGCGAGGCTATTAACCCGTTCATTATTCACTTTTGTATTATATATAAAGGGGATACATCATACCCTCTTATTGCTATATGCTAAGTTCAGGTTTTTAAATCCTGTTTTTTAAATCAATGTCTACCCCTCCAATGATTTTGGGAAGACCAGAAATAGATTTATCTCTAAGTGCTTAGTAAAAACAAAATAACCTATTCCTTAATAAATAAGTTACAAAGAGGGTTATAACTTTACTTGTAACCGGATTCCATTATCCTTCTATATAGCGAAAAAACTATTCAGATGCTGGATGTTTAAATGTATAATCAGTGCCACCTAGGGGAGAAAAGAAAGAAAAAAAGAGAATCATTGTAATAAATTATATAGAAAACAGTTCCTAAATAGACACAGAGGATTACCATATTGCTATCTTAACATTTCTTCTTCTTCATGTTAATCAAGGGTAACACATCCAATTTATCATTAATTCCAGGTTGTTGCAACCCCCTAAAGAAAAAATCCAAAGAGTTTCCCTATCTGATAAGATGTCATTCATAATTCCCCCACGGGGTCCTAGTTTCACTGTTTCGACACCACAAAATCTGAAATCATGATGCCCTGATTCAGGTGGTTATTAAAGATTATATGGCTCAACAACCTAACATTGAAACAGATATTAAAAATAAAGAAAAAGTGGTATTATGTTTTAAGGAAGACCATAGGTTTCCTATTTTAAAACAAAAATTACAGGATGATATTGTAAGGGAGGAAAATAAGATCAAGCAATGCAAATTGAAGAAATTTGAATGGGACAGACAGGATTACCTGTTAAACCGGGTGTTTACTTGGAGTAAAAGCAGAATACACCTAATAATTATCGTGGTAATCACAAAAGGAGATTCAAGAGAAATATCCAGAGTCCCAAATCTATACTGCATAAAAGAGGAGTGTCTCCTACATCTTGTCACTATACCAGCACTAGTGATTCAGACAATATTGAGGACCCATCTCTAGAAGATTACTCAGAAGGTCCACCTCCATGACTAGTGACCACTGCCCCCCCCCACACATTTTCAACAGCGGAGAAGCGAAAGTCAGGTCCAGTTTCAGGTACCTATAAACCAGGAAGGTATCAACGTACAGGAAAATCAGAGACATCCCTATCATCACTACCATCTAAGGAATCCAAACACATGCAGAATGGGTGGCAGGCAATACCAGGCCAGGTGGTGGAAATCGCAGGGGCAAATACAGGGGCAGAACCAACATCAGAGAGTACAGTGATTAATATCTCACAGATACCCTTAACTGAACTTGATATCCAAGTCTTACAAAAAGGCTTATCATTTGTACAGACTGTGAACATTAATCCATTTGAGGTCTTTCTGGATATTAAACGGTTATCCAGAATTCTAAATTTAAGAGCATTTTTTCACAGTACAGTGATGGGCCAGGATATAACTGAAGGTTTGGACTTACAAACTGGTGTAGCTCTGGGACTGGTAAATGTGGACGTTACTAGTGGGGGGAATAACATTAACTTAAGACCACCATCTACTTTCAATCCCCCATATAAAAATGTGGTCATAAATTTTGAACGTGCATGTGAAAGTAATATTGAGGCCCTAAGCAATAGTAATAGCAAATCTACTTTTGTTAATTTGTCCAATAATGAAAGGGCAGCTCTAAGGGCATTGCAGGATAATCCAGATATAGTCATCAAGCCTGTGGGTAAGGGAGGGGCTATAGTGATTATGGACACAGAGAAATATCTATTTGAAATTCAGAAACAATTAAGTGATCAGGAATTTTATATGAAACTCAAGGGGGATCCGACAAGTGGCTTTAAGACAGAGATCAATCTGATGCTTGATTCAGCCCTTTTAGAAGGAGTAATAGATCACCAAAAGCATGCATTTCTGACAGTAACACATCCAGTACAGCCTACTATTTATGTGCTTCCCAAAATACATAAAAGCTTGGAGGATCCCCTGGTCACCCTATTGTGGCAGGGATTGGTTCTATCACATAGCCTTTGTCTCGCTTTGTTGATATACATATTAAACAATATGTCCCAGCATTATGCACTTATGTTAGAGATGCAACAGATATATTAGAACTACTGGGAGATGTGCAACTTGATCCTGATTCCCTTTTAG
Source organism: Neoceratodus forsteri (assembly GCA_016271365.2). NCBI lineage: Eukaryota > Metazoa > Chordata > Ceratodontiformes > Ceratodontidae > Neoceratodus > Neoceratodus forsteri. The sequence goes on from CM057454.1 coordinate 739,299,945, forward strand.
TTTCTATGGATATACAGGCACTGTACACTAATATCCCTCACCAACAGGGGTTATTGGCATTGGGCCATTGGTTAGACTTGGATTTAAGTCTTGATGAGTGTAGAAAATCATTGTTTTGGAATGTGCTGAGACTGTATTGACCAAGAATGCATTTATCTTTCAGGGAGACTACTATCTTCAGACTATTGGGACGGCAATGGGTGCAACTTTTGCACCTAATTATGCCAACCTATTTTTGGGTTTCTGGGAGAAACTAGTGGTCTATGACTCGCAGATCAATCCTTTTTACGTCAGGATTGACCTTTGGCATTGCTTTATTGACTACATTTTTATGATCTGGAAAGGCACGGTGGATGAATTGAGGGAATTTGTTGCATATTTAGAAAATTGTAATTCAAATCTCAAATTTAGTGTGATGTGTGATAGGAATAAAGTAACTTTTTGGGATATTGAGATCAGAAGAAGTGCCAGTGATGGGATACAAACATCATTGTTTTGAAAAATAACGGATAGGAATTCCCTCTTGAGTTCACCTAGTGGCCATCTGAGATACATTGTTAACAACATTCCCAGAGCCCAACTTCTTAGGGTACGAAGAAATTGTAGTTCAGATGAAGATTTTGCTAGACATGGTAATGATACATGTGCCAGGTTTCTAGAAAGGGGTTACTCAATGGAATTAGTGGGAAAAGCTATGCAAGAGGTTTCAAGTCTTAGCCAGAAAGAGGTAATGATTTCCAAAAAGCAACAGGAAGACTATGTAAATAGGATACATTTTGTGACCACATTTTGTCGCCAGTCTAGAGCTGTGGAGGATCTCATAAAAGCACATTGGCCAATTTTGGGCCTGGATTCATGATTGAGAGAGGCAGCAAAAAACTTACCTCGTATTGTTTATCGACAGAGTAAAAATATTGGGGACATGCTTACTAACAGTTACAAGCCAATCCCTAGGACAGGTGGGATCAGGTAGACATGGTTACCCTTTAGACCCAATGGTACCTTTCCATGTGGTAACTTCAAGTATTGCACTACTATTTTGAAAAGTACCATGTTCACGTCAGTAAATGCTTCTAAAGAGTATATAATGACATCTTTTTGTAGCTGCACCACTGAATATTTGGTATATTTAGCCACTTGCACTTGTGGGGCCCTCTATATTGGAAAAACAATACAGCAGTTTAAAATCAGGATTGGTGAACATATTCGAAGCATGTTGAAAGGTGGTGAAAGACGTGCTCTTACAATTCAGTGTGCCAGACTTAAAAATGAGGGTTCTAAACATGAATTCAGATTTTGTGGTGTTGAAACAGTGCAACTAGGACCCCGTGGGGGAAATATGAATGACATTTTATTAGATAGGGAAGCTTTTCGGATTTTTACTTTAGGGGGGTTGCAACAACCTGGACTTAATGATAAATTGGATGTGTTACCCTTGATTAACATGAGGAAGAAGAAGTGTTACGATAGCAATATGGTAATCCTCTGTGTCTATATAGGAACTGTTTTCTATATAATTTATTACAATGATTCTCTTTTTTTCTTTCTTTCTTTTCTCTCCTAGGTGGCACTGATTATACATTTAAACATCCAGCATCTGAATAGTTTTTTTGCTATATGGAAGGATAATGGAATCTGGTTACAAGTAAAATTATAACCCTCTTTGTAACTTATGTATTAAGGAATAGGTTATTATGTTTTTACTAAGCACTTAGAGATAAATCTATTTCTGGTCTTCTCAGACTTTCGGATGAGACATTAAACCGAGGTCCCATCTGCCTGGATTAGTGGTAGCTCAGGTGGATGTTAAAGATCCCATGGCACTTATCGAAAAGAGTAGGGGAAAGTTTTATTGTAACAGAAATCGTACAGAAGTATACAAAAGCAAATAGAGTAATCAAAAGGAAAAAAAAGGAGAAAAATACTGTATGACCAAAAGAAAGACATTCAAGTCACAGCAGCGTCAGAGTCTGTCACCCAAGGAAGGGCCTTCCAAAGTTCCAAGAGCCGAGCCTCAGATAAGGAAGTACATTCCTGTAAATAAATAACCCTCAAATCCTGCACAATCTTTTTTTCCAATGCAATATACGTACATTCTTTCTGTTGCAAAGTAAATAAACAATGAGTCATCCATATATTCCACTTAATAACGATAAACACCAGGTTCAAAGTATCAATGTGCTATAAGGACCATTGAGGGGAAAAAACCATAAACAATATTAAGATATGTAACCGTCTGAAGCAAGGGAAGATGCCAAGCATGTGCCAAAAAAGTCCACCAAGACTTAATGAAAGAACATTCAAAACATAAGTGAGAAATGGTCTCAGGTTGAGTAACACATAACAATCTCGAACACATTCTGTCTTGAAATTGCTTATGTTTATGGTTCGACTTAACGTTAATCCTTTCATGGCAGGATAACCAGTGAAAGTCCCACATATGAGCTAGTACCCTTTTGCTACGTAATAAGGACATAAGGGAAGGGATATGAAGTCAAGGACACTTTTCAAAAGGTACAGGGACAGCACAGACAGTGGAAAGTAAAGACTTATATAAAACCTTATGGGAAGGAGGCAACAACATCTGGTGCATTATCTTCCATTGCTTCAGACAGAAAAAAACATACTTGACATACACAGGTCATCCAACAGTATGACGCAACACAGACAGAGAATTAATTTCTCATTAGCGAAACCAAATATGACAAGAATCAGAAAACCAAGGTTCCCAACCCTTTTGGGTGTTAATCAATAAAGGTCGTAGGTTGGCCATAAGAAAAGTAGAGAAAAAAAATAACGGGATGAATCATAAGGAGACCGCCCTCCGAAATGGGTAAATATGTAACATTCCTTTTAATCGGATTTAGCCTGCTTCCCCAAAAAGCCTGAAAAAACAAACTAAGAACAGGCATTTCCAATTGCCGGGGAATAGGGAAAACATAACTCAAAAAAAGAAAAATCGGTATCAAATAAGATTTGATTAAAAAAACACGCTTCTTTTTTCCCAGGTGTCCCCTATTCCAATATGCTACCTTAAGTTTGCCCTGCTGCAATTTCATATCCCAATTATAAAAATCAGAATCCCTTGAACCAAAATAAACCCCTAAAATACGAACAGGGCCTTCCACCAAACGTAAAGTGCCAATATGATCTAGCTGTGACACAGCAGAACCCACCCTTATTCCCACACTTTTATCATAATTCAAAACAGCACCAGAATACACCCCAAAGGAAGAACAGACCTGAAGAGAGACCAACACAGAGGGGGCATCAGCTACCAGAAAACAAACATCATCAGCATAAGCAATGGCTTTATACGGTGAGCACAGAGTTGAGTTAGAAATAGTCATAATCCGAGGATGGGTATTCAGTCGACAAAGCAAAACATCTGGAAAAAAATATACAAAACCGGGCTCAAAGGGCATCCCTGGTGAACCACTCTCGTAATAGGAATCATAGGACCCAACCAACCATTCACTACTGGTACCACAGTGGCAGCTCAGTAGAAATAACGAATCCAGGTAGCCAACACCGCCGGCACACGAAGTAAACGGAGTGCGTCCCATAAAAAGGCATGGTAGACCGAGTCAAATGTCACTTTCTGGTCCACAGAAATCACAAACCCTGAGAGTTCATCGGCAAAACCACGGGAAAATAATTCCCGAAGGAGAATCAGGTGGTCAGAGATCCTCCTGGAGGGCACCGAACAGGACTGTGCAGGATGCAAAACTACTTCTGCTATCCTCACAAGACGTTTAGCAATAATTTTCGACAATATCTTAAAATCAGTATTCAACATGCTTAATGGACGCCAATTGTCTAGGGAACATATATCCCCTTTATGTTTATATATATAAATCAAAAAGCCTTTCGTGAACTCCAAAGGGAGAAATTCACACTTAACCAGAGAGTTAAAAACTACAACCAATTCTGAACTCAAGTGGGCACCCAACACTTTATATAGGGCAGCGGGGAGACCATCCGGGCCAGGGGTCCTCTGTAGAGGCAGAGAAGAGATGACCGAGGTCACATCCAATGCAGAAATAGGCAAACTAACCTGGTCCAATAAAGACTGGGAAGGGAAAGGGATGTCAAGGCCAGCATAAAAACTATCAGAATCAACTGCAGTTTTTGGGGAGGAAGTAAACAAAGCCGATGTATGGGCCGTCACAATACGACAAATATCTGATTGGGAAGTACATAGGCTACCATCGGAGTCAACTAAACCAAACATGTTTTTCTGGGAAATTTGATGGGAATTGGCTTCAAAAGGGCAAACAACAGCATGAGCACCAACCGTACCCAATATTTGTTGGAAATAAAGTTGCTGTGATTTTTGAGTTTGAAAACGTAACATCGCATCCTGAACTAATTTAATTTGGTGAGAAAGATCTTGCCCCCCCAGGTGTGCAGTAGTTAATAAGGATTGCAAGTGAACCCTCTGTTGTAAATAATCCAAATATTCTCGTCTACATTTCTTACGACTATAAGTTTTCAAAAAAATACTTAAGTCACGTTTAGTATCAAACCACCACCTAATAGGGTCTTCATAACAACAAAATACAGATTTACGTGCCTGGATAAATGATAACAAGGAGTGCAGGAAAACTGGGATTTGCAACAAGGATGTATTGAACTTCCAAAAGCCAGGGCCTTTATGAAAAGGGGTAACGGGTCCCAAACCAATCGACAACAATTTATGATCCGAAAATGCGACCGCTTGTACCTCAGCCGACGCAACATGCAAAGATTGGGACAAAAACACAAAGTCAATCCTCGTCGCCAATCTACCCTTCTGAAATGTGGGGGTGTGTTGGCCAGTAAATGTTAAATAAGCATCATTCAAACGGGCTATACGAACCAGTTTCCCCAATGCATGTGAGTCACAAAACAACTTACGGTAGTAGCAAAAGAGCTCTTATCATGCAGACTTAAACCACAAATAAAGTCACCAGAAAAACAATCTGTAAGGAAGTATGCAAAAGGACGGATCAAGGAAAATAATTCTATATGTGCGATTTCATCTGAGGGCATGAAGATTAATCCCGATATGAACAAGGCCCAAGCACAAAGTCCAAAATGAGTGCTCTACCTGGAGCCATGTCATATAACTTCAACAAGCGAAACCCCGGGACAGATATAAGAATCCCTAGACCGGAGCAAGAATCCTGCCCGATGGACCAGTATGAAGGTCCCTGCAACCAGTCTTGCTGTGCATGTCGTATTTCCTGAGTAGTGTGAAAATGGGTATCTTGTAAAAAGAAAATCCCCAGTGGCAACAGACGTATCCAAGAAAAAATCAGGTGTCTCTTCGACCGTTGCATCATACTGTTCACATTAAGAGTATAACAAGTAAAACAGGACATAGAGATCGATTAAAGCAAAAAAGACACATCACAATTTCCTTCTCCCAACTACCTTTTGCCCCTTAAGTTTCACCCTTGCTTTTCGTTTTTGAGAAAGGCCAGAACCTAGGTTGAGTTCCATATTCGTAGGACCATCAGGGAGGGATGAAGCTACCAAGGAAGAGTCTGATTCTCCCCCAGCATCATCAGAAACAGACTGGAGTAACTCAAAAGGATTAGATATAGGGATAGGAGAGGAAACTGAACCTACCTGGAGGGAAGGCACAGAACGGGACACATTTCTCAAAGATCTACGACAACTAGATGTGACCAATATCTGGGGGGGGGAGGGGGCATAGTACTCGGACCAGGGGTAGGGTCAGAAAATGGCATAACAGGCTGGACCAGTATAGCGGAGGGCTGCTCCCGGGCACTGACCAAAAGGGTGACCGCAGTCGACTCCTCATCCCGTGGGGCTGAGACAGACTCAGGGACCAGTGCAGGGGACTGAAAAACCACCAAGAGCAGAGTAGCGCGTAAGCGGGCCTTCTGTGCCTGTGAGATGAGAAAACGCTGGTCAACCCCCACATCATGAGATACCTGATTATGGGCAGCCCAGTGACAATTCTGGAAAGTATGTCCCAATTCTTCACATAGGTTACACTTGCACTCATTAACACAGTGTGCACCCACATGGCCCAGTTCGCCACATACATTACACTTCATTTTGTCACACACATTACTGAGATGAGTAGGATCACCACACCGGTAACACGCTTTAGGTTGACCCGGTTAAAATAAAACCCCTCTATCCCAGCCTATAAAAAAAGAGTTGGGGAGATGGACTGGACCCGACTCATTTGTATGCAATAAGACCCTAATCTTCCAGCCCCCAGTCCAGATATTTTCCGAGTCCAGAATTGCCTCAGCACGGCCCTGCACAGTACATCATTGCCCCAACAGGTAAAGGACATCATTAATTTCTACTCCCTTGTTCTGAAACAAAACGGTTATAGTCTTAGAGGCTGGTTTAGAAAGAGGAATGACTTGGAACGGAGTCCAAAGAGCAGTGTTCTTTAAGGCAGAATATCTCGACCAGAAACGTTCCAAACCCCGGATAGTTTGGAAACTGACATCAAAGGAAGACTCCCCAGAAATGTGAATCATTGCATAGATTTCATGAGAGGAAAATTTCAAGGAGTCTTTTAGAAGAGTCCGAGCCACATAGGTATGGTCAGGGAGGTCAGGTAATCCCCCCTTGTACAGCAAACGGACAGCATTATGCCTCTTGGCAGCCTGAATTGGAAACTTAAATAAGGAGGAAAATGAACGGGTAGGTGCAGCCAAACCAGAAGTAGAAGCAGAAGAGGAAGAATCTTTTTGAACAATACCTGCAGTTCCAGGAGCAAGAGAGGAAGCCTGGCAATCAGAGCTCACAACATGCATCAGAGTCGGGTGTTGCATCAAAGCCAATTCAACTGGCAAACTCAAGGGATCTGAGGAATCCATAGGAGCATCAAGGGAACCATGCATTTCAGGAAGAGCTGAATGACCGGGGGACAGTATCGGGGATGGACCGGAAATCCAAAGACCAGTTTGCGGTTCCTGCACCCAGCCAGCTCCACAAAGAGCAGTGTCAACAGACCGGGGATGCTCCTCAGGGGAGAGCGAGACGTGGGGCAATGGCAACAGGGGAGACAACGCAGCAGGCTCCAATGCACAGTCACCATCCACCTCTGACGAATAGGAATCTACAGGGGCAGCCTCCAGCACGAAAGAGTCCAATGGCCCAGAATCCAAAACCGCATCGACCAGGAGGTGAGTTTCGGAAGTCGGTCCAACCAAAGGTACAGGCAAATCTGTGGGGGGAGAAGCAGCTCGATAATGTTCAGCAGCAGAAGAGAAATCTGGTAGAGAACGTAATTCATCACAAATCTGTTTTTTTGTAAGCAGAAAACTACGTTCTGCTTCAGCCAGGCGGTCACACAGCTCCTTCTTAAGCGAGCAAGGTACAGGCATAACAGGTAGCGAAGTATCCTCCAAGGCAGCATTTGTAGAAATCAGGCTAGGTTCCAAAACTGCAGCGACTAACATAGCAACAGGCTCCGTCCGTAGCAAAGGCACAACAACAGCAGAAGGCAAAGATCCCAAAGAACAAACAGCATTGTCGGTCTCATTAAAAGCCAAGGTGGGGGCTGAGACCAAACCTCCCACCTCCATAGCTTCCTCCACCACAACCACAGGGACGTCCGCCATCTTGGGCAGGGGTTCTCCCACTAACGAGTAGGGGAATTTCCCCGGTGTCCTGGCCGAATTTCCCTCATTAACTAAAAATACCACCAACAGCTTAATCTGGTTCAAGGTCGGTTGGCATTCATCTGTATCCTCCTCCCACGGGTCATGCCTGAAAATAGGCAGGATTTGTCTAGTGCACTTACCTGGTCAACAAAAACAAAATAAAAAAAAAAATAAAAATCATTGGAGGGGTAGACATTGATTTCAAAACCAGGATTTAAAAACCAGAACTTAGCATATAGCAATAAGAGGGTATGATGTATCCCCTATATATACAATACAAAAGTGAATAATGAATGGGTTAATAGCCAGGCTATAAGTATTGTATTAAATCAGTACTTTGTGATGTTCATTTTGCTATTCAAACAATATATACATACTGTATATATACTTTTTTTGTTAAAATACTGCACTAGTTCTGTGCTTTGTGATGTTTACTTTGTTTCCCCCTTTTTTGTTGTATATTGGTATCTGTGGTGCCTTGCTTTTAATTAGAACACTAAATAGGTTCTTTATGTGTAAATTGTCACCCACTGGTGTTGTTTAAGGATTGTGGATAGGTACATCATCCTCCTGATGATTCATGCTGTGTGAAACCAGTAGAGATGTTGGTGCTTTTGTACTACAGGGTGGCTCTGTTAACCTTTTTTTTTTTATGATTAAATTCAATTCCAATACTTGCGGTGCCTTGTTTTTTGCTTGCTTCAGCAGAACACCACATTACCGCTCCCACCCCTCCAGCCACCCAATTAACTCCCCCATTTGCAGCCAGTTAAATTCCAGTGCTCTCTTTAGCCAGAATTAACATGCAAGAATAGTATATTTAATCATTTTCCCCCCTTACAAACACATTAACTCTTGCACTTTTAAACACCTTTGGAATGCTAAACCAACGATTCTTAGGAAGCAACACTCATTTAAGTTGAAACTATAGCCCTGGAGCTAAAGGCAACAGTACTAATAAAGGAAGTACTACAAACACAAATTAGAAATGCTAAGGAAAAAGTGAAGAAGGCTGAATGAAATATATAACACCCCAGCCTTCAAGTTCAGCAGGCACTATCAGTTTAACTGACGTTAACAATAACCTGACATAATATAGCTCTGTATTTGGTTAATAAATATTTGTGCAGCCTCTGCCTCTATGACAAAATGAAAAGTATCTGTTAAGAAACACAGTCTGTCACCCTTAAATTGGCAAGTCTTCATTAAACACTGTCCCACAAATGTCCTGGGGTACCCCATCGAAGCAATTATTATGTGGTCACCTACGTGCTTCAAGGACCAAAGCACTGTCAGTAAAGAAACCACATAAGTGCACTGGTGATTTTCTTCAGCAATAATATTCCAAAAGAAGCCATCTCTTTAATTCCTCATCCGACCGTCTAAAATAAAGAATATCTATTGCCCAAAACCAAGACTGGTCACTTAGATGTTTAGTAATGTAATAGGTTGAGCCAATCCCGGAAAAGTCCCAAACCGTGAACCATATTTGAGCTCAGTCCCAATATTCGAATGTCTCTACTTATAATAAATGCTGTACTACGCCTCAGTCGGGTTTCTAGCAGCTGGCTCCATACGACATAGTCTTCCCTGGTCTCCAGTATCGAATTCCTTCTGATAGGATGAACATTGAAATAGTGGGCCCATCGATTGCCATCTAATTAGGTATCCCACTCCATCTAGTAGCAGCAGATAGATGTTGCCATAGTGAAGTCAAATGCAGTGTACGTTGTCAGATGTGTGCACTATCGCGAAGGACTGGAATGCCTGATGACAGCCCCGGTCACTAGTAAAAGGAGATTCCTTCCAGCTATTGAATTCTGAGAAGTCCGAAGTAGCTTACTGCTCTTAACAGTTCTTGCCCTGTACGCTGCCGCAGAGTTCTAGATAGACACAGAGATCAGAACAATAGAAATTCCTTGCCACCAAATGGAAAGCAATACAGCGCCTTCTCCAGTTTATAGTTACATATCAAAGAAACAGTTATTTTATTTATAATTGAATTGAGTTATTACACCCTAGCCAATGTTACCCGATCAAGGGACATGCAAAAGACCAGGAAGAGCAGCTTTGAGTCCTGCTGTTGCCACCTCCAAGTCTTCATAGCTTACCCAGTTACTGGTCATGAGTACTTGTAGTTTTGATGGGTATACCATTTTGAATTTTATCCTGGCAGCTATTATTTTTGATACAAGGGTGTGAAAAGCCGTCCATCTTTGATGTACTGTAGCAGGAAGATCTTGTGCAAATCAGACCTTGTTGCCTTCCCATCTCACTTCCCGTAATTCTTTTATCTTCAATAGAAAATGCTGGTGCTCTAGGAAGTTTAAAAAGCAGAAAATCAGAGTACGTGGCTGAGCCCCTGGTGGTGGTTTCTGGCGAAGAGCCCATTGTGCCTGCTCAATGATATATTTGACCCAAAGGGCGAGGGGCCAGCAATTTTTTCTACCATACGCTGCACAAAGAGCACTGTATCTTGGCATTCTTCTCCTTCTGGAAGACCTATGAGGACCGCATTATTTCTGCGGCTGCGACCCTCTAGGTCTTCAACTTTAAATTCCATTTGGGACACTCTGCCTGGTAGCCACCAGTTTGGGATCTAACCTGTCGGCCCATTTCTCAAGAGAACTGATCCGTGCGGTATTGTCTGAGGCCTGCTGGGAAACATCTTCCAGTGCCTGAGTGAGTGACTTCACCTCTTTTGTGATATTGTGTAGATCTTCTTGGAATGGTTTAAACTCTTAAAAAAATCTATGTAGCATGAGCGGTTCTTGATCCACCAATGCACTCGGTGTGGCCAGTGAGTCCACTGAGCTGGAAGCCCGAGGCTTCTTAGGGGCCTTCTCTGGTGTTAACAGGTGGTGTATGTTTTGGCTTTTCCTTCCTCATCTCAGCATCTATGAAGAGGGCAATCTACTCCAATCTGCAACAGGCACTGAGATCTTTGAGGCAGGAGAAAGTAGATGATGAAAAGTCACATTTTACTTGCAAAAACTTGAATTAGAAGAAGTTGGGTGGCTGGAGCGGAGCAATGGAGCTGCTAGCCGGCATGCTACATCACGTGGTCTCCCCTTCTTTTTTGGTGTTGAATTACTGAAGGATCTGTATTGACTATTAGGTATCACTGCCATAAGAACCTCCCCTTATCGCCCTCAGAAAGACGGACTTGTTAAGTGTTTTAAGCAAACCCTAAAAGGCATGTTAAAAAGGTTTGTAAAAGAGGAAGGAAAAGATTGGGACCAATATTTACTTTACCTGCTTTTTGCTTACAGAGAAGTGCCATAAGCCTCAACAGGTTTTTCACCATTTTAAATGTTGTATGGTAGACAACCTAGAGGGCCACTAGCTGTAATTAAAAAAACATGGGAAGATAACCCCACTCAAAAATAATCTATTACATCTTATATATGTGCCCAGATACTGAAACTGGCAACATATGTTAAAATTGCCCATAGTGATCAGGAAGAGGCCCAAAACCAGCAGAAGGTGTATTATGACCATGGGGTAAAAGAAAAAGTTTTTGAGCAAGGTGAAAAGATCTTGCTACTGTTACCTACTGTGGAAAATAAACTGTTAATGATGTGGCAAGGGCCTTATAAAGTGCTTAGACATACTGGCATAGTTAACTATGAGACTGAGACTGATACTCCTGATAGAAAAAATCCTACCAAGTTATACCATGCTAACCTCCTGAAGAAATGGATTGAAAAAACACCAAAGGCTGCTTTTCTAGTTTTACCAGGAATTGATAAACAAGATATTGATATAGCTTATGACATACTGGAACAAACTGTAACTGCTGATGCTGTAAAGGTGAATGTTTCCTTAACCTCCGAACAAACTGTAGAAATTCATAACTTACTAAAGACATTAAACAATACTTTTACCACAGTGCCAGGCTGAGAAAAAGGGATCAAGCATGTAATAGTGAAAGGGAATGCTTACACTATTAGATAAAAGACATACAGAGTACCACAGTGGTTAAGAGCAGACATGGTTAAGGAAATACAAAACATGAATGAGTTGGGTATCATAGAATAGTTGAGAAGAGCTTGGTCATCACCGATGGTGATTGTAAATAAAAAAGAGGGGTGCAAAAATTAGCCTTAATTTTAGGAAACTTAATCAAGTGTCCAAATTTGAGAGTTACCCTATGCCCCAGATAGATGATTTGGTGGACAAATTGGAAATTGCCAAGTACATCAGTACCCTCGATCTCACTAAGTGTTACTGGCAGATTTCCCTAGCTAAAGAATCCAGAGACAAAACAACATTTGCCATTCCTATTGGATTCTATCAGTTCACCACCATGCTATTTGGTTTACATGGTGTACTTGCTACATTCCAGCAGTACATGGATGTAATTTTAGCTATTCATACTAATTATTGTGCTGCTTACCTGGATGATGTCATGTTGTGCAGCCCAGACTGGAAAAGCCACCTGGAACACCTACAAGCAGTTATCCAAGCTATCAAAAATGCAGGTCTGACCATTAATCTGACCAAATGTGTATTGGGCATGCAGGAAACCAACTTTTTGGGTTATGTTTCGGGAAATGGAAAACTAAAACCAGAGATTTCTAAGATAGAAGCTGTAGCTAATAGTCCTATCCCTAAAACAAAGAAACATGTCAGGTCATTTTTAGGGTTGGCTGGTTACTATAGGAGATTTGTTCCCAGCTTTTCCCAGTTAGCTACTCCCCTCACTGAACTCATGAAGAAACGATTCCTGAATAATGTTAAGTGGACCTCAGTGTGTGATGAAGCTATTCAAGCCATTAAAACTACATTATGTTCAGCCCCTGTTTTAAGAAGTCCAGACTTTGCTAAACAGTTTTTGTTACAGATAGATGCATCAGAGGTTGGCCTAGGTGCAGTCTTGAGTCAAAATATAGATGGGAAGGAACATCCAATTCTATATATCAGTAGGAAGTTGCACAACAGAGAAAAAAGGTACTCCACCATTAAAAAGAAATACCTTGCAGCAAAGTGGGCCATGAAGTCCCTTAAGTTTTATTTGCTAGAGCAGACTTTGTACTTATAACAGATCACAAGCTTCTCTGCTGGCCTAACCAAATGAAGGATAAAAATTCCAGAATCACACGGTGGTACCTGGCACTACAGCTATTTAAATTCAAGGTGATACACAAATCCAGAAAAGAGAATGTCAATGCTGATTTTCTGTCAAGATATGGATCAGGAATTGAGAATTTTGATGGTTGAAAAAATATGTGTAAGTTTAAACTTCATTGTTTGCTGTATTGGTTGTTAGGGAGAAAAGGGATATTGCATATGCTGACAACTGTAAAGATTATAAGCTAATGTTGAGGGCTGGCCCACCGGTGCAGCAGTTAGATTTCCGCTTGTGGTACTGGTGACCTGGGTTCGGGAACGGACTCAGATTATCAGATGGCCAGCTGGGGGGAGAGGGATTGAGCATCCCTAGGACTGCTCTCCCTCTCGGGGGGGGACTCACGATCACACAGAAGCGACACTTGACAGAGGCTGGGTGGCCACCTTGTATGTGATGCAGAATCATCGCTCTCTGGGGTGGGACAGACACTGGCGTCATTGCACATCTCTGCCCCAGCCTACAGGGGAAGAAAAAAAACATGATGGGACCCCTGTCTCTGTGAAGCTCTCCCTGGGACTTCAATTAGCCTCTGCCACCAGAAGCTCTCCCAACCAGATACTACCCCATGGCACCGAATACCGGAGACCCATGCCACGGCCCCACCCTCCAGGGGGTAAGCCGGGGGTGACCATTAGTAGCAATGGCAATAGGCAGTAGGTGGGAGTACCGGGGGCCATGACCAGGGCTGATTCTGACAGGAGGGTCCTGCCAGAAAAAAGTGGAATAAATATTAAAAATAAATAAATAAATAAATAAATAAAAAGATTATAAGCTAATGTTAAAGAAGAAATTAAAGAAAGTTTTGGAAACCTGTTTTTTTCAAGAAGGTTCCTCCTTAAAAAGGGAGGTATGTGACAGGGTTGAATAAGATCCTGACCCATTTGTTATGTAGAAAGAGTTAAATGCATTGATCTGTTTTATCCTCTTCTGTTCTGTCTTTTGTCTGTCTGACTACGCAGTCAAATTTTCTTGTGAGACCTAGGAACTGGCCACTCCAACAGTCTCGCTATTCTCCCCTCCTGCTATCTCTCTGCCTTCACTTGCTGTTTCTATCTTTTCTTTCCCCTTGCGTATATGAAGTTATAAAATATGTGTGAATCTTTATGTGAAAGTGGGATCCCTTGGTTTGAAAATGTAATAGTTATATTGTTAAAATGATTGCAAAAAGCTATTTGGAGCTCAAACGGTTAATCAGAGACACTGGTTTGCTAACTCTTTGCAAAAGCTGTACAGGAGGTCAGTTCTGGGACATTATGTACTGTTTTGCTGCACCTGCAAAGAAGAAAACTGACATGAACATTTTATGAAAAACAGGATGTCTTCTTAATGAGTTCCTAAATAAAGACTTATAAAAAGAGTAGCAATACTTTTGCTAGAAAGAGAGAGAGAAAGAGAAAGAGAGAGGGAGACTGAGAGACTGAAACTTGGAATTAGACATACCCTCAGAAGAAGGACTTTGTTTTTTCTGTTTGCACTGCCTTTGTACATAGTTATACTGAACATATTTTTTATTTTCTGTTTTGCTGTTATTTAAGCAATAAGGCATGACCAAGGGTTATGTTAATGGTCTGTTAATCACCTTCTAGGGGTGTACTGTGGCACGAGGTGTAGCCGAGTGCCACATGCCCCTAGAGGGTGATTAACTGACCACTAACATAATCCCTGGGAGTGCCTTATTGCTATTATAATAAAACATGTTTTTTTTAAACAGTGTTAAACCTTGTTCAGCCTATGGTTAAGTTCTACATGTATGTTAATAAAAGATTAACATAAGGCTGTTAGAATGTTTGCAGCCAATCAGAAAGCTCCATTTCTCAGACCCTTTTTATAATAATAATAATAATAACACACTCATTGTGAATTTTATAACTGCCCCAGATCATCCTATTCTTCCTGACTTGTGCCTCAGTGACATTGGGTAAGAAAGGGGGAGGAGTGGCTCCTTACATGAGAGATAGCATAAAAGCAACAGAGATACAGGGAACACAGTGTGGGGAGGAGGTTCAGTGAGTCACCCTAGAGACAGGGAATGGAGCCGCTATTCACACTGGTGTGATCTACACACCTCCAGTGAGGAGGGGGTGGATATGATTTTGATGGAAGCCATCCAAAAGATGGCAAATAAGGGAAAAGTGCTGGTGGTGGGGGGCTTCAATCTGCAGGCTGTAGATTGGAGCATCCCAGTTGCAACTTCAGCTAGGAGTAGGGACATCCTGGACTCCCTGCAGTGAGCATTCCTTAGGCAACTTATGAGGGTGCTCACTGGTGAGGGAGCAATTTTGGACCTTGTACTCACTAATGAGGATAGTGTTGCAGAAGTCACCATGAGTGGCCACCTGGGGACCAGTGATCACCATATGGTGTGGTTCAATATAAGAACTGTAGCAGAAGCAAACCACACAAAGATGGGGGACAGCCTCAGGGATGTCATGGCGGGGGGGTGACATAGGTGGAGTGAAGGAACAGTGGGTGAATCTAAAAGCAGGGATAATGAGGGCAACAAAGCTCTGCATCAGGCAAGTAAGTGCAGAAAAAGAGACCACTATACAGTAGTTCTCAAAAGAGGTGGTTGGGAAGGTAAAGGCAAAAAAGTTAGCATTCAGGAGGTATAAAGAGACACAGAGGGAATAGGATAGGGTAGAATATCAGGAGAAGAAGAGGGACACAGGGAAAGCAGTCAGGAGCACAAAGGCAAAAATGAAGGAGAAAATATCACAGACTATAAAAAATTGGGACAAGACATTTTTCAGGTATGTAAGCTAAAGGAGAAAGACCAAAGGAGGAATCATAAGGCTAAGGAGGGAAGGGGGGAGTGTGTGGAAGGAGACCAGGAAAATCCAAACAGACATCCTGAACATGTATTTTTGGTCAGTGTTAACAGAGGAAGGGGAAGGCGAGGGTCCACAGATAAGTGTCAGGGGTATCGATGGTAGGGGTGAACACTAGGCAATTTACAGTAGAAAGAGTCCTAAAGAAACTTAAAAATTTGAATGTGGGGGTGCTGTGGAGCATGCATACTGACCAGAAGTGTCTCAGATCAGCTCCTCACCCGGCAGACATTTAAAGTAATAAAACTTTTATATCGAGTGGACAAAGCACATTTTTATAACCTGCACTGTAATCTACTGGCTGTGCCGCATCTTAAGATACCTTTTTTCAGTGATGGGTCGCACAAATGAGGGACCTACGAGTGGCTCCAAAATCAGGCCTACTGAACCAGAACAGCATGAAGTGGTAGTCCAACTCACGTCAGGGAGTGAACCCCCATGGACAGCGCTGCAAAAGTCAATGTAAATGATTGACAGTAAAGTTGAGTCTATCCTGACCTGATTCATGGAGCAAGACTTTAAAATACTGGAGGCCCTTAAAGCAGCTTCCACGGCAGAATCTGCTGCAACCAAAGCTTTAACTATGACTAGCAAAATTGTTCAGGAAAACTCGCAACTTCATTATTGCTTGGAGGCCCTTGAAAACTGTCAGAGGGCCCCTAACATATGCATCGTAGGCCTACCTGAAAATTGTGATGGGGACAGTCTCCTGTAGTTTCTCCAGAGATGGCTACCAGGTGCCTTGAGATTAGGCTCAGAGCTGAAAGATGAGAGCTTTGTCCAAGCCTATTGGATTTCCCCTCGCTCAGCAGCAGCTCATGGAGATGTACCCAGGACAGCTCTCCTTATCACCACTAGTCTGGCTATCCAGGATCGGATGCTGCAAGCAGTCAGAGAAATGGATAAGTTAAATTTTCAAGGTGCTATGATTCATTTATTTCCGGACCTTTTATATGCTACCAGAACCAGGCGCAAGAATTTGACAGGGTTAGGGTGAAACTCTGTAGTTTAGGAGTTGCCCACTCACTACTGATGCCTGTCAGACTCAGAATGCACTATGGTGGGCATACCTAGCAGTATTCCGATCCAGAAGAAGTGGGTAAGAAGGCAGAGGCTATCACCAAAGAATGTCATCATGCTGACAATCGGGAGATGTCAGAATCAGAAAAGGAAGAAACCTGATTTGACCGGGACTTAAATGTTTGCTTTGTTCTGTAAAAGGACTTCCACTGCCAGTTTTTTTTTCTTTTTCTTTTTTTTATTTTGAGCCCTCGAAGTGTATGTTTCAGTGTCATAAAGTTTCAGTGGTTTAAACTGTATAACGATAGGCTGGTAAAAAATTTACTGCAGCTGTACGATTAATAATTCTACTTCTCTTGGGGTATATAAGCCAGTAGCCACTGTACAATGATATTAGGCTGAACTTAAGGGTGACAAACGGGCCATCTTGTTGCCTTGCTGATGGCCACGTGGAGGGCCAGAGCATCGATATGGTGTGCTGCAGTTTAGTTCGCTTGTTACATAAATTTAACTACATTTGATGGTTGATATTGAATGTTAGCTCGGTGGGGGCTGAATCTTGTTGAACACTAACTACATCAAGGAGAAAATGTTTGGAATGGGGACCATAACAACACAGGCTGTTGTGATAAAATGTTTGGTAATTTGTTTATTCTTGAAACAAGTCACCCAAAAGTCTTGTAGGGTGCAACTTATCAGGGACATTATCTTATGTTTGGACTATTAATTAAAAGAAATACCCCCATATCCAAAAGCCAGATTGTATAGATTATCATCTCCTGTAACATTGGATGTATTGTGTTGGATAATATGTGATTTCTTGCATGGCAATATTGTATGATACTGTTTTTTATGTAAAGCAATAAAATATAATTACAACAATAATTTGAATGTGGACAAGGCAAGGGGGCCAGATGGGATACATCCAAGGATATGGAGGGAGCTCAGAGTGGTGCTAGTTGCACCTCTAACAGTGCTGTTCAACCACTCACTGGAGATGGGACTGGTACCCGAGGACTGGAAGAGGGCAGATGTTGTCCCACTTCACAAAAGTGGTAGCAAAGAGGAGGCTGGCAATTACAAACCAGTCAGCCTGACTTCAATGGTGGGGAAATTAATGGAATCAATACTGGAGGAAAGGATTGTGGAATATCTTGAATCCAGTGACTTACAAAATCTGAAGTAGCATGGATTCACAAGGGGGAGGTCATGTCAAACATATCTGATAGATTTCTTTGAATGGGTGACCAGAAAAGTGAATCAGTGCTGAGCAGTGGGTATGGCCTACCTAGATTTCAGTAAGGCCTTCGACAATGTTCCACATAGGAGACTCATAAATAAGCTGGGTAGCATAGGAGTGGGGTCCAAAGATGGCAAACAATGTAAGGAATTGGTTGGGGGACAGGAGACAAAGGGTGGTGGTAAATGGAGTTCACTCCAAGAATGGGAGGGTGACCAGTGGGATGCCACAAGGATCAGTACTGGGACCAGTCCTCTTTTTTTTTTTGCTTAAACTTTTTTGGTTTTAATTTTCACAGTACATCAAAAGGTTCTGTAACAAGGTAGGCATCAATGGCAAAACAGTAGTAAGTTGTACATTCCAACAGTATAACTCCTAAACATTACATACCTGGCAATACATGGGACCAGTCCTCTTTAATGTCTTCATTAGCAACACTACAGAGGAACTAGAAGGGAAGGTATGCCTTTTGGCTGAAGACACTAAGATCTGCAATAGAGTTGACGCTCCAGAGGTGGTGGAAAAAATGAAGAGGGATCTAAGAAAGCTTGAGGAGTGGTCAAGAGCGTGGCAACTAAATTTCAATGGGAAGAAGAACAAAATCATGCACTGGGGATGCAGAAACATAGGAGTTGAGTATAAAATGGATGGAATGGCACTGGCAACCACCAAACAGGAAACAGACCTGGGGGTAATCATATCTGATAACCTAAAAGTGGTCAAGCAGTGTGACAAGGCAGTTGAGAGAGCCAGTGGGATGCTAGGGTGCATAGGAAGGGGTATCACCAGCAGAAAGAAAGAGGTGGTGATACCGCTGTTTAAATCATTGGTAAGGCCTCACCAAGAGTACTGTGTCCAGTTCTGGAGACCGCATCTCAGGATGGACAGAAACAGAGTTGTGGCAATCCAGAGGAGAGCAACTGAAATGTTTCAGGGTCTGCACCAAAAGCCCTATCAAGAGAGAGACTGACAAAAGTTAAAAGGGGGAGGGGTTGGGGGAGGGTATGGGCAAGAAGGGGAGGAGTTCACACTAGAGGGTGGTCTCATTGAATGCGAGAAGCCTAGACAATAAGACAGTAGAATTGCAGGCTTTGATGGCTGAAGGGGAAGTGGACATAGCTGCCATAACTGAAACATGGGCCACCCAGTACCAGGACTGGCATCTAGCGATCCCTGGGTGAAACTGTACTGTAGGGACAGAGACAAAGGGAAAGGGAAAGGGAAAGGGGGTGGAGTGGCTATCTATGTTAAGGAGGGGATATCGTGCAACAGAGAGGAAGGTGATGAGGGCAGGGCCAAAGCCTTATGCGTCCATCTACAGACCTCAAAAGGTAGGAAGATGAGATTGGGGTTGTGTATAGGCCTCCCTCCCAGTGTGTACATATTGACAGGGAACTGGTGGAGCAAATAAGGAGTCTTAGTGGTAGAGGCAACACGGTGGTGGTCAGGGACTTCAATTTCCCTGGGGTGGATTGGAACACCTCAGCTACCTCGATTGCCAGAGACAGGTCCTCCTGGAGGCCTTACAGGATGGTTTCCTTGTGCAGAAAGTAACAGAGCCAACCAGGGAGGGGAACATTCTGGACCTGATACTGATGGATGGAGAACTAGTCTAAGACATAGAGGTGGAGAACCCCCTTAGCAGGAAGTGACCAATGCACAGTGTGATTCTCTCTCAAACTGGGGAGGAAGGTAGCCAATTCAACAACAAGAGTTGTGGATTTCAAAAGGGCAGACTTTGGCAGGATGTAAATCATTTTGGAAGGGCACCTAGACAACATCAGACCAGACACGGATGCAGAACAGGAATGGAACATCATAAAGTGTGGTCTGGCAGAGGCCACTAGTTCTTGAAAAAAGTGCCAAAGCAAAGGGCCAGGACCAAAAAACCAAGCTAGTTGACTAGAGAGGTAGTGGAGAGGGTGAGGGAAAAGAGAGCATCCTTTAGAATGTATAGTATAAGAGATCTAACTGTGATGAGGACAAGGAGGAATATGTGAAGAAAACCAGAGAGATGAGAAGAGTTGTGAGGGCAGTCAAGGCTTCAAAAGAACTAAGGCTGGCGCAGAGGATCAGGGAAGGATTTCTTCAGGTATGTAAGAGAGAGGAGAAAGTGCAAGGACCAAATTGTAAGGATTATGAAGGACAGTGGGTGGGCAGATAAGGAGGCAGAGCAGGCGTAAGTACTAAATGAGTACTTCTGCTCAGTGTTTACCAGGGAGAGGGATGGGCCTATGCCTCAGGGGAAGGGTGGTGTGGTATCAGGGGAAGAAGAGGTAACGGATCTGGATATCCTGGTGGACAGGGTGTTGTAGGGCCTTAGGTCCCTAAGGGTGGATAAGACGCCAAGACCAGACAGAGTGCATCCTAGGGTACTGAAGGAGTTGGTAGAGGTTCTGGCAGGACCACTGGTAGATTTGTTCAACACTTTCTTGAGTACTGGATGCATGCCCAGGGATTGGAGGATGGCATATGTGGTGCCCCTCCATAACAGTGGGCCCAGGGATGAATCAGTGAACTACAGACCAATGAGCCTTACAGCCATTGTGGGGATGCTAATGGAAACCATCCTTAAGGAAAGGCTGGTGAATTTCCTGAAACAGAATAGTTTACAGGATGAAGGCAACGTGGGTTTGTATCTGGTAGAGCATGTCAGACTAACCTAGTTGGCTTTTTTGACTGTGTGACATGTTACTGGATAGGGGCCATGTGATGATGATGGATGTCCTTTACCTGGACTTCAGCAAGGCGTTTCACTCGGTGCCACATGGAAGACTGACCAGCAAGTTAAATAGCCTGGGAGCTGGGAGAAAAATGGTTGGGTGTGTTAAGAGCAGGCTGCAGGGCAGGCAGCAGAGGGTGGTAGTTGGAGGAGAGCTCTCAGCACCCAGGGCTGTAACCAGCAGGGTCCTGCAGGGTTCGGTGCTAGGACCGGTACTATTTAACATCTTCATTACTGACATATCAGAAGGGATAAGGAGCAAGATCAACTTCTTTGCAGAGGACACTAAGATCTGTGCAGAGGTGGATAGGGAGGAAGGGGGAAAAGTGTTACAAGAGAATTTGGTGAGACTTGAGTGCTGGTCAGTCACATGGCAGCTGGAGTTCAATGCTAAAAAATGCAAGGTCTTGCACCTGGGGGCAAAAAACTCAGGGAACAGCTACTGGTTGGGGGGAATGCAGTTAACCACTTTGGCAGAGGAGAAAGATCTGGAGGTGCTGGTAACAGGGGACATAAAACACTTGGCACAGTGTTGGAAGGTAGCTGCAAAGGCAAACAAAATGCTGGGATGCATTGCCAGAGGAATCGCCTCTAGGAGGGAAGAAGTCATTCTGCCCCTGTACAGGTCCCCTATGAGACTGCACTTGGAATACTGCGTGCAGTTTTGGTGCCCCTGTTTGAAAAGAGACTTCAAACTACTGGAGGGGGTCCATCATAGGGCAAGGAAAATGATCCGAGGGATGGGGGACAAAACGTATGAGGAGAGACTGCAGGAGCTCAACATGTACACCCTGGAGGATAGAAGGGAGTGAGGGAATATGACTGAAATATTCAAGTACCTAAAGGGCACAAACAGAGTTAATTCTGAGGGTTTGTTTAAGTTAAAAGGGGAGAAGGACACCAGGGGACATTATCTGAAATTGGAGGAAGGAAGATTCAAAAGGGAGATGAAGAGGCACTATTTCACAGAAAGGGTGGTGGCAGGTTGGAATGCACTGCCAGAAGACGTGATATCACTGTGAATGTGGGCAGCTTCAAGAGGGGGTGGGATAGGGCTAAATGGAGAATCATAATTGGAGGGAAGATGGGGGGGAAGAGAAGTCAGAGGTTGGGGAACTATATCAGAAGGGCTGGCAAGGGTGGGGGCAGCTGCTGTTTAATGAATGGCATGCTGCACACGAGCAGGCTAGACAGACCAAAAAGCCTGTATATGCTGGCAATTTCACATGTTTGTATGTTTGTATGACCTCACTATGCATACCCTGGTGGAAAGAAGAGAGAGAGAGGATATGATAGAGACTTTCAAATACCTCAGGGGTATAAATAAGGTTCAAGAAGGAAGCCTTTTTCAGAGTAAAAGATGCTGAAGAACAAGGGGTCATGCTATGAAACTGGAGGGGGGTAGACTCAGGGGAGATGTAAGGAAGTACTTCTTCACAGAAAAAGTGGTGCATGCCTGGAACAGCATCCCAGTGGAGGTGGTGGAGCTAAAAACTGTAATGGGATTCAAGAAGGCATGGGATAGGCAACTTTAGTGGTAGGGAAAGTGGGAGATAAAGCATGAGGCCAAGTAGGGTCTGCGGTGTTATAGTAGATAGAGAAAATGGACAGACTGGGTGGGCCAAACAGTCTGCACATCGATATCCTTTCCATAGTATAGTGCCCCCTGGTCGACAGTACCCCAGCACCCTGCACACCCCATCCTGACCCGTGCCAGTGACTGGCACACCCCTCCTTACCCAGCCAGGGCCAGCCACCGACTGATCAGTACCAGAGCACATACTGTAAATGGAACACACCCATTGGTTGTCTGGTAACCAGTGGGCATGTACTATTTATAGTACATGCTCCAGGGCTGATCACTCGGTGGCTGGCCATGGCAGGGTGAGGAGGGGTGTGGCAGTCGACAGCACGGGTCATGATGGGGCAGTGCGAGGTGATGGGGTACTACTGACCGGGGTGGAGGGCCACTACACTATGGAAAGGGTATCAATGTACATACAGTATATTCCATTTAGAATATGGGCTTTTTATGTCCTGCATCTGATTGGCTGGTACACTTGCTTAGGGGGTGTATTAACTTTCAGTAGATGCCCAGGAAATAAAAAGTACTGGCCCCATGGCCCCCTCACCCACTCATGTACCCCTGTGCCCATCCTGCTTCCTGATTGGCTGAAAACAAATAATTTAATTTTAAATCACCATTTTTTCTCTCACTTAGCGAAATATTGGCCCCCAGTGTCATACAGTTCATATACCAGCTGCCTCAAGATTAGCTCACACAACCTCAGCTGGGGTCCTTAGTACTTAAATTTTTAAATGTAATTACTGTGCCCTCTTGAGCAGTTCTCCATGACTCTCAATACCTGAGGTCTCATTCCAGGTTACACTTGCTCACTCCCAAAATCATTTATACCAGACGCAGGTGAGGCAGAACCCCCACCCTCCCCACCCCCAAGAGTGGTCTCTCAGGCTCCTTTAGTTTTTCAAGACGCTAGCCACACATACAAAAAAAAAAAACAGTAAAAGAAAGCTTTCAGACCGATGCACTACACCAAACCGCCTGTCATTCATGCTGTTTTGAAATGTGCAGCGCGTTCCTTTCCAAAGGAAAACAACTTCCTCACTGCTGCCATTCGTTTACACTCTTTTCCACAGCAGAGACATAGCCAATGAGGCCCCTGTACTCTATACAAAAGTGCCACAAACTGTAACACAGTCATATTGGCTCTCCTCCTTCACCCTACACACAAAAAGAAAACTTTTTTTTTAGGCTTACCTTTTTTTTATGCCATCTCATTTGATCTGTGGCTGGGTCCCGCTCACTCCAGTACATTTAAGGACCACAACTTCATCTCCACACCATCACGCTAAAGAAAAAAATCAAACAAAAATAATACTGGCATGCAACTGGGGGGGGGTAGATTCTTGTGAAGTAAGCTAAGCACACAGCCCCCCTATCCCAGTACGTCCGGATCAGCGGTCCACTGGCAACTTTATTAAATTGTTTTTACACACTCATTACTGGCGCCACTTGGAAGCTACAGGAAAACAAGTTTCTGCCTCTCTTTCTTCAACAGTTAAAAAGAAATTCGATGTCTTCTTTTGGATAGGGAGTTATGGGAACAGAAAGCCTTTATCACATGAGTGTGGGGGAGGGGCAGTGGATGAAACAGCACAGAAAATAAGGGACTACTTTGTCAAAAAAAGCTTATTTTCTGATATTTCTATTCATGTTCAAAGTCATTTCATTTTTCATTTTGTAGCATAACTAAGATTTACACATATGCACTTTTTCTAAGTGCAATAATACCTTCCAGGGTGGGCAGTATGGGCAATAGTGGACCTTCCAGGGGCTATAAGACCCTCCACATGCAGCGTCGAGCCTCATTACACTCCTGGGTGGTCTGGTATTGCCCAATACCGCCCACCTTGTCAGGTATCATTGCTTGCACAGTGCTCGGTGCTGGGGAGGGAGAGCACTACACCATGGAAAAGGGGATAGGACATTTTTTCTTTCTCACAGACATCGAGGCTGGGGAGGGGGGAAACTACACCATGGAAAAGGGGATCTGTATTTTATTTTTCTTCTGTCCCTCAGTGATCAGTGCAGGGTGGGGGGACCCTGCACTATGGAAACAGGGCTATTGCAGTTATTATACTGTCACACAGTGATCGGGATGGGGAGGGGGACCTACACTATGGAAATGGGGCTATTGTATTTAGTGTACTATCTCACAGTGATTGGGGAAGGTAAGGGGGACCCTGCACTATGGAACAGGGGCTTGGTGATGTTATGTATTTTACAGTGCCCAGGGCCAGGAAGGGGGAATCATTAGACTACCAGGGTTGTGATGTCTGTTCTTGTGCACCTGACATGGATCAGGGCTCAAGGAGGGGGGATCATGTGACTGGTCCTGGACTTTGTGTGGGGCACCACCCTGCCCAGCACAAAGTTAGGGTAGGGTTTGGCTGTCTTATCTTTCCACCAATGTATCTGGTGGTGTCTTCGCCAGGGTAATTTTAAATATTGTAATGCATGGAATATGCATGAGGGACCCTCATTTGCATGCCCACATTGCAATATTCTGCACAGCAGCGCAGTTGTATTTGCAGGGTGCATCAGGGGTTTCTGAATATTGCCACGGCTCGTCGGCCCTTGCAAGTCCGGAGATACGCGGGCGCATCTCGGGATGTGCTGCGCATCTCTTTTGAATATGTGGGCCCCTGTGTTAAAAAAGTATAAACTGCCTTTTTAACTTAAGATTATTTAGATATCTGTAAAGGAAGCTGTGGACTGTAGAGAGAGAGGAGAGCGAGTATGTTCCATTGTTGTAGTGCAGCACAACCGAGCAGTGTTAATGGTAGTAAAGGACATGCAGCCAGAGGCTTAAAATCAGTCATCTTCTGTTAAAAAAGTATATAAACTCCTTTTTTTAAGTTAAGATCAGTTAGATATCTGTAATAGAAGCTGCCGACTGTAGACCAGAGCTTCTGTAGCCACAGATACACATGCACACCACCTGGGAATAGCGGTAAAAAATTCCCATATGATCACATTGTAAATTGTAAAAAATAAATAAAACATGACAGGGTGTGTGGCAATGCTAAATTTCTGCGCACCCCAGGTGGGCTGTGAGGCATGAGGTGCAGCCAAGTGCCTTCAACCACCTGGGAAGTGTGATGCAAAATTCCCATAGGATCACACTGCAAATTGTAAGTAAGCAATAACACATGACAGGGTGTGTGGTAATGCTAAATTACCACATACCCTAGATGGGTTGAGAGGTGGGTTGTGAGGCATGAGGCACAGCTGAGTGCCATCAACTACCTAAGAAATGCAGATGTCTTCACTCGGGTGCCAAAGGTACCTATGCTGCCATGGAAGCACATGCTAAGGATGTGGGGGAGTCAGCAGGTGGCTTCTGTAAAGAGCACCAGGCCCCTGGCTTCTTCACTTGGAAACAGAGGTAACATTCTAACTTAAATGGCACACAGCTGAATGACACAAAATGAAACCAAAAAAAAGGAATGGCAGCAGAGCGAGCTGTAGCTCTGGGTAGTATGGAGAAGGACATTTTCATGTGCACTGACTAAATGTAAGGAAGAAAAGAAAGTATCAGTGGGTGACTTCGTAAGAAATGCAGCATGCCTTAGATCACTTTGCTTGATAACGCAAAGTGGGAATACGAGAATCTGTGGCTCACACTGTCATGGTGAGCCAACATTGACAGAGCAGGGGACAATAGAAATGGAAAACATAGGTAACATAGGTATTACAAGGCTTTATAGACTTCTGTCCATTTTGCCTGCCATTTATACAACTATAGAATCATATTTTTCCTTTGTAATAATTATCTAAGTTTGTTATAAATGTAGTCATATTTTGGCTTCCTTCCACTGTCAGTGGCAGTGAATTCCAAACTGGGGCCACTCTTTGACTGTACCAGTTTTTCCTTTTTAGTGAATTCCATCTAGCTGCTCTTAATTGTAATATGTGAGCTCTGGTATTATAATGCTGCACTTTTAGATCCAAACCCAAGTCATCCCATACTGTCTGGTCTGTGAAAGCTCTGTAGAGCAGGCACATATCTCCCCTTAACCTCCTATAGCTAAGGGTATACAAGTTTAGTGCCTCCAATCTGCTTTCATACTGTAAATGCTGCATTCCTTCAATAGATCTTGTGACCCTTCACTGCACCCCCTCCAACCTTTCCACATCCTGTTTCCTATACGGAGCCCGTACCCAGGCACAGTACTCCAATTGTGACCTCACGAGTGAGCTATACAGTGGAATCAGTACCTCAGGGCTTCTACTCCCTATATGTCTTAGGATACAGTTTAGTGTACCATTTGCTTTTTTAACTACTTTATTACACTGTGTGTTAAAGATTTAATCATTACTAATGATTACCCCTAAATCCCTTTCCTCAATTGTGACTTCCAAAGAATGATTTCCTAATGCATATGACCAACCCAAGTTCCTTCTTCCCATGTGCATAACTTTACATTTGCCAATGTTCAGCGGCAGTTTATGGCTATGGGTCCATTCTTGTATATAGTCCAATGCCTCCTGGAGTGTCCTACAATCTTCTGTCTTATCTACCATTGCCCCTAGCCTGCAATCGTCAGCAAACTTTGTTGCCCATACTTTTTTACTGTCATATCTCAGCACTGACACAAAAATATTAAACAGACAGGGCCCCAACACAGAGCCCTGCAGCACACCACTAGTCACTGCAGTCCATTCCAAGAGCACCCCATTTACTGACACCCTCTGTCACCTCTCATTTAGCCAAGCAGCTATCAATTCAGTGATTTTTCTGCTTAGCCCTCTACCCCGTAATGAGGAAATTAATTCACTGTGGGGTAACTTGTCAAAGGCTTTGGAGAAGTCGATGAAGACCATGTCCACTGCCTGCCCTGCATCCAGTGCTCCACTAACTTGTTCACAAAAACTTAGTAAATTAGTCTGGCAAGATCTAGTCTTGGTAAACCCATGCTGTGATGGGTCATACATATTTTTTCTTCCAGATGTGCCAATATTAAATCCTTTAATATGCTCTCTAGTATTTTACCCATAACCTAGGTCAAACTTACTGGTCTATAGTTTGCCAGGTTTGTCCTAGGTCCTTTCTTAAAGATCGGGATGACTGTTGCCTCCCTCCATGCCTTTACTACCTCTGCCTTGTCTAGTGAAGATTGAAAAATAAACACAAGAGGGAGGGAGCTATTTGGTTTGCTAATTCCTGAATAACTCTAGAATGTATACAGTCTGGTCCCGGTGATTTACTGTTGTTCACTTTCTGTAGTCTACTCTTAACATCCTGGGGATCCATTTGTATATGACTCTGTGACTCATTTATGAAATTTATGTCATGTGTACTTATTGATCTAGGATTGAAAACCAAGCTAAAATAGTTGTGTGTCTGCAGTAGCCTTTGGATCTTGTATCCTTCTATCAGTGTCCTTAAATGGACCAGCTGATTTATGGTTACGTTTTTTATTATTTATACAAGAATAAAAGGACTTATAGTTGTCACTAGTATCATTTGCTGGTTTTTGCTCGTAATCCATTTTTGCTTTTTTTATTTTGTTCTTGACAATTCTAACTTTTTCCTGATATTTGATTTGCTTCTCTGTGTCTTTGACCCCTCTTATTTTCGTGTACATTTTATTTTTTGCATTGATGTATTTTTTCAATTCTGGGGTCATCCATTTCAGAGTAATACCCTTATTTGTATATTTTTATTCGAAGGGTATATGGTTATTTATTTCTAATTGAATTCTGCTTATCAATAATCCCCACATTTCTTCCAGAAAGCATTTCTGGAATTCAGATTCCCAGTCCCATTTTGAAAAATTAGCTCTCATAGTTGTGAAATTTGCTTTATTTAAGATAGGGATTTTGGCAATACCAGTCTGTTTTGTAAGGGTTTCGTTATATCAAAATACACAATATGGTGGTCACTGTTGCTTAATAGTGCTTCCACGCTAACATTTTTAATAGAATTCCCCATATTGGTTAGAATTATTTCAAGTATTTTTCCACCTCTGGTACTATTTTTAACTATTCTGTCCATTCCTGATTGGTTAAAATGGTCCTGGTAGGTCCTAACCTTAGTGGATAACCCATTTTCTGTAATCCAATTAATGCCCAGTAAATTAAAATCTCTGGTTAATATTATTCTATCTGCTGGATCTAACTGGTTTATGTAATTCTGGATTTCTATATTGTTGTCCTGACTAATTGATGGTGATCGATAAATAAGGCCTAAAATAATTTTAGGTAAGTTTGGAGGGAATATTTTAACCCATACATGTTCGAGGTCATTTGCTTCCAGAATTATTTCCTCACAATTTATTGTTTCATGAACATACATTGTTATACCTCCTCCCTTTCTATCTTTTCTGGATTTATTATACAAGGTATAATCCTTTATGTGTTTGTCCCAAGTATCGCCTTCCTCCCACCATGTTTCTGTTATTAAGGCTATTTGAATATTTTTTTATTTAAGTACATACTTGAATTCATCAAATTTATTTTCTAAACTTTGTACATTTGTCAGAAGGGCACTCCAATTAGGATATTTGTCCTTAGTTACATTTTTTATTTTTGTTTTAGTTATTAAGTGTACTGGCAACTCTACACCACCCCCCCTTCCAGTTTAAATGATGTGAGATAATTCAGTTTGTTTTTGGAAGTACTCTTGCCCCCATGCTATTTAAATGAAGTATATCCTCTTTATAAAGTGTTTTTCCTTAAAGATAAAGCTATTGTCAATAAAGCATATTCCCTCAAGTTTCACAGAGATTTCTCACTCATCTGTTTAATGTGATTATGTCTTCATTTTTGCGTGAATGTCTACCATATGTGGGCAATATTCCAGGCACTATTATGTCCCCAGTTTTCAACTGGAATTTATGGATTATTGATTTGTAGGATTCAAAAACTCCCTTTAGGCTGTTTGCAGGAATGTCATTTGTTTCAACCTGGAGTATAACCAATGGGTTCTCAGTATGTTCCAGAAATCCATCCATTAGTTTATCAACATCCTTAAGTTTAGCTCCAGGGAGCATACTGACCCTAACTAACTTTATCTTTCCTACCTTTACAGACCAGAGGGTCAATTCCTCTAATAGCTGAGTCACCCATAATAACAATGGCATTGTCATTTTCCTCCTGTTTAGCCAAACCATCATTTGGGCCTGATTGGTTCTGTTTCATTGGTTTACTGGCTTTGGAATTTACTGTCCCCTGTTTTGCTACATTTCCTGGTTGTTTGACATATGTCTGTTGCCCAGTACTTAACTCCTGGGTCCTCTCTCTCTCTCCCCTGCTTTTGCTCAGGGGTTCTTTGTACTTTTGGAGGGTGAACATTCATTTTCAAGGTCCAGTGGAGTGTACCTGTTTTGCAACTGGACTGGAGCGCTATTATAAATCTGACCTCCCCTACATCTCCCTCCCTTTTTATGTACACTTGCCCACTCTTCTATTTATAGTTTTCAGTTGGAAACTCTACATTTGCTTTACCTAGCATTTCTGGACATGATTCTTTAGTCACATTATCAATATAATTCTCCAGCTTGCTAATATCTGACCTTACCTCCAACCTCTTAGTCAGCCTTGCAATTTCCTGGGTCAAGGTTTCTATTAGTAGGCAATTATCACACACAAATCCCTCTACTTGTACCCCTATCAGGCACATTGTACAGTTCACACAACTATTTACTTCCATGGCCATTTTGTTGAACAAATGACTAAATTACCTCAAACTTGATGGTTTTTCCCTGTCTTCCCCACCACCTCCAGTGGACCACCCTGCTCACAGTAGGGCTTCCTTTATCCACCTGGTGCTATCAGAAGTGATGTTGATCACCAGCAGTAAAATTAACCAGCCCACACTCTGAATTTAGATCCAATTTTCAGGGCGAGAGACACTCATGCGTGACCCCGGCCAGGCATTAAACCCTCAATAAGTTTTGTCAATAAAAAAGTATAATCACTGGACTGGTAGTTCTTTTACCCAGTCTCTGAACTACCAGCCCCCTTCCTACTTCTGGTGTTACTGGCTAGTAGGGCTCCACAATAAAAAAAAAACACAGCCCCTATAAAACTAGGCTATTGTGTTAAATTGCAGCCCTACACAGTGCCCAGGTCTCCGTTCAGCCTGAAAGTAGTAACAGCTCATCCACTCATTGCAGCAGGGCTTCTTTTATCCCCTTGGTGCTACCGGAAGTGACGTAGATCACCAGCTTTGAAATTAACCAACTCACACTCTGAATTTAGATCCAGTGTGCAGGGTGAGAGCCACTCATGCATCACCCCGGTCAGGCATTAAACACTCAATTTTGTTAATAAAAAAGTATAATCACTGGGCTGTTCTTTCACCCATTCTCTGGACTACCAGCCCCCCTTCCTACCTCTGGTGTTACCAGCTAGGAGGGCTCCACAGTATAAAAGCACAGCCCCTCTAAAACTAGGCTATTGTGTTAAATTGCAGGCCTACACAGTGCCCAGGTCTCTGTTCAGTGTGAAAGTAGTAACATTAAGAACATTCCCTAGTGTTTCAGCAACCCCATGTCAAAGTCATACTTTTTTGCCCAGTACGTGATGAGCATCTAAACATTTAAAATCCACAAAAAAAAAAACATGGGTTGCCATGCTTGTTTTTAAGTTACATTGGTGAGGCTTAATCTCTTTTTATAGAAGAAATCTGGAAGGGGTCAAATTGTTTTATGTGGTGATTACATCAATATTTTAGATGTCAGCATGAGTGTGAAAAAATGCAAAACAAGGACAGATCATTTGTCCTGACACTTGCTTCAATTTTTTTCCAAAAATGCAAAAATAAAGACTAAATTATCAATACTATGACACTCTCTTGAACTGATATTCTCCAAAAAAGGGGGAAATATTTGTGTTTTTATACATAAAACCATTTCAAGCCCATGTCGTTTCCATAAAATGTTTTTGATAGTTGTAGAATATGGTTATGAATATAAAAACAGAAAGAAATATAGAATTTTCTGTGTTTCTTTTGGTTATACAGTAGCTGCTTTCAAAGTTGCAGATTCAGAGGTCGTCGGCTCAGGACAAAAATAATTGAAACATCCCAATAAAAAACAAAACTTGCAAGAATGCTAATCAAAAGTGCATGCAGAATGGCAAGGACTTTAACATGAAATAAAAAGTGTAACTAAAGACAAACAGATATTTAGGCAAAGCCCCTTGAATGATATCAGCTGCTGCAGTTGTGGGAGTTAATCTGCTTGCTGTCATCCTGTATATATTCTTAGCTGGATATGACAGAATAGGATAAATCATTATTCTAATAACGCTTCCATATATTTAAGAATGTACTTGTGCCGGAAAACAACCTTGAATATGTTTTTGAGAGCATCAGAAAAATGTGAATTTGAAACACTAAGGAACATCCTTAAGAGTACAATAGCACCCCTTCCCCTCCATTTGGAAGGCGGAAGGTGGGAACATCTTTAAGCATACAACAGCATCCCCACTCCCCAGTTTAGAAGGTGGGAGGCGAGAGCTATCTGAAAAGCAAATTGCAGTTTTGTTAATTGCAGGAGAGGGATCCTCAGATTGTTTCTCAAACCCATGCATGAGAAATTAGGAACAGGGAGTGGAGAGCATACACACACAAGCAAGTGCCGTAGCTACCTTATATTTATGAATTAGTAACTGCCAAGATAAGGCAGGGTATTTATGCATCTCAGCAGGGGACCACGTGGAAATATCAGTCAGACTGAGACAGCCTGTGAACAGGGTTGGGACATGGTCATGGAACTCTAGGGAAGTGGCTAATGCTGAGATGGGGCACAATCCATTACCTAGACAGGCTTGGGTAGATTAGATAAGGCTTGGGGGGGACAGCCAATGCATCAGAAACTGCTTGTCAGTTCTGTCTGGTGGCAAGTGAGGACCTCTGCAGAGGGATGGGTGTCAGAAACAATCCGAAGATCACTCTCCTCCAATTAACCAGACTGCAATTTGCTTTTCAAATAGCTCCAACCTCCCACCTTCTGAATTAGGGGAGTGGGTGCAAAACTGTTGTACGATTAATTTTTCCATTTCCATTTTTCCCTGTTCTGTCAATGCTGCCTCCCGTGACAATGTAAGCCACAAATTCTCATATTCCCACTTTACATTATCAGGCAAAGTGATTGATCTAGGACATGCTACATTTCTCACACAGCCACTCATGGACACTTTCATTTCTTCCTTGCATTTAGTCAGTGCACATTAAAACTGCCTTCTGCATACCACTCAGAGCTACATCTCGCTCTGCTACCATTTCCCTTTTTTTTGTTTTATTTTGTGTCACTCAGCTGTGTGCCATTTAATTTGGAATGTTACCTCTGTGTCCAGGTGAAGAAGCTAAGGGCCTTGTGCTCCTCAGAGCAGCCATCTCCTGAGTCTCCCATGTCCTTAGTATGTGCTTCCTTGGCAGCATAGGTGCCTTTGGCACCTGAGTAAAGACATCCATACTTCCCAGGTGGTTGATGGCACTCAGCTGTGACTCATGCCTCAGAACCCACCTCACAACCCATGTGGGGCGTGGTGTAATTTACTATTACCACACATCATGTTTTGTGTTATTGCTTATTTATAATTTACAATGTGATTCTATGGGAATGTTATATAGCATGTTCCAGGTGGTTGAAGGCACTCAGCTGCACCTTGTGCCTCACAACCCACCTGTGGCATGCAGCAATTTAGCCTTGCAGCACACCCCATTGTGTGGTACTGATCACTTAAAATTTATAATGTAATCTTATGTGAATTATATACCACACTTTACAGGTGGTTGAAGGCACCTAGCTGTGCCTCATGCCTTACAACCCACCTGGGGCATGCAGTAATTTAGCATCACCATGAGTGATGTCATCAGGTCAATCAGCATGAGAACAAAAAATATCAACAATATTTCCAGTAGGGGGTAGCATATTTTATTTATGTCTTACCTCAAAAAAAGTGGAAAAAAATTAATTTTCTGTCATTTTTTTCTGATTATAAAAAGTCTAAAAGGTATCTATAAATGAAACACCACTCATTTTGTAGATATTTTTGTGCTGAACAACTTTTGTATTCACGCTACCATGCTATCATTTTTCATTTTAAAGTTATTCACATTTGAATATAGAGAATAATCAATGCTGCCTCATCAGTAACAAGCTGGTTACTGCATCGAGTGGTTGCCGTGGTGGCCTCATTAACCTCGAGAGTGAAGCTCAAGAGGTTAAGTCATCACGGCAACCACGAGACCAAGTAACCCAGCTTGTTACCAATGGGACGGCATTGATTGTTTTTTATAGTGTATTGTGGAACGCGGTTACCAGACAGTTTTCCTTAGAAAATAAATGTAGAAGCTGTCCGACATGTCTTTAGATAGAACATGTGCTGCCATGTTTACAGATCAGGATTTTATAACGAGTCAGGCTGCACGCGACTATAGTTCTGAACTGTTAGGCTGCACTATCTACATATGTAGTGCAGCGTAACAGCTAGAATAGATGACCGCAGTGCAGCATAACAGCATTTAGAAACGCTTAGATTTTTATGAAAGACAGCGTTCCAAAATACACTATATGGTTAGTACAGCTAGCATAACATCTGAAGAGCTGTACACATATGGATGAGTTTTTTTTCTGTTACACTCAGTAGCTGCTTCACCTAAAGATGTCTGTTCTTTGATGTTCTTTCTCCTGCAGTGCTTTTAGATGGCTTGATTGTAGTCACACTGAAGCCTGAGAACATTGAATAACATCTGCCGTGGAAATGCTTCTTGTTCATCGTCCAGTGGTTGTAGTGAAATTTAGAGACTGTCTGCCAATAGCAGACAGTACTATTTATTTGTTGAGCAAAAACAAAAGTAGGTCCCATAGTGCATTAGGCCAAAATTATCGTTTGAAACCTGGAAAGTGCCAATGCATCACTGTCAGCCCTACCAAAACCAGAAGTACAGAAGTGGTTTGGCAGAGCTGTGTAAAATGTCCCAATGTTTAATTTTAAGTCATTATTAATTACTGTAACATAAATGACATGCATTAAATGTAACATTTGAGGCAATGTCCGCATCTTAAAAGGAGGTTTTCCACACAGTTGCAGGGCTTGTAGTGAATGGGGCACGGACAGCTCTGCCTGAGATTGTGGCTCTTAGTAGTTAAATGGCAGGGCAGTCAGAAATGTTTTTTTCATTTTTGGGGGGGCTGGCATATGAAGACTTTCATGACTGAAAGTCAATTTACAATAATATTTATTGGCAGCTGACTTGAAAGACTGACAGCTCTGACGAAACAGAAGCTGAACAATAATTCAGCAGAGTTGTATAAAATTGCCGATTTTTTGAATTTTCTATGGCACACAGGACTTTCATAAATAAAAGTATTCATGTGTGTGCACTTTTACATTGTAAAATGGCAATAAAAAATGGCCCTAAGGTGACTGCTGGCAGCATGTTGTCAACTCGTTCATGTGAGACCACAGACAGCTCTGCTGAAAATGGGAGTACATAATTACTTCAGCAGAGCTGTCAAAATCTATGATCTTGTTTTTTATCATAACAGATTGGGCACAGCCTTTCATCAATGAAAGTCATCATTTCACTGCACATTTCCCTGAAAGAAGGGAGTAAAAACAATCTAGGTGACAAGCAAGTCAGGTCAAATGGAGACCCTAAGGAAACTTTCTGTTTTATTGTGGCTTTCATTTACCATGGCAACAGTGATTCAGGGTCTATAAATAGGCTCTTTATATACACTGGCTACAATGAAAAGTTCCTGTTGCACAATAGTATGCAACTGTAATAAAATACATTCAATATGCTTATATGTATGGGGCATTATGTACCGTATGTTGCTGTAGTATTGCCAGATGTTGCACCACCACATCTGTCAGCCATGTACATACATGAAGTAAATACACCATACATGTTCCTCCCCTTGACTCCTGCATTGTAAATTCTAATAGTTTATTTTATATATTTACACACATATATTATGTCAATATGTCATTTGTGTATATGGACAGTAATGTATACATATTTATATGTGTGTAAATATAGATTTATGTTGTATACAGATTTCTCTGTATTCTGTGTGTGACTACCTCAATGACCCCAATATTCCCACCATTTCTTGTGTGTAGTAATCAGAGACTAACAGAGAGACAGTTAGTGGCCGAGAGAAATCTTACCAGCCGGAGTATCATGGCTTGCCTGTTACCTGAATTTCTGTCCAGTGACAGCAAGGAGGAATTCCTGGGATTCACAGATGCAGAAATAGCTGAATACATGGTGGATGATGGCTCTGATATTCATGTTGAGCCTGGTGTGGAGCACACCACTGTCTTTGAAGAGAGCTGCAATGATTTGGATGAATGATGTTGGTCCTGCTTATTCTGAAAACTGGGCCAATAATTTCTCCACTTTCTTGATCAAGGAGTTCAAGAAGAAGGTTGGTCCAACCACACCTTTGTCAGCAGACAACAATGAACTGGATTTCTTCTCTTTGATTTTTTGACCCTGCACTGCATGCACTAGTTGCTGATGAGACCAACAGATATGCTGCACAGAAGCAGGATGCAGTGGAAAAACCTGATCCAAGGTGGACACCAGTGACAGCAACAGAGATCTGTGCTTCTCTAGGAATTAGGATGTACATGGCAACAGTAAAAGTCCCAAGACATAGGATGTAGTGGTCCCAGGGCTATCTCTATGGCCACTTTCCCATCAACCAGGTGATGGTACCTGAGAGACATGGAAAAATCATCTAGTACTTGCACGCAAACAACAATGAAACTAATCCACTGCATGACCAACAGGGTCATGACAAGCTACACCATGTGCATCTGTTGATTACCTCTATTCCAAAGTCCTGTTTATCCTAATATAATCCACACCGGGAAGTGGCAGTAGACAAGTCAATGGTCAGATTTCATGGACAGTTCTCCTTCTAGCAGTATATATGTAACAAGCCACAAACATGTGGCATAAAAGTATGGGTACCTGCTGATTCCCTCAATGGTTTTGTCAGTGAGTTTCAAGTGTACACTGGGAAGACTGATGGTGTGGTTGAAATGGGACTTGGGCAGCGAGTGGTGATGGACCTCATATAATCTCTATATGATAAATATCACCATGTTTACTTTGACAATTTTTTCCAGCCTTTCATTAGCCCACTACATGCTGGACCATGGAGTATATTCTTGTAATACAATGTGCATGAAACACACAGGATGGTCTAAGGCACTGAATAAAAAAGCCTTCCAGAAAAAAGAGAAGGGGTACAGTGAGCAACTGCAACAGGGTTACATCATTGCAACAGCATGGAAGGACAACAACCCTGTATTTGTAATGTCTACAAATCATGACCCAGCCACACCAACAACATCAATTGGTATCAGTCACCGGCCCTGAAGTTCTGCACAGTTACAACAGTCACACGAATGGTGTTGACATCACCAAACAGCTGCTGATGCAGTATCCAAGTTCAGAAAAGGCAAGGAAGTGGTGGATCTACATGCTGTGGTTCCTGTGGGCTCTGTCAATTGCTAATGCCTACATTATGTACCAAGAATCAGAAGCCCAGACCAAAACAACGAAGAGAGGAAACATTAGAAAGAAGAACCAGCTCAACTTCAGAATGAACCTGTCGAAGCAACTTCCTGAAGGCTACCAGAACTGAAAAAGAAAACTGCCAGTTGATGCAGCTACTGTTCCTGTGGCAGCATGAGTGATGAATGATGGATACTGGCCTGTGAAAGTTGACAAAAAGAGATGCAAACTCTGCAGCCAAACAAAAAAGAGCTGACTCATCCTTTCTTTGCACTGTCTGCAAAGTGAACTCATGCATTTCTTGCTTCCCAGAGTACCGCTTGGCCGGACCTCAGGTGTGAGTCACATTATTAACTGTTGATTTTGAGCAAGTGATGAGACTGTTCTCATATTGGCTATGAAGGCATTGCTGTCTCATGACTACAGCAGCACACTAAAAATAAATGGTGTTGGGGGGATTTATGGTAGTTCATCAAGTCATATATCTGTGGGGTGGGATTTTGGGTTGAACTGTACATAATTTCATCAGTCTGTTTATAGGGTGCACGTACATAGTTTCATCAACCAGTTTATTGAGTGCATGGGCTGGGTGAGACTGGTTGATGTGAGGTGGTGATGATGATGAGGTGCATATGTATATAGATAGGTATATATACATATATATATATATATATATATATATATATATATATATATATATATATTCTTTGCAAAACACTACGTTAATGCAACAGTTAGGGTTTTCTACAGCAACAAAAGTGAGGAAATTCACCATTAGGGTTACCACCCCTTGCACTCCACGACCACCCCACACCCAGCAACAGGCATTAGGGTGTGCGTTGCGGTCATCGACCCTAACTCTCACCCCATTCCATGTGTAAATAAGCTGAGGTGATGCAGTATAGGAGAATGGGGTGAGAGTTAGGACTGATGACCCCAACACACACCCCGATGCCTGTTGGTGGGGGCAGTGTAGTAGTCGGGTAAAAGGGGTGGTAACCCTAATGGTGAATTTCCTCACTTTTGTCACTGGAAAAAACCCTAACATACATAGAAACATAGAAGTTGACGGCAGATAAGGACCGCAAGGCCCATCCAGTCTGCCCATTTCTTTTTCTACCTTATAAATGTGCCATCGGCCTTTGCTCTGTCAGTGACCTATCTATTCATAGTCATTTGTATTGCTCCCTTATGCCTATCCCATGCCTGTTTGAAGCCCTGCACTGTATTCATAGCCACCACTTCTTGTGATAGCCATTCGTATCCACCACCCTTTCCGTGAAAAGTTCCTCCACATTTCACCTTAATCGGCCTCCCTCTAATCTCATGCTGTGTCCTCTTGTCCTGCTATTTTTCTTATATTTAAACATGTTAGACTCTTTCACCTTGTTTATGCCCTTAAAGTGTTTGAATGCCTCGATCATATCACCTCTCTCCTCCTTTGCTCAAGGGTATACATATTGAGCTCCGTTAATCTGTCCTCATATGTTTTCTAATGCAGTCCCTGCACCATTTTGGTTGCCCTTCTCCTGGACTGCCTCAATTTGGTTAATGTCCTTGTGAAGGTGTGGCCTCAATACTGCGCAGTACTCCAGATGGGGCCTAACCAATGTCTTGTACAGAGGATTATTACCTCCTCTCTATGACTTGTGATACCCCTACTAATACACCCTAACACCCCCTAGCCTTACCTACTGCTTTAGAGGTCTGCTTGGATGATTTTAGGTCATCAGTGATGATGATGCCCAAGTCTCTTTCTTCCTTTGTGACTGCTAGCAACTCCCTCCCAGCCTATAAGTGGCTTCAGGGTTTCTCTTCCCTATGTGCATGATTTTGCACTTCTTTGCATTAAATCCAGTTGCCACTCTTCTGACCATTCTGCTAGTTTATCCAGATCTCTTCTCATTTTGCCCACCCCATCTGGCTCATCTACTCTGTTGCAGATCTTGGTGTCATCTGCAAACAGACAAGCCTTACCCTCTAGTCCATCTGCAAGGTCACTAATGAAGATGTTGAATAGGACTGGCCCCAGGACTGATCCCTGAGGTACCCCACTTGTGACTTGCATCTCTTCTGACTGTATACCATTTACCACCACTCTCTGTTTTCTGCCAGTCAACCAGTTTGCCACCCAGTTGACCAACTTCTGACCCACCCTGAGCCTACCCAGCTTATTTATCAATCTTCTATGTGGAACAGTGTCAAAAGATTTGCTGAAGTCAAGGTAGGCGACATCAACTGCTCCCCCTTGGTCCACCACTCTGGTTACCCAGTCAAAGAAATCTATGAGATTAGTTTGACAGGACCTTCCTTTTGTAAACCCATGCTGTCTTGGATCCTGTGCCCCTATGGATTCCAGGTGTTGCACTATCCTTTCCTTAAGGAGTGCCCACAATCTTGCCCATTACTGAGGTAAGACTGACCGTCTGTAGTTCCCCGCCTCCCTGCTACCACTCTTTGTGGAGTGGGATCACATGAGCCCCTTCTCCAGTCTTCTGGGGACCCTCTCCTGTGCTCAGAGACTCACTAAACAATTCTGCTAATGGCTCTGCTAGTTCCTCCTTTAGCTCCTTAAGTACCCTGGGATGTATGCCATCAGGTCCCATTGCCTTATCCACCCTGAGCTTATAAGCTCCTTGTAGGACCCTTTCTTTTGTGAAGGGAGTAGTGCTCACCTCCCTCCCCCTGTGTCCATGATGCTGGAGCTGTGGGGCCCTGCCCTACCTTTTCTTCCAGTAAATACTGAGCAAAAGTATCTATTTAGGATAGATGCCTTACAGGGTCCTCCTCCTCACATGTTCCCTTTTCTCCATTAAGCTTAGAATACCCTCTGGACTTTCTCTTTCACTAATGTATCTATAGAAGTCTTGTCACCTTCTTTACTGTTCATGCTAGTGTTTCCTCAGTTTGGGACTTTGCCTGCCTTACTGCCTTACCTGCTTCCCTTAGGGCAGTTTGGTTTGCCTCCTATCTTCATCCCGCTGTGTTCCCTCATATTTCCTGAAGGCCAGCCTTTGGCTCTGACCTTTTCTGCTACTGTATTTGAGAACCAAAGTGGTTTCTTCTTCTTTGCACTTCCTTTTCTGTCTAACACAATGAGATGTTGCTTCAAGTATTGCATCCTTAATGCTTGCCCACTTTGCCTGTACCCCTCACCTGTGTTTCTTTTTGCCAGGGCTAGCTTAACTCTGTTGGCCATCTTATCAAAGTCAGCTCCTCTGAAGTCCCATATTTTTGCCTTGGAATGGGATGATTTAGATGTAGTAGCCAAATTGAACCATACCATGTGATGGTCACTGGCCCCAAGGTGACCTTTTACCTGGAGATCTGTGATCCCTTCTTTGTTAGTCAGTACTAGATCTAGGATAGCCCTGTCTCTTGTGGGTTGCTGTACCAGTTGTTTGAGGCCCTCCCCCTGCAGGGAATCCACTAAGAGTCTAGTTCTGGCAGATGTTCTAACTATTGCATTAACACAGTTTTTTTGCAAAGAATTTCCTTACTTTTTGAGAAAGCATAGTAAAGTACAATGTCGCTCAAGTTGGTTTGGGCCCCGAGCTCCCACCAACTTGAAACAAACCAAATTTTCATTCATCAGAGTGGCATAATTATGCACCTGTTTACATTTTACACACCTAACCACTGAAAATTACTTCCATGGCAGTAAGGCTAGCTACCCTGTGAATGTCAAGCCACTACCACAATGCAGCACGCTATCCACAAAATGTAAACTGCATTGCAGAATATCTCCAAAGCAAATTAATTTTCCATCACCTAAACACCATAATTCACATCTATAGGACATCCCCACAACACCCTCCAAATACCAAGTTAAAAGACCAAACCATTTCCGAGATATTCAGTTTTAAAGTTTTAGATTTTCATTCATCAGAGTGGCATAATTCTGCACCTGTTTACATTTTACACACCTAACCACTGAAAATTACCTCTGTGGCAGTAAGGCTAGCTACCCTATAAATGTCAAGCCACTACCACAACGCAGCATGCTAGCCGCAAAATGTAAACTGCATCATGCAATATCTCCACAGAAAATTAATTTTCTGATACCTAAATACCATACTTCACACCTACAGGACATCACCTCAACATCCTCCAAATTTCAAGTTAAAAGACCAAACCGTTTCTGAGATATTTTATTTTAAATGTTTTGCACCTTTAAAAATTCTTTGATTGTGAGAGTCGGCCTCAACCTCAAAGATCATCTTTGATCATGACAGGACATATGGTCATGAAATTTGGGCTATCTGGTCCCTCCCAGAGACATCTGGTCCAGTAACAATCTTTCCATTTTGTCCCGCCCTCACAAACGAAGCTCGCGATCAAAGAAATGTCGCGACCAAATAATTTGCAGACTCACAATCAAAGAATTTAAAAACATTACAATTCCATTTCTTGACACAACTACATTAAACCACAGGCATGGCTCGATAGAGGGAACCCCCCTGAGCAAAATCCATCCTAATTTTACTTCACAAGTCACCCCTGGGCTGAGATATTAGTTTTTTTCCAACCCAAAAATCTGGCCATCTTGTTCCTCCCTTGAGAAGAAGATAGCGATCAAAGAATCTCTCGATCAAAGAATTTGCAGGCTCATGATCAAAGATCATTAGCGAGCCGTGATCAAAGAATTTCAAAGTTTAAAACTCCATTTTTTGACACAACTACATTAAACCACAGGCATGACTCGACAGAGGGAAGCCCCCTGAGCAAAACCCATCCATGTTTTACTTTAGAAGTCACCCCTGAGCTGAGATATTTGTTTTTTCCAACCCCAAACTGAAAACAAGATGGTGGCCATTGTGATCAATAAATTTCTCATGATCAAAGAATCTTTGATCACGAGCCTGCAAATTCTTTGATCCTGAGGAGTGACCAGATGGCCAAAACCACATTCTTCTTTTGCAAAACAACCATATAAATGTTTCCATAGACATATAATGGGAGCTAAAAAGTTTAATAACCTTTGAATGGATTAATATTTTTTTGCCAAATGAAAAGTGGCATGTTCCTTGACTCAAGCTCTTTCTACATGCCAAGTTTCAGACTGACACGCCAAATGGTAGCCACGCAGTGCCACAGACAAAATCCGGAAAACTGCCCTCAAAACTGGTGAAAAGTGCATTTATCAGTGATTCACTGTGCAAAAATCGTAAGTCCAACCAAAACACAATTTGGCACATCAAAAGATCTACCATGCCCCACCAAGCATACCACATTTCATGCAAATCCGTTGAATGGGTCCAAAGTTATTAATGCACAAAATTTCATATTTAACATTAAAGTGCCTTCATCATAACCCTAACTATAGGGGTGTGACTGCACCCCTATAATATATATATATATATATAGAGAGAGAGAGAGAGAGTGAGAGAGGAGAGAGAGAGAGAGAGAGAAAGAGAGAGATTCTCTTCATAAGGGGAACTGGGCTGGGGGGGCATGGTTCTCGGCAGTGTACAGTGTCGGGGGGAGGGCTGTGGGGAGTGTTGGGTTTGGAGAAGAGGGGTTGTGGATAGATGTGTACATATGTTTTATTTCCCTGATTGTTGTTTTATTGTTCATAAATAAATGTTTGTGTTTTATACTACAATTCATGTGGCAGAAAAACTTCATATCACAATGTATTTTGTTTTTACAAATGTTATTGTGACAATAGCTTTAGAAACCATTTTGCATCTACATATAAAAATATAAGTGTATATACCCTTTAAAAAATCCCAACATCTCAAGTGCAGGTCAAAGCTGAGGTGCTACACTACTTCCTGTGAACTTCCTGAAATGCCATGAGGGAGCTGGAGAACCATGAGGTCAGTCACTGCAAGTCTTTAGTTGCTATATCTGCAAAAAAAGAACACGAAATATGGATTTTATTTATAGATTTGTTATTGTTCAGGGGAGCTGCAAGAGGCAAAATCTGAAAAGGTAGGACTATGAGTTTACTATTTCCACAAACTGTTTATTTGCATATGTAATGTGCTGTGCAGGGGTAAATGTATAATTCAATGGCTAAATTCTCACTAACATCCTTTGAATTTCTGGTAACAACACTGTAAACAGCTAGAATATAGTGTAGGGTATGTGGATGTGCTGTTAGTTTGCTATTTGTACTGTCATATTACCAGCAAAATGGATTTAAGTGGTAAATTTCTGTAAAAAGAAAGTAAACTTTTGCATGATTAATCGATGATAACTAAAAGAAGTACACATATTTCAGGTTCTTGCCTACCCTCATTTAAAAGATAATTGTATGCTGAATAAGTATGCTGCAGATAGTTTGGGTCTAGCGCTTATGGTTTTCCAGATATTTAAGGTTGTTTGGTGTGTATGAAGTTCACAGTAATTTTACTGCAGTGGCTCAGGAAAAAGCTTGTTTCTGCACAGGCATTGTTGTTCTCAACATTCTAAAGGAACTGAGGCCTGAAAGAGTTACACCTGGCCTGAGCCCCTGCATGTTTTAAATTCCAAGCTGATGAGGTACACCAGCTCTGTTGTGTAGATCAAAGGAAAGAGCTCACCCAGGATTGGATCGGCTGTTTCAAGTTTATGCTGTCTCCACCCAGCATGCCAAAACTCCATCATTATCAGCCTGTATGATTGATGATTGGTGTGGCACTGACTTGCCCCTAAAACACTGCTGTGCATTGGACATACAGTGTCACACCTCTCAAAACCCAACTATCATAGCAAAATGTTTGCTGTGCATATATGCGCATGGCGAACATAAAAAGGGAGATAGACTGAATCATGTTAGTTACTGGCCTATAAGCCTAACTGATATACAAGTGAAGTTTTTTTGAAAAAATACTGTTACAAAGATTACAGTTTTGGGTAGAGACAAATAACATTTTATGCAAATATCAAGCGGGATTCAGAAGTTATTCTACAATTGACCATTATTTTGTTCTAAACCATCTTTTACATAAATATGTCAAAACAAGGAACCAGAAAGTTTATACTTGTTTCATAGACTTAATGACTCCTTTGACTGTTTGTCAGTATCAAATTTATGGAGCAAGTTTGTCAAAATAAATATTGATCAGCCACTATTACAACATATTACTGCTTTATTTTTAAATACTGTACTTCGACAAAAGTAAGGTTTTTGACTGATACAACTCATGCTTTTTAGAACTACTAGAGATGTAAAACAGGGTTGACTGTTGGCACCTCTGTTATTTAATCTCCATTTAAATTATTTTCTGATTTTTTTGGAGAAAAATGCACGACTCCCAAAAATAGGTGAAACTCTTATACCAGTTATGGTGTATGTTCTTCTGTCACTTAGCAAGAAAGGTCTTCAGTCATCATTAGATTTGCTTAACATAGTTTTCAGTGAAAATAAACTCATGACAAATTTAGGAAAAACTAAAATGCTATGTTTGGCAATAAATCTAAAAGGTACATATAAGTTGTATTTAGACAGCAATAAGTTGGGAATAGTAAATTCATACGTGTATCTTGATGTGATGTTTAAAAAAATTATCATGGAAAGAGCATATGACAATAGAGGCAAAAAAAACAGATGTGGTATTAATAGGTCTTGGCAGATTTAATCGAAAATAAGGTGAATATTCGTTATCTTCTTCTCTGAGAGCAGCAAATATATTAACTTCTAAAAATATTGGGCCAGATTCACAAAAGGCAAATCATGATGCAAGGCAACTTGCATAAAAAAGAATTGGTGCAAGCAGCACTTGCGCCCCGAGTTGCGTCCCGGTGGGATTCACAAAGGCAGCCTGTGACATGCTGCAGGCTGCCTGTGCCCACTTTCACCTATGTGCCATAAACCCCCTTGTGACATGGCGTAAGGGGGTTTATGGCAGCATTTGCACCCTATTCAGGTAGGGTGGCTGCTATGTCCACAAATTGGGATTCAGAGACAACCACCAGTGAACATCTGTCAAAGACCATTTACGCCAACAAAAAGCTGGTCTAAGTGGTCTTTGCCATTCACTGGAGGTTGCCACTGTGCCTCAGCTCCACATCCCCTGTGGATTACAGCCTCCCCGTAGGCTCCAGGTCCCAGGCATGGCACACACTGTGCCAGGATGGGTGTGTGGAACACCCCCAATGCTCAGACCCCCATACATACACACATGTTGAGAGACCCCCCATATGCCCTGGGACAAGAACCCCCCTTCACCCCCTTAACCCCCCCGGTAGTCTAGTGGCTCCCACTCCCCCACCTGACAGTGTGAGCCCCCAC
Source organism: Neoceratodus forsteri (assembly GCA_016271365.2). Lineage (NCBI taxonomy): Eukaryota > Metazoa > Chordata > Ceratodontiformes > Ceratodontidae > Neoceratodus > Neoceratodus forsteri. The sequence continues at coordinate 739,344,829 of CM057454.1, forward strand.
ACACACACCCATATCTTGCCGGTGACTGGCACAGCCTCCGCTCACCACCAGGGCCAGCCGCCAACTGAACTGTGCCAAGATCATGTACTATAATATCGCACTCTGTGAATGGTAGCTGTCATTCACAAAGCGCATATAGTACAGTATGTGATCTTGGCACAATCAATCCAGCGACAGCCCCTGGTGTGAAAGAGAAACTGTGCCAATCTATTTCCTGCCAGTGTGTGTTGTGAGGGCTGCACCGCCTGGGAGGGGTGGGACCACTGGGCCACCAGAGCAGTTAAGGGTGTTTATTCTGGGGGGTCCATGGCAAGGGACCTTGGGGCTGGAGCCCACACATTACAGGGGATCAGAGGTGAGCATGGGGGTGCCATGGCTCCCCTCGGCTGGCACATCTGCCAATTACCCTGTCCTGTGACCTGCGGCATACCTGGGAGCTGTGCCCTACCTTGCTCAGCTACCACAAGTCACAGGGCACAGACCCCTGGACCTGCTCCGATACTGAATCGGGTGCAAGGTCCAGGTCACAGGGATGGTCGGCATGAGCTGCCATTGTTGCAGCTTGCAGAGGACCTTTGTGAATCCGGCCCATTATATTCATCTGAGATCTGGGGAACTGTTGACTTAACTCCTGTTGAAATTAAATGTACAACATTTTGGTATCAAGTATTGTCCAGTCCAACACTTGTCTCAGCATGAGCAGTAGAGCACAGTTGAGAGAAACTACTCTGGAGCCAGCATGTGATACCAGGGTATTTTCCTACTGGCTAAAGGTAAAATCTATAAGGCCTGAACAATTACAAGCATTAGCTTTAGAGGAAATGGAATGTTTTAAGTGCTGAGGCTTGGATTCAGGATGGCTTAGGCATCTAGAGAAAATTTTAGATGATACTGAACATTTTGCCTTTACTTATACATCAAAGCAGCAGACTTCACCTGTCCAATAAGAAAGTGGTTATCGAACAACTAAAAATAAGGAATCTACAAAACAGACCTAGATGCATTCCCATTATATAAATTCAGTTCATGGTACACAGCTTGTAAAAGATACATAAATAGGAAACATATTTAGATATTATCAAACAACAAAACCTGGGGAAAGCATTCAGCAAATTCGGACTTCAAATGTTTGATTCAAATGTTCTAAAAGCCTGTGTTGAACATAAAACTGAAATAGCTGCATTTTGTAGCTACAGGTTAGGAATTATTGAAGATACCATCTATGTTGTGATTTGTTGCCCAGATTACACCACCCAAAGAAAAAAATGTCTGGGTCCATTCTTTGCCAGTTCCATGAATAAACCTGTGAAGCAATTAACATATTTACTTTCTGGAGAAGACTTTCTATTAACCATAAAATGTGCACATTTTTTGAATGCAATTATTAACCTAAAAATAAAGAGGGGAATCTCAAAATGTTTTACACTAAGCACAATTGTTGTTCAGACCTAAAGGTTTCTAAGTGTGAATCATTTAATTATGTGTACACAGCTGTACAGCATTTTTGGTTAAATTATGGCATGAAGACTGTTGTAAACAAATATATAAAGGTGACCAGTTATTGTTTTACAAATCTATGGACTACGTTCCTATGGATATAGGATTTTCTGGTTAACATACAAGATTACATGCTGCTTTTGCACCATTTTTTACTGATTTTATCCCTATTGCTGTATCGGTGATGTCATCTTATAGGATAGAGGATAACTGGATAAGGATTAGATATAATAATTTTTTGACCACATTGTTTTGATTCAATCAGTACAGTAGGATTAGGGATTACCAGAATTTATGTGATTACTGGTTTACATGCTATTTAGATAGCATTTGCTAATACCATTCGCCTTTTTAAAATTGTCAAATATTATAGTGCACGTTACAATTTAGGCATTGAAAATTCTGAAAATATTAAAAGCATATTATAATGTTTCACTGTATGTGTTCCCCAACAGATTGGTATTTGTCTATTTCCTGTAATACCCATGAGGAAACATGATGGTATGTAATTAATTGTAGAGTTTTAGTGAATACTGTGATTTAGGAAGATTTGGAATGCATTATATGCTTTTGCAATGGCTGAACAGGCAATCAATAAAGCTTGCTCCTACTACTACTACTACACTATCTAGTTAAAAAATGATGATGGTATTTACTGATTGTTAAAAGGCTTTTGTTATTGTGAACCATTCATTCCTATGTGTCAAATTAAATAATCTGAATGTCTTCTGCTCTACCTTGGTTTGGAAATTATTTGGCAGATAGAAAACAACTGGTTTAACATGGACTATAAATAACAAAAAAAAAAACCAGTGCAAAAACAGAGAACACACAACACCAAATACCCCGTGGTGGCTGTCTTTGTACTGTTTTTGCACTGCTGGGGATTTAACTACAAGCATAATTGTAATCAGTTTATGTAAGCACTCACCACGGTGCAAAGAAGTATTTCCTTTTCTTGACAAGTGTACTTTTTCTGTGTTGTTTACTGAGTTTTGAAGGGACAGCTACCTCTGTAGTACATCTTGTGCTGCACTGCGTGAACTACACCAGTCTGTGTGTTGGACTAGCCTGCACAGCTGTAGCTTCCACTGTAGCTGGCATCCAACAAGGGTCCATACTAGGTCCACTCCTGTTTTCCCTCTACATTAACCTTGGACCCTGCTTATCCTCAAGTGCCTCTCTCTGGTATGCAGATGACCAAGTCCTACTGCATATCTCTAGCTGCATTAATGACTTAAACAGGCAATTCTGTCCAATGCTGGCTGTATCATAAAAAAATTGGTCTTTAATATCATTAATATGCAGGCTATGCTATTTGGGTCATAATATAAGCTTCAAAACTGTCCTTCCCCATTACTGATCATCAATCTTGATGACTCCTCTCTTGCTTCTGTGACTTCTTTCAAATATCTGGGAGCTACACAGGACTTTGTTTTTGACCCCACTTAGTCTTGCTTTCTTGGTTCACCTTTGGGGGGAGGAAACTATAGCTAGAGGCATTTCTTTTATTCTTTTTCAAACACCCTCTCTTTACCAGTGAAAAACTGGTGTGTGTGTGTGTGTGTGTGTGTGTGTGTTTGTGTGTGTGTGTGTTTGGTGGGGTTGGGGAGAATAGGCACAGAGAAACAGAGACAAGTAAAATGACATGTAAGCAAAAACTGTGAGACCAGCTCCCTGTACTGCACAGATTCAATAAACAGGTAAAAAGAACATAGACACATGCATGTGGAAGGGGCTGTGCATGTTTATATGTGACTCCAAGGACTTCATTTTAGGGACCTCCATCCCATATTACATTCACCTTGCATGAATCAGGTGTGTGCAAATCAACAAGTTGTAAACTGGGACTGTCATACAAAATTAGAAGCAACCTGAATCCTAGTACTCACATGGCTATTCCGTTGCTCAAGGCATTCTGTTGCCTCAACTGAGCTATGGTACATTAATCTATTTAACATATCTAAAATCTAATTAAAGAAGTTGGGATGTCACACATAATAATACACGCTGTTATTATGCATTTATGTACATTTAATATTGGCTGCCTTATAGATAATGTACTTCACTCAGAAACCTACTCCTCCTTTGCTACGCTCTAACAAGTGACACCAGGAGTCAGATTTCTGAAGGGGGACACAGGACTTATATCAAGCCCTGCATCAAACCCTTAAATTGCCACAGCTAAAACTGGCAGGGAAGACTAGGGCATTGAGCACCTTACCTCCTGCCATGTTGGTGACCCATTTGTTTGGGAATGAGCACAGGTTGCCACAGTTCAGCAGGGCAGGAGAGGATTGAGCATCCCAGGGACATCTCTCCTCTCCTGGTGAGCAGTGGTCAGCCATCTTGACCCATGACTCCCAGTGGGTGGAGGCTCAGTGGCAGTGCAGGCTTGAGCAACTCGAATGGAGGGGCTGCAGCTGTGCAGAATGTGTATACTGCATGCACACCGACTGGTGCCACAGCAAGGGTAAGGGATAGAATGTTGGAAAAAATGGAGGACAGGCTAAGTGAAGCCCTGCCCATCTCTCCTTAACCCTCTGCCCTGCCCAGGTTGTGGGGGGGAGTTGTGGATCTGTTGTCCAGAGAGATGATGGTCCTGCCCCAGCTGACCCCACAAAGGGGGGAATCCATGAGAGATAAGTACTCCCTCAGCCTGAGAGAAGTGGAAGCCAGTCACAGTACACAAGGTCCGGGCCAAAGAACCACCCTGTCTGCCACAGAGAGATAAAAAACATTATGGCAAAAAGATTGATGCAGCTGTACCATGGCCAAATAAAACAACTGCACCAGTTTTATAATCTTGGATGCAGTGTCAACAATCAACTCACTTTATGTTAGTTTGCAGCAAAGTTCTTCCACAAGCTGCGTTTTAGGGGTCCCCATACATGATGGGCACAAGGCCGAGGAAAGTTGGTGCAGTGAATGTCACTTTGACACATGACATATCAAATACTGTTAGACTGCTACAAGCCCAGTACATCATTTACTGTATGTGATGCACCTGGGGCTTGCAGCAATTCCAACCCTTAAAAAATCCAGCTCTATGTACCTATGCCCTTTGGTCCCAAGGTCAGGCTTTGTGAACTACTCCTAAAAATTACTCTACCTTGAATGATCTTGTCTTCTCTTGCCATGTACCAAAGCTCTGGAACTGGAACTCTCTTCCTCTTAGCATTAGTTGTACTGTAGCCCTACATGTCAGGTGTTCAGATCCGACCTTAGCAAGCACTTGCCATTAAATAATATGTGCTACTGTACCAAATCATGCCTATGTTCTGAGTTTAAACAAAAATAAAAAAAGATACAAAGCACACAATGAAGGCAGACAAAAGAGTTTTTTTAGAAACCCATGGTAACTACCACATTACCATTTTTGCTGCAGAAGAGACAGGCACCCCTATATATCATCATGAAGGCTTTGTCAGTGGGTAGTGCTAGTAACCTGCTCACAGCTTAAATACAGTACAATGCACTACCTGATTACAGTCTTAGCTAACATTTAAAGCTGTGCTGATGCAGGAAAAACAGTGAACAGAATGCCTGTTACTAACAACATGTAACATAATCAATCAATCAATCAATCAAAATCTGTATTTATCCAGGCGGGCACCATTGAGCAATGCTCATTTGCAAGATGGAACTGGTCATACAAAAATCATAGTACAGTAACATGATATAACATAGTGCAATATTATACAATGAAGAAAAAATATACAGAATATACAGTGCAGTAACATGGTAGAACATAATGCAATATTATACAAAGAGGAAAAATATACATATGTACATCAACATTTGAGATTAAGGGCCTTTACAACAGATAGGCTCATAAATTGGTACAGCCAGAATATTCACTTAAAAACAATGAGTAGGGCAAGATGAGGGATACCAGATTAGGAAGATAATGACGGGGAAGGAATTGTTAACTGACATACTTCAGGGAAGGGGGTGGAACTTGGCCATGGCTAAAGACAGACAGAGAAGAGGGAGAGAAGCAGGTATTTTGATAGGGAGAGAGAGGCAGGGGCAGAGGCAAGGTGGGAGGCAGGATGGTCAGGGGAGAAACTGTGGAAGAGGTGAGCTATCGATGTGGGAAACATTTGCAGGATTCTTTCATGGAGTGGTCATAGAGCGATTTGAAAATATTCAGGCTAACAGGACAGCTCAGCTTCAAGTTTTTTTGCACATTGTCCCACACGGCAGGCAACGAGAAACTTATGGCAGCTCTGCCGAAACGTGATTTGACCTTAGGTAATTGCAAGGCAATTAGGGAATAGCTTCTGAGAGTATAGGTGCCTACCACACTCAGGGGAATACAATCAGAGAAGTAAAGGGGGAGCTTGTTGGTAACCGCTCTGAAAGCCCAAAGAGTGGCATTTCTATTTCTCCTGTAATGAAGATAAGTCCAGCCCATCACAATGTACAAAGAGCAATGGGTTGTGGAAAGAAGAAGGCCCATTATGAACCTGATTGCTCTGAGGTATAGGGTGTCCAGCTTAGCCAGGGCAGAGGCAGTACAATGGCTATAGAGAAGGTCCACGTAATCTATTAATGAATGGAACGTGGCTTGAATCAACTGCAGCTTGGCATCCCTAGTAAGGAAGTGGTTAATTCTGTAGACTACTCCTAGTCTTTGTCTTAGTTTCTTCTGTAGTTCTTCGAGGTGTTCAGAGAAGGATAGTTTGTGATCAAGCCATACACCCAGATATTTGAATTTTGGCACATGATCTAGTTTTTCTCCAAGTACTGTAGTAATCTGAGGGATAGCCCCAACCCAAGCGGGGTTCGCCACATGGGAGGAAGGGGAAAAGAGCATTGCTTTTGTTTTTTTCGCATTAAGCAGAAGCTTTTTGCTTATGAGCTGGTATTGTAATAAGTTAAATTCAGCTTGGAGGTCTTCACAGGCTGCTTCTGGTATAGGACGACTCAAATAAAGTACTGTGTCATCAGCGAACAAGTGAATATTGGCCTTATTGATGTTGTCATAGATGTTGTTAATATAAACCGCAAACAACAGGGGACCAAGGATAGACCCCTCAGGCACATCTCTCTGTAGGGGTTTAAGTGGCAAAAGATCACCTTCAGCTTTAACCTGCTTTTTCCGTTTTCTGAGGTAGTCAGCAAACCAGCACATAGAGTTAGTGTCTAGACCTAAGTTACTTTGAGAGGAAAGAAGTAGGCTATGGTCGACTGCATTGAAGGCCTTACTTAGATCCAAAAAAAAAATGGCACATACATAATTCCTATTGTCAAGGTCAAGGAGCCAATCATTAGTCACTTTTGCTAAGGCAGTTATGGTGCTGTGCTTTGCTCTGAATCCAGACTGCACTGGGTTTAACAGGCCTCTGGATTCAAGGTACGCCCTTAGCTGACCACTCACTATCTTTTCTAATAATTTAGACAGAATGGGAAGAAGAGAGATCGGTCTATAATTATTAAAGGTTGCAAGGGTCACCTGATTTGAGCAGCGGGATGCATGGGCTACTTTCCATTGTGATGGGAGGCTCCTCTGCGATAGTGACAAGTTGAAGAGGTGCGTGATTGGCACAGCCAACACATGGTATGCACATTTCAGAAAGTAAGGCTCTATGGAATCCGAGCATGCACACTTCTTGATATCCAATTGCAGCAATAGATCTTCTACCTCTTTTAGGGAGGCAGGCAGGAATGAGAAGGCCTCCTTGGTAGAAGAGGACTCGTGAATCAATATTCCCTGCTGAGTGTGGATGGCATTAGCAGGGGATGTGTCAAATGCTTACCCAGAAATTGCAAAATGATTATTGAGGGCTTCTAGTATCTCCAATCGACCTGAGATGGTGTTACTACCGGATATTATTTTTGATGGGAGGGAATTACCAGGTGCATGACCAGACATGTCCTTTATTGTTTTCCAGAATTTTGAAGGATTCCTTGAGGCAGAGTCTAGCTCAGTGCCATAGAAAGCGGCCTTGGCTGCTCTGACCAGCTTGGTGCACTTGTTGCGTGCCCTCCTAAAGTGACGCCAATTAATGTCATTCTTGCTTTTGTGTGCTTTTTTCCAAAGCGTATCCCTTTCTAGCATGGAAACTTTGAGTTCTGGTGAAAACCCGTGGCAAGTGTTGCTCCTTACATGGACCTTTACCATGGGGGCATGCCTGTTTAAGGTTGCAATGAGTATAAAGTGAAAAATAGCATATGCCTCATTAACCATTTTGGCTAAGTAGAAATCCTGCCATTGTGGAGAATGTTTCAATTCATCGATGTAGGTAAACAAGTTGAAGTTGCGTTTACATCTCTTGATTGAGAACTTTGCTACGAACTGTGGATTGTGCACAGATCTAATACTGGCGATGAAACAATGATTGCTTATGTCTGAAAAAAATGTTCCGGCATGGGAGAACAGGTGTGGTTTCTTAACCAAAATGACATCTAAAAGGGCGCTGTTACTAGGGTTCTTTTTATTTGGGTGAGTGGGCTTGCCAATGAGTTGCACCAGCCCCAAGGTGTCACAAAAGGATTTCAAGGGAGCCGAGGCATTTGATAACCAGTCGTAGTTCAGATCACCGAGAATAATGGTTTCCAGTGTACTAAGCCCCAGGGCAGAGTTTAGATGTGACAAGAGAAGAGACCCCGCAGACGGGGGCCTGTAGCAGCCTATTACACAGAGTGCACAGGAAGAAGAAAGTTCAACCTTTAGGGTGAAGCACTTGAATTTGTTAGGGGAGGAGGATGATTCTAGAAATGATACAGAAAATTTGTCCCTAACATAAACCACCACCCCTCCGCCTCTTGATTGCCTATCAGCTCGGAAAAGTAAATAACTTGGGATGTTGATTTCCCTATAAGGAGTGGCTGGTCTAAGCCAGGTCACAGTGATCACCAGAACATCTTGTAGGGTGTGACTCACCAAAGCCTGGATCATGGAGATCTTTTTCAGCAGGCTGCAGACATTGATGTGCAGGAATAACATTCCTTTAATTTCAGCAAAGTTGGGGAGAGAAGCAAGGGTATCTAGAGGCCCCAGGTTGAGTTTGACATTGCCTGAGCACAATAGCAATAGCAGCAAAATCCTTTTTAAGGCAGCAAAAGTTAATTCGTAGTCTCTGTTCTTTGAGCATCTGGGAGGGCAATGAAGTTGAGCATACCTGTATCCACTCCTGGTGCTATACTGACCTAGGGTTGCAGTCACTAGGATCCTGACAGAAACCTGCCAGGAGAAGAAAGTATCGAGATGGGAAGGGGAAGTACCCTGCAATGGCAGTTCGGGAGAAGTCCCACTTCCAGGCAAATACAGCTGTAAGATCCAGTAATCATGTAGAACTTCATGACAGGAGTTGTAAAGCACATAACAGGGAGAAGCACAAACCTCATCCCCACCCTGGGAGGAATGTGAGGTCTGATAGAGAACGCAGGGCACTAGCAAGACAAGGGACATACAGAGGAGCAAGCTGTTCCTACCCATGGTAAGGTCTTCTTATATGTCACAGGATAGGGCAATGAATGTCCCAGACCTAGAAACAGATACTGTAACCTATGGTTGTGCTGAAGCTAACAAACACCCAGGATAGACTAAAAGAAAGGTGAAGGAGCTCTGATGACAGAGTAGTGTGAAAAGACAGCAGATAGTTAGAATTAGAGTGGGAGGGGCACCAGTGGCTGTAGCAGATGAGAAGAGGCAGGACGAAGCGTATATAATAAATGGAGGGGTGGGGAATGGGTGGGTGGGTGAAAAAATGCAGCTTTGCTGTACCTTGAGGGAGCGAGTCCGGGCTGGAGGACTCAGGAGGTGGCTAGGTCAGCGCCAACTGCCCGGTGTCTGAGAATGCCTCGGCTGGTGAGCTGGGGAGCCCTAGGTGGCTTCTCATGGCTGGGAGAAAGAAAAAAGGGAGGTTTATGTACAGACTGGGACAAAGAGAGCAACAGAAGCCAGCGGGAGTCCAATATGCACCACAAAAGCAGCAATTTGGAATGGCACCCAGCTGTTTGAGATGCAGCTGAACCCTTGCACAGGAAGGGCTGTAAACACAATTAACACTCTGGCAAATAACTAGCAGAACTGAAATCAATCACAGAACATTTTAAAAAACATAAGGCCCCACAACAATTAACAAAATTTTACTACATTAGTAATTAACAGTTATATATAAAAATCATATTGCTTAGTAATTCCTCTTGATTATAAGTTACAAACTAGATATTAATGATTTATGGTACATGGTTAGGGCTTATTGTCAAGGCCCCCTGTTTTCTGCAGTTCTGCAGCATTGCGATTGGGACAGAAATCAAGGTCAGCTGCAGGCGTCGGGTCTGGCCACAGAAAGTATACAGAAACTGCCCCAGTAAGTTACACATAGACTGCCCCCACTCCTTTCTACCCATTACTCTGCCTGTATGTAGCTTTATAACAACTAAAATTCATTCCTTTCCATCTCAGACGCTAAAACCCTCCCTACCCAGCCCTGAGAGCCCCTTCAGTCATCCTATGTTTTATAATGGCACCCTTTTCTAGTTGAAGGAAGTTTCATGAACCACTGCCTTTTCCAGTCACTTCTAATGGGCCAGAATGCTTGTTCCCCATCCCAGTAGTGCTTTCTGGGACCTACACAAACATTTAATGGGTTGTGAATTCACCATTTGAGCCCAGCAATAACAGGAAGTGGTAGAGGATCACGCGACAGTGCTGGACCAAAAAAGTGTGCCAAGATTAAAAAAAAACTAGTGACATAACAAAGCTCTGGGAAGAGTAAGTTTTCTGGCTAAGCTATGCAGGGTAGAATTTTTTGTTTTTGAGGAGGCAGAGTAATGTCTAAGAGGAAACCTTATAATACTCTTGAGGGATGGAGAGGCATATGATCATTGTACAGTGCTGGACTGGATAAAGACAAAGTTAAAACTACAGGGTCACTCAGTGACACTCTCAAGGCTATTTAGGAAGGTGATGGGGCTGAGATGGACTGGGTGGGTTTTATCTGTTTTAAAATCATGAAAGGGCATGTGCTTGTTGGAACAGAGGGCAGTTTGCAATCCTTCTGGGGCTGAGCACAAGAGGTGGCTGTTGATGGAACTGGGAGATTGCCAACCTGATGGGTCAGCTTTGGTGCCTGAGGGAGAAAAAATGTAAATTACAGAAAAAGAAAGCAAAGGGACAGCTAAGTAAACAAAATTGCTGGAGCAGGAAAAGAATGAGAGAATACTGGACAGGCTGAAGAAATTAAAAAGATAAAGCAAAAGTAAGAAGAGTGAAGTCAAAAGATCATTTATTGCAGAATGTGGAAACTAAATAAGGAAAAAGAGACAGAAAAAATCACAATGACTCTGCAGATGATACATTTTTAAATGTTTTAATATTTAAATATTGCTTTGGGGCAATATTATGTTGGTATTGATATAGAATGGAAGGGTGGATGAGGAGTGTGGGCAAGACAGATTTTAAGCTCAGTGTATATTGTCTGTCAATGTTTTGGTGAATAGAGCATGGGGTTAATACTGCCTATGTAACTGTAGTTTACTTTTTGGCTTTTCTCTATACCCACCCGTGGTATGGAAGCCGGGTAGTGAGTAGGAAATAGAAAGCCCAGCACCAAGGATGAGCAGAGTGCTGGAGAAGGAGAAGGCGGGGTAGATGGTGGTCTTTAGCAACATGCTAAGTGGGGAACTGCCGTGGGAGGCTGGCCTTTATTGGGAATGTGGGAGGACTATTCCCCCACATTGACCCTCAGGCTTTAGCCCTCCCATTCAATGTTTTGGTGAATAGAGTATGGGGTTAGTAGTGCTTATGTAACTGTAGTTTACTTTTTGGCTTTTCTCTATTCCCACCCTTGAGTAGTGAGTAGGGAATAGAAAGCTCAAAAAAGATTACCTCCTCCAACTCACAGAGAGTAAGACCAGTAGCACACAGAAGAGGAAAACCCCCCAGGTGGAGGAAACCTTTGAGGACCCATGGCTACTGACCCACCCATCCTCAGGGCAAACTAAAAGGAGATGATCCTGGGTTCTTACAACCATATTCTAGTTTCTAAGTAAGGCAAATTATTTATAGAGCTGATGTTCCATCTTCAGAGTCTGTTGGATGATGTGTTCTGGAAGGTTGATTCTGAGGCTGAAGAGGCAGGTCCATTCTGAAGGAGTGTCCAGATTCTGAATATGGATTAAGTCCAGCTGAAAAGGGGCGAAGGTGGTCCAGGATTCCAATGTGATATTGGTGGATATTCAATGGGGTTACAGAGTCAGTGTGAGCATGAAGAGTATGAATTGATTAAATGAGCTGCCAGACTCTGAATTGTGGGAAGTATGATGGGTTATGAAATTCTTAAAATAATCTATCAGATTTTGTAGAGAGTTTGACATCTGGATTAGGGTCTCAAGGCTTGGAGTTCAGCAATGTGTGATATGTCGCCATGTAGGCATCTATGGAGATGATCAAGATTTGGACAGAAGCTTTAGGTGTCTGGTAGGAAGGGTAATGTGGAAGATTTTAAACCAATGAAAGCAGGGTGGTATGTGCAGTAGGGATGGTAACTGGTTATCGATGGGAATAAGTGGAAAGTTCAGTACAATGAATCCAAGGGTTGACTAGAGTTATTGTTGCTATAATGAGATTTGCATAGACTTGTATTCAGGATGGACTGCTAGTGGAAATAGTAGATATGGGTATTGCTGTGGCTTAATTGCCCATGGCAGGAGCTAAAGTGGCCATGGTGACTTTGCAGTGCTGGTGCATCCAATGTTGGAATGTTGAGGGGTGCCCAAGAATGGGTTTTTGAATAAGTCTACAGACTGATGTGATAAAGGGAAGTTGAGAGCAGCGTGGAATGCAATCTGTGCCTAGCATGCTTAGTCCAATATAGGACTGTTGTGGAGCATAACTGGGATAGTGAGACAGCTAGGTCAGTTGCGGATGTGCAGATTGAGGAATCAATGGAAGCCTGCTCTCAGTGATGGCATTCGCTGGAGGGAGTATGGGTGGTAAATCCTGAGGGATGCATTAGAAGGACTGCTGAATGGGTAGCCGGCATGATTTAGGGTATCAAAATGAACAGATGTAGATAACTTTATGAATTATGGTGACGTCCAAGGGTCAGGGAACCGTGGCTCGGAGAGGGTAACTTTAGCAAGGCAGCTAGGCACCAGTTATGCAATAATACATGTTCTGGGATAGTAGCTGGAGAAGCTCTTAGGAACATGCAATGGCTATTAAGGGAGTATGAGTCAAGTAACTTGATCAAACTGAGTCAGCGCATGTAGGAGAAGACAATGAAATGGAAGATGCAAGTACAGCTATGAGGTATCCTGTGGTTCCTGTTATCCTTGACAGTGATGGTTACTATGGAGTTGGTACAACTCTGAAGGAATTAGAGTCATGGTTCCAGGTAAGAAGATAGGAGTGAAGGAGGCTCCACTAAATCTTTGGATCCTATCAAGACTTGGGAGGTAGGGATGCCCATACTGTTTGAATTAACAGAATACATAAGGAGTCATCCTTCAGAGACGGTTGAGAAATTAGATCTTCTATAGTCCAGTCGAACGTGATACCAGAAATGGGTCCTGGGGAGGTTATTGAGAGTTACTGATGATTTTATGGTGACATAAGAGTCTATAGGGCATGGTCTGCAAGGGGCATTGCTGGAATAAGGTTTCTTCAAGTGAAAAGGACAGGTACTCCACAGAGTGTTGGAAAGGAGCTGTTATGATGGCCAAGGTAGTAGTATGAGATGAAGTTGATCAGGCAGGGATGCAGGACGTCAACGGTTCTGGGAATGCCCAAAAGAGACATGGTGGTAAGGAGAAAATCAGCAGTCCTGTGATGGAGGGAAAAGTCCAAGCAGAAGTCTACTGACTGAAGGATGGAGCTGGATAAGAAGACGGCTGAGACCGAGCAGTACAGACATCGGCAGAGGCAGGGAAGGTATGGGACCAAGGCAAGCACCACAGCATACTGGAATAGAATGCAGAAAAGCTGAATCAGGCCCTCAGTGGGAGATTCATGTCAAACCAAGAAGCAAATCCAGGTACAAAGTGCTGTGAAGTTAAGGTGTGAGAGACCCACCTCTGAAGGAGATGGCGAACTGGAACAGTTGGCAGCAAGGTGCTGCAGTGATGGGGAATGATTCCCGCCCCTGAAGAAGATGGTGAACTGGAATTGTTGACAGGAACAGAGCAGCAGTGATGGGGAATGGGTTCCTACTTCCGAAGGAGATGGGGAACTGGAATTGCAGATAGGAAAAACACTGAAATTGTTGCTGAAAGATCACTGGATGGGATAACAGCAGCATCAGGGGAAAACTTGTAGAAAGCTTTAGGCACACATCCTTGCAGAGGTGCAAATGCCACATATCCAGCAGGAAGAAAGGGGAATGCAGGCATACATGTCCATGAGGAAGGCAATATGGAAACACAGTCATCCGGAGTAGCATCTGGAGAATGGAGGAGGTTGTGCTGGAAGACAAGCAACAGCAACAATGCTCAGGAACACAGGAGGAGGTGGAAGACAAGCAGCAAGGAAGTCCAGGAGTCCTATGGATTGAGTGGAGGTGGAAATTGAACAAGCTGGCAGGGTCCAAATCCAGAACCAGAGGAAGCCAAGGCGGGGACAAGTACATCAAGTCCATGGCAGTGCAGGCTGTAGATGGGTGAGATAGGATATTGAAGGTACATGGGGTATAGTGGTCCCATTCCCAAAGGGAATGCGGCAACCGGATATTAAATAGATAACGTAGTTGGTTAAAACTGTAGATTGAAGACACAGACTCCCATCCCTGGTAATCGAGGTGAGCTAACCTTCACTTAATGCCATATCAGGCAGAGTTAGGGGCGGAGGCTGTCAGAAGTTGGCTGAGTATAGACTGATTGAGACTGGAGGTAGAGGAAACAGGCTGCCATCCCCGGTAGACAGGAGAAGCCTACCTGCACTGCTATGCCTCAGTAGGCAGAGTTGGGGATGAGGCTGTCAAACTGCTGGTATGGGCTGAGCAAGGAAAGGGCAGCTGACAGCTGCATAGTAAAAGGTAGGTAAACAAAAGAAATGGGATGAAGGGGATGGTAGTAAGTAAGAAGTTAGATAATGGGAGGAGGAAGAGTACCTGAAGTGCCATAAAGGTGGAGATAGGGTAATCTAGTGAGGAGCATGCAGCGCAGAATGGAGGTAGGTAGGTTGTGAGAGTAATGAGATATGCGAAGGTAGCTGAAGACAGGTAGGCAAAAGGGCAGGAAAAATGATATAGCTTATGTAAAGCATGTTCCTGCTAATTGGAACCACAATGCCCCACCGTGACACCACAGTTCCCTCCTATGGGAATAAAAGGGGAGCCGCGGGCCGAGCATCAGGAGACCAACAGCAACTGGAATTGTGGTAGGGTAGAACCCAAAAAGAGGCACCAGGACTGGGAAGGTCCTAGTGGAGGACAAGTCATAGACATATAGGGGAACAAGAAGCAAACAAACACAGTAGTTACACATAACAGATAATGCTAAAGAATACAAATCATATGAGAGGGGGTGCTCTGTAGGACTGAGTGAACACGAGAGGAATGGAAGAGAGAACATGCATGAGCATCACAGGTAATTATCATGCTAGAAGATTAGGAAGTACCAGGAGTAGAACAATGTAACAGAAAAGAATAGGCTTAGCAGGGTATATAAAAGCTGGGAGTATGAGATGGTGAGGTATGAGCAGCAAAGGTGGCAGATATCAGCTGTTAGGGAAGGTTGATTGCAATGGTTGGCTGAGTGGAATAAATACTGAGGAAGTGCAGGTGCCAGACTAGGGTCAGAGGTAGCACAGAACTGGTATGGTAGGAGGGGCATAGAGATGGAGATGGAGTGCTGGTGCAAGGAGCTAGAGGCCCAAAAGAAAACAAGGGGAGCATGGGACAAAGGCAAGAATGAGGGACTGGAGGGGGGGGAGACAAAGTAGCAGGGATAAGCGTAACATAGGGAGCCCCTGGTCTGCAGAAAGCTGGGAAAGGTAAAAAGATACATAAATGGTAGACGATAGCCAGGTTAACAGAACAACAGGAAAATAAAACATATGAGGACAGTAAAAGACAGACAGAAATCACTGTCATGAGAGGTGTACCCCACAGTGAGCAAAGGGTTCAGTTCTACACGGATAATACAGTACCCATTCCTGCCACCTGAATCGGAATGCTGTACAGCTGTGATGGAAAGAAAACGTTACCTTTTCCAAGCAGGAAATTGAGAGAACATCAAAGCACAGACCAGAACCCAAGGTTGAAGGATAGGTACTGTAGCAATTTCAGACCACAGTTCAAATGGCCACCCCTGGTAGGATGCATCACGGGAATCCGAACCCCAACCTGTTCAGACCATCCGGAAAGGCTCCCAAAGCAAAGCAGCGAGAAATAGGATGCAGAGAACCCCCTACTCCAAAAACGGGACCATCTCATGCCAAACCACCACCAAACCCCTGCAAGACAGTACAATCCCAAAGAACATGGCAGGGGAAATGCAGCACTCATGGAAGCAGAAAGCCCCACAGCACGGGAGAAGAGCCCACCCCAAACCCGGGAATGGGGAAGATGCAGCTAGGGACCACAGGTACTGCATAGAGGACTCGGATCCAGGAGACACCCAGGGAGCAGGGGAGTGCAAGAATAAGATAGGCAGGGGAATGGAAGGACTCCCGGAAGTGCCGATGGAGAAGGAGCAGCGGCATTCTTCCAGATTTGGGGGAGCAGGGCCCCAAACAAAGGAAATGGGGGAAGGAATAGAAGTACTCCAGAGACAGGAGAACCAGTAAACATGGGAGCAGAGCGAGAACAGAGTACAGGGAAGGGGGAAGTAAACAGCAGGGAAACGGTAGGAGGGAGAGAAAGAAAACAGGGAGGAGACAAACCAACATGGGCAGATGAAAGAGAAGGAATGAGGGGGAGAACTCCTTGAATTAGGGCTGGAGAAGATATGCAATACACAGGACAATATGGGGAGGAGAAGGAGGGAGCAACACTGGGTCAAAAACAAGTAGAGAGTAGGAGAGAAAGGGAAAAAAAAGGAGGCTTAGCCAAATGAGCTATGCAGGAGCTCAGTGCTCACAAAGGGTAGAGATTTGCAACACGCTAAGCAGGGAACTGCTGTGGGAGGTTGGTCTTTATGTGGGAGGAGCTATTCCCCCACATTGAACCTCGAGCTTTATCCCTCCCAAAAAATGACAATGAAGTCAATGTACCCAAAGAGCACCCATGCAGCTTCAGTGTTTTATTAAAGGAATAGTGTGAACGTTGAATACAGTAGTCAAAATAACAAACAATTACTTGAGGATGGGATTTAAGTGAATGAATCAGTTTTCTCCCTGTGTAGCTAATGGCCCTATCTCCTACACTTCCCCTAGTATGATAGCCAGCACCCGTGTGTCAATGTTCTGTGATGAAATTGTTTAATGAACATTGCAAATATCATCCCTTTCCTTCCTAGGGTGGGTGTTGGGGCTATGATGGGCGGGCATGGGCTACACTGGATTTTAAAACTGGAATCAGGCAAAACTCATGATGCAGTTGATGAGGGGCAGGATCATATTAAGGCAAGGAGAGTGAATTGTGTTGCCATTAGGTCCCAGGTGGGGGTAGGTTGCAAAGAGCATTACTACCGTCAAGGGGGAGGGAGAGGAGCAAGATCATTGCTGCCATTATGTCTGAGGGAAGAGAGGAGAGAGCACTGCTGCCATTAGATAGGTGGGAAATGGGGGAGGAGAAAGCTCTTCTTCTACTAAGTTGGGAAGGAAAACTGAAAAGAGAGCAGAGAGCATTCCAGACTTCTGAGCTGAGGTGGAGAAGAGAACTTGGCTGCCATTATTTCCTCTGGGGGAAGGAGAGCTTCGCCTAACATAAAAGCAATAAGATATGACAGAGTGTGGGTTGTTGATTGATAAGAGCATGCCCCCAGGTGCATTGTTAGGCACGAGGCCCTTGCGCCGAGTGACTACAACAGCTGGGTAGTGCTCTTATCAATCAACAACCCACATCCTGAAGTGTCTTATTACTCATAAAATGGGTAACAACTATTTCTATAAAAATCAAACAAAACTCTGGACACATTATTAAAGATTTAATAATAGTATGTTATTTTGTTTAAATATGGTGAAAAAATAGTCCACAGACTTTGGTAGAGGAGTGGTAAAATTGATTGAACAGCAACTCACTGAAAAATGCTAAACTAGTGAGTTGGAGGGACAGCAATGTATTATTTGAGCAGTTTGGGTCTGCCTCTACCTATGAAACTGTGTTTTCCCACATTTTCTCTTTGTTTATAAAGTATGACTGCATTGCCTACTTTCTTCATCCTGGTTTTTTTCTGTTTTTCCCCTCATTCAAGACATAGAATGTTTATCATGGAATGTTTACCATGGAATACACGGATTCAAAATTCTGCTCAGTTCCACTGGTAGAATGTTGCTCTCCTAACATACTGTACAGAGAGACAAAAAAAAGGCATGTTTTAGAGCCAGTGACTCAATTACCTCACTGTCAGGGTAAGCAGAAGAGATATCCCTGATGAGCAGGTAAAGACAGAAAGGGGATTTTCACTGTTAGTAAAGAAACAGTTGTAATGAAAACTATAAACAATACTTAATGTTTCTAATTTGTTTATGTGAGCAAAGAGAGTGTGATGATCAGGGAAATAGCATTTAATTAATTTGTTTTATTTTTTATTTAAGATAGTTTTATTTTTAGGGCCCAGTTGAAGGTTTTTACAGTGTAAAGGTGGCAGCCATGTTTGTGATGGAAGATCAGCTCTGGTTGCAGAGGGACTGATGGAAGATAATTCTGGTTGTAGGAGGACTGATTTGCTCATTGTGTGATGTGGTTTAGGACCAGGATGACTGTGTGTATATAGAGAATACTGGATGGGCAACTATGCAGAACCGGTGCATTCTGCCACAGAGGAATTCTGATTCCCTCTGACCTCGAGAGCGAAGCTCGAGAGGTCCATGGGAATCAGAACCCCGAGGTGTCAAAACACACTGGTTGTGCATAGAGCTGCTCATCCAGTATTTTTTATAGTGTATAGTACTGTGTGAAAAATGTGTTTTGTGAGTTCTTTTGCTTTCAAAATGAAACTGACTCATGCTGTCTCTAGAGGTTCTAGAATGCCATTCTACCACAGTAAGGTAGAACAGCATTCCATGACCTTGGAACTGTGGTACAACAGCATTTTGAAAGGGATGGGATTCTATACCGAACAACACTCCACTATACACTATATAGAGATTTAATGTACAGTCAGCTGATGTCTCTTGGCCAATTAGATTTCTAGATGTTTTCTTGCCAGTTTATAAAGAAAGATAGACAATGAGACTACAGACAAATGAAACAAGCATTTGTCAATTACGAACATTTGCGTTCAGGTGTTTAGAACTAATGGGCACTATACACAAAGGTTGTTAAACAATTTTTTTTTATTTTGACCCCAACTTTTGAAGATACTTGTTTTAAGATTTGCCTTATACACATGGCATGTACCATGTATAGTATATTGGCTGCCATTTTGCACCAGAGGTGTGAAAACATATCTCATCCAGGATTTAAAAAAATGACACACCATGTTTATGAAGTGTTGTGGAAAAATGGCTATTTTGAAAGTCTGGAGTCAAAATGTTGAAAATTAGCAAAGTTATGAGTGAATGCTGAAATAGTATAGTGGTCAGCTATGAGCTGGGCATTTTACCAGATTTCAAATCCCTGCCAAAACGTCATTCTGCTCCACCAAAATGTCATTCCACACCACAGGTAGGAAAACACAGTTTGGCCAGGATTTGAAAAATGATAGCTGTCATGTTTGTGTGTTGGTGTGAAAAAAATGGCTATATTGAAAATCTGGGGTCAAAATATTTAAAATTACCAAAGTTATAAGCGAGCATAGAAAAAATTCAACGTATGCACATAACTTTGCCAGTTTTACATATTTTGACTCCGGTGTTTCAACATAGCCTTCTTATGACCCCACCTCATGAATAAGGGTGGTTAAAATTGTCAAATCCCACTCAAAAGGTTATTTCCCAATGTGACTGAAAAATCATCTTTCAGCCCGATTTACATAATTCCACCACCATCAGTCATGATGTGGGGTCCCAAAAATGCCATGTTGAAAATTTGGGAGCAAAATGTGTAAAAATGACAAAGTTATGTATCAAAGCTCAAAATCCCATTGAGATACATTGAACCACACTTATCTTAGTTTCTCATACTGCAGTCGGCGGTTCCAGCAGCAAGACATATCTTTGATCAGAGAGTGGATCTTCACCCTGGGACCTGTTCAGGTGAGTGAGGATGTGTGAGGGGTTTGGTGGGTGGTGGTGACTGCTGAGTGGCAAGTTGGGGTAGGGTGGGGTGTGGGTGTGGGTTTGTATGGGGGGGATCAGTGAGTGATGGTTTTCTATTTTACAGGTCACAAAAAAAAATTTAGAGACGGTTTTCTTTATTTTAGATACATTCTGACACTGGGATTGGCACACCAGTGTTGAGCTCATTGGGGAACAGGGGCAGGAAACCTGGAGGGGAGGGAGGATCAAGAGAAGCAGTACTAGGGGTGGGCATCCTGGATTGTTTACATTAAAAAAAACATTTACAAAGATGGGAAGGGCAGGTGAGCAACCTGGAGGGAATGGGGAGAAAGAAGCAGTAGCAGGTGTGGGCACCCAACTCCGCTTAACAGAGAGACAGATTAGTAGATGGACAGACAGACAGACAGATAGATTTCTGTCCTTTCAACTACATGAAGTTTCTGCCCAGCAAGCTGCAAGTGGCATCACATCCACAGTGCATGGTCATTGGTCTGGACTGCTGAGCCCATTCCATTATGAGCTGCAATGGGCTTGGCAGTGACACACCTCTCAAATGCTGTTAAGTGTAACAAAATTTTTTGTGTGCATGCGCAAGCAAATGTAAAAAGTAAAATTAAAAAAATGCCAGTTGAGCCATCTTAATAGGCCAGTGGTAGTGCAGCAAGGTTCCAATGCCACGACCCACATTCATGTGTGATGCTGGGATCACCCGGCCCACTATAGGACAGCCCTTGGTCAGGAAAGCTTCAGAAGCCAAGGCTTTCATGCTAAGACAGGGAGGTGCACATGAATGAAAATGAAGAAAAGATGAAGCCAAGGTAAGAAAGATGACAACCAGGCTAAAGGTGTATTCAAACTAGGAAAACTAAACAAGGAGTGAAACAGAAAAAGAAGAAATAATCACACTGACACTATAGATGCTTATGTTTTATATTTTAAATGTATAGCAGTTTTTGGGAGTGGCAGCATGGGGAGCTTCTGTGCCCCTCAAAACCCACCACCCCCAACTGCTACTGTGTATGGGGCCCCTGATAGGTGTTCCAAGAAGAGGGAAGTCTTGGTTGCTCCATGGCTATGCTACTTCAGGCTCCCCCTTGGGGAATAAATATTCAGTTGCGTGTTTGCTGCCAGCAGACTGAGAGGGGGGTTGCCTGCCAGTGGCCATTAATGTTAGGGATGGGCAGGTCTTCTATCACCTGGTTCTGATTCCGACTCTGATTTTTTTCTAAAATGTTCTGATTTACTCTAATTTATTCTAATGAATTATAGACCTATTTTAGTCTATTTGAGTTTGAGAAATGCATCAGTATTATTCTTTTAGATCTGTCTGTTAAAAAAAAATGTAACCTTTGTAAAAAATTTTGTGTCTGTATTTTTGTGTCATTTTTCAAGGTCAATAAACAGCCAGCAGCAATAAAATGAATTGACTGTTGTTCTTGCCAATCCTGTGTGTCAGCCACCACATGACATTCATAGGAAACAGCGGCTGGATTCACAAAACTCTTGAAAATCCTACAGCTGCAGGAAAAGTTAGCGCAAGTGGGTTGCCACTTGCAGAACTGCAGTTTCTCCTGCAGCTACAGTATTTTTAAAAGTGGAGCCGGTTTACGACTAGCTCCATGATTCATGGCAGTTTGTGGGTGGTGTTGCCATGGAAATCCTTGCAACTGCAGAAAAATGTTATGGCCAGTGGGACCAACTGTAACATCTTATGCAGCTACTGCGGATGTGAATAGCAATCTCCCCAACTGCAGAGATTTCAGTCTGCAACTGGAGTTGAGGTGTGGGACTTAGTCCCCAAAAAGTTTGTTAATCCAGCCCAGTGTATGTAGCTCATTTGGGACTTTGCAGTGAAAGGAGGCAGTGTGTCAAACTTTAGTTACAGAGAGAGAGAGAGACCAACAAATTCAACAGCAGAAAGACAACAGCAGAGTGCCGACTGACCTTCACTGAGTCTGGCATGCTTTTTGATGGGAGACAGGTAGCATGAGCAGGATATGTGATGGGGCCCCAGACTCCTCCCGCCTTTTTAACTTCAGATGTTATTTTTTAATCTGTAATTATTTTGCTTGCCTACTTGGTGTTAAAGCAAGCATCATAGGCCTCAAACCAACCCACACACTCCTGCCTGATTGGCCAATTATTTTTTAACACTTGAGTTTTCTAGCTTACTTTTTTATCTGGTTGACCATGTCCCCACAGCACTGCAGATTTTTTTAATAGAGCTGTTTGGCCCCAACTGCCACCTACTCCTGTCATGAAGCTCATATGCCAGTCCTCATCCCTGTCTCTGCCCCCACAGGTCATAAAGTCGGTGGGGATCTGCACAGTACACTCTACCTGGGTTCCCAAATTGAAAAACACATACAGCAATACATAAGGGCCCAGATATTCAAACTGTGCCCAAAAAGTGCGCAATAGCAAGAGCAAGTGCAAGTCTATTGCGCCCATGTGCAACAGACACGATATTCAAAAAAGGAGCAGGCCAAATTGCGCCTACAGCCAATGTCTGAATATCGCACAACCTGTGCCATAGCGCAACTAGGGAGGGGAAGCTGAGCAGATATGATGTGCTATGGCACAACAAGGGATTTTCAGCTGAGCAGTCCAGAGGCACCATAGCGCAAGCAGGGAGCCCCCCAGCTGCAGAGCAATGTAACAGCACAATCAGAGAGGTAGGGGCCCACCACCCATGCCACAGATGGGCACAGGAACACACAGCAGAACAGACATTGCCCCCCCATACCCCAAGCACTGCACAACCAGGGGAGGGCTGGAATAACCACTGGTCCATGGAGACAAGCAACCAACCCACAGCCTGGCCATGGTGCCCCATCACACCTACCAGCAAGCTGTGACTGGCACACAAAGAGGGCGGACCACCCTGTGCCACACAATCCCCCCAGTGCACAGCACACCCTGCACCGTGACCCCCAGACACCCCCATGAGCAGTGACCACCACTGCAGGAATCCCCATGCCACCACCCCACAGTGTCAATGCAACCCTGTGCACCACAGAACCATGCAAGCCAGCCCCACCACGAAAGCACCCATCAGCAGGTTGCAGCACATGTCAATGCAACAACGGCAGACAAAGTGCCACCATGCACAGTCCCCTGAGGTACTGCTGAGAGACCGACCATGCGTTGGCACAAGAGTGACCCCATATTGGACGGTCGTGTAGTTGACACCTCCCCCAGTGGTACAGCGCTCCGCACAGTATTCCAGTAACACACCCCAGCCCACCACTGGCCACAACAGCCAGCACAGACACCCACAGTGGTGCGTGAAAGCATGCACCACACCAGATGCCACAAAGGGTCTGGACAGACACCCACCCATACCCAAGGGCACAACAACACAGGGACGCAGTGGTGGGGCAACCAAGCCCTCATTGTGGGCCCATGTATGCTGTGTACACACAACCTGCAGTCCACCATGGCACTGGAGTGCCAACCACCCTGCGCA
Source organism: Neoceratodus forsteri (assembly GCA_016271365.2). Lineage (NCBI taxonomy): Eukaryota > Metazoa > Chordata > Ceratodontiformes > Ceratodontidae > Neoceratodus > Neoceratodus forsteri. The sequence goes on from CM057454.1 coordinate 739,368,075, forward strand.
GGCACCATGGACCAATACTCCACCATGTGTCATCCAGAGCACAAGCCACAGACAGTGGGGCACATCCCCTGCAACACACACAAGCCACAGCATGGAGGTGGGACAATGACCGTGTTGCCCACAGTGCCACCTGAGCCAGGCATGCACCACACCAGTGACATGGGCAACCCAGCAAAGCGATGGGTACAGGGTCCACCCCGCAGGGAATGCCACCACTGACATGCCAGCAGATCATGCAGGTCACAGACAGGCATGTGTGTCAGCTGCACAGGCCGTGGATGGGCCGATGGGTGCACCATGGACACAGAGCACGCCATGGACCACTGCACACAGTCATCCAGTGCACGGGGAACAACACACATAACACAGACACTGACTGATATCTACCCCCACACCATAGACACCTCCACACGGACACACACACATACCCATGACTGCACCACCCCTGATGCCATGCACACCACTGCAGCTGAGCACCTATAGCCCACTGCAAATCAGAGACCACCACGGTATTCATAGAAAAGTAATATGTACAGTAATTTAAAAATAAAGAAATCAACTATTTACATGAACAAGAACTATATACAATTTTTTGGGGGGACACAAAAAAGGTGGGGGTGGGCAGGGGGAAGGGGTGGACAAATGGGATGGGATAGGAGGGGTGTGAGTGTGGGTCCGGGGGGGGATGGAAGGTCAGGGATCAAGGGACTATTGTCTCCCACGCTGGTCCAGGCTCTGGCTCCCTCTCGCTTTGTGCCTCCGGAGGACCCCCGATTCATCAATCTGTCTCAGGATCGACACCGTCTCCCGTGCCAGGGTGAGGAGCTCCTGCAGGGTGTCCCTAATTTCCCTCAGATGTCTCGCACCTAGGACAAGGGAACACAGTCAAAAGGTGTGAATGCACAACCCCATACAGCCCGCCCACTGTGCATGGCATACGGCTATGGGACATACCACTGTGATGGTGTGTGACCAGCCGCAGTGATCACGTCCACAGGACCTGCCCACCCAGGCACATACAGCCATACAGAATGCTGCACACACCCACCAGCCAGTCATGCACAGCACCACCGTGGCCATCTAGTGACATGGCTATGTGGTGCAAAGGCAGTGGCACAGCCATGCACCTGGTGCACGCATGCACCACCAGTGAAGAACACCCAGACATGCATTGCCACTGGACAGTGTTGACTGTAACCAGTGGCGTGCATGGCAGTGATGTCAATGAATGGTGGCCATGCTCCGCTGCCCACCTTGTCACACAGCATGCAGTATTAATCATGGATGTCTGTCACTCACCCTCATTGGGCTGGTCAGGTGGCCGTTGTTGACCCTCAGCCCGCCTGGCTGTGGCTTCCACCACCCTCCGCTCCGCATGCAGGTGGCGACTTCATCCGGGCCTGTGGGGACAAAAAGGAGAGAAGAACATCAGTGCAGTCCCGAAGCAAAGTCCCCTGCCCCAAGGAGTGCCCCCACCCAGCCAGACCCACCCACCCCACACCCTGTGAACACCACCACGGCCAACCCCAGACGGTCCCTCCCCTATGTGCTGGACACAAACAACAATGTGACTCATACGGATAATAACAGTGTGTTGACGGAACCCCTACCTGGACGTGGTACCGTGCCCCTCCTGGCACATGACCTCAGTCTGGCCAGTAGCTCCAGCTTCCCTCCTCTGCAGGTCACCATATCGGTGCCTGCACTGCTCCACTGTCCTGCCCCTGCCTGTCACCGCCTCCAGGGCTGTGGCCACCTCCTGCCACACCTGGGACCTTGACCTATCCAGGGGGGCCTCCCCAAAGAGAGGGCCATGGTGTGGCTCGACTGTGGCCACCAGATTAGCCAATTCAATGGCAGACCAGGGAGCAGCCCTTCTCCGCGCCATTGCATTTGCTATAGTAGGCAATATGGCACTCTGCAGCGTGGTACCCCACGTGCAGACGCTGCGCGGTACAGCGCTGCCATTCCCTATCGCTCTGTTACCGAACAGCGAGATAGAGGTGCATCTATGCCTGATGCATGGCACCAAGGGGGCAAAGGTCGGGCACAGGATCAAGTGTCCCGGCGCAAGGCCATGCACACTGCCATCGGATGACAAAGTGTGCAGCACGATTGGCTGCCTGTGTGCCAGCACCACAGCGGACTATCGGGCAGTTGGGTCATTGCGCCTATGAAGGCCTATTGCCACAGCGCCATGTAGTGACCTTCACTATAGCGCCACTGGGACAATGATGGCCATGCCCTGCATTGCCTACCGTGCACAGCACATCATCAGCATGGCAGACGCCTGCGTCAGCAACCTGGGCATGCGCAGTGAGGTGTACTACGCATGCCACAGAACTGCGCCATTGGCTCAGCACCTTCAACACAATTGCGCAAAGTGCAACAGCGCGATATTTGGCTGTCATAAGCAAATCATTCAATCAGCCATTCAATGGCGCAGCACTGCAATTTGCATCTAATTAAAGTTGCTCCTCACCTCATTTGCATGGATTGCACTATAAAGGTGCGACAATGTGCTGCAGTGGCCATAGTAGGTTACTGCAGTTTATTGGTGAATTGCATGCTGTGTGGGAGTGTGGACTGTGGATTCAGGGACATGCATGGAACTGCACAGTCACAGGTAACAACTGCCATTCTTACAGGCTACATAATGACCGAGCACGTTCTTGGAGAGGAGGACAACAGTGGTGGGAGGAGGAGAAGGCCGAATTTTACTAAGGCCGAAACCGAGGCCCTTTTTGAGGCCTACCTGGCTCAGGAGCCACTGCTCAGTGGACGCCGGGGCACCACTCAGGCCCATGCTGCTGCATGGGAGGAGGTGGCACGTGCTGTGAACCTGCATGGCAGCCACCAGCGCTCCCTGCAAGAGTGTAAGAAGAAGATGGGTACAGACAGGAGGAGGGTAAAGGAGAAAGTGGCTGCCATCAGGGCGGCAAGTGCTGCAACAGGTGGGGGACAGCCGGAGGTGGTACAGCTCACCCCAGCGGAGGACAGGCTTGCTGCTAGCATGCACCGGAGTGCCATAGAGGGAGTTCCGGGCTGTGGCTTCCAGACGGGTGGTGGCCCATCTCTGCATGGTAAGTCATGGTTGTCTGGGGGGGGCTGGGTAGGTCACACGCAGTAACGCGACTTTGCTTTCCCTTACAGATCCTGAGCATCTGCATGGGTCAGTGGTGGTGGGCCTGTCCACTGCGGACAGTTGGACAGAGTCAGAGGTGGGATCATCCACCTCCACAGGTATGTGTGGGTCTGTACGACAGCTTGTCTGTCCACACTGATGTCGTTGAGACAGGTGTGGAGGACACACTGCCTGTGTCCCAGCGTGCTGGCGTCCACGGATGCCAGCATGCTGTGGCTGTGGCCGGGGCAGAGTCCGACACCAGTGATGATGACACGACCGTCATGGGCAGTGACACGTGTGTGCCACAGGATGGACACACAGCAGGGCAATTCGCGCCCATGGCTGTGGCTGGTGCCACCGTGGGGGCCTGTGTGTCAGCACAGTCCCAGGCTGTGCCTGTCAGCACCAGTGGGGCAGCACTGGTGTCTGTTCAGGACAGTGGGATTGTTGCAGCCACTGCGGCAGCACCACTGAGCCCTGGGGTGTGGCAGCCAGAGGGGCAGCATCAGCAGTCACCCACCGGGCCTGGGGTACAGGGTTCAGCGGCAGCATCTGTGCTCTGCCTGTGGACATGCCCATACCTGGTCCTGGTGCACAGCACCCACCCTCAAGGGGTGCTGAACATCAGGCCCTTGCACACCCTGAGGGACAGGATGCCGAGGAGGCTGATGACCTCTTGGATGAGCACACCCGCCTACTGCGAGCATCGGTCCAGCAGCAGATGCAGCTTGCAACATCTGTGGAAGCACTGTGTGTGGCTCTGGAGCAGGCAGAGGAGCGTCGCAGCAGGGACACTGAACAGATCCTGGCACAGATGGACCATTTGCAGGAGGATGTGACCGCTGCCATTGACAGGCATGCACAGGCATTCATTGCTGTCATGGCCACAATGGGCACACAGTCAGGTGCCCATGTGTCGCGGATACCACGCAGTGCACTCTCCACCTCCCGTTCCCGGCGTCGTGTGACTCCCACCCTGTTGACGCCGGATTCAGCTGTGGGCATCCCGAGCACTCCTGGTGCAGGCATGTTCAGTGTGCTGCAGACCCCTTGCGTGGGCATGGTCGCGTTCACGCAGTGGAACCCCTGGGTGACCATCGGTGCCACCCCATGAGGCCAGTGGTCAGCCTGTCAGTGCTGGTGGGTATCAGCGGTGCTGTCCATGCATCCGTGGTGGCTGCAGAACTGTGTCGTGAGACTGACCTGTCTCCCAGCGTGGCTACTGTCTGGTGCTGCCCTGTGTGTATTGTGTGTTTCAGTGGGCAGTGCACGGGTGGGTACCCGGCCCTGCACGTGGACACACAGTTCACCTGTACACCCTCCCGGCTGCTGTCCACAGTTACGTGTGCATGATGATGCCTGCATTGCGCTGTACACCAAAGTGCAATGGTGCCCAGCATCTGACACACGCACATGAACAGGCAGTGGGCGTGGTGGCCTGTGGACATGTGTGTTGCTAGGGATGGCATTCTGGGTCAGTGTGCCTCCTGCCCTCTGTGCACGTTTGGTGCATTGTGTGTGTGCGTGTGTGTGTGTCTGTCCATGTGGCATGTTAATCCTCACCCATCCCTGGTTGTGTGTGTGCTTCTGTGCCCTGCCACTTCCCTTGATGGCATGCACCCCTGGTGTGTGTCCATGCATGTTTCTGGGTTGTGCCTTAGCCACTGGTGGTTGCACATGGCCCCATGACTTATCTGGGTTGGCTGAAGTGCTCCTCCGTGATGGTGTCCCAGTGCAGCTGTGCCAGCTGGTTCAGTCGGGGGTCCCATCGGCCAAGGGGGGGCTGCCCATCACCATCATCACCAGCATCCTCATCGTCCCCATTGCTGTCCCCTTCTTTGACCTGTACGGCTATCCCACATTCATTGGCCATGTTGTGCAGGATGCAACAGGCCAGAAATATCCCACAGGCATTTGAGGGGCTGTACTGTAGGGCACCGCCAGAGGTGTCCAGGCAACGGAAATGTGCCTTCAGCATCCCAAACACCCACTCGATGACATTGCATGTGGTGGCTTGTGCCTCATTGTAGCGTTGCTGCGATGGGGTCATGGGCCACCAGTAGGGTGTGAGCAGCCAGGGACGGAGTGGGTATCCACTGTCACCTGTGTGTAGAGGGTGGAGGTTAGTTTGGTGATCAGCATCGCCCTGCCCCAAGCCATGTAGGCCACTACCCATGGCACCTCTGGCCATGCCCCCCCAGGCCCTAGATTTGTCCATTTGGTCTGCATACTCACCCACTAGGTGTCCAGTGGGGATGTCCCCACTCTTGAATCTGTGGCACAGTGCTGACTGGTGCCAGATGAATGAATCGTGTGCTCCCCAGGGTGCATGGCACAGACATTGATGATGCACCCCCTGGCATTGCACACCACCTGGCAGTTGATGCTGGAATAGCCCTTGTGATTCATGTATGCGGCCCCTTCGTGGCCAGGTGGTGTGCGTATGGCCACATGGGTACAGTCTATTGCCCCTAGCATGCCAGGCATATGTGCTACCCTGTGGAACTCCTGTATGTTTGCTGTGCGCTCCGCTGCTGTGCTGGGGAAATGGATGTACTCCTCAGCATGTGGCAGCAGTGCGCTGAGAAATTGGGTGAGGTGGCGTGACGTGGCTGACTGGGTTATGCCTGTGGTGTCCCCAGTTGGTCTCTGGAAGGTACCCGTGGTGAGCAAGCACATGCAGGCTGTTACCTTGGTCTCCACTGACAGGGCATGGCTCCGTCGTGTGGGTGCCTGCATCACATCACTGCACAGCTCACAGAGCTGCCTCAGTATTGCCCTGTTCAGGTGGTACCAGCCCACAATCTCAGTATCTGTGTACAGCTTAAAGCTGGTGCGGGCTCAGTACTGCCTGTTGGGGGCATACCACCAACGGGCCCTTCCATGGCCATGTGCCCCTGCCGCCCGCCTTCTCACCCCCCTCATTACAGCCTCCATGTGGAAGGTAGTACTGGCCATGTCCCTGGCTTGCGTTTACCCCCCTTGGCAGCTGTTACTTTATTCCCTCCGCTGTCCTGGCTGCTACCTCCCCTGCACTGGGTACACCTGCCTATGCTGGCCTCTGAGCTGTGTGGCTCCCCACACCTTCCCTGTGCCTGTCTGTTGCTGTGGCCTTTCCCTGGCCTGCCCTGTTCCTGCCACTTGCCCTGTCTGTGCCTCTGCCTCTGTCTCATGTGGCTTCCCTGTAGCGTTCTTGTGCCTCTTCCTTGCTCCTTTTTATTTTGGCTCATTTCCGCTATGGCGCAACTTCCACTTGCTCCACTGTTGCGCATTGCGCAAGTCTTTGAATATCACACTGCGCCATTTATGCATGGTTCCTCCCCCTTCGGTTGCGCATGCCTTCATTATCATTGCACTGTTGCTCAGCATGATTTCCAGGGGCGCAACTGCCTCCTGCTGAATATCGCAGAATGGCGCAAATTCGGACTTGCGCAGGTGCAACCCTATTGCGCATGGCTCAACTCTTTTGAATATCTGGCCCAAAATGTAATATACACTGTGACTGCACAAGGAGGAATGTTTACTTTCTCTTTCTGTTATGGTTGCTGACCTCTGTCTTCTGAATTTAAAGAAATAAATCATTAGATGGAATAATATCATCACCATCGTCTTCGAACACCACCAAGGAAGCACCCTTATTAGGAGACACCTGTTGTAGCTGTTCATCATTATCACTTTTATGTTCCTGGTGCTGTTCACTGAACTGGTAAGAGAATGTGCTGAGACTCACTTTTAGGAAGATAAGGCACTATACATTTTGAGGAGTAAGCCTTGTGCAGCCATCAGAGACAACATTTCCAGCACTGTTAAATATATGCTCACAGTAAACACTAGTTGGAGGACAACTAAGAAGCTTACCAGCAAAGCCTGATAGTGTAGGTTACATGTTTTTCTTTTCCAGCCAGTACTCAAAAGGGTCATCAGTAATATTAATGAGTGGTTCTCATAAATAGGTATCCACAGTATCAAACAAAGACAAAGAAGGTGGCTCCACAACAGACAGATCGAAATTATCAGTTTCCATGAGTTTTGACCAAAAAGTAGGAGAGTCATCTGTGTGTTTTTCAGAACGACATGCCTTTTTCAAGGGCTGTGAAAGAGGACTTTATGCAGGACTACCCAGTGTTGATGAAGAAGTACATGGTGGCACTAAGTGGAAATTATTGCTGTCACCACCTTTTGAGTACTAGCTGGAAAAGAAAAACATGTAACCTGCACTATCTTGCATCATCAGATGCAGAAACCACATCACGGGATTAACTTGTCAAATTTTCCTGTACAACTCCTGAAATCAGTATATTTTATATTCGAGATAAGAGTCACTGATATCCGAAAGAGGCAGCTGTTGCAACTTAAACTGAGGGTCGAGAAGAATGGAAAGAATAAAATGTCTGTCATGATATTGTGAAGTCTTCTGCAATTTTGGAATTGCTGTATCAGTCCATCAGGGATACACCAGATTTGTCTCCTTTTTGGTAAAAACCTCTACGCAGCCTCCTGAGTTCCTTGTTCAATAAATTTATAATGGGAATAACCTGGTTTAGAGTGGCATTCTCTTCGCTAATCTGTTGAGTTGCTTCCTCAATGGGAGTCAAAAGCAATGTAAGCTGCTACATGAGGCCCCATTGGAATGAATTCAGCACAACACCATCTGCTATGTTGTGCTTCATGGTATATTCGTGGACTGCTTTCTTTTCTGTGAGATGTATGTCACACATGGAAAATGTTGAGTTCCATCTTGTCGGAACATCTTGCTTTAGTTGCTGAATTGCCAAGCTGTTTGTTTCTGGAGGTCAGCCAAGATACCACGTGATTTTACAGAGTAACTAAAATGGCCACAGAATAGGGCTGAACCCATATTAATTTGTGTCTATACCACCTGGGTTGACATAAATTATAGTTTTACTAAGCTTTTCTTTTTATGTGTCTTGCATTGTTGTATTCTATGTACCATGTAATGCGATTATATGTATTGTGAACCATATTGGCATGCTATCTCTCTCTCTCTCTCTCTCTCTCTCCTATTTTCCCACTTTTCTGTCCTTTCCCACTTTGCTTTCTCTATTCAGAATTCTTTGTTAGTAGTGTTATTGTATAGGCTGATTTGACTTCAGGTTACTGTATGTGTGTAATGTCTGTATTATATCATAAAAAGCTATTGAATAAATTTTGATTTCCAAAAAAAAAATTGCCACAGAATGATTTTTTTTGCAGCACCAACTAGTGTTACTATACTGTTGTCACTGGAAAGCTCATACTAACAGATTTAATGAGCGTGCAAAGCATGGAATGTGAGTAAAGCCACCACATTTCAATGCACTAACAATATTGGCGCCATTGTCTGAAAACACAAATTCAGTAGTGAGTCCCAGGGACTCTAACCACTCAAAGATTTTGTCATACAACTCTTCCAAATTATTGTCAGCGGTGTGATGCTTACCAAACATGCTGATGCAAAGAGCTGTAATTCTTTCTCTACCTTCTTGTACATTGCTTCTTGTAGTGGTGTTCGAAGATGATCGTGATGTCCAATGTGCTGTGATGCACATATAATCAGTGGTTTGAGAACTCATCCACATTTCTGTGGTCAGGTGCACTGAACCACATTCACAGTCTTGAACAGCCAATTTGATTTTACTTTGCATACATTCGTACATTTTGGGAACAGCCACAGTCACAAAATATTTATGCCTTGGCATGCTGTAATGTGGAGCAAAATATTTTAAAAGGGTTCTAAAGCCATCATTCTCCACCACAGAAAATTGTTGCAGGTGTTCAGCAATGAATCCAGCCATTAACTGATTAATTTTAATATGACTTGATGTGATCTACTGTAGGCAGTTTTTTGTTCAAGCATCGTAGTAATGGTCTGCTTTTTAGTTCATGCAGTGGGACAAAAACCATGGGATTACAGTGGGGAAGCTGTAACTTGTACAAATACTTTTGTCAGTGAAATTGAACATGTTTTTATGTTGGCTCGCGCATGCACAGCCAACATATTGGGGTAATAGCAGATTTGGAGGTACAGTCACTGTTGGGCGAATGCAGGGCATGCAGCAGGAGGTGTGTCCCTCATTCCTCAATCAGCCTGCATGCCGGCACCACACCATGCATACATAATGGTGCGACCACATCTAAGGAAAGGTCCGCTGCAATGCGAACAAAGCTCATCATACGCAGCAGACCTCCCGACGTGCTTTCCCTGGTGAGGAAAAAACAATAACATGGCAGCACACTGCCAGCCATAATGCCGACTTCGGGGGTGCCCAATCCCCCTGTCGGCATGTCCTGCCCCAATGTATGTGCTGATGGGGGAGCCCACTCCCCATCGGCATAATACACCCCTCATTTATTATATGTCGAGGGGGGTGCCCAATCCCCCTCGGCTCTTGCCCCCACCTTTTGTTGTGTGCCGATGGGGGTGCCCAATCCCCCATCAGCTACAGCATCCCCTCCTCCTCAAAACATAGGTGGCATGCTGGGAGCCCATCCCAGCATGCCAAATCAACCTAAAAATAAAACCATCCAGTAAGGTTTTTTTCTTTAAACCCTGTGAAAAAGAAAATGGTCCTCGCCGCCTCCCTGCCCCTCCCACAACCCGCACCCACCCACTACACACCCAGCCTCCCCACACCCTCACCCCATACTTACCATCGGGTCTGGCACGATGATCTTCGGTGGACTGGGAACACGTCCGCCCTCTTCAAAGCTGACCACGAACTGAGGAAATGCCAGTAAGCTGTATAATGGAATAAATAGGTTTTTTTCAACTTTGATGCATATCTCAGGCATTTCTTGGAATTTTGGCACCAAATTTTCAACATGGGGTTTTTGGGACCCCTCCTCATGAGTTCTGGCACTGTCGTGGCATTAATCAGTCCCGAAAGGTGATTTCATGGTCACTGCATGGACTCACCTTTTAGGACTGATTAATGAAACAACAGTGCCAGTGTTCATGAGGTGGGCTCTCAAAAAGCCTATGTTGCAAATTTGGTGAAAAAAATCCAAAATATGGCTGTTTTACGAGTGTGCGTTGCGCTGTTTCCACTCACATTCGTAACTTCATGAATTTGTAATATTTTCACTCCAGATTTTCAGAATTGGCATTTTTTCACACCTCCTTATGAACAGTACATCTGTCATTTTACATATCCTGGCCGAAATATGTTTTCACACACCCAGCGCAGAATAGCTCGGTCGCTGTGTGAAATCCATTTTTGGGACAGTTTGAGAAAATGACGGTGATGCTGTTCATGAGCATAGGTTCTAAACTGCCTATGTTTAAAATTTGGTGCTGCACATCCAGAAAATGACTGTGTTACAAGCGTGCGTTGTACAGTTTCCACACACTCTTGTAACTTCGCAAATTTGCAATATTTCCATGCCAGATTTTCAACACTGGCATTCTTTCACACCTCTTTATGAACAGTACAGCTGTCATTTTTCACATCCTGCCCAAAATGTGTTTCCACACCTGTAGCGCACAATGGCGTGGTCACTGTGGGAAATCAACTTTTGGGACAAATTAACAAAATCACAGCACCACTGTTCATGAGGGGAGATCCTAAAATGCCTATGTTAAAAATGTGCCTAACAAACTCCCTAAAATAATGGGGTTACAGACGTGTGTTGCGCAGTTTCTATGCATGCTCATGACTTCACCAATTTTTCATATTTTCACTCCAGATTTTCAACGTTGCCATTTTGTTATGCCTCCTCATGAACAATACAGTTGTCATTTTCCACTTTCTGCCCAAAATGTGTTTTCGTCCCTGTGTCACCAAATGGCATAGCTGCTGTGCAAAACCACCTTTCAGCTAGCAAACTGATTGTGCCGCTTTTCATGAGGTGGGCTCACAAAAAGCCCATGTAGGAAATTTGGAGTGAAAATACCAACACACGCCTATGGTGTTAGGGTTCCCAACTGTAGCACCCCACCCTATAGAGAATGACAGGTGTCAGGGGTGTGACTTGGGACCATCGGCTGTAATGCTCACACCATTCCACCCCAACCCCCACCCTGCAGTCAGTGATAGGCATTGTGGTGTGCCTTGCACTATTCAGCCACAAAGTTCACCCCATTCTGCTATACTGCACCCACCTCAGCATATTTCCTTATGGAATGGGGTAAGTATAATGCCCAAAGCCCCCAAAGCACACCACACCACAACACTTGTCAGTGTCTACAGGGTAGGGTGAGGTACAATGGCATGAGCGTTATAGCTCATGACCCAAAGGCACACCCCAATGCCTGGCGGTCTCTACAGAGTGGGGGTGGCCTCACTTCAATACTTCACTGCCATTCCTATTATGCGTCTCTAGCTCCGGCACTACCAATGCCAATGCCAATGCCAGCGAGACAAGATTCGGCATTGACAAATGCTTATTTTTTTCAGCTGTCTCTCAATCTCTTCACCATCACTATTGCCTGTAGTATTATTTTCATCACAGATGTTTGTCCCTTGCTTAAGACTGCTGCCCAGCTGAATGGTTGGATGTGGTCTTTGCAAATGCCTTTTTAGTGATGTTGTTTCAAACTGGCCCCTCACTTTCCCCCTGTTAACTTCCCAATGACAACAGGTGAAGACAGCAACACATTAATTTTTGGGACTTATATTAAAATAGCTCCACACAACTGAACTGGAACATTTTGTCATCATGCCAGGAACTGCAGCAATTTTGGTGGCAGTTGTTTCTGACCCTGAATCTGATTCTTGCACACTGTGGCTGACCCCAGAAGAGCTACCATGATTATTGATTGTTTTTCAACTGCTGGCTGTGGCTACTGGTGGTGCGTGCTGTGTGTTTTTTCTTCTTGGGTTCTGATTCATCATCTTTGAAAGAGTGTAACTGTGCTACACCATGATCATGATTATCTTATACATTTACAACCTCTTCTTCATCAGAGACACTGCTTTCTGATAAAGGAGCCCGATATGCATGAGTGGCATATCGTGGAGTGCCACATCTAGTGGTACTAGATACAGCCTTTTCCTTAATCATTGACTTTCTAGGGCTAAATGTTTTGGCTACCTGTTTTTGTGTTTTATTTTTATCTGATTTTTCTGGCAATGCCGACAGTGCTGCATTACTTTGATCGGGGGATTCACCAACATGCTTTTCTTTGTCTGACTGTGTTGCTTCATCTTTTTCTGATTGTGTTGCTTCATTTTCATCAATGGTATTGATATCTTCAGCAGTGAGTTTCTCTTTTATTCTGAATTTGTTTTTGGGAAATAGTTTTATTGTTATGTGTACCAATTTCAGCCATACTGCTGGTGTTGGCCACCTGTTACATTTCTATAACAGACTCTGGCTCTGAATCCATTTTTTGGGGTCCAACTTAATTGCTAACTTAGCAGTATTAGTTTGGATGCAGATATGGGCTACACAGAGTCTGAGACATGACACAGCTACACAGAGTCTGAGACATGACACACCCTTCTCAAAATATGTGAGGCACTATATGACCTAGTAGTAGTTCAGTCACAGAGATGGGCAACACAGAGTCTGAGATGTGACACCCCCCCCCTCAAAATATGTGAGGCACTATATGACCTAGTAGTAGCTCAGGTACAGAGATGGGCAACACAGAGTCTATGCTATGGCAGTATGACCTAATAGTAGCTCAGGTACAAAGATCATCAACACAGAGTCTGAGATGTGACCCCCTGCTTCACAGTCTGCATGACACTATGACCTAGTAGTAGTTCAGGCACAGAGATGGGCAACACAGAGTCTACACTACAGCAGTATGACCTAATAGTAGTTCAGTCACAGAAATGGGCAACACAGAGTCTGAGACGTGACCCACCTTCACAATCTGTATGGCACTATGACCTAGCAGTAGTTCAGGCAAAGAGATGGGAAACACAAAGTCTAGGGCAGTAAGACCTTTCAGGGCAGCACAGAGGTGGGCAACACAGAGTCTGACACATCGGTGACACCCCCTTCAAAATCTGTTCAGCAACATATGCCTACCCCCAAAATTACTGAGGCACTATGACCTTCAGACAGAGTCCTCCTATCCTGTCTGAGTCTGTTCCTCTTAATAATTATTTTCTGCACTCAGCTGGTGTCTGCTGTTGAATTTGTTGATCTCTTTCTCTCTCTCTCTATTTACTGTCTCTCTCTGACTAACAAAAATAGGTTGTTTTTTTTTTATTGTGGAGTCTGCAATGTCTGCACTCTGCTGCTGTCTACTCTGCACTCTGCTGTTGAATTCATTGGTCTCTCTACTCTCTCTATTTCCAAAAAAAAAAAAATATATATTTTTTTGCTCCCCCCAGCTCTGGACCAGCCTCTCCTTCAGGCCTTCCTATGCCCCTTGTTGCCACACTGCCTTGGTGCAGCCACCCATCACCCCATATTGAAACTCTCCTGTGTAACTCACACATAACCCTTCACTGGGTGGGTCCTTCTCCTCCACAGGGGGAAGACACCAGTGGGGTGGCCAGCACAATTCTTGGTCCAGATGCTGCTGGGATGGTCCATGCACTGCCCTCTGCTCCTTTTCCATTTGGTCCCGGGGGCATGGCTTGCCATTAATGTCAGGCTTATGCCAACATTCACCACACCCCATTAGTTATTGGGACCCATGCATTGCCATGCCCCTAACCTCTGCCAGGGGTCAGCAAATGCAAGATCGCTTCCCCACCCTCCCCCTGAGAGAAGACAAGCAGTCATCCAACACTCAAGCCTTCTCTCCCCAGACTACCCTCCAGCACCCAAGTTCATTCCCAAACCTGGGTCACTGGCATCACAAGCAAAAATCCAACCACTGCATCTTTTTTTTAATGAGTACTCTGCAGTCTGCCGCAATGTCTGCACTCTGCTCTTTGTTGTCTGCTGTTGAATTTGTTGGTCTCTCAGTCTCTACTCTCCCTTTCCCTCTCCAACAAAATGATTTTTGACATTTTTTTTTGAAAAATCTCCACACACACACACACACACACACACACACACACATACACACACACATATACACACACATGCACATGCGACTATCTTTGTTGAATGCAAAGCCCCAAATGTGATCAATACTCAGCTTCCTAGGGATGTCTTGTGGTGGCTGACACAGAGGATTGGCTAGAACATGTGTGAATCACAGAACAGAGACCTCATTGGTTGTCTCCCTTCATTGCCCCAGGATCATGAGTGTTTCCCTTTGTTGGTCATGTGACAGTTCAGGGACTCGGGAGACCTTGGCAGAGATAGGGGGATAAAAGAAAGACTGAGGAGTTAGACAAGGAACTAGCGGGACAGATCAGAAGGACCTGTGGGAGGGACAGCACAGTGATTGTTGGGGACTTCAACCTTCCAGGAGTGGATTGGGGTACCCCAGCCACCATGAATAGGAGGGAGCAGGTACTTCTTGATGCCTTCCAGGACAGCTTCCTACTGCAGATGGTCAATGAGCCAACCAGGTTAGGTAACACCCTACACCTTGTGCTGGTGAATGGTGAGTTCATGAGGGAGCTGGGCGTGGAGGAACCACTGGCGGGGAGTGACCACCACTCAGTGTGGTTCATGATAAACATGGGAAAAGGGGGAGTAGGAATGGGCACAAGGGTGTTGGACTTCAGGAGGGCCGACTTAGTAAGGATAAGGGAAATAGTACAGGGGTATCTGGCCAGGATCCATCCAAACTTGGACACTAACCAGAAGTGGGAGGTCATTAAATTGGGAATTGAAGAGGCAAACATAACATGTACAAGGGTCCAGAGTAAGAGGGCTAGGGGCAAGAAGCCTAGCTGGGTGAGCAGGGGAAGTCATGGAAAATGTAAGGAAGAAAAGAGCAGCCTTTTAGAAGGCACAAAAAAACAGGAAGAGGTGAGGACAGAGAGGAATACCTGAAGGAGTCAAGGGAGGGAATAAGAGCAGTCAGGTCAGCCAAGGTGTCCAGGGAACTCAGGCTAGCACAGGGTATCAAAGAGGAGGAGAAGGACTTCTTCAGGTACATCAGGGAGAAAAGGAGTTGTAAGGCCACACAGTAAGGATAAAGAGGGATGGATGGTGGGTGAAAATAGGGGCAGAACAGGCAGACGCATTAAACGAGTACTTCTGCTCAGTATTTACTAAAGAGAAAGGGGGAGCTGTACCCAAGGGGGTGGTAAAGTGGACATGGGGGGGGGAGGTGACAGATGGGGAAATCCCAGTGGGCAGAGTACTGGAGGGCTTGAGGGCTCTGAGGGTGAACAAGAAGCTGGGACCAGATGGCATACACCCCAGGGTGCTGAAGAAGCTGGCAGACATCCTGGTAGATCCCTTGGCAGACCTGTTCAGTGACTTCCTGGACTTGGAGGAGTGTACCTCAGGACTGGAGGACGGCACATGTGGTACCCCTCCACAAGATAAGCCCCAAGGATGAGCCAGAGAACTACAGACTGGTACGCCTCACATCCATCATGGGAAAACTGATGGAGACAATCCTGAAGAGGAGGCTGGTTTCCCTCCTAGAGGCTAATGGGCTGCAAGACAGCAGACAGCATGAGTTTGTTTCAGGCAGATCCTGTCAGACCAACCTGGTCGAGTACTATAACTGGGTAACCAGGCAATTAGACAGGGGCCATGCAGTGGATGTCCTGTACCTGGACTTCAGTAAGGTATTCAATTTAGTGCCACATGGGAGGCTAGGAAGAAAGCTGGAAGGCACAGGGGCCGGGGTGAAGATAGTGGGATGGGTAGTGAACTGGCTGCAAGGGAGACAGCAGAGGGTGGTGGTGGGAGGGGAACTTTCATCTCCCAGGGCGGTGACAAGCGGGGTGCCACAGGGCTCTGTACTGGTGCTGGTGTTGTTTGGGATCTTCATAGCAGACATCTCAATAGGCATCTAGAGCAAGATCAGTCTGTTTGCACATGATACCAAGATGGGAGCAGCAGTGGATGACTTAGAAGGGTGGCAGGGGCTACAAGATGATCTAGCAAAATTGGAGACCTGGTCAGACACTTGGCAGCTGGGGTTCATGCCAAGAAATGCAAGATGCTACATTTCGGTGCAAGAAAACCCAAGGAAGAGCTACCAGCTAGGGGGGATTCAACAAGCCATGATGGAAGAGGAGAAGAATCTGGGGGTGATCATAAGGGGAACAATCAACAACTCAGCACAGTGTAAAAAGGCAGCTGCAATGGCCTACAGGATGCTGGGTTGTATTGCCAGAAGCGTATCCTCCAGGAGGAGGGAGGTGATCCTGCCACTATACAGAACACTAGGTAGACCACACCTGGAGTACTATGTGCAGTCCTAGCAACCATAGCTGAATAAGGACATTAGGTTACTGAAGTGAGTGCAGTGCAGGGTAACAAAAATGATCCAGGGGCTAGGGGACTTACCCTATGAGAGCAGGGTGAGAGAGTTGAACATGTACTCCCTGGAGAAGAGAAGGGATGGGGGGACATGATTGGAACCTACAAGTACATGAAGGGAATAAATAAGATGGGCATGGAGAGCTTTTCAAATTAAGAAGGGGAAGGGACACTCACGGCATGATCTGAGATTGGAAGGGGGAAGGTTCAGGAGGGAAATGAGGAGACACTTTTTTATGGAGAGGGTGAGGTCTGGGAGGAACACATTGCCAGAGAAAGTGGTATCTTGTAGAACAATGGGCTACTTCAAAAGGGGATAGGATAGGGTAAGGGAAAAGGTCACTGGCGGGGGAGGGGAGGGAGGGGAAGCTAAAGTATGTGTGCTAGCTGCACAATCAAGCAGACTTGATAGACCATAGGGCCCTTTTCTGCTGGCAATTTCATATGTTTGTATGTTTTTTAATTCCCTGCACCTTTCTGCACCCTGCCCTTCCTTTTCCATGCAGTACTGGTGGTGAGAGTGTTTTCCAGACTGGACTGCACTTCCAGACTTGGCTAACTCTGTAATTTGGGTCAAGCCATGAAAGGCTCAGTTTTCCCAGTCAAAGCCAAGTCGGCCCATTCCATGGGGGTTCAGAACTGCACACGAGCCAGTTCACCCATGCCTAGATAATGTTGCATACTATTACACTAAACCCTAAATAGATTTAGATAACTACAGTGAGTCAGAATAGCTGCTGAAAAGCATAACACTGGATGTTTCATGGATATTATGTAACTTATATTTATGTGGTGGGAGTTAGAACTCCTCCTCATAAGCTATTCTTGCTGAATCCCCCAAAACTGTAATGTTGGCTCTGTATATTAGTTATCTATTAATGTGCCACAGAACTTTAAACCTTACCACAGAACTTGACCTAATAGTTTCACAGAAGTTCAGAGTCCCCTTCACAGAAGTTGTATCTACATTGCGCAGAGGACAGGAGGCTTTGTTTACTGTCTGTGGAAGTCAGTGACTCTCAAAACGTTGTTGCACACAGTTGAAAAGGTGTTAATGCACATTCTAAAGATGTTGTTTGCATGTTCTATCATCAAGTGAACCTGTGTCCCCTGCTACCATTTTCACTAAACACTCCCTGCTCGCACTGACTCCCACCTGGCAGTCCTCTTTCATTTTCACTGAGAGCTCTCTCTCTGCACCTGCACTCGACCAGCCCACAGCTCTCACTCGCTAGTTCCATCTACAAAACCATATACTATAAAAAATAAAACATGAATTATCATACACAGCTTGCCTTGTGTTAAGCATTGTCTTCTCCAGTTTCGTTCTAGAGGTCCATATGTTGCTATCTCTACCCCTCAATGGAAACACAGGCTTGTTGCATATGGTCATCAATACATTATTCCTTATATTTTGTGTGCTCATTGCTTTTTAGTTTTAAATTTGAAAACCTATGGTTAGAAAGGACTTCATAGCCTGCGTATCCATACTTAATTGATCTATTAAGACTGGTACGTGGGTTTCAGTGATTAGATTTTTAAAAATATTTAATGGTATGAATAAGATTTTTGAAGAAAATATATGCATTTTCTAATACTACTGGCAGTTTTCCTTTCTTTAGGTTTGCTCAATAATTGTTCATGAAGTCCTTTTCTGATCATGGGTTGAAGATTCAAAATCCAGGGGCCCTATTTACAAAGAGTCTGACATGACCCAAGAATTAAATTCCACGACACAACCCACCGGTGCAGATAAAATTTCTCTGCACCAGCAGACATACTATTTACTGCTTGTGGTGTGTATGGGTGTCAGGCACAGCTGCAGAGAAATGTTCTACCTGTTAAAACCAGGCATAGAATTTTGGTGCAGGGGGCAGAGCTAGCCGTTGGAATGAGAGGACGCACTTGTGTTGAGCTCTTGCAGCAGAGTTTAATAAAACATTTTGAACACACTTATAACCTGATTTATTTTTGGTTTCTTTTGTATGCTGGACTTCTGGGAACCCCTGGAGTCCATGAACTGAGTTTAATGATGAGGAAATCAAGGGGCACACAGGCATCTGCAGCCAATTATTTTTGATCACAGTCAGGGCCTTCAACCTCGTCAAAGCCTGATCAAGTGCCACAGCCATAGCTCGACAGAACCCCCATGATGGACATTCAAGAGATTAAAGCCACCTTTAAAAGTTTGGGCACAGCATTGAAATCACTGGAGAGTACATTTTATGCCTTTACCAGACAGCTGGTATTTGTTGAACAATCTGTCACATGATGATTGGAAAAAATTAACTGCGCCACAAAGCACGCTGAGTCCACTACGTCAGTCTCAGCTACTTTTGTAAGGGAGAACAAGCAGCTAAAAATGCGAATGGAAAACCTGGAGAATTGTTTAAGGGAGCAGAATGTTCAGATTACTGGCCTTCCAGAGCAGTACAAGGGACGTGATCCAGTGAACTTCTTCGAGGAGTGGTTGCCAAAAGCACTAGCATGGAATGATCTGCCACCAAGGGGTTTCATTGACAAAGCCTATAGAGTGACACCTCGCCAGCCCTCCATCACCTCCTCCTATGCCGCACAGACAGTGCTAATTGTTTTTACTCATTCCGGTATCAGGGACAGAGTGTTATCTTTGGCCCAGGCTCAAAAAGAGATTCTAGCAGATGAATCCATCATCCACATCTATCCCAATCTCTCATATGCTACCCACCAACGTCGGAAGGAATTTGATGGTATCAAGCACCGACTTTGGGCTCTGAATCTGCCTTTTGCTTTGTTATTTCCTGCCCGCCTTCATATTACTGTTGTATCTAAGATCTACATGTTTAATAATCTGCAGGACTCAGGTAAACTCATATTGAAGCTGACCAGGAGAAACTGTCGGCAGAAACTCAATCCCAAATGGAGAACTCTAAGTGGGGTCAGCCTGGGTCTACCTGAATATTTTGAGTGGGGACTGCCCTTGTTTGGACTGTGGTGGTGAGTGTGTTTGACTTCCCCACTCCAGAACAATGTACTTTACTTGTTTGGATGTCTAGTGGTCTGCTACGGTATCCAGTGATGAGGGCGATGCAAAATGAGTGACTCATATATGAGCAATTCAATTTGCATGCCCAATGAAACAGTGATAATGGAAGAATAGCAATAAATGGGAATGGTGACTGTGGGAGGAAAGAACAGTGAAGACAATTGAAGGGGGTGGGGGATGCTGTGACATTGGGGATGGTAAGATGTTGTGGGTTAAATAGATTAGTGCAGCAGAGTGCTGCTGAGCTGGCCACCTGGTGTGCTGGAGTGAGTCACTGCCTACGACGCTGAAGGTTGTGGGTTTGGGACTGGCCATGGGTGTTTCTTTTTGTACCTTGGAGTGGGTGTTTGCAATTTTTTTTTGGTTCCCTGTCCCCTGTTCCCCCAACTGTGGTGCCCCAGTGATGGTAGCCCCCCTCCCGTGAATTCCCCATTCTCCCAGTGTCCACTCCCCTCCCAGGAGTTGCTTATAATAATTTAGGGGTGCAGGGGGCTGCCCAACACATTAAATAATGGTTAATTTTGTGGTCTTTTTACTGTTTGAAGTGCCGTTGCACATGGGAGGGGTTTCTGATTTCGGTATGTAGCAATTATCGGATTCGGCAAAATGTACTCACTGTTATGCGACTTGCCATTCCATTTTCACTTTCATGACATGGAACCTTCTGCTATGGTTCACAGGAGAGCTCTTGAAGTTCAATGGGGCATAACTTATTTGACTCTCTTTTACAGTTTGTGAATATGGTCTGCTGATGTGTAGTTTTTGCTGTTTAGTTTCATAAATCTATCTTTGATATCACAATTAGTACTGAATGAGCTGTTTTTATATGCTTCTGCTACTTTTCTCAGTATTTTGCTCACTCTGTACTTATGCAAGGCTTATGAAAGTATTTTTGTTTAGCTTCACATCATAGTGGGAGCCCAGCGTTCCGTACTATTCTGGACTGTTTTGTATCTTATGCAAACCTCATGGCTAGCATGCCATGGTACTATTGTACAGGGCTGGCTTTTTTTATAGACATTATTTGCTCAGATATAGTAGGTCTGCTCCCTTGATGACAAGGGTGCTTATGGGACACCTATTCTTATATTATTCTGCTTAATCTCCCCTAACGTAGTTACATCTGTGTACAGGTTACTTTGATCCTGGTTTTCGACATTGATACAGTTATGTATTCTGTCTTTATTTGTTAACACTGTACCTGGAAATTTTTGTGGATTTTTCCCTTATAAATTCCATATACATAAAGCTTAAAAAAAAAGAAATAATTTTGGCGTGGCTGCATATGAAAAATGGCCACAAGCTGCAATAAATCCTGGTGCCGGTTTAAAAATGGTTCCGCATATGAAAATACTGTACATGTGCCAAATCCTGTGGGTGCACAAGTGAAGCCCCTCTTGCACACAGTTTCTGCCACCCATTTATGGTTTTCATAGTCTGAAAATCTGGCCCTGGGGCTCTTGTATGAGACTGTTTTCTCTTTGGTTCAACTTTGATGTCAAACTATATTGTATGGTGGTCATTAGCTCCCAGTGAGTCCAGCACTGTGAACTCCTCTATTTCTGTCCCTGTTTGTAAAGATTATGTTGAAAATGGTTGCCCCCTCTTTGTTGGTTCCTCCACCCTCTGTACTAGGAATATTTCCTAAAACCACTACCAGCTATTACCTTCTTGAAATTGCTACTACTGGGATCCTCCAGTCCAAGTGAGTTATGTTGGAGCCACTCAGCAGCTGCACCTCCCTCTACCCTGCAGACACTTTTAATCTCATCCCCAGCTCCCCATATGCTTTCTATTTTTCAGGTAATGGCCTACATACCACCCCTACCCCCAATGCCAAATCTTACAAATATAATATATTGGTGTTCACATCGGGCCCTACTGAGAACTTGCACAGCCACCAAACATCAAGGTAGATGACCTATCAGCTGGGTCCCTGTTCTAAAATGTAACTGCCTGAACTGGCTTCTTTGATATAGGATTTGCAATGGGAGGAGGGTGTGCACTGAATTCTCTAGCTGATCTAACATATGCCATAAAGCAGTAGCATCCCTAATGAAAAAGCCATTTAAGGTATATGAATAAGCAAGTGCTGAGTTGCTAATTTTGTATTTGTTGAAGTCTAATGCTTAGGAGATGTATGGCTCTCTCATGGGCTAGCTCCTCACCTGTTAGCCACACACTGGTAGGGGATTGCACCTTATTAAAGGAAGCCAGTTTAGGCAGTGCACCATATATAAAAGGGCCAATTCAGGTAGTTACATTTTAGAATAGGGACCCAGCTGATGGGTGGTCTACCCTGACGTTTGGTAGCTGGCAACTTCACGGCAGGGCTCTGATGTGAACACCGAAAGACCCCTCTCCTACTGGAGATAAAATATGTAAGTGGCCAATTCAGGCACAAAGAATATTATATTGTAAGATCTGCCATGTGGGGTGTGTGTGCACTGAATTTAATGTTTGAACTGATATATGCCATGCAACAGTAACACCACAAATGAATAACTATTTAAAGCCTGTGAATGTGCAAAAGTTGAGCTGCTAATTTTGTATTTGTTGCATACCACTGCTTTCCTTATTTTCTACTCCCATCCATTACTACCTGTACCCATTGCCCCTGAGTGTTCACCTTTCCCCATATTTTCTACCTCTGCAGCCTTTGAACACACCTCTCCCTGTTTTTTAGTATTATATCACTGTCTGTTTTATGATGCTACTTTTTATCCCTTTGCAACCTCCCAGGTTGTGCCTAAAAATAGATAATTTTATGTAGTGCACTTACCGGATGAACAAAAACTAAATAAATAAATTAAGTTACCCAACTCATTCAGCTGAAGCATATACTATACCTTAAAAATGCCACCGGCATTTGGACCAGTGAGGAGGATAACCTTTAGATTCCTCCAGTTCGTTGGTTCTGTATGCTGGGGGGGGGGGGCAGAATCCCTTCATTTTTGCAGCATGATGTAAGTTGCTATGGAGATTAAGATCCTTACACAGTGTTTCAGCAGCAGCTCTTGCCCCCCTGTGGTGTGTTCCTTGCCATGGAGACATGATGTACCAAATCCAGTCTGCATGCATGGAAGTGTGATTGTGTGAACACCTGTCCTGAAGACATGTGTTAGGTTAATATGCTGGTCTCTGAAATACAACTGGTGGCTGCAGGCTAATCTTTCATCACATCTCTAGTTATGAACTGTTAAAGAGCCACTGACACCACAAAGAAAACTTAAAAAAACATAATAATTAGGCACAATGCTGCTTGCATTCATTTGCATTTTATATATTTATCCTCCCCATAATTTATTACTAAGAAAATTTGCATGAATATATGAGCTTTATCCCTTAGAGTTCCTATAGAGTCCATCTGCCTCTATAATTTATTCCCTACTTCAAGTGGATCTACGATGCTGGTTGGACAACACTTCTGTCGACCGGCCTCACAGCAACGGGATTTATGTCAACTGCAAGTTGTGGTAGACATAAATCCCAAATGTCTCCCTGTCCTGTTTTTTTAACTCCGAGTCAGAGTTGATTTAGAGGGGTGCAGGACCAGGAGACAGTGTGCCCTGTCTCGGTGCACTAACACAGTGACCTGTCAGCAAACTGTCGATTTTGTCAGCAGCAACATAGGTCACTGTGCTGGTGTTGGTGTTGGGGGGGGGTCATACCACTTCAATTCATAGTCCTCTGTTGTGACATCACAATCTGTTGCCATACGAGTAACTGTGATATCACAAGCAGTGCTCTGTGACTTCAGGTAGGGAGAAAGCAGCAGGAATAGACAGACTCTTCAGGAGCAAAGGTCCTGTTTTCATACAGATGACCTCAGTAATAAATAATAGGAAGGAAGAACAGCACTAATGGGAAGTACACGCTGGACTGTGTCTAAATATTAGGTTTTGTAAATGTTCTCCTGCACGTGTCATCAGCTCTTTAAGAACTCATGCCAGTTTGTGGTGAAAAGGATAAAATGTGAATTTATAAGATGGCCTTTATAGACAAAATATATCAGAATACATTACAACACAGTTAGTTAGATGATAACGTAGTGACGGTAGGCAGACAGACTGAGTAGGCGGTAAGGTGTTCTACAACATCCTAAACAAAATCATGAACAACAGCATTAAATAATTAAAACATTTTATTAAGAAAGGGAACGTTAGCCAGGACAGTCACAATGGAAAGACAATGTTCATAAATATGCCACCTGAATGAAATCCTATTATTTGATATAGCCACCATACTTGCTGGACATTGCACTGTCACCGTGAGATTTATTTAGTCCAGGGGACTACAACCTTTTCAGGATCATGAGCCATGTGCCCACTTGCAATGAGAGATGGGATCACCAGAGAGCTGTACAAGCATGTGCACAGCAGATGTCTTTTGCAATATCTAATTTTACTTATAATTATCCAAAAATGCTATTTGAAGAAAATGCATGTCAATTAATCACACAATGCAAAACACTGAAAAAATGTAACTTACCAATTTTTTTCAACTGTGGTGCATTTATCATCCCATACTAATGTGCACAAATTTCAAATAACAGAGTATGCAAATGTATGAATTAGTGTACCATACCATGCTCTGCAAGACCCAGACTTCCATCTCACTTGGTGTGGACTGCCATGCTTGATGCACAGTGTGCGTGTACATTAACAGATTTATCCATTGATAGCTTTTTATTATCCAATTCCTCTCTGAGAAAAATGAAAAAAGTTTTTGCCCTTTCTCTGTAGCTACAATGCAAACTAAGTTCCATCCCTAATTCCTAATACCATACAGCCACACAGTAAAAGGGACCTCAAAGCCAGCTGTGCTGCATGGTACCCTTGATATCTATTGATTCATCAAGCACAAGAGACCCATTGTATGTTGACACAGATAAGAATCCATATTCCACAAAATGTTCTTTGCATGGTCCTTGACAGTACTGTGCACAAGAAAAGCCAGTGCTAAATCTAGAATACGGTCAAATTCTGCTCTGCCCTTGAAATCTGCAAGCAAGTATAGGCCCATTTTGAAAACTGCATCATCTGTCTCTTGGCCCAGTTTTTTCAAGTATAGAAAAGACTTTCCCCATGCCTATCTTTCATATTTGTTGGCAGTATAGAATGTTTGATTTTTTACATGCCCCAGTGATAAGACTTCTTATTTCTTGCAAAGACTTTTCCTGCAAGTCACATGAAACATACACCCATCTCTGTTGATGAAACCAAAAGCACCCCAGTCTTCTAGAAATGTTAAGTTCCTATCTACTATTCATCTCTTCTTTGCTGGATGTGCCATTTTATCATAACCTGAACAGCTGATTTGCTGATAACAATGCCACTTTAAGAGTATGGGACCAGCCGGCCCGGTGGCGCTGAGGGTTGAACCGCTGGATGTCGCACCACGCCAGAGACCTGGGTTCAGGAATGAGCTCGGGGAGCCGGGGGAAGGGATTTAAGATGATCGAGCATCCGAGGACGGCCTCCCTCCCTGGGAGGGTCTAGGGCAGCTCTTAGTGTCCTAGTGACCCCATGGAAATCAGGGGTACTGCAGGAGCACCAGCTCAAGTTATAAGGCAAGAGGCAGACGCCAACAGGGCAGCCGCATGCAGACATCATAAGCATGTCACCTCCTGGGGACAACAAAAAGCAGAAAATCCCCATCCATGGGGACAGGCAACGGCTCCACTGCTCATCGCCACACTCCACCTGCCAGACTCCTTCCACCCTCGGGTTGAGCCCAGCCCGGCCTACCAAATTGTAGATAGAGCGCCACTGGATGAAAAGGTGGCCCTACCTCGGGGGGCTCAGAGCCAGGGGGATTGCCAGGCTGGTGCCTGGGGCTGGAGAGTTTCAGGCATGGAGGTAGAGCAAAGAGAGAGATGGATGCCTGAGAGAGTTCCCATGAGTACGGAGTATAAACAGAGTAAAAAAAAAAAAAAGAAAAAAAGAATATGGGACCAGCTTTCAAAAAAATACTATTTCTTGTAGTTGTATGACCTTACATGTTTTTACTCCGTCCTCCTTTCATCTCCACAGTCTCCTGTCCTACAAAGCAACCACTGCCTTCGTCACACTCCAACCTCTATATAACACTCTGAAATAACTGTGGTTGTCCCTGCTCACCTCACTCTGCCCCCCCACACACACACAGACACACTGAGACAACTGATTTTGGGCTAGATCCCACCTGATATGGGGCTATCCCAATTATATATATATATATATATATATATATACAGTGAAGCCTGCCAGGATGAAGTGCAGTGTCACAGGTTTACTGCATGACAGAAGGGGCTAACTCCCATTGAAATTGCATTGTTTGTTGCAGTAATTGTAATGCAGAATTCTGCAGTGCTGCACTTCATCCTGGTGGGCTTCAATGCATATATATATATATTTATATCTGAGTGCTCAGCATCTGTTAAGGGAAAGTGAAGAATAATAAAACAACTGTCTGGATAATCCTGTGTGGTGGATGGTAAGACCCGGGGTGTCTCCCAAGTGGCTGCCAGAGTGTCCAGAATCTGGGTTGTGGGGATGAGGAGACACCCTGGGGTGAAATAGGGGCTTGAACAAGGTCCTCCTTGTCTGGTTCCCATACCTAAGGGCTCCACCTTAGAGTGTGAGCAGGGGGCTGGTCTGGCTGCTCCTCCCCATCCTACTTGGGCTGCGTTGTGCAATGCCAGATCAATAAGGAACAAGACGGCCATAATAGAGGTCTTGATATCCTCTGTCAATCTTGCTTGCATCACGGAGACCTGGCTGGATGAAAATGCCACCCCAATTCTGGAGACAGCAGTACGAGCCAGGTACTCCATGATACACAGCCCGAGGAAGGATCGTAGGGGCGGGGGAGTGGCCATTTGTTTTAAAGCTAGCTTGAACCTCATGGTGCTGTCTATGAGTCCGATGTGGTCTTTTGAATGTGTGGTGGCCCGAGGGGTTGCAGGTGCGGGTTTCAGTGTCCTCCTGCTCTACCGCTCCCCCCAGATAATGATGGGAATTTTATATGAGAGGTTGAGGAACTCATCGCGGGCTTGGTGTTGGAGTCCCCCAGATGGTTGATCTTGGGGGACTTCAATGCCTGGGTCGATGGGAAGGCTGTCAAAATTTGGGATAGACCTTCTTGAGAGCATGGGGGCACTGGGTCAGACACAAAAAGTAATGACTGCAACACCCTCAGCCGGCCACACATTGGACCTGTTTTTTTCCTCTGAATTAGATATTTTAGACCTTAGTGTAGATCCGATGATTTGGTCGGATCATAACACCATGGGGTTCATGTTTAGGCCCCCCCCAGATGGTCTGGCCCCAATGGAGATGTTCCAGTACTGGTGGTTAAGGGGAGTATCCTCAGAGGACCCTTTGGCAGTGCTGGACCTATCGGGTGTTGGAGCAGCTTGTGCGATTGGGCCAGAGGAGGCAGTAGCGGCCTATAATGAGGCAGTTGGTGCAGCCTTTCACTCAGTCACACCCTTGCATGTCCAACCCCTGTCTACTTGTCTGAGATCTCCTTGGTATGATGAGAATCTCCGCGGTGTAAAGACTAGGGGGCAGAGGTTAGAGAGGCGTTGGAGGTGATCTGATTTGGTGGAGGATAAATTGACCCTGGGGTCTGAGGGACTATCAGGGGACAATCTCCCATAAAGAGGTGGAGTTTCTGTCTAGGAAGATTGCTACAGTGAGAAACAGACCAGCTCAGCTCTTCCACACAGTGGATAGGCTTTTACGTCCAGATTGTCTATGTGCTGGAGGGGCAGGTTCGAGTAAAGTTGTGAGAAGCTGGTTCTGTTTTTCACTGACAAGGTGTCCTCCATCAGAACTGAGGTCTCATCGAATGCCTCTCAAAAGGGCTACATGGTCTGGCCTGAGGTGAGTCAGAGTACTCCTCCTGTCTGGGATGAGTTTGAGCTGATTGGGGCCGGAGAGGTGTTAGAGATAATCTCTAAGCTGAGGACGACATGCTGCGATTTAGATCCAGGTCCAACTTGCCTTTTGGTTGAACGTTTGGACCTGATTGGCCCAGTGGTTGCTGAGGTAGTCTGGAGTTTATTAAGGAGTGCGATCTTTCCTTTAGCTTTGAAAAAGGCTTTGGTTAGACCACACCTGAAAAAAACATCTTTGGACCTGGACTGCCTTGACAACTACAGACCTGCGTCAAACCTCCCATTTCTAGGGAAGGTTATAGAAAAAGTGGTGGCCGTTCAGCTAGAGAGACATCTTGTTGCCTCCTCTGCCTATGAGCTGTTCCAGCCTGGATTCCATGCAGGGCATAGTACAGAGATGGCCCTGGTGAGGGTGCTTAATGACCTCCTGATGGCGAGGAATAGAAGAGACCATACCATCTTGGTTCTCCCAGACTTCTCTGTGGAGTTTGACACCATGGATCAAGCGGTGTTACTTGACCACCTGTGGTTTTGGTGTGGCTTGTCCAGAAATGTCATCAATTGTTTCAGGTCATACCTCACAGACAGAGTGCAGAGGGTGACCATGGGAATTTTCTCATCAAACCAGAAGCCTCTGTGCTGTGCTGTTCCACAGGGATCGGTCTTGTAGCTTCTGTTGTTCGTGGTGTATATGCTGCCACTGGGGGACATTATCAGGAGGTACGGGCTGGGTTTTCACTGCTACACAGATGATACCCAGCTGTACCTGTCCTGTGCACCCAATAGCCAGGTGTCAGTCTCTGTGTTTAATAGCTGCCTTGAGGAGATCCAGATGTGGATGACTCACAGTTGCCTTAAACTTAACCCAGGCAAGACTGAGGTACTGGTGGTGGAGCTGGGTTGTCTGGGCAGAGGGGGATGGGGGGCATTACCTTCGGCCTTGTGCTGGGGGGTGTGCCTCTAGCCCCCTCTAGGCAGGTGAAGCATTTGGGAGTAATCCTGGATGGTGGTCTGACAATTGATGCTCAGGTGTCGGCTGTGGTGAGAAGTGGGTTCTATCATCTCAGGAATATTTCTTGAATTCGAGCCCTGATCCCGCCCAAGGACCTGCCCACACTGGCACATGCTTTTGTCACATCCAGGTTAGACTATTGCAATGCCCTGTACCTGGGGTTATCTGCAGGCAACCTCCGCAGGCTGCAGCTGGTGCAGAACATGGCAGCAAGATTATTGACAGGGTGAAAAGATGCAAGCATATCACCCCAGCGCTCCACGAACTGCACTGGCTGCCAGTTCAGTGGAGAGTTGTCTTCAAGTTAGGTCTATTGACCTATAAGACCCTGCATGAGAGGGGTCCAGCCTATCTGCAAGATCTCCTTGTGCCTTACTGTCTAGCCCAGGCCCTCTGTTCTGCCAGGGGTTGCCTTCTGGGGGTTCCCAGGGTTAGGCTGTGGCGCTCAGGTGATAGGGCATTTGGGTGGCCATGCCTACCTTGTGGAACTCCTTGCCTGTCCATCTGAGGGAGGCTCCCTTGGTAGAAGTCTTTAAGAAGGGCCTCAAATTATATTTATTTCTACAAGCTTTTAACTGATTGTGTGTTACAGCAATTAGCAGGTTAAGCAGAGAGGACACGTTTATGCTAAAAATGTTTTAGCTGCATTTTATAGTTGTTTAAATTTGTGTTTTTGTATTTTAATGTTTTCTATTATTTTTTTGTGCAGCACCCAGAGTCCAAATTGGAGATGGGTACTATATAAATAAAATATTGATTGTTTGATTAATTGATTGATAAGACCTCATCTTACTGGTCAGTCCTGCCACATTTTCTTGCCTTTGTTTCAGCTCTGTCCCTCTGGCTTGGGGCACAAATGGGCATAACCATCAACCAGGACAAGCCTGCTTTACATAAACATACCTAACTAGGTTCCTGCTGCCTCTGCATCAAATAGCAGGCATTACAAGCCTTGCTGGCAGCTGGCAACATCTCCAGCACTGCACATCCCTGCCAGCATAATTCCTCCCCTTGGTTAACCAAGAAGCACGTGTGTAGTGTCTTAGGCATTAAAATGTGATTCTTGTTAACTTTCCCATTGATGTCCGATGGCACAAGCTTTGGCACAACCTAGGTCAGGTCATTAATCAGTCATTCAGCAAGCTTTTGAAAGTTTCTGGCTCACCTTCTATTGGCCATGGTCAAAAACACAGCTGGTAACATGGATGCAGACTTAAGATAGCCTCCCTTATGTAACCATGCTTGACTGCCTCAAACTGTCCCAGAATCATGCAATCAGTATGTATGTGATGTTGCATATACATGACTTTTAACAGGTGGCCTTACATAAACAAAATGCCAAAAGCCAGCACTCACTGCTTCAGATCCCTTTATAATGAAGCACAGTAGCAGTGCTGCTGGAAAGCATACATGTTGGACCTTTGAGGGGTAAGCAGCTGTATACCCCTCAAAGGTCCAACGTGCATGCTTTTCGGCAACACTGCTGCTGTGCTTCATTGTAAAGGGATCTGAAGCACTGAGTGCTGGCTTTTCGCATTTTGTCCGTGTAAGGCAATATTTATGCCCCAAGTCAGAGGGACAGAGCTGAAACAAAGGCAGGAAAATGTGACAGGATTGGCCAGTATGATGAGGTCATACCATCCACCACACAGGATTGTCAAACTCTTATGTATGTTATATGACTGCCTAGTTCTACTCTGTATGCAGCTCCTACTGATGCTGTCAACATGCTGCTGTATATTACCTACCTGCATTGTGGTCTTCACTGACCAATGTCTGGTTCCTATTGCTCTGTATTACTGTCGTACTCTCTCAGGTCATGCCTGAAAATAGTAATTTTTTGGCTAGTGCACTTACCCAGTTAACAAAAAGTAAATAAATAAATAAATCTGGAGCTGCTGAGCCACATGAACACAGGCAAAGAGCCACGTGTGGCTCCCAAGCCTCACGTTGTAGACCTTTGATTTAGTCTTATGTGCATTGCAGTTACATTCTCTTTGCAAGTGGAGCAACCCCTTACTCACTTTGCATGGGCTTTTTATGGAAAACCCCAAAACTGAAATGTGAGGGTATTGCCTTCTTCACCACTCATTTTTAATATAGGGCTGGGGATTTCAGCCTTTGCTGTGGGAAAGCAGAGTTCTTTTGATTGTGGGGCTGTTTCACATGGAGACAAAGTGCATGGTTCTCCTTCTTTATCTACTTGGTTGTACATACCATGATAGCCACATTTTGTATATCACCTATTTTGCGGAGGGGGGGGCTGGAGGACTTAGTACAGCAGCAAGGTGTAGATACATTTCAGGACTGCCTACTGATGCAGCTGGTCAGGGAACCCACAGGCAGGCTGCTGTTCTAGATGGGGTGTTCTCCAGCTCAAAAATGGTGGGTGGAGTGTAGGCTGGGAAACCACTGGGGTCCAGTGACTATAACACCATATGGTTTGAAGTGACCCTAGGTAAAGTTATACTCTAGTCAAAGGTGATGGTTCTGGATTTCAGTTCAAATCAGTTCAGAACCTTGGCTGTGATTGAAAAATCCAGTGCAACTGGTCCATCGAAATCCTTCAGTAGCTGGTTACAGGGGTTTTAAATTTTTGATTTTCTACATTACTTTTGTCCTTATTGAGCAGACTTCTATTTTGTATGCTATCATTTCGTTTTTGGATATTTTGAAGAAATAAATAGTTGATTTGTACTTTGCAGCATGAGTGTTTCATGCATTCCACAGAATGATGTCTTTGAAATGCTGTTACATCCTTAACCGAATTTACTTTTTGTTTTTACTTTTGAGAACATAAATACATAGTTTATAGTGTTGTTCCATTCCTGACACTGATGGCAATCCAAAAACAGAATAATGGCATGTCCTAAAAAATAGAGGGCAGGATTCACAAAGCAGATGTGCTGGGTGCAAATCAGATGTGCCGGCACAAATGAGATGCGCTGTCCCCAAACAGTGGGATTCACTGAAGGATGCACTACAAGATGCACTGTGCGCATCCCCTCTGTGAATTGCACTGAAGCGCCATGGCGCAACCTGAGATGCCCCAGTGCAACAGGGATGTACAGAAGCACCCTGGACAGCACAACACTGAATATGGAGCAAGTAAGCAAGGTACACAGGAGCAACAGGGGGAGACTGCAGTGGCACAAAGGATGCAGGGGAACAGACCGGCAGGGACTGGCTGGAGTGCCAAAGGGCTGGAGAGTGGTCACAGCAGATGAGGTGCACAGACATAGCACACACGGAAACACCTGCAAGCACCAGACACACACCCCACACAGGGGCCCAACAGGCACAGATGCCATGCACAGGGTTGTCTGGTCAGGTGGGCCACAGCAGCAGAGGTGCACCATGCAGCATGGCAGTGGGTGCTGTACATGGCCTGGTGTACAGAAACCCAGCAGTGTGGACAAGGGAGATGCCACACAGGTGCATGCAGGTGGACAGGTACAATGGTGGACAGGCCGAAGGCCATGCCCTGCACAGGTGGAACATGCCCACAGGCAATGTGGACAGCAAGAAGAGCAGAACAACAACAGGGGACCGGCACAACAGATGCAGCCATTATACACCACACACAGACTAGGGGCACTGTGAAAGGAAGCAGGTCGCAACACCCACCAACATGCCAGAGGCAACAAGGAGGGTGCACACTGAGGTGGGCATGAAAGAGGAACAGGATGCACGTGTGTGCAGTACCACAGGTACACACGTGCTAATGGGAACAAAGGTACAGTGGAAACCAGCAAGCATAACAGAGCACACGCACAAGGTACAGTGAATGACCAGACACCAGTAGCAGAAAAAAACACTTTAGCAACAAATGAATGAAACAGCATAAACTATGAATGATAACAACCAGCATTAGGAACAGGGACGGTGTGGTGTGGGAATCTATGCAGGAACAATACTAACAGTACACAGGAGGGTGATGGTATGGAGGTGGGGGAATGGGGACAGCTACAGACAATGGGGATGGGCAAGGAGTGCAGGGTCAGAACAACAAAGGGAATGTATGCAGGTGTCCATAGCCCTATCATGACGGATGGGCCGCAGCATGTAGAGGGAATCTGTTGTTTTTGTTTGAATTCTGCTGTATCTCTGGGTCCTGTTAGCAGCAGTGGGCCAGACGCTGAGGCGCCACTCTCCTTCCCTTAACTGTGTAAATTACCTAAAAGGTGCTGATTTCTACTATTGTAATTGCAAGGGGAAACTGCCATTTTATTGCTCTTTACTGTAATTACAGCTCCTTTTTTGCATTTGCAAGGTGGGCCAGATGCTGAGGCGCCACAGCACCCTCCCCCACAGTCCTTTTGTTGTGCAGATTCAGTCAGTGACACTCAGGAACGCTTGTTTCTGCCTTTATTAACTGCTGCACCCTCCTCTGTCTCTCTCCAGCCTGCAATTCCCACCCCACAGCACCCAGCTGAGCGCCAGGGCTTCGCTCCGCCAGCGGGCGGTCGGCGCACCTCAGCTTTCAACCAGGAACCACGAGGGATGGAGGAACAGTTTAGGAGCACTGAAAGGCGCAAAATTTTTGCCCACCCACCCTTTCCCTCTTGTGTGTTACTTTATAGGCATCTTCCCGCCAAATCTCTTCCCGCCCTCAGCATTTTCTAAACCAACAGACAGTCACACCGGCTTGCTGATCCAACCAATCAGCAACTTCACTACTCCCCGACAGCCAACTACCAATATCTCTTTCAGAATGGGGAGTTTACTTCTGATACTCCTTTCACTATCAGCCATAGGGTTCCACAAAGAAGATGTCCCTGTCATACAAATTAGGGTGATCCATCCGCCCAGTCTCTCTGAACCAGCCACTTTGGTTGACACTCAAACCCTCACATATGCTGTATCATTGCTGCATCGACTACAGTTGTATAATCACCATAAAGAGACACATACCACCACACATGTATTTCAATCAAGGCTCCACTGCTGGATATACAGATCCCCCTAAGCCTAAGCACCAAACTGCTACTTGGTGTCTCAACACATTTCCTTAAACCCACAAGGAGCACCCCAAAAAAAGAGTGGCAACAGAATAAAAGAAGGAGGACCAAAGACAGACCCCTCTCCCTATCACTGGCAGCCCTCATGAAATTCCTGCTTTCTATTGCTCTGTATTGGTAATGTGGAAATCAACCCTGGACCTCTTGAATGTATCACCTCTCCATCAGACCTAACCTCAATTAAAGGCCTCAGTTTCCTGCTTATTAATGTATGCAGTCTGTTAAAAAAACTTACATTGATACAAGCCTGGGTTGCCCATACCTTGCCAGACTTTCTCGTGGTATCTGAGACATGGCTCAAACCCACCACAGCAGACAGGGATGTTAACCTACCTAACTATCAGCTATTCAGAGCTGATCGCCAATCAAGGGGAGGTGGAGTAGCCATATATGCAAAATCTGGTATAGCTGTATCCTGTATTGCTGCAACATCTATGCCCAAGGAGTTTGAATGCCTATCCCTAAAAGTCTCTCTCCCTAATACAGCAGCTTTTCAACTAATTGGATGCTACAGACCCCCCTCTGCTGAACACAAGCTCTTATCCCACCTGGGGAACCTGGTCAAACCCAGCACTGAATAAGTCATTATTCTAGGTGACCTGAATTTCAACTGGCTCACCCAGACAGCTACACCTCTGGTATCATTCTGTGACACATATGGGTTCACACAGCTAATTAATGAACCAACAAGAATTAATGCAAGGAATAGTAATAACAGCACACTACTTGATATCATGCTAGTGAGTAAACCACATCTATTCACACATGCTGGAGTGCTTCTCTGATATAAGTGATCACTGCCCCATCGCGAGGGTAAGATCCACCAGCATAACAACAAATCCTGCAAAATTCCTCATGAGAAGATCCAAGAAAACATCAATATTGAAGGATATTTGCATGATCTAGCTTACTCTCCACACTGGCAAAAGTTTTATCTTGCCCATTCTGTTGAAAAAGCTCAGCAGGTGCTAAATAGCAATATAATAAATGCCCTTAACACCCATGCCCCAATCTCTAGTATCCGTATAAAAAACAAATCCTGTCGTTGGTTTTCAGCTGACCTCAAAGCTGCACTGCTGGAGAGAGACAAACTCTGGAAAATGTCAAGAAAAACTAAGAATGCAAATGACTGGATGAGTTTTACAAAAGCCAGGAATAGATGCACCAAGAAAGTTAGGGATGCAAAGGCTGCCTTCTACCTGGCCGAGCTTGACTCCTCCTACCATAATCCTGCTAGGTTTTGGGGCACCATCAAGGGTATGGTGGGGCAGGACGCTAACAACCCCCTTCCAACTCAACTACACAACAGTTATGGCCCTATCACTGGCAAAATGGAAATCCTGGACGCATTCAATAACCACTTCCCAACGGCTGGCCTTGCCTTTGGCACCTCTCCAGCTAACCTGCTGAGGGAACAATTAAGCTCCCATTACACTGGTGATCAAAGAGTTGACTCTTCCTTTAGCTTCAAACCTATACTGTTGAAACAAGTTGAGAATCTATTATGGCATCTGGATACCAAAAAAAGTGCAGGAGCAGACTCTCTGGACCCCTTCTTTCTAAAGACTGCGTGCCATGTACTTGCAGTCCCCCTAACACACCTCTTTAACCTTTCCCTAAACTCTGGCTCTATTCCCACACTGTGGAAGACAGCCCAAGTGGCCCCCTTTCTAAAATCAAGGGACCCTATGGATCTTAATAATTACAGGCCCATTTCCATTCTACCAGTGCTATCCAAGATGCTGGAGAAATTAGTAAGTAATCAGCTAAGGGAATATCTTGACAATGCTAACCTCTTAAATCCAGCTCAATCTGGATTCAGGGCCAAGCATAGCACTATCACTGCATTAGCCAAGGTCACAAATGGCTGGCAAACCGAATTGGATAAAAAGAATAATGTCTGTGCAGTATTCCTGGACCTGAGCAAAGCATTCGATACTGTGGACCATGAGCTGCTACTCTCATCCCTGTACTCCCTTGGCCTAGCTCCACCCTCCCTTAAGTGGTTCAGATGCTACCTCACCGGTAGGTCACAGCAGGTAAAAGCTGAAGGTGACCTATCCCTATTAAAACCACTGTCAAGATGAGTCCTCCAAGGTTCTATTCTGGGTCCTATCCTTTTTGCCATTTATATAAATAACATTGATTCAACCCTTACCAATTCCTCAGTACACCTCTTTGCTGATGACACTGTTCTGTATGTCAGCAACCCTTCGCCTGCAGTTGCTCGTGAAATCCTACAAACAGAATTCTCCTTGTTACAACATCAGCTACTCGAGAAAAAGCTTCTGTTAAATGCAAAGAAAACTAAAGCAATGATGTTCACAAATCAAAACTCCACCAGCACATCCTCTTCAATCACTCTCCCCCAGCTATGCACTATACTTGGAGAAAATCTGGAGCATGTTGAAAACTTCAAATACCTAGGTGTGTGGATTGACAGCAGTCTCGACTTCACTCATCATCTAGAAGAACTGTTAAAAAAGCTTCGCCAAAGGCTTGGCCTTCTCTATAGATTAAAACCCTTCCTTAACAGAGACTCAAAGATGAGGTTAGTCCAGGCCATTTTTCTATCAGTTGTTGACTATGCAGACTTCCTTTATAGTCACTGCCCCATCTCCTACCTTCACAAGTTGGATACCTTATATCATAGAGCAATAAGGTTCATTACAGATCTGCCATATAATACCCATCATTGCTCTCTTTATGATGCAGTTGGATGGGTTCCTCATCAGAAGGAGCAGAAATGCAGCACTATGGATTTACAGAGCCTTATCAAAAAACTTCCAAACTATATCCTGGACTGCTTCACCCTGACCACTCTAACTCCTATGCCCTAAGAAGCAACAACATCATCCTGCTCAAATTGCCCAAATTCAACACCAGGCTAGGAGGGCAGCAATCAGCTATTCTGTAGCTATAGCATGGAACACCCACAAAATCCCTAAACTGTCCATTATCATTCCATTTGCATCCTTTAAACAGCATTGTACAGTCTTCTTCACAGAGAAATGCAGTTGCTACCACTAGAGCTAAATTGTCATATCACAAATCTCACTTCCAAACCATATATGGCATATTCCTTCCAGACAGGCACCCCCATCTTATGGCACCCAATAATACCTTCACCATCCTAGTATTCATTATGTTGTGTGTCTGCCATGGCCCCCATTGGGATATGTATGTACTGTATATACTGTAAATATTAGCTTAACTTTCCTGTAACTGAGTTTTATCATGTGAATTCACTGTACATCATTGTGTTATAAACGTTATTTTCCTCTGTATGTATAACTGTCTTATAAAGTGTATGATGTATCTGTTGTGTATCAACTATTGAACCATGACCTTATCAGGTCCATCTTGTAAATGAGCCTTGCTCAATGATGTTCGCCTGAATAAATAAAGATTTGATTGATTGATTGATTGATTGATTGATGGCGGCCACCCCTCCATACCCTGGTACTCATCACCTGGACCAGCACAGTGAGTGCCTGCAAGAGCTATCCCTGCCGCCTGTACAGTGGTTGAACGGTCCTCCTCAGTGCCCTCCAGAGCTTCAAACCTGCCAGCCACACAACACCCTATCTCCACTGATGTCCTAGCACACTCAGATGTACTCTCCATGGACCTACAGTGCAGACACAGACAACAGGTACTAATAGCCATGTTCCACACCGCCACCCTCTGCCCACCATGCAAGTGTGCAGGAGGCATCCACCATGGCAATGGCCGACAGCCCGCCTGGCACACTGTACACCAGCAACAAGCTGGCACACAGTGCCACACTGTGACCATGCAATGGTATTCAGACAGCACATAGCCCACATGTGCATGTAGAGGTAGGCAAAGAGTGGCATGCAGCCATGTCCCACACAGCATGTGCAGATGCCAACAGGCTGCACAGGTGTGCAGGCCCCATCCGAACACCACTAGAGCACCACAATGTGCCCATGGTCCACAGCAGACATGCATAAGGTGGACGGACACACAGAAGCTGTGTGCAGTGTCCCAAGCACACACCACCATGGCCACACCCCATGAGTGTATGCAACATGCATCACACAGACATGCACAGGGGACCAACAATGGCCTGAAGAAGGCACCACCCTCCCCAAACACACAAAGGATGCACAAGAAGGACACTCACCAGCACCTGCACAACCTTGTCCCTGGTCTCCAACACCATCCCTAATGAGCCTAGCCTCCACTGCCACCGCGGCCCTCTGCCTGTCTGCCTGCCTTGCAAGGGGAACACAAGCACAGAGCACCGTGAGGTGATGGAAGGTGTGATGGCCCCCCCCAGCCCACAGCAACAACACCAGTGCCAGCATGCAGTGATGGAACCACCCCCACAGTGCCCAAATGAAGGTGCCCCGGTCAGTGTGCAGCAATACACAGCACCCCAGCCCATGCCCGCCATGTGTGTTTGCAGCTGGACGTGTGCCAAGCCAATGGCTGTACCACACTGCATCTGCCACAGTGGCCATGCACCCCCTAATGTACACCATGATGCACATGGTTACGCACAGTTGCCATGCCTGCACCTCACATGCTGAAGGGGCACATCATGCCACATGGATGTGTGTGTGTGTGTGTGTGTGTGTGTGTAGTGGTGGGCAGTGTGGCTGCCCCCCCGGACACAAACCCCTGCCTGACTGTGTATCTGTATGGTGTTTTGACTTACCTGGGCATGGCACTGCACCCTGCGTGCATGATCTTGGAGACTCCTGAGCTTGTCTGGGTCCCAGCACCGCAGATCCCCTTACTGGTGCCTGCATTGCTCCCCAGTGTGCTACACCCCAGTCCTGCACACCAGACACTCCGCAACTCTCCCCCACACTGCTGAGCGTGGCTCATTGAGGTCATCACAGCCAATCATCTGTCCCTCTGCCTGTAGCACCAGAGCCACAAGGTTGACATGCTCAACCTCCCCCCAGTTCATGGCACTGGGCCCTGCTGTCTGAGCACATGGCATGTGTCCTCTCTGTGTCTCCTGGGCAGGTGTGCACAGATCAGGCTGCTGGTGTGAAATGGCCCAGTCATGCCAGATGCATGATTGGCCATCGTGTACTGCACCGTGCAACATGGTAGTATGGCATGGCAATGTGCAATTGCCACCTATTGTGCGTCACCGCAGATGTGCACTGTGCATCGCATGGGTGGGAAACAAGGATCAGGGGTCATAACCAGGTTACGCATGCACAGCCTGCATATAGCCGCCATATTGTGAGTGGAATACAATGCCACCCACAGTGCACCATTGCCGTACACACTGCCAGTGTTGCTCCATGCACTGCAGGTGCACATTGACGCCATGTCACACCAATGTGTGCAATACATACATACAACAAGACATGCAGCACAGCACCAATCATGCATGGGGACCTGTTTGTGCTGCTGGACTCGATGGTGTGGTCAGAAACACCATACCAGCTGCGCTACACCTGTCATGCCACTGATCCTACATGGCACATGCGTGGAGATGCACCATAACACTTATGCTGCATTCAGGAAATGCCCCAGGTCACTCATGCATGCACGGGGTATGTGCCATAGGGGGATGCACTCAATGCATCAGTTGCACATTGCTGATTGGGATGAACTGGGGGCAATTATGAAATTCATAGACAGTGCTCTTTAATCATCTCATTGCCAAATTTAGGGGCATCTCATTACAGTTGCTCCCACTCTCATTTGCATGCCCTGAGCTATAAATGCTCCTGAATATGCCTCCATAAAGCTCAGGTGACCAACAGAAATTTCATCCTTGAAGGTAGGTTTGTTTACATTCTACCACATTCAGTGTGTCAACACAATATGACAGTGGGGAGTTTAGGGCATACAGGATACCTCTCAACTGTTCGTGTTCTTCAGGCATATCCCTAAATGTCCCTCACAGTGTTCCACTGTTCCAGCTACAGTGGGGGGGGGGGTGGTCTGTTGCCGATGAGTAGGGAAGCATAGTACAACAGATAGGCAGACGTGTGTGTTATAGTCCAGCTCCCCTTTAGATAGTACCTAGAAAACAAAGCCAGACACATTTGCAGGACATGTTAGCTACTATTACTATTCTTAACATTGTGTCCCTGACATTGGCCACCTATCCCTGACTGTCTTGTTCTTGATATGCAATGTAGACAGTTGAGAGGTATACACACAGGGTGCTGTGACCATGCATCAGCCAGACACTGTGCATGCACACATACTTAGTTGCCTGTACTGTGCTAATGCCTGCATATTGTCACCCACAGAAACCACTATGTCCGGACAGGATGCAGCAGCAGGACGAAGACATCCAAATTTCACTGCAGACGAGGACAGGGCACTGATAGAGTCCTACCTCATCCAGAAGGACATCCTGGCTGGCAGGGGTGACAGCCATCAGCAGAGGGATGAGGGCTGGGGGGCAGTGGCAAGGCATGTCAATGCCCAAGGGAAGTTCAACAGAACACCTCAGGAGTGCAGGAAGCACTTCAACAGTGAGAAGAGGTGAGCAAAGGAGAAGGTGGCACACATTGAGGCCACCCTGGGTGGGACAGGGGGTGGGCCGCACACAGATGTGTGCCTCATACCCACCGAGGAGCTGCTGGTGGCCAGCATGGGCTGGACAGCCGTGCAGAGAGTTCTGGGAGGGTGCTTCCAGACAGGCTGCAGTCTATCACAGCACTGTGAGTATACATGTCCCAGGAACTGTGCCTGCCCCTGTGTGTGTGCCATGGGTGCCCTGACCAGCCCTACTGTGGGACACTAGACGACCATGTGCCTGTGTGCACTGAGCATGTTGCAGCATACCCTGTCCATCTACTCTTTGTCACAGATGCAAGACAAGTCACTCATCTGTAGCACGGGAGGGGGGAGGAGACTGGGAGGCCCAACCATGGTGTGTGGTTCTGCTGCTCATCTGGAATGTCATCCCTATGGGTGGTGTCCAGGGTATTGGGCCTGTCACACACATGTCCAAGGGTGCATGTACAGGCACCACTGCATGCCTGCATCTGCTAGTGCTAGCTGCATCAGTGGTGCCTTGTTCGACTGTTACCTGCATGGCATGTCAGACGCACCTATGGCACACGTGCATGACCCCCTGTATACGGTTGTCTGATCACAACAGTCACACATGTCAGTAACCATGTATCCCTTCTTTCTTTTACAGCTCCATCACACCTCACAGGTGCTGCCGTGGCAGGCTGTCCACAAGTTGGCCTTGCGGGGGATGTTGCCAGGCCATCACACCAGGCTGCAGCTGGGGCTGTAGATGATGCCATGCTGGGCCCTTCTAATGCCACAGCATCCCCAGCTGCAGTGGCATTAATAGCAGGGACATCCGACCCCTCTTCAACCAGCACCATGGACAATCATGGCTGGCCAGCATTCTAGGTTTGGCTGATGATGACCCAGTGGACAGGGTGGACATCATGGATGCCCTGCTGGCGCTGGCATCCAGGATGCAGGGGGCATACAATGATGATGATGATGATCCAGATGCCACACAAATCTTGGGGGACATGGCTGACATCAGACCGGCTGAGGAACAGATGCATGCACGGGTGGCACCGTGTGACATCGGCAGTGCAGCGGCCCCCGCTACACCTGCAGGGCCTGCACACCCACCCATGGTGGTGGTTGATGGGGGCTCTGTGTCTGGTGCTGCTGTGGGAACAGGGACCACCAGCATGGTTCAGCACGGTGCTGTGGTGCAGCAGCAGGCAGCAGGGGACCGTGATGCAGCCATCCCTGGATGTGCAGTGGTTGCCCAAGCCCAGTCCCCACTAATTCAGTGGCCTGCTATGGTGCATCTGCCTATGGAGGATGCAGCGCAGCAGGCCGGCACCCAACCTGCCTGTCTGTGCTGTCCCCATGATGCATCCCCTGCCAATGAGGTTGAGTGCTATGCACACCTCCTGCAGGACACTGTGGAGGGGAAGCCATCCATACAGGCAGAACTCAGAGGCTTTTGGTCGCAGCTGGTTATGGAACATGAGTCATCGGCTGCGTGTCATGCCCAGGTGTTGGCAGAGGCTCGCCTACTGTAGGTGGACACGACCCCAGCTCTGGAGCATATTGCGCTCAGCAAAGGCAGCGAGTGCAAAAAGTGCACCTCATGGCCGCCGGACCACCAGCTACACCACCAGGAGTGCCTCACACACCCTCAGGTCACAGCGTCAGGTGAACCCATTGTTGCTGATGCTGCCACCATGCATAGCCATCCCCAGCAACCCCGGATCCCACATGGATCTCTGTGATGACATACCAGTGAGCACCCATTCACTGTCTGACTGCAATTCCCCACCAGGGGTGGTGGTCACCCCCCCGTGGCCAGTGGTGCTGATACAGGATCCACCAGGCATGGGTGTGGCTGCCCACATGTCTGTGGCAGCCGTGGTGCTTCCCACTAACACCTGGGTGACAGCCCACATGGCCCCTATCACCTGCACCCATTGTGGACCACACACCAGGCTGACTGTGCCTGGGGCTGCATGGGTGGCATGCGCCTGCCCCAGTACAACGCCTGTGTGGGTCTCCTGTACATTGCATCATGCATGACCGTGGGCACTGTTGTTGTGCTGTGTGGCATGGGCATGATGAGTGCAGACCTGTCTGCTGTGCACATGTGCCGGCAGCTGTACACTGATCCATGCCATCCCCAGCACATACACCATGACCTCCCTGGACATGTGTGTCCTGCTGTGTATGTGAGTGCAGCAGTGTCACCCTTCATGGGTGCGTTACATGGTGGATGAGTTGCCATCGTCTGCCCTGTGGTGTGGTTGTGGGTGTAAGGGTGTATGGGTTTGTGTGGATGTGTGGGTTGGGGGGGCTGCCATGTTTGACCTACCTGTGTTACTCACCTGCAGTCCCTGAAGTGCTCTTCCATGATGGTGTCCCTGTGCCACCAGGACCTGGTGACCAGGTGTGGGTCCCTGTGCACCAGTGGCGGTCCACCACGGGGTCCCTGCTCCGCTGCATCCTCCTCCTCCTCCCCCTTCTCCTACTGTTGCTCTCCTCAGCCTGGACAGCTATTCCATGGTCAATGGCCATGTTGTGCAGCATACAACATGCCAGGAATATGCCACAGGCCTTCTCTGGGCTATATTGTAGGGCACTGCTTGACCTATCCAGGCACCTAAAGCGCATCTTCAGCAT
Source organism: Neoceratodus forsteri (assembly GCA_016271365.2). Lineage (NCBI taxonomy): Eukaryota > Metazoa > Chordata > Ceratodontiformes > Ceratodontidae > Neoceratodus > Neoceratodus forsteri. Next base: position 739,410,597 of record CM057454.1, read on the forward strand.
CCCAAAGACATGGCGTACGTAGCGATGTGTGCCTCATTGAAGCACTCTTCTGTCTCTGTGCCAGGTCGGTTGAAGGGTGTAAGGAGTCAGGGTCAGAGAGGAGATGCTGCATCACCTGTGAGGGGCAAGAGTAGTCTGTTACAACCCCACATACATGTGCATTGTGTCCCACAGCCCCCCCCTTCCACCATGGCACACTGCTGTGGCTGCTAACTGTCCGACCCTGTCCCTGTGGCACCCATCCCAGTGTGTCTCCATCCTGCACACACCAGTGACTGCATGCCCTGGCTGCACTCAGCTGCCCTGTACCTGCCCATGCCCACTTCCATGGCTGCCCACACCTGTACTGTCCAACATTGCCTGCCCTCCATTATCCAGCAGTCATCCGTGCACGGCTGGGTGTGGTGCATTCCACCCTGCCATTCATGCCTGCTGTTGCACATCACATTGCCTCCCATGCTGTGCTGTTATGCTGCACTATCCCCCCATGTCATGTGGGCAGTTCCTTTGGCATGCTCACCTCCTATGTCCCACCTGTGCAACTCCCCCTGCTGTGGCCCACGCACACCTGCTCACCCTCCCATCATTTGTTGTGCCATGGTGTCCTGTTTGTGGGCATGTATGCATGCCCCACTCATCCACTAGGTGGCACCGGGTATGTTGCCAGTCTCAAACCGATGGAACAGGGTGGACTGGGGTCATATGAAGGCATCGTATGTACACCCAGAGTGTGTGGGTGCAGACATTGCTGATGCACCTTGTGGCATTGCACACCACCTGGCAGCTGACGGAGTGGTACACCTTATGATTCACATACATCATGGCCTCTTCACCAGGTGGTGCATGGATTGCCATGTGGGTGCAGTGAATGGCCCCTATAATGCCTGGCATGCATGCCACCCTGTGAAACGGCTGCATGGCTTCTGTCCTCTCTGCCTGTGTGCTTGGGTAGCAGATGACTTTCGAAGCATGTTGGAGCAGTGTGGTGAGGAATTGTGTGAGGAGACGGGATGTGGATGGCTGGGATATGCCAATGGTGTCTCCAGCCACCTCTGTAAGGTTCCAGTGGTGAGCAGACACATTGCTGTTGTCGCTTTGGTCTCCACTGATATGGCATGACTCCTTCCAGTGGGTGCCTGCATTTCATCATGGCACAGCTCACAGAGCTGCCTCAGAATAGCCCTGTTCAGGCAGTATCGGACGACTGTTTCTGTGTCCATCAGTTGTTCAGACGTTAGTCTGACATGATATTACCATGAGGCAGGCCACCTATGGTGCCTTCTGTCACCATGTTGCTGGTTGCCCATCTCCTCATGCCTATCATCGTTGTCACCATCAGGACGGTGCACCATCCATGTCCACGTCTGTGGCCTGTGTTCTGCTGATGCTGTTCTGCCAGTTGCTGCTGCTGTTACAGTATCTTGCAGTCTGCCTGCTGGGGGCTTGCACTTAAGTCTACTTCTTTTATACTTATCTCTTTATGGTGCATTTGGTACTTGCACTGTAAATGCACCATGTTTGTGCATTCATTTTGCTCTGTGAATGGTTCTGCGCTGTGTATGCAGATACACCCCCCTCCAGATGCGCGGCATATCATTATTTTCGCTCTCTGGTACATCTGGTGTGGCGCAGTGCATCTGGGATGGGCTGGGGCACTTCTGCCCTTTCTGAATGGTACCATGGCGTATTTCCATGTTGTGCCAGTGCATCTCATTTGTGCCCAGTATATTTGCTTTGTGAATCCTGCCCTGAGTTAGTTCGCTAAAACCGAACATGAGAAAACCGGGTTAACATCACAGCCTCACAAAACATTCAGGGCTCTAAACACAGAGAAACCAAATATGATTAAAACTCTTAAATATCCACATAGGGAATTACATTTATTTAATGGAATTACAAAAAAATTTAAAATGCAAAGCTGTGATCCAAGAACTGAAGACATATTTCTGTGGAAACGTAACTTTGTATGTTTTATGAGATTGTGAATCTTCATACCTGCATTTATGTCCATGAATAAAATCCTGTTGCAGAAGTTCACTTTTAAAATAAGTGAATGTTTATAATGCTATTCACATTCTTAAAATATTTTTTGTTCTGTTAACAAACCTAACCCTTTTGTGACTTTTTTTTTTAATGTAAATACACGTTTGTTTTGTGTTTGGCTTGTTCACCTGTTTTTTCTGCGGCAAGGTCTCAGTGATGAAACTGTATGAAATTCAATTACTATAGCACTGTTCTCTGTTTGTGTTTCTGAAGTTGAGATGGTTGTTTTTAAATATCAGTACTTCTAGCCTGAAACTGCGTTTTGTTTTTTTCCTCCAGATGTTTTTGTTATTTTCTGTTTCTTATTTGCAAATTTTTCATGGACTGCTCAATGCTACCACAGAAGGGAATGTCTGCATTGCCATCCCTGTTATCCACAGACAGAGCACTCCCCCAAAAATTTGCTTTGCCTCCACAGATCAAAAGAATTGTTTAGAAAGCAAGATTATTTTAAAATGAGTCCACTTATGCTGATTTGAGTTTTAACTTTTATTTCAAGTGGGTCAGTCACATTGTATGGTTTGCAAGGCTGTTAATTTTTCTGCCTTCCCTTGTGTCTCCAGATAACTCCCACAGTTTTTAATTAAATAGATATTTAGATGTCCAAGTGTTTAGGGGTTTTATTTTTCTTCTAAAAGTGAAACCATGCAGAGACTTTTTCAGTTTATTATTAATCTTTGATCTTTCTACTCTTGCTTGTTCATGTATTTTGTTGTGTAGTCTCAGACAGTGAGACTGCACAAAATGCAGTTTAATAATGTCTTGCTTTCTCTGTAGGAAAACGCAGTTTATGATGCTCAGTAGTCTTGTAGCAACATATGGCAACATAATATTGTGTATTTAATGACTTGCTTGTTAATATATTTTAGACTTTTCATTGTTATGAATCACACATTAATTAGGACTAGGTCAAAAAAAAGCGTGATGAATATCCACTCAGTCACCTGAGATTGCCCCATCCTTTGCTGCATTCCAAACAATTAGCCAGTTAGATGGTGAGTTCATTTTAATTTGTGGTTTATAAATCCCTGAATGGACTGCCCCATGTACCTGCACAATCTACTGGTCACTCACACAGATACTTGAGAATAATGTTCCATAATGTAGCAGTTATTGGCATGCCAAAAATAAAGGTTAAAATCAACTGGGGAACATGCCTTTTCAGTTGGGCCCCAAAAGTTATATCTGTCTGTTTGTCTGTCTGTCTGTCTGTCTGTCATCTCTCTTTCTTGTTTTTGAGCAGTTCATCTTAAATTTCCTTTAGCTATCCTTTTCTATTAATGTGTCCCCCACGTGATCCGCCACTTCTTGTACCTGTTGTGGCAAGCACTGCACTGAGTATGCTAGTGAGTATAATACATTGTATGGTTACCCACCCGCTGCTACTCCATGCCCCTGTGTGAACCGTATGTGACCTTGGCAGGAACAATGCTCACTTTCAAAGCAGGAGAGCAGGAATTCATGAAAGTTTAGTAATAGTCACCTGTTTATACTAGTGCAAATGCACCAGACACCAGACAGGCATGGGAAGCATGCTTGAACACCTAGACGCACCTTGGAGCCACTTCCAGTGTTGCTTCAGAGCATAAAATGGCATTGCTTGCTCCAAAATCAGCTGCAAACTTGGAAAGTGCTAAAAACCTCAACTGCAGAAAAGTAAGATCTGTGAGTCCAAATATCAAGAGGGTGCCAGAAACAAACTAATGGTAGACACTGTTACCACTGGTGAAATCATAAACTCATTGTAGATATAGTTGTTAACTCTGGGAGCCCAAATTGGGAAGTATTTGGAACCCAAACCCTCATAAATTTGCTTCTCCACTGGAGACCAACTCTGGAAACACATGAGACTAGTCCCTTTACCCACAGCATGTTGCCTCTTTATTGCCTGGACAGGAACCAGCTGAAGACATGTATGTAGTATTTTAAGCACTGAATTTATGGCCTTGCACTAGCACTGAGCAGAAACTGAAAATTCTGAATTAGCAGTAATTACCCATAATTTTGCAAATTTCATGACATTTTCCAAACTTCTGACTTTGAGGAAGGTGTATTGCTCAGACAGATGCCTGTCCATGCACTTTATTGAATCCCTGCACATAATGTTCACACAAGGGTATGGAGTGGCAGCACTGAAGAGGATGAATCATACAGTGCTCATCATACTCATACTCAGTGCAGTGCTTGCCACAACAGGTGCAAGAAATTGCAGATCACATGGGGGGGGGGCAAGATCCTCTGAATGTGTTAATGAAGCTTCACCCCTTTCCACAAAATGTTCTGGCTGAATTGCAGAATGATACACATGAACTGTGGAATGACAATTCTGCAGAATTCCCTTCCACAGTTTAATGCATCCATTTCCAATACATGCAGTCATTACGCAGTTCAGTAATCAGTTCTGCAGAATTGCTTACTGTAGTTTAATACTGTAAGTTAATCCACAATTCATATGTAACCTCTAGGTGGTGCTATCCCTAGAGTTACTACCCCCGTTTGTATTTCTGACCACAGGTAGAGCGGCCTGGATTTGATATTAAGGTGCCTCCACACAAAGTAACAATAGTGAAGGTGTCTAATTAGCCTGGTATAGCCCTCTGGGAAGCTATTTCCACTCACAAACCCACCTAATGACTGTGTACCTTTAGTAGCAGTTACTGTAACACACAGTCAGCAAATACGATTAATACTATGCACACATCTTTTACACTTACTACAAGGGTCTGGCCATCAGCAAATGCCCTGGAACCTCCTGTAAAGGCAAAGTTAGCAAGACAGATGTACACCTGTATCACAGCAACCCACCTAATACTATGTGCATAAGCCAGGTTAAACATGAAACAGCAATAAGATTTATTAAGGGGTTGTGAACAAGGAGGGGATGTGAATCTAGATGAATGATTACTATACTGATAGGATTCAGGTTACTTGGCATGTACTTTAGTCCCACATAATCAGTTTTGCAAAACTGAATACCCAGGATGTTATACTGGCTAGCCAGAGGCATTGCCCGGGGGTGGCCATTGCAGCTCTTGTTGGGGCCCATGATGGAAAGAAAAGGAAAAGGCAGTTAGCATGCACAACAGAGATTTGATTATTAGTAATCCTGGCCAGTTGGCTCAGTTTCTTGTAACCCAGAAAACTATTAAAGCAATCAGGTGGTACCACAGATAATTAAGTGTCATGTTGCAGGGAGCTATCCTGGGTTTACTCACGCTACTAGTTGGCTGTGATGATTAGACAATATGGAGACCTCGTGTAGATCACCGATGAGCATGGGGAAGTGGGGCCATCGTGACACACCTTCTCTTCATGGCCTGTTGCTCCAAGTGGCCACAACCTGTGAGTTGTCTCTGCACAGGGGCTGGATCCCCAAAGTCAGTCTCTCACCGAGAACAGTCTGTGATGCAATGCAGTCAATCTGGGCCAGGTTGGCAAAGGCCCAGGTATGATGAACTCTTTGGCAAAGTTCAGTCTGGTTTTCTGGTGAAGCCTCCAGCTGTCATCACGATCTGGTCACGGGCAGGCAGGCCTTGATCCACGATGAATATTCATCACATTTAACAAGAACAGCATTAACTTTTCCCACAGATTAGGTACAGTCCGGTTGCTATTGCAATTGATTTACTGAGCAAACTTCTCGATCCAATATCAGTCTCTTTACAACCTCTGGGCTGATCGCTTCACAGGAGCCTAACTTTGGTCCAGATCTCAAGCACTACTTGCAAATGTCTCCAGGACTTCTGCCACAGTTTCAGTCACAATTTGGATTAATCCAATCACTGCAATCAGGCAGTCCAGTGCAGGAGAACAGTGGCAGGGAGGCAAGTCAGGCCTCTTCCCACTGAATCCCCTAAACTCCGTATGGGAGCAGCTCCTTGATAGCTCGAGCTGCTCACTCCTCAAGCTCTAACTCCAACTGTCGCATCGTCTCTTACTGTCCTGGGTATTTCCCTTGGTTTCCTGAGTTCTGGCTGAGGGGTGCTGTCAGTCATTGGTTGGACTTCCCCTTCAGTTCAGTTTAGGTGCCAACCTAAAAACTACAAAAACTACAGATTTCCCTCCCAAGAAGCACTTGGTCTAAGGATCCTTCAAGGTCCCCTGAGTCCCATTGGTCCAGCTACTGGAAGTCCCGGACCTAACATGGTGGCTTCCATCTGGATGAACAAAGTTACAAGAAAGCAGGTTAGAACAAACTCTCTCTCTCTCTTGAATATAACTGCAGGTTAACAGTAAATAATCACAGTACTAATTCAGGCTCCCCCTACTCTATTATCAACTGCAGAGTGGGGCAAATTAAAGCAATGTCTGGCCGGTCATGAGATTTGATGCACTCAGACCCAGCCCAGACCATGCACTATACATATACAGGCTAAAGTCTTAAGGGAACAGGTGTGGAGGCACAGCTTGGCACGCTCACATAAACCAATAGGCTCAAACAGACAAAGGATGTCCACCTGGCAGTGGGCACAGATAGAGCCCAGGAAGACATTATGGTAAACCCCAAATTGGTAGAGGGGCTACACATATATTTATTCCACTGTTCTAAGTTGGAATTTCATGAACGTTACCAAAGTGCATTCCAAAATTCCACAAAAGTGAAATTCTGACTTTTGCAATAATGCCATCAGCGGAATTTTATTTTCGCACAGCACTACCTAGCACTCAAAAGGTTTGTTTGGGATATACACAGTCTAACAAAGGCACCCTTTCCTCTTCACCTGATGCTGTGGCACAGAACCTATATGTTGTTGAAAGTAGAAATGATACAAACCTGTTACAAATACTTTTATCCAACCCATACCTAGAGACATAGAATTTCTTGACAGAAAAGGATCGCTTGGCCCACCAGTCTGCCATACTAGTCATACAGGAAATAGAGGGTACATTTTCAGCCAGTTTCTTATGAAAGTCTCTTCTTTTCTCAGTAGTAACACAATTCAACCATTCAATGTCCTATTTTCACCATTCATGAGTAAAGTCCTTCAGTTTTTGGTTCGTAACTGCCCCTCAAATACCATTCAAATGTCTATTTTAAAACCAGAGATATTCGAACCCTTCATTTAGGGTTCAGAGGCTTTATTCTTGATTGTAACCCTAATTTTTTTAGTTCTTAGTGAAACTTGGTTAAATAGTAAAACCACAGACTGCCATTGCAGGCATATAATATTCTTAGGGTTGATAGAAGTAAGAAAGGAGGAAGGTTGATAGTTTGTGCTCAGGAAATATTCCCCCTTGACAGATTCAGTTAGCAGTGGGGAAAAAACCTCTTGTGAAATTCTTGTACTTGAGATTAATTTATAGTCAGAGAGGTCCATATTATTGGTGGGAGGGTTTAGGGCCCCCAACATTTTGTGCTATTAATTTTTTTTCAATTTCTGGGTGCTTTACTGTCTTCCTCAGTCTCACATGAACTACTTGTAATTGGTGATTTTGATACGGCCCGGATGAACTCAAACAAATCAAAAACAGCCAGACATTTTACACTTCTGCTGGGCCTAGAACAATTGATTACTGCACCTACGTGCATTAATGTTAAAACCCTAAAGCTCCCACCTTACTTGACTTGGTGTTTACAGATTCTCCTCATAATTATAAAGGGTCAGGGGTGTTAGTAGACTTATACAGTGACTCCATTTTGGTATACAGTATTCATGGAAGAGAGAAAGTTATCGGTCACAGAGTTTGGAAACTTTCATTCTTTCAGATTTTTCAACTATTTTAGTACTTATATCTGGAGCAAATACGTTGGAAAAAGTTATGATTAATACCCGAGATTCTATTGGGGTGGACTTACTTCATTACAGAACTATTTAACATGACAGATAAGCATTTTCCATTTAAAACTAAAAATATCAAAAATTCTGCATCTTTCATTTAAAACTAAACAGATCAAAAATTCTTCAGCTCCTTGGTATACTCCCTTACTATCTAAATTAAAAAGAGAAATAAATAAGGCATGTAAGGCAGCTCATTCATCTAATTTGTGTAGAACTGGGACAATTATAGGAAAACCAGAAACAGATATGTTTTTGAGGTCAGGAATGCCAAGAATTTATATTTTAGAGAAAAAACTACTGAATCAGCAGGAGATCAACTAAGTTTTGGTCACTACTTAAAAGCTGAATGGACAGGTTAAAATTATTTCAAATGAAAAAATTCAGGATGAATCAAATGATGTGATACCAGACTGTAAGGTGGCAGACTCACTTAAGTTTTTTGTCCAATTAGTAAAGTTTTTTGAGAAGGTGGACAATGAAATGCCACAGAATAATCATACACCAGTGCAGGAATGGCAAGTGGGCGCTTTGGCTTTAAAGAGAATGGGGGTGAAGATGTATTAGCGTCCTTCTGAACTTGAAAAGTGGGGGTCAAGATGAATTATCACAATTACTATTAAAAATGTCTGCTTTTCAAATTGTGGAGCCCCTAACATATACTTTAATTGGTCCCTGCCAATTGGGGAGCTCCTCTGTGGCTAGTAGAGTGCCCAGATCATTCCTATTTTCAAAAGGGGATCCAAGCAAGAAGACAAATTATTGCCCTATCTCGCTCCTCTTGATCACTTCTAAAATATTGAAAGGGCAGTTGCCAAACATCTAAACTGTCCCTTGGAAGAGTTTGGTAGGCTAGACAAATTTAAATCTGGCTTTCACAAGAATCATAACACTGTGGCTGCTTTATCAAAGGTCTCAGATGACATCAACCTAGCTATGGACTCTGGGTTGATTGCCAGAACTATTTTTGTTGACCTCTCCAAGGCCTTCGACACAGCAGACCACCATATTGGCTGTGTAGGCTGTCTCATCTGGGTATGGAGGAGCATGTAATTAGGTTGTTTAGGACTTACCTAACCTTTTGTTGGCAGATAGTAGTTGTAAATTAGATGAAATCCAAGCCTCTTTAAATTGTTAGGCGAGTATCCCAAGGTTCTGTCTTGAGGCCACTTATATTTTTAATTTACTTGAGAGGTCTGGGTGACAGTGTCAGTGATGTGAATAACCATTTATATGCAGATGACACTGTCATCTATACTGCCGGTAAATTTCCTGTGTACATCCAGGATAATCTTCAGAGGGGTTTTGATGAACTCCAGACTTTTTTCAAAATAAATGTGTTTAAATGCAACTAAAATAAAGTTAATGATTCTTAGGCATCATATTAAGCTTAAAAACAAATTGTCAATACTGATGAAAACTGGTCTCATCTGGAAGCTATAGATGGGTCCCAGCTGGAAGCCATAGATGCATTTAAATATCTTGGATTCTAGCTGGATACGTCTGGATCCAGAAATAGGCATTTAGAATATCTGGTTGGGAAAACTGGAAAAAGAGTGACTATCCTGTATAGAAATATGAGTAGTCTTAATTCTGAGACCATTCAGAATGTTGTACAAGTACAGGTATTCCCACTCTTTGACTCTGTTGATTTCCTGTACGAATATGCCACTGTTGACAGACTACATAACTTGGATGTTCTGTATCATCATTTGGCCAAATTGATCTTGAACTGTCCCAGAGAGACTCATCGCTGCCTTCTTTAACAAAGGTTGGGAAGGATTTCTCTGGGAAAAAAAAGAGGCCACCATAAGCTGATTTTTTTCTTACAAATGTGTTTTACAGCGGGTTCCAAACTACTTAACAGAATGTATTTTGATATAAAAAGTAAATTCTTCACTGTGCGATGCACATCTTATTGAACTTTGAAATTCCATGGGTGAAGAATAAAATGATCCACAGATTTTTTTCTGGTTTTGTGCCTATTATATGGAATTCCCTGCCAGCTTGTTTTCCTTCTCAGGATAAAAAGTACTACCAATTTCTGGGTTAAAAAGATGGTATTTTACAAATTTACTAATTGCATATGTTTTTGAATTTTATTGACAAATACTCTCTTTGTTATCTGGAGGGCTGTGTAAGTTTGCATTAATATTATGAAAAAAATTAAATTTGTGAGTATTATGTTTTATACTTTTTGTACATGCTACACTATTTTATAGTGGTGCATTTGTGTGTAACTTGTACTGACTTTATGAACTGGGTCTCCATTGTAAATGAACTTTGCTCAGTGGGTTCTAATCCTGAATAAAAAAGAAATGAATAAATTTATACTTCATTAACCCTTCTTTTTTGATATTCAGTTTTTTCTTTGTTACTGGTAAAACAAATGTCCGTGAACAAGGGCAAAGGTCATAACTGACACTGAGAAGCTCAAAAAGCAGGAAACATTTCTCTTGCTAAGCCCATACTGTATATTGCTCCTTTCCCTGGACAAACACTAGTACCACACATCTCGGAAGAAAATGGGCACAACTGTATGTTTATTGGAATGCAGAAACCCTCAGGACACTAGCTCTTGTGCCCAGCCTTACTTTAATTACCTAAAGCCCCTTTACAATAAGAGTGGTGTTGTGGAAGAAACTAGAGGTACCCGACACTGAAGAGAGTCACTGCTGTTCCATGCTGAAACAGTGGTTCAATAGAAAATAGTAGCTTTCCCACCTGTCTTCTGCTTTCACATGGAGTCCCCTCTCCAAAGTTGCACAAAAGAAAAGAAATAATGATTAACTCACTCCAAAGCCATAGTGGAAATTTTATGGATTGATTGATTGATTTTATTTCTCGGATTACAATACCTTTGAGCCAGAGGCTCTTTTACAAAGGTTCCACATCAGGTAAAAGACAAACACAGTTACACAGTGAGTTACAAAAAACAGGTAAAGTGAATAGTACATGACCGACAAAAATAAAGTGCAAACTTAAGGAGAATACAGAATAACAATGCAGCCAGGCAAAGACTATGTCATGATGGAGAGGGGAAGGTAGAATAGGAGTGGGGGGGTATGGGAAGGGGGATAAGACAGACAGAATAGGGATGCTTAGATCACTGGAAATGGGGATAAAGGGAGGGTGGAGAAATAGAGGTCAAGGGGGTCAGTTTCATAATAAATGGTGGGGGGATAGCTTAGGTTAGACAATCACACCTGAACTGTGTTGAAAGGTGCTTACAAAGTTTGTTCTTAAAGGGGCTGATCTTGGACTGGCCATGGAGTGATGGGGGGAGGTCATTAAGCCGGCTTGGTGCCCTGTACTTGAAGGAGCACTGTGCCATGGAGGTGCAACAGAATGAAACTTGGTAGGCCAGGTTAGACATTCCATAGGTGTGGTGAGGGCCAGTTACTTGGTTAAGAAGCTTTAGGAAGACTGGAGGGGTTAGACCAAGACAGATTTTTTTTGCAAACAGACATGTCTGATATTTTATATGGCTCTTAAGGTGTAGCCAGTTAGACTGAGCATACAACTCACAAGTATGTGTGAGTCTATGTGCCCCAGTAGCTAGTCTGCAGGTTTTATTAAAGGCTATGCTGATTCTTTTAAGTGTGGTATCCATGGCTGTACCATAAATAATTAACCTGTAGTCAATAAAGTAGAATATTGAACTGTTGATTGCTATGTGGAGGGCATATGGGGTGAGACAGTGCCTATGCCTATATATAAGCCCAATCCTGGTGTTTACTGCCTTAACTAAATGGTCCACAAGGGTGACAAATGACATAGAGGTATCTAGGGTTATACCAAGGTATTTAAACTGCTGGACCTGTTCAAGGGGTAAGTTAAGATTGTTAAGGATGGTCAACTGGTGTAGTTTGTTCCTATTGTGAGAACTGGTGAAAAGCATAGATTAAATTTTTTTTTGAAAATTAAGAAGGAATTTATGGTTAGAGAACCATTCCTTGACAGCAGAGAAGTTGTCCTGTAGTTGTTGTTCAAGAGGGAGGGGGTCAGGATGACTTGAGAAAATGACGGCATCATCCGCATAGAGAAGTGGGTTAGATGAGCAAGCCTGAGGAAGGGTGTTGAGGAATAGATTAAAGAGAAGGGGACCTAGGATCGATCCTTATGGGACCTCAGATTGCACTTGGCAGCTGTCAGAGAGCGCATTACTTATTTTAACTTTCTGGCATCATCCACCAATGTAGCTGTCAAACCAACCTGCTTCTTCAGCTGAGAGTCCCAGGGCATGGAGTGAGTTGAGTAATAGGGTGTGATTTACCATGTCAACGCTTTTGTGAGGTTGATATATATCGCCCCCACTAGGTGACCCTGGTCCAGAGCGTTGTGTATAAAGCCAGTGTATACAAGTAGCGCAGTGGTGGTGGTGGTGCTATGTGCCTTCCTAAATCCATGCTGTTGCGGGCATTGTAGTTGATATTTCTTGAGGTGTCTCCAAAATTGCAAAGTATATTAATCAAATAAATATTTATTGCTCCAAAAGATGGATAGTAAATTTGTCTGAAGCACAGCTAACTTTGATGTTTCCTAGTCCTCTGTCACTTTGTCAAGGGGTGGAGTTAGTTTTCAGGGTGATCTCTTAAATATGCACCATTTAATGTGATAATGCAGTATTTTTAGGATCAGGTCTGCATGCAGTTTGTTGCTACTGTTGTGTACAGGCAGACTCTGCTTCATTCTATTATAAACATTTCCTAATGAAGTTTAAAAAGTTTAAAACCATAGTTCTCACTTGTCCTCAAATACAAAATTATGAAAAAGAAAGTTTAAACAAGAAGCATTCATTCAAGGTACAGTATTGTTTATTTAAAAACTAAAGAGCAAGAAAGGAACAATGAGCCAATGCTAATTTCCAGGTGTGATCAGGAGGAAGGGTACATGGGAGGATACACCATATAGGTGAACACAAAATAGCAGCATAATTACAGTACAAACAAATTCAAGTTAGTGCAAGTGAAAAACAGAATGGACCTAAAAGATGAACAACAAGGGAGCCTTGATACATGATAATAACATATGTGATAAACAAGGCCCAAAATAACTAGAGTGATACTGGGTGGCCAGAGAGGGGTATGTAACTTAGCAGCCCATAAAAAGAATACTGGGTGGTGAGAATGGAACTAGGAACAAGAACAGGAGGGAGTAAAGTGAGCTGTTTGGAGCCATCTAAGTGAGCAATAAGAGGAAGAATGATGGAGCTGAGGGGTTAGATTTATTTCAGAGGGAGGCAAGGTGGAAGGAGAAGTCAGTTTGCCCTACAGCAGTATTGCAGCAAAGGAGAAAGATCAAGTGTCAACAGACAGGTTAATAGGTGGATGCAAGAAAAGAGATGATAGGTAGATAGGTAGGGAGGAGATCCAGAATTTGGAGAGAAAAGCAGAGCTGTGAGAGAGGTGCCTGAACAGAAGTGGAGGGAGACAGAGGCTAACATAGAGTGAGCATTGATGGGTGATGGAGGACTGTTAGTAGCAAACTATCAGAAAGCATGGAAAAGAGTGTCCAACCTTCCAAGAGAGGAATTCAGGGCAGCCTCATAGACCACATCCATGATGTGCCCAGAAATTTATTTATTTAGCTTTTGTTGACTGGGTAGGTACACTAGACAAGTATTATGCCTATTTTCAGGAACTACCCGGGAGAATACAACATAGGAATACAGAGTGGTACAGAAAAATACGAGTACATCATGACAGCACAACAACATGAGGAAGTACATTGAGTAACATTATCCAAGGTGTAACAGAGTGGAGAGGATTGTAGGAACACTCCAGACAAACAGTGATGAGGTACATTGCAACATCAGTTATTAGGTCATAGACAATTAAACATATTATTAAAGCACAACCAAATTACATGGTCATAGACAATTATAAACTCAGTCATGTGCACAGGTACAAGATAGAAATCGGCCCTTAGAATTTCACATGATCAGTATTACACAATGGGTGGGATATTCAAAAGGGTTGCACCATGCGCAATAGGGTTGCGCCTGCGCAAGTCCAAAAGTGCGCCATTCTGTGATATTCAGCAGGAGGCAGTTGCGCCACCGAAAACATGCTGAGCAACAGTGCAATGCAAATGACGGCATGCGCAACTGAAGGGGGTGGATCCATGCATAAAGAGAGCAATGCGATATCCAAAGAGTTGCGCAATGTGCAACAGCGGACCAGCCGGAAGTTGCGCCCCAGCGGAAATGAGCCAAAATAAAAAGGCTCAAGGAAGAGGTGCAAGAACGTCACAGGGATGCCAAGTGGGGAAGAGAGAGAGAGAGAGAGAAGACAGACAGTGACAGGCCAGGGCAGGCAAGGGAAGCAGTGTGGGCCATAGGCTGCAGAGGCCAGCGGGGGTGCCGGTGCAGTGGAAGTAGCAGTCAGGACAGCGGGGGTAACAGAGCAACATCAGCCGGGGCACAAGCCAGGGAGATGGACAGTGGCAGCTTCCACATGGAAGCTGTAATGAGAGGTGAGAATGCAAGGTGCAGGGGACGTGGCCATGGATGGGCCCGTGGGAGGCGCCCCAACAGGCAGTACTGCGCCCGTGATCAGCTTTGAGTTGTACACAGATGTAGAGATCGTGGGATGGTACCGCCTGAACAGGGAAATACTGAGGCGGCTCTGTGAGCTGTGCAGTGATGTGATGCAGGCACCCTCCCGACGGAGTCATGCTCTGTCAGTGGAGACCAAGATGACAGCCTGCATGTGTCTGCTCGCCACGGGCACCTTCAAGAGGCCAACAGGGGACACCACAGGCATCACACAGTCGGCCATGTCATGCATCCTCACCCAATTCCTCAGCGCACTGCTGCCACATGCTGCGGGGCACATCCATTTCCCTAGCACCGCAGCAGAGCGTACAGCAAACATGCAGGTGTTCCACAGGGTAGCACATATGCCTGGCATGCTAGGGGCCATAGACTGCACCCATGTGGCCATTCGCACGCCACCTGGCCCCGATAGGGCCGCATATAGGAATAGAAAGGGCTTCCCCAGTGTCAACTGCCAGGTGGTGTGTGATACCACTGGGTGTATAATCAATGCCTGTGCCACACACCCTGGTGGAGCACATGATGTCTTTATATGGCATCAGTCTGCACTGTGCCATCAATTCCAGAGTGGGGACATCCCCACAGGCCATCTAGTGGGTGAGTAAGCATAATGTAAATGCAAACTCGGGCAAGGGTGGAATGCCACAGGTGCCATGGTAGTGGCACACAGGGATATGAGGCAATATGGACCTGAACATGAGACTGATCTCACTATCTCCACACAGGTGACAGCGGATACCCACTCCGTCCCTGGCTGCTCACACTGCACGGCGCCCCATGACCCCATCGCAGCAACGCTATAATGAGGCACATGCCGCCACATGCAACATCATTGAGTGGGTGTTTGGGATGCTCAAGGCATGCTTCCAATGCCTAGACACCTCCGGCGGTGCCCTACAGTACAGCCCCTCAAAGGCTTGTGGGATATTCCTGGCCTGTTGTCCTGCACAACATGGCCAATGACTGTGGGATAGCCGTACAGGTTGAAGGGGGACAGCGATGGGGGCGTCCAGCGGCGCCGGGTGTTGATGGTGATGAGCAGCCCCCTTGGACGGAAGCGGGACCCTCGACTGATCCGGGCAGGCCCAGCTGCACCAGGACACCATCACGTGGAGGAGCATTATGCACAACACAGGTAAGTCAAGGGCCATGTGCAAACAACACTGTCCTGGCGCAACCCACAGGCACACAGAGTAACACACCAGGGTGCATGGACGGCAAGGGGTGGAAGGACCAGGCACACAAACACACCATCAGGGAGGCGAACAGTCATATGGACACACACACACACACAACACACCAGGCACAAGCGTACATGGGCAGGTGCACAGCAGAGCAGGAACAGACATGGCAAACACACAGATCCACAGACCACACCCACCACCTGTACTGTCCAAGCACGTGTGTCAGATGCTGGGCACCCTTGCACCTTGGTGTACAGTACAATGCAGGCATCATCATGCACACACACCTGTGGACAGCAGTCGGGATGGTGTGCAGGTGGTCTGTATGTCGGCATGATGGGCAGGGCACCCACCAGTGCACTGCCCACCATGACGCACAGTGCACACAGGGCAGCACCAGACAGGGCCCGCACTGGGAGACAGGTCAGTCATGTTGCACCATTCCACAGCCACCGTGGATGCGTGGGCAGCCCTGCTGTGACCCAACAACACTGGCAGGCTGAGCAGGGGCCACATGGGGTGGCACCGATGGACCACCAGGGGTCCCACTGTGCGATCTCGACCTTGTCCGCAGTGGGGTCTGTAGGATGCCAAACATACCTGCACCGGGGTGCTTGGGATGCCCACAGCAGAACCCGGCATTGACAGGCCTGGTGTCACACGACGCCGGGAACAGGGAGTGGAGAGCGTACTGTGTGGGGTGCGCGGTACAGGAGCACCTGCATGTGTGCCCAATGCAGCCACGACAGCGACTAATGCCTGCGTCTGCCTGTCAATGGCAGCGGTCACATCCATCCGCATATGGACCATCTCTGCACGGTCCAGAGCACACTCCCTGCTGTGCCACTGCACAGCTGCACACAGTGCCTCCACAGACGTTGCAACCCGCCTTTGCTGCTGTACTGATTCCCGCAGCAGGCGGGTGTGCTCGTCCAATGGGTACTCTGCCACAATGGCATCCTGTCCCCCAGGGTGTGGAAGGTCCTGATGCACAACACCCCTTGAGGGTGGGCGCTGTTCGCCAGGACCAGGAATGGGCGATCAAAGGGCGGCAGGCATGTGCCACCGCTGGACACTGTACCCCAGACCTGGTGGGTGACTGCTGCTGCTGCCCTCCAACCGCTGTGCCCCAGGGACCACTCATTCCACTGCTGTGGCGCAACAGTGCCAGACACCTGCACAGCCACCGGTGCTGCCCCACCGGTGCTGACAGGCACAGCCTGGGACTGTGCCGACATGCTGGCACTCAAGTTGGAACCAGCAAGGCCCAGGGGCACGTACTGGCCTGCTGTGTGTCCGTTATGGGACACACACATGTCACTGCCCATTGCAGTCCTTGCATCATCAATGGTGCAGGTACATGCTACAGCCACAGTCACAGTGTGCTGGCATGCTTGCATGCCAGACTGCTGAGACACAGGCTGTGCACCCCCCACACCCGATTCACCGACACCAGAGTTGGCAACCCAGCATGCATGCTGGTACAGTGCATGCTGGCTGGTGACAGAGGTGGATGGACCCTCCTCCATGTCCAGCAGGTCATCCTCACTGCCTGGACCCACCACCACCGTCCCCTGAAGATGAACAGGATCTGTAACAGAAAGAGAGGACATGTGAGTGCATGTGAACAACCTCCCCCCCCAACACCACCACCATGTCATACCGTGCAGTGATGGGCTTCCACCTGTCTGGAATCCACCTCCTGGAACACCCTCAATAGCACTGCACTGCATTGATGCAGCCAGTCAGTCCTCAGCTGGGGTCAGCTCCACCACCGCTGGCTGGCCCCTACCAGTGCCAGCACATGCCGCCCTGAGGGCTGCCACCTTCTCCTTCACCCTCCTGCGGTCTGTCCCAATCTTCTTTTTGCATTCCTGCACAGAGCGCTGGTGGCTTCCGTGCAGGTTCACTGCCCAGGCTACCCCCTCCCATGCAGCTGCACGGGCCTGAGGGGTGCCCCGCCATCCACTCAGTAGTGACTCCTCCTCCAGGTAGGCCTGGAAGAGGGCCTCAGTCTCTGCCGTGGTGAAGTTGGGCCTCCTCCTCCTTCACCCACCATCCTCACCCTCACCTTGGCTCTGCTCGGTCATGGCGATCTGTATGGGTGGAAGTGGACACCTGTCACTGTGCAGTCTACAGCGTTATCCCATGCCCATTGTCCAGAACATCCCACAGCATGCAACCCACCTCTCACCTGCAGTAACTGAATCTGGCCAGCGCAGCCCAATGTCGCACATTTATAGCGCAATGCATACAAATTAGGAGTGGAGCAACTGTAATGAGATGCAAATCGCGCCACTGCGCCTTTGAATGGCTGATCAGATGATTTGCATGTGTTGGCTGAATATCGCGCCATTGCGCTTGTCGCAATACGGTTGAGCCAGCTGAGCCAATAGCGCAGATCTGTGACTGTGCAGTACACTGCATTGCACATGCCCAGGTAGCTTACGCAGGCATCTGCTGCGCTGATGACGTGCTGTGCGCAATCAGCAATTCAGGCCATGGCCACCATTGTGCCAGTGGCGCTACAGCACTGGGCACTATATGGCGCTGTGGCACTACTGCGCAATAGTCCACTGTGGCACTGGCGCGCAGGTGGTCGGTCACGCAGGATGCATAGACGTCAGATGGCGCTGTGTGTGGCCTTGCGTCATAGACCCCTGACCTGGTGTCCAACCTTTGCCCCCTGGCGCTGTTCGGCTGCCATGCGTACGGCCCTATTGTGCTGTCTGGTGACAGCGCTATGTGAAGCGACGGCGCTGTATGAACAGCACGATTGGAACCTATGGTGGTCTATTGCGCAACATTTCCACGTGGGGTTGCCGCACTGTGGGGCGCCATATTGCCTGCTGTAACACTACAACCATGGCACGCAGGAGGGTGCCCCAATGGAGCCCAGTGGAGGTGGCCAACCTGGTGGCCCTGGTAGAGCCCCACTATGGGGCACTGTATGGGGAGGAGCCCCTCACCATGGCTCAAACCCAAGTCTGGCTGCAGGTGGCCAATGACCTGGTGGGGGTCACAGAGCAGCGCCGGTCTGCTGAGCAGTGCCGGCACAGGTACAGTGACCTCCGCAGGAGGGAGCCGGAGTTGCATGACAGACTACGGTCACGTGCCAGGAGGGGCGTTGTGCCTAGGCCAGGTGGGTGTACCATCTATGCACCTGTATTCTCCGTAGGGGTGTGAGTGTGTTTTGGTGGCTGTGCATGGGTGATGGCTCTGCCATGGTTGGCTGTGTCAGTGTGTGCAGGTGTGAAATGCATGGGTCTGGCTGTGTGGGCAGGCACACTCACTGGGGCAGGGGGCAGTCTGCTTTGGAGTCACACTGATGTTTTCTCAACATTTGTCTCCCACAGGCCGGGCAGAGAGGATGCAGGCACGGGATGAGGAGGGCCATGGCAGGGCCCTTGTGGTGGACAGTGGTGCTGCGGGGTGGGCCACAGCAGCAGCAGCCACGCCGCTGCCATGGAGTGTGAGAGTATCATTACATCATGGATGCTATTGCATGCTGGAGGGTGGGCATGATCACCAGCCATGTACAACACAAACCATGCACGACAGGCAACATTCATCACTGTCCAGTGTCACTGCATGTCTGTGTGTGCGTCACTGGTGGTCCATGCATGCACTGGGCACATGGCTGTGGAACTGGCATCCCACCACATTGCCACATCACTTGACAGCCTTGTTTGTGCTGTGATGGACATGGGCAGTGTGTGTGTGTGCAGTGGTGCACATGGCTGGTGCCGCCTGGTTGGGCTTGTCATGTGCATGGTCACTGTGGGTGGGTGCATACCATCACAGGTGTGGGACATTGGGCTACATGCCTTGCAGGTTGGGTGGTGTTCAGGGTTGTGGTCAGTCACAGCCATTGACTGTGTTCCCTTTTCCTAGGCCTCATCGTGCTCCGCAGGATTGAGCGGGCACTGCACCAGCTGACACAGGTGTCCCTGGAGAACTGGAACATCCTCCAGGATATCCAGCGCCATGGGCTACGGAGGAGGCACAGCCAAGCGAGACGGCACCAGGCAGCAGAGGACCAGCCTGCTGGGCCTTGAGGCCGGCTTCCCTTCCACTTCACCCATCCCCTCCCACCCTGCCTTCCCTCTCCAAGTTGTTCATCCCTACTTGCCCACCCCTACCTTGTACCTACCCCCTTGTAAATAGTTTTGTTGTTGTTCTTGTTGTACTTTCCATTTTTGAATATATATATATATTTTGATATGAATACTGTGGTGGTCTCTGATTTGCAGCTGGCTATGGTTGCTCAGTTGCAGTGATGTGCATGCTATCTGGGGTGGTATGGTCCTGGGTATGTGTGTGTGTGTGTGTGTGTGTGTGTGTGTGTGTGTGTGTGTGTGTGTGCGTGTGTGTGCATGGAGAGGTGTCTCCAGTGTGGCAGTGACTTTCTGTTGGTCTTGCCATCTGCTGCCGCCCACTGCTGGGTGCACAGGGTGGGTCTGGCTTGTATGGTTCTCTGCTACACGAGGTTGACGTGTGCCGGGGGGGGATGCATGGTGTTTCCTGCAGTGCAAGTCACTGCACATGGGTGGTGTCTTGGGGTCACGGTGCAGGGTGTGCTGTGCATACGGGGATGATGTGCACTGTGGTTGTCAACCCCCTGTGTGTGGCAGTCCCAGCCTGCCAGTGGCTGTGCTGGGGCATCATGGCCCTGCTGTGCTTTGTTGGCTTGTCCCCATGGGCCAGTGGATCATCCGTCCCACCCCAGTGATGCTGTGCTTAGGGTGTGCAGGTGTCTTGTTGGTTCTGCAGTGTGTTCCTGTGCCCATGTGTGGCATGGCTGGTGGTGGGCCCCAGCCTGCCTCCCTGGTTGTGCAGTTCCATTGCTCTGCTGGGGGCGGCTCTGCTTGCACTATGGCACCTCTGGACTGCTCAGCTGGGCTGGCTTTGTTGCGCTATGGCGCAACCTTTCTGCTCAGCTTCCCCTTCCTGGTTGCGCTATGGCGCAGTTTGTGTGATATTCAGACGTTGGCTGCTTGCGCAATTTGTTTTGCTCCATGTTTGAATATCATGTCTGTTGCGCATATGAGCAATTGAATTGTGCTTGCTCCTGCTGTTGCGCACATTTTGGGAGCAGTTTGAATATCTGGGCCAATATCTTTAAATAGTACCTCAAAAGATGAATGAAACTGATGAACAACATTGGCAGTTATAATGAGGAAATCTAAAGACAAAAAAAGGATTCATTTCCAAGGGTAGAATAGAGGGATGGTATAGATCACTTTATCCAAGAGATGTCAGCACTCAAATATTATTTAATTTGTGACTATTTCATTTTGCTTACTTCCCACACTTCATATTTTCCCTACAATCATGCTGAAAGAGAAACAAAATAAAAAGGCTCTATTACATTCTTAAATTACATACAAGAAATCTTTTTTATTCCATAGCATGACCTCATTTCATAAAGTTTGTTATTGAGATTGCTTTAATAACTTACACTTTCCATAAATGCATTATAAGAATGAGCTGTAATTCAGAATAACATTTAGACCATTTGGCTGAAGAGACTTGTTTCATTATTTAGATTTTTGCACTCCAGGATAAACTCATTTACAACAGGTTATACGGCTACTGTATTTTCCAAGAGGGACCTGGGGGACAGTTACAGCAGCAGAGACAGTACATGAAGGTTAAATACTTTAGGAAACAACATAAATCCAAGGAAGGAATAGGTAGACTGAAGAAGGGAAGAGTGGGAAGATGAGGAAAAGGTTAAGGCAAACATACTCAATGAGTAATTCTGCTCAGTATTTACAGTAGAGGACAAGTATGCACTTACCAAGGTTGAGGGATCTCAACATGTACACCCTGGAGGAGAGGAGAGGAGAGTGAAAGGGGTAATGATGGAGACCTACAAGTACCTCACAGGGGTGAAAAAGGTGCTGGCGGTGAGTCTCTTTCAAATGAGAAAGAACATCAGGACCAGAGGGCATGCAATGAAACTGTGGGGGATGGGGGAATTTATGATGGATATGAGGAAGTACTACTTCACTATGAGTGGTAGTCACTTGGAACAGACTGCCAGTGGAAGTGGTGGAGACAAAAACAGTAGAGGGCTTCAAGCATACGTGGAATAGTCATAGGGGAATATTTGTAAATAGGCAGGCAGGCAGGAGGAAGGGTCACCAGAGAGAGTTAGGGTCAGCTGAGACAGACTAGGTAGGGACTATCTAGACAGACTGGGTGGGCCAGATGGTTCTTTTCTGCTTATAAATTCTATGTTGCCATGTTTCTATATTACCAGAATGTGGATTGAAGGCCAAAAAGTACGGAATGGGGATCAACATAAAACCAATCACTGAGAGAAGGGCGCTGCAAGCCCTCAAAGTTCTAAAGGCTGACAAATCAATGGGTCTGGATAGGTTGCACCCTAGAGTACTAAAAGAAATGGGGAAGGAGCTGGTGGCACCCTTGGACAATATTATTGACTGTCCCCTGGCATCAGGTGGTGCCAGGGATCGGAGAACAGCAAATGTGATACCTCTACATAAGAGTGGAAATAGGGATGAGTCCGGGAAATATAGACCAGTAAGTCTAACATATATTGTTTGTAAGGTGCAAGAGACCATCATGAAGGAAACGCTAGTGGATTTCCTGGTGGCAAAAGGATTCCAGGACAAAAGGCTGCATGAGTTCACAAGGGGAAGGTTATATCAAATGAATCATGAAGGTGGATGATAAAATCCAGGCAATAAATATACTGTATCTGGGCTTTAGTAAAGTAATTGACTCAGCCCCACATGAAAGGATGGTGAAAAAATTGAGGGATTTAGGGATGCTGGACAGAATAACAAGGTGCATCAGAAAATGGCTGGGAGGGGAGAATACAGAGGCTCACCTTGAGTGGGGTATTCTCAGAGGTCAGAAAAGTCTCCAGTGGGGTTCCCCAGGGAGCAGTCTTAGGCCCAATCCTTTTTAATGTCTTCATTTGCAACACTGGGGAGGAATTTTAGGAAATGATCTGTCTCTTTGTAGATGACACTAAAATCTGCTGAAGAGTTCAGAGCAAGGGTACTAAGGGAGGATCTGGGATGGCTGGAGGAATGGTCTGCAGTATGGTATCTGAAATGTGATGCAAAAAAGAGCAACATTATTCAAATAGGGGCAAGGAACCTGAAGATGGAGTGCAGAATGTGAGGGGAGTGAGACTGGAAAAGACAACAGTGCAGGAGAGACCTTGGGCTGATAAATGCAGAAAACCTAACAATTGGCACAATGTGATACATATTCATATTAATATTATTAATTCAATCCATATTAAACTGCTACACCAAAGAACTGGCCTGACATTTAGCCATATGCAAGAACGGGCGGTAAGTACATGCCAGATGTGCATTCCCTACCCGTGTAGCTCCATGGCCCCTGGCAGGTGCAGGGTGCATGGCATTCATGACCACATGCACCCGCAGTGCACCTATCTGCTGCCCCCCCCCCAGTGTGCAGGTGCATGGAAGGCAGATGGGGGCAGACTAGCAGACTCAGGCAGGCAGCCAATCAGTTGCCCATCCTGGGTCCCAGAGTGTATCCCTTGCATGTGAAGGCATGGATCTTGGTGCATAAATACCTACTGCAGGCACCTAGGCCTGCACAGCCATTCCCTAATGTCCAGTGTGCCCCCCCACCTGATATCAGTCCCCGTGCACAGATAAGTGAGGCCCCAACACACACACACATACACACACACACACACACGCGCACACACACACACGTGGTAGCCCTGGCACAGTCAAAGATATGTGAGACACACACACACAGTAACCCCAGACCAGTTTGTATAACGGAGACCCTCACCCCACCCAACAAGAGCCAATTTCTGGGGGTGCCAGTCCTGAAATGTACCAGTCAGACCACCCCCACCCCTGATCCCGAAACCCTGTCCCTCCATTGTTGTGAGTGTCCCCACCCCACAATACCAACAACACTGCCCCCATCCCACATACTAGTAGTCAGTGCCATGGCTATGGATTTGTTAGTGGCACATCCCCCCACATACCTCCTCAGCTGTCGGCCATCCAACTGATGCTGGGAGCATGTTGCCTATTTATAGAGGCATGTTTCTAGCAGCAGTTAGATGGCTGGGGACTGATGAGGTGAGTAGAGGGATGTGCAGCTGGCTGTTCATAGCCATGGTACGATGTGGCAGGTACGGGGGACAGAGCAGTGTTGTTGGTGCCATGTGGGGTAGTGGTCCACTGACCACCGCTAAAAGGGTGGGGGTTTCAGGATTGGGGGTGGGATGTGGTAGGGTTTTGCAGTACTGGGCTGGGTCTATTATGAGGGTGCTCTGGCTGGAGGGGGGTTGACACAGATGGGGAAGGGGCTGTGATGGATGGGGGGTTTTCACACAGATGGGGATGGAGCTCTGTTGTGTGGCAGTGGAGGTGGGCTGGCATGCATGACAGGAGCAGGGTTTCTGTTGGGGGTGTTGCAACCAGAGGCCTGGACCAGGTTGGGGTTCTGTGGGAGTGCTGTGAGTAATGCAGTTATGGCAGGGTCCCCCTGCTGTATCCTGTGCCCTCCTACTCCCTCCTGTGTGCAGCACTACTCACTTTTGTGAATGACGCATAGTGTGGGCATGCCCCCATCCCTTCCCCCAGACAACCCTGGAGCATAGCTGCCCACATGACCATGGAATTAGGTACATATCTGGCCAATGCACCTTTGGTGAATGCCACTGGGGATCCACAGGACCCCCGCTGCACAACATTCACATGTATGTATGTCAACACCCCCGGTTTTAGTGGTGCATTGACATCGTGCAAAGGGCCCATTGTTTTTAAGACTGCTTAGTGAAGGTAAAAGCAGACAAGATGTTAGTGGTCTGCTGGCATGGCCAAAACTGGAAAAAGTGAGCCACTCTGTTTTGACCACTCCCAATAAACAATTCAGCAAGAGGCCACCCACAGTAGAGCTTTCAGAGTCTTTCTTTCAGAGTTCTTTATTTTAAAAATGTATAAAATCATGACAATTTATTACATCCAATATTCAACATACGGACATCACATAAAATTATATAAAAATACAAAAATGATAAAACAGTTCAAAATACTCTCATGCAGTACAGCAATTAATCATGTCAAAAGTCATATCGAGAAAAATCTCATCTTCTATCATACCCTATGGAAATATGCAGTTTTTATTGCCTCAAAAAATTTGGATAACGCATACATTCTCTTAATTTTATCTAGTTTTAAAAATGTTATTACCACATCCATATCCACCTTTGTCTTATATTTCAATAATAATGGAACTAACCAATGATTCCTTTCTATAGTCCATCTATCACACTCAAATGTGGTATTGTATGATAAAGATAGAGTTGTGGCTGCAATTGCACTGTCCCATAGCCTTGTGACCGAAGTAATTCTCTAAATTAAAGTACATATTACCAAAACATGGCAACCTTATAGAACTTAATGTATATGTGTGCCAAGCATTCTCACATTTCATTAGGTATGTTTCTACTCCCCAGTCCTTTTTCAGTCTAGAATAAATTCTTCCGGTATCTATTTAATGGATCTTTCCTCTAGTTGCACAGTGTAGCCAAAACATGTAGCCAAACAGCTGCTTCACTAGTAAATGAGTCAATATTGTTAGCATTTATAGCTGAAAACAGGTCCATGAGACTTACATGTTTAAGAATATTATTCAGTCTGGTGAACCAGTTCTCAGTTTTTTACCAATTTCTATAGATATTAATGTCTCAAGCCAACACATTTTTGGTAAACATTCATTGCCATTATTCTTTTCCATAGAGTAATAGCTCTAATTTGTATTCTTGTATTGATTGGTAACATTCCTGCCTCTAATCTTAGGAAGCTAGTTGAGCAGTCTCTCAGGAGATGTAATGTATTCCAAATGAATGTATTCTGTATTACTTCAATATTCTGCACAGCTGATCTAGCTAATCTCAGACCCTAAATTTCAGTTCCATATAGTATTTGTCCTATTGTTTTTGCTTCAAATGCCTTTTTCATTGCCACAAAAGAATTATTAGCAATCTTATTTGCAAATGTTGCTATGGCATTAATTGCCATTTGTGAGTTGCTCTTCAGGTCAGACATCTGACGATTTCAAGAAATCTTGGAGTCAAAAATTATATCTAAGTATTTATACTCATTAACGACCTCAAATGTTTCCCCAGAATAGATTATTCTTTTTCTACCTTTTTTTGTTGTTCCCTCCAGATATCATTATTTTAGACTTCTCAACATTTATTGTTAGATCTAATGACGCTAATGCATTCATAATACTAGACAGTCGTCTTGTTAATCCCAAAGGCATTCTGGATACAACAATTGTATCATCTACATACATTAGTAACTGAATTTTTTTCATTCACTATTGTTGGAGCAAAAGCGTTAATACTTCTAATATTCTTTATTAATGTCTCAATATAGAGATTAAATAGTAGCAGGGCCAACAAGCACCCCTGTTTGACACCATGTTTAATACTGATCTCTCTTGATAAAGTCCCATCCGTAGTGTATCTGATCTCTGCAGATGTATTAGAATGAAGACGTTTTAAAATTGCTAATAGATAAGCATCAATTTTAAGTTCTTTCAACGTTTCCCATAACTTAGCTATATTAACTGAGTCAAAGGTGGATATGAATACAGTGCAGGGCTTCAAACAGGCATGGGATAGGCATAAGGAAGCAATACAGATGAGTATGAATAGATAGGCCATTTACAGAGCAAAGGCTGATGGCACATTTATAAGGTAGAAAAATAAAAAATGGGCAGACTGTATGGGCCTTGTGGTCCTTATCTGCCGTCAACTTCTATGTTTCTATGTTTCTATGTTAAAGGACTGCTCTGATATCGATAAATCCCACATATAGTGATCTCGTATTATCCATAACATACTTATCCAATAGGTAAGTCAAAGTTAAAATTAAGTCCAGGGTACTGTGTTGTTTTCTGAAGCCATACTGAAACTTAGATATTAAACCTTTTTCCTCTACCCAAGCTATTAGCTTCTCTAAAATTAATCTTGTAAAAAATGTTTGCACAATTGGAAGTAGTGTGATTGGTCTATAACAACATGGTTCTTGTTTGTTTCCTTTCTTAAATAAAGGAATAATAATTATTTTATCCTATTGAATGGGGGGTATTAAATGATTACTTATAAATGTGAAAGTAAAAGCTAAAACACTGGACCAAAAGTCAGATCATGCAGGAATACCTCCACTGGAATCCCATCTGTGCCAGCAGTCCTATTCCTTTTCTGTGCTATATTACTTGTTTTACTTCTATTGCAGTGAATATGAACATACCTCGATCTGTCATCTGTCTAAAATCTGTGGTCACTGCCATCAAGTCTTTACCATTTTCCTCATGCCTATTATATATTTTATCAAAATGATCAACCCATTTATTTTCGGTAGTCATGCCTAATGTGTTAAAACCAATGTTATTTTCTTTTTCAATTCAAAGTTTATTCAATATTACACAATTACAGAGAGAAGATCTACTGTTACGTTCATGTATCAATTGTACAATAATACATAGATTGGGAATAGATCAACTCTCCCCCCCTCCACCCTCTCTAACCCCCCTCCCTTCACACAGAGTACATCTATCTGATGTAAAGCTGTCTATTAAAAGATGCAAGATCTTTATGACTTCTGAAGAGAGTACAGAGTAATGAGAGGACCCCATTTCTTGAGAAATTTTTGAGATTGATTATGTAGACTAGCAATTGTCTTCTCCAGGTGAAGATTGGCCAACAATTCCTGTAACCATTCACTGTAAGAAATTTCAGCTGTAAATAGATCCGATAAACCCAAGAGGGGGTCGGCCTTCTGTTTAATGATAATCCAGAGGGGTAGTATCTTGGGACATGTCCAAAAGATAAGCAATAGGTTACCCTCACTCTGCAGACATCGGGTACATGTGGATGAAGGGAGCAGATCCAATTTAGCCATCCTCTGAGGTGAATAATAAAGGTTATGCAGAATTTAAATTGTGTTAATTAAAGCCTGTCTTGCATAATAAACTTGTGACAGCTCTTTCATAGAGAGGGCCAATGAAAATCTAGATTGGGAAAAAGCGGAGACCAGAAATGAGTCGGACCAAAGCTGTCAGGCCATTTCCAATCATGGATTACCTCATACAGTCTGGAAACAGCATGACAGAGGCCCGCATGGGGGATTAAGCATGACAAGGATGGGTTTGGGAGTACTGGTGGGACGGTGCCAAAGGATTTTATTATTAAGTGTCGTAATTGAAATATTTTAAAAATCGCGGAGTTCAGAGCATGGGTTTTGTTAAGGGTTTCTGGTGAAGTTAACCACGAGCCATCAGTCTTCAGAAAGAAAGAGAGAGGGCAATCCCCTAACTGTGAGATCCATCTCAATTGAAGTGGCTTGCCATCAATTGTAAGGATAGGGTTACCCCACCAAGGTTGAGATGGGTCCATGGTGTGCTTATATTTTAGGAACGAACAGAGCTGGGAGTGAATTCGAATAGGTAATGCAATGGGGGTATTTTTAAGTGCCAAAGGCAGAGATTTTAAATTAACATGTAGTAATGCAACAGGGGATAGGCCATGAGTTTGTATTAAGATACATTCTATTTTGAGCCATATAGGTATGAAGGACTGTGGCGATTGAAGATGGTCTGCTCTTAGCCATTGTAAGTACTTATTTGCATGACTAGCCCAGTAGTGTAGTCCTAATTGTGGTAACCGCAGTCCTCCCTTCAATTTCGGCGCTGAAAGCTTGTCGTAGGCTATCCGGGGTTTCTTATCAGACCAAATAAAAGCTGAGAACATCTGATGTACCTTTTTAAACCATGTCAGTGGCAACCAGGTATTTGATAGGTTTAATGGGTAAAATAACCACGGGAAAACGTTCATTTTGATGATATTGATTTTACCCCAGAGAAAAAGGGGGAGTAATGCCCATCTCTTAAGGTGTTGTCTAATAGTGGATATTAATGGGTCAAGATTTAATTTTGTAAACCTGGTCAGTTCCCTAGACAGGTTCAATCCCAGATATTTCAATGAGTTGGTCTGCCAAGAAAAGCCCGCCGACGAGGCCGCTAGCTTTAACGCTTTATGGTTCAAGGGAAAGACCACTGTCTTGTCTTTATTTAGTTTATAGTTGGACATAGAACTGAATTCTCCTAAGATGGTGAGTAGGGCAGGTATAGATGTATCAAGCTGAGATATTTGAAGGAGCAAGTCATCTGCAAAGCCAAGACTTTGACTGTATGCTGCTGGATGCTTATACCCTGAACTCCTGTATTCACCGTAATCCTCTGAATAAGGGGTTCAAAATAAATATTAAACAGCAGGGGGGATAAAGGGCAGCCTTGTCTGGTGCCAGTGTGCAGTGTAAAGGGGTCAGACAGTATTCCATTACACACAACCCGTGCTGTGGGGGATTTATACAAGACACCTATCCATTCTATAAAGAGAGAAGGGAACCCAAATACTGTGAGTGATTGAAACAAAAAATTCCAGTCAACCCTATCAAGTGCCTTCTCGGTGTCCAGGTAAATCAGAACCGCGGGAAAATCAGCATCCCTGGAAGCCAAGAAGACATGCGAAAGGGTTCTAAAATGATCAACCGAGGATCTACCCTTCATGAAACCTACTTGTTCCAGGCCTATAATATCTTGCATGACAAGACTCAACCAGTCCACCAGGAGTTTAGTTAAAATCTTAAGGTGCTGATTGAGGAGGGAGATTGGTCTATAGCTTTGGACTTTCTCAGGAGGTTTACCTTCCTTCAGTATTAGGATAATCAAGGCTTCAAATAGGGACCTGTCCAATGCCTGTCCAGAAAGAATATGCTGAAATAAAGATAGAAGAGAAGGTGCTAATTGCGGTGCAAAAACTTTTTAAAAATTAGCGGAGAAGCCATCCGGACCAGGTGTCTTATCTGAAGGCAAATCCTGAATAACCCTAAGTATCTCCTCTAGGGTAATGGGAGCAACTAGGTAAGTTTTCTGTAAGTCCGAAAGTAAAGGCAAGGAGGAATGTGTTAAATAAGAGGCTAACTGTGATAAAGATGGGAGATTTTCCATGGGGCTATATAGCTTCGCATAGTAACTCCTAAATTCCGAAGTTATATCCGACAGGGAAGTCATAAGTGTATCATTCTCTTGGGAGCGAACTGCAGCAATTAGTCTGTGGGATTCCAGCTGTTTGAGTTTGAGGGCTAAGAGACGACCTGCTTTATCCCCTTGGTCTACATGAAAAGCCTGGGTTTTCAAAATGGTAAATTCAGCCTTTTCCCTGAGGTGATTCAAGTATGAGTCTTTGAGTTTCACTAGAGTTTCCCTGGTTTGATCTGAGGATTGGGGGATAAGTCATGCTCTATGGCATGAATTTGAGACAATAAGAGTTTGAGACATTCGTCCTGAGTTCTTTTTCTTTTGGCTGCTAAGCCGATCAATAAGCCTCTAAGATAAGCTTTCAGGGAGCACCGCTCAATGTCTGGTTTTCCGGTAGAGCCTGCATTAATATCCATAAAGATGGAAATGTGTTTGGATATGTATGTTATATAATCCAGGATCTTTAAAAGTTGATTATTAACCTTCCATCGCCCGCCTGTCATGGGGAGCGAAGTAAGAGAAATCGAACAAGAAACTGGTGAATGGTCGGAAAGCGGACCCGAGAGTATCACTGAGTCTAATACCCCTGGGATTAAGGACTGGAAAATCAGCATGTAATCAATATGGGAGGATGAGTGATGCACCGAGGATGTAAAGGTGAATTCTGTGTCCGAGGGGTGAAGAATACGCCAGATATCTGCCAAACCAGCACCGTCTATCCAGTCTCGGAGTGCCCGTTGTGCTGGGGAAAGCCCTTTTCGAGGTTTCCCTGAGTAATCCATTTGAGGGTCGAAAACGAGGTTGAAATCATCTCCTATTATTAGAGGGATTTGTGAAAATGGGGAGAGAATATTAAGAATATGTATAAAAAAAATGGGTGTGTCACTATTGGGACCATAGACACTGCCCAAGATAATTTCTTTGGTATGAAGCATGCCTTTCACAAAGATGTAGTGCCCTTCAGGGTCTGCTATAACATGGCTAGGGGAAAATGGTATGGACCTACGCAATAGGATCAGGACTCTGCAGCTTTGGGTATTACCCTCTGCCGCAAAGCATTGACCCATCTGTTGCCTACAGAGCTACGTGGCCTCAGAATTAAGTAAGTGGGACTCCTGCACAAACGCAATGTCTGCAGCCAAAAGATTTAGGTGCTTCAGAATCTGATATTGTTTAATTTTGCATCTGGCCCCCTGCACATTCCAAGTGATTATCTTCATTGTCCCAGCCATGACAAATAAAAAACTGGTCAAGATATGAGACAAACAACAAACATCATACTCTGCCACATG
Source organism: Neoceratodus forsteri (assembly GCA_016271365.2). Classification (NCBI taxonomy): domain Eukaryota; kingdom Metazoa; phylum Chordata; order Ceratodontiformes; family Ceratodontidae; genus Neoceratodus; species Neoceratodus forsteri. The sequence goes on from CM057454.1 coordinate 739,441,543, forward strand.
CCACTGTGTGAAGTTATCCTCCCACCTCCCCCTCCTCCTGCCCCATATAATCTACCCAAATATTCATTAAACAATATAGACATTAAAGTCCTTTCCCAACCCTCCTCCCACCCACATTCTACATTTTGCCTTCTGCATCATGCCCCAAAACATTCCCTTCGCTCCAGCCACCCTAACAAAACCTAACTATATAAAGTAATGACAGTAATGAGTAACCCTATCTAACATCTATTGATTAGAAGGCTAATAAAGGAAATTACTGCATGGAGTGGCTGACGATATGAGGCAATTTTTTGAAAATTAGATCCCCAATCTGTGAAGATATATACAAATCAACAGTAATATTCAGAACGAAGGCCAGTACGTTACCACGGCCATTGATGAAACTAACATGCTAATGTAGAATAACTATGGAAGTTGGTCTGAGCAAAATGGACCGGAAAATAACCTTTAAGTACTTAATCTATCTCAACAGGAAATTATTCGGATTGTAGGAAGAACTGGCAAACAAATAACTCATAGAATTCAAGCACTTCACTACCTTTGGGAAGGAAAGACAAAAAATAAGGGGGGGGAGGAACCAGTGTCAACCTACGCGAGGTGTCATAGGTAGCAACTGCTCTCTCCAAGTCTTCAGTTAACTCGGGAATCATTTAGTGATGGATGGTATTTTTTCCCCTTGTCCCTTCACCCCCCTTTTCCCTTTTCATTTTAAACTAACAGACGCTTATCTGTACCGCGATTGGCAATTCGTCCGCATAGTGGGACAAACAAGTACTGATACATTCACTATGCTGAAAAGTCTACATGAACAACGCAGTGTTGAAACGGCTAGTTAGCCTAGAAACAGTACATTAAGACAGGCTGCATTTATAATGGAAGGACCTCCTCTAGTGGTGACAACATGGGAATGCCAACGGGGAATAACGCATTGAAAAAACAGCAAAAGACCCCTTTCTGGCACTACAAGTTGCACCGTAATCTCGATCAGCTACCCATCTCCTTGTTGTAAGTAGAGGAATAGTGACTGGTCATGTGAGAGGAGATAAGTAGCCCCGTAATTAAGCCATCTATGATATTCAATCGGCCACAAAATAAAAGTGTCCAACCGTTTAAGTTTCGGGCTTACCAACCACAATCAGGGATAGACATCTCCCTTTCAGCCGACTGCAAGCCAAAAACATCTTCCACCCGCACATCTCATTGCCTCCCTCAGGGATTCTTGAATAAGTCAGGGAAAGCGGATTTCAGTTGTGCCGAGGCAGATTCAGGGTCGTCGAAGGCAGCCCAGACACCAGTGATGAGGACTTTCAATTTTGCCGGATATGCCATCCGAAACTTGATGCCGGCGGCTATTAGCTTAACTACCATAGGGTGGAAGGCCATTCTTTTCTGGCGGACCGATGCAAGGAGATCCTGGGCAACTCTCAGGTGTCTTTCTTCCCAAAAGATGTCTTGAAGCTCTTTAATCTTGTTTAAAAAATGTTGCTTTTCCAGGAAGTTGAGTAATCGAAATATAACAGTAAGTGGAGGGGACCCTGGGACAGGCTTGGGGCTCAGAGCTCTGTGCGCCTTCTCTATGGTGTAATTAGTACCAAAGGAAGCGGGGTCCACAAGCTTCTCTACAAACTTTTGAATGAATTTGATCAGGTCGTGCCCCTCTTCCCCCTCAGAGAGACCAATGATAACAACGTTATTCCTCCTACTGCGCCCCTCAAGATCTTCCACCTTTAATTCGAATTTAGCAAGGTGTTGTCTGTAGATAGCAAGTTCTGGGTCCAGTTTATCCTGTCGCTTTTCTAGTGAGAAGAGACGAGCTGAGTTATCTGTGGCTCTTTGAGCAACTTCATCAAGCTTCAGAGTAAGGGAGCTGAAATCTGTTGCCAAGGTATGCAGATCCTCCCTGAAAGGCTTAAACTCCTCTAGGAATCGTTGTAAGGTAAGCAGTTCACTATCTGCGGAGGGAGGGCTGGTGCTGGTGCAAGTGCCGGTGCTCAGGCTGGAGTTGGAGGCCCGAGGCTTCTTCAGGGCCTTTTCCGGCATCACCAATGGCGTTTGCTTTGGTAGATGTTTTTTCATATCTACCTCCATTATGGATGCTAAAAGGTGCCTCAACATGTACCTGCAACTTTCTGACACGTATTGATGTATTTTGCGCTGTCCTGGTAGCGTAGTTTGTTAATTAGACAGTTATAATGGAACAGGTGGCTGGAGCTCTGTAGGGAAGCTGCTACATGGCATGGTGCATCGCCGGAAGTCCCCAAACCAATGTTATTTTCATCATGGCCATACACGACCAATGCCCAAAACATTTTTGAATCTTTATTTTTTTTCAATACTCTCCGGTAATGTTTCCCATAATGTAGCTTTATAGGCCTTTTTCTTAGCGAGTATTACACTTCTATACTCCTTTTAAGAGTTCTTAATGCTAAAAGAACTGTACCGGTTGGTTTCATCAGCCTCATTTTGGTTATTTTCTTAATCTCTTTCCTTAGATTGTGGCAGTCTTTATCAAACCATGGATTGGCTAAACCTATGCTATTTGCATTATTTTTTTACCTCTTTTTATACCCTAGTTGATTCTCAAATATACTCATAAGAGAATTGAATTTGGTCACTACATCTGTAGCTACCCTAGCATCTTGGGATGTAAGATTAACTACAGCAGTATGTGTTTCTTCACTATTTATTATAAGAGCTATAATGCAGTAGTATAGATCATGTAGGGATCTACACAATTGCATAACAGCTACTCACTCCTACCGTCTATATGCAAGTAGTCCTCAAAAGTGCTGCAATCCAGCATTCAGTACAGCAGCAAAAGGCAATGCAAGCCACTGTTAGCAATAGTGACCAAGCACCTGCTGCTTGCCATTGTAGGAGTGACTGTGTCTGCCCTGTGTTCTGTGTGGAGCAGGAACATCCTTCTGCTGGAAGCAGACTATTTGCCTCTGGTAGTGCAGATGTTGCAATCTCTGCATAATGTCTCACTCAACCACCCATGTTGTAGTTCTCATGACCTAAGACAGAATCCCTGGCTGTCTGACAACCCTAGTACCAGCCCCTTCATTCCCAGGGTCTCTGCTTCCCCTGATGGAGGGCTGCCTTCCCTTTCCCTAGAGGATGACACTCTGGCAGTGGTTTTCTGCTCATGCCTCCGCAGCACTATATTATGCTGTGCCTGCCTTTAGGACAACAGCCAAAGGGGCACAAAATGTTGCTAACATCCTAATCAGTACCTTTCTTGCTGTCTTTCCCTGCCCCAGTGACACATAGTGTACCAGAGGAGCTTGACAGGGACCCGAATGGCCCATACATCATATCTACGCATATACTTAAATAACGATGACTTAAACTGGAGATTCAGTTCCTAATTAAGAACATTTCTTGTGGTTTATCAGATACATTACAGCTTATATTGCTAGGTAAATAGGATTCATCAGTGATCGGACAGGTCTAAAAAAATGTGGAGATTAAGGTTCAGCCACTGTTGTTTGCTGCTCCAAGATAACAGAGCACTAGCAAATAACTGGGGTTGTGGGATGTCCCAGCTAGCTTTTCATACATACGATCTCTGAGTTTGCACTGTTTGCTTGGTGAGCAAAGCTACTGCAGAAAATATGAGAAACCTCAGAGTCCCCCGGATTTGCAAAATGTGGGCTTGCCTCACGGGATGTTTTATTTGAATAGACCCCTGTCAATCACAGTGCCAAGTATGAATTCACCAGTGGCTCCTGTCACCCACCATCCCATAGCTCCATGGAGCAGCTCCTGTTTGTACCAGTCAAGCCACCTCCTTCAGCTGTGTGGAGTGGCTCCTGTCTCTCTAAGGGAAAAAGTCATTAGGGTGCTAATTACATTACAGGCTGAATACAGTCCTGTCAATTGCATAGGGATCAATAGGATCACACAAGAATCCTGCAGTTCTGCACTGTGCTTGTTGTCATGTAGTCACCTAGGAGACTAGTAAGCAAGCTGGGCAACTTGGGAGTGGGTCCAAAGGTGATGAACTGGATAATAAATTGGATAGGGGATAGATGACATAGGGTGGTGATAAACAGAGTTCTCTCCAAGGAAGGCAGGGTGACCAGTGGTGTGCCTCAGGGATTAGTGCCGGGACCGGTCCTCTTTCATGTCTTTATAAGTGACGTTACAGAGAAGCTGGAAGGGAAAGTCTGCTTCTTTGCAGATCGCACCAAAATCTACAATAGGGTGTACACTTGGGGGTGGAAAGGATGAGTAGAGACCTGAGAAAACTAGATGAATGGTCAAGGGTATGGCAACTGAGTTTCAACGCAAAAAGCAAGCAATAATACCTGACAGGGTGGGTGGTATTGGACAATACCGGACTGCCCAGGGGTGTAATGAGGCCCGACGCCACAGGCGGAGGGCCTTATAGCCACTGGAAGATCCAGTATTGCCCATACCACCCACCTTGCAGGGTATCATTGATCTTAAAAAATGAGCTAGTGGCAACAGTGTTGTAAAATGCATTAAAAATATAAAAACAAATTGAAAAACTAAATTAAAAAAGTACTGAAAAGTTAGCTGTGTTGTAAAGTAGTTCTTCTGCTACTATACTTGGCATACTTGCCAGTAAAGGGAGCTGCTGTTTATAGTTGTCTGTTGAGGGCTGAGAAGGGCTATTATCACCATAGTATTGTGCATCTCCCTATCCCAACCCAGCGCTGCTGTCAGTGCTTTTTTTTTTTGTCTTGGTGACATACTGATTTGATCGCTATCCACCAGAAGGGAAAACGAGGTGCCGCTTGACTGTATAACTGGAGAAACGCAAGTGTCTAGCACTAAACTGCAAGTCCCATAACAGCAAGTATGTTTTAAACACTGTATTCTGTTGGGTACAGTGACTGTAAGAAGATATTATAAAAAAATGTAGTGCATGTCACCTCATGGTTGGTAGGGATTCGGCAGCAAGGATATGGTGGTATGTAGGAGAGCAGTGAAAACGATGTGGCCGATTAGGAGAGTAGCTCGTGCTGGGCAGGCAAGCCTAACGCTACAAAGAACTGCCGCTTCTAATGTCAGTTTTTTTTAAATGGGCTGAAATTGTTTGTTACAAAGGAGGCTAGATTTTGCAGATCGGGTTATTTTTTTTTTTTTGATAAAATAATGACAGTGAATGGGAGTAGGCGGCGGGCTGAAGGAGTAAGAACTTGGTCGGCCGTGCGAGTCGTGCTATGGGCAATGTCCGGGCAACACACAAAATGGTACAGTAGAAAAAAGAAACAAAATGATGGTTTGTGACAGGGAAAACAGATAGATTTGTTTTGGGCAGTTACGAGGTAGTGGTGTCCGTGCTAAGGAGTAAGTCTGTATTGGGGAGGGGTCTCTCACTCACTCTCTCAGTAAAGTGATAAAAAAATGGCGGTAGTTTCAAATTGTGTGCCCAGTGCTGCAGCCAATGACAAAGCAGGCTGGGCACAAGGATACTTGGCTAGGCATAAGGCAGGTTAGGGCTGGGACTTTTTATTTGGTGGGCATCTATTAAAAGTTAATGTACCCCTGTGGAATGGGTATCAGCCAATCAGACAACCTCGAAATAAAAAGCCCATTTTCTAAAGTGCAAAATAATGCACTTGGGGCACAGAAATGCAGGGGCAGAGTACAAAATGAGTGGAGTGGTACTGACAACCACAAAGTAGGTGAGAGACCTAGGGGTAATCATATCAGATGATCTAAAGGTGTCCAGGCGGTGTAATAAGGCAGTAAGGAGGGCTAGTGTGATGCTGGGATGCATAGGGAGGGGCATCACCAACAGAAAGAGGAAGGTGGCATTGCTGCTGTATAGCTCACTGGTAAGACCCCACCTAGAGTACTTTGTCCAGTTCTGGAGACCACATCTCTGGAAAGACATAGACAGAATAGAGGTGGTAAAGAGTAGGGCAGCTAAAATGTGCATGGTCTGCATCAAAAGCCCTACGAGAAGAGACTAAGGGACCTCAGTATGTACACCCTGCAACAGAAGAGGGGTGGGGGATATGATAGAAACCTCTAACTGCCTAATAGGGGTAAATAAGATACAGGAAGGAAGTATTTTCAGAATCATAGAGTCATAGAAGCTTGACTTCAGAAAGAGACTCTTCCGGCTCATCTAGTCTGCCCACCCCTTCCATTTCATACACACCCCTGCCCACCCACCACTCCCCTCCTCCCCCCAGTACTCAGCCCCATACACCTGTCCCAGGCCTTCTTAAATTCCTCCACCATTTCAGCCCCCACCACTCCATCTGGCAGTTTGTTCCAGGGCTCCACCACCCTCTCTGTGAAGAAGCATCCTCTCACATTGCCCCGTATCTGTTTCCTTGCAACCTGAGGTTGTGCCCTCTAGTTCTATCTCCCTCCTTCCTCTTTGGTAGACCAGCCTCTCCTACCTTATTGAGCCCCTTTACATATTTAAAGGTTTTGATCATATTCATGTCCCCTCTTTCCTTCCTTGTTTCCAGCGTGTACAGATTCAGCTCCTCACACCTCTGCTCATATGTCTTCCCCTGCATACCCTACACCATCCTTGCTGCCCTTCTCTGAACCCTCTCCAATGCATCTATATTTATTTATTTATTATTTATTTGCTTTTGTTGACCGGGTAAGTCACACTAGACAGCCAAGTGCCTATTTTCAGGTGCGACCCGGGAGAGTTACAAACTTAAGTAGGCAGGTACAGTGATAAATCATTTTTACATACAATGGAATAACAGGTGATGGAAGAGAATGACAACCAGTAACAAGTCACGAACCCGAGGGGTGTTACAGATGACCCAGGAGAGTTACAAGCTAGAGCATACACAAACAGTGAGTGAGTCAAGATTTACATATAATGAGAGAGCAGGGGAAACCAATATTGCACTCAAGGAGGAGATGGTACACTTTAGAATGATTTGGGTAGGTAGTTAACAGTGCTCAAAAGGGTTAGGACAAGGTAGGTGCAGTGCACATAATAACCATAACACAGGTTCAGTCATATGTTAAGCCGAATAAGTGCCAGCATGTGGGGGGGGGCCTCGGGATGAGCTAACGAGGGAGGGGGGAGGAGACCTCGTTCGGGAGGTAAGACAGGGGGTCAGCCATTACTTGATCAGTGGACGGGAGAATAAGTGCAGTGGACCCTGGGGACACAGAGACCCCCATGCCTGCATAGTGCAGGGGACTACGAGGTGCATAGACAGGTGGAGGAGCCCTTCAGGAAGTTCCAAAGGGAAGTTTTAAAGCTTGGATGGGAGGGGGTGGACCGAGTAAGGGCTGGGAATGAATTCCATAGTTTAGGGGCATAGTTGGCGAAGGCCCGATCACCCGCAAGGGTGCTTGTCCTAGGAACCGGACAGTTGAGTGTCGCGCTTGACCTAAGGTGGTAGGAAGAGGTGTCAGGGTTGAGGGGAAGGGCAAGAGCAGTGGGGATGGCTGACCTTACAATGCTGTCAATGAAGTTCCCTACTACAAAGGTGTGGTGCTTCTCGGGAGGGAGCCACTCAAGGCGTGTGTAGAGGTTGCAGCGGTGTGTCAGGGGTGTGGCAGACAGCGCAAAGCGGCAGATGCTGTTGTAGGCCGTGTCCCATTTTGAAAGGCTGGTTTTTGGCACTGGGGCAAAGGTCACTAGCCCATAGCAGAGAGGGGGAGGAGAACACCCTTGGCTAGGGCCACCCGAGCAGCCAGGGTCAGGCAGTTTTTGGCTCTGTAGGCGAGACCGAGTTTGATGCTTGTAGACTTGCAGACGTTACGGATATGCAGGGAAAGATCCAGCTGAGGGTCCAGAGTGACGCCCAGGTATTTGACAGCGGCAACCATCTGCAGGGGCACACCATCAGCCCCGTAGATTAGTAGGGGGGCAGGGCTGGATTTTGTTTTGTTCAGGGAGCCAAAGAACATAGCCTGGGTTTTCTTAAGGTTGGTGGTAAGCTTGTGTTCCATCAGCCAGGATTGGATCCGCTTGAAGTCGGAGTTTAGTTGAGAATTGATGGTGTCAATGTCATGGATGCTGTCCAGAATGACAAGGTCATCAGCATACAGGGTGGTAAGCCCATGGGTGGGACAGAGGGTAGTTCATTGATGAAAAGGGAGAAGAACGTCGGACCGAGGACGGATCCCTGTGGGACTCCACATTGCACAGTGGTGGGGTTGGAGAGAGTCCGGTTAAAGTTGGTGTATTGCTTCCTACCAGTAAGGTAATTGAGGAACCAGGCATGGGCGGAGTTTGAGAGTCTGAGGGAGAGAAGAGTGGAGCTAAGGTGGGTGTGATCTACGATGTCGAAGGCTTTGGAGAGATCCACGAAGATCGCTCCAGTGAGGTGGCCCTGGTCGGTTGCAGTTCTGATCTCCGAGGTGACTACAGTGAGGGCGGTAGCCATGCTGTGTCCCTTCCTGAACCCGTGTTGGGCTGGAGAGAGGAGGTTGTGTTCCTGTAGGTACTTGGTTAGCTGAGAGGCCACAACTTTCTCCAGAATTTTGGAGGCGGCTGACAGGATAGCTATAGGTCGGTAGTTCAGGGGGTCTTTGGGGTTTCCTTGTTTAAGAACGGGGTAACCTTGGCCACTTTCCAGAGATCTGGGATGACACCAGTGGTTAGAGAAGAATTGAATATATGCGCTATGGGCCTGGCGAGAAGGTGGGCTCCTAGCCTGAGCAGTTTTGGCTCGAGGCTGTCGTGCCCTGCTCCAGTATGAGGGGAGAGTCTAGCAAGCAGCCTCTGGATCTGTGTGGTAGATACCTGTTGTAGGAAGAAGGAGGGTCAGGTCTCAGGGCCGAGTTAAGAGGTGCAAGGGGACTTGGGCTTGGGTGGTTGAGAGTTTGGGGACTTGGGGGCAGTGGGCTGGGAAGGGGGGGCTGCTCGGAGAACATAACGTTAAAGGTATTAGAAATTGTGTGTGGGTTATTGCAGCTAACCCCGTCAATGAGTAAGTCCATGACTTGCGATCTTGTAGATCTCCCAACCACGCTTCTAATGTTCTGCCAAAAGCTTCTTGGATTGCTGGCTGAAGAGAGTAGGGCGGATCGGCAGAACTCACTTTTTGCTGCCCGGATGGCTTTTTTACAGGAGTTTCTGAGGCGCCTGTAAGCAGTGAGATCATTGATGCTTTGGGAGGCCTTGTAGGTTCCCAGCATTTGTCCCTGAGTTTCATTAGGGAGAATAGGCCCCCGTGAAGTCATTTGGTGACGGTGCCCCATACCCTCCTCCTTGTAAGGGGGGCATGTTAGTTCTGCACTGGGATGTACTTGATTAAGAATTCATCCAGTGCTTGATCCGGGTGCAATGAGGTGGTAACCCCTGACCAGTCAATTGAACCGAGGTCAGCGAGGAAGTCTGGTAAGTAGAATTTTGAGTAGTCCCTCATTTGTATCACTTTACTGGGAATGTTTGCCTGAGAGGTGCCCCACTGCAGAAGACAGGCAAGTGGTCCGAGATGGCATCAGATAGGATGCCCAAGGATGTGATCCTGTCAGGTCTATTGGTCAGGATCCAGTCAATCAGCAATCCCTTGTTCCCCTTGGGGGAGGACCTTGTTGGTTCAGATATAATTTGGCTCAGAGCAAGGCCCGCGAGCAGAGGCTCATAAGATTTAGAGTTAGAGCCAAACCAGTCAAGGCTGAGGTCTCCTATAATAAGGACTTCACTTATACCTACTCTCGCACTAATGCTGTGGAGAAGTGAGGAGAATCCAGGTAGTCTACCTCTAGGAGGGTTGTAGCAGCAGATCAGGTGGATTTTTTTTGTGTCCAAGTAGAAGAAGAGTGTGCAGGAGCTCACATGTTGGGGGGGTGGTAGGCGGGTGATCAATGGCAGTCACATTGAGGTGTGCCTTATAGTAGAGTAGTACCAAACTGCCTCGTTTGCTCCCCCCACGATCGTATCTGATATGGCTATACCCCGGCAGGGTGCACACTGCATCAGTAGTGTGTGGTTTTAGCCATGTTTCCGTGATACCCAAGATATCCGAGCTTGAGTGGACAACCCAGGCAGTAAACTCAACAAGGTTGTGAAGGAGATGCTGCGGGACGTTAGATGGACGATTTGCCCCTAGGTGGATCGCCATGGGGGGTTGGGGGCAGGAGGCCAGCCTGGATGGGAATGTAGTCCCACCCCTGGAGGGCCGAGGGGATGGAGGGGACAGCCATGACGGCAACAAGGTTAGGGGCTACGAGGAGGAATAACAGTGACTGGAATTGTTACAGCCAGTAACTGTGCACAGTAATGTAACAAAACCTGCAGCAAGGTATGTCTTGTTAGAACAGCAGTGTATTCAGTCAGCTAGGGAGTTGTGCGAGCTGGAATTATTAGGTCTACCCCTAGTAGCAGAATAAGATAACCTGCAGATGGAAAACTAGGCTGATAGGTTAAATTTCAGCCCATATGACCACTATCAGCCTACTTAAGGGAGAGCCAACCAAGGGTGGTGGTGGGGGCGGTGGGAAGCCAAACACGTAGTGTTCAGCAGGGCTAGACCGTCTGCGACGACAGAAAGCAATCAGCAGCTGCCTTAAACAGAGGGGCTTTCACGAAGTACTGTCCAGATGCTAGGAGGTAGGAATTCTCTTATGCTTTTCAGTTTGGATTCTCAGCGTTTGAAAAAAGGCACCAAAGCGCTTAGGGACACAAAGGGAACGCTGCCATCTCTGCAAAACGCTGTTTACCTTATCCTTATCACTATGGATCCTCCGGTGGGTTGGGGAAGGGCTATGGAGCGCCCTAGCGACCTCTGCTGCTCCAGGGGTGTCCGGCTCAGCGTGGACTGACTTTGGGGGGATGGGGAGGGCTATGGAGCACCCTAGCAACCTCCACTCCTTGGGGGTCCTGGTCTGCTCATCCTTATCACTGTGGATCCTCCAGTGGGTTGGGGGAGTGCTATGGAGCACCTTCGCGAACTCCGCTGCTCGGGGAGGTCCAGCTTGGCGTGGACTGACTTCAGGGGGATGGGGGAGGGCTATGGAGTGCCCTTGCGACCTCCGCTCCTCAGGGGTCCTGGTCTGCTTATCCTTATCACTGCGGATCCTCCAGTGGGTTGGGGGAGTGCTATGGAGCACCCTCATGGCCTCCGCTGCTCAGGGGGGTCTGGCTCAGCGTGAACTGACTTTTGGGGGATGGGGGAGGGCTATGGAGCGCCCTCGCGACCTCCGCTCCTCGGGGTTCCTGGTCTGCGGGAAATAATGTTTCTTTCTGTGTGTATTTTTTAATTGTTTCTCCCTTCCTCTCCCCCACCTTGGAGCCGGTGTCTGGTAAACAAAGAGCTGCTGTTCTGTGGATTCAGGTATTTCCCTTGTATCCTCGTGGAGGTGCAGTCTCCAGAACTGAACCCCATATTCTAGCTGTGGCCTCACCATGGCTGTGTAAAGGGGCATTATAACCTCCCTCCTTCTGCTAGTAATGCCCTTGCCTATGCATGCCAACATTCTGGTGGCCCTTCCCGCCGCCCTACCACTTTGGAACCCTACTTTAAGGATTGAGGAGACTATGATCCCCAGATCCCTTTCCTGTTCTAATTTTTTGATTTCCTCCCCACCCAGCGTATACCCAGCTCATTTGTTTTTACTCCCTAAGTGCATCACAGAGCACTTCTTGGCATTAAATTTCAGCTGCCACTTCTCGGCCCACTCCTCAAGTGTCTTTAGGTATTTCCTCATGTCCTCCACCCTTCCAGGGTGTCCACCCTATTGAAGACTTTTGTATCATCTGCAAATGGGCACGCCCTCCCTCTCAAACCTTCCACAATATCACTGGTGTAGGTGTTGAAGAGGGGCAGACCCAAAACTAACCCCTGTAGCACTCCACAAAATAAAAGGTGCTCAAGAACAAAGGGATGTGCTAAGAAGCTGAAGGGGAATATGTTCAGGAGAGATGTGAAGAAGTACTTCTTCACAGAAAGAGTGTTGGATTCCTGGAACTGACTTCCAGCAGAGATGGTGGGATGAAAAGAGTTGTGGGGTTCAAGAATGCATGGGACAGGCATAAGGGAATCATAGTGGAAAGGAAGGGGGAGGGAGAAAAAGCTGTAGATCGGGCACAGTCTGCAGTAATAGTGTAGGTAGAGAGGTGTAGTGTAGGTAGGTCGATCTTGTGGACCACATACTACGAGACTGCCCCGAGAGGTGGTGAGGCAGTGCAGGCCATAAAATATGCATAACTGCTGGTGTTTGTGAATTTTTTTAAGTGTGTAAACCCTGTGCACAGTTGTAGAGACAGTCACCTAGAGGCACTGGGGTTTTTAGTCCAGACGCTTCACTAAGGACTACAACACTTCTGGATACGGCTCTGTGCTGAGGTGAGCAGGATAGTCTGGGTGTCATATGTGGCTGAATTTTCCACAGGGACTGTTGTGGAAGCCCTTGTTAGAGTCTGTACAGGTGCAGGGTGATTTTTAAACTAAACAAGGATTTTAATTAAGCGCTAAGTGCAGCAAGGGATCCTAAGTGTGTCACGTGACCTGCGAGAAGCTTTCAGGTTACAGGGGCATTTAGTGGTCACCCGAGAAGAGTGGCACATTTGATCTTGTGGATCACATACTGTGAGACTGCCCTGAGAGGTGGTGAGGCAGTGCTGGCCATAAAATATACCTAACTGCTAGTGTTTGTGATTTTTTTATTACGTGTGCAAACATAGTGCACAGTTGTAGAGACAGTCTCCTAGAGGCACTGGGGGTTATAGTACAGATGCTTCATTAAGGACTATAACACTTCTGGGTGTGGCTCTGTGCTGAGGTGAGCAATATAGTCTGGGTGTCATAGGGGGCTGAATTTTTCACAGAGACTGTTGTGGAAGCCCTTGTTAGGGTCTGTACAGGTGCAGGGTGATTTTTAAACTACACAAGGATTTTAATTTAATGTTAAGTGTAGAGAGGGGATCCTAGGTGTACGTGACCCATGAGAAGCTTCCAGGTTGCAGGGGTATTTAGAGGTTGCCCGAGCAAGTGGGGTGTGCCTGCTTGATGTGCACGAGGATGCGCATAAAGACATGTGCAATGCATCTGCGTGTGTCAGCAGGGAAAGTGGGGATGCAAATTTGACTTGTGACTACCAATAGGTAAGAACAATTTGTATTGTAAAAGTTACTGGTAAGGCCTTGGAAAGGGGGTAGACAAAATAAAGATGGATGCAAATGTTGTGAGGTTGGAAGGTGGCCATATGGGACTGAGATGTATTGTATGTAGGAAGGTTAGCACAGAGGTAGTAAACAAAGTGCTGATCTTCCATGTACTGAATGCATCACAATTAAAGAATTAAGACAAAAAACTGATGGAAGCAGAAATGACATTGGTAACTTGGAAGCAGGTGCAGTTTTTAAAGGACACAGAGACAATTCCTAGTAGCAGAGTGGATGGTGGGGAAGGAACAGCCATAGACAATAGAAAAAGAGGACAGGAATTTGATGATGAAAAATAGCGTGAAATAGAGCAAAGGAAAGCTAAAAAGGGCGAAGAAAAGCCATGGGCTTTCGCTTGGAACTCGGAACAACTTCGAACCTTTATTGTTACTTGACGATGACATTCTTTCGAATAAAGATAGTCCAACTGCAGCTGTTCAGAATAGCACAGTTGAAGGTACTGCACAAGCACAAGAAAGCAGTTCACAAATGAACGGAAATAAACACGTCTACCCAGTTATGTTACTACAAAGGGGGCGGAACAGATATAAATGATGAAACATCACATGCAATTCAGAGGGTACAAATGGAGAAAGCAACTGAGAGGGGTCAAGGAGTGGAAAATAATGAAGATAGTGAAATGGACACAGCAGTACCAGACACAGACGTAAACATAAGGAAGGACATGGAAACATTGAAAGATGATACCAGGAAAATGGTATATGTGCTGGGAGACTCTATCACCAAGTGTATTGATTGATATATGACTGGAGGGAATAAGGAATGTGTAACTTCCAACTACTTCGTAGGGGCAAAAATACATGACATTAAAAATATGTTGGAGTAATAAAAGAAAGGGATGGGTGATTCTCCATGTGGGAGTGAATACCATATGGTGTCAAGGAGTTACAACTATCAAAAACTAATACAGGAGCATTTGGGAAGAAGTGAATAGGCTGAACTGTAAGGTGTATATATCACAGATATTGCCAGTACAGAGGGAAAGTACATTTAATAAGAACAAAATTAAGGAAATTAATAATTGGCTTAGGTAGTGGACATTGCAAGAGGGTATAGGATGTATTATCCACTGGGAAGAATTCGTGGACAAACAAGTGTATTACTGTCAGGACTGACTGCACCTCGGTAAAGGAAGCAGTAGAAAACTTCATCTAACCATCAGGATCATCGTTGATAAGGCTTTAAACTAAATCAGTAGGGGAGAGGGGTTACTGTGCTGACTAGCAGGGCAGATAGGGCAAGAGAAAACATTAGTGAGGAGGATTTGCAACAGAATGAAAAACGAACAGAGGTGAAAGTATGGTCACTCAATGCCAGAAGTTTAAACATAAGCAAAAAATCAGAGTTAGAAGTTATACTTGTTGAGGAAGGAATAGACATATGTACGATAATAAAGACATGGTGGGATCAGGGTGTCGAGTGGGATAGACAAACAGATGGTTATAAACTGTCCTCAAAGGAAAGGGTGAACCAAAAATGAGGAGGAGTGATGGTTTATATTAAAAACTTGATAAATGCCACATTATATAATCGGAGTGATTTGAGTAATACAGAATCATAATGAATAGCATTACAGGTAACAAGTGACAGGCAATTGTACTTGGGTGTACATTATAGGGCTCCAGGTACTTATAGAGAAATGGATGTTAATCTAGAGACTGAGATAGGAGGGATGGCTGAAGATAGAGACGTAATAGTCACCTGGGACTTTAATCATCCTGAGACTAAATGGGACGAACAAAATAGTTTTAAAACCAAAACTAATTCCTTTTTGGAAATGTTAAATACGGCAGGGCTAAGCCATCTAGTAGTCAAACCAACCAGGGGAGAAAATGTCCTTGAGCTCATTATCACCAATAAAGAAGATGCAGTGGGTAAAATCAAGCTCAGAGAGAACTTACTGTAAGTAATAGTGACCATAATATAATTGAGTTTTGTCATTAACAGAAACAGTGCTGCCAGGGGATCATCTATAACTAAGAATTACAAAAAGCCAGAATTAAACAGGAATTACACAAATGGTACTGGGAGAAAGATTTTAAAGAGAAGAGTGTGAATGAAATGTGGACCATATTTAACAGTAAATTGCTGGGACTAGAGAATTTATACAAACCTAACAAAAAAATGTATAACAGAAGAGGAAAGAGATCAGTTTGGTGCACATCAAGGTTATTAATGTCAGTGGCTCAGTAGGTAGCACGCTCACCTCTGAGGCTGGGAGATCAGAGGGCTGTGGGTTCAGTTCCCACATCTGGCACTTGGTAGTTCAGGTGGATGTTAAAGATCCCATGGCACTTATCGAAAAGAGTAGGGGAATTTTCCCGGTGTCCTGGCCAAATTTCCCTCATTCACTCAAAATACCACCAACAGCTTAATCTGGTTCAAGGTCAGTTGGCATTCATCTGTATCCCCTTCCCCCGGGTCATGCCTGAAAATAGGCAGAATTTGTCTAGTGCACTTACCCGGTCAGCAAAACTAAATAAAAATAAATAAAAATGAAGATAAGTGCACAGAAGAAGAGGGCATTTGCTAAAATGAAAATTAAGGAACAGATAAAAGTAAGGAGGATTATAGAACCTTGTTAAAAAAGTTGAAAAAAAACATCAAAGCAGAAAGGACAAAAACAGAGTTTAATTGAGCCCATAGAAAGGATAATGTGAAGGGATTTTTGCTTATATTAACACCCAAAACAAACATAGCAATCAAATAGGCCTTATAACATCTGAGGAAATGGAATTACATGAGAACAAAGATATGGCAGAAGATTTTAATAAATTATTTTGACACGGTCTTTGAAACAAAGGATGTAAGCTGGATAAAGGGAAATGAAAACGTGTCACAAATTGGACGTAAACATTAATATTCCAGAAATAATGGGTATTATAAGGAAATTGAAAGTAAACAAGTCGCCAGGCCCTGATCAAATTAGCCCTAGGCTAATTAAGGAAGCTGGATGACACTTGGCAGATCCGCTGGCTAAGATTATAAATAAATTCTTCATATCTGGAGAAGTACCAGATGATTGGAGGCAGGCAGTAGTGGCTTCATTGTATAATAAAGGTAGTAGATTTGAGACAGCAAATTATAGGCCCGTTAACCTGACATCTATTTTGGGCAAAGTAGCTGAGACTTTGTTGAAATCAAAATTGGAGGATAACCTCAATATATTAGGCTGAGATGACAGCAGACAGCATGGTTTAAAAAAAATAGAGGATGTAGTATGAATCACCTGTGCTTTTATGAGTAGAGATGCAACAAAATTTTATTACACCAGCGAAATTGCGGCAAAATCACCAATTTCACCACATGAAACATTTCACGCAATTTTGCCCCAATGGTGAAATTTTGCCTGTGAAATTACACTTGCAATTACTCCTTTCATCTGCACATTTCACCACATGTAAGTATCAGGCGAAATTGGGGGAAAAAAACCTTATCACATGACTTTCTCTCTAACAGACTGCTGGTCACATGGGTGGCTGCACTTAGGCAGGAAGCCAGACTAAATGTACTTCCTTTAGAGCTGTTTCAGCTTAGTAGGAAGTAGGAGAAGAGAGAGACTACAGCAGGAGAGCTCAAACTTGTGTTTCTAAAAAATAGTGTGTGCATGTGTTTCCATTTGCAGCTTATTTGATTTGTGATCTATTCCACATTAGTTTAAAAAGTTAATATTTTCTGTTAGTGTTTTTCCTTCATTTTTTATATTTATCTTTTTTATTGTGTGTGTGTGTATAAAATTCCCCTTTCTTTTTCTCTTTTTCTCTTTTTTTTTGGGGGGGGAGTTGTAAGAGGAGAAGGAGCTAGAGATTAGAATGAATAATTCTAAGACTGGGAAGAAGGCAACTGGACCAACCCCACCAGTGTATGTATTAATAGGCAGGCCTTTATGTCTGTGCACCCCTCAAAAGCAGCAGGAGCATGTGCCCCCATCCCCCAGCAGGAGAATGTAGCCCCCACTCCCCAGGAGCAGCATGAGCCCCTTGCCCCATCCCAGCAGCAGCAGGATCCTCCTGTGGCCCCCCCCCAGGCAGCAGCAGGCACCTCCAGATGCCCTTCCCCAACTGGAGTATATGCCTCCCCACCTCCCCTAAGCAGGGCATGATGCCCACCGCCCCAGGACATCAACTGCTGCCCCCCCCCCACAGAAAGTGTCGTCAGCTGTGTGGTGTTTTTTTAGCAAAAACACAAATGATAATTCTGTTGTGATCTGCAACTTGTGTGGCAGATCAGTTAGAAGGGGCAAGACTGGAGGTCATTTTGGCACTGGTGGCCAAAGGAGCCATCTGCAGCACCACCACACTGCAGACTGGCTTAAAAAAAACAAAAAGAGCTGACAGCAGGTAGAGGGGCCCGGGATGCTGCTGAGCAGGTAGAAGGGGAAGGGGGCCAGCATAGGAGCCGCAGAAGGCAGCAGCAGCAGGAGGCAGGTGCAGAGCTCCCATCACCCTCACCCCAGAGACACAGGCATTGCCGGGTTCATGGTGCAACCCAGCACAGCCTGCAGCCACCAGCAGCAGTGAACGTTGAAGAAGACCTGAGAGCATTGCACAGAGAGGTGGGAGTTCTGCGCAGTGAGTTTACTGATTTCTGACAGGAGGTCAGGGGGAACCTCAGGAAACTCCTTCAGGAGCAAGAAAAAATGTTTGAGCTCCTGACGGAGCTGCGTGGTGGTGGTGGTGGTGGCAGGGCAGAATGTGTACCTGGGGACAGTGCAGTGTAATGGTCAGCCTTCCAACCAGTCAGCACAGCACTGGCAGCGACTTTTTTTTTCTTTTCTTTCTCTTGTCCTTGCTTTCTTACTGTCACTCTTCCCTCAACTGCACCCTCTAAAATTAAAAAAATACAAAAAAAAATTTAGATATATATATTTTCTGTCCTCTTCTTCTATATCCCTTCATTTGTTTTTGTACAGTTTTTTGTGTGCTATGCAATGTTTATGCTCCCTCCCTGTCCTCCTTCATATGTATACCCTGTTCCTGACCGGACCCTTATGATGTGCCCCCTGTCATGTGTTACTATCTCTCAGTCACATTTAGTCTTTTTTACCCATAATCACTGTACCTTTCTACTTGGTTTATGTTAGTCTCTGTGACTTGTATGTATTTCCTCCTCCTATCCACAAATATCAAGTATTGTAATTTGTAAATTGTTCCTAGGAACAGAATTTTTCCCCAAAGCTATGTGTGATGTTGTGGGCTGGCAGCAGTTGTTTGGGCTGTGTGCAGGATCAGTCTGAATGAATATGTACACAACAATCATAGAAACATAAGCACTTTTATTGCAAAGTTAAACATAAGGTAAATTTTTTTGGTGCTAACACGTGTGTCCCCATGGCTTGGGCTTGCCACAATGTTAACTTGGTGTTACAGAGCCCAACCACACCGCCACCACCACCCGGTCCAAAATGTGCTCTAGTAGGGCTACAGTTTAACACAGCCTCTTGAAGCCATGCTGTGCAGAGTATGCATGATAAGACGAAAAACATAGTATGACTGAAAAAAATTAGGATGACATTGAGAATGTAGCATGAGACAGAGTGTTACCACTGTCTAACATGGTCCATAGTTCCAGAAATGTTTCCCAACAAATGTTACAGTGAAGCAAGACTGAAATCAGGTCTCAGCCAATATGTTTTAGGATGCCCCCCGCCACCACCACCACCCAGACATTAAATAGCCATTTTAGGGCCTGTTTGCCCAATATTTCTGCCTGAAACTCATTGCTGCCGGTGCCAAAAGGGGCCTACAAGTCCAGAAATGTTTCCCAAAAAATTGCACAGTACATTGAGACAGAAATCAGGTGTCAGACATGCAGTTACATTGCTCACACCCGCCATGAGGAACCAAATGTGCTGTTTTCTGCAATGTTTAAACGCTTTTAGGGCCTAAGTGTGGCGCTGCTGGTTCCAAACATGGCCCAGAAGTCCAGAAATGCTTCCAAAAAAATTTGACTGAAATCAGTTCCCAACCATGATGTTTCATGGCACCCAGACCACCACCCAGACCAAACGATGGTCTCTGGTCCACTGTTTATAATTGTTTTTCAGTCACATCTTGGTTCTGCCAGTGCAGCACAGGCAGTAAATGTCCAGAAAAGTTGCAGAAAAAATGTTACATTAAATTGAGAGTGGAATCTGGCCTCAGCCATGATGTTTTAGGGTGCCCCCCCCCCACCACCCAGACATTAAATAGCTGTTTTAGGGCCTGTTTGTCCAACATTTCTGCCTGAAGCTCACTGGTGCTGGTGCCAAACAGGGCCTACAAGTCCAGAAGCGTTTACCAAAACATGTTACATAAAATTGACACTGAAATCAGGTCCCTGCCATGATGTTTTATGGTGCCAAGACCACCACCTGGACCAAACGATGGTCTTTGGTCCACTGTTTGCAATTGTTTTTCGGTCACATCTTGTTTCTGCCAGTGCAGCACAGGCAGTAAGTGTCCACAAATGTTTCCCAAAAAATAGCACAGTACATTCAGACAGAAATCATGTGTCAGGCATGCAGTTACATGGATGACATCCACCATGAGGACCCAAATGTGCTGTTTTCTGCACCGTTTAAATGCTTTTCAGGTCTAAGTGTGGTGCTGCTGCCTAACATGCAACATAAGCCACTTTACCAAGATGAGAGAAATAAATCCTCCTGCAAAATGGTCCTGCTGCAACTTAAACTTAAATCCTCCTGCTGCTCCTACTTTCTCAGTTGATTGCGAACTGTGGAATTATCATTTCACAATGATGATCCCCTGGTTAGCTCTGTTGTCTCTGTGGCTTTAAGTCAGTGTGGATTGAATGACATTTTGGAATTATTTTTTGAATACATTAAATAAATTGAAAAAACTTACATCCCTTGTAGAAAGGCTTATAATCATATGGGTAAAAAGCCGCCATGGTTGAATAAGAAAATATTAAAAATATGTAGGAAAAAGAAAATAATGTTTAATAAAATGAAGTTTAATGGATTAGAAAGTTCCAAACAGAGTTATAAAAAAGTACTGAGGAAAGAAAAGAAAGAAATAAGTAATGCTAAGGAATGCTTTGAATTTAGATTAGCTGTGAATAAAGAAAAAAGAGTTTTTTTGCCTATGTAAATAGTACAAAAGGTAGTAGGGGTACAGTTAGACCTTTAAATATAAATGGAGTCATGACTTCAGAACCTATAGACATAGCCAATGAATTTGGTAGAAGTTTTGGAGCTGTGTTTAGGAAAAATGATGTTGATATTGATAGGTGTAATACAGGGATTTGTAATCTGGATCCTCAAAATATTATAACTGTAGACAGGGTAGCTAAAAGAGTAAGGAGACTGAAGCTGGATGGGACGGCCAGACCAGATGGCATTCACCCATATTTTGTGAAGGAGTTGAGTGATGTGATGATACCTGTTATCACTATATTGAGAAAAAAATCTTTGGGTGATGGTGAGGTGCCTGAGTGGTGGAGGTTGGCACATGTTGTGCCAATATACAAGAAAGGAAAAAGGAGTGATGCAGGGAATTACCGTCCTGTTAGTTTGACATCAGTGGTGGTAAAGATTATTGAAGGGGCTTTGAGTGATGCTATTTATGAAAGTATGTCAAAGAGGGGAATTCTGGATAGGAACTGGCATGGTTTCATGCCTAATAGGTCATGTGAAATGAACCTATTGACCTTTTATGAGTTTGTCAGCAAATGGTATTGATGAGGGAAATAGTGTTGATTGCTCGACTTTAGTCGAGCATTCGATACAGTTCCACATTATAAAATAATAGAAAAACTTATAAATATAGAAATCAGTGAGAACATTGTTAGATGGGTAGAACAATGGCTGAGAAACAGATTACAGCAAGTAAAGATTCAAGGATATCTGTCTGATTTAAATAGAGTATGGAGTGGAGTTCCCCAGGGGTCGGTACTAGGACCACTATTGTTTTGTATATTTATAAGTGATCTGAAATTATCAAGTAACAATAAATTAATCAAATTTGCCGACGATGTTAAAATTGGAGCAGTGGTAGATACATTCAATAAGAGACTCATTTTTGGTCAGGATTTGTTGTACATTATAGACTGGGCTAGACAAAGTGGAATGACCTTTAATAAAGATAAATGTACCATCATGCATTTTGGAAGGCAAATTATCAAACAGACCTATTATATGTATGATCTGAAGCTTAGGGTATCAGAATGTGAGAAAGATCTGGGTATTTATGTCCAAAATGATTTAAGAAATGAAGTAAATAGCAGACAATCATCTAACAAAGCAATGCAGATTGTTGATTGTATTAGGAGAGGTTTTCGATCAAGGAATAGAGAGGTATTGATGCCATTGTATAGACATTTGGTGAGGCCTATACTGGATTATTGTTCTAGAGTGGCAGGTCCTTTATTGGTGAGGGATATTAAATTAATGGAAAGACCACAGAGATCCCTTACTAGGTTGATTTCAGGGTGTGAGAAAGAGTCATATGAGACTAGATTGGAAAGATTGGGGTTGTGGTCTTTGGAGAGTAGGAGAGTAAGAGGGGATTTATTGTCATTATATAAATCTCTGAAGGATGAGTTTATTAGAACAGAGTTGGGATTGGTGTATAAGGAAAGGACCTATCAATTGAGAAGACACGATAAGCAAGTGAGTGAGGAATTAAGTAGGTCTGAGTTAAGGAAGAGGTGTTTCAAGTGTCGAACAATAAGGGTTTGGAATGGACTGCCCCAGGAAGTGGTGGAAGCAGAACGCCTAGATCTTTTTAAGCAGAAATTGGATAAGTATCTAGAGGAAGTTGGTGGCATCCACCACTACCACTGAATTGTGGGGAAAATGTATATGGGCTCTGCATTCTGATTTTCTTATCCATCCAGTATGAACTCCAGTATCCAGTAAGTGTTGCTGCTGTTGCCTGCCTGTAGCTGCTGCCTGCTGCTCTGACTAGTTGCCACCATAAGTAATGCTTTGTCTGCTTCATGGGGATCCCCTTCACATAGTCGATCGACGCTGCTGCTGCTGCACACGTAAGTATCTGTATTTATTTTTTCAGGTGCAAGAGAAGGTGGATGGTGGGTTGGTATTGGGACGTCATGAGTTCTAATATGTTTGTACTTATTTTATATTTATCTAGTGTGCTGAGGAGTACGTCATCATGACAACATGCATGCCAACCCAGGATTTGGATATGGGATGTTGGAATGCACCACATTTAACATTGCTCAAGGACAAAGGAAGTATTGAATTTTTCATTACAAGGATGGATAACTGACTGCAGCTCAGATATCTGAGTCAGATTGTAATTGCATTGTTTTTTTCTTTTCTAAACACATGCAGAAATTCAACAGCTGTTAACTCCAGGTGCACTGCTGCTGCTGCAGTTCAATATGCGTGCAATTCATTAACTGGTGGTAAGTATTTCTTAATTTGTGATGGTCTTTGGTGGGCGTGTGGGCGGACAGGAGGAGGTGGTTGAGATCAGGTTGGTGGACATGGTTAAGTATTAATTTTGTGGTTACTGCAGGACAGAGATGTCAGACTTTGACAGTAACTATCTTATATATGGCTCTGTCAATATTCAGGATTTCCACTGCTGGGGTGCATAGTGTGTCACCTCTCTCCAAATCTAGCTGCTGGGCACTGGCTGTGCTCATCAGACATAGTCTGTTCATGTCAAGTGTTCCAGTTTAACAGCCATTCCCTGATGTGACTATAGCATCCTGTAATGATGGGGGGAGGGGCACCCAGTTGTTGTAACAATGCTGAAAATGTTTTCTTCTTTTTTTCTTATTGCCAGACAGGTACAGAGTACTTGAAATGGAATGGTGGCTTGGTTTTCTGGTGCACATTTGCCGAAGCATCCCATCTCTGTGTGGCATTGGTGATTAAATGGACGTCTTCCATCCTGGTGTGTGGACGTTGAATCGAGGTGCTGCACCTGCGAGGTGTGGGCCACTGCTGACAACTAAAAACATACAGTTCTTTTTGGTGGAAGACTGCTGGAGGAGGAGGAGGAGAAGGAGGAGTAATTTAGATGAACTCAGAGGTAGCATTAATGTATACTGAGTAACGTAGTACTGGCTGTGCACTGTCCGACTAAGTTGTCATTGTCGTATATACAGTGGTGGCACACTCACTTGACATTCATTCATGGTGGCCTGGAGGAGGTGTATGTGGAAATGGGGATGGGGGTGCTGGTGCTGGTGCTGGCTGTGGGTGTGGGGCACAACACCTTTAGCCTTCTTCCAGTGACACATCATCCATGAAGCAACCCTCACAGTCTTCTAGACTGGAGTCATCACCAGGTGGAAATTCAGTCAGCACTGCTGCTTCATCTACCTCCCTGCTAGTAGAGGCCTTACCACTGTGGACATCTTCGTTGTTGTCATCGTCCCCGAGACACAGTTCTTGGGGCAACACCATTGAAATAATTGTGTTATGTGGAATGTGAGCCTCATTCATTTTTATAAATGTTAGGCTGGAAACATTCTTCAGTGACAGATTTGTCCTACTATATGGTCACACACAATGGCCCCAGCAGAACAGAACACCCATTCTACACTGACACTGGATGGTGGGCAGCTGAGGTATTTAAAAGCAACAGATGCCAGTGCAGGCCATTCACTCACTTTGCTGCTCCAGTACATCAATGGCTCATCAGTGATGCCAAGATACTTGCTGTCTCCCATGTAGCCATCCACCATACATTGTGCTGCCCTTAGTCCTGCTGTCTCATCATGCTCCTGCTTCTCTTCAATTTCTTCAATGCCCACCTGGTACAGAGCATCCCAAATGGGATTACCTGTCGTGCTGTGCTGCGACTTTGAGATTTTTATCTGATTTGGTGGCCTCTGATGATTTATTCACTGTGGTGGTGGTGGTAGCAATACCTGGTATTTTTTTATGTGCCTTTTGTGTCGCTGCATTTTCCTTCTGTGCCCCATGTACCCATCTGACAAGGTAACTGGTAAATTTCTCCACTCGCACACGACCCCCTTCAATCATGGCAGGCAAGCCACATTTGTACCATGGATCCAGCATGGTAGCAACAGCAAACTCATTAGACTGCATAATGCCACAGATATGTGTATTGCTGCCCAGTATCTGGAGCATGTGACCCATTACATGAACAGAACTCTGATCTTCACTTTCCTCTATCTAGTGACGGACATTTACCAGCATCTGCCTCAGCACACATATCAGAGGTATTGACTGACTTATGCAGGCAGTGTCCCCACTCACAGCCTGTGTTGCATGCTCAAATGGATGCAGAATACGTATTATGCCATCCATTTGTCACCACTGTTCCATTGTTAGGGCGATGGACACTCCAGCACTGTCCCGGGTGGTGTGCAGCAGAAGGTAATCTGAAACCACCTTATACTGCTCATAAAGCTGGTCCAGCATGTACAGTGTGGAGTTCCACCTGGTAACAACATCAGGCTTTGTACGGTGCTGAGGCAGGTGGTTAGTACGCTGCAGCTCACGCAGATGGTCATGGGCCTTTGCAGAATGGGCAAAGTGAACACCGATGCATCTGATGACAGACACAGTTTCTTTTATTTCATCATGGTTCAGAAATTGCTGCACAACTAGATTAAGGCAGTGCACCAGGCAGGAAACTCGGAAAAACCACCATCACCAATGCACTTAACAACATTGGAGCCATTGTCACTGGTAATAAACCTCGCTGTGAGTGACTGTGCTTTGATCCACTCATCAATGTTATTTAGCAGCACATTCAGCATTTTCTCAGCAGTGTGAGACCCTGTAACACTTTGCATAGTTATGGTTGTATTCTGTCAAATACCAGGTGCATTGCTACCACTGCAATTTTGCTTTACACAGCTTTTGCCAGGGTCCAAATCAACAACCACCACAGGTACCTGTGCCCAGTGTGCTGTTATGCACAGATATGAGCTGTCCGCTGTCTGACCACTCATCCACATATCCATGCTAAGGTGGATATATTTTGAGGAAGAATGTTTCATGGCATGTAGGACAGACTGTGAAACTCTGCTGTAGAGTTCGGGCATGGCATGTTTGGAGGAATACATTCGCAATGGTACTTGCCATTTGGGACAGGCACAGGCCATCAAACAACAGAATCCTGCATTCTCCACTAAGGAGAAGGGCAACAGAGTGACAGCGGGCATTTCAGCTGTGGCTACATTCAGCTCACATGCAGCAGCATGACTGGGGGGGTACTTTGAGTGCCGCTCAAACACACTCTTCAATATGGGCTGCATCTTGGCAGCTGGTTGACAAAAATGCTTTACTTGTGTTAACAATGTTGTTCTTGCTGGGGTACCAGGTGACTCCTGGGGCCTAGGATGTGCAGCATGTGTGAAACTAGTTATTTTGCTGGATTTGGGGCCTAATGGTGTATTTTTATGACTCGAGGGAGTGGCAGCTCCACTGCTACTATGACCACTGCTCGGGAGAGAAAATTACTCCTCACATTCCTCCTCCTCCACCAACCAACTCAGCCCTCCCTCCCTCCTCCTGCTCTATTGCACTACTGTCACTAACATTAAGCTTGACAAGGGAAGTCCTGTCAACAGCTATGGTATCCTTCTGGTGTTGGTGCCAGCACAATGGGCGCTTGTTTTTCAAGTGGGCGTGTTGCCCACCGGTACCTAGATGGCTGCCCTTTTTTCCACGACTTACACGTGCTTGACACAGCTGACATATCACCACAGTGTCATCAGCTGCATCAAGCATGAAAAAATCCCAAACTAGGGGACTATGCAACTCTAAATTTGACATGGGGCTGAGACTTGGACAGTGTAGCCAAAGGTGTGGAAGTTTTTGCTTTTTGTGCCACTTGCATGATATCCACCATGCTACGTTTGGGAGGTGGGGTGACTGGACTGCTTGTTGTAGGCTTGTTGATATCCTCACCCTCAGTCTTGTCATCTAAATGGGCTCCATCATCATCATCACCCTTCATATTTTTTACTTCTGGCTCCCACAAGGGATCCAACACCTCATCGTCATCTGTATCAAAACATATTATATCCTCCTCCTCCTCCTCATCCCTATCACTGCCTACTACCAGACAAACTTTTCCCTTCTCTGGCATCTCCTCACGGGGGGGGGGGGGGGGGGCTGATTTTCTTTATCTCCTTCTCCCAGAGAAACAGACTGAAGCTGGACACTATCACCTTCACCACCATCAGCTCCTCCTTGAGCAGGAACAACAGTCACACTGACAACTTTTTCAACCTCTTCCTGGACCTCTGTGCCTCCACAGGTGTGAGTGTCTCCCTTATTCCCAGTATCATCCTAAACAAGCATACTAGCTACAGATTGGACAGTAAAACAATGAGTCACAGACTTCAAGCCACTTCTAACTTCGATTTTGCTGCTACTGTCTTCCACAGCAGCAGTGGCAGAGGCCACAGAGGGCATGGATTCACAAATTGGTTTGCTTTTTCCATCAGACTTCTTTGAGCCACCTCCCACCCTAGTACCTTTACCTGAATGTCTCTTGGCAGGCATATTCATTTTTATGTTTGCTTGCATGCATGTGCAAGAAACTTAGTGCCATCATCCGAGATTCCAGATGCAGTGGCATACAGTTGAAAGGGAGAGCTCTGCTTCAGTGAGCAGAGCTCTCTCCCCCACGCATGCAGGCACACAAGCACTGCATTTTGTGTGCTTGTGCTCATGCGTGCTCCCCCTGATGCACACACTGTATGGCCGACGGGGTGCCAATCCCCTTTGGCTCCAGGCCCCCCCCAAAAAACAAGCTTCCTGGTGCCACGCTGGGAGCTCATCCCAGCGTGGTAAACAATGTAATGGCCAATGGGGGTGCCAAATCCCCCATCAGCTCCATGTCTCCAGGTCCCCACCAAAATGTTTTCAGGTGCCTCACTGGGAGCCCACTCCAGCATGGCAGAAACTGTTATGGCTGTCGGGGGTGCCCAATCCCCTGTCGGCTCCAGCCCCCACAAGCAGCCTTCCCAATGCCATGCATGGAGCCCACTCCAGCGTGGCAAATGTCCCACATCATCCTCCTTTTAAAAAAAAGTCCCTGAAAGAAAAAAATGGTTCCTCGCTGGTCTGATTGGCCCCCTCCCCTACCCGTGCCCACCCACTGTGCACTCTGCCTCCCCACACCCCCCTCACCCCATACTTATCTCCGAACTCTGGCAAGATGATCTTCTGTGGACCAGGAACACGTCTGCACTCTTCAAAACCGACCGCGAACTGAGGAAATGCCAGGAAGCTGTATAATGTAATAGATAGGTTTTTTTCAACTTTGATGCATATCGCAGGCATTTTTTGGAATTTTTGCACCAAATTTTCAACATGGGGTTTTTGGGACCCCTCCTCATGAATTCTGTCACTGTCATGGCGTTAATGGGGCCCGAAGGGTGATTTCACAGTCACTGCATGGAATCACCTTTTGGGACTGATTAATGGAATGACAGTGCCATTGTTCATAAGGTGGGCTCTCAAAAACCTATGTTGAAAATTTTAGTGAAAGTCTAAAATAAACGATTCTCGGCTATGTGTTGCACAGTTCCTCATGCGCTCATAAGATTCGTGAATTTTATTATTTGCACTCCAGATTTTCTACATTGCCATTTTACCACACCTCCTTATGAGCAGTGCAGCTGTCATTTTTCACGTTTCCCAAATGTGTTTCCATGCATGTAGCGCACAATGGTGCAGTCGGTGTGTGCAATCAATGTTTGGGACAGATTAAGAAAATCACAGTGACACTGGTCATGAGCAGAGGTGTTAACATGGCTATGTTGAAAATTTGGTGAAAAAATTCCCCGAAATGACTGTTTTAGGAGCGCACGTTGCGCAGTTCCTATGCACGCTGGCAAGTTTGCAAATTTGTAATATTTGTATGCCAGATTTTCAGCATTGCCGTTTTACCACACTTCCTTATGAGCAGTACAGCTGCCATTTTTCACAACTCACCCAAAATGTGTTTCTGCACATATAGCGCACAATGGTACAGTCAGTGTGCGAAAACAATGTTTGGGACAGATTAAGAAAATCACAGTGACACTGGTTATGAGCAGAGGTCTTAAAATGGCCATGTTGAAAATTTGGTGACAAAACTCCATAAAAGGACTGTGTTATGAGTGAGCATTGCACAGTTTCCACGCACCCTCGTAAGTTCATGAATTTGTAATATTTTTAGTCCAGATTTTCACCTGTGGCATTTTTCCACACTTC
This sequence comes from Neoceratodus forsteri, assembly GCA_016271365.2. NCBI lineage: Eukaryota > Metazoa > Chordata > Ceratodontiformes > Ceratodontidae > Neoceratodus > Neoceratodus forsteri. The sequence continues at coordinate 739,469,811 of CM057454.1, forward strand.
CTTATGAACAGTACAGCTGTCATTTTTCACAACATGGCTGAAATGTGTTTTCACACTTTCAGCACAGAAATGCATGGTCACTGTTGGAAATCATTGTTCGGGACAGATAAAGAAAATCACAGTGACACTGTTCATGATCAGAGGTCCCAAAATGCCTGTGTTAACAATCTGCTGTAAAAAATCCCCAAACTAGTTATATTATGGGTGTGCATTGTACAATTTCTATGCATGCTTGTGACTTCACCAGATTTTTAATATTTTCACAGCAGATTTTCAACATTGCCATTTTTTACACCTCCCCATGAACAGTACAGCTGTCATTTTTCACATCCTGTTAGGAATGTGTTTTTACACCTGTGGTGCCAAATGCCGTAGTCGCTGTGCAAAAATCAACTTTTGGCTAACAAACTGATATTGCCACTGTTCATGAGGTGAGGGTCACAAAAAAACCATGTTGAAAATTTGGAGTGAAAATACCAACGAATGCCTGAGGCATTAGGGTTTCCAACCATAATGCCCCACCCTGTAGAGAATGACAGGCATCAGAGGTGTGACTTGGGATTCTCGCCTGTAATGCTCATACCATTCCACACCCTGCAGCCAGTGAGAGGCATTGAGGTGTGCCTTGGACTCTTCAGCCCCAAAGTTCACCCCATTCTCCTATACCGCACCCATGTCACCATATTTCCTGATGGAATGGGTGCGCATAAGGGCCAAAGACCCCAAGGCACACCGTGACACTTGTCGGTGTCTGCAGGGTAGGGTGTGGTGAAATGGCATGACCGTTATGCCTGACGACCCAAAGGCACACCCCAGTGCCTGTCACTATCTGTAGGGTGGTGACAGGCTTGGCTTCAGTTCAATACTTCACTGCCATTCCTAGTATGCAGCTCTGTAACTCCTACACTACCAATGCCAATGCCAACAAGCAAACATTCGGCATTGACAAATGTTTGTTTATATAGTAGCTGGCTAGGTCAGGTAGTATACAACAGTGGTGTAACAGGGAGGAAAGGGATAATAAGGTAAGCGAATTCAATCGAAAAACAGGAAAGCTGCAATGCAGAGGCTAGATCACAATTTTAATTTCTGTGAGTAATTTAACAATGCAGTGTAGCTGGATATGGACAAGTCAAGTGGTCAGGTCACTGTACACGAATACTTTCAATAAAGAAAATAAATCACAAAAGTGATTCGGCAAAGGGAAACAGGAACAGAACTACTCAGTCAGAAGAATGTAGTACCTGTTCAGATAAAGTGACCCAAAAAACAGTCAATATGCAAGAAAACTGTAACAAATAAGTAGCACACAAACTACAAATCTTCAGACTTAAAAGAAATTACAGAAACTCACTCACAACTTGTGAGAAATATGTCAAATCTTAGGAACTAGCCTGCTGTACTTTCATTTCACACACAAACACACACACACCAGACGGTCGACCCTCCCCCACTCACTCCCTCACAGACACAGAGAAAACTGAAACACTAACTAAGTTTAACTAACTAGTCTCCAAAGATACGAAAACAGAAAAATGTTCATTAGCAGCAGTAGGAACTAAACTTGCGATTTTGTGAGCCATTAATTCTCAAAAATCACAAAAAATAGGTTTTTGAAGGGTTTATTGGCTGTGATGCACCCCACTGAACTGCTTTCTGATTCAACAGACAATATACTGTGCAGGAAATACCCTGCATGAGAGATTTCAGCTATCTACCCACAATGCACTGCAATTTTGATGGCATAATTGTAAAAACATTGGTGAAATTGAGGCAAAATGGTGAAATCTCACTTCCTGGGACCGAAAATGGCATAATTTGGGTGTAATTTCATGCTTTGTGCGAAAGCTGAACCAGAGGCAAAATTACGTTACGCCTAGACTAAATATTTTGCGTAATGCAGAAATTATGCGGAATATTACGCTAGGCATAATTTTTCAATTTTGTACATTTCTGTTTATGAGTATATAAATAAAAATCTGAGTAAAGGCATTCCAATGGACATTATATTTTTGGACTTTCTAAAGGCCTTTGATAAGGTACCTCACGATAAGCTCATAAATAAAATGGAAAAGACTGGCATTGATAGCAGAATAACAAGATGGACACAGAATTGGCTGAACAGCAGAACACAAAAGGTGAGGGTCCTTGTGGAATATTCAGAACCTACTGCAGTGACCAGTGGGGTACCGCAGGGCTCCATATCGGGGCGTGTTGTATTCTCACTATACATCAGTGACTTGCATCTTATTATCAAAAGTAGGATTATTAAGTTCACAGATGATATCAAGTTGGGCAGACCTGTGAAAACAGAAGATCAGCAATCTGAACTTATAAAGGATTTGGAAGCAATAGAAAGATGGTCATCAAGAAATAAAATGCCACTAAGTCTGGATAAATGCGCAGTGATGCATTCAGGGAAACACAATGTAGAGCAATCATGCAAACTAAATGGTGATAAAAGTCACTGCCTTGCAGAAAGACTGGAATTTTGGTAGACAGTAAGCTTAACTTTAAGTAGCAAAGAACAAATGTGATTAGTAGAACAAATTACATGATAAAAATATAAAAAAAAGCTTTATAAACAAAAATAGTGGATGTCTGTTGCCATTATGCAAACTACATGTAAGGCCACACCTTGATTATGGGTCTCAGTTATGGAACCCATATACACAAGGGGAAATTGATAGGGTGGAAAAATACAGAGAAGCTATACAAAAATGGTGGGATCACTCAGAAAATTTAGTTACAGAGATCGACTATCAAGAACTGGTTTATTCACTTTACAGCAGAGATGAACTAGAGAGGACTTAATGTCAATGCATAGGATAGTCAATTACATAAGTTTAAGGAATTAAATGGGTATACTATTACAGCAGAAACCAATGGGCCCTAGGACATAAAAAACAAATTAAATTAGACACTGCAAAGAATAACATGAAGCATTATTCATTCATAAACAGAGTAGGAAGGCTTTGGAATAAATTGTGTAATGAGATAGTAAACTGGGGTTCAATAATAGCATTTGAAAAACACATAGATCGATGGCTGACCAGCAATAGATCTAGATGGACCCACTGATGCGGGGAACGGTGGCTATTGGCTAATTAGCCTTCTTCCGTTCTAACCCCAGTATGAATACCCAGTATGAAATGGTCAGACTGGATGGACCAAGCAGTCCTTATCTGCCATCAAATTCTATGTTGCCCCTAAGCCTAGCAGGGACTTTCACTTTTTGCCAGCACTGCAGCTCACATCTCTGGGCCCAGCGGGGTGACACAACATGAGTAACCTAGAAGTATGAATTAAAATCTAAATAGTTCTGCAAATGACTAGAAACATAGAAACATAGACTTTGACGGCAGATAAGGACATCTTGGCCCACCCAGTCTGCCCATTTCCCTACCTATTGGATAAGCTGCAGATTCTAGTTAACCAACAGCCTACTTCCTGCAACCCCCCACTATATAATACCTTCAGATAAGGACTGCTTGGCCCATCCAGTCTGACCATTTCATACTGGGTATTATACACTTCACCCTTGACACGGGTGCCTCTGCTGTTTCGAACAGCCGGGCGGACCCCTTCTGTCCGCCGGCTGCCTTCCTCGCTGCACTGCCCACTGATCACCAGACTGAAGGTACGCTTCAGAAACTGGACTGTCCAGAACCATCGACTGCCTGCTGACAGGCTGCTGCAGTTCTTTAATTCTTTGCTTCTGCTGTTTCCTCTCTGGACCTTAAGCTAATGTTATATTCTGATTGCGGTACTTGTTAATTCTCTCCAAATTGTCTTGTAAATCCTAATTTAAACACGAACTTAAGCCTGTTTACAGCAATTTTGCACTCCAAGGGTAGTTTGAAGTGCAAGTTCATTTAGGCTGCAGGTTTGTAGATTGTGAAATATTACAGGTGTCTTTGTTCTAAGGTCCAGTGGTAAGCTACCCTGGACCGGAGAGTAAGTTTAAAATGATACAGTTTTTTCTGTTTAGACCAGATTCCATTTGGGTCACAGTTGCAAGCTTTGCCCTGCAAATAATTCAATTGCTTTTTCACTTTCTGTCCTTCTGTCTCCTTGCTGCTTGAATTTTTATGCCCACCCTCCCATTCCCCACCTCCAACCTTTATTAAATACTCTCCCTCCCCCCTCGGCACCACCCCTAGCAATGTTCATCCTCCCCTCTCTCTAATATTGCAACTCCTCTTAAAGATACAGAGTGCAGCTATTAGGCCTAACACTTTGGTGACCCAAGGTGGTACCGTCCCAGTGGGAAAACTGTATCGGAGCAAGCATGGGACTCATTGAATTCCCATCAAAGCTAGTCCTGTGCCAGCTACTCATGGGCGCACTAGCCACTATAGCCACTGTGAGCCTTACTGTCTCCTGGATCCCCTGGATCTATGGGGTGGCTGACCCCCCTAAACATAGCTCCATGGTGTACATATGTCCAACCAGTGGAGTCGGAGTTTACCTTCTCAAACATTATAGCAGAGGGCTCTCCCCTGACCGTGGTCCTTGGCGGTCTGAAACCAGGGTACCTTCGGACACCCTCTCATAAGGTCAGGCATTATGACCGGAGGTCACAGAACAAGGAGAGACCCCCCCCCTTTAAGGCATCTACTCTGGCTCCTGCTGTTGACACTTGTGCTAGCATGGGGCATTGAACTAAACCCAGGACCGCCACCCCAGTCTATACCTACACGGGCGGGCTGGCCAGTGGTTAAAGGGCTGAAGGTGGCCCATCTAAATGTCAGAAGCCTGCTCCCAAACCTAACGGAACTTCGTGTCTGGGTAACTCAGCACAGTCCTGACATTCTTGGAATTACAGGAACCTGGCTGAAGCCTTCCATCCCCAGCTCAGCATGTGCCTTCCCTGGTTGCGACCTTATCCGTCGAGATCGTCCAGGAAGTAAGAGAGGGTGGTGGCATCCTGGTCTACTACAGGAACCATCTAAACCTGTCCACCCTCCCTGATCAACAGACCATGCAGTCCCCCTGTAAGGCTCTGCACACGGTACTGTTACTAGGGATGGCAAAAAAGATTCACATTGTATTTGCATACAATCCTCCAAAAGGAGGCGTAGAGGGACTGACTGGTCTTCTTGGTGCAGTTGGTGCTGCAACATGGCAGAATGAGCTAATCATTCTGGATGACCTCAACCTAAATTGGTTGGGTGGCAATGCCAAGGCCTTTGAACCCTCACTTACCAGTCTTTCTCTGACTCAACTTGTCAAGGATCCTACCAGATGCCCTACTAGTGGTGGTAAGGGCTTACTCCTGTACTGGATCCTGACAAATAGACCAGATAGGATCAGCTCATCGGGTATCCTACCGGACTCTATCTCTGATCACTCCCTGGTGTACTGTGTCTGGAGGGTACCACATCAAAAATTTCCCCATAAAATTATCCAGATCAGAGACTACTCCAAGTTTGATCTGTCCTCCTTTCAAAATGACATCAAGTACACAGATTGGGGGGCAGTTTGGAATGCTAAGGACCCCACATCCGCTGTTGGTCACTTTCTTTGCTGTCTAAGGGCCTTGCAGGAGAAACATGCCCCCCTCATCAGATGGAGGGTGAGGAGAATGGCTACTAAATGGCTTCATGGTAGCCTCCTGGCACTCCTCAACACTAGAGATAAGTGCTGGGCCAAGTTCAAGGCCACGGCTGACCAAGCCATCTTTCTGAGATATAGACAACTCAGAAATGAATGCAAAAAGAACATTAGGATTGCCAAGAGTGAATTTTGCAAATCTGCTTTATTGAACTCGGCTAGGGATCCTAGAAGGTTCTGGAGGAACATTAAACAAGTTGTGAGTGGTGCACAGAGCACTGAGTCCACTGACATGATAATCGATGGTTCAAGCTGTAACAACTTGGAAACCATCGGCAACTTCTTCAACCATTATTTTGCGGATCTGTCGGAGTACACCTCGTCGTTCCCAAATGATGATGGTGTCAGTGGCAATCAGCCCACAGCACCATCTTTACTCCGCCCACCTTTTCTGTTCAGGGCAGTGGTAGTTCAAGAGGTGCAGAAACTGCTAGCGGGACTCTCCCCCTACTCAAGTGCTGGACAAGATAGCTTAGAACCCAAGCTCCTCAGTCTTGGTGCCCCCTGGCTGGCACCTCTGGTGGCACACATTTTCAATCTGTCCCTGGCAACTGGATTTATCCCAGACATATGGAAGGTTGCCAGGGTAGTCCCAATCCTTAAACAAGGGAACCCTAAGCTGATAGAGAACTATCGCCCTATATCTATCCTGTCGACGGCTAGCAAACTACTGGAGAAAGTTGTGGCAGGGCAACTCTCAGAGTACTTACAGGCACATGACATAATGACTCCTGTACAGCATGGATTCAGGAAGGGGCATGTTACCTCATCAGCCCTAGTTACTGTTACATCATGGATCAGGGAGGCCATGGACCAGGGTAAACTCTCGGGGGCCCTCTTCATTGACCTCTCGAAGGTGTTTGGCCTGGTCGACCATGCCATGCTATCGACTCAGCTTAGAGCAATTGATCTTTCCACTACTGCTCTTAGCTGGTTCGACAACTACCTATATGGTAGAATGCAGCGGGTCAAATTTGGCAAAGAGCTTTCGGGTCCCATCCCAGTAACAGTAGTGGTCCCCCAAGGCTCCGTCCTTTGACCAATGCTCTTCTCCATGTTTATAAATTGCCTCCCCAAAACCGCAGCCCACTGTAAACCAATTCTCTACGCAGACGATCTGGTTATCCTGTCTCACTCCCATGAGGTGGTGGTCATCAATCAACAACTGAGTGAAGATCGTATAAACATTCAGGCATGGATCCTGAACCACAAGCTTGTCCTTAACCTAAAAAAAACCCAGGCCATGATCTTTGGGTCCCGGGAAAAGATTAAGGCCGCCCATGTGCCATTCTGTGTATCCGGCAAGGGAGCTGTCCCGATCCCTATCATGGACAACTTCAAATACCTGGGAGTAATGCTGGACCCACAGCTCAACCTTGGCCTTCATATTCAGAGGATATGTAAAACAGTCAACTGTAAACTGGGTCTGGCCTACAGGGCAAAAAGCAACCTCACACCAGCCACAGCATGATGCCCTGTAGAGGTATCGCTTCTCCCCTCTTTGTGTTATGGGCTCCTGCTGGTACTTAGCACCTTAAGGCCCATCTCTCCAGGTGCGATGGCTTATAACAATATCTGTCGCTTCGCCCTATCGGCCCACCGGCTCACTCATCACTGTGAGCTCTACAACAAGCTACACTGGCTCTCGCCTACAAAGTACATTGACTTTGTCCTTGGTTGCTTCACTGGTAAGGTCCTCAACATGGGTACCCCTCCAGGGGTGGCAAGCTTGCTGGCCCAATCTGCCCCCTCGTCATATCACCTTAGGTCTCAGGGGTCTGTCACACTCAAGGTACCTGTGACTAGGACCAAGATGGGTGAAAGGGACTTCGCAGCATGTGCCCCTAAACTTTGGAATACCTTCCCAATCCAGGTCCGTGCTGCCCCCTCGCAGGGCAGTCTGCATTCTTCCCAAAGGAGCCATCTTAAAAGTGTATCGGCCTGCGGATGTCAAAAACCCCCATGACATATGTTTAGCACTTGCACCCATACAAAACTGCCGGCCCCTAAAATGTAGTATTTCTGTACTGCCCCAAACTTGATGCAAGATGTGTAATCTTACCTGTAGTCTCTTGACATGTAACCTGTTCCTAATCATGGGATGTGTAATCTTACCTTGTAGTCTCATGATGTGTGACCTGTTCTTAATTATGTACCATGTTGTCCCAAGTGTGTAAGTATGTAATTTCCTGTACTCTCCCGGGTCGTACCTGAAAATAGGCAAATTGCTTGTCTAGTGTACTTACCTGGTTAACAAAAGCTAAATAAAATAAATAAATAATTGCCTTATGTCTGTCCCATGCATGTTTGAATTCCCCCACTGTTTTAGACCCCACAACCTCTCCAGGAAGGCGGTTCCATGCGTCCACCACTCTCTCCGTGAAAAAGAATTTCCTCACATTACCCCTGAGCCGTCCCCCCTCTAACTTTAAATTGTGCCCCCTTGTTCTTACACATCTCTTTTTCTGAAAGATGCTACCCTCCTGGACTTTGTGGTCTAGTTCTTTATAAGATACATTAAATATGTTTTATAGATTTTGTATAATATGCCTGGCAATATCAGGCATAGCATCTGCACAAAACATTCGTGCATGCTGCCATAAAATGGGTAAACTGTCTTACCTGCACTGTTATCAATGACTCTTAGGCAATTCATTCTCTCCTGAGTGTAGCACTGCTATCCCTGACTTTATTGTAATTGTCATCACCTGTAACTAACTTTGGCACTATGTAAGCACTGGTTTTGAACTCTCCCTATTGTTATGATGTACTGTGTCCTTGCTCCACTATTGTACTTGTATCCCTTTGTTGTACTGTGTCCTTGCTCCATTATTTGTACTTGTTTCCTTCTGTAACTAATTCTGGGTCACCACTGAAAAAGGGACCATCGGGGCTCAGTGAGCCTACCCAGTTACCAAAATTGAATAAATAAATAAATGATTACATGTATCCTTCCTCTGGCCACATGTGGAAATGAGCAGTCACAGCACAGTGCCTTTCCAAGTCAAACATTACAAATAAATAAAATTGTCCCATGTAACCCATCCCCACTGACCCATCTGTAAACAAGCTGTCACCACTCAATGTACCTTTCCTAGTCAAATCTTTCAGATAAATATATAAACAAGCATTTGTTAATGCTGAATGTTCGTCACTGGTATTGCTGTTGTAGCTGCTCTTGCTTGTACAAATTTTTACTATATATTTACCCATGATAGAGCAGATGAAATACAATATCTCAATTTTAGTGATGTCCTGCTTTGACCAATTATCAGATTGTAATTACTCAGGATAGGGTTGCTGAGAGGCAATATTCTACTTTTAAGTGGGCACCCACATTTTGACCCCAAATGTCCAACAGTCTTTTTATTACCTGACATTATGATCAAGACAGGTGGAATTTTTAAAATCCCATCTGAAAGGACAAGTTTCGGAGGGGATTTGAAAAATGACACCTGCCATGTTCAGGAGGTGGGGTAACACAAGAGATTTTTTGAACATTAGGGGCCAAAATCTGCAAAAATAAAGTTATGAGTAAATGCTGGAACAATTTGTTTCCTCATAACTTAGTTGGTTTTCCACATTTTAATCCAAAATTTTCAACATAATCTTTCTATGATCACTCCTTCTAAGCATGACAGGTGTCATTTATAAAACAGTGGCTAAAATGTCATTTTGCCCTCAAATGTTAAAACACATTTTGGGTATGATCTGAGAAATGGCAACTGTCACATTCACGAGGTGGTGTGAAAAAATGACTATGTTGAAAAGTTGGGGTCAAAATATTGAAAATTACCACAGTTACGAGTGTGTGTTGACAAATTGCAATGTAGACTCATAACTTTGTTGTTTTATCATATTTTTACCCCAGATTTTCAACATAGCCTTTTTATGACCCCACATAGCCTTCTTATGGGCCCACCTCATAAACAAAGGTGGAGAACATTTTCAAATCCTGCCCAAAAGGTGATTTTGCCCCACAAGTGTGAAAACACATTTTGGGTAGGATTTGAAAAATGACAGCTATCACATTCTTGAGGTGCGGTGAAGAAATGGCTATGCTGAAAATTTGGGGTCAAAATATTGAAAACTACCAAACTGATGAGCTTTCGTTCATAAATTTCAATGCAGGCTAATATATTTTTTTTTAAATAGTTGCACACCAAATTTTCAACATAGCCTTCTTATGATCCTTGCATACAGTTAAAGTACCAGGGCATATCCCCCCCCCCCAATGTTCTTGCTTTTCATAGTTTTTGGAGGGACTCTTGGTTCTCATTATCCAGCTGAACCATGATTAAGCATGACCACTTCAGCAAAGTGACCACCTCCATCTGTCAGGTGAAAAGCATCACATTTTAACTTGCCTTATCAGAGCTCAGGTCTCCTTGCTTTCTTTATTTTTTTGAAGAGACCACTCTCCTGGCTTCATTACTTATAGTGTGCTCTGGCCAATGAAAGGCTCACAGGTGTTTAATAGGGAGCTTAGCAATTAGAAGAAGGCCACGATTCTCCTACTTTCAAATCAGTACAAAAGGTTTGCAAGCTCAACCCCTGTATTTTCAATACAGTTTAGTAAAATTAGTGGGGTGGCTCCTGATGTGTGACCAAACAGAAACATATAGCTAAAGTACCAGGGCACCCCCCCACACACACACACACACACACACACACACAGTTTGGTGCATTAAAGTCTGCAAATTCACCTTTCAGGATGTGAAAACACATTTTGGCCAGGATTTGAAAAATGTCAGCTGTCACATTCATGAGGTGCTATGAAAAATGGCTATGTTGAAAACTTGGGGTCAAAATATTGAAAATTACCAAAGTTATGAGCCTATGTTTGAAAATTTCAACATAGACTCATAACTTTGTTGTTTTTTAATATTTGTACCCCAAATTTTCAACATAGCCTTCTTATGACCCCACTTCATGAACAAGGGGAGAGAAAATATTCTGCTCCTGCCCAAGAGGTGATTTTTTTTGCAGTGACAGTGAAATCACCTTTTGGGACAGATTTGCATAATTTCACTGCCATTGTTCATGAGGTGGAGTCCCAAAAAAGGCATGTTGAAAATTTGGGGCAAAAATAGTCAAACATGGCCAAGTTATGCCACTAAATTTAAAACCCTATTGAAATACTTTGAACCACATACCTGATTTCCTCAGTTCATGGTCCGACGTTGAAGAGTGAAGACATGCCTGCAGTCCAGAGAGGATTACAGCATTGAATCCCTGGTGGGTAAGTATGGGCTTGGGAGGGGTGCTAAGTGGTAGGGTCAGATGGGGACTATTGGCGTAACATACATCGATGGACGTTTTCTTTTTTACAGGGTATGTAATTGGAAAAAAACTATGAGGGACAGTTTTCTTTATTTCAGGTGGTGACACTGGAGGACTTGGCATCCCCAGTGTCAGTCATATGTTTGTGTTGGGCTTGGGGGGTGCCAGTTACGGAGGTGGCTGCAGCAGACATCAATGGACAGTTTTCTCTTTTGCAGGGTCTATTTAAAAAAATAAAAAAAAAATTGACGGATGATTTTCTTTATTACAGGTGCCAACACTAGGGGATTGGGCATCCCCCAGTGCCAGTGTTGTGTTTGTGTTGAACTTGGGGGGATTGCAGTAACAGGAAGCGGCAGCTGCAACAGACATCGATGGACAGTTTTCTCTTTTGCAGGGTCTATTTAAAAAAAAACTTCAAGGGACGGTTTCTTTTATTTCAGGAGGCAACACTGGGGGATTGAGCTCCCACAGTGTTGATGTTATGTTTGTGGGGGGTGTGTGGTGGGTGCTGAGTGAGAGGGTTGGGTTGAGGGACAGTAAGGGCAGGGCAGCGACACACATCGATGGATGGTTTTCTCTTTTGCAAGGTCTATTTAAAAAAAACTTTGAGGGACAGTTTCCTTTATTTCAGACAGTGACAGTGGGGGATTGGTACCCCCAGTGTTGGTGTTATGTTTATGGGGGTTTGGGGTGGTGGGTGCTTAGTGGGAGGGTCTGGTGGGGGGACAGTCAAGGCAGGGCAGCAACAGATATCGATGGACAGTTTTCTTTGTTACAGGTCAACCTCAGCAGGCTGATCATGACAAATCAGCTGTGATTGCTGGGCAGTGTGGATCAAAGGAAAGATATTACCTTTGATTGGGTCGGCCCTCTCCTTTGAAATACACTAAGTGTCCACCCAGCAAGCCAGAACAATGTCATGTTCAGCCTGGTTGTGACTGGTGTGACACTGATGTCCCCCTTGCACATCACTCTGCATTGGACTGACAGGTAAGCCACTCACCTAACAAAATGTTTGCTGCACATGTGCACACAGTGAGCATAATAGAAATAGATCCACTGTAACCCCCACCCCCAGGGTCACCTGAAAATGAGCTGTCACCACTCAGGGTGGCTTCCCTGGTAAAGTATTACAAATACATAAATCAATACAATGTGAGTGTATATGTGTGTGTGTGTGTGTGTGTGTGTGTGTGCAGAACCAGCAGCTGCTTCTACATTACCTTGATGTTTAAAGAGCCCCTGACACTAGTGGGAAAACTTTGAAAAATGTTTTCTTTTGTTGCATTACATTGCAACATCACAATACTACACAACAACTAAGACCCAGTACACACTAGGGCCTATCTTCACGAACTCCAGAGTTAGCACCACTTTACTTAACTGTTCCCGATTCAGTAATGTGCTACTGAACAACATGGGAGATTGCTGAATCGTGTTAGTAAAGGCAAAGTAAAGTTGTGTTAGCACTGAACTTACTGTTTTAAACTGCTTTAACTCTGATAAAATGATTTAAAAGGGCACCTATCCCCAGTATTCTCAGCCTTCATTTTAAACAGAAAAGAGGCTCCCTTACCTGCATGGGAGTTCCTTCACAGTAGTAGTAAAATACTTCTCACATTGACCATTATGCACTAATGGGATGGGGGTACACAGAATCTGAGTGTACCCTGCCTGCTTAGCTGCACACCCATGGACAGGTGCGCACCAGTAGTACTCATGACTGCTGGCCACCTGTCCACGGCCCCACTCTCCCAGCATGCAGGAGCATGGAGGACATATACGCGGACCAGGTGGGCATCCAATGGGATGCCCGACCTGGTCCACTGGTGGATCCCTTGCATCCACAGGCACGGAGGTATGGCTGCTGCCGTGTACTACACAGAAACAAAGAATCAGGCTGGTGCCCGGACAGCCATCCCCAGACCACCATTCGCTGTCTGTGGTCTGGGATGGCATGGTGTGGGGGATGGCAGTCCCCACCTGTCATTCTGCGACTGGGGAGCCAACATCCTGGGGGGGTGCAGACATTACAGCAGGGGTTCCCCCTGCATACTGTGCACCCCCACCCACCCTGACTGCATTGCCCTCCCCACAGTCTAGCAGTAGGACTGTGCACCTGGTAGGTGAATCCCACAGCTGGATGTGCAGGGGGGCAATGGGCGCAAAGTGGTTGCACATCCCAAATACACGCACGTAGCCACTCCATCCCATTAGTGCATAGGGCCCATCAGTAAATTCCCAACAACTTAAGGAGTACTGAATAACAAGCAGAAAGCTCTTCAGCCCTACCTGCCTTACAATAGCAGGGTAACAAGCGAGAAAAATGCTAAAACTATCTATAAATACCAATCAATCCACAGAACATACATCTCAAATTGATTTACTCCTTTGTTAACAATTATAAAATGACAAATGCATTCTAGTCAAGAATAGAGAGGAGTTTATTCTAACCTGCCAGACCCGGGTAAACATTTAGTCCATGGAAATATTCAGACTGAGGAGACAAAAGGCAGAGATTTGGAAAGGTGGCACCATGTTGGATTAACCTGTCCCACTGTTTACTTCACTCAGTCATATCTTGTCCCGACTACAGCCACCTGGTAACCAGTTGGACACACTGAATCTATGGGGCAAATCCACCAGGATATCATGCAGCAGACACTGCTCCATACCCCACAGACCACCTCCCAACCAACCACTCCAGTCAGCCATTCCCGAGTCACCTAATGTGACTACATGTTATGAGAGGGTCCTGACTGATCACATCATGTCCCAACTATGGCTATCTTCTAGCCAGTGGGACACGCCAGTTATGGGGCATATTCATTTGGATCACCATGCAGCACATGCTGCTGTATGTCCCACAGATCACCCCTCAATCTGGCAACTCCAATTGGCTACTATTGAGGCCTATAGTGGAACTTCATGTCACAGTTAGGATCCACCCATTCACATCATGTCCCATCTGCGCCTTCCTGAAAACCAGTCGGACATGTTGGCATTGAGGCACAACCATAGGGGTACTGTGCGACTCATGCCTCTTCATGCTCTATTGAATTACCCCTAATCCAGCCACTCCTGTTGGCTACTCCTGGAGCATATAATGGAACTCCATGTCACAGGTAGATCAATCCTTTTATGGGGTGTTTTGTCCTAACAGATGATGCCAGAAAAGCACAGGGCAGTCAAATGGCCATCTCCTGCACTGATAGCTGTCACTGGACATCATTGGCTTCCCAACAGATGAACACTCTATTATGTAGAAGCACCTACCAAGTTTCTACAACTATATGCTCATTTATAATAATATTTATCCCCAATAACTAACAAAAGAGCATTGTAACATACATTTAACATATTAATTTTCTGTGAGCAAGATTATGGCTCCTTTTTTAACCGAGAGTCCATTCATATTAAAACAATCAAGCCTCCTTTAACTCTATGGCCCGTAATCTGGTATAAAAGAGTTCTAAAAATAAAATGAGCTCTAATCAAATAATAAGGTGCACACTTCAACAGTTCAAGCACCAGAGGACAAGGAACAAGAAATACTCCTGATATTTAAACATTTTCCAATCACAAGTCACTATATTAGCGTTATTAGGAGTCTCAAGCAGATAAATGTGTTTGGTGGGGGGGGGGTGAAACACATTCAGAGTGTCTATATCCACTCAAATTAGTACTTTTAACCTCAAAGCATCAGAAATAATGTAACAGTGGATTTCACATTCAAGAGTCCTCTGGCCATTATCAAACCATTATGAGATGCCATTAATGGAAGAAAATTTTACAGGCTACTTATCCAGACAATTGGGCTGCATAGTCACTTATAGCGTTCTTATACAGCTATGATCAACACCAGTAGCAGTACTCTATTGTTCACTTTTCAGTTTCCCAATGTCCTGCTCTGGTGTTGTTGGCTTGCTACTTCGACCTAGCTTCTTTAATCTTGGTAGGATTTATTGCTGTAATAAAAACAAAAAGCATTCCTCTGAGCACAGTAACTTTGGGGTTTAATTAACCAATAACCCCCCAACCCCATCACAATGTTGGCATACCTTTTGAACAAAAGTGCAGGCTTATAAGCACTAAGTGTGCTATCCATAATTCTAGCCAGTCCTCCTTTCCTTTCCTTCCAAGAATCGTCCAGACTTCACAATCAGGCATCTTTTTTTTCTCCTTTGTCCCCAGTCCTCAGGAAGCGGTAATACTGATATTAACTCAGCTATTGTACACTAAAGCACTGCAGCACATGGAACAAAACAGAGCAAACAAGTGGCTGAAACAGGCTTCTTCATATCTTTCCAGCCATAGGATAGCACAGCTGCAGCTTTACCATTAATAAAAAAAAATGCTGCTATTCAGCAAACAAACGGCCAATGACTGGTTTGGCCAAACAACAGAAAACTCATCTATACTCTGTAGACATTAAATCAGCCAAAATAACTTAAGTTTCATTCATAAAGTTCATCAAAAATGCAGAATTTAGACAGCATACAAGAAACAGAGAGGTGAGCTGTGTGGAGCAGAGCAGCGTTGTGGTGATCTTTTTGCCTCCTCCATAGCAGTTATAAAATGATAGGATTTGCCCCCCCCATGAAAGGGAAAGCATTGTATTTGGCCCCTGAAGGGGCTAGCCACTCAATCCCTTCCACTTCCTGATCTCCGACGTTGTCCCCACACTTCCTTGTTTTGTGATGTCACTATAGGACCAGCGCAGGGATGGCGTCAATGCAAGTCTATGGAGCATAATTTTAAAAGTTATTTTCTGTATTTTTATCAGACTTTTGGTACAAATGGAAGCCTGTATTCAAGTAACAAGGCACTTGTTTCTTGAATACAGGCTTCCCTTTGTACCTAAAGTCTGATTAAAATACTGAAAATAACTTAAAATTACGCTCCATAGACTTGCATTAATGCTGTTCCTGCGCTGGTCCTACAGTGAAATCACAAAACAAGGAAGCGCAGGGATGGCGTTGGAGATCAGGAAGTGGAAAGGGTTGTGTGGCTAGCCCCTTTGGGGCAAAATATGATACCTTCTATTCTGTGGGGGGCAAATCCTATAATTTTAAAACTGCTATGGAGGAACTCACTTGCAGGTAAGGGAGCCTCCTATTTGTTTACTGATTCACCAAGAAAGGAATTTTTTTTTTAATTTAATATGCTTTATTGTTATAGTTTCCAAACCAACATGTACCACACAGAACATGTAAACAAAATATTAGCATAAAACAAACAATGCTCCCTACCCCAACCCCTTCCCCCAGAGATACTGTCACAGATCGAATAATATAATATACAACTGTTTAAGTTAGAATAGGGATACAGGACTTACATGTAGATAGACAGTATGTTAATTATTAAGAAAAGCAATCAAAATGGTTTACATGTGGAAATAAGACAGAGTAAACACCTTGATAGTTCACCTAAGGGGGAGATTGTATAGATTAGAAGGGTTTCTAATTTACCCCATTTTTTATTGTAAGCTATCATGCGGTTCCAAATACTGGCTATCATCTTTTCAGTCCATAGGTTATACAGTATCTCATTGAGCCATTCTGGGTAGGTAATCTTGACTTGATCCATCCAGTGGCACAGCATCAACCACTTTACTGACAGATATCAGAGAAATGAAGTACCTCCTTTCCCTTACAGGGATTTCGGAGAAGTCACCTACTAAGCAAATTTCAGGGGAAAAGCTGTTTTCTAAGCCAAGTAAGGGGTCAAGACATGATTTAATCATCTCCCATAGGGGGCAATTTTTGGGCTTTCCCACCAGATGTGCAAAGAGGACCCTTCCACCAGATTACACCTGGAGCATGTAGAAAAAGGGAGTATCCTCATATTCCGCAGATGGGCAGGGGTAAAGTAAATATTATGCAGTATATAAAATTGGGTAAGGCATAATTTATCATTGGATAAATAACAATACACATCCATCCATATGCAATCCCAGCTGGCTGTTATATTAGGGAGGGAAGACACCCAGTAGCCAGAATAACCCATAACTGTGGGAAATAGTTTGGAGAATAGGAGAGAGAGACTAACTGTGATACTGACTGGGGCTGCCAGGAGTGGGACTTGATTAAAGAGAGAAATTCATTTTGGTCAATATTCCATGCTGTTGTGCCAAACCAGCAAATCAGCATGTGCCAGAGTTGGAATATTTTAAATATCTGTGTGGCTGGGAGGTTAAGGTGAGCTCGAAGCTCCTGGTTATTAGGTATATGACCTTTCACAAGAAGATCTGAGACTAATTTACCCCTTAGCTCAGGGAACCTCAGAGGGGATAAAATACACCCTCCCACTTTAAGATTAGCTTTGCAACAAAGTGGTTGGGAAATGTCTCTCGAGTTATTGTAATGCATGATTCTACATAATTGTGCGTGGACTCTTATTGAGTTATAAATAACTGTGCCTTTGATTTGAGATGGTAAATATTTAGGGGAAACAAAGAAGAGACTGATGGGAGAAATACTAGCATCTGCTATTTGATGTCTTTCTATCTGGAGCCATAGTGGGACATATTTAGCTGCTCCTTGTAAGGAAGGAGGTTTGGGCCATCCCACATATTTAGAGATGTGGCTTGCCAGATAGTATATATAAAAATTGGGTAGTTTGACCCTCCCAAGATGTTTTGGTGCACCTAAAGGTGCTCTTTAAATGTTTTGTGTACTTACTGTAGCATGGTTAAAACCTTGCTGCAATCATGTTCCAAAATCATGCTAAAACCCTGCTAAGGGTAGGCGTTAGCATAGTTTTAGACAAACACAATTGTCTTAAGCCATGTTAACAGCAGTGTAGATATAATCCATGCTGTAACATGGGCTAAGACAACTAGACCGCACACAAAAATCATTGTTTTTGCCTGCAGGAAGCAAAGAAAAAATGAATTTCACATATGTCTGACCTTCCAGTGAGTTCCCAGTTCTAGCAATGTGCTTTTCACCATGATCCGCAATGATGCCTAATTGTGAGTATCCCAGCATGCATTTCAGCACACGCAATGCTTTGCACTGGTGCCACAATTAAGTCAGGGCACTTGCTCAGGCTAGCACGGTGTCAGAGGGCAGTAGGCACGCTATGACAACTGTGCTAGGACACGGATTCTAAAACATTTTTTAAAACATTTTCTTACACACTGCTCAGTGTATACAGGGCCTTAATTACTGACCAGGTGACACTTTAATTCTATATCCCTTATCAAGTTAATGCACTAGCAGCTGTTTTCACTCTGCCCAATTCTTGTTTTAAGTTGTCAGTGCATTGACAACTCAGACTATGTTGTTCTGTAACACTAGACCAGCTCAAGAGCAACTTTTATAAAATGCTTTTGCAGCTTATTTGGAATGCATCCCAATGAATGCAATGCGAAACAGAATTGCAACTGTTAGGCAACAGTTTTTGCAAGGCTTTGTTATGCATCCAAAAACATGGACGCCAAAACTGCATGAAGCATTCCTGTACAGATTCCTGGTGTGGCCACTCTTCGAATGCTTCACACAGTTCTGGAGCCTGCACATGAGGCAGGACAGAGACAGGGTAGAGGTGATGCAGAAGATGGTCACCAAGATGATTCCATGTCAGCAAGGGAAGCCCTGTGAGGAAAGGCTTCAGGACCTTAACATGTACATGCTGGAGACCAGGAGAGGAAGGGGTGACATGATAGAAATGTACAAGTTTCTATATGGGATAAACAAAGTGAACAGGAGGGAACTGTTTACACAAAGTCCAACCCCTGGCACAAGGGGGAAACTATAAAACTGATGGAAGGGAGAGGAAACAAGAGTTGGCTATAGCCATCAATGGCTGCTTTGGCTTGACATTAACTTGGTGTAAGGCTGCCATTCATATGCTGTTTGCTGTCATGCATTTCAACATTTCAACTTTACACATTAAGGTAATGTAGAGTCTTCCAGTGTTTTTGGCGGCAGACTTCAGCAGTTCAGCAGTTTTGTATGCTCTGTACATAAAGAAACACACACACACACCCCTACCTTTTGCACCAGGCAGTGCCTGGCCAAACTCTCACCCCTTCCTGACTTCCATATCCTTGATGGTGCTGTTACTAAGAGTGTTTCCTTCTTTCACCTAGGGATTTAGTTGAACCATCGCCTTCTTTTCTGTCTCCATGTGGATATCATCCACCAGTAGCTCCACCCCAACTTGGAGCTCTATATAGAAAAAAGTGCTTATTCTGCTTCCTGTATGCAAAAAAATGATCTTAAAGATAATCCTCCCTATCTTCAACTATGATAGCATTGTTTACGACACCACTCCCAAATCCACCCTGGCCAGACTGGACCCCTTATTTTACTCCTTCTTCTGCTTTGCCCTAAGCAGTTCCCCTCCCACTCACAACTGTTTAATCTACACTTCCTTTCCTCTCTCCTCTCTTAATTCTTGATGTCTCTTTCATTGTGGCTTAATTTCCAAATTTTGTCTTGTCTCCCTCCCCTTGTACTGTACCTTAGTTCCCTTTACTCCTGCCCACCTCCACCATGTATATCTTTTGTAACACTGACCCTCACTCCCTCTCCCTTTCTCACATAATATCCTCTGCTGGTAAGAAGCTGTCTCCTTTAGATGCCCTAAGTGCTGGTCTACTCTTCCACATGTTGCTATTTGCTCTGCCTCCTCTCTCCTTCCTCACAAGTCCCCCTGTCAGAACCACTTGTCTCCTTCCTACAAAAGCCTTTGACCTCTCCAAACCCTACCCAAATGCACAAATGTCTGCTTCTGTGGTCCACTGCCCCTAAGAGTTCCCTCTTCTATTTGACTATATCTCTTGATCTGTTTTTGTAATTGCTCTGCTGCACTGGCATCTTAAAAGCTATACGAATCGTTATCTCGTCATTTGTACTGTTTGTCCCATTTTATTTGTAACTGCTTATACCTTTGTACCATTGTAAAGTTACAGTGCTATTTTTAAGTATTGCAGTATGTGTGACCTTATTAATTGTATTTTTTTAATCTTTATTTTTATTTTATTCAGTTACACTCATGAGAACACATCAGCACTGTTTTACAGTGCGTAGATACAAGTATACAACTATTCACATAGCTAAGCAATGAGATTTCATAGTGTGCTGTACCTTCACATGTCCACTTCTCTATTTTCACAAATAAGATTATGACTCTTCTGAGACACACAACTCTATGGTAGGAAAAAGGAAAAATTAACTCCCATTGCTAAATGAAGTTGCTGAGAAAGAAGAAGAATGTGTATCATCTTACCCAAGGTTGCCATTTAGGACAGTTATCAATTGCTTAGGTCTACGGTACCGTCAAATGTCCTTATTAATTGTATTGCTGTTTTGCAGTCTTTCCTCCCTCGTTCATGCTCTCTAGGATGCATCTGGAAACAAGCTGTTGCCAGCTCAGTATGTCCTTCCTGGTAAAACTTTTGAAATAAATAAAAACACACACACAGCCTTGTCATCCATCTCCCACACCCATTAGCTACAGGCACATAGAAACGTAATATACCAACAACCTGATCTCTCCACCTACCCACTTCCTACCCACATGATGACTGAATACTCTAAGTACCCCCATCCCTACCACCTTCCTCCCCCCTACTGCCCGAGTGATGCTGTCTTTAAAATCAATGACAGTCAAATCCATCAGCAAAATATATTACCCCTCTCTACATCAGTTGAATTCCCAACAACACTCCACCCACCCTGACCCAGTGAAATACATCAATATCCCCAGTCCACCACCCTCCTCCCCCACTTATGCAAAGGATATGTGCCCTGCTGTTGTCAGTGTTCAGTCTTTCAGGAACAGTAAAGGAGATAACTGCCCCTTGCCATGGCAAACAGGTGATGCCTAGTAGTAACATCTAATTGGTCACTGTGGACAGCCAATCACATGTTACTACTAGGGCATATCATCACCAATTTATTCACTGATGAGTGAGCTGGTGAACAAGGAGGCACAACTGTTACCATGGTGAGGGATGGTTTTATCTTTTACAGATCCTAGGAGGCTGAACACAGACAAGAGTGCAACATGTATTCTTTTGATAAGGTGAGAGGGTGTTCAGTGTTTCACTCTGTCACATGGGTTGGGGACGGGATCATGCTGGATGGTCAGCAGAGTTGGTGGAAGGGCGATTTAGTTTACTTGAAGGATGTGATTGTCTGATGCATTTTAAAGGCAACTTTGTTGGGACAGTGGGGCAGAGGAGGGTGTTTGCTAGAGGATGGTAGGGCAGGGGTTATATAGTTTTTTTTTTATTGGTACATAATTTGGCAACTGTTGGCCATTTTGTGCCCAAATTTTCAGGATGCTTGAGCTGACACCCCAGCTCATAACCAGAAAAGATGTGACCTGAAATGGGTTTTGGGGGGTCAACCCCAACAAAACAGCTGTTGTTGGATTTACAAGTAGTGTTGCAGCACAATTTAATTTTTCCAGTGAAATTCTGGTGAAATTGTGAATTTTGCCACATGAAATGTTTCATGAAATGCACACATTTCACCTGTGAATTTCGCAGGTGCAAAATGCAAAATTTTCCCTGTGAAATCACCAGTTTCACCCATGAAATTGTGCATTTTGCCCATGAGTGGCAGAATTTTGCCATAGAAGTGTTACTATACTGATCACTGCAAAAGGTTCTTGTCAAGTCCCAAGTAGAAACAACCTGTAAGCTGTGCAGTGGGAACCGGGATGCACATTGCTGAGGAAGGCACATCCTCTCTCATTTCCAGAAGAAATGCATCACCCAGTATGCCACCTATGGACCCACACCTGTGATACCCAACATGCATACATGTAACGTCTCCTCTCTCCCATGTGGTGTAGCGGACCTCAGAGGTCCATCCAGCACACTCCAATATCGCCCCTCCACCCCGCTCCTTCCCCAGCCCAGCTTGTTCAGTGTAGGCAATTTAGCACTTTACAGTGTTCTCCTGACTCCTCTGCTGATCCACTGGAAAGAAAAAAACAATCAGTTAATGGTGTCTTGTTAAACCCAAAGCATCGCTATTGAGAAGAGCAGCCTCTGTATGAACACCAATTTTATTTCTGCCTCTGGTGTTGCCCCCTCTTAATTCCACACACCAGCAGCTGCAAGGTAAAAATATAAAAAATTGTTCTTTAACATTTAACACAATCCCTGTGAGGATAAATAGAATGATCTCCTGTCAGCTTCCCTGCTCCTGTATTGGTCCCCAATCCACCTGCACGGCAAAACCCTGGAATAAATAAGAAAAAGAAATGTAACTGAATTTAGTTTCTCCTCACAGTAGCCCCGTGTTCTCTGCCACACTACCAGATACCCCTCACCCACAGCCACTGTTAAGGACTGAGAAGCTAACCAAGTATGTCCCTATTTAAGCTCCTTAGTCTTCATTAAAATTAGCACTCCTTCTTCCACTGCAGCCTGATGGTGAGAAATGGATGACTGAAATGTTCCTAGGACTGGCAAGCTGGTTCTTCACCTGTAGGCAAATGCAGAGCAGGAGTGTAGGAAATGGCAGTCTAAATGCAGTCTCCTTTGTGTGTTACTTTTTCTGCTTTAGTAAAGATCTTTTTTAGATTGTGAAGTGCTGTGAAATTACTCAGATGTGAATGAATGAATGAATGAATGAATGAATGAATGAATGAATCTGTGCATGCACATGCTCTCATTCATTCATTCACATTTCAGTGGGCTGCCGGCCGTGGAGGAGATTGGAGGGCTGTCCCGGCAGCCCACTCTGTTTCAGGATGGGTGAGGGAGTGGAGTGGGGCAGCTGCTGGGGTGGGGAGCCACTAGACCACTGGGGAATATGTTAAAAAAGCATACAGGAGTGGGGGATCAATCAGTTCAGGATCGGGGATGGTAGGGAGGAAGGGGGATTCACTAGACCACCAGAGAAAATTATAAAAAACATACTGGTTGGGTCTGGGGATTGGAAAGGGGGTTGAAGAGGGACAGGAAGGGAGGGGGGTTCACTAGACCACCAGGGAAAAGGGAGAAAGACAAATTTTTATGTTGTCCGACTGGTAGGTGAAATTGACATGCCCAGCTAAACATTTCGTGAAATGCACAAATTTTGCAAAATTTTTCGTGGGGCGAAATATGTCAGTTTCACACATCTCTATTTATTTACAAGGTGCCACTTATCTGGTTATGAGGTGGGTAACCCAAAATGGGAAATATGACAAAATAATGAGTTACTGTATGGCCAAAAGAAACAAACCAAGAAAAAAAATCTGTACTGGAATGCATGCACTGCACATACACGTGTACATGGTTTATTTTCTTCTGGTCTTAACATGGACATTTTTGAATATTTGGGGCCCACATTTTCAGGGTTGGTAAGTCACTAATACATAATTGTACCTTGTAAGTAGAACTGAAAACTCTGGTGCCCTGGGAATATCAAACTAAGTATTCTCCTCAGAAGAATGGTCCCCCTTTGAGGTCACACTTGGTGGGGGGCAAGCCTCAGATTACATGCCCAGGGCTAAGGCAGGAGTGAGCAAAGGCAGAACTGGAGAGTGGACCCCCAAGAATTCCATGAATGGGAAAGTGACATTGAGGGTGATGGAAAGAGGTTCCCAGGGCAGGCCCCGAGGTGCTGAAAAGGAAATCAAAAAAGGAACATCCTTTTCTGGCAGGAAGATTTTTTTTCTTTAGTAATAGTTGTCCTTAAGTGTGTTTTCAATGTCATTTTCTAATCTTGCTTCATACAACCATGGATCACCACTTCAGGGAAAATCTAACAAATGAAACTGATAAAATGTACATCACTGTTACAATACGAACCATGGTCTCTTACTGAAAATACAAAATTATGCAAGCTTAGTAAAGGTGACATGGAACTGTACTGTCAGGAACTTCCTGTCCTGAAAGAATAACTTTCAACCTCTACAAACTGTTGTTCTAACTAAGCTTGTTTTTAATATAGTTTTCTATTCAAGCTTCATCCTGCCATGGACCACTCAAGTGAATTTCGAACTTAAAAAAATATTTTTTAAGACCCTTTTAGGATTCGAACCATGGTCTCTCGTTGAAAATACAAAATAATGTTTTTCTATCTGAATTCAAAATGTTAATCCTTTGCTCGTTAAGCGAACACAATTCTAATGCACCAACAAGCTAGAGAGAAGAGAACTGCATTATTTGTTGTGTAGAGTTTAAGTCACAAACTGTAAAGCAGGTGACCAAGGCGCTAATCCCAGCAGGGGATTATAAATTACAAGTTATAGAAGAACTGAAGTCCTGACAGGAAAATTCCATGTTATCATTATTAGCATACCTAAAAGGGTTGTGCTGTTACCTGTATTCATAGCTTTAATTGATTTTTATTCCTACCCCCCCCCAAAATAAATGACTTGTCTATTTACTTATATGCATAACTGTATTATCTTGTTTCCCTTACCTCCGGGTCACACCTGGAAACCAGCCTCGACTCAGTGTGCCTTTCTTGGTTACCAAATTTTAAATAAATACAATAACATGTGCACCACCAAGCTGAATTACAGTACAGTACAGTAAATGGCAGCAAATGTGATTTACAGGTTATGGTATAATTCATGAAGCAGGGGAATGGGATCGCATTAGATGGAAATGGTCCCTGAGAAGTCATGCAGTGGAACCTCTGATTGTTTTATTTAAATTAACTTTCAATATTTGGATGTGAGGGCCTGGTGTGCCTGCTTTCTAGTTTGTTACTTAACTTCTAAACCATAAGAGCTGTCATGTACAGCACTTCACTGCAGTTTGGTGGTGCAGCGGAAATTAAACTAACCATGAGAACAATAAACCAATGGTTTGAATCCTGCTAAGAAGCTAACATTTTTGTACAGTCAAACCTGCTTAAATGCATAGCCATGGGACTTTTGAAATTTATGCATTTAAGCAGGTTATGCCTTTATGCAATCTTGGAGTTGTGACATGTCAGTGGCCCGTAAAACACCATACATTGTTATCTCTGGTGTTCCCATCAATTCCATAGTGTGGCTACTGTTTCCAGCTACTTTTAACCTGCCTACTGATCTTAATACCACCCAATGCTTCCTTTTCAGTACCTGAATGTATCATTCTGGTCTGTGTCCAGCACTTCAAAACTATGGCTACAGCTACAGTTGTTTTTTTTTTGCTGCTTTCCTGCTTGCCACAATTAACTTACTTCCCCCTGCTGCTCACAAACCAGCTAACCATAGCAACACTAGTCACATGCTCCCGCGGTCTCTGTGCCAACTCCATAGCAGCCAGTGTCACATGGTCTTATGTGATGGAAATGATATTCAGGGATATTTGGAAAGAGTGAGTTTCATTTTGTGATGAACTGGTGCTTGAAATGTGACTTGATACAGGGGGGTGAGTTTCACTTCATTTTGATGGGCAAACAGTAACAAGATGATATAAAGCTGTAGCTTTTTGACCAGTAGCACTTGAACTGTAACTTAATCATGGTGTGGGGCGTGATTATGATGGAGCTTGGCTGGGCAAACAGTTTTAAAAATATAAACTTTATTGGTCATTGCTAAAAGGTTTAAAATGGTCAGTAACCTTTGACTGACATGTTTGTTCTTTCAGAGCTCTATAGCAAACATTCTCTATGTCGTAGAATATCCTGTAGTCTTCCTCCCCACTGGCATTCTGTTCAACATAGCGGCATATAGTCATGAGAGACAGAAACACATCTTTAGTTGTAGGGAGTAGCACTGTCAACTCCTCTTCTCCCTCCTCATTCTCATTGTACCGGGTACCATCACCATCTGCCACAGATGCAGCAATCTCCTCATCTGTGAGCATTCCAGTGCATTGCAGATCGTCATTCTCTGCTACAAAGAGGTCAAAAACAGACTGTGGGATGTAATTGAGTGCTAGCACTAATTCTGCCTCCTACTCTTCATCAACATCATTTGGGCATTCACATAAAAAGCCAGCTTTAATGTAACAATTCTGGATTGTTTGAATTTTCACCTTAGACCAAGCCTGGCTAAGCATGTGAATAGCATCTAGCATGGGCAGTTTCCTCACTAGGTCAGTGCCTGACATGGCAGTGCCATTGTCAAAGACTGTGATCATTGTTGCCAGCATTCTGTGGCGGTAAAGGCATTTCAAATTTCTGATGATTCCCTGATCCATTGGCTGGATCAGGGGAGGTAGTGTTGAGGGGTAGAAAAATAAGCTTTACATGGGATACATCGAGTTGAGGGTGTGCTGTGCCGTTATCAATCAGCAGCACGGTATGTTTCTTTCTCCTTCTCCTCAGATCCTTGTTAAAATCTTTAGCCCATTTGGTGAAGAGCTCTGCAGTCATCCAGGCATTTTGATTTGTACGATAGGTCACCGGCAAACACTTTACATTAATGCCATTAAAACATCTTTGGTTTCTGCTTTTGCCAGTGATCATTAATTTACTTTTATGGGACCCATCCATGTTGGCACACACTAGTGCTGTGAGGTGATCTTTAGCCTTCTTGCTGCCAGATATGCAGTCAGACTTAAAAGTGAGTGTGCCATCAGGGGTGGCCCGATAATAAATTCCTGTCTCATTTACATTATACATGCAGTCAGGGGGTTAATCAGACAACAGAGTAGGGAGTACAGATTGGACCCAGTTATCAGCAGAGACAGTGTCTGCGTCCTTCTTCTCCCCATGCAGATGTTTGAAAACAATGTTGTGCCTCACCTTGAAATGGCACAACCAACCATTGTTCGGCCTCAAACTCTGGTTTCCCCATGGCGCTGGCTAGTTTCTGAGCCTTTTTCTGCAGTAGAAGACATGAAACAGGCATATCAGAGGTACGGGCATGTTCAAACCAGTGGAGGAGAGCATCCTCCACTCCTATGTCCTTGCCCTCCCACTTGTGTTTCAGCTTGTGGTTCCCATTCATTTGATATTCAGCCAGAATCGGTGACTTATTTTTCACAAGTCTACAGATCTGGCTCTGTGATACCCCAAGATGACCTGCTACCTGAATTTGGGAAGATCCAGGACTGGAGAGCAAGTTTAATGCCTTAACTTTGTTTGCCATAGAGAGCTCTTTTCTCTTTTTCAATGTTTCAGCCATCACGGCAAATACAGGAAGACAGGGCAATCTGAATGCCAGTTGCTCTGAAATTGGGTGTTGTGATCATTTTCAAATTATGTGATTATACAGGTGAACTCAATGCCTTTTACTGAGTCTATTATAATGGCAGAGATAGGAAAGGAATTGGGGAATGCAATTTTTATTCATTTAAGTGGGATTTGTGATTAAGAGGTATGCGTTTAAGTGGGATCCAATGTATTTTCTTGCAAAGACCAGTGTTCAATTCCAGACAGAGAGTCAGTATTTTATGCAAACATTTTTTCCAAATTAATTTTCATCAGAATGGTGATCCATAGTGATGTGAAGTCACTTCCACAGTGATTGTCTATATAAGACCACACTAGCGGAGAAATTTAGGGTACTGCCAAAACAATTATTAAGGGCTGAACATGTGCTCTTTTTGTGCTTCAGTACAAATGTAATCCTTCTAACATTAGGTACTACTGTACAAAACATTCACATAGGTGTTTCACTTTCGGAGAGAGATAAAGCCAAAAAATTTAAAAAATATACTTCTTCTTGTTGAAGAAAAAGTCATATATTAAATGAAGTCTGATTTTACAAACATTTGCATTGTGATAGAACTTGACATGAACTAGGGAACGCCCTAAGGGATGTCTGAACTATGAAACCCTTGTGGTAAAAATGTAATAACTATTTTTTCCAGAGTTAGTGCATATCTAGCATATGTCATAGATTGGGAAGCAGGTTCAAAGCTGAAGTGTGGAACCTTCTGTAGTGCAATGGGGGGAGGAACCAGGGACTGAAAAAGGTTATGAGTTTGATCCTTGCAGCGGATAAACATTTTACAACCATTAATATTATTAAAATACATGCTTGATGCAAGTCTGTGGTGGAAGCTGTGAACCTTCTGTTGTACAATAGAGAGGAAGCTGGGCTTTAGAACAGAAGGTTTAGGCCATATATTGAGGCCCATTATTGTGTCTTTTCATTCCAGCAAGAGGGGCACTACTCATTCTATGCAATTTAATGTATCCAATAACCTAACAGACTTTGTGTTGAAAGTTCTCCACAAGACACCCTGCAGTTTTCTGTCATGGCACATCCAAAGTTACATGGCTGTTGACCAGTTTTGACACCATACTCATTAAAGATTTTCTGGCTATAATTTCAACAATATTTGTCTAATCTGGGCCCTAGATGGGTCCAAATGATTGCATTATATCCAAATATGTATTGAAATTATTACTGAAAGCATCATGCAGCTTATACATGATACATGGTAGAAAATGTGATAACAATGCACAAAAAATCCTTGCATTTTTTGTTAAATTATGCATGAAATTGTTTATAGAGCCCAGAATTCTTGCCTGTCTAGTGTGTATTGTACACCACAATTTTTCTCATTGGTCATGCAAACAGATAATGTGCAATAAACAGCCATATTTCTATTGTGGTAAAATCCGTAGGGCAAAACATTACCCCACCCCCTATATTATCTATGTTGTAGTAGTAAAATATTTTATTTTTATACAGGATAAGATCTTACAGAAAAACATCATTAAGTCCCAAGGGCCCTATTTTCAAGATGGCCCTGTTCATAAAATGTAGTTAATATCAAATTTGTTTCACATATGGGTACATATATATTACCTTACAAATTACCAACAGTCAGTTATTATATCATTGATTAAAACATATGCTGTTGAGTTTCTCAAATCAGCACAAACATAACCTACAGCTACAAAGTCAACAATCAAGTACATAAAAGTTTACAGGTCAAAATAAGTCAATCTGGTAAACAGTTTGATAATTAGTTTGCTTGACAAGGTATGTCCACAGTGTTACTTATTTTCATTTTCTTCAACCATTGCACATACAATTGTGTTTCAGTTCATATTTTAATGCTTTCAAAAAAAGCTTAGGATTTACATCTAAACCTTTCATAGAATTATCTAATTGATTCCACAACAAAGTAGGGATTGCTAAAAATGTCATGTCCCCATGTTTATTTTTGATTCTTGGCATTTTAAACATTCTCATTTGAGTATTTCTTAGGTTATAGTTGTACTAATATTCAATCTTTTCCAACTTTTCCACTAGATATTTTGGTTGCTTAAAATATAAAGTTTTATATGTTTGATTAATCCATGTAATTTTTCTCTTATTTTCAAGAGTCATCCATCCATCCCAAGTCCCCAAACATATTGCAATGAAGAGTGCAAAATCACACCTTAGAGCAAACCTGGCCAAACTATTGTAAACTACATCTACCTTTTCCAATAAAGTTGTGTTAGCAAAACCGTATACATGGCTTCCATAATCAATAACAGACACCAGCATTTGATTCACAATTATAGTTCTCATTTTTCTGTCTATACAATAGCTTGATCATGTGAAAGACCCTCATTTTCTATTTACTTTTCCCAACATGTCTTCAATGTGATGTTTAAACTTCAAACTTTCATCCACTCAAACACCCAAATATCTGTATTTATACTTCTGTTCCAGTATTTCATATTTGTTTTAACGTAGATTTCTTGTTTAATATTTATATTTTCCTTTGATGTTGATTTAAAGGCCATTGTCTTGTTTTTTTTTTTCACTATTCAGAACTAAACCAGATTTATTTATTTATTTATTTATTTATTGAAAATTTCGGAATTACAACCTTTGAGTCAAGGACTCCTTTGCAAAGGCTCCACGTCAGATTGTGTTAACCATGATTCTAATTTTGTAAAATCCATCTGTAATCTTATTTCCATTTCTTCCATAGTATTCCCATTTGCTATGAGCACTGTGTCATCAGAATACAATCTTATTTTAGATTATGTAATTTCTTTAATAAGATAATTTATATAAATCAAAAAGAGGGTGGGCCCCAATATAGAGCTCTGAGGAACTCCCCTTATTACCCTCACCCTATGTGATAGTCCTTTATTTGTACTTGCTGAGTTTTGTTTGTTAAGTAAGATTAAAACCATTCTGATGTTCAATAGCCTCCCCAGTCTCAGTCATCTGCTGTATTAAAAGCTTGTGGTCCACTGTGTCTATCATCAGCAATACTCACTGTTCATTATAAATATAAATATGTTACATTTTAACTCCATGCAAAGTATTTAAACAATAAATGCATTATAGTTTAAATTAATTTCTTCCTAAATATTCATAGTAGCATGTGTATTAATGGCAAACAGCATATTTTACTTACTGGCATCATTGTAAAAAATTTGCACATAAAGTCTTTACACAACCATCTTACAGGGAGGTTTTGATGTCTCAAACTTTAATAAATTTAATTTCAAACAAAGAGAAGGCAGGGTAGGAGCAAAATAAAAGGTGATTGTCCCTAGCAACCACCACATTTTCCTAGCAACAACACTTAATATTTATGGGATATGGCAAGCACAATTACATTGTCAACCATATAGACTTTCATGAAGTGACATTAATTAGGTCTCTGTAAGATGAGCTTTTTTTCATGACTTCAGTGTTGTCTCCTAAACCTTGCTTTTTATTTGTTACTTTTCAACATCCAGTGTGCAAGTATTGGAAAATTAACCCAGTATTGAGTAGGCCACTTGTAGCACACAAAAAAGGGACAGTAGTAAAGCTTAGAGGCTTTGGATATTATTTATTTAGTTTTTGTTTACCGGGTAAGTGCACTAGCCAGTAAATGACTATT
Organism: Neoceratodus forsteri; assembly: GCA_016271365.2. Classification (NCBI taxonomy): domain Eukaryota; kingdom Metazoa; phylum Chordata; order Ceratodontiformes; family Ceratodontidae; genus Neoceratodus; species Neoceratodus forsteri. The sequence goes on from CM057454.1 coordinate 739,500,406, forward strand.
TTCAGGCACGACCCAGGAGAGTACAAGGCAATACATACAAAAGGTATTACAGGAATCAATGACATTAGACAATATAGCTTGCTCTTAGCCATGGAAACAAAGAAGACAGTAAACAATATACAGTAAAGCTAAGTGCCTGACATCAACCATAAGTGGCTAAATTTTAGCTATGTAGACTCGGATAAACAGTTGACTAGTCAACACGAGTATTCATACAGAACCATTATGGCCATGCTCAAGGATAGTGATGAAGACCAGGAAAGCTCTTGTCAATATCTAAGATTCAAAAAGAAATCCAGTTTTAGAACTGATTTGCATTGTTATGTGCATCTAGACCCACTCAAGAAGGAGTCCACTCAACCATTTACACGTGCCAGGTGGTATAAATACCCAAAATGTGTTCAAGCGTTGTTGGACTTGCATGGTGATGATCAATACATTGCTCAATCATTTCAGCAGCACCTGCCAAAATAATCTGATGACATCCCCAGTGACACAAGATTTCACCACATCTGCAACAGACATTTTCTAGACAAAAAGTGCATACAGGGTACAAGAAAACACTGTGCTCAGCTATATAGTAATATTACAGGGGAAACAGGATGATGGACAGTCTACCTCTTCTGGCACCAATTCCATACCTTTGCCCAGCCCCAGGAAGAAACTTTGGTCAAGATCTGTCCTCCCTGTCCATGTATCTGGACCTGTCCTTCCTACCATCTGCATCATATGCAAGAAAAGGGACCAATACATCACTGTGGCCTATAAATACCAGAAGGATCAACTAATCCGGGCAGAAACTGTAGATACAGGAAAGTTTAAAAGAGCTGAAACTTTGAAAGAGAATCAGAGCATTGTCATTCATATACAAGGACAGGATTGTGTGTCAGTGGAAGTCCAGTACCATAAAACTTGTTATAGAGACTACACAAGGTTTTTGACAAAGTCGTCAGATAAGGATAAGCCTACTTGTGCTGACCAGATATACAGCAAAGCCTATTGTCATCCACCAGAGGCTCATGGAGGACCAGGAGGTGTTGCAGATAACAAGACTTACCCACATTTTCATTGAGCTTATAAAAAAGCATGAAGATCTTGATGCTTCAAATTACAGGTAAGTGATAAGCAGACATTTTCATAATCATTTATACACAATCATGGTAGACATAATTGAAAATTTAAACATCACAGCATTTTTCTTACCTTTAAGTTTGTAGTAAGTCTTGAATACAATAGTAAAATCTAAACTTAAAACACAGTAGCAAGTCTCATGCCTTACAATTGCAATTAATGTCCCTGTGGAGAACCCTGTTTTTAGAAATTATGCAGGTTTTTGTGTTACAGAGTTGACAGACTGAAGTATCGCTTGAAATATGACTTCCCACAGCTCACGTTTCATACACCACACCACAGTAATATTAGTGAGATGGTGTTTGTTGACACACTGTCAACAAGTATGCTTACTGGCAGACTTCTTTATCAGTCAGAGGCAGGAACAGAAACAGACACTACAGAGACAACTCAGAGTGAACAGGAGTGAATCCATTCTCAACCACAAGCTGATCTGCCATCTCATAGATCATCAACAGCAAGTACAACAGCTCCTGATGTGCATTTAACTAGGACTCTGTACACTGCCGTATTGATCATCAAGAGCACATGGAATGACAGTCCTGGAATGGGTTGTCCCTGGCCACCAACATCAATTGATTTGACTGTTGATGTTGAAAAATCTGTTGTGCCAGTTGAATTTTGTAATTTAATGGCCTGGATTATTGGAGTATCAGTGTATCAGATCATGTAGTCCTTAAACTGATATCACTTTGCCAAGACATTGTTTACCTTGCATCCAAGGGTCCAAAACAGACACTTAAATTCCTTTGCCCTGGATTGGCAATTCAACACTTGACAGAATAATCTGAAGTTATCTCCATACTAAAACTGGGATATTGTGCATCTCAGAATACGGTGATTAGCCATGACAGAAGCTTTGCTCAGCTACAGCTTTTTAAAGGTTCTGATAAGGTCCCACCGAGTTTTGCAAAGAAGACTCCAACAGTTCTATTCTGGGACAATACTGATTTCGCAGAAGAAACCCTGTCTGGGTGTGGCACCAACTACCATACAAATGAAATAATTCTGCAAAGCCACATCACGGAATTTACCCCAACACCAGGCAGAGTGCAACTGCCAAAAGGAATCTGTTCTGTTAAAGTACCATCAGTACAAGTGGCAAGGTCCATAAAACCTTAGTCATGATGCATGTGTCCCATTAGAGGCCGACAAGTACAGATCAAGCCTGGCACCAGCGCTTAGAACTGAATTGGCATACATTGTTATGAAGGCTCTCAATGATGACTCATGCACATTTCCTGGCTGGACAGGTTTTCACATTGCTCTTCAATGTGATTGTATTCTCAAGAAGTCAGCTATCCATTACCTTCCAGTCACTGAGGCATCACCAACAGAGATGTCTACTGTCAACACTATTCTGAAATGAAGTACTTATATAGTTGATCAACTTGAACTTGAGCAGGTAGTCTTGGTCTTTGACCAAACAGTATATGCTAAAGCACAACAAATCTGTTGGAAAGACAATGACTATGCAAGATGGTTGATACTGCAGCTCAGTGAATTCTGTACCTGCATGTCATTTCTAGGTGTCCTTGGCAAAAGATTTGGGAATACAGAACTTCATGGTATCTTGATATCTTAGAAGTTGTCACCCAAGGATCAATCAATGGTGTTCTGAATGGTCATCATTATAACCAGAGTATGAGAGTACACAAACTTCAGTATGAAAGCATGCAGCATCTGAGATTCCAGACTTTCCTTAAATCATTACCACTGGACAAAGCAGACGAGTGCCTAGAGGTCATCAAGCTAGTATTCCTCATTGATTCCTTTTGAAGTTCTGTGTACAGCTGTTGAATTCACCAATGTGGTCATGAAATATGAAGACTTTGTCAAGAAGAAGAGCCAAGATAAACCAACATTTGCCTTCTAGACCTCTTATATCAACATGGTGCAAATCTTGATCCTTTTTGTGACAGCAACCTGTGAGTCTGACTGGGAGTTGCACCTTTCAGCTATCTGCTTCATGATGCCCTGGTTCTTCTCTTATGATTGGGTGAACTACTGTATGACAGTTATCTTCCATCATATTGGCTGGAAATGGTAAACCTGCCCATCACACACCCAGAATGTTACACAGAACTCAGCACTCAAGGACAGTGGACAGTCCACCATCAAAGTGGACATGGATTCTTTTCACATGTGACCAGGCAATTGAACAGACCTGCAATAAAGATTCAAAAACAAAAGGCAGCTTGATTGCATTGACACAAAACCATGCAGCAGTTTATCGCTGGATCTTGTCACAACATGAGAGATCTGCTATACAGAGACAATGTGAAGTGAAGGCAGGCATGACTTCAGAGGTAAGCATATGGAAAGATCTTGATAGCACAATAATTTGGAATGATGAGACAGACATAATGAGCATTCTGTTCACTATGAATGCATGATCAATCCTTTTGATGCTCCTCAAGATGGACTAGCATGTTTAAGTTCATGTGATGTTACTACCAGTGAGATTACAAATGACTTGCTAGCTGCTCAAGAGAAAGGTGAAATTGTGCTGATGGACTTCTTGAACCAGTGACTACTTTCTGCTACTCAGGACATTTTTTCTCCCATCAAAAACCAGAAACTGAAAACATTCAGCGATCAAGTCAAACCAAAAACAAAAACAACAGCAGCTGGCAAAGACATGATTCTTCATATTGACAAGGCACTCTTTGCAAGACTTCTTGTATTAGGTCAAAGTAGGAAAATTTATCTCAGGGAAATCTTGTCCTACTCTTTGGAAGCAGTTTCCTACCCTCTTGCTAGTGCTGATGGTAATCTGGCAAAAACCAGCAAATCAGCTCTGCTCGATCTTGTGCAGTCCAAAGGTGGAGACTGCCTTGTTGACCATGTTCCAGAGAATGGTGCAATAATCTTTGATGAAATGGCTGTCATCCAAGCACTATGTGATGTTCCTTCAACATTTGGTGAGCTTGCAGATACCATTTTAGTGTACATTGTTAAGCTTGCAACAAAGTACAAGTGTACTCATTTGGACTTTGTCACAGATCAGTATCCCAATGTGAGCATAAAAAAATGTGGAACCATCCTGCTGAGCAGGTGGTGGCTCTCAAATTATACAAATCTACGGAAAATAGCAGAAAACCCCAGTCAGTGAAAGAAGTTTCTTTCTGATGGCAACAATAAGGAAGCTCTTCAGAAATTCGTGTACACCGTGTGGAGGAATGCAGATTTGCAAGTTCTAGGCAAGGACATCACTCTCTACATAGCCCATGAAGAGGAGTGTCACTGTCTGACTGTGTAGGAGGGTTCAGTGACAGTGCTGTTGATGAATTAAAATTTAAGCATAAAAATGTGACACGTGTATATTTCTTCATGTGATGCTGCCAAGGACTGCCAGAATGTGATACTTAGGAGCCCAGACACAGATGTTGCAGTCATAGGCATCAGTCTGAAGTCACAACTCCCAGTCAATTTGTATCTTTTCACTAGTGTTGGGAATCAAAGCCGCATTACTGATTTGGAGAAAGTCACTTCAGCTCTAGGCCCTATGGTGTGTACCTCCCTTACTGGACACCACACATTCACAGGCTGTGATTCTACAAGTGCCTTCTATGGGAAGGTAAAGAGAAAGGCATTTGCTGTGGCATCTGAGTGAAGAGCTCCTTGTTGCTTTCACAGACCTTGGGAAAGACTTCACACAGCAAGACTCAACGTTCCTTGTCCTTGAGCAATTTGTTTGCCATCTGTATGGTCAAGCTTCATCACAGGATGTCAATAACACCTGATACATGGTGTTCTGCCTGGATTCATTTTCATTGCCTGAGCAGAGCATGCCACCAACATGTGATGCTCTACACCAACACAACAAGCAGGCAAATTACCAGGTTGCTATAATGAGGCACTCTCTCGTTAACAGGATGAATGCTCCTTTCCCTGTTGGCCATGGATGGCATTTAGGAACCAAGGAGCTTGCCATCACCTGGATGACAAGAAGTCCAGTACCAGATATTATTTTGCAGGCAGTACATTGTGCCTGCAAGTATGTGAAATGTCAAACAGGGGGGTGTTCCTGTCTTCATGCTCGGCTATCCTGCACAGACTTGTGTAAATGTCAGAAGTGCGAGAACATTGACAAAAAAGCTTCTGAACCTGTCATTCACAGTGATGACGTGTCTGACGAGAGTGACTTTGATGAGTAGGATGCCATGATTTTCAGACTGGGAAATAAAAATACATTTTCCTCGGGGAATAAGCACTACAGTGCCAACAGCAAGACACATGATTCAAAACAAGCACTGGATTTGAACAAGAAAATAATCTCTTGATTTATATCAATAATTATGTCAATTTATACCAATCCAGATAAGCTGTCACATATAATTATTGGAGAAATAAATCTCATATACAAGGGGATTCCAGTAAAAAGGTTTGTGTTTTACTTTTTTCAGTGCTGTTGCTGAGGAAAATATGCTGATTGTCAAGGAAAAAAATAATATTTTAGGTATTTACATAGAAAAATGCATCAGATGTATTACATTGATCATTTCATGTAGTTAGGCTAATGTACAAACACTTCTCTTGAGGGTAAATGTAAGCAATAAGGCACAAAGGGGTGTGTGTAACCCATATTTAACAGCATGGCCAGGGGCATAGTAAGGCACAAGGCCAATGGCCGAGTGACTTCAGCTGCTGGCCGTGCTGTAAAATATGTTTACACACCCTAGTCTCTATATACCTATAAATTACCCCTTTTTTTACTTTTGACTATTGGAAAAGCATGTTTATATGTAGAAAAATAGATTTACTTTGTGCATTTGTGATAAAATAATCCTTCCGCCCACTGCAAGTGATGCCATTGTATTATTGCCTACTTTCTTCTTCCTGGTTTTTTTTTCTCTGTTGTTCCCCACATTCAAGATATGAAATGTTTATCATGGAATGTTTACCATGGAATATATGCATTCAAAATTCTGCTCAGTTCTACTGGCAGAATGTTTCTCTCCCAACACACTGTACACACAGACAACAAAGGCCTTTGTTACAGCAAGATACTCAGTTATCTCACTGTCAGGGCAAGAAGAAGAGAGTTCCTTGATAAGCAGTTAAAGACAGAAGGGGGTGTTGACTGTCAGCAAAGAAACAGTTGTAGTGAAAACTATAAACAATACTTACTGTTTCTAATTTGTTTATGTATATAAGGAGAGTGTGATAATCAGGGAAACAGCATTTAATTAAATTTTTTTATTTTTTATTTAAGGTAGTTTTATTTTTAGGGCCCAGTTGAAGTTTTTTTTACAGTGTAAAGGTAGCTGCCATATTTGTAGTGGAAGATCAGCTCTGGCAGTAGAGGGCTAACGGAAATGCCTGTGTTTCAAATGCCCATTGATCTGTGTTGCAAACTGTTCACTGCTGAGCAGTCCTTTTTTTACCCATGTGTAAACCTTATTTTACCCATAAATAAGAGCAAAACAGATTACATGATTTTACCCTGCCATTTTATAAGGTAAAATACTTCATCCTATAGTAAAAGCCGAGTACTGCAGAGAAAAACAAATTATGGGGATGGTGTAATACCTTGACCTATACTGTAGTTACTACCAAAAGATAGATATGGTAATGTGTTGCACATTATCTGTTAGACTGATCATTGTAGAACATTTTGATGCATGAAACACCCCTATAGGGCAAGAATATTTTAGTTCTTTAGCACATTTTATTGACAATAAATACTTAAAGAATTTTCACCCAAATTTGCTATAATTTGGCATATTTTTTCATGTGTATTTCTAAGTTCCCCAATACATTCAGTCTTGCCTTTAATATGCTTCCATATACATTTCAATCATTTTTAGCCAATTTTAATGGTGTTCTGGACAAGAACCCTTCATCTGTATGGTGTCAAAATTGGTTGACAGTCAGCTAACTTTGGATGTGCTGTGACAGAAAACTGCAGGATTTCTTGTGGAGAACTTTTAACACAAAGTGTGTCAGGTTATTGGCTATATAAATTTTGCAATGAGTAAGTGGTGCCCCTGTTGCCATAGTGAAACTCATATTCTTTTTTTTTTTTTGGACCATCCCCTTCCTCCGTTTGGAGGCTTGGCTCCTGCATATTGCCCCCCTTCTGCCCAGGCTTACCCCCCAATGGACAACAGTCTCTAACCCTGGTTTAGGCAGGACCACAGTAGCTGGACCCCTCCCCTGCAGACACAGATTGCAGTGGGAGTGGTGGCAGATGAGGGGTCATGGATGGAGGATAGAATTTTGTGGTTGCTGTGGAGATTCCTGGGGTGGGGACATGCAATGATAGCCAGCATCCACCCCACCCACTAATGTGTGGTGCCGGCAGTGGTGGTACCCCCAGCCTCCATCAGAGGACTGCAAAGTGCAGGACACTTTACCCCCCTGGAGAACGAGAGCAGTCCCTGGGATACTCAATCCTTTTCCCCGCAGCCAGTCCTCTGACTTTCTGAGTCCATCATCAAACCCAGGATGTCAGCATCACAAGTGGATGCCTTGCCTCTGTGCTGGCAGGTCAGCTGCGAAACTCATTTTCTGGGCACATATCTCAGTTCACCATATGGCCTAGTTAAGAGTTCAATTTACACAATATTTAAATTTTCATAAACAATTATTTTATTCAAATATATTATCTTCTTTGAGGATATCTCCTTCCATTGAACCACACCCATAAAACATAGATGCCATTGGCATCAGGATTGCTAGGAAACTTTTGCCTAGGTAAGACAGCCCATGATGAAGTGCAATTGTGGTGCTATATTGTGTGGGTGGTCTCATAATTCTCAGTTGTGTCTCATCCACTGTTGATGCCACGTTGGAATGAAGGAACACTCCTCAAATCCTAGATCTTGCACTGTATTGCCGTGTTGTTATTTTATCTTCAGTTTTTGCCAATTAAATTCAATAATGTTGGGGACCTGTGTTTTCTTTTTCCCACTTTATGATGTGCAGGCACCTAAGGGCTTCTTCTCTGTATACTATAGCTGGGGCATTGCAGCCTGCTCCCTGTCTGATGCTTTTCTGCTGCTGCTGTTCTTCCATTCATTGTTATTGGAATCCTGACCCATAGTGTTTGTCTCCAGTCCATGTTTTTTTTGTCCAATTATAATTATGTGTTTATCCTCCTTCACCCTGCTGGCATTCTTCTCTCCTCCTTCGACTCCCCCTGCTAGCTGCTATTGCCTTCCCTGAGCCACCCAGGCCCTGTATCCCCCACGGATTACCCCCATGGTGGGGCAGAAGGGGGAGGGCCATCCTCCACCCTCACAAACACATATCTGTAATGGGCCTAGGAGCTCTATGAGACTGTGGCGTAGGAGCAGTGGAGGAGCTTTTATGGAGCCAGCAGGTGATTTTTTCTGCTTTTCTAGGTCTCCCCCTCATGGCCATGAATGCATGTGCATGGAGGAAAGCGCATAGCATGATGCCACGATACAAGTCTCCCTGATCCTCCCCCAAACTCCACTGGGGCAGCCATGGAGCAGGGTGACATGCCCACCCTTCCCCAGGAGAGAAGAACTGTCATCAGATGCAGACCTCTCTCTCCCCTACCGACCTCCAGTGGCCCATGTTCATTCCCAAACACGGGTTGCTGTTGTGGCGCGAGGTGTGACGTCTAGTACCTCAACCCTCAGCACCACTGGGCCAGCATCCAGTCCATGGTTTTCATTGCTGTTAGCCTCCCACCCATGTTTGATGTTGATCTCCCACCCTGAGGGTTTCCACTGTCAGTCTTCATGCTGCCCTGCTCGTGTTGCCTCCTTTTATGGTCTTTTGTTTCCCTCCCTGTCATTTCCATTGCTTTTACAAAAGGGTGAGCTCTATCTGCCTATGTCACCATTCTGACCATCCTTCAGGATACCAAGGTCTGTTCCTGGCAATTAAGCCCAGCCCCACACTTTCACAGGGCTTGGGATTCTCTTCAGTCCCAGCACCTGGCTTTGCCTCATTGACATTCTTGTTGTTTGGGTCAGTGTCACTATTTATGGTGTTGCCATTTCTGCTGGTTATCACTTAGCATTGTCTCTTGACATTCATGCTTTATGAGCAGTCCTCTGCCCTACTGACATTCTTGCTGGTTGGCAGCTCTCTGTTTTCTATACAATGTTTTTCTTTTTAGTCATTGCTGCTTTGGAAGTCATCATCTGTAGTGGTTATTGTGTGGATCTGCCCCGTCAGCATTCCTGTTTGATGTGCAGCCTTCTCTTTTCACACTGTGGCTATCTTACAACTTTGTCGCCATGTGTACTGTAGACATTTGCTCTGGTTGTTGTCTGGCTTTGCCTCCACTATATTCCAGCTGCTTGACCATGTCTCTGTTATCAGAGTCTGTTTAAAGTTTATAATCACTTTCTTTTGCTCATTGGTCGGTTTTGACTTGTTGATATCCTTCTTGTTTTGACAGCTTCCTGTTTCCCATTGATGTTTTTGTCATCATGTGGCACAAGCACCTTCTTCCACTGGCATAGGGGTCTCCCTCTGGTTTTGTGTCACAGTCACTTCTGCATTTTATCCTTCAGCCTTCCTTCTCTGCTTTGTTCTGCTTAGTTCTTGTGTTTCTGACCTTTTGGTTGTTGCTTTCTTATCACCATTTCCGGTGTCACTTGCTGCTGCATGTCTTCTATCACTATTATTTGGTTGTGCCTTCCCCTTGCTTGAGTGTCACCTGCATTTCAGGCTGATGTCAAGCTGTTTACTGATTAGGCTTTTTACCTGTTGGCCTGCCTGATTGGTGGTGTTATCTGCCAGTTTTTCTTAAGCCTCTCTCCTAAATGTTGTTGTGGTACTGCTTGGGAATCTTTCTACAGGGATGACTCAACAAAGGGAGATATCTTCGAAGAAGATAGTGCAGATACTTTCCATAACAGTAGATCTTTGAGAGAGTCTCTTTCATTGAATCAGAGTTCACCTTCCCATCTTGCACCTTTTGTATGGGTGTCATTGTTTTGGTGGGGGATGTTTCTGTGTAACTGACTCTTTTGTTTTATCTTGTGCCCTTAGTTAGGCTTATTGTATGCACTCTCCCAACCCATCATCACTCCTGTTGATCAGGCATTGACAGGGGAGGTTGCCATTCTTCCCATTGGTTTGGCATAACATTGTACAGTATGTATCCATGATGGGTGAAAAGAATTGAGTAGTATGAGGCCACCCATGCAATATGGGTGCCTCTGAAGTGTGTCATCATGGGTGGCCTCAGCTAGGCAAAGGTTTATAAGCCATCCTGATGCCGATGGCATCTGTGTTCTACAGGTGTGGCTCAATGGAGGATAATTATTTGAATATCTACTGATATGGTAAATAACTGCACTTTTTATGTCAGTTAAAGGCTGAATCAGAAAACTTTTTTAGTGTAGTGGTGAAGGTGCTAGGCTTTAGAATAGAAGGCTAGAGGGGAACAGTCAATACAACGCACCACACTCAAGTGTGGAGCTGGTCCCAATGTGCACTTTGTGAGGAAAAACATTTTATTTTACTTACTGTTTACTGGAATATAGTAGATTGTATCAGACTAATTCTGCTTAGTTGTAGGCTGACATCTTCTTTTACTACAAATCCCAGAATCCCCTGCAGCTGACATCAGAGAAGTAGGCTGCAGTTTAACAGTGTGCAGTGCAGATTAGAGCGTTTATCATCTCTGATCAGATGTTTTCTGGGACTGCTTTTCTGTAGGGGCTAAGAATAGTCTTCTGTGACTGTACATAGCCCCTGGAGGATAGTGGGACAAGTAAACAAAAGATCAGAGCATATAGACACTCTAACATGCACTGAAGGCTGTTCACTGCATATTGTGTGACCCTGAGCAAAGTCACTTAACAACCTTGTGCTCCCAGGTCACATCTGGAGGCAAGCTCCAGCTTAGTGTGCCTTTCCTGGTTAAAAAATTTCCCCTTTCTCCTTTTCTACTGCCCTGATTGCATCTGCAGGGGATTCTGGGATTTGTAGTAACTGATGTCAGCCTACACCTATGCAACATGCCTGCTACAATCCACTATACTACAGTAAAAAGTAAGTAAACCAAAATGCTTTTGCATACAAAGTGCACATTGGGACTAGCCCCACACTTGCATGTGGGGGCCCTTGGCAGTGACTGTTCCCTTTAAGAACTCAATTCCCAAAGTGAGTAAAAATTACATGAACATGTTTGAACAATAAGACACAGAAAGATTTCAGTTGTGGTGCTACAACAGACACCCAAGGGTGGTAAAGCACAAGGCCAACTGACCTTTAGTCCCTGGGCAAACAGTTCTGAAACCAGAACAAACACCCTATCCAATTGTCAATCTTGGCTGCCCATTGTCACAACTCCACTCAGCAGGTCAGGCCCTCTGCTCCCACAGTGCCAACCTCCAAGCGCAGTGTTGTGAATGGGTAACAGAACAGGGTAACCCTCCTGTCTGTTTACTTACTTACCTTATTGCACTTCCAGTTCATGTACTCTGCACCATGCTTGGATCATCATGTCCTGTGCCTAACTGCTCCCTGCTTATAACCCGTCACTATGCTGCAATTCCTATTAAGTGTACACAGTAATGTAATGTAATAAATGTAATGTTATACATATTCTACTGGAAAACCAGTGTATTTTCCTCTCCAATTCACAAACTGTAATGTTAAATGTTTTACTCAGTGATAACCTGCGCATTATCCTCTCCTATGTACCCCTCCCCACAAGGTCGCACCAGGAGACGAGCATCATTTTGCTTAGTGTGCCTTTCTTGGTGAAACAATTCAATAAATAAATAAATACAATCACGTAAAAGAAAAACAAGGAAAAAGTAAAAACATAAACTCCTACCACAATACAATTAGACTTTCCTATTTAATGTATAACCTTCTTACAGTGCTTATAGTAGATGTTTCTAAGAGCCCACCAAGAAAAGTGTGTAAATGATTAGACACAGAATAGTTTAAACTGACTCTCAAACACACCTCTCCCATGATGTCACCCAGCTCCTCCCAGTTAAATACAAAAAAATAATACACACAGTATGTCCTATTGGGAGGCGTATTATACAAGGTGACATCAGTAAAAACTCATTTCCCAATATGACTCTTTGATCTACATTCCGTCTTTGGTCTCTGAGCAGTTCCTGTTCCCAGCCCATATCTAAGGACCTTTACAACTCTACAGTTTTCTCAGCTAGATGTCATATACCTTCTTAGCAACAGTTGATATTAACTGTTCTTCCTCTAAGATGTATATTTTAAGTTCCCAGCTTCAAAGAAGCACAGATCATCAACAAAGCCATAAAATGCAACTTGTTGGAAGTTAATCACATTACAGAACTCTGCTGTTTAACATATATCCTGTCATTTTAACTGAAACCTGGGGGTGTCATCCAAGGGGCACAGGATGTCTCCTGTGAGACAGGTCACATATCACATTCTATATTACAAATCATAGAGCAATCATAACCAGCTGGCCAAGCATCACAACCACTACATCCCACCATATACTAAATAAATAGTATATTCTGCTCCATTTAAAACTAAACACCTTAAAATGAAACATAAGTCAATTAATGTAAAAAACTTACGAGAACACCTTCCACCCACACAATAGTACTGTCACCACAGTAGTGATCCCTGGTGACAGGCCTGCCATAAAGGAACTATATAACCACATTAAATGAAAGCATTTTAATTTTTTATTTTCTTACATTCTTTACTTAAAACCCATTTTATAAAATTAATAATATAGGGTGTTGGTTATAATTATGGTTTCAGAACCACCTGCCCAGGGTTTTAAGTGATGGGTGTAAGAAAAACAAAAAGGAAAACAAAAGTCAGTTCCCTTAAGTTCTAGAAAATATTCAAGTTATAAATTAAACATTTATTTAGCTTTATAAAATAGCCAGGGAAAACTAGAGCTCTGATTTGTTATCTATATTGCATTATGAAACTATAATGCACTATAGATAAAAAGTACCAGCTCATCAGCTGTATATTAGAATCTTCCAAGCTAGACAGGTATTACTAAGCCAAATCAAATGTTGACTATTTCAAGAGGCACAGTTTTCCCTCTTACCGCTAACTGTAATGTCCTAAAATCAACAGTTGCAATGGAGGTGAATTTCAACTTACTGCTGACACAAAAAATCAAAGACCTCATCCACCAGCAACATGAAGATCCCGATGATGAAAACCAGCATCATAATCCCGAAAATGAAAACACAGAAAATGGAGCTGATATCCGATACCAATCATTTGCTCAGGACCATCGCAGTGCAGCTCCTCTCAGATACTGGGTTGGGCAGCCAACAGATAATGGCAGTGACAAGGCATCGAAACAAAGCCAGTTGACTAAACTATTGGTCAGCGAGTATGAATGACCAGAAAAAATCAAGTGATATCCTGTCAGCTGGAGAGCAATCAGTGTCCAGACCAACAATGCACCAGAGAGATCCAAACACAGATTCACAGACTACGAGCAATACACAGAGCCAGTTCAGACCCGTCAAGCCCCCAAACTGTATGTTTAATGCACCCGTCAATTTCATAAACTACAGCACGTGATTTATTATTTTGGCCACTATGGAAATGCAACATGTGGTTTATTTCCAATATATTATTTTACCCATCTTATCCACAAGTTTCGAGTCTATTTTTCTTCCACGCTTAGAATAAACTTAATTTATTGACTGTATAAACAGTTGTGTTGTGTCATTTCTTTACTTAGGGTATTTTTTAAATGCAATAAGACACTCCGGGGTTGTGCATTACGGTGTGAAAACTGCACTCCTAGAGGTGACCAGCTCTCTCCCTTCGGCCTCATGCCTAACTCTGCCCCTAAGAGTGCGGTTATCACAACGCAATGCACACCCCGTCATGTCTTATTGCTTACATGTTAAACAAGACACAACTGGTGATTAATTGTCCCCATCCATTCTTAAATCCACACTTTGGGAGAGCCAAGTAAAGCTCCAATCATATATATTTGAAGCGTGTTAACAGTTTTAATGCCATGTCTGCTCACAAGAAATGGAAAAAAGGATAGAACTGGAACATGAAAATTTCAGGTTCTTTAGATAGTAACACAAAGCTATGGTAGTGCTATAGGATCCAAATCATAAATAACAATTAGAAAGTTATAGCCAGCCAATAGCACAGCAGCTAGCACATCATGCTCCCACACTAGTGACTCAGGTTTGGGAGCAAACTCCAGAGTGGGGTCAGGCAGGCAGCTGAGAGGGCTGAGATAGTATTGCCATGCGGCAGCACTCCTAGCCCAGGAGGCATGGTGGTTCCACCATCACAGTGACCCCTGTGGTGGGCCGGAGAGATTGTCACTTCTGCAGGACATCACTGTGGGCATGCAAGGCCTGATGGGCACTGTCCAGCACCAGGAAGGTAGGAGGGCTTCAAAGGGTACTGGGAAGAAAAATCTGAAAATCCCCCATTTCCCAAGACACCTGTATGGCAGTTGTTGGTACTCTCAGGCCCCATCTTGTGTGGATTCCCACTGGTCTCAACACTGAGGGTGAACAACAGAGGTCACTCATCAAACATATAGCTGGAATACCTTATTTTCATAGACATTCTTAACCAAATAAAATTCTAATTCTGATGTTTTGGGAAAGCCCCTTCATCAAGGAAGTAAAGCTATAATCTATCATTTAAAAATATTTTACACTAAAAATGCATTCTAGACGTAAATGTGACCTTTCCCTCACAAAAATAAGAATAAAGCCTGAATATGTCCTGCACTTACTTTTTTTTATGACAATGCAGTTTAGACTGCAAAGCTAGATTAAAATTCATTGGTCTACAAGTAGAAAAAATATAAATACATCTATACAGTACGTGCTAACTGGACAAATATCCATAAAAAAGGAATTCATAATATCAGTAATTAAGCATATCCACCTGACAAACCAGTCTTCATTGTCATTCAGCTACACAAATCCTTCTATTGAAGCACATTCAGTTAGTTTCCAGGTAGAATAAAAAGTTGAAAATAATTCATCGCACACACAATATGCTTCCATTTTAACAACCTTTACCTGCTGAGACTGCTTGCCATGATATTAGCCCATTCTAAAGCCCCTCAATCAGCAAATTAAAATTTAATCACACTTACTGCTTTTGTCTTGTGTTTTCTTATTTTATACCAGGGAACCTACTGATAACATGTCAGAGAATGACTTTTAAATCCTTATGTTATTTTCATAACAACAACCAATAGTGCTTTTTAAACTGAACTCTTACCCAAATGTTTGAATTTCCCCCTCCCCCATGGCTCCTGTGCTTGCAGCTTTACTGAGAGCAATGAGTGGCATGCAGGATACTGTTTTAGTAGTGGTGCCTCCCCCAGAATCAGCCGAACTAACACGCCCACTCCCGCACCAACATGATGATGTCATGCGCATGAGGACTATGACTGAGCAATGAATGCTCAGTTTTGCACTCAACCCGCTGATACAGTTGCTCTTGCTAAAACAGTGAAACTGAAAAGCAAGTGTCCGGGACATAAATAATTTGTTTCCTGCTCCCTTTTGGATGCAAGCCCTACATGCGCAAATCTTATCACAGTTTTACCTATTTTTATCTTACAAGACTTATTTTAGTTTACTATTTTATCCTACATTTTCACAAAAATAAATTACATTTCTGGTGGTCAGAACAATGGATCCACTGACCACAGAACGGACATCCCCCAAACAACTCACATTCTATACAAATCTAAAGAATTACCCTGTAATCATTTTATTCTAGAGCAAATCATGAAACAAAGTGACTCCCTTCCCTCTATCACCTAGTAACTATATATGTACATCATGTAGGAGCTAACTGGGAGAACAAGTACAAAAAGTGTGGGCGGGGGCAGGAGGGGAAGCTGGTGTTAACAATAAATATACTCAGATTATGGGCATCCAATCTGTGCCATCATTCAAACCACATATTTAGGATTGGTAGAATCAAATCTATTGATATAATATGCCTCTAATAATTGCCCCCTTCTAATCTCTTGCTATCTTTTCCATATCAAAACATTTTAATAAAGGTAGCTGATGTCCTGTTTCTAGAATGTGTTTCACTATTGGCGATGTTAGATCTTTATGTCTACTATACCCCTTATGTTCCCCAGTGCATAATTTAATGCCCGATGTCTTCCCAATAAATATAATCTCCAGCTCCTCTCATTTTGCTAGATTCTTGAGTTTTTCTCACTTTATATGTGTTATTACAGTTACGGCAGTGCCCACATTGATAATTCCCTCTCAAATCCAAACTAGTTAGAAAATGTCCATCTTTTTTTTTACCAGGACCCTATGGTTTGTATGATACTGTCACTAATAGATATGTTCTGTCTAGCCACTACCATAGGTAGAGTCCTGAATGAATTTTCTCCAGTGTGTCAGAACAATATGTTAGAATACCAATTTCTTATTATAGGCACTTAGCTAAGCCTTTAACCCTGTGTCATAAAATTTGCATAAAATCTTATAAACCATGTAAAACTGGCTCAAATCTTACTTTGACACCTATTGTATGCAGTTCTAGATAACTGGCAAAAAAAATTTCTGTCACACCCACATGTAATATGTAGAAAAAAAGTGATTTTATTTGTCCCTGCACAATTCTTCTAATTACTAATAATTTGCATAAATATAAAACATTGTAAACATAGGAAAAAGCAGCATAAATACAAAACAACAGAGGTTTCAGAAAAGCAAACAAAACAAAGAAACAAGCAAAATTTAAAAGCAATGAATAATATCAGCTGTATATCAGGGCCTGGATATTCAAAGCAGTTGCGTATGCTCAACTGTGGAAATGCGCCAAACAGTGATATTCAGTGGGGGCAACTGTGCAGCAAAAGTTGCAGTGCACCAATGCACAATAGAAATGTATGCATGTGTAAGGGCAGGGGGCGGACCCATGAATATGCAGCACAGCGGGATATTCAACCGCCGAGCAATGGCGCAAGCGAGGAGCAACTGCCAGTTGCGCAGAGCAGTCTTGAGCTTATAAAAACAGGGAGCAAGTAGGAGGAGAGCATTTGCGCCAGAGGGGAACAGGACGGTGGGAGACAGACAGTCCATCTGAGAGAGGAAGAGGGAGACAGGGAGAGGAAGAAAAGGACAAGGACAGAGAGAGAGAGAGAGAGAGAGAGAGAGAGAGTATGAGAGTGCCACACAAGAAGGCCCACTGAGGGAGGGGGAGAGACTGGGTGCCCAACAGGGGAGTGAGACAGGCACCCAAGGGGTGGGAAACAGAGCCAGCAGAAGGAACCCAGCCAAGGCAGAGTACGCAGGGGGGGCCCTGCCGAGCGACAGGCACTGCCCACAGAGTGGGGGGGTCAGTGGGGCCAGACACCCAGGGGGTGACAGGACAACAGGGGCCATGGCCAGTGCAGCATTCCAGATGGAGGCTGTAATGAGGGGTGTGAGGAGGCAGGAGGCAGAGCAACATGGCTGTGGAAGGGCCCGAATGTGGTACACCCAGAACAGGCGGTACCAGCCCCGCATCAACTTCGAGAGCCACGATGACACATAGATCATGGGCCGGTATCACCTGAACTGGCTGATTCTGAGGCAGCTCTGTGAGCTGTGCAGTGAGAAGATGCAGGTACCCACAAGACGGAGCCATGCCCTGACAGTGGAGACAAAGGTAACAGTTGTCATGTGCCTGCTCGCCACGGGCACCTTCCAGAGACCAACAAGGGATACCACAGGCATAACGCAGTTGGCCACGTCATGGCTCCTCACACAATTCCTCAACGCCCTGCTGCCACATGCTGCAGAACACATCCACTTCCCCAGCACACAGGCAGAGTGTACAGCAACCATGCAGAAGTTCCACAGGGTAGCACATATGCCTGGCGTGCTAGTGGCCATCAACTGCACCTATGTGGGCATCCGCATGCCACCTGGCATGGAAGGGGTAGCCTACATCAACAGAAAGCGCTACCCCAGTATCAACTGCCAGGTGGTGTGCAATGCCAGGGGTGCATAACTAATGTCTGTGCCACACACCCTGGGGGAGCACATGACGCCTTCATCTGGCACAGCTTGGCACTGTGCCACAGGTTCAAGAGTGGGGAAATCCCAACAGGACACCTAGTGGATGAGTATGATGAGACCATGGGCAGCTGGGCAGAGCAGGGCATGGAAGGGAGGTGGCCAGGGCAGGGGGACCACCATGTGCGTCTGGGAAGGACATGGTGATCAGTGACAGGGGTCACCGGTCTAACCCTCTTTCTCTCTCTCCCCCCTCACACAGGTGACAGTGGCTACCCACTCAGGCCCTGGCTGCTCACCCTCTACCAGTACCCGTCATCTCCAGTGTAAGAGCAGTATAATGAGGCTCACGCTAGCATGCAGAACTTCACTGAGTTTGTGTTTGGGATGCTGAAGGCATGGTTCTGTTGCTTGGACAGGTCTGGTGGAGCCCTACAATACAGCCTCTTGAAGGCCTGCGGCCTATTCTTGGTTTGCTGAATTCTGCACAACATGGCCATTGACCGTGGGATAGCTGTCGAGGCTGATAAGGGGAACAGCAGTGGGGAAAACTCGGGCATTAGGCTGGAAAGGGAGGTGGTGGGCAGCTCCCCCAGGGTGGAAGGATCCCCGGCTCATGCGGTTGGCATGCCACCGGTGAGACACAATTGCACAGGAGCACTACGGTGCATGCAGGTAGGTGGACAAACATCCATGCACAGAACCGACACAGTGGCAGGGCACATAGCTATGTGTGGGCATGGCCAAGGCCATGCACACAGGCACGAGGCAGTGGTGGTGAAGTGCCACACAGCACTGCACAGCATCACATCCACATGCACCCACACCCACACACCCACACAGTGGCACCCGCAGACATGGAACTGGGCGCAAGTGTGTAGCGTGGATCAGACGCAGGACACCGGTGCACATGTGCAACCAGTGTTGAGTAGGCATCATCACGCACATGCCACATAGGCCAGCAGCCGGGCAGGTACGCACACGGGCAGCATGTGGCACACCACACAGCTGCCATGACTGTGCCATGCACACACACCCACAACGCCCATGTGCACACAGGGCAGTGGCACCAGACAGCAGACAGGGAGGTGTGCACATCAGGTCCACCGCGCAGACACATGGCCACCAGAGACATGGGGACAGCCGCACTGCAAGCTGCCCAGCAGACACAGGCTGTGCGACGGCCACAGGAGTGGGACTGCGTGACCACAACTGGGTCCTTGCAGGGGTCTGCAGGCTCTCAAACAGGCCTGCACCAGGTGTGCCTGGGATGCCCATAGCAGAGCCCAGCATCAGCATGGTTGGGGTTGCCTGATGCCGGTGCGATAGGGTGGACATTGCACTCTGTGGTGTCAGTGGTGGTCAGCCACACCCTGTGGCAGCCAGTAGGGCAAGGCCGACCGATATTGCATTGGC
Organism: Neoceratodus forsteri; assembly: GCA_016271365.2. Lineage (NCBI taxonomy): Eukaryota > Metazoa > Chordata > Ceratodontiformes > Ceratodontidae > Neoceratodus > Neoceratodus forsteri. The sequence goes on from CM057454.1 coordinate 739,519,902, forward strand.
AATGTGGTCCAGGGCTGTGGTCGTCTCCTCCCGCAGGCATTGATTGGCCTCCAGGACCTGTGCAGTGCCCCTCTCATGCTGCTCGGCTGCCTGGCACACTTCTGCATGGAATGCCCGCACCCCAGCCACGAGCAGCACCTGTTGCTCCATGGAGGCTCGCAGCGATCAGATGTGCTCAGCCAAGGGTTCAGCGCTCTGGGGTGTATGGGGGAGGTGCCGACTCACCCGGTGTCATACGACTGTGCTACATGATCCCCTACTCAGGTGGGTGCAGCACAGCATGGTCCTCATGGGGATGGGCAATGACAGGCACCCCAATGGCAGACACGGTGCTCATCCCCCCAACATCTCCAGCAATCCACTGCTGCCCCTCCAGACCCTGTGTGCTGGCCAGCATCTGTGTGAGTGCCCTGACACCCTGCATCACTGTGCCTGCACACACAGTGGTACCAGTGGCAGTGGCGGGCAGCTGTTCCACCACCAACAGGCCACCAGCCATGCTGCCAGTGCTGGTGGATGGTATGGGTGTCTCCCCTCTGACAAGACCCCAGCCATCCAGGACTATGGTCAGATCAACATCAGTGTCAGACCCCGCTCTGATCTGTGTCTCTGCACAGAGCACGCCATGGCTGGTGTCTCACTGGAACACAGCCAGGGCCTCATCCGCCACCATGCTCGGGTCATCCGGCTGGATGGTGGTGGTGTTCTGCAACCTATCGGGCCCCTGGATGCCCATGAAGGTGGATGGCTGGTCCTTTGGGGTTGGACAGGCTCCCATGACAGCCGCAGGTGCCTCTGTCTCTGCATGCTGGTGAGCCGGTGCTGTAAGGGAACACAGATGTATTAGAGTCACCGACCCAACAAGCCCCAGTCCCCAGACCCCCCCGCCCACCTGCCTGCCATACCTACCATGCAGTGATGGGCTCCCTCCAGTCTGGAAGCCACCACCCGGCACACCCTCCACCGCATTACATCGCATGGTGGCCGCAACCATCTCTTCCTGCGGTGTGAGCTGTGTCACAGCAGCCTGGCCCCCACCTGTGGCGGACCTGGCAGCCCGAATGGTTACCACCTTCTCCTTTATCCGACACTTGTTGGTGCCCACCTTAATCTTGTACTCCTGTGCAGACCACTGGTGGCTGTCCTGCTGGTTCACGGCCTCTGCCACCTCCTTCCAGGCCATGGCCCTGGCCTGGGGTGTGCCTGCAGCACCACTCAGCAAAGGCTTCCTGTTGAGGTACGCCTTGAACAGGGCATCTGCCTCTGCTCTTGTAAAGTTGGGCCTGTGCTTTTGGGCAGGTCCACGCTCCTCACCCTCTTTGTGCTCAGACATGATGCTACCTGTGGACATGGACATGTGGTTAGTGGCTGCAGCGGCCCACCCCAGCCATCCAGCACCGAGTGCTGGCCATCCCCTCAGCAGGTGCAACTTACCTCTAATGGTTGCAATACTGGTCCATTGGCTGTGACGTTGTGCTGTGCCTTTATAGTGCATCGCATGCAAATGAGCCGATGCGCAACTGTAATGACATGTAAATGTCCTCATTGCTCCACGGATAAGCTGAAGAGCTAATCTGCATATGACAGATGAATATCGCGCTGTTGCACATTATGCAATGGACTTGCTCCGGCGCATGTTGTCATGCAATGCCATGACATGCACAGTGGGCACTCGCCAACGTACATGTGCAATGGCATATGCTACTGCCTATTGCACAGTGCGCGCTAGGTGCACTATGGGGCCATCGTGCCCTGTGCATCATGGACCCTATGGCACTCGGGCTTTATAGGGCCTATGGTGCTTGGGCACTATAGAGCCTATTGCGCTCAGGTGCTATAGGGCCTATGATGCTCGGGTGCTATAAGGCCTATGGGGTGTGGTGTCTTCATGGCCCTATTGCGCAACATGTATCATGGGCCCAATAGTGCTCACATGCACATTGCATGTGCTGACCCCTGACCTGCCCTATGCCCCCCAGGGACCTCTGCCCCACATGCCGGTGTGGACATGCCCATGCCGCACATCCCTGGAGGTGCGTTAATGCCAGACAGCACATCTCCGTGTGAGGCACGCATCCCATGTGCGCTACTGGGTGCCATTTTGGCCTGCTACATTGCTGCAGAACCATGCCATGTTGCACAGTGCCCCATGCCTATAAATGTAGTCAGGTCAAGCTGGTGAACCTGGTGCCCAGGTGGAGCCCCATACTGCTGGCCTGTTTAGCCAACAGCCCCTCAACAGACCCAGGACTGAGATGTGGCAGGCCATTGCTGATGGGCTTGTCCAGGCCACCGGTGTGCTGTGCACCAGGGAGCAGTGTCACCACTGGTACAGAGAAACCCGGAGAGGCTGAGGGTGCTGCAGGTTCACGTCTGGAGGGGGGCCATGCCACAGCCAGGTAAGTGGGCTCCGACTGCGTTTGTGCAAGTCCTCTGTTCCAAGGGGCTGGCAGGGCTGCATGCCATGCCAGGGGGGGCCTGTCATTGTGTGCCCTGTGCATGGCATTGCCAGTCACTGGGTGTGCTGCACTACTGCCCTATGGCCTTTCCAGGCCAGGGTGCACTCTGTGCTTCAGTGGTGGGGGCAGTGGGCCCATGTTGTGGCTGTGGTCTGATGCGTGCCTGTCTGTGTTCTTGTCCTAGGACCTGAGGATTGGAGGAGAGCCAGGGTGGCTGGGGCATCTGGTGGTCCACAGCAGGCCGCTGCGAGACCATCGGTTGCTGGAGGAGGCCCGACCAAGTGTGCAGTGCCAGGACCAGTATGCAGAGTGCCACAAGGAGCAGGTAGGCACTGTGCATTCCCACATTGTTGTGCAGGGAGGGTGGTGAGGGTGGGTGTATGGCCTTGGTCCCTTGTGCCTTGTGTTATGGCAGCTGTGTTCAACACATGTTGCAGTGTGCATGGTGCTGCAGGGTGGCCACTGCATGTGTGTGGCAGCTGCTGGTGGTCTGGGTGTGCATCCAACTACCACTTGTGCTGTTGCTGTTACACTGCAGCATCATGCCTCCTGCCTCCAGCTGTGCTGTTGGGTGGCCCTTGGGCAGTGGAGTCCAGTGCTGTGTACTGATGTAGCTTGCCAGGTTGGTGGCAGGTGTAGGCCCACCCACTGCGGGTGACCAGGGTGCCACTCCAGGTGCAAGTGTTCTTAGTGTCCACTGCACACAGGGGGCTAGGGTGCTTTGGACATGCACTGATCACCTGTCCCTTCCTCTGTCATAGGTATCTGGAGGGGTTCCAGGCTCCCATTATACTGTCGCCTGCTGTGACAAATAATCTTGATAACATCACACACCATGGAGATTGTTGACCAAACCAGGTGGATCCTGCTCCTGGACCAGTGCAGGGGGAGGCAACAGGTGCCGGCAAGTCATGGCTGGCCATGATGTTCCCCAGCCCCCCTTGTCACCTCTGTCCTCCCTTATTGTACCTTTCCCCTTCCACCTGCTGTACAGGCCCTGTCCCCTGACACCTTCCCACCTACGACTACCCTCCCCTTCATTTATTGTATTCTGTTCAGCTATGTTGCCTTCTTACTGTTACATCTGTTACCTGTTTACCCTTCTGTGTCCGTGTCTGCTTTGCGAGTGGGTCCATGCTGCAGTCGTGTGGTGGGTTGCTGTGTGGTGCACCTGTGTCATTGAGTGGTGTGTGCATGGTGTTGGCATGCCCCTTGGTCAGTGGCTATGCCTTAGAGCAACACTGGGTTGGCAGTTCAGGCTGTGTGGCATGTGTGTGTGTTGGGTGCTGTGTGTCAGAGTGTAGCCTGTTGTTGGCCAGGAGGCTGCATGCCCTGTGGTGTGTGGTGAACTAGGGTGCCCAACCCTGGATGTCAGTGCCACCTGTGCCTTGCATTCTCTACTGGGGGGGCTGCCGGCTGCATGCCTGCACCCTATGTGCAGAGGTACAATGTGTGCTGGTTGTGTCCTTGTCAGTGTTCCTGGCCTGGTGCCCCCACCTTCTTGCAGTGCCCCCTCCCCTTTGCCTGGCTCCCTGCTGTGCCTGTGGCTGTTCCTGCTGTGCCTTGGTGCATCTTCCTGTGCCCCATGCCCATCCCTGGTTGAGCAATGGCACATTTCTGGTTGCTCCCTGGTTCACCTCTCACTGTGCCATGGTGCAATGCCTGCGATATTCAGCCGTGTTGCGCTGGCACATGTTGCGGTGTGTAACCGTTGAAAATCGCAGTCACTGTGCCATTGCGCAGTTGACCTGCATTGCACTGTGGTTGTGCATGCCTTTGGTGCATTTCTGAACATGCCAGCCCATGTGTTCAGCATGCTATTGTATATAACATTACTTTTCTGCATGAAAACTTGGAAATTCTTTGCATTAGTGTTTAGGACTATTTTTCTGTATAAACCTGTTTAAACACCTTATAGCATGCAAAATGTTCATATTTTTTTAGAATGAGCATAAGCTTAACAATACACCCAAGATACTGTAATTAAGAAGTTAAGTTTAACATGCCACCTCTCCAACTAAGCCAAATTAGAATATTATAAAAATGTATTTAAATAATACTCAGACATCTGGTTATACTGTATGTAGAGACTTAGATTTTCTTCCTTTTAACTTCAAAATATTGGTGAGTTCTTCTCCTTCTGGATGACTAAAAGTTCTTTAGTGGCTGGATCTGGTTGTAGCTTCTGTTTTTACTCACACACACTCGAACCCTGGATCATGGACTCCTCTGACTTTTAACACAGCAATGCAGGCTCGCTTCTCTTGGTTCAGGCATCCATAGGCAGTCCCAGTTCCTTTGTTCTGGTTTTGGTGGGAACTTTAAACAGTAAGACAAACAACAACAAATGTCCATTGCACCATAGCATGTCTTCTAAGCATCTCAATTGGGAGCAGACTGACTAGCCCCTCTTGGCATCTCTCTTTTATTACATCTGTCCACAGTGACATCACCACCTTGCTAGGTCATCACTGCACCAGTTCTGCTTGATCCTTGCAATGAAGGGGAATGGTTAGATTTTTTTCTTCAGAGTCTCCACCTCTTACTTGGAAAGTACAGTTTTAAGGCCAAAATTTATTTTTATTCATATCTTTTAAATGCAGCATAATACAGTCTTCATTTTTTAATTCAGCATAAAATATCGAGTCTTTTGAGATATCATTGATGTTTGTAGAACAAGTATTTCTTGAGATAAGTTAATAATAACCATAACTTTAAGTCTCAACAAAGTCTTTTAAAAACAGAGTGATACTTCTGTTTCTCATGTCCTAGGCTTCAAACCTATGCAGATCTCTCTCACATTCAAGTTCTGAATGTCCTTAGGAGCATGGAATTCCATTGTAGGCAAACTGGTCTTTGTCCAAGAAAACACATCCATCAAGCTGTCAAATCTGTTTACTTTAAAACTTTTTAAGATAGTTTATTTCTGTTCAGCAACAAATTGTACACACAAAAATTATATTGTTGAACTTGTCATGATACCATCTTTCATTTAAGATCAAATTTAGGTATTTTTTCCAGGTTTTTGCTACAAAATAGATTTAAGCAATAAGCCACGTGAGGGTGTGGGATATGAGGGGATTTACCATGGCTGGTGTGGTTTTCCCACGAGATGCAGCTGAGTGAGTAAATCCTCACCAGCCATGGTAAATCTCCCCATAACCCAGACACTCGAGTGGCTTATTGTGATTATACCCTGGGTCCCTTTAAGAGAAATTATTTTAACAAATGTATTTTTTCTTTATAAGAAATAATGTCTTTATAGAAATAATCTTGCACTTAAACAAAATAGTCCCTTATGTAAGATTTACTGATAGCAAAATATGCACACAGAATTAAATGCCCAGTCCAGAAAAATGTTTATAGCTCACCATGTTTGCATCTGGGAGGTTTCCTGATGCCGCTGCAGTTCTAGCTGCAGCATTTCCTTATTGGTAATTTGCTTCTGACGTTGCATTTTGCTCCCGACAGGACTGGATGGCCAAGTTGTTGTCAGGAGGCCCACAGAGTTTGAGTTGGTAGCTGCGGGAGAAGGTGATGCTGTGGCCAGGTGAGGGTCTGTTGTGACAGGCAGAGAAAATGGAGAGGTTGGAGCCTGAGGAGTGGACTGTATGTGTTAAGTGTTCTGGGGTTTCAGCTGTGCATTCCAGTTTTTTTGAAGAGAGTACAGCATTTATTTGATTTTGACCGTGTTTGTCACGTACAAAGATCTATGTATTGATTTTATTCAGGTTGTTTAACGATTGTGTCAAAGGTTAGTGGTGATAAATATGGTAGCTGTGTGGACACGGAGAGGATGTCAGTTGGATTTTTAACAGATTAGCATGGCTGGCACCTCTTGCGATGGTTACTGTAGGATTTACAATGGAGGTAAGGTGCCAGCCTGATTATATGATTGGCTGTTGTTTTAAGTACATGGTATAACATCAATTATACAATGGGCACAAAAATATAAGCAAAATCCTGCACTTTGATTGGCTGGCCAGCATCTTTTCAGCATTGTAAATCCTCCAGTGTACACACTGAAAAAGGTGCCAGCCAACCTGATGTCATGCCATCAATACAAATATCCCAACGACCCCTCCAAACAACTCACAATCACCACCATATTGAATGCCGCTTGAAATGCGTTACCGCGGTAAATTTAAAAAAACATGACTTCCACATTCACTCTATTCCATGAAAATGAGCTAGAAAAAACATTCAGAACTGAAAATTATTTCTCTGACATAATAAACAGCACTGAAACCCCACAGTAAATCTTCTACTCTTACATAATACTCCGGCAGTCACCCCTGCTACTGCCACAGAGACCAGCCGCACAGAAACAGCAAGCATCCCGCAAGCTGAGCACATAGATCGGGTAACACACTGGAAGCAAACTCTGGTGATCTAAGTACCTCAGAAAATCAGGGCCCCTGCAAGAACTATTTTTTTCTCGTGGAAGAACAAAATCATTAAAACTCATTTAAAAACAACAAATATGTATTTATTTTTTTTTCCTTATCAAAAAAGGCAGACATTGTATAATAGCAATATACCCCTCCAGGGTGTGGGTACACTGGTGGATTTATCACTTCTGGTGTGGTTAAGTCACTCGACTGTGCCTTGTGACCAAATCTCACCAGCCGTGGTAAATCCACCGGTATACCCACACCCTGGAGGGGTATATTGCTTAAATAACTCATCTTCTCTTCAAGTTATAATGTTTTAAATCCAGCCAGTCAACAGGTTAAAATGTCCTTTATTAACTATGTAAATTACATGCTGGCAGTCTTGCAAGAAATAAAAGTATTTTTTTATAGTAAAAACATATAACCATTTAACTTCAGGTTCTTGGTGGTACCAGCTGCAATTCATCAACTGTCAAGTTTCCATGGTAACTATCTCTTTGGCCAGAGGCAAAACCGAAAATTAAGTTTGTAGAAGCTCTTGCAAGCTGATACTCTAGAGTTCAGGTAATATCACAGTCTAAAGAGGACCCCAGATAAGGTGGGGGATTAGGCACATTTCTTCACTGGGTCAAAGGTGATATTTCAAACTGCCTCATCTAGACAGTTTATGCTTGGAAGAGTTTTTTTTCTGCAAGCAATTTTCCCTCTTGCTTATGCTTAGGGAGCTTATGTAGACAGGAATATAAACTACTTGTCTCTGTATTATACCTCAATTACCCTACTTCATAACTAAGCATTTATAAAAAATATAAAATAGTAATAGAAATAATGCAAAATAATAAAATGATAGAATATTTTTCCATAACTAGGATTTGCTCTTACTAGTGGATGGTAGATTTAAGGACATCCCAGTGTTTCAAAAATGTTTTCTTAATCTTGTAGAAATAATCATTCTAGGGTGTGCTGACTAAACTTTTTCCATTTTTTTATCCATTTCTTTACTGCCTGTTAGCAGCAAATCTTCCCTTTGGATCTTTTCTGCCCTACTTTCAGCTGCCCTTAGTGTTCCCACTTCTTAACCTTTTTCCAAAAACCCAAGGGATGCCCTCTAAATCGAGCACTGGCTTCGTGCTTGTGTATCTTCACAATGTGAGTGTCCATCTCCGTTCAAAAATACAACAAGGGATGAGCCCAATCCATTCAAGCCAAAACAGCACCCAACAGAGACTGGATCACAAAGCTTACTCACCAAAAATATAGTTATAATACTTTATATTTTACCAGGGAACCTATTAGTAACATGTCAGAGGATTATTTTTAAATCTTTGCGTTATTTTCATAAAAAGAACACCAATAGTGCTTTTTAAACTGAACTCTTACCCTAGAAGTTTGAATTCCCCTTGTGGCTCCTGCACTTGCCTCTTTACAGAGAGTAACAAGTGGCATGCAGGATATTGTGTAAATAGTGGCCAGTCCTCCAGAATAGGGTACACCAACACACCTGCTCCCATTCTGACATGATGACATCATGAGCATGCAGGAGGCACTGCTACTTAGAAATAACACAAAGATTTTAAAGTCATTCTTGGACATGTTACCAATAGGTTCCCAGGTATAAAAAATAAGAAGGCATGAGACAAAAGCAGTAAGTGTGATTACATTTTGGTTTGCTAATTGAGGGGGTTTAGAATGGACTGATGTCATGGCATGTAGTTTCAGTAGGTGAAGGCTGTTGAAATAGTAGCACGTTGTGTTTTTTTAAATTATAAATTATTGCCAGAATTCTCTGACGAAGAGATTTTCCCAAAATGTCAAAATTAGAATTTTATCTGGTTAGAACAGCTATGAAAGTAAAGCATTATAACTATATTTTGGGGGAGTGAGCTCTGTGGTACAATCTCTGTTGGGTACTTTTTTGGCTTGACTGGATTAGGCCCCTCCCATATTGTAGTTTTCATTGTTTTTTACCAAGGTTAGCTGAACACATTATGAAGTTACACAAACACAAAGTTAATGCCTGATCCAGAGAGCATCTCTTGGATTGAAGCCATGAGTGGTGTTAATGGAAGATAAAATATGTTGGATGGACATTTTTCAAGTTCACTGTCGATTATGATACATATGAAGCTTGCAGAAATTGGCTGGAGGGAATTATAGCAAGCCTGCTGGAATTGATTTTCTGTTTTGGGATTTCTAATACCTAATGGATATTTATATCGCTGCACTATTTTTTTGGATTAGACTTTATTTTTTCTTCTGGATAATATACTAAATCTGTTCTCAATCCATACACTAATACTGTAACAGGCTTGAGATAAGTAATTTTGAAGAATTGGATAAACTTACAAATAGGTCATTGCCTCTTCAAATCTCAGGCTCAGATGAGCAGAGAATTTTAGAAAAGTTTAAAAGTAAAAGGCAATTTGTGGGTCCCACTACAACAAGGTCTGTAACAAATCAATTTGAGTTCCTCAAACAGAAACAGATAAAATCAGAATGGCATACTCTTACTTTAACACAGTATTTAAAACAAAAAAGAATCACCTCCTAGAGCCCATGTGGAACCAGACATTGATTATATAGACCCTGAGTAAGATATTAAGTAGGATGGAGCCAGAAATCATTGTTCAAGAAACTTTGGGCCCAGTTTCAAAGGTCCATTAGAGAAGACACAGAGTGTGCCAACCCACACTTGCAGCATCGCTGGGTGCATGAGGTACCCCGTGCCATATTTTAGTAGATTATTGGTCCTAGCACCAAATTCCCTGACAATGACGCAAATTAAGACCTGTGTTAAACTCATGGTGCAACTGAGAAGATTGCTTGAGGCGGCCATCACAGTGTGCGTCAAGTCAGCCCAGTACCCTGTAGGTGAAACCAAACATAGATGGCAGGGGCAGCATAAGCAGACCACAGATGGAAATGGGACACCATCCAGGAGGTGCAGGGACACTCAAAGAGTGTTTCCACAAACAGTGTACAATAAGGACCCCAACATGTTACTGGAAGCAAATGGATGCCACCCACCCCAGTGTTCACTGCACTCCACAGAGGAGGTCAGCCAACAATGTTCTACACTGGACCACCTGGCACAGACTATCAGAGGTCCATGAACTGTGCCCTTGTGCAATGGACAGATTGTGGCCAGTGTCCCACCCTGTGGCTAGACTGTGTCACTGCGCTCGTATCACCCCAGGATATGCAGGAGTCCCACAGACCTTCACCCACTGGCATAACTGTGTGTTGGGAGGGTAACAGAGGCACTAGTGCCCTATGGCTGGTCTTCTGGGGATGGTACACACCTATGGTGTGGTGCAAGTGACTCAGGAGTAGACATGCAACAGTAGCTTACAGTGGCTCCTCTGCAGCATTAAGTAGCAGTGAATGTGGGCACCAGACCACCCCCATACCCAACAGTGCTACTGGTGCAGGTTGGTAGGACCAGCCAGCTCAGCACTCTGCACCAGTTAGGTCACATATTACAGTTGTACCATACCAGGGTTTCAGATACAGCAGATGTGTATTAGGACACAGAATGGCTAACCTAGGCTTCGTAGGAGCTCCATCAGCTGACTGTGGTACATGCCCATTGTCCCCTATGTTCCCTTCCCCTGGCAGTGACTGTATGTACATGTATTGACAGAGACAGCTGTTCTGAGGTGTACCATAATACCAGGTGTGACTTGGGGGAGGTCAATGGAGTGGCAACAGTGTACAGTTGTAAAGTAGATGGGCATCACCTCCGTACTGTATCGTCCATCCTACAACATCCTCCTGTAGCTGGACACTGGCTGAACTAGTGGGGTATTTCTGTCTTACTGTACTCCCTTATGTTGGTCATCATGCACTATGACTATCGGGCCTGCCCTGATGCTTCATGGGCACAGGAGTCTGGGGCATCCAACTGCCCAGCACTGTCCCCTGGAGTGGTACACAGGTAGTTAGACCAACTCTGGGGTGGTCTAACTCCTGGTGAGTCCTGCATCCATTGTGACTCTTTTAGACTCCTGAAAAAGGGGATGTGGCAGCACCATTGAGACACAAGCCCCCATCTGCCAGGGCACCGCTGTGTATCCACTGCAAGATTGGTGCAAGCCTTCCCAGCACTGGCGGCCTCTCCTTTGGGGCAGGTGGCATCTGAAAATTGTGGGTAGTGCACAGTATGATGCGAGATGCCCCTTGCACCATTCCTTGGTGGCACAAGCACTGTGCACCACTCCCGAGTAATTTGAAAATCAAGCCCTTTATGTTAATTACAGTTGAATCAATTACATATGAACATATGAAGAAGCCAGCAGAAGAAGGCCATTTGGTCTATCAAATCTGCTCATATTGCAGGGACCACAGCTTGTGCTAATGTCCCTGCCCTCCTTCCCCACTCCTCCCATCCTCCCTACGCATGATTCTTATATTCCCCCTATGCCTATCCTAGCCTCTCTTAAAGCTGCTCACTGTCTTTAATGAGATGACCTGTTCCAGCAGTGCATTCCAAGTGTCCACCACCCTTTCTGTGAAGAAGTGCTTCCTCTCATCCTTCCTAAACCTCCCACCCTCCAGCTTAAGACTGTGCCCCTCGTGATATGGTTGCCACTCAGCTTAAAGAGACTTTCCTTATCAACATTATTTATCCCTTTCAAGTACTTGATTGTCCCAATCATGTCGCCTCTCTCTCTCTCTCTCTCTCTCTCTCTCTCTCTCCTGTCTTCCAGGGAGTACATGTTCAGTGCCCTCAACCTCTCCTAGTATGTCTTGCCCTGCTGACCGGCTATCATCTTTGTAGCCCTCCTCTGGACCTTCTCCAGCATGTTAATGTCTTTTTTGAGGTATGGGCACCAGTACTGAACTCCATATTCTAGATGCAGCCTTACCAGTGACCTGTACAAAGGCAGTATAACCTCCTCTCTCCTACTACTGATCCTCCTAGCTATGCATCCCAGCAGCTTGTTTGCCTTTGCTGCTGCTTTTTTGCACTGCATGGAGTGCTTCAGGTCACTAGTGATCATCACTCCTAGGTCCTTCTCCTCCTCTGATGCAGCTACTCGGACTCCACCCAGGTAATACTCTGTCCTGTGATTCTTGGCTCCACTATACATAACTTTGCATTTCTTGGCATTAAAGCCAAGCTGCCAGATCCTGGAATACCTCCTCAGCTTTTCCAGATCTTCCTGTAGGTGCAGTATCCCTTCAGCTGTGTCCACTCTCTCACAGAGCTTGGTGTCATCTGCAAATAGGCACATCTTGCCTTTAATGCCATCCCCAATGTCACTGATGAAGACATTGAACAACACTGGCCCCAGCATGGAGCCCTGTGGGACCCCACTGGTTACATCTCTGGTGCCAGATAACTCTTCCCCCACCACTACCCACTGGGTTCTGTCCCTCAGCCAGTTTTCCACCTATCTGGCCATCTTCTCCCCAACTCCAAGATCCACCAACTTCCTGGTCAACCTTTTGTGGGGCACAGAGTCAAAATCCTTACTGAAATCAAGACAGAGGATGTCTACTGCTTGGCCCCTCTCTACTGTCATACAAGAGAGTTACAGAAGTTGGAAACTGAAATAAATACAACTCAGGTAGAAGTTAAGAAAAAGCTCTCTGTGGAAGGATTAGACTCCTCCTTAAGTAAAGTAAATCAGAGTCTAAAGAATTCTGAAGAGGAAATTAGAGCCACTAAATTATGGGAGGCCTTTGCCCATGATTCAATGTAGGGGAATAACTCCTCCCACCCAGCTAAATAAAAGCCTGCCTCTCCCTTCATTCCATGCTTAGCACATCTCAACCACTGAGCTGCTGCATGGTCCACGTGGCTGTGCTGTTCTACTTGGATACATAGATTGAAGACTTGGATGTAGCCAGGCACTCTCCACCTCATTTAAAGAAGAAAGCAACACCACAGTGCTATTTTGAAACTTTTGATAAAGGACCTCATGTCTGAAACGCATCAGGTATAACTTGTTTGGCCTTGTGGCATTAAATAAAAGTTTTTAAATATGGTTTAAAATAGCACTCTGGTGTTGCTTTTGTTAATTGGAGAGTGCCTACCATCCATGTTTTCACTTTCTGCTGTGAACACCCCAATCCAGTGGGAGTTTTCTTGTGTTTCAGATAGATACATTGATGTTTATGGCACATAAGGGCCTACGGCCCACCTAGTCTACCCATTTGCACTCATAACTGTGCTTCTTCAAGCTTCTCTGGAAGTAGGTTGTCCATGTCCCCCGACTACCAGGATCCCCTTATGCCTATCCTATGCATTCTTAAACCCTGTAATCATTTCTGCCCCCACTGCCTCCACCAGCAGGGCATTCCATTTGTCCACCACCCACTCGGTGAAGAAGTACTTCCTCACATTCCCTCTGAACCTCGCTCCCTTTAGTTTCATCCTATGTTCCCTAGTCCTGGTGCATCGTTTTCAATGAAAAATGTTGTTTTCCTGCACCTTGTTCCTCCCCATGAGGTACTTATATGTCTCAATCATATCCCCACTCTCCCTCCTCTCTTCCAGGGAATACATATTTAAGTCTTTTAGCCTGTCCTCCTCAGTTTTGTGATGTAATCCCTGCACCATCTTGGTTGCCCTCCTCTGAACTGCCTCCACCTTGTCTATGTCCTTTCGTAGGTAAGGTCTCTATAACTGGATGCTGTCTTCAAGGTGTGGCCTTACCAATGTCTTGCATAGTGGAACTATGACCTCCCTTTTCCTGCTTGTGATACCCCTGCCTATTCATTCCAGCATCCTGTCTGCTTTTTCTGCTGCCTTGTCTCACTGACTTCTGACCTTGAGGTCAGCAGAGATGATGACCCCTAGGTCCCTTTCCTGCTTGGAGCATTCTATATCCCCCCCAGTTGATATGCTGTTCCTGGGTTCTTGTACATCATGTGCATTATTTAGCATTTCTTTTTGTTAAATCTCAACTGCCACTCCCTTGACCAGTCCTCAAGCTTCTGCAGATCTCTTTTCATTCACTAAGGTTCACCAAGGTGCTTGAGGAGCAAGGAGGCTACAAGGCCCATAACATAGAACATAGAAACATAGAATTTGATGGCAGATAAGGACCGCTTGGCCCACCTAGTCTGGCCATTTTCCTACCTAACAGATAAGCTTTAGATCCTAGTTAACCAACAGCTTACTTCCTCCTACTCCCCACTAGGACTGCCTTATGTCTGTCCCATGCATTCTTGAATTCTCCCACTGTTCTTGACTCTATGACCTCCTCAGGGAGGCTGTTCCATGCATCCACAACCCTCTCTGTGAAAAAATACTTCCTCACATTGCCCCTGAGTCATCCCACCTCTATCTTCAAATTGTGTCCCCTTGCTCTTGCATATCTCTTTTTCTGAAAGATGCTACCCTCTTGGACTTTGTTGATTCCACTGAGGTACTTGAAAGTTTCTATCATGTTCCCTCTCTCCCTTTTCTCCTCAAGAGAATACATATTAAGCTCCTTTAGTCTTTCTTCATATGTCTTCTAGTGCAGAACCTGCACCATTTTAGTTGCCCTCCTCTGGACAGCCTCCACTCTGTCTATGTCTTTGCAGAGATGGGGTCTCCAGAACTGCACACAGTACTCCAGATGGGGTCTCACCAACTGTCTGTACAGAGAGATAACAACTTCCTGTTTTCTACTATTGATGCCTCTCCCTATGCATCCCAGTATACCCCCAGTCTTCCTTATTGCCTTCTCACATAGCTTGCCAACCTTTAGGTCATCTGATATGATTATTCCAGTTCCCTTTCCAGTTTTACTGTTGTCAGTATATCACCCCCCATAAGAGCTCCTAAACTAATTCATTGGATAATGAGTCAAGTTATGCCCTGCAATTATAAGGTTATCGAGTTGTTTTTTTAATTCTATTTTGTTTTTGCTGATTATAACCCCTGTGCGACAGCTCCGTTCGGCTGACATGGGGTTGCTGGAGATTCTGAGGGTTAGTTTGAAGTCATCTGGGGCTTGGACTTTTATGTTTGTTGCTCCAACCCTCTGGAATTCTCTACCATGTCAGATACGGGAGTGCAGGACAGTGGGGAGCTTTAAGCGGGCGCTGAAGACTTTTCTATGGAACAAAGCTTTTCCTGATTTTCTATGATTTTATTCATATTTATTGTTTTATTGAATCTACATGTATTTGTGAAGTGCCTTGACATTTTGAAAGGTGCTACAGTATATTAAATAAAGCTATTATTATTATTATTATTTATTATTGGGTAAGCTATTCCATGGGTGTATTATTCTTTGGTTAAAAAAATATTTCCTATTCATGTAATTGAACCTTTTTCCTTTGAGTTGGAGTGAGAGACTTCTGGTTTTGTAAGATTCGTCCTTAAATATGAGTCCTAGTTCTGTCATAATGTTTGGATGTTCAATAATATTGAAAAGAAACAGAAGATCACCCCTAATATGACAAGTGGCTAAATTCATAAGATTTAATGAACAGAGCTGATATCATAGGATTCATTTTGTAGTCCCTGGATAAGTTTTGTATATTTTCTTTGCACCTTTTCCAAAGTGTTACACTCAGCTTTTTTAAAAGGACACCACAGCCGAGAGGCATATTCTAGACGTGGCCATACATAGGATCTAAATAAGGGCATCATAAAATTATAATAATAAAATAAGTTATTTGTAGAGCACAATTCAACATGTATCAAACTGCTGTACAGAATTAAAAACAAAGATAAAACATTAAAATACAACAATGAATCATTATATACTAATCTCCGAAAGCAAGGTTGAATAAATACGTTTTTAATTACCTTTATCATGACCTTTGGGTCCCTGGATTATATATTACATTTGATTGACCATATACTAACATACTAAAATGCCAGCAGAATAGGCCTAACTGTCTTTCGTATCTGCTTGTTTGGTCAGCCCCCACCCTGGGAGCTGACCTTGCTGCCCCCCTCCCTCTCTGGCTTCTCCCTTCCCAGTCCTGAATATTCTCGCTGCACTGGTTTTTGCTTCTAGAACCCTTCCCCTGTACCTGTCCCACTCTCTCTTGAACCCCTCCACTGTTTCTGCCTCCACCAGCCCCCTGGGCAGCGCATTCCATGGCTCAACCACCCTCTCAATGAAGTAGCACCTCCTCCTTTCTCCCCTGAATCTCCTCCCCTCCAGCTTCCACCCATGCCCTCTAGTTGCCCCCCCTTCCTTCGGAGCACCCTGACTGCTCCTCCCCTATTTACCCCCTTCATGTACCTTCATGTCCCCCCAGTCCCTTCTCTCTTCCAATGTGTACATATTTAGCTCTTTAAGCCTCTCCCCATAGGTCCAATCCCCCAAGCCCGAAATTATTTTGGCAGCCCTCCTCTGGACCCTCTTCAGGAGTTCAATGTCCCTCTTTAAATGTGGCCTCCAAAACTGCATGCAGTACTCGAGGTGTGGTCTCACCAAGCAGTTATACAGTGGGAGTATCACTTCACTCCTTCTGGAGGTGAGCTCCCTAGCAATGCATCCAAGCATCCTGTTGACTTTTGCTGCTGCCCTCCTACAAGTCTCCGAGTTGTTCATCTTGACATCCACCATCACCCCCAGATCCCTCTCAGCCATCAAGACCTGTAGCATTTCCCCCCTCAGGGTGTATACTTGGCCAGGTTTTCTGGCTCCCAGGTGCAGTACCTTGCATTCTCCTGCATTAAACCTCAGCTTCCGCTTTCTAGACCTTTTCAGAGCCTCCAGGTCCCCCTGTAGGGCCACCCTCCACTCCTCCCCATCCACCACCGCCCCCAGTTTTGAGTCATCTGCAAAGAGACTCATCTCACTCCTGATACACCTCCTTATGTCAGAGACGTAGGCATTGAACATGAGGGGCCCAAGGACCAATCCCTGAGGGATTTCACTAATGACCCTCCTTGGGGATGAGACTATCCCGCCAACTATGACCTTCTTGGTCTGGTTCTGGAGCCAATTTCCTAGCCATCTGATTATCTGGTTCCCAACCCCCATTTCTCCCAGATTATCCAACAAACCCCCGTGAGGAACAGAGACAAATGCCTTGCTGAAGTCAAGAAAGAGGATGTCCACTGGTCTATCCAGGTCCAAGGCACTCGTCACCATCATAGAACTCCAAAAGGTTTGTCTGACATGATTTCCCTGGGATGAATCCATGCTGTCTATCGTCCAGGCACCCAAACTTTTCTAGGTCCCCCTCTAGTCTCTCCTTGACAATGCCCTCCACCACTTTGCCCACCACAGATGTCAGGCTGACAGGCCTGTAGTTGCCTGCCACCCACCCTTGTGGATGGGCCAAATATGTGCCACCTTCCAGTCCTGGGACACCCACCCTGTCCTCAGAGAGATGCTGAAGAGCTCCACCAGGGGTTTCGCCAGGACATCCACCAGTTCCTTCAGGACTCTGGGATGTAATTTATCTGGCCCTGGTGTTTTCACCGTCTTAAGGGACCTGAGGGCTTCCCTTACTCTCTCTGCTGTGATTTCCACCTCTGCTACCTCGTCCCGCTGCTTTGCCTTCCCCCCACCTGCCAGTGATGCCCCTCCAGACCCACCAGTCGGTAAGGATCCCCCTCCCTCAGTTTCACTATCTCCTCCCATGTATGATGCAGCTTCCCCATTTTACTTTGTGAAAACTGAGGCAAAGTACTCATTTAGTACCTCACCCTGCTCCCCCGGGTCTTGTGCCCATCCCTCCCCTGTTTTAATCCTGCTAATCTGCCCCTTCACCCTTCATTTTTCCCCATGTATCTAAGGAACCCCTTGTTCCCTCTCCTAATTTACCTGGCTAGGTTCTGCTCCTTCCTTGCCTTAGCCACTCTCACCACCCTAGTGGCCCTTTTGGCCATCAGCTCGTACTCCCCTCGGTCCCTTTCACTCCTTCAGCACTTGAATTGCCTATAGGCCACCTTCTTTCCCCTCACCATCTCCTCAACTTCCCTGGTCCACCAGCAGGGTTTTCGGGCCCTACCGCATTTTCATCTTACTCTTGCACAGGTGCTGATAGCATCCTGCACCCCCTCCTGATAATTTCCCACCTACTGTCAGTATCCATGTCTGGCCCAATCCCATCCAAGTGCTCCTTAAGGATCCTTTCCATTTCCTTGAAATCCACCCCCTGAAGTCAGTTACCTCTGTCTTTGTGCAGCCTTCTACCCCTCCTAGGTTCAGGCAGAACCAGACCGTGGCATGGTCACTCCCCACCAATGGACCCCTTACCTCTAGGCCCCCAATCTGGTCACTGTCTGCCAGGACCACATCCAGTATCCACTCCTCCCTGGTCGGTTCCCCCACCTGCTAAGTTAGGAATGCGTCCTGAAAGACATCCAACAACCTCTGTTCCCTGGCCACCAAGGATGTCATAATCTCCCAGTCTGTTTCTGGAAAGTTCAAGTACCCCAACACCACCACCCCCATCTCCTTCCCAATCTGCAGTGTCTCCTAACATCTGCCACCAGACTCTCCTCCAGCTCCTCCGCCAGTGCAGGGGGTGAACAGCCTTGCTGAGGAGGTTGTGGGGTCTACAACTGTGGGAGAATTCAAGAATGCATGGGACAGACATAAGGCAATTTTTGTGTGGGGTAGGAAGAAATAGGCTGTTGGTTAAATAGGATCTGCAGCTTATCCTCTAGGTAGGGAAATGGGCAGACTAGGTGGGCCAAGCGGTGCTCATCTGCCGACAAATTCTATGTTTCTATGTCAAAGTCTATGTAATAACTTCATAGAAGCACATCAGGTTAATGAGGCAGCCTTTACCTTTCTTAAAACCATGCTGGTTAGGATCTTAAAATTCCAAAATTGATGCAATTTCATCTTTGATAAGACTTTCAAGTGTCTCACAAATTGCAGACCTGAGGCTAATAGGCCTATAATTCTCACAGCAGTTTTTTTGGTCCTCTTTTTATATAAATAGGCACTACATTAGCTAATTTCCATTCTTCAGGAAGAAAATTTTCTGGTAAGCATCCTTCAAATAATAATCAGAAGGGATAAGCAAGACAGTCAGCTAATAAACATAGGAGGTGACTAACTAAGTTATTGGGCCCAGGACTAGTTTTTCCTTTCTGTGAGTAATTTTTGATAAATTATTTCTTCAGAAAAATAAATATGAAGTATCACAACTATTCGGTGGATGCAGAATATTTATTTCTTGTGTGTAAAAATTTTACAAAAACGATTATTAAATTCATCGGCCATCGATTTATGGTCATGTATTAGCTTGTTATCCAATAATAGGGGGCCCACTTGGCAGCCAGGTTTTTAAGCAAATTTATATAGGAGTAAAAGTACTTGCTATTAGATTTATTTGCACAGGTAGCTAAGTTGTACTCCCATCTAGTTTTTGATTTCCTAATAGCAGACTTATATTTTTTTTTGAGTTTTGAGATAGGATGCCCAATTTTCCTCTGTTCTTGTCTTAAGGTATCTACTACATTTTTTGTCTTTTAATTTCACTAATCTTTGTATAGATTTATCCATCCATTTACAGTAATGTTTAAGATTGTTATATTTATTTCTGGATGGAATATACAGTAGGTGTCTCTAAGTTCAATTAATATATCTTGAAGGATAAGCCAGCTTTCCTGAATAGTGTGAGTATTAAAAATGGACTCCCGATTAATGTTTTTAAGTACAGATTTGATTGTGGGAATGTCACCTTTATCGTGTAGATTAATGTTCATTGAATTAGAATTATAAGCATAATACCCTAGTACTGTAAAAAGGATAGAATTATGGTCACTACTCATTCTATCCACACTCGCTGGTGTGTTTACCCTGTTGCAAAGCTTTGTGTCATCAGCAAACAGGCAAATTCTTCCTTCTAGGCCATCTGTAATGTAACTGATAAAGATGTTAAAGAGGACTGGACCCAGCATTGACCCCTGTGGCACCCCACTGGTCACCTTTCCTTCTTCCGAGTGACAGCCATTTATCACCACCCTCTGTGTCCTGCTATCCAGCCAGTTCCACACCCACCACACCATCATCCTACCCACTCCCATGTTTCCCAGCTTGTTTAACAGCCTTCTATGTGGCACAGTGTCAAAAACCTTGCTGAAGTCCAGGTTGGCCACATCCACCTCGCTTGTCACCCAGTCAAAGAATTCAATGAGGTTAGTCTGGCATGACTTCTCTCCAGAAAAAACATGTTGTCTTGAGTCCTATAGACCACTGGCAACCAGGTTTTCCACTTTTCTTTCCTTCAGTAATGTTTTCATGATCTTCCCCACTACTGAGGTCAGGCTGACTGGTCTGTAGTTTCTGCTCATTTTCTCCCTTTCTCTCCTGTTTCTTTCCTGTCCTGCTGCTCATCACTGCAGCTCGCTGCTTTCCCTCAACTGTTCTTGCCTTGCCAGCCTGCCTTGTGTGTTTCTCTGTTCTACTCCCTGCTTTGGCTCTCTCCCCTGTCTTGCCACCACTCTGGGCCTTACCTCCTTGCCTTCTCTTCTCTTCTTTCCTCATCCTCATTTCACTGCTTTCCATTCCTTTTTGGGGATCTCTCCATTCTGTTTCTGCAGTGGCTCACTTCAGTCCTATCTCTTCCAGGTTGTGACTTGTGGTGACGTCACCACCTGGCTTAAAGCTACAGCTCAGTTTTTGTTCTAACTGCCTCCTATTAACTTCTTCTTTAGTTTTCCCCTTACTACTCTGCATTCTGTCCCATAAGTCATTCCTTTTTAGACTCTGCATTTTTCATCTGCTCCAGCTCTGTTCCTCCTAGCAGTGCTTCCAGCTTAATTCCTTCTCCTCTAGCAGCTTCCCTTGTTTCTCTCTCCTCTGTCAACAGCCCTTACCAGCAAAGCATTTTAGACTCCATCTCCCTAACTTGTACTTTCAGGAGGTTGCAAGTGTAGGCATGGGTTTGATTTCATCCACCAAGAGATGGGAGTCCTTGTCCTCCTTCATCAAACTCTTAATCAATCGTCTGCTATTTACATATTATTAATATGCAAATTTATAATATCTGGTTGCACCGTACTGTCTTGTATATTAGCTCATTGTACTGTATCTGTCTGTAACTATAACTTGTATTCTCTATAACCTGATGTGGAGCCTTTGGAAATGAGTCCCTGACTCAAAGGGTTGTAATTCCAATGTTACAATAAATAAATAAACAACAATTTGGCACCCTGGCCTCCAATCCTTCTGGTAATTCTTCTTCAGATGCTGAAGAAGGTACTTCAGGTTCCCCTCAGACTTCTTCCAACATACAAGCTCCATGCAAATGATCCTCTAAGTCAAAATTCCTTAAAGGACTGGACTGTTCCATGCCTGATTTCTGGAATTCAGAAGCTTGGCATTTTCTACTCAGCATTCTCTTGGAAAAAACAACTATTTTCTCTGTTTGTAGTAGCCAAATCCCAGCCTTCTGGGACTCCTATTCCTAATCAACCAGTCCTACAACCAGCCTCTGCTGCCTTATCTGAAATTCTAGACCTCACGGCTCAGCTTGCAACCTCAGTATCTGACTTTCAATTCCTTATCACCTCCCTCAAAGCTCACTTTCCCTCACAGTCTACTCTGGCTTCAGGTTTGGCAACTCCTGCTCCCCTTCCATACTCCAAACATTCATAAGAGGAGGTTACCCCAGCAAGCACTTTGCTACCCTTAAGTGCTCAATCAGCTTCAGATCTTCCAACTCATCAAGATTCAGATACTTCTTCTTCAGCCACTTCACTGCCATTTATATCTCCTTTTCACCTGATCCCGGCACCTCTGCAAGGATATCATATATGGAAAGGACATCCATTTGATATCTCTCCTCATTTCATCTCATGACACCATAGACAACAGAATAGTATCCTACAGAGACGTTTCCATTGTATTGAAATTGAAAGACCCTAGACTTATGAAGTACTGAATATTCTCAAATTTGCTACTGCCTTCATCTTGTATTGTGATGTCATTTGCTCCATATTTCCTTCCTGGTGTGAAGAATTGGACTCATATTTATATCTCTTAGTCCATCTAGGTATCAGATATGGAGA
Organism: Neoceratodus forsteri; assembly: GCA_016271365.2. Taxonomy (NCBI): domain Eukaryota; kingdom Metazoa; phylum Chordata; order Ceratodontiformes; family Ceratodontidae; genus Neoceratodus; species Neoceratodus forsteri. The sequence goes on from CM057454.1 coordinate 739,541,696, forward strand.
AATGCATTTCTACAATTACCATTGCTCCTTCTTTGTTAAAACAGCAGCTGCTCTAGCTCATTTTAGTACTAAGCTGGATTGGGCCATCCTGGATAACAAGCTGTTTTGTCAACATTTTGCCAGGCAACAATCACATTCCTGCCCCTTGTGCAGCTCCTTTGCCCATTTTGCCTCTCTCTGTTTTTGTAAATATTCAAGATCCTCTCATTATCCATTCCACCTAGGAGGATTCACCAGTCAGATCAGCTCCTTCTTCCTCTTCTTCTGACTAACCCACATGATTACTAATCCTAACGCTTTCATCCACCCCAACTTGGATATATGAGACAGACAAATAAAATATGTGAGAACAATCTTATTTGCAATAACTTCAATGATGAAGGGTGCTCTGGCTCTGGCTGTCAATGTCTTCATCTCTGCAGTTTCTGTGGCGATGCACATGCCTAATGTCACGGTCTAAGCAATGACAATTAGTGCATCCCTCTACCGCTGTTAATGTACAAGCTTTAGCTCAAGTGCTAGTCTCCCACCCTTTGTGCCAATTGGTGGACTTTCTCATTTCTGGATTCTCCAGAGGCTTTCATATGGGCATTTCAGTACTTCTCTCTGACTCATTCATATGTAAGAATTTACAGTCTGCTCTAAAGGAACCAGAAGTCATCCAGCAACTACTGCTAAAAAAGCAACAAGAAGGATGTCTCATTGGTCCTTTTGTACAGCCACCATTTCCTTCCTATTGGATTATCCCTATCGGCGTCACTACCAGAAGGTTTTCTGGCAAGAAATGAGTGGTCATAGATCTATCAGCTCCTCATTCAAAACCCATTCCCAGCATTAATCATTGATTCCACCTGATGACTTCTTTCTCTTGCACGCATGTATTGATGATGCCATCACCATTATTAAACAATTCAGTCATGGCTGCTGGCTTTCCAAGGCAGACATTTCAGATTATTTTAAATTACTGACCATTCATCCCTCTGACATCTCTACAGTATCAAATGGGAAGATCACTACTCTTCACCATTCACCTCACCTTTGGTTGTAAAAATAGCCCAAAATGATTTGACATATTTTCAGAGATACTTTGTTGGCTATTGCTCAACATTTGCCCCCATCTAGCTGATATTCATCTCCTAGACCACTTCCTATTAATTGATCCACCTGATTCACCTCCAGCTGCTGGCATCACTGCACTCATCCATCTCTTTCAAGAATTAGCAGTGCCTTTACCTAAAGAGAAAATGCTTGGTCCTTCTACATCTATTGAATTCTTTGGTACTGAATTGGATACAATATGCATGGAAGCCCAACTGCCTCCCTATAAACTCCACAGAATCCAAGCTCTCATGGAATCCTTCTCCGTTCATTCCTCCTGTAACAAACACAAACTTCTTTTGCTATTTCGGTATCTCAATTTCACCATGCAAAATTATTCCACAGGATTACTATTTTATTTCATACCTCTTGACATTGGCTTTGTCCATCTCTGAAATCCATCATCACATCGTCATTACTGCTGCAGCAAAATCAGATTTAGCAAAGTGGTTCCATTTTCTAGCATTCAGGAACAGATGTTCTATGTTTTACAAGGATTTATCCCAGAATTTACACCGATGCATCTCCTAACTATGGCTTAGAAGCAATTTTTGAACACTCATGGTTCACTGCTCCTTGGCCCCCGATATACACAGCCTTTGAGACTTCTCAAAGACATCTCCTCTATTCGAAATCTACCCAGTCATAGCTGCTGCTTTCATGTGGGGCCATCACTGGTCCCTGCAGACTGTCTCAGTCTTCTCAGACAATCAAGCCATGGTCAATATCATTAATAAAGGCAGCTCCTTATGTCATTCCCTGTTGACCCTTGGGCCAGACTGCCGACGGAGCTGCTCCTGTCTACCTTGCTGACCCTGCTCAGTTGACCCACGGGACGGACTGCCCTTGAAGCTGCTCCTGTGTGCCCTGTTGACCCTGCTCAGTTGACCCTGGGGCCAGACTGCTGCAGAGCTGCTCCCATCTGCCCTTCCAGCCCTGCTCAGGTACACTGTGGAGGCCATTGTGACTGCACTAATTTTCCTTTGTTTCACAAGTTCAAACTTGGCACCTTTTTAATTTGGACCACCAACTTGATCCAGGGGATTATAGGATCCAGCTTAGACTGTGACTGTTTTTCTTGTTGAATTAACACCGGACACCTTAGAAGGATTTTATAGCAGCTTTAAAAAGATTTTAAAAGAAATCTTAATCAATAATATTTAACTGGGCTGCGTTTAATGCTCCTACTGCTATTTCAGATGCCAATTTAATAAATTTTTGGCCCCGGGGAGCCGCTGGTATTTCTCTTAAAATCTGCTATAACTTGCTCCAGTTTCTTTTAAACTCTGCAGCCTAATCTGCACCAGTTAATTCAGAGCTAAAGTGTATCTGCTGGCTGTTGTACTTTAGCTAAAGTGTAACTGCTGGTTGCTTGTACTTGACTGGCTACCAACTTATTCTGGTGAGCTGCCAGGCTGCGCCTGCTCCCCAGTACCCTCCCACTCTTAGCTAGTGTTAAATATATATGGTTTACGCTCGTGAGATTTTGTTCTTTTTTTTATCTCTCTTGTTTCTCATCTGCACGTTATATTTGTTTTCCACTGGAGGACATCTGAATTCTTAGTGGATCTTTGTATCAGTCTCTGCCCCAGTGCTCCTCCTATCCACCCTCTGCTGTTGGGGTTTTGACTTTCCCTCATCTCTCTCTGGCTGTCTAATCTGTCTTTCTTCTTACTTTCTCTGGTTAATTATTATTTCTGCCCAGTTTCCCTGCTTCACTCTCCCCCTCCTCCTCTTATTCCCTTTGTTCCCTGCCTTCCACCCCTCCATCCCGTTTTCTCACTGTCCTCTCTCTTTCCTCTCCTTTCTCTGTTCCATTCTCTCCTCCTTACCTACCACTAATCCATACTCCTTTCTCACCATGTATTCTAGGGCTATATACCCCCTCCTGCCATTACTAGGCACTATGATTTTTTCTGTAATTTTTAACATGTCCCACTGAGTATCCCTCTTCCTGCCATGTTCACTCACCTGATAACTTCTGCTACTCCAACTTACTGTCTGACCCCACCCCTAATCCATTACCTCTGTTGGGGCTTAAATATAAACACCTAAGGGTATTACTTAGGTATATCTTGTGGAAGTACTCTATCTCCCCTGGGTTCACCTCTCATGCTTTCTTAACTGCATCATTATGGATAACTACCCTATCCCTTGCTGGGGATATTGAGACCAATCCTGGTCCTACTATTGCTGCTACTATAACCCTGTCTCACCCCTCCAAATGCTTGTCTCAGGCATCCTGTTTGACCTTTGCACACCTTAACATAAGGAGCCTTACTGCCAACCCCCCTGATCTCGAGGCTTGGGTTTGTTCTAATAATCCTGACATCCTGGCCTTATCTGAAACTTGGCTGAAACCCTCCATTGCTGACTCCCTCTGCTCCCTACTGGGCTATAATATGCTTCAGGCTGATTGCTCTAAGGCCAAAAGGGGGGGCTTGGCACTGTACTTCAAGTCTCATCTCAAGCCATCAATCAATCAATCAATCAAAATCTTTATTTATCCAGGTGAACATCGTTGAGCAAAACTCATTTGCAAGATGGACCTGGTTAATTCCGGATGAAAGAATACATTACAAGAGAAGATTATTACAGTCAATAGAAACGGATAACATCAACCAGACAACTAATAAATATCAAGTATGTACACAGTGTAACAACAGTCATATACAGAGGCAGCATACAACAGCTCAGAGTGCAACTATATTATATATAGATGAAACATTAGATAGGTTTGGTGAACCTTGACATAGGTGTTGGGTAAGCAACTAGAAGAAAGAATGGCAAGGAAATTTAAGTGGTATAATACCTCATCCTGGCCATGGAGATACAGCTAAGTTGAGGGGATATATAGAATTCCCAGAGGACTGAAGCAGGTGAATAGAGTGGAGGAGATACAGTGGGGGAGAGGGGTAAGGTAGTTGAACCAAGGTAAGGGGGAAGGGAACCAGTGGCCAAGACAAGATATACAGACAGTAAGAGTGCAGGGTATCTAATAATCAGAGGCAGCCTCAGGGAGCAGATAAGCATTTATGGAGTTCCTTCACAGAATGATAATTTAGGGACATGAGTTGGCTTCACAATATTGGGGATGCCTGAGACATCAGTTGCTATATTATGTTCTGCTGAGAGCAGTGAGCCTAAGATTCAGGGCAGGTTAGGGACAAGGGAAGCAATTACAGGGTTCCCTCAAGGTCTGAGCATATAGGGTCTTGAAATAATCTAAACTGATGGGAAAGCTCAGTTTCAATAATTTTTGCAATTTATTCCACAGGAACAGCATCACAGGAACAGCATCACAAAGCTAATTGCCACTCTGCCAAAGCGGGAGAAAACCTTGAGAATACATAATGTGATGCATGAGGAATTTCTTAAGGCATATATTCCTGGAGTGCTTAGTGGGAGACAGTCAGAAATATATTGAGGACGTTTTTTTGTGACAGCTCTATAGGTCCAAAGAGTCGCATTTCTATTACTCTGAAACATGAGGAAGGACCACCCTATGGCTGCTTACAAAGAGCAATGGTGGTTGGAGAGGGGAAGACCTGTAATAAACCTGATAGCTCTGTGGTAGAGCACATCCAATTTAGCGAGAGAGGCTTTTGGGCATTGACTATATAGGAAGTCTGCATAATCGACCAGAGAGTTGTTTGGAGCAGGTGCATTTTTGCATCTCTAGTGAGGAACTGGTTAATTCTAAAGAATAGACCTAGCCTCTGCCTTAGCTTCTTTAGCAAGTCCTCGATGTGCTCACTGAATGAGAGATTATGGTCTAACCACACTCCTAAGTATTTAAACTTTGTGACAAACTCCAGGTTCTCTTCAAGGATTGTGGTGAGCTGAGGTAATGCTCCGGTGCTGGCTGGGTTCACTAAGCGACTATAAGGCAAGAAAAGCATTTCTTTTGGGATTTTTTTTTTTTTTGCATTTAAGGGAAGCTTTTTGAAGAGAAGCTGGTTCTGCATCTGGTTAAATTCCTCCTGGAGGCATCGGACGACTTATATAAATAACCGTGTCATCTGCAAACAGGTGTATATTGGCCTTATTTATGCTAGCATTAGTGTTATTAACATAAATAACAAACAGTAGGGGGCCAAGTATTGACCCCTGTGGCACTCTCCTTTGAAGAGGTTTGAGTGGGAAGAGCTCACCCTCTGCCTTGATCTGCTGGAGTCGTCCTACAAGGTAATCAGTAAACCAATGCATTGACAGTGAGTCAAGACCTATACTCCTCAGAAAAGAGAGAAGCAGGCTATGATCCATGGTGTCAAAAGCCTTGCTGAGGTCTAAAAATACAGTACAGACAACATTTCTACTATCCAAGTCACAATGCCAATCATTGGTTACTTTGGCAAGTGCCGATATGGTGCTGTGTCTTGTTCTAAAACCAAATTGCATGGGGTTTAATAGGTTCTTGGATTCAAGGTAGTTCCTGAGTTGGTTGCTCACTATTTTTTCCAGAAGTTTCAACAAGATTGGAAGGATAGATATCGGTCTATAATTGTCAAGATTGCAATGATCCCCTGATTTAAACAAGGGAATTTCCAATATGGGGGAATAATCCCTTGGAATAGTGATAAGTTGAACAGGTGACTAATAGGCACAGCTAGAACATGATAGGTAATCTTAAGGAAATAGGGATCTAGTGAGTCAGCACCAGCACTTTTCTTAACATCCAAATGAAGCAAAAGATATTTGACCTTTTTCAGTGAAACAGGTTGGAAGGAGAAGCCTGGGATGGGGGCAGGAGATTCAATGCATTGTGTTCTTAGCTGAGAGTGGATCAAGCATGCAGGAGAGTTGCCAAAGGCGAGACCAGGGGTAGTAAAATGATTGTTGAAGGATCTAAGATCCCCATTTTATCACAAATAGTAGTGTTCCCTGAGATAATCTTTGCCAGCAGGGGAGTTGCCAGGCATGTGCCCAGACATTTTCTTGATTGATCTCAATGCGTCTATCATACATGGTCCTCCTCTGGCTAACTGTGAGGTGCTTCATTCCCTTCTATTGCTTGGGGATGTTAAAAGAATCCACATCTTCGGCATTTATATACCACCTAGAAAATGCCAGGCTAGGTCTGGAAGAATTTATCAAATTTTTGCCCTCTGTGTCTGGGAAAAATGAAGTAATCTGCTTGGGAGATTTTGATCAGGACTGGGCCAGGCCTAGTTCCTCTCTCCTATCATCCATTACTAGCAAGGCAAATCTCACTCAACCTATCCAGGCCCCCACTAGGATCTCCCATCATGGTTCCTGCACCACCCTCATTGACTATATCCTGAAAAATAAGGAGAACTTCCCCTCTGCTGGAGTTCTACCTGACTCCATTAGAGATCACTGCCTGGTTTACTGTGTTTGGGAAACCGCCAACCCTCCTACCCTTCTAAAGTCTTGTCTTTTTCCAACCTCTCTAAGCTTAACCATGCTGCATTCCTGCAAGATTTAAACATGGTTGACTGTTCCGCCCTCTACATAACCAATGATATTAACATAGCAGCTGAATATTTCAATGCTACCCTACTCTCTCTTCAGAACCATCATATTCTGGTCACCACACATAGGGTAAAAGGGAAAGTCACCAAATGGCTCAAGCACCCCCTACTCCACCTGCTAAAATGAAGGGATAAACTATAGTCATCATAAAAATCCTCCTCTCTTCAAGCGGACTTCTAGGCCTACAGGTCCTTACACGACACCTGTAAAAAGGAGATTCATTCGGCCAAGAGTGTATACTACTGGATTCTTCTCAGTTCCTCTGCCTCTAACCCTAAATGTTACTGGTCTCAAATTAAGGAAATCCTCAGGAACAATAAGCCTATGACTCCAAATGATATGCATATAAATGATACCCACTGCAATAACCCTCTCACCATAGCGAATGCCTTCAACTCCCTCTTTTACTCACTTCCCACCCCCCTTCATCTCCCAACATCTCCCTGGTGTCCCTTTTCCTGCTAGCTACTGCTCCTGCTGCCCTCGTGCTGGCACCGGTCATGTGTCAAAAAGTACTTACAGTAGCAGCCACAAACACTGCCAGCTATTTCCTGAAATTTCTATGATATTTCCAGATATATCTAATGCTTTCTCCATTTCTACAGTAGGGGCAGCAGAAAGAAACTTTAGAAATTTCACAAAATATCTGGAAATAGCTGGCAATGTCTGTGGCTACTATTGTAAGCTACTAAAGTCTATTCCTGCTAATGGTAGTGCTGGCCCAGATGGTATTTATCCTAGGATTCTTAGGCAGTTTGCCTCTTGTCTGGCGGCACCTATATCCAAGCTTTTCAACCTCTCAATCTGCTCAGCCTCAATTCCCTCGACCTGGAAAGTTGCCAGAACCCTACCAGTTTTTAAGAAAGGTGACATCAGAATCATGTCAAACTACCATCCCATTTCACTCCTGACCTTGCTCATCAAGTTGCTTGAAAAACTAGTTCATCGACAAGTCACCGCTCACCTTCTCGACTTTAACCTGCAGTCCTCAGTACAACATGGCTTCAGGGCTGGGCACAGCACAACTACAGCTCTTACCCAGTTTACCAGTGATGTTAAAAGCAACATGGACAAGGGCTCACTTACTGGAGCTGAGATAATCAACCTCTCTAAAGCATTTGACATGGTACATCACCCCCTACTACTGGCTAAGCTGCATTCTCTTGGTACCTCTGACTCTACTCTTTCCTGGTTTGCCAGTTACCTTGAAAATCATTCTCTGGCTGTCTCTTTCTGTAAGGTTCTCTTCTACCCACCCCTATCACCTGTGGAGTTCCACAGGGTTCTGTTCTTGGTCCCCTACTCTTTTCTCTCTTCCTTAATGACATCCCTATTCCTTCTTCACACTGCAGTATTGTCATGTATGCAGATGACCTGGTGCTTTACTCTGGCTCAAAGTCTATTGTCGACATCAATCTACATCTCTCACCTGCCTTTCAGACCCTCCAGTCCTGGTTTTCCTCCATCTATCAAATCCTTAACATATCTAAAACCCAGGCCATGCCCTTTGGGCCCACTAGGAATGTGCCCACTGAGTCCCCTAAGCTCCTGGTCTGCTGCTGTGATGGGACTGCTGTCTCCAACACTTTATCCTTCAAATATCTCAGGATTACGCTGGACCCGGTACTTGATTTTACTGCACATGTTAGTGAGGTGTGTCGCTCGGTTAACGCCAAGATTGGCACGGCTTATAGAGTGCATGACTCACTCACTCTGGCTGCTAGGATCTCAGCTGCAAGAAGTGTTTTACTCCCATAACTGCTATATGCCCTCCCAGTACTCTCTCATGCCAATGTGGAGATTCTTCTAAAATGGGACACATCCTACAACAATATATGTAGATTTGCCTTATCGGCTCCTTGCCTAACCCATCACTGTCTACTTTATGCTGCCTTAAACTGGCTTTCTCCCAATTCCCTCCATTCTTATTCTCTTGGGTGTTTTGTTGACTCCTTAACCAGGTCCCCTCATCCCTCCACACTGAGGGACATGCTTACCCCGGTCTCTCACTCTCATTCCCTTAGGTCCTCCACCTCCCCCTTGCTCTCTGCTCAGCCCTGCTCCACTAAAATGGATGAGCAAGCATTTTCCTACTTTGCTCCTAGGTTTTGGAATTCACTCCCTATCCATGTTAGGAACTCCTCATCTCACCTAACATTTAAGCATGCTCTGTTTTTACACCTCAGTTCTCTTGGTAACTGTGACTGCACATAACTACTGCTTTGTCTCTCTATTTTGCCCAACTGCTTGTATCCATGCCCATTTTTTGGTATGCCTTATGTGAATGTGTATCTACCAGTTCTGTTTCTCCCCTAGCTAGGCCATATGACTTGTTTACCATGCTAATGTGCAACAATTGTATTTGGTAATAATTTCACTTTACTTGATATTATCCTTGTTGTATATAAATTTCTCTGGCTGCTTCTGCTTCTGTATTTGTTGTTCTGACGGTTATCCTGCTTTATGTACCTGATTGTTGTCCCTGCTGTACTGTATTTTCAAATTGTACTCTCCCGGGTCGTGCCTGAAAATAGCCAGGTGTTTTGCCTAGTGCACTTACCCAGTTACCAAAAGCTAATAAATAATAAATTCCATCATGTTGTTCATGTGGAGGTTGACATGGTTATCACTGTACTATAACTTTACTTTGAAATGCTTTCACATTCTTGGTTAAGCAAATTAAGTTGCTTATCATTTATCTTGATTTCAGTTCCAGGAATTCCATCGTATCTGTCCTGCAGCAGACTCAGCCATGTCTCCTCCTCCTCAATTTGTCATTCTCATCATGATATAGCATACTACCATCAATAAGATGAAGCCCTCACATGGTCAGCAATAGCTCCCACAACCCAAGCTACACATTCTACCACTTGGAAGAAATATTCATCAGTTTATGCTTCTAGTAACTTCATAACAATCCATATTCAATCGATCATATACTAGCGTTCATAGTTTACTGCCAACAAGCACTAAAATTATCATATGGGACCATAAATAGTACTTATCTGGAATACAATTTTTCCTTTCTCAATCAAATCCATCCATGTCCTTGAGTCTATCTAATAAATCTGTTAAATTCCTCCTTCTTGGAATCCATAGAGCATCTCTCCCAAAGGCTCCTAAACATCTGCCTATCAATGGACCTATATTTCAACAATTGTTGGACTTGCTCCATTCTAATCCTTTCGACTCTACCATGAAATCATGATTTCCTCTGCTACTTGTTTAGTCTTTTATGGTTTCCTGCACTCCGGTAAGTTCACAGTATCTTCGGCCTCCTCTACTAATTTTCTCACAATCTCCAGTTTAAGAAAACAAGCAGATCAATATATCCTGCTTCTGCTGAATTCAAAAATTGATAGACTACACAAAGGAGTTCAGATCACATACTACCCAGTTCATAACAACTGGTGTCTAGTACCTATCTTCAATCAGCTTATGTAATATCATGTCAGATCCAATCCTTCTTAACCTCTCCTGTCTGCTAATTACCATTCTGCAATGACCAACCGAATGGTTTATGGATCATGTGAGAATTCTACTACAACAACTTGGACTCAGTCCTTTTTCTTTAACAGGTTTAACATTCTGGATTGGAGCAGCTTCATCAGCCTCACAAAAGAACATTCTTGCTCACATCATCAAAAGACTTGGAAGATGGACCTCCTCATGTTTTGAAACTTACATCCCAAATCCAGAATGTTACATCAGACAACCCTTTAGGATTATCTTCTCATAATATGCCCAAAGGAAGTGCACTTCAGTAGTCATGGTTCCTAAGAGGTTTCCTCCACAGGGTTTTTTTCCTCTCCTGTGTGTTACTATTCACACTCTCTGTGAGTTAGAGGAGGTAATCTCTCTCTTTTTTTGGGCCTTTTTTCCCATAACACCACCCAGCACCTCTCCTGAGGGTGGGAATAGATAAAGGCCAAATTAAAGCTCGCACAAGCACACACACTACTCACCAAACATTGAATGGGAGAGCTTTGCCTGTGATTCAGTCTGGGGGAATAACTCCTCCCATCAGCTAAATAAAAGCCTGCCTCTCCCTTCATTCAACATCTGGAGTGCCCTGAACCTTCATCCTGCCCAACTCCTCCTTTGGCACACTTTTCACTCTTAGTGCTGGGCTTTTTATTTCCATAACACTGCCCAGCACCTCTACCAAGGGTGGGAATAGAGAAAGGCCAAATTAAAGTTTGCAGAAGCACTCACACTATTCACTAAACACTGAATATAAATTTAGGAGCGATTTGAATGATTATAGAGATAATAAGGTATATAGCTAGTTTAAAGACAAGAAGATGACTTAGAATACAGGTTATACTTATAATCTGGATTCAGATTCATATCTTTAAACATCGGGTAGTGAAAGTGAAACAACTAAATTCCAACAGAGTGGTAAGGGACAAACTTTTTTAAGAATGGGCAACTACAGAGGGAGAAGGCTGTTTTGTCAGAGATACAAGAGTGGTAACCAATACACCAGACAGTTTCCATAACAAGAGGGCACAGCTCCAGAAGAAGGCACTTCAGGGACAGGAGGACCAGAAGCAGATATAGAAAACACAGAAAAGAAAAAAGACACAAAACAAAATGAGGTAAAAGGATCCAATGTTGTTAATGAGGTCACAGGGGTAACAGACCTTGGGCAGGATTCACAAAGAAAGCTAAAAATCCCGCAGCTGTGGGGAAAAAGGCCTGCAGCACTGTGGAAATGCAGTTGCATGATATTCATATAGAATTTTTGAGCAGGTGCGAATTTCACAGAAAATCCCCAAGAGCTGCGGAATTTCAGCAGCTGTGAAATTGTGCACGCAAGGTAATCTGCAAACTGCAGATCCAAGAGCTGCAGAAAGGCTTCAGAGGCACAGCAACAGTGAAATTTATTAGCTGGAACTGCAGAGTTTAACAGGGCTGCCACAGAATGAAGCTGAAAGCACCCACAAAGAGACCAGCAACCAGTCCTCAACTGGGACCACTGCAGCACCACAGGTACCAGCAATACCATGGCACTACAGTGGCCAACTGTCACTGCTGGTCCTCCCTCCCTGGGGTGTTCCTCTTTCCTGCAGGAGTAGCACTCACTGCAGGCTGGCCAGGCTCTGCTGCCTGTGGGGCACCGTCATGGGCTGCACTGTGTCTGGTGGTTGCTGCCTGTTGCCATATCATGGCAATGTGTGCTTTTGTTGCTGTTATAGCAGCCACAGTTATATTATCTGGGATGCTATTACCAGTGCCTCACCTCCACCTTAATTGATTCCAATTGCTGGGGCAATACTGCAGTTTGCTGAGGCAGAGTCACACCTCATTCCACTGTGTGTAACATTTTTTCCACACCTGCAGAAAACAACTGGTTGTGAATAGCCTTTTAGGGGCTGTGCCTTACTTATCTCACACCTTTTTTTCCTCAGGGACTTCTGCAGCTGCACTTTTTTCCAAAATCCTTAGTGTTATTGGGCAAGATCCACAAAGAGAAACTTTTAAAGTTTCCCTCCTCAACTGCCGTTGTAGACTGGAATCGTCCGCTTCTGCGGTGGTTGCGATTCACGGCCGCGGCAGTTGTGGAGGGTGCTACAGCAGGTTCCACTGCCTGTAGCAGTCTCCCACAGCTGTGGTGCTGTCCATGGTGACAGCATCCACAAGCTGCCATATTCCATGGAACCGGTCATACTCTGGTTCCACCTACATGAATGCCCGCAGCTGCGGGCGACCTGCGGCTTTGCAAGTAGTTTCCCACTAGCGGCATGGTTTTCCAGCAGCTGCGGGTCCTTCTCCACCTTCTGTGGATCCTTCCCATTTTCTGCAGCTGTGCAGGGTTTTGTGACTAGCACTCAGTGCAAGTTCCCCTTTGTTTACATAACTTTGGCAGTTTTGGGGATTAGGGAAGGTTTTGCACCTTCAGAAAGCTTTGTGAATCCAGCCCAGGATCTTTGCTCCTGAAGAGTTCATCTGTTCCAATTATTTTCTCCCTGCCTGATGTCATAATGCACTGCTGGTGACATCACAGTTTCTCCCATGTCAACAGATTGTGATGTCACAGCAGAGGATTATGGCTTGAAGTAAGAAATAAGTTACAGAGGCAGATGAACTCTAACAGATAAAGATCATGTATTCATGCAAGTTTCCACAGCAATAAGTAATGGGGAAGAGCCAATAGAATATAAATGGAATGCAAGCTAAATTGTACCTAAAGTTTATCAAAGATTTCTTTGTGGCATCAGCAGCTCTTTAACCTGTCACATAGCGCATGAAGTAAAGAGGAAGTAAGTGTCCTAAGTAGGGGCCTTACATTTAGCCCCATGACAAAATAAATGACTTCGAATTAAAATTTGATTTGAAATCATTTTTATAGAAAGTGAAGACTGAGATATATTTTGACAATTTACCTGAAATGGAACATGTGGACAGGGCAACACAAGAAAAGAAACATGGGCAAGATTCTCAAAGAACAGCAAAAATCCTGCAGCTGTGGGAAAAAGGCTTGCAGCACTGCAGAAATGCAGCTGCGTGTTATTCTTAAAGAAAATCCCGCAGCTGAGAGAATTCAGCAAAAAGTCCCACAGCTGTGGAATTCCAGCAGCTGAGGGAATTCCACAAGTGCTGCGAATCCACAGCTGCGGATCTGCAGCTGTGGAAATGGCTGAGGAGGCACAGCAATAGTACAACAAGTAGCTGAAGCAGCAGCCATTAACATTGCTGCCACAGTATGAGGCTGACAGCACCCACAAAGATACCAGCAACCAATTCCTCAACTGGGACCACTGCAGTACCACAGGTAAGAGCAAAACCATGGCACCACAGTGGCCGACTGTCACTGCTGGTCATCCCTCCCTGGGGCATTCCTGATGCCTACAGAGGTAGCACTCATTGCAGGCTGGTTAGGCTCTACTGCCTGTGGGGCTTTGTCATGGGCTGCACTGGGTCTGGTGGTTGTTGCCTGTTGCCATATCATGGAAATATATGCTTTTGTTGCTGTAACATCAGCCACTGCTATACTATCTGGAATGCTGTTACCTGTGCCTCACCTCCACCTTAATTGATTCCAATTGTTGGGGCACTACTGCAGTTTGCTGAGGAAGCGTTACACCTCATTTCACTGTGTGTAACATTTTTTCCTCAGCTGCGGAAAAAAACTGGCTGTGAATAGCCTTTCAGGGGCTGTGCCTTACTTATCTCATACCTTTTTGTCCTGAGGGACTTCTGCAGCTGTACTTCTTTCCACAGTCCATAGTGGTTTTTCCCACAGCTGTGGAGGGTTTTTGAATAACACTTGGAGAAAACGCCCCTTTTTTTCCATAGCTGAGAAAGTTTTGGGGACTTAGGGAAGGTTTTGCTCCTTCTGAAAGCTTTAAGAATCCTGCCCTACATCTTTAGTCAACAACTTAAGTTTTACAGGATAAAAATAACTATTTCAGACTAGAAAGTGACCCTACTGAGAAGATAAAAGACATGATCCAGGAAGTGATCAACAGGGCTGGTGACAGTGGCTGGCTGATAGACTGAGAAAGGGATCCCCTTTTAAAAAGCAACCCATCTATTCCAGTTGTTTATGCTTTGTCCAATATACACAAGAAATAGGATAAACCCACTGGAAGGCCAATTGTTTCAGGTATTGACTCTGTTATGGAAACACTTTACTGATGATATCATAAGGATTTGGAAAAGAACAGAAGTGGAAGTTGAATGTTTCCATAATTACAGTATTTAAATTCTAGAACAGATGAATCGATGCTTGTTAAAAATCAAAGCAAAACAGGGATAGCATACTTAGATTTGCCCATTTGTAAAGATAACAGATGGTAATGTACAAAACTTTATTGAAAAAGTACAGACAGGAATTCTATATTCGCAGCAGACAGTTTTCGTCCACTAAACCTCATTACTTCCGTACTGTACAGTCAATCTTTAAGGACTAAGAGGAACTGTATGAACAATTTGGATTATCAGCAAGTGAGGACGGATATGTTTAATAGATTTCTGGAAAGAGGTTATGAAATGGGAACACTAAGGGCAGCTGAAAGTAGGGCAGAGGAGAGCCAAAAGGAAGATATACTGCAGACAGTCAATAAAGAAAAGGATGAAAAATAAAAGAGGTTTTATTCAGAACACCAAGTAATGATTGGTTTTACAAGATTAGGAACATCATTGTGAAACACTGGAATGTCCTTAATTCTACAACTACTGGAGAAAATACATTCAGGACTCTGCCTGTGGTAGTGGTTAAAAAGAACAGATCTATTTGTAACAGAATCATATTGACCATAGGGTCTCGGTAAGAGAAAAAGGTGAACATTTACAAACTAGTTTGGATATGAGAGGGAATTATCAATGTGGGCACTGTAATAACACATATAAAGTGAAAACAAAGCCAAGAATCTAGCAAAAGGAGAGGAGCTGGAGATTAAGGGTTTTATAAATTGTCAGACGACAAGTGCCCATGTGATAGAATATACATTGGGAAGATATCTAGGGCATTAAAACAACGCATCGGGGGACATAAGGGGTACATTAAACATGAAGATCTAATGTTGCCAGTAGTGAGACACTTTCTAGAAACAGGACATCAGCTACCTTCATTAAGATTTTTTGGTCTGAAAAAGGTAGCAAGAGATAGGAAGGGGGGCAATTATGAGAGGAAATGACTTCTTAGGGAGGCATATTATATTAATAGATTTGATTCTACCAATCCTAAATATGGTTTGAATGATGGCATAGATTGGATGCCCATAATTTGAGTATATTTATTGTTAACACCAAGCTTCCCCTCCCAGCACCTCCTCCTTCCATTTTGTGCTTGGTCTCCCAGTTACCTCCCATGTTATGTATATAAAGTTACTAGATGGTAGAGGAAAAGGAGTCATTTTGTTTCATGATTAGATCTAGGATAAAATGATTACAGGGTAATTCTTTAGATTTGTATAGAACATGAGATGTTTGGGGATGTCAGTTCTGTGGTCAATGGATCCATTATTCTGACTTCAAACAACTTCATTTATTTTTGTGAATATGTAGGATAAGATAGTGAACTAAAATAAGCTGATACACAATCACACATGCCCACACAATGCAAAGCATCATGGGCTGCATATGCAAATCACCACAGAATGTTATGCTGGTCCAACTTTAAGCAGAATTGTATGGTTCCAAAAGGCCTCTCACACAATATGTCATCTGTTAGCACCCTTTGCAAACTGTGTGAGAGGCCTTTTGGCACCATACAATTCTGCTTAAAGTTGGACCAGCATAACATTCTGTGGTGATTTGCATATGCAGCCCATGATGCTTTGCATTGTGTGGGCATGTGTGATTTTGTATTTTCTTGAAACTTGGCTTCCCAGCCAATTGCCCTTTGGGGTAATCCTTGCCTCAGTGTTTGTGCACAGAGGTTCTTTGTTTTTTAAAATAAGCTGATCCTTATAAGATAAAAATAGGTAAAACAGTAAAACAATTTCCATTTGAACAGATAGGGTTTGCATCCAAAAGGGAGCAGGAAACAAATTATTTATGTCCCAGACACTTGGTTTTCTGTTTCGCTGTTTTACCAAGTACCACTGTATCAGTGGGTTTGGTGCCACACTGAGCATTCACTGCTTAGTCATGGTCCTCATGTGCATGACATCATCATGTCAGCATGGGAGCAGGTGTGTTGGTGTGCCTGATTCTGGGGGAGTCAACACTACTTAAACAGTATCCTGCATGCCACTCACTGATGTGTGCAAAGCGGCAGGTGCAGGAGCCATAAGGGGAATTCAAACTTCTGGGGTGAGAGTCCAGATTAAAAAGCACTACTGGTGGTTTTTATGAAAATAACACACATATTTAAGTAATTCTCTGACAGGTTCCCTTATATAAAAATTAGAAGGCACAAGACAAAAGCAGTTAGTGTGACTACATTTTGGTTTGCTGATTGAGGAAGACTAGGTTTGCTGGTCAAGGCACCTAGCTTCACCTGAGCTGAGTAATTCCATTCCAGCAAAGATTAAGTCCAGTGGCAGCATTATCTTTAACTGATCAGAGATATTGGAAGCCCTCAATAACCATTTTGCAATGGCAGGGCTAGCATTTGATACTTCCCCTGCCAATAACCTCCGCACAGCTCAGGGCCCACCAACCCACGAGTCCCCCTCTACCGAGGAGGCCTTCTCCCTCCTGCCTGTCTCTCTAAAAGAGGTGGAAGACCTACTGCTGCAAATGGACACCAGGAAAGGAGCAGGCTCGGAATTCATAGAGCCATACTATCTGAAATGTGCCTACCATGTGCTTGCAGTGCTAATCACCCACCTATTCAACATGTCACTCTCCCAGGGTAGCCTCCCCCCTCAATGGAAAATAGCCCATGTCATCCCTCTACTAAAAGCAGGTGACCCCTGTGATCTAAATAATTACAGACCGATCTCCCTCCTCCCCATCCTGTCTAAATTACTAGAAAAAATAGTGTGTGGCCAGCTAGGGGTATACTTAGAATCCAGAAGCCTATTAAACCCGGTTCAGTCTGGATTCAGAGCAAAGCACAGCACCATAACAGCCCTAGCTATGGTCACCAATGATTGGCTCCTAGACCTTGACAACAAGAAGCATGTCTGTGCCATTTTCATGGATCTTAGTAAGGCATTCGACACAGTCAATCACAGCCTGCTTCTTTCCTCCCTAAGCACCTTAGGCCTGGACCATAAATCTGTGTGCTGGTTTGCAGACTACCTCGGAGAACGGAAACAGCAAGTTAAAGCTGAAGGTGATCTTTCTCCATTAAAACCTATGCTGAGGAGCATGCCCCAGGGCTCTATCCTTGATCCCCTCCTCTTTGCAGTCTACATTAACAACATCAATGACCCCATCAAAAAAGCCAACATCCACTTATTCGCAGATGACACTGTACTGTACTTGAGTTGTCCCATGCCGGAAGCAGCCTGTGAAGACCTTCAAGCTGAATTTAACCTTCTGCAATACCAGCTCATAAACAAAAGGTTTTTTCTCAATGCAAAAAAGACAAAAGCCATGCTCTTCTCCCCCTCCTTGCATGCGGCAATTCCTGCTGTGGGGGGGGGGAGACTATCCCACAAATTACCACTGTTCTTGGAGAAACACTAGAGTATGTAGCTAAATTCAAATATCTAGGAGTTTGGCTCGATCATAAACTTTCCTTTGCTGACCATCTCGAAGAACTACAAAAGAAACTAAGGCAAAGATTAGGACTATTCTACAGAATTAACCACCTGCTCACAAAGGAGGCCAAGATTCAACTGGTTCAAGCTACCTTCCTATCTTTAATAGATTACGTGGACCTGCTCTACAGCCACTGCACTGCCTCTGCATTGGCTAAGTTGGACACCCTCTACCACAGAGCTATCAGGTTCATTACCGGCCTTCCACTTTCCACACACCACTGCTCCCTGTACTCATCATTAGGCTGGACTTCCCTTCACTATAGAAGGAATAGAAATGCCGCCCTATGGGCCTTCAAAGCGGTGACCAACAAGCTCCCCTCATATGTCTCAGATTGTATTCCCCGGAGTGTGTTAGGCACCTACGATCTAAGGAGCTATTCCCTAATTGCCCTCCAAGTTCCAAGAGTCAAAACTCATTTCGGGCAAAGCTGGTCTAAGCTTCTCTTTACCCACATTATGGAACGGTTTACAAAGGAACTTGAAGCTGAGCTGCCCTGTTAGCCTGAATATCTTCAAGGCGCTCTACGATTGCTACATGAAAGCACCTTGCAAATATTTTCCTCACCACTAGCCCACTAATTCCGCAACTCCCCCTTTCCATCCTGACGGTCTCCATGTTTCTACCCCTGGCTCTCACTCTTTCCCTATTAACTCTTCCTGCTGCAACCACCCTTCTCTGTCCACTCCAGCCTGGCTAAAGTCCCACCCCATCCATAGTAGTGTCCCAATTATCTACTCCTCCTCCGTCTTTATCATAATAAACAAGTACACAACAGCCATTGTCACTTTCTGTGGTTTTTAGCCCAATTTTTCCCCAGTCGTCGGTAATATATCCCTCCTCTTCCTCACCTCTCTAACCTGCCACCCCATACATGGCCTCTTTCCTCTATACGTGTAGTTGCTACCTGCCTCACTCAAAAGATCTCTGCTTATAACCCCAGTATGCCTATGGTTGATTGTACATCTGCTGACTTCTTCAATTGCAAAATAATGCTGTTATTTATTTATTTATTTATTTATTTCAACCTTGTACTGTACTGTATACACTGTATATACTTTTTCTTCCTTCTATGATATTGCTTTTTGTATACCTGCTTCTGTACTGTACTTTGATGTATTCATGACCATGTCCACCTTGCAAATGAGCCTTGCTCAATGGTGCCCGCCTGGATAAATAAAGATTTTGATTGATTTTGATTGATTGAAAGGACACAGCAAAAAACCTTACCAGAGCAAGGATAACGATTAAGGCTTCTTTTGGCTAGGCAGACTTACTGTGTGCTGTTATTTTTATTTTGTACTTACAGGGATTGTTACTGTTTGTTGCTAACATTTTATTGCTTTATTTTTCTCTGATTCAAATTGTTGTTGCTGGGTATACCTTCTGCTGCATTATTACAGGGTGTACCTACAGGTGTGTGCTTACAGATTACTGTTGTAATCTTCTGATTCAAATAGTCTTTTGCAAGGTACATCTTCTGTTACTGCTTTATTTTTCTCTGTAGCAAAGTGTTTCTTACAGGGTATATCTTCTGTGAAATTATTACAGGTGGTGCTTTACAGGTTTTACAGTTTTATCCATCATTAGGACAAGCTTTCATGGCTACTGCATTTGTTGCTGGCTGATTGTTTCTCCTCTTATCTCCTTGTTTCTTTCATCCGTGGTTCTTCTTTTTCGACAGGGGGGAAGGGCCCAGCCACCCACCCCATCCCCAACCACCCCACTCTACACTCCTTTTATATGGTAGCACAGTCATGACATTTCCTGTAGCAAAGCAGGAAGGGGCAGATCAGAGGGGTATCCACACAGTGACCTAATTTACAGGGGCACTTGTAATTTAACTTGTTATAACACGTTATACAAAAACAAACAAATAAAACACAAAATCAAACTTTTTGCTTTCATTTTCTTTCTTCTACTTACTCTGACCAGGTTATAAACCCAGCAACTTATCTGGAATGGATATAATTAACTGCAGGTACTGTGGAACACTTTTCAGAAGGTCAGTTTTACAGGATTTAGGACACTGCCCTACATGCTGGGCCATTGGAGATCTATGGGCTCAGCTCCAGGTAGCATAAGCAGAGATTGCATGCCTCAAATTGCATATTCAAGAGGAAATATATTATAAGAACTGCCCGC
Source organism: Neoceratodus forsteri (assembly GCA_016271365.2). Classification (NCBI taxonomy): domain Eukaryota; kingdom Metazoa; phylum Chordata; order Ceratodontiformes; family Ceratodontidae; genus Neoceratodus; species Neoceratodus forsteri. Next base: position 739,561,601 of record CM057454.1, read on the forward strand.
CATTTCCCCAACATCCAACAGAAGCACCTCGACCGCAGAGGCTAGTTGGTCTGAGAGCTTGGCAGGTGGTTAGGAGGGGTAAATCGGGTGCCCCATCACTCGGTGCTCTCCAGCACATCACCTCCACAAACCACATAAAAACTACAAACAGGTATCTACCTCTATCTCCGAAATCAAACAAAGGGGCAGAGGACATTGCTGAGCAGGACACTGCAGCACAGGAGCTAGCACAACAAAACTCACCCAAAACTGGAACAAAACCAAAAAAATCAAAAAGGAAATCCAACAAACTTCTGATCATTGCAGACTCCATGATTTGGGGAGTTGATACGTATCTTCAGCCAGGGGTAATGGTCAGATGTCTCCCAGGTACATCAGCATGGAGAGACACTGACCGCATTGCTAAAATTGTTCAGGAAGTAGGAGAAAACATTGATGTCCTGGTACACATAGGGACTAATGATCTTGCCAGCCAGGCAGTTGTGGAGATCAAGGAACACCTGACCAGGCTTGGTGACAAATTATCATCCATTTTGTCTGGCATCTTCCTCTCTGAGATCCTGCCAGTCTGGGAGAGGGGGGCAGATGGACAGAAGGTCAGAGAAGGGGAGATAGGGGAGCTAAACATGTGGCTCAAGGGCTGGTGCCAGGAAAAAGGACACACATTTGTAGGGAACTGGCAACAGTTTTGGGAGTGAAAGTTCTTTAAATTTGATGGACTGCATCTGACTAAGGAGGGAGTCAGTGCATTGGGGCAGAAGTTTGATGTCTTTGCAGAATATTTAAACTAGCAAGTGGGGAGGGGGTGCAGTACCCCATACATCGAATGGGAAGAACACCCTTCCCCTTTCAGCTAGTGGTCAATCAGGAGTTCAGCATGTTTGTAGCTCATTTGCATCACCAGGTAAGGAAAAAGGTCCGGCTCCCCATACAACGCACAGGGGAAACCCCGTACCTCACCCAACAACTAACACAACGAAATCTGGCCAGTGGAAAATCATGTACACAAATGCTCGCAGTCTGAGAAACAAGATCCCAGACCTGCAGGCAATAATGACAAAGGCTAAACTGAACATAGTAGCCATTAGCGAGACATGGTTTACCAGTAACCGCACTTGGGAGACTTCAGTACCTGGCTATGTACTGTTCAGAAGAGACCGAGGTACAAAAAGTGGGAGGTGGAGTGGCCCTTTATGTCAATGAAAATATCAAAGCTACTGAAATTCAGAATACACATAGGGAGCCAGAAGAACTGTGGGTCACCCTGGAAACAGGAAATGGGACAGCCATACGAACTGGGGTTGTGCACAGGTCTCCAGACCAGGGGGAGGACATAGACACATTACTATTAAAAGATATACAAAACATGACAGCTAAAGGGGAGGTTCTGATAATGGGAGACTTCAACATGCCAGATACAGATTGGTCAATACCAGCAGGGACATCTGCCAGAACTAGAGACATGGTGGATTCCCTGCAGGGGGGAGGGCCTCAAACAACTTGTACAACAACCCACAAGAGACATGGCTATCCTAGATCTAGTACTGACTAACAGGGAAAGGATCACAGATCTCCAGGTAGAAGGTCACCTTGGGGCCAGTGACCATCAGATGGTATGGTTCAATTTGGCCACTAGAACCAAATCATCCCATTCCAAGGAAAAAATATGGGACTTCAGAGGAGCTGACTTTGATAAGATGGCCAACAGAGTTAAGCTAGCCCTGGCAAAATGAAATACAGGTGAGGGGGTACAGGCAAAGTGGGCAAGCTTTAAACATGCAATATTTGAAGCAACATCCCATTGTGTTAGTGAGAAAAGAAAGTGCAAAAGATGAAGAAACCACTTTGGTTCTCAAAAACAGTAGCAGAAAAGGTCAGAGACAAAAGGCTGGCCTTCAGGAAATATAAGGAGATGCAGCAGGATGAACATATTGAGGCATACCAAACTTCCCTGAGGGAAGCAGGGAAGGCAGCAAGGCAGGCAAAGGCCCAAACCAAAGAAACACTAGCACGAACAGTAAACGAAAGTGACAAGACTTTCTATAGATACATTAGTGAAAGGAGAAAGTCCGGAGGGAGCATTGCTAAGATCAAAGGGGATAAGGGGCATGTGAGGAGGAGGACCATGTAAAAGCATTTATCCTAAATAGATACTTCTGCTCAGTATTTACTGAAGAGAAGGTAGGGCACAGCCCACAGCTCAGCACCATGGACACAGAGAGGAGGGAGGTGTGCACTAGTCCCTTCACAAAAGAAAGGGTCCTACAAAAGCTCGATAAGCTCAGGGTGGACAAGGCAATGGGACCTGATGGAATACATCCCAGGGTACTAAAGGAGCTAAGGGTGTAACTAGCAGAGCCATTATCAGAACTGTTTACTGAGTCTCTGAGCACAGGAGAGGTCCCAGAAGACTGGAGAATGGCTCATGTGATCCCGCTCCACAAGAGTGGTAGCAGGGAGGAGGCAGGGAACTACAGACCAGTCAGTCTTACCTCAGTAGTGGGCAAGATTATGGAGGCACACCTTAAGGAAAGGCTAGTGCAACACCTAGAATCCATTGGAGCACAGGATCCAAGACAGCATGGGTTTAAAAAAGGAAGGTGCTGTCAAACTAATCTCATAGATTTCTTTGACTGGGTAACCAGAGTGGTGGACCAAGTGGGAGCAGTTGATGTCACCTACCTTGACTTCAGCAAAGCTTCCAATACTGTTCCACATAGAAGATTGATTAATAAGCTGGGTAGTCTCGGGGTGGGTCAGACGCTGGTCAGCTGGGTGACAAACTGGTTGACAGGCAGAAAACAGAGAGTGGTGGTAAACAGTATACAGTCAGAAGAGATGCAAGTCACAAGTGGGGTACCTCAGAGATCAGTCCTGGGGCCAGTCCTCTTCAATATCTTCATCAGTGACATTGCAGATGGACTGGAGGGTAAGGTTTTTCTGTTTGCAGATGACACCATGATCTGCAACAGAGTACATGATCCAGATGGGGTGGGCAAAATGGGAAGAGATCTGGATAAACTAGCAAAATGGTTGGAAGAGTGGCAACTGGGGTTTAAAGCAAAGAAGTGCAAGATCATGCACATAGGGAAGAGAAACCCTGAAGCCACCTATAGACTGGGAGGAGAGTTGCTGGCAGTCACAAGGGAAGAAAGAGACTTGGGCGTCATCATCACTGATGACCTGAAATCATCCAAGCAGACCACTAAAGCAGTAGGTAAGGCTAGAGGGATGTTGGGGTGTATTAGTAGGGGTATCACAAGTCAGAAGAGGGGAGGTAATAATTCCTCTTAACAAGACACTGGTTAGTCCCCATCTGGGAGTACTGTGTGCTGGAGGCCCTTAACCAAACTGAGGCAGTCCAGAGAAGGGCAACAAAAATGGTGCAGAAACTGCATCAGAAAACATATGAGGACAGATTAACGGAGCTCAATATGTATACCCTAGAGCAAAGGAGGGAGAGAGGTGGTATGATCGAAACATTCAAACACCTTAAGGGCATTAACAAGGTGAAAGAGTCTAACGTGTTTCAATATAAGAAAAATAGCAGGACAAGAGGACACAGCATGAGATTAGAGGAAGGCCGATTAAGGGGTAATGTGAGGAGGTTCTTTTTCACAGAAAGGGTGGTGGATGCATGGAACGACCTAACTCAGGAAGTGGTGGATATGAATACAGTGCAGGGCTTCAAACAGGCATGGGATAGGCATGAGGGAGCAATACAGATGAGTATGAATAGTTAGGCCATTGACAGAGCAAAGGCCGATGGTACATTCATAAGGTAGAAATGGGCAGACTGGATGGGCCTTGCGGTCCTTATCTGCCGTCAACTTCTATGTTTCTATGAGGGGTTTTAGAATAGATTAATATCATGGCATGCATGAAGGTGTTTTCTCAAAACATCAGAATCTGACTTTATTCTGGTTGGAATATCTATGAAAGTAAAGTATTTCAACTATATTTTTTGTGAGTGAGCTCTGTGGTCCAATCTCTGTTGGGTACTTTTTTTGGTCTGATGGGATTGGGCTCCTTCCTGATTGTAATTTTCTTTGTTTTGTACTGAGATAAGCTGAGCATCATTCACATTATTATTAACATGTATTGAAAGTGGTGGGGGGGCATGGCCAGCAGCCATCGTAAGAAGACATGCTTCTCCTAAGCTCTCTCACAGAGGATTGCTAGCTATGAACATCTAATAGCATCTAATAAACATTTTTTTTAACATATAAGAGTTTATTGATTTTTCACTTATCCAGACAAATAACCAACAAACAGCAAGCAGGCAGGAGTATATACAGGCAAAGTAACATGCCTTTGACAACAGTGGAGGACATTAATATAATAGAAAAATTCAAGGTTTCATCTATCATCTTAGCTGAAAAAGGAAGATGACTCCAAAATATCATCACAGCCCATGTTCGGCATAAAGTACAATGTAAGCACAGTTCTCAGCTGACAGGGAGAAAGGAGAAAGCAAAGGAGAGGAACCGGATGTAGTGAAATGGAAGCACAGGGTTGAGTACCAGAAAGGAGGGTTGAGAGCACCTCTTATGATCGCAGTTCATCCAACTACTATTGTGCTGGACTGTGTGAAGGGGTAGTGAGGCCGAGAGTACGAGGATGAAGAAGGAAAGAGAAAAAAAAGAAAAAAGGGGGTTTAGGCTGGGGGTTTACAAGGCGGAGTCAGAGGCACCTCACAGAGAGGGGAATTAAGATAGGGCTTCCATTTGCAGTAATAATTGGTAAGCTGGCCATGCTTTGCATATGTGAGCCTTTCCAGGACTGCCAACATAGATAGTGCAGCATGCCAAGCAGTGGCTGGGGGGTGTAGGCTGCCTCCATTTCAGTAACAGCAGTTGCTTGGCCTCCAAATGGGTGACCAAGATCCAGTCCCTATGAGCAGGGGCAATTGTCTTAAGGATAGTGGGTCACCCAGGAGAAGCATGGGGTCCGATAAATCAATTGGTTGACCCACTACGGTGGAACAGTCCACCGTCACAGAGGACCAGAAGGGTGTTAAGTGAGGACATGTCCACAGAATATGTAGGATATGGACTGGGCATTGCTGGCAACATTTCGCATGTGGTAGTAAACCCCAAGAGTGAAGGGCAGCTGGAGTCCGATACCATCAGAGCAATATTTTGAGCTAGATCAGTTGGCTTCTGGCATCCTTGTAGGCAGAGTGAGCCAAACTCAGGCAGTGAGACCAGACTTCTGGGGAGATGTGGAGTTGTAGTTCCTGGCTTCACCTATTATGGTAGGATTCTGAATGGGATGGTTGGGAGTCCCTCAATATGTGGTAAAACCATCCAGCCAAACCTCGGAGAGCGGGTTTGGTATGTAGAGTGGTGAGCCACTGCCACTTAGGGTCCTGGGGATGGGAGGATTTAAAGGTGTGAATCACACTGCGCAGTTGCAGATATCTCCAGAAGTCATTTACTGGGATATAATACTGCACCCTCAGTTGTTCAGAAGACATTAAGTCAGAGGAGCTACCCACATACAGGTCCTGAATAGTGCGAATGCCCTGCTGTTTCCAGTTTGACCAGTGGAGCAGTTTCCTGTCCGTGGTTAAGTGGTGATTGTTCCACAAGGTAACATACCATAAGGGGAAGGGGCGAGCATGTCTTGGAGTGCCAGAAAGAATCATAGTCTGACACCAGGCCCTTCTGGTCTCTGCCATAACCGGGGTAAGCTTGGAGGAGGAGGGTGAGGACTCCAGTAGCAGGAGGCCCGTAGGGGACCCTTGTAGGAGTTGGGTTTACAGCTGTACCCATAGAAGGGGAGGAGACTGAGATGGGACAAACCATTTTGTGGCCTGTGCAGACAGGTAAGCTAATTGATACCGTGGCAGCCATGGTATCCCAAGTCTGCCCCTTGACCAGTGAGCTCATAGTTCATTGCAGCTCCAGCGTGGTCTTTAGCCTTCCCAAAGAAAGGATGAAACCAGTCTATCCAGGGCCTGAAATACTTTAGGTGTTATTGGAATGGGAAGATTGTTAAAGAGGTAGGCTACCCTGGGTAGGAAGAGCATACGAATAGCAGCTGCCTTCCCTTTCAGGGATAAATTGAGCCTACACTAGCGGTCAATCTCAGCCGAAAGCTGGGAGATCGGAGTGAGAAGTTGCTAGCCTCTAGGCTGCGCCAGTCAGTGGAGATTCTTACACCAAGATAAGAGAAGCCCTGTGTGGCCCAGGCCAGATCCGCCTCTAGTAGGCAGTCACTGGTGTAGTGTACATTAAGGGGTATCTAATGAACATTTAAAACATTTGAAGCTACAACTGTGTTCAGCCACTTACCAGCTACTATCAGACAAATTTTAGAAGAATTCAACAATGGAAAAGCCCAAAGAGATGACAGATGGAGGAGGAGATCAGAAAGGCTGGCAAGTAGGGCCTAGTGGAGGAAAGGCAGTGGCCTTGATTGCAAACAGGGCAGATGAACCCTCCAACAAGGACTTACTCAAAGCAAAATAAGCGCTGGACAAGCAGATCATAATGCTTGACACAAAGGTACATGAGTTTAATTCCCAGCGTCTGTGAGACACAGTCCTTTGCTGCTATGGCAGAGGCAAAAGACTCTGCTGGCTCCACACTGAAAGCTGCTACAGTTGCTACAGTTCTCATTAAGGAGAATAAGACTCTTAGATACAGACCTGAGGCTCTGGAAAATCTGATGAGTTCAAACCTCAGATGATAGATAGATGTGATAGATGATAAATAGATAGATAGATAGATAGATAGATAGATAGATAGATAGATAGATAGATAGATAGATAGATAGATAGAGACAGACATACTTTATTTATAAATCATCCCTTCCCGGAGGCTCAGAGTGCTATACAATACATAAACTCTCATACCAATAAAAACATTCATACTAACATATATAAAACCACATTATAGAGTATGCACATAATTCAAATACAAATCACAATATTAATAAAGAAAATGACAGTCTATAACATATTGATATTTCATACTATAATAAGTTAAACATTTGCTCAAATAGAAATGTCTTGAGCCCTCTCTTAAAGGCTTCCACTAAGGGGACCTTTCTAAGATACCCCAGAAGTGAATTCCATATGACCGGCATGGCCACGGAGAAGGCACAATCTCCTGAAAGCCATAGCTTCACCCTGTGAACCACCAAGAGGCCACCTTCAGAGGAACGAAGAGGGCAAGCTGGACAGTGAGGAACCAGGAGGTCTTACAGATAGTCATGTCCCCAACCATGTAGGGCTTTATAGTTCAGTAATCTGACCATGAAGGCAATCCTTCACCTTATGAGCAGTCAGTGCAGCCCACAGAGGACCAGTATAATATGTTTGAATCTAGATATACCCATCAATAGCCTGGCTGTCATGTTCTGCACCAGCTGCACATGGCAGATTACCTCCTGAAAGCCCCAGGTACAAGGTATTACAGTAGTCTAACCTCAACGTGACAAAGGCATGTATCAGGGTGGCAGGTCATCAGGCAGGACCAGGGAATGGATCTGGGCAATGTTTCTTAGATGGTAAAACCATCATCAAGTACCACGCCCAGATCGGTAACCTGTGTGGAGGGGGTCAGGGCTAAGCCACCCAGTCTAAGACCCAGGTCACTCGCTAGCACCCCTCCACATTGCCGACAACCCGGTGCCACCAGTAATACCTCCGTCTTTTCTGAGTTGAGTCGTAACCAGTTGCAAGTCATCCAGTCCTGGATCTCAGCCAAGCAGGTGTTAAAGACAGAGACCACCATCTGGCTCCCAGGAGCACAGAACAGGTATGGGATCCTAGGACTTCCTGAAGGAGTTAAAGGGGATAACCCTGCTTATTTTGCAGAGTCCTGGCAGGGTGAGAAACTTCATCTGAAGCTGGCCTCAACAGCAGTCGGAGCCTTCCTATTATACCATGGAAGAAAATGGACTGCGACAATACACCTAGGACTTTTTTAGTAACCATCCTTGGCACACATAAAAGAGGTCGGGTCTTGAATGTGGCACTGCAAGCTGACTCATTGACAACAGCCAAGGGGAAAAAAAGTCTTGATGTATCTAGACCTGAACTTCACCACATGGGAGCACTGTAAAGTCTTTGATGTTGCAAGGGACATACTAAGGTAATCTAACATCTCCCATAACTTACAATATCCTACAACATTTTTTTAAAGTTTATGTTTATTGAGTATGTTAATAAAACATACACAAAATGCACTTGCATGGTTCCAAGGCATAAAAATCATTCAACAGAAAGTCTAAACACAGGATGTAGCTTCTTAGCATCCATTGTTACATGCAGCGGGGCATCTCAACTTCATTAAACAATGCACAAACACATTCATAACCAATAATATTCAAAAATGGCCATCTGCATCATGACCATGAACTAGAGCCCAGCAACAGTGAATACCGATAAGTCCCTAAGTGAAACGCTCTTGAAGTGGTATCAATGACCGTGTATCCTGCAAAATGGTGGTAGCCACACAACTGGAGAAACATTTAATAACTCACAACATCTACAATCCTCTCCAGTCTGGTTTTAGGAAAAGACATAGTAGCAAAACGGCCCTGGTTCAGATGCTAAGTGATCTCCTATCGGTGAGGAATCAGGGAAGTTGTTCTATCTTGATTCTCCTTGATCTCTCGGCAGTGTTTGACACCATGGATCATGGGGTCTTGATGGAGCACCTACGGATTTGTTGTGGACTGGCTGGTATGGTCCTCTACTGGTTTGGATCGTTCCTCACTGGCAGGTCACAGAGGTTGTGTCCGGGATTTTTTCCTCGGCATCTCTGCTCCTGTCATGTAGGGTACCCTAGGGCTCTGTCTTGTCTCCCATGCTGTTCGTGGTATACATGCTGCTATTGGGAGACATTATAAGATGGTATGGGCTGAGTTTTCACTGTTATGCAAATGATACTCAGCTACAGTAGTAAAGCCAAATTAGTCAAGGGATTTTTAAGGATTTTTAAAAATCCCTATTGAGAATTGTGATACCTTTAGTTAGGGATTTTGTTTTGTTTGTTAGTGTGTTCACTGCTATCTGGAGAGAGTGCTTCCATCTGATAGTCTAGTTGAAAGTCTACCAGATGGCACTTGAGTACTGTAATAGGAACTGGCCTGTTTCTGTAGGTATAACAAAAAGAATTTTTGAGGATGTTTTCCTAAATTTTGAGAAGGATAAATAGGGAATCTCACAAAACTGCTTGACAAATTCAGCACTACTACTGCATACCTGTCTTTTGCATCCGAACAGCGGGAAACTGTCTCGGTATTTAACAACTGCCTTGCTGAGATCCAAGGCTGGATGAGGACCAATTGGTTGAAGTTAAATCCAGACACAACTGAAGTGCTGGTACTGGAAACTGGTCACGAGGGAGTGAGGGGGCAAGCAAGACAAGTCTCTGTGCTATGGCTCAGGGATTCCCAGCTGCCTACCTCGGATTGGGGTGAGAAATCTGGGCATTGTGTTGGACTGTGGTTTGATGCTTAAGGCATGGGTGTCAGCCATGGTCCAAACCTCTTTCTACCATCTGAGGAATATCACCCAGATTAAACACCTGATTGCCCCTGATGACATGCCAGTGCTGGTTCATGCTTTTGTGACCTCTCGCCTAGATTACTGCAATGCCCTTTACCTAGAGCTAGCAGGGATAGATCTGCACTGTTTGCAGCTAGTGCAGGGTGCGGCAGCCAGGTTGTTGACCAGCCTACCTAGGTTGTGTCATATTACATCTGTGCTCCGCTATCTCCACTGGCTGTCTGTAAGGTGATGGATCTCCTTCAAGGTCAGGTTGCTGACCTAAAAAGCCTTACACAGGCAGGGGCCTGGCTATCTGCAAGACCTTCTGTGTCCCTACTGCCCCTCCCACACCCTCTGCTCCTCTGATGTGGGATTGCTAGAAGTTTCCAGGGTCCAATTAAAAACATCTGGAGTGCGTACATTTTCTTTTGCAGCCTCGACCCTGTGGTACTCTCTACCTTGCCAGTTAAGAGAATGCCAGACCACAGATCAATTCAAACATGGATTAAAAACATATTTATTTAGGCAGGCACTCCCAGAAGTAATTTAATTGGGTATGTTTTAAATAGGATAAATAAGATTTTTAGTATTGTAGTGTTACAGTTTTTATACATTGAAAATTAAGAGTAGTTTATGTAGGTAAGCAATATCTACTCTGTGACCCAAGGGATGCAGGAGGCCTAGTACAGAGACTCAGACTGGATTTTGATGCCCAAAACCCCGCAGAACAGGCTGAAGAATCTGACTCCTAAACTGTCTCTATAAGACTCAGTAAATATACTGACAGGGGACTGCAGACTTGGAAGAGGCGAGAGTACAACACAAGAATAGTTATTTGTTTGGCCCAATATGACTTTATTTACTTTAATTTGATTCAGTTCCACAATCTGCCCCCAAATATATATTGTTTCACCCTCTTCGCCCCCTGGACACAAATTCCCTTCTACATGACTGACTCAAGCCAACTGGTCCCCTGTGTACACAGCCCCAGATGTCGATAAAGCTTTCTAGTTCTTTTCCGATACCCTAAATAGTATTTGGAACATCCATACCCCGCTCAAAAAAAGCCAGAGTAAAGAGTAACCACCACTCTTGGGTAACACCTGACCTCTTTGTCCTCTGTAGAACTCGGGATAAATACTGGGCTACATTCAAGGCTTCCCTCCGACCTTCACACCTTCTACTTTACAAGCATCATAGAAACATCTGTACCAAGGCCATCAGAACAGCCAAATCAAATTTTTCCAAATCCCAGCTGCAGGCTAGATCCAACTCCCCAGTTAACTTCTGAAAAGTGCTCCACTGCCTCTTAGACTGTCTAGCATCTCATACCCCCCTTGTACTAAACTATGATGTCTTGACAGTCACTGACCCAGCTTCTATCACAGGCACATTTGATACTTTCTTTACAACCTGCCCCTTCCCCGACCGTCCCTCCCCCACTTCTGCAGGTCCACCTACCTCCCACTCTGATGCTAGTTACAGTCTTCCTCCCATCACCCCCTTCCCCTGCAAGAGATCTTTAAAGAACTAACATCATCAACCCTACAAAAACCAGTCCAGACGGCCTACACCCCAGGATGCTATGTATATCTACACCTGCTATAGCCACCCCCCTTGCTCACCTCCTAAACCTATTCCTTACTACCAGTTCCATCCCCCAGGCCTGGAAAGTGGCCAAGGTGCTTCCTGTCCACAAAGGAGGGGACCCCACTTCACCCGGAAATTACAGACCTATCTCTTTCCTTCCTGCTCTTGCCAAACTCCAGGAGTCTTTCATCTATTCCAGGCTCCTGGAACATCCTTTCTATAACCAACAGTCTTTCTCTTTTCATGTCAAGGTTCAGGAAGCAGCATTCCACCATCTCCTCCCTGCTTCATGTTACTGACCACATCCAATGAGCCATGGACAAAGGCCTTGTCACTGCTACCATCTTCATGGACCTAGGAAAAGCCTTTGACTCTGTCTCTCACCATTTTCTAATCCAAAAACTCCTCTCCGGTGGATTGGCCCCATCTGCCACAGGTTGGTTTAGATCCTACTTCCTAAACAGACAGCAATCCGTTCAAGTAGGCAATACCCTCCCCCCCAGTTCAGACAGGTGTCCCCCAAGGATCCGTACTTGGCCCTATGCTTTTATTACTATTCATAAACAACCTCCCATCCATCTGCTCACTCTCCAAAATCAACATGTACGTGGCCGACACCATGTTATACTTTTCCAGTCCAAATACCACAGATGTAGCTACCCCCTGCAGCACACCATCAGTAAAGTGCAGTCATAGTTTAGGCAAAATCAGCTCAAACTGAATTCCAAAACAACAGTCTCAATGTTCTTTGGCTCAAGGCAAAGACTTTACAAATACTGTAACTTCCCTGCATTTGCCACCATGGACGGCTCTCTACTTGACTCAGCCAAACCTTTCAAATATCTCAGGTTATGGCTTGATAGCAACCTTGACTTCTCTGCCCACATAGACGCCATCTGCATCAAGCTCCAACCTAAACGTGGAACCCTCTACTGCCACAAGGATTGCCTCCTCTTGCCCACCCACCGTTGCCTAGTCATCAAAACCATAATACTAGTTACTGACTATGCAGGCATCATTTATGGGTCTGCACCCTCTACCTCCCTTTACTAGACTTGACACTCTTTTAAATGCATGTTGTCATCTTGCTACCCCAACCCCCGCACTCACCACTGCACCCTTTATTCCTCCCTCCCTCTCCCTAATTCCTCTACCTGCTAGACACCATATCCATTGCCTCACCTTCATCTCAAAATTCTGGTATGGGACCCTTCTCCCGTACCTAAACTCCTGCCTGTCACCAATTAGCTCCTCCTCGAACTCCCTCCATTCCAGGGATGCTCCTATGTTCTCCCTACTCCAACCTCACACATGCTCAGGTAAGGCTGCCTTCTCTTACCGTCTCCCTAACCTTTGGAATCAACTTCCCTGGGACACTTGCTACTCCCCCTCCTTCTCTGCCCTTAAATCCCTTCTCCAAACTGCCCACACCACCACATGCTCTTGTCATTCCTCTCCTTCCCGGACCCCGGCTGCACCCCTCCTAAACTAGCCTTATATCCACTTAAAGTACTTTACCTTCCCTAAGACTCACCGACCCCTGGTCTGACTTTCATGTTCTAAACCTGCTAATTTATCCTTATCTATATCTCCTACTCTATTCTTTTCACTGCATTTCTTCTTTGCTCTTCTTGCTCCCTACTTTGCACTGTCTTGTGCATTTATAATTAATCCTACAGCTACTGTATATTTAATGCTTGCACAGTGCTGTACATTTTTTTTGCTACCTTTCAATTTGCTATTTGTTTATAGTCATCCTGAATTACTTATTCCACTGTATATTTGCACAGTATTTTTTTTTGCACTGTTCTCTGTATTGCTGTTACCACTGTTTTGTCTGTTACCATTGTCTTGTCCCTTACCCCCAGGTCGCAGCTGGAAATGAGCCTCAACTCAATGTGCCTTTCCCAGTTACCAACTTTTAAATAAAATAAATAAATAAAAATTCTGTTGACTGCATATGCCTGTATAAAAATGATGGTCACTCTAGGACTTGATAAATGAGGTGGAGCAGTCAAGACGGCACTCACCTTGTGGCACCTACTCACATGTTCGATCTCCCCTCCCATTGGAGTTGCTGTTGTTACCAACTGCCGAGTCCAATATCTACAAACATACAAACATATGAATGTATCAGCAGAAACAGACCACCCGGTTTATCTAAGTCTGCTCAAGTGTGCAGCTAGCACCCCTAGTTTGCAGCTGCCCCACCCCCCTCTCCTTTGTCATCCCACTACCACCTCCCACTTCCCCCACCCTCACTCTCCCCTGTTCCCCGTCCCATGCCCTTTTAAAGCTGTTCACAGATTTATATGATACCACCCATTCTGGTAGTGTGTTCCACTGTTTTGCCATCTAGACTCATTTAGATATGGACTTTAAGTTTGAACAGTTATTTCAAAATAAATTTAACAGTTTTGTGGACTTTTGTAACTGACACATAGCTTCATGAAAAACATAGGGAGCACTGGTGCTGCCTTTCATTTCACAGTTACCCATATTCTTAACAACTTGTTTGCTGTTCTTTCCATGCCTTGCTTCTTTCAAAGGTGAACCTTCCAGCTGGTGGCATGGTTGAGTGCCAGAAATATATATGTTAATAACTTCTGAAGCATGTTCACCTAGTACGAAGAGAGCCCTGTGAGAAGGTAAAAGTAACTTGGCATCAATTCAATTTTTATTGTAATACATCTGCATTATTTGACCATACAGGCATAACTAAAACATGGAGAAAAGGATGTAGTATTTTTTTTATTAAATGTACTTTATTTAATTTTTATACATTAAAACACAAGACATGTTTCTCCAAACAGACTTTGCTTTATGGGTCACTCACTGTTGTGGCAATGTTGGCATGTGTAAGTAATCTATGTAGTGTTACTTTATGGAATCATAGAAACATAGACAATGATGTTAGAAAAGACCACTGGTCCATTCAGTCTGCCCATAAACCCTAACAAACCCGGGACCTACTGAACATACGGTGTTGTAACCCATGTTATCCACCCCATGCTCCCCATCCTACTGCAACCATTAAGCCTTTCACTCTGCCCCAGCCACATTTGAGACCACTGATAGTTTTCGCACCCACCACATCAACTGGCAGATTGTTCCATGGCTCCACCACTCTTACTGTAAAATAAAACTTTATCACTTCCCGCTTGACCCCCCCACCCCCAGTTTCCACTTGTGCCCCCACTCTTGATCCACTACTTATGCTAAATAGTTCCTTCCACTTTACCTTGTTCATTCCTTTCAGGAACTTGAAGTTCTCTATCACAGCTTCCCCTCTCATCGTGCCTCCAGCAAGTACACGTTCAGTGCCTTGAGTCGATCCTTGTAAGATAGGCCCTGCTGGCCCTGAGTTATTTTGGTCAACCTGCATTGCACTGTCTCCAAACTGTCCTTTTATTTCCTTAGGTGAGGACTCCAGATCAGGGTACAGTACTCCAGGTGGGTCTCACCATAATACAATTATAATAATTAAGAATTGTCTGTTATGGTGCTTTAATCCCGTAATGAGTTATAGTATAACCAGAACATGATAATGTAGGCTCCTAATTTAATGATGCTGTACCTAATGTGTCTAATGTGATGTGAATGTATGTCATGGATCAAGTGTATAAGGTGTGCCTTATAAACTCGTAAAAAGAGACTACAAAAACGTGTTAAAAGTGTAGTAACACATTTTAAGACTTTGGTTTTTGCTCACAAAAAAATGGAAAGAGCTGGAACCTGAAACTTTCAGGCTATTTAGCTGGTAACGTAAAGGTTGCACTTTTCATATTTTTGGAAATAAATAGAATTAGAAAGAAATAATTATTTCCCAAAGACTGTAACCATATCACAAAAACAGGAAGTGAAAAATAAGATTTTATATCTTACACTTCAGACATGGCTACCCAAAAATTTATCGTACACATTATAAGTGCGGTAACAGTATTCACACACCTTTCACAATTTTAGGACAGTAGAACTGGATTCCAGATATTGCTTGGGATGAGGTGAGGGAGATGGTACCACTAGACATCGGGGGCAGCTTTGCACAAGGTGATGGAGGTGGTACGCTGGGCATCAGGTACAACTTGGCATGGGACAGGGTGAGGTTGGGGGAGCTAGTGGACATTAGGGACTGCTTGGCAGAAAAAAAGTATTGCTGGGCATCGTCAATACAAATTAGTGTTCATCTGTTCCTAAATATTTTTTCTAAAAAGTAAGGAAATGCATAGCAAAAAAACTAAATTTAGGCATTAGGGTTGAAGTACAAAGCTTAAAAGGCAGGAAAATGTGACGCTGTGTTCAAAAAAGTCCCCTGGCACTTGATAAATGTGTGGAGTGGTGTTCCTTGATGTTTAAATGACTGCTTGATTCTGCACTGGTGTTACCATAACTTTGGCACCATCTCTCAAAGCACTGGTGCATCAGAAATTTCTGTGGCTTGAAATACAGTGCTGGAGGAAAATCAATGCCAGCGCTAAGTTGAGCAATCTTTTAAACACCGTAGAGCACCGCACTACACATTCACAAAGAGCCAGGGGACTTTTACAGCTGCAGGGGTGGATCCTGCAGATGTTTTGCCTCAGAAAAGCACTCACTGGATCCGGAACCAAGTGATCAACAGTAGTAAAGTTGAAGCTTGATACCTCTGTCAGCTGAAGTCCTCTGCCATATCCCTGCTGCATCTAGCTTCTCCGCTAGACCACCGCACTTTTTATGTTTGCTTGCACGCATGTGCAAGAAACATAGTGCCATCATCCGAGTTTTTCAGAGGTGTGTCAGCCTCTTCCAATTCAGTCAGTGTATTTGCAGGCGCAGTCGCAGAGCACCAATCTCTGCTCCAGCTGTCTATGACAGCAGGAAAATGCAGTGGCATACAGTTGAAAGGGAAAGCTCCACTTGAGTAAGCAGAGCTCCCTCCCCCACACACACACACACATGACTCATGCACACCATAAAGCTATGCGCGCCTTCCCTCCTCCACAATGTACGTACAACGGGGTGCCCAATCCCCGTCAGCTCCATGCCCCCAAAGCATCCAGGTGCCATGCTGGAAGCCCACCCCAGTGTGGCAAAATGATGTAATGGCTGATGGGGTGCCCAATCCCGTCGGCTCCACTGTCTCTCCCCACCCCATGCTGTCACTGATGGGGTGCTCAATCCCTGTCAGCTTCACTGTCTCCCCAGCACAGGGTGCCATGCTGGGAGCCCACCCCAGCATGGCAACAGATACCATGGCCGACGGGGTGCCCAACTCGCTGGGCTCCATGCCCCAGCCATCCTTCTGCCATGCTGGGAGACCACCCAGTGTGGCAATGTCCTGCATCATCTTTTTAAAAAAACCTGTAAAGAAAAACTGTCCTCCCCAGTCTCCATGCACCCCCCACAACCTGCACCCACCCACTGCACACCTGCCTCCCCACACCCCACCCCATACCTACCAGAGTTCAAGCGACAATCATCGGTGGACCGGGAACATGTCTGCACTCTTCGAGCCGACCGCAACTGAGGAAATGCTGGTAAGCTGTATAATGGGATAGATAGGGTTTTTCAACTTTGTTGCATATCTCAGGCATTTTTTGGAATTTTTGCAACAAATTTTCAACATGGGGTTTTTGGGACCCCTCCTCATGAATTCTTGCACTATCATGGTGTTAATTGGGCTCGAAGGGTGATTTCGCAGCCACTGTGCGAAATCACCTTTCCGGAATGATTAATGAAACGACACTGCCAGTGTTCATAAGGTGGGCTCTCAAAAAAGCCTATTTTGAAAATTTGGTGGAAAAATTCCTACAAATGACTGTTTTATGAGCGTGCATTGCGCAGTTCCTACGCACTCTCGTAAGTTCGCGAATTTTCAATATTTTCACTCCAGATTTTCAACATTGCCATTTTACCATGGGGCACAGGGGTTTGGCTTCATTGGGGACTGGGGTTCCACCTGGAGAGACACCAGCCTATACTGGCAGGATGGTCTGCATCTGTCCAGGAAGGGAACAAGTCTTTTGAGCAATCGGTTTAAATATTTCATTGGCAAGCTTTTAAACTAGTCAAAGGGGGAGGCACTGACAAGCAGCAGGAAAATCCCAGCCTCTCCCTACAAAACAGGGTACTAAATGAGAAAAAGACCGAAGTAGAAACGGTCAGTGGGGATGCTGCAACAGAAGGTAAAAGCCATCAAAAAATGGAGACAATAGTACCAATGCCCGTAGTCTGGGTAACAAGCTTCCTGAATTAGTGGCCTTGATGGAGGAGGAACATCTGGATATCGTGGCAGTCACAGAAACATGGTACACACAAAACCATGACTGGGATGTAAACATACCAGGATATACTATCTACAGAAGGGACAGGGAGGGTAAAAGGGGAGGAGGAGTAGCTCTTTACATAAGGGAAGGAATAAAAGCAACAGAACAAAAGGGTAAACAGGGAGGAGAAGAAGCACTGTGGGTAATTTGGAGACAGGCAATGGCACCACAATCCGCACAGGTTGTATACAGACTCTTCTCAGGGGAGGAAATGGACAAGGAAATGATAGAAAGTATACTTAGAATGGCAGAAAAAGGGAGATATTGCTGATGGGTGAGCTGAATATGCCAGATGTTAACTGGAATGCAGTTGCAGCTGCCACCTCGAGAGTGAGTTATTCTAGATGTCCTACAGGGGCATGCCTTGAGACAACTAGTACTGGAGCCCACTCGAGGAGGGCAATATTAGACTTGATTCTCTCAAATGGAGATGGAGAGAGGATCACAGATGTAGAAGTGGGTAGCCATCTGGGAACTAGCGACCATCGAACAGTATGGTTCACAATAAACACAGCAATAGAGTCAAGCCATACAAAGACAAACGTATTGGACTTTAGGAGGGCTGACTTTGCCAAAATGGGTGAGTGCCTAAGGAATGCACTAGCAAATGGGCAGGAAAGGGTTAAATTATTATTAGAACAAGAACCTATTACCCTGGGTATTTGTTATCACCCACCCTCTCTAGATAAGGAATGTAATAATTTATTTCTGGACTATATTCAGAAAATCAATCCTCTTGATGATTATATTAATGGGTGACTTTAATTATCCAGTAATCAACTGGGACACACTTATGGGCTCTAGTCAACAGGAAGCTAAATTTCTTAACTTAGTTATTTCCATGGGCCTGGAACAACTTGTACTTAATCCAACTAGAAAAGCTAACATTTTGGATCTAATACTCACTAACATTTATGAACAGACAGAATCCCCGACAATTGTTGCCCCTCTAGAGATAGCGATCATTGCATGGTATTATGGGCAATTAATTATTATGCAATGAATGTTAAAGGTATTACCAAATGAGAAACTATTCTAAAGCTAATTACAAGGAAATAAAAACATATCTAATGGAATGGAATTGGGAAAAGGAACTGAAAGAGTTACAAGTAAAACAAATATGGCACCGTATTAAGGAAAAATTGAGTTACTGTGTCAACAAATGGGTACCTGTATGCAGAAAATACTTCAATCATTAAAGACTTCCTATATGGTTTTCATCCAAAATTAAAAAACTAATAAGATCAAAAAAAAAAGCCTTTAAGAAATACAAAAAGCACAAAACTGTAATTAACTGGAACAGGTTCAAAATAAAAGCAAATAAAACTAAACAAGCAATTAGAAAAGCAAAAAGAAATGGAGCTCAGACTAGCTACTACCAATAAAGATAATAAAAGCAGTTCTTTAATTATATTGGCTCTATGAGAAAGAACTCTTGAAGTGGGTCCACTATTAATAAATAATAAATTAATATCTGATGAACTGAGCATGGCTAATCAATTCAATAGATACTTTACTAGTATTTATAAAGTTAATGAAATTATTGATTCTAAAATCCCAAAATTCAAGATAGTCTGAGGTAATTACAATTCCAGAAGTATATTCTGCTATAAACTCCTTTAAGTCTTCTTTATCTGCAGGTACTGATGGTTTTCCTTCCCAGTTTTTAAATAAATTTCTTATGAAGTAGCTGGTCCCCTAACACTACTATTCAATAAATCACTCTACACTGGTATAGTAATAGATGACTGGAAAGAAGCCTGGGTCATACCTATTCACAAGGGAGGAACAAAACGAGGGTGGAACAATATAGACCGATTAGTTTAACGTCCTGCATAGGAAAAATTTTGGAAAAACTTATAATGTATAGAATTAACATGCACATCACAAGGAATGGCCTAGAGGACATTACACAGTACGGTTTTGTTGCTGGTAGATCTTGTCAGAGCAACCTGATTAATTTCTTTAAACCTATTAGTGCCACCCTGGATGCAGGGTTCCCTGTGGATGTTGTTTTTCTCGATTATGAAAAGGTGTTTGACTCAGTTTCTCATAAGATCCTAATAGAAAGCTTGGTGAATATTGGTTTGCATAAAATATTGTCAGTTGGATCTCTGCATGGTTAACCGATGAGCGACAACAGGTAAATATTAGGGGTTATACTTCAACCTGGAGCAAGGTGACTAGTGGTGTGCCTCAGGGGTCGGTACTTGGCCCTACTTTGTTCAATATTCTCATCTCAGGTACGAAAACCAAGAACGGGGTTTGGGTCAATAAATACGCTGATGACACTAAGTTGGGGTGTATTGTTAATGATTGTACATCTATTTCTATGTTACAAGGAAACCTAAATGATTTATTCAACTGGGCTGTGAAACATTAACTTAATTTTAATATTTCCAAATGTAAAGTTATGCATTTTGGATTTAACAACAGATGTGCTAACTATTATTTGAACAACCTTTTACTGAACAAAGTAACTTCTGAAAAAGACCTGGGCATTTTAATCACTAATTTAAAATTTTCTGAACACATTCAAAAAACTTCCCAAAAATGTCATAGATTAATAACTTGCCTATTTAAAAATATTAAATCTAGAGAACCGGAAGTCTTACTTCCTATTTATTGCAGTGTAGTAAGATCAAATCTAGACTTTTGCGCCTCTTTTTCCACTCCAACCTTGGTAAAGGATAAGATACTAGTTGAAAAAATACAGAGAAGACTTACCAGACAAGTGAATAATTGTAAAACTTTATCATATAACAGTAGATTACAAAAATTGGAACTTTATTCCTTGGAATATCGTTCTTTAAGAGGGGATTTATGCCTAATCTATAAAGCTTCCAGGGATAATTCTCTGGCTGAAACAATATGCTTAGAATGGTATAAGAAAAGAAATAACACCAGATCCCATATACTACAATTAAAATCAGTCACAGATAGGTCTACTAGTCGATATCAATTTTTTTACCCAGAGAATAATCCAGACTTGGAATTCACTGCCTCTTGAAGTAGTATACAGTAATTCCTTCCAGTTATTCAAAAAAAATCTTGACATTTTCATGGGTAATAAAAAATATGAATTCCATCCAGGTTAGGGATGACGAGTTCATTATGGGCTAGTCCCTCGAACTCGTATATACCTATGAACCTATGAACCTATGAAAGAGGGGTGGAAGAACAATGGGGAAATAATAAAAACTGCCATCACAAAGGTAATAAGCCTTTGTGTGAAGCAAATAAACAAAACAAAACGATGTAAGAAACCACTATGGTTCTCAAAGGAAGTGGCAGTGAAGGTTCAAGAGAAAAAAGAAAGCATTCAGGAAGTACAAGGAATCGCAGAAGGAGCAGGACAGAGAACTGTATCAGTTAAAGCAAAAGGAGGCTGGGAAGGAAGGCAGTCAGAACAGCAAAGGCCCAAACCGAGGAAAAGATAGCCAACTCAGTTAAGAAGGGGGATAAAACCTTTTATAGGTACATCAGGGAGCGAAGGAAGACCAAGGGAGGGATAGTGAGACTTAATAAAGGGAGGGTGGGCAGAGGGAGTCTGTGAAAAGGCAGAGATACTAAACAAATATTTTTGCTCAGTATTTACAAATGAAGAGGGGGAGGTACATAAAACAAACAGTAGAAACACTCTGGATACAGAAGTTGATACCAGCCCATTTACAGAAGAAAGGGTTCTGAAAGAACTCTTAAAACTGAAGGTGGACAAAGCAATGGGGCCTGATGGGATTCATCCCAGAATTCTAAAAGAACTAAGGGTAGAACTAGTGACACCACTGACTACCCTTTTTAACAAATCATGGGAGGATGGGGTGGTACCTGAGGACTGGAGGAAGGTGGATGTGATTCCCCTTCACAAAAGTGGGAGCAAGGCAGAAGCAGGAAACTACAGACCTGTTAGTTTAACCTCAGTACTAGGGAAAATGATCGAATCGCTTCTGAATGAAAGAATTGTCAAGTATCTAGAGGCCAGAGGGGCACAGGACCCTAGGCAGCATGGATTCACAGCGGGAAGGTCATGCCAGATGAATCTGATAGATTTCTTTGATTGGGTGACCAAAGCAGTAGATCAGGGAGGGGCTGTGGACATGGCCTACCCAGACTTTAGCAAGGCATTTGACACAGTCCCACACAAAAGATTAATATACAAGTTAGCCAGCCTGGGAGTGGGTCCCAAGATGACAGCCTGGGTAAAGAATTGGCTGGAGAATAGGACACAGAGAGTAATAGTAAATGGAGTCCACTCAGAAGAAAGGAGGGTTACTAGTGGGGTACCGCAGGGTTCAGTATTAGGACCGGTCCTCTTCAATGTCTTTATAAGCGACATTGCAGAAGGACTGGAAGGAAAAGTATGTCTCTTTGCAGATGACACAAAGATCTGCAACAGAGTTGATGCACAGGGTGGGGTGGAAAGGATGAGAAGGGACTTGGCAAGGTTAGAGGAATGGTCAAATGTATGGCAGCTTAGATTCAATGCTAACAAGTGCAAGGTAATGCACCTGGGAAACAAAAACCCAGGGGAAGAGTACACAATGGGGGGTGAGATACTAACAACAACAAAAATGGAAAGGGACCTGTGGGTAGTCATATCAGATGACCTAAAGGTGGGCAAGCAATGGAGAGGGCAGCAAGGAGGGTGGGGATACTGGGATGCATAGGGAGAGGCATCACCAGTAGAAAAACAGGAAGTTATTATCCTCTGTACAGACAGCTGGTGAGACCCCATCTGAGTACTGTGTGCAGTTCTGGAGACCCAATCTCCGCAAAGAAATAGACAGGATGGAAGCTGTCCAGAGGAAGGCACTAAAATGGTGCAGGGTCTGCACCAGAGGACGAGTGAAGAGAGACGAAAGGAGCTTAATATGTAGCCTCGAGGAAAGGAGGGATGGGGGACATGATAGAAACTTTCAAGTACCTCAAGGGAATCAACAAAGTCCAAGAGGGTAGCATCTTTCAAAACAAGAGGTGTGCAAGAACAAGAGGGCACAATTTGAAGATAGAGGGGGTGCTCAGAGGTAATTTAAGGAAGTATTTTTTCACAGAGAGGGTTGTGGATGCATGGAACGGCCTTCCGGAGGAGGTTGTGGAGTCAAAAACAGTGGTGGAATTCAAGCATGCATGGGACAGTCATAACGCAATTCTAGGGGTGGGGGTAGGAAGAAGTAGGCTGCTGGTTAACTAGGATCTGCAGCTTATCCAGTAGGTAGGGAAATGGGCAGACTGGGTGGGCCAAGCGGTCCTTATCTGCCATCAAATTCTATGTTTCTATGTTTCTACCACCTTCTTATGAGCAGTACAGCTGTCATTTTCATATTTCACCAAAATGTGTTTCTGCCCATGTAGTGCACAATGGCTAGTCGGTGTAAAATCAATGTATGGGACACATTAAGAAAATCACAGTGATACTGTTCATGAGCAGAGGTCTTAAAATGGCTATTTTGAAAATTTGGTGAAAAAGTTCCTAAAATGACTGTTTTACGGCGTCGTTACATAGTTCCTATACTGCGCTAAATAAGTTCGCAAATTTTAATATTTTCACTCCAGATTATCAACATTGCCATTTACCACACCTCCTATGAGCAG
Organism: Neoceratodus forsteri; assembly: GCA_016271365.2. Lineage (NCBI taxonomy): Eukaryota > Metazoa > Chordata > Ceratodontiformes > Ceratodontidae > Neoceratodus > Neoceratodus forsteri. Next base: position 739,584,596 of record CM057454.1, read on the forward strand.
TACAGTTGTCATTTTCACATCTCGCCACAACATGTTTCTGCCCATGTAGCGCATAATGGCGCAGTCGGTGTGCGAAATCAATGTATGGGACACGTTAAGAAAATCACAGTGACACTGGTCATGAGCAGAGGTGTTAAAATGGCTATGTTGAAAATTTGGTGAAAAAATTCCCAAAAATGACTGTTTTAGGAGTGTAAGTTGCGCGTTCATACGCACGCTGGCAAGTTTGCGAATTTGTAATATTTGCACACCAGATTTTCAACAGTGCCATTTTACTGCACTCCTTATGAGCAGTGCAGCTACCATTTTTCACATCTCGCCCAAAATGTGTTTTCGCACATGTAGCGCACAATGGTACAGTCGGTTTGTGAAAACAATGTTTGGGACAGATTAAGAAAATCACAGTGACACTGATCATGAGCAGAGGTCTTAAAATGGCTATGTTGAAAATTTGGTGACAAAACTCCATAAAATGACTGTGTTATGAGTGAGCATTGAGCAGTTTCCACGTACCCTCGTAAGTTCATGAATTTGTAATATTTTCAGTCCAGATTTTCACCAGTGGCATTTTTCCACACCTCCTTATAAACAGTACAGCTGTCATTTTCCACAACATGGCCGAAATGTGTTTTCACACTTTCAGTGCAGAGATGCGCGGTCGCTGTGGGAAATTATTGTTCGGGACAGATAAAGAAAATCACACTGACACTGTTCATGATCGGAGGTCCCAAAATGCCTGTGTTAACAATCTACTGTAAAAAAAAAAATAAACTAGTTACATTACAGGTGTGCATTGCACAGTTTCTACGCACGGTCGTGACTTCACCAGTTTTTTTAAGATTTTTACAGCAGATTTTCAACATTGCCATTTTTTACACCTCCCCATGAACAGTACCGCTGTCATTTTTCACATCCTGTTCGGAATGTGTTTTTGCACCTGTGGTGCCAAATGCCATAGTCGCTGTGCAAAAGCAGTTTTCGGCTAACAAAGTGATATTGCCACTGTTCATGAGATGGGGGTCACAAAAAATACATGTTGAAAATTTGGAGTGAAAATACCAACGAATGCCTGAGACGTTAGGATTTCCAACCATAATGCCCCACCCTGTAAAGTATGACAGGCATCAGGGGTGTGACTTGGGATTCTTGCCTGTCATGCTCATACCATTCCACCCCCACCCACACCCTGCAGCCAGTGAAAGGCATCAGGGTGTGCCTCGGACTCTTCGGGCCCAAACTTCACCCCATTCTCCTATACCGCACCCATCTCACCATATTTCCTGATGGAATGGGGTGCACATAAGGGCAAAAGACCCCAAGGCACACCGTGACACTTGTCAGTGTCTGCAGGGTAGGGTGTGGTGAAATGGCGTGATCGTTATGCCCGACGACCCAAAGGCACACTCCAATGCCTGCCACTCTCTGCAGGGTGGTGGTGGGGTTGCCTTCAGTTCAATACTTCGCTGCCATTCCTATTATGCAGCTCTGTAACTTCTACACTACCAATGTCAGTGCCAGCAAGCAAACATTCAGCATTGACAAATGCTTGTTTACAGCTGCAGGTGTCCAAATTAGCCTGCTCACTCCCCCCCCCCCCACACACACACACAGGAGCACTAGTTAAGCTGGTGGAACAGGGGGATCAGACATACTGAATCATGGAAGCCCCTAACCCAGCACAAATAATACGAAGATTAGCCACAGCAACATAATTTCCGTAAATCGCATGCTGCTAGTTTAAAAACCTCTAGAAAGCACTTTCACCCAGAGTCTGTGGAGACCTGTCAACCAGCCTTGAATATTTCCCACACAAATTTAGCCAATCGGAACTCTTAATAGGCAGCTTAGGCCTCCCAGGCCAATCGAATGAGCCTTCTGTTCCATCTGGGCATAACAAAGGCAGACAGAGAGAGAGAGAGGATGGGAGAGAGAGAGAGAGAGAGAGAACATTTCTTTTGGTTTAAAACGTAATACCAAGCTCTCTTCTCACTCTCTAAATGGACTGTCTTTTTAGGGCTACATAAACCAAGTCACCCAGTTCAGGTACAGTCACAAAACTTCTTATTTAAAATAACTGTTTCTTTCTCCCTCCAATTTCAGAGATATATGGAAAAACTTTTCAGCTGGGTGTATTTAGAACAGAGCTGCCAGTAACCTATTTGCTTAAAATGCAGTTTTGTTCCTCGTTAAGTCATTTTATTTATTTTACAAGAAGATGATTTTGTTCTAATATCCCCCTCCTTGAATTACTACCCAAAGCATCCCTTTTTTTAGAAAGAATAAAACCGGGTAGGAAGGGAATTTTTGCTAGGCACAGCTTCTCCAGGTTATAGGCATGGCGTCGAGGCACCTAGCTAGGTGATTTGTGCATTCTGGTCTGTCTTGTTCTCTTTGATAGTGAGTGTTTACACAAATAAATATTCTGTAGCACCTGATATCTTGATTTGATGTGTTCTTGTGCTACTGAGGAGCCCTGAATCGGTGTGCGCCACCCTTTTGCTTTTCCAGTAAGGAGGGGCTTGCCCCTTCCCCTTTTGCTGGTGTTTTCCAGTGTCACCATGCTGGAGAATCCAGAGAGTGCAGCTGCTGGCTCCTAACTAATCCAGACGATGCAGAAAGTCATCTATCTGGCAAAGGAGCTACTTGGAGAATCTCTGGTGCTTTGAATCAAGTAGCTAGGCTGTCAGCAATGTGTGCCCAATTCTTGCACAGACAGGCAGATCAGCTAGGGAGAAGCATACTCCAGAAAGTGAGCTTTTTATATATCTAAAGTATGCACTGAAGCCCTGCAAAACAAAAGGGACAGGGAAGGCAAAAGAAAATGAAGTTTGCTGTCCTCCTTTAAGATCACTGACGGCATGAGCAAAGTTTCTGATGGCATTTCAGGGAGAGAGTGAGTACAGGAGAGTGGAGACTGTCACAGAGAAATCACTAAAAAGCTGAAAAAGCAGCTGGGTAAATAAAATGGAAAGAACAAGGTAACAAAGCTGGGAGGTGCTAAAGTGGCCGTGCAGCATTTTGAATTCTTATCAGAAGCAAGCTGAACCCTGAATTACTGCAGAAGTGGAGCGTTTGCAGGGTCAAACGTACACCCTGAGCTACAGATAGATATGCCCTGCAGTTCTGAGGCTGAGGAGTGTGCTGTTTGCCCAGAGGAGACAAATAATGCAGATACTTTTTTTTTTACCTCTCTTACTACTAATGTGTAAGACATTTGGGACTGTTTGGACTGTCATCATTCCTGCTGGTAGCAGGCTTTCTGGACTTTGCCCTTTGCCCTGTTACCTCCATTTGGGAGGCAGATCATGCTGTTGGTGGGGCTTTGCACATTAGTGTGGCATTTAACTCAAAGTTGCATTCGAATCCCATCAGCTGTTCTATGCCTGCTCTGCTGACAGCATTTGTGAGCCAGTCAGGCTCTTTATTGTGGCATTTTAACCATTTAGGACTGTTTGGACTGTCATTCTTGCTGGCAGCAGGCTTTCTAGACTTTACCCCTTGTTATTGTCACTCAGGAGGTGGATTGTGGTGTGAGTGGGGCCCTTTCATGCTTTACTTTCAGCTACATCCTAGCTGTCCAGAGCCAAAGGGCCAGAGTATAAGGGTGTCACACTGAGGGACAGATCATAAGGTATCTCTTTGGGGGCCAGAGTATAAAAGTTTCACTTTGGGGGGTGTCAGCATGGGGCATCAGATGGTAGGAGATATTGTACCTCTAGTGTGACACTCTTAGCTGATGTATTGCATTCTTTGTGAACCTACAGTATGTATGTATGTATGCATCTTCCTTACACCATATGTATTCTGCAATGTGAAGGGACCTCTATTGCCATTTGTGGGTCGCTGTTTGATTTATTTAACCACAATCTGCTATTTATTGTGTTCTACTATTGTACCATTATCAGTTTTGCATCAGAATTATTTTAACTAAGATTTCTACAAAAACATAGACATTGACAGCAGATAACAACCCCAAGGCCCATCTAGTTTGCCCATTTCCCTTGCCTACTGTGAAAGCCACAGACCCTACTTGATCTCTGTCTTTACCTCCTCTTTTCCATTGCTAGGGTTCCTCTATGCTTGTCCCATGCATGCTTGAACCTGCCCACTGTGTTTTCCCCGCCACCTTTGCTGGGAGTCTATTCCATGCATCCACCACCCTTTCTGTGAAGAAGTACTTCCTCATGCTACCCCTTAGTCTACCCATCTTCCAACCTCATGTCATGCCCCCTCATTCCTGGACAGCTCCCTTTCTGAAAGATGCTACCCTCTGGTACCCTATGTATGCCTTTTAGATATTTTTAGATTTCTATCATATCTCCCCTGTCTCTTCTCTCCTCCAGAGTATACATATTGAGGTCTCCCAGCCTCTCCTCATATGATGTTTGGTGCAGGCCCTGCATCGTCTTTGCTGTCCTTCTTTGAACAGCCTCCACTCTGTCTATGTCCTTATGTAAATGAGGCCTCCAAAACTGGATGCCATATTCCAAAATGAGTCCTCACTGATGATACAGTATGTACAGTGGCATCACCACCTCCTTCCTTCTGCTGCTGATACCTCTCCCTATCCACCCCAGCATTCCACTGGCTCTTCCCACAGCCTTGACACATTGTTTGGCCACCTTTAGGTCATCAGATATGATTACCCCCAAATCCCTTTCCTGTTTGGTGACCATTAGTTTTTCTCCTACCCCCAATCATGTAATCCTCCCCTGGGTTCTTGCACCCCAAATGCATGATTTTGCACTTTTTCGCATTAAATCTCAGTTGCCACACTCTGGACTATACCAGATTGAACATCATTTACCATGATCCTCTGTCTTCTATCACTCATCTAGTTCCTAACCTACTTTATCACCTTGTGACCCACTCCTAGGCTGTCCAGCTTGTTCACAAGTCTTCTGTGTGGAATGGTATTGAAGGCCTTACTGAAATCCAGATAGGCGACATCCACTGCTCCTCCCGATCGATGACCGTAGTCAACCAATCAAAGAAATCAGTTAGATTTGTTTGACATGACCTTCACGCTGTGAATCCATGCTGTCTCAGGTCCTGTGCTCTGCTGGCTTCAAGATGGTCCACGATCCTTTATTTAAGTTGTGATTCCATAATCTTCCCCTCTATTGAGGGTTCCATATCAAGATATTGACAACAATGTTGTTAACATCCCCGAAAGTGACAGGAACAATGTCGACTGTCCAGGACAGGGAGGCCTGAATGTTGTTGTAGATGCATAAAGGGTAATGTCCTCCATTAGCATTTATACTCAAGGCCTGCATCACTGTTTTCTCCCTAACTGCTGACTCGCTATCTCCCTTACTATGAGGAGAGGGGGGGATACCTCAAGGATCAGTCCTGGGGCCAGTCCTTTTTAATGTCTTCATTAGTGACATTGAGGAAGGGCTGGAGGGGAAGGTTTGCATATTCGCAGACTACACAAAGACCGGGAACTGGGAGGACACTCCTGAAGGGGAGGAGAAAATGAGGAAGGGCCTAGAAAAGCTGGAACAATGGTCCAAAGAGTGGCAACTAAGGTTTAATGCAAAGGAATGCAAAATCATGCACCTCGGCTGCAGAAACCCAGGATAGAGTTACCGGATTGGGGGGGGGGTTGTTGTCAGTCATTAAGGAAGAAAGGGGTCTGGTGGTTATCATCTAGGATGACCTAAAGGTGGCCAAGCAGAGTACAAAGGCTGTAAGAAGGGCCAGTGGCACGTTGGAGTGCATAGGGAGTTGGTGATGCCACTGTACAAAACACTGGTGAGGCCTCATCTGGAATACTGTGTACAGTTCTGGAGGCCACATCTTCATGAGGACATAGTCAGGGTGGAGACGGTTCAGAGAAGGGTGACAAAGATGGTACAGGGCTTGCAACAGAAGACCTAGGAGGAGAGATTGAAAGACCTCAATATGTATACACTGGAAGAGAGAAGGGAACGGGGAGACATGACTGAAACCTTCAAGTATCTTCAGGGAATAAACAAGGTGCAAATGGGCAACATCTTTCAGTATAGGAGAAGTACTAGAATGAAGGGGCATGATATGAGATTATAAGGGAGCAGGATAAGGGGAAATGTGAGGAAGTTTTTTCATGGAAAGAGTACTGGATGCTGTAATAGCCTGCCCCAGGAGGCGGTGGGAGCTAGCACAGTGGGAGGATTTAAACTTGCTTATAACATGAAAGCAATGAACAAGCAAGAATAATGGAAACCGATTGGCCGAAATGCAGCAGGTGACCAAAGTTGGAGCGGGGATTAATCACTGGTAATGCCCGCTCCAACTAAGCAATAATCCCCACCTCAGCTTGCAGTACCTGACATTGCCAGCATAAAATACATGATGTGCGACTTGCAGAAACACAGACCACAGAGCACCAAAATGTCCCAAAATCCCAAATTTTTAATTAGTGCAGTACCTCAAAGTGCCAGATGAAAATCGGTAGCTGAGACAGAATATTAGCCTAACAGTAACTTTCAGAGTTACCAGACTCCTGATTCATAAGCTGCAAACCTGTCATATGTACCGCGTGTTTTCTCCCACCCCACCCCCCAGTGGACAGTGACTATTGCACAAAGTCGGGCCACTGAAAAAGCACACTTTTCAAAATAATTGTCAGTACCTGTAGCTTAGGCTTAGGAGTCCAAAAAGAACAGTTTCAATGATGCTTGCGCTGCATTGTGCAGGGAGATGTGTACCAGCAGCAGCTCATTTGTGATCTCTGTCAGCACAGTTGGGGATAGTGGGGGAAATGTAGCAGCAGGTAAAACTGTACCGTTTCATCAGACAAAATAGTGCGACGGATTAGAGAGAGAGAGAGAGAAAGAGAAACAATTTCTTTTGCATGTGCGAGTCACGGTCACTCCCTCTCTCTCTCTCTCTCTCTCTTGTTGTCTCTCACGGTGTCTGAGGCTGCACGCAGAAACAATATGTGGGAAAATGGAGAGTATCAGCAGAAACCACAGCACACTTTCACATCGGTGTTACGGACACAGCGAGCACCAGAACACATTTCCCCTTATCCTGCTCCCTTATAATCTCATATCATGCCCCTTCATTCTAGTACTTTTCGCAATATTCACACTGTGTTGGTTGCAGTACTTTAGATATGCAAAGATGTCACTCTATACATCCCAGCATGTAACGTGGTATTACTAAACAGCATCTGGAAGTGTGTAGTTGGTGAATATCGAGACATGTAGCAAAACATGTACCACTTAAAAATGTGTAAACAGCAGCACAATGTGTTATATCACAATATAACTATTATATATATCTGTATGTGTTTCCCAGCATAACTAATGCATGGTTGGGTGGCTGTAGGCACCCGGTCACAACCCCCAACCATGCATTAATTCCCCAGTAGAAGCCAACTTCGGAGTGGTTTATTGCACTTGTAACATGACAAGTGCTTTTAAGGAATCATTATTAGAAAGTACAATACATATAAACAAAACATTGGTCTTAATGCTTACTAGTGTTCAATAGGCACAGAACATCAGAAACAGAGCAACATTTATTATTATAGTTATCCTTCATCGTGGCTTAATGCTTACATGGCATAGGCACACGGGAACTCTAGAAGTGGAAAGGAGAAGATAAAGCAGATGGCCAAGTAGGGTCAGCAGCCACCAATATAGGTAGGGTATACAGGCAGACTAACTGGGCCTGGTGGTCCTAATCGGCCATCATTTACTATGTTACCACCGCTTCGAGAGAGAGTTATTACTTTTACCTAAGTATTTATTCCATACCTGTGTTGCTCTTTTTAATAAAATAATGTATCCCTTTTTTAAATGTGAATCAAATATTTTCCCCAGGTCTTGCTCAGTCTCTTCTTAATATTTAATTTCTTAGAGGCAAATGGGGAAACTTTTACTAGAGGGGCGGCTTTCCCAAATCAAAGTAAAACTAAAACTGCTCCATGTTACAGTCCAAAGCTCCTTCCACCTGGGCTACTTATTTTTAAACCTTGTGAATTTTACAGCCCAGTATCTATAAATTCTTTTCAGTAAATGTTATTGAAAACAATGGATTTCATAGGGGAATAACATCTAAAAGTTACTTGCCTCCCCTAAAGTGAACACAGAGGGGTTTCTCTAGCTAATACCCATGTCCTATATTGTATTGCTTATGCACTTTGCACTTTAAGACAATATAGATACAATCAATTTTCTTTTTACCAAGCACTGTAAGCACTTTTAGTTTTATTTTATGTGTGCATAGATTTATTCATTTCCAGTCTTCTCTTAAGTAACCATAAAACCTGGCACTGTATCTTTTTATATACGTAGCTTTCTACCTTCCAGACAAAACAAGGTATCTTGTTTTAATGATGTGGGACAGAAATGAACACGTAAACAAACAAAAAACACAAAAAAGAGACAAAGGATGAACTTCTGTAGGTGGCCGACCTACTTTAGAATGAAAACAAAGAACAGAATAGAATAGTAGGTACTGTTGCAATGGTTTTTAAAGTAGGAAAAGAAGAATATAGGATAGATGTCCCTTAGATCATTTTTACAGCTGCAGGGGCAGACCCTGCAGACATCTTGCTTTAGAAAAGCACTCACCTGAGCCAGAACCAGGCAAACAATGGTAGTAAAGTTTGAAGAATGATACCTCCGCTAGCTGAAGCCATTTACCATATACCCACTGTGCCTATCTTCTCCATCACACATTTTTTATGGCTGCAGGTGTCCAAACCAGTCTGCTCACTCCCCCAACGTGGGTACACTAGTTCGGCTAGTGGAACACGGCAGTCGGAGATGCCAGATCATGGAAGTAGAGATGGGAGAAGTGGCCCCAGGTTCGGCTCAGCTAAGTGATTCATGTAGTGAAAGGCGATTCGCGGAGTGTCTGCAGCCTTGACCCGGAGTACTTAGCGTTATAATGGGTAATCGAAGTCCATTGAAACAATGACTTGCATTACTCTGCCTTCCAAAACCACTACTCCACCAATTTAGGAGAAGTACATTGAAAACAATGTACTTCACCTCACTTTGCCTTGTTTTTAAGCTCTGAAGGCGAATTTTGCAGTGATTCATGGGATTTCAGGTCACATGGGCTCTAGATTGTTCTGCACAGCCTCAGTCTGGGGTAGTTTGTGTAGGAAGCTATAGGAGACAGTCTGCTCTGAGAGCTCTCTGTGATTCAAACCTTCTAAAAGCTGTTAAAAAAGCCTTTTTGGGTCATTTTTGTTACTGAAACTTTAGTTCATCGATCATAGGAAACCCTCCTGTGCTCATATCATCGAGCATTTATTGTTTGTGAGTGGATTTTGAATGTTAATGTACACATTCAGTCTGTGTACTTAGAGACAGTGGAAGTGTGCTTTGGGGGAGGGGCGTATCTGTGGTGTAGGTAGATTAACTTGGAGAAAAAGACAGTGCTTTCTGTTTTGGTGATATTTTTCTTATATAACTGTGTTAATGTACACACAGTGATATTTTTAATAATTCTTGCCATTTTTTTGCTGATGGTTGTGATGCAGCAGTACATAATTTTAGTTTGTTTAAAATATGTAGTTATATTAGTGAAGTTTTCAATTTGCTACACAGTACTTAGTATGTGTGTGAGTATGTGTGTGACGCGTGTCATCAAATCAGACACCTTTTATTGTGCCACATTATAATTTCAGCAATGTGAACCTGCTATCCACTGCAGCTGTGTGATATTTGTACTTCTTTGTGGTCTCTTTACTGGTACTAGTACTAGTGACCGTTACTGCAGCAGAGCAGTACACTGCCCCACCCTCCCCCCTGCGGCCCGCCCCAACCGGCAAAGGTATTCTTTTCCAGATTTGAATTTCTGATGGTGAGCAATGGTTAGATGTTGTGCCTTTGCATCTGCATCTCTTCAGTGCACAGCGCAATCTTAATCTGTCTGTGAATTTGCATCTCTTTACGGCACAATCTCCATCTGTAACTTAAGTCACAGTTGTTTTTTTGGTTTCCCTTCAGAGTACTGGACAAGTGTGGTGCATAATTCTGCATGAACATTGTACTCATTAATATGCGTTTTTAAGTCAGGACCATCATCATGAGTCACTCATGATACAAATCATGTTCTTCATCATCACAGTCACAAATGCAGTCACAAATCACGATCCACAATAACGCCACGAATCACAACATTAATGTTTTTTCTAGTTACTTGGATGTATTGTAAGCCTGTTTTGTAGTATCTCTCCAGGCTTCACCACCCCACCATTGTACTCATTAATGAGCATTTTTAAGTCAGGGAGTTTGTGCTGCAGCTCATCAGGGAAGTACAGCCATAGGCATTTGCGTTCCCCTCCCGGTACAGTTCCATATTGTTTATCTCTCACCGTCGACACCAGATCACATTCTTCATCATCATGGTCATAAATGCAGTCACAAATCATGATTCATGATCATGTCAAATCACAACACTCATTTTTTTACTAGTTACTTGGCTGTATTGTAAGCATGTTTTGTAGTATCTCTCCAGGCTTCACCACCCCACCATTGTACTCATTAATGAGTGTTTTTAAGTTAGGGAGATTGTGCTACAGCTCATCGGGGAAGTACAGCTGTAGGCATTCACGTTCCCAGTACAGTTTTCATATTGGTTATCTCACACCGTCAACACCGAATCACGTTCTTCATCACCATGGTCACAAATGCAGTCACAAATCACGATCCACAATCATGTCATGAATCACAACATTCATTTTTTCACTAGTTACTTGGATGTATTGTAAGCATGATTTATAGTATCTCTCCAGGCTTCACCACTCCACCATTGTACTCATTAATAAGCACTTTTAAGTCTGGGAGTTTTGTGCTACAGTCCTTCAGGGAAGTACAGCCATTGGCATTCACGTTTCTTCCCATACAGCATGTGAGTTACATAGAGAATAAAGTATGGGTTGGGGTGTACAACGAGATTTTACACACACCCGAGTTGTGGGATGCTACATAAACCCAAAGGGTGAAGCCCTAAGGGGTTTGTGAAAAGCATCCCACAACAAGGGTGTGTGTAAAATCAAGTTTGACACATATCCCGAACCATATTTTATTTTATATAATTGCTGGGTTTCCCTTTTTCACCTCAGCAATTATATAAAATAAAGAGCTTCCTGTGCATCTGCTGTGTGGGTTTGTTTTTGTCAGGTGCCGATTTGAATCTGCATATTTTAAAACATTCTTTTTTTTGTTCTGGTTTGTGAGGTTTTCACTGTGTATGGGGAAAAAATTAAGATAACTTACAGCCGAGTTCTCCTGGCAGTGGCGGTGCTGTTTTGGGAGAGATGGAAGCGGTGAGCGGTCTTGAGTGGTGGTGCTGCTGAGTAAACATGTGCACAGCAAGGGAAACCATGCACGTATTTGCTGTTATAAACACTCCTTTATAACGGAAAATTACGCCATGGTTTTTCTATGGGAAAAAGGGGAAGCCGGTTATTATAGTACTGTAAGCAGCGGTGGGCGAAGTGGCCCCAATTTGTTCCGTGAAGTGATTCACTGAGTAACGTGGAATCTGCGGAGAGCTCCACAATGTGAAGCGGAGTACTTTGCTTCATAATGAGGAACGCAAAGTCCATTGAAACCAATGACTTTGCATTATTCCGCCTTCCCCAAACCACTTCTCCACCAATTTTAAGGTGAAGTACATTGAAATCAATGTAATTCACCTCACTTCACCCTGTAATTGAGCTCCAAATGGAATTCTGCAGTTATTCATGGGATTGCAGGTCACATGGGCTCTAGATTGTTCGGCACAGCCTCAGTTCTGGCCTGGGTAGTGTGTGTGCAGTGGTAGCTGGAGACAGTTTGCTCTCAGAGCTCTGCGACTCAAAACCTCTAAAAGCTGTTTAAAATGCCTTTTTGAGTAATATTTTTTGCTCAAAATTTAGCACAGCAATTGTAGAAAACCCTTCTGGGCTCATATCATTGAGTGTTTATTGTTGTGTGTGGATTTTGAATGTTAATTTAGAACAGTCAGTCTGTGCACTGTGAAGTGTGCTTTGGGGGAGGGGCGTATTTGTGGTGTAGGTAGATTAACTGGGAGAAAAAGGCAGTCTTTCTATTTTGGTTATATCTTTCTTGTATAACTATGTTACTGTACACACAGTAATATTTTCAGTAATTTTTGACATTTTTTAGCTGATAGTTGTGGTGCAGCAGTGTACAGTTTGTCTGTTTAAAACATTTGATTATATTACTGAAGGTTTTCAATTTGCTATGCATTACTTGAGTGTGCGTGTGAGTGTGTGTGCAAAGCATGCCATTAAATCAGACACTTTTATTGTGTTACAGAGTAATTGCAGCAGTGTGAACCTGCTATCCACCGCACCTGCATGAATTTTTTATACTGCTTTGTGGTATCTTTACTGGTAAGGGATTGTTACTGCTGCGCACTAATCCCTCAACTGGCAAAATGTATTCCTTTTCAGATTTGAATTTCTGACTTGGGAGCACTGGTTAGGTGGTGTTGTGCCTTTTCGTATGCATCCCTTGAGTGTGCATAGAAACATAAAACCTAGAATTTGACGGCAGATGAGGACTGCTTGGCCCACCCAGTCTGCCCATTTCCCTACCTACTGGATAAGCTGCAGATCCTAGTTAACCAGCAGCCTACTTCTTCTTACCCCCACACCCTAGAATTGCCTTATGACTGTCCCATGCATGCTTGAATTCCACCACTGATTTTGACTCCACAACCTCCTCCGGAAGGCCGTTCCATGCATCCACAACCTCTGTAAAAAATACTTCCTTAAATTACCTCTGAGCCGCCCCTCTATCTTCAAATTGTGCCCCCTTGTTCTTGCACACCTCTTTTTTTGAAAGATGCTACCCTCTTGGACTTTGTTGATTCCCTTGAGGTACTTGAAAGTTTCTATCATGTCCCCCCTCTCCCTCCTTTCCTCGAGGCTATACATATTAAGCTCCTTAAGTCTCTCTTCATATGTCTTCCAGTGCAGACCCTGCACCATTTTAGTTGCCCTCCTCTGGACAGCTTCCATCCTGTCTACGTCTTTGCGGAGATTGGGTCTCCAGAACTGCACACAGTACTCCAGATGGGGTCTCACCAGCTGTCTGTACAGAGGGATAATAACTTCCTGTTTTCTACTGGTGATGCCTCTCCCTATGCATCCCAGTATCCCCCCAGCCCTCCTTGCTGCCCTCTCACATTGCTTGCCCACCTTTAGGTCATCTGATATGACTACCCCCAGGTCCCTTTCCATTTTTGTTGTTGTTAGTATCTCACCCCCCATTGTGTACTCTTCCCCTGGGTTTTTGTTTCCCAGGTGCATTACCTTGCACTTGTTAGCATTGAATCTAAGCTGCCATACATTTGACCATTCCTCTAACCTTGCCAAGTCCCTTCTCATCCTTTCCACCCCACCCTGTGCATCAACTCTGTTGCAGATCTTAGTGTCATCTACAAAGAGACATACTTTTCCTTCCAGTCCTTCTGCAATGTCGCTTATAAAGACATTGAAGAGGACCAGTCCTAATACCCGGTACCCCACTAGTAACCCTCCTTTCTTCTGAGTGGACTCCATTTACTATTACTCTCTGTGTCCTATTCTCCAGCCAATTCTTTACCCAGGCTGTCATCTTGGGACCCACTCCCAGGCTGGCTAACTTGTATATTAGTCTTTGTGTGGGACTGTGTCAAATGCCTTGCTAAAGTCTAGGTAGCCATGTCCATAGCCCTCCCTGATCTACTACTTTGGTTACCCAGTCAAAGAAATCTATCAGATTTGTCTGGCATGACCTTTCCGCTGTGAATCCATGCTCCTAGGGTCCTGCGCCCTCTGGCCTCTAGATACTCGACAATTCTTTCCTTCAGAAGTGATTCCATCATTTTCCTTTCACTGAGGTTAAACTAACAGGTCTGTAGTTTCCTCTTCTGCCTTGCTCCCACTTTTGTGAAGGGAATCACATCTGCCCTCCTCCAGTCCTCGGGTACCACCCCATCCTCCCATGATTTGTTAAAAAGGGTAGTCCGTGGTGTCACTAGTTCTACCCTTAGTTCTTGTAGAATTCTGGGATGAATCCCATCAGGCCCCTTTGCTTTGTCCACCTTCAGTTTTAAGAGTTCTTTCAGAACCCTTTCTTCTGTAAATGAGCTGGTATCAACTCAGTCTTAATCTGTCTGTGTGTTTGCATGGCACCATTAATTCTGGGAGACTGCATTTCTTGTTACACCCTCATTTCACTTTGTCAGCACTGGGGAATTTTCTGGACACAAGACAGTAGCATTTTGGAGATGCACATTAATTCTGGTGACTCTGTGTGTGACCTGACCACTGCGCGCATGACTGAGTGCACCATTAATTCTGGGAGACTGCATTTCTTGTTAGACTCTCATTTCACTTCATCAGCACTGGGGAGTTTTCTTGACACAAGACAGTAGCACTTTGGGGATACACATTCATTCTGGTGACTGCGTGGGTATGATGCTGCCAATATTGTTGTCACTCCACCTTACCTCACATTTAAGGCAGAATAACAACTTCATCAGCACTGGGGAGTTCTCTGGACACAAGACAGTAGCACTTTGGGGATGTACATTCATTCTGGTGACTGTGTGGGTGGGATGCTGCCAATATTGTTGCCACTCCACCTTACTTTGCATTAAAGGCAGAATAACAACGCAAAGTATAATAACAAGCAAAGTGAGTCTTTCCTATGGGGCACTCTGCGTAGCGAAGTGCCAACGCAAAGTGGCCACTTCACTTTCACTTCACCAGCTGATTTTAAATCCGCTGCATCACTACATGGAAGCCCCTAACCCAGCACAAATGATACTGAGATTAGCCACAGCAAAATAAGTTTCATAAATCACATTGCTGCAGTTTAAAAACTTCTGGAAGGCACTATCACTCAGGTGACACCAGTTAATGAGTCCATAGCGACCTATCAACCAGCCATGAATATAGTGATGGCTTTGTATTTTCCCCCACAAATTTTGACAACTGAAACTCTTCTAATAGGCGGCGTAGGCCTCCCAGGCCAGTCAAATGAGCCTCTGTTCTATGTCTGGGCCAAACAGTCAAATAACATGCACTGCTGGTATCCGGGTAGATTGGGAAGCAATCACCCAATCAGAATAAAGCAGAGATGGAACTTTTTTGTTACTCCCTAGATTGAGCCAGGTACTTTCTATTTCTCTTGAAAATTGATATTAATATTGTTTGTTATGTTTGCTTGTACGCCTGTGCAAGAAACATAGTGCCATCATCCGAGTTTTCCAGAGGTGTGTCAGCCTCTTCCAGTTCAGTCAGTGTGTTTGCAGGCACGGTCACAGTGCACCAATCACTGCTCCACCTGTCTATGACAGCTGAAAATGCAGTGGCATACAGTTGAAAGGGAGAGCTCTGCTTCAGTGAGCAGAGCTCCCCTCAACACGCCGCATACGCATATTTATTGCTGGCATCCGCCTCCAACACACACACATTGCAGGCTGACGGGGTGCCCAATGCCCAGCAGCTCCACCCCAAAAAGCTTTCCTGATGCCATGCAGGAGTCCACCCCAGCGTGGCACACGTCCGTATGGCTGATGGGGGTGCCTAACTCGCCGGCTCCAGCCCCCCCAAACAGTCTTTTCAGCTGCCACGCTGGGAGCCCACCCCAGTGTGGCAAATGTCCCACGTCGTCTTAGTAATAAAAAAAAAAAAACGGTAAATTAAAAAATGGTCCCTCGCAGTCTCCCTGCCCCCACCTGTACCCACCCACTGCACACCCTGCCTCCCCACACCCCCCTCACCCCATACTTACCTCCAGAGTCCGGCGCGACGATCTTTGGTGGACTGAACACGCCTGCACTCTTCAAAGCCGATCATGTAACTGAGGAGATGCCAGTAAGCTGTATAATGTAATAGATAGGGTTTTTCAACTTTGCTGCATATCTCGGCATTTTTGGAATTTTGCACCAAACTTTCAACATGGGGTTTTTGGGACCCCTTCTCATGAGTGCTGTCACTGTCATGGCATTACTCAGGCCGAAGGGTGATTTCGCAGCCACTGTGCTAAATCACCTTTCTGAATGATTAACAAAATGACACTGCCAGTGTTCATAAGCTGGGCTATCAAAAGCCTATTTTGAAAATTTGGTGGAAAAATTCTAAAATGACTGTTTTATTGGCATTGTGCAGTTCCTCTCTCGTAAGTTTGCGAATTTTCAAGCATTTTCACCAGATTTTCAACACTGCCATTTTACCACACCTTCTTATGAGCAGTACAGCTGTCATTTTTCTCATCTCACCCAAAATGTGTTTCTGCCCATGTAGTGCACAATGGCGCAGTCAGTGTGCGAAATCAATGTATGGGACACATTAGGAAAATCACAGTGACACTGTTCATGAGCAGAGGTCTTAAAATTGCTATGTTGAAAATTTGGTGAAAAAATTCCTAAAAATGACTGTTTTACGAGCGTGGGTTACAGAGTTCCTATGCATGCTCGTAAGTTCACAAATTTTCAATATTTTCACTCCAGATTTTCAACATTGCCATTTTACCACACCTCCTTATGAGCAGTATAGTTGTCATTTTTCACATCTCGCCCACAACGTGTTTCTGCCCATGTAGCGCACAATGGCGCAGTCAGTGTGCGAAATCAATGTATGGGACATGTTAAGAAAATCACAGTGATACTGGTCATGAGCAGAGGTGTTAAAATGGCTATGTTGAAAATTTGGTGAAAAAATTCCCCGAAATGACTGTTTTAGGAGCGCACGTTGCACAGTTCCTACGCACGCTGGCAAGTTTGTGAATTTGTAATATTTGCACACCAGATTTTCAACAGTGCCATTTTACTGCACGTCCATATGAGCAGTACAGCTGCCATTTTTCACATCTTGCCCAAAATGTGTTTCCGCACATGTAGCGCACAATGGTACAGTCGGTGTGCGAAAACAATGTTTGGGACAGATTAAGAAAATCACAGTGACACTGGTCATGAGCAGAGGTCTTAAAATGGCTATGTTGAAAATTTGGTGACAAAACTCTATAAAATGACTGTTTTACGAGTGAGCATTACGCAGTTTCCACGCACCCTCGTAAGTTCATGAATTTGTAATATTTTCAGTCCAGATTTTCACCAGTGGTATTTTTCCACACCTCCTTATGAACAGTACAGCTGTCATTTTCCACAACATGGCCGAACTGTGTTTTCACACTTTTAGCACAAAAATGCATGGTCGCTGTGGGAAATCATTGTTCAGGACAGATAAAGAAAATCACACTGACACTGTTCATGATCGGAGGTCCCAGAATGCCTGTGTTAACAATCTGCTGTAAAAAAAAAAAATCCCCAAACTAGTTACATTACGGGTGTGCGTTGCACAGTTTCTATGCACGCTGGTGACGTTACCAGTTTTTTTAAGATTTTCACAGCAGATTTTCAACATTGCCATTTTTTACACCTCCCCATGAACAGTACCGCTGTCATTTTTCACATCCTGTTCGGAATATGTTTTTGCACCTGTGGTGCCAAATGCCATAGTCGCTGTGCAAAAGCAGTTTTCGGCTAACAAACTGATATTGCCGCTGTTCATGAGGTGGGGGTCAGAAAAAAACCATGTTGAAAATTTGGAGTGGAAATACCAATGAATGCCTGAGGCATTAGGGTTTCCGACCATAATGCCGCACCCTGTACAGAATGACAGGCATCAGGGGTGTGACTTGGGATTCTTGCCTGTCATGCTCATACCATTCCACCCCAATCTACACGCTGCAGCCAGTGAGAGGCATCAAGGTGTGCCTCAGACTCTTCAGGCCCAAACTTCACCCCATTCTCCTATACTGCACCCATCTCATTGTATTTCCTGATGGAATGGGGTGCTCATAAGGGCCAAAGACCCCAAGGCACACCGTGACACTTGTCAGTGTCTGCAGGGTAGGGTGTGGTGAAATGGCATGGTCGTTATGCCTGATGACCCAAAGGCACACCCCAATGCCTGTCACTCTCTACAGGGTGATGGTGGGGTTGGCTTCAGTTCAGTACTTCGCTGCCATTCCTATTATGCAGCTCTGTAACTTCTGCACTACCATTGCCAATGTCAGCAAGCAAACATTCGGCATTGACAAATGCTTGTTTTTTTTCTGATATTGCGTTGCTTGAAAGGCCGTTTTGAGGAAGTAGGGAACTTCAAATTAAATTGACTTGGGATTTGCCTGGCTGCTCCAGTGAAATTATTTCAATCAATCAATCAATCAATCAATCAAATCTTTATTTATTCAGGCGATCATCATTGAGCAAGGCTCATTTACAAGATGGACCTGATAAGGTCAAGTTTCGAGTTGATACACAGCAGTTACATCACACACTTATAAGACAGTTATACATACAGAAAAAATGATGTTTATAACACAATGATATACAGTGAATTCACATGTTGAAACTCGGTTAAGAGAAGGTTAAACTAATATCTACAATACGTACAGTACATATATATCCAAATGAGGGTCAGGACAGTCACACACATAATGAGTACAAGGATGGTGAAGGAAATATTGGGTGCCATAAACTGGGGGTGTCTGACTGGAGGGAATATGTCATATATGATTGGAATATAGGTTTGTGGGATGACTATTCTATCTCTAGTGGTAGCAACTGCATTTCTCTGTGAAGAAGGCTGTACAGTGCTGGTTAAAGGATGTAAATGGAATGATAATGGACAGTTTTAGGAATTTTTTGTAGGGTGTTCCATGCTATGGCTAGAGAATAGCTGATTGCTGCCCTCCCTAGTTTGGTGTTGACTTTGGGCAATTTGAGCAGGAGGATATTGTTGCTTCTTAGGGCATAGGAGCTAGGAGTGGTCTGATTGAAGCAGTCCAGGATATAGCTTGGGAGTTTTTTTTGATTAAGCTCTGTAGATCCATAGAGCTGCATTTCTGCTCCTCCTGACATGAAGGGAAACCCATCCAACTGCGTCATAGAGAGAACAATGGTGGGTATTATATGGCAGATCTGTAATGAACCTCATTGCTCTATGATATAAGGTATCCAGCTTTTGAAGGTAGGAGATGGGGCAGTGACTATAGAGGAAGTCTGCATAGTCAATGACTGATAGAAAGATGGCCTGGACTAACCTCATCTTTGAGTCTCTGTTAAGGAAGGGTTTTAATCTATAGAGGAGGCCAAGCCTTAGGCGAAGCTTTTTTAACAGTTGTTCTAGATGCTGAGTGAAGTCAAGTCTGTTGTCAATCCACACACCTAGGTATTTGAAATTTTCAACATACTCCAGATTTTCTCCAAGTATAGTGCATAGCTGGGGGAGATTGATTGAAGAGGATGTGTTGGTGGAGTTTTCTGAGTTGTGAACATCATTGCTTTAGTTTTCTTTGCATTTAGCAGAAGCTTTTTCTCGAGTAGCTGATATTGTAACAAGGAGAATTCTGTTTGTAGGATTTCATGAGCCACTGTAGGCGAAGGGTTGCTGACATACAGAACAGTGTCATCAGCAAAGAGGTGTACTGAGGACTTGGTAAGGGTAGAATCAATTGTATTTATATAAATGGCAAAAGGATAGGACCCAGAATAGAGCCTTGGGGACTCCTCTTGACAGTGGTCTTAATGGGGATAGGTCACCTTCAGCTTTACCTGCTGTGACCTACCGAGAGGTAGCATCTGAACCACTTAAGGGAGGGTGGATCTAGGCCATTGGAGTGTAGGGATGAGAGTAGCAGTTCATGGTCCACAGTATCGAATGCTTTGCTCAGGTCCAGGAATACTGCACAGACATTGTTCTTTTATCCAATTCGGTTTGCCAGTCATTTGTGACCTTGGCTAATGCAGTGATAGTGCTATGTTTGGCCCTGAATCCAGATTGAGCTGGATTTAATTGGTTAGCATTGTCAAGATATTCCCTTAACTGAATACTCACTAATTTCTCCAGCATCTTGGATAACACAGGTAGAATGGAAATGGGCCTGTAGTTATTAAGATCCATAGGGTCCCCTGATTTTAGAAGGGGGACCACGTGGGCTGTCTTCCACAGCATGGGAACAGAGCCAGAGTTTAGGCAAAGGTTAAAGAGGTGTGTTAGGGGGACTGCAAGCACATGGCACACAATCTTTAGAAAGAAGGGGTCCAGAAGGTCTGCTCCTGCACTTTTTTTGGTACCCAGATGCCATAATAGATCCTCAACTTGTTTCAACAGTATAGGTTTGAAGCTAAAGGAAGAGTCAACTCTTTGATCACCAATGTAGTGGGAGCTTAATTGGTCCCTTAGTAGGTTAGCTGGGGAGGTGTCAAAGGCAAGGCCAGCTGTTGTGAAGTGGTTGTTGAATGCATCCAGTATTTCCATTTGCCAGTAATAGGGCCATAGTTATTGTGTAGTTGAGTTGGAAGGGGGTTGTTAGCATCCTGTCCCATCATACCCTTGATGGTGCCCCAAAACCTAGCAGGATTATGGTAGGAGGAGTCAAGCTCGACCAGGTAGTAGGCAGCCTTTGCATCCCTAACTTTCCTGGTGCATTTATTCCTGGTTTTCCTAAAAATCATCCAGTCGTTTGTATTCTTAGTTTTTCTTGCTACTTTCCAGAGTTTGTCTCTCTCCAGCAGTGCAGCTTTGAGGTCAGCTGAAAACCAGCGACAGGATTTGTTTTTTATTCGGATACTAGAGATTGGGGCATGGGTGTTAAGGGCATTTATTATAATGCTATTTAGCACCTGCTGAGCTTTTCTACAGAATGTGCAAGATAGAACTTTTGCCAGTGTGGAGAGTAAGCTAGATCATGCAGATATCCTTCAGTATTTATGTTTTTCTTGGATCTCATCATGATGAATTTTGCAGGATTTGTTGTTTTGCTGTTGGATCTTACCCCTGCGATGGGGCAGTGATCACTTATGTTGCATAGAAGCACTCCAGCATGTGTGAATAGATGTGGTTTACTCACTAGCATGATATCAAGTAATGTACTGTTACCACTATTCTTTGTATTTAATCGTGTTGGTTCGTTAATTAACTGTGTGAGCCCATAGGTGTCACAGAATGATACCAGAGGTGTAGCTGCCTGGGTGAGCCAGTTGAAATTCAGGTCACCTAGGATAATGACTTCTTCAGTACTGGACTTGTCCAGGTTTCCCAGGTGGGATAAGAGCTTGTGTTCAGCAGAGGGGGGTCTGTAGCATCCAATTAGTTGGAAAGCTGCTGTATTGGGGAGAGAGACTTTTAGAGATAGGCATTCAAATTCCTTGGGCATAGATGTTGCAGCAGTACAGGATACAACTATACCAGCTTTTACATATATGGCTACTCCACCTCCCCTTGTTTGGCGATCAGCTCTGAATAGCTGATGGTTAGGTAGGTTAACTTCCCTGTCCATTGTGGTGGGTTTGAGCCATGTCTCAGTTATCACGAGAAAGTCTGGCAAGGTATGGGCAACCCAGGCTTGTATCAATGTAAATTTTTTCAACAGACTGCTTACATTAATATGCAAGAAACTGAGGCCTTTAGTTGAGGTTAGGTCTGATGGAGAGGTGATACTTTCAAGAGGTCCAGGGTTGATTTCCACATTACCAATACAGAGCAATAGAAAGATCAGTAGCTTCATGAGGGCTGCCAGTGATAGGGAGAGGGGGCTGTCTTTGGTTCTCCTTCTTTTATTCTGTTGCTACTCTTTTTTTTGGGCGCTCCCTGTGGTTTTAAGGTAGTGTGTTGGGATACCAATTAGCAGTTTGACGACTAGGCTTAGGGGGGATCTAAATATCCAGCAGTGGGGCCTTGACTGAAACACATATGTGGTGATATGTGTATCTTTATGGTGATTGTACCACTGTAGTCGATGCTGCAATGGTAAAGCATATATGAGGGTTTGAGTGTCAGCCAAGGTGGATGTTCCAGAGAAACTGGGCAGATTGACCACTCTAAATTGTATAACAGGGTCATCTTCTTTGTTATTTAACAGTAATCTCCATGTCAGTGGGTTTATTTTTGCCACATGCTTCGCGAAGTTTCAGGTTGAAAGTGAGTGAAATGTACTTGAACCTTCTGAACCTGATTTCTTTACCAAGAGTGAGTTTGGTCAGTGTTTTGCGGCTACCCGTGATGCCTCGTGTGCAGCTTCCCTCTTTTTATTCTGAAATCAGAGACAGAAGTTGAAAAGAGCAGATCAGCAGCTTTGGGTCGGGATATAAAACATAAATGGGGGGCTGGGTAACAAACTATTATTCACAGTAGGCTGCGTGTGTAGGTTGTTGTGTCCTTGAGGTAAAGTTCAGGAGGGAGGGGTGAGGCTGTTCTTGTTGCATGATGATAGCACAGTCCCTGATATTTGCAGTTTACAAGTTTTGTATCTTTATATCGTGCTTTTCAAAGTTGATCTTGATATGTTTTTATATTACTTGTATTTCTTGTTTTGGACTGTGGAATACTTGCTACTTGTCTATTGTTCTGATGTAGTAATTTTGGTTCTCTCTATATTTTCAATATATTGTTTAACACAAAAAATGCACCATTGACAGACACTCACAGCAGACATGTCAAAGATATCTGGTACTACCTTATTTGCTTTGCAACAGACAGTGGCACCGTCATGCAAATCCCCAGAATTAGAAGTGATCTAGAATAGTAATTCTTTTCATTTTCATATGTTGCGTGATGCTTTTCCTATATTTCCAACCTGCCACAAGATGTTTTGGGAATTATAAATCTGAGTTTGGTGAACATGGGGTCCAGATCAGCCTCTCAATCCCAGAAAAGCTTAACTAGAGAATGGGAATATATGCAGCATGTATTCCTAAGCACAAAAATGTAGTTCCTTTTTTGAATGAACCAAGGGAAGAAAAAAAGAGTTGGTCTGTACCAGCAAAGATGATCTACTAATGGCAATGTTGATATATATGAGAAAAAGACACATTTTTGATCGTCTCCCCAATCTTCTGGACTGTGAAGCATTTGTATGGTTGCTCGGGTGGGGCTCTGCAGATATTTGGCTATCACTGTAGGAGAACAGCGGGTCAACTCCAGAACACGATCCTGCGTTCTCCTACAGTGATGCGGCAATGTCAGGGCAGTATTGCAGTCATAGGCGCTGTCCTCTGCGATGGAGCTCCCCTCCACAACACAGTCACCGCCCCTCCCCACGGTGCACTTCTTCGTGACTGCACTTCTGGTAAAACTGCGCATGCTTGAGTATCACGCATGTGCAGTTTTGCCCCGCTGCTATCTTCTGGGTGGCAAGCCACCTCTGCTCTGCCACTGCTCCAGTGCTTTATTGCCACCGCCACCACTCCATGACCTGCCGTTGCTCTAAGAGCCGTTCTGCCACAACTCTACCACTCAGTCAGTTAAGAGCTCGCCGCAGCCGTATCAGCTCTGCCCAGAGGTTGTTGAATACACTGTTGGTCCCTGTCCTCATGAAAAAGCTACACTCAAATTTAGTTTGAGATTTTTGGGAACCTTATATGTTTGTGCAGATGTGTGCAGAGTGGACAGAATTTGCTACACTGAGTGCTATGTGATGTGCTAATACTTTTCACAGCTCAGTGCTCTAAACAGCAACGTGGCCAATTTATTAGGTGAATACTATGCAAAGTAACACTTGGAAGGTGAAATGCCACTTTGCATAGCACTTCAGCTGGCAAAGACCCCATGAAGTTGCACTTTGCCAGTGAAGTGCCGATTCACCAAGTTCTTTTTCATGCTTTCTTGAGAAAAAAAGGAGTGTTCCCTTGCCCCACCCTCTAGTACACCCTGTCCAACCTTCCTCCTCCACCAGTTCCCCACTAGGAAGAATAAACTCCCTTTTCTGCCCACTCTGCAGCAACTCCCCCAACCTGCTTCCCCATAACCCTGGCAAAAATCAGCAATAAGAAAGCCCTTATTCCCAAACCCATTCTCGCCTCATCCCCAGACAAAAAAGGCAATGACACCACACTTCCCCTCACCCACTCAGTGCCCAACTCACTCTCTACCCCATGCCACACAAGAAAAGGATACAGGTGTGGCTAGGGGATTGGTGGCTGACACAGTCCCTCTCTCACCACCTAGACCAGCTGCTGTCTGAATGAATGTCTGGGTCTGAGTTCTGTAAACGGGTGCCTCCATCCTGAGGAATGGTACTGGGGTTGCTTAACTATTCAGGTATAGCCCTCTGGGCTGCTATAACCACCCACCAACCCTGTAGTGGCCTAAGATATAACACAATAGTACATTCACATTCAATAGACAGTAGTAAGAATGTGCTCACACCCTTTTCACTTATCACCAGGGCTGGATCTGCTGCTACTGCCCTGGAGACCCCCTGGAAAATAAGATCAGCAATGCAACTATGCAGCATTAACACTGTAACCCAACTAATAATATGCACACTAGCCAGGTTAAATGTGAAAAAAAGACAATCAGGTTTATTTAGGGGCAGTGAACAAGGGAGGGGCATGAATCTAGCAGAATGATTAGCGATCTGATTAAAATCAGGATTGTTCAGCATGCACTGTAAGTCCCGATTAGACAGTTCAACAACCCTGGGTACCCAGTATGTCATGCATGCTAGCCTGAAGCATTGTCCGGGGGTGGCCAGCACTGCAGCTGTTGTTGGTTTCCTTAAGAAATGAAAACAGTTAAACATGCACACAACTCAGTTATTTGTAATCCAAGCCAGATGGTTCCGTTTTTTGCAATAACCCAGTGAAAAGAAACAATTAGATGGTACCACAGTGATTTTGGCTTTTGTTGCAGGGAGCTACCCTGGTTTGTACTCATGCTACCAGAACCTGGTTGTTGGACAGGTGAGATGTAGACCTTGCGATGATGATCTGGGAAGCCAGAGGAAGCAGGGCCGACATGGCTCACCTCCCAGGTAGTCGCTACCTGCTTGATGGTGTTGAACAGGGGGCCTAATCCCCAGTCTAGTCTTTCACAGATAAGGTCTCTGGAACACGAGTAGTAGCCTAGGCCAAAATGACAGGGCCCAGGCAGCATGAGCAGTTCTGCAAAAGTTTGTGATCTGCTGCTGGTGAAGCCCAGCTGGCATAACAGATCTGAACGTGGGGAACCAAATTGCAACTCACGAAACGCATTTAATTGCTCTAAATGACAATCTGGATACAATCCAGTTGCGAATGGCAGCTTCACTGAGCAAACCTTCCAATCTGAGCAAAGTTGTCACACAAGCTGGGACGATCACTTCTAGAGCAAGTCTTTGGTCCAAATCACAAGTCGCAATGACACGTCTCCTTTTCCTCTGCTGCAGTTCCAAAGCTGGAAATTGAAACAGGTCCGACTTCTGCAAAAGGCAGGTCACTTGCAGAAGAAAGTGGCAGGAAGGCCAGCTGAGCCTCTTCCCAACTATTCCTCTACACTCCTTCTGGGATTAGCTGCTCAAAAGCTCGAGCTGTTTACTCTCTCACCTCCAACTCTAACTGATCCACAGCTTCAGGCAGTTCTGACTATTTCCTTGGTAATCCAAAATATTTGGTTGGCGGAGGGAACTGTCAATCACAGTAAGGGCTCCCCCTCCAGGTCCATTTGGGCACCAGTACTTAAAACTACAAAAAACTACAGAATTCTTTCCCACAAGACCCCTAGGGACAGTCTCCATTTTAGATCCCCAGTGGTTTGATTGGTCCAAATGATGGAAGTCCAAAACCTAACATGGCGGCTGCCATCCAAATGTTCAAGCTGCAATAAAAGCAGGATAGACAAACTTCTCTGTCTTTGCTATAACAGCATATAAACAGTGAACAATCACAGTTCCTAAGAGAACTCCCTCTGTGCAAGTAGCGACTGCAGAATGGAGCAAAATAACACACTGTCTGGCCAGTCACAAGCCTTAAATCACTTGGACCCAGTCCAGACTAATTTCTAAACACAGATTAGATAGGCTCTTAAAGAGACAGGCACAGAGGTTCACTATGGCACTCTCACAGACACAAACATAACTACTGAAGACAAGACACCAGCCTGACAGTGGGCATTAGGGAGCCCAGGAAGACATTATAGTAAACCTTAATTTGTAGGGGGGTTACATAACATATTCATTCAGATGGTGAGTGGCTGAGGTGGTGAAAGGAGAGTCTGTGCTGTTCCCTGTCCCTCTCATCATACTTGTATAATTTTCTTGTGTGACACAGGGTGAAAGGTTGTTGAGTGCTGAGTGGTGGGAAAGGCATCTCATTGCTTGTTTTGGGTTGGATATGGATGGGAAGGAGGTGGGCTTGGGCGTTAATATCAGTGATGAAAAAAAGGGCTATTTTATTTATAATAAAGGCAGGGCAGGGGTGAAGGATGGTGGAGAGTGGGGGTATATTTATGCTACTGGAGTTGGGGGAAGAAGGGTGGATTGGTTGCTAGAAGAGGGGAAGGAACCTTCTTTTTTCAGTTGAAAATTATAATAAATAACTTCATGCTTACTTCTTGTAAGTCCAAAAATCTTTATTTTCATTCCAAAGAGGTAAAATTCCAAATATTAACAACAACAACAGTAGCATTGAAAAGACCTCCCCACTACCTTCGATGTTTCATATATTCTTATGCTTTTTCAAGGAGTGCGAGAACAGGAAGAAGACATACTTTTAAATCTCTCATTTAAAGGGACACTGTCAGCTTTTTTTAACTGGTGCAGTCTTCATAGACCTCTCAAAAGGTTTTGACTTGGTTAACCATAGTCTTCTCCTAACAAAGCTAGAGCTGTTTTCATTTCAATGAACTCTTCCCTCCAATGATTCTCCCATTACCTGGGCAGTAAGTCCCAGGTGGACATAGGAGAAGGTATACAGGGCAATATTTGCCTCTTTGCAGATCACACTAAGCTGTGTAGCTGGGTTGACAGTGAGGATGAAGAAATGTTGTTGCAGGTTGACCTGCTTAGGTTGAAGAGGGGGTCCAAGGTTTAGTAGTTGAAAATAATAATTGAAATCCAATTCAAAAAGTGTAAGATGATGCATATGGAATAAGAAACTCAGGACTTTTACTTTTGTTTTTATCTTTATACTAATCATTTTTTTCCCTATATTTCCAGAGATCTGACAGGAAGGAAACTGATCCCAGTCTGACTAGACACAAAGCCCTGCATATTAGATAAGTATGGTTTTATGTGTAATATTCACAGTCATTCTATATTTTTCCCTAAAGAACTACAGATCCCGTGTAATCCCATTTCTATTCTTTTTTCACAGGTATGTCTGGATATTGCCTCGCTACCCCAAACACAGGCTTCCTAGAACCCAGGTAGGAGATCTAGTGTCTATACAAGGTAAGTAAGAAGTAGTGGCATAGTCACATCTGTTCCTTGCCTTTTACTTCACCATCTGCAGAGCCTATCCCAATGGACCCTTGTATATCAGTATGCCTCCTTTGTGGTGTTGATCCATGTTGACCAGGAAGCTGGATGCCAGTCTTTTCGGGGGTGGAACAGGAAAGGTCATGGTGTGTGACAGCATGCAGGGGGTATGGAGTTGTTATGTATTATAGTGTGCATCAGGCGATGGTGTCTGTTGATTGTGAAGGCTACTGCCAGGGTTGGTTAGTGCTTGAAAGTCTGATGTCAGGGCTGTGGATGCTGCTGCCAGGTCTTGGGCTCTGGCTAGGGAGTCTGCTGCCAGGCCTGGGGTCTGAATATGCTATCAGGATGGGGGGGGCTCCTGCAGCCATGGCTTGGAGGAGCTCAGGAGCAGGCTGTCAGGGCTGGCATAGGGTGGGCTGGTGAGCATGCAGTCATAGCTGTGAGGAATTTGAGGAGCCTAGGGGGTGGTGGTTTGAAGTTAGAAGCTAGGGATGGTTAGTGGCCTTGGCAGCATGCCTCCATGACTGGTGGGTTCACTAGTCTAATGACGGGATGGAGGGGTTCAGGAAATAGACACCATGGCTGGGCTGGGCCTCATGAACAGTCAGGGTGTGCCATCCTTTGGATGAGGCATTAAATCAAGGTCCTGCCTGTCTTTTATGGTGTTTTTTCACGTGGATGTTAAACATCCCATGGAAAAGTAGTGGAATTACCCTACAGTCTTGCCAAAATTCCACCATTCACTTAAATAACACTAACAGCTTATTCTGGTTTAATTTCACTTGCTTTCATCTTACATCTGCCTCCCAACCCCCACCAGAGAGAAGGCTAAAACTTGGCAGTATTGTCTAGCCCTCCTAATCTGGTGTCTCTGTTAGTCTTCCACCACCACCCATCTGAGCCCCACCACCCTTTTATCCAACAATTCCTTTCTCAGGCTTGCTCTTTAAAACTTACAATTAATGTTTCATATCTTGTATGTATGACTTTTCTAGTTGTTTGTTATTGAAAACTGAAAACCAATAACATTTCTCAAGATAAAAAATTACAATTAATTATGTAACTAAAACAAACAAAAGTGGAGTTTGCACTGGGAGAGTGGTGCTCCAGAAAGAAAGAAGTCACTTTCTATCACAAAAGTCGGGCACACACAAACCTCTAATACAAGAGCTCCAGTCTTTATCAAAGGCAGCCATCTGAAACACGTCAAATTTTATTTTTTATTTTCATGGTACGATAAATATTTTTCAAGTTCTACTAAGATGGATGCCCTTGTGTTAGAGGTTTGTGTGTGCTTGACTATTGTGATAATTATGTACCTAATTAATTTTGTTGTCCAGTGCTGCTGTACGATCCTCATCCTCTCACTGCTGGGCCTGAAAGCAGTATCTTGACCAGTACTGCTTTATGCCAAGATACACAAAGCACTACTGGGACAAGGTACTGGCATTAGGGCCCAGAGGTGAGAGGATAATGACTGAACATCAAACAATAACATAACTAATTTTTATGGTGTAGGTCTGAGAAAGGAGTATTTGAGCTGCTGGTAGGGTGGTGGGGATCAGATGGATGGGGTGGGTTTTTCCTGAAAAAAGGTGGGTGGTAATCCATGCAAATTACCAGAGATTTTGGAATTCCTGAAAGAAAAGCAGTATGACAGATGTCATAGAGCCAAAGTTCATGGCTTTGAGGGACAGCTGGTTTGGTGGCTCATCTGCGTTGGGATCTGAAGGTCATGATTTCTAGTCTAGCACAGGGATTATGCTCACACCATCAATATTACCAGCAGTATCAACAGTATGGGGATGCTGTACTACTATGATGTGCCATCCTTCAGACGAGACGTTAAACAGAGATTCCGTCTGTCTATTGTGGTGGTAGGTCAGGAGGACATTAATGATCCCACAACACTTCTCTAGAGTAGTAAAGAAATTTACCTGGTGTCCTGACAAGTTTTCCCTATTTTCTAAAATAACACAGAACAGTTTATTCGGGTCCAATTTCTGTTGGTTTGCATCTTTATCACCCCCACCACCAACAAGATACAAACAAGATGCTTTCTTCTTCTGGGAAGGGAGATTAGCTGCTTGCTTCACTCATGTTGGTGGTTTTGAGCTTTACTGTACTGTGGTATAGTATATAGTTAACCTATGTTCATTATAAAAATCAGCCTGCCCCAAATCCTTGCTGTATGCATTTTAAACTGCTGTGCACATTCCAAAGTGGTGGTGGTCACATTCTGAGCAGTTATTTAGCAAAGTTCAAAGGTCCTCATACGCTGTGAAGTTACCAAATTCAAACCTCAAGCCAATATGACACAGAGGCATGTGGTCCTCCATTACATGCCCAGATTACATCACTGGCTGCCACCAGGGGCAAGCCCTCCATCTACAGTCCCAGACAATGGCCAGCTAAGGAACATGTATACTGTTTTGGCAAGGCATGTGTCACTGTGCAGTGATGGCAGTGCACATGGCACACTATAGTGCAGTGTCAGTGAATGTACAACATTGCAGCAGTGGAAGTGTACGTGGCACAGTGCATTGACAGCAGAGCATGTGGCAACCTATCGTGATGGTAGTGCATGTGGCACAACATGGAGTCAGCATTGCTCGTGGCACATCACAGTGACAGCAGGTGCACATGGTAATGCAGTAATGGCAAGCCACAAGACACTGTATGTTGTTGGTAGGGAACACAGCATGGTGCGGAGTCTGCAGCGAATCTGGCACAGGACAGTCAGCAATGGCCATAGCACCCCAGTGACTGCAGTACACGTGGCATAGTGCAGTGGTGGCATTGTGCATGGTACAGCACAATGGCAACAGTTTGTGTGGAATATTAAAGTGGGAGTAGTGCCAGGGCTTAAAATTGGTTTTTGGCTTCAGAGGGGAATTTCCCCGCACCCCGGTCTGACCAGCCATGTGCTTACCCCTAAAACATAGCCTGTTTTAGATGAAACAGGTCAGCCCTTTTTGCTGTTACAAAACAGAGTCTTTTAGATCAAAAGGGCTCTGTTGTCCACTGCCCCAGGACACAGTGGGCAGTGCCATGTTCTGCCAACACCTCTAGTGCAGCTGTACTGGCTCTGGCCAGATCATGTTTAACCTAATGTCACATTTTCCTACTTTTCAGACTTCAACCCTAACTGATGCCCAGATGTATGTTTTGCAATGAATTATAGATAGATAGATAGATAGACAGACAGACAGACAGATAGACATGCAGACAGACAGATGGGCATACTGGTAGACAAACAGGCAGACAAATAATGCTGGGCAAAACTTCTTGCACTTTTGTGAAATTGTGTGAAATTGCCAGTTTCCCAGTCAAACAATTTTTGTGAACTGCATCAAAATCCAACATAATTCTACTTTCCTTTTTTCAAAATTTTGAATTTTTTCCCCAAACTGCGCATTTTAAAAATGCGAATTCTCAAAAATGTGCAGTTTTGCAGCAAATAATGCCTCTGTCTGAGCACATTTTTATTTCTTTCAACATACAGCTGATAGCACAGTTTCCCTCTACAATTTATTCTGGGGCTACTGCCGCAGTATACAATGAATTTCCGTACTAACACCTGAAACTGACAGCACGACACATGTACTACACTGCTGTTCATGATGCAAGATCTCCTTATGGATAGGCCACTTTTAATTGTCCTGGTTAAGCATGGAAACAAAAACAATGTTTTCCTTCTATTATACAATTGATTGCCACAATTTTCCTGTAAAATCTATTGCAGTGCAAATGCCTAATGCTATATGTTGAATATCAATGCTGATGCAGTGCACTGCACATGTTTTGTGCTGCTGCACACGATGCAGGACCTACACTTCAGTGTTGTGCTAGTACCGCTACTGGCTGATAACAACAAAAAAAATACTGTTTTCTTTTAATATACAGCTGCTAGCACAATTTCCTAGTACAATGTTCACTGGCACTGCTGCTATATAGTGAACTTCAGTGCTGATGCATGGGAATTTCAGTGCTGCACAGATGCAGTGCTGCAATGCATGCTGCAGGACCCCCTTATAAAGAGGGTGATTGTACTCTGACTGCCTGACCCTCCCCCAAAAAAATACTGTTTTCCTTTTAATATACAGCTGCTAGCAGAAGTTCCCTATACAGTGCTAACCAGTGCTACTGCTACATGATGAATTTGAGTGCTGATGCATGGGAATTACAGCACTACATGCATGCTGCACTGTGGATGGAACACGATGCAAAACCACCTTATAAGTAGGGTGCATTTTCTGATACTGGAGAACCCCCCCCCCAAAAAAAAAACAACACTGATTTTCTTTTGCGATACAGCTGCTATTACTGTACATTTCCCTGTAGAATTTCTACTGCTACAGCTGCTATATGGCAAATTTCACTGTGATGCAAGGTAATTACAGCCATGCACATGCATTATGTTGCAATTTGGTATAGGGGACCTCTTTATGAATCTACGCTAAATTTTAAAGCTCAGAGAAAAACGTTTCCTTCCTTCATTGAGTACATTGATATGGCAAAATTAAAAGTTCCTAAATACACCCTATCAACTAAAGGCACTGCAACAATACCATTACAAGCATTTGTCAATGCCGAATGTTCGCTTGCTGGTATTTGCATTGGTGTCTGGCATTTATGCAGGCCCCCCCCCCCAGTTGTAGCCATGTCCCTTCAGCATCCATATTCCAATAGAGTATGTCTCTGCAACTCCTCTTGCATCTGATAAATATTCCACCCTCATACCTCTTAAGTGTCTGTGTTAGGAACCCTAACGCCCTGCTTGTGCTCAAGAGAATGAGCCTGTGTGGAAACTGCGGAACAGGCACTTGTAACACAGTCATTCAGTGGAATTATTTCACCACATTTGCAGCACAGGCATTTTGTCACCTCTGGTCATGAAAACTGTCACTATGATTTTCGTACTGTGTACCAAACACTGATTTCCTACAGGGACCATGCTATTCTGCGCTGGAAGTGTGGAAACACATTTCAGCCAGGATGTGGAAAATGACAGCTGAACTGTTCAGAAGGAGGTGTGGGAAAATGCAAATGTTGAAAATGTGGAGTGAAAATCTTACAAATTTGCAAGGTTACAAGTGTGCGTGGGAACTGCGCAATGCACGCTCGTAAAACAGGCATTGTATAGAATTTTTTTAACTGAATTTTTAACTTAGACATTTAGGACATCTGCTCATGAACAGTGTCACTGTTATTTTGTTACTTTGTACCGAACATTGATTTCCCACAGCAACCGTGCTATTGTACATCAGAAGTGTGAAAACACATTTCAGCCAGGATGTGAAAAATGACAAAGCCAGACCATCTTCTTATCATTCTTCACAGGCAAGCAACTCTTAAGTAATAAGCTGCACTCCCAAAAGAGAACTAAGTACATTTAGCTAAGCATACATTATTCAATATTTTTTTCTTTAGGTAAAGGAACTCATGCATGGGAGGCAGATCAAAGTAATGGAGCAGAAAACCAAGCTTACTGTAACTGTACAGTAGTCCAAAATGTGTCGGAACAGTTACTATATCCATGTTTTAGCACTATGTATTATTGTGTATGTAGGTGTTAGTACAACAGAGAATAACAGCAGCCTCACCTTGCGCAGCTTTGTTTTGTTTTCTTATTAAGCTGCCATTTTGAAAGATCCAGGTGGCCCCGGAAAATAGGCATTTGATTGACTGTCGAGTGCACTTACTTGGTTAATAAATACAAATTAAAATAATAAAAGACCAAGTAATGATGTTTAAATGTAAAACTAATCATTCAAGTAACAGCACGCAGGTGGCTGCATGTGTCAAATATCTGTGACAGGCTGCAAGCTAGGTGTGTGTGTAAGAATGGATATATTACATGCATACACATGCATTTTGTATATCACATTTTTACCAGGAAAGACATTCTGAGCGAAAAAAAAAGCTATTTTCCAGATTGGGGTGTGGGGGGTGGGGGTGCTGAGGAATGCAGAAACAAGTTACAATTAGGTTACAGAAATAAACACGCATTTGTCAATGCTGAATGTTTGCTTGCTGGTATTGTCATTGGTAGTGCAGGAGTGACAGATGCATAATAGGAATGGTAGTGAGGTATTGTAGTAATGCCAACTGCCACCCCCACCTTGTAGAGAGTGAGAGGTGTTGGGCTGTATGCCTTTGTGTCACAGGCTGTAACAGTCATGGCAGAGAGTTTCAGGTGTTCATAGGTGCTGGGAGATAATAACAACTGAGGGGGTGGGTGGTGGGAAGGGTAGTTATGAGGGGGAAAAGGGAAGGGTGTATAGAGTAGGGCTTGCCATAGAAAGCATAAGGATGCAGAGGAATGACAAAGATAGTAATGTTAAGAATGTAGTTATACCATATAGACATATTTATTGCAGTATATGGTGAACGTAGAAACCTATGAAAGTGTCAGCAGAAACGGATCACCTGGCCTATGTAAGTCTGCTTCAGTGTGCAGGTATAGTAAGAGATCAGCTGTCAACCCATTCCCTCCAATACCTGCATGTGAAGCGTGAGTAACAGAGTCAGACTGTAGTCCTTATTGACGGTATTTACTTGGTACAACCATGTTAAACATTTATATTGTAAATGAAGTTAAACATTGCTCCAAGTTCTAAAAGAATAGACTACTTACATTAAATGTTTTCACAGCATATGCAGTTCAAGAATCTATGCTATGCTATATGTATGATTACACTGTTATACACTTTAGGTTCACAATGTGTATATAAAATATATATCTGTTAGAAGACGTCCCATGCAATATAGCAGTCTTAGCAGAAATGCAGTATCATGCCATATCAATTGATTTAAATAAGCTGTTATGTTAATCGTGTTGCCTCTATTTCTAAAAGAAATAGTAAACTCCAAGTGCAAAGTGTAGTAGTATAAGTGCCACTCAATTCAGTCCACTAATGTGCATCAGTGAACGGGCTTGCCCATGACACAGTCAGACTGCAGTTGTTATTGACAGTATTTACTCGCTGAAATGAATCACATGCAAATTGTATCCAAGTAATTTTCAGACCATAATTAAGGGTTCAGATTTATATTTATCGATCTGTCATCAAAGCGCAAAGTTGCTAGGGTGTAGTGTGGCTCTATTACTATTCAATGCATAGTGTTTGATTATGCTTAAATTGCTGGGCAATTAACCAAATTGCCAAATATACAAATACATAGTTTACATTGGAGGCAGTATAGCACAGTGGCTTAAGGCTCTGAGCTGCAAATCTGGAGACCTGGGTTTGAATCCCACAGTCCCCACATACTGTGTGACCCTGAGCAATTCACTGAACTTCCCTGTGCTGCCAGGTCGCATCTGTAAACAAGCTTTCAGCTTACTGTGTCTCTCCTGGTTAAACAATTGGGGAAGAAAATCATTTTTGTTTTTTATTTTCAATAAATCACATACAATTTAATGTAGAACTGAAGCATAACATTTAAAATGCAAGACATACTGAACATTGGATCAAATCGCTTTATTCTCATCCTGTATTACTTCTGGCCGTCCTTATTCTGAGTTTTTTTTTTCTTTTGCTGTCAAGATCGATAAATGTTAATTTGAAGCCTTAATTACAGGCTGCAAATGAATTGGATAAGATTTGCATGTGACTCGTTTTAGTGAGTAAATAGCATGAATAATGAGTGCAGTCTGACTCTGTTATGGGCAAACCCATTCAGTGGTGAACATCAGTAAATTGAATTGATTGGCAGTTATAATATGATACTGTGAATTTGGAGCTTAGTATTTGTTTTTGAATTAGGAAGAATAGAATTAACACAGCTGCCTATTTAAATGGATTGATATGGCATGGCACTGCATTTTTGTAAGAGGCTATATTGAATGGGATGTCTTGTCACACATATATATTTTTATATACACATTGTGAACCTAAAGTGTATAACAATGCAGTCATATATATATAGCAGAGCATAGGTTCTTGAATTGCATATGCTGTGAATACATTTAATGCAAACAGTCCATTATTTTAGAACTTTGAGCAATGTTTAAATGTATTTGCAATAGAAATGTTTTACATATTAATGGAGCATAAGCTTTAATGGCCACTTTGTTGATAAATTTAGTTGCATTTAAGTGGTTAAGGTAGTTGTTAAATTTTAGGATTTTCTAATTATGTTGCACATGCCTTTTGAGTATTGAAGAATGAAGGGGATATGGAATCAGAGCCGCTCAGGAAGCTGCAGTGGCGAAGCACAGGGGTGAGTAGTGCGGCTAGTGCCTAGATGCCCTGGACTTAGGTGGGGCATATGTATTTTAGGAGATCGCACTTTTGTAATACATTGAATTGGTGTAAGCACTTTATTGCAATTTGTAGTTAAGTTGTGGGAAATAAATCATTTTTGCATTATTATGTTGCTTGCATGCATGTGCAAGAAACATAGTGCCAGCATCGGAGATTTCGGAGGTGTGTCACCTCCTCCTCCAATTCAGTCAGTGTGTTGGCAGGCACGGCCCCTGTATGCCAATGCATTTTGGAGCTGTCTATGACACACTCCAAAATGCAGTGGCATACAGTTGAAAGGGGGAGCTACGCTTCAGTGAGCACTGATAAGATATCAGCTGCTCACGCGCAGCTCCCCCCCTCAGACACCCTCAGGCGTGTGCGCCCCCACTTCCGCATGCACTGTATAGTCGACAGGGTGCCCAATCCCCTCAGCTGAGCTGCACCCCCCAGTAGTAAGTCCATGCTGGGAGCCCACCCCAGTTATGGCGATCATCTTTGGCCGACGGGGTGCTTCTAATCCCCGTCGACTGAACGCCTCTATTCTTGTGCCACGCTAGAGCCCACCCAGCGTGGCAACAAATGCCATGCCGATGGGGGTGCCTAATCCCCATTGGCTGAACGCCCCTAATGTCCTTGTGCCATACTGGGAGCCCACCCAGCATGGCAAACGTCCCATAGTCATTTAAAAAAAACCTGTAAAACAAAACGGTCCCGCGGCGTCGTTCTCCCAACCGCCCTCCCACTACCTGCACCCACCACTGTGCACTAGTCTACCACCCCTCACCCCATACTTACCTCCGACTCCGGTAACGATGATCTTCGTGGACCGGGAACAAGTCTGCACTCTTCAAAGCCGACCGCGAACTGAGGAAATGCCGGTAAGCTGTATAATGAGCTAGATAGAGGGGTTTCAACTTTGTTGCATATCTCGGGCATTTTTGGGAATTTTTGCACCAAATTTTCAACATAGGGTTTTTGGGACCCCTTCTCATGAATGATGCTACTGTCATGGCGTTATTCAGGCCTGAAGGGTGATTTTGCAGTCACTGCGCAGTCACTGTGCAAAATCACCCTTTAGGCCTGAATAACACCATGACAGTGACATCATTCATGAGAAGGGGTCCCAGAAACCCCATGTTGAAAATTTGGTGCCAAAATTCCAAAAAATGACTGTTTTATGAGCGTGCGTTGCTCAGTTCCTACGCAGGCTCGTAAGTTCGCGAAATTTCAATATTTTCACTCCAGATTTCCAACATTGCCATTTTATCACACCTTCTTATGAGTAGTACAGCTGCCATTTTTCACATCTCACCCAAAATGTGTTTCTGCCCATGTAGCACACAATGGTGCAGTCAGTGTGCAAGATCAATGTACGGGACAAATTAAAAAAATCACAGTGACACTGTTCATGAGCTCAGGTGTTAAAATGGCTATGTTGAAAATTTGGTGAAAAAATTCCAAAAAATGACTGTTTTACGAGCATGCATTGTACAGTTCCTACGCACGCTCGTAAGTTCGCGAATTTTCAATATTTTCACTCCAGATTTTCAACATTGCCATTTTACCACACCTTCTTATGAGCAGTACAGCTGTCATTTTTCACATCTCACCAAAATGTGTTTCCTACCATGTAGCTTACAATGGCGCATCGGTATCGCAAATCAATGTAAGGGACAAATTAAGAAAATCACAGTGACACTGTTCATGAACAGAGGTCTTAAAATGGCTATGTTGAAAATTTGGTGAAAAATTCCTTCAGATGTTCTGCAATATTACTAATGAAGACATTGAACAGAACTGGCCCCAGGACCAATCCCTGCAGCACCCCACTGGTCGTCCCTCTCCTAGACTGCATACCATTTACCACCACTCTCTGCCTCCTGTCTGTTAGCCAGTTTCTAACCCAGTTTACCACCCTTTCCCCATGTCCAGCCTACCCAGCTAGTTTATCAGCCTCCTATATGGGATGGTGTCAAGGCTTGCTGAAATCAAGGTAGCGTTGTCCACTGCCCACCCTGATTCACTTCCTTTGTCACCCAGTCAAATAAATCAACCAGATTTATCTGACATGATGTCCCCACTGTGAATCCATGTTGTTCTATGGTCCTGGTTCGATGGCATCTAGATGCCCCACTATCCTTTCTTTAAGCAATGTCTCCATGATCTTCCCACTACTGAGGTGAGGCTGAATGGCCTATTGTTCCCTGCCTCCTCCCTGCTGCGGACTTGTGTAGAGGGACCACATGTGCCCTCCTCCAATTCACTCATGTTGAATGACTCAGTGAACATGGCTGCCAGAGGTACTGCTATCTCCTTTGCAGTTCTGTTAATATCCTTGGGCTGTCCATCTGGTTCCATCGCTTTGTCTACCTTCAATTTAGTGAGCTCCTGCAGGACTCTTTTGCCTTTGAATGGACTATTGTCCACCTCTTCACCCCCTTGGCAACTGCTGTACTGCTGTGGCCCTTGACCCTCCCACTCTTCTGTGAATACTGAATGGACAGACACAGTGGATGTCTTGGGAGGAAGGCATGAAACTGTCACTTCCAAATACCTAAACAGCACATACAAGCAAGCAACATTCGGCATTGACAAATGCTTGTTTAAAGTGCTATGGAAAGTTTTTTTCTGGCTCCCCTCCCCCCACCACCATTTGACCACCCATGAATTTGCTCACCATTAACACAGTTGGCAGTAGTATTTATTAATAAAAAGCACTGAAGCTAAAGCTCTTTTTTGTGGCTGAGCAGCCCTGCGATTTAGGGTAGCGGATTTCCTTTTCTCTTTTTGGATTTCTAAGTTTGTAAACATGGTTTGAGACCAGTGGTGTACTTTGATGTGTCTTATCTGTAGAATTGTTATTGCTATAGAGCACTTTGTAGCATTGAAAAGCAGCAGAGAGTGATACTTTGTATGTTTTATGACATGCTATCAGACAGGCAGTCTATGGCCACAGTGTTTCTATCTCCTGTTGGTTCTCTTGAGGTCTGCATTTGACACACAGCAGGGGGGTATCCCTGCATAGTGTGCGCTGTATTGAGAGCACAGAGAGAAGGTGAAGAGAATGAGACAGGCAGTCTGTCAATTTACATAGGCATGCACAGTGGCAATATAAACTCAGATCTGAGCTGTGGTTTGACTTTTTCTCTACTGCTCTGATCACTAAGGAACTGTATCAGTCAAAGGCCATAATACTAGTAATTGCACTGCTTTGCATCAGAATACAGTAAATGAAAAAAACAACACATATTATCTTACAGGTAAGTGATACCTTTTATTGGACTTTTACCTCTTGAAAATTAAATTAATTTTGTTTGTCCGATAAAAGGTGTCACCTACAACATAACTTTTTTTCTTCTTCTTCATCATAGACTGGACTAACATGGCTGCAACATTTCTCCATCAGAACAGATCAAACTAGATCAACATTGTTATGCACAATGGACTCAGTTTTATAAGCTGCCTCTTAGACTGGTGCACCTTGCGCCAAAACCCTGACTGCAGCAAACTTAGGTGCTCTAGGGATGCTGCACCCAGTTTTGTAAAAATTGGGGTCCAGCACCAACTCCCCAAGTTTAATGCAAATCATTCTGAGAACTGAACAACTTGACACACAGGAGGGGAATGCAGCACGCTGCAGGAGTGTCAAGCAGCAGTGCCGGCCATGGGGTGGGCCAATCATACATCCAAAGGCTGGCAGGGCCCCTGGGGTGCAGGACAGGGTGGCTTGGGGGTGGATGGTGGCAACAGACCCTGGATGGAGACAGGGTACAGGAGGCTCCGTGCTAGGGAGTGGGTCTGGGGGACTGGAGTAGTTGCATGCGTGGCACTGGGTGAGGGCTTGGAGGGCATCACCCATGGCTGCATAAGTGTAGGGACAGCTGGCTGGGTGTGGGGTGGTCACAGACATCTGCTGGTGTTGGCCACAATAGGGGGGCATGGACCACTTCCCACCATGCCAGGGCACTGTGATTGTCACACAGAATGTTAGACCAGCTCCTGGCTGGTCTAAATCTGTCAGCCTGTGTGCTAGTCAGAGAGGTTTGCAGAATCCCAATTAAAGGGATACTTTAGCACTGCCCTAGCACAAGCCCCCCCTCTGCCTTACCATACTGGTGTGTCCATCACAGGAATGGTGCAAGCCCGGCCAGTGCTGGTGGCCCCCCAGTTAGTGCAGAGTGCATCTGAAAATCAGGAATGGGGCACGATGTGGCACAAGATGCCCCTTGCACCAGTCCCTGTTGGTGCAAGCACATACGCCATTCTTGATGGTTTGAAAATCAGACTCAATGTCTTCTGCAGAAGTTAGTGGTGGTTGCGGAGGGCAAAGAAAGGATAAAAAGTGAATGCAATAGCTTTGTTGGAAAAGTACACTTTAGCACTTGCTTCTTAATAAAAGCAGAGTAAACTCATGTTTAATTTGTTGCAAAACACTGTACTAATTCCTTATATCTCATGAACCTTGCTCTTACACTTAGAGCTACTGCAGCTCTGGGGGATTAACAGTAAGTAAGTAGTTCTGGTGTAGTTTAAACCTGAACTTGCTGGTTCCCTATCCTGTGTCTAACCACTAGATCTCAATACCATCCCTCTGTCACATTTTTTTAGGATTCTTAGTGAAGCATAAAGCAGACAGTAGTAGAAATTGGAAGGAACCCGGAGGAACTCAATTCTGCAAGTGAAATTAAAAGTCTGACTGTTCCAGGAGTAAAATGAGGAAAAACTGTTTCTATGTAAAATACACTCACATGGAGGCATAACATTGACTAAATAGAGTTTAAAAATGCAATATGCAATGAAGAAACCAATCCCCATATCCCTGTTGGATAG
The DNA here is from genome assembly GCA_016271365.2 of Neoceratodus forsteri. Lineage (NCBI taxonomy): Eukaryota > Metazoa > Chordata > Ceratodontiformes > Ceratodontidae > Neoceratodus > Neoceratodus forsteri. The sequence continues at coordinate 739,624,881 of CM057454.1, forward strand.
GCTTGCTTCTAGATCACAGGTGATGGGTTCCCTCAGTGAATTCTTTCCATTCCCAACACTGAAAGTAGACTTCTGATTAGCGGGCCACTGGGTGTGGCCAAAACCAGAAAAGGTGAACTTTGACTATTTTAACCTCTCTGAGCGAAAAAGTCAGCGGGTGCCAACCACAGCAGAGCTGTAATGCAATGCATTAGATTGCACAGAAGTATATACTATTGCATACCAGCTGTTTAACACCCCTCCCCATCTCAAGTAGTTCTCGGAGGGTAGCAGAATCCATGCCCCATAAACGTTTTTCATGTTATACAGTAAATGTGGGATTTTTTTATCACAATAATACAACAGGTAAATTACAACTAAGCAGCACATTTATTCTGTATCCCTTATCAGGCTAATGCATTAGCAGTTGTATTGGCTCTAGCCAGAGTTTCTTCTCAGTGTTAACACAGAGCAGCTCAGCCTTAGCCTAGTTTTAGGCAGCAACTTTTGTAGTCAGCATGGAGGACAAGTGGGGTTGCCAATTATGCAACGAACCAGATCTTATCTGGCTCATGTCAAAGTTCCCAGCATGCACTTCACTATCTGATATCAACGGCAGCCGGTGAAGCAGCATACAGGCAGCTGTCCACAGTTCTGTCCAGGGGAAGAACATGATCACGTGTAGTAAGGCCACCTTCTGATCATGGTCTCCTGTCTCCCTTTACATTTCATTTAGTTTGCGTGGCATTAATTGGAGGTATTATGATTTATTTTGTTGAAAGGAATTTTGGGGAAAGGGGAAATTGTTTAACCAGGAAAGGCACACTAAGCTGGAGCTTGTTTCCAAGTGTGACCTGGGAGCACAAGGAAGTTAAGTGACTTGCTTAGAGTTGCACAGTACACAAGTGGGAGCTGATGGTATTCAAACCCAGGTCTCCAGAATTGCAGCTCAGTGCCCTTAACCACTACACTATTCTGCCTCCGTAAAGGCAGGTGGATGTTTGAATCTGACTAAGTACAATTGCTTATGTATGAGGCTCGATTTCAAATGGAGCTTCAAGAGTTAATGACTATACTCAGCGAAATTCAAAGCGCCTGCTACCACCAAAATAAATGTTAATGCCAGCAGTTAATGGCACACAAACTAAATGAAATCATAAACAGAGTCAAGACAACATGATAAGCTGGCAGCCTTACTCCATGATTTTATATTCTACCCTTCAGGTAGCTGCCTGTGTGCTGCTACTACTGGAGCCTGCCTCTTGGAATCCAGCTTACTGCACTTTTCTGGCAGAGAAGCCACAGTCAGTGGATGCTGTGACTGGTTCTTCCTGTTGCCTTAGAGTCCAGAGCATCTGGGAGGTGATCAGGTGACCATATTCTGCAGCGTTGCTCCACTGCTGACATCAGAACAGGACAAGCTGAGTCAGTAAGGTGAGCCCATGAATCAGTCCTCCTTAGTTACAAACTGAATGTAAGGAGGAATGATGCTCGGGACATCTCAGGGGAAGGCTGTGTCAGAGGGCAGCCTATTGAAATGTATTCCACGGAACTATGTATTAACTTTAATAAGGTATGAACCATGTGTTAAGATAATTTATAAAATGGCTAGGGAGTTTTTTGCATCTGGATTGGTTGAGAAGATTCAAAATCCATGTAGTTTACAATAAACATGGCTTTGGACTTTTTCCAGCAACAAGGACGAAGTAAATTCTAACATTACTGCCACCAGGAAATTTTCCAAAAAAAAACATTAGTGGCAGATGTGTTTTGCAAAGTAAAAGCAATACTTGCCTTTACTTACAAACACTGCTATGTCATGTTTTTTTTAATTCACTTCCCGCTACTTTTCCCACAACACAAAGCCCAAATACACATTTTTTAAATGCCTCACATCCTTGATTATTTTTTTGTAGTTGTATTTGAAGGCCTCACTTGCTGTGCTGCAGAGTTCATCAAGTGTTAAAGTATGATTGCATCTTAGCCCCGCTCCGCTGTACCATAGGACTCAGCCCAGCCCGCAACCCCGATGTTCACACAAACCGGCACAGTATGAAAGAGGCCAACTGAAAACAGAAACTCAGACTAATCCCAAAGACTGAGAGTGCTATTAACAGAAAAAGAGAGAAGATGAAAGTTAAAAAGTCAGTGACCATGTGGCTGTCTCCTGCTGCTGTGCTCCCCACCATGCTACACTTTTTCGCTCACTCACCCATCAATCCTGCAATTGTTTTTTAAACCGCGGCCACTCATACCGTGCTCACCACAGAGACACAAACCAGAAGTACACTTGCCTTAGACAAGCATTAATATTTAATTTTAGCATGAGTGCTCCATTTTCTTTCCCTGCCAGTCACCTGACATTGCCTGAATCGGTGGCAGTCCTGTCAGGGAAAGGGGAGGTGGTGGTTGTAAAACAAGTAAGCACAACTGCACGGCCAGAGAATCTCTGCTCAGTTCTGCTAGGGTCAGCAGTGACGGTTGGAAGCAAGTACTTTCGGGTGCTCTAAGAAGCTCCGGGAGTGGGCTCAATACGTACTGGAGCTGAATGCTCCAAAACACATTCACAAAACACATTCAGGACCTGTGACATGGGTCTTTAAGGGCAAGCAGCCAAATGGTAAATCGTGAGATAGTTGCCCCCCTCTGTCTCTCCTGTTTGCAAAGGCAGGCAAGGAAAATATTACTTTATTTAGAGACAGGAGTGGAGCAGAAGAAGGCAGTAAAAACAAAATGATTGGTTGCATTCAAAGTTGCTGGGGGTGGGAGCATGGAGCTTGAGGAAACAATTTGGCAAGCACTACATGCTATCTAAAACATTCTGCAGTGGTTCCTTGATATTTTTTACCTATAAGAGGAAACAAGAAATTCAGTCAGGGACAATTTTCTTTTCTCAAAAATTCATTTTTTAATCAGTAAAGTAAGTCTAATATTTAAAATATCAATGTAATTGTTACATACCTTATTTTGAAAATGATTGACCCATTTTATTACTGCAATAATATTTATTTATTTGTATGTGTTTATTTAGTTTTTGTTGACTTGGTAAGTGCGCTAGACAAATCCTGATTATTTTCAGGCACAACCCGGTGGAGGGGGATACAGATGAATGCCAACTGACCTTGAACCAGATTAAGCTGTTGGTGGTATTTTTAGTGAATGATGGAAATCTGGCCTGGACATAATACCTAGGAGGGTGTTGATTTCTTTTCATAAACCATACTTCCAGGTGGTTGCAAGCATTTGGTGTAAGCACCTTGTCCCTCACAGTGCCCCTGGACATGTGCTTTATGAAAAGAAGCCAACACCCTGTTGTGTGTTACTGCTTACAAACCTATAAAAGTTGCTTTGCCTTACAGAGTTTTTACAACCTTAACTTTTGTTTTGCACTGCATTAGCACAGTCATCAGTGTGGCATTTGTGCAGAACGAAGAACATCTACAAATTAAAACAAGATGCTGGAATGCAATGTTTTCCCTACTCAGGATTTGTGTGTAAGGTGGAGGGACTAAATTGAAGTGCAGCATCTTGCCACCTCCAATTGAAGATTGTTGGGTGACGATCTACACATTTAGTCTCCCCCCCCCCCGTAAAGTGGTTATCAGGGATGGCTGCCTTCTAATTGGTTATTGTATCACTGTACCAAAAACTGTACAGAAACTTCATAACTATATGCATTAAATGATCTAATTAAAATAATTGTCATATCCAGCAAATGGCTCTTCCATGCACGTTGAGCATCCAAACCCAATAGCTGATGATGGGGCCTGAGCAGCCCCAGACCCTGGCCTAAGTTAATATTTTCCTCTGTCAAATCTGACTTCCAGTGATGCCTCTGCATTCTGCCATTTGTCATTTAGCTTAATATTGTTGTTCCGACATTCTTATAGTGACAGTCACGGATACGAAGCAGTATATATACCTGTATATACAGTAGACTCTTTCAGCTTTACTGGATCCTAAAATTTCATCTCATAACTTCAGATCCTCTACTAGAACTAGATATGGTATTTCTTTATATAAAATAAGTTTTAGTAAGTGATCATATGATTCTATAGATCCAATTCTATTGAATACGGTAGGGTTTGATAATTACCATTTGTACGATACCTTCTCATCTAAATTTAAATCTAATTTAACTTCAGTCATCAGGAGGCACAAAGTCCAGCCGTGCACTGCATATCGTGAGTATGTGGGATACAGAACTAGAACAAGGCTTAAAAAAATCAGGGACAGAGACCCCAAATCAGGGACATAGTTTAAAAAATGATACTATTCACTCAGAAAGCTGATAGAATAAAGGAATTTGTGTTACGATGCAGTTCCTGAAGAACAACAAGTCTGTAACTATAATGCTTAACATTATTTTGTGTTATTAATCGCCACTGTTCTGTGAGAAAAACTCAAATTTTAGGAGGGACAGAGGAAAATTTTGAGGCCAAATCAGGGACGTCCCTGAAAATCAGGCACAGTTGAGAGGTATGGGAAGGGGGGTTATAACGTGAACGAGAGCACAGTGGATCTGCTCCTAATAAGAAGTGTGTGCGGGGCGATTTTATTTGTATTTGTTTTTCTGCATGTGAAATCATTGTTTCAAATCCCTATTTACAAGGGCTGTAGGGATTCTTGTTTCTTCTGGTGAATTGCTCACGACTGGGAAGGAAGGGACAATGAAGCCACCGTCGGGGTTATAGCCCGCCCACCTGTGGATACTACATAAAAATTATTTATCAATCTGTACCACTGCTACCAATCCCTGCACCGATACCAGTTGATTCCCATCGGTGCCATTCCCTGTCAGACAGATTTCTGGGGACTGCAGCTAGGGCTGTCTGCCTAGTCTGTGGGTGGATTTTTTATTTTATTTTTTTTAAGGATTCTCCTCGCAATAATTCAAGGAAGGACTCGAGTTCGAGTACCACCCCCCACCAACTTCTGCACCAGCACCGTCCTCATCCTCATCATGAACATTAATGTGTTTGTCCTCAAAGTGGTGCTGAAGGTGTTAATCAACTTTTCCACTGACAAGGTAAGTGAATGCTGTCCTTACCCCCTATTCCACACCAGCGGGGGGGGAATGGGCTACATTAATCAGTGCTTATTATTGGGGGGCAGCGTAATGGGGGGGCTCTTTTCTAAAGACGTCACTGCATCGCTTTCCGGATTACAAGACCTCCTTGCGAGTCACAGGCTTGCCATTTCAGCTCCCTGCCACATTTCTAACTTGCTATTATTTCTTACTTGCTTTTCAATAATTCTATCCCCTTTGGAGCATTAACTTGCCACCTTCGTGTCTGCTTCTCTTTCCATTTCCCTCCTCACCTATACACCTTGAGTCTAACCCAGTGGCGCTTGCTGATTTCAACTTTTTGATGCTTTGCTTTTATTTATTTTAATGTATTTTAACAGGAGTCTGACAGTATAAAGCCCTTAAAGGGACAGTAGCCTTTTTGCCTTGGTTACTTGGTCAGTTTCCAAAGTTTGAAATTCCATCAGCCTTGCAACCCAGGGTAAGTAGATTGATGAGCAGGTGAAAGACGCCATCCCCAAAGTAAAGCACTGCTAAGATTGTGTGTGTGTGTTGGGGGGGGGATGAAGGTCCCCCAGTGCAGCAATTAATTTTGAAAAAAATGTGATTCTTTTTTACACTGGTGTGAGTATCCTAACTGTATTTTAAAGACATATAGATAGAGTGCTAATATATGCTATAAAAAAAATAACAGGCCATCGGGAAGAGAAGATAGTCCATATTATCTCCACTTTTACAAACTATAGATCATGGTGCAGCGTACTCATAGTATTTCAGACAAGTGATAAAAGGGACAGGAAGAAACCCTGCAAAAAGAAAATGAAAAAAAAAAACCTGGCTTCAAGTCAAGCCTGGAGGAATATCTGGAGATTGTTTTATTATGGGAAAGAACTCGGGGTAGGGAATCGTCTTTTACAAGAGCACCTACCCGAGGCAGCAATATTACAGACATGATATAGCATTGCACAGACACAACATATTATATTACCACTTAAAGTTAAACATCTACAGAATTATACGCAGTTGTACTTACATAGAAACATAAAAAATACAAATCGTTCCCGACTGGAGACATGAGGTTACCGATTGGAGACACGAGGCAGACACCATGTATTGCATCAGTTTACCTGGTGAATGAACTGGCGGGGGATTCCTGAAAGGCATCTCTTATTTAATAATAAGCACACTTTGGCAATCAACATAATAATGTCGATTAAAGATCTGACTGATGACAATTTCAATTATTGTGGAAGTGTTTGGGGAAAGAGGTTAGATCCACAGCTGCTGAGTGAATGGAAAACTACTCTTGTGGAAATTAGACATTGCCATAGATACTGGCGAGACTGAAGGAAGGAGGGGGGCAAAACGAGAGGAAGGGACATAGAAGCGTGTGTGGATATGATTGGAATGGTAATGAATTTAGTCTAACAAACTGCCGCTTTCTTCAGACATTGCCCACTTGCCCCACACTCCAACAAGGGCTGCTACAAAATCGTTCCTGGTTCCTGATCCAAGGAGAGAGACGGAAAGGGAGAGAGAGAGGGAGCTGCTGAAGGAAGATTCACTCACTCGATTTTCTTTCCAGCTGCAACTAAAGCTAACGTCCCCCTCCAAGTTCACCTATTCATCTAAGCTCTAGAATCATGCCCCTTTCTTTTTTCACATTTCTTAGAAACTTGTGAATTCTTGTTTTCAACTGCTCAGTAACCATTACTGCGATCAAGCTAGAAAAAAATGGATTAAGACAAGGTGAGGATTTTAGGTGCTGGAAAAAAGAGACCTCACTTACTAGTTGCTATTCAGCTATTGTGATCTGTTAAAAATGCAATCAATGAGTTAATATGAGTAACATTCTAAAGCGGGCACACACACACTCACACCACTTTTTGCTTGCAGAATGCAAGCCACTGGTTTATTAATGGTGTCACTGTGCGCCATGGATATGTTCTAATAATATCCTGACCAAACTGTCATAATTATTTTTCCAGACATTAGCAGTGACAAACTTTTCCGAGTCCCCAAGCCTTAGAAATTAAAAGACGTGGTAGGGCCATGGGTTAACTCCTTCTGCAGATCACAGGAGAGAGATCTGTAAGCGTGTTGTTTCAAATAAGCCAAGTAGTGAGGCAATTCATGTGAGTACATACACACACACACACACAGCCATTTTTCAGATGGATGAACTGTCTTAAGTATTAATTAAAGTACACACAAAAACGCCGATAATGTGTAAAGAGAAGTGCAACGTGAGAGATTTAGGGCTAACTGAAAGAAATTTGTAATTCTTAATGAACGCATCCAAAGATAAACTGGGGTTGATTGGTGCTTGCCCATTAGAACATTGTCTAAAGTGTGAATGCTGCGACGTGACATTAAGACGTAAATATGCTAAATGCATACACGTTGCCACCGCTGATTGCAGCGGGCATTTTCTTTGAACTGAAGACCAGGGCAGCTGAACTGCTGTCATAGACAGCTTGCACATCCATTGGCGGGGTTGGATTACGCCTGCTACACTGAGCACTGGATTGCACAGGAGGGTCACACACTCCAAAAGTCGTACTGTGACAAAACGTTCCTTGCGCATGCGCGCAAGCGATCGTAAAAATGGGTTGCCAAGTAATTTCTGGCAGTTTGAGAAAGAAAAATAGATTTTTTTTTAATAAGCTGCTCTAGACTTTAACTCTGCAGGTCCAAGTCTTCTTCTAGCTTTCTCTTAAATGTATACAGAAGCCTGACCAACACTGGAGCATGCTCAGTGTAGGCCAACCATGGATCATACAAAAATTCCCTCCCTCCTCCATCAAAAAAGACTGCCATTTGGTAAGATTGTGCATGTATTCGTATGTTAATGTTGTGCACCTTAGAAAGTGCACATTTTAAAAAAACTCAAATTCTGTAAAACTGCGCAATCTTTTTTGTGCCAAAAGCCACATGGTGCTCACAAAATGTCTTCTATATCACGAGATTACATCTACGACCTCTTCAGTACAATTCATCTTGTAAAAATTAAACAATATATATTATTTTACACAAACAGTACACAGTGCTTTGTGTGAAAATTGTCCCTTTAAGTACAGTATGCTCAAATTGTGAAGCTGCATGAAATTTTGTGAAAATGACACAATTTGACAAAAAGTGCGCAAAATGGATTTTCACAATTTTGCCCAGCACTATGTGCAACGTACATACTGTAGATAGACAGCTAAATAGACTGATAGAGTCTGGCTACATAAACTTTGTATAGAACAATAAAACTTGTATATTAAATAACCTGTAATATCTGTGGTTAGACTTTGAAAAACACTGTATTTACACACAATTCTGCTTATATTTCACATACCTTGAGGATTGTTCTTTCATTCTTTGGATTGTTCTTTCACTCAAGGTTAGCTCCTTGAAAATGAGATCTGTGTCCCTCAGGCTTGATCTATTCCTGCTGCTTGTCTATACATGATGCTATAATCCTCTGTCTATAATCATAATTTGCCATAGAAATAATAATGATGATGTCACAAGCCAGAGATTTTGACATAACACGAAGACAAGCAGTGGGTGCAATTGAAGTTCAAAGGACAAATATCCTGTTTCCATCTTGATTTCCTTAGCAGTAAGGAATACGGTGACAAGGGCAACAGGAAGTACCAGAAATGAAACTAAAAGAGCTTAATTTCCTCAGTTTTCCCAGAGGTGTCACAGACTCTTTAAGCATTAAGTCATGACTATGGCTTGAGTTACCAGCAGTTTTTTTTAAATCTGATTGTTTTAATAGTTGAAATTGCAATAATTTTATTGTATAAGTGGATTTCCAATCATTAAAGAGCATGTGATTAGTAAGGATATATAACTTAAATGATCTGAGGCCTTGAGATGCCACAGTAATCATTTTATTTGCTTTTTCTTGATTCTTTATTTACCTTTTCATCATTTCGTTTTTATTTTGCAGCCTACTAGTATAAAAGAATCCAATGGAATCCTTGTATTATGAAGTCAGAAAATCTTTACTTGCAAGGCTGGCAGTGAATTTCAATGGGAAACTGTAAATCTGTTTTCAGATTATGGAAACCTTTTTTCCACTAAAATATTATAGATTTCATAGACATGCAAGATTTTTCATAACCTGTGGTCTTTTGTTATGATTTAGCAGGTGATATTTTCTTTTTAACTAGATTGTACTTGGGAAGAAGAAAAGAGGTGCCAATTACTGTTTTAAAAATTGCAAAATTATACAGATGGACCACGATAGTGCAAATATATAAAAGGCAAAGTTTATTGCTGAAGTAAGTATCTATTGCTTTTGAAAATTAAACATATACTGTATTTAGTTTCTCAGTGAAATGCATTGTGCTCCTAAGTAGTTGGCAGTGTCTGACATCACAACACCACAGAAGTCTGTTGAATTCTTTCTTTGTGCAGTGTGAAAAGCAAAAGTGAAAACCCACTTGTTTCACTGCACAAACACATATTTTATTATAAACATAGAAAGTAATTGCTAACACATCAAAACACAATAAATGAGTCAGTTGTCTATTAGAAGCGAACACATGGGCCCCAATTCACAAAGGGCAATACACGGCTTACGCAAAGCCCCGTGTCAGACCTGGTGGTTGGCTTAGCTGTGCCAACATCTTTGCCTCAGAATGCACCCAATTCAAGAAGATAAGGTGCATTTGTGACAGTTTTCTCGATTTATGGCTGCTTGCCCCAAATATTTGACACAAGCCCTGTAAAAAGGGTCACTGAGACTGCTGACAGCTAGACCAGAAAAAGCTGGTCTAACTTGTGACAACTGGTACACAGGATTGAGAATCCCAGTCACCAGTTGGGGAATGCCACAAGCCCCATGAGCCATATGTTTGATGTACCTGGGGCTTGCGACATGATCTGAACATTTTAAAATCGACCTCATGCTCTTTACCGTAACCCTTTAGGATGCATGTGAGCCAGTCATGATGATACATTCCTAGCCATTGTTTTATGATTTAAATTAACACAACCATGCACATTCAAATGGGCATTCTGTGTTTACACGATACTGTAGTAAAGACAAACCAAGCATTTGTCAATAGCGAATGTTTGCCTCTTGTATTTACCGTGTCTTGCTTACACACATTTTTATTATGTATTTACCCCAGATAGACTGGATGAGATGCAATGTGTCATTTGCAATGGGGTCCTGATTTTATACAGTTGTATACTGTAATTACCCAGGATAGTAGGGGCGAGATGTGATATCTTATTTTCAGTGTGGTCCTGCTTTTATAATGTATTTTTCTAGGACAGATAATTTTAGATGCAACATCTCCTTTTCAGTGGGGTTCTGTGATAGGATCCTGTTTTTGCAGTTTTGCAATCTATTTACCCAGGATAACCCAGGAGAGATGCAATATCTCATTTTCAGTGTGGTCCTGCTTTAACACAACTTTGTATTGTATTTACCCAGGGTAGCACAGCTCAGATGTTATGTTTTCAGAGGCATCCTGCTTTTCCCTGTGTTTATTCTATATTTACCCAGGACAGCACATCCAAGATGCAATATCTTGTTTTCAATTCAATGGCCTACGCAGCCAGTATGATGTTATGCTTGCGCAACTGTGTTACTTGATTTGGCCATTCACACTTTCTATTCCAGAGGAAGAGGGTTCCACCCCTAGAAGTGTCACGGGACAATTTCCTTGGCCAAAGGTACCTTAGGAAGGATCCCAAGGGAAGAGAGAGGTGATGCCGCTGGAGGAGGAGGAGGAGAGGAGGATGATGGGGCAAAGAAAAAGTGCTTGTAAGACAGGCTCAGAGGAACTGCTTATATAGCACTGGAAGGGAGAGTGGCTGGCTGCTTGTCCATTGAACTACAGGCATAGCCTTCTAATTCAATGGCCTATACAGCCAGTATGATGTTATGATTGTGTAACTGTGTTACTTGGTTTGGCCGTTCGTGCTCTCTATTCCAGAGTAATTACCATCCTGTAGAGGTAACAAAGACAAGGAACCCTCAAAGAGGGTTCCACCCATAGAGATGCTGCGGAATGATTCCCTTGGCTAAAGGTACCTTAGGAAGTATCCCCAAAAAGAAATGTAGTATGAAAGCACATTAGCAGTAAGTAGCTGTGTGGCATAGTAGCAGTTGTAGGCACCAGGCAGCTTGATAACGTAATGAGATGAGCAGGTTAGCAATGGCATGAGTACGATGGGTTGCTCTAGAGATTGAGGGGGCCCCCTAAGGAGAGAGGGAATGGCAAGTAGGGACACCACCCACCTCCATCCAACAGTGGAACCTACCTAAAGGAACTAGGGGATGCTAACTACAGCTAACTAACAGTTATGACCTGAGGCATGGGGGACAGAAAAAAAAACCTTTGAGGAGGAAATCTCTGGGGATCCAAGGCATAGGTTGCCTTCCCTCCAGGCTTGTTATGTTTGTTTAGTGACAGCTCTGCTGCTGCAATTTAGGAACCCAATTAAGGGAGTGGAAAATATTCCAATTTGGAGGAAAGCTCTCACTCGATCCCTCTAATGGGAACACCATGCAAAGTTGCGAGAGTGCTCTGCAGCATTGGGCACAACCAAGGTGAGAGAAGGAGAGCAACAACTGCAGAGGCACTCACCTGGCCTACCCACCCTAAAACAAACCAGGTGAACCAGAGGCAGTTGTAGGGAGAATGTGGTGAAGGTGCCTTGCTAGTAGAATACTAGAGTCAAAAACCTTCATGGCTAGTCTTAAATTCTACACCAGGAGCTGCTGTTGCATCTTGAATGGCTAAAGACAGGTCTGGAGCAAGGACATTCCCAGCTGTGGGCCAGGTAAGAAGGACCTCACTCCAAGTTAGGCACACTCAAGATGCAGACTTTATAGGTGTAAAGTGAGACCATCAGCTGCAGGGAGTCCCTGCACCATGGAATGGTTATGGCTGGCATGCCCCAGAAAACAACTGAGAAGGAGCTAAATGAAGCATTGAGTACTGGGACCCTCACATAGGTCAGACATGGTAGTAGCAAGCACTGAGCAAATTAATTGCATAAGCAATGAGTGGACCTACATGTAGGTCAGTAACTAGAGTAAGCAAATGGTCAGACCTTCAAAGAGGACAAAGGAGCTGCAATTATGAATAGTGTGGCAAGCCAGCCAGGCATTCAAGGAAGCCAATGAAAGGTGACAAATACTCTAAAGATTTTGGTGGCAGAGGCAGGATTAGAACATAAGGTAAGTATGCCACACAAGGCCACTGCTCCCCCAACACCTTCAAGTCCCCCACCATAGGAAAAAGAAGAAAGTAATGGAAGGCACCATGACCCACATGCAGATATTAAAACTAGTTTACAGCATCAGCAGTAGCTTAGCTGACCTCCAGAGTATAATAGCAGTGAGCAAACACAAGACAGCAGCATCAGTATTGAGTAACTATGAATTATAGGGTAGCGATTTGAATTGAACATAGACTAGAGGGAGATGATGCTCTGAAAGCAGCAATTGGCTAGGTAGTGCAGTGAAAACAGAAGGAATGAGGTATGTAGTATGACTTCAGAAAGCAGGATGAAGCTGCATGGGCTGGATTTCAGAGAGAGCCTGAACCACGTGAAAGCAATTAAGATGCAGAGCATGGAGAGGGAGCAGCAGAGAAGCAGCTTGAGGTGAAACACACAGATAATGACTGCAGTTGCATTGTGAGTAAATGGGAGCAAGTAGCATGAGCTCTGGATTAGCAAAAATACAAGGAGTTTAGAAACAGACCTCCCCCAAAAGAAAGCAACACAAAAGACACACAAACACAGATGAACAGGGAACAAGCAACACAAGAGCACACAGCTGGAGGCAAACACTACAAACCAAAAGCAGGAGAACAGACAACAGAAGTCCAGCAGAAACAAGCAGAAACCAAAACATAGCAAGGTGGGGTGGGGGGGCCGGCCCCATCAGGCAGCAAAGGATAGACCAACAGAGTCTCTGACTGCAAAGAAAAAGTGGCTGAGAAAGAGGCTCAGAGGAACTGCTCATATAGCACAGGAAGGAGGAGTGGCTGGCTGCTTGTCCACTGAACTACAGGCATAGCCTTCCAATTGGACCCTTCTGTTACCCATTTTTATAATGTATTTACCCAGGATGGACCAGCTGAAAGGCAAATTACATTTGCAGTGGGGTCCAGCTTTTACAATGTATTCTTCACAGGATAGAGTAGCAAAAAATCACAGTCCGGTGAGGGGCTGTGTTGTACTGGGTCCTGCTTTTACACATTTTTACTAAATACTTGCACAGGACAGACCAGAAGAGATGCAGTAGCTCATTTTGAGTGATGTCCTGCTTTTACACATTTTTAGATTTTATTTACCCAGGATAGGCCAACTGAGAGGAAATATTTAATTTTTAGTGGTCTCCCACATTTTGACTCCAAATTTGCAACAGTCCTTTTATGACCTGCCATTAGATCAAGACAGGTGTAATTGTTTTTAATCCCATCTGAAAGGTGATTTCATAGTGTGACTGTGAAAGCATGTTTTGGAAGGGATTTGAAAAATGACATCTATCATGTTCAGGAGGTGGGATAACATACGGGATATGTTGAACATTCGGGGCCAAAATCTGCAAAATTAAAGCTATGAGTAAACACTGGATCAGTTCAATGTTTATTTATAACTTAGCTGTTTTTTTCACATTTTGACTGCAAACTTTCAACATAATCTTTTTATGCCCACCTCTTTTCTGAATGTGCAAGGTGTCATTTATAAAAATAGTGGCCAAAATGTCATTTTGCGCCACAATTGTGAAAACACATTTTGTTCACGATTTGAAAAATGACAGCTCTTGTGTTCATGAGGTGGTGTGAAAAAATAACTATGTCGAAAATTTGGAGTCAAAATATTGAAAGTTACTAAAGTTACATGCGTGCATTGAAAAATGTCAATGTACACGCATAACTTTATTTTTTAATACTTTTCTTTCCATTTTCAACATAGCCTTGTTATGACCCCACCTCCTGAACAAGGCTGGAGAAAAATGTTCAAATCCTGCAGAAAAGGTGATTTCATGCCACAACTGAGAAAACACATTTTGGCCAGAACTTGAGAAATGACAGCTGTCCCGTTCATGCAGTGGTGTGAAAAAAATGGCAATGTTGAAAATTTGTGGTCAAAATATTGAATATTACTAATGTTATGAGCGTGCATTAAAAACATTCAATGTACACTCCTAACTTTGTTTTTCTAATATTTTACTCTAATTTTTCAGCATAGCCTTCTTGTGACCCCCACCTCATGAGCAAGGACAGAGAAAATGTTCAAATCCTGTCCAAAAGGTGGTTTCACGCAGCAACTACAAAATCAAACAGGATGGATTTAAATAATTTCAACACTCTTGTTCATGAGGTGGGGGTTCCAAAAAAGGAGCAGGTAAATCCTAGCCCCCCCCAAAAAAAAAGGGTAGTAAGTGAGGTAAACACCAGAGAAGGAAAAGGGCAGGGGTAAATGGAGAAAAAGGCAAAGGCAGTAAGGACAGGGATGGGGCAAAAAGGGGCAAGGCCATCAAAAAACTGAGGGTAATGAGTACCAATGCCTGTAGTCTAGGTAACAAGCTCCCTGAACTGGTGGCCTTGATGGAAGAGGGATGTCTGGATATCATGGCAATCACAGAAACATGGTACACAGAGAACCATGACTGGGATATCAACATGCCAGGGTACACAATCTACAGGTGGGACAGGGAAGGTAGAAGGGGAGGAGGAGTAGCTCTCTACAAAAGGGAAGGGATCAAAGCAACAGAACTAAAGGGTAAACAGAGAGGAGAGGAGGTACTGTGGGTCACATCGGAGACTGGAATGGCACCACAGTCTGCATGGGGGTTGTATACAGACCCCCATCTCAGGGGGAGGAAATGGACAAGGAAATGATAGAAGGCATCCTTACGATGGCAGAGAAAGGGGAGATAGTGTTGATAGGGGACCTAAATATACCAGATGTTAACTGGAGCACCTTTGCTGCAGCCACATCCAAGAGCAGGGTCATTCAGAATACCCTACAGGGGGTATGCCTCAGTCAGCTAGTGCTGGAACCCACTCGGGAGGGAGCAATCTTAGACCTGGTACTCTCAAACAAGGATGGAGAGAGAATTTCAGATCTAGAAGTGGCTAGCCATCTTGGAACAAGTGACCACCAAACAGTGTAGTTCACAGTAAACACAGCCACAAAGTCAAGCCATACAGAAGTACTGGGTACTGGACTTTAGGAGGGCTGACTTTGTCAAAATGAGAGAGTGCCTCAGAAAAGCACTAGCAAACAGGCAAGAAGGAGGGGTGGAGGAACAATGGGGAAACATCAAAACTGCTATCACAGAGGCAACAAGCCTTTGTGCGAAGAATATAAATCAAAATGAAAGAAAAAAACACTATGGTCCTCAAAAAATGTGGTGAAAGGTTAGGGAGAAAAGATAGCATTCAGGAAAGTATAAGGAAACACAAAAAGAGCAGGACAAAGAACTGTACCAGTTAAAACAGAAGGAAGCAGGGAAGGCAGTCAGAACAGCAAAGGCCCAAACCAAGGAAAAGCTAGCCAACTCAGTTAAGAAAGGGGATAAAACCTATTATAGGTACATTAGGGAGCAAAGAAAGACCAAGGGAGGGATAGTGAGGCTTAATAAAGGGGACAGTGGGTGGGCAGAGAGGGACAGCAAAAAAGCAGGGATACTGAACGAATACATCCGCTCAGTATTCACAAAAGAAGAGGAGGGGGAGGTACCTAATCCAATCAATAGAAGCACTCTGGATAGGGAGGTCGATATCAGTCCTTTCACAGAAGAAAGGGTTATGGAAGAACTCTTAAAACTGAAGGTGGACAAAGCAATGGGGCCTGATGGGATTCTCCCCAAAATTCTAAAAGAACTAATGGGAGAGCTAGTGACACCACTGACTAATCTTTTTAACAAATCATAGAAGGATGGTATAGTATCTAAGGACTGGAGGAGGGTGGATGTGATTCCCCTTCACAAAAGTGGGAGAAAAGCACAGGCAGGAAACTAGAGACCTGTTAGCTTGATCTCAGTGATAGGGAAAATTATGGAATCACTTCTGAAAGAAAGAATTGTTGAGTACCTAGAGTCCAGCGGGGCACAGGAACCAAGGCAGCATAGATTCACAGTAGAAAGGTCATGTCAGATGAATCTAATAGATTTCTTTGATTGGGTAACCAAAGTAGTAGACAAGGGAGGGGTGGTGGACATGGCCTACCTAGACTTTAGCAAGGCATTTGACACAGTCCCATGCAAAAGATAAATAAACAAATTAGCCAGCCTGGGAGTGGGTTCCAATGTGGTAGCCTGGGTAAAACATCAGCTGGGACAACAGGACACAGAGGGTAATAGTAAATGGAGTCCATTCCAAAGGGGGGGTTACTAGTGGAGTACCACAGGATTCAGTATTTGGATCCGATTCTTTTCAATGTTTTTATAAGTGACATTGCAGAGGGACTGGAAGGAAAAGTATGCCTCTTTGCAGATGACACAAAGATCTACAACAGGGTTGATGCACAAGGTGGTTGGAAAGGATGAGAAGGGACTTGACAAGGTTGGAGGAATTGTCAAAAGTATGGCAGCTTAGATTCAATGCAAATAAGTGCAAAGCAATGTACCTAGGAAACAAAAACCTACTGGAAGAATACACAATGGGGGGGAGGTAGTAACAACAACAAAAATGGAAAGGGACCTGGAGCTAGTCATATCAGATGACCTAAAGGTAAGTAAGCAATGTGAGTAGGTAGTAGGGATGGCTAGGAGGATACTGGGATGTATAGGGAGTGGCATCACCAGGAGAAAACAGGAAGTTGTTATCTCTCTGTACAGACAGTTGGTGAGACCTCATCTAGAGTACTGTGTGCAATTCTGGAGACCCCATCTCTGCAAGGACATATACAGGGTGGAGGCAGCCCTGAGGAGTGTAACTAAAATGGTACAGGGTCTGCAGGGGAAGCCAGACAAAGAGAGACTAAAGAAGCTTAATAGGTATACCCTTGAGGAAAGGAGGGAGAGGGGGGACATGATTGAAACTTTTAAGTACCTCAAGGGAATCAACAAAGTCCAAGAGGGTAGCATCCTTCAGAAAAAGAGATGTGAAAGAACAAGGGGACACAATTTGAAGGTGGGGAGGACTGCTCAGGGTAATTTGAGGAAGTGTTTTTTCACAGAGAGGGTGGTGGACACATAGAATGGCCTTCCTGAGGAGGTCATGGGGCCTAAAACAGTGGAGGAATTCAAGAATGCATGGGACAGACATAAGGCAATTCTTGTGGGGGTAGGAAGAAGTAAGCTGTTGGTTAACTAGAATCTGTAGCTTATCCAATAGGTAAGGAAATGGGCAGACTAGGTGGGCCAAGTGGTCCTTATCTGCTGTCAAAGTCTATGTTTCTAAAAAGGCCATGTTGAAAATTTAGGGGGAAACATTAAAAAATGCTAAAGTCATGAGTAAAAGTTCAAAATGATTGAAATACATTGAACAACATACCTGATTTCCTCAGCTCCCACTCTGGTATTGAAGAGTGAAGACACGTCTCCAGTCCAGAAAGGATTATGGCGTTGGACCCTCGGTAGTTAAGTAAGTGGTGTGGTGGGTGTTGGGTGGTGGCTGCTGATTGGAAGGGTCAGCTAGGGGAGGTTAGCGGCAGCAGTAACAGAGATCAATGGACTTTTTTCACAGGGTGTTTAAAATAAAGACTATAATGGATGGTTTTCTTTATTTCAGGTATCAACACTGGGGACTGGTCACCCCAGTGTCAGTGTTATATTTGGCAGCACTGGGGGTGGGCTCCCCAATGTCACACGGTGAAAACAGGTGGGGTGGGGGATACCAGCCAACACCAGTGATTGGGCACCCTAGTGTCAGAAAATTAAGAATAAAGGGGACATTATGTTTGGCAGCACCAGGGGTGGGCTCCCTGGTGTCACACAGTGAAAACAGGTGAGGTGGGGGTACTGGCCGGCACCCGGGATTGGGCACTCCAGTGCCAGAAAATTAAGAAGAGATGTGGAAGTGGTGGGAGGGATACTTTGCAGAGGGTGGGAGAGATTATTTTTACATTGGGGTGGGACCAATGCAGGCTGTTCATGAGGCTGATTAGCTCTACTTGTTGGGCAGCATTATGCAGACCAAACGAAAGAGCCTCCTATGATTTGGCATCTCTTTTCTTTAAACTACATGAAGCCTCCACTGAGCAAAACCATAAGAGTGTCATGATCAGGCTGACTGATGATTCATCTGACACTGTGATGCTCCTTGCAGACTGCCCTGCATTGGACTGACAGTGACACACCTCTCAAAATCCACTATCATACCAACATGTTTGCTTTGCACAAGTGCAAGGGCGAACGTAAAATTACGAAACTGACGCCTTAAAGAAAGAAAGCCCTAAATAATACATGTATCTGTCTGACTGTCATAACTATTGTATCTCTCTACAGTATCTGTATCTGTCTGTCTGTCTGTCTGTCTGTCTGTCTGTCTGTCTGTCTGTCTGTCTATCTATCTATCGCTCTATCTATCTGCCTGTTATATCTACTGTATCTCTCTACAGTGCCTATCTATCTCTCTATCAGGCTATCTGTCTATCTATCTAGCTGTCTGTCTGTCTGTATGTATGTATGTTTTTTAGTGTTTTTTAAACGAAAACATGAAACAAACACAGCACTCATCAAATTCTCTATGGATGTCCTCGAGGCCCTCAACAACAACATACAGTATCCTCTGGGGCTGTATTTATAGATCTAACCAAGGCCTTTGACCTGGTGGACTATGCTCTGCTTCTGGATAAGCTGAAGTGCCTTGGACTGAATCAACACTCCCTTGTCTGGTTTGCCAATTACCTGGCTGACTGCACCCAGCAGGTGAGGTGGAGGGGGTCCTTGTCAGAGAAGCGCTCCATTAAGGAGGGGGTGCCTCAATGTTCAATCTTGAGCCTCCTCCTGTTCTTACTATTTGTGAACAACCTCAATAGTAACTGTGGGGACAGTTCAATAGTCCAATATACAGACAATGTGGTAATCTGTAAAACTGCAATCAGCATAACTAGCTTAGACAGTCATCTCCAAGAAGACTTCCTATCCTTAGAGAGGTGGCTCCAGACAAATTTGCTGCTCCTTAACACCTCTAAAATGAAAGCAATGTTTGGCTCCAGATGACTTGGCCCAGACAGGAGCGCTCTCCTGGCTCTTGCCTCCTCATCCGGCTCAGGAATTTAAGTAGTTAGCCCATTAAAATATCTTGGCCTGGTACTGGACCAGAGTTTCTCCATGAAGCCCCATGTAGATATGATCACTAGGTCAATCCATCAGAAACTGGGGTTTCAATATAGGCTGAGCCTGCAAATGATACCAGAAACAAGGATAACTATAGCCAGCAGTATCCTACTCCCCAATCTAACTTATGCCACTCCTATTTTGCACTTGCTACCAAAACAGGAGTTTAACAGGATGCAGGCACTCTATAATAAGATAGTCTGCTTCACTGCCAAGTCCCACCCTAGGAGGCACCACTGCAATGTGCAAACCTTCCTAAGATGGCCTTCACTTCACCATCAGCTCCAATACCAACTATTGTGCCACGCTTTCAAGCTAATGCATGACCCTCCATCTAGGAGTCTTGGCTGTCTATTTAAACCCAAGGGGACAGGCAGTGCTCAGGACCTCCAGCAGAAATTGACTGGAAGTACCCAGGACAAGGACAACCGCTTGTATCAGATCCTTTGCCCACTCTGCACCCTTGCTTTGGAATAAGCTCCCCGCTGTCCTGCAGTCAGCCAGCTCCTTGGGTTCTTCCCACACAGGGCTCCGAGAACACCTATTAAATAGTAACAAGTGCACTTGCACCTGAAAAGAGGCTAGGCTGAACAAGAATAATGTAGGGATAACAGTTAGTTCTAACTGGTCTGAATATTTATGCTTGGGCTTAACACCACTCAAGCACTCCAATTCTGTGTATCCAGCAATGTCTCGTATTAAATGCCCTTTACTGAATTACCCCCTGATAGTATCTAGTCATTATATACTTCCATTTATTTATTTATTAGATCATCAGTTTACAGACCTTTGAGTCATAGACTCATTTACAAAGGCACCTCGTCAAGAGAGCAATACATCACAGCAAACAACCAGTACAGTACATAATGCTTAGATTAAAAAACAACCAGTGTTACAGGCATTCACTGGTGGTACACGCATGGTAATAGGTAGATCACAGTAGTCATAATATAGGTACACGAGTACCATGTCAGGTAGCAGCCAGAGATATTTTATTACATTAGTCAGCAGATGTTGCATGAGACCCCAGGTGTATATACAGCAAAAGTAGACAGGGCAGACCCAGCTTATGGGTGAAGGTAAGGGGCAGGTGGGGGATTATGTGCAGTTGCAGCAGCCAGTGCTTGTCAGATGGCTTCTGAGGGAGACCTTGAAAAGACCAAGCTTAGTGGAGTCAGCTATATTGGCTGGGAGGGAATTGAACCAGGAGGGAGCCCAATAGCAAAAGGATCTCTGGGCCATAGAGGTCCTTACCCTGGGGACAATAAGGTTTTGACAGTGCTGGGTGGAGACTGGGGGAGGCAGCTGCAGGGAGGTGGCAACCGGGAGGGAGCCCTAGCAGGGTCTTTTTTACAAGAAAGCAGGTTTGGGCGGAGTCTTTCTTCAAGGTTGAGCAAGTTGGTGGTGAGTACAGCAGGCCGCATTGTGGAATTAACGAGGCTCCCAGCATTAGCCTGCAGGCCTTATTATAGAGAGTTGGATTCTTGCAAGTGCAGTGTTGTTGGCTGCAGCATAGATAGGCAGCCCATAGTCGATTAGCGACAGGACAGAGGAGGTGATTGCCAATCTAAGGGCCTCTTGTGGTAGGCAGTCCCTATGGCGGTATAACAGTCCAATCCTGACATTGGTGGCAGCAGAAAGGGCATTGATATGGGAATGGAAGGAGAATGCTGAATCAAACGTAATGCCCAGATACCTGTAGGAGGAAACCTGCTCAATGGGGTTTAGTGTGCTAGGCAGTATCATGAGAGGGGCACCACTGGCTTTGCTTTGGCGATGCGAAAAGAGCATACCTTTGGTCTTTTTTAGGTTCAGGACTAGCCTTCATGATGTTGAACCAATGTTCAGTTCTATCAAAAGCTTGTTGGAGGGTGGCCTGGAGTGTGTTGGGGTTGAGGTCAGCGGCAAAGAGCACTGTGTCATCCACGTAGAGGAGGATCTTACTTGGGCAGGCCAAGGGGAGGGAGTTGAGGTAGAGACTGAAGAGGAGAGGGCCTAAAATGGAGCCCTGGGGAGCACTGAGTTCTGGCAGAGAGGTAGCTGGTGAACCATGCAAGAGGGCTGGGGGAGAAACCAAGGCATCTGAGGGAGTCAAACAGGAGAGGATGGCAAACTGTGTCAAAGGCCTTAGAGAGGTCAATGAACATGGCACCAGCAGGACTTCTGGCATCAAGAGCAGAGTGCAGGATGTTGGAGAATTCAAGTAGCATGGTTGTGGTGCTGTGACCTGCATGAAAGCCATGCTGTTCAGGGCACAAGATATTGTGCATGGCCAGGTATTCAGCAAGCTGGTTGGCAACTACTTTTTCAAGGGCCTTAGAGAGTGGGGGGGAGGATGGAGACAGGTCGATAGTTACTCGGGGTCGCTCGATCGCCGCTGTTTAGGATGGGAGTGATAATGGTGGTTTTCCATGTGCTGGGGAACTGCCCCAGGCACAGAGAGTGGTGGAGTAGCTTGGTAAGTGGGACCAGGATAGCATCCAACATCAGACGAATTAGCCTAGTGTCCAGTAGGTTGGTGCCAGGGTTGTTACTACTAACGGCTTTTTGCAGAAGGGGTCTAGCCTCCAATGGGGACATGGTACATAGGTAGAAAGGAGGTCTGTGGAGAGTGGGCAGGGATGCTGCTGGGATGGGGTCAAAGAAGTTACTGGGCAGGACTGAACTCAGGTCTGAGGAAGTGTGGTTTAGGCAGTCTGAAATGCCAAGGGGGACAGAGCAGACAGTTCCATTAAAGGAGAGTTGAGAGGGGGGTGGGGAGCGGGATTTCCTATTCAGCTCCTTTACATTATCCCAAAAGTTTCTAGCCGACCCCCAGGAGGAGACATGAGCGGATTGGTAGTACTGGGCTTTGGCCTGTCGAACGGCCAAAGTGCACTTATTGTGCTCAGCTTTGTACGCTTGCCTATCAGCTGGCTTGCCAGATTCCATGGCAATGTGCCACAGATTGTCTCTCATTTTAAGCTTGTGAAGGAGGAAGGGGGTAACCCAGGGCATGTTTCGCTTTTTGGTGCGATTTCTAGTGAAGGGGGCATAGAGGTCACAGGCAGTGTTAAAAGTGCGAGTGAAAAAATCCAATGCCTCATCTATGGATAGTGCAAGCCTGATTGGGGACCAATCCAGTTGTGAGAGGTACAGTTTTAGGCAAAGCAGGCCGCCTGGGAGTAGGCAACGTCACTGGGTGGCTTGTGGTGCAGGTTTGCTGTTGGCAGTGGACCACGAGAATACGACCAGGGAGTGGTCACTAAGTGAGTTGGGAAGTACACTGATATCAATACTACACTGTTACTACATCCTGTATGACTTAAGTTCTCTACCTATGAATGTATCATTGTATGATCCCTGCTTACTGTATGCACTGTCACATGACTATATGTAACTAACTCCGGGTCGCCCCTGGAAAAGGGATCCTTGGGTCTCAGTGGGCCTACCCGGTTAACAAAATTGAAAAAATAAATAAATAAAATCTATCCATCTATCTACAGTATAGAAACATAGAAATTTGCCAGCAGAAAAGGGCCCTTTGGCCCATCTAGTCTGCCCAATACCCCCTCCAAGTCTGGTCTATCTTACTCTCTTATTCCATGCCATTTTTGCTTTTACTTAGCCTCATGTAGTTGTCCCAAGACCTCTTGAATTGGATCACTGAATCTACCCCACCACCCATTCTGGCAGCCTGTTCCAAGGACCCACCTCCTCTCAGTAAAGAACTGCCCCTCCTATTTCCCCTACATCTGCCTCCCTCCAGTTTGAATGCGTGTCCCCTAGTTGATTTGTTTTCCCTCATCCTAAATATGCGTCCTTCCCTCACCTTGTTTATTCCCTTCAGATATGATATCTAATTTGAATACTTCACACCCACACCCCAGAACAACCTTAACCACCCCTCCAGTCTCCAAACAATCATCCTATAAGAGGGTAGCATTCCTGTCTAGGAAGATTGCTACAGGAAGGAACAGACCAGGCCAGCTCTTCCTGACTGGACAGGTTGCTTTGTCCTATCTACAGCCAAAAAGAGCAGTTTCAGTCATTAAGCGTGAAGAGTTTATTTATTTATTTAGCTTTTGGTTACCGGGTAAGTACACTAGACAAGTAATATGCCTATTTTCAGGAATGACCTGGGAGAGTACAACATGGTGAATACAGAGTAGTACAGGGTAATATAGGAGCAACATAGCAGAATGTCAACTAGGAAAAGAACAATTAACAAGTGACATTAACAAGGTGACACAATGGTAAAGCAATTAATTACATCCAATTTCAAACAGTGGTAAGGTACAACAGAGTCACTGGTTATTATGCAAAATCAACAAATTATAACTCAGTCAAGTGCCTAGTGTGGACAAATTATAACTCGGTCAAGTGCCAAGAGACGATTGATTCACTAGGGACAGCCGTGAGCCTATTATGAAGCACAAAGGCCAAGCTGAGAGAGGACTTTGCTCTAGGGGGGTTTGGGACAGATGCACGCTGAGGCCAGCTTCAGGAAACCCCATAGGTGTCTACGGAAACTCTGGTGGGAGGGGGCCAATCGAACCTGCTCTGGAAAGGAGTTCCAGAGTCTAGGCCGCTGCAGAAGTCCCTGTCCCCACGAGGGTTGAGGTGGAGACTCTAACAACCCGGGACCTGTGATCTGAGCGAGTAGGAGGAGTAGTCCACAGGCAGTAGTAGCTGTGCCAGCCCTGGTGGGGTGCCAGTTCTAATCATTTTGCCCACGAGACATTCCAGCCCAAAGTCCAGGTAGCTCGATGGAGAGAGCCAACAGAGATTATCATAAAGCTTACAATGGTGGGTAAGACAGGGGGCGCCCAGGGCAAAACGGAAAATGTTATTATAAGTCATGAACCGCTGGATAAGGTGGGATTTGGCGGAACTGGCAAATAGGTGCAGGCCGTAGGAAAGGGAGGGGAGCAGAACACCTCTCGCGAGAGCCAGATGAGCCGGAGGTGTGAGGTTGTATTTGGCTCTATAGGCCAGGCCCAATTTGCAGTTCACCACTCTACAGACATTTAGTATGTGTCTCTCCATGTCAAGTTGAGGGTCGGCGTTACCCAAGGTATCTGACTGAATTCACAGTTGGGAGGAGGGTACCGTCCTGGCATGTGATGCCCAGTGGTGCTGGCACGGCTTTGATTTTGGTTGCTGAACCAAATAGCATAGCCTGTATTTTTTCAGGTTGAGAACCAGTTTATATTTGCTTACCCAAGCCCAGATATTGTTGAAGTCCTCAGATAGATGCTGATTTAGAGTCACGATGTCCCAGTAGTGGGCCAGGATAAATAGGTCATCTGCATAAAGAGTGGCACTGCATTTGGTAACTGCTGCTGGTAAATGGTTGACAAAGAGGAAGAGGAAGAGGAGGGGCCCCAGGACTGACCCTTGGGGGATGCCTGAGGTCACCGGCAGGGTATCAGAGAGGACTTTCTTGAATCTGGTCCTCTGCATTCTACCATGTAGATAGCCAGTGAACCAATTCATAGCAGAGGGGGACAGACCCAGGGACCACAGCTGAGTGCAGAGTAACTCATGATTGACAAGGTCAAAGGCTTTGGACAAGTCGATAAATATTGCTCCAGAGAGTTTACCCTTGTCCATGGCTCCTCTGATACTGGAAGAGACTGAGACCAAGGCTGTGGTCGTACTATGCCCCTTCCGAAAGCCATGCTGGGCTGGGGATAGCAGTTCTTGAGCCATTATGTAATCAGAGAGTTGTTCTGCCACAACTTTTTCCAGGAGCTTGCTGAGGAAGGATAGAATGGCGATCGGACGATAATTGTCCGGGACCTTGGGATTGCCCTGCTTCAGTACAGGAACTATCCTGGCCACCTTCCAAATGTCAGGAATAACCCCCATCGCAAGTGATAGGTTAAAGATGTGGGCTACAGGGGAGGCAATGTGGTGGGCGCCTAGCTTTAGAAGCTTGAGCTCCAGATTGTCAGGCCCAGGGCTTGAGTACTGGGAGAGGCCAGAGAGAAGGTTAAGCGAATCAATGACTAAAACAGCCCTGAGACAGAAGAGTGGTCGGGGGGAGGAGGAAGCCTCCGGCCCTGGTGCGGGAGGGGGACCAATAGAGTTCACTTCAGGCGGGAAGAGTGAGGCGTAAGCCGACAGGTCAGTGAAGTGAGAATTTAGGGCGTTGGCAATCGTGTGGGGATTATTGCAGGAGACCCCACCGATAACCATGTCAGATACCCCTGCACTGGAGGGGCCACTGACAAGTGTTTTGATGTTTCTCCAGAACTGTCTGGGATCATTGGCTGAGCTGAGTAGGGCAGACTTACAGAAGTCACTTTTGGTGGCCCTGATGGCCTTTTTGCACTTGTTTCTAAGATTTCTGTATCATTGGAAAATTGTCTGATTGAGGGAGCTTTTGTAGTGGGCCCAACACTTGTCTCTGGCCCTCATGAGGGCTAGGAGACTCCCATGCAACCATAGTGTGACGGACCCCCTGACCCTCCTTGTAACCACGGGAGCATGCTTGTCCTGCAAGGCCCCAAAGGTAGAGAGAAAGTGGGTGGCTGCTGTAGAGGGATCAGATGCTCCCAGCACCCCTGACCAGTCAGTTAGCCTTAGGTCCTCCCTGAACGCTTCAGGTACAAACCTGGCATAGCTCCTTATGTGGATGACTTTATGAGGAACTTTTGGGGAAGGTATTCTCCACACACAGTAGACTGGGGAATGGTCAGAGATGGAGTCAGGTAGGGTTCCTACGGAGGAGATCCTTTCAGGTCGGTTAGACAGGATCCAGTCCAGGAGGGAGCTGGAAGAACCTTTAGCCGACTGTCTGGTTGGCTACTGGACAAGTTGAGTGAGGGAGTGATTAGCAAGTAGGGACTAATACTGCTTCACATTACCACCGGCCCAGTTTAGGTTGACATCGCCCATGATAACTAGTTTGTTGTCTCCAATACTGGGACCTACTGTGTCCAGGAGGTGGGTCAGGCCTGGAAGCCCTCCCTTAGGGGGTTGTAGGCGCATGCCACATGTAGTTTCTTGGTGTTCCTAAGTAAGAGCAAGACCTGAAGAAGCTCACAAGGGGATGGGGTGGATGGCTGGTGAGCCATCTGGGTTACCTTCAAGAGGTTCTTAGAATAGATCAAGATGCCACCTCCCCATTCGTTCCCAGGTCGATCCTGTCTTATGAGTTAATAACCAGTGAGCGCACATGCTGAGTCAGGAATGGAGGATTTCAGCCAGGTCTCAGTCACTCCAAGTATATCAGGCTTGTAGAGTGAGACTCAGGTGACTAACTCATTAAGGTTTGGTAGTAGACTCTGAATATTGAGGTATGCGACTTTTAGTCCCTTACCCAGCCTCCATTCAGTGGGGTAGTGGGGGCCAGGATGTTGGGGCCTGGATTAGGTTCGATGTCACCAGCCAGAGCTAATATTATGGGGAAGATCCATAGGGGGTACCACCTGTTGGCAGTCACTCCTGTCAAAGGCTTGCGTGCTAGGAGATGCTTGACATGGACGGAGTACAGTAGACCCCTGAGGTCAAGGCAGCAAGTAAGACAGTATGGTGTCTTGGAGTAAGCCAGTAGATTAGAGAAGGAGTAGTCTGGCACCTCTTCCGAGGGAGACTTATTCCAGCAGTCACAGATTGTCATCAGGGGGCTGGAGGCTGCTTGGAGGAGTACAAGCCCCATTATGAGCCCGACGAGGATGGAGATACTCTGAAAGGGGGGGCGACCCGCCATCCTTTTGCACCTTGGGGGACTCCCACAATTCGGTGGGGAGTACCCTGGGAGGCTCCATTTTCAAGGTGGGGTATGGCAGGTTCCTGGGCCTCCTCAGACCCTCAGTCTGGGCAGCTCTAGTGGGGAAAACCTTGTGGCAGATCTCAGAGTGCACCCAGCGGGGGATGAGAGCAGTTGCAAGAAGAAATAGGCAGGTCAACACAGATTCTAATAGAAGGTCGGTGGGGAGGTGGAGTAATAAGAAAGGTACCCTAGTCACAAGATAACATCATTTGTCAATAAGGACATATAAATCAGATTAGAAATTATGACAGTGAGTTGTGGTGAGCTTTAACAGCTATGGGCACCTGACAGAGGTTCAGGACAGGGACTGAGATCAGCTCTCTGCAGGTGTTAGAGAGGTAGGGTAAGCCTCAGAACAGCAGGGCAGGGTTTCCCCAGGTCAGTGGTTTTGGTTGATTCCCACTTTAGTAATGAGATGGTAGGCGCCTGTTGCTCTTTTATCAGGACCTCCCCAGACTCTGGTAGGTTGAGTCAAGCTCTGGAGGTGGAGCTAGTGCGCATTTAATGGGAGGAGAACGGGCTGGGTGGGAGGGCTGAAAATACATTGT
Source organism: Neoceratodus forsteri (assembly GCA_016271365.2). Lineage (NCBI taxonomy): Eukaryota > Metazoa > Chordata > Ceratodontiformes > Ceratodontidae > Neoceratodus > Neoceratodus forsteri. The sequence continues at coordinate 739,652,462 of CM057454.1, forward strand.
AATGGGCAGTCACCTGCAATGGCAGGGACAGTAGAACTCTTTCTCGCCGAGGAGGCCCACCGATGCTTGGGGAGCTACCGGCACCTCACACTTGGTACAGGAACATGAGGCTCGGGGGGGGGGACCTACCAGGTACAGGTCTCCCTCACCTCCCCTCCTCCGACGCAACGAGGCAGTACTTTAGTTCAGCAGAAAAAACAGGGGACCGTTTGCCCTTAATAGGGGAGACCAGCCAACGTCACTTTTAAGGGGTCCAATGGTCTCAGAAGCACTACGGCGCCAAGTTCAAAAAGGCTGGAGCGAGCGTGGAAGCATGGCAGGGTCCATCGGCAGGTAGAAACAAAGGAATCCTGGCTCTTCAATTGCAGGTCAGGGTGCCTGCAGCCTGTGGTTTCTCCATCCCGGTTAAAATTAAGTCTGTGAAATGGGCAGTTGCGTGCAACAGCAGGGGCAGTAGAACTTTTTCTCGGCAAGGAGGCCCGCCGGTGCTTGGGGAGCTGCCGGCACCTCACACTCGGCGCAGGAACACGAGGCTCAGGGGGAACCTACCAGGTACAGGTCTCTCTCGCCTCCCCTCCTCCGATGCAATGAGGCAGTACTTTAGTTCAGCAGAAAAAAACAGGGGACCACTCGCCCATAATAGGGGAGAGCAGCCAACGTCACTTTTAAGGGGTCCAATGGTCTCAGGAGCGCTATGGTGCCAAGTTCAAAAAGGCTGGAGTGAGCATGGAAGCGTGGCAGGGTCTGTCTGCAGGTAGGAATAAAGGAATCCTGGCTCTCCGATCGCAGGTCAGGGTGCCTGAAGCCTGTGGTTTCTCCCTCCCGGTTAAAATTAAGTCTGTGAAATGGGCAGTCACCTGCAACGGCAGGGGCAGCAGAACGTTTTCTCGCTGAGGAGGCCTGCTGGTGCTTAGGGAGCTACCGGCACCTCACACTCAGCGCAGGAACACGAGGCTTGGGGGGGGGGACCTACCAGGTACAGGTCTCCCTCATCTCCCCTCCTCCGACGCAATGAAGCAGTACTTTAGTTCAACAGTTCACTCAGTTCTTCTCTAACAGTGTCCTCTATCAGATCTGAGATTGCCCCAACAGGGCTGTCATGGCCCCGTAGTGAAGAGAAAGTTATCACTAGGAGCACTTCTCATGTCTGGAGAGAGTTTAAGCCAGTGGTGGTAGAAGTGGCTTGTGAGGTAATCTCGAAGTTGCAGCCCACTTGTGCACTGGACCCAGGCTCAACTCATCTCCTCATGGGCTGTGTGGGATCTGTAGGGTCTGCAGGTCCAATGTTTTCTGATATTGTTCGGTGCTCTCCTTCAGTTGGGATCTTTTCTAGTACCTTAAAAAAGGTACAGGTGAAGCCTGTTCTGAAGAAACCATCTTAGGACCTAGACTGCTTGGCAAATTAAAGGCCGGTCTCTACCCCTTCCCCTTTTTGGGTAAAGTTATTGAGAATATAGTGACTCTGCAACTCGAGGCACCTCTCCTGACCTTTGACATCTATGAGCCTCTCCAGTTGGGATTTAGGTCTAGGCACAGTAGGTGGAGACTGTGTTGGTCAGGGTACATAATGACCTCCTCAGATCCAGAGATAGAGGTGAACAGTCAGTTCTCATCCTACTCGATCTGTCTTCAGCTTCTGGCACTGTGGACTATGGAGTGTTGTTGGATCACCTTGGGGAGCTCTGTGGACTCACCAACACTGTCATCAGCGCATTTGAGTTCTTTCTTACAGATAGGATGCAGGTGGTGGTAATGGGGCATTTCTCCTCACTCCCAAGGCCCTTCTTGTGTGGCATTCCTCAGGGCTCAGTCCTCTCTCCCATGTTTTTCGTGGTGTACAGTACATGCTACTCCTGGGGGATATTATTAGACAATACAGTGTGGGTTTTCATTGCCATGCAAATAATATCCAGCTTTAGCTGCCATTTTCACCCAGGACACATAACGCAGTTGAGGTACTGAATTTATGCTTGACAGAGATCCAGGACTGGATATCCTCTAGCTGGCTGAAGCTCAACCTAAACAAGATGGAGGTTCTAGTAATTGAGCCTGGTCATCAGCAGGGTGCAGAGGTAGTTGGAGGGGTGACTGGCCTGGTACATGGTTCCTCTCCAGTGGCTGCCTCTGCTAAGGTGAAGAATCTGAGGGTCATTCTGGATCATAGGCTGATTTTTAAGCCTCAGGCATCATCTGTTGTCAGGAGTGGCTTTTACCATTTTAGGAATATCATCCAGATTAAAGTCTCGATCCTGCCTGATGACCAGCCATCATTAGAGCGTCCTTTTGTGACTTCCAGATTTGACTGCTGTAATGCTCTCTACCTGAGGGTAAATGGAGGGGTCCTACAACACCTGCAACTTGTGCAGAATGCAGTGACCAGGTTGCTGACAGGCCTCCTAATATCCTGTTATGTGACCCTGGTCCTGCATGATCTGTACTGGCTGCTGGTGAGGTGGCGAATTACCTCCAAGGTCAGTTTACTGACTTATAAAGCCCTGTAAGGTCTGGGCCCAGCCTATATGAGTAACCTGCTGAATCCTTATCACACCCAATACCCCCTCCTCCTCCTCCTAGTGGTTCCCAGGGCGTGGCTCAAATCATCTGGCGATTGGTCATTTGAGGGGGCTGCATTGGCCCTGTGGAACTCACTTCCAGGACCTTTGAGGGAGGCCCCCCTCATTGGAGGCCTTTAAGATCAGCCTGAAGTCTTACCTATTTAGGGAGGCCTTTGGGGCATGGTAAGGCTCCAGATACACTGACTGCTAATCAGATCTAGAATTATTTATTCGATTATTTAATTAAATTTATTGGATTTTATCTACAGTATTTTATTTATTGTTACATTTTACTTAGGCGTTCTACAATTGAAAAGTCTCTATGTAAGGTATGTATTGTCCTGATCTATGTACAGCACCCTGAGCCCAAGGGAATGGGCGCTTAACAAATAAAGTTTTACTTACTTACTGAAACTTCTGGAAGGTTACCCACACCCTCTTTTCCACACTATTCCTGTTCCCTCCCCCGTCTTCAAGGCGGGTTGAATTCAAATCTTTCAACTCCTTTTTCACCTCTAGTGCCCACTCCCCTACTCTCCTTCTCTCCCCACCCCACCCCTGCTCTCCTACAGCCATCCCACTCTTTTCCCCTTCTTTCCTACCACTCCTGCTACATCCTTTAAGACCCTCTTGACTCTAAAACTCCACAAAGGTGTGAGTTCTAATTATCTTGACCCCAAACTGCTGTATCTCTCTGCTCATGCCATTGTTCTCCCTATTACCTACCTTCTCAGTCTCTCCTCCTTAGATTACATTCCAGATACTTGGAAATGGGCTACAGTCATCCCCCTTCCCAAAGGGGCAATCCCACCTTCCCTAGTAATTGCCATCCTATCTCCCTCCTCTTCACTCTGATTAACCTCCAGCTGTTCTCTCCCAGCTCTCTCCCTTCCTTGATTCATCCTCCTTTTTCACGCTTTTCCAGCCTGGCTCACTAACTCCACTCTATTTGGCATGGATCAGGACCTGTTCATCTCTGCCATCTTTGTTGACATGGCCAAAGCCCTCAAAACTATTCCATGCCCCCGTCTTCTAGGACAAACTTAAGGCAGTGAGGCTTTCTGTCACCTCTGTCAAGTGGTTTCTCTCCTACCTTGAGGTCAGGTCTTAAGCTGCCCAGATTGGAGATTCCTTATACTCTTCTCCATTTTCCTGAATGATCTCCCCACTGCCTGCTCCTCTTTGTCCATCCATATGTATGCAGATGCCATGGTACTCTTTGTCTCCAGTTTCTCTGCCATTGATCTTATGAACAGACTCCAACTAGAATTTATTAACATCCAGCAATGGTTCCTGGCTAATCAGCTGTTCCTCAGTGCCAAGAAAATTTTTATTTTATTTTATTTATGTCTTTGTTAACCGGGTAAGTGTGCTGATCCAATGGACCATTTTCAGACACGATCTGGGCCACAAGGTGGCGTCAACATAGTTCAACTGCCATAAATTTTTATAGACAGTAGTAGCTATTACACAGTGATAAACCATAGACAAAGGTCAAAACATGAGTCAAACATGTCCGTACGAAACCTCAATCTGAGGTCAATAGGGGTAAATAGTTTCTGTGACCTTTGGCAGTAGGCAGAGGATTGCTAGACTCACCCCCTCCCCTCCTTCCATACACTTGGTGGTGCAGTGATACAGGACTAACTCTTATTTAAGTACTTCTGGGTCTGGCTAGACCATCATCTCGATTTATCTGTACATGTGGATGCCATTCACCAGAAACTCCACCCCAAACTTGATGCACTTTCCAGGAATAAAGAGAGTGTCCCACTTCCTGCCTATGAAAAGACAGCCTTGAAGATGATACTCCCCATCTTTGACTATGGTAATATTGTATGCAGCCCTGCTCCCAAGTCCACCTAAACAGTCTGGATCCATTCTTTCACTCCTGTCACTTTGCCCTGGACAGACATCCTCCTCACACCCACCACTGCTAACTGTACCCCACTCTTTCTTTCCCCTTCCTTGATGCCAGACCCTCACTCATTGTTTCATTTATCTCTAAATTCTGACATTGTTCCCTCCTCTCCTACCTTGCCCCCCTCCTCTCCCCCCTCCCCCACTACCTTTTACTCCTTTTGCATCTCTGGCTCTTGCTCTCCCATACTTCTCCCCAATGAACGGCTCTGTGTGCGGGAGGCTACCAAAGGTCTGTGGGGCTCCTTCCCCCTTACCACCTGCTCTGCAACCCCCCTTCACTGTCTTAAATCACTCCTTTGTGACTTCACAACTCACTTCTGCAGCTGCCCTTGATACTGACACTGGGCTGTGGTCCGCCACCCTGCAATCTCTGCTCCACTTTCAACCAGCTCCTATCTGGGCATTCAGGGTGCTGGCATCTCAGTGCAGCAACAGCAGCGCCAGCAATATGGCAAAAATGGAAAGGGCGACCCTGCAGTTAGAGTTCCAGTGAAACAGTGCATCCTGTGGGATGCGGGAAAAGGTGCCACAGGCAAAAAGAGTGCCAGGCTGGAGAGGTATGGACAATGTGGGTGCACACATGGCAATGCCTATCACCTTGGTGACATTACTGTACACAAAGTGATGGAAAGCACTGTAATGTCCCCAGGACTGACCACAGCAATGCGGATGGAAAATCAGCCCAGGCAAACATTAGACAGTCAAACACAAGCAGTGGTGTTCCCCATGTAGCTTGCACTGCAGCTATGGGTCAGTAGTGCTGGCTGTTGTCATACACGGTGCACTTGCCCCGCAACCCAGTGGCACCCACGATGGTCATGGCATGGGGTGGAGAGATCACTCTGCAGGCATATCTGTCATCAGTGTGGTCTATGCTGGTGGGAGGGGGATACACTGTTGGCAGCCATGGGTGTTTGGAGGCATTTTGGACAGTGGCACTAGACCGTTTTCATGGTGTGATTGCCATGTCTGCCGTTCCCTAGTGCCCTGTTTCAGCACTCATTGTGTCCGCAGGGAAATGTTGCCAGGCACACTCATTTCTGTGGTGCCTTCTGGAGTCGCCATGATTCCAGTGCCCCTGTTGGTGTTCAGCAGGGGGATTGGCAGGGCGCGGTGGTGTGCACTACTCACCAGCATTGCCTTCAGCGAGCACCCTTGCTCCCCTGTGAGCTGTTGTTGTGGCATTGGGCTTGTGGACACATTTATGCTGGTGCTTTAATTGACAGCGCTACAGTTGCAAGCTCATTCCACCGGTGGAACCGCTCAGTTCAGCATGTCTTTCCTGGTAAAACTTTTGAAATAAGTAAAATAAATGTGGCTAGCTAGCTGTCTATGTATACTGTATCTCTTTATACTTATATCGATCCATCCATATCTATCTGTCATCAGTCTGTCTTTCTATGTATGTCTCATTCTCAGGCTCTGTCCATCCATCTATTGATGTCAGTTTATATCTCTGCCTTTCTCAGTCTATTTGTTTGTCTGTCTCTTTCTGTCTGTCTGCCCACCCACCCATCTGTCTGTGTGCCTATCTGTCTCTCCCTAGCTCTCTATCTGCCTAGACAGATACCTATGTTTCAAGTGTTTTTTGAACCTCATAACAGACAGCAGAAGACTACTCCTTGCATGCCCATACACAAACCTGGGGGCATGTTGCAGGGTGTTAATGCCCTTCCCCCCCCAACAGTGGTACAATGCAAATTTTTTTGCATCAGACAACACATGCACTTTCAACCACAGCTCAGCATGGCCTTCTGGCATGCACCTGGCTCCTGCTTCTATGCAAAAAGCTGCAGAAATGTGGTAGCAATTGACAAAACAGTGCCTCTCTCCCTAGCCCACTCAAGTGTTAAAGGCCCCGGTAGGTGGTTCAGCAGTGTTCCCATTCCTCCGTGGCATGGTTCTCAGTCTCTTTTGTATTCTACTTATCCAGAGGTTCATTTCTCTGGTTGCCCAGTGATTCTCATTCTCTACTACCCACACCCTTCCTTACATGGTGGTCTATGGTCCCACTCTTCAATACAGGCCATCATCTGGGCTGTTGGGTGCTATGTGTACATGAGCACATTGCTGTACCCATGTTATGGGGGGACAACTATGCAGGGCCACCATCTGTTCAAGAAATGCACTGCTATTCATTTGCATGGCAGCCTCATCCCATTCTTGACTGCCTACAATAACTTTTCAGACACTCAGGACGGGGTCGCAAGTCAACCACCATTGAGCATGGTTCAATGGGGTCACCGTGGCCATGCTGGCACTAAGTAGTCAAAATGACCCCTTAGTGCCAGCAATAACAGCTGTTAAAACTACTCTTCTAGTGACTGTGATCAACTAGCATGCAACAGAAATTGCTCCCTAACCTTTGGGACATTGGGACATCAAGTCTAACTCCAGGCTATAACATTTATTTTATTCATTTAGTTTTTATTGACTGGGTAAGTGCACTAGACAAATTCTTGCCTATTTTCAGGCTCGGCCCGGGGGGAGGGGGATACAAATGAATGCCAACTGACCTTGAACCAGATTAAGCTATTGGTGGTATTTTTAGTGAATGTTAATCTTTATAATGTGTGTTCAACATAAAATGAAAAGTGATACCATATAAAGGGATTTTAAAACAAAAATGAACAGCAGGGTTTAATGTTGAGGATTAAAGGGAAGTGTGTAATGACATTTATGCATACACTGCTTGCTTTAACCAGTTTACCTGGAAACTTAATACTGAGGTCTTGTGATGTTAACCATCTAAACTCTTCCATATGGGCAAGGTCTTGAACTATGCTGGTTTCATTACAAATAAATGCAGTAGGGATTGTGGAGGTACATAAAGAAATCAGCAGCATATTTGGTAATTAAAATACCTTCATTCTATTTTTTTTAAATGACCATGTTTTTAGACGTTCATAGTTGATAAACTAATGGCAGATCTCATGCGGTAAGGAAAACAAGCTGCTTGTAGAAACATGAAATACAGAAAATGTAACAGGTGGAAAAAGACCTGAACAATCCATCCAGTCTGTCAAAAGATTCCCTACTTGTAGACACTCTAGTCTCAATTCTCCTTCCCAGTCACCCCATCCCTTCCCTCAGCTTTCCATCTAATAACTCTTTTATATGTGTCCCACGTACTCTTGAACCTTGCTATTGTCGACATTACAGAGGGACTGGAAGGAAAAGTATGCCTCTTTGCAGATGACACAAAGATCTGTAACAGGGTTGATACACAAGGAAACGTGGAAAGGATGAAAAGGGACTTGGCAAGGTTGGAGGAATGGTCAAAAGTATGGCAGCTTGGATTCAATGCAAAGAAGTGCAAAATAATGCACCTGGGAAACAAAAACCAAGGGGAAGAGTACATAATGGAGGGAGGTAGTAACAACAACAAAAATGGAAAGGGGCCTGGCAAGCAATGTGAGAAGGCAGTAGGGAGGGCTGGGGGGTACTGGGATACTGGGATGTATGAGAGAGGCATCACCAGCAGAAAACAGGAAGTTGTTATCCCTCTGTACAGACAGTTTGTGAGACCACATCTGAGTACTCGTCCAGTTCTGGAACCCCATCTCCGCAAGGACATAGACAGGATGGAGGCAGTCCAGAGGAGGGCAACTAAAATGGTGCAGGGTCTGCAAGAGAAGCCATATGAGGAGAGACCAAAGGAGCTTAATATGTGTACCCTTGAGGAAAAGAGGAAGAGGGTACACATATGAGCTTAATATGTGTACCCTTGAGGAAAAGAGGGAGAGGGGGGACATGATAGAAACTGTTAAGTACCTCAAGGGAATCAACACAGTCCAAGAGGGTAGCAAATTTCAGAAAAAGAGATGTGCAAGAACAAGGGGACACAATTTGAAGATAGAGGGGGGACGGCTCAGGGGCAATGTGAGGAAGTATTTTTTCTCAGAGAGGGTGGTGGATGCATGGATGCATGGAACAGCCTTCCTGATAAGGTTGTGGGGTCTAAAACTGGAAGAATTCAAGAATGCATGGGACAGACATAAGGCAATTCTTGTGGGGGGTAGGAAGAAATAGGCTGTTGGTTAACTAGGATCTGCAGCTTATCCTGTAGGTAGGAAAATGGGCAGACTAGGTGGGCCAAGCGGTCCTTATCTGCCGTCAAAGTCTATGTAACCTTTGTTTTGCCCATTCCATGAAGCAATACTTCTTAATTGAACCTTCCCTTATCCAGCTTGAGGTCCTGCCCACTGAAGACACACTGTTTCTTAGTTTGAATACACTTCTGCGACCACTCTGTTGAACCCTTTAATAAACTTGAAAGTTTTGATCATGCTGTCCCTCTCACCTCTGTACACCAGTGAATACATGTTGAGACTTTTTGGATTCTCATCGTATGCTATGCCCTGTTAGCCGTGGGTCAACTTTGTGGCCTTTGTTTTACTGTCTCTAATCTATCTCTGTACTTCCTTAGGTGCAGGCCCCAGAACTTGAACAGTATTCCATTCTCACCACTGATCTATACAGAGGCAATATCGCCTCCCACTTTCAGCTAGTGACCCCCCTCCCTACGCACCCCACCATTCTGTTAACTTTCCCATATAGCATGTTGTACTAAGAGTTAGATTTAGGTTCTTGCTAATCACCACCTCCAAGTCTCTCTCCTCGTCTGTGCTCTTTACTGGTGTCCCATGAATACTATAAACTGTTCCTGGATTTTTTCCCACTTATGTGCATCACCTTCCACTTTTTTGCTTTGGGTCTCACCTCCCAAATACTGGATCACTTTTCCAGTCTCTTCATAGAAACATAGAATTTGATGGCAGATAAGGACCACTTAGCCCATCCAGTCTGCCCGTTTCTTCTTACCTACACTATTTTTTTTCCCTGTTTTTGCCCTGCTGCCAGCCGCTGTACATTAGCCTGGTCACGGCACCCCTGTGCTTCCACCTCCAGGTTCTGTCTGCTCTCTCCCAGCACCCCTGGCTAACCCCCCAGGAGGTGGGGCTGCAGCACCTAGATGCCACATGACTAGCATCTATCTGGGGAGAGCTGGCCCTGGTGGCTAATCGAAACCAGGGGCAGGCTTCACAAATGCGGCCAGCAGCAAGGAATTTTTCTTGTTTTTCAGGGGCGGGGATGTGCAATGACATCCAGCATCTGCCCCACCCCTCTTGATGCTAGCACTGGCAGCTGCATGAACCCCAGCCTCCAGTAGGGGTCCATCGAGTGCCGGGCGCACTCCCCACCCTCCCCCCGGAGAAGGAGAGCAGTTCTCAGGTTGCTCCATCCTACTCCCCCCGGCTGTCCCTCCAGTGATCCAGGTCCATACCCAAAGCCAGGTCGCAGGTGTCACAAGCAGAAATCCAACTGCTGTGCCAACAGCCCGGCTTCTTACTACACTATTACCACAGACCCTACACAATCTACAGCTCTTCCTCCCTCCCTCCCTCCTCCCTCCATCACCCTTCCTTTCTATTATGATTCCCTTCTGCTTATCCCATGCATTCTTGAAACTCACCACTGTTTTTGCCCCTCCATCTCCACTGGAAGGCTGTTCCAGGAATCCACAGCTCTTTCAGTGAAGAAGTCTTCCTCCCATCTCTCCTGAATCTACCCCCTCCAGCTTCACAGCATGCACCCTTGTTCTTGAGCACCTTTCTTCTGAGAAATACTTCCCTCCTTTACCTTATTTACCCCTGTGAGGTATTTAGAGGTCTCTATCATATCCTCCCTCTCCCTCTTTCATTCCAGGGTGTACATAATGAGGTCCTTTAGTCTCTCCTTGCAGGGCTTTTGATGCAGATCCTGCACTATTTTAATTGCCTCCTCTGGACCAGCTCCAATCTGTCTATGTCTTTCCAGAGATGTGGTCTCCAGAACTGGACACAGTACTCTAGGTGGGGTCTTACAAACAATCTATACCAAGGTAAAACTACCTCCCTCTTTCTGCTGGTGATACCCCTCCCTATGCACCCCAGCACCCCACTAGCCTTCCCTACTGCCTTGTCATACTGCCTATCCACCTTTAGGTCATCTGATATGACCACCCCCAGGTTTCTTTCCAGCTTGGTGACTGTCAACACCACTCCGTCAATTTTGTACACTACATCTGGGTTTCTGTGCCCTAAGTGCATTATTTTGCACTTTTTTGCATTAAATACCAGCTGCCATACACTTGACCACTCATCTAGTTTTCTCAGGTCTCTGTTCATCCTTTCCACCTCCCCCAAGTGTCAACCCTAGTACAGATTTTGATGTCATCCACGAAGAGGCTGACCTTCCTTTGCAGCTCTTTTGCAATGTCACTATAAAAACTTTAAAGAGGACCAGTTACAGCACTGATCCCTGAGGCACCCTGCTGGTCACTCTCCCTTCCTTGGAGTGAACTCCATTTACCACTACCCTCTGTCACCTATCTCCTAACCAATTTCTTATCCAGTTTACCTCCTTTGGACCCACTCCTAAGCAATCCAGCTGGTTACTAGTCTCCTATGTTTACAGTGTCAAAAGCCTTATTGCTACAACCTTTGTGTAGTGGGACTACATCTGCCCTCCTCTAGCCTCTGGAACCACTCCTGTTTCCAGTGAGCTGTTAAATAGAAGGTATGGAAGGTCTGTCATATGATATGAGACTGAATAGATTAGGAGTGTTTAGTTTAGAGATGCGGAGACTCAGAGGTGACTACATAGCTGTGTATAAATCAATAATAACTAATGATATAAGGGAATGTTTTTATCTTGAGTTCAAAGAACAGGGGGAACAAACTAGAGGGCATAAGTTCCAAATGATAGGGCATATTTATAACACAGAAAAGAGAGGAAAATGATTCACACAGAGGGTGGTATAAGTGTGGAACAATTTGCCTGAGAAGTTAGTCGTAAGTGGCATCTTACAAATGTTCAAACATGGATTAGATAAGTATCTCTTAGAGGGAGGGATCCGTGGATACAGCCATTGAAATATATGATGGACAAGCAAGACGGGCATATGCTCCCTCTTGTTTGAAGATCCTATGTTCCTATGTAACTGTCAGAGGTGCAGCCAGTATTTCTCTGAACTCTCAGTACCTTTGGATGCACTCCATATACCCCATTGCTTTGTCCACCTTCAGATTAGCAGGTCCCTTCAGGACTCTTGCCTCCAAAAAAGTACTAGTGTCCACCTCCCTCCCTCCAAAGCTACTGTTACTTCTTTGTGGCCCCTCCCCTTGTCCTGCCTCCGTGAACATTGAACAAAAGTATTTGTTCAGGATGTCTGCCTTTTCTGATCCCCCTCTGCACAGTAACTCCCTTCCGTTTTTAACCTTGCAATCCCACCACTGGTTTTCCTCTTTTAACTGACATACCTAAAAAGTGTCTTGTCCCCCTTCGTTACCTCCTGGGCTATTCTCTATTCAGTCTGTGACTTTTCAGTCCTTATTGCTTCCCTGCTTCTCTCTGTTTCCCCTAATACCCCTCCCTATCTTCCTCCCTCTCCATCTTCTTATACCTTCTGAATGCTGCCCTTTAGCCTTTACTTTTTCACCGACCTCTTTCAAGAACCACAGCGATCTCTTTTTCATCTTGCTTCTGCTCACTTGTTTGACACAGAGGTTTGTTGCCTTTACTATGCTCCCTTTTAGCTTCGCCAAGTTTTTCTCCACCCATCCAGGCCACCCCAACCCCCCTCCCCGCCAGGTAATCCCTGAGGCGTTCAGCCATCTTCATAAAATCTGCCCTTCTGAAGTCCAGAGCCCTTGCTCCTGTGTGGTTTGATTCTGCTGCCATTCTTATACTGAACCACACCGTACGGTGATCATTGGTCCACAGGTGACCCCCCCCCCACCTTTACATCTGCACTACTGTCCCTGTTAGTGAGTACTGGGTCCAGTACTGATCTATCATGAATGGGTCAACCTATAGTTGCTTAATCCCTTACAGAGATTCCAGGATGTCCCTGCTTCTAGCTGAAGCCACTTCTGGGAGGTTCCAGTCTACATTTGGCAGGTTGACGTTCCCCACCAGCAGCACCACCCCATTTTCTGCCATATTGCTTACAGTTTGCACCAGTACCTTAGCTAATCCCCCCCCCCCCATTGCTGGAAGTCTATAGGTCACTCCAGTGTGAACAGTGGCTCCATTACCTTGTATTCCCTCTATTTCCATTGATTTTACGTTTTCTCTCACATAAAGTGCTACACCCCTCCCCTTTCCTTCCAGCCCAGTTCTTCCTGAAAACAGTATAGCCTGGTATGGTCATATCCCAGTCATGGTTTGTCAGTGCACCATGACTTGATAAAGGCCACAATATCCAAGTCAGCTTCTGCCATGATGGCCTCTAGGCCTGGAATCTTATTTCCTAGACTTCAAGTATTCACACACATGGCCTTCTAGATTTTGTTTCCAGTCTGCTTGTTGCCCCCCCTTTTCATTTTTGTCCTCCCTCTTCCCCCTCTCTCCTTAATGCTCCCATTCTGTTCCTCAGTTATCTCTACCCCCCGCTTCCTTTATTTGTTTGTACCCTCCCTTACAAAAATGGAATATATTGTAATAGATTGAACAATATGCGTTAATATATGTCAATACACCGAGAAATACATTGTCCCAATGTAATATATTATATAATATAATATGCAATATATTTTTAAACATACTGACATAATATATTTCTAACCCATAGTATGCAAAATTATATGTCACTATATTGAGAAATACATTGACTCAATGAAATATAATACACAGTGTATTTCAGCATATACTGAAACCATATAGTCTGCCTCATGCATTGCTTGAAAGCATGTCAGTCTATTTAGTAATACTGTACATTGTCTGAAATATATTAGTATATCAAAATATGTACTGCATTCTTTGTATGTTAAGTATATTTATTATATACAGTATGTTACATATATTTTAATATATGTTACATATGTTGTCTATGTTACATATATTTTTATACGTTACATATATTTTTTATATATGTTATATGTATTTTTGTAAATGCTTAGTTTCATCCCATGTGTACATTTGCATAACTAATTTGCATATTTCAAAAACATAGTTTAACAGCCAAAATCATGATAATTTCTTGTTTTACAATACTTCTGGATTTACAACATTAGCGTACAGACTGAAAAGAAAGGTACAAGTTTTAAAGCAAGTGCAGGTAGGATCTCACCCTGACCTAAAAGTGAAATAAAATGGGGCAGTATAAATACCAATCTGAGCCTTTCACAAGGATGAGTTTGAGAGGTAAGTCATGTGTAAGTATAAAATGTATGTTTAAGTTAAACCTGCACTATAAAACAATAATTTAATGTAAATATCGTCATGCTTAATAACAAAATGAACTCCAGTTGTACAGCTAGAGGTACAGGTACATGTAAATTATAAATAATTTCCTTTGTTTTTGTCTGGGAAAGTTAATAGTTATATTAATATTTATTATACATGTGTATATATATATATATATATATATATATATTTGTAATTATAGGAAACAACATTTGAAAAGTAAAAAAAATATATATATATTTATACGTATATTGGCAATATACCACTAACATATATTTACCATCCTTATTTCAATATATTTGGAATTTAATCAATATATTTTGCAATATACAGAGTATACTAAAGCAGCAATAATGTGTATATTTACCATACATTGCAATATATTTGCAGATTTTAAAATATATTGGAATATATTGGTTTTCCAATACATTACAATATATTATAAAACAAATAGATTGGAATATATTTGACTATAAGTAAATAGATTGTTAATTATATGCTGTACTTTAAAATATATTTCATTTTCATAAGGGCTGGGGGATTCCTCTCTCTTCAGGTTCTCCTTACTCTCTGCTTCAGCCTGTGGGGGAACAGTTTCTGCCTCCTCGATTCCTTACACACACACACACACACACACAGACCATTCAGCTAGTTTAAATGTTCATTGAAGTGACATTTAAACTGTTCACTGAAGGCTGCGGTTCCCCTTCCAGATGGATGCAGGCCATCAACCCTATACAGGCCCTTATCCTCCCAGGTGGATTCAGAGTCCCCAATGTCGCCAAACCCTTCCTCTCTGCACGATGCCATCAGCCATGAGTTGTAGCTCCTGGTGTGGAGGTCCCTTTCCGTTCCCCTGTCACAGACAGGCAGCACCTCAGCAAAAGTCACTGAGTTAGCTACCTGTCTAAGACCCCTCCCCAGTGCCCTAAACTCCCCCTGCACTATGCCAGCCCCATCCCTAGCTTGGTCATTAGTGCCAGGAGGACAATGACATCCAGCTCTCCCTCCATCCTACCACGCTGGCAATCCTCAGGATCTGCTTCCCATCCCTCTGGGCCATAGCACCAGGTAGGCAACTAACTGGCCTCACCCTCTTTCCCATTCCCAAATCTAGGTCCCTCACAACTGAGTCCTCCACCAGAAGTTGCTTCCTCCTCCTCTGGGGTCCTCTATCACCCTCCTGGGGTTTCCACTATGAGGGGCCCCACATCTTCCCTGGTCACTACCACAGGTACCTCCTCCTGGTAGACCCGCCCCGCCAGTATGGTGCAGAAATTATGTAGTGGTACTGTTTGAGGAATGTGCCTCTGTCCCACCAACCCCACCCTTCCAGGGCCCACTGTAGTTCAACCATTCCTCTTCCCTGGCATCCTCTCAATGGTGGCAGACTTGGTGGCCCCTGGGTGGGCCAAAAGGTCCCCCAAAACCTAGCCAACTTGGCTTCAAGTATAGTGATCTCCTCCCTCAACCCAGAGAGGTGTGTGCAGATGGGGCAGCACCACAGTCTCCAGAAGGTATCTGAAAATTTTCACACCACAGCCACTGCCCTCAGTACTCACAGCATTCTCAATGTCTATACTATCTATGTTACCTCAAAATACTTTTATACCCATACCCCAATATGGTGTTTCTAGATTCCCAATTTTTGCCTGTTTGTTCCCCTGTGCCTTGTTTAAATCTTTTTATACTCCTAACCTAGATTGGAGTTGCCCCTATTCTCTGTTTTGGCCTACCTTTGACCCATGCTTCCCAGCAGTGACTGCTACACAGTAGTGAACAGGTGCCTAGTCTTAGTCAACCAGCAGAGTCTTCCACTTTTCTGCCTCCTTCTGCTGATGCCTGCTGACATCTTCCACGCCAGTCACCTGTTACACTCCTTCGCTGTTCCGCTCACTCACCTAGACATAAATGTGTGGGATACGCTGGCAGTGGCTGCTTTTATGCAGAACCTGCTCCCTTCCTGGGGGTATACTATTACTGTAGGAGGTCAATTATAAACTAACTGAGGCCCCAGACCAGACAATTAGCACCCCCTTCCCCAAACTATGGAGCTAGACACAGTTCTTATACTATGGCCCCTAAATTTGGGCTACTCTGGCTGGTCTCAAATACACCCTTCACTCAATAATAAAAACACTAATTCAACTGAGTTTCACTACAACTGACCCCACCTAGGTTCTCTCCAAAAGACACAAACCTTTTCTTGTCCCTCATGAGGCAGTCCAACAATGTTCTGATACACAGCATTTCTATTATCCCAGTAGAAACTTCAGACCATTTGGCTTTGCTATGCAGGAGTGGTACATGCAGGTCCCCACCTCCATCCCTGATTGAATATGGAGGTTAAACAGTGCACTTTCATTTATTTAGTTAGTTTTTATTTAACAGGTAGGTGCACTAGATAAAACAGTTTCCTATTTTGTGGCATGGCCTAAGAGACTACAACATGCAAAACAATGCACAACAACAGAAAAAGATGCCCAAGAAAACAAAGCAAAATGCAGAGTGGAATTACTATGATTGAAAACACAGTATGGGTAGAAAGTACGGTAAGGTACATACAGGTTGAGTAGTATGCATGATATAAGGTACAAAGCAGAGTACATTCATCTTAAGCAAATATACAGGAATAGCAACAAGTTCAAAGGCTCAAGAAATTCCCCCAAAAAACTTAGTATATTGACTAGGGCAGGAGCATATATAGGCCTTAAGTAGGTAAGAGTGGTATCAACTGTTGAAGGTCTGGCTAGAAAGACACTGGCAAATCATAAACACAAATTAGTTCTATAATTTAGGAATGGAGTAAAAGAAGGCAATCTCCTCTAACTTGGTTCTGGTTTTGGATATGGACAAAACATCAGAAACAGCTGACCTTAGGGGATGAGATAACCTGCCAGGCATGAAAAGTGAGGCAAAGGACAAAGGGGACTGTTAACAACAGTGTTATAAAGACACCTCCCAACATGAGGTTATGCAGGGCAGAGGGGGGGAGCCATCCAAATTTAGAGTACAAGGTACAGTGGTGAGTGCAATGGTTGGAGGCCAAAGCAAATCTGCAGATATTATAAGACACATCCCATTTTTACAGGACAGTTTTGGAGACCATGTAGAAGATGAACATCACATATAGGAGTTTAGGGAGCAGGATGCATTGGGCTATGGCAATCTGGGAGTGAGACTGTCACTAACTTTGAAGGAAATCCCCTGCCTAGAATTCACCATTTTACAGGTAGAAGTCACATCTTCTGAGAAGTCCAATGAAGGCTCAAGCATGACACCTAGACAGTAAAATGAAGAAACGGAGGCCAGTCATGATTCATTCTCACAAAGTCACAGACAGGGAGGACTGGTTATTCTGTATCATGGAAGATGAGCCGAAGAGTATGGCCTGAGACTTGGTGGAGTTCATGAGAAGTCTGTTGGAGAAGAGCCATTTTTGCACAGATTGGAATCCAGATGACAGCTTATTATTTCTATCAGAAATGCTGGGGGAGCACTTGAAGAGGATCAAGTCACCTATGTAGATGATGGGTGTATTGTGTGAGAGATGATGCTGTATGAAATTTATATGGAGAGAGAAAAGAAGCGGCCCAAGTATTGATCCATGAGGGACCCTATCCAAGATAGAAGCAAGCTCAGATGATAGTGGCTAAATCTGACACATTGAAATATATTGTCCAAATAGCTATTAAACCAGGGCAGAACAGTGAATGAAATGCTCAGGTTACCAAGTTTTTTGCAAAACAGAGAATGGTCAGCCAAATCAATACGCTTTGTGAGGTCAATGAAGATCCCACCTGTAAGCTTACCCCTATCCATGGATGCAGCACTGTTTAAGGTGAGTGAGAGGAGAGCAGTGGAAGTACTATGATCTTTCCTGAACCTGTGCTGTGTAAGAGACTGGAGGTTATGAATGTTATAAATGTTGAGGTATTCCATGAGTTGTGAAGCTACCAAGAATCTTGTTCAACATGGGAAGTATTACAATGGGTCAAAAGTTACCAATATAGAGAATAAATTATGGGTGGGGGTGTGCAGCAAGATTTTACACACACCCGAGTTGTGGGATGCTACACCAAACCCCAAGGCGAGCCAGGGGTTCAGCTCTAGCGAGGATGCGTGTAAAAATGGAGTTGTTACACATCCCGACCCATATTTTATTTTATATAATTGCTGAGTTTCCCTTTTTCACCTCAGCAATTATATAAAATAAAAAGCTTCCGGTGCATCCGCGGTGTGGCTTCATTTTTGTCAGGTGCCAATTTGAATCGGCATATTTTAAAACATTCTTTTTTTTGTCCTGGTTTGTGAGGTTTTCACTATGTAGGGGGAAAAATTAAAAGAACTTACCACTGAGTTCTTCTGGCAATGGTGGTGCTGTTTCTGGAGAGATGGAAGCGGTGAGCAGTCTTGAGTGGTGGCGCTGCTGCGTGAGCATGCGCACTACAAGGGAAATCGTGTGTGTGTTTGCCGTTATAAGCACTACTTTATAACAGCAAATTACACCACAGTTTCCCTATGAGAAAAAGGGGAAGCTGGTTATTATACTCCTGTTATTTCCTTTCTTGAACACAGGTACTAGAAACAAGACCTTGCATTGGTCAAGCACAGTTTAAGAGATTAGAAACAAATTAAAAATTCTAGTGACAAGTGCTGCAAGTTCAGTGACAGCTACTCTAAGTAACTTTGGCTCAGTTCCATCTGAACCACCACATTTTGGTACAGGAATCTGCATAAGGTGTTCACACTTCAGCACACGAGGCAGCTTTGAGGTAGAAGCGATGATAGCACAGGTGGCTGTTCTCAATGGACAGAATCAAATTTGGATGGGGAGGAAGCCCTGGTATAAACCGAGAGGTCAGTGAAGCTATCATTAGAGGCATTAGCTATAGTGACAGAGCTGTTACCATTGACTCCATCAATATCTATGTCATTGGGCATAAAGTTACAAGTTTGGCCAAGGACTTGTTTAATACCATTGCAAAACAGACTTGGGTTACCAGGCAGTGGAGTCAAACATCAACTTACAGTGTAGACTTTTGTTTTGACATATGGCTCTTTTGCACTAATTTCTGAATACTCTATATTTTTCCCAATCCAAGGCAGCCTTAGAGGCTTTAAAAGTAGACCAACAGGCAACCTTTTCTTTAAGTAAGGCTAATACAGGCAATCCAACCACTTTGTAACAGGGCTATGTGCATGCTGAGTAGTTTGGCGGGGGGGGGGGTCATGCTTATCCTGAAGGCCTATAAAGGTTTGATTGAAAATATACAGAGGGCCTGGTTTACATCTTCAGTTTCCCACAGATCTGACCAGTCCACACATGCAACTTCCTGTATGACCTCTTCAGGGTCAAAATTTGAGAAATTAAGAAAATTAATGACTCTAGGAGGGACCCTTGGGGGACTTGCCCTCCAGTCACAGTAAAGCAGGAAGTGGTCACTTACTGCATCAGGAAGTACTCATGAGCAAACAACTCTATCTGGCCTGGGTGTGAGTGTCCAATCAATAAGTGAGGAACACTAATCATTGTTGGCCTTCTGGTGTGCTCTGATATTAGCTGGTGAAGCTGGAGCTTGTTTAGGGACAGCTCAACATTTTTATTTTTGAAGACAAGCCAGTCAATATTAAATTCACCAGTAAGGAGAAATTTGTTGCTTTGAGCTAAAGGACCCTCAGAATTAGCAAGTGTGGGAAAAAGCCTATCAGCTGCCAGCAGGGGAAATATAAATGCCAAGGACATGTACATTTTTGGAATTCTCCAATATGAGGACTGCATGACAAAGTTTGACTTGGTATCCATGGGTAAGTGAGCAATTGGGGCAGAGAAATGAAGATCTTTTTTTTTTTGTCAATTCTTTTTCTCTCCGGTCGCCGACCCACAGGACCTCCCTCAGGCTTACCTATCCTACTGATGACCTACCATCTGACCTGAGACTCCCCCGAACAGGAAGTCAGGGACTGGATCCCCCCTACTGCAGCTCACCATGGTTCCCAGTTGACCCCTGGCTTCCACACCTCATGGAGCAGGGCCACCCTACCCTCCTTACCTGGGTGCCGTTTCTCAGAAGCTAAACTGCCGGGTCCCAGAGAGAGGAAAGAGGGTCTAGGAGAACCAATTGGGAGAGTCCAGTGATGGGTGTGTAGCCTGATCCTCAAGGCCACCATTGTCTTTCTGTGCCCTGGGGTATTTCCTTTGTTCGGTCCCTCCCTGAGGCTTCAACATGCAATGACATCCAGCCCACCGTGAGCACGCTTCCGCATCCACCCAGAAGACATCCACCATAGCCTCCCCTCATACAGCAGGATTATGGCTGTTGTGCCCCCAGCTGCCACCACCATGGATCCAAGTCCCCCCTCCCTCCTAGGAGAGGAGAGCCATCCCTCAGATGCTCAATCTTCCCCTGCCCACCTGACCCCGGGTGACCTGAGCTCACTCCCAAACCCAGATAACCAGCATAGTGCAAGGTGTGGCATCCAGTGCATCAACCATCAATGCCACTGGCCAGCCCATGAAGATTTTTCTTTTTCATATGTAGTTTCTGGGTTTTTGCAGGTTTTCTCCTGGACCCTACACCCATGCATCCCCAACATAGCATGTGCGTATGAAGGCATGCATGCGCACTTCGTTCAGGATGCCACTCCTTTCCAGTCACGCCGTTGACCATCTGTGCCAGCACCAAACCTCCATTCAGCGATGGCGGGACTATGGGTGGGACTACGGGTAGGTGACCCTGCCTTACCAGGGAGAGAAGAGCCAACGTTCGATCCTGCTCCCCCTATCCCTTCCCCCCCCCTTGCCAGCACCCCGGTGACCCGAGGTCACTCCGAACCTAAGTCGTCGGTGTAGCGTGAGGTGTGGTGTCCAGCATCTCAATTCTCAATGCCACCAGGCCAGCATGAAGATGTTTTTTATAGTAGATCATGGTCCCCCCACTTCTCATAGAGGCAGTACGGTTAGATCTGATGAAACTCTATCTGGGTATAGTATAGAAATTATCAGGTATATTTAGCTTTAGCCATGTTTCCGTGATTCCCAGGATGTCAGAGTTGAAATGGTTAACCACACAGTGACTTCAGCAAAATATTTGGTTAAGCTTTTAATGTTTAGGTGAGCAATTTTAAGTCCCTCAACACACTGCCAAGGGGTCTGTGTTAAAGTTGTGGGTGCAGGACAAATTTAGGGCCAGAATTAGGGCCAATATCTCCAGCATTCAGAAGGAAGTAAAGATAATGCTAATTTAGCTAGGGAGCAAACCTTTGGTAGCATAAATACTAGACAGGCCCGCCACCAAAGCCATTAAGATACACCATTGCCTGATACCAGATGTGTGGAGTAAGGAGATAATAGCTGCGGACCCGTTCTCACTCTGGATTATTATGCCATAAGACATAGTGAAGTCAGTGATTTCTAACTGGGCATCACTACACATATGGCTAGTAGGCAAGGTGTCAGCCAGAAATAGTAAACAAGCAAATATACAGGTGAGAGCCAGTAACCAGGTTAGTGACTCCACAGTAATAGCTTACAGTAAGCACAAAATACTAGTAAGGCAGTCACTGACAGAAAAATGCACAAACCCCCAAATACAATAAAATATAGACAAGGTACTGTGAAACAAAAAATAAGAATAATCTTGTCAGTTTAGATATGGTATTTTGAAATCTCAGCAGCAGTACTACCAAGCTTTCTTCAGAAATGGAGTGCCAGCAAAGTCAAATACTAAAGTAACAGAACGTCACCCAGCTCTATTGAACTCAACAAATAACCAGAGGAATTGTGCAGACCAAGTGGTATGAATGTCCTAATCAGGAAGAAGTAGGAACTAGCCACAGCTAATTGAGTAGATAATAACCAGTACATTGGGCCCACCCATTTAGGGTGTAATGGGAATCACCAGAAATAGATGGGTACTAGCCACAACAATAAATTAGAAGCAGTAATTAGTGCATTAGGGCCATCCATATAGGATATAGTGAGGATCACCAGATAATGTTAGGGTAACCCCGGGTTCCCCTAGGGTTACTAGCACCCCGGTATTTTAGTGGGTTTGTTAATTAAAAGTATTGGGCAGCTCAACCGTAACCTGTTTGGGCTCCTTTGGTAGCACCTCTCAATCTTGGCAGAGGTTCCAAGTAGATGGAACTCACACAGCAGCATAACTCACTTTGGAATCTTGCCACTTTAGCTAGTTGTCTTCTGCCAGAGGGCAGAGGAGGAGGAGTATGGGGATGGCTCAGGGGAGGTCATTCCTCTCCCCTGGCCCTGCCAGCCCCATTGTCAGCTTAAAGTGAGCAGAGTTGAGCAATCTGTGGTACAGTGCCCTTGTAGAGGGCGAAGACTCCTGCATGAATTCAGTAACCATGAGCAACTTTGGGGATTCACTCCCCCTACCTGTGAGAAACTTAGGAAGTAATGTGTTGCCCAGTTGTGGGGAAGATCAGGATTTGGCCCATGAGCTCAGGGAAATGCCTGTGAGGTTTAAAAAGATTTACTTCAGACACTGGGGAAGGACTGTTTTAGTCACAAATGGTGCCTTAGCAGTATTGATCTGACAGATTGAAAAAGAGATGCCTCCCCTCTGACCAGAGATGTACTGCCATGCTTCTGACTGGCATAGAAGGAGAAAGATTTCGCATAGTCTGGAAAAACTCCACAGAAATTGCTTCATGCAGTTAGAAAGACATGTATTGTCCAGTGCATGAAACCTATAGGTTGGACAGTTGGGAAATGGGGGAGCCTGGAGTGTTCATTCCTGGATATGTAATCCTGAAGCAGTCTAGTGTCCATAGCCCAGAAGAGGGATGGACAGAAATGTAGTTTTATACTACTATGGATCTGATCCCATGAAGTGTAGTTTCATACTACTGTGAACCTGTGAATTTGTTTGTGCCTGTTTTTGCACCTGCAGTCCCTGTGGCAAATGTCCTGGCACTCCATCTTGTCGAAATAAAACCTACTACTTAACTATTTTCCACTTGTGGACAGCCTTTTTTGAGTGACCATGTGAGTGTTTGGAGCTCCCCAGTGCCATGACCCACCCCAGAACCTGGTAAAAATATAAATGTTTCTTGTGGGCTCCCCTTCCTCCCAAGACAGAGCCAGGAAAATAATTGTCTGTGGAGTGTGTGGATTGTTTGCTGTGAATGCCAACAGCTGGCAAATGCTACTTGTGTTTATAAATGCCAGCTTTATTATCTTAGGGAAAGGGTGCAGGTTACACAAGATGGGGCTCATCCAGGATTTTGGGGAGTTAGGTTACCTCAAGAGACAGCCTGGGGTTGTGAATTTGGTGGCGGTGCACCCACCGGATGAAATGCTGAATGAAATTGCATGTGGTTTCAAGCCACAGTCTGAGCGGCGAGAAGAAAAGAAAAATGTGTGTTTTTTGCAGTTTAAAATCCTTCCAAGGGAACATGGTAAACACACTCAAAATGAAAGAGAATGTGCCCCTGTCCTAATTTGCATGGTGTCGACTGATTGTTTCAAAGCAGTAAGTCCCACCCCCTTGGACTAGGCATGTGCAAAAATGAACTTCCTCAAGCGGAATTCAAGCAAAAGTCTGACTTTCACTTCCACAAAAGTTCAGAAATCCATATCTGAACTTTCTCAGAAATTCCACCTGTGATTGCCAACTGGGTGGCCCAACCCAGTTGCCCCTCAACAAGCCCTGGAGGCTAACAGTCCTTCCCCCACCATCTGCCAACCTTGTGTAAAAATAAGTAGCCCCGCTGCCCACCCTGGTGGCTAGTGGTTCCTCCCAGTCACCCGCCCAACCTTGTAAAAAAAAATAACCCTTATCATCTGGTGTCTAGTGGTCCCTCCCCACACCCCATCACCTGCCCCAAAAAAGCCCTGGTAGCTAGTGGTCCCTCCCCAACACCTACCCAACGTGTATAAAAATATCCCTGATGTCTGGCTGCAGTCCTCCCCACCCACCCCATCACCCACTGGACAAATGCCTGATGGCTAGTGGTCCCTCCCCTCCACCCAATCACCCACCTGTACTGTCCAGTAAACCCCCAATCCTTATCTCCATCTGTATTGGGGTCCATAGATAGTCCTTAGTTTTGCATCTATTTAAAAAAAATTCCTGGTGGTCTAGTGGTTTCAACCTCCCCATCCCTGATTCCAAGCCCTGAATAAATAATTAATTCCCTGGTGGTCAAGTGCCCCCCACCCTCCACCCCAGCAGGTGTCCCACCACCCGTTCCCATCCCTATCCGAACTCCAGCGGTGGACAGGCACAGCCCTCCTCTCCACCACAGCCAGCCTGCTCACTGGGTTGTCAATGAATGAGTGTGTTCTCGTGCAAGGGCCGCTTATTCATTGACAGCTCGAGTAATTGAACCAGCCATGGTGAAGAGGCTGTGACAGTCCTCCGCTGGGTTCGGATAGGAAATGAATGAAATGGTATGACACTTGCTGGGGTGTGAGGGTGTGGGGGCTGAACAACCAGGGAGTGTGTCCGGAGGAGCTGAGGGATCAGGAGATGAGAAAGGAGTTGAAAAGTATTGTTCACAAATGTCCCTGTTTAAATAGATGCAAAACAGGTCTATCTGACCCTGCTATTGACAGACGCAAGGTTGGGGGTTACTGGACAGTACAGGTAGATGACTAGTGGAAGGAAGGGACCACTAGCCACCAGACATTTTCGGGTGGGTGATGGGGCAGGTGGAGGACCACAGCCAGCAGGGATATTTTATACACATCGAGGTGGTGGTGGGGAGGGACCACTAGCCACCGGGGCTTTTGTTGGAGTGGTGATGGGGTGGAGGAATCACCAGCCACCAGGGCTTATTTTTGGGCAAAGGGTGAATTTCATCCAAAACATTCACAGAAGTTTTCCACTCTGCCACAGGTGGAAGTTTGGAAACTTCTGTGAAAGTTTTCATATTTTCGTGAACATGCCGGGAAAGCGGAAAACCCCACTTTTGCCCACTCTTACCTTGGACTGTGTGCTGCGTGAGGGGACGGGTGAGAGTTGTGGAGAAGAGGAGCTTGTGTAATAGCATCAGTGAGATGAGGACTTCAGACCTTTCAGAGTATTCAAAAGTTTTTGAATTTGGACTGTGTTTAAAGTTCATCCAGAGCCAGTGATGGGTAAACCCCAAAGCGTGGGCAGCTGTCAGTCCGTATGCATAGGTGAAGTGTATCCCAGTAGTTGGTTGCCGCAGTCAGGACTGCCAGAAAGTGAAATTGCACTCAGCATCGAGCATCGTGGTCTGTTCAGCCAGAACAGGATGAAAAAGGAAAGAATTGCAGAGAAATAACTGCACTGTGGGTATTTTGAACAGAATGTACTTCAAAAATGCTACAAACAGCTAAGAAAAATGTAACTGTGACAAATCACTAGTGAAAGCATCTGTCTGCAGACAAATAGAGCATTGGGCAGGGGACAAAAAAATGCTGGTTGCAGTAGGTACAGAAACCAAAACTGAGTTAAAGGAATTGGAGAAATTTTGTTTGGCATGCAGTAGCAGGCAGGGACTCGGGAACAAGATTTTAAGGCCTAGTCATGGTGCAATTGTAAAGTGCAGCGTGCAAAGCTCTGATGCACAGAAAGCACCCTTAGTGAAAGTGTCTGAGGTGGCAAGTTGTTTGTGAAGCTTTAAATAATGTGGACTGCAAAAAATAAAGCTTCAGTGTAAGAGGAACTGGTAAGGGAGCAGGGAGCAGTAACCAGATGCACTGCCCACCCCCCCATTTGGATACGTTATTGTGGAAGTCAGCTCCAAGTGCAATCAGCTTAACTAAGGTTGTTGTATTTCTGCAGCATCAAGGAACAAGGATGGCAGTGGAGAAAAGCACTATCCGCCACACGTGTATGCCTGGGTCAACCAGAAAGAAGAATAGTTGAAAGAGCTAGAGGAAGAAAATGGATAGTCTGGAGCTCCAGACAATGTGCCTCTGTCAGGATGACCAGCATGAGTTTGTGTGTTATGTTACCATCATGGAACAGACATCCTACCCATACCTCACTGCCAGGCCTACAGAGAGACCTGTGGACTATGCCCACTCACTAGGCCCGTTGGGGTCCAAGCCAGCTGAGCCTGATTGGTACCTAGATGGGGTGTGGATCCTGAATTGTCAGCAGAGGAAGATAAAGACCCAGAGGACTTTTGTCAGAAGTGGTTTCAACAGCTACACAGTCAAGTCAGCAATTCTGGGTCAGAAACCAGACCTCCAGGTGAGGAAGAACCTGGGAGGGAGAAGCTAGCAGATGGTTTGAGGGATCATCCAGGCAGTGCCACAGCTGGGCACTTCATATCACCTTGAACTACTGAGGGTGAGGTGTGTAGCACTGGCCCTCAGATTGGTCTGATTCCAGCCAAAGAAGAACTTGAGAGGCACAAGGCAGAGCCCAGTGTTCCACAACAAACTACAGATCTGGGATCCAGAGACCAACCCCAAGAGTCCACCCTGCCTGACTACACTACTGTCCTGCCTGATGCCACTGAGGCCACTGCCTTACCAGGGGAAACCTCATCAGCTGAGGAGGAAAAGGAGGTGGACTACAGCAGTGTCCTGCCACCTTGAAACCAGGAAGCCCGGGATGACCAGATCTGGCCACTGCCCGGTCAGTCTGGTGATCAGCACCTACCCAAAAGTAGCATGGAAGAACATCTAGTCCAGAGGAAAGTAGAGAACATTTTTGGAGGAAAGTATCCCTATCTGCCACAATGGGCATGGTGTGAGATAGAGGACTTCCATAAGACATGGCTGATGGAAGAAGCCATGAGAACAGCCATGGGCTGCAGATTTCTGTGGACATCTGCAGGTGTCACAGAGCTAGAAAGAAGATGTAAAGAATGCATTAATATGTGAAAGATTGGTAAGACTCTCCACATAGATGCAGTGATTGTCGTGGGCAAAGAGGGGAGGCAAGAAGTTTGCCAGTGCAACACCCAGATGGCACAATTGTGTAGAACTTCATCCAGACTGGTATTCATGAGGAGACCTCCTGGTGAGTACAGATTGGCACCTCTTTGGAGCCTAAGAAAGCTGCAACATATAAAGTTGCCACGTTGGTGAAGATTGAGGACGTTTCAGCCATGATTAGCAGGCCACATGATACACAGGGCATTGCCTGAAGATAAGGACAACTGCCACTGCAATGTTCATCACCAGAAGAAGATGAGTTTTGTCTGGTTTTCCAGTTCCAGACTCTGAGAGTGAGCCGAGTCACCAGGACTGCAGACAGGAGTTCCAGCAGCAGCAGTGAGTTGCCCAAGATTTCCCTTCACATCAGAACTGGTAGGGCCAAGTTTTTGTTATTTCTTGATTATTTATGTTTCTTACAACTTCACTTGATACTACACCTGAGGGTACTGTGGATAGAATTTCCACCTTGGTCCAATGGGACATTTAGTCTGGACAGTTCCGGTGGGTGGTGTTCCCATCTAAGAACTGTTGGAACTTTTTTCCTACATTGCCAGATACACTCTATCTGGGATGTCCCAGCCCCAAGGACAATTTACTCCTTAGATGGACCATTAGGGGTCCCCTTTTCCCCATATGTTAGTGTTTAATACTGTTTTTGACATATAAAAACACAAAACAAAAAAAAGTACAAAACTTTTTATAGAAAAACCTTTTACAAAAAATGTTTTAGCATCAAGTAGTATGTAGTTGTGTGCTTTTGCATATTCTTTTGCAAGTGAGGCTGAAGAAGAAGAAAAGGAACCTGAGGACTCCACCAAAGCACCAAGAGTGCTTCGGGGACTAAAGTCTTCTTAAACTTATTCTACCAATGTTTTTTAACTGTCTTTAACATGTACTGTTATGAAATGTTTTTACAGATGAAGAGTATGTAATTGCAACCATTGGGAAATGCATAGCAAAGCCTTGTGCATTTTTCTAAATGGTGCTAATGTATTTTATTTTTAGGTTGACAAGGGCATGGTTTTGGTGCAGTTGTACCCCTGAAACTCTGTAGTGCTCCAGAAATAAAGATAAAAGCAGACAGTTCCTTCCAAAATGTGATTTATATAGAATTGTGAATGGGAGGCCATCTACAACAAGGCTGTGTTTCCATCGAGGGTGTTGATGGCATCATAGAGACCTCGAGAGTGAAGCTCGAGAGGTCTCCGTGATGTCATCAACTCCCGAGATGGGAAACATTGCCTTAGCTGTGGATGGTCACTCATTCACTATTTTATAAAGTATATGGTTCCCCCAACATTTCCAATCTCGTTTAACGCTTAAAACATTCATTTCACAAGGTTTCATACCTTGTGTGTTTGTGGCCCTGCTTGGTCCCGGTCCACGCTACAGACACACTCCTCTCCTGACCCAGAAGATCCTGGTCCACACTGACATTTTCTCTGTTCCCAGCCATGGAGGTAAACAGCAGATTTTTTAAAACTGGCAAACTGAAAGTTTGAAAACACGGAGCTGACTATGGCAGTCCATGTACAAACTTTCTTTGAACCGCTCACCGGACCACTTGCTAAGTGGCACCACCATGATTGTTTGAATTTTTTTGTGAGGAGCAGAGTTTCCACCAATCAGGAGGCAGCTCAATGAAAAAAGTTCTACTATCGATGAGACGTCAGAACAATAGTACAAAAGCTTTTTTTGACCTTTGAACTGTCCTGTAACAGGATTTTGAAAGCCACTGTTTTCCATTAACAATAACCCCTAACCATATACTATATTAGTGTTTAATTCACACCAATCCAAGATGGAGCACAAACAAGATATGGGAGCTGGTACTGCTTTCCCAGAGACCCTGGTGCTTTGCTCAGTAGTCCTTCCTCGGGGGCACTATTCTGGTAAAGAACCCACCTTAAAATAGTGTCAGAAACATTACATCATAGATCACATGTTACAAAAACATTTGTCTTGCTCATGGTTGTAAGTAAAATCCAATATTAAATAAAGATTGTGTCCCAGTTTCTAATTACTTTAAGGCTATAAATTTGTACAAGATACTTAAAAAAATCAACAGTCAACAAAATCAACAGTCAACTGAAAACTTATAAAACATTTTAACTAACACATTGGTTATCCCTTGTTGTTCCAGAAGTAAAAGCAAAAGCAGATAGCTCCTTCCAAAATGTGATTTATTAGTATTTAATTCACACAAATCCAAGATGGAGCACAAACAAGAAAAGAGTGACAATACAACAGTTTATATCATGTATTACCACATTTGTTGTGTATGCCATTTGGTGTCCCTGTAATCAGTTGTTCATAGGCCACACTGTGTGACCTCTGAAACAATGCATCCAAGAACACTTGAGGGACACAAGGAATTTAAAATTTGAGAATCTAGTTGCAGAACTTTTTGTAATGCAGCATATGGAGACACCACAACCTTGAAATTTATGAGCATTGAGCAGGTGAAAGTAGGCAACAAAGAAGGTAATTATGTATTAAGGCATGACAGGGGGCATTATGGTAGGATAATGGCCCACCTCAGATGGGTTGAAGCATGAGGCGATGGGCCATTATCCCACCATAACGCCCCCCCTTTATGCCTTATTGTGATTATGTAAAGGGTCCCTATCATTAAATGGTACACAGTATGTTAAAACTGTTTTATGATTATTAGATTTTGAAAAAAAATCTTTCTAAAAATTTAAAATAAAAGTTTCCTAGCAAAACAAAAATAGTCCAGTTTGACCACTGCATTTTTTTTCTTAGGGCCAGCAAGTGGCACTAATTCCGTATTTAACCAGTACTAAACACAAAAGCAGGGCAGGCAGTGGCTTCAGCTGTTAGCGTGTCAGTGTCAAGACAGCATAGGTCGTGTTTGCCTGTAAGAGGCAGCAGTCAGATTGTGGGTGGCAGGCAAATTTATAAATTGCCAGCCACTTTGGGAGGAAGCATGTTATTTTTTTTTTTAAAGAAATAGATAATGATAATCGGTGGCTCCTTTTGGTGCTGCGTGCATGAGTCACAGATGGAGCTGTTCAAGATGGAGCAGCATGTTTGGCAGGATTTGAAATTTAAAAAAAAAAGCTAAAAAAAAAAAAAGACCCGAGAGTTGTTTGACGACCGGGGAGCAAGAGTCTGTATAACAGATGAGGGTGACAAGAGCCAAGTTGCTTTCTGTTCAAAGGTATGTGTTGTGTGTGGACAAGCAGCTATATGCTTTTTGTATGCTGCTATACAGTGGAGCATAAGGATATTTGTGAGGTGCAGAGTCCATTCTGTCAGGAGCTACTTTCACCCAGGCAGTTGTGCTGGGATAAAGGCACAGCTAAAAAGAGCTCTCAACCAATCAGAAGCCTAGATTCTTGTTACCCATTTCATAATAGTTTACAATGGTTACTCCAGAGGGAAACATTTTGGATTTTTAATTTGAATGCCTTGTCTTCAGAGAGATTGAACATGGAAATAGATTTCAGACCATATTTATAACCTAATAAAAACAACCCACAAAATGCCCCCCCATTTCAAATGTGAAATTGTAATTAGTCAAAAAGAGGTTATCTGTTTATTAACAGTGTTTGTTTTGTATATACACTTGTTTTACTACTTATTATTTAATTTCTTAGTCCCATTAGTGAATGATGGACTCTCTCTTTTTCAGCAGGCCTGTTTAGCTCTGTTTCTGGTTCATGGATCATGTTTACTATGTTTAGAATCAAAAGGTATATTTGTTTAATTATTTGTCTTATTTAAATTGATATGTAAATTAAAATGTATTCTTCCAAAACATAACCTCCCCCCATACACATATAAAAACTAAGCACTAAATTATGAATATGTTTGAAGTGATATTGGCTCCTTGTTTTAAATGTTTTGCTAAATTTTATGTAGCATTATAATAGATCAAATTAATTAGAATTTCAAATATTAACAGTGACTCTTTCTTCCTCTTTCCTCAACAGGAGACATAGTGAGTGCAGGTTTTCCTGCACAAGTGCACTGGTGGCTGCAGTAGCTCCTGAATCTTCCTGACCTTTCCAGCCGAATAATAAAATAAAATAAAACAAAAGATGATTATACAAGTGATATATTTTCTGAAAGGGATAACTGATGTGTTGGTTAAAATGTTTTCAAATGTTTCAGTTGACTATTGATTTTTCAAATATCTTTTATAAATGTCATTAGAAACTGGAACACAATCTTTATTTAATATTGGATTTTGCTTACAACCCTGGGCAAGACAAATGTTTTTGTAACATGTGATCTATGATGTAATGTTTCTGCCACTATTTAAGGGTGGGTTCTTCACCAGAATAGTGCCCCCTGAGGAAGCTCTACTGAACAAACTGCTGGGGTTTCTGGGAAAGTGGTACTAGCTCCCATATCTTGTTTGTGCTCCATCTTGGATTTGTGTGAAATAAACACTAATAAATCACATTTTGGAAGGAAATATATACTTTTGCCTTTATTTCTGGACCACTACACAGTTTCAGGAGTGCAACTGTTCCTGTGAATGACTGTTGGTGAACCAGGGTCAAGCATGGCCCTTCAGTTACACCCAACCCTGCACTGGTAAACACTGTGTACACTTCAGTCACATGGTTTGGGTGCCCCTGTAGTGTGTAGTCAGGGTACCCTATTGAACGCCTGGTCATGGAGTTGGGTGAGTGTTTAGTGGGAGACAGACTGGAGACCCCCACCTAGTGGGGATAGCTGTTAAGTGCCATTCTATCAGGAAGGTGCCTCTGGTGGCCCAATGTGCTCTGGAGGAGGAACCCCATAGTTAGTGGCAGTAGATAGCTGTTTTCATGGCTTCCTAGTCCTTTGTGTTGACCTGCCTATGCTGGTCTTAGGTAGGGGAGGTGGTGCACACCCTCCTTGCAGGCACCAGGGGGTGGAAGGTCTGTTGTAGTCCAAAGCCCTTGCCATGGACAGCAAAGTTTCCTGGTGGAGGTGAGTGTAACCCCTGGGTTCCCCTAGGGTTACTACTACCCAGGTATTTTAGTGGGTTTGTTAATTAAAATTATTGGGGAGCTCAGCTTTAACCTCTTTGGGCTCCCTTGGCAACCTGCATCAATCATCTTGGCAGAGGTTCTACATGGATGGAACTCTTGCAGCAGCATAACCCACTTTGGAGTCTTGTCACTTTAGTCAGTTGCTTTCTGCCTAAGGGAAGAGCAGGAGTGTGGGGCTGGCTCAGGGGAGGTCACTCCTCTCCCCTGGCCAAGCCAGTCCTGATGTCGATTGAAAGTGAGTGGCATTGAGCAGTTGCGATGACCGTCTGTGTTACTGTGCCCTTGTGGAGGGTGAAGACTCCTGTGTGGAGTTGAATTCAGCAATTGTGAGTAACTTTGGAGATTCACTCCACCTACCTGTGAGAAACTTAGGAAATAAAATGTTGCCCAGTTGTGAGGAAGATCAGGATTTGCCCTATGAGCTCAGGGAAATGCCTGTGAGGTTTAAAAAGATTTACTTCAGACACTGTGGAAGGATTTTTTTGGTCACAAACGGTGCCTTCACAGTATGAATCTAATAAGCTGAAAAACAGGTGCCTCTCCTCTTTCCAGGGATGAACTGCCATGCTTCTGACTGGCACAGGAGGAGAGAGATCTCTCATAGTCTGAGAAAACTCTACTGAAATTGTTTCAAGCAGTTGGAAGTACCCAGTGTAATGTACTGTTCAGTGGAAGAAACATGTAGTTTGGAAAGTTGTGAAATAGGGGAGCTTGCACTGTTCACCCCTGGGATAGGTAGACCTGAAGTAGTCTAGTGTCCATAGTCCTGAAGAGGGATGGACAGAAATGTAATTTCATACTACTATGGATCTGAACCCATGAAGTGCAGTTTCATACTACAGTGAACCTTTAGATTTCTTTGTACCTATTTTTGCACCTGCAATCCCTGTGGGCAGATGTCCTGGCACTCTGTCTTGTCAAAATAAAACTTAACTGTTTCCACTTGCGGACAGCCTTTTATGAGTGACTGTGTGAATTTTTGCAGCCCACCAGTGCCATGACCCACCCCAGAATCCAGTAAAAATATAAATGTTTCTTGTTTGCTCCTCCTTCCTCCCAAGACTGAGACAGGAACATAATGTATTTATTTATTTATTTATTTATTGAGTACAATCGGAATTACAATCCTTTGAGTCACAGACTCTTTTGCAAAGGTTCCACGTCAGGTTACAGGAGGT
Source organism: Neoceratodus forsteri (assembly GCA_016271365.2). Taxonomy (NCBI): domain Eukaryota; kingdom Metazoa; phylum Chordata; order Ceratodontiformes; family Ceratodontidae; genus Neoceratodus; species Neoceratodus forsteri. The sequence goes on from CM057454.1 coordinate 739,685,250, forward strand.
GGAGGGTAGACAAATACAATAATGACAGATGAGAACAGGTATTATTTACAGATGATTGTGGAGTGTGTGGACTATTGATTGTGGAGTGTGTAGACTATTTTCTGTGAATGCCAATGGCTGCCAAATGCTACCTGTGTTTCTTAGTGTCAACTGTGTTATCTTAAGGAAGAGGTGCAGTTACGTTAGGTACTAGTTAAAAGCAAAAAAAATTAGAAGTCAGCACCTAATGTGTTATGTGTACCCATGTAGGATGTGTGGGAGGATCACTGTAGTACATACCAGGTAATTAGTTCAATGTGTCCAGAAATATGCAGGCAGTAAAACATACTCACATCTTCCTATAAGGGTAGGCTGCAGACAGTACACAGCAGACAGGCAGCATGGATGTCCACCAGCTGCCTCCCATGGCTGACTCCTTCAGGTAGACTCCATCGCTCTTTGGGCTTGCACTCCAGTCCACAGGGCATAGGACCGCTAGTGCAATGCTCTTTTGAGGAGATAGGTTCTCCACCCTCTCTCCATTGCTGCTGCCTGATTGTTGGTTGGAGCATTATCTCTCACTAGATGAACTTATACCATGCAAGTGAGTGCAATGTGCATAGGACTCCCCACTGGAGTTGGGAGGAGGGCTCCAAAGCAGACTTCATAAGTTTGTTTCAAAAACAAGGTAGTACAATGAAACAAGATAACTATTTTAAGTACTTTGTTCTTTGGATGCAACTACATTACTTAATTTCAAGAATGGCTACAACCAGGACCCCTCTATTAGATCAAATTAATAACATTAAGTACAAAATGAAACAGTTCCAACACAACAGAGCTACATCCTTAAATCAGGAATTACAGTTTGGAACTCAGTGGGGTAAGAATTTGTGAGACATATAAAAGGATGCAATAAAATAGTCAGAAGTAGGGTAATGTTGGACATGAAGTTAGAACCCCAAGATATATTTAATTCTGTGGGAGAATACGCACATTGCACCTATGGAGCATTGACCCAAACTTATTCTGATCCTAAGCTCCTTGACGAGCTCCTAATATCAGCACTGCCTGAGTGTATTACCAAGGTACTCATGCAATCAATAACTATGGCACAGGTTTTGTGGGCAACACAAAATCTACAGAGTAACACAGTATCAGGATCAGATGGACTAATGCCAGAATCTTATACACATTTTGCTCCTGTTTTAGGCATAGAGTTAGCAAACATCTTTAACAGCATTTTACAGACAAGGAAACTGCCATTTTTATTATCCCAGGCAGTAATGAAAAGGGTGACAAAAGGGACTTAAGGAATAGTAGACCTCTTTGTTTATTAAACACAGATCAGACCCCCCAGCTTGCTCCTCACCAGCCTAATTGTTCTCTCTCTTATCCCCCTGTCTTATCAACACTAGGCCCATCCATCCCCTTATTCTTCCTTTCCCAACCTCGGATAGGAGCTCACTACCCTGGGTTGTGACATCCTACCATGCCCCGTACTTTATAGCATTCAATCCCGGGGATCACACATACTCCTTTTCTCCATCCACCTTCTCTACATCCAGCTTTACCAACTCCTTTCTGTGCACCGTACCCTCCTAGCCTTTCTCCCTACTTCCCTCCTCTCTTCCCCCTACCTTCACCTCTACCTGGTGTATATTTTTATTTTTATTTTTTTCTTCCGTTACTTCCTCCTGCAGCCTTAGATAACCTGCTTTATCTTCCTATAGACACTTCTCGTATGTAAATACCGTGTAATCTGTACAATATCTGTATAATTCTATGTACATATGAACTTCTTTTTCTTCCTCTCTGTAAAGAGTATTATCTGTATTGCCTTGTAAATACCTGTGTTGACCTGTATATACAATTGTTCATGCTCCACCCAGGTCCATCTTTCAAATGAGCTTCTGCTCAACGATGAACGCCTGGTTAAATAAAGACTTGATTGATTGACTGATTGATTGAGATCATAAAAATATCTAGAATTATGGGTAAAAGGCTATTGAGCACTGCACAGGAAGTTGATCAGGATGTCAGAGTTGTGCTGTGCCACAAAGGTCAGTCACTGACAGTTTAATCCCAAATGACCCCACACCCTGTCGTGGGTTATTGCTTATTTTGGGAATTAACAAAAAGGAGAGCAAAAGGTCTCACTTATGGATATCAGTTATCATTAGGCAAGGAGAAAGAATATGACAGAGTGAAGCTCAAGTATTACTTTCAAGTGCTACAAAGATATAGAATACCCACAAAGTTTCATGGATTGCTTTACTGTACAATGAGGCAACCAAGACTTCCTACATAAATGGCTGTATAAGCAAAAGAGTGCACACCACCATAGGAGTCAGAGAAGGGAGACCACTAAGCTCTATTTTATAAATGTTTTCATGAGATCTTGTACTCCATATGATTCAAGAGGGTCCAAGGATGAGGCAGTTACATATTTCCAGGAAATGACAGCCAAATTTATCAATAGGGGATACAGCAGAAACTTTGTTAGATCAGGGATCAAGTATGTAGAATTCCTAGGCAAAATCTTTTGCAGTACAGACCAAACCAAAGGGTTCGATTCTCAAAGCCCTGAGTTTGATGCAAGGTGTCTGCACCACACATAAATGGAGCAAGTAGCACCTCATGTCAAACGCTGCCCCTGAGCTATTTACAAAGGCAGCCTGCATCAACCACCTCACACCTCTAAGGCTGGCTGCCGACTGAACTATCACTGAGCCTATTGGAATATTATAGTAGGCTCACTGACAGTTCAGTCGGCGGCCAGCCACAGAGGTGTGAGGTAAGCTGTGCTGGTTGTTGGCTCTGATTATTAATATTAGCTCTGGCATCTTTGGGGTCGGAGAAATGAGCATGGGAAGTACAGTACATCTTATTCAAACTGGCAATATCAGGGATCAGGAAGGGGGGCATGAAATTTGCATATTACTACTGGCATCATCAGGGATCAGGACACGAAATGTACATTTTATTATTGCCATTATCGGGGATCGGGGCATGAAAGTGACATTGTATTACTGTCATCAGAGGGGATCAGGGCATGAAAGTGACATTTTATTAATGTCATCAACGGGGATTGGGGCATGAAACTAACATTTTCTTAATGTCAACATTGAGGATCTGGGGGGTGTTTCCTAATTATACTAGGGGCAGTATGGGAGAATGACAGGGAGAGGGGACTGCCTGCCCTGAGGCAAGGAGCCTGCGGCAAACCCTTCCATGCACCAGGTGTTTGCCACATAGGAGACGTTGCCACGGGTCTGGGAACTTTAGGTGCTGGGACCCCTCCTGCACCACAGTCTTGTGCAGGGTGCTTGGTGCACTGGGCATCAGTGCATGCTGCTGTTTGCAACAGCTTGTGCCAATCCAAGTCAATTTAGAGACTCGAGCCCAAGATCTCCAAGATGTTCACAGTGGTGTTTTTTTGACACAATATTTACAGTCATTTATAGAAAGAAGTTACTTATATGCATGCATTTACTTTTCTGTTCTAGTTTTCAGTTCCCATCTTCTTACCCATCTCAGATCCCCCTTCCCCCCATTTGCCCCAACATAGTTTAACTCACAGTATAAGACTTTCTTTTTATTCATGATTGGGGATATAACCGCTTTCCAGACATACAGATTGTAATAATGTTCACTTATACTGTACATACCAGAGGTAAATTTCTGGTAGCTGCTTAAACATTGTGATTCTTTAAAAAACAGCAGATTTGCTTTCAAATATTATTATTGGTATTTGAAATGGCAATTGAGATACTGATACTAATATTTCCTATGGTGCTGCCAATTTGTGATGTTGTTATTTTTACTCTTAACATAGAAGAAGAAGAATCAGTATTTATATAGTGCTTTTCATACACAGTATCCCAAAGCACTTTAAAAGCAATGCTAGACTGGTAGTGAAGTGACTGAATGTGTGGTGGCGGCCATATCGCACATCATCACCCACACACAGCCTGGATGATTGCATGAACCAGTTTACTGGAAAGGGAATGTTGGGCAGGACACCGGGAATGTTCCCTGCTCTTTACGAAGAGTACCCTGGGTTCTTTTACTTCCACCTGGACAACACCAGGATGGGCAGAAGGGACCTCAGTTTAATGTCTCATCCGAAGGACGGCACACCTCAGCAGTACAGCACCCTCAAATACTGCACTCAGATGCCAGTGATTTTTAGGTGCAAGTCCATCCCGGTGTGGGACGAGAACCCATGACCTTATGGTCCAGAGGCAGATGTGCTACCAACTGAGCCACGCTGACACTAGCTTATGCCAATCATATCTGCCGAATTTTAGATTCAGAGGCTAAGGTTGTGGAAGTCCTTTATACTCTTCAAAGGTATTCAGAGGCATCTGGTGCCAGAATTATTTATAATAAGAGCAAAAGGTCAGACCCCCAGATGGCACAAGTCACACAGTGGGGTGGAATCACAGTATCCAGCCAGGAGTTAACAATCTTGGGCATACAATTCAGGAAGAGTGACATGGTTTTGTCAAACTGGCCATCCTGTATAGCAGTAGTAACACAGAAAGTTACAATCTGGAAAGGGAAATCAATTTGTAAACTTAAGAACATAAGAACATAAGAATTTGCCAGCAGAAGGAGACCATGTGGTCCATCTAGTCTGCTCGAGATGTCTACCCCCATCTACTGATCTTGCTGGAGTGACTACACTATCCCATGCCTGTTTGAATTGCCCGACTGTCTTTGCTGACACCATATCATGTGGCAGACTATTACAAGGGTCCACAACTCTCTCTCTGTGAAAAGTACTTCCTACCATTGGTTCTGAACCTACTGCCTACCAGTCGCAAGATGTGCCCCTCGTATGCGCAGTCCTATTCTCCTGGAAGAGGTTTCCGGTTTCTACTCTGTTTATCCCTTTAACAAATTTAAATGTCTCTATCATGTCCGCTCTGTTCCTTCTCTGCTCTAGGGAGAATAGATTCGGCTAGGTGAGCCTAGCTTCTTAGGATTCATGGTGCAGTCCCTGCATCATTTTGGTGGTTCTCCTCTGCATGGATTCCAGACAGTCTATATCCTTTTTTAGATGAGGCCTCCAGAACTGCACACAGTACTCTGAGTGTGGCCTCACCAAGGACTTGTAGAGTGGGGTGATTACCTCATGCTTTCTGCTAGTAATACCCCTACCTATGCATCTAAGGATGCTGCTTGCTTTTAGTGCTGCTTTTTCACATTGCTTTCCTACCTTGAAATCATCTGATATCATAACATCTAGATCATATTATAGCTTTGTCTCTTCCAATTGCTGTCCATCTAGGATATATATATTTCCTGGGTTCTTCTTAACCAAGTGCATTACCTTACAGTTTTTGATGTTGAATATCAACTGCCAGTTCCTGGACCATTCCTCCAGCTTTCTGAGATCTGCCTCCATACCTGAGACTCCTTCCTGTGTGCCTATCTTGTTGCAGAGCTTTGTATCATCTTCGAACAGGTAGACCTTTCCTTGCAGTCCATCAGTGATGTAACTGATAAATATGTTGAAGAGGATCGGGTCATGCAGTGATCCCTGCAGAATGCCACTGGCAACACTCCCTTCCTGTGACAAGGTGCCATTTACCATAACTCTCAGTGTCCTGTCCTGTAGCCAGCTTTTGATCGTCAACTACATTCTGACCGACACCTGCTTTCTCCAATTTAATTGTCATCCTTCTGTGTGGAACCATATCAAAGGCTTTGCTAAAGTCCAGGTATGCTATGTCCACAGCTGCACCCTGGTCCACCTCTCTCGTAACCCAGTCAAAGAATTATATCATATTTGTTTGTCACAAGCATCCTGCTGTGAAGCCATGCTGCCTCAGGACAAGTCTTCCACTTACTTTCAGGTACTCCACCACCCTTTCTTTAAGAAATGACTACATTATTTTATCCACCACTGAGGTCAGACTGACAGGGTAATAGTTTCCTGCTGCCTCCCTGCTCCCACTGTTGTGCATTGGCATAACTGTGGCTCTTTTCCAGTCCTGAGGCAGTATGCCATATTCCAGTGATTTGTTAAATAATTGTAAAAGGGTAGTCCTTATTAATCCTATTTTTTCATTATTTGAGCTACATTTTCCACTGCCCCCCCCCCCCATAACTCAAGAGACAAAGTTATACAGTATATTTTTTATAGCTTTACGGAGGAATGGGTTAAATCTGATGTATCATGAAATAACCTACAAATATTTAGAAACCTGGGAACTGAGACTGGTGAATCTTTCAGTATTTTTTCATACTGTATTTTTTAAAAGACAATGTTAATCTTGTTCTCAATCATGTAGACAATGCTGGGTATCCGTTAGTGAACAAATGAATTAACCCGTGTATATAGCTGGAAGAGGGGTACCCTCCAGCTTCCTAGTCATCTGTAGACCTCTATATTGCCCTCCTATGGCAGAGAGGCTTTAAGTGAAGTACATCGACAGAGGGTGGGGGTGGACACTGTATAAACAGTAGATAGGAAAAGCCTGCATAATTTGGTACTAGGAACAAAGTTCTCCTTGCCAATCAGTTTCCTGAAATGTCCATTAGGTTAAGAAGGCAATGTCCTGTCCTTTTAAACAGACACTCCTAGTGCATATGTAGGATTTGCAGTAGGTTAGCTGCTACAGGAAACTGAGAGTACACAACTCCCTAAAACACAAATCTTTAGATCAGAGGTATTGTCCAAGGCATATGTGCCCAGATGTCATAGAAATGCAAGAACTTGTTTTTCTTGAAAGTCCCTTTGCTAAAGACATTTGGTTTAATTTTGCAATAGGGGTCTTTGGATTCTTAGAATCTGTTTCACCTGCACCTGATGGGAATTATGGAAATTCCGATTCTGCCTCTGAATCCAATCTGAGTCCATTTACTGCATCGGAATGGAATCGTAAATTCAATTCCTGATTCTGCATCTGAACTTTAAAGTAAGCCTCCACCTATGCCAGTGCAGCACACATATACCTCACAAAACAGAAAAGACAGTGTTGCAGTGAATCAATACCACACTTGTGTCCCCAGTCTTCAAGTTCCCTCACCTCCCTACACAGTAAGTCATACCTTTTGGAGTTTGTCTGGGCTGGTGCTGGTGATGGATGGCCAACAAAAACATTGATGTTCTGTTGACTTTTTTGAGGATTCATGAGAACCCACCATTGCTCCTGTCCTTCCCATCCCAAGTCTCAGTGGCAGCGTAGCTACAAAAAATCTGTGTGTGGTAAGTGTGACAGATGGTGACCTCACACTTAGCCAAGGTGCCTTTTGGGGACTGGTGGTGGCCAATCTGCACCTAACCCTGGGGTTCCTGGCTCCCAGACCAGCATCCTTGTTAGAAGAAGGGCATGCCATCAACCTAGAATTTAGTGCTGATAGGCCACCTCCCAGCAGCAGTAGTTCAGCATGAAATAATCCTTGTTCCCCAATCCCCCAGTACCCAGCAACAGTGCACAATACATGGCACTCAGGAGAGACTTCATGACAACCAAAAGGTCGGTGTCAGTGTCAGCATCGATGGTGACTCCTGGTTAGGAATTTACATGGTGGCAGCTGGCAGGAGGGGGACTGGGAAGGGGGAGGGAGTGGGACCAGGTCAGGTCAGTGTTAGTGATGACCACTGATGACCAGACTTCACTGGAGGACTACTGGCTAACCTTGCATATGAACATACATACGAACATATGAAGAAGCCAGCAGAAGAAAGCCATTTGGTCTATCAAGTCCGCTCGTATTGCAGGGTCCACAGCTTGAGCTAATGTCCTTACCCTCCCTCCCTCCCCACTCCTCCATCCTCCTTAACCATCATCCTTACTTTCCCCCATGCCTATCTCAGCCTCTCTTAAAGCTGCTCACTGTCTTTAACAAGATCACCTCTTCCAGCAGTGCATTCCAACTGTCCACCACCTTCTCTGTGAAGAAGTGCTTCCTGACCTCCCTCCTAAACCTCCCACCCTCCAGCTTAAGACTGTGCCCCCTAGTGTTATGGTTGCCACTCAGCTTAAAGAGGCTCTCCTTATCAACCTTATTTATCCCTTTCAAGTACTTGAAGGTCCCAATCATGTTTCCTCTCTCTCTCTTTCCTGTCTTCTAAGGAGTACATGTTCAGTGCCCTCAACTTCTCCTCGTATGCCTTACCCTGCTGACCCACTGTCATCTTTGTAGCCCTCCTCTGGACCTTCTCCAGCAGGTTAATGTCCTTTTTGAGGTGTGGGCACCAGTACTAAACTTCATACGCTAGATGCGGCCTTACCAGTGACCTGTACAAGGGCAGTATAACCTCCTCTCTCCTACTACTGATTCCCCCTAGATATGCATCCCAGCATCTTGTTTGCCTTTGCTGCGGCTTTCTTGCACTGCGTGGAGTGCTTCAGGTCACTAGTGATCATCACTCTGATGCAGATACTCGGACTCCACCAGGTAGTACTCTGTCCTGGGATTTTTGGCTCCAATATGCATAACTTTGCATTTTTTGGCATTGAAGCCAAGCTGCCAGATCCTGGACCACCTGCCCAGCTTTTCCAGATTTTCCTGTAGGTCCTGCATCCCTTCAGCTGAGTCCATTCTCCTGCAGAGCTTGGTGTCATCAATGAATAGGCACATTTTGCCCTTAATGCTATGCCCAGTGTCATTGATGAAGACATTGAACAATATCGGCCCCAGTACAGAGCCCTGTGGGACCCTGCTGGTTATCTCTCTGGTACCAGATAACTCTCCCCTCACAACCACCCTCTGGGTTCTGTCCCTCAGCCAGTTTTCCACCCATCTGGCCATCTTTTCCCCAACCCCAAGATCCACCAACTTCCTGTTTAACCTTTTGTGGGGCACAGAGTCAAAGGCCTTGCTGAAGTCAAGATAGAGGATGTCTACCGCTTGGCCCCTGTCTACTGTCTTAGTGACACAGTCAAAGAAGTCAATCAGATTCATTTGACATGACCCCCCCTCCCATGAACCCATGCTGCCTTGCATCCTGTAGACCATGCTCCTCTAGATATTCCACTAACCTTTCCTTTAGTATGGTCTTCATGAGCATGCCCACAATAGAAGTCAGACTGACTGGTCTGTAATTCCCTTGGTCATCCTTAGGAACGCTTTTGTGGAGGGGCACTACATGTGCTGTTCTCCAGTCCTGCAATACCACGCCTAGCTCTAGTGAACTATTAAATAGGTCTGCCAGTGGCCCTGCCAGCTCCTCAGCTGGTTCCTTTAGAACCGTTGGATGTACTGTGCCCGGGCCTGGTGATTTGTCCACCTTCAATGCCAGCAGACCCTCTCTCACTCTATCTTTCTATATCACTACATCTGTGTTCCCTTCTGTCCCTGCTCCTCTTCTCCCTCCTGAAGGTGCTGGTCCGTCATTCTCCCTTGGTGAAGACGGAACATAAGTATTCATTTGATATCTCTGCTTTTCCCCCATTATCCTCCACCCACTCCACCCCTTTCTTAAGCCTAACAATCCCTTCCTTCTTGTCCCTTTCTCACTTATATAGTGAAAGAAAGCTTTCTCCCCTTCTTAATTCCTTCAGCTATCTGCAGCTCCTTCTGTGCCTTTGCTCGCTGGACTTCCTTACTTGCCTCACTACCCAACGTTAGGTAATTTTCCCTATCTATCTATCTTTTCGTCTTCCTGAATTTTCTATAGGCCAACCTCTTTTCCTTACTGCCTGGGCAACCCCAGAACTGAACCAGCTGGGAGCTTTGACCCCTGTGTTCTTACCCCTGAGCCTAACACACTCATCTGTGGCAACCGGTATTGCTTCCTTAATGATGGACCACCTTTGGTCCACCCCTATATCTGCTTTGATGCCCGCCAGATGGTTCCTTAGCACTTCGCCCATTTTCCTGAAGTCCACCCTCCTGAAATCCAAGATTTTGGTCTTAGTCAGGATATTTTCCCTGCCCATATCCAACTGGAACCACACTGTGCAATGGTCACTTCCACCCAGTGGCTCCCTGACCATGATTTCCTGTACATGCTCCCCATTTGTGAGCACCAGATCAAGAATTGCCTCAGCTCTTGTTGGTTCGGTGAGCCCTGAGTCAGAAACCCATCTGCAGTCCTTCCAGGATCACCTGACTCCTAGTACATGTTGTGGAGGGTATGCTCCAGTCCACCTTGGGCAGGTAGAACTCCCCCACAATTAACACCTCTCCTTTCCCTGCAGCTTCCAATAATTGTGAGCTCAGTTCCCTGTCCCTCTCCTCTTCTTGACTAGGTGGTCTGTAAACCACCCCCAACCTTACCTTTCTCCCCTTATAGGACCTTAACTGAACCCATAATGCCTCCACCTCCCCTTCCTCCAACTCTTTCCTCGTGCAAGTTATTCTCTCCCTGATATAAACTGCCCCCCGACTACCTTGTCCCTCCTGTATAGTTTATATCCAGGGATCTCAATGTCCCAATCATGGTGTGATGTTGCCCAAGTCTCGGTTAATGCAGCTATGTCCACCCTCCTGTCTGCTAATAGTACCTGCAGGTCATCCATCTTGTTTCCAAGACTCCGTGCATTCAGATACATCGCCCTCCACCTAGAATCTGACTTTGTTTGTCTTCCCTTAATTCTTCTATTCACATTTATTCCATCTGTGTGCACCCCTCCACGTACCCTTGTTATGTGTTCCTCACCGCCTCCACCCTTTGCTAACTGTGTTCTCATCCCTTCCATCTCCTTCCTCCAGACCTCTTCCATCACTGTGGGGGGGAGGTTCATTGACCTCCTCCTCCTCTCGGAATCTGTGGGCCTACATGCCTGCTACCCCCACCCCATTAGTTTAAATTAAGTGTAGTGGTTATGTATTCCCCCATTTTGTCCCTGAGTACCCTCAACCCCTCCCTACTGAAGTGTAGCCTGTCTGATGAAAAGAGTGCTTTGTTTGACCAGGTCTCCTTCCAGTCCCCAATACAGATACACATCTCCTCCCTGCACCATTTCCTCAGCCAATCATTAAAATCCTCTGTTCTTTTTCTGGCTGTGCTGGCCCTTGGTACTGGTGTCACCTCTGAGAAGGCCAGTGAACTTCTTTCCTCCCTGCAGATCTTCCCTAACTCCCTGAACCTACTTTGCACTACCTCATCCTCCTCCTCCCCAACTAGGTTGTTGGTTCCCAAATGTGTAACTAAATTAGGTTTTCCTCCAACTTCCTTTACTATTTCCTTTATTCTTGGGCCCACCTTCCCCGCTGTCATCCCTGGGATACAAATCACCCTCCTGCTTGCATTTGAGTCTCCTTTTCTTCCCCAGTGAATACCCCTAATTATGGAGTCCCCTATGATTGCTACCCTTTCATCCCCTGCACTTGTGCTCCCCGTCTTTCCTTTCTTACCTTTGGTACTAGCTGCTTCACCACCTAACTGCTCCCTCTGCACCCTGGTGAACTTATCTCCACATCCACAATTTATCCCCTTAACTGTTTTTCCATCTCCCACTCTACCACTCCCCTTCTGACTAACTGTATCTGCTTTCAGTTTTCCTTCCCCTCTTCCTTTCCTTTTCTCTCCCTCCCCCCCATTCTCCACTCCATTTTGCCTGCCTCCTCTTCCCTACCCACCCTGATTAGTTTCCTCTCCCCTCCCCTGTACTCCTACTCTCAGCCCTGGCTCCACCTAACCTCCTATCTCACCTCCTGCAGCCCCTTCCCTCCTTCCAGACAGTGGTGCAAATCTATTCAATAAAGGCACAGCTTTAGAATTTCCCACCCCTGATGCTACTCTCACATTCCCACTCCTTCCCCTTACCAGTTGCCATTCCTCTACCCTGGGGGCTGCCTAGTCCTCTGAGGAAGAGATACTCCTTTATACTGTGTGCTCTTCCTCACTCCCATCCCCTGCCTGATGCCCTCACTCCACTGGGCATCACCCCTCTGCCTTTCCTTCCACTGCTCTAATCTTCTGACTTCCCACACCATCCTCCCCAGCTCCCATCTGAGCTGCCTTATTTCAGCCCTTAGCTGCTCCAGGCTCTTATACACAGGACATCCCCCTTTACTCCACATCACCCCCAGAAAGACTGCTGCCCCACAGCTATTACAGTTTACCACTCTCCTGCTTCCCACATATGTACCTACTCCCCCACATCCTCCTAGCCCAGCTTCTCCTAGCTTCCAGTTATACATAACTATAAAATAGCTATACAATTCAAAAATATATAAATTTCTGTCTCACTTTACTATCAAAATGTAGCAACAATCTCAGTAATCTAGAACTCAGTAGTCTGCTACTTCCAGTGTTCTATCAAAACTAGATAGATGGGACTGTGGTCAGAGACTGGAGTCTGTAGGACCCACCAACCGGAATCCACAATGGATGGCAAGGGATTAAAGAGTCATGGACTGTTTTTTGCTGTTTATGCTGCAGTCAGATGCAGATTTGGAATTGGTTTTTGATTCTGATTCTGAATCTGCATCCGAGTAGATCTTTTCAGATTTGTATTTTTGGCCCCTAATACCGAAATTCCAGAAAACACTCAAAATGTACAATGCTGTCACATGGATCCTGATCAACACTAATTAGCACATGCATGGACAGAACCTATGTAGGAAGAGGTAACATACCCAGAACTGATACTGAGAATTTTTCCCTAGAAATGGAAAAAACTCAGCGCAAACACTCCAAGAGTTTGTTTGGCAGTTATAAAATATTTTTTATGGCAAGAAAGATGTGCACTACCAACCCACCAAAAACCAAATACATCAATTGTAAACATCTTAATTATTCAAACTAGTTTACCACCGGGAGTCTTACGGAATACTGACAGTCACTCACAGGGAGCTTGCAGAAGAGCTGGCAGCACCTCTCATGCTCCTATTCAACAGGTCACTGAAGTCAGGGGTAGTTCCAGGCGACTGGAGGGTGGCTGATGTGATGCCACTGCACAAGAGTGAAGACAGGGAAGTTACAGGTAACTATAGGCCAGTCAGCCTCACATCAGTGTGAGTAAACTTATGGAGGCCCTTATCAAGCAAGATCTAATGGACTACCTCAAATAAAGCACCTCCAGAACTACAAACAACATGGATTTGCGACTGGCAGGTCATGTCAAACAAACCTTATTACATTCTTCGACAAAGTGGCCAAGGAGATGGATGGGGGTCATGTGGTGTACTTGCTTTACTTTGACTTCAGTAAGGCATTTGACACATTCCCACATAGACACCTCTTTAAAAAGTTAGAAGACCTTGGGGTAGCAGAACAGATAGTAAAGTGGGTACGGAGTTGGCTGAGGGACAGAAAACAAAGGGTGGTAGTAAATGGGATGAAATCTAATGAGAGGCAGGTCACTAGTGGGGTGCCTCAGGGGTCGGTCCTGGGGCCAGTCTTCTTCAATGTATTCATTAGTAATATCAGTGAGGGTATAAATGGCAACATTGCCCTGTTTTTTTTTTATTTAGTTGTTTAACCAGGAGTAGCACACTAAACTGAAAGCTTTTTTACAGGAGCGACCTGGAAGCACAGGGAAGTTAAGTGACTTACTCAGGGTCACACAGTATGCAAGTGGAAGCTGTGGGATTCAAACCCAGGTTTGGGCTGCTGGATGTCACCAGATTTGCAGCTCAGAGCCTTAAACCACTGCACTACATTGCCTCCCTTTTGGGCAGTGGCATCACATCAGCCACCCTCCAGTCGCCTGGAACTACCCCTGACTCCAGTGACCTGTTGAATAGGAGCATGAGAGGTGTTGCCAGCTCTTCTGCAAATGTTTGCAGATAACATGAAACTCAGTGGAAGTGTGGATAATACAGAGGGAGTCAGACAACAGCAGGAGGCCCTTAAGAAGCTGGAAAGGTGGTCACAAATATGGCAATTAAACTTCAGTGCTAAGAAGTGTAAGGTGATGCACCCGGGTAGGGCCAATTCCAGGAAGAATACTGGCTAAACAGAGTCCAGCTCAGCTACTCTGCTGAGGAACATGGTCTGGGAGTCATCATTAGGGACAACCTCAAGCAGCAAAATCAGTGCAATAAGGCTTACAGCAGGGCCAGCAGGGTGTTAGGATGCACTGGCAGGGGGATAGACAGCAGGGCCAGGGATGTTATACTACCACTTTACCAGTCATTATTGAGGCCTCATCTGGAGTACTGTGTACAGTTATGGAGGCCTCACCTAAGAAAGACATTGATAGACTGGAAGTGGTCCAGAGAAGGGCAACAAAAATTATACATGGCCTTCAGGAAATTACTTATGAAGAGAGGCTTGGGGCTCTGAAATTGTACTTGCTAGAGACTGGAAGGGAGAGGGGGGGGGATATGATTGAGACCAAGTTCCTTAAAGGCATCAACAAGGTGCCAGAAGTGCAGCATTTTACCAGGAACATCAATTCTACCACAGGAAGGCATGAGTGGAAATTGAAGGGTGGAATGTTCAAAAGGGGCATCAGAAAATATTACTTTACGTGGTGGAATCTTGGAATAGATTACCTCCTGAGGTGGTGGCTGCAAAGTCAGTATCAAGCTTTAAGCAAAGGTGGGACAAGTATTGGGAACAAACACATGGCACTGGCACGGGCTAGGCTGGGTGTCTAGGAGGACAGAACACTGGTGCACAATAGGTCCTGGGATACCTCGCTTGGGCAGACTCGATGGACCACCGGTCCCTTTCTGCCATCATTTTCTATCTTCCTATGTTTCACTCGCCTGACATACAATAGCCTGACACTGTTTGCATGACAATCACTTGCCTGACAGTACAAATCTGTCCGCGGTGGATGTGATTATATTTAAGTATGGGGGTGTGAGGAGCAAAGCCTCCCAAAACATAAAATCACCTCAGTGGCAGGCAAATTTCTATTGCTGGGCAAGTGATTGTCGGGCAAACGGTGTCAAGCTATTGTACATCAGGTGAGTGACTGTCAGTATTCCATAGTAGATCACTTACTACCAATCTACCAAACAGAATTTGGGAAATTAAGAAGAGAGCTTTTTTCTGATCCAGAAAAAATTGTCACTGGTTGACCAGCAAGTAACTTCAGACATGTTTATGTGTGCCATAAGTGGGTGAGGAAGAGTTTCTACATAATATGGTTACAATTGTTATTTTTCCTTTTTTTGTTCTTCTTTTTTATGGAATAATTTTTGCATATCCTTTGTATTATTCCTGTTTTCTTTTCTTTTTGTACATAGTGCTGTTCTGACTCTTTTAAGTGTTTCTTGTTTACTTTACTTTGAATATTCTGTATCTGTACATGTGATTTTTCTGTACTGAAAGTATTTCTGTTCATTTTCTTTTTAATAAAATCCCCTATTCTTCCTCAATAAATGCAATGAGCTCTTTAACTTCCACCTGGACAGTGACAAATGATGAGTGGAAGGGACCTCATTTAACATCTCATCTGAAGGATGGCACCGCAGCAGTGCATTACCCCCCTCACAATGATTAACAGTATCATTTTTGGGTATTACCCTGAGTATCTGGTGTGAGATTAGGACCCATGACCTTCCAGTCTCACAGGCAAAAAGAAGCAAAACAAAAGGCTTTGAAGTAAGGATAAAAAGCAGACTTCCTGAAGAATGCAGACAGACAAACTGAAGTTTATTTATTTTTTTATTTAAATTTTGTTGACCGGGTTGGCCCACTGAGCCCAGTAACAGTCCCTTTTTCAGGGGCAACCCGGAATTAATTACAGATAGTGCAACATATACAGAGTGAAATGTTTACAGATAAGAGACAGTAGTTTACAGTCACATATTAGGTTTCAAACAACAGTTTACAACTTTTGTTAATAACACATTAGGTCCATTTACGTTTCAGCCATTCAATGGATACAGTTAAATTGGATATATCTGTACACAGTTGAGTTAACTTTTTAAAGGCCCTACTCCAAAAACAAGGTTGTCATAGGCATAAAATGGAAGAAACTCCTTGGGGAAATGGATCCTAAATGTTCAACTCATTATATCACTTTGCATCCTTAGCAGTGCAGGGATCCTACCTGCCCTATCCTGCTACACAGGTTTCCTGCCTATGACGCAGTAGCTACCTAACTGTCAGCGTGGCTCAGTTGGTAGCACATCCACCTCTGGACCAGAAGGTTGTGGGTTCTCATCCCACATCGGGATTGGACTTGCACCTAAAAATCACTGGCATCCGAGTGCAGTATTGGGGGGTGCTGTACTGCTGGGGTGTGCCATCCTTCGGATGAGTCATTAAATCAAGGACCCTTCTGCCCATCCTGGTGTTGTCCAGGTGGAAGTAAAGGAACCCAGGGCACTCTTTGCAAAGAGCAGGGAACATTCACGGTGTCCGGGCCAACATTCCCTTTCCCATAAACTGGTTCATGCAATTATCCAGACTGTGGGTGATGATGTGCGATATGGCTGCTACCACACATTCAGTCACTTCACTACTAGTCTAGCATTGCTTGTAAAGTGCTTTGGGATACTGTGTATGAAAAGTGCTATATAAATGCTGATTCTTCTTGTTTCCTGTTCCTCAGCTATGTTAAGTCCATGGGACACCAGTTAACTTGTATTCTTGAAATGTAGAAGAGAAGCTAATTTGCATGTAGAAAGCAGTCACATAACATTTGTTTGCTAGTATGCTAGCAACTTCTTATCTGGATGTGTTTGATTTTTATAGAGGGAACAGAATGGTGTCATATTGTTATTAGTCAGTGAGAAAGACGTATTATGTCATGTGAAGATTGCCAATATTTAGTTGAA
The DNA here is from genome assembly GCA_016271365.2 of Neoceratodus forsteri. NCBI lineage: Eukaryota > Metazoa > Chordata > Ceratodontiformes > Ceratodontidae > Neoceratodus > Neoceratodus forsteri. The sequence goes on from CM057454.1 coordinate 739,701,882, forward strand.
ATTTAAAAAGAAATAGCTGTTTGTAAGAAAAGTGAACTCACTTGGGATTTGACTGGAGAAAACCTATTGACTGAATGGTTTCAAGGTGAAATCCTGTTACCATGAAACAGGTAATACAGATATTTCTATATATGGTTTATTTAATTATTTTTAATACAGAACTGACACCAGAATTTGGGCACTCAGTGTCAGTTTTTTTTGGGTGGGGGCATCTAGCCAATGGGCTGAGAACTCAATGGCTGAACAACTTTGTTTTCCTTTTAAAGAAAGACCCAATAACAGTGTTGGGCACCCAGTGTCGGAATCAGGAAGGGTGTGGAGTGGGCTGTTCTATAGCATGGGTGAGGCTGGAGTACTCCACACCATGTGATTCAATGAATGGTTGACAAACTGGTGTGGAGCACAGGGTTTTGGCTTCACTGGAGACTGGGGTTCTACTTGGAGGGATACATGCCTATACTGGCACAATGGTCTGCATCTGTCCAGGAGGGGAACCAGACTCCTAGGTGATAGGTTTAAATGCTTTATTGGCAAGCTTTTAAACTAGCAAAGGGGGGGGGCACTGAGAAGAAGCTGGGAATTCACAGCCTCCCCTCACAAAACAGGGTAGTTAGCAATGTAAACACCAAGGCAGAGAGCTCGATAGGGAGCAGAACAGAGGTAAATGAAGAAAAAGACAATATGGGCAGGGATAGGGCTAAATGCAGTAAGGCCATCAAAAAATAGAGGGTGATGAGTACCAATGCCTATAGTCTGGGTAACAAGCTTCCTGAACTAGTGGCCTTGATAGGAGAGGGACACCTGGCTATCATGACAGTCACAGAAACATGGTACACAGAGAACCATGACTGAGATGTTAATATACCAGGTTACACAATCTACAAGAGGGACAGGGGGAGTAAAAGAGGAGGAGGAGTAGCTCTCTGTGTAAGGGAAGGGATCAAAGCAACAGAACTAAAGGGTAAACGGGGAGGAGAGGAGGCACTGTGTGTCACCTTGGAGACTGGTAATGGCACTACAATCAGCATGGGGCTGTATATAGACCCCCCATCTCAGGTGAAGGAAATGGACAAGAAAATGATAGAAGGCATCCTTAGAATGGCAGAAAAATGGGAGATAATGTTGATGGGGGACCTGAATATGCCAGATGTTAACTGGAGCACATTTGCTGCAGCCACATCCAAGAGCGGGGTCATTCTTGATGACCTGCAGGGGGCATGCCTTATACAACTAGTGTTGGAACCAACTCAGGAAGGAGAAATCTTAGACCTGGTACTCTCAAATGGGGATGGAGAGAGGATCACAGATTTAGAAGTGGGTAGCCATCTGGGAACAAGCGACCATCAAACAGTGTGGTTCATGATAAACACAGCTGTAGTGTCAAGCCATACAAAAGCGAATGTACTGGACTTTAGGAGGGATGACATTGGCAAAATGGGTGAGTGCCTAAGGAATGCATTAGCAAATGGATAGGAAGGAGGGGTAGAAGAACAATGGGGAAAAATCAAAACTGCCATCACAGAGGCAACAAACCTTTGTGTGAAGCAAATAAACAAAACATAATGAAGTAAAAAAACATATGGTTCTCAAAAGAGGTGGTGGGGAAGGTTAGAGAGAAAAAGATTGCATTCGGGAAGCATAAGGAATCACAAAAGGAGCAGGACAGAGAACTGTATTAGTTAAAGCAGAAGGAAGCAGGGAAGGCAGTCAGAATAGTGAAGGCCCAAACTGAGGAAACAATAGCCAATTCAACTAAGAAGGGGGATAAAACCTTTTATAGCTACATCAGGGAGTGAAGGAAGACCAAGGGAGGGATAGTGCGGCTTAATAAAGGGGTGGGGAAGTGGACAGATGGTGACAGAGAAAAGGCAGAGGTACTGAATGATTACTTTTGCTCAGTATTTACAAAAGAAGAAGATGGGGAGGTACCTATTCCAAACAATAGAAGCACTCTGGACAGGGGGGTCGATACCAGTCCATTCACAGAAGAAAGGGTCCTGAAAGAACTCCTAAAACTCAAGGTGGACAAAGCAATAGGTCCTGATGGGATTCATCCCAGAATTCTGAAAGAACTAAGGGGAGACCTAGTGACGCCACTGACCACCCTTTTTAACAAATCATGGAAGGGTGGTGTGGTACCTGAGGACTGGAGGAGGGTGGATGTGATTCTTCTTCACAAAAGTGGGAGCAAGGCAGAGGCAGGAAACTACAGACCTGTAAGTTTGACCTCAGTGGTAGGGGAAAATGATGGAATCACTTCTGAAAGAAAGAACTGTTGAGTACTTGAGTACCTAGAGGCCAACAGTGCACAGGACCCAAGGCAGTATGGATTCACAGTGGAAAGGTCATGTCAGACGAATCTAATCGATTTCTTTTACTGGGTGACCAAAGTATTAGACCAGGGAGGGGCTGTGGATATGGCCTACCAAGACTTTAACAAGGCATTTGGCACAGTCCCACACAAAAGATTAATAAACAAGCTAGCCAGCCTGGGAGTGGGTCCCAAGGTGGTAGCCTGGGTAACAAAGTGGCTACACAAGAGGACACAGAGGGTAATAGTAAATGGAGCACACTGTCATTGGGTGCTCGATCCTCTCCCTCTATGACTGACCCCCGGGCGACCCATGCTTGTTGCCGAACATGGGTCGCCAGCATGGTGAGAAGTAAGGCACTCCAAGCACCTCAGCTCTCTATGCTACCAGGCAGGCTTCACATCTTTATTTTTTTTCTTCTAATTTTTCTATTTAGTTATACCACCCTCCCCATAATTCATAACCACATTACTCTCCCTTTTTAACTCCCCACTGTTTGCTTGTCGATAACAAGTTTCACAGATGCACTTTCTCTGATGGATGTGTGGTAGGAAATATTTTTTTTTTTTTAGAAAGGAGCCAAATTGTATCTTGAAACCTAGCAGAGCAGTGCATGAATTACTCTTATCGGAGCAAAAATGGATAAATGTAGTTTTTTTTAATCTCTAAAAAAATACAGTATCACATTTCACCAAAGTTGCCATGTCAGGAGATCTGGTGCTGCAGATGGGGTGAGGCAGGGAACTAAATACATATGGAATGCAAAATAACCATCAAACAAAGTATCCTTCTCCTGACTTGTGGAACCGGGGAGTCCAAACACATGGGACAAGTTGTGGGTTGTAGTCAAGATTCCAGAGAAGATGTCTGGTCGTGGTTTATTGAACCATCATTGAACCTCTGGAGGACTCCTACAGCAGGCAAAATGGCTTGGACAGGTGGAAGGAGGACTTGGCAGCTGGTGAGGAGGTATGTGGACAAAAACAGAAAGTCAAATAAAAATGCAGCTCGTCTGAGATGTCCTGGAATGCATGCAGATCTGAGCCATATCCTATGGCGCTGTCCTGTGACTAACAATATATGGCAACAGGTTGCTCAGATAATTTCTGCAACTCATCAGGTTGGCATTCCATTAGATGCTAAAATCTTCCTTTAAGGTTCTACGTTGCATATAAAATATGAATTAACATATGGCTTTTATCTGCAACAAGACTGATTTAAGCCAAAAAAGGGACCAAATTAGTCCCATCTGTTGAGGATTGGTTTAATTACACGCGCAAACTTGCGGCAAATGAGAGGATAAGCCATTTGTTAGTGCATGCACTGGACTAATTTTATACCATCTGGAATCCTGTTATCAAATTTAAACTTCCTACAACTATAGTATTGAACAAGCATCATTTTAATCCTAGTCCTTGACACTGAACTCCATCTGAGTCTTATCTAAGGTACACTGTGAAGGTTGATTTAGGTTTAAAGTGTTATTTAATAATATGGGGCTCCTTTTTTCTTATCAAAAGATTGATGATTCTCGCTTAATGAAAATGGTGCCTTCAGCTTGACATTTCTCAGCTTTTAATTATGTAGACGTTGTTAAACTTATTACACTACAGTAGGCAGAAATATAAAAAACACATAATTTTCAGCCACTTCTTAATATACAGAGTTCAATTTTGTCTCTTTAAAGTAAAATAAATTTAAAATAAATTTGACTTCACAGAAAACAACAAAATCTGTACATTCACCACTGCATGGGTCCACTACAATGACTGAGTAAATGAAAAGAACTCCCGAATTATTTGAGTCTGCACACTGCTGCTGCAAAACAAAAAGGTGCCAAGCTGATGGGCAGAGGGAGAAAGGAGCGATAATGGAGATATTTATTTATTTATTGTTGACCAGAAAAGGTGGACTAGGCAATTCTGTTTATTTTCAGCCTCATCCTAGAGGTTGGGGGTAATGCAGATAGAAGCCAACTGAAACTGAATCACATTATGCCGTTAGTCCGTGCCATGAAGCACTGCTACGTTAGACCCTCTGGTCTGCACGCCCGTTACTGTCTTTTGAAGTCCAACATGAAAAAGTGTCTGCAAAGCTCCAGACGCAGTACCAAAAATAAACAGTTTTGATAGGAATATGGAGACACTCGGATCACACTGTATTTTCCAGAGGCTCTCTTACCTCCCATCAACAACCTAATAATAAAACAGTACTTTATTCATTGTCCTCCATTTCCAAATCAGACTCTTGCCCTCAAGAACTGAATTCTTTTTCAATTTTTTCCAGCAGTTTAGTCACCTCTGCCCCATCAAAAATTGGTAAATGTTCTCCCTATAAACTATTTTCAGACTGTCAGGCATTAAAAGTAATTAGAAAATGGGCTTCCAAATCCCCATACAGACCATTAGAGAGACTACGTTACCAAATAAAAAACTTAAAAACAATTTGTATTCATTTTTTTTTTAACTGTAACATAAAAATGCCACATATAGCCCATTTTCTAAACACAATAATACCCTCCAGAATGGGTGGTATGGGCTTTACCCGACTTTCCAGGGGCTATAAGGCCCTTCGCGCCCCCCCCCACAACAGTCTGGTATAGCCCAGTATTACCCACCCTTTTAGGTATTATTGCTTACTTAGCTCACTTTTCAGGCATTTAAGGCATAAGGCAATCAGCAGAATGGGTGTCAATTAGCTTAATGCTCACCCTTTTGTGTATTATTGCTGATCTAACCCAGTGCCCAGAAATCAAACCTCTCACCATAATGGCCAGTCTATAAGTTTTGTAACATTCTGAAACTGTAGATACACACACACACATAGAAAATGACAGCAGAAAAGGGCCTTTCCAGTCTGCCCACCCTACCGAACTACTCTGCACTGGCCCTAGTGGCCATCCCTCCCCTTTGTCTCTGCTCCCCTTCTAACTAATCCCTTGTGCCTGTTCCATCCCTGTTTGAAGCTGTTCCCTGGGTTGGCCTGTATCACTTCCACTAGCAGCTTGTTGCACTTGTCCACCACTCTTCTATGAAGACATGCTTACAGATGCCCCTTTGAATCTCCTCCTGTGAGTCTAACTAAATTCTCTCTCTTCCCTATATCTGAGCTCAAGGAGAAAAGTTTCTTGGCAACGACCCTCTCTATCCCATGCAGGTACTTGTATGTCTCAATCATGTCACCTCCCTTCCCTCCTTTTCTCAAGGATGTACATGTTCAAGTCCTGCAGCTTCTCCTCTCTCCTCAGATGTGGACTCCAGTATCTTGCACAGTATTCAATGCATTGTCACATCAGTGATCTGTACAATGGGAGGATCCCCTCCTGGCTTCTTCTGCTTATCCCCCTCCCTATACAACCAAGCATCTTGTTCACCTTTCCCACAGCTCTATTACAATGTGCCATTGTTTTAGACTCTCTAATATCATGACACCTAGATCCTTTTCTTTTCATGGTGCTTTCTAGCTCCATTCCCCCAATTTCATATTGCACTCTTGAATTCCTCTTCCATATAGGAGATATGCAATAGGCTGACTCAAAATATGCAGTTTATCTTCAAGTGTTGGAGAAAGAACCATAACTCACTTCCCATAACTCACAAATGGCAGAGCCCAAGAGAGTTATGAGTGTTCCGCTCACTCACAAGTGATAATAAATTGCCTATTTTGAGTCAGGCTATTATATACTTGATATATAGAACAGCAACTTACAAGTCATAGCTTGCAAATCTGCAGTTTATTTGAAGATGTTATTGTTTTTCTTTGCTTTTAACAGCAGGCTTCAGTGCCACACTAGACATTTTTTTTGCTTTGTTGGCTGAGCTCCCCTAGCCCCCGATAGCGGGCTCGCCAGACTCCAGTGACCAACTCCCTCATACTCAGGAAAGCCCCCCCTGAGTGGGGCTACTGAGGCGGAACTGACGTGACCAGAGGGGTCGGCACCAAAGTTGGCTTATTAGCGGGGATCCAGCATTTTTCTTGTTTTTCTCCCCTGTAGCCAAAGGCATAAAATGACGCTGGCAGAGGAAGAGTATGCATGCATCCGTGTGCGCTCTCCTCCAAGCATCTTCCCTCAGTGCCCCCTAACTGCCGCATGGTGCCTTGTCCCCCAGCCTCTGCCAGGGGGCAAATGACTGCCAATACTGCGAATCCCCACCCCCCCTGGAGAAGGAGAGCAGTCCTCCAGACGCTCAATCCTTCTCTTCCCCTGCCGACCCCTGGTGGCCCATGTCCATTCCCGAACACGGGTCACTGGCATGACGTAAGGTGTAGCATCCAGTGCCTCAACCCTCAGCACCACCAGGTTGGCCCACACTAGGCATTTTTTTCACCTCCGCTGCACCCCGCAGCTCGCCACTGATTCTAGCTATGACATCATCCCTTATGCCCACTGGTCTCACCCTCCGCTGCTGACTTCCCAGTATTTTGCCCCATTGATCTTCCCTGTGGTCCAAGGGTTCTGGCTTATCCCTGCTGGGGCACTGAGGAGGGGAGTAACAGTTCTACATGCCCTGTGTGGAACAACAGGAGTCAAGGGGATGAGGAAGCAGTGAGCCTGGGTGACTGCTGGCATAGGGGGACATGGCAGTTGTCATCTGGGTTGCTGGGGGTCATTTACCATTTTCTGGGGCCCTTCCCTTCTCCCTCAATAGTGCAGCCACCATTGCATCCTGGGAATGGGGGCATTTGGCAGCAACACACTGTCAAGAATGCCTCCACTAAGCCACCTCTAGGAGCTGCTACTGAGCTGTCCAACACAGCTCTCCCCTGGGAGGGAAACATCCAAGGGATGCTCTGACCCACTTTCTGCCAGCCTTCACTCCTGATATTCGAGCATATAATGTGAACCCAGATTGCCAGTGTGCCAGAGCAATGCCCCGTCACTTGGTGCCATGGAGCCAGCTAGGCATTGTGAAAGCTGCTTTCTGATTGGTTCAGTATTCCACAGTGATGACAGTAACCTTAAAAATATCCATTGTGACAACAGTAACAGCAATATTTGTTTTGATAAGTTGCTATTACTGATATCATTAGCCCATAAATATTTTTTATCTTATCATTTTTATCACCACTCCAGTTGTGGCTCTGCCACTCAGGTAAACACTGAGGTACAGTGCTCAACCAAAGGCAGGACAGGGGTAAATGGGAAAATAGACAAGGGCAAAAAGAGCAGGCATGGGGGAAAAAAGGATAAAGCCAACATTAAATGGAGGGCAATGAGTACCAATGGTCGTAGTCTGGGAAACAAGCTTCCTGAGCTTGTAGCCTTGATGGAAGATGAACAATTGGATATTGTGGCAGTCATAGAAACATAGTACACAGGGAACCATGACTGGGATGTCAACATACCGGGGTACACAGTCTACAGAAGGGACAGAGAGGGGAAAAGAGGAGGTGGAGTAGCTCTATACATAAGGGAAGGGATCAAAGCTACAGAACTAAACAGTAAAGGAGGAGGACAAGAGGCACTCTGGGTCACCTTGGAGACAGGGAATGGCATCACAATCCGCACAGGGGTTGTATACAGACCCCCATCTCAAGGGGAGGGAGGAAATGGACAAGAAAATGATAGAGGACATTCTCAAAATGGCTGAAAAGGGGGAGATACTGTTGATGGGGGACCTGAATATGCCAGATGTTAACTGGATGACATGGACTGCAGCCACATCCAAGAGCAGGGTCATTCTCAATGCCCTGCAGGGGGCAGGCCTTAGACAGCTAGTGTTGGAACCCATTCGGAGGGAGCAATACTAGACCTTGTACTCTCAAATGGAGAGAGGATCACAAATTTTGAAGTCAGTAGACATCTGGGAACAAGCAACCACTGCACAGTGTGCTTCACAATAAGCACAACCATGGAGACAAGCCATACAAAAACAAGCATACTGGACTTTAGAAGGGCTGACTTTGGCAAAATGGGTGAATACCTGAGGAATACACTAGCAAATGGCCAAAAAGGAGGGGTGGAAGAACAATGGAGAAAAATCAAAACTGCCATCATAGAGGCAACAAGCCTTTGTGTGAAACAGATAAAGAAAACAAAGCGGAGTGAAAAACCACTATGGTTCTCAAAAGAGGTGGCAGGGAAGGTTAAGGAGAAAAATGCTGCATTCAAAAAGTATAAGGCATCACTGAAGGAGCACGACAGGAAACTGTATCAATTAAAGCAGAAAGAAGTGGGGAAGGCAGTCAGAATAGCAAAAGCCCAAACCGAGGAAAAAATAGCCAATTCAGTTAAGAAGGGGGATAAAACCTTTTATAGGTACATTAGGGAGCATAGAAAGGTTAAGGGAGGAATAATGAAGCTTAATAAGGGAGAGGGGAGGTGGGCAGAGGGAGACAGTGAAAAGGCAGAGATACTGAATGAATACTTTTGCTCAGTATCACAAAAGAAGATGAGGAGGAGTTACCTAAACCAGACAATAGAAGCACTCTGGGTAGGGGGGTTGACACCAGTCCATTTACAGAAGAAAGAGTCCTGAAAGAACTCCTAAAACTCAAGGTGTACAAAGCAATGGGGCCTGATGGGATTCACCCATGAATCCTAAAGGAACTAAGGGAGAACCTAGTGACATGACTGACCACACTTTTAACAAATCATGGGAGGATGGGTGGTACCTGAGGACTGGAGAAGGCAGATGATTCTCTTCACAAAAGTAGGAGCAAGGCAGAAGCAGGAAACTACAGACCTGTAAGTTTGACCTCAGTGGTAGGGAAAATGATGAAATCACTTCTGAAAGAAAGAATTGTTGAGTACCTAGAGGACAGCGGGGCACAGGACCCAAAGCAGCATGGATTTACAGCAGGAAGGTCATGTCAGACGAATCTAATAGATTTCTTTGACTGGGTGACCAAAGTGACAGACCAGGGAGGAGCTGTGGATATGGCCTACCTAGACTTTAGCAAGGCATTTGACACAGTCCCGCACAGAAGATTAATAATCAAGTTAGCCAGCCTGGGATTGGGTCCCAGAGTGGTAGCCTGGGTAGCAAGCTGGCTGCACAACAGGACACAGAAGGTAATAGTGAGTGGAACACATTCTGAAGAAAGGGGGGTCACTAGTGGAGTACCTCAGGGCTCAATACTGGATCCAGTCCTCTTTAACATCTTTATAGGTGACATTGCAGAGGGTCTGGAGGGAAAGGTATGCCTCTTTGCAGATGATACAAAGATCTGTAACAGAGTTGATACACAAGGGGGGGTAGAAAGGATGAGAAGGGACTTGGCAAGGGTTGGAGGAATGGTCAGACATATGGCAACTTAGATGCAATGCAAAGAAGTGCAAAGTAATGCACCTGGGAAGCAAAACTCAGGAGAAGAGTACACAATAGCAGGGGAGGTACTAACAACAACAAAAATGGAACAGGATTTGGGGGTAGTCATATCAGATGATCTAAAGGTTGGTAAGCAATGTGAGAAGTCAGTAAGGAGAGCTAGGGGGATACTGGGATGCATAGGAAGGGGCATCACAAGTAGAAAAAGGGAAGTGGTTATCCCTCTGTACAGACAGTTGGTGAGACCCCATCTGGAGTACTGTGTGCAGTTTTGGAGACCTCATCTATGCAAGGACATAGACAGCATGGAAGCAGTCCAGAGGAGGGCAACTAAAATGGTGCAGGTTCTGCATCAGAAATCATATGAAGAGAGACTGAGAGAGCTTAATATGTATACCCTTTGATGAAAGGAGGGATGGGGGACATGATAGAATGTTCAAGTACCTCAAGGGAATCAACAAAGTCCAGGAGGGTAGCATCTTTCAGAAAAAGAGATGTGTAAGAACAAGGGGGCACAATTTAAAGATAGAGGGGGGACGGCTCAGGGGTAATGTGAGGACATTTTTTTCACAGAGAGAGTGGTGGATGCGTGGAACTGCCTTCCTGGGGAGGTTGTTGGGTCTAAAACAGTGGGGGGAATTCAAACATGCATGGGACAGACACAAGGCAATTGTAGTAGGGGGTGGCAGGAAGTAGGCTGTTGGTTAACTAGAATCTGCAGCTTATCCAGCAGGTAGGGAAATGGGCAGACTGGGTGGGCCAAGTGGTCCTCATCTGCCGTCAAAGTCTATGTTTCTATGTTTCATGAGTTGTGGCCCTGCCCCCTCACACTTGAAGATAAATTGCATATTTTGAGTCAGGCTATTGTATATTTGATATATACAACAGTAGTTTACAAGTTATAGCTTTTAAATGTGCAGTTTATTTAAAAATGTTGCTGCTTTTCTTTGATTTTAACTGCTTGCTTCAGTGCTGCACTAGGCATTGTGATGTCATCAGCATTGTTGAAGCTGCTCTCTGATTGGTTCAGTATTCCACTGTTATGACAGTAACTTAAAAGATATCCATTATGACAACAGTTACAATGATATTTTTTGATATCTTGCTGTTACTGATGTCACCAAGATATCCTTTTTTATCTTGTCATTTTCACCACCATTCCTGTTGTGTGTGTATGTGTATATATATATATATATATATATATATATATATATATATATATATATATATGCATATCCACAGGTCCAGTGCTTAAGGAGTGCACAAAGGTAATTTTCACTTACAAAGACTTTGTTTTCTTTTTAACTGATTTAGCTGGCATACTGCATGCAGTGATCATAGTCGTGATACATACTCAAATAATGTTTGAGGTTATGCTCAATGAACAAGTTTGCATAAGACAGCTTTAATATGAACAGAAATGCACAACTGTATATTTTCAGGCTTACTCTTTTAAAGGATGCGTGCTGTAAATACAAACACCCTTCAAGAAGGAAACAACGTGGACAGGGAAAGCAAATCTCCTTCTGTGAAAAACATTTAGCACAGCAAGGCCAGAGGCTTCCCAATTAGTCTGCAGCTGCCAGAGACAGCTGGTAAAAAAGTGTGCACCTCAAGGACAGATCTGCATGGCCTCTTCCTCCTTTCACCTGTGCAGAGCTGAAGGCTGCAGTTTCTGGAGGGGCAAAACCAAAAGGAGAAATGCGTCGTTTCATTAACAAATCACATGTGTCCATGGGGAGTAGAGAGGTCATTATAGAAAAGCATGGCTTTCATTCTTTCAGTCATCTGTCATCAGCTTCTGTGCCATTCTTCAAAGAGTGAACATTAACAGTAGTATTCATAGGCTTTTTACTCCCTCCAGTCCCATGTAATGCACTAAAGGGCAGTGCTCCTAGCACCCCTGTGACCACTTCAGCATTGTTACTTTTGAAGGAGAGACCTTCAAAATGGCAATTTGACAACTGTGCCAAGACTGGGAGTGAAACATCTTGCTGATCTATGCACATTCTGCACTCACTATGCTGTACTCAAATATCAAGGAAGGAAGGAGGGAAGGACTTTAGTTTTATAAACACCTTTCACTGTACGCAACATGTCCCAAAGTGCTTTACAAAGTATGATCATTTGCAGCAGCCATTAGAATTCACATGGAGGAAGTAAGGGATGTTAAACATAGAGGGAGAGGAAAGAGAAGGGAGAGAGAGAGGAAAAGAGGAGAGAGAGAGAGAGAGAGGCGAGCAGATGTCAATACAGGTAGGTTTAGAAACTTGTGTATGCAAGCTCACAGTGCAACTGGTTACCTTCATGTCTTCATATTCACAGCCCTACACTCTAACCACTGAGCTATATTGCTTCTGTCTGTAGAAAAAAGCTTTATGGCAAAATGCACCTGTCACATCTACCAGTCACACATGTGGCTGACTATACCAAACATCAAGACACTATACGTAACAGCGAAATGGAATGTGCCTGTTCTGCAGAAGCTAGATACTGTAGACAGCACAGTGCATGGGTGTAATTGTCTTTTTCCTGACTAAGCAGTGGATCAGAACGTTGCATGCTCACCTCACAGTCTGAAAGATTTGAAGGTCATGGGTTCTAATCCCATATCAGGAACTTGGGCTCATGCCCAGTATTGACACTGCAGTGCAGCATTAGGAGATGCACTGTTGAGGCACCATCCTTTGGATAAGCCATTAAACCATGGTCCCTTCTGTTCATCTCTATTGGCTCTCCAGGTGGAAGTTGAAGATTCCATGGCACTTCTAAGAGTTGAAGATTTCTCCTGGTGTCCTGGTCAACAATTTCCCCATCAATAAAACACTTCCATGTAACCCACACCCCAGTACACACCTGGAAATGAACTGTCACAGCTCAGTGCACCTTACCTAGTTGGAAATTGCAACCACACTCATAAATCTCTCTACTAATATCATAATACCATTCACATTTTAGGGGAAAAATCCCCATAAACTTGTCACAAAAACCTAATTATGGACATTCACATGGCATGATGACAGTTCATCTTACTGCCACTTAGATGGCTGGGGTTCATGTGCAAATTCCAGAATCCAAAGCTCATTCCAGCTGGGGGCCAGGTCCCATGTGGAGGTAAGGTGTCCTATGGGGGAAGGCATAGACTGCCCAGAATTTGCACACCTCCTGCCGGCCAGTCATGGAACATCACTCACTTTGACATGGAAGGCAGCTGCTTGTTCACCCTGTCTATGGAGGAAGTGTACAAACTAATGATCCTGATCATTGTGGGGTAAATTTGATGCAAAATGGCAGTTTGTTCCCAACTCAATCTATAATTAAGGGATTTAAAATTATTTTTTTCTCCCCATTTGTAAAACCTCCATTTTGCATCAGATTTCAACAGCAAGATCCTGACTTTGCTGACCATTGTAAATATTCAGTGCAGCTTATTCACAGTCCATTTGGTTAACAACTGATGCTGCAAACTGGCAGATTCTTAATCAAACCCTGTCATAAGGATCTGTCTGAGCACATTATAGTGAACTGGCACAAGTCTAACATCACTGTTGGGAAACTGGATTGCTAAACTGAAAAACAGTGTCCTTACCCTATAGAAAAGATAATTATTTAGTTGGCTTTGCAGCCCAGATACTGTAAGCAGGGGGGGGGGGGTTGACAAATAACTATTTGACTCTAGAAGAGCTACCACAAGAACTTCACATTTTGTAGCACTAGACTAAGCAGCCCAACTTGCTACTTCACCTAGTTCTTCACCTAGTGAGGTGGGTACTTTGCTACATGAGGACTATGCAGAGTAACACTTTGCCTGCTGAGGTGTCACTTTGTGTACTGCTTACCAGTCAAAACAATGCATAGTGGCACCTTCACCATCAAAGTGCCACTATAATGTTATTTTTTTTAATTAACATCTTTAAATGAATATCTCCCACATCCTTGCAGCATATTGCCATCCCTCCCATGCCAAGTAGCTAAAATACAGAGATGCTACCCACTACCCCCTCTCATAGCATCCACCTCCCTCCTGTTCCCCAGTGTCCAAGTAAAGCTTCATAAATAATGTATTACAGTCATCAAAATCATCATTGTTCACATTAGTAGTGTCGTGTCAACACATTTGTTTCCAGCTCAGTAATTAATATAAAAACCTTCCCCCACCCCAGTCCTCACATTTCCAACACATACCGCCTCGCACCCCAGTTCTATCCAAATAGTACCATCATCCCACACACCGACTGGCACCAAGCTCCCTTCTTTCCCCATCAATGATTACCCAAAGGATTCAAATGAATTCAGAAGATGAAGAAAGACGAGTGAAAAAACAAAACAATCCCCCCACAGTGGCCCGCAATGGTCAGCCTCTCACCAATTTATTCACAGCTGAAGTGGGTGTGGGAAATGGGACTGGAGCAGGGATTATTATTATGACTACTGTGTATTATTTAAGAAACTTCGCAGGGACATTGGGGAGAACAGGTGCTACGAGGATGGGGGAGGTGTTAACATCCATATAGTTTAGCAAGGTTGTGTGTGAGGGGTGGTAATATGTTGTAAGTTGATTTTTTTTAAGATACAATGAAAAAAAAATAACTTTGCTATGCAAAGGAGCAGAGAAGTCAGGAATTTTTCCCCACTACAGTACATTTACTGGGAAGATCCCATCTACACTGCAACCTTGCTAGCAAAATTAAAATTTGCAACAGTCCTAATGCATTTCTTTATTCAGACTCAAGCTAAGGTAAAAGTATGCCCCCCCCCATGCTACACCTTGCACTATGGCTTCATCAGGGGGAGGGATCAGTAACAAACAGTGCTACCAATAAACACAGAGGCCCAGATATTCAAACTGCACCCAAAAAGTGCGCAACAGCAGGAGCAAGCGCAAGTCCACAGCGCCCATGCACAAGACGTGCGATATTCAAAAACTGCGCAGGCCAAGATGCGCCTACGGCTGACGACTGAATATCACACCACCTGCACCATAGCGCAACAAGGGATGTTCAGCTGTGCAGTACAGATGTGCCATAGTGCAACCAGGGATGCCCCCACCAGCAGGGCAGCAATGCAACAGCACAACCAGGGATGCAGGGGCCCAGCACCCATGCCACAGATGGGCAGAGGAACACACAGCAGAACAGACATCATCCCCCACACCCCATGCACTGCACAACCAGGGGAGAGCTGGAATAACCACTGGCCCATGGATATCAGCAACCAACCCACAGCTGGGCCATGGTGCCCCAGCACACCCCCTGGCAAGCTGTGACCGGCACACAAGGATGGCTGACCACCCCGTACCACACCATCCCACCAATGCAGAGCACACCCTGCACCATGATTCCCATACACCCTGCCCAGGAGTAGCACCCAACAGTGCAGGACACCCCATGCATGCCACCATCCCCACTGTGACAATGCAATCCTGTGCACCATGGAGCCATGCAAGGCAGCCCCACCATGGGCACCCTGCAGCGGGCGGCAGCAGACAGCGATGCAACAGATGCATACACAGTGTCACCCTGCACATCCCCCCGAGGTACAGCTGAGAGACTTACCATGCGTCAGCACACGAGGTACCCCACATGCCACAAGACATGCCCCGGACTCCACCTCCAGTGGTACAGCACCCTGCACACCCTCCCAAGGACACATTCCATCCCAGCACTGGCCACAACAGCCAGCACAGACACGCACAGTGTAGCATGGAGGTATGCACCACACAGGATGCAACACAGTGCATGGACAAACACCCACCCATACCCAAGGGCACACCAACACAGGGACACAGTAGCAGGTCAACCAAGCCACTGACGTGTGACCACAGCTGACATGTACACACGGCCAGCACCCCTACATTGCACAGGTGTGCCAGCCACCCTGTGCAGGCACCATGAAGCTGTATGCCACCAGCATGCTGCCAGAGTACAAGTGACAGACACTGGAGCACGTCCCCTGCAACAGACACAAGTGACAGCATGGATGGGGGACAACAACAGCAGAGGCCACAGTGCCACCGGAGGCAGACGTGCACCATACTGGTGATGGCAGACAACCTGGCATTGTGCCGGGTACAGTTGTTATCCAGCATGGACAGCCACCACTGACACACCAGCAGACTGTGCATATCAGAGACATGCAAGTGTGTCAGCTGCACAGGCCATGGATGGTCTGACGGGTGCCATGCGCACAGTGCAAGCCCCGTGGACCACTGCACACAGGCATCCAGTGCACAGAGTACAACATACAAACCACAGACAGTGACTGATCCCCCTGCCCACACCATAGGCGGTTCACCTCTGCAGACACACACACACACACACACACACACACATGCCCATGCGTGCACCACCCCTGATGCTATGCACACCACTGCAGCTGAGTACCTGTAGCCCGCTGCAAATCAGAGACCACCACAGTTGTTATAATAAAATGTATATATTGAAAAAATTTCAAGTAAAACTATTTACAATTATATACAGGGGGAGGCCACATAACAGGTGGGGGTGGGTAAGGGAGAGGGGTGAACATATGGGAGAGGGAAGAAGGGGTGTGAGGGTGGATCAAAGGGGGGAAGGTGGTAGTCAGGGCATTGGGACATCAATGGCCACCCCAGTCCTCCTCTTTCTGGTGCTGATGTGAGCTCCTCCTCCTCCTCCTCCTGACCCCATGGCGGTGTATGCGGTGCAGGAGCTCCAACGTCCCCTCGCCACCTGCAGCAGCTCTTGAATATCCTGCTGGATCTGCAGGAGTTGCTGGCCACCTAGGATGAGGGAGCAGAGTCAATAGGTGTGATCGTCCATCCCCCTGCAGCCCACCCATTGTGCATGGCATACAGCCATGTGACACGCCCCTGTGATGGTGTGCAACCACCGACAGTGACCATGTCCACAAGACCTGCCCACCCAGGCAGCCACAGCCATGTGGAACACTGCACACACCCACCACCCATGTCCTGCACGGCACCACCATGGCCGTACAGTGACTTGGCTATGCGGTGTGAAGGCAATGCCACAGCCATGTGCCCAGTGCATGCACGGACCACCATTGACACACTCCCAGACATGCAGTACCACTGGACAGTGCTGACTGTAACAAGTTGCGTGCATGTCAGTGGTGTCAATGGATGCTGGCCATGCCCCACTGCCCACCCAGTTATACAGCATGCAATAGTAATCATGGATGTAAGGCACTCACCATCAGCAGGCTGGTCCACACGCCGCGGACCACCATCACCCATCCTGTCCCTCTGCTCCACCATGTGGCGTCTCCTCTCCCTGTTGCACCGCCATTCTTCTGGCCCTAAGGTGCAAAGATGGAGAGAGGAACATCAGTACAATCTGGTAGCAAAGTCCCCCCCGACCCTCATGTGTGTGCAATCCCACACAGCCATACCCATCCACCTCACACCCTGATACCACCACCACAGCCAACACCAGATGCCCCCAATGTGCCGAACACATGCAACCGTGATACCCGTATGGACAATAAAAGTGTATGGATGTTGCACCTACCTGGCCATGGCACCATGCCCCTCCTGGCATGTGCCTGCAGGCGGGCAAGCAGGTCCAGGTCCCTGCACCTCAGCTCCCCATAACGGTGGCGGCACTGCTCCACCATCCGCCCCATACCAGTGGCCTCCTCCAGGGCGTCGGCCACCTCCTGCAAGACCACACTCCTGGCCCTGTCCAGGGGTGCCTCCCCAAACAAAGCCCCAGCATGGGGCTCAACTATCACCACCAGGATGGCGAGCTCTATCTGGCTCCAAAGCACAGCACACCTCCGCGCCATCTCTGCTGCCTGGTTCAAGCAACGTGGCGCTCTGCAGCGCAGTCCTGCCATGTGCAGATGCTGCATGGTGCAGTGCTGCCATTCCCTATTGCGCTGTCACCGAACAGCACAATAGTGGTGCACCCATGCCTGACGCATGGCACCTAGGGGGCAAAGGTCAGGCACAGGGTCAAGGGTCTCTGGCGCACAGACAGGCACAGTGTGATTGGAACTCAATGCGCCTGTGTGCCACCTCCTGTAGAGGCCTACAGTGCTGTTGCCCCAGTGTGCCTACGATGCCCCAGTGTCACAGCGCCATATAGGTGATCAGTGTTGTAGCACCACTGGCACAATGGTGGCAGCGCCCTGCATTGCCTCCCACACACAGCACATCAGCAGCGTGGCAGATGCCTACGTCATCAACCCGGGCATGCATAGTTAGGTGTGTACTGCACATGTCACAGAATTGCGCCCTTGGCTCAGCACGTTCAACACAATTGTGCAAAGCGCAACAGCGCGATATTCAGCTGGCATATGCAAATCATCTAATCAGCCATTCAATGGCACAGTCAATTCATTTGCATCCACTTAAAGATGCGCCTCATCTCATTTGCATGGGTTGTGCTATAAAAATGCGACATTGGGCTGCATTGGCCATAGTCGGTTACTGCAGTCTATTGCAGTGATTTGCATGCTGTTTGGAAGTGTGGACTGTGGTGTTTGGGACATGCATGGGACTGCACAGTCACAGGTAACATCTGTCATTCTCACAGGATGAATCATTACCGAGTGTGTGGTGGAGGAAAAGGAACTGAGTCGTGGGAGGAAGAGGAGGCCGAATTTAACAAAAGCCGAGACAGATGCCCTGTTTGAGGCCTACCTGGATCAGGAGCCGCTTCTCAGCAGATGACAGAGAACACCACAGGCCCATGCTGCTGTATGGGAGGAGGTAGTGTGTGCTGTAAACCTGCATGGCAGCCACCAGCGCTCCGTGCAGGAGTGCAAAAAGAAGATGGGCACGGACAGGTGGAGGATTAAAGAGAAGGTGGCTGCCATCAGGGCAGCACAGTCTGCGACTGGTGGGGGACAGCCGGAGGTGCAACACCTGACCCCACAGAAAGAGCGGGTTGCTGGCAGCATGCAACGTTGCGCCATTGAGGGTGTTCTGGGTGGTGAATTCCAGACGGGTGGTAGCCCGTCACTGCATGGTAGGTCATGGTCTGTCTATTGGGGGAGCAGGGTAGGTCACATGCAGTAATGCTACTTTTTTCCCCTTACAGCTCCTGAGCATCTGCATGGGTCAGCGGTGGTGGGCTTCTCCACTGAGGCCAGTAACATGGAGATGGAGGAGGGCCCATCCACCTCCACAGGAATACGGGGGTCAAGGTGACAGCGGGCCCGCCTGGACATCCGGACTGATGTTGATGGAGCAGGTGCGGAGGAGGCCCTCCCCGTGTCCCAGAGTGCCAGCGTCCATGGATGCCTGCATGCTGAGACTCGGGCTGGTGCCGGATCCATCACCGGTGATGATGGAGCTAACGTCATGGGCAGTGACACGTGTGTACCACAGGATGGCCACACAGCAGGTGACATCACGGCCATGGCTGTGGGTGGTGCCATCATGGAGGCTTGCGTGTCATCACAGTCCCAGCCTGTGCCTGTCTGCACCAGTGGGGCAGCACTGGTGTGTGTCCAGGACAGTGGGACTGTTACGGCCACTGCGGTGGCACCATTGAGCCCTGGAGAGCATCAGTAGTCAGCCAATGGCCATGGGGGTACAGTGTCAGGGGCCGGCGTCAGTGCACCACCTGTGAACATGCCCAGGCCCGGCCCCAGTGTGCAGCGCCCACCCTCAAGGGGTGATGAGCATCAGGGCTATGAACACCCTGAGGAACAGCATGCCGATCAGGCAGATGACCTCTTGGATGAGCACACCCGCATACTGCAAGCATCAGTCAATCAGCAGATGCGGCTTGTGACGGCGGTGGATGCACTGAGTGCGGCTCTGCACCAGGCAGAGGAGCGGCACAGCAGAGACACCGCTCTGCTCCTGGCAGGGATGGACTGGTTGCGGGAGGATGTGACCACTGCCTTTGACAGGCAGACACAGGCATTCACAGCTGTCATGGCCACAATGGGCACACAGTTATTTGCCCATGCGTCGCAGACACCGTGCAGTGCAATGTCCACCCCCCATTCCCGGCATCGTGCGACACCATCCTTGTCGACACCGGGTTCAGCTGTGGGCATCCCGAGCACGCCTGGCACAGGCATGTTCTGTGTGCAGCACTCCCCTGCGCGAGCACGGTCGCATTCATGCAGTGAAACCCTTGGGGGACTGTCGGTGCCACCCTATGAGGCCAGTGGTCAGCCTGTCACTGCTGGTGGGTCTCGGCGGGGCTGCTCATGCATCCATGGTGGCTGTGGCACTGTGATGCATGACTGACCTGTCTCCCAGCATGGCTACTGTCTGATGCTGCCCCGTGTGCATTATGTCGTTCAGTGGGCAATGCTCGGGTGGGGTGCCCGGCCCTGCATGCACACACATTCCATCTGCACACCCTCCCAGCTGCTGTCCACTGTTGCGTGAGCATGATGATGCCTGCGTTGTGCTGTACACCACTGTGCAATGGTGCCCAGTGTCTGACACACGCACAATGACAGGCAGTAGGTATGGTGGTCTGTGGACATGTGTGTGGCTAGGGCTGGCGGTCTGGGTCGGCATGCCTCCTACCCTTTGTGCATGTCTGGTGAGGTGTGTGTGTGTGTATGTGTATGACCGCGTGCCATGTTATATCTCGCCCATCCCTGGCGGTGTATGCGGTTCCATGCCCGGCCACTTCCCTTGACGGCATTCACCCCTGGTGTGTGTCCGTGTGTGTTTGTGGGTTGTGCTTTTGCCACTGGTGGTTGCACATGGCCCCATGACTTACCTGGGTTGGCTGAAGTGCTCCTCTGTGATGGTGTCCCGGTGCAGCTGTGCCAGCCGGAGCAGTCAGGGGTCCCGTCGCCCTAGGGGGGGCTGCCCATCACCATCATCACGGCGGCCCACATTGTCCCTATCGCTGTCCTCTTTGACCTGTATGGCTATCCCACAGTCGCTGGCCATGTTGTGCAGGATGCAACAGGCCAGGAATAGCCCACAGGCCTTTGAGGGGCTGTACTGTAGGGCACCGCCGGAGGTGTCCAGGCAATGGAAACATGCCTTCAGCATCCCGAACACCCACTCGATGAAATTGCATGTGGTGGCATGTGCCTTATTGTAGCATTGCTGTGATGGGGTAGTGGGCTGCCGGTATGGTGTGAGCAGCCAGGGACAGAGTGTGTATCCACTGTCACCTGTGTGTAGAGGGTGGAGGTTAGTTTGGTGATCAGCATCGCCCTGCCTCGGGCCATGTAGGCCACTACCCATGCCACCTCTGACCATGCCCCTCCCAAGCTCTATGTTTGTCCTTGTGGTTTGCATACTCACCCACTAAGTGGCCAGTGGGGATGTCCCCACTCTCAAATCTGTGGCACAGTGCCAACTGGTGCCAGATGAAGGCATCATGTGCTCCCCAAGGGTGCATGGCACAGACATTGATTATGCACCCCCTGGCATCGCACACCACCTGGCAGTTGATGCTAGCATAGCCCTTCCGATTGATATATGCGGCCCCCTCGTGGCCAGGTGGTGTGTGGATGGCCACATGGGTGCAGTCTATTGTCCCTAGCAACCTAGTCATATGTGCTACCCTGTGGAACTCCTGTATGTTTGCTGTGTGCTCCACCGGTGTGCTGGGGAAATGGATGTACTCTGCAGCATGTGGTAGCAGTGCGCTGAGGAATTGGGTGAGGTGGTGTGATGCGGCTGACTGGGTTATGCCTGTGGTGTCTCCTGTTGATCTCTGGAAGGTACCCGTGGCGAGCAAGCACATGCAAGCTGTCACTTTAGTCTCCACTGACAGAGCATGGCTCCGTCGTGTGGGTGCCTGCATCACATCACTGCACAGCTCACAGAGCCACCTCAGAATTGCCTGATTCAGGTGGTACCGGCCCACGATCTCAGCATCTTTGTACAGCTCGAAGCTGGTGCGGGCTCGGTACTGCCTGTTGGGGGCATACCACAGACGGGCCCTTCCACAGCTGCGCCCCCCCTGCTGCCTGCCTTCTCACCCCACTGGCCATGTTCCTGGCTTGTGTTCACCCCCCCTGGCAGCTGTTTCTGTGTTCCCCCCACTGTCCTGGCTGCTACTTCCCCTGCACTGGGAACACCTTCCTGTGGTGGTCTCTGTGCTGTGTGGCACTTCCCCCTTCTGCACTGGCTGTGGCTCCCCACACCTTCCTTGTGCCTGTGTGTTCAGGGTGCCCTTGTGTGTCCCTCCTGCCCTGTTTGTGTGGCTAGAGTTCAGCCTCATGTGCCTTCCCTGTAGCGTTCTTGCACCTCTCCCTTGTTCCTTTTTATTTTGGCTCATTTCTGCTATCGTGCAACTTCTGCTTGCTCCCCTATTGCGCATGGCGCATGTTGTTGAATATTGCACTGCGCCATATATGCATGGTTCCTCCCCCTTCAGTTGCGCATACATTCATTATCATTGCACTATTTCTCAGCATGATTTGGGGGGGCGCATCTGCCTCCCGCAGAATATCACAGAATGGCACATTTTCAGCCTTGCGCTGGAGCAACCCTATTGCGCATGGCGCAACCCTTTTGAATATCTGGGCCATAATGCTTAAAGCTATAGGCACCTAAAATGTGATTAGTGTGGTGTAAATTCTCGGAGTCAATATATTAAAATCTGCCAAGATAAGGGTTATTATATATCAATTTTATCAATCCATCCATTAGCTGAGTGTCATAAAAAATATGTACTTCTGACTGAAAAGTTAAAATATAAAAGAACCACAAGCTCTTGTCATGTGACAGGCACTATACATGTGCGCCTCCTAAATAAGTGATCTATGAATTTAAATAATTATCAAAAATGATCTAAAACTGGTCTTCGATCTTGCTTGAGCCATTTCAAATGAGCCAGGCATTGAGTAACTGTAACTGACAGAAAACACTTGGTCACACAGCAATTCTTCCAATACTAGATTATGGGGATAGCATCTACCATCACACCTCAGTCAGTTCATTTTAAAAGAAAAATGGGATGCACATCACTGTTCACTACGTCAGAGACTAACCTGGTTATCCCACTCCTCCAGGAGAGAATTAAACTGGCTTTCTTTGGTCCACTAAGCCGGAAATAACAAAACTGCTTCATATCTATCTGACCACCTGGTGTCACTTTCTCATAGACTAACTTTGCTTTTTTTCTCTTTTCGATATTTCTTGAAAAGGATCTATATGGTCGAAACATGATTCTTGCTCTGTTTTTTATTTTCAGCATGCATTTAATATTACCATTGTGTTTTGTTTTGAGACCACACACTGATGCAGCACCTATTTTTATGCTCTCATAGGTATGCCTTGTGAGATGTTCAGCATTGCTATTACCAGTTACCCAAATTTTCATCTGCATATGACAGATGAAAATTTTTCCTTGAGAGCCCCCTAGGCTTGGAATAACTTAACGCCACAACTCACAAATTGTACCAGTATGTCATCTTTCAAAAATGCTGTACAGCTCAGCATGTTTGTTGTAACTGTTTTGCTACTTGATTGGAAGTTTTGATAATTCACTGCGTGTGTAGTACATCTTTGTATTGTATTTTTTGACATGGAGCATTCTGTAAACAAGACTTGCATTTCATAGAACTCATTCTGTAATCATAAACTTTGAATAAACAATAAACAATCCGTACACAAAATATAGGTTCGTTTATAAATGAAGGGAGACCTACAAATGGGTGTCCAATTATTAAAAAATCCCAGGATGGAATGAAAAAAAAACACGAGGGAGAAACTCTAAGGAAGGGAGTCAGACATCCACTAACGTAAATAAAAAAACATTAAAAAAAAACTGGTGTTACAACTAAATAACAAAAGTGACAATTAAAAATCTGCAAAACATTACTCAAAAGGCACTGCATGGAAAATACATTGACCAATGTTATGCAGAGAAAAGATTGTCATTCAGTCCATATGGTGGAAGAACCATTTAGCACACAATTCTATATGACTGGACCATCAAAATAAAGAACATATCACATTTCAAGAGAAATGCTTTAAACCAATGGAATCTCATGTTAACTTTAATACTAAATATACTGGAGTTACACCAGTTCATCATCCACAATACTTTGTAGTCCCAGTATTGTGGGTCTGGGGCTGCTTGGCCTGTCTTTGTGGAACAGATGTTACAAGCCCAACTCAGCTCAATAAATGCATTTTCACTCACTGCTGTAGGAGGTTAAAAAACTGTTTTTGCTGATCTCCTGTTTATAGGCATCATGGTAACCTAGCTTATACAGCTTTTTCCAGGTGCATTCTGAGAGTCCTCCTGAAAGGAATGCCTAGGTACATTGTGGGGCTTATCTCCCCTCATGCTATCAGAAGAAATAATGCATGAAGTGTCTGAGCTTTCAGTCCCACTGAAAAGGCCAGAAATGTTTCGGTTCCTCTGTCAGAGAGAAGAGCAGAGGAGCCAAAATGATTTACTGATTTGACAGTTTACATTCAAAAAATGTAAAACATTTTTAATTTCCA
Organism: Neoceratodus forsteri; assembly: GCA_016271365.2. NCBI lineage: Eukaryota > Metazoa > Chordata > Ceratodontiformes > Ceratodontidae > Neoceratodus > Neoceratodus forsteri. Next base: position 739,725,866 of record CM057454.1, read on the forward strand.
AAACCACCCAAACTGATGCAGAACAGATGAGCATAAAGGTGGCTAATATTAAGTACACCAGTTTTAATCAAGCTATCACAGCTCAGCATGCTTTACCTACTCAGAAATTATAAAGAAATTAAAATCCAAGTACGTACCTATTTTGTTCCTAAGCACTCTGGGCCCAAAGGAATACGTACTTATGAAATTGCTAGCAGAAAAAGGCCCACAGGTCTATCAAGTCTGCCTGATTGTGCAGCTCTTGGTTTCATATTACTACAGCTTCCCCTCCCCCACCCAAATCCCTCCCTTCCTCCCTTTCCCCGGTCTTTCCCTCCTTTGTATTCTTGTCTGTACTAATCCTGCCTTTGACTATCCCAAACCCGCTTAAAGCTATCCACTGTCCTCAGTTCGATTAACTCCTCCGGCAGTGCATTCCATCTTGCCACCACTTTATTTGTAAAGAAGTGCCTCCTTATCTCCCTCCAGAACCTCCCCTCTTCCAACTTCAGACTGTACCCCCTAGTGACTCTTCCCCCCCTTAAGCAGAAGAATCCTCCCCCTCTGACTTTGTTTATGCTTTTCAAGTACTTAAAGGTCTCTCTTATGTCCCCTCTTTCCCTTCTCTCTTCCAGCAAATACATGTTGAGCTCCCTCAATCTTTCCTCATATGGCAACTCCCCCAGTCCCATGATCATTTTCATAGCCCTGCTCTGCACCCCCTCCAGTAATCTCACATTCTTTTTTGAGGTATGGGCACCAGTACTGCACATAGTACTCCAAGGGTGGCCTCACCAGTGATCTATACAAGGGCAGGATGACTTCCTCCTTGCTTGAGGTGATCCCTCTGGCAATGCATCCCAGCATCCTATTTTCCCTTGCTGCTGCCCTCCTACACTGTGCTGATACCTTCATGTCCCCTATGACTATTATCACGAGGTCACTTTCCTCCTCTGAAGCTGTTAACCGCAATCCTCCCAGCCAGTAGGTGGTCCTGGGATCTCTTGCTCCAAGATGCATGACCTTGCACTTCTTAGTGTTAAACCCCAACTGCTACTCCCTAGACCTGTGTTTGAGTTTAGCTAGATCCTCCCTGAGTGCCTGCCTCACTTCCTCATTGTCCACTTTTGCACAGATCTTAGTGTCATCTGCGAACAGGAATGGGGTCCAAACAAATAAATTTACTATTCCATTTATTACTATTTCAGAAAAAAGAAATGAGCCACCCCACAAGAAACATTAGGTCTTATTTTGACTTATGTACTTTTGTTTTTTTTTACCATAAACTTTTTATCCTCTACACGTCAGGCAGATGGCTGTTCAGCCCCACCCCTGCCCCTTATGATCAGTTACCACCTCTTCTGGTCCCTAAAGTGGAGCACTGCCTCCTAACGCTGCTACACAAGAGCACACTGTACAACAGATAAGAGGTATAGTAGCTCTGTGGGCTGACTGACTGAATCACATTAAGAGGTACAGTGGCTCTGTGGGCTGATTGGCTGAAATCACATCAGTGATTTGTAATAATTATAAGAGATGGAGTAACTGTTCTACCACCCCACGATAGTTAGGGTCGTGTAGGTGCTTCTCTGTCAAACCTCAGTTTTCACTCACTTCTGACTCTGCCATCCTGGTACCTAGCGACCTCATATCTGACATGCACACCCACTGTAACAAAATCTGAAACATGGCAAATTGTGTAACTTGAAATGCTATCATTTTTTGAGTCATAGGTTGTGCAATTTGAATAACAATATCAAGTAATTACACATTTTTTGTGCACTTGTAAATCAAACATGACTGAGATTTGATATCTGGAACTTTTGGGTTCATTATATTCTGTCCCAGTGGTTATGCTTTTGGTGTTTTGGGGAACAAAAATGTTATGTGTTTTTAAGTTATGTTAATTTAAAGGTTCAGTGGCTATGCATGCACAGAATTAATTAACTATAATTTTTTAACCAGACATTTATTTTCCATTTGCACAAACATAACAGACAAACAAAAACATGACTGTATATGTGCAAACACATTTTGCAAACCAATTTTTGTTTTGTGTAGTTTTACTTAAAAGCAAAAATAATAAGAATATATATATATATATATATATATATATATACAATATATATAAATATATATATATATATATATATATATATATATATATGTGTGTGTATAGGGTTGAGAAGGCACTTTAATGTTAAACTTGAAATTTTGTGTGTTAACTTTGGACCCATTCAACGGATTTGCATGAAATTTCATATGTATGGTGGGGCATGATAGATCTCTTGATTTGTCAAGTTGTGTTTGCATCGGACGTATGTTTTTTGCATAGCAAAACACTCAAAAATGCACTTTTCAACACTTTTGTGTGCAGTTTTTTGGAACTTGTCTGTGGTGCTGCACAGCCATCATGTGGTCTGCTGTCTGTAACCTGGCATGTAGAAAGAGCCTGGGTCAAGGAACATGCCACATTTTGTTTGGTGAAAAAATATTAATCCATTCAAAAGTTATTAAAGTTTTTAGCTCCCATTATAAGTCTGTGGGAAAATTTATATGGTTATTTTGCGAAAGAAGAATGGGGTTTTGCCCATCTGGTCACTCCTCATGATCAAAAAATCTTTGATTGCAAGAAATTTATTGTTCATGACGGCCACCAACTTGTTTTCAGTTTGGGGTTGGAAAAAAAACAAATATCTCAGCCCGGGGTGATTTGTGAAGTAAAACTAGGATGGGTTTTCCTAAGGTGGCTTCCCTCTATCTACCCATGCATGTGGTTTAATGTAGTTGTGTCAAAAAATGGAGTTTTAAAGTTTGAAATTCTTTGGTCGCAGCTCGCTAATGATCTTTGATCGCGAGCCTGCAAATTCTTTAGTCGTGAGATTGTTTTTGTTCACGAGCTTCTTTCGTGACTTCCCGACCAGATGTCCAGTTTTTTTCTGGACCAGATCTCCCTGGCAGGGACCAAATAGCCCACATTTCAGGACCAGATGTCCCCTGATGGCCAAAAATGATCTTATGTCATGAGGTCATGGCCGATTCTCACGACCAAAGAATTTTTTAAAGGTGACAAAACTTTAAAATTAAATATCTCTGAATCAGTTTGGTCTTTTTAATTGAAATTTGGAGGGTGTTGAGGGGATACCCTAGAGATGTGACTGATGCTGTTTAGGTGTTGGAAAATTAATTTGTTGCAGAGATACTAAGTGACATACTTAACGTTTTGCCTATAGGCTTATGCATGGTGCTATTGGCTTGAAATATATAGGGTAGGTAGCCCTAGTGCCACAGAGGTGCATTTCAGTGGTTTGGTATGTAAAACTTAAACAGGTATGGAATTATGTCACTCCGATGAATGAAAATTTGGTTTGTTCTGTGTTAATAACTTTTGAACCGTGCGTCTGATTTGTCTGAAATTTGGAATGTAGAAAGATTAATCATAGATCTTCGATCATTACAATTTTTGTGGTGGTAGCACTTACGATTGGTGAATTGTGGCACATAATCATTATACTTAATGGGGAAGTATATATATACATTGTGAAAAACATGGTGAGCACATTTTTGGGTGTGCAGGAAGATCTCATTATAAGGTACAGGACAGCTCAAAAGGCATGGCAGAAGTATATTGTTATGCAGTGCTGGGCAATGTGGTGGGAGCGTGGGGCCTCCCACCAATACATGTAATTCAGTACTTATCTTGTGATGTTATGCAGAAATGTACAAGTTGAGGGGCGATTTTAAACCACAGAGTAAGCCTGCAGTGGAATTTTTTTTTGTAGGTTGCACAGTTAATAAGATACACATAAAAACATAGATGTTGATGGCAGATAAGGACAGCAAGGCCCATCCAGTCAACCCATTTATTTTTCTACCTTATGAATGTGCCATCAGCATTTGCTCTGTCAATGGCCTATCTATTCATACTTATCTGTATTGCTCCCTTATGCCTGTTCCATGCCTGTTTGAAGCCCTGCACTGTATTCATATCCACCACTTCCTGAGGTAGGCCATTCCATGCATCCACCATCCTTTCTGTGAAAAAGAACTTCCTGACATTACCCCTTAATCAGCCTCCCTCTAATCTCATGATGTGTCCTCTTGTCCTACTATTTTTCTTATACTGAAACATGCTAGACTCTTTTACCTTGTTAATAACCTTAAGGTATTTGAAAGTTTCAATCATATTACCTCTCCCTCCTTTTCTCCAGGGTATACATATTGAGTTCCACTGATCTGTCCTCATATGTTTTCTGATGCAGTCCCTGCAGCATTTTGGGTGGACTGCCTCAATTTGGTTAATGTCTTTGTGAAGGTGTGGCCTCCAGTACTGCATGCAGTACTCCAGATGGGGCATAACCAGTGTCTTGTAAAGAGGGATTATTACCTCACTCTTATGACTTGTGATACCCCTACTAATACACCCCAACATCCCCCTAGCCTTACCTACTGTTTTAGTGGTCTGCTCGGATGATTTCAGGTAATCTGTGATGATGATGCCCAAGTCTCTTTCGTCCCTTGTGACTGCCAGCAACTCTCCTCCCAACCTATAGGTGGCTTCAGGGTTTCTCTTCCCTATGTGCTTGATCTTGCACTTCTTTGCGTTAAACCGCAGTTGCCACACTGCTGACCATTTTTCCAGTTTATCCAGATCTCTTCTCATTCTGCCCACCCCATCTGGATCATCTACTCCGTTGCAGATCTTGGTGTCATCTGCAAACAGGCAAACCTTACCCTCCAGTCCACCTGCAATGTCACTGATGAAGATATTGAAGAGGACTGGCCCCAGGACTGATCTCTGAGGTACCCCGGTTGTGATTTGCATCTCTTCTGACTGTATACCATTTACCACCACTCTCTGTTTTCTGCCCATCAACCATTTTGCCACCCAGTTGACCAACGTCTGACCAACCCCGAGCCTACCCAGCTTATTAATCAATCTTCTATGTGGAACAGTATCAAAAGCTTTGCTGAAGTCAAGGTAGGAGACATTAACTGCTCCCCCTTGGTCCACCACTCTGGTTATCCAGCCAAAGAAATCTATAAGATTAGTTTGACAGGACCTTCCTGTTGTAAACCCATGCTATCTTGGATCCTGTGCTCCTAAGGATTCCATGCGTTACACTATCCTTTCCTTAAGGAGTGCCTCCATAGTCTTGCCCACTACTGAGGTAAGACTGGCTGGTCTGTAGTTCCCTGCCTCCTCCCTGCTACCACTCTTGTGGAGAGGGATCACATGAGCCCTTCTCCAGTCTTCCCGGACCTCTCCTGTGCTCAGAGACTCACTAAACAAAAATAGATAGATAAATAGATAGATAGATAGATAGATAGATAGATAGATAGATAGATAGATAGGTACAAACAATTACTATCTCAAAAAGTAAGGAAATTTGTTACAAAAACATTTGTTAATGCACTAGTTAGGGATAAAGTGACAAAAGTAAGAAAATATGGCATTTAAACCCTAACATCCCCTCCCCTCACTCTGGAAACAGCAAATCAGGCATCAAGTATGTTGTGGGGGTCTCAAGCCTAACGCTCATCCCATTCTCATTTAGTGTACACATCTATACTTATTTGTTGATGGAATAGGGTGAGTGTTAGGCTTGAGACCCCCATGACACACCTGACACCTGATTTACTGCCTTCAGGGTGGAGGTGGTGTACTAATGGGGCAGAGGTACAAACCAAATGCGCGTACCACACCTTCATTGACCCACACCCACGGACAGGCGCGCCCGGGCCAGCATGCACTACCAGCTGCCACCACCTGTCCATGGTTCTGCCCCTGGGCAAACAGGACTCACAGGGTTGCCAGGGCAGAGTTGTGATCCCGTGGGCATCCAATGGGATGCCTGACCTGGGCCCGGTGTGGATCCCTCGTGCTCCTGAGGCATTTGTGCACATGCTGTGCATATGCATGGCACGATGCTCTTTTGTACAAGATATATTTTGACTAACATCAGTGGCTGGGCACACTCCTCGATGGCTGCCCCATCCTCTCTCTCTTTGGACCTGTAGCAGGGGCTGCACTGGGGGGTTGATTTCCATTCCCACCATGACTGGCGGGGGACTGCCATATGGGTCCCGGCTGCTCCCCCCATGCCTGGCACCACACGCCCTCATGAATGGTGCTTACTGCAGCCACACCCCCAAGACACCCGCCCCCAGCGTGTTGCTGCCTGTGCGGCTGGTGGACCGGGTGCATGCCAGCTGCACTACCCCAGTCATGAATGCCACATGACCACTGCTCCATGGCATTCTGACTTAGCTATGCCAATGTGTCTGGTTTACGTGGCATGTGGGCATAGTGCATAGGACTCATTGTGAGTAAATTAAAGGGCAAATATTGCTGAAATTTTTCCTTCCTTGGGAACTAGAGCAAGAATATCAAAATATTCTCTCTCTAGGTCCAAATATACCTATATTAGGTCCCGAGTGGCTCATTCAACACTCATTTAGAATGTTTGGCCTTAGTAGCAGTACTAACCGTATTCAAATGTGAATAACTTTAAAATGAAAAATGTTAGCATGGTACTGTGAGCATGAAAGTTGTTCAGCACAAAAATATCAACAACATGAGTGGTGTTTCATTTATAGCTACCTTTTATTTATTATTTTATAATTATCACAAAAAAATAGCAGAAAATTAATTTTTTTTTTCACTTTTTCGACAAACAAATAAGAATAACTTTAAAATGAAAAAATTATAGCATGGTACTGTGAGCACGAAATTTGTTCAGAGCAAAAAATATCTAGAAAGTGATTGGTGTTTCATTTATATATACCTTTTAGTTGTATTATAATTAGCAAAAACACAGCAGAAAATACATTTTTTTCACTTTTTGCAACAAGAAAATGCAAATAACTTTAAAGCGAAAAACAATAGCATGGTACTGTAAGCACAACATTTGTTCAGCACAAAAATATCTACAAAATGAGTGGTTTTTCATTTATAGATACTTTTTTAGTTTTTTATAATTACCAAAAACATCAGAAAATTCAGTTTGTTCCACTTTTGTGCAACAAACAAATGCAAATAACTTTAAAACAAAAAATGATAGCATGGTACTTTGAGCACAAAAGTTGGTCAGGACAAAACTACCTACAAAATGAGTAGTGTTTCATTTATAGATAACTTTTAGATTTTTTACAATCAGCAAAAAATGGTAAGAAATTCAATTTTGTTAACCTTTTTGACGGTTTGGCATAAATTCAATATGCTGGCCCCCCACACACACACACACATGCACCACCACCACCATTGGAACTATTATTAATATTTTTTTGTTTTCATGCTAATTGACCAATAGCATAACTCATGGCTTCACCACTTTTGAGGTTATTGGGTCAATTGGTACTAGAACAAAATATATAGACAATCTTTCCAGCAGGGTGGTAGTGTATTCCTTTATTTCTCACTCTCCTCTCTCTCTCTCTCTCTCTCTCTATATATATATATATATATATATATATATATATATATATATGTGTGTGTGTGTATATATGTATTATAGGGACACAGTAGCGACTCTATATATGTATATATGAATTATAGGAACACCGTAGTGACCCTATGGTTAAGGTTGAGTAGCCTGTTTAATGTTAAACCTCAAGTTTTGCACTTTAATAACTTTGCAACCAATCAATTGGATAGTTCTCCTGATGTGCCAAGTTTTGTTCCGGTCAGATGTACGGATTCTGAAATTCAGCTAGTGCAAAAACCTTAAAAGTCTTGCTTTTTTGCCATTTTTTTCTCATTGCCTTGTGTCCAGATGGTGTGGAATTTTGGTGTAATTTTTTTGTATGGTAGATACAGTTTGGGTAACAGAACTGCAATACTGGGGTGAAAAAATATGAATCTGTTGCAAAGTTATTCACTTTTTAAGTTCCCATTGTTTTCAATGGGAAGTCTACTGTCCAACTTAGAGGGACAAACTTCAACAAAGGATTGACCTCATGAAAAAGGATTCTTTCTCATGAGATCAGTTCTTTTTTCTTGAGAGAAAAATCATTTTTCATGAGGAAAAATTCCTTTTTTTTTTTGCCAGCCACCATCTTGTTTTTTTCTTCCACAAACTAAAAAGCCTGGAAAGTAGATACAAATGTTGTCATTTTAAAAATCAAATGCCAGAAACTAGCTGAACGGGACCCTTTTAGATAGATTCTGATGTTTGTTTTTCACAATTAGGGCCAGAAATACTTTGGGCACCCAAAATCCTGAGTGCCCAGTTTAGTGAGAGGAGCCTTCCACCGCGTTATCTGTAAGAAAACAGATTATTTTATTTTGTTTATACAGCTGTAGCTGAACTCCTACCAGCTGCAGCATGAGTTGTGAGCTCCCCTTTTCCCTGGTGTCTAGTGGCACACCTCATTCCTGAATCACTGTCCCCATATATTGACTGGTGTCTAGTGGCAACCCCCACCCTCTGATTGCTGTCCCCTGGTCCCTTGTTTATTAAAGAGCTAGTGTACAAAGCCATTGGTACATGGTCTGTTTTGCCTTGGAATAAACCACAGTCCTTGTATTACTTGGTTTTCAGTACCGGTGAAAGAAAAAAATCAAGTTTAGAGAGCGATTTTTTAAATATTAGGATTTACTGACTGCATCTTCAAAGATTTGCTATTCAGGCATAATCACAGTGGGAGTGATGTGAAAGGTACCACATCAATCATTTATAATTAAGACATCTTTGAAGCCAGTACCCTTGCGCCCCAAACTGCCATGAATGTACACTTCCCCCATTGGTGTATATGTTGAATATGTGAGCACTGCGGTGTAGGAAGTTTGTTTGTGTAACTGGGTGGTTCAGTTCCTCTTTAAGTGTACCCACATGGGGATGTCTGGTCTCACGCTTTCCAATGCTCCCCCACCCACCTCCGTGAACAGATCTCTAATTATATTTTTGATCTTCAACCATGTGGCATATGAGAGAGGCATAGCTGAGTTACTGCGTACTCCTTGCATGGTGTGACCCCTGAGCTACAAACACTAGTAACCAATGTTGCCCTACGCAAAGAAGCAGGAAGACAAAACAGGCCTGTCAGGAACAACAGGTCCCAGTGAAAAGACATGCAGGAGGAGAGATCCTCAGGTGCCAAAAAGCTGTATGAATCATGCAGCCAGGATGCCATCCCCCAGTGTGGGATGCCCCTCCCCCGCAGCAAGTTATTTTATTAATTAACCAACATTGGGGGGCCCAATCCTCATGTTGGTATTTAGAGCACCCCATCCAGCAGCATGGGACACTGAAGAGCCCACACTGAGTGTTCTGAAATATTTGTTTAATCCTGCAAAAATAAAACAGTTCCTCAACATCTTTTTATTTTTTAACCTGAAAAAAAAGAAAACATTCCCTCATCATCCCAGCCGTTCCCCTCCACCATCACAACTCTCCCACTGAGCACCCACCACCCCACATTCCCCCCCCCTTATCCTATACTTACCAATGGAGGTCATACACTGTCATCTTCTGTGGACCAAGACGCATCTGCAATCTTCAAAGCCGAGCTGTGAACTGAGGAATCAAGGTACTGTAAGTACTGTATAATGTATTTCAATGGTGTTTTGAACTTATGTTCATAGCTTTGCCGTTTTTTGGAATTTTTCACCAAATTTTCTACATGGCCTTTTAGGGATCCCACCTCACGAACACTGCCACTGTCATTTTGCTAATTGGGCCAGGAAGGTGATTTTAAGGTCATTGCTCGAAATCACCTTTTGGGACTGCATAACAAATTTTCACCACCAGTGCTCAAGAGGTGGGGTCCCAATGAGGCCATGTTGGGAATTTGGTGAAAAAATTCCTAAAAATGGCCAAGCTATGAGCGGTCATTGAAATTTTTCTACACACATTTATAACTTTGGTAATTTTCAATATTTTTCTTACAAATTTTCAACTTAGCCATTTTTTCACACCAACTCATGAGCAGTATAGCTATCATTTTTCACAATCTGTCTGAAACATGTTTTCACACCTGTGGTTCAGACAGGTGTTTTGGCACGGATTTGAACATTTTAACCTATGGGGTTTATGAAGTGGGGGTCATAAGAAAACTATGTTGAAAATTTGGGTTCAGAATATGAATGAAATGGCAAAGTTATGACCATTCGTTGCAATTTCACTATGCATGCTTGTAACTTATTTTGACCCAAAATTTTCAACACAGACTTCTTATTACACCTCATGTATGTCACAACTGTTATTTTTCAAATCATGGCCAAAATGTGTTTTCACACTTGTGGCACAGAATGGCATTGCAGTTACGCAGAATTACATTTTGGCGGGGATACGAAAATGTTCTGTACCGGGTACATGAGGTGAGGCAATAAGATGGCTATGCTGACAATTTGGTCACTGTTGTCCTATAAATGGAAATAGAGGGACTTGTGGTTCCACAGCTACATACATATATGCATCTATGGAGGGATGGGAGTGCAGGGTCCAAAGGATCCTGTGCTCCCACAGTAAAATAAGGATACTATTAGACTATCTCAAAAAGTAAGGAAATAATTTGCAAAAAAACTTTGTTAATGCTCCAGTTAGGGTCAAAGTGACAAAAGTTGTGAAATGGGTCATTAGAATTTCCCTAACACCCCACCCTCCCAAACCAGACAGGAGAGTAGAGATATGAACGCACATACGAACTTGCCAGCAGATAAAGGCCTTTCTGTCTACCATGTCTCCTTGACTGTGCAGCTAGCAGCATTATACTGCAGCTGCCCATCCCTCCCTTCCCCCTTCCTGTGACCCTCCCCCTTACCCTGTCCCATCCCCTTTTGAAGCAGCCCACTGTATTACAGGCTACCACTTCCTCTCGTAATGCATTCCACCTTGACACTACTCCCTTTGTGAAAAAAGTGCCTCCTCATTTCACTCCTGAACCTTTTCCCCCTCCAATCTTAGCTTGTGCCCTCAGGTGTCCCTCCCTCTTCTGAACTGGAAAAGCCCCTCTGTGTCAGTCTTATTTATTCCTGTCATGTACTTGAAAGTTTCAATCATGTCCCCCCATCCCTCCTCTCCTACAGGAAGTACATGTTCAACTCCCTCAGCCTGCTCTCATAGGGGAAGTTCCCCAGCCCCTGTATCATTTTTGTTGCTCTATGTTGCACCACCTCCAGAATCCTAATGTCTTCAGGTACAGCCACCAGAACTGCACACAGTACTCCAGGTGTGATCTATCCAGTGACCTGTACAGCGGCAGGATCACCTCTCCCCTCCTGGAGGATATGCCTCTGGCAATGCAGCCCAGCATCCTGTTAGCCTTCATAGCTGCCTTTCTACACTGTGCTGAGTTGTTCATTGTTCCCATTATGATCACCCCCAGATCCTTCTCCTCATCTGTCCTGGCTAGCTAGCTGACCCCCCCCCCCAGTTGATAGCTTCTCCTTGGGTTTTTTTGCTCCAAAATTTAATACCTTGCATTTCTTGGCATTGAACACCAGCTGCCAAGTGTCTGACCAGGCCTCCAATTTTGCCAGATCATCCTGTAATCCCTGCCACTCCTCTAAATCATCCACAACTGCTCCCATCTTGGCGTCATCTGCAAATAGACTGATTTTGCTCTTGATGCCTATTTAGATGTCTGCTATGAAGATCCCTAACAACACCAGCCATAGAACAGAGTCCTGTAGCACCCCACTTATCACTGCCATGGGCAATGAGAGCTCTCCTCCCACCACTACCCTCTGCTGTCTCCCTTACAGCCAGTTCACTACCCATCCCACCAGCTTTGCCTTGGCCCCCGTGCCTTCCAGCTTAATACCTAGCCTCCAATGCAGCACTGAATCGAATGCTTTACTGAAGTCCAGGTACAGGACATCCACTGCATGGCCCCTGTCTAATTGCTTGGTTACCCAGTCATAGTACTCCACTAGGTTGGGCTGACAGAATCTGCCCAAGACAAACCTATGTTGCCTGCCGTCCTGCGGTCCATTAGCCTCTAGGAGGGAAACCAGCCACTCCTTCAGGATTGTCTCCATCAGCTTTCCCATGGTGGATGTGAGGCTTACTGATCTGTACTTCCCTGCCTCATCCTTGGGGCCGCACTTGTGGAGGGGCACTACATGTGCCATCCTCCAGTCCTACGGTACACTCCCTGAGTCCAGAGAGGAGATGTTGTGAAATTAAATTTCACCACACAAAACATTTTGCGAAATTCCACCGTTCCATGAAATTTTTTGCTGGGTGCAAAGTTGAAAAATTTCACCCATGGAATGTGAAATTTCACCATGAAATGCACAATTTTGCCTGAAACAGCAACATTTCGCTTGCTCGTGGGTGAAATTTCACCATTCCATGGGTGCAATGTCACATTTCGTAAGAAGCCCCCAACTTCCTCTGCAGCCCCCTCCAAAAACAAAAAACAATTCAGCCTCAACCCTGTTACCTCCATTCACCCCACCCTCTAGCAGCAACCCCCCCCAGAACCCATGGCAACTTGTTATAATAAAAAATAATTTCCAGATGGGTGACTAGCACAACCCACCCACCTCCACAGCCAGCCACCCTCTTGTCTTCTTAATCTCATCATGTGTAATATACTGTCTCCCCACACCACCACCCCACCCTAGCAGCACCCTGCTCCCACCTTCCTCTCCTCCAGCACAGGTAAATTTTGTTATAAAAAATAAGTAATATCTCCGATGGGTGACTGGCACAACACACCCACCTCCATGGCCAGCCATGCTCTTGTCTGTTTAATCTCATCATGTGTAAGATACTCCCTCCCCACCCCACCCTGGCAGCACCCTACTCCCACCCTCCTCCCTAGCACCAAATTACCCTTCTGAAAATAATGAGACTCTGGGAGCCCAGCACTGGCACAACCCTCCCTCCTCCATGGCCGAGCACCTTGTAATGAATGAAACTGCTATGGGCTAGCATAATAAAACCAACAGATCACATGATCAACTGGTTTTACTATGCTAGACCATAGCAGTTTCATTCAGAATCATTACAAGGCGCTCAGCTGTACAGGAAGGAGGGCTGTGCTGGTGCAGGACTCACAGAATCCCATTATTTTCAGAAGGATAATTGGGTGCTGGGGGGGAGGAGGGTGAGAGAAGGGTGCTGCCAGGGTGGAGAGTGGGGAAGGAGTATATTACACATGACAAGATTAACAAGACAAGATGGCAGCTGGCCATGGAGACTGGCGGGTTGTGCCAGTCACCCATCAGGAATTTTTTTTTAGAACAAATTGCTGTGGGTTTTGGGAAGAAGGGTTGCTGCTAGATGGTGGGGTGGATGGGGGCTACATGGCTGAATTTGTTTTCAGGGGCTGCAGAGAATGATGGGGCTGTTTTTTAATTTTTTCATAGCTGAAATTTTGTGTCCTCAGAAAATATTTTACTTAAATGCTAAATTTCACAAAATATTTCACATAAATGTACCTCGCTTATTTCGGCATCTCTACAGGAGAGCTGATGTGGAGGTGTGCCTTGGGCTTCCAAGCCTAATGCTCAACCCATTCTCATGAAGTCTACACATGTGATCTTATTTACAGATGGAATTGGGGTGAGTGTTAGGCTTGAGAAGCTCAAGGCACACCCCACACCTCCTCTCCTGCCTAATTTGGGAGGGTAGGATGTTAGGGAAACCCTAACACCTTATTTCCCAACTTTTGTCACTTTGATCCTAACTGAAGCATTAATTAAGTTTTTTGCAACATATATATATATCGGGGTTGCTAAGTTCAGAAGACGCCCTGGGGTGAAATGGACTCTAGGGCATGGCCCTCTATGTCTATTCCCCATACCTAAGGGTACCATCGTTGCCGATGGGCTGGTGGTCAGGGCATCCCAGGAGTTCAGTCCAACTTCGGCCATGTTGTGCAATGCCAGATCTGTCAGGAACAAGACTGCAGTGATTGCGGATCTTGTCGGTTCGGCAGATCTGGCTTGCATCACCGAGACCTGGCTGGACGATAGTGCAGGCCCCATATTGGAGGCCACTGTTCTAGCTGGGTATGCAGTGATACACCACCCGAGATCGGACTGCAGGGGAGAGAGGGGTTGCAGTCTGTTTTAAGACCGAATTGGAGCTCACCAGTGTTCCAGTTGAGGTGACTGGCTCATTTGAATGTGTTGTAGTAGCAGGTGCAGGCTCTAGAATAGTTCTCATCTATCATTCACCCTGTGATGGGAAGCTATTCCTTAAGGAAGTGGTGGACTTTGTCATCGATATGGCGTTTGAGTCACCCAGGCTGATGGTCCTGGGTGACTTTAATGCCTGGATCGACGATGAACTCTCGCAATTTGGACAACACTTCCTCCAGTTGATGAATTCACTGGGCCTGTCACAGGAGGTTACCACTGCTACTCATAAAAGTGGCCATTCTCTTGACCTGGTTTTCCTCCTGGGGATTGAGGCCTCAAACATGGGGATGGAACCAGTCAGTTGGTCTGATCACTTCACGGTGAGGTTCAATTTTGGCATCCCACCTTGTAGGCTGTCCCCTCTGGAGATGATCAAGTTCCAACCTTTATGGAATATTACTCACGATGGCCTAGCTGCGGTTCTTGACCTATCTGAATTTTCTGTGGATTGAAATGATCCTGAAACCTTGGTTTTGGCTTATAATATTGCTATCATCTCAGCTTTGGATACTATTGCACCAGTCCGTGTCCAACCTCTCTCGCTTCGCCCCTGGCTCCATGGTTTGATGGAGCCTTGAGGGAGTTGCGACATTTAGGTCGCAGGTTAGAACATTGTTGGTGGAAATCCAGCCTACATGCCAACCACCTCAGACTCTTAGAACATTATCAGTTCTATCAGTCAGAAATTTCCCGTAAGAAGGCAGAGGTCCTGTCCAGGGAAATTTCTGCAGCTCAGAACCGACCAGCTCAGCTTTTCAGAACTGTGGACAGGCTGTGCAACCCAGCCTGTATGCAGCTCCAGAGAGCCTTTTCACAATTACAATGTGATGAGTTTGAGTGGTTCTTTGCTGATAAGGTGGCTGACATTAGATCGGAGATCCTTTCGACACATTCTATGCGAGTTGGGGAGGATCAGAGCCTGGTCACTGTCCCTCCATTCTCCTGGAGTACCTTCGACTGTCTGGAAGTCATGGATGTTATGCGGATTGTTCAGGGGATGTGCCCTACATGCTGTAGTTTAGACCCAGGTCTGACTTCCCTAATTATGGGTTGTAGTGATCTTATCGGCCCGGTTCTGGCACAGATAGTCTGGTGCTCCCTTGACTGCGGTGTCTATCCCTGTTCCTTGAAAGAGGCAGTAGTGACACCATTGTTGAAGAAAGCTTCTTTAGACCCAGACTGTCTTGCAAAGTACAGGCCGATCTCAAACCTCCCCTTTTAGGGGAAAGTGATCGAGAAAGTAGTGGCTGCACAACTGGAGAACCATTTGATCATCCATAACATCTATGAACCTCTCAAATCTGATTTCCAGAAGAGTCATAGTACTGAGACTGCGCTGGTTTGGGTGCTCAATGATATCCTGATGGTGAGAGACCAGAGAAAATGGTCTATTTTGGTACTTTTAGATCTGTCATCAGTGTTTGACACCGTTGACCATGGGGATCTGCTTGAGCACCTGAGATTCATCTGTGGACTCTCGGGATTGGTCTACAGATGGTTTACATCGTACCTCACTAGAAGATCTCAGAGGGTAGTGTTGGGGATTTTTTCCTCTGATTCAATCCCTCTGGCATGTGGGGTCCCTCAGGGCTCAGTGCTGTCCCCCATGTTGTTTGCAGTGTATATGCTTTCCCTCGGAGACATTGTAAGATGGTATGGGCTGAGGTTTCATTGCTATGCCGATGATACCCAGCTATATCTGTCTTTTGCTCCCGACCAGGAAGGAGCAGTCTTGGTATTTAATAACTGTCTCGAAGAAATCCAAGTGTGGATGAGGTCCAGTTGGGTGAGGTTGAACCCCACGAAGACGGAGGTGATGGTTTTGGATCCAGGTCATCAGATGGGGGGCTGAGGGCAGGCTGTCCCCTGGGATTATTCCTAGGGGATGCTGAGCTCCAGGCCTCTGAACAGGTGTGAGACCTGGGGGTGTTCTTAGACTTGGGGCTGACACTTCATGCTCAGGTGTCAGCTGTCGTAAAGTCTTCTTTTTACCATTTTAGAAACATTGCCGGGATTAAGCACTTTGTTCCATCCGTAGACCTGCCTACATTGATCCGTGCCTTTGTGACCTCGCGCCTAGATTACTGCAACTCACTTTACTTTGGGCTACCGGGGGTTGATATACATCGCTTGCAGCTGGTGCAGAACTCAGCAGCCCGGTTGTTGATGGGGATTTCGAGATCTTCCCACATTATGCCAGTGCTGCGGGATCTGCACTGGCTGCCTGTTCAGTGGTAGATCTCCTTCAAAGTCAGGTTACTGACATATAAAGCCCTACACGGACTGGGCCCTGACTACCTGAAAGAATTTCTGATTCCTTATCTCCCTGAGCGACCACTCCGCTCAGCTGACGAGGGGTTGCTAGAGATTCCGAGGGTGACTTTAAAACCTGCGGGAGCCCGGCCATTTATGTTCGTGGCCCCGACCCTCTGGAATTCTCTACCCCGTCGGATTATGCGCCTTGGTTATGAAAGGCGCATTATAAATAAAGAATTATTATTATATATATATATATATATATATATATATATATATATATATATACACGTGTATGTGTGTGTGTGTGGAGATATATATATATATATATGTAATAGATATACCACTCTGAGGTGTGTGATTGGCTCTGCTATATACGCATGTAGCGTGCGTATAGGCGCACGGCCGAGGCCGAAAGTGAGTCATTCGCACAAGGCGCAATGCTCATCAGAGCGCGACACGCACACCTCAGAGTGGTATATCTATCTTATAAAATGGCTATCATTTTTGGGGAGTAGTCCTTCTGTGTAGTTGGTAATTAAATGATATGTTGGCAGAGGTGACACTTTTGGTGTGAAAACTGTATTTGTAAATGAATTTAACTTTTAGTAGTCCTTTTGGTGTGAAAAAGTATGTCTGTAAAGGACTGTCACTTTAATTGCCCAAATGTAGCGTGACCGAGCGCGCTCATTTTAGAAAGTGAGAAGCTGTTACGTGGTGAAAGTAAGACGTGCTGTGTTTAAAAAATCAGAAAAGTGACTGCCTTTTATTAGTTTCTCTCGGTTTTCCTTAATAGTAGTTCCATATTGTATGCGGAAGCAGCGAGGATAGATCAAGTGAGTCAATAATTTTTGAAACGTATGTGCAAGAACAAGGGGGCACAATTTGAAGATAGAGGGGAGACGGCTCAGAGGTAATGTGAGGAAGTATTTTTTCACAGAGAGGGTTGTGGATGCATGGAACAGCCTCCCTGAGGAGGTCATGGAGTCAAGAACAGTAGGGGAATTCAAGAATGCATGGGACAGACATAAGGCAGTCCTAGTGGGGGTAGGAGGAAGTAAGCTGTTGGTTAACTAGGATTTGCAGCTTATCTGTTAGGTAGGAAAATGGGCAGACTAGATTGTCTGTGTAGAGAAGGGCTTTGAATGTGAGGCAGTCAGAGGGGAGGTAATAAATGAATACAGAAAACAATAGCTGGCCCATCATGGAGCCTTGGAGGACACCCGTGGAAACAGGCCTTTCAGGCGAGGTCACTGTACCAACACTTACATGCTGGGATCGGCCAGACCGGTAGTTCACAAACCATTGTGAGATCCTTGGGGTGCAGCTGAGATCCCAGAGTGTAGTCTGAAGAAGGGGGTGATTAACCAAATCAAAGGTCTTTGTCAGGTCAACAAACATGGCCCCAGTGGCCTAGTCTTGGTCCATATTCCTAAGAACATGATTGGTATATTGGGCCAAGGCAGATGTGGTGCTATGAGATTTGTGAAAGCCATGTTAGTGGCCACACAGCAGGTTGTATTTTGTTAAGTGGTCAAACAGTTGCTGGTGAATGACCTTTTTCAGTAGTTTGCTCTGGTGGGGGAGCAGGGAGATAATTATCAGGAGGGAGTGGTTCACTCGCTTTATGGTTGGGGATGACTTTGGCTAGTTTACAGGAATCTGGCATAGACGAAGTGGTCAGCGCCAGATTGAAGTTGTAGGAAAGCGGTTTGGAGATAGAAGGGGTAATGAGCAGGAAAAATGCCATCACTACCAAGGCTACCATTGGTAGGGAGAGTTTTAAGGAGTTTGGCAGTGTCTATGGCCTATATGGCTGAAAATTGTCAGGAGGGAGTGGGTCACTGGCTTTATGGCTGGGGATGACTTTGGCTAGTTTACAGGAATCTAACATAGTGGAAGTGGTCAGTGCCAGACTGAAGCTGTAGGAAAGCGGTATGGAGATGGCAGGGGCAATGAGCTTGAATAGGGCTGGGAAAATGCCATCACTACCAAGGCTACCATTGGTAGGGAGAGTTTTAAGGAGTTTGGCAGTGTCTATGGCTGAGATTACTTTAAAATAGAAAGGAGGGGAGGAGGGAGTGCCAGATACTGAGGGGAAGGGGGGCAGTTCTGGATGAGTGGAATTGGCAGGATGCTGAGGGGGAAATTTGCTTATATGGTTTTAAAGACTGGTAAATTTTAAGTTAAACGCTAGGGCAACATCAACCGGGTCGGTTAGTATGCCAGTGGGTGACCTCAAATGCGTTGTGGCATTTTAGGATCATGGGTGGAGTAGGGAGTTTATGGTGTTCCAGAAATGATAAGGATCCCTGAGACTATTCTGTTGTTGCTTACTGGGGAACTCACACTTCAACACTCTGGTGGTTTGTTTGCATTGGTTTCTTAGACATCTAGAATCATTCCACAGTGCAGGGAAGGGGGACTTTTTGTAGGCAGCCCAAAGTTTGTCTCTGACCTTCATCAAGGATAGACGTTCTTTAGAAACCCAGTGGGTACTTCCGCCCCTTACTCTCTGAGTAGTGAGGGGAGAATAATGGTCTTGTAAATGAAGAAGGGTCTTGGTAAATAAGTCAACGACTGCTGTAGCATCCTTGAGGGAGTAGAGGGCCATCCAATCAACTGCTCTTGCATCCTTGATAAGGGAGGAGATATCAGGGCAGTTGAAATTACAGGAGAGGAGTTTGGGGGCGTGTTGAACTTGGTGACCCCGTTGATAAATATAGGAGAGTGATCGCTGATAGAATCAGACAAGGAGCCAGCCTGGAGTACCTTGTCTTCTTGGTTCATAACCACCCAACCAAGGAGGGAGTGGTTTTGGGTCCGGGAGTTCAGTCTGGCAGGAAGGGAGATGACTTGCATCAGGTTGTGCTGCTTTAGAAGGTTTGTATAGACGGTATCTAGGGTGCTTAACCAATTGAGGTTGAAATCCCCATGGAGGACAGTGTCTCGGGGGGAGGGGGAGGTTGCCTAGCCCAGTCAGTAGGCTAAAAAAGGCCAGGAGTGCCCCCTCCTGTGGGGGAATTATAGCAGCACCCCACATACATCTTCTTTGTGTGGCTCTGGGTCATTTCAACAATGATCCACTCACAGGATGATGTTGGGTTGGAGTGGTGCACAGCAGAGGCCGATAAGGCATCACTGAAATAAAGTGCCACGCCTCTGCCTTTCTTATTGCCTGGCCTGTCCTGCCATAGCAGTGAGTAACCAGGTAGGTGTTTTGTGGGATAACTGGTTTCAGCCATGTTTCAGATACAGATAGGCCAAGAATGTACCGGTTGTGAAGAGCCACCCAGGCCTCCAGGTCTGGAAATTTAGGAGGGAGGCTACCCATGCTTGGTGAATGTGGACCGCATTACAATTATAGGGACCAGAGTTGCTTTCTTTATCTCCTGCTAGCAAGAGCAGGGAGCAGATCAGTTTGTAGGGGCATGGAAGAAAGGGGGGGAGCTACGGCTAGGGAGAACAGGAAAAAGCCAAGTTGATGGAGTTCTGGGTTCCGGAGGCAGGCATAGAAAAGTGAGCCCATGGGGGTAAGTTCCCATCTATTTATGTAGTGAGGGGGTGGATCAAATATAAGGACAGGACTGAAGGAGCAAAAGCATTCCTGGTTATGGGCAAGTACAGAGGCACAGGTGTCTACAGCACATAATGAACACAGTAGGAGTGTTGTCATCATAAGAAGTACTGTAGGGTGCATACTGAGTGCCATGCCTCTAGGGGAGAGTGTGCTGCACAAAGTAAAGGAATGTTTATTTGAAGTAACCAGGATGACAATGTGCCGGGGGGCGGTGAAAGGGTGCACAAGTTACACAGAACTAGGATTGTTGGTACAAGGTTAGATTACATCTTCAGTATACTGTGGCTGTCGAGATAGCTTATAGGTTAAAGTACTTGGCTACGATGCGATAGGTCAGGGGTTTGATTCCAGGTGCTGCTACAACTGGGAGAAATTAGACTAGCACTAGGAGAAGGTAGGGGAAATATGAGGTGAGGTAGGGAAAGGAGGGATTCTAAACTGGTAAGGAAGGAGTTAATTAGCTGTGGATCAGGGGAAGCAGGGTGCTCAGGGATTAATCCTAGTGGTCAGTCAGTATAAGGAGCAATAGAAAAATGAGGGAGATAGAGTCAGATCTCCACAAGTCACATGACTACATACACCTATAAAGCTAGAGCCCGTCCAGGGTGGGTGGGCAGTCACTGCAAAGTGGTGATGGGCTAACATAGTTCACAAACACAGGAGGAAGCCAATCTTGCTGTTACTGCCAATGGCAATTACCTTCAGCGCTCTGTAGGATGTCTGGGCTGGGAGGGTGAATGACAGTGGTAGCAGGCTGCTTAAGGAGTAAAGTCTTCAGCATTCTGCGGGCTGGGAGGGTGAATAATTGATAGGTTACTCACAGGTATACAGGGAAATAAATTATGGCCTTTTCTATGGGGAAAAGTTCCCATCTATATATTATCTATGTATATGTACACACATATATATATATTTATACAATAGGGGTGAGCATGTAACCTTGACAATAAAAACATGTATTCTCACTGCAGTGGAATATCTCTGTGATGACATAGACACTGTGGGTTTATTTCCTGATAAACCCACAGTGTTTACATCACCAGCAAATATCTCACAATGGTGATGTCACCAGAGTCAGACTATCTACACTGCAGCCTGCATTTAATAGCTTCACAGTTTCTCTTTCTCACTGAATCCTGCAACTAACTCAATTAGCATTATAAAAGACAATCACCTGTGTCCCATAGTTATTGACAATCCTAGCACACTGTTGTGCTGCTCTAATCTTCAAACCAGCCTCTTCATAAACCAGTTTCTCTTTCTGAGTGCTGACTGCAACAGTTTCTCTGTCTCAATGAAGCCTGCAACTTACTGAATACACAGTCTGTTTCTCACTCCTAGCTGAAGGTAACACAATTATCATTGCGAATCACATGCACCTGTTCCTCATACTATCTAACACTGCCAACCTATTCAGAAACACTTACACACACACACTCAGACCACACACAAACAGTGCTGTCAGTATAGCCTAGAGGTTAGAGTAACAAGCAATGAACCAACTCCTACATCTAGCAGCCCAGACCAGTGTTTAATTCTCACAACTTCCATTTCAATACTGTGTGACTCTGAACAAATCACTTAACTGCCCAGTGCTCCCAGGTCCCCCCCCCCCAAAAAAAAAACAAACTTACCCAATTACCAAAATAAAGTAAACAGAGAGAGAACACAGAAAAAAATGTTCTAAAATGTGCTAGCCCTATTGTATAAATTGCACACATGATGTGGTGACTTGTGAATATGGAAACATTTGATTGTGCAGAGTGAACTGCAATAATATCACAGTTCACTCTGCACTCATGCAAATATTTGCCATATTCCATAGCCTCATCATGTATCCTCTATATATATATATATATGTATATATATACAGTATATAGATATATACATATAGATATATATACTGTATATAAATACTGTATAGATATATGAGGGGTACCATGCATTTCTGCTTAAAGTTGAACCAGCATAATATACTGTGGTGATTTGCATATACAGCCCATGGTGCTTTGCATTATGGGGGTATGTGTGATTTTGTATTTCTTTGAAACTTGGCTTCCTGGCCAGTGCCCTTTGGGGTAACCATTGCCTCAGTGCTTGCACGCTGAGGTTCTTTGTTTTTTAGCTTATTTTTTGTTTTTGTTGGTTCACCGCAAAATAATCCAGATAGATCGTAGGTAAACGTGAGAGACGTTGTGCTTAAGGGTGTTGCGCCCTGCACATCTCTTTTTCTGAAAGATGCTACCCTCTTGGACTTATTAAGCACTGAGGCAATTAGGGCTAGGATAGGGTTAGCCAGTGGTACTGGCATCAGCGAGGAGGGGAGAGAGAGGAGGCACAGTTCGGGACTCACAGGCTGGCAGGACAACGGATGGGCTGCCTGAAAGAGGACCTCGGGGCTGTGACTAGAGGGAAAAAGAATTGAAAAAAACACAAAAATACAGAACACCTCCCAGAAGCCTGCATGTCTCCTCTGTTCTGCCTTAGAAGTCCCAAAAATCACTGTCAGTAGCTGCTCCCTCCCTATGGAACTGCCTCCCTATCTTTCACCATTTTGCTGAAACACACTTTACTTTCAAGCTGAAACTCAAAGACTGGTTACAATCCAAGGCCAAGTGCCTGTGCCACTGAGGGTAATCCTTAACGATAAACTCCTCTATTTATCAATCTATCTATCTCTGAAACTACCCTGACACCTGTTGACACCTTTCCTTCTACCACAACCGCTCCATTGCTCCTTTAATGGTGCTGCCACTTCAATCCCCCTGGACCTTCACCCACACTCACCCCAGTGTCCTCCTAGGGCAATTATTTATGTCCTATGATTGCAAACATAGTATGTCTCTCCTAGCAAATCTGAACTGCTTTCACTGTATCCACTCCCAGGCACCATTTTTTCTACTGTACAGTACATCTTGTTCCCACAGACATTGTTATTTATTTCCCTTATCTACCCACATGTACTTTATTGTAAATAAAACATGTTTACAGTCAAACTCCTACCTGCACTCACTACACACCAGTCTCTCCTTGCTACAAGAGACCTTCAGGTGCCATAACATGATCGCAAATGCAATCACCATAACAGTAACCATCCTAATGTATTATAGTCAACAAACTGGGTAAAGGTGGAACACTCAGAAGTATACCCACCTTTGGGGCTAATAAGAGCAATAAAGCCACCCCCCCTTCAGTCTTGTGGTCTTATAGCCCTAATCAACCCCTCAATGGGTATACATTTTTGCATGCCACCCTTTATTCTATAGCGATATACATATATATATATATATATATATATATATATATATATATATATTTGTTGAAAAAATGTGTTAATGCTCAGTTAGGGCTGAAGCAACAAAAGTAGGGAAAGGAAGCATTAGGGTTGACACCCTAATAGCTGCCCATGCCTTACCACTCCATCATTGCCCCTAACTCCCACCCCATTCCATGAATAACAAAGCTCACATGATACAGTATAGGACAATGGGGTGAGAGTTAGGCACGATGACCCCAAGGCACACCCCATCATCTGTTGGTCTGTGGTGGGTGGGGTGGAGTGGAGTGGTAAGGTGTGGGGGGCTGTTAGGGTGTCAACCCTAATGCCACATCTCCTTAATTTTGTCACTTCAGCCCTAACTAATGCATTAACAAAGTTTTTTGCAATGAATTTCTTTACTTTTTGAGAAAGTGTAATGTAACTGGTAACTTGTATGTGTTGGTAGGCGCTCAGGCATTCTGGGCCCCACACTTCCTTCAAACTGACCATTTTTGCATAATGATATGTGTCTGTGGGAGCGTGTGCCCTGCAGGCCCTGCACTCCCACTTACACATAATTATAGAGCCATATAGCAGCCCTGTAGGGCAAGGAATACTTGTAACACTAATTTGCCAATATCTCAGCAACCATAGCAGATATGAAAAAAATTCCAGTGCTGTTTGTAATCATGACAGTGCAACCTCCACACAAGATAAGTCAGCAAAATCTGTATCTCACATCATTTCCAAGATATAGGCACTGAAAAGCATTGTGGGTGCCGCAATGTTATCCTATGGGAAAAATCTAAACTTCGTTATAGCATATCAATGGAACCAATTACATTTTTTACACCTAAACAGCATGATTCACATCTCTGGGACATCCTCTTTCTACCCTGCAAATTTCAAGCCAAAAGACCAAACTGTTTATTTACAGTGTAATGTATCTGGTAACTGGTATGTGTTGGTGGGAGCATGGGGCCCGAACCAAACTGGACATGGTATGCATCTGTGGGAGCATGGGCCCTCCAGGCCATGCATCCCCACTTACACATAACAACAAAGCCATACAATAGCCCTATAGGCTCGAAAAGGAATCCTTGTATCACTAATTTGCCAATATCTCAGTAATCATACTACCTATGAAAAAAATTCCAGTGCAGGTATAATCGATGATTTTTAAACTTCTTCACAGGCTTAGTTCACCTAATAGGTGAACTAAACTGCAGGTAGCAAAAAATCTGTATCTCGCTTCATTTTTGAGATATGGGTGCTGAAAGGCACTGCAGGCACTGTAATGTTATCCTATGGGAACTTTCTCAACTTCAGAATGCTGTAACTATGGGCCCATTGAATGTTTTGGGACCAAACCACCAAAAGACACATCTGTGGGACCAGAGCTTTCCACCCTGAAAATTTCAGACCAAAAGCACAATCCACCTTGGCACAATGAAGTGACAAGGAAAACAACGCATGGGAAAATGTGTTCGTGCAGTGTTTTCGCGATAACTTATGTAATGGGAATGTTTTCGCTCACAGAAAAATGTTGCCGTGGTTCCTTTTTTTTTTTACTGCAGTTATTGCTGCGTCAACAAAAAATGTTGTCGTGACAACAAAACGGCAGAATGATAGAAAAAGTTTGAAAAAACATATTTCCAGACTACCTGCTGAAAAACTAATGCCAGTGTCATGTTCCTAACGGTCCAAATGGGTAAACATAACTGTTGGTGTTTACCAAAGGGCATTATATTTTGAGTTTCAATGTTTTTTGTCTCTCGCTAACTGAAAACAATATGGCGGCAGCATGAAAACAAATTTAGAGAGCACGACAACAAAAATGTGATGCGAAAGTTTTCGCAATGCACATATCAATTTTCCCATAAGCTAAAAATTTGAATAACTTTTGAACGGATTCATATTTTTTCACTAAATCTTCGAAAGGCACCAGTTCAACCCAGGCCACATATAGACATGCAAATTTGAATCTACTCAGATGCATTCTTCACTGCATTATGGCCGACCAAAAAATGTGCGCACGTTGGTAATTTTCACTTTTTAGATGCTCTATGGTTCCACAACCGTACCTCTGACTGGAATGAAACTTTCCAGATGCAGAGATCTATGGTCGGAGGCCATGCATGCAAAATTGCAGGCAAATCAGAAAAACAGTTGCAAAGTTACTTAAGTACAAACTTTGAGGTTTAACATAGACATGACCTTGCAACCCCAACTATACCTGCCCTACTGGGCAGGTATAATATAAATATATATCTGCTTTGGCCATTCGCACTCACTAGTCCATGAGGAACTACCACCCTGTAGGGGTACCAAAGGCAAGAAACCCTGGAAGAGGTTTCCACCCCTAGAGGTGCTGAGGGAAGGTTCCCTTGGTTAAAGGTACCTTAGGAAGAATGCCCAAAAAGAAATTGTAGTAGCACCAAAGAACATTAGCAATCAGAAGCCAAGAGGCATAGAAGCAGAATGACAGCAATAGCAGCTTGATAAAACATGAGGTGCGCAGATTAGCAAGATAGCATGGGTGCTATGGATTACATTGGTGATTGAGGAAGCCTCCTAAGGAGAGAGGGAACGGCAGGTAGGGACACCATCCACCTGCATCCAACAGTGGAAACTGCCTAAGGAAACTAGGGAATACTAACTAAGACTGACTAGTATTATGACCATCGGCATGGAGGAAAGAAAAAAAACCCTTTGAGGAGGAAATCTCTGGGAATGCGAGGCCTAGGTCACCTTCTCTCCAGGCATGAAATAATTTAGTTAGTGATGGCTCCGTTACTGAAACTTGGAAGGCCCAATGAAAGGGTGGGTAGAAAATATTCCAATTTGGAAGGAAACTGTTACTCTGTCTTTCTAATCAGAATGTTGTGGAGGGTTGCGAGCCGGTTTGCTCTGCAACAAGCCACTCCAAAGTGGGAGGAGAAGAGTAACAACCACTGAGGTGCTCACCCAGCCTACTGATCTAAAAACAAACCAGGTGAACCAGAGGTGGTTGTAGGGAGAGCTGAAAGGGTGCCTCTGAACCAGCTCAGGCAGCTAAAGTGGCCCTTGTGAGAGCTCCACCCCTTCGCCGCTGAAGTCTTAAATTGTACATGTTGAGGTGCCAACAGTATGGTTGATGACTGAAGGTCCACACAGAGTGAGGACATGCCCAGCTATGGGCTAGGCAAGAAGGACCTCGCCCCAAGCTTCTTATGCTCAAGATGTGGACTTTGGGGTGCAGAGCGAGACCGATGGTGCAGTATGAGCCCTGTGCCAGGGAACGCTAGGACAAGGTTGGCAAGCCTATTTATTCATGTAGGTATTTCTTGTGTATTCATTCATTCATTTATTCATTTATTTAGCATACTGAAGTTATTTATTTAGTTTGCTGAAGTTATTCAGTTTTCAGAAGCTTTATTTCAGCAATGCAGAATTAGAAGGGGCAAGCCAACCAAGTCTCATTAAAAAAGCCAATTAAGGTGACATAAAACTCAGAGGATTTTAGCAGCGGAGGCAAGGTTCGAGCATGAGACAATAGGCCACATGGGGCCACGGCTCTTCAACAACACCCCCTCAATAACACCCCCCAGTCCCCCACCATAGGAAAAACAAGGAAGCAATGGAAAAGTGCCGTGACCTACAAGCAGCATTTAAAACTAGTTTACAGCAATGGCAGTAGCCAAGCTGACCTCCTGAGTATAATAAAGCAGTATGCAAACCAAATGAGCAGTGTAAAGTAAATGAGCAGCATCTAGCAGCAATTAAGCACAGCTGGAAGGTAGCAATTAAGTATAGCTTGAGGCAGTAGCAATCTGAATGAACATAGAAACTGTAAAGAGAGGCAATGTGCTAAAACAACAGCAATGATTGTCTTGGTATTAATGTAGGAAGCACAATTTAGTTCCATGAGCAATGCATAGAAAACAGCAGCAATATATTCTTGGTATAAGTTCAGAAGCAGGATTGAGTTCCGTGGACTAGGCTGCAGAGGGAGCCTGAATCAGATGAAAACAATTAAGGTGTATAACATGGAAAAGCAGTAGCAGGGAAGCAGCATTTGAGCTAAAAGACACAGATAACAAGTGCAGTTGCACTTGTGAGTAAATGGAAGCAAAATAGCACAAGCTCAGGATTAGCGAAACATGAGCAAGACAAAGGATTTTAGAAACAGAAGCCCCCCAAAGAAAGAGTGCAAAACAGAAATACACAAACACAGAAGAACAGGAAATAAGCAACACAAAGAAGCACACAGCTGAAGGCAGTAATGCAAGACAAATTCAGCAGGACAGGAAAACAGAAGCCAGCAGAAAACACAGGAAGTCGGAGGGGTGGAGACAAGTCCCAGCAAGCTACAAAGAAGATGCCAGACTGACAGAGCCTCTGGCTGCAAAGAAAAATGGCTTCAGAAAGAGACTGGGAGAAACTGCTTACATAGCTCGGGGGGGGTGTGGCTAGCTGCTTGTCCATTGAACTACAGGCATAGCCTTTCAAAAAAAAAAAAAGATATATATATATGTAATAGATAACCTACTCTAGATAACCTACTTTTAGGTGTGTGGTCACGATCTGATATATACACATGCCTTGGTGTCCGTCAACCACCCAAGGTGTGCTTATATCAGAGCATGACCACACATCCTAGAGTGGCTTATAAATCTTATAAAATGGCAAAATTGTTTTGAAAAGTAGGTGTGCAGTTGTGCCTGATATACATGGTCACCTGATGGTGTTTGTCCAATGCGATTGATGATTGGTTGTAGCTCATTTTATAAATATATATATATATATATATATATATATACACATATATATATATATATATATATATATATATATATATATATATACACACATACATGTATACCTTCCTGTTTATTTCCTACATGATGTTGAGGGTTATGGATGATCCTTTCCTCATTTAGAGCCTTTGCTGTCCTAACCCTCCTTCCTGCCTCCTCTGCTTCTCTCTCTTTTTCTCTCTCTCTCTCTCTCTCTATATATATATATATATATATATATATATATATATATATATGCATACATACATATACATATTCATTGCAAAAACTATGTTAATGCATCAGTTAGTTGGTATTAAAGCACCAAAAGAATAGAAATTTGACATTAGGGTTTCCAACCCTAACTCCCCACCCCCACCCCAAGCAGCAAAAAGGACAAGATCACACCAGCAACCACAGACAGCCATAATCAGGTAAGACAAACAACATACAACTATTTCCAGATTACACAAATGCAGTAGCACTGATGTACTATCTTTGTGGATTTGTATCTGCGGCATGCAAACTGCAAACTCTACACACTCACTTGTGGCTGTGAATAGGAATTCACGATACTGGTGGATGCCTGGAACATCCTCCCAGTGTAGGTGGTGGGGACAAAAATGGTAACAGGATTCAAGAATGCATGGGGTAGGCATAAGGGAACCTTAGTGGTTAGGAAAGGCAGAGGAGCTGGAGATTAAGTAGAGTCTGTGGTGTTACATGACATACTAGGTGGGCAAAGAGGTCCTTATCTGCCATCAAATTCTGTTTCTCTGTTTCTATACTGAAATCACCACGCTGCTTCTGTATACAGAAGCACTGGCCTCTCCAGCCATATACAAACTCATTATATCCAAATTACAAGACTTTTTTCTCTATGCACATATGGGGCCAGCCTTCCTGTAGCAAAGAGGATCCTGTGTCTCTTCAGTTAGAGGTGTAAGATATACACCAACTTCTGGCTCCAGAAGAGAAGGCCCCTAGCATATAGAAATGTTTGAAGAGACAGTTCTGCAAACAGAAGTACTGCTGCACTTTTTGCATCAAGAACTTTGTGTTATGTGCGCTTCTGCACCCAGAGGTCTGTTTCACAGTTATACGGATATGAAATTCTGTTTCTGAGCATGCTCAGTACAGTGTTTTTGATAGCTGTTTCATATGAAGGAAGAATTTAACCATATGAAAGAGGATTCCCTTTCATGAGAGGGGTGATACTCTTTCATTAGAAAAAAATCTTCTTTCATATGGCAGCCATCGTGTTTCCTTTCTTCAAAAAAATAAAACATTTTTGAAGATCCATAAAAATCATATCCTACAGAGACACAGTCATGAGACACCAACACATGTATCTTGCTAAACAGGACTCCATTAGCTAGATTCTGAAGTTACATGTTGGAAAAAAAGATCCATAAATGTTTATTTATTTATTTAGTTACTTCATTTTTCATGACCAGGAAAGGAGGACTAGACAGTTCTGCCTATTTTTAGCCTCATCATGGGGAGGGGGGTAGAGATGGATGGCAACTGACATTGTACCAGATTAAGCTGTTAGTGGTATTTTAGTGGTAATTTGGTGAAAAGTGTTTTTGAAACATTTTAAAAATCTTTTGTAAGATGATTTTCTTCTTTCATATGTCCTCATGAAAGAGGAATGGGGTCATACGAAAGAAATTTAGGTTTACATGAAAGAAGAATTTGGACTTAGTATTTTTTCATAGTCTTCTTTCATATGAGCTAATTCTCTTTTGTGAAAATTATGCACTCTCACAGAAGTGGATTGGTTCATAAGAAGGAAGAATTTGGATTTAGTGTTTTTTTTTTCACATTCTTCCTTTGTATAGACCAATCCTCTTTTGTGACACAGACACAATCTCATGAAAGAGGATTGGTTCACATGACAAAAGAATTTAGACATAATTTTTTTCACATTCTTCATCTTGTATAAACCAATACTCTTTCATGACAATGTCACAACCTCACAAAAGAGAATTGTGTCATACATGAGAAGAGACTGGACTTAATTTTTATATATTTGAACATTAAAAGACCATAACTCTGTCAATATTTGGAATTATGGGACAATCTGTATATCAGACAAAAGGTCTAAACTACTACTATGGCACTAGCTAATAATACTCTCCAGAAAAATCCAGGGGCCATATAAAAACATAAACATTTAAAAATTAAAATTCCCTTAGGATAACATTGTAACTTTAACAGTTCATAAATCTGTCAGTCTTTGGAGTTAAGGGGCAACCTATTTATATCAAAATAAAGGTTTAAATGAGTACTACGAGACTAAGCCCCTATGAAATACCAGCTGAAAGTAAACCTATGAAAAACATTAAAATTAAAACATGAAAATTCCAATAGGATAACATTGCAACTTTAACAAGCCATAACTCGGTCTCCTGAAAAATGTATTACAACACAGCAGATAACTTGCTTTTCTGGAGGAATGAAAGTGTAGGGTCCAGACTGCCTTGTGCTTCTGCACCCAGATACAATGGAGGGACAGAACCACAGGGCCCTTTGGGCTCTGCACTTCTGTAATTACATGGATGTGTTCACACAGGTCCCAAAGGGGCCTGCATGAATTAGGATACAATTCTACTATCTCAAAAAATAAAATGCTTTGCAAAAAAAAATTATGTTAATGCAACAGTTAAGGTTCAGATTAAGCAACAGATGTAGGGAAATGTGGTTTTAGAGTTTGCAGCCCTAATTCCCCATCCCACCCCAAAGTAGTAAAAGGAAAAAAATTATAGTTTCTGCTGTCCTAATGTATACCCATGACAAATCTATCAATTAAAAGTACACCTGTGACTAATCTGTCAGTTGAAAAGATATACCTGCACTAATTAAATAATTATAGCTATATAACTACACTAATTAAAGCTATATTTCTACACTGATCAAACAATTAAAAGTATATACCTGCACTAATAAAAAGTATACACCTCTACTACATTAAATTCTATTGATCACCACTAATAACACAATTAACACATCATTAGGAAGCTAGCTAAACCAGTTAACAAGCTGCAAAAGAACATGGAAAAAAAGAAACTTACACAAAGCCCTCCCAAACTCAGAAGTCCCCCAAATTCCTACCTGCAGTCACTAAACACCATTCCCTCCTTGCTGCAAGAAACCTTCAGGTGCCATAAAGTGATCACAAATGTGATCTTCATAACAATAACCATCCTAAAGTGTTATATTCAAGAAACAATGGGTAAGGGTGAAATACTCTGAAGTATACCCATCTCAGGGCTAATTAGGACAACAAAGCCACTCACCCTTTGGGCTCATAGCCTTATAGACCTAATTAGTCTCCTTAATGAGTATACATTCTTACATACCACCCTTACCCATGATATATGTATATATATATGTATTGCAAAAAAACATTGCTAATGCATCAGTTAGGGTTAAAGCAACAAAAGTAGGGAAATATGGCATTAGAGTTTTCAACCCTAACACCCCACCCTCACCCTGCACAGACCAAAATGTGTCAAGACATGGCATTTTGGTCATCAGCACTAATGCTCATGCCATTCCATTAGAAAATAAGCTGGATTGGTACAGTATAGGAGAATGGGGCCAGCGTTACTTTTTGAGATAGTGTAATCACATCCTGATTTGCTTGTGGGAGCGCAGGGCCCTCTGAGCCCTGCTCTGTCATTCCTCCATAGATGTGTATATGCACATAGCTGTGGAAGCACAGGGCCCATTTATAGGACAAGAGTGATGAAATTGTCAGCATAACCATCTTATTACCCAACCTGATGTGCCAAATACAGAAAACATTTGAATCCCCACCGAAACGTAATTCTGTGCAACTGCAACACCGTTCTGTGCCACAGGTGTGAAAACACATTTTGCTAGGATTTGAAAAATGATAGCTGTGACATACATTTGGTGGGGTAACAAGCAATCTATGTTGAAAATTTGGCACCAAAATATTTTAAATTTACAAAGCTATGAGCATACGAAGGGAAATTGCAATGAAGGGCCATAACTCAGCCGTTTTTGGACATTTTGACCCCAACCTTTCAACATGGCCTTTTGGGGACCCCACTTCATGAACAATATGATTGTCATTATGCCAATCCTGCCAAAAGGTGAATTCACCAAGCGATCATGAAATCATCTTTTCAAGCAGGAGTTGTGAAATGACACTGGTATTGTTCATGAGGTAGGGTCCCCAAAAGACCATGTTAAAAATTTAGGGTCAGAATCTCAAAAAACATCTTAGGTGTGCATAAAAGCTGACCCCCAACCCCCATGAAATACACTAAAGAGCATTTACCTTAGTTTCTTATATTGCAGTTGCTGGTTCCAGCAATAAGATGTGTCTTCCATCAGGAGAACATATCTTGAACCTGGAACCTTTTCAGGTGAGTGAGGGTCTGTGGGGGTATCATGGGGGTGTGTGGAGAAGCTGGTGCACAGTGGGTGGTCAGGTGGGGGTGCAGGAGTCATCAGCGATAACCTTTTTTTTTTTACAGGTTTTAAAAAAATACAGACAACAAGGGACAGTTTACAGGTAGAAAAGACATGGGAGGGTGGGAGGATGCCACTAACCACTAACTAGTAAAGATAAAAACTTTTGGAGGATGGGGGGTACTACTAGACACCAGGGGTAAAGGGGCATAGTTGCAGAGTGCCACAAATCATGAAAAAGAAATAAAAAAATACATTAAAAATAAAAAATAAAGTAAAACCAAAAAAAAAAAACATATGGGGACTGAGGGTGGTGGGTGACACTAGACACCAGGGATATTTACACAGGGTCATACCGGGAAAGTCTTCAGGACCAAATGCCTCTGATTTTCAGGACCAGGTGGCTGTGAAGCATTTTCCTGATCAGATGGGCATGGATTAAAGCCTTGTTCACCAGAAGATTTCCTTTTTTGCCATCCTTTTTCTTCATGGAGAAAAAGGAAATTGACTGGTGAACAAGGATTTAAATCCTTTTCCGCAACCAGATGGCTGTCTTTGTGGTGACCAGATAGCTATCAATGGTTTTTGATGACCAGATGGTCATTCTGTGATTCCTTTCTTGCCACAGCAATTACATTTTCACCATCCTTTTTTATTGTGATGATAAAGGAAATCAGTTGGCAAAAAAGGATTTAATTCTTTTTCACCATCTGATCCATCCAATTTCCTTTTTTACCATGATGAAAAAGAAACTTAGTGAGTGGCAAAAAAGGAATTAAATCTTTAAAAAGCAACTCAGAGGGCATATAAAAGACTAAAAAAAAACACAATAGCTCATCAACCCCCAATGAGCAAGATACATGATTTAATCTCTGTAAAAGACATCTGTGACCACAGTTATCACACTTTCTTTGGACAGAAATAGAAAACAAGACAGCTGCTCACAAAAAGGGATTTTTTTCTGGTGAACAAGGTTTGGCCCCACAACATCAAGGATCCTTGTTCATCAGAGCAAAATCCATTTTCGTTCCAGGCATCTATCCAAAAGAGTGAACTGAGCATGCCCAGAACTCAACATTTTAAAATTAAATAACTTTGCAATGGATTAATATTTTTTCACCAAACAAATACAGACAAGATCTGTAGGGTAGGCACTTTATACCCTGAAAATGTCAGACCAAAATTCTAAACCATTTGGCTGCAGTGTGATGACAACAAAATGCAAATTATGTGCAGCATGAAATACGCTAATCTGACCAACATGCAACTTGACACATCAAGAGAGCTACACCAGGAG
The DNA here is from genome assembly GCA_016271365.2 of Neoceratodus forsteri. Lineage (NCBI taxonomy): Eukaryota > Metazoa > Chordata > Ceratodontiformes > Ceratodontidae > Neoceratodus > Neoceratodus forsteri. The sequence goes on from CM057454.1 coordinate 739,759,562, forward strand.
ACCCCACATGCAAAACTTCATGCAAATCTGTTGAACGGTTGCAAAGTTATTAAAGTGCAGATGTTGAGGTTTAACATAAAAGTGCCTGCTCATCCCTAACTATGGGGGTGCTACCATACATACATATTTTTTTCTTTGCAAAAAAATTGTATTAATGCATCACTTCTGAGGTGCCGTCTTTCAGATGAGACGTTAAAACCGAGGTCCCATCTGCCTGGATTGTTGGTAGTTCAGGTGGATGTTAAAGATCCCATGGCACTTATCGAAAAGAGTAGGGGAATTTCCCCAGTGTCCTGGCCAAATTTCCCTCATTCTCTAAACATACCACCAACAGCTTAATCTGGTTCAAATTCAATTGCTTACCATCTGTACACCCCCCCACCCCGGTCGCCCCTGAAAAAGGGACTTCTAGGCCCAGTGGGCTTACCGGGTCAACTAAATTCAACAAAACAAACAAAAACTTAGGGTTGATATAAAACAATAAAAGGGAGGGAAATATGACACTAGAATTTCTAACCCTAACATCCCACCCCCACCCTGCACTCACCAACAGGCATCGGCATTGGGGTCATCAGCCATAATGCTCACCCCATTCCATAAGTAAATAAGCTGAGATGGGTACAGTATAGAAGAATTGGGTGAGCATTATGGCTGATGACCCCAAGGCACACCCCAATGCCTGTTGGTGTGTGCAGGATGGGGGTGGGATGTCATGGTTGAAAACAGTAATGTCATGTTTCCCTCCTTTTTACAGTTTGATATCAACCCTAACTGATGTATTAACATAGTTTTTTTGCAAAGAATTTCCTTACTCTTTGAGATAGTGTAATTGTATCCTTATTTGCCTATGGGAACACAGGGCCCTTTGGGCCCTGCTCTCCCATCCCTCCGTGAATGCGTATATGTATGTTGCTGTGAAAGGACCCTGCACATCCATTTATAGGACAACAGTAAACAAACTGTTAGCATAGCCATCTTATTGCCCCACCTCATGTACCCGGTGCAAAAATGTTCGAATCCCCACCAAAACATAATTCCGTGCAACTGCAATGCCATTCCATGCCACAGGGTCAAACTCTTTAAAATGTCCAAAGTTACGAACCTGCATAGCAAAATTGCAACAAATGGTCATAGCTTTGCCATTTTTACATATTTTTACCCCACATTTTCAGCATAGCCTTCTTATGACCCATCTCATGAACTATATGACTGTCATTATGCAAATCCTGACCAAAAGATGAATTTGCCAAGAGACCACAAAATCACCTTTTGGGCAGGATTTGCATAATGATGGTGTTAGGGGTGGGTGGGAGCTGATCAGCAAGGGACTATTTTTTTTGGCAGGAAAAAAGAAAGCCAAAAACATCAAGGGATTGGGGGTGCCACTAGACACCAGGGACATAAACCAGCAGCAGGGGGGTGGTGATCAGAGAACAGGTGAGGGGGGACCAGTAGACTACCATTTAGGATGAATGGATGATAATCTAGCACTAATAAGACACATTATTTTAATATAGATTCTTAGTGTGGACACAAGTGATATGATAATCATGTACTCATTTGCATGCGGCACTCTAACATTCTCCCAACATTTGTGTCAGTGTGTTACTGCGGGGTATATTAAACAGCAGTCACAGCAGAGCTATTTGCCGCTGATCCCTTAGCACTAATCCTTTTGCTGTAAATCTGTTCTTACAAATCCCCACTCTGCAGTTCCCTGTCCCACTCCCTATCTTCTTCTTCAGCAGTCATAGCAGAGCCATTTGCTGTTGATCCCTTTGTGCTAATGGTTTTGCATAACTCTGTGCTCACAAATTCCTGTTGCTAGCATGTGCTCTTTGAGAGCCTGATGCTGCTTGAGACTAATTTTTGAAGCAGCTTTCTTTTACAAATCCCCACTGCTCCCAAGTATTCTCAGAGAATCTGTTGTAGCTTGCTTGCAACTAATTTTGGGAAGTAGCTTTCTTTTTTACAAATCCCCACTGCTTGCCACTCCCACTGAAGAAGACTTGTGTTTGAGCTGAAGCACCAGGGTTACAGTCAAAACTCTCTCTTCCCTATCTGAATTAAGTTACTGCACTTAAGTGGCTCCATCTTAATGAGATTTTTTTTTGTTCTCAGGTTGAACTTATCTAGGCTTCTGAGTGCACTACAGTTTTGGACTTTAATACTTTTACAAATCCTGCCTGCTTGTGGGTGTTCTCTGCTAATCCAATGCTGCTTGCGGCTAAGTTTGAGAAGCAGCTTTCTTTTACAAATCCCAGCTGTGTTCTCCACAAAGAGAGACTGAGAGACCTGACATTGCTAGAGTGTCCTCTGTAGCCCTGAGAAAAGAGAAAAATATCAGTCTAATTTTTGCAGCACCCAAAACCAAAGCAGCAAGCACTCACTACCAAAGACACCAAAGAACTCCACGCAAAGAAGATTTTCAATCTACCACATTTATTGTGGAAATTCAGTTCAGTATCATTTCACCAGAAGAGAAATGCACTGATACTGAACTTAGATTTCCACAATAAATGTGATAGATTGAAAATGTTGCTTCTGTGGAGTTCTTTGGTGTCTCTGATATTGAGTGCTTGCAACTTTGGTTTTGGGATCTTTAACTGTGGGGGTAGCCACCTTCAGCTTAGCACCACCAGCTTTTATTGGTGCAGCCATTTTCTGTGGACTGATAATTTTTGTAGCAGTCTGATCTCTCAGCTGTAAGTGGAGAGAGAGCGAGAGAGATGTGTATCGTGTATACTGTGACTGTAGGTCTGGAGGCGAATCAGTTCACAAGAGACAGTAACACAGAAAGCAGGAAAATGGCAGTCTGATCCCGTGGCTGTAAGTGTAGTGAGAGAAAAAGCAAAAGCGTCTGTCAGTCTGGAGGTGATTCTGTGCGCTGTAGATAATAATATGGGAGGCAGAAGAATGGCAATCTGATCTTTCAGCTGTAAATGTAGAGAGAGAAAAACAGTGTGTGTAATTCTGTAACTGCCTGTGCATGTCTTTGTTGAGTCAGGAAATCAAGAATCTGAGTTTTTAGTTAGGATGGACAGTAAGTGGCATGCACTGTACTGCTGTGCATATTAGTAATGCAATTGGCCCAGATCCTCAGGTTTATGAATATTAATGAATAACACCTGTAGTTCCATTACTGAGCATCTAATGAGCTGTACTTTCATTTAAAATGTAAAAAAAAAAAAAAATGTCATGGTTATTTTTCCAACATTTAAGTGCAGAAACTACCTAACTGAAACTCAATGAGTAAGATAGATGTCTTGGTCTCTCTGCAAGATGTCATTTTTATGGGCTTTGATTCATTTTTATGTTGCTTGAAAGCATGTGCAAGAAACATAGTGCCATTATCCGAGTTTTCAGAGGTGTGGCACCCGTCTTCCAATTCAGTCAGTGTGTTTGCAGGCATGGCCCCAGTTCCCCAATCACTGCTGCAGCAGTCTATGACAGCAGTTGAAAATGCAGTGGTTGTACAGTTTAAAGGGAGAGCTCCACTTCAGTGAGCAGAGCTCCCCCCTCCACACACACACACACACACACACACACACATGCACGCATGCATACTGCGTGCTCATGCACCTTCCCCTTCCCCCCAAGCACACACCGTACGGCCGACGGGGTTGTCCAATCCCCCATCAGCTCCATGCCCCCAAAAATCTTCCAGGTGCCATGCTGGGAGCCCACCAGTGTGGCAAAATGTGCTATGGCTGACGGGGTGCCCAACCCTTCTGGCTCCATGCCCCAAAGCATCCAGGTGCCATGTTGGGAGCCCACCCAGTGTGGCAAATGTGTTATGGCCGACAGGGGTGCCCAACTCCCATTGATCCAGCCGCCCAAACAGTTATTCAGCTGCCACGCTGGGAGCCCACCCCAGTGTGGCAAATGTTCCTCGTCATCTTATTAAAAAAATATAAACCTGTAAATACAAAAACTGTCCCTTGGCACTTCTCCTGCCCTCCCACAACCCACTCCACCCACTGTGCACCCTGCCTCCCTCACCCCATACTTACCTCCAGACCTGGCGAATGCTTTCGTGGACCGGAACACGCTCTACACTCTCAAAGCTGACCACGTAACTGAGGAAATGCCAGTAAGCTGTATAATGGGATAGACAGGGTTTTTTCAACTTTGTTGCATAGCTCAGGCATTTTTTTGAATTTTGGCACCAAATTTTCAACATGTGGTTTTTGGGACCCCTCCTCATGAATTCTGTCACTGTCATGGCGTTATTCAGGCCCAAAGGGTGATTTTGCGGTCACTGTGTGAAATCAGCTTTCAGGACCAATTAATGAAACGACACTGCCAGTGTTCATAAGGTGGGCTCTCAAAAGCCTATGTTGCAAATTTGTGAAAAAATCCTAAATTGATTGTTTTACGAGTGCGTATCTCAGTAGTTCCTACGCACACTGTAAGTTCACTTAATTTTTAATATTTGCATTTCTGGATTAACATTGCCATTTTACCACACCTCCTTATGAGCAGTATAGCTGTCATTTTTCATATCTCACCCAAAATGTGTTTCTGCACATGTAGTGCACAATGGCGCAGTCGGTGTGCGAAATCAATGTATGGGACACATTAAGAAAATCACAGTGACACTGTTCATGAGCAGAGGTCTTAAAATGGCTATGTTGAAAATTTGGTGAAAACATTCCTAAAAATTACTGTTTTATGAGCATGCATCGTGCAGTTCCTACACACGCTCGTATGTTTGCGAATTTTTAATATTTTCACTCCAGATTTTCAACATTGCCATTTTACCACACCTTCTTATGAGCAGTACAGCTGTCATTTTTCACATGTCACCCAAAATGTGTTTCCACGCATGTAGCACACAATGACACAGTTGGTATGCGAAATCAATGTTCAGGACAGATTAAAAAATCACAGTGACACTGTTCATGAGCATAGGAATTAAAATGGCTATGTTGAAAATTTGGTGAAAAAATTCCCTTCAGACATTCTGCAATGTTACTAATGAAGACATTGAACAGGACTGGCCCCAGGACCGATCCCTGAAGCATCCCACTGGTCACCCCCTCTCCCTAGACTGCACACCATTTACCACCACTCTGTGCCTTCTGTCTGTTAGCCAGTTTCTAACCCAGTTTACCACCCTTTGCCCCATGCCCAGCCTACCCAGCTAGTTTATCAGCCTACTACATGGGATGAGATGGTGTCAAAGGCTTTGCTGAAATCAAGGTAAGCCTTGTCCATTGCCCCACCCTGATTCACTTCCTTTGTAACCCAGTCAAAGAAATCGACCAGATTTGTCTGACATGATGTCCCCACTGTGAATCCATGTTGTCTATGGTCCTGCACTTCGATGGCTTCTAGATGCCCCACTATCCTTTCTTTAAGCAATGTCTCCATGATCTTCCCCACTACTGAGGTGAGGTTGAATGGCCTATTGTTCCCCGCCTCCTCCCTGCTGCCGGACTTGTGTAGAGGGACCACATGTGCCCTCCTCCAATTCACTCATGTTGAATGACTCAGTGAACATGGCTGCCAGAGGTACTGCTATCTCCCTTTGCAGTTCTCTTAATAACCTTAATATCCTTGGGCGTATGCTATCTGGTGCCATCGCTTTGTCCACCTTCAATTTAATGAGCTCCTGCAGGACTCTTTTGCCTTTGAATGGACTATTGTCCACCTCTTCACCCCCTTCTGAAGCCGTTCTTGAAAAAATAACAAAGTAGTCATATGAATTATGTTTGCCACCATAGATATGTATAACTTTTTCTCTCTCCCTCTCCCATTTCTAGAATCTTTCATCTACCAGAAAGCTCAAGAGACACAGATAATTTCTTTGTAAATCAAGTAAGCCATGACATAATGGATGTTTACCAGCTAATCACTTTTACATATATTAAAAGTCTGTTACAGATGGAAGAGCGCCAATGGCAGCCTCCAGTGAAATAATTAATTAAATTGAATATATGTCATAATTGCAAAAAATGTTGCTCAATATGTTATGAAAGTGGTTTATTTGTTTCTGGTAGGGAAAAATACAAATAAACACATAGCTATAATTTTCCTTTTTTATGTTTGTAAGTTAGCAAATATTGTACTAACTTAATAAGTTTAAATATTTGAATATTGCTAGTATATTGTCTATTATTCATGCTTCACTTTTTTATGTAGACACTGAAATTAACACTATTGGGTCATGTATAATTAATTGGTATGTGAATTTAAATGATGACGTTTCCCGTATCTTGACCACACCCCTGAGGAAGACTTGTGAGAAGTCGAAGTGCTGGGTGCACAAGGGGGAGCACTGTGTGTTGCTGGTACTCCCTGCTTCAATAAATTTCTTTATGTTTGCATTTGACTTTTTCCTTGATTTATTTGTTTCCATATTTGTGGTGGGAGACCCAAGTGACACCACTTTCTGGACTTTGGTTTTCAATTTACGAGCTGGCCGCTCATTGTGGTGAGCACCAATTTGACTGTGCACTGTCGCAGCACTACTTTGTTTGTTTCTGCACTGTGGCATGACAAAGAATGTAACAAAATAAGGTCATGTTCACATTTTTTGGCATTCTATATCTCCGCACCCACATATCCGACCAGAACAAAACTTGCCACATCAAGAGATATTTGGTCCCGGATGGAGCATGCAAAATGCCACCTGAATTGCTTGAATGGTTGCAAAGTTATTAAAATGCAAAATTTTGAGTTTAACAAAGACGTGACTGTTGAACCCTAACTATACGGGTGCGACCGCGCCCCTATATAACATATACACACATTTACAGTGTGTGTGTGTATATATATATGTATATATATATATATATGTTGCAAATGTGCTTCATTAATGCATCAGTAAGGGTTCCAGTGACAAACTTTTGGAAATGTGGTGTTAGGGTTCCCAACTCTAACAACCCACCCCCACCCTGCACACACTAATAGGTGTCGGGGTGCGCCTTGGGTCGTCAGCCCTAATGCTCACCCTATTCCATAAGTAAATAAGATGAGATGTGTACAGTCTACAAGAATGGGGTAAGTGTTAGGGATGATGACCTCAAAGCACACCCGACACCTGTTTCTGTGTGCAGGGTAGGATGGGGTGTTAGGGTTGGAAATCTTACATCAAATTTCCAAACTTTTGTCACTAGAACCCTAACTGATGCATTAACAAAGTTTTTTGCAATTTATTTCTTTACTTTTTGAGACAGTATAATTGTATCCTTATTTTTGATTGTGGAAGTGCAGGGCCTTCTGGACCCTGCACTTCCATCCATCCAAAGATGCATATACATATATATATATAGATATATATATATATATATATATATATATATATATATATATATATATATATATATATATGTATGTATGTAGCTGAGAAAGCACAGGGCCCTCTGGCCCCTGCACTTCCATTTATAGGACAACAGTTACCAAACTGTCAGTGTAGCCATGTTATTATCCCACCTCATGTACAGTATCTGGTGCAGAAAATGTTCAAATCCCTGCCAAAACATAACTGCAAAACCGCAACACCATTCTACGCCACAGGTGTGAAAACACACTTTGGCCAGGATTGGAAAAATAACAGCTGTGACATACATGAGGTGTTGTAATAAGAAGGCTATGTTGGAAATTTGAGGTGGAAATATTCAAAATGTCCAAATTTATGAGCGTGCATAACAAACTTGCAACAAAGGGTAATAATTTTGCCATTTTTACATATGTTGACCCCAGATTTTCAACATAGCCTTCTTATGACTCCACTTATACCATACTCATATATGGAGGGATAGGAGCACAGTGCAAACAATACGATTACTCTATCTCAAAAACTATGGATGGATCAGAGTGCAGGACCCCCCTCCCATAAACAAATAAGGCTATGAGATATATTATACTGGAGGATGTAATAAAGCCATCTCCAAAAATAAGGAAATTCTTGGCAAAAGACGTTGTCAATGCATCAGTTAGGGTTCCAGTGACAAAAGTTGGAAAATGTGTTGTTAAGGTTTCCAGCCCTAACACCCACCCCCACCATGTAGGTAGCAACAGGCATGGGGTGGTGCCTTACATAGAAACATAGAAGTTGATGGCAGATAATGACCGTAAGGCCCATCCAGCCTGTCACTTTTTTCTACCTAATGAATGTGCCATAGACCTGTACTCTGTCACTGGCTGATCTATTCATACTCATCTGTATTGCTCCCTTATGCCTATGCCATGCCTGTTTGAAGCTATGCACTGTACTCATATCTACCACTTCCGGAGGTAGGCAGTTCCATGCATCCACCACCCTTTATGTGAAAAAGAACTTCCTCATGTTACCCCTTAATTGGCCTCCCTCTAATCTCATGCTGTGTCCTCTTGTGCTGCTATTTTTCTTATATTGAAACATGTTAGACTCTTTCACCTTGTTAATGCCCTTAGGTTGTTTGAATGTTTCAATCATATCACCTCTCTCCCGCCTTTGTTCTTACATACTGAGCTCTGTTACTCTGTCCTCATATGTTTTCTGATGCAGTCCCTGCACCATTTTGGTTGCCCTTTTCTGGACTGCCTCCATTTTGTTAATGTCCTTGTGCAGGCATGGCATCCAGTACTGCACGCAGTACTCCAGATGGAGCCTAACCAGTGTCTTGTAAGGAGGGATTATTACCTCTCTCTTATGACTTGTGATACCCCTACTAATACACCCAACATCACTCTAGCCTTGCCAATGGCCTCAGAGCTGTCAACCCTAATGCTCACCCCATTCTCCTATTCTGTAACCATGTCAAATTACTTACACATGGAATGGGGTAAGCATGAGGACTGACGACAAAGCGCACCCCCCCCCACACACACACACTTGTTGCTGCCTGCATGGTGGGGTGGGGTGTTAGGTTTGGAAACTCTAACAGCACATTTCCCAATGTTTATCAACCAGAGGTCCATCCAGTCTGCCCATATTCCCAATAATCCCTGGAACCTACTGCTCCTCCAGAGTACTAACCCTCCTTGTCCCATCTCCATTCTCCTGCTTGGTCTTGTCATCCCAGGCAACCACTATTCCCTTCATTCTATCCCTTGCCTGCTTGAATCTCCTGAATGTATTTGCATCCACCACCTCAGCCAACAGACTACTGCAAGGTTCCACCACCCTTTCTATAAAGAAGTTCTTCCTCATGTCCCTCCTGAACCTCCCTCTTGTTAATTTCCACTCGTGACCATGTGATCTCAAGTTGGTATTCAGGGTAAATAATTCCCCACAGTGTAAGTTGTTAATTCCTTTAAGGAACTTGAAGGTCTCTATCATGTCTTCCTTCTCCCTTCTAGTTTCCAGTGAATACATATTTAGTGCCTTGAGACACTTCTCATAATATCTGCCCTGCTGGCCCTGAATCATTTTTGTAGCTCTGCACTACATTGTTCTCAACCTACCCCTGTCCTTTCTGAGATGAGGCCTCCAGAACTGGATGTAGTACTCCAGGTGAGGCTTCACCAGGGGTCTGTATAGGGGAAATATTACATTTTTTCTTCTGCTATCAATATCCTTCCTGATACATCCCAGTATCCTGTTAGCCTAGCTATGGGCCTTGTTGCACTGGCTCATTTGTTTAATGGAGTTACTGATGATAACTTCTAGATCCCTAGATATATAAAATAAATAATAGGAAAGTGTGGTATACAAGGATTTATACCCATATAGGGGGCTAATTAGGTCTATACTGCCACAAGCCTGAAGAGTGAGTGGCTTTATTGCCCTAATTAGCCCCAAGATGGGTATACTTCTGAGCGTTCCACCCTTAACCCATTGTTTGTTGAATATAATACATTAGGATGGTTATTGTTATGGAGATCACATTTGTGATCACATTATCACACCTGAAGGTCTCTTGCAGCAAGGAGAGAATGGTGTGTAGTGAGTGCAGGTAGGAGTTTGGGAATTAATGGGTTTAGGAGGTGTTCTGTGTAAGTTCCTTTTTCTAGGATCTTTTGCCACTTGTTAATTGGTTTAACTAGCTTCCTAATGCTGTGTTAATTGTGTTATTATTGGCATTCCATAGAGTTTAATGTAGTGCAGATGTATATTTTAAATGAGTGCAAATTTATATTTTTAATTGTTTGATTAGTGTAGGTATATAGCTTTAATTAGTGCAAGTATGTAGCTGTAATTGATTGATTAGTGCAGGTATACAGCTGTCTGTAATTGACAGATCAGTCACAGCTATACAGGGAAATAAATGATGGCCTTTTCAATGGGGAAATGTTCCCATCCATGTATTTTAAATACATATACACATCTCCTTGTGTACCTTTGCATGCTATGGTGTGGGTTGCAGCCTCTGTCAGATGACACTACCATCATCTTTGGAAGCTCTCAAGGCTCATCTTCTCCTTGACCAGCAGGCTGACCAAGACCCAAAATTGTGGCCAAAGGCCAGTTGCAAGGCAATCTCTGCTGCAGCGGGGTCCGTGGCCCAACTCGTGGCTGTGAAAGAGGTAGCGTTGATGGCAGCGGCGGATACCTCATCTGCCTCAGCAATGCTCCCAGCTGGGGCCAGTGTTGGATAGTTCTTCACTGGGGAGTTTCATGAAATGAGTTGGGCCCTCCAGACCTTCTGGGACAGCCCTGCCTGCAATGGTAAGAAGCATAAGAAACACCACTGTCAGTCATGAGATCAGGAGAGATCACCCTTCTCCTGCTCCCTTAACTCGCCCAACTGTCTGAAGCTTGTCAAGTGCCTTGCTTTGGCCAAGCATAAACCTGTTGAAGAGAAGGTTGCTAGCTCCACAGTACCCCCACCAGGCTTGACAACTTCGACACCGGCAGATCAGGCAGTCCAGATCTTTCTCAACCCTGTCAACCAGTTGATGGAGGGGATCAACAAAGAGTTACTCTCCAAGACCCCAGTCTTCCTGGTCCTCACTCAGGAGGACATGCAGTGGTCAGTGTCCCTGGCCAAAGCCACTTAGGATCAACTTCAAGTGGAGGTCTTGCAGTCAAAAGAAGTGCACATTATTTACATGGAACCTCTGCTAAATTCTCCTTGACATTGCTCCCAGGTCGAAGGTTGAGGCCGAGATCAAGATTGAGACACTCCTCAAGTTCTTAAGCCCACTCAACTGGGAGGCACTGCAGTTGATGCTCCTAATCCTCAGATGTTGAAAGGCACTGCCAGCGTATGCAGCGGTGCTATGGGGAGCTCTACCCCCAATCCCAAGAGTCAAGTGGCCAGTGCGATTCAAGTGCACACTGGTCTTTCCAAGACCAACATCACTGACACCTGTTTCTCCACTCTTGCAAATGGAACTGCCTCCACAGCAGCCCGTGTATGGAACCCTATCTATGGACTCCTGTGCAATGTTTGACTTGCCAGACTGGTTATCTATGGAGATCACCAAGTCAGATGACTCAGGAGTGGTTCACAATGGAAAACGGTTGAGGGCCATGCTCAGTGAGTTCTCTGATGACTTTGATGGGTCCTCCATGCAGTAAATTAGGAGTCATATTTTTAACCAGGAATCAACTGATGAATTGATTACCAACCACAGGCCGGTGTCATTTGGGTCTCTCTTCAGACTTATGTCAGGGTCCATGAATGTCTCTCTGGAGTCTATCCAGAAAAGGGATAAATACCCCTTTATTGACATCCTTGATAAGGATGAATCAATGGGGGTTGCCTCTCCCATGGCTGAGGCCATTAGGGGACCAGCTCTGGAGTTTGGCAGCATCCAGCTTCCTGCTTGGCACTGTTAGCGTGTATGGTCTGCAGATACTTGCTCCCTACCAGCTCTCTGTCCAGGTTGTCAGACAACTCTTTGACTGAGGGTCTGGTCTCTGACTCAGTTTTCCAGAAATTTGGAATACTGGGGACATGGATAAGCCTCCTGACAAGGAGTCAAAGCTCAATCACATGGCTAAGAAGGTCTCTGCCACTTTCTCACTTGGTCTTCATCAGGGGAGCTACACTTCGCTAATGGCTTATTTGGTCACTCCCTGTCGGGAGTGCTTCATAATGTCTTCCCTCATCTCCCTGCTGACAGTTACTGGTGAAATTGATCAGAGATCAAGGTCAAGTGCTGGCTAAATACCAGCTCTAGATGGTCTTGAACACTGGTGATTCCTGTGCCTGTGTCATGGTAGCAGTCATTTGGATTCTTTGCAGGGCTTGGCTGAGCTTCTCCGTCTTTATGGCAGATGCCCAGCATAAGTTGGCTAATGTCCCTTTCATTGGCCCTGGCCTCTTTGGCCCGGGGTGGATGGGCATCTCACTGGAATTGAGAAGTCCAGTGCCACCCTGGATTCTGAGGCTTCATCCCAGAAGGATCTGAAAGGCGAGAGGCAGAAGAAAAAGTCCTTTAAGTTGCAGGCCTTTCAGGCACAGCAGCCTTGACAGCAGCAGCTCCTGCAGAGGCAGTTCCAAGCCTAGAAGTCCAATGCCAAGTTCTCTGGCCTGGGGCAAAAAAGGGGCAGGAATAGGGAGAGTGGTGCCTCTATGGCAGCAGCAGCTGGTGCCCCCTCCAAAGCTGCCCAATTATGGGTCAGGGGGCTTCTGTCTCCCACTTGCATAGTCTCTGACCCAGCTCTCCATGGGGGAAGTTGGCTTCATCACTTCAGGTCTCACTGGTCTGCCATTACTATAGACACAGGTGGGTTCTTGAGGTGGTAGGCAAAAGGTTACCTCTACACTTCAAGGCACTCCTGTCTTACCAATCCCACACTTCAAGGGAGTCCTCAGTGCTGCAGGACACTCTGTCTGCCCTAGGGTGGATGCTGCTCAGCTGCTCACAAAAGGAGCAATAGCCCATGTCCCAGACACCCTGGCAAGTCAGGGGTACATGTTCAAGTACTTCCTGGTCCTGAAGCAGACAGGGGGAGCTGGCACCTCATACTGGATCTGCACAATCTAAGCCAGTTTCTATGGAAGCGCAAGTACAGTACAGTACACTGGAAAAAGAAACAGCTCCAACTCAGTGGTTAAGCATTTTCAGCACTGCTCTTTGCATTGAACTGCTAAACATTTCCAGAGAGCTGCAAAGTAGCTGAAGCTGAATAGCAGCTACAGGCAAACCGTTAGGAAATGTTTAATAATTTATTGCAATGAGCTGTGCACACATTAAGCAACCCAATGAAAAATGCTAAACCAGTGAGTTGGAGGAACAGTTTAATGTGACTTGTACTGTAGTTCTGCTCCCTGGACCTCCATGATGTGTTCTTCCACATCCCAGTCTTTCCATCCCACTGGCGGTACCTCCAGTTCCATGCAGAAGGGTTGCTCTGCCAGTTCCAGGTCATGCCATTCAGCCTCTCATCAGTGCCCAGGGTCTTCACTAAGTACACAGCAGTGGTGGCAGCCTTCCTGCAACCAAGGGTGTCTGTGTTTATCCCTACCTGGATAACTGACTGATAGCCAGGCTGTCCACAGAGGCTGTGTGGAGTGGTCCAGGGATCTGGCAATCCAGACCTGCAGAGACTTGGGCCTCTTGGTCAACCCAGTCAAGTCAGCGCTAACCCCTCACCCTGTGGGTGATTCAATTCACTGGGGCAGAGCTAGATTCCCTACAGTCCAAGGCCCACCTCCCTGCAGACTAGGCATAGGATCTTACCTCCTTTGCCCAATCATTTCAGGTTGGGAACTTGTGCACTGCCGGGGCCTCCTAAGGCTGCTGTGGTACATGGCATCCTGTACCAGAGTGATCCAGTGGGCTTGCTGTGGATTTGGTTCCTGCTGTGGGAACTGGACCATCAGTAATCCCAGCACCTATGACACCTGGATCAGCTGATCAGAGTGACCTAGCCAATATGGGATGCCATCCAGTGGTGGCTGATCCCAAACATCTGGAGGATGAAGTCCCATTTGTTTATCCAGAACTGACCATCACTGTCATGATGGATGTGTCTCTGGTTGGGTGGGGTGGGGAGTGCACCTGAGAGATCACAGGACCCATGGGTTCTGGTCACCCAGGGAGTCCCGTCACCTCATCAACCTGCTGAAGCTTTGTGCAGTGCAGCTAACTCTGACAGAATTTGCTCCTCTAGTCAGGATCAGGTTGTACAAGTCTAGACAGGCAATATTATGACCATGTTCTACTTGAACAGGCAGACTGGCACATATTCCCTTCCCTTCCCTTGTGTTAGGAAGTCCTCTGCACCTGGACCCTTGTGCACAGCCTGGGTGCAGATCTCCTGGTGATCCATGTCACTGGAGTGGACAATCAGCTGGAAGATGCTGTCAGCCAGGTGGGTGAGACATCACACGAGTGGTCCCTGCATCAGGAAGTGGCAAGTCACCTGTTCTCCCTGTGGGACACACCTGTGGTGGACCTGTTTGGCTCCTGGAAAGACACAAAACTAAGGCTCTTCTGTGCCTGCCCCTCACAGCCCAGGACACTAGTGGGGGAGACCTTTACAAGGGGGCCTCCTGTATGCCTTTCCTCCCTTTCCCCTGTTTCACAAGGTGGTGGTCAAGGCTCAGAAGGACAAGGCGTGAATGATCCTGATAGCTCCAGACTGGCCATGGCAGTTCTGATACCCAGATCTCCTCAGCCTCAGCAGCAGACTTCCACGGTGGTTGTCTCTTCACCCAGATCTGCTGACCAGACAACAGGGAAAGGTCCTGCATCTCACAGATTGGTTCCTCAGTGGCTAGAGTTCCAGGCTTTGGGTTTTTCAGAGAATGTGCTCCACACTGAGGAGGTCTCCCAAAAAGAGTTGACTCACCAATGCTATATCTTTAAAGGAACAAGATTTTCCATTTGGTGTCAAAGCAAGAAGTTTGATCTCCTTGCTGCCATGTGGCTAGTATCCTTGAGTACCTCTGGTCCCTATACCAGCTGGGGCCGCGATCAACAACCCTGAAGGTGCACCTGTCAGCCATCTCTGCATACTTGGCACAGGCTGGTATGCTGATGGTGGCACAAGAGAAAGTGGTGGAGTGCTCCTTTAAAGGCCTTGACCACTTGCCCCCCCCCCCGGTGTATGAGCCACCATCACCACCTTGGGACTCACTGCTGCTACTGGCAATGCTCATTGGCAAGACTTTTGAGCTTATGAACAGGTGTGGGTTGGCACAACCATTGTGGAAGATGGACTTCTTGATGGCTATCACATCGGCCAGAAGGATTAGTGAACTCCAGATGCTCTCAATGGAACCTCCTTATCTAGTCTTCCATAGGAACAAGGTAGTCCTACACCCCCACCTGAAGTTCCTCTTGAAGGTTGTCTCAGAGTTCTACCCTAACCAGGTGATGAACTTCACAGTCTACTTTACAAACCCATCTTCAGAGGATGACGCAGGCTCCATGCAATGAAACTGAGGCAGACACTCACCTACTACATGGGGTACATGGCTGGAGTTCAATGTCAGGCTCACCAACTCTTTGTCACATACACTGAAGCTGTACCTGGAAGACCTGCAGCTAAGCAGATGATTGGCAGGTGGATTATGTCCTGCATCAACCTCTACTATAAATTGGCTTGTAGAGAGTCTCTCATAGAGCTTAGAGCACATTCCACCAGACATACTGCTGTCTCGGTGTCTGCTTCCTGGGACATTCCCATCCAGGAGATCTGCAGGGCTGCTACCTGAAAGTCAGTACACACATTCATCTCTCATTACCCCATCTACACAGAGTCTCATTGGGATGCTCCATTTTGGACCTTGGTTCTCCAATCTCTGTTTGCTAAGTAGGGGTGCACACCTTGCCCCCTCCTCCTGAAGAACTGCTGGAAGTCTGCCATTGTGTGGATAAGTGTACCATACCCATTCCCCTAGAAAAACAGGTTACTCACCTGCAACCATAGTTCTAGGAGTGGTATATGGTTCACATCCATATCATCCACCTGACCTTCCCCTGGCAAGTGGCACAGGGATCCCTGCTTTCACATTCCAAGATCCGATGTCACAGGGCAGAGCTGAGGGATATACCATCCAGGTTGTAGGATGAGCTTTGTTTAAAGACGTTCCAGTGAATCAGCTTTCCTGGAATATCTGTCATTGTGTGAATGGGAACCATATTCCACTCCTATAACTACAGTTACAGGTGAGTAACCTATTTTTTTCTCCCTTACTGTCTTAGCTACCTCCTTTGAGAACCATAGTGGTCTCTTTCTCCTTTTACCCCTTGCTTATTACCTTACTCTTAGCCTTGCTTATTACCTAACACAGCTTACAGTTACCTTAGCTATCCCCTCCCTTATCCTGTTTCATTCATGTGTATAGCTTGTCATTTAAATAGCTAGATCAGATGAGCACTTTATACTGTGAGGTGGATTTTTTTTCAGATTGGCACTAACCTGTGAGCAACTTTGTGAAGTTCCATGTTGAGTTATTCTACTGTTTTCAGATTAGTATTCCCTCATCTGTGCCAGTCACCATCAGATGTCAATGAACTGGAAATGACATTGTAATTACTTTAACCATTTTCAAATAATCACTGTGTTTCTGTAACATGTAGTCTAGCTGAAGCTTACTATTTTATCCATTATGCAACGTGAAGTTGTGTGGATTGTTTTATTTTTTTCTTTCCTTTATTCTAATGCCACCTCTATTAGTACTGGCCCTGGGGGAGAGGTGTGACTTGGCTCCGAACACAATGGACGCCTAATATGAGTGCTCACTAATCCCCCAGGACATTTCTCCATGATTTACACCAGATATTTCATATTATTGTAAGGTGTAGCAGAGCAATACTTAGCGGGACTCACAAGGATCATTTATAGCCACGTTGCTCTAACTTCACTCCTTGCATCACATGCCAAATTGAGTATATCCATCATCACTATGGCATACCGCAAGAGTTCTGAAATAACAACAGGGCCGACTGTGCAGCAAACAAATCGAATGTTTACGGGCCTTGATGAAACAAATGGCAGAGGTAACGTTAGTCTCTAACAATACTACAACCACCATCCAGAAACTGGATGCTAGAATCGGCCAAACAGAAGCCAGAACAAATAAAAACACTGCCTCAATAGAATCTCTCACCTCTACGGTCCATGAACAGGAATGGACGATCCCTCTACTACAAACAAAAATGGGCGATATGGAAAATAGGAGTCATCGGAATAATCTCCAACTCCTAGGCTTCCCCGAAGGGGTAACGGGTGGAAACTCACTAGACTTTTTATATGATATTTTCCCAGAACTACGGCAGCATAATGTGCCACCAGGTCTAACCACTGAGAGAGCCCATAGGATGCTAAATCCAATGCCAAAACCAGGGGAGCAACCTAGGCCCATTATGGCTTGTATTCTGAATTTCGCAGATAAGGAATGGATCTCTGCGAGGGCCCGTGAACTCGGTGCTCTCTCCTGGCAGGGACACAGAATCTTAGTGTTCCAAGATTATTCTCGGGATCTGGCTGCCAGATGAAAGGAATATACAGAAGCCCGTTGTATGATGCACTCTCTCGGAATTAAGTTTTCCCTTCGATATCTGGCAACTATACGCCGGGAAGTGAATGGCACTTTTGTATCATTTGCCACTCCAGATAGTCTTATGCAGTATCTACAAGCTAGTTGGCCACCTCAACCCACAGTGGAGTCCCTTCGCAACAGACTGGCTATCCCAGAACAGAACCAGGAGAACAACTCAATAACAGCCAGTTATGATAGCTTCATTACTGAACCTAGGCCTTCTGGTTTTCAATTCCAAGGGAATCGCTCAGCCCTCTATGCCAGATCCCACAAAGGGCAACAAACTGGCAGACATGCAAAACAGGACCATCCCCAAGACCGGATCGCAGCCCCTCTGAACCTGACCTTGCCATCCCCGATACCTCCTACCGACATTGTAAGCAAGTTTTCAACACCCAACCAATTCACCCTACTAACGCCCATAGAGCTGGATGAATCCATTATCTTTCCTGAGTATCCAGAGGAGGAGATGGTGCAGGAGGCCACTAAGACCGAGGCCTCCTCTAAAGAGCTGAGGGTTTCTAACTGTTTGAGCACAGCCTCCCCTCCGGACCAGTGGGCACCGAATCAAGCGATCCTCAGTCCTGAACACAATACCGATACATGGACACAGCAAGCCCCATCAGACACAGAGATACTTCAAGCAATTGAACAGCAGGACCCGACTTAGATAAGTGTCCTTGTCTCCTTTCTTTTCTTTTGATATTCATTGCTCAGTTGGGATTGTGAGGGGTGGCTCCCAGGTAACTCTAATTTACAAACAGGTGGGACTGGGCAAAGTATCCCAGTTAGACTTAATATAACACGTGATAGCTTTCTCATCAGTCCCTGTACCAGAGCTCTGCATGTTAGGGAAAGAATACAGGACGCTGCTGAGTCCTTTTTGTCATGACCTCTTTCATTTTTATTATATTTAGAATAAGGTCACTGTTTCACTGTGGACTCTTACAGATATTGCTGGCTCGTTGATTTACATGGGCTTGGGTCTGGTGGGGGGGGGAGATGGAGGATAATTGCTGAGGATGTGACACTGACCCTGAAAGATTAGAGGTGCCCGGCTTTGCTGCTATTATATGTTAGGGGCCGATTGCTAAATGCACAGCAATTCATAACTGGGCCATAGGTGTTTTTTGGTGTCCTCCACTCCAATTTGTAGCCTCCTTTGCGACCTTGAGAGTTTGTTTCTTTTAGTTTCCCGCTTTCACGATAAGTGCCTCTTTATCTGGGTGCCTCCTTCCGCCTTATGCCAGGGAATTCCCCTTACTAGCACACTATTGAGACAGGACTATAGACACTGGACAAATACACGATACATAAATGTCCATGCGGCTCTCTGTCCAGTGTTCAACAGTCATCTATGGTATACCCAGATCTGCTACGCTGTATGTAGGTGTTTATTTCTGTTTCCTCCTGAACTCCCGGAGGAGGGTACTGCTCACATAGAGCTAATCCATGTGTCTGGGTCTACAAGCCCTATCTTCTCTGACTGGCTGCTCGGGAAGGCCTGAGAAGACAAGGAGGCCTTTACCTATGTTACCTACACACGCCATTGCGCAGTGTTGTGCATTATGCGTAAATAGTTTCTGTTCTGTTCATACTGTTAGGATATTACTGTCACTTCTTTACATGCTGGTACTCTCCGATCCACCTGTTTATGGAAGTCTGTTTAATGTTACAGTCTGTTGCTCAACCGATACCCTTGGGAAGCTACAAATTATAAGAAGGTATGACTTAGTGCAATCCCCTCACCCTGACAAACTTTCCCCCTGGTCAGCTGCTTATACCCCTTCGAACAGTATTTTCCGTAACAGACATGACAATGGGTGAGACCCCCTTTATAACGTGGAATGTCAGGGGTTTCAACTCTCCTTCAAAAAGAAAACAAGTCCTGACACATCTAAAAAGGCTGAAAACTCAGATAGCCTTCTTACAGGAAACAAAATTAACTAAGCAGGATCACGCTTATCTAATGAAAGACTGGGTGGGATCAGAAATCCATGCATGTGCCCCTACAAAAATAAGAGGTGTCATTATCTTGTTACATAAATCTCTTCCATGGCCAATTCTGCACAGTAAAGCAGACCCCCAAGGCAGATGGGTTATTGCCCTGCTGGACACTCCACACGGTCAAATCCTTGCAACTAATGTTTATGCTCCTAATGAGGATGACCCCTCCTTTTTGCTTGATTTAAATGCAAAACTAGGGACAATGACAGAACCCGACACTCCCATACTGGTGGGGGGGATTTTCATTTGACACTAGTCCCCACCCTAGACAGAAGTGACCAAGGAAAAAAAGAGTTCCACACATGGGGAGTACAGGCCACATTGCACTTTAGCTCCGAATACCAATTAGTCGATATTTGGTGCCTAGTCCATCCCTTAGACTGGGACTCTACCTTCCAATCTGGGGTACATGGCTCATTTAGTAGATTAGATTTCTGGCTTATCTCACAATCCCTTAGACAATATGCTCTTGAAACCAATAGTCTCCCCATGGTTATCTCAGATCATGCCCCAGTGCAGCAGATCTTACCATGGGGCCCATCCACCCCCCCCCCACTCCCCTACTTGGAGACTCAACCCTCTGCTTATGCAAGACCCAAAATTTGTCAAGTGGGCTACACCTGAAACTAAAATGTTTCTGCAGGAAAACCCTATATCAGAGACCACAGCCCAAAATACTTGGGAAGCATATAAAGTGACAATGAGAGGGAAAATTATTGGATATGCTGCTCACAGGAGAAAGGTTAGAGAACAGCAATTGATCTGACTTGAAAGTGACCTACTCACTGCAGAGCAAGATCTTAAGACTATGCTTCACCCCCTCCCCATTCCTCGTGTGGACGAAGGGTCCTAAATGTACGGATAAAACTCAATGAGCTAATATCCAGTAAAGCAGAATTAGCTCTTATCAGGATCCGTCATACATACATACATACTGGGATGGGGGAGATAAAAGTGGAAAAATTCTGGCCTACCAACTTTGAAAAAGACAGGCAAACAGATATATAGCTGGGCTGAAACACCCAATCTCCGGAACTGTCCAAACTAAACCCCAGGAGGTGAATGATATCATGGCAGCATTTTATTCTCACCGTTATACATCCTCCAGGGCTGAAACTCCCCCAGAAACCTATGTCTTTCTACATTATATCACCCTACCCAAACTCTCCCCCACTCAGAATGTTGCACTGGAAGCACCTCTTACACCAGAGGAAGTTTCCATCACCCTGATGGCTCTCAAAAAAGGGAAAGCATCTGGTGGGGATGGATACCCAGTGGATTTTCTCCAAGCAATGTGCCCTATGATCTCCCCCTTCCTGTGCCAGGTATTTGCAGAGGTGGAGATTAAGGGTATTCTACCCCAAACTCTTAAGGAGGCCACTATCACTGTGCTTCCCAAAAAAGGTAAACCATCTGAGGAGGCAGACAGTTATTGCCCTACTTCGCTAATTAATTCAAACAGCAAAGTATACACCAGGGTGTTAGCCTACAGACTGAATCTGGTACTCCCATATCTCATACATCCCTCTCAAGTCAGATTTGTGAGAAGTAGATACAGCATAGATTATTCACGAACTCCTCTCACTCTCATCCATTTGGCACAAAACACTCAAACACCAGCTGCTGCACTGGCAAATGATCTTGAGAAGGCGTTCGATTCTGTAGAATGGGACTACCTTCAGACCGTCCTGGAGCACTTTGGATTTGGACCTCATTTCAGATCAGCAGTAACAGCAATATACACCTGCCCCCTTGCTAAGGTGCTTACCAATTCTGTATTATCAAGACCCATTTCAGCTTTCTAGAGGCACCAGGCAGGGTTGCCCCCTCTACCCCCCTCTTGTTTGTCCTAGTGTTTGAATCCATGGCAGCTGCAATGAATCAATCAATCAAAATCTTTATATTTACCAGGTAAACATCATTGAGCAATGCTCATTTTCAAGATGGACCTGGGCTTCTTCAATTTGACAATACTCCCTTATAAAAGGCATAGGTTTAGACTAGATACAACCCTCGACTTTGATGTATGCAGATGACTTATTGGTCATCTTAGGGGATGCTCAAGAGTCTACCCCCCCCCCCTTACCTTACTAGATCAATTTTCTTACATCTCTGGGCTCAAAATCAATCAATCCAAAACACAGATTCTCCCCCTTAACCCTAAATCTCTCCCCCACAGTATACTCCAGAACAGTCTGAAATGGTCTCAGGATACCATCACATATCTGGGCATTAGGGATGGACCGAATGTTAGAAAATAGTGGGATAATAATCCAGACCTCTTAATAATTAAGTGCAAAGCTGAACTTGACCACTGGTCTTGTTTGAATCTCACACTAGCTGGCAAAATTGTGGCCTTTAAGATGTCTCTGGTACCCAAATTATTTCATTTGATCTCATACATCCCTTTATTTTTACCATCACACTGGTTCCAAAAAATGGACAAACTACGTGGCTTCTTCCTGTGGGGCACTGCTAGACCTCGTTTCAGAAGGAACACACTCAGGGCATACTGGAAGCAAGAGGGCTGGGGACTTCCCTGGATGGAAGGCTATAAGATAGCATATCAGTGTACCCAGACTATGAAGTGGTTCCAACCATACTCTAGGGACTCCCCCCAATGGCTAGAGATCGAACAGGTGTTTAGTGGTCCCCTGTCACTGCCACTCTGCTCTGGGCTGTTGCTACCCAGGAGCTTCTGTCTCACCTGACTATAGGTCCATCAATCAGATACTGGCAGAGCTTGCATAAAAAATTACATCTCTCAGCTCTCTCCCTTCTCTACACCCCTATTTGGGGTAACCCTATTATCACAGTAGGTGACATGCCTGTCACATGGCCTACATAGCAGGACAAAGGGATTTTATTTATTAGGGACCTTTTGGTGCAAAACTCCCTGCTGGTGGATACATATCAACAATTGCAGCACAGATGGAACCTACCCAGCACAGAGTTTTGTAAGTATTTACAAATCAGAGATGCCCTTAAACCCCTGTTTCACTGGGGAAATAGCTTAACTGAACTATCACCCCCTGTACACAAGTGGCTCTGCTTAAGTAAAGGGACAGCTGGGACAATATATGTCTCAGTCAGAGACACCTTGCCCACCTCTAACTGTTCCTCTAAAGCTAAATGGGAGAAGGCCTTACAAATTTCTATTTCTGACCTACAATGGAGATAATGCTGGCAGGTAGGACACACTGTAGATACTGATGCTCGTAGTAGACTCATTCATAATAAAATCATGCACTCATGGTATAGAACCCCCACAATGCTTAAGAAGATGAATGTACTTATACATGATAACTGCTGGAGAAGTCTCCAACCTGGAGGTGATCTCTGTCATATTCTGTGGCTCTGCCTATTGATCTCATGTACCTGGGAGAAAGTGTTCCATGAAGCCAGCACGATTCTAAACCATCCCATCCATCCCAGTGCTGCCCTGATGCTGCTCGGCTTGAAATCAGAGGCTCCAGATCTTAACTCCCAAGAATTTAGATGGCTAATGCTGTCCAGTATGCAAGTGAAACGTACAATTCTCAGAAACTGGAGAAGCCCCACTACTACTACCCTGTGTGAAATACTGTCAGCACTTGCCTCAGTGTATGAGTTGGATAGATGATCCCATTTGGTAAAAGAGCAAATAGCCCAGTTCCAGAGGTGCTGGATCCCCTACATGGCATATCTGGCATCCAGAGCAGGTATAGGTTGAATTAGTATATTATAGGAATACTGGATTTCTCTATTAAAAAATATACTGCATGGAACTGATTACTTCTTTAAATCCGATATGATTATAGTGACAATTCATTATGTTATATGTGGATATTGACAGTATTGTACATAGTTGACCACCTAAGTCTTAATGTTTAGTTTTTTTTTCCTACTTTGGTCTCTCTCTCTCTCCTTTTCTCTGTATTCTACCTACCTTTTCTGTTATTATTTATTAATATTATTATGTTTCTTCTTTTATTATTACCTTTTGTATATATTTTAAGCATTATATATGGTAAGGTGTGTCACTTCTACATCTAGGCATGGTTATTCCACTTGTTTACTTTGTAGTACCCTTCCTCTTTATGTTGATTGTGCGCATGCACAAGAAACATGTTGCGTCAGCTTTCTCCACAAGCAGGTTGTGGAGGCGTGGCACTGTTGTGGCCAATGCCCCCACAGCCTTCAAAGGCTTGTCTCCCATCCCCCAATGCCATGGCATGCTGCTACTGACACTAGTTCAGGCAGCGTGCCACAACCTTCTAAAAAAGTAGCCGCTGCAATCAGGGGCCACCTCCTCATTGCAGCGTCAGGCATCCGCTGCAATGAGGGAGCAACCCGTCATTGCAGGGCGGGATGTGAAACCCATGATATTGTTTGTGAACACAGCGGTGGGTTGCCACCTGTTCACAAACAATATAACCCTCTCTCCATCGTGTTTACTTGCAGACAGGGGAGCCCACTCCTGTCGGCATTCTGTCACCCTCCTGAGTTTGTTCTGCCGATAGGTGCCCAACTCGCCGGGCATAATGATACCCCCCTGTTTTGTTCCTGCTGGCGGGGGTGCCCATTTCCCATTGGCATGTATTCCACCCTCCTTTCCCTTGAATGTTGCCGATGGGGGAGCCCACTCCCCATTGGCATAATGTTGTCCCCCTTCTGTTTGTGTAGCCGAGGGGGTGCCCAATCCTGCTTGGCACCTGCAGCTCCCCTTCCCCTTTCCTTGTTTGCTGACAGGGGTGCCCAATCCCCTGTCGGCTAATGCACCCACCCACCCACACAGGTGGCACACTGTGAGCCCACCCCAGCATGCCAAAGCACCCGTTAAACAAGAAAACGGTCCCCCAATGTCTCGTTTTTTTTTTCACCCTGTAAAGAAGGAAACGGTTCCTTGGAGCTCTCCCAGGCCCCCCTCCCACAACCCACACCCACCCACTGTGCACCCTGCCTCCCCACACCCCCTTCACCCCATACTTACCTCCAGAGTCCAATACGATGATCTTCGATGGACTGGGAACACGTCTGCACTCTTCAAAGCCGACCACGAACTGAGGAAATGCAGGTAAGCTGTATAATGTAATAAATAGGGTTTTTTTCAACTTTAGTGCATATCTCGGGCATTTTTGGCACTTTTGTCACCAAATTTTCAACATGGGGTTTTTGGGACCCCTCCTCGTGAATTCTTGAACTGTCATGTTGTTAATTGGCCCCAAAAGGTGGTTTCATGGTCACTGTGAGGAATCACCCTTCAGCGCCTATTAACGAAACAACAGTGCCAGTGTTCACGAGGTGGGCTTTCAAAAAGCCTATGTTGCAAATTTGGTGGAAAAATCCAAAAAATGACTGTTTTACGAGTGTGCATTGCACAGTTGCTATGTAAGCTCATAACTTCGCAAATTTATATTTTCATGCCAGATTTTCAACATGGCATTTTCTCACACCTCCTTGTGAGCCATACAGCTGTCATTGTTCACATCCTGGCCAAAATGTGTTTTCGCAGTTCTGGCACAGAATAGCGCGGTCGCTGTGGGAAATCAGTGTTCAGGACAGATTAAGAAAATGACAGTGACACTGTTCATGAGTAGAGGTCTAAAATGCCTATATTGAAAATTTGGTAACGATACTCCATAAAATGAATGTGTTACAAGTGTCCGTTCTGCAGTTGGCACGTACGCTCGTAACTTCGCGAATTTATAATATTTTCACTCCAGATTTTCAGCATTGCCATTTTCCCAGACCTACTTATGAACAGTGCAGCTGTCATTTTTTCCGTCCTGGCCGAAATGTGTTTTCACACTTCCGGTGCAGAATAGAGCGATCGCTATGGGAAATCACTGTCTGGGACAGATTAAGAAAATGACAATGATACTGTTCATGAGCAGAGGTCCTAAAATGCCAATGTTGAAAATTTGGTGATGATAGCCCATCAATTGATTGTGTTACAAGTGTGCATTACGCACTTTCTATGCACCCTTGTAACTTCACAGATTTGTAATATTGTCACACCAGATTTTCAAAAGTGCCATTTTTTCACACCTCCTTATAAGCAGTACAGCTGTCATTTTTCACATCCTGACCGAAATGCGTTTTCACAGTTCCAGCACAGAATAACGTGGTCACTGTGGGAAGTCAGTGTTCAGAACAGATTAAGAAAATGACAGTGGCACTGTTCATGAGCAGAGGTCCTAAAATCCCTATGTTGAAAATTTCGACGAAACTCCATAACATGATTGTGTTACAAGCGTGCGTTGAACTGTTTCCACGCACCCTTATAACTTCGCAAATTTGTAATACTGTCACGCCACATTTTCAACAGTGGTATTTTTTCACAACTCCTTATGAACACTACAGCTGTCATTTTTCACATCCTGGCTAAAATATGTTTTTGCACTCCTGCCAGACAATAGTATGGTCACTCTGGGAAATCAGTGTTTGGGTCAGATTAAGATCGACTGAGTGAGAGGAGGGAGTGACCGAGCTCAACTGAGCTCTGTTGGAACTGCTGCAGATTTGTTTGTGGGCTAACAAAGGCCCCAGCATGAGAACCCACTACAAAAGGGCAGCCTGCAGCACTGGGAGAAACAGAATGAGAGAGCGAGTGAGGGAGAGGGAGTGAGCGAACTCACCGAAACACTGTCAGGACTGCTGCGGATTTCTTTGTGGGCAGAAAAAGGCATCAATACAGGCAGGGGCCCAGTATAAAAGGCCAGCCTGCAGTGGTGAGAGAAACAGTATGAGCGAGTGAAACAAGGGGACTTAGTGAGCTCAATGGAGCTCTATCAGGACTGCTGGGATTTCTTTGTGGGCTAAAAAAGGCACCAAGGCAGGCAGGAGCCCCGTACAAAAGGGCAGCTTGCAGCACTAGGACAAACAGAATGAGCAATGAGAGAGGGAGACCGAGCGACCTCAACGGAGCTCTGTCAGGACAGCTGCAGATTTCTTTATGAACAGACAAAGGTGCCAATGCAGCCAGGAGCCCCATACAAACGCGCAGTCTGCGGCGCCAAGAGAAACAGAATGAGCGGGTGACAGAGCGGTAGTGAGCGAGCTCAACGAAGCTCTAGTGTGACTGCTGCAGATTTCTTTGTGGGCAGAAAATGTGGCAACGCAGGCAAGAGCCCAGTACAAAAGGCCAGCTTGCAGTGCCGGCAGAAACGGAATGTGAGAGTGACAGAGTAGGAGTGAGTGAGCTCAGTGAAGCTGTGTTGGGACTGCTTCAGATTTATTTCTGGCCAGAAAAAGCCACCAATGCAAGCAGAAGCCCAGTACAAAAGGGTAGCCTGCAGAGCCAGGAGACACAGAACGAGCGAGTGAGAGAGGGGGAGTCAGTGAGCTCAACGGGGCTCTGTTGGGACTGCTGCAGATTTGTTTGTGGGCAGAAAAAGGCAGCAATGCATGCAGGGGCCCAGTACAAAAGGGCAGCCTGCAGTGGCAGGAAAACCAGAATGAGCGAGTGAGTGAGCTCAACAGAGCTGTATTGTAACTGCTGCAAATTTCTTTATGGGCATAAGAAGGCAGCAATGCAGGCAGAAGCCCAGCAAAACAGGTCAGCCTGCAGTGCCAGCAGAACAGAATGAGCAAGTGAGAGAAGGGTAGTGAGCGAGCTCAACGCAGCTTTGTTGGAACTGCTGCAGATTTCACTGTGGGCAGAAAAAGGCGCCAACAGAGGCAGAAGCCGAGTACAAAAGGGCAGCCTGCAGTGCCAGGAGAACCAGACTGACTGAGTGAGACAGGGAGAGTGAGCAACCTCAACAGAGCTCTGTTAGGACAGCTGTGGATTTCTTTGTGGGTAGAAAAAGCCACCAACACAGGCAGGAGCCCAGTACAAAAGGGCAGCCTGCAGCGCCAGGAGAAACAGAATGAGCGAGTGAGAGAGAGGGAGTGAGCCACCTCAATGGAGCTCTGTCGTAACAGCTGCAGATTTCTTCCTCAGCAGAACAAGGTGCCAATGCAGGCAGCAGCCCAGTACAAAAGAGCAGCCTGTAGCACCAGAACAAACAGACTGAGCCAGTGACAGAGGGCCACTCAGCGAGCTCAACAGACCAACGCAATTAACATTCGGCATTGACAAATGCTTGTTCTTTTTAGGTGCTTTCTCACAATCAGCCATTTGAAGGTACATCTACCAAAGCACTTGAAGCCTTGTCCAATCAGCAGGAGTACCTCCTTATGGTTTTGGATTCTTGGCAAGGACTAAGGTAGGTGCCTTTAGTATATAATGTTGCTTAGCAGTTTCTTCAAGTGCCTTTGGTGTGCTCATTCCTATTTGCACACTTGTCCTTTATGGCCAGAGAGTTCCACCCACCAGTTTTGCTTCATATTTAACATACCTAAAAAGATGTATATGTGAATATATTACTATTCTATAGAATATGTATTATATAATGCTATAGTTGTTTTGCTGTTTTGTGTTATGTTGAAAATAATAAAACATTTAACTGAAAAAAGAAAAGTACTGGCCCTGGTCCTGAGGTTGTTAACCTTTTCCCAGTATTATCTTCCAATTTCTGCTCAACAGATTTAGTTAATATTTTTATGTGGGATGGGTACTCTGATACCAGTTCTACTAATGGGTATACAAATTGCTTTATTACAAAATGTTGTTATGTTTCACTCATTCAATCTGTTTGATGTGTATTGAAGTCCTTAAAATGTGCACAAAAAGGGAGAGACAGTTTGAGAGTAGAATCAGACTGAGAAGGTTGTTAATACTATTGTTGCTGATGTGTGGAACTATTCACCCCCACCCTGGTCCTAGTTTCTTCAGTGGGGCTGAATGTGATCCTATAATACTTCAGTTAACCATCACTTTGGTTCCACTACTTCAACACTGAAAACTGTCCACCTACAGCAAATGTTCAAAGCCTTTTAGCAAAATGGACTCAGTTTGTAGCCTGGTCTGAACTTCATTGTTTTGATGTCATCACTCTGTCAGAAACTTGGCTAAATAATAAAATTACAGACCCTGAAATTGCCTTATTAGGATACAACCACATTAAACAAGATAGATCAGGGAAAAGAGGGGGTGGGACTATGATATATTTATTTTATTTATATTTTGTTTTTGTTGACTGAGTAAGTGCACTAGACAAATCCTGCCTATTTTTAGGCATAACCCGGGGCAGGGGGATACAGATGAATGCCAACTGACCTTGAACCAGATTAAGCTGTTGGTGGTATTGTTAGTGAGTGAGGGAAATTTGACCAGGACACTGAGGAAATTCCCCTACTCTTTTCGATAAGTGCCATGGGATCTTTAACATCCACCTGAACTACCACCAATCCAGACAGATGGGACCTCAGTTTAACGTCTCATCTGAAAGACGGCACCTCAGAAGTGCAGCACCGCTCTCATGCTGCACTACAATGTCAGTACTGGGATATTAACCCAAGTGCCAGATGTGGGAACTGAACCCACAGCCCTCTGATCTCCCAGCCTCAGAGGCAAGTGTGCTACCTACTGAGCCACTGACACTGTTGTTGTTGTTCACAAGAAGTGTGGTATGTATCAGTGGATCTTCTGTTTGGACAGAATATGCATTTAACCATCAGTACTATATATGTACCCCCAGGCAAAAATATCACAGGGCTTAGAACTAATAACAACTGTACAGAATGTATTCCCTATCAACATACCTCTCAACTGTCCCTGATTTTCAGGGATGTCCCTGATTTTGCCTCAAAATTTTACTCTGTCCCTCCAAAAAATTGTTTTTCCGTGACCAAACAGCAGTAGTTATAAGCACAAACTAATGTCATTAAAGTTACAGGCTTGTTTTTCTTTAGAAAATGCATTTTACACTAAGCCCTTTATTCTACCAGCTTCCTGAATGAATATCTCCAATTTTGAAGAAGTGTCCTTGATTTTGGTCCTTTGTCCCTGATTTTTTTAAGCCTTGTCCCTGATTTATGAGGCAGGAGGTTGAGAGGTATGCCTATCAATAGGGGGTATTTTTTTTAGGTGATTTTAATTGTAACTGGGACTCCAGTCTTAAAAATAGAGTTAGAGATGTTTTCTCTAATTTAGGTGTCAGTCAAATGATAGAGGAAGTTATTAGGTCCAACCATAAATCAGGTGTAGGAACCATCCTTGATTGGATTGTGGTCACCCATGCAGATAGAACTGTTAATTGTGGGACCATGCCCTACATAATGAGTGACCACCATCCAATCCAATGTTAATGGTCAGTTAAGATCCTCAGGGGTCTCCTCATTACATTGAATTTAAGATTTTGGCTAGGTTATCCCCTGAGACTGTAGAGGCAGTATGCAAGGAAATTGATCGGTCCCCCCTGTATTCCTATACTCATACAGATTCACTCTGGGATTTCTTCTGCTCTGTTCATAATACTATTATTAATAAGGTTGCTCCACAAAAAAAAATAGAATTAGAGCCAGTAAACAAAAATGGGTTACTGGGGAGCTGCTCCACTTAATGAGAAAACAAGATAAGAGCTGGAAGCACTTTAAAGAAAATCAAGACCCAATTTCCTTTCTAGAATATAAAATATTTATAAGTAAGTGTACATCTGAGATCAGGAGAGCTAAAGTTCAACATTGTTTAACTGAGCAGAGGAACTCCCAGGGGAATTCAAAAAAAAACTAGCATATCCTTAATAAATTATTGGGAAGGGGAAAAAAGATATGACTCCTACTACAGTGGAATCTGTTTAAATACACCCCTGTTTTGCACTGAGAAAATGTGCATTTAAGCAGAACATGCATTTATCCAAAACTGACCTAAAACTTACATTTTGCAGCTTGATTAAAGAGCTGTGAACACCATTAAGCATAACAATTTTATTTGCCAAAAAAATAAGTCAAAATGAAACATTATAGCCAAGATCCTGCTGCTGCTCAACTATGTACACTGCTTCTACCTCCTCACTCTTTTTTGCATGTCGGCATTTGCGGCTCTGATTCTCAGAATGCTCCCAGTCAGATAGCAGCCTTTATTTGCTTTGCACCACTCGTATCATGGTGGACCCATCCACACCAAACTCTGCTGCCACATCCGTTCATTTAACATTTGATTGATCCAACGACTGGAGCATTGAGATTTCTGCCCAAGGGTCAGTATTACTTTTTTTCCATGCTGCTTTCTGCTTGCTGAATGGAGACAAGTGTGAATGAAGGTGAATGGATGTGTTAAATGCAGCTGCAACACCTAATTAAGCCCCATCAGAAGCCCCATCAAAAACCTGTGCACTAAGCTGGCATTAATTACACTTGAAAAGGTGTGACAGTGAACTGGGAGCAAGTGTATTTAACTGAAAAGTGCACTTATCCAGTGTTTAGGTTGATTTGTTTAACATTGTAAATATAGGGAAAAAATTGGGAAATAAAAAGATGTGCACTAAAATGGAATGTGCATTAATCCAAAGTGCACTTAAGTGGAATCTTGGACAATGGTCACTATATTAGTGATCCCTCTCTTGTCTCAGATATTTTAACAGTTATTTTGGGAACCTAGATATTTACAGAACCCTCTTAAATTCTGATATTAACTCAGTATTGAAAGAAGAACCCACTTTCACTAATCCTAAATTCTACTTTAAACACATTACTCCTGTTTGGTAAAAAAAAGTATGTTCTTAAATATGATCCCAGGTCTTCTCTTGATCATGATGAAGTGGACTTTAGAATTATTAAACTGGGTATAAACCATTTTTGCATGCCCTTTGTCATATAATTTTGATTTCTCTCTCTCTCTGTCACAGTGTTTCCCTAGTAACTGGAAACTAGCAACAATTAAACCAGTGTTAAACAAGCATTTGTCAATGCTAGAGTTCATCATTGGGATTGCTGTTGATACACACCGACTGGCAGGACTACAGTTCCCAGCAGAAAGAACAAGTTATGCCACCAAGTTCACATTCCTGTTGAAATACAGTGAAGTGCATACCTGTTTCCTCAATTTGTGATCTGGCTTTGAAGAGTGATGATGTGTCTGTGGTTCAGAGAAGATAAGGGCACAGAGCACCACCATGGGTTGGAGGGGACGTTATGATTAGAAACCCTAATGTCCCAGGTATTTGTTGGTATTTTCACTACAAATTTTCAACATGGCTTTTTGTGACCCCCACCTCATGAAAGCATTTGGGACCTCTGCTCATGAACAGTGGCACTGTGATTTTTTTACTCTGTCCCAAACATTGATTTCTCACAGCGGCTTCGCCATTCTGCACCAGATGTGCGAAAACACAATTCGGGCAGGATGTGAAAAAAAATTACAGTTGTACTATTCATAGGGAGGTGTGAAGAGAAGGCAGTGTTGAACATCTGGAGTGAAAATATTAAAGATGCTTGAACATACAAGCGTACATGGAAACTGCACAACGCACATTCGTAACAGTCATTTAGTGGAATAATTTCACCAACATTTCAAGATAGGCATTTTGTGATGTCTACTCATGAACACTGTCACTATTATTTTCTTACTCTGTCCTGAATGTTGATTTCCCACAGCAACCCTGCCATTGTGTGCCAGATGTGCGAAAGCACATTTTGGGCAGGATGTGAACAATGACAGCAGTACTGTTCATAAGGAGGTGTGATTCATTTTTTGCCCACTGGGTGTGCTGAAGTGAAAGTGAGACATAGGAAGCGTGCTGCTTTTTGAGAGTCGGCTGCAACTTGTAAGAAGGAGTTAGGAATTGTGAGTGATTCTGGTAGCCGCTTTTAGACTCCTCTTACCCTAGAGACTAAATTTGGTGCCCACAGATTCCTACCATGCCTGAAATTCGTATGTGGTTACCAGTGCAGCTACCTGTGAGGCTATCAGTGTAGCTATTGACCAGAAGCAAGGATTACAAAGGGCATAGAGTGTGGAAAGAGAACCTTTGCTGTAACCTTATCCCGAGCTCTATTGCAACGTCAACTACAAGAGAGGGAGAAACCAGACTCTTTAGGATTTCTCTTGCTAGCAAACATTTAGGTGCTCAACTTGACTTATACTGAAGTTTTGTATGGAGTTTTTAAGCTACAAGGGCTCTCAAGGATTCTGCTTGGATACTATATCTTTATTTTAAACTATTTAAACTAGCTCTGTGAAACAGAACATTGAGAGATGTTGTGTTTAAATCTAGTTTCTTTTCAAACTAAACTTGTACACCAGAAGTAGTAGAGCACTAGTAAACAACCCCCCTAGGAAAGATAATGGAGAGAAAACCTACAATGATAATAATAGAAAAAAAGGAAATTGTTGTGTATATATGCAAGAATTAACTTTAACGTGGCGACCAATGATTTTAGGCCAGACCCTCTCCTTTCGAACTCTACTTCTCCATCTTATCATATTAATGCTTATCCTTTAGATCAACCAGTACACCATAGGAAGATCAAATGTGAAGCTATTAATGCACCTTTGAGTTTGATATATTTAACCTCTGGTAAAATTAGATATAAGGGAGAAACAGAACAACTTACTATTAGTGCAGATAACTATGAGAAAAGTATTATCCTAAACTCTTCACATATTAAGGTCTCCCCTTTTGCCAAGAAAACCTCTCCTATGTTTACACCTTCTATTAAATCTTACCAACAGGGGAAAGTAACCATTTTTCTCCTGTAATCCCAACCCCCCAAACTGTTGTTATTGGAACCCAGATCTCCATATGGGATGCTCAGGGAGAAAAGATGTCTCCTCTATTCCTTTAGGGGATCAAATAATGAATTTATCAAAAGAACCAGAAATTTCCCTTCATCCAACCAGAATGGATTTGTTTAGCCCAC
The DNA here is from genome assembly GCA_016271365.2 of Neoceratodus forsteri. Lineage (NCBI taxonomy): Eukaryota > Metazoa > Chordata > Ceratodontiformes > Ceratodontidae > Neoceratodus > Neoceratodus forsteri. The sequence continues at coordinate 739,792,675 of CM057454.1, forward strand.
CAGAATTAAATGTTAACATAGACAATCTTTTTACTCAGTCAGCAGAATCATCAGTTTTGGCAGGATCCCCAGACAGGTTATTTAGGAAATTGGACAAAGAAGTTGAACACATAAAAATCCTGAACTCCTCAGACAGTGTCCTGATACAGTTTCTAAATATACCATTAAAGCCTTAGCACACCCATAATGGCTAATATAGTCTTGCTCGAGGCTTATAATGAACTTAAACATCACATCGAGAGGCTATCTGATCGTTAATTAACAAAGTCTCAGAACTATCAAATACAATAGACAGTCTGCAGAACACAAAACCTAATGAAAGGATTAGGAGACCTTCCCTTTCTCCAATTTTTATTCCTCCAACCCCAAAAAAGAATGGTAGAAAGGAGGATAAAGTGAAGAGCACTGGTTAAACAAAATATAAAAAGAAACACTGGAAAAATAACAAAGGGGCTACTGTTGATTCTACTTATATCCCTTTGAATAAAGAACTGATGAAACCTAATAACGGTAATCTGGATTTGGACCAAGAAAGACCTCCAGTCGACAAGCCCTGAGGGTCAGTGCTGGTGAAAGGAAACTTACAAGTCCTCTCTATTCCTTCAAGTTCTAATGACTTCACTCCTTTGGGACACAAATGTATTATCAATGCCCAGGCAGAGAAAGATATTGTACATGAGACTTCAACTTTGAGGAGTGGTATTTTATTGGAGGATTCCTTTTCTGAGCCAACAACCAGATTTCCCCCGAATATTAACCAACTTACTTGCACAGGGAATGAAGTAGTTTTTAAATTGGAAAATGATTTCCTTAAATCTTATGAAACTGATGTTACCTTATTTAATTTAATTTCTTATCTCTTTAGAGCTGAGCTCGAACTCCCTGCACAGCAGAAAATATGTTTGTTTATAGAGACAGATCAGCTCTTAATACACCTGTTATGTATTATTAACAAACATGGACATAGTAAAAACAATATGGGCAAAACAGTGCCACTTAAATAAATTGGGTATATTAATCTCTTCTCCCATAAATTGGACAACTATTTGGAAGCATGCCCATGGGTCTAATAAACTCCTACCATTTTCATCTGAAACTATTGGTTCAACTTTCATTTTCCTAAATTGGAACTTTAAAAAGATAAAATATTCACAAAGTTTGTCCATGTTTGGAATAGAGAGATTTGAAGGGGAAAACAGTCACCGGCTATTATCTTTTGTTTGGTCGCTTTTTGTTACTCATTTGGATATTGAAATTTCCCCAACAGAAATTGAATTAGTTAAGAGAGCACATGTAGGTGCCTCAGAAACTCAAACAGATTTTGTAGTTAATTCACCAACTTTGTATAAAAATGTATTACAAAATATGTACAAACTAAACACAGTCCATGTACATCTAGTGGATGCACAACACTGATGTGCACAATAAAACAATTGTAGAGATAGGGGATAACTTGCGACTGTCTCCCCTAAAATCACTTCACCCATCATCTCCTTTTTTCTCTGAGGAGACCTCTATGCTTAAAGATACATTAACCTCAGAGACTGGTCATCTTTTATCATGGAATATTGCGGGATTGGGACTAAAAAGATACATTAACCTCAGAGACTGGTCATCCTTTATCATGGAATATTACAGGACTGGGACTAAACTAGTTGATCCAAATTGGAAAGACTATGTTTCCAAATTTCAAATACTGTTACTTCAGGAAACATAGGCAACTGGAGAAACATATTTAAACAGTTCTGAGTCATTTTATGTGCCAGCAACAAAAAACAGGTATTATGGTAGGCCCAAATGTGGGTTAATAACTTTTGTTAAGATTAGGAAAGGTATTCAAATAATTGAATAAACTTCTCTCAAAAATTGATTTTTGTTGAATGTTATCAGATGGGATTCTCCTGTATTCTTAATTGTAAATGTGTACGTTCCCCCAGCTTTTCAGTTTTCTTTTCATCATGACATTTGGGCTGAACTTACCCTGGAACTTGACTTATTATATACAAAGCACCAGATAGATATCTTATTGATTAGTGGAGATTTCAATGCCCGTATAGCTAAATTTGACAATTACAATCCTTAATCTATATGGGAGATCTAAACTTAAGAAACTCTGCTGATACCTCTACAAATAATGCAGGATGTAAGCTAAAGGATTTTATTATTAATACTGACCTTTTGATTTTAAATGGGAGAGGATCTGGGGACCTTAAGGGAGCATTTACATATTATTCTGCAAATGGGAAAAGTGTTATAGACTATATGCTGACTACTCCAGAGAGTTGTGACCATTTTCAAAATTTTAAAATCTCCATGAGGCCTGAAAGTGACCGTGCTGCCCTAATAGTGAAAGTAGACACAGCAAAGGATTGTAATATGACTGAATCTAATGAATGTTATACAATTTCCTTAGCACTTAGAGAGAAATTTAAAGTTACCCTAAATAACGAGAACTTGGCAAAAGCAGCAAAGGTAATATATTCCCCCCCAGATGTCCTCATTATTTACACTTGTGCAAGGAAAGACCCTAGTTCATTGTATTAATGATCAATTAGAAGACTGTCTCTCTAGAATTAGCTCTGGAATTTATATTTATGAAGATCAAACATCTGCTTCTTCTACCTGGTTTGATCACCAGTGCCTTAAAGAAAAGTAAAAATTAAGGAAACTAATTAGAGAAATTAACAAAAAACCCTCAAGAAGTAATATTGTAAACTTAAGGAAAGGAAAACATACAAAAAGTTCTTAATGTTAAAAAAAAAACTGAATTTACCCCCAAAACAGTGGGCTACTGTGCATCAAATTAAAGACTTAAATGATTCAAAGGCATCCTGGTGTATGGTAGTGAAAGGTACCAAAACATATCAACCCACATAGGCTGTTTACATCCCAAAGGAAACATGGGTTTCTTACTTCTCACTCTTATTTAACAGTGACATCATCTCAGATGTCACCAGGAAATTGCCTGAATGGATGCAGTTAGAGACGTATAAACCTCTATTTTATTCTATCAGAGATGTAGCCCAAATCATTTCAAAATTAACAAATAACAAAGCTCCTGGGCCAGATACCATCCCTGGGGAACTCCGTAAGGAGCATAAAAACTTATGGACTCCTTTTTTTGTAAACTTTTTTAACATCTACCTCATAGAAAGGTTTATCCCCAGCTCATGGTCAAAAAACATAATAGTTCTCATTCACAAAAAAGGCTCCTTTCAGTTATTTAATAACTACCATACCATAAGTCTTCTGGATACCAGTAGTAAATAATTTTCTGGAATTCTTTTGACAAAATTACAGCACTGGGTAGACACTTTTAGCCCTCTTTCTAAGTTTCAGGCAGGTTTTCATCAAGCTTTTTTTCCACTTGGCAATATATTTATCCTGACTCACTTGCTTGAAAATATAACCACTATAGAAAAATGAAAGTTTATGCATTATTTATTGACTTTACTGCGGCGTTCAGTTCTGTAGTTAGGATATCCCTTTGGAATATTCTTCAAAATTGAGGTCTTCCCTTAAGTTTACTAACTCCCATTTTTCTTCTTCATTTTGAAACATTAACTGCAATTAGATTTGATCACAAGGGCATCATTTCAGAATACTTCCCAACAAACAAGGGGGTTAAACAGGGTTGCCTCTTGGCACCTCTCCTGTTTAATATCTATATAGACTCCTTACTATACTTTGACACTACTAGTCCATTGGATTCACCCAAAATTAATAATTATTATATTCATATACTAGCATATGCAGATAACTTAGTTATTTTGTCTCTATCACTTAAAAGATTACAGTCTAAGCTTGATCAGATAAAAAACAAATGTGACCAATTAGAGCTGGGGATAAACCTTAGCAAAACTATGGTAATGGTATTTGGAAATCAGTCTCCAAAACCAAAGTTAGTGCTAAACAACACGCGTATTAAAGTCATCACATCATATACATATCTTGGTATTAAGTTTCATGCAAAAAGTACTTGGAACTTACATGTAAAGGAAGAAGTAAATAAGGCCAAACATGTAGCTAAAGCACTTCAGAGATGTAATGTTAAGTTTCGTAGTCTTTCTGTTGCTCCCGCCATTCAGGCAGGGGAAGCTAAAATCACTCCTCTCTTTTTATATGGCACAGAAGTTTGGGGGGGTTAAGCATAATCCAAAATTGGAGATGCCTCTTTCATATTATAACAAAGTTATCCTTCAGGTACCTTCTTCTATGACTAATTCGGTCGTAAGAGTAGAATTAGGTAGAATCCCCTTGGCATTCTTGATTGACCTAAGGCTAATCACTTACTGGCTCAGGATCATGAGTAACCAAAAAAATTATTTCCCCTTAGTGTGCCTAAAGGAAAAAGAAATATGGCACACAAGAGGTTTTCTCTTTCCATGGTTAAAAGCTCTCCTATTAATATTACACAACATTAAGTCTATGTATTTATGGAGAGACTATCAGGCTGCCATAATGACAGCTGAAACCTATACAGCTAAATTGAAGAAGAAATGAGTTATGTTGGCACAAGATTCCCAGATGGTCCAAGTCTGTAATCAGAAACAAGCTCCTTGGTATAGCCAGTATAAAACTGACTCGAGTCTTGAAGACCATCTATTGCTCCCACTTGCCCTGAACATCTGTAAGGCAATTACATAGGCAAGGTTCAGGTTAATTACCTCAAAATATACTTACTTTAATGATCAGCACTTGCAAGAGCTCTTAAATGCCCTTGTAACAGAGATTATAATGAATTGTTATTACATCTTATAATACAATGCCCTTTATGTAACTTGCAGCGAACTCAAATTTTGGGAAATTTTTTAACTAAATATCAAAATTTGGCTGATGTCCCATTATTTATCTTGATGCATACTGGGACAATTGATGAAGCAGAAATGATTGTCAAATTTTTGCTATCTGTAATTAGCTTAAAGAAAAAAGCTTATTTTAAGAGAACTAGAACCAGTTTATCTTAATACATTTATTAATCCTGAGGGCTTTCCAGCTGATTCTCTCTTGTACTTTAAGACTTTACCTAGTTTTGTATTAAGTATCAGAAAAACATACTGAACTAGAAACGTATTCCTGACTTTTCGTCTTTTTAAATATTGCTGATGTATATTTAAGTGATGATGTATTATCTGTCCTCCTTTGTATTTAATTTAAGATGTTTGTAATGTCCAGAATTTTAACAATTTTTTGGAAGAACAATAAACTTGAAACTTGGATAAGGAGGCGTGCAAAACTGACAATGCTGAAACTCTTTAGTGAAAATATTACAAATCCTCGACATTACGAGTGTGCGTGGAAACTGCACAATGCACGCTCATAAAATAGTCATTTTATGGACTTTTGTCATCAAATTTTCAACATAGGTATTTTGAGACCTCCACTCATGAACAGTATCACTGTGATTTTCTTAATCTGTCCTGAGCACTGATTTCCCACAGTGACCGCGCTATTCTGTGCTGGAAGTGTGAAAATGCATTTTGGCCAGGATGTTGAAAATGACAGTTGTACTGTTCATGAGGAGGTATAAGAAAATAGCAACATTGAAAATCTGGAGTGAAAATTTTACATATTCGCGATGTTACAAGTGTGCGTTGAAACTGCGCAACACATGGTCATAAAACAGTCAATTTTTGGAATTTTGACACCAAATTTTTAACATAGGCATTTTGGGAGCCCACCTCACGAACAGTGACACTGTTATTTTGTTACTCAGTCCTGAAAGGTGATTCCAGACAGTGACTGCAAAATCACCTTTCAGGACCAAATAACCACATGACAGTGACTGAATTCATGAGGTGGGGGTCCCAAGAACCCCATGTTGAAAATTTGGCACCAAAACTCACAGAAATGGCTGAAATATGCACGAAAGTCAAAAAAAATCTATTTATGCCATTATACAGCTTACCGGAATTTCTTCAGTTCGCGGTCAGCTTTGAAGAGTGCAGACGTGTTCCTGGTCCACCGAAGATCATCGCACTGGGCTCCAGAGGTAAGTATGGGGTGAGGGTGGTGTGGGGAGGTGGATGCACAGAGGGTGGGTGCAGGTTGGGGGAGGGACCATCGAACTCAACGAGGGACCGTTTTCTAGTTTACAGGTTTAAAAAAAATTTTTAAACCTCGCAGGAAGGTTTTCTTTTTTACAGGGTGGGCTCCCAGCATGCCACCTGAGTGTTTGTGGGGGGAGCTTTAGCTGACAGGGGATTGGACATCCCCGTCAGCACATACCGAAAGTTTGGGGGGGACAAGAGCTGAGGAGGATTAGGCACCCCCTAGGCATACAACAAATTGGGGGGAGGATTATGCTGACAGGGAGTGGGCTCCCCCATCCACAAATGAATTGGGAGGGGGTATGCTGACAGTGGAATTATGCACCCCAGTCAGTTTTTTTGTTTGTTTGTTTTTTAACTGTGAGGGGGCATGTGGAAGGCCTGGGCACAGCGCGTTCACACTGCTGTAAGCTGCAGCAGTGAAGGCAGCCAGAAATGCAATGCAGGAATGCAACTTCAAAGGACTGAGCCACATCACTATTTGTACGGCTTCATCCTTTGAAAAGTTGTCCTGCTCAGCCCGAACAGCTGAAAGTGAGTCTTCATCAGCCTGCCAACTGATTCACCTGTCACTGACCTGCCTGTAGAAATGGAGCTCTCCATTGGGAACACTCCTGTAGAGCACCTTATAGCAATGAGTTCATCTGCACCTGTGCACCATGATGAACTCAAAAATGGTAACCCGGCTTTTGTTTCAAACTGTCCACCCGTATCACTTCTTACACAACCCTTTCTAAAATTCTGGAGAAGATTATTCTGGACCAAACTTTAGATTTTCTTGAACAATACTCCTTGTTAACTAGTCATCAACATGGTTTTAAACCAAAACACAATACTGAGACACACAAGCAGCATACAGAATGCCCTTGATAAGGGGCATTCTGGTACTGCTCTGTTCATGGACCTCACCAAGGCCTTCAGTTTAGTTGAACATGGCCTGCTTCCTGGGATTCTCCAGAGATTTCATTTTTCTGAGGGTGTCATCAAGTGGTACATTGACTACTTGTCTAATAGGCAACATAGAACCTTAATTGGAACCTTTACTTCTCAGCCTACACCCATTCACTGCGGTGTGCCCAGAGCTCAATCCTGGGGCCACTAATTTTCTCACTATACATGGATTCAGTCCCCAACATATGTACGCAGATCAGAATGACTCTTTATGCCAATTATGCCATTATTTATTGTCTTGGCCTCAGTTTTGATATTGTCCTCCAGAACTTTCAGATAGATTTTGACCATTTTCAAGTTTGGTTATCATCTAACCATATGGTCTTTAATTCCAAAAAAACAAAACTGATGTTGTTTTCTTACAAAAAGCATGCTCTTTCTGAACTTCCACATATTACTGATGACAAGGGTACTATTATAGAGTATGTAAAGGTTTTCAAATACTTAGGAATTTTTCTGAACAGCGGGTTCACTTTTGAATCTCATATAAGATACTTGAGGAAAAACTCTACATTAGAAGTTGGGGGTTGTTATACAGGATTAAGTCTTTCCTAACTGCTGATTCTAGGAAACTTTTAGCACATAGTTTTATGTTTAGTATGTTGGATTATGGGATAATAATTAATTCCTCCTCTAGTTGTTGCACTTTAAACTGTTTAAAGGTTACTTAAAATTATGTGCTGAGATTTTGGTTAAATTTCCCATACCACACTCATCGTTGTTGCTTGTATGAACAATCTGCCTCACTACCTGTCGATAATAGGGTTCTTTATAAAATGGGTATTTTTCTCTATAAAGTTATGAAAGGGCTCTATCCCTCCTTTATAGTTGAATTGTTTTCTAAGTTTGTCAATTATGCTTCCACTAGGTCCCAGTCTAGCTATACTTTTAAACTTCCATTATTCAAAAAATCTTTTGAGCAAAGATCTTTACTGTTCACTTTTTTTAACTCTATTCCCTCTGAAATCATTGAAAGTAACTCCATCTGGTGTTTGAAAACCTGTCTTAAACAATGGCTCTTAATGTGAAATGAATGTACTTGTACAATGAATTGAATAACATTGAATGTGCTTACATTATTTTTGAAATTGCCATTTATCGTATATAATTTAAACGTGTCGCCTGTGAAAATGGGCATTTTGCTAATCTGGTCTACAAGTATAAAAATTAAAAATGAAAAGTGGGAGGAGAGGCTCCTCCTCATGGTTACCACTACAATGGTGCAATCTGTCTATCCTGAAGCAGCTCAGTTTATTTGTGAACTGCTGTAGAACTTTGTCTCCATGCCTCTGTCTTACCTTGTTCAAATTGTTATTGACAAGTTGATCTTGAGTCCAGCTATTAATAATAATAAAACACTGCTGGTTGAAGAAGTGTGTGGTTTGTTTTTGTAATTACAGTCTCACCAGCTTTTTTTCTGTTGAGTGCTGTTGTTTAATCTCAGTCACATAAAGCCTAGTAATTGTAGTCTCTATCATTACTAATTTGTATATCACCTTCGGTTCATTTTATTTATTTTCCAATGGTAACATTTTAAAACAGGATAGTGATTATTACTCAAAGTTGATTCAGTGATTTTTTGCCCTGTCACTTTGTAATTCACAGCGCTCATTTTGCCCCTGAGTACTTTGAATATGCTAGTATCATATGGTTAGAAAGTTTATAACATGTCCACTTCTAAATAATTGTGGCATATTTTTTTGAACTCTTTCAATTTTCATATGGTAACTGAGCACGAGAGGAGCCTAATGAAAGTGCTAGTACTTGGCAAGGGAAAGGAGCACACTACCGTTGGGATCAGCGGCACCAGTGGGTGCAGAATCCTTGACCTAACAATGAGTGTTACTTCCCCTGCTGCCGATTCCACTTGGTGTCCATAACATTGGAAAGGGGGGGATGGATAGGTAACAAGGCCACCAGCAAAGTCAGTGATTGTGCTAAGAAAGTAAATAAAACATACATATTGATCAGGTGCCTGCAAAGTTTGGCATCAGAAAACATATCAGGACAGATTAAGGGAGCTTAATATGTATACCCTAGAGCAAAGGATGGAGAGAGGTGATATGATCAAAACATTCAAATACCTTAAGGGCATTAACAAGGTGAAATAGTCTAACATGTTTCAATACAAGAAAAATAGCAGGACAAGAGGACACAGCATGAGATTAGAGAGAGGCTGATTAAGGGGTAATGTGAGGAAGTTCTTTTTCACAGAAAGGGTGGTGGATGCATGGGATGGCCTACCTCGGGAAGTGGTGGATATGAATACAGTGCAGGGCTTCAAACAGGCATGGGATAGACATAAGGGAGCAATACAGATGAGTATGAATAGAGAGGCGATTGACAGAGCAAAGGCTGATGGCACATTCATAAGGTAGAAAAAGAAATGGGCAGACTGGATGGGCCTTATGATCCTTATCTGCTGTGAACTTCTATGTTTCTATGTAACTGCTCACACTACAGTGTCTATGTTGCATGGTGTAGACCCCTTTTACCTATCTACACTGGGGGGTGACACTTTCAAATAATAAAATTACAGAAATCCTGAGTTCTCCAGAAAATGTAGAAGGCAATGATGTAATCCACTGGTTTAATCACAACTAACTGAACAGATCCAAGGTTCTAATCCTACTGTGCTATCACTGTGCAACCCTGAGCCAGGCACTATATTTTCCTGTGCTTTAGTCTCTCTGCTATGAAAAACTTGCCAAACAGTATGCAATTATAAAATCAAAAAAATTATAAAATACAAGATATAGAAAAAAATTCAAAATAAAGTGATAAATGAATAGTGTATGCATTGTGATGTTGATATTAGCAGCTGTGCAGTTTTGCAGTTGTTCATACTGTAAACACTTAGATGATAAAATGATGACAAGAGGGAATATGAAATCTAAGCTGCGATGTTTATGTGCATACTTATTGAGCAGAATGTACAAGGTTGTGCCATGAAATTGCCTGATTCTGTTTGACAAGGAGCTACAGAAAACCAGGCTGTCTTGTGAGTTTAGAAGAGAGGTGCATGAGGACTGGGAGGCTACGTATCATTAGTAGGCATGGACAGAGAAATGCCAGAGTTCCAAGATGTGCAGCCCTCCTAGACAAGCATTTGACACTAAACCTCACATGGATGGTTGTGTACTGTATACTCAGGTTTTAATATTGAAAAGCAAAGTACACATTTGTACGGTGTGTATCTTTATCTACATTCTGGGTTATCTACAGTATATGGCATTAAGGAGCAATCTGCCATACATAAAACAGGTGATATGGTAGATACCTATAGTGGAATATTCCTCTGTTACATCAATATCATACTGAGAATTAGAAAAGTAGGAGTTGTTTTTTGGTTTGAGATGTGCAAGCAGTGCAGCTCCTGTCTGATCTTTATTGGCGTGTGTATGTGTGCGTGGTCCTTTTTCAAGTGTGTCCTAGCATCCACCCCCCCAACCCATCTGAAAGGCCATGCTGCAGCACAGGCTCTGATTACACTCAGCCTGTATCTCATTCCCTCAACAAAGGCAGATGGGCATGACACTGAAAAAGCTAGTGTACCAAGACAAGACAGCCACACCACACAGCTCTGTAATATTTACATTACACTGACAAAAACTTATAGCCTTAATAGTCAAGCTCACACCAACAACTTTGTTTATTGTAGAAATACTCTCTTTGGTGCAAACTTGTCTTCAGGGCTTCCGCTTCCCTTCATTCACTAAGGATGTCCAGCAAATATTAACTTTTTTAAGGAACTGCAAGCCCTCATCTGCACACCCCGCCCCCTTCTTGTTATAGCACTGTAGCTCCTGACTCAAAGGTGAAATCTCCCTGGACTGCACATGCACAAAGCTGCCCCTTCACCCCATTGTTATGCGGATATGTATGTGTGTGGGGAGGCTGAAATATCACACTTGTCTGGAGTAAAAATAACACATTTTATAAGCTAAACAGAAATTATTGCAACATAATGGTAGGTACAGGATTAAAAAAAAATGTTAATTGTGTTCATACGCTGTAATTCTTTTACATCAGCAGCAAAGTCTGCCATTTCCACTGAACTCTCTTGTAGACTTTCAACCTCGCTCTGTAAGAGTAAAAAAAGTCACTGTTAGTAAAAACAATACAATAAAAAGACAGCAGCTGAATTTTAAAAGAAAAGTAACATTGTCTCACACAGTAATTTTAATTTCAATGTCAGTTGCAAAGTTTCCACTTCTCATTATATTCATTGAAACTTTGTCCTTAGGTCGCTGCTCTCATGTGAAAATAAGAAAAAAAGAAATCATACGTACGACTTAAATAGAAACAATATCAGCATCATCAACACACTATGAAAATGTCAAACATTAGGAATAACAATAGAAGAATACAGTAGTTTACCTTTTTGTTCACATGTCCTGTACATTCTATGAGAACTACAAGGCTGCTTTTCCTCCCACAGCGTCACTTCCATCTCAGTTGTCCAATGTGCGCAACTAACAGTCTGTTACTGAGTTATGCCTGACCTGAGTCATGCCAGAAGTCACACAGTATTGCAGTTCTAAATGTCATACACACATGGCTAGCTGTTGCACACAAATTATTTGACTACATAATAATGATCAATTTGGTGTGCCAGTACTATAATTTGGTTAAAACAGCCTGGTGTACCAGCCCTTTAAAATGTAGTTCAGCAAATTATAGAAAAAATATTTCACTTTACATATACCACAAAAGGATTTGCATACACTTCCCAGTGGTGTAAGGGCTCTAGGTCTTTGGCCGTGTGCCTCACTCCCCTGGGGCATGCCTTGAAATCCTTTAATCCTTGCATGGCCGTGGACTGATATATCAGTCCAAAATATCTATATGTTCTAATTCTGTTGCCAGCCTAATGCACACCCTGGCTTGGCTTATTGTGTACTTAATGCTTTGTGTTCGAACCCTAACTGATGCATTAAGGTAGTTTTCTGCAATGTTATGCAGAGAATATTGGATGGGCAACTACAGTATGCACGAGCAGTGTGTTCTGCCACAGAGGGGTTCTGATTCCCTCTGATGGGAATCAGAACCCCGAGGTGGCAGAGCACACTCGTTATGCATAAAGTTGTTCATCCTGTATTTTTATACTGGATAGTATTATGTGAAATGTGTGCATTGTTTTTTTTTTTTCACAATGAAACTGACTTGTGTAATCTCTAGAGGTTCTAGAATGCTGTTCTACCACAGGAGGGTACTTTCACATTTCATGACCTTTGAACTGCGGTACAAGAAAGCAATAGTACCCAACAGGGTGGGCATTATTGGGAAATACCAGACTGCCCAGGGGCATAATGAGGCCCAACACCACAGGTGGAGGGCCTTATAGCTCAAGGTCCGGTATTTCCCAATAATGCCCATCCTGGAGGGTATTATTGCACTTAGAAAATGGCCCATCAGAGAATGTTACTCTGTGAAGAGGCACTTGGACTGGCTCTTATTTTTAGCTGGGCATCTATTGAAAAATAAATGCCCAGCTTGGAGCCTGTCTCAGCCAATCAGGTTTAAGAATTGATTGTTGCCATTTTCTAACAGCATTTTGAAAAGGAAGGATTTCTAACTAGAACATTGCTCTACTATACACTATAAACATACTGCAGAAAAAAAAAACTGTTGTACAGTATGGACATGAACTGGTAAAGTCTGGACCAGAGATCCAATACAGAAGAAGCAGTGGTGGAAATGAGAGGGAACCCGGGGAACTCAGTTCCAGGTATGAAATTCTGAAAGACTGACTTGGTTCCAGGAGCAAAATGGGGAAGAACTAGTCCTGAAAAAACTGTGCCCTCCAAAAAGGTCTTCAACTGGCTAAATAATGTATAAAACTGCAACATACAATGAGAAACGATCTCTGTCACCCCTGGCACATACTGTATGTTCAATCCTACATCAAAAGTATTGCTTTCCACCAGTGAATATTTTCCATGTCCAACTCTGAACAAGGACAAGTCCATTAAAGGTATTGCAGGACTTCCAGATCTGCAGGGATTCCTGTGTTTTATAGGGATTTTTGGAGCCATTTACAGGGAAATTGTTCCCATAGACTTGCATTAGTTGCACAGCAAAAACAGGAATTTGGCTCCCATTGGGCATAATGTAATTTACAGGAAAACCGTGGGAAAATTGCCCTTCAGTTACAGGAAAAATGCAAAATTAATCTGGGAGCACTGTGGGTACTGTGGTGGGTGCGTGATTCATGCCCCCCTCCCCATAAACCTAGTTTGTGAGTTGCCTTTCTGCATTATGTTTACTTCTGAACCTGTAAACCATCTTTAAAACATGTGTGAGACACATACTGTACAGAGAGAACCCCCACCACCACCACATAAACATATAGTACAATTTGAGGATAGTTATTGCAGACTTCTTACAACATAGTGTATAAGTAGTGCCTTCCCTTCCGTGTTTAAGTGTCCTGCTCAGAAGTAACAACAGTGGAGGTCTGTGGGTGGAAATCAAGGTCTGTGTTCATTTTCCTCAAATACTGTGGTTAATGTAAATAATCGCATTTTAAACGCTTGAAAAAGGAACAAAATGTATACCTCCTCCAGGTTTTTACTTAATGCCAGCCACCTGCATTCATTTGTAAAGTGCATCACGGTCACTTCAGAATTGCCATCTGAGCTGAAAGGATCAGATGACCCCAGTAAAGTACAGTAAATAACCCCATAAAGTATGCACCTCAGGCACCCTCCACCCCTTATGTGACTTGGTCACTGAAGGTGTACTCCTAATTCCCCGTCTGCGCACCCATGTTGCTGATGGCTGAAGCGAGGACTCGACCTCCACTTTTTACCTATAGCCATCCATAGTGTCTAGTGTATAGTGTGCCTGCAAAGGGACCCAGAGCGTGCACGTTCAAACCCCGCTAATGTTAAATTAAGTACTATACTTACTGTGTGACCTCTGGCAAGCCAGTAACATCCCAGAGACCCAGTCCACAGGACTCCGGAAATGGGTACAAGAAGAAGCCTGTTGAAAACCAGATGTTGCATCTCTGTGCAATCAAGTTCCCAGTTAAATTGTTAAAAAAAAGAAAATGTCTTAGAGAAAAAGGGTGACATAGCAGCATCCGAAATCTAAGGGCAACACGGTCGCATTGTATACCAGGGGGACATCCAACAACGTTTCCGGCGAAATCAATTGTGACTTTAAAAGGGTGCGTGGGAGACCGCCCTTTTTTGAAGAGGTTCGGGACTGTGCACTGCTGAGCCTTTAAGACGTTCCGGGGTACAGTTAATGGCAGGGGAGCATTGAGCTCAGAGAGTCGGAGCACTGAGGACAAGCAGGAGGAGGCAGTATTTCACATGTGCCATCTCCGCCCCTAAAACGAAAAGATATAGACAAGGAACAAATAAAAAAGACATGATTTACTGGCTTTTGCATGATTTATATTCCAGCACACCACGCAGAAGGACCAGATAAGAGACGAGAGCCCAAAGCTAGTGTTTTGGATCTCGCATAAGTGTGAAAGAAGGCATACAGATGCGATCTGTGCGGTGACGGTGACTTTGAGCGGGGGTTGTTTGTTTTTTACCTACCCTGCACACTCTTGAGACTTAACGTTGCCTCCCAGGAAGATTAAGGTGGCAGAAGAGTCACCCTGAGGTTTGTGTACTTTGTATGGGAAAATAAATTGGAGCGGATCAGGAGCACTGGGGCAGTGTGGGCACTGGACAGACTTGAGCGGGAAAGGGGGACGTGGTGCGGAGTCGTGCCTGGGCACTGCAGGGACCCTTGTCGTTTGGGGACGTTGTGGTGCCTGGGACCTGCGGGGACCGTGTTCTGTGGGGACTGCTGCTATAGTGCCGTCCTGGGTGGGAGACCCGCGTGGGGACTGCAGGGACAACATCTTTGTGTGCGGAGAGTACAGGGACCGTGTCGTGTGGGGGCGACAGGTTTGGTATCCAGGTGAGTAGTGACTGCAAGGACCGTAGGAGCGACAGGTTTGCTATCCTGGTGAGTAGGAACCACAAGGACCGTGATCCGTGTTGGAACCGCAGAGACAATAACAGTGCACTGCAGAGACTGTCGTGTGGGGACGAAAGGAACAGTATCCTTGTGAGTGGGGACTGCGTCAGGGACCGTGTGACCCGTGTGGGGACTACCGGGACCCCCAGTTGTGTGGCAGCGCTGAGACAATATCGTAGCGTGTGGGGACTGCGGGGACCGTGTCGTGTGCGTGTGAGAGAACTGTGGGGACAATATCGTGCTACAGGGACCCTGTCGTGTTGGGACGGCAGGGACAACATCCTCGAGAAGAGGGGTTGTATGAATCCTATCGCGTGAAGACCAAAGGGACAAAACGATCGTCTGTGGAGACTGTCACGGGAGGGGCAATACCTTTGTGAGTGGGCATTGCAGAGACAGTGTCGTGTGGGGCCGACAGGAACAATACCGTGGCGTGTGGAGACTGAGACAGCAGGAATAATATCGTGGTGTGTGGAGACTGCAGGTCTGTGTTGTGTGGGGACGACGGGGACAGTATCTTCTTGTGTGGGGACTAGAACCACCGGACAATATCATCTTTAGTGGAGATTGCTGAATCTATCAAAGAAAGCAGGATGTCGCCTCTCTCTCCGCTGGGGATTTATTTGCTGCTGCTGCCTCTCCTGAGTAAGTATCGCATGGTCTCTTACTTTTTAGTGAACTAACAGGTTTGCAACATGTTAATGGAACTTCTCGGTTTGAAACCATTGTTTTACACTTATGTTGAGTGACCTTTTCTCACTAGCATGATAGAGGTACTTAGTGAGTTAGTGGTGGAACTGGAACACATTCTCTGAGGATATTCCACCACCTTTGCCATTGGCTGGACCGCATGCTGACCGTAGTTGGGTCAGGTTTTCGTTTTCTCACAAAATGTTGTACTATTGCATGTTTATTATGTGGTACGGATGTACAGTTAACCGCTTAGGCAGTACTTTATTGTACACAGGAGCACTCCGTTTGTAATGTTTCTCTTGCAGTTTTCACGATTTTACACCCCGGCCCCTTCGCCACACACACACACACAGTGACACACACACACACACACACACACACACCGTAAACTGAGTTACTGTGCTCCACACCATCACCGGGACAAAACGCACACATACACACACACACGCACCTCTCAACTGTGCCACATTACGAGGAACGTTCCTCATTTTACTTCACAAAAGCTCCCTTTTCCACATTGTGAGGACTTGTTCCACATTCCCTATTAACGTTTTAAAGCAACGATCTATAGTAAATGATGCAAAAATGTGTTCTTCAATTAATAACAGACTTTCTGAACATAAATGCAAACATTTTAACAGTGTTCTGAGCCTCCTAGGTAATGGTTTGATTAAGTGTTCCACATTTTGTTAATTTGTTCCACATTTTGAGACGCAATGTTCCACATTTGGGGGACAGAAGGCTGGGGGTACACACACACACACACACACACAGTAAAAGGAGTTACTGTACTCTACACCACCACCAGGACAAAACACACACACACAAACACAAACACTTAAACATAAAGCCCAGTTTTATCTGAATCCTAAACTGAAATGCGGACCAACCTATGGAACGTTTTAGGCAACACTTGGTAACCCTTGAACTAGAAAAGAATGTGTTTATTCTTAGAACAATCACAAGGGTTCCAAAGTCATCTCATTTTAAAGAAATTATCTTTTGAAGGGTTTAACTCTGGAACTGTTGGGGCTAGAAACTTACTATTTTTTTGTAATGAAAGCTTAGAGTCCGGTGAGAAACTGTCATTTTTATACTATTATTATATAACAGTAGTAATTATGCTATTGATGTAAAAAATGGACAGTTTTTTTTCTAGCTATATCAAAATACATATTTACATCACAACATAACTGTTTTTTCTAAAACAAATGTTAACCATACGTTTTCCATAACGATGAAGTATGTTGATACACTTTGTTATATCAACATGGAACATTTCATGACAATTTAAAACATATATATATATATATATATATATATATATATATATATATATATATATTATTAATGCATCAGTTATGGTTGATAGTACAGCAACAAAAGCTTGGAAATTCAGTGTTCACGGTTACCAACCTCTACCACACTCCCCACCCTCCACACACACCAACAGGCATTGGGTGCATTGGGGTCGTCGGGCTTAACTCTCACCCCATTCCATGTGTAAACAACTGAGGTGGTATAGTATAGGAGAATGGGGTGAGAGTTAGGCTCAATGACTCCAACACACACCCTGATGCCTGTTGGTGTGTGGAGAGTGGGGGTTGGGAGTGGGGTGGTATCGGTTGGTAACCCTAATACCAAATTTCCAAGCTTTTGTTGCTGTACTATCAACCCTAGCCATTGCATTAGTGTAGTTTTTTTGTGATGAATTTCTCTTCTTTTTGAGAAAGTGTAATGTAAATGGTATGTATGTTGTTGTGGGAGTACAGGGCCCTCCAGGCCCTACGATCCCCTAATGCTGCAAATTTTTGCATAATGGTATGCATAAGTAGGAGCAAGGGCCAGGGTCTGCGCTCCCACTTACACATAAGTACGGGGACATAACGCAGGCCTAGAGTCATGAAAATGAACCCTTGGGACACTAATTTGCCAATATCTCAGTAACCATAGCAACTATGAAAAAAATGCCACTGTACAGTAGTTGTATTCATGACATTGAAACCTCCACACATGTTTAGTCCACCTTTAGGACCTGCAAGTAGTGAAAAATCTATATCTCAAACTGCTTTCAAACCACAGGCATCAACAGGCACCATGGGCGCCACAATGTTGTCCTATGGGAAATTTTGCAAGAAACTGTGCATCGGACGCACGTAACACGGCGATTTTTTGGAATATTATAACCACATTTTCACCATGAGTTTTTTGGGACCTACCCTCATGAACATAGTACTGTGATTTCATTAATCCATCCCGAAAGTTTATTTTGCGCAGCAACCATGCTGTTCTGTGGCACAGGTGCAAAAACACATTCTGGGCAGGATGTGAAAAATGACAACTGTACTGTTCATGAGGCAGTGTGAAAAAATGGCAATGTTGAACATCTGGAGGGAGAATTGACGGAGTTATGAGCACGCTCGCAATGCAGTCATTTTTTGGAATTGTTTTCACCACATTTTCAACATTGTCTTTTTGGGACTTCCAATCATGAACAGTGGCACTGTAATTTTCTTAATCCATCCCGAAAGTTGATTTTGCACAGTGACTGCGCCATTCTGTGCCACAGGTGTAAAAACATGTTTCAGTCAGGATGTGAAAAATGACAGCTGCACTGTTCATAAGGAGGTGGGAAAAAAGGACAATGCTGAAAATCTGAAGTGGAAATATTAAAAAATTGGCAAAGTTACGAGTGTGTGTAGAAACTGCGCAATTCATGCTCGTAATGCAGTCATTTTTTTGAATTTTTGCACCAGATTTTCAACATGGGCTTTTTTTCACCACATGAACACTGACACTGTCATTTCATTAATTGGTCCCAAAAGGTGATTCCATGCAGTGACCGCGAAATCACCTTTCGGGTCCGATTAATGAGATGACAGTGACAGTGTTCATGAGATGGGGTCCCAAGAACCACATTTTGAAAATTTGGTAAAAACTAATGAAAAATGGCAGAGATATAAACATAAATTCAAAACCACCATTCTACAGCACTTACTTTGATTCCTTCAGTTCGCAGTTCGTCTTTGAAGGGTCCAGACATGTCCTGATCCAGAGAAGATCACTGCTCCTGACCTCCAGAGGTAAGTATGGGTAAGGGCATGCAGGGAGGTGGATGCTCAGTGAGAGGGTGGGGATGGGGAAGGGGGGACTGGGGAGATGACAAGGGACTGTTTCCTTTTTTACAGGAAAAAAAAAGACGGGGGATGGTTTTCTTTATTTAATAAGAGGTTGAAAAATTTAATATATTTGGGCACACTGGGGTATGCTCCCAATGTGCTACATAAGTTTAGGCACGAGGGAGACATACTAACATGGGGATTGGTCACCCCAAGGTCAGTGTAGTAAAAAAAGGAATGGGGGGGGCAGACTAGTTCAATGCAGGATCCTGGATTGAAAATTTCAATGCAGGATTCTGCATCAAAGAAAACAGATGTCGGGGGATAGTTTTCTTTGTTTAAACAGGATTTGGACACACTGGGGTGGGCTCCCAGTGTGCCACATCACAGGGGCAGTATGATGTCATTTTTGGGGGGAAATAACCCCCAGAAAGACGTTTTGCATGATCGGCCATCCTTTCGTATTTGCAAAAGTGTTGCAAACATTTGTGAAAGAATGGGTGTGGCACTTTCACAAATGCGACACTTTCGCATCCGTTCTTTATCACAATTTGGGAAAGAACGGGACAGCCAATTGTGAAAAATGTCCTTCTGGGAGGTCATTTCCCCCAAATAATGGCACCAGTGTGTTCCTAAGGCCCCAATTAGGTAAATACAACCATCAGTGTTTACTTAGGGGCAGACAAAATTGAACTGCACACGTTTTTGACTACTGCTAACTGAAAACAAGATGGTGGCAGCAAGAAAACAAAACCTCATTGCTCGAAAGGAAATTGTGCTTTCACGAAAGCTTTTAAAAGCTTTTGTGGTCCACAGATATGTTTTCCCATAGGTTACAATGGGAAACTTTAGAGTTTAATAACTTTTGAACGGATTATTATTTTTTCACCAAACCTTTCAAAAGGTACTTCCTTGAGTCAGTCCCCATATGCCTTGAAAATTTCAGAGCAGACAGACAAACTGTCTAGGCTGTAGAGACGAGCAAAGAATTTGAAAATGTTGAGAATTTTTCACACTTTTTCATGCTCCACAGCTCCGAAACTGAAACTTTGACCAGAACAAAAATTTCTAGATGCAAAGATCGATGGTACCACGCTGTGCATGTACAATTTCAGGCAGATGAGACAAATGGTTGCAAAGTTATTAAAGTGCAAAATTATAGGTTTAACATAGAAGTGGCTGCTCAAACCTAACTATACTGGCCCTACTGGGCCAGTATAATATATATATTTTCTAGGGCATGGATGTGGTTCACTTATCCACACAATGGCAGTTCCACCAGATTCAGTGGAACGTCTTTGAGCTAAGCTTCTGCCACCAACTAGGCAGTATATTCTCCAGTTCTGCCCATGACATCTGATCTTCCTTTCCACTGGAAGAGTTTGGTCTCCTCTGTTGCAATTGTATGCATTGTAGGACCTAAAGTGCACCATTGTCAAACTTAGCTTTTTCTCAGTAAATCGATGTTGCACTATATTCCTCTGTTCCCTTCCAATAGGGAGGCAGCGTAGCGCAGTGGTTTAAGGCTCTGAGCTACATATCTTGAGACCTGAGTTTGAATCCCATAGCCCCCACTTGCATACTGTGTGACCCTGAGCAAGTCACTTAACTTCCCTGTGCTCCCAGGTCGCACCTGTAAACAATCTATCAGCTTAGTGTGTTACTCCTGGTTAAACAATTGGAAAAAAAATCTCTGGTGATAGAAGATGGAGCACGAAGAAGCAAAGCCAGCTCATGGCTTCAAGCACTATGGCATGTGCCGACAGATGTTGCCACAGATGGACCCACAGTGTTGTGCCTCTATTGCCTGGGAATGGCATACAGTATTGCAGGTTGTGCCCTGTGCTAGACAATGCTCAGTTCCTCCCTGAAGGATTGCAAGGCTTGTCTTCTCCTTGGTCAGCTAGATGATCAAGATCCTAAACTGTGGTTTGAGGATCACAAGGTGGCCTCCTCTGGGGCAAGGTCCACGGCCATGGAAAAAGTGTCAACAAAGGCCATGGCAGGTACCTCTTGGGCCTTGGCACTGCTCCCGGCTGGGATCAGCATTAGAGCGTCCTTTTCTGGAGAGTTCAGAGAGATGTGTTGGGCACTCCAGACCATCAGGGGAGCCCTGTCCATCATGGTAAATAGCACAAAAAAGCACCGCCATAGGTCGTGGGATTAGGAAAGATCAAACTTCTCCCACTCCCTTGGCTCCCCTGATCATTCAAAACTTAGCAAGTGCCCGGCTTCAGCCATGCCATAATTGGACAACGGCTAGGTTGCTAGCCCGATGACAGCCCTGTCAGGCTTGATGACCTTGACACCAGTCAACCAGGCAGAAGACCCATTTAATCTGTTGTCAGAGGAGGCTGACAAGGAGTCAATCTCCAAGACACTGGTGTTCCCAGTCCTCACACAGTGGATGTGGAGCAGCCAGTGTACCCAGTCACTGCCGTTTGGGAACAGCCTTCACCAGTGGTCATTCTGCTGATGTCAGTGCATGTTATCTATATGGCACCTCCAGTGGCTTCTCCATGACATTGGCCCCTAGGTCAACTGTCAAGGTCAAGGCACTCCTCGCGCTCTCAGTCCCACTTGACTGGGAGGTGTTGCTATCCTCATCTTCTGATGATGAGAAGCTTTGCCAGCATATGCAGTAGTGCGACAAGGAACTTCTCTGGCAGCAGTGGGCCTTGGTGGGGAAAGGTAAGTCTCTGTCTCTGACCCCTGGGGTCAACTGTCTAGTGCCAGTCAAGCTCACTCCAGTCCTTCCAAGTAGTTGTCGCCGACATCTGTCTCACTACCCTTGGTGGAATCGCCTGCACTGCAGCCTGTGTGGAGAGTCCCTACCAAGAACTCCCAAGCTGTGATTGGCTTGCCATGCAGGTCTTCAATGGAAATCACCCAGTCAGATGACTCTAGGGTGGTTCACGGCAGTAAACAGCTGAGGGTCATTTTTGATGTCTTTGGATGACTCAGATGGGTCCTCCATGCAGTCATCGAGTACACATATCTTTGATTGGGACTCGGTCAAGGAGTTGACCACTGACTATGGGCCAGTGACATTTGGGGCTCTTCTCGGACCTATGTCTGAGTCTATGATGTCCCTCTGGAGCTTGTTCAAAAAAGGGCTAAGTAACCTGTTATTGACATCCTGGATAGGGACAAATCCCAAGGGGTTGCCTTTCCCATGGTGAAGGCCATTATGCTACCAGCCCTGGTGCTTTGCAGCATCAAGCATCCTGCCTGGCACCCTCAGCCCATACGGTTCACAAGAATGCACTTTCTACTGAATCCATTCACATATCTGGACTGTGTAGTACAGTACGGTCTGCACGCCCATTGGCCCACACTGTGGACCAATGGGTATACAGCTGTACTGTACACAGTCAGTCAGCGGGTGGTCAGGTGGCTTGCGGGTGGGGAACTGCTGCCTGCTGCTGACCGGGGGGGGCGGGGTGGCAGGGCTCAGTGGGAGCGTGGGGAGGAGAGTACCACTGGACCACCAGGGATGGGATTTAATCTTTCTTTAGACATCTGCCCGCGATCGGGCTGCGAACGGGCCACTGGACCACCAGGGATATAGGACATTTTATTTTGATACATGTGCCCACGATCAGGCTGGGAGCGGTCCACTGGACCACTAGGGGTATAGGAGTGTAATGGTTTTATACATTTGCCTGCGAACGGGCTGTGGGGCACTTTGCCGCTTATGCAGGGGGCGTCAGTCTCCGATGGCTGCAGCCTGGCAGGGCTTCAGGCGCAAGTTGCCGGGGATGGGCACACCTGCATGCAAATGGGGCCATAATGACATGCAAATGGCCCCATTTGTGCCTTGCATGCATTATGGCTCCATTTGCATGTACACCTTTGAATATCATGGTCGATGCACCTAGTGCAATGGCACTTATGTCAGCGCATCCCCCTGCCCCTCTCTGGCCACTTGCGCTGGTGCAGTGCCACTGCGCCATGCACAATGTGGGTGGCCACAGAGCGATATTCAACAGTGCTGAGCCATGGTGCAGCACCATTGAATATCACCCTGTCAGCACCCTGGCACATCCCAGTTGCATGCGCCCAGGCTTGCGCCACAGCCTGGCGCAGTCTCAATATCCCACCCAATATGTTATTTTTCTTGCTTTATTTTGCAGCTGCAAGCTTTGACTAATACATCCATCCTTAAATGTTCTTTTTATAGCTTATGACCTAGGCAGAACTACACTTAAAATCTTACACATAAATAAATCATCAGAATAGCATTTTCATATTTCAGTATTTTTTTTTTGTGGACTCTATTTTTTACACCCTACCTTCGGGGCATCTCTCAGGTCTTCATGCTCAGCTCCACAGCTCCACTACCCACCGGAACTGTCCTCCGCTATCTACATCAGTTTCAGGACCTCCAGACTCTCCAGACCCCCTCAGAGAGGCCCCTGGATCCCCAGGGGGAGGTACGAAGGAACGGTCATCATTGGACATGTGGCCTTGGGCTACTGATGGTCGCCGTCACCCTTCCCACCGATAGGGGGATTTTTACTTAGTTTTCTCCCGGAAGCTCAGATGTGCAATGATGTCCTGCTCGGCGTGTGCACGCTGCCGTACACACCCGACAGACATCCGCCGCAGCTTTAGTCCCTTGCATTCTGTAGCCATGCACTGTGGTGCCTCCTGCCTCCGCTAGAGGTCACCAGTGCATCGGCTGGTGAAATCCCCCCTCCCCGGGAAGGAGAGCAGTCCATTAGACGCTTAATCCTTTCCCATCCCTGCCCACCCCAACGACCCAGGCTCGTTCCCGAACCCAGATAGCCAGTGTGGCGCAAGGTGTGGTGTCCAGTGCCTCAACCCCCAGCGGCACTGGGCTGGCTCCATATTCCAGTATTTATCTCCTTCCTTTTCAGGTGCCCATGACACTATATGTGTGTGTGTATATATATATATATATATATATACATGTATATCTTTTAACTTCAAAGCACTAAAGTTATTCAAATGCACAAAACACAAGACTTTATTCTCTTCACACATTACTGTGAAACTTCAGGTCCCAGAATAGCCAATAAACAATTGTTAGACTTTATTCTTGCATGCTACTGTCATGCCCACTTCTCATGCAAACAACAATCAATTAGGCAAACCCATTTGGTTTCTGTGCTATGCACTCCTACATCAGAGAGACATAAATCTTACATAAATCTTATAGAATTGCAAAAAAAACAAACTTAGCAAGGCTTATTAATAGTTTACTGGCTACAAACGATGCTACAGACATGACAATAACAACATTTCTGTTTTACATGGAAAACATCCATATAATGAACTTGTCATACAGGATTTGTGATCTTCTGTCTGTATGTATCTGACAAAGGATAAAGCACCTGCTTGATCCTTTTTTTCTATTTTATTTTTATGCCCAACTTGCTCATACTATTAGAGCCAAATATTGACATGCTTAGAGTTAAAAAAAATCATGATGTCTATGTGTGTGTGTGTGGGGGGGGGGGTGCCTAGATGCAGTTTCAGGCACTCCTTAATTATGTACCCAGGCAGCTCTGATAGTCACTTGTCCCAACATGATAGATCCACCCCATACCCCTCCCACATGAACCAAAAAAAAAAATGGTTGGGGGGTCTTTAGGAGCTTCTCGGGTGGAGGTGGGGGTAGATCTCACTCCCCCCAAAAAACTAATGCTGCCTCCCACTACTCAGGTTCCAGTTCTTGTATCTCCCATTTAAGAAAGAAAATAGTGCCCTACAACCATTGACTAACATGAAAGTGTATTTATTTGAGGGCGGGAAACATTTCTTGGAGGAGGGGAAGGCGGAGGAGACTATTTACACCTTCAGTCAGTTCCACGGACAGAAAACATGTCATCATCCCTTTTGTACATGCAAAACATCTGCAGGCTCCGCCCACTGCATCCATAAAAAAAGATTTTCAAGAACAAGGGGTCATGATATGAGGCTGGACGAGGACAGATTCAGGAGTAACATGAGGGTGGTGGATGCATGGAACAGCCTCTTAGCAGAGGTGGTGGGGGCAAAAATGGTAGGGGGATTCCAGAATGCATAAAATAGACACAAGGGAATCTTAGCAATAGGAAAGAGAGGGTAAAAGCCAGAGATCAAGTAGGCTCTGTGGTATTGCAGTAGGTAGGGAAAATGGGCAAACTAGGTGGGTTAAGTGTTCCTTATCTGCCGTCAGTTTCTATCTTTCCATGTTTCGATTATGACCATGTTCTGTCTGAACAGGCGGGGTGGCACACATTCATTTCCCTTGTGTTGGGAGGTCCTCCGCACCTGGACTCTTGTGCGCAGTGTGGGTGCAGATCTCCTGGCAATCCATGCTGCCAGAATGGACAGTCAGCTGGAATACACTCTCAGCCGGGTGGACGAGATGTCACATGAATGGTCCCTGCATCAGGAAGGGGCAAGCCACCTGTTCTCCCTGTGTAGCACACCTCCGGTGGACCTGTTTGGCCTCTAGGAAAACACAAAATTTAGGCTGTTCTTTGCCCAACCCTCACAGCCCAGGACACTGGTGATGGAATTTGCTGCTCTTTTTTTTTTTTTGTATAATATTTTTATTTGTTTTTCCAGTAAGCTACTACATACAGTCAAATACATTACTTATTCATCTAGTTACCACCATTATATTCCACAGAGATCAATCTCTTCACTTCATTCCACACAGTCTTACAGTTAATTTCTACAGAGTTGCATTACATTAGATTATACTGGTTTTAAAATTATATCTAATAATATATTATAAAATAAGTTTAAATAAAATCCAATCAGATCAAGTCAAAACAAATCAATACAAAACAAAACAAAGTGCAACTGTTATTCTCTTGCCTGGTACCTTCAATCTTCAGCTCCATCCACTCTGGAATTCGTTCTTCTAGTCAGGGGTCAGGCCATGCAAGTCCGAATGGACACCACTGTGACCATCTTCTACTTGAACAGACAGACAGAGTGGCACACACTCTCTTCCCTTGGGTTGGGAGACCCTCAATGCCTGGACCCTCATGCACAGCCTGGGCGCAGATCTGCTAGTAATCCATATCCCTGGAGTGGATGAACAGCTGGCAGATGCTTTCAGCTGGGTGGGCTTGATGTCACACGACTGGTCCCTGTATCAGGAGGTGGTGAACCACCACTTCTCCCTGGGGGGGTACACCTCTGGTGGACCTGTTTGCCTGCTGGGAGAACACCAAACTGAGGCTGTTTTGTGCCCAACCCACACAATCTGGAACACTGGTAGGGAATGAAACATAGAAACATAGAAATTGTCATCAGATAAGGACCTCTAGGCCCATCCAGTCTGCCCATAGGCCCTACACATGTATGCATCCACTCACCCTAAGTGGTCAATGGCTTTTTATCACTCCCTTCCTGCCCAAGGTTCCCCTGTGCTTGTCCCAGGCATGTTTAAACCCCTCCTATGTGCTTGCACCTACCACCTCTTGTAGCAGACTATTCCAAGCATTCACCACTCTCTCCGTGTAGAAAAATTTCTTCCCATTACCTCTTAATCCCCCCCTTCAATTTCATCTCTTGCCCCCTTGTTCTGGTATCTTTTCCATGGTTTTACTATGCCACTGCGAAATCCTGCTCATCGACCTCCTTGACAGCAACAGCTGCAATGCCAAGTGTTTGCATTGCACTGTCAGGGATGCTTCTGCATTTGTATTGGGGGCCTTGACCCCCACACCCCCTGGTCTCTAGGGTTACAACTCCAAGTCAGAGTTGTCCTGGGAGAGGAGGGTGATACACTGGGGGAGGCAGTCCTGGTGCCAACAGAGACCACTACAGTGACGCAAGGTTTCCGCATGATTCCTGTCACTGTGATGGCCTTCACGCTAGGGGTTTGCTGTACCAATGGCATATGCTTTTCTACATTGGAAAAGATCTCCCAACTTCACCTTGTTTATGCCACATGGGTCCTGAGCCCCAGGCCTCCTGTATACCTTTCCTTCTTTCCTCTGATCCACAAGATGGTGGTCAAGGCCTAGAAGGACAAGGTGATGATGATCCTGATAGCTCCAGAATGGCCACACCAGTTCTAGTACTCAAATCTCCTCAGCCTCAGCAGTAGGCCTCCACCCCAATTCACCTGGATCTGCTGACCAGACAACAGGGGAAGGTCCTGCATCTGGGCCTTCTGTCCTTGCCCCTGACAGCCTGGTTTCTGAGTGGCTAGAGTTCCAGGCTTTGGATCTTTTGGAGGATGTGCTCCACACTGTGGAGGCCTCCTGAAAAGAGTTGACTCACCAGTGCTACTTCCTTAAATGGAAAATGTTTTCATTCCATTTGGTATCAAGTCAAGGAGCCTGATCCCCTTGCCTCCCAGTGGCTAGCATCCTTGAGTATCTCTGGTCTCTCTCCCAGCTGGGGCTGCAAGTGACAACCCTAAAGGGTTACAGGTGAGTAACATTTTATTTTTTGCACTTGTTCTGAATTTTGATGTTAGTCCCCATAATTTAATTGGTATCTTTATAAGTGTAATGCCCATAAACATTCATCTTATACCTTAAATTGCATGACTAACATTTCAGTCTACTCCCCAGCAGTATCAGTTCTCCCTCGAAGATAATCTTTTGCCTGGAATGTGCTAAACCTTAAACGGTACCGCTGCTGGTAGTGTAACATTAATCTCCAGGCATGTGTGTTGCTCTCATGTTCTATATTACTCTTCTTTTATCGTATGGTAGAATTTTATATTAACCTAGGTCACCCTTGAAATGGACACTTGCTGCCCAATGACTCTCCAGGTCAACAAACAAATGCATTTATCCAAACATGGGCTTGGTAGAGAAGAGTCTATCACATGAAAATTGAACTGACTGGACAACTGTAATGTTTCCATGTGTGTTTGGTGGCTGTTGTACAGACAGTTGGTAAGACCACATCTGGAGTACTGTGTACAGTTCTGGAGACCCCATCTCCGCAAAGACATAGGCAGGGTAGAGGCTGTCCAGAGGAGGGCAACCAAAATGGTGCAGGGTCTGCACCAGAAGACATATGAAGAAAGACTAAAGGAGCTTAAGATGTATAGCCTCAAGGAAAGGAGGGAGAGGGGGGATATGATAGAAACTTTCAAATACCTCAAGGGAATCAACAAAGTCCAAGAGGGTAGCATCTTTCAGAAAAAGAGATGTGCAAGAACAAGGGGGCACAATTTGAAGATAGAGGGGGGACGGCTCTGAGGTAATGTGAGGAAGTATTTCTTCACAGAGAGGGTTGTTGATGCATGGAACAGCCTTCCTGAGGAGGTTGTAGAGTCAAAAACAGTGGGGGAATTCAAGAATGCATGGGACAGACATAAGGCAGTTCTGGGGGGGTAGGAGGAAGTAGGCTATTGGTTAACTAGGATCTGCAGCTTATCGGTTAGGTAGGGAAATGGGCAGACTAGGTGGGCCATGCGGTCCTTATCTGCTGTCAAATTCTATGTTTCTGTGTTTCACACAGCATGACTACTGTATTTACTGTTGCAGTTTGAGACAAGGCAAAGGCTGCTGGGACATTTATTGGAGTTATTACACTGATGGGCTGGATGCGAAATATGTACTGTGGTGTAATACTGTAACTGAAAGTAGTTGCACGCTGCCATTCAAGATGCCCAAATGGTCCTGTATCACAAAATATGTGCTCCTTGGATTTTAAAGATACTTTATTTCAGCTTTTATAAGTATTAATTTCTATCCTCTGTTTAATCATCATGTGGTGAAAAATGCCAGCAGTTTTCTAACCTTTCATTTAAAATAGTTTTTTTTTCACAATATTCCATGTATGCCTTCACAGGAATATTATATACTGCATCTGCACACCAAACAATCCTCTATTTTTTCTGTTTAAAATAAATGTTAATATGTTTATCTTCTCCTATGAAGAATAAAAAACAAATTCTGACATTTAACTTAAAATGCTAGGAGCAGTTCTGCAAAACAACCAGAAAGCTCCTAGCCAGAACTTTCCCAGCCTGGACTTTCTTTGATTGAAGAGTGCATTTGAGCTCCCAAATCATTCAGTTCCACCAGACACTTCAGAGGATTTCTAAGTAGATTATTAGTATTTTCTAATGCAATTAGCCCTTTGCCCACATAGATACATGTCTGACTGCAAAGAAAATTGTCTCTAAGTAATTCAGAGATGTAAGCATACATTCAAACCCCTGAGTTACAAATCATGGACATAGCATGAAAAAGAAGGGACACGTCTTAAAAATACAGCATAATGGACAGGGGAGTGTACATTGTGGGGCTGTATTGATTACTGAAGGGTTCTGCTTATGTCAGTAAAGATTTATCAATTTCTGCAGAACCCTGAGACATGGAATAGCCCAGTAATGCTCACTTCCCTATACATCGTTTTAACACATTGGAACTGATTGCATGTGAAAGTAGTGTATGACAGCTGGTTTCTGTTACTACTCATGTGGCTGCTGTTTCATTCAGCAATACTAACCTTCCACTGCTGTGTGACATTGGTAGGTTAGTAAAGTTAGATTGGTGATGCACTGTAGGCAGGCTAATATAATCCTACTGGTGACATATGCAGTTAGTATTATCACTTTATAGTGTATGGGTAATGTGTGGTAATTATTGAAATAGATAACACTCAAAAACTTTGTTGTACCATTGTTGTGATGTCAGAACCATGGTAAAGAAACTTTGGAAAGTCATTGTTCCATAGTTCAGACATCACAACTGTGGCACAAAGAAAAGCACTTCACTAAATTCTCAAGTTGTACATTCTGTGCACTCAAATTTGAAACCACCATTCACTCAATGACTTGCTTCCATGCTGGAGTTCCTTGGCAGTGGAGCACTTAGGCATCCAGTAGATATATCTGTGGAGACATGTCTTTCTGCCTCCCAGCACACACATCCTGGCTGCTACTTTGCCTGCTGCATGTTGAGTTTCTAGAGTCATCCCTCAGTGCTCACAGCTACTCCTTCCAGTCCAGGTCGGTGTCAGAAACACAATTTATGTGTATACAAAACCATATACAATATAACATTAGATATAGACAGCCAAACACAACTCCACGTGTTTCCATTGCATGGTTGAGTCAGTAGCATAGACCTCTCGAGCTTTGCCCTTGAGGCTCATATGCTGTAATCTCAGTCCCTCAATGGAAATACACCCATGGTTGCTTATGCATTATTCAATATATATAGTGCAGGATTATCAGAGCATTAAGGTATTGTTTTTTAACAGGAAATTATCTTTACTGGTAAAGTATATAGTAATATCAGTTCAGATTCTCTATCAGTATGTGACTTAGTGTGTTAAGTATTTTCTTTTTTTTTCACTTCAATTTACTCCCTGTAATATCCTGACAGCCCCCATCTGAATTGTCTTCCTTAGCTTGGTCACCCACCACTTCTGTGATTTCCCCTCAACTCCCATGACGAGTCCCTCATTGCGGTGCTGGGGGGTGCTTGTCCATGCCCCTTTGAGGCAGGATCATACATAGTGCCCGAACAGAAGTGCCCAACCTGTCGGTATCTGTCTTTCAGCCTGCTCTGGCAGAATGTTTTTCCTCCATTTTCTGGGCCTTAGTGAATTCAGCATACAATGACATGGAGTATCCATCGATGTTCCTCACCCTTCTGGGCTTCCCATCTGTCATGACACCTAACCTCTGCTAGGTGTCAGGAATGTTGCAGAAGGTGTAACCCAACCCAGAAAAGAAAATCAGTCATCTGGAAACTCAGCCCCTCCCCCCCGACGGTAAAGATTGGCTCCGTCAGATAATGAAGCAACAAGGAGGGAAGGCCTGAGGGGCAGAAGCTCCCCAAGGGCAGGGGTGCAGGAAGACAGGGGTGGGGATAAGGTGGAGAACGAGGGAGTGGTTATAAATCTGGATAGCAAGAAGAGAGGAGTAAAGTAGACAGGAAATGGAGAGGATAACAAGTGAAGCAGGGGATCAGGGGGAGCGTCAAGAAACAGCACAGGCAGTAGGAGTGTAGAAAGCAGGGAGGGAGGCATAGGGGAGTAAGGTATGGAGAGCCATGTACATCAATTTAAGGAGTCTGGGAAATAAAATTCCAGACCCAGAGGGCATCATAGAAGAGGCTAGCATGGATTTGGTGGCCCTAATGGTGTCAAAGTGCACTGACAGCAATGACTGAGATATGGCCATACCACTCTACTTTCTGTTCAGGAGAGACAGAAAAGGGAGGAGGGGAGAAGGGGTTGTACTATATGTAATGAAGGGAATCAAGGCTATGGAGGTGCAGGAGCACCAAGAGGTAAAGGAAGGACTTGAGGTGCTTTGGGTCATCCTGGGGACAGGGGCTGGGGCTGCTATCCATACATGAATGGTATACAGACCTCCCACACAGGGAGAGGAGTTGGGTAAGGCACCTGGGGAGGACATCATCAGGATGGCAAATAAGGGAGAGGTACTGCTAGTTGGGGGCTTCAGTCTGCGAGATGTGGATTGAAGCCTTCCATCTGTAGTTTCGAAAAGGAGCAGGACCATTCATGACTCCCTACAAAGAGCCTTTCTCAGGCAGCTAGTCAGTGAACCCACTGGGGGGTGGGGAAATTGTTTAACCAGGAAAGGCACACTAAGCCAGAGCTTGTTTCCAGGTGGGACCTGGGAGCATAAGGTAGTTATAATAAATAATAATAATAATAAAATTTATTTGATTAAGCGCCTTTCAAATATTTCAAGGCGCTGTACAAACTTCATACATTTATCATAACCAAACAAACAATAACATTACAACAGATAAATAAATAAAACAATTTAAAATGCAACAGGGAAGGCCTGAATCCATAAGAATGATTTTAAGGCCTTCTTAAACCTATCCACAGTTGTACTTTCTCGGAGCTGGCGGGGCAGAGAATTTCAAAGGGTGGGAGCCACAAAGCCAAATGCACGGGCTCCAGAGGACTTCAAATTCACCCTCGGAATCTCCAGCAACCCCTCATCAGCCGAGCGAAGCTGTCTCAGAGGGGTGTAAGGCACCAGAAACTCTTTCAGGTAGTCGGGACCCGTGTAGGGCTTTGTAGGTCAAAAGACCCACTTTAAAGGTGATCCGCCACTGTATAGGCAGCCAGTGCAGAGTGCGCAGCACAGGGGTGATATGAGATCTTCTAGACACCCCAGCCAACAAACGTGCCACAGCATTCTGCACTAGCTGCAAGCAGCGGATTTCAACCCCAGCAAGCCCTAGGTATAGGGAGTTGCAATAATCAAGACGTGATGTCACAAAGGCATGGACCAGAACTGGCAAATCGCCTGGTGGAACAGGTGCCTAATCCTGGAGATGTTTCTAAGATGGAAAAATGAAGTTTTGACTACTGCAGACACCTGATAACGAAGGGTCAAGCCAGTGTCAAGCTCCACACCCAGGTTACGCACCCGTTCAGAGGTGGGGATCTGGTCTACCCCAAGAACTAATCCAGAG
Source organism: Neoceratodus forsteri (assembly GCA_016271365.2). Taxonomy (NCBI): domain Eukaryota; kingdom Metazoa; phylum Chordata; order Ceratodontiformes; family Ceratodontidae; genus Neoceratodus; species Neoceratodus forsteri. Next base: position 739,824,886 of record CM057454.1, read on the forward strand.
GGGGACCCTATCCCCAAACCCTCAGCCCTGCGACCAGGGTCCACCACCATAACCTCGGTCTTTCCCGGGTTCAGCTTTAAACCACTGATATTCATCCAGTCTTGGATATCAGCGAGGCAATTATTCCGCACCGAGATAGCACTAACCTGGTCAGGTGCAAAAGACAGGTAGAGCTGGGTATCATCGGCATAGCAATGAAACCTCAGCTCATACCATCTTACAATGTCAACAACATGGGGGAGAGCACCAAACCCTGAGGTACCCCACAAGAAAGAGAGAAAGCCCCGGATGAATGTAAACTGGAAACCACTCTCTGAGTTCTCCCCAGGAGGTAAGATAAAAACCATCTGAGGACAACACCTGAGAGCCCACAGATGGACCTCAGACGTTCGAGCAAAACCCCATGATCCACAGTATCAAAAGCTGATGATAGATCAAGGAGAACCAAGATAGAGCAGTGTCTCTGATCTCTCGCCATCAGGAGATCATTGAGCACCCGAACCAGAGCAGTCTCGGTGCTATGCCTCTTACGAAAACCCGACTGGAGAGGCTCGTATAAACTATGGATGGTCAAATGGTTGTCAAGTTGAGCCACCACAACCTTTTCAATAACTTTCCCCAAGAAAGGAGGTTAGAGATTGGATGGTAGTTGGCAAGGTCGCTCGGGTCTAAGGAAGTTTCAGTGAGGGAGTCACCACCCCTTCTTTCAGAGAGCTAGGGAAAACTCCCATCTCCAAAGAACACCGAATTATCCAAGCAAGGACCAGGCCAATAAGTTCACTACATCCTAAAATCAAGGAGGTGGGGCCCGGATCCAAACTACAACAAGTTGGGCGCATCTCAGAGACAATCCTCATAGTCTCCACGAGGTCAGGAAGATCAAAGGAGCTCCAGGAAACTCCGGGCTCTGGGACAACACCCAGATCAACTGCAACAACCATGGAGTGAGGTTGAGGACACTGCCTCCGAATGCCTTCCACCCTATTCGCAAAGAATCAAGCGATCTCCTCGCAGTCAACCTGCGTAAAAACTCGACGGAACTGCCAACAGGCTGGGTTGCACAGTCTGTCGACAGTTCTGAAGAGCTGAGCCGGTCGATTCCGAGTGACAGAGATTTCCCTGGACAGGAATTCTGCCTTCTTATGGGAAATTTCTGTTTGATAGAGCTTATAATGCTCTAGCAAAATAAGATGGTCGGCATCCGAGGCAGTCTTCCTCCAGCGACGCTCCAACCTATGCCCCAGCCTCCGCAGCCCTCTCAACGCCCCATCAAGCTAAGGGGCAGCGGGATGGCGCGGAAGGGGGCAAACTCGGGATGGAGCTATCTGGTCCAGAGCATCCAAGATGGTCCCATTATAGGCCACCACCAGCTGTTAACTGACTTGCTCAGGGTCACAGAGTATGCAAGAGGGGGCTGATGAGATTCAAACCCAGGTCTCCTGGCTTGCAGCTCAGTGCCCTTAACCACTACACTATACTGCCTCCTAGTGCTTCAAAACAGGGACAGCATTGCAGATGTCACAGTGGGCAGTCTCCTAGGTACCAATGATAACCTTACAGTGTGGTTTAACATTAAGAGGAGAGAAGAGGCAAACCACACAAGGACAAGGGTCCTGGACTTCAGAAGGTCAGATTTTAAGGAAATGGGAGACTGCCTCAGAAACTTCCTAGTGGGGAGAAGAATGCTAGGGAGGGGTAGAGGAATACTGGAGAAAAACAAGGGAGGGCATAATTAAGGCAACCAGCCTATGCAAGAAGGAAGTGAGTAAAAGCAAAAGGAAATAGAGTCCATTATGGTACTCTAGTGAAGTGATCACAGTGGTGAAGGAAAAAATGATGGTGTTCAGGAGGTATAAGGAAATGCAGAAGGAGGAACATAGGGAAGTGTTCCAGGTAAAACAGAGGGAAGCAGGTAAGACAGTACGGGGAGGAAAAGCAGAGACACAGGAAAGAATAGCCAAAGGGGTAGCAGATGGGGATAAGACTTTCTTCAGGTACACAAGGGAGAAGAGGAAAGCATAGGGAGGTACATAAGTGAGAAGAGGAAAGCATGGGGAGGGATAGTGAGGGTAAGGAGGGTGGCAGAGGGTGACTGCACAGAAGAGAATCAAGAAAAAGCATATATTCTGAACAGGCACTTCTGCCAACTGCGCAGAAGAGGATCAAGAAAAAGCATATATCCTGAAAAGGTACTTCTGCTCAGTCTTCACAGTGGAGGGGGGGTAAGGACCACTAGTGATAAGCAGGAACAAAGGCTGAGGGGAGGCAGACTCAAGTCTGTTTTCATAGGAAAGAGTCCTGAAGGGACTTGCGGCTCTGAAAGTGGAGAAGGCTATGAGACTGGATGGGATACACCAAAGGGTACTGAAAGAACTCGGGACATGCTGGCAACCTCGGTAATGGCCTTATTCAACAGCTCAGTTGAATGAGCTATGGGTCTGGAGGACTGGAAGAGAGCAGACATGGCCCCTCAACATAAGAGCAACAGGTGATGGATGTGGCATATCCGGACTTTAGTAAGGCCTTTGACACTGTGCGCACATGAGATATGACTAAGAAATTGAGCAGCCTAGATGTGGGATCCAAAGTGCTGAATTGGGTTAGAAACTGGTTAATGGGTAGGTGACAGAGGGTGGTGGTTAACGGCACTCACTCTGATGATGGAAGATTGACCAGCAGGGTGCCACAGGTCTCAGTACTGGGACCAGTCCTCTTCAATGTCTTCATAAGTGACATTCCAGATTAACTGGAAGGGAAAGTATGCCTTTTTGCAGATTATACCAAAATCTGTAATAGGGTGGACAATAAAGAAAGGTTGGAAAGAATGCTTAGGGATCTAGGGAAACTGAAGGAGTGATCAGGAACATGGCAGTTGGGAGCTGGCCCAGTGGCACTGAGGTTTGAGGTGCTGGACACCATACCTCATGCTACGCTGGCAACCCGGGCTCAGGAATGAGCCCAGGTCATCAGGGATCAGCGGGGGGGAGGTCAGGAGATGGATTGAGCAGCCGTAAGGCAGCTCTCCCCTCCCGGGTGGGGACCCAGCTGCGCCCACTGCAAGGCTGCCCCTGGGTGGAGGCCTGGAGGTAGTGCAGTCAGGAGCAACTAGAGTAGGGAGGGCGCTATGGGTCGCTGCATGCACGTGCCTCTACACACACGCTGGCAACCGTGGCAAGTGGTGGGGAGGAAATTAGTAAAAATGGAGCCAGCAGGCTTTATGACAGCCCCACAAATCCTACGCCGGCCCCCCAGAGTCTAGATGTTGGTCTCCAGGGGTGAGGAAAAGTCAACACCCTTTACCTCAGCCCTGCCACGGAGGGAGACAACCCATGGGGGATTGCCGGGAGGGCCGGGGGTGGGAAACATGGATGGTCCTGAGACTGAGCCCCTTGGGGGGGCTAGAGCCACCTGCCAGCTCCACCATGTACCCCCATCACCAAAGTAGGTGGGTGGGAGGTGGCGATGGGGGTCAAACAGCTAGATAAAAAAAAGGAGCATAGCAGTTGGGGTTCAGTGCCAAAACGTACAAAATCATGCACTTAGGGCACAGGAACCCAGGAACTGAGTATTAGATGGGGGGAGGTAATCGAATATTGCCTCTGAGGCAGCGCTGCCTCAGAGGCAGATGACTTTATACCACCCTCCGCTGTGTCTCATTAGTTAATACTTTCTGAAGGACAGTAACTGAGTTTGCTCACCTCTTGCTGCTGATTGGTTACACATGCCGCTGCCTCAGAGGCAGACTACTTATTCCTGCCCTCTGCTGTGTCTCTTTGGTTACTACCTTGTGAAGGACAGTAACTCAGGATGCTGCCTGTTGCTGCTGATTGGTTATACATTCCACTGCCTCGAGGCAGACCACTTAATCCTGCCCTCCTCTGTGTCTCATTGGTTTATACCTTCTCAAGGCAGTAACTGAGGTTGCTGCCTGTTGCTGCCAATTGGTTATTCATGTGGTCTCTAAATGGCCCTCTTACATTTTTACGTTCGCTTGCGCGCATGCGCAAGGAACGTTTTGGGAGAGTAGCACACTTTGGAGGTGTGCCTCTCCCTTGCAATCCAGTGCTCCATTGAGCAGGCATGGCGGTCCTGCACCAATGGGTGCGGGAGCTCTGTATGACAGCGGTGGCCTTCTGCTTCAAAGAAAACCACCGCTGTCATACCGAGCACCGTGATCACGCCGCCACGCTTCCCCGCGCCACCGCCTCTAAAGCTTTGGTGCCACGCTGGAGCCCACTCCAGCGTGGCAAACGTTGTTTGGCCGCACGGGGTGCCCAATCCTCCCACGGCTCCACGCCCCCAAGCCATCCTTCTGCCATGCTAGGAGCCCACCCCAGTGTGGCAAACGTCCCTTTTTGCTGACGGGGTGCCCAATCCCCGTTGGCTCCTCGGCCCCCCCACTGCAGTTTGCCGACGGGTGCCCAACTTCGTCGGCCCTCGCCCCCCCAGCTATCTTCTGCCACGCTGGGAGCCCACCCCAGCGTGGCAAACGTCCCACATAGTCCTTTGTTTTTTTTAAACCTGTAAAGAAAAACGGTCCCATCGAGTCTCCCAGTCCCCTCCCACAACCCGCACTCACCCACTGCACACCCAGCCTCTCCACACCCCCACCTCATACTTATCGAGCTCGGGCGCGACAATCTTCGTGAACTGGAACACGCTCTGTACTCTTCAAAGCCGACCGCGAACTGAGGAAATGCCGTAAGCTGTATAATGGGCTGATAGGGGGTTTCAACTTTATTGCATATCTCAGATTTTGTTTTCAGACCAATTAATATATAGACTTTTCTTATGATGTCACTGTCATGGCGTTATTCAGGCCTGAAGGGTGATTTCGCAGTCACTGCACAGTCACTGAGTGAAATCACCCTTCGGGCCTGAATAACACCATGACAGTGACATCATTCATGAGAAGGGGTCCCAAAAACCCCATGTTGAAAATTTGGTGCAAAAATTCCAAAAAATGACTGTTTTACGAGCGTGCTTTGCGCAGTTCCTATGCACGCTCGTAAGTTTGCGAATTTTCAATATTTTCACTCCAGACTTTCAACATTGCCATTTTACCACACCTCCTCATGAGCAGTACAGCTGTCATTTTTCACATCCTGCCCAAAACATGTTTCCGCCCATGTAGCGCACAATGGCGCAGTCCGTGTGCGAACTCAATGTATGGGACACATTAAGAAAATCACAGTGACACTGTTCATGAGCAGAGGTCTTAAAATGGCTATGTTGAAAATTTGGTGAACAAATTCCTAAAAATAACTGTTTTACGAGCGTGTGTTGTGCAGTACCTAGCATCGGAAAGTTTGCGACCTTTCAATATTTTCACTCCAGATTTTCAACATTGCCATTTTACCACACCTCCTTATGAGCAGTACAGCTGTCATTTTTCACATCCTGCCCAAAACATGTTTCCGCCCATGTAGTGCACAATGGCGCAGTCGGTGTGCAAAATCAATATATGGCACACAGTAAGACAATCACAGTGACAGTGTTCATTAGCAGAGGTTTTAAAATGCCAATGTTGACAATTTGGTGAAAAAATTCCTGACAATGACTGTTTTACGAGCGTGCATTGCACAATTCCTACGACGTCAGAGGTTTGCGAATTTTCAATATTTCTACTCCAGATTTTCAACATTGCCATTTTACCACACTTCCTTTGAGCAGCACAGCTGTCATTTTTCACATCCTGCCCAAAACGTGTTTCCGCCTATGTAGCACACAATGGGGGTAACAAAAAGGTCATGCTGAAAATTTATTGTGCAAATACCAGCAATCTCACAGGGCATTAGGGTAAAGCACCATACATGCCAAACACCACAGCAAATACCTGCACGCGAACGTTCGGCATTGACAAATGCTTGTTTTTCTTGTGCTGATTGGGTGGTTCTAGCCTGCCCCGATTGGTTGATATACAGAAAATGCCTTTTTTAAGACACTTTTTTTAAATGAAAGTTGCCACTGAGGCAGATCTTCATCCAAGGCAGCCCTGCCTGTGGGACAGGAATGGATAGGGCTGCCTCCCAGGCAGGGATTTAACCACTATAGCTAAAGACCTGAGTTTCACCGCTATGTCAGCCTGGTTGTGTAGTGGAAAGGTGTGCAACCTGATATACAATAGGATGAGAGTTTGAATCCACACAAGGTCCCCTCAGTTCTCTTTTGTCAGAATTTCACTTGAGTGGTGATCCATGGCAGCATGGTGTTAGAATAATAGGTATATAAGAAAAGGAACTTAGCTGTGCCTCAGAGACAATATTTGTTTTAGAAAAGTGTCGCAGATCTGCTTCCAATGCAAAACATTATTGTTGCAAACATTCTTTCTCACAACTATAGTAAGTCCCTTTTCTTATATATTTACTATTCTAACACCATGCTGCTATGGATGATCACTCACATGAAATTCTGACAAAAGAGAAGTGAGGGGACCTTGTGTGGATTCAGACTTTCAACTTCTTGTTTAACAGGCTGTAGACCTTTCCACTACACCACCAAGCTGGCACAGCAATGAAGCTCAGGTCTTTTAGCTATAGAGGTTAAAACCCTGCCTGGGAGGCAGTCCTCTAGGTGCCTGCCTCAAATACAGGGCTGCCTCAGAGGCAGATCTGCCTTGGAGACAACTTTCATTTAAAAAATGTGTCTTTAAAAAAGGCGCTTTCTGTATCTCAACCAATCAGGAGCAAGCTAGAACCACCCTATCAGAGCAAGAAAAAACATGTGGGAGGGCCATTCAGAGACCAGATGAATAACCAAGCAGCAGCAACATGCAGAATCCTCAGATACTGCCTTCAGAAGGTATTAACCAATGAGACACAGCGGAGGGCGGGATTAAGTAATCTGCCTCTGAGGCAGTAGGATATGTAATCAATCAGAAGCAAGAGGTGGGCAACCTCAGTTATTATCCTTCAGAAGGTACTAACCAATGAGACACAGCAGAGGGCGGGATTAAGTTTTCTGCCTCCCAAGGCAGCACTGCCTCAGAGGCAATATTTGTTTAAGAAAAGTGTCTCTTGTGAGGTACTGTCAGTCATTAAGCAGGAAAGGGACTTTAGGGTTATCAAATCTGGTGACCTCAAAGTGTCAGGACAGTGTGTCAAAGCAGTGGGTAGGGCCAGTGTGATGCTGGGATGCATAGGGAGTGGTATCTACAGCAGGACAAGGCAGGTGGTGTTGACACTATATCGCTTGCTGGTGAGATCCCACCTGGAGTGTTGTTTCCAGTTCTGGAGGCTGCACCCCAGAAAGGACATAGACAAGGTGGAGGCGGTCCAGAGAAGGGCAACTAAAATGGTGAAGAGGTTGCACCAAAAACCCTGTTACCTTTTACCACTCCTCTCCTTCATTCCTTCTGCTTCCTGCTTCCTGCACTCCAGGGATTCTCACACTTTTACCATTCCTCATCCTCATTCCACTGCGGGGCAATCAGCCTTTTCCTATCACCGTCCCACACTCTGGAACCAGCTCCCCACATCCATCTGCTTCACTGCCTCTGCAAGCTCCCTCAGGTATCAGTGGAAACTCTTTCCACCACTCCTGTTTTTCCTCTCCCTGACATCATCTGCAGTTGCTGTCCTACCCATAGGTAGGTATGGCAGAGACATTTAATTGTTGTTTCTTGTCTAGCTTATTCATGCTGCACTTATGCCTGTATTCATCATGTTATTCTGATTGTACTTTATTGTAACTGCAAACTGTGGCTGTGCTGTGTATTTTGTATCCCCTGTCCCCTTCCCCAGGGTCGCACCTGGAAATAAGCCTCAACTCAGTGTCCCTTTTCGGGCACCATAAATAAATAACTAGATAAATAAACAAACAAACTAATAAATAAGGAGAGACTGGGGGATCTCCACATGTGTACTCTGGAAGACAGGAGAGCAAGAGGGGACATGATAGAGACATACAAGTACCTTACGGGGGTCAGCAGGGTGCAGGAGGGAAGTCTCTTTCAAATGAAGAAGGGAACCAGAACCAGAGAACATGTGACGAAGCTGAAGGGGGGATTTAGAAGGGATGTGAGAAAGTACTACTTCACTGAAAGAGTGGTGAACGCCTTGCATAGACTGCCAACAGAAATGGAGGAGGCAAAAGCAATAGGGGGCTTCAAACATACATAGGACAGACATAGGGGGGAAATTAGGAAATGGGCAGGGAGGACGGAGGGTCACCAGAGATCAGTCAGGGTTTTCAGAAACAAAGTAGGGACCATCTGGGCAGACTGGGTGGGTCAAGCGGTCTTTTTCTGTAAACAAATTCTATTTTTCTGTGCTCCCCCTCCCCAGCAACTCAAGTTTACTGTAAAACTCAGCTCTCTGGCATGTAGGCGGTAGCATGGCCACCAAGCCAGCTGGAAACACATTTTCTGAAGGAAAACTAGACTGTTACGCTGTCTGCCATTGCTTTATATTTCAGATCCTTACTGTTCGGTGACAGTAAGGGGAAGCTTAGGTGGACCTGAGGAAACTTGTGAAGCACAATCAGAGACATCCTTGAAATGCAGGGACAGTTGGGAGTCATAGATGTGAACGCATTAAAAAGGAAATTCAGTAATGTTGTGTGTTCAGCGGTGTCCAGGTGTTTCACATTGTGATAATTTGTTCCACATTAGCTTGCTAGGAGTTGGAGAGTGGTGATCAGACCAAACTGAAGTCATGCTGCTGTGGGCCCAAATCACCTTTGAGCTAACTTTCTCAGATGGGGAACCTGGTGGGGGATATCTTGCTGCTCTGCTTGTCCTCAACATGGCTTGGGGGAGGGGGGCAGCCACTGTTCATTATTTCAAGTTATCTACAGTATGCCTGTCATTTCAGGTTTTAACACTCCCATCCCTGAATACAGTCAATATACTTGGTTAGAGAACATGCTTGTTTTCCCTCCTGTTCAGGCAATTCATACTCAATTTTTGGTACTCTGAAAATTAAGTGGAGCATAAGGAATTCCAAAATGTTACTTGTTTGCTTTGCAGTGCTATATGTGTTCTAGATGATGTGTGTTTTTTGTGTTAAGGTGACATGAAATGTAAAAAGCATTCTGTTGTTCTGTTCAGCCCACAGCTATATACCACTCAAGTGTTTTAGGTCAAGAGGACCACCCTCAATTTATCATTCATAACTCCCACTGTTCAGTATCTCACATTGAAGTTTTAAGTCAGAACTTCCCATTCATTCGAGGTGCTCAGACAACAAACCTTTTCAAGACAGCATTCCTTTCCACTCTTTTGAGTTTCTGTGTATGTAATAGTGATAGGGGGATATGCTTATCACCATTTTTCTTTCTTTTCTTAGATTTTAAGGGACAGTGTCCCACACTTATGATGAAAGGTTCAAAGTGTTGCCTGCACAATCAGTATGATTGTTCTGTGAAAAGACTACAGAGCCTGTTCTCTTCTACTTTTTTCCCTTACAATAGAGAAAAAGCTTCATCTGCCAGTCTACATTGCCATTGTTTGATTGGATGAACATGTATTTCTGAGGTTTGATCTTTCTCACCACATGTGCAGTGTCTGCCCCCAGTGGGATGCAACATCCAGTAGCTGAGAATAAGATCCATTTAGAATACTTGGAGTGAGAATACAAAAGAAGCAGTTTGCAGAAAAATCAGAGCATGGGATCCGTAGTAGGTTGCTGGCAGAGAATAAATATCCAAATTGTGTTTTGTGCATAAAATCATAAAGGTAAAATGTAAAGGGTAGGCCAAAACAGGGAATCGGAGCAAAACCCTATTTAGGGTAGGTGTTCAAACTGTGCTATGCCCACCTATCTAGGGAGGTGTTCAAGGGGAATAACACACAATGGCAGGGGAAAAACTAGGAACACCATATCTGGGAAAAGTACATAAGGGATGGGTGGAAGGTAAAGGGTAGGCCAAAATAGGCAATAGGAGCAACACTCTACACTCTACCTAGGATATCTGTACAAGGGGTGTAACAAATATCAAAAGGGGAACAGCTAGTAACACCCTATCAAGGGAAGGGTACATAAGAATTTCCAGATATAGTAGAGGACTGTAGGAGCTGAGAATGCTGGGAGTGATGCAGTGCAGTGGATGTGGGGCAGCAGTTTTCAAAGAGACCTTCTGGAGACTTCAGTACTGCCCTATTGCATGCAAATCTATGGGTAAGGGAGGAGGATGCTGGACTCCAGGCCGAGTTGGCTAGGATATGGGCAAGCTCTTCCCCACCCAGGGACCACCAAGTTTGAGACTGTTGCCTCAGAGATGCCTAGGAGGAGGAGGAGGAGTGACAGGACTATGGAGGGCTCTGGAAGGTTCGAGATGTGGGTCAGATGGATTCCTAAACCAATACCACTACATAATTCCTACACCACTCTGACAGGGCAGGACTGCAGGGAAGAAGCACCTGTGGTAGGGACTGGGGAGGATGTGAGGTTCCTCTGTAGCAGACCCCAAGTAGGGTGGTATGGGACTCCAGAGCAGTAGGAAGCAACTTCTATTGGGGGACTTGATTGTGGGGGAGATAGATCTGGGAATAGAAAATGGGGGGAGGTGGAGAGAGAGGTTAGGTGCCTACATTGCACCACAGCCCAGAGAAATGGGATGTGAGCCTAAGGATTGCTAGGACAGCAGGAAGGGAGGCAGAGCTGGATGTCACTGTTCACCTGGGGACTAATGACTTGGCTAGGGAGAGGCTGGGATATTGCAGGGTGAGTTCAGGGAGCTGGGGAGAGGTCTTAGGCAGTTAGCACATTTAGTGGCTTTCGCATGCCTGTCTATGACCAGGGAGGAGAGAGAGATCTCTGCACCAAGAGCTTCAACTCACAGTTGAAGGAATGGTGCAGAGAGGAGGGTTTCAGCTACACTGGGGAAAGGGGTCCAACCTGGGGGGATAAGGGCATTTGTTGGGGTGATGGCCTGCATCCATTCAGAAGGAGAACAGCAGTCTTCAGTGGACAATTTAAATGCTACTTCAGTAAACATTTAAACTAGCCGAGGGAGGTGGCAGAAGAAATCTTGGAGGCTGTAACACCCCCCCAACTGAAGTAGGAAGTAGGAGAACCTGAGGAAAGAGAAGTACCTTAGGGTGCAAATTAATAAAGGAATCAGGCTTGTAGAAATGAAGGAGGATGGAGACAAGAGCAGTAAAAATAGAGGGGAGGGAGGACAAAAAGGAAAAAAGAGGAGTAATAATCAGAGAGGTAACAAAATCTGGAAGGCTGTTGTGCAAATGCTAGATGTCTAGGAAAAATATTCTAGACCTAGAGGTCATCGTGGCAGAGGCCGACTTGGATATTGATCTTCTTGGCATTATCTCTGACAGTACAAGAGCATAAAAGAATCAGCACCCATACAGCAATGACAAGAACAACATCAGCGCTGTTTTAATAAAAAATGCTTCATCTGATGAAGCCTGGCAGTGTACCTGTTGAAACGTTAGTTCTTTTTCACCGAGTCACTTTTTATATGCTTTTGCACATCTGCATTTATACAAAAAAGAGTTTTTTACTAAAACAGCACTGGTGTTGTTCATGTCATTGTTGTATGGGTGCTGATTCTTTTATGCTCTTATATTTAAATTGGATTACAAGCACCATACATATCCTTGTGCTCCGAAGGTTTGTTTTTCTCAATCTCTGACAGTAGTAGCATTGGAGCTGATAGCCTTGATCCCTGCCTTCTCAAGCTGGCTGCTCCTTTTCTTGCTGCCCAGCTGGATAGAATATTTAACTTATTGCTCTGCTCAGGAGTTGTTCCCCGTATCTGGAAGATGGCCAAAATTGTCACTGTTCTTAAAAAAGGTGACCCAAAGTCCACATCCAATTATAAACCAATGGCCATACTCCCTGTCTTAAGCAAAATCCTTAAACAATTTGTCTTCCTGCAAGCAATTGACTGCATCCATAACTTTAATCTACTCTCAGACTCTCACCATGTCTTTAGGAAAGGCCATAGCACTTTCACTGCTCTCCTAAAGTTCACAAATGATGCCAAAACTGCCATGGACTCTGGCCTTCTGACTGGTGTGGCCTTTATTGACCTGACCAATGTCTTTGACCTTGTTGATCACATCTTACTACTGACCAAAATGTCCTCCCTTGGCTTCTCCCCTGAGGTTATTGCCTGGCATAACAGTTATCTCTCTGACAGGCAACAATATGTCAAGTACTGCTCTGCAAATTCAGAGCTCTCTACAATCAATGTTGGTGTACCCCAGGGCTCTATCTTTGGCATCCTTTCTCTATGCAGATGACCTTGTCCTCTACCACAGTGGCAAGGATATTGCCACTCTAAACTCTACCCTCTCCTCTGACTTTTGCCATATCCAAAACTGGATCTCAGGGAAAAAGCTTGTACTCAGTGCCAGTAAAATCCAAGCTATGCTATTTGGGTCTGCCCTCAGGCTAAGGAAATGCCTTGGCCAACTAGCTAATCTCCTGCCCTGATGGCTCACCTCTTGAAAATGTCCTCTTCTTCAAATATCTGGGTGTTACCCTAGACCCATCTCTAGACTTTGACCTCCATATATCCACTACCTGTAAAGCTGTCAACTCTAAGATTGGACTAGCCTATAGAACTAGACATTCACTCACTCCCTCTGCCCGAATTGCCATAGCCCAGGCCATCTTCCTCCCAGATGTTATCTATGGTTCCATCACCTATGCTGGTGCCACAAAGGCTATTTTACACAACTGGGGCAACTACCTCACAATACCTGTTGCTTTGCTCTTGCTTCACATAGGCATACCCATCACTGCCACCTTTACAGAAGCCTAAACTGGCTCTCTTCTATGGCTAACTGCCTTTATGCCATTGGCTCACTGACGGCCCCCCATGCTAGCTTAGCTGTTGATTCCTTAATATTCCCCTCATGCCCTTGACTCTGGAGATCAGCAGCTCCTTACTGCACCTAGATGTAAAACAGCTATGGGTGTTCAGGCCTTCTCACACATAACCTCAGCTCTCTGAAACTCCCTACCTACTATTATCTGACTTGCTCCTACACACACCAGCTTTAATCATCAACTAAAAAGTCATCTTCTCCAATCTGACCCCTGCTCCTGCTTCATCCCACCCTGAACTTCCCTTCATTCTCTTAAGCAACAATTTCTCTGTTTTGTGGTCATATCCTTTCCACCAGCACTGACTGCTTGCTGTCATAGCCTGTATCTTGCCTGTATGCCAGTCTTCTATGCTAATCTGAAACAGTTCCTAGTTCACAATAGCACCTGTGACAGTCAGTAATGAGCCCCTCTGCACAGTGCTGACCTCCCAGTCCTCTTGCGATGCTCTCTTACCCTAACACCTTAGGTCAGTCTCATCCATCTTTGCCAAGAATCACCAGATCCCTAAAGGGCTTACCACCCCCTCCCTCCTTTCTCCTCCTCCTCCTCTCTTTTATTCTCCCCCCACCCTCTCCACTGTCTTCGCCTCTGATTGGTCCACTGGTCCCCTTCCCCCCTTTAAACTTCACAGCTGCATTTACCCTCTGGAACTGAACTCTCGGGTTCATGGTTGACTCTGCGTTTCCATCTGGCCCTGCCATAACGCCTGTCCAACTTTCCCGCCCTGACCACTCTGACCATCCGGTCTCTAGGACAAGGCTAACCTTGCTGGCTGCTACCTGTATCTCCTATTCTTCCCGGTATAATGCGCATGCAGTTTTGCTGATAGTTGTTCATAGCCTGCTCTATTGTAATTTTACTGACCGTTGTGATTAGGGGAGAACGAGTTTCATGTACCAAGCAAGCTGTACCTTGTATGTTTCATTTTGTATCTAATGTCTGTAATGTGTCTTTGATGTGGAACCTTTATAAAAGAGATATGCTCAAAGGTATTTGTCTGAATAATAAACTACTACTGCTACTATCTTGCTTTACCCTACTTCTTCACCTCTCTCCCCTGCCTTTCTACTTACCTCTCTCCTACCCACTATTTCCTAACCTACTCCCCTCTTTCCACCATGGGGCATTATCTGACTACAGACTAGCACTTTACCTTCCCAAATGTATCTTATAAGCTCCCTCCATTGTATTTTGTTATCTTGTAATTAGTCCCAATACATTGTTGTTGTTTACTGCATGTTGCTGCTATTTAATACTTATCCTAATGTACTGTACCTTACTAACATATTTTACTGTCTACAATGTCTCTGTGTTATCTCATGATGTACTATTAGAGGAATAATGCATGACAGGGTGTGTGTCGTGCTGGGATAACGTCACACCTGGGGTGATTAGGCATGAGGCTACAGGCCGAGTGTGACTAATCACTCCAGAAGTGACATTATCCCAGCACGACACATACCCTGGAGTGCATTATTCCTATTATACAATGGTGCATGTGTTTAAAAAAATTAAAAAGATGGAAAAAGTGCATTTAAAACTGGATTTTTTGCAGTTTCTTTATTGTGTAGGTTTACTTTAAAAAAAAATAGTGCAGATATATTGGTTTGGCCAGTGGGTGGAGCTGTAGCATTGTAATTGTAGCTTTGCACTACTGAGTCCTTGCAGTAACCTGTGTCTTGTCATTATTTGTGGTATTCAGCTGCATTGTTGTTAAGCCACATTGTTTTTCCCTTCTATGTTTTGATTTTTTGTTTTGTTTCAGGTTCCCATACTGTTTAAGGTGGCTGTAGTTTAATTTTGTCACACACACACCCCCCCACTGCAGATCTCACTTGCATACTCCAAACGCAGATGCCGTTGTCACACTGTCCGCTGTTGCAGATTCTTTCTATAGCCCCTCCACCCCCCACTTCCCCTGCTTTATTTGGTGGCTGCTTGTTCTGACAGATGTTTCACCAGGACAGCTGTGAGAGGCTGGAATTGAATCGGATACATAAGGGAGTGAGAAAATGATTTCTTTTGTGCTCCCGCAATGCTCTGTTCATGGAGTGTTTCCTGCTTTTGTTAGAGTCATGCTGTGTTTGTATTACTGCCGGGAGAGGAAAAAAGTGAAGAAACAGATGTATATAGTTTTAATTTTACCAAAGCTCTGTGTCATGTGCTTACTGTCTTTGGGTCAGGAAACAAGCGGGGACTGTTGAGGGTGATCGCAGTAATGGCAGGTTAGTTTGTTTAAAATGTGACTTAAAATGTGACGCTAGATAGGAAAGGTATACTGTGGTACTGTTAATGTGGATACTATTAATTCATAGAGGGTGTGTTGGACTTTTTTGTGGCTGTTGGAAGGAGTGATTTACTTAAAAAAAATGAGCAAGTATTGGCAAAAGCCACAGCAGCCATGTCAAGTGTGGGCAACTTGGACATGGGCTGTGGAATGATTCTTATAACATTTAATACGGTCTTGTGTGTGCTGGGACTAGATCTGTGATGTTATGATGGGATAACATCACAGGTCCAGTCCCAGAGTGACCAATCAGAGCCCAGCATTCTTACTTGTCATTGTGTAATCATGTATTTTATTGTACTGCTTTCCCTGTACTGACTGTACCTGTTTTGTACCCTCCTGGGTTGTGCCTGACAATAGGTATTTACTATGTCTAGCGCACCTACCCGGTTATCAAAAACAAATAAAATAAAATAAATATTGTGGCCATTACCAAATCATGGTGCACTGAAAACCATGACTGGGATAGGGTCATACCAGGCTGTACTCTGTTCAGGAAGGACAGAGTAGGAAGAAAAGGAGTGGGTGTGGTGCTTTATGTGAAGGAAAGCATAAAAGTGACAGGGATACAGATAATACGGGGGGACAGAGCTACTGGGGTTAGCCTGGAGAAGGGGAATGGAGCCACTATTTGCTCTAGTGTGATCTACAGACCTCCAGCACAGGGGGAGGAGTTAGATAAGGTATTAGTGGAAGCCATTGGTAAGATGGCAGAAAAGGGAGGTGCTGCTAGTGTGGGAATTCAATCTGCTGGCTGTAGATTGGAACCTCCCAGCTGTATCTTCAGCTAGAAGCAGGAATATCCTGGAACCCCTGCAGGGGGCATTTCTCAGACATCCAGTCAGCAAACCCACTGGAGATGGAGCAATGCTGAATCTGGTACACACTAACAGGGACAGTGTTGTAGATGTCAATGTGGGAGACCACCTGGGAACCAGTGATCGCCATACAGTGTGGTTCAGTATAAGGAGGGCCGTGGAATTGAACCACACAAGGGCGAAGGTCCTGGACTTCAGGAGGGTAGATTTTATAAAGGTAGGTGAATGACTCAGGGATTACCTGATGGTGGGTGATGATCTGGATGGGGTGGAGAAACAGTGGGCAAAGCTAAAAGGGCACACAGTGAGAGCAACAAACTTGTGTATTAAACAAGTGAGTAAAATTAAGATGAAAAAGAGAACACAGTGGTTCTCGAAAAAGGTGGCTGAAAAGGTAAAGGCCCAAAGGGTGACATTTAGAAGATGTAAGGAGATGCAGAGGGAAGAGTATAGGGAGGTGTATCAGGAGAACAGAGAGAATCAGGGAAGGCAGTAAGAAGCACAAGGCACAAACCGAAGAGGGAGTAACCCAAGTGATAACAAAAGGGGACAAGACATTTCTTAGGTATGTAATTGAAAAGAGGAAGACCAAGGGAGGGACTGTAAGGTTAAAAAGGGATGGAGGGAACAGTGCAGTGGGGAACTAGGAAAAGGCAGACATCCTGAGTATATACTTTCATTCAATGTTCGTAGTGGAAGGAGAAGAGGAGGGCCCATAAAAAAGTAATAGGAGCAATGAAAGGAGGGAGGTGGACACAAACCTTTTTTCAGAGGAGGGAGTCCTAAAGGGACTCGCTAATTTGAAAGTGGACAAAGTAATGGGATCAGACGGGGTACATCCTAGGGTAGTGAGGGAGCTTAGGGAGGTACTGGCTGCATCTCTGACAGTTCTATTTAATAGCTCACTGGAAACAGTAGTGGTTGCAGCGGACTGGAGGAGGGAAGATATAGTCACACTTCACAGATGTGGTAGCAGGGAGGAGGTTGGCAATTATAGACCAGTCAGCCTGACATCTGTGGTGGGAAAGTTAATGGAATCACTGCTGAAGGAGAGGTTAGTGGAATATCTTGAATCTAATAGGTTGTAAGACCCAAGACAGCATAGATTCATAGTGGGAGGTCATATCAAATTACTCTAAAAGATTTCTTTAATTGTCTGACCAAGGAATTAGATAGTGGGGAGCGGTGGATATGACCTACCTAGATTTTAGTAAGGAATTTGGCATTGTTCCACATAGAAGATTATTAAGTAAGCAGGGTAGCGTAGGAGTGGGTCATAAGGTGGTACACTGGGTAAGAAATTAAGGTATAGATGACAGAGAATGGTAGTAAATAGTGTTCAATCCAAGGAGGGGAAAATGACCAGCAAGTGCCTCAGGATCAGTGCTAGGACCGGTCCTCTTTAGTGTCTTTATAGGCTTATAGGGGGTAGGTTGTGTCCCTTAGCAGGTGACATGAAGCTCCGCAGTAGGGTAGGTAGCGATAAAGTAACCAGGGAGAAGCAGAGGGCTCTAAAGAGGTTAGAGAGGTGGTCTTAAATTTGGCAGTTGAAATTTGATGCAAAAAAATGCAAGGTTGCCCCAGGAGGAAAAAAAAACCAAGACAGAGTACTGCATAGGAGGGATTAAACTAAGCACTACAGCAGATGAAAGGGACATGGGAGTCATCATTAGTGACTACCTCAAACAATCAAGCCTGTGTAACACGATTTACAGTAAGGCTAATAGGATGCTGTGGTGTATAGAAAGGGGTATTGCAGGAAAAAGGATGTATTACTACCTCTAAATACATAATTGCTGAGGCTGCACCTGGAATACTGTGCTCAGTTCTGGAGTCCTCACCTAAGGAAGGACAGAGACAGGCTGAAGACAGTGTGACACAAGGTCACCAAGGATTCAGGGCCAACAGGTCAGATCTTACGAAGATTGTCTGGAAGCACCGAACATGTACTCACTGGAGATCGAGTGAGAGAGGGGGATATGACAAAGACCTTCAAATTCCTGAACGGACTACGTAAGGTGAATTGTGGTGAACTATTTACTAGGAGTATAGAGTCAAGAACCTGAGGTTATGACTGGAAACTGGTGGGGGAAGGTTTATGAGGAATGTGAGAAGGTTCTATTTTATGAAAGGGTGGTGGAGGTGGAGCCATGGGACAGTCTGCCAATAGAGGTGGTGGGCGCCAAGACCATAGCTGGTTTCAAGCATGGCTAGGGCAGAGTGAAGGGTTTGGTGGCTGTGCAGGTCATCAGCAGTAGGGAAGAGAGTAGGGGGGTGGACTGGGAGGGATAAAAACCCATATGCACAGTAGGTCCTGGGACAGATAGGGAATTCCAGGCAGACTAGATGGACCGTTGGCTTTTTTCTGCCATCTTTGCCTATGTTTTTATGTTTCTAGGTGACAATGGAGAAGAGCTGGAGGGGAACGTCTGCCTGTTTGTGGATGACACCAAAATATGCAATAGGGTAGACATTCTGTGGGGAGTGGAAAGGATGAGTAGAGACCTGAAAAAAAACTAGAGTGGTCAAGGGCATGGCAGCTGGATTTCAGTGTGAAAAAAAATGCAAAATAATGCACTTGGGACGCAGAAACCCAGGACCAAGTACAAAATGGGGGAGCCTTTTTGACAACCACCAAACTGGGAGACAAACCTTGGGATAATAATCTCTGATGACCTAAAGGTGGCCAGGCAGAAGGAGGGAGGTGGTGCTGCTTCTGTATAGATCACTGTTAAGACCTCATACTGTGTACAGTTCTGTGGGCCACATCTCCGGAAAGGGATAGAGTGGAGGCAGTCCAGAGGAGGGCAACTAAAATGATGAGGGGTCTGCATCAAAAGCCCTATGAGAAGGAACTAAAGGAATTCAACATGTACACAATGGAAGAGGGTAGCAGGAATATGATAGAGACCTTTAAATACCTCACAGGAGTAAATAAGGTACAGGAGGAAAGTATTTTTCAGAAAAGAAGGTGCACAAGAACAAGGGGACATGCTGTGAAGTTGCAGGGAGGTAGATTCAGAAGAGATGCGAGGAAGAACTTCTTAACAGAAAGAGTGACAGATTCCTGGAACAGTCCACAAGCTGAGGTGGTGGGGGTGAAAACAGTGGTGGTGTTCATGAATGCATGGGGTAGGCATAATGGACTTTTTATGGAAAGGAATGGCAGGAGTGAGAAAGAATTGGAAATCGTGTAGTCTACGGTGATACTGTATGTATGGAAAAATGATCCGACTGGGTGGACCAGGCTTTCCTTATCTGCCGACAAATTCTATGTTTCTATAAATCTCTCCAAGCCATAAACATTCTCTCAAGCCTCATTCCCAGAGCAAGGCATCATTGGTACACAAATCTTTGTGCAAGTCCATCTGACAAGGCCTCACCAGAACATACATTGCCTCTAAACCAGGTTTGTATGTCTGAGCCATCTTAGGCTGAGATTGACAACATACAGACATGTGTTTTGTGCTCTTTGGGACTCCTCAGTGTGCTGCAGTCACAATCCCAATCACATATCATGTCAGTCCCCTAGGCAAAGACCATTTAGAACTCTCAGAGTGAACATACTAGACTGCGTGTATTCAGGTTTCATTCTGGCTACTCACAAATACACAAGCTGGAGGTTAATCCTCATGCTGAGAAGGCAGTTCAGCCTAGTGGTTAGAGTACCGAACACTTTTGGATACAGTGTCTATGAAAGGCACTATATAAAACCACATTCCTTTCCTTTTCTAGTAACTGATAGAGGTTTTGGATTCTACATTGTACGGTAGAAAAAGAGCAGAATTCTGTTGAAAACTGACATTTTGCTTTGTGAAATTAAATCCTTTGCCTCATATGTGTCTGCCCTTGATCCAAGGCTGTGCAGGCCTAAATTCATGGGTGAAAAAATTACAGTCTCAGCTTTTTATTAACAAGCTTTTAGGATATAAGCCAAGTTCTGATACTAATTAAGGAAAAGATTTACATGTTTTTTATTTAGATTTAGTAGTTGCCGTATTGGTCCTTGCAAGCATAGATCCAGAAGCAAATGATTTGATACCTTTTAATGGACCAACATAGATGTAACAACAAGAACAAAGTGCTCTAGTTTTTGGACCAACCAGTCCTTCTTCAGAAACTAATTAAAAGGTATCAAATCATTTGCTTCTGGATCATGTTTTTTTATTGTAATACCACAACATAAAAGGTAAGGCTGTTAAGCAGAGGTGATACATTTGGGGGCACTGGACAGTTTAAATATATAGGTTTTCAGTACCTTAAAATCTTTTCATCTGGCTTGGTTTGAATTGAAGTTGCTCAACTACTGTGTTACAGGCAAGCACTCTGTTTTAATCATACATTTTAATTGGCTTGCTATGCCTTAGTGCTGTTAATAACAGGCTTTATAATTTTCCCACTGTTCACACCATGTCATTTTTTTAATTTGATTGTATTATTGATGACTGTCTACTATTTCTGTCTTGCTAATTGCTATTATTAATGTTATATTGTGTTGTTATATTAATTTTCACTTAATCTCTTAATTGTAAAGGGTTTTGTGATACTTATGAAAGACACTATATAAAATTGAAATTAATGGAATGGGAAGTAATGACTGAAGCATACTTTTATAATGTTGCATTATAACACTGATATGCCTCATTTTTGCAGTTAACAGTCAATAACACCACTGTAATTTACAAAGTGTGCACATCAGAACAGATCATATGCAGTGTATCCCCCCACCCAAGCAAAACAGAGGAGATGCTGGGATCGTTTATTGAGTAACATAAATGTGATAGTACCCTTCCCATCTGTGTTACTTATTCTCCAGCTTTTTTTCTGAGTCCTTTTTCTTTCTCTCTGTATTGCCTTTCCTTTACTGTGTTTTCTGTATGTAGTCCCTCAAATTCTGTAACTAATAATAATAGAAAAAATATGACAGTGGTTCAAGTTAGATTGGAGGAGGATCTCCAGGAACATCTAGATGAGGCTGATTCGGTTAAGTGCTGGGTGGCAGCCCATAGGGCTCTTTCAGATCCTAAATTATAATTTATTCAAAAAAGGTTCTGAGTCGATGGTATAGAACACCTGAAAAATTAATGAAAATGGGGCTTTTAGGCTCGGACCAATGCTGGTGGTGTGGGAAGGCTGTAGGGACACTGTACCACATTCTTTGGAGTTGTGAGCCACTGAAGGGGTGGTGGGCTGCCTTATTTAACTTATTGGAACAAATTTTACCTGCAGCTATTCCCCACTCCATGTTTTGGGGTTCTTGGTGATCCATCAGTGATAAGTGGTTGGTTGACACCATATACAGCTATTTTATATACAGCTGCCATGGAGGCCAAATGTCTTCTCCTTCTCAGATGGAGAACTCCTACTGTACCTACCTTAACAGATTGGGTGAACACTGTCTCCAAAACTGCTTCCTTTTTTCAGGTTTTGTTCTGGAGAAGGAAGACATTTTCTAAAGTCCATCAAATGTGGTCTCCATGGGTCATTCAGGCTGGGGTAAAGAATTTATGATCTAGCACATATAATATGTAGTTTGCATTTATAGGATTTTGATGACTTCTTCTATGCTGTCATCAGCTGTGAGGTCAAGTTGGTACTAGTTTTTGTGGTGTCTACATTGATGCAATCCTTTTCTGTATTCTGGTTTTCTATCACTTCTTGTTAATTTCTATAGTAGATATCCAGTAATGGGGTTGTAGGCCGGTTTTGAAAATGGCCCTTTTGAACATGTTATGTGTCTTTGGATTGTTATTATATACTACATTCAATAAAATGTTTATATACAAAAAAAGAAAAAGATGACAACAATTATTAGCAATTATTTGGAGCCACTCACTTAGAAAAATAATTAAGACTCAGCATTTGAACATTTTATTAAGCATAGTTGTCTCAGTCTTCATTCACCTTTCCCTTTACAGCTACTGTACTTCCAAAAGCTCAAGATGCTATTGAACTGTTTCTAAATGAAATGTTGCAAAGTTAAAATAATTGCCAAACAGTTGTTTTTAAGTCAAGTGCATCAATTCAAAAATGTGTAAATAATTTACTTATGAATGACTGCAAAGTAAAAGCAGTTACCGAATTGTTGTTTTGAACTGAAAATGCTGCAATGATTAATGCCGGAGCCAGTAAACTCGTAGTAAATAAATACTACATAAAGTTGATTTCAGTATTGTCAGATGAGCTGATCATTCCATTACATAAAATAACAAACATGCTTCTGTGAAGAACAGTGTGGTTGGAACACCTTGGGTGGCTTGTGAAATTTGCAAAGCACTAAAATTCTGCTTTAATGGTTATGTGATGCCACAAGCCCCTTCCCCCATATCCCAAGTAGAGAGGGAGCAACTTTAAACATCATCAGCAAAGTTGCCAAAAAGTTGTGAAATTTCGACTTTGCAAAGCTTCGTGAAGTTCCTGTTGGCATTACAAACTTCAAACTTTAGTGTTTTTGCGAAGATTTCTGTGCGAAGTCAGTAAAGTTTGGTCACTTCATGGAAAAAAACTGCAACTTCACTTGGCAAAAATTTCACAGATTGAACACTTCGAACTTCATGAAGTTTACAAACTTCATGAAGTTCTCATGAAGCAGTTTTTTCAACTTCCCATGTCTCTAACCCCAACCACACTGTTCATAAAGTTCTGGTGAAGCAAAGTTTTCCCAGCTTCCCACATCTTTAATCCCAATCACACTGTTCATGAAGTTCTGCAGAATCAGTGGTCTCAATCTCCCACATCTCTAATCCTAACCACACTATTCACGAAGTTCTGATGAAGCAGTTTTCTCAAACTCCTACATCTCTAATCCTAACCACACTGTTCACAAAGTTTGGGTGAACCACAATTTTCTCAACTTCCTACATCTCTAATACCAACCACTCTGTTCATGAAGTTCTGGTGAAGAAAGATTTTCTCAACTTCCCACATTCCTAATCCCAACAACACTGTTCACAAAGTTCTCATGAAGCAACATTTTCACTAAATTGTTTTTTTTTCTCTTTTAGATATTTCCTGAAGAAGATCTAAGGTCAAAATGTAGATTTTTTTACTCTATTTTCTATTTTCAGCGTTCATTCAATATAACCATTTTATTTTCTCAAATTCCCACATTTCTAATCCCAACATTTCTTTTCAAGAAGTTCTGATGAAACAAAGCTCGCTCAGCTTCCCACATCTCTAATCCTAACAACACTGCTTACAAAGTTCTAGTGAGCAAAGTTTGCTCCACTTCCAACATTTCTAATCATAAAGTTCTGGTGAAGCAAAGGTTTGCTACATTTCCCATGTCTCTAATCCTGACCACACTGTTCTCAAAGTTCTAGAGAGGCAAAGTTTCTCAACTTCCCACATCTCTAATCTGAACCACACTGCTCATTAAGTTCTGGCAAAGCAAACTTTTTTCAACTTCCCACACCTCTAATCTTAACCACACTGTTAGTGAAGTTCTGGTGAAGCAAAGTTTTCTCAACTTTTCACATCTTTAATCCCAGCCACACTGTTCACAAAGTTCCAGGAAGTAAAGGTTTCCAAACTTCCCACATCTATAATCCCAATCACACAATTAGAAAAGTTCTGAGGAAGCATAGTCTCCTCAGCTTCCCAGTTCTCTAGTCCTAATCACACTGTTCATGAACTTCTGGGTAAGTAAGGTTTTCTTAAATAACTTCCCACATTTATAATCATAACCACACTGTTCACAAAGTTCTGGTGAAGCAAAGTTTTCTCAGCTTCCCACATCTCTAATTCCAACCACACTGTTCACAAAGTTCTTCTGCAGTAAAGTTTTCTCAATTTCCCAAATCTCTAATCACAACCACAATGTTTGCAAAGTTTTGCAGAAGTAGTTTTCTCAACTTCCCACATTTCTAATCCTAACAACACTGTTTTTGAAATTATGATGAACCAAAGCTTTTTCAACTTCCTATTTCTCTAATCCCAGCCACACTGTTCACGAAGTTCTGATGAAGCAAAGTTTACTCAATTTCCCACATCCCTATTCCTAACCACACTGTTTGCAAAATTCTGGTGAAGTAAAGTTTGCTCACCTTTCACATCTCTAATCCCAACCACACTATTCACGAAGTTCTGGTAAAGCAAGCTTTTCTCAACTTCCCACATTTCTAATACTAACTACACTGTTTGTGAAGTTCTGGTGAAGCAAAATTGCTCCACTTCCCACATCTCAAATCCAAACCACACTGATCTCGAAGTTCTGGAGGAGTAAAGTTTTCTCAGCTTCCCACATCTCTAATACCAACCACACTGTTTGGGAAGTTCTGGCAAAGCAATGTTTTTTCAACTTACCACATCACTAATCCTAATCACATTGTTCACGAAGTTTTGGCGAAGCAAAGTTTACTCAACTTCCCATATCTCTAATCCTAACCACACTGCTCATAAAGTTCTGGTGAAGCAAAGGTGACACCACTTCCCACATCACTAATCCTAACCACACCATTCTGGAGAGGCAAAGTTTGCTCAGCTTCCCACATCTCTAATCATAACCACACTGTTTGGGAAGTTCTCACGAAGCAAAATTTTTTCAATTTTACACATCTTTAATCCCAGTCAAACTGTTTTCAAAGTTCCAGGGAAGGAAAGTTTTCCAACTTTCTCACATCTCTAATCCCAATCACACAATTCACAAAGTTCTGCAGAAGCACAGTCTTATCAAATTCCCAGTTCTCTAATCCTAACCACACTGTTCACAAAGTTCTGGGGAAGCAAGGTTTTCTTATGGTAACTTCCCACATCTCAAATCCAAACCACACTGATCTCAAAGTTCTGGAGGAGTAATGTTTTCTCAGCTTCCCACATCTCTAATACCAACCACACTGTTTGGGAAGTTCTGGCAAAGCAATGTTTTTTCAACTTCCCACATCACAAATCCTAATCACATTGTTCACAAAGTTTTGGTGAAGCAAAGTTTACTCAACTTCCCACATCTCTAATCCCAACCACACTGCTCATAAAGTTCTGGTGAAGCAAAGGTGGCACCACTTCCCACATCACTAATCCTAATCACACCGTTCTGGAGAAGCAAAGTTTACTCAGCTTCCCACATCTCTAGTCATAACCACACTGTTTGGGAAGTTCTCACAAAGCAAATTTTTTTCAATTTCACACATCTTTAATCCCAGCCACACTGTTCTCAAAGTTCCAGGGAAGGAAAGTTTTCCAACTTTCTCACATCTCTAATCCCAATCACACAATTCACAAAGTTCTACAGAAGCACAGTCTTATCAAATTCCCAGTTCTCTAATCCTAACCACACTGTTCACAAAGTTCTGGGGAAGCAAGGTTTTCTTACAGTAACTTCCCACATCTCAAATCATAAACACCCTGTTAACAAAGTTCTGGTGAAGCAAAGCTTTCTCAGCTTTCTGCATCTCAAATTCCAACCAGACTGTTCATGAAATTCTTCTGCAGTAAAGTGTTCTCAATTTCCTACATCTCTAATCACAACCACAATGTTTGCAAAGTTCTTCTGAAGCAGTTTACTCAACTTCCAACATCTCTAATCCCAACCACATTATTTATGAAGTTCTGGTGAAGCAAAGGTGGCACCACTTCCCACATCTCTAATCCTAACCACACTGTTCTGGAACATCTGAAGAAGCAAAGTTTACTCAACTTCCCATATCTCTAATCATAATCATACTGTTTGGGAAGTTCTGGCAAAACAAAGTTTTTTCAACCTCCCACATCGCTAATCTTAACCATACTGTTAGCAATGTTCTGGTAAAGCAATGTTTTCTCAGCTTCTCATATCTCTAATTCCAACCGCACTGTTTGCGAAGTTCTGCTGAAGCAAATTTTGTAGAGCTTTCCACATCTTAAATCCTAACCACACCATTCGCAAAGTTTGGGGGAAGCAAAGTTTGCTTAACTTCCCACATCTGTAATCCAAACCACACTGTTTGCAAAATTCTGGGGAAACAAAATTTACTCAGCTTCCTAGATCTCTAATTCCAGATACACTGTTCACAAAATTCTGGCGAAGCACAGTTTGCTCAAATGCTTCCATTTCTAATCCCAGCCACACTGTTCATGAAGTTTGGGCAAAGCAAAGTTTTCTCAACTTCCCAGATCTTTAATCCTAAACACATTGTCGGTGAAGTTCGGAGAAAGCAGTTTTCTCTCAATTTCCCCGATTTCTAATCACAACCACACTGTTCACGAAATTCTGGTGAAGCAAGATTTTCTTAACTTCCCACATCGTTAATCATAACAACACTGTTCACAAAGTTCTAGTAAAAAAACATTTTCTCAGCTTCCCATATCTCTAATTTCAACCACACTATTCATGAAGTTCTTTGAAGCAAAGTTTTCTCAAATTCCCACATCTCTAATCCCAACTACAATGTTTGCAAACATCTGCTGAAGCAGTATTCTCAACTTCCCACATCTCTAATCCTAACCACACTGTTCATGAAGCTCTGATGAAGCAAAGTTTGCTCAATTTCCCACATCTTTAATCCTAACCACACTATTGCTAAAGTTCTTGGGAAGCAGTTTTCTTATTTTCCCACATCACTAATCAAAAGCACACTGTTTGCAAAGTTCCAGTATTCCTAACCACACTGTTCACTAAATTCTGGTGAAGCAAAGTTTGCTCACCTTCCCACATCTCTAATCCCAGCCACACTGTTCACAAAGTTCCGGTAAAGCAACATTTTCACAGTTCTCCACATCCTTAATCCAAGCTACACTGTTCACAAACTTCCAGGGAAGCAAAGTTTTCCAAATTTACCACATCTCTAATCCCAATCACACAATTTGCAAAGTTCAGGGGAAGCATAGTCTTCTCAACTTCCCAGTTCTCTAATCCTAACTACACTGTTTGCAAAATTCTGGGAAACCAAGGGTTTCTTAACTTCCCACATCTCTAATCAT
Source organism: Neoceratodus forsteri (assembly GCA_016271365.2). Lineage (NCBI taxonomy): Eukaryota > Metazoa > Chordata > Ceratodontiformes > Ceratodontidae > Neoceratodus > Neoceratodus forsteri. Next base: position 739,851,687 of record CM057454.1, read on the forward strand.
AACCACACTGTTTACGAAGTTCTGGTGAAATAAAGTTTTCTCAGCTTCCCACATCTCTAATTCCAACCACACTGATCAGGAAGTTCTTTTGAAGCAAAGTTTCTCAATTTCCTACATCTCTAATCACAAACCCAATGTTTGTAAAGTTCTGCTGAAGCAGTTTTCTCAACTTCCCACATTTCTAATCCTAACAACACTGTTTTCAAAAATTATGATGAAACAAAGTTTTTACAACTTCCTACTTCCCTAGTCCCAGCCACACTGTTCACGAAGTTCTGATGAAGCAAAGTGTAGTCAATTTTCCACATCTCTAATCCTAACCACACTGTTTGCAAAGTTCTGGTGAAGCAAAGTTTGGTCACCTTTCACATCTCTAATCCCAACCACACAATTCACGAAGTTCTGGTGAAGCAAGCTTTTCTCAACCTCCAACATTTCTAATACTAACTACACTATTTGCAAAGTTCTGGTGAAGCAAAACTGCTCCTCTTACTACACCTCAAATCCAAACCACACTGTTCTTGAAGTTCTGGAGGAGCAACAGTTTCTCAGCTTCCACATCTCTAATACCAAGCACACTGTTTGGGAAGTTCTGGCAAAGCAATGTTTTTTTTTCAACTTCCCAAATCTCTAATCCTAATCACATTGTTCACAAAGTTTTGGAGAAGAAAAGCTTACTCAGCTTCCCACATCTCTAATCCCAACCACACTGCTCATAAAGTTCTGGTGAAGCAAAGGTGGCACCACTTCCCACATCATTAATCCTAACCACACCGTTCTGGAAGTTCTGGAGAAGCAAAGTTTGCTCAGCTTCCCACATTTGTAGTCATAACCACACTGTTTGGGAAGTTCTCATGAAGCAAAGCTTTTTCAGCTTCACACATCTTTAATCCCAACCGCACTGTTCTCAAAGTTCTCATGAAGTAGAGTTTACTCAGTTTAGCACATTTCTAATCCTAACCACACTGTTATCAAAATTCTGGATAAGCAAAGTTTTTTCAATTTCCCCACATCTCTAATCCTAACCACACTGTTTATAAAGTTCTGGTGAAGCAAAATTTACTCACCTTCCCACATCTCTAATCCCAATCACACTCTTCATAAAGTTCGGGCGAAGCAAGATTTTCTCAGCTTCCAACATTTCTAATCCTAACTACACTGTTTGGGAGGGTCTGGTGAAGCAAAATTGCTCCACTTCCCACAACTCTAATCCTAACCGCACTGTTCTCGAAGTTCTAGAGAAGCAATGTTTTCTCAACATCCCCCATCTCTAATCCCAACCACACTGCTCATGAAACTCTGGTAAAGCAAAGCATTTTTAACTTCCCACATCTCTAATCCCAGCCACACTGTTTGGGAAGTTCTGGCAAAGCAACATTTTTTCAGCTTCTCACATTTCTAATCCTAACCACACTGTTCACTGAATTCTGGTGAAGTGAAGTTTATTCAACGTCCCAGATCTCTAATCCCAACCACACTGCTCATGAAGTTCTGGTGAAGCAAAGATGGCACAACTTCCCACATCCTTAATCCTAACCACATTGTTCTGGAAGTTCTGGAGAAGCAAAGTTTGCTCCAATTTCCACGTATCTAATCTTAACCCCACTGTTTGGGAAGTTCTGGTGAAGTAAAGTTTTTTCAACTTCCCACATCTCTAATCCCAACCACACTTTTAATGAAGTTCTGATGAAGCAAACTTTGCTCAATTTCCCACATCTCTAATCCTAACCACACTGTTATCAAAGTTCTGGAGAAGCAAAGATTTTTCAGCTTCTCACATCTCTAATCCTAACCACAACATTGAGGAAGTTCTAGAGAATCAAAGTTTGCTCAACTTCTCATGTCTCTAATCATAACCACACTTTTTGGGAAGTTCTGGTGAAGCAAAGTTTTTTCAGCCTCCCACATCACTAATCTTAACCACACTGTTACCAAAGTTCTGGTGAAGCAAAGTTTTCACAGCTTCTCACATCTGTAATCCCAGCCGCAGTGTTTGTGAAGTTCTGGTGAAGCAAAGTTTGCTGAGCTTCCCACCTCTTTAATCCTAACCACACTGCAAAGTTCTGGGGAAGGAAAGTTTGCTTAACTTCCCTCATCTGTATTGCCAGCCACACTGTTCACTATATTCTGGCAGAGCACCATGTTCTCAAATTCCCACATTTCTAATCCCAGCCACACTGTTCATGAAGTTCTGGCAAAGTAAAGTTTCCTCAATTTCCCACATCTTTAATCCTAACCACACTGTTGGCGAAGTTCTGAGGAAGCAGTTTTCTCAAATTACCACATTTCTAATCACAATCCCTCTGTTCACAAAATTCTTGTGAAGCAAGGTTTTTTTTAACTTCCCACATCTCTAATCATAACCAGACTGTTCATGAAGTTCTGGGGAAGCATAGTCTTCTCAATTTCCCAGTTCTCTAATACTAATCACACTGTTCATGAAATTCTGATGAAGCAAGGTTTTCTCAACTTCCAACATCTCTAGTCATAACCATACTGTTCATGAAATTCTGGTGAAGCAAAGTTTTCTCAACTTCCCACATCTCTAATCCCAATCACAATGTTTTCAAAATTCTGCTGAAGCAGTTTGCTCTACTTCCCAGATCTCTAATCCTAACCACACTGTTCATGAAGTTATTCTGAAGCAGTCTTTTCAACTGCTCACATCTCTTATCCCAACCACACTGTTTGTGAAGTTCTGATGAAGCAAATTTAGCTCAATTCCCCACATCTCTAATCCTAACCAAACTGTTCACCAAGTTCTAATGAAGCAAACTTTTCTCAGTTTAACACATCTCTAATCCTAAACACACTGTTCACTAAATTCTGGTGAAGCAAAGTTTGCTCAGCTTCCCATGTCTCTAATCCCAGCCACATTGTTCACAAAGTTCCGGTAAAGCAAAGTTTTCACAATTCTACACATCTTTAATGCAAGCCACACTGTTCACAAACTTCCAGGGAAGCAAAGTTTTCCAAAATTTCCACATTGCTAATCCCAATCACACAATTTGCAAAGTTAAGGGAAGCATAGACTTCTCAACTTCCCAGTTCTCTAATCCTAACTACACTGTTTACAAAATTCTGGGGAATAAATGTTTTCTTAACTTCCCACATCTCTAATCATAACCACACTGTTTACGAAGTTCTGGTGTAACAAAGTTTTCTCAGCTTCTCACATCTCTAATTCCAACCACACTGTTCACAAAGTTCTTTTGAAGTAACATTTCTCAATTTCCCACATCTCTAATTTCAACCACAATGTTTGCAAAGTTCTGCTGAAGCAGTGTTCTCAACTTCCTTCATTTCTAATCCTAACAACACTGTTCATGAAGTTATGATGAAGCAACGTTTTTTCAACTTCCCACATCTCTAATCCCAACCACAATGTTCTCATAGTTCTCTTGCAGCAGAGTTTACTCAGTTTTCCACATTTCTAATCCTAACCACACTGTTCTCAAAATTCTGGATAAGCAAAGTTTTTTCAATTTCCTCACATCTCTAATCCTAACCACACTGTTCACAAAGTTCTGGTGAAGCAAAATGTACTCACCTTCCCACATCTCTAATCCCAATCACACTCTTCATTAAGTTCTGACGAAGCAAGATTTTCTCAGCTTCCGACATTTCTAATCCTAACTACACTGTCTGGGAGGTTCTGGTGAAGCAAAATTGCTCCACTTCCCACAACTCTAATCCTAACCATACTGTTCTCGAAGTTCTAGAGAAGCAATGTTTTCTCAACTTCCCCCATCTCTAATCCCAACCACACTGCTCACGAAACTCTGGTAAAGCAAAGCATTTTTAACTTCCCACATCACTAATCCCAGCCACACTGTTTGGGAAGTTCTGACAAAGCAACATTTTTTCAGCTTCTCACATTTCTAATCCTAACCACACTGTTCACTGAATTCTGGTGAAGCGAAGTTTACTCAATGTCCCAGATCTCTAATCCCAACCACACTGCTCATGAAGTCCTGGTGAAGCAAAGATGGCACAACTTCCCACGTCCTTAATCCTAGCCACATTGTTCTGGAAGTTCTGCAGAAGCAAAGTTTGCTCCAATTTCCACTTATCTAATCTTAACCCCACTGTTTGGGAAGTTCTGGTGAAGTAAAGTTTTTCAACTTCCCACATCTCTAATCCCAACCACACTTTTAATGAAGTTCTGATGAAGCAAACTTTGTTCAATTTCCCACATCTCTAATCCTAACCACACTGTTACCAAAGTTCTGGAGAAGCAAAGCTGTTTCAACTTCACATCTCTAATCCTAGCCTCAACATTGAGGAAGTTCTAGAGAATCAAAGTTTGTTCAACTTCTTATGTCTCTAATCATAACCATACTTTTTGGGAAGTTCTGGTGAAGCAAAATTTTTTCAGCCTCCCACATCACTAATCTTAACCACACTGTTACCAAAGTTCTGGTGAAGCAAAGTTTTCACAGCTTCTCACATCTGTAATCCCAACCGCAGTGTTTGTGAAGTTCTGGTGAAGCAAAGTTTGCTGAGCTTCCCACCTCTCTAATCCTAACCACACTGTTTGCAAAGTTCTGGGGAGGGAAAGTTTGCTTAACTTCCCCTCATCTGTAATGCCAGCCACACTGTTCACAATATTCTGGCAGAGCACCGTGTTCTCAAATTCCCACATTTCTAATCCTGGCCACACTGTTCATGAAGTTCTGGCAAAGTAAAGTTTTCTCAATCTCCCACATCTTTAATCCTAACCACACTGTTGCCGAAGTTCTGAGGAAGCAGTTTTCTCAATTTACCACATTCTAATCACAACCCCTCTGTTACAAAATTCTTGTGAAGCAAGGTTTTTTAACTTCCCACATCTCTAATCATAGCCATACTGTTCATGAAGTTCTGGGGAAGCATAGTCTTCTTGACTTTCCAGTTCTCTAATACTAATCACACTGTTCATGAAATTCTGGTGAAGCAAGGTTTTTCTCAACTTCCAACATCTCTAGTCATAACCACACTGTTCATGAAATTCTGGTGAAGCAAAGTTTTCTCAACTTCCCACATCTCTAATCCCAATCACAATGTTTGCAAAATTCTGCTGAAGCAGTTTGCTCTACTTCCCAGATCTCTAATCCTAACCACACTGTTCATGAAGTTATTCTGAAGCAGTCTTTTCAACTGCTCACATCTCTTATCCCAACCACACTGTTCGTGAAGTTCTGATGAAGCAAACTTAGCTCAATTCCCCACATCTCTAATCCTAACCAAACTGTTCACCAAGTTCTAATGAAGCAAACTTTTCTCAGCTTAACACATCTCTAATCCTAAACACACTGTTCACTAAATTCTGGTGAAGCAAAGTTTGCTCAGCTTCCCATGTCTCTAATCCCAGCCACATTGTTCACAAAGTTCTGATAAAGCAAAGTTTTCATAATTCTACACATCTTTTATGCAAGCCACACTGTTCACAAACTTCCAGGGAAGCAAAGTTTTCCAAAATTTCCACATTGCTAATCCCAATCACACAATTTGCAAAGTTAAGGGAAGCATAGACTTCTCAACTTCCCAGTTCTCTAATCCTAAATACACTGTTTACAAAATTCTGGGTAATAAATGTTTTCTTAACTTCCCACAACTCTAATCATAACCACACTGTTTACGAAATTCTGGTGTAACAAAGTTTTCTCAGCTTCTCACATCTTTAATTCCAACCACACTGCTCACAAAGTTCTTTTGAAGTAACATTTCTCAATTTCCCACATCTCTAATTTCAACCACAATGTTTGCAAAGTTCTGCTGAAGCAGTGTTCTCAGCTTCCTTCATTTCTAATCCCAACAACTCTGTTCATGAAGTTATGATGAAGCAACATTTTTTCAACTTCCCACATCTCTAATCCCAACCACAATGTTCTCATAGTTCTCTTGCAGCAGAGTTTACTCAGTTTCCCACATTTCTAATCCTAACCACACTGTTCACAAAGTTCTGGTGAAGAATATTTGCTCACCTTCCCACATCTCTGATCCCAACCACACACTTCCACGAGTTCTGGCAAAGTAAGATTTTCTCATCTTCCCATATTTCTAATCCAAACTACACTGTGTGGGAAGTTCTGGTGAAGCAAAATTGCTCCACTTCCAACAACTCTAATCCTAACTGCACTGTTCTCGACGTTCTAGAGGAGCAAGTTTTCACAACTTCCACATCTCTAATCCCAACGACACTGCTCCACGAACCTCTGGTAAAGGAAAGTATTTTCAAATTCCCACATTTCTAATCCCAGCCACACTGTTCATAGAGTTCTGGCAAAAGCAAAGTTTTCTCAACTTCCCACATCTTAAATCCTAACCACACTGTTGGCGACATTCTGAGGAAGCAGTTTTTTTCAATTTCCTACATTTCAAATCACAACCACATTGTTCACAAAATTCTGGTGAAGCAAGGTTTTCTTAACTTCCCACATTTCTAATCATAACCACACTCTTCATGAAGTTCTTAGGAAGCAAAGTCTTCTCAACTTCCTAGTTCTTTAATCCTAACCACAATGTTCAAGAAATTCTGGTGAAGCAAGGTTTTCTTAACTTCCCACATCTCTATCATAACCACACTGTTCAAGAAGTTCTGGTGAAGTAAAGTTTTCTCAAATTCCCACATCTCTAATCCCAACCACAATGTCTGCAAAATTCTACTGAAGCAGTTTGCTCAACTTCCCAGATCTAATCCTAACCACACTGTTCATGAAGTTATGGTGAAGCAGACTTTGCTCAATTTCCTACATCTCTAATCCTAACCAAACTGTTCACCAAGTTCTCATGAAGCAAACTTTTCTCAGTTTAACATGTCTCTAATCCTAACCACACTGTTCACTAAATTCTGGTGAAGCAAAGTTTGCTCAGCTTCCCACATCTCTAATCCCAGCCACACTGTTCACAAAGTTCTGGTGAAGCTACGTTTTCTCAACTTCCCACACCTCTAATCCTAATTAAACTGTTTGTAAAGTTCTTGTGAAGCAAAATTTTCAATTTCCCACATCTCCAATCCCAACCACAATGTTTGCAAAGTTCTGCTGAAGCAGTGTTCTCAACTTCCTACATTTCTAATCCTAACAACACTGTTCATGAAGTTATGATGAAGCAACTTTTTTCAACTTCCTAGATCTCTAATCCCAACCACACTGTTCTCAGAGTTCTCATGAAGCAGAGTTTACTCAGTTTCCCACATTTCTAATCCTAACCACACTGTTTGCAAAGTTCTGGTGAAGCAACATTTGCTCACCTTCCCACATCTCTGATCACAACCACACTCTTCACGAAGTTCTGGTGAAGCAAGATTTTCTCAACTTCCCATATTTCTAATCTGAACTACACTGTTTGGGAAGTTCTGGTGAAACAAAATTGCTCCACTTCCCACAACTCTAATCCTAACCATACTGTTCTCGATGTTTTAGAGAAGCAAAGTTTTCTCAACTTCCCACATCTCTAATCCCACCCACACTGCTCACGAACCTCTGGTAAAGCAAAGTATTTTCAACTTCCCATATCTCTAATCCCAGCCACACTGTTTGTGAAGTTCTGGCAAAGCAACATTTTTTCAACTTCCCACATCTCTACTCCTAACCACACTGTTTGGGAAGTTCTGGTGAAGCAATGTTTTTTCAACTTCCCGCATCTCTATTCTTAACCACACTGTTCATAGAGTTGTGATGAAAGATTTCTCAATTTTCCACATCTCTAATCCCAACCACACTGTTCATGAAGTTCTGGTGAAGCAAAGTTTGCACAACTTACCACATCTCTAATCCTAACCACACTGTTCTGGAAATTCTGGAGAATCAAAGTTTGCTCAACTTCCGATTTCTCTAAGCCCAACTACACTGTTCGGGAAATTTTGGTGAAGCAAAGTTTTTTTTAACTTCCCACATCTCTAATCTTAACCACACTGTTAGAAAAGTTCCAGTGAAGCAAAGTTTTCTCACCTTCTCACATCTCTAATCCCAATCACACTGTTTGTGAAGTTCTGGTGAAACAAAGTTTGCTGGGCTTCCCACATCTCTAATGCTAATCACACCATTCACAAAATTCTGGTGAAGCAAAGTTTGCTTAACTTCCCACATTTATAATCCCAACCAAACTGTTTGTGAAGTTCTGGGGAAGCAAAGTTTGCTTAGCTTCCCAGATCTCTATTCCCAGCCACACTGTTCACAAACTTTGGGCAAACCACAATTTTCTCAAATTCCCACATTTCTAATCCCAACCACACTATTCATGAAGTTCTGACAAAGCAAAGTTTTCTGAGCTTCCCACATCTTTAATCCTCACCACAATGTTGGCGAAGTTCTAAGGAAGCAGTTTTCTCAATTTCCCACATCTCTAATCACAACCACACTGTTTTGCAAAGTTCTGGTGGAAATCAAAGTTTTCTCAGCTTTCCATATCTTTCATCCCAGCCACACTGTTCACAAGGTTCTGGGGAAGCAAAATTATCTGAACTTCCAACATCTCTAATCGCAATCACATAATTCGCAAAGTTCTGGGGAAGCACAGTCTTCTCAACTTCCAGTTCTCTAATCCTAACCACACTGTTCATGAAATTCTGGTGAAGCAAGGTTTTCTCAACTTCCAACATCTCTAGTCATAACCATACTGTTCATGAAATTCTGGTGAAGCAAAGTTTTCTCAACTTCCCACATCTCTAATCCCAATCACAATGTTTTCAAAATTCTGCTGAAGCAGTTTGCTCTACTTCCCAGATCTCTAATCCTAACCACACTGTTCATGAAGTTATTCTGAAGCAGTCTTTTCAACTGCTCACATCTCTTATCCCAACCACACTGTTTGTGAAGTTCTGATGAAGCAAATTTAGCTCAATTCCCCACATCTCTAATCCTAACCAAACTGTTCACCAAGTTCTAATGAAGCAAACTTTTCTCAGTTTAACACATCTCTAATCCTAAACACACTGTTCACTAAATTCTGGTGAAGCAAAGTTTGCTCAGCTTCCCATGTCTCTAATCCCAGCCACATTGTTCACAAAGTTCCGTAAAGCAAAGTTTTCAATTCTACACATCTTTAATGCAAGCCACACTGTTCACAAACTTCCAGGGAAGCAAAGTTTTCCAAAATTTCCACATTGCTAATCCCAATCACACAATTTGCAAAGTTAAGGGAAGCATAGACTTCCAACTTCCCAGTTCTCTAATCCTAACTACACTGTTTACAAAATTCTGGGAATAAATGTTTTCTTAACTTCCCACATCTCTAATCATAACCACACTGTTTACGAGTTCTGGTGTAACAAAGTTTCTCAGCTTCTCACATCTCTAATTCCAACCACACTGTTCACAAAGTTCTTTTGAAGTAACATTTCTCAATTTCCCACATCTCTAATTTCAACCACAATGTTTGCAAAGTTCTGCTGAAGCAGTGTTCTCAACTTCCTTCATTTCTAATCCTAACAACACTGTTCATGAAGTTATGATGAAGCAACGTTTTCAACTTCCCACATCTCTAATCCCAACCACAATGTTCTCATAGTTCTCTTGCAGCAGAGTTTACTCAGTTTTCCACATTTCTAATCCTAACCACACTGTTCTCAAAATTCTGGATAAGCAAAGTTTTTTCAATTTCCTCACATCTCTAATCCTAACCACACTGTTCACAAAGTTCTGGTGAAGCAAAATGTACTCACCTTCCCACATCTCTAATCCCAATCACACTCTTCATTAAGTTCTGACGAAGCAAGATTTTCTCAGCTTCCGACATTTCTAATCCTAACTACACTGTCTGGGAGGTTCTGGTGAAGCAAAATTGCTCCACTTCCCACAACTCTAATCCTAACCATACTGTTCTCGAAGTTCTAGAGAAGCAATGTTTTCTCAACTTCCCCCATCTCTAATCCCAACCACACTGCTCACGAAACTCTGGTAAAGCAAAGCATTTTAACTTCCCACATCACTAATCCCAGCCACACTGTTTGGGAAGTTCTGACAAAGCAACATTTTTTCAGCTTCTCACATTTCTAATCCTAACCACACTGTTCACTGAATTCTGGTGAAGCGAAGTTTACTCAATGTCCCAGATCTCTAATCCCAACCACACTGCTCATGAAGTCCTGGTGAAGCAAAGATGGCACAACTTCCCACGTCCTTAATCCTAGCCACATTGTTCTGGAAGTTCTGCAGAAGCAAAGTTTGCTCCAATTTCCACTTATCTAATCTTAACCCCCACTGTTTGGGAAGTTCTGGTGAAGTAAAGTTTTTTCAACTTCCCACATCTCTAATCCCAACCACACTTTTAATGAAGTTCTGATGAAGCAAACTTTGCTCAATTTCCCACATCTCTAATCCTAACCACACTGTTACCAAAGTTCTGGAGAAGCAAAGCTGTTTCAACTTCTCACATCTCTAATCCTAGCCTCAACATTGAGGAAGTTCTAGAGAATCAAAGTTTGTTCAACTTCTTATGTCTCTAATCATAACCATACTTTTTGGGAAGTTCTGGTGAAGCAAAATTTTTTCAGCCTCCCACATCACTAATCTTAACCACACTGTTACCAAAGTTCTGGTGAAGCAAAGTTTTCACAGCTTCTCACATCTGTAATCCCAACCGCAGTGTTTGTGAAGTTCTGGTGAAGCAAAGTTTGCTGAGCTTCCCACCTCTCTAATCCTAACCACACTGTTTGCAAAGTTCTGGGGAGAAAGTTTGCTTACTTCCCTCATCTGTAATGCCAGCCACACTGTTCACAATATTCTGGCAGAGCACCGTGTTCTCAAATTCCCACATTTCTAATCCTGGCCACACTGTTCATGAAGTTCTGGCAAAGTAAAGTTTTCTCAATCTCCCACATCTTTAATCCTAACCACACTGTTGCCAGTTCTGAGGAAGCAGTTTTCTCAATTACCACATTCTAATCACAACCCTCTGTTACAAAATTCTTGTGAAGCAAGGTTTTTAACTTCCACATCTCTAATCATAGCCATACTGTTCATGAAGTTCTGGGAAGCATAGTCTTCTTGACTTTCCAGTTCTCTAATACTAATCACACTGTTCATGAAATTCTGGTGAAGCAAGGTTTTCTCAACTTCCAACATCTCTAGTCATAACCACACTGTTCATGAAATTTGGTGAAGCAAAGTTTTCTCAACTTCCCACATCTCTAATCCCAATCACAATGTTTGCAAAATTCTGCTGAAGCAGTTTGCTCTACTTCCCAGATCTCTAATCCTAACCACACTGTTCATGAAGTTATTCTGAAGCAGTCTTTTCAACTGCTCACATCTCTTATCCCAACCACACTGTTCGTGAAGTTCTGATGAAGCAAACTTAGCTCAATTCCCCACATCTCTAATCCTAACCAAACTGTTCACCAAGTTCTAATGAAGCAAACTTTTCTCAGCTTAACACATCTCTAATCCTAAACACACTGTTCACTAAATTCTGGTGAAGCAAAGTTTGCTCAGCTTCCCATGTCTCTAATCCCAGCCACATTGTTCACAAAGTTCTGATAAAGCAAAGTTTTCATAATTCTACACATCTTTTATGCAAGCCACACTGTTCACAAACTTCCAGGGAAGCAAAGTTTTCCAAAATTTCACATTGCTAATCCCAATCACACAATTTGCAAAGTTAAGGAAGCATAGACTTCTCAACTTCCCAGTTCTCTAATCCTAAATACACTGTTTACAAAATTCTGGTAATAAATGTTTTCTTAACTTCCCACAACTCTAATCATAACCACACTGTTTACGAAATTCTGGTGTAACAAAGTTTTCTCAGCTTCTCCATCTTTAATTCCAACCACACTGCTCACAAAGTTCTTTTGAAGTAACATTTCTCAATTTCCCACATCTCTAATTTCAACCACAATGTTTGCAAAGTTCTGCTGAAGCAGTGTTCTCAGCTTCCTTCATTTCTAATCCCAACAACTCTGTTCATGAAGTTATGATGAAGCAACATTTTTTCAACTTCCCACATCTCTAATCCCAACCACAATGTTCTCATAGTTCTCTTGCAGCAGAGTTTACTCAGTTTCCCACATTTCTAATCCTAACCACACTGTTCACAAAGTTCTGGTGAAGCAATATTTGCTCACCTTCCCACATCTCTGATCCCAACCACACACTTCACGAAGTTCTGGCAAAGTAAGATTTTCTCATCTTCCCATATTTCTAATCCAAACTACACTGTGTGGGAAGTTCTGGTGAAGCAAAATTGCTCCACTTCCAACAACTCTAATCCTAACTGCACTGTTCTCGACGTTCTAGAGGAGCAAAGTTTTCACAACTTCCCACATCTCTAATCCCAACGACACTGCTCACGAACCTCTGGTAAAGGAAAGTATTTTCAAATTCCCACATTTCTAATCCCAGCCACACTGTTCATAGAGTTCTGGCAAAAGCAAAGTTTTCTCAACTTCCCACATCTTAAATCCTAACCACACTGTTGGCGACATTCTGAGGAAGCAGTTTTTTTCAATTTCCTACATTTCAAATCACAACCACATTGTTCACAAAATTCTGGTGAAGCAAGGTTTTCTTAACTTCCCACATTTCTAATCATAACCACACTCTTCATGAAGTTCTTAGGAAGCAAAGTCTTCTCAACTTCCTAGTTCTTTAATCCTAACCACAATGTTCAAGAAATTCTGGTGCAAGGTTTTCTTAACTTCCCACATCTCTATCATAACCACACTGTTCAAGAAGTTCTGGTGAAGTAAAGTTTTCTCAAATTCCCACATCTCTAATCCCAACCACAATGTCTGCAAAATTCTACTGAAGCAGTTTGCTCAACTTCCCAGATCTCTAATCCTAACCACACTGTTCATGAAGTTATGGTGAAGCAGACTTTGCTCAATTTCCTACATCTCTAATCCTAACCAAACTGTTCACCAAGTTCTCATGAAGCAAACTTTTCTCAGTTTAACATGTCTCTAATCCTAACCACACTGTTCACTAAATTCTGGTGAAGCAAAGTTTGCTCAGCTTCCCACATCTCTAATCCCAGCCACACTGTTCACAAAGTTCTGGTGAAGCTACGTTTTCTCAACTTCCCACACCTCTAATCCTAATTAAACTGTTTGTAAAGTTCTTGTGAAGCAAAATTTCTCAATTTCCCACATCTCCAATCCCAACCACAATGTTTGCAAAGTTCTGCTGAAGCAGTGTTCTCAACTTCCTACATTTCTAATCCTAACAACACTGTTCATGAAGTTATGATGAAGCAACTTTTTTTCAACTTCCTAGATCTCTAATCCCAACCACACTGTTCTCAGAGTTCTCATGAAGCAGAGTTTACTCAGTTTCCCACATTTCTAATCCTAACCACACTGTTTGCAAAGTTCTGGTGAAGCAACATTTGCTCACCTTCCCACATCTCTGATCACAACCACACTCTTCACGAAGTTCTGGTGAAGCAAGATTTTCTCAACTTCCCATATTTCTAATCTGAACTACACTGTTTGGGAAGTTCTGGTGAAACAAAATTGCTCCACTTCCCACAACTCTAATCCTAACCATACTGTTCTCGATGTTTTAGAGAAGCAAAGTTTTCTCAACTTCCCACATCTCTAATCCCACCCACACTGCTCACGAACCTCTGGTAAAGCAAAGTATTTTCAACTTCCCATATCTCTAATCCCAGCCACACTGTTTGTGAAGTTCTGGCAAAGCAACATTTTTTCAACTTCCCACATCTCTACTCCTAACCACACTGTTTGGGAAGTTCTGGTGAAGCAATGTTTTTTCAACTTCCCGCATCTCTATTCTTAACCACACTGTTCGCAAAGTTGTGATGAAAAGATTTCTCAATTTTCCACATCTCTAATCCCAACCACACTGTTCATGAAGTTCTGGTGAAGCAAAGTTTGCACAACTTACCACATCTCTAATCCTAACCACACTGTTCTGGAAATTCTGGAGAATCAAAGTTTGCTCAACTTCCGATTTCTCTAAGCCCAACTACACTGTTCGGGAAATTTTGGTGAAGCAAAGTTTTTTTTAACTTCCCACATCTCTAATCTTAACCACACTGTTAGAAAAGTTCCAGTGAAGCAAAGTTTTCTCACCTTCTCACATCTCTAATCCCAATCACACTGTTTGTGAAGTTCTGGTGAAACAAAGTTTGCTGGGCTTCCCACATCTCTAATGCTAATCACACCATTCACAAAATTCTGGTGAAGCAAAGTTTGCTTAACTTCCCACATTTATAATCCCAACCAAACTGTTTGTGAAGTTCTGGGGAAGCAAAGTTTGCTTAGCTTCCCAGATCTCTATTCCCAGCCACACTGTTCACAAACTTTGGGCAAACCACAATTTTCTCAAATTCCCACATTTCTAATCCCAACCACACTATTCATGAAGTTCTGACAAAGCAAAGTTTTCTGAGCTTCCCACATCTTTAATCCTCACCACAATGTTGGCGGTTCTAAGGAAGCAGTTTTCTCAATTTCCCACATCTCTAATCACAACCACACTGTTTTGCAAAGTTCTGGTGGAAATCAAAGTTTTCTCAGCTTTCCATATCTTTCATCCCAGCCACACTGTTCACAAGGTTCTGGGGAAGCAAAATTATCTGAACTTCCAACATCTCTAATCGCAATCACATAATTCGCAAAGTTCTGGGGAAGCACAGTCTTCTCAACTTCCAGTTCTCTAATCCTAACCACACTGTTCATGAAATTCTGGTGAAGCAAGGTTTTATTAACTTCCCACATCTCTAATCATAACCACACTGTTCATGAAGTTCTAGTGAAGCAAAGTTTCTTCAACTTCCCAAATCTCTAATCCCAGTCACACTGTTCACAAAGTTATGGTGAAGCAAAGTTTTCTCAACTTCCCACATCTCTAATCACAACCACATTGTTTGCAGAGTTCTGCTGAAGCAGAATGCTCAACTTCCCATATTTTCAATCATAACTACACTGTTTACAAACTTCTGGTGAAGGAACATTTTCTAAATTTCCCACATTTCTAATCCCAAAAGCGCTGTTCCTGAAGTTCTGGTGAAGCAGTGTTTGCTCAACTTCCCACATCTCTAATCCTAACAATACTTTTCTCAAACTTCTAGAGCAGCAAAGTTTTCTCAACCTCCCACCTCTCTAATCCCAACCACACTGTTCATGAATTTCTGAAGAAGCAAAGTTTTTTCAACTTCCCACATCTCTAATCTTAACCACACTGTTAGCAAAGTTCTGGTGAAGCAAAGTGTGCAGCACTTTCGACATCTCTAATCCTAATCACACAGTTCACAAAGTTATTTTGAAGCAAAGTTTTCTCAATTTCCCACATCTCTAATCCCAATCACAATGTTTGCAAAGTTCTCCTGAAGCAGTTTTCTCAACTTCCCACATTTCTAATCTTAACAACGCTGTTCATGAAGTTATGATGAGGCAAAGTTTTTTCAACTTCCCACATCTCTAATCCAAACCATAATATTCGCGAAGTCCTCATCAAGCAAAATTTACTCAATTTCTCACATCTCTAATGCTAACCACACTGTTCTCCAACTTCTGGTGAAGCAAAGTTTTTCAACTTCCCACATCTCTAATCCTAACCACACTGTTCACAAAGTTCTGGTGAAGCAAAGTTTTCTCACCTTCCCATATCTTTAATCCCAAACACACTCTTCAGTAAGTTCTGGCGAAGCAAGATTTTCTCAACTTCCCACATTTCTAATCCTAACTACACTGTTGGCAAAGTTCTTGTGAAGCAACATTGCTCCACTGCCAACATCTCTAATCCTAACTACATTGTTCTCAAAGTTCTGGGATAAGCAAAGTTTTCTCAGCTTCTCACATCTCCCAACCCAACCACACAGCTCATGAAGTTCCAGTGAAGCAAAGTTTTTTCAGCTTCCAACATTTCTAATCCCAACCACACTGTTTGGGAAGTTCTGGCAAAGCAATGCTTTTTCAGCTTCCCACATCTCTGATCCTAACCACACTGTTCACAAAGTTCTGGTTAAGCAAAGATTTCTCAATTTTCCACATCTCTAATCCCAACCACACTGTTCATGAAGTTCTGGTGAAGCAAAGTTTGCACCACTTATCATATTTCTATTCCTTACCGGACTGTTCCTGAAGTTCTGTAGAATCAAAGTTTGCTCAACTCTCCAGATCTCTAATTCCAACTACACTATTTGAGAAAGTCTGGTGAAGCAAAGTTTTTTCCTCTTCCCACATCTCTAATCCCAACCACACTGTTTGTGAAGTTCAGGTGAAGCACAGTTTGCTGGAATTCCCACATCTCTAATGCTAATCACACCATTCGCAAAATTCTAGGGAAGCAAAGTTTGCTTAACTTCCCACATCTGTAATCCCAATCAAACTGTTTGTGAAGTTCTGGGGAAGCAAAGCTTCCTCAACTTCCCAGATCTGTAATCCCAGCCACACTGTTCACAAAATGTTGGCAAACTGCAATTTTCTCAAATTCCCACATTTCTAATCCCAGCCACACTGTTCATGAAGTTCTGGCAAGGCAAATTTTTCTCAGCTTCCCATATCTTTAATCCTCAGCACAATGTGGGTGAAGTTCCAAGGAAGCAGTTTTTTCAATTTCCCATAACTCTAATGACAACCACACTGTTTTGCAAAGTTCCAGTAATAAGCAAAGTTTTCTCAGCTTTCAACATATTTCATCCCAGCCACACTGTTCACAAGGTTCTGGGGCCGCTGAATTTAAGCAAAGTTTTCTGAACTTCCAACATCTCTAATCGCAATCACACAATTCTCAAAGCTCTGGGGAAGCATAGTCTTCTCAACTTCCAGTTCTCTAATCCTAACCACACTGTTCATGAAATTTTGGTGCAGCAAGGTTTTCTTAACTTCCCACATTTCTAATCCCAACCACATTGTTTACAAAGTTCTGCTGAAGAAGAATGCTCAACTTCCCACATTTCCAATCATAACTACACTGTTGACAAAGTTCTGGTGCAGCAACATTTTCTTAGCTTCCCACATTTCTAATCCCAACAGCTTTGTTCCTAAAGTTCTGGTGAAGCAGTGACTGCTCAACTTCCCATATCTCTAATCCTAACCTCACTTTTCTCAAACTTCTAGAGAAGCAAAGTTTTCTCAACCTCTCACATCTCTAATCCCAACCATGCTGTTTGTGAACTTCTGGTGAAGCAAAGTTTGCTCACCTTAACCTTGTCCAGGCCGTGCTGCCTGGCATCTTCCAAGTGTCCCCTTTTTTCTCCCTGTGGTTGAGGAAGAGGGTGAACTACTAGGGTTTGTGGAGCGAACACAATGTTCTTGGGATCTGGTCCAGGTTCACCAAGGGAGATCCCACCTTGATTGAGGGGAGGTACTGGTGTCACCATGTCTATAGATTGCAGGGGTACTGGATCAGCCACCTTGATGGGTCCCACTGCCAGCAGTGGCACCCAAGTGGGACTGCGTGGCCCTTCAGCTGGTCGTTTCCCTCTGCCCCATTTCCTGGGCCCTCTTTCCTCTTCTCCCTGGGTCTCCCTGGTTCCTCCCCTCCACCAGTTCCCACATTCTGTTGGCTTTTTCTGCCAATTCGATTATAGCCCTGTAAGCATCTTCATTTGACGGCCTGCTCTTCTTTGGTGCCATGTCCTTCACTTCCTTTTCACTGTGAAGACAGCTACGGGAAGAGAACAAGATTAATTAAATATATATATATATTTTTTTTTTAATGCCTTCCCTCTGTCCCTCGTGCCATGCCCCAGCATGCCCGGTCGGGCCCCCAGTAAAAGGCCTTCATCCTGATCCTTTTGCCCCTTGGTGTCCTAGTGCCTCCCCTCTTTTCCTTCCATACCACAACCCCTCCCTCCGGTATTCTTTGAAACCGTCAAAGCAGTTTTTTTTTTTTTTTAAAGGGGGGGTTTACCTCCAAATAGGCAACAAGGTCCCGTTGGCTGCTCCCTGCCATGCCCTTGGTGAGTGGCGCATGCCACATGGGCTACTCATCGATCCCCCCTCTGAGCCTATCCATTGGCCCCCTTTAAGCATTCCCTTGACTCCTTTTATTTATTTATTATATTCCTTTTTTTGTGTGTGTGTGCCTCCACCCCCTTCCTCCCCTTATTCATATGTCCCCTCCCTCCCCTGCTTCCCCAGTGCTGTCTACTGCAGCCGTGAAGTTTGCTGCCGGCCCCACTCTGGGTTACTTCTTTCGTGGGCGATGCCAGGGCTAAGAAAAATGCCCCTTGAGGGAGTTTGCTCTCCCCCACGACATACCCAAGTGGGAGGCAGCCACAAGGTTCTTTTTGGGGCAGGAGCGTGTCCGTTTCTCCACCCGCAACCCACTGGCATGTGTGCGCATTTGCGCTCCCATTTCCCTCGCAAGCCAGTCTCCCCCTGTGCACCATACCTGCCTTCTCACCTTTTAGCCCTCTCCTGTCACCCCCACTGCTCCTTTTTTCGGATCCCCCATCCTCACTACCGTTGTATGGCGTGTGACGTCACACTGCGTGGTCGCGTTAGCGTGCTTCCACTCCCTCCTGATACAGGGCCTCTTCCTGCTGGCCCCTACCGTGCTCCTTCTCTCATCGTTGAGCCAGGCTAACATAAACAGGAGCGTCCTCCAAAAGGAGGATTCAGCACTCACAACCTGTGCTGAGTTAACTGAAAACAGGCCCAAATGCAGTAAGCAGCGCAAACAGGAGGAAGGGGGTTTTATCTTGACTACCACGCGGCATGTGATGCCATGCCATGTGGTAGCCGGATCGTTTTCTCACTCCCTTTGCTTCAGGGCCTCTTCCAGGCCTACTAATCTCACAAGCAACACCAAAACCCCTTCGCCCTTGTCCCAAGCTTCCTCATCTGGTCACCACTGCTACTGCAGCCATCCTCTGGTGCAGGCCCCCAGTAGTTACCAATGGGTGGGTTTCCAACTGCCACTTCCTCACCCCATCACCGTGCAAGTTGGCCCCAGCTCCCCTACTGAACCAAACCTTCACCAGCTGCACAGCGCCTCACGATCTCTATCGCTCCTATCCCTCTACATAACTATGCCAAAATACTAATACATCCTAACATGCCTGCCCTGAACCACACACTAACCTTGCTTTTTCAGCTGTTCAGTGCCTCGCAATTCTATCACGGCTCTCATTTCCATCAAACGTTGCAAAGATAATTGTAACTCCCACCTACCTGCCTTGAAACCAACGCTACTATCATTAACTGTAAACCAAACCGGATGAATTGGACCTTCTAAACAGCCATAAAACCACATTAGATCTTCTTTGTCTTTTTTTTAGCAGCCTATTGTTTATTAACCACCTGCTTCACCCTGTCTTCTATCATATATCTTATGTGGTATTCTGCCCAAAACTATATTTCTTCAAATATACATTGTAAAATTTTCTTTCTCTTTTTTTTTTAAACCAGCTTCAAATATACTCACCCAACTTAATTGTTTGTTTCCTTACCTTTCTCTCCTGGTGAACAAACCTCAAATCAATATGCCAATCCGACGTGCTGCAGTTGATTGTAGAATCAAAACTCCAGCTAAAAAGTGGTTGAGGCCCCTCCATGCTGTCCATTATGTACCTCCACTTGCCCTTCCCCTTCCTGTTGCCTGCCCATTGTTCTAACCCTTAGCCCCTCCCCTTCCTTCCTTCCTCCCCTCCTGAGCACAACCATCCTAATGAAGGAGGGAAGGTGTGCACCAGGACAACCTGGTCTGCCCCTTGAAGGGCAAACTCCGTTGCTCAGCTTCCCAGATCTCTAATCCCAGCCACACTGTTCATAAAGTTTTGCGAAACACAGTTTTCTCAAATTCCTACATTACTTATTCCAGCCTCGCTGTTCATGAACTTCTGGCAAAGCAAAGTTTTCTCAACTTCCCAGATCTTTAATCGTGACCACAATGTTGGTGAAGTTGTACAGAAGCAGTTTTCTCTATTTTACACATCTATAATCAGAACCATATGGGTTTGCAAAGTTCCGATAAAGCAAAGTTTTCTCAACTTTCCTCTTCTTTAATCCCAGCCACTCTGTTCCCAAAATTCTGAGGAAGCAAAGTTTTCCAAACTTCCCACATCTCTAATCCCAATCACACAATTTACAAAGTTCAGGAGAAGCATACTCTTCTCAACTTCCCAGTTCTCTAATCCAAGACATAATGTTCAAAAAATTCTGTGGAAGTAAGGTTTTCTTAACTTCCCACATCTCTAATCATAACCACACTGTTCACGAAGCTCTGGTAAAACAAAGTTTTCTCAGCTTCCCACATTTCTAATTCCAACCACACTGTTCACAAAGTTCTTCTGAAGCAAAGTTTTCTCAATTTCCCACATCTCTAATCCCAACCACAATGTTTGCAAAGTTCTTCTGAAGCAGTTTTCTCAACTTCCCACATTTCTAATCCTAACAACACTGTTCATGAAGTTATGATAAGGCAACGTTTTTTCATCTTCCCACATCTCTAATCCCAACCACAATATTTGCGAAGTCCTGATCAAGCAAAGTTTACTCAATTTCCCACATCTCTAATACTAACCACACTGTTCTCAAACTTCTGGTGAAGCAATGTTTTTTTAACTTCCCATATCTCTAATCCTAACCACACTGTTAGCAAAGTTTTGGTGAAGCAAAGTTTTCTCACCTTTCCATATCTCTAATCCCAAACACACTCTTCACAAAGTTCTGGCGAAGCAAGATTTTCTCAACGCCCCACATTTCTAATCCTAACTACACTGTTGGCAAAGTTCTTGTGAAGCAACATTGCTCCACTACCCACATCTCTAATCTTAACCACACTGTTCTCAAAGTTCTGGAAAAGCAAAGTTTTTTTTCAACTTCCCACACCTATAATCCTAACCACATTGTTTACAAAGTTCTGGTGAAGCAAAGTTTGCTCACCTTCCCACATTTCTAATCCCAACCACACTCTTCACAAAGTTCTGGTGAAGCAAGATTTTCTCAACTTCCCACATTTCTAATCTAAACTACACTGTTTGCAAAGTTCTTGTGAAGCAAAATTGCTCTACTTCCCACATCTCTGATCCTAACCACATTGTTCACAAAGTTATGGTGAAGCAAAGATTTCTCAATTTTCCACATCTCTAATCCCAACCACACTGTTCATAAAGTTCTGGTGAAGGAAAGTTTGCACCACTTACCACATCTCTAATCCTAACCACACTGTTCTGGAAGTTCTGGAGAAACAAAGTTTGCTCAATTTCCCACATCTCAAATCCCAGCAACACTGTTTGGGAAATTCTGGAGAAGCAAAGTTTTTTCAACTTCCCGCATCTCTAATCTTAACCACACTGTTAGCAAACATCTGGTGAAGCAAGGTTTTCTCAACTTCTCACACCTCTAATCCCAACCACACTGTTTGCAAAGTTCTGGTGAAGAAAAGTTTGCTGGGATTCCCACATCTCTAATGCTAATCACACTATTCGCACAATTCTGGGGAAGCAAAGTTTGCTTAACTTCCCACATTTGTAATCCCAACCAAACTGTTTGCGAAGTTCAGGGGAAGCAAAATTTGCTCATCTTCCCAGATCTCTAATCCCATCCACACTGATCACAAAATATTGGCGAACCACAGTTTTCCCAACTTCCCACATTTCTTCTTCCAGCCACGCTGTTCATGAATTTCTGGCAAAGCAAAGTTTGCTCAACTTCCCACATCTTCAATCCTAACCACAATGTTGGCAAAGTTGTAAGGAAGCAGTCATCTCTATTTCACACATCTCTAATCACAACCACATTGTTTTGCAAACTTCCGGTAAAGCAGTTTTCTCAGCTTTCAACATCTTTAATCCCAGCCACACTGTTCACAAAATTCTGGGAAAGCAAAGTTTTCCAAACTTCCCACATCTCTAATTTGCAATCACTCAATTCACAAAGTTTAGGAGAAGCATAGTCTTCTCAACTTCCCAGTTCTCTAATCCTAGACACACTGTTCACAAAATTCTGGGGAAGCAAGGTTTTCTTAACTTCCCACATCTCTAATCATAACCACACTGTTCATGAAGTTCTGGTGAAACAAAGTTTTCTTAGCTTCCCACATCTCTAATTCCAACCACACTGTTCACGAAGTTCTTTTGAAGCTAAGTTTTCTCAATTTCCCACATCTCTAATCCCAACAATGTTTGCAAAGTTCTCCTGAAGACATTTTCTCAACTTCCCACATTTCTAATCCTAACAATACTGTTCATGAAGTTATGATGAGGCAAAGTTTTTCAACTTCCCAGATCTCTAATCCCAACCACAATATTCGCGAAGTCCTGATCAAGCAAAATTTACTCAGTTTCCCACATCTCTAATCCTAACTACACTGTTCTTAAAGTTCTGGAGAAGTAAAGTTGTTTCAACTTCCCACATCCCTAATCCTAACCACACTGTTTGCAAAGTTCTTGTGAAGCAAAGTGTGCTCACTGTCCCATATCTTTACTCCCAACCACAGTCTTCACGAAGTTCTGGTGAAGCAAGATTTTCTCAACTTCCCACATTTCTAATCCTAACTACACTGTTTGCAAAGTTCTTGTGAAGCAACATTGCTTCACTTCCCACATCTCTAGTCCTAACCACACTGTTCTCAAAGTTCTGGTGAAGCAAAGTTTGCTCACCTTCTCATATCTCTACTCCCAACCACAGTCTTCACGAAGTTCTGGTGAAACAAGATTTTCTCAACTTCCCACGTTTCTAATCCTAACTACACTGTTTGCAAAGTTCTTGTGAAGCAACATTGCTTCACTTCCTACATCTCTAGTCCTAACCACACTGTTCTCAAAGTTCTGGCAAAGCAAAGTTTTCTCAGGTTCCCACATTTTTAATCCTCACCACAATGTTGGTGAAGTTCTAAGAATGCAGTTTTCTCAATTTCCCACATCTCTAATCACAACCACACTGTTTTGCAAAGTTCTGGTAAAAAGCAAAGTTTTCTCAGCTTTCCACATATTTCATCCCAGCCACACTGTTCACAAGGTTCTGGGAAAGAAAAGTTTTCTGAACTTCCAACATCTCTAATTGCAATCACACAATTTGCAAAGTTCTGGGGAAGCATAGTCTTCTTAAATTCCCAGTTCTCTAATCCTAACCACACTGTTCATGAAATTGTGGTGAAGCAAGGTTTTCTTAACTTCCCACATCTCTAATCATAACCACACTGTTCATAAAGTTCTGGTGAAGCAAAATCTTTTCAACTTCCCAAATCTCTAATCCCAGCCACACTGTTTACAGAGTTATGGTGAAGCAACATTTTCTCAACTTCCCACATCTCTAATCCCAAACACAATGTTTGCAAAGATCTGAAGCAGAATGCTCAACTTCCCACATTTCCAATCATAACTACACTGTTCACAAAGTTCTGGTGAAGCAACATTTTCTCAACTTCCCACATTTCTAATCCCAACAACTCTGTTCCTGAAGTTCTGGTGAAGCAGTGTTTGCTCAACTTCCCACATCTCTAATCTTAACCACAATTTTCTCAAACTTGAGAGAAGCAAAGTTTTCTCAACCTCTCACATCTCTAATCCCAACCACACTGTTTGCAAACTTCTGGTGAAGCAAAGTTTGCTCTCCTTCCCACATCTATAATCCCAACCGCACTCTTCATGAAGTTCTGGCGAAGCTAGGTTTTCTCAACTTCCCACATTTCTATTCCTAACTACACTGTTTGAGAAGTTCTGGTGAAGCAATGTTTTTTCAACTACCCACATCTCTGATCCCAACCAGACTGTTCACAATGTTTGCATGAAGCAAAGTTTGCTCAATTTCCCACCTCTCTAATCCCAACCACACTGTTCATGAAAGCAAAGTTTTTTCAACTTCCCACATCTCTAAACTTAACCACACTGTTAGCAAAGTTCTGGTGAAGCAAAGTTTGCTGAGTTTCCCACATCTCTAATCCTAATCACACCATTCACAAAATTCTGGGGAAGCAAGTTTGCTGAGCTTCCACATCTTTAATCCTACTCACACCATTCACAAAATTCTGGGGAAACAAGTTTGCCTAACTTCCCACATCTGTAATCCCAACCAAACTGTTCATGAAGTTCTGGGGAAGCAAAGCTTATTCAGCTTCCCATATCTCTAATCCCAGCCACACTGTTCACAACATTTTGCGAACCACAGTTTTCTCAAATTCCCACATTTCTTATTCCAGCCACACTGTTCATTAACTTCCAGCAAAGCAAAGTTTTCTCAACTTCCCACATCTTTAATCCTAACCACACTGTTGGTGAAGTTTTAAGGAAGCAGTTTTCTCAATTTCACACATCTATAATCACAGCCACATTCTTTTGCAAAGTTCCAGTAAAGCAAAGTTTTCTGAACTTTCCACATCTTTAATCTCTGCCACACTGTTCACAAGGTTCTGGGAAAGCAAAGTTTTCTGAACTTCCACATCTCTAATCCCAATCACACAATTCATAAAGTTCTGGGGAAGCATAGTCTTCTCAACTTCCCAGTTCTCTAATCCTAACCACACTGTTCATAAAATTCTGGTGAAGCAAGGTTTTCTTAATTTCCCACATCTCTAAGCATAAGAACACTGATCACAAATTTCTGGTGAAACCAAGTTTTCTCAGATTCCCACATCTCTAATTCCAACCATACTGTTCATAAAGTTCTTTTGAAGCTAAGTTTTCTCAAATTTCCACATCTCTAATCCCAACTACAATGTTTGCAAACTTCTGCTGAAGCAGTATTCTCAACTTCCTACATCTCTAATCCTAACCACACTGTTCATGACGTTCTAATGAAGGAAAGTTTGCTCAATTCTCCACATCTTTCATCCTAACCACTTTATTGCTGAAGTTCTTGGGAAGCAGTTTTCTCAATTTCCCACATCTCTAATCAAAAGGACACTGTTTTGCAAAGTTCCAATAAAGCAAAGTTTTCTCAATTCTCCATATCTTTAATCCAAGCTACACTGTTCACAAACTTCCAGGGAAGCAAAGTTTTCCAAACTTCCCACATCTATAATCCCAATCACACAATTTGCAAAATTCAGGGAAGCACCGTCTTCTCAACTTCCCAGTTCTCTGATCCTAACTACACTGTTTACAAAATACTGGGGAAGCAAGGTTTTCTTACCTTCCCACATCTCTAATCATAACCACACTGTTTACGAAGTTCTGGTGAAATGAAGTTTTCTCAGCTTCCCACATCTCTAATTCCAACTACACTGTTCATGAGTTCTTTTGAAGCAAAGTTTCTCAATTTCCTACATCTCTAATCTCAACAACATTTGCAAAGTTTTGCTGAAGCAGTTTTCTCAACTTCCTACATTTCTAATCCTAACAACACTGTTCATGAAGTTATGATGAAGCAGTGTTTTTTCAACTTCCCACACTTCTAATCCCAACCACACTGTTCTCAAAGTTCCCATGAAGCAGAGTTCACTCAGTTTCCCACATTTGTAATCCTAACCACACTGCTTTCAAAGTTCTGGAGAAGCAAAGTTTTTTCAACTTCCCACATTTCTAATCCTAACCACACTTTTTTGCAAAGTCCTGGTGAAGCAAACTTTTCTCACCTTCATGCATCTCTAATCCCAACCACACTCTTCACAAAGTTCTGGCAAAGAAAGATTTTCTCAACTTCTCATATTTCTAATCTTAACTACACTGTTTGGGAAGTTCTGGTGAAGCAAAATTTCTCTACTTCCCACAACCCTAATCCTAACCAAGCTGTTCTCAAAGTTCTAGAGAAACAACATTTTCTAAACTTCCCACATCTCTAATCCCAACCACACTGCTCACGAAGCTCTGGTAAAGCAAAGTATTTTCAACTTCTCACATCTCTAATCCCAGCCACACTGTTTGGGAAGTTCTGGCAAAGCAACATTTTTTCAACTTCCCACATCTCTAATCCTGATCACACTGTTCATGAAGTTCTGGTGAAGGAAAGTTTACTCAGCTTCCCAGATCTCTAATCCCAGCCATACTGCTCATGAAGTTTTGGTGAAGCAAAGGTAGCACCACTTCCCACATCCTTAATCCTAACCACACCGTTCTGAAAGTTCTGGAGAAGCAAAGTTTGCTCAAATTCCCACATATCTAATCTTAACCACACTGTGTGGGAAGTTCTGGTGAAGCAAAGTTTTTTCAACTTCCCAAATCTCAAATCCCAACCACACTTTTCATGAAGTTCTGATGAAGCAAACTTTGATCAATTTCCCACATCTCTAGTCCTAACCACACTGTTCTCAAAGTTCTGGAGAAGCAAAGCGTTTTCAACTTCCCACATCTCTAATCCTAACCATACCATTCTGGAAGTTCTAGAGAATTAAAGTTTGCTCAACTTCCCATGTCTCTAATCATAACCACACTTTTTGGGAAGCTCTAATGAAGCAAAGTTTTCAACCTCCCACATCTCTAATCTTAACTACACTGTTACCAAAGTTCTGGTGAAGCAAAGTTTTCACAGCTTCTCACATCTCTAATCCCAACTGTTTGTGAAGTTCTGGTGAAGCAAAGTTTGCTGAGCTTCCCACATCTCTAATCCTAACCATGCTGTTCACAAAGTTCTGAGAGCAATGTTTGTAACTCCCTCATCTGTAATCCCAACCACACTGTTTGCAGTTCAGGGAAGCAACATTTGCTCATCTTCCCAGATCTCTAATCCCAGCCACACTGTTCACAAAATTCTGGCAAAGCACAGTGTTTTCAAATTCCCACATTTCTAATCCCAGCCACACTGTTCAAGAAGTTCTGGCAAAGCAAAGTTTTCTCAATTTCCAACATCTTTAATGCTAACCACACTGTTGGCAAAGTTCTGAGGAAGCATTTTCTCAATTTCCCGTCTCTAATCAGAACCACACTGTTTTGCAAAGTTCTGGTAAAGCAAAGTTTTCTCAACTTTCCACATCTTTCATCCCAGCCAGACTGTTACAAGGTTTGGGAAACAACGTTTTCTGAACTTCCAATATCTCTAATCGCAATCACACAATTACGCAAAGTGCTGGGGAAGCGTAGTATTCTCAACTTCCCAGTTCTCTAATCCTAACCACACTGTTCATGAAATTCTGGTGAAGCAAGGTTTTCTTAACTTTCCACATCTCTAATCATAACCACACTGTTCATGAAGTTCTGGTGAAGCAAAGTTTTCTCAACTTCCCACATCTCTAATCCCAACCACAATGTATGCAAAATTCTGTTGAAGCAGTTTGCTCAACTTTCCAGATCTCTTATCCTAACCACACTGTTCATGAAGTTATGGTGAAGCAAAGTTTTTTCAACTACCCACATCCCTTATCGCAAACACACTGTTCACTAAATTCTGGTGAAGCAAAATTTGCTCCGCTTCCCACATCTTTTATCCCAGCCACACTGTTCGCAAGGTTCTGGGGAAGCAAAGTTTTCTGAACTTCCAACATCTCTAATCACAATCACACAATTCACAAAGTGCTGGGGAAGCATAGTCTTCTCAACTTCCCAGTTCTCTAATCCTAACCACCCTGTTCATGAAATTCTGGTGAAGCAAAGTTTTCTCAACTTCCAACATCTCTAATCCTATCCAAACTGTTCACGATGTTCTGGTCAAGCAGTTTTCTCAATTTATACATCTGTAATCCTAACCACACTGTTCACAAAGTTCTGGCAAACCAAAGTTTGCCAGTTTCCCACATCTCTAATCCTAGCCACTCTGTTTGCAATGTTCTTGGAAAGCAAAGTTTTTTCAACTTCCCACATCCCTAGTCCTAACCACACTGTTTATGAAGTTCTGGTAAAGCACTTTTCTCAACTTGCCACATCTGTAATCCTAACCACACTGTTCATGAAGTTCAGGAGAAGCAACGTTTTTTCAACTTCCCAAGTCTCTAATCCCAGCCACACTGTTCACAAAGTTCTGGTGAAGCAACATTTTCTAAACTTCTCACATTTCTTATCCCAACCACACTGTTTGCAAAGTTCTGGTGAAGCAAAATTTGCTGAGCTTCCCACATCTCTAATCCTAACCACACCATTTGCAAAGTTCTGGGGAAGCAAAGTTTGCTTAACATACCTCATCTGTAATCAAGCCACACTGTTTGCAAAGTTCTGGGGAAGCAAAGCATGCTCAGCTTCTCAGATCTCTAATCCCTGCCACACTGTTCACAAAATTCTGGCAAAGCACAGTTTTCTCAAATTCCCTAATTTCTAATCCCATCTTGTTCATGAAGTTCTGGAAAAGCAAGGTTTTTTCAACTTTCCACATCTTTAATCCTAACCACACTGTTTGCGAAGTTCTGAGGAAGCAGTTTTCTCAATTTCCCACATCTCTAATCACAACCAAACTGTGTTGCAAAGTTCTAATAAAGCAAAGTTTTCTGAACTTTCCACATCTTTAATCCCAACCACACTGTTATCAAAATTCTGGGAAAGCAAAGTTTTCTGAACTTCCCACATCGCTAATCCCAATTACACAATTCACAAAGTTCTGGGGAAGCATAGTCTTCTCAGTTTCCCATTTCTCTAATCCTAACCACACTGTTCACAAAATTCTGGTGAAACAAGGTTTTCTTAACTTCCCACATCTTTAATCATAACCACACTGTTCACAAAGTTCTGGTGAAACAAAGTTTTCTCAGCTTCCCACATTTCATTTTTAATTCCAGCCACACTGTTCACGAAGTTGTTTTGAAGCAAAGTTTTCTCATCTTCCCACATCTATAATCCCAACCACACTGTTTGTGAAGTTCTGGGGAAGCAAAGTTTTCTGAACTTCCCACATCTCTCATCCCAATCACACTTTTTGCAAAGTTCTGGAGAAGCACCATTTTCTCAACTTCCCAAATCTCTAATCCCAACCCCGCTGTTCATGAAGTTCTGGTAAAGCAACATTTGCACCACTTCCCACATCTCTAATCCTAACCACACTGTTCTGGAGGTTCTGGAGAAGCAAGGTTTGCTTAACTTCCCACATCTTTAATCACAACCACACTGGGAATTTCTGATGAAGCAAAATATTTTCAACTTCCCACATCTCTAATCTTAGCCAAACTGTTAGCAATGTTCTGGTGAAGCAATGTTTTTCTCAACTTCTCACATTTCTAATCCCAACCACACTGTTTGCAAGGCTCTGGAGAAGCAAAGTTTGCTGAGCTTCCCACATCTCTAATCCTAACCACACCATTTGCGAAGTTCTGGGGAAGCAAAGCTTGCTTAGCTTCTCAGACTTCTAATCCCAGCCACACTGTTTGCAAAATTCTGGCAAAGCACAGTTTTCTCAAATTCCCACATTTCTAATCCCAGCCACACTATTCATGAAGTTCTGGCAAAGCAAAGTTTTCTCAACTTCCCACATCTCTAATCACAACCAAACTATTTTGCAAAGTTCTGGTAAAGCAAAGTTTTCTGAACTTTCCACATCTTTAATCCCAGCCACACTGTTAACAAAGTTCTGGGGAAGCAAAGTTTTCTGAACTTCCCACATCTCCAATCCCAGTCACACAATTTGCAAAGTTCTGGGGAAGCATAGTCTTCTCAGTTTCCCTATTCTCTAATCCTAACTACACTGTTCACAAAATTCTGGTGAAACAAGGTTTTCTTAACTTTCCACATCTCTAATCATAAACACACTGTTCATGAAGGTCTGGTGAAACAAAGTTTTCTCAGCTTCCCACATTTCTAATTCCAACCACACGGTTCATGAAGTTCTTTTGAACAAAGTTTTCTCTACTTCCCACATCTCTAATCCCAACCACACTGTTCACGAAGTTCTGGAGAAGCAAAGATTTCTGAGCTTCCTACATCCCTAATACCAACCACACCATTCATGAAGTTCTGGGAAAGCAAAGTTTGCTCAACTTCCCACATCTGTAATCCCAAGCACACTGTTCACAAAGTTCTGGAGAAACAAAGTTTGCTGACCTTCCCAAATTTCTAATCCCAACCTCACTGTTCATGAAGTTCTGACAAAGCAGAGTTTTCTCAACTTCCCCACATCTATAATCCAAACCACACTGTTCTTCACAGTAGCATGCTAATTATTCTGTATGCAATATACAGCAGATGGGATTAAGCTTGGACACTTTCCCCCTCATCAAACTGATTTTAGCTTTCAACAATTCCTGGGATTTACAGTCACTGTTTAAAAATAGTATTCAGCCTTACAGGTCTTAATTATTTTGTCTCCAGTCCCTCTACCCCTAATTGTTTTGTACCATGTTGGGGCATTCTGAGATTGCAAGAGAATTGCTTATGACATTACCACAAAGGCACATACCTTTAAAGTAGCTTTCTTGCACACATAAATAGTGTCAAATTGTCAAAACAAAATCACCAGCCATGGCAAGAAGCATTTTGGGTATCATTGCCAAACATCAGTGTGAGACCTAGCCAGGTATGGCCACCTAAAATCACTACGAGCTGATATAAACAACAACAAGAGTCAGAGGGGTGTTCCTGAAAAGTCCCAGTTTAGCAGATATTAAAGTGTTACTGGGTAAGATCAATGCCAAACCGGCCAACCCATGTGACAAGGGTATTAGTAAAAGTTGCCTGTTTAGTAAAGTTGTCTTAAAAGAGTCAATGTATTGAGCAGTGCCAACTGTAATGTTGGGGAGCTAAAGAGGCATGGATACAGAGTAGTGTAGATAGGAACCACTAAAACCAGAGGAGAGGATACTGATGATGCCAGTGGTAATACTGGCCTGTGGAAATTTGAAAAGGAGTGTACAGAAAACATGATGCTTTAGTTGACTGCACCAGAATGACAAGAAGACCATAACACTCTGTAACCCAACACTCTACTTGCTACAGAGATTTTGTTTTTCCATAAAGCTTTTCTTCTCTCATTCATTAACTGGGCCTTTAGGCTTTGAGCCACCCAACCCTGTCACCCCACCATCCCTAGGACTTACATCTTCTCCCAGACAATCCCTATGAATTTCCCCTCATGGTGGGGCCAACAGGGCTGGCCAAGCCCCTCTGGAGCACAATCCAAACAGGTACCTGATCAGTGGGTGCAAGGCCTGTTTTGTACTGAGCCCTCACTACCATGTCACATCCCCTGCATTGCCACCAGTCCTCCCCTTGATGGCAGTCTAAGCATGGTGCAGCCAGACCCCCCATCCCTGGTAGAGTAGAGCAGCCCATGGGAGGGTTGTTCCTCTCCCCTCTGGCTGAACCCTATGCAACTTGAGTTTGCTCCTGAACCAGAGTTACTGATGTGGTGGGCAGTAACACTACCACCAAGCCACCAGGCTGACCTGCTGCAGAGACATTTAGTGGTGGCCTTAGATGCTAGGGACTAGGACAGTGTTCCTTAGTGATGTAGAGGAAGGAGGTGTCAGCACAGTCAAGTCAATTGCATGGGCATCATGTGAGCCAGAAAGTCTTCTTCTGTTGTGTTGCATGTATCAGCTGGGTTTTACTATCTACAAATGCAGCTCCTGCCTGGGAAAAGGATGGATTTGCCTTGCCCTATCTATGTTTTCCACAGTTCCTAAACAAAGTCTTCAAGTGGATTATGCTTAGAAAAAAGGTATTAAACTCTTAAACATTTTGTACATTTTATGGCTAGGCATGTACTGTATTTTTGTTCTAGATTCTGTTCCTCTGGACTCTGAGCTCACCTTTAGAATTAACTTGTTATTTAATTAAGCAATGCATTTAGAAATGTATTTATAAGATTACAGTGTATTTATGTGCAGTATATTATACATCACTCACCGGACTTTGTCTCAGAGATATCCAGCTTCCTTCCTCTAAATGGGTGAGAAACCTGAGAGTGATTCTTGATAACGGGCTGACACTGCATTTGCAGGTGTCGGCAGTCATCAAGTCCTCTTTTTATCATCCGGGGAACATCTCCAGGGTTAAGCATCTTGTTCCATCCAGCGACCTTCCAACGTTGATCCACGCCTTTGTGACCGCACGTCTTGACTGCTGCAACTCCCTATAACTAGGGCTTCCAGGAGTTGATATCAGCCACTTGCAGCTGGTTCAGAACGCTGCAGCGCAGTTGTTGATGGGGACTCCTCATTTGAGTCACATCATGCTGGTGCTGCACAAACTGCACTGACTGTCAATTCAGTGGTGGATCACCTTCAAGGTTGGGCTTCTGACCTTTTAAGACCCTGCATGAACTGGGCCCAGACTCAGGGTACGTCTTAAGACAGCACTCAGGGGCCTGTGCACTTATGTATGTGGCCCCATCCCTGTGGAATTTTCTACCCCATCAAATACATGAGTGCACAACTGTGGAGAGCTTCAAGAAGGCCTTGAAGACACATTTGTGGCTTAGCACCTACCCAGACTAAATATTTTAGCAATTTTAGATATTTATTTATTTGGCTATATTGCTCTGTATTTTACTGATTTGATATGTTTATTATTGTACAGTGCCTTGGTTTATGAAAGGCACTTTAAAAATAAAGTTTTATTATTTATCATTATTATCATCATGTACTATAGTTGGAATTACTGCAATGTTTGGCTGCTATTCTTAAATAAACTCAATCAGTCAAGACCTATGGTGTGTTGGGGGGACTCTGTCTGTGTGTAGTTCTGGCTGTGTGTGGGTTTTCAGGGGTCTGGAGGAGTGAATTTGACTGATAGTGTGAAAGTAGTGGGGTTGCACTACCATCCTGTCAACCTAAAGTTTGGGAGCAAACCCAGGTCTATGCTTGTCTGGGGGAGGGTCACATGATGGCATCTAGCTAGACAGCAGCTGGGATTCTGAGCTCCCCCCTCTGGCCACCTTTTTTGATCGTTTTTCAAAACATCTTGGCCATTTTAAGCTAAATTTGCTCAGAGGACGTTTGGAGAAGTGATCTGCTATTACAAGACGACTTTTACTGGGAGAATAAACGCTTGCAGGATCGCGATGGAGGTGGATGGGAAGCAGGCCTCAGTCAAGCATACACCCCCTGCATCCCCGGAGAAGGCCGCTAAGAAAAAACGAAATCAGGCCCCTGCTAAATCTGATCGAGGTGGGCACAAAGTGCAGCAGCCCACTCCTTTAACGGAGAATAGGTTCCTCCAAGAGCTTACCCCTTTGAAAGATATCTTGAGGGAGCTGACTGGTGAACTTAAATCTCTACGTTGTGATCTCTCTTCTGTCTCTACCAGAGTGTCAGACATGGAGGCCAGAATCTTTTCATCGGAACAGTGGAGGTCCAAAACTGAAACAGAGATTATTGAGCTCAAGCAGCAAATCAATAAATTGCAAGCCAAATCTGAAGACCTGGAAGGACGCAATCACCGAAATAATTTGCTAATTATGGGCCTACCCAAGCTGGAAGAGGGCCCAGACCTTATGGCCTTTTTGCAGAAGTTCCTGTGCAAGGTTGTGGGCCCATCCCCTATCAGCTCCTCTTATCATTTAGAGCGGGCCCATCGCTCTCTGAGACCCAGGCCCTCGTCTGGAACCCCCCCACGTCCTATTATTATCAAGTTTCTTAGCTATGTGGAGAGACAGCATGTTTATTTGAGGTCACGTGAGCTTAAAGAAATTCTTTGGGGTGTTTCCAGAATCCGGATTACACAAGACTTGCCTAAAGAAACCCGAGAGAAAAGGGCAGCCTATCATCCAGTTGTGCAGAAATTAATAGCCGCCTCTATCCCTTTCAGGATGATCTATCCGGCGACTTTGAAAGTTACTGTTAGAGGTTCGACCACCAGTTATAACTCCCGCGAAGCTGCCCTCAAGGAACTGACTGGCAAGCTACCAGAGCTATTTAAATCGCCTGGCTGAAGGACTCTAAACTTCATGTCCTGGGTTGAGCCTAGTGATTCTGCAGGACTAAATTTTTCCTCTGTCTCTGTTTAAAATATCTGTACTGTATTTTATGCGATGGTTTATACTTTTCATGTCGTCAGCTGACTGATACTCTCCTGGTCTTACCTTCCCTTTCTGGTCTCCTTTCTGTCTTTTGTCATTTTTTTTTTTTTTTGTCGTTCTCGGTTTTTCCTCTCTGGCTTTTCTTTTCTGGGCTCTTTGGCTTGATTCCGGTGGCGGCGGGCGAGTTTTGGTCCGGGTGGCGGCCCCCCCTTCCCGTTCCTATACAGGCACTCCCTCGACGGAACCTTTCTTCCGCGGTCACTGTTCCCGGGATGGGACTTCCTGGTAGGCAGACCTAATCTGGTCCCTCTGCCTTATTGGTCCCTCCAGAAACAACGGCCCTAGAATGGAGCTTTCTTTTCCAGAGTTAAGGCTCCCATTTTATTTGCTTCTTGCTGGATTCCTGGACCTCTCTTTCCTCGTGGGCTGCATGGATATCAGGTAGATGTCCTACTCATATTGTTTTTTACTGATGAGGATGCTGGGGGGACTGCTGGACCGGGCTGGGTAGCTGGCCTCTCTGCTGCTGGGATGCTGCGTCGTATCTTTATGTTTTTCTACCTGTTTGGCTCCCCCTGTCTTTTTTTTTAATGCCTGCTTTGCTTTATTGGCTATAGATTCCTGGGGGTGGCTGGGGGCTCGGGTTTGCGCTTGCTCGCTGGATGTGGAATCATGAGCCGTATGTTGGGGTTGGCTAACCTCTCCCTGGTGCTGGGACGGTTGGGGAATGTTATCTTTGCATTGTGGGTTCTTACTCTTTTTGGATTGTACCTGATCTCTTTTGTATGTTGGTACTGGTACCCAAGCCCGGGGGGTCGGATGTTCGCATTGGGGTCGAGAGGTTTGAGCCTTTGGGTACTAGGTTACCTTTTGGGTTATTTCTGCTCGAACCACTCGCTGTGCATAGTTATTTTGGGGTTTGTAAGGGGTGCTGGTTGTCGGGGGGGATTTGGTTTAAAGTTTTTCGGATTATGGGGTTTTCTGGTCTCTGGGAGGGGAGGGGTTTCCTCTCTATTGTGGGCCTTTTTAACTTTCTGGTCTCTGGTTTTGGGAGGGTGTGGGTGGGCTGGGATTAATGTGATATCCCAGATGTAGTATATGGTTTCTGGTCTGCTGTGATAGATTGCTGTTTCTGGGGGGATATAGATGTTGAGTATGTTCAGGGGGTTCTACGGGTGGATGACTGTCTTGGGATCAAGTATGTTTTGTTCGGGTTTCATGGTTGGGTGGGCCTATTCTGCGAGTACAGGCCTTGTTTTTGTTCTGGCTGGACAAGCTGGACGGGGTTATCGCTCTGGAGATCCAAGCCTGAGCAGTTCTGGGTGGGTATTAGGTCCTGGGCCTTTATATTGGAAGTGCACCTTTTCCTTCATATTTTGCTGGGTTTGTCTGGATGTCTGGTTGTACTATAATGTTTTTAAATGGCTATGAATACAGTCAAAATAGCATCTTGGAATGTTCGAGGACTTAAGGATCGGGTCAAGCGGTTGCAGGTCTTTAATCATTGCTCATTGCTTCACATTGATATCCTTTTTTGTCAAGAGACACATCTATGCCATGATGACACCAAGTTGCTATCCCGCTCCGGTTTTTCCCAATCTTACCTAGCGGGAAACTCATGTTTTAGTAAAGGGGTTGCGGTTCTTATTAAAAAGCACGTACTGTTTACAAAAGAACTGACTGTTCCAGACCCAGAAGGGAGATTTGTCCTGGTGAAAGGTACACTTAACGGTAGTAATGTTGTCCTTGGCTCTGTGTATGGTCTGGTGGGTGGGAATCCTGTTTTTTTTATGTCTCTGGCGGGCAAGCTGTCTAGCTTCCTCCCTGCCCAGTTTATACTGGGGGTGACTGGAATGTGCCCTTCTCATCCACCTTGGATAGAGATCCTCAAGATAAACGCCCTCCTTCCCCGGCTCAGTGTGCTTTATGGGATCTGAGTTCGATGCTGGGCCTATGTGACCCCTGGCGGCTCACTAACCCCTCTTGTCATGCCTTTTCCTTTCAATCCCAATCACATGGCACCAAATCGAGGTTGGATATGATCTTAGTTAGTCTCCCCTTTCTCCCGAATATCTCTCTGTCCAGTATTGAGCCGATCATCTTATCGGATCACGCTATAGTCTGGATCTGGCTTTCTCTAGATCCAGATTACTCCCGCGATTCTATGTGGCGGCTGAATACACAATTGCTAAAGGATCACCAATGTGCTTCAAAAATTAGTTCCTGGATTTCTCTTTTTCTGGCTGATAACTTGAATTCTACTCCAAGGGTTGACATGGTTTGGGGTGCCCTGAAGTGTTATCTTAGGGGTGAACTCATTAAAATGGCCTCTTTCAGGAAGAAGACGCAGATGGCTAGATCCTTAGCTCTGTTGAACAAGCTAAGGGAATTAGAGGTTAAATTTTCTTCAACTTCCTCTATAAAGGATCTTAAGGACCTTTTGTTAACTAGGAATGAATACTCGGATCTCTTGAAAGAAAAAACGGAATATTGCTTGATAAAACCCAGGCCAAGTATCTGGATCTTGGTGAAAAATCTGGCAAACTTCTGGCTCTGCGTCTGCATACATTGGAGAGTTCAAGGATCATCCCCTCTCTGTCCTCCCCATCTGGTGGGGCTGTCTCCTCACCCAGAGATATTGCGCATGTTTTCAAGGAGTATTATTCAGATCTTTATAGCCAGTCCTCATTATCTTATCCCATTTCGGATGTTAAGGAGTATTTGAAGGAAATAGATATCCCTTGTTTATCAGATGCCCAACAAGCTAGTCTACTAATCCCCATCTCAGCTGAGGAGATAAAGAGTACTATGCTTCCCTTGGTTCCGGATAAGGCACCGGGCCGGATGGTTCCCTGCAAACTTCTATAAGGTCTTTGCTAACGATCTGGTACCTATTCTCCTCAAACTATATAATTATCTCTCGGTTTCTCCTGAAATCGACCCTGCTCTGTTTGAGGCTACTATAGTTTTAATTCCCAAAGCTGATAAAACTCTCACTGATCCGACTAATTACCGTCCCATTTCTCCAAAACTATGACATGAAAATTCTTGCAAAATTTTGCCGGAAAGAATCAAGAGGGTCTGGGCGGGGCTCCTGAGTCCTGAGCAGGTTGGTTTTGTGCCGGGGAGATCGGCAGCAGATCATCTGAGGATGTTGTCGCACATCTCTCAGTATGCTCAATCAGCTTCACATCCGGTTGCTCTGGTCTCTCTTGATGCTGAAAAAGCTTTTGACCGGGTTGATTGGTCCTTTCTTTGGTCAGTAATGGAGAGAATGGGCTTTCCATCTCCCTTTCTGAATATTATTCAGACGTTCTACAGTTGCCCTTCTGCTAGGATTTACTGCAATGGGGTCCTATCTCCTTCTTTTCGTTTATTCGCTGGTACCAGGCAGGGATGCCCTCTCTCTCCTTTATTATTTAATTTATTCCTGGAGCCACTGTTGATTAAACTTAAGACGTCCCCCCAGGTGAGAGGTGTCAAGCTACAGCAACAGGAACTGGTTCTCTCTGCATATGCAGATGATGTTTTGCTGCACCTAATGGATCCGGCAGCATCTTTAAAGGCCGCTATCAATATTATTACGCAGTTTGTCATTTTCTGTTATAAGTTGAATATTTCTAAATGTGAGATTTTCCTCTAAGCAAGTACACTAATAAACAGGACTTCCTCTTTTTGGAATGAGGTGGACCTCCAAATCAATCAATATCTGGGGATCCACTTTTTACTGATCTTTCCCTCTTGAAAAGTTGAATCTGGACAGAGTTCGAGACCTGATTAGTCAGGATTTGCAGCGTTAGTCCAGCCCTTCCTATTTCGCTTTGGGGCGAATCAATATTATTAAAATGAATGTTCTTCCCGATTTTCTATCCGTTGAATCTGACTAATCTCTGGATCCTCTTTCCTATTTTCAGCAGCTCCATCGGTTGTTCTCTAGTTTTATCTGGCGGGGAAAAGTGCACGTTCCTATACCAAGCTATCTTCCCTAAGGAAAAGGGAGGCCTACAGTTGCCTAATCTCCAGTTGTATTATTGGGCGACTCACCTTCCAAGTTAGGGAGATGGTTTTCCACAGGTTCGGAGATCTCTTGCCCAATTTGGCTTCAGCTCGAGCAGGCCTTTCTTTCTGACCACAAACTGGATCTGTCTGCTTTATTTCGTGCCCCGAAGGCGCTCTCACACCTGGTGTCGGATAACATGGTGATGGGTGCCTTTAGGTCATGGGCACAATGTCTTAAGTTCTTCGGATCTCTAGTGGGTTGGACTTGGGACAGCGGTGGTCTAATCCTAGCATTAGGTTAGGGAACTCTTGGATCACGCCGGATTGGCTCCCACAACAAGGATGTCAAGCGGAACACTTGTTCAACCAAGAATCGCTTCTTTCTTCAGGTGATATTCTAGAAATTTGACATACCAAGTAAAGGGATTTTCACGGTCTATCAGCTTAGGCACTTAATTGGTAGTAAATTCGGCACTACTTTCAGGGAATCGGCTGTTCATCCCTTTCTCTCTAATATTATTAGTTTTGCCTCTCAGTCTCACTCTATCTCGTTGATCTATTCTTATCTTCTGAATTTCAGCTCTCAGGAAGGCGTTGAAGGCCCTTCGGTCTGGACTCATCTTTTCCCTGACACTCCCCCGGCTTGGAATCGTATATGGAGGGATTTACATAGATATCATACCCAAGATAGGTTGCAGTTAACACAATATTATATTGTGAATAATCTTTACCATACTCCCGTTAAACTCTTTCAGTGGAAGATGGTCTCCTGTCCGAGGAGTGTTTTAGGTGCTCACAAGCCGAGGTAACCAATTCATATTTTTGGGATTGCCTAAAGTTGCCCCATTGTGGTCCTTGATCCGGAGAACCTTGATCCCTTCTGGGTCTGAATGGGTTTTTGTCGGAGGTTTGTGTTCTAGGAGATTTTTCCTGTGTAGATAGTGTTGGCGCGATATCATATGGCCTTGGTGTCCATAGGCGGTTAAAAGCTGGTCCTAAGACATTGGACGGACCAACTGTTTTATCCTTTGCCGACTGGTTGAAGGAGGTAGTGTCGTATCTTCAATCAGAGAGGCTGATAGCCAGTTTTAAAGATCGTATGGACTTGTTTCGCAAGAGATGGGATAAGCTCCAGGCTTTATGTTTGCTCTAACACTGTGGCTCGTTGACCCGATCCTTCTTGCCCTTTTGTATCATACGTTTATCTGTAGACCCTCGATTCCTTTTGTTATTATGTGATTCAAGATGTTAAAGTCATAACATTTTATTATAAGTATACAGTGATATCCAGATCTAATGGTTTCTTCTGTCCCTTGTTGGTGCACCCAGATGGGGAGGGGGGGTGGTTTGAGGGGACTTTATGTTTTAATGGCTATGTGTTTTATTCGTTTTTGGGTGATTGGACGGGGGTGGTTTTGGGGAGGGTTATGGGATTTCTTTGGGGAGGAGGATGGTTTGGGGTATTTTGGTTGTATTATATATATACTATTTCTTGCCTACATTTTTGGATTGTTTTGTTCCTGTTTTGTGTTTTGGTGTTTTTTGTGTTTTTCATTTGTCTTTTTGGAAACCAATAAACTTAAATTTCAAAAAAAAAATGCTTGTCTGGTGGTCTGTGGTCAAGAGATGCTGATGAAGGCAGTGCCTCCATTTCCAGCCCCACAGTGAACCCTGTGGCTGTCCAAGGGGGATTTGTAAAGCATGCATCAGTGCCACCTCCATAGGGCACTGTGAATTATTGCTGCCTGAGTGGAAAAATGGGAGAAATTTAGTTAAAAAATCCCTGGCTTATTTATTTAGCTTCTGTTTACCAAGTAAGCACACTAGGCATAAAATGCCTATTTAAAGGTATGACCCAGGAAGTTACAAAGCCAAAAATACAAAACAACATTGAAGGCTGCCAGGATGATGGCCTCCAACCAGTACACTTATACCCCATGTCAGCATGTAACCTGGGGAAGCGGCTGATGAGTTCGGGAGGTCTCTGGTCAAGGCACAGAATGAGGTAAGTTAGAGCAAAAAGGAGGATAAATATTGGTATGAAAAGGAAAATGAAATCAATGCATGTATAATTTGTCAAAATGGCACTCCTCAGGCTCTGTCCAAGTCACAGTCTCCTCCCCCCAATGCACATATTATATAAAGAGAAGATTTACAGGCTTTGCCAAATTATGCATAAGTCTGTTCATAAAACATAAACATAATGCAGTGTGCTTAGATTTATACTGTATATCAGTGTATTTTGAAGGTGGAGACAGGATGCTTTATAGTACACAGCTATTTCAGCAAGGCAAGGCAATTTTATTTATAAGGCGCCCAATCCCGGAGGCTCTGGGCATCAAACAAAAATAAATATAGGAGACATAAAACACAAAAGAAAGAAATCTTTCCTTTCCACCCACAGTATACCAAATTTATTTTCGTCATTCTGGAGCTGGAAGTCTGCTACTTGTTGGGATATCTCTAGAAGACATTGTTCTCATATTAGGGCTGGACAATATTAGCAAAATTCTGCTTTTGCAAGACCTGGAACTTGGCATGTTTACTGTTTTTGAAGAGTCCTAAGGGGATGCCAGTTTCATGATATTTGGAGAAGTGGTGTACAACTTACAGGGGTTCTGGCAATTTATTATTTTTGTAAAAAAAAAGTTTTGAAAATATTGCTCTACTTACAATTCAGCCATCATTCGGGCTACAAAATTGAAAATGTATATACATATTTTCTTGGAAGTGTCTTAACTGCTACATGGGAAGGTAGTTGGTTAAATAAATTTTAAGTTACAGGGGTGCATAATTTCACAATTCAGTTGTTTGCTAAATTTTGTGAACATTTTCAAAATATTTGAATGTTTGAAGCTCCGCTGATATTTCTGTTA
This sequence comes from Neoceratodus forsteri, assembly GCA_016271365.2. NCBI lineage: Eukaryota > Metazoa > Chordata > Ceratodontiformes > Ceratodontidae > Neoceratodus > Neoceratodus forsteri. Next base: position 739,892,211 of record CM057454.1, read on the forward strand.
TACACCCCAAATTAGACATGCATACCCAATGTCATTGGGTCCTGGAATCTAACAATGCTTGGGTAACTGTGTTTTAGTAGGTTAAAATTTGTGGAAATTTCATAAATTACTAATTAGCAGAATTTGCTCAAGATTTCATGGACACAATAGGTAATTCCACTAGAATTCCAGTTGTGCAGTTTAACTTTGACAATGTAATTATCACCATTTAGCAGTGCTGAGCTGTTTCCAGTCCTATAGTTCCTTTATGAGTGACTATTTTGTTTCTGCACTATGCTAATTCTCTGAGCTTGATCAGATAGACTCAGCTGACTTACTTATCACACTGATTTCCTTCTTGTTTTTCACAGACATGCTCCCTTCAAAGCAGAGCCCCTACTCCTTTTCCTGTAGGATCTAGCCCTTTGGAATAGCCAGAATTTCTTCTTCTTGATTCCTCAGTCATTTTCTTCCTTCACCAGGGGCTCAATTCCAGGACGGGCTATATGCCAGCATAAGGCAAGATATGCCAGACCCCTTGGCATATCCTGCGACTTACGTCATGTAGTATGCCAGTTGGAGTTCCAAGTGGCAACTTGCACCATAGCAGAATTGGGCTGCAACAACTGTGGATTACGCCACCCATTGTACTACAGCCCACAATGCCTGGCACAAGTGCGGGTTATGATAGCAACTTAGCCCAGTTCTAGGAGGGAAGCTATAATAAACCCGCAATTGCCATTCCAAAAGGTGCACTGGTGTAGCAATGTTATGGCAGCCTCTACCTGTCCTAAGTGGCATCTGATGGCTGGCACTGTCAGATGCCACCACACAGTGCCATGGATTCTGTGTCTTACTGTCCCCCAAGCCACCTCATGCACACCCCTGCCCCCCAACCCACCAATCGTCTGGGTCCCCCAGGGGTCCATTTAATGGTGCACCCCCTGGATGCCTGTGCCATCTGTCCTGCCCCCTATGCCCCCTGTTGTGTGCCGAGGTGGTCTGGGGTGGGGGGGCTTTGGGGGGGCCACCTGCCACCGGCTGTGAGTTGCAACATGTGGCTGCAATATGCCATGCGTGTGGTGGTAGCCATGCATAGAGTATCCTGCATGTCGCAAGTGCCAGGACCCTGCCATTCTTGGAATGTGGTGTAGGGTCCCTGGTGTAGGAGCAAATGGCGTAACTCACAACCACGTGCAAGTTACACCATTCATCTTGGAATCAGCCGCTACGTCTCTGTGAGTTCCTCTGAGTTCTGGACTTCCAAGTGCATTTGGTGCTCAGACCAATCAATTATGTAGAGTGTGATTCTTATACATTTTGCTTTCAAGTGACAGTTGTCCATGTAGGCTTCCTTACTTCAGCTGGTGGTCTTCATAAGCAATAAGACATGATGGGACATGTGTTAGACACTTCTAGCACATGGCCAGGTGTGTAGTGAGGCATAAGTCTGCAGGTCGAGTGCCTTCAGTTCCTAGTCGTGCACTAAAAGTGTCTAGTACACACACACCCAGAGTGTTTTACTGGACTTATGAAATGGGCATGTGAACTGCACATGCATGTCAAAATGAAAATGGAAAGGACTGAGAAAAAAGGTTATGTCTCAGTTTCTATTTTAAATAAAATATTTCCTCCACCTGCATGACTTTGGTGGAGTTTTTTTTTGAGGAAAGGACTTTTATCAACTGTAGCCACCATAGCTGAACTTTTCTGTTGAAGTAGTTATGGCTGTCCCACCCCCACCCTCTCCCCACACACACATGTTTCTATTATTTGATTCCCAATCCCAATTTTATTTTTTTTTATTTATTTAGGAAATCGGAATTACAACAATTTCTTTTTTCATTTTTTTTTCTTTTAAATTGGAGTGGATAATCAATGACTGAGCAAGCGTACAGAGTGGTGCCGCACCAACTGCCAAGAGGTGAGCATGCCTGCTGCAAGATGGGCATCTGCAAACAGAGAAGAAAGTGAAGTCTGGATGCCAGTATTCTGTAGTTGTTTATTTTTTTTTTTATATAACTGTAAGATAGGGAGTTAAGACATCAGTAAGTATTTTGCAGCCAGTAAACTGAAAGTGAAGGATACAAGGAGTGAGCAGGTAAGCGGCCGGGCAGGCAGCAGGAAAGCCGCTGTGCTGCAGTTCAGAAGTAAACTGAAAAGTATAGCAGTGACTTGTACAAAGATAATTAAAAAAAACTCATCTGTTGGTTCTGCTGTTTTAAGCTGGGAATTTATTTCATGGACAGTATATGAGGACTGTTGGGTGTTTTTACTGGGGAATGTAAAAAAGAAAAATGGCAACCGTTAATGTTCTAACTGTTCTTAAACATTCTAAATGAGCATTTATTTCTTTTTTTTTGGTACTGCACTCCAGTTGCCAGCACTTGATTTTAGCTGTCCACTAGACACTTTCAGTGCATGGCTATCAACCAATCAGAGGGCTAGAAATATTAAGCCCATTTTATAATATTCTTTTGCTACTCATTCCAGCTGTGCTTCCTTTGGTGAACCCATGCATCTAAGTCTTGCCACTGGTGAAGCCTGCACTAGCTGCCTTCCCTATCCTATAGTTAAAATCACCTTGACTTCCCTTTCCAATGACAAGACCATAACCCCTCCATTTTTGCAGTCCCTTTTACAGACATGTGTATGAACATACAAAATGCCAGCAGAAAAAAAGGCTTGAAACTCTATCCAATCTGCTTGTTGCACAGCTCATCCATGTTTGTTAGCTACATGTTGCTCTGCCCCCTCACCTGTCACCCTATCTTCCCCCTGAATTAATCCCACTGTCTTTTAAATACTGCAACTGAACTTTGATTTATTTATTTAATTAGGTTTTTTTACTTACCAGGTAGGTGCACTAGACAAAGAATCTGTCTATTTTCAGGCACGACCTGGGAGATCACAGCAGTGGAGATTGACACAACAAAGTACAAGAAATGCAGGGGGTCTGTAAAGTTGCCTAGAGATAATACAGAGAACAAAATGCCATAAACAAAATGAAATATAATTGCCTAGAAGTAAAACAGTGAGCTAAACCAAAGCACAAGTACAATATGTGGTAAGCATACTACAAGGTGTAGGGTAGGTGCAACAATAAAAAACAAGTAACAAGTAAAGGAATTTACTACCCTCCTGGCAGTGCATGCCATCCTTCCACCACTCTCTCAGTGAAGAAGTGCCTTCTGCCCACCTGCCTGGACCTGTACTGGGGCAGAATGTCCTAATTTCTCTTGCTGACTACCCCCCCCCCCGATTTGCAATTCAGTACCCTGTTTGCATTTCTCACTGCCTTTTTGCATAGCATTGAAGGCTTCAGGTTGCTTGTGATTGCTAGCCCCACATTCTTCTCCTCCTCTGAGACTGTGACCTTCATCCCTTCAAGTCTTACTCGACCCTGGGGTTCTTGTACCTTATGTGCATCGCCTTGTACATTTTAACATTGAAACCCAGTTGTCAGATTCCAGACCACCTCTCAATTCTCGCCAGGTTTTCCCTTAGGTCACTTATGCCCTCACGTCTTGTCTTGGATGTTGAACACATTCATTTGACTTGTAGCGTAGGTAGGCAAATCACCTTGCCTGCACTAGCATCACAGCTCTGCGATGCTCCTCCAGCACTCCTGTGGCAGTGGTGCCCAGCATCATGCTCCAACATTATTTTATTATTTAGTTATTTGACACCTGGTTTACCAAGTAAGCACACAGAACCCAGGCTCACTTCCAGGTTGTGATCTGGGGGGAAGGAAGGGGACAGTGAGGAATCTTACAGCATTCATACATTATATACATTACACATTCCAAAAACAAATGAAACAAGTACATCATAAGCAGCATGTCCTGGTGCAGTAAATTATAGCAACATAAAAGGATAGCCCCAGGGAAAGAAAAGAAAGGGTAGGACCATGGTTGACCCACACAGAATCACAGCAGTTAACACAAATTAGATAGGCTTGGGGGCGATTGGCACTGGGGACATGATGTTGGGTATTTATAGTGAGACTTGATCAGAGATTGTTTGATGTGGGGGAGTGTCACTGGGTGCATGTTTAGGATAACATAATTTCAGGCAGACCACAAATCAGGTGCATAACAAACGCATGCTTGCATTTATCAAGTAAGTCAGACAACTGCTTAGCTTCAACAGTGTCTAAGGCTTTTTTCAGCATGAATCAAACAGTGTGAACTCTCCTGCAGGGTCAAACTACCTCATGCTGTCTGCTGTAAAATATATCTTAGAAGGGGAATGCTAACATCTAGAAAAAGCAGACACAAGCTTTTGTTATTCTTCCATGAAAACAGCCCTCTTAGTTTTGTTTTTAGGCTAATATGCACAGAAAGCTATATAAGCACTTGAGCACTTAATTTAGAACCAGCCAACCAGCATGCTGGACATTATTCAAAATGTATAAACTGCTTGGGGAAGGGGTTTCAGTTTATCCCAGCGATATCCACTATGACAAGGGGTCACCCTGTCTCACATCCCCCCGCATAATTGGGCAACCGTCCTACAGTTGTCCAAATCTCAACTAACACCCTGGAAAGGTGTGGAGCTTCAGCTCACCCTCACCTGAAGCTTTGTCTCAGGGTCCCTTTAAAAAAATATCTGTAAAGTATCCTTTTCATAACAATACAAATACCTTGAGACATTTTACAAGTTTTCCATATTAGTAAACTACAAAGCATTACATATACTAGGAGAAAGAATTATCAACAGCAATTTTATACTGTCTTTTGACTTTCCCTGACCAGATACATTTGAACATTTGAATGACTGCACCATCTAGCACCCAGTATAACTGCCTTTGGGGGTAGAACTATCTTGCTCTGACTCCACTTAGACATTTAAAGGCAGGCTGGTAACATACCATGCTGTATGCCTAACAGCCTGTCCCTAACCTCTGGGTTTATGTATCAAATCTTATAACTTGTAGTGGTGTTGGCCACCACCTTGCCCCTCCTGTTCTATGTGGAGGACTCCCCCTTTTCCACGGGTGCCATTTCTTACCCTCCACCCTTTGGGTCACTCCTCCCACACCACTATCAGGGGTCACTATCTGTCTGCCCCATAACAGGCCTCATAGTAGGCGGCCACCTGCCTGTACATGCCTGGCCAATAGAAATACGGGGTTAGTCTAGCCAAAACCTTCCCATGGCTCACATGCCCGAGTGACTGGAGTACTCATCCTCCATAACCTTTTTTCTATATGTCACAGGCACCACTATCTGGGCATCCACTTGCTTCGTCCAGGGGTTTGGCCTCATATAATATACAACTTCCTTCTAAAGTTCATACCACCATAGCCTGTCCCCCACACCACCATTAACCTGTCTCCCATCCTTGATTTTTACATATTCCCTTAATTGGGTTACTTCAGGATCCCTCACCTGCAGCTTTCCCCAGTCAACGTCAGGATATCAATCATTTTTCATAGGAGGAGATTTAAAACATGTAAAAGTCTCTTCAGCCAAAATCGCTCATTCCATGTTGCTTGAAGTCTTCTGCCCCAGTAATACATTGCCAGTCAAAGTCTTACCTGGGGTCTCCTCTTCTCGCTCATCATCCTCCTCCACCAAATAGTAGCCCAGAAAAATGGGCAACAACGGGATTGTCACAAATGTTTGTTGCAAATGCTCCATCAGGGGGTCCTTCTCCTCTATAGCCCATGGATCCTGTTCTACCAGTTCTTCCTTGACATCTTCCAAATGGGACTTCTTGAGTAGCTCCTGGCATCTACGCTCTGCCTCTCTTCAGCATCGATCAATCTCCAGCCATCTCCCACTCATCCAGTGAAGAAGCCATAACAGGGTCTCCATTTGGCCATCGGGTCCATTTCTTCTGATCCATGGTGCCTCGTTCAGGTCCTCATCTCCATCAGGCACTGTCCTCATCTTGTCTGGTGCCATGCACCTCTGCCGTGTATCCTTGGTACCCGGTCTGGCACTAACTGACTGGACTATCCTTTTCCTGGGATGTCCAGGCAGATCCCACTTCTGCTGACATGATATGTCACTGGGCATGAGTTTAGAATAACACAATTTCAGGCAGACCACAAATCAGGTGCATAAAAATGCATGGTTGCATTTATCATTTTATTTTCATCAAGTAAAATATACAGAAAGCAAAATGGTAAGTCAGACAACTGTTTAGCTTCAACAGTGTCTAAGGCTTTTTTCTTCAGCCTAGCATGAATCAAACAGTGTGAAAGCACACACTACAAGGAGGTCTTTCACCTTCCTTTCTATCTCTCCTCTCTCAGCACCGAGGTAGGGCTTTTTATAGGCTCTCTAGAAGTTGGAAAAACAATTTCCCCTGTCTTTTGATTAATAGCAGACATAACATAAAACTAGCCACTAGGGGCCACTGTTGCACCACAGAGAACAGTTATTTGGCAGCCACCGGGAACACATTACATAAATTGTTTACAACATTGTTTAAAGGTCCGAGCTGAGGTCAGAACATTCTGTGCTCTCCTAAACTCTCCTGCAGGGTCAAATTACCTCATGCTGTCTGCTGCAAAATATATCTTAGAAGGGGATGCTAACATCTAGAAAAAACAGACACAAACATTTGTTATTCTTCAATTAAAACAGCCCTTTTGTTTTTGTTTTTAGGTTAATATGCACAGAAAGCTATATATGCACTTGAGCACTTAATTTATAACCAGCAAACCAGGATGTTGGACATTATACAAAACATATAGACTGTTTAGGGAAGGGGTTTTAGTTTATCCCAGGGGTATCCACTATGACAGGGTTCACCCTGTCACAGGGATGAAGCAGTGACATTGACTGGGAGTTTGCTCCCGGTGTTAGTGAGCCTGTAGCTGATGGAGGCTTGTCCTAAGTTGAGCTTGTACCGTGGAACATGGAAGTGGCATCCTGCATCAGATCTGAGCAGATAGGAAAGTTTTATTACAGGGGAGAAGAGGTCATACAGATATGTCACAGTAGTCTCAGTCCCAGCTAGTTGTAATGCTTGGTGTTACTTGGTGCCACTGTTTTCAGATGTTAAAAATATATATTGTTATATACGTGGTTGTTAAAGAGTCAGCAGGTGGCATTATGCAGAAACATTGCTGTGCATGCATGTGCCTCAATAAGTAATTTTGTCAGTGAGCTCTAGTAATTAGCAAGCATAATTCAAGAAGACAGGCTAGTGCACAGTGCTGTTCTTCACTATTCCTGATGGTTCTTCACTCAAGATACTGACATGATGCTGGGCACTGCTGTACTTTTACTGTGGAGCAGCAACTTATTTATTAGCCCTCTGTGAGAGACTGTGTTGAAGGCCTTACTGAAGTCCAGCTAGGCTACGTCCACTGCCCCTCCCTGGTCAACCACCTCAGTCACCCAATTGAAGACCTCTGTCAGGTTCATCTGGCATAACCTCCCATTCCTGAAACCATTCTGCCTTTCTTCTTGCAGGCCACTGTCTATCAGGTAGTCTATCACCCTTTCCTAGATTAGCACCTCCATTACCTTACCCGCCCCCGAGGCGAGGCTGACCCGGCAGTAATTCTCTGCTGCCTCCTTACTGCCCCCCTTGTGCAGTGGTGTGAAGGGGATCAATAAGGTTAAGGAGGAGAACATATTTAAAATGTAAGAGGGGGCTATAACTAGTAGGCACAGCCTGAGCTTGGAAGGAGGAGGATATAGGGACAACATAAGAAGAATCAGCATTTATATAGCGCTTTTCATACACAGTATCCCAAAGCGCTTTACAAGCAATGCTTGACTGGTAGTGAAACACATCATCACCCACACACAGCCTGGATAATTGCAAGAACCAGTTTATGGGAAGGGGAATGTTGGCCAGGACACCGGGAATGTTCCCTGCTCTTTTGGGAAGAGTGCCCTCGATTCTTTTACTTCCACCTGGACACCCACCAGAACAATACCAGGATGGGCAGAAGGGACCTCAGTTTAATGTCTAATCCGAAGGATGGCACACCCCAGCAGTACAGCACCCCCCCCAATACTGCGCTCGGATGCCAGCTATTTTTAGGTGCAAGTCCAATCCCGGTGTGGGACAAGAACCCACGACCTTCTGGTCCAGAGGTGGATGTGCTACCAACTGAGCCACGCAATTCTTCATGGAGAGGGTGGTGGAGGCCTGGAATAAACTATCAGGGGAGGTGGTGGGGGCTGAAATGGTGGGAGGATTCAAGAGGACATGGTACAGACATATGGGGTTGGTAAGTGGGGAGAAGGGAAGGGCCAGTGAAATGGGAGATGAGTAGGGCAGGGAGAAAGGAGCAGACTCAATGGGCTGATGTGGTCCTTTACTGCTGACAGATTTCTATGATTCTTTACCCAGTCTTTTCCTTCCTATGCAATGGCATCTCAAGTGTATGACTGGGCAAAATGTATGAGTATGGCTTTGACAAAATTATCACAAAATTCCATAATTTCACAAAAGCTCATGAAATTCAACTTTAATTACTAATGTTACTTTGCAGTCATTGGCTGCTTATATCTTGGCCAGCATTTGAGCAAGAAATTACAGAGTACACACACACACACACACACATACACACACTCTTGTTGTGGCAAATGAACCTATCGAAATTGCATTCTCTAGTTCTAAAGTTTTATGGGTTTACATTCTACAGTTTATGTGTTTACAGTACATTATTTAAAACAATCCCAAATATTTGGAGTCTTGTAACTCAGTCTTCTTTGCTGATAGTAATTGGAACCTTGGTGTGCTTTTCCATGAGATGTGGGAAATGCGCCATTCCCAATCTGGTGTGATTTGGACTATTCATTTTTAAATTTAGATGAACGCAAATTAAATCTAAATGTTGGCAAAATTTCGCAGAAGCGAAATCGTAATTTCACCAGAATTCTGCCAGTGGAAGATAATTCTTGCACAGCCCTATCTCATATATTTTGTACAGTGGAGAATTAACTCAATTTTCAATTCAGTTCCATAGCTTTCTCTCTTCCTTCCCACTCTGTCTCCCTCTTTCTCTTGCTTCCCCTTGTCTCTCCCCTCTTTATTTCTGTCTCTCTTTAGTCTCTCCCCCAGCTGTTTTAGCTCTGCATCAAACTAGCAGTTCATAGGGCTGCAGAGGCATTTAAATCCACCATCCATCAGGTCATATTTATTGGTTAGAGATATTTCAAGCACCTCTGTTTCATGAAGGAGCTATCTGCACCCACAAAACACATCATATTGAAAAAAGAAGCATATTCAGCACATAATATGTGTTAAGTGAGGGCAAAATTATGCAAAACACTGTGCGCACAGGAAAATGTCAGCTGCAAGGCCCAATACGAAATTATAGCTTGAAACAAAGTTTAGAACAGGCTACAGTTAACCACCCCCCAAAAAAATAATAACTTGCACCCTCAAGCTTTCATTTACTGAAATATCCTACCTGAAAATCCTGCCCTAGATTTCAAAAGTTTGGAATGGCAGAGGGTGGTGATGTAGCTCAGTAGTTTCTTTTTGAAGTCATATAGTCCTGTAAGGGTCAGGATGTGCATTTATTTATTGGATATAGGGTTCTTGTATTGAACTGTGACCAGGGAGGGGCAGCGGGGGCAAAGAAGCCCTGGTCAGAGACAAAATGTCTGCTGATGCATTAAATCGCTAAAAGATATAGAATTAAAGTGTGATTTGGGTTTTAATGAATTTGTTATATTGTTGTGATATTGAAATCCTAGACTTGCACCACAATAATAGAAAACAATGAAAACCTTAAAGGGCAAGATAATGTAAAAAGCAGGTGCTGTTGGCACTGGACATACAGTACACTCCCCTGCCCCGATACAGCCACATGTGTGCATAACAGCCGCACATGCGTGGACACACCAACAGAGAGAGAGAGAGAAAGAGACGCGTAAACACACACACACACACACACACACACACACAGCCATTACAACAGTTGTGCACACACAAAGATCTTTGGTTTAATTAGAGTTCTAGCAATAATGTATTATTGTAGTTGCATATATAGTGATACAAGACTACCATGCAGCAGATGGCACATGGCAGTGGAGGTCTGTAGAGAATACTGTGGAACTGTTATATATTGCTTGCCGAAATTTTCGTACTCCAGGCATGTCAGACTCATTAGCGCGTGCATATTTTCATGCATCCCTACCTGCCACCTTGTAATTATTTGCACTTCTGCGCCAAGTCCAGACCAGTGCAATTTTTGTGTATGGCACTCTGAGTCACTTAAAAAATTGTATGGCATGCTGCATTATTAAAGAGGGTGCTTTGTAACATTACACAGATTGGACAAATGCTGAATAGGGACATCGTCGGGAGGGGCCTTAGCTACTGTTGCATATCGTCTCAAGAGTGCTGCTTAATACCATTTTGTTGTCATGCTGAACTTGCAGCAGATTACTCAGAATTACCCAAGGCAACTGCAGCTGAGGGAAGATGGCCTGAGTGTTTTGTAACAGTACACATAGAAACATAGAAACATAGACTTTAACGGAAGATAAGGACTGCTTGACCCATGTAGTCTGCCCATTTCCCTACCTACAGGTGGGACAAATGCTGAGTAGGGACATCAGTGTAGCTGCTTGAAATAACTTCTCACTACATTAATATTGCTGGCTTTAACATACTGTACTAATACTAGTTCATGCTTTAACATGCCGTGGGACAAATGCTGCTAATAAATGCTGTTGAAATACTGTAATTGGGGATTGGAGGCATATACCCTAGCAATATCTGAGGGAGGGGGCAGTTGTTTGCTGCTAATAAATGTTGCTTGAAATACTGTAACTGGGGATCAGAGGCATATACCGTAACATGTTTGTATGACAAGTCTGTTACTGTTTGTATGACATGATGTTAATGCTTGCTTTACTGTGTCTCTTTGATTTTTGCATGTTTTTAACAGTCGCTTTAACTGCTACTGAATATTAAATACTGTACTGTGTTTTAAATTCATAAACTTGTTGCTACTGCAGTTTGTTATTACTGTTTCTTGCCATGTGCCAATGTCTGAGGAACCAGTTTTTAAAAACAGTACACAGAATTTGTTTGCGTCCGGAAATGTTTGCGTAACAATACCAGATGACTTAATCGCGGTTTGAAATTTTTGTGCCTTGTTCACTTCCCTTCTGATATTAGATTGCTGCTCTAATGTTATTGGTCTACAGTAATTAGTGGGCTGTGAATTACTGTAATTGGTCAACTGCCACTTAAGATCAACCGTCCTGACTGCAGTATGTAGTATATTATAAACAACTGTGTACTTGATCATATTTGATCATTGCTCGTAACTTCATTTACTGTATTTGCAGCTCTATTTGCTGCTGAATCGCTAAAATGTCCATCTTGCATTGGATAGCTGCTGTCAAAGCTTGCAAAAGAAAGTACCCTCTTGATCTACTCGAGGTGTCCTCAGAGCAGCTAGCAACATGAACTGGCCTGGACACAGACACTGCTAGTGCAGTTGCTCTGGAGTTAAGTGCTTGCCAACCACCACCCAACAAAAAGATCCACTCTTCTACCTATGCCTCTTACACTGGCGAGGTTCGATTTGAAATCGGACAATACGCAACCGAGAAAGGGGTGATGTTGGCAGTCAGATACTATTCAAACAAGTATGGTCGCAACATTAATGAGTCCACAGTCCGAAAATTCAAAACAGACTATAAAGAGCGACTGAAACTTACCCCAGATCCCACTCTATTGATGCGATCTCTCCCAACCAAACCTCATGGCAGACCTACCTTGCTTATAGAGGAGGTGGAGGACAAGCTACACTTCATTATTACCAGCCTCCGAGCTGAGGATGCAGTAGTGAATGCACGGGTGGTGCATGCCATTGCCCTCAGAATTGTGAAATCCGAATAGTCCACAAACCTTGGTGGAGAATGGTGGTAGTGTTACCATCGCCACCAAATGGGCTTGGGGTTTTCTCAACAGGATGGGCTACAGCTATTGTAAGAGAACCAAAGTCGCCTGCAAAACACCCCTCAATTTCATACAATCGAAAGAGGGATTTTTAGCAAGAATCACTAAAGCGGTGGCTCAAGAGCTGATCCCCCCCAGAGCTTGTGGTGAACATAGATGAGACGGGGGGGAAGTCTCATCCCCGTGTCACAGTGGACGATGGAGGCATCAGGGTCCAGATAAGTGGTTCTAGTGGGACTCAGAGACAAAAGGCAGGTGTCATTGGTACTTGGGGTGTACACTTGCTGGTGATTTGCTGCTGCCTCAAATGATCTATGGAGGTAAAACTACAGCACGTCACCCCATTCATAAATTTCCCAGAGATTGGCGTATTACACATTTGCCCAATCACTGGGCAAACGAAATTACAACACAGCAGTACATTGAAGCTGTGCTTGTACAGCACCTTGCTAGCACCAAGCGTTCTCTGGGGCTGGCAAATGAACAGAAAAGGCTCCTCATTCTAGACCTTTTCAGAGTGCATACTACAGCAGCTGTACTCGAGCAGTTAGAGGAGGCAGGTTTCATTCCTGTTTTTGTGCCAACTTCCTCCACTGACTTACTACAGCCCCTCGACATTTCACTAAACAAGCTCTTTAAAGATCATATGAAGCAGTGCTTCACATCCTGGTATGCCGGAGTGATATCAGACCAGTGCTCTCAGATGGTTCAGAGAAAGTGAAAATCGATCTTAAAATGTCCACATTAAAAGAGAAACACGTGATGTGGGTGGAGAACAGCTTCAATAAACTTAGAGAAAAGAAGATCGTGTCCGGGGGTTTATGGAGGCAGGCATTTCAGGAGCCCATGAGAGATGCTTGGATGCCAGAATCAGTGAGTAGAACACATTGACACTGTAGTAGCAATCCGTTTTTGTTGTTGTTAGCCTGCTACTACAGTGATTCTTTTTTTTGTTTTGTTTGCAGAACAATTCTGAATGCGAGGAAAATCGAAACCGAATTGAGTAACTCCAGAGCACCAACATTTGCTTTTTTTTTTCAAAATCATTTTAAAACAATTTAAATAAAGTATAATGTTTTACTTGTACATACTGGTTGCTTCTTTCATTAGTGTTTTCAAATGATCGCCTACACAATATGGTACACAGTAGAAATATATTTGCTATTCATGAATGTTATGTGAAAATAAAAAGTAAGTGACTAATTCCTAGAGTACAGTAGCATATGGTGGATTGTGATGGGTGCGGCAGTGATGGAGACAATGAAAAAAATAGCAACCCTTACTTTTTTTTGCTCACCAACCGCACTTAAAACCGCCCGCCAGCCAGCACACACACACACAACTCTCCACCAGTTGAAACTCAATGAAATCTGCTGCTTGGGTCTCTTGCATTATGATGTCCTCACTAACACAGAATGAAAAGTCGTTCTGTGTTCGTGAGGACATCACTACTGCAGTAGAACGACTTTAGAAAGTGTATGGATTTCCATACACAGTCACGCTCCACCATACACTATAGAGTATTTTTCCCCAGGACAAATGTGCTGAGATGCAATATTTCTTTTTCAGTGGGGTTCTGCTGTTACACATATTTACGCTGTCTTTTCTCTAGGATAGAGCATATGAGATGCAGTACTGTATCTCGTTTTCAGTGTGATCATTCCTGCTTTTAGTCATTTTTTACAATGTACATTGTTTACCTAGAGTAGGCCAGCTGAGATGTAATATGTCATTCTCAGTATGACCTTGCTGTTTTGCCACTTGTTTCAATGTTATTTATCTATAATAGCCCAGTGGTGATGCAGTGGCTTGTTTTCAATTGGGTCCCGTGTTTACCAATTTTTGCACTGTATTTCTTTGGGCTAGATCGACAAAGATGCAATGCCTCATTTTCATTGGGCTCCTGCTTTTACACATTTTTGCAGTATATTTACTCCTGATAGCAAAGCTTTGAGATATAATTTCTTATTTTCAGTAGGGTCCTGCATTTATACATTTATTCACTATATTTATCCAGGATAGCACAGAGGAGATGCTACATCTCATTTTCAGTGGGGTCCAGATTTTACCAATTTTTACTGTGTTTAGCCAGGGTAGCTCAGCTGAGATGTAATATCTTGTTTTCAGTGGGGGTCCTGCATTTACACATTTTTACTATGTTTAGCCAAGGTAGCCCAGCTGACATGTAATATTTTGTTTTCAGTGGGGGTCCTGCATTAAACCCATTTTTGCTATGTTTAGCCAGGGTAGCCAGCTGAAATGTAAAATCTTTTTTTCAGTGGGGGTCCTGCATTTACATATTTTTATTATGTTTAGCCAGGGTAGCCCAGCTGAGATGTAATATCTTGTTTTCAGTGGGAGTCCTGCATTCACCCATTTTTACTATATTTAGCCAGGGTAGCCCAAATTGAGATATAATGTCTTGTTTTCAGTGGGGGTCCTACATTTACACATTTTTGCAATGTATTTACCAAAGATAGCCCAGCTAATATGCAATATCTTGTTTTCAGCGGAGTCCAGATTTTAGTCATTTTTACTCAGCATTTACACAAGACAGGGTAGATGAGATGAAATGCCTTGTTTTCAGTAGGGTACAGTGAAGATGATCTATCTCATTTTCAGTAAGATCTGCTTTTACCCATTTTTACAATGTAGTTGTCCAGGATTGCCAAGCTGAGATGCAGTATCTCGTTTTCAGTGGGGTCCTGCTTTTATACATTTTTACAGTGTATGTACCCACAATAGCCCAGCATAGAAGCAGTATCTCGTTTCCAGTGGGGTCCTGCTTTTACTCATTTTTACAGTGTATTTATCCAGGCTAGCCCAGCTGAGATGCAATATCTCATTTTTACTGGGGTCTTGCGTTTACACATTTTTGTACTTTTACCCAGGATAGCACAGTGGAGATGATACATCTCATTTTCAGTGGGGTCCAGATTTTACCCATTTTTACCAAGTATTTAGTCAGAATAGTTCAGCTGAAATATTATATTTTCTTTTTAGTGGGGGTCTGCTTTTACACATTTTTGCAGTGTATTTACCCAAGATATGTTTTTTGAGAAGTAATATCTTTTTGCTATATGTTTAGCCAGGACAGCAGCTGCTAGGCAGTATCTCTTTTTCAGTGGGGTCTTTTTTTAAAACATTTTTACACTGTTAACCAGAAACAAACAGGATCCACACTGGGATGGGGTGCTCTTGATAAAAAATCTCATATACTTGCAAACAGTCGGGCTTGAGTTTAGAATAAACATAAGATGCCATTTGGGTTTAAATATTTTTTTCCAGGATAGCATGGCAGAGATGTTATATCTCTTTTCAGTGGGGCCTTGCTCTTACACATTTTTACACTGTATTTACCCATGATAGCACAGCAGAGAGGCTGTCTCTCTTTTTCAGTAGGGTCCTGATTTTACACATGTTTACAATGCATTTAGTTAGGACATCCCAGCTGAGTTATAATATATTGTTAAAATATTGTTTTAACTGCTAGTCTGTGCCTGGTCTAGGTATAGCACTGGGACATATAAATTGCAAACTGGAGCTAGCAATAGCTCTGTCTAGACTCTATATAGGACCTCGATGCATGCTTCTGCAGCTGCTCCCTGGATTATACATCATTCTTGGGACAGCCGTAGGATGTTTTGTGGGTGTGCAACTGGGGGGCGCTTCAGTCCGAAATGCTAGTGGGAGGGACAGGGGGATTAACCGGATAAAATCTCTATTACTCAACAAGCTGTAAGTAAAACAAATGTTAAACACTTTACAAAACTCCTAATTAGGCCATGCCTCACACTGAGGCATGACCTGATTACAGGTGGATGTTTCCCTTTAAATGGGGTCTTTCTTTTACGCATTTTTTATAGTATATTTACTCAGGATAGGCCAGTTGAGATGCAGTATGTCATTTTCAGTGGGATCCTGCTTTTATCCATTTTTACAATGTATTTACCCAGGATAGCCCAGCTGAGATACAGTATCTTGTTTTAAGTAGAGTCCTTTTTTTCCCCATTTTTATAGTGTATTTACATGGGATAGGCCATATGAAAAGAAATACCTCATTTTCAGTAAGGTCTGCTTTTTCCCATTTTTACAATGTATGTACCCAGGATAGCCCAGCAGAGAGGCAATATCTCTTTTCAGTGGGGTCCTGATTTACACATTTTTATAATTTATTTCCCCCAGAATAGTTGGGGACACTAATGGAGGGTGAGGGTGATAAAGTATGCAGTGGGAGGGGGTGGGTTTTTCTTTTTTGTATAAATGTGCAAAAATAAGAAAGCTGTGAGTAAATGTTGGAAAACTTCAACATTTCTTCATTTTTTTTAACATTTTGATCCCAAATTTTCAACATGGACCCCCATATTAAAATGTTTAGTGCAGCGCTATTTGGGTTAGTGTTGCATTTGCAGTCTGAGACAGTGACAGCGCAGCATATCGTCACAGTGTGGTGCTGCAGCCCCATATTCAGACAGGTAGAATACTTTGGTCAGAGCACGCTATCATAATATTTGCCAGAGCCAGCTGCGTGCTCAGCCAGTTCTGAATATGGGGGCCATAGTCTTTTTATGACCCCACCTTATGATCAAGACAGGTGGAATTTTTCAAATCCCGTCTGAAAGGTGATTTTGCACAATGACTGTGAAAACATGTTTTGGAATGAGATTTAAAAACTGACACCTGTCATGTCTTTGAGGTGGGGTAACAAGAGGGCTGTGTTGAACATTTGGGCCCAGTTTCTGCAAAATTCCCAAACTTATGAGGAAACATTGAAGAAATTCAATGCTTCCTCATAATTTTGTTGCTTTTTGACATTTTGATCCCAGATTTTCAACATGGCCTTTTTGTGACCCTACCTCATGAACCAGGTGTTGTAGGTGAAATTTTTGCAATCCCATCTGAAACATGGTTTCGTAGAGTGACTGCAAAACCACATTTGGGGTGGTTGAAAATTTTCACCAACTAGTTCATCAGGAGACGTAAAAAAAGACATGTTGGGGCAAAAGATATTTTAAAAAATGACAAAGTTATGAGTAAAAGCTGAAAATACTTAAAAAAGTCATTAACCAAACTTACCTTGTTTTCAGTCAGTTCACTATCAGAGTTGGAAGCAGCAGGACATTATGATCATAGAAGGAATTCATTGGATAGGTAAGTGAGGAGTGTGGGGTGGTGGGTGCTGAGAGGGGGTCGGGTGTGGAGTGGGGGCAGGGGTGTGGAGAGGGCAGAAAATGTTGAGGGACCTTTTTTTGTTACAGGTGTTGTGGGGGATGGAGTTAGAGGGTGGGGTGGAAGACCATGCAGAAGGAGGGATCTGGAGGGATTTGGTCTGTTTTGGGGGATGGGGATAATGGATGGGGGCAGGAGACCATGCAGAGGGAGGGGCAGGAGGGTTTTGGTCTGTTTGGGGGACAGGTTTAGTAGGTGGGGCGAGTGACCATGCAGAGAGAGGAATTTGGTCTGTTTAAGGGGATAGGTTTGGGGCAGGAGACCATGCAGATTAAGGGAGCAGGGGGGATTTGGTCTGTTTCAGGGGACGGGGTTAGAGGGTGGGGGCAGGACAACATGAAAAGGGAGGGAGCCGGAGGGATTTGTACAGTACAAGGCAGGCAGCAGGGTCGGGAGTGGCGAACAGCCGGTGGCACCATTACTTGCTCTGTTGGCCTCAGGGCAGGGAGTTGGGAGCAAGAGGCGGGGGGAAGAGAGTGAGAGAAAGCACACCAATTCATGCATACTCATTATGTTCTTTAACTCCACTTTGCAGAACAAACATTATGTGATGCATTCAGCATCTGGTCACACCCTTCCAGACTCCGATATTCTCCTCCTCGTTGGTAAAATGTCAACATAGCTCTTACTATGAAGCCGTAAAAAGAAGGGATTTGGTCTTATGTACTGCTTTTAGTACATACTGTATCACAAAGTTATTTATAAGCAGGGACAGCTGCAACAGTCATTAGGTATGCACTAGGAGGCTGAGTGAAATAAGGAGAGGTAGCAAGATGAAGAGAAGACTTTGAACACAGGGACATGAACTACTTACTGTACTGTAACAGTGAATAAGTGGCTCTACCTAGATCTCTAGCACCGAACCCTGCAGGACCCTGCTGGTTACAGCCCTGGGTGCTGAGAGCTCTCCTCCAACTACCACCCTCTGCTGCCTGCCCTGCAGCCAGCTCTTAACACACCCAACCATTTTTCTCCCAGCTCCCAGGCTATTTAACTTGCTGGTCAGCCTTCCATGTGGCACTGAGTGAAACGCCTTGCTGAAGTCCAGGTAAAGGACATCCATCACCATCACATGGCCCCTAACCACTAAGCTTCACTGCCTCTCAAAGTGGCTTGTCCTCCAATGACTCATTTTAGTATTTCACACTGAGAAGTTAATTGAGCCATGTCATTTAATCAAAGGTCATAATGCTAGGTGCTGGTTATGAGAGGCAGTTTGCAGTACTCTGCCACTTTCCCTTTTGGACACTGAAGAGAGTGAGTCAATGGCAGTTCCTAAAGATTAGCTGGGTATGATGGAAACTGAAAACAGTTTTAGTCAACAAGAGCCTTAATCAACCTCTCCAGACTTGATAGTGCCACAGAAGGCATAGCAAGCTTGTTCTAAAAATTAAACTACCGGATGTCAGACCGATGAACTAGAGTGCTGTATTCCATTGGGTCTGACATCTTTTGGGTTTATTTTCATGCACCACTGGTTTGTGTTGCATATTATCCTTTTGTTAGATCTATGAGCAGTCTTGCAGCTCAGAGAGTGAATGCATTTCAGCACGATGGCACGCTTTTAATTGACAGGAGGGACAGGTTCATTTAACATTAACTGGAGTGTTAACCCCTCTTTACACTACATTTCTACACACAGCCTCATGTTGACTCCTACAAACAAAGAAATGCCAGTGTCAGTGGCTCAGTGCCAGTGTCAGGGGCTCAGTAGGTAGCACACTTGCCTCTGAGGCCAGGAGATCAGAGGGTTGTGAGTTCAGTTCTCACATCTGGCACATGGATTAATATCCCAGTACTGACACTGTAGTGCAGCATGAGAGGGGTGCTGCATTTCTGAGGTGCCGTCTTTCGGATGAGACATTAAACCGAGGTCCCATCTGCCTGGATTGGTGGTAGTTCAGGTGGATGTTAAAGATCCCATGGCACTTATCGAAAAGAGTAGGGGTAGTTTTATTAAAGAAAAACATAACATCACAAAAATAAAATACAAGTATAGGCAAAATACCATATTATATAAAGAAAAAAAAGCAATCAAGAAAGAGAAAAAGGACATCCAAAAAAACATATCATAACATCTTGTTATACAGATATAAAATTTTGCCAAAAGAAATCAACTTTAGATTTGGAGAATTTAACCAAATCTCTAGTTTTAACAGAGGTTAAGCCATTCTCAATTTGTACAAACATGATGTTAGACAAAACTGTTCATTGCTGAAAAATAAATTGGCAATGAGCTTGCCAAAGATAATATTGTATAAAAGCAAAAAACACATTCAAGGTACTTCTGTGATATAGGCGCCATATCCCTGTATAATCACCCAAAACTATGGTTTGATAGGTAACGGTGACTAAAAAGGGGAGGTTCCAATGTACAGCAGCTTCCTGCCAAAATTTTTGACTAAAAGGGCACGTAACAAAAAAATGAACCATAGTTTCTTCACAATTAGTACAGGTGGGCCGTAAGCAAAATCTTTCTGTAGTGGGTTTATATTTCAGGTTACCTCGAACCCCTAACCTACCCTGTATAGAAAGCCATACAATATCCCATATATGTGGGGGAATCCTAAAATCAGTCAATTTCCTAAAGGAAAAAAACATTTTAGAGGGTATACATTCTCGGAAGAGAGGAACACATTTTTGTACCTCAAACACAATAAATTTATAAAGCGTTTTTCTAGAAAGAGTGAGCAAATGTGGAAACGATATTTTCCATTGCTGTAATTTCTTCAAAGTAGCCCTACCATAAGATGGCAAGGAATCTGATAATAATATTTTAGAGGGTAATAGAGACCATTTATTTAAATATGTAGACCACAAAAAATTGGACCAGGATTGCCAAGACATAGTGGTAGAAGACCAAATATAAGAAAAAGATTCAAACAAGAAAAATGAGTGATAAAAAACAATGGGGTTGATCATGTCTAATCCACCCTTATTAATGGGAAGATAAGTAATATCTCTGCGCACTGGATTCAATCTATTGCCCCATAACATCTGGAAAAAAATACTCAATAGTCTAGTTTCCAGATGAAGGGGGTTGGAAACACATAACTTAAGTATAAAAAAACAGGCAACAAAAATTTTTTAATAATTACAACCCTTTTTTTCTTTCCAAATTTCCATCCTTTCCAACGGTGTATTTTAAATTCTCTGGTGTATAATTGTTTCTCCCAATTATAAGTGGCTAAGTCTCCTGCTCCAAACCAAATGCCCAGAATCTTATGAGGAGAAGAAGCCACTTCCTTCCTACCTTCAATTTCAGAAGGATCCGGATGTGTAGAATGTAATAGAAAAATAAAACTCTTATGCATGTTAATCTGGGCTCTGGAAAGTGTCTCAAAAATAGAAAAATTGCGTAATGCAGTAGTTAAAGAAGGAATATCTTTAAGTAATAAAGTGATATCATCCGCGTAAGCAGTTATTTTTTCAACTGGTAAAGTAGAGGAAGGTGTTAATCCAATAATATTTGTGTCCCAGACAATCTGCCTGATAACAGGGTCCAAAACAAAAGAATACAAAAGTGGGCTCAATGGGCAACCCTGTCTAACCCCAATCGATATAGGTAACTCTGTACCAAAAAGTCCATTAACCATGGGAACACAACTAGTGCTTTCATATAGAATGGAAATCCAATTTATAAATGGTGTAGGAATGCCATACCGTAAAAGTATGGAGAATGAATAATTATGTCTAACCCTATCAAATGCTTTAGCTTGATCTAAAGCGACAATATATCCAGAAATATGACCTTTATTACTGAGTTCGAATAAATCTCTTAAAAGATATAAATTATGCTGAATGTGCCTATGAGGGGATGGCACATGTTTGGGCCGGGTGAATAAGAGACCCGGCTACCAGTAATAATCTATTATTAAGAATTTTAGTCAGAATTTTGTAGTCACTATTTAACAAACTCAAAGGTCTCCAATTAGACAATAGGGTTTTGTCCCCTGATTTATATAGAAAAAAAAGTAGTGAGGTGTTAAACCCAGAAAAAGCCGCAGAGGAAAATAAAAAAAAAATAAATACCTTTGGCAAAAAGTAAATCATGTGAGGCAAAAAAAGTTTATAAAATTCATTAGGGGATACCATCCCAACCTGGTGAAGTACCCTTACTTAATTGTAATATAGCTTGTTCTACTTCCTGGGAAGAAATAGGTTGTATTAATGAAATTACTTGAGAGGTAGATATTTGTGGAAGAGGAGCAGTGAAACTAGAAAGATCATGTAAAGTAAAAGTAGATCTATCCTGAAAAGAAGCCGTAACATGTTGTTGAACCCAAGTCAACATGTCCATATCTTTGGTAAGCAAAAGACCAGTAGGTGAAACTAGCTGGGTCATAAGGGTGGCCTCTAGTCTTTGTTTACATGCCATAAAGGGGCCAGAAGCTGGCGTGGTCTTAGTTCCAAATTTAAATTCCAATTCTAGGGACTTTGCTCTGTCATATTGATAGGATTTCATCAGCTCTTTCAGGACCTTAATTTGAGGAAGCAAATCACAGGTATGTTCAAAAGGGGAAGACATCAATTTGTATAATTGATTACGTACAAGCAAGTAGTGTATATAGTGAGAATTAGCTCTAGCTTTTCCAAAAGAAAGCAAATTCCCATTTTGTGTCCATCCACCAATTCAAAGAATTGTGTATGCACAGAAAACAGACTCCCTATATGCGAAAAAAAGTTCAGTCTGAGAATAGAAAGAGGGGGTATTAAGAAGGGACATATTCAGTCTCCATCAATTATATTTTGAGAATATCTTGGGGGGGGGAGAATGTAAACTAAAAGTGCAAAAAAGAGTGTTATGATCAGAAAATTCCGAGGACTGTGATTTACAAGAAATGGGATGTAAGTGTTGAGAGAAAAAAAACATATCAATTCTTGTGGCATAAATAAACCTATGATAAGTAGCACCAGGGCCCCTGGGGTGTAATGCACGGTAAGCATCCTGCATACTGGAGTCAGCAAGAATTTGTTTCAGAGCATTAGAGTCACAATATACTTTCTTCTGGGTAGCTCCGGATAAAGGGGTATCTAAAGTACAGTTAAAGTCCCTTCCCCAAACAACATGCATTCTGGTGAAGATAAATAGTTTAATTTACCCAAATAATGCAACCCTGGCTGATTTAGTTTGTGGGTCATAAAGATTGATAAGACGGAAAGAAAAGTCTCCTATAGAGCCATCCAAAATTAGGGCTCTACCAGGACTAATATCCATTAGCCGAAAAATGTGAAAATTGGTGAATTTAAAAAGAATGCCAATTCCATCTGCAGGTTCCAGTCCAAAGGACCAAAATGAAGGTCCCCAGTGCCATCGTCTTTTAATATTATCTACCTCAGCTAGTGAGGAAAGACAACTTTCCTGAATAAAGATAATATCCACAGGAAGGGTTGCAAAATAGGCCAAGACAGAAATTTGTTTTCTATATGATTTCAAGCTGCAGACATTAAAAGATAGTAGTCGTAAAGTGGCCATAGGGTGTCATTGTTCAGCTAAGCCCCCCTTTCAAACTATTGCTTGCTTTCCTTTTTTTCCTTTTTTTCCCTTTCTTTTCTTTAGCCAATTCTGTGGATTTACTTTCTTCATCTTCTGTGACTATCTCAGATCTATGGGATGTGTCAGATTCTAAGTCCGAATCTCCAAAGTCTTCTTGTAGGGGTAAAAAAAATATTAGAAGTGGGAATAGGGCAGGGAGTGGGGATTTTCAACGAAGATCTTGTAAATCTCCATCCTTTAACAGTCTCAAAGGTGGGGGGGAGGCATTTTTGGCCTGTCAGACACACCCTCCTTCTCAGAGGCCTGGATCAGAGTAGAAGAAGGGCCAGAGGTATCCACCAAGGCTACAGGTTTCGGTACAGCCGATGCAGGTGGATTAGGATCATTCAATTTAACCTGAGCTTGAAGTACTAAATCATAGTGATCCCATCCCTCGGTTCTATTTCGTTTAGCCCAGGGGCATTGATGAAAGGCATGCCCCTTTTCGTCACATAGATTACACTGAAAAATATTCTGACTCAGGTCCATCGAATGTCCATACCCCCCACATAGTGAACATTTCATCATGTCACAAGAACTACTAATGTGAGTGCATGAGCCACATTTATAGCAAGCTCAGGGCTGACCGTTATAAAAGCACACCCCCCTGTCTTTTCCTAGAAAAAAACTATTTGGGAGATGAACAATATCAGAATTCACTTGAAACAGTTTAACCTTGAACTTCCAGCCCCCAGTCCAAATACCCTCTAAGTCCAATAAAGTTTCAGGAGGTCCACGGATATCACAACATTTTTGCAGCCAATGGTAAATGTCACTGACATTCATCCCTTCATTTCTGAACATGACAGTGATATACCGAATCTGTGGCCTAGTCAAAGGGATGGCTAAAAAGGGAAGCCATAAAGGATTAGTTTTTAGAACGGAGTATTTTTCCTAAAATTTTTCTAAGCTATGATTAAGTCTAAAGCTTACATTGAAAGAATCCTCCCCAGAAACATGAATAAGTGCAAACAGGTCTGAAGGAAGAAATGACATGGAACCTCTAAGCAAAGTGTTAGCAACATAATACCTATCCGGATGAGTATTCAAACTCCCTCTATATCTCAGTTGAACTGCGTTCCTCCTGGGAGCCTGTTCAAGTTTATTTTTGAACAGGTCAGCCATAGGGAAGCGAGGAGGGTTTTCAGGGCCCTTACAGGAGCCAAACCCATCACTTGCTGCAGCAGTAGCCTTAAGTCTCTCCCCCCCAAGGACGTACTGGGGCTACAATCCGCCTCAGTGTCCTTTAACAATAGGTGCACACCAGTAACATCATGAACAACAGAAGGAGCAATGTCTATACCTGAGCTCAGGGAGGTGGCATGCTTAGGTGAGAGATATGAGACTGGTTTCCAAGTAGGGTCAGGCACCTAAGTCCCCGAAGCGTTTTGTGTCCATCCAGTTTTAGTTAAAGAATCTTCCTCTGACCAGTCCTTAAAATCAGAAGAGTCCTGTGATAGCAAACCAAATTGGTGCCTTAAAACCTGCGAAGTGGTAGAGAGTCTATCAGGGGCAGCGTGGGGCTCCGAATCTGTCGGACCTTCCGTCGTCGTAGCCGGAAGCGTACGTTGCAGAGAGCCATCCGTAGTGGAAACAGTGAGCGCAGAATCTGAAGACCCCATAGCAGAAGCAAGGCACACAGGGTTGGTAAATGCAGTGGGAAATATCTCCCGAATCGGTAACGAACCGACCATCTCCGGGACAGCAGGCGACTTCTCCAGGTCTGTATCCTCATTCTCCATATTCGCAACAGTGGATTCCAAAAGACACAATGAAGCATTGCCAGTGGGAGCATCCTCACTAGCGTCCATCTCCTCACAGGATTGCAGAGCTTCTGCCATGTTGCAGAGCTGTCGCAGCCCTCTACTGGCCACAGAGCGCCAGCAGAGTAGGGGAATTTCCCCGGTGTCCTGGCCAAATTTCCCTCATTCACTAAAAATACCGCCAACAGCTTAATCTGGTTCAAGGTCAATTGGCATTCATCTGTATCCCCTTCCCCCGGGTCGTGCCTGAAAATAGGCTGGATTTGTCTAGTGCACTTACCTGGTCAACAAAAACTAAATAAATAAATAAATGGACAGGCTGCCTCTGTCTGCAGGAGAAAAGGACAAGGTGCACAAAAAATGCTGCAGGAGTCAAAATCAATAGATGCCAGTGAATTTAATGGTGCACAAAAGTAACAAACAAGTAATACTCCAGGCTGCATTTATCTGCAGATGCTATTCTGCCACTTGCTTAGACAAGTAAACCTTTTAAACAAAAGAGAAGAACACTCACAAGGTCCCAACATTTACAAATATAAATATGAAAAGGAATTGCGGTCTGTTTCAAGACTGAACTTAACCACATGAGTGTACCAGTTGAGGAGACCGAGTCATTTGAGTGTACTGCGGTAGCAGGTGTAGGTTGTAGGATCACCCTCATCTACCATCCACCCGGGGATGAGAAACAGTTCCTTCAGGAAGTGGCAGACTTCATCATCGACATGGCGTTTGAGTCGTCCAGGCTGATGGTCCTGGGCAACTTCAACACCTGGGTTGATGACGAACTCTCGCAGTTTGGACAACACTTCCTCCAGTTGATGACATCTCTGGGCCTCACACAGATAGTTACCACTGCTACCCATAAACATGGTCACTCTCTTGACTTAGTCTTCCTCCTGGGGATCAAAACCTCTAATTTGGGGGTGAAACCAGTTGGATGGTCTGCTCATTATACCATGGGGTTCAGTTTTAGCACCCCTCTTCGCAGGCTTACCCCTGTGGAGATGGTCAGGTATCTCCCTTTACAAGATGTTAGCTCTGAAGGCCTGGCAGCGGTACTTGACCTATCATCCCCTCCTAGTGGCAAACAGTGACCCAGAGGCCCTGGTGATGGCCTATAATTTGGCCATTTCAGTGGCCCTGGATGTCATTGTTCCTGTCCATGTTTATCCTCTCTCCCTTTGCCCTCGATCCCCATGGTTTGATGGTACTTTGAGGGAGATGCAGCAACTAGGATGAAGGTTAGAGCATTGCTGGCAGAAATCCGCCCTTGATGCTGACCACCTTAGATTGACGGACCATTATCAAGCCTGTCAATCTGCAATCACCCATAAGAAGGCAGAGTTCCTGTCCAGGGAGATTGCTGCTGCTCAGAATTGACCAGCTCAGCTTTTTCGAACTGTGGACAGACTGTGCAACCCAGCCTGTCTACAAGTTTAAAAAGCCTTTTCATAAGTAGAGTGTGATGAACTTGCTCGATTCTTTGTGACTAAGGTGGCTGACATCAGGGCGGTACTCCAACCAGCACACTCTATGGACATTGTTTTGGACTGGCACAAGGCCACTGCCTCTCAGCTTTCCTGGAGTACCTTCGACTGACTGGAGTTCATGGATGTCATGCGGATTGTCCAGGGTGCATGCCCTATGTGCTGTAGTTTGGATCCAGGACCAACTTCCCTGATCTTGGGTTGCATTGATTCCATCTTGTTCCATCCAGCGAGCTTCCTGTGCTGGTCCATGCCTTTGTGTCCTCACGCCTGGATAACTGCAACTTCCTCTACCTAGGGCTACCTGGGGTGGAAATCCACCTCTTGCAGCTAGTGTGGAATGCAGTGGCCCAGCTTTTGACAGGAACTTCCCGGTCCTGTCATATTTCGCTGGTCCTGCGCAGACTGCAATGGCTGCTGGTACGGTGGTGGATCACCTTTAAAGTCGGTCTTTTGACTTTTAAAGCCCTACACGGACAGTGCCTGGACTACTTGAAAGAGCTTCTGGTCCCTTACTGCCTTGGATGATCACTCTGCTCAGCTGACAAGGGGTTGCTAGAGATTCCAAAGGTGTTTTTGAAATCTTCTGGGGCCCGGGCATTTATGCATGCGGCCCCAACCCTTTGGAATTCTCTACCTCGTCGGTTATGGTAGTGCACGACTATGGAGGAATTTAAACAAGCTTTAAAAACATACCTGTGGCACCAAGCTTTTGGTGAATGATTTCTTTTAACTGTATCAGCTGTTTTATACTTTTTATGATGTTGGGATATTTGATATGTTATTTTAAACTTTGTTAGGCACCTTGGTTTTTTGAAAGGTGCCATAAAAATAAAGATTATTATCATTATTATTAATTTCATTCTAACATGGACAACTACATATAGACATACTATGCAGAACATGCTGAGATGACAGAAACTGCAGGTGGCAACCACTAGCACTCCTGCATATCAGGTCAGTCTGAGCCTTCCTCAAGGAGTTATGTTGACCTCTGCCTTTTTATTTTCTTTCATTTCCAAGTCTGTTTATAATGTGTCAAAGTTCACTGTATTTTCTCCTAGTGCAGTGCCTAGCACTGCTGCCATCCTCAGCATCTCCAGCGTCACACGAATTGATGATGTCATTCTTTGAAGAGTACAGCAGTGCTCTCCATATGGTTCATTGGGGAACTTTCTAGAGCTCATTTTATATTGAAAAAGTAAAAATAAGGGTAGATCACCTCAGTTGTTTACTTA
Organism: Neoceratodus forsteri; assembly: GCA_016271365.2. Lineage (NCBI taxonomy): Eukaryota > Metazoa > Chordata > Ceratodontiformes > Ceratodontidae > Neoceratodus > Neoceratodus forsteri. The sequence continues at coordinate 739,919,344 of CM057454.1, forward strand.
GCCTGTTCTGATCATGTAAACTATTGTGGCAATCCAACCTTTGTTTCACTTTTTCACTGTGAAATGAGTTAAATAATGCCTCATATTGAATAAACAGTGATGTCAACATTATGTAGGAGGCTGGGGACACGAGTAGTACAGTACTAGGCGCTGCACTCGAGAATTGGGGCTATGCCTCCTCTGTTACTCTTCTGTTACTATTATGATCAGAAACCCATTTAAATAGCTGGGGTTCACTTCTCTTAAACAGCTAAGGGGAATGGATGAAAATGATGATGTAGCATTCAAAACATAATGCGATATAAGGGAAGAAGAACATTTTTGTTTGTCAATATAGAGTATGGCAATGTCCTACTTTCTTTTAAATAAATTGTCTGTAATTTCTTTATTACCATCTGAAGCAGTATAGTTAGGGGTATATATTTTTCCTGGAACAATAACGCACACCTTGATTGCCATAAATAAAATGAAATGGTAGTAAAAATTAGTCTAATGATGTTAGAATCATAAGCCATAGGGAAATGTAGTTGTCCTAGAATAATGATTGCATAGGAAGCTTGTGACCAGAAGGCATTACCCCATTTATGAGCCAGTACACCCCAAAATTATGGGCATAAGGGCAATCAAGAAGAGAATGTTCCATGGTCTCTAGGTATATATCACATCCTAGCCGAGGGCAATTTATTTCAGCTGCACTTTTATGTTTGACATTTGTCTTCATACTGAGCCGGCCATGGCACCTTAGCCAGAGAACATCCCACATTTTTGGGAGAGTCCTTTTATCAGTCAAATAGTCACCCACAACAGCATAAGCTGCTGGGGAGATCCCTTTATAAAGTACAGGTTCTGTGAAGTTAGTGTTCAAAATTCTAACATATGTATATATATATATATATATATATCTCATCTGGTGAAGGGTTTTATGTGAGAAAGATCAACATTCCACCTGTCTGAGCTTATCAATAAGGAGTTTAGCGATGGAAAGAAAAATGTTAGAAAATCGCAGTTTAGTATTAGGAAGAGCCCAAGCTTCCAGTAGTTGACGAACCCATCTATCTACCCATGGATGCCAAAATGTATGTGTGTGATGGAAATAACTTGAAATGTTCCAGTGTAAAAATAAACTAATATAGAAAACAACTGGATTGTTGAAGACTAAGCCACTGCTTGAAATCGAGTAATATAGAATATTCCATTTTATTGGGTTTAGGCAACTCCCCCATATTAATTGGAATGTGTTGCTTAATAAAGCCACATCAAGGTTACGGTAGATAGGAAGGGGTAAACTACACTAAGGTAGGTAAAAATAGGTAGTAAAAACACATGAAAAATTGCAGTTTTCTTTTTTTCATTTGATGCCAGTGTTTCCAAAGCTGAACTTTGTTAGTACAGAAATTCATTATGTCTTCCCAATTGGTGAAAGCTGGGTTTTCAGTGCTAAACATTAAAGGGGCACTGTCAACCCCCTTAGGTCTCAAAGTATACGTAGTTTAAACAAGCATTTGTCAATGCCAAACGTTCGCTTGCAGGTATTTGCAGAGGTGTTTAACACTTGGACATGGCTTAAAGAAATCAAGTGACAAAGAAGTAAAATGAGGGACACAGTTTAACAATTGGTACTATCCCCTGAAGCAGGCAGCCTAAGAGTATTGGTGTAAAATACTTTGCAGAACAGCAAGTCTGTAACTCTGTTTGACAATATTGTGAGCATACAGTATACCCACTGTTCAGTCACAGAAACAAAAATTTTAGGTGGGACAGGAACATTGTGAGACAAAATCAGGGGCATCCCTGAAAATCAGGGGAAGCTGAAAGGTATGGTCCCTCTTTCCTCTCTCTCTCTCTCTCTCTTCTCCCCACTGTCTTTCTCTCTCTGTCTCTCTCTCACTCTCTCCCACTCCCTATTCTCTGTCTTTCTCCCACTCTGTCTCTTTGTCTCTTATCCCTCTCTGTCTTCTCCCCCTCCATCTCTCTTTCTCTCTCTTCTCTCCCCTTCTCTCTGTCTTCTCCCCCTCTGTCTATCTTAGAAAACAAGCATTTGTTAATGCTGAATGTTAGCTTGCTGGCATTGGCATTGGTAGTGCAGGAGTTAGAGAGATGCATAATTGGATTGGCAGTGAAGTGTTGAACTGACGCAGACTACAGCCCCATCCTGCAGAGAGTGACAGGCATTGTGGTGTGCCTTTGTGTCATTGGCCATAATACTGATGCCATTTCACCTCACCTTACCCCACAGACACCGAAAAATGTTGCGGTGTGCCTCGGGGCCTTTTGTGCCTTGAGCTTACCCCATTCCATAAGGGAATACACTGAGATGGGTGTAGTATAGGAGAATGGGGTGAACTTTGGGTCTGAAGAGTCCAAGCCACATCTCGATGTCTGTCACTGGCTGCAAGGTGGGGGCGGAATGACGTGAGCATTACAGCCAACAATGCCAAGTCACACCCCTGACACCTGTCAGTCTGTACAGGGTGGGGTGTTATGGTTGGAAACCATAAAGTCCCGGGTGTGTGTTGGTGTTTGCACTCCAAATTTTCAACATGGGGTGTTTTTGACCCTGCCTCATGAACAGTGGCACTATGAGTTTGTTAGCTGGAAGGTGATTTTGCACAGCGACTGTGACATTTGGCACCATGGGAGTGAAAACACATTTTGGGCAGGATGTGAAAAATGACAGGTGCACTGTTAATGAGGAGGTGCAAAAAAGTGAAGTTGAAAATCTGGAGTGAAAATATAAAAAATTGATGAAGTCATGAGCATGTGTAGAAACCATGCAATGCACGGCCATAAGGCAATTATTTGGGGAATTTTTTAACCAGATTTTCAACATAGACATTTTGGGAACTCCAGTCATGAACAGTGTCACTGTGATTTTGTTGCTCTGTCCCGAACATTGATTTCCCACAATGACCAGGGCATTGTGCGCCATATGTGGGAAAACACATTTCAGGCAGGATGTGAAAAATGACAATTGTACCATTCATAAGGAGGTGTTCAAAAATGGCAGTGTTGAAAATCTGGAGCTAAAATATGAAATATTGAAGTCACGAATGTGCGTAGAAACAGTGCAACGCATGCCCGTAACATAATTATTTGGGGGTTTTTTTTTTTTAATTTTCAACATAGGCTTTTTGGGACCTCTGCTCATGAACAGTGTCACTATGATTTTGTTATTGTGTCCTGAACATTGATATTGCACAACAACCATGCCATAGAAACATAGACCTTGATGTCACATAAGGACTGCTTGGCCCACCCAGTCTGCTCATTCCCTACATATTGGATAAACTGCAGATTCTAGTTTACCAACAGCCTACTTCTTCCTACCCCCCCCCCCCACTATAATTGCCTTATGGCCATTCCCATTGTGTGCCACATGCGAAAAAACACATTTCGGGCAGGATGTGAAAAATGCCAGCTGTACTGTTCATAAGGAGGTGTGGGAAAATGGCAGTGTTGAAAATCTGAAGTCAAAATATTAAAAATTGAAGTTATGAGCATGCGATGAAACTGCACAATGCATGCTCGTAAGAGGCACTGTTCAGAATTTTTCCACCAAATTTGCAAAATAGGCTTTTTGGGACCTCACCTCATGAATGGTGCCAGCTGACCTATCCCTCTCCTCCCGTTTCTGAAATACCACCCCTCTCACCCTATCCCATCCCCTTTTAAAGCTACCTACTATCTTGCATAATACAACCTCCTTTGGTAAAGCATTCCATTTTGCTACCACCCTTTCTGAAAAATAGTGTCTCCTCATTTCTCTCTTAAATTTACCACTCACCAATCTAAGACCATGTCCTCTTGAATCCCTCCCTCTTCTGAGTATGTCCACTGAGACAAGCAGAGTATAATCTGTGTCTTTCTTAGAGGTGGAGAATAGTGGCGCTATGGAAAATTAGAATGTAACCAGAAAACACAAAGGAGAAGGAAGAATGCAGCCCCAACAAACAATGTGCTAATCAGTGACACAACTGAAACAAAAGAAGCAATACGCATATCACATAGCCAATTAACCACAGTGCAATATGAGATACGGTCCACTGGTTAGAACTTTATTCCTACCACCAAACCAGACCATTTTCTGGTAGTAGTAACAGTATTCAAACTGTACAGATAAAGAAATCTGAGAATTCATTTACATGGCAATATGATAGCTACATAAGAGACAATGGGAATCTTTCGAAGAGGGGACACTCAAGAATTTACTGTCACCTTGAATAATTCCAAATAGATGGTGTTATCACTGAGGAACTTCCATATGTAACTTATGATGATGAGAAATCTAATTAGGAGCTCACGTTAGCATTGCTTGCTGATGACTGTGATTATTTTCCTTCCAGGGGTCTGATAGGGGATAATGCTATATGTGATATAGAATCTGTTTGCTATAGGCATACAGGTTTCAAACCTAAGTAGTATTTGTACCACCGATCCCAGCTGTGGAAGTATTTTAAAATTGTGTATTCAGTGAAGTGAACCATTTATTTGTGGATAGAGAGCCACATGACATGTACCACAACTTCACTACCCTTGAACGCCAGGCTGTTGAGGAATGTAAATCTATGGAAGATATTATTGCAGGGCAACAAGGGTGGAAATGTTGTGGTAATGTCATAAGAGCAGTACATACAAGAAGCCCTGAGACAGTTGAGAACTAGTGAAAACTAAATACCCCATAGGAGTGATCCCACAGTTTCATATAAGACCATTTTAGATAATTTGGTTAATGTTTTTTCGGAATGGCCAACTAAGCTATGACAAGGCACGTTTTATAAGACTGAAAAACCCTATCCACCCCATGTTGTATTTGTTGCCTATGGTCCACAGATCTCTTCCCATTAATTGCCTCACTTTTTTTTTTTTTTGCTCATGCACACATCCTTAGGGAGGCCAGTCTATCCCACATTGTGTTATAGTCAAAACAAGACCTTAAAGTGCTAGTGCATAATTGAGTAAGTAATAAGCCATACCAGAGTCTGCATTAAAGGGTTTAATGGCATACCCCAGGGACGTACTGAGGTATGAGGCCAAAAGTCAAGTGTCCTCACACCCTAGAGAAGTGCATTAAAATAATTTAATGCACAATCTGGAGTGGCTTGTTACACTTATAAAATGTCTCATCATTGTCAGTAAGGGCATAAAAAAATAAATTAAACCCCTGTGTTTGTATGTACAGCAAATTATTTAAACATTTACGAAATCAAAAAAGATAGATTATTGAATTAAAAAGTCCCTGTTTTCTGTTGCAGTTTTATGCTGTATACAGTAGTAAGCAGAAGCCAGCAGGTGGTGCTGTGCTATACAGTTTAAAGTGCAGGCAGCCTATGTGTGGCTTTGGTCACTTCCATCACCCCTCCCCCTAACATGCTCCACTGGACCTGACCTGCTTGCACTATTTGAGAGTAACTGGGGTTAGGAGTGTAAATAATTTTGTTTTTATATTGATGCTGCAAACCAGTAACAGACTGGAGGCAGAACTTGGCCCCTTGTGCCAACCGATCCTCACCTTCCCCCTTCCCTGAGCTCAGGATCAGAAAGATGAGGCAGATCTGTACGATATATAGCAGTGAGCTATAAATTACTGTCTCTCTTACTGACGTAACTGGTGCTGCTGCTCCAGTTTGTTGTCTGGCTGTGAGATTACCATCCCTTTCGTAGAAACTGGACAAGGCAGTGTACTGTAGTTGCAGTCCCAGCTCTCATGCGCAGTTGAAATGACTTGAGGTCGGGGAACTGAATGATAATTTGGAGATTTTTTTTTATGGTCTGTGCCACAGATAGACTTGTAGTGTTGTTTCCTGCCCCCCAAGGACTGGAACAGGGAGCTCAATGTTGGCCCTGATTTTACTTTGCCAACTCATGTGCTAAAATAATTTTCATGAGGCTCCCCCTCCCCACTGTGGTATGAAGTTATTTATTTGTTTTTTTGTGAGTGTGTCCATGACCCCATGGTGATGCGTTCGGTTTGATGTGGAGTTCTGATCTGGACCGGCACAGTGAAGGAGTTCTGGGCATGTGTCGGCCCCTCTACTCCCATCTTATGGTTGGAGTAACACCACTCCACCATTCTTGCAGTGGAAAGCTGTTTGAATACGCCATAGCAAATGTGGGAATGGGGTCGGGGAGCTGAGTGCTACCACTGTATTGCTGAAAAAGATAATAGTCTGTCCCCACCAGGTCCACTCGCATGATCTGAGCCATGGACTGTTTCAGGACTGTTATAGTAATTAGTCACAATAGCAGAGGCTGTTTTCCATTGCATGCTGACTGTTTTAGTCTTTCTGTCCCAGCCCCCTCCCACCCACCCCACAGGAGCAATGGCAGCAGGATTGCTTTGTGGCCTCTCTAAATCTCTGATTTTAATTAACTTTTTTTCTTTATTGAATACCTTTGTTAAAAACAAATGGGTTATTGTCAGAATATACCAGCTGTATTTAGCTTTACTGCAGTCAGATCTGGTTAATCCATGAACTTTTGTTTTTGCCAATTTTGTTATGTAATAAAAATATATTTACTGGTTGGTGGTTATAAACCACTGCCAGTGAGTGCTCAACAGCTCCATAAACCGCATATATGGTTTATGGAGCTCTGGGGCAGAAGAGTACCACAGCAACACCAGAAAAAATGCCAAAGAAGCTGTCCTCACCGTGCACATTCACAAGCACTACACAATTGGTCACTCAGTACAAGACAAGCTTGTCGGCAGTGGTAATAATTACTCTTGCAAAGTGGCAAAAAAGACAGTTTAAACCAAAAAACATCCCAAAACAGTAACTATAAAATATAAAATATGGAGAAGTGTGGTCCTTTGGAGATGTTATGTACCCCATTGGTGTATGATGCCCATATGGAGCATCACACACCTCGGGGACGCATAAAATACCCTTATAAAATGGGCATCAAAAATCCAGAAACCAGATTGGCTACAACATCTTCTGAGCCATGTCCTTATCAGAAGATACAGTAGCCAACTGGGACTAACCTCCTGTGCCCAGACTTATTACACTAACAAATCACTGAACTGTGCCAACTCTAAACCAAAAACATACAGTGGCACAGCTCAGCTCGCACTAGTGGGAAGCAGCACTTCTGTCATTGCATCTGACTGTCACAGCATTGGTAATTATGATGGCCACTACAGGACACATTCACTTAAAAGCTAGTGGGCTCATGGGCTGGTGGATCCAACTAAAAACAAACAACTGTTAAAAAAAAATAAATAAAAAAATGTCCAAGGATGTCTGCCCCAACCAGTGTAGATCTCTGCCATTCAGCATCAGTAACTACGGCGGACACTGTGAGACACACTCACTCTCAAGGTAGCAGGCTCACGGGCTGGTGGCTACAAGTAAAAAAAAAAGTGAAAAAAACAGAAGAAAATTAAAAAAAAGAAGTGTTTCCGGGGGACACAGCTGTGAGGAGAGACTGACAGGCACCACATTGAAACCACTCCATAAAGCACCCGATAACAGACACAGTGGCTGACAGTCAAGCTAGCCAGTGGCAACAACTGTAAAATAAAGTGTCATAAAAACTAAAATAAAGTAAATAAAACAACAAAAGAAAAAAGTGTTAGTTAGAGGAGAGAATTACACTGAAGGACAGACAGTAACCCCCTGTACTGGCAGGATGATATGCATAGCCTGCAAGTGTCATACAGATGGACTACTTTTCTACCTTCTGCATATGTAAAACTTTTTAGCATACTGTTCAATGTATTTTTTTCACAAGGATGCATATATTTGGGGGGGCCATTTTAAAAGCACAATAACACACTCTGAGGTGTGGGTTATCTCCTGATAAGAGCATGCCCAGGTGCATAAGGCACTGTGCACAAGTGCCTCATGCCTCATAACACACCTGGGTGTGCTCTTATCAGGAGATAACCCACCTGTGTGTGTGTTATTTCTTGCATAAACCACACTTCTCCATGCATTATACAGTATATATATATATATATATATATTTATATATATATATATATACACACATCATAAAAATACAATGTCCAGACTAGTTTTATTAATATGGCAAAATATCCCTTTCATAGGCTCCCTGTTCAGATAATTTACGTAATAGCAAGGTAGGTAATAACCAGGTCTGACCGTATAATAAAATGAGTGCTTGTCAGTGATTAGCATGGAGTTCAGTACAGTTACATTGGATGGGAGAGGGGCACTCATTTTATTCTAGTATAGCACACTACCACTGGTTTATTCAGACAGTAAATACATGGAGTCCATTTTAACACAGGTTTTCAATAAAAACAAACAGAGATTTGACCGAGAGGTTATTCAGCTCCAGGTTTTTAGATTTAGCACATATATTTTAGTACTGATGGGGCTATCAATGGCTGTATTTTTTTTACAGAACCTGAGAGGAAATAAGCATGGGAATAAGTCTGATGTGTGAGTAGCAGTATGAATGAATGCTAGTTTCATTCATTGGAGAGCAAAGTTTGTGCTGACATCTGTGTCAAACAAAAGGAAGCGGTGCTAGGAAGGATGCATCATCTGTTTTTTGATGATGAGCGCGCTTCAACCATCAATATTCTTTTAATCTAACGAATTAGAGTACAATAACCTCTCAAGTTAAATCTCTACTTTTTTCTTTATTGCATAACTCTGTTAAAAATGGACTCTGTGTTTGCCTGAATATAGGAATGGTACTTTGCCTTATTGTTACAAAATGAGTGCCTGCCAGTTGTCAGCTCGGTGTTCAGTAGAGTTAAACTGGATGGGAGCAGACATACGCAATAAAATAAATTGTAATAAAAGAAGACATGAAAATGGTAATATATTTTCCCTGCAATGCATATATCAGAAACTCAGGAGAAACTTGTCAGCCTCTCTTTCAAAGAGCCCAAGGTTTTGCAAGTGTTCCTCAATTGTGCCAACCGATCCTCACCCTCCCTGAGGTCAAGACCACAAAGATGAGGCAGATCTGAACAACACATGGCAGTGAACCATAAATTACTGTCACTCTTACTGGCTTAACTGCTGCTGCTGCTTCAGTTTGTTGTCTGGCTGTGAGTCTCCCATCTCTTTTATAGAAACCGGATAAGTAATAAGTCAACGTATAGTTGTGTTCCCAACACTCATGAGCAGTTGAAATTACTTGAAGTCGGGGAGCTGATTAATAATTTATAGAGATTGTTTTACGGTCTGTGCCGCAGAGACTTGTACTGTTGTTTCCTGCCCCCCCGCCCAAGTCAAGGATCAGAACAGGGAGCTCAGTGTTGGTACTTTGCCAGCTCACATGCTGTGATAACAAAGTTATTTATTTATTTTTTGTGAGTGTGTCCATGGCCCTATGGTGATATACTCGGTTTGATGTGGAGAGCTGTGGATGTGGACCAGCACACTGAAGGAGTTCTGGGCATGTGTCAGCCCCTCTACTCCCACCTTATGACTGGGGTAATGCCACTCTACCCATTCTTGCAGTGGAATGTGGCTTGCTGTTTGAATATGCCACAGCAAATGTGGAAATGGGGTCTGGGAGTTGAGTATTATCACCGTATTGCTGAAAAAGAGTATAATATGTCCCAACCCCGTCTGCTTGTTCAGCCATCTGCTCAGATTTTTATTATTTAAATAAACTTGACTGCCGAGGTTAACAGAGATATCCATTACTTCAATCTTCTCAGGGAGTCAGTCACTCATGATCTGAGGCATGGACTAGTTTGGGGCTGTTATAGGCATTAGTCACAACAGCAGAGGCTCTCTGGAGGCTCTGTTTTACATTTTCCATGGCATGCTGACTCTTTTAGTAAGTCTTTCTCTCCCAGTCTCCCCCGACAGGAGCAATAGCAGCGGGATTGCTTTGTGGCCAGAGTAGCATGACTACTTACGTACCCCTTCCCCCACAACACTTAAGGACTGGACAGAAGAATGAAAAAGGCAAAATATTTTTCCCTACAGTCGATATAACTAAAAACTTAGGAGAAACTGGTCAGTCTTTCTTTCAAAGAGCCCAAGGTTTTGCAAGTGTTCCTCAATGTGTTGCAGCTTGCACCTAAGCGATGTATTTCTGTTTAGTACCGTGCATCAATAAATTTTATAAAAATACTGGCTGAGTAGTGGGGTTGGTTTGCTGTGGAGATAAAAACCCAATTTCCCCAGAAAAAGTAATATTTGCCATAACGAAATCCAAAGAAGACACTTATTTTTCACTTTAAACTGTCAGATTTTAATATTTAATTGCATAAACATGTATGGTAAACAAGTAGCAACAGAACATTCTCCAATGCTAATCTGTAAATGTTACAGCATTTACACATACCTGTTTAGACATTGCCCTAAACAAACAAAAGGCATCCTTGCCAGTTTTCTTAATTATCTACTGAAGAAAACAGCAGGAGGTAAACGTGAGGAACTCCATCAACTTTTGAAGCGAGGCTCTACAAGTTACCGGTGGAGACACAGTTTTGAGCCATCGGTTATTTATTTTACTAGGAAAGGCATACTGAGTGTTGGATTCTCATTTCCAAATCTTTCCTGCATGGGGGGGGCAAGAAATTAGGCACTTTGGTTTAGGATGAAACCAGCTGAGACTGGCAAGCAAACCCCCTTTCTTCATTTGCGCCAGGTAGGAGCCCCTTCTTCTAGGAGACGGGTAGACCTAGTCGTGACTAGCTCCCCTGCTGTCATGCATACTAGGGCTGACACGCTGGTGGGTGAGCCAGGGAATGAGGGAGCGGGGAGGACAGCAGCAGAGGGAGGAAGTGAGAGAGACTTCGTTTTCAGCCAGTGTTACAAAGAAGGGCGACGTCAATATGCTAAGTACACACACGTTACCACCGCTGATTGAAGCGGTGGTTTCCTTTCAAGTGAAGACCACTACAGCCGAACTGCTGTCATAGACAGCTCAGCATCTATTGGTGCGGTAGGGTCACACCTGCTACACTGTGCGCACTGCATTGGATAAGAGGGTCACACACCTCCAAAAAGTTGTACTGTGACAAGACGTTCCTTGCGCATGCGCGCAAGCGAACGCAAAAACACATTTTATGATTGCCAATATTCTGTAAAGATTGTTGATATAGCTGGTAGTTTGATTCTGATTCTTATTTTCTTTAAAAAAGTGAAAAACAGACTGCCTACTATACGGGTGTTACCACACAAACTCAGGTTTGTTTACATGCCTTGATCAGCTCCAACTGCATCTTTCCTGGACCTGGGAACGCCCACAACACAGTCTTGCCCCTCATAATGCAGTGGGAGTTTAGGTGGCGACTGCCTCATGAGTGACTGCACTGTTTGGGTGTGTTTCTAATGCTTAGTAAGTATGCAGTAAGAACAGATCCAGGACTGTAAACAAAACAAGGTTGTTTATAACTATACATTAGCATGCATTTCAGTTCTACTAAACAAGGAGACAGACAAAACAAATGGCAACATCAGTGAATTTTAGAGAAGGTAAGCAATCATAAAATGTAGGTTTTTAACTAAAAAAAATATGATGAAAAACAGGTTGACACTGTCCCTTTAACTCTCAATATCCAGATAGGCGTTTTGGTTATGGAAATCCCCCCAAGGTCAGGAATCATAGGAGTAGTAAACCCAAAAACATAACCCTTACATTTTTCCAAGTGAAAGTGAGCCCCAGGTATTGTGACAAAGGTTGAAATAAATCAGTGGCCGTGGGGCCAGATTGCAGATCCTTAACAAATAATACTATATCATTAGCATAGGCTGCCAGTTTAATTTTAGCTGAGTGGTCTATGGTGGCAATACCATGAATTTTTGGGTGAGATACTATTTTACAGAGAATAGGGTCGATACAAAAGACATAAAGGAGAGGACTCATCGGACAGCCTTGTCTAACTCCAGTATGTAAGGAAATTCTCTGTCCAAGATAGCCATTTACATTTGGAATTATACTCACTGCCTTGTACAAATGATTAATCCAGTTAATGAACATAGAAGGAATTCCATAATGGTGTAGAACGTTAAATAAATAACTGTGTGAAACTTTGTCAAAGGCTTTCTCCTGATCTAGGGATAGTAAATATCCCACTTTAGTCTTCATTCCATCAAGTTCAATGATTACTCCTAAGAGACATAAATTATCATAGATGGATCAGCCTTTAATTGAACAGGACTGAGGTCCATAACTGCATGGTGTGCTACATTTGCCAATCTGGTAGTAAGAATTTTCATGAATGTTTTGAAATCAGCGTTTAGTAAGCACAATGGTCTCCAATTAAGGATATCTGTGGTCTTCTCTTTTTGTATAAAATAAATTGCAGAGCCACAAAAAAGGGTATGGAGGGTACGAGCAACATCCAGTTGAAAACCTCAACCAAAATGTTTAAGAAGTGGCTAGCACTGGTTGTAAAAAATTCAGACGTCAGACCATCTGGGCTGGGGGCTTTGTTTTTGTGTAAATGCATTATTGCATGCTGTACCTCATCACATGTAATAGGGCAAGTGAGTGGAGGTAAATCCTCAAGGGGAATGGTCAGGACCTCTACTCTGTGTAAAAAGGTGTGCACTGGAAGAGTCGATTTTGGGGTACCAAAAATGGTAGTTAAATATTGGTGAACCACAGTGTGAATTTTGTCTTTAGTGGAAACCAATGGTCCTTTGTCAGTGTGTAAGGAAGTAATACTATGTGTAAGGACCTTGTCTTTACATCTGTTAAATACGTCACTATTACCAGTCTTACCCTGTGTGCCATAGGATGTTCCATGGTTAATGATTTCATTCTGTCGTACTGTATCGTTATTAGTTGGTCCTTTACCATAGCAATTTGATCATGGTAATCAATATTAGTCAAATAAGCTTTGGACAATAAACACATTAACTTGTGTTGAAGTTTTAAACACAGCAGAAAATCCTGCTAAATGTTTCTAGAAGACATAGTTTGCAATAGTCGCTAAATAGCAGTTTTTGAATCAATCCACCATCCCCCAAGGTTGTCATACATACATTGTACTGACCTTCTTCCGATGAGCAAGTCCTGGAGTCTGATCTGCAAATAAGAGTCCAGCAGAACATAATTGTTCAGGTGCCATAGCAGGTGAGCACTCTGTATCACACTGTTTCCTCCAAAGGACTCTCCATGTAATAAGCAGTCAGATGATTTATTTTTTCATTTGTTTTTGTTAACCAGGTAAGCACACTAGACAACAAGTGCCTATTTTCAGGTGCGACCTGGGAGATTACAGAGTACATGAAAAACATTATACATTGTCAGGGTAACATACAGGCCCACATGCAAGTGGGTGGGACAGCAAACAGTACACATGGCATTATACAGTAAAGTAGGCAGTACATCAACAGGGAACTTAGCATCATGGAGAGGTAAAAAATCAACAGATAACATCAAGGCAGAGAGTAAGCAGTACGTCAGCAAGATGCATGATAGTATTTGAGAGGCAGAAAACAGCAGGAGGATAACTTGGCGGTGTCGACTTCCATGAAAAAGAAAGTACAGACATACAATTGCATGACCTGAGGGCATAACATGGGAAAGTGGGGGCATCAAAGTGCAGCTAGAGAGGGAGCAATATATCAGGGAGTGCCTCTCCAGAGGATTGGTGGAAAGTGCTTAAGGCAGGAATTTCAACAGAGAGTAACAGTGGCCGATGGGTCTGCACACCAATACCCAGGGTGGAGAGGGGTCTGGGGTGAGGGAGAGACTATCCTGGGTCTATCCAGCACATAGACAAGTGGAAGCCACTTTGAGGAAATTCCATAGGGATGTTTTGAAACAGGGGTGGGAGGGAGAGGCGCGAACAGGAGCAGGAAGGGAGTTCCATAGTCTCAGTGCACAGACGGAGAAGGCCCGGTCACCAGTGAGGGAGCATGTCCTTGGGACCAGGCAGACCTGGGCAGAACTAGACCTTAAGTGGTAGGCAGGGGTTCCATGTTTGAGAGGAAGGGCAAGAGCAGAGAGGGTGGCCATTCAGACTATATTATCAACGAGGTTGCTGAGGACAAAGGCTCGGTTTTTCTCAGGGGGGAGCCACTCCAGTCGACAATAGAGCTCACAGCGATGCATAAGGCGAGGTGCAGAGAGTGCGAAGTGACATATGCTGTTGTAAGCCATATCCCATTTTGCTAGACTGGAGTTCAGAACTGGGGCAAAGGCTACAAGCCCATAGCAGAGCGAGGGAAGGAGAATCCCCCTGGCTATGGCAAGCCGAGCAACTGGAGTGAGGCAATCCTTAGCTCTGTAGGCAAGCCCAAGCTTGCTGTTTGTGGCTTTGCAAATGTTCCGAAGATGCTCGGTAAGATCAAGTTGTGGATCGAGGGTGACACCTAGGTACTTGATGGAGTCAATGACCAGCAGGAGGTAGCCGTTAGCCCCAAGAATAGCTAGAGGAGTAGGGCAGGAAGCGGATTTGGCCACTGATCCGAATAACATGGCATGGGTCTTGTCCAGGTTTACAGTGAGCTTGTGTCCCACGAGCCAGTTCTGGATACGAGCGAAGTCTGTAATAAGTCAGGAGTTTATGATTGCAATGTTCTGGGAACTAGACAATACCACGAGGTCATCCGCATATAGTGTAGTGAGCCCGTAGGTTGCAATGGAGGGCAGTTCATTTATGAAAAGGGAAAACAGAATGGGACCAAGGATGGACCCTTGGGGGACCCCACAGCTAACTGGGGAAAGGGCCGAGAGGGTACAGTTGAAGCAGGTGTATTGCTGTCTTCTCCCAAGGTAGTTAGAGAACCATGCAAGGGCTTGGGGGGAGAATCTGAGCGAGTGTAGAGTGGAGTGGAGGAGATTATGGTCAACCCAATCGAAGGGCCTTTGAGAGGTCAACAAAGATGGCTTCAGTCAGTTTACCTTGGTCTGTCATGGATCTGACCTCAGAGGTGACCACGGCAATAGCAGTTGCCGTACTGTGCCCCTTCCTGAAACCATGCTGTGTGGGGGAGAGAACTGCGTACTCCTGAAGGTAATGGGAGATTTGTGCAGCCACAGCCTTTTCAAGGAGCATACAGGTAGCAGAGAGTATGGCAATGGGGCGATAGTTTTTCATCTCTTTGAGGTTGCCATGTTCGTAAACCAGGACAACCTTGGCCACTTTCCATACATCAGGTATGATTCCCGAGGTAAGGGAAGAGTTGAATATATGAGTAATAGGCCGGGCAAGGAGGGGCGCCCCCAAGCTAAGCAGCTTAGGCTCAAGGTTGTCATGACCCGCCCCCGTATGGTGGGAGAGACTGGTGAGGAGTGCTTGAGTCTCTCTAACTGAGATTTGTTTATGGTAGAATGGTGGTCGGAAGGGGGGTGCTAACCCAGGGGTACAGGGATGGAGAGTTGGGAAGAGGGCGGAGCAGGCAGGTCAGAAAACATGCCGTTAAATGTAGAGGCAATAGTCTGGGGGTTATTGCAGTTCACCCCCCCGACATTCATGTCAGAGAGCGTTTCCTTGGCGGAATCTCCGACCAGGTTTTTAATGTTTTGCCATAAGTGCCGGGGGTTGTAGGCTGAGGTAAGCAGGGAAGATTTGCAGCACTCACTCTTAGCGGCGCGTATGGCACTCTTGCAGGAGTTTCTGAGCTGCTGATATTCTAGGAGGTCATTATTGTTGCAGGAGATTTTGTTTTATACAGCATTTGTCTCTCTGCTTCAATAGGGAGAATAGGCCTCCATGGAGCCACTTCGTGACAGTGCCCCCACCCTCCTTTTTGTAAGGGGTGCATGCCTGTTTTGCAGTGGAATGAATATGGCAAGGAAGTGGTCCAGGGTGTCAGCAGGGTCTTTTGTGCAATGAACCCTAGACCAGTCAGCACATCGTAGATCCTTAAGAAAGTCATTGAGGATGAGTTTGGAGAAGTCCCTCATCTGGATCTTTGATCGGGGTAACTCTTACACTTTGTGGTATGATATGAGATTCAGTAAAGATGTAGTCTACTGTATGTGGGTCACTAGAGAAGTTTCTGTAGTGTATAAATCATCCTGTGTCATGAAGAGTTCTGTAATCATCCTGCAGAGCAGCATCTTTCACCAGTTGCTTCAAAAAAGGTTGTATCACAATAAAGTTTCCGAGTCTTTGCCCCTCTGTCAGTGATGGACAATCCACAATTAAAGTCACCACTGAAAAATAAAAAGTGAGAGGTCACCACTAAAAATAAAATGCGAGAGATATGCAGGAGTGGTTGAATTTGTTTTAGTAAATCAATTCTCTCTCTTTTTGTTTGTGGTGCGTAAATGGTGATGAGGCCAAAATGTTCATTATAGATGTCCATATCAAGGAGGAGTGCTCTACCTGGGTCAATGTCAACCAATTGACATAAGAGGAAAGAGGTCCCATGAAATAACATGCCTACACCATCCCATTTGTCAGAACTAAGGGACCAAAAGGAGGGACCTCAGTGCAAGTTTTTTTTGTGCAAGGTAGATGTCCAATGTAGTGGCTAAACATGTGTCTTGTAGAAAGAAAATATCAAACAGAAGGTCATGAAGTACAGAAAAGAGGAGGTGTAGTCTATTATGATTCTTTATGCTATTGAGTGTGGCTAGTGAAATTGTGAGGGCCATCGTGGGAGAAAGAAGGTAAAAAAATTATCATTCAGGTAGCATGGTCCATCTTATCAGTAGTCTTAAGAACGTGTTTTGATTGTATACACTGTTGTTTAATGGGTTTTATAAGAGTGGCATTCTCTGTAATATCAGTTTGCAATTGTTGGGCTGCATGCTATAAGGAGGAAGAGTCAGAGTCCAGGTTGTCTTCAGAGTCAGGTTTATCATGATCCAAAACTGTTAATTTATTTTCAGGGGTAATAGATGGAGGTGGTAGGGGAGTATGTGTTAGTTTGGTGACATATTTCAGTTGGTGAAGAGATCTCTTTCTAGTCATCATGTTATTTTCAGGAGGAGGCATACATATTTCATCTTGTTCAGCCACTATGGAGGAATGAGATATGGAAGTACAGGAGAAGTGTGTTTCAGGAGAGGCAGAGGGTTCATCAGTATCAGCAGGAGTGACCGAGGCTCAGGGGAGGAAGGTTTGTGCAATAAGAGGGTAGAGGTTGATGGTAGGGAATCATGAATTTCTTCTTCATGAGCCGATTGTTGAGCCACTTCTCCCTGGAGATACTGTAGCGATGCTTTTTGAGCTTCATTGATTAGGGTGTCAACATAGAATTTGACGGTAGATAAGGATCACTTGGCCCACCTAGTCTGCCCATTTCCCTACCTAATGAATAGGCTGCAGATCCTAGTTAACCAACAGCCTACTTCCTCCTACCCCCCACCAGAATTGTCTTATATCTGTCCCATGCATTCTTGAATTCCCCCACTGTTTTTGACTCTACTACCTCCTCAGGAAGGCTGTTTCATGTATCCACAACCCTCTCTGTGAAAAAATACTTCCTTACATCACCTCTGAGCCGTCCCCCCTCTAACTTCAAATTGTGCCCCCATTTTCTTGCACATCTGTTTTTCTGAAAGATGCTACTGACTTGGACTCTTTTAATTCCCTTGATGTACTTGAAAGTTTCTATCATGTCCCCCCTTCCTCCTCTCCTCAAGTGTATACATATTAAGCTTCTTTAATCTCTCTTCATATGTCTTCTGGTGCAGACCCTGCACCATTTTATTTCCCCTCCACTGGACAGCCTCCATCCTGTCTATGTTGTTGTGGAGATGGGGTCTCCAGAACTGGACACAGTACTCCAGATAGGGTCTCACCAACTGTCTGTACAGAGGGATAACAACTTTCTGTTTTCTACTGGTGATGCCTCTCCCTATGCATCCCAGTATCCCACCAGCTCTCCTTACTGCCTTCTCACATTGCTTGCCCATCTTATGGTCATCTGATATGACTACCCCCAGGTCCCTTTCTATTTCTGTTGTTGTTATTTTCTCACCCCCCCCCCCCCCCAATTGTGTACTCTTCCCCTGGATTTTTGTTTCCCAGGTGCACTACTTTGCACTTCTTTGTATTGAATCTAAACTGCTATATATTTGACCATTCCTCCAACCTCACCAAGTCCCTTTGCATCCTCTCCACCCCACCTTCTGTATCAACCCTTTTGCAGATCATTGTGTTGTCTGCAAAGAGACATACTTTTCCTTCTAGTCCCTCTGCAATGTCACTTATAAAGACATTAAAGAGGACTGGTCCCAGTACTGAACCCTGCGGTACCCCACTAGTAACCCCCCCTTCCTTCAGAGTGAACTCCGTTTACTATTACCTTCTGCATCCTGTCGTCCAGCCAATTTTTTGCCCAGGCTACCACTTTGGGACCCATTCCAAGGCTGGCTAACTTGTACATTAATCTTGTATGGGGGACTGTGTCAAATGCCTTGCTAAAATCTAGGTAGGCCATGTCCACAGCCCCTCCCTGGTCTACTACATTGGTCACCCAGTCAAAGAAATCTATTAGATTCATCTGACACGACCTTCCTGCTGTGAATCCATGCTGCCTTGGGTCCTGTGCTCCACTGCCCTCTAGAACTTAACAATTCTTTCCTTTAGAAGTGATCCCTTCATTTTCCCTACCACTGAGGTCAAACTAACTGGTCTGTAGTTTCCTGCCTCTGTCTTGCTCCCACTTTTGTGAAGTGGAATCACATCTGCCCTTCTCCAGTCCTCCAGTACCACACCATCCTCCCATGATTTGTTAAAAAGGGTAGGAAGAGTTCTATCTTATCAAATGTGGGAAGCCCATTTACAGGTGCAGTAGGAGTGACCCACCTCTTCACACAAGTTACAGCATAGTATATTGGTACAGTTAGCACTAGTATGGCCAAAGTCTAAACAAAGGTTACAGAGGATTTTGTCACAGACACTATTAAGGTGTTGATCCAACTCACATTTAAAACAGGTTCTCGGTTGCTTAGGGTAAAGACAGTGTGCTCTGTCCCTTCCTCGATAGAACACATGGGTAAATGCGGTAATCCCGATGGTCCATGCTTCAGTTGCCCTATGAACTTCCAATATCCTGTCCAAAAGTGTTCAGAATCAATAGCAGGTTCTGGTTCTCCAAGTAAAGTACATCACTGAGCAAGCCAGTATTTCATATAGAAGACATTAACCTCTTCATTTTTTTAAAGGACTGTGACTGTACGCTGTGCCAGTTTAGTAAGAGGAATAGCCTGGAAGGATGTTCACAATGAAGTATTTTTGAGTTTGTTATAGAAGTACCAAAATCTATCGAGATTAGAAGCTGTCTTAAAACTAATGTCAAAATATTGGTCAGCAGAAGAGTGAAGCAATGCAAAAATGTCAGTAGGAGTAAATGACATACAGCCTTTCAATAACTTTCCCACATAAACCCTGTCAGGGGGCATGTTGAGACTTCCCATGTAAAGGTCTCACCACATTACGGTATTGTGCTGGGGGCAGGTGCTTGGGTAAATGTTTCAGTTTTTCTAAAGGATTGCCATTTTTTTGTCAATTCCTTGTGCACAGCAAGTGTAGGCTCAGCATGAAAAGTGGTAGTTGTCTCTCCTGAGCTGGTCTCCAGGCTTCAAGACAGATGGGCTGTACCACCTCCTGATGACACATTCAGGCAGGAATCAGAGCTTTGTAGCCTGGATATCCACCCCTCCACTTTCTGTTTCAATCAGTTTACTTCCTGCCTCCCTAGTGGCAGGTACTCTGCAGCTGAGCTCTGTCACTGTTGTGGCAGGGCAGAAGACATCAAACTGTAAGTCAGATTTAAAAAGACTCTTTTTGGATATTCTCAAGAGAGCAGTTGGCAGGAAAATCTAGACAGTTCTATTTTTTGGCCAGGACCCAGTCTCAGCCTTGCATGCTATATAGACTGGATCCTTGGCTCTGTGCCTTCCTGCGCGTTGGGGGCAAAGCTTGCCACCATTAGGCAGCCTCAGGGATAACTCAGACAGTCGATGAGCATTATTCATTTCAGTTTGTTGACAGAGAAAACCTAAAGGGCTCTCTTAGGAGCGGACCATCGATGAGCACCTCCCACTGCAGCTCATTTACAGAACAGTCACAGAAGCCCTGTCAGACCATCAATGAGTACTTCAAGCAGCAGCTCGTCAAGATCAAAGGAAGGCCCGGCCTGTCGACGAGCACTCAGAGCATGTTAGCTCATCGACAGACATCCCTCTCACTCCAGAGAGTATTCTTTGGCTGCCTGGACCATTGACAAGCATTCAGAATAGCACTGGTCATTTATGGAGACTACTCATGGCAATATAGCGCTGTCTTCACCCCAGAGCTGTCGGTGAGTTGTTATGTTTTGAGCACTTCAGTAAGCTGGAGCTGCCATTTATCAGTCAGGATGCATTTTTAATGGCATTTAAAGGAGTTAAAAGCACAGTTCAGCATTTCTTAAAGGCACAGCAGCAGCATTTGGGCCACACTTCAGTACTAGAACCAATTTTCTCATCGTGACCTCAGACAAGCCCTCCAGAGACAGAAAATGTTAGAGGTGCAAATCTCCCTTGCTTGTTACTTTGGCTGGTTTGTTTTGCTTAAAATGTGAGAAAGTAGTAGCTGTAAATGCAGAGGACCTGATAGAGGCCTCAATTCATTGGCTCAGACAGATTGCCAACAGACAGACAGGTCTAAGAGGGTTGCACCACCAGGGAGCCCCAGCAATCCCCTTGCTGGCTACAGACCTCATTGATAAGCTAAACAGGGCATTTGCCCTGGACTCCTCTTGCTTCAACTGGCAGCCTCCAGGGTCCCCAGACATGAGACAACACAAGAAGGCAAAGCAAAAGAGAACTCTTTCCCGATCTTTATCTGAAAAGGGACAGTTATCCTCACAGTACTACAAAAAAAAAAAGAAAAAATACAGGTACAGGAACAGATCTTCAGATGGAGAGGTTCAGCATTCCTTGCAGTGCAAGAGCAAGAAAAGATCCCATTCTCAAAGCAGGTCCTGGGGCACCCACAAGGAGAAACATCGCAGGGAGTGCTACCCAGCCTTATCAGACTCCCGTTTATCTTCACCAAAAGAAGGGGAGCTAGCAGACTCATCCTCGGACTCAGACAACTCTCCTTCCAGAAATTTTGATCTGGATGACCTAGACTTTTTCATAAAAAAGATTATTGCTGAGATCCACCTCGGGTCTTCCTCAGTGGCTACAACACAGCCAAAACAGGCCTTCTGCTTGGCATCTGTCACCAAACTGGCCACAGCATTTCCTATTCCTCCGGCCATCGAGGACTTGCTAAAGGAGGAATGTCAAGGTCCAGAACGTGCTTATCCAGTCCCTCAGCAGATAACTAAACTTCTAAAATTCAACAGAAAGCAATCTGAAAAGTGACTTGACTGCCACAGATCGACCCCTTGATCTCAAATCTCACCAAAAAGACAGTCATTCCAGCAGAAGGAGGGGCATTTCTGAGGAAGCCAGTGGACAGGAAAGAAGATACCTCACTAAAGAAGGCTTTCCAAGCATCAGTAACTTCTCTCAAGGCAGCAATTGCCAATGTTTTCTCCACAAGAGCTGCTCTGTCCTGGACCTCAGATTTAGTTTTCCAATTCACTGAAGATCCAGAGAAGATCAAAGCTACTATTCACCAGCTGCAACTAATGGGTTTGTCATCAGTTTATGCAGCAGACATGTCAGAGGAGGCGGTCAGGTGCACCGCTAGAACCAATTTTCTGTCAAACTTCGGCTCGCCACAACCTCTGACTTCGGGCCTGGTAAGCAGACACCTCCTCAAAAAGCCATTTGGTGAACGCTCCTTACAAAGGTAATCTCCTGTTTGGCTCCACACTTAAGGAGGTGGTGAAGGAATCTGGAGAGATGGCTAAAGTGCACATGCCTCAAGGAAATGGAGGCAAATCATGGTCTTTGGGCCCAAGACACGATTTTCATGGCCGAGGTTTCAACAAAGGTCAAAACAGTAATTTCTCAGGAAAGAGAACATGATTCTCCTCCCATAGCCAGGGCAACTTCAGGGAAGGAGGTTCCGGTGGAGGAGAGGTCACCAGAGACACCAGGAGCAACAACAAAAAGTCACAATGAAGCCATCCTAAACCACTCTTGAGTAGGTGGCAGACTTTCAATCTTTCTCGAGGAATGGGTCCAAACCACGCCAGACAGATGGGTCCTAGACATCATCATCAGTAAAGGTTATCTAATAGAATTTGAATCCAAGCCCCCACTACCTCATGTGGTGCCCTCTCCTATATCAGGAAACCCAACCAAAAGGCAAGCGATGTTTCAGGCCTTCACAGACTTTATTCAAGCAGGGGCCATCAAACAAGTTTCCCCCACAGAATTCAACTGGGTGGGGTATACTCCCTATTCTTCATTGTTCCCAAGTACACAGGGAGATTCAGGCAAGTCCTAGACCTCAAATTCCTGAATCGCTTTGTCTGCAACAAACCCTTCAAGATGGAAACGTCTTCAATCGTCAAGGAATTACAACAAGGGGATTTTCTGGCCTCAGTTGATTTGCAAGATACCTATTTGCATATTCCCATCCAAGAGCCGCATAGGCAGTATCTCTGGTTCAAAGTGGGGGAGCATCATTTCCAATTTGAAACCCTACCATTCGGGCTTTCGTATACCCCAAGGACATTCTCCAAAGTGCTGGTAACAGTAATCACTCCCCTCCAGAACTGGGGAATACAGCTTTTCCCATACCTGGACAATAGTCTAACCAAAGCCCCTCAGCTCATCCAAGCAGTACAAGCCAAGAAGGAGGTAGTTTGGCATCTCTCAGCACATGGATTCATTATAAACTGGAAAAAGAGTTCCTTGACTCCAACCCAGACCTTGAATCATCTCGGGGCAGACTTCAAGACACAGGTGAACAGGGAGTTTCCCATGGAAATGAAGTTCAGGGACTTACAGAGCCTCATCAGGAGCTTTCGCACTGCCCACCAGCTGCCAGCTCACAACTTCATGCAGCTTATTGGTACCATGGTATCTGTGGTAAGCTCAGTCCCTTGGGCACTGATTCACATGCGGCCCATCCAGGCACACCTCCTCAGACTGTGGTCTAAGTTCAGACACAGTCAGGACTGACTAATCATAATTTTCCACCAGATCAGGACTGCCCTACAGTGGTGGACTCAGAGATCCAATATTATGAGGGGCCACAAGTTGGGTCACCTACACCAAATATGAATCATGACCGATGCCAGCCTCAGAGGCTGGGGGGCACATCTGGACCAGAAGTTAGTTCAAGATAAGTGGTCTCTGCTGGAAACAAGGTGCATCATCAATGTCCTTGAAATGAGAGCAGTATGCCTAGCCCTACTACAATTCAAACTGCAAGTACTCAATCAGGATGTGCTGATTCTGACAGACAATCAAACTGATGGCATACATCAATCATCAAGGTGTCACAAGAAGCTCACGGATGCTCAGGGGGTCTCTTCTTCTATTTCAATGGGCTGAGCTCCACCTGGCAAACATAAGGGCGGTACAAATCCCAGGTCAGGAAAATATCACGGAGGACTGGCTCAGTCATAAGGATGTCCCGCCAGGGGAATGGGAACTAAATGTCAATGCCTTCCAAATCCTAACCAAACTTTGGAACAATCCTCAGGCAGAGTTTTTCGCTTGCCGGTGAAATTCCAAGGTCGAACAATTCTGCTCCCTGGCCAAGGATGAACTAGCGGTGACTCAGGATGCTTTCTCCCTAAACTGGGGTCAGTTTGGTCTCCTGTATGCTTTGTCACCCATACCACTTCTATCCAGAGTCCTCCACAAGATAGTTATGGATCGGGAAGAACTGGTCCTAGTTTGCCCACAATGGCCTCATCGCCCGTAGTTCCTGCTTCTGATTCATATGTCAAGGCAACCACCTCTAACCTTTTCAATCAGCCCAGACCTTTCTTCTTCAGGGTCCAGTGCTACATCCCAGTCTCCACAATCTGTCCCTCTTGGCCTGGAGATTGAGTGGGAATTGCCCGTCTTCCTCTAAAGTGAATTACAGGATTTGGAGAAAATTCTTGTTCTGGCTATAATCCAAACAAAGGCATGAACAAATAGTGTCTTTGCCTATTTTGCTCCAGTTTCTCCAAGACAGGTTTGACAAAGGACTGCAACTGGCCACCTTAAGAGTGCAGGTTTCCACCCTGGGAGTGCTCTTGTTAGTGGATTCAGGGGAATCTCTGGGTTCCCATCCCCATGTTAGAAGGTTCCTGCAGGTGGCAACATTAAACCGCCCACCAATTAAACTAAGGATTTCCCTGTGGAGGCTTAATTTGGTCCCCAAGGCTTTGTCCAAGGCTCCTTTTGTACCTCTTATGGAAGCATCCCTTATGCATCTCACAATGAAAGTCACTTGTCTCATAGACATTACATCGGCCAGAAGAATCAGCGAGTTAAGAGCCTTGTCCACTAAGGAGCCTTATACTGTTTTTCATCAGGACTCTGTAGTCCTTCAAACAGATTCAAGTTTTCTACCAAAAGTAATGTCCTCTTTCCATTACAACCAGGAGTTGATTCTTCCTTCTTTCTGTCCGCACCTGAAAAATGACAAAGAGAAGGAATTTCACACTCTGGATCCCAGAAGGGCAGTGAAAATCTACAGAATCAAACAGAATCGATGCAAAAAACATCTAGCTTGTTTGTTCTAACTCTGGTTCAAAATATGGGTAAAAAAGCTTTCAAAGGCTCTATAGCCAGATTGCTCCATTCCACCATCACCACTGCCTACAATCAGGCTGGAATACCTTTACCTGGCCCAGTGAAAGCACATTCAACCAGAGCTATGGCCATGTCATGAGTGGACTTCAGAGAGGCCTCTCCAGCAGACCTATTCCGGGCGGCCACCTGGTCATCTAGTCACACATTCACGAAATTCTACAAGCTGGATGTGAGGGCCTTGGCGGAGGTGTCTTTTAGCCACCAAGTTCTTCAGGCAGTGATGGACTCTTAAGGACATTTACATTCTTCCCACCCAGGATATTGGGGATGTACTACTTTTGTATATCTCATCTGTCTAGAAGCCCGGAGACCAGCTCAGGAGAGAGAAAATGAAATTTAAATACCTGCAAATTTTCTTTCTCCAACAGCTGGTCTCCAGGTTTCTTCCCTCCCAGAATGTACATAATTGGCCAGTTGGCCAAAGGTTTCCATAATGTTTTTCTTTTTGTTTCCAAGTTCATATAGTGTTACCACATTTGGACTGCTTTAGGAAGAACTGATGGAATCAGGAAGTGGAAGGGTGGATATCCAGGCTGCAGAGCTCTGATTCCTGCCTGAATGTGTCATCAGGAGGTACAGCCCATCTGTCGTGAAGCCTGAAGACCAGCTGTCGGAGTAAGAAAATTCACAGGTATTTAAATTTCATTTTCTCACTGTATCCTGTCCACCCAGGAATCCTTAGAGTCAGATATTGCAGAAGAGGTAGAAACATTGGTAGGGTGCAAGGGAGCAAAATCAGTGGCAGAGTCGAATTGAACAGGAGATGGCATGTCAATGTCTATGGCTAATGCATCAGGAAATGGGAAAGTATGCTCCTCAGTACTAGCCTGACAAGAGGCATGAGGCGTGTCAGTACTGAGCGATTGAATGGCAGCTTATGAATGTCTGTGTTATGGAGGGGATGTCAAGGTTTGCAGTCTTGTCAGGGCTTGCTGCTGTAAAGACAAATACTCCAGGTTGAATAGGTGCAGCTATACAGGACTGGGAGGTCGGAGGTAGCTTTGCTTTGTCTAGCACAGGTGCCTGCTGCCTGGAGCCAGTAGTCAGCTGCCAAAGACCCAAATCCATTTTTTCCCCAACCAGCTCCTCTTAATACTGTGTCCATGTTCCAGCCTGGTGGAGGATAGTCTGTGGTATATTGACGCCTCAGAGCCTTTCTGAGCCCTAAAGAGGAGTGTGCAGAAAGGTGATGTTTGACAGACTGAGCTGGTGTAGAATCTGATGGCTGCACCATGAGGGCTGGTGTAGCTGGAGGAAGAAGTGAAGAACTTTATTGTTCAATGGCAAGTGAAGTAACAGCAGGAGTGAATGATGTGGAGTCCAGTGGAGTATGTACAGTACAGAAAATTTTACCCGAAGTGAAAGAAGTCTCTGGCTCCTCTGAGGAGTCTTTGACAGGAGGCCAATCCTGACAACAGGGTTGCAGCTTTCCCTTTGATAATGGTGCATTACTGCACATACCAGGTGTAATGGAGCTGTCAGCCATAGCAGTGGAATCCATTCTGTGAGAGCAGTCAGTACATCTCGCATGAAGTTGTTCGTAAGCCTTATCATAAACTTCTTCTTCTTTGTCTATCATTGCAATTAAGTGCCATTTTTTTCTGCAAGTTCAGACTGGAGACATTCTTCAGCAAATTGGAGCTGCAATGTAGTTAAATGCATAGTATTCAATGGAGACATTTCAGAAACAACATTGGGTACATCAGTAAGCTCAGCACCTGAGCAGACAGCGGACTGGCAAAGTGTACAAATCGTAGCCTCTGGGTCAGTGGTAATGGGGAAGGAGGCTCACTTTCCCACACCTGGAGATGCAACTCCAGTGAAACCACGCTCTGGCATCTTTCGTGACAGTCAGAGTCCCCCTACTTCCAAGAGTAGGGGAATTTTTATTGGAGGCAAATTAATATTAAATCATTGGGTACAAATACCTCTTTAACAAAAGATAAAAAAGGATACCAATAAAACAAAAACAAAACAATATACAAGCATAATGTGTACTTACAATTCATGTGATGCCTATATTAGACATGCATCAGGCCTCCGCAGTACACATTGACCGTTAATCAGTCATTCAAAACTCCATTATCCTTCCCAAATTTCTCCATAAGATTTCATGTTTAACCAAAGTATATTTGGTTCTATCAGATTCTTTAATATTCTGCAAGGCATTTTTTAGCTGTAGTACAATGGTAGCATTTGACGTTTGTAACTGCTGAATTAAGAACTGACACCTGACTTGCCATAAATAAAATTTCACTAAAGCGAACAATACATTAAGGGTGCTTGGATGGAATTGTTTCCAGATTCCTGAATAATCTCCCAAGACTAGGGTACAGTAGGTTAGTCTTGTGAGAAATGGCCAGTCCCACTTAGACACTAAAAATTCCCAAAATTGCATACTTTGTGGGCAAGAAATATAAAAATGCTCTAAGGTTTCCTCTATATCCTAACACTCAGGTCTAGAGCAATCTTTCTTGTATAGTTTTGTGCTTCATGTTCCCTTCTACACCTAATTTTCCCTGACAACTCATACATAGCTCATCCCAAGTTTGTTTGGGTAGTCTTGAATTGTTTAATAGAGCAAGAGCAAATGGCATTTTGGTAGGAGTACTTTCAGGAAATATTATATCTACAGTACAGGTTGAATGGTGTCCAAAATGTAAGAATACTATTTTTTTCTGGAATGCGTCTGAATGATCTGTTTATCAAAATTCCATTACCTAATTTGTTTCACAGATGCAACAGCATAAGTTGGTATCATATATAGTAACTACATATGATTTTTTGGGGCTTCCTGACTCCACTTGGAGGTGTAGGTCTTCATAGCTTATTGAATCCATTGCTGCCAGGAGCATTCAGCTGTACCCCACCCTCTTGATAGTATATATGACAGAAGAAATTGGTGAAAAACATTATGGGGTGTATCATGTTTAAACATCCTTTCGTATAAGGTAGATAAGTAATTTCCCTTTTCACAGGACTGAGGTGACTACCCCACAACATTTGAAAAAAAATACTCAGGAGTCTAGTTTCCAAAAGTGAGGGGGGGGGGAATATATGTAGCTTAGATATGTGAAAATTGGCAACAGGAATTTTTTTTTAATAACACCCTTTTTTTGCTAATTTCCAAGATTTCCAGATTCTAACTTTTCTTTCACATACATCCAAGTGTTTTTCCCAGTTCAAGGTTGGTAAATCCCCTTCCCCAAACCAGATTCTTCAAATTTTGGTGAATCTGTTGACAGTTTGATTCCTACAGTGTGACTTGGAGTTGTTTGTAATTTGCCTAATGGGATCCCCACACTTTTTTTCATTATTGAGATAAGTGCCTGACACCCTAGAATAGTTATGCATAACATTAATTACTGTAGCTCCTGATGATCCATCTTTCACAAAAAGGCAAATGTCATCTGCATAAGCAGATACTTTTTCTGGGTACAAATCCTTGTGGGGAGATAATCCTATTATCTGCTGTTCCCATTTAATTTTGCAGATCAAAGGAGCTAATACAAATGTATATAGTATAGGGCTTAATGGGCAGCCTTGTCTTAAGACAGCCTGTAATGATATTGTTTCTCCTAAGTATCCATTAACTGAAGGTACAAAACATGTATCTGCATATAAGCATTTTATCCAGGAAACCATTGTTCGTGGAATTCCATAAGCTTGCAAAACTTCATAAAGATAAGCATGTGCCACTTTATCAAATGCCTTGGCCTGATCCAAAGACAAGACAAATCCCGAAATGTGATTCTTATTGCTATATTCAAAAATTTCCCTGAGAAGGAACGGGTTGTGCTGTATACTTCTCTGCAGTATGGAGCATGGAGCATGTTTGAGCAGTACCAATCACAGTGTTAACAAATTTTTATCATCTTTGACATATAAGTTTGGAAAGGATTTTGTAGTCCATATTAAGTAGACTGATTGGTCTCTAGTTTGCAAATTCATGTTTGTCACCTTTCTTATAAGTACAAGTCAAAATTGCCTTACCAAAATCTGATAAGGACTTCAAATGTTCCAGAATAGTGTTAAATACCAGAGTTAACATTTCACTAATATCTGTTGTAAATAATTTATAAAATTCATTTGTTATGCCATCCAGACCGGGGGATGATCCATTTTTAAGGGATGAGATAATATGGGCCACGTCTTCCCTAGTTATTGGCACCTGTAACTGTTCCTGTTGAGTTACATCCATTTGTGGGAAGGGGGAGCTTTTAAAAAGTCCAAGAGGTCACCCACCAGGGTTTAGGCCTTGCTAAAATAATTTTTTAACAAAGTTTGTACTGTTTGTAGCATTTCCAGTCCATTAGAGACTAAGGTACTATTTTGAGCATATAGCCCTGACATGAGAGTGGCATCTAACCTTTGTTTACAAGCAGTATATGGATCAGAGGCCGGTTGCTTTTCTGTCCCAAATTTCTTTTGGCTTCTAATGACTTAGTCCTATTATACTCAAGGGAAAACACTTGTTTTTTTCTTTTACTTCAATGATTTGTGTTTTGTAATTAACTTGCTCTTGGGGAGAAAGGGCATTAATCTGTGGAGCTGATTTACTATAGTCTAGATATTTGAGATCCGCATTTGCCCTTCTCCATTCAAATTTAATACATCTTTTAAATCACATTTGGTATCCATCCATCATTCCCATATATTTTCATACATGCATGAAGTAGAGTATCGAGCTGACACGAGTTGTGATACCTTTTGTTTCACTATTTCGTGTTCAAGCAGTGATGCATTTAATTTCCACCTCTATGTAGTAGAAAAAATTAGTGGTGGGGCCGAGGCTAAACTAAAAGTGCCAATTAAAATTTTGTGATCATAAAAATATGGTAGGTTTCACATCCATTTTTTAAAAGGTATTAAATATTTGGAGGGGTAACAGACTTTTTGATCTTAAGAGCTCAAATGAGCAGACTGGGCAGGCCATAGGCCCTTATCTGGTGACAGTATCTATGTATGTATCTATGACGTAAAAATATAATCTATGTGAGTTACATAGGTATATCTGTGATATGTAAAGCCAGGATCTTTTCTAATGTGTCTAAATGCATCTTTCAGGTGTGTATCCAACATAATTTGTCTTAAAGCATTAGAATCACAGTATTTTTTCATTATATTTTCTCCTTGTCTCCTGACATCGAGACTGTAATTCATATCTCCTCCCCAAATCTTACTAATATATAGGTAGGGGTAGGGTTTGATCTGGTCAAAAATCTCAGTTCTTGCTGTTTTAATCTGGGAAGCGTGTTTATGATAAGTAGGGAAAACATCCCTATAGTTGTAATCTAGGAGCAGTGCTTTCCCTGGAAGAATGTCTACTACCCTGGTGACTGAAAAAAGGCTTCTTTTAAAAAGAATTCCTATACCATCAAGTGCATCAGAGCCGAATGTCCAAAAGGAAAGTCCCCACACCCAGCTGCTAAGAAGTCGTTCCATATCATACAGAGATGACAGTCTGGTCTCTTGCAAAAAAACAAACTCTGGCAGAACCACTACGACTGTGAATGCATTAACTAGATAAGGGTGTTTCATGGGCTTAAACATAAACATTTATTTATTTATTTATTTAAAAAATATCAGATTTACAAACCTTTGAGTCAGAGACTCATTTACAAAAGCACCTTGTTGAAACTAATACAAAGCACAGTTATCAAGTCAAGAAACAATGACTCGGAGAGCAGACAGTTATAACAATCATTCACTGGAGATACAGTACATGGGTAGCAGTAGATAAATAGATTACATAGTTTAGGCACACAGGCACCACATCAAGAAGACCAAAGCAGTTCAAACAATGTACAATAGCTAAAGCAAATAGACATCAGGAGTAAAAGAAGAGAAGTCCAGAGTGTTCACATGAAGGCTGTTGTATATACACTAACTGAATCAAAGTACAGTACATTGAGAAAGGGCATATTTAAGCAATAAGGCACAACAGGGTGTGTGTTGTCATGTAATAATATCACTCCTGGGGTGGGTTGAAGCATGAGGTGAAGCCAAGTGCTTCCACCACCCCAGGAGTGACATTATTGCAAGATAACATACACTCTGGAGTGCCTTATTGCAATTATACAATGGCTTGTTGTTATATACAGAATAAAAAGTAAATTTTAAAGGATGTTTTTGTTAGTGTGGAAAATTATTTCTTTAGAAAAAATGCAAGGAATGATCCAAATCCAAAACTATGGTGATGTTGTTATGTAATAACATCACTGTTTCAATGGGTCAGCAGCCAATCAACTTCTTACATTTTTCCTCGTCATTGTATAATTAAACATAATGCCACCTTCTGTATTACAGTTACCTATATGTTTTGCATTTTATTCTATGCAATGTTATAGCAATCAACTCAACAGAACCAGGCCATCATATACATGAAGGTACTGTACCCTAACTGAAAACACTGCTGAGACAGCTGTATGTTGTGACAAGGTGGAAGATAAACACAATGTTGAGACAAGTTTTTTAAGACATTTGATGTGTTGTTTTTTTAGAGACTGATATATAGTTCACAGACAAAATTCATATAATATAAAAGTCCATATGCCCAAATGCCAAAGTAAATTCAACACATTTCATTACAAGCTGTTCTCTTGAAGGAAGATATTACTATATAAGACCTAAAAATGGGCATCAGGTAAATGTAAACTGGGGTAGGTGTGTTATTGAGGGTATTGCATAGTTTATCTTTTATTGCTGCTCCACCAGATCAACAATATTTGCACAAGCTGTGCCCAGTCCAGATTTTACAGCTTTGGCCCGGGTCTGGTGATTTGAGTTTTACCCATACCCCACTGCATGTGGCTTAGTGATATACTGCACAGATGGCTACAAAGTCTAACCCATTGAAGGCTGAAGTTTCAGAAAACCATTATGCTAAAAATATCAAGACTTACTCCCTCCCTCACCCCCCAGTCAAAATTAATCCTCTACCAAAGTCATGCTTAAATACTGGTGCCTCTACCTCCACGCCACTAAGTGTTTAATTCCAACATCAGGGTTTTATTTAACTCTAAAAATTGATTAGCATTTTGCTCATAAAAGTGTTGAAACTTTGTGAAAATTAATAGCTCTTGCCTCACTGTGTTTAAAAAACACAGCACTTCTAGAAAATCTATATAAATACTTTCTGTACAGTTAGCATTGTCCCAAGAAAAAAACTGCTAATCAATTATTTAAAACCCTGCAACATGCTTATTTTTTCTGCTGCTGTGAGTTCCCTCATCTGTGAAAAGAAGGCTGTTGCATATACACTAACTGAATCAAAGTACAGTACATTGAGAAAGGGCATATTTAAGCAATAAGGCATGACAGGATGTGTGTTATCATGTAATAATATCACTCCTGGGGTGGGTTGAAGCATGAGGTGAAGCCGAGTGCTTCCACCACCCCAGGAGTGACATTATTACAAGATAACACATACCCTGGAGTGCCTTATTGCAATTATAAAATAACTTGTTGTTATATACAGAATAAAAAATACATTTTAAAGGATGTTTTTGTTAGTGTGGAAAAATATTTCTTAAGAGAAAATGCAAGGAATGATCCAAATCCAAAGCTACGGTGATGTTGTTGTGTAACAATATCACTGTTTCATTGGGTCAGCAGCCAATCAGCTTCTTACATTTTTCCTTGTCATTGTATAATTAAAAATAATGCCTCCTTCTGCATTACAGTTACCTATATGTTTTGTGTTTTATTCTATGCACTGTTATAGCAATCAACTCAACAGAACCATGCCATCATATACATGAAGGTACTGTACCCAAACTGAAAACACTGCTAAGACAGCTGTATGTTGTGACAAGGTGGAAGATAAACACAATGTTGAGGCAGGTTTCTGAAGACATTTGATGTGGGGTTTTTGTTTTAGAGACTGATATACAGTTCACACACAAAATTCATATAATATAAAAGTCCATATGCCCAAATGCCAATGTAAATTCTACGCATTTCATTACAAGCTGTTTTCTTGAAGGAAGATATTACTATATAAGGCCTAAAAATGGGCATCAGGTAAAGAGTTTTATTTAACTCTAAAAATTGATTAGCGTTTTGCTCATAAAAGTGCTAAAACTTTGCGAAAATTAATAGCTCTTGCCTCACTGTGTTTAACAAACACAGCACTTCTAGAAAATCTATATAAATACTTTCTGTAGAGTTAGCATCGTCCCAAGAAAAAACTGCTAATCAATTATTTAAAACCCTGCAACATGCTTCTTTTTTCTGCTGCTGTTAGTTCCCTCAACTGTGAAATCCCATTCTGCTTGTGGCAGCCCCCCCCCCAACCATATAATTTATTATTTATCTATTTATTTTGTATCTATTTATTTGTTCTATGATTACAAATACCTTTAAAGCCATTTAAAAACATTTTGTTGAGACATTTTTGTTTTAGTATATCCTTGGTCAGGAAAAATGAATTTGTAAAAGAAACCAAAATCCCCTTTTATCAGTTCATTGAATCACAATACAGCATGTTATGAATTTTTCAGATTCTATGTGTAACCTACAATAAGTCAAACATAAGTTGGACACACAAATGCCTGGCTATTTGCAAGAGAAGCAAATATGGTAATTATCATTCGGTTATAAACACCTGTAGTCACGAACTGCAAGTTAAAGGAAAAGTCCACCCAAAACTTGTAAAAACATATGTTATACAGAGTGTTTTGATTTGTATGTTAAGTCGTTTTGTGTCCTTCCCTCTGTCTGCTAAGAAGAGTTTTTCCTAAATTAGCCTGCTAGCTTTAGGGTAGTTTTATGACCGCTGGAGATCTCCATATGAAACAGCTTAATTGTATTTCTTTGTCCTACAATGCACCTTGTTTCATATGATGGTGATGTAGTAGAGACCATAAATCCAGCAGAAAGCATTGCTTTACAATCAGTTCACAAGAGTAGAGATGGCTAAATCTTAAAATCTGTAGAATTCAGCTTGGTGACCACCCTCATCGTAAAGGTCTTACTGTCCTGAAAAACTTTGTTGCTGGTAATTTTTGTGCAGCTTGTAAAGCTTCCAAGATATTTAGCTTGTTTAGCGTGTGTGTGCTGAATGTTGGGTCTCTCTTACATCACAGTCGCATGAGACAAGATGCACTGTGGGAACAAGAAATACAATTAAGCTGTCAGGGATGAAGATCCCATGGGGTCATAAAACTAGCATAAAGCTAGCAGGCTAATTCAGGAAAAACTCCTAATACCAGTCAGAGGGAAGGAAACACTAGAACTTTACATACAAATTAAAACATTCTGCACGACATATATTTTTTCAAGTTTTGGGTGGACTTTTCCTTTAAGAAAATTTAGTAGAATATTAACACTAGCCCAGAACTGCCTGCCTGAGAATAAAGTTGGTATATTATTTGGAAAAAGGCAAAAAAAATTGGGTCTCTTGCTACAGTATGCAATGTCCTGCAAATATAGTAGTGTCACATGGCTTAATGAGGTGCTGTGAGGTGCCTAAGGGAACTTGTCAAGCAGAAAGTTCCAGGAGCACAGTCGTAAAAATTGGAATAACAGGTTCTAATAGTAATTAACTCAAAAGAAATGTTAAAAAAAACTACCCCATTCATTCAGAGGTGTCAAAGAATCTATTTTCCTTGAAGTTGAATTGGTTTATCATGCTTCCCTCATGGTAAAAACGTGAAACCACATTTATGTTATTTTAAATGAAAAATGGGTGATAAATAACTTGTCCAGTTGGATGGCAGCTCTTCACTGATATAAACTGAGCCAGGAAAAAAAGTTAATAAAAAAAAAACAGCATTTTGTTTCTACAACTACAGCAGTTGCTAATTGCAGCTGGTATTTTTAACATATGCAAGTCAACTCCACTTCTCAAACTTAAAAAGAAAAAATACACTTCATCACAGACTGTATTTACCAAGTACTGTGCCCATTTTAGTATATAAATGTTTAAGAAATACCTGAAAGTTGTCTATTTTCCTTGAAGTTGAATCCTTAAGCTGTAGTTTCAGACATTTCTTAGTGTTTCCTTTTGAGACACCAGGTGGCTCTGATAATCATTTGTTCCAAGGGTTTCCTTGAAGTTGAATCCTTAAGCTGTAGTTTCAGACATTTCTTAGTGTTTCCTTTTGAGAAACCAGGTGACTCTGATAATCATTTGTTCCAAGGGGTTTTAAGTCAGTTTGAAGGAAATTTAAGTGTTATCTGTTCTCTTAGTCCTTAACAAAATGCAGGGACTCCACAGATGTGATGTTCCTTTGTCCACACCCCAAACTCTAGTGAGTCTTCTTTCAGTATAATAGATCCACCTCCTGCCCCTCCCACATGAATAAAAAAAAAGGTGGGATGGACCTTTTGGAGCTTCTTGGGTGGAGGTGGGGTGGACCTTACTTCCCCCCCAAAAAACAATGCTACCTCCCACTACTCAGGTTCCATTTCTTATACCACCCATTTAAGAAAGAAAGTAGTACCCTGCAACCATTGACTAATATGAAAGCGTACTTATTTGAGGGTGGAAAACATTTCTTGGAGAGGGTAAGGCGGAGGAGACTATTTACACCTTCAGTCAGTTCCACCTACAGAAAACATGACATCACTCCTTTTGTACATGCACTACTCCTGTAGGCTCCGCCCACAGTCGTAACAATATCTAACAAAAGTTGTTTTAAAAAAGCTAGTACCAAGATCTGTTTTTTATAGTTTTTTAGAATGCATACATTAAAAGAAGCTGTTTGCAGGGTAGCCATGGGAGATTATTTATAGGGGTGGAGGGAGATCAAGAAACTTCTGGTGAGTCAGCCTGGCCTTTTAAGTTTCTTTCCTTAACCTTCTTTTTCTTGGTTTCTACTACCTGCCTTTTATCTTCATCTACCAGTTCAGACACGGCCTCCAATCTAGTAGAGACATCTGATTCCAGGTCTGAATCCCCCCAGTCTTTATGTTTCCATAGTGGGGTAAAAACATTTCGTAATGGCAGGGTGAAAGGTGTGGGGGTGAGTTTGGCTGTGGCTCTCGTAACCCTTCTGACTGCTGGTACTGGTTTCTCCCTAGAAGGGGGGAACATGATTCTTTCTTGCTATGCTCAGTTCCTCCTGTTCTATCTGGGGCTGTGCATCCATACCTTCTTGTTCTACACTGCTTGACTTTACCTCTTGGCTCTTGGGGGGGGTTCTGGAGCCTGCATTATTTCTTGAGGTAGGGTGTCCATTTGATCTGGAATAGTTCCCTCCTCCAGGGCACCTACACTTTCATCATCAGTGTGTACATCTTGTTGTTTTGGGGGGGGCCTTCTCCTATCTTGGGCTCATTGAACCAAGTCATCCTGTTCCCATTCCTCATTTCTGTTTCTTCTGGCCTAAGGACATTGATGAAAAGTGTGCCACTTATCATCACACAGATTACATTTAAAGATGTTATCACATTGTGAGCTCATATGTCCAAACTCCTCACACAGTGTGCATTTACAGTAAGTTTGTCACAAGTGCTACATAGGTGTGTTTTCCCAAAATATCACATCTGTTTTGTAGCCAGTAATAAATATTACTCACATTCATACCCTCATTCCTAAACATAATAGTCACATTTTTCACTTGAGGTTTAATAAGAGGGATGGCATAGAAAGGCATCCATACGGGGGAGGTTTTAACCATGTTAAATATCAACCAAAATGTTTCTAAAACCATGTTTGTTTTAAAGCTTATATCAAAAGTGTCTTCTCCAGACACATGGCTAAGTGAATAAATTTCTGCTATTGCAAAATTCATCGAGTCGTTTAAAAGTCTGCATGCCATATATACCCAATTCAGTTGTTCAGAAAGACATCTCCTTTATTTGAGTCTCACCGCATTCTTTCTTGGTGCATGTTCCAATTTATTTTTAAAAAGGTCTGAAAATGTAGGACCTCTAGTAGACCCAGATGCCCCTTTTGAATCAAGGCCAGGAGGTAGTGAATTAGAACTTTCCTTGGGCTGATTTCCCATATTTATGCCAGATCTCATTGGCTCTGTCAATGTTTGAGTGTACCCCATTTGTAAAACCACATTAGTATTACCAGTTGTTACTGTGTTTAAAGCTGCACAGTATTCTGCTGAGGTTCCTGGACTTGGTCATCCTTAAAGAACACCCCTGGCCGATGCATAAAGCTAGACTGTAGTGGGGCCCCAATAACATTTATGTCATTATGCAAAGGTACTTCATTCATGAGTTCAGTGTGCTGTCCTCTTTTCAATGTGTGTGGCATGTCATTCCCCATTTTTTTCAAAACCGCATCAAGGAGTTCGCACCATCATATTGTTATTCTCGTTGCAGGCCTGTTTTTGTTCTGTCAGTGCTCCATCCAGGATCAACCCATGATTGATTTATTTATGTATTTATTAAATTTTGTTGACCCAGCAGGCCCACTGAGACTAGAAGTGCCTTTTTCAGGGGTGATGGGGGGGAGGGGGATACAGATGGTAACCAACTGAAATTGAACCAGATTAAACTGTTGGTGGTATTTTTAGTGAATGGGGGAAATTTGGCCAGGACACCAGGGAAATTCCCCTACTCTTTCCTGCAAGGGGCGCTAAAGCACTGCAGGAGAGATGGCTGACTTCAGTTTGGAGCGGACCTTTGAGGAGAGAGGACGTGGTGCAGATGTGGTGGCTGATACTTTGGATTTGCATACTTGTATGAGAGCTGAAATACCTACTATAGGGGAGGAAACCCTTCTTGGGGGAAACCTCTCAGCTTGGTATGGAATCAAATTTGCAAGACATGGATACTGAGGAGGAGAAATTGCAAGCAGAGTTAGCATCTAAAAAACAACCATTCTTGTGTCTCATTACAGCAGCTGAATGGGATTTTCTTACAAGTAAGCAAAAATTAGAGGAAGAACAAAAAAAGAGAAAGAGGTCGGTGGCTAGTCCATCCCCTGTTCTGAGTAAACGCTTACCACTGGAGGCTGGTTCTGAACTAGGCTTAGGTTCTTGTTCTGACAAAGTCTTCGGTGCAGAGACGTCAGAGCTGGAAGGCACACCCCCAGAAGAACACACCCCAACTTCAGTTTGGACCCCTAGTTCAGCATTACAACAAGCTGGATGGCTGCTACACCAGGATCATTGGGTCCCAGATCCTGCTATCCCCTTGACCGGCTCTCCAGAAAGTTTAAAATTATGCCATCAGGAGGTCTCTACTTTAAAGGTAACTGGCACATCTGTAAATGCTTTAAGTCCCTGAATATAGCAGCTGATTCTGCGCAGGTTGAAAAAGAGGCCACAGTGGGAACAACTGCGCCAGATGTGGTGTCCCTGGTAGAATCTCCATTACCTATTGTCCTTTCAAATGCTGAATTACATGATAAGTTGAATCCTACTCTGCCAGATGTGTGGGACAGAGAGCACCTTTCTCATGAAGCTCCACTTTCAGGTATGTCTATACCATTGTTGTCTGGGCAGGAGAACACGGGAGGGCAGAGAAGTCCTCGGTCAGGCCCACAATGATCTCGGACATTTACTGGTCTTTTTCATAAGCCAGCAGAGGCTGCAAAGAGACAATTTTTAGTTTGTCTTCATTACAAGGGTACTGCCCCCTATTGTGCCTGATAGGGTATGGGTGGGTAAAACCTTGATTAAAGACTCCATCGGGTTTTCACCAGCGGATGTGTATGCCTTTATTCATGCCCCAGGGGACCAGACTTATGACCTTAGTTTCTGTATGATGCACTCCTTGGATAAATTTTGATAGTTATACTATGTCTTGAAAGATACAGATATTTGGCTTGATTTCTTGGCAATACCTATAATGAAACCAACCATTAAGACTGTGACGATTCTTTTTCGCAATGAAGGAGTTTGCATTAATGATATAGTGTTTTGGTTGGAGAAACAATGCACTGTAATGGAGCAACCTAGACCTATTATGGATGAGAATGGGTTTTGGAATGGGGGTTGGTTGTTTCGGGTTCAACTAACACAGACAGAAGCAGGGATTCAACATTTACCAAGTCCTTTTTTGGGGATGTGTGATCGGGGTGTTATCTGCTGTACAGGATAGCCCAAAGGTTGCTACCGGTGTGGAGCTTTGGATCATTTGAATGTGGATTGTGAAAAGATTAAGTGCTTTAATTGTGGTCTGTTGGGGCATATGGCTCCTCAGTGTGCTACACCTCCGTTTTACAATTTATGTGGTGAAGAGGAACGTTCCTTTCAAGATTGCCCTTGGGCAGTTCTCAATACGGAAGGAGAATCTGATTATGATTATTTTTTTGGCTAAAGTGAAACAGACTTTTGGACACTCCTTTAGTAATTCTACAGAAGATAACTTTCCTCCTCATGATCATGGGAGGGGCAGAGGTAGTGGATTTGGAGACGGGGAAGCCTCAATGATCTAGAACCCGGACTGTAAGATAGGAACCTAGTGTATTGGATATTCCTGCGTCTTTACAGGGTCAGAAAATGTCTCAGTCAAGAACTAGACCAGAAGAAGAAGTTACTCCTTATGCTACTCCTCAGGGGTCGTCCCTTGGAACTGTAACCATAACCTCTTTTTTGCAGCAACAAGGTTCTACTGCTTCTGTTAAGATTCCTTCACCTCCTGCAGTCTCTGTGGGGGAATTTCTGGGTTCATTAGTTCCTTGTTCTTTAAATACAGTTTTTTGTATGGCCACTGTGGAGGTTGAGGATTAATTATTACCTCCTCCTACTTCACAGGTGATGGTGGGGAAGGGGGTGGGAGTGTCGCTGTTCCCCCCTTCCTTTGTCTAATAGGTTTGCCACCTTTAATACTTGGGGAGAACAGGTAGATTCTGAAATCCCAATGGATGGAGTTGCTTCAGATCCCTTCCCCCCAGGAATAGCCTCCCCAGCTCCACAAAAAACCCCAAAGGCTAATCTCTCCAAGAAATGAATAACTCATTCTAGTGGAAAGGTGGCCATCCTTCCTCCCTGAACCATTATGTTTTAAGATTGCTAGCTTAAATGTTAATAACATACAATCTGTGAGGAAACATTTTTCTATATTTGGGGTTTTACAACACTTACAGTATGATATATTTTTCTCCAAGATACCAGATTACTTTCGGTTGCAGAGATAAATCAGGTCTCTACAGCTTGGACCTGGGGACCATCTTTTTGGTCGATGGGGCCGGATACTTGTAGTGGTGTGGGGTTTTGTTTCACTTCTCCAGGAGTGAAGGTTCATCATTTAGTGGATATTGAACCAGGTCGAGCATTGATGTTAGCTTTGGAATTAAATTCAGTTCAATGTAGATTGGTGAATATTTATGGGCCACAATCCAAAGTGTTACGTATTGATTTGCTGAAAAAAAATCATCCTTATTTCATACTAGTCGACAAATAATTTTTGGGGGTGACTTTAATATTAATTTATCAAAAGATGGTCCTTTAGGCAAAATCTACTGTGACAAAGCCTTGTTACATATGATGATTGGACAAGCGGGTTTAAAAGATGTACATGGGAGGGGGAGTCAAACTGTTCATCCTACTTTTTGCAAGGGAACTCTCTCTTTCTGTATTGACATGATTTTTGTTAAACAAATCTTACCGGTGTTTAAGACATATTTAGTACCTGTAGTGACCTCTGATCATGTTTTAATAGGGGTATATATTGAATCCCCACCCCGCAGGATGGCTGGACCAGGGTATTGGAGATTAAATTCTTCGGGTTTAATTAACCCTGCTGTCCTACATGCATTGACTAGTATGATTCAGAATAAAGTCTCTACACAATTTTTATATGATGATGTTGGAAGACGGTGGGAGGATTTAAAACTTTGTTTGAGAGCTTTTTTTCAGGAGGAAGGGAGAACCAGACTGGCGTCTGCATATTTGATCTATTTGATGCTCCAGGGTCAGCTAGAAGCACTGTTGAATAAATTGCATGCTGGATAGGATGATGTAATTCTAGAGATACAGGAGATTAAGAGTGAAATGGCTTGTTATCAATATGATCATTTGATGTCTTTAAGTAAGGAACAATCCTTTGGCACACAAGGAAAGCTGGAACAGGTTAATCCTTTTTTTGATAGTCAAAAGAGGAGAGAGAAAAATTTGATGTCAGGCTTGTTGACCTCACAGGGTTTGTTGGTGGAGGATACTGCTGGTATTACGTCAGTACTGGAAAACCATGTGCAAGGTGTATTTGGGACCCCGGTGCCTGATTTGGGTTTTGATGAACACATTTTAACAACAGCTTCACTCCCACGGTTGACATCGGAGTTACAGGACTCTTTGGTTTTGCCATTTTCTCATTAGGAATTGGATAAGGTAATTAAGGGACTGAGAGAAAATGTTGCACCTGGTTCAGATGGGCTCTCTGGGGAAATTTATAAAGTGATATGGCAGATAATACCTAAGGACATGTTAGCAGTTTATAATTTTTTTTACAGGACCAGTGTTTATCAACTTTATTATATGAGGGGGTTATGATTTTTTTATTTAAAACTGGAGATTGTGAGGATATACATAATTGGCGACCGATTACACTCCTAAATACAGATTTTAAAATATTCGCTAAATTGTTGAGCATTAGACTTGCCTCATTAATGGAGGGACTGATTATACCCACTCAATTCTGTTTAGTTCCTGGTCAGAAAATGACAAATGCTCTTTTATTATAGCAGGAATTGATGGAGGTTCACAGTGCATCTGTGTTTGTCAATATTAGGGGATGCACTGTTAGTCTAGATCAGGCGGAAGCCTTTGGTGGAGTTTCACATTCATTTTTATGGAACTGTTTGGGGGCTAATGGAATC
Source organism: Neoceratodus forsteri (assembly GCA_016271365.2). Classification (NCBI taxonomy): domain Eukaryota; kingdom Metazoa; phylum Chordata; order Ceratodontiformes; family Ceratodontidae; genus Neoceratodus; species Neoceratodus forsteri. The sequence goes on from CM057454.1 coordinate 739,960,634, forward strand.
CCAGAGACCTTTATCCAGTGGCTTCGATTATGTTATGCTTTGGTATATGTGAGGCCTTATGAGAATGGGTGGATGGGGAAGAAGATTCGGGTCCAGAAGGGTGTTCAACAGGGTTGCCCATTGTTTTTATGTTAGATCCTTTGCTCCGCTTGATCCAGAATTCCCCTTTGATATATGGGTTGAGGAAAGGGTGGGATTTGGAATATAAGGTATTGGCCTATGCAGACGATGTCTGCCTGCTCGTCAGAGATGGTTTGTCCATCTAGTTAGCTTGTATATTGCTTCAGAAAGTTGGCAAAATCACAGGGGCTAGCATTAACATGTTAAAAACTCGTTGTTTGGATATTTCTGGATTTCCGGGACCATGAATCCTGGTGGGTGATATTCCGGTTTCTGAGATTTCATGTCATATCCTAGGGATTTATTTTGGGGGGAGGATATGGCGAAGTATAATTGGGAATGAACATTGTCGTTAGGACATGCTAAAGTAAAATTATGGAACAGGTGGAAAATGTCAAAAAAAAGACGTGTCTTTTTGCTAAAAACGTTTCTGGTACCAGTGTTCTTATTTATTAGTTCAATTTTCTTTTTGCCACAAAGCTTGGAGACATCATTGATGAGATGTTTTTTTTACTTGTGTATGGGGAAGTAGATTAAATCCTGTGAAGCTCAACATTCTTTATAAATCACTGAAAGCTGGTGGTCTTAATATGTTACATCCAAGTGTGTGTTTTTTTTACAATGTTTTTGCATAATAACATTATTCCATTGGTAAAAGGTACTGCCAGATTTTGGGGGAGTTGGGGGTATGACGTATTGACAGGGGTCTTGGGAGAATGGATGTCAAAACAGTTTTTACATAAAAATAAATGATGTCCACGTCTGGTTAAGAAATGGGAAGGAGTTTTTGATGCTTTGAAGAAATGGGAAGTATTTATTTATTTGCTTTTGTTAACCGGGTAAGCACGCTAGACAACCAAGTGCCTATTTTCAGGTGCAACCCAGGAGATTACAAGGTACATTCATGAACATCAGACAAAACAAGTAAATGTTACATTTAAGTGCATCAAGCAACAAGGTCAATACAAGAAACAACAGGGGTTTACATAGCCAACAGCAGGTAGAAATAACAGTATGGTACTCTCTTGATAAACAACTATGGTACTCTCATGATGAACATTGATCACCATGCCGGGCAGTAACACTGTTAAGCTTGCAGGTAGACAGAGGAGAAACACATTGGGATAGAGGAGGCCCAGAGCAAAATTCAGAGATAGAGCAGTAACTGTGCACACACTGCTTGAGCAGTTTGGTCTAAGTGGACTATTCCTACTAGTAAAACTGCGAGCTCGGTAGTGGATAAGGTGCTGAGGTCCACTGCCTTTGATAGATAAGTTAGATAGTGACTCAGCTAGTCGGAGCGACCTAGGTTGAGGAGGTTTGTCTAGAGCACAGGCAAGTGGAGGCCGATTTGAGAAAGCCCCAGAGGGAGGTTTTAAAGCTGTGGTGGGAGGGGGAGGAGTGAGTGCTTGATGGAAGGGAGTTCCACAACCTGGGTGCGTAAGCAGCGAAGGCCCGGTCGCCCATTTGGGTGTGGGTCTTGGGAACCAGGAGGGCAAGAGAGTCACTGGATCTCAAATGGTAGGATGGGGTAGCCGGAACGAGGGATTCAGCGAGGACTAAAGGGGCGGAAGATCTGACAACATTGTCTATGAAGTTGCCCATGACATAGGAGTGGTGCATTTCTGGTGAGCCACTCAGAGTCAGGAGTAGAGCTACATGGCGGTGGGTGAGGTGGGGGAGCTGAGGCGCCAGCGACATCGCTGTTGTCGCGTGTCCCATTTTTGCGACTAGTTTTCTAGCGATGGGTGAAGGTGACAAGTCCATAGCAGAGTGTGGGTAGAAGGACTCCCCTGGCTAGGGCCAGCCGGGCAGCTGGGGTGAGGCTGTTCTTCACTCTGTATGCAATGCCCAACTTGCAGTTTGAGGCCTTACATGTATTGCGTATGTGTAGATTTAGATCCAGTTGTGGGTCAAGTGTCACCCCCAGGTATTTGACAGCATCCGCAATTTGTAGTGGGGACACATCAGCACCTCAGATCTTGAGCCATCTCCGGGACAGCTTTTGTCTTGGCTGTTGAGTCAAAGAGCATTGCCTGTGTCTTCTGCAAGTTAATCGCAAGCTTGTGGTCCTTTAGCCAGGTTTGGATTAGGTCTAAGTCAGAGTTTAGCTTGGCATTGATGGTGGAGATGTCCTGGGAGCTGGTCATGATGACTAGGTCATCTGCGTACAGAGTTGAGCACCCATATGCCAGGGCTGAGGGTAGCTCGTTTACGAAGAGGGAGAACAGGAGAGGCCCCAGGACAGAGCCCTGTGGGACCCCGCAGTTTACCTGTGCAGGCTCAGACAGGGTCTTGTTGAACTTGGTGTACTGCTGCCTGCCGGAGAGGTAATTATTGACCCAGGCAAGGGCAGGGGGGGAGAAGCCAAGGGACAGGAGAGAGGAGCACAGTAGTGCATGGTCAACCCGGTCAAAGGCTTTAGAGAGATCCATGAAGATGGCCCCAATCAGTTTGCCTTGGTCAGCAGCAGACCTGACCACAGAGGTAACAACTGCTAGGGCAGTGGAGGTGCTGTGCCCTTTTCTGAACCCGTGCTGTGCAGGAGAGAGTAGGTTGTGGGTCTGCAGGTAGTGGATGAGCTGTGAGGCGACGACTACCTTTTCAAGAAGTTTGCTGATCGCTGACAGGATCACTATCGAGCAGTAGTTCCTTGGGTCTCTAGGATCAACTTGTTTGGGGACAGGGATGACTTTGGCCATCTTCCAGATGTCCGGGATTATGCTTGAGGTTAGTGATGCATTGATAACGTGGGCGATGGGTCAGGTTAGAACGGATGCCCATAGCTTGAGTAGTTTGGGCTGATGGCAGTCATGCCCAACACCAGTATGGGGGGAGAGGCCAGCAAGGAGCTTCTGGGTCTCCTTGACAGAAACGACCCTGAGGTAAAAGGATGGGTGGGGGGGTTTCACACTGGGTGGGGGGGTTTCGCACTGGGTGGACGGGCCCGATCCTTGGGATCAAGTGGCTGGTTGGGGAGAGCTGGCAGGTTAGTGAACAGGGAGTTAAAGGCATTGGCAATTGTGAGGAAGTTGTTGCAGTTTACCCCCGCTAATGTGCATATCAGTAACCTGAGCTCTGGCAGACCCTCCAACCGGGTTCTTAATGTGCTGCAGATTGGCAGAACTCACTTTTTGCAGAGTAGATGGCTCTATTGCATGAGTTCCTCAGCTGCCCATACTCAAGGAGGTCTGTACTGGAGAGGGAGTTCTTGTATCTCCCCCAGCATTTATCCCTTTGTTTCATAAGAGAAAAAAGGCCTCCATGGAGCCATTTTGTGACAGTGCCCCTCACCTTCCTTTTTGTGAGAGGAGCATGTTTGTTTTGAAGTGGGGTGAAAACAGTCAGGAAGTTGTCAAGGGCCCTTGAGGGGTCATTTGTAGCAGTGACCTGAGACCAGTCAGTGTGATGCAGGTCCTCAAGGTAGTCGTCAATGTTGAGTTTGGAGTAGTCCCTCATTTGGATCACCTTGCAGGGGATTTTAGGAGGGAAGATGGTGGGAGAGTGATCCGATATAGCATCAGGGAGAATACCACTGGAGACAATTGTCTCCGGTCTGTTGCTCAATACCCAGTCAATGAGGGAACCCTTGCCTCCATGTGAGGAGAGCCTTGTGGGTTCAGAGATGAGTTGGCTGAGGGCAAGGCCTGCCAACAGGGGCTCGTATTGCTGGACATTGCGTCCTACCCAGTTGAGGTTGAAGTTACCTAGGACTAGTAGCTCATTCGAGCCAACCATGGGGCTGAGGCAGTCGAGGAGGGAGGAGAGCCCTGGCATTCCACCCTTTGGGGGTTGTAGGCACAGATCAGATGTACCTTTTTGGTGTTACCTAGCAGGAGGATGGCTTGCAGGAACTCACAAGAATGGGATGGGGGTGGTGTGTGTCCCATGATGGATACATTTAAGTGCATCTTATAGCATAGGTGTACCCCACCCCCTCTCTTGTTCCCTGCCCTATCTTGACTAATAAGGTTATAGCCCGGAAGGGCACATACCGAACCTGGAGTATGTGGCTTCAGCCAGGTCTCCGTGACCCCCATAATGTCAGGGTTATAAAGTGCCACCCATGCTGCAAGTTCAGCAAGGTTGGGTTGCAGGCTGCCTACATTTAGGTGCACCAATCTCAAACCTTTGGCAGATATCCAGGTTGGGGGAGGTTTTGGAGTGGGGCTGGCAGTCAGCTGACCATGATTTTGGGCTGGGGCACCAGCCAGACCATGAAGCACAGAGCTCCCATTTCAAGGCGGCATCCTGCCAGACCTCGGGGGTGGGAGGTAGAGGCCTGGGCGAAGAAGTCCTGTGGGACTCACAAGGCACGCGGTGATGAGGTAAGCTCCCTTTGCAAGAACGATACTGTCCGAAGGAACATTGTATGTTCAAGATTGAGATGATGGATCATTTATATTTTTCTTGTCCATATGCGATACAACTGTGGGACATTGTTAAAAATAGATGGAAATGGGTGGGTCCTATTCCGCCGGACCCTAATTTGTTATTTTATGGGATAATTCCAAAATTGAATGTTAAAGTACACCATGGAACGCTTCATATTATACATGTTCATTTTCTTTATTGGATGTGGATAGGGCGTTGTCGGTTGGTATTGCAACAACAGTACATACCGGCTCTAGTACTTTTTTATATGATTTGTACAGCTTTACATAACTGGAAACAGACCGAACAATGTGTTTGTAGTTCAGGTCTTTGGGTCCAGTTTTGGAAAGATTTTGATCATATTTAAGGGTTTTTTACTGTTGTATGTGATTCTATTAATTTCTGGTTTTGAATTTCTTGTATTTTGGGTATGTATGCGGCTAATTTTGATTGAAATGTGATTTTGAAAAATAACTCCCTGCTCTGAGAATTGGGGGGGTTAAGTTTAGGAATAGTATGCTGAGATGGATTTATTTCTGTTTCTTCTCTTTTCCCTAAAATGTTTAAGTTAGTATGAAGTAATACTGCTTAGTTTTTTAATTTTTCTCTTTTGGATTGAAGGATACTTCCCCTACTACTCTAGTGGGGAGGGGGAGGGGGTCTGATTATGAGATGTTAATTTTTTCTATTTGGGATTACAGTATGAAGTCATACTTCATGTTTTTTTTATTTTTCTCATTTCTGGTTTTTCTATTATTGTTCTGTATATGAATTGTTTTTTTGTTGTTGATCTCACTAATAATGCCCCTACTTTTTCAGTGTGGGGGGGGGGGTCCTATCAGTATTAGGATAAAATTTGGGGTTTACAGATTTATTTGGAAGTAATTTAGAAAAAGTATGAATGTAATACTTATTTGATCTTTCTTATGATTTAAATATTATTTTTGTGTGAATTAACACTGTTTTGTATTTTTTTTGATTTTGAAGTTTATAATAAACATTCCCCTACTCTTTTTGATAAGTGCCAAGGGATCTTTAACATCCACCTGAACTACCAACAATCCAGGCAGATGGGACCTCAGTTTAACATCTCATCTGAAAAACAGCACCTCAGAAGTGCAGCAGCCCCCCTTTTTTCAGAACCACATCAAGGAGAGGATCACGTGATGGTGCTGTAGCACTAGTAGCATCACAGACTGGCTGCTGACTTGAACACCAGCGTCTACCTATAAAACACTTTAAATTCTGAAATCTTCTCACGAATAATGTCTATATAGACTTCTAATAGCATTCCGGAGACATCGGAGGTGAAGCTGCTGGAGAACAAGCAGAAATCTTGCTAGAACACAATCTGGGGTCTAGGCATAATGGAGGCAGAAATGCACCAGGCTCTCCCGGTTCATACTCCCCCGCAAACACCAGAAAAGGGGCCTTAGAGACCAAAAGGGCAGTCTGGGACCTCAACTAAAATCGCAACAACTTCAGCAAATGCACAAGCCAACACACCTCTCTCGGAGAAAAAATTTCTGGAAGAGCTTCATCTGTTTAAGCTTGCTTTGCAAGAATTAACTGCAGAGCTCAAATCTCTCCGCGGAGATCTTCCAGACACTAACAGAGCTATCGCTGACACTACAGTCCATGTAATGTCTTCAGAGGGCTGGAAAAATACTATGGACACAGAAATAACCAAGCTACGACAAAGGCTGCACAAAACAGAATCCAAACTTGAAGATCTGGAAGGCCATAGTAGAAGGAATAATATCTTAATATTCAGCTTCCAGAAGAAGCTGAGGGAGCAATGCCAATCAGTTTTCTCCCAAAAATGCTCACTAAGATAGCGGGGCCCTCTCCCAATAATACTACATATGTTATTGAGAGGGCTCAATGCTCATTAAGACCAAAACCAGAGTCTGGCAAACCACCTTGCCCTCTCATCATAAAATTCCTGAATTACTTAGATAAGACTCATGTTTTGGGCCAGGTCAGGGAGACACAGCAAGTTTTATGGGAAGGACAACAGCTTTGTTTTGCCCAGGATCTCCCCTCTACCGTTAGGCAAAAGCGTGCTGAATACCATCCCCTCGTGATGAAGCTGATTGCAGCAGGGATTAGATATAAAGTCCAGTATTCCTCTCGTTTTGCAGTCCTAGTCTCGGGCTCATGGCATAACTATGAATTGGTGCAGTAAGCTCTCCCGGCATTGCAATCTCTGCTTCCCAAGCTGTTTTCTTCTCGTTAAAGAACTTTTGCTACACCAGGTGTTCCCTTGATAAAGCGTCTGCACGAATGTGCGAAGGTTGATTCCACTGATGTCAGCTGTTGTGAGGTGTGCCCACAGGAGGGCAGCAAAGCTCCAAGAATATTTATTGACTTCCATTCAATAGAAGTTGTTTTTGCATGTACTTTCTTTATCCAAATGGGGTTGCTGGACCTGTTTATAATGATACTAAGCTATGGAATACTTCCTTTTACTCATTTGCTTCTCTGACCATTTGTCAGATTCCTAAATCATTTTAATTTAATATTTTCCTTGTTTATTTTTTGGTAATAATATAGAAATGTCAGCTCCTGCATTGTAGTTAAATGTCACTTCAATTGATATAATGGAAAGAATACTTAATTCTCTTTCATGTTTTTTTTGTTTTGTTTGTTTTTTCCAATTAAGTATGTTAAAGCTGGTCGTTCAAGGGTCGGGGCGGGATAGTGGTAGTGGGCAGGGTAACAGGGTGTTATGTGTTTTGCAAGGAGGTGGGGGGTTTCCGCAGTTGTTTGCTTTACATATCTTTTGATATTCTCAATCTGCATATTAAAACCTAAATGGTGGATAATTTTAGTTAATCACGTTCCATGTTGGTTCAAAATGGACTTTTTCTTTACACTGTGGTTAAATGGGAAAGGGATATAAGATGAGATTGGGAGATGGTATGGTGGGTCGATATTGTGTATATATTCATACTTTGAGGGTTCTTATGTCTTGGCTATAGGGTTTAAGAATAGGAATTATGAGATTCGGTTATATGGAATTAGAGGTGTTAGGGGGAAAGGGGGGGTATGGTTGTAACATTGGGGAAGCCTGCCACTAAGAAGGAATAGGTTAAAGTTATTTCCAGTCATTGTTATTGGTTGCCTAATTATAAATTTTATGATGCCTTTTCTTACTTAAATATTTCATATGACGGGGAGTAGATACTGCTCATGGAACATAAAAGGGGCTCAAACCACAGCTAAACGGACTAAAGTCCTGCTACATCTTAAAAATTTACAAATGGATGTACTTTTCTACAAGAGACGCATCTCTTGGCTACTCATATCAACTATTTCCGTAGAATCTGGGTAGGTCAGGTATTTGGGTCTGGTATAAATACAAGGAAAAGAGGGGTTGCCATACTAATATCCCGTAAAATTCCATTTCAGTTTATAAAAGAAGTTGCAGATCCAGAGGGTAGATTTATTGTAGTGAGAGGCCTTTTAGGTCATTCTGAAGTTATATTGGGCTCCATTTATGGACCTAACAAGGATGATCCAGAAGTTTTTGCTTCCCTCATGGTCACACTTGCTCCCTGGACTAAGCTTCCAATACTCCTGGGTGGAGATTGGAACCAGGTCCTTTCTAATAAATTAGATAGATCTGGTCAGAGTAGACAAACTCTCTCACCTGGACAAAAAGCTCTTCATGAGTTAATGCAATCTCTTGGCCTCACTGATCTCTGGAGGCTTAAATACCCTAACAATAGAGAATAGTCATTTCATTCCCTTCCACACCATACTTTCTCTCGCATAGATTTCTTTCTACTGACTATTGATCACCTTCCCGGGGTTTCTTTAGTATATTATTCATCTAAGGTTATTTCAGATCACTGTATCGCTCATCTCCAGTTGGATCTCATACCAAATATACACAGAGACAGAATTTGGAAACTTAATAATCAAATCCTGTATTCCGAAAAGAATGTCCAACTTCTGCAAATTTTATTAATAATTATATGGAAGTCAATGTCCCATCCATGCCAAAAAAATTTTTCTTTGGGGCTCACTGAAATGTGCATTAAGGGGGGAATTATTTTGTTTAGTGACTAGGTGTAAGAGGCAGAGGACTGCAGCTCTCTCTTCTATATTGGCTCAGATAACAGATTTAGAGAGATGCCTCTCTCCTTCCTCTTCCACAGAGAAGTGGGAAAAGGTGGACTCTCTCCGTGCCCAATACAACCGTTTAATAGCTGAAAAAGCAGAATTTCTTATGCTTCATTCCAAAATAACTTTGATCAAGGGGAGAGGGCTGGGAGACTTCTGGCTGTACGACTTCGTACTCAGATGGCCAACAGAATAGTTCCCTCTATTTATTCACCTTCGGGCAAGCTCTTCACTTCTCCCCCAGATATTGTGAAAACTTTTCGTGACTATTATGAACAATTATACTTGGCCTCTACATCTCCACATCTCTCTCAGTGACTGGATTTGTTTATTCAAGATATTAGTCTCCCAGTGTTACCAGATATTCAAAGAGACAGATTAAAAGCATCTACCACTTTAACAGAAGTCTGCAAAGCCATAGATTCATTGGCAGTAGATAAATCACCCGGACCTGATGGATTTACAACCAATTTCTACAAAACATTTAAAGATACTTTAGCACCTATTCTCCTAAATACTTTCCACTACATATTCAATAAGGGAATATTAGATACTTCATTGACCCTTGCCACTATTGTGGTACTTCCTAAATCCAACAGAGATCCCCTACAGCTCAGTAACTACAGACCTATCTCTCTTATAAATGTGGATCTCAAAATTCTTGCTAAAATTCTCTCTTCTAGATTAAGCCAGATTTGGGAACATCTTATTAGTACAGAACAAGTCGGGTTTATTAAGAATAGACACTCCTCAGACCATCTCAGAAAAATATCCTATCTTTTCTCTGCATCCAGGGATTCCGTTATACCAGCAGCTTTGGTTTCCCTGGATGCAGAAAAAGCCTTTGATAGGGTTTCATGGGAATATCTTTTTATGCTACTACCCAAATACCGCATTCCTCTGGAATTTATTCAATGTGTTAAAATTCTTTCTGCTTCTCCAACAGCTCAAATTCAATGCAATGGCATTCTCTCTACTCCATTTTCTTTAGCTCAGGGAACCTGTCAAGGTTGCCCCCTTTCCACTTATCTTTTTAATCTTTATTTAGAACCTCTTATCAGGAAAATTAAATCCTTCCCACTTGTACAGGGCATATCAATAGGCAACTCGGAATATAAAATTTCTGCATACGCAGATGACCTGCTCCTGCATATTTCTAACCCTACTCAGTCCCTCCCTGCTGTATTTCAACTCATCTCCGAGTTTGAATCATTTTCAAATTACAAACTAAATCTGTCAAAAAGGGAATTTCTTCCCCTTAATAAATATACTATGAAGGCCGATGTGGCTCATCTGGGAATACAATGGTATTCTGACAAACTGAAATATCTTCGGGTTTATCTTCATCCCTCACCACAAATCATGAAAAAACTTAATTTAGATACTCTCATTAATACTCTATCAGAAGATTTTAAGTGATGATCGAAGCTACCACTAACTCTGTTGGGCCGTATGAGTATAATTAAAATGAACGTGCTACTACGCTTATTATACCCCTTACAGATGTTCAACTGGGCACTCCCGCTTTCATGGTTCTCACAAGTCCATGGTATCCTGAGTAAGTTTATATGGCAAGGTAAAAAAGTAAGATGGAACTATCTTAAACTTACTAGACTGAAAGCAGATGGTGGTATTCAAGCCCCAAATTTCTATATATATATATTATTTAATGATCCATTTGACTAGAATCTGTCATTGGTTACAACCCCTATACAATACTCGGGATGTTGATTATTCTCCTCCTTGGGTTAAGATTGAACAAGATCTCTGTGCAGTGTATCAAATGGATCCCATGGCTCTTCCCTTTATTTTAAAAAGAAATCTTCCTAAGCCTTTACATGACACTCCCTTAAATTCCTTAATTCAAGTACAACATCAGCTAAATGCTCTTCTCAAAATGGATGTTTACAGAGATATATCACAGACCCTGTTTCAAAACCCTAATTTACTAATTTCGGGTAAAATAATCAAAGCACATCTCTTTTGGCCACAGATAGGCATAGAGCAGTGTGGACCAGATAGTTCAGGAACAAAATTACTTCCCTTTACAGAAGGCTGCTCTCTTTTTAACTGGCAGACTGCCTTTATCTTTAAATATCTCCAGTTATCACATATGTTGTGACAACATTTTGGATCTGGGTTACGGACCAGTTCCTTCACAACCACCCTGCTAACATATTTCAAATCCATTCCTACATCCCACTTGACATCTTACTCATATAAATTTCTTCTATCAACGGTGGCCACTTTAGAGGGTCAGAGATATTATCAGTGGGATAGTATCATAGCACTGTCTGCTACTACTAGAAAATGGCCTTCTATCTGGACTCAGCTATATAAATATATTAAATGGGATAGATATAGATATATGCAGTTTTGCATTAATCACAATCTATTCTATACCCCTGTTAAACTACATCACATGGGTATCCTATCCTCCAATCAGTGCTGTAAATGTCACCAAGCCCCTGCAGATTTAATACATATGTTATGGTCATGTGAAAAAATTGCCCCCTTCTGGCATAGCATTCAAACTAGGTTGGATCCATTGCTTACGCTGACAGATAACTTCAACCAGGAAATCTGCATTCTAGGTGACTATAAAACACTACTAGGGAGTAATCAGAGGGCCCACACGGCTCTAATTTCTGCATGTGCTAAGAAAGTAATCTTGAGACATTGGTTAACTCGACCACTCCCAACTATGTGGAATGGTTCAAGGAAATCATGTTTGCTCTACAAGCTGAGCATACCATTGCAAAACTGTCAAAAGACATGGGTAAATACAAACAAAGATGGGAACCACTCTATACCCTTATTTCAATTAGCTAGAATTAGATCCGCTAAGTTCTAAATTATTGCAATTCACTCACTATGGAGAAACCCAGTAACTCCTCTCCTTTTTTTTCCTTTTTTCATTTTTATTTCCCTCTCATTTTTGTTTTCTGTTATTTAGTAGAGTTCTACCTAGTTCTTCATTTTATTTTTCTCCTTTTTCTTAAGGCAACTATTACACATATTAACTAGTGGCAGACTGGGATGGGAAGGAAGGGGAGGAGGGTGGGTGAAATAGGAAAAGCAAGCAACTTTATTTCTTTAATGCTTTCTAATATAAAAAGTATGTTCTTGATTATTAGTGAAGTTTATCTTTGAATACAATTGTTATTCTCTATCTCTGTTTTATATGGATCTATGTTACAAATGTTGCTTGCTGAAAATCAATAAATTATACTAAATTAAAAAAAAAAGAACCACATCAAGGAGTTCACACCATCATATTGTTATTCTCGTTGCAGACCTGTTTTCTTTCTGTGTCAGTGCTCCATCCAGGATCAACCCATGATGAGTCAGGGATCCATTTTCTGTCTTTGTCCTTTATCCAACGCACACCTAGGAGTGCTGCACTGGGTGTCCATTTCTTGGTATTCTCAGTAGCATTAGTTTGCTGCCATACTGTAGATTTGCTCCAATACTGTCACTTCTCTCTGTGTTTTAGAAGTATCTCCAGTTGAAAACATCTGGTTGTTGCAATCTGCCGATGCAGTTTTCTCCTTCATGCCAAAATTTACTTCATACAAAGGTGACTGTCCCAGCTCATGAGAAACATTTCTCTGTGGCATTGGAATACATATTGGACTTGGTTTATCCTGTTGGTTTTCCACAATACTGGCAGCGTTAAGCAATAAGTCATTTTTGTTTGAAAGAGCTGTATCAGAGTTTACTAAAGGAATGTTCTCTGTAGTTACTGTTTCTTCTGCCATCATAAGAATATCACGGCTGGCCTATCTCCTTCCACCACAAACTGGTTCAAGGCCTACCTTATTGGTAGAACCCAATCAGTTAAGATCTTGGACACCACTTCCCTTCCCCTTCCAATTAGCAGTGGCATCCCCCAGGGCTCCGTATTAGGGCCCCTCCTATTCTCCATCTTCTTAAATGACCTTCCCTCTGTTTGCTCCCCATCCTCCACTATACATATGTATGCCAACGATACAGTCCTGTATGCATCTGTTTCCTGTCTTGCTGACGTTGCAACCAGCTTACAGCAAGACTTCGACAAGGTTCAGTTCTGGTTTGCTAACCATCAACTCTTCCTCAACACCAAGAATACTGTCTCCATGACCTTTGTCACTAGGCAGAGACTCTTTATGCTTCCCTCCCTACCCACTTTCCACACCCTTGATGGGATTTTACTTGAGGACACATCCTCCTTCAGGTACTTAGGTGTTTGGTTGGATCAACACCTAAACTTCTCTGGACACATTGACGCTATCCAGAAAAAACTGTGCCCCAAGCTTGGTGTCCTGTTCAGGAACCATAGTTGCATCCCTCCTACAGCTAGGAGTGAACTTGCTCAGAAGATGATACTGCCCATTTTCGATTACTGTGATGTAGTCTATGGTGCTGCCCCCAAGTCCTCCCTGGCCAGACTGGACACCCTCTTCAATTCCTTCTGCCGCTTTGCCCTGGATTCCCCCGTCGCACCCACCACTGCAAACTTTATCATGCCCTATCCTTCCCCTCTCTTACAAATAGGCAACTCTCCCACTGTGCTAAATTCACCTCCAAGCACTGGTTGGGTGAGCTCCCTTCCTACCTCACCTCCTCCTTTATAATAACCCCCCCCCCCATCCTCACATTCCCTTAGATCAACTGACTCCCACACCCTGGTAGTGCACACAGATCCACCCTAATCGGACAATCTGGTTACTCTCACCGCCTCACAAAAATTTGGAATTCCTGCCCCCCTCAAATCCAGCACTCATCCTTTGCCTACTCCATCAGCTCTGCCCTCAATAATTACCTTGCACCTAGCTGCTCCTGCCATGTCCCTCCCTAATTCCCTCCTCTGAGCCCTGGATAACCCCTACCCCTCTACTGTCACCTTCATTTTATCCTGTGCACCCACACACCCCAAATTTCTAGCTCTCCTCCTCCTCTTTTCCCCTCAAATTGCTCCTTTTACTGGCCTCCCTTGATCTCTCACAGACTGTAAGAGGACCCCAAATGCTCCCCATGGGTCCATGCATCCTGATGGACTATTGATTAGGCCCCATCCCTTCCAAAGATACACATTCTCTCCCCCTCAAGGGTTCAATTCTCTCCCTCTCCTGTCACTCTTTTAATCCCTATCTACTGACCTTTCCCCAACCCTTTGACAGGGTACCCCTCATCCTGAAAGACCCTCTCTTGGGTTAGATCCTATTCCCCCTCCTAGTATTTAAGCCACACCTCCTCCTCCCTCTTTAATCCCTACAGCCTTATCACCCTTTCTGTCTAGTCCCATAGCCCCATTGCAGGGTTCCCCACATCCTGAAGTGGTCGCTCTGAGACACTGCCTATCCCCTTCTCTCTGATCCTTCCAGTCCCCTTCCAGGGTTCTTCGCATCCTGAAGGGGTCTCCAGGGACACGACTCTTCCCCCCTCCCCCACCTCACCCTTTCCTCTCCTTTTCCCCCTTCTCTTTCATGTAAGCACTTGTTTACTTATTAACCCGGCACTTATTATTGTCCAGCCTTTCTACCTATTATGCACAACACTGTTGTAACATTGCTTATAACTCCTGCCTTACAACTGTATGTTAATGTTGATCTTGTAACTTAATTGTTTAATGTCTCACTTCTATTGTACCCCTTCCCCCCAGGTCACACCGGAAAATTAGCAACTTGTTGCTCAGTGTGCACTCCTGGTGAAACATTTAAATAAATAAATAAATGTCTGTGTTCCATTTCAAAGCCTTTGTTACTCAGTCTGTCCTCGGGTAGTCCTTCGACTGGGGTGGAGGACACAACCCCAGCCTGCAGCACGTCCACCTACATCTGCTCTCCTCCGGGCTCCAACATCTTGGCTAGAGGCTCAACAGGGCCGCCTGACAAGAGTAGGGGAATTTTTTATTACGCCTTCAGTAATAAACCATAATACAAATACGTTCACTTCACGTAATAAATACTGTAACAAATGAAAAGAGAATACCATAATAACAAAAGGATTAACCATTTCTTATACCCCAACCCTTTTACCTACTGCAAAAAGGATTAAATAAACATCTAAATAAATGAATTATTGGAGCAAGTCTTATGGCATCTATATCATAATAACCATACAGCTGCTTGCAGGAAGAGAAAGAAAACCCATAAGGAAAACCACAAACACACATATCCATATACATATTCAAATAACCCCCTCTTCTATTGTGTACAACTATATACCAAAAGGGAGAGAAACATTTAAGCCAGGAGTAGCTGAAAAGCATCAGTGAGATGTGAAACGTTTGTGGTTGGGGGTGCTGCTATTTTGTAATAAAATGTTTTTTAACAAGACCTAGCTAAGAGGTCTTTTTTTCCCCTCCTTGTTTTGCTGAGTGGCCTGACTTTTTGCTGTTATTGTTACTTGTTTTACGTCGAGGCACCAGCAGAATTTCTTCAAGTAGCCACCTATTTGCTTCTTTCATTTGTTCCAGATATCTATTCTTCTTCTCTGGACCCTTTAATTTCCCCATTGTTTTAAAATAGTCACAAATTTCCTTTTTAGTATCTTGCCACCATTCTGGGAGGGACTCATACAGAAAGAAGATTGACTGGCTGGCCTGTAAAATATATTGGAACCCTTCTGCAAATGCTGGATCTTTGACTAAACCACAGTTCAATCTCCAATAACCTCACCCCTTTGATGTGTCCAAAAAGTTAGAGATAGTTACACTCAATAGGCCATTGTCTGATGAGGAAGAACCTTTGCCTTTGTTACTGGTAGAGAAGAGGATAGAAACCAATAGTCAATCCGAGTAGACAGTGGGCCCTTAAAAAAGGTGTGTTGACTTTTTATCCTTGTTGAAAAAAAAACATCTTGAAGGCCTTTCAGTTGAATTGATTAAGCCATGCAGCACCACCAGTGTTGGGTGTTGCCTTTTCTATTACTTTCTATTACTTTTGGAAACTTGTTCCAGGAGGTTCTGTACAGTTACTAGCAAGGATGGAGCAGTACTAGAAAATGTAATACACCTTACAGTTACTTTTGTATAAAAAGAAAGAAGTAACTGTAATATGTACCTGTAACTGATTACATTTATTTGAAAGTAACTAGTAACTAACCTGTTACTTTCAAATGAATGTAACCTGCTATAGTTATTTATTACTTTTGTATTGTTTTTGTACAAAAAAAGAAAGAAGTAACTGTAAGGTATATTACATTTTCTAGTACTTCTCCATCCTTCCTAGTGACTACACAGAGCTTCCTGGAACAAGTTTCCCAAAGTAATAGAAAAAGTGACTTACCAAACACTGAGCACCACAGAAGATTTTATCTGTTTTTAAACCCCTGTCAGCCGAAAACTGACTACAAATAAAATCCCCTCCCCAAATAAAACATTTTTTTGAAGTGAATAAGTAAAGCTGTACCATTTTTAACAACTCAATTCTTTGTGCCTTAGTTTGGAGTGCGTCAATATTAATAAGTCTAAACTCACAGGAAAATAACTCAATATCCAGCAACAGAGCCCTTTCTGGCTAGATGTCTGCTATGTGTATTAGTTTAAAATTGTCATTGTTTATATATATCCCTACCTCACTACACTTGTCATCCACTATGGACCAATAAGTCTGCCCCAGACCCAAGCTTCACTAGCAACCTGTGCGTCATGAGTGATGTGAAGCCTCGTAACCTGTAAAAATCCAATATCATACTGCATTTCAGAAAAAAAAAAGTAGTTAGCCTTATCTTTTCTGACAAGATACTATTTGTGTTGAGAGACACCAAGGTCAAACCATATAATGGGGTACTCATAGGTCACAGTCATGAAATTAGGGCACTTTCTTTTTACAGGCCCTAGCCCCCATCCTTCATCTCTTGGGTTTGCCCTTCTCCATTTCTTGTTCTTTTAAATCCAATAGTGGATTTTCAGAGTCGGACACTATGTCTTTTTGAGAGGATGATATGGAAGCCGTATCAAACTCCTCAACCTCTGTTGCACTCCAATGTAGAACAGAAAATTTATTTTGTGTGGGTAAATTTTCCATAGGAGAGTCAGGCACTTTTTTACTGGTAGTGAGGTCTTTCTTAGTAACAGGTTGAAAGCCCTCGGGTCCCTCACAGTGATAATTTTGAAACTTGCCGAAATTTTCGCTGTGAGGGATTTTGCCATCGGGGTGTCGATGTTCGGTTGGCATACATGTGAGGAGTAATATCCTGTTGTCCAGGAGATTGTCTAGATGTCCAAGTAGACACTCTGGCTGATTTGTTGATATAAAAGTCCTGTACCCCATAATCTTGGATTTCTGTGTTGTGTGAGGCCCAGGGACAATCTGTAAATGAATGCCCTTCCTCATCACATAGGCTGCATTTGTGTACCTTCCTGCAGAAGAACCCTGAATGACCTCTTTCCCACATTGGGCACATTTTATGATCTTACACGGGCTGCTGAGATGTCTGGGTAAGCCACATTTGTAGCAGTGGTGAGGTTGCCCTGGATAAAATATGAAGCCCTTATCCTGGCCCAAAAAGAAACAATTGGGCAGGTGGCTAAGTCCCATATCTGTTTGCTTCATCTTGATTTTAATGTGCCATCCACCATTCCAAAATTCTTCTGCATCAATAATAGGTTCAGGGGTACCCTGAATAGTACATTTTTTCTCCAGCCACTATGGAATGTCGGTGATATTGGCTCCCTTGTTACAGAAAAGAACCAACATGATTTTCATAGGCCTTTTTGTCAAGGAAATGGCCTGGAAGGGGACCTATAAAGGATTTGTTTTCAAGGTAAAATGCTTAGCCCAAAATCTTTCCAATAACTCAGGAGAGCAGAAGCTAATGTTGAGGGTACTCTCCCAAGGTGCATGTGTAAAGGCATAAACTTCAGATGGAGTAAATCCTAAAGATCTTTTTATTAACTCTTTCCCCACATAAAAGTGATCCGTGGGCCATCTAGCCTACCCACATACAATAGCCAAATGGCATTCCTTCTCTTTGCCAATTCCACTGGTTTATGGAATGTGATTCCTCTATGGAGGCACCTGCAGTGGAGACCAAGGAGAATGCTGGGAACCTCCACAAAGGAGACCCACAGGAGGGTGGCACAGGACCCACAGGGGAAGGAAACAACTCCTGGTTGGGGAATCAATCATTAGGAAGGTAGAACTTGGGGAGAGAGGGGAGAGGGAGGTAAGGTGCCTTCCTGGCGCCATGGCTTAGAGGGATAGAAAGCGAATCCTCAGGATTGTGGAAGCAGCTGCATGGGGGAGGGAGCTGGATGTCATTGTCCACCTAGGGACAAATGACCTGGCTGGGAATGGGATCAGAGCAGTGCAGCAGGAGTTTGTGGAGTTGGAGAGGGGCCTTAGACAAGTGGCATGCAGTGGCGTTCTCAGAAGTGCTGCCTGTATGGCTTGAGGTGAGAGCAAGGATACGCTGCACCATGGGATTCAATGACTGGTTGAAAAACTGGTGCGGAGCTCAGGGATTTGGCTTCATTGGGGACTAGGGGTCCACCTGGAGGGATGTAGGCCTATACTGGTGTGAAGGTCTGCATTTGTCTGGGAGGGGAACCAGGATCCTTGGTGATAGGTTTAAATGCTTCATTGGCAAGCATTTAAACTAGTCAAGGGGGAGGCACTGAAGAGAAGCAGGGAAATCCTAGCCC
The DNA here is from genome assembly GCA_016271365.2 of Neoceratodus forsteri. Classification (NCBI taxonomy): domain Eukaryota; kingdom Metazoa; phylum Chordata; order Ceratodontiformes; family Ceratodontidae; genus Neoceratodus; species Neoceratodus forsteri. The sequence goes on from CM057454.1 coordinate 739,978,890, forward strand.
CCCCCCAACACACACACACAAAACAGGGTAGTTAGCGAAGCAGACACAAAGGTAGAGAAGTCAATAGGGAGCAGGACAGGGGTAAATCCAGAAAAAGGCAAAGGCAGTAACGACAAGACTGGGCTTAAAAGAGGTAAGGCCATCAAAAAATGGAGGGTGATGAGCACCAATGTCCATAGTCTAGATAACAAGCTCCCTGAACTAGTGGCCTTGATGGAAGAGGGATGCCTGGATATCATGGCAGTCACTGAAACATAGTACACAGAGAACCATCACTGGGATATCAACATACCAGGGTGCACAATCTACAGGAGGGACAGGGAGGGTAAAAGAGAAGGAGGAGGAGCTCTCTACATAAGGGAAGGGATCAAAGCAATGGAACCAAAGGGTAAACTGGGAGGAGAGGAGGCACTGTGGGTCACCCTAGAGACAGGAAATGGCATCAAAATAAGCACACAAGTTGTATACAGCCCCCCATCTCAGGGGGAGGAAATGGACAAGGAAATGATAGAAGGCATCCTTAGAATGGCAGAAAAGGGGGAGATATTGTTTATGGGGGAACTGAATATGCCAGATGTTAACTGGAGCACCTTTGCTGCAGCTGCATCCAAGAGCAGGGTAATTCTCGATGCCCTACGGGGAATGCCTCAGATAGCTAGTGTTGGAACCCACTTGGGAGGGAACAGTCTTAGACCTTATACTCTCAAACAGGGATGGAGAGAGGATCTCAAATTTAGAAGTGGATAGCCATCTGAGAACAAGTGACCACCAAACAGTGTGGTTCACGATAAACACAGCCATAGAGTCAAGTCACACAAAGATGAGGGTATTGGACTTCAGCACACCTGACTTTAACAAAATGGGGGAGTGCCTTAGAAAAGCATTAGCAAATGGGCAAGAAGGTGGGATGGAGGAACAATGGGGAAAAAATCAAAGCTGCCATCACAGAGGCAACAAGCCTTTGTGTAAGTGAAGAAAGACCAGGGGAGGGATAGTGAGGTTTAATAAAGGGAAGTGGGTGGGCATTGGGTGACTGTGACAAAGCAGAGATACTAAACAAATACTTCTGCTCAGTATTCACAAAAGTAGAGGAGGGGGAGGCACCTAAACCAAATAATAGAAGCACACTGGATAGGGGGTCAATACCAGTCCATTCACAGAAGAAAGGATCCTGAAAGAACTCCTAAAACTGAAGGTGGACAAAGCAATGGGGCCTGATGGGATTCACCCCACAATTCTAAAAGAATTAAGGGGAGAACTAGTGGCACCACTGACTACCCTTTTTAACGAATCATGGGAGGATGGTGTGGTACCTGAGGACTGGGGGAGGGCGGATGTGATTCCCCTTTCAAAAGTGGGAGCAAGGCAGAGGCAGGAAACTATAGACCTGTTATGTTGACCTCAGTGGTAGGGAAAATGAAGGAATCACTTCTGAAAGAATGAATTGTTGAGTACCTAGAGGTCAGCAGGGCACAGGACCCAACGCAGCATGGATTCACAGCGGGAAGGTCATGTCAGACGAATCTAATAGATTTCTTTGCCTGGGTGACCAAAGTTGTAGACTAGGGAGGGGCTGTGGATGTGGTGCTACCTAGACTTTAGCAAGGCATTTGACACAGTCCCACACAAAAGATTAATAAACAAGTTAGCCAGCCTGGGAGTGGGTCCCAAGGTGGTAACCTGGGTAAAATATTGGCTGGACAACAGGACGCAGAGGGTAATAGTAAACTGAGTCCACTCTGAAGAAAGAGGGGTTACTTGTGGGGTACCGCAGGGTTCAGTACTAGGACCAGTCCTTTTTAATGTCTTTATAGGTGACATTGCAGAGGGACTGGAAGGAAAAGTATGCCTCTTTGCAGATGATACAAAGATCTGCAACAGGGTTGATACACAAGGCAGGGGGTGGAAAGAATGAGAAGGGACTTGGCAAGGTTGGAGGAATGGTCAAAAGTATGGCATCTTAGATTCAGTGCAAAGAAGTGCAAAGTAATGCACCTGGGAAACAAAAACCCAAGGGAAGAGTACACAATGGGGGGGAGATATTAAGGACAACAAAAATTGAAAGGAACCTGGGAGTAGTCATATCAGATGACCTAAAGGTAGGCAAGCAATGTGAGAATGCAGTAAGGAGGGCAGGGGGATGCTGGGATGCCTAGAGAGAGGCATCACCAGTAGAAAACAGGAAGTTGTCATCCCTCTGTACAGACAGTTGGTGAGACCCCATCTGGAGTATTGCGTGCAGTTCTGGAGACCCCATCTCCACAAGGACATAGACAAGATGGAGGCAGTCTAGAGGAGGGCAACAAAAATAATGCAGGGTCTGCACCAAAAGCCATATGAAGAGATACTAATATATATATATATATATATATACCTTCGAGGAAAGGTGGGGACATGATAGAAAGTTTCAAGTGCCTCAAGGGAATCAACAAAGTCCAAAAGCATCTTTCAGAAAAAGAGATGTGCAAGAACAAGGGGGCACAATTTGAAGATAGAGGGGGACGACTCAGGGGCAACGTGAAGAAGTATTTTTAAATGAAGAGGGTGGAGGATGTATGGAATGGCCTTCCTGAGGAGATTGTGGGGTCGAAATCAGTGGGGGAATTTAAGAATGCATGGGACAGACATAAGGCAGTTCTAGTGGGAGGTAGGAGGAAGTAGGCTGTTGCTAAAACTAGGATCTCCAGCTTATCCAGTAGGTAGGAAATGGGCAGACTGGGTGGGCCAAGCGGTCCTTATCTGCCATCAAAGTCTATGTTTCTATGTTTAGGAGGCCCAAGGACAATCTTGAAAAATATATCCCTTGGTATTGCAGAGATTGCAAGTGTTTCAGTCAGTACAGGTCAAACTTATATGTACAAAACCATCACGTAGCCTGCAACATAACTTATCACAGGCTCAGGAAAGGTGTGTCCATGCTCCACATTTATAGCAGGCCTTGGGTTGGCCTGCATAAAAACAAAATCCATGTTCTTTTGCCAGAAAGAAACTATTTGGAATATGGCTAATCCCAGAAGGACCCATCCAAAGCCTTACTCAGAATTTCCATCCCCCAGTCCAGTAGCACTCAGAGTCAATGATGGCATCAGGTGGTTCCAGAATATCATATCTGAGACTCAGCCAGTAGTAAATGTCGCCAATATTAACACTCTCATTCAGGAACATGATTGTCACTGTTTTAATTAAGGGTTTCGTAAGGGGGATTGCCAGGAAAGGTGTCCACAATGGGGTGCATTTCAAAGTCTCATACCTAGACCAAAAGCATTCGAGGCCAGATGTGTTATAGCTAACATCAAAGTTCTCTTCCCTTGAAATATTAATCAAAGCAAATTCTTTGTAGGGGACAAAATGTAGAGAGTCTTTCAAGAGCACCTTCCCTACATAAACTTGGTCAGGCCTAATATTGAGGCCTCTCGCATAGCAAATTCTTATCGCATGTCTCCTGGGCAAGGCCTCAGGTCTGTTCTTGAAAAAGTCAGAAAATTTAGGCCTGGGGGTGGGTGGTGGAGGCTGACCTCCTTTCCTGCCACCTGCACACATCCCCTGGTCTGAAGGTTCTGTTCTGGGCAAACCTTGGTCCACAGGACCAGAATCTGACAGGACCGGTGATTGCACGAGGCCCTCACTTGTACTGAGCTGCTCTACCAACTTCTCTGCAAGTAACTTAATAGCACTCCCATCCCCCCTTAATGCAATTCCAGTACTTACTGCGCCCAAAGCATAAAGAGCAGTGTGTGAGCATTTAGCCCTGAGTTTACCAGAGAAATGTCCCTGCGGTACCTCCAGTAAGATATCCATCACTTGGGACATGCCAGGTCCGGAACCCAAGTCCTGTTAGGGTTCTGCATCCACCCCATGGCCTGTAGAGCATTGTCTGGTGACCATTGTTCTGGTGTATTGTTGGTTGGCTGCAGACCAAAAGCAGTCTGTGCTTGCACTGCCGCAGACAGCTTAACATCTTTGCGTGCTCCAGCTTGGTTCCCACAGCAGAGGGACCCTCCAGCCTACACATCGGAAATTCACCTTCCTCTTCCCATGCCTCTCTTGAATGTACAGTAAAGGCCGCTTCAACAATCTCCTCCAAGACATCCTTTATTCCACCAGGTAAGATCCTGGCCACTACATCTGGTACCTCCAATATGGGATTAATAGTTATCGGTGCTGTAACCTCTGATTTCGCCACCACAACAAATCCTTCTCAATCACAAAAACCTCCTCAGTTGCAATCACCTTGTGTGATGTAGAGACTATTTCCATCTGTTCTTCACTTTCCAGAAAGTTAGCAATGACAGAGGAGGAGAGCCCTCCTTCAGCCCACAGACAAGGTTCTATGTGATGATGGCGACAGCACTACGGCGACTGGCAAAAAGGGTGCCCCCAGGATGGAGAAAGAGTGAAAGGTGAGGAAGCAGGCATGCGACTGGAGGAAGGGCGCAGCACCACACAGGGGAAAGGGGCATCCACAAGGAAGAGAACTGGTGTAGCCCAGGTGTGTGCCAGTGAACGACAGAATGGCGAATGGAGCAGGAAAGAAAAAACACTGCCACCTCCACCAGCCGCAGCGCTGGAAGACATGGGGGGGTCACGCATTGTGAATGGGAGGCAGCATCAGCAGCAAAGGAAGGGTGGAAAGCATGGGGGGCACAGTGGAGGATGCATGATGGCAACACACTGGGCATGGATGTGCTGCAATGGGGCACTGACCTGGGGGCTGCAGGGTGGATGGGTGGACAGAGGTGTCGTGCGCAATGTGGGGCCATGCACGGGAGTGAGGGGTGTGCTGGTGAACACCACAGTGCAGCATGGGCATGTTAGGGCAGCACAGATTGCAGGGCAGGGCAGGGCACAGCCTGTGCCATGGAACACAGCTGGCACCATGGACAGTGCCACACCCAACTACACCTGCATTTGGAAGTTGTAGGCAAGCCCGCACAGGTAGTCGGGTGTGGGCCTACTCCCATATGCAGCAACGATGGTTTTGATCCACTGCGTGAGGTCCCTGTACTGATGTTTGGGGACTGCAGGACTGGCACCAGACAGCAGCTGCTCCAATCATACACCTTGCAGGCATTCTTCTTGCAGCAGGCAGTCAACAAAGTGCCCCACGATTGGGTGTGCTGCACCCACATGCGTGGAGAAGCCCCTGTGCCAGCCCTCGATGGCATTGTTGGTCCTGGCACGCCCGTCCAGCGTCGCCTGGTACATATTCCAGATGGGCACACAGTAGAGGGGCCAACAGTGTGCTGTCCTTCCCACCAGGCGCTTGACCCACATCGCCTCAAAATACTGCAGGAGGGGGCACAGCAGCTCCTCCTGGGTGCTGTAGAATGGTGAGTCCTGCAGCTCCCCATACGCCCCCTCCACCACATCCACGGGCACGTATGCCAGGGCAAGCAGCATGCGGATGCTAAATGCAAACTTCACGTCACTGGCATACTGGGCATGGATCCCTGGGAGCTGCTGGATCTTCCACCAGATGGCCTGGCAGAAGTGGAAGAAACAGCCCCTGAGCATGGTACCCTCAAACACCGTGCTGAATGCATGCCAGGCAGCCCGCTCGAAGTCCATCAGCCCTGCCACCGGATACACACCCCCACAAGCTGTCTGACCATGGTAAAGACATGTGTGTACACCCTCTCCATTCTCCCAGGCATGAGGACATAGACCACGGGTGCCACGACACCCTCGTGCATTCCGTTCCCATATACAGTTGCTCGAATGGTGGTGGTGTGCAGCAAAAAGTTCCATCCAGGAACCAGTCGGAGCTGCCTGCTAGGAACTGCAGGCACCCACTGTGTGGCAAACAGCAGTGTGCAGTCCTCACCAGGACCATTGTCTGTCATGCTGCAGGAACAGGTCACCAGCCCCTGTGATGGCATACTCAGAGGGGATAACATGGTCCTGCAGTGTGGCAGGGGTGGCATTGCCACCACTACTAGCCTGCCGCTCACGTTGTATGTTGTGGTGCATGTGCTGCAATGCCAGCAGCCTGTCTGCCATGGATGGGGGCACACTGGATGTACACTGCACTAGCAGCTGCAACGTGCCCTTGCAGCTGGTCTGTGCCTGCTCACGGACTCTCGCCAGGACCTCCTGTGTCCCCTCCTCCCCTGCATCAGGGGCATGGTTGTGGGTCTGACTGGTGAACACCACTGCATCTGCAATGGTGTGTATGCATGCAGGGCAGCTGCCACAATGGCCCTGCATGCATCGCCAGTACGTCTTCTCCTTCACTACCTTGTCCCGGTGGTAGAGGTACCCTCCATGGGAAAGTATGGGCTTCCCCTTTTGGTTCACTATCAGCCTTGTGTCGGCCATAATGTCAGTTCGCCATTCCATGGGAAGGCCAGTCAGTTGGCTGAGCAGCGTTTTAATAGGCAGTGGGGGTGCATGTGATTAGCCACGTCTGTGCGTGGGCTGTCCTGCCCCCCGCATTTTGGGTGCATAAAATGTACCTTGTTCATGGGCACTGTTAGCCATAGCATGGTTAAGGTGGTGGCAGTGGTTGTGCAGGTTCAGCGGTCCTGAGTGGTGGCAGTGACAGTGGCCCACAGCCGGGATGGCGTGTGCTCCTGGACGTGGTGTGGTGAGTCTACTGTTGCTATGTGTTGCCTGTGACCGGTGCTGGGATTCAATCCCATGGCAGGCTGGTTCCCTGCTACAGCGGAGGTGGGGACGGATGGAGAGAGCTTCTACGGCGGTTCAGTTGCTGCCGCCGCTCCTTCGTGTGCTGTGGTTGTGTGGTGATTGCTGTGGTTGCTGCCAGGGGCGGGCGGGGAACCGGGTGCTGCTCCATGCTTGCTGCCAGGGGGGGCAGGGGCCAGGTGTTGCTCTGTGGTTGCTGCCAGGGGCAGGCGAGGGGCCAAGTGCTGCTCTGTGCTTGCTGCCAGGGGTGGGCAGGGGGCCAGCTGCTGCTCCGTGGTTGCTGCCAGGGGTGGGCAGGGGGCTATGCATGCCTGTCTGACATGCCCCGTCACTGTTTCATGTTCCCTCCTTTTTTCTTCCTTCGACGTTGAAGGATGTGCCGTGCATCCTAGTCACCCTACATGTTGTCGCCCTACATGCCGGTCGCTGTTCTGTCATTCCTGCAATCCACCGATTACCAACGTGTGCATCATCGTCATCCTGCTGGTGCCCATCTCAGAGTCACCATTCTGACTTTGCCATTAAGCGAATAGCCCCAGTGCAAAAGCCCTCATCATGGGCTACCGCAGACAGTCATCCACCTCCTCCTCCTCCATTGGAGACTCTTCCATCTTGGATCGGGAGCCAACAGTGTCCCCTTCCAAGAATAGGGGAATTTTTTAATAAGAAGTCAAATCAAATCATATACAGAATCACTTGATGACAGCACTAAAAAAAATGAAATTAAATACAGACTTCAGAAATTAAATAAGTATTAATTCATACAATTCTCACCCTACCGTCCTACTCAAATAACAAAATAGCATCAACTCAGAAGAAAAATAATAAAAAATAAAATGAGTAAACAAAAAATAAGAAAATACAGAAAGAATTAAGTAACAAACTCATCTGTTCAGCGCAAACTCCATTTTCATATATTTCACCAATATATAACTTAGTATGAGAAGATTAATTCATAAGAAAAATTTACATCTGTGCTGAAAAACAACAAAAACATTAAACTGAAATAAAACTATGAGACTTGTCCTAGATAGAAAATTCAATAATTATCTATATTTTTGAAAAAAGAAAAACATCTTCACCATAATTTAATCTTTGCTTTAGGATGAAATCTTACATCTTTCACAAAAACTTCTTTAATGGCTGTTTCACATAATCTGCTATAGGACATGTAAGACATCCATTTTAGTTGGAAAATAAGTTGACTCCTAGCCTGCCATAGATAGAATTTCAGAAATGCAAAGAATACATTCAGTGTACTATTGTAACAACTTTGCTACAGCTGAGTATAATCCCCTAAGGCAATGTTTTCGCATGTTATCGTGGGAAGCCATGACAATTTCCAGCATCTAGCTACATATAGCCACAATTGTTTTGAGTAAGTGCAATCAAACAAAAAGTGTTCAACTGATTCCACTTGTTGTATGCAGTCTGAATAAGGGCATACCCGCTCTTCTACAACTTTATGTTTACTATTCCCCTTAGCTCCAAGCTTTCCATGTGAACATAGCCATACAATATCCCACATCTTTTGTGGAATTATTTTATTCATTAGCTGATTTTTTACTAAATAATATCTAGAAGGTCTACACATCTTAAATTCTGGTTCCGTAGGACCAAGTGTCTCTAGCACTTGATTACATAATACATTTCTTGTTTTCTGCTGTAAATGCTGTCTATGCACTTTCATTTTTATAATTTTTGAAGAGCTGATTTAAAGTGAGCTGGCACCTGTAGCCCAGCTGTTATTTTTAAAGGGCTGTCTATCCAGTTATCTATAAATACCTGTAAATTTGTCCTAATCCATGTTCTAGCCTGGGTATTTCTATCCTGCAAAACCATTTGTAAAGAACCTGACCAAAAAAGTGTATGGAAGAACACCACAGGGTGCACCATATTGAGTCCACCCTGATTTTTAGGTAAATAAGTTAATTTTCATTATACAATGGCAAGAAAAAATCCTGGACTCTGATTGATCAGTCTTGGACTCGACCCGTGCTGTTATCCCAGTACAACATCACGGGTCTAGTCTCAGCCTCACTGTGAACCTGTAGATGAACTTTTGGAGCTCGATTTTTTGGACCTAGAGCTCTTTTTTTGCATCTCCTCTTAAGAAACAAAAATATTTTTCCACACTAATAAAAACATTCTTTAAAATTATTTTTTTATTTTATATATAACAATGAGCCATTGTATAATAGCAATAATGCCCTCCAGGGTGTGTGTCATTTGGGATAATGTCATGCCTCAGTTGTTGGATGCACTCGGCCTGCGGCCTCATGCCCAACCACCTGAGGCGTGACGTTATCCCAGCACGACACACACCCTATCGGGCATTATTGCGTAAGTTAATGGGGTTTAACCTACATTCCCACATCATTTGAAAAAATAAACTTAAGAGTTTAGTCTCAAATATTAATGGGAAAGGAAAAACTGAGCTTACATATAGTAAGCAGGGGATCAAGAACTGTTTCACAATATGAAACCTTTCTGATTTTTATATTGTCCAGTTTTTCCATTGATTTACCTTAGATTCACAGAGTTTTAGGTTAGAATCCCAATTCAGATGTGCCATATCTCCTTCTCCAAATTGTACTCCTAACACCTTTATACTGTAGGCTCTTCTGAAATTCTAATTCCAGCAATGCAGGGTGCTTTCCTAATATGAGTGCCCAACTGGATTCCCAGACTTTTAGATTTATTTAAACTCGCTCCCGATACTTTTGCATAACTACCCATTTCATTCAGTAACTCCAAAATACTGTCTTCATTCTTTACAAAACTGCACAAATCATCTGCGGTTTCCTCCTCCAGCTGTTTCCCCCTAATGCCTTGTAGACATCCATTAGTCATGATTCTGCAGATCAAAGGATCCAAAACAAAAACATAGAGCAGAGGGCTCAAAGGGCAGCGCTGTCTCATTCCAGTTTGCACTGGTATCCATCTTCCTTCCCTTCCTACAATAATTAGGGTAATCTCAACCCATGCATATAGCAATTTAATCCATCATACAAAAGTATCTGGTAGCTCATAATAATACAGGACCTGGAATAAGAAAGCATGACCGACCTTATTGAAGGCCTTATGCTGTTCTAAAGACAGCATAATTCCCTCAGTATTAGTTTGTTTACAATATTCTGTTATATCTCTTATAATACATAAATTCTCTTGAATTTTTTTTTCTGGAAGGGTACATGTTTGAGCCGGGTGTATTAACTGTTGAGCAATGTGTCTCAAACACATTTGTAACAGGGTGGTTAAGCTTTCTCCCAAAAAAGCTGTTTGGTATATGCATAACACCATCTTTGGACTGTCTTAATCTTACTTTGAAATGCCAACCCCCATCCAAAATTATTCGGAATCCCAGATTACTTCTGGAGCACTAAGCACCTTGCAACATTGCTGGAGCCGGTGATGGGTATCGCACACATGAACACTATCATTCTAAACATTATAGTCACTTGTTTAATGAGGGGTTTAGTCAAGGGGATCATAAAAAATGGGATCCATAGTGGTGCAAACTTAACTTAATTGTATAGACTCCAAAAGCATTCCAACCCATAAGAGGATCTAAAGCTGGTATCAAAATTGTCCTCTCCTGATACATGTATCAGGGCATATACATCTTGAGCATTAAATTTTAATCAGTCTTTCAATAATGTTTTGCCAACATACAGTCTGTGTGGTCTGACTTCCCGCACTCCCTTATATCGCAGGCGTATAGCATCTCTACGAGGTGCAGGTTCAGTTCTGTTAAACAGGTCCACATATCGCAGTTAAGTGCTGGGGGGGTAAGTATTGATGGAGCCAGTGTTACTGAGTCCTGTTGTGAGGTATTAGAGTCTGTACTGCAGCTAACATTGGCAGTAGAAATTATTGTATCCACAATCCTGGTTCCTGAACTTGAAGGTATAGTTGCATTTATTTGGCTCATTTTTGGTGTGCCGTCTATGGTGTTAATAATTGGTACCGCACCACTGGGTGTCATAACAACATTTGGTGTTTCAGGGAGCCTGGAACCCGTATCTGGGTCCTGAATGGGTACTACAGCTATATCTGGTGTTTGTGGCCTTTCTTTACTATTTTCAAAATCATTGCCATTGATCTCTGCATGTTCCACAAGAATAGATCCCGAAGGCTGTATTTCTGAAATGAGTAGCTCACCATTATCAGGCGGGACTGTGTCCTTCTCCTTGAATGGAACATCAGACTCCACTTGTTCTCCAAGTCCCAGTTTGGCATGTTCCAGCAGAGGAGTTCATACCTCAGGTAATTCTGTTTGTGTATTTGTTTGTGTTGGATCCCATTCGGGGTCCAGTGTCCATTTCCCATCTTTATTTTGTTTCCACCTGCTCCTCTTAATGCCCATTCAGGCAACCACTCAGTCTGCTGTACAGTTGCAGGTTGCACCCCAAAGTTTTGTATAATGCACTCCTGTGCAGTTGGGTGTCCAGCTTCATTGTTTTTTTTCAGTCACATCAGGTTTCTCTGTTGAATTGCTGCCAACACTGTCCTGGGTTGATACTGAAGCTGCAGGCAGCGCTGAAGTAGATGTTTAAGGTGAAATTGCAGTCCTCCTGTGTTTTAAGGCAATTTTCCTTTTATTACACCGTTCTCATCCTTTGCCAACATAGAAAAGAGAATCTGGTAGCATTCCTCTATTTCCTTCTCCAGCTGTGCCGTAGCTGCTGATATATTGTTTTCCTCTGTAGTATGGATTGCATCATCCTCTACCATGGTTGTTGCAAAATCGGAATCATTTTCATCCATGGAATCCTCAGGAAGTTTAAAGGTCCACATTGTCCTCCTGGTCTTCCTTGGCTGGGTAGGAGGATAGCTCCCCAGCCTGGTGCAGCACTCCCTCCTCTGCTGCCTCCAGATTCTCCATCTTGGAAAACAGGCTAACAACGCCCCCGTCCAAGAGGAAGGGAGTTTCCCCAGTGTCATGGCCAACATTCTCCCTGTCAATAAAACAGGGTCATGCAACCCACCCCAGGACACACCTGGAAACAGTCTATCATAGATTAGTGTGTTTTTCCCAGTCAAGAACTACAAATAAATAAATAATTGTAGTGGGGGTGCAGGGGCCATTCTGGTAGTTGGTTCCTGATACAAGGAAAAATCAATCAGTTCATTCCTCTTCCATGCACATTCTAGTTCCAAATCAGTTTCAGTTTTTCATCCATTCCCAACAAGCAGTTAGGTGGCAAATTAATTAAATATTTAATGTGAGAGTAATAGACGTTTTACTTTTATAAAGATTGCTTTGTTTGTACAATGAAATTACAGCAGAGAGTTTTCATATTTAGTTTTCAAACAGCTAATATAAAGAATTCAGTAGAATTCTGGGTTTGTGGTGTTAGAAAATCCCAACTTCTAGAGTGGAGTGTACCAGGATGCAGTGAAGTGTCATAGATTCTTGCATGACAAGAGGGATTAACTGCCATTGAAATATCATGGTTTTCTGCAGTAACTCTGCAAAATTCTGCAGTTTTATGAACTGCATCCTGACAGACTTCACTTTCATGAAAAAGTATAGTTATTTCTAAATCGAATTATAGATCGCAGGAGCGTCCCTGACCAATGACAGGGCTTCCTTCAGTTGTGCGTGAGGTACTCTTACTGCTGTAAGAGTACCTCACATACTGAGCATTGTAACAGGCTTATAGATGACCACTCGTGCCACTAACTTTATTAAATAAAAAAGGGTTTTTCTTATTTAATAAAGTGAGCACTCTATAATAATTTTATGGGTTCAGTTGGAAGGTCTCTTATAGTAATAAGAGTGTTGCTTCTTGTGTCCTTAGAACCACAGAAATGCTCACCTTTGGTTCACAGTCCTCTGGTACTAGGAACGCACAAGTCAACACTCCTATAGCCCTAAGAGGTCCTCCAACTGGACCCATACACTTAGTAAGCAATAACACATGAGAGGGTGTGGGTTATGCTTTGATAAAGGCACACCTAGGGGCATAGTGGCCTCATGCCTTACTGTCCCTATCCCTAGAAGTGCATTTATCAGAGCATAACCACACCCCAGAGTGTGTCATTGCCCTTACAAAAGGGATATATGTTGAGAAATGAAGAGGTGGCACACTGTTTTTTTTAATTAAAACTTTAAATTTTTATTAAATTATTCTTCTGGAAAAAGTAGTTCCAGCCTTTTTGAACTGTTTTTTTAACTGAGAGTGAACTGGGGTGGGTAATATAATAAACTGGGATGAAAATGTACCACAAGGTGAACTAACTGTTGCAACCTTTTAAATTAGTACCATGTAGTACTGTACAGTTGTACAAATTCATTTCTTCTTTTTATTTTTCCCAGGGTAGAAAGTGATGAAGTTCACTGATGCCCCTGCGAATAGTTTGTCATGTTGAACAGCTTGGTGTAGGTTGAGGTTTTGTTGGGTGGAACATTTGAGTCAGGCTGTGATATTGTGGAGGTGGGCTGCAAAGGTGGAGAGCGGACACTGCGTGATGTACTAGTTTCTTCATCTGGTTGCTGTCCAGATAAAATTGCTTTCCATTTTCTTCTGTCTGATAAGGTAGTGCTCCAGTAGCTTTTCAGGCTTGCTTCAGACTTGTGCCCAGTCATGGTCATAATCTCATGGCTTTCTAGTTGAGCCTGGGAGAGGGGTTGCACTGTTGTGGGGCCCAGTGAGTGGTTGGTGTATCGTTGGGATAGACCAGTCTCGCTATTAAGTTGGGGCATCATTGAAGATAAACAGTTTATCCCTATGGGCTCTTTACTGTACCAGACTGCAGTGGTATCTAGATAGTGATGGAGCAGTCTATTGGAGTAACAGTATAGAGCAGCAGCGTCCTGAGCCAGTTTGGAGATGAACTTTTCAAAGGTTTTAACTGGGTAGTTAGGATCTCCAGGGATTTCATACACTGCACCTCTGTGTTCCTGTTTCTTTGGGGCTTTATGGTTCTTTGTCTGCTCATTGTACTGAAGTGTGACAAATCGCCTTCCTGTGTCATCAGTTTTTAGGATGAAGGGGTCAGGTGTCAGGTCTCCTAGGCCCTCCCTGGCCCGTCTGGCAAAGTTCAATTAGATGTTTACCCAGACACATCTTACTAGGCCAGGGGCAGTCAGGGGAGAACGTGCATGATGTTCTGAGCTTGTGGAGGTCAGGAGCTCACAGAGGTGTGTGGTAACTTGTTTTGTCTTTTTTGGCTTTTCTGTATTGTTTTAGTATAGTAACAAATACGTCGTTGCTTGATGTGAATGCAGTGTCTCTTATTATGTTTAGCTTTCGGGCTATGGCTGGGGAGTTCAGGTACCTGTTCAGGCCGGCTCGTAGTGCACTATAACTGCTTATTGACTAGTGTTTTGAGTTCATAGTATGGACTTTCACATAAAACTCCAATAGTGTGAAGTTTAAAGTGTCAGGATTGACTGTTTTGAGGTCAATTGATTTTTACTTTTCTGTGCACTAGTACATGAATACTGAGACTGCCCATGAAGTTTTTTTTTTTTTTTTTTTTTCATCTTTGCTCTGCTTTATGTTGTTGAGTTCTGCTGAGGTGAATGTAACATGCTAGGTACTCACTGCACTCCGTTTTCTTTTTTTGGTGGCTGTAGTTTCCATCTTTTGTGTTTCTGTGCCAGCTGTGTCTTCCTCCCTTAGTAGATTTTGTATGTGCAAATAGTCAAACAGGTTAAAATGCACCTGTACTGTAAGCTGTCTGACATTTTTTATCAGGTTTAAATTTCCCAGTACTGACAAATAAAGATTGTGTCTTTCTGAGGCTTGAACAGAAAGTGGCACACTGATCTGTTTTTTTGGGTGCTTTGCCATTTTCAGGGACTTGTTTTATTGTGCGGTATGTGGAAAAAACATATGGCTGGCAAGGACTGCCAGCCAATCAGATTCGTGGACTGTCGCTTCTTTTAGTAACAACTTACACCTTTACATGTTTGTAATGGTGTTGTCCATCTGTGTGATTTTGCAGTTAATTAAAAGGAATTATCTCCTGAATTATGCCCCAAAACATCAGCCAGTATTCATCACTAACTTCACAGACATTGGTGCACCTCTCTAACTTCTTCCTGCACTAAATGGTCACAATGATTTATTGTATTTAACGGGCTGGTAGTTGGTGAGAAACTATCCCAGACATGGCAGACTCTGTATGCAAATGTCATTGACCCAGATTTGGTTTCATCTTGGGGCATGGGCAAACCTCTGAAATCAACTTATTTTAAGTTATGTGCATGATTTGGATTTATTTAAAAAATTACTTAAATTCATGGGATAGTTTAATAATCTTAAAATCAATTTGGGCCATTTTTTCCCATACATTTAATGAATACCAGTTTGAATCATTATACATATCTTTTTTTTTTATTTTAGTCTTTGGTAACCGGCTAAGGCCCACTAGGCACAAGTGCCTGTTTTCAGGGGCGGCCTGTGAGCACTGGGCGGTTAAGTGACTTGCTCAGAATCACACAGTATGCAAGTGGAGGTTTTGAGAATCAAACTCAGGTCTGGTCTGCTGGATGTATCAAACTCATTCACAGCTCGTTCCTCTAACCTCTAGGCTATACTATCACAGTGGTGCTGATCAAAAGGGCATCTTAAGTCTGGTCAAATGTTAATACACTTTGACCAGTTTGGGAGGCTAGTCTTCCTTGCATTTTAGTAAACTGCACTGCCATATTCCAGTATGGGGAGATAAGCTGCGTAGCTATTTGTGATCTATAGTAGGGGACTTTGGCAAATGTAGGCTGTTCATTACATAGCTCCAATTTTTGAGGAGATCTTCTTAATGACCTGGTTTATAGAGTCCCAACAATTTTAAACTACTGTCTAGAATAACTCCAAGATACTTATACATCCCAGTTGTTTCACTTTGCTTTCTGTTTGTGGTTTTGATTAACATTTCATTCATTCCTCTAAATATGTTGGTGTGATGGGGGAAGTCAAAGCCTGGATCTTCTTTTGGTTTATTATTATAAATTTATACTCACTAAACCATTTTTCTAACTCATTAAATTAGTGTTGCCATTTGACTTGCATGCCTGAAAACAGGAATAAGTTGCTAGAATAACACTGTCATCAGCTTAAAGAACACCTAAACAACATTTTGCCAACAAACTATTCAAAAATTCAACTTCACGAGGGGCTAAAGGAAAGGCTGCTGTTTACATTGATGCTAACATTGCATTTATGTGAATTACATAAACAGTTTTGTAGCATCTGAAAAAGTAAGCATCAGCCTTCCAATTTAAAATAAAACCTGCTCTGTCTGTTCCCTAAAATGGCTGCTAAATGTCTGAAGTGATGACTTCATTGGAGCTAAAGGCAGAGAGCTACATGACTCTCTATAGTGCTAACTAGTTCTGTTCCCCCCTTTGTATAGAATTGTTTCACCAAAATTATCAAAACCATGACTTAACATGTGGATTATTTTGATCAATACACATGTTAAGCTATTATTTTGTTCATTTTGTTTACTTTAATGTGCCAAAATTGTGTTGTAATCCAACCGACTTTCTCTGTGGCAAACTGCAGTACAGTACAGTACAGTACAACTCTTCAAATACCTGGTGGTCTAATGATTATGTGATGTCCCGATGGTTGTAGCAAAGTTCTGGTCTAGTCTGATCCAATACCAATGATCATGCTCTGTTGGGAATCCAGAAATATGCTTCTCTTATAGTCTTTTTCCTCTTGACCCCGCCCCCCACTAGCCCACCAGCCGTCAAACAGTCCACCATTCACACTCTGTCCTTAATACAGCCTGGGGTCACATATGAGTGTCTCAGTCCCACAAAGAGAATTATCACACTTCAGATTATAATCTTGTGCCTCAGACAATAGCGCACACATTTACTGATACACTTCAGTAACTGCCACTAAGTGCTGCCTCCCAAGTCACTCTCCAGTCCTCTTTTATCAATGTTTCACTTCTGCTCCTACAATAAACATTAGGTGGATCACCACCCTTTCGTACAATGAAGGCAGCACGTACAGTCCCCCATTTCTTTTTTTGCCTCATTGACCAACATTGACCAACTGGGATACATAGGAAGGGGCATCACAAGTAGAAAAAGGGAAGTGCTTATCCCTCTATACAGACAGTTGGTGAGACCCCATCTGGAGTACTGTGTGCAGTTTTGGAGGCCTCATCTACACAAGGACATAGACAGGATGGAAGCAGTCCAGAGGAGGGCAACTAAAATGGTGCAGGGTCTGCATCAGAAATCATATGAAGAGAGACTGAGAGAGCTTAATATGTATACCCTTGATGAAAGGAGGGATGGGGGGACATGATAGAAATGTTCAAGTACCTCAAGGGAATCAATAAAGTCCAGGAGGGTAGCATCTTTCAGAAAAAGTGATGTGTAAGAACAAGGGGACACAATTTAAAGATAGAGGGGGGACGGCTCAGGGGTAATGTGAGGAAATCTTTTTTCATGGAGAGAGTGGTGGATGCGTGGAACTGCCTTCCTGGGGAGGTTGTTGGGGCTAAAACAGTGGGGAAATTCAAACATGCATGGGACCGACACAAGGCAATTGTAGTGGGGGGTGGCAGGAAGTAGGCTGTTGGTTAACTAGAATCTGCAGCTTATCCAGTAGGTAGGGAAATGGGCAGACTGGGTGGGCCAAGTGGTCCTTATCTGCCGTCAAAGTCTATATTTCTATGTAAGTATATCTTCCTGGAGAGCTAAGCAGTAAGCACCGGAACACAGCAGAAAAAGTGTTGTTCATGCCCTGATAAGGATTGGACTTACTATGAATAACAACATTATTATGCAGGTGAGACATACTAATGTCTTGGTTGAATCCTCCTGACCTCCAGCATTGGTCTACCTCCTTACCCGTGATCAGACGAATCTGGCAGAACAATCCTCAGCAATCTTCTTGTAGTCCTTGTCCATGCCCTCCTCCACAATGCTGGTTGTCTGGCTCACCATTCTTCTGACTCTTGAATGTGGTATACACAGTCTCCTCAATACTGCCTCAACAAACTTTACTCCCGGGTAATCTCTCTACAGTGAATCCATGCACCCATTTAGGCACCACAGTGCCACACTGAGCATTTGTCATCACTGGCTGCTCTCATCCATGGTCAGGTAGCGATCACTGTGCTGGTAGCCCCACATCTCAGATCTTCTAGTGATTTGCTCACCTTCCCCCCAGTCTTCCCCCATCCCTGAATATAGCTGTACCCTACAGAAATGGCCTCCTCCGTCCCCCTCTGATATTCATTCTTCACTCCTGCTCCCTACATCAAAAACTGGTGAGATCATCACCTTTCCACATCATGAATGTTGTCAGTACAGTACCCTGATTTTTTTTTTACTTATCAAAACTAAACATGATCTTTCTGGTAAGCTAGGCTAACAAGCAGCAGGGCACAATGGGGAAAATGGGCTTTCTTACCCTTATATGATATAGGCTACCTTTGATTGGGCAACATTAAATGACAAGTACACATACCATTATGCAAATCATTTAATAGTCCTTAATCATAGGTAGCCTAGACTTCATAAAGGTAAAAAAGCCAATTTTTGTTCCCCTTCTGCCCTGCTACTATCATCCTGACTTACTGGAAAGATCATGTTTATTATTGAGATTACAGAAAAAAAAATGGGAGACTGTACCTACTGTATTCATGATGTGGAAGAGTGATTCACTCACCAGTTTTCAATGCAAGAAGAAGGAGTGATGAACCACTTCCAGAGGGGACTGAGGAGACCATTCATGCAGGGTACAGTTATATTTAGGGTAGGTGAAGACAGGAGGAGGGAAAATTGAACGTGTCATTCTGAGATCTTAGATATGGGGCTGCCAGCAATGTGATCATTTCCTGACCATGGATGAGAGCAAACAGCAATGGCAAATACTTAGAGTGGCAGGGCAGCACCTACCTGGATTCAGTATAGTGAGATTACCCTTGAGGGATTTGTCGAGGCTTGTTGTGACAGTATTGAGGGGACTGTGTATACAGCATTCATGATTCAGAAGAGTGGTGAGCCATCCAACTTGCACTGTGAAGAAGGGCACAGAAAAAGACTGGAGGAGGATTGCTGAAGACTGCCCTGTGGGATTCTGCAGATCACAGGTAAGAGAGTGAACTGACGTTGGAGGTTGCTCAAGGCATTAGTATGCCTCCCCTGCCTAATAATGTTGTCCATAGCAAGTCCCTCCCTTATGAGGGCATGAACAGCAGGTTTCCCAGTGTATCCCACTGCTTCTTTCTTGGCTCCCCAGGAAAACCTGGTTGTTGGTTAATGAGGTGGGAACAATCAAAATGGGGGGACAGCACATTCTGCCTTCATTATGCATAAGGGTGGTGATCTGCCTGCTGTTTATTGTGGGAGCAGAAGTTAAACACTGATGAAAGAAGACTGGAGAGTGATTTGGGAGGCATAATTTAACAGTTCCAGTCAATAAAGTGTATTGGTATAATTGTGCACTACTCTCTAAGGTACAAGATTATGATCTGAAGTATGATAATTATTTTTGTGAGACTGGGAAGCTCATATGCAACTCCATGCAGTAATAAGGACATATTTGCTGGCTGGTGGGATAGCTGTGGGGGAAGGGGGGAGGGAGCATAAGGAAAAAGAAGACTACAAGAGAAGCATATTTTTTGGATAGCCAAGAATTCAGGAACTTTGGCATTGGACCAGGCCAGAACGTTGCTACAACCATCAGGACAACACATAACCACTAGACCACCAGGTATTTAAAGAGGTGTTCTATACTGCAGTTTGCCGAAGAGAAAGTTAGTTGGATTACAACACAATTTCAGCATGTTAAAGTAAACAAAATAAACAAAATCATAGCCTACATGTGTATTGATCAAAATAATCCACATGTTCAGTCAGGGTTTTGATCATTCTGGTGAAACAATTTTAAACAAAAGGGAAAAACAGAATTAGTTAGCACTATAGAGAGCCATGTAGCTCTCTGCCTCTAGCTCCAATGATGTCATCACTTCACACATATGGCAGCCATTTTAAGGAACAGACAGAGCAGGATTTTTAAATTGAAAGGCTGAGACCTACTTTTTCAGATGCTACAAAACTGCATTTACGTTTTTCAGATAAATGCAATGTTAGCATCAATGTAAACAGCAGCCTTTCATTCACCTCTCTGTTAAGCCAGATTTTTAAATAGTTTCTTTCTAAAAATAGGTAGTTTAGGTGTCCTTTAAAGCTGATCTGCATTTTTCATGGTACTTGTAAGAGAATTTATGTAAATCAGGAAGAGAAGTGGCCCCAGAATCAAACCCTGGGGCACTGCTCTTGTTAGTGTTACAGACTCAGACTTATGACCCTCCGCCGTCTCCCATTGAGTTCTAGTACTCAAATGCAATTCATACAGTGCCCCTTGCTTCCACAATATCAGCCCTCATTTGCAGTAATATACCATGATCCACCATAGTAAAGGCTTTTGACAGGTCAACAAACACTTCACTCGCACACTCCTTCCTTTCCAGAGCCAGGATTATCAAATGCACAAGTCTGTGAGCACACTTCTTGTGGAATAGCCCACCTTAAAGCCCCATTGGTGAGGTATAAGCCAGGAATACTGTTCAAGAACTCATATCCCTGGCTATGTACCATCTGTTCAAGAGGTTTTGCGAGAAGGGATAGTGATACAGTTGAGAGGTAATCTATGGGATCACCAGAGTCACCCTCCCTTAGGGACTGGTACAGTTTTAGCTTCCTCCGCATTGGAAAGTGACCCTCAGTGAGTCAGATCTGGCTAGGAAGAAAATATCACCTGCTAAATCATAAAGAAATCTCAGATTATCAAAACCTTCTCATTTCTATGTATCAATCCCCTCGTCCAGGCAGGGATCATATAGGTGGTTAATGTTCCCCTGAGAGATGCCCGTACTAGGGCCAGCTCAGCTGGTGCTATGTCTCACTGGGAGTTGGAGCTGCAGAAGCTTTTAGAATAAAAGTAGGCATCTAGTCAGTCTGTGGGCTGATGGAGAGCCTTATGGATGCTGACTGGAAGCAGACTGGGCATCAAGAGAACCCTTGAAGGCTGGGAGCAGCCTGGGAATAGACAGTCCTAGAAGATACAAGTGGATCTTAACAGTGGGAGCCTGATACAGTAGAGACTGGTTTGAAATTCCAATAGTGTGTAGTATGATCAAGAGGAGGGTATGGCGACTGCTGGGGTTCCTCTTCAAGGAGAACACCCTGATGGTCAATTGGCTTGAGGACGACCTCCCAAAAGACTTAGAATGAAACCATAGCAGGGGGTAAAACTGGGAAGGTGCCTATGCCAGGAAAGAGGCACACAAAGACACTGAATGCAGTGCTGGGACTCAGAGCAGAGGTTCTGGTAGTACAGTAAAAAACTCTGTGATGATGTAGTTATCCTGTGAAGTTTCAAGGACTACATTCCCAAGGGGTGAAGAACGCTGCACAGAGAGGGTGTGGGGGTTGTCCAATGGCATGTTAGGACATGGCCATGCCAGAGCAGCTAGGTTACAGCCCAGTCTACCATAGAGGAGATTTGGAGTCTGGGAGACCATTGCCATGGAGCGCCGTAGGCCCCAACTGCTTTTGCCTAAAATGCATTTACAGTATTAAGTTCTGTTCAGCTCTCACAGATTGATGCTCAGAGGGCTACCTCAAAGAGATATTGATCTGTACAATCACTTCACTAACTGAAATGGAGAGACAGTGGTTAGTCCCATGACTGAAGGGAATACATAAATCAGAGCTTGAAATAATGAATTTTGGGGTACATTTCGTCTTGAAATGTGGGTGGTACAGTATACATTTCTGAGACAGATGTTACATTTCCACATGAAAAAAAAAATAAATAAATAAATAAACTAGAGTGGTTCAGGAACACAATTTACACTGCACTACATTCCCGTTTGAAGTATGTAATTATATAAAGATTTAGGGAGCATCGTATTCTGCCCCTCCAAAATTCTACTGTTCTGTTTTCTTTCTGATATTGTATAATAAGCTATGTAACACTGGTTTCTTTTAGTTTTAATAAGCTGTATAATACCACAGATTGTCTAATTGCATGAATATGAAGTATCTTAAAATAGGTTTAGTTCTTTATGCTTTGTAAGCCAGATTGACTTATACATCCTTATGAACTGTATATCTTAAAATCTCTAAAATAAAAAGTTTAAACAAAGGTAATGTTTTTCAATACAACATCTGTTCTCAATTTTATACACTGCAATGTCAAGAACAACCACATTAGTTATTAATGCTGTCCTAGTAGACTCAACAATCGGATGCCCAAGGACCCTGAGGAAGCTATGGAAAGCCTTTTTCCATGGCAGTAAATGCTGGTCCTGCATGCTGCTGTCCAAATATGCTTGACTTCAATGGCTGTGTTTTTATTTTCATTCCCCTGTAACTGTCTCTTCAGAGCATGATCCCCTCTCCCAACACCCTGAGCCTGCTTCATTACATTCCTGTGAACCCCTACCCATTTCAGTGCATGACGTGCTATTGCAAGCCAGGCACTCTCTCTTTCCCTGTCCCTCTACAGTGCATGGCAGGCTATACAAATACAGGATCTATTTGCTCTGTGTGTTCTCTCTCCCCCCAAGCCCCCAGCTTTAATGCATGACATGTGTGCTTCCTCACTCATATCACTGGCTTGCAGTTCAGCACACACGTGCTTTTGATCTTTTTTGTTTTAACAGGCCCCTCCCCACTTCAGATGTGACACATGCTATGGGAACTCACTGCTGCCACCACAGCCAAGCAGCCAAACCAGCACAATGCATTTACCAATAGAAATGCTGGTAAATAAAATACATTTCCAGGACTCGAAGTACATTTCCACAGAAATCTGGAAAGGCAATATTCTGAGCCCAGTAAAGTACGACACTACACACCAAGGTCACCAGAGACTGTTGCCTTACCATGCAGCACTGACTGCTGCTGTGAGCTGGGAAGTAAGGTCTGTAGCAAAACCATTCCTGGCAAATGACTTCTGTCGTTAATTAATGCATCGGGCAAATTCACTGGACTGTACTATACTTAGGGATGTAAGTTTGTCATGGCAGTCATAAACGTCATTGATTCCTTGACGTTTGATCTTTATTCAGGACTTCCATGACTTTCACTAGTGTCATCAGAATGTAGCAATGATGACAGTGCCACACCATTTACTACTGTTCACTAATGATTTCATGAACAAACAATGAGTCATTAAAACCTCATCCATGACAAACTTACATCCCTAACTATACTGATAACACGAGATCCCTGGATCCATTACAACAGTATAATTTAAACTTAAATACTTAATTAATGTAAATCCCAAAGTGTGTTTCAGATCTGTCACATGTGATTATTGGGACAAGAGTTCATGGTCTGGATCAAGCAAGAACACTTATGCCAGAACCCAGTGTTAAAAACTATGTTGCTGTGATGGACCACTCCTGTTGTATACCACCCCTAGACAAGAGGATCCAGTATGTCTTCCAGGGCTTTGGGGTGCACAAAACAGGGGTAAGATTATCCCGTAGGTCAGCAAGAGTGGTCACACATGTGCAGTGACTCCTTTGGTTGCAAAGCCAAGCCTTGTAGCATCTTCGCAAGTGAGGAATCTCATGCAAGACAGAAATAGACGACAGTCTTATCCTCTTATGAAGCAGCATATTGGGAAGTTCAGAATCCTTTTGATGTTACTCAGCATGTCAAGGGTTTTCATAATCCATGTTTATGGTATTAATAAGTGTAGCAAATAAATGTTAAACCTAGAGGAATGGGGACAGAAGGCCTTGTATTCACCAAAGGTTTTCTCCACAGTGGGGTTTCCTCTCCTCCATACCAAAGATCAAAATATAGTATAAATACCACTGTGAGTTGGGCTGGAATGATTGCTTCATCTGTGGTCAGCAATGTCTAATGCTAATCATAACATGAGCACCTTAAAACATGTAAGACCATTGGTGGACTACATGTGTGTGGCCATACATTCATCTCTGTTATGCCAACAACTATAGTGAGTAGGTCTTAGCTGAAATCCCTACTCATGTTTAGCTGTACGGTATGTGGATTGGGTAGTCAGAATTTGTTGACGTGCGGGGAGTCCTTCCATTGTATAGCTGAACTCCTGAACTCCATCCCCTCTTGAACTGAGTTGGTGACTCTTCTCCGCAGCAACAGTTGTGGGTTGCCCCATCCCCTGCCATGGCTTCCAGTGTGCTGCTGCAGTCACCGCAGGGATCAGGGAGCAGGTCCCACCCACACACCCAGATGGATCATGGAGGAGGGAGCGGCCACAGAACGGGAGTGGTAAGCAGCCAGCAACAGGGATGAGTGGGTCCTCTGTTATGTGTGCTGGCAAGGGAGAGAGAGAGAGAGAGAGAGCGCACAGGATGCGAGCAGTGCAGAAAGCTATCAGACAGGCGGGAGAGACACCGTAAGCCCCCCTAGAGCCAGTCCTTGATTTGCAGCTCAGCAACATGGTCAGCTTACACATCTGCAACAGAACAGAATGAGGAGTGACTCCAGCAAACCTTCTTATTTAGAGAGACATAGTTAGAGAGACAGTGACAGAAAGGCAGCCTTGTCTGTGATGACATGACAGGTAGTGCAGGGAGCGAGCATTGAACTGCATAGAAAGAGCGGGCAGTGAGAGGGGGAGGGAGTGTTCAATACCTAACAGTCTGTTCCCTTTACAGAAGAGCGGCCCCGATAGCATTACAGAGCACCAGTTCTGTGTCTTGTCCCGTACCTTGCTGAAAATCTCTGAAATGTGGTTCTTATTGTTAAAACTAACATTGCGTAACGATATAGGAGTAAGTGACATCCGGAACGATTTTTCTACTCCGACAGAGAATCTTCACCGCTCGCGATGGAGAATGTACACCGCTTGGCCACTACCGACAAGTGAGGTACGTGTGTCTTTGTTTAAAAAATAACAAGGACTAAATAAGTGTCCAAACTGAGAAAACTGTGTGAGAGTGAGAAAAAGCAACAAAATTAAGCAAAGGAAACAACAGAATCAATGCAGGGACTACTTTAGTCAGTGGCAATTTAAGTGGAAGGATACCAAAGTCAGATGGGACACTTTCCGATATTTCTGAAAAACTAAACAAAATGTTTGAAACTTGTCTGAGCCCATGTTATAAGTGCAATAACCCACTACAGGGTGTGGGGTTACTGGGGATTAACCAACACCCTGGGTGCTGTGAGGACACTTGGGATTTGCCCTCATGCCTCACAGTGCACCCAAGGTGTTGATTAATCCCCAGTAATCCCACACCCTGTTGTGGGTTATTACTTACTTATACAATGGCAAGAAAACTCCCTGAGCTGTGATTGGTCAGTGGCCACCTTGTACAGTTATGTTATCCCAGAACATTGCTGTATCAAGGTCCAGCAGTCACAATATCTTCTAACATTTTCAACAATCATAGATCACTACCCTGAAGTCTGAAAAATGCTAATTATCCATGCCACCATACCAAAGTATGCCTTCCCCCTCCAAACACCAGAGACTTTTTTTTATAATATAATTTTTTTTAACCCCTTTCAATGAAAACCAGACTGAGTGAGCAAGCAAGCAAGTGCTTCTTTGAATAGTCGGTGTGCAGCTCTCCTGATAATGCTCACTCACTTTCCTTTTTTATGGTCACTAAATGCACATGAAAACAAATTCTCCCTACCCCTTCCCTGCCTCCTTTCCTCTTCTTTAGCAGACATCTAGTTCAGAGTAGTAGCAGCAGCAGGCAGAAGGAGAAGCGATGGAGTGGGAGCTCCAAACACAGCTCGATCGCTCAAAATCTCTTCCCACTATGACATTTAAATGTGATAGGCTCCTGGAGATGAATTCCAGGCCCTGGGGAAAGTTCAGACTCTTGGGCACCTACCAGCTTGCAGCCCATTTCCTGCTTACAGTATGCTGGGTGGCCAGGGCCCCTCTTGGCACAAGGCCCCGGGAATTATCCCCTACTCTCCCACCCTCTCAAGGGCCTTGATGATAGTAAACTGTACTAGAACTGTGACAAGAACACAGTATGGGGGTGAGGGTGGAAGTGAATGAAAGGAAACCACTGCTGTGACTAGGAAGCAGATAAAATACACAAGAATAATCCACCTGCTGTACAGGCAGCTCCACCTAGTGGATAAACAGAAAAAAGGAAATTATTTTTATATAAATATACTTCCACACACAAAAATCAAGGAAGAACTATAAAAATTGTTTAAATTGTTTTATAGTCTCTTCAAAGATTAACTGTTGTATAATAGCAATAATGTATTCCAGGGTGTGTGTCTTACTAGGATAATGTTACATATTGTGTGTTGGATACACTCAGCCTATGGCTTTGTGCCCAACCGCCTGAGGTGTGCTGTTATCCTAGTGCAACACACACCCTGCTGTGCATTATTGCTTGATTATTGTCTGAAAGGGTGGCTACATTAATTTGGGGTGAGCTGAGCAGAGATGTAATAATATTGATGGTTAGGCAGACCCAGCCACTCCACCCCTTACCCCAGGGCATCTCCAATAGCTTCTGGTTGACTCTATGTCTCCCCATATTCCATATAAATTTTAATTGTATGTTGTTTAAAGCCTTCAAAGTTGCACAGGCATTTTGATGGGAAGCGTCTGATAAAGGAACAGAAGTCTGGGCATGACATTCATTTTTAGCACATTTTTCCTTCCTGCCAGGCTAAGTGGAAAGACCGACCATCTCTGGGTATCTAGAGTGATATAACACAGAAGTGCCCCACAATATCTGATGATTTTATCCTTAGCCCAGGCAAATGGAAAACTACTTATAAACTGTGGCAAGCAAGTCTCACTAAGCTTAAGAGCTTCTGATTTCCCACAATTTATCTCATATCCTGATAGCTCACCATATCTAATTACAGAGGCGGGGATGGATCTTTCTCGAACACTGATGTAGAAGAGGTAATCATCAGCGTATATAGAAAGCTTCTGCTCCCTGTCTGGGACCCAGACACCCTGTATATCCGGATTCTGTCAGACTGCAGCAGCCAGTGGCTCAATACAGAGAGCAAACAACAAGGGGAAAGAGTTCACCCCTGGCATGTGCCCTGAAACAAAGGGAACCTCCCCAATTTTATTTCATTAATTCATACTATTTCATGTGAGACCTGGTGTAGTGCCCTTACTATCTGCATAAATTGGTCTCCAAAGCCCAGTTTCTCAGGGGTAAATTGCAAGAAAGCCCAGTCCACCCTTTCAAAACCCTTTTCTGCATCCATAAAAAGGGCCACAGTAAACACTTTCTCTGATTGTTGTTTCACTGAAGTATTTTCTAGATGCCTGATATTGTCGGTAATATGTCGCCCTCTAATAAATCTGGTTTGATCAGGATAGACTAGGCCCACCACCACCCCCTGCAGCCTGTCAGACAGAACTGGACTAAATATTTTCTGATCCACATTAGGGAGGGATATAGGTCAGTGGGGAGAGGTAATACAGTAAGGGCAGACTTGATGAACCTTCTCTGTCTCCTTCTGCCATCAAATTCTATGGGCCAGAGTTTCAAAAGGGATAGTGTTTGCACCCGAGATTTGGTGTAAGTTGCTATAAAGCAGGTAAATTGTCACAGCTGCATCTGCGATATGAAAATAGGATGCAGTTGCTGCAGAAGTGTTTGGAGTATCAGCAGAATCAAAGTGCCATGGTGCAGGGCTTTATACAAGCCCTGCACACCCTTTGAAAATGCAGCCATATGTTTCTATGTTTATTACATTTTTACGGTCACTAGTGATTACAAGAAGTAATGTCTCTAATGTCTCCTGGGTAACTGCATGTTATACGAGAGTTGTTTTTAGCATGAAAACAGATTTCAAACTAAACACTGCTTAAAAATAATAACCATTTTTATTTTTAAAAAAGATGCTTGACTTATCAATGATATTAGCCATAGCTGTCTTTTGATTTGCTTTAATAATTTAAATTGTTTTATTTAAAATCCATTGGGTATGGTACAAATTCAGTTTATGTTTACAACTTACATTTCAAACTAATTTTAATTATAATTTATCTCTTTGCAGGTTGAAATGTTTAGCACCTGTCTTTTCCTTTTAGCTGCTTATAAAATTTGAATACCAAAGAAAAGGCAATTACAGTATATCTGTGCTTTGTTTTAATACCTTGTATTAAATATCAATTATATCAATATAAATATATTTAAACCTTATACTGTCATTACTGTATATATCACCAACAGGACCACCCCTCATGATTAAGCCCTTTATTTAGGATGAAACATTGAGCTTCTTGGTGGTCCTTTTAAAGATTTAATTAACACGAGAATACACTTCATAGAAACATAGAATTTGTCAGCAGAAAAGGAACGCTTGGCCCACCCAGTCTGCCCAGATGGTCCCTGCCTAGCCTGTCTCAACAGACCTAACTGGTCTTTAGCAACCCTCCCTGCAGCCAAAGCAAATTGGATGCTGGGCTGCATACCTAGGGGGAATTACCAGCAGGAAGGTGGAGGTCATTCTGCCACTCTACACATTCTAGTGAGACAGCACTTAGAGTACAGTGTGCAGTATTGGTGCTCTTATCTTAAGAAGGACATTAACTTGCTGGAAATGGTCCAGAGAAGGGCAGCCAACATGATCTAATGCCAGGAAGGCAACACCTATGAGGAGAGGCTCAGGAGGCTCAACAAGGCTCTTGAGTACAGAAGGGAGAGTGGGGACATGACTGAGGCCTTACAAGTACCTTAAAGGTATAAACAGGGTGAGCACCGAGGGCCTGTTCAGCCTTAGTGAAAACAAGACCACCGGGGTTAACAGTCTTAAGCTGGTGGAGGGAAGGCTCAAGATGGAGATGAGAGGGTACTTTTTCTTTGTACACTGTATGGTGAGCACTAGTACTTAGAGGACTGCCTGCTGTGACGTCTGCAATTCTGTCCCCATTTGTAAGTACCATGTCCAGTACTGCCCCATCCCTAGTGGTTTTCTTGACTAGCTGCCTGAAAAATGCCCCTTGTAGGGAGTCAAGGAAGGCTCTGCTCTTTGCTGAAGCTGTATTTGGAAAGCTCAAATCCACATCTGGTAGATTGAAGTCCCCAACTAGCAGCAACTCTCCCTTACTTGCCATCCTGATAATGGTTTACCCAAGTGCCTTATCTAACTCCTCTCCCTATACTGGAAGTCTATATACACCAATGCAAGGAGTACTGTCTTTCTTTGTTTTTTTCCTCAGAATGGCAGCTCTCCTGCAAAAGCTACAGTAGGACACCAGTCTTCCTGATACACTCTTTCATCTCCAAGAATCCCTGACATACAATTAACCCTGTCCTTCCTAGCATTTTTCCTATCCCTTTTTGAACAAGGAATAACCTAAGACTGTGAGGTCCTGAGTGTTATTCTACATTACTCATGCTTCTGTGATGGCTTCTATACCTAGCTCCACTGCCACTATTAATGCAAGCAGTTCCTCTATCTTGTTGTCCAAGTATCTAGCATTTTTACATAAAGCCTTCTTGTTTTCCTTTTCCTCTCCTTGTCTCCTAAGCTTGGAACTGCCTTTTCATTTGCCACTGTGATTCCTATCATTATTTACTGCTGGTCTCCCTCCGCTCTTAAATGTGCCTCTACCTTACACAGTCCCAGTCCATAGTCCCATGCAACCTGGCAGAGAGCTGCCATGGTTCTTTCTGTCTCAGTAAATGATCTTGTCCACCTTCTCAGTCGTCCTCCTCCTCCTGACCTAGTTTAAAAACCTGCTTATCGCTATGTCTTATCATACCTCTCAGCTGCTGTGAATTTCATATAGCACTATGAATTTTACACTCAAAATTACCAGTACTTTGTAAGGGTTTACTAATGTTCCTCACAATGTTAGAGATATTTCTGGACACACACACATTGAACTAATTTGTTAGAAACATTCCTTAATACTAAACATATGGGGCTAACTGTTGTTAGAAATATTATTCTTTAAAACAAGAATGTGTTACATGTTCTGCCCATTTTCTGTGAATTATGAAGATCAATGTTATGCATTAAATGCTGAGAGGTTGAGAGGTTATGTCCCAGTGCATTGATCTCTCTCCTACTGAGGAGCATTCAGCCATTTGCAAACAAGCTGCAGTCATCCCAGAAGGACCCCTTCCCCCAGTCCCAATGTGTAGCCCAATTCCTCCTCGCCATACCACATCTTTTGTCATTCCCTTATTTTGTCCTGCCTGTGCCCTTTCTCACATGACACTGATAACACTTTTAAGAAGGGTTTTGTGTCTGCAGTGCCTTCAGTTGACTATCTAGGGCCAATAATCTTGCCTTATCCTTCGATACACTGTAAGAAGCCAGTTCATTTGTACCTACTTGTACCACTATGATTGGCTTATCCCCAGCATTGGTCAGCATCTCTAACATCCTGTCTGTGGTTACCCCTGAAAAAAGACAACAAGAATTTCTCCTAGCTCAAACAACAAACCAGCCTCCCCACCTTTCTAACTACAGCGTCCGTAATTACTACAACTCTCTTTCTCTCCCTCCTGCTTCCATCTGACCCAATAACCTCCTACCCCTCATTCCTGTGGGATGAATCCATCCCCTCCAATGTGCCAACAGTTGTACCCTAATCAGGGTAGTCATACCGAACTGTTCATGCTGGTGCAACAAATCAGTTCAGGATCATCACCACTAGGGAAGGTTCCTCCCATTCCGTCTACTCCCTGCCCTCCCTACCACAGCCCATCCACCAGCTGATGTGGCAGTTTTCTTGCAGTATCATTTGGACCTCCTGCCGAGTAGCTCCACCTTTTCTGAGCCTCAGCACTGAGGGCACCTTCAGAAAACTGGTTGCCCTCCCCCACCTCCCAGAGTACCCTCTGGAAGATGTTCAAGCCACATCCCTTGCAGTTAACCAGCTGAGCCCCCATCTTCTGCCTGTGTGTGCATGCCTTAAGAGTGTGAACTACACCCTTTGAGAGAAACCAAAATAAAACCTGAGGCCCCCCATCTGTGTCTATGTGCCTTAAGTGTGTGGACTATACCCCTTGAGAGAAACCAAAATAAAACCTGAGGCTCCCCCCCCCCCCGCTTGTGCCTGCATGCCTTAAGTGTGTGGACTACTCCTTGAGAGAAATCAAAATAAAACCAAATATTTTGCTGAGCAGAGTTTTCTGCCCTCTGCCTGCCAAGCCCTCTTTTTCTAAGTCCAGGTACTTACCTTGTATCATTTCATTGAGTGGCAGGATCACTACTGCTTATAGAAAGTTGTGCAGGGACTTTGTTTTAGGTGTGGAGCTCAAGCAGAAGGCATTCCAGTCTAACCTTTTGTAGAGGACACTATAAATTGCATTACTGTGTGTGTACTGGGTCACCACAGATGCTCTGTGTGCTACCCCTGCTTATGGACACAAATTGGGTTAAGGGGCTTGGGTCATTAACTCCTGTGGGGATTTGTTTCCCAAAGATATTAAGATGAAATACTGCATGATGCACAATGCCTACACCTAGAAAAATAGAGTGGGCTAGGTCACAATTTGGCACTACCCCTTGGAAAACAGTACCAAACCATTGTGGTCCCCAATGGCCCATCTCTTCCAACCTTCACACAATGCAACAAAATTTGTCCCCTCAGTAACTTAACACTGCAAATATTACAAACCAGAAAGTCAGTAATCTAAACAGCTAGCTATGTGATTTACTGGTGCTCAATAGAGAAGCTTCCCTTTCAGCTTGAGGGTTTTCCAGTCCTTAAGGAGTAACTGGGTGTCTGGGTGATTTAACGATACTGTACTCAACTGTTGATCACTTCCTTTCTGCAGAGCATGAATAATGTCTTTGAGGCTAAGCTCATTCCTTTGCTCCCTCTGCAAGTCCACTTGGCTCAGTCTGGGGAGAGAGGATACACAGAGGGTGGCAAAACTGCAGTAGATTCGGGAAGGCAATCAGCAGAAGCTCCCAAGGTGTCCACCAAATGGTTGGGATTGTCAATGTTGATTCATCTGTACTGCATTATTTGCATAATGCTTTCACTGCAGTCATCAGTATCACAGCAGTCAGCAAGATAAGGCACCCACATCACAACATCAAAACCCAGTCTGTATTCCTCACTGTAATCATAAATGGAGAGGGCTGATAGCCAGTGATGCCCAGCTGCATGCAGCTCGGTTGTTGTTTTCACATAAGACAATGGGTTGTTGTCTGTTTTGACTGTTAGCTGGGCACCATATAAATAGTCATGAATTTGATCATTGATGGCCCACTTTAACACCAATAGTTTATGGACATGATATTTCTTTTGAGAGAGAGTGTCAAACTTCTGCTGGTAAATACCGCAGATTCCATATCTTTGGGGTACTGTTAATAGAGTACAGCTTAAAGTCAGCTTACAGTATGTTACAATCAGTGTGTAAGGTCTAAGCTTTTAATGGATCAGTGTATGTCAGCACTGGGGCACGGGTCGATTAGTGTATGATCTCTCTGAAAGCTTTCTTACAAGAGTTGTCCCACTGGAGTCCAAAACGGTCATGCACCTTGTGATAATCCCTGGGCCCATCATCATCATAGGGTGGCAGATGTCTTGTTTGTTGAAGAAGAGCCCTGGGTGAGATTGAGTAATGGGAACATCACTTGGGTATAGTCTTTTTTTTTTAACATTTTTATAGATTTTATGATATCACAGTAGGTATCTGTAGTACATAAAATACACAGAGAGAGGTATGCAGGCCTCTAAATTGGATGTACAGGGTATAATACAGAGGTTCTTGAACTTTAATGTTCATATGTCCATACATTCTAAGGAGCTACCAGGCAATCAATCT
This sequence comes from Neoceratodus forsteri, assembly GCA_016271365.2. Classification (NCBI taxonomy): domain Eukaryota; kingdom Metazoa; phylum Chordata; order Ceratodontiformes; family Ceratodontidae; genus Neoceratodus; species Neoceratodus forsteri. The sequence continues at coordinate 740,011,278 of CM057454.1, forward strand.
AGGAGTAAAGTCTGATCTGTTTATATTGTGGGTCCTTTACACTCTCACCATCACTTTATACAAAAAATCTTTAACACCAACATATCATATCCCCTGCAGAATTAGCGCCTGGGGGAGCCCAAACATTTGTACTAGAAGAGAGGTCTTTGTAACAAAGGCCTGGGCTCAGTTAAGTTATGAGGCTTTCCCACAGATAAAGACAAGGCAACCTGCCGCAGAAACATAGAAGCATAGACTTTGATGGCAGATAAGGACCGCTTGGCCCACCCAGTCTACCCATTTCCCTACCTATTGGATAAGCTGCAGATCCTAGTTAATCAACAGCCTAATTCTTCCTAACCCCCACCAGAATTGCCTTTTGTCTGTCCCATGCATTCTTGAATTCCACCACTGATTTTGACCCCATGACCTCCTCAGGAAGGCCTTTCCATATGTCCACCACCTTCTCCATGAAAAAATATTTCTTCATGTTGCCCCTGAGCCGTCTCCCTTCTATCTTCAAATTATGCCACCTTGTTCTTGCACATCTCTTTTTCCTGAAAGATGCTACCCTCTTAGACTTTGTAGAATCCCTTGAGGTACTTGAAAGTTTCTATCATGCCCCCCCCCCCTTCTTTCCTCGAGGGTATACATATTAAGCTCCTTTAGTCTCTCTTCTTATGGCTTCTGGTGCACATCCTGCATCATTTTAGCTTCCCTCCTCTGGACTGCCTCCATCCTGTCTCCAGAACTGCATGCAATACTTCAGATGGGGTCTCAGAGGGATAACAACTTCTTGTTTTCTACTGGTGATGCCTCTCCCTATACATCCCATCCCAGTATCCCCCCAGCCCTCCTTACTGCCTTTTCACATTGCTTACTTATCTTTAGGTCATCTGATATGACTACCCTCAGGTCCCTTTCTACTTTTGTTGTTGTCAGTATCTCACCCTCATTGTGTACTCTACCCCTGGGTTTTTGTTTCCCAGGTGCATTACTTTGCACTGAATTTAAGCAGCCATACTTTTGGCCATTCCTCCAAACTTACCAAGTTCCTTCTCATCCTTTCCACCCCCCACTGTGCATCAACCCTGTTGCAGATGTTTGTGCCGGGTGCAAAGAGGCATACTTTTCCTTCCAGTCCCTCTCCAATGTCACTTACAAATACATTAAAAAGGACCAGTCCCGGTACTGAACCCTGCAGTACCCCGCTAGTAACCCCCCTTTCTTTGGAGTGAACTCTGTTTACTATTACCCTCTGTGTCCTGTTGTCCAGCCAATTTTTTACCCAGGCTACCACCCTGGGACCCATTCCCAGGCTGGCTAGCTTGTTTATTAATCTTTTGTGTGGGACTGTGCATTAACAGGAAACAACAAGAAGGATATGGGTCACGTTTATAAACTGAGAAGGTGTACATATACACCATCGATTATAAATACTACTGTACTAACACAATTAAAAAAAAAATTTAATGAAGCAGCTAACATGGCTTCGAATAACAAGTAATAACATTCATCTAAAGCTGTAGTAAAACAGCAGCCCCCTCATTCAGGACCTAGTAGGTAAGACCATACACCAAAATTAGATTGTTAATTTGCATGCAATTAGTTCATTTCAACAACATTACTGCAAAACATATTGGTGAGCAGTCCTGTATTCCAGAGTCGATGTGAAAGGTATTTAATCAGCCCAATAGTACATCACTCTTCATCGTCGTCTGAAGTCACTTCCCTAGGCTGCAATTTAGGTATGATTTTCTCAGCGAACGCAGCAGCAAAGTCCAGGTCAACAAAGATGTGGGCCTTGGAGTTGTGACACATCTGTAGGCGAGTGAGATGCTTAAGCAGTGTGTCTATTCCATTTTGTAGGAGTCCGTTCTAATTTTCTGCAGCTCTATTTTCCGAACCTGGGTTTGCGCTGGCAGTTCTGGGAAGAGAACTATTCTTCTACCCTCCCACTCAATGTCCCCTCTAGTGCAAGCAGCCTGCAACAGGGGTATCCTTGTTTCTGGAGGAGAGAGAGTTATGATGGCAGTCATTGGTTGCCGTGTGGGATCCCCTCGTGTTCTGGCCCATTGAGGTATGGCAAAAGCTTTAGTTATCTGGATATTAGTGTCTACTGGCAATAATTTAGCATCTGTAAAAAAGTCTGTTAATCACTTGTAGTAGCTCTGATTATGCTCCAAAGCTGGGCAGGAACCTGGCTATGCAGACACTGGCCTGGTGCTTGATGTTCTCCAGGCTCATTTTTTTGTTTTTTAAGAATGCCAGGTCCTGGACATAGGCAGCGTTGCAGTCAGCTTGATGGGCATTCATTGCCTGGAGATCCAGAATTGCAGCTGAGTTTTTGGCAATTTTAGTGTCCGATTCTGTGAGTTTTGCTTCGACTGCAGCCAGTCAAGTGTTTGTTTTATCAACTGTTGCCGAATTTTTGTCAGCATCACTAAGACCTGGGCTATCAGAAGTTCAGGCACAGCCACACTACTCAATGCCATAGGTCCCGGGCTCTTCGAGGAGCTAGTTGAAGAAACGTACACATCTGAGTTCTGTGTATCATGTGTAGCATCTTTTTTCAGGCTCATTGTTCTCAGCAGAGTTTCCAACCCAGGCTAGTAGCTTCTGCGATCAGGTTTGAGAGAATTTAAATACTTTATCTCCTGATCTTATTTTAAGTAGAACAGAGCTCTTTTATTTTACAGCTGCCATGTTGCTGCTCCACAATGCCTCCTCCCGGGGTATAGTCTTTAATGAAACATCGGTAGTACCTGTAGAACACAAATAAACTGTAATTCCTTCAGAGTCTGAGTTCTGGGGCAGGCAGTAAGTGTCTCCACATTACTGGGATCAGTGCTGATTTCATCTTCCAAAACGATGTGTCACATATTCTGAACTGAAGTCTGGATGAAATGGCACTTATCACTGGAGAGTTTGAGCCTGAACTCCAATCAGTCCAGAACATTCAGCAATCAAGCCTCCTGCTTGTTAAGTATCATCCGAAAGATGATGACATTATCGAGATACACTAGGCATTACGGATGTTTACTCTCCTCAAAACTTGTTCCATAAGATGTTGCAAAGCAGCAGGCATACCTGAAGTCTCTTGGGGCATTCACTGAAATTTATTTTATTTTATTTGGTTTTTGTTTACCGGGTAAGTACACTAGACAACAATGTTGCCTATATTCAGGCACGACCCGGGAGAGTACAGACAGGGGAGTTCAGAGTCAACATTAAAGAGAATTTCATGACGCAGCATGAAGTGAGAACAAACATTTGAACAGTATACAGCCAGGCACAGTCATTATTAGTGATGACAAAGAGAAACAGATAACATTACATTAATTATTTTCATCTGATGATACATCAATGACTAAATTGAAATGACAAACAGCAAACAAAACTTAAATGAAGTAGCATTATAACAATAGGATTTCTGCTGGATGTGGGGAACTTTCAGATTCTGGAGACCAGCAGGAAATCAGTAAGTGCCATAGGGAGGAGAAAAATGCTAGGAGAGAGGCTCAAGTTACAGGACAAGAGCAGCAGTCGGATTCTAATAGGTGTGCCCGAAGACCCAGTTTAAAGGCCTTGTGGGATTTGGAGAGTTTGATGTGGGAGGGAGTGGAGTTCCAGGAGTGGGGGGCAGATATGGTGAAGGATCGTTCTCCTTTTTTTGTGAGATATCTGGGAATTTCAGGTTGGGTTTGAGCAGATGCCCTGAGGAGGTATGCTTGGGAGGGCTGAGTTAATAGTTCGGCAAGGTATTTAGGGGACCCCGTTCTGATCATATTATCAATTGTACAGCCTGCAGAATAGTGTCTGAGCGAGTCTGGGGAGAGCCAATTTAGTTTCGAGTAGAGCAGGCAATGATAGGTAAGTCTGTGAGCAGAGAGAGCAAATCTGCATATACTGTTATAGCAGGTGCTCCATTTCTGGAGCGCTCCTTTGCTAGCTTTAAGGTAAACCTGAGAGCAATATGTCAGAGCAGGGAGGAGAAATCCTTGTGCAAATAGCAAGCCGGGCAGCATCATTGACGGAGGACCTAATTTTAAAGGCAAGACCAAGTTTTGAGTAAACTGTCTTACATGTAGCTGCATTGTGGAGGTTAAAGTCAAGAGATGGGTCGAGAGTGACTCCTAGATATAAAGAAACCGAGCAGGCAGATGAAGCCTGTTTTTTCCTGATGCTCCTGGGCCATCAGGATCTGATTCTACTAGCTATGATGTTTAAGAACAGAGAACCTCATGCTTCTATTCAGGCAATCAAGGGTAGCCTGTAGTCTGAGTATAGTGTACTGATCAAGGATCATCCTGTTACTGAGTTCTCAGTAGTCCACATATATCTGTACACTGCTGTTCTTATGAACCACCACTATGGATGAGTTTTGTGGGCTCTTCTTCTCCAGTATAATCCCTGCAGCCATAAACTCCTGAAGAAGGTGTCTCACATTATCTATATTTACTGTTTCCAGCTTCTAGAGTCTCTCTTGGAAGAGTCCGTTGTCATGCAATCTGATGTGATGCTCCTTCCCTCAATTCCATCAAACATTCATCTCACATAATGAGACAACTTAGTTCCATCGGGCCAACTTCCGGTGTATCCAGACCTTCCAGCTCTTAGTCTGGGTGACACTCCAGATTCAAAGGTAACAAGATTAATGAAGGTCCAGTTTAGTTTTTTCCGGGGATAGTTTTGGGCAGACCACCACATCTGTGCTGTGTATAAAAGCCAGAGTGTGCCCTCTCCAGACATACCAAGTCAGTCAGTGGCATTCTTCATTTGAACAATATTCTAGCTTATATACATATTGGCATGTATGAGCAGTACACTAGGTTTCACCAGCAGTCCATCCAGCAGATAATGCTCTCCTAGGGCATTAATCATCAGTCTCTGTTTTTAGCATCTTTTCAGAGCCTCATCCCCTGATGGCAGTTTGTGAATTGGACTGTAATGCCAATTCCTCCTCCTCACAGCACCAAACCACTCAAATGGGTTGGTCTGCTACATCATTACACAGGTGAGGCCTCCTCCTCTTCCCGGAGATGTCCTTTGCTTGGGTGCAAACAGGTCGTGACTGCACTTGATGTTGCTTCACCTGTTCCAAACAAAATTATATCAGCTTCCTAAACATGTGAGCATTTGTACCAATAAGAGCAGGCATATTGTCAGTCATCCTGGATTTTGGACACACTAAGGCCAGGGTCTCCACAGGCTCCTCAACTCCAGCCAGCATTGGTCAGCTTCTCTAACTATGGGACTATGTTGTATGTGGTCACCTCTGGAAAAGACAACATGAATTTCTCCTAGCTCAAGCAACAAACCAACCTACCCACCATTCTAACAACAGAGTCCCCAATTACTATAACTCTCTTTCTCTCCCTCCTGCCTCCAACTGACCCAATACACCCCCAACCCCCCATTCCTGTGGGATAAATCCATCCCCTCCAATGTGCGAACAGCTGCATCCTAATTAGGGTAGTCATACCGAACTATTCATGCTAGTGCATCAAATCAGTTCAGGATCATTACCACTAGGAAAGGTTCCTCCCATTCCGTCTACCCCCTGCCCTCCCTACCACAGCCCATCCACCAGCTGATGCGGCAGTTGTCTTGTAGTATCCTTTGGACCTCCTGCCAAGTAGCTCCACCTCTTCTGAGCCTCAGCTCTGAGAGCAACCAGCTCCACATTAAGGATCCCAAACCTCCAGCAAACCAGTTGATCCCCCCACCTCCCAGACTACCCTCTGTAAGATGCTCAAGCCACATCCCTTGCAGTTAACCAGCTGAGCCTTCCAATCCCCTGCCTGTGTGTGCATGCCATAAGTGTGTGGACTATACCCCTTGGGAGAAATCAAAATAAAACCTGCATGTGTCTGCATGCCTTGAGTGTGTAGATTGTACCCCTTGACAGAAATAAAATTGGAAGGTGGTCTATACTTTAAACATAGCACAAGTATGGATAAGCTTGGTCCCTCAACCTCCATATATTCATTCCATCCAAGGGGAGCAACCTCAGATGTGACAGATGCCTGTCATACCAGTCTTTTAAAAATCTGGTCACTTGTGACCCATTGTCAAGTACAACATTGGTTTCTACTCCGATGTTCACCTTGACCTCAGGTGGGGGAGTTCAATCAATACCTTGGGTACTTGAGGTTTATTGACTGTTGATGTAATGGCAGCTTTGGTGGAACTTCCAGCATCTGGGGTCCCAGTGTACTCCTTCACTGGGCCCTTCATTGTTTCCATTTCTCAGTTTACTGTCTGAGTTGATATGTAACTTTCCTTAATCCTGCTCAGCATGTAAACAAGCCCCTGGGCACAACATTTATCCCTTGATGCCCTGCAAAGAATGCAGAGCAACAGCCAGTCGACTGCAAGTGTACTAGAATTGCCAGGAGTGAAGCAACTTGATGATTCTTGGGAAATACTGTGTAAGAAATCACTTGGGAAAGTAAGAAATCAGCACAAATGACCCAGTGAATTCCATCCTTTGAGTGATCAAACTGATGGAGAACTGGGGTTATGACTAGAAGTGCTAGGCCAGCCCCCATGAGTGGAGATCTGCTTGGAGATAAGAGGAGAAATAACTTCTGCTGGAGCTGGTGTGAGAGCAGGTCAGAGAGCTTGGTTTTGGCCTTAAGGTAGATGCCCAGCATTGTGAGCTCCTGCACAAAGAGAGCAAGTAGTGCTTTTATGATAGGAAAACTGTCCAAGAGATAGTCTGAGTTTCAGATGGAGCCATAAGGGATCCATTTGTTCAGCCAAAATGCATCGGCCCGAGTTCCACAATCCCAACCCTCAGTGCCCGAAACACAGTTGCCCAATATCAGGATTTCACCCCCCCCCCCGGAGTTAGGATCCTTAAGTAGGGTTGTGGGTGGCAGAGCCCCCCACATTGGGTTGTGTGGGAAGCAAAGCCCCCTGAAACACTTGTTGAATGTGAAATCCTGATATCGGGCAACCGTGTTTTGGGCGCCCGGGGTCAGGTTTGCAGAACTCGGGCCAATGCATTTCTGCCGAACATAGCATATCCAGCCATAGAATGAGTGAATCTGAGATGGGTATGTCTGTGCTGTATTTTAGACCTTGCTGCTGTACTGTATATGCCTGCCATATGACTGTGGTCACCAGAGAAGACCACTACATAGTAGGGGTGGCAGAAGATTGAGTAAGAAATTTCACTGTGACAAAAGCCTTCAACGCTGTTAATCATGCCTTATTGACTGATCAGCTATCTGGCACAGAACTATCCAAGGACACCACAGATTGGTTTAAAAGCTACCTGTCTTTGCCAGCCCAGTGGCTCTGGAGGTTGTGGCACTGGTTGCTGCACCTCGCGCCATGCTGGTGACCTGGGTTCGGGAACAAGCCCAGGCCACTGGGGGTCAGCAGGGGCAAGAGAGGATCAAGCATCTGGAGGACTGCTCTCCTTTCTCAGGGGAGGGAGGTTTGTAATCCCACTCACTGACTGCTCTCTAGCAGTGGACAGAGGGCAGTATGGGTTGGGAGGGCACACACTGGCATCCTTACATTGATGAGGTGGGGGAGAAGGGTGAAAAATGGAAAAAGGAGCCAGCAGGCTCTATGATGGCTACACCAGCACCCCAGCTGACTCTCTGACATCTGGATTTCGCTCCTGGTGGGGTAAAGCCAGTGCCCCTTTTCCCTGCCCTGCCATGGGGAACCCATGGGGGAATTGGGGGGAGTGAGGTCAGGGAATGGTGCAGCCAGAGACTGAGTCCCTCTAAGGGAGGGACCAGAGCCACCTGCTGGACTAAGGGGTCAAATTATTTGGAAAAAAAATAAATAAAAGCTACCTGTCAAACCGATCCCCAACAAGTCAAGGTCGATGATGTTCTCTCTGATAGAAGAAATGTTTGATCAGGTGTTCTACAAGGGTCCATTTTGGGCCCTCTCCTGTTTAGCATCTTCCTAAACAAACTAACAACCTCATGCCAAGAACTTATCCTACTTTACATGGATGACGCAGTTATCTACTCAAGCAATCCTGACCGCTGACTTCTAGAGGACCAATTGCAGTATAGCTTTGCTAGTGTGGAAAACTGGTTCAGTGAATACAAGCTTGTCCTTAACTATAAAAAGACAAAAATGATGCTCTTCAATAGTGTCCAAAGCAAGCATAAAACCTACCCATTGACAATCACCAACAGCACGGGCTCACTCTTGGAGCAAATACAGCACTTCAAATACTTGGGTGTTACCACTGCCAACAATCTGTCATATGCTCGCCACATAGAAAATACTGCCAAAGCAGTCAGCACTCGCATTGGGCTCCTCTATAGGCACAGATAAAGCTTGATTTCTGAAGCCCTAAACTTGGCTGTCCACAACTCTGTCATTTCCCTGGTAGATTATGGGTTGGTTATCTATGGTTTGGCCACTGACATATCCCTCCAGTGCCTCACAACAGCACTTAACAAAGCCTGCAGACTCCTCACTGGCTCTGCGCACCTTACGCATACCTGTGACCTCTATGCTCAGGCTAACTGACTCCAATTAAAAGATCGACTCATCTACCAAACTTGCCTGCTTGCAAAAAAAGTTAGCCTAGGTCTCATGCCCCAGGGGGTTTAGAAACTCCTTAGCCTTTACAGCAACCCTCGTCGAACCAGAGGCTCAGAGAACCAGATCTTTCTGATCCCCCACTGCTGCACGTCCCTAAGACAAAGATCATTTGCCTATCAAGCTCCTTTCTGGTTTAACTCTTTACATTATGAAGTCTCCACTCAAACCACACAGGGCTCATTCAAACTAAAGCTACGTCATCACCTAGTAGCTAATGCCTGCTGTGACAGCTTCCATTAAAATTTACTTGCCCCTTCTCATAAGCCCCAGTTAGCACTGAGTACCTGCTTTTTGAGCTTGCCCTTACTGCCACTGTCCTGTATACTTCCTCTCTCAAACTCAACTCCCCACCCTCACCTCTACACCTTGCCCTTATCCTCCCCCCCCCCTTTTTTCCTCACTTCCTCACTTCCTATCCTAACTTTCACTCCCTCCTCCCACCTGAATCCTTCCTGGACAAGGACTCATGGGCTGATCTTACGAGTATTGTTTTGTGTCCCAACAGTCTGCAATTCTTGTATTAACCTAAATTTCTGGCATACATTGTACAATGCCACCCTGTGTTGTTTCTTTTGTGATATTGTAATCTGTTCTTCACTGTAACTTGTCTGTCATACTGACGTGGAACCTATGTAAAAGAGCTAATAGCTCAAAGGTGTTTCATCCAAGATCTGAATAAATAAATAAATAAAACTGTGAAGAAGTAAAGATTTAAGTCCACTCATGGAGTGAAGATTCAGCGTGTGACTGCATACACTTATCACATGTAGTTAACACTGTATGAATACAGACTGTGTTCTTGGTTCCTGTGTTGACTGGCCTCATTTCCTGTCTACCCCAAAGGTTTCAGTGACTGATCCAATGAAAGTAGTGCTCCCTATCTGCTGTCTTGTAAGGTTGAAGTCATAAAATCTTGAGTAAAAACATCAGAACTTGGACTTTACAATGTTTGCATATTTAGCTAGTAAGTTGATTAGGGCCTGTAGGTTCAACAGAAGCCCTAACCCGGGCAGACTTTGTGGCCATAGTGTAGGCAGAAGATCTGCATAGTGACCTTTTGGTATAGGATTACAATTTGTGTCATGTTGTGTAATTGCTAGCATATTTCACTGAAACAATGCCTTAATTTCATCTACCCTGCATCAGGCCTACACGGCCAATGAGTCTCTTTGGTACCACCTAGTAACTGTATTAAAGGAGTTCCCTGGGACTAGGGCTAAACAATAACCAGTGCATCAGCTAGCTCTGTGACTTGTAATGGGACTGTCTAGCTAGAGGCCAGTGGGAATTGTAGGGATATCCTGATTTTGTGTTGTTTTAATTTAATACTCCTTTGTCATATCCATTGCTTAACCTATACCCTTCATTCCCAGATCCATGTGCCTGCTTTTCCCCAATAAAAACAAAAAATAAAAGGAAAATTGTGTCATGTTCACCCTCAAAAGTATATTGTTGGGACATTTCAAGAAGCTTTCATCCCATGGATTCAAACTAAATAAAAAGATTAAACTTCACTATATCTCCAAGCAACTGTTGTGGCTGGACACGGGTTCAAAATGAATCCAATTGTTAAGCTTAGCACCCCACCAAAGCACTGCTATAGAGCTGATGCCTTGCTTTCCATTTCTAAGAAATGTTGGTCAAGTCAAATTCTGTTAAATTAAACTCCAATACAACCTATTCATGTTTGACTGTATGTCCTGAGTTTGACTGTCTTGTTGCATATTGTGTTTTTCCTGTTGTGACATATTACTAGTGCAGGTACTGTCCTGTGGGGAGGATCTATACTATCAACTCATAAACACCTATACTTCCAGAATTATTGCTGAAGATATTATTATTTTCTTTGTGACAACAAAGGAAAGCAATTTGGCTTAAAAATCAGGAGTAGTTTGGACAAACTAGTACCCTCTATACCAATAAGATTTCGGCTATGAGAGAATGAGATTTCAGTGATGAGAATTCACCCACCACACCCATGCAAACATCAGCTTCTTTTATTTGTTTTATAAGAATTTGGTATAGTTTGTATTCTAGGGGAATATAATCGCATTAGTTAATCTTTTAATCTCATCTGACAGTCTCAACTGCCATTATGAATTTGCTTTGTTGTTGCTTTTTGCAAATCTTCCAAAATCTGAAGCTGAGAAAAATAGGAACTGATTGATTTTATTTATTGACCTGGTTGGTCCATGAACAAAATGTACCATTTTTGTGGGTGACCAGGAAACATAAAACCAAATAGTTACATACAATAAAAACAAAACCATGTCTTTACATGCACAGGAAGAGTGCAAGAAATGATGAGAATTAAGAAGTGTTCTAACAAGAGCAATGTTGGTGGCTTCCTCTTTTTCCTTATGGCAATCTTCCTAAAGGTACCTTTAGTCTAAGTTGACAGTATCCCTGTGGATCCACTAGAAGTGGAAGCCTGCTCATGAGGGTTCGTTAGCATCCATGGTACCTTGAATGGTTGGTAGTCCTTATAATGGTGACAGACTGTGAATGACCAAATCTGCATTGTATATGCACTCAAACCTACATACAGTACCAAGCATCATACCTTCCATCTATTCTATAAGTGTTACGCAAACATATCATACTTTGATACCCATTGAACCAGTTAGTAGTTACTCTAGTTTCTCCTAAATCATGACTGGAAATGGGGAAATAAACTACAATGCATTTTTCTGGCAAGACATTTGAAAATGAATGATTGCTAACCTGCACCTCAGAATTCTAGGCCTGGTTGTAGTTACTCTTCTGGCATCTAAAGACTGTCAAAACTGAGGTTATGCTCATTCTCACCAAATAAAAAACAGGAATAATGAAATTTAATTTTAAGCCCTCATTCAGTTGATGTTTATCGCAAGTCTTTGGGGTTCTATATTTAATATTTAGGAGTGCACTTCAGTCCATTTTTTATGTTTTGCTGCTCATATTGGTTTGATATATAAGATCACTATCATCTCTGCTGTGGGCCTACCGTAAATCTAGGTAAAACCAGATGCTACAGAAAGGTTGATTCATGCATGTGTTATATCCAACAGTGCTTTTAGTAATGCCCTCTTTCTGGGCCTACCACGGATTACTGTTAACAACTTCCAGCTGGTAATGGATTGAACTAGTCAGGTTCTATCTTATTTAGAGAAATCAAGACTATACATTGCACTAGTTCCTGCCAAATTTCTCCAGCTCCATGTGTTCATTAGGATTGATTTTAAGATGCTGATTGCTAACACTCAAGATTGTACATGCCTTAGCTCCTCAGTATCTATTAGATTTCATTTCTAAAAAGAAAGCTTTGGCCAAGTGCCCATGCTATCCTCATGCTGGTCTGATAGATATTTCTGAAATTTAGTGAACTGCAGCTGGTCATAAAACAGCCTTTAGTCATGCTCCTTGACTTTGGAATTCTCTGGCAACATGTTTACGGATTTAGAATCTCCATCCTTTTTAAAATCACTGTTAAAGAGGAAAGGAAACACTGCAGCTTTCTCAATTAATTTTTATAGGACTTACCCTCATTCACTTTCTATGTATGTCACTATTTTCCTTTGTCTTACCAGTGTTTAAAACCGGCTCAGCTTACACCCGGTATTGCACGCGCCATTATAGATGCTTCAACTAGTGACATCATCAGTTGCGCTTATTGAAGATACCACAGCTTGCATGAGTTGTTACTTCAAAGAAAACTGATCATTACATTGAAGATCTTTTCTTTTTCAGTGTTGCAGCTCATGTAGTTAGCAGTATCAGTGTCACGAGCCGCTGACTGATTGCAATCAATGATGTCACTGGTTAGCACACCCATAATGGTGCACGGAGGGGCATATACAGAGCTGGGTTTGAAGACCAGAGAAAGAAAAATGAAAAATAAAATAGGCAGATACAGAAAGAAAACAGGGGTAACTGTGACCCCTTTTAAAGCATCAGTTTGACTCTAAACTTTGGATTGTCGACTCATCCATGCTCACCAACCATTTTTGTCTACTGTATCTGTCAAATCAATCTCCACTTGGACTGAGATTGTTTCACTGAGTATGCATCAGTTTCTTCTTCGACTATAACCAACTATGAACAGAAAATACTGTATTGCTTCCATTTACTTTTTTTTTTTTATATAGAGCTTTTTTTCCACTGGGGCTAGCAGGCAGGCTCCAGTCCTCTCTTAGAGAGCTTAATTCTTCTCATGGCCAGCCTCCTGATCAAACCCCTACACCTGGGCAGGTTCCCCCATAGATTGCCCCTATGGTGGGCCAGGGAGGATAGGGCTGCCCCCCTCCCACCCTGAGCACCATCCAGATTGTGCCCCAACACCAGAGTCGGGAGCATGCCAGGGTTTCATGGAGCTTGCTAGCTCCTTTTTCTGTTTTTCTCCCTTCCCCTTGCTGATGCACTCATCAGCATCTGTACATGAAGGCATGCGCACACTGCAGCCTGCAGCACCCTGCCATCTCGGTAGCCCTCAGTCCTGCACTACCACCAGGCCTCCATCTGGTGGCAGTCATTTAGCAAAAAAGTGACAAACCACCCACCCTGGGAGAGATGAGCAGTCCTCCACATGCTTGATCCTCTCCCTTCCCGGCCAACCCCTGATGACCTGCGTTAGCTCCAAACAAGGGTCAGCAGTGTGGCAGGAGGTAAGGGGTTCCAGTACCTCAGTCCTCCATGCCACTGGACTGGCCCACTTCCCTTTGCTTTTTAAAGCAGAAGTTCATATCGTCAATAAAAAATTGCACTGCTGCTGATTCAATAATGGATGTTTTGATTCGGTGAGGTTTGACACTGTGATAAGAAGATCATTAATAAAAAGATTAGTCTTATGTAGCACCCCCTATTTCCACATCTCCTAGTCCATTGGTTTGCCTTCTTTGATGGCCAAGGGTTCAATGGCTAGAGTTAAAGTTAGTGGTGACAAGGGACAATCCTGCTTAGTACCGCTTTGCAATGAAAAAAAGGAGATACACTTGTTAGTGAGGATCGAAGCCATATGAGATTCATAAAGAAGTGGAATCCAGGATACAGAATTAGTATTTATACTGAACTTCTGAAGGATTTAGAATTGGTAATTTCAGTCATTGAAATAAAAAGCTTTTTGGAAATCAGTAGTTAGAATGGTAGCTGGATAACAAAGCTTTTGAGAGTACCGTATGATACTGTTGAAAGTGCAGATGTCGTCAGACCCCTAACCTCATCTTTTATGAAACCAGTTTGTAAGGATGTATACATTTAGGAAGTATGCTTTCTAACCTAAATGCTAGAGCTTTACCTAAGATATTTTCTTACCATAGCAGATCAATATTTTTCACATTTTATGGGATTCTACAACCTTCTTAGGATGGATGGTAATAAGAATTGAGTTTGTGTACAAAACATCCATGAACACCCATTCCTTAATTAATTGCTATAAAGCAGATAGTTCTAGATTGGAAATCCGGGTTACAATTACTGCTGTCAGCCAAATTATCTATAACCAGGGTAAAATCTATTCATAGTAGGATAGTACTGTATGTCTTCTAAATTCATTTCTTGCCATTCTTGACCTAATTCCGTGGAAACTGGACTTTACTATAGTTTGGACCCTACACATGGCCCACACAACACTGACCAGCAGTCTGTCCAGTCTGAGATATCATCATCTACCATCTGCATAGGCAGCGGTGTGAACTAAGCAGATGTTGAGTCTTTTGTGCATCAGTATGGTTTCTCCTCATTTTCAGTTAGCTGAACTTGCAGCTATCGTCCCCATCCAACCTTTCTGCAGCTAGTAAACATTATGAAAGATTACAGTAAGTGTGTCTTCTACACGAGGACAGTATCTTTATTACAGGATTGTTTCAGAATTTTTTTTTCATATATCCTTTTGGTTACAGGGTAGACACCAGTGCCTCTCATTCAAATCTGTGCTGCCAGCAGCTCCGCAACCCATCCTGGTACTTCCCTCAGTGTCGTGGTTGGTGGGTAGTCACACAGAGCAGAGCCCAAGAGTGGCAGCTGTCGTCAGTTAGATGGCCCAATGCACATTCTTTTTCCCTGGTTTTCACCAACCCTCCACATCTAAGGTGCATTGCCACACATCAGCTATCACAGCCTAGCTTGCTTCCTGACATGGTGATCCAAGTCCACACCTGAACCTGGGTCACCTTCACAGCAGTGCATTGACATTAATTGCCATTGGGCCATAGTGGTGGCTGGATTTGTTTTCTTTTCACAGGATGATTACATATTTTAAAATTTCAACAGATTACTTTAGGAAATACTGTAGAAAATATCCAAAAATGTGTCTCATGCCTATGTATTTAGTTAAAATGGTTTAAATTGGAAAAAATGATCCTAACTTTGCTCAAGGAGACACTTTATTTGGTGATTTGCATTTCCTTTACTATGAGAGAAATATATTCTGTATTTTACTGCAGACATATTTAAGCATGAGAAAGAATACAATAAGATATATTTCCAGGCCCTCAGGAAGTGAATTGACTGGTCATGAAATGGCAATGTGGCTGTTTATTTTTTACTTCTTTGAGAAATATTGAAAATCAAAGACTTTGAAAGTCTCTTAAAATCAGTGAATGGGTCTAATTCGCCAGTCTTTCGTGAATTGCTACCAAGCCCGTGTGTGGGTGTTGGTGTGTTAAATGGCTGCCACCACACATTTACAGTCACAGCACTACCAGTGTTTCATCGCTTGTAAAGAGCTTTGGAATACAAATTAATGTGTATGAAACAGCGACTAGGCCTGTTTAAAACCCTTCTCTGTGCTGAAATCCTCTCCTACTCCAATTGTGACTGTGCTTAGTCTTTCTCCCCCTTGTCTGTGACTATAACCTTTTGATTTCTGTATGCTGTTATTGTACATGCTGGACTTATAATGATTTGACACAGGCTGGTCCATTCCACCTTGAACTATAACTTATCTTCACTATATGCCTCTTATTGTATATACTATTTCTAAACTTGCAATGTATGTATTCCGGTGTGTTCTCTGTCTATTTATTATTGTATATTTTGTCATTTCTTGTATGTATATCTGTTGGAGACTTTGCAAAGGAGCCCTTGACTCAAAGGTTGTAATTCTGATTCCATCAATAAATAAATACAATAAATGAAAAGCACTATATCAAGGCATCTTGTTATTCTTCTTCTTCTTTGATATGTGACATTAAAATAGCAAAACAAAACATGAATTACTGAGGAGGAATTTACTTCCTTTTAAAGAAAGAAAAAATAAATTAGAAAGAGAGGTGCAGATGGTTATTAAACAGATTTTAAGCCTGCCCTTACAGATTTCACTTTGTAGAGAAGTTCAGAAAGACTTCTCTTTAGTAACTTAAGTGATATGCGGTGATATATATAGCTGATAGTTAATTAAGCAATATACTACGTTTGGGTGTGGGTTATGCTAGGATTTTCAATGCTTAGTGTGTTGTTTGGTCATGAGGCCTCAGGCCAAGTGAGCAAAACACACCAGGCACTGTAAATTCTAGCATTAACCCACATCCTGAAGTGGTATATTGTGATTATACAATGGTCTCCTTTTTTGTGAGATACAAAAAAAAAAACCTTTTTTTTGTGTTTTAATTTATCTTTATTGTATTTGTTACTGCGCCACAAAAAAATAGTCCTTGGTTGCTAGGGTTGTTAGGGCTGTTGCCATGGCTGCTGAGTTGGAGGCAGAACAGGGATCTGACAGAGATTGTTGCTGTACTGTGGGGGGGGGAGAGAGAGAGAGAGAGGGAGGGAGGTTTGATCACCACAGGGCAAAACAGAAAACAGATATGAGTGAACAGAGAGCTGTGAACAAGCAGTGGGACTGGAAATGCTCATCGACGGACTTGCTGCTGGTACGTTGAGCCATCAAGGAGCCTCAGGTTTGTAAAGCTCTTCGATGCTACACTCTGCAGGTTTGTACTGTGCCGCTTAGTTGAGAAGTGATTTCTTTTTCTGTTTTCTAACGTGTCGGTTGGCAGGTAAAAATCTTGCAGGGAGTAGGGAGCGCGGGACAGTGGTGGATGCAAGCAGCAGTAATGGAGGGTCAGATATTTCTCTAGTTAAGAGTGAGCCACAATCATCATTTACTGGCTTGTCCATTTGTGTTTTCGGGGGGGAGGAGGGGCTCATAGTCGGAGTGATTTCAGGAGCAGTTCTTGATGCAGCTGACTGGCGGCTGGTACCTTTTCCCATTGTAAATCATAGGATTTGCAACATGGAAAAGGTGCCGGCCAGCCAATCAGAGTGCAGTATTTTGCATACATTTCCTTGCCATTGTATAATACTGGATTTGTGCTTTGTACTAAGGTCAACCTAGAATAGTTACATAGAACATTTTGAAGCAATACCTGACACCTGTCAGAAACAGATGATAAGAGTTCAATTGGAAAGAAAGTCTGCATAGACGCCACCATTAAACAAGCATTTGTCAATGCTGAACGTTCGCTTGCAGGTATTTGCAGTGGTGTTTGGCATGTATGCTGCTGTACCCTAATGCCCTGTACGATTGCTGGGATTTGCACAATAAATTGCCAGCATGACCTTTTTGTTACCCCCATTGTGCACTACATAGGCGGAAACACGTTTTGGGCAGGATGTGAAAAATGACAGCTGTACTGCTCATAAGGAAGTGTGGTAAAATGGCAATGTTGAAAATCTGGAGTGGAAATATTGAAAATTCGCAAAGCTAGGAGCGTGCGTGGGAACTGTGCAATGCACTCTCATAAAACAGTCATTGTTAGGAATTTTTTCACCAAATTGTCAACATTGGCATTTTAAAACCTCTGCTAATGAACAGTGTCACTGTGATTGTCTTACTGTGTGCCATACATTGATTTTGCATACCGACTGAGCCATTGTGCACTACATGGGCGGAAACACGTTTTGGGCAGGATGTGAAAAATGACAGCTGTACTGCTCACAAGGAGGTGTGGTAAAATGGCAATGTTGGAAATCTGGAGTGAAAATATTAAAAATTCGCAAACTTACGAGCGTGCGTAGGAACTACACAATGCACGCTCGTAAAACAGTTATTTTTAGGAATTTGTTCACCAAATTTTCAATGTAGCCATTTTAAGATCTCTGCTCATGAACAGTGACACTGTGATTTTCTTAATGTGTCCCATACACTGAGTTCACACAGCGACTGTGCCTACTGCGCTACATGGGCGGAAACACGCTTTTGGGCAAGATGTGAAAATGACAGCTGCAGTGCTCATAAGGAGGTGTGGTAAACGGCAATGTTGAAAATGTGGAGTGAAAATATTGAAAATTCACAAACTTACGAGTGCGTGGGAACTGCATGCGCTTCGTAAAACAGTCATTTTAGGAATTTTGTCAAATTTTCCAACACAGCCATTTTAAGACCTCTGCTCATGAACAGTGTCACTGTGATTTTCTTACTGTGTCCCATACATTGATTTCACTTGACTGCGCCATTGTGCACTACATGAGCAGAAACACGTTTTGGGCAGGATGTGAAAAATGACAGCTGTACTGCTCATAAGGAGGTGTGGTAAAATGGCAATGTTGAAAATCTGGAGTGAAAATATTGAAAATTCGCAAACTTACGAACGTGCGTAGGAACTGCGCAACGCAGACTTCGTCAAAACAGTCATTTTAAGGAATTTTTTCACCAAATTTTCAGCACAGCCATTTTAAGACCTCTGCTCATGATCAGTGTCACTGTGATTTTCTTAATGTGTCCCATACATTGAGTTCGCACACCGACTGCGCCATTGTGTGCTACATGGGCAGAAACACATTTTGGGCAGGATGTGAAAAATGACAGCTGTACTGCTCATGAGGAGGTGTGGTAAAATGGCAATGTTGAAAATCTGGACTGCAAATATTGAAAATTCGCAAACGTACAAGCATGCGTAGGAACTGCGCAATGCACGCTCGTAAAACAGTCATTTTTAGGAATTTTTTCACCAAATTTTCAACATAGCCATTTTAAGACCTCTGCTCATGAACAGTGTCACTGTGATTTTCTTAATGTGTCCCATACATTGATTTCGCACACCGACTGCGCCATTGTGCGCTACATGGGCAGAAACACGTTTTGGGTGAGATGTGAAAAATGACAGCTGTACTACTCATAAGAAGGTGTGATAAAATGGCAGTGTTGAAAATCTGGAGTAGAAATATTGAAAATTCGCAAACCTACGAGTGTGCGTAGGAACTGCGCAATGCACGCTCGTAAAACAGTCATTTTGGGAATTTTAAAACCAAATTTTCAACATGGGGTTTTTTGGGACCCCTTCTCATGAATGATGTCACTGTCATGGTGCTATTCAGGCCCAAAGGGTGATTTCGGCGCAGTGACTGCAAAATCACCCTTTGGGCCCGAATCATCATGCGACAGTGACATCATTCATGGAAGGGTCCCAAAAACCATGTTGAAATTGGTGCAAAATTCAAAAATGCCTGAGATATGCAATAAAGTTGAAACCCCTATCTAGCCCATTATACAGCTTACGGCATTTCCTCTGTTCGCGGTCGGCTTTGAAGAGTGCAGGCGTGTTCCCGGTCCACCGAGGTCGTCGAGCTGGAGTCAGAGGTAAGTATGGGGTGAGGAGGGTGTGGGAAACTGGAATGCGCATGGGTGAGTGCTGAGGTTGTGGGAGGGGCTGGGAGGCCTTGCCCGTGGGACGTTTTTATTTTACAGGTTTAAATTTAAAAAGATGGCGTGAAAGCGTTTGCCACGCTGGGGTGGACTCCCAGCATGGCAGAAGATGGCTGGGAGGAGGCTGAGGAGCCGACGGGGATTAGGGACCCCGTCGGCAAACTACCTGAGGGGCGAGGCCGACAGGGGATTGGGCACCCCCATGGGCAAACAACATTTGCCACGCTGGGTGGACTCCAGCATGGCACCAAAGCTTTGGAGGCGGCGTGACACGTGCAGGGGGAAGCGCGTGACACGAGGGAGCCCAGCATGGCGGTGCTCCGGTATGGCAGCAGTGTTTTTTGCTTTGAAGCAGAGGAACACCGCTGTCATGCAAACTCCTGCACCCATTGGTGCAGGACCGCCACGCCTGCTCAAGGGAGCAGTGCATTGGATGGGACAGGCACACCTCCAAAGTGTGCTACTCTCCCAAAACGTTCCTTGCGCATGCACGCAAGCGAACGTAAAAAGATCATGTTCCATTCCAAACCAGAGTATTTTAATCTTGTTTTGGAGTGAGGTATGGCCAAGACTGAAGTGAGAACGAAGTGAAAACCATCACTGGGGCAAAAGATATAGTAGCATTGGTAGCTTCCATTAGCTCTGTGTACTGTAGGTGAGGTGAAGGTGATCCCAAATGATATATCATAGTCAAATACCATACATTCCTGCTTAAAGTTGAACCAACAGAACATTTTGTGGTGATTTTCATATACAGCCCATGATGCTTTGCATTACGTGGGTATGTGAGATTTTGTATTTCTTTGAAACTTGGCTTCCCGGCCGGTGCGCCTTGGGGTAACCCGTGTCTCAGTGTTTACCCACTAGGGTTCTTTGTCTTTTGGCTTGTATTTTGTTTTTGCTGTGCTCACCACAACCCAAACCTGATAGACCAACTTAGGGTATCTGGTTCATTCCACTGGGGTGTCATGCAGATGAGACACACTGATGAGTCTTGGTAGGACGAAACAAGTGTCTGTGTCTTCTGTTGGTACCCTTTGCAGACTATGCGAGAGGCCTTTTGGCACCACACATTCCTGCTTAAAGTTAAACCAGCATAACATTTTGTGGTGACTTTCACATACAGCCCATGATGCTTTATGTTATGGGGGTATGTGTGATTTTGTATTTCTTTGAAACTTGGCTTCCCGAATGGTGACCTTTGGGGTAATCCTTGCCTCAGTATTTACGCACTAAGGTTCTTTGTCTTTTGGCTTGTATTTTGTTTTTGTTGGGCTCATCACAACCCAAACCTGACAGACCAACTTAGGGTAGCTGGTTCATTCCACCGGGGTGTCATACAGATGAGGCACACTGATGAGTCCTTGTAGGATGAAACATGTGTCTGTGTCTTCTGGTGGCACCCTCTGCAGACTATGTGAGAGGCCTTTTGGCACCATACGTTCCTGCTTAAAGTTGAACCAGCATAACATTTTGTGGTGATTTTCATATACAGCCCATGATGCTTTGCATTATGGGGGTATGTGTGGTTTTGTATTTCTCTAGTTCTCCTGTATCTGCTTCAACTACATATTGAGCTTTTCATAAAGTGATTCCAAGCCCATTCTCAAGGCTGAGGGTTCTGTTTGTTTTTTTGATGAGGTGTTATTTTCTAGGTTTCTCCAGTGTGAGAAGAAGAGTGAAATGGAGTAATTTGATTGTTAACCTCCATAGTAGAAGTGGCTCTGGAAAAAATGGTGGGAGTAAGCCTGTTACATTTTATTATTTGGTTTCTTTGGATTTAAAGAAGTGCACTAAACTAGTAAGTAATTTTTGCTGGTAAAAGTCATTTTTTAAATACTGGTTCCCATTCTGTAATTATTACATATTATTGCATATTTACAGGCATTTTAGTAAATACAGTGTATACAAACATACGTTTACCAACATACAAACTTGCCAGCAGATAAAGACCTTTTGGTCTATCGAGTCTGCTCAATTGTGCAGCTAGCAGCCTTATACTGCAAATGCCCCTCCCTCCCTCCCTCCCTCCAGTGACCCTCCCCTTACCCTGTCCCATCCCCTTTTTAAGCAGCCCACTATCTTACAGGATACCACTTCAGTGTATGTTTCTGATGTGCACACTGGTGGTAAGTGCCATTTGAGAACTGTGTGATGTCAGTTATGTCCCTCTCAGCTACAGAGTTCTGTAGTAAAACAATGATGCATTGTGAGAACAAAGTAAGAGCTTTACAAAGACATAATCTACATCATACAGTTCTAAAATGACCCATAGTAATTGTGTGTAGATCAGAAACACCCACTGAATTTACTAAAAGGCCAGTAAAGGCAGAACAATAACAGAACATGAACTCATATTTGAAACACAGCTGCTACTGGGAAAAATAACTTAACAGGTTCAGTGCAGTTCTCCTTGAAGGGTACCAATTGGGCAATCAGGTAGACTCTTTTTGCAAAGTGCCATGTTTCTTCTAAAGGTAGGAAATTTATGAGCTGCCCCATTGATGGTATGCATCCGAGAAGTGGGAGATTTCTGTCAATAAGTATTGCCTGGCTTTCAAAGAGATAATGGCCTTGAGTGTTTTGCACTCTGCAGTCAGCTAGATTTGGGGAGTAGTCCTAAAAGGAATATTTGTGTACCCTTCATGACACTGTAGCCTTTCATTTTCTCAGTCTAAAGCCAGTATTTTCTCTTTTGCTGAAAACCTTAAGAATTAAGTCCCAAAAGCCAGCCTGGTAGAGCAGCAGTAGGTAGATACTTTGTCCCACTGATTGCCTGCCACCCAGCTGAGGCTGGATGGCAATGCAGTGGGAATGCAAACTCAGAGTTAGGGCCGGCCTTCAGATGCTGATACATGCATGCATGACGTGCTTGCACTTGTGGTATCATTGCATGATTGGCAGCCCTCTGGGGAGAAAAATCAGGAGTAAAAGCTACTGACCATGGCCAGATGAAGATTTGCTCTCTTCAGGTCCCATGCCACCAACTAGGTACCTCCTCTAGTATCCTCTGGAGAGGTTACGGCAACCCCAATGGCCCTGCCATGGAGGGTGATGGATATAAGGGGGACACAGATGGAGAGGTAAACCCAGGTGATGGGTCTGTGAGGACCAAGTTGGAAGGGGGCAGTTGGTGGGATCAGCCTTACTTAAAAGAAAGGAAATTAGCAATAGCAGCACATGTATGAGTACCAGGTTGGGGGTCCAAGTGATCTAGGTGCCCATTCGATCTGTAACTAGGCAGAAGCATGGAGCCATCAAGGTTAGGGTATGAAGTCCTCAAGGAATGCAATCATACTGTGCCCATCAGCTCTCTCAAAGATTTCTGCAATAGGAATATGATTGTGCCTTCTCCTACTTTCTTATTCTTCAACCCAGTTCTAGAGGTATTTGATAATTTTGTCTTGCTCTTCAACTTGTTTTTGCAATCTGTGTATAGCTATATCATTATTAGATACCTGGCGTTCAGCAATATTATGTCTACTACCAATGGAATTTATATAATCTTTATTGGATTGTGGAGACTGCATCACCAGGTACTATGGTTTCTGACTTTGATGCTAAGTAGGACTTTTAAGGTGCCAATTTCTCTTAAGCTGCCATTTCCATAAAACATTAATTTTGCTTATATCATAAAAATTATTTTACATTTTTCTGGGTGCTGAGCAATAATTAGTTAGACAATGTTAATAGAGAATAAAAAGTCAGTCTAACAATGATTGCACCAGCAGTTCTAACAAGTAGAGACATATATAAATACAGTCTTGCAGCATTTGGAAATTAATTCTAAGGCAGTTAAGCTTCAACCATATAGCAGTTATTGAATTATACTTATAGACAAAAGTGACAGCAACCAGTACTGAGGTATACTGACCAGATTATTATTTGTTATGCTTCTAAAGAATTCTGCACTAAGTAAAGTCCAGAGAGTATAGCAGTTAGTAATGAATTCTGTCAAACATTTTGCCAGTTTTGAATGCCTTATAATGTGAGCTGCTGGCTTGATAAAACAAAACAGGGGACCAAGTTAAAATCCCCAGTTTCAAGCTCCAGTTCAAGGAAGCATGGTACCAGCATACAACAAGGGGCTATACCAAATAAACGTCCATTGTCTGTGCACCTGACATTAACCCCCCTCAGCTTTTACAATGAATGCTGGGGTTGGATGGGCCATTGGCATCAAACAACTAGTAATAGTGCCACCGTGTGAGTTATAAGGTGAGAAGGCAGAATGCAGTTTCACTTGATGACCATGACCAGGAAACTTCATTTTTGCAATTTGGTTCCTTGAATTATGGTTACTTAATGAAATGCAAATACCAACAGATATTGAAGGTGGACAGGTACTGGTTATGTTCTCAGGCAGCCATCTTTACTGGCACTGCACAAGCACCCCCCACCGTGATTATTTTTAAATGTAAGGTTCCAAGAACTTTACGGGCAGTCGGGTCAAGTGTGTGCAAACAAAGCCAGGAACTAAGATACCACCTGCAACTGGTTGCCTAAAACCAAGGCTATAGTACTGTCAGAACTAGTTTCAACAAGATGCTAACTGGGAAAAGGCTTTATTGCCTTGTAAGTCAGAGACTGTGTGAGCCAGCAGCAAGCTCACCCAACAGAGAATAATCAGAAGGTAAATGGAGCTGGCAAAAGTATCAGACAGAGGGGAAGTTATTCAGTGGGCTAACAATAGTTTCTAACACAGTAGGTTACCAGGGAGGACAGACGCACACTTACAGCACTGCCAGTGTTGCAAGATTTGTGCCGTCCTGCTTGCAGAGGGCAGGAAAGTAGAGTACATCTGCAGTTGATACAAGCTGGTCCCTGCACTGGAGATGCATGTTGCCAATGTAGAATGACAGCAGGCTGTGCAGTGGGGGCATGGGGAGCAGGGTTGGCTGCTGAGGCGAACTCTGAAGAGGGAAATAGCATCTAGTACAGTGGGAGGGAAGCACATCTGGTGTACTACCAGGGCTGTGCAGTGTATACCATGCTCCTGAGGGAGAGTGGGGGATGGATATGCAGTCACGGCCTGGCTGTTAATGCCCTCAGGAGGTGCATTGCCATGCTGAAGTGGCAGATAGAGGTACTGCAGGACACAAGCAAGTTAGCAGGTAGCTGAGGAGGATGGTGAGAAGGTAGGCTATGGATATGGGCACTCAGCCAGGTGGGAGTAGATGGCATTGCATGGACTGATAGGGTGGGGAGAAAGATGGGGCAGGGACTGTGACCTCTAGTAATAGGTATGGGGAGTGGATCAGAGGGGAGAAGGGAGGTAGCAGGCATAGTCACATGGGAGCACCACTGACAGCAGACACCAGCAAAAAGTTTCTTAGTTTCTTTCATTCTTTCTTTCTCTTTCTCTCTTTCTCTTTCTCTCTTTCTCTCTCTCTCTTTCTTTCTCTCTCTCTCTTTCTTTCTTTCTTTCTTTCTTTCTTTCTTTCTTTCCTTCCTTCCTTCCTTCCTTCTTTCCCTCTCTCTCTTCCTTCCTTCCTTCCTTCCTTTCTTCCTCTCTCCTTTCCTTCATTCCTTCCTTCCTTCAGCTGGAATAACCCCATGAGATGCATCACCTTATTTTTCATGAGGGTCCCAGGGAGATTAGCCTCAGTCAATAAGTTAACGTGGGCAAGACAAGGCAAGCTTTATTTATAGTGTCCTTTCCTTAAGGCTCAAGGCACTGTATATTCATTTCAAACAGTACACAATATAACAGATTAAAACAGCAAAGTAGAATAAAACGGCTCACAGTATAATATAGAAAAGCATGCTGACTAACTAAAAGCTAGCTGGCTGACTCTCTGGGGAATGCCTACTCAAATAAGTACGATTTCAGGAAGGTTTTAAAGGTCGCCACCATTCGGACAGTATGGATGCTCCCTAGCAGAAAAATCCATAATATTGGAGCCACCGCTCCAAATGCTCTGTACACTGATTGTCTAGGACAGGAAATGGGGACAACAAGGGAACCCACATCAGTGGAGTGGAGGGGTTGGGTTGGAAGGAAAGGAACCAGCACATCTTTCAAGTAGTCAGGTCCAAGTCTTAAAGATGATGTGCCACTGCACAGGCAGCCAGTGCAGTGCATGCAGTACTGACATTATGTGGCCCCTCCAAGAAGTTGGAAGTTGGCTGGCAGTATATCCTACTGGTGAGAGTAACGAGCTGTGAATGAGCTTGGTACATCCAGCAGACGTGGGTTTCATTCCCACAACCTCCACTTGTATACTGTGTGACTTGGATCATGTCACTTAAGCAGCCCAAAGCTCCTGGGTTGCCCTGAAAACAGGCACTTGTGGCTAGTGGGCCTTACCCGGTTACCAAAGAATAAATAAAAAGTTCATGAGCATTGCAGTAGTCCATCTTAGAAATTACAAAAACATGAGCGATTATCACCAGGTCAGTAGGCAGCAAATGGGGTTTGATCTAGGCAATGTTCTGAAGATGGTAAAAGCCAGATTGGAACACTGGTGACACCTGTTGTTCTAGTGTCAGCCTGCAGTCCAAAATGATTCCAAGATTCTTAACAACATCGACAACAGCTATGAGAGACCAGCCAACCAACAAAGGAAGGGCTGCCCCACCTCCCATCGCTGCTGAGCACCACCAACCTGGTTCAGTTATCATGACTTCTGTCTTTCCTGGATTGAGACAAAGCCAGCTTGAGGTCATCCAGTTGTTGATCTCGGTGAGACATCATCCCAGCACTGAAGCTGCAGAATCCCCGCTAGGAGAACAAGACAGGTATAACTGAGTATCATCATCTTTGCAGTGATACTCAACCTTATACTGTCTGATGATCTCCCCCAAGGACAACATGTACTCAGAGAACAACATAGGGGCAAGTATTGAGCCTTGGGAAACTCTTCAAGACAGCATCGGAACCCCAGAGTTGAAATTACCTATGACAACTCACTGCATTCTCCCACTGATGTAGAACTAAAACCAGCACAAAACTGTGCCATTGAGGCCCACACAGTCCCTCAGATGATCCAATAGCACTGCATGGTCAACTGTGTCAACTGCTAACAAGAGATCCAAGAGAAACAAGATGGTAAAAATTCCCCAATCCCTCACCAAGAGGAGATCTTGAATCATATGTCACCTTGATGAGTGCAGACTCAGTACTATGGCAGGGCTGAAGACCCAGCTGGAGTCATGCATAGATGTCATGATTCGCCGGACAGTCCCCAAGTTAATCCACTACCACCCTCTCTAAAACCTTCCTCAAGAAAGAAAGATTCAAGATGGGTCAGTAATTCACCAGAATACCAGGGTCCAAGGATGGCTTTTTTAGGAGGGGTCTGTCCACTGCCTTTTTCAACTTTTGTCCCTTCATATATAGCTGATGCAGCTCATCATAGTACCATGGTGAGCTGCAATCGGACATCAAGACACAGATGCAGCAAGGTGCTATGGAGTCTAAGGCAACCATGAGAACGTGTTATAGCTCTCCATAGAAACATAGACTTTGACGGCAGATAAGGACCGCTTGGCCCACCTAGTCTGCCCATTTCCCTACCTAGAGGATAAGCTGCAGATCCTATTTAACCAACAGCCTATTTCTTCCTACCCCCCACAAAAATTGCCTTATGTCTGTCCCATGCATTCTTGAATTCTCCCACAGTTTTAGACCCCACAACCTCCTCAGGAAGGCTGTTCCATGTGTCCACCACCCTCTCTGTGAAAAAATACTTCCTCACATTGCCCCTGAGCCGTCCCCCTCTATCTTCAAATTGTGTCCCCTTGTTCTTGAACATCTCTTTTTCTGAAAGATGCTACCCTCTTGGACTTTGTTGATTCCATTGAGGTACTTAAACGTTTCTATCATGTCCTCCCTCTCCCTCCTTTCCTCAAGGGTATAGATATTAAGCTCCTTTAGTCTCTCCTCATATGACTTCTCTTGCAGACCCTGCACCATTTTAATTGCCCTCCTCTGAACTGCCTCCATCCTGTTTATGTCCTTGCAGAGATGGGGTCTCCAGAACTGGATGCAGTACTCCAGATGGGGTCTCACCAACTGTCTGTGCAGGGGGATAACAACTTCCTGTTTTCTGCTGGTGATACCTCTCCCTATACATCCCAGTATCCCTCCAGCCCTCCCTACCGCCTTCTCGCATTGCTTGCCAACCTTAAGGTCATCTGATATGATTACCCCTAGGTCTCTTTCCATTTGTGTTGTTGTTACTACATCCCTCCCCATTGTGTAATCTTCTCATGGGTTTTTGTTTCCTAGGTGCAGTACTTTGCACTTCTATGCATTGAATCCAAGCTGCCATACTTCTGACCATTCCTCCAACCTTGCCAAGTCCCTTCTCATCCTTTCCACGCCTCCTTGTGTATCAACCCTGTTGCAGATCTTTGTGTCATCTGCAAAGAGGCATACTTTTCCTCCCAGTCCCTCTGCAATGTCACTTATAAAGACATTAAAAAGGACTGGACCCAGTACCACAGCTCAATGTACCCACTTAGTAACTCCCTCTTCTTCAGAGTGGACTCCATTCACAATTACCTTTGTGTCCTGTTGTCCAGCCAGTGTTTTACCTAGGCTACCACCTTGGGACCCACTCCCAGGCTGGTTAATTTGACTACTAATCTTTTGTGTGGACTGTGTCAAATGCCTTGCTAAAGTCTAGGTAGGCCATGTCCACAGCCCCTCCCTGGTCTACTATTTGGTCACCCAGTCAAAGAAATCAATTAGATTCGTCTGACATGACCTTCCGCTGGAACCCATGCTGCCTTGGGTCCCAGCCCCACTGGCCTCTAAGTACTCAACAATTCTTTTCCTTCAGAAGTGATTCCATCACTTTCCCTACCACAGAGGTCAAACTGACAGGTCTATAGTTTCCTGCCTCTGTCTTGCTCCCACTTTTGTGAAGGGGAATCACATCAGCCTTCTTCCAGTCCTCAGGTACCACACCATCCTCCCATGATTTGTTCAAAAGCGTAGTCAGTGGTGTCACTAGTTCTCTGCTTAATTCTTTTAGAATTCTGGGGTGAATTCCATCTGTCCCCATTGCTTTGTCCATCTTCAGTTTTAGGAGTTCTTTCAGGACCCTTTCTTCTGTGAAAGGACTGGGATCAACCCCCTTCTCCAGAGTGCTACTGTTAATTGGATTAGGCACCTGCCCCACTTCATCATTTGTGAATACTGAACAGAAGTATTCATTCAGTATCCCTGCTTTATCACTGTCACTCTCTGCCCACCCACCATCCATTCTATTTAGCCTCACTATCCCTCCCTTTGTCTTTCTATGCTCCCTGATATACCTATAAAAGGTTTTATCCCCCTTCTTAACCGAGTTAGCTATCTTTTCCTCAGTTTGTGCCTTTGCTATTCTGACTACCCTCCCTGCTTCCCTCTGCCTTAACTGGTACAGTTCTCTGTCCTGCTCCTTCTGTGTTTCGTTATGCTTCCTAAATGCTATCTTTTTCTCCCTAACCTTCACCGCCACCTTTTTTGAGAACCATAGTGGGTTTTTCTTTTGTTTTGATTTGTTTATTTGCTTTACACAAAGGCTTGTTGACTCTGTGATGGCAGTTTTGATATTTGCCCATTGTTGTTCCACCCATCCTTCTAGCCTGTTTGCTAGTGCTTTTCTAAGGCACTCTCCCATCTTGCCAAATTCATCCCTCCTGAAGTCCTGAACCCTCACTTTTGTATGGCTTGACTCTATAGCAGAGTTTATTGTGAACCACACTGTTTGGTGGTCACTTGTTCACAAATGGCTACCCACTTCTAGATCCGAGATCCTCTTACAGTCCCCATTTGAGAGTATGAGGTCTAAGATTGCTCCCTCATGAGTGGGTTCCAAAACTAGCTGTTTGAGGCATGCCACCTGGAGGGCATCAAGAATGGCCCTGCTTTTGGATGTGGCTGCTGCAAAGGTGCTCCAGTTAACATCTGGCATGTTAAGGTCCCCCATCAACAGTATCTCCCCTTTCTCTGCCATTGTAAGTATGCATTCTATCATATCCTTGTCCATTCCCTTACCCTGACATGGGGGTCTATATACAACCCCTGTGCGGATTGTGGTGCCATTTCCAGTCTCTAAGGTGATCCACAGTGCCTCCTTTCCTCCCTGTTTACTCTTTTGTTCAGTTGCTTTTATCTCTTCCTTTACATAGAGAGCTACTCCCCCCGCCTCCCTGTCTCTCCTGTAGGTTGTGTACCCTGGTATGTTAACATCCCAGTCATGGTTCTCTGTGTACCATGTTTCTGTGACTGCTACAATATCCAGGCATCCCTCTTCCATGAAGGCCACCAGTTCAGGGAGCTTGTTGCCCAGACTATGGGTGTTGGTACTCATTACCCTCCAATTCTTGATACCCTTACCCCTTTTTTCCCCATCCCTGTCCTTATTGCATTTGTCACTTTCTCCATTTACCCCTGCGCTCTTCCCTATTGACATCTCTATGTTGGTGTCTACCTCACTTAGTACCCTGATATTTTGGGGGGGCTAGGATTTCTCTGCTCCTTTCCAGTGCCTCCCCCCTTAGCTAGTTTAAATACAGTGCTCCCTCTCTATACTGAACACCTCTGGAGCCAGCTGAGGTGTTCACTATAGCTAGGTGTTCTATATAGTGAGGTGTTAATATGCCTACTTAGTAAACAATGGGAGCCATCAAAGGTGTTCACTGTAAGAGGAAGTTTGTTATAGAGGGGTGCTTTATAGCAAGGCAGCACTGTACTTATCAATGTAGTATTTAAACCTATCACCTAGGATCCTGGTTCCCCTCCTGGACAGATGCAGACCATCATGCCAGTATAGGCCTGCATCCCTCCAGGTGGACCCCCAGTCTCCAATGAAGCCAAATCTCTGAGCTCTGCACCAGTTTTTCAACCACTGATTAAATCTCATGGTGTGGAGCACCCTAGACTCACCCATGCCATAGACAGGCGGAACCTCTGAGAAGGTTACCGTGTGTGCTATTTGTCTAAGGCCCCTCCCCATCTCCACAAATGCTTCTTGCACTGCTCTGATCCCTTTCTTAGCCAGGTCATTTGTCCCTAGGTGGACAATGACATCCAGCTCCTTCCCCTGTACAGCTGCTCCTGTGATCCTGAGGATTCGCTCCCTGTCTCTCCAAGCCATAGCGCCAGGCAGACACCTTACCTCCCTCTCCCCTTCCTCCCCCAGTTCTACCTTCCTAACAATGGAGTCCCCCACCAGGAGTTGTTTCCTTCCCCTGTGGGGTCCCATTCCACCCTCATTTGGGTCTCCTTTGTGGAGGTTCCCAGCATCCTCCTTGGTCTCCACTGTGGGTGCCTCCATAGAGGAATCACACTTTTCCAGAACGGCATAGAAATTGTGGAGAGGTACAACTGGAGGGATGAGCCTCTGTTCCACCACCCTCACCCTCCCTGAGCCCACTGTGGTCCAACCACTCCTCTTTCTTGGCAACCTCTGAGGCAACAGCAGTGACCCTGGTGGTCCCTGGGTGGGAGAGGAGGTCCCACAAATCCTGGCCAACTCAGCCTGGAGATGAGCAACCTCCTTCCTCAGCCCAGAGAGGTGTCTGCAGATGGGACAACACTGCATCCTCCAAAACATCTGCCGGAAGACTGGTGCTCCACAGCCACTGCACAGCACCACTCCCATCATGTCTTTTTTCTGGCCCCCTAGCTGTTATTTGGAATACTTACTCTTTCCTCTGTTTGTTTATTTCTTTTTTTTCTTCTCTTCCTACTTACTTACTGCCTCTGCACCCTTTTATCTCCTGATCTTCCTGTTCTGAGACAAGAAGTTCCTATATTTCTCAGTAGTCTCCTTACTTGCTCAGAGTCAGACCTCCAGCAGCTGGGGGGGGGATGGAGAGGTACTCTTGCCCTTCTAGAATGGTGAGTATTTGGTGGCTCTGTGATCATTCACTTCCTGCTCCCAAACAGGAAGCGCCTGTTGTCAGTTAAATCCTGTGCCTATAAAAGTAGAACTGGTTTAGGGTGCAGGGGAGGGGAGGGAAGGAGGACAATATAGTCCCAGTAGAGAAGTTTTAGTTATACCAGTAGCTCCTTCCTCCTGGAGTTCTGTCTGTCCTCTGGTAGAGGCTATCTAGGGCAGTATTTATATCTGGTCTTAACCTGGCTCCTTCTAGCTAAGCCACTCCCCCTACTTTGCAAATCTTTCTACACTTAGTTAATTTCACAGATAACAATTCCCTTCTGACACCTGTGACAAGCTCCTAGATAAGTACACATATAACACAGATAACAGATAACAATTTACTTCAACTACCTCTGACAAACACACCAACTCCTTTTTTTTACCCTTAATTGAAGGTCCCAGTACAAGAGATCTAGTTCTTAGTCCCAGTAGAGAAGTTGGAGTTCTGTCTGTCCCATGTATTCTTGAATTCTCCCACAGTTTTAGACCCCACAACCTCCTCAGGAAGGCTGTTCCATGCATCCACCACCCTCTCTGTGAAAAAATAGTTCCTCACATTGACCCTGAACCGCCCCCCCCCCCACTATCTTCAAATTGTGTCCCCTTGTTCTACACATCTCTTTTGTGAAAGATGCTACCTCTTGACTTTGTTGATTCCACTGAGGTACTTAAAAGTTTCTATCATGTCCCCCTCTCCTCCTTTCCTCAAGGGTATACATATTAAGCTCCTTTAGTCTCTCCTCATATGGCTTCTCTTGCAGACCCTGCACCATTTTAGTTGCCCTCCTCTGGACTGCCTCTGTCCTGTCTATGTCCTTGCAGAGATGGGGTCTCAGAATTGGATGCAGTACTCCAGATGGGGTCTCACCAACTGTCTGTACAGAGGAATAACAACTTCCTGTTTTCTGCTGGTGATGCCTCCCTATACATCCAGTATACCCCAGCCCTCCCTACTGCCTTCTCACATTGCTTGCTAACCTTAAGGTCATCTGATATGATTACCCCCAGGTCCCTTTCCATTTTTGTTGTTGTTACTACCTCCTCCCATTGTGTAATCTTCCCCTGAGTTTTTGTTTCCCAGGTGCATTATTTTGCACTTCTATGCATTGAATCCAAGCTGCCATACTTCTGACCATTCCTCCAACCTTGCCAAGTCCCTTCTCATCCTTTCCATGCCTCCTTGTGTATCAACCCTGTTGCAGATCTTTGTGTCATCTGCAAAGAGGCATACTTTTCCTTCCAGTACCTCTGCAATGTCACTTATAAGGACATTAAAAAGGACTGGACCCAGTACTGAACCCTGCGGTACCCCACTAGTAACCCCTCTTCTTCAGAGTGGACTCCATTTACAATTATCTTCTGTGTCCTGTTGTCCAGCCAATGTTTTACCCAGGCTACCACCCTGGGACCCACTCCCAGGCTGGTTAATTTGACTGTTAATCTTTTGTGTGGGACTGTGTCAAATGCCTTGCTAAAGTCTAGGTAGGCCATGTCCACAGCCCCTCCCTGGTCTACTATTTTGGTCACCCAGTCAAAGAAATCAATTAGATTCATCTGACATGACCTTCCCACTGTGAACCCATGCTGCCTTGGGTCCTGTGCCCCACTGGTCTCTAGGTACTCAACAATTATTTCCTTCATAAGTGATTCCATCACTTTCCCTACCACAGAGGTCAAACTGACAGGTCTGTAGTTTTCTGCCTCTGTCTTGGTCCCACTTTTGTGAAGGGGAATCACATCTGCCTTCCTCCAATCCTCAGGTACCAAACCATCCTCCCATGATTTGTTAAAAAGGGTAGTCAGTGGTTTCATTATTTCTCCCCTTAATTGTTTTAGAATTCTGGGGGGAATTCTGTCATGCCCCATTGCTTTGCCCACCTTGAGTTTTAGGAGTTCTTTCAGAACCCTTTCTTCTATGAAAGGACTGGGATCCACCCCCCCTATCAAGAGTGCTTCTGTTAATTGGATTAGGCACCTCCCCTTCCTCCTTTTTTGTGAATACTGAGCAGAAATATTCATTCAGTATCCCCGCTTTTTCACTATCCCTCTTTGCCCACCCACCGTCTATTCTATTCAGCCTCACTATCCCTCCCTTTGTCTTTCTACGCTCCCTGATGTATCTCTAAAAGGTTTTATCCCCCTTCTTAACTGAGTTGGCTATCTTTTCCTCAGTTTGGGCCTTTGCTATTCTGACTTTTCTCCCTGCTTCCTTCTGTCTTAACTGGTACAGCTGTCTGTCCTGCTCCTTCTGTGTTTCATTATACTTCCTGAATGCTATCTTTTTATCCCTGACTTTCCCCGCCACCTCTTTTGAGAACCATAGTGGCTTTTTCTTTCATTTTGATTTGTTTATTTGCTTGACACAAAGGCTTGTTGCCTCTTTGATGGCAGTTTTGATGTTTCCCCATTGTTGCTCCACCCCTCCTTCTAGCCTGTTTGCTAGTGCTTTTCTAAGGGACTTTCCCATCTTGCCAAAGTCAGCCCTCCTGAAGTCCAGTACCCTCACTTTTGTATGGCTTGATTCTGTAGCTGAGTTTGTTGTGAACTACACTGTTTGATGGTCACTTGTTCCCAGAGGGCAACCCACTTCTAGATCTGAGATCCTCTCACTATCCCCATTTGAGAGTATGAGGTCTAAGATTGCTCCCTCACAAGTGGGTCCTGAAACTAGCTGTCTGAGACATGCCACCTGTAGGGCATCGAGAATGGCCCTGCTCTCGGATGTGGCTGCAGCAAATGTGCTCCAGTTAACATCTGACATATTCAGGTCTCCCATCAACAGTATCTCCCCTTTCTCTGCCATCCTAAAAATGCCTTCTATCATATTCTTGTCCATTCTCTCCCTCTGACATGGGGGTCCATATACAACCCCTGTGCGGATTGTGGTACCATTTCCAGTCTCTGTGGTGACCCACAATGCTTCCTCTCCTCCCTGTTTACTCTTTTGTTCAGTTGCTTTTATCCCTTCCTTTACATAGAGAGCTACTCTTCCCCCTCCTCACCCCTCCCTGTCTCTCCTGTAGGTTATGTACCCTGCTATGTTAACATCCCAGTCATGGTTCTCTGTGTACCATGTTTCTGTGACTGCTACGATATCCAGGCATACCTCTTCCATGAAGGCCACCAGTTCAGGGAGCTTGTTGCCCAAACTACAGGCATTGGTACTCATTACCCTCCATTTCCTGATGGCCTTACTCCTTTTTGCCCCATCTCTGTCACTTTCTCCATTTACCCCTGCCCTTCTCCCTATTGACATCTCCGTCTTGGTGTTTACCTCACTTACTACCCTCACATTTTTGAAGGGGCTAGGATTTCCCTGTTCTTTTCCAGTGCCTCCCCCCTTGGCTAGTTTAAATGCTTACCAATGAAGCATTTAAACCTATCACCTAGGATCCTGGTTCCCCTCCTGGACAGATGCAGCCCATCATGCCAGTATAGGCCTGCATCACTCCAGGTGGACACCCAGTCCCCAATGAAGCCAAATCCCTGAGCTCTGCACCAGTTTTTCAACCACTGATTGAATCCCATGGTGTGAAGCAACCTAGCCTCACCTACGCCACAGACAGGTAGCACCTCCGAGAAGGTTGCCATGCGTGCTACTTGTCTAAGGCCCCTCCCCGACTCCACATACTCTTCCTGCACTGCTTTGATCCCTTTCTTAGCCAGGTAATTTGCCACTAGGTGGACAATGACATCCAGCTCCCTCCCCTGTGCAGCTGCTCCGGCGATCCTGAGGATTCGCTCCCTGTCCCTCCAAGCCATGGTGCCAGGCAGGCAACTTACCTCCCACTCCCCTTCCTCCCCCAGTTCTACCTTCCTAACAATGGAGTCCCCTACCAGGAGTTTTTTCGTTTCCCTGTGGGGTCCCATGCCACCTTCCTGTGGGTCTCCCTTGTGGAGGTTCCCCGCATCCTCCTTGGTCTCCATTGCAGGTGCCTCCATAAAGGAACCACACTTTGCCATAATGGCTTTTCAGTCCCCTGTGCATATGCAGGTATAAAACCTGAGATGTCCTGTACCTTCTGGAGTTTGGGAGGCTCCAAATTATGTTTCAAATGATGCCGGCTCATCTCAACAGAGGTTGTGTTAGTACTGGGGACCCCATAAAGGAACAACACTGCATGATGATCCAGCCAAAAGACCTGATCAACCTTGACTACAGTAATGTCAAGTCACAGTGAGTAGATCAGGTCCAAGGTGTGACCATCTTGCTGTTTTCCGGAAGCTACTGCCTGTGCTAGTCCCAGTAAGGGACATCAGTTGAAGGAGTTGTCCAAACTGTGAGGATTCATCATTGACCCAGATATGGAAATCCCCCAGCACCAACAGTCTGGGGACATTCAACATCTGTTCGACCATGAAGTCTGCAAACTCCTGCAAGAAATCATTCCCATAGTTTGGTGGACAGTATATGACAGTGATCCTGCCACTAATACCCGGGGCACATGTAACTGCCACATATTCAAAGGGCCTGAATGTTCCTGTGGTGAGTGCAGTGAGTCCAAAAGTGGATTAAAAACAAATCGCCACCCCACTCCCTCTGTGATCCCCGCATCAGGCTCTGCACCACAGAAAGAACAGGTGGGATAGATGCCTCCAGACAGGACTGTAGTCATTGCCAAGCCAGGTCTCTGTGATGAAAGTAAGGTCAGTCGAGACATTCATGATGAAATCCTCCATCATCACTGTTTTATTTCTCAGTGATCTTGGGTTACGAAGAACAGCCCAAAGGGAAGGAGTAGGTCTTGGGGAGGAGAACAAGACAGGAAGGATCCTGATCCTGATTCCACTTCTCCCCGGGCAACTCCTGGTTTCCACCACCCAATCTCCCTCCCCCATACCTCTAACCAATGTCCTGTACTGCGCCTGCCAAGAAATAGAAGGGGAAGAGTCGCAGGAGGAAGGGTAGAAAGGTAGTAGTCATTGGGGACTTTTTTGCTAGGGCAGTGGGAGAGGTGGAAGGGGCATTGCTGGACCTGGATGGTAGCTTGACTAAGGTGGTTTGCCTGCCTGGAGGGTTGTGTAATGCTATCCAGAGCCAATCAACACAGCTGGGGGAAGAAGCAGACCACTATCGTCCATGTTGGCACACCACAAATGACATAGGAAGCAAATGTTTCAAGGACATAAGGAACTCAGTCATGGAACTGTGGATGTTCCTGAATGGAAATGTATCCAGGGTATTCTTTTCTAAGATCCTGTGGTCTTTGTGGCTAGTGCTGACTGAACCTTTAGGCAGGCTAATACTTGGCTAAAGGTTGTCTGACCAACTGGATGACCTTTTAGGGCAAGGGAATTCTTTCATATCCAGGACAGGCTGCAGCTGCACTCAGAGGGAGTGGGATACTGGCCATGAGAACTAAACATAGCAATTGGGAGGATTTAAACTAGAGGATATGGGGGGGTACAGGGGACCATCATAGGCAGAAGGCGGACACAGGAGAATGGGTATCATCAAGAGGAGGATGGCAAAGCAGTTGAGCACAGGGAACAGAGACCCCCCACCCCGGTGTTCAAGGAAGCATTGAGGTGCAGCTATCTTCTCTTGTATACAGGCCAGCACAAGGAGCACTCTCAGCAAAGTGGGTGCACTTGAAGGCCTAATGTACTTCAATGGCCAGGAATTAGTGGCCCTTTTGAAGACCTAGTGGGGGAAGAAAATGACTGAGACACCAGAGGTACAGAAAGTTAGTGGGGGATGCAGACCATTCTGGAGGGATAAGCCTAACAGTTCAATGGCCTATGCAGCCAGTATAGTGTTATGCTTGTGCAACTGTGTTACCGTGGTTTTGGCCATTTGCTCTCTCTATTCCAGAGGAATTACCACCCTGTAAGGGTACCAAAAAAGGCAAGGAACCCTCAAAGACGGTTCCACCCCTAGAGGTGCAGCGGGATGATTTCTTTGGCTAAAGGTACCTTAGGAAGAATCCCAAGGAG
The DNA here is from genome assembly GCA_016271365.2 of Neoceratodus forsteri. Taxonomy (NCBI): domain Eukaryota; kingdom Metazoa; phylum Chordata; order Ceratodontiformes; family Ceratodontidae; genus Neoceratodus; species Neoceratodus forsteri. The sequence continues at coordinate 740,048,286 of CM057454.1, forward strand.
AGAGGCAATGCCACTGCAGGAGGAGGGGAGGATGGTGGGGCAAAGAAAACAAGTGCTTCAGAAAGAGGCTGAGAGGAACTACTTATATAGGTCAGGAAGTGGGAGTGGCTGGCTGCTTGTCCATTGAACTACAGGCCCAGCCTTCCAATTCAGTGGACTATGCAGCCAGTATGGTGTTATGCTTGTGCAACTGTGTTACTTTGGTTTTGGCTGTTCGCATTCTCTATTCCAGAGGAATTACCACCCTGTAGGGGTACCAAAGGCAAGGAACCCTCAAAGAGGGTTCCACCCCTAGAGGTGCCACAGGACGATTCCCTTGGCTAAAGGTACCTTAGCAAGCATCCCCCAAAAGAAATGTATGGGTACGAAGAACATTAGCAATCAGAGCCATAAGGCAGGGCAGAATAGGCAGAGGCAGCTTGAGAGGTAATGAGATGCGCAGATGAGCAAATGGCATGAGTGCAATGGTTTGCACTGGAGATTGAGAAGGCCTCCTAAGGAGAGAGGGAACAGCAGGTAGGGACACCATTCACCTCCATCCAACAGCGGAACCTACCTAAAGGAACTAGTAAACACTAACTATGGCTAACTAACGTTTATGACCTGAGGCACGGAGAAGAGAAAAAAAAAAACTTTGAGGAGGAAATCTCTGGGGATCCAAGGCCTAGGTCACCTTCCTTCCAGGCTTGGGATATTTTGTTTAGTGATGGCTCTGTTGCTGCGATTTGGAAACCCAGTTAAAGGAAGGTGGAAAATATTCCAATTTGGAGGAAAGCTCTCACTCGATCCCTCCAACAGGAACGCCATGGAAGGTTGCGAGTGCTACTCTAAAACAACGGGCAACCAAGGTAAGAGGAGGAGAGCAACAACTGCTGAGGAGCTCACCTGGCCTACTCACCCTAAAAACAAACCAGGTGAACCAGAGACAGTCATGGGGAGAATAGCTTTGAAGGGGGCCTCTGAACTCACTCGGGCAGCTAAAGGAGCCCTGTGAGAGCGCCACCCCTTCACCGCTGAGACTTAAATTCTACAACTTGAGGTGCCATTGATATGGCTGATGACTGAAGGTCTGCCCAGAGCGAGGACATTCCCAGCTATGGGCCAGGTGACAAGGACCCCACCCCAATCTTTACATGCTTAAGCTGCAGACTCTGGGTGCAGAGTAAGACCATCAGCTGCAGGGTGGCCCTGCACCATGGAATTAAGGTCATGGTTGGCATGCCCCAGAAAACAGATGAGGAGGAAAGCTGAATGAAGTGGTGAGTGCGGACCCTCACATAAGTCGGACATGTTAGTAGCAAGCACTGAGCAAATGAATTGCATCAGCAATGAGTGGACCTGCACGTAGGTCTGTAAGACTGTAAGACAGAGTAGCAATGGTCGGACCTGCATGTAGGTCTATAAGGCAGAGTAGCAATGGTCGGACCTGCACGTAGGTCAGAGAAGCAGCAAATATGAATTAGTAGGGGCAAGCCAACCAGTCTCACCAAGGGAGCCAATGAAAAGATGACAATACTCTGAGGATTTCTGCTGTGGAAGCAGGATTCGGATATGAGGTAATTAGGCTGCATGGGGTCACAGCTCTCCAACAACACCCCAAGTCCCCTGCTGTAGGAAAAACAAGAAAGTGATGGGAAGTGCCGTGACCCACATGCAGACAATAAAAACTAGTTTACAGCATCAGCAGTAGCTTAGCTGACCTCCAGAGTATAATGGCAGTGTGCAAATGGAATAGAGCAGCATCAGTATTGAGTAACTATGGGTTATAGGGGTAGCAATTTGAATGACATAGACTGTAGGGAGGCAACACTCTGAAAGCAGCAAATTGGCTAGGCAGTACAGTGAAAACAGCAGCAATGAGGTATGTGGTATGAGTTCAGGAAGCAGGATTGAGCTGCATGGGCTACGGTTCAGAATGAGCCTGAACCATGTGAAAACAATTAAGGTGCATAGCTTGGATAGTAGCAGCAGGGAAGCAGCTTGAGCTGAAACACACAGATAATGATTGCAGTTGCATTGTGAATAAATGGGAACAAGTGGCATGAGCTCAGGATTAGCAAAATACAAGGAGGTTAGAAACAGAAGCCCCCCAAAAAGAATGCAACACAAAGGACACAAAAACACATAATAACAGGGAACAAGCAATACAAAGAAGCACACAGCCAGAGGCAGCAATACAAACCAAAAGCAGGAGAACAGAAAACAGAAGTCCGCCAAAAACAAACAGAGGCCAAACACAGCAAGACATGGGGGACAAGCCCCGGCAGCTGCAAAGGACAGACCAACAGAGCCTCCGGCTGCAAAGAAAAAGTGTTTCAGGAGGCTGAGAGGAACTGTTTATATAGCTCAGGAAGGGGGAGTGGCTGGCAGCTTGTCCATTGAACTACAGGCCCAGCCTTCCAAAAAGGGGGTGGAGTCACACTCTTTGTAAAGGAATGAGTCACTTGGGAAGTCAGGGAGGACATCAAGGGGCAAAAAGTGTCACAGAGTACATCTCAGTTGAGCTAGAGAAAAGGCAGCATAAATGTCATCATAGGGATGTGCTGCAGGCCCTCTAACAGATCAGTGGAGCATGATGCCCAACTTGTCACAGAAGTTATGAGAGCAGCCACATACCATGCAGTGGGGATCCTGGGGACATTAGTCTCCTGAGCATAGTCTGTCATGTTAAGAGAGCTAATGGCAGAGTTGATCCTAAATTCCTGCCCACCACCAGGAACTGCTTTCTAGAGCAGCATGTTCAACAAAGTACTAGGATGGAGGCTGCCTTTCACCTTGTTCTCATCAGTGGGGGTGGTGTTATCTCCAATGTAATAGTCAAGGAACCAGTGAGAGGCAGTGACCACTGCAAAATAACCTTCTCCCTGGTGACATGGAATACTAGCTGGAGCTCAGCTACCAGGACCAGAAACTTTAGAAAGGCAGACTTCATAATTTATGTATTTATTTATTTATTTGAAAATTAGTAACCATGAGAGACACTGATCAAAGGCTAATTTTCAGGTGGCGCCTGGGGGGAGGGGAACAGGAGAGATCAACTCTTACAGCAAATTGACATGAAAGGTCAGTGGTGTTACAGACAGCCAAAATTAATAACATAAGCTAGCAACTGACGGCTGTGGTAGGACAACAATTCAAACAGCAGAATAAACTGAAACATAATGTGACTTCTTGAAAGAGTGGGCACCAGAAAATTAAAACAAAAATCTAGACAGGTTAGTGCAGTAAAAGAAGAAAGAAGAAAGAAAGGGGCATAGAAAGACCTGGTGTCTAGGGGCTGTGACGAAGGACCTGGTGTCTAGGGGCTGTAATGAAGGACCTGATGTCTAAGGACTATGATGAAGGACCTGATTTCTAAGAGTCTGGAGCAGCTGCATGAGGCTGGTCATGCAAAGCACATGTGGTGTCCTTTGAAGATGGTGCTCAAAGGTCTGCATTCCTGTAAGCAACTTGGGAATCAAGGCCAAGAAATGGCACCTCAGGCTTAACAGGGACCTAAGGCAATAGATTACAAACAAAAAGAAGGTCTATAGCAACTAGAAATAGATGGGATGCTTCCAGGCCTGAGGGAAGTACAGAGCAGTACTGAGGGACTGAAAATTCGATGATCTGGAAGTTGGGGACTCCAGCTGTCTGCTTAAGTTTGCAGATGACACTAACCTGGCCAGTGTGGTGGACTTGGGTGGGTTGAAGCACAAGGCAAAACTGGGTGCTTCCACCACTTGAGAAGGGCCATTAGCAAACCATAATGCACTCCCTGGAGTGCCTCCTTGTGATTATGAAATCAGTCCTTTTTAGTAAATTGCATATATTTTGTAAACTTATTTTTGTTGAGCTACTTTCAGCTGCGCTATTATCCTGGGATAACATCCCATCTGGAATTATCTCTTGTCATTCAGGAGCCAGCATTCATTCTACTTATTTCGCAGTATACATATATATATACTCTTCTCAGGTTCTGATGGAACTCAGCCTCTGACCTCATACCAAAGCCCCTGAGGGGTGCATGCAGTATTTCTCAGAATAACCACACACCCTGTTGCATCTTATCCCTTACAGGTTGTGAGGTTTCAAATGTTTTTTATAGCTCAATGGATGCTCACTATGGCAATGCTTAGGAGCAGTAATAGTTTAGGTCACTAAAGGCACTAAAGTACGAACAGGCACTAGCTGTTTCACTGTTTATGTATTCCATTTATCATGTTTCTGAACTGGAATGATCAATGGATTCAGCTGTGTGCATGTGTGTGTGCCACTACACTGGCTATACACATAGTCCAGACTTTTCTCAGTCTAAAGTCCTGAACTCAAGACCAAAGTAATGATTGCAATGATTTCTCTGATTTCAGTGCCCCACTAATATATCCGTGACAAAACTCACTAACCACACAAAATAGTATTTAAATATATATATATAATATATATATTTTATTCATCATCACAATTCACACCCTTCATGAATTCCCAACTAAGCTTGCATGTGGAAGGCCTTGTTGGCATACTTGAAAATATTTTCTGTTCATGTTAGCAGAAAGAATCATCTTACCACCCTGATGAAGTGGGTAGCCCATCAGCTCTTTGATGGGCTTTCAGGAAAGGCATGGACTGTGATACTGAATAAAATATCTATTTTTTGTTAATAGAGTATTGCTTTGTTTTTTGGAGTAGATTTATCCTTGTTAGTATCTTTTCCTGCACTGATCTTTCTGATTTCAACACCAAACCGAAAACATTTTTGTATACTTAGGCTTGTTACTGTTGTTTTGACACATTTTTTTGGTCTGTTTTAATTTTAGTGTATGTCAATTAACACTGTGTTTTGAATTGTCTGTTATAAAAACCATTTGATAAGTAAATATTAGAATAATAATTATCAAAAATGCTGCAGTATTCTCTACCTCCACCCTTTCCCACTTTATCAAACCCATACTGAAAGTAACAGTCCATGGTAGGACTTTTTGTGGGGACTTTTACTTAAAATGTATTTATTTCCTCTTCAAAATGCTTCATTTCTTAACCAAAAAAAAAACATATAACAGGGACCGCCCGGTGGTTCAAAGCTGCTGTGCTGACGAGCTGGGTCCAGGAGGAGATTTAAAAGTCTGGCAACAGGTGGTCACTGCTGGGTAAATACAGCCACTGGCAGTGTGTCCTAGCCCAGGGGTGGGTAGTGCCATGTTCTGCCGCTGAAGTGACTCCCTGTGATGGGACAGAGAGCTGCTCTTCTGCAGGGCATGCTGCATGTGAGGCCATACGGCAGCAGCACAGCATCAGTGGGTGGAGGCTGGCCAGGAGAACAGAGGAAGAGGGGGGGAATGGCAACCATTAGGATGACAGCAGTAGTACTCTCTGGTCCCTGCATTCCACCCATACCTTCTGGATCCCATCTAAATGGGTGAAGTTAAGTGGGGTTGTCAGGGCTGGAAGGTAGCTGGATTAATAGGGGATAACTGGTCAGGAGGACAAAGCAGAAATTAAAAAAAAAAAGTAAAAAGATTTTCTTTTACTTACTATAAAAATTAAAAAATAATTGTCTGTTTTCACCCTATATTTTGGGCTAGTGCACAGTGCAGTTGGGGGTCAATGATACTTGGTGCCTATGAAGTACAATTGATCCTGAATGCATCAGGGAAGCAGCCAAAAGGGAAAGTTACAATATCCAAATGAATGCTTTGGGTTGTTTTAATAGCATATGGAGCAAGAACTGTGGCATTATTACATAACAAAAACAGATCATTTTGAAGGGAAGAGAGCCAGCTTAAAGCACAGTAGGTAAAATTCCCTACAAACATCTTGACATGGACCGATGCTTTAGATATACCACCAGACCATGCCACATTTTTTTTTCTTCATTTGAGCTGCTTGATTTGGGGAACACTGGTGCCATTCTCAAGCACAGCAAAGTGGTTGCCTCCTAGAGCTTTATTATTCAGCTCAAAGATATTTGATTGGCACACCAGCCAAAAGAAAAGAAATGCACTCATCCCCTACAATAGTACTACTCAGCAATACTAGATGGAACAATTACATCCAAGGATTATTCAACCATAAAAAGGTCCAAGAGTTAAAATGTTTATTAAAAGTGCTGATCTTTAAAAAAACAAATGGTAGTGCTCTCAAAGAAACATTTTGCACATGCATGTGACACTTTTTCAAGGGTCATTGGATTAAAAATTTCTGATCTTTGAGTGCCTGTATATGTGACATCCTAGGTTGTTGTGGAAAAGGAAATTATGTCATAATCAAATACACTCTAACGTGAGAAAATACTCATCAAAGCTTTTAAAATGATTGCACTAATAACTTGTCAAAATCTGTAGTTAAATCCTAAGAAAGAAAACTGAACAATTAAAGAAATGTATTCTCCAGTAAATGTGTGAGAAGATTAAATCATGTTTACGATACAAATAAAAAATACTGAAGTGGAGATTAGCTTTGTACTGCATAGGGAAAGAATATATAAGGTAGATGCAACAGGCTAGCTAAAAATATCACATTTATGTTTATCTGTAGATTCTGACCTCCATAATACAATGTTAAACACTGTAGCTAAAGCCCCTCAGAAACTTAAAACAGCCAGAGAGCTGTTAAGTGAGCGAGGGCCAGAGAATAGCAAAGCACCAGAGAGTACTAACAATGTGCAGAATAAAAGTAAAACATAACGGTACTAGGTGAAAACAGTGAGTCAAAAGTAGCAGGAGGCAAAACAGTGCGTGCATTACAGTAACTGCAAATACAAAGAGAGGCAACACAAGCAAGCAGTCACAATGGCAAGGAAATCAAGCAAAAAAATAAGTGCAAACAGCTGCCAACAGCGCACAGATAAAACATACCAAACCACAAGAATGAGCACAGCAAAAGACTTCTCCCCTTCTTCTGCTGGAACACTTCACAGGCATATCCACGGGGGACCAAAGATCACACTGCAAATCACCACAGGGATATCCATAAACCAGGACCTCCACAAACAGTGTAGACCCCATGCGAAACACCCACACACTGAAGCAGCCACTGTAACAAACCTCGGTCAGACCTGGCACTCACCAGCAGACCACTGAAAAGTGAAGGGGAGAATACAGAAGCGACTACTCGAACCAGCTGCAGAATGACAGTCGTAGTACTCACATACACGACTCACACTGACAGCATTGGCACAACATTACAACCACAATAAGGAGAGATACTTACTCTGCAACATGTAATGTGGGCCGCTTTGCCTCCCCACACCCCCCTCAAAAAATATAACCATCCTCTGTGTCACACTTATCACAGGCACTGTAATACAACAGAAACACAGTGCCCAAATGACCCACGCTGTAGTGTCACATTTGTTATTTTCCCCGCCGCTGTTATTCCTGTGCTGTTATTTCCTCATTATTTTCACCTGACACCAAATGGAGCATGGAAATGCCTAACACAGAAAACCTACCAGGGCATTCACAAAGAATTAAAACTGACATTAGGTTATCAGAAATAGAGCATATCATTGTGTCCTAAAAAATGGTCAGTATTTGTTCAGACCACAAAACATTGACTTTCATTGTGAGAGACATCATATGTCGTTGAAGACACTTTTGAGTAAATAGAAGAGATTTAAAAATATATCAGTGAATGGGTTGTTTTCTCCACTGCACTTAGTGTAATGTAAGGGTTTGTAGAGAGGATCCCTCCCAGTTTTGTCTCATATTCAAGGTGGGACACACTGCTACAGGTGATATTTTCAGCCATCTCATGGCTTAGTAAGCAATAAGACACGATGGGGTGTGCATTAGACAGTTCTAATGCACGGCTAGGGGGACGTAGTGACGCACGAGGCCATAGGCCGAGTGCATCCATCCTAGCCGTGCATTAGAATTTCTCCAATGCACATCCCCGAGGGCTTATTGCACTTATAAAATGGGCCTATGTATTCTAAATGGGGGTTCTAGTTATAGCTGTGCATTAGACACATCTAATGCACTGCTAACAACCAATCACATTGCTTGAAATCCTTTGCCATTTTATAATGTCATTTATACAATGACAACACCTGTTTAGCAGTGTAAGCACCAGTGCTCAAATTCTAGTTTTTCATTTAAAAAATACATTTGACAAGTTTAATTTTGGACTATTTTATCTCAGTGGATTAATCTGATCTTTCCATGCACATTTAAATGAACACATTCTAATGAACACATTCAAATGAACGAATCAAGCTTTCCAAATTATTACCAGTAAGACCTTGCATCATTTATGGGATCTACTACTGAATCCCAACAGTCAGTCTCCCGAATGCCATAAGCCTGAGTTTAGGAGACTGACTGTCGGAAGACTGACAAGGTGTTAGTGTAATGCGTGTACCCCCATGCCACCCCCCGCCGTAACTAAAATAATCATTTCCAAGGGGGAGTGGACCTTGGAGTAGGTTAAAACAGTTTATGGGGGCAAAAGACTGCTGCACAGAAGTGTAGACCCGGGAATAGAACCCGTGTCTGAGCACACTGGTGGCCAAGCTGCTAGTGGCTTAGCCCTCCACGCCACAGGAGCAGCTCAGCCAAACATTGGAGTTTTCCCCTTCTTGTGGTGCATGGGTAGAGGCAGGGTAGTGGTTTATCACATCCACTACCTTACCCTGCCAGCACCAGTGTCAATCTGTCGGGCAGGTGTGTGTTAGGCAGCCGAACTCGGGATCCTGAATGTCAGGATCCCGACTTTCAGCTTTTCATTGTGCTCCCTCATTTATGAATTCTGACAGGTGTTCTGAAGTCTGATGATGCTCCTGATGTGAAAATACCCATTACAGTGCCCTGAAGTGGAAAATAATGATTTCCACTTTAGGAGAGCTGCTGATGGAAATAAATATGTTGTGTCATTTTTATTCTCACAGTCAAAATGTTGATATGTAAGCAATAACACATGATGGGGTGTAGTGAGGCATGAGGCCACAGGCCTAGTGCCTTACTGCCAATAGAAGTGCATTTATCCTGATAAAAAACACACCTGGAGTGTGTTATTGCACTTATAAAATGGATATATGCTTACAAATATTATAACTTTAAAAATAAAACTAATATTAAAAGTTTTTGTTTTTTGAAGTAAAATAGTCCCACCCATTTTCTATTTATTCTGCCACTGACATCTGTCAGACCTGCCTCTCCCTTTTTGTTTTGTCCCTCACTCTCTTTTTGGGATTATTTTGGATTTTATGAGGAGTGTTTTATCTTTCATCTGCCTTGCCCTATCATATACAAAGTGACCACAGTGGGTCGCTAGGCCGCCAGCAAGACAGAGATTTCCTTGTGGTCTTGCCAGCAGCAGGCTTCTATCTGTGGTTGTGTGGTGTGTAAAACTGCCAGTGGTCTCACTCTCTGCCACTGGGAACAGAGAGCGAGAGAGACTACTGCAGAGTTGGCTAAGGAGTGCTAGTGAGAGACTGCTACCTAGTCGGGTGAGGAGTGCATGGATTAGAAAATAATGTTTGCTTGTTTTGTTTTTTTTTTGCACCTGTGGTTTCGTGTCACTGGTTAGTGACATGGAAATGGTGGAGATTACTGAACCACCACCAGTGATGTTAAATAGCAGTGTTTTCAAATTCTTACCAGGCTGGAAGAAAGACGTGTCCTGCTGTACAGTGGCTGATCACTGTCTGATGTGAGGACATGGTTTTAAATTTGTGCAGGTGTGCCACGGGAAACAAAAGTATTCGGTTAAATTGTCTGTTATGGGACTTAGGGAAGTAGAAACAGTAAAAGGTCAGATGTGTCTTGGGGTTTGCCAGTGGCAGCAATGAACTGTAACTACTCTTCGGCTAGCAAGGGGAGTGCAGTGGTAAGGACGTGGGTTTTGTGCAGTTGTGGAGGGGAAAAATATTCACATGTCTTGAGTTTAGTGGGAGTGAGAGACAAAAGAATCGGCTGTTTGTAGTGCTTTGATGTTTATGAGGCTCTGGAGCTTTATTGTCCGTATTGGGTACTATTAAAACTCTTGGTGGGGTGGCAGAGGGATATCTTGGACTAGTGGGTCAGTGGCGCCAGGTCTTTTTTTTTCTGTGTTATAACCTAAATAAAAGACATAGCTGGCAAGGACTGTCAGCCAATCAGATTTCTCTGCGGTCTCTACCCATTTTATAATCCACTTTATACTCTTCCTTATTCTTCCCTGTATCATACTCACCTCTAGGGTCATCAGTTTTGTTTTTTTGGTTCTGCCCATAGCACTCTCAGTGTTGCTTATCTCCTTATGCAGTATCATACTTTGGGAAACAGGTAGTGTAAAGTGTTGAACTTTAAAAAAAATGCCCAAATTTGCTAACATTAACATTCTTGAATACATATTTATAAAATATTTTTAAAATGTTAATTGACATCTGCAATTGGTCATCTGCGGTTTAATTGTTATTTATTTCATTTCACTGTGTTTCGTTTTGCTTCAGTGGCTGTTATTTATTGACCTTTATCTGTTGTCTGATTATGAAGCAGTAATACACAGCATGGTGTGGTATGTTATGAGATATTTTCACATCTCTTATACTGTACATTGTGAGGCAAGAGGCTGAAGGCTGAGTATCTCATGCACCTGAGAAGTGATGATATCTCATGGTATACCACACCCTGGAGTTTATTATTACCATTATGAAACAGATCCATTTTTATGGAAGAAAAATTTTAGGGGTCCACCCCTCCAAATTCTGGAATGTCATTCATTTGCTTCTTGATCCTCAGATACAATCCTGCTCTCCAGCCCTCCTGCATCTTAGCAGGCCTATCACCTACCCCAGAGACATTGCAGACACCCTAAACAAATTCTTCACTTCATGTGCCATGCCTCAAGGCCCTCCACCCAATACTGCTACCCCCCACCTCTCCATCACCATAACTACTTAAATTTCTAGCCCATCTCTGAATAAGAGGTCCTCACTGCCCTCCACTCTTTAAATACTAGTAAAGCCAGCTCAGACGGGATCCACCCCAAGCTTCTGCAGATCTCTGCCCCTGCAATCACCAAGCCACTCACCTATCTATTCAATCTCTCCTTTTCCTCAGGCACAGTCCCTCAGGCCTGGAAATCCACCTCCGTTATCCCCCTCCACAAAGGCGGTGACACATCGACACCCAGAAACTACAGGCCAATCTCCCTTCTCCCAGCCCTTGCTAAGCTGCAGGAATCTCTCACCCACTCTAGACTATCAGAATATCTTACCACATACAATCCCCTATCCCCTCACCAGTTGGGTTTTAGAAAACATCATTCCACCACCTCCTCACTCCTGCAGGTCATAAACCACATTCACACTGCCCCAACAAAGGCCTGCTAACTGCTGCTGTTTTTGTCGACCTTGCCAAGGCCTTCAATTCCATGTCCCACCCTCTACTCCTAGCTAAACTCAAGGCAGCTGGTATAGCCCCCATCTCATTACAGTGATTTATATCCTACCTCTCCAACAGATTGCAGTCTGTCAGAATCTCGGATGTCTCATCCTCCCCCCTGCCCATCCTAGCTGGTGTGCCACAAGGCTCTGTCCCTAGTTCCATCCTGTTCTCCCTTTTCATTAATGAACTTTCCTCTGCCTGCACAAAATCCAGCATGCACATGTTTTTGAATGACGCCATCCTCTTTACCTCAGGCTCATCAACTCATGAAGTCCTACTTACCCTCCAACGTGACTTCACCAATATTCAGACATGGCTCAGTGACAACCAGCTCAAATTAAACACCACCAAAACTGCATCTATGATCTTCGGCACTGCTCAGAAACTTAGCAAATCCTCCCACCCATCCCCCATCACCTCCCTGGATGGACCCCTGCTAGACCAGGGCACTAAGTACAAACACCTGGGTGTTTGGCTTGATCCCCACCTAGCCTACATCTCCCACATACACACTACTGTCACCAAACTGCACCCCAATTTGGATGTGCTTTATTGGCACCATGATTCCCTCCAACCCCCAGCCAGACACCAGATCCTAAATAAAATGATCCTCCCCATCTTCGACTATGCTGATGTGGTCTACGGCACAGCCTCAGGTTCCACTCTATCCAAGCTGGTTACCCTCCTAAACTCCTTTTGCCATTTCATGACAAATTCTCCCCTCAGTACCCATCACTGTGACCTATGTTCTCTCCTCAGACTTGCCCTGCTGTCCCACAGGTGGCATATCCACTCCCTAAACCTTATATCTAAGCTATGGTTTAACATGCTACCCTCCTACCTGTCAGACTGTCTCTCTCCCACCGCCATCACACCATGTGAGCTGAGGCAAAGAAATGTATGCTCGTTTAGCATCCCTCGCCCATCATCCTCATCTGACCTTGCCACTTTTTCCTTCTGGCTACCCAGTTTGTGAAACAGGCTCAGCCCCTCCATCACCAGTTCCTCCTTTTACACCACCCGTAAAAATCAACTTCATTCCCATCCACCACCCTCCTGCTTATGCTCCAGATGACTAACTCTACTACCCTCAGGCTCTCATGACTTCTTCACCTATGTACTTTCTCTACCCACCTTTCTAAATGCACTTACTAGTGGCAGATTCGTCACCAGGTATTTTCTCATCTGACCTAAACTGGGCTTATGATCCATGTGAGCTACCAAATAGCATTGTTGTACTGTAAATCCCACTGTACTGTTTTGCAGCTGTAGTTCTAAAAATCACACTGTCTCTCTTGTAAACCTTTATACTGTTTCTTTACTACTGTATCACTTACAGCTGTAACCCACTGAAATTATGTCTGTCCCTAAGTGTGTGTTCCTTATACTAATTTGTATGTAATCCAATCCCCCCCACCCCCAGGTCACACCCAGAATTGAGCCTCAGCTCAGTGTGCCTTTGCCGGTTACCAACTATTTACGTAAAATGAATAAAATGTATTAAAAAACGTTTTATAAATATTTATGTTTTATGTGTACTGTTCTGTTTTGGCCAGTAGGTGGTGCTGTTCTGAAAGGTATGCTAGGCTTGTGGGGTAGATGGACTATGTAAGAAGAAACAGTTGGCCGTGACTTTTTCCTACCCAGGGTTATGTGCTGGGATTTTTATGATGGGTAAGAAGATGTATCATCCCATCAGATTGCTAGATGCTTTCTGTCTGACTTATTCAGTCTATTACAAAAGACTGAAAATCTTGAGAATGCTATAAAATACCCCACTGTATGAGTTGCTTGACATTTCGAACCACATTGACACAGGCTAGGAATCAGTAAGGGACGTAATGAAAAATATCCTAAATAAAGTTTTAGCCCTGCAGCCAAAAAATGCACCTTTATTAAAGACATGCACTTCCCTGAATAGAGAGGAGATAGCAGAAGGGGGGGCATACAACCAAAGACTGATCAACAATCTGAGAAAAAGTCAAACTAGAACTTATATGCAACACAGCAGAACACTAACTCTGTTAGAAACAAGGTCAGCCCAGATAAAAGAGGGCTCCGAACTGTAATGATAATAACCGCAGCAATTGACAGAGGCAGAGAATGAACTATTCAGCTTGTTCGTAAAAAAGGGTCTCTTTTCTTTATTCTTTAAAGCCTTCACATTCCACATCTTCTCAGTTGTTTCAGTGTTAATCCAGGCTAAAAAAAAAATGATCTTTTAAATAGAGGAAGTCCTAGAGTTAGATGTTACGTTTAGCACTCTCTTTCCACTGTGAGATGCAGAGTTTCTATATTTTAACTTCCTATTATTGCAAAACACGAAGAAGAAGAGAGAGAAAATAAGGATCAAAAACAGTTTAATGATGATCAAGATATTTATTTATTTTTATTTATTGAAAACTTCAGAGGTTACCTTTGAGCGCAAGCATTCATTTACAAAGATGCCACATCAAATAGTCATAAAAACATTACAAATATAGTAAGCAGTTCCAGAGGAAATGCAGGCAAGTCAGGCTCCAAGCACTTAAGGCAGAACAGCTACATACAGTTTAAAGAAAATTAAAACATATCATTGTATAAAAAGTTACAGGTTATGTACCGTGAGAAACTGGATAAAACTGTTTTAACGGTTAAGGATGAATCGGACTGCAAGGGCAGACCGCAAAGATCTCTTAAACTGATTAAACTTGGGGATATTCAGCAGTGTATCAGATATAGTTTCTGAGTTACTAGAGCTTAACTGAACTTTGATCAAGCAATAATATAAAAAAGATCAAACTGATTATGAAAATCTGGAAAGCAGAAAACTATAGATAAGATTTCAAAAAGGAAATTTATATAGAAGCAGTGAAAATCTTTATTTTTATACACGGATATAATGTTAAAATCACACCATTAGGACCCAAGGGTCCTATTTACAAGGTGGTCCTGTGAACAAGTTTAACATTTTGTTAAAAGATCAGTGAGGACAAACAACTACACTTACTTTATAAATATAATAAATGGAAAATAATGCATGCGCAGATATGTGTTATGATGATTTTTCACACACCTGAGGTGTGTGATAATCCATAGGTTTATGAGATTATCACACACAGAGATCTTGCACAGGTATTGGGCAGGATTCACAAAAGGGATGCCCAACTTGCACACAATCGTGATTCTGTAAGGGCAGGGATGCACTGCAAATCACCCATAATGTTATGCAGTACATCTGGAGGGGTTGTGCAGGGGGCATGCCCATGCATATGGGGTGCAGTCCTATTCACAACCTAACTTGGAGGCACATCTCCAGAGCAAGTCCCGAGATGTTCCTCCAAAAGATAAGACTACAAGTAGACATAAGTGGGTGTCCACCCACAGGCAGGCTGCCATACTGCAGATGGCAGCATGGTGGCCTGCCTACCCTGGTAGTCTAGTGGTCTCCCCCCTCCCTGCTCATATCCCTGTAGTGGTGGTACAGTCACCAGGAATCCCTGGTAGTCTAGTGGAATCCCCCACCCTTACCCAGGCTGATTGCAGTTCAACTGCCATACCACAAAGTATCCCTGGTGGTCCAGTGCCCCCCTGCCCGAATCCCTAAAGTAACGTAACCAGGTGCCATCCCTGGTAGTCCAGTGGCACCCCCTTCCCTGCTTGCATCCCCAGTATTATGAAAGTAAATGTGGCAAACCCAGGTAGTCTAGTAGAATTCCCTTCCCTGACCAAATCGCAACAACAATGGACATTCCAAAGTCTCCCTGGTGGTTCAGCAGACTCCGCATCCACTCAGACACCCCCACCCCACTCCCCCGTCCCAGCATGTTCCCATCAACAGTGGGCAGCTCAGCCCACCTGCAAACCACCACAGCTGCCAGCTGAATGAGCCTTCTGTGAATGACAGCTACTGTACCACTGTAAGCCCATTGGTAGACCGTGTAGACCAATGGGCTTTCAGGGTGTACTGTAAACTGCCATTCATAACTTTGTGAATGACACAGGTCATTCACAAAGCTGTGAATGACAGCCTATAGTATGCACTGCAAGCCCACTGGTTGATGCCATCCACCAATGGGCTTTCAATAGTACAGTAACTGTCATTCACAGATGGCTCATTCGGCAGGCAGCTGTGGCAGTTTGCAGGTAGGTTGAGCTGCTCACTTATGATGGGAACATACTGGGACAGGGGGAGCAGGGTGATGTGGGGGTGCCTTGGGGTTGGGGGGGTCCGCTGGACCACCAGAGAGACTTCGGGACGTCCGTTGTTGTTGCGATCGGGTTGGGGACGGTGGGTTCTACTAGACTACCTGGATTTTGCTGCATTTACCTTCATAATGCCGGGGATGCATGCAGGGAGGGGGGTGCCACTGGACTACCTGGGATGATACCAAGTTATGTTGCTTCGAGGTATTGGGCAGAGGGAACTGCTGGACCACCAGGGATTCTTTGTGGTATGAAACTCAGACTGTGACTGGATCATGGATGGGTAGGGGGTACCACTGGACTGCCAGGGAATATGTGTACCACACACAGCCCTGTCAGGGCACCCAGCGAATTCCGCCAGACACATCCCTGCAAGACCCATGCAAATGGGGCCATAATGACATGCATATGACCCCATTGTGCCTTGCATGCCTAATGGCCCCATTTGCATGTTTGTGGCTGTGAATGGCAACATTGGGCGCAGCGCATCTGGAGATGCACTGCCCCATTGGTTTCCCAGCCCAACCAGGGGTTGCGCTGGCACAGCTTAGGTTGGGCACAATTGTGATATTCACAGAGGGGACGTGCCAGGAACATGTTCCAGCGCATCTTCTGTGAATACCACCGTTTGGGCATGGCACGTCTCATTTATACTTGGGCAGCTGAAATGCGTCATGTGCAAATGCTTTGTGAATCCTGCCCATTATTGTTTTATAATTATTGGTGCAAGGGAGTGATTGCCACAGGTACTGGAGCACTTATGTGACACATATATATACACACACACATACACACACACACACACACACACACACACACAGTGTCTCCCTCTGCAGCACATTTTCATTTCTTTCTTTTTTTTTTTAATACACCATGAAACCAAATGACAGCAGTCAGACAGATGGTCCTTTCCGAAGTTCCTGCCAGACTGCCAATGCTCCGCTGAAGCATACAAAAATTGCGATCAACCAGATATAATTTAGGCTTGAAAGGCAGGATCAACCAGATAAATACTGAAAATAAAGTAATACATTACTTGTTACTGAGAGGCAATCAATCGCTGTGGCTCCTCAGTAATGACAGAATGGCGCCGCCGTGTTTGTTGAAGTGTTTGGCCCGCCCAGACATGGAGTATGAGCCAATGAGGTGGTGCACAAACTCAGATTGGCAGTGCTAGTTAAAGAAAGTTTTCAGAACGCCATAATAACTTGTTTTTGAGTTATTACAGCATTTTAAGGGCCCCTGTTAACCATGTGATAAAGGGGGTCACCAGTAATTCTACATTAATATTACATTAGTATAGTAATCATTCTAGACTTTTCAGGTTGTACTTCATCCGTTGCACATGCAAAGAACAGACAGTTCTTGCTTCAGTGCAGTAGTAAATATCTTAGAATTCCTAGCAACACTTTTCAAATCATCACTTAGAGAGTTCTGTACAGATAGAGCCACATATGGAAAGGTAATTTCTACAAATTTATTTAATGGCCTTGATAGTTCATATCCTCTCAGGTGCTTGTTTCGTAGACAGTATTTATGTTCCGTCTTATCTAATTTTTAAAACAAGTATTCTGATTTAGTTACTTTTATGTCTTTAAAACTATAAACATTTCAATTAGCCATGCTGTAGGAGGGGATCCCCTATTTTTTAACTTTGTAATAATGTTTTCCTAATCTATATTCTGTACTGTTAAGTGGATATTTAGAAGATATTAATTGTAAAGTACAGAGTTCTAATTGATTGATTTCTTGAGACAGAAACCATCATTGAGACTTGCAAAACCTCTTTCTAATTTAGAATATAGACCTTACAGATTTATTTTGGGGGAATTGGA
The DNA here is from genome assembly GCA_016271365.2 of Neoceratodus forsteri. NCBI lineage: Eukaryota > Metazoa > Chordata > Ceratodontiformes > Ceratodontidae > Neoceratodus > Neoceratodus forsteri. The sequence goes on from CM057454.1 coordinate 740,065,654, forward strand.
ACCTAACACTTTTTGAAAGAATTTTAAATAAGAAGAAACATTTTAATATAGATATATTGGTAACGTTCTCTTCCTATATGTGTAGCCCTCCCACAATACTAATGAACTTTGCCAGTTTTATTTCCTTTTTTCTGTATCTGCTTCTGTTAATTTGATGTGCAGTATGTTGTATTAAAGAGTGAAGTAATCTGAGATGAAACTTTTTTTTTATTCTTTTGCAACTGGATAAGGCACACTGGACACAAGTGCCTGTTTTCAGGAGGAAGTTGTTCAGAGTCACACAATATTCAAGACAAACAGATATTTAGTTTGATTGCCATATTGGTCCTTGTAAGAACAGATCCAGAAGCAAATGGTTCGATACCTTTTATTGGACCAACTCAGATGTTACAAAAAGAACAGAATGCCTAAGCTTTCAGACCAACCAAGTCCTTCCTCAGAAAGCTCATGCATTCTGTTCTTTTTGTGACATCTAGGTTGATCTAATAGAAGGTATCGAACCATTTGCGTCACAATATGTAAGTAGAGGATGTGGGAATCAAACCCAGACCTGCTGGATGTTCCAAGCACACTCACAGCTCGCTACTCTAACCTCTAGGCTATACTGCCAGCTCCAATGATGAAAAGATTGAAAATAAAACATTCAAAACACATTAATAAAATATTTTAAAAAAGAAGATATTGGTGGCATGCTATAGAAAAAACTATTCCCCCTTTTCTAGTTAATTTTCTTATTATTTACTTAGGGGCCCAAGCCATAAATATTGTCCCTATATACACCAAAAGCACACATCTGGGCTACAGGGTTCTGCCCTGCATTGTGCCACATGAGCAGCATTCATTACCCCCAAATACGTTCACGGAGAGCAGCGTAGAGGGGCTGTGATGTGCTGAGTAGGATCTCGGCACAGCAGCATCTTCCCCACTTACCCATATATGGGTGCAGACATCCTTTCTGGGCTTTGGTGGATTGGGCCCTGGTAGCAGAACAAGTCTTTGCTCTCATCCCATTCTTGCCTAATAATGAAATCTTAATGTCTTTATTGGCTGTTTAGAGTGGTGGATGTATGAAGTGTCCATGTTTTTTTTGTTTGTTTTGGTTTGTATTTTGTGCATGTAAACTGAGTATAATAGCTCTGCGCAATATTGGATTCAGCAATTGAAATCCAAAAGAAGCTGTTACATTTTCTCAACGAAATGCAGAATTACAAGTTATAACTAGTAAACAGATGCTGTATAAGCTGAATACACACTGACCCAACTTAAAATATACAGTTTATCATCACTTGTTATGGAGCAGGACTTTCATAACTAATTCTTGGCTCTACCACTCATGAGTTATAGCTCTGCCACTCATGAGTTATGGCCTAGCCCCTCAAACTTGAAGAAAAAGTGGATATTATAATGGCTTATCCTATATATATTTTGTACTATTTGAGTTATTTTCCTGCATCATTTTCCTTATTGGTGGAATGAAGTTCCAAACAGTTTCTTATACTTTAAATAAGCAATGAAAACTAAATGGTTCTGAATGTTCTCAAGTGACTTTCTATCGCTGTCAGAACTTGTTCTGTCTTATCAGAAGTTAGAATCTTTCTCAGCCATTTGTGGTTCCCCCTACCCTGAGCATGAGCCATGACTTCACAGTCACTAACATCTGCCTTCCTTTTAACTATTTCTTGCACCAGCATGTACAGAGGAAAAAACCTGTCCACCACCTCTGGCTATCATCTCCTTACCCACAGTATGGATAATTATTGCCCACTATTGCCATGCACTGCCCTGTACTTCATAAATGACTTGTATTTGTGTATCCTTTGTGAATTTGCTTTTGTTATCCTATTGTACAGTACTGCAGTATAACCTAGGAACTCCTGGTACCCTACTGCACCAGAGGCCCCAACAAGAATGATAATGTATCTCATGAAGCCATCCTACCATCTGCAGGATGTGAATTTAAAGTGCTTTTTTAAAAAGCACCAGGGATCGGGGAGCTGCAGTGTCAGAGAGGTGTCATCCTTCAGATATGATCTCAAACTGATGTCCCTTCTGCCTATCTCTGATGGTTATTCAGGTGGAAGATGAAGGTACCACAGCACATCTTCAAAAGTGCAGGGGATTACCCCCACTACCCTTCTGTTCAGTATTTCCTCTTTCAGTAAAACATGCCCTAATACAACTGGCCTTGTGTATGGATGTTGTTACTGGATGTCCTGTTTGCCTATATGTAGTTTATACTACCAACAGCTAACACACTTGCTTTGTAAAGAAGTCTGAGATAGTATGTGTGCATAAGGCACTGTATAAAACCAAATTCTGTTCTGAGCATGCATGATCTAGTGCAATTTGTGGAAACGTTTTACCTTGGAACGAGACTTGTGAAATATAACATTCCTGCAGATTATAACTCCCCTCTTTAGAAATCTCTTAGCATGTGTTGATGAAGACTAAAGCGGTTGTAACTTCAGCAGAAGTCACAGAAAGGACTGATTTCCCCACTCACCCATGGACAAGTGGTTTCTCTGTTTGCAAGCTTGGATGCAGTAATGGCTTTCCTTCAAAAATATCTTCCATAATCAGAAGCCAATGATTTATAGAATGAAATTATCTGTCCCCTGCTACCATTTACTTTAGAAAATTAATTCATTTGCTGCACATATTTTTCTTTATACACCATCTGCTGGTGTACTGTGTGACAGTGGCACTGGTAAACGTATTGCTAAATCAATAGGAACACATGTTGGCAATTTGTACGATTCAAGCTCTGCATTAGTGTGCTTAATTTATGCAGCATAACAAAGTCTGCATCACTGTGCTTCAATAAGCTCTTGCCTCTTGTATAGCTGCAGAAATTGACATGGCCAGATATTTCCAGATATTTTGTGATACTTCTAAGGAGATTCTCTTTGGTAGCCCTGCAGGGGTACTGCATGCAGGCATATAACTTCTCTAGATATATCACAGAGATTTCATGAAATATCTGACCACGTGTATTATTGCAGGCAACACCCTGAAATGATAGCCACAAACACCTCAAAGTAAAGACATGATAAGTATAACATCGTAAAAGACTTCCTGGGCATCTGCAAAGTTAGTTGTGGGCACCCATGAAAGGGACTGCTGGTGTAGGCTGCAGGGCCATGCTCTCACAAAGGGGGTCACAGGCCAGAGTCGTATGTGGTTACTGTCTTACGAGAACATGTTATAATGCTGTATAACTGTATAACTGCTCACAATTGTGTGAACAAGACTGCTGAGGAAACTCACTAGACATTGTGGATGGGCTGACTTTATAACTAAATGGGTGGGAGGGTTGGACAGGATAGGTGGTGGAAGTACTTCTGGATGCAAAGGACAAAGATCTGTGGTATCATGGAGATGGAGTGGGTCCACAAGATGCAAGGAATTTGCTTATTCCAGGGCTTGGGTGGGGGGGGTCCACTAAATGTCAGGGATGTGTGATGGTGGGGTCCATCTGGGGGACTGTATACAGATGGGTCAGGGTGGGGATTCCACTGGACACCAGGAAGCTGTAAAGGGATTGGGAGGACCACACCATAGAAGCCATTGTAGCTATTGTCTGCCTGTGCAGGTGTTAGTATTTCTAAACACATTATTTTATATTTCTCATATTTAAGTCTTAGTGGCCTGCTTTTCCTGTGTTATTTATTCATTCATATGTCTTTTTTTTCACTAGCTGGTCATAAACTGTGGCTATTATCATCTTCAGTGACCTTATGCTACTGCAATAAACTTCCTTTGATTTGAAGCAGAGCTCTGTGGCTTGCTCCCAGTTTTTAAGACCAGGACGGCATGAAGCCACTTTTTTGCCTCCTCACTGGGATATCAGCAGGTGTTCTCCCTGATTCATTTATTTAAAAGACGGAATCATACATCACACATGTAGTGTGATGGCACCATGAGATGCACTGTCTCATGTTCATGGAGGGTGGGGTCACTTACAAGTAGGATACAAAGTGCTTAGGTTTTAGTGCTATAAAAAGAGGTTTACATGTCGTAGTGGAGGATAATTGTGCATACATCAGTTACATAGGAAATTCATGGATACGATACCATGATAACAATTACAGGCATTCCCATAGTCACAGCTACAGAGAGAAGCAGGAGATGGGGAATAATCATCTTGTTTCTGTGCTCTAGACTTTATTGGGCCACAAATTATGAAAGGACTAAGGGTGCTAAACTACCAGGAGGGAGAAGGAGAAACTTGGGTAGGTTGGTGAGTGCTGTTACCAGGGCAGCCACAGGGGTCCTTGACCTGCTCCAGCAATAGCATTAGGAAAACGGGGTGGTTAGAGTTTAGTCAGTCAGAAGTTGGTATTTTGTTAAAGTCAGCAGGGCCTGAGAAGATACCCCATATGATACAGTCTTTCTTGAATTTAGAACTAGTAGTCCCTGTTGATGTCTGAAACAGCATCGATTTTGTGTGATGGTGCAACAGAGCAGGTGCAAAGCACTCATTTTGCAATATGCTTCATTTGTGTCCAAGAGCAAGAAACGGGTCCCTGATATAGTAAGGCCATTCAGTTAATGTGCAATGCTGCCTTCTATTGGTCAGATACACAATTACACATTAAATACAATTCACTTCTTAAGGATGTTCCCTGGTGTTTCAGATTTGCATTTTTCTAAAGCACCCAAAACTGTTTTCCAGCATGTCTCATCATATAATTCAAAAACAAACTTGGAACCCTGTGTTTTATTTTGTTAATTTTAAATGTTTAGAAAGACTACTGTAGGTACTGGGAAAATGATAAATTTGACATGTGACTCAGAAACACCAGGGAAAAATCCTTAATTTTATTACATTATTTCAAATGTTATACAGGCATAGTTAAAACGTAAAGCATAAGTATTTATTAGACTACATGTAGACTTTCATTAATATTTTTTTTTGTTCTGGCAACAACATCACTGTTCACATTTTTTTTTCTTTTTGCTTCCTTTCATTCCCGAACTGAGGTGCATGAATTTGAAGTTTTTATGCATTCCCGCTCCCTTGCCACACCCACCATGAAAACATTTAAAGAGCTAGTAGCACCAACATAGCAGGCAGAGCATGTTATTCAGTTTTAAAACAAGTTACTTGTTACTTTTTATTTCTGATATTTTTTTTTGTTTCCATATGCTCATTAGAAGATTTTCTACCAGATAGTATTAGGTGTGGTATAAAGAGTAGTAATTTACCTTGAGACTGACATAACCAGTTGTATTCCCCTTCGTACCTTATCAGCACTGTGACCTCATTTATAGTGACATCACAAGTGTCTGATCTTGTAGCAGGGGATTGGCTCTTCTTGCTGTGTTATGATGTCACAGACTGTGAGATCATAGGTCTGATAATGTATCAGGAGGGATAGATCTAGCTATGTCAGCCGCCAGGTTGAGTACTGTTCCACACATCACGTCAAATACTTTCAGGCAGAAAGGTTTAGCAAATGTGAAAAGAAAAAAAAAATCAGATTTAAGAATTAATAGTTCACTCCTTTTGAAAGTTAATATTAATTTCAGGCAGTACACTAGCTTTTAAATATCTTGGCGTGGTACTGCGTTTTTTACCATCAGAAACATTTGATAGCATCATCCTAATACATCGACTGTAGAAAAGATTTTTTTAATTGTAAGTTGTAGACATCTTTAACAGTGGAGTCATTTGTTAAAAATTAGTTATAACAGCTGTTTTATAAATACCTGAGAAAACTAAAAATTAACTGAGGATGAATCTAAAGATGTCAAAGTTACATGTTTTCTAATAAAACAATCAAATGAAATGTTTTGCAAACAAAAAACAAATATAGCTGGTTTAAAATAAGCCTGATTTAACCCAAAAGGATGCAATTTATACACAGTACCCCTTGAATAACCTTTGTGGAGATTAAAGTCATACGCAGTACTAGCACAAATCCATGCTTTTTTTCTGAGGCCACAAAAAAACAATTTTTTTAAGAGAACTCCAGAAAGCTCCCAATACTGTTAAATTAATTTTAGGTGGAGACTATACTGTGTATAGCTAACCACTAAAAATCAAAGATGTTGTAAACTGTAAGTGAAGAGAAGATTATAGCCCACCTTGAAAATTATGAGTTGATTACAGTTTAAAAAGAACCAGCATTGCTTACAACAGGTGGGTCATGTTGTCAGATGAATCTACCAGAGTTTTTGAGGGAGTGGAAATTAGCGGCAGAAATGCCAAGGATGATATCTATTTTAATTTCAGCATGAAATTCAAAAAGGTCTCACATAGTGGCCAAAACACAAGGTCTGAAAGTTTGACATGGGTGAAGGGCCTTCAATGGATCATATTGGCAGAATACAACGGCAGTGAATAATAGATCAGGTCAGTAGACATTAGTGCAGTGTTGCAGAGATCTGTTCTATTGAATGTGTTAAACACTGAATATATTATTAAACTACTGAATATATTAAATATTGACTTTCAAAATGGGTGGACTGCAAGATGACCAAATTTGCTGATGACAAAACAATAAGCAGAGTCAATAAGGAGACAAAATATCGTGGGTTACAATGGGACTTAGCTAGGCTGGGAAAATAGATGGGTGAGTAGCAAATTCTGTTTCATGTGGACAAATCCAAAGTGACGCAGATCTAGGACAAGCAATGAATAAGGAGAGGAAGTACATTTTGAATCTGAAAGAGATTGTGGCTTTAGAGCAGGAAATATTTGGAGTTATTACAGATGGCACTAAGCCTACAGCAGTAAAGATAGCCAACAAGATACTGGGAAGCATTCAGCAGAGAACTGAGAACAAGACAAAGGATGAAATATTGCCATTCTACAACTAATTATAAGTCATTTGACATTTTTCAGCCAAACAAAGCACATACTCTACCTAATCTTGCATACAATGGTGCTCTTGTGCACCCTTTCAAATGGCGTCACACTTGAAGCAGTGGATATGGTTAGAAATCTGGGGTAGTTATGGATTGCAAGCTGACACTTGAGCTCCACGTGCCAGCTGTCATACATAGTAGCCTTTTCATCTCCATAACAATTCCCAGATGAAACCATATCTTGTGCCCAGGGACCTGGTTATGATAGTCTATGCCTTTGTTATTTCCAAACTGGATTACTACATTTCTCTCTACCTAGGGTTATTTGAGAGCTTGTTGCAATGTCTGAAGCTGGTCCAGAATGCAGAGTCCTGGTTTATAACTGGAACATCTTGTAGCAAGCATATCGTATCAGTGCTAAGTGGCCTTTACATGGTGCTGGTTCAGTAGTACATCAGCTTCAAGACTGATTTGTTAACATGACAAGTCTGGGTCCCGGCTAGTTGAAAGATCTCCTGTCTCTACACACCTCTGTCTGCCCTCTTTGTACCACTGAGGCTGGTCTGTTGTCAGTCCGCATTTAGGGCATAGGTTATCCAAGGACCAGGTCTTCAGTGTGGCTGCACTGTTATTTTGGAATTCACTGCCACCACATGTTCATTCTGCCTGCTTTGTGAAAGCCTTTTAGAGAGCTTTAAAATTATCTTTTCAAGCAAGCCAACTGTAAAAAACTGCTCCCCATCCCACCCCAGAAACATATTATTAAACACCTTGATGAGTATGGTCTCAGTATTGTGATGAGGCCAGAAACCCTACTGGACTGGTTTATAGACAGCATGTTTCTCGAGGCCAGCCTCCAGCTGCATCACCACCAAGTTATTTTTTAGGTAGGTATTTATACCCCCTTTCACCAAAGGACCCCAAATGGCAGTTACTCATCTTCCACTCTGGACACCACCACCCCCTGGGGCTTACCTGGCTGGCCTGTGTCCCCCACAGATTACCTCTCCGTGGCAGGGCCAAGTGGGGAGAGCTGCCCTCCCCCCAGTTTCTCACCGCCAACTTGTTGACACCTTCCACAAAAAAGAAAGGTTTGAAATGGACCTGTAGTTCACTAGCACATCCAGGTCCGGCACAGAAGAGTTGAGGGTCCAAGTATACTTTTTCGGGAGTGGCCTCACCAATGGGTTCTTAAGAGCCCCAGGAAAACAACCCTATGAAGGGGAACACTGGATTAAGTCAGCAAATACTGGACAAAGGTAACAGAAACAGACAGTGACAGCAGAAAAGGAACAAAGATCCATCTAGTCTGCCCAGTAGGGCCTCAAAGCAATCCACCAACAGCTGCATAGGCCCAGGGTTCAAGTCACTGCAGGTTGGACACAAACCCCAGATCACCTTGAGCACCTCTTCCAAAGACATTAGCTGGAAGTCAAATCACGACCCTTAGTATCCCCATATCCTCCAGCTCGGCCACTGCTGACTCTTCAAAAGCCTGCTATAGAGATCCCAGCTGTAACAAAGGATATTAGGAGGCAGTATAGTGCTGTGGTTTAGGACACTCACTCAATTTCCTTGTGCTCCTAGGTTGCACCTGGAAACAGGCTTCTGCTTAGTGTGGCTTTCCTGGTTAAACAGTTTCCCCTTCTCTTCCCCTTATGTTCAGAAAGAACCAACTAAACTCATCACACCTATCCTGGAACAAGATTCCATCACACAGTAGACAGGACAGATATAGCAGCCTGTCCACAGTGTGGAACAGTTAAGCAGGTCTTTTCTCACCTGAGGCAAAAACCATACCAGGAATTCTGCTTTTTCAGAGTTACTGCCCTATGATAGTTTCCATAATGTGACATTGGAGGCATCCTTTCATCCATAGAGCCAGACCTCTTCCAAGAATGTTCCACCCCGTTGCCTTCAACTGCCTCAGCTCATCATTATACCATGGTGAGCTGCAGCAGGAGTTCAGCAGGCAGATACAAATTGGTGCAATGGAATCCAATACCATCGAAATGGCCAAATTATAGCCCTTGACAGCCGCCACTATACCTCCATCTCATGCTGCCTTAATGCTTGGGATGTCCAATACACCCATGAGCTTTCCTGGCTCTAGAATACAAAATGGGTAGTACTGGACCATCTCAAGGGGGTGCATTTTTGAGCGGTGCTCCTGCAGGAAACTAGACAGTATGATGATCTGACCTTTTTACTGTCAGCCTGACATCCCAGATGTCCAGTCCCAGTAAGAAAATAAGGTCCAAGATGTGGCTGAATTCATGTGTAGCAACAGGAACAACCTGTGTGAGGCCCAGTGAATCCATTATCTGGAGGAACGTCTGAACAAATTGTGAGGTTTCATCATTGACCCACACATTGAAATCCCCATCACAATCAGGCTGGGGGCATTCAACAAAAGGTTAATAGTGAAATCCACAGATTTCTGTAGGAACTCCTAGTCCCTACCCAGAGGTCGATAGACCAGGAGAATGCTACACCTCACACCTGCCACACATTCATGTTACCTTATCTGCTTCAATGAGTACATTTCAGTGTTTTACTCAGTGCTACAGTATTTCCAGTTCTCATATAGAAGCAGTACCCCAGATCTTGGAAGTATGAGTATCAAGACTCATACATACCTTTCAACTGTCCCTGATCATGAGGGACGCCTCTCATCTTACCCCTGAAAAACTGCTCTGTCCCTCATCGTCCTGCATAGAAAAGGTGATGCCCACTCACAGAAGGTGAGTAAATTCACACTTTAAAACATAAATTCATATTTTCTAAGATGTTAAATCAAAAATATAAATTGTACAAGTAAAGGCAATGACTTGCACAGTGTTCTGAGCTTGTATCTCCATGTTTGAAGATGTGCCCTTCATTATTTTATTTATTTATTGAAATGTTTCACCAGTAAGGCACACTGAGCAACAAGTTCTTTGTCTCCCAGTGTGACCTGGGGGTAGGAAACAATGGGATAGAATACAGACAAATGTTACAATGTTGGAATACAATTTGCTTACTTGCATACAATGAGAGCAGGAGGGATTACATGTGGATAACATTGGCTAACAATGCATCAGTTAAGTATAGTAGATATGAAGACACATATAGCAAATTGGTGACAGTTGGTAACACTGGAACACATATAATAACTTGGCAATAGTATGTAGCACTAAATGGTAAGGTGACCCAATAGTAATTGGTAGCCATTAGTGTAACATAGATATTCAAGATTTACAGTGATTGGAGTAAAGAGAGGAAGAATGGAAGGCGGGAACGAAAAATTGTGGAGGGTAGAATGGAAGAAGGAAAGGAAATTTAAAGAGAGACGCAGACAGAACATGATTTTCTTGGCAAACCGAGATGACAGGGTGGACTAAAGTGCATATAAGAGGGGTATGGGGTAGGTTATAAGTGCTTAATTGAGTGTAGGGGTAGGCCAGTGTTAGGCTTTGTTAACCAGAAAGGGGAGTAGGAGGAGAGGAATGGTAGAGTGTGGCAGGGTGATGAGAGAGAGGTATTGTAGGTGGGGGGTATCCAAGAGGGGGAAAGGGAGGGAGTTTAAATTCAACAATGTCCTGTTATCCCTATCTGCACAGGGCAGTGGATAGCCCTACTGGTAGGACACTGGTTATAGGCGATGAGAGTTATTTCTATATAGCAATGCAAGAGAGGGGATGTTGGGGGAGGGATGTTGTGGGAGGGGGTAGCAGAGGTCAACTATATTAAGGGGGTAGTATCCCACCAGTGTGCCTGCACAAGGCAGTGATCTAGCAGTGACTGAGGGGGTGCAGTAAAAGAAGAAACAGAGGAAAGGGGGTAAAGTTGTTGCCCACTGTGCGCTATGGATCCTGCCTGCACAAGGCAGTGATCAAGCTCACAGGAGGGAGAAAGATTAAGAGTAGAGAAAGAAGGGGGAGGAACACTTCAGGATGTGAGAGAGTAGGGGACAAAGAGAAGCACAATCAGAGGGAAATAGGAGTGGTGGGGAGTAGGCATATGGTAATACGGGCTTAGGAGAGATGGCGGGGGGGATTAGGGAGGGTTATGGCAGGCACAGGAAGGGGTAGGAAGCTCTTGAGGGCAGAGTTAATGGAGTAGCAAGAGGATGAGTGATGAATTTGAGGGGGAAATGAATTCCAGATTTTTGAAAGGTGATAAGAATAACCCAATTGGCTAATAAGGGTGGAGTGGCATGGGACCACCAGGGTTCTTGAGTCGGTAGATCTTAAGGAGTGGGAAGGGGGGGCAGTCGTATATGCAGGGGAGAGATAGGAGGGAAGTTCACTCAGCCAGTGCTTGGAGGTGAATTTTACGCAGTGAGAGAGACGTCAGTTTGTGAGGGAAGGGAAGGATAGAGCATGATAGAGATCACAATGGTGAGTGCGGAGTGGGGCGTCAAGGGCAAAAAGGCAAAAGGAGTCAAAGAGACTATCTAGTCTGGCCAGGGAGGATTAGGGGCAGCATCGTAGACTATGTCACAGTAGTCGAAGATAGATAAGATCATCTTCTGTACAATCTCACGCCTAGCCGTGGGTGAGATGCAGGCACAGTTCCTGAATAAGGCACCAATCTTGGGATGCAAGTTCAGGTGTTGGTCCAGCCAGCCACCTAAATACCTGAAGGAGGATGTGTCCTTGAGTAAAGTCCCATCAAGGGTGTGGAAGGAGGATAGAGAGGGAAACTTGATAAGTCTCTGCCTAGTGCCGAAGGTCCTGGAGACTGTTTTTTTGGCATTGAGAGATAGTTGGCGGTTTACAAACCAACACTGAACTTTGTCAAAGTCATGCTGCAAGTTGGATGCAACATCGGTGGGGCAGGAACCAGATGCATACAAGACTGTATCATCAGCGTACGTGTGAATGGAGGAGAATGGAGAGTAGCTAGATGGGAGATCATTTAGAAAAATAGAGAATAGTATGGGACCTAACACTGATCCCTGGGGAATGCCAGTTCTTATCAGGAGGGGGTGGAGAAATTGTGTCAGAGATCTTGACTGATTGGGTTCTGCCAGTTAGGTATGCCTTGAACCAGTTTGTGGCTAAGGGGGATAGCCCAGCTGTTGATAGGGTGTCAAGGAGAAGGGAGTGGGAGACTGTGTCAAAGGCTTTGGCCAGATCGACAGAAATGGCTGAGGTGATTTAGCCATTGCCCATTCCCCTGAGGATAGAATCAGTGAGCCAAAGAAGAGCAGGGCATTTAGGGTGCAATTTGGTAGCAAAGGAGAAGGAGGAATCAGAGGGGGGCTTATTCATAGGCAATAGGAAAGGAGAGAGGAAGGGGAATAGTTTGGGAGGGATTGGAGTAGCTCATCAGCACAAGTGGTGTAATAGAAGTTGAATTCAGTAGCTACTGCAACTGGATCGGGAATGAGAGTGGCATTTATCTTAAGTATAGGGGAGGGTGGACAGGATTGGGGGTAAAGAGGGCATGGACCACTCTCCAGAACTTGGAGGGGGAGTTGATGTTTTTTGCAAAGGTAGATTTGAAGTACTCTGTTCTGGTTAGCCTGGTAGCCGAGGTACAGGCATCACAGAGTTTTCGGTAAATAAGAAGGTCATTTGGAAGCTGGGAGACTTTGTGCCATTTCCAGGCCCAACTGTTGGCTCTATAGCAGGATAGTAATTCAGGGATAATCCAGGGGTGGTGATGACCTCTAACCCTTGTTTGTTTTAGGGGTGCGAAGGCATTCCAATTTGCTAGGGGTCAGTGTCCCACATTGTTCCTCATTTATTTATTTATTTGTCAGAGATCGGAATTACAGTCCTTTGAGTCAGAGACTCATTTCCAAAGGCTCCATGTCATAGTACACATAAGGGACACAATAATTACAAGTACGTACATTCAAGATATAGCATAAGAATTGGAAATGTTACATAGCACAGTTCATGAGTACACATAAGGGAACACATTAATTATAAGTACATACATTCAAGGTATAGCATAAGAATTGGCATTGTTACAAAGCACAGTTCATGGGTTACAACTGTTATAACAGTATATATATATATCACAATATTCTAGGTGCATGAAAACAGTGTATACAGGAGAGGCAGTAAGCCTGAAAAGAAGCCAATACAGTGGTGTAGCTAATCATAGGTCACATTGCTACAGCCATAGTACCAAAAGGATGCTAAAAGAGAGGCAGTCTAGATAGTAAGACTTTGTCACTGGATCTAACTAGGTCATAAATACAGTTCAGGTTAGCAGCTTACTGGTGAGGTGACCATGTGGACTGCTGAAGGCACCTATAGGTGCGGGCTGTGAGAATGTGGTTCCTGAGGGCGATTTTGAAAGCACTGATTTTGGACAGACTGGTGATAGCTGCAGGGAGGGAGTTGAACCAGGACGGGGCCCTGTAGGCAAAAGATTTCTGGGCTAGGGAGGTCCTCACCCTGGGGACGGCTAGAGAGGATTTATTGGTGCTGCGTGTGGCAATGAAAGGGGTTGAGTGGTGGAGAGATGACAAGACTCCAGGTGGCATTAGCCCAAGGAGGGTCTTTTTTACCATGAGGCATGACTGGTATTGGAATCTCTCCTCAAGGTTGAGTATCTGAGTGAGGGAGTAGAGGGTGCAGGAGAGAGTGAGCCAGTCGGCACCTGATAGGAGTCTGTATGCTTTATTGAGGGATACTTTTATCTTGCCTAGTGCAGTAGCATCAGCAATTGCATAGATCAACAGTCCATAGTCAATTAAGGACAGGATCGAGGAGGTGATGGCTAGCTGGATAGCTGCTGGTGGCAGGCAGTCTTTGTGGCAGCAGAGGAGGCTGATATTTATTTATTTAGCTTTTGTTGACCGGGTAAGTGCACTAGACAAATCCTGCCTATTTTCAGGCACGACCCGGGGGAGGGGGATACAGATGAATGTCAACTGACCTTGCACCAGATTAAGCTGTTGGTGGTATTTTTAGTGAATGAGGGAAATCTGGCCAGGACACCGGGGAAATTCCCCTACTCTTTTCGATAAGTGCCATGGGATCTTTAACATCCACCTGAACTACCACCAATCCAGGCAGATGGGACCTCAGTTTAACGTCTCATCCAAAAGACAGCACCTCAGAAGTGCAGCACCCCTCTCATGCTGCACTACAGTGTCAGTACTGGGATATTAACCCAAGTGCCAGATGTGGGAACTGAACCCACAGCCCTCTGATCTCCCAGCCTCAGAGGCAAGTGTGCTACCTACTGAGCCACTGACACTGTGATGTCACTGCAATGACACTGATATGTGCATTGGCTGCAGATGTGAGAGCATTTATGTGGCTGTGGAAGGTGAGAGCTTGGTCAAAGTTTATGCCCAAGTATTTTTAGGAGGTAACCTGTTTGAGGGGATGGAGGGTGCCGGAGAGGATCTGAAGGGGGCAGCTTTTAAGTTTATTTTGATGGTGGGCAAAGATCATGGCTTTGGTTTTTTTCAAGTTAATGACCAGTCAATGGTCCAAGAACCAGCGTTCAGTCTGACTGAAGGAGAGCAGGAGAGAGGCCTGCAGATTGATGGCATTGGTGTGGGAGGCACAGAGGATGGCGTTGTCTGTGTAGAGTAGAACCTTGCTGGTACACGAGTTAGGTAGCGCATTGATGAACAGACTGAAGAGTATTGGCCCCAGGATGGAGCCCTGTGGGACTCCTGAGTGGACAGGGTGGGTACTGGTAAGCATCGTGTTGATCTTAACGCATTGTGCCCTGGAGGCTAGGTAGCTTGTGAACCAAGCTAAGGGGCCTTGGGAGAAACCCACTTGCAGGAGGGAGTCAGGCAGGAGTGGGTGACTGACCATATCAAAGGCCTTGGAGAGGTCGATGAACACAGCTCTGGCCAGCTGGCCCTTGTTGAGTGCGGTGCGGAGGAAGGTAGAGAATTCTAGGAGTGCTATGATGGTGCTGTGGCCTGAGTGGAAACTGTGCTGTTCCTTGCAGAGCAGATCATGGGTTATGAGGTAGTTGGCAAGTTGGTCCGCCACTACCTTTTCAAGGACTTTTGGGGGGGGGGGAGAGATGGAGATTGGTCAGTAGTTCCCAAGGAATGTTATCCCCACCTTTGTGGATGGGAGTTATTACTGCAGTCTTCCAGGCACTGGGAAACTGCCCGAGGTAGAGAGAGCGGTTTAGTAGGTCAGTCAGGGGAAGGAGTAGCTCATCAAGTGCCAGGTGGAGGAGCCATATATCCAATTGGTCGTTTTGGGGGCTGGACCCATTGAGGGCTTTTGCAAGGTAAGGCTTGGCTTCTTGTGGAGAGATTGTCTGAAGGAAGAAAGGGAGGAATGAGAGAGTGGGTGGTTGAGGGGTGGGTATTGGGTCAAAGAAATTTTTGGCAAGCACCGAGCTTATGTCAGTAAAACTAGTATTGAGGCTGTCTGCCATACCCTTCAGATCAATGGTGATGGAGCCATTTACACTGAGCTGAGGGAGCTGAGGTGGGGGGGAGCCGGAATTTGCCATTTAGAATTTTTATATTCTCCCAAAACTTATGGGATGGCCCTCACGAGGCGGTTAGGGTCGACCTATAGTATTCAGCTTTTGCCTTGCGAATGGCCCAGGTGCACTTGTTACGCTCGGTTCAGTATGCCTGTATATCAGCTGGTTTGCCTGAGTCCTCAGCTCTGTGCCATAGATTATCTCTATTCCTCAGTTGTGTGGGGAGGGATGGGGTAATCCATGGTGCATTGTGCTGCTTAGAATGGGTCTTTATAAGGGGGGGAAGGTGTCACAGGCTAAGTTGAAAGAGTTGGTGAAGTACTCAAGCGCAACATTGATGCTGTTGGCAAGGCGTATTGGGGACCAGTTCCAGTGGGTGAGATGTTGTTTGAAATTTGAGGTGCTACTTGGACAGAGTTCTCGTTGGATAGCGACTCTTGGTGCACGTTTTGGCAGCCTACTGGACCATGAGAAGATCACTGGGGAGTGGTTGCTGAAGGCATTAGGTAAGACAGTGATGTCTTTGATTTTATGGGATCGACTGGAAAGGACAATGTCCAGCAGGGTGTGTGTGCCAGTAGAGGGGTTGTGTCTGGTCGGCTGCGTTACCACTTGGGAGAGGTCCAGGGCTATGAGTGTATCCTTGGCCGAGGCAGCGGAGCTGGTGAGCCAGTTTATGTTGAGGTCACCCAGCAGGATATGCTCGACCTTGTGGGGGAAGGTGATGAGGTATTCCATGAAGGAGGGAGGGGAGTGCATGAGTTTGTTTCTGTGGGGGAATGTATGCTACGGTGATGACAAGGGGGGCCTTAGAAGGATCAGGGGTGATTTTTAGAGACATAGCTTGGGTGCCGTGATCCAGCTTTGGTGGGGGTAGGGCTTGGTCCAGTAAGGTGTCGCGCAAATACATTGCACAGCCTCCGCCCTGCTTGCCCACTCTATCCTCCCTATACAGCGAGTACCCAGGGATGGAGATGAAGGAGTCAGAGGTGGATTTGGAGAGCCATGTCTCGACCAGTGCTAAGATGTCTGGTTGGTGCTGTGTGATCCAGCACTGTAGGACAGCAGATTTCTTAAGTATGCTGCATATGTTCACTGAGGCGATACACAGGCAAGAGATGGGGAAGGGGAGCAAGGTAGGCCAGAGGTGCTGGGGCCTGGGTTGGGGTGGATGTTACCTGAAAGCATGAGCAGTATGAAGATGATCCTAAGCAGGGGGAGACTATGCCTATACCACCCGGGGGGGGGGTATATGTGGATTTTATTGGCTTGGTGCATGGTATTGGAAGGGAACGGATGGTTGGGATGGTGAGAAAAAGGGTAGGCCATGGGGAGTTTGGGTGGGGAGGAGATAGGGGTAGGTGTGCTGGTGGGTGTGACAGAGGGGATATAGAGGTGGCCAAAGTGGGAGAGGAACTGAAGGGAGGGACAAGGGGGGAGCATCTTGGAGGTGGGACATTGGGGAGGGGGTGTTGGGTACAGTAGAGGGAGGGATAGCATCAGTAGCAAGAGAGAGGCCATGCTGTGGAGGTGGCCATGGACAGCCATGGTGCTGAGTTTGGAACCACCAGTGGTTAAGTATAAAGGGAACATACTGACACCCAGAAATGTGGGAGTCACTGTGATACTGTGGCAGAGTGGCAGACTATAGTGCAGAAGGTACCAGGTTCAAAACCCAGGAGGGGGTCTTCCTGTGGCACATGGATAACCTGGGCAGCTGTGGTGAAAGTTCCACAGAAAAGGTGGGCATCTGGCTGAAAAAGATGGGTGTGGCAGCAACTCCTAGTGGCCACCCAGGGAAGGGCAAGGTGGGGGGTATGGCGGGTCGGAAGGGGGGTAGTGAGGAGGTAGACAGATGATGGGTAAGGGATGGGAGACTGGGGTTGTATGAGGAGAGTGGGGGGAATGAGAGGAGATGGGACACTAGAGTGTCAGGCAGTGGACAGGAGGAGAGAAAGGGTGAAGGAGAGGCTTGGAGGAATCTAGGGGAGATATTTCAGACAGCACCCTCTAGTATAGAGTTGGCATAACCTGCCAATGGGAAAGTGGAGACTTAGAAAAAGAAACTGAACAAGAAGTCATGTGACTAGGGTGGTCCTTACATTGAGGGCTGGCCTTGGGCGGGAAGGTGGCTGGGGTGGGGCAGTCAACATGCAGTGTTGATGGGCTAATACCCCTCACAGGACTCAGCAGCAGGTGGGGAGTAGTTACCTTTAGGGCTCTGGTGGACCTTGCTATCCCTGCTGTGTGCAGGCTTCCCTGGCTGAGTGTGCTACTGTGGGCTCGGGTCCTGTCCTGGAGGAAGCAGGAGGGTGCTCTTCATGACTTTGTGCTGGAGGCTTCTGAGTCAGACACTCTTAGTTCTAGTTTCTTGCATCATTTCTCTCTGTCTCCCTCTGTAGATCCATTTGTTTATGTCTGGCCGTTGTAGTTTTTGCCTTCATATCTGCTTGTTTCTTTGCTTCTGTCCATTCTTTGTCTTCCTCCTTCATATTGTGTTGGTCCTCCTTGAATTCTTGAAACGGGCTTCAGCATGGTTGTAAAGGGGGATCTGTGTCTGGCTGGTCTTGATGTAAAAAAGGATGGTTATCCTATATTTCAGGTTTTGATTCACTGTCTACTCTTTGCCTTCTCCTGAAGATCTGTTCCAGATCGCAGACAGACCCAGTCCAGTGCAGTCAGTTTTCCCTAAAGCATTCTCCCAGTCCAATTATTGCTGGGGGGAGGGGACAGAGGTGGAAGCCAACATCTCTGTTGTTCTTCATACAAGACGTGTTGAAAATGTTGGAATCGCCATTTCTTTCTTTTCTGTGAATGATGTCCTGCTGTTTCCATTCCATCATGCAGCGTGTTTATGAGAAGTGCTCGTTTCAAACTTTAATGCAATTTAATGCATTTTGAGTGCCCATGTCCCTCATTTCATTGATAAAAGGTTGAGAGGTATCGAC
This sequence comes from Neoceratodus forsteri, assembly GCA_016271365.2. Classification (NCBI taxonomy): domain Eukaryota; kingdom Metazoa; phylum Chordata; order Ceratodontiformes; family Ceratodontidae; genus Neoceratodus; species Neoceratodus forsteri. Next base: position 740,083,833 of record CM057454.1, read on the forward strand.
TCTTAATGTGACTGAATGGCAGTTAAAATACCACAGGTACAGCTACTTCCATATACTGTAGATAAACAAATCTTAAAAGGGTGTGCTGACACAAGGTCAACACCACCACGTCGAACAACAGCACAATGACAGAAATCACCTGTCTGTGGTGAGTCACTGTGCTGGTGCATTTCCAGTGTAACGCCCCAAGTTGAACTCAGACTCGGAGTTAGAATCCTAGAGACGAGGGGAGTGTGGGGGTTCAAAACTACCGACATCCTGAAGCTACAATGCAACAGTCGGCATGGTAGCTGTCGCTGTGGGGGATGTCGGTGCTAGCGCTGTTGAAGCGTTATAGTAAAACCCTTAAAAGAGCCATTAGAGAGCATTTGAGCTGTTTAGCCTGTCTTTAAATGGGATTGGCACAGTTCAAATTTGCAGAAATAGTTAGGCCTAGATGCACATATTCTGACAGCTCATTTCTTATCAACTTACCAGTTCATATTTTTTTTTATTTCTTCTGAACATTAAGACCTTTCTTTTTCAGAGTCAATGGGCAGTTTCAATGCTGCACTGTCATTGTTAGGCTTCACACAGCATGGGTGATATATTCAGAAATGCGCCAGAGGCAGGTGCAACAGTAAGTATGCTGCGCAGCGTAAGTACACTGCGCCAGTGCACACCCAATGCGATATTCAACGGTTGTGCACAACGGCAAGTGACAGCGCAACACGGCTGAATATCACAGGGATGCACCATAGCACAACAAGGGCTGCGCAAGGGAGCAAGTCAGCAAGCGCAATAGTGCAACCTGAGCTGCGCAAGGGTCTGAGGCACATGGGCCAGGACACAAGGCAACAGACACAGTGGGGAGCATGCCACAAGAGCAGGACAGACCACCACCAGGGTGCAGAGGATGCCAGCAGAGAGGCATGGCAGGTGCACAGCCGCAGGCCCCGACCATGCGCACCACAGCAGTGCATGGAGGAGGTGTGGCACCAATGTCCACCGGCAATCAGCCATGATCAACACCCACAGGATGGCACGGGACATGCCACCTGGACCATAACTGACAACACACATGCCAAAAGCACACAACACACAGGCCACACAACCTGAGCAGGGTGCACATGTACTCCCCAGGGCACATACACTGGCCACTGAGCACAGACCACAAGACACAAACCGCAGTCAACCCCAGATGTACCACTCGGCCACCATGCACACCACTGCAGCATGGCTCCATCCGCCATCTGCAAAGCAGACACAAACACAGATGGCTAACAAAATAAATGTGTATTAAAATAAACCATCAACAACTATATACAGATGTACAGAGACAGGGAGCAGGGAACGGAGAGGCCACAAACAAGACAGTAGGCCGGGGAAGGGAGGCAGGGGAGATAGGGGACATGGCTGGGTTAGGGTACAAGGGAGGAAAAGGGAGGAGGTCAGGGGAAGGGAAGGTGATGCAGGCCAATGGACTCCACATGCATCCACGCCCTACTGGCGCCTGTTCCTCCGTCTCCTCCATAGCTTGTACAGGGCCTGCCTAATGATATGCGCCACCTGTAGTGTGGCTGTGGTGACCCTCAGTATCCACTCCAGGAGCCTAGTGTTCACATCCACCTGCCAGACACCTAGGACAAAGGAGGGGGACATGGATGCGTGCATGCCCATATGACCATAGCCCATCCACCGTGCGCAGCGGACAGCGGTGACATGTGCTCTGTAGATGGCACACAGCCAGCCACAGCGTGCGTGCTCACGCGAGCCACCATCCTGACCGTCCACAGCCATGCACAGTTCTGCACACCAACACCACCCATGTGCGGCACACCTCAACCATGGCAGCCAGGCAACAGGGCTATGCTGCGGGATGGCAGTGGCATGGCTGGAACCCGGGTGTACTCACAGCCCACCTGCAGCAGCCACACACACGTGCAAAAGCCACGGCATGGTGCAATGGACCCCGCCGGCGTTGCATGGCTGTAATGGCCATGTGCACAGGGGTCTGTGGCCCACCCCCACCCTGCACAACAACAATCCCTGACAGCGTGCCTACCTGCATGCTGCGCTACAACTGGTGCCTGACCGGCAGCACTTCCCACATGTCCAACATCCCATGCCTGTGCACCAGCGTTGGCCTGCCCACGTCCGGCAGCAGCACCTGCCATCCTGGCTCTTCGCCTATCCTCAGGGCCTAGTAGGGAGATAGTGAGAGACCAACATCAGCACCTGACAACAACCCACATGCCCCACCCCCCTCCAGGACAGTATACCCCATGGCCCTGCGCAGTGGCATGTGGTGGCACAGCACACCCATGGTGCGCTGCCATGGCCAGCAGAGCACGCAGCCACAGCCCCCCTGCAGCATGGTGTGATACTCCGCTGGCCCCCCACAGAACACTGACATGGTACAAACGTAGAAAAGTGCACGCACCTGGCTGTGGCATGGCACCCCTCTGGATGCGTGCCAGCAGTGACCTCAGCCAGTCAGGATCCCTCTGCCACAGGTCCCCATATCGGTGGTGGTACTGCTCTCCAATTCTCTGGGCCCCAGTGGCCTCCTCCAACCCCTCGGCCACCTCCTGCCACACCTCAGTACGAGGCCAGTCCAGGGGCACCTGCCCATACAGTGAGCTAACATGTGGCTCCACCAGTGCCACCAGGTTCACCAGCTCAGCCTGGCTCCAATTCAGTGCCCTCACTGTGCTCCGGCGTGGCATGCTCCTATCTGAACTGGTAATCCAAAATGGTGACCAGTAGTGCATGAACTGCACATGCTGTGGGTGTGCGACTCACTTGGCGATGCACTGCCATCCCCAATCGCACATGCCTTGATGCTGCGCGATACAGCTGGGGTAGCACTAGCATGTGCCGCAGGCACTCGAAGGGTCAAAGGACACTCGTAGGGTCAAAGGTTGGCATGCGCACTGTACAAGACAGCTCAATAGCGCACGCCATGCATGGTGCGCAATAGGGGCTCGTGTGCCCCATGGTCTATGTGCCAATGGTGCACGGGTGCCATAGGACATACAGAACATGAGTGCCACATGCCCAATAGTGGCAGAGTGCTGTACCACATATGGCGCCCTGTGCATAGGATGCGCCATCGACATACACGACGTCAGTGCGCGCATGCGCACTGTCAGGCCTACTGCAAACGTCATACAGTTGCACCATGGCTTGTGCATGTGCAACTCTAATGCACCATGTGCAATTCCACAATATTCAGCAGGAATATGCAGATGGACTGATCAGCATATCTGCGGCGCATCGAAGGCATTTGCATCTCATTACAGTTGCGCATTACCTAATTTGCATATGATGCGCTACAAAGGCACCATGAAACTGCACAGGCACCAGACCAGTATTGCATCCCTCAGAGGTAAGACACCAGGCAGGGAGCATGTCGGGACAGTGGATTGGGGCGGTGTTGTGTGTGGCAGCCATCACTAACCACATGTCCATACCCACAGGATGAGCATGTCGGAACACGAGGAGGTTGAGGAGCAGGGGCCTGCATGGAAGCGCAGGCCCAACTTCATGAAGGCAGAGAGCGATGCCCTCTACGACGCATACCTGGACCAGGAGCACCTCCTGATTGACTGAACAGGCACCCTGCAGGCCAGGGCGGCTGCATGGGAGGGAGTGGCCAGGGCTGTGAACCAGCAGGCCAGCCATCAGAGGTCAGCACAGGAGTGAAGAAAGAAGGTGAACATGGACCAGAGGAGGATAAAAGATAAGGTGGCTGCCATCCAGGCCACCATAGGTGGTGGACAACCCGAAGTATCACAGCTGACACCGCAGAAGGAGCTGGTGGTGGCATCCATGTGGCACAGTGCTGTTGAGGGTGTTCCTGGCGGTGGTTTCCAGACAGGGGGCAGCCCATCACTGCATGATAGGAACAGCGGAGCCTGGGGAAGGGTGGCAGGGGGCAGGGGTGCCGGGGGGGGCAGGAGTGTGTGGCAGCAGCACTAACATGTCTATGTTCCTTTACAGATCCAGAGCACCTGCATGCAGTAGAAGGGTTGGGGGTAACCACCATGGGGGCGGTCCTAGACCTGGAGGATCATCCATCCACCTCCACCAGTGTCCAGGGTCCGGACTGCTGCCAGCCCGTCTCCACTGTCTGACCGGATGCCTGTGGCATGGTTGCGGACGAGGCCCTGGCAGTGTTTCAGCAGGATGCCAACCATGGCGTCCAGTATGCTGAGACACAGATCGGGCCGGGGTCTGGGACCGATGATGACATGACTGTTATCCTGGACAGAGGTATGCCAATCAGGGGGAGGCACCCATACCACGCACCCGACACGCAGCACAGATGGCGCCCTGATGGCGGTTGTCCACCCACCAGCTGCAACGCCCAGTGAGGCTGTGGGCGACATCAGTGCAGCGCAGTCTGTAGTGTGTGGCGGTGGTTGTGCAGCCGCCCCAGTGCTGTTACGCACACAGCAGCTGGAGGGGCAGCAGCGGCAGCAGGACGGGGCTGAGGGGGGGTCACGTGCAGTGGCTGCTGCTGTAGCACCACAGATTGTTCAGGCCCAAGGGGGCCCCCGCTGTGCAGCCCACACCTGTGCAGGTGGCCATGCTGCGGGGTCACGCAGCTCCTGCGGGTCGGTGCAACACCCATGCCCCCCAGGGTGCTGACCCTCTGACCGAGCACACCCATCTGCTCTGGGCATCCATGGAGCAACAGATGCTGGTCGTGGCAGGGGTGCATGCACTCCGCACAGAGCTGCGCCGGTCCGCAGGGAGGCATGACTGGGACTATGAGCAGCTCTTGGCTGAGTCCACACACACATGAGGGAGGACATGACCACAGCCCTGGATCAGCTTACCGCTGCGGTCTCGGCCAGCCTAGCACCAATGGCTACCATGGTGCATGGCCGTCTGCCGCAGTCACTGCAGAGTGCATTCTCCACCCCTCGGTCCCGGCACCGTGTGACCCTGTCATTGTCGATGCTGGGATCCGCTGTGGGCATTCCGGGCACACCTGAAACGGGCCTGTTCGGGGGCCTGCAGACCCCTGCGAGGGACTGGTTGTGATCCCACAGTAACACACCTGGGGGACCATCTGTAACGCCCCCTGTGGCCATTGCACAGCCTGCATCTGCTTGGTGGTCTCAGTGGGGCTGTACACGTGTCCACAGCAGCCATGCAACTGCGTGGTGGTCATGATCTGCCACCCTCCCTGTCCACTGCTTGCCACAGCCCTGTGTGCACATTGGTGTGGCGTGTGGCGAGTGCATGTGCGTACCAGGGTCATGCCATCCATGGTCCACTCAACATGCCCACATTGTGCACACCAACCCAGCCACTGGCCACTGTGGCATGTGCATGATGATGCCAACACAACACTGGCTGCCACTGTGCACTGGTGTTCAACGTCTGAAGCATGCACATTTGCGGCATCTGGGTGTGCACGTGTGGGTGCCCCGTGTGCATGTGCATATGTGTGTGGGTGTGTGTGTGGGTGTGTGTGTGGGTGGGGTCTACAGTGCCGTACAGGGTGCTTCCATGGAGTCCCGTCCCATGCCCATCCACGCTGCCCTCCGGCCATGTCACGTCTGTTGTGGGGCCCAGCCATGCATGCCTGTATACTGTGCCCTGTTCCCTGGGACATGTGTGTGGTCATGTTCACCTACCTATGTGCACTGTAGTACTCCTCTGCAATCATCTCCCAGTGCTGCTGGGCCATCCTGTGCAGCCAGGGTTCCCGTTGCTGGGGGCAGCTGCCCACCACTGCCTGGCCCAGCATCTGCATCGTCCCCACTGCTGTTCCTCTCTTCGACCTCGACAGCTATCCCACGGCCAGTGGCCATGTTGTGTAACACACAGCAGGCCAGGAATAGGCCACAGGCCTTTGAGGGGCTGTACTATAGGGCACTACCAGACCTGTGCAGGCAATGGAACTGTGCCTTCAGCAGCCCAAACACACGTTTGATGATGTTCCGTGTGCTGGCATGTGCCTCATTGTATCTCTCCTGTGTTGGGGTCAGCAGGCACCGTTATGAGATGAGCAGCCAGGGCCTAAGTGGGTATCCGCTGTCACCTGTGTGGAGACATTTGGGGTTAGCATGGTGGTCTGTGTGGCTGCCCCCCCCGCCTACCCAGCCAGACCCTCTGATGCCCCCAGCCTAGCATCCCCCCACACCCTGCCCTGTTGTTCCAGGCTGCCCATTCCAGCTGCATACTCACCTACTAGGTGGCCAGTGGGGATGTCCCCACTCTTATACCTGTGGCACAGTGCTGACTGGTGCTAGATGAAGGCACTGTGTGCTCCACCAGAGTGCGTGGCACAGACATTGCTTATGTGCCCCTTGGCATCGCACACCACCTGGCAGTTGACACTGGGGTAGTCCTTCCTGTTGATGTAGGCCACCCCCTCTGGCCCCAGTAGTGTGTGGATGCCTACGTGGGTGCAGTCGATGGCCCCTAGCATGCCAGGCATACGTGCAACCCTGTGGAACTCTTGCATGTTCACTGTACGCTCTGCCTGTGTTCTGGAGAAATGGATGTATTCCACAGCATATGGCAGGAATGCATTGAGGAATTGTGTGAGGAGCTGTGATGCGGCCAACTGGGTTATGCCTGTGGTGTCCCCTGTTGGTCTCTGGAAGGTACCCGTGGTGAGCAGGCACATAACGGCCGTGACCTTGGTCTCCACTGACAGGGTGTGGCTCCATCTTGTGGGCGCCTGCATCTCATCACTGCACAGCTCACAGAGCCATCTCAGAATTGCCTGGTTCAGGTGGTACTGGCCCACGATCTTGGTGTCACTGTACTGTTTGAAGGTGGTGCGGGCACGGTACTACCTGTTCTGGGCATACCACTGCCGGGCCCTTCCACGGCTGTGCCGCTCTGCCTCCTGCCTCCTCACACCCCTCATTACTGCCTCCATCTGGAAGATTGCACTGGCCGTGGCCTGGCCTATCCTGCCCCCCCCCATGCAGATGACTCCCTGGGCTACCCGGCTGTGTGCTGCTGCTTGTGCCCCTGCACTGGGCGCACTCCTGTGATGGGGACCCTGCTGGTGGTGGCCACTGCCTCCCACCCATCTGGGTTCTCCCACAGCCAGTCCTCTGTCCAGGCTCACAGGCTCACGCTGCCATCTCTGCCCCACGGATATCTCACACACACACACACACACACACACACACTAGGCAGCTCACACACAGAGGCACAGTCAGGGTCACACTCCCTGTCCCACTGCCTGTTGCACCTCCTGCTTCTGTACCTGTCTTGCACCCCTGATGCAGTCCTGCCTGGCCACTGGCTCTCTCTCACTGTCTCTCTCTCTCTCTGTCACTCACCCTTGCTCCCCAAGGCGCAAGCCACCGTCTCTTGCTTGCTCCGTCTTTTTATGGGCTCAACTTAGCTCCTTGCATGTCCCTGCTGCTCCGCACTTGTGCCATCAGCTTGCTTTTGAATATCACAGTGCACAGCTTATTCATGGCTATGCCCCCTGAACTTGTGCATGCATTCATTAGGGTTGCGCATTGGCTCACTGCAATTCGCACTGTGCATTGTCTCCCGATGAATATCGCTGTTTGGTGCATTTCCGCTGTTGCGCTAGTGCATCTCAGTTGTGTCATGCACACCTGTTTGAATATCCCACCCCATGTCTACACTTTTGATGATGAGTTAGCTCTAAATGCCTTGTCCATATTGATACACTTTCCATGTGGTATTATGTGAAAAAAACATATTGATATACTTTGATATGTGTCAGTACTTGTAGCAATACATTTTAATGCATATTAATGTGTGGAAAATGTACTGACATAGCTTTTATGTATCATTGTCTCCAAGCATTTGTTTAAAAAATGAAGATCCCTGCCCTCGTGGTTCAAAGGTTGTAACTTTCAAAAGATTTCTTTAAGAAGTACTAACATTGGAACCATTAGGTGTCAGAGCAAAATACTAGAGTTTCTACCTTAATACTGCTTTTGATTGTTTTTAAACTCTAGTAGTAGTAAGTAGTAAAAATGTTTATTTTTAGACAGGATATAACTTTAGGGCCTAAGACATATTTTCAAAGTTGTCCTGTACATACAAGCATTCAGGTTACAGAATTATAACAGATTTCATACATACATTACAATAATCCTTCACATCACCATGCATACAATGGAATCAACAAAATACATTATTAGACATACCTAATATGAGTATAAAAGTTTCAAACGTTAATAATTTATACCCTGTTTAAATATTAAACAAGTGCATCATACCACCCCTTATAAAGTGACATCACTACAAACAGGTACAGTCCACATTAAAACGTTCATCCAATCCAGATTTGAATTGGGATAACCTTGTCAGATTTCTCATTTGGGGGGAGTCTCATTCCATATTTTTGCTGCCTGAACATGTAATGTCATGCTCCCATATCTTGTGTTTACTTATGGGAAATTTAGACCCCTATGTTTTACCTCCCTTAGGGCATAGTGATGAGTCTCACAACCAAATTTAATATCCATGTTTCCTTTTATCAGCCCTTTGTTTATCTTAAAAATAAATATTGAAAATTGTTTTTTATACCATACCAGTAAACTATCCTATTTTAATTCATTATACACAAGGCAATGATGGGTTTTGAAGTTACATTTCAAGGCAAATCTTGCCAATCGATTATATGTTTTAATGAGTTTGTCCAGATATTTCTGATCTGCAAAATTATACACCAGATTACCATATTCCAACACATGCAATATCAACTGCATAGCAATTGTTTTCCGTGTCTGATAATTTAATATTTGGGAGGATCTACGCAATGCCCTAATTCTATTATTAAATTTATTTGTGATATTGCCAATATGATCCGAACATGTTAAAGAACTATCTATAATAACTCCTAAGTATTTATATTGTTTTGTAATTATTAATTTATTACCTTCTCTTGTTAGTATTCCCTTATCTGTTATTGCCTTTTTTGTAACCTTATTTGATTTTTTGTTGAAGTACATAACCTGTGTTTTCTTTTCACTTAACACAAGTTTTGAGCTGAAAAAAAAAAATCTTAAAGAATATCAAAATCTAATTGCAACTTTTCCATAATTTCATCATGTGTTTTTGCTGTTGCTAGTAGTACGGTATCATCCACATAAAGCCTTATGTGTATTATTTATTTTTGTGGGTAATTCATTTACATAGATCAAAAACAACAGTGGCCCCAGGATTGATCCCTGGGGCACACCTCTTGACAAATTACCTATGTCAGATAATTGACTGTCAATTTCCACTCATTGTTTCCTATCCCCTAAATAAGATCTAAACCACTGTATTGACTTAAGTGCAATCCCAGTCCTCTCCATCCTTTCATACAGTATATGGTGGTCCACTAAATCAAAGGCTTTGGACAGGTCGATGAACACCATGCCCATGGATTCCCCCACATCCAGGGCAACTGCCACCTCATCCATAAAGTCCACGGACACAGTGCTCGTCGAATACCCTGTCCTAAAACCATGTTGAAATGTTGTTAGTTTAGAGTACTTTTCTAAGTAGTCATACAGTTGATTATATACCATTCGCTCCACTGACTTAGAGAGGATGGAGAGGACCACGATCAGCCTATAATTAGAGGGATCATTTAAATTACTGCCTTTAAATATGGGAACAATGTTTGCAACCTTCCATATTTCTGGAAAGGTATTCTCCATTAAACTTTGATTAAATAAATCTGATAATTTTAGTGACAATAAATCCATTGCATCTTTAATGAATTTTGATTCAGTTTTGTCCAGACCATATGATTTTTTGGCATTTCATTTTTTTAATCTCATCGCTAACTTCCTTTATTTTCCTAAAATAAAAATAAGGAGAATTTTCCACCTCACTCATTACTTTATGGGTATCTAGTTGTATTGATTGACTGACGGGAATATCTATATCCGGTAATGTTATAAAATATTGATGTAACACCTGGACTGTTGTTTTCAGATCAAGAGGTTCACCCCATCATTGGACATTTTTATTCTTTGTTTGGTCCTGAGGGAGTTATCCAGATCTTTTATTATATCCCAGTACTGCTTTAGATCTGACCCTGTTCCAATTTTATTTTTATAGAACCTTTTCCTAGCGTGTTTAATTAGTCTTTGGCATTCATTCCATTTCATTTTATAGTTGTCCCAGTCGACCCCATTTCTTGTTTTATGGGCTTTTTTCCAGGCTCTGTCGCTAATATGTATCTTTTTCTTTAAAAATTCATTTACCCAGGGTAGATGTTTTTTCCTTATTTTGTCTTAAAGGGTGCATGCCTATTACAGACCCCCAGAAAGGTCCTTGTGAATTATTCTACCCCCAGATTTACATCTGGGATTAATTTCAACCTATCCCATTTTTTACATTTTAAATCCTAAACAAAAGTTTCTGGGTGATAGTTTGTATAATCTCTCTTAATCATGATCTTTCCTTCTTCTCTACATATATAATTATCTGTTAATACACAAAATACAAGGTTGTGATCACCCAAGTTAGGGTGCAGGACCTGACACTTTTCAATATTAAATCTCTTTGATAGGAACATTAAATCTAAGATACTACCCTGGCTATTTACCTCACTTTCCCTTGTAACTTGATTTACTATCTGGCTAACATTTAAAATCTCAAAACATTTCTCTAATTTCATGCCCCTGGGTTTACACCAGGCAGCATTGAAATCTTCAATTAAAATTATGTCCTTACCCACCACCAAGGATGCTATTTTTGATGCCAACTCTTCAAACTTGTTAACATTTATGTTAGAGGGAGAGTAGACTATACCAATGAGGAGTTTTAATTGTTTTGATACCACACAGAGGCATGCAATCCCTCCAGTGCTCCTTGAAATACAATTTCATAGGGTCCCATTTTGTTTTTAATATATAAAAGAACCCCACCTCCCTGCTTACCCCTATCTTGCCTTAAAAGGGCATAACCATCCATTGTTATTTCATTATCTTGCACACTTTGGTATATCCAGGGTTCTGTTATACTAATTACATCTGACTCTAGATACTGAGCCCATGTTCTAAATACTTGTATTTTATTGATGATGCTTCTGGCATTTTCCAGTGTTATTTTTAAATCTGGCCTTGTGGTCATGTGGGGACCAGGACTGATTTCCACATCACCTGCAAGCAACAGAATAATATAACATGAGGTTGACTCAGACAATCTGCAGTTTGTTAAATTCAAACCTCTAGCTTTAGGATGCAAACATCTCACATGATTAAACAAACTCCAGTTTTTAGTGAAGTCGTTTCTTTTTGCTCTGTGTGTTATCACAGAGCCAGATGGTACTATTAATGACCATACTACAACTTTGTTTTGTAGCTTTTTAGGAGATGTGGCAACCTCCTGGCCTGAAGTTTCAAATGACAACGATTGGTAAAATAGTACACTAAACAAAGCACACTGTATCAGACTTTTTAATATATTTTTAAATTGCTAAACAATTCTGTATGTGTGTAAACTCATTCTCTGCTAACAAACCTATAGTGTTGGAGTTAAGAGGAACTATTTCAGATTATTGTCCTCAAATTTCACATTTACTTTCCCTCATTTTGGGGTAAACACAACCTACTGACAACCTTTTCTGCCCCTCCTCCTCTGCTGATGCAGGCTCCTAGTCACTGCCTCTCTCACTTGGTGGCCGGTCCTGCGGGAGATTTTACCGGAAGTCGGTACCGGAAAATCACAGCTTTACTGGCTAGAAGAGTGGAGCAATGGCACAGTAATGACAGGTACAAATGATGCAGTTCACAGGCTTGAAAAATAAGTGTCTATTGCTGGCAGTTGTAATGTGCTTAAACAGTCAGAGTACCTGTGAATGGTTCAAAGGCAGCATAAGCCTTTTGTAGTTGACTGCCCCTCCTCCTCTGCTGATGCAGGCTCCTAGTCACTGCCTCTCTCACTTGGCAGCTGGTTCTGTGGGAGATGTTACCAGGAGTTGGTACCAGAAAATCACAGCTTTACTGGCTAGCAGAGTGGAACAACGGCACAGTAATGACAGGCACAAACGATGCAGTTCACAGGCTTGAAAAATAAGTGTCTATTGCTGGTAGTTGTAAAGTGCTTAAACAGTCAGAGTACCAGCAAATTTCTACAGAAAAAATGGCTCAAGTTTTCATTTACAGTCTGTTGTTAAAAAAGGTTCCAATAATTGTATAAATAAACACTGCGTGTAACACCAAAAAGTACTAATATATATTTTATTTTAATATAAAACAGGTAAACTTACTAAAATTGATTGTGCTTTAAAGGTGCATACATATATTTCTGAAGTAGAAGGAATAATGTACAAACACAGTGAAAATGAATAAAAATGCAACATGCATCAGCTTACTTTTGTCATAAAATAAATAAATCAATTTTAAAATTGTTGAAAATCTTCCATTTTTAAACATTATTTTTTTAAACCATATTTCTATGAGGTAAATAATATTTTTATATTTAATAAAAATAAATTGACCCATTTATTAATCCATTAATCAAGTCCCTTACAAAATCAACATTGTACTATGAAACATAAATAGCTGAAGTGTAACCTAGTATTATTGCAGCATGGTGAACTCTCAATGATGTTGGTCTCTTTCACAAAACAAGCATTTATCAATGCCAAATGTTTGCTTGCATGTATGTACTGTGCAGGTGCTTGGTACTGATAGTACACAGATACAGAAGCCCTGCGCCAAGGGAATACTCCGCTCAAGGGCCCTACACTTCCATGGAGTGACAGATGTGAAGATTTCATGGGGATGTCTGGTGGGCTGCAGAAGTGCAGGGCCCTGTAGTCGCTGCACTTCCATGTGGCCACAGATACAGATACACAGGGCAAAAAGTGCATCTGTCAGCCAATGCACAAGGCAGTCTGCCACCCCACAGGTTGAGTGGTGCTGGGATCTATGCCAAATGGACAGTTGTCTTCATTATATGGTACCCTGCCTGTACGGACAACCCTGCACCTTTCATTGCCCGGGGAGGGGAGAGGAGGGTGTTGCATAACAGTGCCATTCCCCCACCCTTACCCTATCCAGCTGGGTGACTGAACTCCCCCAAACTCAGCTTACAGGCACGGAATCCCAAAGCATGGCCACTGGGGAGAAGACTGGCACTACACACAAAGGTTGTTAAACAATTATAATTATTTTTTTCTATTTTGACCCCGTTTTAATATATTCATTTTATGATTCCCCTTATAAACATGACGTACCATTTATAGTATATTGGCTGAGATGTCATTTTGCACCAGAGGTGCAAAAATATTTCTTATCAAGAATAAATAACACTTGTCACACTGATGAGGTGGTGTGGAGAAATGGCTATGTTGAAAATTTAAAGTCAAAATATTGAAAATGATTGAAGCAAAGAGTGAACGCTGACATATTGTAACCTTCAGTCATAACCTGGGCATTTTACCATATTTTAACAACAAATTTTCAGCATAGTCTTCTTTACCCCACTTCATGGACCCAGTAGGTGAAAATGTTCAAATCCCCACAAAACATCATTCCACATTGCCAAATCATCATTCCATGCCACAGGTGTGAAATCACATTTTGGCCAGAATTCAAAAAATGACAGCAGTCATGTTCATGAGGTGGTGTAAAAAAATGACTATGTAGGTCGGCCCGGTGGTGCTGAGAGCTGAGGCGCTGGATGCCTTACCTTGTGCTATGCTGGTGACCTGGGTTCAGGAATTACCTCAGGTCATCGGGGAGCAGGATTGAGCAGCCACAAAGCAACTCTCCCCTCCCGGGGTGGATGCCTGCACCTGCCCTAGTTCCACTCCCAACTGGTGAAGGTCCAGTGGGAAGTGTAGGTGCAAGGGGGTGGTGGCAATAGCCAGGGGTGGGGCAGAAGGGGCTGGCCGGTACCCAGCATGCACATGCACCTCCTCACACATGCACTTACATGTCTGCCTGGGTCCCAGATTGGGGAGAAAAAGGGAAAAATCCATAAAGTACATATTAAAAAAAATTACTGTTGATAATGTGGGGTCAAAATATTTAAAATTATCAAAGTTATGAATGAGCATAGAAAACTTTCAATGCAAGCACATAACTTTTCAATTTTTTACATATTTTGACCCCAAATTTTCAACATACTGTAGCCTTCTTACGAACCCACCTTATGAACGGGGTGGTGAAAATGTTCATATCCCACTCAAAAGGATATTGTGCAATGTGACCATGAAATCACCTTTCAGGCCTTGCAAAATTCCACTACCACTGGTCATGAGGTGGGGTCCCAAAAAGGCCATGTTGAAAATATGAGGACAAAATATGCAAAAATGGCAAAGTTGTGCATCAAAGTTCAAAACCTCATTGAAATACAGGGAACCACACTTACTTTAGTTTCTCATATTGCAATTGGTGGTTCCAGCAGCAAGACGTGTCTTCAGTCAGAGAGTAGATCTTCACCCTGGGACATGTTCAGGTGAGTGAGGGTTTGAGGGGGTGTTGAGAGTGTAGGGTGGTGGCTACTGAGTGAGAGGTCAGGGTGGGGTGGGCGTGGGTGCAGATCAATGAGGGACTGTTTTCTGTTTTACAAGTTAAAAAAAAACATCAGGGATAGTTTTCTTTATTTCAGGAATATTCCAGCACTGGGATTGGGCATCCCTGTATCAGGCTCTTGTTTGAGGGCACCAAGGAGTGGGCACCCCAGTACCACCACCTACATAAAGAGAACGGGGTGGGTGACCTGGAAGGGGTCAAGAGAAGCAGTACTGGGGGCTGGGCACCTTGATCTGCTTATACTGTATATTAAAAATATATATAAAGACTGGGAAGGATGGGGTGGGTGAGTGACCAGGAGGAGAGAGAGAGAAAGAAGCAGTAGTGGGGGTGGGCACCCCAGTCTACTTTATAGATAGACAGACATGCAGATAGATAAATATTGTTTGAGCACTCTCAGGCTCCAAAATGCTGAAAGCCGATCAGCTGGTTGCTGACCAGTTTCATGCAAATGAAAGGACTGAATCCTCCTCTGATAGGAGCAGTTTTGGTCCTTTCAACTACACAGAGTTTCCACCCAGCAAGCAGTGAGTGGTGTCATGACCACCGTGTGTAGTCATTGGTCTGGACTGCTGAGCCCCTTTCAGCTTGAGCTGCAATGGGCTGAGCAGTGACACACTTCTGAAATGCCATTTATTGTAACAAAACATTTCTTGCACATGCGTAACCAAATTCTAACAATGAAAGATTCCCCCTCTAGAAAAGCTTCTTCACTGGAAAATAACTTTCTTATCTTCTTTCAAAACATCTATCTGAAAAGATTGTCTTTAAAATTGGCTGTAACATCTCATTTTATTTTCATCTGTACGGAAGGGTGTAGTTATTCTTTTACAAAAAGTATGCCTGTTTCCTTTATCTTAGCTCAAATGCTTAGTGGAGGGTCAGTATCTTCAAAGCAATTTGACTTGTGGAGTTCTGAAGGGGTGGTTCTGTTCTGCAACATTTATAGTGCTGCTGATATAACAGTTTGTTACATCACAGTTGACAAGCTGGCTGACATTTACTGAACGTTTTAGAATCACTGAGGAGTACTCCCCTAGCACCACCAACAGCCGCCATGTACAATATCAGGGGAGATTCCAGCTTGCAGTAGAAAACTTTCTTTTGTCCTATTCTGAATCAAGATTCTTAATCAGTGGATATAATACATTTTCTATACCACAAATACACTTAACAACCCACACTATCCCAGATTAGTTATAACAATAGGAATATTTTGATTGACAGTAACTCATTTCTGTGTGACCTGTAATTTTTGAGAGAATGTTTTCAGAGCACTGTAAAGTTCTGAAAAAAATATTGTTCCTGAAATATTTTCCAAGAGAACAGCATAGGTGAAATCAATATATCTATGCTAATATTTCTAAAACATATATTTTAAATATTGTAAAACGCAAATGTGTTGTGTGACTAAGATATAGATCTGCTCCAGCCTGGGCTTGGAAAGTGAGATCACAAAAGCCATACATCACAGATAACATTTTAGCATCCCAGCAAAGAACAATGTGTCTTGAAATACGTGCAACTTTTTTTTTTTTAACCAGGTATAGCACACTAAGCTGAAAGCTTTTTTTACAGGAGTGACCTGGGAGCACAAGGAGGTTAAGTGACTGCTCAGGGTCACACAGTATGCAAGTGGAAGCTGTGGGATTTAAACCCAGGTCTGGTCTGCTGGATGTCACCAGATTTGCAGCTCAGCGCCTTAGCCCACTGCGCTATACTGCGTCCTAACTTTTTATTCCATTGTAGGATCTTAATACAGAGAATAGTTTTGAACCTGTAAACTCTTATTGATCACATAGGTACTAAACATGGACTTAATATCTTTATGACATTAAGAGATAATAAATGTCTCTAACCATAGTTTCAGATGTCCTATAAGTACATAAATTTAATTATAATTCCTTCCGGCAAGACAGACTAACCAAATGAGGAGGTGGATGCCTAGTTTATATCCGATCTGGAATAAAGGTGCAGGCACTGGACTGTAGTCTACACTCAAAAGAGGCCCAGATATTGAACCTTAAGCTTAGTATAGGTCAGCAGAACAAAGTGCTACTGCTCTCTACAGTTTACATCCCACCTGTACACCAAACCACTGGTCTTAACCACTTCATAACGAATCAACAGCTGATAGGCAACCAATGGGAGAAGGTCATTGTTGGTGATGTCAACATTAACTGGCACACCCAAAAGGAATCTAAAGCCAGGGACCTAATATCCAGCCTATTCCTTACCCAGATGGTCACTGATGACACTCAGCTCAACTACAGAACAGGGAGCAGTACCCCAATTGACTGGCTCCTATCAACACATCCCGAGCATGTCTCCAATGTCACTGTCCTTCCTGACAGCCTCAGCGACCACTCCCCAGTGATATGCACCTGGACTAACTACTTCACCAAAATCCCACCTAATGTGTCCAAAAATCGCTGTCTGGGGCCTGGGCTGCTTAACCACTTCAGGATGTATCTGACACAAATAGACTGGTCACCACAGGCTGGGGATATTGATGGAAATGAGGCCTTGACCTACTTTATTACGAAATTCAATCATGCCTGTAATATCTTTCCACCCTTTAAAACCAAAAAAATTAGGGGCACCTCAAACCCCTGGCTTACCAGCTCTCTTATCGATCGGATGAAGAATAGAGACAATCTGTGGTACAAAGCTAAAGCAGCAGGAACGCCTGCTGCTCATAGCACCTACAAGACTGCCAGAGACGTCTGCACCAATCTCATATGACAGGCCAAAGCAACTTACTATAAGAAGCTTCTAAGCAAAACCTGGGGCTCTGGTAAAGAATTTTGGAACGACATTAAAGCACTGGCGGGAAATTCCCCTAAGACACCTCCTGACCTAATAATCACCGTGGATGGTACCCTTCAAGAACCTATTGAGATCACAGATGGACTTAATAACGGTTTCACGGACCTTACTGGCATACTCCCTGGAGACTACCTTAAGGAACTGAAGGGTCATCAGCACCATACTGCCCCACAGAATCCCCTAAGGAAGGACCTGCCACTTTTCTACTTCAGATGAGTCACAATGGCCGAAACAACCAAGCACATTAAAAGGGCCCTAGGCAAGACCAGGGTGGGAGCAGATCTGATCGACATGAAGCTTGTTGGCCTGCTCCTGAATGAGCTTGCCAATCCCCTAACCATGGTATTTAATGCCTCATTAAAGTCAGGGGTGTTCCCGCATGCATGGAAGTCAGCCATTGTCACACCTGTATTCAAAGCATGGGACAAAACACTAACATCCAACTATAAGCCTATATCCATCCTGCCCCCATTCTCTAAAGTACTAGAAAGAATGGTCTCTGAGCAGCTCACAGAGTATCTTGATAAATATAATCTACTCTGCCCTCAGCAACATGGCTTCCAAAAAAAACATTCCACACTTACTGCCCTGGCCGACTACTCCTCCCAACTTTACAATGCCTTAGATAGTGGGCAGGCTGTGGGCTGTTTTCATTGATCTTACGAAGGCCTTTGACTCAGTAAATCACAATCTTCTCTTGAGCTGCCTTCAGTCAACAGGCCTGTTCCCAGACACAGTATCATCATGGTTTGGCAGCTACCTCTCAAACAGATCACAATGTGTCAAAATTGGAGATACTCTGTCAGCATCTAAAGGTGTGTCACTTGGGGTCCCTCAGGGATCCATTCTTGGACCTCTCCTCTTCAGTCTCTTCATCAACCCAGCCCCATCGTTTTGCTCAGCATAGACGGTACTGTATGCCGATGATGCAGTTATATCGGTTGCTGGTAAAGACTATAGTTCCATTACATCAGAACTTCAGTGCTGTTCCCTCCAACTTGAATCCTGGTTCTCTCAAAACAAGCTACTCCTAAACCACAAAAAGGAAAGAGCATGCTTTTCTCCACAACCCAAAGCAAAAAGAAATATCTACCCCTGCTCATACGCAATCACAAGGGTGAGGTTCTAGACCAAGTTACTAAGTTCAAGTACCTCGGCATCACCTTTGATGACACACTCACTTTCTCTAGCCACATAGACTCTGTAGTCAAGACAGCAAAAATAAACCTTGGGGTCCTTTTCTGACACAGGCACTCAATCACTTCCGAGGTGCTCAACTAAATTCACCAGAAGTGCATCCACCCACAGACTGACAATCCCTTTCAAATGTTCGAAACTTGCACAGAATTCCTTCTTGTACAATGGACCGAAATGGTACAATGAACTACCACCTGACCTCACTGAAACTACCAAGATTGGAACTTTTAAATCTGGGCTCAGATCCTATCTGGATGCATCTAAGACCTGTACCTGCCTAAAAAGTTGAGTGTGCACCTTAGCCACCATGTTTTACTTTATCACACCCCTCCCCACCCACCACCTCTACCCCACCAATTATTTCCCCCCTGCTCGCTTCTCCCAGACAATGCCTCCCTGGGCTGATTCACCTCCTCTCCCCCCTCCCTCTTTTAATGATGCCTCATCAAGGCTAATCACCTTACCCCCCTCTGTCTTTTGGTCTCCTGACCATCCAACTAACTATTAGGACAGTGTACCCCTCACTCACCTCTTCTCCTATCCTAAGCCCTACTCTGGCACCAGTGTTTTAAGAAGGAGGCTGTATAGCGCAGTGATCTAAGGCTCTGAGTTGCAAATCTGGTGACATCCAACAGACCAGACCTGGGTTTGAATCCCACAGCTTCTACTTACATACTGTGTGACCCTGAGCAAGTTACTTAACCTCCTTGTGCTCCCAGGTTGCTTCTGTAAAAAAGCTTTCAGCTTAGTGTGCTATAACTGGTTAAACAACTAAATAAAAAAAAAGATGTATAAAACTGCAATGACTTGACTATGTAACTTGTTTCACTGTTTCCCTGTATTTGTTATGCTATCTGTAATGTATTTGTCCCCTACTGACTTGAAACCTTTGAAAATGAATCCTTGACTCAAAGGTCTTAATCCCAAACTGAAATAAATAAATAAACAAAATTAGTTCACCAAAACTGTTGAAAATGCCTCTTTAGATGTTACAGTGTATTGCATGTAAGTTGCTTACATAATAGCAAGAAATTATATTTCACAATGACTTCAAATTGTCTAGAGCAGGAACTGTGATGACTCCATGGAAACGAGCCTCTGGCTCAAAGGTTATAAACTGATTTTCAAATAAATAAAATAAAATATCTGTGTTTAACTCACTCATACCCGTAGCACACATATGCATCATCAGGAAAATTCCTCTAGTCCCCATAGCACATATGTGCATCAGGTATTCACTTCATCTCATCCCCAGAGCGCATATGTGCGTCATGCACTTCTTATGCACTTTTTGGATCAACCAATCAGGGATAAGGTTATTGGAAAGTGCAGGTCGGTAGAAAACATTCCTACCTACCAGAATACCAACTTTAAGACAAGGGCCACCATTGAGTTAAATAGAGTAAATTACTTTTTTTAGGTTTTAATTTGGGTTAAAAAGTGAAGAAAATGCTATTTTTTTCTCCATTACTAAAAACATGTGATCCCTGATTTGAAAGCTCTTTTCACAGTGAAAAATTAGTATGCTGGTGTCTGGGAGTTAGGAAGTATACTTTTTTGTTTTAGTTTTTTGGGGATAAAAAAGTGTGAAAATGTGATTTTCCTCCATTTCAGGTACTGTAAAAAAAAAACTGTAAATGCTAGAAACGTGTGTGACCCATCATTTGAAAGGCCTCTTTAATGTGGACAATTATTATGCTGGTGTCTGTGGTCTAGGAGGTGTACTTTTTATGATGTAAGTTTTTATTTGGGAACAAAATATAAAAAAATGCTTTTATTTATCATTTCAGAAACTGTAAAGAAAAATCTGCAAATGCCACTAACATGGGTGACCCATCATTTTATAGCTCTTGTTATTGTGAACATTTTCCATGCAGGTGTCTAGGGGCTAGGAGGCATAATGTTTCAGTTATCATGGTTTGTGCGTAATGTGGGCAGTTGTGCAGAGCATTTTTCCAAATTCAGTTGCTTTACTGGTGTTATGTGCTGGCACATGCCTTAGTTTATGATCTGTTTTATAATGTAAAACAGCTCAGAAATACTCTAAACTGTGGCAGTGTAATGCACAGATGTTGGTGTAATGGAAAACCATCATACAACAGACATTTGCCACTTCTAAGGTGTGTTTTTTTTTTTTTGAAGAAAAAAATGTAAATTGTCATCGTTACATGCCCTGTACAAAAAACGTTAATGATACTAACATGTGTGACCTCTCATTTTAAAGATTTTGTTATTGTGAGCAAACTTCGTGCTCTGAGTTTTGTGATAGCAGTTATACCTTTTTAATTATTTATACTCCAAGTCGGAGTGTTACCATTTTAGTTCCGAACATTCTAACTGCTCAGGAAAACAGCCATTTTTACACAGGAATACAGCATGCACTCAAGATTCCATTCTAGAGCTGAGTGAGTTAAAGTAAATGATATGTGGCCTTTCACCTTTAGTGTTTGGGGTCCACATACCAAATGGTACAGAAAAGCAGAAGAAGGTAGTTTCTCTTTTCCACTGCTGTATAGGAATCCAGTATTTTCTTATTTCAAATGTAACTCTTCTCTGCAGGATTTTTATTAAAACCAAGTCACTTAAATTCATCCAAAGCACTCTTCTTTCTTCCAGCACCACAGAATACAGTATTTGCCTCAGAAAGAAAATACAGATAATAAAAAAGCTAAAAATAAAAACTCTTAACCATGTATAAAGAGGATTCAATGTTTTGTAACTGCAATAATTTTCTGTTGCATAGGACTAGAAACTTAATTTTGTTTTAAGTGAAAGCTAGAAGCCAGCTCTATTTGCCTGAACCATATTAGTAATCTTTCCATGTATCGATAAGCATTAAAATGTGTTGATATACACTGATATGTATCAGTGGATGCATTGATGTTTTAACATATATTGATATACAGTAGGAAAGTGTATTTGAAAGCTTGAAATCATTATTATATGCCAGAGCATATCAATATACAGGTATATTGATATTTTAAGATATATATATATATATATATATATATGTATATATGTGTGTGTGTGTATATATCTATATATATATATATATATATATATATATATGTGTGTGTGTGTGTGTGTATATATATATATATATATAGCTAGATAGATAGATACTTGTAAACTATACTGTATTTAAAAGCTTCAAGTCCGTATTACATGAAAAAGTATGTATGAATTGGTATGTGAAAAAAAAAAATCAATATACATTTTTCCCATGATGGTTTAAAAATATTTTCAATACATGTTTTTTAAATGTTCTGATTCGAGATGCAAATCCAGCAAAAACAGATAAGAATGGCATTTCTAGTGGGCTGTACCTTTTTAAAATTGAGCAGTTGCAACACAAAAAAAAAATCCAGATCTCCTTGACCCACACCATAATTTTCCTATGCTTTTGCAGGAGAAAGCATTGGAAGGTAATTTACAAAGAACTGTTAAGCATTTCCAACTAGTAAGACTGAAACTGGGATTCTTTACTGAAAAATAAATACAGATTTGTAACACCAAATAGCATTTTATTTTCTTGGTAAATAACATGACCTGCTGTTTGGTATTATTAAAATCACTCTTTTTCTGGAATAACCCATCTCAGGTGCAACATATATAGCATCTTGCTTACAACAGGGTAATGCTTCAACTCCATTTTATAGCTCGATGATTGACTTGCTCAGTGCCACATAGTGAGCCTGAGGCTAAGCTGGGGTTCAAATGAGGCTGTTCTGGCTCACAGACCACTGTTTCCAACACAAGAGCATCCCATGGAATAACAGTGGAGGAAAATGCAACACCATTCCCTTCCAATATCCTTCCAGCCCATTACAGTATATGCATACAATGTATTGGGATGGTATTACTTATTGAAACGAGTGCAAGGTGTTGCACCCACTTTACCCTACTTTTATGTATTTGATCCAGGACCAATCAAACTCCTGTTGTCCTGGCTCCAGTATTTGTTGCAGTTATCAACACCTCTCTGAATAAGGGGGGAGTTTCCATTGGGTCATAAGGAGGAAGTGGTGTGACTCCCCCTCAAGAAGGAACAATTCAGATGCTGAAATTCTAGCATACTACAGACCTATCGTCAACCCTCTGTTCTTTGGGAAGACGATGGAGAAGACAGTGGTGGTGCAGGTGTAAGCTCACATAAAACATTTTAGCATCTAAGAGCCAAAGCCGTCTGGGTTTATGCTGCATCATTGTAATGATACGGCGGCACTAGTCAGAGTAAATAATGCTGGTCCTTCCTCGTCTTTTGGTGGCATTCAACACAGCTGATCATCAGGTGTTATAAAATGGGCATGAGAAACCCTGTACCATGATTGCTAGAATCCAATCACATTATTATGTGGTTGTAACAATATGAACTGATTGGGTCAGATGAACTGTCTTTTCTCTGTTGAGATTATTTATTTTTATTTATTTGAGTTTTGGTAACTGGGTAAGTCCACTGAGACAACTACAGTCCCTTTTTCAGGGTCGACCCCGGGGTTGAAAATCAACCACGAAGGTATAAGTGCAACAAGCAATTCAGTTCTCATGGTACACGGATGGTATTAGGCAGAGTACAGGTCAAGACACAATGTTTGCAAGTACACAAGCAATTGACAACAGATTTGACAAGTAGTGAATGAAATTGAAAGCCTGATGGGCTACATACAGGGCAGTTATAGTACAATACTTCACAGTAAGCATACTAATAAAATACATTAGAGTGGCTAGGACCAGAGACTTCTACACATATTAGTCTTCCATTATGCTAGGTGCAGTAGTAGTGGAGAGGGAGAAGAGTAAGACAAGAGGAGGCAGCCGTAGGTAAGGTGGGGGAGTTTCTGGGTAGGCACCCTTCAGTAAAAGCAGGAACAGGTGGCAGAGGAAGACAGGCAGACAGTTGGGACTGAAATTGTGAGAGGGAGGAGCAGAATAGAATGGAAGAAGGGAGTTCCAGTCAGTTAGGGCGGCATAAGAAAAGGAGCGTCTGGATATGGCAAGACGAATTTTGGGGACAATGAGAAGGGGGAGAGAGGTAGAGCGGAATGTGCGTGGCACTGGTTTGAGGTGGATAAGTTCCCTGAGGCAGGGAGGAGTGAATTTGTGAACAAGTTTGAGCATGAGGCTCAGGGTGGAGTATTTCAATTTTACCCTGTATGAGGGCCACCGCAGCGATGCGAGAACATCACAGTGATGAGAACGGGTTGGTGCCCCCACAGCAAAACGACCTACCCTGTGGTATGCTTGAGAGAGAAGGGACATGGAGGAGGAGTTAGTGTAGAGGAGGAGGGGTGCAGCATAAGATAGTATGGGAAAAAGGGATGCAGAAGCAATTTTTTGGCAAGAGACAAGAGTGTGGTGCGGGCGCATATGATGTAGGAGTCCAAGTTTCTGATTGAGATTTTTGATAGTGCTAGAGACATGGGAGCTGAACGATAGGGCAGGCTCCAAGGTAACACCCAGGTATTCGAAGGAGTGTACTGAAACATAGAAACATAGACTTTGATGGCAGATAAGGACCGCTTGGCCCACCTAGTCTGCCCATTTCCCTACCTAGAGGATAAGCTGCAGATCCTATTTAACCAACAGCCTATTTCTTCCTACCCCCCACAAAAATTGCCTTATGTCTGTCCCATGCATTCTTGAATTCTCCCACAGTTTTAGACCCCACAACCTCCTCAGGAAGGCTGTTTCATGCATCCACCACCCTCTCTGTGAAAAAATACTTCCTCACATTGCCCGAGCTGTCCCCTCTATCTTCAAATTGTGTCCCCTTGTTCTTGCACATCTCTTTTTCTGAAAGATGCTACCCTCTTGGACTTTGGTGATTCCACTGAGGTACTAAAATGTTTCTATCATGTCCCCTCTTCCTCCTTTCCTCAAGGGTATACATATTAAGCTCCTTTAGTCTCTCCTCATATGGCTTCTCGTGCAGACCCTGCACCATTTTAGTTGCCCTCCTCTGAACTGCCTCCATCCTGTCTATGTCCTTGCGGAGATAGGGTCTCCAGAACTGGACGCAGTACTCCAGATGCGGTCTCACCAACTGTCTGTACAGAGGGATAACAACTTCCTGTTTTCTGCTGGTGATGCCTCTCCCTATACATCCCAGTATCCCCAGCCCTCCCTACTGCCTTCTCACATTGCTTGCCAACCTTAAGGTCATCTGATATGATTACCCCAGGTCCCTTTCCATTTTTGTTGTTGTTACTACCTGCCCCCATTGTGTAATCTTCCCTTGGGTTTTTGTTTCCCAGGTGCATTATTTTGCACTTCTTTGCATTGAATCCAAACCGCCAAACTTCTGACCATTCCTCCAACCTTGCCACGTCCCTTCTCATCCTTTCCACGCCTTTCACCATTGTATACACATGACAACACATTGCATTGTGTATGGTTAGGGTTAGGGTAACTGCACTTGCCCGGTGGTTGAAGGCATTCATTCACCTGCTCCTTAGGTGACATAACTCACCCAGGGGACATGGCAATTACAACATAACTGTACACCCTGTTGTGATGCTTACTTGATCAATAATCAGGGGAACATAGAAAGGTTTTTTGGGTGGAGCAGTATTATTGTAGTTCCATCACGCCTTACCAGATCATTTGCACTGTGTAGTGATGTGGGTTGTCATCTTCACTGTCTTCTCTCTTTTGTGAAGTTCCACCTGGAGTGGTCTTGTCCCTCTTGCTGTTCACAATGTATATGCTTTGACTGAGTAATATTATCCAAATGTACAGTACAGGCTAAGTTTTAACTCATGTGCTGGTGTCAAGCAGCTGTACCATTCCTTTAGTTCTGAGGTGCCTTACATTGCAGAAAGGCAAAATATAAATTAACTGTACCTTGACCTCTTTTATATATTATCAGCATCTTCCAATCAAGCTTTGAGCATTTGCAAAAATGGAAGTGTAAACGGAGGCAAACCTTTTCAAATGGTCAGTTTGACACCCTTTTAGAATTAATGCAATACATTCAGTATGTGTAAACCTTTTAGTAGTTTCCATGAGTCATGCCGAAAGGCCTTTTTGCTTTCTTACTTTTCTTATGTTTTTTTAAGGCTAGCCAAGGTTTGGTGAGGTAGTGGGCCACTCATGCCACCCCTCCTTCCCCAGTGAGTGGTACTTAACTGTGCATGCCTTAGCATCCTTCCAACACTCGTTTTTTGTCTCTTCTCAGAACACGGCCACAGCCAGGAGCTAGCAGCCACTTTGTTTCCCCCTTCTGACCTGCTTACCATCCCACTCCCTTTCCTCTGCTGGCAGTCTCCAGTCTAGCTGTTCACTGCAGTGTAGCTTGCCTCTACAACAAGTTTTGTGCAGTTGCACTCCTGTCCTGCTGGAAAACCACTAACTGTCATGCACAGCCAGTGGTTGTTGCTCCACAAACAGAAAAAGCAGCAAAGACAAACACCCACTGCAAAGCACTTGGAGGACAAAAGGACATCATGCAACTGCAGATTTATTCCAACAGGAAGTATTGATGTTTACTAGCCCCAAGACATTGTACCACCCTTGCATTTCATTATGGGGTGTAACTACAGTCAGCAGCCTGCTCCATTAAATAGTTAACATTTTAAAGATGTATACCAGTATTGCATGTGAAAAATGTTTATATAAAAAGTCACAAATATTCCATTAGCTACAGTATATGAGCAACAACCCTTCTAAGAGTCAACACATTGCTTAATCATTTATTTTGCCAAGTTTAAAGAACAATTTAAATTGCATTTAAAAGATATCTACAGTGTATGACACAGCACTAAATAATTTAGTTCTAAGATTGTAGTGCCAATTCACAAACACAGCCATTTGTTCTACAGTACAGAGTGATACATTTGTATTAAAGTAGCAATGCAACAGAAAATGTTTTTCCAAAAAGCTAGTTTCAGCTACAGTTAACAAAAATGTTAGCATACCTGTCAAATCTGCTTTTCTAGTCTCTAGCCCCCCTGCCGCAAGACACCCCAATATAACCAATGGAATTATACTATAACAGTTGCAGTAATACCACCTCTCCTCTCCTCTTTTCCCCTCACTCCCCCAATGCTGTACCTAAGGAGGGACCTCCCTCAGAACTCCTATATCAAATATTTTATTGCAGTCTGGATACTGATCTGACTGTAACATCCCTGCTTTGCCCTGTCTGTATATTCACTGCTATATATGTACTGCATATTGTATGCAACACTGTTGAAACAGTATGAATAAAAACTATATTGACAAAAGAAAATCTACTTTTATAGGTACCTCCCGTGCCCGACATTATGAGTAGTCGTTCTTGTTGTTGTTGTTTAATTTTGTCGATCCTAACCTTTGCCAGGTCTACAATGCTGTTTCCAACCCAGATGTGGTGTCCATCCTTTTTCTTGAGAAAAAATAAACACATTTATAAAATTCTCACCCTGTGGTGGAACTAGAAGATTCTACCACCAAATAAAATTGGAAGATGCCTGGAAGCTTTTCTAGTGAGAAAAAAGGGAAGGTGCCTGAAATCTTTTAATAGTGATAAAAAAGTAGAGTCAAGTCTCTTGCCCCATTTTGTTTCACTATATTATTTCAGACACTTTAAGAAGGAGGCACATAAGTTCAGTCCAACCTAACTTTCTCTTTAGCACTGTTCATAGCTGTATTAAATTACCATAAAAATTATTCAGAAGTTTCTCTCAACATCCAATTCTCATATACATTTAAAGGAAAGTTGTCTTTTTCAGACACTCCCCACCCCCCACAACAGCTTAAAATCTGGTTCAATTTCTGTTGGCATCCATCTGTATCCCTCTTCCCCCCATGACGAGGCTGAAAATATGCAAAAAATTGTCTAGTCCTCTTCCCGGTCAACAAAACTAAATGAATAAATAAAAACTACTAAGCCTTCAACTCTGTCCCACCCATGTTTGAAACCATGAATTGTTTTTGGAGCCCACCACTTCTGCTAGCAGACTGTTCCATGGCACACCCGCTCTCTCTGTAATATAAAACTTTTTCACATACTCCAGAACCTCCTGAAACTCCCTTCCCCACACACACGCACCAGCTTCCACTTGTGACAGTGTTCTAGATTCACTAATCCTGTTGTACAGTTCCTTGCAGTTCACCTTGTTCATTCCTTTCAGGAACTTAAAGGTCTTTCTCATATCACCCCTCTCTCCCCTGGCCTCGAGCAAGTGTATGTTCAGTGCCCTAAGTCAATCCTCATAATATAATCTGCAATAAGGTGTCAAAGAGGAAATGATCACCTTACTTCAAGGAATTTATATTTTTCGACAGGAAACACTTCATTAGTGACATTGCAGAAGGGCTGGAGGGAAAGGTCTGCCTGTTTGCAGATGACACCAAGATCTGCAACAGAGTGGATACCCCAGATGGGATGGAGAAAATAAGGAGGGACCTGGGGAAGCTTGAATAATGGTCTGAGGTGTGGTAACTGAGGTTTAATTCAAAGAAGTGCAAAATAATGCACCTGGGACAAAGGAACCCTGGGGAGAGCTACAGGATGGTGGGGGGGGAGGGGGTTACTAACAATCACCAAGGAAGAAAGAGACCTGGGGTTTATTATTTCAGGTGATCTAAAGGTGTCTAAGCAGAGTACAAAGGCTACAGGGAGGGCCAGTGGCATGCTGGGGTGTATAGGCAGAGGTAGCATTAGCAGAAGGCAGGAAGTAGTGATGCCATTGTAAAAAACACTAGTGAGGCCACACCTTTGCAAGTACATTGACAGGATGGTGGTGGTCCAGAGAAGGGCGACTAAGATGGTACAAGGCTTGCACCACAAAACACACGAGGAGAGATTAAAGGACTTCAATATGCACTTGCTGGAGGAGAGGAGGAATCAGGGGGATATGCTAGAAACATTCAAGTACCTAAAGATCATAAACAAGGTGTGGGGGGGGGGGACATCTTCTAATATAGAAGGAGTACAAGAACGAGGGGGCATGATATGAAATTAGAAGGTGGCAGGTTAAGGGGAAATGTGAGAAAGTATTTCTTCACAGGGAGGGTAGTGGACACATGGAATAGTCTGCCACAGGAGGTGGTGGGAGCAAGCACAGTGGAGGGATTTAAGCATGCCTGGGACAGGCATAAGGGAACCTTACAAGTGGGAAGGAGTGGTGAAAGGCACTGACCAGATGGGGCCAGAGGCCGCAAACAAGTATAGGGCTTATGGGCAGATTGGATGGGCCTGGCGGTCCTTATCTGCCAAAAATTTCTATGTTTCTATGTAACCTCACAATTTTGCATATAGTCTGTTCAGATATAAAGCACCAAAGCACAAAATGAGAATGTACAGCCTCCCTTTAGCCTTAGTATGGGCTAGTCAACTGGCCATTTACCCGCCTGGTTATCAGCCAGTCATGTATTACATACTGTGATATACAGTACGTCACTCACCATTCATCTCATAGACTTTGAAGAGTGAGGATAAACTCACTCTGGTGAGGGGCAGTTTTCTTTTTACAGGGTTTACATTGAAAGATGGCATTTGAGGGATGAGGGGGTTTGTTTTGGCAAGAGGGTGGTAAAAGGAGGAGGAGTGTTAGTGTGATCAGTAAAGAGACAGGAGGGGGAGGTGGGGGAATCTTGCTTCTGCAGGTGGGGACAGTCTAAGCGTGGCTTGGTAATAAACACCTCTGGTACGGGGGAAGGGAAGTGAGTACCTAGCAGGGAGGTGGGTGAGACAATTCTATTTAAAAACATGTGACATTGAGGTACTGGAGTAGGCTACATGAAACAGAAGGTGGGGTGGTTTCTTTTTTTGTTTTGTTTGTCAAAATACATTATTGAAGCAGAAACTTTACATTGTTCATCACGTAGGCAGTTTCCGAAGTGAAGAACTATGTAAAGTGGCTACTTCTCATTTCAAAAAGACAGAAAACTTTACTAAGTGTTCAGCAACGTGAAATTTCCTGACATTGTGCATCTCTTCATACAACCTCGAGAGTGCACTGTCCCTCTAGATGAATTCATACTTCTTCTATCCTCTTAGAAGAACAGAAACAGTACAGGAACTTATATTCAGTATTTTGATTTGCACAACTCCTACACCTACTTTACTACCTGTGTCCTCTCTCTCTCATCCTTTCCTCCTTCTCCCCCTTTTTTTCCCTTTCTCTACCATCTCTTCCTTTAAATCTCTTTTTCCTTCTCTGCTATCACCACTTCTGCTTCACTTAAGTCCTTGCTTACGCTTATTCCTCACAAATGTCGTTCTTATGGCCTGGATCCTAAACTTCTGTTTCTCTCAGTCACTGACATTGCAATACTGTCTATTACCTTGCTTCTCAACCTTTCTCTTCCTCTGCACCTGTTCCTGATACCTGGAAGCAGACTGGCATTCCTGTCCCTAGAGGTGTTGATCCCTCTTCTCCTGGTAACTACCACCTATTTCTCTCTTACCTACCTTAGCTAAGTTACAAGAACACCTTGTACACTATCACAACTCTCTACCTTCCTTGATTCCTGTTGTATTTGGTGTCCGAACATAAGTACCTTAAACATATCAGGGTCTTGGTAGAAAGAAAAACATGCCACACAGAAATCTAGGCCTTCTCTGTTTACTTCTATTCAGCAAAGACATACAAGAGGAAGCATATCTCAACACACAGAGGAAGATTCACAGGCTCACAGGAAGTACATTTCTTAAAGCTGTATTGTCTAACATTTCTTAAAGCTGCACTACACATAGCAGTTCCTCCTCCTCCTCCTTCTTCACCCCCTTTCAGTCTGGTTTTAGGAAATCCTGCTCCACCTCCACTTCCATACTATGGCTCACTGACTCCATCCTCACAGGTATGGATCTGAATTTGATCATGTCCACCATTTTTGTTGATCTTGCTAAAGCTTTTGATACAGTGGCACATCCTTTCCCTCTGAACAAGCTTAAAGCAGCAGGTCTTTCAGACTGCAGTCATCTGGTTTTGCTTTTACCTTGTGGGTAGGTCTCAAGCTATCTGGTTAGGTGGCTCCATTTCATCACCACTCCCAATCTGCTCTCATGTCCCTCAAGGGTCTGCCGTGGGTCCTGTTCTCTTTTCTGTATTCTTGAATGACCTCCCCTCTGTCTGCGTCTCTGTGTCTATTCATATGTACGCTAATGATACAGTTATTTTTGCATCTGGCTCCTCTTCCCATGATCATACCTCTCAGCTACAGCTGGATTTCAGAAATATTCAATGCTGGTCACAGTCTAACCAACTATCCCTCAATGCCAAAAAACAGTCTCTAGGACTTATGGCACCCAGCAGAAGCTTTCCAGACTCACTCCTCTCCCTTAATTTCACACCCTTGATGGTGCTGATATTGAGGATGTTTCCTCCTTAACATACCTCAGGATCTAGCTTAACTGTCTTCTTGATTTCGTGGTTCATATTGATGCCGTACAACAAAAGCTCCACTCCAAGCTTGGTGTACTGTACAGGAACAAAGCAAGTACTGTATCCCGCTTCCTGTTCGCCGAGAGATTGTTTTAAACAGGATTCTCCCTATTTTTGATTTTGGTGACATAGCCTATAGTGGAGCTCCCAAATCCTAGTTTGCCAGGCTTGACACCCTCTTCCACTCTTTTTGTCATTTTGCTTTAGATTGCTCCCCTTGTACCCACCATTGCTCACTCTTCTCTGTCCTTTCGGTCCTCTCCCTTGATGCCACGCGTCTTTGCCATTGTGACTCCTTTACTACATCTGGCTTGGTTCCTTCCCTCCTACCTTACTTTTCTCTTACCCTCTCCCTCAGCCTCCTACTGCCTTCTGTGCAGCGATACTTCCCATTTCCTTACTATTCCTTCTAGACGATCTACTGTTGGCAATTCCTTTTTCTCATACTACTTTCGTAAACTTTGATACTCTCGTCCCATGTTAATTCACACTGCTTCTTTAGCTTTCTCCTCAAAGTCTGTCCTTCATGACTATTCTTTTACCTCTTGCAACTGTCCATGACACTCCTCCTCAACCCCCAACTAGTTTTGCCCTTGCAATCTGTTTCCTTCATTACCTGTACACATGCTATTGTACTTTGTCTTCAGTTTTGATCATGCCAAATAATAAATTGTAATATTATAATAATTAGCAATATTCTTTAATAATCATGATAATTTTAAATTAGTTTTGATATATTGTATTTGCTGTATATGATTTTACATATCCCTTACCCCCAGGATGCATCTGGGAATGAGCTGCTAGCAGCTCAGTATCTCTTTCCTGGTGAAACTTTTGAAATAAACAAATAAGCAATATTGTTGTATCCAATTTCATTGTTTAATGAATACTGTGCAAGCCACAGACAACTCATAGATACTCAACTGCTATTCAAAATGGATCAGAATGCTATTATGACTACTACATGGTTCATGTCTTACATTCATATTATTTTTCTTCAGTGCTGCAACCTATTAGAACAGTTAGGTCACTCCTTCTGTATAGAAGCTGCAGTATCTGCATATGAAAAGAACATCCCAATGCATACATAACATGGTTCGAAAGTGGAATCTGTTCTGTGTGCATCTGTCGGATTATTGGAAATTCTGATTCTGACTCCAGTTCTGATGCAGTAAAGTCATGAGATTCTTCAGAATAAGAGTCAGAATTGGAATTTTTGTTTCCATATCTGATTCCTGCATAAACCTCCCCCCTCGTGGAAGGAACATCAGTAAAAGGAAAAACATAAAACCCTCCCCCTTTCCTTACCCAGTTGTTTCTCCTCTCACTTTCCTGACTGCTGCTGCATTTTGGGGGGCTCACTAGACATCAGAGTGGGGACAGGTGGGTGCATCCGGTTATGACTTGGCAGTTCAGCAGCTTTGATCTCAAGTCCATAGCCATGCAGGGTGGTTCGTCCAGAAAACATGAGTATGTAAGGCTCCCTCTCTCCCACAGCTGAGCCCATGACCACATCACATGACACCCGGATTGCCACCACCAAGGTTGCAGTGCCTGCCTGGCAGTCCCACACCCACTGTCACAGTCTGTCTGCCCACCCAGCACATTGCCCCTCACCTGCCAGCTACGCTCCTTCCCAGGGACTGTTATTGTTTGAAGTCCTGACTCCTGACACTGTAGTGTTGGGTGCTGCTGGGCTGCTGGCAGTAGCTGATCGACCCTCCCTGGTGCTATCCTCCATGACTCTGAGTCCCACAGTGCCTGCCTGGGAATCCTACATATAGTGGACTTGAAGTCAAGTGGAAGGAAGGTGACGCTGATAGTATAGCACTGTAACTGCATTCAGGCCCTGCTGGCCTGGCAATACTGCCACTGCACACTGTGTCTTGGGAAGTGGTGGCCTGGCTGATTGGAGACAACCCCTTGGGTAAACAACCCCCTGCCTTACACTCAGAACATCTGTCTAGCAGATTGTTTACTTAGGGTTTGTTCTGGTTGGCCTGCCTCATTTACTTGTCTTACCCAGGTCATACTGGGACAGTGTTGGCCAGCCAGGGAGTGTATGCTCAGAGGAGCCTTATTCACATTACAAATTAGCCAGCAAACAACTCAGTTTAAATAATTGGGAAGGGTCATCAGATGGAGGTGGGCTTTGGAGATCGCAGAGCTTAGGGGGGTGCTCTTGCATGAGTCATGACAACCCTGGCCTGGATTAACTGTCAGATCATCAAGACCTTATGCCGTGCCTAGATGGAGGACCCTTGAAGGGTCCTAGCCTAAGTTGCCTGGCTGGCCTGGAAACTAATCCTCATCCTCCGGCAGTCACATAGGTAAGGGAGGGGACTAGGAGAGAAACAGGGTGGGGTATGGAAGGCTTCTTCAGTAGGATGAAGAATAGGAATCAAAGTCTAATTATGATCCTGTTTTTTTTAGTTGTTTATGGCCTCAGACTCTGCATAATCCTAAATCAGAAAAAAGCTGCCCAAATCCAATTACTGTATATCCAATTCAGAGAATCAGAATCTGATCATCCCTAAAGGTCATTTGCATACTACTGGTCCTACATTTGTAATTTTGTGTCTGAAATTCTAACCATCCACAAACACCTTTTGTCTTAAAAACAGCCTGAAGGAAAAGCTAAACAAGGCCTAGGATCCCCAAGGTTTCCTCCTTACAGGGGAGTTTTGACTCTCCTCTGTGGCAAGGTTATTCATTTAAGAGTGTCCTTGTTTCTTTCTGTCTGAGTTTCCTTTAGCCCAGGCCCATATACTTGGGAGCCCAAACAACAAACGAGCAGAGTGCACAAAAAGAGGAGATGGCTAAATAGATATAAAAAAATTATTTATTGCGGCAAGTGGCAGGTGTTAGAGAACTACAAATATACTGTACCTGGGCACCTCACACAGTGCGTAAACATAAAACTAAACTGCCAAATCACATGTTGCACAAGCATCCATACATCCTTATGGGCTGCCCCAGTGAATGGTAAAGCTGAAGGACTGTGGTACGGAGGGGCTGCCCATTATGGGCTCCTCCCACTGGGACCACTATTTAAAGCCCAAGTCTAGCCCCCAGAGCTGGTTGCATAATGTTTTTTCTACCTACACCCCATCTCCTCTCCAGCTCAGCTCATTGTGGGGGGGCTGTTTCCTTTAGTCCAGGTCCTTATAACTGGGCACCTCCTATGGGTGGAAACATGCAATCAGACTGTTAAAACAGCACTAGCATCCACACATTGTCATGCGCTGCCTCAGTGAAAATATAGTAAATGATTTGTAAAACTAGTTGCTTGCCTACTCTCCCAGTCAGAAGGAGAGTTCAGCTGTGTCAGTTCCGAGCATTGGTGCAAATACAGGAAGAACGTATTTGGAAAAACAGGGGTAGGGGATTAAAAACAACCTGACAGTCAAGCCTTTAACATGTACATTCTGTTGGCTGCAACTTTGGCAGATTTGTATTGTTGTTGGAAGCAGAGCACTTCTGACAAACATTTTTTTTAAAAAGGCATTAATATCCTTGGAGTGGAAAGATGGAAAATGAAATTACTTCTAAATAAATAAATTGAAAAGTACTGCACCTGGACTTCAGGAATACAGATCATGAATATAAACTCAGCAGTAAACAATTAACTGCTACTCATCAGAAGTATATGGATGCAATCATTTCTGGTAACAATCTGCAGTGGTGGCATATAAAAGTAACCATATGCTCAGCTGTATAAAAGGGAAATGTCTAGTACAGTAGAAACAGTGAAGTTATCCTACCATTATATAGCATCCCAGTGAGGCTACATATGGAATATTGCATACAGTTTTGGTCACCCAGTGACCAGATCACTGGTGAGGCCTCATTTGGAATACTGTGTCCAATTCTGGAGACCACATCTCAGGAAGGACATAGATAGAATGGAAGCAGTCCAGAGAAGAGCAACAACAATGATACATGCACTGCACCACAAGCCTTATGAGGAAAGACTCAAGGAACTAAACATCTATTCACTGGAAGAGAGATGGGAGACAGGGGATACGATAGAGACTTTCAAATACCTTAGAGGAATAAACAGGGTACAGGAGGGGAGCACATTTCAGAGAAGAAAGTGCCGAAAGGCAAGGGGACATAACATGAGGCTGGAGTGAGGGAGGCTTAGGGGATACTGGGAAGTATTTTTTCACAGAGAGGGTGGTGGATCCGTGGAACAGTCTACCAGCAGAGGTGGTGGAAGTGAAAACAGTACAGGAATTCAAAAGTGCATGGGATAAGCATAAAGACACCCTGCTGTACAGCAGAGTGGGAGAAAGGCAGTCCAGATAAGAGTAGGGATTGCCAAACCAAGTAGGGAAATGGGCAGACTAAGTGGGCTGTATGGTCCTTATCTGCCGACACAATCTATGTTTCTATGTAAGAAGGAGATTGCAGTGATTAAAACAGTGCTACAGAATATGACCAAACTAACCATGACATGGAGGGCCTTCACTATGAGGACAGACTAGCTAAGCATAGCATGTTTTACCCTGCAGAAGAAAAGGTTAACAGGAGATGTAATAAAACTCGGTAATGTTAAACTAGGTACAGTAGGTTAGTTCAGTTAGTTCAGTGCAGTAAAACAAGAGGGCATAGGTTAAGAGTTAATGGAGGAAGAATAAATGGGAATGTGAGAAAACATATTTTCTTACAAAGAATTTTAAACCACCAGAACAAACTCCCAGAGGAGGCTCTGGATGAAAGTAGTTTCAGTTGATAAAGACAAATTAACTGAGTATCTAACAGAGCAGACTAGCATGTGTTAATAAAGTATGATACTGAGGGGTGGCAACTGGTCATGTAGAACAGCATTGCAGGACTACTGAATGCCTGGGAGGACAGGGCATTATGTGTGTGCCTTGATCTCATGGAGGCTTTTGGTACTCACGTTTTTTCCTCTGATCAGTGTCAGTTCATAAGGCCACATAAGCAAATCTTCAATTGTTTTCATTTTCATGAAAGGAATGCAGCAATTACTGTGATGACTGATGGATTACTAGTCTTTTTTCATCTTGCATTTCCTATGTTCATAACTGGGCTGCTGGTAAGGCAGTTTTATTTATATAGCTCCCAATCCTGAAGGTTCAGGGTGCGTAACATAAAACAATAAGATAAAGCAGAACATTCAGAAATAATAATTCAATAATAAATACATACTGAGCACAGGTTAAAACTTAGCAGATGTCGGAGCAAGTTCAAAAAGACGGCTTTTCAGATCACATTTAAATGCCTCCACCAAGGAGGAACTCCTCAGATGGTAAGAAGAGAGTTCCATATAGTAGGTGCCACCGGTACACCGTTATGTGGGCGATGCAATTAGGGCACCACAACCAGTTCACCCGTCATGCTGGTGAACTGGATTTTGTGGTGCTCAGCAGGGAGGGAGCCGTCTGGGTGTTTTGCGCCCCTTGCCCTATACACCTCCAACCTGGAGGTGATTATATTGAAGTACAGGAGGTGGGGACAAAGTCAGAACATGCCCTGGGGCACTGAGTGTGATGGGGTTGGGTGGTACAATTGTCGAGCATGATGTTCACCTTTGGCATTGTGCTGGCCTTCTACTGATGGTTGCGGTTTTCATTGTCACCGCAACATGGGTAAACCGGTGCCACCACTGAGAATGCCTGATCTCCAGACAGTTTAAAAGGAGATCATGGGATGGCTTGTAGTAACCCCTCGGTGGAGCAAAGAGAGCAGGCAGGAATGTCACAAGCCCAATTCCGTGGGGTGGGATTCTCTGCATCACAGCAAATTGCTCTTGTGATGGGTGGATCAGGGATACCCTTCCTCTGTCCTTTTAGCATGCTCTGTGTCTCACAACTGAACATATGCCAGAGGATCCCAGGGCACCTTCTCTCCTTGCAAGGGGGTACAAATACAGTCTCGAGCCTGTCTTTCTAGGATAGAACCCTCTTGGCTACTGCACAATGAACCAGAAAAGCCACAGGAATTTATTGGCTTCGGGGGCCCCTGTACACCCTATTATGTATCTTTTCCCAGAAATACAGAGCTCAGTTCAAACCCATACAGACTCCTTCTGAGACCCTTCATGTTTCTTCCTTTCCTTTCATTACACAGAGTCCCTAGTGGTTCTTTCCTTTGGTAGTGTTTTGGCCCTTAAACAATCACACAGGCATAGAATAGTTTAAACAACTCTTCCCCAAGGCAACACACACAAACGACACTGGCAGAATTATCTTTAAATTAAGTCAAAAACTTTACTAATTAATTAATAAATGCAGTAAATAACATAAAGACAAATAATGTTAGACATTGGTTACAGGATATTGAAAATAAAATGGAAAATATACATAAAAAAGACACTTTAAAACTCTGAGATTAAAGTCTACCTGAAGTCCTTAGTTGTTGAATTTTGAAGTACAAAGTCTTTACTAAGGCAGTTGAAAATCTTGGTTCTTGGTAGTGCAGAGGAATTCTTGAAGAAAATGTCTCTGCTCTCCTAGCAGACAGGGTCCCCAAATGCAAAAAGGCTAAAGGCCCAGATACAGTCTTTCTCCTTTGTTTTATGGGATTTCTCAATGGGCAGGTCCAGTGGACAGTGGCTTGCCCTGCGATTGGCTAGCATTGTTTCTATGGCTATGCAACCAATCAGTTTTTAGTATTGTATTACAAAACAACAAACATGCAGTTATGAATATGAGAGAAAAAAACTCAGAGGTCAGCTATTCTAAACCAGAATTCTTATGAAAAACCTCCAACCCTCCCTCTCTTTGAAATGACTGTAATCAAGCTACACTCAGTATAGCTATTTACTTAAATGGTAGCCATTTAGTGGTAATGAGATTAGCTCAGGGTAGCCTTGCAGAGACAGAGGGAAGCCAGACATCCAGGCTCCTCTGGATGTTGTGGCCCATTCAGACTCAAATGGACGTGCCTGCTGGCCATCTTTGCTTAATCATTCTTTTGTCTCCTTTTAAATGATTTAATTAACTAGTCCCTGATGAGCAGCTGACAGATTCTCTGCCCAGAAACAAGAGTTACAGCACAATTTCTGGGCCCATGGCATTTCTTTGTATCTATGATCCCTTGCAACTTACCCTGGCTACCATGGACGTCTCTGATGCACTATA
This sequence comes from Neoceratodus forsteri, assembly GCA_016271365.2. NCBI lineage: Eukaryota > Metazoa > Chordata > Ceratodontiformes > Ceratodontidae > Neoceratodus > Neoceratodus forsteri. The sequence continues at coordinate 740,121,831 of CM057454.1, forward strand.
TACATAAAATTATATAAAACATGACCAAAACAATAAGGTATGGCCTTATCTCACCACAGAGGACATTCCTGGCCAAGAGGTCTTTAATAAAGGCAGGGCCAAGCTGGCCCACTGGCATGGAGGGCTGAGGCATTGAATGCTTTACTTCCTGTCACACTGGCATGTCGTGTTCATGAACAAGCCAATGTTGCTGGGAGTCAGCTGGGCTGGGAAAGGATCGAGCATGAGGGAGGCTAGCCATCTTGTCCTCCAACTGTTACTGGGTGGAGGCTCAGTAGTAGAGCAGCTCAGCAAGCACCACGATGGGAGGGGCCACAACTCTGCAGAACATGCACACCTCCACACACACATCCTGTGTGTTGCCATAGCAGGGGAGCAGGAGACAGAAAATGGAAAACTGGGACAGAAAGACTCATGAAGCCCTACCTACCTTCTCTCGGCCCTCACTGCCACCTGACCACTGATGTCATCTGAATATGTGTACTGGGGGGTAAAGACAGCCCTTCCCTTCCTGGCCTTGCCATGGGGGGGTAATCATTGGGGGATTCAGACCCCGGTGGATGGGGTTAGGTGAACACTAGTTGTGAGGGGCAGGGACAAGGCTGCGAGCCTGCCCACCTGCCCCAAAAAGGGGAAAAACATTGTGGAAAAAGTTAGGCAAGGTCTGAACCATGCAGGACTCTATATGTTAACAAAGCAATCTTGAAGATTGTGCACCACCTCAGTGATAGCCAGTGAAACTGCTGTATCACATATGTGATATGATCTCTGTATGGCACACCTGTGCAGCATTCTGCACCAGCTGCAGGCAATGCACCAAACCTCCAGATAGTTGTAGCCGTAGAGTTTTACAGTAATTCAAGTCACAAGTTCATGAAGGCTTGTACTAGGATCATCATATCCACTTTCATGAGATATGGCCTGATCCAGGAGATATTCCATAGCTGGAAAATTCCACTGCAGACTACAGTTGACACCTGATGTTCTAGTGTCTGACGTGAGTCAACAGCGACTCCCAGGGCTGGCCTGGTGGTGCTGAGGGTTGAAGCACTGGGCGCCATACCTTGCACCATGCTGTAGACCCATGTTCAGGAATGAGCACGGGCCACTGGGGGTCAGCAAGGGAGAAGAAGGATTGAGTGTCTTTGGACTGCTCTCCTTCTTCGGAGAGGGGGGTGACCAGCAGTTGGTGCTTGCCTGGCCCCTAGCAGTGGCTGTGGGTTGGCACACCAACACTGTACGTGGGTCGGGTAGTGGGGCAGGTGCTTGACAGGGCATGCATGGGAGCTTGTGCATCACCATCACTGGCGCCATTGCATGCTCCACTCCTGGGAGGTGAGAAAAGAGGAAAAATTGCTCACAGAATACCAAAAAAAAAACAGTGACTCCCAGGTTCTCAAACCCATCCATAGCTGTCAGAAGTGTGCCATTCAGAGGTGGAATTCTGACATGATCACATCTTCCAATTAACCCTCAAGGGCCCAGGTCCACCAACAACAACTCCATCTTGGTTGAAACAAAAACAAGGTGCTGCATCAGCATGTTGTCTGAAAACAAAACAAAATGGTAACATTAAATGCACGCTGAAAATAGAAACTAGAGTTAAAAATCAACATTTCGACCTCAGGCCTTCTTTAGGAAACATCTAAAAGAGAAAAAAACAAAGTTAGTGTAAAGGAGGTAAATTAAGGGATATATATATATATGGGGAAAGAAAAAAGGGAGAGGCTCTGGGAGAAGAATTGATAAATGGTTTGAGACTCAGCTAGCTGGAGGTCATCCAGATGGCGATTTCTTTAAGGCAGCACTCCAGCACAGAGACTGCCTCTTACCTGTCCGATACAAAGAAAATGTATAGTTGAGTGTCATCTGCATAGCAGTGGAAATTCACACCATACTGCTTGATAACCTGCCGTAGTGGCAGAATGTACACCCCAAACAACATGGGGGACAGAACTGAGCACTGAGGAACCTCATAAGGCTACCCAGTGCAATGAGGGACAGTTGCATTCACTGACTATGTTTACTTTTTTTCTTAAAATGTTTTGTTTTATTTTTTTAGCGATGCATAACCCCCAGTGAATGTAATGGACTGTAATGGACTAGCAGGCTTTGACTATTCATTTTACCATAATACAGTAATATAAAACAATCATTCTGTAAATGTTTATGTACAGTATATTACCTTGCAGATATATTATAGAGCTTGAGTCTGTAATCCAACCTTTTATTTGGCTGGGACCCATGTGAATACTACATGGTATTCACACAGGTCCCACCTGCATCCTGCCATTCTGTGAAGCAGGGCATGAGCACAGGAGACATAAGGTAAGTTTATAAATAAAAACAATATAGAAACACAAATTAACACACTTTACCATGGTTTGTAATCACAGTAAGACATCTCTGGGTCTGGCGGGTAAGTTGCCAATTGGTCATCCCACTCCCTCAGGGCACAGTGCTCGGCTATAACCTTCCCCCACCATGCCCATAACCCTCCCCAGAAGGTCAAGTAAGCTGCAGCATTTATAAAGGCATTGTGAATATGTTTCAAAACATTTGAAGCTACTACATTGCTTAAAGTGAGATAGCCCAGAGAAAGTGGTGTCTGGCATGAAACATCAGCTCACTCTTTGTGTTGATGGAAAATAAAAGTTTACATTTGAAAAATCAAGAGAGGTTGATCTTTCTATTTCTGTGAGTAGTTTGGCATTTTCTGTTACCTAGAAGTAGGGCTGTGCGAATACTTTTTCCCAGATATCTAGCCAAATATTTGGTACTCACAAGTCAACTATTCGGTATTCAGGAAAAGGTATTCAGCCACAGACAAAAAAAGAAACAGAAACAGCCCCCTTCCCTCCTCCTCCATCCCCAAACCAAGTAAAATATAACCCTCCCCAGCCTCTATCAAAAGAACAATGCCATCCTCCCCAGCCCACCCAGCACCCACAGTTTGTTTGTTTTACTTAATGTAAATCCCCCAATGGGCGACTGGCTCAGCCTACCCACTTCCATGGCCAGCCACCATCATGTAATATAGAGCACTGGTTCACTTAACAAAATGCAATCTATGCCCCCCACCCACCCAGAGCACAACTTACCCTACTCCCACCTAGCAGCAACCAGTTCTATTAGAACTTGAAGTCTGGTTGTTGAGAAGGTGACCAGATCAACCCGCACTCCTCCACAGCCAATTGCATTCTCACAAATGAAAGTGCTTGCAAGCTTAGTTTTTCTTTAGCAAGCACGTGAATGCTTTCATTCATGAGAAGGCAGATGGCCATGGAGGAGGGCGGGCTGAGCTAGTCACCTTTTCAACTCCCCGACTTCAAGTTCTAATAGAAATGATGCTGCTGGGTGGGAGTAGGGTTGTGCTGGGCTAGTGTGGGGGAAATAAATAACATTTTGTTAAGTGCAAGCGAGTGCTGCATATTAACAAAGACAATTTCCAGCCATGGAGACAAGTTAAGTCAGTCGCCCATCAGGAGATTTACATTAAATAAAATAGCAAATTGTGGGTGCTTGGTGGGGGGGTGGGTGGCACTGGCCTTTTGATAGAGGGTGGGGAAGGGGGTCTATTTTACATTTAGGGCTGGAAGAGGAGGAGGGCTGTTTCTTTTTTATTATTATTATTTTGTAGGTGGCTGAGTACTTTTCCCTGAATATAAATAGTGTCCTTTTCAGAAAGGGCTCCCAAATATTGAGGAGTCCTACTGTTCATGGTATTCAGGAAATATGTAAGAACAAAGTTGGGCAACACAGAACGGGAATGAAAACAAAAACCCAATGTTGGGTAATGTTAAAAGCTATTTATTATGTATTTAAAAATACTAAAAAATATACTAGCACCTGCCATTAATCTGTACCAAAAAATTTTGGAGCCCTACTGTTTGTAGTATTCAGGAAATACAGTTTGGCCCCTTCACAGCCTAACCTGGAAGTGTTCCCCCAACTATACATTGTTCTCAGAAGAGGAGAGGGCAACCTGTAACTACCCACTTTCCTGTCTTAATTGTTGCATCTCTGTACTGCATATAGCCTGCCATCCAGAGGCCTTTGTGAAAAATAAATGTTTCACCTCATTAGGCTACCCAGTATACAACATTTCAATAAATAAGATTTGTTAAGCACTTATTACCGAGGATTAGAAATCTTGCCGAAAAGTCAGTATTTCTATGGGTACAGTATTTGAAAAGAGCTCATTAAGTATTTTTTCTAATTTCACAAAGAAGTAAATTCAGAATAAACGGATAACCTACAGTAGCTAGAAAAGTGGACTTCCTGTCCTCACAAGATGATCCCGGCAGGGTTGATATGACAGATAGTGCTTTGGTGCATTCCCATACTTAGAAAAACAATATTCCAGAAATTCTGTTTGTGTCATTTTGCTTTACGCAGCTTAGACACTTGGGGGCTGCAAATTTCTCACTTTAAAATGCAAGAGTGTTTCTATTTATTTCTTGTTGTTTGTTGTTATTGTTGTTTTTCCAGTAGTTTCTGAACATGAAATAGCAATTTTGTGCAAGGCTTGCCACCAAAATAAAAATGTCACTGAGGTCTACAGGTGATGAAATTCAATATGTTGGTCTTGGTAGCGTGAAGCTCTAACTAATAATAAAGATTTGTGATGCTCCACAGATGAAAAGAAGCAAGCCCTGGCAATGCAATGAACGTGCAAATTCAACTCTGAGGGTCAATAAGAACACGGAAGCTTTTAACAACAGGGCTCAAGTCAAGCTTTCAACCATCAAACATTAAAGCATGCAAAGACATTTCCTTTAGTTGATGATAAGGATCCAATCAAAGTAGCCTTTCTCCAATTAGTATTCAGCTGCCAAAAACAGTACAGCTCATACAAGTCCAGTTATTAGTCATTAAATTTGACATTAGAAGGCATCAGCCACTTTGGAACACAAAGGCTGAAAAGTTGTGTGCTATTAATAAACATGCACATTTATTTATGTAATTTGTATTCATTTAAAATGTGATAAGTGGAATAGGCACACTGAGCAACAGTTCATTTTCAGGTGTGATCCAGGGAGGGGATACAGCAGAGAATGAAACAGCAGTAACAAAAAAAGTGATAACAGAGGGTGCATGTACATGAACGTGTAACCCCTCTTTGGGGCTTACCTTATTTTCCCTGTATCTCTCAATCTCCCAGTAGCCTTCTAGTGTCCCTGTTTTCCCCCCGATCCCTTTTGGTGGCACTGCCACAGCCCAAGTCCTCTTGTGGTGCCCCAGGGTCCCAATAGCCCTGTATTTGTTTCAGCCCAGTTTGGGTATAGAGGGACAAACCATGAGCTGCTGGCATCTTTTCAATACCACTGGCATTCATGCATGTGCAATGAGAGCTCTCTGATTTTGCTGACCGCCGTTTGCATTCAAACGAAAGGGTGGTTCTTTGTCCCAGTGCCCCTCTATTTCTAAATAGAGACTGGTGATCTCGGTGAGGTGGTTCAGCAGCCTCAGGGAGCATTAAGAATTAAGTTTGAATCGGGGGGGGGGGTGCTCGGAACTTATGAATATTAATGAGCTGCTGTCTGCCACCTAGGGGGACAGTGTTTGGGCGACAGAGACAGCAAAAGTATGGCGAGTAAATGTATAAATGTAGGCTCATTTAAAAGGGCATGGTTGGGGCTACAAGACTGGGGGTTACTGTAAAGAAAAAGCTAATCATTTGGCTGCATCAGAACTTTATTGATGGACAGCATAAAGACTGCCATTAGACTGTATGGGAGCAGCCATGTTAGTGATACTCTGACTCCTTCTTTGCAGCCAGTCCTGTGTCTGTGCACCCAAAGATGGGTGAGAGGACTTCTGGGAGAGGGAGTGAACTAATTTCAGGTACCAAGAGAGACACAGCCAATCAGAGTTCCCAGAGGGTCATTAAATGTGATTGATAATGCTGGGCAACCAATGAGAGGGCAGAACTTTGGGGAGAAAGCCCAGAGACTTTTGAAAGTTTGGGTCAGTTCTGGACTGGGTTCCTATCAAGTCAGGAGGGACCTGGTGCTGAGAAAATGGAATTTTCTGGGGCCTTTCACAGGACGTAAGCATGAAATTGCTCTAGAGAAAGAGGGAAGTGAATCCTCTTTTGAGAGGAGCCGTGCTGGTGTGAAACACTCCAGGTATCTGGGACTGTGCTGTGTCTTTTTAAAAGAGCTTCTCTGCTGCAGAAATCCTGCACTGTTTCCTGAGACTCTGAGAGACTGCTTGTGAGCTGACCATTTATTTATTTATTTAGATTTTGTTAACCAAGGTAAGCCCACTGAGACCAAAGATCCCTTTTTCAGGGGCGACCCGGGGTTGAGAATACCAACCACTTTACATTAGGTAAGCACAAAGTAACACAGTATAAGAGTACATTCATAGTCAGGGGGTACATTTAGACAATTACAGTTTCATAACATAAGGGCTACAACATTAATTGGATTTTTGCTTCTGAGCAGTCAAAGGAGAGAGAGAGATTTTAGTCCTTGGTCATAGGGAGGGGTTTGTGATTGAGGACATGAACTAGCGGTTGCAGCTGCAGAGGCTCAGCTCAATGAGGCATGCTTTAAGACCTGCTTTGAACGAGGATTGGGAGGGCCTGTCTAGTAAGCTTGTGGGGAGCGAGTTCCAGAGGTGGGGGCCGTGAACTGAAAGGAGCGTTTACCTTGGTTAGTCCGAATGTGAGGGATGTTCAGTAGTCGACTTGAGGTGGACCGGAGGTTATGGAGGGAGACTTTGGGGGTGAGCAGGTCACTCAGGTGAGGCGGGTGTCCAAGGGAGGTGAATTTATAGGTGAGACAAGCGGTGGCATAGGTTAGTTTATGCTTTAGGGTTGGCCAGCGTAGGTTGTTGAGGGCCTCGTAGTGATGCCTCCTAGGGAAGGAGTTTGTTCCAAAGCGGGCGATGCGGTGGTAGAGGTAGTGAGTTTGTTTAGCTCTGCCTCCTGAGCTACAGGAATGAGGGAGTCATTATAGCAGTGAGGGAATGAGGTTGCAGTTTGCAATGGCAATCGTGCTTCTCCAGAAGAGCATTACCCAAAGCGGTATAAGAGCCCAAACCTCTGGTGTATGGATCTAGTTAAGGCCTCAAAATGAAGTTTGTAGGCTAACTCCTGGTCAAGGAGTACCCCAAGGTACCTGAACTGATCAGCGACTTCAACAGGCCTTCCAAGGGCTGTCGAGAGTTAGAGTAACCCACTACGGTCTTTACCCAGCCGTCGGGTCCCAAAGAGGACTGCCTTTGTCTTTTCCTCATTAAGTTTTAGGTGATTAGCAGTGAACCAGAGTTCGAGCGTTGAGAGGCTGGCCTGAAGTTTGGCGGCGATAACTGAGGGTTGGGGGTCACTGTAATAGATTACAGTGTCATCCACATAGAGGATAAGGTTGCATGGTGAACTGGAAGTGGGAGCTAGCCAGTACATTTGGAAGCTGCGAAAGCTAGAAGAATTTGAAAGTGATGTGAACCAGCCAAGTGGAAAGAGAAAGTGGCTCTGAATCTAAGATACATTGAGAGAAAAGGTGACCAGGTGTTCTATGTCTAGAAACCCCGTGGTTGCCACCCTAACTCAAAAAAGAGAGCTTACTCCTTGGACATTAGCCTTGTTGCTAATCGGTGCTGGAGACTGGAATAGTTGTATCCTGGTTCTGGTTGCACTCCGGTAGTTATTTTCCTGCTGAGATCAGTGGAGGAGAAGTTCCCATCTGTTTAACAGAGCCAGGCAGGAAACACCTTAACCCCTACTGAGTGGGGCCTGCTAGTCTTGGGTGGTCACCAGTGTCACGAACGCACTCAGCAGGTCAGGCCCTCTGCTCCCACAGTGCCAACCTCTGAGTGCAGTAATGTGAACAGATAACAGACAGGGTAACCCTCCTGTCTGCTTATGGTCCGAATAACCTTTAGTCTCAAGTCCTGGGGGGATTCAAACTGTGAACCTTATGCTAGTGTACCCAAATGTACAGGCTCAGATAATATTCTCTTCGGGGGATGCAATATATCTTTCACCTAAGGGCACCTAACCAGGTATCCAAAATCAACCCTTAAAACTCTATAAAAGACCTTAGGTATATTCTTACCTTTTCCCAGTTTAGTAACACCATCAAGCCCTTGAGCAGTTGTCAGATTTAACCATCTATACGTCACATGCAAAAAGGACTGGCAGATGCCCAGGCAGTCTTTTAAATAATACACTTACTAAAAATGGATAAAAATATGTAAAATGTAAACACAGAACTCTATATCAAAGAGCATACAATCGCATAAAGAAAAACAAGGAAAACTACAGAACAAACTCCTACCAAAATACATTCAGATCTTTTCTGTCTAATGTATTACCTCTATAAGTGCCAAGTTAAATCAGACAGTTGTGTCTTTCTAGAGTCCCAAAATAATATGACACAGTACCGTAGGAAGGGTGGTGCGGGTGGTGCACCCGCCTCGGGCGCATGCTTCTGAGGGGCGCATTCTATGCTGAAACTTTAAAAAACATTTTTGTTTCAAAATACAATACAATTACTAATACCTGCCAGCAGAGGCGCCGCTAAGCATCTCAGCAAGTCACGGGGGGGGGGGCACATGGTCCACTGTCTCAGCAAAGTCAAAATCATGTGGTGGAGAGTGCCTGACAGTATAAAAGGTAGAGCGCAGGAGACTCGCGGAGTGGGTTCCAGAGAGGCGATAGAGAGAGGTCGAGCAGGTCTCGGGGGGGAAAAAAAAACCCCCACAAAGGAGCGAGTCAGCGAGGCAAGCGATACTTCAATATTATTAGAGTAGTAGATTAGAGTCAGAGAGCAGCAGTAAAGTGAGGAGGAGTCGTCAGTCAGATAAGACAGAGAGAATGTGCGGCTTTTTGAGGAGGCTAGGAGAGGAGAGTCGACGGTCAGATCAGATAAATATTGTTTGTGTAGTAACTTAAGCACCCTCCTCATCTTATTATTTGGGGTAGAGTCATTGAGTCGACTCAAGAACCGTTATCAGTAGTGCTTTGTTTTGCTGCCACTGGTATTTCATTTATTTTGGAAATTGCTATGCTTGTTTAAGGCAGCCTTTGGTACTGGCAGCCAGGCTCGTGTCGGTGCCCCCCCTCTCCATCCATCTCATTCTCCATCAGTCCACAGTGCTCTGCTCCAACTGAGTCCACGGCTCTCCTCCCTGTTCTGATTCCCTGACCCCAGACAGGCGATTGCGGCCCATTCTTCCCAACGAGTCCGGAGTCCCCTCCACAATTCCAGTCCTACTCCAAGGTTTTACTTTGGCTGCATAAATTCATTACCTGCCTGCAAGTTTGGATGTCCCGGTGAATAGTAGAAAGTTTACGTATCACCTCTTAACTTGTCTGGTGCCTCACCTCCCAAGTCCCCTGTAGGCCTGTGGTTCTAGGTGAGAGCTAGGAGATGAAATGACAGTTTTATCATTATGAACTGTTTTTTGGACAGTCTTAGTCTCTAGCGAGGACTTGGGGCTGCTTTAAAGTGACAGTTTAGGGCAGTACCTTTAAGTATTTAAGAGCCATCTGTATGGACATTATCCTGGAGTTTTCTCTAGGGGAGAACTTTAAGTTTAAATAAACAAAAGTTTTCGATGGCAACACAGCCTTCAGATGTATTTATTTTGTAACTGTTTTGGTTAAATTCATTTATTATTTGAGCGAGTCAGTCAGTGAATGATGGGTAGAATTTGTTGCATAGAACGTTGTTGGTGCATGTTGGTGTGATTGTATGGTTGAGGGAGGAAGTTTGTTTGTAACAAAAGGTGGAGAGGAGGGAAGGTAGGGCAAGGGGAGTTGACAGTGGGGGCTTGGGTATAGGACTAGTTATACAGTACTGGTAATGTATCACCCTGTGTAGACCCCTAGGCTCAGTTACTCTCCATCTCTGTGCTGGGTAATGATGCTGGTCTGATTTGGGAAGCAGCCATCCCAGCTGCGTTCTCCATGGTGTACTCGGAGGCCAGCAGCAGCAGTGACTGTGAGCCTAGGCAGCTCTTTTTAATGTTGAATATGTGAGTGCGGGGCCACGGCTGAGTCTGTGATGAGGAGGCTAAGCCCCAGCAGTGGCCAGGGCAAGGGCATGATTCTTTTATTCTTTTCTTTAATCTTGACTCACCCTCCCTCCCTCTGGCCTCTCTCAGACTGCTGAGGACTCTTGACAGCGTGGGTTGGAGGCTGGGTCAGGAGCTTAGTTAGTGCTGTGGTCACTGTTGTGCTGGACTGGTCATCAGAGACAGTCAAGAATCTTGAGTCCATACAGGGTGTGAGGGTGGGCGGCAGCAGCATAACCTCCTCCCTCTCCCTCCCCCCCTCCCCTCCCTTCATAACAAAAATCTGAATAATTGAGTGATGACTGATGAGTAGTTGTGACTGAAAGTTTGAAACAATCGAGTACAAATTGTACTAGAAAAATTAACACCAAACAGACGAACTACTTACAATTTTCTCTCAGTCTGAATCTAATAGCATCTTTAGAAAACATACTATTAGACTCAGACTGAGAGAAAATTATAGGTAGTTCTTTATACTTATTCATTTTACTCGTTCCTATAGTCATATATATATATATATATATATATATATACACACACACATATACTCTTTATATGCAGCAGGGCTTTGGGGGGGAACTAGGGCATAGATGGAACAGGATGAGCAGGCCCTGATTTTAAAGGAGAGGGGGCTCAAGTTACAGTAATTGGTAGTGGCATTAGGGCATAGGGCAGGCAGGGCACGCAAGCATAGCAGAGCAAAAAAAATTAAAAAAACAGTAAGCACAAGCACACAGAACTCAAGAACCAACTGACAAACACCACTGTAATTTCCTTGTTGATGTAATAGAAATGCCCTTCCCTTTGAGAGTCTACACGATTTCAACTTGAGTCTAAGTTGTGTAAATGTATTAAAGGAAAGGGAAATTGCATTTTTATTACTTCAACAACAAATACAGTGGTCAACACCACTTAGCCTTCTAGTCCTGTCATAAAAATGTATTTGCAGTTTACGTATCCATACCAAGATACCATATGTGGCTGGTCATGGTACGGTACCCCTTACCAGGGAGTACTGCAATTAGGTGTTTGTGGAGGATGTTACGGTAACCTGCTGAAATGCAAGTGCAACACCCCCATCATGAAGAGAGATATCATATACAACTATATGCCTGTGTTGGGAATAATGCTGCTTGTTAATGATATTCTTGTAATTGTGCAGCTCTGCCCCCCACACCCCACCATCATTCCATCAATAATTATGAAATATCTGTTATTGATGGGGGGTTGTCGGGGACAGAGCCTGGTCTAACAATCGTGTAAATATTTTTATCCAATATTCTTGTAATTGTGGGCTCTTGACCCCAAATCCCCCAATAATTAACAGAAATTTCATAATTATTGATGGAATGATGGGGTGAGAGAGCCCCCCCAATTACAAGAATTAAGTTTATAATAAGAGGCTGCTTGTTTACTTCCCCATGTACAACCTGATACAATAATTATAACTGGTCCAACGTCCTCCCTTCACAAACGCTGCAGTTGCCCCTGTTACATTACTGACAAATCGTAAGTATATTCACAGCAGTGCTTTTAGTTTTTAATGGTTTCTGGTCTTGTGTTTTGTTATTCTGTGATACTATTCTTTCTGTGGGGGCGCTCTGCCCCCCGGCCCACACCTCCCAATGTGCACCAATGAAGTTGTATTTTTTTCCTGTGGGATGGGGGGGCAGAGCACCCCCTCAGAAAGAATAATATCATGGAATGAGGAATAACAAAACATAAAAAAGCAACCTCACAACTAGTTTGGCAGGCAGTTAAATTATTGTGGATCCTCATTCTTTTCTGCCTGGTTGACAGCCTGGCACAGTGGAATTAAGCAATAATGCACGACAGTGTGTTTGTCATGTAGGGATAACCTCATGCCTGGGGTGGTTGGGCACGGGGCCACAGGCCAAGTGCGTCCAATGACCCCAGAAGTGAGGTTATCTCAGCACGACACACACCCTGGTGTGCATTACTGGTATTATACAATGGCTCATTGTTATACAATTAAAATAAAAATGTTTTCGGTAGCTTTTTAATGTGGCAATATATATCTGTTTCTTAAGAGTATGGCACAAGGGGCATCCTAATCATCCAAATCAATACAGTGAGGTTGTGCTCTGAGATTCGACCCGTGATGTTGTATTGGGATAACATCATGGGTCTGGTCCCAGACTGACCAATCAGAGGCAAGCATTCTTTCTTGCCATTGTATAATTACATGATAATACTACTTCATTGCAACATGTCCTCTTTTTCTCTATGACCTCCGTTAGCTGGGATGCAGTAATTGCAGGGCGCTTGTGAAGATGTTGGACTGGTGGCACACTTTTTTTGGAAACTCCACACACTACGGTGGAGATGTGATCACGTTGTGGGCATGCTCCTCCTGTTGCAAAGTCCATTGTCCTCCACAATTGCTGAAAACTAGCAATCTGGGAACTCATAATTATTGACGGGGGGGTGTGGGGGACAGAGTCCCCCAATTACAAGAATTACATTTACAATAAGAGACTGCTTGTTTAACCTCCAACTGACAACTTGCTGGATCACATTATACAATGGCAAGAAAGAATGCTGGACCCATGATGTTATCCCAGTACAACATTATGGGTCTAGTCTCAGAGCACAATAACCTCGCTGTATTGATTTGCATGCTTAGGATGCCCCTTGTGCCATGCTCTTAAGAAAAAGAGATATATTGCCACGCTAAAAATCTACCAAAAACATGTTTTAATTTTATTTTTATCTTGTATAACAACGAACCATTGCATAATAGCAATAATGCACTCCAGGGTGTGTGTCATGCTGGGATAACTTCACTTCTGTGGTCGTTGGATGCACTCAGCCTGCGACCTCATGCCCAACCACCCCAGGCGTGAGGTTATCACAGGACGACATGACACACACCCTGTCAAGCATTATTGCTTAATTATATTGTAAGGGGTGAGGGCAGATGTGTCATCATGTCAGCCGGACACTGCTGTGCTGCTCACTCTGTTGTCCACTTTTTTCACAGAATCAGACATCTTTTGATATTTACTGGCGTCTCGATTCTCTAATACATACGTTCAGTCTATTAGACTAAACATAGGTACCAGAGTATCGCCAGTAAATATCAAAAGATGCAAATCCCCTGACTCCAGTATCTGACTGTTTATCATCAGCCTAGAGAGTAGCAGCGCCAGTAGTACTAGTGGTACTATACTTCCCAGATAGGGTGGGTCCAGTTACTGATGACTCACTCCCAAACAAAACCGGGATGGACCCACCTAACTGGGGAAGTACAGTACCAGAACCACTACTACTACTGATGCTGCTACCCTACTACACTGATGATAAACAGATAGGCCAGTGGCCACTGCCAGCAGCCAGCTTGCCAGACAGCCATGCACTGGGTACTGGACGGTTAAGCATGCAGGCAGCACTTAGGTATAATGAGGTTACAGGATTTTCATACCCCATTGTATAATCTGTTAATCACCCTAGGGGTGTAATGTGCCAATGCCATTGCATGAGGTTTAGCCAAGTGACGATGTTGCCCCTAGTGTGTAATTAACTGATTTAATCTAATTCGGATGATAGTGCCTTATTGCTATTATTTATAACAAAAGTTTTTTCAAAAGAAAAGTGGTAAAAGTTAATATTGTAGCACGTTTTCCTCACGCAGAGGGAGATTTTTTAGTAAAATAGTTATTCCACCAACAGTTTAAGAATGTTGGTTCTAAATGTGAATGCAGCATTCCAGTCATTCAACAGTGCTGGAGGATGGAATGCTGACAGGATGAAATAAATCCATATCCTATCCCGTCCCACCACCACTGTGAGTGATTTAGCCAGGGTATACTCCTTTAGTCTCTCCTCATCCTCGTATGGGTTATGATGCAGACCCTAGTGCATCGTTTAGTTGCCCTGCTCTGGACTGCCTCCATCCACACCTCTCAACTGCTATGAATTCCACATAGCACTATGATTTTCACAGTATATTTCAAAAATACATATAGCACTCTGATGCCAGCCAGCCAGAGTTTCCCACACCTTTTATTCCATGGGAGCAAAATATTCCTTGAGATCAGGGGTGGGAAACATATAACAAAAGCATGTTTTTTCTTCAAGAAAAGCCCCAAAACTCACCACAGAGCATGTAAATTCCTCAGAGCTTAACATTTGTCTCTTGCCCAGGGCATCAAAATGCCTTCCTATGGCACTGATAAGATGACAACTAAGTTCAGACACAGTATTCAGTTTAAACTGTGTCTCTCCACACCCTTCTGTGAGTCATCTAGTTCCTCCTTTTAGAATATAAAAAAAAATTACAAACAGGATGTCCTATCAGGAGATATTTTAAACAATGTGACTTCAGCAAAAACTAATTTCCCAAATTATGACAGTCTTTAATCAGGCCTTTCTTCTTTGATCTTGAGCAGTTCCTGTTTTCCCAAGGAACGTCAAAGGTTTTTACAACTCTGCCATATGTCACTTAGGTGCTAATATAGCCATGTGCTGTCCTGTAATAAACTGTATACTTAGCTTCCCAACTTCAGAGGCAGGAGGTCATAAAAAAGTCATAAAATGCAATGTCTCAAGGAAGTTAATTACATTACAGAGATCTCCTGGTCAATTATAAATCCTGTAGTTTTCACTGAAACCTGAGGGGGACACTCATGGAGCACAGACTCACATACTGTATTTTTATATTACAAATATCATACAGCAATCATAACCAGCTGGCCAAGCATCACAACTGGCACTTGCTGAGGTACTAGGGCACCTGTGACCAATTGGGGGAGCCAGGCTGTAGAGCCACTCCCAGGTCTGGGCCTTCTGAGGTTTGGTGAGCTCTGCAATAGTGCTCTGCAGTGGTCCAGAAGTGGCCGAAGGTGACAAGTGGCCAGAAAGTCAATCAAGGGGACAAGCTGCTAGACCTTCAATGAAGATCAAGGCTTCATAAAACATTTATCTGCTGCCCAGTGTTGTGCCATTTGAGAACACAGAGCTCCCCACTCCCGGACTGGTAGAAGCCCTTTATTTCAGAGACTGCTGAGAATCTTAAAACTGTGAGTACCCAGGGCCAAATCTGGGCCACAAGGGAAGTGTTTAGATTTTATTGTGTTAATCAATCTCAAGTTCCCAGGGCCCCAACAGCCGGCCAACCCACGGCAACATCCAGGCCTGCAACTAGTGGGTACCCAGATAGACTCTTGGGATATAACACTGGTACCAGTGGGGGTGGGCAGCTAGGGGTGATTCGGCCTACAGGCCCATGTTGGCATTACTTTGTTATTTTCTACCAATAAACCTTTTTCCTTCCACAGTTATCCTTTGTCCAAGTACCTCATTCCTAACCCCTTCCTCCAATAAAGCTGTGTTTTGTTGTTTGGAACTGCCATGTGAAGGATATTTTGTGGAAATTAACTGAAAAGTGTTTATGGTTTAAGATATTAAGTAACTGTTGGGTATCCAGTGTGTGGGGTGGTTGGTAGGGGAGGTGGGTAAGTACAGTATCCCAGGGGGCTGTACTAGCCAGTCACATGATCCACTTATAACATCACTCTGGGTGGGGTCACCACACTATTTACTGTTCCTTTGGGATAGAACCCCTGAACACCACCGTAGCAGGACCCAGGCCCCTTAACCTGTTAGAGGGCCAATAGGTAGGGGTAGTAGCCCAGTGGCACACGGCACCTGGGCTACAAACACTGGCCCTATGCACGAATGGGGTGGAAGTACATGTGGAATGCACTTACCCCACCCACGTGGGTCCACACCCTTGGACAGGTGCGTGCCACAGCCGGTATGCACTACTGGCTGCCACCTGTCTACACCCCCACCCCCCGGGTGTACAGGACTCTGCAGGCAGCCAGGGGCAGAGTCACAATCCCGGGTGGGTATTCAATGGGAGGCCCAACCCTGGCCCAGAGTGGATCCCTTGTGCCCCTGGGGCATTAGTGCATGTGCCATGCGTACACATGGCATGGCACTCATCACACACTTGGCCGGGCACATTCCAGGGTGGCTGCCCCTGCCCCCACTCTTCGGCTCTGTATGCAGCGGTGACTCTGGGGGGTTATGTCCTGATCCTGCCGCGACTGGTGGAGGATGTCCGTGGGGCGCACACCTGGTTATAGCAGGGTCCCGGCTAACGTAATCTCCACCCCTCGTACCTGGCACCATGCGCCTTTGTGAATGGCGCTTACTGCAGCCACACCCCCAACATCCCCCCCACCTGCCCCCGGTGCATTGCTGTCTGCATGGCCAGGGGATCAGGCACATAACAGCCGCACGTCCCCTCTGTGAATGCCACGTGGGATCAATGTGACTCCACTCCACGGCATTCAGTCATAGTGATGCCAATGCACCCAGTATATGCAATGCATTAGTATCATGCATAGGGCCCAATAAATGCAAGGTGCACATTATAAATTCTAGAGAAAGAAAAAAATTGTAAAACGTGTACAAAGTGCATCGGTTATGGGGGTAGTCGTAAAAAGTGCACAAAGTGCATCGGTTATGGTGGTAGTCATAAAAAGTGCACAAAGTGCATCAGTTATCAGGGTGGTTATGGGGGTAGTGGTAAAAAGTGCACAAAGTACATTGGTTATGGGGGTAGTGGTAAAAGTGTACAAAGTGCATCGGTTATGGGGTAGTGGTAAAAAGTGCACAAAATGCATCGGTTATGGGGGTAGTGGTAAAAAGTGCACAAAGTACATCAGTTGTAGTGGTAGCAGTAAAAAGTGTACAGAGTACATTGGTTATGGGGGTAGCCATGATTAGAGAGGAATTAAACAGTTACAGTAGCAGTGCTTCCCCCCAGCTCTTTAAAAGCCTGCATTTTATTTAACAGAATTCTTTTTTTTTTTTTTTATTTTCTGTCTTCATTCCATCATTTTAACATTTTAAAGGGGCTTGTGATCTCATTGGGCTAGATTTCAAAGCTCTTGAAAATCCCACAGCTGCACGGAAAAAATGGTGCAAGTGGGTCTCCACTTGCGGAACCACAGTTTTTTTTCTGCAGCTGTGATATTTTCAAAGGTGGAGCCGGCTTGTGACCAGCTCTACAATTTACAGCAGCTTATTGCTGTATTTCTTGTGCAGCTGCAGAAAAAAGTACTGTATATCAGTTTATATTCACATCCGTTATATTTAGCTCTCCAAGCACACCACCTCATATTCACTTCCTCTTATTTTCACTGGTGGAACACTAGTGCTGCTATGTATGGTGATCTTCCTAATATTCACTGTCTTTTTATTTTCACTCTAATATGGAACCAGCGAAATAGTGAGAATAAAAAGACAGTGAATATTTCCTGTTATGCTGGTGGGAACAGGCATAACATCCCCCGCAGCTGTGCCAGCTGAAACTACGAATCCCAGCAAATGCGGAGATTTTGTACTGCGGCTTGAGCTGCAGCTTGGGACTTAGTTCCCACGCTATTTGAAAATCTAGCCATTATTAGCCCAAGTCATGATTAGCCAGACCAGTGACAATGACAGAGTCACCTGTCAGCCCCATGTGGACCAGAACACACTATATAAAAGATAAAGCCACTCGGCTGTGGGCATACTAAAAATTTAAAGTGTGGGTTAGGTACCTGGCCGAGAGGGGGTTACCTTGTCGTCATTGGTCCAGTTAATCACGACTCGGCCAAATGATGAGAGAAAGAACCCTTTTAATATGTTATAATGATGGAATAAAGACAGAACATAAGAACATCAAATTTTCTTAAATGACCTGCAGGCTTTCAAGCAGCTTGGGAGGCAGAACTGGTACAGTAACTGTTTGATTTCTGGCTCTGACCACACACCAGGAGCACCCCCGCAAAATGTAAGAAACATGAATAGCAAATGTGATCAAATCTATGTGTATTACCCAGGGTTGAGCTGCTAATCTTTTTACATTACAGTTAGGGGAATTTTCATGAAACTCAATGGGGAAACTACCCTGTATAAATTATTTATTATCTATATAGGTTTTTATTCTTGTGCCTCAACCATCCCTTCAGGTCACCACTGGCAAGTTCCCAGCCCAAACAACCACATGAATTGATCACTGTCCCAATGGCTTGCCCCAACCCCCTGTGGTAGGGCCTTTAAGTGTATTCCACCTATGGATAGGGCTTTTATTTATATAGCACCTTTTCAGAGCTCTAAGTGCTGTAAAAGTAAAAAAATGCATCATCGAGTAACACCAACAAATGCAAACATGTAAATCTAACTGGATGACATGTACTGCAGCCACATCCAAGAGCAGGGTCATTCTCGATGCCCTGCAGGGGGCAGACCTTAGACAGCTAGTGTTGAAACACACTTGGGAGGGAGCAATACTAGACCTGGTACTCTCAAATGGAGAGAGGATCACAAATTTAGATGTCAGTAGACATCTGGGAACAAGTGACCACTGCACAGTGTGCTTCACAATAAGCACAACCATGGAGACGAGCCATACAAAAACAAGCATACTGGACTTTAGAAGGGCTGACTTTGGCAAAATGGGTGCATACCTGAGGAATACACTAGCAAATGGCCAAAAAGGAGGGGTGGAAGAACAATGGAGAAAAATCAAAACTGCCATCATAGAGGCAACAAGCCTTTATGTGAAACAGATAAAGAAAACAAAGCGGGTAAAAACCACTATGGTTCTCAAAAGGTGGCAGGGAAGGTTAAGGATAAAAAGGCTGCATTCAAAAGTATAAGGAATCACAGAAGGAGCGACAGGGAACTGTATCAATTAAAGCAGAAAGAAGTGGGGAAGGCAGTCAGACTAGCAAAAGCCCAAACCAAGGAAAAAATAGCCAATTCAGTTAAGAAGGGGGATAAAACCTTTTATAGGTACATTAGGGAGCATAGAAAGGTTAAGGGAGGAATAGTGAAGATTAATAATGGAGAGTGGAGGTGTGCAGAGGGAGACAGTGAAAAGGCAGAGTTACTGAGTGAATACTTTTGCTCAGTATTCACAAAAGAAGATGAGGAGGAGCAGTGGTGGCTCCAGCTTCTGTTGGTTGCCAGGGCACTGGGTGGGCACCACAGTTGGCAGCCAGGGCACTTATTCCTCCCCCCAGCTGGCCCTCCAGCCACCCGAGTCCGTTCCCGAACCCGGGTCACTGGTGCCGCAAGCGGTAGCCCTACCGCTGTGCCAGCGGGCCAGCCTCATCAGGCCATTTCAACCCTCCTCACACTCCACAAACAGAACACAGGAGTCTAATTTTTAAAATCGCAGGCCAAAGCACAAAACCACATCCACAGGGCTCCAAGTCTCTCCCATGTACAACACCAACTGTCACATTACACCGGAAACTGCAACACCCCACCCCAGACCCCAACACACAAAATATAACAGCGCTGCCCCCATTCCCAAGTCAGCCATCCAAACATCAGGACACTTTAGTTTTTCAGTTTCTCTCCCACTCCCTTTCAAACCCCTGGCTTCCCCAAAGAACTGTAAAAAATGCCTCACACAAAATACAACAGCACAGCACAGCCAGCGCCCACCACCCTCCCTCATCTCCCCCCCACCTTTTCCTTCCCAAGTCAGCCATCCAAACATTTCAGGACACTTTAGTTATATTGTAAGTTAAACTCAAGTCTCTCCAACCCCCTTTCAATCAAGAGGCAGGCCGGCAGCCCCTGACTTCCCCAAACCAAACCAAACAACAACTCAACTGTGTTAAAAAAAAAAGCCCCCTTTCTCCTTACCAGTACAGTAGATGAAGTATGCAGAGTCTCTAGCCGGGCAGCTGGTGCAGGAAAGGTCTTGGTGGTTCAGTCATCAGCAGCCATTCTTGAGATTCAGATTGCAAATGTAATTTGCAGAGAGCCCGGGAGGAGATGGTTGGGGTTGGCCTCGGCTCCTCCACTCAGATCTAGTCCAGGACAGCAGGACTCCAGGTCGGCAACTTGGCAGCAGCGGGACTCCGGGTCGGCAACTTGGTGGCAGCGGGTGATGATCCCAAAACTCAAAAAAATCAGCAGGTCGACTTGAGATCGAGCAGGCGGCACGCAGTCAGCAAATAAAGCAAGGAAGGAGCCAGGAATCCAAATCAACACTAGTCTTCTTCTTGGCAAATGAAGAGAAACTGGTCCTGTGTCCATGCTTCTTTATTGCTGGAACACTCAGTGGGCAAGCAGATTGGCTGCTGAATCAGAGCTTTCATTGGCTCACGTTATCTCTCTTTGGATTGGCTCCACATGCCTACCTCTTATTGGTACAGATTTTCCTGTTTCTCGATTGGTCCCTATTACTTCTTTTCCAATTTCTCCATTGGCTGCTTCCTGATTCTGCCAGCCTGGCTTTAGCTTAGCTCTGTGATGATGTGTCGTGTGCCCCTCCCCCCCCAACCCCGGCGGCGCGAATTTTCAAATTTTGTTCAGGGGAGTAGGGCTTGGTAGAAGGATGTCAGCAGGACTGTTTGTGTATTGCAGCCAGACTGCTCACTTGAGTGGAGGATGAAGTTGGTGCTGCATCTATTGTAAGGTGGGGTGGGGAATCAGATCACTGTATGGCAGGGGTTCATTTTTCCTGGACAAAGGGTTGTGCTGGTATTCTGTGCTTGGGTGGGGAGAGATTAATCTGATTCCAGCTGGCAGATGCAACAAAAAGGTTTTAGAGCTCGGCACACTGTATGTAGTGGTAGACACGGACTTGGATGGCGATGGAGACTACCCGGAGCACCGGGGCATGAACTGGGGCACAGCATTTTTCCACCGGGGCACGTGCCCTGGTGTGCCCCAGTGTAGCGCCGCCAGTGAGGAGGAGTTACCTAAACCAGACAATAGAAGCACTCTGGGTAGGGGGGTTGACACCAGTCCATTTACAGAAGAAAGAGTCCTGTAAGAACTCCTAAAACTCAAGGTGGACAAAGCAATGGGGCCTGACAGGATTCACCCCAGAATCCTAAAAGAACTAAGGGAGGACCTAGTGACACCACTGACCACACTTTTTAACAAATCATGGGAGGATGTGGTGGTACCCGAGGACTGGAGGAGGGCAGATGTGATTCCTCTTCACAAAAGTGGGAGCAAGGCAGAAGCAGGAAACTACAGACCTGTAAGTTTGACCTCAGTGGTAGGGAAAATGATGGAATCACTTCTGAAAGAAAGAATTGTTGAGTACCTAGAGGTCAGCGGGGCACAGGACCAAAAGCAGCATGGATTTACAGCAGGAAGGTCATGTCAGACGAATCTAATAGATTTCTTTGACTGGGTGACCAAAGTAATAGACCAGGAAGGGGCTGTGGATATGGCCTACCTAGACTTTGGCAAGGCATTTGACACAGTCCACTTAAAGATTGATAATCAAGTTAGCCAGCCTGGGAGTAGGTCCCAGGGTGGTAGCCTGAGTAACAAACTGGCTGTACAACAGGACACAGAAGGTAATAGTGAATGGACACATTCCAAGAAGGGGTCACTAGTGGAGTACCTCAGGGCTCAGTACTAGGTCCAGTCCTTTTAACATCTTTATAGGTGACATTGCAGAGGTCTGGAGGGAAAGGTATGCCTCTTTGCAGATGACACAAAGATCTGTAACAAGTTGATACACAAGGGGTAGAAAGGATGAGAAGGGACTTGGCAAGGTTGGAGGAATGGTCAGACATATGGCAACTTAGATTCAACACAAAGAAGTGCAAAGTAATGCACCTGGGAAACAAAAACCCAGGAGAAGAGTACACAATAGCAGGGGAGGTACTAACAACAACAAAAATGGAAAGGGACCTGGGGGTAGTCATATCAGATGATCTAAAGGTGGGTAATCAATGTGAGAAGTCAGTAAGGAGAGCCAGGGGGATACTGGGATGCATAGGAAGGGGCATCACAAGTAGAAAAAGGGAAGTGGTTATCCCTCTGTACAGACAGTTGGTGAGACCCCATCTGGAGTACTGCGTGCAGTTTTGGAGACCTCATCTACGCAAGGACATAGACAGGATGGAAGCAGTCCAGAGGAGGGCAGTAAAATGGTGCAGGGTCTGCATCAGAAACCATATGAAGAGAGACTGAGAGAGCTTAATATGTATACCCTTGATGAAAGGAGGGATTGGGGACATGATAGAAACGTTCAAGTACCTCAAGGGAATCAACAAAGTCCAGGAGGGTAGCATCTTTTAGAAAAAGAGATGTGTAAGAACAAGGGGGCACAATTTAAAGACAGAGGGGGGACGGTTCAGGGGTAATGTGAGGAATTTTTTTTTCACAGAGAGAGGGTGGACGCATGGAACCACCTTCCTGGAGAGGCTGTGGGGCCTAAAACAGTGGAGGAATTCAAACATGCATGGGACAGACATAAGGCAATTATAGTGGTGGGTGGCAGGAAGTAGGCTTTTGGTTAACTAAAATCTGCAGCTTATCCAGTAGGTAGGGAAATGGGCAGACTGGGTGGGCCAAGTGGTCCTTATCTGCCGTCAAAGTCTATGTTTCTATGTAACTCATACTATAACCTTAAAATTATCAGCGTTATCAGTCTCTGGAGAACGCCTGTCTAAATAACCAGGTCTTCAGTTGTGATTTAAAATTTCCTACTGAACAGACATAATGGATGAATTTCCGGACAAATTCCAGAGTCTCTCTGCAGCTGCAGAAAAAGCTTAATCCCCAGCCAATTTTAATTTTTCTGATGGGACTAACAAGAGCCCCTGGGTATCCAAGAAGAGAACTCTGGTGCCCTGATAATCCTCCTGAGTGTTTGCCAGTAGTCACAAATGCAGGAGAGGCCCAGTCCATGGGTGGCCTCATACATCAGCGCATATATATATATATATATATATATATATACACACACACACACACAGACACACATATGCTGGCATATAAGACCATCCACATATATGGAGAAGAATATAGTGTGGTGGGGGAGAGGTCCAGGGCTTGATAGTAGTCATCAGATGACAATGTTTTCCTCCTGGGGTTTGTTCCCTTCCTCCCTAGGCACAGTAGCAACAAAGTCTCAACAAAGCCCTGAGCATACATCTGCACTGATGTGACAACATGAGTCAAGTCAGCATCCTGTTCCCACCTGCTTTGTGGCTTCATGCACATGGCTTTCCCAGAGACAGCAGGGGGCAGTAACGTAGCAGGTACCCAGCCCATCTCCCCCAAGACTGGAAGAGTTTAGGTGAATATTCCTTAGCCACCAACTGACCCACAGCAGTGACCTGATATGAGCACAAATTAGTGTTGCTCAGATGGATCCAGACAAATCCGGATCCCACGGGTATCTGCCCTTTTGAATCAGGATAGTGGATCTGCCAGATACTTCCACTATCTGCCTGTAGATTCGGCCATCGGATCCCTGGTCAGATCAGCGTTATCTGATGGCCTGGATCTAGCACCGGGATCCAATGCTGGATCCAGGGATCCGGTGCCAGATAACACAGGATCCGACCCGGGATCTGACCTCTGTATTCGGCTGGATCCCAGGACGGCTCCAACTCGAATAGTGCTACCATCCACCAGATCACTGGTGGATCCAAGGCGGCACTATCTGAGCAACACAGATTGCTAGAACAGTAAGCAATTCCCCACCTGCTGCACTGTTGTGGCTGTCCCAATGAATAACTTCTTCAGTGGTTTCTCAGATGAAGTAATACCCACAAAAAACTAGGAAAAGGATCACTTATTGCAAACTTATGTTCTTAAAACTACTTTCATTTGTGCACAATATTCTATATTTTCCTGCTTTGCCCTTTATTGTTTGAGTGCTAAACATTTATGGTGTAGCATACAGTACTTCTAATTTTGAGATATCTCCAAGAATTTTCACAGCAGGTCAGTGCAACTTTTACAAGCGAGTGCCTGATTTCTATCTCCTCAGTGACATCACATAAATCAGACACAACACTGAGCCAGTGTTCAATGGGTACTCCAGGAGAACATTCACAAACAGTTAATTTTACAGCTGCAGCCATAGACTTGGTCAGATATTTCCTGATATTCCATTATATCCCTAAGGAGATGCTCTCTGAGGGTCCTACAGTGGTATTGCAGGCAGACAGGGAATTTCTCTATAGCTATCACAGACATTTCTGGAATTATCTGACCACACCATTTGCTTCATCTGTAAAACCACTGAGGATCAGAACCAGGCTAACGATACACCAAATGCATGGTACTGGTCAGGGACTTCAAATGGTCAAGTAAATTTACACTACCTAGCCCAAAGCATTAGACGGCTGGTCGGGGCAGGAGGCTTGAGCATTCCAGAAGATGCTCTTGTCTTCCAGGGAGGGAGGGAGGGATACTGCCTCTAATGCTCTTTCCCAGCCTGGGTGATCACAGGTGGCAGTGCAGCTGGAGTAGTGTGTGGGAGAGCACTGACTACATGACAGCACACAATTGCATCAGTGTTCCGAAACTCTTGCAGTCAGCATTTGCAATGGGGGGGGGGGCGGCAGAGGAGAGGGGGTAGAAACAAAGGGAGAATACACCTTATGTGGCAGTGTGACAGTCCCAGCACACTCAGGCCCTGCACCATCACTGGCCACTCTGCATGTGTTTCCTGAGGGGGTGCCCTTGCCCCCCCCCCTGCAATTTCCCACCACAGGGGGTAAGTCTTGAGGTTCCTGGCCAGGGATTGGGTGCTCAGGACTGGTAGATTGCTGAGGATGGGTCAGATGTTGGCAGTCAGGGAAACTAGGAGAAAAACAGAATGACAACAAAAGAAGAAAAAACCTCAGTGGTTGAGCAGGAAGCAGATTATTAGTGGTCAATGACCAGTTTTATTTGCCCTATGTTAGATCTCTGTAGTTTTGCCTGAACTGTTTAGGCAACACTAGAGAGATCTAATACAGAAAGAAAACAGTTACTTGACCACTAATAATCTGGTTCTTACCACAGAGATCAAGTGCGGAACTGTGGGAAAGTTAGCCCAGCTGGGCCTGTCACGAATATTGAAAATTTCCCATTCAAGTATTACATTTTTTGTAAAGAGATGAAGATAATGAGTGATTTGATACCTTTTGTTGGACCAACAAAAGATTTACAAAATGTTTAAGCTTTCAGACTCAGAGTCCTTCATCAGAAACATGGCAGTTAAGGAAACATACCACTTTAAGTACTCAGAACAGAATTAGTTACAAAACAAACAAACCTTCACATATGGATGTGACAGCTCTGCATATTATGTAGGTGACCAAGAAGGAGAAAAACAGTTCTTTGGCTACCCCAGGGAAGAAAGGAAGATGAGAGGTGGAATTATTAGGCTGACAGGGGTGGGGGCAGGGTAATAAAGGAGGATGAGCAGAAGGCAGCCATTCTAAATGACTACTTTTGCTCCACATTCACAGTAGAGGATAGCAGGCCCTTGTCTGAATGGAGCATAATGGTTGCTGCAAGAGAGATCCCAGATATTGGGCAAGTGAAGTTTACAATAGAATGGGTCAGAAAAAGACTTACAGCCCTGAAAATAGACAAGGCTCCAGTGCTGGATGGGATGCACCCAAGGGTGCCCAGGGAACTGGCATTGGAACTGGCTGAACCGTTGGCAGGGCTGTTCAGTATCTCTACAGTCAAGGGTAGTTCCAAAAGATTGGAGGGTAGTGGATGTCATCCCACTCCACAAGGGAGGAGGCAAACAGCAACCAGGAAACTACAGACCCATTAGTGTTACCTCCATAGCAGGTAAGCTAATGAAGGGACACCACTCAAAGAGGACCTAGTGGACTGCATGGAGAGAAATGAGCTCCAGGATAGTAGGCAGCATGAGTTCATGGCAGGGAGGTCCTGTCAGACCAATCTGAGAGTATTCTTTGAATGGGTAACTAGGGCAGTGCACAGGGAACAAGCACTGGATTTCCTCCACTTTGACTTCAGCAATGTTTTTGACTCTGTGCCATACAGAAGGTTGCTGAATAAGTTACAGGATCTGAGAACAGCAACGGATCTAGTTAGATGGGTGGGAAGCAAGCTGGGGGGACAGCAGATGGTGGTGATAAATGGGGACAAGTCAGGGAAGGGAGAGGTCATGTGTGAGGTGCTACAGGGTTCAGTCCCTGAGCCAGTCCTTTTCCATATGTTCATCAGTGACATGCGAGAAGGAATACAAGCAAGATGTGTCTCTTTGTAGATGATACTAAGCTCTGTGGCAAGGTAGACAGCAAGGGAGGGATTAGTGAGGCTGCAGAGAGACCAGCAAATAGACTGTCCAAAGCTTGACTGTTGAAATTTAACAACAAAAAGGGCAAGGTGATGCACATAGGGAACAAGAACCCCAGAAAGGACTATTGGAAGGGAGGGGGTTTAGTTGCACACTACCACTGGGGAAAGGGATCTGCGATTCATCAAAAGCAGCTCCATAAAACAATGTAGCCAATGCAACAAGCTCTACAGCAAGGCCACCAGGATGCTGAGGTGCATCAGGAGGGGAGTTTAACAGCAAGAGGAAGAAGATGACACTGCCTCTCTATAGATCATTGGTGAGGCTGCATCTGGAATACCATGCTCAGTTCTGGAGCCCCCACCTAAGAAAAGACAGACAGGCTAGGGACAGTACAGCGTCAGTAACCAAAAGGATTCAGGGCCAGCAGGGCAGATCCTGTGAGGATCAGCTTAAGTCCCTGGTCATGTATTCACTGAACACCAAAAAGGGAAATGGGAGATATGACTGAGTCCTTTAATATTCCTGAAGTGAATGAACCCCAGCAGACTGTAGGGAAATATTCAGCAGGACTGGCAAATCAAGAACATGGGAATTTGAGTGAAGGCTGGCAGGGAGGAGAATCAGGAGAAATGTTGAAAAGTTTTATTTTACAGAGAGTTGTTGAGCTGTGCAACACCCACCAGCTGAGGTGGTGGGTACAGGAATCTTTAATGGTTTCAAGTATGGTTGGGACTGATAAAAAGGTTCAATAGTAACATGGGGGAAGGCAGTAAAGCAGGGGCAGGGGGTGATGAGGGCAATACATCTGACTAGACAGTAGCTCCCAAGGTAGGATAGGGTAAAACAGGGCAGACTGGATGGACTGAAGGTCTTTTTTTTCTGCTGACATTTTCTATGATTTCATGACATCCCTAATAATGTCCTAGTTGAATGCAGAGACATCCAAGTCTGATTCCTCCCTAGAAATGTTTTTTACTTTACAATTTGTTTACCCAGGATAGCCCAGCTGAGATGCAGCATCTTATTTTCTAGTGGGTTCTGCTACCTACCCATTTCCACAGCTGTGGGTGGACTGGAACACAGAGAACTGGCTTGTCCACAGAGTGAGGATTTAGCTCTGGCAGGGTTTGAACCTGTGATCTCCCAGGCCAGTGCTCTGACCTATAGACCACACTGCCTCCTATCTAAGCAATTAATTCATAATGCTTTTCCATTTCATGCTTTCTCTCTGTCCCTGTAAAATCTGGTCACTCTATTGCCATCTTTACGAAGTGCAGTTACTGTACTTCTGTACGTTAATGTTTTTTCCCCTCTTGAGCTCAGCTGCACTCCCATACCAAGTACAATTTAGCCTCTCCTTCAGGGCTATTAGAAACTCTTGCATTAAGGCTGTCCATACTGCCATGTCCCTCTATTTCAAAGCAAAACTCCAGAATGAAATTAACTCCTCTGCCAAATTCTGGAAGGTGATTCACTCCCTTTTTGCCCCCCTCCCGACCAATCCATTCTCCTGATCCTCTTGGTAAATGTCTCACAGGTATCTGACCCTCCCTTTGTAGCTGCTCACTTCAATGAGTTTTTCACCACTTGTGCTTACCCCTCCTCCCTACTTGCTGATTCCTCCCCTCCCTCCTACCTCTCCTCTGCCTCACTCTCCCCAGGGTTTTGACTTTCCATCTGTCACTCCCCGGGACACCCTTTTTGCCTTTTCCTCCCTCAGCTCTTCAAAATCTAGCTAAGATGGCTTTTATCCTAAAATATTCCATCTGTCTTCTCCAACCATCAACTCTCCCCCTCACATACCTCCTGAATCTCTTCTTCACCTGCTGCACTGTTCCTCAGTTTTGGAAGTTTGCCAAGGTTCTCCCCTCCACAAAGTTGGTGATCCCACCACTGCTCACAATTTCTGCCGTCTCCCTCCTCCCTTGTCCTGTGAAGGTACAAGAGAAACTGGTATACTCATGGCTTGCTGACTTTCTCTGCCTCTTCCCCTTCTAGTCTGGCTTTGGGAAGATCACTCCACTGTTAACTTCCTACTTAAGAGTCACTGATTCCATCCTCTCTGGGATCAATCAGGGGCACATTACTGCAGTCATTTTTATAGATTTGGCCAAAGATTTTGATTCGGTGTCCCACTGTCTCTTTCTTGATAAGCTGAGCAATGCCAGCCTCTCAGCCTCTGCTGTCAACTGGTTCCAATCTTATCTCGTGGGCTGTCAACAGTTGGTGCAGGTAGGCAGTGTCCTTTCCCCACCACTCCCTATCCAGGTTGGAGTTCCATTGGCTCTATCCTGGGTCTATTTCTATTCTTGATCTTCCTCAATGACCTCCCCTCTGACCGTGCCAGCTCATATATTCGCATGTATGCTAATGACACAGGCCTCTTCACCTCAGGTCTCTCAACAGCTTCTTTGGAAGTATCACTCCAGCATGCCTTTCACAGTGTTCTATACTGGTTTCAGGCCAGCCAGCTATGGATCAACAACAAAAACTGTGTCTATGACCTTTGGTACCAGCCAGAAATTGGCCCAGCTCATCTTCCTCTCCGTTGTCTCCACGCTAGATAGCTCCCCACTTGAGATTCTCCCAACCTTCAAATGCCTTGGTATGTGGTTATACAGCAGGCTTCATTTCTTGACTCACATTGATGCCATCCATGCCAAACGTCTCCTCAAACTCAGTGTCCTGTACTACAACAAGGATTGCCTCTCCCTACTGGTCTGCTAGGAATTAGTCACCAAAATTGTTGTCTTTGCCTGTGCGGATGTGGTCTTTGGCACCCCTCCATCTACCTGCCTGACCAAACTGGACACATTCTGCAGTGCCTTCTGCCACTTTGCTACAAACTCACCTTCTCGCACCCACCACTGCTCCCTTTACTCCTTCCTATCCTTTCTTCTACTCCCCACATGTCATCAGTTCTACTGTGCTTCCCTTATCGCTAAGTACTGGTTTGGGTACCTCCCCTCCTACTCATCCCATCCCCTCCTCCTCCTCCTCCTCCTCCTACTCCATGCACTTCAGGGATTCACATGCTTTCTCCTGCCTCCACCCTGAAGCCTCACCTGGAAAATATGCTTTCTCGTACCGTCTCCCCTCTCTCTAGAATCAGCTTCCCTCCTCCATATGCCTCTCTCCCTCTCATCCCTCCCTCAGATGCCAACTAACACTTCTTCCTCTCCCCATGTGCCTGCCAATCCTCTTACTGAACCCTCCCTTACCTCTCCCAACAACACCACTCAGCACTAGTTTCGATATCCCATTATCTGAGTTTCCAGCACCTTTCAAATTTATCATATTTGCACCGTTGCTTTTGTTTTTGTACACTATAGGTATTTATTTGGCACCCAGTTGCAATGTTCAGCATTACTGTCTGTACTACACTCAACTTCTACACTTTATGCTATTATTCTTGTAAATTTATGATTCTACCATGTTTGTATTTCTTTGTAGCTGCATTCTTCCCACCCCCTTCCCCTAGTCACACCTGAAAATTAGCCTTGGCTCAATGTGTCTCTCCAGGTCATCAATTTTCAAATAAATAAATAAAATAACATTAAATAAATAAATACCTATCAAGTTTGTACCAGAGTGGTCATGCTAGCACTCCAGTGTGTATCATGGAGTGACCAAAAGAGCCAACCCTGTACCTTTTTCCTCAGGGAGTTTGTGTTCTCTACTCCTATACTGGCAGGGTCTTAGATCTTCCCTAGAATCAATCTTCTGCCATTGAGTCCCACTCTTGTGCCTATGCTGGAGGTGCTAGGACCTTGAAAGGAGGGGGTCAGCAGCGGCCATTGGCCCATGGCACCTGTGTGATACTGTGTGGTGACATATTTCTGCCCAAAACTGTTGCTGGTGCTCTTGCCTATATCACTTCTGTTTTTTCTGCTGTCAGGTGTGCACCATGGGAGTGAGTTGTCATCACTTTAGTTCATCACTGTTCACCTTGGCTGCCATTTCTTCATCTCATTTTCTTATTTTTTTCACAATAGTGGAGTTGGTTAAGAAAAGGATGGACAAACAGGCCCTCTATTTTGTTTGAGTGCATGTGGCAAGAAAATCAGCGCTGATGACCGGCACCATGCGTGTCTCACCTGTTTAGGACCAGACCACGATATGGACTTCTGTAACACTTGCTTCAGAATGGACAAACTCACCCTGCAGATTTGAGCTTGCAAGTTTAGGTGACAGACACCAACTTTTGGAGGTAGGCATCAGTCTAGGAGGTCCCAGAAAAGGATGTTGGGCCCTTGCTGTGGCATTGGCTAAGGTATGAGGCTCTCCCCCCATAACAATGCACTGGAGTTGTGTTGAAGTCCTTGGTGGTAGTATTGGGTGGACTCCATGCTCCTCCGGGGGGCCAGTGGAGAACCTACCACTATCTGCTTGTCCTGAGGGGTAGACATCCCCAATTACCTACCACTATCTGCTTGTCCTGAGGGGCAGACATCCCCAATTTCATTACCTAGACCCTTGGTATTGTCTCATCTGTTGGTCTTAGTGACTCTGGCCAATGGTGTTGCCCATGTTATTGTTACAGTTTGCAATGCTAGTTATGGGGCAACACCAGTGATGGCACTGGGTGTAGCACTGGCACCATTCACAGTGCTGGGCCTGGTATTGGTGTCGGTGCCAATGATAGTGTCAGCTGGGCTGCTGTTCCTCACATCAGTGTCTCCCATGACACCAAGGGGAATGTGGCACTGGGGCTGATGCTGACATCAATGCTGGGTCCAGTGTTAACGCTGATATTGAGGTCAACGCCAAGGCGAAGTTGATGCTAGGGAAAAGGTTCCCCTCTAAGGTCGGTGCCATGAGTAACACCAGTGCAGAGCCAGAGCTCAACCCTGGTGCTGAATTTTCTCCTGTGTTCAATTGTGATGGTGACACCAGGCATGGATCAGGCCTGCCAGTACAGCCTGCTCTTCAGTGGGAGGTCTCTCCCAAAGGCCTCCATTCTGCCACCTCCTCTGTCAGAAACAGGAGTCTCCACTCAATCCTCTCCTAGGGCAAGGATGTAACCTGAGCCTCCAGGCCCTTCCTGTGGCAGGTGTGTGCCAGCTGTATCCCTTCCCCAAGCTGCACTTGGAGTACAGCATGCAGTACTGCCACCAGTATCTGAAGAGGGACATTAAGTTACTGGAGGGGGTGCAATGCAGGGTGACAAAGATGATCAAGGGGCTGAGGGACCTACCATATGAGAGGAAGCTGAGGGATGTACTCACTGGAGGAAAGGAGGGACAGGGGTGTATGACTGAAACCTTCAAATACATGAAAGGAATAAACAAGACAGATACAGAGGGGCTGTTCAAAGTAAGAGAGGGGAGGGACACCTGGGGCCATGATATGAGACTGGAAGGAGGAAACTTCAGGAGGGAGATGAGGAGACACTTTTTTACAGAGAGGGTGGTAGCTGGGTAGAAAGAGTTTCTGGCAGAAGTGGTATCCAGTAAAACAGTGGACTGCTTCAAAAGGGGCTGGGACAGTGCAAGGAGGAAGGTCAAGGGCGGGGAAAGGTGGCAGGGAGGGGCAGCTGCAGAATAAGGGGTGCTAGTTGCACATTTGAGCAGACTTGATAGACCACTAGGCCTTTATCAGCTGGCAAATTTTGTATTGCATATTTTTATATGCCTCAGGATTGGCTAGACAGGTTGCCATGTTTTCAGGCCTCTGGGGCCTCTTATATGGGGACCAGTACCATGCCTGGGTTAGCACCGTAGATCTACGATACCTGTACACCTACAGTGCCCAGTTCAGAGTTCCTTTCCCAGTGCCTGACCTGGCTGGTCCCCATGCCTCCTTTCCCTCAGTATCCTCAGAGGACAACAAATTCTTCCTTCATTTGGCCACTTCTGCCGAGTATGTTCTGTACCAGCCTTTGTGAGGGAGAGGATGCAGATGTTAGGTCTTACTGCCCTAACATACAAAGATCCTGTTGCCCTGCCATTGGATCTCCTAGAAATTCTGAGCAATGGCCTCTGTGTCATGTCTCCATGGTCAGGGGCCATGGAGGAAACTATCAAGGCTGTTTGGAAGCATCCCTATGACACACTTCCCACCTTGAGGACCTCTGAGCAAGGTGTTGCATACCTCCTGGATCTTTAGCTGCTATACTTCACCCCTCTTCTGGGCTTCAGGTCGTCCAGACCCATATGGGGCCACAGTGCCTGAGACATGACCAACCCATCAGGCAAGATTCAGCAAGTTTCAATGACCTGCTCAGGAAGGTTTTTACCTTGGCACAGTCTCTCATTACCATTTTGGCACATCAGGCACACATGGCTGCTTATCAGCATCACCTGTGGTTGCAGATGCATTCTCTGGTATCTGAAATGCCTGACTGTGAGGTCACCAGGCAAACCATAGACATTTCAATTAGAGACATAGAAGCAGCACAGCCCCAATCAAGAGCATCATATAATGCCAACGAGGAGGCCTCTAGGGTAATTGGATCTGCCATTACAGCCAGACATTGTGCCTTTGCCTCCCCCAACTAGCACCGTTGGCTCAGTGTAAGGTGCTCAACTCCCACCACCACAGGACACATTTTATTCTCCCTGCAGGTGAGGCATCTGTTGTCAGGGGGACCTTCAAGCCTCCAAGCCTCCAGGAAGGGACGCTATATAAATAAAGTATCTATCTTATCTATCTATCTATCTATCTATCTATCTATCTATCTATCTATCTACAGAGCACCTGAGTACACCCTGAACCTGGAGCAATGTCATCACTCCAGGCCAGCTGCTACCCTCAGTCCTGCTCCAGAGGCTGGATCCCAGACCTAGGGCTGGGATGGCTACTCTCAGCTGCTCTCTTCACAACTGCTTTCTTCACTGGCACTCACCGGAACCAGAACATTCCTATTCTGTCTTGCTCTACTATATATACTCTCTTAGCCAGCCCCCAACACTTCCGGGCTGCTCCTACCCCTGCTCATGTCACAGGGGCTTTTTCTAACTACTACACTCTTGACCATTTGGGTTCTAGAAATGTTTAAGTAACCCCAATTTTGCACAGGGGTTACAAATGCTATACAGATGTAAAAATGGAGCTCAAAAATTCAAACAATCTGCAACATTTTCTCTATCTAGCAAGTATTTGTAAGAGTGAATTCTGTT
Source organism: Neoceratodus forsteri (assembly GCA_016271365.2). Lineage (NCBI taxonomy): Eukaryota > Metazoa > Chordata > Ceratodontiformes > Ceratodontidae > Neoceratodus > Neoceratodus forsteri. The sequence goes on from CM057454.1 coordinate 740,155,050, forward strand.
ATGATCAGTATTGCATTTCTGCTCCTCAGAACTATGCTGGACTGTGTAAGGAATCCTGATTTTTGGTCTAGTTACAAATAGCTCCTTAAACATTCCCTTTTACTAACACATTTCAAATACTCACTTCACATATTGCATTCAGAATGAGTTATCTCGCTTTGATAATGTGACTGGTAAACAATAACATAGGATGATTAATACAGTGGGGGCTATGCATGGCTGAAGATAATTCCAAAACATTTACAGTAAAAATAAGCACCTCACTTGACACCCTCCTACACTTTGATCTGCTACACAAGTAAATAATTAAGAAAGCTTGTTTGCTGTAACATGCCCGCTGAGTTTCCTAAAATGCTTTTAATAGGAAGTAGGAGGCTGAGAAGGGCTCCCTGAATACATGACATGGTTTGCTAACAAAAGAGAATGGAAGTTCACATGCTGCATTATGGCGATGTATCCCACAAACTGGGGGCACTAAAGCAAGGCTTCAGCTGCATGGATTAATTAACCACATAGCCTAGTGGTTGGCAGATATATTAGGGCAGTGCAAGAGGTTGATTTTTGGTGTTTATATTTGTGTGCATATTTCTGTTTATTAAAATATATTGTGTTACATTTCAGAATTGTTTCTCTTGTTAATGATGTCACAAGAAAATTGGTTTGAAAGTTATTGGTAAGGATCAGATGCTACATTTATTGCCTGTTCCCTATGCACATGGAACCAGAATAGTCCAAGTACAGAAGTCCAGCCCCTTGCACGAGGACTTGGGGGTAGGTCTAGGATTGTTGTCATCAGTCAGTGAGCTAGCTGACATCACGTGGTCACTGCAGGTTGCTGGGAGAATCCCATGACATTCCTCAGAGGCTTCATTGTTTTGTTAGTGTGAGTCAGGAAAGAGTGGGATCAATAAGAGAGAATAGACACAGCAACTTCAGAGGCTTCAGCAGCTGCAAAGTGCCATCACATGATGGCTGAGGCAGGTCTAGGGACTGAACCCAAATGATCAGAGAACCCGGCATGACACCAGTGTGCAATCCTCCAAAATGCGTTCAAAATAGCAGCGTAAACCATTGTTAACAAGTTCAGATGGTGGCTACAGAGAGTGCCTTAGCACCACTCATCTAGAATTTCATGTCGACCCCCCAGCACTTCATCACAGGTTCCAGAGTCACCCATAGGCAATCTCTTTTCTATTCCAAATTACATGTAAATGATGTCAGAATCGGGTGACCCAGAAGTAACACACATAATTAAAAAAGTGAAAAATGTGTAATGATAAATAAAAAGCATGAACACACTATTTCATAATACTTTAACATACAGTGAATGAGTTTATACAGTACATATCTGACCAGAATTTAAGAATCACAATACAACTGTACTTTCAGTATTCAAACCAAGGGCTTAGGCCTAATAGTGTCATATAAATAATAAACAGTCTAATAACATAATGTCCCATATAGCCAGTCCAAATGTATTCTTTATTTTCCATGTTATTAAAGGAAATCTGTCCAAAACTTGGGCTCCAACCCCTGGACAGCTTACCCTCCAGTTTAGATTTTAACAGCAAGAGCGACATTTTTTCTTCCCATAACACTGTATTTTCATTTAAAACTCCAGAACCCAGAAGGACGGAGAAGGCAGGAGATGCTCCATTTGCTGAAAAGGGTGAGGCGATGCAGCTCACTTCCGGTACAAAGTGGTGATGGTGCGTACCACCTGCCACCTGACAAATAAATCTCTACCTCCCTCCCTCTGAGTTCCGGTACAAAATAATACAACAAGTGCAGTGCAGCATCGCTTTACTGTTAAAACTGGAAGATAACCCAGAATGAAGACTACGGGCCTGAACAATTTCACTAATATATTTTATATTCACTGTGCACACACTCACAGTGAAAATTTTGTTACAAGAATGGGTTTTGAGGGGTGTGACACTGTCAGTCCAATGCCGAGTGACCTGCAAAGGGCTAATCAGTGTCACACTAATTATCAGCTAGGCTGATCATGACACTGTTCTGGCTTGCTGGGCAGAAACTTCATGTAGTTCAAAGGAGAGAGCTGACCCAATCATAGGGTGACTCTTTCCTTTGAACTACATAACTCTGTCCAGCAAGCACAGCTGATCTGTCATGATCAGCCTGCTGAAAACTGTCCTTCATAGGTTGAATTACACCATGTAAAAGAGAAAATTATCCATTGATATCTGTTGCTCTCACTGCCGTAACTATCCCCCCCCCCCGCTCAACCCAAGCATGTTAACATGGGGGTGCCCAATCACCCGTGCTGGCTGCTAACCCCCACCCTGCCCATTTTGCTTCTGCAATACTTGGGGATCCCACCCCCAGTGCTGCCAAATATAACACTGACACTGAGGGTGCCCAAACCCAAGTGTCAGTAATAGTACCTGAAATAAAGAAAACTGTCCCTTGTAGTGTTTTTTTTAAATATACCCCATAAAAAAGAAACATGTATATCAATGTCTGTTGCTGCCACCGCCATTACTGTCTCCCCACCTGACCCTCCCACTCAACACTCACCACCCCACACCCCCAAGCCCTTATTTACCTACTGGGAGTCCAATGTCATAATCCTCTCTGGACCACAGACACATCTTCACTCTTCAACGCCAGACTGTGAACTGAAGAACAGGTATGTGGGTCAATGTATTTCAATGGGGTTTTGAACTTGTCATCATAAACATGGTCATTTTATTATATTTTTGCCTCAAATGTTCAACATGCCCTTTTCAGACCCCACCTGATGATCAGTGGCAGTGAAATTAGGCAAATCTATCCCAAAATTGATTTCATGGTTGCTGTGCAAAATCATCTTTCAAACAGGAGTTGAAACTTTTCTCAACCGGTGTTCATGAGGTGGGGTCATAAGAAGGCTATGTTGAAAATCTGGGGTAAAAATATCAAAAAGCAACAAAGCTATGAGCTTACATTGAAATTTATGAATACACACTCAGAGCTTTGGCAATTTTCAATATTTTGGCCCTTAGATTTTCAACATAGCCATTTCTTCACAGCATCTCATGAATGTCACAGCTGCTCTTTTTTCAAATCCTGGCCAAAATGTGTTTTCACACTTATGGTGTGATATTTGAAAATTTTCTCCACCCTTGTTCAGAGGTGGGCTCATAAGAAGGCTATGTCGGGGTCACAAGAAGGCTATGTTGAAAATTTGAGGTAAAAATTTGAGAAACAACAAAGTTATGAGTCTACGTTGCAATTTTTCAATGTATGCTAGTAACTGTGGCAATGTACAATGTTTTGACCCCAACTTTTCAATATAGCCATTTTTTGACACCACCTCATGAATGTGACAGTTGTCATTTCTCAAATCCTACCCAAAATGTGTTTTAACACTTGTGGTGCACAAAGACATTTCAGCCATTGTTTTATTAATGACATCTGTCATGCTCAGAAGGAGTGGTTATAAAAAGATTATGTTGAACATTTGGGGTAAAAATGTGAAAACCCAATCAAGTTATGAGGAAATTAATAGTTCCAACATTTACTTATAACTTTCTTGTTTGCAGCTTTTGGACCCTAAGGTTCAGCATATCCCTTGTGTTATCCCACCACCTAAGCATGGCAGGTTTCATTTTCATATCCCCTCTGAAACTTGTTTCCACAGTCGTACAGCGAAATTGCCTTTTGGGTGGGACTTTAAAAATTTCACCTGTCTTGATCATAATGTCAGGTCATAAAAAGACTGTTGAACATTTGGGGTCAAAATGTGATAGCCCACTTAAAGGTACATATTGCCTCTCAGCTGCCCTATCCTGCGTAATTACATTTTAACAATGTGTAAAAGCAGGACACCAATGAAACTGAGACATTGCATATCATCTACTCTATCCTGGGTAAATGTATACTACAAATGTGTACAAGAAGAACTGATGCAATAGTAATACCAGAAGTGGCCATTTGGCACTGACAAATGCTTGTTGTAATCTTTGCAAGTACTCAAAGATTAAAACTGTCTGGCCTCTACTGGTTTCAAATTCCAAACCGATAGGGTGCACTAGGAACCCACACAGCATGTTTAGGTACACAGCGAGAGGTGAGTGCTGTCTTCTCTTTGAATTTGACAGCAAGATCAGCACCCAGGGTGGGGGCTGACCAAACGAGCAGACACGAAAGACCATTAGGCCTATTCTGCTGGCATGTTAGTATGTAATTTTGTGCCATCATATGATGTTTGGGGTACTGCAGAGCAAAGAATGTGGCCGTGCTGGCTCAGTTAGTGGTTTGGTGCTAAAAAGGACTGGTCCATTTTCATTGGACAGCTAGGTAGGAGTGGCAGTGTAATTGATGAGTACTTCTCTGGGGTGGGACTAAGTGCTAGTTTCTTTTTCAGTCTACCTTTGAAACAAACTGAATCAGTAATGATAACGAAAAGGGAGAACATGCGAACATATAAAATTTGCCAGAAGATAAAGGCCTAGAGGTCTGTCAAGTCTGCTCGAATGTGCAGCTAGCACCCTTTATTCTGCAGCTGCAGGAGAGTAGGTGTGTGATATATTGTTTTTCTCTGAGTTATTGTTTAATTTTTTTTTTCTTGTGATGAGTAGAGGTAATTTGACTCTGAAGCGTGTAACATTGTACCTTACTTGCACAGGGATGCAGATACTAAAAAAGTTAATGTCTAAGGGTGCTTGGATTCACTAAAATCTGTTCCATCAGCAGAAAGTCAAAAGTTTGGAAATTCCTATTTCATTTTGTCTGCGATTAAGGCATCAGAGAGGAATCTGAGAAAGAATCAAAAGTTCCAATTCCATTTCAAACTCTGCTTCCTTTACAAGGTAAATCTATCCCCACCCAATACAAAGGTTTTCCCCTTTCTCCCTGCTCCTTACCTTGTTGTACACTGTCATATAATTCCTCATGGCTGTTGGGCACTGTCTCTGAAGTCTATAGCATGTATGTTCACAATAGTCTACTGTCTTCATCTAGCTGGCTAGCCCCTTCCCCCCAATCCTAGACCCCAGTGTGCGGTCTGTAACTTAGCCTTCTCTTGTCTGTCCATGCTGGTCCTAGTAGGGGAGGCAGTATAGCACACTGGTTTAAGGCTCTGAGCTGCAAATCTGGTGACATCCAGCAGACCAGACCTGGGTTTGAATCCCACAGCTTCCACTTGCATACTATGTGACCCTGAGCAAGTCACTTAACTTCCCTGTGCTCCCAGGTCACACCTGTAAAAAAACTTCCAGCTTAGTGTGCTACTCCTGGTTAAACAGCTACATAAAAAGAAAATTAAAAAGTAGTATTCCTCTGTTGAACTGTTGTGTCTCAATCAAGAACTCCTTCACCCCTAACCGAGGACCCAGACCCGGCACTTCTCCTCTCCCCATTCTGCAGCTGGTAAGAGTATTGAATAATTCAAACAAAAACAAGGCTGGCTCCATCATTCTTCTCCCCATGACCCCCCACACCCTAGACCCTTATACCTATCACTGACTGCAACACACATCAATTGTAGTATCACAGTGGCCCAACCCTACTCAGAAGCAGAAGCAGTAGTATAGCAAATTCCCAGAGGGCCTGGGTGCAAGGCGATGTTACAGGGCCCCTCCCCAGTTTTGAATAAACATCAAAATTATGATTTGGGCCCCTCAAACCTCATGGGCCCGGGTGCCATTGTACCCCCTGCACCGTTGTAGTTACGTCATTGCTAGTCAGAAGTCCCAAAATCTTTATGTCTGTGAAATTTTGGCCAACCAATGGAAAGCCCTGGGGTTAGTCACTACAAAGAGCCTGGCAGTGGCTAACCCCAGGGATTTTTGTAGGTCAGCCAACATCTCACAGTCACAAAAGGGCTGGGGCTTCTGGGTAGGGTCAGGTCATTATGGCAGTACTATCAGTGTTGGAATCCATGATGGGCATTAGGGACAGGGGAGAAGAAGAACAGAGTCAGCCTTACTTTAGTTTGAATTATTTTAGTACCCTTATCAGCTGCAGGATTCGGGGGTGAGATCTGGGTCCAGGTCCTTGGTCAGGTTAGGGGGAGTTCTCAGTTGGAGCACAACCAATAGTTCAGTGGATGAGTACTTCTAGGCAGGCACAGACAGACAAGAGAAGACCAAGTTTTGTGCTGGGCCTGGGTTGTGTTGGATGGGGGGACTTTTTCAACAACAATGGAGTCAGACAGACAAGACTTGGGTCAGTGAGTAGAATGGATCTATAGTAGTGTGTAAGAGCCTTCTGGGGAGCCCCGCAGCCACCAGAAACTGAAAGCATCATCCAAATGATAAGGGGCAAGAGGAGAGGAGAGGAGAAAGACTATACTGGGTAGTGGCAGGCTTTTGGATGCTGATTTGGGATCAGATTCCAATTCCACATCCAACAAGGGTTTTTCAGTTTCAGAATTTTGGCATTGAGTACCAAAATTCTGAATACGAAAAAAAGCTCGGAATCAGAGCAACCCGATTCATTTCTAACCCTGGTTATCAATAAAATATACGTTCATGCTATGAGGCATAGTAGTCATATATGTGCCCTTCTAGCCTCAGTTCAAGGTGTAGTAATACTTTGTGTGGTCTAAAAGAAATCTTTAAAAGTGATATTTGCATTGGTAAATAGTACCTTATTTTTGTGTATTAGTGCTGAATATTTGCATTAAACAACCCATATAAATGTTTTAGGATTAGAGGGCTATAGTAACTAGGGGTTAACTGCCAGATATACTCCCTTGGAAATAGGCTGACAAGCAGAGGCTTATTGGAGGTGGAGATGGGGAGGAAGGGGCAGATCCTGAAGACCTCGTTGAGGGTGGAAATAAAATGGAATAACACAAACAGTAACAACCATTTTCTGGACAAAACACATTTCAGTAAGACTGCTGTCTTTTTCCACTAAGTGAAATACTGTGATGCAGAAATCATAATATGAACAGAATGAAATTAAGGAATATCTTTGTGTGGAAGGGGGCAAATTCCCAATGGCTTAATTTGTGAGCATGATGTATTACAGCAACATAACGTTTGTGGGTAAATTACAAACATTATATATTGAGGGTCTGCTCCTTTCCTGTGCATGTAAGATACTCCTATTTTGTGAAGGGTGTCTCCAGCGCAGCTGCTCTGGAACTGGGCATGCTAAGGGGAAGTTTTTTTTTTCGATTTTAATATATTATTGGTCAATCTCCATCAATAATATATGTAAATCCGAACTGTGAATGAAAAAAAAAAAATACAACCACTGAGACCAGTCTCACAATTGCAAGAGTGCTCTCAATTACATTCCTTGGGTATCAGAACCACTCACATTCAGTTTGGGGTTCTCATACCCTAAGAATGTGTGTGAAACCCCTCTTAGGATTGTAAGAGTGGTCTCACCGGTGGCGGTATTAACATATAAAGTTCTGTGGCAGCTTTTTTCTTTTTTCACACAACCTGTAAAGGCTGCAAATGGTATCACATGCGAGGTTTGAATAAAAAGCTGTAAATAAAGATGAGTTTATCATAAGTTGAAGTATGCAGGAAGCATGGCAACATTTTCAATGAAAAATTGTGTGGAGTTTTTCATAGCATCAGACGTCAGTCATCTTTTCAGGAAATAAACAGTTTGATCTGCCTAAGCAGGAAGTGCATAATAAACACCTTTAGCAATATAAAATGGTGCTATATGTGAATGAGCTTTAGAAACACCTAAAGTATTTTTCTTTAAAATTACAACATGAACAAAGGGGGGGGGCAAAAATAGGAGTCTGTATAAAAGTAAAAAGGTAAACAAGAATTGTCTTATAGAAATGTACTGTAATGAAACACTTATTCAGTGATTCTTACATTGCGGCACCTTATCACTAGTTATGCATTCCTTTTATTTTATTTTTTTACTTTTTATTTATTCAGTTTCTCACAAAACAGTACATCAAAGTAATGCAGGTAAAGCAATAAGCATTTGAACATAGATTTACAGGAAATTGAGTCAATTTCCTTTTGTTACAAAGTCAGCAGGGAACACCTAAAATAACTGTCACAGATGGTTTAAAATTGTAGCTTCTGACAATGCTATTTCTGAACAATTCATATTGTATAAGAAAAAACAAGTAGATTTCTCCAGCCATTATAATCTGTGTATCAAATATTAATTCATAACAAGATGCAAACATCTTTCAAGTTCCTTGAGAGCATTTTAACTATACTATGTAACTGCACAGCAATGAACATGTCCAGGTATCATAAGTGATCTTGCCACTGATGCCTAGGGTGTGGCATGTATGCATCTCACCTGTTAGGACCCCATGCCCTAGGTAGCAGGCATGCCCTCTCACCTGCATGGATCTCACTAAGATCAGAGCCACCCTCAGTTAAATTCTATACCACAGCCAGCTCAGTGGCATGGAAGACTAAGGTGCTGAATAACTTACCTCCTGTCATGCCATTAACCCATGTTCAGGAACGAGCACAGGTTACTGGGGGGGGCAGCTGGGAGAGGATAGAGTGACCACCTGGCAGCTCTCCTGTCCTGGCTTGGGATGACTGTCTGGCTCAGCTCTTGGCTGCCACCAGGTGGAGCCTGGTGGTAGCCCATGGGAGTTCTACAGGCAGACAAAAGTCATGGGGTGGGGGAGTTATTCATGTATGTGGGAGGTATGCGTGCCTCCACATGCATGCACTGCCCACATATGCTGTGGCTGAGGGAAGGGTTGGAAGAAACCCAGAGGAAAAATGGAAGGCACAGCAGGCGTTCATGACACCCCCACACTGTGCCCCCAGCCATTATATCACCAGGATAACTATCAGCAGTACTGGATTCAGGCATGGGGGGAGGATGGCCCTCCCCCTCCTGACCCCACCAGAGGGTGAAATCCGGGGGGGGGGTACTGGTTGAAGAAGGTAAGCCTGGGGAGAGGATGGGTGGTGGGGGTGAAGCAGGAGCTGAGGAGAGCCAAGCCTCCCGTGGACAGGAGAATAAACAGACTATAGAAATCTACACCATATCTGGTGTTGTATCATCCACCTCATGGCATTGCCAAGGAATTATTTATTTTTTTTAACTATTTTTTTTCCTTTTTTTGATTACCAGGTAAGTTAAGTGCTCTAGGCAAACAGATGCATATTTTCAGGCACAACCTGGAAGAATTACAGAGCAAACAGACAAGGAAATATAAAGTGACTAACAATATTACAAGTTTATTAGCAAGATATATGCTACCAGGGTATACCAACCACACAGCATCGGGAATATCATGAAGACCATCACAGCTACATTTTCGGCAGTTCGCTGTGATGGTCTCCATGTTCCCAACATTGTTGCCGGTGAGGTGTTTGCCCCCCCCCCCATCCTCCACCTAACTCTGACTGGAGTTAGTAAGCTAAAGTACGAGGGGTGTGGAGGCAGAGCCCCCTACATGGGGGGTGTGGAGGGAAAGCCACATTGCGTAAGAGAGATCAGAGGAAAAAATAGAAGTCTGACATTCTCATACTTGACAGATCTCTTATTCCTTGCAGCCTTCAGTATTTGGTTATGAGCCACTACTGAGCAATAACAAGTAACAGGGCTCTGTGTCCCTCATGCATTGCAGTTGCCCTCCTGGGAGTTATCCCTTAAACTTTGATGATTTATAAATTTAAGTTCTAATCCCAATGTCTGACAAAGAGAATTGGCAGATCCCCCTCAGTACCTTCAGGAAACCTGAGTACTTGCACATTCATTGCCCAAAATGTGTCTTCTAGTTGCTCGAGTTGGGCCTTTACCAATTCATGCTCCTTGACATGTGCTTCATTTGCCAGTGCCTTCCTGGACACTTTCTTTAACTTGTGCAGCATGTCCACCATGTCATTCACCTTTCTTTCCGACTGCCAAAAGCCTGGATGTCTATAAAACCTGGAAACATAGAATTTGACAGTTGATAAGGACTGCATGGCCCACCTAGTCTGCCCATTTTCCCTACCTACATACATACTCTAAAACCGTAGACCCTACTTGATCTTTGGCTTAGCCCTCCCTTCCCTAATGACTAAGGTTCCCTTATGTCTATCCCATGCATTCTTGAATCCCGCTACAGTTTTTGCCCCCACCACCTCCAGTGGAAGGCTGCTCCAGGCATCCACTACTCTTTCTGTGAAGAAGTGCTTACTTACATTTCCCCTGAGTCTACCCCCTCTAGCTTCATAGCATGCCCCCTTGTTCTAGAGCATCTTTTTTCTGAAAAATACTTCCCTCTTGTACCTTGTTTATACATGTGAGGAATCTGAAAGTCTCTATCATATCTCCCATTTCCTTCCTTTCCTCCAGCGTGTGCATATTGAGGTCTTTTAGTCTCTCTCCTCATAAGGTCGGTGGTGCAGACCTGCACCATTTTAGTTGCCCTCCTCTGAACTGCCTCTACTCTGTCTATGTCCTTCCAGAGATGTTGTCTTCAGAACAGGACTCAATACTCTAGGTGAGGTCTCACCAATGATTTATACAACGGTATCATCACCTCCCTCTTTTTGCTGGTGGTACCACTCCCTATGCACCCTAGCACCACACTGGCTCTCCCTACAGCCTTGTCACACTGGCCACCTTTAGACCATCAGATATGATTACCCACAGGCCTCTTTCCTGTTTGGTGGTCATCAGTACCACTCACCCCATCTTGTACTTCACCCCGGGTTTCTATGCCCCAAGTGCATGATTTTGCACTTCTTCATATTGAAACTTGGTTGCCATACTGTTGACCACTCCTCAAGCTTTCTTAGATCGCTGTTCATTTTTTCCACCCCCTGGAAGTGTCTACCCATCTGCAGATTTTAGTATCATCTGCTACAAGGTGCCTTCCCTCCTAGCCCCTCCGCAATGTCACTAATAAAGACATTAAAGAGGACCGATCCCAGTACTGATCCTTGTGAAACCCCACTGGTTACCCTCCTTCCCTCGGAGTGAACTCCATTTACCACCACCCTCTGATGCCTATCCCCCAGCCAGTTCCTTAACCAGTTTACCACTTTTAGACCCACTCCCAGGCTGCCCAGTTTGCTTACTGATCTTCTATGTGGAACTGTGTCAAAGGCCTCCCTGAAATCTAGGTAGGCCACATCCACTGCTCCACCTTGATCTACGTTCCTGGTCACCCAGTCAAAGCAATCTCTCAGATTTGTTTGACATGACCTTCCCCCAGTGAATCCATGCTGCCTTGGATCCTGTAAGCTGCTGGTTTTAAGATATTCCCCAATCCTTTCCTTCAGAAGTGATTCCATTAATTTCCCCACCACTGAAGTCAAGCTGAGTGGCCTATAATTGCCACTTTCCTCCGTGATACCACTTTTGTGAAGTGAGACTATATCTGCTCTCCTCCAGTCCTCCAGGACTACTCCCGTCTCCAGTGAGTGATTGAACAGGACTGTCAGAGGTGCAGCCAGCACCTGAGTGCCTTCAGTATCCTTGGATGTATCCCGTCTGGTCCCATTGCCTTGTCCACTTTCAGATTTGCGAGTTCCTTCAGGACTCTCTCCTCTATGAACGGACTACAGTCCACCTCCCTTCCTTTGATGCTCCTGTCACTTATTTGTGGTCCCTCACCTTCCCCTTCCTCTTGTGTTGGATACCTGTGAATACCAAACAAAAATATTTGTTCAGGATGTCTGCTTTTTCCCGGTCCCTCTCCACACACTTCTCCCCTTCCCTCCTTACCCTTACAATCCCTCCCCTGGTTTTTCTCCTTTCACTTACATACCTGAAAAATGTATTATCCCTTCTTTACTGCCTAGGCTATTTTCTCCTTTGTTTGCATCTTTGCACTCCTGACTGCTTTCCCTGCTTCCCTCTGCTTCTCATGGTACACCTCCCTATCCTCCCTCCTTTGTGTCTCCATGTGCCTCCTGAATGCTAACTTTTTTCCCTTATCTTTCCAGTCATTCTTTTGAGACCCATAGCAGTCTCCTTATCCTCTTGCTTTTGCTTACTTGTCTATTGCAGAGATTCATTGCCTTCCCTATGGACCCTTCTAGTTTTGCCCACTGTACCTCCGCTTTACCCTTGTCACCCATCCCCCCCTCGTCTTTTTGTGATTCAGTTCTGGCACCGTACGTATACTGAACAACACTGTTCAGCAATTATTGGTTCCCAGGTGGCCACTTACCATGACATCTGCAACATTGTCCCCATCGGTGAGCACAAGGTTCAATATTGCTCCCTCACAAGTGTACTCTCACAATTTGCCCGAGGAAAGGCCCCTGCAGGGAGTCCAGGATGTCCCTACTCCTAGTTGAAGCTGCAGCTGGGATGCTTCAGTCCACATCCAGCAGATTAAGTCTCCCACCAGCAGCATCACCCCCTGGTTGCCATCTTTTGGATGGCATGCACCAGTATCTTGTCTGCCCCCCACGTGCTGAAGGTCTTTAGAGTACACCAGTGTGAATAGTGGTTACATTCCCTGTCTCAAGGATAACCCACAGTGCCTGTACCCCTCTGTATTCCCTGTGTCTCTGTAGCTTTTATGCTATCCTTTATGTAAAGAGACACTCCTCTCCCTTTCCTACCCTCCCTGTCCTTCCTGAAAAGAGTATAGCCTGGTATAACTATATCCCAGTCATGGTTCTCATTGCACCCCAACTCGGTAATGGCAACAATGTCCAGGTCAGACTGCTGTAAAGGCCACAAGTTTCGGGATTTTATTTCCCGGACTTCAAGCGTTTGTGTACATGGTCTTCCAGATTCTTGTATCATCCTTTTTATCAGTCCCTCTTTTTTCCCTTTTACCTACTCACCTTATCCCCTCTGCCCTCATTCCCATCCCTCTTCATTTCTACCATTCTGCTTTTCCTGTTATTAGAAACTCGTGGGGATATCCCTCTCTTAGGGCTTTCCCTACTGACTACTTCAGCTTGAAGGGCATGGACAGTTTATATCTCCCTTCTTCCTTCCACCATCCCCCTCAGTTAGTTTAAATGCTTGCTAAAGTAGCATTTAAACCATCCACTGAGGACTGTTGTTCCCCTCTGGAATAGATGCAGGCCATCTCTCCTGTATAGACCTTTATCCCTCCAGGTGGGACCCCAGTCCCCAGTGTAGCCAAAACCCTCCTCTCTGCACCAATCCTTCAACCACTGGTTGAAGCTCTTACGAGTACCCTATCCCAACCCCCATTGTAGACAGGCAATGCCTCAGAAAAGGCCACTGAGTGTGCTACCTGCCTAAGACCCCTCCCCAAATCCCTGAACTCCTCCTATACTCTAACCTCATCCCTAGCCAAGTCATTGGTCCCTAGGTGGGTAATAACATCCAGCTCTCCCTCCTGTCCTGCTTCCCTAGTGATCCCCAGGATCTGCTTCCCATCCATCTGAGCTGTGGCACCAGGTAGGCACCTAACCTCTCTCACCTCTGCCTTCCTGTCCCCAAATCTATCCCCCTAACAACTGAGCTCCCTAGCAGGAGTTGCTTCCTCCTCCTCCTCCTCCTCTGGGGTTCTCTGACACCCTCCTTGGGGCCTCCCCTATGTAGAACCTCCACATCCTCCCTGGCCACTACTGTGGATGCCTCCATGGGACAGTTCTGCCCTGCCAGAGCAACATATGAGTTGCGCAGTGGTACCATCTGGGGGATGTGACAAAGGTATCAGACTTTTTGTCTAGTTTCTGAACAGTATGGGCTACTGCAGAAACCACTCCTTGTAGCAAATCCAAGGTTACTGACAGGTCATCCTCGGAGGCTGACTCCACCACCACTGGCTGTTGCTGCTTACTGGAGTGAGAGGCCCCCCCACAAGTAGCAAAGAAATAATTGTGTTTTTCTTTGAGGTTTTTTTACTCGTGATTCTCCAAATTTAATCAGCATGAACCAAGTGGAACACTGAACTGACCCCTGAATTTTAATGAAATATAGACAATTATGAGGCATGAAAAGCTCACACTATGAGCTCTGTAGTGGAGCTCAGAAGAAATGCAGCCATTCAACTAGGCTGCTAGACATGCCCCCCACTATTTAAATATTCTTGTAGTACATGGTCTGTTTTTACCAGTGAATTTCTAAACACGTCTGTAATTTATGGTGTTTTACATAAACCTAATAATACGTTTCAAGTTTGACTTTCTATTTAAATTTAAGTGTGATGAGAAATTACACTGAGTACTAAAAAACACTGTGTGATAGAAGCATCAGGCACTTCAAATGTAATGAAATGTGATCTAAAAGAGCACCTTATCATTTATATTTTCCAACAGCGTTCAGTCCAAAAAAATACAAACAGGATTAATAGATATTAATGATCCCTAGAGAAAGATTGAGTAGGATAAGTATGAAACCTCTTAATGTTTTGGTTAAATACTGTCTGATTATCCAACAGCATAAGATATTTTAGAGATTATATTCTGAATATTAATAAAAATCAAAGGCTTTGCCTGTAGTTGAATGGGTGGAGCAACCAGCCATGTCCCCTGCCTGAGCTATTTAAGTCAGCTCCTTCCAGTCTCATTCAGAAGCACTGTTTCTTTGCTGCAGCTGGAGTCTCTGCCAAGCCTATCCCTACCCCCCACCCCTTTCTCCAGTGTTTATTTCTAATCCCTTTGTGTTTTGGACTTTCTGCTTGATTTGTGCTTCTCCAACTTTCTAGGTCAATATTTTGCTTTCTATCTCTGTGGCTGCAGTTTGTAATTGTCTCTGCGGTCTGTTTTCTTCTGCACTCCTGTTCTCCTGTGCTGTGCATTTCTTTCTGTTTGCTTTCTTTTTTGGGCTTTCTAGTTTTCTTAGCATCTTGCTGTCCCCTTTTGCTTGACTTGTGCCATTCAGGCTCCCATTTGCTGTTTGTCCATACCTTTAGCAATCCCTCAATTCAACTACAATAGTTAACTGTTTACACCTGGCCCCAGCCAGGCTGCCACTCCCTCCTGAGTTCATTGTTGTTCACTACAGCAGCTCTGCTCCTTAGTTTTCAGTTCCCATATACTCCTGCTTCCCTAGCAGTTTCATTTGTTATTTCTGCTGCCTCAGCCTACCTGACTTGCAATGCATCAGCAACTCATACTAAGCTTCCTTATGGAACTGGTTGGCATGCATTCCTCATTTAGTCCAAGCTCGTAACACTCAGTCTCATGCAATTTCTTGTTGTCATTTGATGTCTCTATCAGCCATGGCCTGCTCCTGCAGTCAAATAAAAGCAGTCATTCAACCTTACTCATTTTCTGTTTCTTCATGTGCTCATGGCTGTCTAGCTTCACCATGGTCTCCCACTACTCCTGCATTCGGATAACAAGCAGCGGTCAGCCTTACTTATGTTTCTTTTTGTCCATGTGCTCATGGCTGTCTGGCTTCGCCATGGCCTCCCACCACTACTGCAGAGAAAGGGCAGACTGGGAGGAAGGATAAGAGGGGTATGGAAGAAAGACATGGGGATAGGAGGAGAGTTATTAGGAGAGGAGGCAGTAAAAATTGGAAGGTCGTGTGGTCAAATACTCGCAATCTGGGAAACAGAATCCCGTTCCTAGTGGCCCTGATGGCTGAGGCCGACCTGAACATTGTTGCTGTTACCGATACATGGTTCATGAGAAACCATGACTGGGATATGGCAATACCAGGTTACACTCTATTCAAGAGGGACAGGGTGGGTAAAAGGGAGGAGGAATGGCTATCTACATTAGGGAAGTAATTAAGGCAACTGAGGTATAGGGAATGGAGAGAGAGATGGAGGCACTGTAGATCACCCTGGAGATGAGAAATGGCACTGCCATTCACACTGGTGTGATCTGCAGACTTCCCACAAAAGGGGAAGAACTGGACGTAGTACTGGTAGAAGCCATCCACAGAATGACAGCTAAAGGGGAGGTGCTGCTGATTGGAGACTTCAGTCCGCTGGATGTGGGGTAGGATTGTGAGACTAAAAAGGGAAGGAGGGAAGCTTGCAGAGGGGGACCAAGAAAAAGTAGAAATCCTGAACAAGTATTTTTATTCAGTATTCACGGAAGAAGGGGAAGCGGAAGGATCAAAGTCAGGCAATGGAAGCACCACTGGGAGGGAGATGGATATCAGTCCATTTAAGGAGAGAGTCTTAAGAGAACTCAGGGAAGTGCTGGCAGCACCACTGACAGCCCTGTTCAACAGTTCACTGGAAACAGGTATGGTACCAAAGGACTGGAGGAGAGTGAATGTAGGCTCTCTCCATAAAAGTGGGAGCAGAAAGGAAGCTGGCAATTACAGACCAGTAAGCCTGACCTCGATGGTGGGGAAACAAATGGAATCACTACTAAAAGAAAGGTTTGTGATATATCTCAAATCCAGCAGAGCAGAGGATGTGAGGCAGCATGGATTCACAGTGGGAAGATCTTATCAAACAAATCCTACAGATTTCTTTGACTGGGTGACTAGGGAGGTGGATCAGGGAGGTGCGGTGGATGTGGCCTTCCTGGATTTCAGTAAGGCCTTCAATACCATCCCACATAGGAGGTTAGTAAACAAGCTGGGCAGCCTGAAAGTGGGTCCCAAGGTGGTAAACTGGGTCAAAAATTGGCTGAACAATAGGACACAGAGGGTGGTGGTGGTGAACGGTGTTCAATCTAATAAGAGGGAAGTGACCAGTGTGGTCCCTCAGGGATCAGTGCTTGGACCAGTCCTCTTTAATGTCTTCTTAAGTGACATTGCAGAGGGGCTAGAAAGGAAAGTTTGTCTCTTTGCAGATGACCTGAATATCTGCAACAGGGTTGACACTCCAGGAGGGATAGAGAAAATGAGAAGGGACCTAAGCAAGCTTGAGGAGTGGTCAAGGGTGTGGCAGCTAAGATTCAATGCAAAGAAGTGAAAGATCACGCACTTGGGACATAGAAATGCAGGGGAGGTGTACATGATGTGGGGAGAGGTACTGCACTGATGGCCGTCAAACAGGAAAGGGATCTGGGAGTAATCATATCTGATGATCTAAAGGTTACCAAACAATGTGAAAAGGCTGTGAGGACAGCTATTGGAATGCTGGGGTACATAGGGAGAGGGGGAGAGGTATCTCCAGCAGAAGGAAGGAGATGGTGATTCCACTGTATAGAACATTGGTGAGACTTTATCTAGAGTACTGTGTCCAGTTCTGGAGGCTGCATCACTAGAAGGACAAGGAGTAGAAGTGGTTCAGAGAAGGGCAACAAAAATGCAGCAGGGGCTGCACAAAAAGTCATATGAGGGGAGACAGGAAGATCTCAATATGTGTTCACTGGAGAAAAGGAGAAAGATATGATAAGGGCTTTTAAATACCTCAATGGTATAAATAAGGTACAAGAGGGTAGCATCTTTCACAAAAAAAAGATGTTCAAGAATAAGGGGCCAAGATATGAAAATAGAGAGGGGTAGACTTTCGGGTAAAGTGAGAAAATATTTTTTCATGGAGAGGGTGGTAGATCCATGGAATAGCCTCCCGACAGAGGTTGTAGAGGCAAAAACAGTATGAGAATTCAAAAATGTATGGGACAGACATAAACGAACTCTAGTGATAGGAAAGAGGGGGTAAGCCACAGATCATTTAGGATCTGTGGTATATGAAACAAGTAGGGAAAATGGGCAGACTAGGTGGGCCAAGCAGTCCTTATCTGCCATCAAATTCTATGTTTTCTATGCTTTTGGATGTATGCCAGCCACAACCATACTATGACTCCAGGGCTGTGCCCTTAAGTCGATGGTCTTGCTCTGCCCCATGAAGTCTGCATCTTAAGAGTAGGTCCCTCAACAGGTGGGGTCCTTCTCTGTCTGCCCTTTGGGTGAAACATAGAAACATAGAAACACAGAAGTTTATGGCAGATAAGGACCGCAAGGCCAATCCAGTCTGCCCATTTCTTTTTCTACCTTATAAATGTGCCATTGGCCTTTGCTCTGTCAATGGCCTATCTATTCATACTCAGCTATATTGCTCCCTTATGCCTATCCCATGCCTGTTTTCAGCCCTGCACTGTATTCATATCCACCACTTCCTGAGGTAGGCTGTTCCATGCACCCACCACCCTTTCTGTGAAAAAGAACTTCCTCACATTACACCTTAATCGGCCTCCCTCTAATCTCAAGCTGTGTCCTCTTGTCCTGCTATTTTTCTTATATTGAAACATGTTAGACTCTCACCTTGTTAATGCCTTTAAGGAGTTTGAATGTTTCAATCATATCACCTCTCGCCCTCCTTTGCTCTAGGGTATACATATTGAGCTCCGTTAATCAATCCTCATATGTTTTCTGATGCAGTCCCTGCACTATTTTGGTTGCCCTTCTCTGGACTGCCTCAATTTGGTTAATGTCCTTGTGAAGGTGTAGCCTCCAGTACTGCATGCAGTACCCCAGATGGGGCCTAACCAGTGTCTTGTAAAGAGGGATTTTTACCTCCCTCTTCCGACTTGTGATACCTCTACTAATACACCCCAACATCCCTCTAGTCTTACCTACTGCTTTAGTGGTCTGCTTAGATGATTTCAGGTCATCAGTGATGACGCCCAAGTCTCTTTCTTCCCTTGTGACTGCCAGCAGCTCCCCTCCCAGCCTATAGGTGGCTTCAGGGTTTCTCTTCCCTATGTGCATGATCTTGCACTTCTTTGTGTTAAACCCCAGTTGCCACTCTTCTGACCATTTTGCTAGTTTATCCAGATCTCTTCTCATTCTGCCCACCCCATCTGGATCATCTACTCTGTTGCAGATCTTAGTGTCAACAGACAAACCTTACCCTCCAGTCCATCTGCAATGTCACTGATGAAGATATTGAAGAGGACTGGCCCCAGAAATGATCCCTGAGGTGAGAATGTCCTATGCTCAGGGGGACGCTTTAGCCATTCAGATCAACTCAGCTGCACCTCTTGCTGTAGCATTTAAGACTTCAGCTGCTGGAGGGTGGAGCTTCTAAGTCCAATGGGGCTCCTTTAGCTGTGCAGGCAGCATCGGCAGCACCTTCAAAAGCTATTCCCCATACAGCCACCTAAGATTTACCTGGTTTCCACCTCCTTCCCTTCCTTTCCTCTGCCCCTCAAGGGTGAAGATCATGCATCTTCAATTTCTGGCCCCTCAATAGCCCTTCATATGCTTTACCCCTCAAGGGTTTGGCTTTCTCTGTAGGCCTCTTTGCATGGAGGCCAGGTGAGTATCTTTCAGTGGTTGTTGCTCTCCTTCTCCTGTCTTGGGGGGGTGGGGGTGAGCCTCAATGCAGGGCACCTCCTTTAGCTGCAGAGTTAGCTCACAGCACCCCCACAGCTTTCCCATTAGAGGGACAGAGTGAGAGCCTTCCCTCAAAAATCTTCCCTTGAATTGGGTCTCTATCCCAAGCCTGGAGAGAAGGTGACTAAGGCCTTGGTTCCCCAGAGGTGTCCTCTCCTCCATGTTAAAGGCCATAAAAATTAGGTAGTCTTAACTTCAGGTAGGTTTCCGCTGTGAGTTGATATTGAATGGTGGCCCTCCTCCCATTTGCTGTTCCCTCTTTCCTCACAGAAGTCATGCCTCTTCTCTATCAGTCCCGATATCTGTCATTCATTGCTTGATTCAGTATACAGGTATGTACGTTTCTAGTCATCACTCATTCCTGTCACTCTGTCATAGAAACATGGAATTTGTTGGCAGATAAGGACCACCTGGCCCACCTAGTCCTCACACAAGCTGTGTCTCTACTGCTGCTCAGTGCTTTTTTTGGGGGGGAGGGGCTCCTACCTAAGGTACTTTTAGTCTAAAGGAATTCATTCCAATGGCACCTCTATCAGTGGAACCCTCCTCAGAAGGGTTCCTTTGCCTTCATGGTACCCCAACAGGGTGATAGCTCCCCGTGGAACAGAGTGCGAACAGCCAAAGCATTCCTATTATGATCAGCAGCACATTCATTCAAATACCTTCAGAATATCAACAAAAGTATACAAGCATAACGCCTCACTAAGTTGCATAAGCCTCTTGAATTCAAAGACTTAACCTGCAGTTCAGTGAGTGGAGCAACCAGCCATGCCCCCTGCCTGAGCTATTTAAGTCAGCTCCCTCCAGCCTCACTCAAACGCATTGTTTCTTTGCCCCACCATCCTCCCCTCCTCCTCCAGTGGCATGCCTCTCTCGCCTCTGGGCTCCTTCCTAAGATACCTTTAGCCTAAATTAATTTATTCCCATAGAACCTCTAGGGGTGGAACCCTCCTCAAGAAGTTTCTTTGCCTTCACGGTACCCTGACAGAGTGGTAGTTCCCCATGGAACAGAAAGTGCAAACAGCCAAAGTATTCCTAATACAATCAGCAATATATTCATTCAAATAACGTCAGAATATCAACAAAGTTGCACAAGTATAACTCCTCGATAAGTTGCATAAGCCCACTGAACTACTGTAATCAAGACGAACTGGTGAAATATTGTCATGGAGAATCTTTGATCATAATTCCCTAATATAAAGAACTTAGATGAACAGTATGTTTATAATAATTTTATAGAGAAATAAAATCATACATAGTCATCCACCTGGATAGAGTAGCAATCCGGACATGAAATATTTGGTGGGTTTCTGACATATGGTGGTAGTGATTATTTTAACTTTATTTGAAAAGAAAACATATTCTAAGGGTGCATGCGTTTGCCTAGTATCTTTTACTTCATTCCAGCTGCAGGAATAAATCAAAGTACCAATGGTACTGAAGGCACCAAAGAAGGTATTTAATGTGTGAACTAATTATGTAGCCAGAAGGAAGCCTGCCAGGTTTCCCATGGCAATTAAAGGAAAGTCGCTTTGGGATATGGGTCTGAAACACAGGATGCATCTTAGATTTCACAGGAGAAATAATTACAGCTGGTATGGAAATCCTAAAAAGATGATTACCACAAAAACGCCAGTTGTGGATATTGTTTTCTGCAGAAACAGATAAAGACACTTACAGCAAACACTGCCAGTATCCAAGTTTACTGGTATCATTCTTCGTAGCTTTTAATATGGTAAAAATAACCATGACCCCTTTTTAGCGCTAATCATATTGCAATCAAAACATATTTACTGACTATAAGTATTATCTTAGAGAAAAGTAAATCATGCAGTTTCTTTAATTAGCTACATAATGTGTTCCGGAGTTCACCTCACTAATTAATGGAAGGGATACAATTGCCATACAGTGCAGGGCTAAGCCTTGCAGGGATAAAAGAGGCAGTATAGAAGAAGATCAGTATGACGAGCGAATAAATTATACAAAACAGGTAATTCTCAGTTTCTTTTGATTATGTAAATGTCTTCAAACCATACATTTACTGTCTACTCTAAAGGCATGTTTGCACTGCTGCCTTTGCACTGCTGTAATCCGTGTGCAGGGCTTGCAGTGGTACAAAAGCATTCATGTGGACACTTACTGAAGCATGGTAAGTTGTCCGCTGAGCCTCTTCCCTAGCCGGTGCAGAAGTAGAGACGTGTTCCAGAGCGAGTGACTTAAGCAGCCATGTGGACAGGCTGCGCTGCTTGCTCTGGTGCACAGCACGTGCTGATGTTCACAAGTTGTCAATCGCCCCGAGACTGATGGCCCATCTGCAACGTGGCTTGCAACAGCACTGAGAGGGGCCATGTAAACACTCTGCAGAATCATCTTGGACAGTGCTGGAAAGAGCAACTCTCAGGATCAGAGACATTGCCTTGGCAGTGTAAGCCTGCCTTAAAACTCCAACCCCAGAGCTAAGCAGAACCAGTATAAATTCTTTCATGGTGATTTGGGTATACAGCATTTGATGCTCTGCATAATTGTGGGATATGTGTGAATTTGTATTTCATGGGTATGTAAATCTTTGTATGGGAGAAGTAGGCTCAATATGTAAGGTAATTTTATTAGTAGGGTGCTCAATCCCAAAGGCTCTGGGCACCTTATAATCATAACAAAAACAGTAAAACATTTTATAACACACCATAGATGTTAAAATATTAAAGCAGCAGTGCAACAAAAAATGTTTTTCCAAAACAGCTAGTTTCTGCTACAATTAATAAAATTATCAGCATACTTTTCAAATCTCTTTTCTTGGTACCTCCTATGCTGCGCATCACATTTTTTTATTTTCTCAGTCCTAACCCTTACCAGATTTACACTGGTATTCCTAAACCAGATTCAGCTGCCATCTTTTTTTCTTAAGAAAAAAAATAAATGCAAACATTTATAAAAATACTCAAATTTTGGTGGAACTTGAATATTTTATCATCAATTAATATGGAAGGTGCTCAGAAACTTACAGTTAAAAAAAAATGTAGGGTCACATTTTTTGCCCAGTTTCAGTGCACTGCTGCTTTAGAAGACAGCATCAGACTCAAAATTAAAAACAGAACAAGAGTTTTGGACAAGATTTAAAAATGTCAACTGAAGGGGCTCCTCTCACTTCAGTGAAAGAAGATATTTTATTACATCTAATTCAGTTCAGTCTAAAAGCATCAGTCTGCATAAGAGAGTTTCATCCTGTTGGGGACTTCACAGTGCACCTCAATGCAATCACTTCTTCCCTGAAGTGCTTAGTCAGATAGCCATCATATTTGGCAGCTAGTATGCTCAGTTATACTGTAGCATCCTAGAGAGAGCATACCAGAGAGGCAGTTTGGAAGAAGAGAAGTATGTAGGATGCATAAGCATTCCAAGAAGAAAAATAATGTCCAGTTAGTTTTGTTGCTGTAGATCTCTACATACCACAAACATACACTCTGAAGCTTTAAATCCAGTACATAGTCAGCCCGCCAGTGCAGCGGCAAGGGGTTGACATGCGGTGCCGATGTCACGGATTCAGTGACAGACTTGAGAGTCAGAGGGCTGGCCGGGGAGGGGGGAGAAGGATTGAGCGTCCCAGGACTGTTCTCCTTCGGGTGGGGGAAGAGTGTCTGGTGCCATGTGGACCTCAGGCAAAGGCCGGGGTACCAACATGGCTGGCGCCACATGTTTGGGGGGTCGGGAGGATGCTGGCATCATCGCACATCCCTGTCCCAAGGAATCTATAACAGCAAAAATGCCGTACCTATTAATGTGACCCCCACCTCTGCTGCTGCTCCCACTGTGAATAATGCCCGCCCGGGGGTCGTACTCTCATGGCCCCACTATGGAGGGCAAGCCAGGGCTATGAGACTGTGTTCCTTGGGGAGGGGGCACCCAGCAGCCCCGCCCAGGGAGGTAAGCATGGATAGGAGGGGGCCGTGAGCGGAGCAGGGGCAGGCATCTCTGGTCTGGGGGAAGGGAGCCCTGGTGGAAAAGGAGGAAAAATAGTGCCGACTGACATAGGCACTTAAATGCATGCATGGGGAAGGAGGCCGAACAGAAAATGGCACAATGGGTATTCTGCTGACCATGCCACCACAGAGACAACTATAAAAGAAAAGCAGTGTATAGAATTTATAAAGGACACAATCAGAGATAATATTCAGTGTATGTACTTTATGTAAATATCCCCGACCCACATTCATATAGTGGTGGCCAGAGTCAGGTCCCATCTTTTCTAAAGATATCCAGAATGGATAATGCTGTCACAATGTACTCAGTCACAGCTCTAGGAGTTGTAATGCTTGTTGTCACTGTTTTCAATTGCTAAAAATAGACATCATCATCTGCAGGATTCTTAAAGAGTCAGCAGTCGGTATTGCACAGCAACAGTGCTGTATATGTGTGTGCCTCCACAAGCACTTCAGCCTGCAGGCTCAGGAAGTCAGCTGGCAAATTACAAGAAGACATGCAAGTGTAAAGTGATGGCCTTCACTACTCTCGACTGTTCTTCACTGAAGATACTAAATGACATGTGGGAACCTGATGCTGAACACCACTGTACTCTCTCTTTTTTTTCTTTTAAACATATTTTTCCCTCCTGGGCTCTGGTAGGGTCCTCCTTCCACCCCTGCAATCCTGAATTCCCATTCACTGAGACACAGCCACTCATCTCTCCAGGCCTTCAAGGCCCAACTGAGACATACTGTTGTGCTATCCCCTGGCTTGTCCCCCAGTGCTGGATTCACCTTCCGCCACTTTGGCTTACTACCCCACTGCCTCTCTGGCCACCTGCAGCTGAGCAGAGGACCTGGAGGATCCTCTGGTTGGTGGTGATGTGGGTCCAGTGTTGAACGTGGTGGGCACAGATCTTCATCTGCCTTTATCTAGTCCCAAGATTTTTCCCCATTTTAGTCTCACCTCCCCTCAGGAGCATGTCACCTCATTGGATGCTGACATGCCAATGCATTCACATGACCAGTGCTCATTCTAGGCTCCCCTCACTGACGCTTCCCCTACACTGCCACCTGTGGTCACCCACATGGTAGTAGAGCAGCACAGTAGCGAGTCCTCATTCTCCAGAGGAGGAGAACTTCCACTGGGTTGTGCAATCTTCCTTCCCCCAGCCATCCCTCAAACAGCCCTGGCTTGTTCCCAAACCTGGGTCATTGGCATCATGGGTAGTAGTGCTACCACTGCGCCTGCAGGCTAGCTTTTCCACTGTACTGTCTAAAACCTCAAAATCGGCACAATATATCGTGGGTATGAAAATCCCCTGTGAAGAAAGTAAACTGGCAAAGCTCACCAAAACAGAAACCACCATCTCAACAGGCATTTACCTCTGTTTCAGTTCAGGCCAAAAAAAGCAAACTGCTGACTTGTACTTTATCCTGTTAGTACTCCACAATAAGGGCCATCCAATGGTCCAATGGGTAGCCCATTGCAATCCCGTGTTGGTGATCTGAGTTTGGGAACAAGCTTGGGCAGTCATATGGGTGACTCTGGGCTGGGGGATGGGGCTGGTGTGCAGCAGCACTCCCAGCTTGGGGAGAGATGGCACAGTGTTCTGCTGCATGGGCAGCACCTTGCGGTGGGTCAGGAAACTTTCCCTCATGAGGTGTGTTATGCATGACAAAACATGCCTTGGTGCTGTGCACTGCATCAGGGGAGGTGACAGGCAGAAGACAAATAAATGGAAGCTGCCACAGGGGGATAACTCCTTGGTCATCGCAGCCCCGCACCACATATAGGGTCCTGAGGGACTTTATGAACTGTCTTTTGGGAAGAAGTGGCCCTTCCCCCCCTCCTGATCCCATTGTAGGGGGAATATCTGTGGGGTATTTGTTCCCAGGTAAGTCCCTGAGATGGTAATTGATGTGGGTGGTGACTGAAGGAAGAAAGAGGCAGGCAGCAAGGAGAATAAACCTTTTGGAGCAAAGACAAGAATTGCACAGTGTACCTCAATGCAATCATTTCTTCTTTGACGAGCCCAGTCTGATAGAGATCAAATCCAGCAGCTGGTGCAAAAGATGTACTATTGCATCCTAGAGAGGCAGCATAACAGAGAGGCTTTTGGAGGAAGAGTAGTACACACAGTACTGTAGGATGCATAGATGGTACAAGGAAACAGATCATTTCCAATCTGCAGAGGTGCTGGAAATCTCTCCAGACCACACAAATGCACTGTAAAGCCTCCAGCCCAGCAAGAAACATCATGGGTTAGCAAATCCTTGTGTGTGTGTTGGGGGGGGACTAAATAGGAAATAGCCAACCAGCACAACATTTTGCTGACCATGCCACCACACAGACTGTTTTGAAAGCAAAGTAGTATACTGTAGGGCCCTATGCAGAAAGGGTGCAGAACCCAAATCAGGAGACACAGATCCTATGATTGAAGGGGAAGAGTCCAGAAGAGGAGGAACAGGGCCTCTGCATTGAAGGTTTGGAGCCTGATAGCATTGGGGTATGGGGCCCAAGAAAGAAAATGTACAGTCTGTTGGTCTGGGAGCACAGAGCATGTAAAGAAGGGAATGGATCCTCTACAGTATATGAAAGGCATGAAATCTGATTGCATTGGGAGTGGAACCCTGAAGAGAAGGCATGGAGCCTCTGAACTGAAAGTACAGGGTCTAATTGTAATGGGAAAATAAAGCTCTGAAAAGGAGGTGCACAGCCTTTGTATGATGGCATAAAGCCTGATTATCTTGGGGTACAGAGCCCTGGAAAGGAGATGTGGAGTCTCTTTATGATGTTGTGGTGCCTGATTGCATTGGGACATGGTGCCCCATAGAGGCTTTGTAGAGCCTCTATACAAAGGTGCAGAGCCTCATTATGTTGGGGTACAGAGTCAACAATGAGATACTGAGTGGTGTGGAGCTTCAGGGATAGAGGAATGGAGCCCTCTTGTGAAATATGTGGAACTTGGACAATTGCTTTGGCTAAACTGACCTGAGTAAAATGCACGTGACAAATGCTGAATCAGAACCTTTATAAAGATATATGGATCCTGGAAAGAAAGACGTAGAGCTTTGATTATAAGTCTATGTTTTGTAGTTTAAACTGAAGAGGTACCATGTTCCTGAAATACAAAAGAGTCTTAGGCAGGTGTAGAAACCAATGCTGCAGCTCCTTTAAGGAAATTGAGGCTTCTCTATCCCCCCATTGTCCACAACTAGCAGGGATGAAGTTATATGTGAATACAGAATACAGAAATATCCTTTTGAAAATATAATTCCAGTGTAGTATTTAGTTGTTGCCCCTTTAAGGATATGAGTTGGACCAGGTATGAACCCAGAAGCTGTAGGCATTTCAGATTTGAATATGCTGCAGTCACAGACAGAGTCTAGTTTATTTATTTATTGAATTGTGTTGACCTAGTAAGCTCACTGGGCCTAGAAGTCCCTTTTTCAGGGGTGACCTGGGGGAGGGCGGAATACAGATGGTAAGCAACTGAAATTGAACAAGATTAAGCTGTTTGTGGTATTTTTAGTGAATGGGAGAAATTTGGCCAGGACACCGGGCAAATTCCCCTACACTTTTTCGATAAGTGCCATGGGATCTTTAGCATTCACCTCAACTACCACCAATCCAGGCAGATGGGATCTCGGTTTAATGTCTCATCTGAAAGACGGCAACTCAGAAGTGCAGCACCCCCCTCATGCTGCACTACAGTGTCAGTACTGGGATATTAACCCAAGTGCCAGATGTGGGAACTGAACCCACAGCCCTCTGAGCTCCCGGCCTCAGAGGCAAGTGTGCTACCTACTGAGTCACTGACACTTCTTTGGTCACAAGTGGAGTGGAGAAAGCACAGGAGTGACAGAAAAGGGCAGAGAGGTTGAACATATCCACAGTGGGTTCCAAAATTGGAGACAAAGAGCAAGCAGTACAGTTGGTAAGAGGCTATAGGGTGCTGCTAAGTGAGGCAGATTCTGTACCAGCACAGAAGACCCCAAAGGCAACGCAGAGTCATATGGACATCAGCAGGTACACAAGGAGACTAAGATGTCACAAAAACATGAGTGCATCTGCTTTGATCCAGGTGACTTTTATGATGCAATGAAGGAGGAAGCAGATTACTGCACACAATGCCTCCCCAACAAGTATGTTACCAGTGCATAGGAGGTGTATAGTCAGAGCTTAACAATGACAGCAGTACTTACTTATAAACATTCAGCAGTATGTTTAAAGAGCAACTGATGCCTCTGAGAACACTTTAAGAAATATATTTAGAAAAAGTATAGCCAGTTATGTGATTCTTTTTAGTATTAATTTGTCTTTCTCTTTTTTTAAATATTAAGAATCTCTGAATGAAAACTTGGTCCTTGCACCTTAGAGTTTTATCTGCTCCTGCTGTTCATTCCCCAGCTGAAGTTGTAATCCTCTCCTTATGACACCACAGTCTACTGTCAAGAAAATGACAGTGATGTTACCTATTGAGAACTATGACTTCTGAAGGGGAAGGAGTAGTCATAACAGATGAAGTTAAAGGTGCTGAAATCCTGTTTACATGCAAATATCCTTAGTACAAAGAGAAATGGGGACTAAGAAATTCCTATGAAATATAAATACAAACGTGTCTACCCTAAATATTATGTTTTCAAAAGTTTCACACAAGTATCCAGGAAGCTCAGGTGCCACTATCTGGGGTGGAACTCATACACATCTTGAGGCAGAGAATAATTCCCAGTGACCATATAAACTTGTAAACTTGCAAAAGAAAGACAGTCCCTCAATCTCTGCTCTAAAATGGCTTTTAGTTGATAAATATGGTGTGGATGCACCACTGAATCATGGACATAGATTCTGAACATACACATTTTCTTTATATTGTCTTTTTGTCAGCTGTGTGATTTGCTTACTGATCCACCTGACATGTCCCTCAGTTTTGCCTCTCGTTGACAGCAGAACGTTGTAACACTGAGAGAAACACCAAGAAAAACAGAGGCAAAATTGAGGAACATAAAGGACCTTTAAGAGCAGAGATTGAGTGATTTCCATTATTTTGCCAGTTTTCATAGTGGCGGTAGCTGCTCTTTAATTCAAACAGAGCACAGCAATTATATCATAACATCAGTAAGGGTGGAATAAAAATAGAAGCAACTACAATCCATGGCCAAAACCTCAGATAGTGACCCCCCTTACAACAAAATGCACTTGGAAGTCATGGCATATGCATTCTTCTACCCATATTACTGAAGACGTGCTGAGAGAGTTATTTCAGCCAGGCATAATTTCAGTGTCAGAACTCCCAGTGGGATAGGTCTGGGAAAGCAGGAAGCTGAGAGGTTACCCATATTTTGTGGTAATCATCTGTGAGGGGGTCTATAATTTTACCCATAAAGGTGTTCTCTTACATCATGCCTCATGATTTCCTTAATCATGTCACTGATTAGTTTTGTTTTACTCAAAGTAAAGTAGTGAGATTTGGTTTCACGGCAGGCCAAAAGTTGATACTACAAAGATGTTGAACATGTTACCATATCCGCTTGTGATCACTGTTTATATTGCTTTGATGTCAGTGATTTAAAACTTGCTATGAAATGAGGATGCATTATTTTATAAGTACAGAAGACATTCAGTGTTTGCCATAATTTCCCAGTGGAAGCCCATCCATTTGTATAACTGAAAATATGAAAATAAAGTTAAACAAGCATTTCTCAATGGCAAACGTTCACTTGCAGATATTTGCAGTGGTGTTCGGTATTGATACTGGCTTCAGAGGAAAGCGGAGGCAACAGTGAGAGCAGTAGGTGCTGCATGGTGGAAGCTGCACCGTAAATGGTCCCAGGACTGATCCCTGAGGTACCCTGTTGGTCGCCCCCCTCTCCTCGGATTGGATCCCATTACCACAACCCTCTGCCTCCTGTTAGTCAGCCAGTTTATAACCCAGTTTATCAGCTTGTGCCCCATGGCCAGACTACCCATCTTGTTAATCAGCCTTCTGTATTGGATGTTGTCGAAGGCTTTGCTGAAATCAGGGTAGGTGATGTCAACCATCCCTCCCTGATTTACTTCCTTAATGAGGCATTAGGATTTCCAACCCTAATTCCACCCCACCCCCACCCTGCAGAGATTGTCAGTCATTGGGGATGTGGCTTTGGGTTGTCAGCTGTAACGCTCTCGCCATTCCACCCCCAATCCCACCCTTCAGATACTGACAGGCATTGTGGTGTGCCTTGGGGTCTTCATCCCTAATGCTCACCCATTCCATAAGGAAATAAGCTGAGATGGGTGCAGTATAGGAGAATGGGGTTAACTTTAGGGCCAAAGACCCCAGGTGCACCCCGATGCCTGTCAGTGGCTGCAAGGTGGGGTTGGGGGGTGGAATAGCTTGAGCATTATGACTGATGACCCCAAGGCACACCCCTGACACCTGTCAGTCTCTACAGGGTGGGGGGGGCCTTAAGGTTGGAAACCGTAATGCCCCAGGTGTTTGTTGGTATTTTCACTCCAAATTTTTAACATTGGACTTTTTGGGACCATATCTCATGAATAATGGCACTATTATTTTGTTACTCCATCCTAAAAGGTGATTTTGCGCAGCGACTGCGCTATTCGGCACCAGTGGTGCGAAAACACATTTCAGGCAGGTTGTGAAAAATGACTGCTATACTGTTCATGAGGTGGTGTGAAAATCTGGCAATATCGAATATTTGGAGTGAAAATATACAAATGTGCCAAAGTTACGCGCATGCATAGTGAAATTTCAATGACCGCACATAACGCAAGGATTTTAGGGTATTTTTGTACCAACTTTTCAACATGGTCTTTTTGGGACCCAACCTCATGAACAGTGACACTGTGATTTTGTTACTCCATACTGAAAGTTGATTTCACACAGCAACCACACCATTCTGCGCCACAAGTGCAAAAACATGTTTTGGGCAGCATGTGACAAATTAAAGCTATACTGTTCATGAGGAGGTGTGAAAAAATGGCAATGTGGAAAATCTGGAGTGAAACTATTAAAAAATGGCAAAGTTACAAGCGTTCGTAGAAACTGCGCAACACATGCTTGTAATGTGGTCATTTGGGGGATTTTTTTCACCAGATTTTCAACATGAGCTTCATGGGACCTCCTCTCATGAACACTGGCACTGTTATTTCGTTAATCTGTCCCAAAAGGTGATTCTGTGCAGTGACCACGAAATCACCTTTCAGGACCGAGTAACAAAATGACAGTGCCAAGGTACATGAGGGTGGGGTCCCAAAAAGGCTATGTTGAAAATTTGGGGCATAAATTCAAAAAAATGGTTGAGATATCAACATTAGTTGATTGATAGCCATTATACAACATCTACCTTAATTCTACAGTTCATGGTTTGGTTTTGAAGAGTGCAGAAGAGTCCCAGTCCAGAGAAGATCACAGCTGCCGACCTCCAGAGGTAAGTATGGGGTAAAGAGGGGGTGCGGGGAGATGGGTACACAGCGGGAGGGCCAAGATGGGGAAGGGGGACAGGGGAGATGATGAGGGCCATTTTCT
Organism: Neoceratodus forsteri; assembly: GCA_016271365.2. NCBI lineage: Eukaryota > Metazoa > Chordata > Ceratodontiformes > Ceratodontidae > Neoceratodus > Neoceratodus forsteri. The sequence goes on from CM057454.1 coordinate 740,185,636, forward strand.
TTTTTTCAGGTATTTAAAAAAAAAACATCAGGGAAACATTTTCTTTTTTACAGGAAAATTTTTACATTTCAGCATTTGTCAATGCTGAATGTTCAAGGAGGGGATCAGAGGAGCAAAGACTATGGATAGAGAGTGTGGCCAGCAAGAGATGCCAATAAAGAAAGCTGTACCGCAGTTCGTGAGAAAACCTGGAGGGAACAAAGAGTGAGGACCGGGGACAGAGAGACCGGCAGCAGGCGGCATGAACCGCCAATACAGAAAATCACACCAGCAAGAAACCGGGGAGAGAGAGCATGGCAGGCAGCAGGAACTGCCATTACGGAAAGCCGCACCATGGCCCATGATGAAGTTGGGGGTCAAAGAGCGATAAACCCAGGACAGAGATCACGGTGGGTGGCAGGAGCTGCCAATATGGAAAGCCGCACCACGGCTCATGAGGAAGCCTGGGGAGGAGCAAAGAGCAAAGACCAGGAACATCCGCCAATATGGAAAGCCACACCGGGGCTCATGAGGAAGCCTGGGGGGAGCAAAGAATGAGGACCAGGGACAGAGAGCATGGTAGTGGGCCGCAGGAGCCACATAACTCTGGCCATGTGCATTAGTGTCAACTGTAATGCACATGGTTGGAGTTATGGCTATGAAAGAAATGAACCACTTTCCCATTGGAGCGGTTTGTTTCTTTTAAGTAGACAACATGCCACGTCAGCAAAACTTGTATCATGACCAGAATGCCTGGTCATTGCTGTACACTGCGAAGCCCATTGCAGTTTCAGCTGTAATTGGCTCTGGCAGTGACACACATCTCAAATGCTGTATTGTCCTAATACGTTCCTTGCACAACCGCAAGTGACTACAAAAAACAGCTTTTCCTCAGGTCCAGTCTCCTTCAAATTGTGTTCAGTAACCACCCAGACACTTTAGCCATTCATCTGCTACTGCCATGTGTCCCTCAAGGCTTTTCCTCATGGCAGGGGTGTCCAAAGGAGGCCTCCCCACCCAGCTGGACAGGGATCTGGTAGAAAACTGTATAGTGTAAGGCCCAGCTGTACTGGCAGCTCTCATCTGGATGGAGACCAGGGTTTTTATTCCAGATTTTGCCCCCTGACCATCCATCTCTCCACTGATGAACATAGCCTCTGTCAATGTTGTGCATGTACAGCATGCCATTGTGGTGGGGAAGGGGAACCAAGCTCCCTTGGTCCTCTGCATGGGTCACTGTGCTGCCAGAACCTGCCAGCCATCTCAGTCCTGTCCTGCCCCCCAATGCAGGTGACCTGAGTCCGCTCCTGAACCTTGGTTGCCTGCATGCCAGTGCAATGCGCTGATGTGGAGCCATCCAGGTGGCTGAGACATTGATTATCTATAAGGTAAGGGATGGTGGGAGTGTTTTGAATAATTTGCTATCTTGTTTTCTTCTAATTATTTATAAGTGCTGGACCCCCCCCAATCTGGGGATATAAGATGGCTCTTCCTGTCCAGTGGGGCCCTGCTTATACCAGAAAGCTGCACCTCTAAATTCACCACAAGTCTGAGAAATGGGGACCGGGGGAAACCAGCACACCAATAACAGGAGATCATTAACAAATAAATGAAAGGGACATGCCATTAACTGGGATCAAGCATGTCATTGTTTCTTTGTCACAGATCGTACACATTCATTAAGGACATATTCCCTTTACCAACACAACCCTGTAAGTTAATTGGCAGGAGTTTCATGCCCTCCGCATAGGACAGGCACTGCTGCACAATTAATTTGGGTCTATCCCAGTTAGGGGGTCCTGTGCATGCTACTTCCCACAAGACAGTTGTGCACTGTAAGCCTCCTCCGCTGAAATCATTCTGTTTAGCTGCTGGCAACTACCTGTGTCTTCGCTACCCCAGCCCTGTGCTGAACAGAATCTGAGTTGGGGACTGGGGCCAGGCAGCACATGAAAACTCTAGTTTGCTGTACTGGTTACATTGTGGAATGACTCAGGAGCAGGGGAGCAAGAAAACCTGTGGCTTTCCTGGCTGCCAAGAAGGGCAGCATGTGGTTGTCATTTCCCAGCCCCAGATTGCAGAGTTGGGTGTGGCAACCAAAGGAATGGTCTCCTTGAGTGGCTCTTTCACTGTATATGAAATTAGCGCCTGAGGACTTCGCATGTGCTCCCTGGCCATGATGCAGAGAGGGCCGCTAGAGCAAAGACACAGGCAGGTGCCAGCCTCTAAAGTGAGTGATTTCAGCGGAGGAGGCTGACAGTGCTTCAAGGAGTTATCAAAGGGAAGAGTCAAGGTAGGCTGGGCTTCCAACCTGGGGAGGGTTATCATACAGCAAGATGGTAGATATCTGGGTGTAAAAGACACCAGAAAACACAATAGGATGTTTTACAAATATCCTTCCTGACTTTTCCGTTATTAGTAAATGACCGATCAAGAGTGTATGCGTACGTGCGTGTGGCGGGGGTGAAAGTTAGTAAGCTGGTCGCAGTTACTGAAAAAATGATAGTTGTAAGCCTTGCTTTACAAATATCCTGACTTTTCCAAAATCAGTAACGCAGTTAACCAAGCTGGGGTGGCTGCTGGTGGTAGAGAGTGTGCTGGTGGCCATGAATGAAAGTTGTTTTGAGCCTGTTCTTATTTACACAGGAGTGTGGCATCATCCTTTAGTGAAGCTGCTGTTCAAACGATTTGGTATTCCTGCATGCAGGCGACAGCAGCAGTCTAAAATCAGAGTCAGTGATGACATCCTTTCACAGCTTGGCACCTGCAGACTCTGATTTTTTTAAAAAGAGGCTGTCAAATCAATGGAGGTGTTGGCATTAAGGAGCAGCATGTACAGTAAATGTGTATTTTAAACATCTGCAATAATGACAAAGACACACAGAGGCCAGTGCCTGTGTTTTTTATTTAACAGTTACAAATAACATTAAATCATTTCCTATCTCCTTTAAGTATCTTGCTTTCTAACCAGTAACAAACATTCTTAAGACCTCCTTCCTCTCCACAGCGTATTTATAAAAAGAGTAAGAAGCCTTATTTCTCACAGTCTGCTTGCTGTCAGTTACCCATCACTGTGATGTGCACTCCAGATTATAACACGATGAGGGCAAAACCATGCAACAGAAGGAATCCATCAAGGTTTTGCAGACTAAAATAATAGTATCTGCAAGTGGGGAAGGGGATTACATAGATAACTGTGTGCACCTTACTGCTGAAAATTAAAGGACACCTAAGCCATCTTTTTACACTTTTTTTAATGACTTCATAAGCTTCTAAAGGAGACGCTGTTGTTTACATTTAAACTGAAACTGCATTTACTAAAGGAAGGGAAGGGGAAATTGTTTAACCAGGAAAGGCACACTAAGCTGGATCTTGTTTCCAGGTGCAACCTGGGAGCACAAGGAAGTTAAATGACTTGCTCAGGGTCACACAGTATGCAAGTTGGGGCTGGTGGGATTCAAACCCAGGTCTCCAGCTCAGTGCCCTGAACTACTACGCTATACTGCCTCCAATTAGGATAAATGCAGTTTCGTAGCACTTGAAAATTGTAAAAGAAACTCTCTTAATACAAATATCCTGCTCTAAGAATCCAAAAATGGCTGCCTTGATGACATTCAAGAAACATATGCTGCAGCTCTGCAGATGAATGCTAGCAGTACTAATCATATTCAAATGTGAATAACTTTAAAACAAAAAATTGTAGCATGGTACTTGATGTGTGAAATTAGAAAATGTTGTTCCACAAAATAATTAGAGAAATTCTTCATTTTTCAAAATATTTTGCAATTGCAAAATGCAAAACTCCATGGGCAAAATGTGAAATTTCACCCGTAAGGTGCAAAATGTGGATGAAATGTGGTGAAATTTAGTGAAATTGTACATTTCACGGCAAATTTTCTTGTTTCACAAGTGATATTTTGCACCCAGCGAAAAATTTTGTGCAATGGCAGAATTTCGTTTAATGTTTTGTATTGAAAAATTGTTGTTTTCACAGCAATTTCACTGGCAAAATTTAATTTTGCAACATCTCTAATGGTACTGTGAGCACAAAAGTTGTTCAGCAAAAACTGTCTACAAAATTAGTGGCGTTTCATTTATAGCTACCTGTTATTTATTTTTTCTAATAAGAAGATTCAATTTTCTTTCACTTTTTTGACAAACAAAAGCAAATAACTTTAAAGTGAAAAATAATAGCATGGTACTGTTAGCATGAAATTTGTTTAGCACATAAATATCTACAAAATGAGTGGCATTTCATTTATAGCTTCCTTTTAGTTTTAGTTTATCATTAGCCAAAAAACAGCAGAACATTCTATTTTTTTCACTTTTCAACAAACAAATGTGAATAACTTTAAAACAAAAAATGATAGCATTGTACTGTGATCACAAAATTAGTTCAGCACAAAAATATCTACAAAATGAGTGATTTCTCATTTATATTTACCTTTTAGTTTTTTTATAATTAGTGAAAAAAGTGGAAAATCAATTTGTTTCGCTTTTTCAACTAACAAATGCAAATAACTTTAAAACAAAGAAATGATAGCATGGTACTGTAAGCAGGAAATTTGTTTAGCACAAAAATATCTATAAAATGAGTGGTGTTTTTTTTATAGATACCGTTTAGATTTTTATAATCAGCAAAAAAAGTTAGGAATTTCAGTTGTTTTTCACTTTTTTAGAGGTACTGTATGGCATAAATGGAATATCAATCAATTAATCAATCTTTGTTTTATCAGGAGAAAATATACCATTGAGAGTCCTCATTTACAAGGTGGTCCTGTGTACATTGATACAAAAGACATAGTACAATACATAGCAATCGCATTACAAGGACAAAGCATAGCACTGCAGTTCTTAGTTATTTATTTATTTGCTTTTGTTTACCAGGTAAGCACATTAGACAACCAAGTGCCTATTTTCAGGTGCGACCCCAGAGATTACAGAGATACATTCAGGCACAACAGGCAACAACAGGAGCAGGTATAAGCAAGAGCAACATTCAGTGCAAGGTCAATGCAGTAACATCGGGGGATTTACATAGCAAGTGGGAGGAAGATAATATCATGGTACAAAGGAGGCAGGCAGTAGGCAGTACAATCAGGCAACAATGCCCTACAAGATAGGAGTAGCAGAACACATCAAGCAGTTGCAGGGAGGGGTAAGAAAGGCCAACAATAAACTGGGGGATAGAGCAATAGCATATTCAATAACTGATGAACAATAGAGCCAGGGTGGACCTGTCACAATCAGTTCTTTAGTTAGCAGCATGCTTCACTAATAGAGAAGGTGAAGAGACCCACCACTTTGAGCAGTAAGAAACAGAGTGGCATGTTGGCAGGGGTACGTTAAGTGCAGAGGCAGGTAGAGGCTGATTTGAGGAAGCCCCAGAAGGAGGCTTTAAAGCAGGAATGGGAGGTGGAGAAACGAGTGCTCACTGGAAGGAAGTTCCACAATCTAGGGGCATGTGCAGCGAAGGCCCGCTCTCCCATTTGAGTGCGTGTTTTAGGAACCAGGAGGACATGGGAGTCACTGGACCTTAGTTGTTAGTTGGCAGTTGTAAAAGTGTTACACATCAGGTAACTACAAAGAGATTTCATGACAATCAGAGGCATCAGGCTGGGGGAACCACCAGCACAGGTGGCTGTACTAGACATGTCAACAGTATGAGTCAGCAAGGACTGCATAGGCAATAAACCATTCATACAGTAGATGAGAAAGTTCCATGGAACCCTATGACAAATTTGAAGTAGTCTAATGGGTTGTTCAAGTGCTTGTGAGTTAGGTAAGGAGGTAGGGGTGATGGGTACATAAAAAGAGGTAGAGGAGAAGATAAGGTGGGGAGGGAGGGGGAAGGCATGGGAGAATATAAGGGAGAGAGGAGAATTGACTTAAGATCATTTGGGTCAAAGTAGTCAGAGAAAAAGGGGTGATTAGGAGAAGTATCTACAGCTTTCCTTGAAGGAGTAGTTCAACAGTGACTTGAAGGCGGACAGCCCTACTATGTTTGATAGTTTTAGGGTACCCTGTACTTTGTTCCAAATGGTCGGAAGGGCATGGCTGATGGACGAGGTACAGTAGCGAGTTCTGGCTCTGGGAACATTGAGCAGAAGGTATGGAATATCTTCTGAGAGAGCAGATCCCTGCTGAAGAAGTAGAGAGGTCCAAGACTTATTTTGGGAGCTTGTTAAAAGAGCTCTAAAGGTCCAGAGGGTGGCATTTTTTAGTCTTCTAACTTTCAGTGACTGCCACCCAATCTGAGCATAAAGATCACAGTAATGGGTATTGTAAGGGGCATTGGTTATGAATCGGATAGCCCTATGGTATAGCATATCCAATTTAGCAAGGGAGGCCAAAGGGCAATGATCGTATAAAAAGTGAACATAATCTAACAGAGGTAGAAAAGTAGCCTATGCCAATCTTATTTTGGCATCTTGGTTAAGAAGGTGTTTAATTCTAAAGAAGATACCTAATCATTGCTTACGTTTTTTAGTTAGCTCAGATAGGTGAATAGAGAAGGATAGCTTGCAGTCAAGCCAGAAGGCCAGGTATTTGAACTTGTCCACTGTTTCAGGTATCTCCCCCAACAGGGTCCATATCTGAATACCTAAATATGCTACCCCATACTGGAAATATTGTTAATATTTTTTGTTCTTATGCTGACTGATCTAAGGACATCAGACAAAGGGCAATGACCATATAAAAAGTCAGCATAATCTAACAGAGGTAGAAAAGTAGCCTGGACCAGTCTTAATTTGGCATCTTGGTTAAGAAGATGTTTAATTCTAAAGAAGATGCTTCATCATTGCTTAAGTTTTTTAGTTAGCTCAGATAGGTGAACAGAGAAGGATAGCTTGCAGTCAAGCCAGAAGCCCAAGTATTTGAACTTGTCCACTGTTTCAAGTGTATCCCCCAACAGGGACCAGATCTGAATATTTAAATATACTACCCTCTACTGGAAATATTGTTGATATTTTTGGTTCTTGTGCTGACTGATCTAATGACATCACTCGTGGCTTCACCACTCGTGATGTCTTTGGGTCAGTCAGCACTCAAAAAATAGCAACAATATTCCCGTTGGGGGAGTAGCATATCCCTTATATATTCTTTGCAAAAAAACTTAATGCATCAGTTTGGGTTGCTATTAAAGTGACAAAAGTATGGAAATGTGATGTTAGGGTCTTCAACACTAACTCCACATTACTACCCCCCCCAAGTAGCCAAATGGGGCTAGGCAACACAAGCAACCACAGACATCCATCATCAGGTAAGACAAACAACTCTTTCCCCATGACACAAGAGGCATCATCTTCATTTTCCAGTGCTTCTGAAACCATGGATACAGATGTGCACTTGCAAACCTCCTAGAAAGTGTGTTAAAAAATTCCCATAGGATCACATTATAAATTTTAAGTCAGGAAATACACTTGACAGGATGGATGGCAATGCTAAATTACCACATGCGCCAGGTGAGATGTGAGGTATAAGGTGCAGTCAAGTGCCTTCAACCACCTGGGAAGTGTGGCATATGATTCCGGTAGGATCACATTGTAACTTGTAAGTTAGCAATAGCACAAAGAAGGGTGTGCCACAATGCTAAATTGCTGCATGCCACAGGTGGCTTGTGAGGCACAAGATGCAGCCGAGCACCATCAACCACCTGGGAAGTGCAGATGTCTTCACTCAAGTGCTGAAGGCACCTATGCTGCCATGGAAGCACATGCTAAGAATGTGGGAGAGTCAGTAAGTGGTTGCTATGAGGAGCACCAGGCACCTGGCTTCTTTGCCTGGAAACAGAGGTAACATTCCAACTTAAATGGCACACAGCTGAATGACACCAAATGAAACCAAGAAACGGGAAACAGTGGCATAGCAAGATGTAGCTCTGGGTAGTATGGAGAAGGCAGTTTTCATGTAACTGACAAAATGCAAGGAAGAAAAGTAAGTGTGAGTGGGTAGCTGCTTGAGAAATGCAGAATGGCCTAGATCACTGGGTCTGATAACGTATAGTGGGAATACGAGAATCTGTGTCTCATACTGTCACAGCAAGACAGCATTGACAGAGCAAGGGAAAATAGAAATGGAATCATGAAGCATACAACAGTTTTGCACCCTCCTCCCTGTGACAGAAATGGGAAGGAAGGAGTTAATGGTGGATTCTGTAGGTGGCTTATTTTTTTTTTTTGCAGTCTGGAAAAAAAAAACACAAGCTGAAATTCCACAAGCTGGAATTCTTACTGTCCTCCCTAGCTGCTAGGTAAGAGCTGGGTCATAAATCTGAGTGGACATGTCCACACACAGACTCACAGTTTAAAGGGATTGGTTCACTCAAATATAAACTTAAGGCTAAAAGGGAATATAATTGATAACTGATAGGTGTTCGGTCTGATTGGGACAATTAAATACATACATGGTAGATGGTTGGTGCATTCAAAGAAGGACTAGGAATCACCTATTCTCAAGAGAGTATATAAGATGCTGAAAGACAGTGAGGAGGGTTGTTGTTGTTGTTGTTAGTTATTCTTGAAGCTGGAGGGAGAAAAATAAGCTTGGAGCCAACCCTTCTAGCTATGTCCGTGGGAGCTGGCAGTTAGCATAGGGTCCAGTGTTCTCTTGAAAGGATAGGAGAAGGGTAAGTTTAATACTAGCTTGTTGCAGTAATAGCCTTTTTCTTTTGCCATCTGTTATTTAAAAACATTTGTTTACTTTTCCTGTATCTGTATCAGTGTTATTCTCTTGTGTTGCATACAGATATCCTGTAGTATTCTCTTCACTTTCTGTTAAGTAAAAAGTTATTTATTTACTCAAAAATTGTGACTGTGATGTCATTTTCTAAGGGAATACATGGTTTCCACTGGCTGAGGTAAACTCTGTTTCGCATCCACCATCTGAGAGAGACACACTACCAGACTTCGATTTGTGCAATTGCATGTTTGACCACCCAATTTTTAAACTTATGAGGTTAGTGCTGGACAACTCCAGCTCGTGGCAGTGAATACCTGAGGACAGACACCTCTCTAAAAGCTGTTCCAGCCCAGAGAGAGAGAGAGAGGTGGGTTGTCACAATTCCATTCGGAAGGCAGGAGGTGGGAGCTATTTGAAAAGCAAATTGTAGTTTGGTTAATTGGAGGAGAGGAATCCTCAGCCTGTTTCTGACACCCGTGCATGACAAACTAGGAAAAGGGAGTGGAGAGTATACGCACATGCAGAAGTTCCATAGCTACTTGTACCTTACACTTATGACACAGGAATCACCACGATGAGGCAGGGTTATTATGAGTCTCACCAGGGGGCCACATGGAAATATCAGTCAGATTGAGACAGCCTGTGAACAAGGTTGGGACATGGTCATGGAGAAATGGCTAATGCAGTGGTAGTGGCACAGTCCCATAACTAGGCAGGCTTGGGCAGATTAGATGTGGTTTGGGGGGGAAGGGGCAGCAGGTGCATCAGAAACTGCTTGTCAGTTCCGTCCAGTGGCAGGTGTGACTTGTACAAGGGCACAAATGTCAGAAACAATCTAAGGATCCCTCTGTTGTTGATCTTACCTGATGATAGATGTCTGTGGTTGCTTGTGTTGCCTTGCCCCTTTTGGCCATTTGGGGGGGAGGGATTTATTTACTTTTTGTTAACCAGGTAAATACACTAGACACAAACTCTGCCTATTTTCAGGCATGACCCAGGAGAGTTACAGACAGAAGAACAGCAATTACAGGTGACACTACAGTTCAAAACATCATACAAAGGTTAACCAAAACTTGAGTATCATTACAGTTGTTACAGCAGTGCATTACATCTAAACAGTGGACCTAACCTGAGTATCATACAACTATGCAGCAGAAAGCAGTTGAAATGGCATTCCATAGATAAGGGGAATGCTTAGTTAATGTCGAAAACCCTAACATCGCATTTCCATACTTTTGTCACTTTAATAGCAACCCAAACTGATGCATTAGCAGAATTTTACATGAAGAATATATAAGGGATATGCTACCCTTCCCCCTGTAAATATTGTTGATATTTTCTGTTTGAGTGCTGATTGACCTGATGACATCACGAGTGATGAAGCCACGAGTGATGTCATCAGGTCACTCGGCACGAGAACAAAAAATATCAACAATATTTCCAGTAGGGGAGTAGCATATTCCATTTATGCCATACCTTCAAAAAAGTTAAAAAAAAAAAAAAAAATTAATTTCCCATCATTTTTTGCCGATTATAAAAAATCTAAAAGTATCTATAAATGAGACACCATTCATTTTGTAGATATTGTTGTGCTCACAGTACCATGCTGTCTAATTATAAAAAACCTAAAAGGTAGACATAAATGAAACACCAATCATTTTGTAGATATCTTTGTGCTGAATGAATTTCGTGCTCACAGTACCATGCTGTCTATAAGCTGGGGGAACAGGGGGCCAGACTTTTGCACATACAAATTTTGGCAGTAAATAAGGCAGAGCAGGAGCGTGGCCTGGCTCTGAACAGATATGGAGGTCTGAATCCTGAGTTCTGATAATCAATAAACAATCTAGCATCATCTTCAGCCATCTAAGCCAATTCTGCAAGACAAACTAGAAACTTAAGTGCTCTGGACCACAATACAGCACTTTGTTAAGGTATTTTCTTTTAATACTTCATCTATATTGGGCTACATTCTAACAGACTTCTACTGAAGCATATACTTTAGGCCTTGAATCATGGCTGAAAATGTAGAAAAATTGGCTTCTCTGGATAAAATAGAAAGTATTTTTCAGAAATTAATTACAGATATAAGTGATCTAAAAGTCACAACACAGCATAATACTACCACGTTAAAGAATATAGACTCTCGACTTGCTAATACAGAATTTAAAACCAAACAGAATGAGTCATCTATTCAAGATTTAAAAGCTACTATCAGGGAGCAAGATCGTACTATCAAAGGCTTCAATATAAAATTGATGACATTGAAAACCAAAACCGAAGGAATAACTTACGTTTCTTCAGATTTCCTGAGAATTCTGAATCAAAAGGTACTACTTCTTTTTTACTGCGTGTTTTACCAACCATGCTGAACCTTCCTGCTGTTCATAGCTTAACTATCGAGCGTTCACATCGTTCGTTAGGCCCTAAGCCTCCTCCTGACTACAGACCCAGACCTATTGTGGCTAAATTTCTGAATTTTGCTCATACTGAACTCATTTTACAGAGATCCAGAGAAATTGGGCACCTTACCTGGCAAGAACACCAAATATATATATATAGAGACTTTTCAAAAGATGTTCTAAACAAAAGGAAAGCCTTTACACCGGCTCGGAAACTGATGCACAAACTGGGATTACGATTCTCGATGAGGTATCCTGCAACAATGCGTGTATTCAGCGGCAGCTCTTATACAGATTATAATACCCCAGAATCACTGATGTTTTACCTAAGCAAATTCGAGTTACCTCCGGTAAACACATCTTATGCTAGGGACATATCTCTAAGTCATCCTAATAAAGCTAATAATAGCTCAGATTTCAGTGCTCAGATGGCTTCAAGATCCACTGAACTAATCGCAACCATCTCAGAACCTCACACAGACTTAAGTATGAGACATTCTGCCCGATGGAAAGAAAAAAATTTGTTTAAGCCCACGAACTGTAATCTCCAGTGTTGCATACAGAAACCAACTAATACAAAGAATGTTTAATCTCATACCAGTTTTGTGGTTTCATCGCCCATACCTCTAAGCAATAGGTTTGAACTTCTAAGGGATGCTCAAGCAGACCATTGTAAAACCATGGATAACGGAGACTCAACTTTTGTGGAGGCATTACGGAGTGTCCCTGAAGCTGATGAAGAATCCATTGATGTTTCGTGGTCTGAAGCTGTAGCGAGTTCGCCCCAAAAATCCTTGGAACCGCCAAAGAAAAAACGCCGTAGCAGAGGGAAGAACAGATCAAATGCAACTGCTACAAGAAGGACAACCTAATCAGTATTTTTTGTCACTTAAATCCTCGTATTTGAAGTATGTAGTACTGATAAATCTGGATCCTCAGATACCGATGTGTTTTTGCCAGATATGCTTTGCCATTGACTCTGATTGGCGAGCTGTAAGGGGTTGTCATAGAATGTGAAACTCAGTTTATTGTTGTAAAGCTCACCAATAAATAAGGTTATAGTTGGCTTATTAACATGGATCTCAACTTACTGCTTGACAGTTGTGGTCTGCCTGCGTTTCCAAGTAAGGTAAATGATATGGGCTCATGTCAATAGAGCGTAAATTGCTTTAGTGATATCTTTTACAGAGTGGACGTTTCAGCGCTGTAATGTGCAACACTGTCCTAGGTTATTACAGTTATATTGGTCGCTAAAGGAAAGGGATGCGATGCTAGTAGGGATATGAATCTTTTGATGCATTCGACTCCCTTGCTCTTTCTCTTGGCAGATATGGGGAATCAATTAGGTACTGTTCTCTCCCCTCGATCATGCAAGCAGCTGTACTGTGCTGCTTTTCAAGATAGTAAACCTAATTTGAACCCCCCACAAATCGTGCTGAGCCAATAGGTGATCAGAAAGATGAGAGGCAGGAGAGTTGAAAGCATCACTGATATTCGATGTATTAGTAACTGAGTTGATCGGAGGTTGGGGCAGGTGACACGATGTATGTAGATTCCCTAGCCTGTGCCATTGCAGATATGTCCTAGTTTTAGACCATATTTTTGTACATCTTTTATTTTAAATAGCAATTTCACCCGATTTTTGAGTGCTGCTGCCTGCTTAAATGTATGAGCATCATCTTAAGGTGTTCATGTCAATAGCGTGTAAATTGCTTTAGCGATATCTTTTACAGAACGGACATTTTGGCATTGTAATGTGCAACACTGTCCTAGGTTAATATAGTTATATTGGTCGCTAAAGAAAAGGGATGCGATGCTAGCAGAGATATGAATCTTTTGATGCATTTGACTCCCCTGCTCTCTCTCTCTCTTGGCAGATATGGGGAAGCAATTAGGTACTGCTCTCTCCCCTCGATAGTGCAAGCTGCCGTACTGTGCTGCCTTTCAAGATAGTGAACCTAATTTGAACCCCCCCCCCACAAATTGTACTGAGCCAATAAGTGGACAGAAAGATGAGGGGCAGGAGAGTTGAAAGCATCGCTGACATTCGATGAGTTACATTCCTACAAAGTAACGGAGGTGATCGCGGGTTGGGGCAGGTGACAGATGCTTCTAGATTCCCTAGCCTGTGCCATTGCAGATATGTCCTAGTTTTAGACCATCTTTTTCTACATTGTTATCTTAAACAGCAATTTCACCCTACTTTTTAGTGCTGCTGCCTGTATGAGCATCATCTTCGGGTGATCGCTCTGTGCAGTAGGGAGAAAAAGTCAGAAAGGGAGAGATATAAACATTCCTTGCCTGTGAGATGTATGTTAGAGTGCAACTCAAGCTGGCAGTCATCGCAATATGTCAACTTCAAATTTCTGCACTGCTCTCATTTTTCTCGGCAACCCCCCCCCAAAGGTACCCGAGATAGAGAATGAGAGACAGTTAGCAGAACATGAAATGTAGAAACAGAAAAGGCAAGGACGCTTTATGTTTTAGTTCCTATAGAACTGACACATATTGTCATATTCTTTAAGTGGTTTAAGATATCTGGAGATCTGTGGAAAGATAAATGCAAGCTGGGTATATATTTTTTTTCTTTTCCTTTTTTTTCTCTTTCCTCCCCTTCCCTCTCCCTGCTTCCCTCTTTTTTCAATTGTGGTTCAAAATGTAAATCATTAGTTAACTATCCAACATGAATGATGCTGGTTGTTTGTTGTTTATGGGGACAATTGTTTCTCATTATTGTTAACTTATTAGTCTATATAGATAGTGTTAACCTTTAATAGCAGTTAAGGAGCTTCAGATTTTCTGTACTCCTTATAATTTATTACATGTCCTAGAGAGCTTAGGTGTGGTCTTGGTTTACTGTTGTATATAAACTGACTGATATTTCTCGCTCATCTTAAATGATTATTATAGTGTTCTTGTTAATACGTTTGTTGTTAGTTATTGTTGTTATAACAGTTAGGGAGATTTACGATAAATGGTACTATGGTACTCTCTGGATTACCTTGTATACTTCAGTAGTTAATACTCCTGCCCCAAACTGGATTATAACCATCAGTCATGTATTTTTGATCTGTGATACCTTCCTCTCCTTTGCTCGGTGTATTGAGCTCCTGGTTTGGACGCCATTACTGATTAATCATCATAATGTCTGATTTACTATTATACACATGGAACGTCAGGGGCCTCAGTGCACCGAGCAAATGTAAACAGGTCTTAAATCATCTAAAAAGAAAAAAGCACAAATTGCTTTTTTACAAGAAATTAAACTATTAGAGGCAGATAATGACAGATTAAAAAATGACTGGGTTGGTCAAATCTATGCTGCTTCTGCAACAACTAAGAAATGTGGGGTTGCAATTTTAATTCACAAAAGTTTAAAATGGAAAGTATTGAATATAAAGATAGACCCTGATGGCAGATGGCTGATTGTTACCTTAGATTCAACAACTGGTCCATTAACCCTTGTTAATATTTATGCCCCGAATTCTGATACACACAAATTTTTTCACAATTTGGCCCAACAATTAACTTCTTTCAATCTAAATATCCCAATTCTAACTGGCGGTGATTTTAATCTTACATTAGAATCATTCCTTGACAGAAGCAATGCTTCACTAGATGCTCATCTGAGGAGCATTGCTGCACTTTCATTATTAATGAAAGATCTGGGATTAGTGGATATATGGAGACTTTTCCATCCTAGAGATAAAGAGTATACATTCTATTCCCCCACTCATCAGACTTACAGTAGAATTGATTACTGGTTAACCTCCCCTACTATTACAGCTAATATTGTAGACTGTAATATTCTACCCCTTCTTATTTCAGATCATGCTCCAGTTAAGCTTCACTTGTTATGGAATTCCCCTCCTTTGAAATCACCTTCTTGGCGATTAGACTCACTCTTACTTAAAGACCCAGAATTTATTCCCTGGTTAAAAATACAAACTCAGGAATTTATTTTACTCAATAACCCAGAGGATACGTCTATGGGTATTACTTGGGAAGCACTCAAAGCTACTCTTCGTGGCAAAATTATTAGTTTTTCTGTACATAGGAAAAGAAAGAGAGAAAAAAACTTAAAAACCTTGAGAACTTACTTAAAACTAAAGAATTACAGTATTCAGCTACCCCACACCCTGACCATAAATCCCCTTTACATCACAAAATCCTTAAACTTCGTATGCAAATTAACGATCTAATCTCCTGAAAAACCGAAATTGCACTACTCAGAATTAAACACAAGTACTGGGAGGGGGGTGAAAAAGGTAGTAAGTTACTGGCATATAGACTTAGAGTACAACAGTCGGAACGATATATTTCAGGTCTTAAAAACTCTATTGGGCAAATACGTAGTGACAACCCTAGGATTAATATGATCATGTCTTCATTCTATAAAAAGTTATATACATTCACTACCTCTGTGGCAAAATTGAAGGTTGACAAATTTCTGGATAAATTAGCACTTCCCCAACTTTCACATGATGCAATAAAGGCCTTAGATAAACCTATTATAATAGAAGAAGTTCATCATACACTCTCTTCCCTCAAAACTGGACGTGCCCCTGGTGGTGATGGCTTCCCAGTGGAGTTTTATAAAAATATGGCTGATTTACTTTGCCCTTTATTGTGTAGGGTATTTCAAGAATCCATAACTTTAGAAAGATTACCTCCAACCTTAACAGATGCAATCATTACAGTGCTTCCCAAAAAGGATAAAGATGTCACTCTTCCCTCTAACTATTGCCCTATATCATTACTTAATGTAGATGGTAAAATTTTTGCAAGTCTATTAGCTATTCATCTTAAACCCTTTATTCCCCGATTAGTTAATAAGTCTCAAACAGGTTTTGTTAAGGGTAGGATGGGTTTGGATCATCTTCGCTCTTTATTCAATCTTATGTATAAAGCTACATTTCTAAAATCCCCTGCAGTAGCGATTGCCATCGATTTTGAAAAGGCTTTTGATTCCTTGAATTGGAATTTTCTTTATTCAGTTCTATCCCGTTTTGGCATTAGTGACCGCTTTAAATTACTACATACTTCCCCTACAGCAAGGGTTCTTACTAACCCTACTTTATCTCAATCCTTTGAATTAAATAGAGGCACTAGACAAGGATGTCCCTTATCCCCATCCCTTTTCATCTTAGCCTTAGAACCTTTGGCAGCTGCTATACATCAATCTGATAAAATCAGAGGAATATCGATTGGTAACACACAATATACATCCTTGTCTTATGCAGATGACATGTTAATTTTACTAGAAGATTTAGAATTAGCTGCAAACCCACTTATACAACTACTAAATACATTTGCGGAAATTTCTGGTCTTGCAATTAATTATAAAAAAACTGAAATATTACCACTCAACACATTTTGTAAACCCTCCATGAATAATGTCCTTGGCTTTGGTTGGGCATCCCAAGGCATTTCATACTTAGGAATTAAAATTTTAACGAATACAGAAAAAATATGGGAGGCAAATCTTACTCCTATACTCTCAGAAATTAAAACAATACTTGAAAGGTGGAAAAATCTTAATCTAACATTAATTGGTAAAATTAACACAATTAAAATGTCTATTACTCCTAAGATTTTGTATCTCTTTTCCAACATACCGTTGATTCTACCCACTGTCTTTATATCTTGAATTGATAAATTGATAGGGAATTTTATTTGGGAAGGTCGTATTCCAAGATTTAGTAGAAATAAGCTTCGTACCCATTGGTCCCAGGGTGGGTTTACTCTCCCCTGGTTCTTGGCCTATTTATGGGCATTTCATGCCTCACAGACCACAAAATGGTTTACTAAACCCAATAATGAATCTCCTTTATGGCTCAATATGGAAGCTTCTTGGGCACCAGGAAATATTCCCACCAATTTTATTTTTAATTCTTTACCACAAAAATTAAAAAAACACCCTACAATTGCTCCCTCAATTCATTATTGGCTCAAATTACATAAATGGTTAAAAACGGACCCAGCTCCCACATTTTACTCTCCGATATGGGGAAACCGACGTATAACCTTAGATAACTATCCTTTGTTTTGTAGTCTATGGAAAAATAAAAATATAATATTTTTGGGTGATATCCTAATCAAAAATAGTAATATTTTGGATTCCTTTACAAATTTACAAACTATTTGGGATATAAATAAAAAGGATTTCTGGAAATATCTGCAAATTTGAGCGGCATTATCTCCTATATTACGGCATAAACATAGAATAACCTATTCCAACCTAAATATCACTTCATGGGTGAATACTTCATCTGGGCTAGTTAGTAAGATTTATAAAATGATCAGGGATAATTTACCAAATCAATCAATTTCAGCCAAAGAAAAATGGAGCTTAGCATTGCAACAAAATATAACTGAATCTCAATGGAGCCAGTGTTGGACTATTTGCCATAACACATTTAGAGATGTGCGTAGTACACTTATTCAATATAAAATTCTTCACTGGTGGTACAGAACACCAGACTCATTATATAAAATGGGAGTTACACCAAATGATATATGTTGGAGATGTCATTCATCTAATGGTAGTTTATTCCATATTTTGTGGCTTTGTAGCCCCATATCTACATTATGGCACTCGATCCATCATTTGGCTTCCAATATCATAAAATGTCTTTTACCCTTTGACCCCAAGTACTTTATTCTAGGGATTATTGACAAAAGTATTAATATATCTAGACACCAGCATAGATGGTTACAAATATTATTTATGCAGGTTAAACGGTTGATTCTAATTAATTGGAAGTCACAGATAATACCTACACTTACTGAAATTCTTAACAGCTTAACCCAAACGGCATCCCTGGAATGTATATCTTATTTGACTTTAGACCGACTAAATGTATATAAATTGTGCTGGCAGGATTATTTTAACTTCCTGGAATCTGGAGGATTAGGAAATACTTGTAGATCTCTCTTTTAGAAGGATTCTAAAATATTTTATAGACTAGACAGATTGTATCTCCCTACAACATAGTTAAGATATATTGTTATTTAGTATAGTAATATGTTTATTTTATATACTGTGCAGAATAAGAATCAATGGCAATGTATGCCACTACATATTATGACCTGTAGTATGTATGCGTGTATGCATATATATGTATATATGTGTATGTATATGTGTATGATTATATATAGTCATAACCATCATATTAGTTTTGACCCGATTCTATTTAATCAAAATGTGGATTGTGAAAATGCCATACTACATTATGCATTATATTCATGTCTGCATGGTATTATTATGTTATAATATGGAAAATGCTTTTTATTTTCTAATAAAAAGATTAACTACAAAAAAATAAGGCAGAGCAAGATCTTCAACAGCTCATTATATAGCAGACCTGATTTTCCCCAGGGACACAGCAACCCCTTATCCTGGACTGTGAAGCTCCAAAGTTTCCACTGGTACTGGTAAGTACCTACAGAGTTTCCTGCTTATCAAAAATGGGGCTTCTCATTTTTCCTCTCAGGGAAGTGTACAGCTTCCCCTCACCCATTCCCTGGCTCTTACTTCCAGCCTCATAAGGGACACAGGTGGTGCGGTACCAGCAAAACCCACCGCACGATACCCCATTATCCTCTCACCCAGGTCACTTTCCTGTTCTGCCTGGTCTTCCCCAGAGCACTACTGACTCTCTCCAGCATCCTGACTTAAGGCGTAACAGGGCCCTACATTTAACTTGCTGCCATACACAGTACCTTTCACTCACCCAACCTGCTGCCCAATATGTGCAACCAGTACAGGGGGATACCTAAAGTGCACTCCATGACCCACTCAGCAAAGTCCAGCAGCCTCAAGGCTTGTCCCTCCAAACAGGCCCTTACATGGGTAAAGGTTCCCCTCAGCCCCCTCACCAGTGTGCCTGAGCCACCTTGCCACCCGAACTGCAGAGGCCCTACCACAATCTGCTGCAACTGCGATGACCCAGACACACTAACAACATACTACCAGGGCCTAACCCAGACCCGGGGCCTACCTATCCTGCACCTGCTTCCTAATGGCTATCCATTCTCCCTACAGACCCCAGAGCCCAGGCCCCCAAACCATATGGCCATAGCTACCTCTCCTGGTGACCTCCTCTGGATGCTCCCCAAGGGGATCCGATGCATCACCGCTGTAGAAGCTGGCCTGCCTAACCCAGGGGGGGCCCCACTCCGCACTGCCCTGCAGTGCTCGTTAGTCTCCTCCTACCAACTGTAACCCCCAAACGTACTGTCCTGCCTATTTTATATCCCTAAATCCTGCTCTCTGCTGCTACCAAATGGTGGCAAGCAGAAATTGTACCTCACAGGGTGGGCTTACTAGCCTTTTTTGGTTGTTCTCAGACCCTCTTTCCACTTTTAGTTTGAGTTGTGTGGGAGGCCCCCCAACCTTCACTGAGATTGCTGCCACCAGGGGGCAGCCTTGAAGAATGTATAAAATCCCTGGTTTTGCCCAGGACTAGGAGGAGGGCAGGGAGGTAGGTAGAAGATCGGCAGCGTGGTGGGGCAGTATTTGAGGGCCCCCACCTCAGCCTAGTCAGGTTGGCCAGCAGCAGTGTCAGAACATCGGAGAGGGTGGTACTCCTCTTGGGAGGGTTAATCAGTCTAGCAACAGTAGTAAGGTTTTCAGTGGTTTAGGGCCCCGGTCATTTGGGACACTGCAAAGGCTTAGGAGGAGCAATCTGGCCCAGTATCACGCATGTCAGTCAGTACTAGTAATGGTGGACCCCCAGAGCTTTTAAGAGATGGAAAAACTCAGGCAGTGGGGCTGTGTCAGTAGTGGCAGTGCTGATGCAGGGCATCCTAGAGGTGGCAGCTCTGGGAGGCCTTTATCCAGGTGGCATGCTACCTGAGAGCAACAGTTTGGGTGGTGGGAGGCCCAGGCCTGGGATTTGCTTTGGGGCGTGCCATGCCTGTGTCTGGAGCAGGCCCTGAGACCTACCGTGCCCATGTGTGGGGTAGGTCCGATAGACCCATTTAAGGGCCTGGTGCTTCCAAGTGGGTGTTGCAGCAAGGAAGGAAAGAGCCACCATTTTGCTATAGCTTCAGCCTGGAGGTAGATAAGAGATTGTGCCCCTAAAATGGCTCATTGGCTCAGAGGAAGTGGAAAGAAAAGGGTCTGGTGTTTTAGAGCAGCTACGAAGGCTTAGACTGCTGTGCCCTGAGGCCTGTTTAGGCTCGGCTGGCATGGGAAGGAGTAAATCACTCCCCCAATAGAGAAAGAAAATGAGATCACAGTTATAGAAAAGTATTTTTGTGTCCAGGGTTTCTGTGGTTAGAAGCTTACGGAGGGAAATTATCCATTGTCTGTCTAAACTGCTTAGAGGAAGAGAAACTATTGCTGCTGCTGCATGCTGTATGAGAAATTAGAGCCAACAAATGACATGTTACAGGAAAATCAAAATGTTGTACCTGATTCTGCCATTTGGTGTTCTCTACCTGTTTTTTCAGCCTCATGGAGCTACTCCAAGTTTGACCCTTGATTTAGTCTCTGGGCCTAATCATTTTCCGGGCCTAGAATAAAGTTTCATGGTTTCTGAAAATCCTTTTTGTGCTTGTGATCCGTATGTAATTCTGTGACCTCAAAATAATAATGTCTTTTAATGAATTCTCTTTTAAACTGGCTTTGATAAGGTGGGTTCCAGTGTAAAGTTTTAAGAATCGAATCCCCAGTTCTTCATCAGCCAAAAGAGGCGTAGCAAAGCTGAGGTGTCCAGAGATAGCAGGTTTGCCTGAAGTCCATTCACCGCTGTGGGGCCATGCCAGTGCGTCTTGGGCAAGGTGAGCTGTTTTATGGCCATAAAACATCACAAAGTAGGCCATCTCATTTCTCCTATTTCTATGCTACCTCCAGAAAGAATAGTTTGGAAGGGGTTTTGCTGCTCTGTTAACTGTGCCTTCCCCTCACCGTCTGCGATGCCCCTAGATTTAATGGGAGGGGGGCTACATATCATTTTTTTGTTTTAAAGTTATTCTCATTTATTTGTTGAAAAAGTAAAAATAAAATTGAATTTTATGCTTTTTTTTGCTAATTATAAAAAAAAAACTAAAAGGTCTCTGTATATGAAATCATTTTGTAAATATTTTTGTGCTGAACAAATTTTGTGCTGATAGTACCATGCTATCATTTTTTGTTTTAAAGATATTTTCATTTAATAATAATAATAAAGCTTTATTTATATCACGCCTTTCTAAATTCAAGATGCCTTGCAATATCTGACAACATAATAAATAAAACCAATACATAATAATCTGAGCTCCTAAAATCACAATATTAGTTAAAATAAATCCTCGACCATAAATAGGTCTTCAGGGTCTTTTTAAATTCCTCCACAGATGCACACTGATGAAGCAGATGGGGTAGAGAATTCCAGGGGGTCAGAGCAGCATACATAAAGGCACGAGCACCCAATGATTTTAAAGAAACCCTCAGAATCTCTAGCAACCCCTCGTCCGCCGAGCAGAGAGATCACTTAGGGCAGTAGGGAACTAAAAGCTCTTTCAAGTAGTCTGGACCCTGTCCATGTAGGGCTTTGTAGGTCAAAAGACCAACTTTAACGGTGATCCGCCACTGAATTGGCAGCCAGTGCAGATCACGCAGCACCGGCAAAATATGACAGGCACGAGACGTACCTGTCAGTTACCCAGCCGCAGCATTCTGCACCAGCTGTAAGCAGCAGATATCAACCCCAGGAAGCCCTAGATACAGGGAGTTGCAATAATCAAGGCATGAGGACACAAAGGCATGGACCAACGTTGGCAAATCCACGGGCAGAACAAGGTGCTTAATCCTGGTGATGTTCCTAAGATGTTAAAAGGAAAGTTTGACAACTGCTGACACCTGTGAACGAAGTGTCAGCTCACTGTCAAAAATCACCCCCAGGTTCCGCACCCATTCAGAGGTGGGACGCTGGACACCTCCCAGAAATAAACCTGAGGGAAGACCAACTCCCACCCCCTCTGCCCTACGACCCGGGTCCACAACCATTACCTCTGTCTTTTCCGAGTTCAACTTCAGCCAGCTTGAATTCATCCAGCACTGGATTTCAGTGAGGCAGCTATTAAAGACTGAGAGAGCTCTATCCTGGTCAGGTGCAAAAGATAGGTACAGCTGAGTATCATCTGCATAGCAATGAAACCTCAGCACATACCATCTTACAATGTCTCCGAGGGGCAGCATATACACTGCAAACAACATGGGGGACAACACTGAGCCCTGGGGAACCCCACATGACAGAGAGACTGGGTGGGAAAACTTTATCCCCGACACCACTGTCTGAGTTCTGTAAGTGAGAAAAGATCAAAACCATCTGAGGACTGTACCTGACAGGCCACAGATGAACTCCAGGCATGCGAGAAGTACCCCATGGTTCACAGTGTCAAAGGCTGGTGAGAGATCAAGAAGAACGAGGATGGAACGATTCTTCTGATCTCTAGCCAGCAGGAGATCACTGAGCACCCGAACCAGCGCTGTCTCGGTACTATACCTCTTTCGAAAACCAGACTGGAGTGGTTCATAGATGTCATGGATGGTTAAATGGTTTTCCAATTGTGCCTTCTCAATAATCTTCCCAACAAAGGGGAGATTACAGATCGGCCTGTAGTTAGCAAAGCAGCCTGGGTCCAAGGAAGCTTTCTTCAGGAGAGGTGTCACCACCACCTCCTTCAGGGAGCTAGGAAACTCATCCATATCCAAGGAACACCAGACTATCTGTGCTAGGACAGGGCCAATGATATCAGGATAACCCTTTATCAGGGAAGTCGGGCCTGGATCCAAACTACAGCAAGTAGGGTGCATACTATGGACAATCCTCATGACATCAATAAACTCAGGCTGGTCAAAGGAACTCCAGGAGCGACCGGAGGATGCGACCAAACACTGATCAATAGCTTCTCCCATAGAGGAAGCAGGCTGGAGCTCTGCCCTGATGTCAGCCACCTTATCTGCAAAGAAGTGAGCAAGCTCATCACACTCTATTTGTGAAAAAGCTTTCCGAACCTGAAGACAGACTGGGTTACACAATCTGTCAACAGTTCGAAAAAGCTGAGCTGGTCGGTTCTGAGCAGCTGCAATCTCCCCGGACAGGAACTCTGCCTTCTTACGAGAGATTGCAGAGTGATAGAATTGATAATGTTCCATCAGTCTAAGATGGTCGGCATCAACGGCAGTTCTCCACCAACGATGCTCTAACCTTCGTCTTTGTCGCCGCTTCTCCCTCAAGGTCCCATCAAACCATGGAGACCGAGGTCGAAGGGGGAGAGGACAAACACAGACAGGAGCAATTTGATCAAGAGCTGAGGAGATGGCCCTATTATAAGCCAACACCAAAGCATCTGGATCATCGCTCAGTCCAGAAAACTCCGATAGGTCAAGCACCGCTGCCAGGCCCATAGAGCTAACATCTCACAAAGAGCGGTACCTAACCATCTCCACAGGGGTAGGCCTACAAGGGGGGGGTGCAAAAACCGAACCCCACAGTGTAATGATCAGACCAACTGACGGGTTCCACCCCCATGTCAGAGGCCTCAATCCCCAGGAGGAAAACCAAGTCCAAGGAGTGACCACTCTTATGAGTGGCAGAAGTAACCACTTGTGTGAGGCCCAAAGATGTCATTAATTGGAGGAAGTGTTGTCCAAACTGCGAGAGTTCATCATCGACCCAGGCATTGAAGTCACCCAGGACCATCAGCCTGGGTGACTCAAATGCCATGTCAATGACAAAATCAGCTACTTCCTGTAGAAAATGTTTCTCATCACCTGGTGGACGGTAAATAAGAACAATTCTACAACCCACACCTGCCACTACAGTACATACAAAGGATGCAGACCCCTCAACTGGTACACTTGTGAGGCCCAGTTTGATCTTGAAACAGACTACAACCCCCCCCCTCCACGGTCCCGCCTTGGGTGGTGTAACTCTGAGTACCCAGCTGGAACTGCTGCCTCCAAAACTGGACCAGCATTTTCATGCAGCCAGGTCTCGGTAATGCAAGCCAGATCCACAGACTCCACAAGATCTGCAATAACTGCAGTCTTATTTCTTATGGATCTGGCATTGCACAACACCGCCCAGGTTGGACGGGTCTCAGGAGTAGTACAGACCACTTGCCCAGTACCATCAATAGTAGTGGTGCCCTTGGGTATGGAAAGCAGGCAAGAATGACCTCACTCCGGAATCCATTTTGCCCAAGGGCATCTTCTAGTTTCCACTACCCCTATACGATGTAACCGCTCATTCGTCCTCCACTGTTCACTACCCCCAAAACCCCTCCTCCCCCTCCACACAATCCCCAGTGCTTGACAGTGCTGGTAAGTTGACAACTGTAACGGCAAGGGGGAGAAAGGGCAGAGAGCATGAAGAGCGGCGGACGAATAGCATACGACAGTGGTGGCATGCCCTCTACACATATTAAAAACCCCACACCCACAGGACTAAACCCAACAAAGCAAAATTATAAACAACCCAAATTAAACCAGATAAAATATAAAACAAATTAAATCACACAAACAAATAAAATATCAAAATAAATAATATAAAAATAAACAAATGTCCAGAAATGTCCCGAAAATACTGCGTATTTGGAACAAGAGATGCTCTCACCCTCCCTCAATTCTAGAACAAAATCAAAAAATGAAAGTCTCGCTATAGTCTTGGTAAATCAGCATCTAAAAACAAATGGGGATTTTCAAGCAAAAGAACCTTTAGAGGTAGCAAGAGGGTCTCTCACCCCCTCCCAATCTAACCTCCAAAAGATTCCTCCCAGAGACCAGTTCTTCTTCAGTCTTTTCCATGAAACACTCCAACACACAGGCCAAGACACCAAAGTCAGGGTCAAGCTGAAGGGCTGTGCTCAGAAATAGAGCCCTGGGAGGGAAACTATTGATCCTGCCCCAGAAAAGCCTTAGGAACCCCCTCAAAAAGGGACCCCCATCACCATATGGCCACCAGAAGTTCCCTCTAAAGCACTACCCAAAATTCAGCCACAATCCCTACTCAGGAGCCATGGCCCAAACGGCAGAATGCAATTCCTCCTTCCCTCTACAGGAGTGTAAAATTCACAAGGGCAGCAGGCTGCTCCAGGAGGGGAATCCATAACCCCAGTCGCCTATCAGCCGCTGAGGTCCCCCCACCAACAACCACAGGGGAAAGAGCCCTCCAGTTCAAATCCCTGCAGCTCCTCCCCAAACAGCCCAAAACTCATAAATTGTCCACACCAAGAGGAAAGAAGCATCTATCTAAATGTTCAGGGGGAGAAGATGCTTCTTTCCATCCTCAGTACGCCAAGCAGGTAATCTCAACACATCCAGGTAGAAATCAGAAAAACCTCCATTTACGCCCCTGGACTCTAGGCACTCTCACCACCCCGAAATAATTTCAGGCAAGCAGCAAAAACCCACTTCTAATATTGATATTCCATGTGCTCCCACCGCAGTGAGAAGCAGGCAAAGAAGGATTCCACTCACGGACCAAAATCTACGGTCCCAAGGATATGTTGCTAGAAACCACAAGGCTCCAAAGTCGCCAAACTTCCCTCTGAATTCCACAATACTCCACAGCATCCACACGTTCTTTAAAGAGTGCACTAAAAAGCACCAAAAGACAGAATCACAGGGCCCTGAGGCACAAACTCCCCTCCAGTGTCCACTGAGTTTTTCCTGAGGGAGTATCCCAAATCGCAAAACTCCCTTCCAAAGTCCACAGAAAATCCTGGAGCTGCCCCACAACACCCGCGGTTTTCTAGGGAAAATGTTAACCATGCTGAAAAGCTGAAAGTTAATATCAGTCACTGTCGAGACCATGATGCCATAATGCAAGACTTGCTCCAGCACAAAACGCAGACAGAAAAGCGGACAAAGCAGATGAAGCAAATA
Organism: Neoceratodus forsteri; assembly: GCA_016271365.2. Lineage (NCBI taxonomy): Eukaryota > Metazoa > Chordata > Ceratodontiformes > Ceratodontidae > Neoceratodus > Neoceratodus forsteri. Next base: position 740,211,580 of record CM057454.1, read on the forward strand.
AAATCAAAACAAAAACGATTTAAAACATCTTTAAAACATCTTCAGAGCTCAGAGAAACAGACACAGCTCAGGCAGCTCACATACATTGCTGCCATCTTGACGCCAAGAAAATTTGAATATGATCAGTGTTGCTAGTATACATCTACAGAGCTGGGCATTTGTCTCTTGAATGACATCATCAAGGCAGCCATTTTAGGATTTTCAGAGCTGGATTTTTGAATCAGGAGAGGGTTTGTTTACAATTTTCAGATGCTTTGAAACTGCATTTATCCTACTTAAATAAATGATGTTTCGTTATAAATGTACAAAATGTGTAAAAAGACAGTTTAGGTGTCATTTAAGACACTGGGTGTGTAAAATATTATTATAAATAATCAGCTGGAGAAGAAAAATCCAGATTGGTTGATATCAAGTTAGAAGGGTTGCAGTAACTGCTGGCAGCAAGTTGAAAAGTTGAGTTGTGTACTTTATCTAAAATGGGTGCACACATGTTTGATTCATTTGTAATGTGCCCCTCCTCAAGGGGTTCCTAATAAACACAAAAATGTTTCCTTGTACAGTTCTTAGCAGAGATTCCTGGGAAGGGAGCATGGACTTCATTTATTTCCCTGCAAGATCAAAATTCAAATCACATTTTAGCTGCCATAGTAACTGCACAATACCAGGCAGGTAAATACAGTAGAGTACATATTTAACAGTCTGTGCCCAGACATGAAAACCAGATAAGCTACATGAAAGGCTAAGAGACAGCGAGAGAGACACAATGAAAGACTGTGGACTAGAGGCAACAGCCCCATTGATTTAAAGTAGCAATCTTAGTCCCACAAAGCTGTCAGTATGTGTATGCGTACAGGTATGTGTATGCATATGTGTGTATAGGTATGTGTATGTGTGTGTGTATGTATGAGTATGTGTATATGTATGTGTATGAGTATATGTGTGTGTGTAAGTGTATGGTGTGTATATAAGTGTATGTGTATGAGTATGTGTGTGTATGTGTGTGTATGAGTATGTGTGTATGATTGTGTATTTGTATGAATATGTGTATGTGTGTGTGTATGTGTATGTGTATGAGTGTGCATATATGTGTGTGTGTGTATGTGTATGTGTATATGTATGAGTGTTTATGTGAATAAGTATGCGTATGTGTATGAGTATGTGAGTGTGTGTGTATATGTGTATGTGTCTATGTATGTGTATGTGTGTTTATGTATATGAGTGTGTATGTCTATGTGTGTATGAGTGTGTGTGTATGTGTTTGAGTATGTGTGTATGTGTAAGTGTATGTGCATGTGTATGTGTATGAGTATGTGTATGTCAATGTATATGTATGGTATGAGTATGTATGTGTCTATGTGTATGTGTATGTGTGCATGTGTATGTGTGTGTTCATGTGCATGTGTATGACTATGTGTACGTGTGTATGTATGTGTATGAGTATGTATGTGTATGTGCGTATGTGTGTGTGTATGAGTGTGTATGTATGTGTATGCATGTGTATATGTATGGGTATGAGTATGCATGTGTCTATGTGTATGTGGGTGCATCTGTGTATGTGTGTGTGTGCGCGCGTGTGTGTATGTGTATGTGTGTAAGTGTATGTGTATGTGTGTATGTGCATGAGTATGTGTATGTGCATACAGTATGTATGGGTGTGTGTGTGTGCATGTGTGTGTGTATGTGTATGTGTGTGTATGTGCATGAGTATGTGTTTGTATGTGTATGCGTGTATGTGTATCTGTATATGTATGTATGTGTGTATGGATGTATGTATGTGAATATGTATGTGTATGAGTGTGTATGTGTATGACTATGCATATATGTATGAGTGTGTGTGTGTATGTGTATATGTGTGTATGTGTATGTGTATGAGCAGTGTAAGTGTGTGCGTACATGTGTATGTGTATCTGTGTATGTATGTGTATGTGTATAAGTATGCGTGTACAGTATTTGTATGTGTATGAGTATGCATGTGTGTATGTGTATGAGTGTGTTTGTATGTATTTGTGTGTGTGTGTATGTGTATATGAGTATGTGTGTGTGATGAGTATGTGTGTGATGAGGTGTGTATGTATGTGTGTATATGACTATGTGTACGTGTGTGTGTATGAGTATGTGTGTGTATGTGTATGTGTGTGTATGAGTATGTGTGTGTATGTGTATGTGTGTTTGTATGTGTATGTGTGTGTATGTGTATGTGCATGTGTATGTATGTGTTTGTATGTGTATGTGTGTGTATGAGTATGTGTGTGTATGTGTATGTGTGTATGAGTATGTGTGTGTGTGTGTATGTGTGTATGAGTGTGTGTGTGTATGTATGTGTGTGTGTATGTGTGTATATGAGTATGTGTATGTGTGTATGCTTGTGTATGAGTATGTGTGTGTGTATAAGTATGTGTGCATGTATGTGTATGTATGTGCGTATGTGTATTTGTGCATGTGTATGTGCATGTGTGTATGTATGTGTTTGTGTATGTGTGTGTATGTGTGTATGTGTGTAATTCCACCAACTATCCTTATGCATTCTTCTCAATACTCGGGGTTCCATGTGTTAACAGTGAAGTTCAAACAGTGACTGACACATTGGCGAGTGCTAAGCATCGAAAACAAAATCTGCAATCAGCACTATGCCGAATACAAAATCGGCAACCATGCAAAGCACTATGGGACCTGCTTTGCACCCCTCAAAGTAATGATTCTCAACTCCAGGGTGGACAGACATTGGAGGAGGGAGGCAAACATGGAAGGGAGCACCCATTGTAAGGGTGACAACCCGTGGTTGAAGAAACAACATGAGGGGAATAGGAAGATTGAAATAAAAAAAAGCAAAGTAACCTTGATATACCCCCATGTAGTCCCAAACCCAGGTCCATGCACACCGCAGGTAGTGACCTTAACTGCCACACCATGCAGCCAGCTTGGTGGCAATCCACTCACTCTACCTACTTAACCTCCTACCGCTACACTGGATAACCACCTCACCTTCGCAGTTTTGTCCTCCATACCTCGCTATTCCGATCTCTCGCTATTCTTCCTCAGTCACTGTACTTGCAGGCGTGCACATTGAGTCACTCATTTTGAGTCACTCAGTTTGCTTCACCCATATCACTGGATGCTATACTGGGTGTTCATTTGTGTAACCCAGTCTCATAAGGGAGTACAGTACGTCCTGCTTAGTGAGAGCCATATGTGGGGAGGGAGAGGGAGAGGTTGAGGTCTCAGAAAATTCTGGTCTCAAGAGAGGTGTAATACTCAGGCTTCAGTCTTATGCTTCACTAGGAGAAAAGTAATAAGGTACACAGTCCACAACTATTGAATCATGGTCAAAGCAGGTCTATTATTTATTCACACTTTAGATAACAGTTCAACAAAAAGCATTCTTATTTCAAGTGATACAAACACACATCTCCTGACAGAGGATGTTATCCCTTTCAGGCTGCTTTTACAAACACACACTGCAGCCTGCCTTGTGACCCTGGACAAGAGTCTCACTGTTACAGGATCTACATAGAAACATAGAATCTGGTGGCAGAAAGAGACCAAGGTTCCACCAAGTCTGCCCATGCTACACTACTTCACCCCACTGACCAACTGTGCTGGTGGGTTGTCTTCGTCTTCCCTTGCTCCCTCATCCCTTAATCCTGTGTTGCTCCCCTAGGGACTGTGAGTTAATTTGCCCTATCCCAGTTATGTTTAAATCTATTTAGGGTATCTACCCCACCACCTCTGCCGGCAGTCTGTCCACGATTCCACCACACTTTGTGTGAAGTAAAACTTCTTCACATCTCTCTTGAATGTGCTCCCACCATCTTCCAGTCATGCCCCCGGTGACTGTATAACTATTCCTTACAAACAGGTCCTTTCTTTTCACCCTGTTTATTCCCCTCAGAAATTTGTACCTTTCTATCATGTCCTCCCTCTTACACCTGGCCTCCAGCGAGTACATATTTTGGGCCACCAGCCATTCCTCATAGGGTCTGCCATGATGGCCCTTGATCATCTTGGTGATCTTCCTCTCCACTGACTCCATTCTGTCTATGTACTTCCTCAGCTGTGGACTCCAGAGCTGAGTGCAGTACTCCAGATAAAGCCTCATCTATATAGGGGCAGTATCACGGCACTTCTCCTACTATCAGACCCTCCCCATATACCCCAGAATCCTCGACACTTTGCTATATGATTTGTTACAGTGACTCGTTTGCTTGAGGGAGTCACTGATTATTGTTCGTTTGCTTGTTTTATTTAAGGTTAGCACCACTGAGCATAAGCTCATTCACAATGGTGACCTTTAAAATACAATACATACAACCATACAAAATATACAATAACATCAAATTACATAATTAAAAGACACTTAAAACAGGTACAGATCATTTTGGAAAGATATTAAACAGTGTTTCAAAACTGAGACTGATGGCGGTTTTGTATATATGGCCCCAGCTCCCTCTTCTCTATTGTAGTGGCCAGCCTAACCCCTCTGATCCAGTATTCTGAGTGTGGGTTCTGTCTCCCAAAGTCTCACATAGGCTTATGTAAATTTTAACTCGGTACCTCTTATAAGATCAATGCAGCAATGCTGCTATAACAGGACAACTTTGTAGATAGGGATTCTAGCCCTAAAATGTATATCCTGTATACAAATAAAGGCCTGTACTACTACTACTACTACTACTACAACCACTGGAACAAAATGCATTGCCTTGCACTTCTTGGTAATGAATCTTAACTGCCAGCCACGTTTCCAGCTTCTCTAGGTCATCTGGATCTCCTGCTCCACTTCCTCATAATCTACCCTACCACAGAGCTTTGTATCATCAACAAAGAGACACAGCTTGCACTGGATACCTTCCTCTACATCACTGATGAACATATTGAATAGGACAGGTACCAGGACTGACCCCAGTGTCATCCCACTCATGACCTCCCTCTCCCCTGAATTGGCCCTGTTCCCTACTAACCTCTGTTGCCTCCTACCTGACTAAACCATGCTCCACTTCCAGTCCTCCCCTCCAGCTTTTTCTGCAGCATCCTGTATGGTACCATGTTGAAGGCCTTGTAGAAGTCAAAGTAGTGCAAATTTATTGCCTGTCCTTTGTCTGTTTCCTTAGTGACCCAGTCAAAAAAACAGTATCTGGTTGGTCTTGCATGACTTCCCTGTCACAAACCCAATCTACTTGCTGCCTGCAGTCCATTATCCTCTGAGTAGGCCACTGTGCTTTCTTTGACTACAGTAATGTAGCAAATTCCTAAAGGGCCTGGGTTCAAGGGTATGTTATAGGGCCCCCCTGGTTTTGAATAAACATCAAAATTATGATTTGTGCCACTCAAACCTTATGGGCCCGGGTGCAACTGCACCCCCCTGCACCCTTGTAGCCACACCCCTGTTTGACTATGGCCTCAGCTCCTGTCAGCTTACCTTCAATGGAGGGGAGACTGACAATCTTGTAGCTGCCCAGATCTTCCCTGCCCCCTCTCCTGTGGAGTGGTACTACACTGATGGACTTCCACACCACTGGCACCATTCATGACTTCAGTGAGTCATTAAATAGTTGGGTTAAGGGTATTTCCAGTTCTGTGGCCAGTTCTCTAAGTACCCATGGGTCCAGGCCATCCAAGCCTGATGCCTTACCTCTTCTGAGTGCTTCCAGTCCCTTCCTCCCCTGGTCTACCATCATCTATAACCTACCAATTTCCTGACCCCCCACCCCAATGTGGTAGTCTCTATACTGCTCTTGCTTCTAATATGCCATGCCTTCCACTGGGCTACCCATTCCTCAGGGGACAACAGGGACTCAGGCTCATGAACAGGAAGCCAGAAAGATGGGCTCAGCATAATGGATCCAGTTCAGGGCCCCCAGACAGGCAGCCCTTCCCTGGCACCTGGTTTCATTTTGGGTACCCTGCAAGAGTGCCAGATGAGGCAGTGTCTAGGTGGACCTGTCTGCCCTGGACTAGAGGTAATCCACACTTACCCACCTACTGTCTTGTGTGGGTTGCTTCCACCCAATTGAAACTGGCACTCTAACGCCAATGAACAGATGTTTTCTTTTAACCCAACTCCAAGATTATTTTCAGCAGACAGGGATGTATCTCTTCTTTCTCCTTCCTCCTTCCCATCTTGGTTGAAACCTGCATATGAACTGGCATTGAGACCCACATGAGCCTGTAAGGGACACTTCTGAGGAATAATCCCCCCTGCCAAGCACTCACTGCCACATCCATTCCTCCAGAGCTCCCACTCAGCCTCCTCTTGGTACAGTACCTTGTTTTCCCAGGGGCCTTTCAGCACAGGGACCCCTGTCAGCAGAGATGGTAAATAGGATGTCTGCAAATCCCACCTGGGAGCTACAGTTGGACTAGGACCCAGGCATTCTGCACACTACCACACTGGTCCCCACAAGGAAGGTGGTACTGCTCTCTTCTTTTACCCTTTCTCTTGACAAGAATCTCAGTTTTGCTCCTTCTGCTTTGGATGCACTCTGCTGAATTCTCTCACCTCTGGCTTTCAACTCACTCGGCTGGATGATCGAAAGCATCACAGTGAATGCATTCAGCCCATGTTCTCAAAGAAGGCCATGGACAACAGTTCAGATTCCAGGGATTGGAAAGTGTAACAGTGGGGCCAGGAAGGAGGGATCTGGAAAATAAACTCTTGAAACAAGAAAGTGCTTGGCAATATAGACTGAGAGCACATCCGTCTCCAGGACTACTAGTGTTTTGTGTAGGTCAATAGGAACTATTTGTACACTTAGAGATAGTGATAGCTATATTTATAAAATAGGTAAGAAAACTCGGTGAAAATTGGGGTCCCTGATTGGATAAAACACACCACATGACCGTGCATTATTCCACAACAACCGCATGCCTTTCACTATGACCGCAGACCTGCATTACTTTCCACCCCCTCAGAACCTTCTCACCAGTAGTGAGATCACGCCACACCTGTCAGACAGGTTGCCACATACACACATAGCACACACAAGCTGCCACCCTCAACCATAAGTAAATCTATATAGCTGCCCCACACTGAATGCAATTATCTGGTTGATCCTGTCATAATTTTTAAACAAAAAGTGATTTAAAAAAACTCATCTGGTTAATCCTGCCATTTTTACAGTGTCTTATGGGTAATCACTTTCACTTTTGTTGCTTTACTGTAACGTGATTGAGCAGTGTACATGGCAGTAAAAGACATGCTGACAAAAACTTTAAAATAAGGCATTTTCTACTCAAAAAGTATGTCACCTCTGTTTTATGCTATACTTACTGAGGTTTCTGTTAATGAAGCCACTGACTAGGGAGCAAATGAGTGCAAGTGAGTCGGTGGCTTCAGAAGTGTAGACACAAGCCTGAGCAAGCATTGCTATAGCATGTTTCTTACACTTGCGTCTACTCTTCTGAAGCCACTAACTCAGTAGCTCTCCTTGCTCTACAGTTGGTGGCTTCTTTTACACAAACCTCAGTAAGCGTAGCATAAAAAGTGGACTTCATACACTTTTTAGCAAAACATGCCTTGTTTTAAAGCTTTGCCAGCGCATCCTTTATCGCCATGAACACCATTCAGTCATGCTACAGTAAAACAACAAAAGTGAAAGTGATTTAATGTAAGACACTATGAAAATGGTAGGGTCAGCCAGATACGTTTTTTTTTTTCCAACCACTTTTTGTTTAGAAATCATGGTAAGATTAACCAGACAAGTGTCAGCTATAACTTTAAACATATCACAATCATGGCAGGATCAACCAGATCATCTACTGTAAATGAAACAGTAATCTGTGCCATATAGGGACTACTTTTTGTCCCCCCCCCCAATATTTGTGGTCCTTTTAGAAGATAGATAATCCACTACAGGGCATGCGGTTGTGCTCTGATATACACATGTTTTGGGTGGCCAAAAGCACTCAGCCTTTGGCCTTGTGAGTCACTGCACACACCAAGGTGTGCATATTTCAAAGCGTGACCGCACACCCTGTAGTGGATTATCTATTACATACTGTATATCATGTGTATGTTTATTAAGTCAGTTAGTTAGCGATTCCCTACTGTACTACAAAGTAGGTGCAGTTTCCACATTTTATTGTCGCCGATATATTTGTTGTATCCCACATGTTTTATTAAGATGAAATGGTAGCGTGTCAGTTCAAGAGATTACTTTTTAAGTGGACTCTTATGCTGCTATAGCCATGCCTTAAAAAAGCACATGTCACTGTGCAAAATGTCAGCTCAGCAGGAGCGGGTGAGTGCTGCTGCCACGAGTTTTAATTTATTAATAAACCCTTTTTTAACCTAGCCGTGGTATGTGTTTTTTTCAACATTTTGCTACCGCGTAGCCCAACTCCTCCTCCTCTGTAGTTCTATCTGACACATTGTGGCTCCAGTGTAGTTCAGGTAGCCACCTCCTGTTACATGTTTTTATATATAATGAACCAAGAGTCCCTTCTGACCTTAAAAGATGCACAGTAAGGCACACAAAAAGACATTATATTATATTATATTATATTATATTATATTATATTATATTATAATATATTATGTTACCACTGCTATTTGTTTGATGCAGACAATACACAGCCTGTACTGGAAGCACTACTCAAAACCCAGTGTTTTGCCACCTACATCGACCTTAAGTGTTACTGTGTTTCAGCTCCAATGTGCAAAATCACTTTTCACTAAGCACGTCTTTATTTGGATCACAGATTACTTACTTCAGATACCAGATAGCTACTTAAAGCAGCAGTGTAATGAAAAATGTTTTTCCAAAAAGCTAGTTTCAGCTGCAAGTAATGAAAACATTACCATACCTGTCAAATCTACTTTTCTAGGTACCTCCTATACCAAGTTTTTAATTTTCTCTATCCCAGCTCTTATCATATATCTTCAGAATGCTAGCCCCTAGTCACTACCCCCAATGGCCCTGACGTGCTGCTCTATCACTGACCTCCACCAGTGGTCACTTTGGCACCGGATCACGATCCCTTCCCTCCCTGAAGACAGCAAGCAGTTGTGGGACACTCAAGCTGCCTCCCCCGCCAAGCCGGCCCTCCAGCTACCCGAGCTCGTTCCCGAACCCGGATCGCTGGCGTTGCAAGCGGAAATCCAACCGCTGTGCCGACGGGCCGGCCGGACAGTGTTCCTTTAAGCATGTTAAACAGAGCTTTGCCAATGTTAAGGTGGCACTGATGCTGTGAATCAGCCATACATTTTATGATAAACTGGCACACGCAAGAAAGAAAACAATCATAGATGAGAACATAACCTTTCTAGAAGACTGGGGTGCTTTTGGTTTCATCAGCAGGGGTAGATGAATGTTTCAAGTGATTTGCAGTGAAAGTTTCCAAAAAAATACTACTAATTCCAGGGCATGTCCCAACCAAACATTATATATATGCCAATAATATGTGCGGTAGGAGTGGCCAGGCTCACCCCTATCTATGCTGAGACACAGGAAGGTTGCACCAGAGAACAGAGGCCAATAGAGTGGGACTCTTTCAGTGGCTCCAAGAGATTTACCTGAAGCATATATTAGGAATTAATTTTGAGTTACTAACCATTTGCCTTTTCAGCTACAAAATCATGACTAAAACTCCTCTGATTCTCTTAGGGAGGATCTGGAGAGGAAGCTATCCAGTGTGGTTTCTTTGTGCAGTGTTCCAATTGATTAACATATGCTTTATTCAGATAGCATTGTTGGATGAGTTTAAGCTACATTATGCACTACAAAAGACCTCTGCTATACATACACTCATGTGGCTCTCTGGTGATCAGACTGGTCATGCCAGGAGGACACGTGGCTCCCAGTCCTGAAAAGGTTGCAGACCCCTGCCCAAGTGGCCCAAAAACAGACTCCCATGTCTGCACCATGCTCAGGCACTTACCTACCCCAACCCTTGCCAAGCTACCTCCTACCTGACACCCATTCATTCGGCTACCTGCCAGGGGGTTCTGTTTGGACAGCGCAGACTTCTTTCACACACAAAGAATATTTCAGTATTAGCAGGGTTAACTTATAGCTTGCTCCAAACACAGACTGACTTCTCCCATTTTCTTTCTTCTTCTGGAAGTGAACCTGCAATGGTACCAGTGACTTGCCTTGAGGGGTGACCCACCACTCTCCCCTTGCACTTGTCAGGTGCTGATAGTCTCCCATTCTTTAAAGGTGAGTTGCCTGTGGCCTCCAACATTCCAGCTGCTCCAGATGGTATCCTTCCATGGAGACCAGGCATGAGGGGACCAATGCCACCCCATCCCAAGGACCCTATTGCCATCCCTGGGACTGCAAGCCCCCTCAGTCCAGTCACAGTCAGAGAGGCTAGACTGCTACTCTGTTCCTCTTAACTCCAGGACCACTGACTGTAGCTCTCATGCCCTGATGCCCTCCCCTTTTATAGTTTTTGCAGGAAGTGCAGAACTGTGCATATTCATGCTCCAGTTTCCCTCTCTTACCTAAGTCATGCCACTCGCAGCATGAACATCCAGACATCCTGGGCCGGATTTCCAAAGCATGACGCAGGGTTTGTGCCATGCTGTGCACCACAACGCTTAGGTTCTGGCAGTGCACCAAACGCTGTTGCTGCAGCTGGACCCAATTTTACAATCTTGGGCACAGTTGTGACAGTTTTCATGATTTAAGGCAACTTGCGCCAAACATCTGGGGCAAGCTCCTTAAAAAAGGCCCCCAGGATAAATGCCGTACAGGATAGAAAATCCTCTTAGTTCGCTGCAGGCCCCATGCACTGTATCATTGATGCATCCAGGGCTTTCAGCAGTCTAAGCCATTTGAAAATCCTGCCCCTTGTCTCCGGGCAATTCCCCCCAGAGAACATCTCCTAGGGTTGGCTTACCCTTTGATGCTGTCTGGTAACTGGCCTCGAACCAGCAAAAAAAAGTGGCTGGTTACAAATGATATCTTTCCCCCATATCCTCTATTGACACAAGGGTTGCTCGTAATTCATTGTATACAATTGAATTCATAGGTTTTAAAGTTTTTTTCTGAATTCAGAATTTCGTTATTCAAGGCCAAAAATCCAAATTCAAAAAACAACCCTTGTTGGATGCAGAATCAGAATCTGATTCCAATTCCCCTTTTGAATGTTTAAAAAAAAAACTCTCCACCCAGTACAGTGGTTAGTTGACTAGAAAAAAGAATTTTTCTCCCCTGACTTTCATACCACTACTGCTGCTGGGGTCCCCTGCTGTCATCTATCATGTAGGAGGATCTGAGGTGGCTGTAGGTGGAGGAGCAAGTTTGGTAACTCCTGGCTTCTTCATAGAATGTCCAGCCAGTAAATGTCCACAAAAATGATCCCCCTCCCCTGCAAGCCTCCAAGTCAAGCAACCCCTCCTTTAGTCAAGTCTACCAGCCCCCTTAATCTAACTCCCTCCCAGCCCCTCTAGTCCAACTTCCACCAACCTTACTGGTCCATCTCCCCCACCCACTCTAGACTGGCAAAGAACTTCATTTTCTAAAAAGCACTTAGTGCACTGCTGCCTCGGTCTGCATTCTCCACCCTACCCTATCCCCATCATACCATATCTGTCCCAGAAACCCTCAGTTCACCCTGAGTCACCTTGGAGGTTGCCAACCTAAAGAAAGCCCTGGGCATGGCCACTACCAGATACATTACCATATATGCATATATTGAAGCCTGCCCCAAGAGCTTTCTGTAGGTCGGTGCCCCCATTGTAAATCTGTATTAGAGCTCTGATATGACAGCTAAGAGTGCCCCTTTATCATACAGGCAAAGTAAGAAAATAGCCAATATGGGAAAAAGAAATACTTAACTTTTTGTAGATTTACTATAGGTGGGGTGCACTGGACTCTGTTGTTACATGCTATAAAATTAGTAGCACTTCTTCTTAGAAGTATGATTTTTAAATTTGTGAATTAAACAAGGGTACACCTAGCTAGATTTGGAATTTTTTGTTCTTTAGGACAGATATAGTATGATTGGTGGGGCACGTGAACTGTGGCAGTAGTGTGCTAAGTGCTTTTTAGAAAAAGGAGGTTCTTTTGCCTGTCAGGATCAGTGGTGGGGGAGTCTGATTAGTGGGGCTGGGAAAGCCAGACTAGGGGAGCCAGGGGGAGCTGGTCTAAGGGAGCCAGGGGACCAGGTTATGAGGGGGGAGTTTGATTTGGAGGCTTGCTGAGGAAGGGGTTTGTTTTGTAGATATTTACTGGCTGAACATTCTATGAGAAAGTTGAGAGTCACCGGACCAATCTGAACTGCTGCCTCCACCTACAGCCTCCTGAGAGCCTTCTCCATGATAGAAGACAGTCTGGGGAGTCCAGCAGCAGCACTGGCATTAAAGGTAAGGGTAGGGAGATGTTTCTTCCTATCCCTCTAACCACTGTATTGGGTGTGGAGCAGTTTAGGGGAGGTACATGGATGTGGAATTGGAGGTGGATGTAGAATCTGAACTTCCGATTCCACTTCTGGTTTAATTCCTATGCCTTAATCATGGTAGATTGGATTAGACTCAGAATCATAATCTCCCAAATTCTGACTCCATGCAGACAGAATGGATTCCAAGGAATCTGTGCATCCCTAGTTGACACTATGCTGTTCTGTCAGCACACTGTAAATAGGGGTGCCTATAGAAATTTCCCGACCCAGGACATACCTTTAAGTCTGGGACCTGCCTCCCATCCCCCAAGACATATAAATGTGCAAATTTGGGCCCCCCTGAGCCACCTGAGCCCAGGACAGCTGTTCTGGGTGTCCCCACCCCCACCCCCGTCAGCACCCCGGACTGTAAACGTAACCTAAATGGACTGCCTTATGCAGGGAATTCGATATCTGTCTGATTTCTGACAAGAGTCAGAATCTGAGAAGATTATCTAATGTACCATCTCTGTTTATCATTCACAATGGAGAGTAGCCCCAATAACAGGGATATAGTAAAGGTCTGTACATATACAGTAGCATACATTTTTTGTCTATACATTGAGAACCACTTATTCAATTGACATCAGACTTGATCAAGATATTTGATAGTACAGTACCACTTGTTGATGTCAGAGTCTTGGACATGGGACCCTACTGTAATGTTGCAATAATTCTGGCTTGTGACTATTTGTTACGTTTGGCTTTATAAAATAGGTCAAGATGATCGCTATAAATACTGCCCTCCAACTGGATGACCCACGTTATCTGCTACGCCTATATGTACTCACAAATAAAACAAGTTCATAACAACAAAGAATGGTGTATTGTTAAACATAACAGGTGCAAAAAGGGTAGATGAGCCATCTCCACATCGGAGATCACACTGGCCCTGACAAATAAATATAGCCCCCTGATGGTTAATGAATTAGCTGAACTTGTACCACCAGCAAACATACATAGTCCCTTGGTGGTAAATCAGCTTGTATCTGAAACCATTCCTGTTCCTGCACTAGAAATATCTTCCAAACTGGTAATCGGAGATTCTATCATTCAGATCATTACATAGACAGCCACAGCTGCAGCAATGAGAAATTACACACCACAGTGTAATGTTTTCCTGGCACAAACATTGCTCACATAAATTCTAGGATAGAAAAACTAATTGTACACAAAAACTCAAATGTATTTTTTCATATAGGTACGTACCAATGATGTGAGATGCCAACGTGAAAAGGACATCTGTTAAGAGCTGATGTCACTAAGTACTCAAATAAAAAACCATGGAATGTTCAGTTGCAATTTCAAGTATTTTACCAGTAGCACAAGCTTGCATGGAAAGAAAAATCATAAAGTCTACAGAAAAAAATGCTCATTTATCAAATTGGTTTAAAAAGGAAGGGATCCACTTTACTGATCATTGGAACACGTTCTGGCATAACAATCCATTATATTCTAGGAACGGATTACATCTTAACAAATTAGGGGCAAAGGCATTGGGTGTTAGTCTTAAAATAGCATTGGATAACCTGACTTTAAACTAGAAAATGGGGGAAAGTGTTGTCTCAAACTTCATGACTCACTCATAAAATGAATATACCTAAGAGATCCCTAAGTTAACATACAATAAAATGTTTACTTATGAACATTAGAAACCAGTCTAATAAATTTGATGAGTAACTGACATTAACCTCCCAAAATAAACTGATTCAATAGTCATTACAGAGGTCTGGTGATCATAAAATGAGAACTGGGGAAAGAACATAAAAGGCTATGACTTTTCCAGTGCATTAGTTCACAAACAAGGGCGGGGGTATTGCCCTATATATTAATCCAAACTTTGGGACCATTGATGTCACTAATAAAATAAAGAAATCAACATTCACTGAATCTCAATTAGTTAAACTTTTCACCAGCTCCTCCAAAGGACCCGTCATCGATCTCTACTACTATCCTCCAGATAGCCCAACTAATATCACAGCTGATATTGTGTCCAAAATTGATTCTCCTTGCAAAGTACATGAAGTTATTTTCATTGGTGATATAAACTTAGCAGATATAAACTGGGTCACACACTTTGCCTCTACTGTAGCAGGAAAATTGTTTATTTCTACCTGTGAACAACTTTATATGCTCCTACATACCTCCAATCCCACAAGAGGGTCAAATATGTCAGATATTGTACTTACAATAGAAAACACCAATATTAATAATGACAAAACTGGCCTGTCTCTCAGTAGCAATGACCACAACATGGTTAAATGTGAGGTGGATACACAGTATTGCCAGTCCCAGGGTGTAACAGAGATTTTTCTGTATAACAAATACAGCTGAAATAAAATAGCAAACCATCAAAAATAAATTGGACCAAACTTCTTGACAGTAATGATGTTAAAAGTATGTGGACCTCACTTAAGAATGTAATTCTTTCAGCAAATAATAAACATATTTCAAAAATAAAGAAATTCAGAACTATCAAACCGAGACCAAAATTGTTTTCTAGAAAGATAAAAAGCCTTACTAATAAAAAATAAAAACTTTTGAAATAGAAATTGACCAATAAGGCCTCAATAGTACAATAGCAAGGCTTTTTTTTTTTTTGTGGGGGGGTATGTAAATTGGTTTAAAAAATATTTGCACGGTTGGTCCTCTTGTTATTAATAAAGTAAGAATCACACACCTGAGAAGATGACCAATGCATTTAATAAATACTTTTGTGAGGTCTTTGCCCCAAAGGTTAGAACCCTTGTCTGTAGGCCCAGGGAAAGAGTGGTTAAGAAATAAAGCCTTACTTACATACTAACATTGGTGGAGGTCAGAACATTGAAATCTCAACCAATAAAATAAGTAATAAAATTAAGAATTTGAAAAACAAAGTCTTCCCTGGTCCAGATATGGTATTTGATCGCATGACTAAAATGATGGCTGATCACTTGCTACTGTACATCCCCTCAAGCTACTTTTTGGAAAATCTGTCAATTCTAGATGTATCCCACAAATCTGGAAGACTACCAATTTGGTAGCCCTCTGTAGAAAAAGGGGACACACACAAAGTAAACAATTATAGACCTATTAGTCTTACACCTGTCTTATGTAAAATCCTGCAAGACATCATTAGCGACAAAATGGCAGGGTGGGGGCGTGGCTTAACAGCAAAGCAGATGCTGCTTACCAGAGCTCCTGGGAAAAAGAGCCTTTAATTGAATAAAATGTAACTTTTCTAGAATCTTTTGCTATCAAATGTTTATCATCGACGCAGAGCAACTCCTGTACCTAAAGAATGGGAAAACCTAAGGACGCAGCACCAGCAGCAGACTTTTTTTCATCTGAAAACAGGAAAACCACAAGGGACTAGGCCCTTGCAGCAGGATGGAGCCACAAGCAACAGTGGAAATGGAACTTATGAAGTGTCTTAGCATGATCAACATGACCCTGGCGCAGCTAGTCAAAACAGTTCAGGATATGGAAAAAAGTTGGATGCCCTCATACCTCGGGTTTCCACGCTTGAGACAAAGATGGAAAATGCTGAACAGGCTGTTTAGCAGATGGATAGCTCAGTATTGAAAGCCACTGATGCCACTGCTAAGCTTATAAAAGAAAATACATGTTTATGTCAAAGGCTGGAAACGGTTGAAAAATCAGACCACAGAGAGGAATCTCCAGCTGATAGATTTACCTGAGCAAATGGAGGGTGAGGCACCTATGGATTTCATTATGGCAATGTTGCTTGTAATCCTTGGACTTTCTGAAAGTGGTCCTGCTTTACTATTTGAAAAGGCACAACGCATTACACCCTAGAGGGCTGCGGCGATGAGCCAGACCACAGACCCTCTTTATAGTTTGCAATGGGGTAGGGGTACGGGGCAGAATTCTCTCCCTCTCACCATGCGGAAGAGGGATTTACAGTACAGGGATGCCTCCTTGTCTCTGTGCCCTGATGTATCTTATTCTACCAGGCACAGGAGAAAAACATTTGATCAGATATGGGGCACACTGAGATCTTTTAAGCTGCAGCACCAATTGTTGATTCCCAACAAACTGAAGGTTATTTGGCATGGACAGACTTATTTATTTAATGAACTGAGGGAGGCAGAAAAATTGGATAAATATATCAAACAGGAAATGGCAAGTGCCAAAGCTATAGATGCAACAACCAAGTAACTGGACCTAATGTATTGTTTATTATATTTGGGCTGTGAATACTGTTTTGGAGGGTGTTGAATCAGTCTGCCTCATATCACCAGTTTAGGATTAACAGTTGTAATGTTTGAAGTTTTATTAACAGTTTGTTAGGACATGAGCTGGCACCCCCAGATGGACAGAAATGTTTCCCACCCCAAATTTGATTCAGAGCTGCTGCGCTTATGAAGTGTGTCTGAGGGAGCTTGGACTACCGGTACAAAACCATATATTTTTCAGTGCTGTTTCCATAATGAGTTTATATTTGTTTATGGGAAAATACTGGGGAGGGGCTGCTTTTTCATTTTTTTAAATGCCTCTTTAATGTATAGACTAGCAGTTGAAACCTAAGATGGCTGCCTCCATGTTACATCCTTGTGGTGTAGTAAGGACAGGTCCATTGAGGTGGTGCAGTTTTGGTTTGCCCACATGAATAGTGTTAGAGTGGCATGGTACGAGGGTTTTTTCTTCTTCTTTTGTGTACTGGTTACCAGATCGGCATGCAGCCTGGAACTTTTATATATATTTTGTATATATCAGCACTAGAAGAGTGCTGCATAATGATTATGATAGTTCAGTTTTGCTAGGGGAAAGTTCAAGTATATTAATTGTGTTTTTTTTCTATGGTTATATATTGGCTCTTCCTCTGGGTAATATACTGTAGTTCTTGTAGAGTCTAATATGAAACACACATGTGGGTTACCTGACACCATAGGGCAGGATGGATAATTTGGGCATTATCTTGTATGTTTAGCAAATTATGTAACCCTGTTAGCCCTGTGTTGTGGTATAGCCATTGAATTGCTAGAATACATGGCACTGTTTTAATTCCCCACTTGATGTGATGCTTGAAACATAGAAACATAGAAATATAGAATTTGATGGCAGATAAGGACTGCTTGGCCCACCTGGTCTGCCCATTTTCCTACCTGATGGATAAGCAGCAGATCCTAGTTAACCAACAGCCTACTTCCTCCTACCCCTCACTAGAACTGCTTTATGTCTGTCCCATGCATTCTTGAATTCCCCCACGGTTCTTGACTCCACAACCTCCTCAGGAAGGCTGTTCCATGCATCCACAACCCTCTCCATGAAAAAATACTTCCTCACATTACCTCTGAGCCATCTCCCCTCTATCTTCAAATTGTGCCCCTTGTTCTTGCACATCTCTTTTTCTGAAAGATGCTACCCTCTTGGACTTAGTTGATTCCCTTGAGGTGCTTGAAAGTTTCTGTCATGTCCCCTCTCTCCCTCCTTTCCTCAAGGGTATACATATTAAGCTCCTTTAGTCTCTCTTCGTATGTCTTCTGGTGCAGACCCTGCTCCATTTTGGTTGCCTCCTCTGACAACCTCCACTCAGTGCACGTCCTTTGCGGAGATGGAGTCTCCAGAACTGCACACAGTACTCCAGATGGGGTCTCACCAACTGTCTGTACAGAGGGATAATATAGAATTTGATGGCAGATAAGGACCGCTTGGCCCACCTGGTCTGCCCATTTTCCTACCTGATGGATAAGCTGCAGATCCTAGATAACCAACAGCTTACTTCCTCCTACCCCCCACTAGAACTGCTTTATGTCTGTCACCTGCATTCTTGAATTCTCCCACTGTTCTTAACTCCATGACCTCCTCAGGAAGGCTGTTCCATGCATCCACAACCCTCTCCATGAAAAAATACTTCCTCACATTACCTCTGAGCCATCCCCCTCTCTATCTTCAAATTGTGCCCCTTTGTTCTTGCACATCTCTTTTTCTGAAAGATACTACCCTCTTGGACTTTGTTGATTCCCTTGAGGTGCTTGAACATTTCTATCATGTCCCCCCTCCCTTCTTTCCTCAAGGTATACATATTAAGCTCCTTTAGTCTCTCTTCGTATGTCTTCTGGTGCAGACCCTGCTCCATTTTGGTTGACCTCCTCTGGACAGCCTCCACTCTGTGTATGTCTTTGTGGAGATGGGGTCTCCAGAACTGCACACAGTACTCCTGATGAGGTCTCACCAACTGTTTGTACAGAGGGATAACAACTTCCTGTTTTCTACTGTTGATGCCACTTCCTATGCATCCCAGTATCCTCCCAGCCCTCCTTACTGCCTTCTCACATTGCTTGCCCACCTTTAGGCCATCTGATGTAATTACCCCAGGTCTCTTTCCATTTTTATTGTTGTCAGTATCTCAACCCCCCCCCCCATTGTGTACTCTTCCCCTGGGTTTTTGTTTCCCAGGTGCATTACCTTGCACTTCTTTGCGCTGAATCTAAGCTGCCATACATTTGACCATTCCTACAACCTTGCCAAGTCCCTTCTCATCCTTTCTACTCCATCTTGTGTATCAACCCTGTTGCAGATCTTTGTGTCGTCTGCAAAGAGACATACTTTTCCTTCCAGTTCCTCTGCAATGCCACTTATAAAGACATTAAAAATGACCGGACCCAGTATTGAACCCTGTGGTACCCTGCTAGTAACCCTCCTTTCTTCGCTGTGGACTCCGTTTACTATTACCCTTTACGTCCTGTAGTCCAGCCAATTTTTTATCCAGGCAACCACCTTGGGACCCACTCCAAGGCTGGCTAACTTGTATGTTAATCTTTTGTGTGGGACTGTGTCAAATGCCTTGCTAAAATCTAGGTAGGCCATGTTCAAAGCCCCTCCCTGGTCTACTACTTTGGTCACCCAGTCAAAGAAATCTAATAGATTCATCTGACATAACCTTCCCACTCTGAATCCATGCTGCCTTGGGTCTTGTGCCCCACTGGCCTCTAGGTACTCAACAGTTCTTTCCTTCAGAAGTGATTCCATCATTTTCCCTACCACTAAGGTCAAACTAACTGGTCTGTAGTTTCCTGCCTCTGTCCTGCTCCCACTGTTGTGAAGAGGAATCACATCTGCCCTCCTCCAGTCCTCAGGTACCACCCCACCCCATCCTCCCATGATTTGTTAAAGAGAGTAGTCAGTGGTGTCACTAGTTCTACCCTTAGTTCATTTAGAATTCTTGGGTGAACCCCATCAGGCCCCATTGCTTTGTCCATCTTCAGTTTTACTAGTTCTTTCGCAATCCTTTCTTCTGTGAATGGACTGGTATCGACCCCCTAACCAGAGTGTTTCTCTTGTTGGTTTAGGTACATCCCCCTCCTCTTCCTTTGTGAATATTGAGCAGAAATATTCATTCAGTATCCCTGCTTTTTCACTGTCACCCTCTGCCCACATTCCCTCCCCTTTATTAAGTCTCAGTATCCCTCCCTTGGTCTTTCTTCGCTCCCTAATGTACCTATAAAATGTCTTATCCCCCTTCTTAACAGAGTTGGCTATCCTTTCCTCGGTTTGGGCCTTTGCTATTCTGACTGCTTCCCTGCCTCTTCCTGCTTTAACTGACAAAGTTCTCTGTCCCACTTCTTCTGTGTTTCCTTATATTTTCTGAATGCTATCCTTTTCTCCTTAACCTTCCCTGCCACCTCTTTTGAGAAATGTGGCATTTTTTTCATTCATTGTGTTTTGTTGATTTGCTTCACACAAAGGCTTGTTGCCTCTGTGTTGTCTGTTTTGATTACTCCCCATTGTTCCTCCACCCCTCCTTCTTGCCTGTTTGCTAAGGCTTTTCTGAGGCACTGTATCATTTTCCCAAAGTCAGCTCTCCTAAAGTCCAATACTCTTGCTTTTGTACGGCTTGACTCTATGGCTGTGTTTATCATGATCCACACTGTTTGGTGGTCACTTGTTCCCAGATGGCTACCTACTTCTAAATCTGAGATTCTTTCTCCATCCCCATTTGAGAGTACCAGGTCTAAGATTGCTCGCTCCTGAGTGGGTTCCAATACTAGTTGTCTGAGGCATGCCCCTTGTAGGGCATCAAGAATGACCCTGCTCTTGGATGTGCCTGCAGCAAAGGTGTTCCAGTTAACATCTGGCATATTTAGGACCCCATCAACAATATCTCCCCTTTTTCTGCCATTCTAAGGATGCATTCTATCATTTCCTTGTACATTCCCTCCCCCTAAGGTGGGGGTCTGTATACAGCCCCATGCAGATTGTGGTGCCATTTTCTGTCTTCAAGGTGACTCAGAGTGCCACATCTGCTCCCTGTTTACTTTTTAGTTCTGTTGCTTTGATCCCTTCCCTTACATAGAGAGCTATTCCTCCTCCTCTTTTACCCTCCCTGTCCCTCCTGTAGATTGTGTATCCTGGTATGTTGATATCC
The DNA here is from genome assembly GCA_016271365.2 of Neoceratodus forsteri. Lineage (NCBI taxonomy): Eukaryota > Metazoa > Chordata > Ceratodontiformes > Ceratodontidae > Neoceratodus > Neoceratodus forsteri. The sequence continues at coordinate 740,232,335 of CM057454.1, forward strand.
CAGTCATGGTTCTCTGTGTACCATGTTTCTGTGACTGCCACAATATCCAGGCATCCCTCTTCCATCAAGGCCACTAGGCCACTAGTTGCTGATGCAGGGGGGTAAGACAGTAAAAGTTGGAGTGGTATACAGACCACCAGCACTGGCAGAGGTCCTAGAAGAAAGCTTAGTGGCAAATCTCGAGGGACACTGTAGATTAGGAAAGGGAAGGATAACAGTAATGGGGGACCTCAACATGCCAGGAACAGACTGGAGGACTATGACATCACCAGTGGCCAGAGAGCAGAGGTTTCTGGATGTCTTCCAGGATGCGTTTCTGACACAACAGGTGGGTGAGCCAACTAGGGAGACCCAGACACTGGACGTGGTCCTGGTGGACAGTGATCAGATTAGGGGCCTAGAGGTGAGGGACCCATTGGCTGGGAGTGATCACGCCACAGTCTGCACCTGGGGGGGAGGAAAGCTGAACAAGGACAGTAGTAACTGACTTTTGGGGTGCAGACTTCAGGGAGATGGGAAGGATCCTTAAAGATTGTCTGGACAGGATAAGGCTGGATATGGATGCTGTCAGCAGGTGGGGGATCATTAGAAGGGGAATACAGGAGGTTACCAGATCCTGCGCAAGGGAAAGGCATAAGTTCGGTAAGGCCAGAAAACCCTGCAGGTGGACACGGGAGGTACAGGAGGTGGTGAGGGAAAAGAAGGCAGCCCATGGGCACTTCAAGTGGTCAAGGAGTGAAAGGGATCAGGAGGAATATGAGCTGACAGCCAAGAGAGTCACCAGAGTGGTGAGAGCAGCTAAGGCAAAAAAGGAGCAGTCCTTGGCCAGTGGGATCCTGAGGGGGGACAAGGGGTTCTTTAGATACAAAGGGGAAAAAAGGAAAGTAAGGGAGCACATCAGCATGATAAGGATAGGGGATGGTTGGGCATAGCAGGCAGGGGAACAGGCAGAAGTCCTAAATGAATACTTTGCCTCAGTTTTTACCATGGGGATGGAGGAGCTATTTCTTGTGAGGGGGAGCGGGGGCAAACCGGAGGAAGGGGTGGGACTGGCAGAGACCAAGGGCCCTGATGGGTCTGGGGAAAGGGAGTGGCCACCACAGACAGGTGGGGGCACAGCAGTGCATGGTGAAAAGGGGGAGGATGTGGAAGCTGAAGTCCCAGTAGAGAGACTAAGGGAAGCCCTCAGGTCCTTTTGGAGGGAGAAAGCACCTGGGCCAGATGAGATACATCCCAGGGTGCTGAGGGAACTGGCGGATGCCTGGCAGTCCCTCTAGAGGAGCTTTTCAACATCTCTGTGAGGAGTGGGTGGGTGCCCCAAGATTGGAGGGTACCCATGTCATGCCAATCCATAAGGGGGGATCAAGAGAAGAGGCAGGAAATTACAGGCCAGTTAGCCTGACATCGGTGGTCGGCAAAGTGATGGAGGGTATTGTCAAGGAAAGGCTAGGGGGGTTACTGGAGCAAACTGGGTACTTGGATGATAGGTAGCATGGCTCTGTCATGGGAAGATCATGCCAGATAAATCTTGTTGAGCTCTATGACTGGGTGACGAGAGCCCTGGACCAGAGTAGGCCAGTGGACGTCCTCTTTCTGGATTTTAGCATGGTGTTTGATTTGGTACCCCACAGTGGCCTGCTGGCTAATCTGAAGGAAAATGGGATAGGGAGACAGTTGTTAAGATGGATTGGAAATTGGGTCTCTGAGTGTACTCAGAAGGTGGTGGTTGGGGGGATAGGCTCATCCCCAAGGTGGGTTACAAGTGGGGTTCCCCAGGGGTCAGTTCTGGGGCCACTTCTGTTCAACGCATATATCTCAGACATCAGGAGGGGGATCAGGAGTGAGATGAGTCTCTTTGCAGATGAGTCAAAGCTGGGTGCAGTGGTGGATGGGGAAGAGGGGAGAGTGGCCTTGCAGGAGGACCTAGAGGCTCTGGAAAGGTGGTTGGGAAAATGGAAACTAAAATTCAATTCGGGGAAGTGCAAGGTTCTGCACCTGGGAGTCAGAAATCCAGGCCAGGTGTATACTCTGGGAGAAGCCATGATTCAAGTCACGGAGGGTGAAAGGGACCTGGGGATTGCAGTAGATATCAAAATGAATAACTCAGAGACCTGTAGGAGGGCAGCGGCAAGGGTAAATAGGATGCTGGGATGCATTGCCAGGGGTATTACCTCCAGAAAGGTGGAAATGATCCACTGTACAACTGCTTGGTTAGGCCACACCTCAAGTATTGTGTACAATTTTGGAGACCACATTTAAAGAGAGACATTACATTCCTAGAGAGGGTCCAAAGGAGAGCAACCAAAATGATCTGGGGCCTGAGGGAGAGGACCTATTAGGAGATGCTCGAGGAGCTTGACATGTACACCCTGGAGGAGAGGCCGGACAGGGGGACATGATAGAGGTCTTTAAGTACATGAAAGGGATCAATAAAGGAGGCCCAGTCAGGGGAAGGAGGAGGGTGAGGCAACAAGAGGTCACAGGTGTAAGCTGGAAGGGGACAGGCTCAGAGGGGAGAGGAGGAGATGTTATTTCACTGAAAGGGTGGTGGAGCCATGGAATGCACTACCCAGGGAGCTGGTGCAGGTGGAGACTGTGGACAGGTTTAAGAGGGGGATGGGACAGGTACAGGGGGAGAGTACATCTGACCAGGCCCAATACAGGTGGAACATCTGGGACTGGGGACAGTATAACCCAAGGGGGAGGGGGGGGCACCAAAATCGGTCCTCAGTGCAGGTGCTGAAAATCGAGCAGACTCAAGAGACCGTTAGGCCTATTCTGCTGGCATTTTAGTACGTTAGTACTGTATGTTAGTATGTTAGTTCAGGGAGCTTGTTACACAGACTATGGGCATTGGTATGCATCACCCTCCATTTTTTGATGGCCTTATCCCCTTTTAGATCCATCCCTGTCCTTACTGCCTTTGCCTTTTTTTGCATTTACCTCTGTCCTGCTCCCTAATGGCTTTTCTACTCTGGTGTTTACCTTGCTAATTACCATGTTTTGTGGGGGGGAGGCTGGAGAGGTGTCTGCTAATGGCCTCTGTAAGGGAAGATCTATACACAACTCGTGACTTTTCCTCCACCACTGTTGTACTTAATATATTTCACCCAGTGTCAGCTAAAACTACAAGTATAACAGTTTGTTTTACATTTCTTACATATTTTTTATTTTCATGTTTACTTTTATGTGCTTTCAATACAAGCTGTTAAATGCTGCTGCAATATATAATTCCAACATACCTTCTTACATCAGTTCATTTATTTTCCTTTTATGGAATATACTGTAATTCTTGCTTTTAAGTTTTTGTTCCCTCTTTGAGTTAGTTTTTATAAAAACCTTAAGGCAAGGAAATAAGAGTCCTATAAGCTTTATGTTCTTATATTTCCTTTTAACTTCCTTATGATAAATATACACTTTTATAGTTTTTTGCTTACTTTTAAATTACTGGCCACTTGTTCATGACTCCTCCCATTAGGTTTTATTGGCCACCCACTTGTAGTTCCTTCAGACTCTCCTGTTATTTCTTCCTTAACTTTTCTCTACCATTCTGAAATATATATACATACACTTCCATGAATATCTCTCTGCAATCCTGCAGAACCTGTTTTAATTTCAGTTCTCCAAAAATCAAGTTTTTAAATGCTTTCCAATCTTACACATTTGATTCCTTACCTCTGCTTTCTTATTGCAGAAGCACAGATGGCAGCAGAGTTCTAAATATCCTTCATTTCTAGTTAAAACAACACAAATGGTTCTTGGATTTTATTCATTTTTTACATCCCCTGTTGCAAGTATACGGTTATTTTTTCAGGATTTCAAATAGTTTAAAACTCACCAACAATGCTCATGGAGTCTGGCCAACTTTTTTGTTCACAGTAGTGGCCAACCCCTCATACATGCACAGCTTAAATACCATGAGATTGTTGGGAGGAACCCAACGTTACTACGTAACAGCACCACCCCTCCCACCTTGGGGTGTAGCCTTAGATCCCTGATGACTTAAGAAACATTTGACTCCTCCAGTGGCTGAGTGGGTTAAGGTGGGTAAAATCTCAACACTGGAAGGAGAAACAGGCTGTTCGCCCTCAACTCTTGGCTACTTGCTGTAAAGTACTTTTCAACTTTTTCCTATCTTACTGATTATCAATAATCTTTTTTTTACTATTTTTTTCTGCTGAAAATATTGACTGTTCAATGGAGTTCATCCTAATTAAGTTATTTAGTGTATTGGACTGCCTTTGTAGGATGACCCAGGATATTTGATATTGTATAGAATAGTGAGGCAACCTGAACTAGTATACGTGAAGTGAAAGAATAAAACTCACCAATGTTTTCTGAGTTGCAAACTGTATTCAGTAACAACAAATGAGACAGACTTAGGGGTAGTTATTTCAAATGATGTAAGCGACACTAAATAAACTAATGAAGCCTGAAAAAAGCCAAGGCAGTGTATCTTGTGAGCTAGGTATCCTGACCGAGATGAAACCCGACCGAAATCCCCCACAGCGAGAATTTCAACAAGATTCGAAATTGTCACTGTGGGGACCCGCGGTGAAATTTCACCTACACCGACTTTCATCCCCCCCTTCATGTTAACTTCGACTCGGAAGGGGTACAGGGGGTGCAGTCCACCCCATGGGGGGTTCAGAGGCACAGCCCCTTGATAGAAAAACACCTGACATCTGACAGGCAAAATTTTGCCTATCGACATCGGGGATCATGCTATGCCGAACCTCGACAACACTGTTGTCGAGGCTGCATAGGTAAACCCTTGGGCCATTTGTAGGAACATTTGATCAACGGAGCTGTCTGAGATTTCACCATTGTACAGAGCTTATGTACATCTGCAGTCAGATTATTCTTCCCAGCTATGGTGTCCATACAAACAAGGGGACATAAATCAACTAGAGACGGTCCAAAGGAAGATTATGAAACAAATTGTTGGCCTTAAATACAAGGTCATATCAAAACAGACTCTCAGAACTTGGTATAATTATTGGTGATCACAGTTATCAACCTGATTATGGTGACTGTCAAATGCCATAATAACCCAAAATCTGGTTATTACAGCATTTGATGCTGTAATAACCCGTAATCCAGTTATTGTGGTGCTCTGCAAGCAACTTTCACTTTCCTGAATGGGCAGCGAGACCAAGCGGTGTTCGGTCTCATACACATTATGCCACAAAACTGATGTACCATAAAAATATGCCAGCAGCATTTCCTAATCTTAGTTTAGCTTCTGTGTTGAAAAAGAAGCCGCCGAGTGTTAAGCACAGAGACAGAGTGACTTGGCGGCTTCAGAAGACTGCACGCAAGTGTCAGCACACCTGATGCTTGCTTGCAGTCTTCTGAAGCTGCTGAGTCACTCGCTCTCTGCTCTGAGACTAAACACTGCTCAGTCACGCTACCCATTTGGGAAAGTGAAAGTCACTGGCCCTCGGCTCTACGCTGTAAACCTACTGTCCATGACCCAACAATTATAAAAAATAAAGGATACGTGAGTGTGTGTTCACGGATTTTTTTCACACACAAATCCATAACATACACACACTTATCTGTCCATTATTCTCTATTTAATGACATTAGAAACATGGCATTTAAAGGTGGACTTTCTGTTAATGTGTGTGATATTATTAGTGATCCCTATATGATGAATGAGATTGGGACTGAATTTAAAGAGAGTAATGTAGAAATTGCAGGCCATTCTTTACAAGTGAAGGGGTATTTGTAAGGATATGCCTGTGGTTCATTGGGGTAGAGCAACTAACCACACTCCCATTCGGGCCTTAAAAGGCCTCCTCTCAGTTACTCCTCAGATCATTTTCTTGTTGCAGCCAGCAGCTTCGTCAGCTGCCCCCTCGCCCGCTTTCCCCTGTCCTTGTTCGCGTTGCTCCCCATCCCCCCTTTCGTCTCACCTCCAGCCGTCCTCACTGCATCTCTCCCTCCATCTCTGTTCTTCTTCCCTCCCCTCCGGCTCCCTCCATTTTTGTTGCCGCTTGTGCCGTGGCACTCCTTCCCCTCTTCTGGTTTCCCCCTTCCCCATACCTCACATATCCATCCCTCCTCCATCTCCTTGTCTCTTTTGGGTGCATCCTCTGGGGCCACTATCTGGCTCGTTGCACTCGGCATAGTTGTGTCTCCATTCCTTGTCTCTAGCCTGTCTCTTCCCCTGCTTTGTGCCAGAACCTGCTTACCTCCCCTTTCATTCTGAACCGACTTGCTCATGGTTGCTCTGCCAGGAGCCTTCGCTGCTCTGCAGTGCAGCTGCTCCATTCCCCGCTCGCTTTCTGGGTCTGCTCCACCTGCAGAGTTGCTGTCTCCATTCCAGCTGCTGCAGTAGCTGCTGCTGGCTCAGCTGGACTCTGCATCCCTTCGTAGGAGCTACTCTTCTCTGCTCGTCCCCAGGCTTCTGGGTTGTTCCTCCATCATGTCCTTTCTGCCTCTTGCTGCTTCATCCCTTAGTTATCCTACCAATGTCCTGCTTCAGTGCCCTCCTTCTCGTCTTCAGAGCGCTTTTTCTCTGCTCCTCCCTCCAGGACTTGCCTGTGCTTGCCGTACTCTCTGGTTTCATATTTTGCCCCTGGGGGCACTGTCTCCATTTGCCCTGCTTTTTGGGGGGTTTCCTACCCTACCACTCCCCTTTTACCATTTGCATCATTGTTTTCCCTGGTCCTGTATTCAGGGCCTCTCAGCCTGTATTTTGCTCCTCTCCATGTCAGTCGGCTGCAGCAGCTGGCATTACCTTGATTTAGTTTATCTTCCATTTATTCAGCTGTTTGTTGTCCTGGTGCCTTGTTGTGGCTTCCCTGTTTTTCCCACAGTGGGGGACTCCATTGTCACAGCGGGCATCGTGGCTCCATGCAGTGAGAAAAGCTTTATCATTCTCTTCTGATTAATCAGTGCTGGCTCACCCTGCCATCTCCTGCTGCTCCACACCAGCCTTCAAGGCCATAACTTCATCAGCATATCGAGTCTATTCATTCTCGAACCTCCTCTCTTCCCATATCGACTTCGCAGCTCCTACCTCACTGTCGGCTGCGGGCTTCACCCAGCTGTTACTGTCTCTCCCACTCGTACCATTTAATCCCTCCTGATTTGCTCTTAATGGACCTGGTTGGCATGCACTTCTGTGGTTACTAATTGCAGTCTGCCTTATGGACCCACGTCAAGGTCTCCTTCATTCAGTCTGACCTCTATGCAGGTCTACTCGTCTGTATCACCTGTCCAAGTACAACCCTCATATGGGTCCTGTGCTGCCTCAACTCTACCTTCTCTCTGAAGTGTGCCGAAAAGGTAAAGGGGGAGGTGCGATGATGGTGGTGTTTGGTTGGTAATAAACACCAAGTGAAGTGAGCCACAAGCTATGTCTATCAGGCTATTCCAACACACCTACCCAGGTGGTAAGGCAGTTCTTTTCCTATTTGGCTACGTGATGTAATTCTTCACCAAAATGGAGAGGCAGGAGGCAGGAGTGGAGAAAAGGAACTAGTTTATTGGCAACTGATTATCGGGTGGGATCACAAGAGAGGGACAATCATATATGTAAACAAACTACAACTTTACTATAGGCAAGAGGAATGATCAGCTGTAACAGCTACGCTGTAAGAGCATCTTATTTATATTTCCTGACCTCCCTATAAGAAGGAAAACTCTACAGCATAGACTACCAGACTAGCTCAATCAACTGTAACAGCTACACTGTAAGAGCATCTTACTTATCTTCAGATATCTACTTCTATCCCCGAGGTGCACCTCTCCCTAAAACTTAGGTTTTTAGAATTACAATCATTCCAATATTACCAGAAGAGTCTATGCAAAAGATGATCGTCCATTGGTGCACGTGACTTTCTCTGTCGATGAAAGAAAATGTGAAACACTCCAATGGTGGGAAGAACTAAGGATGCAGAGAGGATTTAACAGATCATGGGTCCTCCGCTAAACCCCACCTCTCGAGGGTTGCCAGAAAGGAATACAAGATCCAGCTGCAGTCCACGTCTAGACTGCCCAGAAAGAATAGGCGATGTAAGCCACTTGACCACAATCTGCTTCTGGATTGCCAAGTGAAGGGATCAAGGAGAACCAACCAACAGTCCACTTCTGTACTGCAGGTATACTCTAAGCTGATGAACATACTGGATCGGGAGAATCGGAACCTCTGGACCACTCCTGGACTCCAGGCAAGCACTCCCTCTGGACTGAAGACACACACTGGTAGACGCTCCCACTGGACCGCCCTCCTTTTTCTTGCTTCTGTTTTTATCAAAAGTAGTATAACCCTGAACATTGGTGCACCAATCCGATGTTTCATCCCACCAAGTTTTGGTTATTGCAGCTATATCTATTGTTTTATCTATTAGTATTTTAGTCAATTCTGAAAGTTTAGATACTGACAGACTCCTTGCGTTAGTTGCTAGAATTGTAGAAGAGCTTTCTGTATGGGTAGATTTTACAAAGGTCTTCCCTATTTGCCCCTTAGTTCTTAGTTTAAAATATTTTAAATAGATTTTGTAATGGAGCGTCCCAGTACTCCGGCACCTTTTTTATTCAGATGGAGTCCATCCCAGCAATAAAGGCTGTTGTCTTCATCAAATCTCTCCCAATGAGTAATACAATGTATGTTATTTTGGAGACACCATTTACGAAGCCATTCATTAATTTGCTTGATTTTGTTTCGGTGTGCCCTACTTGTTCTTTGTACTGCGAGGATTTCTGAGATGCACACTTCACAGTCGTTTTGTCTCATTTTATCAACAAGTTTCACATAATCATCTTTGATGTTATCAAAAGAAAAGTTCATAGCATCATTTGTCCCAGCGTGGATGACTACTAAAGGATTTTTACAGGAATTTTTAACAATATTGGGGGCCATTCTTTCTATATCCCAAATCCATGCACCCCATAGCTAAGACACATCGTGTTTGTTTTGTCCTTTTTGCAGATGTAACTATCTGTATATTTTGTGATGGAATCGCCCATGACTATTACCTGTTACCTGTCTTTTGCATTCTATGGATACATCTGAGTTGTTTAAATATTTAGTAGATGTTATATTCACTGGGTCTCGGATTGGTCAACGGCAATACCTGTTATAGCTAGTGAACTAGAAGAAATTGGAGTTATGACAGGCTCATTTGACTGGGGCAGCATAGATTTATTAACAATTTCACTAGTCTCATTCTGACTGGTATTCTTACTGTTAACTATTATCTCTGTGAGGGGGCGTGGCTTAGCGTAGGAGCAGAATGGCTGTTTGTATGAGAAGCTCCAGCCACATTACTTGCAATTTCCCCTCTACAACTTATTTTATAGTCAAACATCTTAATATTTCAACCTGATAAATTGCCTTGATGCCTGCACCGATAAAATCTGTGAAGAAACAGTCCAAACTTCCATTCAGTTCACCTGGTGTAAGCGGAGTTTCTAAGGGCCTACCTCAGAGAAGAGCAAGAGAGGGATCCTTGCAGGGGCCTTCTGCGAACCAAGACTCTACTGCACCAGAGGCTCCTCATCCACAGGGGAACCCTAATCCAGGTCCAAACGACGCTATAGCTGAGGGCTACCACAATTTGGAGCAACTTTTGAAAGACCTGAAATACGATCTTGGGACACGTATGGAAATGGGCTTTGAGAATCTAACAGCCCAAATTCAACATATGCAGCAAATGGTGAACAATCTTGCTGAAACTGTTGAGACCCATGAATCTTGCATGAGGAGATAGAAAATAGACTGTGACTCCAGGAGGACTTAACAACTTGGCAGTCCACGGACTTGGCCAAAGCACTTAAAGAAATTGAACTTTTAAAACAAATCCTTGATGACCATGAGAATCAGGAATGTCACTGCAATATTAGAATTATAGGGCTTCCTGAGGGTCTGAAGGGAAAGGACTGTGCTGGCTACCTGCAAGGTTGGCTTAAAGAAACGCTCCAACTCTCGCCTGAAGTCACATTAGAAATTCAATGGGCCCATTGCTTCCTAGGCCCAAAGCCATCATCAGAGCAGAAACCCTGCCATATCATCACCAAGTTATTAAGGTATCAGGACAGGCTTTTGGTGCTGGATGCGGCTCGAAGGAAAGGAGTAATCATGATTCAGCAAAACTGCGTAAGCCTTTTCCCCGATTATTTGAGGATGCTACAACTGCAAAGGCAGGCTTATGCCAAAGTTAAGAAGCTCTTACACTCTATCTCCTGTCCTTTCACACTTGCTTACCCTGCCCGGCTCATCATCCAGCCCATGGGAGGCCCTCAGAAGGCCTTTACTAGCCCAGACCCAGCGTTGGAATTTGCTAAAGAGCTGGAGCATCAGAAGAGAGGTCAAATGGGCCTCTGAGTGTGGGAAGATTCTTCACAAGGTACTGTGATGATCAGTGGTGTGTGATTGGGGAGTGGGGGGATATGATTGCCTTATTCCAATCAGTAACCCCTTCAGGGGCCTATTATGGCTTGATCGGCGGGTACCCCCACCCCTCCCTTCTCTCCTTCTCCCTGCTGGTGTTCTTTGTAGGACTTTACTTGTCACCACACTCCCGAGACTCTTTGGTCCATGATACCCTCTGGGGGTCTGCCGATCTGGTTAAACTAATAAGCCTAGATAATCCTTTGGACACCTTAATTATACTAAGACGGCTCCTCAACACCCAGGCTTTTGGCTTTTCATTATTTTAACACATAATCAACCAGTCACCTATATACCAAACTGTTGGACACTGGCTGCTATTACAAGTTTGGCATCATTTTTTGTGGATTAATTATGAGGTTGGGGGGGAACAAAGGGTTAGCAACCATAGGGGTACTGCAACTCTTATTTTTTTCTCTTAAACTTGATTCTCTTTTTCTTTTAGAGATGCAGCAACGGACATCCAGTGTGGGCGCTCACTCATATCTTAGCAGTTAGAGCACTTAAGTTTAAACTGGAAGTTCCATTTTGGCGGGGCAATCAAGTCCCCATCCCTCAGCAGGGGACGGATAACCCTGCAGAGCTCCCTGAGAAGTCCCTACGCCTGTTTAATTTGGTGGATATTGGAGGACTGTTCGGAGAGTGGTCTCCCGTCCTCTTCCCCACCCAGCCCTCCCTCCCTAATTGAAAGAGGGGATTACAAAATTTCTTTTATAGACTTCTTCAGTATGCATTTATTGTTTGCAAGTGATGGGGCGCTCTATCCACAAAAAGTAGCGGATGGGAAAAGCAGATATTCTGCTAACATATGGGGGGAACTGTTACTGTTGGATTACTGTTATTGTTGTTACCTGTTATAGCTGTGGGTTGCTATGTTACTCAGGAGGGAAGGGGGGGCCAGTTGCAAAAATTCTGTTCACTGCCACGTCAATGCAGTTCTGGTCTGCCTGTGTTAAGGGGAGAGAGGGAACCTTGTTTTCTATGGGGATACGTTGTGTATGGTCAGGGTATACAAAAAATTAGCGGAGCTACTTATTGTTTCATAAAAGATATGAGGTCGATGATTCGGGCCCAATTAGAATTTTCTAATCCCAATGGCTAATTTAACATTTATTTCTTGGAACATCAATGGCTTGTGAACAGTGGTTAAGAGGAAGTGAGTTTGGTCCCATATTAATAAACTAAAGGGAGATATAATTTTTCGACAGGAAATCCACTCCACTATGGAGGAGGCTGGTCACCTGGGGGAGTCTTGAGGGGGGGCTCCTTTTTGGCAGCGCCCTTTACATCTAAGGCCCGTGGTGTAGCAATTTGGATTAAGCCCTGCCTTCCCATAAAGTCCTATCCTGGGTGACTGACTCTCAGGGCAGATATGTTATTGCAGTGGTGGACTTGGGAGGTGGAAACTTACCCTAGTGTCAGTTTATGGCCCTAATTTTGACTCTCCGGATTTTTCTACCCATTTGGTGACCTCCTTCAATCCCTTTCCTGATAATTTAGTCCTGGGGGGGGACATGAACACCTACTGGGATTTTAAATTGGACCATTCTGGGGCACACCGTGGTGCTCCACCCTGAAGTGCCTCTGCTCTACATTGCTTGGTGGAAGGTAGATCTTTAACGGAGGCCTGGAGATTTTGCCATCTTGCATCCAGGGAATATTCATTTTTTCTCCCACAGCCATAATATATATACTAGACTGGACTATATCTTTCTCCCTTCTCATATGATGGGGGATGTAGTCGAGGCAGAGTATGGTCCATTGGTGTTTTCGGACCATGCTCCCCTTTGGGTGGTAGTGTCTCAAGGAGTGGACCCCCCCAGTACACGGCAGTGGTGGATGGACCCCTCCTTCCTCTTAGATCAACAATTCCTCCAACAACTTAGGGACCACCTATGTGAGTTTGTGTCCCTGGACCCTCCAGAAGATACTAGTAGTGGGACAGTGTGGGACACTGTGAAAGCATTTATTCGGGGAGAGGCCATTTCATATTCCTCCTTCTGAAAGAAAACTACTGCATAGAAACATAGACTTTGACGGCAGATAAGGACCGCTAGGCCCATATAGTCTGCCCATTTCCCTACCTACAGGATAGGGCACTCAAGAACATCAATTAGAGAGGACAATTAACCATTTAGAAAAGACAATGTGCTCCACCCAACCCCACAGACACAGTCAGAACTTAAATCTTTGAAAGGCACTTTCAGTCAACTCTCCATTAGAAAGTTGGAGCGGGATCTGTTGTTAACAAAATCAAACACTTTTTTTGAGGGAGACAAATCAGAGAAGTGGTTAGCAGGATTGGTGAAAGCAAAGAGGGCAGAATGTACTATAATTGGCATAGAGGATTTAAATGGAGTAGCCACTTACGACCAAATTAAGACAAATGACTCCTTCAGAGCCTTCTACTGTACACTATATACCTCGGAGCTCCCAGATGGAGAGAATCCTGAAACATTTTTGGGGAAAATAGAACTTCCTGCTCTGAGAGATTCAGACAGAGATATTCTGGAAGCCCCTGTGACCCTGGAGGAGCTACGGAGGGTGGTGAGGGGAGTTAAAAAGGGGAAAGCTCCAGGCCCTGATGGGCTCCCCTCTAAATTGTGTAAACAGATCTGGGAAGTTGTGGGCCCCCTGATGCTCTGGATGGTAACTGATGCTTTGGATACGGGGACATAGCCACACTCTCAGTATCTGGTCACCATAACTGTCCTACCCAGACTAGGCAAGGACCCCCTTAAGTGCACCTCCTACCGCCCCATCTCACTCTCAAATGCTGACTACAAAATCATAGCTAAATTACTAGCTTCTAGGCTAGAGGGACTACTACCCGTATGATCCATCCAGACCAGGGAGGTTTTGTGAAAGGTAGGCAGGCTAAGCACAACATTAAATGGACCCTGAATATTATGCATAACTGGCCATGGGTTAGAGGAGGGGGATTACTTACCCTCAACGCTGAAAAGGCTTTTGACAGGGTCGAATAGCCCTTTATGCTCGCAGCCCTTAAAAAATTTGGTATGGGCCACCGAGTGCTACATTGGATCATTACCCTATACAGATCCCCTAAAGCCCAAATACTTACCAACACTGTAATCTCTGCTCCCTTGTCCTAACTAAGAGAACTAGGCAGGGTTGCCCCCTTCCCCCCTTTTATATGTCCTTACCATTGAAGCCTTGGCTCTGGCATTAAGAATTACTCCGGGCATCCAGGGCCTTGATCTGGGGAGTAGGGAGCACAAAATCTCTCTCTTCGCAGATGATGTCCTTCTATTCCTTCAACCCCCGGGGGAGTCATTCCCCCATTTGTCAGAACTATTTGAAATCTGTGGGCCCCTTTCGGGACATAAAATTAATTGAGGGAAGAGCGAATGGATGCCCTTGGCAGGACTGAGGGAATCTATTACCATTGCACATTCCATAATCCCACATACGAACCAAATTCTGTATTTGGGAATCACAATCCCAGCCAAACTCTCCACTCTGGTTAAAATCAATATAAATATCATTATTAAAAAGTCAAAGATGATTGTACCACCTGGAGGGCCCTTCCACTGACCCTTATAGGGAGAGTTAACCTAACTAAAATGTTGGTGGTACCCCAATTCTTATACTTTTTCAAAACTGTCTCCCTATGGGTACCTCATAAATATAAAAAGCTCTAGAGGGCGCACTCACTCAGCTTTTATGGCAGAGTAGGAGACCAAAAATTAAGAGGGAAATTTTATGGCAACCAGTTGGGAAGGGGGGTCTTGGTCTTCCTAGTGTTCAACACTACTACTTGGCTGCCCAACTAGCCTTTGTGCATGATATGCTTAAGGAGGAAACAAATAGACCAGTTTGGGTGGATCTAGAGACCTGCACTTTTGTTCCCCTATACTATAACACCCTGAGGGGTAACCTGGGTTCATCTTCCCCCATCAAAATAGAAAACCCTTGCACCAGGGCCACATGGAAAGTGTGGCAGAAAGCCCATCAATTAATCGGGCATGGGGGGGGCAGTTATTTCCAGAGATACACCTTTACTGACCCTTCTACTGAAAGATGGAGGAGTGGTGCAAAGGGACAGACAGATTTTGAGAGGTTGGTACTGCAAGGGCTTAGATATGATGGGACACCTGCTGTCGGGAGACGAGGTTCTACCCTTTCACTCCTTTCTTAAGAAATTCAGATTTCATGCCTCCCATTATTTTGTATACCTTTGCCTCCAATCACTTGTACACAAGCTAAAGAACCGGGTACAGGAGGGCCACCTGGGCCTAAGATCCCCTCCGGAGGAAGTGTTTGTAGGGCAAGCCACTGACCCAACATTTAGGCCCCTTAGGAAACGTTATAGATTACTCATAGGAGCTCTCCCTGACTCCTTAACAAAAATAAGAGCCCAGTGGGAGATGGACATCATGCCAGACAGGAGACTGGCTCAATATTTTTAAAAACATAGGGAAATGTTCAGTTAACAATAGACTACGAACGATTCAATATAATGTCCTCTTGAGGACTTATTTCACTGCCCAGTTGGTCCATAAGATTGATACATCTGTCCCTCCCTTCTGCCCTAAATGCAAAATTCATGAAGACACCTTTTACCATATTATCTGGGAGTGCCCAAAGGTGCAGCTGTTCTGGAATGGTGTACAGCAACTTTTAACTTCAGTACTGCAATGCCCACTAATGTTGGACCCAGCCGAGATCCTGCTGGGCATGCCACTTGGGGACCGGGGAGGGGGTACCCTCATTTGCCACAAATCTGTGGAGATTGGGCAATGTGATTGCTCTCAAAATATTTGCACAACATTAGAGACTACCAGAGCTTCCCTCAGTGACGGAGTGGGTGGGTCCCCTCATGGAATGTATGAAACTTGAAAGAACTCAATACTATGTTAGAGGCCAACTGTCTCAATACCACCAGACATGGTCTCCCCTAGAAGCTGTGATAGAGAAAACTTGGTTTCCTTTATTTTAATGATTTTCCAACAATGCTTAGTGTTTATCTTGCCTCACTCTGCTTGGCTTCTTTTGTTATACTGTACCTTAAATACCTCCCCTCTAGGGACTTTTTGGATATGTACAATATAGCCACTGATGTTCATGTATGTGCCTGTTTATGTAACTCGGTACTGACCAAGATTAAGTGCTAGACATACATGTTATGCCTGATCTGTCTGATCTGTATTTTGCTCTGCATTTTTTAAATAAAGTTTCCCCCCCAAAAAAAAAGTATTATCTCTGCATGCTCATTTCCTTCAGGTGATAAAAGTGAAAATCTGTTCTGGACTGGTTTGGAAAATTCCATGCATCTCCTACTTTTCTTTTTCCTATTTTTGTTTCGTACTGGACTCCATTCTTCTTCTGAACCACTGTCTAGTTCTCTTGCCCTTTTGTGACATGCTGTGTTAGGTATATTGGGTTGTTTCATAGTGTTGAAGGGGCCTACTGTAAACAAGGTATTAGATTTGTTATGTTCGTTTTCTTTTTGAAGCTTGCTTATCATTAACTCTAGTTCTTTGATCTTATTGTTTAGAGCCTGTATCTATAGGCATTCCTCACATTTTAAGCCATTAAATCCTGATTGTGTCTTTAGATGCAAAATTTGTTACACAATATAGAGAGCATAGCTATCGCACCAGTATGTAGGGTTACAAAGCCTTCAGTAATATCCATGTTTAAGCTAATGCAGTTACTTCCTTAGTCACCTCTGTCTCTTTGTATAGAGTTTCCAACAGCTACACAGCAGAACCAGTGGACACAGCAGACACGCGCAGACGCGCGTGTCTCTGTGCGTGTTTTCACGTGTGGCCCCCACACACGCTTGCCCCACTCGCTGTGTCAAGCCTTAAATGTTGCTAAACAGGAGGTGTAGGTGCTTCCTACTTCTGGTTTAGCACTCCAGTTTGAGGAGTTAAAACTCCTTATTTTTATCCAAATTCACCAGGGTAGTTCTTAAAAGAGCTAGGTAGAATGATTTTAGCACCCCTTTGTTAAACAGCAGATAAAATAGTAACACTGTCAACACGTTGTGTAATAGCTGCAGGCTTTATAACCCCTGTATACCAGAGTGCTCTTTGCAGAAGCACAAATACTGGTGGTACAGAGGATAGTCAGCCAGATACAAGCAACGTGGCACTCAGTGCAGATAACAATACAGTTGTTTAAAATTACATATGGATACCACCTCTCACCAGAGGTATGCTGCACTCTAGCTCAATGAGCTTTACAAACACAGGTATAAGAAAAGGACGAATGTTAATTATGTAGTGCTTTTTATAGACATTGTTTCCCTCAGCACTTTACAAGCAATGAGAGACTGGTAGCGAAGTGTTACAGGCATTATTCTAGTGTGTGCAGAAACACAGGGTCAGACTGGCCCACCAGGATAACTGGAAATTTCTAGGAAGGCCCCCTCTTTGGGGTATCTGGCCATCTTATGAACTCTGAGAATCTATGGTTTTATCATCTATTTTTTGTAATTAAATTGGATATTGCGGGCTCTGCAAGTAAATATAAGATGTAGACACAGAGAAAGTATATCAAATTGAAATGGAATACTTATATGAGTGTGTTCCCCTAGGACCCCCATATTGATTTCCCTGGTGGACCCCAGAGTCAACTTTCCAGGTAGGCCCCCTGTATCACTGTCCATCCTTGCTGAGAAACAAGGGTTTATAGCTCCTAGTTGAGGCAAACCCAGTTGTGTTATTGCCCACTTATCTTAAGAACTACTTATCCAGCCCTGCAGAAGAAGCATCAGTATAGACAAGGGCAGCATAGCTGGTGTATCAGCAGTATGTTGGCATAGTCACAGGTAGAATCTGGGCTACAACCAGTCTGTAATCCAGTTCAGTTTCCAAAAATCTACTATTGCACCCTCACACCCATGAGTCTCTTGTAATAAAGCTGCTCCCTGAACCTGGTATTCAGTTCCAGTATCTGGGTCCTTGGGACTATGATTTAGACTCCAGTTTGGAAGGAGGGGTTTCCTTTTTTGTTGCCCACTTCCCTGAAGAGCTCCAATTGTCATTCATACTAACTGCACACTTGCTGTTTGTGGGCGGCTTATACATCTTAATCAGAATTACCTCCAGTCACTGTAGTGCATTAACACTCGCTCATAAAATGACCTTCAGAAGCCAGGGTAGGACCCAAAGAACCACCAGAGCATTTTGAAGGTGCCAGGGGGACTTTGGAATGGTGCTGGCAACAGATGGGGGGGGGGGCCTTAGAATTCAAATTCACTAGATGTAAATTAGGTCAACACTGAGCCCAGTGAAAAAGCATTGCCACCCCCCAAATACATTTTTCCTCAAATGTCCCCAAAATTCATGATGAAAGTACAAAACCAGTTTACTCACTATTCTGTCTTTCATCTTCATGCCAGTCCCATACAAGTGGAGAAACTGGGAATTCAGACATGCCATTGTGTGCAGACAAGGGTATAGGCAAGCACACTTACTGCAGACAGTTGTGTACAGTTTTTTTCCCCCCAAGTAGCTGTCCCAAACCATATGTCTTTTTGCAACAATCATTCCAATCTGGAACATTTGATTTGGTGTAGGCCACTGAGCAGTGTTTGTATGGGTATGGGTGAATGCTGGAATGACTGGAACTACGAGAATGGGTAAAATCTGGAACTGCTGGAACATGTAAAGTTGCACGCTCTAAAGGTGCTGGCACATTCTGGGTGTTACATATTGTACCCATTCCAGCAATTCCCACATTCACCTATCTCCCACAGCAGCTAGTTAGAGAACCCAAAAGGGGTTCTGGTAATAGCCAGAACACTGGAATAGCCAGAATTGAAAAAATAGTAAAATATGGAAAAGCCAGAATAATGAAAAACCTGCAATGTTGTACCTCTCTTGGCATTTCAGAGTTTAACCCTTCATACAATTCCAACCATTCCTGCATTCTGGTTGTACCAGAATCCTGTACGTGTCTGTTTTAACTTTTGTTGTTTAGACTATAGCTATAAGCATACAACCTGTTAACAGATTAGATGAGACATCTGGACTGGTAATCTCATTTTTGTGTGACAGGTATGAGGTGGGGCAGCAGTTGGTGAGAATGTGTACAAAATTGACATTATTGGATGCACTCTCATATGTAGGTCAATGTCTAATAAATCAGGGCTAATTATTTTATTTTTGTTCATCAGGTCTTTTTTAGTATTATAACAAAGTTCTTAATAAAAGAACCATGACAGGCTGATGGAAAATGCTTAACAAAGGTTTTAAGTTTTCAAATTCTTTTCCAGTGTTTCAACCTGAAACTATAGGATGTTGAGCAAAATACCTGGAGAAGTACTAGTTAGTAAAATTACTTCCAAGTGCACTAAATGGCAGAAGTGCTCTGGGCTGACTTTAGGGGTTGAAGTGAGAGGGTACTTGGTGGTAAGGTGTGCTGCTACTTTTTAACTCAAGCTGATTTGCATGCTGGAATCACAGCTATACTATTCAAAGTCAAATTTTAACCTGATATACCATTCATTTTGTAAAACTACTTACTTTGAGCAGCTCACTGAAGGTCTTAGTCTCACTGTTTGCAGTTATTTCACACTAGTTAGAAAAAAACAAACTCATGAATAAATGACTTCACTGGCACTTCGGTGCCATACTCATTTGGGAACAAGTAGGCACAGCAGGCCATTTGTATTAAAGTCAGGACCAAAAGCATTCATTTTTTTAAATAAACAATACCGTGCATTTTATGTCACTCAGGTGCTAGATATGCCCTCACTCTGCATACAGATGGCAAGTGGTACCAGGTTACAGTTCTTACAAAAAAAGTCAGCAAAGGTTGACGGTGCTCATTTAATATGTGGCCTTACGCTGATTTCTTGCATAGTAACACCACTTTTTTTAGTCACTTTGACCATTGGCTGATTTGGTATTTGGTTGGGGTAGTGAGCGTATCACATTGAGAAGCCCCAGTCTGATGAAACAAGTGTCTGTAGTTTGTTGCCCTTGTCCTTCGCTGACACGGGTGTAAAAGCCTGTAGAGAATGTAACTTTTGTTTTGGCAAAACCTTGTCAACTGACTCCCTGCACCTGGAGTTGCATTAACATGATGCTTTGCATTGGGTTTGGAATTATGGGTGTGCCCGAGAGAGAGACAGAGAAACCAAACAATTTGGAAATTTGTTCTCTTCTTGTATCGTTTAATGGATCCCACATTCTGCTGGGGTTTTTTTCAGTGTACCTCTCTGGTATGATATCTCCATGTGTACAAATTGCCTAGTAATGCAGGCAGCATTTATGTACTACACAAAGCAATGTTAGTGGCAGGGTGATGACAGCATGGAGGGAAAGGAACAGTTCAAAGCAGACATTATGTCAACAGCATTCCTTTACAGACTGCTGCGTTGATCCTTGACTTTGGAGGGCAGGAGTTTCTATCCCTTCAGCATACATAAGGATGGGCTCTGAGTGCATAAAGTTGTGAGCCTTTGCTCCTGACAGGCAAGAGGCTTGTCCTCCTTAGCATGAGGGGAAGCAGCTTCCATTCAGGATAGGGGGAGAAGTGGAAACTTTAGGTTATCAAAATGATGCTCCTCACAGGAGACTTGAGTGCAGACTCGGCAAATGCTACTGTGAAGGCATTGTGGGCTAGTGGCCAGAGCACTGAACTTTAAAAAATAATATAATTTCCCACTACAACTACAGGCTCACTGCGTAGCCTAATCTACTTGTGCTTTGGTCCTCTTAGCTGTAACAGTGAATCAAAGTACCACAGTAATAACAAGAAGTTGCATATCAGTTGTACTATCTGTGGTCAATAACTTCTAGTAAAACACCCATTAGGGAGGTCTGTAGTGCCAGATGATCCATTTCATAACCCTGTTTTTATGCCCATGGGCAAACCTTGCTCAAAACACTGGTAAACCATGACTATCCATGGTGTATCCATGGTCACAAGAGCAGGGGCGTCACCAGAGGTATAAAGTTGGGGGGAGCTATTACCCCACAGTTAAAATCTTAACAAAGTTAGGGGGTCCGGGGGGCATGCTCTCCCATAAAAGTTTGAAATTTTTACCTTCAAATTGTGTCTTTTCCTGCATTGTAATGGTGAAAGATAT
Organism: Neoceratodus forsteri; assembly: GCA_016271365.2. Lineage (NCBI taxonomy): Eukaryota > Metazoa > Chordata > Ceratodontiformes > Ceratodontidae > Neoceratodus > Neoceratodus forsteri. The sequence goes on from CM057454.1 coordinate 740,252,812, forward strand.
GTTTGAAAAGCCTGGTTATCATCACCTGTATTTATTGGTACATATGGAAAGATGTAGTTACTGGACCACCGAGGACAACAGACAGAGAGACACAATTTTCCCAGCAGATTTGCTGGGATGATTGGTTATAGGACCCCAGATGAAAAACAGACATACACCATTATCCCAGCAGATCTGCTAGGAAGATTACAGGGCCCTAGAGGAAAACAGGCACCATTATCCCAGCAGATCTGCTGGAAAGGTTACAGGGCCCCAGAGAAAAGAGAGATACACTATTACACCAGCAGATGTTTAGGAATGAGAAGCTTACAAGACCCCAGAGAACAACAGACAGAGACACCATTTTCCCAGGAGTTCTGCTAGGAAGGTTATAGGACCCCAGAGTAAAACAAAGACAGTCATACGCTTTGGTCTCAATAGATCTTGTTCATATGAAACAGCTATCCAAAAGATTGTACTGAAGCATTCTTAGAACCAAATTTTTAAATCCTTATAACTTTGGAACAGATACATATTTTCACACCAAACCAATGAAAGGCATCATTATGGGGCAAGCCCTTTCTACCTTGGAAATTTCAGACCAAAATTCCAAACCATCCATCAGGGTGTTAGGCAATGACAAAAAAAAACAGCAAAATAAATCTAATTTTTTTCACTGTCCAGATCTTGGAATACACACACCCAACCAAATCAAAATTTGGCATATTAAAAGACCTTGCCCCCAAAGCTATGCATGCAAAATTTCATGCAAGTCCATTGAACAGAGGTGACGCTATTATATTATATGGTGGGGGTCTGAAGAGAGAATTAGGGAGTATTTTGCTGTTTTTTTTTTATCGAGCCTAGGCAATTTAAAGATATAATGTGGAAGGAGAAGGCCTTGCATATTCTGAATTCATTTTTTTGGAGGCAGGGCAGGTCCAGTTTCTGTTGAAGTCACCAAGATTCCTAGATGAGACAATGGAAGAGAGGGAAGAGAGAATGTCAATAAGGGTGTCAAGCTTGAGGTTGGGACATCAGTATACCCCTGCTTGTGAAAACAGGGAGTGAGCAGGGAAAAGTGAGGTGGCCAATTAGGAGCTCATTTGAGGAGAGACTAGATGAGTCCATAGCTTCAAAGAGGAGCTCCAGAGCTCAGCTACTCCACCATTCCGCTTGCCTCAGTTTTGATGGTTGGTGGCACAGTGTGGGTCACCAATATCAGCATCACTGGCCTGAGGTGTGAGCCAGGTCTCAGTAACTGCTACTATGCACAGCCGACCTGTATTACTCATTGTCAGAAATGGTCAGTTTGGGTAGTATGCTTCTCGCACTGAAGTGGAACATGCTGGGTTGTTTTGCGGGGTGGTCTTATATTAACTGTCATGAGCATCAACAGTAATATAGTGATTTGGGTGGATGTTGTTAGTGTAGCAGTGAGGGAAAGTAGATGAGGGGAAGTGGAAAGGGGTGGTGGGGAAGGTGAGCAGAGGTAAGCAGAGGATGGTGGACTTTACAGAGTTCAAGGTACTGGGACAACATGGACTGTTCCAGCATACCTCAACACAACACAGAGTAAAATATTGCCCCAGCACCTCTCAGTTCATAAAATACAAGGAAAAGGGAGTTGGATAAATAACCCTGACACCCCTTGAGTAATAAGAGGGCAAGGCACGCTAATTAGATAAATAACCCCAACACCCATTGGGTCATGAAAGTTCAGGACACAGCAGTTAGATACTGTAAATAACCATAACACACCTCAAGTCATAAGATGGCAGGGCACAGCAATTCAAGAATATTACATCAATACCACTTGGATCTTCATAAGAGGCAGGGTACAGCAATTAGATTAATATCTCCAACACCACTTGGGTCATAAGAGGGCAGGGCTTAGAAATCAGATAAATAACCCCAATGCTCCTTCGGTCATAAGAGTACAAGGCACTACAGTTACATAACTTACCCTGACACCCCTCAGGTGATAAGAGGACAGAGCACTACAATTAGACATTTAACCCCAGCACACCTCAGGTAACGGATCCTTCTGGAACTTTCAGACAGAGGCTCTCCTACATGACCTATCTTTGACTGATTGGCATCTCATTGATGTATCTGAATACATAGTGACACTGCCACGCATCTTTTCCACTATCTCCTTATTATTATCTGCAACAGACATACTCCCCTCTAGAATTCTAGCGTCTGGAGTTCCCAACTTCCCTGGGTTTCCTCTGACATTGTTGACCTCTTCCATATGAGAGACGCTATAGACATAGTAGGTCCCCATCCAACAGACTGCATTATGTCAGACTCTGCAACCTGCAGCAAAACAGATTATTAGAAAGATAAAAGCTTCCTTCAAAAAAAAAATCCAGCCCCCACAGGTACAGATCCCTTCAGGTTCTGGTGAGCCATTCACTCCCTACACTACACTCCTCTGCTTGCTCTCCTGCCTCTACTAGTCCCAACTCGCCAGCAAACTAGCAACCCACTGTGCCTGCCAATACTTTAAAACCAGTACTTTACTGAAGGCCCTAAAGCCCTCAGCACTCTCACTGGCCTCTTCTTCAAACTCAAACTGTCCCCCCAACCTTGGTGACTTTGTATTCTTGATTATACCTGAGTCAGCTATTTTAGAGACCTAGTTACACTGAACATGCACTATAACAGTGGTCATGATGGTTATCTCCTCCATAGTTATCTCCATTGGTGCCCAACCTATTGCAAGACCATTCTTTCATACCATTCATCACTCCCTAACCACAGGACTCATTCTTTCCTGTAGGAAACATCCTACAGTTATGCCTCTTCACAAATGTGGTGCTGCTGATATCCCTCAGAACTACCACCCTATCCTTCTTATTGCTTGTCCAGAGAACTGTTTATGGAAGTCATTACTATTTGGCAGAGCACTGAGACAGAGGATGTCTCAGACATAATTTCGACCCTACAGTGATATGCAAGTGCTCCTGCCCACACACATACCTTGCACTGAATTGTGCACCAGCCATCACCCCCCCACACTCATTGTTCCAATACTCACCAGTACCATTGAGTCATCACTAACCTGCTGTCAGTCACTCAGTTTGATCCCCGCTCCAAGCTCTGAGCTCTCTCCTGTGGCATCTGGTGCTCCCAACAATGCTCAATCTTGCAGTCTCCCACCTCAGCACTGCAGCCATCATGCCATGGGTCCCACAAGCTCACAAGTCTCGGACTACTTTTGTTTTCCTCTGTTAGACTTCATGAGCAATGGACGAGTGCTCACAAAATCCAATGGAGAAAAACGAAAGTGCTCTTCAAGCAGTGGCGTTGTGAAATGCCACAATAAATGAAAATCATGGCTTCCCTTTTTATTCAGTCAGCAGTCAGAGTTTCTTCAATGGGTAAAATGATTGGGGGTCTTTAACTTACATTGGGAAGGCTGTAGCCTCCCCAAAATCAGCGTGATGACACCACTGCTCAAGAGTAAGGTAGGTGGTATTAGTACAGACTTTTTGTTTCCTTGGGTTTTTTTTTGTTTGTTTTGGTTTTTTTGCTAGGAATGGTCTGCGAGTAGAGATGTTGCAAAATTTCTGTGAAATTAGCAGCTTTGCCACATGAAACATTTTGCGAAATTCCACTGTTCTGAGAAAATTTTCCCTGAGTATGAAGTTGCAAAATTTCACCCACAGAACACCGTGAAATGTACAATTTTGCCCGAAGTGGCAAAATTTCACCTGAATTTAGCCATTCCATGGGTGAAATTTCAGGGGTGACATTTTGCATTCCACAGGCGAAATGTTGCATCTTACGCCCACAATATATTTCACGAAATGCTTGAATTTCATGAAATATTTTGCATAATGAAATTTTGTAATTTCGCACATCTGTATCTGTGAGCACATTGAGGTTAAAGGGGGGAATATTTATAGATAGTATTCATAATAGTTCGAAAGTCTATGAAAAGCTCTTTTAGATGAGATAGTGGACTCGCCTGCTGCTGGCAGCAGATCAAAGATATGGATAATTAAGTCTGCTGTATACTAACCTGGTGATGTCACCAAGGATCAAGCTGTGGCTAACCACGTTTGATTGTCAGTGACATCACATGGTTCTAACTATGGTAATAATGTTATATCAATATGGGTTAGACTTAGTCATTCATATCTCTGGGCTGCTGCTAGCTACAGGTAAGTCCAATACCTAATTTAAAAAAGCTTTTCATGGACTTTCAAACTTTGATAGACACGATTCATTAATGTTCCCTTTTAAGTGACTTATTCAGGGTCACACAGTAACCAAGTGGTAGTTGTGGGATTCAAACCCAGGTTTGCTTGGTCTCCAGGTTTACAGCTCAGTTCTGTAACCTCTAGGCTATATTGCCTCCTGTATGAGAACTCACATGGGCTATGCTGTATTAATAAATTGTAAGCTAACAATTCGACTTGGTTAACATCTATGGTTGGATAATACCTGCCAATCTGTTTCACTAGAAAAGGATTAGCACAAAACAGAGCAGTATTTAAAATGTAATCTTATTTTACTGTCACACTTTTATTTACTGTCACTCTTTTTGCTCTGCAGTAGCTGATCCTTTGCACTAGAATATTTTTCCACTGCTGACTCAAGTGATGGTTAGCAGTACCCAGAGAAGAGATAGTGACTTGGAAGATACCTTTTGATGAACATTTGATGGATGCTGGAATGTTACTGTTTTGTGTAAGGTCACTGGAACAGATGCAGCATGTACTCGTGTATGCTGTTCTCAGCCTTTGTAGATTGTCTGAGAGGCTCTTTGGCACCATGCAGTCCTGCATGAAGTGGGCCTGCCAGTTCCTTTATGTTGATTTGCATATACTGTGATGTAGCAACAGAATGAGTGCACACTGGGACGTGGTGCACTGAAACCACATGATCAAAGCAGAAGAAAAGGGTTTCAGGCACACACAAACTCAAAAGGAGGGACGCACAAAAATCAGAAGCAAAGTCCTTACTTCCACGCTTCCATTTTTACTTCACCAAAGACAAGCCTGACATGTTTCGGATTAACCACAGTCCATTCTTAAAGGCTGGGTACATATAACAAAACCATGCTTATATAGGTCAAAGACCACCATGTGACCCAAGTGAGAGCTCCCTCCTCATTGGAGGGGCTACAACAAACCTTTAACCTATAAAGTGCCAGTGATAAAAGGAAAAAGAAATATATGAATTCCCTAATCCTATACTTTATTAAATGTTTTTATAAAAAAAATATAAAATTATCTATTAGTGCCTAAAACCATGTGCAGACACATCTAATAAATAACATTAAAAATACAAATGGAATTAAAAACAGCACATCTACAGAAAATTCTATTTGATCAGTAATTGTGTAAGTACAGAAAGAATAGGACAAGCCCATTATAAATACTCTGGTGACCATTGTATGCAAATATTAATGTATACAAATATCAACTGAATGAATAAGTTTGCTGGGCAAACATGTTCCCTAATACCTACCCACACTACTACCCAGGGTATCCAGTGACCATAAATTCAGAACAGGAGTCCACACATCTGACCTAGGACCCATGCTACAAGCAGACTTCACTAAGGCTGAGACTTGGCTAGTTGAGAATCACTTGGTCCTTAACCCCACCAAGATAAAGGCAATGCTGTTCTGGCCAAAATCCCTGGGTCCCTCCTGGGCCCATCTTCTCCCACTCGCTACCATATCTGGCTCCAAAACAGAGGTCATACAATCTGTCAAATATCTTGGCCTCACATTAGATCAGGGGCTCACATTGAAGCCCCACGTGGACCGGATAATAAAAAGCATCCACCAAAAGTTGGGCCTCCTCTATCGCCTAAGCCACAACATGATACCAGAGATGAGACTGGCAATTGCACAAAGCATCCTCCTCCTCCCTACCTTAACTTACACTGCCCCCATCATACTCGGTGTCGCTAAACTGGACCATGGCAGATTACAGACCTTATACCACAAGATAGCTCTCTTTGCTTCCAAATCCCATCCGATGACCCACCACTGTGAAGCCCTCACAGCCCTCAACTGGCCATCTCTGAACAATAGGCACCAGTACCCACTATTAAGCTGGACCTACAAGATCCTCGATGCCCAACCTCCGGAAGGACTGATCGGATTACTTGCCCCAAAGTGGTCCAGACGACCACTCTGTTCCTCAAACAAAAACCTACTGGAAATTCCCTTGGCCTGCTCGGCAGCTGGGAGTAAATTCTTTACTCACCTGGCTCCTGTATCATAGAACAATCTCCCCAGCCACCTTCAGGAGGCACCCACCCTAGCCATATTTCAAAAGAGACTGCGCACTCACCTCCTTAACCTTAGTCCCTGCCCCTGTACCATTGGCTAGCCTACCACACCTTGTGTCATTTGTGTTATTACAAAATTCGGCCTCCCTATAAGGATAGCAACTAATAAACTGGTACTCTATCCTATATGGACCCTCTAGTGTGCACCTCTAATCACTTACCACCCAACATCTATCTGCTGGCATGGCCGTACGTTGTATTGTAACGCATCTATTGCCCTCTTCCACAGAAACTGTATGCTGTCAGTATAACCCTAAATTATATGTACTGCACTGTTCTGCTGTATTCATTGATTGTACTGTTCCTCCTGCCCTCTCCCACCAAAACTGTATACTGTCTTTGTAATTCCTGTACGATATGTCCTACACTGTATTACCAGCCTGTATATGCAAAATTATATGCAACTAACTCCGGGTCGCCCCTGAAAAAGGGACCTTCGGGGCCCAGTGGGCTTACCCGGTTAACAACATTTAATAAATAAATAAATTCTGGAGTGCTGCAGGAAACTGCATTATAAAATTTTTCAGTAGTCTCCTTGGTGGATGGGGGCAAACTCCCATGAGACTGTGGTGATAGCTGAACAATGGAGAAATGTAGAGGCACCCTCCACTTTTTCTTCACAAGGTTCCATCCAAAAAAGGTAACAACAGTAAATAATCTGTAATATCCAATAATTTATTTCATATAATCACCCATCTCAATGTTTTTTTTATTTATTTATTTATTTATCAAGTCTAGGATTACAAATACCTTTGAGCCTCGGCTCTTTTACAAAGGTTCCACATCAGAGAAATACAAATTATGGGGAACATCAAGACAGACATTACAATAATGTGGACATTGCAAACAGAGTACAGATTAATACAATTCAATGTTTCGCCTATACATATATGGGCTTCTTCAGGGGACTTGTATTCTGTGCATAAAAGCATAACTAAAATCAATCTCCATCAGTTGATCTAATTTCATATTACTATAATAGAAACATAGAAGTTGACGGCAGATAAGGACCACAAGGCCTATCCAGTCTGCCCATTTCTTTTTCTACCTTATGAATGTGCCATAGGCCTTTACTCTGTGAATGGCCTATCTATTCATGCTCATCTGTATTGCTCCCTTATGCCTATCCCATGCCAGTTTGAAGCCCTGTACTGCATTCATATCCACCCCTTCCTGAGGTAGGCCATTCCATGCATCCACCACCTTTTCTGTAAAAAAAGAATTTCCTCACATTACCCCTTAATCGGCCTCCCTCTAATCTCATGCTGTGTCCTCTTGTCCTTCTATTTTTCTTATATTGAAACATGTTGGACTCTTTCACCTTGTTAATGCCCTTAAAGTGTTTGAATGTTTTGATCATATCACCCTCTCCCTCCTTTGCTCTAGGGTATACATATTGAGCTCTGTTAATCTGTCCTCATATGTTTTCTGATGCAGTCCCTGCACCATTTTGGTTGCCTTCTCTGGACTGCTCCATTTTGTTAATGTTCTTGTGAAGGTGTGGCCTCCAGTACTGCACACAGTACTCCAGATGGGGCCTAACCAGTGTCTTGTAAAGAGGGATTATTACTTCCCTCTTCTGACTTGTGATACCCCTACTAATACACCCCAATATCCCCCTAGCCTTACCTACTGCTTTAGTGGTCTGCTTGGATGATTTCAGGTCATCTGTGATGATGATGCCCAAATCTTTTTCTTCCCTTGTGACTGCCAGCAACTCCCCTCCCAACCTATAGGTGGCTTCAGGGTTTCTTTCCTATGTGTGTGATCTTGCACTTCTTGCATTAAACCCCAGTTGCCACTCTTCCAACCATTTTGCCAGTTTATCCAGATCTCTTCTCATTCTTCCCACCCCATCTGGATCATCTACTCTGTTGCAGATCTTGGTGTCATCTGCAAACAGACAAACCTTGCCCTCCAGTCCATCTGCAATGTCACTGATGAAGATATTGAAGAGGACTGGCCCAGGACTGATCCCTGAGGTACCCCACTTGTGACTTGCATCTCTTCTGACTGAATACCGTTTACCACCACTCTCTTGTTTCTGCCTGTCAACCAGTTTGCCACCCAGTTGACCAACTTCTGACCCACCCCAAGCCTACCCAGCTTATTAGTCAATCTTCTATGTGGAACAGTATCGAAAGCTTTGCTGAAGTCAAGGTAGGTGACATCAACTGCCCCCCCTTGGTCCACCATTCTGGTTACCCAGTCAAAGAAATCTATGAGATTAGTTTGACAGGACCTTCTGGTTGTAAACCCATGCCACCTTGGATCCTGTGTTCCTATGGATTCCAGGTGTTGCACTATCCTTTCCTTCAGGAGTGCCTCCATAATCTTGCCCACAACTGAGGTAAGACTGACAGGTCTGTAGTTCCCTGCCTCCTCCCTGCTACCACTCTTGTGGAGCAAGATCACATAAGCCCTTCTCCAGTCTTCTGGGACCGCTCCTGTGCTCAGAGACTCACTATACAGTTCTGATAATGGCTCTGCTAGTTCCACCCTTAGTTCCTTTAGTGCCCTGGGATGTATGCCATCAGGTCCCATTGCCTTGTCCACCCTGAGCTTATCGAGTTCTTGTAGGACCCTTTCTTTTGTGAAGGGACTAGTGCACACCTCCCTCCCCCACTGTGTCCATGGTGCTGAGCTGTGGGTCCTGCCCTACATTCTCCTCAGTAAATACTGAGCAAAAGTATCTATTTAGGATAGATGCCTTTCCATGGTCCTCTTCCTCACACTCCCCCTTATCCCCTTTGATCTTCGCAATACCCCCTCTGAACTTTCTCCTTTCACTAATGTAGCTATAGAAAGTCTTGTCCCCTCCTTTTACTGTTCGTGCTAGTGTTTCTCGGTTTGGGCCTTTGCCTGCCTTTTACTGCCTTCCCTGCTTCCCTTAGGGAAGTTTAGTATGCCTCCATTCTTTCATCCTGTTATGTTTCCCTTATATTTCCTGCAGGCCAGCCTTCTTGGCTATGACCTTTTCTGCTACTATTTTGAGAACCAAAGTGGTTTCCTTCTTCTTTTGCACTTCCTTTTCTCTCTAACACAATGGAATGTTGCTTCAAGAATTGCATCCTTAATGCTTGCCCACTTTGCCTGTACCCCCTCACCTGTATTTTTCCTTGCCAGGGCTAGCTTAACTCTGTTGGCCATCTTATCAAAGTCCGCTCTTCTGAAGTCCCATATGTTTGCCTTGGAATGGGATGATTTAGTTCTAGTGGCCAAATTGAACCATACCATGTGATGGTCACTGGCCCCCAGGTGACCTTCTACCTGGAGATCTGTGATCCTTTCCCTGTTAGTCAGTACTAGATCTAGGATAACCCTGTCTCTTGTGGGTTGTTGTACCAGTTGTTTGAGGCCCTCCCCCTGAAAGGAATCCACTATGTGTCTAGTTCTGGCAGATGTTCCTTCTGGTCTTGACCAATCTGTATCATGCATTTATGTTAATATATTCTAAAATTAATTTAATAAACACCATTTTATCATTGTATGATGATTTTCGTTCCTTTTTCACTTTCTGTTATTTTAGTACTTAAACAATTTTTAACCACTTTCATATATTCAAAGGTCCTTTATCTGCCTGTTATCTGTATCACAAACAAAAACAAACAAAAAATCTAGTAATGATCAAATGCCTGATAATATTAATAAGTACCCAGCACCACACCATCCAATGTGCAAAACCATTTATAATATAAGCCACAAAATACCCTCCCACTGTGACTGTGCTCCTAAGGCATTGTGCCTAGCTGCATGCCTGGATTCCTTTATACTTTACAAGCTTATAGTTTTTCAGCTGCTTTGCTTTTATACACTGTACAAAAATAAAGTCACAAAATAATCTATTTTCTTCATCTGTTTCTCTGCTTTTTATCTTTTCTCTGCATACTGAAAATTTAAAGGTGCTTACCCTATTCCTGTGCATTCTTTTCTTTGGTGTGCAGTGGCCTGCCTTGAATAAGATGCTATCTCTCATACACAATCTGGCATACTGGCGCTCTAGACATGACATCGTTGGAATGCTCTCAGCTTACATCTGACTTAGCTGAGCATGGTCACGTAAATTGACCCCCTTGCATTCTTTTCTGATTCCCTTGGTTAGCAGAAGTTTGTCTAGGCATACTAGGCTGTTGCATAGGTTTACCACTGTCTGAGAGAACTTTTTTCTAACATGACCCCTGAATGTATCACCTCTGGGCTGCAGGGCATGTCCCGGGATCCTGCTCAAGGTCACTGGATCAGACATAACTGTCTCTGTCCGGTCTTGCCGATGCTCTTGAGCATGTCGAAAAACAGATAATGGCCCTTCTTGTCCTCCCTTTCCCCAGGGTGAACATGTTAAGGACCACCAGCCTCACCTCATAGCTTTTGTATTCCTGATTAATTGATCTATTTATTGAAAATTGGTAACCAGAAAAGGCACACTGTTCCAAGCCTTATTTCCAGGTGCGGCTTGGTGGGGGGACTAGGGAGACAAAATGTGCAAAGTATACATGGTGGAAGAGTGCAAAAAATGCAAAACATACAAAATGGTAAGGTGCAAAAAAAAAAAATAATATATAATGTACATACTGTAGGCCGTGCGATGGCAAGGCAGTAGAGCTAAAGTATTAGTGCAGGGTGCAGTGAGCTCAACTATGTGAGAATAATATGCCCAGGGGGCTGGCTGTACAACCTAGATGTTAGAATAACAAGCTATAAATGAGCTTGGTACGTCCAACAGACCTGGATTTGATTCTCACAACCTCAGCTTGCATACTGTGTAACTCTGTGCAAGTCACTTAACCTCCCCAGTGATCCCGGGTCACACCTGAATTGTGCCTAGTGGGACTTACCAGTTACCAAAGAATTAAAAAAATCCACTATGGCCGGCCAGGTTAGGAGCAGGAAGGGGCTGCAAGAGGTCAGAGCAGGTATTTGAGGGAAACAGCCTCTTACCATACGCTTTGTCTTCCAAATGATCCATGATAATTTGGGAGACAGACAAAGGCTATGATAAGAGGATGGTGTCCCTTAACATGTATGGCAGCTTAGATTCAATGCAAAGAAGTACAAAGTAATGCACCTGGAAAACAAAAACCCAGGGGAAGAGTACACAGTGGAGGGTGAGATACTGACAACAACAAAAATGGAAAGGGACCTAGGGGTAGACATATTAGACAACCTAAAGGTGGGCCAGCAATGTGAGAAGGCAGTAATGAGGGCTGGGGGATACTGGGATGCACAGGGAGAGGCATCAGCAGTAGAAAACAGGAAGTTGTTAGCCCTCTGTACAGACAGTTGGTAAGACCAACAACAGACATAGACGGGGTGGAGGCTATTCAGAGGAGGGCAACCAAAATGGTGCAGGATCTGTACCAGAAGACATATGAAGAAAGGCTAAAGGAGCTTAAGATGTATAGCCTCGAGGAAAGGAGGGAGAGGAGGGACATGATAGAAACTTTCAAATACCTCAAGGGAATCAACAAAGTCCAAGAGGGTAGCATCTTTCGGAAAAAGAGATGTGAAAGAACAAGGGGGCACAATTTGAAGATAGACGGGGGACAGCTCAGAGGTAACGTGAGGGAGTATTTCTTCACATAGAGGGTTGTAGATGCATGGAATGGCCTTCCTGAGGAGATTGTAGAGTCAAAAACAGTTGGGGAATTCAAGAATGCATGGGACAGACATAAGGCGATTCTAGTGGGGGGTAGGAGGAAGTAGGCTGTTGGTTAACTAGGACCTGCAGCTTATCCATTAGGTAGGGAAATGGGCAGACTAGGTGGGCCAAGCGGTCCTTATCTGCCATCAAATTCTATGTTTCTGTGTTTTTATGTAACCATTTCATGAGGAGAAGCTTTCCCTGCCTGGATAAATAAATGCTATCACCATTACTATGATGGTGATGATAATAATCACTGTTATAGAACAATTCATGGATGGTGTGTGCAACATATAGAATAAAGTATGGGGTGGTGTGTATAATGAGAAGTTTACACATGCCCGGGGTACTGGATGCTACATAAACCCTGAGAGCAAAGCTTGAGGGGTTTATACAAGCATCCAACACTGAGGGTGTGTGTAAAATTTGAGGTGAGACAGGCGCAGGAAGGTGAAGGGAGGAGGTGTAAAAGTACTTTGAGAGACAGGTAGGCTGAGGAGTTTCAGAGTATGGGGAGAGATTATTCCATGAAAGGGGAAGGCACATTACACATTAAAATCTTTCATGAGCCCAGTCCCATGGGCGGGGCAGGATGTCCTGTTTGCAGGGATATCCCCCTTTTTATGGAACCCGTAAGAAGTTGTAGGGTTCAGGAAGCCTCACCAACCTTGCTTTTCTCAGTGGGAGGGTGGAAATGTAGTCTCGAGTTCCCCTGACTCTTGTACTACATTCTCGGGCTAGAATCCCCCTCCCAGCTGGTAGCCTCTATGTTAATATGATTTGTAGGATAGCCATGCAGTTTTCTACCTTAATTAGCAAGGCGCACAGTCCTTACAAAACCTTTCTGTTAAAAATGTTGTATCACACAATCAGACCCCAGGAAGAGTTGATAAGAAATTATAAAGCATTTACTTCAAGAAAAAAAACAGTAAATTCTACAATTTTGGAAGATTTGAAAGGCAGACAATACAAAAATAATAACTGGATGGTTATATGGAAAACACTATACACTGTTATTTCTAAACTATACCTTGAATGGGTGCTTAGAGTCCAGAAAGATTCACATGTCCTTTTTAACAGGAACATTCTCTCTGTAGGTGATGAAGTTCTGGCACATTAAACAACAGAACTGAGCAAATAACAACAGCACTCACAGCCCCCCACCCAATTGGGGGGGGGGGCTGCTCTCAATGTACACGTTGTGTGCAAAAACATTTTTTCATTACTCACTGTTTACTGCAGTATAGTAGATTGCATCAGACTGATTCTACTGACTTCCAAAGCTGACCCTTTCTGTAAACAGAAATCCAAGAGTTCTCTGCAGCTGACGTCTGGCTGGGATGCAGCAGTGGGAGATTCAGAAGCTTACAGTGCATGTTAGAGTGTTTATCAGCACTGGTTTTTTGTTTGCTGGTCCTGCTGTCTTCCCGGGGCTAACTGCAGTCACAGAGGACTGTACTAAGCCCTGGGAAAATAGCAGCACTGGCAAGCATCTTATCTGCGCTTATAAAATGTTTAACATGCACTGTAGACTATTGAATCTGTCACTGCTGCAGCCCTGCTCCAATGTCAGCTGCGGAGGATTCTGAGATTTCTGGTTACACCAGATGTCAGTTTGCAAGGCAGCAAAATCAGCCTGATATAATTTACTATACTGCAGTAAACAGTAAGTAAAAAAATGTTTTTGCACACAAAGCGTAAAAGGAAACCAGACCCACACGTGGTGGTGGGGGGGGGCTGTTAGTGCTGGCCATTCCCCTTTAAACTAAACAGTGGAAAATTAGAAACTGTATTTGAGTTACAGTATATGAGTAAACAGCAAAGGGATATTTCTTTGTGTTATTGAAAGAAGTCCTTTAAATAGTTGTCAGTTTCATATATTCAGATGAGAAAGTGCTAAAATCATAGTTTCAAAGAGTGCCAAAATCAAATTGCTATAGCGATGACGGCAGACGTGTATAGAGGTGAGTGTAAGGAGATAGGAAGTGCTGCCTTGAGGCAGCACAACAGTTCATATTTGGCGCATGACCGCCATTATAAATGGATGGTAATAATGGGAAATTATACACAGTGTTTTCTTAGAGAAAAAGATCTGACCAGTAATTATATTAAAATAATCATAATATAATTAAAATTACAGTATATTATGATTACTATAATATAAACTTTTATTGGACCATAAATTCTTGGAGATAATTTCCTTAGAATTGTTTGGAGCTGGCAGCTGCATACAATTATTATTGCTCTTCACATCCCCAACAAGTCCCATGTCTCATTATCTATTGGCTCAGGAGTCTGGCCGAGGAAAGAGGAACCCTGCTTGGCATAATTTTCGTATAACTGTTTGGTGCTGGTGTCCACCAGTGTGGGGTATATGCACAGGATAGAAGGTGGTCTGCTTTAATGCCAAGAGCCTGGGAAACAGAATCAGTGAGCTCCAGACAATGGTAGCAGATGCTGTGCTGCAGCTTCCAGCCATTACAGAAACTTGGGCCACAGAGAACAATGACTGGGAACCTGATGGTCCCAGGCTACACCATGTACTGTATAAGCATGATGGGGGGAAGGTAAAGGAGGTGTGTTAGCCCTCTTTGTCAGGGAAAGTATCAACGCAGTCGAGAAGGGAACTCATCAGGGGAGGGAATGGAGTAGTAGAACCACTGTGGGTTCAGCTCACAGAGGCATCAGGTAGGACACTGCACATGGGATGGTCTACAGACCACCAGGGCAGGAGGACAAGAGTGATAAGGGAACTAGGGGCAGAAGCAGAGATGGGGACAGCAAAGGGGGATGTTGTAGTAGTGGGGGATTTCCACCTGGCAGACACTGACGGGGGCATTCCAGCAGCTAGGAGCACCAGAAGCCAGGCCCTACTAGATACATTGCAGGACTGCATGCTGGTGCATCTGGTCAAGGAATCCATAAGGCATGCTGCCATTCTCAATATACTGCTCACCAGCACAGAAAGGGTAGGCAGAGTACAGGTTGGAGAACCATTGGGATCCAATAACATAACATCATATGGTTCGAGTTGGACTGTGGTGCAACTAAGTCCTAGAAAGATGGGGAGAAACAAAAGGACAAAAGCACAGTAAGAGCATCTCCAGTGGGGTGCTGTGTATGCCTTGGCAATACAACAAAAGCTATAACAAAAAAAGCCCAGCATCACACTCAACCCAAAGCTGCCAAAAAACTCACAAAGGCATTGTTTCCCTATAAGAAGTGACAGATGTTATTTTAAATGGTGTTTATTTAAAATAAAATCTGTTTCATAGACACAACATTATGTCTTGTCATTTAAGAGTACAGACAGTACAAAACACAAAAAGCTCCCCAACTGTTTACGCTATGTGCTTTTTCAAGAGGTCTGCCAAAAAAGTAATCAAAGCTTTGTTACATTATAAAAAGTGACACATTTGATTTTTTTTGTAAATTTTATTTTATTTATTTTCAGTGCAATACATATAGTACAGCAGTTTAAAACAAGAATCATAAAGCAGATGACCATTAGTGAATTACAGAATTATATATCATACAAAGCTCAGCTTTTGCAAATATTAGATGGTAGTGGAATGACCATTCCTTGGAAATATGTGTCACTGTCCTCCGTCTTCCTACCCGCCCACCATAAGGCAATTCTGGTGGGGGGGTAGGAAGAAGTAGGCTGTTGGTTAACTAGTATCTGCAGCTTATCCAATAGGTAGGGAAATGGGCAGACTGGTTGGGCCAAGAGGTTCTTATCTGCCGTCAAAGTCTGTTTCTGTTTCTATGTGAGTCACCATATCACCCCTCTACGACCCATCCCTTCTCCTCCCAATTCATTATCGTTCTTCCATTGTGATCTTCCCTGAGGACAACATCCCAAGCCACCGTCATATTATGCCTGTGACGTGTTGTGTTGTGTTTTCTGTCCCTATTCTTAACTGTCTGGGAACCACTGTGCTGCCAGCGCCTTCTCCAAGGAGTCCCATATTGGGTAGTATTTGGTTTCCTGACCTAGTGCTTTATATTGAAAATGTTCCAATTTCATTGCTTGTAATAGGATAGTGACCCATTGAGCGTTCCTTGGTGCCCAATCAGACCCCCATTCCTGGGCAATACATTGTTTTGCAATTACTATGCCTAGGTTCCACAATGGTGGATTCTTATTTCCCCTAGGGTTTCTTGATAAGCCCAACAGGATGGCTCAACCTGAATCCCCAGTACCTTGTTCAGCAGTTTGACTATTTCGGCCCAGAAGGCTTGCACTTTAGGGCATACCCACAGAAGGTGAAAGAAAGTGCCTTCCTGAGTTTTGCAATTCAGACATTGTGCTGAGTGCTCCTTATTTATCCTGTGGGACAATGAAGGGGTAAAGTATGCCCTCTGCAGAATGTTGTAGTGAATCACCCTAAATCTATTATGTTTGGAGCAGTCCATTCCCTTTTTCATTATCATTTCCCAGTCGCCCTCAGTCAAACAGTCAGGGATAGATCCTCCCCCTATTTCCTTTTAATACCTTCAAAGGGGTCTAGTAGGTCCCCCAGCAAGGCTCTGTATATTTTGGCCATTGGCTTTGGTCGAGATTTCCCCCTTTCATTGTGCAGCATCTCTTCGATAGGTGACCTTTTCGACTCTGGTGTATGACCTGATGTACTACTATTCCTTAGCATTCTAGGATGGACTTGTAAATATGCAAAAAAGTGTCTAGTGCATAGAACATGCTCCCCGGACAGTCTTTGGAAAGTTTTAATGTCCCCCTGTTCTATTAGTTGCGAAAGGTTATTTAGGCCCTTCTTTGTCCATTGCTGAAAGACTATTTGGGGCACAGGCTATGGTCGCCTTCCCCTCCATAACGTAGACTGGATGGATGTATGCATCCAGTGACGAGGAAGGAGGGTATTTTAGTGTTGCATGGGCTCCCAGCCACGCTCGAGCTATGGCCCTACTATAAGGATTCCCAATGCCTTTTACCACTTTGTGGTTCAAGGAAGCTGCAAATAGGGCACTATACAAATGAGTACCATACTCAGCCTCCTCCAAGTGGACCCATTCTTTCTTGCTCTCCATCTCTTCCAAGGTATCTGTTAGGAAGGCTATTTGGGCAGCCTGGTAATATAAATAAAAGTTTGGCAAGCCTAGACCTCCCTTACCCAACAGCTGCCAGAGTGTTTCTTGTTTAATTCTTGGCTTGTGCCCCCTCCAAAACAGAGTTATCACAGAGCTCTGTAAAAGTTTAAAATATTTACGTGGGACACAACAGGGAAGGGTTTGAAAAAGATATAGGCACTGAGGGAGGACACACATCTTTACCAAGTTTACCCTGCCAATCAAGGACAGGGAAAGATTTTTCCACCTGTCACAGTCAGTTTTAATCTAAGCTAGAAGGGGCTTATAGTTAATGTAAATAAGTGTAGCTAGCTTCCTGGGGATTTGGATGCCCAAATATTTGATCACCAGAGTTGGTTTTATAGTTGTTCCTCCTATCTGGACAGAGTCCATTTTTCCTCCCACTGGGAGCCATTCAAATTTTGCCCAGTTTATTTTGTGGCCAGCTAGGGGGCCATACTACTGAAAGAGGGTCGACAATCCGGGAAAAGCTTCCGCAGGGTTGCTTATGAATAGCAGGACATCATCCGCAAAAAGAAAAATTACATGCTCTCTGCCCCTGTCAACTAGGCCTCTAATTCCAGGGTGAGTTCTGATAGCTTGTGGCAGTTCTTCTATGGTCAAAACATAGAGTAATGATGACAGGAGCATCCCTGCCTTGTCCTACTGAATAATTGGAATGGTCTGGATAGAGTGTCATTTGTTAACATCTGAGCATGCGGAGACTTATATGGCACCCCTATCCCGGACAGAATTTTGGGGCCAAGGCCAAATTTTTTTCAGGATTTGAAACATAAAGGGCCATTCATCCTGATCAAAGGCCTTCTCAGCATCAAGTGCGAGAAGGCCTCAGTTACCCCCACCCCTGACATTTATTCATCTTTGTATAATGTTGAGAGTCTGCCTTATGTTGTGTTTTGCCTGTCTACCACAGACAAAACCTCCTTGGGTTTGATGGATGAGGGATGGCATAATTGGTTGAGTTCTGAGTGCTGGAATTTTTGTGATTATTTTATAGTCGGCATTTAGAAGAGAAACTGTCCGGTAAGAATTGCATTTTGTTGGATCCTTCTCTGGTTTGGGGAGAACTGTAACAACTGCCATTTGTTGTGATTGTCAGAGTACCTTCTTCTAGGAACTTCCTCACCATCAAGCCCAGGAATGATTTCAATTCTTCCCAGAATGTTCTGTAAAATTCCGTAGGGATACCATCTGGCCCTGGACCTTTGCCAACATTAGAGGACAGGGTAGCTTGATATATCTCCTCTTGGGTCACCGGGCCATCAAGACTTGCCACCAATTCCAGCTCAAGGACTGGGAGCGATATTTTCTTCAGAAAGGTCTCTGGATCTTTGTCCAGGGGCGCCTCTGAAGTGTAAAGGTTCTTATAATGATCCCTAAATGTTTCATTAATTTCTGTTTGGTCTGAAGTCAATTGTCCACTTCTGCCTGTAAGTCCAATATTTGCCCTTTTGCCCTCTTTGTTTTTGTTAACCGTGATAACCAGCAGTCTCCTCAATCCCCTTCAAAATAGTTACCCACCCTGTTTGTAAGTATATAACGTTCAATGCGCCTCTCCAAGAGTTGTGTCAATCTCCCCTTAAGGCACCTGAGTTCTCCCATATCCACCCTGTCCATGCTAGCCATGGCCTTCTTTTCCATTTCCTCCACCTGGGATTCCAACTTCCTTTCCTCCTGTTGTTCTAGTTTCCTTTTATGAGGCGCATATGAAATGGTTGCACCTCAAAGGAAAGCCTTTTGAGTTTCCCATGTATTCAAAACGCTTGTATCTGTTACTTTATTGTGCTCCATAAATCCTTTAATATTCCATCTAATGTGTTCCTGATAAGCTGGATCTTTTAAAAGGGTGGGATCCAATCTCCAGTGGCGTGCCAGCAAAGGGTCGGGGGTGAGCCACAACTCTACCTCCAGAGGCATGTGGTCTGACATATTGATGGGGCCATAGTCTACTGACAAAGCTGTCTGGACCCAGACTGAGGAGACCAGAGTTAAATCAATGGGGGTATATGTTTTATGTGCATGTAAATAAAAGGAGAACTCCCTCTCTCCTGGGTGCTTGGCACAACAGATCTCCGTCAGGCCTCTCTCTCGTGCCAATTAATGGAGTGCCTCAACACCCCTAGAAGGGGGATGAGTCCGGATCCCAGAATGATCCTTGACTGGATCCCAAAAGGTATTGAAGTCATACCCCGTCCCCCATAAAATTAAAAATTTCACTGTATGAGGCCAACAGTACTGTCAGTCCACCAAAAACTCTGGACTGTCAAAATTAGGCCCATTCACAGACACCAGTGTAATGTTTTCCCCCTCCACCCTAGTTCCCACCACCACCACATACCTGCCCTGTGGGTCCTCCTTTGAGAAGAAAATCTGGACCCTTAAACCCAGCCTGAACCAGATTGCAATAACCCGTACGGACAGTATTGCTCCCCCATGTTTTAGCCAACCTCTCCACCTCAGTTTTGGTCTGATGTGCCTCTTGTATCAAAAGAATGTCCCCCTTTTGTTTTTTTACATATGTTATCACTGTCTTTCATTTTGTGACTGTTTTTCAAATCATTTACATTCCAAGACATTATTTTCAAGTGATCCATAATCTCTGGTAGTATGAATGGATTTTGGTCTTATCTGCTACTTGTTCCAAATATGTAAAAGTGAAAAACAGTTGCTGTACTGTAAAGCAAATTGCAATATTAAACACAAACATATTTAAACTTTCCCCAGCTTGAAACTGCCCACTCCCCCTTCCCGTTAATCCAAATAAGGTTATAACCAGTTTCAGAAATACCCCAAACCAATTTACCCTTACCCCTTCCCCCCAAGCACACTGCTGACTGGTTCAGTACAGTGGGGTCAGATGTACACTCATTCCCCCCTCCCCTTCCCGGTGACCAGCAATCCTTCCCCATTTTGTATTTTGTTGTTGTTTTAAATCTGTTTTACTGTATTTTAAAATGTTTTTATGACGTGTATGTTTATATTGTGCAACACCCAGAGTCCACAGAGATGGGTGCTATATAAATAAAGTATCTATCTATCTATCTATCTATCTATCTATCTATCTATCTATCTATCTATCTATCTGTCTGTCTATCTATCTATTTGCTTCCTGCATTACAGAAAGGAAGACATAGTTCATTCCTGCGTGTGGAAGGACCAGGGAGTGATCCCATCGACTATCGTGAAATCTACATCCCCGTGGTCACACCTTTAAATTTTTTATAGTTGTCCAAGGCCACAGTGAGGAACACTATCTGGTTTCACTCCATCACTGGCACCTTTATATCAGTTGTACAGTTCACGATCTGGGGTCCAAGGGGGATGAAGAACATCTCAACTAATCAGCCCTCCGCAGGGAACAACTGTCTTTCTAATCTTCAGGGGCCTCTAAACTGTGGGAACGGAGCCCCCAGGACACGAGAGCTGTGCACCATTCAATGCCCCCCAAACACCCACATACATATCTCAGCTTTGCCCTTCATTGCTCAAACTCATATATATATTTATTTATATGCCCCCGGCTCCACAGGTATTTAAGAATGCCCCCAAAAGACCCCTTCCTCCCATCTGCTTTCCATACGTAATAAGACTGTGCCCTCCTTCCTAATCATGTGAGCACAAAACATTAATACAGTCATCCCCATTGCTATACCATTTTGAAATCCCTTAGTAGAAAAACAGGAAACTCAACAAATGATTCATTAATTTACTTATTTACAGTCGGTGACCGAGAAAGGCACATTGAGCTGAGGATCGTTTCCAGGTGCAACCCGGGTACAAGGTGTACATAGAGGTATGCAGAAAAAGTACAACAATTCTTGGTTACAGACAGTGGCCCAGATATTCAAAAGGGTTGCCCACGGCACAACAGTGTTGCACCATGCACAACCCACTGATGTGCCCAGGTGCGATATTTAAAAGGGAAAAGTGCGCCGCACAAATCCCAATGCACCGGAGCGCATCAGTAATGTACACAGGCACAGGTAGGGGGGGGCGTGTCCATGCATAACCTGCACAGCCCGATATTCAGCTGGGGCTGTGCAGAGTCATGCATGCGCAACCCCTACCTGCGCCTGCACAAAGTTACGCCCCCCAAAAAAAGGAACAAGTGATGGCCACCCACAGGTGAGCTGCCACATTGCAGGGCACAACACAGCAGCTGCCACCTGTGGGTGGCCATCACTTGTTCCTGCCGCACCTGGCAGCACGCCCCCATGCCCCAATCGCGGGCATCATTCATCACCCCAAGTCCAATATCCCTGGTGATCCAGTGGACGCGGTGAGGCCGATCGCGGGTGTCATTCATAAACGCCCCCCAAGTCCAATATCCCTGGTCCAGTGGACGGCGTGAGCCGATCGCGGCATCATTCATCACCTCACTGCTCCATACCCTGGTGATCTCAGTGTACCTCACCGCCCACCGCGTACCACTACCCGCCCCCCGCTGGGTGGCGGTGGGCCTCACCGCCTGCCAGCCCTGCCGCCGCGACGACAGCTCGAGCTACATTTATCGGTTCAGAGCATGATCCGAGCCGGCGTAGCCCATACCGCAGTTATCGCCCAGAATATATGTGAATTAATTCATCTCACATATCTGGACCAAATAGGCACAGTATGGCTGCATGCCCATTGGATCATGCTCTGAACCACTGGGCTGGAGTCCTACCGAAGCTGTCATCGCGGGCTGTGGGGCAGCAGGTGAGTGCTGCCGCCAGCCGCTGACGGGGTATGGGGAGCGGGGTGATGGGGCTCAGTGGGTGGGTGGGTGGGGTACACTAGATCACCAGGGATACCGGACCTGAGGGGGTTGATGAATGATGCCGCCGACATTCGCATCGTCCACTGGACCACCAGGGATATTGGACTTGGGGGGGGAATACAGTGATGCCCGCAATCGGGGCACATAGAGGTCCACTGGACCACCAGGGATATTGGATGTTTTTTTTCCTCTTACAGGACTTCCCGCGATCGGGTTGCAGGGGGCGTCGGTCCCCGACGGCTGCTGCCTGGCAGGGCACCAGGCGCAAGTCGTCGGGGATCGGTGCACCTGCATGCTAATGGCATGCAAATGGGGCCGTAATTAGATGCAAATGGCCCCCTGTGCGCCTTGCATAACTTATGGCCCCATTTGCATGTCCCCCTTTGAATATCGCAGGTGCTATGCATGGCACAATGGCACTTGTACCACCGCATCTCCATGCTCCACTCTGACGACTTGCTCTGGCGTAGTGCCACTGCACCATGCACAGTGGGGGTGGCCAGGGTGCAATATTCAAAGCTGTTGCACCAAAGCGCAGCTCCGTTGAATATCGCCCAGGCCTGTGCCACAGCCTGGCGCAGTTTGAGTATTCGGGCCAGTATGTACAATAATTCTTAGTTAAGCTTGTTTGTCCCCCCTCCCTCCAGATCAAAATCTGGCTTAATTTCAGCCACATCCACCTTCTCATTTGATACGGGATACAAAAATGTCTCCTCTACCTATGGAAAGAGCAGCACTTTTTATAGCATCGGTTTGTATATTCTTGCTACGGCTTAGGAGTCAACATTCACAGTCTCTAGCTACAGTATCAAATATCAGTTGGAATGTAACTTCTAGAGATTTAATGCTGCTGAGACAAGTGAAATGTCATTTACCCTTAAGTTGCAGCCTCCAGCAGCGGTTTCATTCTTGCTGATGAGTATAGGCCATTCCGACAGGCCTCTTTGACCTACTCCAATGACCATCTAACACCAGTCACCACAGATCAAAAACCCTCAGACCCTATACAGAGTCATGCCTCAGTCATGCAAGTCCAAATATGGGCAGTTCCCTGCACAGGGTATTAGAGAGGAAGAAGGGGTCCCCCAACCCTGCTGTGATAGGCTGGGCTAAGCCCATTGTGGGACGGGTCTAACCTGCCCCCTCAGGAGTCTCCAGTGCAAGTAGATGCTAAAGTACCTTGTGGCCCAATGGACTCAAGTAGGCGTAGCGTGTTTAGGTCTGCTTTACAGTGGTCCTTGGGGTTCCAATTCTGCTATAATGTGCTGGAGGGCCACCTTGGGATTCATAAAAGCATTAGTGGATTTATCAGGTGCCCTAATCAGTAGCCATGCCTGGTAAACCAAAGAGAAGAGGTAAATAATTTAAAGCATGTAGTTTCTGTTTAGCCTTATTAAATGCTCTCCCTCTCCTGCTGCAACTTCCAAGAAAAATGTGGAAAAATTACCCTGTTGCCATCCAGCATAATATAGTCAATCTTCTGGGCTGCTGTGAGGACTTTCTGGCGGTCCTGATAATGCAAGCATTTCACCAGCATATGCCTTGGGTGCTCGTTGGGGCCAGGTCGTTTCCCCAGTGAGTAGTGTGCCCATTGGATTTCAAGCACCGTATTGTTCTGGAGGGGTAAACTTTTTTCCAGCCATGATTGCATGTAGGCTGTAAAGTCTCTCCCCTCAAGGCCTTCTGGGAGCCCGACAAGCCTAACATTACACCGGCACTCCCGGTTTTCATGATCATCTAGGGGCACCTTTAACATTTCAGGTTTTTTAGGCATGATGTAGCAGAGGATCTGTCTGATTTGTCACGTCCTCCATTTGGCTCACTCTGTTTTCCAGCTCATTTATTCTTCTTTCATGGGCCTCCTATTTCTCATTGATACCATTTATGGTGAGCTGGAGATGAGAAAGCTGAGCATTAATATTTGTGACTCCAGACTGCATCTGATTCGTGAGCTCATATATTGAATTATTGACTAGAGCTTCCAGGTTTGTGGTCAGCATTGCAGTAGTGGGCTCCCCTGGCTACGCCTCTCCTGAGACAGGATCAGTGGCCAGCTTTGATGTGGCATGGGTATACATGCTTGGCGGGCCTTGCGGCTCTCCCACAATTTTAAATGGAAGTTGAGTCTCTTTTTTGGAAGATTTGGTGACCGATGCCATTAATGATGTCGGGACAGCTGTAGCAGACAACATTTTTAGCAATATGTGAGATGATGGCTGAAATATTTGTCAGATGGGATCCTCGCTCAACGATCAAGCATCTATGATGCTTGCTGGCTTGGCCACGCCCCCAACACATTTTATTTTAAATTACACACTCTGTCTTATCATTTAAACTACCTCTTGAAAAAGCAAATGGGGCAAAATATTAGTGGTCTTTTTGTACTGTGTATTGACAGTAAAGATGGATCTAAATGATAAGACGCAGTGTGTATTTAAAATGTGTCACTATTTATATGGTAACAAATATTTAATGACTTTTTTTGGAAGACTGTGGTTTAGTGCAGTGCCAGGCTTTTTTGTTATAGGGAGAAATAAAAGGGGCCCTACTCCAGGTGACAAAGACATACATGAAAATGGTTACCAAGAGAAACAGGTACAAGAGATCAACATGGTTCTCTTTAAGGGGTAGGGAGGCAGTAAGGGCTAAGAAGAAGCCCTTCATCAGGTAAAAGGAGAAGCAGCTGGATGAAGAATGGGAGAGTACCAAGTAAGAACTAGGGAGCCCAAGAGGGCAGTCAGGGATGCAAACGCAGACACAGACATACCTATTGCAGAGGGGGTCAAGGACAGGGAAAAACAGTTTTTCGGGAGTATATAAGGGAAGAAAGAAAGGCAGGTGGGAGAACTGTTAGGCTGACAGAGGGAAGTATGGTACAAGAGATAGAAGATCAGAAAGCAGCCATTCTGAATGACCCATTTTGCTCAGTATTCACTAGGAGGGCAGTGGGCCTTTGCTGGAGAGCAGCATAAAGGCTGCTGAAAAGGGAAGGGGATCCCCAGAAATGAGACAGTAGGTATTTACTAGTGAAAAAGTCAGAAAAGGGCTAGCAGTCCTGAAGATAAATAAGTCTCCAATGCCAAATGAGATGCACCCAAGGGTACTCAGGTAGCTGACATCGGAATCGCCCAAAGCCCTGGTAGAACTGTTCAGTAGCTCAGTTCAGACAGGGATGGTTCCAAAATACTAGAGGGTAGTGGACATAGTTCCACTACACAATGGTGGGAACAAAGAGCAGCTGGGTAACAACATGCCTGTCAGTTTTTCCTCTGTGTTGGGTAAACTGATGGAGACTACTAGTCAAAGAGGACCTGGTGGACTACCTGGAAAAAATGGGTTCCAGGATAGCAAACAGCTTGGCGTCATGGCAGGGAGGTCTTGTCAGACCAGTCTGATAGTATCCTTTGACTGGGTAGCTAGGACAATGGATAAGGGGCTTGCTCATGCAGTGGATTTACTCTACATCAGCTTCCGCAAGGCATTTGGCCTGGTGTCACACGAAAGGTTGCTGTTGAAGCTAGAGGGTCTGGGTGCAGCAAAGGACATAGTTAGATAGGGGGAAAGTTGGCTGGAAGGGAGGCAGCAGAGTTTAGTGGTGAATGTAGTCAGACCTGAGGAGAGGTAGGTCACCAGTGAAGTGCCACAAGGGTCAGTCCTGGGTCCAGTCCTTTTCAATATATTTATCAGCAGCATAGGACAAGGAATACAGAGAATGATGTGTCTCTTTGCAGATGACACTAAGCTCTTGTGGTAGGGTGGACAATGAGAAGAGAGCAAGGGAGATGACAAGGGTCCTGCAAAGATTGGAGAGGTGATCCAGGGTTCGTCAGTAGAAATTCAACACCAGGAATTGCAAAGCGATGTACTGTACATAGGGAACAAGAATCCCAGAAGGGAGTATTGGATGGGAGAGGTTAAGCTGGACACCACTTCTGAGGAAAGGGACCTAGGAGTCATTATAAGTTACTCCCGTGTAATATAGCCAGTGTTCCAAGGCTCACAGAAAGGCAAACAGGATGCCGGGATGTATTGGGGTGGGGGGGCTGGACTAGTGGTGCTTGGATAGTACAAAACTGATCTGACCTGGCTGTCAGATAGCCAGAGAATCCAAAATCTAATGCAAGATTGGATCAGATTTCAGATCATGGATCTGTATCTGATCTGACCAGTACAGCACAGCCTTGTCCTCCCTGGCAACCAGTGGTACCCCTCCCTCTTCCCCAGAGAATGGAATCACTAAGTTTTACAATGACTCTGTTGGGGGAGAACATAGTGTTGAGCTTGCTAGCATTGTGTTTTTATGTAAGTGAGCTCCTTAAGTTTATAAAACCTATAACCTACTACTATTTACTACAGTGTCTTTTTTTTAAACCAATATCTCTTCAGGACATATCAAGGGTTTTTGTACACTCACTGACATTTGGAGTGTTCCAGTAACTCTGCAGTTCTGTACTGCAGCCTGCCATTACAGTCAGAGTACTCAGGCCCTCCAGAGAAGGAGAATCAGAGATGGCAACTTAGGAGATTGAGAACAGAGGTGTGCCGAACCTGTGGAGGTGAAACCAAGCCATCCCGAACACATACGACTTGGTTTCCATGACAGCCAAGCTGAACCTTGCTGGCTTGGATCTCAGATCTGTGTTTTTTTTTACCTCCCCAGTCTCCCTGCTTGCATGCCTGTCACATGACATGCTTATCACAAGCTAGAAGACATCAAAGGGTGCCGAGGGGAGTCCATGCACAGCACAGATATTCTGATTTGCAGATGCGCAAACTGGAGTATATATAGCAGGCAGCTCTGATCTTCATGCCAATTGCATCTCTGCTAGCAGTGGGGCTCATTCATGTTGGTGCTGTGCCTTACTCGAACAGGAAGCTTGCCACTCAATTTTTGGCTTTGTTTCTCAGGGAGAATCAGGGAGAGGCATGAGAACTGGAGGAGGAAAAACAGCAGGGGAAAATGTATGGAAAAAAAAAGCACTTGACTGTGAGGACAGGGCAGAGACTGTGCGTGTGTAGGGGGGGCAGCTGCCAGACATTAGCTGACAGCAGAGACAGACCCTGCAGTCAAAAATAATAAAACACTATAAATTAAAAAGGCAAATAAACTGAGGGAAAAAGGGCTGGCAGTATAAGGTTTAAGTAATGGGCTGTGAAGGAGCTTGGTACATCCCGCAGACCTGGGTTTGATTCCCACAATCTCCACTCATATACTGTGTGCAGTATAACTGAGAGGTTAGAGTAAGGAGCTTGGTATATCCAGCAGACCTGGGTTTGATTCCCACAACCTCCACTCATATATTATGTGTAATATAGCTGAGAAGTTAGAGTAAGGAGCCTGGTACATCCAGCAGACCCGGATTTGATTTCCACAACCTTCACTTGCATACTCTGTGGCTCTGAGCAAGTCACTGACATCCACCCAGTGTTCCTGGGTTTTCCCTGAAAACAGGCACTTGTGCCTAGTGGGCCTTACCCAGCTACCAAAACAATAAACACACACACACACACACATATACACACGCACACACAGCAAAAACAAGAGTAGAGTGTGTGTGTTTGTGGGGGTCCACATGCCAGTACCAGACATTAACTATCAGACTCTAAACGAAAAAGTGGCCATGAATCCAAACCAAAAACCAGAACCAAAACCAGAGGTAATTTAGCAAAAACAAAACCTCCCCTGATTTGTACACCTCTAACTGAGAAAACTAAAGAGTGGAAAGGGTCTATTCCAGGATGACAGTGCAAAAACGGTAATGATTCTGGTTCTGGTTCTGAGGAAGTAGGCACAGAAGTGAAAAGAATAATAAAAGAAAATTGAAAAAAAAAAACTTTACCAAGCTTCACTGGAGGGCTGTACTTGTCATAGGGGGTGTTACAGGATGGAACGCTGCAATCAGAAGGTAGAGTATTTGATTTTTTATTATTCATTTTTTCAAGGGGATGGGACAGGTAGGGAAATCTCAGATCAGATCAGACAGATTCTTTACAATACAATCTGAGATCTGTCCTTGTATCAGATCTCAGATCAGAAAACACAACATCTGTCTGATCCAAAAACCAAGAAAATGCTCAAATTTAGAGGGATCTGATTTTTTCAGATCATATCTAAGCACTTCTAGTTTTGACAGCAGGAGGAAAGAGGTATTGCTACTTCTCCATAGATCATTGGTGAGACCACACCTGGAGCATTGTGCCCAGTTCTGGAGTCAAGGGCAGGCTGGAGACAGCGAAGCGTAGGGTAACCAAAATGATGCAGGGCCAGCGGGGCAGATCCTGCGAGGATCAGCTTAGTGTGCCAAACATGTACGTGCTCGAGGCCAGACAAGAGAGGGGTGATATGATAACATGTACATGCTCGAGGCCGGACAAGAGAGGGGTGATATGATAACATGTATGTGCTCGAGGCCAGACAAGAGAGGGGTGATATGATAACATGTACGTGCTCGAGGCCAGACAAGAGAGGGGTGATATGATAACATGTACGTGCTCGAGGCCAGACAAGAGAGGGGTGATATGATAAACATGTACGTTTCGAGGCCAGACAAGAGAGGGGTGATATGGATAACATGTAATGTGTTTCGAGGCCAGACAAGAGAGGGTGATATGAAAACATGTACGCGTTTCGAGGCCAGACAAGAGAGGGTGATATGATAACATGTACGTGCTCGAGGCCAGACAAGAGAGGGGTGATATGATAACATGTACGTGCTCGAGGCCAGACAAGAGAGGGGTGATATGATAACATGTACGTGCTCGAGGCCAGACAAGAGAGGGGTGATATGATAACATGTACGTGCTCGAGGCCAGACAAGAGAGGGGTGATATGATAACATGTACTGGCTCGAGGCCAGACAAGAGAGGGGTGATATGATAACATGTACGTGCTCGAGGCCAGACAAGAGAGGGGTGATATGATAACATGTACGTGCTCGAGGCCAGACAAGAGAGGGGTGATATGATAACATGTACGTGCTCGAGGCCAGACAAGAGAGGGGTGATATGATAACATGTACGTGCTCGAGGCCAGACAAGAGAGGGGTGATATGATACATGTACGCGTTCGAGGCCAGACAAGAGAGGGGTGATATGATAACATGTATGTGTTCGAGACCAGACAAGAGAGGGGTGATATGATAACATATACGTGTCGGCCAAGACAAGAGAGGGGTGATATGATAACATGTACGTGTTTCTCGAGGCCAGACAAGAGAGGGGTGATATGATAACATGTACGTGCTCGAGGCCAGACAAGAGAGGGGTGATATGATAACATGTACGTTCTCGAGGCCAGACAAGAGAGGGGTGATATTATAGAGACCTTCAAGTTCCTGAAAATAATTAACAAGGTGAACAGCAAGGAACTATTCAAGAAGAACAGCGAATCTAGAACACGATGTCATGAGTGGGGCCGGGGGAAGATTCAAGAGAGATGTGAGAAAGTTTTATTTTACAGAAAGGATGGTTGAGCCATGGACCTGCCTGCCAGTGGAGGTGGTGGGAGCCAAAACCATTCATGTTTTCAAACATGGGACGGACCGAGTTAGGAGCTTAGTAGTTAGTCAGAGGGTAGTTGTAAAACAGGGAGCAAGGGGTGGACAGTGCAGACAAAGACTCCCATTGACAAAAGGACTTGGGGTATGATAGGGTGTTAAGGGCAGACTGGAGGAACCATTGGTCTTTTTCTGCTGCTATTGTCTATATTTCTGTGTTACTTACTATATTACAATTTATCAAAAAATAAATACCATAATGAATAACATATACCCAACTGTGCACAATAAAGCTGTAACTGTATCTCAGGGTTCTTGTGACAAAAATAAAACCATTTCGCCTTCAGTCTAGGGGGTTATAAAACCACCTGAACTCCTCAATACAATTTAAAGGGACACTGTCAGCCCCCTTAGGCCACAAAGTGTCCATAGTTTAAAAAACACATTTTTTTATTTCTTTTTTTTGCTATTCCTTTCTTCTCCCCCCGGACCTGGTCGGCCTCTCATCCAGCCATCATCCCTAGCCTCTGTCCCCTTCAGGCCCTCACCCTTGTAGCCCCCATGGCTTACCACCCTTCCCGTGGCAGGGTGATGGGGAACCCCCTACTCATCTGTCCATCCAGGATCCAGCTCAGGGTGTTACCTCTGGGGACAGAGCACCACGGGACAGCCATCAAGCCACCACAACCAGCCACCAGGGTCTTTTTCCCTTTTCTCCCCTGCGAGAGCTCAGCGTACAATGACACCAGCGACGAGCACACGCACGCATACACGCACGTCCTCGCCAGGTGTCTGCCATGCTCCCACCCCATGTTATGTCAGCAGTACTTGCGCCAAGCTCCAGCCTCCACCAGGGGTCAGACATGCACCAACCGCAGGGCACCCCCCCTCCCCAGAGATGGAGAGCAATCCATTGGATGCACAATCCAACTCCTTCCCTGCTGACCCCTGGCAACCCGCGCTCATTCCCAAACATGGGTCACCGGCATGGCACGAGGTGCTGCTACCAGCACCTCAGCCCTCAGCACCTCTGGGCCGGCTAAAAAACACGTTTTATGATTGTTCACATTCTATAGAGACAGTTGATGCAGCTGGTAGTTTGATTCAGATCCCTTTTTTCTTTTAAAAAGTGAGAAACTGACTGCCCACCATATTGGTGCTACCACACCAAAACATGTTTGTTTACATTTCTTGACCAGCTCCCAGTACATCTTTCCTGGACCCAGGAACACCCCTAACACAATCTAGCCACTCATTATGCAGGGAGAGTGGAGCAGACTATTGTATCATGAGTGGTTGCACTGCTTGAGGGTGTTTCTAATGTTCAGGAAGTATGCAGTAAGAGCAGTTCAGTGATTTGAAGCAAAACAAACCTGGGCATAGCTATACATTACCATGCATTTCGGTTCTAATAAGCAAGGAGGCAGATGAAGCAACCAGCAACATCAATGAATTTTAGAGAAAGCAAGCAATCATGAAATGTGGGGTTTTACCTAAAAATAATATGATACAAAAAGTTGACAGTGTCCCTTTAATATAGAACTTTGCCTGGAGTGGTGTATGTAACAACAATTTTGTACATACCTGAGGCATGTGATGCTACATAAACCCCAAGAGTGAAGATTAGGGGTTTATACAAGCTTCACAAACCAACAGTGGGCATAAAATTCAAGTTCAAGCACATCACCCCATGTTTTATTTTATATAATTGCTGGCCCCAAAATTTTAATGCCTGGACATTGATCGAGAATGCTGGATGACACAGAAATAGTGTACTGCTGAATGCTAAGTAACAAGGTAACTCACTTATATAGAGCTGTGCTGTCACTTAATTATTTTTCTTCTCTAAATGTGTTAAGAGACTGTAAGGTTTTTTTGTTTTTTTTTGGCACCATGGAGTGATTTTTTTTTATAGTGATTTAGTGCAGCTGTGTGTGGGGTTGGGAACATGAGGTCTCGAAACAATGAAAACAGATTCTATGTGACCCACGACTGCCATTATAACCAGCTGGTTATAATGGAAAATTACAAGGTTTACCACTTATTATATAGCCTTACTAAACAAAACAGGATATGCATTCATCGAGTGCATTCACCCTTAGATGATTATTATTCTTTGCATTAGTGTGTGCTGTGAAAAGGTACTTGAAGCATCACATGCCATTTTGATGCTCACAGATCAGAACACAGCTATTCAATATTGATTAACACCCTCTCTCTTCATCTATGCAGGTTAGTAAACAAAACGTACAGCACTGAGAACTCAGTTGTTAAGGTCAACTATTTGACTATATCTGTCTTCTTTACTTGAACACCTAGGCTGCAAGTAGCATATTAATGAGCAGTTGCCAACCTGTTCTATTGTTCAGCCTTCACCGAGGACACAAAAATATACACTAGCCCCATGTGGAAGTTGAATTCAAGTCCTTTGCCCAGTTCTTGGTGTTCAGTATAGTGTTGCTGGGGTTGACAAAGAACCCCAATCTATTTTTTTATTTTATAGGCTCAATATTCCTGCCTCACAGTTTTCTGAATTAATAGTTCTTCACCTTCTTACTCAGATCAGACTTAACAACCTAGGTTCTTTTCTGTTGACAGATCATCCAATAGAAAATGATGCAGTGTATTTTGTTTCTGAGTTTTCTTAACCAATAAGAGATGATGGGGTGCATGCCATGCAAGGATAATGTCACACTGAGGTGATGTTAACCAGCATAACACTTGCTGTGGAGTATCTTATTGCTAGTCCACATGGAAAGCTGTATGGCCTTTGCCCTTGGTGAAAGGCCAACTCCACTTTACTGGCAAGGTGGACTATGCAAGGTGTAGCAGCAGTTGAAACAAGCATTTGTCAATGCCAGATGTTTGCTGCTGGTATTGCTGTTGTACCACAATATAGCATGAGTTGGGCTTGGGGATGGGGGAGCAGTTATGGCTGTATAGCAAGGGTTAACATGGTTTGGGCTTATGGGGGTGGCAGTTATAGTGGCAGCTGCAACAGACATTGATGGATGGTTTTCTCTTTTGCAGGGTGTACTGAAAAAAACTATGAGGGACCCCTGTGCCAGAATTAGACTGCTGACAGAATTAGAACATATAGGAATTTTGAACAGACATATCATCCATGGCACAGCAAGGCATGAGTTGGACTTGGTGTGGGTGGCAGTTACAGCGGCACAGCAAAGATTAACATGGGTTGGGCTTGGAGGTTGCATTTACAGCAGCAGCTGCTACAGACATCAATGGATGATTTTCTATTTTGCAGGATGTATATAAAAAAAAATTATGAGAGACTTTCAGGTGGGACACTGGGGGATTGTGCACTCCCAGGGTCGGTGTTATGTTTATCACCAAAGACACAGCACTGACCACCAACAGTCACAGCACTGACCCCCACCCCAACATCGACAGCAGTGACCCTGCACCCTTGATAGTCACAGCAGTGAACCCTCCACCCCCACAGTCATAGAATTGACCACCCACCCAGGCAGTCATTGCACTGACTCCTCATCCTTAACAATCACAGCACTGAGCCCCACAACAGTCACTGCACTGACTCCCACCCTGACTCAGAACTGCCCCCCACCCAACAGTCACGTCATTTACCTGCCCCATCTCTGAAGACACAGCAGTGACTCTCCACCACAACAGTCACTGCACTGATTTCCCCACTCCCAAAAGTCATAGCACTGCCCCCCCCATGCCCCAGTTTGGATACTGCCCTCCAACCAAAAATCACTGCACTGACCCCCACTCCCCACAGGATAATAAATAACTGTGTCTCAGAGTTTTCATTAAGGCATTGGTAACCTTTTAAGAAAAGCTATTCATTCCCTGGGCATGAGATGCCTGTCTGAATTTTTCCAGGAGATGTCCATGTACCAGTGAACTTCTACCTTTTTCATCATCCACAATGACTTGTGCCTGGTCATTCAGAAGTATACATCATTCGGACTCAAACAAATGCAGGCCAGAGTAAGACAAGGGGCACTACAGTACTGAGACTAACTCTGCATTTGACATCCTGTATCTCTTCCTTTTGTCTTTTCACACTGCAGTCCAGCAACCGTACAAACAAAGTATGCTCCAAACAACACACTGAATATACCAGTGATGCATCTGAAGAGGTTCATCTTCCTTCTACAAGTTGTTTAACTTTGACTGTCCTCTGTGCCATCAAAGGGACAGACGCAAATCAGGCAAACATGCCACTTTCCCCTGAACCTAGGCAGATGACATTAACCTCTGGCAGCCAGGAGCTATGAACTGTGGTGCCCACAGGACACTCAGTTCTGCTATCAAGCCAGTTCAAGAGTTCAAACACTGCCCTTCATTGGTAGCTACAAGGGAATTCCTGTTTATCAAAGTACTGTAACAGCTGTTTCAATGGTGCATTTCATCGTGAGGCATTCCTTACTGATGTGCTGCAAACAGTCTTTATGGATTGGGTACACAGACTCAGAGAGGAAAACAATAAATGCAACCAAGCCATCCCATCTCTGAATGATAACATTATACTTAATTTATTACATTTATTTATTTAACATTAAAGTGGTCTAGGTCAGATGGCCCATTTTAAGCTGTACCTGCAACATGATTGAGACAAATATAAATACCAGTAGACATATTATAACATATAGGTGTTGCAGTCAGTTACATGTAAATTTAGATTTGTTTACTGAGTACAGTAGTGAGACAGTCTTTTAAGCATACATTGTTCTTGTTCTACCTGATATGATGCAGTATAAATGTAATCTCCCACCTGTCTCCCTCACTTCTTAATGTAACTCTGATTCAGGACCCTCCGGTTATGAGGCTTTAAGAAGTTAAATTACTGGCCAACTCTTTTTGTTTTACCAAGAAAGGATGGCTAAGCAAATTTGCCACTCTTTGCCAACCAAGACCCATACTCTCAATGCTATAAAACAATTTCCAGAGTGCATTCTCATATCCTTCATAACTGCCAGTCCGCAATTCCGGAAGTTAAATTTAGATTGCAATTATCTGCTTTTATGTCTCAATATTCAGTTATACCCAAACTCTTGATTCAAAGATTTAGTAAAAACATTTGTTCCCAAAATGCATCCTCCATGTTCTAATCATACTCAAATCCCCAAGTGTAATAAAAATGCATTAATTCCTTTACTATCCAGTCATTAACAAACACACACACACACACACACACACACACACCTATTTGGCAAGTTCAGATTCAGTGACTGGCAGAGTCAAACATATGGAGAGTCTACTGGGAGAATGAATTTGAACACAAAGAACTGTGGATTGCCTGAAGTGGTGGAATGGGATAGTCTCGGGAAGCATGTTGGAGAATCTTTCTGTTTAATGCTGAACATTTATGGTCAGTTATCTTCATAGACTGAAAAACCCACTCTTAAAAGGGGTAACAGGCTTACCTGTAGCTGGCAGTAGTTCAGAGATAGTCATGCTTAGTTCTTTCCTCAACTGATACTATCCTGCCTTCTCTTTTAAGTTACCTTGTGATATCATACAGGGACAAGCTTATCCCAATTACAAGTCACGTAGCTAGGCCCAGCTTCTTCCTGCAGGACATCACAAATCACGAGGTTCTAACAATGGTGGCAGTGTAGTATTAATATTGGAGAGACATAGTCAGGGATATCGGCAGTCTGCAGCTAAATGCATGTAAGCACATTTGAAAACAAGCAAAAGCAATGTTTCCAATAAATGGTGTGTACAGCTGGAGCCCTGTACACAACTGCCCGATTAGACTTTAAAGGGAACGCGGAGGAAACTCGGGGAGGAGAGCCACATTTGCTGCTATAGTTTACTAAAGATAAATATTTTAGATCACATTCGATGGATCTGTTTCTTTTCATCTGCATATCACACATATTTACAAGTGGACCAACAAAGGAGAAAAAGAAAACCAGATAAAGTCTCGCAACAGGAACTGGTGGCCCTATATTTTATTTGCCCATCTTTTCTCCGATTGCTGTGCTTATCGATATTTGTTGGATATATTATTGAGCCTCATTCATTATACCTGCTATAGGTACCTACAGTGCTCTGCTGTGCCAAAGATAATGCCAAGAAATTCTATATAGGTGAGCTTGAACCATTTGAACAACTCTGCCTTTAAAATGATGCTTGATCAGACTGGAGACCTCTCTCCTCCCTCCCCCCCGCTTTGCTGTAGAAGCCTGTCCAAAGTTTCATTCTACTTGCAGGGTTATATAGCACATGACCAGTCTAGCAAAGTGTGTGAATCCACACATTTGTAACAATAAAAAATACACACACAAACTTAGATCTAGTTCTGTGGAAGTGAGGTCAAAAAGGATCCCCACTGCTACACAATTTATAACACACAGCACACATGAAAGGAGTTTAAAGAGCAAGTTCCCAGCAAGTCAAAAAGGTATTACAAAGGCGCTTTACAAATGCATAGTGTGCCAAGTATCTTAATTAAATCAATTATGTGTTTTTGACATTTAGGAGCAACCTTTGATATTTATAATTACTAGGACTCAGTTTCCCAGTTGCTCTTTGTCAGTATGTACTAGTGTACAGCATTTATTGCATTTGTAAGACCTATGGCCTGTCCTACCCCAACATTCTTGTTCACTAGGAGAGCATGAAGAATACTGCTGTCCCACACCATGCAAGTTTGTCAGAGGTGCATGCCTCCCGTTAAATAAAAAAACTTTTCTTGTGGGGCTGTCTAGTGATATCCACCACTGGGCCCAATAGCTCAGCCCACTTCTTTTTTATTTATTTATTGAAATTTCAGATAACACCTTTGAGAACAAGCTTATTTCATAGGTTCCACATCAGATGAACAATGCATATTGGAAAAGTGTGAGACGGAAAACAAACAAAACAAGGAATTATACAAGACATTGCAACAGTATATAACTAGAGAAGTTCCAGCACATGTGGCATTGTACAATGTATGCCAAGGAGTGTATTTGATTAAAACCTGGAATTCAAAGGGTCATTTTAGAGGGGCCGGGGTCTTATGAAATGACCCTTTACAGGAAAATGAGAACAGACTCAGCCTAATATCTAATAATCAACAAGGTAAGGTTTGGCATCAGCCCAGGGGCCTTGTTAGAGGTGAAAAGGTATGGGACAAAGCTTTTTAAAGTGAGCAAGGTAGCTCAGAAGATATATAACGGGGGGATGGGGGATGGGGGAAGCCATAGAGGGGTGCGGGGAAAGAGCTGAAGGGATCAAGAGGAAATGTGAAAGGAGAATGATTAGCAATTTAGAACAGTTAGAACATACTGAGAACAGTTATGCATAAGGTCAGGATAACATAAGGTTAGAATAAGTGCTGGTCACAAGAAGGAAGGTTATTGGAAGCAGTCACAACTGGCATCAGTAACTAGCTGTTGCTTAAGTTTAACCTTGAAGGAGCCCAAGGTGGATGCTGAAGTGATGTCATGGTGCAGCGAGTTCATCTATAATGGGGCACGGTAGGAAAAGGACCTTTGTCTGAGAGAAGTGCAACAGAGGTGTATATTAAAAATGTGGCTAGTAGAGCTTCTGGTGCAATGATGGTTGACAGTGAGGGTAATAAGCTTTTGCACTCCTGGGGGCATTTTACCTAAGCTTACTTTTTTGGACAGTAAACATGTTTGGTACATGAGTCTACATTTGAATGGGAGCCAGTTAGCCTGAGCGTACATATCGCAGGTATGGGACAGACGGGCTGAGACGGTAAAGAGCCGGCATGCTTTGTTGAGTGCAACTATGATGTGGTGAAGAGTTGTTTCAGTAGCTGATCCATAGATTTGTAAGCCGTAATCAATAAGCGAGATGAGAGCTTTGAATGGCCAGGTTAAGAGCCTCTGGGGTCAAACATTTCTTATGCCTATAAAGTAGCCCAATGTGGGTGTTAACAGCCTTAGCAAGGTTGTCAATGTGATGGGCATAGGTCTTCGTACTGTCAATAGTAATCCACAGATATTTAAAGAGCTGAACTAGCTCCAGGGGACAGCCCTCTTCATTGGTAATAGAAAGAGGGTAAGTTATGTGCCTATTTGGGGAGCTGGAGAACAGCATAGTTTTAGTCTTGTTATAATTCATAACTAATTTGTGCTTATGGAACCATCTTTCTATGACTACAAAATTACTCTGTAGCCTGGATTCAAGAACCATGGCGTCTGGATCACTGGTAAACAGAACAGCATCTTCAGCATATAAAAGGATGTGACCCTGACAGGAGTAAGGAAGGTTGTTGAGGAAAATGCTAAATAAAAGAGGGCCCAAGATGGACCCTTGAGGAACTCCAGATAGGACAGGTCTGCTATCTGAGAGGGTGTTACCAGTCTTCACCTACTGTGTATGGTTGTGCAGGTAACTTTCAAACAAGGCTACACTGTCACAAGCTAGGCCAATGGCGGCAAGCTGTTCGACCAGGAGGGCATGATTCACTGGGTCGAAAGCTTTGGTTAAATCAATGAAAGCAGCACCGACCAGGTGTCTTTGATCAAAGGAGTGCTCAATAAAGCCTGTGAATGCTAGAAGGGCGGTAGTGGTACTATGACCATTTCTCAACCTGTGCCGTTGTGGGCATTGTACCTGATATTTTTCGAAGTGTTCAACCAGTTGGTCAGCCACTATATGCTCAAGAGCTTTCGAGAGTGGGGGCAGGATAGAGATAAGCCTGTAGTTCACAGTAATTGTGCGATCCCCAGACTTATGAACTGGTGTCACAGTGGCAGATTTCCATTTCTGAGGGAATTGAGAGTAACTAAGTAACATGTTAATAATATGTGTTAGAGGTGACAGACTTTCATCCAGCGTAAGGGCTACAAACTTAGAAACATAGAATTTGACGGCAGATAAGGACCGCTTGGCCCACCTAGTCTGCCCATTTTCCTACCTAACAGATAAGCTGCAGATCCTACTTAACCAACAGCTTACTTCCTCTTACCCACCCCTAGGACTGCCTTATGCCTGTCCCATGCATTCTTGAAGTCCCCCACTGTTCTTGACTCCATGACCTCCTCAGGGAGGCTGTTCCATGCATCCACAACCCTCTCAGTGAAAAATACTCCACATTACCCCTGAGCCGTCCCCTCTATCTTCAAATTGAGCCCCTTGTTCTTGCACATCTCTTTTCTGGAAGATGCTAACCTTCTTGGACTTTGTTAATTCCCTTGAGGTACTTGAAAGTTTCTATCATGTCCCTCTCTCCTTCTTTCCTCAAGAGTATACATATTAAGCTCCTTTAGTCTTTCTTCAGATGTCTTCTGGTGCAAACCCTGCACCATTTTGTTGCCCTCCTCTGGACAGCCTCCACTCTGTCTATGTCTTTGGGAGATGGGGTCTCCAGAACTGCACACAGTACTCAGATGGGATCTCACCAACTGTCTGTACAGAGGGATAACAACTTCCTGTTTTCACTATTGATGCCTCTTCCTATGCATCCCAGTATCCCTCCAGCCTTCCTTACTGCCTTCTCACATTGCTTGCCCACCTTTAGGTCATCTGATATAATTACCCCCAGGTCCCTTTCTATTTTTACTGTTGTCAGTACCTCACCCCCCATTGTGTATACTTCCCCTGGGTTTTTGTTTAAGATCCAGGGTGTCACCACTAAATCTTGATTTCCCTAATACCTTGAGTAGGTAATTCCTGGCTTCATGGGCTGAGAGGGTTTTGAAGTAGAAAGGAGGATGAGAAGGGTGCTGAGTCTCTTTCCCAGACTAGTCACTTGTTAGGGGGGTGAAAAAAGTAGCCAGGTGGCAGGACACTACTCAGGTCCGTGAAGGCATTATTAAAAGTGTTTGCAATAAGTTTGGGGTCGAGTGAGGGTGCATCATCAATGTTAAGCATGGTAGGGGCAGATCTGAGGCCTATCCCAGTGACCTCTTTGAGGTTAGTCCAAAATTTTCTGCCATCATTCCAGGTCTGAGAGACCACTTCCTTATAATATTGATTTTTAGCTGCACAAATAGCCCTCATGCAGTTGTTTCTAGCCTCTTTGTACCTCTGGATGTTGGCCTGGTTACACAGGGACCTAGACCTGTGCCGTAGATG
Source organism: Neoceratodus forsteri (assembly GCA_016271365.2). NCBI lineage: Eukaryota > Metazoa > Chordata > Ceratodontiformes > Ceratodontidae > Neoceratodus > Neoceratodus forsteri. The sequence goes on from CM057454.1 coordinate 740,292,149, forward strand.
GTCCCTGGCATTCAGAAGCTCAAGGAGGTCTGGAGAAAACCAGGGATTACAGCAACCTTTGATTTTATGCTTTTTTGTGGGGGTGCGTTCCTATCACATATAGCATTGAACTGAAGAAAGAGTTGGTCGAGAGCAAAGTCAATGTTGTTAGTTGCGTAAACCATTGACCAGTCCTGATTATGCAGGTCAGCTTTTAGTGATTCAAGATGCCCACGGATGAGTACCCTGGTGGTAATTGTTCTAGTGAGTGGTTTAGAGAATTTGTTCGCCCAATGAAACAAGATTGGGGAGTGGTCACTGGAGTCATCTGGGAGTACGGTTGTGTCTGATATATGATCAGGGTGGTTAGAGAGCACCCAGTCCAGTAAGGTACCTGTCCCAGTTTTATAGTTAATTCTAGTGGGGGACTCGACTAGCTGAGTGAGGTGAACTGCTGAAATTGCATCTTTGAAAGGGCTTGTGTGAGGAGAGAACCAATTGATATTGAAATCTCCTAACATGATAACTTCTGAATTAAGACTCAGAGAGCCAAAACACTCCAGGAGTGAATCAAAGCAGGAGGCCATCTGTCTGGGAGGAATACAGATTGAAAATACCATAAGGGTTTTATTGTGTGCACCTAGAAGCACTTTAATGGCAAGGTCTTGCATATGGTCATCAGTTTTGGGCAGAGTTAGGACGAGACTTTGAAGGTTGTTTCAGAGGTAGCTCGCACAACTGCCACCACGTTTGGAGAGATGATCCTGTCTAAAGACAGTGTAGCCTGGGATGGAAATTGAAGCATCTGGTACTTTTGGAGAAAGCCATGTCTCTACAACTGAGAGGATGTCTGGGTTATGTTGTAAGATCCATGCATTCAGTACGTCCATTTTGGGGAGGAGGCTGCATATATTAAGTGAGGCAATTGTAAGTAACCCAGTAGATGACTGTGAGTATGCCGTAAATTGTGGAGGGCCAGGGTTGGGGAGAATATTGCCAGAGAGCAGCAGCAACAGTAAGGCCAGTCTACACAGATATTCATTTAACTGCTTGTTGCTGAGTTTGTGAAGCTTCCTCTGACTTGAGCGTGCTTTACAGATGGCTTGTAAGTTGAAGATCCCAGGGAGGAGTGCCAAAGGGGGTAGCCAGCCAGGGCAATGAAATGGCAACCCCCAGTCACCAGGGGAATGCAGGTTCCATGGCACAGTAAGAGATTCACAGCATTGGGATTGGGTGATAGTACTATAAACATATAAATGATTACTATCCAGAGTTGGCAAGATAGATGCTAGAAATTTATCACAGGCAAGGTCAGATAGGGTCAATAGAGCAATATAATGTGTAACCCCCCTGCAAATGGGGGTTCCCAAAAGACTTCCAGGAGCTTGCTTGAATGCTCCAAGCCTGAATGGTGTTTGGCGTTTAAGCCATTTATCAGTGAGTGTTTTTAGAGCCTCTGGTACTGTCTCTTTAAGAGCTATCTGCTTGCAGACATAATTAGTTTGTATGGGGGGACTGTGTGCTTCTCTGCTTGAGTACCACTCGAGCTGCTGCCAATTCACTCCATTTTGCAGTCACTAGGAGTGCAAAGGAACCTATCTGAAAGATGTAACTGTTTGCCAGAAATCATTTAGAGTAATAATGAAAATACAGTTTGTCTAACCTGCTTTTGCAGTCAGAACTGTGTTTGCCTAGTTCCCATTCTAGTTTTGAACTGCTGATCTGGACCAATCAGTGGGTTAAGGTAGCTCTAAAATGGTGCCTTGGATGAATCAGAACTTGGACTCTGTAATTTGAGCCAGCCACAAGAGGATTGTATGGGCAGTGACTCTGGGAGATATAGTTTAGACTTGGCCCTTTTTGACCAACAGGAGCAGTCTATTGTGAGTGACAGCCAATCCAGCCAAGAACTGGAGGAACTCAAAGGAAGTGCCAGTTTTGTCTGCTGGAGTTTCAGTTGAGCTCTGGCAGTGAAGAGGGAAGGAGCCCTGTGCTTTTTTCGGTGTGCAGTTTTAGTCGGGAAACGTGTGTAAGGCCCAGAGTTCCGGTCTGCAGCTTGTGTAACTGTTTGTTAGGACTGAATCCATCCTGTGAAGAGAATCAAAGGATATCTGAAGAGTAGAAACCAGGCTCACCCTGTAGAAGACTGGAGAAATTGCTGAATTGCACTCGGTCTGTCAGGAACTGAATCTGCTGTGTGTTCTCCCGGGTATTGTGCAGTAATTGCGATCGGGATAGAGAAGCAGCCTGCCTGGTATAGTACTTTCTTTTTACCATATAAATGTGTGAGGAGTCTTGTGTAGCTCAAGTGAATCCTGCTGCCATTAAAGGACTTTGCCTGTTGCAGTTTGCCATATAAATGTGTGAGGAGTCTCGTGGAGCTCAAGAGTAGCCCTGCTGATATTGAAGGACCCTATCTTGTTTGGAGGTCATGAGTACTAATTCAGGGTCGCCCTGTTGAATTGCCACATTGAATCCAAATGGAATTACTGTACTGCTGACTGTTTAACTAATTTTTCTTTTCTCGGGTGAAAGGGCCCCTACCAGCTGCCATGGTTTGGACTAGCCACTAGGGCTTGGGTACCCAGGGACAGTAACTGGTAGGGATAGGCCTGTGCACAGAGCCATAGGTAGATGAGTAAAGTGATAAGCTAACTAACCTGATTTCCCCCTGTCCTTGTTACATCCCCCTAAATAAATCAGAGCTGCTTGTTTCAGCAAAGTTATACTGCCTGAGGTATTTGTCTATGTTAAAGTATTGTACTGTGATTGTTGCACTGTATCTTCTTATTTTACAGGGTCCCAGTGCATGAACCAGCCCTGGGGGTAAGTGTATACTGTGAAGGTAATTCTGATATACTGTGTGGGCCACTAGTGGGAAGAAAGGGGGGTTGCAGTGTCCCAGAGGGCTGTGACCAAGTTAGTTTAACTATTGCAAACCCTGACCTCTGGGTGGAGGCACCCGCCATCGGATCCAGGCCCCTCAACCTGTTAGTGGCAAATCAGGCAGGGGTAGTAGCCCCTGGGATAGCGCCATCTAGGGATTACAAATGTCTCTAGGAAATAGAGCCGTTATAAGAGACATTATGATACCAAGGAGTGCAACAGTAAGGGCACATGCAAGGTGCCACGCACAGTGCAAGGTTAATTATACCGGTGGGTTTTTGTGTTTTTTTTTTTTCTTCAAAGTACAGTATGCTAAAAATTTGAAACAAGGAGGGGAATAATGGTGATTAGAACAGGAAAAAGGCAGAGGCAAGTTGGACAAATGGGTTGGCAGATTAATAGGAAAAATAAGATGCCTCTAGTGGCAGATCAGTATAAACTCAAAACTTAAATCAACTGTAAGAAATCTCTACATCAGACTAAACACTACTTAAAGTGAGAAATCAAAACATTTCAAGCAGAGATCAGTCCTAGCATTAATTTCTTGGCAGCAGTTCCTAGAGGACTTCTGGATTGCTGCACATAGTGTGGGGAACACCAGCAAACAGGAGCAAGTGAGAATGAGATTCCTCCAGGGGTAGATGCCAAAATCCAGAGCTCCAACTTGTACCTTGCTTTGAGGGTGAGCTTCGGGCAGCTTCGCCTTAGGCAGGTTATCAAACAGCAGAATGCAGTTTGCTTGAGAGGAAACAGCCGAAAGAGCACAGTAGTCCCCTGGGGAGAGAAGGTGAGAGGGCGAAATTAAATAGCAGGCTTGGAGGGAAGGACAGTCAGAAAACAAAAAGTGAAATGAACAGGGTGGGAGGGGTTGAGAATTAAACAAAAATAGTTTAAACAGGGATGTCCTGAAGCAAGTTGGGGGTTGGGGAGGACACTGCAGTATGCTCAACAGGAGAGAGCAGTAGCCTCACTACAGTTGTGGAAGGGGCTCTGATTAACACTGGGGCACAGAGCTGAAAATTAAACAAAGTGAGAACAGGCAGGGAGGTTCTGAAGCAAGTTTGGGGGAGGACTGCAGCAGCCTCTATGGGACACAGAAGTCAAGGGTGCAGCCCACAGATTTACAGCTCTAAGAGGAAGGGCACAGGGCTCAGGGCAGATAGCATCACACTACCTTAAAAACCTCTCTCAAAACTTAAATCAACTCTGAGAAATCTCTACACCAGACTAAACATTACTTAAAGTGAGAAATTAAAACATTTCAAGCAGAGATCAGTCCTAGCATTAATTTCTTGGCAGCAGGGCTTGCTCTCTTAAGGGAGAAGTTGAAAAGAGCTGCAGGACTTAATGAGATGCCAAAGTTTGGGATAAAGATTTCTCTTTTTTTTGGGGGGGGGGGCGATGACTGCGGTTCTCTTTATGCTAATGGATGGAGGATCGCCAACTGTGGCAGGACACATGAGGGGAGGGGGACAGAGTGACTGTCAAATCCCAAAACCGATTGTTTTATTCCTGGCCATGAACAATTCTGCTGGCTAGTGCAACCACAGCTTATTTGCAACAAGGGAAACAGGTGCTCTCTTAAACGTTACTACTATTAAACGTACATTTCTAGGCTTTTGAGTCTGAGGAGGCCGAATTCCTTGAAATATGAATCAGGCAGCATGGCTCACAGACTGCATTAAATTACAAAGTCTCATCTGCTCTAAAAAACTAAGGATATCAACATTGTTTTTGCACTCCAAAGAGACCCTAAATAAAAGTAACAGAATTGTCATGTATTTTCCAGGGTATTTTACTTTACTCAGTGTGACCAATGAGTTTCAAGGCAAAGGATTGTTATATAATTTGAAGTACTGCTTAGAGACATGGCATCCTGATGGAGTATGGGTTTGGCACAGGAAAACAAGGCTTCAACCTGTGATTTCTGTCATTGCATTGGAAGAACATTTTTCAATGTAGGTTTCGTGAATGTTTTTTGAATAACAAGTATTCAGCCCCACTGTTACCTGATCTCAACCTCTGCAAGTGCATACCTTATAGTGATGACTTGCAATCCAGTCCAGATGCACTTTGTGCCTTCACGTGAGTGCTGCCGGAGTCTGTTTTCTGTAGTTGATATAACAGACTCGGGCATGATAGGTGATCTAAGTTATTTTTTTTTCCTTTGGTCTGGCCAAACACTGAGGTTAGCCATATGTAAACTAGTGGCTATGGGATATCCACCAGCTGCCCATGGTTAAGTTGGGTGGGTGGGGGGACCACAGCAGGCTGATCCTGATGTGTTCAGCATTGTTCTGGCTTGCTGAGCAGCAGATCAAAGGAAAGAGCCATCCTCTAATTCAGGCAGCTTCTTTCCTTTGAAATACATGAAGTTTTGGCCCACCAAGCCAGAACAGTGTCATGGTCAACCTGGCTGATGATTGGTGTGCTACTGACCAGCCCCTTGCAGACTTCCCTACATTGGGCCACAGTGACATACCTCTCTAAACCCAGTATATCATATTACAATGTTCGCTGCACATGCGCAAACATAAAAAAATGAAAATGTTGGACTGGCCTAGCAGCATGGAGGGCTGAGACACAAGTTGCATCACCTACTGCAATGCTGGTGAACTGGGTATGAGAATGGTTGAGGGTCACTCTGGAGCCAGCCAGGGAGGGAGGCTTGAGCATCCATATGACTGCTCTCCTCCTTGGGGGTGGGGTCAATGTGGCTTGCTGCTTGGCTGCCACTTAGAGGTGTTTTCAGTTGTCATCACAAGTGAAATCACATAGGAAGGGGTGGCGCCCCATGCACAGGTCATCAGTGGTGTCTCCCCATAGGTGGAGCTCGCGCATGCCACTCACTGCATGTGACATGGGCCCACAATGAAAAGCAGTGGAAAAATCACTCTGAGCCACAGGATGACAACCAACCCCTCACAGGCTCTGCACTGGTAGCCAAGCACTCCTCACAGTCCTGTGGCAGAGGATGGCACTGGTGAGGCCTGACTTGGAATACTGTGTGCAGTTTTGGCCTCCTTTTTTAAAAAGGGACATCAGACTGTTGGAAGAGGTGTAGTGGACAGCAACCAAAATGTTGAGTGGGATGAGGGAAATACCCTATGAGGTTAGGCTTAAGACGTTCAATTTGTACTCACTAGAGCAAGAGTTCTCACACTTTTTCATAGTGAGCCTCCCCCAAGCCTTGGAAAAGATCCTGAGCCTCCCCCTAATATAGAAATAATTTTGGGCCTCTCCATAGTTAGAACAACTATCATACTTTGCACATTATAGGAAGAATACAATGAAGTGCATTTGAGTAGTTGAGTTTATTCTCATTTTATTGAATTTATTGTCCCTCTCTCTTTATACCCCCCCCCCAGGTCAGCCTACTCGCTCTACACTTCTAACTTTTGGACTCTATTTACCCCTCGTTGCAATACCCCCATGAGTCAGATTGCTTTCATTGTCAGTTTTACCCTGCTCTCATCTTCTCAGGGACCAATTTGCTCCCTCCTGCTCTTGCTCCGAGTATCTCTGTGTTTAGCCTTTGTATTTGTGAATTTCTGCAGCCAGTATAATGGGTCAGTTGTTACCTTGTTCCTATTCATTTGCATTATTTAGAATTTTGTTTTGCACAGTTTCCAAGAATTGTTTGTCTCCCATGTCATACCAGGAAACAAGTGTTTGTTGAGCATGTCTTTCCTGGTAACCATTCTGTATATAAATTTGCATGCCATTATTCGTTTTCACTTTACTGCATCCTTCACATGAAGAATCCAAAACCTGACATTTAAATATAGTGCATTTTAAGGCTTGCTTGAGCCTTACCTGGAACAGGTTGAGGCCTCCCCTGGGAGGCTGGCCTCACCATTTGAGAAACCCTGCACTAGAGGATAGAAGGGACAGGGGAGATAGGATTGAGGCCTTCAGATACTTAAAGGGCATTAATAGGGTTAGTCACACTGGCTTGTTTAAATTCAAAAGGGAGGGGATCACAAGAGGGAATAGTATGAAGTTGGAGAGAGGGTACTGTAAGTTCAGAAGGGAAATGAGGAGGTATTTTATAACAGAGAGAGTGGTGACAGCTTGGAATGCTCTGCCTGAGGAATTGGTTGTGCAATCATCAGTTTGGGGATTTAAGGGGGTGTGGGATAGGCTAATTGGTAAAATCAGAATGGGGAAGGGGAGAGGAAAAGGGTAAATCAGTTGGATCACTTAGTGGGGAGGGAGAGGAGGGGGGTGGGTGATGCATGGGAAACAGTTAAGCACTTGAAGCAACCAGAGGGGAGGTGGAAGAGGGGTTGGGGGCAGCATCACCCCCTGCACTGAAAGCTGCATGACACAATAGACCATTAGACCTTTATCTGTTGACTTCATCATATGTTCGCATGACAGAGTGAAGGTAAGTCCCAGAGAAGCCAGGTGATGCAGCTGGGTGGGGGGAGCATTCAGAATGAGGCAACTGGAGCCAGATAAGGCAGATAAAATGTGTATGGGGAAAAAAGAAAGAGTTTAAACCAATCGCCCACCCCGTAACAACCTATCTCCACACTTCTCCCCCCAATGGTCCCAGTGAACATTCCAAATCTCACCCTCCTCTCCAAATTTAAAAAATATATTTTTATTACCCTCTTCCCCATCCCAATTAGAATACCAACCGTCACCCTCCCCCCATAATCCCTATAATAGTTAAATACTTCCTTTCTCCCAATTCACTTAGCATCGCAACTCCCTCCCCCCGTCCATTGAAATCACACAAACTGCTACAGTGATATATTGCATTTTGCAGTGTCCCTGCGAATGAATGAAAGTAAAACTTCCCCGGCAAAGAACACTTTGCCATACTTTGTGAACGTCTGGGGGGAAGTGCCAAGTTTGCCAGCTTTTCGCACATCCTTTGTAAAGGGTGACGATCAGCGCTTCACCACATCTTCACCAGAGAAGTTATGCTTTGTAACATCTCTACATATTTTGATTATAAAATGGTTGTGAAGAATGAAAAAACACTTTTTACTTAGGTGTTTGTTAGTTTCTGACCGTAATGTTATATTGAGATAATATCATGGCTCGAACTGCCTCTAGACCAATCAGCATTCAGAATTTTTTTCTGTCCTTTTTATAATGTAACAGTCTTCAATGTTGAGCATTTGAGGGTATATTTGTATGAAAGAAGTGAAAATAAAACAATACAGGCCAGGACCACTGCTCAATTTGATTCTTAGGGCACTAGGTGTGTACTGTAAACTTAATAGCAGATGCTGAACCACAAGTCTGCTTTTTAGAAGGAAAAAACATTAGTGCATCCAGAAGGAGTTGTATTTCATATTTTAATTGCCCTGTAAAATTATACATTGGCTTGTTGGATCAACAAAACAATGACTATATGAGAACAAAACATGCAAACAGCACAAGAAGAAACATAAGTCATGGTCTTTTCACAGTCCTGCTTTGATAATAGTATATACCTTATATCATATTTTTCTTTGGTACATTGTTGTTCTTTCTCTCCCTTTCTTGTCTTTTGTGTAACTTCTGCACAGTTTAGTGTATTAACCCTGTGAGGCCCACCAGTGTATGTGTAAATATGTACTAACTCATATCAAAGGCAAAAATCAAAAAGCAGTGGGTCAGCAACTCATTCTTAATTTGAAAAGGGCCCGGTCAGATGTTTAACACCTAATGAAACTAAACCTTCTTCTTTGTATCCTGCAACTTAGCAACAACTGAACTGAAATCCTCCCCTTGTACTCTTGATGACTGTATGTGTGCAATGATGATGTTAAATCTAGTGGGGCACCTGCGTTTAAGTCATCTTAGGAAATCACAGCTCACTTCTAAAAGTAACAAACTCTGATCAGATCCGAAACAGCTACCCAGAGCAGCTATGATGTTTTTGTGCGGCAAGAGTGAGTAAAACCATAGTCAGAGCTCTCACCGCACTGGAGCTGCTCACCACAGCCTGGCAGCTCCGACAGATCTGTGCATGTGCGACACACATGCATGCGCAGTTTGCATCAGGGCAGTCACTTCCGCAGTTGTGGAAAGTAGTGCACTAGGGGGCTGAGCACCATGGAGGGGAGCTGCGTCTGCAAAGGGCTGAGGAAGAGGAGACACCACAAACCACAAGGGACGTCAGCACTGTGGACAGGAGACTGCATCACTGGAGAACATGAACATTGGTTCTGCTTTTTTCCTACAGTGATGTGATCCCAAAACAACTGTAGGGCTCCGCCCATACAGCCATAAAAATTGGATGAACAAGAGCACATATTGGCCACATTCATGGGGTGCAGTTTACTGCATCATAAACACTACGGAACTTTAGGTAATGGTGACATTTTAAAATCTGGTAGTGCCTCTTTTAAATAAATTTAAAAAGAATACATATTTTGGCCGGACCATCGGAAGGTTTGTCATGTGATGCCAGTGTCCCAGGTTCGGAAACAAGCCTGGGATGCCGGGGGTACAGTAGTAGCCACAGACATTGCCAGCTATTTCCAGATATTTTGCGACATTTCTGAATAGTTTCTCTCTGCTGCCCCCACTGTGGAAATGCAGAAAGCAGTAGATATTTCTGGAAATATCACAGAAATTTCGGGAAATAACTGTTAGTGTCAGGGGCTGCCACTGTATGTGGGGGAAGGGGGCTGAGCATCCCAGAGGATGCTCTCCTCCTCCTCCAGAAAAGGAGGACAGCAGGTTCTGTTGCAATACTGCCACGTAGGTAACCGCAGATGGCAGTGCAATAGAGCATCTGGGAGTGAGAGGATACTGATTAGTGCTGTGCAAAGTGACATAACTGCGTGCGTATGGGCACTAAGCGCCTTTGCTGTTGGTGTCCTGTCGTTGGGCAGAAACATTAATGGAAAAACATCAGGAAGCATGTGGGATAATGCCTGGTAGTTTCAGACCCTGCCCTATTGACTGGCTGCTCTACTTCCCACACTAGAGAAGCAAGGGAGGCAGCCAAACACAGACCCCCAAGGAAAAAACACAAGGCAGGAACTGCTTGGTGGCATTGGAGGTGGAGGTGCATGCTGGAGTAGGGAATGGAACTGGGCTAGAAATCAGGGCAAAAGGGGGAAGCACCACGACGGGGGCATAAACATTATAATGAAAAAAAAGAATATTTTTACACATTAGTTTCTGATCCCTTTTATATGTTCTTTTCCCCCATTTTTGACACTGCCTACCTCTGCCAGATTACCTCCCAGCCCCATCTGATACCATTCCCTGTCACTATCCTAGTTCCCAAGGGGTCCACAGAGAGCGTTTCCTCACCAGAATGCATTTAGTCCATGGGGAGTTCCTTTGGGAGTAACCATCAGTCATGACATCCCTAAGGCCAGTCTAATGTATGTGGGGAAGGGGGGGATTGGCTGCCAGTTGGATATGGCAAGGCCCTTGAGTGCCAGCTTCATTGTGCTGCACTTCAGAGCTTTTCCTGATGTCATTTCCTCAGCCCTCAGGATGCAGCTGGCTAGGGCTCCATTGTGCATGTGCATAACCTATTGCGTGGTCAAGCACAGGAGTCAGACTGCAGCTGCACCACCATTCATGATCACCCAAGTGGCCATGTTACTGCAGAGAGTGCTGCCCTCCCAACCGGGAGGAGGAGGGTATCCTTTGGATGCTCATTCCTTCTCTCACCCCCCACCACCTGCCTGCTCCCAATGTCCCAGGCTTGTTTCCAAACCTGGGACACCAGTGTTGAAAGTGATAGCCTGACTTCTGAACAGACAGGCTGGCATTTTTAGCCCTTGTATTTCCCTGTGTTTAGATACACAAATACATTGACACTAATGTCAGGAAAAAGTTCCACTGGCCCATCCAGTCTAGCCACCCTTACTAACTACTCTGCATTGGCCCTCACAGCCATCACAGCCCTTAATTTCTGCCATTCTTTTCTAACTAATCCCACGTGCCTGTCGCATCCGTGCTTGAAGCTGCTCACTAATTTGCTTGCTCTTATTGGCAGTTTGTTCCACTTGTCCACCACTCTTTCTGTGGAGAAATGCGTGTGGATATCCCTCTTGAATCCCCCCCCCAAGTTTAAGTGAGTTGTCCCTTTTTCCTGTATTTGAGCTGAAGGAGAAAGGTTCCTTGGCATCCATCCTGTATATCACTTGCAGATACTTGTATATTTTGATTATGTCACCCCTTGCCCTCTTATTCTCAGGGGTGTACATGTTTGGATCCTGTAGCCTCCCCTCACATGTCTAGCCCCTAGTCCCTGGACCATCTTGGTTGCCCTACACTGTATTTTCTCTACTCTGTTGTAGTTTCTTCTCGGGTGTGGACTGTAGTACTGTGCGCATTATTCCAGGTGTAGTCGCATCAGTGAACTGTACTAGGGGAGGCTCTCCTTATGGTTTCTATTGATTTTTTCCATTCATTTGGCATTCCAGGATTCTGTTTGCCTTACCTAGAGTTTGGTTACAGTGTGCTGCTGTTTTGAGGCATTCCAGTATCATGACATCTAGGCCCTTTCCCTCCATGGTGCTTTCTAGTGCCCCCCCCCCCCCACCTCTCACATTTTATACTACACTTTTGGATTCCTTTTTCCAATGTGCATCACCTTGCATTTTTTAGCATTGAAGCCAATCTACCAGATCTTTGATCAGCTTGCCAATCTGCCCAGGTCCTCCCTGAGTTTCTTTGCCCCTCCATCCATGTCCACCCTTATGCTGATCTTTGTGTCATCTGTGAAAAAGCAGATCTCACCACTGATGGTATCTCCTATGTTGCAAATGAGCACATTGAAAACGACCAGGCCCAGCAATAATCCCTGTGGTACTCTGCTTGTTACTTTCCTTATTTTTGAAAACACCCCATTAATTCATATCACTTGAGTTTTTACCCTCAGCCAGTTTTCCACCTAAGTCGCCAACTTTTCCTCCACCCCTAAATTCCTTAGCTTTTTGACCAGCCTCTTATGTGGGACTGAATCAAAGGCCTTGCTGAAATCCAAGTATATTATATAGAATGCCTATCCCTGATCAACCACCCTGGTTACCTAGTCAATAAAAAAAAAAAAAAAAGATTCATCTGGCAAGACCTTCGCCTCATGAACCTGTGTTGTCTGGGGTCCTGTAGCCTAGTTCCCTCCAGGATGTCCACTAGTGTCTCCCTTATTAAAGACTCCATAATCATTCCCATTATAGTTCCCTGACTCATCCTTCCTTTCACTCTTATGTACAGGGAACATATCCACCATCCTCTATTCCTTAGGGACCACCACATGTCCAGCAAGTAGTCGAATATGTCTGAAAGCGTCACTGCTGTTACTGCTACTGCCTCCTTAAGCATCCTTGGGTGTAAGCCATCAGATCTCATCGATTTATCTACTTTCAACTTTTCAAGCTTTTCCACCACCTTTGTTCCTATTATTTTGCCCATGACTCCACCTGAAGCCCTGTATGTGAGGACACTACGTATAGTAACTGTGCACTGTGTCTAGCACTTTATGGTTGCTAAATAAAATGTATTGTGTTAAGCTCCACTGGTGATTGCTCCACTTTCTTCTTTTTTTCTTCCACAAGCAGTTTCAGTACGGCAGTGGGAGAACCTTTAGAGGTAGAAGTGCCTGGAACTACTTGTGTTGCATTTTGCCCATGCTGTTTGAGCACTTGCTTCCCTTTCTTCCCCTCTTTACTCCACATTCCGATAATGGCCCATCCTTCTCCCTAGTCAGTACAGAACAAAAGTAATTCTTCAATATGTCTGCAATCTGTTTGTCTTTCCTCCCATCCATCTTCTGTCTTCAGCCTCACTATACACCCTTCAACCTTACACTTCTTTTGGGGGTACCTAAAGAATGCATTTTCCCCTTGCTTTACTCCAATTGCAAGCTGGAGTTCCATCTCATTCTTTACCTCCCTTATCTTCCTGCTGGTTACCTTTGTTGCCTCCAGCTAATTCTCTCTGTCTCCCTGTCTTCCACCCTTGGCTTTCTTTATACTTCAAAAATGCTCTCCTTTTGGCTCTTATCACCATCTTTACTTTGGCCATTCACCATATTTGGCCCCTTGCCCCTTTTCCTTTGATACCTTCCCAAGTGAGTTTTATGCTACCTTTAGCATTGCTTTTTTAAATTCTTCCTATTTCCCGTTATCCCCTCTATAGGCCTGTTAGCGTAACATCAGTGGTGGGGGCATTAATGGAAACACTATTAAAAGATGGGCTAGTGGAGTATCTTGAGTCCAGAGGATTACAAAACCTGAGGCAGCATAGATTCATGGGGGGAAGGTCCTGTTAGACAAACCTGATAGATTTCTTCAACTGGGTGACCAGGGAAATAGATTGTAGTGGGACAGTGGACATGACCTACTTAGATTTTAGCAAGGCCTTCCACACTGTACCACATATGATGCTTATAAGAAAACTGAGCAGTTTAGGAGTGGGACCAAAGGTGGTAAACTTAGTAGGGTACTGGTTGATGGATAGGTGACAGAAGGTGGTGGTAAATGGAACTCACAGTAATGAGAGGAGAGTGACCAGAGGGGCACTTCAGTGCTCAGTGCTGGGACCGCTCCTCTTCAATTTCTTTGTCAGTAACATTGCAGGAGAGCTGAAAGGGAAGGTGTGCTTCTTTGTAAGTGACACCAAATCTGCAGTAGGGTAGATACTCTGTAGGGGGTGGAGAGAATGAATAGAGAACTGAGAAAACTTGAGGAGTAGTCAAGGGTATGGCAGCTAGCTTTCAATGCAGAGAAGTGCAAAATCATGCATCTAGGGCACAGAAACCCCCAGGGGTGGTGTATGAATTTGTGAGGAGGGTATTGACAGTCACAGCAGGAAAGAGATCTAGTGATTCTCATATCTGATTACCTCAAGGTGGTGGTGCAGTGTGCCAAGACAGTAGGCTAGGCCAGTAGGATGTTGGTGTGCATTGGGAGAGGAATCAGCAACAGAAAAAAGAGGTGGTGTTGCCACTGTATTAGTATTGGTGAGATCCCACCTCCAGTTCTGTGTCCAGTTCCGGAGACCACATCTCAGGAAATACATAGACAGGGTGTAGTCTATCCAGAGGAATGCAACTAAAATGGTGCAGGGATTACATCAAAAGCCCTATGACATAGAAACATAGACTTTGACGGTAGATAAGGACAGCATGGCCCACCTAGTCTACCCATTTCACTACCTATTGGATAAGCTGCAGATCCTAGTTAACCAACAGCCTACTTTCTCCTGCACACCACTATAATTGCCTTATGTCTGTCCCATGTAGACTGAAGGATCTTGGTATGTACACCCTGGAAGAGAGGGTGGAGAAGGGGGGACATTATAGAGACCTATAAGTACCTCAGAGGGGTGAACAAGGTACAAGAGGGAAAGTATTCTTCAGAAGAGAAGGTGCATAAGAACAAGAAGCTATGCTATAAAGCTGGGGAGGGGAGTTTACGAGGGATGTGAAAAACTACTTCTTCAGTGAAAAAGTGGTGGACACCTGGAACAGTCTACCAGAGGAGATGGTGGGAGCGAAAACGGTGGTGGGCTTCAAGCATGCATGGGTTAGGTACAAAGGAATCTTAGTAGAAGAGTTGGGTGGGGGGAATAGCCAGACATTAGCTAAGCTGTGTGGCAACAGTATAGGCAGGGACAAACTGGGCAGACTAGGTTGACCACATGGTCCTTATCTGCTGACAAATTCTGTGTTTATGTTTTTTCTGTGTTACCTGTCCTGTTCTCCTCATGCTTCTTCTTTTCAGCGGTACCCTCATTATGTCCAAATCCACCTTTTTAAAGTCCCATGCCGTTATTGTGTTTGCCCCTTTGGTGGTCCTTATTTGGACCTCCAGTGCCACTCTTCTATGGTCACTGGAGCCAAGCGGTTCCTGGACTACCACATTTTCAATTGTCTTACTATTGGTGAGTACCAGATCCAGCAGTGCCCTTTCTCTTGTCAGGCCCTAGACCAACTGAACTATGAACACCTCCTGACATGCATCAAGCATGAGCTGATTCCCAGTACCTGCCACAACTGGAACTTTCCAGTCCACCTATGGCATATTAAAGTCACCTTCTATCACCACCTCCCCTAAATTAGCCACCTTCCTTAACATTCCCCCCTCCCTTCCTTGTCTGCTCCTTGATCCTGACTGGTGTTCTGTAGACCACCCCAGTCCTGATTTGCTTCCCATTCCGTCACTGCTAATGCCCAAGAGTTTGTAGTTTTCTGAATCCTGTAGGCTATTTCAATTGTCTCTAGCCACTTTTTTACATACAGTGCTACTCCTCCTTCCCTTCACTTTGCCCTGTCCTTCTTAAACAATGATTATCCTGGTATGGTTATGTCCTATTAATGGTTCAAGGTGGCCCACATCTCTGTGACAGTCATCTAGTTGAGGTTCCCTTCTGTGACCATCACCTGTAGTTCTGACTTTTTGTTGTTGAGACTCCTTGCATTGATGCACATCATTTTCCAGCAACTGCCCCCATCTTCTCCTTTTCCTTTTACCCTGGGTATGGTTGACTTTATTATACTGGTTGATAGGAAGAGGCGTACACTGCCCCTGTGTTCCTGACATTGGATGTGTACCTTGCCATATTGAGTGCTCCCTTTCTAGTTTAAACTAGCTATGTGTTGTGCCTACCCTTCTCCCAGCATCTCCTTGTTGGGATGCAAGCTGCCCCTTTTGAACAGTCTCCAATCCCTCCAGGCCAAGTTCTAGTCCCCATGAAACTGAAATCCCTCTTCCCTGCACCAACCCTTTAGCCATGCATTAAATTAGAACACATGGCACTGTTCTCCCTCTTATTCAGGCATGGCTGTGTTAGCACCTCAGAGAAAGTTAGCACACCTGCTCTCTCCTTTGATACTTTCCCAAGAGCACAGAGGTCTACCTTCATCTGTCCTATGCTCCACCAGCTCAGATCATTCATCCCCAAGTGCATGATTAGAGCTGCCCTCCCCCCCCCCATGAGTTCCACCACCCTGGCTGTAAGTCTGTCTGCTTTTGTCCAGGGAAACAACATGCCACCTCTTTTCCATTCGGCATGAAAACCAAATTCCTCCTGGTGCCCCTCAAAATTGAATCCCCCACTGTATGTACTTTTCTCTTGTCCGCTTTGGGGCTTGGCCCACCCTTGGGATATTGTCAGGTAGTGCCTGTCTGCTAAGCACGTTTGTTCCCTTTTCCCATATTGGGGGGGATTGGAGTACAATCTAGGTCTGGTAGTATTTCGATTTTCCTTTTTGTCGTAGTCGACTTTTTGTTCATGACGTTGTATAAAAATCCTGATGGCCATAGCACTGTTGAAGTTAGCATTCATAATTGTGTATGTAGTCAATGGGTTCTTCTTAGAGGGCCAGCAGTATTTGTCACAGAACTAACATTTATGAAAGCAAGGGTAGTGGTAACCTGTGGATTGCACTCATGCAGCTCAACTTTCTCTCAATGTGAGGGACTTCTCTCATTTTACCCTTCAAAAATGCTGTGTCCCACATTGGAAAGGGGCTGCACACATATTGAAATTGTGGTAATCTCAGACTTTAAAGCAGAAATTCGTAACATTGCATGATATTAAAGCAGCATGAAACTATGAACACATAATAGCACAGGATTCCACAATGTTCTAAACTTGCAGTTTCATGTTCAATGATGTGTCCCTCATTTGGGGACCAGTGTCCCGCATTGCCCCTCATTTTATTTATTTTTACTTTGGTAATCAAGTAAGTACACTGGCACCAAGTGCCTTTTTCAGTCACATCCCGGGTGCAATTGCATAGACATTTGAGGACATACATACATACATATATTTAGGTGCTTGTTGCAGAAAATGAAACACACACACACACATATCGATTGAAAACTGCATACTTGATTACATACTTGTGGCACACAGAAAGTGCAGTTGATTAGTGCAGATACTACACTGAGTGCAGATGCATAGGGGTACAAACAAGGGGTATTTACACAAAGCAGTCACATACACTGACTGATAGATAAAACTATTTCAGACTGCTTGAGAAAGCAGAGACAGTTGGTGATTCTCTAATGGGGGAAGGGATTGTATTCCTTAGTGAGGAGGCACAGTAGCTGAAGGAGCATTGTCCAGTATTTGTTTGAAAAAAGGGAACTTTTAAGTTAGTTTTTGGAGGTGGATCGAGAGGAGGGTAAGTTGACAAACTCTAGTTGTTCAGCTAACTAGATGGGAGAGTTTTTAACCATGGTTCTTTTAGTAAATTTTGAGAGTGTTAGGTTGGATTTGAGCTCTGGTGAGAACCAGTTTAAAGTGATCAGAGAAAGGCAGTGATGTGTCTTGCTATCGCTATCTGTTGCAGATCTGGCAATCTTGTGATCGAGAGTCTGCTTCTTCTGTAGCATAGTTTTGTTAACAGCATAGGTGACCAAAGAGCCATAGTCCAGTATAGGGAGTAGATTTGCCTATGCTACTCTATGTCTGGATTCAGGCATTAGGTACTTGTGGATTCTGTACAGAGAGCCAAACCTTTGGTGACATAGGTTGGTAGTGTTTTGAATGTGGGTATCGAAGGTAAGGGTAGCGTCTACGTGTACTCCTAGATATTTAAAGCAGCTGACATTTTCCAGGCAGTTCTCATTATTTGCTTTGATGCAAAACTTGGGGCTGTGTTTCTCAGATAGTAGTTCAATCAATCAAATCAATTTATTGTGAAGCTAAAAAGCCATTAAAATTTTCATACAAAGAAACAAATAGTCAATATACAGTATGTCACAGATTCACTCAGCAGGTCAGGCCTTCTACTCCCAAAGTGCCAACCTCTGAGCGCAGTCTTGTGAACAGTGTAACAGACAAGGTAACCCTCTTGTCTGTTTTTGTGAGTTCAGATCAACCTTTGGTCTCAAGCTCTGGAGAGATTCAAACTGTTAACCTCTTGCTAGCATACCCAATGCACAGGATCAGATATATCTGTCTTCGGGGGCCAGATATCTTTGCCTACGAGCACCTAACCAGGTATTCAGAGAAGAACCCTTAAAACTTTAATAAAGACCTCAGATTTAAACTGCTTCTCTTTCCAGTTTGGTACCACCATACCATCTTATGTCTGTTGTCTGCTATAACCATAAATATTTCTTAGCAAAAGAAAGCAATTCAAAGACAGACCAGGTATGCTCTAAAATTAGAGTTTTTACTAAAATATATAGTAATATATCAAACATACAATACAGAACTCTTATATCACAAGACATACATATCTTTAAACAAAACAAGGTTTAAAACAGTGCACTTCCTACAATAATATTTAGATTTTGTCTAGCTTTCTAAATACCTGTTTTCAGTACTCAGATGTTTTCTTGGTCAGTGTTAGATAAAAGTGTGTCTGTAGTGAAACAGAATAATATTTAAAGCTGGTTTTGCCCACCTCTTTTGCATGAGGTCATCTAGCTCCTCCCTGTCAAAATATCTAAAAAAAAAAATTTCTATACAACCCCAGGATGTAATTTCAAAGTATTAATTCTGCAACCTTAGCATAACTCAATTTCAAATGACACCTCTTTGATCTCATGCTGCACCCTCCCTCACACAGGCTTCACAGGGTCATTTACAACCTTACACCCATATGTAACATCCTAGCTTCCCCTTCTAATGTCGTAAACCTTGTTTATGATTTCTTTCTTAACAAAATTAACTTAAACAAGCCTGTAATTAACTCAGAGAAACATGATCCTTGATTAAAGTCTTCTATGTAACTCATTGCCTCTAAAAACTGAGTGTGTGTGATACACATGTTTTCAGCATTTCTCTTAGCTTGCATCTGTCAGCTGGGGGTTGAGGTCACTCATAGAGCATTAGATTTTTCAGCAGAGATAGTCATTATTACATTTTATATAAACAAAAATGATGCAGCACTTTAGAACTGGCTGTCTACTTCACACTCCTCCCCACCTAGACTGAATTTGGGGGATCTATCCCCTACATGGGATGAGCTTCCCAAATCAGTTCACTCCTTATAGACTCTAGACAGCCCATCGGAGTTCTGATTCTTAATGCCTACCCTATGTATAATTGTCAGATCATATCCTTGCAAAGCAAGACTCCATCTTAGTAGTCTCCCATTGTTCTTCCCTATCTGCATCAGCCAAACCAGGGGGGTTGTGGTCAGGCTGCACCACAAAATGCTGCCCATACAACTATGGCTCTAATTTCTTGAGGGCCCACACTATGGCAAGACACTCCTTTTCCACCGTGGAGTACGCTTGCTCCCTGGGAAGCAGCTTCCAGCTCAGGTACACTACCAGGTGATCTGTCCCTTGGCTAGATGTCTGGCTAAGTACTGCTCCAATACCCACGTCTGAGGTGTCCATCTGAACTATAAAGGTTTTGCTATAGTCCAGACTTGTCAAAACAGGAACACTGCACAGTGCCTCCTTCAGTATGGTAAAGGCTTCTTCACAGGCTGCGACCCAGGTAATTTGCATTGGCATCTTTTTCTTTGTCAGGTCAGATAGGGGAGCAGCCAGGGCACTGTAATTGGGTAAACATTTTCTGCAGTACCATGCTGTCCCTAGAAAGCTCCTGACCTGCTTCTGAGTTTCTGGTCTGGGCCATGCCTGGATCATCCCTATCTTTATTTGGTAAGGACGGAGCTGTCCCCAGCCTACCACATGCTCGAGGTATGCCACTTCTCCCATAGCCACCTGGCACTTCTCGACTTTGACAGTGAGCCCAGCCCTCTGTATCCTGCCCAGCACTTCCCTAAGGTGTGAAAGGTGCTCCTCCCAGCTGGTAGTGAAGATGGCAATGTCAACCAGGTACGCTACGGTGTACTCCTCAGCATCATTTAACACCTGGTTCACCAACCTTTGGAAAGTGTCCAGGGCGTTCTTCATTCCAAAAGGCATTACTTTAAACTTAAATAAGCCTATCAGAGTGATGAAGGCCGACCTCTCCTTAGCTCTGTCTGTCAATTCTACCTGCCAATATCCCTTGGTCAGGTCAATGGTCGTAAAGTAGGTTGCCCTTCCCAACTTGTCCAGGAGTTCATCTGTCCGGGGCATCGGGTAGGCGTCAGACTTTGTGACTGCATTCTGTCCATGATAATCCACACAGAAATGAGTTGAGCCATCTGGCTTGGGCACAAGGACTACAGGTGAGGCCCAGGGGCTGTAGGATCTCTGCATTACCCCTAAATCCAGCATCTTCTCCACTTCCCTCCTAATGTCCTTTTGGACAGCCTCTGACACCTGATATACTGTCCACCGTATGGGTGTCTGTGTCCCTGTCTCCATATCGTGTGTCGCTAAGGGGGTTAGTCCAGGCTTGGCACTAAACAAGAGGGAAAAGTCTGCTAAAACCTCCCTTACTTTTCTGGACCTGGTACAGGGTCAGCTGGGGAGACAATTTTAATTCCTCCACAGAGGACTCCTGCTTACTCTCTTCCAGAAAATCCAGAAGGGGGTCTCCTTTGTCCATCCCCTCCCCATGACTACACACTGCAAACACCATGTCAGCCCTATTTGCATATGGCTTCATAATGTTGACATGGTACATTCTTTCAGTCTGTCTTCTGTCAAGTAACTCCACAATGTAGTTAATGTAATTTACCTTCCTAACCACTTTATATGGTCCTGCCCACTCAGCTTGCAGCTTTTCTTTCCGGACTGGAATAAGGACCATGATTTCCTGACCCACCATGTATGAGCAAGCTCTGGCTCTGCAGTCATACCACACTTTTTGTTTCTGTTGGGCAGCTGCCAGGTTGCTCTGGGCTGTCCCCATAAGCTCTTTCAGCCTTTTCCTAAACCTAAGGACATAATCCACAATGGGAGTTCCCTGGGTGGCGTGCTTGCCTTCCAAGTCCTCCCAGATCAAGTCTAGGGGCCCATGTACTCGGCGTCCATACAAGAGTTCGAAGGGGGAAAATCCTGTCAACTCTTGGGGCACCTCCCTGTATGCAAACAACAGGTGGGAAAGGTATTTCTCCCAGTCCCTCCCATGCTGTTCAGCAAACACCCGGAGCATTGACTTTAGGGTACCATTGACTCGTTCCACAAGCCCATTGGCTTGTGGGTGATACGGTGTTGTGCATCTCTGCACCACCCCACACTTCTTCCATAAACATTTCATCAGGTCTGACATGAAGGAACCACCTTGATCGGTGATTACCTCCTGCAGAAACCCAACACGGGAGAAAATCCCAAGCAAGGCATCTGCCACTTTGTCTGTCCTCAGAGAGGATAGGGCGACTGCCTCTGGGTACTGGGTGGCATAATCCACCACAGTCAGGATGAATCTCTTCCCTGAGGATCTGGGGGTATTTAAAGGCCCCACAATGTCCATTCCCACCCTCTGGAATGGCTCCTCCACTATGGGCAAAGGGATCAGGGTGGCTTGGGTTTTCTTGCCCACCTTCCCTGTTACTTGGCACCGGTGACAAGACCTGCAATACTCCTTCACCTGCTGGAAGAAGTTAGGTCAGTAGAAATTCTGGGCCAACCACTGTGTTGTGTGCACAATTCCCAGATGAGCAGACAAGGGAATATCATGTACAATCTTGAGCAACTGCTCACAATACTGCTGGGGAATGACAAGATGCCTGCCTAGCATCCCTCCCTCCCTCTGTCTGTACTGCCTGTGTATACATAAGTCCATTTTCCCAATAAACCTTATGTCTGCCTTCACCTCCCTGTGTGTCCTCCAAGTCTGCCCAAGCCCTCAGCTTCTCTAAACTAGGGTCACTTCTCTGAGCAGCTGCAAACCCCTCATGCATTCCCAAGGCATGGGACAGGTCCTCTTCAGTCGCTAAACTAGGGTCCCTAGCACTAGCGTCAGGACCCTCAGGATCACTGTCAATCCTAACCTTCTGACAAGGGGTCACCCCCCCTCCTCGGAGTAACCCTCTGTAGCTGTGTGGTTACTTGCTACTGGGGAAATTTCTACCCCCTTTTTGTCAGTCTCCCCATCTGGAGACACAGGCTGCGGAACCAGCCTCTCAGTGGTTTTCACACTGGTTTCTGTGGGGTTCAGGGAACTATTATTTTCCCTTGCCATTTGGATATGGGTAACTGCACATACCACCCCCTGCTGGAGATTGTTACCCAGGATCACATCCACTGCTAATGTGTTGGCTACAGCCACCTGCTGCACAGTTCCCCCTGTTTCACACCAGTTCAGGAGAACACTAGCGAGTGGTAATGTTTTCTCTTCACTAGTAAACCCTTGTACAGTTACATATTTATTGGGTATAAGCTGACCAGGCTGTACCAGATCCCCCTTTACCAATGTCAGGGATGCCCTTGTGTCCCCTTAACCCCTGCGTCTGTACCCCATTCACCATGACTGGGTGCATGTGTTCCCTCATGTTCACTGGCATGCT
The DNA here is from genome assembly GCA_016271365.2 of Neoceratodus forsteri. NCBI lineage: Eukaryota > Metazoa > Chordata > Ceratodontiformes > Ceratodontidae > Neoceratodus > Neoceratodus forsteri. The sequence continues at coordinate 740,314,305 of CM057454.1, forward strand.
TCCAGGGACACACAAACAACCCACTTCTTTTCTAGCACCCTGCTGTGTATTATGTCTCACCTTTTTGGGGCACTGTCTGGCAATACGCCCAGTTTCTTTACATAACCAACAGGCATTTCTTACTTCAGAGAAATCTTTTCTTTGAAACCGGTGGAGGCAGGGAGGGTTTTAGCTGCCCTGAAGGCGCACTTTTCCCTTTCTGCACTGCCACGCCCACCCCATTCATTCTCAGAGCAGGTCTGTTCTTGGCATATCGGTCCGAGAGTTCAGCAACATCTTGCACTGTTTTTGGATCTCAGTCCTCTAGCCAGGTTTTTAGCTCTGCTGGGCTTGCCCAATAAAACTGTTCTAATAAAATCACATTTTCAATTTTATCAACAAAATTTGCCTCAATTCCTTCCCACCAATGTTTTAAAAAACTGACGTTGTTTTGTGGCTAGCTCCTTGTAGCTCATATCAGGGCTTTTCCTGAGCTTACGGAATTTAGCTCTGTATGATTCAGCAGTTAATTCAAACTTTTTTAACAGTGCAGCTTTTAGCTTGCTGTAATCATTGCTGTCTTCATTGTTCATTTGACCGAATGCATCTCGAGCTTTCCCAGTAAGAAGCGGGGATAGCTGGAAGCTCCAGGACTCTCTAGGAATTTTAGCCTGAATACAAACTTTTTCAAAAGAATTTAAAAAGGCGTCCATGTCCTCCCCTTTCTTAAACTCGGCTATTAATTTGGAGTTTAATTTGTAACCCAGTCCTGCAGTCCCAGTTAAACCCAAGCCACTTACCTGATCTGGTGCCACTGGTTGGAGTCGCATCTTTTCCAGCTCATGTTGCCTCTGGTGCTCCTCTCTCTTCTCCTCCTCTGCAGCTCCTCATGGTCTGCCTCCCTCTGTTGTCGCTCTGCATCCTCGCTCTGCCTCATGGTCCGCCTCTCGCTTCTCTCGCTCTCTCCTCTCTTGGGACTCCAGCTCCATCCTGTGCAACTCAATTTGCAGTTTGAGTACCTATGGATTCAGGATACTGGTGGCAATTCCCTGTTGCTATGGCCCTTCACTGACAGTGGCCCTGCTGTCCTTTTTAGTCATGGTTGGTGACTCAATGCTCTGGGTATCTGCTATCATCAGAGCCTCTATGAGGTTCTGCTTTTTGGCTGTCACCTTGAATGGGACTCCCATGTCCCCGCACAACTGCTTCAAGTAATCTACAGTGTGCCTGCTGTAGTCGGAAGCCATCTTCTTCTTCTTCCCTGACTACGCCTACTCTGACTTGCACTTTAGAAAAAAAATAAAATAGGTAAGAACTTGACTGTACACCAAGTGATATATAGTTCTGTTTCCTTTTTAAAATAAAACTCTGTCTTTTTCTTTCTTTGCAAGAGAGCTTACGGTCTCAGCTGACACAGAACAATAAAGCTTGTGATACCAAAATAATGCCACCGCTACCAACCAATCTGTCACAGATTCACTCAGCAGGTCAGGTCCTCTACTCCCAAAGTGCCAACCTCTGAGCGCAGTCTCATGAACAGTGTAACAGACAAGGTAACCCTCTTGTCTGTTTCTGTGAGTTCAGATCAACCTTTGGTCTCAAGCTCTGGAGAGATTCAAACTGTTAACCTCTTGCTAGCATACCTAATGCAGAGGCTCAGATATATCTGTTTTTGGGGGGCCAGATATCTTTGCCTAGGGGCACCTAACCAGGTATTCAGAGATGAACCTTTAAAACTTTAATAAAGACCTCAGATTTAAAACGCTTCTTTCCAGTTTGGTACCACCATACCAGCTTATGTCTGTTGTCTGCTATAACCATAAATATTTCTTAGCAAAAGAAAGCAATTCAAAGACAGACCAGGTATGCTCTAAAATTAGAGTTTTTACTAAAATATATAATAATATGTCAAGCATACAATACAGAACTCATATCACAAGACTTACATATCATTAAACAAAACAAGGTTTAAAACAGTGCAATTCCTACAACAATATTTAGATTTTGTCTAGCTTTCTAAATACCTGTTTTCAGTGCTCAGATGTTTTCTTGGTCAGTGTCAGTATAGTATCTGGTAACTTACCCTAGCAACAGTGTAGAATGGTTTAGTCCACATCCCCCTGCAGTTTTTGGGCTAATGGTATGTCTTGGGTGGAAACTGGGTTTTAGAAAGTGCACGAGCAGATTGTAGTGGTGGTTCTGCTGGGGCCTGCTGATCTATCTAATGTATGTTTGTTGAATAAACCTCAGAGCTTTAAGAAGTTATTTATGGTGTCCAGTCATCCCTAAAATCAGCAATCCAGTAAGAAGCAACTAAAGTGAAATATTATACGGTGTCAGAAGTGAACTTGCAGTGCTGCAGTTACAAGAAAGAAGAAAAGTTTGGGCTGCCAAGAAAAGAAACAAAAGACAGTATTTGTGAGTACCTAAAGCTTACTAAAAGACTGTATAACAAAGTATTTTTGGCAGTATGGAGCAATTTAAGCCACCTCCACCACTACTGTTGACCGGAAATCTTGTAGAAAACTGGAGAAGGTGGGCACTGAGATTAAGCCTGTACTTCACAGCCACGGGATTAGATGATAAGTCAGAGGAAATGAAAATTGCAGTCCTGCTGCACACGATCGGGGATGAGGCCCTCAAGGTGTACAATATCCTCAATATAACATATGCTGACCCACAAGCTAAAAAAGCAGCTGAGGTTATGGAAGCATTTAAGAATTATTGTGAACCAAGAAAAAACTCGGTGTTTGAGAGACATCAGTTTTGGGTCCATCTGTTCAATGAGCACTCAGGTATAGACAAGTTTGTTATGGAGCTCAGGCAAAAAGCTCGGAATTGTGAGTTTAAAGAGACTGAGGACTTCATGATTCGAGATAAAAATGTCTTCAGCGTTACCGATGACAGGCTCTGAGAAAAGCTACTGGAATCCCCAGACCTCACGATGGCCAAAGCAGTGAACATATGCATAAGTTCATCCATGCTGTAGAATATAAATCGAGGCAGGATGGTAAAACAGGCAGCAAACCAGACCACCAGCTACCAACACGTGAGACACGTGCACAAAAATCAAACACGTGTGGGAAGTGTGGCAAGGGACATGCGCCAAAGGCTTGTCCAGCGTATGGACAAGAATGTCATAAATGTGGTGGCCTCAACCATTATGCAAAAATGTGCAGGTCCAAAAAGTCCAACAAACCTCATGAGAAAATGACCAAAGGGGTAGAAGCACTATTTGTAGGTGCTATAAAAAGAAAACAAGAAATTGTGCAGACACAAGTACTAGATGAAGGATGGTACAGTACCTTGAAGATAATGGGACAGCCAGTTAAGTTCAAGTTGGACACTGGGGCTGAAGCCAATATACTGACTAAAGAAGTGATTGTGCAGTTTCCATGCAAGGTACAAATCAACCCGACCAGTACTATCCTAATGGCATATGGAGGAGCACAAATTAGTCCTGAAGGGGAAGTGACGCTAAAGTGTAAGACACAAGACAGAGAGGCCAATCTGCAGTTTTATGTCACTAATACATCGGGAGCTTCCCTACTGGGTCAACAGGCATGTGTCATCCTGGATCTGATTCGCAAAGTAAAGGTGCTTAAAACCAAGCCACCAAGCACAAAAGAGGAACTTCTTGCTCAATATAAAACAGTGTTTGAAGGCCTAGAAGAATTCCCATGAGTTTACCACATACATACTGAACCAAATGTTACTCCTGTGATACATGGGTGCAGGAAAGTCCCATATGCAATCACGGACAGACTAAAACAGACATTGGAACAACTGGAACAAATTGGGGTGATTAGCAAGGTAATAAAACCTACAACATGGGTAAATAGCCTTGTAATTACCGAAAAGAAAAATGGTGAGATCAGGGTGTGTTTGGACCCTAGAGACTTAAATAAAGCTATCAGAAGACATCACTTCTCCATCCCCACATTAAAGGATTTTCAGAGTAAGCTTGCAGGTAAAATGTTTTTTACAATTCTAGATGAAAAAGATTGGTACTGGCAGATCAAATTAGATAACGAATCTGCAGACCTATGCACATTCAACAGTCCATGGGGAAGGTAAAAATTTCACAGACTTCCTTTTGGTATACGGTCTGCGAGTGAAGTATTCCAGCAGAGAAATGCTTAACACTTCGGGGACATACCAGGTGTTTTTGTAATAGCTGATGACATGCTTATAGCCGCAGCTACCAAGGAAGAACATGACAATATTTTGAGAAAAGTAATGGACAGAGCAGTAGAACTCAATGTAAAGTTCAATAGTGACAAAATACAGTATTTGGTGAGTGGGGTGAAATACATGGGGCACATCGTAACCGAAAATGGGCTACGGCCTGATGAAGCCAAAGTAGAAGCAATAGCCAAGATGCCCCCTCCTCAAGATATAAAAGCACTACAGAGACTGTTAGGAATGACTCGATACTTGGCACAGTACATTCTGAATGAAGCAAACCTCACTGCACCACCAAGGCAGCTTCTCAAAAAAGATGTCATGTGGCAGTGGCAGTGGCAGCCAGCACAGGAAGAAGCCTTACAAAAGCTAAAAGAGACTATTTCTTCTGCACCAGTATTAAAATTATTTGATCCAAAAGAGGACATTGAAATCCAAGCAGATGCATCTAAGGACGGACTGGGTGCTTGTTTACTACAAAGAAACAGAACAATAGTTTTTGCATCTAGGTCATTGTCCAGTGCTGAAAGAAACTATGCACAGATAGAAAAACAGTTGCTAGCGATTGTGTTCTCTCTACAGAAATTTCTTCAGTATGTTTATGGAAGGTCAATGAAAGTACAATCAGATCACAATCCACTTCAGTCCATACTGAACAAACCAATTGGAAAGGCTCCAGCAAGACTGCAGCGGATGCTGTTACAGATACAAAAATATGACATACAGGTAATATATACTCCAGGAAAAAGATATTCTGATTGCAGAACTCTGTCCAGGGCAGTACCAAGAAAACCAACAGAGGGAGACATTGATCTAAGTAGTGAAATGGTCATATACTCAATCCAAGCAACAGAGACACTGCCTGACAGCATGTTAGAGCGGCTAAAACAGGCCACACAGAGGGACAGTGATTTACAGTTGCTTAAAGAAATGCACCTCAAAGGATGGCCTAACGAAAAAAACAAGTCAGCATCAAACTTCAGCACTATTGGCCCATGAGACACAATATATACATAGAAAATGAACTCATAATGGTGGGTAAAAGAATCATCATCCCCAAAGAGCTGAGAATAGATATGCTACAAAGACTTCACACAGCACATCAAGGAATACAAAGGTCGAAGGCATAAGCCAGAGCTGTGATGTATTGGCCAGGCATGAATCGAGAAGTAGAAAAGATGGTTGAAGCATGTGGACCTTGTCAGGAACTCTTACCCAGAAACCATAAAGAGCCAATGTGTCCACATGAGATACCTGACATGCCATGGTTAAAGCTTGGTGCACACATTTTTGACTTTAGGGGACACTCCTACTTAATAGTAGTGGACTATTTTTCAAAATACCCTGAGGTTCTCAGAATGCCTGACAAGACGGCAGCTACAGTTATTGCAAAATTGAAAGCTGTATTTGCAAGACATGGAATTCCAAAATAACTGGTAGCGGATCATGTACCATTTGCAAGTCATGAAATGATGCAATTTGCAAAGTTGTGGGAATTCAGAATGACTCATTCCAGCCCAGGATACCCACAATCTAACGGTTTAGCTGAAAGAATGATCCAGACAGTAAACAGAATCTTTCTGAAGTCTCTGCAAGGTCAGACCAATCCACATCTAGCATTGCTCAGTCTTAGAAATACACCAGTCACAGGACTGAACTGTACACCTTCTCAATTGTTAATGGGCAGAATGTTGAGGACAACATTACCTGCAAGTGCAAGGGCACTGCGACCTGAAATACCAAAGGATGCACATAAATGTCTGAAAAGACTACATAAAATACAGAAACAGTATTACAACAGGAATGCAGCTCCACTTACTCCATTCAGAGAAGGGGAAAGGGTATGCATAGAGACTTCTAGTGGGTGGCAACCTGCTACAGTGGAAAGAATCCGTGATGAGCCAAGATCCTGTAGTGTGATTACACCTGCAGGACAGCGATACACAGGAACAGGAGACACCTGAGGAGAGACCGAACAGTTACTTTGGAGGCTGAAGAGCAACAGGCAGATGAGTCAACTGAATCCGTATTGTCACAAACAGTGGAATCCAGGGACAACAGCCAGGAACAGGACACTTGTCAAGAGTATGAGCAACCTGAGATGGAACCTGTTGTTTTCAATGACACTTTGCCAGAAAGTCCTGAGGCTGTACCCAGTGTGCAGTGTACTCGAATGACCAGAAGAGGGCATCTGCTTAAAGTTCCAGAGAGGTTCAGAGATTTTGTTATGACTTAAGTCAGTGGTAAAGACTTATGTCAACAGAGCTCAGTACCAGTGACTTTAGACCCTAACTCATCACAAAGTAAAACTCAACCATTATGTTAATAGCGCTTGGTAATTATTTGTCATTGATATGCAAACCGAAATCAAGGTAATTGCTTTCTTTTACTAGAAGGGGAGATGTAGTATATGGTAACTTACCCTAGTAACAGTGTGGAATGGTTTAGTCCACATCCCCCTGCAGTTTTGGGCTAATGGTATGTCTTGGGTGGAAACTGAGTTTTAGAAAGTGCACAAGCAGATTGTAGTAGTGGTTCTGCTGAGGCCTGCTGATCTATCTAATGTATGTTTGTTGAATAAACCTCAGAGCTGTTAGAAGTTACTTATGGTGTCCAGTCATTCCTAAAACCAGCAATCCAGTAAGAAGCAACTAAAGTGAAATATTATAGTCAGATAAAAGTGTGTCTGTAGTGAAACAGAATAATCTTTAAAAGCTGGGTTTGCCCACCTCTTTTGCATGAGGTCCTCTAGCTCCTCCCTTTCAAAATATCTAAAAAATATATATTTCTATACAACCACAGGATGTAATTTCAAAGTATTAATTCTGCAACCTTAGCATAACTCAATTTCAAATGACACCTCTTTGATCTCATGCTGTAACCTCCCTCACACAGGCTTCACAGGGTCATTTACAACCTTACACCCCCATGTAACATCCTAGATTCCCCTTCTAACGTCATAAACCTTGTTTATGATTTCTCTCTTGACAAAATTAACTTAAACAAGTCTGTAATTAACTCAGAGAAACAGGATCCTTGATTAAAATCTTCCATGTAACACACTGCTTCTAAAAACTGAGTGTGTGTGATACACATGTTGTCAGCATTTCTCTTAGCTTGCATCTGTCAGCTGAAAACTGTGGGAGGGGGTTTGAGGTCACTCCTAGAGCATTAGATTTTTCAGCAGAGATAGTCATTAATACATTTTATATAGAAAAAATATGATACAGCACTTTAGAACTGGCTGTCTACGTCACACAGTACATTAAATTTCTAGTGATTGCACAGAGCATAAGTATTGCACTTAAGAACATATTGCACACTTTCCATATTCCATATATCAGTGTTCCAGTGTTACTTCTCATACAGAACATTCAATTTCTAAAAAATACATAGAGCATCAATATTGCACTTAAACACATATTGCACACTTTCCATATTGCATACAGTATATCAAAATTCCAGTATTCCTACTCCTACATGTCCTGATTCAGCTAGATTACATAAAATGTTGTTCTTTACTTTACTAATGGCAAAGAGATATTTAGTTAACATTTCAATACTCCATTCATCTTCCATATGAAACATATTATTTGTTAAGGTAATTTGATCTATTTAATAGATTTGATCTCAGAATGGTCCAAGACAGTATGTTCTTTCTTTACAGTACTAGGTGCAATTCCATAGTGCGTGTATTAGATCTTCTCTGCCACCTTGTGAGCAATTGCAATTATTTATCATTTGAGAATTTTCATCATATTGTTGTTGTAAAACTTTATTAGGGAATTGTTCAAACTAGTACCTGATAAAAATGTTGTGAAGGCTGGGCTCTTGTAAGATATCCAAATATGTTTTATATCCAAAATAATAGTTATTCTTGGCAAACCATAATGGGTACCTTCAATTTCTTATGGATTCCAAGTCTTGCTGGTTCCAGAAATTGGATATTTTCTTAGCTACATATTTTTTATATTTAGTACTCAGGGTATATGCTCTTGTCCACTGCTACTATAAGATTTTTTAGCTTATATTTTTCTAAAATGTCCATTACCTTAGGCAGACAGTAGCAATTTTTTATATCCCATGACCAGTCAGGTTTATTTTTCTTTCAGACATAATTTAACTGCCAGGGAATCTGGTAGCCTAGTAAGTCTCATCCAGTAGAAACATAGAAACTTAGACTTTGACGGCAGATCAGGACCACTAGGCCCACCTAGTCCGCCCATTTCCATACTTACAGGATAAGCTGCAGATCCTAGTTAACCAACAGCCTATTTCTTCTTACCCCCACAAGAATTGCCTTATGTCCGTCCCATGTATTCTTGAATTCTCCCACAGTTTTAGACCCCACAACCTCCTCAGAAAGGCTGTTCCATGCGTCCACACCACCCTCTCTGTGAAAAAAATACTTCCTCACATTGCCCCTGAACCGCCCCCCATCTTTAAATTGTGCCCCCTTGTTCTTGCATATCTCTTCTTCTGAAAGATGCTACCCTCTTGGACTTTGTTGATTCCACTGAGGTACTTAAAAGTTTCTATCATGTCCCCCCTCTCCCTCCTTCCTCAAGGGTATACATATTAACCTCCTTTAGTCTGTCCTTGTATGACTTCTCTTGCAGACCCTGCACCATTTTAGTTGCCCTCCTCTGGACTGCCTCTATTCTGTCTATGTCCTTGCAGAGATGGGGTCTCCAGAACTGGACACAGCCCTCCAGATGGGGTCTCACCAACTGTCTGTACAGAGGGATAACAACTTCCTGTTTTCTGCTGGTGTTGCCTCTCCCTATGCATCCCAGTATACCCCCAGCCCTCCCTACTGCCTTCTCACATTGCTTGCTAACCTTATGGTCATCCGACATGATTACCCTCAGGTCCCTTTCCATTTTTGTTGTTCTTACTACACCCCCATTGTGTAACCTTCCCATGGGTTTTTGTTTCCCAGGTGCATTATTTTGCACTTCTTTGCACTGAATCCAAGCTGCCATACTTCTGACCATTCCTCCAACCTTGCCAAGTCCCTTCTCATCCTTTCCATGCTTCCCTGTGTATCAACCCTGTTGCAGATCTTTGTGTCATCTACAAAGAGATATACTTTTCCCTCCAGTCCCTCTGTAATGTCACTTATAAAGACATTAAAAAGGACTGGACCAAGTACTGAACCCTGTAGTACCCCACTAGTAACCCCTCTTTCTTCAGAGTGGACTCCATTTACAATTACCTTCTGTGTCCTGTTGTCCAGCCAATGTTTTACACAGGCTACCACCCTGGGACCCACTCCCAGGCTGGTTAATTTGACTATTAATCTTTTGTGTGGGACTATGTCAAATACCTTGCTAAAGTCTAGGTAGGCCATGTCCATAGCCTCTCCCTGGTCTACTACTTTGGTCACCCAGTCAAAGAAATCAATTAGAGTCATCTGACATGACCTTCCTGCTGTGAACCCAATGCTGCATTGGGTCCTGGGCCCCACTGGCCTCTAGGTATGCAACAATTCTTTCCTTCAGAAGTGAGTCCATCACTTTCCCTACCACAGAGGTCAAACTGACAGGTCTGTAGTTTCCTGCCTCTGTCTTGGTCCCACTTTTGTGAAGGGGGAATCACATCCGCCTTCCACCAGTCCTCAGATACCACACCATCCTACCATGATTTGCTAAAAAGGGTAGTAAGTGGTTTCACTAGTTCTCCCCTTAATTCTTTTAGAATTCTGGGGTGAATTCCATCAGGCCCCATTGCTTTGTCCACCTTCAGTTTTAGGAGTTCTTTCAGAACCCTTTCTTCTGTGAAAGGACTGGGATCGACCCCCTCCCCCATCAAGAGTGCTTCTGTTAATTGGATTAGGTACCTCCCCCTCCCCCTCCTCCTCTTTTGTGAATACTGAGCAGAAATATTCATTCAGTATCCCTGCTTTTTCACTGTCCCTCTCTGCCCACCCACCATCTATTCTATTCAGCCTCACTATCCCTCCCTTTGTCTTTCTACACTCCCTGAGGTACCTATAAAAGGTTTTATCCCCCTTCTTAACCAAGTTGGCTATCTTTTTCTCAGTTTGGGCCTTTGCTATTCTGACTTCCCTCCCCTGCTTCCTTCTGCCTTAACTGGTACAGCTCTCTGTCCTGCTCCTTCTGTGTTTCCTTATGCTTCCTGAATGCTATCTTTTTCTGCCTGACTTTCCCCGCCGCCTCTTTTGGGAACCATAGTGGCTTTTTCTTTCATTTTGATTTGTTTATTTGCTTCACACAAAGGCCTGTTGCCACTGTGATGGCAGTTTTGATGTTTCCCCATTGTTGCTCCACCCCTCCTTCTAGTCTGTTTGCTAGTGCTTTTCTAAGGCACTCTTCCATCTTGCCAAAGTCAGCCCTCCTGAAGTCCAGTACCCTCACTTTTGTATGGCTTGACTCTGTAGCTGAGTTTATTGTGAACCACACTGTTTGATGGTCACTTGTTCCCAGATGGCTACCCACTTCTAGATCTGAGATCTTCTCACTGTCCCCATTTGAGAGTATGAGGTCTAAGATTGCTCCCGGACAAGTGGGTTCCAAAACTAGCTGTCCAAGGCATGCCATCTATAGGGCATCGAGAATGGCCCTCTCTTGGATGTGGCTGCAGCCAATGTGTTCCGGTTAACATCTGGCATATGCAGGTCTCCCGTCAACAGTATCTCCCCTTTCTCTGCCATCCTAAGCATGCCTTCTATCATATCCTTGTCCATTCCCTCCCCCTGACATGGGGGTCCGTATACAACCACTGCGCAGATTGTGGTGCCATTTCCAGTCTCTAAGGTGACCCACAGTGCCTTCTCTCCTCCCTGTTTACTCTTTTGTTCAGTTGCTTTTATCCCTTTCTTTACATAGAGAGCTACTCCTCCCTCTCTTCTCCCCTCCCTGTCTCTCCTGTAGGTTATGTACCCTGGTATGTTAACATCCCAGTCATGGTTCTCTGTGTACCATGTTTCTGTGACTGCTATGATATCCAGGCATCCCTCTTCCATCCAGTAGTTTAACTTATAGCTGTCAAATTTTGCTTTGATATTAGTGAGATCAAATTCAGCCCTTGTATAGGCAGAAGGGCAAGAATGCCCCACCTGAGTACTTTTCTCAATGCCACAAATAATGGAGACGATAATTTATCTGTCTTTACATTCCCAGACTTCTCTTCCATACAAAATCTGTTTCCAGCTTGGCTTTTACTAGTTATTAAAGGCTTAATAGATGAACCACCATATTTACAATTAAATGCTATCAACCCCCTAGTGTTCTTTTTAATTTTTCTGAGACTGTGTCAGTATGTTCCTTCCAGAGTCAATTCGCTTGTACTGAGATAGCTAAATATATGTAGCTAGACACAATCTCCACCCTATCACTACCCAATCTCCATGGGCTTTTTATCAGGGTTTTTTTTTTGCCCAAATATTACTATTTTGGTCTTTTTTAAATGTATCTTCATTTTAAGTTCAGATGATTTAGTAAGAATGAAATCATGTTGTTTTTTTTGAAAACCTGATTTAGTTAATGAAAACAAAACAATATCATCTGCATAAGCCAGCAGCAGGCAAGTCTGTAGGTGGATTTTTGGAGAATCAGAAGATAGCATATGAAAATATTTCAACATATTGTCAGTATATAATGAGAAAAGTAGGGTCGCTAAAACGCATCCCTGCCTCACCCTTTTAGTTATTTTGAATACTGAGGAGAGGTTGCCTGAGGTTCCCAAATGTATCTTTGCCCAATTAGTATGATAGAGAAAGGCCATAATGGCCACTAAATATTTATCTGTACCTCTAGCTAATCTGTTCTTCAATATGTTTCTGGAAGATGAATCGAAAGAATAGTCTATAAAAGCTGTATAGAGTTTTCCACCTCACAGATAGTAGTTAGAAGCAAACAACATTGATTCGGTTTTCAGTAGGTTCAGGACCATTTTTTCTAGAATGAACCATTCCTGCAAGTTTGTGAGGCTGTTTACCCAGAGCATGATTGATTTTGTTGATGTCTTTGCTATGCGTGTATAGAACTGTGTTGTCTGTATGGAGAAGAGTATGTACAGGTTTGCAGATTGCTGCCAAATTTTTAATGAAGATTGAAAACAGAAGAGGACACAGTATGGAGCCTTGAGGAACCCCACTGTGAATTACATTGGCACTTGAGACCGTGTTACCAATTTTCACCTCTGTTTTCTATGGTTCATATAATCACTGAACCAGGCCAGAGCATGGGATCTGAAGCCAAGTTCAAGTAATTTGCTAGTTAATACATTGTGGTCGACCAAATCAAAAACCTTGGTCAGATCCATGAACACAGCTCCTATGAACAGTCCCTTATCTGTTGCATGATAGATAAGAGTCTGTGAATTTGATCAGGGCTGTGTCAGTGCCGTGACACTTCCTGAGCCCATGTTGTTCCTTGCAGATTAGATTGTGTTGTTCAAGATATTCGGTTAGTTGTGTGTGCACTATTTTGTCTTGCAGTTTGGCTAGAGCTGACAAAATAGACATAGGGCAGTAGTTTTCCAGCAGCATCTTCTTCCCGTTCTTGGGTAGCGGGACAACTATAGCTGTTTTCCAGAGGTCAGGTACAGTGTGGGTCATGAAAGATAGGTTGAAGATTTTGGCTTCCCATTCCATCTTATATGCTGATGATACCATGATGTAATTAGCTACAGTATGCTTTAAATTCAGATTTTGCTAATTTGGATTCTTGGCTGATAAAACACCGCCTTCTGCTCAATAGCAAGAACACCAGTTACAATTATTTTGTCTTAAAAAAATACCACCAACAGGTTAACCTGGTTCAAGGTCAGTTGGCATTCATCTGTATCCCCCTCGCGCAGGTTGTGCCTGAAAATAGGCAGAATTTGTCTAGTGCACTTATCCGGTCAACAAAAACTAAAAAAAAATAAAAAATCTTGAACAGACCCAATCCATCTGAATGGTGTCTCAAACAATGGCATCTATGCACATAGGGGCAAGAATTATGCACCAGAGGCACATATCCCACCCACGGAGCTCTGCACCTGTGGACAGGTGTGCACTGGCAGCATTCACGATTGCCGGCCACCTGTCTGCAGCCCCACCCCCTGGCATGCAGGACTCCACATGGCAGCCAGGGGTGGTGTTGTGGATCTGGCTGGGCATCCAGACTGGGCACTGACTGGTTCATCTACGCAGTGGGGCACACCCAGTGGATGTCTGATGGACAGTGGCTGTGGGGATGAGAGGAAGAATGTGCCACTGGCCATTCCTAGGGCACCGCCATACAGATATGGGGGAGTGGGGGGGTTGACGGTGCCACAGGCATGGGGGAGGGCTTGGTCCACCACAGGAACTATGGGACAAAGGAAATGGGGCTAACATGTGGTGGTGTGGGCGGTGACCAGAACCATGATCAGGGGACACTGTGATGGGTTTGAGGGGTGCTTGCCAGTACTGTGTTCGGGGATGCCATGCTAGGGGGCAAGAGAGTGCCTCCAGCCATATGGGGAGGGGGCTGCCGTGTGTGTGCAGGGCACATAGGAGGCTTAGGCAGGGTTCTCCCTGGCATACACTGTGACCTTCCGCACATCCATGGCCAGTACTATGCACCTTTGTGCATGGCACCTAGTGCTGGCATGCTCCTAGCCCACCCCAGGCACAGTGCAGTCCACGGACCATGAGGATTGGGTGCATTTGTCCTGTGCACCCCCCCCCAGTGCATCCCAAGTGGGGGGGCACATTGGGTGCAGAGTGGCTATGCACCCCAGATATGCGCTCGTAGCCATTCCATGGGGATGGTGTATAGGGCTCAGTGTTTGTTGTTTTAAATGTCTGTCCCTCATTTCAGTGACAAAAGGTTGAATGGTATGCTACACTTGGCACAGCCTCACATTTGAGTTTACAAATTATTTGCACAGAATAGCCCAGGAATGGAGGTACAATTATACAGAAGTTAATTTGCATGTTGACATCTGATTGGCTAATTAGGATTCCAAACCATTGTAATCTTCTAGCACAAAGCCGGGATTGCCGTTTTGTTTGCTTTTTGCCAGTATGTTCAGTTGTTTCTTGTTTTCATAAAAGGATATTTAATTTGTCCCCTTTTTTCATTTTTTAAACTTGTTTTTAAACTAGGTTCCATAACTGCAGTGATGCACTCCAGGGTATACGCAGCTTGAAATGCCACCACACAAACATCTTTGGTGCTTTAGGGCACAGTACACATTACCCAAGCCATGGCAATATTCCACAATGACAAACACACACTCTTCAATGCCTTATGGCTCTTTTGCCTAAATTTAATTCCTCAGGTGTTAAAATATTCCCATTCCATTGTATATGCTGATGATACCATGATGTAATTAGCTATGCTTTAAATTCATATTTTACTAATTTGAATTCTTGGCTGATAAAACTCCGCCTTCTGCTCAGTAGCAAGAAGACCAGTTACAATTCTTTTGTCTTTATGAAACCATCTTGAACAGACCCAGTCCATCTGAATGGTGTCTCAGTGTTTGTTGTTTTAATCTTGCTGTATTCTTTAGAACACATCATTGTGCACTTTACCTCCAGCTTGATTGGTTGTTTCCTAATTTAAACACAAACAATTTTCTTTGTTGCCTCGTGGATAAGACCATGCAGTTAAACTCTGTCTCTGACTCACCAATATTCACACTTTTGTCTTTTAAAAATGACTATAGAAGCCTTAGATTGAATGAAAACCTTCTTTCTGTCCCGTGGATGTCTGCTAACATGGATTAACATGCTTTTTCTTTTCAAGCTGCCAAATGTTGGAATTAATTTCATTTGGCTGTCTGCACTGTAAAGACCCATCAGATCTTTAAACAGCAACTGGAAAATTATTTGCTTGCCAATTGATGTTATTTAAAAGGCTGTGCATGCAGTTCAATGAGCTGGAGCAGCCAGCCATGCCCCATGCCTAAGCTACAATATACAAGCCACTCCTTCCAGCTTTACTCAGAAGCACTTTTTTCTTTGTAGTCAGAGGCTTTGTTCAACTCTGCCCCTCCCCCCCTTTTTCTCTAGCATTTGCCTCCCTCCTCTTCTTGTGCTTTGCACTCTACTTGGTTTGTGCTTCTCCTCCTCTTCTAGGTCAGTATTTTGCTTTCTCCTCTGGCTACAGTCAGTATTTCTCTCTCTGTTTGTTTCTGCTCGCCCCTGCTTTTGTGCTTGTGTTTCCTTTTGTTTTACTTCTTTTTGGTCTTTCTAGTTTTTCTAGCATTATATATCCCATATGTTTGTGTGCTATCCAAGTTTATATACTGTTATTCCTTACATTTAGCAATCCCTTAGTCCAACTACAATTGTTAACTGATTGCACCTGACTCCTAGTCAGGCAGCCATTCCCTTCTGTGTTCTGTTTCCTGCAGCTCCAACTATAATCCCTATAGTTTACAACTGGCTCCCAGCTAGGCTCCTACATCCTTCTGTGTTCTGTTGTTATTCACCAACAGCCTGCTCCCTAATTTTGGTTTCCAGCACTCCTGTTTCCTGGCAGTTTTAATTGTTTATTTTAATTCAACAGCAGTGTTTAACTCAGTTCCTGCTTCATACCTACGTGGAGGTCATGAAAGTAGGTGCAGTCCATTTATTCTAGGAGTTCACCTCCTCAAGCTTTGCTAAATTACAGCTCAATTTTTACCGTGGACCTAAGTTAGGGTCTCGAACATAAACCTCAGATTCTTCTTCACACTAATTGTTCATACCTACGTGGGGACATTAGAATATAAACTTCGACCTACGTGCAGGTCTCATCTACTCATACCTTCATCATCCAGGCCTTTGTGTAGGTCTTCTATACGCAGTACCTCTAACTACTCCTCATCACATGCATATCAATCACACCCACACCATAATATAGCTCAGGTCTTGTCTTGCAACTGATGGTATTGCTCTGCATCTATGAAGTCTGCATCTTGAGGATGTGAACCTCAGGGCGGGGTCCTTCTCATCTTGCCCCCAGTGGTAATATCCTCAGTCTGGGCAGAGCTTTAGCCATGCAGACATATCAGCGGCACCTCTTGATGTAGAATTTAAGACTTCAGCTGCCGAAAGATGGGGCCCTTAAACATGAGGGTCTCCTTTAGATGTGCTGACTGGGCTCAGCAGCACCTTCAAAAGCTATTCTCCCTACAAACTCTAAAGGTTCACCTGGTCTACCCGGCTTTCCTTCCCTGCACATTTAATCATTCAGCTTCCTCTCTAGGCCTCCCTCATGAAGGCTGAGTGAGTGCCTTTCAGCAGTTGTTGCTCTCCTCCTCCCACCTTGGGGGAGGGCCTCTCATGCAGGAGTCTTCCTTTGCTGAAGAGTTTGCTCACAGCCCCTCATGGTGTTCCTGTTTGAGGGATAGAGTGAGAGCCTACCTCCATATTGAATTTTCCCCTGAATTGGGTCTCTAAATTGTAGTAGCAGAGCTGTCACTAAATGTATCCCAAGCCTGGAAGTAAGGTGATCATAGCATTCCTCAAAACTAGCAGCCAACAAGACCCTAAACAGCATGGTTTCACAGCAGGTAGGTCATGCCAGACAAATCTGCTTGAGTTTTTTGACTACGCTACAAAAATAGTGGATGACAGTGGGGCAGTAGATGTGGTCTACCTAGACTTTAGTAAGGCCTTTTACTCGGTTCCACACAGAAGGCTTATAAAGAAGCTTTACCACACATGGGCTGGTTCAGAAGTAGTCAAATGCATACAAAACTGGTTACAAGGCAGAACACAGAGGGTACAGGTTAATGGAGTGCAATCGATAGAGGGCAGGGTGACCAGCAGGGTGCCCCAGGGCTCAGTGCTAGGGCCTCTGCTCCTCAATGTTTTTTATGGCAGACATCACTGACGGACTGGAAGGGAAGGTGTGTCTGTTTGCAGATGACACCAAGATATGTAACAGGGCGGACACCTCAGAAGGAGTGAGCAAGATGGAAGCTGACCTCAAGAAACTAGAAGAATGGTCTGGAGTGTGGCAGCTGAGATTTAACATCAAAAAGTGCAAGGTCATGCACATAGGAAAGAAAAATCCAAGAAAGGCGAAAGGCTGGCGGCCTCAAATCAGGAAAGAGATCTGTGAATCATAATCTTAGACAACTTGAAGGTTAGTAAGCAGTGGGAGAAGGCAGCATTGAAGGTCAACAGAATGCTGGGCTGCATTGGGAGGGGAATCACGAACAGTAGGAGAGAGGTGGTACTACCACTGTATAGATCGCTGGTCCGGTCTCATCTGGACTACACAGTCCAGTTCTAAAGGCCTCACCTTAGGAAGGACATTGACCTGGTGGAAACAGTACAGAGAAAGGCAACAAAAATGATTTGGGGTCTGCAGTACACGTCCTACGAGGAAAGACTTAGGGAACTGAATATGTCCTCCCTGAAGCAGAGAAGAGACAGAGGGGGCATGACTGAAACATTCAAGTACATAAAAGGCATTAACAAGGTACATGCACAGGAACTTTTTCACTTCAAGAAGGGCTCCAGGACCAGGGGACATGACCTCAGGCTGCAAGGAGGGAGGTTCTCTGCCAACACTAGGAAGTTTTTCTTCACAGAAAGAGTGGTGGATGCCTGGAACAGCCTGTCCCAAGAGGTTGTGGTTTCAACACTGTGGAGGGATTTCAAGAATGCATGGGATAGACACAAGGAAGCCCTGACTACAAAGGGCAACTAGAGTGTCAAAATAGGTCTAAAATAAATGGGCAGACTAGATGGACCTAGCAGTCTCCTTCTGCCATCAACTGCTATGTTTCTATAGGTTTTTTTCCTCATCTCCGTGCCAAATGTCATAATAGCTAGTTAGTTCACATTGTAGTATATTCTTTAGGTTACCTAGGTAGGTTCTGCTGTGGATGGAGTTGGATGGCGGCTCTTCTTTTGCCATTCCCTCTGTCTTTAGGAAGGCATGCCCTCTGCTCAGTTTCAGTACCTATCAGCTCTCAGTCTGTGTCTGTTTCCAGTCACCACTGGCTGCTGTCAAACTGTACTCCTCAGCCTTTGTAATCAATGCTTGCTGCTCAACATTCCTTTTGGGGTTCCTTCCTAAGGTACCTTTAGCCCAAGGGAATCCTTCCCATGGCACTTATAGGGTGGAACCCTCCTCGATGGTTCCTTGCCTTTGGTACCCTAGGGTGTTTTTTCCCCATGGACCAGAGAGTGCAAATGGTCATAAAGGTTAATCAACAAGTTATATAAGCATAATACTACACTAAGTTGTGTAAGCTCATTGAGTTTGAAAGGCTATGCCTGCAGTTCAATGGACTAGAGCAAGAGTTCTCACACTTTGTCATAGTGAGCCTCCCCAAAGCCTTGGAAAAGATCCTGAGCCTCCCCCAATATATAAATAATTTTGGGCCTCTCCATTGTTAGAACAACTATCATACTTTGCATGTTACAGGAAGAATACAGTGAAGTGCATTTGAGTAGTTGAGTTTAGTCTCATTTTATTGAACTTATTGTCCCTCTCTTTATACCCCCCCTCCCCAGGTCAGCCTACTCGCTCTATACTTCTGACTTTTGGACTCTATTTACCCCTCATTGCAATACCTCCATGAGTCAGATTGCTTTCTTTGTCAATTTTACCTTGCTCTCATCTTCTCAGGGACCATTTTGCTCCCTCCTGCACTTGCTCCGAGTATCTCTGCATTTAGCCTTTGTATTTGAGAATTTCTGCAGCCAGTATAATGGGTCAGTTGTTACCTTGTTCCTATTCATTTGCATTATTTAGAATTTTGTTTTGTACAGTTTTCAAGAATTGTATTTCCCCATGTCATACCAGGAAAGAAGTGTTTGTTGAGTGTGTCTTTCCTGATAACCATTTTGTATACAAATTTGCATGCCATTATTCACTTTCGCTTTGCTGCATCCTTCACATGAAGCATCCAAAATTTGACATTTAAATATAGTACATTTTAAGGGTTGCTTGACCTTCCCCTGGAACAGGTTGGGGCCCCCCTGGGAGGCTGGCCTCACCATTTGAGAAACCCTGGACTAGAGCAACCAGCCAGTCCCCCTGCCTGAGCTATATAAATCACTCCTTCCAGCTTCGCTCAGAAGCACTTTTTTCTTTGACCCAGTCTCCTCCCCTCCTCCTCAAGCTGCTCACCTCTCTCCTCAGGGCTCCTTCCTAATGTACCTTTAGCCTAAGGGAATCTTTCTCACAGTACCTCTAGAGGTGGAACCCTCCTTGAGAGTTTCTTGCCTTCCATACTCCTACAGGGTGGTATTTCTCCATGGAACAGAGTGCAAATGGCCAAAAAGGTTAATCAACAAGATGCAAAAGCATAACTTTACACTTAAGCTGTGTAAACCCACTGAATTTAGCTTGCATTGTTGAGTGCTCTTATCATCTTGAAGTATTTCCTGCATATTGGAAGATTTGATTTTTTTTGTTTGTTTTTATACTTTACCTCTCTTTTTGTCCTCCTCGGCTTCTGTCAGAGGTCTGCCGTGGTCATGGTGCCCCTGACGTTTCCACTGCCCTAATGAGCCACTCGCTCTCCCCAGTCACTCCTGGCTTGCTCCCCAGGAGGCAGGGCATGGCACCATGGCAAGAATCAGCGCTGTGTATTGTGACTGGTTGGGGAGTTCTCGGCCAGGTGACTAATTGAAGCCAGGGAGCAGGGCGTCATAGAGATGTCCGTTGAGGAGGGATTTTGTCCCCCTATTGGCTGGAGTAGAGACATGCAATGATGCCAGCATCTGTCCCACCCCAGTATCCCTCCTCCTTCACCATGTGTCGGTGCTCAGGGTGATACACTCAGCTTCTGCTGGGTGTCACTCTAGCATCGAACACAAAGACTCCCCACTCCCTGGAGAAGGAGAGCAGTCCTTGGGATGCTTGGTCCTTCTCCCCCCGGCCGGTCCTCTGATGACCCGGGCTTGTTCCCAAACCTGGTTTGCTGGTGTCACAATCGGAACTCCAACCTCTGCACCGCCGGGCCAGTCACATATTGGAAGATTTAGTTGATTGTATTGCATATATTTGAAATGGTAAATTGTGTTACAAACTGTGGCTGCCTTATACTGTGGCTTCAGGCAGCACATAAAAAAGAGCATTTGGCTTAATGTATCATCCTGGTAAACAAATACAATGAAAATAAAATGAAATACTGCAGTCTAATTAACCATTTAGGATTCCAAATAGTGACATCCCAGTACAAAGTAATGTTTTGGAATTCTGCATCTTCCATGCAGTCTGCTCAGTTTTTCTTGTTTTTTTAAGCATATTTTATTTAGATTTTTTACATTTTCTGGCATTTTGGTGTTGGCCTGCCATGGGACGCTTACCTTCATTGTATTCTGCATTGTCCACCTGGTTCTTCTGCAGTAGTCGCCTTCAGGTACTGAACGAACTGTGTCAGATGCATAAAATAATAAACAGAATTTGTTTATTCAGACACAAAAGCAGGAGCATCTGTTCAGCATGAAGTATAACTCAGAACTGACTGAGGAACAGGAAATAGGGGTTTCCAAGCTCCTACAGGAAATCATTAACATAACATACATTACCATAGGCTCAAGTTGCACATAACTGTTCTGTTTAAAGGGCTGGCAGCTATTCTTAAGCCCCATACTTAATTTTACCCTACATCACCCTGGAGATTGAAAATGTGAGTACCACTCGAACAAAATCAAGAGCATGGCATTTAAACAAGGATAAGAATTAGCAAATGTTTAAACATTAAAATAAACATTGATCAGCATCTTTGAGCATTTGTGAGAAACCTTTGATGAATTTTTTTCTGCTAGAAAAGACCTTTTGTTTGATTCAAAAACACAATACTCCGCTGCAGGGAAGGGGAGGAAAGAATCTGGACTAGACTAGTGACCAGTCAGTATAGTGCCAGGGAAGGGGGAATACAATAGCAACTTGAAGCTTGGTCATGCAACAAGTGCTAAAGTGAGGGGGAGGGGAAAGGGAAGAGAGGGAAGGGGAGCAGCAGAAGGTACTGAAATGCAGGTTAAATATTGGCTACTATTGCAAACCACAACATTTCTAAATGGCTAGAGGGGAAAGAAAATGGTTACTGCAAACAATAATTCTTGAAAACATTGAATGCAACAGTTAACGAGCTAGAATAATGCAAGAATAAATGACCACATTGAGTTCTATAAGGCAGAAGAAATAACCACACTGACTTCAAGAAATGACCACCGGCTTCAGTTATTAAAGTTTACACTTTTTTTGTAATTTTTACGGTCAGTGGGAATTGACTTGTGTGTGGATTGGACCAGTTGATGACAGATGGGGTCAGGTCATGAAAGGGGAACCAAGAGTTCTGTGTGCTGTCATAACCATACCATTTGACATGGTAAGTCCAGGATCCCTTGACATACTTTTTGCGCAATAGCTTCTCGATTTGGTACACCGGGTTGTGTACAATAGAGTCCCGAGAAAAAGAAGCATCAGCAGAAAAGTGCAAAGTCCCAGGAAGTCCATCAAGCTGAGCAGGCAAAATAGGATCTGGCTGAAGAGTGTCAGGACAATGGAGTTGTGGAGAAACTGGTCTCAAATTGTCTGCAGGAATTTCAGCTTCCAAAAGAATAGCAGGTTCAAGTGCAGCTTCATTGTTTGGGGGACTGGGATCACCCAGGAGGGTATCATTCAGGTACCCACGCTTCAGCCGGTTGATGTGGATTTAATTGTGTACTAGTTTTCCATCGGACTTGCGGCGCAAGTGAACAAGAACAGGAGGAAGCTTCTCCACAATGTAGAAGGGACCAGTCAAGGATGAAGCAGTTTTTTTGGTGGAGCCCGGAACTAGGACAGGTCGGTACAAGTATACAATGTCCCTGACAAAAAATGAAGATTCATGCACCTTGGCTGCTGACATTTTCTGCATTGCAACTTTTCTCTGCCCTTGCGTGTCAACTGCAACACGTCTGGCTAGTTTGAGCTGTTCCAACATTGGAATGATGAAGGATAAAGCTGACTTGGAACCCCTAGCAGCAAGAGATCCCTGTCCAGAGGAGTTCTTGGGGTGACATCCATGGACTAGAAAAAATAGTGTGTACTCTGTACTGTTGACACAAGGACTTGTGTTGTAAGCAAATTGCATAAATGGAACTAACCAATCCCAGGTGTCATGAGTCTCATCCAGGTACTTGGAAAGTGCATTAAGAATGGTAGACATCATTCTCTCACTTTGTCTATTGCATTGTGGACGATAATGGGTTGTGTGAGTCTTTTTGATATCGAAAAGTTTGCATGTTTTTCACACAATAGTGGAAAGGTAGTTAGTGCCTCTGTCTGAACACAGGTATGATAGGGTACCATGATGACAAATGATTGTGTTGAGGAGGCACTCACCACTGTGGTAGCTTTAATGTCTTTTAGGGGGATTAGTTCCAAATACTTTACAAGGTATTTCACAAAAACAACCTTGTGTTTTTGAGAGTTTGGTGGATTCCCATATGACCTCCAGAAAGTGGAGAGGCATGAGTGGATTGAAGAACTTCGTTGACTAGAGAGTCTGGCACAACTAACCGTACGTGAGTTCTGTCTGTGCGGTGGTCCTTGCCTTCCTTGGTCAAAATGTGAAAAAGCACACCGTCATTGAGGAAGTATTGTGATACGAGGAATGGTACATCCTGGTGGTGTTGCTTTTGTTTTGGTAATGTTCCAGTCTTTAAGTACATGATTATGTCTGTAAATTGAAGATCAGTTATTTGTTGCATTGTGATCGTCACCAGGGAGATATCAGTAGTAGAGGAGGTAAGAAGCTCTTCAGCTGCTTGCAGTAAGTGAGGATTGGTGCTTTTCTCTGTAGAAGCAGTTGGTAGCAGCAAAGCACTTGAGGTGCTATAGGAGTGTCCACAGGGAGCACATCTGTGGAGTGGAAGGAAAGAGCTTGTAGACAGGATTCTTCATCTGTTGAGGATGATGTGGAGGGATACCATCTTCAGCTTACAGCATCGGCATTAGAATGAACTCACCCTGGTCAGTATTGAATTTCACAGTTGTAGCATTGCAATATAGCAATCCATTGGGCGAACTTGCCTACTGGCTCCTTCATTTTTGAACAACCATCTGAGAGCAGAGTGATCAATGATAGCTGTGAAGGAGTAGTAGTGAAGGTAACAGTCAAATTTCTTTACAGCAAATACCATGGCTAGCCATTCTTTTTCTGTGATGCCATAGTTTTGCTCGGCTGAGAATAGAGAGCACCCGGCATAGGAAGCAACTCATTCTGTTCCATTTTGGATTTGATATAGTACTGCGCCTACTGCAAAGGAACAAACATCTGAGTAGAGTTTGAAGGGTTCATCAAACCTTGGGTAGGCCAATACTGGAGAAGATTTTAGGTTTGCTTTCGAAGTTTCAAAAGCCTCACCCTTTTGGGTGAGGGCGTACAGTGGAGTTGCAATCTTGGCCTAGTTGCAAATCAATTTTCTGTAGTACCCAGACAAGCCCAGGAAAGCTCTAAGGTCTTTGAGGTTGTTAGGTCCTGGATAGTCTTTTACTGATGACAGCTCACCTTGGTCTGGAGAGATGCCTTGAGAACTAACCACATGTCCCTGGTACTGAATTTGATGCTGTGCAAAACAACATTTCTCCAGGAGATGCTTGAGATTGGCTTGCCTGAGACAGTCGAACACCTTTATGAGACATTGGAGGTGCTCTGGGAAAGTTCTGCTGAAGACTATAACATTGTCCAGGTAGACTAGGCAAGATTTCCAAGACAATCCATGTAATATGGCTTTCATGACACATTGAAATGTGGCTGAACTGTTCTGAAGTCCCATAGGCAGGAGCTTAAACTGGAACAGTCCCAAGTGGCAGCGCCAGGCTGCGTATGGGCGTGAAGCTGGATGAATAGTAACTTGGTGGAATCCACTCTGAAGGTCTAGAGGGGTGAAGTAAGCTGGGCTAGTTGCACCAAGGCTCTCTAAGGCATATTCAATTGTAGGTAAGGGATGAGCATCGTGCACCGTGAAGGCATTGAGCTTTCTGTAATCCACCACAAAACGGTACCCTTTGTCTTTCTTTACCACCAGCAAGCAAGGTGTACCTCTGGGAGTCAAAGATTCTTTTGATACTGTCCTGTTCAAGCATGTCCTTGATGTTGTCCTCCAGGACCTTTTTCTGTTTGTCCCACTTTGTAGGCTCGCGGATGGACTGGCTGCTGGTTGGGCAGCACCTCAGTGGTGTGTTGCAGGATATCACAGCATCCGAGTTTGATGTTTGGACCAACAAAGACATCTGAGCCATTCTCCAGGAATGCCAAAAGTTGCTGTTTCTCTGTTGGACAGGTTGGAAATTTTGAAGAGGATAGTCGCTGACAGAGGGGTAGCTCTGTGGAGGCTGGAGTAGTCATGATGGTACTGACAGGACGAGAGCTGGTGGAACCAGGTTGAGGCTCTTGCAGGAGGTGAAGCTGGTCCCCTGAAGACAAGCATATACACTTTCTGACGTTGGCTCCCTTTGAGATGGCCACTGGCTCATCTGTGAAGTTGCAACATTTTTGGAAGACTGAGCCACCATGCACAGCCGATAAGGTGTTTCCTGGAATGAGACCTGATGAATGCAGCATGAGGGATCCCATGATGATGCCAACAACACCTTGTGGAAGTAGTTCACTTCGAATCTTGCCAATCAAAATCATCTCTGACTTAGGAGGCACAATGACTGAGTCTATAGCTGCAAGTTGCCTTGGAGAATATAGTGACAGTTTGTTTGAGGCAAAGTCTAGGATGGCTTTGTGAATTTTGATAAAGTCCAGGCCAAGAATTGCTGCTTGTTGTAGGTCAGGCACTAGGTAAAACTTAACAGTAGCTTGCTGTGAGCCAAAGTGGAATTTGAGATGGACCATGCCTGTGAGAGGTACTGTAGTGGTACTTGCTGTGATAATGTACTTGAAGTCAGCTGGAGGGATATTAGGTATATCATGTATAGCTGGGTTGTCTAAAATACATCGATGGATAACTGAGATTTCTGCTCCAGAGTCGACCAAGGCATGGGTGGACCAATCTCCAATGGTTACAGGGACATTGTTCGCTAGGAGAGGTGACCTGATGACAGGGACCTTTGCGCCTGGAGACGGGGGTGTGCCAGAGTTAGTAGCCGAAGGGTGAAGACTGTTTTCATTGCGAGAGTCAGAGGGGTGGGTGGTCAGTTGCTGTTTTCTCCTGCCCAACAAAAGCCCCTAGTTTGTTGGGCAGTGCTCATTTCCCTGAGGCTGTGAGTAGTTGCTATCATTTGTTGATTGCACTGTGGTGGATGCCCTTGGTTGTCTTGATTTCTGAGGTAGCCTTTTAGCTTGCTACAGACAGCAGCAGTGTGTCCCCTGAATCCACACCACTGGCAGGTCACTGATTCTCATGAAGGCGGAGGTGGCTCAGGTTGTTGTTGGGGTGGCTGCAGAGTATTGACTGAGGTTGCAGGGGAAGCAGGAGCATTGAGGTGTAAGCTGTTAACAGTAGTGATGAGTTTACCAATCATTGCTTGTTGCTGTTGGATAAAGGTTGCGAGTGCAGCCAGTTGTGAGGTTTGTGGGGCCTGAGCACTGGCAGATTGGATCATTGAGAGAGACTCTTGGGCATGCTGTGCAGCTTGGATTGTGTCCATCCAGGTGATTGGCTTTTGCTGTATGATGTAGGTATGGAATTGGGGAGGCAGTCCCAGGACAAAGGCTATGATCTGATCTTTTCTGATTTTTGTAGATGTTTACAGTGTGATTCAGTGTCCACTATGAAGGTTTATGAGGACTCTGAGGGCTGCATGGTGTGTTCCCACAGTTGCTGTTCCAATAGCCATGGCAGGTACGCTTGCAGAAAATGATCCTTGAAGGTGGCATACAGGGTGGCAGTTTCCCCTTTTATCTGGTCTGTAAGTGCATTGAACCAGGAAATGGCAGTCCCTCGTAGCACTAAAGGCATGACACTGGAAATATGTAGGGGGTCGGTCCAACTGTTGAAGGAGATCCAGGCTTAGAATTGCTCGAGCCAGTCAACAGCATCTTCATGCAGCACTGCCGAGAAGGGTGCTGGATGTAAACTGGTATGGACCATGGACTGTGGTGATATAGCCTTAATGTAAGCAAGATCATCCTGGATAGCTTGCATAGTTGGTGCACCTGAAATAGACAACTGGTTGTTGTGCAGAATAGTTTCTATCTTGAGGTCCCACGCCCTTGAGGTGGGTAAAGATGGAGACCCAGATCTTCCAGTGCTCGGAGTGGTGTCTTCCTCAGACCTCGTGCTCAGAGATGAGCTGCATGTCACTGAGCAAAGGTTGTAGGAGTGAGAAGGAGTTTCTGTCATGGAAGAGACGAGACATCGGGAAGTAGATGAAGTGCCAAGAAGGAAATATTTTTGCAGTCAAAGTACACTTATTTTTAAACAATTTCCATCAAATTATGTCTTAATAAACAATTCCCACTCAATTCTGTGTTGTCAGATATTTAAATAAAGTTTTGCTGCAAAATCATTTATTTGTTGTACTGTCCCTTTAATTCAATAGGTTTGCCATTGATTCCTATGGAATGAGGTCTTTTGGTGCCCTTTACAAGATGGCTGCTGAGCTGTGACAGCCAGGGTTGCAGTACTGACTGTAGCAAGATGGCCACCACTGGGGGGGTTAAGGGTCACTGTGTTGTCATTAACGTGAGATGAGGCTGCTTGCCATGAAGTAGCTGTGAAATGTAAAATGGCGACAGGCCTTCTACCCCACTGAAAATTTGGCAGGCTTCTGACCGTTGGGTGAGTGGCAGAATGCAGGAGGAAATGTCTGTATTTATTTTCAGCGTTTTGTTTTTATCGTGCTTTCCTTTATTTTTTTTTTTTTATTTTGCCTTCCCATCATTTTGTATACTGAGCTGTATCGCTTTGCAGTTGCCCCCAGGTTTTTTGTGCTTTGTTTATTCCTTGGGTCTTGTCCTTGCCCTCTTGTATTTATTATATTGCCCTGTTTATGCTTTGTTTGTTTTATTTTTATTTTGTTTTTTTTCTTGATGCCATTTATTTTTGCTGATTGTATGGCCCCATTATTTATTCTGTGCCCTGCTCAAATTACTGGGGCGCTTTGCTTTCTCAGCTCCATTTGTCTTTATTTATTGTTCATTTGTTTGATGTATGGCCCTCGTTTTGTTTCAAAAATTGCTGTGCTCCCAGTATTCCTTTTAGTGAGCCCATTTTATTTAGTGTTGAGTGGCACCTCCGTCTTCATTTGTTGATCGCTTGCTGTGTGGCCCTTTTGTTGCGCAGCCAAGTAGGGAGAAAAGAGCTCCGATGTGGCTTCGGGTCCCAGAAGAAGCTACGTTCAGGAGGCAGTGGAGTTCTGATATGTGGCTTGGCACACAGAGGCCCTCCTTGATAGCTGTTGGAAGCGGCTAAGGTTGAGGTGGGAGAGTGCTTCGGTTGCGGCTGTGAAAGGATGCGCCGTGGCAGCTGGTAAGAGAAAGAAGCTGTGGCTGTGTGCAGCTGCAGAGCAGTAAGTTAGCAGAGCCTTGGTTTGGGGGGCAGGTTGAGGCCAAAGGGGCCATTTTGGTGGCTCCGAGTGGCAGGAGCAGTCCATTGCTGTCACGGCGAAGCCACATGAAGAGTGGGTCTGATGGCAGAGGCTGGAGGGAAGCTGGAGGGACAAGGAGTAGCAGATGAGGTAGCAGAGAGCCGCAGTTGCTGTGGGCAGCAGGACGGGTAGTGTTTCTTTGTTTGTTTAGTCTGTGGAGCAGTCCCTTATGCAGTGGCTGTTCCCAGGCCACATAACTGAGCGGGGATTGGCACTGAACTTGATGAGGGGGAACAGGGTGGCTGATTGTTGCTGGGCTACAGCCCAAAGGCAGCGACAGGGGCTGATTTAAAATTCTGGTGCCATTTGCAGTTGGCTGAGTTCCACTGAGAGGCTGCACAGGGGCTGGTTTTGCACAGGCCCTGCCACAAGATAGGAGCTGAGGGTGGGGGTTACAGGTTGCAGCTCTGTGGAGAGAAAGTCTGAAAAATGTAGCTGTTTGTAGTGCAGCTGATAGGGCTGGCACAGCAATGTCCCACATTTATTACCATATAGTCCTGAGCCAGATTGCAGGAGGGTATAGTGGGCTGGATGCAGTTGAGTTTTAGTTCTACAGTTCAGTTTTACTTTTCCTCTCTGCTGCCAGGGTTGAATGGTATTTAGCATGCAAATAGGTCAGGTACAGTTGGGAGATGACTCTGGGGTACCCAACGATGCAGACAAGTGAGATGGGAGTCTGAGCAGAAGAAGG
Organism: Neoceratodus forsteri; assembly: GCA_016271365.2. Lineage (NCBI taxonomy): Eukaryota > Metazoa > Chordata > Ceratodontiformes > Ceratodontidae > Neoceratodus > Neoceratodus forsteri. The sequence continues at coordinate 740,342,646 of CM057454.1, forward strand.
GCTGCATTCTCTACCATGTGTGGTGTTTTGGTGTTGGTCTGCCATAGGACCCTTACCTTCCTTGTATTCTGCCTTGCCCATCTGGTTCTTCTGCTATAGTTGCCTTTTAGTACTGAATGAACTGAGTCAGATGCATGAAATAATAAACAGAATTTTTTTATTCAGATACAAAAGCAGGAGCATCTGTTCAGCATGAGGTATGACTCAGAACTGACTGAGGAAAATTAGCATAACATACATTACCATAGGCTCAAGTTGCACATAACTGTTCTATTTAAAGGGGCGGCAGCTATTCTTAAGCCCCATACTTAATTGTACTCTACAATTTGAATCTTTTTTTAACTTGGATCCATTGTAAAATTGCCTTGAGCCACACCACCTAAGATGTTGTGATGCCCCACAATGACACCCACCCTCTCATACCTTATTGCTTTAAAAGTGCTACTGGAACAGCTGGCCTATCAGTACAATGGTAGTGCTACTACTTGTTGTGACAACCCACCTCTCCCTCTGGGCTGAAACAGCTTTTAGAGAGGTGTGTGTCCTTGGGTATTCGCTGCCACCAGCCGGACTTTCCTTCCGCACCTCTTTCAAGTGTACAAACTTGAAAATCACACGGCAATTGCACAAGTTAAAGTCTGGTAGTGTGTCTCTTTCAGGTGGCGGATGCTACACAGAGTTTACCTTAGCCAGTGGAAAACCAAATCTTACCTTAGAAAAATGACATCAGAGTCACAACTGTTGAGCAAATAAATAGCTTTTACTTAACAGAAAGTGCAATGAGCATTTACAGGAAATGTATTTACAACACAAGAGAATAACACTTATACAGGAAAAGTAAACAAATGTTTTAAACAACAGATGGCAAAAGAAGAAGGCTATTACTGAAATATACTATCACTAAACTTACCTTCCCTGTCCTTACAAGAGACACTGGACCCTGTTCTAACTGCTAGCTCCACGGACATACCAGGTAGGCTCCAAGCTTATGTTTCCCCACAGCTTCCAGGGCAAGAGAGAGTTCTCTGTCTTACAGAAGCTTATATAGTCTATGGAGACTAGGTCATTCCTATTCTCCCCTTAAATGCACCAACCAACTAACATGTATCTATTTAATTGTCCCAATCAGAGTGAACACCTATTGGTGACCAATTATATTCCCTTTTCACCTTAAGTTTATATTTGAATGATCCAATCCATTCAAACTGCCCTGTGTCCGTGTCTGCAAGGTCTGGGTGTGTCTGGAGATGTCCACTCGAGATTTATGACCCAGCTGTTATCTAGCAGCTAGGAATTCCACAAGCTGGTTGCTGCTGGAGGATTTCAGCCTCAGTGTATTTTTTCCACACTGCTAAAAAAATAAGGCATCTACAGAATCCAAACCATTAACTCTTTCCTTCCCATTTCTGTCACACTTGTAATGCCAGTGACCAGGGTTAGAGATGGACACACGTTGTTGGAGGGTCAACCTAGGGAGAAGGATGGAGCAGCCCAGTGGGCTCTCTCCTCCTCAAGAAGGGTGGGTCCCATACTCCAGTGCAATTCTGCCACCTGGGTGACCACAGGTGGCAGTGCAAGATGGAGCTGTACATTGGGAGGGGTTATGCCATGTGGCTCCAATGGGGTGCTACCATGACCTGTGCATGCACATCACTAGGTCCCACTCTCAGTATTCCAGAGGGACATATGCAGACACTGGAGCTATCCTGCAGGTGAGTGGGATGAAGCTAAGGGGCACTCTGAGGCCCCAGTGCACCAACTGCCCACCACCTCCCAGAACTGCATCATCTGGGGGGAATCCTGCCAGCTGACTATGCATCACCCCAGAGGGGAATGTCCAGAGTAAGAGGATGCTGCAGTAAGTGACATAGAAGGCACAGGTGGGGCTGAGGGGTCATCTGATACAATGAAAATAAGCCACCGTGGACAGATGAAGAATAAACCAAATGTAAAAAAAATGCTATTGGAGGTAATGAGTTTTAAACGTAATCTGTGGTGGGGACCTTCTGCTTCTCCATTTTAGAGCTGGGTGGACCAAATGCAGAGGAACAAAGTGAGTTGCTCAAGATCACACAGTGCACTTATAGTTATAGTGGGAGTCCAAACCTGCATCCTCCTATTGTATTTCACTGACCCTTGCTCTGATGTCTAGATAAGACTATCTTCACTCATGGTGAGTCAGACCTTGTACCACAATAGCCACGTACTGGTTCAAAGTTAAAAACTGCAGCAGACATTGTGTGATGTCAGCTCAGAGCTAGATGTTGGCCTCTTCTGCAGCTGACATCAAATGCCATGCTGTGAGGTGGGACAGGTGGGATGGAAGGGTTGGGGGGATTCTGTGTTGCTAAGTCTCCTCCACCCCCACCACTTGAGGCACCTGAGAGTAGCCTAGCAGCCGTACTTCCACCCTGGAGGCAGGCATGCTCAAAAGTACTATAATCAGCCTTATCGCTGGCTAGACATGGACCAGTGGGCATAATTAGGTCACCTTATGTGGAAGGCAGATGCACCTGGCTGTCGGCCTGGCCTGACTTCTCTGATTTTCTTTATTTAAAACTGGATGATGAGGCTCAGGAATTTAAGTAATTCTAACATGTGCTAGAATGCCACATTGTTATGTGATCACATTTGGTAAATCACATTTTTTGGTTTATTTAACCCACAATTTTAATCTCTTGGTCACCCAACAGCAGTGGATATTTAGAGCGACCTTAGGCCTCTTACTCCGAGAATCCAGTGGAGAACGCACACATGACGACAGGAGTAATGTTCCCACCTCTATGGGACGTGGCCTGGGTGGCGTGTACTTCTCCACAACTCCTTCATCTGCCAGTTCATGAGTGGGACTTGACATGAGCCACAGAGGTATCTCTTTGCCTATGCCCCTCCAGGTCAAGAATCAGGTGCTGTATTGTGGTTAGAAAACTTTTGGGAGGGAGAAAAAGTTGGGGACAAAAACAAAAAGGAAAAAGGAAAAAAGGAAAACGAGTAGAAATGTATGAATAAAACGAGTAAGCTTAAAGATTCAATTAAAAGTTATTCATCTGATTGCACAGAAAGGATTCTTTTAAAGATATTTTCCACTATCCAGAAGCACTTGAATAACCACACTCAATGCAGCTTATATGGTATTTTATTAATTTCCTCTGCAGTGGTTGTCTTCCCTCATTCTTTATCATTGAGAATATTTCCTTTAAAAAAGGGCCACTGTCCCTCAGACATCATCTGTTCCTTCTGCTCTAGCCTCCAATGAAGTAACAATCCTGTTTATTACATCACAATATGTTGCTTGCTGTGTAAATAATTATACATTTCACAAGCAGAGGATGTGACCTCATTAGAGGCTTAAGCAGGTAATATCATTGGTAATTAAGAAAGAAGGGAGGGAGATTTGTACAGAACAATGAAACACAAGTGGAATTGTATCTAAATTTCATATTTTAAAATGTTTTCTAGAACACTGGAGAATTGCTTTAAACAAACCTTTTACTTCCATAAGGGTTCCTTGTCAGACTGGATGGACTCTAGGGGCTGGATTTTCAAAGAATTGCATTGTGATTATGATACTTTTGCTCTTGAGTGCTAACTTTGTCACAAGGGTAACAAAGAAACACAGAAACATAGACCATGACAGCAGAAAAAGACCTGAGGTCCATCCAGTCTACCTATATTCTCTATAATCCTAGGAACCTTCCCTGGAACGTGTTGTTCCTCCAAGGTACTAACCCTCCCCGTCCTATCCCCATTCACCTCCCTGGTCTTGTCTCTCCTGGTGACCACTATTCCCTTCATTCTGTCCCATGCCATCTTGAATCCCCTGACTGTTTGCACCCACCACCCCAGCCAACAGACTGTTCCAAGGTTCCATCACCCTTTCTGTAAAGAAGTATTTCCACATGTCCCTCCTGAACCTCCCTCCTGTTAATTTCCACTCATGACCATGTGACTTTGAGCTGGTATTCGGGGTAAATAATTCCCCACAGTTTACCTTGTTAATTCATTTAAGGAATTTGAAGGTCTCTATCATATCTCCCCTCTCCCTTCTGGTTTCCAGTGAGTACATATATAATGCCTTGAGGTGCTTCTCATAGGATCTGCCATACTGGCCCTGAACAATTTTTGTTATTCTGTGCTGCACTGTTTCTAACCTATCCCTGTCCTTTCTAAGGTGAGGACTTTAGAACTGGATGCAGTACTCTAGGTGAGTCCTCACCAGGGATCTGTATATGCAAAGTATTTCCTCTTTTCTTCTGCTAGCAATCCCTCTCCAGACACAGTACATCCCAGCATCCTGTTAGCCTTGCCATAGGCCTTGTTTCACTGGCTCATTTGTTTAAGGAAGTTACAGATAACAACTCCTAGATCCCGTTCCTCTTCTGTTATGCTAAGTCTCACCCCACCCATCCAGTACTCCATTTTAGGGTTCCTTTTCCTTAGATGCATTACCTTGCTCTTTTTGGCATTGAATTTTAACTGTCAGACCTTTGACCACCCCTCTAGTTTTTGTAGGTCCCTCTGCATATCCCTTATTCCCTCATCACTATCCACCCTCTCACATAGCAAGTAAGTAAGTAAGTAAAAATTTATTTTTAAGCTCTTTTCGATATCAAAGCGCTGTACAAATAGAACAATTTAAATACATACAAATTTCATACATATAACACAACAACAAAAATAATAATATAATTACAATAAAATACAATGAGTCATTCCCCATATGCTATTTGAAATAAATAAGTTTTAAGTTCTGACTTAAAGCTCTCAACGGTCAGGCAGCTTCATATCCGAAGCTTTCGTATCTTTAAAGCACATACTTTAGTGCCATCTGCAAAGAGACACAGCCTGCTTGGGATTCCCTCACTAATGTCACTAATGAACATGTTGAAGAGGACCGGACCCAGGACAGGTCCCTGTAGAACCCTGCTCATAACCTCCCTTTCCTCTGATTTAACCCTGTTGACCACCACCCTCTGCCGCCTCCCTTCTAGCCAACTATCCACCCAGCTCACTACAGTTTTAGCCACACCCAAGTCTGCCATCTTTTTGAGCAACCTTTTGTGCAGTACTGAATCAAAAGCCTTGCTGAAGTCAAAGTACAGCACAGCCACAGTATGGCCCTTGTTTACTTTCTTGGTCACACAGTCAAAGAAAAAAATCAGATTAGTCTGACAAGAACTTCTTGCCACAAAACCATGTTGTTTACTATTCTGCAGCACATTGCTCTCTAGGTCCACAAAGTCCTCTTTGATTAGTGATTCTATCAGCTTCCCCATGATGGAGGTCAGACTGATAGGCCTGTAGTTCCCAGGTTGCTCCCTATCCCAGCCTAATGAAGTGGTATAATGTCTACTATTCTCCAATCCCTTGGAACTTCCCCAGACTTAAGTGAGCTGTTGAACAGCCCAGCCCATGGTTCAGCCAGTTCTGCTGCTAATTCCCCAAGTATCCTTGGATGCAACCCATCTGGCCCTGGGGCTTTATCGATCTTAAGAGCTTCCAGCCCTTTCAGGACCCTCTCACTAGTAAGTATTGGCTGCCTCATTTCCAGGACTCCCTTATTAGCCGCTTTGATGCCACTTTCTGGCATGGATCCACAGTCCTGCTTGGTGAATACTGTGCAGAAGTAGTCATTCAGGATGGTGGCCGATTGCTCACCCTCCTCTATCACCCTACCCCACTCAACTAGCCATGAGATGCCCCCTTTTTTTCATTGATATATCTAAAAACAGGTTTTCACTGTTCTTGACCCTTTCTGCAATACATAACCTCGTGTGTGCTTTCGACCCTCTTTGCCTCCTTATTTTTCTGTAGATAAGCCTCACTTTCTACCTCACCCTGCTTTTCTTTATATTTATAAAATGCCTTCCTTTTGTTCCTAGCCACTTCCATGACCCTAATTGAGACCATAGTGGTCTCTTAAGCCTGTTTTGTTCTGCAAGACACATCAAAATGAGGCATGCATTAAAATAATATTACATGTGTAATTTTTCTGCTGTAAACTGAGCAAGATGTCATGGGGGGGAACTGTGGGACAAAAAAGAATAATAGAAAAATAAGTTTATCAATGGTACCAGATTAAAACTTAAAAATTCAATTAAAAGTAATTTTTCTGAGATCCAGACCAGTGGTGTGGAGAGTTGAGGTGTTGGAATTATCTAATGGCATGCCAGCGATTCAGGTTTGGTAATGGACTCGGATTGTGGGGGGAGGGTCAGCCGGGTGGGGGAGGACTGAGTGTCCAGTGGACTGCTTTCCTCCCTTTGGGGGGGGACTTGTGTCTCATTACCTGACTGCCATCTGGCAGAGGCTGGGTGGCAGTGCCAGCGGGAGCAGCAAAACATGGGGAGATGTCAGCAGACACCTTGCATCATTGCACGCCAATCTCCCAGGGGTGAAAAATATCTGAGAAGAATACCCTGGCAGCCCAGCATCCCTCACCGCCCTGCAAGATTCCTGGTGGCAGGCTACCTTCTGGGTGAATAACCGGTAAGGCCACCAGATGGATCAGTAGCGGGACAAGGGAGGCACCGTACAGTAAGTCAAGTAAATCTTTATTTATATAGTGCCTTTCCAAAACCAAGGCACTTTATAATTAAAATACAACATACATAATTTATATTACACTAAAACACAGCAAATACATCAATTTAATTTAAAATTCATCTGGGAATGCTAGATTAAAAAGATAAGTTTTAAACTCAGATTTAAATCTTTTGATGGTCAGGCATTCTCTTAACCGATGAGGTAGAGAATTCCACAGGGTAGGGGCCGCAAAAAAAGAGAAGGCATGGGCACCCAATGTTTTTAAATGAACCCTGGGAATCTCTAGCAATCCCTCATCAGCGGATCAGAAATGGTGGGGGGGGGGCAGTAGGGAGTCAGGAGATATTGCAGATAGCTGGGTCCCTCTTCATGTAGGGCTTTAAAGGTCAGCAAGCCAACCTTAAAGGTGATCCACCACTGAACAGGCAACCAGTGCCATCCACGTAGCACAGGCGTAATATGATTGGCCCTAGATGTACCAGTCAAAAGCCTGGCCACCGCAGTATGCACTTGCTGCAAGCAGGGGATATCAACCCCAGGAAGCCCTCGGTAGAGGGTATTGCAGTAGTCAAGGCGGGTGGTGACGAAGGCATGGACCCTCATTGGCAAGTCATCCACAGGAACTAGGTGTTTCACCTGGGAGATATTCCTCAAATGGTAAAATGAGGACTTGACAATGACCAACACCTGAGATTTCAGGGTCAGGTCGTCATCAAAAATAACACCCAGGTTACGCACTCGGTCTGAGGTAGTGAGCTGGACACCATCCAGCCATAAGCCTGACACCTGCCCAGCCCCCAAACCCACCCCTGGTTGACCTGGGTCCACTACCAACACTTCGGTCTCAGCCAGCTGGTGCTCATCCAGTCCTTGATATCAGTGAGACAGTTATTAAACACAGAGACTACATCATCCTTCCCAGGTAGAAAGGACAGATGCAGTTGAGTATCATCTGCATAGCAGTGAAAATTCAAACTGTATCGCCTGATGATATCTCCTAGCAGCAGCATATACACTGTGAACAACATGGGTGCCAATATAGAGCCCTGCAGCACCCCGCAGGACAGGGGAAGGGTGCTAGAGAAATAAATTCTAGTGACCACCCTCTGAGACCTGTCCATGAGAAAAGAGCAAAACCATTCGAGGACTGTTCCTGACAGTCCACAAAGAAGTCGCAGGCACTCCAAAAGCACACCATGGTCCACAGTGTCGAAAGCTGCAGAGAGATCAAGAAGGACCAAGATGATATGAGCGTTTCAATCTCTCGCTATTAGGAGGTCATTCAATACTTGGACAAATGCAGTCTCGGTGCTGTCTGTCTTCTTAAATCCAGACAGGAGAGCATCATAGACATTGTGAGTCATAAGGTGATCATCCAGTTGCAACACAACCACTTTCTCAATAACCTTACCCACCAAAGGCAGGTTACAGACAGGCCTGTAGTTGGCTGAGCAGTCTGGATCCAAGGAGGTTTTTTTAGCAGTGGTTGTACGATCACCTCCTTAAGGGGATCAGGAAAAACACCCCTCTCCAGGGAACTCCAGACAATTTTAGCTAAAATAGGGCAGATAACATCTACACAACCCACTAATAGGGGTGTAGGGCCCGGATCCAAACTACAGCTGGTTGGGCGCTGAGTCTGGATGATCCTCACAATGTTTATGGATTACGGACAATTAAAGTCCATCCAGACAGACCGAGTGCTCACCACCTTCCGCTGACCTCCACAATCCCTCATATCTCTCATAGAAAGAGCCAGGCTGATGCCAGACATGATGCTGGCAACCTTATCTGCGAAGAATCGAGTAAACTCATCACACTTGGCCTGAGAAAAGGCTCCTCTGGGTTGGAGACAGATTGGATTGCACAATCTGTCAACAGTCCGGAAGAGCTGAGCCGGTCAATTCTGCGCAGCAGAAATCTCCCTGGACAAGAATTCTGCCTTCTTATGGGTGATTTCCAATTGATAGCCCTTATAATGTTCCATCAATCTAAACCTGTCAACCTCCAGGCTGGACCTCTGCCTTGCTCTCTCCAGCCTTTGACCAACTCTCCTCAACTCCTTCAAGGAACCATCAAACCAAGGGGTCCTTGGGCAAAGAGTGAGTGGTCAAATGCAAACAGGAGCAATCGTGTCCAGGGCATCTCCCACCATCTTATTATAGGCTAGTACCAGATCCCCTGGACTCATGCATTCACCCAACAATCCCAATAGGTTCACCACCTCTGATAGACATTCTGGTGTAACCCCCTTTAAAGGGCAGTACTGGACCATCTCCGTAGGGGCAGACCCATTGGGGGGAGCCCTGAAACTGAACCTTATGGTGTGATGGTCAGACCAACTGACTGGTTCCACTCCCAAATCCATGATCTCCATCCTCAGGAGCAACACTAGATCCAACAAGTCACTCCCTATATGGGTAGCGGAGGTAACCACCTGTGTAAGGCCCAGCATAGTCATTAGCTAGAGGAGATTTTGACCAAATTGCAAGAGTTCATCATCAACCCAGGCATTGAAGTCTCCCAGAATTAACCATCTGGGGGACTCCAGCGCCACATCAATAATGAAGTCTGCTATCTCCTTCAGGAATTCTCCACCATCACTGGGTGGATGGTAGACGAGGAGTATCCCGCACCCTACACCCTCTTCCAGGATACACTCGAAAGAACTGGTGGGCTCCACTGGCACATCCATAAGGCCCAGTTCTGTCTTAAATATAATGACTACATCCCTGCCCCTATGATCTAACCTCGGCCGGTGAATCACCGAAAACCTATCTGGAACAACAGAGGCCAATATAGGGCCTGCATTTTCGTCCAGCCAGGTCTCAGTGATGCATGCCAGATCTGCAACAAGATCAGCTGTAATAGCTGTCTTGTTCTTAATAGATCTGGTATTACATAACACCGCCCAAGTAGGATGGGTTGTCGAGGAAGACCTCAGCTCTTGCCCACTTGCTGTGGAGCACTTGGGTATGGGGACAAGACTGGGAATGCCTCTGTCCTGGCTCCATTTGACCCCAGGGTGTCTCCTGGTCCCCACTACCTCAATCCACCCCCTTTCTCTTCCCCCACCAGGCACAGTTCTCCCCCTTCTCCTTTGCCTCCTAACTATCCCTAGGGATCAACACCTTATACAGGTCTCTGATGGTAAAGGGGGGCATTCAAAGGGATGCAGTTCCCTAAGCCTAGTGGGAGAATACTGCCTGATTGTCTTTAATCCCTCCCAGCACATCCTCTAAAATGGCAGGAGCAGGTAAAAATCAAACCACCAAGTTCACACACTCTCACACAAACAATTTGCACAAATTAAATACACAAATATAAAATTACTACACACTATATTTTAATAATTTCCAAGACAGCTAATCCAGCCCTAGAAAATACAAATCAACTTTCAAAACACACGCAAGGACTGTCATTCATCTCACACAATTTAAACCATTCTACACACCTCATATACAATTACAACCACACACCCAACTAAGCAAATCAAGTTACTTTCTAATAAATTATAATATAAAGTCCTTTAAGCAGCAGGTAGGCAAAAGAGATTTTAAATAAAATATTATAAGTAGTCCAAAATAAATTCACAGTGGGCCACAGATCTCACACCTCTGGGCTATATCCATGTGTATTATTTTAGTTCACCTCTCACTTGAACATATCATATACCAAGCAGGATATTCATAAATATGTAAATAGTCTAGGCACTCTCACTGCCTAAGTGTTCCTTTTAAGTTGAGAATTTATTCAAGCAGTTTCCTCTTTCCAAAATACAGGGATTATCAGTTTAAAGGAGGTCTCAAAAAACTGATAGGTATTCTAGCTTCAAGAATAGATCTCAGTATTCCAGACCCAATAGATCTTCATATGGGACTCAGTTCAGCACAGATCTTCTGACTTACAGGGCACCAGACTTAAGGGTAAAGCAAACCGGGGGTCCACTCAGCATGCACCCGCAAGGCAGTCACCCCCAGTCACTGAACCCGCTGCTACAGCTCTCAGGCAAGATCATCCCCCTGGCCTCCCCCCCCAGAAGCTTAGCAGACACAGGCAACTTACTGCCCACTCTTCAGCCAGCCTGATGCCAGCGTCTTCTGCACGGGTCCAGCACCAGTAGATGACCACTCCTCCTGGGTAGGCTGAAAGCAGACCTTGTCTCCGCAAAGTCCGCCAGGCCACTACCACATTCACCAGCACCAAAACTCTGGCTCACGCTACTCGCAGTCCATTACAGAAAAGGGACTGATAATGTTTTAACGCAAATCAGTTGACCAGCGTCTTCAGTAACACTCCAGCTCCTGCTTCTTCCATGATTCCTCCTTGATAACAACAGCATGCCCAGACTTTCACCCGTTCAGCTCCTCACTCTCCTCTCTTCACTCGGTGACACACTATCACCTCTCCTGGTAAGGTAAGAGGGTCCACTGCTCAGGATGATGTAGAGCAGATCGAGCTTATTTGTGACCTCCTTATTGGACTGGTATTTGCTCCACCGTATTGCGTTTTAACGCTGGGGCTTTTGAAATGGAGCCGTAAAGACATCTTATAGCCCCATATTATAATCAAATGCATTCAGCTGCCCTAACTAAAAACCCAGTAACGCAACCTAAACTAGCTACCTCACTAACACACCCTACCTGACTGCCATAAACTACCTACAAAAACAAATTAAATAAAATAAAACAAGACTAAATAACAAAATAAAACAGACAAAACAAAAGTTAAAAGAAAACTAAATGCTAAAATTACTGCTTCTGCTGAAAACAGTTGCTGATGGCTAGCCCAGCCAGTACAGGGGACAAAAGGAGGAAAAGTATTGTCACAAACCCACTGCTGGGTGCCAGGTCTACTGAGCTCACAGTGCCCACCGCTAAGAGCAATCCATGACAGGGGTCAACAGGAATACCCTCCACATGTCCTCCTAGAGTGCTTACTGAGTTCACAACTGAACACGTGCCACGAGGTCCCAGGGCTTCCTCTCTATTCTGGGTAAAGACAAAATATAGTCTCAAGTCTATAGCCAGGTGAGAACCCTCCTCAGTTGCTATACTGGGGGGGTAGGCATTATGAGCTCTTCAGGATTTGCCATTGTAAACCTGTTTGTGTCCTCTCCCATGGGGCGTGCAGCACCTAGTTCCCCCTTACAGACTCCTCCCAAAACATGTGTATCTCCCCTACTTAAGGCACCCAGACTTCCCTTTCAGGGTCCTAGTCTTGGCAGCGAATGGTAGCACTTTAACAATTACAGGCTGGTCTCAGAATTGAATAAACCTTTGTTTTTTTTGTCTCAGTTTGTTATCTTGACCCTTGTTTCATCTGCAAGTTTCAGATTCATGAGGTCCATAACTTCATCCTTGCCATAAAGGAGGAAGTAGTGGGTCCAGGCAGTGTTATAATATTGCCATATTTTTTTTACTATTTTTAAGTTATACCTTGCTGTATGCTGTCTCGGAAAGGTTTCCAAATTTTCTCAAAAGATTCTGTAGCACCCTCTTTCATTTAATATATTTTTTCTAAATTCATAATATCAATTATAAAGTTTACCCAGGTTTCAAATACTGGTGAGGCAGTGTCTTTCCATTTCGTTAAAATTCCTTTCTTGGCTATGATTGATGCAATCGTAACTAATTTATTTTGTTCTTTCTTTAGTTTGACCATTGGTGTTGCTAATAAGGTAAATTTTGGATTTGTTTAATAGGTTTTTTAAACTGATCTTTGTATTGTATGTATTATTTTTGACCAGTAGTTAGATAGATAACAGCAAGCATGCAACATATGAATTAATGTTCCGGAGGTGGTTGTACATCTTGGGCACTTTTCTGTAATGTTATTGTTAAATTGGTGAAAACGAGAACGGGTATAATATGTTCAATAAACTGTATTTAATTGAGTTTGTTGTAATTTGGTCGCTTTAACATTTGTTGTGAAAGATGCGATTATATCATGCCAAATTTTACCATTAATATTTATACCTAATTCTGTTTCCAATTTTTTTTTATCAGTTTTTGTTCCTTATTATTGTTGTTTTCCATTTCCTTATATACAAAAGATATTATTTTGGCTTTATTTTCTTTTTGTAATAAAGCATTAAGTAAATTAGAGTCTATTCTATTTTGTTTCTTTTTGTATTCTAAAATATATTTGCTTATTTGTATGCATTGAAAGCAATGTGTCTGAGGTATTTTAAAATCCTTTCATAATTGTTCAAACTTTTTTATATCTTCATTTTGTATGATATAATTAATTTCCATTATACCACATATTTCCCATATCTTATATACTTTATCTGTAGTTGAGGGTATGAAATTATATTTCAGATAAGTTAATATAGATATGTATATAGGTTCTTGATTATTAGAATGGGCTTTATGCCAGCTTGAAATTGTGATAGCTGTAGTAAGTAGTATGGGTTTTTTTATGCTTACTATAAAATCAGAATATAGTAGATGTCTCATTTTGAGATAAGGGTGCACATTTAATTCAATTTGCATTGATTTTGGTATGTTTTGAGGCTCTTTTATCCAGTCCCATATATTTGCAATCTGAGCTGCTAAATAATATCTATACATGTCAGGCAAAGCCATACCTCCCTTAATTTTAGATCTTGCTTATGTTGAGCACACTATCCTTGGTTTCTTTTTTAGCCATATAAATCTTAGTATTTTTTGACTTTATTTAAGTAAGTTTGTGGTATAAATATAGGTAACATCTGACATAAAGAAACTTAATTTTGGTAGAATTTTAATTTTTACTATGTTTATTCATCCTATAAGTGTTAGGGGTATAGACATCCATTTATCTAGATCTTTTTGAATTTCTATATACTGTATAATGGGTCAAAATTAGTCATGGGTAATTGTTCTATTTTTGGTGTTATTTGTACCCCTAAATATTGAATTTTGTCATTTGTTTGTAAACATTCATATTGCATTGGTAGTTTTATATTATTTTGTCTGATTTTAATATTGTAGATGTACTCCAATTTATCCTGCATCCTGATACTTTTCCAAATTCTGTAGTTATTTTAATTAATTCTTGTATTGATTTCTCTGGCTGTGTCAGGAATAGTAGAATGTGATCTGCATAAAGACTAAGTTTGTACTCGATTCCTTTTATATATACTGGCAATATCTGGGTTACTTCTCAGTTGTGTAGCTAAAGTTTCCATTGTGATTATAAAGATAATTGGGGAAAGGGGGCAACCTTGTCTTGTTCCTCTTTGAAGGAAAATTGGTGAAAAAAGATTTCTGTTTAATTCTTGCTATTGGTTCTTTGCATAATAATTGCAGCCATCCACTGAACTGTGCTCCAGACACCATCTCCCTAATCACTGCAAATATGAATTTCCATTCTAAGCGATCATATGCTTTTTCAGCATCAATTGCTGATAATATTGAATTATTAAATTATTTATTGATTTATGATATTTAAAGTACTTCTTATGTTTTCTTTGAGTGAGCATCTTTAAATAAATCCATTTTGATAATTATTTATAATTAGAGGTAATATTGTTTCTAGTCTTTGTGAAATTATTTTAGTTAAAATTTTATAGTCTACATTAAGTAGGGAGATGGTGCGATATGAAGCACAGCTCAGTGGATCCTTCTGTTTTTTTATGAAATACATAGATACATACATAGACAATGTCAGCAGATAAGGGCCATGGCCCACCCAGTCTGCCCATTTCAGCTGGTAAGTTCACTTTATGTTTTTCTAGAAGTCTGTTGCCCATTAACCCTGATCTCCAGAATTCCTTTATGTCTATCTCATGCATTCTTAAATCCCGTGATTGTTTCAGTCCCCACCACTTCCTCTGGCAGGTTGTTCTACTTGTCCACCATCTGTTCTGTGATGAAATTCTTCCTCACATTTCCTCTGAATCATCCTCCCTCCTACTTCATCCTATGCCTTCTAGTCCTAGAACATCTTTTCACTTAAAAATAGTGTATTCCTGCACCCTGTTCCTCCCTGTGAAATACTTGTATGTCTCTATCACATCCCCTCTCTCCCTCCTCTCCTCCAGGGAGTACATATTCAATTCCTTCAACCTGTCTTCATAGGACTTGTGATGCAATCCATGTACCATCATTGTTGCCCTCCTCTGAACCTTCTCTACCCTGTCTATGTCCTTAGGTAAGTAAGGTCTCCAAAACTGTACACTGTATTCCAGGTGGGGCCTCACTAGTGTCTTGTATAGTGGAATTATGAACTCCCTTTTCCTGCTGGTGTTGCCCCTGCCTATGTATCCCAGCATCCTATTTGCTTTACCTGCTGCCCTGTCACATTGTTTCCCTATCTTGAGGTCATCAGAGATGATAACCCCAAGACCCCTTTCCTGCTTGGTGCATGCTATATCCTCATCCCCCAACATAAATACATTTATTGTTGCTTCTTGGAAGGTTTTAGGTATTTTCTTTTTATGATTAAATTATTAAAATGATTTCAGTAATCTGGGTATGATTATCTATTGAAATGTTTTATAAAATTCTATAGTAATTCCATCTGGGCCTGGTGATTTATTTTCTGGAATTAGATTTATTACTTCAAAAGTAATGTCTTGGTCCATATGTTCTTCTATATTTTCTGATTTTTTTGGAATTTGGATTTGTTTTAACCACGTAGCTATTTGATCATCATCAATATTATTTGTTTCCAAAGTATATAAGTTTTTATAGTAATCCTGAAAGCAATTATTTATTTCTTTTGGTTCCTCTACTATACTGTTTTGTTCATTTTTAATGGCTAAGATATAATTCATTTTTTGTTCTTTTCTGGTCTGCCAAGCTAGTCATTTTTAAGGTTTGTCTGACAGATATAAATAGTTCAATCTGGTTTGCATAATTTGTCTTTCTATTACGTCATTCTGAATTGCGTTATAGTGTTCTTTTTTGAATAAGCTTATTGTATATATTTTTATCTAAAGTATGACTATGTCAAATCTGAAGGGATTTTATTTCTTTTTCTAATTGTCTAGCAATCATATTTTGTTTTCTTTCCTGATGCTTTCAATGTTCATAAACGTTCCTCTGATCCAAATTTTAAGTCTCCAATATGTTAATAATATGTGTTTCTTGTTCTATATTATATTAAAAAAAAATTCTACTATTTCATTTTCTAATAGAGTTTTAAATTGTGGAATCTTAAGTGGAGGGTATGACATTTTCCATGTGTTCTCATTGTTATTTATTCAGGGTAATAGTTTATATCTATAATTAAATGCTTTATAGTTTCATAGATGAAATAATAATCAATACATGAGTATGAGACTTGTGTTAGAACAGTAGGAATATAGTCTTTATCTGGGAATTTATAGTGCCAAAGATCTATGTGCCCCCAATTCCAAAACGTATCTATTTATTATTTTTTTTTAGTTGGTCTGTGTGATTTGTCTAGCTTGGATGTTTTATCCCGCTCACTAAGGGTTACATTAAAGTCACCACTTATAATGTAAGGTGGCTTGTAAATATCAATAGTGAGAAAAAGGTCATTAAAAAAGTTTGGATCGTTATTGTTTGGTGCGTATACTGTGGGTACTGTACATTTGAAGTTGGGTATATTAATTTCAGTTATTAACCATCTACCTTGTTTCATGCTTATTTATTTTAAGGGCTGGACTTTGATTGTTAAATGTAATACCTACTCCCGGGGAATTATGTAAGTAGTTAGACAGAATTCCAGTGCCCAACTTATTCTGAAACCAGTTAGCCTCCTTTTATGTAAAATTAGTTTCTTGAATCATTGCTAAGCTAATTTTTCTTTTTTGCATATACTTTTTGATTTTGTTAGTCTTAACCCTGTTTTTTAAACCCTCAACAATCAATCAATCAATCAAACTTTATTTAACTAGGCAATTACAGTTAACATTCCAGGACAGCATAATAATTATGTTAGTTGATTTCATATTTAGTTCATTTATTTATTACCCATTTGAGTTTACCTCCCTTAACTTTTCTCCAATTGCCTGGACCCCTATATGTACTAATTTCCAATTTCATCCAAATTGTTATATATTTTTTTCCATTTTTAGTATCCTCTCCATTAATGTATTTCCCTCTTTAGTTAAAGGTCCTTTTCTATTCTTAATTACCCTCCTTATGACTTTTAATGTCTTTATTCACTTTCTCGGACCAATGTTATGTCTATATTTTTTAACTATTTTATAATCCCCCCTCCCCACCCCCTCCTAGATGCAGAAATCTAAAGGACTTATGCCCCCCGCTGTGATGACATAGCTTGCCATCACTATGAACACTGGAGCAGTAGGATTGGCAAACTACCTTTTACTTTTTTTTTTGAGAGCATATTTTACCTCCTCTGTTTTCCTTTTATTATTATTGATGTATGTTTTTATATCTTTTTTTATAATCTTTTCATGGGGTTTGTTGGTACAACCCTCTTATTTTATCTGTTTTATCTGCTTATAATATTATCCTTTACTTGTGTGTTTAAATGTTTAAACTTTTCTGTAGATAAGTCGGGGAAAACATTGAATTTTATGTTTTAATATGTCAGTCCTTTTTCCATTTGGGCCTTCTGTATGATTAGCTCTTTATCTTGAAACCGGTGGGGCTTTACATATATGGTTCTTGGATAAGTAGAATTCGCAAACCTGCTACCTGCTCTGTGTGCCCTATCTAAGATGATTTTCTCCTATGGGAATTTTTTACTCATTGCTATAGTTAGCATATCTTCAAAGTATGGGAGTGGATCTCCCGCTCCTTCCACCCCTCCTGGGACCTTGTTAATCCTCAGGTTCCCTCTGCGTGCCCAGTCTTCTTGTTCTGCTATTTTATTTTGAAGCATTCCAAGTTGTTTTTCTAATACAGTGTATTTTTGTGTTATCAGTTTGGTTAGGCCCTCTAAATCTGATACTCTTTTCTCCATTTCATTTGCTTTTATAATGAGAGTCTCCATTTTATTGTTAAATTCTTTTACCTAAGATTTTACATCAGAAATGGAGTCTTTAATGTCCCCTAAGACTTGGATTATTTCATCTTTGAAACTTTTCATTGCCTCTAATATGTCCCCTTTAAATTCCTTAAAATTCTTATAATCTGTGTCCTCTTTTTGTTCTGGATGTGTGTTAGCAGATGTTCCTTCTGGCTCTGCATTTTCTCCTTTTTCTTTCTCCCTGTTTGTTTCTTCTATTACATCCTGCATATCCTGGTTTTCATAAATTCCATTTTGATCCTTTTTTTTTATTATTGCTTATTTCATTCCTACCCCTTTCTTGGCCTATTTTTTGTTTATGTTTAATGTACTTGTTTCTTTCTTCCATTTCTGTTTCTTCAGCTGCTACTCATTTTACTGCCTCTTCTAACGTTCTACCCTCCATCCCAGTAACATCTATCTTAGCCTCCTGTTCAGTAGTTTTCTTCAGAATCACACCCCTTTGTTTATTATTAACTTTTGACTGTGATGTGATCATTTTAAAAATGGCAAACAAGTTACCTGCCTCTCCAGAATTACCCTTGTCATTCTTCCTGGTCAGCATGTCTGGTAATAGTGAGAGTGGAGCTTTGGAGATGATTCATAGATCTGGTAGACTGGGGGATAGGGTCAGCAGCTGGCAGTTCTGAGTTGGGCCAGGGTTAGCAGCATTTAAATTGTTTCTCGTACTGCACGTAGATTGTTTTTCCACATAGTGAGCTTCAGTGAAATCTCAAGTGCATCAAAAATTTTTTGACATGCCTCTGCACTTTTTATTAGTGCCCATAAACAGCTGTGCCATACCAAATGAGAAAACAAAGAAAGGTAAGTAACTAAGACCCCATTCTCTTCTTTTATCCATCGTCGATTAGATAGGATGCCACTCTGAGTACTCCATGTAGCTGTTCACCTGGCCATCTTGGAAGTGGTCATGCGTATGACGCTCTTCACAGGTGCCGTCCTCCTCAGAATTGAATAAACCTTTGATCTCTGCACACACAAATCACTCACAGGCAGTTTTAAAAGCAAAGTGCTTTTACTAAAATTGCTTAAATAATTATCATACAAGCTTTACAAACAAAAGATTTCAGAAATCTGGTTACTGAATCACAGAACAAAAGTTGGAAAATATACATCAAAAATGCACTGTGAAGTTTTAACTGTCTGGTTTCTACCTTGTCCATGGAAGATCAAAGTCCAGAAAAATAAATGAATTTCTGCAACAGTTTTAATTTTTCTGAAGCCACTGGTCTGCGGTCTGGCTACTCTTGTGTGCCAGAAGAGTGTCCAAAATGCAATGCCCTGAGTTTCTTTTCTGAGGGCCTTTTAATAGGCTTGGCTATCCCCAAGTCCAGATGTTTATTTTTTAGGCCAGCAGAGGTTTCTCTTGCTCTTTCCCAAACTTTGAGGGAATCATCATTATTAATATTTTAGGTATCCCCCACAGCCCAACTTCCTGGCACTTATAAAAAAGTGTAATTAGACTGTGGTGGTAACTTTCTGACACCTCCTGCTTAAACCATTTTCCTTTGATCTTAAAGGTTTATGATAGGGTGAGATGGCTTCTCCCATCCTGAGATTTTATTACACCTGTTTCCCTTTAATTAGCTAACCAGGGATGTCCATTCTCCACAGATGACTGCCACTTGCTTTCCTTTAGCAAGTGCAGGAGGGGGTCTTCCTCATCGGTTCCCTCCCCAGGACTACACACTGCAAATACCATGTCAGCCCTATTTGCATATGACTTTATCATGTTGACATGGTACATCCTTTGGGTATGTCTTCTGTCACGTAATTCCAAAATGTAGTTTACATCATTTACCTGTCAGACTACCTTATATGGTCCTGCCCACTCGGCCTGGAGCTTGTCCTTCCAGACTGGAATTAGGACCATTACTTTCTGACCTGCACCATACGAGTGACCTCTGGCTCCACAGTTGTACCAGACTTTTTGCTTCTACTGGGCAACTGACAGGTTGCTTTGGGCCACCCCCATAAGTTCCTTCAGCTTCTCCCTAAACTTATGGACATACTCCACTATGGAAGTTCTCTGGGTGGCATGCTTGCCTTCCAAGTCTTCCCGGATCATGTCTAGGGGCCCACTCACCCTATGTTCATATAAAAGAGTTTGAAGGGGGAAAACCCTGTCATCTCTTGGGGCACCTCCCTGTATGCAAACAACAGGTGGGGAATATATTTCTCCCAGTCCCTCCCATGCTGTTCAGAAAACACCTGGAGCATCAATTTTAGGGTACCATTTAACCTTTCCATAAGCCCATTGACTTGTGGGTAATAAGGTGTCATGCGTCTCTACACCACACCACACTTCTCCCACAAACACTTCATCAGGTCCAACATGAAGGTACCCCTTGATCAGAGATAACCTCCTGCGGAAACCTGACATGGGAGAAAATCCCTAACAAAGCGTCTGCCACTTGTCTGTCCTAAGTGAGGAGAGGGTGACCGTCTCTGGGTATCGGGTGGTGTAATCTACCACTGTCAGGATAACATTTTTCCCGGAGGAGCTTGCAGTATTCAGGGGTCCCACAATATTCATTCTAACCCTCTGGAATGGCTCCTCCACAATCGGCAACTGAATTAGGGCAGATCTGGTTTTATTACCTGCCTTCCCTATCTGTTGGCACCGGTAACAAGACCTGCAATATTCCTTCACATGCTGGGTGAAGTTGGGCCAATAGAAATTCTGGGCCAATCGCTGCATCATGCACACGATGCCCAGATGTCAGGACATGGTGATATCATGAGCAACCTTCAGAAACCGCTCCCAGTACCCCTGGGGGACGACAAGCTACCTGCCCATCACCCTTCCCTCTGTCCTCACATCCTGTGTATACAACAGTCTGTTATCTCAAAATACCCTGTGTTTCATGTCACTTCCTGGTGCCCCGTCAGATTCTGCACAAGCCCTCAGCCTCTCCAATCTAGGATCAGTCCTCTGAGCAGTGGCAAAATCTTCACATTTTCCCAAAGCATGGGACATGTCCCCCTCAGTTTCTAAACTGGGGTCCATAGCTCTAGCGTCAGGGCATTCAGGGTCACTGCCATCCCTAACCTCCTGAGCAACTTTTACCCCTCCCTCCTCAGAGTAACCTTCTGTAGCTGTTCTGTGAACTGCTACTTTAAGAAGTCCTACATCCCCTTCACTAGTCTCCATATCAGGAGACACAGGCTGAGGAACCAGCCTCCTATTCTTTTCCACCGGGGCTTCTGTGGGGCTCAGGAAATCACAAGCGGTCTTAGTTATCTGACTGCGGGTAACCACACACACCACCCCCTGCTCTAGATTATTTCCTATAATCACATCCAAGGTGAGGTGATCTGCCACTGCCACTTTTTGCACCCTCTCTCCTGTCTCACCCCAGTTCAGGAGAACACTAGCTAGTGGCAGAGTTTTCTCCTCCCCAGTGAATCTCCTCACTGCTACAAACTGATTAGATATAAGCTGTTCAGACCCAACCAGATTCCCTTTTATCAGAGTAAGAGACACCCCTGTGTCTCTTAACCCATGTGTCTGCACCCCATTTACAGCAACCAAGTGTATGTTCACCCTCATGTTTACAAGTATGCTTCAGGGATACACAGTGTACCCACCTCTATTCGAGGACCACTTTGCCCACTCTGTACCTTTTTAAGACACTATCTGGCAATATGCCCTGGCTGTTTACAAAACCAACAGTCATCATTTCTTTTATCCAAGAAATCCCTTTTTGGTGACTTGGGGCTTCCCCCTTTCTGCAGAGGCAGTGAGGGTTTTAGCTACCCTGAAGGCGTGCTTTTCCCTTTCTGCCCAGCCACACCCACCCCCCCAACTTTCTTTCAGAGCAGGCCTGCTCCTGGCATAGCAGTCCAAGAACTTAGCAGCTTGCTGGGCAGTTTTTGGATCTCAGTCTTCTAGCCAGGTTTTCAACTCTGCTGGACAAACCCCCCCAAAAATGCTCTAAAAGTACCATTTCCCCAATTTTCCCCACAGAGTTTGCTTCCACCTGCTCCCACAATGTTTCTAAAACTAATGTTGCTTTGAGACGAGTTCCTCAAAGCTCATGTCAGGGCTTTTTTGGAGTTTACAGAATTTAACCCTGTAGGCCTCAGGAGTTAGTTCACACCTTTTAAGCAAAGCAGCTTTAAGGTTCTCATAATCACTACTGTCCTGATTGTCCAGTTGGCCTAGCACCTCACGCCCTTTACCAGTAAGCAGCGGGGATAGCTGGAAGCTCCAGGACTCCCTGGGTATCTTGGCCTGGATACAGCCCTTTTCAAATGAATTCAAAAATGCATCCATATCCTCCCCCTCTTTAAATTCAGCTATTAAATTTGAAAGGTAACCCTTGCTGTGCCGCTGATGTGTATATACGTCCTAAAAACCTATATGTTCTAAATCTTCTAGCAGCCTAAGGGTTAACTTATACCCCAGCCCTGGAGTGTCAGGTTCACCCCTGCCACTTACCTCCTCTAGCACTGGTCATTGGAGTCTTAGCTTCTACAGTTCAAACTCTCTCTCTGGTGCTGCTTTTCTTTTTCCTCAGCCTCTCTCTGGAGCTGCTTTCCTTTTTCCTTGGCCTCTCTCTGGTGCTGCTTTTCCTGCATCTCAAGTTCAAATCTCTTCTACTCGAACTCCCTCTGCTGCTGGGCTTCGAACTTTCTCTGCTCCAGTTCCACTTTCTTCAGCTTACATTGTAGCCTGATCCCTTCCAGCTCCAGCTCTGTGGTGGCCTTCTTCTGGTGCTGTCTCGCTGTCCTCCTCCCTGGGACTAGACTCTGTGACATCCCTTGGCACCCCCATGCCCAAGGTCTTGTCCTTTTCAGTAACTTGCTGTGACTCAGGGTTCAGGGCAACCACTTCTTCATCAGCTGCCACGACAGCCTCCATGAGGTTCTTTTTGGTTCATCCATCATACTGGACCCCTCTTTCCTGACACAACTGCCTTAGGTGGTCTACAGTGTACTGCCTTAGGTGGTGTGCATCATCTTCCCTAACTACTGCTACACTTACACCAAAAAAAAAAAAACAAGGGTAGGGAACTTTATACTGTAACTAAATTATTTTTTTCCAAATCTTTGCCCTGTTTGTGCATTGTTTTCAGTTTATCAATCTGATACACTGGCCTTGAATCCAACCTCTATGCCTGTACCACTAATATCTCTCGGATACCACCACTATGCCACCAGATCTGTCATGAACCCACTCCTAGGGGTCAGGCCCAATGAGCTCACAATGCTCACCCCTAAGTTCGATCTGTGATGGGGGGACAAGACTACCCTCCACGTGTCCTCCTAGAGTGGTCGCTGAGTTCACAACTGAACACCTGCCATAAGGTCACAGGATTTCCTCTCAATTCTGGGTAAGGGTAAATTATAGTCTCAAGTCTGTAGCCAGGTTAGAACTCTCCTCGGCTGCTGTACTGGGGGAGATGACCCAGGCATTACGAGCTCTTCGGAATTTGCCTTTGTAAACCTGTCTGTGTCCTCTCTCATGGAGCATGCAGCACCTAGTTCCCCCTTACAAACTCCTCCCAAGACCTGTGTATCTTCCCCTACTTAAGGCACCCAGACGTCCCTTTCAGGATCCTAGTCTTGGTAGCGAATGGTAGCACTTTAGCAATTACAGGCTGGTCTCAGAATTGAATGAACCTTTGACCTTTACACACACAAATCACTCAGAGGCAGTTTTAAAAGCAAAGTGCATTTACTAAAATTGCTTAAATACTTATCATACAAACTTTATAAACAAAAGATTTCAGAAATTCGGTTACAGAATAATGAAACAAAAGTTGGAAAATATACATCAAAAACACACTGTGAAGTTTTGTTTAGTTTCTACCTTGTCCATGGATGATCAAAGTTCAGAAAAATAAATGAATTTCTGCAAGAGTTTCAATTTTTCTTTAGCTACTGGTCTGCGGTCTGGTTTCTCTTGTGTGACAGAAGAGTGTCCAAAATGCAATGACCAGAGTTTGTGTTCTGAGGGCCTTTTTATTGGCTTGGCTATCCCCAAGTCCAGCTGTTTATTTTCTAGGCCAGCAGGGTTCTCTCTTGCTCCTTTCCAAACTTTGAGGAAACATAGAAACATAGAATTTGACGGCAGTTAAGGACCACTTGGCCCACCCAGTCTTACCATTTCCCTACCTGATGGATAAGCTGCAGATTCTAGTTAATCAACAGCTTATTTACTCCTGCCCCCCACTATAGAAACATAGAATTTGACGGCAGATAAGGACCGCTTGGCCCACCCAAGGAAATCATCATTATTAATATTTTATGTACCTCACAGCCCAACTTCCTGGCATTTTTAAAATATGTAATTAGACTGCAGTGGTAACTTTCTGACACCTCCTGCTTAAACCATTATCCTTTGATCTTAAAGTTTTATGATGGGGAGATGGCCCATGGCTTCTCCCATCCTGAGATTTTATTACACTAGTTTCCCTTTAATTAGCTAACCAGTGACTTCCATCCTTTTGAAATAGAATCTTTGTTTCCTGGCTAAGCAGCCTGATCTCAGATCACGAGGAATGGCAAATATTTTGCAAGCCATTCTCTTTTTCCTGTGATCTTTTCAGTAAAACTATGCATCCCTCTGTCAAAGCTCATCTCCTGGCCTGTTTGGGAATTTAAAACATACCCATGTTCCTCTGCATGTAACCCTTTTAAAGCATGAACAAAATCACAGAAACAATATAACAAAAATATATCTGCATTATTACATAGCAGTGGCCAAATCACCACATTAATGAAAAAAAAGGTATTTATCTGTTTGCACAGAAAGGATTCAGCTAAAGTAATTTTCCAATATCCAAAAACACTTTTTAAAATATAATAATCACGTTCAATTCAGCTTAAATTTCATTCATTTTTGTACAATACTCAATCTCCTCTCATTCTTTATCACTGAGAATATATGCATTACAAGACTCCTTCTGCTCTAGCTTATGAGGACATACCAATCCTGGCTGTTTATTACATCACAATGTGTTGCTCTGTAAATACTTATGATGCCACAGACTGAACTGTGACATCATTGGAAGCTAAAGCAGGTGAAAAAGGAAATAAAGATCCTGGGCCTAATTCACAAAGCACTGTGAATGACACAAGGTGCTTGCATCAAAGAAATGTAATGCAAGGGGCTTACTGCACCACATCTTGTGCCATTCCCAATTCAACAACACAGCCTGCACCAGTTGGGGAGCCACCTGTACCAGCAGGGCTTGTGCTGTCCTTGTTACTGGGCAGCACTGCATCATCCCCTTAAATGGGATTCAGGACCCACACACACACACACACACACACACACACACACACACACACACAGGGAGAACAGTCTGCTACAGTTAGACCAGCTGGGAACTGGTCTAATGGGCCATGTGCCACCCTCAGAGCCATTGCCCACAGTATCCTGTACCCACACAGGACCCAGAGACATGCAGAGCAGCAGTGGAGTGGCCAACAGTGTCCAATCATAGTGGGTACATGCTCATGGGACCCCCCATTGTGCCAGGTGTGCCGCTACCCCTCCCCACACACACACAGGAAGCACAGGCATGGTGGCCATGCAGTGTCTCTATCAGGGGTCTGTTGCTACCCCCTCCACCCAGCTGGACCTGCCCTGCCCTCCATGTCCCCGGTCTGTTCTTCACAACCTTGCCAGCCTTCAGGCGGGTCTCCGTCACTAGATGCTGATGCCACCCAGCTGCCCCACAGCTTGTGCTAAACCTCTCCTGTCCATGATGCATGGCAGTGGTTGCCACAAACTTCTGGAGTTTGGCATCGGAACCCCTCCCAATAGTGAACTGGGTGCAGAATCCCTGGTGCATCAGAGATCGATGCAGGCAGGTGTTTGCCGCAGCTTGCATCAATCTAATAGCTGCTTAGTTAATCTTGCACCCTGTTTTCTTTCAAACATTCTCAGTAACTAAGGAAGAGGGGCAGAATGTATTGAAAATTAATAAAACACAAGTTGAAATGTATCTGAATACTGTATCATATTTTAAAATGCTTTCCAGAACACTGGAAAATCACTTTAGGCAAACCTTTTACTTCCATAAGAGTTCATTCACAGACAGGATGGACTCTAGAGGCTGGATTTTAAAAATAATTGCATCACAATTATGAAGCAGTGCACTGCTTGTGACATGACCGTTAGACCTCAAGAAGCTGCTCTAACTTTATGTTGCATGTGCCTCAAGTTGCACATCTAAAATGATGCATGCATCAAAATAATAATGCCAGTGTCATATTTTTGCTGTTAAGTGAGCAAAGTGTAACAAATGCATCAAGGTGTCTGAAAAATCAAACACAAACATTTGAATGCATTTGTAAGGATGCAGCTATGGCAGAAATATTACTGTAAATTCTGCATTAAGACTTTTGAGAGCCCAAGCTTGCGCCTTTTTCTGCCCTTCCCTTTCTATATTTCTATGAGTGACATAGACATAGCCAATATTTTTCATTTGTGT
This sequence comes from Neoceratodus forsteri, assembly GCA_016271365.2. NCBI lineage: Eukaryota > Metazoa > Chordata > Ceratodontiformes > Ceratodontidae > Neoceratodus > Neoceratodus forsteri. The sequence continues at coordinate 740,368,598 of CM057454.1, forward strand.
CCTGGTGTAATATTTTATCTACGTACCTCTTCTCCTGGTGTAATATTTTATCTACGTACTTCTTTGCTCTGTTTCTAGATTGAAATACTTATTATGGTGGGCATACCCTTATTTAGCTAATAAACATGCTGCAAGCTTTAAGTTATTTTTATAAACCATCACTATAAAAACTCCTCCTTTTACCTTCTTTAGTTGATCTTCCATTTTTCTAGTACTAAACTTAATTTTACTCTGCCGCTGGTTTACAGTATTCTTTGACCAGTTTGTTTTGCATTCAGCATAACATTCGATCTGGCATTACCTAATAAATTCAGTAAAATCAGCTGTTGATGTATTTAATCTCAGCTGACAATGAGGTGTGAATTGGTCTCTGGGCAATTCTTTTTATAGGAGCCACCACAGGCATTAGACTTTATCCTCGCCCCTGTTATTTCATGTGCAAAATCCATCTTTACTAGCTGTTAATCCTGTTTAGCAAGAATGGGTCCAATTAACACAAAGTTTTAAACATTTAACCCCATCTGAGCAGTAGCTAGGTATGATGTATTATGCTCTGACATAGCATGTTATAAATGGTATATTTGAAAGAGAAGCAAATTACTCCATAGATAAATAGTGGGTGGGGTGAAGCTTTTTAGGTGAGCCGTTCAAATCCAGTTCGGGTTGGTAGTGGTCAGAAGCTGTTATGAGCTTGTGATTTGTTGTTAGCCAGTGTAAAATGAGTCACCTCAGTTTACATACACTCCCTAGTACAGATGTGTCCACTACTAAAACACAAGTATCACAGTTTGACACCTGAGCAGTCCCATTGTTGACACAACAGTATCTTCAGGCATGACCAGAAACAATGATGGAAAGGTACAGTACACTCAGCTTTCCTGACCTTTCCTGAGGTCTTCCTTGCATGAGGTATGTAGGATGAAGGATAGAGTGAGGAAGCCAGGAAGGAGGAAACAGAAGCTCAAGGAGTGATTGAAGGGATGGTGTCAGGCTTGTGGGAGACTTGGGGAAGGGGGCTTCTGTTGCAGGAGGCCTTTCAAGGGTGAAGGCCTTCACTTAAGAAGAGAGTGGGCTACTGCACTTGGCCAGAAGTGTGATGTCTACATTGATGGACTTCTGAACAGACAGGTGGTGCTGAGACTAGGGGAACCACAGAGGACAGAGAACAAGAGGGAAATCTTGCTAGGACTCTCCCAAACATGGGAGTTAGAAACAATGGAAAGGGAAGCAGCATGGCAGGGGTTTATAATAACCTAAGAAAAGGTGCTGAGATGTGAGGGCTCACAAAGATAGGAAGGAGCAGGAAAATCAGGAAATTAAGAAAGGTAAAAATTGGATAATAGTTTGCCATAATACCTGGTTTCTAGGAAACAAAATTAGTGAGCTCCAGGAGATGGTGACAGATACAGAGTTAGACTTCATAAGTATTATGGAAGCATGGACCATCGGGAATAATGACTGGGGCCTGGTAGTACTAGGCTACACAATCTATTGGTGGAATAGTAATAATAATAATAGATTTTATTTCTTATGGCACCCTCCCCCAGAGGCTTAGGGCACCATTACAAATTACAGAGGCAGCAGCATAAAATAACCATTATTAATACTGTAAAATAATGTATACAATATTAAATACAACTGACTTTCTGATAATAAGTAAATAAATAAACACAAATCTACAGTTAATTGAAAGTCAATACTGAGAACAAGATAACAAGGGGTCTCTCACTCCCCATAGGCCTGTGCAAAATGGTTGGTCTTAAGACCTCTTTTAAAGGCCTCCATGGAGAGCACCTCTCTCAGGGCCTTCGGAAGAGGGTTCCAAAGGACTAGGCCTGCCACTTCAAAGGCTCAGTCCCCTGATGTTTTAAGCCTGGCCCTGGGAATAACCAGGAGGCCCTCCTCAGTGGAGGGGAGAGGGTGTGAGGTGTGTAAGGGTGTAGGAGTGCAGACAGGTTACCTGGGCCCAGCCTTATGAGTTCGTATCATAACTTTAAGGGAGACAGGCCACTTAACCAGCAGTCAATGCAGTTCACACAGTGCAAGGAAGATATGACTAGACCTTGAATGATCAGTCAACATCTAGCAGCTGCGTTCTGCACCATCTGCAGGTGCCACAGCGTGTCTCCACTGACCCCAAGGTATAGAGTGTTACAGCAGTCGAGCCTTGAGGTCACAGAAGCATGCACCAGTGTGCCAGGTCACCAGGGGAATAAGGGATTTAATCTGGCAGATGTTCCTTAGATATCAAAGCCATTCTGGACAATTGCCAACACCTGAGCCTCAAATGTCAGCCCTTCATCCAGAATAGGGATTCCTTTCCAGACTAGCTTCAGGAAATCCCACTCCACTTCCACCTCCCTCCTCTGACCCACTGACCCCATTATTTCCAGTATGGATCAGGGTCTAATCACCTCTGCCATCTTTGTCAACTTGGCTAAAGTATTTGACACCATGACACATCTCCTCCTTCGGGACAAGCTTCTGGCAGCAGGCCTGTCAGCCTTCTCAATCAGTTGGTTCTGCTCCAACCTTGAGCACAAGTCTCAAGCTATATGGATCAGAAACTCCTCATTCACTCTACTCCCCATTTGCTCAGGTGCCCCTCAAGGATTCGTCCTGGGATCCATTCTCTTTTCCATATTCCTGAATGATCTCCCTTCTGCCTGTTCTTCTGCATTCATTCACATGTATGCTGATGGCACAGTGCTCTTTGATTCTGATTCCTCTGCCCTGACTTTGCTTCCTGTCTACAACTGGACACTGATAATATTTAACACTGGTTCAGGGTAAATCAGCTGTCTCTCAGTGCCATAAAATGATCTCCATGACCTTTGTCTCATGACAGAGGCTTACCAGGCTCACAATCTTCTCATCTTTCTTCTAGAGTGCCTGACTCTAACTTAGCCCCTCCCCCCCAACTTCCACCTCTTTCATCTACCTTTTTCATTAGGACTGAAGCAAGTGCGGTTGAGGGGTTACCTTACATGTCTGTCAAAACCTGTCCTGCTCCATCTCTTCTAGTGAGGCACTCCCTTCCTCTCACAAACTCCTACTAGTAAAACTATGCCTCCCTTCCACCCTCCTCATCTTTGTTGGAGTTTTCTATGCCTCATCTAAGATCTCTTCCTCCTCCCTCATCAACTCCCTCTCATCTCCCTCTTTACCTCCAGTGAGCTCATCCTCCTTGGGGACTTCAACTTAAATTGGCTTTCCCCTGCTTCCATGCCCACCCTTCATAGAACTGAGTCCTTGAATCTCTCACAGATCACAACCCGCCCGACTAAATCTTCACTCCCCTAAGCACTCCCTCCTGGACTGGGTGCTCTCCTCCCACCCCCACCACATCATTGCTGCAGGCACTCTTCTGGACACCTTCAATGACCACTGCCTAACCTACTGCATCAGGAAAGTGTATCCCCCTCAATCTGCCCCCAAATACCTTTGGCATAAGCCTCTTAGGTCACTTGACACTGATGCCCTCCTAAATGGCCTTGCCTACTCTGATTGATTCCCCGTCTACTCAGCCCCAGACACTGATACAGCCCTTTCACTCTTCATTGCTGTCTTTAACAATACCTGGAATACTCATTCCCCTGTCAGAAAGTCTAGGGTTAAATGCTTCCACCATTCCTAGATTACAACTGACCTTATCGAGTTGTGCAAGTCCTGGGACCTTGCTTAGACACATTACCAGGCCTCCCAATCCACATCTGACATCCTATATTACAAGTCACTCAGGAACTCCTGTACAAAGGCTGCCCGCACTGTGAAGAACCACTAATTCAAGTCCAATCTCCAGTCCAGTCTAAACTCCCCATAAAAATTCTGGAAGGTCATCCACTCCCTACTCAATCCCCCAGCCCAGTGAATGGCTCACTGATCTCCAACCCCTGCCTCTCCCCCCTGCCTTGGTGCTCATTTTAACAAATTGTTCACAACTTGTGCATTACCATGTCATCCATCTCCTGACCACTCTGTCTGTACTACACCCTACTTGCCAGAAGGTTTCCACTTCCTTCCTTCCTTCCTGTCTGCCCCCCAGGAAGTCTTCCTCGCCCTTATGTCACTTAACCCTTCCAAGTCAAGCCCTGACAGCTTCGGTCCTAAACCCCTACAAATCTCTGCTTCAGCCATTGTCATCCCACTCACCTTCTAAACCTCTGCTTCTTCTTTAGTACTGTCCCTCAGGCCTGGAAAGTTGTTAAGGTTCTGCCTCTACACAAAGGAGGTGACCCCTCCTTCCCAGGCAACTGCAGGCTGATTTAATTCCTCCTATCTCTTGCTAAGCTTCAGGAGACCATCATGTACTCTAGGCTTGCTGACTTCCTTGACTTTTCAGCTTTTCTTTCATCTTACCAGTCTGGCTTTAGGAAGAACCTCTCTACCTTCTCTTCCCTGCTGCATGTAACTAATTCTGTCCTCACTGGGATGGATCAGAGACATACCACCCCAGCCATATTCATCGATCTAGCCAAAGCTTTCAACTTGGTGTCCCACCTGCTCCTTCTGGACAAGCTGAACTCTGTTGGCATTTCAGCATCTGCTGTGGACTGGTTCTTCCCATATCTTACCTGCTGTCAACAGTTGGTTCAGGTGGGTGATATTCTGTCCCCTCATTCTAGCAAGAGTCCCACAGAGCTCCATCCTAAGTTTGATACTATTCTCAGTTTTCCTAAATGACCTCCCTTGTGCCTGTGTCTCTCTGCAAATAAACATGTATGCGGATGACACAGTCATCTACACTTCTGGCCCTGCAACCTCAGCAGTAGAAGTCTCACTCCAGCACAACTTCTACAATGTGCTGCACTGGCTCCATGCCAACCAGCTCAGGGTTAACACCAAGAAGACTGTGTCCATGACCTTTGGTACCAGCCAGAAGCAGGCAGGACTCTTGCCTTCCCCTGTCTTCTCCACCTTGTACAGTGCCCTCTTGGAAGTTGTCCTTGCTTTCAAGTACTTTGGTGTGAGGCTAGATAGTAAGCTTGACTTCTCTCCCCACGTTAGCATCATCGATGCCAAACTTCACCCCAAGCATTACACCTTGTATTGCAACAAGGAATGCCTCTCCCCCCAGGTCTGCTGGGAGCTGGTAACCAAAATGGTCCTAGTTTTCAACTATATAGAGGTGGTCTGCGGCACCACTCCCTTCTCTTCCCTTGCAAATTGGACACCACTTGTAGGGTCTTCAGTCATTTTACTACCAACTGTCCACTCCACACTTACTACTGCTCCTTCTATTCCTCCCTTCCCAATCTCCCACTACCCTTATGTTGCCAGACCGACTACTTCATCTTTATTGCCAAATACTGGTTTGGCTCCCGTCCCTCCTACATCTCCTCACTCCCATCCCCCACCCCCTCTGCTTCTTACTCTTCATGCTCCAGGGATTCCTGCACCTTCTCCATTCCCCATTCTTACTCAGCAGAGCAAGCTGCTTTCTCCTATCAACTCCTCTCCCTCTAGAACCTGTTCCTCTCTTCCCTTTGTCTCTCCTCTCTTCATACCTTTAGATGCCTGATAAGGCTTATTCTAGATCCCGCCTATACCTATATCTATACCTGTCACTCCTCTCCCTGAACTTTCTGTCCTTCTCTGTTTTTTCAGTCCCCTCACCTGCCTATGACTCCCTAATTTTGGGCTGACTGTGCTCCTGGCCCACAGTCTGCTCTCTCTTTTCAGTGCAGTGCTTCATTTTTGCCCACTAGTACACATTGAAAAGTGTATCCATGTATTCAATCCACACTCTGTTCATTGCATTCAGTTAAAATTTCTATATTGTTGTTATTTCGCGTGGGGCTTCTTATTAAATCTTCTCACTTGGACTGCCTATATATTTTGCGTGTTGTACTTTGTATTTTTGTACTTCTGATGTTTGTAATGCTTTTATGACTGTACTCCAGTGTGCCGACTGCACATCGAAAGATTTACAGCAAAATTCCCCAGAGCGACAATTTCAACAGGTTTTGAGATTGTTGCTGTGGGGGACCTGAGGACGAACTTTCTCCATTTCATAGTGTGTCACTCCCCCCCCCTTTCAAATCAACCCTGACTTGGAGTTGATAATCCTTTAAAATGGGGGACATGGGGGTGCAGCCCCCCACATCGGGGGTTCGAGGGCCACAGCCCCCCAAGAGAAACACTTCAATGTCAGGCAGGCAAAATTTCGATTGTCGACATTGGGGATCTCACTAGGCCTAACTTCGACAATAGTATTGTTGATTCGGCATAGGTAAACCCTGTACTCCCATTCCTAACCCCCTCCCCACAGGTCACACCTGGAAATGAGCCTTGGGCTGTTTGTCTTTCCCAGTTACCAAAATTTTAAATAAGTAAATAAAGCTTTCCATACCCTTGATGTTGCTATGATTCGGATGTCTCCTCTATTAAGTACCTCATAATCTGGTTGGACCATGATCTCAATTTCTTGGCACACATTGATGCTATCCACCTTAACAGTCATCCATACCTTGGTGCACTTTACAGGAATAAAGTGTGTACTGTATCTCGCTTCTTATCCATCATGAGATTGTATTGAAGAGGATTCTCCCTATATCTGAAAATGGTGACACAGTCTACAGCACATCTCCCAAATCCTCTATTGCCAGACTGAACCTCCTCTTTCACTCCTTCTGCTATTTTGCCTTTAACTCTCCCCCTCCGATCCATCACAGCTCTCTTTATACCTCACTCTCACTCCCCTCCCTTAGTGCCAGACGCCTTTTTTACTGTGCCTCCTTTATATCCAAATGCTGGTTTGTGTTCCTTCCTTTCTACCTTACCTCTCTTTTATCCTCCCTTCTCTTACCATCCAAGGTCTCTGCAGTAATGTTTCATATTCTCTTTCTTTTCTCCACAGGAAATCTACTGCTGGCCAAGCTGCCTGCTCATATCATTTCCCTAAACTCTGGTCCTCTTTCCCCTGTCCATCCACTCTGCCTGTACTCCCTTCTCCCTTAACTCATTGCCTCCACAGGAGCTCTCTGAAACTGAACCACTTGTCTCCTGTATACTGTTAACAGTGAATCCTGGGCCTTTTTAATCAAAATCAAGCCATAATCAGCATGCAGCAAACAAATGCTAATAGCTCAAGAACCATAAGTGCTAGATGCAAAGTATGCCTGGCAAACTTGTTCAACACATAGTTACCTTTCCAATGGTGGTATGCAAGTAATAATAAGTAATTACATTTTTTTTTCTATGCTGGTCGAAACAGCAAAAAAAATGTTTTTTGGTTTCACTAAAAAAGGCAACATAAGCCTTTTTTGGGGGGGAATATGTAACATATCAACACCAAATTAAGCATTCAAACATTAGATGTAGTTTTAATAATATGTTTGTAAAAGAAAAACTATTTCTGTAGTATAAAACATCATTTTTCCCCATTTCAGTCAGGGTGCTTTTGTGAGGTTTGAGGGAGGAATCTGAACCATACACACCATACCATAAACAAATGCGTATAACTCCTGAAGTACACATGATACACACAATGTATCAGCAGCAAAGTTGTTCAGAACAAAATTACCTTTCCAACGGTGTTATGCAATCAATTGTAATCAATTCAGTTTTTGTTTTATACTGACTGAGATACCCAAAAAGTGTGTTTTATTCAAGATGCTTAGGTGAATCCTGATGGACAAAATGTCAGTCATAAACACCATACCATAAAGAAATGCGAATAACTCCTAAAGTATACTTGATACACACAATATATCAGTGGCAAAGTTGTTCAGCACAAAATTACCTTTCCAATGATGATAAGCAATCAATTGTAATCAATTCTGTTTTTTTATACTTGCTGAAATGCCAAAAAAGTGCATTTTATTCAAGTGACTCTTGATAGAGAAATGTGAGCCATACACACCATGCCATAAACAAATGCGCATAACTCCTAAATTATATGTGATAAACACAAAGTATCAGCGGGTAACTTATTCAGCACAAGATTACCTAGCACCATCACCAAAGTACCCACCATCAAACACCCGGGGGGGTAGGTAAGTGGGAGAACCACTAGGACAGCAGGGAATCCATTTTGTGAGATGGTGCCAGGTGTTTGACAGTGGGAGTGAGGACCTTGACACCATGGAAGCCATTTTGTGTAATGGTGCCAGGTCCCACAGGATGGGGGGCACCAGAACACCAGGTACTGCTGTTTGTTGGATGGAACTGGGTGCTGGAACACAGGGCACCATTCCACAAACAGCATTCCCCATTGTCTGGGGGCTCCCCATCACCCTCCGAGACCTGGCACCATCCCACAAAATGGATTCCCTGGCATTAGGGACCTATCCCCTCACACACACTTTCAAACACACAGTGCCATCAAACAAAGTGGATTCCCTGGTGAAAGGGGCTCCCACTGTCAAACATCCAGAACTATCCCACAAAATGGATTTCCTGGTGTCAGGCCCCCCCAACCACCACCATGAAACATCAGGCAGCATCCTATAAAATGGATTCCCTGGTGTCCAGTGGGCCTGACCCTACACCCACTGAGACCCAGCACCATCGCCAAAGGACATTCTGTTTTATACACTCTCCCTGCACCACCCCATCCACCACCCAAACCCCATGCCCATAACCCAAAGGCATATTATTTTGTCACTTCTCCCCCACCAAAACCCAGCACCATCACCAACACAACTGCCAAACACCTTGGGGTATGGTGGAGAACCTCTGGACAGCAGTTAATCTTTTATGTGAGATTGTGCCAGGTGTTTGAGGCTAGGAGGGGAGGCACCCGACAACAGGGAATCCAGTTTGTGTAATAGTGTGGGGTGTCGGGGTGAGGAACCTGACACCACGGAAACCATTTTGTGTGATGGTGGCAGGTCTTGAGGGTGGGGGAACACCAGGACACCAGATACTGCTGTTTGTTAGTGTAGGGTATTTGAACACCCAGCACCAGCCCACAAACAGCATTCCCCATTGTCTGTGGGCTCCTCCCACCTCCCTAGACCTGGCATCATCACACAAAATGGATTCACTGGTGTCAGGGGCCTCCCTCTCACCATCAAGCATCCGGCACTGTTCCACAAAATGGATTCCTTGGTGTCAGGCCCACCCCCCCAACCAACCACTGCCATGAAACATTCAGCAGCATGCTACAAAATGGATTCCCTGATGTCCACCCCAGACCCCATTACACAAAATGGATTCCATGTTGCCCTGAAATACCTAGCACCAAACACCCGGGGGTACAGCAGAGAACCTCTGGACAGCAGGGAATCCTTTATGTGAGATGGTGCAGGGTGTTTGAGGTTAAGAGGGGAGGCTTTTCCTGTTTTCTGTGGGCTCCCCACCACCCTCCAAGACCCAGCACATCCCACAAAATGGATTCCCTGGTGTCCAGTGGTTCTTCTACCACCACCCGTCACACAGCACCATGGTCTCAGACCCAACACAATCCCCAAAACAGCATTCCCTTGTGTCTGTGGGCCACCCCCCACCCTACAACACAAAACAGCATCCCACAAACAGCATTCCTTTGTGTTCGAGGGCTACCCACCACCCTGCAAATGAGGAACCATGCCACAATCAACATCTGCTGGTCCCCGTTGGCCACCCCCCACCCTCCAAGACCCAACACCATCTCAGAAACATCCCTCACACCCCCGTCCTTCACCCATTGCCCCAACCCTTTCTCCACCATTGGACATCCTTCACAAACATAGAATTCACACAGCCCTCTGATCCACAGATGGTCCCTGGCAACCTCCCTGGCACATTTAGTTTACAGTAAACAGTCACAAGTATCTTACTGGGCAGATACTGGGGCAGAACACTAGACAGAATGCTGGGTGAAGAAAGGAAACACATGGGCATGGGGGCACAATTTGTTTGGTACAATAAACTGCAGCAAAATGCCCTACACATATAGTACCATTACCTGGCTGATAATTTGGCTGTACTCCATGTCCTCCTGGTGTGCAAACCCTGAGCCCATGCGTCGGTACCTTAGTGGAATGCTCCATGGTCACGGTCCACAGTCACTCTCCCAGAACTACCAATATGCAGTTACACAAGCCAACACAGGGCACAATTGAAAAAAAAAGTAAAAGGCAAGGAAATATATATGATGGACGTGACGAGCGGCCAGTGGAGCAGCCAAGTTGCCAGCCCATGCGATGGGAGCCCACACGCTTACCACGCTCTTCTACTGGCCTCAATAAAGCAGCTATGCCCATCAAAAAGACAGGTCAAAACAAAAAATGAATTGTACACAGGCTAACAGGCTGAAATGAAAAATAAATAAAATAAAGACGACCAGCTGCAGAGCTGCATTCACTGAGAAGCCCTACTTCCGGTTTTCCAATTTCTCAGTGAACCGACTCACAGAAACACCCCAAAACATTAAAATTCGAAAAAAAATGCACAATAAAAGTTTAAAAATAAGAATACTTGCAGAGAACACAGTACTTGAGGGGATATATCTGGCAGCTCCCAAACCAGGACAAATGTAAACAGCTACCAATAGCAGCTTAGCTCTGATTCTACCTGCATGCAGCAGGAAAGTGAAGATGCCGAGTTTGAAACAGGGTTTTCTTATGATTTTCCTAAGGGACGCCTGCACTTACCAGCCAATCAAAAGACGCTTACAATGTGGGGTATTACCCAAAGATGTTTAACAAGCCGTAGTATGATTGGCTGGCAAGTAATATTAAAACATATGAGTGACGACTCCAGATGTTGCAGGGGCTCACTGGAACTCTGCAGCTCATGTCTGAAGTTGCTCTGGGACACAGTAGAATACTGGAGCCTGCCGAATACAGATGTATCTCGGAAGAAATGAGTTAAGTCTCTTGTTCATGACTTTACATCTCCCACCTGCAGTTGTTCCTGATCCTCTACTTAGATGTCCCTACCCACCTCTCCACTGCTTGTCCCCTCCCTGTTTTGCTCAGATTTCACTTCCTACTATTGCGCCATGATGGATCTACCGTATACACTTGCTGTACTGATTTTTGCTGCAATGATTATTAGTTTGCATATCTGTAACATAGTGTACTTTGCTCCTTTTGTTGTACTGTATTGCCTTCATCTACTATTATTTATGTCTTCTGTTATTGTACTGTGAATTATTTCTTCTTCTTGATCTTATCTGTGTCAATCTTCACTATTCATCACCTTTGGGTAATGTGGCCGGAGGGCACGACGCTACGGGAGCTTTTTTTTTTTTTGGATAGGCTGAGTCAACGCACCATTGGTGGCACTCGTGGGTTGGCCGTTAGGTGTCGTCAACCCCACCCTCCTGCCAGTTCTTCATCTCCCACCATAGAGGTCGTAACTCGTGAGGAGCTACTATCAAGAGGCCTAGTTTTCAATGTCGTCAACACTGAAAAAAATTCTTTGACGCCGACAAATACTTTCTGCCGGTTCCGTTTTTGCCACCACTTGACACTGCTGTGGTAAGACTGTTCCTTTTTTTATTTCTCAGTGACGTTGAGTCTTTTATTTAACTTGCTTTGCCATGGATCATGTCTCAGTCGGGAGGCAAGAAATAGTTGAAGACGGGGCGGCTCCCTATGCGTCGGTGCCTGTGCGTCCACAAGTACTCCTTCACCGACCAGCATGATCATTGTCTCGCCGTGTTCCCCGCTTCATGACATGGATTTGTGCGATGCCTGCTTCTCCATGGACCGTCATGTCATCAAGCAACGCACGTGGAAAGTTGGACGGGCTCCGCTGACTTTCAGGGGACGGGCGCACACTCATCGGGCCAAGCCACAGTCTCTCGGCCTTTCATCCAGGTCCCCTCCCGGTTCTATATGGACCTCGAGGAGGGGGCTTCTTCTCCTAGTGGCCTCGCTGTTGCAGAGGCCCCTTCCACGGTGCAGGAGGCCCAGTCCATCCCCCTGAGGGCGGACAGGAGGCACCGCTCTGGCAGTTGCCCCTTTCGGGGCAAAGGCTCCTCCGGTGTCATTGCCTTGGGCTGGGAAGCCTGAGTTGGCATCGTCCTCAATGCCATCCATCAATGTTGTCTTGGGCCTCAGCGCCATTCGTGGTGCCATGGGCCCTGATGACGCTGATCACTGTTGATGCCGTTAGTGGCCCTGATGGTGTTGATGGCACCATGAGAGGTTCTACTGTGCCATAGTCAACCGTTTCCCATCTCGGCACCATTCGTGATGCCAAGACTGGGGATGGTGCCGTGACTAGCTCTGGTGCTGTTTTCATTGCCGAGCGAAGACACAGCACCATGGGAGGTATTGACATCGATGCCACTCATGGCACTGAGGGAGCTGTTGGTGCTGTTGTCGATGCTGTCCCTGACTTCAGTGCTGCTCGCAGCGCCATGGGTCAGGCTATTGCCGTGGCAGGCATCAACTCCATTTCTGCTACCTTTCTCAGTGCCATGTTTACTTCGGGCACAGTTTGCAGTGCTGTTGGAGAGTTCGGTGCTGGATCTGGTGCAGACACCTGGACTGGTTCCTCCATCGGTCAGGATGGCAGTTGGCGTCCGCATACAGTTTGGCACCGGACTTCGGTCTCTACCTCCTCGAAGATGGACTCCGAGTCTGGTTCCAACTGGTTGTCCAACTCTTTGGAGTTGGCGGCCCATGTGGATGCCCTGGTAGTTTCCTCAGCTGACCGGAGCCAGCCCCCCTCTGAGGAGTGGGCAGTTGCCCCCGAGTCTAGGGTCAGGGGTACTGGCCAGCAGGTAGTGGTGCAGGCCACTATTGCTCTGCAGCCAGGACTCAGAGGGTTTTCTGCCCCCTCAGTTGTGGTACCCCCTCAGGTGGTGTGCCTGGATCACCCAACTTTGGGGACGATCGGATCACCCATGGGAAGTGAGGGTGCTACTCCCTGGATAGTCCCCTCGGGGACTGACCAGAGTTGCCAGCTGCCTAGGCTGATGTTTGCAAGGAGGAAGACTCTTTCATATTCCGAGGGGTCGGGGTGCCATGTGGTGGCCCTTTTCTGGGACTCACCCGGGTTCAGGAAGGAGTCGTAGTGCAGACCCCCGCCCTTCCTTCTCGGTCTCCTGAAGAGGGCCCTGATCTTTGGAGGAAGGGGACCGTCCTTTTGGAATTCCATGGTCCCAGTCATCTCACAGGGGGGAATCTTCAGGGCACAGCCTAGGCAGTTCCAGCATGGTTGATTGGCTGTCAGCTGTTGAGTTTTCCGGAGCTCCCTCTTTCCTTGGGGCTCCAGGTGCGCTCTCTTGCCCAGACAAAGGACAGTCGATTCCTGTTGCCGACTTAGCCCCCACTCCTCTGTCACCTTCTCTTGCTCTCCCAGGCATTCTTGGTCCTAGCAGACCTCTGTCCTGGGAGCAATTCAGGGGTGTGGCTGCTCACTTCCCTTCGTATGTCAGGGCCATGGACAGGCAGGTGTTCCAACCTCCCCCTGAGCAGCCAGCCACTGAATCTCCAAGGTCCTCCGCTTCTTCATCCTCCTCATCAGGCCCACTATGCTACCTATGACAGGTTTTTGTGGTCCAGGCTAGGTCAGCTCCTAGCCTCTATGCCTGATTCGGAAGGTAACCAGATAAGCCATTGCACTCTTTGCACGTGGCCTGGAGCTAGCAAGGCACCAAGCAAGGGCATCTTATGACTCCAACGAGGTAGCTTCCAGGGTTGTAAGGACAGCGATCTGTACTAGCGGACGGCATGGCTGCATCTTTCCTAGTTGTCACCCTTGGCCCAGCATAGGGTGATTTCCTCTGCGTACCGGAGAACCCATCTTTTCTCCCATTGGGTGAGACAGCATTTGTCGGGGCAACCTCCTGCCCACTCTGGAGGGGGTCCTGTCTCACTCTCCCCAGTCTTGGGCCTCTCCAGACCCGTGAATGTTCTTCCTCCCAGTGTGTCACCCACTGAGAGCTAAGGGACTCAGTCCTTTAGGGTCTAGGGCCCCCTTCGGGGGGAATCAGTACCCACTCAAAGGTGAAGAATGGTGAAGATTGACACAGATAAGATATGAAAACTATGTACCTACCGTAGTTCTTGATTTTTCTGTGTATCTTCATGATTCATCACAATCCCACCCACCATCCCCCTGGGGTCTCAGTCTCCAGGTCCTCCTCCCTCTGTGTGCCCCTCTCCCCCCCTTCCTTTCTGATGGTCAGGAGTGGGGTGACCTTGGGAACACTTGGGGATTTTTACTTCCTGACAAGAGGGGAGAGGGATCAGGGGAGGGGGCACTTCTCTCCTCAATGCTTCGGCTCCACCCCTTTGGGGTGGGAGTTGGTGGTTGCCCTCCCTTCTTTTCTCTCTCTCCTCCTCTATCCTACTCCATTCTTGTTCTTAGGGACTCATCCCTCAAATTAATTTAAGGAACTTTTGTTTCTTGCCTCCATATATTGGTTTCAGGTGGAGTACTGCCCTGTATCCTATCTTTTCTTCCAGAATAGCTGCTTCTGCTTATATCGGAGTTTATTGCCAGTGATTCTGTGCTTTGAATTCTGGCAGTGCAGCCTTCTGGCTACTCCTTCGCAGTTCCTTTTCAATCTGGAGGTAGGTCAAAGGTTCAAGGTATGTCCTCCCCCTCCCTATTTCTAATGTTTACCTTCCTCCCTCCCTCCCTCTTCTTTCTGCTTCCAGAGATTGGCATTTTATGTATGTATGGTATTGGTGTGGGATTACAATAGGAAAGAAAAGAGCATGTACATTTGCTCTGTAAACTATCTACTTCCAGTCTTGTTTTCTAGTCTTGTTTTCTTCACCATGTGCTGTATTTTGTATTTGTACTTTGCTCTTACCCAGGCAACCTTGTTACCTGCCTGTCACAGCGTACTTACGGAATTTTGCCTCCTTGTTCCCCTCTCCAGGTCGCACCTGGAAATGAGCCTTGGCTCAGAGTGTCTCTCCCAGTTACCAAACTTTAAATAAATAAATATGTGTAATATGTGTAATATGGAGTGGCTAAATACAATTAAGACAAATAGGTACATAGGTTATTCAGAGCTTTTTAAAGACTGGCATCCATTTTAGCTCACCACTAAGTTTAAAGATAACCCAAAGTATTATTAGCAACAAGGTGGGTGTCCAAGCGTGTCTTAAACATGGTCATACTACTAGCCACAACTTTGACTGGGAGCTCATTCCATATCTTGGTCACCCTAACTGAAAACCACTGCTTCCTTTTTTTTTTGTATTAAATTGTTCACCTCCTAGCTGCAGGGGGTGAACTCTGGTATTATATGCCTGATCCCTAGCACAAGACCTAATTGTTCCCACAGTTTCATATCAGTTAGGGCCCTGTAGATCAGGCACATGTCCCCTCTTAGCCTGCAGAATTCCAGGGAGTACAGACCTAACAATTTAAGTCTGTTGTCATGGTCCAGTCCCCTAACCTCCTTTATCCTATGGGTGGCCCTTCTCTGTACCCCTTTGATTGCCTTTATCTCCCTTTTGCCTCCGGGTGCCCACAACTGTGCACAATACTCCATGTGGCACTGTACCAGAGAGGTATACAAAGGTAGCAGAACATCTTTATTCCTACACTTAATATGTTTGTTTATACAGTGTAGTACACTGCTAGCTTTCTTAATGACCATATTGCAATGCAACTTAGAGTTAAGGTCATTGCTAACTCTGCTGCCCAGATCTCTCTCATCCTGTACTACCTTTAATGCCACCCAACCCAAAAAATATTGCGACTGGGTGTTGTTCTTCCCAAAATGCATCACTGTGCATTTGTCAATGTTAAAAGTAAGTTTCTTAGCTTTGCCTAGTATTCTAGTTTCCCCAGGGCTATTTGTAGGGTGTTTTTATCTTCCTGGTTGTTGACAATGTGCCCAATTCAGGTGTCGTCAGCAAACTCTGACAGCCATATGCCTGTTGTAGTACTCAATGAAGAGGTATAGGTATTAAAGAGACAGGGGCCAAGCACCAAACCCTGGGGCACCCCACTGGTCACTTCTGCCCATTTTGAATATGACCCTTTTACACATACTCTTTGCTTCCTTTCAGAGAGCCATGCCATAATCTACCATGTTATTTTCCCATGGACACCATGCTCAATTAAAGCGTCGACAAGTTCCCCTTGTGGGACCTTGTCGAATGCCTTCGAGAAATCCAGAAAAATGACGTCAACAGAATCCCGATTGTGTAAGGCCTTGCTAGTTTTACCATAAAATCTCAACAGGTTGGTCTGACACAACCCTTCCTTGGTGAACCCATGTTGTGCACTGTCCATATCTTCAGCTAGGAACTCAGTAATATAATCTTTTATGATGCCTTCCAAGATTTTACCAAAGACTGCTATGAGGCTGATCAGTCTATAGCTCCCAATATCCTGCCTAGATCCCTTTTTATGGATAGGCACCATTGTTGTTGTCTGCAGACCTTAAGGACCTCCCCATCGTTTATGGATTTCTGGAAGCTAGCCGTTACTGGATGTGCCAGAAGCTCTGCTAGCTAAATGTTGAACAACAAAACACTGTAGATCAGTTGTGATATATGTCCTTTTCAGGCATCTAGTAAGCAATAACCCATGACAGGGTATGGGGTTATTGGTAGTTAATCCACACCCAGAGTGTGTTGTGAGGCACAAGGCTGCAGGCCAGGTGCCCTCACAGCACCCAGGGTGTGGATTAACTGCTGATAACCCCACACCTTGGAGTGGGTTATTGCACTTATAACATGGAGTATGTTTAAAAAAAATCTATAAAGGTGTTATTTTCTTGTTTTACTTGGGAATATGCTGAGGTATCCTGCCAAATTGAAAAGTGGTCCCCACAATTTCTGACTGTGTTGCTAGTGAAGAATACTGAACTTACATCTTTTATGACATTTGTTGTCTATATAACAGTTTCTAGGATTTCTACCATTTCTGTCCCAATTACTTCAGTAGTCTGTCACTGACTTATACCTAGCAGCATGAGCCAGAAATGGGGGGGGGCAGCTGTCTCTCTCTCTCTCTCTCTCTCGCTCTCTCTCTCTCTCTGTCTCGCATGTCACCACAGAAACTGGATTGCTGGTCTGTCACTCTGGTGACCAGATCACAAGGAGTGGACATCTTCAGGGGCTGGGGGCAACCAAGGACATTGTCTGAGGATAACCAGACATCGCCGGGGGGGGCAATGAAGGACATGCTGTGAGGACAGCTGACAGCTGCAGTACTGTATCGCCTGCTTAGGGACTGCCGGTCTCTCAGTCTGGTCACTGGAGCATGGGAAGCACACACATAGTCAGGAGAGGGGGGAGCCAACCAAGGACACAGTCTCAGGATGTACAATGAGCTGTACCACAGTATCACCCACTTAGGGACTGCCCATCTCTTTGTCACTGTCTGTTTAATGCATTTGTGGGGGTGAAGACTGCATGCCACACAACGGGGGATCACGGCGACAGCATGGTGAATCCAGACTCGCTTCTCACTCTGCAAACTGGAGCAGAGGGAGTGGACATCATCGTGGGGGGGCACCAACATGTGCAGGGTGTAGACAAAGTGGAGTACAGATAGAAAACACATCCCTGATGCTGTCCCTGACACCACTTAATCCACGGGGTGGGATGACAGCACATATTGTGAGATGTACACACACGATCATTGGAGCACAGAAAGGCGAGCGGAAGCTAAACATCCCTCTGCCTGACTAAGACACGGACAGGGGAACAGAAACACTCGCTCTCTCCCCACTGAAGACAAATACTCCCTAAAACAACAACTCGCTCTAACAATAATGTCACTACCTGACACCACTGCTGCACATCTGTCTTGCTTCACTAATGGCTGGCTTTTCATCTTTTGCTACCACACAACGTGCGCCAGAGGCTGTGTGATGCACTTTAAGGCCGATTCATTACAACTGTGCATTTGCTGGCAAGTAATGCATGGCCACACACAGCCCCTCCACCAATGGGGCTGCACGTTTCTCACCATCCATGTTATAATACCAATTGTTCTAGAGGTGGCTGGGCAGGCAAACACCCTTAATTGTTTTTAGCTTACAGTGGCACAGTTCAATAAGGGAGCATTTCTTCTCTCTCTCTCCCCTACTGAATCAAAAATGGCACAATCTTTTTTCACAAGTAACATTAACTGCTGCTTTAAATAAGTATATACTGTACCTTGAAGTGTAAAAATGAGAGCTAGCTGTAAGTTACAGTGTCCACAGCTAAGAGGAGTGTGAAATAGTCTACAAGCAAGAATGCTACTGTATATAATTAATCTATAAACTGTTGAAACAAAGACAATAATTACTTTTTAGGGCAAAGATTAGTACCTCACATCTCTGTTCAAGTAAGTCAGTATATACATGACTAATTTATTCAAAGTATATGGTAAATTCTGAAGGAAATATCATTAGAAAAAACTTACAAACAAAAACAAAAAAAGAGTACAACGTTACGTTCTATAACAAGCATTTGTCAATGCTAAATGTTTGCCACTTGCAATGCTGTTGCATCAGGTCTTGCTTGTACACATTTTTATGTTTGCTTGCACGCATGAGAAACAAAGAAACATAGAATTTGACGGCAGATAGGGACCGCATGGCCCACCCAGTCTGCCCATTTCCCTACCTAATGGATAAGCTGTAGATCCTAGTTAATCAGCAGCCTACTTCTTCCTACCCCCACCCCCTAGAATTGCCTTATGGCTGTCCCATGCATGCTTGAATTCAACCACTGTTTTTGACTCCACAACCTCCTCCGGAAGGCCATTCGATGTATCCACAACCCTCTCTGTGAAAAAATACTTCCTCACATTACCTCTGAGCCGCCCCCCCCCCCCATCTTCAAATTGTACCCTTTGTTCTTGCACACCTTTTTTTGAAAGATGCTACCCTCTTGGACTTTGTTGATTCCCTTGAGGTACTTGAAAGTTTCTATCATGTCCCCCCTCCTCCTTTCCTCGAGACTATACATATTAAGCTCCTTTAGTCTCTCTTCATATGTCTTCGGTGCAGACCCTGCACCATTTTAGTTGCCCTCCTCTGGACAGCTTCCATCTTGTCTATGTCCTTGCGGAGACTGGGTCTCCAGAACTGCACACAGTACTCCAGATGGGGTCTCACCAGCTGTCTGTACAGAGGGATAACAACTTCCTGTTTTCTACTGGTGATGCCTCTCCCTATGCATCCCAGTATCTCCTCAGCCCTTCTTACTGCCCTCTCACATTGCTTGCTCACCTTTAAGTCATCTGATATGACTACCCCAGGTCCCTTTCCATTTTTGTTGTTGTTAGTATCTCACCCCCCATTGTGTACTCTTCCCCTGGGTTTTTGTTTCCCAGGTGCATTACCTTGCACTTCTTAGCATTAAATCTAAGCTGCCATACATTTGACCATTCCTCTAACCTTGCCAAGTCCCTTCTCATCCTTTCCACCCACCTTGTGCATCAACTCTGTTGCAGATCTTTGTGTCATCTGCAAAGAGACATACTTTTCCTTCCAGTCCTTCTGCAATGTCACTTACAAAGACACTGAAGAGGACCGGTCCTAATACTGAACCCTGCGGCACCCCACTAGTAACCCCCCTTTCTTCAGAGTGGACTCCATTTACTATTACTCTCTGTGTCCTATTCTACAGCCAATTCTTTACCCAGGCTATCATCTTGGGACCCACTCCCAGGCTGGCTAACTTGTATATTAATCTTTTGTGTGGGACTGAGTCAAATGCCTTGCTAAAGTCTAGGTAGGCCATGTCCACAGCCCCTGCCTGATCTACTACTTTGGTCACCCAGTCAAAGAAATCTACTAGATTCATCTGGCGTGACCTTCCCGCTGTGAATCCATGCTGCCTTTGGTCCTGTGCCCCTCTGGCCTCTAGGTACTAGACAATTCTTTCCTTCAGAAGTGATTCCATCATTTTCCCTATCACTGAGGTTAAACTAACAGGTCTGTAGTTTACTGCTTCTGCCCTGCTCCCACTTTTGTGATGGGGAATCACATCTGCCCTCCTCCAGTCCTCAGGTACCACCCCATCCTCCCATGTGCAAGAAACATAGTAGTCATCCGAGTTTTCGGAGGTGTGGCACCCATCTTCCAATTCAGTCAGTGAATTTGCAGGTGCAGTCGCAGTTCTCCAATGAACGCTGCAGCTGTCTATGACAGTAGTTGAAAATGCAGTGCCATACAGTTGAAAGGGAGAGTTCCGCTTCAGTGAGCAGCGCTCTCCCCCTCCAGATGCACGCACGCATATTGCATGCTCATGCGCTTCCCCCCACGCACACACTGTATGACCGACAGGGGTGCCCAATCCCCCGTCGGCTCCACGCCCCCCCAAAAAAGCTTTCCAGGTGCCACGCTGGGAGCCCACCCGCATGGCAAAATTGTTATGGCTGACAGGGTGCCCGATCCCCGTCGGCTCCAGGCCCCCAAAGAGCCTTCCAGCTGCCATGCTGGGAGCCCACCCAGCGTGGCAAACGTCCCGCGTGGCTGCTTCCTAAAAAACTTGTAAACAAAAAAATTCTCCTCGGGCGGTCTTCCTGCCCACCAGCCCACCTCTGCTCATCCTACTCTCACACCTCCCTCACCCATACTTACCTCCGGAGGCCGGGCGAGACAATCTTTCAGTGGACTGGGAACACGCCTGCACTCTTCAAAGCCGACCGCGAATTGAGGAAATGCCAGTAACGTGTATAATGCAATAAATAGGTTTTTTTCAACTTTAATGCATATCTCAGGCATTTTTGGATTTTGGCACCAAATTTTCAATATGGAGTTTTTGGAACCCTCTCGCGAATTCTGGAACTGTCATGTAGACACTGTTTTAAGGGTGATTTCGCAGTCACTGCGCGAAATCACCTTTCGGGACTGATTAACAAAATGATAGTGCTGGTGTTCATAAGTTGGGCTCTCAAAAAGCCTACATTGCAAATTTGGTGAAAAATTCTAAAATGACTGTTTCTGTTGTTAACGTTGAGCAGTTCCTACACATGTCAGAAGTTTGCGCATTTTTAATATTTGCACTCTGGATTTTAACATTGCCATTTTACCACACCTCCTTATGAGCAGTGCAGCTGTCATTTTTCACATCTTCAAATGTGTTTCCAGACATGTAGCATAATGGTGCAGTCGAAAAGTAAAGCAATGTTTGGGACAAATTAAGAAAATCATAGTGACACTGTTCATGAGCAGAGGTCTTAAATGGCTACTTTGAAAATTTGGTGAAAAATCCCAAAATGACTGTTTTAGGAGCGCACGTTGCTCAGTTCCTATGCATGCTCGTAAGTTTGCAAATTTTTAATATTTGCATGCCAGATTTTCAACATTGCCATTTTATTATACTTCCTTATGAGCAATACAACTGCCATTTTTCACATCTTGCCCAAAATGTGTTTCCGCACATATAGCGCACAATGGTGCAGTTGGAGTGCGAAATCAACGTATGGGACAAATTGAGAAAAGCACAGTGATACTGTTCATGAGCAGAGGTCTTAAATGGCTATGTTGAAGATGTAGTGAAAAAATTCCTAAAGCGACTTTATTTCCGCGAAGGCATTGCATACGATTCCCTCATGCGCTGTAAGTTCATGAATTTTAATATTTGCACTCCAGATTTTCAACATTGCCATTTTACCACACCTCCTTATGAGCAGTACAGCTGTCATTTTTCACATGTCGCCCAAAATGTATTTCCCTGCACGTAGTTCACAATGGTGCAGTCGGTGTGTGCAGTCAATGTTTGGGACAAATTAAGAAAATCACAGTGACACTGTTCATGAGCAGAGGTCTTAAAATGGCTATGTTGAAAATTTGGTGACAAAAATCCATAAAATGACTGTTATGAGTGAGCATTGCGCAGTTTCCACATACCCTCGTAAGTTCATGAATTTGTAATATTTTCAGTCAAGATTTTCACCAGTGGCATTTTTCCACACTTCCTTATGAACAGCACAGCTGTCATTTTTCACAACATGGCCAAAATGTGTTTTCACACTTTCAGCTCAGAAATGCGTGGTCGCTGTGGGAAATCATTGTTCGGGACAGATAGAGAAAATCACAGTGACACTGTTCATGATTGGAGGTCCCAAAATGCCTGTGTTGACAATCTGCTGTAAAAAATCCCCAAACTAATTACATTACAGGTGTGCGTTGCACAGTTTCTATGCACGCTCATGACTTCACCAGTTTTTTTAATATTTTCACTCCAGATTTTCACATTGCCATTTTTTACACCTCCCCATGAACAGTGCAGCTGTCATTTTTCACATCCTGTTCAGAATGTGTTTTTGCACCTGTGGTGCTAAATGCCGTAGTCGCTGTGCAAAAGCAGCTTTCAGCTAACAAACTGATATTGCCACTGTTCATGAGGTGGGGGTCACAAAAAAAAACATGTTGAAAATTTGGAGTGAAAATACCAATGAATGCCTGAGGCGTTAGGGTTTCCGACCATAACGCCCCACCCTGTAGAGAATGACAGGCATCGGGGGTGTGACTTGGGATTCTCGCCTGTAATGCTCATACCATTCCACACCCTGCAGCCAGTGAGAGGTGTTGAGGTGTGCCTTGTACTCTTTGGCCCCAAAGTTCACCCCATTCTCTTACACCACACCCATCTCACCGTATTTCCTGATGGAATGTGGTGTGCATAAGGGCCAAAGACACAAGGCACACTGTGACACTTGTCGGTGTCTGCAGGGTAGGGTGTGGTGAAATGGCGTGGCCGTTATGCCTGACAAACCAAGGGCACATCCCAATGCCTGTCAGTCTCTGCAGGGTGGTGGTGGGGTTGGGTCAGTTCAATACTTCACTGCCATTCCTATTATGCAGCTCTGTAACTCCTACACTACCAATGTCAATGCCAGCAAGCAAACATTCGGCATTGACAAATGCTTGTTACTATATATTTGCCTAGGTAGACCAGATGAGATGCAGTATCTCATTTTCAATGGTGTCCTACCTTTACACATTTTTAGATTGTATTTACCCAGGATATGCCATCTGAGAGACACTACCTAATTTTCAGTGGGCTTCCACATTCTGACCCAAATTTCTGACTGTCTTTCTATGATCAAGACAGGTGGAATTTGTTAAAGGGGACAGGAAATTAGTGCTAATTGGCAGCAGTTAATAATGGTCCTGTTAACAGAAATGAAATGCATATATCCAAATGATCCATATTTAACTGTACCTGAATAAGCATTAACCCTTAGGCTGCCGACAGAATTAGAACTTATAGGAATTCTGGACTGATATATCAGTCACAGCAAGAGTTAATAAAAAAAATTGTGTTTTCAATTGTTTTATTTTTATGGACAACATCCTGAGCTGCTCTTTTCATAGAATCAGAAATGTGGAGTTTTTACCATGTCACGGTTTGTGTACAGAATGGTAAGCATGAGCTATTGTCCTATCAGAACCATGCTCAGAGTACTATACACAAACCGTGACATAGTTAAAACTCCATTATCACTGATTCTATGAAGAGAACTGTAACAGAATGCCCCCCATAAAACCAAAACAATACAAAATAAAGTATCTTCTTTGTGAATGTTTCTTGCAGCTGGTCGCACATTAGGAATCTCTCGATGTCAGGCACCAGGATCACATGGAAACTTTTTGCTGGCAGTCTTCCTGGAGCTGCCCATGACATTGGTATCACCACATCAGTGCTACCCTATATAGTTGTGGGCAGCCCCATACCCTTCTCATTTCTTTTCCTGCTGTCGGCCATCGCGCCTCGAACTCACGGAGTATCATCACTAAAGTTGACCGCTGCTTCTTACCTCGCTGATGAACTTCAGTTTGTTATTTTCTTCTCACCCTAGTTGTCTCCTGGTCACTTTAGACCTTCATGATGCTTGTGTTCGCTGCATGGACACCGCTCTTGACGTTCAGGCCTGTTACATCTGCAGCAGATTCAACAAAGCCACTCATCATCGAAGCTTGAAAGAGTTGAAATCATTCTTGATGGAGCTGAAGGTCACCATTCTGGAAAAGGAGCTTCACGCTTGAGGCTCCTCCTCTTCCCTGGCACCATCCTAGGGTTCCCATTCTACCAAAACCTGAGACGAGATGTCGGGGAAGCACCACTATCGGGACAAGGACTGTGTCTCCTCCCAGGAGTGGTCTCAGTTGCTGCAACTTATGCCGACAGTTTTGGGATCATTGTTGGGCTCGGCGATAACCCCCCTGCCTCTTCAGTCCTTTTAGGTACCAGGGCAGTGTTAACAGTTCTCTCTGCTGGTCAGTCCACCGGGGCCTCATCATCGAGCAGTTCACCTGGCCTCCTGCCAATGATACCTACTGCCTCCCTCACCCTGTCTGAATTGGGAGGGATTTTGGCAGAGTGGCACATGGGATCCTCTGACCCCAGGCCCTCATCATTGAGGCTTCCTCCTCTTCCCCACCACCTCAAGGAGCCATGCCTTTCCTCAGTGATGGTGGATGTCCAGGCCCTTTTCTTGTCAGTCCTGTACTTAGTTCAAAAAGTAACCCCACCATCCTTGCCCTCCATGGCCGGTCCCTCCTCTTTGACCACTGCACCTCACCGCACGTTGATGAGGCTGGCCCCTTCTCGCTCATTGTTATCCTCTGCCCCCCCCGAGCCTGGGGATATGACAACAACTACGTCCCTAATTATTTCCTGCTGGAGGACGAAGACAACAATGATGAGGAAGAGGAGGCTGGGGCTAGGACCCCTTCCAGCACCTCCACTGTTTCTTCTGAGGGAGATAGCTCACATAAGTATGTTCCTCGATCCCCCCAGATGACCTCTCTTTCACCTCTGTTATGCGCCAGCTCCAAGTGGCTACGGCATTAGAGTCTGTGGAACAGGATAAAGTCCAGGAGGAATCTGGTCCATTATCTATACTTGCCAGAATCTCCACCCCTCATCATCCCACCCATCATTAATGTCTACAGGACAGGCCTCACCTGGTCCACCCTATGCCCAGGAATGTGGACAAACTGTACCAGGCACCTTCGGGGAGATTCTTTTTCTTGTCCCCCCCCCCCCGGTGTACTCTGTTGTTACAAATCAGCTCATGATTGTTCTAAGAGGCCACAACATTTCAGCTCCATGTCCCCTGATAAGGAGTCTCAGAAGCTTGATTTAATTGGCAAGAGGATTTTTGCCTTCTCTACTCTGTCCATATATATCTTGAATTACATCAGTCATATGTTATGCTACTAAAATGACCTCTGTGACTCCACAAGGGCTTCTGCACAATCCCTCCCGGATGGGCCTCACAAGCAAGAAATGCTTAAGACCCTCCAGTCAGGGGCAGACGTTGGCAGGCACTTTCAGAGGGCCACCTACAATGCGGTAGATACCTGAGCACAGGCCTCAGCCATGGGCATCTGTCTCAGGAAACACTGCTGGCTCCAAGTGTCAGGATTAACAGCTAATGTGCAACAGTCCATCCTGAACGCCAGTTTCCGGGGGCCTAAATTGTTTGGGGGTGATGTCCAGGACATCCTCAATAACCTCTAAGCCTCTGGCAGGACCCTTTGCTCTGTCCATTCTCTGTATCACACCTAACAGAAGTCTGGTATAGTGGGTACCCTTTGGCATTTATTTATTTATTTATTTGCTTTTGGTAACCGGGTGGGTGCACTAGGCATAAGCATGCCTATTTTCAGGCACGACCCGAAAGAGTACAATTAGACAATACATGAGTATGCATGTGATGCAGCACATGAAATATATAACAACAGTTAGGAATGAAATAACAAACATTCTGAAACACAAGTGAATAGAAACACTGTTCGGGATAATACCGTCAAATACATTTTGGACGAATAACAGTTTGATCAGACAACGATGTGAGAAAAATAATAAACACAGACAAGAAAAATAAGTGCTATCAATGGTGAAAGAGGAGGAAGAAGAAGAAAAGGTGGGCATGAAAGCAGAAAAGGGATAGAGGATAAGAGAGGGAATAAGTATGAGGATTAGGAGAAATGGACGAAGTAGTACAAAGTGGATTACCTAGAGTAAACAGAGGGCAGGGAGAACAGATGTTCAAGGCGGGTGAAAACAAGTGCAGGGGTTAGCGGCACACAGATGATCTCTGTGAAGTTTCTTAAAACAAGCATGGTTGGGAGCTTGACATATGGTTTGGGAATGGAATTCCAGTACATAGGTACCGTGTATGAGAAAGCATGTGTACCCATGTTAGCTTTGCATCTAGGTATGTAAAGAGGGATTTGGTCAGCAGACCGGAGCCCATAGTTGAGAGGTTGTGAGTGTAGAAGAGAAGCAAAGGATAGGGGGAGGACTGACCTGGTAATGCAGTCAATCAGAGAGCCTTAGGACTGAAGTCAATGGGCAGAAGGCAAGGCCAATTTAGGTCAGCATATAGCCGGCAGTGATGTTTTGAAGCATGGGGAGGCAGAGGCATAACAGCAGATGCTGTTATAGGTAGTGTCCCATTTAAGAAGGGAGGATTTAGAGGCAGATATGTAAGTGGCTGAGCCATAGGCCAGGGCTGGGAGAAGAAAGCCTGGAGCCACAGCTAGTCTAGCCGATGGAGAGAGGGCATAACTGGTGCAGTATGCACCTCCTATCTTAGCGTTGACAGACTTACAGGTGGTGGAAATGTGTAGGTCAAAATCAAGAGAAGGATCAAGAGTAATGTGTAGATATTTGAAAGAACTAGCACTGTCCAGTGGAGAGCCGTCTGCACATGAGATTTTTAGGGCATCTTGGTTCGCTTTGAGTCTGGCAGGGGAGCCAAAGAGCATGGAATATGTCTGCTAGTATTGGAACAAGTTTGTTCACAGCTAACCAGGATTGAATGCTAGTGAAGTCAGAGGCAAGGGGGTGGTTTATGTCGGCAACGTGCCTTGCCCTGTGGTAGATAACAAGGTCATCTGCATAGAGTAGGGTTGAACAGGAGGGAGCAAGTGACGGGATGTCATTAATAAAGATAGAGAAGAGCAAGGGGCCATGTATAGAGCCCTGCGGTACACCAGCATGTATGGATGAGAGGTCTGACATAGCAGAGTTAAAGACTACTGCTTGCTTTCTGTCGGTCAGATAGCTGTTGAACCAGTCCACTACATCAGTGGAGAAGCCTAAGAAGCGTAGTATAGAAAGGAGAAGGGAGTGGTTTACCGGGTCAAAAGCCTTTGTTAGATCGATGAAAACTGCACCTGTCATAAGGCCTGAGTCCATGGAAGCATAGATATCATTAGTGAGTTTAAGAAGGGCAGTGGAAGTACAGTGGCCTCTGCGGAAGTCATGCTGGGAACAGGAGAGAAGGTTATACTGCTGCAGATATTCAATGGATTGGGTGGCTACAAGTTTTTCCAAGATTTTGCTAAGCACAGAGAGACTTGCTATGGGTCGGTAGTTCTTAATATCTTTTGGATCACCCTTTTTAGGGATAGGTGAGACTCTTGCTATTTTCCAGATATTAGGAACTAGGCCATGGCATAGAGATAGGTTAAAGATTTTAGTTAGGTGGGAGGCTATGAGTGGAGCAGCAGTTCTTAGGAGCCTTGGTTCCATACCATCTGAGCCCGAGCTGGTATTGTCGGGGATGGAGAGGAGCAGTTTAAGGACTTCTGTTCTTGTTATTCTCCAGAACCTGAAAGGAGGATGCATGTGAAGGGGCACGGTATCAATGGGAGAAGTGGTGTGTGTATGTGGGAAGGAGGCCAGGTAGCTAGCAAGGTATGAAAAGAGGTGATTGAAAGCATTGGCAATAGTCAGTGGGTTATTGCAGTGTATGTTATGTATCAGCATATCGCTTGAGTGGGCTGAATGATTGGTTCCAAGGAGGGTTTTTATGGTGGACCAGAACTTCTTAGAGTCCCCTGCTGCTTTTGAAAGTAGGTCTTTGTAAAAATGGCTTTTTCGATAGCCGGATGTTTCTTTTACAGACATTCCTCAGAGATCGGTAGTTGTTATAGTCAGTCTGAGACCCAGAAGCTCTGAATTGCCGCACAGTTTGTCCCTGGCCCTTATTTGTGTGAGTAAATCTTTGTTCAACCATTTGGTCTGAGTCCCCCGAATACGACGAGTGACACGTGGAGCATGGATATCTTGGAGTAAAGCAAACTGTGCCAGGAAGTAGTCTAATGCCAACTGGGCATTAGTCGAGGTGTAGATGGGTGACCAGTCAATCAAGGAGAGATCATGAGTGAACTTTATTAAGTTTAGGTTGGCCACGTTACGGAAGGTAATACATTTAGAAGGAGGAGACGGCTTACTGATAGATCGCCAGATGCAGTAGATTGGGGTGTGATCACTCAGTGAGTCAGCAAGGGTGCCGGTGCAGACTATGCTGTCAGAACGATTTGTAAGGACCCAGTCAACAAGTGTACTAGTCCAAGGTGAAGCCATGACTCTAGTAGGGTCTGTGATTAATTGGTGAAAATTATGGCTTTGAACAATAGTATGAGAGGACTGGTTAGACTTACTAGTCCAGTTTAAGTTTAAGTCACCCAGTATAAGGACTTCATTTCGGCTAATGGTGCTGTCCACTTGGGAGAGGAGTTCTTCAAGGCCAGTAGTACCACCAGTGGGCAGGTTATAAGCACAGAATATGTGCAGTTTCTTAGAGCCCACTGAAGGGTTGCATGGATTGTCTCACAGTGAGTTAAGGTAGGCAAGATGTTGTGGGATAGTGGCAAATGTGGTTTATAAAAGATCGCAACACCCTCTCCACACTTTGTTGAGGGCCTGTCTTGCCTGATTAAATTGTAATTAGGTAGCGAGCAAAAGGAATTTGGGGTGGAGGGCTTTAGCCATGTTTCCGATAGACAAAGGATGTCAGGATGGTAATGAGCAGCCCAGGCCTCAAGTTCAGTTTTGTTATGAAGCAAGCTCCTGATATTCAGGTGTACAATGCGAAGACCTTTTGTGTCATTCCATGTTGTAACAATGTGTGATAAGTTACTTGCGGGCCCTGGGTTGAGCTCCTGGGCATGCCACTCATCGTCCACAAGCCTCCTCTATGTAACCAAGAAAA
Source organism: Neoceratodus forsteri (assembly GCA_016271365.2). Lineage (NCBI taxonomy): Eukaryota > Metazoa > Chordata > Ceratodontiformes > Ceratodontidae > Neoceratodus > Neoceratodus forsteri. The sequence goes on from CM057454.1 coordinate 740,397,419, forward strand.
GGCAACCCCAGCCATGGGTCCTCCCACAGCCTGACTCCTTGCCTTCCCCCCCCAACCTGGCCCCTCAGGAAGCAGTGGTCGGGGATCGGTTCTCCCTCTCTCTCTCTCCACCTGGAAGGGTGGTAGGAGATTACCGCGGACACCCGAGTTCTTCAGTTAATAGAACAGGGCCATGCTCTGGTGTTTTTAGAGATTCCTCCAGATCTCTCTCCCTGGCTGCCATCTTACTCTCCAGATCACATCCCCATGCCCCAGGAGGAGATAGACACGCTACTCCAAAAACGGGCCAAAGAACCAGTCCCAGAAACCCAGTGGAACCGGGGATTCTACTCTCACTTTTTTCTGGTTCCCAAGTCCTCTAGGGACCTATGTCCCATCCTGGACCTGTGGGCCCTGAACCTCTTCATCCAGTACAAGAGGTTTCAGATGGTCACCCTCCCAGGTTTATTGCCCTTAATATGGCAGGGAGACTGGATCTGCTTCATGGATATGCAGGATGCCTGTTTACATAGTATGATGTGTCCTGCAGGTTCCGAATCCAGGACCAGCACTTCCAGTTCAGGGCCCTTCTCTTTGGCTTGTCCTCGGCACCTCAGGTGTTTACCAAGTGCTTGACTGTAATGGCGGCAGCCCTCAGGAGGGAGGGTCTCTATATCTTCCCCTATCTGAATGATTGTCTGCTGAAAGCCCCACCCAGGGAACAGCTGTTCCTGACCCTGCTGTGTACCCTCCAGCTGTTTGCCAGTCTGGGGATCACCATCAACCCTTCCAAATCCATGTTGACCCTTGGCCAGTGTCTCCAGTATATAGGGGACATACTAGATAAGGCCCAGGGCTATGCCTTTTTTCCTCTAGATAAGGCGGTGCACCTTATGGCACAGGCCCCAGAACTGTATTGCAGTCGGTGCATCATGGTCAGGACATACCTTCGAATTCTGGATCTGATAGCAGTGGCCATCACCATGGTCCTCTTGGCCCACCTCCACATGTGGATTTCCCAGTGGACCCCATGGGTACAGTGGGAACAGAAAACTGATGACCTGGAGCAGCAATTGCTGGTGTCGTCGCCGGTAAAGAAGGTGCTCCTTTGGGGGATGGAACCCAACACCTTGCTCAAAGGGGTTCCATTATTGATTCCTTGTCCCCTTCAGGTCCTTACCACCAATGCTTCGGGAATGGGCTGGGAAGCGCACTTAGGTTCTCACCAGACTCAAGGGACATGGATAGCTGTTGAGGTCTGGGGTCTGGAGTTTTCTGGCACAATACCTTGTCCCTTTCATGGCAAGGAAGGTTTCTCTATGAGTTTCCTCCCTTCCCCCTGATTGAGAGAGTGCTCTTGAAGGTGCAAATTGAAGGAGTCACCCTGATTCTGAAGGCACCCTTCTGGCCAAGACAGGTGTGGTTTCCACTGTTGCAGCAGTTGGTGGTGGAGGTGCCAAGCCTGAACCTACGGTCCTTTCCTCTGAACACCTGGCTCCTGAGGATGTAGCCATTGCCTGGTTCTGAGTTTCCCTGCAGGTAGCAGAGGTCCTGGTGGCTGCAAGAAAACCGTCCACCAGGGCAACATTCTTTGAAGTGGAAGCCTTTCACCTTATGGGCTGCTTCCCATCAGCTGGACCCATTCACCTGTCCAGTGAACTAGATACTGGACTACCTGCTGTCCCTATCAGATGCCGGTCTGAAGTATTACTCCCTGAAAGTGTACTTGTCTGCCATTTTGTCGTTCCATGAGCCTATCGACAGCTGTAAGGTGGCCCAGCTGGATGTGACTCATATGTTCCTGTGGGGCATCCTTCATTTGAAGCCCCCTATCTGCAACCCTGGGATTTAAGCTTTATTTTAGAGAAAATTACTCTGGTTCTTTTTGAGCCAGCATGACTTCTGAACTATGCTTTCTGTCATGGAAAGAGTTATGTTTAATTGCTATTAGTTGCTATTACTTCCGCTTGATGGATTTCCAAGCTTCAGGCGCTTATGTGTGAGCAGCCTTATTTGATTTTTCATAAGGCCAGGTATCTTAATGCATGAACCCTGTGTTCCTACCTAAAGCAGTGTCTGAATTCACCCAGAACCAGACCATCCACCTCCCTGTCTATTACCTGGTGCATGCCAATCCAGGGGAAGAAGAGACCTGCCATCTGCAGCCAACAACAAGAGAGCCATTGTGACAGGGTGATCCCTATCTTTAGTTTACCCCCAAGCCATTGTGACAGGGTGATCCCTGTCTTAAGTTTACCCCTGAGCCATTGTGACAGGGTGATCCCTGTCTTGAGTTTACCGCCCCTCCTGTAAAGGAAGAGAACTAGGTAAAGTACTATTTAAAAATTACGAGCCTCTGAATTTAGAAATATCTGCCCAGGGAGAAGGCAGGACAGTTTGTTATTGTGTGAGAGAATATGAAAAAGATAATCACACAAAATGGGAGAAAATAAACAATAGTAGAGTGTGTATTCTGCAGTTACTGAGTTAGCAGGAGAAGAGGAGCATGCCCTCATTCTTCCATTCCCCTTGCTATCCCAGAAACCACAGCAGGACTACACAATGCTGCTTTATATGTATATAAAGGTTCCATTACCTGTGGTGTTGTATTGGATGTTGTTATAGAGCTGACACTCACAGTCTGGAAAATTTATAGTATTAACTGGGGATACAACTCCAACACCCAAACACCCAGTCAAACTAATATAAGCTACTATATCTTGTCAGCATATTATCATGTTGTATAAATAGGAACTTACCCTGCCCAATAAGTGGGTCTCTAGTGAATGGAAGGAGCCCCAATGTAACAACTTTTTCCAAAGGCCCTAGTTCACAAACAAGTGTGGACTTGGACTCTTCTGTTTCAAGGGGGAAACCTCCTGTGGAACTGAGCCCTACAGGGCAGCAGCAGCCCCAGTGTAGGAATTTATAGTGATCCTAAAATGAGAGGTCACTGTCCAAGGGAGGGGCTTAACCCCATTATGAGGACTCAGATCCTAATTAAGAAGTTAGCAAACTTCGGAGTAATATACTGTGGGCCAGATACTCAGACTGTGCTGGGCAGTGGCGCAAGCCTGAGCACAGCGCAACTGGGCTGCGCCAGTGCCAGGACCAGGTGATATTCAACAGTGATGAGCCATGGCTCAGCACCGTTGAATATGGCAGGGAGGGCGCACACACTGCACATGGTGCAGTGGCACTGCGCCAGCGCAAGATGCAGAAAGGGAGCACAGGGATGCGCCAGCCCAAGAGCAGTTGCGCTAGGTGCATCACACTCGATATTTAGCCAGGGGCATGCAAATGAGGCCAAAATGCATGCAAGGCTCAAATGGGGCCATTTGCATGTCATTATGGCCCCATTTGCATGCAATGCGCTGATCCCCAGAAAATTGCGCCTGGCACCCTGCCAGGCAGCCCCCCCAGTGGGCTATTGCAGCCCCCCTGGTCCGGTACATCTGATCATGGGCTGTAGTAAAAGTTAATATCCCCTGTGGTCTAGCGGTAACTCCCCCCTGTATGCCCGATCACGGGCTGTAGTAAAAGTTAAAATCCCTGATGGTCTACCGGTAACCTGCCCCCCGGTATGCCCGATTGTGGGCTGTAGAAAGGTGTAAACATCCCTGGTGGTCTAGCAGTAACCCCCTGCACCCCATATGCCCAATCATGGGCCATTTTGTAAATGAAGTATTACCTGGTGGTCCACTGGTACCCCCCTCTCCACCCACCCACAGAGGTCCCCCAGCCACCCAGCACCCCCCGTCATCGGCGAGCAGCAGCACCTGCCCGCATTCCACCAGGCCGCCCACCGAATGACAGCGTACAGTATGATCTGTATGCCTATTGGTCCACGGTGTGGACCAATGAGCTACAGACCATACTGTACTACAGAGACCAGAAATGTGAATGAACGCGCTCATTCACATTTCTGGTTCTGTGTAGTACAGTACAGTCTGCAAGCCCATTGGTCCACACTGTGGACCCATAGGCATACAGATCATACTGTAAGCCGTCATTCAGCGGGTGGTCGGGTGGAATGTGGGCGGGTGCCGCCGCCTGCCAATGACAGGGGGTGCTGGGTGGCTGGGGATTCTGTGGGTGGGTGGGGGGGGTACCACTGGCCCACCAGGTAATACTTCATTTCCAAAATGGCCCATGATTGGGCATATGGGGGTTACCGCTAGACCACCAGGGATGTTTACATTTTGTCTACAGCCCGCGATCGGGCTTACTGGGGCGGTTACCGCTAGACCACCAGGGATTTTAACTTTACTACAGCCTGTGATCAGGCTTACGGGGAGTTACTGTTGGACCACAGGATATTGACTTTCTTACAGCCCACCATCGGGCATACTGGGTGGGTGGGGTCCACTGGACCACCGGGGAGTATGTATGCCTGGCAGCGGTGTTCTGGGTGGGCAGGTGGCCACCCACTGCTGGTGGCTGCTGTGTTGCACCTTGCAATACAGCAGCCCGCCTGTGGATGGCTGGGACTTGTTCCTGGTTTTCCAGGACTCAGCTTTGAGCCCCCTGTGTGGCATAATGCAGGGTTGCACCGGCATATGCGCCGCACATCCCGGGCTGAATATTGGGATGTGCCGTGTATGCATGGGCACGCCCCCTGCATCTGCACTGCATAGGATTACATTGCACCCCTGCACATCGGGACTTCATCGTGCTGCACCAGGAAGCCTTTTGAATATCCCACCAGGGCGCAATGCGGGGTTGTGCCTGGTGCAACTCTGTCGTGCCTGGTGCAACCCCTTTGAATGTCCCGGCTTGTATGTCTAGAGAATGTTATATGTCATGATGCAGTCTGTTAGTCCACAGCAGATAGCAGATTGTAAAGGGAATTTAGTAATGTATAAAAGAAGAAATTGCAGGGAGACAGACAATTACATGGTCACTTGATGATGATGTCACTCTTAGAAATGTATTTAAGCCTGCCACTAGGGGGTAGTTTTTTTTTTTAGATAGAGTGGTCTGTTGCCAACAGGCAAGGGAAGGTGTAAGACCTTCAGGAGGTTCAGCAGGGAGGCTGAAGCCATGCCATGCTAAGCTGAGACATGCTAACCTTATGCTAACCTTTAGTTTCTGTATTTTGCCTTATTATTTTTGAGTTCTAATAACATTTTTATTTTATTTATTTAGTTTCTGTTTAACAGGTAAGTGCACTAGCCATGGCAATGACTATTTTCATGCACAACCCGGGAGGGTACAGTACATCAATGCATACAGAAACATTTCATTACAAGTACAACATGACAAATACTTCCAAGCATTTTTTATGTACCTTACAATTCGTCTACCTGTTTCTATGATTTGAAATCCCACACCCTATGACAACCATCCCTCGAGAAGTACCAGCCTGGAAATCATGCCAGATCCTGAGGTCCTGGTGCACTGAGTACAACAGGGTTTGACCCTGCAACACAAAATAAAAGTGTTTGCCATATAATTTGCTTGCCAAGTTTGTTGTGGTTTGACTGTTCTTGCAGGCCATCGGGCCTGAGGATTACAATTTTCTTGGGTTTTAAGTGTGTATGAATGTCGCAAGCAAAGCTGAAATAATTAATAATTCTTTGCTTGTCCAAGGGCTCCAAGCAGCTGCAATGCCGGCCAACCCACAGCAACGCTCAGGCCTACAACAAATTAGATCCTGGGTACCCAGATTGCAGTGACTGAAATTGTTCAGGGGGTAAAATGTATCTGAATGTTCTTCTAACACCAAAGCCTAGCAACTGCTCTAAAGTAAATATTGATTTGTGTCCCCTTTCCCTGCTTAAGTCCCCAAATAAATCAGTTTGTTGTTTGAATGCTAAACTGATTGCTGAGCATATTATTTCTAAGTGCTGGTTCAATAGATAAGCTAAGAGGTGTCTTGTTGCTACTGCAAACCTTGCTTTACAGGTGTATTGGGTGTATCTAGGAGGCCCCAACCCTGAGGGTAAGAGTGGTAACTGTGAGCATATTATTAGCACTCACCAATATTTGTATAACAGAATGCAAAGTAAAGTGTTTTGGGCAACTCCATGTGTGGGACCACTAGCTGGGGCTGTGAGTAGGTACAACTCCCCAGAGGGCTGTGCTAGTTTAATATCCAACCCACTTAAAGAACTCCCTTGGTGGAGGCACCGCACAAATAGTATTCTTGTTGGTAAAGAGCCCCTGTTATTAGTTAAATCAGAGCCCAGGCCCTTCAACTTGCATTTAGGGCAGCAGGCAGGGGTAGTAGCCCGTTGGAAGGTGGCACCTGGGTTACATGTATAACAATTCCTTTCTCTACTTTTATTCTTAAACTGATAACATACCTGCTACAGTATGTGAGAAAATGCTGATTTACTGGAAGCCTGTTCTGTGCTGGACTCTTAATAATATTGTAAAGCGAATCGATCCAGAACGCACAGCTTGGAATTGAGGATCATTATCTTCTTTTGTTGGTTATTTACAAAGTGGAGAGGCTCTGATACTGGTTTCAGAATTAATAGAGCAGTCTGGGAAGCCACTGTTAACAATTTACTTTCTTTTGTGCCTCTCATTAGTTCTTAGAATAGGAGACAAGTTTCAGCCAGAGAATCCATCAGTCATTGTAAATGCATACGGCTGTCCTGCAAGAACCAGCCTCAGCCAGATTCAGAAAGACTGGAAGCAATAGTTTTTCTCCTAAACATTTTGGGTTGGCAGAGGAGGAGCTGAGCCAAGAGGACAGGATGGCCTAAAGTCAAGGAATTGGTTTGTTCCTATATCTGAAAAGGGCTTAGAGTTGTAAGACAGTCGGATGTGAGGGTGATTACTGCACAAAGTGGATTCTGACTCAGAAGAGACAAAGCTGTTCTTCTGCAGTCATGGAGTAAGAACTTAGAATTTAGGCAGTTCAGTCAATGTTTAACTGTTTGTACATTTGCGTTTTAAACGGGTTTTTTTCAGTGTGTGTATATTCCCCATTTGTTTGCTGTACATCTTGTAAATTCTGTGTAAATAATAAATATTTCATATATATGTAGCTGTGACTGTGCAGTGTTTAGTGAGTACATATAATTAAGTTATGCCCTTGTTATTGCCTCCCTTGTTGCTATGCTGTTTAACAAATCATTAGTTGATTGGAGAATCACTGAAAGCTGTAAATTGGCCCTAGGGGTTCTGGTGCACAAGGGTGGGCCCATGGAACCTGTGGAGAACTACCACCGAATTTCCCTACGTAGTTCTACATTGAAACATAGAAACATAGATGTTGATGGCAGATAAGTACTGCCAGGTCCATCCATTCTGTCCATTTATCCTACTTGTGTTTGTGTCCGCTGACTCTACTTAGTATTTTGCCTTAGCTAATCCTCCCCCATCTCTATGGTTCCCTTGTGCATATCCCATGCATGCTTAAGTCCTGCCACCATGCTTGTTCCCACCACCTCCTGGGGCAGGCTGTTCCATGTATCTACTACCCTCTCAGTGAAAAATAACTTTCTCAAATTTCCCCTTAAATGGCCTCCCTCCAATCTCATGTCATGTCCTTTTGTCCTAGTATTCTTTTTATACTGGAAAATGTTTTTCCCCTTTACACTATTTATGCCCTTGAGATATTTGAATGTCTCTATCATATCACCCTGCTCCTTCCTGTGCTCTAGGGTATATATGCTGAGATCTTTACTCTGTCTTAATATCACTTGTGTTGCAGACCCTGCACCATCTTGGTTGCCCTCCTCTGTACCGTCTCTATCCTGTCGATGTCTTTGCACAGATGCGACCTCCAGAACTGCACTCAGTATTCCAGATGGGGCGTCACCAGTTTTTGCACAGTGGAAGCATTACTTCCCTTCTGTGGCTTGTGATACCCCTCTAAATACACCCCAACATCCTTCTGGCCTTTCCTACTGCCTTTGCGATCTGCTTGGAGGCTTTCAGGACATCTGTGATAATGACCTGCAAGGCTCTCTCTTCCCTTGTCTGTCAGCAACTCCCCCCCAACCTATAGCTCATTTCAGGGTTCCTGCTCCCCACGTGCATGATTTTGCACTTCTTTGTGTTAACCCTTAGGCTGCCAACAGAATTAGAAGATGTAGGAATTCTGGACTGATATATCAGTCCACAGCACTGCAAGTGTTAAATCTCAGTTGCCACTCCTCAGACCACCTCTCCAGTTTGTCTAGATCTTTCTTCATCTTATCCACCCCCTCAGGAGTATCTAGCCTGTTGCAGGTTTTGGAGTCATCTGCAAACAGGCAAACCTTCCCCTCCAGCCCATCTGCAATGTCACTGATGAAGATATTGAAAAGGACTGGCCCTAGAACTGATCCATGAGGTACCCCAGTGGTGACACCCGTTTCTTCTGACTGGGTTCCATTTACCACCACTCTCAGTTTTCTGTCTCTCAACCAGTTTCCCACCCAGTTCTCCAACTTTTGGACCACCCCTAGACTACCTAGCTTGTTTACCAGCCTTCTGTGTGGAATAGCATCAAAGGCCTTGATGAAATCAAGGTAGGCAACATCAACTACACCCCCTTGATCCACCTCTCTGGTCACCCCATCAAAGAAATCTATCAGATTTGCATGACAAGACCTTCCTGTTGTGAATCCACGTTGCTGTGGATCCTGTGCTCCTATGGATTCCAGGTGTTCTACAATCCTTTCCTTAAGGAGTGTCTCCATGATCTTACCCACAATTGATGTAAGACTGACTGGCCTATAATTCCCTGCCCTCCTCTTTGCTGCCATTCTTATGAATAGGGATCACATGAGCCCTTCTGCAGTCTTCTGAGACCACTCCGGTGCTCAGTGACTCACTTAACAGGTCTGCCAGTGGTTCCGCTAGCTCCATCCTGAGCTCCCTTAACATTTTGGGATGTATGCCATCTGGTCCCATTGCTTTGTTCACCTTAAGTTTAGTAAGCTCTTCTAGGACCCTCTCTTTTGCAAAAGGACCTGTGTTAACCTCCCTCCCCCTCCATGCATCTGGTGTCCAGCTGTGGGCCCTATCCCTCCATCTCCACTGTAAAGACTGAGCAGAAATATCTATTTAGAATTGATGCCTTCCCTAGATTCCCTTCCACACACTCTCCCTGATATGTATTAAGCATTATAATGTGTTTTATGTTAAGGTTTGGCATCTCTGAAATTCTTAAGAGTGCATTTTGCAAGATAACAGATATGGGTTACCTGTTTTTGTAAATTTTGTATTTGGTTTTTGGGATATACACCTTTAATTATGTGTCATTCAAATGGGGCTCCACCCCAATACACCTGGGTATATATAGAGAGTCACTTGAACACCAGTCAGATACCCCTAAGGAAGACTCTGGTTAGGAGTCGAAGTGCAGGGTTTTTCACCGACTGCAATTGCTGTGTTTTTGCACTGCAGCAATACTTTGCATAATCATGTTTTGGGACTGTTGTATCTATATTCATGTAATGTGATTTACCAAGCATCCATGTGGAGGAATTAAAACACTTTGCTTAAAAAAAAAGTCTGCAGTTTGTGTGCCACTACTTTCTTTGGTTTTGTTACATTTGGAGTGGGCCATTCCTTTGTAGTGTGCACTGACTCAATACAGCCTGTTCACCGGCACAACCTTTGGTAATTGTACACTCTCCCTTATCCTCCTTGAGTTTGGCAATTCCCCCTCTGGACTTCCTTCTTTCACTAATGTACCTGTAGTATGTCTTGTCTCCATCCCTCACTGTTTGAGCTAGTGTTTCTTCTGTTTGCCCTTTTGTGCTCCTCACCACTTTTCTAACTTCCCTCAGATAATTCTGGTACACCTCCCTATCCTCATCTCTTTGTATTTCCTTATATTTCCTGAAGACCACCCTTTTGGCCTTAACCTTCCCTGCTATGGCCTTCGTGAACCAAAGTGATTTTCTTCTTTTTTGGCCCTTGCTTCTCTCCCTAACACATTGGCCTGTAACTTCAACAATTGCCTCTTTAATACATGCCAATTTCCCCTCAGTGCCCTCCTGTCCCTCTCTTTGCTATAGATTCCTTAACACTCTTTCCCATCTTACCAAAGTCAGACCCTCTGAACTCTAACATCCTTGCCTTTGTATGAGTTGCCTGTATCCTTGTGCTCAAATTGAACCATATCATGTTGTGGTCGTTGGACCCTAGGTGATCTTCCACTTGGAGATCTGGGACTCTTTCTCCATTGGTCAGTACCAGGTTCAGGATTGCCCTGTCTCTGGTGGGGTTCCTGCACCAGTTGTTTGAGGCCTTCTCCCTGTAGGGAGTCCACTATGGCCCGGGTTCTGGCTGATGCCCCAGATGGGACGGACCAGTCCACATCCGGCATGTTAAAATCTCCCATTACCAGGACTTCTCCCTTTGCTGCCATATTTTGTATGCCCTCCATCAGTATCCGTCAACTTTCTCCCTCTGATCTAGAGGCCTGTAGACCACCCCTGTTCATATAGCTGTTCCATTGCCTGGTTCGAGAATGACTCACAATTCCTCTGCCTCCTCATGCTTGCCCTGAATTGCGGTTGTTTTGATGTGTTCTTTGATAAAAAAAGGGCAACACCTCCCCCCTTCCCTCCCTATCCCTCCTGAACTGAATATAACCTGGTACATTTGTCTCCCACATGTGGTTACTGGTGAACCATGTCTCGGTTATGGCTACTATGTCCAGTTTTCTGTCATTACAGCCTCCAGGTCCAGGACCTTGTTTCCCAGACTGTGGGCATTTATATACATGACTTTCCATGTATTTGTTGGTGGTTTGCTAGCTAAGGGGAGAGGGGTGACTCTTTCCTCATGCAACGTAATGGGTGTCATACCCCTCATCTCTTCCACTAGTTTAAATGACCTGCAAAAATGTTGAACTTCTTTCCTAGTGCACCGATCCCCTCCTTTGTCAGATGTAGTCCATCAAATTAAAAGAATTTCCTCTCCCAGAAATGTTGGCACTCTCCTACCAATTGGTGTCCTTTCTCCTGGCACCAGTCCTTGAGCCAAGCATTTAGTTCACCTATTTCTCCTTCCCTGATTTTCTTCCTGCCTGCACCTTTCTCCCATACAGGCAGAACCTCAGAGAAGGATATGCTGAATTAAATGGATGCCAACCATTCTCCCAGCCTGGTCAGGTGTTCATTAGTCTCCTTTACTGACTGACTCGTGAGGTCGTTTGTTCCTAGGTGGATAAAGATATTTATATTGTCTCCTGCGCTCTGTACAATTTTAGCAATGTGTTCAGTGTCCCTCCATGCAGATGATCCTAGGACACATCTGACCACTACCCCGGGCTGTAAGTGGGTATCAGCTCCCTGAATTATGGAGTCCCCTGTGATCATAAGTTTTTTTTTTTTTGTATCTGTTTTTCCTTTTTGATTTGTTTTTATTCTTGGGCATTGTTTGCTGCAGTGGTTACTGCTCTTTTGCCATGTCCTGTGCCATAGCGTTTGGATTGGGTGTTAGAGGTAGGAACCTGTTCTTTGTCGTTATTGGATTATTGGAGGCATTAAGCTGGTGTAGGCTGTTTTTTGGGGTGCTCGATTTGCCCTTCCTAACCTACTGCCAACCTCCAGGTCCGACAACCCCCTGTGGAAGAGGTGCATCAATTCAGTGCTGGAGGAATGGTGGGTGGTTGTTATTGTAATTGCTCTCCTGTACCTGGGATTGGAGGTGGGAGATTTCCATCCATGCTGAGCCCTTAGTTACCTGGGTATCCAGCATGTAGGGCAGTGACTCAATCCTTGTAAAACTGTCCTGTTGAAAACTGTTCCACAGTGCCAGCAGCTGACAATGTCCATTCTGGCTTTGTCTGTGGTGTCTATACTGGACAAAAAATAGAAAAAGAAAGAAAGTTTTTTTTGTTTTTTTTCTTTATGTACTTTGTTTGCCCACCTACCTCTATCTTAGTTTGCTTTGTTTGTAGTTTTAAGGGGCCACCCTTTTACCAACTGCTAAGGGAATTCCTTAGGAAGTACGTCACTGATCAGTTCCCCTATGAGTGGAGGAAGTCGCAGCCCTGTAGAGCCTGTAAAGGCAGAGTAGCCAGGGTGGTTGGGGATGGGGGTGGGAGGGCAGGACCTCCCCTCAGGCTCAAGGGAGCAGCACAACAACAGAATCTCAGGTAAGGTAAAAATAACCTATCAGTCAACTCTGTGCTGAGGTCCAAATAAGTCCACTCCCTTAAGACATGGATGATACAGTAAAATGCAGGTTGTAAAAATTAAACTAACAGTCACTCTGTGCTGAAAACCAGATAAATGTGTTCCCCTAACACATGGGTGAAAAAAGAAAGTGCAGTTTAGAAGGCAAAGGTATTTGCAGACTCACGGACAATTAAATACTAGCAGTAAATGTACCCCTATAGCTCAGGAAGCCATTTGAATTTCCACCCTAGCTTTGTACTGTTACAGTTTCCCCTCTCCCTTGGATTACCTCTCCGCCCCCTTCTCTACCCTTGTAAGTTTCCTAGTGAGCATCTGCTAACACAAAGGCTCTTCTGTAAGATAGCACACTGGCCACTGACTGCGCTGCTCCACTCTGCTCTCCAGTGCGGCTGTTCTCCGAGTGCCTTGCCCTACTTGGGGAGTCTTTTAAATCCCCTGAGTTTGGTGCTCTTTTTCTGCTGTTGTGCATCACCCTTTGTTAAGGCTCTACTGCATGGATGGATGTGGGACGTCGCCCCTGAACTCTCACTAAAATGTATGAAAGGTTAATGTACAACCAGCTACAGGAGCATCTGGAACAGTGTCAGCTTCTTACAGACAGACAGCATGGTTTCAGGAAACATCACAGTACGGACACTGTATTGGTCAAGCTGTCTACCAATATACTGGGGGTTATGGACAAAGGGCACTCAACAGGTGCTGTCTTTATAGATCTCAACAAAGCGTTTGATTTGGTGAGCCACAGCCTACTGTAACATAAACTAAAATTGTTTGGTCTCGATAGTCTATCCTGATAATGGTTCTCTCGTTAACTGTCAACTAGGTCTCAACAAGATAAGTGGAAAGGTGTCCAGTCTAAGCAGAGACCCATAATGAATGCTGTTCCCCAAGGCTCCATTGTCTGTCCTTTGCTGTTCTCCCTCCTTACTAACAGTATACCTGTAACTGTGGTGGGGCTAATTTATTGCTGTACGCAGATGATGCTGTGCTGTATAGAGGCTCTGGTGGTGTTGCCCAAATCAGTAGTCAGCTTGCTAGTGACTTTTGGAACTTAGAAAAATGGTTTGCTAGTAACAAGCTAGTTCTAAATGCAAAGAAAATGAAAGCCACCCTACTTAGTCCCAGGTATGTGAGTACTGCTAAACAGCATTTGTTATCCATTGCCACATCCACTGGAGTTCAAATTGAGGTGGCTGACTCAATCAAATATCTTGGAGTGTATATGGACTAGGAAGTCACTTTTCAGTACCATGTAGATCATGTCTCAAGTCCCAACACCAGAAAATTCGGTTGCTTTACTGATTAAGTAATTATCTAGCCAAGGATACTCAGCATAGTATTGCCAACAGTACACTGCTCCCAGTACTAATGTACGGTGCCCCAATTCTGCAGACCCTAAGTTGTTCAGAAGTAAATAAGCTAAAAGTTCTCTACAACAAAATTAGTCAATTTAATTCTGGTGCCCCACCTAGGGAGCATCACTGCAATGTGTTCCACTCCTTAAATTAGTCCTCCTTTGAAGGGAGATTCAATAATCCTCTTCTGTGTCTGATATTCAAACTAGTATATACAAAAAAAAAAAAGGTTTGTAGCCAGCCCCAGGAAAGCATTGTGGTGCTACCAATAACTCAGACACAAGAGAGGCACAAGGGGAGAAGAACACCCACAACAAAAAACTCCACTCCAGAAATGCTTTACAAGATATCTTACCATTTATGTAGTACAAAATATAAGTGCAGTCAAACATCCTCAGCCAAGTACATGGAAAAAAAACATGCCCCTGTGATATCACGGCAATGCCATTAAACACTAACATTTCACTTGGGCACTTTCAAGGACCATCAGAACTCTTTTTTGGAAAAAAAATGGGCAATTTACCAGTGTCATGGCCAACATTTCCGCTGTTGTTAAGTCAGATTCATCAACTGACTATGCATGTGTGTGGATGTTGCTGAGTGCCTACTGTCTGGCAAATAAAATTGCATCTTTGCTCCTTTGAAGATGACAACATTCTTCTGACCCCTTACTGTGCATACCAGCCCCAGAGTATGGTCCGCAGAATGACTACTAGTGATGTACAGTAAATACACAATCCCTCCAGCGGTGCTTATAGAAGTCCAAACCTTCCATTGCTTAACCTGATGGATAAATATTGAAGTCATTGTTAGTTTCATGTCTCTCTGAAATAGCACTGCAACCTATCAGCTCAAAGAGACTGCACATAGCCACCTGCATCGTTAACACTAGAAACCCTGAGCCAGGAAAGCAGCTTTTGTAACATTCTGCTTGCTAGCTTAACAGAAGTCCAGTTGACAGCTATCAAAAACATAACAGAAACTGCCATCACGGTCTTACAAACATATGATTTTAGGAAAGAATGAAGAGCATTGGTTCATCAAGTTCTTTCCATGACCAGCTCAGAGGGAATGATACCCCATCACCCCATTTTCTTCAAAATACCTATTAAGTCAGAGTTTAAAGGTAGTTACAGCATTGGCAGATATCATCAGCTGCACTTTGGGAATCTATTCCACCACTCATTGCATGAAGTAGTTCTGATAGTTCCCATAACCATTCCTCCTTTCAGTGACATGCTTGTTTCTTTATCCTTGGGTATTCTGAAGACCCGGGTTCCATCTAATAGTGTTTTCCATTTCAGGAATTTGCATGCCATGATCATGTCTCACCCGAGTCTTCTCTTGTCCAGTGGGAAAGCTCTAGTTCTGCCAGTCAGTCCTCATGTTCTCCATCCCCAAAATCACCTTTCTCGCTTTCCTCTGCACTTTTATAATAATTTCAGTGTTTTTTCTCAGATATAGGGACCGGAACTGAACTCTGTATTCCAGATGTGGCCTGACCAAGGATCTGCGTGATGGCATTATAATATCTCTTGATCTGCTTATGAAATTTCTTTTGTGGCATGTCACATTTTTGCTTGCCTTTTAACTTGCCACCCCATACTGTTGCTCCCCTTTGAATGTGCTGCCATCGCTACACCCAAGTCCTTTTCCTGTCAGCTTTTTGGTAAGCTCTGTCAAAACTATTTGGGAAGCATTCCTTTAAATTCTTTTTCAAAGCGCATGACTGCATTTCTTCACATTGAAATTCCTCTCTCTGCCATTCCCCCGCTTGTGTAGGTCTCTTTATACTCAGGTATCTCATTATGCAGTGCAACTACAGTGCTGTTCTAATTTGGTGATCACCTCCAAGTCACTCATCAATGTATTGAACAATGTTTGTCTAAGGAGAGGCCCCTGAAAGACACCACTGTTCACGCGTTTCCATGCTATCAGATTGCCATTAATAACTCTCTGCTTCCAATTTAGCAGCTAGTTTCTAAACCACTGTAATACTTGATCAGGTATACCTAGTTTTCCATATGTGAACATGCCTCCTGAGTGGGACAGCATGAAATGCTTGGTTATATGCTGAAATGTATATGTTGGTTCTGTGTAGTTCCTCTGTAAAGGAACAATAAAGTGAAGACATTTTTTCTTGACCATCAGTTTTTCCTTTGAAATATCTGTACAGTATCTAAAGACCTTGGTCAGCGAAGAGAAGGATCAGAAATCATATGCTAGCAAGAAAATGAACTTTTTAATATCAGATCTAAACAGAGACATTGAGTTAGTCTGGTGACATAAGCAAGATAGGCTGTTTATGTGAAAGGTACTTTACCGTAGCACTATGCTTTCAGTACACTGAGTCCCCCAGGGCTCATTTTATTTAATAAAAGAATATTAGTTCCAGTGCACAGAGCTCTTCTATTGTTTGCCTTCTAGTTCTCGGACCAGCTGTGCATTTTACAGACTGCACACACTCAGTGACTATAAACTATAACTATAAACTCAGTGGTTTGGAACAAATCACCAGATTGAGCAGTTCAAGTAGGTCACAACACCATGACATAGTCTTTGGAACACACACACACACACACACACACGCACACACGGAGTACAGATGTATGGACAGTATGTTATCTGATACAAATCACTACTGGTGTAAAACTTACTTGAGAATCTGATTGAATATGTCTTTTTTGTTTTAGTAATTTACTACACTTCATGCAGTTGCTGGTCCGCCAGCCCTCTGCCCCCCAGCCCCATCATCCCACCATCCCTGGGACCTACCTTCACCAACCAATAGTGCCCCACAGCTTTCCCCCCATAATGGAACCTCCCAGGATGCCCGGCTATCCCGGGAGGTGTTTCGTTTGGATGCTGGTTGGGGAGCCTAGCAGGCAGGTGTGGGGCCCGCAAGGATAGGCTGCATCATCCAGGCAGGCCAGGGATGAGTTTTTCAACAAAAAGGGGAGGGAGGACAGCTGCAGTTTAATAAACAGCATGCTGTACACTCGAGCAGACTAGACAGACCAAATGGCCTGTATCTGCTGGCAATTTCGCATGTTTGTCTGTAACCAAGTCCCTTCCCTGAAGCTCCAAGAGAATGGTGGCTTGACATAGGTGCATCAAAAGACATGCCCATGTCATCCAATGTGAGCATTCCCACCCAGAACCACTGCCCCAAACTGGCATTGCTGGTACAAATCCAATAGGCCATCGGTGGCGGAGCAGTCCACCCACTCCCAGAGGAGGAGAGCATCAACAAGATAATTAACCCCCCCCCAGCCAGGCCCTGAGTGGCCCAGTTTTGTTCCTGAACCTGAGTTGCCGGCATGTCTGCTGGTGAAGCAAAAGTGTCTCTGCCCTCCACGCCACTGGTCCGGACCTGGTTGGATACATCTGATTGATCATGGATAATCTGGATAATCTGACTGTATAAAATTCCAGATACCCGATTACTGATCTGAATATTCTGAACATGAAATTACTTTCATTTGGGGTATTCAGTGAATGCCACAGATAATGAGCATTCATTTTCTAGTGTTTACTTATTGTTTATAAAATTTCACATCAGAACTGGTGATTTACTGTTATGTGAGAATGCAGACATTCAAATCTGAAACATTTGTTATGTTCACTGTGCGTGTGCATGCAGAGAACATTTTACTATGATACTGACTTTTGAGGGGTGTGACAATGTTCATCCAATGCAGAGCAGTCTGCCAGGAGCACGGCAGTGCCACACCAATCATCAGGCAGGCTGATCATGACACAGTTTTGGCTTGCTGGGCAGAGAATTTGTGTACTTTAAAAGAGCTGACCCAGTCATAGGGCAGTTTTTTCCTTTGATCTGCATGACACTGCCCAGCAAACAGTTGATTGGTATCCTGATCAGCCTGCCTCATATCACCCACTTTCAGTTTGCTTGGTTTCCGGTTTCTTGCTTTGTTCCTGAATTTGTACAAGACAAACTGCTACACTAAAATTATTTTGTATGAGAGTTCCTTCTTGAGACACACTCTGCAGACAGCAAGGGAAGATTCCCTCGTTCCAGCTCATATCATGATTTCAGAATGCCAACCGAACAAAGTTTCAGCCATAGTTCAGTCATGCATAGTCCCACTCCAGTGCTGGAGCACTGAGTGAAGAAACACAAGACTCGTCAAATACCGAATCCTCCTCAGATACGCTCCAGTAACAGAAGCAAATAAAACAAAGTAGTACCATCATAAACAGTAAAATCATTACACAGAAATTTACTGGATGCTGCAGCTATATCGACTAATTTCTCAAAAATAAAAAAATTAAAATTAAAATTCGCCGACTACAAAAGCAGAGCAGGGTGCCCTGAGACTAATCAAGGAAGCTAGAGATAGGGATATGCACAAACACCAGTCAAGTCATTAGAATCAGTAAGCCCAAATGTTACAACTCGCTTCCACCTTTGTGATACACAATACATAACATGAATGTGCTCAGTGACCAGTTCAGCTTTCGTATTGTAGATTACCAAAATTTAGAATAATTATTTTTGATACTGTCCCCACTCTATGCACCAGTTGTTTTTTCCATTTTGAGTGAATTATGATGCTAACATACAAAGAAAATCCTATCAAAACTCCAGCGGAGTGGAAGACGTGGGGAACCGGGCTTGAGTTAGCCATTAGCTACCCAGGTAAGGTTGCTTCTTCCAGAAAACCATTTGCAAAGTAAGGTAAGCCATGGAGACAATATTTTTTCTTTATCATACGAAGCTGGAGAGATCAGGTTGGGGTGGGAGATCGAGTTCCAACTATATGTTAGTGGTGAGATTGAATTCGGGGTTGAATTTAAAAGATTTTCATGTCCCGAGGTATACATGTAATTTCTTCCTGTTTGTACATACCTATCAACTGGAAGGCAGTATAGCTCCGTGGTTTAAGGCTCTGAGCTGCAAATCTGGTTACATCCAGCAGACCAGACCTGGGTTTGAATCCGACAGCTTCCACTTGCATACTGTGTGACCCTGAGCAAGTCGCTTAACTTCCCTGTGCTCCCAGATTGCACCTGTAAAAAAGCTTTCAGCTTAGTGTGCTAATCCTGGTAAAACAACTAAAAAAAACTGTCCCTGATTATCTGGGATGTCCCTGGTATTGCCTAAAACATTTCCAGGCTTCCTCCTAAATGTAGCATTTTTGTCACTGCAGGGTAAAAAAAGAAAAACGTCCATCAATGTCGGTTACTGCTCTGCCATAACTGCCCTACCCAAGCCCAACCTATATCAGTCTTCTGTTAGTGGTGTACAAGCAAGACCCGATACAACAGCAATACCAGTGGTGAACATTCGGTAATGACAAATGCTTGTTTCTTAAGTAACTGCTGTGTCAAATTACCAGCTAAGTCTGTCATTGAGTTTTTTACTGTATAGTCTAACAAATATAAAATACCCCAAAACATACATTAAAAGGCATTGATTTAACTCAGTTTCTAGTGACAGTTATCAATCATTTCCATCAGGAAACCCTTTAATGAATTACAGGCTTATAATGTCAAATGTGGAGAGAAGGTCGCACTTGGAAACAAGTGCTAACAATCAAAAGGGCTCAGTAGTTAGTGGCAATAAATAACAGCATTCACCACCAGATGCCACTGCACTGAGATTTCAAAAAATGCCTTCTTTATTAAAGTGTTCAGGATCAAAAAAGTTAAATAATACCCTACTAATGGTTGCTTGACATGTTTCACTCAGAGACAGCTTTTTCAAAGGCTTATACAATGTTCAGCTGGGGTATATTTATTTATTTAGTTATTTATATCACTGGCAAAAGATGGGCTGGCGTATGAGTCTTGTTTGTTTTCAGATACATTCCAAGGGTAGGGGCAGATACAACACAGAAATAGCCAGGATAGCAGAAATATGCATTAAATAAAAGGTCATCCTAGCTGGAAACCAACCCTAATTTTAAACAATGTTTTGTTTATTTTCTAGTTGTATTTTGTACCTGTTCTTTACTAGTCTGCACAAACTCTCCTGCTTTACTTCTTTATCCAACATTATTTGACTCTTAAATTACTGTGCTTTTTTATCTGTCCCCTGGACCTGGAAGCAGGCTAAAGTCCTTCCCCTCTGCAAAGGGAGAGACGTCTCTCCCCTTGGGAACTACCTTCCCACATAAGTCCTCCCTGCCCCAGCCAATGTACAGGTGAAGTTTGTCCTCTCTCAGCAGCTCTCCTCCTTTCTTGACTCCTCCTCCTCCATCATCTCCCTGTCTAGCCTGGCTTTAGCACATCCCATTCCACCATCTCCTCCCTCCCTCCTTCCATTCACTGATTCCATATTAAAAGGAGTGGACTAGGGCCAGATCACTGCAGCCATTTTTATCAACCGGGCCCATCCCATGCTCCTGGATAAGCTTGGAGAAGCAGGACTGTTGAACCTTGTGGTCAGCTGGTTTTGCTCCTACCTTGCTGTACAGCACCAGTCAGTTCATGCTGGTGATTCAGGGCTCCATTCTGGTCCTATCCTTTTTTACCCCTCAATGACTTTACCTCAGTTTGTCTCTCGCATAATATGTACACAAATGATGATCTTTACCTCTAGTCTTGGTTCCTGAGCTGAAATCATTGCTACAATGTCTTTGATGACATATAACATTGGTTCCATTCAAATCAGCTCTCTCAATGCTAAAAAGACTGTTTCACATGACTTTTGACACTGAGGAGAAACAAGCTTGGCTTCAAAGAAACACTGTCTTTACAACCCTTGATAGCACTGCACTTTAAATAATTACTCAGATGGCACATTGAATGTGTTTTGACTTTACAAGCAAAGAGTCAAAGGTTTGATTCCCAGTGAGAATACATAGTTGCTATTTTACTTAAAAAAAAACAGCCTGATTCTCAGCAGGCCCTTATTATCAGGGCTATCACTAGCAGAAAGATGGCAGTGGTGTTGCCTCTGTATAGATCACTGGTAAGACCCCACCTAGAGTACTGCTTCCAGTTCTGAAGACCATATCTCCAGAAGGACATAGACAGAATGAGGCAGTCCAGAGAGCAACTAAAATGGCAGTAGATTTTATTTATTTAAGGCACCCTTCCCAAAGGCCCAGGGCACCCTTACAAAACAGTTAAAATACAAGCATAAAAAACAAAACAGGAAACAGTAAAGCTAAGAAAAAGTATAGACAACAAAAATTAAAATCAAGGCCTAAACAACTAAAACAACTCTCCATCAAGCTGTTAAAACATCTACCTCAGACTCAGGAAAAGCTTGTCTAAATAGGAAAGTTTTTAGTTTATGTTTAAATATTTCCAGAGATGGTGCCTCCCAGAGATGGCTGGGCAAAGAGCTCCAGAGAGTTGGGGCAGCAACCTCAAATGCCCCGGAGCTCTTCAACCTCTGATGCAGAGTCTTATCAAAAGCCCTATGAGGAGAGACTAAAAGACCTCAATGTGTACACCCTGGAATAGAGGATGGAGAGGGAGGATATGATACACACCTTTAAATACCTTATGGGGGTAAATAAGGTACAGGAGGGAAGTATTTGTCAGAAGAAAAGGTGCTCAAGAACAAGGGGATATGCTATGAGGCTGGGGGGGGGTAGAGTCAGGAGAGATGTGAGGAAGTACTTCTTCACAGAAAGAGCGGTGGATTCCTGGAACATCCTCCCAGCAGAGATGGTGGGGGTGAAAACAGTGGATGGCTTCAAGAATGTATGGGATAGGCACAAGGTAACCATAGTGGAAAGGAAGGGGGAGGGGGAGGGAGAAAGAGCTGTAGATCGAGCACAGTGTATGGTAGTAGTATAGCTAGGGAGAAATGGGGGACCACTAATTCCAAGTATACTTAAGCTAACTGGAGGTGAATGTTATTACTATTATGCAGCTAGAAATTCTGAACCCAGGATTTTAAAAATGCAGTGGTAGATTTTAAGAGATTTGCTCATAGGCACACAGATTACAAATTGCGTCTCTAGGATTCAAACCCAGTTCTTCAGGTTTGCAGCTCAGAGCTCTTAACCACTGCACTATACAGGTTCCCAGGAAACAGCTAAAGAGGAACATGCCTTTGTTCCCCAGTTTTTGTCTGTGGACTAAATGGATAACCTACTGTGGGTGTATCTGAAGTATGGATAACCTACTGTGGACGTCCCCAGAATATGGATAACCTACTGTGGGCATTACCAGAATGTGGATAACATACTGTGGGCATATCTAAAATGTGATTGTAGTAGGCAAGGCAAGGCAATTTTATTTCTAAGGTGCCTAATCCTAGAGGCTCTGGGTGCCGTACACAAAAAAACAGAATACAAAACACAGAATACAAATATAGAAGTAAGTGCAGTAGCAGTAGCAAAATCTTTAAAACAATATTCTTAAAAGCATAAATATAAAATATAAAATAGCTGAGGATAGGGTAGGGGGGAGATGGCTTAATCCCCAAAAGCCTGGCAGAAGCGATAGGCCTTAAGCCTCTGCTTAAAGATACCAATTGAGGGGGGCCTCCCAGACAGCAGCTGGAAGCGTGTTCCACAGGATCAGCCCAAAGGCTCTAAATGCTTGGTCACCAGAGGTCTTTAGCCGAACCCTGGGAACATCCAGGATGCCCCTCGAAATGGAGCAGAGGAAGCAGGCAGAGGTCGTAGGTGACAGGAGCTCAGACAGTTAGCCAGGACCTAGCCCATATAGGGCCTTATAGGTGAGCAAGCCCACCTTGAAAAGGACCCTCCACCTGACCAGCAGCCAGTGCAGAACATGCAGAACTTGAGTTACAGGGCATGACCGAGATAGTCCCTCCAGTAATCAGGCCACCACGTTCTGCACCAGCTGCAGCCTGTGGAGGGTCCCTCCCGTGACCCTGAAGTAAAGAGCATTACAGTAGTTGAGTCTGAAGGTCACAAAAGCATGTACTAGGGTCAGTCAAATCCAAAAAAAAAAGGGCAGCACCAGCATCCGTCTCAGTTTATGAAAACAACATTTATTATTATTGTATTGTATTTTGGATTTGACTGAGACTGATTTGGGCTTGCACAGCTCCAGTGTGGAGCTGCTTTTTTGGTTTTCCATGTACTAGGGTCAGCAGATCTTCAGGTGGAATGAGGGGCTTGATCCTGGTGATGTTCCATAAGTGGTAAAAACCACTCTTCACAGCAGATGACACCTGATCTTCAACGGTCAGTCTGCTGTCTAGGATCACATCTAGATTTCACACCTTTGGGGAAGTGACCAATGGAGCAGACCCAAGGAAAAGACCAGTGTCCATTCCAGGTAGCAACCCATCATGCCCATGACCCGACTCGACCACCAGCACCTCTGTCTTGTCCAGGATGAGTCACAGCCAGCTGGAAGCCATCCGTCATTGATTTTAGCCAGACAGATGTTAAGCACATCAACCGCACTGGATGTCCTGGGGCAGATGACAAATACAGCTGGGTGTCATCTGCATAGCAGTGGAACTCCATGCTGTACTGTCGAATGATCTCACCCAGGGGAAGCATCGAACAGCATCGGTGACAAGATAGAGCCCTGTGGAACTCCACAGGACAGAGGCATTGGAGAGGAGGAGAAATTCCCCATTATTACCCGCTGCACCCTGTCTGAGAGATAGGACTCAAACCATCTGATGGTAACACCGGTGAGCCCACAAAATTCACAGAGACGATCGAGAAGCACAATGTGGTCCATGGTGTTGAAAGCTGAAGAGAGATCAAGGAGCACAAGAACTGACCTGTTCTCAGAGAGTGCTACCACTGGGGAAGTGTCACTCTCTTGACCTGGTCTTCCTCCTGGAGATCGAGGTCTCCCAATTTAGTGGTGGAACCAGTTGGTTGGTCTGATCACTACTCAGTTGGGTTCAATTTTGTGCCCCCCTGGGTAGGCCGGCCCCTGTGGAGTTGGTCAGGTACTGCCCTTTGCAGGATGTGGTCCCTGAAGACCTGATGGTGGTTACTGACCTCTCATTGTTGGACGAGTTTTGCACAGATCCCGAGCAGTTGGTTGTGGCCTATAATGGGGCCATATCTTCAGCCCTCGATCTGATTGCTCCTATCCAAGTTCGCCCCTTTCCGCGTCACCCTGGAGCCCTGTGGTTTGATGGGGCTCTGAGAGAGTTGCGGAAATTGGAGCATAGGTTAGAGCGTCGCTGGAGGAAGACTGCCGCTGATGCTGACCACCATATTTAGCTAGAGCATTATAAACTCTACCAAACAGAAATCTCCCGTAAGAAGGCAGAATTCCTGTCCAGGGAAATTTCTGTTGCACGGAACTGACCAGCTCAACTCCTCAGAACTATTGACAGGTTGTGCAACCCAGCCTGTCGGCAGCTCCGTCGAGTTTTTAACAAACTGATTGTGATGAGATCGCTCGCTTCTTTGCGAATAAGGTGGACGACATCAGGAGGGAGTGCCACCAACTTCACTCTAAGTGGGTTGCTGTTGATTGGTGCTCTGTCGCAGAGCCTGGAGTTTCCTGGAGTACCGCTGACCTGCCGGATTTCATAGACATTATGAGGATTGTCCAGGAGATGCATCCCACGTGCTGTAGTTTAGACCTGGGCCCTACTTCCCTGATTTTGGGTTGTAGTGAGATCATTGGCCCGGTCTTAGCTCGGATTGTCCGGTGCTCTCTAGATATGGGTGAGTTCCCTAGCTCCCTGAAGGAGGGGGTAGTGATCCCCTTCTGAAAAAAGCTTCTTTAGACCCGGAGAACCTAGCAAACTACAGGTCTATCTCTAACCTCCCTTTTGTGGGGAAGGTTATTGAGAAAGTTGTGGCTGCTCAACTGGATAACCATTTAACCATCTGTAATTTATACGAATCCTTCCAATCGGGTTTTCGTAAGAGGCATAGTACCGAGACTGCTCTGGTTCGGGTGCTCAATGATCTCCTGATGGTGAGAGATCGGAGACACCGTTCTAGCTTGGTTCTCCTCGATCTGTCATCAGCTTTTGATACTGTGGATCATGGGGTTCTGCTCGAATGCCTGAGGTTCATCTATGGGCTGTCAGGTACAATCCTCAGATGGTTTTCATCTTTCCTCACTGGGAGAATGCAGAGAGTGGTCTCGGGTTTGTTTTCATCTGGGGCTTTCTCTTTGCCTTGCGTCGTACCTCAGGGTTCGGTGCTGTCCCCCATATTATTCGCAGTATATATACTACCTTTCGGAGACATTGTAAGACGGTATGAGCTGAGGTTTCATTGCTATGCCGATGATACCCAGCTCTACCTGTCTTTTGTGCCTGACCAGGTTGGTGCTATCTCAGTACCGAACAGCTGCCTCACAGAAATCCAAGATTGGATGAATTCCAGTGGTTTAAAGTTGAACCCAGGAAAGACTGAGGTTTTGGTTGTGGACCCGGGTCATAGGGTAGAGGGGTTGAGGACTGGGCTCCCTTCCGGTTTAGTCCTGGGGGAGGCCCAGATTCTCACCTCTGAACAGGTGCGTAACCTGGGAGTGGTGCTTGACAATGGTCTGACTCTTTGACATCAGGTATCGGCAGTCGTCAAGCTGGCCTTTTTCCATCTTAAGAACATTGCCAGAATTAAGAACCTTGTTCCATCCAGCGACCTGCCTGTTTTGGTCCATGCTTTTGTGACATCGTGCCTTGATTATTGTAACTCCCTTTACCTAGGGCTTCCTGGGGTTGATATCTGCTGCTTACAGCTAGTGCAGAACACGACAGCACGTTTGCTGACTGGGGCATCTAGAAGATCACATATTACCCCTGTGCTGCGTGCTCTGCACTGGCTGCCAATACAGTGGTGGATCACCTTTAAAGTAGGTCTATTGACTTACAAAGCCCTACACGTATCGGGTCCCGATTACTTGAAAGAGCTCCTGGTTCCTTACACCCCTTTGCGACAGCTCCGCCCGGCTGACGAGGGGTTGCTGGAGATTCTGAGGGTTAATTTAAAGTCATCTGGTGCACGTGCCTTTGGGTTTGCGGCACCTACCCTTTGGAATTCTCTGCCCTGTCAGCTCCGGGAGTTCGGGATGATGGGGAGTTTCAAGCAGGCACTTAAGACTTTTTTATGGGGGAAGGCAATTCCTGTATTATGATGATTTTATATTGCATGTATTTGTACATGTGTTTTGTTTTTATGAATACTGTACAGCGCTTTGAAATTTGAAAGGCACTTAATCAAATACATTTTATTATTATTATAATTATTATTATTATTAAATGTAAAATTTCTAAACAGCTATGCAAACTGTTCTATAGGTCTTCCACTTTCGTACTGTGATTGCAAAAATACAGTTGGAAAATTAAATTGTTTGACCTATGAACATGTGTTGAGTAGTAAATATACTTATAGCAGCTGTGCACGAATTCAGTGAAAATTTTGATTTATACTTTTTTATGCTATTTTAGACTGTCACCTCCAGACTTGTATGATACCTTATTTCCACAATTTGAATCTACTTTAGTACTTTTTTCATGTTTGAAATAATAAAAGGAGTACTCCTTTTAATATGGCTCAGACCAGGTCTTCATCTGTATTCTCAGCTGTTTTTGTCCATCAGTTGTTTAAATATCACTTCTGTTGTGACTAAAATGAACTATCATGCAATATGCAGTGCTCCCTGACCTTTTGGAACAAGAGGTGTTCAAAAACAGCTGCAAATACTGATGAAACCCCTGTCCAAGCCATATTAAAAGGAGCGCTCCTTTTATTATTTCAAATGTAAATAAAAGTACTAAAGCAGACTCAAACT
Organism: Neoceratodus forsteri; assembly: GCA_016271365.2. Lineage (NCBI taxonomy): Eukaryota > Metazoa > Chordata > Ceratodontiformes > Ceratodontidae > Neoceratodus > Neoceratodus forsteri. Next base: position 740,423,538 of record CM057454.1, read on the forward strand.
GTGGACAGAAGGGTATCATACAAGTCAGGAGGTAAGTGGCAATGTAAAATAGCATAAAAAAGTAGAAGCCAAAATTTTCACCAGATTTATGCACTGCTGCTTTAAGTTTGAGCATGTTGTTGGTTCACGGGAAGGACACCTAGCAGTTGATTTTTATTGCATATCATTGGTTTTATTAGCAATAATACACCTCAGAGGCATTCAGCACATAAATGACAACATAGTCCCTCAACAACTGCATTAGTGCATTGTATTAATTGGTTTCAGATGGGCATATCCTAATAATTATATTTATTTATTATACTACAATATGTGTGTATACTCTATAATCCAACAAGTGGTTTTGTAGGGTTTTCATTGTAACAGTAATGTGTTACAAGTCTGTCACCTTCACACTACAAATAGCTGTATTGCATTTAAAAAATAAAACAATCCTAATTACCAGTTTATATGAATATAATACTGAACAACTGAGATGATTAAAAAAAAAGTCTCACTTGCAACCAGGGATCAACTATAACTTTTTTTGCACTAGTCAGATGGGCTAGTGAACCAGAGATTGCACTAGCCCGCAGAAGTTTGCAGTAGCCCACAGTCAGTATCGTTCACAGTGATTTGTTAAATGAAAGGCAAATAAAATTGCATTTGTCCTGCCAGCAGTCTGGACACCTACCAACTGATTTTGCACTGTGCCTTTAACTGCAAATGCACATACACTATCTCAGCTTCTGTGACTGGAGAGTCAGTGGTTTTGTCACTGACGACTGAAATGAACATTGTTCCCATCATTTTTTCTCGTAGCACCATGTGTTGCACCTCAGCTACATAGTGGATAAAGTTGCTGAACTGATATTTAGCCCTTTCATATCATCAAGGCTGCACATCCACACAAAGTTAGTGAAAGAACATCCTTTCTTAGCAATTGCATGGCATTATCCAGACAGTTAAGCATTGTTTCATTCATGTTCTCCAGCGTTCCTTCCACATTACTTGTCCCTGGAGTAGCAGTGTTGGCATCCTCCTTTTCCTTTGCCCTAGCATGAGCTTGACTGATATTATGGGATGAGATATAGTCAAGTCGGAAGTTCTCTGTACCGAAAAGAAAATTATTGTTATTGCCCACTTTACCCAACTGTATTTCATGTTTGATACACAAATGGCAGAACATCAGATCTTTTGCACCATCATACTCCAACCAGTCATATTTTTCTTGCCAACATTGCTGGAACTGACGGCTTCACTTTGCCTTTTCGTACTCATGATCTTTTATTTGTTTGTCTTTGTCAGCATGCTTTCTATTAATGTCAGCTGGGTCACTGACTTCTTTAATATATTTCCACATTTTCAGATTTGTAGTTAATAAAGTTGTGTCATGAAAAGTGTGTGTGTGTTTTTCTTCCCTTTTTCCTTCCTTTTCCCACCCTGGCTACAGATCCCAGAAATGCTTGATTGTCCCAGTTCTATTAAAAATGTTCACCAAAAAAAAAGTAAGGATAAATTTAACAGCATCAACCCATACTGTTATTTATTTCTTTTTTTCTTTGGCAACCAGGTAACTCCCATTGGGCACAAGATCCATTTACAGGGGTGGCCCAGGAACACAGGGAGGTTAAGTGACTTTTTTATGGTCAACACAGTATACAAGTGAAGGCTGCGGGAATTTAAACCCAGATCTGCTGGATGTACAAAGCCCATTCACAACATGTTGCTCTCTCTCTCTCTCTCTGTTAAACACTCTCCAGTTTTCCTTTCCATGACAGCCATGTATTCTAATATGCTTTGGCCACCTTTTTGATAACTGAACTATCAGTACTTGTAATATTCTCAATACTACACTATGTTCCCTTTACCTGATCAGCTACTGCTGTTTCTTTTCAAATGTCTAAGACATCACATTCCACAATTTCAGACACACCATTCTATGCTATTTATTCTAATGGCCTGCAAAGGTGTAGCTAATATCATGGAATGTTTAGGTCAGTAGTATAAAAAATAAGAGCAGCAGCTGATGAGGACTTAGGAGAGAAATAATCAACACAGTGACAAAGGCAATAAAAATGTGAAAATTAATTTGAAAAAGTGGGCCTAAAACATGAGAATATATGAAAAACAAAAAGGAACCATTACTGAATATAAAGGTGTAGAAACTGTTTCCTATCATGGCAGTAAATGAACATATTTAAAATTTGGAGTTAAAAAGATTAGGTTGATTTACTGCTAATGGTTTTAATTGCCATACTTTACACCTCCTAGACAGACTGGTTTTACAAACAAAGGCCTGTGACTAGTGACATCAGAACCGTTTTTGTAACCTGGGCATGCATGCAACAGTGAATGATTTGATACAATCAGTTTTAACCCTTAGGCTGCTGACAGAATTAGAACATAAAGGAAATTTGGACTGATATATCAGTCCGTGGCCATGAAAGGGTTAATACTATCTGAGCACTCAAAATAGCCCAGAAACTGGACTACATTTAATCAAAACCGGATGACCAGATAAGGACACTGAAAAACGGATTATCCAGTCTACAACTGGACAGGTGGCAACCTTAGAACTGTGCTGCTCCTAGACACAGTCAAAATCTGCCTGCCATGAGTACTGAGCTAAACAAGGAAAGGAAAAGGAGAAAGGATCTTTACCAGCCAAAAATAAAAGCAGTAGTTAGTATTAAATGAAACGGTTTGTAAATGCACTACACAAAGACATCTATTTTTTTCATTTCACTAGTGCTAAGGCAGCACAGTTAAACCTCTATGAAAATGACCTGGCTTTAAATTAAATAACAGTTATATTTATGTATTTATTTGTTTGTTTGTTTATTTATTTGATACCCGGGTTGAGAATGGAACTGCAGCTTTCCACAGGAGGAACTGCACTAGCACAGCAGGGCAAGTAACAGAGATTGTGCACTAGCCCGCAACAATCTGCACTAGTACCCAGGCTAGTAAATGAATGTTAAGGTTGACCCCTGCTTGCAACTACGCTGCTCCTCTAGGCATCTTCTGTCATCTGAAAATTTAGCCGGTTACAGCATATGCAGAACAAACCAGAAAGTAATGATGAGACAAGAGCCCAGATCAGGAGTCAAACCCTGGCAGGAGTTCGAACTCCATACTGCAGTTATTGGGAGCAGGGATACTGAATGAATATTTCTGCTCAGTATTCACAACGGATGAGGAGGGGGAGGTACCTAAACCAAACAAGAGAAACACCATGGATAGGAGAGTCAATACCAGTCCATTCACAGAAGAAAGGGTTCTGAAAGAACTCTTAAAACTGAGGGTGTACAAAGCAATGGAGCCTGTTGGGATTCACCCCAGAATTCTAAAAGAACTAAGGGTTGAACTACTGACACCACTGACTACTCTCTTTAACAAATCATTGGAGGATGGTGTGATACCTGAGGACTGGAGGAGGGCGGATGTGATGCCACTTCACAAAAGTGGAAGCAGGTCAGAGGCAGAAAACTACAGACCAGTTAATTTGACCTCAGTGGTCGGGAAAATGATGGAATCACTTCAGAAGGAAAGAATTGTTGAGTACCTAGAGGCCAGTGGGGCACAGGACCCAAGGCAACACGGATTCACAGTGGGAAGGTCATGTCAGACAAATCTAATAGATTTCTTTGACTGGGTGACCAAAGTTGTAAACCAGGGAGGGGTTGTGGACATGGCCTACCTAGATTTTAGCAAGGCATTTGACACAGTCCCACACAAAAGATTAATATACAAGCTAGTCAGCCTTGGAGTGGGTCCCAAGGTGGCAGCCTGGATAAAAAATTGGCTGGACAACAGGACGCAAAGGGTAATAGTAAACAGAGTCCACAGTGAAGAAAGGAGGGTAACTAATGGGGTACCACAGGGTTCAGTACTGGGGCCAGTCCTCTTTAATGTCTTTATAAGTGACATTGAAGAGTACCTGGAAGGAAATATCTCTTTGCAGATGACACAAAGATCTGCAACAGGGTTGATAGACAGGGTAGGGTGGAAAGGATGAGAAGGAACTTGGCTAGGTTGGAGGAATGGTCAAATGTATGGCAGCTCAGATTCAACACAAAGAAGTGCAAGGTAATGTACCTGGGAAACAAAAACCCAGTGGAAGAGTACACAGTGGGGGGGTGAGATACTAACAACAAAAATGGAAAGGGACCTGGGAGTAATTATAACAGATGACCTAAAGGTGGGCAAGCAATGTGAAAAGGCAGTAATGAGGGCTGGGGGGGATACTGGGATGCACAGGGAGAGGCATCAACAGTACAAAACAGGAAGTTGTTAACCCTCTGTGCAGACAGTTGCTGAGACCCCATATGGAGTACTGCGTGCAGTTTTGGAGACCCCATCTCCGCAAAGACATAGACAGAGTGGAGGCTGTCCAGAGGAGGGCAACCAAAATGGTTCAGGGTCTGCACCAGAAGATATATGAAGAGAGACTAAAGGAGCTTAATATGTATACCCTCAAGGAAAGAGGAGAGAGGGGGGACATGATAGAAACTTTCAAGTGCCTCAAGGGAATCAGCAAAGTCCAAGAGGACAGCATCTTTCAGAAAAAGAGATGTGCAAGAACAAGGGGGCACAATTTGAAGATAGAGGGGGGACAGCTCAGAGGTAATGTTAGGAAGTATTTTTTCACAGAGAGGGTTGTGGATGCATGGAACAGCCTTCCTGAGGAGGTCATGGAGTCCAGAACAGTGGGGGAATTTAAGAATGCATGGGTCAAACATAAGACAATTCTAGTGGGGGGTAGAAGGAAGTAGGCTGTTGGTTAACTAGAATCTGCAGCTTATCCATCAAGTAGGGAAATGGGCAGACTAGGTGGGCCAAGCGGTCCTTATCTGCCATCAAATTCTATGTTTCTATGTTTCCTCTGGCTCAGCTACTCAGTGGAGTACCACTATGGAATACTGATCAGGGCTCTGATGTTCCAGGTTAATGTTGCTTTGCCAGGCACAGGGCAGGACAGGTCCTGGCAATAAGCACTGTACAATCTGTTTTGGGATTCTGGTTGTACAATACACCTGTCCATCTGGATGTCTACTCAATCCACTGTTTAACAGCAACTTACCTCACAACTGCTGAAGATACTGTGGAAATGTGAAGAACGAATTGAATGACAGTGGAGCCCAGCTAGTGTGGGCGGGACCAGGGGGAAGGAAGATGGGAGCAGCAGACTGGAGAGTCTGCATTACCTGCATCCACCTTACTGCTTCATACACTCATTTTGCACATCTTAGGGCCAAATGGATCAGTGGCCATCAGATCAGTGGCACTTTGCATCCCTCGTGTAACCCTAGCTGCTAACTCCAGTTATAAAGGAAGTCAGTGATCTGTTAGTGCTGAAGAAAGTGGACTGTTATATTGTGTCCTGGTGCGGTGCCTTGCAGACTGATCAGTGCTCAGGATTTAACAGTAAGTCAGTCAGGTATCAAATAAAATGATTCCTTTCTCCTTCAACTCACAAGGGAAAGTGGAGCCTTTCAGAGAGAATTGGAGAGTGCTATGGTTTTGTCCAGGTTTAGCTCAGACTATGAGCTCAGAAAAGATGCATGAGAACGGTGAGTAGCCCAGCATTACAGCATGCAACTAGCAGAGTAGTGCCTCTGCTTCTCAGCTCAGGGCCCCTCTACTATCAGATCGAGGAATACAAAAGAAGAAAACAGCCTGGAAAACAGCCCTGAATTTAAAAAACACAGAGGCAAGGGCCAACCCATTGGTGTAGCAGTAGCAGTAGCACTATTGGTCACAACGCAGGTAACCTGGGTTCAGAAACAAGCCAAGATCATCAGAAGCTAGCTGGGGAAGGAGGATTTAGCATCCCAGTGGATGCTATCCTCCACCAGGGAGGGGTTCACCCATGCTGCAGCGATAAACATATTGTCGTCGCCGATTATGGTGCAGACAACATGCTGCCTGGCACAGCAGCACCAGGCATTACATCTCCCGGGAGTTACAGCATCAACGTGTCCCGTCGGGAAACTTTAAGTAGGTGGAACTGTACAACTGAGCTGCAGGGAGGGATGCTGGGTTATGCTGCATGCTGCAGGCTTGTGTGCAGAAGCTTGTGCACACTCACTGCCAGCATTACCAGGGATGGGAGAAAAAAAGGCACAAAAAGCCCCTGCCACAGCAGGATGGTGCTGGCCTCTCACAGGCCTGACACCATGGACTTCAGCTCCCCCTGCAGTTGGATTTTCTGTCTGCCAGGGGGATCAGCCCCTCCCCAGCAGCCCCACCATGGAGGGAAATCCATGGAAAATGGAGGCAGGGGTGGGTCCAGGAAGAAGGTGGGTAATGGGGCTTTTATTAAAAACAATTGTTCCAGCCTGAACAGTTCCAAAGTTATCCCATTTTAAAGAAATTATTTCTTGAAAGGCCAAACTTTGGAACCATTGGGGCTAAGAACTTTATTTAGTTTACATGAAAGCTTGGAGTTTGGTCATTAGGAATCAGTCCTGTTGATACAATTTTTCTGTGTGCCAATATTATTCTGTATGTATCAATATTATTTGAAACCGCTTTTTGATATTATTGACACGTTTTTTAGCTGTGACACAGCCAAAAATGGCAAGCACATTGCATCCACACTATTGTTTTGTATTGAGAGACTGTATCAACACTGTTTTGTATCACTACATAAAATTACATGCAGGTTTTAAAAACATTTGATAAGCATTGTTTTTTTAACTTTTTGCTGAACCTACTACTATTTATAAGTTAATTAGAAACAGTGTAGTTTGTAACTTCATTTTCATTCATATTATGCCCTTCACTGCATTGCGAACAATTTACTCTCCCCTCTAGCAACTCCTACTGTTCCTTGCTTTCACGAGTGCATCAGAGGATAATAAAATAACAGCAGTGATCAGGGCTCTCGGAGACGTGGGTGCCCATGTCCTTTACACACATTTTGTGCTTCAGGATTCTCCAATTTTTTCCCCAAAAGTCCCTGAGATACTCACTTGCAAGGCCCTGACTTCCCAGTACTGAGCCACACCCCTGCACCAGCACGTTTGGTAATGTAAGAATCTGGAGAGCATGGAGCCACACTCCATTGGTTTCTATGGGGCCGTTCTTTAACTACAGTTTTTAATGTTTTATAGGGCCAATTCAAATAAATTAAGGTCACTGCTCAACTAACAAGGGCTTTGTTACTTGAGTGGTGACCTTAATTTGTTTGAGGTGGCCCTCTAAAATGTTAAAAGGGGGGTGGGCAGGGGGAGAGGGGTAACAGACAAGGTGATCACTGAGGGTAGGGTATTGGAGGGGGGTATTGGAGGGTTTAAGGGCTCTGAAGGTGAATAAGGCACCAGGACTGGATGGCATACACCCAAGGGGGTTGAAGAAACTGACTGAGATCCTGGCTGGACCACTGGTGGAACTATTCAATACCTCCCTGGACACAGGGTGCATACTGCATGACTGGAGGATGACCCACATGGTTCACATCTATAAAGGTGGACTAAAGGATAAGCTGGGTAATTATGGCTGGTAAGCGTATCTTCCATCATGGGGAAGCTGATAGAGACAATACTTAAGGAAAGGCTGGTGACCTTTATGGAAGAGAATGGGCTCCAGGACAGTCACCAGCATGGGTTTGTCTCTGGAAAATCCTGCCAGACGAACCTAGTTGAGTATTACAACTGGGTTACAAGGGAATTGGACAAGGGTTATGCGGTGGATATCATGTACCTGGACTTCAGTAAGGCCTTTGATTCGGTGCCGCATGGGAGTTTGGGAGGGAAGTTGAGATATGTGGGGGTGGGGACTAAGATGGTTAAATGGATTGGGAACTGGCTACAGGGGAGACAGCAGAGGGTAGTGACGGGAGGGGAACTCTCACCTCCAAGGGCTGTGACAAGCGGGGTGCCGCATGGATCAGTACTGGGGCCAGTGCTGTTTGGAATATTCATAGCAGACATATTGTATGGCATCAGGAATAAGATCCATCTATTTGCTGATGATAACAAATTGGGGGTGGTGGTGGACAATATAGCAGGTTGGCAGGGGCTGCAGGATGACCTGACCAAGCTGGCGGAGTGGTCAGAAGTGTGGCAGTTAGGGCTCAATGTGAAAATGTGCAAAGCTCTGCACTTTGGAGCAAAGAACCCAGGGAGCAGTTACCAGCTGGGAGGGGTGCAGCTAGGTTCCACCGAGGAGGAAGAGGAGGAGAAGTATCTATGGGTGGTTGTAATGGGGAAGATGAACAATACAGAGCAGTATAGGAGGGTGGCAGTGAAAGCCAACAGGATGCTGGGTTGTATTACGAGAGGGATCTCCTCCAGGAGCAGGGAGGTGATCCTGCCTTGCTACAGGGTACTGGTCAGGCTGCACATGGAGTACTGTGTGCAATTCCAGTGACCATATCTGAAGAAGGATGTGAAATTAGAGGAAGAGGCACAATGCAGGGCAGCAAGGATGAGCCAGGAATTGGAGGGCAGACCATACGAGGAGAAGCTGAGAGAGTTGAACATGCATTCCTTGGAGGAGAGAAGGCACCGGGGGCCGGGGGATATGACTGAGACCTGTAAGTACATAAAGGGGATAAACAAGGCAGGCACTGAAGGGATACTCAGGCTGAGGAGGGGGAGGGACATGAGAGGGCATGGTCTTATTTTACAGGAGGGAAGATTTAGGACAGAAATGAGGAGACACTTTCATGGAGAGGGTCATGGCAGAATGGAATGCTCTACCAGAGGAGGTGGTAGCCTGTAAGACAGTGGGTAGTTTCAAAAGGGGATGGGACAAGGTGAGGGGGTGTAATTGGGAAGGGAAGGGAGGCAGGGCAGCTGCAAGGTGAGGGTGCTGGCTGAACACTCAAGCAGACTTGATAGATCAGGTGTCCTATTTCTGCTGGCAAATTCATACTGTATGTTCATAAAAATCATAGTTAAAAAATGGCCCCATAGAATCCAATGGTGCCCCTTCACTCTCCAGATTCTCACATCATAAAATGCGTGGGCATGAGGGCATGGTTCACATGCATTTTCAATGGGGACCCCCAAAATCTTCATGGGGATTCCTGTGTTTTAGCCGTGGATCCCCATTTTCTTCCCCAAAAAAGTCCCAGACCCCCAGCAGAAAATCCTACCATGAGCCCTGAGTGATGCAAAGGATACAAAACAGGGGATAAGTTTATTGGAAAAAACAGGAGCAGTCTTTGGGGAAGGAAAAAGGGTTAGGGCAAACAAATAAAACAGGTGATAAAGTAATAACAGTACCCCACAAGGCTTCCCACCATCAATACTACACAAAATCCTCCATCAAACCTGCAGCAAACTTAAAGCGATTTACCAAGTTTGGGGGGGTGGATGCTTAAAAGTTTCCTCTATGAGGAAGTTTGTGTGGTGAAAGCCTACCTGGGTAAGTTTGATAATTTTTATCTGCCCCCTGTTCTGAAGGAAGGGATCATATTTCCCCCAAGGAGCTGATGAGCCAATCCTTTCCCTTCCTGGTGCTCGCCCCCCCACCCCAACACACACACACTGGTATATGCTCTAATGTATACATAGGGAGGCATGGGACCGCATGCCCCATTACAGTCAATGAGATTAATTTTTAATGCAGATTTCCTCATGTTAATTAGTAATTGGCAAATAATTAAGGACAGTGCAGGGTTTTAAATAATTGATTAGCAGTTTTTTTCTTGGGACAATGCTAACTGTACAGAAAGTATTTATATAGGTTTTCTACAAGTGCTATGTTTGTTAAACACAATGAGGCAAGTGCTATGCATTTTCACAATGTTTTAGTACTTTTATGAGCAAAACGCTAATCATTTTTTGGAGTTAAATAAATCCCTGCAGTGCTTGATTAGCAAGTCCATTGCAAATCAAGCACCGTCCTTAATTACCTGCCAATTACTAAATAATATATAGAAATCTGTATTACAAATTCATTCCTTTGACTGTAATGGGGCATGCGGTCCCATGCCTCCCTGTGCATACATCAGAGCATATACCAGTGCGGGGGTAGGGCAAGCACCAGGAGGAAGAGATATCAGCTCAGTAGCCCCTCGGGGCAAAAATACAATCCCTTCTCTCTGGACCAGGGGACAGATAAAAATTATCAAAGCTACCCAGGTAGGTTTTTGCCACACTAAGCTTCCTCACAGAGGAAACAGAGTACAGAGTTGATAAATCACTTTAATACCCCACCATCCTTGGGAGCACCCCTTGAAGTCTATGTAGTACTACAATGCTGCAGTGAAAATACTTTGCAAGTGCTGTTTAGGCAGTGTGGAACCAATTTAAATTTAAAAAAAGAGAAATGACAATTAAGCAAATCGCAATCTTAAAGACCCAATGTGGCCTACACACAGGTCTTCTGTCTGGCCTATCCTCAAGACACTGTCCTTGCCAGGGCGTTCGACGCCTAAACCGATCTATATAAAACAACCAGAAGGAACAGGCAGGTGATGTGCTGTACAGTACCTAGAATTCAGTAAGGCCTTCGACTCAGTGCCTCACAGAAGGCTTGCTAAAAATCTGCAGGATCTAGGGACAGGCACAAAGCTAACCAGTTTAGTACCAAATTGGCTGAGAGAAAGGACCCAGAGAATGGTAGTAAATGGGTAACACTCAGAGGTCATGAAGGTCACAAGTGGGGAGCCACAGGGATCAGTGTTGGGTCTAGTACTGTTTAATGTGTTCATCTGTGACATAAGCATACGGATCAAGGGTAAAATCCACCTCTTTTCAGATGACACTAAACTCTGTAGCAGACACCAAAGAGGGGAATAGGGATATGGAGAGGGACCTAGAAATACTAAAAGGGTGGTCCAGGGTGTAGCAACTGAATTTTAATGCTAAGTGCAAAATTGTGCACATTGAGCCTATGCACTTAAAAAAAGGTGCCAACACGCCGCAGATCTGTGGTGCATAGGCAACCCTAAGTGAGAATGCCATGCACTGGGGTCCTGAGGACCCTGGAGGACAGGTGCCCCGCGGGTGAATGCGGTAGTGCATACCGCACACCCTGCACCTGTCTGGGGCCACAGAGCTACATGGGCGGTGTATGCTCCTCTTGTGCATACTTTCCACCCAATCGTTCATAGCGCCCATAGGTAGCAGTAATCTGAGGACAGTTCATTGGATGGGGAAGGGTAAAAAAGGATGTGTTGCCACAGAGGTAAGAGACTTAGGGGTCATCTTTAGTGATAGTCTCAAACATCGGCCCACTTCACCAGTGTATCTGGGAAGACAAAGGATTTATACCAAGTGTGTTCTCCAGTAGGAGAAAGGAGGTACTGTTGCCCCTCTGTGGGTCCTTGGTAAGACCACACCTGGAGTACTCTGTCCAGTTCTGGAGCCCATACCAGAAAAAGGATAAGGACCATGTAGAGTCTGTCCAAAGATAAGCTGCAAGATGAAACAGAATTAGCAGGGAAGACATATAAGGAGTGCTTAGTTGGTCTGAATATGTACTCACTGGAGGCCAGGAGGGAGAGAGGAGACATAACAGAAACCTTTAAATACCTAAAGGAAATAAACAGGGTAGAGCGTGATGACATGTTCCTGGTTACAAGGTATCAACAACCATGAGGCATAACCATAAACTGATAATGGGCAGATTCAGAAATGATGTGAGGAAATACTTTTTAATGGAAAGATTAGTGAATAGATAGAACAGCCTGCCCAGAGAGCTAACAAATAGTACAAAAATGGCAGGTTTAAAGAGAGTGTGGGATAGCTTTAGGGGTTAGTGAAATCAAGGGCAGGAGAGAGGGTGGGGCAGGGTGTGAAGGGGCAGAACTGGCACTAGGGTGTTGTTGTCCAGGGCACAGCACCAATGATAGGTTTGAATGGTTTGTGTAGGAAAATGGGCAGACACAATAAACTATGAGTCTTTTCCTGTCAGCACCTTTCTATGTTATGTTTCACCAGTTGCAGGACCAGTAGTAATAAAAGTAGTAAACATTTTTTTCATTTTATGAATCGGATACTCAGTTGAGCAAAGCTCAGTTTCAATGAGGTCCTTAACATACAGATTTGTTGCATACACTTACTTTGTATAAATATCTTATTACATATATACAGCACATACAACCACCAAACAAGATTGTCCACCAAAGACTGCATACAGTCAATGTCTGAAATAGTTGAAACAGGCATGCACAGTGCACGTATTACAAGTTTCATTCTGGAACTGCATATTAACACAATACTAAATATAGACAGGACCCACCAAGTGGCTCTAAATTAAATAAAATCATACCGCATCTCTTTTTAAACAAGGTAACATTTATTTGTTCGCGGTACCATTTTTTGCAATTACTCACGCTATTACCTTCAGCTGATCTCAGCTGTATTGGAATGGTGCCCCAGAGTTTTGGGCCCATATAATAGAAGTGACATCTGCCTACTTCCAGATTTCTTTTAGCAAGTCCTGGGTTCGAGTCCCAGTGGGAGTCACACTTTTCCTTTCACTTGAACAATTGGATTTTAGGAAGTAGGAATTCAACCCCACCTGTTGACCTAAGGGAATCTTTAATACTTCTTTGTTGTAAATTATTAATTAGATATCCTGGGACTTCAGTTCTATAGCACTTGTGCATATAAGTGAGTCAGTGAAGTGTCCTGTGCTCCTCTAATCTCACCTGCCCCAGCTCTTTACAAAGTTCACACTTATGAGTCCTACAAGGAACGTCAAGAATGAAGCAGTTAAACCTACCATACGTAACATCTAGCTTTGTCAGCTCCATTCCCAACACCCCTGAGAACAACAAATCACCATAATCAAAAATAGGTAGAACCACGGTATTTGCTACATGCTTCCTAACCTCTTTATTCATAGAGTGTTTACTTCTATACAATTGTAACCCCACTACAAATGGGGGTTCCTGAAAAGTCTTCCTTGAGCTTGTCTAAATGCTCACTGCCAGGCTGGTGTCCTGCGTTTTAGCAGTTTAAATGTATTGCCAGAGTGCCTGTATAGCGTCCGCATACTGTCTCTTTAAGAGCTGCCTAGATTGCAGTTATAATTAATCTGAAAAGTGGCTGAGTGTTTCCATGCTCGAGTCCTGCCTGGGCTGCCAAATAATTGCTCCGTACTGCCATCGCTATTAGTGCAGAGGAAGCTCTGTTAGAAGATGTACTTGTTTGCTGATCATTTATTAGAATAACAATAATATTGCAGTTTGCCTAACCTGCCTTCTTTGCAGCATGGACATTTCTGTTTATCTCCACCGTCTTGGTCCTGGACGGCTGAAATGGGCTAATCAGTACCTTTGGGGACTCTAAAATGGAGTCTGTCCCCAGGGGCTTTGTGGGAGCAAAATTCTGTACGAATTGTAGTTTTGGGCTTTTGGCGCCTAAATGAACCTGGAGGGGGAGCCCTTGTTGTGACTGACAGAGAAATCAGCCAACTGAACCGTTTGAATCCTGGGGAAAGTCCCAGACTGCTTGCAGTTTCAGTTCAGATCTGAGTTGGGAAGTGAAGGAGTAACAGTTTGAGATAGTCAAGCAGTAATCCTGCATAGATTCGAGCGGGAGAACTGCGAAAGGGCTGAGTTTTGGCCTGCCTGTCTGCCTGCTGTCCCTGAGAGGGAAATTGAAGTTTATTCGGACTGAATCCGAATTGTGAGGACGATTTAAGCCACAGAACTGACTAGGCTTTAACCTGAAGAAGACCGAAGATTTGCTGAATGCGATCGGCCTGTCAGGATTTCCAGCCACCTTTTAACTCCCAGTTTGTGCAGAGACTCTGTAATTGTGACCGGATAGCAATCTGCCTGGTACTGTAGAATTTCTTACAAGTAAATGTGTTGTGTGCTGTTAGTGGGTCGTGATTTGGTTCCCCACTGTGTGCTGAACTGTATTCTGCTTGCTGGAGGCTTCATCCAGCTCCAATGGACTAAATCCGTCTGCATCTCCATTTGGCCTGGGCCTTGCCACGCTGGCCCAGCCAGACTACCCGCTACACAGAGAAAGCCATCGACGAGAGATCTGCCTGGGGATCAGCCCCCTGCTCAATGCCTTGAACAGGAACGACGCCTCAGTGATTCGTGTGGGCCCTGCTTCTCCTGGAACTTCAGCTCAACAACATGCAGTCTCGATTTCGTCCTGCCTGTGTCCTGTATTGGGTATCGTGAGTAAACATCAAGGTAGCTCCCTGCAACAATAGTTAAATCTAAAGTGTTGTCATCTGATTGCTTTGTTGTCTTTTCCTTCACGAACTGAGCCCTCCGGGTCCAGATTACAAATAGTGTGTGTTGTGCATGTTGCTGTTTTCCATCACAGGACCCCAACCAGCTACGACGCCAGCCTGCTCCAGGCAATGGTCCTGGCTAGCCCACTTTTTTCCTACCTGGGTACCCAGAGTGTGTGACTGTGTAGGGATTCTGAAGTGCATGCATAACTGTCTGATTGATTTTGCCTTTAAGCCAATCAACCTTAATACACTCCTCCCTTGTTCAAGTCCCCTGAATAAATCAAATCTAACTTTTTTTGCATTTAACCTGACTGTGGTTCAAGTCTGTGCCAAGAGTACTGTACTGTTGCTATTTGCTGTGTATAACGTTGTTTTACAGGGGGTCTCCAGGGTCGAGCTAGAGGAACCAGCCCTGGTGGTAAATGCAAACAGTGTTGGTAATTGCATAGTGAATAAGGATCATGGTGAAAGTGATTATTGTATATTGTTCAGGCCACTAGAAGGGAAAGAGGGGGGTTACAGTGTCCCGGAGGGCTGTGGCCCGGTTAGCTTGACCACTAACAACCCTGACCTCCGGGTGGAGGCACCTGTTTCAGTACTCAGGCCCCTTAACCTGCTACTAGCCAAGCAGGTAGGGGTAGTAGCCCTTGGGATAGCACCACCTAGGGGTTACACAATGCACTGAGATGTCTCCCCCAATTTGTTACTGGAGCAGCCAAAACAACCCACATCTGCACATTTTATACTCTCACAAACTGGTTACCCCTTACTAGTAGGATAAAATACCACACCTGCCTAATGGGAGCAAAAGCACTTTTGGGACTCACTTCCCCCAGGATACAAGCTTTCCTTACATCCAAATGCCTGTGCCACCAGGAGCTCAACCCATGGTGACCTCTCTGTCCTGTGCTGCAGAACTAGCCAGGCCATGCAGTCATTTGCATTCAGGGCCCCCCAATGGCTAAATTATCTAGACCTGGATATGACTCTCCATGGGTTCTCAAAAATTGGACAGTTCAGACAAGTACTACAGAGGGCACTTTTGTCTGGCCCATGTAGCTGCCCCTCACTACCACACCCCCCTGCTTAGCAGTACTGTTGGCTTTTTCCGCTATATCCCTAGTCCTGTGTTTCTTGACAATGCCTTCAAGGTTACTTCTCTCCTAATAAGTCTGTGTTAACCTAATCATCTGAATATACCCTGAACTGTTAATTTCCTGTTACTGATGTTGAACCTTTGATTATAAACCTTAGCTTGTTGCCACTTGAAAGTGACCTCCTGTATTTATCCTAAACTATTGTATTGTAACCTACCCTCTGTATATAACCTGTTCTGCTGTACCTCTTTGTAACTGACGAGGAACCTTTGCAAATGAGCATTTAATGCTCAAAGGTATCATCCGATTTACTTAAATAAAATAAAAAAATCTATGTGAATATTCCATTTGATCTTATCATCCAACCAAACACCCAGATATCTATAATTCTGCTCTTGTTATAAAATTGTTTGATCCAAGGTTTTAACTTGTAAATTAATTGCTGGTAGATTCAAGCTTTTGCTCCACTGAAATACATCACTCGAGTCTTTTTTGCATTAAGTACTAATCTTGATTGCAAAAGGAAAGCCTGTAAATCAACAAATGCCTTTTGTAATCTAATTGCTATTTGTTTTGAGTCTGTTTCTTCTGTATATATTATATCATCCATGTAAAAGTGAAACTGTATATGAGGATCATCCAATGTTAATGTAGTCATGTATCTGTTGAAAAGAATATACACCACAAAGGCACCCTGGGGAACAACGGACACTGTTGAAGCTAAGTTTGATTTAAACTCATCTATTACTACCAACTGATTTCGCCAGTCCCCTGTTTCTTTATTCATAGTCTGGTGCAACTCTGATTGATCGTCTTTCACAGAGGGATCCCCACAGCAGCTTATTCAGGAAACTGAGTCAGACACCGGCATGGCCATCCTGCAGCACTCTTCTTGTGGCTGGCAGGAGGGCTATTCCACAAACATCTCGGTTCTTCTACAATTCTGTTCTTTCAAGAAGAGACCTTTTCATCTTCACCCCACATTAGGCCTTTCTGCCACCGGGTACTTGGCGTGTATGACCATAAGAGTGCTGGAAAGGCAACAGGTACCCTGTATGGCAAGAACAACTGCTTTATATGATAGCAGCTGCTGGCTCCAGCCCACTCTGGCTCTGGAACGTGCTGGTCTACCTAAGCTGAGTGCAATTCAAAGCAGAACACACTCCTCTGGTCAGGATGCAGTCTGCACTGACATCTGCAGACTAACTGGCTCCTGCACTGAAGGAAACCCCAGCAAAGGCTTTTCCTGGTGTTGGGGATCACAGACAATGATACACGCTCTCACTGATCTGGAGGGGCACTTCAGAATTCTTTTGGCAGTCTGTCCCTGAGTCCATAGGCAGGAAGTTCTTTTCCTGGCCTCGTTCAACACAAAAATCTAGAGATTTCAGTATGTCTCTGCCATTTACACTGTCCTTCCTCAACTCCTCATTTGCTGGCACACTCTTTCTAGTAGGGCTTTTCTTAGGCATACAAACTTGAATGGCTGTTAAACACAAGGGCTTTTTTAACAGTTCCCACAATGCTACTTTTGGCTTTTTTGTCTATAATGGCTGCTGTCTAAGCGATTATCTGCAGATTGCTGTGAGACTCTTCTGACCTCCTAGTTGTCTTTTTGGTGTGACCCTGACCCCTCACTGCAGTCTGTGGAGTGAGAGGTGAGGAAATAAAGATAGTAGTGTCTATAATCTATGGGCTTTATTTATGAAATTTGATTCCATCTATCATCAGCAGCTCTGTAGAAAACCTTGGTCTCTCAGTGCAAGTGGGAGGCACATTTCTTGGTGCCACGTAATGTGACTCAGCAGCTGTAAACTTTTTGCACTAGGCAACACAGAGAAGTACTGGTGCCCCTGAGCTGCTGCCTGATCCTGGTGGATCGAGTGAAGAGAGAGAGAGAGAGGCAGCTGTGCAGTGGGTGGCCATGATGGAGAATTCTAGTGGCTTAGATGGTGCACCTGGTTGGAGGGTATCCTTTGAACATGGCGACTGAGGCTGAGCGACTGCAAAAATGGCTGCTTAATCACGGCATCTGCATTCTGGGCTGCCTAGCAGGGTGGAGACAGGATACTACAGTGGGCAAAGATGGTGACAGGAAATATACACGTGCATGGGGGGTGGGAACCACACCGAGTGAGGAGTGGAAGGGGAGGGAGGGCATGTGGAAGTAGTGTGATGGTCGGCTGCCAAGCTGGCTATGTGGCATGGTGGGTAGGGTAGCAGGCTGGGGTTGGGAGGGTGCTGGGCTCGGTTTAGGGGCAGGCTTTGCTTTTTGCATCAGGCCGTTTTTAAAATTTTTTTAAGTTTTACACACACCCCAACATGCACCCCGCTGGAGCTGAGAATCTTTACTTAGGGTATTGCGGGGGGCACAGCCCTCAGCATATGTTGCAGTCCCATCACTGCATTTGTAGTCGCTGTGAGTGTACAGCACCCTTATTTATTTTCTGTGACGTACACTCACCCAAACAGTGATCGCCATTCAGCAGTCGCCGTTATGACATGGAACCGGTTGGAGAGTGCAAAGTAAGCCCCAGGTCATTTGGTGGAGGGGGTGTTACACTGAAATGTGGCCTACAAGGGTCTGCAAGTAAAAAATCACCCCTTTAGTTCCTATTTCCCAGCTGCACAGGGTGGAGCTTCTAACTCATTCAGAGAAACAAATGCACCCTCTGCTCTTAAATCTCTGTTATTCTGAAGAGAAGTTTAAAATAATTTGCATGTAACTGTCACAAAACCACCCAAGATCCCCTAGGCGATAGCCTGTCTTCTTGCTTACTTCATCAGTGCTGCCACCAACCTGGTCACGACTCACTTGGGGGCATCTCCCTGTTTTGTTCCACCATAGACTCTTGCTTAAACAGTACAGGCCAGGCTCTCGCTCACACATTGCGAGGCTTCTTCAATGAAAAGTTGTATCTATAGATACATTCAGATATTTCCAGATATTTTGCGATATATCTAAAGAGATTCTCTCTGGTGCCCCACAGTGATACTGCAGCCAGGCAGGGAATTTCTCTACAAATATCACAGAAAGTTTAGAAATATCTGTCCATGCCTTTGGCTATAGCTGTAGAAAACTCTTCAGTTGTGCCACATAACCTTACCCCTGTTCTGCATTAGAATCAGATTTACTTTTTAGTTGTTATGGGCTCTGAAAGGTTGACCAAGGAACTCGCCAATAAAACAGATTACATGTACCCAACGCTGCACAGTTGCAGATATAAAATGTTAAATATTTGATATTTACAAGATATACAACAAAGAAGTGGAAAACACTGACATGCTAGAAAAATCAAAATAAAACAGGTTTAAAGCAAAAGAAGTCCAAATAGAAAAACACCAAACTAAATTGTGAGCTCTTACCATAAGACCTTAGAAGGGCTTTGTCTCAGCACACAATTATTCTCCCTCCCAAGTCAGGCCACGTTCCCATGTGTTGGTATCCCATTCATAAGTATGACTCTTAGAATAACTTGCACAAAGGTACAATTCTCATCCAGTCACACAGCAACTTTGAAGTGTCCCCTCCTTGATATATCAAGTCACCTCAGGCTGGAGTCCTGTTCCTCCGAACTCTGAGAAGAAAAAGCATTTTGTCTTCCTTTAACCCTTCCCCCCACCAGTTAAAACAAGTGCTGCATTCTCCTACAGTGCAACAGGCTTTGCTTTTTGCCTTTGCAATCCCCATGTTTCTAGTTGTCCTGGTTGCACAGAGTGCAGCACAATTGTATTCTCTGCAGCCATGGATTCATACCCCAGCTAGGGCACTTATTTCTCTCTCATGTCTGAATTATATTTTAAAAAGCACACCACATTCCTTGTAAATAAAAAACATTAAACAGTCTTTAAACATGTTAGCAGGTTGATGGTATGCCTTAGCTGAGGTCCATCGCCTGCGCTGCTGTCCTTGTGTGGACTGGCTAAAAGAACAGGGTTCCATGTCATAACAGCGATCACCAAATAGCAATCGCCGTTACAGTAAGTGTACATCGCCGAAAACCCAAAACGGCGATGTACACCCCAGTGAGACAACAACGGGCGAAACAACTGTTTTATAAAGCTTTCACCCCACATCCCCTTACTAAAGATTCTCAACTCCAGGGGGTGCATGTCAGAGGGGTGAAACTTATTAAAACACAAAAGTCGGATGCAAAGTACAAAATAGTGCCCCTCCCCAGCCCCTTCCCCACTGTAACCAGCCACCCTCACCACCACACCACATGGCCAGCTCAGCAGCCTCATGCCACATTACATCCCACATACCTTCCCATCTCTTCCACCTCCCTCCTACTCTTCCATTCGCCTTGTTTCTTCGGGCTTCATCGCTACTCCTCTTTCAGGGTGGTTCTATACGAGCACTGGAACTTAAGTCGCTTCATATCCAAGTCAAGTTCAGTCGCTGTTTGACAGGTTACTGAAGAACAGCAGGGAGTCTGTTGTTCACTGCATATAGCCTGGACAATGTGGCTCATCATTTTGACTCTCCTTATTTGACCCTAAATTCTCCACTCTTAGGACTGTGTTAGCCACAAACACTGCTCTGCAGGGTTGCAGTAAAACAAAGTCACACACAACAGTTGTTATAATAGTTGAAAAAAAAACAGAAAAAAGAAATGTAAAGTATATAAATTCTATGTCACAGCATCTTTTTAGGAAAACTGTTTCTTTCAGTTTGTAAAACCTGTTAAAAAGGAATTTCTGATTTCTAATATCTGGTGGTGGGCAAACACATTATAAGTAAAATCATTATCTTATCTGAAGTGTCTTGCCCCGCGGGAGAGGTGCAGTACAGGTGGGGAAAAAAAGCAGACACAGACAGGAACTACAGGCTAAACAGCTGGCCTTCATGCTCAACTAGTGAGAGCATCTGGATGACTTCAAGGGAACTAGATTCAAATAGCAGCATGGTCACACTATCAAACCTCACCACAAAATGGCACTTTTTGTTGCTGCTGGCTGTAGGCCAATACCGTACAAGTAAAATCATTAACCCTTGCTGTGCCACAGACTGATATATCAGCCAGAATTCCTGTATGTTCTAATTCTATCAACAGCCTAAGGGTTAAACATACTGCAACTCATAACTTACTTGTATATTTCAACGTATAACTCATTTATTATGTAGAAAGTGTGGGGGGGTCATCTAGTGATTGACTGGTGTGTAAAATAAAGCAGCTCTGTGACTCTTCCGTGGCTACAATGCCATTCCTGATGTTTATTTTTTCTTTCTGGCTGCTGTTTAATGTTTGTTATGCTGTGTTCTTTTCATTGTATACTGTATTGCCTGTTATCATATTGTGTGTATTACACTACTTTGTTATAATTTTGTATGTAACCTCTAAGGTCGTGCCTGAAAATAGGCGTTTGATTGTCTACGGCACTCACCTAGTTAACAAAAATGAAATAAATGCAACCTACAGCAATTTACTTTAGAGAATGCTGTCACACAGGGACAAGTGGAGTTGGGGAGCACAGCTACACTTTACTTGTCCGTTTCAGTGTAACTAATCATTAGTTATTTGCAATTATAGTGTGGTTACAAAATAACTACACTGTAATTAACTGACAGAGTGTAACTGGGAGCACAATTCTGGGCAAGTGGCTGTTTTTAAAGGACCTTAAGGTTTTGTTAAAAAAAAATAAGAAACCTGAAATTACCTAAGCTGAGCTATTAGGCTATATAACTTTATTACTAGATATTGTGGACGTTGTAGTTTTAAGTAATGTATTTGAGATTTCCTTTCATAAATTTTCCGAAGTGGAGCGTGACCCCTTATCAATCTTTCTTTGTAATCTTTTTCAGAAGGGCTGATGGAAGCAGGTGGCTCAGGGAGTGACTGTCTACGGGCAGGTGAATCGTGCACCAGTGACCCCAGCTGCAGCCCAAAGTTCCGAACTCTTCGGCAGTGCATAGCGGGCAATGGTGCCAACAAGCTGGGACCTGGTGCAAAGAACCAGTGCAACAGTACAGTGATGGCTCTATTGTCCAGCCCATTATATGACTGCAAGTGTAAACGAGGCATGAAGAAGGAGAAGAACTGCCTCAGTATCTACTGGAGCATACACCAGACATTAACACAAGGTGAAGTTTCATTGTTGAGGGTGTTCAGTGGCGAAGTATCATTGTTGAGAGTGTTCAGTGTCGAAGTTTCATGGTTGAGGGTGTTCAGTGGTGAAGTTTCATTGTTGAGGGTGTTCAGTGGTGAAGTATCATGGTTGAGGGTGTTCAGTGGTGAAGTATCATGGTTGAGGGTGTTCAGTGGAGCCCCACATATTTATGTTTTTACTTTTAGCAAACAGCATATAGTTTCTAAACCAGACATCATCTATCAGTGTTTCTTTGCCCAAACAAGTTACACTGTCTCAAAATGAGAGAGAAAAAAAGAGGCCCAATGTTGCTCCAATCATCAAATTTTAGAGACAGAAGCTCACAGCATTGTGAAAATATGTACTTTCATCTTCACAAAGTTTACTTTTCATTCAGTAACATAGAGCACCTTTAGATTTGCTTTAAAATGCGGCATTAATATAAATGTGGGATAGCAACACCCTCTCCATGTGACAGTTCTGTCAGTGGTTAAGTAGGTAACACACTCGCCTCTAGGGCTGGAAGATCAGACAGTTGTGGTTCTAGCCAGTCCCACTCCAGGTACATAGGGCAATATCCCTAATTGACACTGTAGTGCAGCACAGGGGGTGCTACACTCTAGAGGTGCTGCACTTCGGATGAGACATTAAACCATGGCCCACTCTGTCCATGACTGGTCACTGTCTAGGTGGAAGTGAAAGATCCCATGGCACTTATCAAAGAAATGTAGGGGAGTTGCCCAATGTCATGGACAACATTCCCACATCAATAAAACAGGTCCATGTACCCCCCTCCAAGTCGGGCTAAAATGGTTACAGGGTTCAAGAATGCATGGGATTGACACAAGGGGATCTTAGAAGTAAGGGGAGGGTGAAAACCCAAGACTGAAAAAGGTCCACAATTGCACTGTAGGTAGCGAAAATAGGGCAGACTAGGTGGGTCAGAAGGTCCTTATCTGCCGACACCTGCTATGTTTCCATGATGCATCTGGAAATAAGCTGTCACAGCTCAGTGTTCCATTCCTGATCAAAAATTACAAATAAATAAATGTGGGTAGAGGAATTCTACATGGTGTAATAATGGGAAGTTCCTTATAATGTGGGACAGTTGTAAGGTATGCTGGGAATCATTGTAAGAGTCACGGCCATCCCTGACTGATAAGAATTCCCACTTCATGCAGACATGTACACCTCCTTTCCCACTATGAAATAGCATGGGATGTTGAAGTTCTCACAAATACAGCAGTTTGGCTTTAGAAATATTGTTTCTTGTGAAGCAGTTGTGTCTCCTAAGAAATAACATAAGAGTTTTCTTGAGTGCCAACCAATTTCCACATTTTTTTTACCTACAAAATAATTACTACTGCATCAGCAGGATTAAAATCTCATAGCATTCCCAAAAACTTAATTTCATCACATTCCACTGTTTACTAAAAGTCATTTGCGCAAAATCAGACTCTCTGTCCTCTAGTGTCCTCTAGACTTCAATATATTCAAAGTGATCCTTTAGGGTACTGACGCCAACCGAGGGCCCCACCATAGGGTGCAGACTGCAGACAGAATTGTAAGCAGGTGTCAAGAGGTGTGACCAATCAAAGGGATAGTGCAAGCTCCAGGCACGTTCCATGGGTGGGTGAGAATGGAGGTAGGAATGTTCAGAACTAGTCAATTCCAATCTGATACGATTTCATAGGAATTGAGTAATTGCTGAATATGACTGAATTTTGATTCTAAGGAAATCAGTATTAGAAATGGAATCCAAAGCCTAATTTCCTATGTAAAAACATTATTTTACCTTGATATTCATAATAAGGATTTTCAGACTGCAATTCTAAAACTCAGGTAGGAATCCAAAGGTTCTGGTTCTGAATCTGCAATTCCAAGCATACCTAAATGAAGGAGATGTAATGAGTGCTGGAACAGTTAGGGGAAGGTTGATAGGAGAGGAAAACACAGTACAAAATGTAGGGAACCTTAGTAATAACTTGCATTCCAATTCAACCTTTTTCTTTCATGTTGCTTAATCTTTCTTTTTACAGGATTTATGTTTGCAAACTGAAAGAGTATGTAGGCCTCTTGAGAATTCTTTTATACAGAAACACAGAATCTGACGGCACATAAGGGCTGCTTGGCCCACCTAGTCTGCCCAATTTGTTTTCTACCTTCATTTGTGCTGCAGACTCACTAGATCTACAGTGCTGTCTCTCCCCCCCAACCCTACGACTCTTTTGTGCTTATCACAGACATTCTTGAATGCCACCACTGTCTTTGCCCCCACTACCTGAGCTGGAAGGCTGGTCAAGGAATACACCACTCTTTCTGTGAAGAAATACTTCCTCACATCTCTCCTGAATCTACCTGCTCCAGCTTCATAATATGTACCCTTGTTCTGTAGCACCTATTTTTCTGAAAAATACTCCCCTCCTGTACCTTAGTAAGTCCCGTGAGGTATTTAAAGATCTCTATCATAGCTCCCCTCTCCCTCCTCTCCTCCAGGGTGTAAGTATTGAGCTGCTTTAGCCTCATCTCATAGGTCTTTTGATGTAGACCCTGTACCATTTTGGTATCCCTCATCTGGACCACCTCCACTCCTGTCTGCATCCTTCCTAAGATGTGGTCTCCAGAGCTGGACACAGTACTCAACATGGGGTCTACAAGCAATCCATATAGGGGCAACACTATTGCCCTCATTCTGCTGGTGATACCCCTTCCTATGCACTCCAGCATCATGCTAGCCCTCCTGACTGCCTTGTCACACTGCCTGGCCACCTTTAGGTCATTCAATATGATTATCCCAGGTCTCTTTCCTGCTTGGTCATTCTCAGTATCACTCCAATCATTATGTACTCTGCCCCTGGCTTTCTATGGTCTAAGAGCATTATTTTGCACTTTTTTGCATTAATCCCAGCTACTATACTAGAGATGTGCAGAATATAAAATTCTACTCATGGAATGAACATTCTGATTCCATGGAATTCCACAGAATATTCATGAAAATGCTGTGGAATTTAAAAAAAATGTAAATTTCAGTTACTTCACTATAATTTAAAAAGTACATGTACAAATAACGCCAAATGTGGAACATCAATGGTACCCCTTGGCTTACAAGGGTGTATTGAGTTTCAAAGCTGTAGATGAAAAGGGAGCAGAGTTATGAGTGGCTAAACGTTTAATCAAAATGTTATTTTCAGTTATTTTGAGATCATTTTAAAATGTCTTATCCAACTTTCTCCACAATACCGGGATTTAGAGAGGCACCTAGAATGCGCATATGCACCATGTTTTAAGTCTCAAGCTTCATTGAGAGCTGAGTTAGAGATACCAAATATCTTGCCAAAATTTGGATTTCTGTCATTTTAGTATAATTTTGATAGTATTCATTGAAATGTTACAAAAATTAACAGGTATACAGATTATCACTACATTTGTATATGCACATAGCTTCAGATGTCTAGCCTTAAATGGAACCGAGTTATAGCCTGCCAAACATGTTGCCAAAATTTTAATTTTGGTTTGTTCTCTCTAATTTTAAAACTACATATCCAAATTAAACCAGAGTTGAAACATTTAAACTACTATACCACATGGTCATTTCTGAAAAAGTTCATATTTTCAACTTTAAATGGGATTGAATTAAAAGTCATCAAACTTTCAAAACATTTAAAAATTTAATTTTGCAAGAATGTAAACTACAAATCTATAAACCCCAGAAACTTTAAAACTAGAGAATGCAATACCATTAAATTTGGCAGATTCTTAAACCTCACAAGGAGACTGTGTGTGCCAATTATATTGATTGCTTGCTGCAAAAAATTGCAAAATATCAAGTACTTAAAAGTTAAATCCTATGAGTCTTTGTGACAATTGTAGAATTTCATGAAAAATTCCATAAAACTGGAATTTTCTTATTTCACTCAGCCTTATCTGGGGGATTCTAATTAAAGGATATGGGATATCAGAGGCAGGTAGCACAGGGGGTCACCAGGTTCTGGAGTTAGATGCACAGTTTCTCCAAGAAATGGACAGCTGAGCTGAGTAGCACAACAGTGGTAGACCCCCAGGTTGGAGCAAGAAAGCACAGAGTATCAACAGTGCCAACCTGAATGCAGGATATTTAGGGATCACATCCAGTAAATTTATGATCCAGGGAGCCTAGTGTACATGCAAGTCTAGGACTTAAAGATACTCAAAAAAGATACAGTGGGAGAAAACAATGTATTGGGCAGCAGGAAGAAAGAATTCTGGCTATTCCAACAGGGTGGGTAAATAGGAAAAGGAACAGGTGACTCACTGTTTAAGGGAGTTTGTAAAGAACAAAGAGGATATCAGTGGGATCAGTAGTTCTACTGAATCAATCTGGCTATGCCAAAGAGAAGGAGGCGGAATAGTCACCCAGAGAGGAACAGCAGGACTGCAAAAAGCTCAGCCCAGCTTATCAAATGAAGTAGTGATATGTGCACTGTTAATGTTAAATTCCACACAAAACATTATGGATGCTTCATCTGCAGTATAAGCTATCATAAATATGTGAGAAAATGTTACTAATCATTTTTTTTTCTTCTGCAAAATTAAAACTGCTTAGCCAATTTACCCAGTTGGGTTAGACACCAGGATACACTGACTATGGATATGCATGTCAAAAGCTTACTCTAGGCATGCAAGAGCAGAGAAGTTACAAACATCCACATTTTTAATAGTTTTCACAAAGTTTTGCAAATATTTGCATAGTAAAGTTTTGAACCCCTGTAACTTAAAAATCTCTTATCTAATTCTGTCTATATTTGGATCACTCTGTAAACATTACAAAAAGGTTATTCATTCTCATTTACACATGCCTACCTCCAAAGGTGTTTGAGTTACATGCAGATGAAATGTTTTCATGAAATGTTCTGAAAAAAAAAATAAAATCACAGATTTTGAGCACATATAATTTTGAGACGATGCATCATATGGTCATGAAATTTGGCACATTGTTAGAACACCTATCATCAAGAAATTGTGCCAAATTTAAGATCCCTGACACAATAGATGGTTAAAGTATATACTGATAAAAAAGTTCATGAAGTTTTGCACAAACAATAAAATGACAACATTTGAGCACCTATACTTTTAAAACTATCCATCCACATTTTATGATATTTGGCACATTAGTGGTCATTGACCAAACGAGTAAACATTCTGAATTTCAGAGCTCTAACTTGAACGGTGGCTGAGTTCTAACAAAATATTATAAATTCTGCACAATTTCACCAACTTTTTTGAAATTTCGTCAAAATTCCATGGATTCAGAATTTTCTCATTCTGTACAGCTTTATACCATACCCTCGACCACTCCTCCATTTTTTTTCAGATCTCTTCCTATCCTTTCCAAACCCCTCCCATGGAGTGTCCACTCTCTTGCAGATCTTGGTGTCATCTGCAAAGAGGCAAACCTTACCTTCCAGTTCCTCTGCAATGTCACTACACACACCTTGTCCCATGGTGTCTGCCCATTTCAGGGCACTTGGCCCTGACCACTACATTATGCTGCCTGTAGGGTTGTCCCCTGCTCTGCTCCTCTAGTATCTAGGACCCCTTCCCCCCCCCTTGGTTCAGTCCACAGGCTGCTCTGCCACTACAGCTATTTCTTCTTCTTTCCCTTTTTTATCCCTTAACTCTCTCTCTCCCTTGTTCCCCTCTCTCCAGACTGTCCTACCCTTTTTCACTTATTCTTATCTCTGCTGCACCACCCTCCTGTCTTATACCAAGTTACACCATGCATCCCAGCACATATTTCTAAGTTCTCCTTGCTCCTATCTGTTTCTTAACCTTGGACTACTTTGTCCCCCCATCCACCCTTCTCCTACCAATGGGTGCCTGGTGGACTTTACATTTTCCAACCTGCTAGTGTGGACCCCACACATGCACCATCACCTATGAGTACCTCAGGCTGAAGTCTTTCAACCTTGCCATCAGGCACCTACTGTGGTCTAAACAATCCTGTTCTACCCAGGCCCCTGCAGCCTTCACTTTAGCTGCCATCTGGATCATGGTCATCTGCCTAACCCTGTCTGGTAACATTGAAACTAACCCAGGCCCCCCCCCCACCCTACTGCACCTATCTAACCAGGTTGGCACCTCTGCTGTTACTCAAGCAAGAGGCCTAAAAATAGGACACCTAAATATCAGAAGCCTGGTAGCAAACCACTCTTAACTAGAAGCTTTGACCAGAACACATGAGCCAGATTTATTGGGGATAAATGAAACCTGGCTCAGGTCATCCCTCCCTGACTCCCTGTGTGTGCTGCCTGGGTACTCTGTGCTACATTTTGATCAGCCCTCATTGAAGAGGGGTGGTGGCCTTGCACTTTACTCTAATTCTCATCTAAACCTATCACTACACTCTTACCCTTCACTCGAGAACTGTGAAGTTCTTCACTCTTGTCTACTTCTAGGGGAAGTAAGAAGCTGCACATTATTTGCACCTAAGTTCCTCCTAAATCTTGCAAACAGGGCCTTGAGGAATTCTTGGGATTTCTTCATTCAGCAGCTAGACAATGAGGTAGTCTATTTGTTTGTTCATTTGTTTTATTATAAAGGTTAAGTCCATAGAGCAAAGCTCATTTACAATGGCGACCTTAGCATCACAAATAACATACATATAAGTACAAATATTACAATGAATACAAATATCACACAATAATGTAAGACTTGGAACACTTGCATAACAAAAAAATACTTTTAAAAACAATTACAGGGTCTGGGAAGGGAGAGAAGATGTCTTTTTAAAGCACACACAGAAGGTGCCTTATTGTATTTATATCTAAACTTGTCTGGGAGGTTGTTCCAGTATTTTGGAATTATTTGACTAAAGACTTTGGCCGATTGCTTTGTTTTTGTGTTGGGTACCAACATTTCCCTAAGGTCACTTTTTCTCAAGGATAGAGCTAGGTCTCTAAATTTTAATTTACCCCTTAAGTAACCAGGGACCATACCCAATCCACATTTGTAGGAGAAAATACTTTTATGGATTTTTCTCCTATTGGATAATTAAAGCCATCCTAACCTCTGATATAGTTCATAATGGTGAACTTGTATAGGGCAATTTAATATCAGTCTAGCCAATTGGTTGTATAAGATATCCAACCTATGCAATCTATCATAGGTAGCATTACCATACAAAACATCCCCATAGTCAATAAGGGGGAGAATTTGCATCTGGACAATTACATTTATGGTGTCTGCTTCCATACTATACTAATGTTGATAAAGAAATCCTACCTTTTTACAGACCTGGAAAATTAAATAATCCAAATGTTTATTACCAGCCCATTTGATCAAGCCATTAGCCCAGATATCTATAGGAGTCCACATTTTCCAGAGCATCCCCAGCACTATCTAGAATGGATAATTGTTTACCTATGACACCCTGTAAAGTTGCTCCAAAAATCATGCATTTTGTTTTAGTCATATTCAGTTTTAGTTTTATTTTAGAAAAATACAACTGGAGACTGCTGAAACTGTTCTGGAGAACAGTTTGGACACTATCAAGAGAGGAATTTGATGCATAAATTACAGTATTGTCTGCATAAAGATGGCAGAAAGCATTTCCTACATGTTTCCCTAAATCATTGAGATATATTAGGAAGAGCGGGGGCCCCAGGACAGAGCCCTGGGGAACTCCCAATTCCACAAAACAAAGGGGAAGACACTACACCATTTACAGACGTATCCTGGTATCTATCCGATAAGTAAGAACAGAACAAATCCAAGGTTAAGCCACCAATTCCCACCTCATAAAGTTGGAACAAAAGCTGATGGTCTACTGTGTTGAAGGCCTCGGAGAGATTGATCAGAACGGTGTCCATATAATATTTGGACTCCATTGCTGATCTGATGTCATCCAAGACCCTCAACACAGCAGCCATTGTCCCATGCTGCTTTCTAAATCCTGACTGATATTGGTCCAGCAAGTTTTGCCCCTCTAATTGGGCAGTAAGTTGCCAGACACATAATTGTTCAAAAATCTTGCTAACTAGGGGCAATAATGACATGGGACAATAGTTATTTAAAAATCCAGAATCCCCCCCCCCTTTAAAAATAGAGGCACTCTGGCCAATTTCCAACTACTAGGGAAATAACCCAAAGATATAGATCTATTATACAAATAGTTCAATGGACCAGTTATATGTGTAGCAGAATACTTTAACATTGTTGAAGTGAGACTATCCAGTCCACAACTATCACTTACTTCTAAGGACAGGAGTGGATCTAAAACCTCATACTGATCAATTTCTTAAAAAAGTAAAGGAGAGAAATTCTCATTGATGTTACTGTGGGGATTTTTCAAAGAAGTAGTTGTAGAGTCAAAAAATTTACCAGACTCTATGAAAAACATATTAAACCTGTCAGGCAAAGCACAGTCTTTTAGATAAGTTTCTTGGTTGGAAAATTGAACTGTAGAAATTGTTTTAGGTTGTCCATTTAGGTCTTTGACAAGCCTCCAGAACTTATTTGAATCACCCATTGAGTCATATATTTTAGCTTTAAAATAAATAGTTTTCAGTATCCTGAACTCCCTTGACATATGCATTTCTTACTCTTCTGTAGGCTTGCCAGTCTTCAGGCATCCCAGACCATGTGGTTGAAGTCTCGGAAATGTCAGCCAAGACTGGCTTGGCCCCTACTATCCCACTTTAGCATCCTCTATTAGCAAAGCAAACTTAACTTTTACCCTACTGCTTTCTTAAGTGACCTAAGGCAGGTCGACTGGTCTCCCCTATTCACTACAGACAATATTGAGCTTGCAACAGAATATTTCACTAACACCCTAGTTGCCTTGCAGACAAAAGCACATTCCCTCCACCAGGCAATGGGTTAGAGGCACCCCCACAAGGTGGTTAAAGTGCCCTCTTCTCCAGTTATTTAAGTTGTGCAACAAACTTTGGACCACATGGAAAACCTTTTCTCTCCATTCTGACTTTGTTGTGTATCGTGGTCTACAGAATTCTTGTAAGAGACAGATTCACATCTCCAAAAGTAACTATCACAGAGGACTCCTCCAGGCCTCTGCTCAAAACCTTAAAACCTATTGGACTCACATTAACGGTATTCTGGGCAATTCTTGAGCCCAAACTCCCAGCGACGTGTTAATTGACAGCGCCTCATGTGATAATCCTACCACCATAGCTAACTCCTTTCCAAATGCTAGGTTCCGCTGCTCCAGGCACACCTGATTTACCATCTTCTCAGTCTCCTCTGTTTCTTGCCCCAGTCTCTAAGGCCGAGGTCCTATGGCTTTTCAACACGGTTTCACTGCATGGTAGCACAGGCCCTGATGGTCTGAAACTGAAGATTCTCAAATTAGGTGCCTCTTTCCTTCTCACTCCCATTATGAGATTGTTCAGTCTTTCCATCTGCTCCACCATTGTGCCACACTCCTTGAGAACTGCTAGGTTTATCAAGGTTTTCAAAAAGTGGGACCCTAAAAACCCAGTAAATTACCATCCCATAGCACTCTTATCTACTCTCAGCATGCTTCAGGAGAAGGTAATCCACTGGCAGACTTCCTACTCAACCATAACCTTCTACCCCCTGCCCAACATCGATTTAGGGCAGGTCATTGTACCACGACCACCATGGCCCAATTTTCCAGCAATGTTAAAACAAACATGGACAGAGGCTGACTCACTGGTGCTGTATTGATTAACTTGTCAAAAGCATTTGATTCAGTAAACCATTCCTTGCTCTTACACCAGTTAAGTACCCTTGGTTCCTCCCGCTCTACACTTGCCTAGTTCTCGAGGTTCCTGTAAGACTGCTCTCAAGCTATCTCCTATCACAAGATTCTCTCCTCCCCTGCTCTAATTTCTACCAGTATTCCCCAAGGCTCTATACTTGGACCTCTACTCTTTTCCATATTTATCTCTATGCAGACAACCTAGTTATCTATGTCTCCTCCAGCTCAATTCAAGAAATCAATTCAACTCTCCTCCGATTTGCACCTTATCCAAATGTGGCTCACATCCAATCAACTGGTATAAATGTCACTACGACCCAGGCTATGCTTTTTGGGTCCCACCAAAAAGCCAGCTCCCAAGCTCCATCATTTCAGGTATCTTGTCTAGATGGCTCTCCATTGTGCATCACCCCCTCATTCAAATACCTAGGGGTCACTCTAGACCCAGCACTCATCTTCTCACTTCACATTAATGCAGTCTGCAAGTCAGTCAATGCTAAAACTGGGCTGGCTTATCACATCCGACATGCCCTTACTGCTGCAGCCAGGATCACTGTGGTTCAGGGGCTCCTACTCCCTGATCTCTGCTATGCACTACCTATCTTTGCACAGGCTCATGCAAGCACTCTTCAAAAGTGGAATGTCACCTACAACAATGTTTGTAGGTTTGCCTTGTCTGCCCTGGACTTACCCACCACTGCTCCCTGTATGCTGATCTATACTGGCTATCCCCCTCCTCCAGGCATTTGTTTTCCCTTTGGTGTCTGACTGACAACATCATTCATTTTTCCCAACCTGCCTCCATAGTGAACATGTTTTCCCCGGCTGTCAAATCTTGTCACCTGCGATCTTCGACATTAACTCTCCTCTCTGTTCCCTTATGCTCTACTAAAATGGGTGAACAAGCCGTCTCTCACTATGCTCCTAAATTCTGGAACTCGCTTCCACCCCACTTAAGGCACTCCAAATCACATGCCATTTTTAAGTATACCCTTTTTAATTACCTTGTGGCCTATGACATTTGCAAATGCCACTAATCCCCGGGATTTCCAGCTAACCTTCCCTTCTTGGCTCTTACTGCTCTATCACCTGTTTCTGCCCCTCCCTCTTGTAACTATTCATATGGAGCTGTATGCCATACACTTATGTCACTCTGTAACTCATTGTGTAAAATGCCTCATGTTAAGCCAGTCCTGGCTGTATTCAACCTCATGTCAGCCTAGAGAATGGTGATGTTTATTTGCAATATGTTCAACTGTTCATTTATTCCCAACTACAATGTATCCATCAGTTGTATCCTGAGACTTCTATGTACTTCACATACTGTACCAAGTATTTGCTTATCCATTTTGTTGTTACCTGTTTCTCTGTACTTGACATATACTCTCCCGGGTTGTGCCTGAAAATAGGCAGGTGCTTGCCTACTGCACTTACCTGAATACTAAAAGCAAATAAATAAATAATAAAGATATTAGAAAGGGCCAGTCACAGCAGTGAACCTTGAGGTACCCAGCTGCTTACCCTCCCTTCCTCAGAGCGAACTCCGTTTACCACTGCCCTCTGTCTCCTAAACTCTAACCAGTTTCTTACATAGGTTACCACCTTGTTGCCTACCCCCAAGCTACCCAGCATGTTTACCAGTCTCCTATGTGGAACAGTGTTAAAAGCCTTGCTGAAATCCAGGTAAGTTGCCTCCACCTCTCCACCCTGGTCTAACTCCTTGGTCACCCAGTCAAATAAATCTATCAGATTTACTTGGCATGAGCTCCCACTGAATCCACACTGTTGCAGATCCTGTAACCTGTTGGATTCAAGATATTCCACAATCCTTTCCATTACTAGTGTTTACATTAACTTACTCACCACCAATGTCAGGTTGACAGGCCTATAATTGTCCGCCTCATCCTTGCTACCACTTTTGTAAAGTGGGACTACATCTGCCCTTCTCCAGTCCTCCAGGACCACTCCAGTCTCCAGTGATCTGTTAAATAAAACATTAAATACATCTCTTATATAGTTCTTGCAAACCACATATCAGCCTCTTACACACACACACACACACACACACACACACACGCTCACACACACACACACACGCTCACATTACTGTCTATATTCCAAAGCCTAAAGGAACAGGCAGGGGTGTTTCACATAACAGGCCACTGCTGTTCCATGTCGAAGCTCAAAGGAACTGGGGGAAGTGTATTTTTGCAGCACCAGTTGGGACAAGTGAACACAGAGGGGAGGGGAGTTTTTTTTTTTTTTTTTAACTATGGTAGGTACTGCCAGTTTCAAAGTTCCACATCCACCAACAAAAAATGATGGCTGCTCTAGCGGGCAGACCTTTCTCAATGATGGGGCCTTGAAGAGCTCTAAGGATACATAGGTTCCCCATACCTTAGAGTAGTCCCCCAAAGTTGTGTAGTCAAGTGGCTCATCCTCTCATTGCCAGCCAGGGTATCAAGGAAACATTTCTATTCCAAATGTAAGGGGTTGGCAATGGTTAAACACCTAAGGTGCAGCATTCAGACCTCCACATATGCCATCAGTACCCATTTGACATGGATCACATTTGGTAGATGGATTTAGTGATGATAATTAAGATTAATTCAATGTGCCTGTGCAGCTGGTTTTGTTCTTGTGTAACGTAGATAAACTTTGACTGTTCACCTCTCTATCTGTGGGATATACTACACTGTAGGCGTATGAAGGCAAGGAACCCTAGGGGAGGGTTCCACCCCTTGAGGTGCCGCGGCAGTGATTCTCTTGGCTAAAGGGACCTTAGGAAGAAGCCCATGGGAGAGAGAGAGGCATGCCACTGAAGGAGGATGGGTGGATGGAGGGGTAAGTAAAAAATGCTTGTGTGTGGAGGAAGGAGAGCAGCCCTTAAATAGGCCAAAAGGGGGTGTGGACAGTTGCACCGCCCATTGAACTATAGGCTGTAGCCTGTGCAACTGGTTTCGTGCTTGTGTAACGCAGATAAACTTTGGCAGTTCACCTCTCTATCCATAGAATATACCACCTTGTAAGGCTACAAAGGCAAGGAACCCTAGGGGAGGGTTCCATTCCTTGAGGTACTGCAGAAGTGATTCCCTTGGCTAAATGTACCTTAGGAAGATGGGTTCAGTTGATAGCATGGGTCAGTTGGTAGTATATTTGAGTAGAGCAGGCAGGAAACAACAGATGAATAGTGACCCACTCAGAGGTCTGATCGTAAGGCGTGGAGGCATGGCTTCCTAAGGACAGAGAGAAAAGCCAAAAGGGGAGACAGGGCACTTACAGGATGGCCACCCACTTCATCCTACAGCGGAAACCTACTTAAGTGATATAGGGATTATTGCCTAAAGCTAACTAAATATTATGACCAGTGGCACAGAAGAAAGAAAAAAAACCTTTGAAGAGGAAATCTTTGGGGATCCAAGGCCTAGGTCACCTTCCCTCCAGGCTTGGGCTGTTATTGATTAGTGATGGCTCTACTGCTGCAATTTGAAAACCTCAATTAAAGGGGTTGGAAATATTCCAATTTGGAGGAAAGCTGTCCTCTATCCCTCTAACAGGAGTGCCATGAAGGGTTGTGAGGCTGACTCTCCAACACTGCTCCTCCAAGGCAGGAGGAGAGTGATGACTGCTGAGGAGCTCAGCTGGCCTACTGATCTAAAAACAAACCAGGTGAACCAGAGGCAGTCCTAGGGAGAATAGGAAGGAAGGGGAAATTGTTTAACCAGGAAAGGCACACTAAGCTGAAGCTTGTTTCCAGGTGTGACCTGGGAGCACAAGGAAGTTAAGTGACTTGCTCAGGGTCACACAGAATGCAAGTGGGGGCTGTGGGATTCAAACCCAGTTCTCCAGGTTTGCAACTCAGAGCCTTAAACCACTGCATTATACTGCCTCCTTATAGCTTTCAAGGGTGCCGCTGAACCCACTCGGGCAGCTAAAGGGGCCCTTTGTGACAGCCCCACCCATTCGCTGCTGAAGTCTTAACGTTATATTGAGAGGTGCCGCTGGTACGGTTGACAACTGAAGGTCCACCCAGAGCAAGGACATTCCCAGCTATGTGCCAGGTAAGAAGGACCCCACCCCAAGCTTCACATGCTCAAGATGTGGACTTCAGGGTGCAGAGAGAGACTGTTGACCACAGGGATAGCACTGAGTCCTGGAAGTAATTAGTCAGCATGTCTCCAAAATGTAGCGGAGTGAGTTGTAATGAGCACGGGATCCACACGTGGGTCATGATGGATGATAGCAGACATGGGGAGACCTGTACATGGGTCAGACTGAGCACTGTGAACCCTTTCATGGGTCTTGATTGGATGAGAGCTGACAGGGAGAGACCTGTATGTAGGTCAGGCTGAGCAATATGGACCCTCTCGTGCATCTTGACAAGGCGAATAGCATTTGTCAACTACAGGAATACGTGCCAACCAAGTCTATTAGGGAGCCAAAATGGGAGTGAATTGAATTGTGTGTTATAAGTAAGAGAACAACGAGGCTGGGCAAAGCTTGGGGCCAATGGTAGGAGAGGAGGAGACTGTGAAGCCGGTTAGGTAGGAGGAGGCTGCAAAGTCAGTACAGTAGGAGGTGCAGTTCAAAGCAAGTAAACATGATATGCTGCCAGACTCAGAAGGGAATGAGCTTTGCTGGTAGTGCAAGGAACATGAAGGCTGGGATGACTGTGTAAACCAGGTGCATAATATTAGGGAAGGGATGGTAGAAGGCTGGATAGAGTCAAAAGCCTTTAGGTAGAGAGTTGCCTGGAATCGCTGGTTGTGCAGTGCCATGAAGGCTACGTGGAGCAGTGGAAGGAGGCGGGGTGAGCCAGGGACTTATACAATACACAACAAATAGGAAGCTGCTCCAGTTGCCTGGGGCTGCATTACCCACTATGACTCCTTAATCCCCCACTGCAGGAAAAACAAAGAAGCCACACACAGGATGCCACAACACCAAGCAGCTAATGAAAACAAGTTAAATACGTGCCAGCCATGAAAGCAGGATAAGGTTATCAGAAATAGACTGCTATGGGTTTGGTAAAAGTAAGGTTTGGTAAAAGTGGGACTAGCAATAACTGAGCAATAAATGAGCCTAAATAACACAAACATATAGGGTTACCACCTCAAAGTGGGACATTTCTTACTGAAACATGATTTTTTGCAGGACAGTACGTAACCTCGACTAGTGCAACAGACTTATTTTCTCTATATAATTAGAATTAAGGCTAATTACTGAATCATTCACATATCTGGAATGTGTAGTACGGAACGGGCTGCACGCCCATTGGCTCACGCTGTGGACCAATAGGCGACAGCCACCGACCGTGTCAGTCGGCGGGCAGCGGGCGGCAGGCTGGTGGGAAAGCTGCCGCCCGCCGGCTGACCGGGGGGGGAGCGGGGCAGTGGGGCTCAGTTTGGACGGATGGGGAGGGGGGTACCGCTAGACCACCAGGGATATTGGTATTATTAATTGTTTCTATTACAAATGCCCACGATCGGGCAGTCAGCGGTCCACTGGACTACCAGGGATATTGGACATAGTTCTATTTTTTAATACAAATGCCCACGGTCGGGCAGTCAGTGGTCCACTGGACTACCAGGGATATTGGATGTAGTTTTTATTTTTAACTAATGCCCTCGATCGGGCAGTCAGCGGTCCACTGGACCACCAGGGATATGGGACGTAGTTCTTATTTTTAACTAATGCCTGCGATCGGGCAGTCAGCGGTCCACTGGACCACCAGGGATATTGGACGTAGTTCTTATTTTTAACTAATGCCCACGATCGGGCAGTCAGCGGTCCACTGGACCACCAGGGATATGGGACGTAGTTCTTATTTTTAACTAATGCCTGCGATCGGGCAGACAGCGGTCCACTGGACCACCAGGGATATTGGACATAGTTCTATTTTTTAATACAAATGCACGCGTTCGGGCAGTCAGCGGTCCACTGGACCACCAGGGATATTGGACGTAGTTCTTATTTTTAACTAATGCCCGCGATCGGGCAGTCAGCGGTCCACTGGACCACCAGGGATATGGGACGTAGTTCTTATTTTTAACTAATGCCCGTGATCGGGCAGACAGCGGTCCACTGGACCACCAGGGATATTGGACATAGTTCTATTTTTAATACAAATGCCTGCTGATCGGCAGTCAGCGTCCACTGGACCACCAGGGATATTGACGTAGTTCTAACTTCTTTAATACAAATGCCTGTGATTGGGCTGTGGTGCACATTGTCGCTGTGCGGCGTGCCGGTCCCCGACGGCTGCCGCCTGGCAGGCGCCAGCTAAGTCGCCGGGATCATGACCTGCATGCAAATGGGGCCATAATGACATGCAAATGGCCCCATTTGTGCCTTGCATACATTATGGCTCCATTTGCATGTCAAGTTTTGAATATTGCGGTTGCTGTGCATAGCGCAATGGAACTTGCGCTAGCGCATCCCCGTGCTCCACTCTGGCCACTTGCACTGGCGCAGTGCCACTGTGCCATGCACACTGCGGGTGGCCAGGGTGTGATATTCAATGCTGCTGAGCCATGACGCAGCTTAGTTGAATATTGCCCAGTCCACACCCCTGCGCAGCCAAGTTGAGCTGCGCCCAAGCTTGCACCACAGCCTGGCGCAGTTTGAATATCTGTCCCTAGTATTTTTCATGTTTTTTTGCAGGACACAGCTGCCCAAACCAGGACTGTTGTGCGAAACTCAGGACAGGTGGTAGGTTATTGTAAGGCAGTAAACGGAGTAGTTGTTAGCTAAGCAGCAAAACCATGAACCAGGTGTAATCAATTAAGTGGATCAAGGAAGCAGACTGCAGTGTGAGCCGAGACATACAATAACAATTGCAGAAACTGAGGATTGTTAGGCAGAAAAGCAGGTTGAGCTAAAGCATACAGA
Source organism: Neoceratodus forsteri (assembly GCA_016271365.2). NCBI lineage: Eukaryota > Metazoa > Chordata > Ceratodontiformes > Ceratodontidae > Neoceratodus > Neoceratodus forsteri. The sequence continues at coordinate 740,461,482 of CM057454.1, forward strand.
GAACAATGCAGGGAACAGAGGCCCGCAATAACAGGTATGAAATGGAGCCTGGGGTTACAGGCACAGGGCAGCTTGAGGCAAGGAAACACAGTGTGTAACCTGAAGCACAAGCAGCACTGTATACACAGGGCACTAGAAAACTAGAAAGTCCAAAAGAAACAAACAAGACTAACACAAGGACAGCAGCAGGAAGGAAACCAGCACACACACAAGCACAGAGCAGCTGGAGGCAAGCAATTTTATTTATTTATTTATTGAAATGTTTCACCAGGAAGGCACACTGACCGACAAGTCGCTCATCTCCCGGTGTGACCTGGGGGGATGGGACACCATAGGAGTGAGACATTAAACCTTCAAGTTACAAGATCAACATTAACATACAGATAAAAGGCAGGTGTTACAAGCAGTGTTACAACAGTGTTGCGCATAATAGGTAGAAAGAGTGGACAATAATAAGTGCCAGGTTAATAAGTAAACAAGTGCTTATATGAAAGAAAAGGGGGAAAGGAGAAGGAGGAGTGAGGTGGGGGGAGGGGAAAGAGTCGTGTTCAAGTTACATTCAAGTTACAAGATAAACGTTAACATACAGTTGTAAGGTATGTGTTACAAACTGTTAAAACAGTGTTACGCATAATATGTAGAAAGCGTGGACAATAATAAGTGCCGGGTTAATAAGTAAACAAGTGCTTACATGAAAGAAAAGGGGGAAGGAGAAGAAAGGGTGAGGTGGGGAAAGGGGGAAGAGTCGTGTCCCTGGAGACCCTTTCATGACACAAGGAACCCTGCAAGGAGACTCAGGGGGACCAGAGAAAAGAGGATAAGCAGTGTCCAAAAGATAGACCCTTTCAGGATGTGGGGAACCCCTGCAAGGGGGCTATGGGGCTAGACAGAAAGGGGGATAAGGCTGTAGGGATTTAAAAGAGGGAAGAGAAAGACAAGAAGGAGGTGTGACTTAAATGCTAGAAGGGGGGAATAGGACCTAACCCAAGAGAGGATCCTTCAGGATGCGGGGTACCCTGTCAGGGAGTCAGGATGCATGGACCCATGGGGAGCATTCAGGGTCCCTTACATTCTGTGATAGATAAAGGGAGGCCACTAAGTGGAAACAATTTGGGAGAAGGGGAGGAGAGCTAGAAATTTGGGGGGGTGAGGGTGCACAGGGCAAAAATTAAGGTGACAGTAGAGGGGTAGGGTTTATCCAAGGCTTAGAGGAGGGAATTAGGGAGGGACATGGCAGGAGCAGCTAGGTGCAAGGTAATTACTGAGGGCAGAGCTGATGGAGTAGTCAAAGGAAGAGTGCCGGATTTGAAGGGGAAGGGAATTCCAAATTTTTGGGAGGCGGTGAGAGTAATCTGATTGGCCGATTAGGGTGGATCTACGGGTGACTACCAGGCTGCGGGAGTCGGTTGATCTAAGGGAATGGGAGGATGGGGCTTGTTATAAAGGAGGAGGTGAGGTAGGAAGGGAACTTACCCAACCAGTGCTTGGAGGTGAATTTAGCACAGTGGGAGAGTCATCTATTTGTAAGAGAGGGGAAGGATAGGGCATGATAAAGATCACAGTGGTGGGTGCGAGGGGGGGCATCCAGGGCAAAGCAGCAGAAGGAATTGAAGAGGGTGTCCAGTCTGGCCAGGGATGACTTAGGGGCAGCACCATAGACTATGTCACAGTAGTCGAAAATGGGCAGTATCATCTTCTGAACAAGTTCATGCCTAGCTGTAGGAGGGATGCAACTACAGTTCCTGAATAGGGCACCAAGTTTGGGGCACAGTTTTTTCCGGATGGCATCAATATGTCCAGAGAAGTTTAGGTGTTGGTCCAACTAACATCTAAGTACCTGAAGGAGGATGTGTCCTCAAGTAAAGTCCCATCAAGGGTGTGAAAAGTGGGTAGAGAGGGAAGCCTAAAGAGTCTCTGTCTAGTGCCAAAGGTCATGGAGACAGTCTTCTTGGCATTGAGGAAAAGTTGATGGTTAGCAAACCAGAGCTGAACATTGTCAAAGTCTTGCTGTAAGCTGGTTGCAACCTCAGCAGGATAGGAGACAGATACATACAGGACTGTATCATCAGCATGCATATAAATAGTGGAGGATGGGGAGCAAACAGATGGTAGGTCATTTAAGAAGATGGAGAATAGGAGGGGCCATTATAGAGAGCCCTGGGGGATGCAAGTACTAATCGGGAGGGGAGGGGAAGTGGCATCCAAGATCTTAACTGATTGGGTTCTGCCAATAAGGTAGCCTTGAACCAGTTTGTGGCAGAGGGAGATAGGCCAGCTTCTGGGAGTGAGTCGAGGAGAAGGGAGTGAGAGATGGTGTTGAAGGCATTGGCAAGGTTGACAAAAATGGCAGAGGTAATTTGGCCATTGTCCATCCCGGTTTGGATGGAGTCTGTGAGCTGTAGAAGAGAGGTAATGGTTGTGTGTTTTTTCCTGAAACCAGACTGGAAAGAGATGAAAAAGGAGGTGCCAGACAGAAAGGAGGTGAGTTGGGAGAGGACACTGTGTTCTTGAAACTTGGCAAGAGTAGGGAGGAGAGAAATGGGGTGATAGTTGCCAGGAGATTAGGGGTCACCCCCTTTGGGTAGAGGGAAGACCACTGCATGTTTCCATGAGGAGGGGACCAAGGCAGTAGAGAATGAGAGATTTAGTATTATGGAGAGGGGGTAGGCAATGGCCGAAGCAGAGAGGGAGAGGAGGTTTGGGTCAAGGCCATCAGGGGAGGCACCTTTAGAGGGGTTGATGATGAGGAGGGCATTGTTTGGGGGTTCAGTAGGGAAAGAGAAGGGGAGGTGGGAGCATGGTAGAGGGGGCACACCCATAGAGGGTGGGGAGGGTAATGGGTAGGAGGGGAGGGATTTCAGTAGTAGCTCAGTAGTGCAGGAGGAGTAGGAGTGAAATTCTGCAGCTACAGCTGGTGGGTCGGACACTAGCAAGCTATTTACTTTAAGTACCGGGGGGGCTGAGATGAAGGGGTAAATAGGGCATGAACCACCTTCCAGAACTTTGAAGGAGAATTTATGTTGGTGGTGAAGTCAGATTTGAAATATTCAGACTTGGCTAACCTTGTAGCCCCGATGCAAGTGGGCTGCATGCATGTGCATGCGGTAGTTTGTGAGGACACTTCCAGGCTCGATCTCTAGCCCTAAGGCAGGCCAGAAGTTCAGGAGTTATCCAAGGTAAGTGGTTACCTGTGACTGGTTTGTTTGAGTGGGGCAAAGATTCCAGTTTACAAGAAAGATTTCTTTGAAGTAGGCAAGGGCCTTATCAACCGAGGGAAAGGAGGTTAGGGGGGACCAGTCAGAAGTGGAAGGTTACTCAGGAGTGGTTCAAGGTCAAGAGACTTAAAAGAGCACAGTTGTATGGTTTTGAGTAGTGATTTAGTTCTGTGGGCTTTCCTAACTATGAATATTGGGTTATGGTCAGTGAGAGCATCAGGGAGGATGACAGAGGTGATGACACAGTGGGGGTGGGAGGTAAGGGCCCAGTCGAGTAGGGAGTGCTGTTGTGTCTTGTGGTTTGGGTGGGTGGGTTCAGAGATCAGTTGGAGAGGTTTAGGGCTCTGATTTTGTTTTTAGTTTTGATAGTTTAGTAGGATGAATAATTCCCCAGAGCGAGCAAGGGAAGTGATGGAGATTAGGAGGTCTAGCGCAACTGAAGAATGGACATTTGGACAGCAGTAAATGCCGGCTATGAAGACTGGGAGAGTGAAGGGGAGGGTCACATGGATAGCTAGGGCATCATGGGACTCATGATTTGAGGATGAATAGATGATGGAATATTGGATGGAGGCTAGGACATAAATGGCCATACCACCACCCCTGCCAGCACGGTCTTGCCTTAGCAATGAGTAGCCAGGAATGGAGACTGAGTGGTCAGGAATAGTGCTCTTTAGCCAAGTTTCTGAGATGATTAGAATGTCTGGTTTTAGAGTGCACACCATGGTCTGAATCTGGTCTATTTTTTGCAATAAGCTGTGGGTGTTTACATGTAGGATCTTTAAGCCCTTTGGAAGGGCTGAGAGAAGAGAGTGGGGAAGGCAGTAGAGAAGGAAGCACCAGATGAGCTAGGGGCAATAGGGCCTGGGTTAGGGTGGATATCCCCAGTGGAAAGCAAGAGGAGATCGAGTCTGAGAAAGTAGAGTTTAGGGGAGTGTGAAGGGGCTGGCGTGGAGGTTGGGAGATTTGGGGTTAACAGAGTGGATGAGTGAGGAAGAAGAAGATGGAGGACCACAGTGAAAGTGGACACCGTTATTAAAGTCACATGAGGAATAGTGGTAGAGTGAGACCATATTTCAAATGGGGGGAGGGAGTGATAGTATGGATGTGGGTAGGGGATTGGAGATAGTAACTGATGAGATTGGGAGAGTTATTAGGAATAGATGAGTAGTGAGCAAGTGGAGGTGGTAAAGAGAGGGATATGAGCAGAACAAGAGGGAAAGAGGAGAGCAGGGGATGAATTATTCATAAAGGCAGAGAGACTGATGAATAATTGATTTAGGAACAGGAGGAATTTGTAAGCAGGGATCACAGAGTGGGGGCTGGTCAGATGGAGGGGTAGCTGTAGTTTAGGAAGGTATCTATATGAACAACAGGCAGGGATCACTTGATGTAAAGATTGTGTCCCTCTAGTGGCAGCACAGAACAACTTGCTAAAGGGAAAAAAAAAGTTATGCTGGCAGCGGTGACAGTTGGACAGGGTGAGGCGGGCAGCAGGACGCTGATGAAATTGTTGCACCACTGGAAGCAGATATCCTTGTCAGAGGGCCTCTGATCTGTAGGGGGAAAACAGAGGTTTAGCAATAGATATATCAAAGATGGGGGGGGTGCTGTTAGCCAGTGGAGAACACAGAAGCACAGCAGGGTGCCAGAGGAGGCAGTTAAAAACAGTTTGATCAGAGGGCAGGAATTAACAACAGAGGAAGAGTAGGATCATAAGAAAACAGGTGGTGGGGTGGAGTAGGGCAATGCCAGGTCTGAAGGGGAGTTTAGAGAGAGTGAGAGAACAGAGACAGGAGAGCTAAAATTAAAAAGGTAAAATTATTAATTTCTGAGAATTTACAAATAAGGGCAATGTAGAGACAAAGCAGGGTATAGTGCTGGTCAGTTCCTGGTTCTGGGGAAGGGGGGTTATTAGAGAAGGATTTAAATTATTAATTATTAACTTGAAACATTAAATAAATTAATTAGGCATAGTAACCAACTGAACACAACAGTAATATTATCTAAGCACAGTACAATCAGCTTAGCAGTTTAGAATGCATTTGTACATTAATAATAATGACAACAACAGTAAAATCAGTCCAGGAAAGAAACATAGAAACATAGAATTTGATGGCAGATAAGGACCGCTTGGCCCACCCAGTCTGCCCATTTCCCTACCTAATGGATAAGCTGCAGATCCTAGTTAACCAGCAGCCTACTTCTTCCTACCCCCAACCCCTAGAATTGCCTTATAACTATCCCATGCATGCTTGAATTCCACCACTGTTTTTGACTCCACAACCTCCTCCGGAAGGCCGTTCCATGCATCCACAACCCTCTCTGTGAAAAAATACTTCCTTAAATTACCTCTGAGCCGCCCCCCATCTTCAAATTGTGCCCCTTGTTCTTGCACACCTCTTTTTTTGAAAGATGCTACCCTCTTGGACTTTGTTGATTCCCTTGAGGTACTTGAAAGTTTCTATCATGTCCCCCCTCTGCCTCCTTTCCTCGAGGCTATACATATTAAGCTCCTTTAGTCTTTCTTCATATGTCTACCAGTGCAGACCCTGCACCATTTTAGTTGCCCTCTTCTGGACAGCTTCCATCCTGTCTATGTCTTTGCGGAGACTGGGTCTCCAGAACTGCACGCAGTACTCCAGATAGGGTCTCACCAGCTGTCTGTACAGAGGGATAATAACTTCCTGTTTTCTACTGGTGATGCCTCTCCCTATGCATCCCAGTATTCCCCCAGCCCTCCTTGCTGCCCTCTCACATTGCTTTCCCACCTTTAGGTCATCTGATATGACTACCCCCAGGTCCCTTTCCATTTTTGTTGTTGTTGGTATCTCATCCCCCATTGTGTACTCTTCTCCTGGGTTTTTGTTTCCCAGGTGCATTACCTTGCACTTCTTAGCATTGAATCTAAGCTGCCATACATTTGACCATTCCTCTAACCTTGCCAAGTCCCTTCTCATCCTTTCCACCCCACCTTGTGCATCAACTCTGTTGCAGATCTTTGTGTCATCTACAAAGATACATACTTTTCCTTCCAATCCCTCTGCAATGTCGCTTATAAAGACATTGAAGAGGACCGGTCCTAATACTGAACCCTGCGGTACCCCACTAGTAACCCCCCTTTCTTCAGAGTGGACTCCATTTACTATTACTCTCCATGTCCTATTCTCCAGCCAATTCTTTACCCAGGCTGTCATCTTGGGACCCACTCCTAGGCTGGCTAACTTGTATATTAATCTTTTGTGTGGGACTGTATCAAATGCCTTGCTAAAGTCTAGGTAGGCCATGTCCACAGCCCCTCCCTGATCTACTACTTTGGTCACCCAGTCAAAGAAATCTATCAGATTTGTCTGGCATGACCTTCCCACTGTGAATCCATGCTGCCTAGGGTCCTCTGCCCCTCTGGCCTCTAGATACTCGACAATTCTTTCCTTCAGAAGTGATTCCATCATTTTCCCTACCACTGAGGTTAAACTAACAGGTCTGCAGTTTCCTGCTTCTGCCTTGCTCCCACTTTTGTGAAGGGGAATCACATCTGCCCTCCTCCAGTCCTCGGGTACCACCCCATCCTCCCATGATTTGTTAAAGAGAGTAGTCAGTGGTGTCACTAGTTCTTCCCTTAGTTCTTTTAGAATTCTGGGATGAATCCCATCAGGCCCCATTGCTTTGTCCACCTTCAGTTTTAAGAGTTCTTTCAGAACCCTTTCTTCTGTAAATGGGCTGGTATCAACTTCTGTATCCAGATTGTTTCTACTGTTTGTTTTAGGTACCTCCCCCTCTTCCTTTGTAAATACTGAGCAAAAATATTTGTTTAGTATCTCTGCCTTTTCACAGTCACCCTCTGCCCACCCTCCCTCCTCTTTATTAAACCTCACTATCCTCCTTGGTCTTCCTTTGCTCCTTGATGTACCTATAAAGGTTTTATCCCCTTCTTAACTGAGTTGACTATCTTTTCCTCGGTTTGGGCCTTTGCTGTTCTGACTGCCTTCCCAGCTTCCTTTTGCTTTGACTGATACAGTTCTCTGTCCTGCTCCTTCTGTGATTCCTTGTACTTCCTGAATGCATTCTTTTCTCTTGAACCTTCACTGCCACTTCCTTTGAGAACCATAGTGGTTTCTTACATCGTTTCGTTTTGTTTATTTGCTTCACACAAAGGCTTGTTACCTCTGTGATGGCAGTTTTTATTATTCCCCATTGTTCTTCCACCCCTCCTTCCTGCCCATTTGCTAGTGCATTCCTTAGGTACTCACCCATTTTGGCAAAGTCAGCCCTCCTAAAGTCCAGGACCTTTGCCTTTGTATGGCTGCTCAGCATGTAAGCATGCTCAGAGAACTGGCTCAAGCAAAACAATAGTGCTGGAAGATAGATGTAGTGTGGCCACAGCATCAGGAGCCAATCTGGTAAAAAACATAGACAGAAAACAACCCATCCTGGAGAAAGCTTACAAGTACCAAACTCAAATCTCAGACACTTGTAGGAAGACCATACCTTGCTATGCTGGCAGAGGTGGTAGCTGGACAGGGTGAGGCAGGCAGCAGGAAGCTGGTGAAATTGCTGCACCACTGGAAGCAGAGATCCTTGTCAGGGGGTTTCTGATCTTGCTATGCTGGCAGCGGTGATAGCTGGACAGGGTGAGGCGGGCAGCAGGCAGCTGGTGAAATTGCTGCACCACTGGAAGCAGAGATCCTACAATACAAACCAAAAGCAGGAGAACAGAAAAACAGAAGTCCAGCACAAACCAAGCAGAGTCCAAGCGAGCACACGGGGGGGGGGGCAGTCAAAACCCCAGTAGGCCCCAGGAGAGAAGACAGACCGACAGAGTCTCCATCTCCAAGGAAAAAATGCTTGTGTGTGGAGTGAGGAGAGCAGCCCTTAAATAGGCCAAAAGGGGTGTGTGACCAGTTGCACCACCCTCTTGAACTACAGGCTGTAGCCTTCCAATAATTGCCATGGAAAGGGGGATCCCACTACCTGCCAGGCATTCTGAACCTCCATCCATAACCACAAGATATACATATCAATGACCCTGTGCTTGTCACATATTGCTAGTATTTATCTGATTCAAATTGAGCTATTAGAGCACTGTAGTGATCTGGTACCAGTAGTGTTGCATCAAGTTCTTTCTGTAGGCAGTGTATTCCTACAGCCAGAGTTTCTTCTATATCTTATTTATAGAATCACTCCTAATTCCACCTCCCAGGATTTTTAAGTTGTGAACACCTGTGAACACTTGTGATGGTGGGGTATCCTCTTAATGAAATAATTCTTGCCCACCCCACCCTTCTGAGACAGTTGCCACATGAAAATGAGAGTACCCCTTTCTGGGATTGCTTAGATATCCATTTTTGAAAGGGATAGTTACGCTATTTGACCATTTTTAGGCTTTTAGGATAGTGGTCCTCAACACCCTATATATTAAAAAACCTCAGACATTGAATCAAATTTTATGATATACTTAAATCTGAAATTAGGATATCCTAAAATCCTACAGAATTCTAGGATATCCTAAACTGAATCTGATGATATCTGATGTTATGATTGGATTCAGATATGGATAATCCTAATATCCAAATATCTGAGTTTGGATTAGATTTTGAGATACTTGAGCATCCTTACCCCTTCTATAGATAACAGTTATTAATCCAGACATAGGGGAGCACAAAGAGCATTTTAGATATGGAAAGATCTCCAGGTATCCTGATGTGGAAAAAGGCCATATTTTAAGCTTACAGACTTAAATGAAGGAGCACAGGTGGATTGGAGTCAGGTAAATACTCTACCAGCAGGATACTCATACACCTCTAAGTATGTCAATTTATGATGTTGCCTTCCACCAGAAACATAAGATTATCCCAAAAGGAATCCTTACAGTGTGGGAGAAGTGAGGTTTTAACCTGGTTTGCTAGTGCCCCTAACCTTTGCGGCATGCCAAGATACAAGAGTTTCTATGTAATGTAGACAATATAGGTGCATATAAACAGGAAGTCAGGGAACCCTAACCACCTCAGCCTCTATATTTACCCATAATAGAGCCTTAATATATTAAGGGGGAAGACTATTTACAGTTTGGAGACCTGAGAAAGCAAAATAGGAAAGTTTCCATGCCCCATAGTGCACACAAAATATTAGACTTGAGGTACCTTGGAGGCTTCTCTTCCCTGAAAAAGTTACTAAATAAAGTCTATATTTTGGAGTAATGGTATGTTGAGGGAGATGGCTCACCAAGTATAAAAGTTTAGCAGTCTTGACCATCTTCAGGGCACCAGTTTCCTGCTAAAGAGAGATTAGCCTTACACCATCTGTTGCAGTCTCTAAGGAGGTCAGGTATAGAGGCGAAAGATTAAAGGGACACTGTCAACCCATTAGGCCTCAAAGTGTCCCTAGTTTAAAAAACACATTTAATGATTGCCAACATTCTGTAAAGACTGCTGATGTAGCTGGTAGTTTGATTCTGATTCTTTTTTTCTTTAAAAAAGTGAAAAACAGACTGCCCATCATACTGGTGTTACCACACAAAAACAGGTCTGTTTACATTTCTTGATCAGCTCCAACTGCATCTTTCCTGGATTTGGGAACATCCCAAACACAGTCTAGCCACTCATGGTGTAGTAGGAGGAAAGGAGCTTAATGAATCATGAGTAACTGCACTGTTTGGGGGGTGTTTCTAATGCTCAGGAAGTATGCAGTAAGAACAGATCCAGGATTGTAAACAAAACAAGGTTGTTTATAAATATACATTAGCATGCATTTCAGTTCTACTAAACAAGGAGACAGACAAAACAAACAGCAACATCAATGAATTTTAGAGAAGATAAGCAATCATAAAATGTAGGTTTTTAACTTGAAACAATATGATGAAAAACAGGTTGACAGTGTCCCTTTAAGGGCACAGATTTGAGAAATGTTCCCAGTTTCCAGTTTGCATACTGTAAGTCATTAAAGAGGAACTACAGCCACAATTTACAAAGACACGTTGTGCAGAGTGTCTTGATTTGTTGGTGTAGTACTAGTGTCTCCTTTCCTTTGTTTGTTGTAAGGATTGTTTTCTGAATTTGCCTGCTAGTTTTATGGCTCCTGGGGATCTCCATGTTTGCATTTTTTTTCTTTATTTTTTTTATGACCCCCCCAACCTCAGACCTGCTCCACTGTCCATCCCCCCCATGCCCAGGCCTGCCTCCCTGGGCAGGGCCACCAGGAGGGGCCCCCCCAATGGACACTATAGGCAAGCCCCAGCTTAGCCTCTGGGTCAGGGCCATGGGAGCAGGCCCGCCCCCCCCGGCAGATGTCAAAGACAGTGGAGATGGCAGCATGGCAGATTGTCATGCCAGGGGGCTGGCATTTTGTTTTTTCAATGCTTTTCTGGGGGCAGGGACATGCAGTGATGTTCCACATCTGCCCTGCCCCCCCCTCAAGTGATGGTGCCAGCATAGTGGTGCTCCCAGCCTCTGCCAGGGGTTCACGGTGTCTTGGACACTCCACCCCTTTCCCCCCAAAGAAGGAGAACAGTCCTTAGGATGCTCAAGCATTTTTTATTGTTTTTCATTTTCCTACAGTGCCTCCTGTCCCGCCTGACAGTGATACATTTATGATACTTGATTCAGCAAGAGCTGTTTTTGTGTCAAGTTTACAGATGTAGAGCTGCGACTTCAGACAGCAGTGCAACAAAATTGGCAAAAAATTTGATCCTACCATTTTTTTTGTTTTGTTTTCACTATTACAGATTCCAAACAGCTTCCAGTTTTATTTAATGGTGATCATTTTTAGTTCCACAAAAATTTAAGTATTTTATAAATGTTGTAATTTAATTTGTTATTAAGAAAAAAAGATGACCACCACATTTGGCTTAGAGACAGGTTTATAGACCTGGCAAGGAACAGGATCGAGAAGATAAAAAAAACAACTCATGGTGCACAGCATAGAAGGTACCTAAAGTCGATTTGATAGTAGTCTAATTTGATTATTAAGTGTTGCTGAAACTAGCTTCTTGGGAAAACATGTTTCATTGCACTGCTGCTTTAAGTAACTCTCATTATCCAGTGAACACTAATGAAGGCTACATTTACAGATAGCAAACACCTGAGGGATAATTGTGTGGGCTATTCTGTAAGGAAACATAGAAAACATAATTCAATTTAAACTCCTTCATAGCCTCCTCATACCCCACCTCCTTCTCTAAAATCATTCAGTCGCCTTTTCTGAATATGTTCCAGATCATCATGTTCTCTGATGGTTAAACTGCAGTGCCATACAGAAGCTCTATACTCAAGTACTGGCCTAATCACAGTACTGTAAAAATAAATCAAATCCTGTTTACTCACCCCAACCATTCTTAACATTATTAAATAATATAATCTTGTATTTGGCTTCTTAATCATACTGTTTACTTGCTCGCCCCATTTAAAATTTCTCTGAATCATCAGCCCTAAAAACTTTACTTGATTTACAACTTCAGCTTCCACCCCCAAATAATAAATGTACCCCCAATTGTTTTGTTTTTTCTCCCATACCAGATTTCTTTTGTTTTAAGCAGGGTTTATGTTCCTAAAGTTTTCCTTATACCATCTTTCTAGCTCATTTAAATCCTCTTGCATTTTAGTATCCTCATCACATTCAGAAATGTCCACAACAGTTGAATCATCCACATATTTAATACACTTGCCAATAGCTTTTAAATAATTAATCATCAACAAAAAATTGTTTGGTACCCTGAGAGACCCCGCTACATAACTGATTTTGTTTCCTTCTAATTCTATCCACTGGGTCCTCCCTTGCAAAAATATCCCTTACCCATCTTATAATATATAATAGCCCTTTGACTCACCTTGGCTATCGGTCCTCGAGTTCCACACAGCAATCGCTTCCAAGGGTCCCGGCCTGGGTTCCGGATTATATTGAAAGGGTAGCACAGTGCCTCCACTGAGGGAAATGGCAGGGAATACCTGTAGATAAATAGCAAGTTACCACCCCCAGGAAAATACATAAACTGCCCCCAAAGCAATTCTCCACACACAATGACAAATTCTACTTTTTTCAGTAATCCACTATGACAGCAGGTAACATAAACAATAACATTAATTTATTTTAGGAGTAGGGAAAAACAGAAGATAAAACAGCAATAGTAACAATAACTGATTAACAATTCGGCTCCCAAACAAGCTCCCCCTCCCAGCTGTGGGTACACCTGTCTTTCCCTTGGCAGTTGCCCAAGCAGTCTATACAGTCTTTTTGGTGGGTACCTCACCATGGTGCTGATGTCAACGCACAGATCACTCGTTGGGGCCCAATACTTTTGAACACAAATTTGCTTTAACTTTTAGGACTGGGTACAGTTTTCTGATGGAGTCCAGCCCAGGACCTAACCCCCTGATTTCAGTCTAGATAGCTAGCTAAATATTCCCCAAAGCTGCAGCTCAGGGTACTTACAGTTCAGCAATTCAAAAGACCATTCCAGCAAACTGACTTTACTGAACCGAGGAGGTATCAGGTTGGTGTTGCACTACAGCAGTCGCAGGGCTAACAGAAAAAGTTGAATAATGCTGGTCTTCACCTGCCTGGCCTTTCCAATCTTCACCTCTGAGGCCTTTGTAAACAGGGTTCTCCAGACAGGCCTCTCACCATCTTCTCTGCTGGTCTTCTAGGTATTCAGTCTAGGGACAAGGCTGGCATGGTCCCTAGACCCCTTTGTTGCACACCCTGGAGCAGCGCAAGTAGTAGCTGTTCTTTGACTCAGTCACTCACCCCAGCGCTCTCCTACTTCAAGTTCTCTTTGCTCAGATATGGCTGGGCTCAGCACACACGGTCTTTCATTTGCAGCCAGGCAAAACTTACCCCACTGAAGGGGAAAACACAGTGGCTAGGCTTGACACACAGCTGCAGCTCTGTGAATACAGGCTGCACCTCACAATCTCAGCTCTCTCAACTTGCAGCGTCAGGTTCTCTCTCCCTGGCTGCACACTCCAGAATATATATATATATATATACTCTCAGTCTCTGTCTCTGTCTCTCTCTGTCTCTCTCTGTCTCTCTTTCTCTCCAGTAACCCCCAGAATCTCCATTCTTTCTGCTTCAAAATCACCACAATCTCTGTCTTTCACTGTCTCTCGTTCTTGCAGCAGCAGCTGTTCTTCCAGTCACTCTGACTATCTGAAGCACACTGGGGCAGCACTGGCCATTGGGTCAGAGTACAGGCCTTTGGGCAGAAAAGCCAACAACAAACTCTCCTGCACTCCTTCCACTCTGGGATCCAATTCAAATCTCCCATTAGTGGGCAAAGCAGCAGCATTTATAGTCTCTTATCAGTTCTTCTCTGATTGTTCACTGCTTACCTGGCAGATTCAGTGTTTTCTGACCCTATCCCAACAGCCCCCTGGGTTTTATAGTCCTGTGGGGCTGCCGTCTTTGTTTATTTTACAGTCCCACATACATTGCACTTTTTATCACTATTTCTGACCTTGCAAGGGCAGTGAACATTTCCCCATGCCTGGAGGCATTATTATTCTGATCCCCAGCTCCACTGCCTGCCCTGGAGCCGGAATCATTGACAAATATTGACTATAGCCAACTCTCCATTTGTGGAGCATCACCCCTTTAAATCTTCCCCCAGGTGGCCACGCATGCACAGCAAAGTGCGAGACACAATGTTTTTTGTTTACCTTTGGATCAGTCCAACTTACACCATTTTGGATCGAGTACTGATTCCCAGTGTGCCCAGAAGCATGGAAATGCAACCAGACCTCGGCCCACTCCTTTCCATGGGGCTGAGGAGTATGCAAAACAGGCGACAATAGGAGGGAAGATCAGACGTGAAAGCCAGGTCCAAATCCATCCCAGAACCACTGGCCATACAGAGTGGGGCAGCATGGGGTCAGAGCCCACATAAGGTAAGCCCCAATCTGGTGGGGGGGCTACAAATATATTTTGGTAGCCCACACCCATTTGGAAGGCTTTAGCCTGAGGTTCAATGGGGGAACAGCTCCTCCCACATTCCCTTCTTAAACCTCAGGCTTCCACTCACTCGGCTTCAAACGTTTCGAAAACACCAGGCATTCATTGCTGCTCTGGGCTCCTGTATGGCTGCTGGCTAGACCCTCTGTCTCCCTCTTCCTTCACGCCAACCTCCTCCACTCTACAGTTGCAGCAGCTCTGTGCTTGTTTCCCCTGCTTTCCCTTTCTCTGTGTTCTTTGCTCCATCCCTCTTCTTTTTCCTGCTGCTTCTCACTTGCTTCTGCCTTGCCCCCCCATTTCTGTTGCTGCTTGTGGCTTGCCTCCTTTTCTCCTGCTCCCTCTCATTGCCTCTTCTCCTCAGCCTCTTGTGCCCCCCCGCCCCACTGCCTCTCTCTCTCTCTCTCTCTCTAGTTTCTCCACTTCCAGCAGCTCCTTCCCCTGTCTGCTTGTGCCTCTTGCTCCTGCTGCTTTATCCCATCTCGCTCTTGTTGCTCCGGCTGCCATTCCATCTGTGTTTGCCTCTCCTGTCCCTTCTTCTACCCCCCTTCCCTGCTTCTCTTTTCTCTTTTTGGGCTTTTTCCCCTTGTATGTGCCCTATTGCTACCTCCTCTCGGATCCTCAGCTCCATCCTCTGTCTCAGCCTCTGGCTTTCCTGCAGCCACCGGTGCTCCTTGCAACTTCGACTCTCCAGGTACGTTAACTTGCCCGCTCTCCCTGAGTGCTCTGCCCCCCTACGAGGTACCGCCGGCATTTTCATCACCGCTTTGCACCTCTTGCAGTGCCTCTCCTGCTTCTCCCACTTCCCGAATGAGGTCAGGAATTCCAATAAAGGCTGGCATACACTCATCGCTGCACCTTAGTATTAAACAGGTGTCTACTCCCCTAGCCTTCCCGTATCTTTTAACCTTTGTCTAAAGAACTCTAGAATGCTGGATACTCCAATTGCAGGACAATGCAAACACTGTGAGGCACTAATCCCCTTACTGAGACTCTTTCTAACATGGGGACGTCTACTCAGAGTACCTCGTAACCCTCTGCTTTTACTTATCGAAAGAACCAATGACTGACGGAGCGAGTTTTCTATAGTTAAATGTGAAGATGTTCCTCACAAGAGGGACAGTTAAGAGGTATTAATGATGCCTTCTAACTACTTCCTGGGGGCTTCTATTGGTACCCTTTGATGAGAATCTGCGGCTTGTACCTAAGGACTCAATTCCTATTTTAAAGATTGTTTTTTGTGCCTCAATTAATCAACTGAAAGGCTATCCACAACAGTTTCAGTCTCCAGGTTCTGAGGCAATGAAGTATAGGCTGCGCATGTAGGAGTTTTCCGACCACTAACTCTATCCTTATATGCTGTTCATCTCCCACCACTTCAATGTCTTTATATATCATGCCATTCATGACCTTTGAATGTTTTACGTGGACTATGTACTCCAAGAACATAGCCCTGCAAGTATGGACTACTCCACTTCTAGGTGGTTGAAGGCCCTCGGCGGTGCCTCGTTCACTGGACTTTGCAATATTACGATGTTTCAGAACCACATGGGGTTCCTCCGTCCCACTGTCTACACCACGAGGGGACCTTACTTGTTGTTCCATCATATTCATATCTCTGCAGGCAAGCTGAAGTGGGGGTCTTGCCTGCCTTACTTTGGACTCTGCACTATATTGCTATGGTGCACGGCAGGGGGTCCCAACATCCTTCACTCAGACAATGCAATACTGTGGTGATGGCGGACCACATAGGATCCCATCATCCCAAACATACTGTACTCCTTACATGGCGATGGTGAACTACGTGGGGTCCTGCCATCCCAATAACACAGTGAAACGGTAATGGGGGACCACATCGGGTCCCGTCCCACACGCCTCATTCTCAGCTCTCCCTGGTCCCATTGAAGGCCCCCAACCTCCTGAATCAGCCTTTTGTTTTGCTAAATTCCCACCTGGCACCTATGACCAGACCTCTATGCAGGAACCTTTCTCTCCCACTATTTGCACCTACTCCTGCCCTGAGCACTAAATTGTCCAGGGCCCTCCCACCAATTTACTTGACCTTTGTCTCTGGCTTTTTAACTAATGGCCCACCTTTTTTTCTGCTCTATTTTAGACACAAGCCCAAACAAGGCTCTCCACTTCAGCTGAGTGGCCCTGGCACTGCTACCTGCTGGTGGCAGGACCTCTGCATCCAGCCCGCCACCCCCTGACCACGGAAAGCAGGTATGTTTGGTCAGCTCCTAGCTTGGAGCTGTCAGGCTTCAATCCCTGTAATTGGACTGGCTCCTGGGGACTGTGGCTGCTTCCCGACTGGATGCTGCAGATCCCCACTGAGAAAGGAAGCACACAAGGCACCTTTTTTCAAAACACAGCTCGGCCACTGCCTTGCTGTACTGCTCTCTGGACAATTTTGTTCGCCCACCCCCTCCTCCCTCTTTTATTAAGTACACTTCCACAGTGATCCACACCCCCGAGGCCTCACACTAGTCAATTACAGCAACTGCTTAAAGGGGCTCTCCTTTCTGTAACATCTTAAAGGGGTGATCCTCTCTTGAGCTCACTTGTCTCCTCTAAGCAATTCCCTGATATTATTCATGAAGCGTAATCGGTAGGATATCCCTGCCTGTTGAAGATAAATCCTTAAGACATCTGTGCCATCAGGCTGTTTTCATGTATCTTTGCGTACCATCGATCCCTGTCTCTTTTAGCTAGTCTAACACGGAGCAGTGATCCTTGAGACTTATAGAACCTAGCTAGTGAGTCTTGGTGCAACTCGCACCCTGTTAACACATTGGGCAATCATAGCAGTCCTCGTGTGGTTTCAGTTACTTACCTGCTTATGTATGGTACCCCATGTGACAGACCATTCGAGCAGAATTGACACCAACATAGAGTCATGCCTACCACTGCTAGACTGCCTTTATATTAATACTACCTATAACTTATGCTGCCACCACATGACTCCGCACCCTTCTAACTTTGTGGAATCTCCTCGAGGTGGGACCGCTACCTTGTTGCCAATATTTGGCCCCTCACTCCACCCACCCACCCAAAACCTACACGTCTTGGTGCTATACTGGATGGACCATAGGCTACACGTCCCTAGGTCAGCACAAGGGCAAACTTTGGACTCCAGACCCCCGCACTCAAACTTGTACTAGATGCAGAAAGATTTGTGCTTTCAAACTACTCCTCACTGCCCTAAGGAAAATTGTGTTCCTACTACTTTTGTGTTCAGGTAATGTTGAACCCAACCCTGGTCCCACAAAAGCTCTCTCATCTCCATCCGACCTTACAAGACTGAAAGGAGTCAGCTTTATGTACGCAAATGTTTGCAGTCTTTTAAAGAAATTTACATCAGTCCAGGCATGGATTACTCATACCGCACCAGACGTACTTGTGCTCTCTGAATCCTGGCTTCAGGCATCCACCCCAGGTAGAGAGGTTAACATCCCTAACTACCTCCTATTTAGAGCCAATAGGCAGACCAGGGGAGGAGGAGTAGTCATCTACATCAAAAAATGTTCGGTGTCTATCCTAGACTCTACCTCTATTGCCGGTGGATTCGAATGTTTGTCTCTTAAAGTTGAACTTTCCCCATCAATGGCTTTCCGTGTCATAGGCTGTTACAGACCACCAGCCGCGGGGCCTCAGCTCCTGTCCCATCTGTCATCTATTATGGGCTCTGCCCCATTGAAACAATTATTCTAGGAGACCTTAATTATGATTGGTTGACTAAGGTCTCGTTACCCCTGAAGCAATTCTGTGACTCCCACGGGTTCACACAATATTACTGAGCCAACTCGCATTAACAAGAAAAACCCAATGAACAGCACCCTATTAGATGTCCTTCTTGTAAGCAAACCATATTCCTCTTCCCATGCCGGAATTTCTTCAGCTGATGTTAGTGACCACTGCTTTATTGCTGGTATAAGAACTGACGCTAAACCCTCACCAACATCTACAGTACATTTTCTACTAAAAGGTCCAGATGGAACTTCGATCCTCTCGCATACTTCAATGAATTAAAAAACTCTTTGCACTGGCAGAGTTTTACCTTGCTAAATCGGTGAGTAATGCCTACAACATATTCCATGAAATTATAACCAGTGCCCTAAATAACCATGCTCCTCTGGTAAAAGCATGTATAAAAGCTAGTACATGTCGTTGGTTCTCAGCGGACCTCAAGGCTGCCTTACTAAAAAGAGATCAACTCTGGAAAAAGGCTCACAAATCACACACAGACGAAGACTGGTGTCTCTTCAGGACAGCTAGAAATGCCTGAACTAAGATGGTCAGAGAGGCCAAGGCCAATTTTTACCGATCTGAGCTAGATTCTGCTTCAAAATGCCCTACCAAGTTCTGGTCCACACTAAAAGAACTGACTGGTCATTCTCCAGGAAATGTGCTTCCCTCCAAAATTACCACTGACAATGCTATAATCAATGACAGAAACGAGATCCTGCAGGCCTTCAACAATCATTTTACCACTGCAGGCCTAGCATTCGATAATGCACCGGTAAGCCGACTACACACCCACAGATCAACACTAAGCTCCCAGAACCGAGTAACAATATCGTAACCTTTTCATTCTTACCCACCTCCGTAAAGGAAGTTGAAGATCTTCTCCTAAAATTGGACACTAAAAAAAGTGCTAGGGCTGACTTCTTCAACCCATATTACTTGAAAATTGCTTATCACATCCTTGCCGCACCTATCTCTCACTTATTCAACCTGTCCCTATCGCAAGGTTCCCTCCCTCAGTTATGGAAAGTTTCTCACGTCATCCCCCTATTTAAATCAGGGGATCCCTGTGACCTAAATAACTATAGGCCGATCTCTCTCCTCCCCATACTCTCCAAGCTCATAGAAAAAAATTGTGGATGCCCAGCTGAGATCTTTCATAGACAACTCAAACTTACTAAACCCTAGGCAGTCAGGCTTCAGAGCAAAGCACAGTACCATTATGGCCCTGGCAAAAGTAACTAACGACTGGCAATGGGACTTAGACAACGAAAAATTAATCTGTGCAGTTTTCCTGGATCTCAGTAAGGCCTTCGACACCGTTGACCACTGTTTGCGCCTCTCCATTTTACAAACAGTAGGCCTAGATCGAACCTCCTTGTGTTGGTTCCATGACTACCTCACTGGTAAGGAACAACAAATCAAGGCTGAAGGGGAGCTTTCTTCACTTAAACTGATAAAAAGAGGTGTCCCTCAGGGGTCCATATTGGGACCATTACTGTTTGTTGTCTATATCAACAGTCTGGATGTAGGTATTAAGGAAGCAAGCATTCACCTGTTTGCTGACAACATGGTGCTCTACATAAGCTGTGAATCTCCTGAAGCTGCCTGTGGCAACCTGCAAACTGACTTTAACATCCTGCAGCACCAGCTCCTCAGTAAAAGACTACTACTTAACGCCAAGAAAACCAAGGCAATACTATTCTCACCAACTAGCCAGGAGGCATATTCTGCTGCTGCTGGTCCAATATCTTCTATCTCCACCTTACTAGGTGAACATCTTGAATACGTACTGAAATTCAAGTACTTGGGTGTCTGGATAGACAATAAACTCTCCTTTGTGGAACACATAGAAGAACTGCTGAAAAAGCTGAGGCAGAGGCTTGGACTCTTCTTCAGAATAAATCGCCTCCTGACTGCAGAGGCCAAAAGACAGCTCATCCAATCCACGTTCCTCTCACTAATTGACTATGCTGACTTCATATATGGCCAGTTTCCAACCTCACACCTTGTTAAATTGGACGTACTGTATCATAGAGCTCTGAGATTCATAACAGGCCTCCCCTTTTCCACCCACCACTGTTCACTATATGCAGCTGTGAGTTGGCTCTCCCTTCAACACAGGCGGTATAGAAATGCAGCCCTCTGGACGCTCCGAGCCATCACCAACAAACTCCCGCAATACACTGCTGACTGTCTCCCACTAAGCCTGATTGGGAATTATGCCTTGAGAAGTAACTCGCTGGTTTCCCTGAAAGTACCTAGGGTCGATACCCACTTTGGAAAAGCAGCCATAAGCTTTGTCCTGCCCACGCTTTGGAATAGGATACAGAAATCGCTGAGACTTAGCTCCCCTATTAGTCTTGCTATGTTCAAGACCCTGTATGCCAAAACATTTGTGGAGCTCTGTAACTGTTTCCACCATTCCTAGTTGTCCAGCTGACGTTTCCACTCAATCTAAGTCCTTCCCATTCAAGCTAAGTGTTCCCTTACCAAGATTACTCCCCTCTCCCTCAGTCCATTCTAGTCCCCCGGTACTACCAGTTCACCTCAGTCCATTCCAGTCCCACCAGTACTACGTACTGACTGCAACACCCCCCCCCCATCGCCCACTCTTATGCCCTGATACCACCTGCTTAGTATCCCAGAATCTTTCTGCCAGCGACCCTGCCTCCTACACGTGCACTTTTCCATATTCCAGGGACTCCTTTACAGGCTATGAACATGTTATTGATGGCTAGGATTATAAAGGCATCTCTGTATATATTATTTACCTTTATTTTTACACTGTATATATTTTGTTGTATACTTGTTTTATGTATGTTTTACTTGTACTCTATTCTGTACCCTCGTCCTTGCAAACTGCAGGTCCACCTTGTAAATGAGTTTGCTCAATGGTGATCACCTGGGTAAATAAAGATTTTGATTGATTGACTCTATGGAACGACGATGACAGACCATGTGGTGTCCCGCCATCCCCACCATAC
Organism: Neoceratodus forsteri; assembly: GCA_016271365.2. Taxonomy (NCBI): domain Eukaryota; kingdom Metazoa; phylum Chordata; order Ceratodontiformes; family Ceratodontidae; genus Neoceratodus; species Neoceratodus forsteri. Next base: position 740,482,372 of record CM057454.1, read on the forward strand.
ATGTCCCACGAAGGGGCCCTACTAATAGTTCAAACATATTTCCTAATCACTACAGGTGAACTCATGCGGGGGTCTTGCCCTCCTTTCCAGGACTGTTCCATACTGTGGCAATGGTGGACCATGTGGGGTCCCATCATCCCAACCAATCATGACCAGGACTGGACATCTGTTTTTTGCTCAGACCTCATTTGCATTTCTTACAGGTGGCCTCACTTGGGGTCTTGTTCTCCTACATTGGACTATGCGCTAATACTACAATGGCGGACCACGGTGGGTCCTACCATCCTTACCTCAGCCAGTTGCAATACTATGGTGATGGCAGACCATGTGGGGTCCTGCCATCCCAAACATACACATCCCACGAAGGGGACCTACTCATAGCTCAATCATATTTCCAAGTCGCTACAGGCAGACTCACGTGGAGGTTCACCTTCCTTACTTTGGTCCATTTCATACTATGGCGATGGCGGACCATGTGGGGTCCCGCAATCCCAATCACACATGTCCCATGAGGGGCCTTACTCTCATTTCCATGTCATTACAGGCATACGTATGTAAGAGTCTGGTCCTCTTACCTTGAACTATTCAAGACTATGGTAATGGTGGTCCACGTGGGGTCCCACCATCCCAACAATGGATCTCACCATTCTTATCATGGATCATGTCATACTACAGCAATGGTGGACCTGTGGGAGGGTCCCACCATTCCAACACAAACATGCCCACAACGGATATTACTTATTGCACAAATGTATTTATTATCTATAGGCAGTCTCAAGCGGGTGTTTCACCTGCTTACTTCGGATCATACCATACTGGCGATGGCAAACCCACGTGGGAGTTTTGCCATCCCAAATCCATCATGCCCCATGAGAGGGCATTTCTCATTTATCTTACTTATTTCCATCTTCACTGAGGCAGACCCACGTGGGGGTCTCACCTTCTTTAGTCTGACCACCTGAGGACCTACTCTATTGCTTGAGCATTCGAATACTGCATACATCAGACCGACAAAGGGGTCCCATGCTCCAGCTAGCCCACATCTGAGCCTACTTTACTTCATCATTCACTCACTTCTTCTACTGCAATCCGCCTTTTGTTCCGGTTCCAGCCCTAGTTTCTATGCCAGACATCTCCTTGGAGCGCACCTCAATTCCATGATCGTTTTAGGACAATTTCTCCTTTTCTGATATTGTACTTGAGCATACCCTAATGTTTCAATGGCTGTACAATGGCCATGCATGCCTCCCAGCTGGGCTACACTCCTACCTTATCTTCGTTCCCAGCCACGCAATGCTCCTGACCGTTGCATCATCTGTGAATTCTTTGTCCCTCAAAATTTGCAACTTTGGCACACATTCCTCAGTCATGCTGACTGTATATGTACACTTTACATCTGCTTCTCTCACAGCTACCTTGGACAAGGATTAACCATCATCTCTCCATCCGGACATCATTCCAGCTTGGATTTCTTCATCTGCCAGAGCCTTCATCTTCAGCGTTGACTTCTTGCTCATCATCGACCTCGGAAACTGAACTTTTCGACCAGCAAATCAAACTGAATCCTTGGGCATAACCAGAACTAAAACCTTAGCCTCATTTAGGATTATTCTCCTCTTAGTATGCCCAGAAGATGGGCAGGTCAATAGTCATGGGTCCTCGGAGGGTTCCCCTAAGGGGGGGGTTTCCTCTCCTGCATGCTACTGGTCACATTCTGGAGTTGGAGGAGATAATCACTATGCTAATTCTCTTTTTGGGGCTTAAATCTTACAGCTACCCAGTGTCCCACAGAGGGTGGGATATAGAGAAACACCAACGCTCAAGTTATAAACATCAAGCATATACCATTCTGCTCATAAGTATACACAAGCACTGAGCTACGTGCCACACTATGACGCAAATCCCTCACTAGGGACTTCCAGTTCACTGCCACCACCTGTTTTTTTTTTTTACCAACAGGGCACAGGAAGCCTTTTTCTGACTTCCCACTTTTTTCACAAGATCAGGAAGGTCAACACAATAACTGTGGGTATTGTGCCCTCTCGGAGACATACTGCAACAGAGTCCAGCAGAAATAGAATTACCCTTTTAAATAACACACAAGTAGTCACTAATTCTATAAAAATAGACTGTTTACTAAAATACTACAAGTATTTACAACAGAATGTATTTACAGGAAACAAAAGGGTTGCACATTTACTAAGAAGCAGAAAATAAAATCACATTAAACAGATGGGTATTGTACAGCAAAAGTCTAAGCTACCCTCCCCTAGGAAAGCTTCACCTGCCCTAGCTAAAGAAGAACTTTTCCTTCACTGTGCTATCTTACCTCAGCTAGTCCTTTTAATGGCAGGGGCTCTGGTCTTTTTTGGTGTTTTAGTCCAAGAGAGTGAGCTGAATATAAGCAGGGCCCCTGGTGTTCTGCGGCAGAATTTTCTGATTTCTTCGGCAGGGCTCCTTGACTTCTGTGGCAGCATTTTCTGATTTCTGTGGCATGATTTATTCATTTCTCTGGCAGAATGCAGTCCTCTCATTGGCTAAATATAATGTGATGTCATCGATGACATCATATGCTGAGCATAGAGGAGGGGCTTCAGGATAAACGAGGTGGGAAAAAAAGCCCGACGCTATGGAAAAACAGTATATTTATATGAAAATTCACTAAAAACAATGAATTCTGTGGCACTGTATATATTCTGTGGCATGATGCAAATTCTGCGGCAAATTCCGCAACTGCAGAACCCAGAATTCTAGGGGCCTTGGATATAAGCCCCTCAATATATTGTCTTGTTCCAAGTGGGAAGGATCCTACTCACTCTGAGTGACAGGCCCGTGTTGCCCAGCCCTCTTTGACAGTGCGTGTAAATGTGTGTCCCCCACCCTTCAGCACCTCCTTGCTACCATAATGATGTCCACCTGGTTCCTTTTGTTCAACATGAGAATGTGTCCCAGAAGCATACTCCACTGAGTTTATGGGTTTATTGCTTTACTGCCTCCTGCATGGCTTTTCCTGTTAACTTTTTCATGAGAACCATCAGACCTGTACTTTAACTTTTCCATATATACTTGCTCTGTGATATGGCAATCATCTTTTCTGAAGAAGATGCATATTCAAAAAGAATAACTTAATCAAAAGAATACATAGTTCTGGTCCCCTTTTCTGTCACATCTTTCCCCTTCCAGAAATGAAGGTGTGTCTTTCTCAGGCAACCCCCCTAGAGACACTACCCTTCATGTAAGACTTGGGGAGTGCCTAATGGAATACACCATGCACTTAGCCCTGCCTTGACAGCCCATCTGCAGTGATATTCTTTACCCCACTTCAGTACAAAATGATCATATTATATGACTGTAGTACCAAACTCCAGCGCAATAACTTTGCGTTTTGCCCACTAGTCCTACAGGGCCATGTCAAGGGGCTATGATCAGAGACTACAGTGAACTCCTCCCATACAGATATGGCTGCAGATTCTGAAGGGTCCACACTATCCCCAGACATTCCCTCTCCACTGTGGCATATGACTCCTCCCTGGGCAACAACTTCTGACTCAGGTACACTGTGGGGTGCTCCTCCCCCTGTGGTGTAACCTGGCTCAGGACAGCACCCAGCCCATGGTCCAAGGCATCCACGTGTACTACAAACTTTAGGTCATAACTGGGACTAGCCAGCACAGGTGACCTTCATAATGCCTCCTTCAACCGTTGGAAGCCAGACTCAAAGTGCTCTGTCCAGAGAACTTTTTCAGGCATTCTCTTTTTTTGTCAGGTCTGTCAGGGGTTTGGCCACTTCACTGTAGTGAGGGACAAACCTCCTGTAGTATCCCACTGTTCCCAGAAATGCCCTTACCTGTTTCTTTGTGACTGGGGTGGGCCAGGCCTGGATGGCATCAACCTTCGCTGGCTCTGGACAGATACATCCACTGCCCACCCAGTGCCCAAGGTAGGACACTTCAGCCATACCCACTTGACACTTTTCTACCCTAACTGTCAGCCCTCTGGCCTTCAGTCTGTGGAACACCTCCCTCATAGCCTGACATGATCCTCCCATGTCTGGCTATAAATGGTGATGTCATCCATGTAAGCCAGTGCATATTCACCTGCCCCTGCCAGGATGCAATCCACAAGCTTCTGGAAGGTTGCAGGTGCATTCTTCATCCCAAGTGGCATTACTTTGAATTCAAATAAGCCATATGGGGTAATGAAAGCAGACCTCTCCCTGGCTGCAGGGGTTAATGGCACCTGCCAGTAGCCCCTTCGTCAGGTCTATTGTGGTCAGGAACTGGGCTCCCCCCACTGTTCCAAGGTCTCATCTGTTCTGGACATGGGGTAGGCATCAGATTCCGTACAGTTGCTGAGCCTCCAGTAGTCAACACGAACCGTGTGGTATCATCCTTCTTGGGATCAGGACCACAGGTGAAGCCCAGGGGCTACTGAACTCCTGGATCACTCCCAAGGCCAGCATCTCCCCGAGTTCCTCCAGCATGGTCTTCTTAACCCTCTTGGTTACTACTTAATCAAAAGAATACATGGTTCTGGTCCCCTTTTCTGTCATACACACATTGAATTGGAAGGCTTTAGCCTGAGGTTCAATAGGGGATAGCTCCTCCCACATCCCCTTCTTAAACCTCAGGCTTCTGCTCGTTCAGCATCTAGCATTTGGAAATACCCTCCATCCTCCCCTGCCTCCTCTTCCTCCTCCTTCTTCTCAGGCACTCTTGTCTCACCCTCCATGCTGGGGCTTAAAGCTTACACTTACCCAGTATCCCACAGAGGGTGGGATATAGAGAAACACCAAAACTCAAGTTATAAACATCAAGCATATACCATTCAGCCCATAAGTATACACAAGCACTGAGCTATGTACCACACATTGATCCAATTTTTAGCACAGCATTATAATCTATAAGATTAAAAGCTTTCTTATACTCTACCAGAACTGCATGTACCATTTTTTCTTCATCCCACGCTTTCATACAAATTTCTATAAAATAGCTAACCTAGTGGAGCTGCCACTCATGGACCAAACTGGTTTTCATCAATGTTATTTGTCACATGTTCAGTAATCCTGTTTACTAAAAAACCCTTCACACATTTTAGATATTACACAAGTAAGGGATATGGATCAAAAAGCTTTACTAAGCATTTCTGAGTTTGGTTCTTTAGCTGGGGAAACCATTCTAACTTGTTTCCACTGTTCAGGCATTTTACCTGTTAGTATTGGATTCTTAAAAATATTACAGACTCCTGATGCTGTAAGATTAATTCCCTCTTTCCATTCCCAGTTATGGATACTATCAGGTCTCAAAGCTTTGTTAACCTTTAATTTTTTTTCATTGCTTTGGCTACAGCATCAATTTTTAACAAATAGTTGTCAGGCATATCCCACATTTCTTCCTTTCTTTCTTCAAGCAGGGTAAATTTGTTACCCACTTCATACAGGGTCCTATTTAATTCTTTAACAAAACAAAGCCCATTCCCATCGTCTTGGGTTCTGCAAGCTTCAGCCCATTTATCAATGGCTCCATCCCATTTTTCACAGTCCAAAATTCTTTAATTTTTTTCCCCACCATTTTTTGTGGATCAGATTTTCTGAGACTTTGAACTTCCCCTTATAATACCTCCTTCTTAGTCGCTTTGCCATTTTATTTATCTCAGTTCTCAACTTTTTGTACTTCTCTGTGTCATTCAGTGTTATAGCCCTTTGTCGTTGTTTTATCAAATTCTGAAACTCCTCTGTCACCCAAGGTTTATCAACCCCCCCACCGCTTACCATTTGCTTCTCTGAGGCAACCTGATCAATAATTCATTGAACAGAGGTTACTACTTTCCCCTAAGTGTCATTTTATGATTCTTATGTAAACCATTCTGTATATAGTTCTCTTGCTATTCTGTCAAGTACTTTCTTTTCCTTTTTTTCTTTCTTACTTTCTTTCTTTCTTTTTTTTTCTTTTTCTTCCAATTTTCTACTGTGTATCACATATTTTCCCTGGGCTCCTTACCCCTTAAGAAACTGGGTTTTGTCACCACAATATTATGGTCAGATGGACAAACTGTTGGAAAATGTTCAACTACACCGTACCATTCACTCAGATTTGTAATTATTGCATCTAATGTATTTTCCTTTGTCCCTCCACTCACAATTTGTGTGAAATTCTGCCCTTGCATGATTTGTCTTACGAGCAGTTTATTTGTCTCCCGCATTAAAATTATTCCACACACACTAGGTAGTTTTCAAAACTTCTATCTAGGCATCAGCTTAGGTGCTCACACATGGCACAATCGTCACTCAAAAGCCATGGTTAAATCAGACATTTTAGGAGGCAAAACTGTAATGTATGCATTTGTGGGATGTGGAACTGTCATTCCTAGAAGGTGGAAGTCTCCAATAGTATTCAATGGAGAAAGGTGCCAGAGGAGGTGGAACTGAATTCTGTGAGTTCCTGTCCAGTTTAACTCCTGCTTGAAGGAGGGTAATAAAAACCACAGATAAACAAGGGCCTGCATAAACGGGGTAAGCAGGGCATTTTCAGTTCTACCCATAAAGTCTCAAACGCATCTATCTCCAACTCAACCATTCTAACATACTCAGTACTTTCATGTATGTAGTAAGCTAACACCCCCCCCCCACACTGCCACCCTTTCCTGTCTGTCTCTCCTTTCAATATTATATCCTAACATAGATAACATCTGAGCTGGTATATGAGAGCTACACCAGGTTTCAGTTATAACAACAATTTGAATTCCATGTACTTTTAACACTACACTTGACTCATCTATTTAGGTAACCAAGGCTCTTACATTGATGTTTAATATGGCGGACACACATGCTTTAACAATGGGAACCTTAATTAAAGTTTGCTTCTCCCCATATCTCAATTCATTACTCACACTTCCATTTTTCCTGCCTCTGGTAGTTAATGATACTGGGATAGTATATCATTACACTTTATCTTAACTAGATTTTCCAATGTACTCTCCTAACCTTGTGCTTATAAATTCTGTTCTGACTCATTTTAAGTGGAATACTCATACAGTACATTCCTCTTGTCATTTCTCCATACATTTTTTCCAATAAAATTAGCAAAGAAAAATTACATAAACTACATTCATCTTTAAAAGAAAAAAATCTAAATCACTCATACCCTAAGGGCCAGATATTCAAAACTTTGCCCCTGGGCTAAGTTAACACTGCCCAGTGGGCAAACTTAGCCCGGAGCACAAATCAAGCTATATTCAAAAGGAATAGCCCGGGGCAAACAGCTTCTGAATATAGCTTGGGAATGAGGCCATGCAAACTGGGCTGGGAGTGCAGGGCAAACGTAGACCTGGAATAAGACAGCACTGAATACAGCAACCAGGAAGCACAAACCACAACAACACAGTGCACAGCAACGTGAGGGCAGGTAGAGATGAATGATGTGGCCAATGAGTGTGCCAGCAAATCCGTGGACCCTGTACAGCTGCAGGCAGCAGCAAATGTGAAAGAACAGTGATCAAAACTGTATAATATTCCCCGAACTGTTAGCATGACTTTAGCGCGGAGTTAAGCTGTTTGCTCGGTGCTAAGATTTGCCATATTCAAAAGTGACATGCAAATGAGCCTACTTAGGTAGTCCCTGGGCAAACAGCCAAATTAGCATCTCATTATTCCCTGATTTGCATGCAGTTTGCCCAGCATTACTGCACGGTCCCACAGCTCCACCTGTAGGTCAGTCTGGAAGTACAGGGACTGGCCAGATCTGGCCGTAGCTCCACCTGTAGGTCAGTCTGACAGTGCATGATGGTTGCTGCAGGCTACATGTATGCAGTACAGCATAGCATTGTGTGCCCCAGAGGACAACACAGCATAGGCACAGGCGGTGGTGGTGCTGCATGCAACCATCACACCATAAGCCATGCTACAGTGCACAGCAGACACCACAGTAGCAAGGGGGCTGATAGTGTGAGGGACACAGCAATGCCAGTGGTATGTAGGGCAGTGATGACCACTGCACTGTACGCAATGGCAGGCCCAGCTTGCAGGTGATTACTGACAGTGGACAGTACTATTTCACTGTTGTGTACTCTACAGATGCTGCACTTGTGGCATGGGATGCTCACAGTGACATATACATGGCCGGCTGTGTGTGCTGTGGCATCTGTACAGTTGTGCGGTATGTGGCTGGGGGGGCATGTAAGATCCAACAGGCACACAGGTGGTGGGGTGTTCCCACTACTGGCCCATGTGAACTGCATGATGTGTCCTAGCCTTGTAGCCACACCTGGGCTGTGGTGAGGTCTGGCCACCTGTACTCCCTCCCCTCAGTTGCCACCATGCTGACAGTGCTGCATGTGTGTGCTGGCATCTGTTGGTCACCACAGACGTATGGTCTGCAGGTGTGTGCTGTATGGCCACACTACCATGATGTCCCCTGTGGGTTGGATCACCCCTTACTGTCTTGCTTGGCTGGGACTGGTGGCAGCTGTTGGCATCATGGTGGTGCCATCAGTGAACAGCACGTGTCCTCCATGTTTGGCATTTTCTAAGTGTCATGATCATATGTTTTGGTCATGCAAGCCATACTAATCCCACGCTAACACCATGCAACGCACCAATGTTGTGAAAAGCTGTTTGCCCAGGGTTAAGACCAGCTTTTCCTTGGCAGTAATTTGTATCGCACTAAGGTTTGCGCTATGTCACGCTAAAAACCTTAGCATGGTGCTAGTCGCTGAGTATCTCATAGCACCTGTATTCATGTTCACCTTGCCCCTTGTATATAATTATGGTTTGCCTGGCGCTAATGCAGTTTGCGTGCGCTATTTGGCTTTTTGAATATGGCAGACCCGTACTAATCCCACGCAAACAGTTTTGCACTACAAAAACTTTGAATATCTGGTCCTAAGTATCTTAAATCACAAGACATTATAGGCCAGATATTCAAAACTGTGCTCCGGGGCTAAATTAGCACTGCCTAGCAGGCAAACATAGCCCAGAGCAAAATGCAAGCTAAATTCAAAAGGAATAGCCCGGAGCAAATCCAGCTGAATATAGCAAGCAAAGGATGCCAGGAAAATAGGGTCAGGAGCACAGGGCAAACATAGCCTGGGAATAAGACAGCACTGAATATAGCAACAGGGACGTGCACTCTGCCACTGCAGCTCATTAAACCCTAGTAAAAGCCAGTGTTGCAGGTGGAGAACATTGTGTGTGATTGCACAGAGATGGCTCACATCTGCTGCAAGCAACACACTGCAGAACTGTGCTATGCTGAAGTGAGGTTCGCCCGGGCTAACCTGATTGCACAGTGCTAACACATTAGCCCAGGGCAAACTGGTTAGCCCGGGGCAAACGGGAGCTATATTCAAAGCTCCAATGCAAATGAGCCTACTTAGGTAATCTGCGGGTAAACAGGCATATTTGCATCTCATTAACTGCTGCTTAGCATACATTACTATGTGGTTTGCCCAGTGCTACTGCATGGAGCACACAGCACCACCTATTGGTCAGAATGGAAGTACAGGCTGGACACTGCAGGCCAATCCATGCCCACAGCATCCCCTGTTGATCAGAATGGAAGTACAGGCTGGATGCTGCAGGAAATGGGTGCTGGCAGGCACAAGCAGTGCATACACCTGACCCCTGCAGCACTGCAAGCAGCTCAGAACAGTAGATAGGGACATGTCTGTCACCATATAGACATGAATCCGTAGTCATGTATTTATCCGGGTATATATATATATATATGTATATATATGTATATATACATATATATCTATAAAAATATATATAAGTACTGCCTGCATCCAAATGTGTACTGGGAGACATCCCCACCCCCACAACAGTGGCACTCCACGGCGGTCGTGGGTGCAATAACAGTGGTGTGTGCCACAACTGCATGGGACAGGCATGAGGCAAGGTGGGGGAACGTAGGCTGTAGACATACTAGGATCCATAATGGCACAATATTGTTGGGGACTGGGAAGGCTGGCTGGGTGGGCCAAGCAGTGCATCTGAGCCAGCAAGGCTCTGTTCCTATAGGTGCACACATCCTGGTAGTCTAGTGCCTCTCCATCACGATTCCTGACCCGGTAGCCACTCAAATGACTGTATTCCTTGGCAGTCTAGTGGTCCCCCCAACCCCCTGCATGACTCCTGACCCCTGTGCCATGTAGAATATCTTACTGATAATAATATTAATAATATAAGGAGGCAGTATGGCACAGTGGTTTAAGGCTCTGAGCTGCACACCTGGAGACCTGCTTTCAGCTTTGTGTGTCTCTCCAGGTTAAAAGCAAAGAACACACTTGTATAAAACACTTGCAATATTCCTGGTAGTCTAGTGGTTCCCCCCACACCCAGCACATTTCCTGATCCCCATTCCCCACAGAATCTCTTCATTTCCCCGGTAATCTAGTGGTTCCCCCCACACACATTTCCCGACCCCCGTTCCCCACAGATTCTCTGTATTTCCCTGGTAATCTAGTGGTTCCCCACAGCGCATGTTTTCTGACCCCTGTTCCCTGCTGAATCTCTTTAATTGCCTGGTAGTGAAGTGGTTCCCTCCACCCGGCAGTGCCGCCCCCGCACATTCCACCCATCTGCCAGGATTGGAGCCGGCAACCGGCTCAGCCCTCTTCACACCACCACGACTGGCCACCGACTGAGGAATGAATGAACTGTACTGCATTCATTACAGTACAGCTCATTCATTCCTCAGTCGGCGGCCATTTGTGGTGGTGTGAGGAGGGCTGAGCCAATCGCCAACTCCATTCCTAACAGATAAGTGAGATGAGGCGGCACTACGAGGGGAGCCCGCTTGACTACCAAGGAAATAAAGAGAATCTATGGGGAACGGGGGTCAGAAATGTGCAGGGGGATGGGGGAACCACTAGACTACCAGGGATATTTGGATATTTTATGGGGAACGGGGTCAGGAACTGTGCTGGGTAGTGGGGGAACCGCTAGACTACTAGCGATATTTGGATATTCCACGGGGAACAGGGGTCAGGATAGGTGCTGGGAGGGGGTACCACTAGACTACTAGGGAAATGAGGAATATCTACGGGGAACAGGGTCAGGATACATGCTTGAGGGTGGGGGGAACCACTAGACTACCAGGGATATTGAGATATACGACGGAAAAAGAGGGTCAGGGATCATGCTGGGGAGTGGGGGAAACCACTAGAACACCAGGGATTAGTGTTGCTGTTACTGGACACAAGGGTCGGGATTCGTGATGGGGTTTGGGGCACATATTAGGCAGCCTCATTAAAGCAGCTTTTTTGCGGTAACTAGCACCATGCTACCGGTAGCGCTAATGCCTGTAGCGTGGTGCTATGCTTTTGAATATGCCGGTGCACCGGCATTCAGGGCTCCCTCCCCTCTGTCCCTCCCCTGCATGCATTATGGTTAGCATCAGCGCTAACACCTAGCACCAGCACTAACTGTACCTTTCAATATTGCAGCTGGGTGCAAGGTCGGCACTAGTCCAGCACAACGGCTTTGCGCCAGGCACTGAGCTTTGAATATCTGGGCCCAAAACTACAACATTTCTCTCTTTCATAAAACATGCAGAGATTTTGGTGTCTTCAAAGTCTCTCACTACTGCTAAAAACATACCCTTCCAAGTTAAAAAGATTACATTCCAAATTACACACATGAAAGAAGAAACACATAAAATGAAAAATGGAAACCCTCACAATCAGACAGAAAGTTCTGGCCCAGGCACCACAGCTCCCACGGACTCCCATGTACTTTGTCACATGGAGCCACCACGGAGCTGCTGCAGTAGATGCCATCACATCTAGCAAGAGCTAGGATTTAAACTTCCCAGCTCTGCCAAATCAGGCTGACACCACCAATCGGTGGGGGGACATGGCTCAAGGATGGGGAGCGGCACAACAGAGAGTTTATGGTTGTCAGTGGCAACCCACAAAACACAGCAAAAGAAACTGAGAACAGTACTTAAAGGGCACACAGCAGGACAACAGTCAAAAACCTAGAGCAGCAGCAAACAGGCTTACTGATTTTTCTGGTTAGGGCTAGTATTACTTCATACAGTGCACACAGTGGGACACAGTCATTCACTAGGATGGCATGCAGATGTGACAGCTTTCAGCACATTACCAGATTCAGTAGAGGCATGCACAGCCCAGAGTTTCAATCGAATGTCCATCCTTCAGATAACACAGGTGCTTTGTTTTTCAAGTGTTCTTCTTGCGGATACAAACTATGGAGTCTGCCACTCTCCACCAACTACCATGCACCTTGCCTCACATTGCCACCATAGAGCATCCCCTGTAGAGGAACATCTAGGATTTAAACTTGCCAACCCTTTAGGCTGCCACCACCGATCGGGGGAGGGTGTGACTCAGGGGCAGGGAGTGGCACAGCAGACAGTGTATGGTTGTCAATACCAACAAAGCATAGCAAGAGAGATTGGAAACAGTACTTACAGTGCACACAGCAGGAAAGCAGTCAAAACATGGGGGTGAACTGGCAAACAAGCTTACTGAATTTTCTGGGCAGAGCTAAAATTAGTCCATAAAGTGCATACAGCAGGACTCAGTCATTCACTGGGACAGCATGCAGATGTGATGGCTTTCAGCATATTGCCAGATTCAGCAGAGATATACCCATCACAGGGTTACAATATACAGTGTCCATTCTTCAGATAAGATAGGTGCTTTGTTTTTCAAGTGCTCTTCTCGGGGACACAAACGATGGAGCCTGCCACATCCTACCGACTCCCATGCACTATGCCGCCATGGAACCACCACTGTAGACAGATTTACATGAGGACTGGAGCCAGCTAAAGTACTTAGGCAGCCATGGAGGACCTACAATAATCAAGAAGGACAAGTATAGGGCTAGCTGCATTAGTCCTGTGCATTTTGCATTATATTCTGGACAAGTAAAACAATGCTAATGTCTACCCTTGTCAGCAATCAAATGCACCTTCACAGAGGAATACTGGAGGCCTGATTCTAAAAGGGATAAGAGGTAATCCAGAGCATGACTCGCTGGACATGTAAAAGGGTCCAGGTTATGAGAGGTACACCATACAGTGAAACGTTTCCATTGTTGGGAATAGGCATACCCTGTGGATAGCTTACGCACTGTAAGGAGAACCTCAAAAACTGCAGAGGAAACCCCAAAGTGGGAGAGTTCTACCTCTTCAGGAGTCAGGTATGGAGGTGCAGGGATTGAAAATCAGGGATCACTGGAGAGCTCTGCTTCTGCAACTGGAGTGCTGCTTGAAGGGGGAGCAGAACCCGAAGGTTCCAATGCCAACTGTTGCAGCAGAGGGAACCAGATTTGTCTAAGCCAAAACTGGACGATCAGAATTAGGGCGGCTGGTACTGTCTTCAACTTAACTGAACCCTCTGAATCAGAGGGAATGGAGGAAATGCATACAAGAATCTCCCCTTCCAGGAGAGGAACAAAGAGTCTCACCAGAAAACTCCAGGCCCTGAAGCAAGCAAACAAAAATGCTGCAATTTTGCATTGTTTGGTGGCGCAAAAATGTTGAGATCTGAATGACGTTATCTGTTGAACAGGTCATCGATGATGGAGTACAGAAGTTCCCACTCAAGGGGCAGAGCCTGGGGTGACTGAGGTGATCCGCCAAGATGTTGAGTATGCTAAGCAGAAACACGGCCATGAGAAACACTTTGTGTTCCAGGGCTCAGAGTCAGAGCCTCATTGCTTCCCTACAGAGAGAACAGGAGTGAATGTCTCCTTGTTCGTTGATGTAATGCATCACTGACACATTGTCCACCCTAACCAACAGTGATTAACCCTAGGGAAGTACAGCGAAGGCCTGTAGACCTAGAAGAACAGCCCACACCTCCAGAGTGTTGTTGTGGAGAGTATCCAGCAATAACAGTGACTGAAAAATGAGCAACTACAGAAACAGTGACTCATTTTCAGTGCTATCATTCTGGGCTACTCTGCAAACTAGTGACTGTATGGGAACGTGACCGTGGGGAAGAGTGACCAGAAGGGGGGAATACCGAGGGGAAGGGGAGGGGAGGGACAAGGAAGGGGCTTTAGAGGACTAGTGTACTTGTTCCTGCCAAGTTAGCTGTGTGGCATGGTGGTGTGGGTTGCTAGCTCTCTCACAGCAGGTACTAAGTTCAGGGCTGGGACCAGTAGTGAGTAAATGTTACCACTGCCTGTGGCTGTGGGACTTTATTTTTTGCGAAATCCGGATTTTGCCCCCTCCCCGACAGGCACCCCCCTGGAGTTGAGAATCTTAGTTCAGGGGAATGCAGGGGGCTGTAGTGGAGGCACAGCCCCCCCACCCACAAAAACACATTCCGGATGTCAGGTCGCCTTGAAGTGTATATCGCTGTTTTGCTTTTTGGAGATATGCAATCGCCATAATAGCGATTGCTGTTTTGCGATCGCTATTATGGCATGGAACCATGTTGAGAGAGCAATCCAGGGAGGACCAAAGACTTTGCATCTGGAATGTCCCAAGATGAGTAACCCAACCAGAACCTCAGGCATCCATTGTAATGACCACAAGGGTGAGGGATGAATAAAAGGAGACCTTGTGTCAAAGCTAGAGTAAGTCCAACCACCACTGGAGAGGGCGACAAAGGGGACTATCACCAGAATGAGACACTCCAGGTCAATGAAATGCTGAGCTCACTGGACGCAGAGGAACCACCAAGGATTCTGCCTATGCAGGCATGCTAGTGGGACAGCGAGGATGGCAACAACCATCAGTCCTATTAGTCTAAGAAGGCATCTTGCTGAGATATAATGACTGGATAACACCAGTCATGCCTGGGCAATCAGGGCAGTGATGCAGTCTTCCAAAAGAAAGGCCCTGCTGACAGACGTGTTGAGGACAGTGTTGATGTATTGAAGGCACTGGCAGTGGGTAAGAACCAATTTCAGGGATGGATAAAAGGAGAGTCTGTGTTGAGGTTAGAGTGGTTCAGCCACTACAGGAGGGCATAGGGATGGGGAGTGGTCACCAGAATGAGATACTCCAGGTCATCAAAATGCTGTTCCCACTGGACACAGAGGAACCATTGAGGAGTTTTATGTGCACTCATGCCAGAGGGACAGTGAGGATGGTCCCAGTCATTAGTCTAGCAGTATGAGAAGTCATCTTGCAGAGGGGTTAGGTATGAACTCCCGACTGACGTTTTCCCGTTGCACAGTGGTTCGACACTGATTTCCCGCATATTTTTTTCCCGTCTAGTACATAGTGCCGAAAGTTGTTATCCCGCCAAGCTATGGAGTCGGGCACAAGTATTAACCAGTGTAGCATTGCAGCAATTATTATAACTTCATAACAGCATAACGAATTGCATTGAATGAAAAAATACTCAGCAGTAGTATGTGCAGTAGTACATGTATGTATAACCAATACATATTTGTTTTCCTGACATTATGACATTATTACAGCATCACTGTTTGCAAACAGCGGGAATTATTTAGCCATACCTGATATTCGTGTTAGTGTCTCATAGCAGTTATGTCGCATTATCTCAAGCGTTGCAATGGAACCTTGGCAATTCAAAGCACCCTAGAATTGTGACACATAGCAAAAACGTCACCTGTGTTGCAACACAGTACTGCAGAATCTTACATCCACTGTTTAGATCCAAATTGTATTTGTCATGCAGGCAGGCACATCAGGAGTAAGAATATTGTAACTCAACTGTTAAAATACAAACTTTATTTCAAAAATTTAAAAACTGAGTACTCGCTTAATCAGGCAGTCAGATGGGGCACGGTTAAACATTCTAGATATTGAGGTTGTGTGCAATTTCATGCAAGTACTTGCTCACAGATCTGGCATTTCTTTCTTTCACGTTTCCGATTTTGGTTTCCTAGGAAACGTAACGCTTTTTTTGTGGAGATTTGGGCAGACCTCAGTTAATCTTCTCAATGGTGTTGATTGTCACTAGCTGTTCCTTCTGGAGCTCAGCAGCAAATCTGTATATGCTAACATGTGGTGCTCTTATCAATGCTGCAAGACAACGATGCCAAGCCTCCACATTATTTTGAGTCCGTGGATAGCCCATAGACATCTGTTCATGTATTGACCAGAATGCAGGTAGAAATAGTGGTGGGGAGTGCACTGTGGTATTGTTTCACATCCTCCTTCTTACTCAGTCGAGGACATAATTGTCCTCAAACCATTCCACAAGTGCTGCACTAGATGGTAGCATGTCAGGCTTTATTTCCAGAAAAGCTCCCTCAATCTCAACAGCTAAAACAGTAGAGACCCTACCTAAGCAGTTCTTGCCCTTTCTGCTTTGGCAGCACCAGTAGTAAAAGTCTCCTCAGTTTCTTTCTTTAACATAACGATACCCATGTATGCACAGCTTAATATTTCCCTGCTTTGAGCTAACAGTTTTGCAAGCAACAGCAGCCTCTGCCATCTCTGTAACAACCTCCTCTGTGACAACCTCAGAAAACATGGCAAACAATGTCATCGTATGTGGCTTCTCCTTAAGAACATCACCCTCGGATGATGATTCAATTGATTTATTTAATTACAGTACCAGCTGTAATTATTCAATTACAGTACAATCTGTGACTGTTTAGCTGTACTATCAGCAAGAAGATAGGTGGCACTGTGAGCTACTGCTAGTTGCTTTGTGTGACACAGTGTTATACTAGCCACATTATCTATGCTCGTTTACAGCGCAGTCAGGAAAATATCAGTCGAGTGAGTACCTTAACGGGATAGAAACTGACACGACAGTAAGCATGTCGGCAAAACAGTGTCAGCTAATTAGTAGTCAGGAAATAATCAGTCGAGAAACAGTACGGATCCCCTTGTAGAGACGTAAGGACTGTATGACAGCAGCCAAGCCTGGGCAATCAGAGCAGTGGCACAGTCCTCCAGAAGGAAGACCCAGCCAATAGACATGTTGAGGACAGAACTAATGTATTGAAGGCACTGGCAGTGAGCCAGAACCAATTTTGTTTCATTGACAAGGTTGCCCAGCTCTTCAAAAAGCTGGTACATTTGAAAGAGAGTCTAAACAATGGCTTCCGAGATGGGGCTTTTAAGAGTCAGTCATACAGTTACAGGAGAATATAGACCTTCCCTCTGGAGCACCACAGCCACCACTGTAAAGCATTTGACAAATATGCACAGCACCAAAAATAAGACAAGTGGAAAGACATGAAATTGGCAATTAGAGCACTCTAGCATAAAGCAGAGGTACTGTCGATGACTGTGAAGCACTTTGACATGAAGGTAGTATCCTTCATATCCAGCAGTCCCAGGACACATATCCAATCCCCCTGCAACAGTAGAGGAGGCACAGAGTGGAGTAAAACCATACAAAACCTTTTTTATTCAATGTATAGGTTCAAGCCCCTGAGTTCCAGGACAGGACATAAATTGCCTGTCCATTTCAGAGCCAGAAAATATCAGGAGCAATAACCCCAGTCCAGGTCCTTGGCAGGAACAAGATCTATGGCCTGCTTGTGTAAGAGTGTCTGAATTTTATCCAGTAGCACAGAAAGGTGGCCCAGAGGACACTGATTGGTAGGGGGAGGATGTCCATAGTGATCTCCCTCCACTTTCGTAGAAACAGAGAGAGATGCAGCTTCCCACCAGGATCTCAGGATCTTTTGAAGGGTTCAAGGGAGGTGGAAGGGAATCAGAAGACTGCAGGGGCAGCAAGGATGCTGCCAGCAACCACACCTTTAGTGACACTGGCATGGGCACTGGGAGGCAAGGGATCCTAAGGGGAAAGGGTGTGCTGAGACCCACATCATGGGGTACAGATGTAGCCATGGGCAGGACAGGAGTAAGGCATATGAAAGAAATTCTGACCATGACCACAAGGCTGCAGGTTGTTAAGAGCCTTGAGGAAATGGAGAGCCATTTTAGAAGACTGTAGTTCCTGAAAAGCCGCTTCCACACCCATGCCAAATAACTTCTGGCCATGGTATGGAGCATTACAGACTGACTGAGTCAGTCTCCGGTTAAGATGAATAAAAAGTTGTGGTGGTCAGAGCCAGATACTGTCTGTCCTGCCTTGCGTGTAAAGCAGGAAGGGCATGAGGCCTGTGACTGGCTGCCATACTGGCATCCTCCAAATCAGAGTGTATAGGAAAGATGATCAAAATAGGCACAGAAGAAGCTTCCAGAAACTCATTTACGCTCCATTTGGAAGAACACTCCATGGCTGTAAAACCCACAGAACCCTGCATGAGTAAGAGGAGAGCCTGAAATGAGGCATCTGTAGGAGAATGTGAGGTATAAAACACACTGTCCTCACTACAGGATAGCAAGGTAGAGTTGGAGCCCATGGCTGCAGTCCAGGGCAGGTCTTCGTCCTCACCTTCATAATCCTCTTCCAGGTGCTGGAGGTCAGAATTATATTCCTCATCATCATCAGCAGTGGGAGGTAGAGGATCCCTATAGGGAACCAGCATCAATGGTAAAGGCGCTAATGGTATATGTGTCAGTGGAGGAAGCATAGAACCAATAACAGAGGTGAAAGCAGCAGGACCCAAAGCCAGCACGGACTGGCTGGTAAAAAGTGTCAACAGTATTTCCAGTGATGACAGGGTCCAAAGAAGGAAGTGCATAAACAGAGCTGACATGATCTGTAGCAAAGCCTGGGCATCGATGACACCCATAATGGGGTTTGATGATGACATCATTGATGAGCCCAAGTCCAACAGCAGAATTGGCTGCAAACTGCCGTTAGTGGGAGTAGACCCAAAGCCAGACCTCAATCTTGATGTCTCGGAGACTGTTGAGGCTGTAGAACCCAAGGCTGATGCAGCAGTCTGGGTCTTAATGGACTTACCTTTGTCACCCTTTATCCTTATGTTTCCTTGCATAGCACTGCTTCTCCAATTCCTTTTTTTCCCAGTAAAGGTTTTTCTGCCTTCAGATAGACAGGTGGTTCTTCAACCCTGACCCTGTATTTCTGTGACTAGCTCCCACCTCCTCTGATTCTGGGGGTATTCATTCGCCACAAATCCCACCACCACCACCACCACCACTGTGGTGGGGTCAGGAGGGAGACAGCCACCCTCCTTTCCAAGCAACAAATCCAGATTCCCCTTCCCCCCAGCTTGGATGGTGGAGTGGGCCCCAGGGAGTTGGGCAGGGCTTCATGCAGCCCATCCTCTCATTTTTTGTTTTCTTGTCCCATTCCATGTATCGCACCAGTATGTATGCGTGGAGGTGCACACATCCTGCACAGCTGCAGCCCCTCCCTTTGAGTCACTCGAGCCTGGACTGCCATCGGGTTGCAGTCAGGGGCTGAGATAGCTGACCACCCTTCCCTGGGAGAGGAGAGCAGTCCTTGGGACACTCGATCCTCTCCCACTTAGCCAACCCCTGGCAACCCATGTTGATTCTCAAACATGGGTTGCTGGCATGGCAGGAGGTAAGGTGTTCAACACCTTAGCCCTCCATACTACTGGGCTATCTCTTCCCCAAATCCTTGACAGATCTGTTCTTAGGATTTCTGAAGCCTTTGACATTCACAGCAGAGATTTATCCGCCATCGCTGGCCACCGTGGCAAATGATAGGACTTCACAGATGCAGTGAAAGTAAAGTGGGCAGGTGAAACTGGTGTTGAAGCTGGTGTCAAATGCTGCAAACTCTCCATATATTCCAG
The DNA here is from genome assembly GCA_016271365.2 of Neoceratodus forsteri. NCBI lineage: Eukaryota > Metazoa > Chordata > Ceratodontiformes > Ceratodontidae > Neoceratodus > Neoceratodus forsteri. The sequence continues at coordinate 740,501,981 of CM057454.1, forward strand.
AAAGGCTTCTAAAGCCTTGTGGCGACATCTCCTCATGGCCTGCTTAAAGCCCTGGCAGATATCTTGGGACTTGGCATCATGCACGAGGCCTTGGCAGCAGACACACAATGTGTGTTTCTTCCTTGTAGAATTCAACTTTGCTACAGCAGTGGAGCTGGAATAACAGATCTTTGTCCTTTGGTGGGGGCATAAGACTACACTTTAGATAATAAAGCAAATAACGAAAAACAACAGCTGCAACAGCAAGTTTCAGCATTAATTCTCTAGTTATCCAAAGAGTAGTTCACAGTGGTAGAAACAGCTGAGGAATCAGGGGGCTGCCCATGTTATATAGGCAGCACCCCAGCTAGCAAAAGTTTCCACGTGGTCCTGATGCTAACGGCTTACAGTTCCAATGGTGTGGCTCAATAGAGGGAGGTGTCCTCAAAGATCTTCAGCTTTCAGTGCAGTCAATCTGGAACCTTATAGGAGCATAAAAATAAGCATTTGTCAATGCCGAATGTTGTCTTGCTGGCATTGGCACTGGTAGTGCAGGAGTTAAATGAATAATAAGAATGGCAGTGAAGTATGGAACTGACGACAGTCCCACCCCCACCCTGCAGAGACTGACAGGCATTGAGGTCTGCCTTTGGGTCATCGGCCATAATGCTCATGCCATTTCGCCTCACCCTATCTGCAGACTCCGACAAGTGTCGTGTTGTGCCTTGGGGTCATTGGGCCTAATGCTCACCCCATTCCATAAGGAAATACATTGAGATGGGCGCAGTATAGGAGAATGGGGTGAACTTTGGGGCTGAAGAGTCCAAGGCACACCTTGATGCCTGTCACTGGCTGCAGGGTGGGGGTGGGGGTGGAATGGCATGAGCATTACAGCCGACAACCCAAAGTCACAGCCCTGATGCCTGTTAGTCTCTACAGGTTGGGATATTATGGTTAGAAACCCTAATGCCCCGGGCGTTTGTTAGTATTTGCACTCCAAATTCTCAACATGGGCTTTTTGTGACCCCACCTCACGAAAGCATTTAGGACCTCCACTCATGAACAGTGGCACTGTGATTTTGTTAATCTGTCCCGAACTTTGATTTCCCACAGCGACTGCGCCATTCTGCATCAGATGTGTGAAAACACATTTTGGGCAGGATGTAAAAAATGACAGTTCATAAGGAGGTGTGAAGAAATGGCAATGTTGAAAATCTGGAGTGAAAATATTAAAAATTCTCACAGTTATGTGTGTGTGTGGAAACTGCGCAATGCACGCTCTTAACACAGTCATTTTGTGGAATTTTTTAATCAAATTTTCAACATGGGAAGGAGTGCAGATTCCATAAAACTGCAAGTACTCTAATAATTCTGCTTAGTCTGAGAGGCAGTGAGAGGGCCTTGTTTCGATTGTTACATTGAGTAACTGGTGTAGCATTGGGAGTGCTGCACTATTTGGGATCATTTTGGGAAGGGGGTGGTGAGAGCCCCCTCTTCCACTGCAAAAGTCAGGAGGTTGCGGTGAACGTCTAGTCTTAGTACAGTGGAAGTGCACCAGACTATAAAATGCCTGAACAAATTTCTTAATTTACTAGCCACCTTGGCAGTGTATGGACTATTGTGAACTGGAAATCTTGAATATCCTGCATTTTGGTTTTGCACATACATTTATCACACTTATTTTTTTTTTTATTTAACTTTTGTTAGCTTGGCTTGAAGGAATGTGTTATTTTATTTGTTCATAATTTTTAAAATATAGTTAGGTTTGAAATTGTTTTGTTGGTTATATATTTTCTTTTAACCTTGGTTACAGTTTTATTTAGTAATTTTTATTTTCTTGTTAGTGAGAGCTGAGGATTTTGTGTTTTTGTTTTGTTTTCTTTAAAACTGTTTACATAGATGCATAGATACATAGACAGTGTCAGCAGATAAGGGCCTATGGCCCACCCAGTCTGCCCATTTGAGCTCATAAGTTCAGTTTATGTTTTCCTAGAAGTCTGTTGCCCCTTACCCCTGACCTCCATAATTCCTTTATGTCTATCCCATGCATTCTTAAATCCTGTGATTGTTTCAGTCCCCACCACTTCCTCTGGCAGGGTGTTCCACTTGTTCACCACCCGTTCTGTGAAGAAATTCTTCCTCATGTTTCCTCTGAATCGTCCTCCCTCCAATTTCATCCCATGCCCTCTAGTCCTGGAACATCTTTTTCGCTTAAAAATAGTGTATTCCTGCACCCTGTTCCTCCCTGTAAGATACTTGTATGTCTCTATCATATCCCCCCCTCCCTCCTCTTCTCCAGGGAGTACATGTTCAGTTCCTTCAACCTGTCTTCATAGGACTTGTGATGCAATCCATGCACTATCTTTGTTGCCCTCCTCTGAACCTTCTCTACCCTGTCTATGTCCTTACATAGGTATGTTCTCCAGAACTGTACACTGTACTCCAGGTGGGGCCTCACTAGTGTCTTGTATAGCGGAATTATGACCTCCCTTTTCCTGCTGGTGATGCCTCTGCCTATACATCCCAGCATCCTATTTGCTTTACCTGCTGCATTGTCACACTGTTTCCCTACCTTGAGGTCATCAAAGATGATAACCCCAAGATCCCTTTCCTGCTTGGTGCATGCTATATCCTCACCCCCCAACTGATATATTGTGCCAGGGTTTTGTGCCCCATATGCATTATCTTGCACTTCCTTGCATTGAATTTCAACTGCCAAACCCCTGACCATTCTTCAAGTTTCTGTAGGTCCTTCTCATTCTGTCTACACCCTCTGGTGTGTCTACTCTGTTACAGAGCTTTGTGTCATCAGCGAACAGTGAAATTCTGCCTTCTAGGTCTCACGCAATGTCACTGATGAAGATGTTGAATAGGACCGGTCCCAGCACTGATCCCTGTGGTACCCCACTGGTCACTCTTCCCTCTGTGGAGTGACAGCCATTTACCACCACCCTCTGTGTCCTGCCACCCAGCCAGTTACCTACCACCACACTACTGTCCTGCCCACACCCATATTCCCCAGTTTGTGTAATAGTCTTCTATGTGGCACAGTGTCAAAGACCTTGCTGAAGTCCAGATAGGCCATGTCCACTGCCCTCCCCTGATCCACCTCCCTAGTCACCCACTCAAAAAATTCAACTAGGTTGGTCTGACATGACCTCCCCCTGGTGAAACCATGCTGCCTTGGGTCCTGTAGTCCATTGACAACCAGATGTTCCACCAATCTCTCCTTCAGTAGTGCTTCCATGATCTTCGCCACTACTGAGGTGAGGCTGACTGGTCTGTAGTTCCCTGCTTCCTCTTTGTTCCCACTTTTGTATAAGGGGACTACATCTGCTGTCCCCAGTCTTTGGGTACCTCCCTGTTTCCAGTGATCGGCTAAACAGGATAGCCAGAGGTTCAGCCACCACCTCTCTTAGTTCTTTAAGGACCTGGGTGCACCCCATCTGGCCCCATTGCTTTATCAACTCTTATTACTTCCAGTTCCTTCAGGACCCTTTCTCGTGTAAAGGGACTTGTGTCCATTTCTGCACCATTCTCACCCTTGTACTTCCTTCAGACCCATTACCTCCTCTTCCTCAGTAAAGACTGAGCAGAAATACCTGTTCAATATGTCAGCTTTACTGTTGTCATCCTCCACGCTGCCCCATCCTCCCCTTCAGTCTCACTATCCCTCCCTTTGTCTTTCTTTTTCACTTATGTACCTGTAAAGGTTTTGTCCCTCTACCCATTGATTTTGCAATGTGTTCTTCTGTCTGAGCTTTGGCTTCCTTACTGACCTCCCTGCCTCCCTTTGCTTCTCCTGGTACTTCTCCTATCCCTTCTGCCTGTGTCTTTTTGTATTGCCTGAATGCAATCTTTTGGTTTTCACTTTCTTTGCTACCTCTTTGGAAAACCATAATGGTCTCCTCTTCCATTTCCTCTTGCTAACCTGCTAATGCATAATTATGTTTGTTCTTGTAATCCCCATTTTAAATACTGCCCACTGGTCCTCAACCCCTGATTCCTGTCCATTCCCTTAATGCCTCTTTCAAGTATCTCCCCATTTTCCCAAAGTCTGCCCCCCTAAAATCCAGGATCGTGTTTTTGTGTGGTTTGGTTCTGCTCTTTCTGTGATTTCAAACCACAGTGACTGGTGGTCACTGTTCCCCAGGTGCTCCCCCACTGTTACCCCCATCACACTGTCCCTGTTTGTGAGCACAAGGTCCAGTATTGTGTTCTGCCGAGTTGGTTCCATGACCAGTTGCTTGAGGAAGGCACCCTGAAGGGAGTCCAGGATAAATCTGCTCCTAGTTGATGCTGCTGCTGGGATGCTCCAGTCCATGTCTGGAATATTGAAATCTCCAACCAGTACTACCTCACCCTTGTCTGCCATCCTTTGGATAGCTAGCATCAGCTCCCTATCTGTTTCTTCCTCCTGGGCTGGTGGTCTATAGACCACACCTGTGCGGATGGCTGTCCCCATTTTCCTTTCCAGCTTAACCCACAGTATCTCTCCTCCATTTTGTTCTTCCTGGATCTCTATGGCCCTTATGTCATTTTTCACATACCTGGCTACAACATATTCAGAAGAGGCAGAGCAGGCAAAAGGGAGGTGCCACTCCTCCTTTGCCTGCTCTGCCTCTTCTGAATATGTTGCAGCCAGGCATGGCCATCTCCCAGTCGTGGTTATCATTATACCAGGTTTCAGTGATGGCCACAATGTCAGGTCTGACTGCACCATGGCAGCCTCCAGATCTTCCATCTTGTTGCTAAGGCTTCTGGCATTTGCACGTGGCTTTCCATGATTTGACCTCCTAGACTGTTTCACTGTTCTACCCAGCCCTTCCTTGGTTGTCCTTTATCCCTGGTTCTCTTTGCTGTCTGCCCTTCTGCTGAATTTTGCCCCTTTCTGCCTATCCACCTCTTGGGCACTAATCTCCATCTTTTGCACACTGCTTTGCAGAGATAGCCCCTCCTCTGGTTCACTGGTTCCACTGCTAGCTGTGGGGGTGAGCAAGTAGGTACCCCCTTCTTGCTGGCCTGCCACCCTTTGCTAGTTTAAATGCTTATCAATGTAGCATTTAAACTTATCATTGAGTGCTTGGATTCCCCTCCAGGATGGATGCAGGCCGTCAGGCTTGAACAAACCTCCATCCCTCCAGGTGGATCCCCAGTCACCAATGAACCCAAACCTTTCCTCACAGCACCAGTTCTTCAACCATGAGTTAAAGTTCCTGGTGCATGCACTCCTATGCTCTCCCCTTGCCTCTCGCAATGTATGTGTTTTGTAGGAATATAGTTAGTTTAGTTATTTAATTATTTGTTCTCTGTTTTAGTTTAGTTATTCGGTTACCAGAATGTGCTGGAGGCCTGTACCCACGGTCGTGCGCTATTTGCCCTCCGCCATTCATGCCCTCCACCCCTTTGTCTCCCCTTGCAGTATTCAACTTACCGGTGCTATAGAGTGCTGGGCGTTGCTCATCAGGGGAGGAGGGAGGTAGTGGTGTGCGAGCGGCAGAGGGTGAATGAGCAGGGCCACCACATCGGGGTTGTAATATCCGCAAGATGCCCTGGGGCAAAATGGAATCCAGATCATGACCCACCATGTCTGGTTTCCATACCCAAGGGCACTACCAAGTGGGCAAGTGGTTCCAGCAGTCCTGGAAGTTCATCCAACTCAAATGGTGTTATGCAATGCTAGATCCATTAAAAACAAGACTACAATTATTTCAGATCTTGTAAGTTCAGTGGATCTGGCTTGCATAACCGAGACCTGGCTGGATGAGAACTCTGGCCCTATATTAGAGTCCGCAGCTCCAGCTGGGTACTCGGTGATCCACTGCTCAAGATTAGATCACGGGGGTGGGGCAGGGTTGCAGTCTGTCTCAAGACCAAACTGGGCCTCTCAAGTGTACCAGTTGAGGAGACTGAGTTATTTGAATGTACTGTGGTAGCAGGTGTAGGTTGTAGGATCACCCTCATCTGCTTTCCACCCAGAGATGGGAAGCGATTCCTTCAGGAAGTGGCAGGCTTTGTCATCAACATGGCGTATGAGTCACCCAGGTTGATGGTCCTCAGCGACTTTAATGCCTGGGTCAATGATGAACTCTCACAATTTGGACAACACTTCCTCCAGTTGATGACATATCTGGGCCTTACACAGATAGTTACCACTGCTACCCACAAATATGGTCAGTCTCTTGACTTAGTCGTCCTCCTGGGAATCAAGGCCTCAGATTTGGGGGTGGAACCAGTCAGATGGTCCGATCACTACACCATAGAGTTTAATTTTAGCGCCCCCCCACCTTCATAGGCCTACCCCTATGGAAATGGTCAGGTATTGCCCTATACAAGACGTTAGCTCTGAAGGCCTAATGGCGGTACTTGAGCTATCGATTATTCCAGTGGCAAACAATGACCCAGAGGCCCTTGTGGTGGCCTATAATACGGCCATTTCCACAGCCCTGGAAGTCGCTGCTCCTGTTCGAGTTTGTCCTCTCTCCCTTCACCCTCGGTCCCCATGGTTTGATGGGACTTTAAGGGAGATGTGGCGATCAGGACAAAGGTTAGAGATCTGCCCTTGATGCCAACCACCTTAGATTGATGGACCATTATCAAGCCTATCAATCTGCAATCTCCCGTAAGAAGGCAGAGTTCCTGTCTGGGGAGATTGCGGCCACTCAGAATCGACCAGCTCAGTTTTTCCGAACTGTGGACAGACAGTACAACCCAGCCTGTCTACAAGTCTGGAAAGTCTATTCGCAAATAGAGTGCAATGAACTTGCTCGATTCTTTGCGACTAAGGTGGTTGACATCAGGGCGGCACTCCAACCAGCACACTCTATGGGCATTGCTTTGGATCAGCACTTGGCCACTAGCCCTCAGCTTTCCTGGAGTACCTTCAACCACACAGAGTTCATGGATGTCATGCGGATTGTCCAGGGTGCACGCCCTATGTGCTGTAGTTTGGATCCAGGACCAGCTTCCCTGATTTTAGGTTGTATCGATTCCATCACTCCGGTCCTAGCATGGATAGTCTGGTGCTCCTTGGAAACAGGAGGGTTTCCTAGCTCCCTGAAGGAGGCAGTAGTAACACCCTTCCTGAAGAAAGCTTCTTTGGACCCAAACTGCTATGCAAACTACAGACCAATCTCTAACCTCCCCATTTTAGGGAAGGTGGTTGAGAAGGTAGTGGCCATACAAATGGAGAACCATTTGACGGTCCATGACATCTATGAACCTCTCCAGTCTGGTTTTTGAAAGAGGTGCAGTACTGAGATGGCGCTGGTTCGGGTAATCAGTGATCTCCTGATGGCTATAGATTGGAAGAAATGCTCTATCATGGTTCTTCTAAATCTCTCATCAGCGTTTAACACTGTGGACCATGGGGTTCTGCTTGGTCGCCTGAGATTCATCTGTGGCCTGTCGGGTGCAGTCCTTAGGTGGTTTACATCTTTCCTCACCGGAAGAACTCAGACGGTGGTGTCCAGGGTTTATTCCTTGGATCCAACCCCTCTGTCATGTGGGGCTCCTCAGGGATTGGTGTTGTCCCCCATGTTGTTCGCAGTGAACATGCTGCCCCTCGGAGACATTGTAAGAAGGTATGGGCTGAGGTTTCACTGCTATGCTGATGATACTCAGCGATACCTTTCTTTTGCACCTGACCAGGATGGAGCTCTCTCATTCTTTAACAACTGCCTCGCAGAAATCCAGGATTGGATGGATTCGAGCCAGTTGAAGTTGAACTCAGAAAATACTGAGATGGGGCACTAATGAGCAGCTAACTCGAACGGTCGCAACTCTAAAGAGTGCCGCACCACAAAGCCTTAAAATTGCCTAAAAATTCTCTAAAAATACTTATTTCAACACCAAAAGCTATCTTCATAAATACTGCAATGGACGAGTACCTAGTATCGGGGAAATCGTCATGGCAGGGTGGCAAGAATGCAAAAAAATCGCCTGCTACGGAACAAGCTGCTCCATGCGGCCCAGGCCCCATATCCTTTTCGGCCACGGAGCTAACAGTTATTAGTAAGGCCATCTTGGAACAAATATTGGCAGACCTCATGCCAAAATGGGACAAAGTAAAGAAATCAATCGGCAGCCTGGCTTCAGAAGTTAACCAACACTCGGAGAAGATACAGGAGGTAGAGCAAAGAATATCTGACATTGAAGATACTACAAGGGGCATGCCTGATAAACTAGCTAAGTTGGAGCGGGAGGTGGAAGATTTAAAAGATGCCCTAGACTACCAGAAGAACTATAGTCTTAACAATAATCTTCACATCAGGGCTCTCCCTGAAGGAGCAGAGCAAGGTAATCTCCTGGAATTTTGTGCCACCACCCTACCAAAGCTGCTTAAAATTCAAATGAAGGCAGGCAAGTATGAATTAGAAAGGGCGCATCTGGAATTGGTGCCAAAGCCGACCAGTGACCAACCTCCACGACAAGTGATTTTCAGGATGATCATTACCCCGACAGGCAGGCGCTGATGGAGGCCTACAGAAATCAGAAAGAGATTGTATTTGAGGGGCACAAGTTAACTCTACATCAAGACCTCTCGATTAGAATACAGAAAAAACAACAGCAATTCAATAATCAGATGGATCAATTATGAGAACGTGGCTTGGAATTCTTTTTGGCATACCCTGCGTTTGTTAAGGTTAGATGGGAAGGCGCAGCATACTCCTTTTGGGAGCCAGCTAAACTGCAAAATTACATAGAGGAGTGGGATAAAAAGAATAAGTCAGACTGATGAACTCCGCTGTGAGTACTTTGGGGCTTTACTGTCTTATACATCAATAACTCCAGAGGATGACTAGACTCTCCCATGATCTAACTCCCAAGGACACATAAAGATGGGGAGGGGGGTGAGATTGAGGGGGTTTTGCCTTATGGAGAAAGCTGGCCCTCTTATGTTGCTCAAAACCCATCTGGAACCCATTGAATGGCGTTTATAAGTCACTGTATTAATATGGATACATAGGGGGTGGTTTGGGCTCCTGGAGACATTTGCATGGCTTGCCATGAGGTGCAGGGACTGCACCTATCATGTCCCGATATACGTTCTTTGGGCCTACTGAGATCCCACTCATCAGAAAAAACCGCACGCTACAGGGACAAGATCTGGAAGTCACTCTCATATTGGCATAATCTTTGTTCTTCAGTTCTCCCTCCCAGGCAGACACCCCATCTTATGGCACCCAATAATACCTTCCACCATCCTAGTATTACATTATGCTGTGTGTTTGCCATGGCCCCTCCACTGGGATATGTATATACTGTATATACTGTAAATATTAGCTTAACTTTCCTATAACCCATTTTATCATGTGAATTTTACTGTACATCACTGTGTTTATAAATGTTTTTCCCCCTGTATGTATAACTGTTTATATAAGTGTATTGATGTATCTGTTGTGTATCAACTGTTGAACCTTGACCTTATCAGGTCCATCTCGTAAATGAGCCTTGCTCAATGATGCTCGCCTGAATAAATAAAGATTTGATTGATTGATTGATTGATTGATATTTTTCTATGGGTTTGGACTAGATGCTAACTGTTGAACTGTTCATGGGGGGCACATTGTGGATTTTTTGGGGGGGACTGAAATCTCCTATGCATGGTTATTATTGGGCTAAAAGGAGAGGGGAGAGGGAAGAAGGAAAAGGGAGGAAGACGAAATGGAGGGAAGGAGGAAAATGGGGAAATTGATGGTCTTAGGAGATGATTGCTTGGGTAGGGATAGGAAGGGGGGAGAAATGAATGGTAGGGAGATCAACGGGTAGAGGGGGTTACCCTGTACAAATGAAGACCTGGGAGGATAGGTGGTTGCGTTGGAGCATGGGACCGCCACCACCAGCGACCTTGCAGTTGGCCTTAAACGTCATACTGTTCAGAGGGATCACGAGCAGAGGAGGGGGGACTACTCACACCGAGGGAAGAGAATTTAAGCAAGTTAGACATGGATGGAAGATATGTGGGGAGGAATGTATTAAATATGTCTCCATATGTGTCCATGGGTATATATCTGCTAAAGGAAATGAGTACAGGATACAATAGTGGCAAAGAAAAATATAGATATGTTTAAAATGGTGGTGCGGGGGAAGGGGGCATGGAGATGGGTAAAAAGAATATAGAAATACCAGATAATAAACAGAATGAGACTAACATCTCGAGAAGGGGGAGAGGATCAAATACGACTTAAGATGGAGCGAAGGAGAGGGGAGGTAGTGGAATGGCTATTTCACAAAAGTTATCAACTATTTCAATGTTTGGTACACATGTTGGTGTACATTACTGTTTACAGTTATCGTTGTTGTTTTTTTAATTATTTTCTCTGCTTTACCAATACTCTTACTACATGTAAACTCATGTGCAGAAGAAGGAACCACAAACGAGAGGGGCTCATAATAGGGTATGGGAGGGACCATGGCTAGGCCCAGACACAGCCTCGTGGTGTCCTGGAATGTGAAGGGGATTCTCCTCGCTGACTAAGAGGACAAAGATACTTGCAGCACTTAAAAGAAAACAGACAAATATAGCATTGCTACAGGAGACCCATTTGACATCCAGGGAACACACCAAATTGGTGGAGGGATGGGTCGGGGCCTGCCATGCATCCTCGTATAGCTCCCACAAGAGGGGCATTGCAATCCTAATCAATAAGAGCTTTCCCTTTTTGCATCACCGCACAGTTAAAGACCCTACAGAGGGAAGGCATATTTTTGTGGTGGGGGAGATTCAAGGGAAAATAATCACTTTTGGCAACATTTATGCCCCCCTCTGTCCTGGATCCAGCTTTTTACCAGAAAATTGTAGACATACTGGTGCAAGAGCAATTTCCCAACCTGGTTATGGGCAGGGATTTTAACTGTGTTGCAGACCCTGGGTTGGACTACTCAGGATCAAGGCTTAGAATGGTCCCAACGGTACAACAATGGCAAATTAGCCTTAACAGAGCTGGCACTGGTAGATGCTTGGAAAGCGGCCAACCCGGGGGCCCGTGAATACATGTTCTATTCCCACCTGCATGCTACCTGGTCCAGACTAGATTATATATAAGTACAGAGAGAAGCACACCCCGCAGTCGTTGGAGTGGAGCATAGCCCTATTTACTTGTCTGTCCATGCTATGGTCCAACTCAAACTTACTGTGGGCGAACAACAGGGGCCAGGGAGAGGCTGGAAATGTCCCAATTATTTGCTGTCTAGGTAAGACTTTAGACAATTCTTGAAAGATCAGTGGAATATATATGAGCCCTCTAATAAAGGTACAGTGGAGACAGAGGGAACTTATTGGGAGGCGAGCAAAGCATATATGAGGGGGTAGTAACTGGCTATACAGCGAAATTAAAAAAGGAAATAAAAAAAACAGGGGGAACTAGAAGAAACAATACAATGCCTAGAAAAAAAGGTAATTGTAAAAGGGGACAGACAGGCAATGAAGGAACTTCAAGCAGCTAGAGAAGCTTTAAATACATGTTTAACTGAAGAAGCTCAAGCTAAACAGATGTTTGCCTGACAAAAGCTGTATGAGTGGGGCAATAAACTGGGGCCACTGCTCGTGAACTTAATAAGGGAAGGGAAAACCTCTAAAATAATTATTACCATGAAGGATGAAAGGGGTAACTTAGTACAGGGGAAGATATACAAATTAAATAGCAATTTCAAGAATTCTATGCAGCCCTGTACACTGCAGAATATATAGGTACAGAACAGCTGGGAGAGGATTTTCTCAAGGATCTCCCTATCCCAACCCTCTCAGAGACACAACAAGCTTTTCTGGGTAGTACAATCTCTACCAAAGAAGTGATACAGGCTATAAATACACTTAAAAGGGGTAAGGCTCCTGGGCCAAATGGATTCACGGTAAAGTACTTTAAAGAACTTAAAAGAGAAGGTGGCAGAACCCATTAGAAAGGTACTCGAGGAGGCGAGGGGAGAGAGGGGCCTACCTAGGTTGTGCTGCGAAGCACTTATTTGTGTACTTCCCAAGCCGAACAAAGATCCCACGGATTGCTCCTCATATAGACCTATATCACTTTTAAACTATGATTGTAAAATAATGACAAAGGTCTTAGCGCTAAGATTAGATAAATTATTACCCCTCATAATCAACCCAGACCAAACTGGTTTCATACAAGGTAGAATGTCATATCACAACATGAGAAGACTACTTAATGTAATTTGGTGGGGGAACAAACATCTGGGGCAGGCATGTGTGATATCCTTGGATGCTGAAAAAGCCTTCGATAAAATAGAATGGAACTATTTAATTAACTTTTTGGGGAGGTTTGAGCTGGGAGAAAAGTACATTCAATTGATTAAAACTTTTTATACAGCCCCCACAGCAAAAATGTTAATTAATGGCTCACAATCAGAGACGTTTCGGCTTGGAAGGGGCACGCGTCACGGGTGTCCCTTCTCCCCTCCTGTTTGCCATAGCCATAGAACCACTGGCAATCAAGATTAGAGAGGATCCTCAGGTCTGAGGCATCTTAGATAAACAGGGAGGGCAGCATACTATAACTTTGTATGCGGATGACATTTTACATTTTCTTAACACAACCTGATAGATCGGTACTTGTTCTTTTAAAACTGGTAGGAGACTTTGCCAAGTTTTCAGGTTATAAACGTAACCTAATTAAATCAGAAATAATACATTTAAGAACTGAGAGGGACCAGAAAAACTTAAACACCTGGGGACTCAAGTTAGAACAAAGGGCGTTCACTTACCCTGGGTATTAAGGTGAGCAGTGACCTGGGGAGGAGTATGATCTAAACTACAAGCCTATGGTGGACATGATCCTGAATGACTTACAAAGGTGGTGAACACTTCCAATTTCCTAGGTTGGTCGAATAAATGAGCTCAAGATGAATGTACTCCTCAGATTATTGTATATCCTTCAAATAATGCCAATGAGCCTCAAAAGTAGGGATATACAAACTCTGGAAAGAGAATTTGGAACCTTCATCTGGCAGGGTAAAAAACATAAATTAGTTTGCTACGGCTAAAAGCTATGCCAGAGAAAGGAGGCCTTAACCTACCAGATATGAAGGGCTATTATTTAGCTACCCAGTATAGATATGTTCACAACTGGGTCAACTGAGGGGAGATGGCCACATGGCTAACACTAGAGGAGTGTGGGTGCTCTGGTAGACTCACTGCCTATCTGGGAGTGGAGGGAATGAAATCATATAAAAGACAGGAGCATCCAAATCCACTGGTAATTGCAGCCTTGGAGGCATGGGCTTGTATTAGACAACGAGGGGGAGCTAACCAAGAAAATACAGTACTGGTACCAATAGCTGATGACCCAGATTTCCTACCAGGGTTAGATGAAGGGTTCAAACTCTGACAGGACAAGGATATTAGATGTGTAGGGGACCCAACCTCCCAAATGGGAATGCATTCTTTTCAGGATCTCCAGATGAGCATGGGAGTTCCAGCCTCACATCTCTTCCGATTCTTCCAGATTCAGAAATATTGGCAGAGTCTGGACAGAAAGACTAATGGAGATTCTGCACTGGCAGAGGTAGAAAGAGAAATCCTTGGGGCCCAAACTCAGGAGAAGGGATTGATTGGCCAGGCAGCCAAATTAGATAGGGTGTATTTTAAAGGGGATCACCAGAGGGCGAAACAGAGATGGGAAAGAGACCTTAACATGGTTTTTGAAAATAACTGCCGGAAATTGATACTGACCTCTCACATGGGATTATTACTTTGTAATAAATATGAAGAATTACAATATAAATTCCTACTTAGGCTATATTATCCTCCAGCTAGCGTACACTGGTTTTATCCAGAAGTATCACCCACATGTGGGAAATGCGATAGGGCCAGGGGAACCTGGATGCATTATTACTGGGAATGCCCAGGAATACAGAAATACTGGAATGGGGTGATTACTAAGTTGAATAAAATAGCAATATATCAATTAGAGGCATCCCCAAAATCATTATTACTAGGGGTGGCTGGACAGGAGAATGGGGAATGGGAATTACATCCCAGACAGATCAGAGTACTCCTGGTAGTAGCCAGACAAGGAATACAAAACCTCTGGGTCACTGGGAATGTTCCCACGGTTGATCAGTGGAAACCCCTCACTCTGAGGGCACTCTCAGTGGACAGACTAACATATGTGTTAAAAGGGCATGAGGAAAGGTTCCTGGATACGTAGGCAACATACATGACCATCCTATCATTAAGGGAAGCCACACTCCTTCAGGAGGTATGGACGTCCTAGAGGGTCCCAAATCTATACACTGGAGGGAGAGAGGAGAATATATAGTGGATCTTTAATGGATGATTAAATAAATTACCATCTTCATTACAGAATTCTTATGAAAATTGTAGAAGAAATAAAACACAGTGAAACATATACAGAGTCAAGGCAAAGCACATTTATTTTTATTCCTTTATTTCCACACAGATCACAGGGTAGACTACTGGCAATGAAGTTGACTGTATTTTATCTTTTTTTATTAAGAAGGTACAGCTGAAGCTCCTTGTGATTCTAGTTTCTTTTTACTCTTAATGATATACCATGTAAGTACTGTATTAACTTAGTAATAACACAAATGTAAGTGATTGAAGTGTACTGCACTTTGACATCCTCTCACATGGAGGAGGATGTACTGTACCTATAATGTTGTATCACCTTAAATGATTATACTTGTATGGTGTATGAAAAAAACATAATAAACATATGATACAAAAAAGAAAAGACTGAGCTGCTGGTTGTGGACCTGGGGCGTCAGATAGGGGGGTCAGGAGTAGGTTCACCCTCTGGGTTTTTGCTTGGGGGCCCATCACTCCCAGCCTATAAACAGGTGCGAAACCTGAGAGTAATTTTTGACAAAGGGCTGACACTGCATTCGCAGGTGTCAGCCATCATCAAGACTTCTTTTTACCATCTGAGGAACATCTCCAGGGTTAAGCACCTTGTTCCGTCTGGCGATCTTCTCGCGTTGGTCCATGCCTTTGTGTCCTTGCGCTTGGATTACTGCAACTCCCTGTACCTAGGGCTACTGGGGTGGAAATCTGCTGCTTGCAGCTAGTGCAGAACGCAGCGGCCTGGCTTTTGACGGGAACCTCTCGGTCCTGTCATATTTCTCCGGTGCTACACGGTCAGCACTGGCTGCCAGTACAGTGGCGAATTATCTTTAAAGTCAGTCTTTTGACTTATAAAGCCCTACACGGACGGGGCCTGGACTACTTGAAAGAGTAGGACTACTTGAAGAGCTTCTGGTACCTTACTGCCCTGGGCAATTGCTCCGCTCAGCTGATGAGGGGTTGCAAGAGATTCCAAGGGTGTGTTTAAAATCTTCTGGGGCCCAGGCATTTATGCATGCAGCCCCATCCATTTGGAATTCTCTACCCTGTCAGTTACAGGAGTGCACAACCATGGAGGGATTTAAACAAGCCTTAAAAACACACCTCTGGCACCAAGCATTTGGTGACTGATTTATTTTAATTTCTTATAGCTGTATCTTCTGTTTTATATTATTTATGCTGCTGTGCAGTTTGATATGTTTTTTTAATTATTTGTTAGGTGCCTTGGTTTTTGAAAGGAGCCATAAAAATCAAGTTTATTATTTATTTTTTTTTAAAACAGCTTTATTACAGGATACAAAATTCTAATATGACAAGACATACAGTACTTCACAACTGTAAATTAATACATTTCTTAAAAAAGGGTGTCTCAACCATTGTATACTTGGACAATTTTTAAAAAATTATTTTCTCTCTGTTTTATAAACAAGGTAGCAGCTTTGGTAAAATAAACGGAAAAATAAAGGGAAAAGTTAAAGGCTACATCTTTACAGCTGCTATTCTTAAATTAAATCTCAGTTGCCAGTTACCCCTGGAAGGTTTACTTGTACAAAGATTTCCCCTCTTTTTCGCTGAGTTCAGTCTGATCAATTCATAACTAAAGAACTTAAAACATAGGCTGGGGACCTAACTAACTGGGTCCACACGCCTGGGCCTCACCAACATAGCCCCTGGTTGCGCTGTGCTCGCTCCTCCCCTAAAACTGCACCCCGCCCCAATCCACTGTTATATCCTCTATTGACCATCCCCCCCACCCAGGCTCAAACCCATCTCTCCATGTATACTTTTCCTATATTTCCCTTCTTCTTCTTCTTGCCTGCTGTTTAGCCATACTTCCCAGCTTCTCCACCTGTCTACGTGTTTCTCCCAATTCAATCTAAGTTTTGCTGTGATTGATTCCATCAGAACCGTCTCCTTCATCCTACTGACCCTAACTTCTATCTGGGGGGGGGGTCTGGTGACAGCCATTTTCTGGAAATACATTTAAGTGACACCACTAACATTATTAATAAGACTTTTCTTAATTCTGCAGGCTGATGTGTCAATGAAGGGAGGCCCAGCACCCATTCTTCCCCTGACAATGGGATGAGCACCTTTGTAATAGTGTGTACTATTTTTTATATCTCTTGCCAGTAAGAAGAGAGCCCCGGACAACTCCAAAAAAATACGTCAATGAGAACCCACTCCCATGCCACATCTCCATCATCTATCATCCCTAGTTGTCTTGAAATGTTTGGTTATCGTTGGGGTATGGAAGAAGCGTATCAGAACCTTTCAAAAATATTCTCTCAACACCGGAGCTGATGTGGCCTTCCATCCTCATTTCAGTCTATGAGTCCAATCTGACTCCGAGATGGTAATATTTGACTCCTTTTCCCATTTCATTCTAATTTTTCCCAGAGGATCTGTTCCCTATTTTGTTAACAACTGGTAGACGCTGGAGATACATCTAACCATCTAACATCTAACCGGGCTGGCAGTATAGCCTAGAGGTTAGAGGAATGAGGTGTGAACAAGCTTGGTACATCCAGCAGACCAGACCTGAGTTTGATTCTCACAGCCGCCACTTGCATACTGTGTGACTCTGAGCAAGCCACTTAACCGCCTAGTGCTCCCAGGTCGCCCCTGAAAACAGGCATTTGTGCCTAGTGGGACTTATCTGGTTACCAAAGTGTAACCACCCCATAAAGGAAGTTTTCCCAACTAGAATATGGGCTTACCAGTTTTTGAATATTGTCCCCTGAATTTAAATAATGCCTCACCTGCATGTAATGTAAAAATTCCGAATTTGGCCAGTGGAATTTATCCTTAGCTCTCCTTAGCTCTCTGAAATGAAATGCATTTATCCCCCTCAAGAAACTGGGAAAATCTAGTAACTCCCGTCACAGCCCATCTGGTGTAACCCAGATCCAAAGTGGGTGGAAAAAAGTTAGATTCAATTTGGATCAGTGACAGTGGGCCCAATTCCTTCGGGTTATTAAGTCTTTTCCTATTATGTTGTAGTATCTCTAGTCCTTGTGTTATCCATCTATTTCTAACTTGTTTCTTATACTCCAGGGGGTCTCAGTCAGAACCAGAGAAAAGATGGGTCTATCCTTCAGGGATGCGTCCTCTATAACATACCACTGGGAGGTTCCCCGTTGTTTAGCCCAGGTCATTAACCCAGCTGCTTGGGCTGCCAGATAGTATAAGAAAATGTTAGGGAGTACCAACCCTCCTTGTCCTTTAGGCCTTTGAAGAATAGCTCTGGTTATCCTCGGTTTCTCTAAGTTCCAAATAAATTCAGAGATGCCTTTGTTCACCCTAGTCCAAAACCATTTAGGTACTCGGATGGGAATAGATTGAAACAGAAAAAGCATACATGGCAAAATATTCATTTTAATAACCTCCACCCTACCAATCAGTGAGAGAGAGGTAGGAGCCTCCAGCGTGATGAATTTTGTTCTACCACCCTCCAGAGTTTATCATAATTTTCTGCAAATAATTTAGATAAATTTTTCATCCCCTGAATACCCAATTATTTAAACTGGTTATTTGGCACGCAAGCAAACTGGAATCGACTTTTGAATTCTTGTGGTATGATACCGCTTAAGACCATTGCCTCTGACTTAAGAGTATTTATTTTAAGTAGCTGTAAAAATGTTTATTTTTATACAGGATAGCAAACTTTAGGTCATAGACCTATTTTCAAAGTTGTCCTGTGTCAAGAACAAATTACATTCAATATAACATACAAAAATTCAGACTACATAAAACAACTAATAAATAATTTTTGACATTATACAAGACAAAAATCTTCAATCAGACCAACAACTAACACATTCATCCACATTTTAAAAACATTCACACATTTTAGTACATTCATCATAAAAGACAGTGCTCAATCTTAATTTAAACTAGGATAGTTTAGTTGCTTTCCTTAATTCAGGGGGAATATTATTCCAAATATTTGCAGTCTGAGCCTCAGGTGTCATAGTACCATATCTTGTATTAGTTTTTGGAAAAGTGTAGCCAGAGATCTCTCTGAATGTTCCCAGTATGTCCACTAAATGGGGTAAAGAGCCCTCTGGATCAGATAGAAAAAAAATTGAATCGTCCCATAAAGCAACAGCTTATATTCCTGTCCCCCACCATAAATCCCCTTATCCTATGTGTCTGTCTAACTTTAGCAGCCAATGGTTCCAAGCTTAGTGCAAAAAGCAAGGGTGACAATGGGCATTCTTGTCTCATGCCTCTGGAAATGGAGAAAGGTTGCAAACTGACGCCATTTACCCTAACCTGGGCCTTCGGGTTGGCATAAAGATTTGAAATTATTTTTTAAAATTTGGGACCGAAATTCTTTCTCTCCATGGACTGTTTTAAAAAGTGACAATTAACTCTATCAAATGCCTTCTCT
Source organism: Neoceratodus forsteri (assembly GCA_016271365.2). Classification (NCBI taxonomy): domain Eukaryota; kingdom Metazoa; phylum Chordata; order Ceratodontiformes; family Ceratodontidae; genus Neoceratodus; species Neoceratodus forsteri. The sequence goes on from CM057454.1 coordinate 740,520,676, forward strand.
GCATCCATGGAGATTGCCAATTGGAAGTCAGGGTGGGTTTCTTGGGCAGAGATAATATTTAAAAGCTTCCAAAGGTCGTCAGATAGATACCTACCTGAGATAAACCCAGTTTGGTCTTCATGAATCACCTGGGTTACTATAGGTTGTAGTCTTTTAGCCAACAGGCCAGTAAAGATTTTTAAGTCTATATTTAAAAGAGATATTGGTCGGTATGACCCACACTCCTCTGGGTTTTTCCCCTCCTTATGCAGTACTATAATTTGGGCTGTTTGCCAGGATTCTGGAGGAGCCTCACCCTCCAACACCTCTTTATACACCTCTTGAAGTAGTGGAATTAACTTTTCTGCAAAAACTTTATAAAATTCCAAGGGCAAGCCATCCAGTCCTGGCGATTTCCCCCCCTTAAAGGTCTGCAATTGTGTTGCTATCTCCGAACGGGAGACGGAATTCCAATGATTCCCGTGCATCCCTATCTAAAGTCTGGAGGGTTAATCCCTGAAAAAATTCCCCAACCCTCAAGTCCGGGTCTGCTACCTGGTCTTGAGAATACAATTTCCCATAGTAGGATGCAAAAAGGGAGGTTATTCTTTTTTGGGGGTGACAGGTTGCCACATTGTCCTCTGGATTATTACTCCTTAAAACCAGTCTGCTCCCCTGCTGAACTCTAAGGGTGCTTGCCAGGAGCTTCCAGGCCCTATTGCCCCCTTCCTAATAGGTTTGGCGAATACGCCTGTAGGAACCTTCTATTAAAATAAGTAGGATCTTCTCTAGTTTCTTTTTGGTATCTTTACGTTGTTGCTTTACTTCTGCATTTAATGAAATTTTATGGTGAAACTCAAGATCTGTAATTTTATCTTCTAACTCCTTTATATCCCTCACCCATATTTGTTTTTCCCTTGCTGCACAACTTATAATAGCCCCTCTCAGGACCGCTTTAAGCGCGTCCCATTTAATTGTGGCAGAAAGACTGCCCTCCGAGTTGTTAACCACATAGTCCTCGATGGTATCTTCAATCAAGGTCTTAAAATCCCCACTGTTCACATTGAACCTCCAATGGGAATTTTGGGTAGAAGGGAGTAAATGAAGTGTCAAACGAACAGGAGCATGATCAGAGATGGAATGAGGGCGAATAGAGCACTCATCAACGGCATAGATCCATTCCTCGGACATCAATATCATGTCAATCCTAGAGTAACAATTACGTCTGTCCAAGTAGTGGGAATAGTCCTTCTTTGTGCCATTTTTCCATCTCCAGGTATCTACCAGCCTCCAGTTTTGCAAAGATCTATTTAAAACTAAACTAGTGTTTTTCAAGTAAGGGGGAGGTGAACCTCCCATCCTATCAAGATTAACTGATAGTAAAGTGTTAAAATCACTCCCCAGGATTGTAAGATTGCCTTCAGTCCTCATCCACTCAGGCAGGTGCTTTTGGAAAAAGATAGCTGCCTTTCTATCTTCATTGGGGGCATACAGACTTATAATTGTACAGGGGATCTCGCCCAAGCTGCATATCACTTTAACAAATCTGCCTTCTGGGTCCGTGATCACACTCCACACCTGGAGGGTGCAGGATTTATGCACTAAAATTGCAGTACCTCTTCTGTGTGGATGAGCCTCATAAGAGGAGGAGTAAACTGCCCCCATCCATCTACAACACAATTTTTTATGTTCCATCTCAGTCAGGTGTGTTTCTTTGAGAAGCACAATGTGGGTGTTCAACTTCCCTAGCTCTTGCAAAATGCGGGCTCATTTAATCGGGTGATTGATACCCTGAATATTATAAGTTGTTATATTAAGCCCCTCCATTGCAGCAGTGTGGACAGCCCCTCTAAACTGGAAAGCTAGTTTCCTAAGACGGCACTATTCAGGGGTACAAGCACAGCAGCACAAATATAAAAAACCTTTAACCGCAGTACCTCAGCCTTTTTAACTTTAGCCGAGGTTAACCTGTTTAAAGACAAGTCCCCAACAGGGGCCAAAAAACATTGCTTTCCAACTTTCTTTGTTCCCTTCCAAGGTGCCACGAGTTGCCGACCTTTCGCCTCTTAGCGAAAAACAGTGGGAAGTGTTGGGAATATCCCATCACCTTGCTGCAAGTGTAAGATTTCTTCCAGCACTAGCAGCATTCGTGTGGATTACCAAACCAATGAAGACCTTCCTCCCCCCCAAAACCCAAACCCATGATTTTAAGTGGGTAGGGACTCGGACCTGGAGGCAATTCCTCCCTTTGGGCTGCTCCCCTTCCATCTTCTTCCATCCGAAACCTAAAATTTGTAACAATAAAATGAAAGGCAGAAGTTCCTCATCCCTTCAGTACCTGAATATTAGCCCACTGAACTCCCCCCCCCAGCATCCGAGCAGAGAAAAGACCAAACGGCCCTTCCACCAGCAGTTATAATATGTCCATCTTTCTGTGGTTCTTCTCTCCCTCTTTCTTAGTGTAGCATATCTTCATGAAAGCCCCAAGTCAATTGACCCCAGTCCCACAGTATCCCAGCAAAAGATATTTTTATCCAGAGCTATCTCTCTCTTCTTTTCCAGCCAGGCAATGACTGGGTCTTTTCTTCCAGACGTTTCCATGTTGCAAAACCACTTTGTTTAGTTATTTGATGAGATCTGCAAGCTTCCCCTATCCCTCTGCTCACCACTTGTCACTGCCTCTTTTCCTATATCTTTTATCAACCCTGGGGGGACCAACTCGTCTGCCAGTATTTCTAGGGAGGAGAGGTATTTCTTTGCTTCCCCCACGGTGTCAAATACTTTTGTGCCAGCGTCAGATGTCACCCAAAGTTGAGCTGGAAAATCTACCCTGGCTCACAGTCCTTTCCCTCTGAGGGCCTTTACTATGGGGAACCACATCGTTCTTCTCGCCATCATCATAGGGGCATAATCTGGCTCAAAATATAGCTTAGTGTCCCCAAAGGGTATTTCTTTCTTTCTTGGACCAAGCCTTTCTTAAAACCAGTTCTTTCATACAGAAGTCAAGGAATGCCACAATGATTGAGCACGGTTGCAAGTTAGGGTCTTTCGGGGGGGGATAGTGCCCAATGGGCTCGGATTATGTCCAGGGAGACATCCTGATCAATGCCCAGCAGTTCTCATATCAGGCCCTCAGTATATTTAGGCATATTGCACTGCTCAGTATCCTAAGATTGATTTGTCAGGAGCGGTTTTCGAGATCCTCTACCTTCCCCATCAAGAACTGAGTGCGGTCACGAAGCTGGAGGATCGTGCCATTATGTAAGTCTACTGTTTCTGAGTAGGCCGTCTGACGTTCTGCCAATTCTTCAAGCTGTTTCCCCTGCTTTGAAATATTAGTTTTGTTTTCTTTAATATCAGCTTTGATAGAGTCTAGTGTGTCACTGAGCCAATGTAACTCTCGGCACAGCTGACAGGATGTAATAGTGATCTCTTCCCCCTCTTCCTCAGAGTCACTCTCCCTGGCAGGATCCAGTGCTTTGGAGGCCTCCTCACTGTGTGCCACAGGTCTGGAGGGCAAGTTTAGTTTTTGCTGTTTTAGCCCACCGCCTGACCCAAATTTGGGTCTTTTTCTGGTCGCCATTATAGCATGTAAGTTCTCTGCCTTTGTTAAGTAAGTTGTTCTGCGGAAAGTTTGTATTTAAAAGGGGTTAAGCTGGAATGTAGCAAGAACTCTATGCTCGAGCTAGTACATCGGTCGGTGACACCACTGGAAGCAAGTTTATTATTATTATTATTATTAACATAGGCATTTGGGACCTCCGCTCATGAACAGTGTCATTGTGATTTTCTTAATCTGTCCTGAACATTGATTTCCCACAGCAACCGCGCCACTGTGCGTCAGATGTGCAAAAACACATTTCAGGCAGGACGTGAAAAATTACAACTGTACTGTGAATAAGGAGGTGTAAAAAATGGCAATGTTGAAAATTTTAGTGAAAATATTAAAAATTCTCAAAGTTACAAGAGTGCTTGCAAGCTGCACAATGCACATTTAACACAGTACTTTTTTGGGGATTTTTTCACCAAATTTGCAACATTGGCTTTTTGGGAGCCCACCTCATGAACAGTGACACTGTTGTTTTGTTAATCGGTCCCAAAAGGTGATTCTGTGCAGTGACCACAAAATCCCCTTTCGGGACCGAATAATGAAATGACAGCGACTGAGTTCATGAGGTGTGGACCCAAGAACCCTATGTTGAAAATTTGGAGCCAAAAGTCACACAAATGATGAGATATCCACCTAAGTTGACCCCCACTGATGCCATTATACAGCTTACTGTGATTTTCTTCAGTTCACGATCATCTTTTGAAGAGTTCAGACATCTCCCGCTCCACCAAAGATCATCGCACCGGGCTCCAGAGATAAGTATGGGGTGAGGGGGGTGCAGGGAGGTGGAGTGCGCAGAAGGTGAGTGCAGGTTTTGAGGAGGGGGCGTCATGACCATGAGGGACTGTTTTCTGTTTTACAGGGAACAACAAAAAAGAGGACATCATGGGAAGGTTTTTTACTTACAGGTTTGCTTTTAGCACATTGGGGTGGGCTCCCAGTGTGCCACCTGTGTTTTTTGGGGATAGGGGACTGAAGCCGATGGGGATTGGGCCTCCTGTTGGCAAAGAAAGCTTGTCTGTGTTTGGGGGGACATGATGCTGAGGGAAATTGGGCACCCCCTCAGCAGACAAATCAAAGGGGATATTATGCCAACTGGGATTGGGCTCCCCCGTTGGCAAATGAACTGGGGAGGAGCATGCCAACAAGGCAATTTGGTACCCCGACGTTGGCTTGGTAGGGACAGTGAGAGGTGGATGGAGGGAGCTGCTGCCATGTTTATTGAAATGTTTCACCAGGGGCACGTAATGGAGGCATGTGAGATCTGCCGCTGCAATGACGAGCCTGTCTCTCATTGCAGTGGCAGATTTCTTTCAAGTTGGTGGCACGCTTCTGAACTGCTGTCATAGACAGCGTGCTCATTCATTGGTGCCACAGATTTCAGCCCAAAAAAGCAGTGGCGCCATTGGCCACAACATGGCCGCACCTCCACAATCTGGTACTCCAGCAAGCTGTCACAAAATGTTGCTTGTGCTGCCTGTGCAAGACAACATAAACATTACTAAAAAAATTTTACAAGTTATACACAGTAGGGTTTTGTATAACCCATGACAAGTTACATTCAGTAAAACATGAGGCAATACCAATAAGCTTCTCTGCAAAACAGTCTGAAACATCTCAAGGCTGTAAACACTAGCCCCAGTTCCAGTTACATAGAAATGAGTAAGACAGAAAAAGACCTGAACAGTCCATTTCATCTGTTCTAGGATTTCCTACTGTACTTGGAATCTTTGTAACATCCGTTATTCCCCTAATACTTCCACAGATACATAGACATTGATGGCAGAAAAAGGCTCTTGGCCCATCCAGTCTACCCACCCTATCTAACTATTCTGCCTTGCCCCAGTGGCAATCCTCCCCTTTTTAACTGCCCTCCTCTTTTCTAATTAAACCCACTGGCCTATCCCATCCCTGCTTGAAGCTGTTGATTGATTTATACTATACCACTTCTTCTGGTAGCTTCCTTTTTGAATCTCCCCCTGCCTCCTTTAGTGAACTGCCTCTCGTCCCTGTGTTTAAACTCAAGGAGAATTCCTTCCCTACTCTATCCTGTGCAGCTACTTGTATATCTCAGTCATGTCAGCCTTTCCCTCCTTTTCTCCAGGATGTACATGTTTAAGTCCTGCAGCCTCGACTCATACATCAAATCCCCAAAGCCATGCACCATCTTGGTTGCCTTGTGCCACACTGCCTCCACCTCGTTACAATCTTTTCATCAGGTGTGGACTTTAGTACCTTGCACAATATTCTAGGTGTGGTTGCACCAGTGACCTGGAGAGAAGGAGGATCACCTCCCGCTTATCCCTCTCCTTGCGCATCCCAGCATTCTGCATGTGTGCAGATATATTTAGGGTCTCTAATATCATCACACCTAAATCCTTTTTTCCAGAGTGCTATCCAGCACCACACCTCCCATTTTGCATCACTTTACATTTTTTAGGGTTACATTCCAGCTGCCAAATCTTGGACTAGCTCTCCAACCTGCCCAGATCCTCTCTTCATTCTCTTCTCCCTTCCTCTGTATCTATCCTTGTGCAGAAGCGTTGTTATCTGTGAAGAGGCAGATCTTAACCTTGATACTGTCACATATGAAAATATTGAAGAGGATGGGTCCTAGAACCAACCCTTGAGATACTGCTTCCTGTTGGTCACTTCCCTTACCTCTGAACATTCCCTGTTGACTACTACCCTCTGTGTTCCACCCCCAAAACCCCCAATCAGCTCTCTACACAGTTTGCCATCTTTTCCTTTACCACAAGGTACATACTCTTTTTGAACAGCCCCCTGTGGGGGACTGAGTCAAAGGCCTTACTGAAGTCAAGGTATACTACATCAGTTACCTGCCTCTTGTCTGCTGCTCTGTTAACCCAGTTCAGGAATTTGATCAGATTTGTACCCATGCTGTCTGGAACCCTGCAACCTGTTCTCTTTTAGGAAGTCCATGACCTTCCCTCTATACATCTCAAGCTGACTTGCATATAGTTCCCTGGCTCATCCCCCTTACCACTCTTGTATAGCAAAACCACATCCGCTGTCCTCCAGACCCTAGGGCCCACCTCCATGGCTAGTGAGCTACTAAAAATGCCTGCCAGTGGCCCTGCTATAACCCCTGCCACCTCATGTAGCATCATTGGGTGTAAGCTGTCAGGTCCCATAGATTCATTTGTTTTCAACTCTGCTAGCTTTTCCAACATCATTTTCTCTTATCTGAAGTTTTGCCCCAGGGTCTTAGCACCCTACCTTCCTAACTACACAATCTGGCAGTGGCACATCCTTTTCCTTAGTAAATACCAAACAAAAATGAATGCTCAATATCTCTGTCTTCCCCTCTTCCCATCGCTCATTGCTCCTATATTTCATTATATCCCCTTTGACCTTGCACTTCTCCCAGATGAACCCAACGAATGCCTTATCCATATTCTTCACTCACATTGCTAACTGGAGGTATGTCTCTGCTTTGGTCTCCCTCACCTTCCTGATGGTTTCTCTTGTTGCTTCCAGATGCTTCATCCTGTCTTCCTCCTTTTGACTACCCTTACACTTGGAAAATGCCCTTCTTTTGGTTCTTACTGCTGCCTTTACATTGGCTGTGAACCATATTGGCCACCTAGCCTTTTTACTGAGGGATACCTTTGGAACAGAGCTATATGCAGCTTCCATCACTGCCTATGTAAATGCTGCCCAGTTTTCTGCTGTGCCCCCTACCCTCATTATGTCCTTCATGCTATTCATCAATTTTTATCTCATTTTGCCTGTCCATTTTCTTAAAGTCCCATACCTTTATTTCTTTTTCCCCTTTGCCTGTCCCCACCTGGAGCTCCAGTGCTCCTGCCCTGCGGTCACTGTGGTTCCAAGACTGCTACATTCTGTGTCTTCTCCCTGTTGGTGAGCACCAGCAGGGCCTCCTCCCTTGTTGAGCCCTTAACTATTTGCTCTAGAAATGCCTCCTGGCAGGCATCCACTGGACTCTGATTCCCAGTAAAAGTCACAATTGGAACTTTTCTTCCTTCCTTTCTACAGTATCCTGTCATATAATTCCATTAAATATCTCCAGATTTTATTATTTGTTTATCTGAAAACTAGTAATTGGGAAAGGCACACTGAACAGAGTCTCATTTCCAGTTGCGATCTGGGAGAAAGGGAACAGGGGATGCAAAATACATAGTAGTGACACAGTTCACAGTTACAATAAAATGCAGTCAGAGAACACAATTTAAAACAAGAGTAAGTGCAAAAGCTAGCAACAGAATCAGGCATTTCAACCATACCTACACTTGGGTAGGAGACAAATGCATTGGAAGAATTTTTGTTGAACCCCAGTATCATCACTGTAACCACAGCCTTGACTGGACGTTTGTTCCACCCATCCACCACCGTTTTAAGAAAAATTTTTAATGACCCTCCACCCCCCCCCCCCAGTTTCAGCATGTGACCCCAAGTGGATATTCTGTTTCTCAGATTAAACTTGTGGTGTGCACGCTCTGTTGAACCCTTTCATGAACTTGAAAATTACTGTCTTGTTTTTTCTGTCCTTCCTTTCCTCCAGTAAGTACATAATAAGGCTTTTCAGTCTTTCCTCATCAGTTTTTTTCTTTGTTGCTCATGGATCACCTCTGTTGCCCTTTTCTGCACTTTCTCTATCCTTATCCTTCCTCCAGTATGTTGGATTATTCAACAACACATGCATATTTTTTAACTGATTTAAGTTTTTTAATATTATATACTTGGTGGGGATGCCAAATAAAAATAATTATAGTCTGGATGAACAAGAGAACAGCAATGCCCAAAGAACAGAGTAGGTCTTTCATGTCTAAAGAGCATCTATATTAGGCCAGTTTAGCTGTGGGCATTATTACAGCTATAGTAACATAGTATTGTGGTGACGTCAGGAATGTGGGGTCCATCTTGTCTACCCTCATGCCACATAACAATGACTGTACCAAATACGACTATGGACACACATCCAAATTAATCCATGTGGGAATGTTAACCCTACATGCTGTGTAACCCACAGTGTCATTCTCCTTCACAAATCTCATCTGTTCCTACTTTGAAAACCTGAACAGTGCAAGTTTCCAAAACTTCAGTGGCTAGGATTTTCCAAGTTAATCACCCTGTTTGAGATGATGCTTTCTAATGTTTACTCTTCTCCCCCCCATTTGAGTGCATGTCCTGTAGCTTTGCTATATTCTACCCTGTCTATACCTTTTAGTATTCGTAGCCAGATGATCATGTCCCTCCTCAGTCATCTCTGCTGTAGGCTAAATAATTTGAGTATGCCTAATCTTTTCCTGCACTGTAACACCCCCAGCCCCTAATCAGCTTGATTTCCCTTTCAATCTCTTCAATAAACTTTATTTACTACTGTGAATGGAACTAAATGCCCAGATGTGGTCTGACCAAGGCCTTGTGCAGGGGAAAGCATCATACTCGAACAACAAAATAAAATGAAAATGAAATCGCCCTTAATCTGATCCTTACCTTCTCCTAATGCATTCAGCACTGTGTTTGCAGCAGAACATTGCTTACCTGATTTAGAGTACAGTAAGTTAATGTTCACAAATACCCCTACATCCCTCTTCTTGTTCTGTCCATTGTTACACCACACAGGGTGCATGTTCAACCCTGGTACCTTGTTGTAGCACTTTGCACTTCCCTACTTTAAATGTAAGCCACCCATTTTCAGCACACACCACTAGCATGTGTAGGTCCCCCTGTAGTGCATCCCTCCCCCTGCCATTTCAGTCAGCGTAAAAATGTAGGGACTCAAGCTAGACTGTCACCTGTCCTCCACCAGAATCTCCACCCCCAGCCTACCTAAAACAGGGTATGAATGATCCACTGGGAAACAGAGGCTCCCTGGAGGCCCCACTTTGGGAAGGGGGGGTCTGTTGTATACAAAGCTGAATCAACAGATCTACAGTAGTGGGACCACTAGCAGGGGCTTTGCAGCATACCAGGCAGGTGTCTTAGGTGGAAGAGGACTGGAGAAGATATAGTTGCAGTCAGTAACAAGAAGCACTATATCCAGATATAGTGTGATATATCACAGGAAATCCAATTGAGAAGAATGGGATTTCCTGTGATATATCGGGACATCGCAGTGTATCTGGATGTACTACAACTTGTCACTAGCTGCTGCTCTTTAACAAAGATTCTTCACAGTTGGGGGAAAAATCTGGAGGACAAATTAGGGGGAAACAAAGTAAAACAAATGTAGATCCTTTATAATCACTTGTATTTAAAGTCAGATTTTTTTTATAGTAGCTAAGTCATTTAAGGTCTGAAGAAGCACTTGGTCCATCATGCTTCATGAGTAGGGATAAAAAAAGTTATCTGTGCCAACATGTAACATGAACTATTTCATAAGTATCCCCTAACCATATGCTGCACAGGGTACCCATTGATACTCTTGGTAAGCAGAAATGTGTCCAGCATTACCAGAAAGGCCTGTACTATCTACATACATGCATCTCCACTGGTAGGCTGTGCCATAGGTTTCCCACCCTCTGGGATAAAAAGTGCTTCTTAGCATTACTCCTAAATGTACCACCTCTGAGCTTTAGGGTGTGTCCCTGTATCCCATGGGAGAAGAATAGTTCAACGATCCCGGGAGGCCAGCAAATGAAGGAAGTGGAGAAATGGACAGCTGGGAGCCACTGTGGCTCCTGGGGTGAGCCACATTTGGGTGGTTAGGACCAGGGGACAACCTGGGGCAAAATGTGGACAAGGGAGAGGCCACTCTTACCTGGTTCCAGTGCCCAGGGTTTCCGCAGGTTTATGTGGACAGGTAGCTGCTAGGCTAGCAGCCATCTTGAGTCCCCTTCAAGCAGTGCTTTGCAATGTGATGTTGATTAGGAACAAGACTGCAATTATTGTGTACTTGGTGTCCTCAGTCGACCTCACTTGCATTACATAAGCTTGGCTGGGCGATGATGCCGGTCCAATCATGGAGGCGGCTGTTCTGCCAGGTTTCTCCATAGTGCACTGCCTGAGAGGGGATCACAAAAGTAGGGGTGTAGCCATCTGTTTAAGAACTAACTTGAACTTCTTTATGCACCCAGTGGGAATGACTTTATCGTTTGAATGCGTGGCCATACGGGAGGGGGGGTTCCAAGTGTAGACTATAGAATCCTTTTTGTGTACCGACTTCTGGGGCACGAGAAGGAATTTCTACAGCAAGTCATGGATTTCATCACTGAGGAGGTGTTGGGGTCACCCAGATGGCTGATTCTGGGTGACTTTAGCACCTAGGTCAACAGTGAACTCGCAGTTTGGACAAGACTCCCTCCAGATGATGAAGTCACTGGGCCTTGCACAAGCCTTTCCTTCCTTGACTCACTGCCATGGCCATGCCTTGGATCTAGTATTCTCACTGGGCCTTGAGATCAATGATCTCAGGGTTAATCCAGTCATTTGGTTAGATCACTGCATGGAGAGGTTCTTGTGATCACTCCCCTGTGGAGATAGTCCATTATTGCCCTTTGAGTGCATTGACCCCAGAGAGATTATTGGCAATAATGGACTTCTCTGAGGTGAGTGCTGCTTGTGCATCTGGAGTGGGTGAAGCAGTCGCAGCCTATAATAGGGCTGTGACCTTGGCACTAGACTCCATCGCATAATTTGTCTGTATATGACCCAGGTCTTCTCATGCGAGACCTCCATGGTTTGATGGGTCTCTGAGGAAGGTGAAGACTAGAGGTCAGAGGTTGGAGAGTCTTTGGCTGAAGTCTCAATCAGATGAGGACAGACTGGCCTTGAAAGCTCACTATAATGAGTATCAAAGGGCTATTTCCCATAAGACAACAGAGTTCCTGTCCAAGGAGATAGCTGCTGGGAAAAGCAGATTGGCTAAGCTCTTTAGGACTATCAACAGGCTGCTTCATCTGGCCTGTTTTCAGCCTAAGGTAGCTGCTTCTACGGCTAAGTGTGAAGAGTTTGCTGTGTTCATCTCTGATAGAGTGTCTTCCATGAGGTCCAATATTCATTCAACAGAGTTGGTGTTTCCCCGCAGTGGTCCACCTGATGTTCTAAATTGCACCACAGCAGTCTGGAGTGAGTTCAGGCCAATGGAGGTGGACAAAGTTTGCAGGGTGATCTCATCGCTGCAGCCCACATTCTGTGAACTGGATCCAGGCCCGACGCATCTTCTAGTGAGATGTGTGGAGTCCATTGGCCTAGTGTTCACAGAGATTGTCTGGTGTTCACTTTCAGAGGGTTGTTTTTCCAGTACTTTAAAGAGACACTGGTGAGGCCCCTCTTGAAAAAACATCTCTCGAGCCTGACATCTTGGTGAACTACAGACCTATCTTTAACCTACCCTTTTTGTGCATGGTCATAGAGAAAATTGTGGTGCTGCATCTAGAGGTTTACCTCACTGATTTTGACATTTTTGAGCCCCTTCAGTCTGGTTTTTAGATCACGGCATGGTACCGAAATGGCACTAGTGTGGGTGCACAATGACCTCCTCAGAGCAAGAGAGAGAGAAGAGTGATCCATTCTTATTCTCCTCGATTTCTCTTCAACATTTAACACTGTGGACCATGGTGTGTTGCTCAGTCACCTTAGGGCAAGAGTTCTCACGCTTTGTCATAGTGAGCCTTCCCCAAGCCTTGGAAAAGTTCCTGAGCCTCCCCCTAATATAGAAATAATTTTGGGCCTCCCCATAGTTAGAACAACTATCATACTTTGCACATTGCAGGAAGAATACAATGAAGTGCATTTGAGTAGTTGAGTTTATTCTCATTTTATTGAACTTATTGTCCCTCTCTTTATATCCCCCTCCCCAGGTCAGCCTACTCACTCTACACTTCTAACTTTTGGACTCTATTTACCCCTCGTTGCAATACCTCCATGAGTCAGATTGCTTTCTTTGTCAGTTTTACCCTGCTCTCATCTTCTCAGGGACCATTTTGCTCCCTCCTGCTCTTGCTCCGAGTATCTCTGTGTTTAGCCTTTGTATTTGTGAATTTCTGCAGCCAGTATAATGGGTCAGTTGTTACCTTGTTCCTATTCATTTGCATTATTTAGAATTTTGTTTTCCACAGTTTCCAAGAATTGTATTTCCCCCATGTCATACCAGGAAACAAGTGTTTGTTGAGCGTGTCTTTCATGATAACCATTTTGTATATAAATATGCATGCCATTATTCGCTTTCACTTTGCTGCATCCTTCACATGAAGCATCCAAAATTTGACATCTAAATATAGTACATTTTAAGGCTTGCTTGAGCCTCCCCAGGAACAGGTTGGGGCCTCTCCTGGGAGGCAGGACTCACCATTTGAGAAACCCTGCCTTAGGGGGCTCTGTGGGCTCACTGGTACAGTCATCGACTGATTCGAGTTCTTTCTTACTGGCAGGATGCAGAGGCTTGTGTTGGGAATGTTTTCCTCTCACCAGAGACCCTGTTATGCAGAGCCCTAGGGTTTGATCCCTTCACCCATGTTGTGTGCAGTGTACATGCTACCCTGAGTGAGATTATTCAATGTTGCGGTGTAGGTTTCCACTGCTATGCCTACCTACCCAGCTGTATATGTCCTTTGAACCCAACACTGATGGCACCTTGGAGGTGCAAGATACCTGCTTGACTGAGATCCAGGACTGGATGTCCTCCAGTTGGCTAAGGCTCAATGCAGACAAAATGGAGGTACTGATGACTGAGCCTGGTCGCCAGCGTGATGTGGAGGCTGTTGGGGTTAGTCCCACTTTGATGCTGGATTCGACCTCAGTTATGGCTACCAAAAGAGTGAAAAACCTGGGCATGGTGCTGAGGGTTGAGGCACTGAACGCCACACTTAGTGCCATGCTGGTGATCTGGATTCGGGAGTGAGCTCAGACCGCTGGAGTTCGGCAGGAAAGGGAGAGGATTGAGCATCCGACGACAGGTTTCCTTTCTGGGGGGTGGGTGGGGACATCATCCCGCTCCTTGGCTGCCTCCTGGTGGAGTGAGGGGGACAGCGCCAGACTCCAGGAGACTTGAAGCATAGATTTATCATGTGCGCATGATCATGGCTGAGGGGGAAAGTGCACACAATCATGGCTGAGGGAGTTGAGACCAGAAAAGAGAGAAAATCTGGCTGCAAGCTCCATGATCTCCCCTCTGGCAGGCCTGCACCACTACCTTGGGACCGCCCATAACTGCCCACTCTATAGGGCTTGGGGGTACCTGGGGCCAGTGACTAGGGGGACCGGAGGAGGAAGGACTACCCGCCTGCAGGCCATGGAGGATAAACACAATATGGAAAAAAAAAAAGAAAAAAACCTGGGCATTATTTTTGATGATGAATTAACATTTGAGGCTATAGAATGCAATTTTTAAACTTTATTTTTATTAGTTTTATAAGAGACATCTTACACAAATTGCCACAACCATATATTTTAGGAGTTGATGTTACAGCATACTTATAGAAATATACTTGATTATATTGTCTACGTTTTGCCTTCATGTCAGGGATATCAAAAGTATATTCAAAGACTGCATCAGTGTTGCTAAGGTTAGTCAGCATATTGCCATAACAGACAAGATCTCTGTCATCATTAGTAATGAACATTTAGAGTGACTCAGCTCCAAGTGAGCTAATGTGGTCTGTATAAAGCAGGTGTGAACAGCATTTTAAACATTTCTCCCTCCTCCAGCAAAAAACAATTACTTGTACACATGAAAAACATTAACATGTACAGCAATAGTCAGTCAATGCTAACCACTAAACTGGTCAGCTTATACCAAGCTTGAAAACCATTGAACTGTGCTACTGGAAGAGAACTTTTTGTGAGGTGTTGAACTATAAAACTAAAAGTCTGGTGTACTCTGCTTAGGGCAGCATTTTTTAGAATCAGTCCAGAGAATTGGCTTTGTGCCTGTTTTATTCGCTGTTATTTATGCTTATTTTATTCATTGTAGTTATGATTTTCAACACTGCATTAGGTCTTGTAGCCGTGACCTGGTTCTGTTGTTTGTTTGTAATACTGCTTTCCCCTACGTTATCTTATCCCAGGGTCACACCTGGAAACAAGCCTTGGCTCATGGTGCCTTTCCTAGTCACCAAATTTTAAATAAATAAATAAAAACAATGTTACTTTGCAGTGCAGTAGCACTTACCAACTAAAGTAAGTCTGTGTACTCAGGACTAGCGGTAGTGCGAGGACGGACAGTGCATTCGGTACCATCTTAATAGAAAAGAGAATGGAAAATTATTCACATACTTTCACTCATTTTAAGCAGTAATCATAACATCCTGCACTGTCAAGGCTTGCAACCAGATAGTTTTCTGTACTTCATGGCACCATACCAGGTCCTCACTCACATAAACCACTAAAAGACAGTCTTTACTCACACAGCTGGTGGGGTTACTAGCGGGGTACCGCAGGGTTCAGTACTGGGGCCAGTTCTCTTTAATGTCTTTATAAGTGACATTGCAGAAGGACTGGAAGGAAAAGTATGTCTCTTTGCAGATGACACAAAGATCTGCAACAGGGTTGATACACAAGGGGGGGGGGATGAGAAGAGACTTGGCAAGGTTGAAGGAATGGTCAAAAGTATGACAGCTTAGATTAAGTGCAAAGAAGTGTAAAGTAATGCACCTGGGAAACAAAAACCAAGGGGAAGAGTATACAATGGGGGGGTACTAA
Organism: Neoceratodus forsteri; assembly: GCA_016271365.2. Classification (NCBI taxonomy): domain Eukaryota; kingdom Metazoa; phylum Chordata; order Ceratodontiformes; family Ceratodontidae; genus Neoceratodus; species Neoceratodus forsteri. The sequence goes on from CM057454.1 coordinate 740,535,893, forward strand.
AAACAACAAAAATGGAAAGGGACCTGGGGGCAGTCATATCAGACTACCTAAAGGTAGGCAGGTAACGTGAGAAAGCAGTAAGGAGGGCTGGGGGATGCTGAGATGCATAGGGAGAGGCATCACCAGTAGAAAACAAGAAGCTGTTATGCCTCTGTACAGACAGTTGGTGAGACCCCATCTGGAATACTGTGTGCAGTTCTGGAGACCCCATCTCTGCAAGAACATAGGCAGGATGGAGGCAGACCAGAAGAGGGCAACTAAAATGGTGCAGGGTCTGCACCAGAAACCATATGAAGAGAGATTAAAGAAGCTTAATATGTATACCCTCGAGGAAAAGGGGGCATGATAGAAACTTTCAAGTACCTTAATTGAATCAACAAAGTCCAAGAGGGTAGCATTTTTCAGAAAAAGAGATGTGCAAGAACAAGGGCACACAGTTTGAAGATAGAACAGGGATGGCTCGGGGCAACGTGAGGAAGTATTTTTTCACAGAGAGGGTGGTGGATGCATGGAACGGCCTTCCTGAGGAGGTTGTGGGGTCAAAAACAATGGGTGAATTCAAGAATGCATGGGACAGACATAAGGCAATTCTGGTGGGGGTTAGGAAGAAGTAGGCTGTTAATTAGCTAGGATCTGCAGCTTATCCAGTAGGTAGAGAAAGTGGCAGACTGGATGGGCCAAGTGGTCCTTATCTGCTGTCAAAGTCTATGTTTCTATGTTCTAAGTAGCAAGTTAAAGAAATCAGGATTTGCCACCAGAATCATTTTCCTCTGCATGATCTGAGCTGCCAAAATCCTTTTTTATTTTATCAACTAGTTTCCCTGCTTCTTGCAGGTCACTAAAGAGGTAAACCTCACTAGAATAAAGAATTGAGCCATGCCAGATAATAAAGTGTGTGAGTCACACCCAGGGTTCTAAAATTGGTTTGACTGACTTCAGACTATCTGTGCCAGATGCAGGTAGCAAAACTCAAGTTTGGGTAGATGGAGAGCTGTATGCTATCATCCAGAGTTAGTGGGCCTACCCATTGCACAGTCTCCAAAATCTGATCTCTTTCATGCAACCCAGCCGAGCCAGTACAAAAGAAGGTGCATGGGGAGTTCAGGTTGTCTGGCCGCCAACAGGGGGATTATACAATAGGCCCTATGAATCATAGGATCTCAGTCTAAATTCAGTGTGCTCTTAAGCCAAGTACCAGCAAACCCTATCAACGATTTTCCCTTGGTTGCCTCCTGGATCCTCAGTATTCTCAAGTAAGGAGCTTTTGTAAGGTTCTCAAGAGCTTCCAGTCAATAGTGGAGAGTGTCGTTTTCCTTTTCAAGTCCTGTTCTTGCTGTTGCAGTTGCCACACGCAAAACTGTTTCTGTAGCTCCTGTAGCCTCCCCAGCTGTGGTAGCGGATTGCATCTCACAAACCATGAGACGAATGTTAAAGTCTACTACTTTCTGGTCTAGTGCTGCAACCCATAGATCCAGGGCCTTCACCACCTGTAAAATACCTCTCAGAGGGTAGTCTCAGGCTCTGATGACTCCCCCCTCTCTCCCTCCCAGGCCTCCTTTAAATGCACACAGTCTCCGCCCACTCCTATCTGATGTTTCAATTTATTGGTTACTTACTGTTAACAACTGCAATTCCTCCCATCCCCTTTTTGCAACTAAGCCTTCTAGCAGCTTTCTCTCATTCTGTCTTGCTGAGGCATACCATTTTGGTACTTTAGGTTTGCTTATTGCTGACTAGCATATCCTGTCTTGCTGACTAGCACATCCTGTCTCGCTAAGGCACTGTTTTACTTGAAAATTGTGCTACAAATTACTGAACTGTGACTGATTTGCCAAAAAAACTGTGTTTATTGTCTAAAAATGTTCCCAGCAACCAAGTGTTACAGCCCCTTCGTGAAGCTCTCTCCAGACTGCAAGGTGCCAAGGAAATCGCTGGCTTTTCAGTTGCTAATTGAGCTGTTTTCGCTCAGACTGCTAGCCTTTGTGTTGCCCCATTATTAATTCGAACTCCTCTCTCCTTTCTCTAGCTGAGAACCCACTAGGGATCCCAGCTCAGACGCCCTCCGTGTGGACCGCTTCCGAAGCCGCCGCCCGAGACCTCTTCATCAGACTCCACCCCTTGAGAGATACAGCAAAGCTGCAATTTTTCACCCACCTACTCATCCCCCCTCCGTGTGCTATTATATAGACCCATTAGCACCACCCATTCCCATCCCTGATGGATCTCCTGCCTTCTCTTTCTTGTTAAAACAATTTGTTACTGCCAGGGTTCCGCCAGGGTAATCCTGCAACCAGCAACCAACAAGCTACCCTTGTTTCCCTCATTTCCTCAACAACTGCAATTATGGTAGCCTCATGGCAATTCCTCCTCCTGACTGCACTGTGTATCATACCCCTTACTGGCTTATTATCCAAAAAATTTGAGACTTGGGGTACTCCACATCCTCATCCTGAAGACTGCTCACCCAATCTGACTCTTCACATGTTATGCCAAGGCTGCTTGCCAACTGATCCAGGTGGATTACCTTCCTCGAAGAGCAACTATTGCAGGTTTGTCTATGCCTCCTTCCTTATCTCTAATTAATTTGAGTTACTCCCACTGGCATTACACAGCCAGAGTATTAGTCTCAGTGTCCTTAGGCTTGCATAAATTAAAAAACAAAGCTTGGCACCCCAGTTCCTCCTCCTTACCAAGCTGGAAAAAGCCTCAAGCTCATTGCCTTTCACTTGAATCCCTGAAAAAATTGCTACTCCTCCTCTTACTCTGCTCTGGCAATGTCGAGCTTAATCCAGGGCCCATAAATAAACTTACCTCCCCTTCTGAGTCACTGTCTCTTAAAGGTATTATTTTTATGCACATTAACATGTGCAGCCTGCTGAAAAAATTCACCCTTATCCAGGCTTGGACCGCCCATACAATGCCAGATGTGCTTGTTATCTCAGAATCCTAGCTCTGACCCTCTCGCCAAATAACGTATGATTAATATACCTAACTACCAGATTTTTAGATGTGATAGGCAATCCAGAGGAGGTGGGGTTGCCATCTACATCAAAGATAGATTTGTGGCATCAACACTTAATTCTAACTCACTGGTAGTGGGATTTGAGTGCCTGGACATAAAAATTGACCTATCCTCTTCGTTAGCACTCCGAGTCATAGGATGCTATAGACCACCATCTGCCGGTACTCAGCTCTTGTCCTATCTTACAACTACCTTGGACACTAGCCCCCTGGAAACAATTATCCTTGGGGATCTAAACTATGATTGGATGTCGGAAGCCGGTCACCCGCTTAAATCTTTCTGCGACTCCCTTGGTTTCACCCTACTCAATGAAAAGCCACCCATATCAACAAAAATAATACAGCCAAAAGTACCCTTCTGGATGTCATAACTGTGAATAAACCCCATTCCTTCTCCCATGTTGGAACCTTTGACGCAGATATTAGTGACCATTGCCTAATAGCTGGAGTTTGGGCAGCCAACAAAGTGCCAACTACAGCCAAGTTCTCCACCAAAAGGTCACCAGGTCATTTGACCCAAAGGCATACCTACTTGACCTAAAAAAATTCCCCCTTTTGGCAGAGTTTTTACCTTGCTAAAACAGTAGAAACTGCATGTTCTATACTACATGAAATCATTACCTACACCATGAATCTACATGTGCCTCTGTCAAAAATACGCATAAAGGCTAGGAAATGCCGTTGGTTCACTCAAGATCTCAAGGCTGCACTACTGTCCAGGGATAAACTCTGGAAAACTGCCCGCAAATCCCAAAAAGAGGAAGATTGGCGCCTCTTTAGAACAGCCAGAAATCGCTGCACCAAACTGATTAGGGAAGCTAAAGTCTGCTATTACCAAGCAGAACTAGATACTGCAACCAATTGTCCCTCCAAATTCTGGCCACAATCAAAGAACTGGCAGGAGCCACGTCACAAAATATGCTCCTACAAAATTACCTCTGACAATACAGTAATCAATGACAAAAAGAGATACAGCAGGCATTCAACCGCGCCATACAGCAGGCTTAGCTTGATGCTTTCGCCTGCATGTAGCCTGCACCCACTTAGCATGACCCCACCAAATGCTGGCCGTTAGTCAACATTTCTCATTCTCATCGGTTCCCTCAAGGAAATGGAAGACTTGATTCTCCACCTGGATACTAAGAAAATGCCGGCCTTAGATGCACTTGAACCATACTTCCTAAAGATAGCATGCCCGTGTTGGCAGTGCCTATTACTCATTTATTCAACCTGTCCCTAACACAAGGTGCCCTCCCTCAAATATGGAAGATCGCACACGTTATCCTGCTATTTAAATCTGGAGACTCTTGCGACCTTAATAACTATAGGCCAATTTCTCTCCTACCCACACTCTCGAAGCTACTAGAAAAATAGTAAATGGCCAACTAAGATCCTTCATCGACAGAAAAATTACTAAACCCCCTTCAATCCGGATTCAGAGCCAACCACAGTACAGTCTCGGCATTAGCTAAAGTAACCAATGACTGGCAACTGGAGTTGGAGCATAAAAAGTCAGTATGTGCTGTGTTTCTTGACCTCAGCAAAGAATTCGACACAGTCGACCACGACCTGCTCCTCAACTTGCTAAAAACACTAGGACTGGATGCTACTTCTCTAAACTGGTTCTCTGAATATCTAACAGACAGATACCAGCAGATGAAAGCGGATGGCAAACTATCTGCCCTAAAACTCTTACAAAGAGGTGTCCCTCAGGGATCCATATTAGGTCCCCTCCTCTTCGCAGTGTATATCAACAACATTGATGAGGGAATCAAGGATGCAAGTATTCACTTATTCGCGGATGACACAGTGCTGTACCTGAGTCATCCCACACCAAAGAAGCTTGTACTGACCTACAAAAGATTTCAACCTCCTGCAACTCCAACTAATCAATAAAAAACTACTATTAAACGCTAAGAAAATTAAAGCCATGTTATTTCCCCCCGCAAACTACACAAGCGCTACTGACTCCTTCCCCCCAATAACCACGATGCTGGGAGAGTGCTTAGAGTACGTTCCGAAATTCAGATATCTTTGGGTCTGGATCGACTGTGAACTCTCCTTCACTAACCACCTGGAAGACTTGCTAAAAAAATTAAGGCAAAGACTTGGCCTTTTTTACAGGATAAGAAGACTTCTTACAGCAGACGCAAAGAAACGACTAGTCCAAGCCACGTTCCTGTCCTTAATTGACTACGTAGACTTCATATACAGTAGCTGTGCGGCTTCCTATCTTGAAAATTGATATGCTCTACCACAGAGCTATACGCTTCATCACTGGCCTCCCTTCTCTACCCATCATTGCGTACTATATGTTTACATGGCTAGACCACTTCACTATAGGCGCAACTTTAATGCAGCACTCTGGACACTTAGAGCCCTTCAGTGGCAACTCCTCAATACATCGCTCGACTGTCTGTCTCGATTGTGCCCATAGGAATTATTCCCTAGAAGCTGCTCACAACTCCTGCTAAATATACCCAGGGCACTCACATGAGTCGGAGAGCCACCTTCGATTCGCACTCCCATCAATATGGAATAAAACCCAAAAATACTTATGCTGAAAACCCCAGTAAGTACCTTTTTGTTCAAAAGGCTTTACCGTGATGGCATTACGGAAATTTGCAACTTCTTTACTAGACACTAACTAGCCTCCCTCCCTCAAACGGTGGCCCGCAAACAGCGGCCACCCAGCTGAAATGTATGCCTCTGCCTCTAGCATGCCCACCAACAGATCCACAGGATTTATTGCCGAACTCCCATATCTTATTCTTTGATGCTCTGAACAGCTGCAGCCTGATTCTAGCACATGCTACCGCACTTGAGGATAGTTATCATCTTTCGCCCCAAAAAATATTCGGTCCCTCATCCATCCAACACCTCCCTCTGCCCCAACCTCCAGGACCCTCCCAGTTATGCCCCTGCTACTATATTCCTCCTCTTGCACATAGTACAACAGCAGCCTTTCTTCTCCATATGTTGCCATTTTTGGGGCCAAAAATCACTTAGTCGCCTTTCTCAGACGGTCCTCTGCCCTCCCAATCCTCACTCTGCTCTAACAATTGGGTCCTCTTCACTGTGCCCCCTATTCCCACCTCTCCTACATTGTAAGCTTGATATCTTCTATCTGGTATGCCTACCTCTCCCTAACATTTCCCACTACAAAATGCACAGTTTTGGGGCTTGGATCCAGCACAAGTTCATTATCCATGACTCCTTGTAGTTCTATGTTCAATGTATATTATCTGTAAATGTGCATTTTTACTATAATAGCAGCTATTTTTACTGTTTGTACTATTGTAACTTGTTTTTCTGTATTATTACTGTAGGACCGCAGGTCCACCTTGTAAATGAGCTTGCTCAATGGTGCCCGCCTGGATAAATAAAGATATTGATTGATTGATTTAAGATGTTGTTTTTGGCCTTCCAGTAGACGCTGCCTGCTATCCCTTCTTCCCATCACCTTCTCCGGCTCCCTTTTAAGGCTTCCCATGCTGGAAGTGGAAATCTGGAACCAAAAACAGTCATTGTGTCCTGACATAACTGTTTGGTAAGGTGTTGGCAATATTTTTTGTTAATTTTGCTGTAAAAAAATTCTATTTTTGTAAAATCCTTGCAGGAGCAAGAGAGAAGCACACCTTGCCTCAATGGCAGCTGGCTTCACCCCCAAGATGCAGTTGTATGCTGAATAACAAATATTGCTGCTTTTAGCAGCCTGCTGGAAACCACAGCTTCTAGCACATTAGTTAAACAGTTTACAGCTAGTCTGAATCAGAAAAGGTAATTTATTGTATTGTAGTACTTAAAGGGGCTGTGTGAGCGAGTAGGTTGACAAAAGTGCTTTTGGGTAACTTTTGGGGCTGTTCTTTAAATTTCTGTAACTTAGAGACGGGAACCTAGTTGGGAGAATATTTGCAGCCTCTTGTAGGCTGAGTGATTAATTAAAACCTGTAAAATAAGTGTCTGATTGGGGGAGAAGCTGAACCAGGCTAACAGGAGACTGGGCTGGATTCACAAAGCTTTCTGAAGGTGAAAAACCTTCCCTAAGTCCCCAAAACTGCCGTAGCTATGGAAACAAAGGGGAACTTGCACTGAGTGCTATTCACAAAACCCTCTGCAGCTGCAGAAAAACAACACTAAGGACTGTGGAAAAAAGTGCAGCTGCGGAAGTCCCTGAGGAAAAAAAGGTGTGAGATAAGTAAGGCACAGCTCCTGAAGGGCTATTCACAACCATTTTTTTTCCGCAGGTGCGGAAAGAATGTTACACACAGCGGAATGAGGTGTAACTCTCCCTCAGCAAACTGCAGTAGTGCCCCAGCAATTGGAATCAATTAAGGTGGAGGTGAGGCACACGTAATAGCATCCCAGATAGTATAACTGTGGCTGCTGTAACAGCAACAGTAGCACACATTGCCATGATATGGCAACAGGCAACAACCACCAGACACAGTGCAGCCCATGATGGAGCCCCACAGGCAGTAGAGCCTGGCCAGCCTGCAGTGAGTGCTACTCCTGCAGGCAACAAGAACACCCCAGGGAGGGGGGACCAGCAGTAACAGTTGGCCACTGTGGTGCCACGGTATTGCTGGTACCTGTGGTGCTGCAGTGGTCCCAGTTGAGGGACTGGTTGCTAGTCTCTTTGTGTGTGCTTTCAACTTCATTCTATGGCAGCCCTGTTACAGTCTGCTGTTTCAGCTAATAAGTTCACCTGTTGCTATGCCTCCTAAGCTATTCCTGGAGCTGCGGATCATGATTCGCAGTTTTTCAGCAGCATAATTTCCATGGCTGCTTTGAAATTCTGCAGCTGTGGGATTCTGAAATTTTGCACCTGCTCAGTTTTTCTTTGTGAATATCACGTAACTGTGTTTCTGCAGTGCTGCAGGCTTTTTTCCTGCAGCTGCGGAATTTTTGGCTTTCTTTGTGAATCCTGCCCAGAATCTGTACCACTGCATTCTACTTTACATGTAGCTGACCTTTATACCCAATCTAGCCATGGAGCATAAAAGGCTGATGCTACAAGAACCACAAAATACAGTTTTATAAACTTTTACATCCCCCCAGTATCGTGCCATCTTTTCCTGCTGCTGTCACACATTCCCACGTAATGTCCCTTCTAATGACATCCATGCCTCACTATCTGATAAGAGTATGGATGTCTAGTCACCAGAAACCTCTTGTATTTCAGTTCATAGTGTGCCCCTATGACAAATTAAGTCCTGTTAGCAAATGCACACATACCAGAGTAAAATGCTGAATGCTCGTTTTTCCAAGGTCCATTGGTGGTGTAATGTTAATATGGATTATACAATAGCAAGAACATGTCCTGGACTCTGATTGGTCAGTGTGTGCCTGAGACAGTGATGATATTACACAATAACATCACTGTGTTGATTTTATGGAGAATGCACCTTTTTTTTTTCAGAAACAAAGATATAATGCCTCAATAAAAATCTACTAAAATCATTTTAATTTTTGTTTTCTATAACATCGAGCCATTGTATAATTGCAATAAGGCACTCCAAGGTGTGTGTTATCCTATAATAATGTCACTCCTGGGGTGGTGGAAGCCTTGACTCCGCCTGGGTGCTCAACCCAGCCAGGAGTGACATTATCTGATACACACACACATCTGACTGCTTAATTGTAATGAAACTCACTGCCAGTTCACTACTGTTGCAGCTACACCACACTCTGTCATGCCACTCTGAAATGAGCATGCATGCCTGTATAATGTTAGGCTGCCAGGATCCTGTGTTATTACTGTTGAATGGAGCAAAATATAAATAATGTCTAATTCCTGCATGTCCTAGTAATGACATGTTCAGGAAATGCTAGAATGGGGTAGGAAGTAAAAACAAGCATGGGATAAGTTAATTTAGCCATTTGAAACTGATTATGGTAATCAGTTTCAAATAGCTAAATTAACTTAGCCTATTGAAGGGGGAGAGGAAGTCATTCTCAGCCCTGCTGTTAATTCTCTCAGATCATCTGTCTATGCCTGGGGCATCAAGGTGCCCCAGGATCACCATTGAATCCAGTTTGACTGCTCCATTAATTTCACCAACAAGCTGGGCATCATGCTCCACTGAGCTATTTGGCGGCCTGTGACACATCCCCTGGGTAACTCTTCTGCCCCATTTCCCCGTGCTCACCCCAAAGAGACTGTGTGGCACTGTTAACCACCTGATGTTCTCCTTGTCCTCCACTGAGACTCTCTCCCTTATAAAGGGTAATCACCCAGCCCCTTTCCCGTCAGACCTATCCCTTTGGAATGATCTGTATTCCTCTATTCTTGTGTCCCAGTCATCCCTCCAACTAGGTCTTGGTGAGTGTCAGAAAATCCTGGCCTTTGAAGTATATGAGGTCCTCAAGCCTGCTCGTTTTGCTGGGTGTGTGCCTCTCAACAATGGCCTGCATGCAAGTAAGAATAATTACCCCTTTATGCTTCCTCGCTCCCCCCCATGGGTCTCCTGCCCATGTTCTCCCCTGCTCTGCTGTCTTTCCCGTACTCTTTCCCTGCTTCTGTCTTCTGCGCTGGGTGATCCACTGTACCAGCACATTCCCCTATCCTTTAGTTTAAATCTCTCATGACTGACCTATATGTTCTCCTGGCCAGTACCCTGACGGGCATGCCTTGCATCAGAAGTCCTTCCAGTTGACCAGAAAAAGAAATCTCATAAGCAATAATGCCCAACAAAGTGGGCAGTACTGGGCTATACTGAACAGCCCAGGGGGGTAATAGTGGAGGGCCTTATAGCACATGGAAGGTCTGGAACAGCCCAGTACTGCCCATCTTGAAGGGTATTAATGCACTTAGAAAATGGATATTAGTGTAACGTTAAACAAAATATTACAAAAGTAAGAAAAAAAACACTTGAAATGCCTTACCTCCTGCCATGCCAGCGACCTGTGTTCACAGGGTGAGTGGGTCGCTGGGAGCCAGCCAGGGAATGAGAGGATCAAGCAGCCAGAGAACAGCTCTCCTCTCCCAGGGAAGGAGGGATCCAGCAGTTAGCATTAGTCTGACCTGTAGCGGAAGCAGGAAGTTAGCACACTGACGCTGCTAACATGAGAGCAGAGGTGGGGCAGATGCCCGGCATCCCATGTGCAGGAGCACATACGGCACCCCCACTGGCATCATTGTATGCTGTACCTCCTCAGCACTGGTGGAAAGACAGGAAAATCAGAGCCAACTGGTAGGGTAACACCGGTCCTTCACAGGCTCAGCACTCGGCCAGCTGGATACCTCCGGTAACTCCATGATGTAAGTCCCAGCAGAAGCTGGGGGGACCGGTGGACAAAGTAGAAAAAACATGTATTTAAAATGAATAAAAAAATGTTTTTTGTAAAGTAGTCCCTCTACTGGTATACTTGCCAGTAGAGGGAGGCTGCAGCTTTAATACTCCTTTTTTTATTTTAATGTTTTTATTGTTACTTCTACCCTGTGGCTTCTTGTTGCAGCCCCCCTTCCCACTGGGTGATTGTCCTGTTTTACTTGTATGTTTTATTATCTGTTTTATGGCTGCTGCTGGAAGGACTGTGATTGAAGACAATGTTGACAGCGTGGTTGAGGAGGACTGACAGTGGTTGTGGTAGCGTGGTTCTGGTGAGAGGACATTGATTCAGGAGTCATGAGTCGACAGTGAGGTGCAATTCCTACTGCTGCTATCATGTCTGCCAAAACCATACAAATCTAACCTCACACACAACAAATGCTGACATATGCAGATATATGCTTCTGTGAATACTCCCCAAATCCCTCCTGCATCAGCTGACTACTGGCGAGAGCTAGCAGAGTTGCTTGCGAGGTGGCACAGCAGTGAGGGCATTACTCACTCAGGACATTACATGACGGCTTGCATGGGACCTGGCATGGTAGTGGTGCTTCAGAGTTGAATCAGCACTGAGGTTATTTTATTTAAATTATTTATTTTTTAGAAGTGACTGGAGAGCAGGAGAAGTGAGCTGGTCATGGTACACAACTACTGAGACTGAAGTTGGAGGGGCTTGCAAAGCGAGTAAAAAAAATGCCGGCCATTCAGGCACATTATTATATGTAAAATGGCAGGCTGCCACAGGGACTAGTTATTTACATACTAACATACTAAGAAGCCAGCAGAGTAGGCCTAAAGGTCTATCGAGTATGTTTGAAAATCAGCACCTGGTTAAGATACCGTTGCTGCCACCCCCGTCTCCCCCACAAATCCCCTCAACCCCATCCCCATCCTAATTACACCTCCAGATTTGACCTTCCTCGGCTTCATCTTGCCCTTATACCTGTCCCAGACCCTTTTGAATCCATCCACTGTATCAACAGCCACCAGTTCCATAGGCAGTGCATTCCATGGGTTCACCACCCTCTCAGTAAAGCAGTGCATCCTAGTCTCCCCACTGAGCCTCCTGCCAACCAGCCTCATGGAATGCCCCCTTGTGGCCCCTTCCTCCCTCAGCTAGAACACCTTATTTGGGCTGACCCTGTTTATTCCCTTTAGATATTTAAAGACCTCAGTCATATCCCCCCGTCCCTCCTCTCCTCCATGGAGTACATGTTCAGCTCATCAAGCCTCTCCTCATAGGATCTCTCCCACAGGCCCTGTGTCATCCTGGTTGCCCTCCTCTGGACCCTTTCCAGCAGTGCAATTTCCTTCTTGAAGTACGGGCACCAAAACTGCATGCAATACTCGAGGTGTAGTCTAACCAGGCAGTTATACAGAGGGAGAAGTACCTCCCAACTCCTCAAGGTTATCCCCCTGGCAATGCACCTGAGCATTTTATTTGCTTTAGCCGCAGCCCTCCTACACTGCTCAGAGTTATTCATTTTGGCATCCACGACCACCTCAAGATCCTTTTCCTCCCTCGAAGCCTTCAGTTTCTCCCCACCCAAAAAATACTCATGGTCAGGGTTTCTAAGCCCCAAGTGAAGAACACTGCACCTTCCTAGCATTAAACCTCAGTTTCCAAGTGCATGACCACCTCTCCAGAGTCTCCAGGTCCCCCTGCTGCATGGCTCTTCTACCCTCTTCCCCATCCATCACTGCCCCCAGCTTCGAGTCATCAGCAAAGAGGTTCATCTCACTTCTGATACCTTCCCTGATGTCCAAGATGTATGCATTAAACAGGAGTGGGCCCAACACCGACCCTCGTGGGATCCCGCTGATGACCCTCCTAGGAGATGATACCTCCCCCCGACCACCACCCTCTGAAACCTCCCAGTTAGCCAGTTCCCTATCCAATTCACCATCTTTTCCCCCAGTTTGTCCAGCAAACCTATTTACTGGTCTCTGCTGCCTAATACCTGCCTGGGTGGTGGGGGCTCTCCTCCAGTCAGGGCAGAGCTTCTCCAACCCATATTCTGATCTCTCTTGCACCAGATCTTTAGCCAAGTACTGACTTCACTAATGGTCCACTGCTGTCCCTCACTAACCCCAAAGACTGTAAAGAAGTCAGAAAGGATAACCCTGGATACCGTTCCCTTCAGAAAAATCCCTAGTTCCATGATTTCATGATTCCTCATGTCCCTAGCACTTGTGGTCCCAATGCTACCATGCCAGCATTGATGAAGACAGTATGATCTTCTGGCAGTTGGGTTGCTTAGCTCTGGATAGTATTTGCCCAATCTGTGCTGCAGGCAGGCAAGCCACCTCCCTTGAGCTTTCATCTGGGTCCAACAATGTCCACTCCACCTCACCAGTTGATTAACTATGGAGTGCCCAGTGATTACCAAACAATTATAGAGCTTACAGGCAGACAGATGGGCCTAGCGGTCCTTATCTGCTGATATTGTCTATGTTTCTATGTTTTTGCTGCCTTCCTGTCCCCCACCTTTTCCTTCCTCCACATTGGCAGGTGGGGTATTCGGGTGCCTGGACTGCCCCCATCTGCCCCAGTGGCCTACTGCTATTATCTACTGGCAATTGTTCCCTTGTGGCTATGCCTGTTACCTCCCTTCTCCACCCAAATCCATCCCCCATCCCTGCCACTACAGGTTGCAGTCCTTGTCACCCTCCTCGCCACCCCACATGTCCCTGCCAACCCAAACCACTCTTTACATGGTCAAGTGCCATTGTCACTAGCCTCATCTCCTCCATCCTGCTTACCTGCCCGCTCCCATCCCTGCATCTCCGTGGAGCCTTCAACTGCCACTCCTGCTTGGCAGTATACTTTTGAGAGTATCATGTTCCTTTATCTTTCTGTTTACAACATTCATGTTTGCAAACCAGAAAGAACAGACAGACCAGAGAATGCTGACCCCTCTCTTATCCTTACAAGCAGCAGTCAGTGTCATATGCACACAGTCTGCTGTCTCTGTTCTAAGGCATGCAGGAACAGGCAGAGCAAGGGTCTTTACCAAGACTGAATTACAAAAATGCTTCATAAAAAGTTATTTAATTTTGCATATCATCCATAGGCTATGGTAGGTAGCTCAAGTCCCAGCTGTGTTGTATTACTCAATATCATGCAAGTTTTTTGTACAGATTCAAGCTTTCCAAGACTGCTGTAGCCTTGATGGCAATTTAAGATAAAAATAATAATACTCTCAAATTGGATGAATAAGAGAACAGTAATGTCAAAAAGAACAGAGCACATCTTTCATGTCTAAAGAGCCTGTATATCAGGCCAATTTAGCTGGGGGGCAATATTACAGATATAGTCACATAGTATTGTGGTGACGGAAGGGACTTGGGCACCATCTTGGCTGCCACTTCTGCTACACATCAGTGACTGTACCCAGTTTAAATATTGATACACATCCAAGCTTATCAGTCAGAATTCTGCCTCCACTAATACTGTACTATACCCCTCAGGAACTCTTTAAATATAACTAATCCTCAGTTACTACCATTACATAAAGAAAATATAAGATATTTAGGGGTTCAGTTAGCTCGGAAAATGAATGTAATGATTCAGCTGAATTATGATCCAATAATAAATTTGCTTAAAAATGATCTGGATAAGTTGCAATACCTTCCATTAACACTGAAGGGAAGAATAAGCATTCTCAAAATGAACGTGTTACCCAGATTGTTGTTTCTATTTCAGTCTATCCCAATTATCCTAAAGGAAACCTTATTTCTAAAATTAGATAGATTAATCAGAAATTTTATTTGGCAGGGAAAACATCCTAGAATTGCACTACAAAAGTTAAATCTGCATCAGTCTAAGAGAGGTTTGAATTGCCCAAACTTTCACTTTTATTATGTTGTAGCCCAACTGGAGATTATTTACCACTGATTTCATAAACTAGATAATCCCCTAATAGCTGGTTTAGGATTGGAGCAGAAGGCCCTTAAGGGATTATGGGCCAAATATTCAAAGTTTAGCGCTGGGCGCAAATCCATTGCACTAGACTAGCTCTGAATTTGCACCAGACTGCAATATTCAAAAGAATATTTAGCGCGGTGCTAAGTGTTAGCGCCGATGCTAAATTATAATGTATGCAAGGGAGGGACTGAGGGGCGGGGCTCTGAATGCCAGCGCACTGGCATATTCAAATGTATAGCGCCGCGCTACAGGCATTTGCATAACCTGTAGCACGGCGCTAAACACCACAGACAAAATGCTGGTGGTAATGTGATGGTGCCCCCCAGCACAATTCCCTTCCTGACCTCCATTCCAGGTTACAAAGAATTTCCCTGGTAGTCTAGTGGTCCCCTCACCCCCCAGCACCAATCCCAACCCCCATTCCAGGTTGAAAAATATAATTTCCCTGGTAGTCTAGTGGTCCCCCACCACGAATCCCGACCCTTGTACAAAATAAATAAAGTAACTGTTTCCTGGTAGTCTAGTGGTCTCCCCACCCCCCAGCATGAATCCGACCCCTGTACAAAATAAATAAAGTAACTGTTCCTGGTAGTCTAGTGGTCCTCCCACCCCCAGCATGAATCCGACCCTGTACAAAATAAATAAACTGTTCCCTGGTAGTCTAGTGGTTCCCCACCCCAGCACGAATCCTGACCTCCGTACAAAATAAATAAAGTAACTTTCCTGGTAATCCAGTGGTCCCCCACCCCAGCATGAATCCTGACCCCCGTACAAAATAAAAGAAAGTATTTTTCCCTGGTAGTCTAGTGATCCCCCACCCGGCAGTGACGCCCCCGCTCATCAAAATAGCATCCCACGAATAGAGCTGGTGACCGGCTCAGCCCTCCTCTCACCACCACAGCCGACTGAGGTAAGAATGAGTGCTACTGTAATGAATGAGCCCAAATCAAACATGTATGTATACTCCACCTTGTCTAACCCCTGTAGGATTTGGAAAAATCTGACCATGTACCCCCCTCAGCCTTCTCTTACCTAGGCTAAATAATTTGAGCATGTCCAATCTGTCTTCATAGTTCTTGTCCTGTAAGCCTCTAATCAGCTTGGTGGCCTGTGCTGAACCCTTTCAGTTTCATCAATGTACTTTCTGTACTGCAGTGACAAGAGCTGAATGCTGTACTCAAGGTGTGAACAAAGGCCTTGTAAAGGGGATGGATCACCTCTCTTGACCTGCTCCATACCCCCTGTTCTAATACATCTCAACATTGCATTTGTTCTCTTGACCGTAAAAGCACATTTCCTGTCTGGCTTCGGTTTACTATCCACTATTACGTCTAGTCCTTTTCCCTTGGATGTGCTGTCTACTTTTGCATCACACTTTTCTTCTCTCTCTCTCCCTTCTTAAAAACTAGATAAGCCTGCCATCCACTCTCTCCTCTAACCACTTGGGCTTCTAGCTCATGTCTGCCTACAGGGGTTAAACACAGACGCTCTCCCACCATCTGTAAACACACCTCTCAAACAGCAGCTGATTGTCCGTCCCTGTCTTCACTGTCTTGCTTTGCTCTCCGGGTGCTGCGCCCATTGACTTTGCATTAGATTTGCTTCATAATTTTGCCTGCCTCCCACCCCACCTCCTACCTTACTTAAATAGAGCTCTAACCCTGCCTTCCCTCTTACGTACCCCACCTCCCACTGCCGATTGACCAACACTTGTACCTTCCTTTGCTCTGCCTATGCCTCCCATTCCCCTTCTCTCATCCCATGTAGTGCTTACTGATTGAGGTGCTCCCTTTCTCAATCTCTCTTTCTATCTGCCTCCTGCTAGCCAAGTTACTCCCTCCTGTTTAACTCATTTCCCCACTCCTACTGTGCTAGTTCGTAAGCCATGCGGGTTCTCTCTGCCTTCCTCTGGCCTCTCCTCTCCTCCTTGCCTGCCCTCCCTCTTTTCTCTCCCTGGTCCTAGCCACCCCACCCGCCCCAAGCTCCGCCACCCTCTACTCTGGTTTCCACTGCTACTCCAAGGGAACCTCCACTTCCACTCAAGACTTGTGCTTGGTCCACCGTTTGAATATTCCTGGTTACTTACCCCGACCACTACTCTCAACAAGTGTGGCCACCTCTCTACACAGTACCACCCTGCAGTCCATATGGGATACCACCTGGAACCTTGCAACCTCTACTCCCGAAAGCAAAAATCAAAACTATCTCTCAAAGAGCTGCGACTCTGCTCCTTAAAACTCATACTCCTCCTCCTTCTCATCTCAGGCAGCGTCCATCCCAATCCTGGCCCTAGAAGCTCAGGCCAGACACAAACTCCAGGTGCCCTTATCCTTGCAACCATTAATATCTGCAGCCTACTACCAAAGCTGGATGCACTCCAAGCCTTCATATGCCAATACAACCGTGACATCCTTGCAATGGTGGAAACTTGGCTGACGCCTAAAGTTCCTTACTCGGTAGTAACAATACAGGGCTACAATGTCCACAGGCTGGACCGGATATCCAAAAAAGATGGTGGTTGCGCAATCTATATCAAAGACACCCTGTCATGGCACCCTGTAGCAACTCCATCACTTTCTGCCTCAGCACAGATCCTGCCAATAAAAATTGTCCTAGGTCCCCACCATAAAGCCCTGACTATTGTCTCCCTATACATCCCTCCCAGGGACCCTAAACATGGCTTCAATGACATCCTAAACTTTATCAACTCTCATCCTCCTAAAGCTGAACTCATTCTACTAGGGGATTTCAACATAAACTGGTTAGCATCAGGCGCCAGTGCCTATAAAGACTCCATCTCAGTTGCTAACCTCACGCAAATGGTAAACTCCCCTACTAGGATTAATTACAAGACTGGCAACAGTACCCTCCTGGATTGGGTCCTCACCACTCACCCCACAAGGATTTCTCATACGACCATTCTCCCAGTCTCTCTCAGTGACCACTCCCCAGTCATATGTGCATGGTCTAACAAATTCCTCAAGCCCTCTCCCAAAATTATCGCTAGAAGAGTCCTTCCTCATGGAAAACTTCCACATCTCAAACAATACCTGCTTCTACAAGACTGGCTACCCATCTATGAAGCAACAGATGTTAACTTGGCTCTTGATCACTTCATCTCAATTTTCAACAAAGCCTGTGACCTCTTTGCCCCTGCTAAAAGGCGCAAAACAAAATCTCTCTCTAACCCATGGCTCACCGCAGCTCTTCTCTCACAGCTGAAACTTAGGGACCACCTCTGGGCAGTTGCCAGGGCCACTGGCAAACAACTGGACATCCAAAATTACAAACGAGCACGAAATGCCTGCACATAAGCCATCCAGCTCACGAAATCCACCTATTACAAAGATGCTCTCACCAATACATGGGGAAATGGTTGTGCTTTCTGGGACAATATCAAGGATGTCACGGGGAAGCAGCCAAAAACCTCTCCGGCCATGTTAATGGTTGATGGATCCTCAACCCTCAACCCCAAGGTGATCGCAAACATCGTTAACGGCTTTTCAGACCTTAGTGCTGTCCTACCCCATGACTTTTTCGAAAACAGGGCCTATTCCCCAAATACCTCAGCCCCACAGTCTAACCATCCCTCTTCTACTTCAGGAGGTAAGGCTTGAATGAAGCTCGCCTATATATTACTGCAGCTATCTCTAAATCTAGATCTAGTAGCGACACCCTGGACCTTAAGCTTCTGTTGCTCACCCTCTATGAGGCAATTCATCCACTAACAAAAAACCTAAACCTCTCTCTCAGCTGTGGAAAATTCCAAGACTTATGGAAAATAGCCACTGTGACACCTGTCCATAAAAGTGGGGATAAGACGAATCACTCAAATTATCGCCCTATCTCCATACTGTCCCCACCCTCTAAGGCACTCGAGTGCATCGTGGCTGATCAACTTACCGACCACTTGGATAAATACAATATACCGTGTCCACAGCAACATGGTTTCCAGAAAGATCACAGCACCAGCACAGCCCTTCTTGAGTTCACTGGAGTTTTACACAAATCCCTCGACAACGGCCTTCTCACAGGGGCCATTTTCATCGACCTTTCCAAGGCCTTCAATACAGTACACCATGGACTACTAATTGACCAACTACTGAATGCCGGGCTATCACATGACTCTTCTCTCTGGTTTAAAAGCTACTTAGAAAACTGGTCACAGAGAGTAAAAATTGCTGACGCTCTTTCTGACACCCTGCCTGTTCGCTTGGGTGTCCCACACGGATCCATTCTGGGCCCCCTCCTTTTTAGCCTTTTGTTAAACTCCGACCCTTACCACTGCTCTGAGCAGATCATACTATATGCCGATGATACTGTTGTATTCTCCACTCACAAAGATCCCGCAACTCTTCAACACAACCTTCAACTTGGTTTCAGTTCTGTAGAGACATGGTTTCCTAATCATAAACTGGTCCTCAATGACAAGAAAACCAAATCTATGCTGTTCTGCAGCTCTCATAACCCACAACAAGCTACACCACTTGGCTATCTCCGCCACCCAGGGGAACACTCTAGATCAGGTGGGGTCCTTCAAATACTTAGGGATACATCTTGACCCTAATCTCTCCTATGGACCTCACGTAGATAATGTAGCTAGAGCTGCTAATACACAGCTTGGTCTCCTCTACAAACACAAACAACACCTTATGCCACAAGCTTTGAAGGTTGCAGTCCTGAGCTCTGTGATCTCTGTAATAGACTATGGTCTCATCATTTATGGCTGGGTCACAACCTCAACCCTTAGATGCCTCTCAACTGCCTTAAATAAGGCATGTTGGCTCATTATTGGTGCTCACCGTCTCACCCACACATGTGACCTGTTCACCCAGACCGGCTGGCTCCAAGTACCAAACCGCATAAAGTTTCTCACCTGCTCCATGACAAAAAAATCTACCTTGGCCTTGCACCTTCTGGGGTCTCAACTCTGTTACAACACCGAACCAACAAACGGTGCCTTCAGAGATCCACGCTACAGCTACTGAAAGTCCCCCACTGTCACACTTCACAGGGACAACGCTCTTTTGCTTATCGAGTGCCACTCTGGTTCAATGGCCTCAGCCCCTCCATCACCTCTGCCCCGACAATTGGTATGTTTAAAACTAGGCTCCGGGACTATCTCACTACCAATGGCTCCTGTGACTGCCCAATTCAACCTTGTTTCTCCACTTCCCTGCCTGCTCTAGTGGTCCCCCACTCCCCTCCTCACTGGATTCTACCCTCGCATCTTTGTATACCCACCGCTGCACTTTTCACCCTCTCCCCACCCTACCTACATTCCTTCTCCCCCCCCCCTCCCCTCCCCTCTTCCCTCTCCCTATGACTCTGGCACTTCTTATCTCTTGTCTGTTTTCTCTGACAAATGCCGCTGGCTGTCTTGCTTACAGTGTTACCCCTGAATTGTATTAATCTGTAATCTGTTTGCAATGTCCACATTGTTGTAATGTCTGTCTTGATGTTCCCTATAATTTGTATTTCTCTGACGTGGAACCTTTGTAAAAGAGCCTTGGCGCAAAGGTATTTGTAATCCTAGACTTGATAAATAAATAAATAAATAAAAATGTATGTTCCTCCCATATTTACTTTCTCTATTATATAGCACCTTCAACTTTCCCACTTTAAATCTAAGGTCCCATTTTTTATTCCCTGCCATAATGTGTACGGTCCTCTATGGTGCACTCCCCCGTCCCCGTCCACTCTTCTTGCTAATTTAGCGTAACCAGTGCACTACAGTGGCCTGCTGCTGAACCTCTTCTCCAGGTCATTCATAAATATGTTAAAGGGCAAGGGACCCAATACTGACTCCTGGCCTCTGTTTGGGTATCAATTATTAGGGCACATAGATTCATAGTTGTTCCACTGCCACAGCTTCATGACATGCAGATCCTGTCTGCAGAGGGTGGGGGTGCATCTGCAGTCACTGAAAGCTGGTTACTGCTCTGGAAAGGCATCTTACCAGACTAGAATGGCAGCTGGTGGTACAGTGGGTGCACAGGGAGGAAGGCTGACAGCTGGGGGAAGCTGAGGAGGTGGGTGAGAGTCGAGGGTCTTAAGACCTTAAGACACTTCCTAAACAATGTATAGGGTATACATTGTTTAAGAAGGACATGACTGTCACAAACATACTCCACAGGTCAGGCCCTCTGCTCCCATAGTGCCAACCTCAGAGCACAACAGTGTGAACAGGTAACAGACAGGGTAACCCTTCTGTCTGCTTTTGGGTCTGAATCACCTTTAGTCTCAACTTCTGGGGGGATTCAAACTGTAAACCTTATGCTAGCGTACCCAAATGTACAGGCTCAGATAATATTCTCTCGGGGGGGGGTGCAATATATCTTTCACCTAAGGGCACCTAACCAGGTATCCAAAATGAACCCTTTTAACTCTATAAGAGACTTTAGGTATATTCTTACCTTTTTACTCAAGCTCAGTAACGCCATCAAGCAATCAAACAATTGTCAGACTTAATCATCTATATGTCATATGCAAAAAAAAGAACTTGCAGACACCCAGGCAGTCTTTCAAAGAAAAGATACTTTACTAAAAGATGATAAAAATATGAAAAATGTAAACACAGAACAATATTTCCAACAGTTCACAATCACATAAAAGAAAAAGGGAAAAGTACAAAACAAAAACTCCTACCACAATACATTTAGACCTTTGCTGTCTAAGGTATTACCTCTGGAAATGCTCATATTTAGATCAGAAAGCTGTGTCTCTCTGGAGTCCAAAAATGATGTCACATTCATTTCAGACACAAGTATCAGTTTAAACTGTGTCTCCACACCCCTTCTGTGAGTCATCAAGCTCCTCCTTTTAGAATAAAAAAAATACAAACACAATGTCCTATCAGGAGGTATATTAAATAATGTGACATCAGCAAAGACTCATTTCCCAAATTATGAGTCTTTGATCAACCAGTTCCTTTGAGGTTTACAACCCTGCAGTCCGTCGCCTAGGTGTGATATAGCCAACAGGAATCAGCTAAATGACGTCCAGTCCTGTAATAAAATGTATATTTAGTTTTTCAACTTCAAAAGCATGAGGTCATAAAAAGGCCATAAAATGCCATTCTGAAGGAAGTCAGTTAATTAAATGGTTCCTGGTCAGTTTACATATCCTGTAGCTTCACTGAAACCTGGGGGGAGGGCACCCATGGAAGCACAGACAGTCTTATGTGAGACAGTCACATACTATATTTTATTTTACAAATATCATACAATAATCATAACCAGCTGGCCAAGCGTCACACTCCTCCACCACCTAGACTGAATTTGGGGGCTCTATCCCCCACATGGGATGAGCTCTCTAAGTCAGTTCATTCCTCATATAGACGTGACAAGCCATCTGCATTCTGATTGGTCGCTCCAGCCCTATGTAAGATCGTCATGTCATACCCTTGCAAGGCAAGACTCCATCTTAATAGTCTACCATTAGGTTTTCCCAATTGTGTCAGCCAAACCAGGGGTTGTGGTCAGTTTGTACTTCAAAATGCTGCCCATATAAGTATGGCTCTAACTGCATTAGGGCCCACACTATGGCAAGACACTCTTTTTCCACAGTAGAGTAAGCCAGATCCCTGGGAAGTAACTTTTTACTCAGGTACACTACAGGGTGATCTTTCCCTTGGTTGGATGCCTGACTCAGTACTGCCCTAATACCCACATCTGAGGCATCAGTCTGGACTATAAAGGGTCTGCTATAGTCAGGACTTCAGTCAATACAAGAGCACTGCACAGTGCCTCCTTCAGTATGGTAAAGGCTTTTCCACAGGCTGGTTCCCAGGTAATTTTTTAGGCATCTTTTTCTTTACCAGGTCAGATATGGGAGTGGGCAGAGCACTGTAACTGGGTACAAATTTCCAATAGTACCCTGCTGTCCCTAAAACTACCCCTGACCTGCTTCTGCGTTTCTGGTCTGGGCCATGCCTTGATCACCTCTATTTTTACTTGGTTAGGATGGAGCTGTCCCCGGCCTACAACATGCCTAAGGTATGCCACTCCAGCCATGGCCACCAGGCACTTCTCAGCTTTGACAGTGAGCCCGGCCCTCTGTATCCTGCCCAGCACTTCCCTAAGGTGGGACAGGGGTTCCACCCAGCTGGCACTAAAGATGGCAATGTCATCTAGGTGTGCCACGGCGTACTCCTCAGCACCATTTAACACCTGGTTTACCAACCTTTGGAAAGTGGCCGGGGCGTTCTTCATTCCGAAAGGCATTACTTCGAATTCAAATAAGCCAAACGGAGTGATGAAGGCTGACCTCTCCCTAGCTCTGTCAGTTAGCTCTACCTGCCAGTACCCCTTTGTAAGACCAATAGTCATAAGGTATGTAACCCCTCCCAAGTTGTCCAGGAGTTCGTCCTTCCAGGGCATAGGGTGGGCGTCTGACTTCATGACTGCATTCAGTTCATGATAGTCTACACAGAAATGAGTAGAGCCATCTGGCTTGGGCACGAGGACTACAGGTAAGGCCTAGGGGCAGTGGGATCTCTGGAGTACCCCTAAATCCAGCATTTCTTCCACCTAATGTCCTTTTGGACAGCCTCTGACACCCGATATACTGTCCGCCGTATGGGTGTCTGTGTCCCTGTCTCCACATCATGCGTTGCTAAGGGGGTTAGTCCAGGCTTGACGCTAAACAGTGGGGCAAAGTCTGCTAAAACCTCCCTTACTTCCTGGATCTTGTCCGGGGCCAGCTGGGGTGCCAATTTAACTGCCTCCACAGATGACTCCCGCTTTCTTTCTTCCAGCAAGTCCAGAAGGGGTCTCCTTCGTCCGTCCCTCCATGGAGACTACATACTGCAAAGACCATGTCAGCCCTATTAGCATATGGCTTCATCATGTTGACATGGTACATTCTTTCTTATGTCTTCTGTCAGGGTATACATTGTTTGGGGAAGGATATGGCGAATGGTGGGGGTAACACTCTGTGTGAAAGAGGGCAGCAAGACCATGACATAATAATCTTGTGACATTGGGTAGCAGAGAATCAGTGGGTAACAATAGGGAAGGGGAAACAAGATCAGGAGGCAGACAGGGAACTAGAGGAGGTTCTCAGGAGGACAGCTGGGATGGAGAAGGTAAAATTAGTGGGGACATCAAAATACCAGACATGGACTAGAAGGCACCAGTTGCTGCAGTGCAAGGAATCAGACTCTGGTGGAGGCATGCCAGAAGCATTCCTAATTCAACTGGCTCAGGATCCTTTATTTTTTATTTATTTTATTTATCAAGTCTAGGATTACAAATACCTTTGAGCCATGGCTCTTTTACAAAGGTTCCACATCAGAGAAATACAAATTATGGGGAACATCAAGACAGGCATTACAACAAAGTGGACATTGCAAACAGAGTACATATTAGTGCAGTTAATACAGTTCAAGGGTAGCATTGTAACAAGGCAGCCAGCGGCATTTGTCAGAGAAAACAGACAATAGATAAGAAGTGCCAGAGTCATAGGGAGAGGGAAGAGGGTAGGGGGAGAAGGAATGTAGGGGGGAGAAGGAATGTAGGAACGGTGTCAAGAGGGTGAAAAGTGCAGCACTGGGTATACCAAGATGTGAGGGTAGAATCCAGTGAGGAGGGGAGGAGAGGGGGGACAACTAGAGCAGAAAGGGAAGTGGAGAACAAGGTTAAGTTGGGCAGTCACAGGAGCTGTTGGTAGTGAGATAGTCCCGGAGCCTAGTTTAAACATACCAATAGTTGGGGCAGAGGAGATGGTTGGGCTGAGGCCATTGAACCAGAGTGGTGCTCGATAAGCAAAAGAGCATTGTCCCTGTGAAGTGTGACAGTGGGGGACTTTCAGTAGCTGTAGCATGGATCTCCTAAGGCACCGTTTGTTAATTCGGTGTTGTAGCAGAGTTGAGACCCCAGAAGGTGCAAGGCCAAGGTAGATTTTTTTGACCATGGAGCAGGTGAGAAACTTTATGCGGTTTGATAGTTGGAGCCAGCCAGTCTGAGTGTACAGGTCACATGTGTGGGTGAGACGGTGAGCACCAGTGATGAGCCGACATGCTTTATTTAAGGCAGTTGAGAGTCCTAAGGGTTGTGGTTGTGGCCGAGCCATAAATGATGAGACCATAGTCTATTACAGAGATCACAGAGCTCAGGACTGCAACCTTCAAAGCTTCTGGCGTGAGGTGTGGTCTGTGTTTGTAGAGGAGACCAAGCCGTGTATAGCAGCTCTAGCTACATTATCTACATGAAGTCCATAGGAGAGATTAGGGTCAAGCTGAATCCCTAAGTATTTGAAGGACACCACCTGATCTAGAGTGTTGCCCTGGGTGGTGGAGATAGCCAAGTGGGTGTAGCTTGTGTGGGTTACGAGAGCTGCAGAAGAGCATAGATTTGGTTTTCTTGTCATTGAGGACCAGTTTATGATTAAGAAACCATGACTCTAAGAACTGAAACCAAGTTGAAGGTTGTGTTGAAGAGTTGCAGGATCTTTGTGAGTGGAGAATACAACAGCATCATCAGCATATAGTATGATCTTCTCAGAGCAGTGGTAAGGGAGGTTTAAGAAAAGGCTAAAAGGAGGGGTCCCAGTATGGATCCCTGTGGGACACCTGAAGCGAACAGACAGGGTGATAGAAAGAGCGTCCATGAATTTTACTCTGTGATCGGTTTTCTAAGTAGCTTTAAACCAGAGAGAGAGTCAGGTGATAGCCCGGCATTCAGTAGTTGGTGTATTAGTAGTCCATGGTGTACTCTATCAAGGCCTTGAGAGGTTTCGACTTAAAAACGCCCTGTGAGAAGGCCGCTGTCAAGGGATTTGCAAAGCTCCAGTGAACTCAAGAAGGGCTGTGGTGGTGCTGTGACCTTCCGAAGCCGTGTTGTTGTGGACAAGGTATATTGTATTTATCCAAGTGGTCGGTAAGTTGATCAGCTATAATGCGCTCAAGTGCCTTAGAGAGTGGGGGCAGTATGGAGATAGGGCGATAATTTGAGTGCATCATCTTGTCCCCACTTTTATGGACAGGTGTCACGGTGGCTGTTTTCCATAGGTCCGGGAATTTTTCACAGCTGAGAGAGAGGTTTAGGATTTTTGTTAATGGATGAATTACCTCATCGAGGGTGAGCAACAGAAGCTTAAGGTCCAGGGTGTCGCTACTAGATCTAGATTTAGAGATAGCTGCAGTAATATAGTGGCGAGCTTCATTCAGCCTTACCTTCCTGAAGTAAAAGAGGGGATGGTTAGACTGAGGGGCTGAGGTCTTTGGGGAGTAGGCCCTATTTTCGAAAAAGTCATGGGGTAGGACAGCACTAAGGTCTGAAAAAGCCGTGTTAAAGATGTTTGCGATCACCTTGGGGTCAAGGGTTGAGGATCCATCAACCATTAACATTGCCGAGAGGTTTTTGGCTGCTTCCTGTGACATCCTTGATATTGTCCTCAGGAAGCACGTACTACTTCCCATGTATTGGTGAGAGCGCCTTTGTAATAGGTGGATTTCATTAGCCGTATGGCTTTTGTGCAGGCATTTCGTGCTTGTTTGTAATTTTGGATGTCCAGTTGTTTGCCAGTGGCCCTGGCAACTGCCCAGAGGTGATCCCTTAGTTTCAGCTGTGAGAGAAGAGCTGGGGTGACCCATGGGTTAGAGAGAGATTTTGTTTTGCGCCTTTTAGCAGGGGCAAAGAGGTCGCAGGCTTTGTTGAAAATTGAGATGAAGTGATCAAGAGCCAAGTTAACATCTGTTGCTTCAAAAATTGGTAGCCAGTCTTGTAGAAGCAGGTGTTGTTTGAGATGTGGAAGTTTTCCATGAGGAAGGACTCTGCTAGTGATAATTTTGGGAGGGGGCTTAAGGAATTTGTTAGACCATGCACACATGACTGGGGAGTGGTCACTGAGTGAGTCTGGAAGAATGGTCGTACAAGAAATCCTTGTGGGGTGAGTGGTGAGGACCCAATCCAAGAGAGTACTAGAGCCAGTCTTGTAGTTAATCCTAGTAGGGAGTTTACCATTACGTGAGGTTAGCAGCTGAGATGGAGTCTTTATAGGCACTGGCACTCGATGCTAACCAGTTTATGTTGAAATCCCCTAGTAGAATAAGTTCAGCTTCGGAAGGATGAGAGTTGATAAAGTTTAAGACGTCATTGAATCCATGTTTAGGGTCCCTGGGTGGGATGTATACAGAGACAATAGTCAGGGCTTTATGGTTGGGACCTAGGATGATTTTTATTGGCAGAATCTGGGCTGAGGCAGAAAGTGATGGAGTTGCTACAGGGTGCCAAGACAGGGAGTCTTTGATATAGATTGCGCAACCACCGCCGTTTTTGGATATCCGGTCCAGCCTGTGGACATTGTAGTCCTGTATTGTTACTGCTGAGTCAGGAACTTTAGGTGTCAGCCAAGTTTCCACCACTGCAAGGATGTCAGGGTTGTGTTGGCACATGAAGGCTTGGAGTGCATCCAGCTTTGGTAGTAGGCTGCAGATATTAATAGTTGCAAGGATAAGGGCACCTGGAGTTGGTGTGTGGCCTGAGCTTCTAGGGCCAGGATTAGGATGGATGCTGCCTGAGATGAGAAGGAGGAGGAGGAGTAGAAGTTTTAAGGAGCAGAGTCGCAGCTCTTTGAGAGATAGTTTTGGTTGTTTTTTCCTGGAGTAGAGGTTGCAAGGTTCCAGGCGGTGTCCCATATGGACCACAAGGTGGTACAGTGTAGAGAGGTGGCCACACTTATTGAGAGTAGTGGTCAGGTTAAGTAACCAGAAATATCCAATCGGTGCACCAAGCACAACACTCAAGTGGAAGTGGAGAGTTCCTTGGAGTAGCAGTGGAAACCAGAGTAGAGGGTGGTTGGGGAGGGGTGGGGTGGGGTGGCTAGGACAGGGAGAGAAGAGGGGGCCAGAGCAAGGAGGAGGAGGAGAGGCAAGAGAAAGGCAGAGAGAGCCCACATGGCTTACGTACTAGATAAAGAGATAGAGATATAGCCCTCTAGTGGTGAGAGGATATAATCTGCTAATGGAAAAGTCAACAAAAAAAAAAACCTCTAAATTCACTCCTAATACATAGATACATAGACAGTGTCGGCAGATAAGGGCCTATAGCCCACCTAGTCTGCCCATTTGAGCTTGAAGTTCAGTTTGTTTTCCTAGAAGTCTATTTCCTCACCCCTGACCTCTAGAATTCTTGTCTATCCCATGCATTCTAAATCCCGTGATTGTTTCAGCCCCCACCACTTCCTCTGGCAGGGTGTTCCACTTGTCCACCACCCATTCTGTGAAGAAATTCTTCTCATGTTTCCTCTGAATCGCCCTCCCTCCAACTTCATCCCATGCCCTCTAGTTCTGAAACATCTTTTTCGCTTTAAAATAGTGTTTTCCTGCACCCTGTTCCTCCCTGTAAGATACTTGTATGTCTCTATCATATCCCCTCTCTCCCTCCTCTCCTCCAGGGAGTACATGTTCAGTTCCTTCAGCCTGTCTTCATAGGACTTGTGATGCAATCCATGCACCATCTTTGTTGCCCTCCTCTGAACCTTCTCTACCCTGTCTATATCCTTACGTAGGTATGGTCTCCAGAACTGTACACTGTACTCCAGGTGGGGCCTCACTAGTGTCTTGTATAGCGGAATTATGACCTCCCTTTTCCTGCTGGTGATGCCCCTGCCTATACATCCCAGCATTCTATTTGCTTTACCTGATGCCTTGTCACACTGTTTCCTACCTTGAGGTCATCAGAGATGACAACCCCAAGATCCCTTTCCTGCTTGGTGCATGCTATATCCTCACCCCCCAACTGATATATTGTGCCTGGGTTTTTGTGCCCCATATGCATTATCTTGCACTTCTTTACTTTGAATTTCAACTGCCAAACCCTTGACCATTCTTCAAGTTTCTGCAGGTCCCTTCTCATTCTGTCTACACCCTCTGGTGTGTCTACTCTGTTACAGAGCTTTGTGTCATCAGCGAACAGTGAAATTCTGCCTTCTAGATCCTGTGCAATGTCACTGATGAAGATGTTGAATAGGACCCGTCCCTCTGACTGATCCCTGTGGTACCCCACTGGTCACTCTTCCTCTGTGGAGTGACAGCCATTTACCACCACCCTCTGTGTCCTGCCACCCAGCCAGTTACCTACCCACCACACTACTGTCCTGCCCACACCCATATTCCCCAGTTTGTGTAATAGTCTTCTATGTGGCACAGTGTCAAAGGCCTTGCTGAAGTCCAGATAGGCCATGTCCACTGCCCTCCCCTGATCCACCTCAGAACTTAAAATGACTGTAAGGATTAAACAAATTATTAAACACTAGCACATAAATTCAACTAGAGACACAGAGGGAGATACAGTAGTTAGAGATGTGTTCAGCAGGAGATAGTGGGGCCACTTGGAAATCAGCTCCACTGGTACAAATCCAAAGTCAGGCTAGTACCTTGCAGTACAGAGGATTTCTGAAAAACTGTTTAGGTTCCAGAAATTGAGGGGTCCGGAGCCTGGTCAAGGCAGCTGATCCTTGCAGTACAGAGGATTTCTGAAAAACTGTTTAGGTTCCAGAAATTGAGGGGTCCGTGGCCTGGTCAAGGCACGCTGGATCCCTTGCAGTACAGAGGATTTCTGAAAAACTGTTTAGGTTCCAGAAATTGAGGGGTCCGTAGCCTGGTCAAGGCACGCTGGATCCCTTGCAGTACAGAGGATTTCTGATAAACTGTTTAGGTTCCAGAAATTGAGGGGTCCGTAGCCTGGTCAAGGCACGCTGGATCCCTTGCAGTACAGAGGATTTCTGAAAAACTGTTTAGGTTCCAGAAATTGAGGGGTCCGGAGCCTGGAGAAGCTCAGATGGAACCATCAAAACCAGGAAGTGCAGCACTTACTGGTGCAGGACAGGGTGCTGATCTGGGGCTACTAACTCCTGAGTGTGGCTTCACTATTTTCTTTTTCTTGTGCACTTTTCTGTTATGAACTTGGGAGGGAGTGCTGGGCTACTTTTTCATTCCAGGAGTACAGCTGGACATGGTGCTGACAAATAGTGAGCGGGGGCACAGTGAAACAATCCGGTAACTGCTGGGATAAAGTGACCACAGAATGGTGTCGATGGAGATACTGCTGAAAGAAAGCAATGGGAATAGCCCAGTAAAGTTGTGGGACTTCAAGAAAGCAGACTTCCTAGGATGTGGGTACTGTTGCATGAACATCTTGCAGAGGGTAATATGAGTGGGATAGCAAAGACAGAATGAGTAAAGGGGAAGTAAAAGGCATTCAAATTAGGCATCATAAAGGTTGCAGCACCTTTGTTGTCAATGCATCACCTGATTGGCAGCCATCACGGAGGTGGAGGGGTGTCGTATGAACTGACCTCTGGGCAGAAATCAGAAGCCTCACTGCAGCATTCTGGACTAGCTGCAGGCAGTAGGTAGGAAGCTAGCAATGGGAGGGCTTTAAGCCCGAGGTTCAGTGGCGGAGCAACTACTCACCCCCATCAGGCTTAAAAAGATCACTCATCCTGGCCCCTCCAGCATCTATTTTTCATTGCAGCTGGAGGCACTGCCTCCGCCCCATCCAGATTTTTGCTGAGTTTTCCTTGTCTCTGCAACTACCTCCAGCTGCCCATTTGTGCCTCCTCGACTTTTTGGGCACTTTCCTTCTCCTCTTCCCACAGCCTCTGCTGCTTCTTTCTGTTAGCTTTTCTCCATCAGCCCTTTTGAGCACTCCTCTCACTCTGCTAGCTCACCCCTTCCCCACTCCCGACGTCTCCTGCCACAGATGCCTGCAACCTCTGTTTCTCGCTATGGCCAGAGGCACTGCTTTTCCTATCTCTCCAATTCTACCCCTTCTTCCCCTGTTCCTGTGGTCACCAGCTTGCTCTCCTATTTGGTCCCTTCTGTTGCTGCATCCCTACCTCGTTGTTGCCCTTCTGATCACCTGCTGCCACCCGCCTCACATGGCTTTCTCTCATTTTGCTGCTCTGCTGGACTCATCAACCCCCAGTTCTCCTGGTGCTTTCTGAGTCATCATCTGCGGGCACCCTGTTCCATGCCTTCAAGCCTCTCTGGGCCATCTCCTATCATGACTAATCCTGTCTGACTGCTGCTTTGGTCCTTCCTCTTTCATTTCTGTATGGGCGGACTTACCCTATGGATGTTTGGACTCTTCTACATCAGTTTACATTTTATTATGGGACTTCTCCTACATTGCAGGAATGAGTATTCCTGTTTTTTCTCCTAAGCCCCTGCACTTAACTACCTTCATGATCCTTTTGCTACTGACACAAAAAAAAGAAAAAAAAAGTGTGTTCCTCAATCCGTCTTTGGTTACTTTAAACACTGCCTACTCGTCGGCACTCCTACCTCTCTCGGCTCTGTGGCTTTCTTTCACTAGCTACTGCCACTTTGTGTGCACCTCTCCTGCCTAGCTCTGTCTTTCAGTTGCTGTAGTGTGTGGCTCACTGCTGCTTGCTCTGTGCTTTCCCTATTCATCGTCCTGTCTGTGCCACCATCGACCTTCTATTTGAATGAGGGTCATCCTTTTGGGCCTAGTGCTGGAGTGCGTTTTGCTATAAGCACTATAGTACTGTATAAATGTCTTGTATTATTGTCTCAGGGTAGCCTATGTGGGGCAGGAGCTCAACTGTGTGCTGTAGTATATGCAGTAAATTAACGATATAACAAATCTAGTGCTAGCTCAGTATAACCAGGGTAATGGGATGCACTGTCTCTAGCTATAGTTTCTGTTTCTGTCTATAGGTTTATTGCTCTGGCTGCCATACAAGGTTAGGACTTGATGCCATCCTCGTCCACTCCTTTGGCTGTCTGACTCCGTTTAGTTACACTTGATATCCCATCGTCACTTGAGCCTTCACTTCACTCCTGCATACCTGTTGCTAGGTCCTATTGTTTCCCTTGCTCTGCCATCCACATCATTTGGCCTTCTCTGGCTGACTCCATCTGGCCTTCAGTCGAGTCTGGCCTGTTGTCGATATTTTTTTGGGGCATACCTATCATGGATCATATGGCACCTCATCGACCTGCAGCTCCTGTGCCAAATGTATCAGGTTCCTGACTCTGGTCATCGTTCCCCAATCCTTACCTCATGGTTAATCTATTCTGTCACTTACTTGAGCCCTGTCTCCAGCTGTCTCCGTCCAGCCTGCAATCAAGAATTCCTTTGAGCGTACCTATCATAGCCCTCTCAGGTCCACGATACCTCGCCTTGACCTGCTCATCTATTGCAATCACTCAATCAGTATGCCTCAGCTGATTTGTATGTCTCAGCTACTCCATCTAGCCTGCAAGTTCTACTCTCCTTTTGAGGAGTCTACTCTCACATCACTCTATCAAATGTACTACCTTTGTACAAGTTCATTTTCAAGTTCATTCCTGTCTCCTCTTATTCACATTCCATACTGGCCATCAAGGATTCACTCCAATCGAGGTCTGCAATCGATATTTCTTTTGGGCGTACCTATCATGACTCCTATGCCACCTCATCGACCCGTGCCATCCTGCCACATGTATCAGGTTCATAACTCTGGTCATCATTTACTCATCCTTACCTCAAGGTTTATCTATTTACATCACTTCCTCGAGCATTCCTATCATTGAATCCTATACTATTTCATCGACTCCAACCTCAGGGTCTAATAGTTCACATTTCACAATCAAGCATGCCTTATCGGCCTCAGTGTCTACTCACTCACATCGCTCAATCAAGCCAGTCTGCATTATCCTTGTTCTCATGAGCACATCTGGATACCTCTTGCTCCTCTGACTTCTACATGGATCTACTCCTTCCCATCAACTATTCAAGCATACCCTTCTCGGGTCCCTGATGTCTCATGTTCCTTCTTCGATCTGTGCTTTCTTTTTGGGGTTTTCCCTATCCCATCATCATCTTCCCTACTCATTATCCCTCTCATTAACGACATAGTCCTCAAATCAAACATCGTCCAGCCTGAAGGGAAGGCTACCTAGGCCTTGGATCCCTAGAGGTTTCCTCCTCAAAGGGTTTTTTTCCTCTCCTCCATTCCAATGGTCATAATATTAGTTAGAGTTAGTGCTTTCTTAGGTTAATTAGTTAGGTTCCACTGTTGGATGGAGGCATAGGGTAGCCCCCAGCTTTCCCCTCTCTCCTTAGGAAGTCCGCCTTTATCATCTTCTCAGAATTCATTCATTCATCGTTCTCACCTCTTTGATGCTCAGCACCTTTGGGTATTCTTTTTGGGCTTCTTCCTAACCTACCTTTAGCCGATGCAATCATTCTCATGGCACCTGTAGTGGGGTAACCTTCCTCTAGGGTTTCTTGCATCATACCCCTACAGGGTGGTATATCCCATGGATATAGAAGCGGAAAGGCACAAAGCAAATCAAGTCACACAAGCATCATCTCATCTAGTTGCATAAGCACAATTGAATGGGAGGGCTTTAAGCTCAAGGTTCAATGGGCAGAGCAACTATGTCCTCCCCATCAGGCTTAAAGATCACTCATCCTGGGCCCTCCAGGATTAATTTTTCGTTGCCCACCATCCACCCCTCCTACTCCAGTGGCTCATCTCTCTTACCAATGGGCTTCTCCTAACCTACCTTTAGCCGATGCAATCATTCCTGTGGCACCTGTGGGGAACCCTCTTCTAGGGTTCCTTGCGTCATACCCCTACAGGGTGGTATCTCCCATGGGTAGAGAGGTGGTAAGCCACAAAGTAAATCAAGTCACACAAGCATCATCTCATCTAGTTGCCTAAGCACAATTGAACTATAGGCTGGGTAGTCTTACTTCAGTAGTAGGGAAAGTAATGGAAACACTGCTAAAGGAAAGACTTATACAGTATCTTGAATTAGAGGTGTTCTGAACCTGTGGGGGTGAAACCGAGTCATCCCAAACACATACAACTCCAGTTTCCATGAGACCCAAACTGAACCTTGCTGGCTCAGATTATGCGGATCTTTGACTTATTTTCCTTGTTTTTCAGCTCCTGCCTGTCATGTGACAGGTCAGAAGAGGAAACTGGCAGTCGGCAGTTCAGATACTCCAGTGTGCACATGCACAAACCAGATTATAGCTGGAATGCACAGATCTCCTCAGCGTCTTTTGAGTTGAGCCACAGAGGAGAGAGGAGCTCCGGAGAGTGATCAGCGAGCGAGTGGCCGAGTAGGAAGAAACAGTCTCTGTGTGACATGTGGACCAGGCAGGCAACAAGGAAAACAGATACAAAAAAAAAGACCTGAGAGGGTCGGGTGGGGACTGTGTTGGGACGTGGGCCTGGGACTAGGAACAGGGGCGCGGCGTCAGCTATTCAAACAACGGTCTCCATGGACCAATTACTTCCTCCACCCACACCACCCATGACAATAACAGAAAATAAAAATGAAATGGAGAACAGGGCAGGACCCAGGAGGGATGTGAGCCAGGGATTGACTGTGTGTGGATGGGGGGCACCTTGTGTCCGACAACAGAAACTGGCTGCCAAAGTGCCAAACAAAGGGCATGGCACTAGTGGAAGGAGACTGTGTGTGGGGGGGGGGCAGTGGGAGACTGCATTATTTGCTAGCCCCAAAGCACAGCAGTGGCACTGTGCAGCACCAGACAGAAAAGCACAAGTGCTGCAGTGCAAGAACTTGAAGGTCAATTTAAGTGAAGTTCCACTGCACTGGCATTGGCACTTGAACCTGGCTGTCTGGCAGTATAGCCTAGAGGTTGGAGTAATGTGCTGTGAATGAGCTTGGTGGCACATCCAGCAAACATTCCTGGATTTGTCTGATTCCCACAACCTCCACTTGCATACTGTGTGACTCTGAGTTAGTCACTGAACCTCCCCAGTGCTCCCGAGTCACCCTTGAAAACAGGCAACTATGTGTAGTGGGCCTTACCTGGAAAAAAGCTGAGAGTAGAGTGGTGACTGAGCTTATACAGCAGGGATACAAATTTGGCATACTGTCTGTGAGACACTGAGGAAGCCACTTGTGTAGCCACTTCAAAACTCTGTCATAGCAGTGTCATCAGCTATTTCACACACAAGCAGGAGTTGGACAGGTCCACATTTTTTGTTTTGTGTAACCCCATCAAATAAAGGCTTGCATCATGTGTGAAATGTTTTGGAGTAAGGGGGGAAGCCCAGCAGTTGAGTACCTCCGTCTGCACAGTGTCACCAGCCATTTCCCACACAAGTAGGAGCCAGGAAAGGGACAGAAGGGCCATATTTTTTTTGTGTAGACTGTTAAATAAAGGCTTGTGCCACATGTGAAATGTTTTGGAGGGAGGGGCAGCCCACTAGTTGAGTAGCCTTTGTCTGTACAGTGTCACCAGCCATTTCCCACCCAAGCAGGAGTCAGGACAGGGACAGGAGGACCATATGTTTTTCATGTGGTCCTAGAAACATAGAAGTTGTTGGCAGAAAAGGACTGCCAGGCCCATCCAGTCTGCCCTTGTTCTACCTTATAATAGTGGCCTTTGACCCTAGTTGGCCTACAGGTTTTAGCTTTCCCTTCTCATCTCTATGGTTCTGTTATTCCTATCCCATGCATGTTTGAATCCTGCCAGGGTGCATGCTCCCACCACTCCCTGAGGCAGTCTGTTCCATGCATCCACAACCCTCTCAATGAAATAGAACTTCTTTATATTTCCCCTTATTCAGCCCCCCTCCAATCTCATGTCATGTCTCCTTGCTCTAGTACTGTTTTTATACTGGAAGATGTTTTCCCCTTTCACCTTATTTATGCCCTTGAGGTATTTGAGCGTCTCAATCATATCCTCCTGTTCCCTCCTCTTCTCCAGTGTGTACCAACCTTTCTCATATGACTTATGGTCTAGACCCTGCACCATTTGCCATTGGTTCTCCAGGAACTCCTAACCCCCAAAACTTTAAGCTGGAACTCTAAAAGGTACTTGCCTGTTCTGAACCCTGCTCCTGTGATAGGTATACCTCACTTGCCTGACCAGCTTAGCTATTTGCCTGGCACTTGCTTCCTACCCTGATCTCCTAAGCATTACCTGTACCTTTTCCCTCACACTTACCCTCTATTTCTATAATGTTATTAATGTCACATACAGGGGTTCTGAGCTGTCATATTTTTGTCTATGCCACTGTATTGTGTGCTTTTGTACTACTCCTTGCCTGACTCTGACTTCAGTTTGTTGTTACCTGACTATTATGTATTTAGGCTAATTTTACTGCTTGTTATCACATGATGTATCCTTGCATTCACTGTTGTTTTCCGGCCCATTGTATGTAACCTCCCAGGTCAAGCCTAAAAATAGGCAGCTGTGCTGTCTAGTGCACCTACTCGGTCAACAAAAACTAAAAAAAAAATCTTAGTTGCTCTCCTCTGCACCTTCTCCACCCTGTTAATGTCCTTACGAAGCTGTGGCCTCCAGAACTGCATGCCATACTCCAGATGAGGCCTCACCAGTGTTTTGTACAGTGGTACCAATATCTCCCTTCTTCAGCTTGTGATCCCCCTTCCTATACAACCCAACACCCCACTGGCTTTCCCCACTGCCTTTGCTGCCTGCTTGGAGGCCTCTGGGTCATCTGTGATGATGACCGCTAGGTCTCTTTTCTCTTTAGTGACTGCCAGCAGCCCCCCATCCTGTAGCTCTCTCGGGTTCCTACTCCCACGCTGATGATTTTGCGCTTCTGCATTAAACCTCAGTTGCCACACCTCTAACCACCTTTTCAACCTTACAAGCTGTTCTCATCCTCAGCACTTCCTCTGGAGTATCAACTCTGTTGCAGATCTTGGTGTCATCTGCAAACAAGCAGACCTTCCCTCCAGGTCCTCCGCAATGTCTCTGATGAAGACATGGAAAAGGACTGGCCCCAGAACTGATCCCTGAGGTACCCCACTGGTCATCTCCATTTCCTCTGACTGGGTTCCATTTACTGCCACCCTTTGCCTTCTGTCCCACAGCCAGTTGCTAACCTAGTTCATCACTTTGCATCCCAACCCCAGACTACCCATCTTGTTGACCAGCCTTCTATGTGGAACAGTATCAAAGGCTTTGCTGAAGTCTAGGTAGGCAGCATCTACTGCTCCTCCTTGGTCCACCACCTTTGTCACCTAGTCAAAGAAATCAATCAGATTTGTTTGACAGGACCTTCCTGTTGTGAATCCATATGGCCTTGGGTCCTGTCAAATAAAGGCTTGCATCACGTGTGAAGTGTTTTGGAGGGAGGGGGGCAGTCAGGCAGTTGAGTAGCCTCTGTCTGTACAGTGCTACCAGACATTTTCCACACAAGCAGGAGTTGGGAGAGAGGACAGGAGGACCATTGTGTGTGTGTAGTCCTGTCAAATAAAGGCTTTCATTATGTGTGAAACATTTTGGAGAGGGGGCAGCCCAGCAGTTGAGTAACTTCTGTCTGGTGACTGCACAGTTTCACTAGCCATTTCCACACAACTAGGAGTCAGGACAGGGATAGGAGGATCATTTTTTTTTGTGTGTGTGAGTGTAGTCCTATCAGATAAAGGTGTCACATTTGTTTTGGGGAGGGTGGGCCCTGCAGATGAGTAGCCTCTGTCTGCACAGTGTCACCAGCCATTTCCTACACAAACAGGAGTCAGAACAGGGACAAAAGGATCATATTTTTGTTTGTGTGTGTGTAGTCCTGTCAAATAAAGGCTTGCAGCACATGTGAAATGTTTTGAAGGGAAGGGGCAGCTTTTTGCAGTTGCATAGTAGCACCAACTTGTACTCTTGCTAGTTAACCAGTCCATGTTCTTTGCCTTGAGATATGCACTAACTATTCATCATCACTGTCACATATTTCCCCAAGGTGACTGAGGAAGGTAGTACAGTTAGGTGCTGTTTTTTTTCTTGGAAGAGCACTGGCTTTATTAGTGATCAGCAACTGTTCTTAAATAATGATGGAAGGGAGTAGGCCTGTGAAACAAGTTTCCTGCAGTAGGTGCATCCTCTTCTGTACCGATAGAAGCTTCCTCATGCTCTAAGTCCTTATCTTCTGAGATCTCACTGTGTTTATCTGCTGCTGCAGGTGTTACCTAGTTAACAAATACAGGCCAAGTAAAAGGCAGCAAGAAAAGCTTGGGTGCTGAACCAGCAACTCAGAACAGTAGAACTGGCAAAAGTATAGTTATTAAAAAATAAAGGCAGTTTGCAGGCACTGCACGCAGTAGAAAGGAAAGAATAAGCACATGCATACTTTGTGCCACTGTCTTAAGTTTCTACCATTTCCCATTCCTTAGTCAGACCATGATAGCTACTGGCAGTGAACACATTCCTGAAACAGAGGCAGTGCATGATGGAGACTAAGATGATGAGGGCTTGGAGCCAGAGGAACCTGAGAGTGCCAGACCAAAAACTTGGGGAAAGGTCATCTTTGGAAAGGTCATTAGGGGCCAGTGAAACTGAAAAGGAAGTTATGCCTGGTTTGCCTGTCTCCTCTTCTGAGGGCAGGCCTCACACCCAAACATCCAGTGAGGACATTGAAGAAACTAATTAAAATATACATGTAATGCAAGGTTAGTGCCTATTAACCACAATAACCAGCAATCACACAGTTCTGTTATGCCACTGTCCTGATGTCTGAATGCTGTTAACCACTCTTCAGAATGTCACATTTGTGGCATAACAAAAAAGAACGCATGCACGCAGCAAGATTCTCATCCCTAGAATGTGACCACCAGTCTCGGTAAACAACTCAAAGTAACATTTTATTTGCTGTAGTTTATGTTAACCAAGACTAGCAATCGCAATGTCAGCAGTAAATACAAGCTTGGGTGACCTTTCCGACCTTAGACACTTCATCGATGAACAAGAAAACAAACGTACGATTAAAAAAACCAGAGTCAGACATATGTTTGTTAAAATCTTACCTTGCTGATGTGGAGGAGCAGCGTTCCATCACCGAAATACCAGTAGGTGATCTTGACATGTATCTAGCAGAATTCATCTATAAAATTAAGTGCAATGATGGTTCAGATTATGAATCAAGTACTTTAAGGGGCATCTTGGGCAGCAATGACAGACATCTTATTAAAAATAAATATGGACATGCCATTTTCCACGGCAACACCTCTGATTTCAAGGAAATACTTACTACATTAGCTGCCAAGAAGAAATTCCTAAAGAAACAGGGCAAAGGCAGCAAACCTAACGGCTGATGCTTTAACACCCACTGATATAGATAAACTGTACCAGACTCGAACTCTTGGCCACCACAGCCCAACTGCCCTTATGAACATGATTTTCTTTAACAATGGACTATATTTCACACTAAGAAAAGCAGAGCATTATAGCCTCCGATGGTCCAATTTGAACCTGCTCAAAGATACAGATGGTCAGGATTATATAGAGTATTCTGAGAAGCAGACCAAAACACGTATGGAGAAATCCAGGGACACAATGTATAGTCAAGCCAAGAATGTATGAGAGCTCAGCTTTCCCAGAAAGAGACCCAATCGCTGCTTACAAATTATACAGGTAGCAGAGGACACCATCTATGTTAACCCCAATGCCCCTTTCTACCTAACCCCAAACATAAACTTCAATCTAAGCACCTCCCTTTGGTTCAGAAATATGCTACTGGGTGAGAACAAAATGCATTCTATAATGAACTCAATCAAGAATTTAGCAGGGCTTCCCATTGAAAAGCGCATAACGAACCATTCCACCCACAAGACTTCCATTCAGTGCCTTGTTGACAGTAACATTCCCCCTACTGAAGTCCAGCAAGTCTCTGGACACAAGTCACTTCAGTCAATAAATAATTATAGCTACCTTAGTGCTGCCAAACAGAAACAGATCTCAACTATTTTTGGTGCTCAAAATCACTCTGACAAGACCCTTCCCACTGCCAGTACCTCTGTCTCTTCAATGACAATCACCCAAGCCGGACATTTAACAGTCCCAGATGCAAGAAATGCTCTCAGTGATCTTGGAATAAATTTCAACCTTTTTGGAGCTAGAAATACAATAAATGTGCACAATCACTATGACCCACAAAAGAGATGTAGAGTGGCAGTAATCCATGACTCCTCATCGGATGAAGATTAGTAAGTGAAAAGCCCTTTTGTGTAATATTTTTACATTTCTTTTTTTTTTAGCTGTTGACTCGAAACCTTTTCTTTTTGTCTGCTCCTGGTAGATTATCTTGCTTGGATTGCAACCTGCAGGATGTGAAAATCACCTCATCTCTTTGTTTATTTGGGCCCCAGAAGAGGACGCAGTGTTGTATCCCATAACCCTTAGGATTTCCTGATCGCGTGACTACCAGTGACCAATTGGATCTTTTTTCACTTGTTTTTAAAATCTCAACCCTTGAACTGGGCATAGAAATTGACTTTCTCCTTTTTGAAATGTAAATGTTGGTCAGTTTTCCACATCTGAATGTGTTTTTTAACTTAGTGGCATTTTATTTAATCGATGTGATTCACCACAAAGTCAATAAATGTTGTTGTGCAAAACGATCCCAAAGGCACCTGTTTTTTGCAAATGTAAGGTAAGAGTTATTACAGATAGACATGGCTTCTGAGCAAATTAAGGTTAATATTTTCCATCATACACTATAAAACATAATGGCTGGGAATCGGGTGATAACCACACATGCAATCACCTCAAGTGGTTGCTAGGGCAACAGTAAACCTCTCGAGCTGCACTCTCGAGGTTTACCAAGTTGCCCTAGCAACCACTCAAGGTGATTATAGCATGGTTATCACCCGATTCCTAGCCATTATCTCTAATTAACATAGACATGCTGGATGATTATTCAGAAGTTGCAATGCAAAGGACACAAATGAAAAGGCGTCCTCTTGCATTTGATTTTTCACCTTGACCCAAACAACAGTATGCTTGCAATATGCTATTTATATAAGGCCTCTTTCAGCACAGGAAGACAGGCAAGCAACCTTGGCCCATCAACATTAATAAGACACTTACAGTGAATACATTCACTTCAGTGGGCCAGGAATATGTCTCAGGTGACATCATGGCAGAGGATGCTGCACAGGTTAACACTGGTACTCACACTAGTGGTATAGCTAAATGTTTCCATATACAACGAATCCCTCAGACACTGAGCAAGACTTTGACTGCATCACCCCATTTATCTGCTAGGTGTTTATCAGAATCAGAAAGCTCCCCCAATTGATAACAGAATGAGTTCTTCTCTGTCTCCTCCAGCCTTCTTTAGTGTGCCAGTTGCACCTCAGAAACTATTAACAATGATGCAGGGTTTTGAACAGAGAACTAAATATGACCAAAGCCATCCAGCTGCTCAGCAGTTAAATAAAGCAGTGTAACCCCTAGATGGCGCTATCCCAGGGGCTACTACCCCTGCCTGATTTGCCACTAACAGGTTGAGGGGCCTGGATCCGATGGCGGGTGCCTCCACCCAGAGGTCAGGGTTTG
This sequence comes from Neoceratodus forsteri, assembly GCA_016271365.2. Classification (NCBI taxonomy): domain Eukaryota; kingdom Metazoa; phylum Chordata; order Ceratodontiformes; family Ceratodontidae; genus Neoceratodus; species Neoceratodus forsteri. The sequence continues at coordinate 740,576,479 of CM057454.1, forward strand.
CAATAGTTAAACTAACTTGGTCACAGCCCTCTGGGACACTGCAACCCCCTTTCTTCCCACTAGTGGCCCACACAGTATATCAGAATTACCTTCACAGTATACACTTACCCCCAGGACTGGTTCAGGCTTTGGGACCCCCTGTAAAATAAGCAGATACAGTGCAACAATCACAGTACAATACTTTAACATAGACAAATACCTCAAGCAGTATAACTTTGCTGAAACAAGCAGCTCTGATTTATTTAGGAGGATATAACAAGAACAGGGGGAAATCAGGTTAATTAGCTTATCACTTTACTCATCTACCTATGGCTCTGTGCACAGGCCTATCCCTACCAGTTACTGTCCCTGGGTACCCAAGCCCTAGTGGCTAGTCCAAACCGTGGCAGCTGGTAGGGGCCCTTTCACACAGAGAAAGGAAAAAATTAGTCAAACAGTCAGCAGTACAGTAATTCCATTTGGATTCAATGTGGCAATTCAACAGGGAGCGACTCTGAATTAGTACTCACGACCTCCAAACAAGATAGGGTCCTTCAATGTCAGCAGGGCTACTCTTGAGCTCCACGAGACTCCTCACACATTTATATGTGTAACCCCTAGATGGCGCTATCCCAGGGCTACTACCCTGCCTGATTTGCTACTCAACAGGTTGAGGGGCCTGGATCCAATGGCGGGTGCCTCCACCCAGAGGTCAGGGTTTGCAATAGTTAAACTAACTTGGTCACAGCCCTCTGGGACACTGCAACCCCTTTCTTCCCACTAGTGGCCCACACAATATATCAGAATTACCTTCACAGTATACACTTACCCCCAGGTCTGGTTCCGGCACTGGGACCTCCTGTGAAATGAGATACAGTGCAACAATCACAGTACAGTACTTTAACATAGACAAATACCTCAGGCAGTATAACTTTGCTGGAAACAAGCAGCTCTGATTTATTTAGGGGATATAACAAGGACAGGGGAAATCAGGTTAATTAGCTTATCACTCTAATAATCTACCTATGGCTCTGTGCACAGGCCTATCCCTATCAGTTACTGTCCCTGGGTACTCAAGCCCTAGTGGCTAGTCCAAACCGTGGCAGCTGGTGGGGCTCTTTCACAGAGAAAAGGAGAATTAAACAGTCAGCAGTACAGTAATTCCATTTGATTTAATGTGGCAATTCAACAGGAGCAACCTCTGAATTAGTACTCGACCTCCAAATAAGATAGGGTCCTTCAATGTCAGCGAGGGCTCACTTGAGGTACACAAACCTCTTCACACATCCATATAAAAGAAAGTACTATACCAGGCAGGCTCATCTGTATCCCGATCAATTACTGCACAATACCGGAGAACACACAGCAGATTCAGTTCCTGACAGACCGAGTGCAATTTCAGCAATCCTTCCAGTCTTCTACAGGGTGAGCCTGGTTTCTACTCTTCAGAGATCCTTTTGATTCTTTTCACAGGACGGATTCAGTCCTAACAAGCTGTTACACAAGCTGCAGACCGAACTCTATGGGCCTTACACACGTTTTTGACTAAAACTGCACACTGAAAAGCACAGGGCTCCTTCCTTCTTCACTGCCAAAGCTCAACTGAACTCCAACTGACTAAACGGGCACTTCCTTTGAGTTCCTCCCAGTTCTTGACTGGATTGGCTGTCACTCACAATAGACGCTGCTGTTGGTCCAAAACACTGAAGTCTAAACTACATCTCCCAGAGTCACTGCCATACAATCCTCTTGTGGCTGGCTCAGATTATGAGTCCAAGTTCTGATTCGTCCAAGGCATCATTTTAGAGCTAGCTTACCCACACTGATTGGTCCAGTTCAGCAGTTCAAAACTAGAATGGGGAACTAGCAGACACAGTTCTGACTGCAAAGAAAGCAGGTTAGACAAACTGTAATTTCATTATTACTCTAAATAATTTCTGGCAAACAGTTACATCTTTCAGATAGGTTCCTTTGCACTCCTAGTGACTGCAAAATGAAGTGAATTGGCAGCAGCTCAGTGGTACTCAGAGAAGCACACAGTCCCCCATACAACTAATTATGTCTGCAAGCAGACAGCTCTTAAAGAGACAGTACCAGAGGCTCTAAAACACTCACTGATAAATGGCTTAAATGCCAAACACCATTCAGGCTTGGAGCATTCAAGCAAGCTCCTGGAAGTCTTTTGGGAACCCCCATTTGCAGGGGTTACACCCTTCCTGGCCTGGGAAAGCGTTGACGTGCGTCAAGCAAGTACCCATAAGTTTCAACTGCAACCATATACATTTGCATTAGGCTCGCATGTATAATCATCAGTCAATATATCATTTACCAAGAACACATTTCTGAAACATTGCAGTACGTCACTCTTACACAGTATTACATACACATTGTACCATAACTCAAGTTATTACCTCTTGTACATGAAACCTGAAGAGGGCCCTTCCCTATCAGTTACCTTGGGGCTGGATGGGGCAAGGGCACCATACTTAGAGGCAACACAAGTAACTTGAGTTAGCACTGATGCTCAGTTTGGGCAATGAGCTCGGGACACATACACTCCTTTATGGACAACATTGAGAGGCAAGTCCACAGGCCTCCCAAGTGAATCATAACTGAGGTGCACCACAGGCTTTACGCTCGACCAGTCTTTCTAGGGGAACTGTTATAGTCTCTGCACTCTGAGCCTCATTTTCAGCATTGTCCTCACTTGTCAGGGGAGTCTCCATGGGGGTAGAGAGGCTAGAACTTGGGGCACTTTCAGCTCCAGGAGTTACAGTTTCTGAGTCCACAACATTTGGCTCTGCATGGAGAGCTTTCGGACACTGGCAGTGGACTGTCAGGGCCTCAAAATACTCTTCTTGTTCGGGTGTATCACCAGTCTGCCCCAATCTATCATTTTCCTCCCTGAAAGCTCAAACAGTTCAACCATGCACAATGATTCCATTTCATCTGGTCTGATGCTTTGCACTTCACTTTCTGGGAGCATTGGCTCCAGGGATGAAGCTGGGGGCTTAGACAGTCCAGAAGGCCCAGCTTTGTCTCCAGTATTGACTAGGGATTGCCCGAAACAATTGACTCAGTTCGTAAGAAGGATAGTATTCAAAGTCACTCTCACTTTCTTCCGATATGGACTGACAGTCATGCTCAACTGGGACTTGTGGAGGGAACACTTTAACTTTGCTTCTGTAGGTGCAGACTTTCTTGATCTTTTCTTAGCAGCAGCTCTAGTCACTGGTCCAGAGGGGCATCTTCTAGGGCTCAGACTCAATTAAGATTTGTCCAATGGGCAGTAAATGATTTCTATGCATTGTTTTACATCTTTTGAATTATTCTCAGGCCTTACTTTGTACACTGGCAGATCATCTAGTTTGCCCACTACAATGTGAGGGAGATGGTGCCATCTGTCAAGAATCTTGTGCTTGCCATGCAGTCCCAGATTTCTTAGCAATACCGATCTCCTCCTGGAGTTCCTGTGCTTTCACCTTTTATCATACCTTTCTTTTGTTGGCCAGATTTCTTTTGGCAGCCATGGTTTGAGCCAGTTAGTACGCATGAGTTAGCTGGGCCTTTAACTTTTGCACATACTGTAAATAGTTGTCAGCTTGAACCCCATCAGGAGAGCCCCAAACACACATCTACTGGTAGTCGAGCTTCTCTTCCAAACATCAGCGGTAGGGGAGAACCAGTGGCATCACTTTTGGTGCAGTTATAAGCATGTACCAGGGTGCTAATTTGTTGGCTCCATCTAGGCTTGTCCTTGGGTGCAGGTGCCTAGCATATCTAGCAATGCGGTTGAAACGTTCAGGCTGTGGGTCCCCTGGGGTGGTAAGGAGTGGTTCTGGACTTCGCCCCCACAGAGAAAGCATCTCTTTGATCAGGCGACTCTCAAAGTCTCTCCCTTGATCAGAATGGATTCTTTGTGGACCCCATAGTGAACAAAAGTTTTCTACAAGTACTTTGGACTACAGTGGATGCTTTCTGGTCTTTGGTGGGAAAGCTTGGGCATATCTTCATGAAATGGTCAGTGACCACCAGCACATTACTGATATTTCTTTGATCTGACTCCAAACTCAGAAAATCAATACAGACCAGCTCCATGGGTGCACTGGTGGTTATGTTAACAAGGGGGCAGCCCTCTGGGAAAAAGCTTTCTCTGTGAGCAAGCGACTACAAGTTCGAATGTGTTGCTCCCACATCAGCCCCATCTTAGGCCAATAGAATCTGGATCTCACCAAGTCAAGTGTTCTGTCTATACCAAGGTGCCCCATGTGGTTGTGCAAGGACCTCAATACTGAGTCTCGAAGGGCAGTGGGCAGCACTAGTTGTTGTTTGTCTACGTGTCCCCTCTGTCTACTGTTTCTCTGTATAACAGTTTATTGATCAGTTTCAACTTAGGACCTTCTTTGGTATAACGAAGTGCAGTTCTCAAATCAGTGGAGCGAATTTGACACATCTTTTCCTGCATAGAGGGCTTCTAAAGCTGCTTTGATCATGGGATCGCGAGTTGAGCCCACGAATCACTGTCATTGTCCAGCTGAGGCAGTGCCCAATGTCTATTGCAGAAAAGTGGCAATAAGCAGCAGGTATGCAATTCTCAGAGGCTCCCAAGCAATCCACCATGCAGTCCACTGCGTCCGTGGACATTTGTTCCTCCCTGTCAAACTTCGGCAGAGTGCCGATGTCAGGTTCTGCCAGTCGGACCCAATCATTCTGGGAACAGGCCTCCGGGAAGAGCATCAGCATCTATGTGGTTCAGACCTGCTCGGTATTCACGAGCATAGTCATATGTAGATAATGCAGAAAGCCACCTATGGCCAGTGGCATCCAACTTAGCTGAGGTCTGCACAGGTCAAAGGATTATTGTCAGTTTTACTAGTATTTTAGCCCCATACAAGTACTCATGGAATTGGTCAACAATAGCCCACTTCAAAGCTAGGAACTCTAACTTATGTACAGGATAGTTCTTTTCGGATGGGGTCAGGCTTCTACTGGCAAGGCCACTGGTCTCAGGCCATTCTCGTGCTCTTGGTACAACACAGCCCCAACCCTTGCAAGCTAGCATCAGTGTGCAGGGACGTAAGGTTTTCTTGGATCGGCATAGGCCAGCACTGGAGCATGGGTAAGTTGATATATGATCTCATGAAAAGCAGTCTCACAATCAGGAGTCCAGCGGGCCCCAAATACTTCACTTCGGATGAAAATACACTCTTTCAGTCTTGAGGATGCTGACTTTTAGTATTTTTGTGGGTTGGGGATACCCTTGAGTAAGGTTAAGTAAAGGGCGGATCACTCTTGAATAGTCCTTGATGAGCGCCGATAATAACCACAGAATCCAGGAATCTTTGCAGTTCTTTTAGATTTTGGGCTGTGGCCAGGTGGTCAAGGCCTCAACTTTACTTGGGTCGGTCTCTATTCCTCGGTGGATACTATGTGTCCCACATACTTTACTGATGTTTGAAAAATTGACACTTATCAATGGACAGTTTAAGGCCAAAGTCCTCCAGTCGGTCCAATACCTTAAATAATCTGCTCTCATGTTCCTCCAGTGAGCTGCCAAACACAATAACATCATCTAGGTATACCAGGCACTCTAGTAAGTTCATGTCCCCACTGCACGCTCCATCAATCGTTGAAAAGTGGCTGGGGCACCTGAAATCCCTTGAGGCATCCTCATGAATTCATAGAAGCCAAGCGGACAGATAAAGGCTGTCTTTTCACGGTCCTCTGGGGCCATCGGGATCTGATAGTACCCGCGGAGATCCAGCACAGAGAACCACTTGCTCCCGTTTAGGCAGTCCAAAGCATCCTGAATGCGGGCATTGTGTACTGATCAGGGATAGTCCGCCCGGTTTAGATGCGATAATCCACACCATCCTTACTGTTCCATTCTTTTCCTCACTACCACAATGGGGGAAGCATAAGGGCTTCTGGATTCTTGTAATACACCAGCAGCTAACATCTCTTGCAGATGCCGTCTCACATCATCTATGTCAGCAGGTGCCAGGCGTCGAGACCTCTCACCGAAATGGTCTTTCGTCATGCAGCCGGATATTGTGCTCAGCTCCTTGCCGCATCCTACATCCCATTCCTTTAAAGAAAACACCTGTCTCTCTGGGCAAGCTTCTCACTGATCTTCACTTTCCATTCAGCTGGCAGCGGGGAGTCGCGAAATCAAACAAGTCAGGCGTTACTCTGTCATTCTTCCTTGAACTCTTGCTGCTGGGTAGCACTGCAGTGTCTGCACAATGCACATTAGCCAGGATGCAACCTCTGTTTACTCGAATGTCTCTTTCAGACACATTATGAACTTGGACCATTACCCTTCTGGCATAAGCATGGGCTCTAGCGGGCAAAATACTAGGCTTGACCAGCAGTCCCTCTGGCAATTTTCCATCGCCTGGTGCATCCAACATTAATATTTTATTCTTAACATCCTTTCTGATACGGACCTCTCCCTGTAAGGTACACTGGGCATTTGGCGCCAGGATCAGAGACTCAGGATCCTTCTTCCATACAATTCCGACCGGTTCCTCTGGTTCTGTTTTTCAGCATCTCTGTGCCTCATAGGCCTTCTTAATTAAGCCGAACTCTTAAAGCTCTACTAGTCTTTGACCCCTGTTTTCATAACACAACTGTGCCAGCCTTCCGAACATATGAGCATTTGTTCCAATCAACAAAGGACACCATCATACAGTCCAGTGGGGGACACACTAGGCTAGGGTCTCTACTTGTTCGGCCACTCCAGCCACGGAGGTGGGGAAAGACAGCCAAATTCAGATATACCGGAATAGGGTAGGCCTTCTCACTTAACCCCCATACATGCAGTCCTTCTAATGGTTGTAAGTAACGTCTGACAAATGCTTCTGATACCAATCTTGGAACATAATTGTCACTTGGGAGCCACTGTCTAATATAGCTCTTGTAGACACTCCGTTCACCTTTACAGTGGTCTCCATGGAGGGACCCACTATTCTGGACCAGTCTGGAGGAGGCGGTAGTGGGGGCCTGGGCAACTGACCTTGCCACAAAGGACGTGAATTAGCATTTTTGGTGCCCTCACTGGGATCATGTCGTGCACCTCTTAACCACTGATTTCTTCTCGAAGCTCTCCTTGCTAGCCTATATGCAACTTTGTCAGTGTTTTTGGGGACTGGCATTCCTTTTCATGTGCCCATCTTTCCCACAATTATAGCAAACATACTTCCTGGAGTTTGAGCTGGCGAGGCGCCACACTGGGAGCCAGGGCGGGGTAATACTAACTGGAAACCTTGGTGCCATCTCTGTCTGCGGCGTGATAAGCATTTGGAGACATCTCGTCAGTTTCTCCACTTCCATGGTCAAGGAATCGAGTTGGAGCTGTTATCAGCAGGAGATACATGGGTGGGTACCCCACCCCATAGCAGATGCAGTCGGATATAGGTCAGGCCCGTACTTGCAGGCGTGGCCTTCATAAAGGACTGTTTTGAATTCCCGGATCTCTCTCAACAGTTCGCCCCATTGTGACATATCTTTTCCTTGTCAGAGCACTCATTGACTGCCAGCCTCTGCCCCTGAACTTCACTTGTTGGGTCACCCTCAGTCACCTCGGGTCGTAGCCGCAGCTAATTGGTGCAGGTCCTCCCGAGTCGTCTTTTCTCAACTCCTCGAATTTCTCTCATTAACTCATCATAGGAGGGTGGGAGATTCCAGTCGATCTGCCAGGTGTAACTGAAGCAACAGCAGTTCTGAGAAGGGGCAGACTTAAGGATCCTGTCCAGCCTGGTTCGGTCCAGTTCAATCGCTGGCAAACTACCTTTTCTGAGGCATTCTTGCAACAATTTTCCAGCCGAGATACATACACAGACAACAACTCCCTTGGTACTGTTGTGCATCTCTTACTCTCCACCATAGGTCCTCATCAGAATCTGGGCTCCCATACACACATTCTCCAAGGCCTCAAGATAGGCCTGTGCAGTCGCTTCAGGGTTACTGGCCCGTTTAGCACGGATGGTAGCCAGGGCAGGACCTCGGAGGCTCTCACTAACCCTCTTTCGCTTTTCACCTTCCGAGCATTGCCATTCTAGCACTTGGGGGGCAACATAGTCTATCCAGGTCTCCCAGTCATCCTCCCCTTGGGGGTTGGGGAGGGTGCCAGAGAAGATCCTCAACCTTCGGTAAGAGTCGTGACTAATGGCAGGTGCAGAAATAGGAGTCTGCATTGGTTCAGCCACCATTACGGGCACTGGAGCAGGAGAGGGTGTTGGGAGAACACCCCAGGTGGCAAGAATAGTTTCTTCAAGTCCTCCACAGTTTCCCTCTCCCAGCAACCATTCAGCAAATTTCTCCTCAAAAGTTTCAGATAGTGGTGGGGGCTGATTCCCCACCGGGTCTTTACTGTCCTTAGTTATCACTCTCCAAGCAGTGAGGGCTCCCTCTGGGGTAATGGTCTGTGGCACTTTGGAGCTATCTATGGGATCCTTAAACTCTACTAGGGCCAGGAAAGTGTGGGTGAGCAGATTAGCATGCCGACCCACCACCACAGGTTTTGTAACCTTCCACCTTGGAAAGTACTCCTGCACAGTGTCCGTATTGGATACCAGGGGATGTCCAGGATAAGCATAGCATTTTGGGGTCGATCTCCTCCCCAGTACACCACTCCACCAGCGGTGCACAGCCACTTCTGTCGGGTACCCATTTTTTCTTAACAGTGGTTCGTAAATATGGCCACTAGAGGACACACAATCCCAGCGTGAGCCTCCAAGATGTAACCCCTAGATGGCGCTATCCCAGGGGCTACTACCCCTGCCTGATTTGCCACTAACAGGTTGAGGGGCCTGGATCCAATGGGGTGCCTCCACCCAGAGGTCAGGGTTTGCAATAGTTAAACTAACTTGGTCACAGCCCTCTGGGACACTGCAACCCCCTTTCTTCCACTAGTGGCCCACACAATATATCAGAATTACCTTCACAGTATACACTTACCCCAGGTCTGGTTCCGCACTGGGACCTCCTGTGAAATGAGATACAGTGCAACAATCACAGTACAGTACTTTAACATAGACAAATACCTCAGGCAGTATAACTTTGCTGAAACAAGCAGCTCTGATTTATTTAGGGGATATAACAAGGACAGGGGAAATCAGGTTAATTAGCTTATCACTCTAATAATCTACCTATGGCTCTGTGCACAGGCCTATCCCTATCAGTTACTGTCCTGGGTACCCAACCCCTAGTGGCTAGTCCAAACCGTGGCAGCTGGTAGGGGCTCTTTCACACAGAGAAAAGGAGAATTAAACAGTCAGCAGTACAGTAATTCCATTTGGATTTAATGTGGCAATTCAACAGGAGCAACCCTGAATTAGTACTCACGACCTCCAAATAAGATAGGGTCCTTCAATGTCAGCAGGGCTCACTTGGGTACACAAACCTCTTCACACATCCATATAAAGAAAGTACTATACCAGGCAGGCTGCATCTGTATCCCGATCGCAATTACTGCACAATACCGGAGAACACACAGCAGATTCAGTTCCTGACAGACCGAGTGCAATTTTCAGCAATCCTTCCAGTCTTCTACAGGGTGAGCCTGGTTTCTACTCTTCAGAGATCCTTTGATTCTTTTCACAGGACTGATTCAGTCCTAACAAGCTGTTACACAAGCTGCAGACCGGAACTCTGGGCCTTACACACGTTTTTGACTAAAACTGCACACTGAAAAGCACAGGGCTCCTTCCTTCTTCACTGCCAAAGCTCAACTGAACTCCAACTGACGAAACGGGCACTTCCTTTGAGTTCCTCCCAGTTCTTGACTGGATTGGCTGTCACTCACAATAGACTGCTGCTGTTGGTCCAAAAGGCACTGAAGTCTAAACTACATCTCCCAGAGTCACTGCCCATACAATCCTCTTGTGGCTGGCTCAGATTATGAGTCCAAGTTCTGATTCGTCCAAGGCATCATTTTAGAGCTAGCTTACCCCACACTGATTGGTCCAGTTCAGCAGTTCAAAACTAGAATGGGGAACTAGCAGACACAGTTCTGACTGCAAAGAAAGCAGGTTAGACAAACTGTAATTTCATTATTACTCTAAATAATTTCTGGCAAACAGTTACATCTTTCAGATAGGTTCCTTTGCACTCTAGTGACTGCAAAATGAAGTGAATTGGCAGCAGCTCGAGTGGTACTCAGAGAAGCACAGTCCCCCCATACAAACTAATTATGTCTGCAAGCAGACAGCTCTTAAAGAGACAGTACCAGAGGCTCTAAAAACACTCACTGATAAATGGCTTAAATGCCAAACACCATTCAGGCTTGGAGCATTCAAGCAAGCTCCTGGAAGTCTTTTGGGAACCCCCATTTGCAGGGGGGTTACATATAAAGAAACTGCAACAGGCAAAAGTCCTTTAATGGCAGCAGGATTCACTTGAGCTACAAAGCCTCCTCACACATTTATATGGTAAACAGTAACAGGCAAAAGTCCTTTAATGGCAGCAAGATTCACTTGAGCTATACAAGCCTCCTCACACATTTATATGGTAAACAGTCACAGGCAAAAGTCCTTTAATGGCAGCAGGATTCACTTGAGCTACACAAGCCTCCTCACACATTTATATGGTAAAAAGAAAGTACTATACCAGGCAGGCTGCTTCTCTATCCCGATCGCAATTACTGCACAACACCCGGGAGAACACACAGCAGATTCAGTTCCTGACAGACCGAGTGCAATTCAACAATTTCTCCAGTCTTCTACAGGGTGAGCCTGGTTTCTACTCTTCAGATATCCTTTGATTCTCTTCACAGGATGGATTCAGTCCTAACAAGCAGTTACACAAGCTGCAGACCGGAACTCTGGGCCTTACACACGTTTCCCGACTAAAACTGCACACCAAAAAAGCACAGGGCTCCTTCCCTCTTCACTGCCAGAGCTCAACTGAAACTCCAGCAGACAAAACCGGGCACTTCCTTTGAGTTCCTCCCAGTTCTTGGCTGGATTGGCTGTCACTCACAATAGACTGCCCTGTTGGTCCAAAAAGGCGCCGAAGTCCAAACTACATCTCCCAGAGTCACTGCCCATACAATCCTCTTGTGGCTGGCTCAGATTACGAGTCCAAGTTCTGATTCGTCCAAGGCACCATTTTAGAGCTACCTTAACCCACACTGATTGGTCCAGTTCAGCAGTTCAAAACTAGAATGGGAACTAGGCAAACACAGTTCTGACTGCAAAGAAAGCAGGTTAGACAAACTGTAGTTTCATTATTACTCTAAATGATTCTGCAAACAGTTACATTTTTCAGATAGGTTCCCTTTGCACTCCTAGTGACTGCAAAAATGGAGTGAATTGGCAGCAGCTCGAGTGGTACTCAAGCAGAGAAGCACACAGTCCCCCCATACAAACTAATTATGTCTGCAAGCAGACAGCTCTTAAAGAGACAGTACCAGAGGCTCTAAAAACACTCACTGATAAATGGCTTAAACGCCAAACACCATTCAGGCTTGGAGCATTCAAGCAAGCTCCTGGAAGTCTTTTGGGAACCCACATTTGCAGGGGGGTTACAGCACTATCTGCAATGATTGCACTGGACATGCGCCCATGTTCTATTGCTGACTCTGCTGGGTTGTGAGGGGTGATGAAACTTGCTGCCCCTCGATATCAGCTGCCATTACAGACATATTTCTCCATTGCCTTAGAAATCTAGCAGTGGATGTCTCCTCTGTAAAATGGCTTGCCAGCTACTTCTACGAGTAGACTGCAAAAATCAAAGCTGATGGTCTCCTATCTGATACTCTGCCAGTCAAAGAGGGTACCCCAAGATTCTATACTTGGACCTATATTATTTTCCACATACATCAGTTCCTTGGGCACTAATATCCACAGGTCTAAGCTACACTTCTTTGCAGATGATACTGTGTTATATACTTCTAAATTATGTATGACTGAAGTGTGTGCTGAACTCCAGACTGACTTTATTTAGTTAGAGCACAACCTAATTAGCTCGAAATTACTACTGAATGCCAAAAAAACAAAGGTGATGTTCTTTGCCCCTACTTATAACTCAGTCACCCTTCGCAATCCAGCCGTTATCCATCACAACCATCTTAGAGGAAACCTTGAAGGTTGTGGACAATTTCAGGTACCTGGGTATTTGGCTTCAATCAATCAATCAATCAAAACTTTATTTGTAAAAGGCACCTTTCCAGAACCAAGATGCCTGTACATAACATAATAAAACAATATAGCTAAAACAATAAAATTAATCCAATCCTACAACATTTAAAAATCATTATAGCATGTATAAAAAGATAAGTTTGTAATGCCCTTTAAAGGTTTGGACAGTCAGGCAATCTATCTTTTGGTACCCACATAGACTGTCTTTCCAAGAAATTAAAAGCAAGGCTAGGTTCTTCCTTAGGAATGGATCACTCTTCCCTATGGATGTAAAACAGATTGTTGCAGGCCACTTTCCTTCCCCTGTTAGACTATGGGAACATCATTTACAGTTGTAGCACAGCAACCGATCTGCACAAGCTCGATATACTGTATCACCATGCCCTGCGTTTTATTACTAATATACCTTTCAGGACACACCACTGTAACCTATATAGGTGGTAGGCTGGACATCTCTCGCCACAAGGCGGCTGATCCAACGGGTGCTTGTGTGCTAAAAATTTTATTGAACAAACTCCCATCATGCATCTTTTCTCTTAGTCATTTCATGCAGCTCATATTCTTTAAGGAAATCTGCCTACATTTTGCTGGACGTACCTAGAGTATGCACCTACAGCAGGGGTGCTATTAGCTACATTATTCCTGCAGTACGAACATCATGCAATCGGTACTCAGACCTCTGACCTTGTCTCTGTGAATGTTTTTAAGACTCTGACAATTAAATATTTCAAGGAAGCCTGCTACTGTCAAAAGGGCTAGCATTCTTCTTGTAACTTCTCAGTTGATTACTACCCTTCATCTCCTGTACCCCCTTCCTCTCCACCATATACCCTTCCAACTCCAGTATCCCCTTAGTCTGGCCCTCTGGTTTGGCATCACATTGTTGATCCTGACATAAATTGTTATGTATCCCTGATTGTTTTTATCTGCTATATTTTGTTAATGTCGACGCTTGCTCTGCATATTTTACGATCACATATATGTCCAGATCATTGTTCTGTATCCAACTATACCTTTCATGTATGCATTGTACCTTGTAATATGAATGCATCAATTACTGTATCAACCATTGCACTATTATGTATTTTAGCCCTATTTCATTGTTGTCATTTTCTTCCCTTTTGTTTCATTTTTATGTTGGCTTGCGCTCACATGCAAACAACATATTGAGGTAGTAGCACTTTCAGAGGTGTGTCAGTGTTGTGGTAAATGTAGGGCACGCTTTAGTAAGTGTGTCCCTCATTCTAATTAGCCAGCATGCTAGCGCCTGACACAAGTATTATGCCAAGTGCCACCAACTTGAGAAATGTGCCACTGCAATCAGAGACAAGCTAGTCATGCAGCCTCACAGATGACACGCCTCCATACGTGCCTTTCCTGGTGAAACATTTCAATAAACATGGCAATAGAGTAGCGCCACACAATTCCAAAGAAGGCCAACATCAGGGTGCAATCCCATGTCATCATGTCACCACCCCTCCACATTGTGTGGCACACTGGAGCCCACCCCAGTGTGCTGCCACTCTGAGAAAGCTGACTGCGCCGACATGTTCCTGCCCCCGCCCCACCCCCATTGTGTGGCCAACATCAACTCCGAAAGTCATGTGGAAAACTGGGAGCCCACCCCAGTGTGCCCAACATTGTTTTATTTTACCTATAAAGAAAGAAACCGTCCTGCGGCAGTGTCCATATTTTTTGTATCTGAAAAAGAAAATGGTCCGTTGTCCACGGCACCCCCTCCCCAGCCTGCACCCACCTCTGCACACCCCACCTCCCCATACCCCCCCAACTCATACTTACCTCTGAAGGTCCAGTGCTGCGATCTTCGGTGGAGTGAGAACATCTCTGCACTCTTCAAAGCCAAACTGCAAAATGAAGAAATACCGGTAAGCTGTATAATGGCATAAATTTGGGGGGGGGGTTCAACTTACGTGGATATCTCACCCATTTGTTTGAATTTCAGCTCCAAATTTTCAACATGGGGTTCTTAGGACCCCTCCTCTTGAACACATGCACTGTCATCTCATTATTTGGTCCTGAAAGGTGATTTTGCGGTCACTGCGCAGAATCACCTTTCGGAACTGATTAACAAAATGACACTGGCACTGCACTGTTCATGAGGTGGGGTCCAAAAAAGCCTATGTTGTAAATTTGGTGAAAAAATTCCAAAAAATGACTGTGTTATGAGTGTGCATTGTGCAGTTTCCACACATGCTCATAACTTCAACAGTTTGTAATATTTTCACTCCAGATTTTCAAAATTGTGATTTTTACACACCTCGTTATGAACAGTACAGCTGTCATTTTTCACATCCTGCCCAAAATGTTTTTTGGTACATGTGGCTCACAATGGCGCAGTCACTGTGGGAAATCAATGTTTGGGACAGACTAACAAAATCACAGTGTCCCGGTTCATGAACGGAGGCCTCAAAATGCCTATGTTGAAAATCTGTTTAAAGGAATCCCCCAAATAATTGTGTTACGGGTGTGCGTTGCACAGTTTCTATGCACGCTAGTGAATCCACCAATTTTTCATATTTTCACTCCAGATTTACAACATTACCATTTTCTTACACCTCCTCATGAACAGTATAGCTGTCATTTTTCACATCCCGCCTGAAAAGTGTTTTCACACCTGTGGCGCCAAATGGCACAGTCGCTGTGCAAAATCACCGTTCAGCTAACAAACTGACAGTGCCACTGTTCATGAGGTAGGGTCACAAAAAGCCCATGCTGACAATTTGGAGTAAAATACCAACAAACACCCAGGGCATTAGGGTTTCCAACTGTAACACTCCACCCTGTAGAGACTGACAGGCGTCAGGGGTGTGGTTTGGGATTGTCGGTTGTAATGCTCAGGCCATTCCACCCCCACCCTGCAGCCAGTGACAGGCGTCAAGGTGTGCCTTGGACTCTTCGGCCCCAAAGTTCACCCCATTCTTCTATACTGCACCCATCTCAAGGTCCTTTTGTCTGTTTAAACTGTTTTGTCCTGCATGGCGTTTCTGTACTGTGATGCTATCAGTTAAAACGCACCAATACAGTATATTTTTGGAAGTGTTGGTGCTGTGTCTTTTTGTTCTTAATAAAAAAAATATGCCAGTCATTGTTGCTGGCAAAATGCATGCAATTTTCTAAGGTAATGCATACATATACCAACATTTTTGTTGGCAAATTGAAGTAATACATACAAAAAATTCTAAGATGATGCATTTTTGCAGCTGATACTTCAATAAAATCTGTATTTCAGTCACATAAATAAAAACAGTGGTTTCCTCACCACATACTAATTTACTAAGGAACATTTATGTAGCTGCAGCAGTTGGCATGTGATGTTTAAGGGACAGCGTCTGTCAACCCCATTATGTATCAAATTATCACTACTTATAAAGCAAAAACACTATGATACGTCACATTCTGTGAAAACTGCTGATGCAGATTTTCTTTTATTTCTGATTCCTTTATTCTTTTTTTAAAGGGGACAGGACAATTGTGCTAGGTGGCAGCAGTTTGCAATGTATTTAATAAGAATATATATTATGTGTACAGTAGGTTCGGTCTGTCATCATTTTTTTCCTCACCATCCCCAGCTGATCACGAATCTGTAAATGAAAGAACTAAAACAACACCCACCTTTCACCCCATCACCCATTCCACTTTTCTTCCACCACCCTCATCTGTGCAGTAGCACCCATGCCACCCTTACACCCATGTTAAAACCAACCCACAACCCTCACCCATGTACTAGCATCCATTTTTCGTTTATGGCTAACATTTCTGTAATTGAAAAAATAATAAACAGCTACCAATTAGAACTCATTGTTTTGTCCTCTTTAAAATTGAAAAATAGACCGTCTCCTGTCCCAGCCCATGCTGATGCACCACAAAGTCACAGAAGGTAAATCCAAAAATATATGTTTGCACTTTAACTATAAATAATATGATACAGAAAGGATTGACGTGACAGTGTCCCTTTATGCCAAATTTGGGCCTGTTCCACTGATGTTAAAATTGCCCTGTATATAAAACTTGTTGACTTTAGTTTAGACCCTAGTTACAAAGCAGTTTGCCATGAAATGGTGAAAGTTTTGGGGGGTATATAGTCCAAGGTAGTAGATCGAGAAAGGAGAGAGACGACAACCAAAGTCATCACAGTCTGTAAAAGTTTCCTTTTTGGTGCAGAGAGACTCCGTCCCACACAGTATTTTTACCAGCCACCACCATCTGAGTTGTCATCATCACCATCAACATCCACAACATCAATCACTTCAGGATCAGTTTGTATACTCTTGTAGGGATACGAAATCTTGACTTATTAACTTTAATAAAAGTTAACGTGTTACATTTTCTGGCAGCAACCTATTTCTGGTGTCTGTCACAATATTGCCAGCTGTACTAAACATGCGATCTGAAGAGACACTTGTTGCAGGACAACCAAGATATTTACAGGCTTCATCATACAGCTCTGTCCAAATTGACTTTTGATCTCCAGTATTCAAAGGGCATGCATCAATAGAAATAGGCAGTTCTTGCAGGTAACTGTCTACCATGTTGGACAGAGACCGCTCAGAAGAGGAATCAGCAGAAGCAGCTGGTATGGCAGCAATTTGGGAAAGGTTTTGCCACAGGTTTAGCTTGCTACTAAGGGCTGAAGAAGTGGCAGTTGTGGAACAACTACTGTTAATGTTTGGTGACTTTCCAGTTCTGTATCCCTTTGTGAAGATGAACCTGCATGTTGTGGTGATGACAACCTGATGGTACTGTGCGTGTCTGTGTTTGACTCCTGTGAGTGCTGCAGCTCATCTAGCAACATACATTTGTACTGCTCTATATCATCTGTTTTGGAAGATGTATAGCCTTGAACCTGGGATCTAAGAGTTGCAAGGATGTAGTGTCTTGATTTAGTCATTGCAACTAATTTGTCATTGGTTTTGAAGCGCTCGCTCATTCTCTTTCTGAGATTCCCATGATATAGGCGACATGTTGTCTACGCTTCAGATCTGTCTTTTCTATTTGTAGATTTAGAACACTAAGATGATGTGAAATGAGCATTATGGGTGGGATAACCAGACTCACAGATGCACCTTCAGAAGACATGTCCCTTGTAGCTGTCTCAAAGGAGCTAGGATACAGCACACTGTCTCCATTAATTTCCACTGCAGCACAGACAGCATAATGCCATCTCCAATAATGTAATTGGAGCAGTACTCATGTACAGCTTGCTTTTTGCTCCAAGAGGCTGCAGCATATAAAGCATTGAGTTCCAACGAGTGGAAACATTTTGAATCAGCTTTTGCTGGGGCAGCTTGTGTTTTTTGCAGTTCGGACAATGTCCGTATAGCCTTGGTTGAATGTGAAAAGTGAGTCACAATTTTTTGCAAACAGCAATCATACCATCCACTTGTGTTTCATTGCTGAGAAATCCCATGACAATTAAGTGTAAGCAATGTGCAAAGCAAGAAGCATGCAGAAATCCTCCATCCTGTATTGCTTTTAAGATGTTGGCTCCATTGTCACTTACTATGAAGCCACATTTTAGACCGTGAGAATAAACCCATTCGTCAAGGAGGTCATTTAGTTCCTGCAAGATGTTTGCAGCAGTATGACTTTGCCCAAACTTCTTTATATGCAGCAGCGCCATCTTTTGGGGTGTCTTTGTTTTGAAGAAGCACAAGAAAACGTGCCAATGAGCGGTAAGGGACATGTAATCTATGTTTTGAGTGCTGGTCCACATATCTGTTGTGACATGAATAACCCCACCCTCTGCAGTTTTAGTGCAAGCATCACTGTCGCTTTTAAAGCCTGATAAATGTTTGGTATTTCAACATAGGAAAAGTACCTTTGATGAGGAACATTATATGAGGCTCTGCTAATGTCATGAGCTCCTAAAATCCTCATGATCTACCAAAGAGTATGGGAGAAGGGCTCCGGCTAACAGTTCACCAATTCGTTGATTAAGATGAAGGGTCTTTGGATGATTTCTGGTAAAGGTATTCTTCCTTTCAAATGCCTGAGACAGTGTTAGCTGTTTGCAACATGTCCCTGCTGGTTTATTATACACCGTGCTTCGATGGGCAGATGGACGCAGAGATGGTGGACTAGGACTTACATTCAGTGCCATCACTGGATGTGCAACTGGTACTAATGGTGCTGGCATTGGTGGTAACAGTGATCCTAGGGCTGGCAGTGGTTCTGCCTGCATCAAGTTCAGACAATTCAGTATCCATTTCAGATTCCTGATCCTGACCCTTCTCACGTGCGGTCTGGAAGATGGAGGACATGGGTTTTGGTTTTGGATGATCAAGCAAAACCGAATGCTTTTCAGATGGCGTTTAAGAGCTGTAGTGCCAAGGCATGACACAACTTTACCACGGCTTACACTCTGTTTACACAGGGAACAAATTGCTCTGCATGGATCAGTTTTACTGACTGAAATAATTCCACACCTCAGATGTGACAGATTTTGTTGAGTGCTAGGAAGATAGCTAAAGAAGACTGTTTGTGTCTTTTCACCTGTCCTAACAGAACCTGGGACATGCTCCTTGGTGCTAGAAGAGTGGACAGAAGACTCTGATGGATTTTCATTGCTGGCCAACACAGAAGTGGTGGATTCAATGGATATGTCCTTTTCATTGCCAACAGTGCTGGATGTATTTGCAAGTGCACTACCTGATTCATTGTCAGCAGACTTGCTCATTTCACTTTGTTGAGGAAGTAATGATTTGTCACGAGACACAACAGTGTGGGACTGAGACAAAGAGCTACTGTCTGAGTCAGAGAGGGACTCACTGTCACTTGCATTATTGCTGCTAGTCACAGGGATCTTAATGGCATGAATGGCATACCTTATGGTGCCTCTCCTGTGACCCCAGCAGCTGTACAGGTTTTCTTAAAGGTCCCCTTTACCACACTTCACTGTTGCTCTTTTGCTGTTTGTTGAATTTTTATCACGTGAAACATTTTGGTTATTTCTGTTAGCACCAGCAGGATTACCTACCACCAACACCTGCTCCAACACCAGCACTAAATGCTTCATCTATGTTGGTGTCAGCCATAACAGACAGTAAGTACCAGTACTACCAGTCCAGTATACTGCAGTGAACACACCAACACCCAAACAATTCCTGTGTAACAAAGCAATGTGATCTGTAATTGCTGGCTACAACTCCAAAATTTTATTTTGGTTGTGTGACACTGTGATACGTGGACTGAAAGTAATTGAAGAATATGACAGTTTGCAACTAAAGGATCCCAGGTTCAAGGCTTACAGAATGATTGGGCTGCTGGGCATAGGCATACACACTAGCAATCAAAGGGCACACAGCAGCAGGGTGATGGGCTGACCACAGGAGACAGAGTCACATACATGAACCCAGGGAATGAGAATTATATTTCACGTTTCTGTCATGTAAGGTTAATGCCACCACACAACTGGCCACTGGGCTTCTCTCTGTAACACACACACTGGGTAGGGTACAGTGCAGTCAAGGGCACACAGCAGGGTGATGGGCTGACCACAGGAGACAGTCACATCTAAACCAGGGAATGAGAATTATATTTCTATGTTTCTGTCATGTAAGGTTAATGCCACCACACAACTGGCCACTGGGCTTCTCTCGTGAACACACACACTGGGTAGGGTACAGTGCAGTCAAAGGGACACACAGCAGCAGGGTGATGGGCTGACCGACCACAGGAGACGAGTCACATATGCAAACCAGGGAATGAGAATTATATTTATCGTTTCTGTCAAGGAGGTTAATGCCACACACACACACTAGGGTTCAGAAAGATTTATTTGCCTTTTTTGCCCCCTACGTTTCTGTCATGTAAGGTTAATGCCACCACACAACTGGCCACTGGGCTTCTCTCAGTAACACACACACTGGGTAGGGTACAGTGCAGTCAAAGGGCACACAGCAGCAGGGTGATGGGCTGACTGACCACAGGAGCCAGGTCACATCACATAAACCAGGGAATGAGAATTATATTTCTACGTTTCTGTCATGTAAGGTTAATGCCACACACACACACTAGGGTTCAGAAAGATTTATTTGCCTTTTTTGGCCCCCCTACGTTTCTGTCATGTAAGGTTAATGCCACCACACAACTGGCCACTGGGCTTCTCTCTGTAACACACACTGGGTAGGGTACAGTATGCACACACTGGGCTTCTCTCTGTGACACACACACACACACTAGGGTTCAGAAACTTCAGAAAGATTTATTTGCCTTTTTTTGCCCCCCTACGTTTCTGTCATGTAAGGTTAATGCCGCCACACAACTGGCCACTGGGCTTCTCTCTGTAACACACACTGGGTAGGGTACAGTACACACACACTGGGCTTCTCTGTGTGACACACACACACACTAGGGTTCAGAAAGATTTATTTGCCTTTTTGTGCCCCCCTACGTTTCTGTCATGTAAGGTTAATGCCACCACACAACTGGCCACTGGGCTTCTCTGTACACACACACTGGGTAGGGTACAGTGCAGTCAAGGGGCACACAGCAGCAGGGTGATGGGCTGACCACAGGAGGACGGAGTCACATCATAAACCAGGGAATGAGAATTATATTTCTATGTTTCTGTCATGTAAGGTTAATGCCACCACACAACTGGCCACTGGGCTTCTCTCGGTAACACACACACTGGGTAGGGTACAGTGCAGTCAAAGGGCACACAGCAGCAGGGTGATGGGCTGACCGACCACAGGAGACGGAGTCACATACGCAAACCAGGGAATGAGAATTATATTTCTACGTTTCTGTCATGTAAGGTTAATGCCACACACACACACTAGGGTTCAGAAAGATTTATTTGCCTTTTTTTGCCCCCCTACGTTTCTGTCATGTAAGGTTAATGCCACCACACAACTGGCCACTGGGCTTCTCTCAGTAACACACACACTGGGTAGGGTACAGTGCAGTCAAAGGGCACACAGCAGCAGGGTGATGGGCTGACTGACCACAGGAGACGGAGTCACATACACAAACCAGGGAATGAGAATTATATTTCTACGTTTCTGTCATGTAAGGTTAACACACACACACACACTAGGGTTCAGAAAGATTTATTTGCCTTTTTGCCCCTCGTTTCTGTCATGTAAGGTTAATGCCACCACACAACTGGCCACTGGGCTTCTCTCTGTAACACACACTGGGTAGGGTACAGTATGCACACACTGGGCTTCTCTGTGTGACACACACACACACACTAGGGTTCAGAAACTTCAGAAAGATTTATTTGCCTTTTTTGGCCCCCCTACGTTTCTGTCATGTAAGGTTAATGCCACCACACAACTGGCCACTGGGCTTCTCTCTGTAACACACACTGGGTAGGGTACAGTACACACACACTGGGCTTCTCTCTGTGACACACACACACTAGGGTTCAGAAAGATTTATTGCCTTTTTTGCCCCCTCGTTTCTGTCACGTAAGGTTAATGCCACCACACAACTGGCCACTGGGCTTCTCTCTGTAACACACACTGGGTAGGGTACAGTACACACACACTGGGCTTCTCTCTGTGACACACACACACACTAGGGTTCAGAAAGATTTATTTGCCTTTTTTTGCCCCCCTACGTTTCTGTCATGTAAGGTTAATGCCACCACACAACTGGCCACTGGGCTTCTCTCTGTAACACACACTGGGTAGGGTACAGTACACACACACACTGGGCTCTCTCTGTGACACACACACACACACTAGGGTTCAGAAAGATTTGTTGCCTTTTTGCCCCCTACGTTTCTGTCATGTAAGGTTAATGCCACCACACAACTGGCCACTGGGCTTCTCTCTGTAACACACACTGGGTAGGGTACAGTACAGTGCAGTCAAGGGGAACACACTGGGCTTCTCTCTGTGACACACACACTAGGGTTCAGACTTATTTAGATTTATCAGATTTATTTGCCTTTTTTGTGCCCCCCTTGTATGCTTGTTGCTGGCAGCTGCTGGAGTGTGCAGTGTGCTGCAGTTTCAAATAATCACACTTCACAAAGGTTCTTTTCTCTCCGAGTGCTCCTCCAGTCCTCCTCCTGATATTGGTCTCTCAATCCCTCCCTATTCCCCACTCCCCAATCTTGATTAATCCTCCAGAGTCCCGATTCCCTCCTTCTGTCCTGAACCGGCCTAGTACTCCCACTCCCGTCTCCCAGTTCCCCGATTTTAGCTTTTTCTTGTTCTCGCGGTCTCACAGGAAAAAAGTGCCACGACTGCTGGACAAAAGTAGCGGACGGCGCTAACTGCTTTTGCTACAGTTTAGTGGGCTGCTGGTGCTGCCTGCTGCTGCTGCCTCTCTCTGCGATGATCCTCAGTCAAATGGCGCTCCTCCTCGTGGTGCATCTCTTTAATACCCCACAGATCCGCAGCTCGCGTTGCTTACTCGGCCCCACATCGTCTCGGCGTCTCGCTGATGATTCAAACCCTTTTTACTGAACCGTTCAGTGTTCGAGTTCTAGTTAGAACTCAGACACCAGGTCGAGGAGGGTCGAACCTTACCGAACTAGTTCTCAACCCTACTCCAGGACCTCCTTGTCTCCAGGACCTCCTGTGAATGAACTTGCTCAACAGAGTATTTCCTGTAATAAACTTGAAACTGAATTGAAGGCAGTGCCAGCTCTTTTGGGAACTGCCAGAAGGTAAACAGTGCCTTGTGGTGATCGGCTGTTGAAGTACACATAACAGATAAGAGGAAGAGTGGTCAAAAGTACACATAACAACAGATATGAGGAAGTGGTCAAACAGTGTACTACATGACAGTCACCACCCACTGGGTATCATTTTCCTCTGCAACATACTCTGGCACTATCAGCGACCAACAGAATCCTCACAAACTGCCTGTGTATTACAAGTTTTGACAAAGAAAATCACACTGGTGTGAACATCTTACAGGAGATAAAGAAACAGTTCTCAGAATGGCTTTCCCTTAAAGGCCTTTCCTCAGGATTTGTGGTTGTAGACAATAGAGCTAACATTGTGAAAGATTAAAGTAGGGTGGGTTTCTGCATTTACCATATTTTGCACATACAGTGCACTCAATCTAGTGGTACAGGACTTCCTCTATAAAGACAGGTAAGTGCAGAATATGCTGGGTGCTGCACGTAAGATATGTCACCACTGTGGCATTGGCTTGATGACCAACTTCCTGCATGGTCTGAATGGCATAAGAAACTCCTCAGCACCCTAAATTTAGAATTGTACATTGCCAATGTCCATCATAAACATTCTTCCTTTCTTGAAAAATGGGATCCATTATATACCAGGTTAATAACACTGTAAATTATGTGTTTAGAGTACCTGGGAAGGTTGTTTTTGTTTTGTTTGGATTTGGGTGGTCATTGTTATTGGTTTGCTGAGTTCTTGGGGCTTCTGTGGGGAAGCACTTGTTTGGTGGGGTTGGAGGTTGTATGGGTTTTCTTTATTATTTGGTTGTATATTATTTATTTTGTGTTGGCTTTTGTTTTGGTGACTTTGTGGATTGTATTGTTGAAATTCAATAAAATATAGTTAATAAAAAAAGAGGTTATCACTTTGGGCACTCTGCAAAAGCTTGTAAAATTTTGTGGAACTGCAAAAACAGAATAACTTACCAATTCACCAGCTAAAGCAAGAAGATGCCATTAGGTGGAACTCCGCCTTTTACATGTTACGGAGGCTCCAGTAACAACACAAAGCAGTGTACCAGTACACCAGTACACCATGGACCATGCAGTAGGGAAAGAGGATGTTATACTCACCTAACATACTAAAATGCCGGCAGAATAGGTCTAACGGTCTCTCGAGTCTGCTCGATTTTCTGCACCTGCACTGAGTGCCAATTTTAGTGTCCCCCCCTTGGGTTATACTGTCACCAGTCCCAGATGTTCCGCCTGTATTGGGTCTGGTCAGATTTACCCTCCTTGTACCTGTCCCATCCCCTCTTAAACCTGTCCACAGTCTCCACCTGTACCAGCGCCCTGGCAGTGCATTCCGTGGCTCCACCACCCTTTCAGTGAAAATAATATCTCCTCTCTCCCCTCTGAGCCTGCCCCTTCCAGCTTACACCCGTGACCTCTTGTTGCCCCACCCTCCTTCCTTTGGAGCACCCTGACTGGGCCTCCTTTACTGATCCCTTTCATGAACTTAAAGACCTCTATCATGTTCCCCCATCATCTCTCCTCTCCTTCAGGGTGTACATGTCAAGCTCCATCGGCCTCTCCTCATGGGTCCTCTCCCCCAGGCCCCAGATCATTTTGGTTGCCCTCCATTGGACCCTCTCTAAGAGTGTAATGTCCCTCTTTAAATGTGGTCTCCAAAACTGTACACAATACTCGAGGTGTGGCCTAACCAAGCAGTTGTACAGTGGAAGGATCACTTCCACCTTTCTGGAGGTAACCACCCCAGCGATGCATCCCAGCATCCTGTTTGCTTTTGCCGCTGCCCTTCTACAGGTCTCTGAGTTGTTCATTTTGACATCTACCACTACCCCCAGGTCTCTCTCACCCTTCATGACTTGAATCAAGTCTCCTCCCAGGTATACCCCAGGCCTGGATTTCTGACTCCAAAATGGTCCACCTGATTTTGACTGTACTGATGTGGTCTATGGCACTGCTCCTTCCTCTTCCCTTGTCAGATTGTACACCCTCTGCAATGCCTTCTGTTGCTTCGCCACCAACTCTCCACTGCACACTCATCACTGCTTTCTCTATTCCTCTCTCTCCATCATTCCTCTAAACCTACATTGCCAGTCCCACTGTACCTCCTTCATCGTTAAATACTAGTTTGACTCCCTTTTCTCCTATCTTTCCTCACTCCTCTCCCCTGACCCCTCTTCCTTCTACTCTCTGTGCTCCAGGGATTCTCATGCCATTGCCCCATCCTCACTCACGCTGCTGGGCAAGATGCCTTTTCGTATTGTCTTCCTTTCCTGGAATCTACTTCCTCTTCCCTCGGTTCACCCCTCTCTCTCTATGCCATTAAGACACTTATGAAGGCATACTCAGATCCCCTTTACTTGTCCCCCCCTCTTGAACCTGCTGCCTCACCTCTCCCTGCTTCCCTATACCCCCTTCCCCTTTTTTTCTCTCTCGACTGGACCACCTGTGTTACTGGCCTCTAATCTGCTTCCTAATCTAATAGGTGGCTATTCTTAGACACTCTTGTATGCTTTGATTATTGTAGCCATGTCATGAACCTACGCAATGTTTGAATCTCAAAGCTAGATATTACGCTGTTGCTAGGTTAAATGGGGTATCCCTGCTTATGTTTAGCTTGCTTCTACTGCCAATGTATTTTGCATAGCACTTGCAATGTTTTGTAATTGCTCTTCATGTCTGTACTTAGTGGCAGCTAAAATGGGGCCCAGCCATGCCCCCCCATTTGTATACAAAGGGGAGCCACATATGTATTTTGCCCCCCCCACACTTTCTAACCTTTTTTTATATATTCATGGACCATGCAATGCAGCCCTGAATAAACTTATATTTGCTCTGAATGAGCAGTGGTAAAAAGGTGATCATTGACAGCTACTGACTAGAATAGAACTTCCGTAATCTGCCTGCCATGTAACTGGGGTACTGGAAACAGAAATCTTCCATTGGTTCTCCCAGATACTTAGTATTTCTATGGTGATCTGAGCAGAATGCACTCATCGCCATAGTAATACTGGGAGATCCAGTAAAAGAATTTTCTCTACAATCCAATCATAAATGAGAGCGTGGCAGCCATTACTTTGAGCAGGAGCTCTACAGATATTATTCTGTGTGTGTGTGTGTCTGCCGTCGCCTTGGGTAGTCCTATAGTTGGAGTACTTTTCACCACCATTGTATGAGATAAAAAAAAGTTGGTACTTTAGCCTATTATCACAAATCTGCTGCATTTTGATTAGGAATAGTGAATTTATAATAGTGGATTGATGAGTCCATTGCTGTTGCATAGTTAAAGTCTGTGGAGAGTGAATAGGTCCTGAGGTTTTAAAGGTGCCGATGTGATGAAGAAACTAGCATAAAAGATTGGACTGTCAGTTTATAGAGGTTTTGCAGATTTTTTTATGTGAAACATTTATTTTTGCCCTTAATTACTGAATTTAATCTGTTATTTGAAGATATGCTCACTGCTGATTACTTACTTCATCCTCGAATTCAGGCTGTGTGCTACTGATGCCTGCATGACTAGACAGTAAGTTTTTAATTGCCTGTGATTACTTGTGCGAGATGACAGAATAAGAGTTGATGCCAATAACAGCAGCACAAAGGCAATATACATGACCCATGCTATAACTGTCACAAGGCTACAGCTGCCAGTTCACTGCCACAATTGTACCCTGTGATTGATACCAAGCTCTATTTTTGGCAGTCGGAGTCAGCTGGGCAGTTGGCATGTTTGGTGACTGCAGGCTAGTTGAGTTGGTCAACAGCTAAGCACTTGCAAGGTAGGCTGCACTGCTCTGAGGCTCCTGTTAAGGATCCATCTGCATCGTCGTCAGCAGCAGGTGACAGGCCGGGTTGGGCTGGGCATCCAAAGTTCAGGTATCAGAATCAAGCAAGTGACCTGCTGTCCTGCTTACTACGTTTTTGAAGATTTACCTACTGTTTTTGTGTGTATAACAGAGGTATCAGAGGGAACATTTGGAGACAAGAAAGTGGTTGGAGATGTCAGGGATGTCAGTAAATATTTTTACTTACTGTTTGTTAAGGTTTACTGGAGTTCACTACATCTAACCGCTACCTACTGTGGTCCGTGTGGGAAAACCCAAACTCCATTTGCAGTGGTCCAGTTGCTCTTGCTGCTCAGAGTATGCAGCCTCTCAATCCCGATTAGTTCTGTGTGCATTAATTGGATTGCAAACTGCAGGGTCCAGTTTCAAAATTTCAGGTGCTCAGTTATCTGCGGCTCTGCTATCCACGTCTGTATGATCCGATCCTGACACTCAAAGCTCTCGGGTATCCCCACAAATTAATCTGCACATTAAAGTGCATTTGCTTTGTATTATTTAACATGACGACTAACTAACCTTGTACAACTGTTCCATTATTTACATTCTCTGCTCTTTTCCTACCAGACAATTTACCTGCTTTAAAATTACAGAATATTAGTGCCTATATTCTTCCTCATTTCTCTGTATAAGGGGAGATACAGTGCTTGCGACTGTCGATTGTTCCAGTAGGGCTCTACCCACAAGGCAAAAAAGCATACATGTACAAAACTGCACATGTAGTTTACTGTAGCTTAAACCCGCATAATCTAAGGTGCCATTTTTGTAATTGACAATGGTGGAGGTGGAGCGTGGTAAACATAAGTACATGGGTAAGGGGGGGTGGAGGTGTCATCCACCCTGCTCCCTGTTGCCAAAACCCATCACAGTATAGGTATTATGTGATTGAAATTATCTGAGAATAAGTTTGCATTGTAAAATGTTTATAAAAAGATTGTAAGATAATGTAGAGAGCACTTACCAAAGCTTCTCCCTTTAAGCGCTTTCATAATTGAAATTGACTCATTTACTGTGAGGGTCATTAGATGTATCTTAGCACATAATCTTTTTAAAAACTAAGCTTATTCTCATCTTAAATCAACACTATTACTGAAGTAGGATGTTATTTTTAACAGCCTGAAGTGGGGTGGGTTTCTATTTTTTTTTTCCCCTTAGATGAGAAATGAACAGATTTTCTATATGTTACACAATGGGTTCTGTGCTTGTGTGTGTGTGTGTGTGCATGTGTGTATATATGTGTGTGTGTGTGTGTATGAGTGTGTGCGCATGTTGTGGGGAAGGGGTTAAACTAATGGAAAAAATGCAGATGGCATGATTTAATTCTATTTCTGTTTCACAAATTCATGAATATCCAATATTTACTAAGTCCTACATTGTGTTCTTTTTTTAGAACTGTGTTATGCACACTGTTAAGTGCAACCATTCACCATGCAGTATATATGGAATATGACATGGGTGAGAGTGAGATAGCAGAAATATCTCTACAAACTGCCATTGAACTCTTGATATCCCACAAGTGGCGGATGTAGATATTTCTACTATCTCCCTGCCACCCATGTCATATTCGATTTATACAACTAATGTGGGCATCTCTTTTTTCAGTTTTAATGTTATTTGCATTTGTTTGTTGATAAGTGAAAAAAATGGATTTTGTGTTGTTTTTTGATAATTATAAAAAAAGTAAAAGGTATCAGTAAATGAAACACCACTCATTTTGTAGATCGTTTTGTGCTGAACAGATTTTGTGCTCACAGTACCATGCTACCATTTTATATGTTAAAGTTATTTGCATTGGAATACGATTAGTACTGTTACTGAAGCCGAACTTTCTAAATGAGTTCCAAACCTTAATTGTGACATACCCAGCTGGCCAAGATATCGATTGTGACATACCCAACTGTGAAGATAAAAAGCGATATCTCACATGTGGTCAGTAAGATATATCATTTATCTTCCTGAAAAGAGGCACACATATGTTGTTTAAAACAAGATTCATGGCATTTCAACCCTTGTTTGTTAGGAAAATTAAAAAGTTACGAAAATAGACCAAGTGTACTCAAATAAAAGAGCACAGTGGTTTAATAAATACCATTAAGTTTGATTAAGGCAAGGCCCTAGAATTCATGATTCTTAAGTTCTGGAATTTGCCGCGAATTTACATCATGTCATAGAATATATATAGTGCTGCAGATGCATTGTTTTGGTGAATTTTCATTTAAATATACTGTTTTTCCATAGTGTCAGGCTTTCTTTCCCACCTCATTTATCCTGAAGCCCTCCTCTATACTCAGCATATGATGTCATCGATGACATCACATCATATTAGCCAATGACAGGACTGCATTCTGCCAGAGAATGCAGAAATCATGCCACAGAAATCAGAAAATGCTGCCGCAGAAGTCAAGGACCCCTGCGGCAGAAATCAGAAAATTCTGCCGCAGAACACCAAGGGCCCTGATTAAAGGTCAAATTTATGTATATTATAAACAAATTTAAAAACTTAGACTAGGATATTCAAAAGTGGTCAGTTGCACGGCGCATCTAGTGTTGATGTCATCATAAAATAAATAAAGACGTCTAGCACAGTGACTTTTTTATTTCATTATATTGCATTACTTGAGCAGAGACTATCTTTCTTAATACATATTTAGCAACAGAACTGTTGACAGTAAAATAATTCAGGATTGTGCACAGTAAGAAGGAATGTGCTGCACAACCCTACTTAACATAATGAGTTCAATCTGACTACTCAAGAATAAATTCATGTCATGACATATGTTACTTTTATGAAGTAAACATTGTATGACAACAAAAAAAGCCACAAAAATACTGCCAAAATTGTAAAATTTTCAGGGGGCTGCCTATACCCTCCCACATTAAAGCTACTTGAACAACCCCTATCTGTACTCTTCTTCCCTCGGGCTGCACCAAAAAATAAGCCTTGGCTCAGTGTGCCTTTCCCAGTCACCAAAATTTTAACTAACTAAAATGTGATGACTTTGGAACAATTAGGGCTAGAGACTTATTTTTTTAAATGAAAGCTTGGAGTCAACTAAGTAGATATATCAATAAGATAGTACTACAGTTACCATATAATGATAAAGAAAACATAGAATGTTTCCTATTGATATAAGAAACATAAAATGGATCACTGAATTTTTAAAGCCCAGTCATTTTTATAAACATGTTATATTGACATGTATAGACATGTAGCAAGACAGGAAAAAATGTATCATTAGGGTCTATACATCAATCAATCAATTAATCAATCAATCAATCTTTATTTTATCAGGTGAAACACCATTGAATGAAACTCATTTACAAAGTGGACCGGGCAGTGAAAAAAATGCTGATACAAAACAACAGAGATAATTCAAAGTCTTAAGGATAAACAATAACAACATTAGAAAATGGTATACACGACAATCACATGATTTATATTTGCAATACATTCATATATACAATCAGGCAGAGACTCTTTAGTCTCCCGGCCCTATCCACCTTTCACATCCTTGATGAGACCATCTTGGAGGACACCTCCTCATTTAGATATCTGGGGGTTTGGCTGGACCAGCACCTCAACTTCTCTGTGCATATCGATGCCATCCTGAAGAAACTGCACCCCAAGCTTGGTGCTCTGTACAGGAATCATAGATACATCCTGTGAGGCATGAAACTGTCCAGAAGATGATACTCCCCATCTTTAACTACTGTGACGTAGTCTATGGTGCTGCTCCCAAATTTTCCCTGACCAAGTTGGATACTCTTTTTAACTCCTTCTGCTGCTTTGCTATCAACTCCCTTCCACTCCCACCACTGTGAACTCTATTGCTCTCTAACCTTCCTTCCACTAAGTCACAGATGCATCTCTCACTGTGCCAAACTAACCTCAAATTCTGGTTGGGGGCTCCCTTCTATCTCATCCTTTCTCTCCCTCCACTCCACCTTCCCCACCCACCCTCTCAGATCAAATGACGCCCTCACCTTGACAGTCCCTAGCCGCTACACCCTCATCGGTCAGACTGGTTTCGCCCATCATTTCCCTAAAATCTGGAATTCCTCCTCTGAAATATGACCTCCTCCTCCAACTGTTCCTTACCTCTGCCCTACACAGTTATCTTTCCCTCAGCTGCTCCTGCTTTAACCCACCTTAATACCTATCCCCAGTTTCTGCCTTCCTATCATGGCCCCCCTGGCAGGAGTTCTCAACATCCTGAAGGGAAATCAGAAATAGCTACCCCTTCTACTCATATTCAGTTCTTGCCTCTACCCCTCTCTCTCCAGCTGCCCTTCTGAGTCACCAGTGCACAGCCTAACCCCATCCTTTTACTCCAACAGCACTTACGTACTACCTCGAGCCTGCTCCTGGTACACTCATGCACTATAAATGGTTCTATCACATTATTACTGTTTTGTACGTTTGTGTTCCTTTGTATGATTTTGGACATGTATTGTAATTTACCCTATGTTCCACTACTATTTATTGTACAATAGCTTGTGTTCTAACTGTTGCACAATCTTACAATGTTGTATTGTTTGTACTACCCACATACTATTGTAAGTGATCATCCTTCACAACCCTATGTAACCCCTCACCCCAGGTCACACCGTGGATGAGCAACTTGTTGTTCAGTGTGCCCTCCTGGTGAAACATTTCAATAAATAAATAGATAAAATAAACAGGGTGTATAATGTCCAAATGCATCAGAGAAACATAGAAACATAAAAGTTGACAGCAGATAAGGACTGCAAGGCCCATCCAGTCTGCCCATTTTTTCTACCTTATGAATGTGCCATAGGCCTTTACTCTGTCGATAGCCTATCTATTCATACTCATCCATATTGCTCCCTTATGCCTTTCCCATGCCTGTTTGAAGCCCTGCACTGTTTTCATATATACCACTTTCTGAGGTAGGCCATGCCACGCATCCACCACCCTTTCTGTGAAAAAGAACTTCCTCACATTACCCCTTAATTGGCCTCCTTCTAATTTCATGCTGTGTCCTCTTGTCCTGCTATTTTTCTTATATTGAAACATGTTAGACTCTTTCACCTTGTTAATGCCCTTAAGATGTTTGGACGACGATTCCAGCTGGCCGTTTTGAGAAGCAGGTGACTGTTTCAGTGTGGAGGGCTCCTCTGCCCAGGAGCTCTCTCCCCCCCCCCGACGATTCCGGCCGGCCGTCTTGAGAAGGTAATTTCTTTGTTCAAACCGTGGCACCTTTTCTTCCTGCAAGTGGCTGCCCGATTTAAAAGAGCTCAAAAACTTTACCTGCACTCTGAGGAAACTAGAAAACTGTACCTGCGCTCTAAGGAAATTAGAGTCTGTTTCTCTCCCGTTCGCTGCCCGAAGCGCCAGTTGTAACGAATTACCGTGCCCCAAGACTGGAAGGTGGCGCATATAGTGCCTATCCACAAGGGGGGATCAAGGGAGGTGGCAGGGAACTACAGGCCTGTCAGCCTGACATCGGTGGTGGGCAAGGTGATGGAGGGCATTGTCAAGGAGAGGCTAGGGGGGGACCTGGATAAGTCAGGGTGCCTGGACGATAGACAGCATCGATTCATCCCGGGGAAATTGTGTCAGACAAACCTGGTGGAGTTCTATGACTGGGTGACAAGTGCCTTGGACCTGGGTAGACCAGTGGATGTCCTCTTTCTAGACTTCAGCAAGGCATTTGACTCTGTTCCTCATGTGGGTCTGTTGGATAAGCTGGGAGAAATGGGGGTGGGGAACCAGATGATCAGATGGATAGGCAATTGGCTCCAGGACGGACCCAGAGGGTCGTGAGTTGGTGGGATAGTCTCATCCCCAAGGAGGGTCATTAGTGGGGTCCCACAGGATCAGTCCTTGGCCCCTTCTGTTCAACGCCTACGTATCTGACATAAGGACAGGAATCAGGAGTGAGATGAGTCTCTTTGCAGATGACTCGAAACTGGGGGCGGTGGTGGATGGGGAGGAGGGGAGGGTGTCCCTACATGGGGAACTGGATTAATGGTCTAGAAAGTGGAAGCTGAGGTTCAATGCAGGGAAATGCAAGGTACTCCACCTGGGGGCCAGAAACCCAGGCCAAGTGTACACCCTGGGGGGGAAATGCTACAAGTCTCGATGGCTGAGAGGGACCTTGGGGTGGTGGTGGATGTCAAGATGAACAACTCTGAGACCTGTAGGAGGGCAGCAGCCAAGGCCAACAGGATGGTGGGATGCATCACTAGGGGGATCACCTCCAGGAGGGAAGTGATACTCCCTCTGTATAACTGCTTGGTGAGGCCGCACCTTGAGTACTGCATGCAGTTTTGGAGGCCACACTTAAAGCAAGACATTAACCTCCTGGAGAGGGTCCAGAGGAGGGCAACCAAAATGATTTGGGGCTTGGGGGACAGGACCTATGAGGAGAGGCTCGAAGAGCTAAATATGTACACATTGGAAGAGAGAAGGGACCGGGGGGACATGATAGAGGTCTTTAGGTACATGAAGAGGATAAATAGGGGAGGAACAGTTGGGGTGCTTGAAGGAAGGAGGAAGGGGCCACTAGAGGGCATGGGTGGAAGCTGGAGGGAAGATTCAGGGAGAAAGGAGGAGTGTTATTTCACTGAGAGGGTGGTGGAGCCATGGAATGCACTGCCTAGGAGGCTAGTGGAGGCAGAGACAGTGGAGGGTTCAAGAGGGGTGGGACAGGTACAGGGAAGGGTTCTGGAAGCAAAATCCAATGCAGCAAGAATATCTGGAACTGGGAAGGGAGAAGCCAGAGAAGGCGAGAGGGACAGCAAGGTCAGCACCCAGGCTGGGGACTGACCAAACGAGCAGACACGAAAGACTGTTAGGCCTATTCTGCTGGCATTTTAGTATGTTAGTATGAATTGGGTCTGGAATAGCGAGCTGGTGGAAAGGTGCTGTTTGTAGAATTAATCTGAAATAATTTAAAAGGGTGTGTTGCTGCTACATGAAACGTAACCACATACTATTTTTTGCACTCCTGCAGCAATATTGTGGTCACCTTAACAGTATAGTCGTGATATGCTACATTGAAATTGATGCTTACACTGCTTCTAATACGCCCAGTAAATACTTAAACTTAATGTACAAAGAGAGCCACATTTCATTGTGTTAGTGCGAGTTAGAGTTCTGCCTCTCACTGATATCTGTGCCCTATCTTTCAGTCCTCTACCTCATTTCTGCTCTGTCTTCCCCCATCCCATCTTCTCATATTACCCTTCCCCTGTTTTTTCTGTTTTTTCCTTTCCTCTCGCCCTATATAAGAAGCTACTCACCCTCATTTCTTTCTCCTCAGCAGGCGACTGTTTCAGTATGGAGGGCTCCTCTGCCAGGAGCCCCCACCGATGATTCCAAGCCGGCTGTTTTGAGAAGGTAATTTTTGTTCAAACCTTGGCACCTTTTCTTCCATAGCTGCCGATTAAAAGAGCTCAAAACTTTACCTGCACTCTGAGAAACTAGAAAACTGTACCTGCGCTCTGAAATTATAGTCTGTTTCTCTCCCACTACCAGCGCCAGTTGTAATGAATTGGGTCTGGAATAGCGAGCTGGTGGATCGGTGCTGTTTCTCAAGATCGCTGCGACTGCTCCCCACCGCCCTCCACCACACCCACCCTTGTCCGGCTCTAGCTTTATAGGGCAGTAAGACTCAAACCATGTCCAAAACAAGCCAGTGGCAAAATTAACTATCTCCTCACTTCACCATTTGCAGGTTATCATAGTTGGAAGCTAGGGCATATTGGAAATCACTGTTTATCTCGTTACATACTCCAATTTCCCTGCAAACTCTTTCACAAACTATACCACTCTGCCAAACACTCTCTCCTTACCCCCACCCCAAATGATCCTCTTAAATAATTTAAGCATGGCAAATAGACCTAGCACTACACTTCTGATGGTCATTATTATTTTCTCCTGCCTTGTTTGGCTACCTATATTTTACTCCCCTCCAACCATATACCATCATCTCACCCACCCTGATGACTTGTCGCTTTGTGCTTTACGCACGCCAGCATGCTGGCTCCATTACTCCTCCCCTCTACTCATCCCCCATAATTTCATCTATCATCTATCCTACACTCTACGTAAATCCACGTTACACCTCAAACTGCCTCCACCGTTCATCCACCGTAAGTTATGGTATCTGGCACTCTTAGCATTAATACTAGCCGGGGATATTGAGCTAAACCCAGGACCTCAAAGTAATCTATCTTGCCTTGATGCAACCTGGAGCAATTCAAAGGGCATCCACATTGTACACATGAACATTAGGAGCCTTCTCCGTAATAAAACAGAACTTGAGGCATGGGTTGCTCTTTATCAGCCGGATGTACTCTGCCTATCCGAAACCTGGTTAAAACCTTTCACCACTGATACCCTCTGTAATCTACCCAGTTACAATATCCTCAGACAGGATAGGCCATCAGCAAGCGTGGAGGTGGCGTAGCCATTTATTACAAAACCACATTTGGTGATATCCTCAATGTATTGCCAACACTACTAACTTGATGAAGCAATTAATGCAACCTTACAACTAGGCTGAAAGAAACTACACATCGCCTGTGCCTATAACCCTCCCGCTGGTGGTTGCAGAGGTCTTGTCGAACTCCTCTCCCAAATTAACAGTACCATCGGCCGTAATGAAGTCCTTATTCTGGGGGATTTCAACCTAAACTTGGCTAGTAAATCTAACCTATCCGCACACACAATGATACAAGGTAACAACCTTCACCAGCTTATCACATACCGTACTAGGGTCATGACTCCCCCCCGGACTAGCACCCTCATTGACTGGGTCCTTACAAATCGCCCAGACAGCATAATAAGTGCAGGCACCCTTGCAGATGCCATAAGTGATCATTCCCCTATTTTTGCATCTGGCATGCTGCAAATAAACCATCACCTCCTCCCAAACTAATTACTTTTAGCAACATGGCCCATTTCAACCTCACCCAGTTTACTCCAGTCTCTCCTTGATTGACTGGTCCCCATCTACTCCTCTACAAATGCCCAGGTGGCACTTGGCTACTTCATGGCTCACTTCAGCCTGCTTCAAGACACCCATGCCCCTGTGTCCACTCGTCGGATTCCATGAACACAGACTAAATGGCTAACAAAAGATCTGCTTCGCAATTAAGAGCCAGAGACAAACTGTGGTGACGTTTCAAAACAACAGGGTTACCAAACGACTACTACCAGTATCGATCTCAGAGAAACTTATGTAAAAGAAATATTCGCCTAGCAAAGAGCATTTTCTGCAGAGACCTGCTAACAAAGGCTGCCGGCAATGCTAAAAAGTTCTGGTCTACCATAAAAACACTCCTTGGTGCCAATTCCAGGGCCCATACCAGTGACATGCTTCTAAATGGTTTTCACTGCAATAACCCGGAGACCATAGCAAACTCCTTCAGTCAGCATTTTTCGGATCTCACTAGCTACCTGACATCCTGCCAGACAACAAGTACCACCTCAACCCAAACTGAACCTCTAATTAAGCATCCCCTATTTAGGTTCGGAGCATCACCAGGGCAGAAGTACTAAATCTACTGCTCTCCGCTCCCAAAAATACCAGCTTAGGGTCTGGCGGTCTAGAACCTAGGCTTTTGAAAGCAGTTCCCGCTCATTGCCTCTCCCCTAGCCAAAATCTTCAACCTTTCCCTATGTCATGGTACAGTTCCTGACATCTGGAAAATAGCCAAAGTCACTCCAATTCCCAAAAAAGGTGACCTCAAGGAAATCAAGAACTACCGCCCTATTGCTATTCTCTTAATGCTCAGTAAATTTCTCGAAAAGCTAGTGGCCACCCAAGCAGCTGAATATCTTCAGAAACATAACCTTCTATCTGGCTCGCAGCATGGTTTCCGAAAAGGCCACAGCACCTCTACCGCTCTTCTGAAATTTACAAATGACATCTATATCTCCATGGACTCAGGCCTCTTGACTGGTGCAATTTTCATTGATCTAACAAAGGTGTTCAACCTGGTAAACCATGTCCTTCTTCTTGATCAACTCTGTTCCCTAGGCTTCTCCCCTGACATAGTAGCCTGGTTCAAGAGCTACTTATCTGACAGGAAACAGGCTGTAGTCTTTAACTCAGCCATATCGGATCTCCTCCCTATACAAGTTGGAGTACCCACAGGCTCCATACTTGGCCCCCAGCTTTTCTCAATTTTCATAAATGACTTACCTCTCCTAGCACCAAACTGCTCGTCTCTGCTTTACGCCGATGATCTAGTTATTTACCACAGTGCTAGGAAGACCGATGACATAACCCTCTCTCTTGCCTCTGATTTCGCAGATATTCAATCCTGGCTTACAAAGAACAAACTTGTTCTCAACACTCCAAAGACACACTCCATGCTCTTTGGCTCACCTGCCAAGCTTAAAATGAACCACCCTGCCCTAGATATCCGAACTGCGGATGGCTCCCCTCTGGTCAACACCACATCCTTTAAATATCTAGGAGTCACATTGGATGAATCTCTTGACTTTGACCTGCATATAACTACTGTCTGTAAGTCTGTGAATGCCAAGCTAGGTAGTGCCTACAGAACTAGCTATGCCCTCACCCCCTCAGCCAGACTAGCAGTGGCGCAAGGTTTCCTGCTCCCAGCTCTGGCCTATGGCTCTGTCATCTTCCAAACTGCCTCAAAATCCTCCCTTCATAAATGGGACACCACTTATAATAATATCTGCCTCTATGCCTCTGCATCCCCACACTACAAACACCACTGCCAGCTCTATGCTGACCTCAAATGGCCTAGTCCCTCTACCCACCGACTTCAGTCTCTTGGCACTCAAATTGACTGCATCACCAGATCAGGTCTCCCCCTATCCCTTGCCTCTCTGCTACATGCACAACCTCTCTCCTATGGACTACGATCCACTGATAAAGCTCCTCTTCACATCTCAAGATGTAAAACAAATATGGGTGCATGAGCTTTCCCTCACATGGCCCCAACATACTGGAACTCCCTACCCTACTCAATCCATCAAGCAACCTCCCATGCCAGTTTCAAACAGCTGCACCGCGAACATCTGCGAATAGCCAGCTCCTGTACCTGCTTCAATCCACCTTAAACCAGCCACCAAGTCTATGCACTTCTCATACTCCTTTCCCACCCATCCCACACCTCCCCTTTTTCCCATGTCCTCTCTCTTTCTCTGGCTTCAACCCATTTAAGGCTCTCTAATCCCTTTTTCCAGGCTTCCACCACTCCTCCTGCTTC
The DNA here is from genome assembly GCA_016271365.2 of Neoceratodus forsteri. Classification (NCBI taxonomy): domain Eukaryota; kingdom Metazoa; phylum Chordata; order Ceratodontiformes; family Ceratodontidae; genus Neoceratodus; species Neoceratodus forsteri. Next base: position 740,614,302 of record CM057454.1, read on the forward strand.
TCCTTGTGCTCTTTCACCTACCTCAACCAGGCACTTAAACCGTCTTACTGTTTTACTGTTTCAGACTTGCCTTTACTGTCTTGTTTAATGTACACCATCTCCTTAGCACTGCCTGTATCTTCTCAAAACTATTTTGCTCTACCTGTATATCTCAAAGTGTTTGAAATGCATTACCTGTATATTCAGTATTTGTTGCTGTATTACCTATTAAACTTGTTTACCCTGTTCTGTTGCTCTGTTTTCTGCATGTGCTGCACCCCATGCACCCCTATGTATGTACTAAGATTTTGTTTCAAACTGTTCTCTCCTGGGTCGTGCCTGAAAATAGGCATTGTCATGCCTAGCGCACCCACCCGGTTATCAAAAGCAAATAAATAAATATCACCTCTCTCCCTCCTTTGCTCTAGGGTATACATATTGAGCTCTGTTAATCTGTCCTCATATGTTTTCTGATGCAGTCCCTGCACCATTTTGGTCGCCCTTCTCTGGACTGCCTCCATTTTGTTAATGTCTTTCTGCAGCTGTGTTCTCCAGTGCTGCATGCAGAACTCCAGATGGGGCCTAACCAGTGTCTTGTAAAGAGGGATTATTACCTCCCTCTTATGACTTATGTTACCCCTACTAATACACCCCAACATCCCTCTAGCCTTACTTACTGATTTAGTGATCTGCTTGGATGATTTCAGGTCATCTGTGATGATGATGCCCAAGTCTCTTTCTTCCCTTGTGATTGCCAGCAACTCCCCTCCCAGCCTATAGGTAGCTTCAGGGTTTCTCTTCCCTATGTGCATGATCTTGTACTTCTTTGCATTAAACCCCAGTTGCCACTCTTCCAACCATTTTGCCAGTTTATCCAGATCTCTTCTCATTGTGCCCACCCCATCTGGATCATGTCCTCTGTTGCAGATCTTGGTGTCATCTGCAAAAAGACAAACCTTACCCTCCAGTCCATCTGCAATGTCACTGATGAAGATATTGAAAAGGACTGGCCCCAGGACTGATCCCTGAGGTACCCCACTTGTGATTTGCATCTCTTCTGACTGTATACCATTTATCACCACTCTCTGTTTTCTGCCCACCAACCAGTTTACCACCCAGTTGACCAACCTCTGACCCACCCAGAGCCTACCCAGATTATTAATCAATCTTCTATGTGGAACAGTATTGAAAGCTTTGCTGAAGTCAATGTAGGTGACATCAACTACACCCCCTTGGTCCACCACTCTGGTTACCCAGTCAAAGAAATCTATGAAATTGGTTTGAAAGGACCTTGCTGTTGTAAACCCGTGTTGTCTTGGGTCCTGTGCCCCTATGGATTCCAGGTTGTACTATCCTTTCCTTTTATCATATATATATTTTACGTTTTGAATATATTTTCATGTTTCATATTTTTACAATCTCCACATAAGGAACAAAAGAAAAACGTTCAGTATAATACTAGACCATTACATGTCAGAAATTGGTGGGGGGGGGGACAAACCGAAAATATTTATACTCTTCAGCTCTATGTTGCTACATTAATGTTGATTTCATTCTGTTTATTTTGTTCTTAAATGATAATCACCCCCACTCTAGTACAACAGAGGACCCTCATAAACTATTCAAAAATAAATAAAAACAGGCAGAGGCAAACCCATTTAGACAATAAATCAGGTGGTTACATATTCATCATTTCTTTCTCTGATATGGTAGGTGAGGTAGAAATGTCCTGCTGTGAGTTTGATGAACATTGAGATCTCAAAAATTCAACCAGCTGGTCTATTTCGAAAAAAAATGTAGGTCTTGTTATCTTTAATAATCTTTACTTTTTCTGTGGGAAGGAGAGAGAACTTAGCCCCCATTTCAAGCACCTCTTGCCAATACATTAGAACTTTTCTACGCCTTTGCTGTGTCTGGTAGCTAAAGTCCGGGAAAATATAATAGTGATATCATTATATAATAATATCCCCTTTAGTCTTGCTAGTTTAAAAATAAAGTCACGATCAGACTCAAACACCAAGGTCGCAATAATGATGTACTTTAATGGTACCTTAGGATCATCTCTTATTTTTTTGCACTCTAAATGCTTTAGTTAGCAAAGGAGGATTATCCAAAGGAAGGTCAAAAGTAATAATAAGAATGTATTTTACTAGTTCATGAGTATTTTCAAATTCTGCCTCCATGGTAGGTAGTATTCCCAACAAATGAAAGTTTCTGTACCTTAGTTTATTTTCGTTCTGTTCAAGCTTCCTCGACAGGAAGGCACTCCCTTTTCCATTACAAGATGGCGATCATGCTGGGTCAGCTAGTAAATCAGTTCTCTAGCTTTGTAGTTTTGCAGCATTTGTTTTAACGTTTTATGTTTTCAATGCTTTTGTTTTAATGTGTCTGTTTTCTTTTTATATGCGCTAGTTCCCGTTTCTAATTTTGCTTTGTCTGATTGCTCGTTGCAGCGAGGGCATCGTAGCTCGTGGTCAGCTTTGTTCTCTGATACAACCGCCCACTTCTGTTTGGACTTTGTGGGTCACCCGGCGTTTTTGTTCGTTTTTTCCCCTACATCTGGATGCTTGGTTGCCTGCACTCGCTGTGATCATTTGCTTTGTCTGACTGCTGGTGACTGTTTCAGCCGGTGACTATCTTGGCAGAGTTCGCGGGACTGCTTTGTTGGGGGCGTCTGTATGTTACCTGGGAGGTCTGCTTTGGATGGACTTAGAAGCTAGTGTTCATTACTGGCCTAGCTATTGGAGGAACAGTCTGAGAGGCTGTGACTGAACCTGGGAGCCTTGGAGCTTGGCTTTGAAGTTTGTTCACCGTGGACTATTGATTGTACAAGCAGGATTTTTTTGTGTTTTATTACCGACTATAACAGCTGCAGGACTGTGAGTAACAACTGTATCTGTTGCTGAAGAGCTCCTTGAGTTGATGTTAGGGGTTGGCTGGGGGGTTTCCTTCATGGACCTAGAGTTCCCTGGACCCTGTTCCCTGGACCTCCATCAGAGGATTGGGGTTGGGGGTTGAGGGAGTAGATCTCCTCATGGTCGGTGGACAGTGGGGCCGTCTGTGTTTTCTGGGGTCTCTGGGGGCTGTGGGACTTCCTCTCCTGCTTTTCCCAACCATGCAGATGTCTGGATTCACATAATGTTCCATCTATTACTATGCTATGTTGGTTTATTTCCTGTTTTCTCCTGGTTGGAATATAGTCCTTGGCTAGTGTATTCCTGCCTTTGGAATTGTAGACCTTGGTTCAGTCTGCTGTTTGAGGACCTTTGTTCCATGGTTCAGGATTATTAATGATTTTATTTTGGTGAGAGGTTGTGAGAGAACCTCTCAGTTACTGTTTTTATTTTTATTTTTTTATGTGTTTATTTTTGGATATTTCATCATTTTTCAAGAAAGACAGTAAGAGAACTCTGATAACTCTGGGACAATCTTGGGGATATCACGTTGCAGTGAGAAGGAGGTGGTGTCAGCCCTCTGTTCTCTGGTTGGAAGCTGCAACTAACAGCATTGCCTGGTGGTAGTGAGAGTTCCACAGACACTGGACAGTGAGGGTGGGGTGAGAGCTCCATCCCAAATGGATTATTATTTTATTGTTTTTCTTCTTTTTTGTGATTAGTATTCTCTTCCTTGCTATGTGAGAGGTGGGAGGGAGGGGTTTCTTGGTTTAATTTAGTTTTATGATAGTTTAATTATTATAAAAAGGGTCTGAGAAATGGAGCTTTCTGATTGGCTGCAAACATTCTAACAGCCTTATGTTAAACTTTTATTAACATACATGTAGAGCTTAACCATATGACAAACAAGGTTTAACACTGTTTAAAAACATGTTTTATTATAATAGCAATAAGGCATTCCAAGGGAGTATGTTAATGGTCAGTTAATCACCATCTAGGGGCATGTGGCACTCGGCTACACCTTGTGCCACAGTACACTCCTAGAAGGTGAGTAACAGACCATTAACATAACCCTTGGTTATGCCTTATTGCTTAATTATTTTTGTTTAGGTATTTATTTATTTTAAATTAGTTTGTGACTGATATAGTGGAAAGTGTTAAACTCACATTAGCATGTGCTGGGGCCGAGTTCCTGTGGGCAGGCACCATTCCCCCTCTAGGCTGAGGGACCTGCACCCTTTGACTGCCCTCCATTGCAACCTGACATTTACAGACATTGTCATGCCTTGGGATTGCGGAGGAGGCGGCGGGGGTGGGGTACTTCAGCCGGGGAGGCGGACTGAACGGATTAGGGTGGTGAAGTCAAGGGATGCCCTGGGGCAAAATGGGTCCAGGATAGAGGTTCGCAATGCCTGGTTCCTATACCCAAGGGCTCCACTGATAGTGGGCAGTGGGCTCCGTCCTCCAAGCCTCTCATCCAACCTGGGCAGTGTTATGCAATGCCAGGTCTATAAAGAACAAGACAGCAATTATTGCTGATCTTGTTGAGTCATCTGACCTGGCTTGCATCACGAGACCTGGCTGGATGAAAATGCTAGTCTATATTGGAATCAGCTATTCCAGCCGGTACTTTGTGATACACCACCCTAGGTTGGATTGAAGTGGGGGTCACTATTTGTTTTAAATCGGAATTGGGCCTTTAGAAGTTCCAGTGGTGACCCCCAGATCCTTTGAATGTATCATGGGAGCAGGTGTGAGCTGTAGAATTCTGCTTGTTACCGTCCACCCAGTGACAGAAAGATTTTCTGCAGGAAGTTGCAGACTTCATTGTCGATTTGGTGTTGGAGCCTTCCAGGTGACTGGTCCTTGGGACTTCAATGCCTGGGTCGATGATGAACTCTCACATTTTGGCCAAAATGTCCTCCAACTAATGACTTGGTTGGGCTTTACACAGGTTGTTACTACTGCTACCCATATTCAGGGTCACTCTTTGGATCTGGTGTTCACTCTGGGGGATGGAGATCACAGAGCTGGTGGTGAACCAGTTGGGTGGTCTGACCATCACTCCATAAGGTTCAATTTCGTGCCCCCCCCATGAGACCACCCCCTTTGGAGATGGTGTGGTATCGCCCTTTGAGGGGGGTTACCCCAGAGGGTCTGATGGCAGTACTGGACCTATCGAGTTGGCCTGTGGAGTGCATGGAACTAGATGCCTTAGTGGTGTACTATAATAGTGTGGTACTGGGAGCTCTGGATTCTATTGCACCTGTTCGTGTTCAGCCCCTTTCCCTTCGCCCTCAGTTCCCACGGTTTGATGGGACTTTGAGGAAGTCGAGAAGAGTGGGACAAAGGTTGGCATGCTGCTAGTGGAATTGTGGCCTGGAGGAGGACAGGTTTAGATTGATGGCCCATTATGTGAACTATCAATCAGAAATCTCCCATAAGAAGGTAGAGTTTCTGTCTAGGGAGATAGCTGCATCAAGAAATAGACCGGCTCAGCTCTTTCGAACCGTGGACAGACTGTGCAATCCATCCTACCTGCGGGGTCAGAGAGCCTTTTCACAAATAGAGTGTGATGAGTTTGCTCAGTTTTTTTGATGATAAGGTGTCCTCGATCAGGTCAGAGATCCACAGTACGCGTTCAAATGAGCATGGCGGTGATCGATACGAGGTCACAGGCCTTCAGTTTATCTGGACAGTCTTTGACCAGCCAGCAATCACAGACATCATGAAGATTGTCCAGGGCTTGCGACCGACTTGCTGTAGTTTGGATCCTAGTTCCACGCGCTCCTTGTGGGGTGTATGGATGTGATTGGACCAGCCCTTGCTGAGATTGTCCGGTGCTCTTTGGAACAAGGAGTGTTTCTGGAGTCTGTGAAAGAGGCTATCATAATGCCCCTTTTGAAGAACTCTTCCTTGACCCTTACTGTCTCGCCAACTACAGACCGATCTCTAGCCTATCCTTTTGAGCAAGGTTATTGAGAAAGTAGTCGCATTGCAGCTCGAGGATTTTCTTACCGCCCATGAAGTCTATGATCCTCTCAGTCCGGTTTCAGGAAGAGGCATAGTACCGAGACGGCGTTGATTCGGGTATTGAATGATCTTCTAATAGCGAGGGATCGGAGGAGTCATTCGATCTTGGTTCTCCTTAATCTCTCTGCAGCGTTCGACACCGTGGACCATGGGATGTTGCTAGATTGCCTGTGGGTACTCTGTGGACTGTCGGGAACAGTCCTCAGATGGTTCCATTCTTTCCTTACGGGCAGAACTCAGAGGGTAGTATCAGGTATTTTTTCCTCTGCTCCCTTTGTTCTGCCCTGTGGGGTGCCGCAGGGCTCTGTGCTTTCTCCCATGTTGTTCACGGTGTATATGCTGCCATTAGGAGACATCATAAGGTGTTATGGGCTGAGTTTTCACTGCTATGCAGATGATACTCGGCTCTGTATGTCCTTTTTACCCAAACAGAATAATGCACTATCGGTCTTTAACAGCTGCCTCGCTGAGATTCAGGACTGGATGAGTGCTAACTGGTTAAGACTGAACCAAGTCAAGACTGAGGTGTTGGTAGTGGACCCGGGTCACCATGTAGAGAAGTTGGCTCCTGGGCTTCCCTCTGGCCTTGTGCTAGGGGGAAGCCAGTTGAGACCTTCTGAACAGGTGCGGAATCTGGGAGTAATTCTTGACAGCGAGCAGACGCTGAAGGCACGGGTATCAGCCGTTGTCAGGTCTTCCTTTTACCATTTGAGGAATATAGCTCAGATAAAACACCTAGTTCCACACAATGACCTTCCAGTATTGGTTCATGCCTTTGTTTCTTCACGTCTTGGTTATTGTAATGCTCTATATCTGGGGTTGCCAGGGGTGGATCTCTGCCACCTGCAGCTGGTGCAGACCACAGCAGTCAGGTTGTTGACTGGATTGGGAAGATCGTACCACATCACTCCTATGCTGCTGCAGGCTGCACTGGCTGCTGGTGTGGAGAATCACCTTCAAGGTCGCGTGCTGACCTATAAGACCCTACATGCTCAGGGCCGGGCTACTTGCAAGATCTCCTTCGACCCTACCGCCTCTCTCTGCTCACTCCGCTCTGCCAACAAGGGATTGCTAGAGATTCCAGGGTCCATCTTCAGTAGTCATCTGGGGTCAGAGCTTTTGCTTTTATGGCTCTGACCCTGTGGAATTCTCTACCTCGTTGGATTTGAGAGTGCCTGTCCACAGAGTCGTTTAAGGCAGCGTTGAAAACCTGTTTGTTTGAACAAGCTTTTATTGGATAGATTATTCTGTTTTTATTGTTTTTAGGATTTATATCTATGTTTTTATTGCTGATTGTTTTACTAGGTATGTGCACTTTGATTATTGAAAAGTGCAATATAAATACATTTTATTTGATTTGATATTATAGTTCTCTTTAATGGCACCATTCAGTGTGGCTGTAGCTGCTTGCAGTGTAATCTCCAAATGGGAAATTCTGGAATCCTGCTCTGAAATAGCTTTGCTTGTAATTGCAGCCACTTCCTGGACCTTATTAACCTCCATCTGTAAAAACTCTGTTTTCTCAGTGAGGGCTTCAAAACAGCAGTCGTACCCCTCTGTCCACTCCAATAGTTTGTCTAATGCAACACCAAATATTAAATAGAGTACTTCTTGCTGTGGGACACCAGAGATGATTCAAAAGTACCCTTTGTTCTGTTGGTACATACAAGCTGATTTCTCCTTCTCTTTTCTCTTCAGGATTCCCTGAGGGGGACTCCATCTTCAGCACTAGCAGTCTGGTGCTGAGCGCAGCCGACCGCAGAGTGCTCCTCGGTCTGCCCTCAAGAGCAAGATTCCAGGTACGCTTCAGGAAAGCAGCTTCAGTCCAGCTTGCTAGCCATGAACTCAGTTTGTGGATGGTGCCTGAAATTGGGTCTACTATATGCAGAATCAGCACTCTGTCTCTCCCTGACTGGCTACAGCTCCTGGAGATTTGAAGTCCCCTGGAGCTCATCTCTCTGCTGCCTGAATTTCTTTGCTGACTTTTCCATTAGCAGATTATATCTTTTAGCCACTAGAGGGCCCAATTATAAACACACTTACCCAATCCAATCCATCCGTCTTTACCCCTTCCCTCTTCTACTTCTGTCAAGGCCTGTGCTTTTAGGATCACTCCCTGTTGCCTAACACTCAGCCCTGTTGTACTCCCCTCCACCACCCTAACTTCATAAGCTCTTCACTCTCTCTTTACCCTCTGCTTTGGACACCTGTACCTATTTTCATTATGTCCATAAACACCTTTTTAATGCTGCCTCTACTTCTGTTTTTCATACCCCCCCAACTCCACTAGTACTGGTACCCCACTCATTTACCAGCATAGCCACTCTATGCTGGGATATATCCCTTGGTGTACCCTACCACCATCCAAAACACACTACTGTGCTCCCATGCTAGCCTCCCTCAATAATAACCGAGATAATCTCCTCTGCATGCCTGAGTACCCCCTTCTCCTTCAATTACTCATGCCCTGCAGTAACACACCAGCTAAAAAATCCATCAGAAGTAGATGGCGTTCGGCTCACAAGTTCCTTGCTCACTATCTTGCTAGGATTGCACTTCTCCTCCTGCTCCTAGCTGGGTATGTACACCCAAACCGGTCTGCCCACCTCGGCATATGAGACAACACAAGAAACAAGGCTCCATCAAGCTGGCGACTCTTAACATCTGCAGCCTGACAGCTAAGCTCGATGCACTGCAAGTCTGGGTGTTATAACATAGGCCAGATGTTATAGCTCTTAACGAGAACTTGGCTCTCTCTAAGGTCCCAGACAATGCTGTATCCATTCCAGGCTATGCCCTGTTCCGACTTGACATAATTGCTAAGAGAGGGGTGGCTGTGCCATTTATTTAAGGGAAACTCTTAAAGGGCTAGTCATCCCATTACCCACCTCTGCAAACAACTCTCAAATTCTAGCAGTTAAAATAATCCTGTGCCAGCAGGGAAAATGCCTCACAGTTGCATCAGTATACATCCCACTGTGTGAACATGTTACAGGCTTCCAAATGATCACAGACTTCATGGACGACAACACCTCCCGTGGTGAGACAATTGTAATGGGAATTAGGATCACTACCTCAAACCAACATTTTATCGTTCCATTCTGCAGTACCAACCAGGCTCAACGTGCTTTCCACACCAGGGCCCTCCTGCTGCTAAACAACCTTCCCCCTGAAATTGCAGCTGAAAACAAGCTTGGCCCATTCAAACGTAAACTCCGCCAGCACCTCACTGACCTCAGCAGTTGTGACTGCTCTACCTAGGCTTACGGCTTTGTTTCACCTCTCCCTCCTCGTCTTTCCTCCCTTGCTACCCTCCCCACTTCTCTCCACCCCTCCATCCCCTGCTACTCCCCATCTCTCTCCCACCCCACCTACCATTCTACCCCCTCTTACCTCCCACCTACCATTCCACCCCTCTCCCGCTCCTCTCCTCCTGTCTCTCCCTCCCTAGCACCCTATCTCTTGTTGCTCCACCCCAGACTACCTAGCACTTATCTTTCTGTTCTTGCACTTACAACAATGTCAAATCCTTGACTGCCTAACCCCGTTTCCCCACCCCTTCCCCTCTTATCCCCAACCCCTTGCTCCACTTATGTCACCCCTAGGATGGTTTTATTTGTATTTGTGTCTTGCTATATATACACACCCATATTGTTAATGTGGCATTGATATTTGCCACTGATTATTTGCTACTGTGCTAGTCCATACACATGTACTGTCTTTTGCTACTAAGTTAACCTCCTGACCTGTATTGTATCTTACCTCTGCTTACTTCTATGTTAACCTCCTGACCCTGTATTGTATCTTACCACTGTTTTGCTTGCACCCATTGCTGACACAGAATCTTTGTAAAAGAACCCTTGGTTCAAAGGTATTTGTAATCCTAGTAATAAATAAATAAATAAAAATAAATAAATAAAAAGTAGGCTTGCCTTCACACACGGAGTGTAGCTCCGAAGAAATGGCTACAGAGCCTCTCTGACTGCCTGGTGGTGGAGTTAGTCTAGCCTGCGAGGTGGTCTGGGAATACATCCCCACTCAGCTCTCCAGGCTTGTTGCGGAATGGATCCGCTGATCCAGAAGTACCAACCTGGTGGGAACAAACTCAGCTACCGGACTACCTCTGCATGAATCCGACATAATAGATGTGTAACTGAGCAATACTCATCGTATAAATGCAAACAGAAAACCTCTGGTTGGTGTAGAATTGACAAGTGTCATGCAGCTACAGAGCCGCCATCTTCAATTCCCATCTGCACTATCCTTTCCTTAAGGAGTGCCTCCATAATCTTGCCCACTACTGAGGTAAGACTGACTGATCTGTAGTTCTCTGCCTCCTCCCTGCTGCCACTCTTGTGGAACAGAATCACATGAGCCCTTCTCCAGTCTTCTGGGACCTCTCATGTGCTCAGAGACTCACTAAACAGTTCTGATAATGGCTTTGCTAGTTCCACTCTTAGCTCCTTTATTACCCTGGGATGTATGCCATCAGGTCCCATTGCCTTGTCCATCCTGAGCTTAGTGAGCTCTTGTAGGACCCTTTCTTTTGTGAATGGACTTATGCACATCTCCCTCCCCCCCTGTGTCCATGGTGCTGAGTTATGGGCCCTGCCCTACCTTCTCCTCAGTAAATACTGAGCAGAAGTATCTATTTAGGATAGATGCTTTTCCTTGGTCCTCCTCCACACACTCCCTCGTATTCCCTTTGATCTTAGCAATACCCCCTCTGGACTTTATCCTTTCACTAATGTATCTATAGACAGTCTTGTCACCTTCTTTTACTGTTCATGCTAATGTTTCCTTGGTTTGGGCCTTTGCCTGCTACTGCCTTTCCTGTTTCCTTTAGGAGAGTTTGGTATGCCTCCCTATCTTCGTCATGCTGCGTTGCCTTATATTTCCTGAAGGCCAGCCTTTGGCTCTGATCTTTTCTACTACTGTTTTTGAGAACCAAAGTGGTTTCCTCCTTCTTTTGCTCTTGCTTTTCTCCCTAACGCAATGGAATGTTGCTTTAAGTATTGCATCCTTAAAGCTTGCCCAGTTTGCCTGTACCCCTCTCACCTGTATTTCTTCTTGCCAGGGCTAGCTTAACTCTGTTGGTCATCTTATCAAAGTCAGCACCTCTGAAGTCCCATATTTTTGCCTTGGAATGGGATGATTTAGTTTTAGTTGCCAAAGTGAACCATACCATTTGACGGTCACTGACCCCCAGGTGACCTTCTACCTAGAGATCATGATCCTTTTCCGTTAGTCAGTACTAAATCCAGGATAGCCCTGTTTCTTGTGGGTTGTTGTACCAGTTGTCTGAGGCACTCCCCTGCAGGGAATCCACTATGTGTCTAGTTCTGGCTGATGTTCCTGCTGGTATTGACCAATCTGTATCTGGCATGTTGAAGTCTCCATTATCAGAACCTCCCTTTAGCTTTCATGTTTTGTATATCTTCTAACCGTAATGTGTCTGTGTCCTCCCCCTGGTCTGGAGGCCTGTAGACAACCCCAGTTCATATGGCTGGCCCATTTCCTGTTTCCAGGGTGATCCACAGTTCTTCTGGCTCCTTATGAGTATTATGAATTTCTGTAGTTTTGATATTTTCATAGACATAAAGGGCCACTCCCCCCCTCCCCTTTTTGCCCCTTGGTCTCTTCTGAACAGTACATAGACAGGTACTGAATTACATTCCCTATGGTACAAGGCATGCTCAATCATTAGTAAAGGGATGTATCAGAAGATCAGAGAAAAGGAACATGTAGAAACCCCAAACAGTTGAGGTAGTGAAGATAGAGAGGAGGAGGAGAGAGAAAAAGGAAGGAATAGGAGGAAAAACTGGGGAGTAGTTGGTAGACATTTTGTAAGTTTTATTAGAGAGTAGATGGACAGCGGCAGTACAAGGCAAGCTAAGCACATGCAGCTAGGAAACTAGTCAGAGGTTAAGAGTAGCAGTTGCTGGTGTCCCTGACATTTTGTCTGAGTAATGCTTTGAAGGTTGCCATTTTAGCAATAGTTGAACATTTTAGGGATTTTTGAAGGTTGTTCCATAGGGCTGGGAGGGCATGGCTTATAGATGATAGCATACTAACATACTAAAATACCAGCAGAGTAGGCCTCATGGTCTTTCAAGTCTGCTCTATAGTCCTAATACCCATAATGGGCGCCATTCTGCTGCCCCCTTGGATTCCCTACCACCTGTCCAAGATATCCCCCTGCATTGAACTTACTCAGCTTCACCTTCCCCATACTTGTCCCAGCCCTCTTGAACCCCTCCACAGTATTCATCTCCACCAGCCCTCAGACAGTGCATTCAATGGTTCCACCACCCTCTCAGTGAAGTAACGCCTCCTCCTCCTCTCTCCCTGGGTCCCCCAGCTTCCACCGTGTCCCCTGGTTGCCCCCCCTCTTTCTTTTGGAACACTCTGTGAGCCTACCTTATTTATCCTCTTTGTGTACTTGAAGACCTCTATCATGTCACCCCATCCTCCTCTCCTCTAGAGAGTACATGTTGAGCTCCTCAAACCTCTCCTCGAGGTCCTCTCCCCATACCCTAATCATCTTGGTTGCCTCCTCTGGACCCTCTCCAGGATGCAATGACCCTTTTAAGTGTGGGCAGGAACTGCAAACAGTATTTAAGGTGCGGCCTAACCAGGCAGCTATACAGAGGAGAATCACTTCCTCCTTCTTGAGGTTATCCCCCTAGTGATGCACCCTGCATCCTATTGGCCTTGGCGCTGCCCTCCTACAGTTCTCAGAGTTGTTCATTTTGACATCCACCCCTAGATCCCTCTCCCCCTTCGAGACTTGTAGTGTATCTCCTCCAGGGTATACATGTGGCCTGGGTTTCTAACCCCCAGGTGAAGAACCCTGCATTTCCCTGCATTGAATTTCAGTTTCCTGGTATGTGACCACTTCTTCTGAGCCTCCAGGTCCTCCTGCAGAGCTACCCTCCCCCTCCTCCCCATCCACCACCACCCCCAGCTTCGAGTTATCCGCAAAGAGACTCATTTTGCTCCTGTTATGTTTCCTGATGTCAGCGACGTAGGCGATAATCAGGAGTGGCCCCAGAACTGATCCCTGGGGGACCCCACTAATGACCCTCCTATGAGATGAGACTTCCCCTCCAACCACCACCCTCTGAGTACACCCTGATAGCCAACTTCCTATCCATCTGACCATCTGCTTTCCCACCCCCATTTCCCCCAGCTTATCCAGCAGCCCACTGTGAGGTACCAAATCAAATGCCTTGCTGAAGTCTAGAAAGAGGACACCCACCGGGCCTACCCTAGTCCAGTGCCTCATCACCCAATCATAGAACTCCACAAGGTTTGTCCGACATGATCATCCCAGGATGAAGCCATGCTGTCTATTGTCCAGATAACTCATTTCCTCCAGTACCCCCCATAGCCTTTCCTTGATAATACCCTCCATCACTTTGCCCACCACCGACGTCAGGATAACAGGCTTGTAGTTCCCCAGCTCCTCTCTTGAGCCACCCTAATGGATAGGCATAATGTGGGCCACCCTCCAGTTGTGGGGCACCAAACCCATCTAAAGAGAATTGTTGAAAAGCTCTGCCAGAGGGGCCAGCAGGACATCAGCCAATTCCCTCAGCACCCTGGGATGTATTTCATCTGGCACTGGAGCTTTCTCTGTTCTTAGGGACATGAGGACTTTCCTCACTCTATCAAACAGGATTTCAACTTCCCTGACCCCTGCCTCCACCCCCGTCCTGCCCGCCCCTCCAGATGGTGCCGGCCCACTACCCCCCACTAGTCTAGGCAGGGATCCCAGCATCTATGATTCCCTCCACTTCCACAGGTCCTCCACATCTCCCCCACCCCTGTGCATAGAGATTCAGCTAAATTAAATTCTGCCAGCGAAGTGAATGCAAAGTGGCCACTTCTCGTTATCATAACGCTACACGAAGTGGCCATTGGAAAGTGCTCACTTCTCCTTGTTATTATGACTTTGCGTTGTTATTCCCCCTTAACGTGAAGTAAGGTGGAATGACAACAATATAGTCAGCCTCCCCAACACATCACATGGCTTACAGTACTGTAAGTCACATGCTTTAGCCAGGCAGAAAGGAAGTGAGTCATATAAGCAGATACTTCCACTTTCTCCTTTGCAGAGGTAGAGAGAGGAAGCATTTTGTGTAGAAGAGGAGAGTTGTGTTAACAAGTTCCTTTCTTGAGCAAATTCCAAAAACTCAAAAGCTTTTTAAAAGTTAATTCTTTAGTTTTTGTACTGAACTGTCAGTTCTTTTGGTGACCGATTTCTTTATTTTATAAGTTTGTTGTGTGTGTATGTATGTGTGTGACTGTGTTGTCTGAGTGTGTGTGAAGTCGCTGATCACATTGGAGAGGGAAGAAATGTTTTTTTGAGTGGTGGACCAGAGACAGTATGTGGCCCATGGCCAGAGGGGTGTGCGCACATGTGGGGGTCGTAGCCAGGAGGAGTTGGACCGCTCCAGATTTTTTGGTCCAGCCTCCCTCCTCTGGAAGTAGCAGCACCACCAGTGCCACCGCCATGTCCACCAAGTCCTCTACCACCACCACTAGTAGCAGCTGCAGGAGGTCCAGCAGCACCAACTCCACAGCAGCAGGTGGAGCCCCAGGTTTGTGACCACGCTGCCAGCACTGCGTCTTCCCCTCCTGCGCCTGGTCCCCCCACAGCTCCCCAGTTTGGCAGTTTTTCAATTGTGTCGGGGGGACAGCAGCCTTGTGGTGTGTCTGATTTGTGGTGTGCAGGTGTGCCGTGGCCCTGGTGGACACATCTGGGACACAGGCCAAGCGCACTATATTGAACCACAGGTGGAGTGGCATGCTGCCACTGAACAGGCCAGGCCTCCACCTGCTGGCCCTTCTGTGGCAGTGGCAGAGGGTGCTGCTGTTGTGTCGCCACAGCAGGAGGAGGGCCAGCAGCAGCTGCTCCCACCACCCCACCACTGCCACCAGCACCACCCTCACCACCACTACTACCTGGTTCCCCACACCAGTGGATCCCTAATGCCTGCAACTCAGGCAGACATACCACTTTTGTGGGCTGCAGTGGAAGAAAATAACAGAGGGTGGGTGTTGCCCAGCAGCAGGGGAACAGATAGAGCAGCACCAGTTACAGAGTGTGTCGATGCTCCATCTGCTGCTGGAACATCAGGGGATCCCCATTAGTTTTTTTTTAGCACACCTCCCCTCCCACTGCTGTGGTGTTTGGTCTTTTGTTTATGTTTAATAACAAGACAGAGAAGGCCACAGTATTAGTTTAAAGGGAAGCAGTCAGCAACAGGAGGTCCACCACCTGCAAGGCTTACTCTCTTGTTAAACCTTTTAAGTATGTTGTGGTGTTTTTCTTGTGCCACAACATACTTTATTTTAGTAAAGAAAAGTCAGCGACCCAGAAGTATGGTGGATGCTATGGGGGATCCATAATGTGTAAAGGTGCAACGGCGACACACCATGTGCTTCAATACAAAAGTATTGAAGTGCATGGCATGTCACTGTCTTTTTTCACATAATGGGAGTCCCCCAGTGTCCGCCATACTCGGCCATAGACTATATTGCGGGGTTAGGTGGTGGGTGAAGGGCTCAATTCGCTCCACAAAGTGATTCATGGAGTGAAGGTGAATCCATGGAGAACTCTGCAATGCGGGCGGAGTAATTCGCATTATGATGGGTAACCAAGTCCATTGAAAAAATGACTTCAGACATTCCTCTCCCAGACCACTACTCCACCAATTTAAAGGTGAAGTGCCTTGAAAACAATGTACTTTGCCTTGTTTTTAAGATCAAGGCAAATTTTGCAGTGATTCATGGGATTTCAGGTCACATGGGCTCTACATTGTTCTGCACAGCCTCAGTTCGGGGTAGTGTGTGTGTAGGAAGCTGTAGGAGACAGTCTGCTCTGAGAGCTCTCTGTGATTCAAATCTTCTAAAAGCTGTTAAAAAAGCCTCAAACTTTAGTTCATCAATTGTAAGAAACCCTCCTCTGCTCATATCATCGAGCGGTAATTGTGTGTGGATTTTGAATATTAATGCTCAACATTGAGTCTGTGTAGTAAGAGACAGTGAAAGTGTTCTTTGTGGAGAGGCATATCTGTGGTGTAGGTAGATTTAAGTTGGAGAAATAGGGAGTTCTTTGTATTTTGGTTATATTTGTTATATATGCTAATGTACACACAGTAATATTGTCAGTAATTGTTGAAATTTATTTGCTGATTGTGTGTTATGTGGATCTGATGCAGCAGTTCCTAATTTCAGGTTGTTTAAAATATGTGGTATATTACTGAAGTTTTCAATTTGCTATGCATTACTTGTAGACAAATTGTGTGTGAGTGTGTGTGCGATGTGACATCAAATAATACACCTTTTATTGTGCCTCAGTGTAATTGCAGGTGCAGCAGTGTGAACCTGCTATCCACTGCAGCTGCGTGATTTTGTACCGCCATTGTGGTATCTTTCCTTTGTTTTGCTGCTTGCACTGCCGTAAAAATCTGCAGTCTGTGCCCCCGGCAAAAGGAATACTTTCCATATTGATTGTTTGTGACTTCAGCATACTGGTTACATAGGTTGTTGAACTTGTGACTTTGCATCTGTTGCTGACGCCACAGTTGTTTTTAGCTTCACATCCAGCGTCCCCCACTCCAAGTGAATGTTCCAAAATCTAAATTTGTTTAAAATGTTGTTGTTGATCCCCAAAATGACCACAAAGAGATGTGCAAACAAAGCTGTTTCTAGCCATGGCACTGCTGCAAGTGGTAAGATTGTCTGTGGGCGTGGTAGTCACGAGACGCAAAAGTGGAATTGCTGATGTGAGGAAGGTATTTCTCCTGCAATGTTTTTACAGCCCAGTAGATTTGCTCATAGTTGGAGGGAGATGATGTTGTCCCAGCAGGTGGTGTTAGTGCAGTTGCTGGTGGTGGTATGAGTACTGCTGCCTCAAGTTCCATTTCTGACCAGTTTACCATGTCCAAAAATATAGTGAAGTGTGAAGCAGTGCGAGTGAGTGGCAGTGTAGATGATGTCATACTTCTCAGTAACATCCCAGTAACTGAACATGAGGATTCTTATCATCATGTCAATGATAGCATACAATGTGACATTTCTTCCACTGTGGTTCAGGTCCGCGATTTGCCATGCAGTGATTCACAGTGTGGTGAAAAAATATCAGGTGACGGTGGTGTTGATGATGATGAATCTGATGATGATGATGTTGCTGTGGTTGCAACATACAGTCCACATGCCAGCATCCAAGCAAAGATGTAATGTGGGTGATGTTGATGAATATGATGTTGATGTAAGTGACCCCAGTTGGGAACCGGAGAAAAAGAAATTCAAGGTGGCTGTGTTCTGGGTCGGTTTGCATTAATTCCGCCCCCCCCCATAAAAAGTTGTGATTTACCAGTTTCAGTTGATGGTGATGATGACCCAGTAATACTGATAGGTAGTCATGGTGGTCAGTTGCACTCCAAGTGTGTCCTGCGCAAAAAAATCACATACACACTCCTCACTTCATGTCTTAAAAAAATGGAGTCCAATAAGCAGCATCAGGGACATTTTAAAACTAGAGCATCACAGTCCCTTGTTTGGAATTTTTTTGTGCAAGATGCAAATGAGTCAGTTGCAATCTGCCAGGTTTGCCATGCGCGTGAGTCGAGGTAAAAAGGGGAGCCATCTGGGCACAGGAGGACAGCATACGCATCTTAAGAACAGGCATGTGGCACTTTGGACCCAGCACAAGATGGCAGCTAAAATCACAGTAGGGCGTTCACCCTTGTCATCAACCATAATGAGCATATTATCCTCTTCCATGACTGTTAAATCAAGTAGAAAATTAAATGTCTGCAGTAGTGATGAAATCAGAGCAGAGGATTACTACAGGCATGATGAAGTGGAGGAGCATAATGATTTTGAAATGTTGTCCAGTGCTGGTGAGAGTAGCAACTTTGGTGGTGGTGGTGGTGAATGCAGTATGTCTAGTGCAAGTGGTACATCAACCCCGGTTGGTAAATCTGGCAAAATAACTGCATTTGTGGGTTTGTCATTATCACCTGTGCAACCATCTTCATCAAACGTCCACACTCCACCTCCAGCCATTTGCAGAGCAGACCCATTTCTCATCATCCCGTGTAAAATGTTTACGTCAGCCCATATTACAGAATGTTTTTGAGCATAAGCTGAAGTACCCACCAATCATACAGTGTCCTGTGAACTTAATGCTACTGTAGCTGAAATGCTGGCAACTGATCTTTGCCTTTCTCCTTTGTGGAGAATTCAGGGTTCAGTGGTTTGCTGAATGTGTCTGTTCAAAATGGAAAGTCCCATCCAGGACATACTCTTCAGCCCGTGCTGTCCCGAGTTGTACCGTACTGTATCTGACAATGTAAGACATGCCTTCAAGATTCCTTCTCTCCATTCATCCATTTAAGTAAGTATATGTGGACAAGTGGCAAAACAGTGGGAGTTCATATTTGTATAGAACTGCACATTGGGCGAGGTGCCGGGTGTTGTTTGTGCTGTTGGTAGTGTCAATGATAGGTGCAGTAAGGTGGAATGTCATGGTAGCAATCTTCCAGGAATTCGACAGCATGCAATGATTGCTATGTGCAATGCGACCTGTTCACACACTGGTGAAAACATGTTGGACTTGGTACAGATGGAAATTGACAAGTGGCTGAACCCCCTGTCCCTGAGAGCTGGGTTCATAGCAAGTGACAATGGGTCAAATGCAATGAAATGCATCATGAATAGTGGCTTTGTTCATTTTCCATGCATGGCCCACTGTTTAAATCTTGTGGTGCAGGAGTTTCTGCAGCACTCTGATGTAAAGAAAATTCTGACAGTTGCATGCCGCATCTGTTTTCACTTTGCACGATCTGCAAAGGCCGTGACCAACTCGCAGTTGCAGATCCAAAACAGCCTCTCAGCACTGCTTGAAGCTGGAAGTTGTCACCCGGTGGAACGCCACTTTATACATTGCAGAGAGGTTGTATGAATATTACAAAGCCATCTCAGAACATCTTGTCATGCACACTAGCCGTGACAGTTCCAGGGCCTCCATGTCTATGTCGACTGAACAGTGGCGCCTCATGGACTCTGTAATAACAATTTTGTGGCCTTTTGAACATGCCCCACATGCAGTGAGTGGTGAGTCTGCCTCCATTAGCCAATCAATTCCACTGCTGCGAGTGCTAAGGTAGACATTGGTGAACGTACAGCATGGCCTTGATGTTGCAGGAGACAGTGCTAGCAGTATGTTGCTGAAACACATGCTGACAGTATTCGATCAGAATTGTTACATTTTGAGCATTCAGCATAGTGACAACTTTGCAATAGCAACAGTGCTGGACCCACAATACAAACATGGAATTGCTGCAGTACTGGAGGGAGGGCCTGAACAGGTAAAAAATGTCAGTGGGCAACTGGTGTACTTGGTTCATGGGGCACAGAAGTCATGTGCCAAGATCAGCAAACCTCAGCAGCATAATCAGGCTGAAGGTGAACCTGGAGAAGTATCAAGCATATCCTGTAAGGGGGGAAGTGGACTGCAGTTCCAGGTGGTCTATCGTCCTATGTGGTTGATGTCAACCCTCTTTAGGAGGCTTTGTCCCAAGTGGGGATTTGTAAAATAAATGATTCCGGAGAACAGGATGATGCATCAACCATTGGACTTAGTGCAGCACAGAGAATGGTTGAGTCATATTTGTCTGAAAAAATAGGCATCTATCAATAACTGATGATCCTCTTTTATACTGGAGCAGAAAGGTCAATGAATGGCCAGAGCTGACTGCAGTGGCACTGAAGTACCTGACATGCCCACCTTCCAGTGTAAGTGTCGAGAGTGTATTCAGCTCAGCAGGTGCAATAGTTCAGGACTGACATACAATCCTCTCTCCTGCAAATGTCAGTTTGCTAACATTCATAAAAATGAATGAGAGGCACATACCAGCGCAGACTGCAACCTCAGTATTCGTACCCCGGCCTAGTCATGGTTTTGGTGATGTAGAAATGGACCATCCTGGTGGCACTGGCAGTGGCAGCATGAAACGGCCTGCCACTCATGTAGATGATGACACAATGGAGAAAGAATTTCCCAGTGGTCAGACGTCAGACATAGATGACTGTGAGGGCAGCTTTCTTTATGAGAATGATGATGAGATTAATGTTGGCAGGTTTTAACTTCAGTTGTTAAAAGGCTGTCACGTTTGTTATATGATACATGTTTTCTTTTCCATAAGGTTAAATGGCTGTCCCACTTAGAGTGATTCAAATTCCATATGTCATGTCACATTTGTAACAGAGAGCACAATATATCCTGGCCCTGTACCACCACCATAAGACCACTGTTAGCCACTGCCACCACAGGGAATGACTTTCTGTACCCCCCATACCACCACCACCATAAGACCGCTGGTATTCTTGGCCATCACAGAGAATGACTTTCTGTGCCCCCCTGGACCACCACCACCATAAGACCGCTGTTAACCACTGCCACCACAGGGAATGGCTTTGTGTGCCCCCCTGGACCACCACCATAAGACCGATCTTGCCACTGCCACCACAGGAAATTACTTTCTGTGCCCCCATGGACCACCACAAGACCACTGTTAGCCACTGCCACCACAGGAATGACTTTGTGTGCCCCCTGGACCACCACCATAATACCGCTTTAACTACTGCCACCAGATGGAATGACTTTCTGTGCCCCCCTGGACTACTATGATAAGACCACTGTTAGCCACTGCCACCACCATCAGATGCAGGAAGATGTCAGAGGGAATGTCATCATGTACCGCAGCTATGACCACCAGCACCCACCACCAGTGTCATTCTGACAATGTTTTTCCATTACATTGGCCATGCCAAGGCAGAGGGAGTCAAACAGGAGACCACATCCATCAGCTACAGGCACAAGGCTTCTTACTATTAAAACTATAAAGTGAGTATGTGTACTGATGTTTTTTATGCTATTCAACTTCCTTTAGCTGTGTGTTTTGTTTTCTGTTGCTTTTCTGAGCTGCAATGGTCAAACACATATGGTCAACTTATTTTGTTTTTTTACAAGTTAACAACAAATGACTCTCCTTCGCTGAAAGTCGGTATCAATGGTATAGCAGCAGTGCTGTCCACTGGAACCTATGGAATATCCATTTCCAATCCATACTGGTAAGTACATATATTTCATTTCATCTGTTCCTTTTTTTTCATAAGAGTGCAACAAATCCAACTGAAGATTCATAAACTAGGTGACATGTGCGTCACAAAAAATATTTCTGCAACATACTGTATCATGCACTGTATTCCAAATTTGCAGCTGTGCAGCCATGACAGTGTTGAAAAAGTTGGACCCAGGTTGTGTTACTTGACAAGATGTGGTTTTGAAATGTAACTTGAGTTGAGATGCAGGGACACTGACGCAGTGTATTTGTTACATAGCCTGGTACTAAATTAAGTTGTGATCTTCTGATTGCAGCGGACAGCTTTACTATCTGTGTTAATCCAGATACCTGTGGAACAGCCATGGCTTAAACATAATGTGTTACTGCTGCAATCAAGTTGCAATAAGTCCTTCATTTCTTTTTTAGGAAACTTCCAGATGCTTTGTTGTGTCATAGTTGCCTTGTCCAAAGAAGTTCTTCAACATCACGCCTCCCCAACCCCGGGCTGGGGCAGACATGCAACACGCAGAAGTAATTTCAGTCGATAACCATGACCATCATTACCAACCAGATTCAAGAAAGATGCAGATGAAATCTGTGAAGAAGCAACCAAATAAGAAACCATTAATGAGACCTACCTGCAAATATGCCCCCCCCCCAAAAAAAAATACCTTCATTGGCTTGAGAGTATTCCATTTCAATTTCAATGCAAAAGTTCTCATCAATCACTGGAATGTGCACACCAACAGTATCTGTGACCTGTGATACAAAACAATACAATGAGTTCATATCTATATGTCAACCCCCACCTAGAAAATAAAAAATATATATAATCTATCTATATATATCTATATATATAATATATATATATATATATATATATATATCAACTCACCAAAGGCTACTATTAGTGTACACAAAGGCACCCTTCCATCCGGTTGAGGTGATTGCTATCGCATTTTATGGAATCGCAGCACACTTTGGCCCAGCAACAGTTCACTCACGGGTCATCATTTCTGATACACACTGAATTCCGATTCATGTTATGTTATCCCTCCTTCACATGGTTTGGCAGGACACTGTATATCATGAGTACATCATCATCATCACAGAGTATGTAAACTTTCTGGACACAAGACAGATCAAAGTGGAAAAGGAGGTAACGCACCAAGGATGGCAGTGCCATGATCTAAATGGTGTTCAGTGGAAATTAATAATGCGGGGATCAGCACCTGCCAAGGGCTCTAAATACACTTATGTTGCTTGATAAAAATGTTTCTTGGAGAAAAGGACTCACCAGGCTGCTTTGGTTCTCAATGAGTGGTATTTTATTCAGCAAAATCCATGTAAAATCCATAAAAATCCATAGAATGTAACAACCAAAGTATATGCATTACTTCCTTATTCCTCCACCCACTCCCTCACGTTGATGTCGGTCACCTGATGCGTTTCCACCAGTCAAGGCTTTCAAAGGTGATTATGTCATACTAATGAACCCTAGCTAAATAGGGATGTCCTTAAAGACACAGTGTGCAAGATTTCGATAATACCTTACATGTTCACCCATATTTAAATATTTTCAAACCAGGTGACATATATATTTCCTTTTAAAAAATACAGATTTTCATCTTAGCAGCATTATTTCAAATGGACAGTATTCATATTAATAGCATTAATTTCATAGTAATAAGTACTTCTTCTTAACTGTTCGTACTTAATTTTAACTATGATTATTTAGTCAAAAGACAATCTTCTGCTTAACAACAGGCGTGCTCTTATAAGGCCAAGTCAAGGCACCTACTCCTGATATTTTACTCAGTATTACACAGTTTGAAAAAGTGGAAGGCACTAGGCCCATCGAACCACTTTCCCCACAACTGTAGGATATCTCAAAGTATTCCCTAAAAAGAATTTGTCCAATTCAGTTTTAAACTTGTTGACTGTTTCACTATATGTTGGGGCAAAGAATTCCACAGTTTAGCTGACCTTAGTGTGAAATAATATTTTCTTTTGTTAGTGATTGCTCTTGAAATTTGAAGTTGCCTGTTGTTACACCATAACCCATGCATTTTATTCATAAATTTTAGATTACAGACGTTCTTAAGATCCTCGTTCTTTAGAATGTTAAACAATAATAGAAGATCCCCTCTATCCCTTCTCTCTTGTAGATCATACAGTCCTAAAAATGACACCCTTTCATGATAGGACAAGTTCTGGCTTCAGGTATTAATTTAGTTAGTCTCCTCTGTAGAATCTCTACCATTTTTTTGTCCTGTTTCAGGTAAGGAGCCCAAAAGGAAACAGCATAATCAGTTAGTGGACGAATATAAGACTTATACAGCTTTATGATGCAATCCTTGTTACGTGTTATAAATGATTTTTTAATTGCAGATATTATATGATTGCCCACTTGGGTGACTTTATTACATTGAGTACTCCAGTCTAATTTATCATTTACAATGACACTCAAGTCTCTTTCTGTATTCACCACTTTAATATTGATATTACACAGAGTTTGGGTTATTTTTCCCTAAATGTATCACTGAGCACTTATCGATATTAAAGGTCATGTAATGTTCCTGTGCCCATGCCTCAGTGATTTGGAGGTCTGATTTAAATCTATTAATTTTCAGATCGCTATCCACCTCAGATGTTATTTTAGTATCATTAGCGAATTTACTTATCTGGCTATACACACCCAGGTGCAAGTCCCTTATAAATAAACTGAAAAGTATTGGGCCCAATACAGATCCCCGTGGGATGCCACTGGTCAGAGAAATGACACCAGAGATAGTGTCCATTATTCTAACATTTTGCAACCTGTTATTTAGCCAACTCTCGACCCACCTAATAGTATAAGTATTGATTTCCATCTTGATCAGTTTACTGATTAGTAAATTATTAGATACTTTATCGAATGCTTTTTTAAAGTCTAGGTAGATGATGTCCACTGGGCAATTTTTATCTAGGCTGTTACTGATACTTTCGTAAAAAGTTACCAAATTTGTAGTACATGACCTTCCCCTTCTAAAACCATGTTGGGTCTCATCTGTCAATCCCTTATTATTGATTTCTAAATACATTTTTTGTTTAAGAATCCTTTCCATGATTTTACACATTATTTACTTGAGACTTACTGGTCAATAATTTTCAGTGTTTCTTTTGCTCCCTTTTTTATGTATCGGGATCACTGTTGCATTCTGCCAATCTTTGGGTACCTCACTATTTTTATAGGATTTGTTGAATATTATACTTAATGGAATCAAAAGTTCTTCCAAAGTATGTTTTATGAAAGATGTGTTTATATTGTGTTTATATTGTCTGGACTTGGTGCTGAGTGTTCTTTCAAGGATTGTACTGCATTTCTAATTTCCTCGTTGGTGATTATTTTGTACTCACTGTTATATGGGTAAGCTATTTTACTAGAGAGATCTTTTTGGAAAATACAGACCCAAAGTATTCATTAAAAGAATTTCCAATT
The DNA here is from genome assembly GCA_016271365.2 of Neoceratodus forsteri. Classification (NCBI taxonomy): domain Eukaryota; kingdom Metazoa; phylum Chordata; order Ceratodontiformes; family Ceratodontidae; genus Neoceratodus; species Neoceratodus forsteri. Next base: position 740,638,832 of record CM057454.1, read on the forward strand.
TCTAGCCTGTTGGTAATTTCTTTTCCATTATCAACAATGGTTGTGATGGTTGTGATAGCTGAATTACTATTTTTGTTATTATTAATATAAGCATAAAAGGCTTTAGTATTTCCTTTTGAATTAGATAACTTATATTCTATTTGTTTCTCTCCTTTTAACAAGCTGTTTAGTAATTTAACTTCATCCCTATAATTTAATTTATTTGTAGCATTAGGATCTTGTTTATATTCCTACACCTTCTCCTTAGTTTTTATTTGAGTTCGTATGGTTGGTGTTAACCAAACAGGAATCTTTCCTTATGATTACATGTTTTTTTAACAGGGATATATAATTGTTCTAACTCAAAAATTATATCTTTTAGTATCAACCAGCATTCGTTGGTCTGTAATCAGGAGAATAATGAACTCCAGTTATAAGCACCCAAAGCTTCTTTTATTTTATTAATAATTTCCCCGATAATAATTGAGTCGAAAAGTATTTTGTTTAATAATAGTCTGAGCTTGATTTAAAGTAAAAGTGACTGTGTAATGGTCACTAGTACCTAGAGATTCTCCATTCTCTATCTTATTGATTGCCTCTGGAATATTAGTTAACACAATGACTAGTATATTTGTTTCTCTAGTGGGTTCCATGACCACCTGATCAAGACCCAGGGTTAAGAAAGTTTCTAGAAATCTCTGTTCAATTTTTGTAGTAGCTATTAAATTGTGCCAGTCAATTCCTGGTAGATTTAGATCTCCATGATTATAAGATCTGTTTTTCTGTCAAATCTGTCATCGTTTGTATCAGAAGAGTCATAAGTTGTATCTGTATTTGGTGGTCTATATATATTTAACAATATTAGCTTTTATTTAATAGCTGTATTTGTACACAGCAACTTTCTAGCTCTGGTCATTCTTCCCATTGGATAGGAATCTCACTTGCAGTTATTGTGCTTCTAATATAAAACATACCTCCTTCCTTCATATTTGCTCTATTTTATAAAACAAATTATATCCTGGAATAGCATTGTGCCATGTGCATCAAACCCGGTGATGGGAACCCAGTGACATGCAGGTATCCATATTACTATCACTTAAGGTTACCAGTGCATATCTGTGAACAAAAACAACATATTTTAAATCATATTAGTATTTACAACAATATTTGCAACACAACACATCATTCCTTTAAAATGGTTTTATCTCAATTCTAACATTTAATCCTTTCCCTCCATACCTTTCAGAGAGAATATCCAAAATTGTTCTTTTTAATAACAGGTGGATATAGTCTCCCCTCTCCTGGGCAGAGTGGGTTTCTCCAAACCAGTAAAATGAATGAATGCTCTGTTTTTTTTCTACTTTTAAAGCATGCATTGCCAGAACATTCTTTTGATCTCCATTTTCTATGGCTCTGCATATTCACCCATATGTATCTTGTTGCCCTTTTATTTTTCCTATATAGTGGGCTACACTTACACTTAGCTAGGTAAATCAGACCACAGGTGCTGCACGTCATGAAGCCTCTAATATCATTGACTCTACCAGTTACAGGATTTATAAAAGTTCTGGTGTGCTGCACCTGTGGGAAATATTTGCAATTTCCACATTTTGTGTTCAGATTTTCCCTATGTGGCAACCAAATTCTGGGCCTTTCTTCAACTGGTTGTACAGCATGCATAACTATATCTCTAATACTTTTTCCTTTTCTGTATACAAACATAGGCTCTGTGGTTTCTATATCATTTAGGCCTGGATCTTGCAGTGCCACATGCCAGTTTTTCTTTATTATTTCTGAGATCTTTTTTTGATTGTGATGTGTAGGTGCTACCAAAACACTGTTGAACATCCTGTTTTTGTTTGATACTATACACCTTTTCCTCCATTAATTTCTTTCTAGATATGGCATCAATATCAGATTTTGCATTTCTAATGACGCCTTCTCTATATCCTCACTCTCTTAATCTTTCTGTAAGTTCTGATGCCCTTTCCTCATACAGGTCCTGGTTGCCACAATTTCTCTTTATTCTTGTGTGCTGACCCTTGGGGATAGCTTTTATGGTGTGATGGGGTGGTTACTGCTAGCCTGCAGTAATGTGTTCCAATCTGTAGGCTTTCAGAGCAGGTCAGTATTAAGCCCCCTCCCCATCTTTCTTTATGGTAAGGTCGAGGAAACTAATCTCTCTCTTTTGTCACTGTTTTAGTTAATGCCTTCTAGATACCTCACAAAATCAGATAGGGATTCAAAATCACCTTTCCATATGATGATAGTGTCATCTATAAAGCATCTCCATAAGTCCAGCTGACATGGTCACATGATGCAAGCGACCTAGAAGCAGCAGTGGTTTGGAGCTCCTGCTCCTCTATCCTTTCCACTATTACTTTTACTAGATTCTCTGTGTGCTTTTTGGCTGAAAAAAACACTTTGCATTAGGGCTTCTGCTTTCAACAACAATGTCGAAGATCATTTTGCATCACTATAGGGACGTTCGCCCCGCGATGGAGGTTGAAATGAAGCAGGCCCAACTGAAACACACGTCGCCTCCCTCGCCTGAAAAAATACCCCCTAAGAAACCTAAAGCACAAGGGAGTAAGGGAGGAATATCAATTCTGCTGATGGAGGAACAGTTCTTGAAAGAATTAGAACCCTTCAAGGAAACGCTACATGACATAACATCTGAGTTAAAATCCCTTGGAAGTGATGTGACTGATCTTACATGGCAAGTTGGTGATTCGGAAGCCTGAATTAAATCAGTGGAGACTTGGAGAGAGACAAGCAAGACCCTGAAATCGTGTTGCTGTGCCAACAAATACAGAAACTGCAACTGAAAACTGAAGATCTTGAGGGAAGGAGTAGGAGAAATAATATATTAATCATGGGATACCTGAGAAAGAAGAAGGCACCGATACGATTTTATTCCTCAAAAAGGTCCTGGAAAAAGTAGTAGGCCACTCACCACTCCACACCAGTTATCAGACTGAAAATGCCCATCGCTCACTCAGACCCAGACCCCAACCAAGAGAACCACCCAGACCCATCATCCTTAAATTTCTGAGCTACATAGAAAAACAGCATGTCCCATCAAAAACCCGAGAGTTAAAAGCAATCATGTGGGAAGGAGTCTAGCTTAGAATCTCACAAGACCTACCATATGAAGTTCATCAGAAATGGACTGCCTTCCACCCCACAGTAACCAAGTTAGTGGCCGCCAGCATCCCATTTAAGATGATGTATCCTGCAAAGCTACAGGTTTCCATTTCGGGTAACTGGACCTCCTATGACTCGCCACAACAAGCGCTGACTGACCTCAGTACCAAGCTACCAGAACTATTTAAACCTGGCTGATCATCTTATTCAAGACTTTCTGTGTTTATTTAATGTGGGACTTATGTCTTCACTAAAATCTCAGAAGTGTTTTTCCTTTTGGTTTTTTTTTCTTGGATATTAGATATGTTTACATCTAAAATGGGCTCTTACCAGGGTTTCTGTTTTTTGAAAGAAGGGTTGATCTTGGATATTTCAGCAGGCCATTTCTGGGTGGTTAACACTAGGGGCAGTAGTTCAAACATAGAGCTCGTAGTACCTGGGTGGAACCTTTGCTTGGATATAATTTGCTAAGGGACAGATTTTGATTAGGACCACCCTAAGCTCTGATCTAATATCTTCTCCCCTGGCATTTCCCCAACTAGATTCCCCGAGAGGTCCCTGCTGACAAATACACCCCATATCATATAAAGTAGGTGCTTTTTCTCTTTTTTTAATTCCTATTGAACCTTGGTATAATTAACATCTACCCATTTCTAAGGGTTCTACTATCTCAATCAGATCACTTGGTATGCACAAGGCCTGTACTGTTTTTCAAGAGTGAAGACACACAGAACTCATCCCAGTGAGGGCTAATCTTGTAAGTTGCTGATTGAGACACCATGTCAGTAATCCCTCGGCCTCGAGGATCTCGCACATCTAATCAGGGCCGTTTAATCATTACGGTGCACCGTTTAGTAACACCGAACAGAATATTACCTACCCAAGGTAAAAGTGGGAGGGAAGAGCAGTTTACTCTGGACAGTACAGGCTTAGGTGAGTTACTCAGTATACTAGTTTTGAGAGCTCAGTCTCACAGCACTCTATTAGCTGCTCACATGCTGGAATAGTAGAGGATTATAATTATTAATGCTGTCTCAGTTTAATCTTTTATCTTTGTAAGATGTTCTTGAACCGTGGGAGTGTTCACTAAGATCAAAAGGGCAGTCTCCCCATACTCATGTTTACCATGTCAGACTCTACATTTGGAAGCAATGGGGGACCAATGTATATAGTTATAGATTAGCAAAAAGTGGGTAGATAGAGGATTTAAGTAAAGGGATACACTTGTTATTAAGGTTTTTTGGAGAGGGAGGGCGGGATGGGCTCACTATATTTACTAACAAAGTGGTCTAAATCATTCCACAATATCAATTTTGGCCTTCTGCATGACCTTTTCCAGTTATTTTTTATCCACAGACTGATTGCATGATATTGGATATATGGTTTCATTATAGAAGGCACATAGGATGCTTCATGTAGTAGGGGAGGAGATGGAGGCAGGCTATTTCTCTGGACCAAAATTACAGCCTGTTTCATATCTTATATAATGACATAAGCTAATGCTGCAGTTAAGCTATTGACATGGAATGACAGGAGGCTTGAGTGCGCAAGCGGTATAAAATTTTCAAAACATCTTGCATTATTGCAATCCATCTCTTATCAAAAAACCCACCTACTTACATCAAGAACCCATGGTTCTCCGTAGGCAAAGTATTGGACAAGATTTTTGCTTCTGGAAACTCAACTGCCAGCAGAGGGGTTGCCATATTGATAAACAGGTCCACACCTTTTCAAGCAGACCAAACTGTTGCGGACCCACAGGGAGATACATCCTTGTAAAAGGTATACTAGGATGCACAGAACCTATTCTAGGAAGTGTTTATGGCCCGATGAGGGGTCCCAGCTTTTATGAGATCTCATAAATGAATTATCTCCTTCTTGGCCTTACCAATCATCTTGGGGGGTGATTGGAATCTCCTCCTACTCAGGTTTAGATCGCCTCAGTGGTCCACTAAAACTGTTATCAGCTGCACATGAGCCTTCACATAACTCTTTAGATTTCTGAAGCTTATACAATCCATGAAGAAGTACTGAATCCACTTTCCCGCTCTTATTCCTTTTTCTCTACAGTTCATCATTCTTCACTTCATCGTGGCTGGACTATATATATTAGTTAGCGCTCTCTCCTTCCTGGCCTATATAATGCAGGAATAGAATCCACAGTCCTGTCTGACCAGCACAGCTGTGTGGATTTCCTGAATTTAAATCCCAATTATCACAGGGAATCGTCCGGAAGATTAAATACTCAGCTACTTAAAGATGAGTATGGGGTTTCAAGAATCTTCACCTCATTCAGTCTTTTTGAGAATAACTACAATTCCGTTCCAAAGGTAGACCATGAATGGTGTGCCCTGAAATGTTTTCTTTGGGAGAATTTATAAGATTAGCGTCCACTAGTAAGCAATGGAGAAGTACAACCTCTCTCTCTCTGAGCCAAATCCACACATTAGAGCAATCACTTTCCACTAACTCCACCCCTCCACCCTAAAAACCCTATTATCCATAAGAAATAAATATTCTTCTATTCTACAGGAGAGGCAGCATTTGCCATCTTAAGAACTCAGGCAAAATATAGAACATGGTGAAAAGGCTGGTCATCTGTTAGCCTTGCATCTCCAGAAACTGGAAGCTTCCAGAAATATACCTCACGACTAAGGCTCCTGATGGTTCAAGTGAAAACACACCCTAGGGATATAGTTACCATCTTTGAACAGTTCTTCTCCTCTCTATACGGTCCATTAGGTATCTCCTCCATCTGTAAAGATCTTACAGCATATATTTCTGCTGCTGCTCTACCCTCTTTATTGCCCGAGCACTAGGAATTACTGTCACTGAACTCTCTCAACAAGAAAATAGAATCAGCTATCAATGCCTTGTCTCTAGATAAAGCCCCAGGCCCTGATGGCCTACCTTCTAATTTTTACAAGACTTTTATAGAAACATAGAATTTGACGGCAGATAAGGACCGCTTGGCCCACCAGTCTGCCCATTTCCCTACCTACTGGATAAGCTGCAGATCCTAGTTAACCAGCAGCCTACTTCTTCCTACCCCAACCCCCCAGAATTGCCTTATGACTATCCCATGCATGCTTGAATTCCACCACTGATTTTGACTCCACAACCTCCTCTGGAAGGCCATTCCATGCATCCACAACCCTCTCTGTGAAAAAATACTTCCTTAAATTACCTCTGAGCCCCCTCCTCTATCTTCAAATTGTGCCCTCTTGTTCTTGCACACCTCTTTTTTGAAAGATGCACCTCTTGGACTTTGTTGATTCCCTTGAGGTACTTGAAAGTTTCTATCATGTCCCTCCTCTCCTCCTTTCCTCGAGGCTATACATATTAAGCTCCCTAAGTCTCTCTTCATGTCCTCCGGTGCAGACCCTGCACCATTTTAGTTGCCCTCCTCTGGACAGCTTCCATCCTGTCTATGTCTTTGCGAGATTGGGTCTCCAGAACTGCACACAGTACTCCAGATGGGGTCTCACCAGCTGTCTGTACAGAGGGATAATAACTTCCTGTTTTCTACTGGTGATGCCTCTCCCTATGCATCCCAGTATCCCCCCAGCCATCCTTGCTGCCTTCTCACATTGCTTGCCCACCTTTAGGTCATCTGATATGACTACCCCCAGGTCCCTTTCCATTTTTGTTGTTGTTAGTATCTCACCCCCATTGTGTACTCTTCCCCTGGGTTTTGTTTCCCAGGTGCATTACCTGCACTTCTTAGCATTGAATCTAAGCTGCCATACATTTGACCATTCCTCTAACCTTGCGAGTCCTTCTCATCCTTTCCACCCCACCCTGTGCATCAACTCTGTTGCAGATCTTAGTGTCATCTGCAAAGAGACATACTTTTCCTTCCAGTCCTTCTGCAATGTCGCTTATAAAGACATTGAAGAGGACTGGTCCTAATACTGAACCCTGCGGTACCCCGCTAGTAACCCTCCTTTCTTCTGAGTGGACTCCATTTACTATTACTCTCTGTGTCCTATTCTCCAGCCAATTCTTTACCCAGGCTGTCATCTTGGGACCCACCCCAGGCTGGCTAACTTATATATTAATCTTCTGTGTGGGACTGTGTCAAATGCCTTCTAAAGTCTACGTAGGCCATGTCCACAGCCCTCCTGATCTACTACTTTGGTCACCCAGTCAAGAAATCTATCAGATTCGTCTGGCATGACCTTCCGGCTGTGAATCCATGCTGCCTGGGTCCTGTGCCCTTCTGGCCTCTAGATACTCGACAATTCTTTCCTTTAGAAGTGATTCCATCATTTTCCCTATCACTGAGGTTAAACTAACAGGTCTATAGTTTCCTGCTTCTGCCTTGCTCCCACTTTTGTGAAGGGAATCACATCTGCCCTCCTCCAGTCCTCGGTACCACCCCATCCTCCCATGATTTGTTAAAGAGGGTAGTCAGTGGTGTCACTAGTTCTACCCTTAGTTCTTTTAGAATTCTGGGATGAATCCCATCAGGCCCCATTGCTTTGTCCACCTTCAGTTTTAAGAGTTCTTTCAGAACCCTTTCTCCTGTAAATGGGCTGGTATCAACTTCTGTATCCAGAGTGTTACTACTGTTTGTTTTATGTACCTCCCCCTCTTCCTTTGTAAATACTGAGCAAAAATATTTGTTTAGTATCTCTGCCTTTTCACATTCTCCCTCTGCCCACCCTCCCTCCCTTTATTAAGCCTCACTATCCCTCCCTTGGTCTTCCTTTGCTCCTGATGTACCTATAAAAGGTTTTATTCCCTTCTTAACTGAGTTGGCTATCTTTTCCTCAGTTTGGGCCTTTGCTGTTCTGACTGCCTTCCCAGCCTCCTTTTGCTTTAACTGATACAGTTCTCTGTCCTGCTCCTGCTGTGATTCCTTGTACTTCCTGATGCTTTCTTTTCTCTTGAACCTTCACTGCCACTTCCTTTGAGAACCATAGTGGTTTCTTACATCTTGTTTGTTTATTTGCTTCACACAAAGGCATTACCTCTGTGATGGCAGTTTTATTATTCCCATTGTTCTTCCACCCTCCTTCCCGCCCATTTGCTAGTGCATTCATAGGCACTCACCCATTTTAGCAAAGTCAGCCCTCCTAAAGTCCAGTAATTTTGTCTTTGTATGGCTTGACTCTATTGCTGTGTTTATTTAGAACCATACTGTTCAATGGTCGCTAGTTCCCAGATGGCTACCCACTTCTACATCTGTGATCCTCTCTCCATCTCCATTTGAAGTATCAAGTCTAATATTGCTCCCTCTCGAGTGGGCTCCAGTACTAGTTGTCTAAGGCATGCCCCCTGTAGGGCATCTAGAATAACTGCACTCTTCGAAGTGGCAGCTGCAACTGCGCTCCAATTAACATCTGGCATATTCAGATCACCCATCAGCAATATCTCCCCTTTTTCTGCCATTCTAAGTATACTTTCTATCATTTCCTTGTCCACTTCCTCCCCCTGAGAAGGAATTAAGGAATTAAGCCCCATTCTTCTCCACTTCTATCATTACATGCTCTGTGGTGATATTTTGATTCTCCTCTATTAGAAGCCACTCATCATTCTTCTTCTTAAACCGGATAAACCCCATCATGTCCGGCCAGTTATCAGCCTACAGTAGTAGCTGCAGACAATGCCAGCTATTTCCAGATATTTTGTGACATTTCTAAAGAGTTTTTCTGCTGTCCCTACTTTGGAAATGGAGAAAGCATGAGATATTTCTGGAAATACCACAGAAATTTTAAGGAAATAGCTGGCAGTGTCTGTGGTTGTTACTATATCCCTACTAAATTGTGACATAAAGATCTTAGCAAAAATTTTGGCCAGTAGAATAGAAAAAGTCTGGACATGTCTACTTAGTCCAGAACAGGTGGGCTTTCTATCTGGTAGATCGTCATCAGACCATATTCATAAACTTGCATATATCTTTCAGGCAGCAGAATCTCATCCCCCCCGATGGCATTAATATCTCTAGATGCTGAAAAAACCTTTGACAGGGTGGACTGAGCCTTCCTATGGGCAACTCTCCAAAAAATGAGCTTTCCCATACAATTTATCCAATGGATTCAAACATTATATTCCTCTCCCTCAGCTAAAATCCATTGTAAAGGGGCATACTCTTCTTCTTTTCCTCTAAACATGGGCATCGTCAAGGTTGCCCACTTTCTCCTTCCTCTTCAACTTATACCTCGAGCCATTAATCAGGCAATTAAAATCTTCTCCTTCTGTTGTTGGAATCCTGTTGGGAATCAGACTCCAAAACTATCAGTTTACACTGATGACATTCTGTTGCACCTATCAAACCCAGTTTCCTCTCTAGCGGAAGTCCCGACAATCATTGATACCTTTGGAAAATATTCAAATTACAGACTGAATCTGAGCAAAACAGATATCTGTCCCCTCAATTACATATAGACAGCCTTTTGTTCAATTCGGTATGAAATGGTTCTCCTGGTATATTAAATACCTCTGTATTTATCTTACTGCGGACTCATCTCTTTTGCATAAGCTAAACTTCCTAGATCTTTGGAATGTTATTCAGCAACACCTTTTGGCTGGAGAAATCTCCCACTTTCACTATGGGGCAGGATCAACATTATTAAAATGAATGTTCTTCTGAGATTATTCTACCCTCTTAATATGTTCAACATTTGGTTACCCTTAACTTTCTTTAAACATATACATGCTGAAGTCTCCTCCTTTATTTGTAAGACAAAACCTCCAGACAGTCATATCATAAACTTAGTTTGCCCAAAAGAATATAGTGGACTCCGTCTTCCCAATTTCATGTTCTATTATTGGGTGAGCCATCTCTACAAATGTGGGAAAATGCTGTCCATAACTCAAATCCAACAAAAAACAGATTATGTACCCATGTGGCTCACAATTGAATCAGATTTACTATCCGATCACAAATTGGATCCCACCAGAGTTGTCTACTCCCCCGCAAAAATCTTAACAAAAGCCTTATATCCTACTCCAATAGGCATATCCCTTAGAGTTCTGTCTCAACTCGGAGGTCATATCAAACTATTCCCTACCAAGGACTTTTCTCAACCTTTTTTCCTCTAATCCAAATATTAAGATAGGAGGTCTCCCTCTCTCTTCATCTTGGCTCAGAATTCCCGAGACTCTAAAGTTTCTGACTTCTATTCCAACACTACCATCTCACCTCACAGGAGATGCTGTCTAAATTTGTTTATTGTTTATAGTGAAATATTCAGAAAGACCTTTGAGTCAAATACTCATTTACAAAGGTTCCACGTCATACAATAAGGCACAGGGCAAACAATTGCTAAACAGAGATGACAGTACAGTATAATAGATAATGAAGAATTACATTATATTTCATTACATGGCAGTCAAGGGTAGATCAGGAGGGGGATTGGGTCAGTATAGTAGTTGAGTCACAGTTTAGCACAGCCATATAGTTGCAGAAGAGTCTGTAACCAGCTGATAGTCAGATAGTGGGTTAGGAGAGAATTTGCACCAGAAACAGGGATAGTTATGGGAGTTGGTAGGACAGCAAGATGCAGGACAGTGTCAGGGCAATCACATATGTTAGAGTCTTGAAGGGTTCCTCTAGTCTAGCTTTAAAAGGACCTAGCCTCAATTCGTTGGCTATTTGGATAGGAGAGAGTTAGTCAGATTAGGGGCTTGGTAGCTGAAAGTCCTTTGAAGTTGGGAGGTATTAGGCAGAGCTGCCCACAGTAGTGGCTTGTTCGAGTTTTGTGTGGCTCTGGCTGGGGCTGCTGGGTGAATAATAGAGGAGAGAGAGGGAGGGGAGTCCTAGGAGTATCTTCTTAGTCATTAGGCATGTATGATGCTGGATTCTGCTATCTAGGTTTAGCCATTTGAGGAGTTGTAAAGTGTGCAGGTGTGGGTGAGGTGATCACAGCCTAGGATGAGGTGGGAGGCTTTGTTGAGTACAAGGCAGAGGCTGTTTAGCGCAGAGTTGGGGGCAGCACTGTATATGGTAATACCATAGTCAAGGAGGGCAAGGACAGAGGAATTGACGGTGAGCCATAAGGCCTCCGGGGTGAGGCAATGTTTGCGCCTATAAAGCTACCTAATCTTGAGTTTAGGGCCGAGGCAAGGAGGAGAATGTGTTGTTTATAGTTGAGGGCTGGGTCTAGAGTGATCCCAAGGTATATAAAGTTGCTGACTTTCTCGAGGTGTGGTTGATAGTGAGAAATGGGGACAGAGGTTCTGCAGGGGGTTCTATGGTGGGAGAAGATCATGACTTTTGTTTTCTTGTAGTTGATTGTTAAACACTGGTGGAGAACCAATGTTCTGTTTTGTGGAAGCTATGTTGGAGTGTTTGGTGGAGTTTAGTGGGTCGGAGTTGGAGGTGAAAAGTACTGCGCCATCTGCATAGAGGATGGCTTAAGGTCAGTCTCATCTTTCAAGGTATACCAACTCAGACATCTATTAATTAAATTATTTGGACAAAGATTACAACCCTCAGTGTTTGGGGAGTTCTTGCAACAAATTTCCACCCCAGCCTATAGACCACATGGAATTTCTGCAATTTATAAAGTCCTACTTATCAGTCTTCAACCCCTTCCTCGGTAGGTTCTAAAGTATGGGACACTCTGCTACCTAATATAGAACTTAATTGGCCTCAACTCTGGAAAGACCTCTATATGTATATTACAGAGGATAGGTTCAGACTTACCAGTATCGTATCCTAAACAACATGTATTACATCCCGGTTAAACTAGCCAAAATGGACCACCTCCCCTTATCACTTTGTTCCAGATGAAATATAGATGGTTCATTGTTACATTTTTTTTGGTCTTCTGAGAAGGTATTACTTAATTTAGAGGTGAAATCACTAGTTAAATGCATTTCTAATTTAAGTAGCCACTGTTTGTCTTGCTAGTCTGCTTGATTGCACATTAGCACAAATGCCGGAGTAAAATTCAGATCAGCATACCACAACGTTAAATATAAAATCTTCTACCTCTCCCTTCCTTATCAGAACTTGGCGCTGGTCGGAGGGCTGCACATCTACAGGGGCTCTCCCCCAACCCCCTGAATCAGAGCTCCATGCTCACGGAGGTCAAGAGGGCTGCACACCGCCCGGAGGCTCTCCCCACCCCGGATCACTGCCCAGGTACAGAGGCAGACGCTCCTTTGAAGCGAAGGAACTTCACACAAAAACTACCCGCAGTCACTGCATGACTGCTCCCCGCCCGCCCCCAATACCCTCCCACCCTGGCTGGTGTTAGACTTATAGCGTGTAATCCTTGTGATATCTGGGATGGTCTCACGTTTTTTCTAACAACTGAGTTTTCCATCTGCTCCTTATAGCCACTTGCCACAAGAGGTCGCCTAACCTGTAGGGGTTTCTCTAATAGCTGTTTTGTCCTGGTTAAAACCCAGTCTCTCTGCACCTTCCCATCTTAGCACATTGCATTTCTCCTATTGACCTTATGGCTTCCTCAGCCCTGCTTACTCTCCTCGCTGGTGCTTTTTCACTACTGCTACTCTCTGCTCTCACCTGTATAGTCACACTTACCCCACCCACTAACGAATGCTCTACTGACAACTTTTGCTTCTCCAACCTACTAGCTGATGCCTCTCCTACTCCTCTTCCCCCATCTGCGCTCATTGTCAAGCACCTGTGCCTGCTAGCTAGGTAATTCCAGTTTAGGTGGAAATTCTCCCCCAGAGTTTCAGCAAGGGCTTATACTATTATCTCACTCTGGATATGTATCCTGTCCCTAACACTTGTGGGGGATGTCAAGGCTAATCCTGGTCCTCCTCAGGTATCTAACCTCTCACAGACTCCCCCGCTGCTATGCCTCCCGAAATCTAATGGTCTCACCTTTGCTCACATAAACTCTAGGAGCCTTCTTGCCAATCTCCCAGACCTACAGGCATGGATGAGTGTGAACTGTCTGGATATCATAGCCATCACTGAAACATGGCTAAGCCATAGTTACTGACTCCCAGTGCTCCTTTCCTCGGCTACAATATGCTTGACGGGTCACTGGGCAAAAAGTGGTGGAGGCATGCTCCACTCCAAATCGCATCTGAACATCACCTTTATACAGGACCCCCCCACTGCCTAACTGCGAGGTCCTTCATTTCCTCCTCCTTCTGCTTGGAGGAGTAAAGAAACTCCATATCTTCAGCATATATGTTCCTCTCAAAAAACTCCAAGCAGGGGCTTTCGGAATTCATTGATTATTTGTTATCAGTTACAGGCAAAAGTGACATTATCTGCATTGGGGACTTCAACCTAGACTGGGCAGGACATAGCTCCTCCCACCTATCCTCCCTGGTTAGTAAGGCCAACCTTTCACAGCTTATTCAGGAACCCACCAGGGTCTCCCTTGGGGGTGCCTGCACCACCCTACTCGACTGGATCCTAACAAATAGGAAGGAATATATCTCCTCGGCAGGAGTGCTCCCAGACACCATTAGTGATCGCTATCCAGTTTACTGTGTTTGGGACACCTCCACCCCCTCCTTCCCCTCTAAAGTTGTTACCTTCCCAAACCTCTCCCACCTAAGCGTGGATGCATTCACTCATGATCTTGGCCTTGTTGACTGGTCTCCTCTCTACTAACAGAGGACATTAACTATGCAACTGGTTATTTCAACTCTGTCCTACTTTCACTGCAAAACCAACATATCCCTGTCACCAAGCGTAGGGTGACAGGGAAGGTTACCAAGTGGCTCACATGGCCACCGCTTCAACTACTGAAATGCAGGGATAAACTGTGGTCTGCGTGGAAGGTCTCTCATCTACGCACTGACTTTTAAGCCTATAGAGCCTCACGGAACAACTGCAAAAAGGAAATACGCCTGGCTAAAAGCTCCTACTATAGGAACCTCCTTATGTCCTCTACCGCCAACCCTCAAAGGTACTGGGCCCAAATCAAGGAAATTCTTGGCAATGACAAGCCACAGACACCTACAGACATGAATATACAGGGCGTACACTGTAATAATCCGCTAACCATTGCCAATGCTTTTAATTCTCTTTTCCTCGCTACTTACTAAAGCACCAGCCAGGACCCAAGATGATTGGCCTGCTGCTTCCTCCAAGACCCCACTCCACCCACCCTGGTGCTGGCTCCGACCATGTACCAAGAAGTACGTAAACTTCTCAATACTCTACCAGCCCGCTGGGGCCCAAGCCCCGATGGAATCCATCCTGGGCTACTTAGGCAGTTTGCAACCTGGCTTGCCAATCCTGTCACCAGGCTTTTCAACCTATCAGTCAGTACTTCCTCTGTCCCCTTTGCCTGGAAAATGGCCAGAACTATCCCTATACTCAAAAAGGGAGATGTCAAACTTATGTTCAACTACCATCCCATCTCTCTTCTCGCCACTCTCAGCAAGCTTCTTGAGAAAGTAGTCCACTGTCAGCTCTCAGAACACCTCTCCAAGTTCAATCTTCAAACCCCCTGCCAACATGGCTTTAGGACTGGGCACAGTACCACCACGGCTCTGACCCAACTCACCAGTGAAGTCAAAAGTAATATGGATAACGGCCTACTCACAGGTGCTGTTTTCATAGACCTGTCCAAAGCATTTGACATGGTTCATCACCCACTTATGCTGATGAAGTTCCAATCCATTGGTGCCTCTGACTCCACTCTATCCAGGTTCCGTAGTTACCTGGACAACCACACTCAGGCTGTAGCTTTCCACAAGGCTCTATCCTCCCCAAAATGGGCACCTGTGGCGTCCCACAGAGTCCATTCTTAGTCATCTCCTTTCTCCCTTTTCCTATATGATATTCCCAACCCTTCCCACCACAGCTGCACTCTCGTATGCCGACGACCTGGTTCTTTATTTGGCATCTAAATCGATTGAGGATATCAACCTCACACTCTCATGCAATTTTCAAGCCCTTCAACTATGGCTCTCAAGCAGCCATCAATATCTAAACCTAGACAAAACACGAGCCATGTTATTTGACTCCTCAAACAAACTGCCCTCCATGGCTCCTAAGCTCTTGGTTCACTGCAGGGACGGTTCCTAGATCACCAACACATCCTCCTTCAAATACCTAGGGGTCATACTTGATCCCTCCCTTGATTTTTCAACTCATGTCAACGCGGTTTGTCATGCTGTTAACACAAAAATTGGCGGTGCCTACAGAGTGCGCCACTCACTCATACCATCTGCCAGACTATCTGTACCAAGAGGAGTGCTTCTCCCTCAGCTCCAATATGCTCTACCAGTTATTTACTCTGCCAACACCAGTGTGCTCAGCAAATGGGACACTTCCTACAATAATATCTGAAGATTCACCTTAACTGCCCCTTGCCTTACTCATCACTGCCTCCTTTACTCCGGCTTAAACTGGCTGTCACCGAAGGATCTCTGGGCCTACTCCCTTGGGTGCTTTATTGACTCCCTAACTAGACCTCCTCACCCGGACTCCCTGGCTAACTTGCTTGCTCCTGCTTCCCAATCCCACACCCTCAGGTCCTCCTCAGTCCCTATGCTCTCAATTAGACCTTGTGCTACAAAAATGGGTGAATAGGCATTCTCCAACTTTGCCCCTAAGTTCTGGAACTCACTCCCCCTTCAGATTAAAAATTCTGCCTCCCACCGGGTCTTTAAAAGCTTGCTGTTCTCTCACCTTTATACCCTTGGTCACTGCAAATGCTCATAAACCTAACTCCACTAGACCTCCGGGCTGAGGCCTGGACCTACTGCTATTTTTGTTACAATACTGCTTTTTCAATGTTTTCTGGAATCCTGAATTACTAGTTTGTTGATCTTTCCTAGCTTGTATTCTGATACATATGCTTGTAATCTTATGTTGTTCTTATCAATTAAGTTGTACTACTGTGATTATTTGTACCTTTGTCCTATGCTGTCCCGGGTCATGCCTGAAAGCAGGCAGGATTGTTGCCTAGTGCACTTACCCGGTTACCAAAAGCTAATAAATAAATAAATAAAATCTCCCCTGTGGGCACAAATTGAATGCCAAACAGACCCCCTTTCGGGTCTTCAAGGACTATTCTCCCCATCTATTTGCATTCTTGGGGATTTCTCACAGGTACAGATCAAAGAAAGAAGATACCATATGGCAGTAATCTCTTTGGCAGTTAAGAAACTAGTTGTCTGCCATTGGATGGACCAGACAGTTATTACTCATTCAGAATGGTTGCATGAAATATCATTTGCTCTCTGAGCAGAACAGCTAATTGCCAGAGTTAAACACTGTGTTCCTTCATTTAATAAAAAGTGGAAATTATATGCACTGATATGTCTTAATAGTTTCCTGTTGAGTCATTGATCTACTAGATATTCTATAAAGGTTTAAAGCACAGACTATACTTTGTACCATAGTAAAATACATCTTTAACAATAGTTGTTCAAATTAGCTGGTTTTCCTCGCCAGGGGAGGGGTGGGGGGAACATGGGGAGGGGTAGTATAGAAGGGAGTTTGATTTATCTGGTGTTTTCTGTACAATGGCTTACTCACCTTGGCTATATGTATGTCTTTCTTTTCTGTTATTAGTTGTATGTTGCATGTAAAATCAAAAAAACCTATTTGATTAAAAAAAAAAGTCCAGTTGACACAAAAATGGGTTTTGGTCACTCCTCACATGATCATTTTCCCATTTAACCATAAATAAATTGGCATAATTGGGGGAAAAACTTGCTCCCATGGCTGTCCCTTTCTGCTGTAAAAATAATTCATTTTTGTAGACAAAAGCATTATATTCCAAAACATATCTTGCTAATTTTATTATAACCTCGGTGGATGGATCCTTAATTTCTCTGGTGTCTAAAAAGAATCTCAGTGCTTCCAGGCCTTCTACATGGGGTATATTTGTATAAAGTGATGTAACATCCAGGGTTACCAACAGATCATTTTCCTGTATGTATATATCCCTCAGTAGCCTCAGCACTTCCCCTGTATCTTTAAGATATGCTGGTGTATTTTTTGCTAGTTCTGAGATATTGGAGTCTAAAAATTTAGCTACTGGTTCAGTAAGTGAACCATTCCCTGAAATGATGGGTCTTCCAGGTGGATTAACTAATGATTTATATATTTTAGGTAGGCAGTAAACTTGCCTTCACGGGAAATCAACCTTTAGTACTCTTGTTCTGGTAATACTGCATTATTCTTTAAATTCATTAAATAGCCATCAATTTCTTTTTTGAAATTCATAGTTGGGTCTGAAGACAATTTTTTTTATAAAAATGACTGTCCCTAAGTTGTCTATAAACTTCACTGTCATTTATCTTCAGAGTTCATAACAACAATTGCCCCCCCCTTGTCTGCTGCTTTGATAGTCAGTTTCATGTTATGGACAAGCAAATTTAATGCTTCCATTTCTTCATTGCTGAGATTATGATAAAATATGTTATCTGTTTCTCTGTATAATTTCTCAATGTCTCCCTCTCAACATTTTAGAAACGTTTGTAGTGCAGGGGTCATGGGGGGCAAATGTAGACTGAGGGTTTAAAAGTTAATATGTTAACCCTCTCATTGTCAATATTCTCACCTGTTCTGGGTTCCTTTTCTACAGGATTCACCATCTCATTATGTTCCTTCCTGTTAAAGAAGGATTTCAAACTTCGGTTTCTTCCCATTTTATTCAGATCCACTATGGTTTTAAAAATATCACATTTTTTGGTGGGGTAAAGACAGGCCTTTGCTTAACACTCTTGTCTCCAAATCAGATAGTGGTTAGCTTGATATGTTAACTTCATTTGATGTTGCCTCCTCCCTCTGTCGTCGTCCTCTCCAAATTCTCCCTCTCATATTTTCTGCACCTCTTTTCCTCCTCTTTGTACCCCCACTATGAATTTGTTTCCTCCTGGGTTCCCTTGGTTACTCTTTGGCTTCTCAAGGAACAAATGGGAGAGGGGTTGTTTTGGGGTAGACATACTTCCTCCTCTGCTTCACCTAAAAAGATCAGTATCCTGTTCTTCCTCTGTAGTAAACTGACTTCTATATGGAGCTCCACTTGTTATTTCTGCAGTGTATATGTCTGCAGTCACTCTAGGACTTGTCCAATCAAATTCTCTTCCTTCTCTATAATCCCTTTTGTCCCATTCAAATTTTTGTTTTTTAATGCATTTTGGGGATGCAGAAAATTCTGGGGTCTCTGTGTGACCACTGCGTGCATGAGTGACTGCGCAATAAATTCTGTGGGACTTTGCATGGGGTGTAATGCTCCCATTTCACTTCCTCAGCACTTGGCAATTTTCTGGACACAAGACATGCATTTTGTGTGTTGTGATTGTGAGCACATAATGTCATACTTAAATTATAAATTAAAGCAGCAGTGCAACAATCTGTTGAACATTTTGACCTATACTTTTTTATGCTATTTTACATTGCCAGCCACTAGTTACCTCCTGACTTGTATGATACCCTTCCTTTCACAGTTTGCGTCTGCTTTACTACTTTTTCTCATGTCTGAAAAAAAGGAGCACACCTTTTAATATGGCTCTGACCAGGTTTTCATCACTATTTGCAGTTGTTTTTGAGTAAATATTGTTCTGTGAAGTCATAAAACACTGCCTGCTGCATAATTGTTAATTTTACAACAGAAGTAATATATAACAACTGATGGAGAAAAAACAGCAGAAAATACTGACGAAGACCTGGTCCGCACTGTATTAAAAGGAGTGCTCCAGTTATTATTTCAGACATGAAAAAAAGTACTAAAGCAGACTCAAATACTGGAAAGAATGGTATCATAAAAGTAAGGATGTAAGTAAAGTGGCAATGTAAAATAGCATAAAAAAGTATAGGTCAAAATTTTCAACAGATTGTTGCACTGCTGCTTTAAAGAGATTCACCAAGTTACATAGTTATGGTATTGCACCCAATATATGGGTGCCTAACCTCCAGGGAATCTTTGTTGCTCCACATGTCCTTACATAGTGTAATACTTTTCTGGCAAAAACGTTCGTAATGTTATGGTGTGATGCCAGGGAGAGCGCAGGGGGTGCGCTCCATTATGCTGAATGGCTGGCAGCTTTCTGAATGCTTTTTATGTTATAATGGTCAGTTTATGGTGAAACATGGGCACGTTTCTACTAATAAGAGCCTTGTTAGTGGAAACGTGCCCACGTTTCACCATAAACTGACCATTATAACATAAAGAAACATTCAGAAAGCTGCCGGCCATTCACTATAATGGAGCACCCCCCTGTGCTCTCCCTGGCATCATGTCATAATGTTGCTGAGCTGGGGCAGAACTTGGTGGCTCTTCAGAACAGGAAGTTCTCCAGGACCCGGTTTATGAAAATGATGAGAGGTTTTTCCAGAAATGTATTGCACTATATAAGGACATGTAGAGCAAGAAAGATTCCCTTAGGTAAGGCACCCATATATCAGGTGCAATACAGTAACAGTGAATCTCTTTAATGTCTCTTTCAAAAAAGAAATATTTCTGGAGCCTCAGTAATGTTTACTTTGTGTTGGGACTCGTGGTTTGAAGTGTTTTGCAAAAAGCATGACTGAGCAGTGCAAGTATGTTGTGCTAAACAGCATGTGTGCTATCAGTGTTCTTTCCTGTGTGTGCAGACATTGTCCTGCTTTGTGCAAACATATAAATATTGTGTGACTAGTTGCAGTATCTCAAGAATAAAGATAAGAATGAATATATGATGTATATTTTATTTGTACCATCAGCACCAGCGGAGTAAGTGATATATTTTTTCAGAGGTATCGGGTCACTGTGCACCTCAATCACAAACACTGCACACATGACTTTGCGGAGATCATAGCACAAAAAACACATGCTCTCCTAAAAGTCATGTGTGCAGTACGTGACTAAGGTGCAGTCTGGCCAGACACCTCTGAAAAAGTATCGTATCACTTAGTCTGCTGATGATGGTGACAATAAAATACATGTTATTCTGCTCGCTATTCTTTATACCATAAACACTACAACAAGTAGGCAATATATGTTTGCAAGAAGCTGCACAATGTCTGATGTCACACACACACACACACACACACACACACACACACACACATATGAAACAACACTAACTGCACACATGCAATTTAGCATATCATACTTGCACTGCTCACACCAGCTTTCCCACAACCACTCCACAACAGAAAGTAAATGTTACTGAGGCACTGGAGTATAATAACAGGTCAATAAGAAGCATGTATGACTATATGTGTATGTATATATTTAAAGGGAAGCAGTCAGCAACAGGAACTCCTGCCCCCTGCAAGGCTTACCCTCCAGTTAAGTCTTTTAAGTATGCTGTGGCATTTTTTTCATGCCGCAACATACTTTATTTTAATAAAGAAACGTCAGTGACCCTGAAGGATGGCTGACACTATGGGGACTCCATTATGTGTA
This sequence comes from Neoceratodus forsteri, assembly GCA_016271365.2. Classification (NCBI taxonomy): domain Eukaryota; kingdom Metazoa; phylum Chordata; order Ceratodontiformes; family Ceratodontidae; genus Neoceratodus; species Neoceratodus forsteri. Next base: position 740,659,261 of record CM057454.1, read on the forward strand.
AAGGATAGGTGTGGCAGAGACACACCATGCACTTCAATACTTTTATATTGAAGCGCATGGTGCGTCGCCGTTACACCATTACACATAATGGAGCCCCCATAGAGTCTGCTATACTCTGGTCACTGACTTTCTTTATTAAAATAAAGTATGTTGTAGGTGCAAAAAATGTCGCAAAATACTTAAAAGGCTTAACCAGAGGGTAAGCCTTGCGGCAGGCTCACTGCTACCTGCTTTAAACTAATACTGTGTGGCCTTCCCTCTGTCTGTTATTAAACATAAACAAAACACAAAACACTACAGCAGTGGGGGGATGAGGTGTGCAGAAAAAAAAGCTAATAGGGGATCCCATGATGTTCCAGCAGCAGATGGAACATCAACACTATCTGTAGCTGATGTTGCTCAATCTGCTCCACCTGCTGCTGGACAGCACCCACCCTCTCATTACTTTCCTCCACTGCTGCCCACAAAAGTGTTATGTCTGCCTGCATTGCAGGCAATGTGTCGGGGTCCAATGGTGCGGGGGGAAAACCAGGTAGTGGTGGTGGTGAGGGTGATGCTGGTGGCAGTGGTGGGGGTGGTGGGGTGGAGCAGCTGCTGCTGTGGCCCTCCTCCTCCTGTGGTAATGCACAACAGCAGCACCCTCTGCCACTGCCACAGAAGGGCCAGCAGGTGGAGGCCTGGCCCATTCGTGGCAGCCTGCCACTCCACCTTGTGGTGGTTCAACATATGTGTGTACTGGCCCCCAGTCCCCAGTCCCCAGATGTGTCCCCGGGGGCCACAGTACACCTGCACACTACAAAGCAGACACACCACAATGCTGCTGTTTCCCCGACACAGTTGAAAAACTACCAAACTGGGGAGCTGTGGGGGGGGAATCAGGCACAGGAGGGGTAGATGTATTGCCAGCAGCACTGTCACACACCTGGAGCTCCACCTGCTGCTGTGGAGGTGGTGCTGCTGGAGCTCCTGCAGCTTTTACTGGTAGTGGTGGTGGACTTGTTGGATGTGGCGGTGGCACTGATGGTGCTGCTGCTTCTGGAGGGGGGAGGCAGGATCAAACAGTCTGGAGCGGTCCAACGACACCCGGCTATTACCCCCACACGTGCGCACTCCCCTTTAGCCATGGGCCACAGACTGTCCCTGGTCCATTGCAAAAAACACTCCTTCCCTCTCCGACACATCACGTAATGAGTGACTTCACACACACTCACAGTCTCACACACATGCACACACACACACACACACAAAACATAACTTATAAAACAAAGAAATTGGTCACCAAAAAGAACTGACAAAACACTACAAAAAAACTAAAGAATTAGCTTTTAAAAAAGCTTTTGGGTTTTCTGAAATTTGCTCAAGAAAGAAACTAATAATGAAGTCTCCTCTCCTACACAAAATGCTTCCTCCTTCTACCTCTGCAAAGGAGAAAGTGAAAGTATCTGCTTGTATGACTCTATGACTCACTTCCTTCCTACCTGGCAAAAGCATGTGACTTACAGTACTGTAAGCCATGTGATGTGTGTGGGGGGCTGCCTAAAGTGCCTATATTGTTGTCATTCCACCTTACTTGCGTTAGGCAGAATAACAATGCAAAGTCATAATAACAAAGTAGGCACTTTTCAATGGTTACTCGAGTAGCATTATGATGACATGAAGTGGCTACTTGGCATTCACTTCACTTGCGGATTTTAAATTCACTGAATCTCTAGTTGTGGTACGAGAAAAACGCCACAACATGCTTAAAAGGCTTAACCGGAGGTTAAGACTTGAAGGGGGCAGGAGCTCCTGTTGCTGACTGCTTCCCTTTAAATATATACATACACATACATACAGACATACATGTTCCTTAGTGCTATGTTATTATAATCCAGTGCCTCAGTAATATTTACCTTCTGTAGTGGAGTGGTTTTGCAAAAGCAGGTGTGAGCAGTGCAAGTATGATGTGCTAAATTGCATGTGTGCAGTCAGTGTTGTTTCCTGTGTGTGTGTGTTGTGACATCAGACATTATCCAGCTTCTTGCAAACATATATGTGCTGGCTTGTTGCAGTATTTATGGTATAAAGAATAGAGATAAGAATAACGTATATTTTATTGTCACCATCATCATCAGTGGACTAAGTGATATGATATTTTTTCAGAGGTGTCTGGCCAAAGTGCACCTTAGTCATGTACTGCACACATGACTTTTAGGAGAGCATGTGTTTTTTGTGCTATGATCTCCGCAAAGTCGTGTGTGCACTGAGAGTTAGTGAGGTGCACAGTGACCTGATACCTCTGAAAAAGTATATCTCTTACTCCGCTGGTGCTGATGGTACAAATAAAATATATGTGATATATTCTTTCTTACCTTTATTCTTTACATACTGCAAAAAGTCACACCACATATATGTTTGCACGAAGCTGGACAATGTCTGCACACACAGGAAAGAACACTAACAGCACACATGCAGTTAAGCACAACATACTTGCACTGCTCAGTCCTGCTTTTTGCCAAACACTTCAGTAGTCCCGACACAAAGTAAACATTACTGGGGCTCCAGAAATACTTCTTTTTTAAAATAGACATTAAAGTAGCAGTGCAAAAATCTGGTGAAAATTTTGACCTATACTTTTTTATGATATTTTACATTGCCACTTTACTTACCTCCTGACTTGTAGGATACCATTCTTTCCAGTATTTGAGTCTTCTTTAGTACTTTTTTCACATCTCAAATAATAAAAGGAGAATTCCTTTTAACACGGTGTGGACCAGGTCTTCATCAGTATTTTCCGTTGTTTTTCTCTGTCAGTCGTTTATACACTACTTCTGTTGTAAAATTAACAATTATGCAGCAGGTAGTGTTTTATGACCTCACAGAACAATATTTGTTCAAAAACAGCTGCAAATAGTGGTGAAAACCTGGTCAGAGCCATATTAAAAGGCGTGCTCGTTTTATTTTTTCAGACATACGAAAAAGTAACAAAGCAGACACAAATTGTGAAAAGAAGGGTATCATACAAGTCAGGAGGTAACTAGTGGTTGGCAATGTAAAATAGCATAAAAAAGTATAGGTAAAAATTTTCACCACATTGTTGAACTGCTGCTTTAATTTATAATTTAAGTATGACATTATGTGCTCACAATCACAACACACAAAATTCCCAAGTGTTGAGGAAGTGAAATGGGAGTGTTACACCACATGCAAAGTCCCCCAGAATTTATTGTGCAGTCACTCATGTGAGCAGTGGTTACACAGAATCCCCAGAATTTTTCTGCATCCCCAAAATGCAACTGTCTTGTGTCCAGGAAATTCCCAAGTGCTGACAAAGTGAAATGGGAGCATTACACCACATGCAAAGTTCCCCAGAATGTGTTGCACAGTCACTCATGCATGCAGTGGTCACACAGAGTCCCCAGAATTTTTCTGCATCCCCAAAGTGCAACGGTCTTACGTCCAGAAAATTCTCAAGTGTTGACAAAGTAAAATGGGAGCATTACACCACATGCAAAGTCCACCAGAATTTATTGCGCAGTCACTCATGCGCGCAGTGGTCACACAGAGTCCCCAGAATTTTTCTGCATCCCCAAAATGCAACTTTCTTGTGTCCAGAAAATTCCCAAGTGCTGACGAAGTGAAATGGGAGAGTTATAACACATGCAAAGTCCCCCTGAATTTATTGCACAGTCACTCATTTGCACAGGGGTCACACAGAGTCCCCAGAATTTTTCTGCATCCCCAAAATGCAGCTGTCTTGTGTCCAGAAAATTTACATACTCTGTGATGATGATGTCATGATGCACAGTGTCTTGCCAAACTGTGTGAAGGAGGGATAACATGACATGAATCCATTCAGTGTTCCATCAGAAATGATGACTGTGACAGAACTGTTGCAGGTTCAAAGTGTGCTGTGATTCCTGCGAATGCGATGCGATCAACTCAGCTGGATGGAAGGGTGCCCTTTGTGTGTACGCTAATAGTAGCCTTGGTGAGTTGATATATATATATATATATATATATATAAATATATATATATATATTTTCTAGGTGGGAGGACGACATATATATATACATGTACTCATAGGTTTCATAGGTAGGTTCGGAGCATAGGAGACATTAGTCCATATAGCTTGCCTCTTTTATTATTTTCTAGTTTTAATACCCAACTATATTTTCTTGTTCACAATATTTGTCTAATTTCCTCTTAAAACCTTCCATGCTGTTACATGTGACAATTTCTTCTGGTAGGCTATTCCAAACCGATATTACCCTTACACTAAACCAATGTTTCCTTTTTGTTGTTTTAAACTGTTGTCCTATTAACTGCTTCAAATGTGCCCTGGTGCTATAGTACTGCTCCTTAAGAGTTAGTCCAAGTTTAGCCCCAAAAACTGGATCCCTTGTTGCCCTATAGACCAGGCACATGTCGCTCTCAGTCTCCTATATTCCAGTGTATATATCTCAGCTCATCCAATCTCTCTATGTAGTTATTGCTTACATCAATAATTAATCTTGTTGTTCTCCTCTGAACCCTTTCCACTCTCCTGATATCAGGCTTAAATCCAGGTGACCAAAACTGGGCACAAAACTCCAGCCGTGCCTCACCAATGAACTGTAACGCGCACCACCACCTCTGTCCTTCTACTTTTAATATGCCTACTATACTATGTAATATGCCCCAGCAACCTTTATCATCTGACCACAATGCTGGTTAAATTTTAGATCATTTAATACCCTGATTCCCAGATCCCTTTCATCAGTTACCTTCCTCAGCTGTATTCCATTTAACTCATAGTCTATCAGGATGTTATTCTTACCAAAGTGCATCACTGCACATTTGTCCATATTAAAGAAAAGCTTGGCATCCCTTGCCCATGTTTCCATTTTATTTAATGCTGTTAGTAGCTTCTGTATATCCCCAGTGTCGTCAATGGTAAAGCCAATCCTGGTATCATCTGCAAATTTAGACTCCCATACTTGTATATTGAACAAGTAGGGCCCCAAGACCGATTCCTGAGGGACCCCACTCTCCACGTTTAACCACTCCAAAAACTCACCTTTTAAACAAACTCTCTGTTTCCTATCTCTCAGCCATGCATCTAACCATTTAGTAATATGCCCAGGGATATTATGGTCTATTAAGGCATCAATTAGTTCTCCATGAGGGACTTTGTCGAACGCTTTGGAGAAGTCTAAGAATATAACATCAGCGCCCTACCTTCATTCAATGCCTTACTTATATGCTCATAAAATTCTAATAAGTTTGTTTGGCATGATAAGCCCTTTTTGAAACCATGCTGTGCTTCATCACATCTCCAGACATTTCCATGAACTCCCAATATACTCCTTTATGATGGTCTCTAGCATTTTCCCCAGGATGGTAGTCAGACTTACAGGCTTATAATTTCCGTCTCCTGTCTGGATCCTTCTTATGTATAGGAATGACATTTGCCTCCGCCATACCTCAACCACCTCCCTTTATCCAAAGAGGTTTCAAAGATTTCTTTTACAGGGTCAGCCAGGACAAGTGCCAATTTCTTTAGGACTCTAGGGTGAATTTCATCAGGTCCTTGTGATTTACCGGGATCTAAGTTTAATAACCTCTCTTTAATATCCATACTATTCAATTTAATTTTGTTGCCCTTATTTTCTAAATGAACCTTATTTCCTGTTGATTTGGTATTAAAGACTGATGAGAAATAATTATTTAAATAACCTGCCATTTTTTTATTATCATTTAATAGTTCCCCATCCTGATCCTTAATGGGTCCAACAATAGTTTAACCCCCTTTTATCATTTATATAATTATAGAATGATTTATAATTATCCTTTACTTTGTTTATTAAATTTAGCTCATGTGTTTATTTTTGCTGACCTATTGCCCTCTTGGTTTTTCTTAACAAATTTCTATAAACTTCCCAGTTGTTTTCATTTCCACTTTTTCTGGCTTTTGTGTAGGCCTTTCTTTTTTTGTTTATGAGTTTTTTAATTTTAGGGGACATCCATACAGGGATTTTACCTGCACAATTATACTTCTTCCTAACTGGTACATGTTTATTTACTAAAAATGTAATTTTTGTAATCAGGCAGTCCCATTTTTCATTTAATGATTTACTTTCAAACTCCCTTTTCCAAGCCCATTTCAGAGCTTCATTCCTTATCTCATCAAAATTCGCTTTATTGTAGCTCCTTGCCTCAGTTGAACCTAATGATTTTAATTTATGTCCTACAATATTAAAGGTAATCATGCAATGGTCACTAGAGCCAAGGGTTGTGCTTACCCTACATTGTTGAATTATGTCCCCCATATTACTTAATAGAAGATCCAAAATATTTTCCCCCCTAGTGCCACTTTGTATATGCTGTTCCAATCCAGTTAACAGAAATGTATCCAAATATCTGGATTCCATATGATTACCTGCAGTTTGTTTATTACAATCTATAGTGGGGAGATTGTAATCACCCAGAAGAATGATCCTATCAACTGGGTCTAAGGAGTCTAAAAGGCTAAGGATGCTTTCGTCTTCTTGAGGTGACATTGAGGGAGGTCTGTATATCACCCCCAATTGAATATCTGGGCTCCCTACTGGCATTAACTTAACTCAAACATGTTCAATTCCAGGTAAAGGTTTTTTATTAATGGATTCTGATGGAATGTTATCAGATATATAGAGGGCAACCCCTCCTCCTCTTTTATTTTCTCTATCCATACAGTATAAGCCGTAGCCAGGTATATGTCAGTCCCAGGTAGCTGTAGGTGACCACCATGTCTCAGTTATGGCACAAACCTGGATCTTCTCAGTGTGTAATAGGTATACAACTCATCAAATTTATGAATAAGGCTCCTTGCATTTAGGGACAGACATTTCCAGTCTATATTTGGATTTAATTCTGTAAGATGTTTACTTAGTTTCCCTGATGCCTGGGTGTCTTTAGACTCCTCCCTTCCCACTTCACCTAGTTTAAAAGATTTGCTACATAGTCTTGTATTTCTTTAGCCAATATTGTATTGTTTTGTATCACAGGTCACATACTGTTGGTGTGCACATTCCAGTGCTTGATGAGAAATTTTGGCATTGAAATTGGAAATGGAATACTCAAGCCAATGAAGGTAAATATTTTAATTTTTTTGAGGAAGCACATTTGCAAGTAGGTCTCATTAATGGTTTAGTATTTGGTTACTTTTCACAGATTTCATTTGCATCCTTCTCCAGTCCAGTAATGATGGTCATGGTCATCGATTGAAATGACTTCTGCTTGTTGCATGTCTGCCCTGCCTGTGGGGGGCATGATGTTGAAGAAGTTCTTTGGATAAGGCAACTATGACACAACAAAGCATCTGCAAGTTTCTAAAAAAGAAATGAAGGACTTATTACAACTTGATTGCAGCAGTAGCACGTTATGTTTAAGCCATGGCTGTTCCACCATGGGTATCTGTATTAACACAGATAGCAAGCTGCCCCACTGCAATTATCAGATCACAGTTTAATTTAGTACCAGGCTGTGTAACAATTATCCTGTGTCAGTGTCCCCTGCATCTCAACTCAATTTACATTTTAAAACCACATCTTGTCAAGTAACACAACCTGGGTCCAATTTTTTTAACACTGTCATAGCTGCACACCTGCAAATTTGGAATACAGTGCATGATATGTTGCAGAAATATTTTTTGTGACTTACATGTCACCTAGTTTTTGAATCATCAGTAGGATTTGTTGCACTCTTATGAAAAAAAAAGGAATAGATGAAATAAAATTGATATACTTACCAGTATGGATTAGAAATGGATATCCCAAAGGTTTCTGTAAACAGTACTGCTGCTGTACCATTGATACAGACCTTCAGCAAAGGAGAGGCATTTGCTGTTAACCTGTAAAAAAAACAAAATAAGTTTACCATATGTGTTTGACCATTGCAACTCGGAAAAGCAACACAAAACAAACACACAACTAAAGGAAGTTGAATAGCATGAAAACATTAGTACATACTGCTTTATAGTTTTAATAGTAGAAGCCTTGCACCTGTGGCTGATGGATGTTGTCTCCTGTCCACTCCCTCTGCCTTGGCATGGTCAATGTAATGGAAAAACATTGTCAGAATGGCACTGGTGGTGGGTGGTGGTGGTCATAGCTGTGGCACATGATGACATTCTTTCTCACATCTTCCTGCATCTTGTGGTGGTGACAGTGGCGAACAGTGGTCTTATGGTGGTGGTACTCCAGGGTGACACATGGTCACATTCCCTATGGTGGCAGTGGTGAACAGTGGTCTTATGGTGGTGGTAGTCTGGGGGACACACATGGTCACATTCCCTATGGTGGCAGTGGTGAACAGTGATCTTATGATGGTGGTAGTCTGGGGGGACACATGGTCACATTCCCCATGGTGGCAGTGGTGAACAGCAGTCTTATGGTGGTGGTAGCCCAGGTGCCAGGATATACTGTGCTCTGTGTTATAAATGTGACTTGACATATGGAATTTTTTTTTGAATAATCTCTTTATTCAGTTTTCAGATACACAATACACACTACAACAGGAAGACATATACAGACAGACAATGAGCAAACAAACAGACGCAATCAGTTGAGTACAATTAATCTGACCATTTTCTCTATGAGCCATAACAGTACATTATCAAGGGGTCCTGAGAAGCTTTCTCCATTTAAACAGTCTGAGAATTTTAATTTCAAGCAACTCTGATAGGTTGATCTGGTACATAATAATAATGCCCACTACATCACGCACCCAGACCAGTCCTCAGCATCATCTCCTCTGCCACACTTAGAGGACAGGAAAGGGTCCAACCCTGTGGAAGGCCTCCTCCTATCCCTGACAGCCAGTGATAATCTTTCCAAGGCTAGAGTACGCATCATTAACTGTCACCACTGCAACACAGTGGGCTTGATGTTGGAGACCCAAGTGTTCTGAATGCAGTGGTATGCCAGTACAAACAGTGTTCTCATCCACCTGGGGAGCAGGATCCCCTCTTCTACCTCCACCCCAGACAGGCATGTTAGTGGATCTCTCCTCAGTTGCATACCAGCCATCAAAGCCACTCCCTCTACTACATCCTCCCAAATTGCACTAGAACTAAGCAAGTCCAAAACAATGAATGTAGGTGCCTCTCTCTCCCACCTACCACATTGGGAGATATCAGGAGTTGTGCCTTATGCACTATAGCAGGGTGTAATACAGCCTCTACAGAAACTTAAAGAAGGCCTCTTTGAAATTGTTGCAAACCATAATTCCTTGGGGCATGTGAAGTACTACCTTCCAATTTTCCTTAGATATGCTTTGCCCCAGGTCTCTTTCCCATAAAGCTTTTGTATTTCCCATCATATCCGGCAACCCTTGTTTACCCTGTTTAGCTGCATTCCTAGAAAGCCCTTAGGATCCTTTTTGGCTTGGTATACTAGCTGTTCCACCAGATCAGGTTTAAGGCTATCCCAATCCCCTCTGTCCAGTCTTCCCATGAATGCTCGAACCTGCATATACCTATACAGGTGCTGCTCATCTAGTTGGAGACTTTGTTTCACCGTCTCGAAGGTACACAGTTCCTGCTTTACCACCAGATGGCCCACACTACTTATTCCCCCTTTTCTCCCACTCTTTGAAACCTATATCTTCCAGACTGGGAAAAAAGAATGGATTTTTAGCCACTGGTAACAATAAAGTCTCTCCTTGACCAATCACTTTCTGTCTTTAAGCCATCTCCAGGCCTCCAACACTGCCTCCACCAACGGGTTGCAGCTACCCACTGCTCTATAGGCCCTTAACCCTTTACTGTGTAAGCATGCAGTGAGTCTCCCTGGGGTTTCCAATTGCTCTAGGTTCACCCAGCTAGCCACAGAGGGGTCGATGCACCCAGTGTGCTACACACCGCTGTTGTATTGCTAATTAGTAGTTGCCCAGATCCGGAAAATTGAGTCCTCCTCTGTTCCTTTCAACTTTTAATCTTTGTAGGCTGATTCTCGACCTTTTCCGCCTCTGAACTCTGAAAACATTTTCTCCACCCTTTTAACATCCCCTTTTGTTAGTCCCAAGTGTAACATGTGCACTGGATACAGGATCCTGGGAAGGATATTCATTTTAATCAAATTAATCCTCCCTAGCCATGAGACCGGAAGCTGTGCCCATCTCTTAAGATCAGCCATAATAGTCTTTATCGGGGGAGATAGTTTAAACTGTATATGGCACCGAGTCTCTGACCCACCCATATCCCCTAGTATGCGAAACTAGTCTGTACTATCTTAAGCCCTAAGTGCTCCCCTTCTCTGCTTCCATCTGGAAAACACATCATTTTTAACTTCTCCAGATTGATCTTGTAGCCAGAGAAACTGGCAAATTCTTCTATAAGGGATAGCAGCGGAACCATGGATCTCTGCGGATTTTGAACAACCAAGAGCATATCGTCTGCATACAAAGCAACTTTATGCACGGAATTTCACTCCCCAACCCACTCCACCTGCTCATTCTTATGCACTGCGACTGCCAATGGTTCGATCACCAGGGCAAACAGAAGCGGGGACAAGGGGCACCCCTGTCTCATCCCTCTTCCCAGACTAAACTGCTCTGAAATGCCTCCATTAATAATATTCATGCTCTTGGTTTCTCATACATTGCCCTTACCCACCCCACATAAGAGTCACCCAGACCGAACTGGGCCATCACCTCAAACAGGTAGTCCCATTCCACCCTGGACAAATGGAATGAGTCACTATGAATGGGACAGTGATTTAACTTTATAAAAAAGAAAACATGTATCATACAAGATATGTGACAGCCTTTTAACCACTTAAGTTAAAACCTGCCAACATTAACCTCATCACCATTCATCATCATCCTCAGAAAGAAAGCAGCCCTCGCAGTTTTCTATGTCTGAGTTCGGACCATGGGGAAATTCTTTCTCCATTGTGTTATCATGTATGTCAGTGGTAGGCTGCTTCATGCTGTCACTGCCACCAGGATGGTCCCTTTCTTCAACATCAGCAAAAGCATGAGTATGCTGGGTATGAATACTGAGGTTGCAGTCTGAGCTGGTATGTGCCTCTCATTCAGTTTTGAATGTCAGCAAACTAACATTTGCAGGAGACAGGTTTGTATGCGATCCCGAGCTATTGCACCTGCTGAGCTGAATACCTCTCAACACTCACACTGGAGGTGGACATGACAGGTACTTCAGTGCCACAGCGGTCAGCTCTGGCCATTCACTGACCTTTCCACTCCAGTATAAAGGGCTCATCAGTGATTGACAGATGCCTGTTTTCAGACACATATAACTCAACCATTCACTGTGCTGCTCTAAGTCCAGTGGTTGGTGCATCATCCGCTTCCCCAGAATCATTTATTTCACAAATCCCACTTGGGACAAAGCCTCCCAAAGTGGGTTAACACCAACCACTTTTGATGACAGACCACCTGGAACTGCAGTCCCTTCCCTTACAGGATATGCTTGATGCTACTCCTCCAGGTTCACCTTCAGCCTGATTATGCTGCTGAGGTTTGCTGACCTTGGCACATGACTTCTGTGCCCCATGAACTAAACGCACCAGTAGCCCACTGACAATTTTTACCTGTTCAGGCCCACCTTCCAGTACTGAGGCAATTCCACGTTTGTATCATGGGTCCAACATTGTTGCTACTGCAAAGTTGTCACTACGCTGAATACTCAAGATGTGATGATTCTGGTCGAATACTGTCAGCATGTGTTTCAGCAACACACTGCTAGCACCGTCTCTGGCAACATCAAGGCTATGCTGTACATTCACCAATGTCTGCCTCAGCACCTGCAGTAGTGGAACTGATTGGCTAATGGAGGCAGACTCACCACCCATTGCCTGTGTGGCATGTTCAAAAGGCCTCAAGATTGTTATTACAGAGTCCATGAGGCGCCACTCTCCAGATATTCATAGACATGGGCTCCAGAACTGTCATGGCTAGTGTGCATGACAAGATATTCTGAGATGGCTTTGTACTGTTCATACAACCTCTCTGCCATGTATAAAGTGGAGTTCCACCGAGTGACAACTTCCAGCTTCAAGTGGTGCTGCGGGAGGCTGTTTTTGGATCTGCAACTGCCGAATTGGTCACGGGCCTTTGCAGAGCATGAAAAATGAGAACAAATACGGTGTGCAACTGTCAGCATTTCTTTTATATCAGGGTGCTACAGAAACTCCTGCATCACAAGATTTAAACAGTGGGCCATGCATGGAACCTGAAAAAAGCCACCATTCAAGATGCATTTCACCACATTTGACCCATTGTCACTTGCTATGAACCCAGCTCTCAGGGATAGGGGGTTCAGCCATTTGTCAATTTCAGACAGTACTAGGTCCAACATGTTTTCACCAGTGTGTGAAGAAGTCACATTGCGCATAGCAATCGCTGCATGCTGTCGAATTCCTGGAAGATTGCTACCACGACACTCCACCTTACTACACTGATTATTCACCCTACCAACAGCACAAACAACCCCCAGCACCTGGGCCCAGTGTTCGGTTATACTCAAATATGGACTCCCTGTTGTTCTGCCACTTGTTCACATATCCATATTTACATGGATGAATGGAGAGGAGGAATATTGAAGGGCATGTCATACTGAGTCGGACACAGAACTGTACAACTAGAGGACAGCACTTGTCGGAAAGTATGTCCTGGATGGGACTTTCCATTTTGGACAGGCATGTGCAGCAAACCACAGGAACCCAGAATTCTCCACAAAGGAGAAGGGCAAAGATCAATTGCCAGCATTTCAGCTACAGCAGCATTAAGTTCACGTGACACTGTATGATTGGCTGGGTACTTCAGCTTATCGATAAAACAGTTTGTAACGTGGGCTGACTTAAGCGTTTTACGGTGTGATGACAAATGGTTCTACTCTGTGAATTGGAGGTTGTTCTGGAGTGTGGAAGTGTGATGAAGACGGTTACAGGTGATGACAAATCCAGAAATGCAGTTTTTCCCAGATTTACCAACAGGGGTTGATGTACCACTTGCACTAGACATACTGCATTGACCACCACCACCAAAACTGCTACTCTCACCACCACTGGACAAGACTTCAAAATCATTCTGCTCTTCCATCTCATCATGCCTGTAGTAATCCTCTGCTGTTATTTCATCACTACTGCACATTTAATTTTCTACTGATGCTACAGTCATGGATGGGGATGACATGCCCATTAAGGTTGATGACGAGGTGAATGTCCCACTGTGGTACAGGTATTAGCTGCCATCTTGTACTGGGTTCACAGTGCCATGTGCCTATTCTTAAGATGTGTATGCTGTCTCCCTGTGCCCAGATGGCTCCCCTTTTTACCTTGACTCACACACACCTGGCAAACCTGGCAGATTGCAACTGACTCATCATTTGCATCTTCCACAAAAAATCCCAAACAAGAGATTTTGATGCTCTAGTTTTAACATGTCCCCCCTGATGCTACTTATTGGACTCTGTTTTTTTAAGCCATGAAGTGGGGTGTGTGCTACATGATTTTTCAGGCAGGACACACTTGGACATAACTGACCACCACTAGTCCGACTACCTATCATTATTACTGGGTCATCATCATCAACTGAAACTGGAAAAATCACAACTTTTTACAAGAGGGGGGAATGCAAACAGACCCAGACACAGCCACCTTGAGTTTCTTTTTCTCCAGTTCCCAGCAGGGGTCACTGACATCATCATCATATTCATCAACATCACCCACATCTTCTGCTTGGATGCTGGCATATTGATTGCATGTTGCAACCAGAGCAACATCATCATCATCATCAGCACCACCATCACCCAAAATTCTTTCACCACACTGTGAATCTCTGCATGGCAAATGCTTGACCTGAACTGCAGTGGAAGAAATGTCACATTGTGTGCTATCATTGACATGATGATCAGAATCCTCATTTTCAGTTACTGGGATGTTACTGGGAGTATGGTATAATCTACACTGTCACTCACTGCCACTGCTTCACACTCCACATATATTTTTAGACATGGTAAACTGGTCATAAGTAGAATTTGAGGCAACAAATTCTCATACCACCACCAGAAACTGCACTAACACCACCAGCTGGAACATCATCTCCTCCAACTATGGTGAAGCTACTGATTGCGTTGTAAAAGCATTGAAGGAAAAATACCTTTTCTCACATCACACCAATGCACTTCTGCGACTATGTACTACCACACCCACAGACAATCTCACCATGGCGGCAGTGCCATGGTGGCTGCTTTGCTTGCATGTCTCTTTGTGGGCATTTTGGGAGATCAACAGCAATATTCTAAACAAATTTAGATTTTGGAACGTTAACTCTGGGTGGGGGCTGGGGGGATGACACTGGATGTGAAGCCAAAATCACAACTGTGGCTTCAACAACAGATACAGACGCAAAGTCACAACAAGTTCAACAACACCTTAACTAACCAGTGGTGTTCTCAAGTCACAAACAATCCAATCTGGAAAAGAATACCTTTTGCTGGTGGGGGGGCACTGACTGCAGATTATGGCAGTGCAAAATCAAGAAAAGATACCGCAATGGCAGTACAAAATCATGCAGCTGTAGTGGATAGCAGGTTCACACTGCTGCACCTGCAATTTCACTGCGGCACAATAAAAGGTGTATTATTTGATGTCACATCACGCACCGCACACACTCACACAGACACAGAATTTGTCTACAAGTACTGCGCAGCGAATTTAAAGCTTCAGTAATATACAACGTATTTTAAACAACCTCACTGCTGCACCAGGTCCAGACCACAACACACACAATCAGCAAAAAACTTTCAACAATTACTGAAAATAATACTGTGTGTACGTTAACACATTCTGTTATACAAGAAAAATATAACCAACAATCAAAGTACTCCTGTTTCTCCAACTTAAATCTACCTACACCAGATCGCCCTCCTAAAGCACACTTCCACTGTCTCTCAGTACACAGACTGAATGTTGTACATTAACATTCAAAATCCACACACAAACAATAAACGCTCAATGATATGAGCACATGAGGGTTTCCTACAATCGATTAACTAAAGTTTCAGCAAAACAAAAGACTCAAAAAGGCTTTTTTAACAGCTTTTAGAAGGTTTGAATCACAGAGAGCTCCTAGAGCAGACTGTCTCCTATAGCTTCCTACACACACTACCCCGAACTGAGGCTGTGCAGAACAATCTAGAGCCCATGTGACCTGAAATCCAATGAATCACTGCAAAATTCACCTTTGGAGCTTAAAAACAAGGCAAAGTGAGGCGAAGTACATTGTTTTCAATGTACTCCACCTTAAAATTTGGCGGAGTAGTGGTTTGGGAAGGCAGAGTAACATGAAGTAATTGTCTTCAATGGACTTCACATTACTCATTATAACACGAAGTACTTCGCTTTGCATTGTGTAGCACTCCATGAATTCGCATTTACACCATGAATCACTCCATGGAATGAATTGAGGCCACTTCGCCCATCTCTACCCATGTGGTGCAGCCCCCCCATCCTCCCTAGTGAAAACTGATGCAAAGTACTCATTTAGTACCTCCACCTGCTTCCCTGCATCCTCTGCCCACCCCTCCCCTGTCCTAATCATGTTAATCTGCCCCCTCACTTTCCTTTTTGCCCAATATATCTAAATATAACCAAGTGCTAATACATGTTGAGTGGACTCCAAATTTTCATTTAATAAAAAAAGTAACTTTGTATGATTAACAGTTCAAAATGTTACTGCTTTCAAAATATAGTTTCATACATTGTAAAATATTATATAAGTTTATTTTCGGCAAAGTAAAGCATAGTCTGCACTTAGGAGTATGAAAGAATTAAACAAAGGCAGAAACAACCAATTGAAAAAAATTATTTCACAGAGTATGGACGAAACTTAGCCCAAGCACTTTGACCACCAATTAATCTTCATCAGGGGGGCATCTGATGAAGACCAGTTGATGGTTTAAGTGCCAGGGCTAAGTGTCCTCCATACGCTGTGGAAGAAGTCTTTTTGAATCAACTATTTGTGCCTTTGTTTAATACTTTGCTGAATCGTTATGGGGCTGGTTGACCTCCTTCTGCACCATCCAGATCTCTGAGATGTTGTACTATTTGTTGCTTGTTAAGGTTATTTTTGGAAATAGTCAGAATATACTAGTGGTTGTTTTGCCTAACAGTAAACACATTCTTTTCTAGTTCTTGCAAACAGCCTCTCTAGTATGCTACTTCAGAGTGTATTAAATTTCACTTTATCGAGTTCAAAATTATTTAACTTTTTAAAACCATTGCACAACCACCCACCAACATTAAATATAGATTTGTAAGGGCAAAGTTCAAGCCTTTAAGTACCTTGGGATCACTCTAGACCCTCATCTAACACAGTGCCACATTGACTCTGTAGCCAAAGCAGCAAATACTCGCCTTGGCCTTCTCTTCCGGCATAGGCATCATCTTACCCCAAAGCCCTGACTGTCACCGTTCAGAGCTCTGTTGTCTCCATTATTGACTATGGACTTATTATCTATGGCTCTGCCCGCTACCACTCTTAGGCGCATATCCACCTCCCTCAATAAGGCCTGCCGACTTCTCACTGGATCCCACCACCTCACATACATGACCTCTATGCACAAATTGGATGGCTGCAACTCACCAGTCAGATAAAGTACCTAACCTGCACCATGGTGAAGAAAATAACTATGGGCTTTGTGCCCCCTGGAGTGTGTGCACTCCTGCACCCTAGCAATAACCCCCACTCAACCAGGGGATCTGAATCACAGTTCCTACAGGTTCCACGTTGTCGTACCTCACAAGGTCAAAGATCTTTTGCCTACAGGGTGCCCAGCTGGTTAAATGGTCTAAACAGTTACATCTCCTCCACTCCTACCCTTGGTGCATTTAAATCAAGGCTCTGCCTCAATCTCTCACTGCCTCTAGCTCCTGTGACTGCCTCCACTAGCTGACCCCATGAATATTTCCCTAACCTTATGCAGTTCTCTCTCCTATTAGCACTTGGTTACCCCTTAGCACGCACTTCCCCATGTTATGTCTATGACAATGCCTTTGACTGCACTCTTCCTCTATAGCTCTCTGCCCCCTCTACTCTTCCTCTCTCTCTTGTCCTCTATCCTCTCTGCACCTCATCCACTATCTCCTTGTAACCTAGCCTCCAAAACTTGTTTTGTTTCTCAGATGCTTTGTAATTCTGTTTAGCTTACACTTTTGTAACCTTGTCCTATGTATTAAATTTGTAATCTGACTTACATGTCTTATGTTTTGAATTGTAACCTGACGTGGAACCTTTGTAAAAGAACCCTGGCTCAAAGGTATTGTAATCCTAGACCTAATAAATAAAATAAAATAAAAAGTAACCTTTTTTTAAAGTGATGTTCTCTCTTCAGAATACAGGAAACTTCAATTTTAAAAGTAATGCAAACAAAGCAAAACAAATATACTTCTGTCACAGGTAGTCTAAGATAAATAAATTATCTACTGTTGAGCATTTGTTCCTTAAACATGAACTGTTAATAGCTAATAATGTTATTTTGCAGAAGACAGTGGAATTGAGCCACACACAGGCAAGGGTCCTGGACTTCAGTAGGGCAGATTTTATAGAGATGGTGATCGCCTCAGGGATAACCTGGCAGGGGGGATGACCTGGAGGGCTGGAGAAACTGTGGGCCAAGCTAAAAGGGGGCATAGTGAAAGCAGCAGACCTCTCTATCAAGCAAGAGAGCAAAAGCAAGAGAAAAAAGAGACTGCTATAGTTCATTAAAGAGGTGATGGAAAAGGTAAAGGCCAAAAGGGTTGCATTCAAAAGATTCAAGGAGATGCAGAGGGAGGAGGATTGGGAGGTGTATCAAGGGAAACAGAGGGAAGCAGGAAAAGCAGTAAGGAGAGCAAAGGTGCAAATCAAAGAGAGAATAGCTGAAATGGTATCAAATGGGGACAAAACATTTTTTTAGGTATGTAAGCGAGAAGAGGAACACCAAGGGAGGGTTTGTAAGAGTGAAAAAGGGAAAGGGGGAACTGTACAGAGGAGAACCAGGAAAAGGCAACCATCTTAAAGAAATAATTCCACTCAGTGTTCGTAGAGGAAAGGAAAGGGGAGGGACTGCAAAAAAGTAACAGGAGACTTGAAGAGGAGGAGGTGGACACTAGTCCTTTTTGAGAGGACAGAGTCCTGAGGGCACTTGCTAATCTAAAAGTGGACAAAGTATTGGGGCCAGATGTGGTGCATCCAAGGGTGTTGAGGAGCTCAGGGAATACTGGCTGCACCTCTGACAGTCCTATTTAACAGATCACTGGATTCCAGAGTGGTTCCGGAGGGCTGGAGGAGGGCAGATGTAGTCCCACTTCACAAAAGTGGTAGCAGAGAAGAGGTTGGAAATTACAGGCCAGTCATCCTGGCATTGGTGGTGAAAGTTAATGGAAACACTGCTGAAAGAAAGGATTGTGGAATATCTTGAATTTTTCAGTTAATCATTTTATTGAGCAGTTTTCCATTTTATATATATCCTTGTAGGATTTGTTAGACAGTGTACAGTTTCAGTCATACAGTAAATGTACATTCCACACTTGGACATATCTTGTGAGGTTACTTAAGTAGACACACTTATTTCATATTTGCATTACCAGGTAATATTAGGAACAGAGGAGTTAAACAATGAGCACTTCTTTAAAGTGTGACATAAGAACAGAAGCCTATGCTGCAAAGTTAACCATGTAGGTACCATTTAAGGTGCCTAATTAGTGATGAAAGTGAACAGGAACGCACAGGAACTCGGTTCCTGTACCTTTTTTTCAGCAGGAATGAAGTTCCTGTACTTCTTCCCACTGACAGTAGAACTGGAATTCTTAAACCAGCAACATAATGACAATTTCTGGGCCTGTGATCTGAAATCAGGGTTTCCATAACAACATTTGACTTGTACAACAATTATATTTTCCTAGAAATACTTCAATATCTCTTAACTGAACCTACTCGTGTCTAAGCAGATAGATGTGTCTTGACCCAGCTATCCTTCAGATTGAGGAATTTCATTCTGCGTTTCATATTTGCCAGTGTCTGTGTTCCTGTACTTCTTGTCTACCACTTGCATCACTGTGCCTAATGTTCTATTACCCTTCTTCTATGGTGTTACAGGAGATGAGGTCTATACCATATGTATCTGGGCTACACATGTATGGGAGTCGGGGATTTAAGCAAGTCCTTAAAGTATTTTCCCTCATCGAGAGTGCTGCTGGCAGCAATATATTCAGGTAGGGGTCCAGTTATTTTGAAACTTCTGCATACATCTGTTGTTAAAACAGATTATTTGCATGAGGGAAGCCTGAGACTCTAGGGCTGTATGCCACTCTTTGGGAGTTGGTATAGTGGTAGTTTTCCACTTTTTCAAAATGAGTCACTTGACTTCTTCTGAGGCTTGGATTAACCATTGTTTTGATGGCCACCGAGCTTTAATGTGGTTGGGAAGACACCCAAGATCCAGATTAGTGGGTCAAAGGTGGGGCTCCCAAGTATCTCGGGAGACTGCTGGGATATGCATCCAAAAGGGCGGAGGGAGTGCAGTCCCATAAGACATGCAGTAGATCAGCATTTGGGGCATTGGGATATGCATCCAAAAGGGGTGGAGGGGAGTGCAGTCACATAAGACATGCAGTAGATCAGCATTTGGGGCATTGCACCTCCAACAATTGTCCTGGCTAATGTAGCCCATGACCTTAAGTTGTGCTGGTGTATGATACCATTGATGGCGTATTTTGTCTTGGATTGGATCCCCGCATGCTTGGTATGCTAGTACCCATCCTTGTTTCCACTGTTGGTCGGTGATTATGGTGCCCATTTTTTTTGTCATTTCTCCTTGGCTGGTCACGAGAGGTCAGGGCCGCTGTCTCTCATGAGTCTTTGAATGGTTCCAGCAAGTCCCTTTGGTTTAGAAGCCATGTGTGATCGTATTTTCCCTGCAGATGGGTTTGAGCCCAGGTACATGTAGAAGCAAGCACCTTAGCTTTCTGGCATTGCAGGCGCCAGGCTTCTGATTTGTAAATACCTCCAGAAGTCACCCTGCAGTAGTAGTACTTATTTCTGAGGATTGAAAGAAGTCTAATATGTTTCTCCCAGGCATCTCTATGTCCTTGAATGTGAATATACCTTTACTTTCCATCCAGACCATCTAAAGATTCCCGTTAATACACAGATTGGGGTTGTTCCACAGTGGAATATCATTTTGGGGTTCAAGCATAGCTTAGCCTTTTGCCCCATCAATTGCCAGGCTCAGTGCATGGCCTGGATTGTAGTCAGGTATTGGAACTGCTTTGGGAGCTTATAGCCTAGGAATGCTGTAGGTGAGTATCCATGCATGAGGGCACTTTCTATCTCAAGTCATGCAGGTGGATTTGAGTACTGTCTGCCATACCATTTTAGAGTTTTGGCTGTGATGAAAGCATAGGAGTAATTTGTGAAGTCAGGAAGATTCCACCCACCTTTTATCAATGGTGCTCTCCATTTTGCTCTACTATACCGTTGGGGAGGATCCCAAAGAATTTACTCATAAGGGTATGTAATTTTTGGGCCCATTTTGCCTGGAGAATAATTGGTAAATGTGAGAATAGGTAATATACCCTCGGGGCCATTATCATCTTTATGGCAGCTATCTTCCTGGCCATGAACAAATGGAGGTGTTCCCATCTCTCCATGTCCCTTTCTAACCCTGTCAATAAGGGACTGAAATTGTCATCCGCCAGGTTGGCCAGGTCAGGTGAGAGTTTAATCCCCAAGTATTTTATCCCTCACAGTGCCCACGGAAGGCCTAGCATGTCCTTTGTTATGGAGGTAGAGTGTTTATTCAGAGGGAGTATTTCAGATTTAGTTTTATTTATTTTTAGGGCCGATATTGTGTAAAATGTTTCCACAGTGCTGAGAATCTGGGGCAGGCTCTTGATTATATTATTTGTTAGGATCAGGCAATCATCGGCACACAACTTTGCATGGTATTGGGCCTTTCCTACACTCAGATCTGTAATCTCAGGGTGAGCCCTGATTGCGGCAGCCAGAGGTTCCATGGCCAATACAAATAACAACAGTGAGAGCAGGCAGCCTTGTCTGGTTCCCCTACATAGGGGAAAGGGGTCTGACATAATGCTGTTAGTGAGAACCCTTGCTTTCTGCTTGTTATACATGGTTCTGATACAGGACATGAAATATGGGCCGAAGTTGAAGGACTTCATAATTGCATGCAAATACTCCCACTCCTCCAAGTCAAACATCTTTTTAAAATCGATAACTAACGCTGCGGCTGGAGTGTGGGTGCCTGCCGTGGTCTTCATCAAGGAGATTAGGGCTTGAAGATGGTCTGAGTTTGCTCTTCTTTTAACAAAGCCGACTTGTGAGGAGTGAATAATTTGTGGGAGGGATTTCTCTAGCCTAATAGCCAGGACCTTGGCTAGTACCTTGGTGTCCACACTGATCAGTGATATGGGTCTATAACTAGCTGGTAGGGCAAGGTCCTTACCCTCTTTAGGTAGTACTGTGATAATGGCTTCTTTTAGTGTACCTGGCAACTCTCCTGCTGTGTGAGACGATTGCAACATATGGGTTAAGGGGGGGTGACAATGTGATTTGTTGCTTTATAAAAATCTACCGGGAAGCCCAACCCCTCCTGGCGCCATTAGTTGAATGGCTATGGAGACCTCTTTTTTAGAAATTGGGGCTTCTAACTCCTCTCTGGCTTGTGGCATAAGGCATGGTAGAGATAGCTTGGTTACAAAAGTATTGTACCTGCAGGGGTCCCATTTGTTTTGAGAGGAGTACAGCTCTTTATAGAATTCCATCATAATCATGTTGATTCCTTTTTGGTTAGATGTGGGAGTTCCATTTTTATTTTTGAGGTAGGGGATATGCCTTTCTGCCTGCATTTGTTTCAGTCTATATGCCAGCAGCTTACTGGCTTTTTCCCCCACCACCCAGTATCTGTGTTGTGCTCTCAGTATTTGGAGTTCGGCATTTCTAGTGACTAGGATGTTTAACTGGAGACTTAACACTGTGATTTCTTTTAATTTAGCTGGGTCATTCAACACCTGAGGGTTTTTTTGTATTGACTTTCTAGTTGTGCTAACTGCTTTCTCAGTTGGGCACACTCCTCCTCCCTTTGTTTATGCCTATGTGCTGCAAAACTTATAATTTTCCTTCACATCATAGCTTTGTAGGCTTCCCAGACCCCAGCTGCTGATCACGGATCCTTGGGAATTGTCTTGGAAGTAGAGTTCTGATTCTTTAAGGAGCCATTTGAGAAAACTAGGTTCTTGCATTAAAAGGGGTTCTAGTCTCCATAGCTGGGATCTATGCTCTTTAGGGTTTCTGAGGAGGCTCAGTATCACAGGGGCATGGTCAGATAAATACATTGGGGTGATTGTTACATCTATTGTGGCTGAAGTCACTGATGGAGAGGTGAGCCAGTGGTCTAGTCAACTTGCCATTGAAATTGGGGTTGGAGAAAAAAGTGTAGTCTCAGTCCTTGGGATGGTAAGCTTCAGATATCAGACAGCTTATGTAGGGCTATCAAATCGGTCAGTGTGCGAAGAGCTTGGGTGTGTGGTTCTAGTTTTGCGTTGGACCTATCCATTTAAAGTCCATGGTGAGGTTAGATCTCCTCCTATGAGTATTTCTGGATTGTCATGCATCACTTCTAGCATTTGTTGAGAAATTTTGTTAAAAGATTCGGTGAGTCTGTGTTAAGGGTGTAAACATTTACCAGTAGGATCGGCCTCATGGAGAATCTACTCACACCATAACCCATTGTCTTTCTTTATCAGTTTGTACTTCATTGGGCTTCCAGTTCAGGTTCTTATGGAGCAGAATTGACACCCTCAGCTAGATGTGCCAGAGACACTGTGAGCCTTCATCCACCCATTCCCTTCTGAGTTTTGGACTTCCACCTTATTGAATTTTGTTTCCTGAAGAAAGGCTATCTGAGTTTTTAATTTCTTCAGGCATGCCAGGATTTTTTTTGCTTAATAGGGGAATTTATGCCTTTGACATTCCATGACGTTGCAACAACGTCAGGGATGGAAGCCATGAATAAGAGAAATTTGTGCACATAGTTGAAAGCTGGCTAGTAAGGAGATGGGCACCATGCTCCACCTGTGAGTTGTTACTAGGACCTCATTCCAATGGTCCTTTACACCCCTGCATAGTGTAGTTTGTCCACCATTCTGCTGGGTTGCTTTAAAGTTAACAACTTGTCTGCTGACTGAAAATGGTACTTTATGTGTACTGAAAGCAGCTGTCTTTTGTTGCCTCTGATTCTCTACCTGTCTATAGCTACTAGCAAAAGAAAAAGGTAGCATATTTTATAACAATAACATTGAGCCTACTAAACAGTAACATCAGCTGATGATAGTCAATCCATAGAGTGTTAGTCAACTTGTGTGGACCGGCAGGCTATCTTTCTCTTAGCCTGCCAATGGCCAGACAACTCCACTCTGGGGGAGGAGGGTCAGTTATCTTAACCAGGCTTTGCCCAGTTACCATAGAATGAACAAACCAGGGTGACTAGAGCAGTAGTCCAGGCCCTTGGGTATGAGCAACCTTTTAATTTTATGTGTAAGGGTTTCCAACTTATTCAGCCTCCTGTCCAGCTGGAATTGAGTGTTGCTTTGTGTTGATGTTGGTCTGCCAGAGACTGCGGTGTTATCACCATGGCTTGGGCATGGAATTGAGTGGTGGCCCAGGGATAGCTGTTCTGTGGTCCTCTGCTGGTTTGGTGTACCTTGCCCTTGATGAGGGGATAGGAGGAGATTCCTCCTGTACTGATCACCTAGCTTGCCCTTTGTCGAGTATGACCCCTCCCTATAACCAAGGGAGTTGTGGGGCAGGTCAGTCCATCTCCTAAGGTCCTTCATCTAGGGGTACATGAGTAAGCATATTCTGATAAATGTATACCCCTGCAATTGTGCACTGATTCAGTTCTTGGGTGATGGGTGACAGCATCGGTACCAGGGTGTTGCCTTTGGCGAGCACCCTATGTTTCCATTCCCCGGGGATGTCAGCTGCATCAAGAACCAAATTTAGGGGTATAATGGCATCCAGGGGGTGAGTGCCCTGTTCCGATATGAGAAGGCAACTGAGGTAATCCTCACTAGTGAGATATCTGGGGGGGGGATCGTTCTCTTTCCCAGAGTTTCTGGCATTACCCCCCTCTGTTTCAGATCAAACATCACCAGTGATAAATGGCACATGTTATGTGCCATATCCCAGCAGCTACCCTCCCCTTCCGCATGGCTCATCACTTGAGCCCTGCGGATTGGCTAGTCATCTCTACGCCCCACAGGCAATGGGTGCTGTTGCAATAATACTTGCACCACAACAGTCTGCACTTAAAACTATGTACAATAATGTTTTAATTCAGTTCTCAGTTGCAGTGCAGCCTGAGGGGCACACTATCACTAAAGCTATATTCAACTATTTATTTATGTATGTGGGTACACACTTGAGGAACCTTCTTGATGCTTTCTCCTGTGGTTTTTGGTTGGGGTGCCCTTAACATCAGCAGTGCTCAGAGATCACATAAATGCTCTTCATAGGAGCTATCTGCCCTCTCTTTGGGTCATTATCTGTACAAGGTTGCAGCGGTATTGTAAATTTGGGGGGGTGCACTTACAGTAAATGAGTGCTGTGGCATTTCAATCCCACCACTCCCTCTGGTCAATACCCCTACATGCTAGCATTAATCTAACTTAAACAGTGCAGAAAACCTGCAAGCCTCCGATGGAGCTCATCATGACATTTGAGCTCCGTGAGGAAAATTGAAAAGCTATGCCACATAGCACCGCCTAACCTTGTGGCGGTGGCCTACAGGGATTAACCATACAGCCTTCTTCCTAGTAGAGGAAGAGTCCCTTGAAAAGGCTGTGAGAAAAATAACTTACAGAGCCAGTCTCTGGTAATCTGCCTTGCTCTGTCATTCGTTTTCGGGAGAGTTCATGCAGGGACCATGGTGTGGGTTGGCCAGGAGTTCATCAGAGGCCTGCACCACAGAATCCACCCAATTCTGATAAATTGGGGCTCAAGCATTGGTGGTTTCTTCTGGTAGAGTCAGGGTCTGATTGAGGGGAAGCACCGCATCAGGGATGGATGTCCTAGGCCATCGGTATCAACTCCCAGAGGGGTTCGTAGCGGTGACATGCTGGTGCTACTGGAGAGCTGTTGTCGCCTTTGCCTGCTGTGTGATCTCACTTTACGGGAGGGAGATTTCGCCAGGGCTGGAAGTTTATGCTTATTTTTCTGTCTCCCTCTTTGGACCTGGTGCTATTCCTGAGATGTGGATGATGTGGAGGGAATTTGCACCATATGCTGTGGGAACTTGCTTGTGGGATCCTTGGAGGTGTCCATGTTCTGAATGGCCTCTCCACGAGATGATGATCTGGGTTGGCTCGGTGGCTGGTCCCTGCTCTCAATGTCAGCCAGGAACTCCTTGACTTCTACTAGTGAGTTGAACAGCAAGTATTATCCCTCATACTGAACTCTGAGTTGTGCAGGGTATCCAAGAGATGTGGTAATGTTCATCCAATAGAGTTTTGGCTTAACCTGGCCATATGCCCGTCATTTTTTGGATCAGTCAGCTGAGAAATCTTGGTACATTTGCACTCTGCAATCTTCCCATGACAGATTATTATTTTCCTTGGCCGCTTTCAAGAATAGCTCTTTTTCAGGATACCTGGCAAACTTGCATAGTATGCGTTGGGGTTTTTCACCCTGACATGGCCTAGGCGCTAGAGAGCGGTGGGCCCTTTTGAGCTGTGGTGGGGCACCAGTGTTGGTTTTCAGTATAACTGGCAGAGAGTTCTTGAAAAAAGTCATCATGTTCCTTCCCTCCGCTCACTCTGGATTGCTAATTATTCGTAAATCTTTCTGTCTTGCCTTGTTTTCTAAGTCATTGACCTTCTCTAGCAGGTATTGTATTTGGCTGTGATGTCTAAGTTGGCAGGTATGAGAGTGCTGGGTTTCTGCCTGTCAATTTGCAGTGGTTTCTGTAGATGTAACTCTGGCATTTATTTTCCCCAGTTCCTCTTTAGTACTAGATGCTGTTGCTTTTAATTCAGCAGTATCTTGTAATACCTTAGTAAGGAGCAGAGTTATTTCGGTCATCTCGTCTTCCAGGGTAGAGAACTGTGGCTTAGCCATGCTGCTGTCGAAGATAGATACCCTTCCTCTCCAGTGGAGACAGTCAGGTGCTGCAAGTTGAAATTTACAAGGCTGCTTGGATGTGTCAGACAGGCCAGCAATTTGATAATCCTGTCATAGATTTGAACTCTGCCCAATATCAGTCCCTTTGAGTTTTACCAGGCAAGCTTGGTATTATGGACTGACCTCCTTGGTTTGCTGCTCCTGATGCTGGATGAATGGAGTATTAATTTGCTTTCTCTCTTGTTGGATGTATAAAGATAGGTTGTCCTGATACTGCTACTATCAGATTATGCTCTTTCCATGTTGGCTGTTAGGCTCCGCCCCCCAGAATATCTTGAATTTAATAGGTTACACGACCCAAGGCAGCATGGGTTCACAGGGGAAAGGTCATGTCAGACAAATCTGATAGACTTCTTTGACTGGGTGACCAAAGAATTAGATCAGGGAGGATATGTATACATGGTCTATCTGGATTTCAGTAAGGCTTTCAACACCATTCCACATAGGAGACTAGTGAGCAAGCTGGGTAACCTAAGGGTGGGTAAAAATGTGTAAACTGGATAAGAAATTGGTATGAGGATAGGTAACAGAATGTAGTGGTAAACAGAGTTCACTCCGAGGAAGAGAGGGTGACCAACGGGGTACCTCAGGGATCAGTGCTGGGTTCAGTCTACTTTAATGTCTTTATAAGTGACATTGCAGAGGAGCTGGAAGGGGAAGTTTGCCTCTTTGTGGATGACACAAAACTCTGCAACAGGGTGGTCACTCCTGGGGGGTGGAAAGGATGAGCAGAGACCTGGGAAAATGTGAGGAGTGGTCACGGATATGGCAGCTAGGTTTCAATGCAACAAAAGTGCAAAATAATGTATTTGGTACACAGAAATACAGGGGTGGAGTACAAAATGGGTGGAGTAGTGTTGTCAATAACCAAGCAGGAAAGAGGCCATGGAAATCCTGTTGGTTGACATAAAGGTGGCCAGGCAGTGTGACAAGGCAGTTGGGAGGGCTAGTGGGATGCTGGGGTGTACAGGAACAGGTATCACCAGCAGAAAGAAAGAGGTTGTGTTACCCCTGTATAGATCGCTAGTAAGACCCCCACCCCCCTTGAGTGCTGTGTCCAGTTCTAGAGACCATATCTCTGGAAGGACATAGAGTGGAGGTGGTCCAGATGAGGACAACTAAAATGGTGCTGAGTCTACACCAAAGTCCTATGAGGGGAGACTACCCAGAGGGAAGTGAAGTGTTCAAATAGTCACTATATGGTGTTATTTCAGTGTTACAGTAGCAGTGTACACTTTCTGCACACTTCATTTCATAATGCAGTCCATCAGTGTTTAATCAGTGCATCTTCAGGTCTCTTTTGGTGTACATGCAGTGCTGACACAATGTGTGCGAATTATGTTAATTAGCACTGCAATCACACTGCAAAAGTACTGCAATTGGCAGTGTTTTGTCATCAACACTGCCTGAAGCAGTGTTGGTGCAGCAATACTGACTGAAGCAGTGTTATGTCAGCAACACTGCCTGAAGCAGTTTTGCACTGCTTTTTCAGTGTGTGCGAATTATGTTAATTAGCACTGCAATCACACTGTAAAAGTATTGCAAGTAGCAGTAGTTTGTCATCAACACTGCCTGAAGCAGTGTTGGTATAGCAATTCTGGCTGAAGCAGTGAAGTAATGTCAGCAACACTGCCTGAAGCTGATGTTGCATTGCTTTTTCAGTGTGTGAATTATGTTAATTAGCACTGCATCAACACCTGTAGTGCACTTCAGTGTGCAGTTGATTTTAGCAGCACTCCTGTCAGCAGTGTTGCAGTTCTGTTTCAGTGTATTAGGCTGCATTAAAGATGGCGTCACATAAAATTCAACAAAACACAAGTATTCATCTGCAAGTATCTACAACCTCAGCAGAGGAAGTTTTCTTAAGGGTTCCTGAGTGAGAAAGTTGTCTGTGAATTCCAAAGAAGATGGAGATCTTGGGGCTATGTCTATAGGAGGTACTAAAGTCTGTTACCCATGTTTGACTCAAAATCACAAGGAAGGGGGTGGACATTTAGTTAAAGGAATGACCACCAGTGGTTCTGGTTTGCAGAAAATGGATTTGTGAAAATGGATGGTTCTGGTCTATAGAAACGGTATGGAGCGTCCCTGATATGCAGGGCCTCACCAGTATTTCAGTTTATCTTCAAAAGGAGAAGAGCCTCTTGGATTGGGAGCACATGTATGGTGAGGAAAATGATTTTCGTATCAAGGGCTATTCCGAGTGAAGTGTGTGTGTGTGTGTGTGTGTGTGTGTGTGTGTGTGTGTTATATCAATAATGGGATTACCAATCGCATTGGACAAACACTATTAGGTGACCATGCGTATATCAAGTGCGACCACACACCTGCACTTTACTCCCTCAAAACAATTTTGCCATTTTATAAGACAGATAACCCACTGTGGGGTGTGCGGTCGCGCAATGATATACGCACGTCTTGGGTGGTTGATGCACTCGGCCTGCAGCCTCATGTGTAACAAAGCACACCAAGGCATGCGTATATCAGAGTGTGACCACACACCCTACAGTGGGTTATCTATTACACATACACACACACATATATGAGACAGTACTTGTTGCAAAACAAAAACACTACATTAATGCAGGCATTAGAATGCAAAGCGCACAAAGCAAGAAAACGAAAAACAGGGTCTAAACCTCACGAGTCTTGGCAAATTGGTTGTGTGGCGTTCCCTGGAGTTCCCAACCTTAATGCCCATCCCATAGCCTCCTTTCTAAAGCACAAGGCACAGCTCCAACCCAGTGTCTCCCACAGCAGCCATTCATACCTGTAAAATAAGAACAGCAATGGGCTCACAAAGGATCTGCAGCTCGTTATGAACTACTATATGACAAATAATGTAGGGTAAACAAAAAAAATACTTATCTGATACATATGGTCAGTGTCCTCCTACTCCTGGTCAATGTCCTGCCAGACCTGTAGATATAAAAGGTAAAATGGGTCAGTATGAAAAATAAAAATACTGATCAGCTAGGTCAGTTGGGAAGGCTCTGTAGAGGTTAAAATAAAAAAGTGGGTTGGGGAGGATACCAGACCTGTACCACACCATCAACATGGCTTTAGAATGGACTCGGTCACTCAGAGGATGTCATGGTTGGGGAGGAGAAGACTCCTTGCCCTGTGCCCTAGAACTAATCTTTTGGGGAGGAGGTCATGTTGCTCCACACATCAACCAACACAGAGGCAGGATAAAGACACCAAGGGACAGATATTCAAGGCACAATGAATGCTTTCCTGGTGGTGTAGTGGATCCCCTCCTTTTCCCAATCTGCCTGTAGAATACATAGGAACATAGGTATGTGACTGCAGAAAGGACCAGAGCCCACCTAGTCTGCCCAGTTTGCCTAGATATCCACTAGGCCTTTTCTGTAGTCCTCCCCCCCATACCAGTTGCCCTCTGTGCCTATCCCATGCCCTCGTGAACCCTCCCACCATTTCCCTCAGCAGCCCATTCCAGTTGTCCACCACCCTCTCAGTGAAGAAGTACTTCCTAATCCTTCCTCTAAATTCCCCCCAAACGATTTGGAATTTCCAAGACCACTCCATTGCAGTATAGCACACTGCAGCAGGCCAACTGTGACCATCTCTAGGCAGATATCTGCAGCCACAACCAGTCCCAGAACTCCCTGCAGCTGGCACCAGAGCAACAGGCAATAGAAGTTTCAATAGCCTGCAGTGCACATTTGAGCTTCCACAATCTCTGATCAGATGTTTTCCACTTCTGCTCTTCTCCAGGGGATAAGTCAGTCCATGACAGAACTTAGCCCAGGGAGTACAGTGGGGCCAGTAAACAAAAGATGAGAGCCTATATAAACTCTTAACATGCACTGTAGGACAATCTCCCACCACAAAGGACTCCAGGATCTGCTGCAAATGAAGCGGTCAGTACAGAATCAAGCAAAACCAGTTCATCATAATCCACTACACTACAGCACACAGCAGGCAAACCAAAATGGCTCCACATGCAAAGTGCACATTGGCAGCAGACCCACACTTGTGTGGGACCCTTGACATAAAGCCAGCCAGTGGGTATTGTGGTAAGGAGGACAAAACCTTTTACATGCAGGTACATCAGGAGAAAAGGAAGGCAAGGGAGATACTGAGTGTCTGAAAAGGGTGGATGGAGGGAGGGAGGTTAAAAGATGACCACCAAAAAGCAGAAATACTGAACAAATACTTCTGTTCGTTTTTTACAAGGGGACAGGAAATGGGCCAGCATTAAGTAATAAGGATGGAGTGATCACAGAAAAGGACACAGGTTCCTTTGCAAAAGAAAAGATCCTCATGGAACTGGCAGCAATAAGGCTATGGGCCAGAGAGATGCACCCCTGGACACTGAGGGAGCTAAGGGAGATGTTAGTAGGGCCTCCGACTACCCTGGTCACACTGTCTTTGTAAACTGGTGACATGCCCAGGGATTGGAGGAGGGCTGATGAGGTCCCACTATGCAAAAGTGTTAACAGGGAGGATGCATGAACTACATACTGGTCAGCATGACAACAGTGGGAAAAGTAATGGAAATACTGCTGAAGGAAAGAATAGTGGAACACCTGGTTGTCAATGGTCTATAGGGGAAGTGGGGGAAGGGAACACTGTTTAACCAGGAGTAGCACACTAAGCTGAAGATTGTTTCCAGATGTAACCTGGAGCATAAGGAAGTCAAGTAACTTGCTCAGGATCACACAGTATGCACTTGGATGGCTGTTGGATTCAAACCCAGGTCTCCAGATCTGTAGCTCAGAGCCTTTAACCAATGTGCTATACTGCCTCCAGGACCCAAGGCAGTTTGGTTTTATGGGGAGAGGTTGTGCCCAACAAACTTAACTGAGTTTTTGACTGGGTAACAAGGAAGGTGGATGGGGGAGGATGTGGTCTGCAGATTTCAGCAAGGCCTGACACTTTGCCACATAGAAGGCTGGTAAATGAGCTGGAAGGCTTAGGGGTGGGTCAGAAAATAACAAGGTGGGTGGAGAACTGGTTGAAAGACTGAAACTAGAGGGTGGTGGTAAGGCAAATGGGGTGCATTCCAGGGTGGAAGTGGTGTGTCCCAGGGGTCGGTGCTGGGACCCATTCTTTTTTAATATCTATAGCAACAATTAGCCCAGTTGCAATCAGGGGAGGAGAGCTGTTCTTTCCGGGCTGGGGCTTGCCGCTGGAAGGGTTCGGGGCAGGCATGTTGGGGCTGCATCGGCGGTGGGGGAGGATGGGATCACATCAGTGATCGACAAGGAAGCTCTTGTTGGCAGGGGACAGGCCATGCATACCGGGGCCACATCAGCCACAACTTTGCAAGCTGGCAACTCAGGAAGGAGCGGCCAATCAGCGAATAGGGCGCAAACCTTTGACTGTGTGACTGGGCCATAAAGGCAAATAGTCCAGTCGCAATCAGAGGAGGAGAGCTGTTCTTTTTTCCACACCACCCACCCTGGCCCCGACCTCTATTAAATGGTCGGTGAGGGTGGAGCCTTGGAGGAGGGCAAGTTGAGATTGGGTAAACTGGAACACTAGGAAGCTGGATTGTTATTGATTGGGGGAAAAGGGTCCTGTATACTGTGCTGCTTGGGCAACATTTGACTACTACCAGGAAGGGGCATAATGAAGCAGACTGTATAAATGACTGTGTATGCTAACTACATCTGTGGGAGTAGGCAAACTGTGTGACTTGATTACTGCTAGGGCCTCTGAGCTGGCTAGTGTTGTGGTAGGCTAGTTTTGCTTGTGAACTGTCTACTGCTAGGGTTAGAAAACTGGCTACTGTCAAGAAAGAGAAGGGAAAATTGCTGTAATTGGAGGGGGCAAACTGCTTGGGTTTTAGTGTAACACTGACTGAATTATTTCTGTTAGAGGCGCGTTGCTCACCTAAATGAGGGTAAACTTGGGGGTGGCCAAAGCGGGCACCTTCAGTAGAGTGATTGGGTGTACAGGGTGTGGGCGGCAATAATAATATTAGGTGGGCACGGAGGGTTCAGAGGTGCCCAGTGTGTTTCAGTTGGCAGGTCTTAGGAAGGAAGTAGAGGGATCAGAAGGCAGCTGGAAGGTGGGAGGTGGGGAGGAAGGTGTGGAAAGGACCTCATGAGAGTAACAAGGCCAATATGGCATAACCCAGGGAACAGGTGGACAAGGATCATATGGTTACTCATGAGGGATGGGGCATGAAACAAGCAATGTACGGAAACCACTTCGTAGGGTGGCTGACCAGAAGGAGGGGGCAGGAGAGAGCAGGTCAGGGGCAAGCATCACACTTACTAATTGATTAGCCTGCTATATCCAGCGAGATGAGGTGGAGAGGCTGCGGGAGGAGGGAGCAGGCAGACAGAGGGTTTGGTCAGTAAGCTGGGGAGATGGGGCAGGAGAGCCAGATCCACAGAAGGGAGGGAGGAAGAGACATTAGCTTAGGTGGGAGGAAGGTGGGGAGGATGGGGAGTGCAGAGGAAGCCAGGGTGGGAGGAGGAGGACTAGGGTTGGGCAAGCATCCAGGTTGGAAGTCAACCAAGGATAAGGAATACTCTAGATAGGCCCACAGGGTGGGAGAAATCAGATGAGATGGAGAGGAAGGGGAAAGATGGGGTGCAGGGAGAAACACAGCAGATGGGGTGAAAGATGCAGAATGTGGGGGAGGAGGGAGGCAAGGAGGAAGCAGTAGAAGGGAGCCTGGGTGGGGATCTGAGGATACCAGCGCAGAAAAGAGTCCAGGAGATCTGGGTGGGGCAATCTGTGCCACCCAGGAGGTTGGGGGGTGAGGAGCAAGCTGGAGCTGCAGGTAAAAGAATGAGCATGGTAGGGCAACCACAGGCTTGTGATCCCCAGGCTGAGGGGGGCAAGAGAAGTAAGCTGGGGGTTGATGACAGAAGGAAGAGCCTGGACGGAATCAAACAGGCCAGTAAAGTGGGGGTGAAGGTGATCCTGCTGGGTGACTCCATGACATGGGGCATCCAGTGGGAGGGGGCAGGGAGGGAAAAAGCAGCCCAGTCAAGGCTAAATGTATCCCAGACCTATCCGTACACAAGGCCAAATTCCAGCTATACTCGATAGTATTGGAATGCGGGGAATCCCCAGACTTCCTAAAACATCTGGGAATAACTGACTTAGAGGAAAACAGTGAAATAGAAATCCAGGCGAGATTCCAGGAACTGTCCAGGGTTTACCACTCTATAGGAAGAGCAATCTCCTTCTTTGAGATTCTGCCAGTACCTCGGGCGCCCGGGGAGACCAAACATAAACTTAGAGGTGTGAACCAGTAGCTCAGGGACTGGCACAGGGCAGAAAGGTATGGGCTGGTGGGGGACTGGGGGATACATGGGAGGACAAGTGGTTATATGCCAGGGATAGGCTACACCTCAACTTGGAGGGGAGGGAGATCTATCTTGAAACTAAAACTTGCTGGATTCATAGTCGAGAGGTGGAGTTTAAACTTGTAAAAGGGGGGGGAGTTAAGTAAAAGAGTGGCTCCAGGAAGGCTGCTCGAGGGTCCATGTCCAGGGCATGAAAAGAAGGCAGGTGACTGTGATGTAAATCCATCCAAAGCTGTGCAAGAAAGAGCATGTAGGGACTGCTCAGTGCCGAGACAACTGGAGAAGGGAGAGAGGTCGGGGTGGAGGACGGCCCTGATCAATGCTAGAAGCATGGACAACAAAATGCCCAAGCTCCAGGCGATGCTGGTTGAGGGATCAGTGGATGTGGCAGCAATTATTGAGACATGGGCCACTCAGAAAATGATTGGGACCTAAATTTGGTGGGCTACAAAATATTCAGGAAGGATGTTGGAAGGAGAGGAGGGGTGTAGCACTGATAGTCAAAAATGACATAGTGGTTAGTGGAGTGGGAGGCTGTAGGGGGTGGAGAAATCTGGGAACCCCTACAAATGAAGGAGGTAAAGATTGAAATAGGGGTGGTGTACAGACCCCCAACGATGGAAGAGGTCCTGGAGGACAAACTAGTTGAGAACATCAAGGGCACTGTGACCGTGGAGCAGGTATGGTGGTGATCATGGGTGACCTTAATATGCCGGGGACAGACTGGGACACTATGGCATCCTCTGTGGCCAGGGAACAGAGTCTGATGGATGTGTTCAGGATGCCTTTCAATCCAGCAGGTGGGGAACCTACTAGGAGAAGCAGATACTGGATGTTGTCCTAGCAGACAGTGACCAGATAAAGGGTCTGAAGGTGTGCAGCCCACTGGCAGGTGGCGACCATATTATGGTCTGGTTTCTGCTGTATCTGGGGGGATAACCATTCTAATGCAGTAGCAGTGGACTTCAGGGGGCGGACTTTGTGG
The DNA here is from genome assembly GCA_016271365.2 of Neoceratodus forsteri. Taxonomy (NCBI): domain Eukaryota; kingdom Metazoa; phylum Chordata; order Ceratodontiformes; family Ceratodontidae; genus Neoceratodus; species Neoceratodus forsteri. The sequence goes on from CM057454.1 coordinate 740,693,747, forward strand.
GCATGGGCAGGATTCTACAGGGAGCTTGGACAAAATTAGGCCAGACATGGATGCTGGCAGCTTGTGGGAGGCCATTAAGAAGGGGGTGCAGGAGACTGCTAACTCCTGTACAAAGGAAAGGCTTAAGTATGGTAGAGCCAACAAGCCGTGCTTGTGGACCAGGGAGGTGCAGGAGGCGGTGAGGGATAAAAAGGCTGCCTATGCATGTTTCATGTTGCATGGTATTTTTGCTCAGTATTTACAAAGGAAGAGGGGGAGGTACATAAAACAAACAGTAGTAACACGCTGGATACAGAAGTTGATACCGGCCCATTTACAGAAGAAAGGGTTCTGAAAGAACTCTTAAAACTGAAGGTGGACAAAGCAATGGGGCCTGATGGGATTCATCCCAGAATTCTAAAAGAACTAAGGGTAGAACTAGTGACACCACTGACTACCCTTTTAACAAATCATGGGAGGATGGGGTGGTGCCTGAGGACTGGATGAGGCAGATGTGATTCCCTTCACAAAAGTGGGAGCAAGGCAGAAGCAGGAAACTAGACCTGTTAGTTTAACCTCAGTGATAGGGAAAATGATGGAATCACTTCTAAAGGAAAGAATTTGCCAGTATCTAGAGGCCAGAGGGCACAGGACCCTAGGCAGCATGGATTCACAGCGGAGAAGGCCATGCAGACAGATCTGATAGATTTCTTTGACTGGGTGACCAAAGTAGTAGATCAGGGAGGGGCTGTGGACATGGCCTACCGACTTTAGCAAGGCATTTGACACAGTCCCACACAAGAGATTAATATACGATTAGCCAGCCTGGGTGTGGGTCCCAAGATGACAGCCTGGGTAAAGAATTGGCTGGAGAATAGGACACAGAGTAATAGTAAATGGAGTCCACTCAGAAGAAAGGAGGGTTATTAGTGGGGTACCATGAGGGTTCAGTATTAGGACGGTCCTCTTCAATATCTATAGCGACATTGCAGAAGGACTGGAAGGAAAAGTATGTCTCTTTGCAGATGACACTAAGATCTGCAACAGAGTTGATGCACAGGGTGGGGTGGAAAGGATGAGAAGGGACTTGGCAAGGTTAGAGGAATGGTCAAATGTATGGCAGCTTAGATTCAATGCTAGAAGTGCAAGGTAATGCACTGGGAAACAAAAACCCAGGGAAGAGTACATAATGGGGTGAGATACTAACAACAACAAAAATGGAGAGGGACCTGGGGTAGTCATATCAGATGACCTAAAGGTGGGCAAGCAATGTGAGAGGGCAGCAAGGAGGGCTGGGGGATACTGGGATGCATGGGGAGGCATCACCAGTAGAAAACAAGGAAGTTATTATCCCTCTGTACAGACAGCTGGTGAGATCCCATCTGGGTACTGTGTGAGTTCTGGAGACCCAATCTCCGCAAAGACATAGACAGGACGGAAGCTGTCCAGAGGAGGGCAACTAAAATGGTGCAGGGTCTGCACCGGAAGACATATGAAGAGAGACTTAAGGAGCTTAATATGTATAGCCTCGAGGAAAGGAGGAGAGGGGGGACATGATAGAAACTTTCAAGTACCTCAAGGGAATCAACAAAGTCCAAGAGGGTAGCATCTTTCAAAAAAAGAGGTGTGCAAGAACAAGGGGGCACAATTTGAAGATGAGGGGAGGCTCAGAGGTAATTTAAGAAGTATTTTTCACAGAGAGGTTGTGGATGCATGGAGCGGCCTTCCGGAGGAGGTTGTGGAGTCAAAATCAGTGGTGGAATTCAAGCATGCATGGGGTAGTCATAAGGCAGTTCTGGGGGTGGGGTAGGAAGAAGTAGGCTGCTGGTTAACTAGGATCTGCAGCTTATCCAGTAGGTAGGGAAATGGGCAGACTGGGTGGGCCAAGCGGTCCTTATCTGCAATCTAATTCTATGTTTCTATGTTAAGCACTCTGGGGGGATAGGGAGAGGGGTATGAGTTGATGGCTAGAAGGGTCACCACAGTGGTGAGGGGAGCCAAGGTGAGGAGGGAGCAAAACCTGGCTAGGGATATCTGGAGGGGAAAGGTTCTATAGATACACAGGGAGAAGAAAGGAGGGCACAGATCAGCATGATTAGGACTGAGGAGGGATGGAATCAGGAGGCGGGGAATCAGGCAGAGGTGCTAAATGAGTACTTGTCTTGATATTTACAGGGGAGGCAGGGGATCCCTCCAGCCCAATGGGAGAGAAGGGGAGCCAGCAGAGTCGAGAGGTCAGATGGAGTCTAGAGGACTGAAAGAAGTTGGGGTTCAGGCTGGGCCAAATCTAGAAGGGGATGGGTGGTTAAATGAGGAGATGGGCTGGGAGGGATAAATTACAGTAGAAAGGGTGAGGGAGACCCTTCGGACACTAAAAACTGATAAGGCACTGGGGCCGGATAGGCTGCATCTGAGTGTTATGAAGGAATTGGTGGATGAGCTAGCAGCACTCTAACACCTCTGTGCTAACAGGATGGGTGCTTCAAGACTGGAGGGTGGCTCATGTGGTGCCTATCCACAAATGGGGGGTCTAGAAAGGAGATGGGGAATTGCAGGCCTGTCAGCCTAGTGTCTGTGGTGGGCAAAGTAATGGAGGGCATTATCAAGGATAGGCTCAGGAGGCAGCTGGAAAGGTTGGAGCAATTGGGTCACAAACAGTATGGTTTCATCCCGGGGAGATCGTGTTAGACCAACCCCATAGATTTTTATGACTGGGACCCTGGATCAGCATAGACCGGAGGATGTCCTATACCTGGATTTCAGTAAGGCATTTGATTCGTTCCCCAAATGGGCTGCTAACAAAGCTGGGGGGAGAGGACAGTTGCTCAGATTGAGGGTGGGTGGGGTGAGAGGACAGTTGTTCAGATGGGTAGAAATTGGCTAACAGAGCGCAAATACAGGGTGTAGTGGTGGGTAGTCTCTTCCCCCAAGAAGGTCACCAGTGGGGTCCCCCAAGGTTCGGTACTGGGGCCACTCCTGTTCAGTGCCTATGTCTTGGATATGGGGAGGGCAGTTAAGAGTAGGATGAGTCTCTTTGTGGATGACAAAACTGGGGGCATTGGCGGACAGGGACGAAGCAAGAGAGACAGTCCAGAGGGACCTGAATACCCTGGAGGGGTGGTCAAGGAGGTGGGGACTGAGGTTGAATGCAGGGAAATGTAGGGGGCTGCATCAGAGGGTCAGAAACCCAGGCCATGTATACACCTGGGGGGGGAGTCATAATGCAAGCCACAATGAGTGAGAGAGATCTAGGGGTGGTGGTAGACGTCAAAATGAATAACACTGAAAATTGCAGAAAACTGCAGCCAAAGCAAACTGGATACTGCATAGCCAGGGGGATTATGTCCAGGAGGAGGGAGGTGATCCTCCCTCTGTATAATGCCTTGGTCAGACCACATCTCGAGTACTGCATGCAGTTCTGGAGACCTCACCTCAAGAAGGACGTAACGCTGCTGGAGAGTGCCCAGAGGAGGGCAACCAGGATGCTTCAGAGCATGGGAGGAAGGCCCTATGAGGAAAGGCTGGAAGAGCTTGGGCTGTACTCGCTGGAGGAGAAGCGAGACAGGAGGGACATGATAGGGGTCTTCAAATATGTAAAAAGAGATGTTCAGACTAAAGAAGGTGGGAACAACCAGGTGACATGAGTGGAAGCTGGGGGGAAATTACAGGGGGAATGCAGGAGACATTACTTCATTGAAAGGGTGGCAGAGCCCTGGAATGCACTGTTCAGGAGTCTGGTGGAGAAGAGCACAGTGGAGGGCTTCAAGAGGGAGTGGGACAGGTACATGGGTAAACTGAAGCAGAGGATGACCCTCTCTGGGGCTGGGTGGGAAAGAAAACACCCATTAGGAGGCTGGCTACCGAGCAGACACAACAGACCATCAGGCCTATTCTGCTGGCTTTTAGTATGTTAGATATAACGGAGGGACTGCAGGGGAAGGTGTGCCCATTTGTAGAGGATACGAAGATCTGCAATAGGGTAGACACCCTGGTAGGGGAGGTGGAGGCAGTGAGGAAGGGCCTAAAGATTCTGGAGAGGTGGTCAGAAACTTGGCAGCTGAAATTTAGTGCCAAAAAGTGTACAGTAATGCACATGGATGTAATAACCCACATACCATTTACACACGAGAGAGGGAGGGGGTAAGGAAACTCAGCAGGATAGAGATCTGGGGATTATAATTTCAGATATCCTTAAGGCGGAGAACCAGTGCAGCACAGTGGTGGGCAAAGGGGAGGGTTATAAAACAGAAAGAGGGAGGTGCTGATGCGCCTTTATAAATCCATGGTGAGGCCTCACCTGGAGTATGGGATTTAGTTCTGGAGGCCTCACCTACACAAGGACATAAGACAGGATTGAAAGGGTTCAGATAAGGGCAACCAAGATGGTGCACGCTATGCATAGGAAGCCCTATGAGGAGAGGTGGAGGGAATCAGATCGGTACCTGCTGGAGACTAGTAAGGTGAGAGTGGGAAGCTTATTTGCAAGGAAAATAAGTGCTAGAATTAGGGATCATAAACCAAGATTAGAAGAAGGACGGTTTAGGGGCAATGTGAGGGGGCATTACATCACTGAGAAGGTGGTGGAGTCCTGGAACAGACTACCGGAAGAGGTGGTATGAGCAAAAATGGTGAAAGGATTCAAGGGGGCATGGGACAGACACCAGGAGCTGACCAGTGGGCAGAGTGGGGTGTCTCTTGACAAAGATGATGACTGGTGGGGGTAAGGGGCAGACTCAATTGGCCAAAATGGTCCTTTTCTGTCACCAGATTTCTATGATTCTAAGGCAGTTAAGTAATTAGGACTTACCTGCTTCATCAGAGTAGGGGAGTCCAGAGTTGGGGTGTCCTTGGTTCGGGGTATTCTGGTAGGACCTGAAAGGGAAGAACAGAGAAGGCTGAAGGGACATAAAGGGCGGAGGTGTTAGAGGAGAGATTAGAGTGTTAGAATTAAACAAAGATACTTATCTGATTGGTATGTTTGGCCAGACCTGTAGAAATAAAGTGAAAAATAGATCAGTATGGGGAAGTTATAGTAGCAAGAGTAGAGATACAAAAAAGGTATATAGCACAGGAGTAAAGGAAGAGAAGTTTTAGAGGAAAAGACAAACTAGGTCAAAGTAAGGAAACTAGAGATGGAATAAAAAATGCAGACAGCTAAGAACAGAGAATAAAGTGGTATTTGGGACTCAGCAAACCCCATCCTTAGCGCCCCTAGGTGACCTGCAGGTAGCCAATAAATTTAAGTAGTAGTCCAGATGGGCAGGTGGAATGAATTTGGGCTAGTGGCCCCTATATTATTTAAAAAAGGGGACACTGGTGGTTCAGGAGTCTTTGAGTTGTCCCAGGAGACCAGTGGTTTGAAAGGTATGCTGGTGATATAATGGGTCACTCCCTCATGGACAGTGGCAATTTTTTTTCTTTTATATTATCTTTCCCTGGAACCTAGTGTGTGTGGGTGGGGGTGTCCTTGGGCCCAGACTGTATGTAGCAGGAAGGAGGCTGTTCAGAAAACTGCTGACCAGAAGTGCTGCGGCTGTTGCTAGGCAGCCAGTTTAGTGCTACTGAACTACAGTGACAGTAATGGAGGCACTTTCAACTGCCAGCCCAGAGGAGGGCAACTAAAATAGCGAAGGATCTGCACTAGAAGCCATACAAAGAGAGACAAGCTGAATATGTATGCCCTTAAGGAAAAGGGGCAGGGGGACAGGATAGAAAATTTCAAGCACCTCAAGGGAATCAACAAAGTCCAAGAGAGTAGCATCTTTCATAAAAAGAAATGCGCAAGAACAAGGGGTAAAATTTGAAGATAGAGAGGACAGCTCAGGGGCAACATGAGGAAGTATTTTTCACAGAAAGGGTGGTGAACACATGGAATGGCCTTCCTGAGGAAGTTGTGGGGTCAAAAATAGTGGGGGACTTCAAGAATACATGGGACAGACATGAACCAATTCTATTGGTGGGTAGGAGGAAGTCAGCTGTTGGATAACTAGGATCTGCAGCTTATCCACTAGGTAGGGAAATGGGCTGACTGAGTGGGCCAAGCAGTCCTTATCTGCCATCAAGGTCTATGTGTCTATGATTCAGCCCACAGAGCTCAGGCTGTAGCCTGCGCCTTGTGTGTGGGAATGAAAATGGGATATTTTTGGGAAGGGGGAGGAGGCTAGAGCAAATATGCCTCCCTCTACCCATCAGCCACAAAGTGGCAGGTGAAGAGCCCCCACGGGGCAGGTTAATAGGGTCTGGAGGGTGGGCAGCCAGCAGTAGGTGGCAGAAACCTTTAGCTAAGCCACATGGTGGCAGACTGTAGATGCCCTGAGGGGGCCTGGTAGAAAGGGACTGGGAGAGCAAATGCACAAGATAGGGTCCATGAAGGAAAATCCACAGTGTAGCTGAAGGCAATGCCTGAAACTGACTTAAAAAGTAGCTGTGGGTGGGAGGCAAACAGGGAAATCAGTGGGCTCCCTGAGGACCATGAAAGTGCAAGCACTGCATGCAATAGAGCTGCACAGCAGCTAATGCCAAAGTACCAGGGGCTAACAAAAGGATTTGGGGGAAGAAAAGAACAGCATAAAGTCCAGGACAGCTCACAATTAAAAACACAGAGCAGTAAAGAGAAAGAGCGCTGATGGGTTATAAATATTAAGTAAATTTATGCAATAGGGGTGGACATAAATGGAAGGACATCAACATGTACACCCAGGAAGAGAAGAGGGAGAGGGGTGATATGATAGAGACCTTTAAATTCCTCACAAGGGTAAATAAGGTACGGGAGGAACATTTTTGTTGGAACAAAGGTGCTCAAGAACAAGGGAATATGATATTATATGAAGCTGGAAGGGGGTAGTTTCAGGAAAGATGTGAGGAAGTACTTCTTGACAAAGAGTGGTGTATTCATGGAACAGCCTTTTGGCTGAGGTAGTGGGAGCAAAAACAGTGGTGGTTTCAAGAGTGCATGGGCTAGGCACAAGGAAATCATAGTGGAGAGGAAGAGGGGAGGGAGGAAGAGCTGTAGAACAAGTAGGGTCTGTGGTGAAATGTAGGTAGGAAAAACTGGGCATACTGGGTGGGTTAAGCAGCCCATATCTGCTGTTTGATTCTATGTTTCAAAGTAACCTAATATCTCAGTTTCTCCAGTAAATATTTACTGTATATCTTGGTAGATACACCTCAATGAAATGTGACGATAGCATTTGAGACTTTCACAGTCACCCTTTTTAAACATGGAGAACAGTTCTGCTGTCCTGCATATCTTTGGAATTGTTGATTTACCTTCTGAAATAAAGCTGCCAGTATTTCCACCTACCATTTTCGGTTCACTCTATATACTTCTGCCTGGAGACAAATGCACTACAGGACAAGAAACAGCATGAGTTCATGGGGAGGGGGAGGTCATGTCAGACAAACCTGATTGATTCTTTCAACTTGGTGACAGAAACTGCAAAGGAGGAACAAACAGTGAACATACTGTATCTTGACTTCAGTAAAGCCTCTGACACCATCCCACATGAATGACTGGCTAAGAAGATGCAGGACCTGAGTAAGGGACAGAATTACTAGGAGGGTGGGAAATTGGTTGACTGACAGGACCAAGAGGTAGGTAACAAGCATTTGTAATTGCCAAATGTTGATTGCATTGGTCCGTTGAGCTCGCTCACTACCCCTTTGTCACTCACTCATTCTGTTTCTCCCAGTGCTGCAGGCTGCTGTTTTGTACTGGGCTCCTGCCTGCGTTGGCACCCTTTTCTGTCCACAAAGAAATCCGCTGTTGTCCCGACAGAGTTCCGTTCAGGTGGCTCACTCCCCCTCTCTCACTCGCTCATTCTGTTTCTCCTGGCGCTGCAGGCTGCCCTTTTGTACTGGGCTCCTGCTTCTGTTGGTGGCTTTTTCTGCCCACAAAGAAATCTGCAGCAGTCCTGACACAGGTCCGTTAGCTTGTTCACTTCCCCTCTCACTCGCCGTCCATCCATACCAGCTGCAGGCTGCCCCTTTGTACTGGGCTCCTGCCTGCATTGCTGCCTTTTGTGCCCACAAAGAAATCCACAGCAGTCATGATAGAGTCTCATTGAGCCTCGCTCACTCCCCTCTCACTTTCGTGTTTCTCCCGGCACTGCAGGCTGCCCTTCTGTGCTAGGCCCTGCCTGCATTTTCTTTCTATTACAAAGAAATCCGCAGCTGTCCCGACAGTTCGCTGAGGTTGCCTGCGCCACCCCTGTCTCACTTGCTCATTTTAGAGCTCCTGGCGCTGCCGGCTGCCCATTTATACTGGGCTTGTGCCTGAATTGGTGGCTTTTCTGCCCACAAAGAAATCTGCTGGAGTCCGACACAGCTCCGTTGAGCTTGCTCCTCCCCTCTCTCACTCGCTCATTCCGTTTCTGCGGGCGCTGCTGGCTGGCCTTTTGTACTGGGCTCCTGCCTGTGTTGCTGCCATTTTCTGCCCACAAAGAAATCCACAGCAGTCATGATAGAACTCCGTTGAGGTCGCTCACTCCCTCTGTCTCACTCACTTATTCTGTTTCTTCTGCTTCTGCAGGCTGCCATTTTGTACTGGGCTCCTGCCTCTGTTGGCACCTTTTTCTGTCCACAAAGAAATCTGCAGCAGTCCTGACAGAGCTCCGTTGAGCTCACTCACTCCCCCTCTCTCACTCGCTCGTTCCATTTCTGCTGGTGTTGCAGGATGGCCTTTTGTACTGGGCTCCTGCCTGCGTTTTCGCCTTTTTCTGCCCACAAAGAAATCCGCAGCTGTCATGATAGAACTCCGTTGAGGTCGCTCACTCCCTCTGTCTTACTCACTTATTCTGTTTCTTCTGCTTCCTGAGCTGCCATTTGTACTGGGCTCCTGCCTCTGTTGGCACCTTTTTCTGTCCACAAAGAAATCTGCAGCAGTCTTGACAGAGCTCCGTTGAGCTCCTCACTCCCCTCTCTACTCACTCGTTCTGTTTCTGCAGTGCTGCAGGCTGCCCTTTGTACTGGGCTCCTGCCTGCGTTGCCCTTCTTCTGCCCACAAAGAAATCTGCAGCAGTCATGGAGACTCCGTTGAGCTCGCTCCTCCCCTCCTCACTCGATTGCTCGTTCTGTCTCCTGCTGCTGCAGGCTGTCCTTGTGACTGCCCTGGCTTGTCGGCTTTTCTGCCCACAAAGAAATCTGCTGCAGTCCCGACACAGCTCGTTGAGCTCCCTCACTCCCCTCTCTCCTCTCGCTTGTTCCATTTCTGCTGGTATTGCAGGATGGCCTTTTGTACTAGGCTCCTGCCTGGGTTGTTGCTTTTCTGCCCACAAAGAAATCCGCAGCTGTCCCAACAGAGCTCCGTTGAAAGTAACTCACTCCCCTGTCTCACTCGCTCATTCCGTTTCTGCCAGCGCTGCAGGCTGCCCTTTTGTACTGGGCTCCTGCCTCTGTTAGTGCCTTTTTCTGCCCACAATGAAATCTGCAGCCATTCTGACAGAGCTCCATTGAGCTCGATCTCTCCCCCTCTCTCACTCTCTTGTTCCGTTTCTGCTGGTGCTGCAGGCTGCCCTTTAGTACTGGGCTCCTGCCTGCATTGCTGCCTTCTTCTGCCCTCAAAGAAATCTGCTGCAGTCATGATAGAGCTTCGTTGAGCTTGCTCACTGCCCCTCTCTCACTCACTCTTTCCATTTCTGCCGGTGCTGCAGGCTGGCCTTTTGTACTGGGCTCCTGCCTGCATTGCCACCTTCTTCTGCTAACAAAGAAATTTGCAGCAGTCATGATAGAGCTCCATGGAGCGCGCTCACTCCCCCTCTCTCACTCGCTCATTCTGTTTCTCCCGTTGCTGCAAGCTGCCCTTCTGTACTAGGCTCCTGCCTGCATTGGCACCTTTTTCTGCCCACAAAGAAATCTGCAGCTGTCCCAACAGAGCTCCATTGAGGTCACTCACTCCCCCTGTCTCACTCGCTTGCTTCTGCAGGCTCTGCAGGCTGCTCTTTTGTACTGGGCTCCTGCCTCTGTTGGTGCCTTTTTCTGCCCACAAAGAAATCTGCAGCCATTCTGACAGAGCTCCATTGAGCTCACTCACTCCCCCTCTCTCACTCGCTTGTCCCGTTTCTGCTGGCACTGCAGGCTGCCCTTTAGTACGGGGCTCCTGCCTGTGTTGCCGCCTTTTTCTGCCCACAAAGAAATCCGCAGCAGTCACTATGGAGCTCCGTTGAGCTCGCTCACTCCCTCTGTCTCACTCACTCATTCTGTTTCTCCTGGTGCTGCAGGCTGCCCTTTTGTACTGGACTCCTGCCTCTTTGGCAATTTTCTGTCCACAAAGATCTGCAGCAGTCCTGACAGGACTCTGTTGAGCTCGCTCACTCCCCCACTCGCTCATTCCGGTTTCTGCGGTGCTGCAGGCTGCCCTTTTAACTCGGCTCCTGCCTGTGTTGCCGCTTTCTTCTGCTCACAAATAAATCTACAGCAGTCATGATAGAGCTCCATTGAGCTCGCTACTCCCCTCTCTCAGTCGCTCATTCTGTTTCTCCTGCTGCGGGCACTTTAGTACAGGCCCTACATGCATTGCTGCCTTTTTCTGCCCACAAAGAAAGTCTGCAGCAGTCCCAACAAACTCCGTTGAGGTCGCTCCTCCCCTGTCTCACTCGCTCATTCCGTTTCTGCGCGCGGCAGCCTTGCCCTTTGCTGGACTCCTGCCTCTGTGATGCCTTTTCTGCCCACAAAGAAATGCAGCCATTCTGACAGGGCTCCATTGAGCTCGATCTCTCCCCCTCTCTCACTCTCTTGTTCCGTTTCTGCTGCTGGTGCTGCAGGCCTTGCCTTTACTGGGCTCCTGCCCGCATTGCTGCCTTCTTCTGCCCTCAAAGAAATCTGCTGCAGTCATGATAGAGCTTCGTTGAGCTTGCTCACTGCCCCTCTCTCACTCACTCTTTCCATTTCTGCCGGTGCTGCAGGCTGGCCTTTTGTACTGGGCTCCTGCCTGCATTGCCACCTTCTTCTGCTAACAAAGAAATTTGCAGCAGTCATGATAGAGCTCCATGGAGCGCGCTCACTCCCCCTCTCTCACTCGCTCATTCTGTTTCTCCCGTTGCTGCAAGCTGCCCTTCTGTACTAGGCTCCTGCCTGCATTGGCACCTTTTGCCCTACAAGAAATCTGCAGCTGTCCCAACAGAGCTCCATTGAGTCCTCACCTCCCCTGTCTCACTCGCTTCCGTTTCTGCAGGCGCTGCAAGGCTGCTCTTTGTACTGGGCTCCTGCCTCTGTTGGTGCCTTTCTGCCTACAAAGAAATCTGCAGCCATTCTGACAGAGCTCCATTAGGCTCACTCCTCCCCCTCTCTCACTCGCTTGTCCCGTTTCTGCTGGCACTGCAAACTGCCCTTTATGCGGGGCTCCTGCCTGTGTTGCCGCCTTTTTCTGCCCACAAAGAAATCCGCAGCAGTCACTATGGAGCTCCGTTGAGCTCGCTCACTCCCTCTGTCTCACTCACTCATTCTGTTTCTCCTGGTGCTGCAGGCTGCCCTTTTGTACTGGACTCCTGCCTCTTTGGCAACTTTTTCTGTCCACAAAGAAATCTGCAGCAGTCCTGACAGGCTCTGTTGAGCTCGCTCCTCCCCCACTCGCTCATTCCGTTTCTGCCGGTGCTGCAGGCTGCCCTTTTAATACTGGGCTCCTGCCTGTGTTGCGCCTTCTTCTGCTCTGGAAATAAATCTACAGCAGTCATGATAGGCTCCATTGAGCTCGCTCACTCCCCCTCTCTCAGTCGCTCATTCTGTTTCTCCTGCTGCTGCAAGATGCCCTTTAGTACTGGGCCCCTACATGCATTGCTGCCTTTTTCTGCCCACAAAGAAATCTGCAGCAGTCCCAACAGACCTCCGTTGAGCTCACTCACTCCCCCTCCCTCACTTGCTTGCTCGTTCTGTGTCTCCTGCTGCTGCAGGCTGCCCTTTTGTACTGGGCTCCTGCCTGCATTGCCGCCTTCTTCTGCTCACAAAGAAATCTGCAGCAGTCATGATAGAGCTCCGTTGAGCTCATTCACTCCCACTTTCTCAGTTGCTCGTTCTGTTTTTTTCTGCTGCTGCAAGATGCCCTTTTGTACTGGGCCCCTGCATGCATTGCTGCCTTTTTCTGCCCAGAAAGAAATCTGCAGCAGTCCCAACAGAGCTCCGTTGAGCTCACTCACTCCCCCTCCCTCACTTGTTTGCTCGTTCTGTCTCCCCCGCGGTTGCAGGCTGCCCTTTTGTACTGGGCTGCTGCCTGCATTGTTGGCTTTTTCTGCCCATAAAAAAATCTGCAGCAGTCCTGACTGAGGTCCATTGAGCTTGCTCACTCCCCCCTCTCACTCGCTCATTCCGTTTCTGCCGGCGCTGCAGACTGGCCTTTAGTACTAGGCTCCTGCCTGCATTGCTGCCTTTTTCTGCTCACAAAGAAATCTGCAGCAGTTTCAATTGAGTTCCATTAGCTCGCCTCCCCTCCCCTCTCACTCTCAGTAATGTGTTTCTCTCTCAGCACTGTAGGCTGCTCTTCTGTACTGGGCTCCTGCCTGCATTGCAACTTTCTGCCCACAAAGAAATCCTCAGCTGTCCCAACAGAGGCTCGTTGAGGTCCTCACTCCCTCCCTGTCTCACTCGCTTGTTCTGTTTCTGCCAAGCTGACCTGCCCTTGTCTGGGCACCTGCCTCTGTTGGTGCCTTTTTCTGCCAACAAAAAATCTGCAGCCATTCTGACAGAGCTCCATTGAGATCCTCTCTCACCCTCTCTCACTCGCTTTGTTCCATTTCTGCAGTAGCTGCAGGCTGCCCTTTTGTACTGGGATCATGCCTGCATTGCCGCCTTCTTCTGCCCTCAAAGAAATTTGCTACAGTCATGATAGATCTTTGTTGAGCTCGCTCACTCCCCCTCTCTCACTCACTTGTTCTGATTCTCCCGTCACTGCAGGCTGGCCTTTTATACTGGGCTCCTGCCTGCATTGCCACCTTTTTCTGCCCACAAAGAAATCCGTAGCAGTTATGATAGAGCTCTGTTAATCTCACTCACTCCCCCTCTCTCACTCATTAATTGTGTTTCTCCCGGCGCTGCAGGCTGCTGTTCTGTACTGGGCTCCTGCCTGACATTGTGCACCTTTTTCTGCCCACAAAGAAATCGCAGCTGTCCCAACAGAGCTCTGTTGGGGCGCTCACTCCCCTGTCTCACTTGCTCATTCCGTTTCACCGAAGCGCTGCAGGCTGCCCTTTTATGCTGGGCTCCTGCCTCTGTTGGTGCCTTTTTCTGCCCACAAAGAAATCTGCAGCCATTCTGACAGAGCTCCATTGAGCTAGCTTTCTCTCCCTCTCTCACTCACTCACTTGTTCTGTTTCTGCCGGCGCTGCAGGCTGTCCTTTAACATGCTGGGCTCCTGCCTGCATTGCCACCTTCTTCTGCCCTCAAAGAAATCTGCTGCAGTCATGATAGAGCTTCGTTGAACTCGCTCACTCCCCTCTCACTCGCTCATTCGGTTCTCCCGTCACTGCAGGCTGCCCTTTATACTGGGCACCTGCTTGCATTGCTTCCTTTTTCTGCCCACAAAGAAATCCGCAGCAGTCCCAACAGAGTTCCATTGAGCTCACTCACTCCCTGTCCCTCACTCACTCGTTCTGTGTCTCCTGCTGCTGCAGGCTGCCCTTTTGTACTAGGCTCCTGCCTGCGTTGTCAGCTTTTTCTGCTCACAAAGAAATCTGCAGCAGTCCGGACACAGCTCTGTTGAGCTTGCTCACTCCCCCTCTCTCACTCGCTCTTTCCATTTCTGCCGGCACTGCAGGCTGGCCTTTTGTACTGTGCTCCTGCCTGCATTGTCGCCTTCTTCTGCTAACAAAGAAAGTTGCAGCAGTCACGATAAAGCTCCGTTGAGCTCGCTGACTCCCCCCCCCTCACTCGCTCATTCTGTTTCTCCCACTGCTGCAAGCTGCCCTTCTGTACTGGGCTCCTGCCTGCATTGGCACCTTTTTCTGCCCACAAAGAAATCTGCAGCTGTCCCAACAGAGCTCCGTTGAGGCCGCTCACCCCTTGTCTCACTCACTTGTTCGTCTCTGCCGGTGCTGCAGGCTGCCCTTTGTACTGGACTCCCTGCCTCTGTTTAGTGCTTTCTGCTCTACAAAAGTCTGTCATTCCAATCAGAACTCCATTGAGCTCGCTCCTCACCCTCTCCTCACTCGCTTGTTCCGTTTCTGCCGGCGCTGCAGTCTGCCCTTTTGTATGGGCTCCTGCCTGCGTTGCCGTCTTTTTCTGCCCACAAAAAAATCCATAGCAGTCCCTATGGAGCTCTGTTGAACTCACTCACTCCCCCTCTCTTACCTGCTTGTTGTGTTTCTCCCAGTGCTGCAGGCTGCCCTTTTGTACTGGGCTCCTGCCTGCCTCGGTCCCTTTTCCTGCCCACAAAGAAATCTGCGGCAGTCCCGACAGAGCTCAGTTGAGCTTGGTCACCACCCCCAGCTCTTACTTGCTCGAATCTAATCTATCCAAAACACTGATTTCCGACAGCGACTGTGGTATTCTGTGCCGAAAGCGCGAAAACTTTTTCCGACCAGGATGTGAAAAACGACAGCTGTACTGTTCATAAGGCAGTGTGTAAAAATGCCAGTGTTGAAGATGTGGCATGAAAATATTACTAATTTGTGAGATTACAAGGGTGCGTGGAAACTGCACAACGTACACTCGTAACACAGTCATTTTATGGAGTTTCATCACAAAATTTTCAACATAGGCATTTTAGGACCTCTGCTCATGAACAGTGTCAGTGTGATTTTTTTAATGTGTCCTGAACACTGATTTCCCACAGTGACCGTGCTATTGTGCTCTGGAAGAGCGAAAGCACACTTTGGCCGGGATGAGAAAAATGACAGCAGCACTGTTCATAAGGAGGTGTGAAAAAATGGCAATGTTGAAAATCCGGAGTGAAAATATTACAAAGTTGTGAAGGTACGAGCGTGCTTGGAAACTGGGCAATGCACACTCGTAACACACTCATGTTATGGATTTTCATCACCAGATTTTCAACATAGGCATTTTAGGACCTCTGCTAATGAACAGTGTCATGTCCGTTTCATGATGTGTCCTGAACATGGATTTCCCACAGCAGCGCTATTTCTGCACGAACTGTGAAAACATTTCAGCCCGGGATGTGAAAGTGACAGCTATACTGTTCATAGGGAGGTGCAGGAACAGTAGCAGTGTTGAAAATTTGGAATGAAAATATTATAAATTTCGAAATTACTAGCTGCGCATGCAAACTACGCAACACACACTCACAACAGTTTGTGTATCACCAAATTTTCAACATAGGCATTTTAGGACCACTGCTCATGAACAGTGTCACTGTCATTTTCTTAATCTGTCCCAAACACTGATTTCCCACAGCGACTACGCTCTTTTCTGCACTGGAAGCGAAACACATTTTGGCCAGGGTGTGAAAAATGACAGCTGTACTGTTCACAAGGAGGTGTGGAAAAATGCCAGTGTTGAAATTCTGGCGTGATAATATTGCAAATTCGCAGAGTTACAAGTATACGTAGCAACTGCACAACGCATGCTCCTAAAACAGTAATTGTTTGGATTTTTTCCACCAAATTTGCAACGTAGGCTTTTTGAGCCCACCCTCATGAACACTGGCACTGTCATTTTGTTAATCAGTCCTGAAAGGTGATTCTGCACAGTGATCATGAAATCACCTTTCGGGTCCGAATAACGCCATGACAGTGACAGAATTCATGAGGAAGGTTCCCAAAAACCCCATGTTGAAAATTTGGTGCCAAAATTCCAAAAAATGCCTGAGGTATGCATCAAAGTTGAAATAACCCTATTTATTCCATTGTAACCCCTAGATGGTGCTATCCCAGGGGCTCCTACCCCTGCCTGATTTGCCACTAACAGGTTGAGGGGCCTGGATCCAATGGCGGGTGCCTCCACCCAGAGGTCAGGGTTGCAATAGTTAAACTAACCTGGTCACAGCCCTCTGGGACACTGCAACCCCTTTCTTCCCACTAGTGGCCCACACAATATATCAGAATTACCTTCACAGTATACACTTACCCCCAGGTCTGGTTCCGCACTGGGACCTCCCTGAGAATGAGATACAGTGCAACAATCACAGTACAGTACATTTAACATAGACAAATACCTCAGGCAGTATAACTTGCTGAAACAAACCAGCTCTGATTTATTTAGGGATATAACAAGGACAGGGGAAATCAGGTTAATTAGCTTATCATCTAATAATATCTACCTATGGCTCTGTGCACAGGCCTATCCTATCAGTTACTGTCCTGGGTACCCAAGCCCTAGTGGCTGGTCAAACCGTGGCACTGGTAGGGGCCCTTTCACACAGAAAAGGAGAATTAAACAGTCAGCAGTACAGTAATTCCATTTGGATTTATCAGGCAATTCAACAGGAGCGACCCTAATTAGTACTCACGACCTCCAAATAAGATAGGGTCCTTCAATGTCAGCAGGGCTCACTTGAGGTACACAAACCTCTTCACACATCCATATAAAAGAAAGCACTATACCAGGCAGGCTGCATCTGTATCCCGATCGCAATTACTGCACAATACCGGAGAACACACAGCAGATCAAGTTCCTGACAGACTGAGTGCAATTTCAGCAATTCCTCCAGTCTTCTACAGGGTGAGCCTGGTTTCTACTCTTCAGAGATCCTTTGATTCTTTTCACAGGACGGATTCAGTCCTAACAAGCTGTTACACAAGCTGCAGACCGAACTCTGGGCCTTACACACGCTTTTGACTAAAATGCACACTGAAAAGCACAGGGCTCCTTCCTTCTTCACTGCCAAGCTCAACTGAAACTCCAACCGACAAAACCGGCACTTCCTTTGAGTTCCTCCCAGTTCTTGGACTGATTGGTTGTCACCACAATAGACTGCTGCTGTTGGTCCAAAAAGGCACTGAAGTCTAAACTACATCTCCCAGAGTCACTATCCATAATAATCCTCTTGTGGCTGGCTCAGATTATGAGTCAAGTTCTGATTCGTCCAGGCACCATTTAGAGCTAGCTACCCCACACTGATTGGTCCAGTTCAGCAGTTCAAACTAGAATGGGAACTAGCAGACACAGTTCTGACTGCAAAGAAAGCAGTCAGACAAACTGTAATTTCATTATTACTCTAAATAATTTTGGCAAACAGTTACATCTTTCAGATAGGTTCCTTGCACCCTAGTGACTGCAAAATGAAGTGAATTGCAGCAGCTTGAGTGGTACTCAATCAAAGAAACACACAGTCCCCCATACAACTAATTATGTCTGCAAGCAGACAGCTCTTAAAGAGACAGTACCAGAGGCTCTAAAACACTCACTGATAAATGGCTTAAATGTCAAACACCATTCAGGCTTGGAGCATTCAACAAGCTCCTTGAAGTCATTTGGGAACTCCCCATTTGCAGGGGTTACACCCTTCCTGGCTTGGAAAACTTGGCGTCAGCGTCTCAAGCAAGTACCCATAAGTTTCAACTGCAACCATATACATTTGCATTAAGCGCACATGTAATCATCAGTCAATATATCATTTTACCAAGAACACATTTCTGAAAACATTGCAGTACGCCACTCTTTACACAGTATTACATACACATTGTACCATAACTCAAGTTATTACCTCTTGTACATGAAACCTGAAGAGAGGGGGCCTTCCTATCAGTTACCTTGGGGCTGGATGGGCAAGGGCACCATACTTAGAGGGCAACACAAGTAACTCTGAGTTAGCACTGATGCTCATTTTGGGCAATGAGCTCGGGGACACATACACCTTTATGGACAACATTGAGAGGCAAGTCCACAGGCTTCTCCCAAGTGAATCATAACTGAGGTGCACCACAGGCTTTACAGCTCGACCAGTCTTTCTAGGGGAACTGTTATAGTCTCTGCACTCTGAGCCTCATTTCAGCATTGTCCTCACTTGTCAGGGGAGCTCCATGGGGGTAGAGAGGCTAGAACTTGGGGCACTTTCAGCTCCAGGGTTACAGTTTCGAGTCCACAACATTTGGCTCAATATGGAGAGCTTTCGGACACTGGCAGTGGACTGTCAGGGCACTCAAAATACTCTTCTTGTTCGGGTGTATCACCAGTCTGCCCCAATCTACATTTTCCTCCTGAAAGCTCAAACAGTTCAACCATGCACAATGATTCCATTTCATCTGATCTGATGCTTTGCACTTCACTTTCTGGGAGCATTGGCTCCAGGGATGAAGCTGGGGCTTAGACAGTCCAGAAGGCCAGCTTTGTCTCCAGTATTGACTAGGGGATTGCCCAGAAACAATTGACTCAGTTCGTAAGAAGGATAGTATTCAAAGTCACTCTCACTTTCTTCCGATATGGACTGACAGTCATGCTCAACTGGGACTCTGTGGAGGTGAACACTTTAACTTTGCTTTGTAGGTGCAGACTTTCTTGATCTTTTCTTAGCAGCAGCTCTAGTCACTGGTCCAGAGGAGCATCTTCTAGGGCTCAGACTCAATTAAGATTTGTCCAATGGGCAGTAAATGATTTCTATGCATTGTTTTTACATCTTTTGAATTATTCTCAGGCCTTACTTTGTACACTGGCAGATCATCTAGTTTGCCCACTACAATGTGAGGAGATGGTGCCATCTGTCAGCAATCTTGTGCTTGCCATGCAGTCCCAGATTCTAGCAATACCGATCTCCTCCTGGAGTTCCTGTGCTTTCACCTTTTATCATACCTTTTCTTTGTTGGCCAGATTTCTTTTTGGCAGCCATGGTTTGAGCCAGTTAGTGCAGTGATGAGTTAGCTGGGCCTTTAACTTTTGCACATACTGTAAATAGTTGTCAGCTTGAACCCCATCAGGAGAGACCCCAAAACACACATCTACTGGTAGTACGAGTTTCTTCCAAACATCAGTGCGGAGGGAGAATCCAGGGCATCACTTTTATTGCAGTTATAAGCATGTACCAGGGTGCTAATTTGTTGCTCCATCTAGGCTTGTCCTTTGGGTGCAGGGTGCCTAGCATATCTAGCAAAGTCGCGGTTGAAACCGCTCAGGCTTGTGGGTCCCCTGGGGTAGTAAGGAGTGGTTCTGGACTGTCTCACCCCCACAGAGAAAAGCATCTCTTTGATCAGACGACTCTCAAAGTCTCTCCCTTGATCAGAATGGATTCTTTGGAGCCCCATAGTGAACAAAACGTTTTCACAAGTACTTTAGCCATGGTGGAATGCTTTCTGGTCTTTGGTGGGAAAGCTTGGGCATATCTCGTGAAATGGTCAGTGACCACCAGCCACATTACTAGATATTTCTTTGATCCGGACTCAAACTCAGAAAAATCAATACAGACCAGCTCCATGGGTGCACTGGTGGTGATGTTAACAAGGGGCAGCCCTGGGCCAAAGCTTTCCTCAAGCAGCGACCACAAGTTCGAATGTTGCCCACATCAGCCCCATCTTAGGCCAATAGAATCTGGATCTCACCAAGTCAAGTGTTCTGTCTATACCAAGGTGCCCCATGTGGTTGTGCAAGGACCTCAGTACTGAGTCCTAAAGGCAGTGGCAGCCACTAGTTGTTGTTTGTCTACTTGTCCCCCTCTGTCTACTGTTTCTACAATAACAGTTTATTGATCAGTTTCAACTTAGGGACCTTCTTTGTATAACAGTGCAGTTCTCAAATCAGTGGAGCGTAATTTGGACACATCTTTTCCCGCATAGAGGGCTTCTAAGCTGCTTTGATCATGGGATACTGGGGATTGAGCCAAGAACTGTCATTGTCCAGCTGAGGCAGTGCACCAATGTCTATGCAGAAAAGTGGCAATAAGCAGCAGGTACGCAATTCCTCAGAGGGTCCCAAGCAATCCACCATGAATCCACTGCGTCCAGTGGACATTTGTTCCTCCTAGTCAAACTTCGGCAGAGTGCCAGAATGTCAAGTTCTGCCAATGGACCCAATCATTCTGGGGAAAAGGCCTCCGGGAGAGAGCATCAGCATCTATGTGGTTCAGACCTGCTCGGTATTCGAGAGCATAGTCATATGTAGATAATGCAGAAAGCCACCTATGGCCAGTGGGCATCCAACTTAGCTGAGGTCTGCACATAGGTCAAAGGATTATTGTCAGTTTTACTAGTATTTTAGCCCCATACAAGTACTCATGGAATTGGTCAACAATAGCCCACTTCGAAACCAAGGAACTCTAACTTATGTACAGGATAGTTCTTTCGGATGGGGTCAGGCTTCTACTGGCAAAGGCCACTGGTCTCAGGCCATTCTCGTGCTCTTGGTACAACACAGCCCCCAACCCTTGCAAGCTAGCATCAGTGTGCAGGACGTAAGGTTTTCTTGGATCGGCATAGGCCAGCACTGGAGCATGGGTAAGTTGATATATGATCTCATGAAAAGCAGTCTCATAATCAGGAGTCCAGCGGGCCCCAAATACTTCACTGGATGAAAATACCTCTTTCAGTCTTGAGGGACGCTGACTTTTGGTATTTTGTGGGTTGGGGGATACCCATAAGTAAGGTTAAGTAAAGGCGGATCACTCTTGAATAGTCCTTGATGGCGCCCGATAATAACCACAGAATCCCAGGATCTTTGCAGTTCTTTAGATTTTTGGACTGTGGCCAGGTGGTCAAGCACTCAACTTTGCATTGGTCGGTCTCTATTCACTCAGTGGATATATGTGCCCACATACTTTACTGATGTTTGAAAGAATTGACACTTATCAATGGACAGTTTAAGGCCAAAAGTCCTCCAGTCGGTCCAATACCTTAAATAATCTGCTCTCATGTTCCTCAGTGAGCTGCCAAACACAATAACATCATCTAGGTATACCAGGCACTCTGAGTAAGTTCATGTCCCCTGCCGCTCCATCAATCGTTGAAAAGTGGCTGGGGCACCTGTGAATCCCCTTGAGGCATCTCATGAATTCATAGAAGCCAAGCGGACAGATAAGCCGTCTTCTCACGGTCCTCTGGGCCATCGGGATCTGGTAGTACCCACTGCAGAGATCCAGCAGAAACCACTTGCTCCGTTTAGGCAGTCCAAAGCATCCTGAATGCGGGGCATTGTGTACTGATCAGGGGTAGTCCACGGTTTAAGGTGCGATAATCCACACACATCCTTACTGTTCCATTCTTTTCCTCACTACCACAATGGGGAAGCATAAGGCTTCTGGATTCTTGTATTACACCAGCACTAACATCTCTTGCAGATGCCGTCTCACATCATCTATGTCGGCAGGTGCCAGGCGTCGAGACCTCTCCGAAATGGTCTCTTCGTCATGCAGCCAGATATTGTGCTCAGCTCTGCCTCCATCCCACATCCCATGCCTTTAAAGAAAACACCTGGTCTCTCTGGGCAAGCTTCACTGATCCTCACTTTTCCATTCAGCTGGCAGCGGAGTCGCCGAAATCAAACAAGTCAGGCGTTACTCTGTCATTCTTCATGAACTCTTGCTGCTGGGTAGCACTGCAGTGTCTGCACAATGCACATTAGCCAGGATGCAACCTCTATGTTTACTAGAATGTCTCTCTCCAGACACATTATGAACTTGGACCATTACCATTCTGGCATAAGTATTGGGCTCTAGCGGCAAAATACTAGGCTTGACCAGCAGTCCCTCTGGCAATTTTCCATCGCCTGGTGCATCCAACATTAATATTTTATTCTTAATATCCTTTCTGATACGGACCTCTCCTGTAAGGTACACTGGGCATTTGCGCGCAGGATCAGAGACTCAGGATCCTTCTTCCAACAATTCCGACGGTTCCTCTGGTTCTGTTTTTCAGCATCTCTCTGTGCCTCATAGGCCTTCTAATTAAAGCCGGAACTCTTAAAGCTCTACTAGTCTTTGACCCCTGTTTTCCATTACACAACTGTGCCAGCCTTCCGAACATATGAGCATTTGTTCCAATCAACAAAGGACACCAACCATACAGTCAGTGGGGACACACCAAAGGCTAGGGTCTCTACTTGTTCACCACTCCAGCCAACGGAGGTGGGGAAAGACAGCCAAATTGGATATACCCAGAATAGGGTAGGCCTTCTCTTAACCCCATACATGCAGTCCTTCAATGGTTGTAGAGGTATCGTCTGACAAATGCTTCTGATACCAATCCTGGAACATAATTGTCACTTGGGAGCCACTGTCTCATACAGCTCTTGTAGACACTCCATTCACCTTTACAGTGGTCTCCATGGAGGGCCCACTATTCTGGACCAGTCTGGAGGCGGTAGTGGGGCCTGGGCAACTGACCTTGCCACAAAGGGCGTGAATTAGCATTTTTGTGCCCCTCACTGGGATCATGTCGTGCACCTCTTAACCACTGATTTCTTCCCAACCCTCCTTGTAGCCCTATATGCAAAGCTTGCCAGTGTCTTTGGGGACTGGCACTTCCTTTCATGTGCCCATCTTTCCCACAATTATAACAGCAAAACATACTTTC
Organism: Neoceratodus forsteri; assembly: GCA_016271365.2. Lineage (NCBI taxonomy): Eukaryota > Metazoa > Chordata > Ceratodontiformes > Ceratodontidae > Neoceratodus > Neoceratodus forsteri. The sequence continues at coordinate 740,716,102 of CM057454.1, forward strand.
TGGAGTTTGAGCTGGCGGGGCGCCACACTTGGGGGCCAGGGGAGGGGTATTACTAACTGGAAACCTGGGTGCCATCTCTGTCTGCGGCGTGATAAGCATTTGGAGACATCTCGTCAGTTTCTCCACTTCCATGGTCAAGGAATTGAGTTTGGAGCTGTTATCAAGTAGGAGATACATGGGTGGGTACCCCCACCCCCATAGCAGATGCAGTCGGATATAGGCCAGGGCCCGTGCATACAGGCATGGCCTTCATAAAGGGACTGTTTTTGAATTCCCATCGGCTCTCCAACAGTTCAGCCCCATTGTGGCATATCTTTTCCATGTCAGAGACACTCATTGACTGTCAACCCTGCCCCTGAACTTCACTTGATGGGTCACCCTCAGTCACTCGAATCCGTAGCCACAGCTGTTGGTGCAGGTACCTTCCGAGGTCACCTTTTCTCAACTCCTCGAATTTCTCTCATTAACTCATCATAGGGGGTGGGGATTCAGTCGATTTGCCAGGGCGTAACTGAAGCAACAGCAGTTCTGAGAAGGGAGCAGACTTAAGGATTCTGTCCAGTCTGGTTCGGGTCAGTTCAATAAGCGGCAAACTACCCTTTCTGAGGCATTCTTGCAACAATTTTCAGCAGAGACATACACAGACAACAACTCCTTGGTACTGTTGTGCATTTACTCTCCACCATAGGTCCTCATCAAATCTGGGCTCCCATACATTCTCCAAGGCCTCAGATAGGCCTGTGCAGTCGCTTCAGGGTTACTGGCCCATTTGTACGGATGGTAGCCAGGACAGGACCTCGGAGGCTCTCACTAACCCTCTTTCGCTTTTAGCCTCGAGCATTGCCATTCTAGCACTTGGGGGCAACATAGTCATCCAGGTCTCACAGTCATCCTCCTGGGGGTGGGAGGAAATGTGCCAGAAGATCTCAACCTTTCGAAGAGTCGTGACTAATGGCAGGTGCAGAAATAGGAAGTCTGCATTGGTTCAGCCACCATTACAGGCACTGGAGCAGGAGAGGGTGTTGGGGGAGGAACACCCCCAGGTGGCAAGAATAGTTTCTTCAAGTCCTCCACAGTTTTCCCCTCTCCCAGCAACCATTCAGCAAATTTCTCCTCAAAAGTTTCAGATAGTGGTGGGGGCTGATTCCCCCCCGGGTCTTTACTGTCCTTAGTTATCACTCTCCAAGCAGTGAGGGCTCCCTCTGGGGTAATGGTCTGTGGCACTTTGGAGCTATCTATGGGATCCTTAAACTCTACTAGGGCCAGGAAAGTGTGGGTGAGCAGATTAGCATGCCGACCCACCACCACAGGGTTTTGTAAACCTTCCACCTTGGAAAGTACTCCCTGCACAGTGTCCGTATTGATACCCAGGGGATGTCAGGATAAGCATAGCATTTTGAGGTCGATCTCTCCCCAGTACACCACTCCACCAGCCGGTGCACAGCCACTTCCAGTCCGAGTGCCATTTTTTTCTTAACAGTGGTTAGGTAAATATGACCTAGAGGACACACAATCCCAGCGGTGAGCCTCCAAGATGTAACCCTAGATGGCGCTTATCCCGAGGGCTACTACCCTGCCCGACGGTCACTACTAACAGGTTGAGGGCCTGGATCCAGCAAGCGGGTGCCTCCACCCAGAGGTCAGGGTTTGCAATAGTTAAACTAACTTGGTCACAGCCCTCTGGGACACTGCAACCCCTTTCTTCCACTAGTGGCCCACACAATATATCAGAATTACCTTCACAGTATACACTTACCCCAGGTCTGGTTCCGGCACTGGGACCTCCCAGTAAAATGAGATACAGTGCAACAATCACAGTACAGTACTTTAACATGAACAAATACCTCAGGCGAGTATAACTTTGCTGAAACAAAGCAGCTCTGATTTATTTAGGGGGATATAACAGGACAGGGAAATCAGGTTAATTGGCTTATCACTCTAATAATCTACCTATGGCTCTGTGCACAGGCCTATCCCTATCAGTTACTGTCCCTGGGTACCCAAGCCCTAGTGGCTAGTCAAACCTGCAGCTGGTAGGGGCACCACACAAAGAAAATCAAACAGTCAGCAGTACAGTAATTCCATTTGGATTTAATGTGGCAATTCAACAGGGCGACCTGAATTAGTACTCACGACCTCCAAATAAGATAGGGTCCTTTACACAAACCTCTTCACACATCCATATAAAAGAAAGCACTATACCAGGCAGGCTGCATCTGTATCCCGATCGCAATTACTGCACAATACCCGGGAGAACGCACAGCAGATTCAGTTCCTGACAGACTGAGTGCAATTTTCAGCAATTCCTCCAGTCTTCTACAGGGTGAGCCTGGTTTCTACTCTTCAGAGATCCTTTGATTCTTTTCACAGGGACAGATTCAGTCCTAACAAGCTGTTACACAAGCTGCAGACGGAACTCTGGGCCTTACACGTTTTTGACTAAAACTGCACACTGAAAAAGCACAGGGCTCCTTCCTTCTTCACTGCCAAAGCTCAACTGAAACTCCAACCGACAAAACCGGGCACTTCCTTTGAGTTCCTCCCAGTTCTTGACTGGATTGGCTGTCACTCACAATAGACTGCTGCTGTTGGTCCAAAAGGCACTGAAGTCTAAACTACATCTCCCAGAGTCACTGTCCATACAATCCTCTTGTGGCTGGCTCAGATTATGAGTCAAGTTCTGATTCGTCCAAGGCACCATTTTAGAGCTAGCTTACCCCACACTGATTGGTTCAGTTCAGCAGTTCAAAACTAGAATGGGGAACTAGCAGACACAGTTCTGACTGCAAAGAAAGCAGGTTAGACAAACTGTAATTTCATTATTACTCTAAATAATTTCTGGCAAACAGTTACATCTTTCAGATAGGTTCCTTTGCACTCCTAGTGACTGCAAAAATGAAGTGAATTGGCAGCAGCTTGGTGGTACTCAATCAAAGAAACACACAGTCCCCATACAAACTAATTATGTCTGCAAGCAGACAGCTCTTAAAGACAGTACCAGAGGCTCTAAAAACACTCACTGATAAATGGCTTAAATGCCAAACACCATTCAGGCTTGGAGCATTCCAAGCAAGCTCCTGAAGTCTTTTGGGAACCCCCATTTGCAGGGGTTCACCATTATACAAGCTTACTGGCATTTCCTCAGTTTGCGATCCGGCATTGAAGAGTGCAGACGTGTTCCCGATCCCCCAAAGATAGTCGTGCCGGACTCTGCAGGTAAGTATGGGGTGAGGGGTGAGGCGAGGTGTGCAGTGGGTGAGCGCAGGTTGTGGAAGGGGGCAGGGAGATGGCGAGGGACCGTTTTCTTTCTTTACAGGTTAAAAACAAAAACTGCTCATGGAGACGGTTTAATTTTTTACAAAGGCTATTTGGCACACTGGGGTGGGCTCCCAGCGTGCCAACAGTGTTACTTTGGGGGCCGCTCTGGCCGATGGGGATTGGGCACCCCGTCCTTTAAAGGGGCACAAGAGCTGAGGGTTGGGCTCCCCTCTGCACAATTGCACTGGGTATTTTGGGTAATGCCGATGGGAGTGAGCTCCCCATGGCAAATGAAACTTTGTGGGCAGGACATAATGCCGACGGGAGTGGGTTCCTCCATCAGCAAAGGAAACTTTGAGGGGGACATAATGCTGACAGGCATTGGGCTCCCTCGTCGGCAAAATGAATGTATTTGTTAGGGGAACTAAAGCCGATGGGGATTGGGGCCCCTGTCAGCACACAAACACTGTGGGGGGGCACATGCTGCTGAGGGGGATTGGGCACCCCCTCAGCATGGGGGGGCCCTCACTCATAGTATTTGTGAACATGGCGGCAAGCCACCACCATGTTCATAAACAATATTACAGTACTAACGTTCCACCCAGCAATGACGGCTCGCTCCCTCATTGCAGTGAATGGCTGATGCTGCAATGACGAGGCAGCCCCTGATTGCAGCGGCTGAAACATTTCAAGGTGGTGCAATGCTGGCTGAACTAGTGTCAGCAGCAGTGTGCCACGGCATTGGGGAAAGTGGGCCAAGCCTTTAAAGGCTGTGGGAGCATTGGCCACAACAGTGCCGCGCCTCCACAACCTGCTTCTGGAAAGCTGCCGCAATATGTTTCTTGCGCATGCGCGCAATCAGCATAATAAATGGGAAATACTCAAGTTCACGGGGTAACTACTGGGGGTGGGGGCACAGGGATTGGCATGGGACCAGTCCTTGTTAACATCTTTATCTGTGACAGTGGAGTAGGGATACACAGAAACATAGAAACATAGAAGTTGACAGCAGATAAGGAGCACAAAGCCCATCCAGTCTGACCATTTTTTCTACCTTATGAATGTGCCATACCTATTTATTCATACTCATCTGTATTGCTCCCTTATGCCTATCCCATACCTGTTTGAAGCCCTGCATTGTATTAATATCCACCACTTCCTGAAGTAGGCCATTCCATGCATCCACCACCCTTTCTGTGAAAAAGAAGTTCCTCACATTACCCCTTAATTGGCCTCCCTCTAATCTCATGCTGTGTTCTCTTGCCCTGCTATTTTTCTTATATTGAAACATGTTAGACTATTCCACCTTGCTAATGCCATTAAGCTGTTTTATTTTTTCCTATCATATCTCCTCTCCCCCTCCTTTGCTCTAGAGTATACATATTGAGCTCCATTAATCTGTCCGCATATGTTTTCTGATGCAGTCCCTGCACCATTTTGGTTACCCTTCTCTGGACTGCCTCCATTTTGTTAACATTTTGTTAACATCCTTGTGCAGGTGTGGCCTCTGGTATTGCATGCAGTACTCCAGATGGGGCCTAACCATTGTCTTGCAAACAGGGATTATTACCTCCCTCTTATTACTTGTGATACCCCTACTAATACACCCCAACATCACTTTAGCCTTACCTACTGCTTTAGTGGTCTGCTTGGATGATTTCAGGTCTTCTGTGATGATGATGCCCAAGTCTCTTTCTTCCTTGTGATTGCCAGCAACTCCCCTACCAACCTATAGGCGGCTTCAGGGTTTCTTTTCCCTATGTGCATGATCTTGTACTTCTTTGCGTTAAACCCCATTTGCCGCTCTTCAGACCATTTTGCCAGTTTTTCCAGATCACTTCTCATTCTGCCCACCCCATCTGGATCTTCTACTCTGTTGCAGATCTTGGTGTCATCTACAAACAGGCAAACCTTACCCTCCAGTCCATCTGCAATGTCACTGATGAAGATATTGAAAAGGATTAGCCCCAGGGCTGATCCCTGAGGTACCCCACTTGTGACTTACATCTCTTCTGACTGTATACTGCTTACCACCACTCTCTGTTTTCTGCTCACCAACCAATTTGCCATCCAGTTGACCAAATTCTGACCCACCTAAAGCCTACCCAGCTTATTAATCAATCTTCTATGTGGAATATATCGAAAGCTTTGCTGAAGTCAAGGTAGGTGACATCAACTGCACCCCCTTGGTCCACCACTCTGGTCACCAAGTCAAAGAAATCTCTGAGATCAGCTTGACAGGACCTTCCTGTTGTAAACCCATGCTACATTGGATCTGTGCTCCTATGGATTCCAGGTGTTCCACTATCCTTTCCTTAAGGAGTGCCTCCATAATCTTGCCCACTACTGAGGTAAGACTGACTGATCTGTAGTTCCCTGCCTCCTCCCTACTGCCACTCTTGTGGAACAGGATCACACAAACCCTTCTCCAGTCTTCTGGGACCTCTCCTGTGCTCAGAGACTCACTAAACAGTTCTGATAATGGCTCTGCTAGTTCCACTCTTAACTTCTTTAGTACCCTGGAATGTATGCCATCAGGTCCAATTGCCTTGTCCACCCTGAGCTTAGTGAGCTCTTGTAGGATCCTTTCTTTTGTGAAGGGACTTGTGCACACCTCCCTCCCCCCTGTGTCCATGGTGCTGAGCTATGGACCTTGCCCTACCTTCTCCTCAGTAAATACTGAACAGAAGTATCTATTTAGGATACATGCTTTTCCTTGGTCCTCCTCCACAAACTCCCTCTTATCCCCTTTGATCTTAGCAATACCTCATCTGGACTTTCTCCTTTCACTAATGTATATATTGAAAGTCTTGTCCCCTTCTTTTACTGTTCATGCTAATGTTTCCTCAAGTTTGGGCCTTTGCCTGCCTTACTACCTCCTCTGCTTTCCTTTGGGAAGTTTGGTATACCTCCCTATCTTTGTGCCGCTGCATTCCCTTATATTGGGCAAGGTATGCTTTCTGCAGATAATACTAGAATTTGTGGCCAGGAGAATGGTGAGGAGGGAGTCAATTATGAAGGAGGACCTATGTAGATTAGAAAGGTGATTGAAGTTCTGGCAGCTAAAATTTAACAACAACAAAAAAAAAGCAAGGTGATACACATATGGGCAAAAAAATTCTATCCCTGAATATAAGATGGGTGCGGTAGCAATGGATAGCACTGTGGAGGAAAGGGCATGAGAATAATAACATCAGACAGGCTGAAGGTATTAGCATTTCTCCACTTGCCTGGGCAGATTCAAAAGGGATACCAGGAAGTACTTTCTCATGGAGAAGTTGGTGGAAGGCTGGAATAGGTTTCTGTTCTCTCTTCAGAGTACAGGAAACTTCAATTTTCAAAGTAATGCAAACAAAGCAAAACATACATACTTCTGTCATAGGTAGTCTAAGATGAATAAATTATCTACTGTTGAGCATTTTTCCTTAAACTTAAACTGTTTATAGCTAATTGTGGTATTTCCCAGAATCCAACATCTCATTGTCTCCCGTAAATATCTACTGTACATCTTGATAGATACACATCAATGAAACTGAGGGAGAGCATTTGGGACTTTTACAGTCACCCTTTTTAAAGATGGAGAACAGTTCGGCTGTCTGCATATCTTTAGAATTACAGATTTATCTCCTGAAATAAAGCTGCCAGGATTTCTACCCACCATTTTATGTTTACTCTATATACTTTTTGCCTCAAGGCAAATGCATTGCAGGACAAGAAACAGCATGAGTTCATGTGGGAGGGGGAGGTCACGTCAGACAAACCTGATTGATTCCTTTGACTGGGTGACAAAGGTAGTGAGCAAGGGACAGACAGTGAATATACTGTCCCTTGACTTCAGTAAAGCCTCTGATACCATCCCACATAACTGGTTGGTTAAGAAAATGCAGGACCTCAGTAGGGGACACAATTACTAGGTGGCTGGAAATTGGTTAGGCGACAGGAGCCAGAGAGAGGTAGTAAATGGGGAATGCTCAGAAGTCAGGGGGTCACTACTGGGGGCCACAGGAATTGGTCATGGACCAGGCCTCTTCAGCATCTGTATCTGTGACAGAGTTGCAGAGATTCAGGGCAAGATATGCTTTTTGCAGATAATACTAGAATCTGTGGCCAGGTGGGTCAAAATCATGAAGGACCTGGGAGATTGGAAAGGTAGTCAGAGGTATGGCAGTTGAAATGTAATGCCAAAAAAATGCAAGATGATACACATAGGGGCAAAAATCCTATCCCTGAATATAAGATGGATGCGATAGCAGTGGAAAGCACTGTGGATGAAAAGGACATGGGATTAATAACATCAGGCAGCCTGAAGACATCAGCACTTCCCCACTTGCAAGGGCAGATTCAAAAGGGATACCAGAAAATATTTGCTCATGGAGAAGGTTGTAGAAGGGTGGAATAGGTTGCCAGAGCAAGTGGTCTGTGTGAAATCCATTGGGGGGGATGATTCAAAAGTGGGTTGGACAAATACAATGGCTTGGTAAGGATCACACCAGAAATGGAAGGGGAAAGGGGGAGTGAGGATCTTCTAGGGCTCTCTCATTCTGTATTTAATAATGGGCTAACAAGGATTATTCTGCCAACAGACTCTATGTTTCTATAATTCCTGCCCATTACATTCAAAAATGTAAAAAAAAACTGAAGAACTACTGCATTCACAGTATGTTTCTTGGTGCTACTTTGCTGACCATGAAAATTCCCCTACCTAGCCTTACCTGCTCACCAGTGCAAGTTCTGCTGCTCACTCTGCCATAGATTAAAGTGAGGCACTGATTCCGTACGAGGCCTTATAAAATGAGTTAAAACTGTTCTGTTTTCTTATTGGCTAAATACGTTCTGAGACTCGCATGTTAATTCCCCAGAAAAGTACAGGTTGCAACAGGTTCATGCAGTGTGATTTACAGTTTGGGCAAATCACATACAGAATTCATGGCCCACATCACTCATTCCTGACTGCCATCACAAACATGGCTGCCAGCTTTTTTAACTAAAAACCTTCAGCAAGGCTCTAAAAATAAAACTACTTTAAATTTTTAAAAACAAATAAATATAGATGTGTTTCTTATCATGACTCCATCCTTACACACATAAGACTTTTCAAAAGTTAATACTATTCTCAATTGTAATTTCTGATGTTTCTTTGGTGTCCAAGGAAAATCCCTGCCCTATCTTTAGTAGCCTGCCAGCGCATTCACTGCTGCTTACCCTGATGCAGGAGGGAGGAGGGGTTGTACTATATGTAATGGAGGGAATCAAAGCCATGGAAGTGCAGGGGCACTCAGAGGAAAAGGAAGGTATGGGGGTGCTATGGGTTATCCTGGAGATAGGCACCGGGGCTGCTATCCATACGGGGTGGTATACATACCTCTAGCACATGGAGATAAGTTGGATAAGGCACTTGGAGAAGCCATCATCAGAACAGAATGGAAAGAAAGGTGGAGCTGCTGCTAGTTGGTGACTTCAGTCTGCCAGATGTGGATTGGAGTCTTCCAACTGCAGCTTCTGCAAGGAGCAGGGCCATCCCTTGCTCCCTGCATGCAGCTTTTCTCAGGCAGCAAGTCAGTGAACCCCACAGGGATGGAACAGTGCTGGACCTGGTGCTTACATACAGGAACGGCATTGAAGATGTCACCGAGGGCAGTTCTCTAGGTATCAGTGATCATTGTACAGTGTAGTTTAACATTAAGACAGGAACAGAGGCAAACCACATGAGGACAAGGGTGTTGGATTTTAGGATGGTGGATTTTAAAGAAATGAGACTACCTCATGAACTGCCTCATATGGGATGTGGAGGAGTTGTGGGATAACAGATGGATTAGACACAGAACTTCAGGTTCAACACACAATCTCTGTGATGTTTATTTAAAACACAGGGGATAACCTTAAGCAATGGCATATCCCTTCTTCAATACATCAGTTTGCAGCAACAGACTATGCATGTCCTTCCTCTGCACTTAGTCAGCACCTACTGACCCATTGATCTACTGATCTACCTCTTTAGTGAAAATTAATTAATTCCCTATGTTGGTCTTGTGTGTATGGGTGATGGAGAGCTCAAAAAAGAAAAAGAAAAGCAAAACAAGCTAAAGACAAAGAACCTCAGTGCAAAAGCACAGAAGCATGGGTTACCTTAGAGGGCACTGGCAATAAAGCCAAGTTTCAAAGAAACACAATAGCACATATACCCGCATACTGCAAAGCATCATGGGATGTTTATGCAAATTACCATGACATTTTAGGCTAGTTCAGCTTAAAGCATGAATACATGGTGCCAAAGGGCCTCTCAAACAATCTGTAATTTACATGCATTTTAAATAACACAATGGGGTTTTTCTGATATCTCTACCCTAGTAACTTAATTTTTATAATACAGTCACCTTGTAACTTTTTATCTTTACCAAAAACACCTAGTGCTGTAGTATTTTCAATATTTACAGGTTTCATACACATAAGGCATATATATCAATGTGTTTTATGACCTAGTGCTATTGCATACTAAATCCAACAATGAGGAACACAGCCTGTTGTTTTACATCAGCTTGGAGGTCACCACAATAACTTCCTTGTATGAGGACCTGAGAAGGAATAGGAAAATTAAAGAGGACACTATAGTGTAGTCAAGAAAGGGGAAGGGCACCCATAGGTGGCCAACCTTATGGACTAGAAACTATAAAGGATAGATTAGGCTAAGAAATAAAAGAACTGTTGCAACAGATTTAAGAAAAGGTTGGTCCTCAAGAGTGGCAGGATCTCCCTGTCACATATCCCCCACCTTAAGAGGGAAGCAGCTATTTCAGACTGCTTACCACCTTCCTGTACTAGGATGGGAAGGAGCTACCACCCAATCCATCTTCAGAAGCTCCATCTCATGGTCTGTATTATCGATAAACATTCCATCATAAACATAATGGACATCATTATTCTTTAACCTGAGGCGTTAACATATTTCTCAACAGAGACTAATGGTACCTTCCCAGGGAAAGTCTGTTATATTTCATTGACATCAATTCCTGCACCATGTCTAGATATGAAATCAGCATTTACATGTTTTGTCCCTGCCTTATGGGACACAATAAATCGAAGGACTGAAGAGCTAAGTACCACTGCATTATACAGGGATTTTGTTTCTCTCATTTGGTGCAACCAGCAAAAGAAGCTATAATCAGTTACAGCCTTAAATTCATCCCCCCACAAGCAATATTTAAGAGACTAAAAAACCCATTTCAGAGCTAAGCATTCTTTCTCTATGTTAGCATATCATCTCTCCCTCTCATGTAGCTTCCTGCTGAGATATATGATCAGATGTTCTTCCCCATCTATTTTCTGAGATAAGACTGCCCCAATACCATTCTGTGATGCATTGGTTGGAACCTCAAACACCTGGCTGAAGTCAAGGCTTTTCAATACAGGAGCTGTACATAGAATGGCCTTGATATTCTTAAAAGCCTCATCATAAATTGCGGTCCACTGAACCTTATTCGGGCTCCTGTTTTAGTGAGATCAGTCCAAGAACTGACAATAGGCTAAAAAACTGATAATAAATCTCTGGTAATAACCAGCCAGGCCTAGGAAAGATCTCACATGCTTTTTTTGTGGTAGGTATTGGGCTATTTGCTACTGCTGTAACCTTCTCTTCCTTGGGCTTCACTTGTCCGTTGCCTAAAATGAACCCTAGGTATCTTGTCTTGGTCTTTGCTAGGGCACACTTAGCAGGGTTAATGATCACTCCTGACTTCTTTATTGTTTGCAATACCTGGGACAAGTGTCTAACATGAGATTCCCAGTCAGGGCTGAATATGACCAAATTGTCCAAATAATCCACACAGAACTTAGTGTGTGGTCCATGCTGAAAAGTAGCTGGGGCCCCTTGTAGTCCAAATGGCATTCTTACAAACTGGTATAAACCAATTGGGGTGCTAAATGCGGTTTTATCTTGTGAATAAGGTGACATGGGGATTTGCCAATATCCCTTCGTAAGGTCAAGGGTGGAGATATACTGTGCATTGCCTAGGCTGTCAATGATGTCATCTATTCGGGGCATTGGATAACCATTGAACAGTGACATGCTGTTAAGCTTTCTAAAATCTAGGCATAGACATATCCCAACCTCTTTCTTGTCCACTGTGACCATGGGTGAAGACCAAGCACTCTTTGAGGGCACAATTATGCCTAACTGCTCCAATTTTTTGGCTTCCTGGATCACCTCTTCCCTCACCTTCTTGGGCAATCTGTAGGGCTTTTGGTGTATGGACTTGTCTTGCATGGCAGTTATGGTGTGCACAATTCATTTGGCCCTCCCCAGGATGTTTGTGAATATGGGCTCAAATTCTTGTAATATCCCCTATGAATCTTTCTGTTGCTGAGGCTCCAATTCAGGGTTTATCTGGATCTCCTCCAACTGTCCTGGCTGCTCTAGCCTTTTATAGGCAACCTCCAGCTCTGACTCCCTAACTTCAGGATGGATATGAAGGGAGGGGTTAGACTTTTCTTGTCATTTCCTAAGGAGATTCACATGGTACATTTTCTGGGGGGTCTCTTTCCTGGCATGCTAATCTCATAATTCACTGCTCCTGTTTGCCTCAAAATGGTGAAGGGGCCCTGCCATTTCATGAGTAGTTTGTCCTCTGTGGAGGGAAGAAATAACAACACTTTGTCCCCTGACTGAAATGTTTTAATCTTCAAACCCTGGTTGTATCTTTCTTTCTGCAAGTCTTGCTTCTGTTCTAAGCTCTGGTACTCCAAGTTGATATACTTCACAAGGCGATTGTGTAACTGAGTCATGTATTCTACGACATTAAGATGTTCCTCTTCCTTCCCTTCTTCCCAGTGTTCTTTAACCATATCCAGTGGCCCCCTCGGGTTCCTCCCATACAATAATGAAAAAGGAGAGAAACCAATGGATGCTTGACGGATTTCTCTGTAAACAAAAAGGAAATAGGGGAGGTACCTATCCCAATCTCTGCCATCTTCTTTTACATACTGCCTCAACATTCTCTTTAATGTTGATTAAACCTCTCTATGAGGCCATCAGTCTGTGGGTGGTATGGGGAATTACGCACTGCTACCATGCCCAGCAGACAGTACAATTCTTTTAGCAGGTGTACATTAAAATTACTCCCCTGATCAGTAAGTATTTCCTGGGGGATTACCATGTGGCTAAATACCTTTGCTAGCTCCTCTGCTATCCTTGGGGTGGTGACAGTTCTCATGGGGATTGCTTCTGGGTAGTGGGTAGCATAATCACATATGAGTAGTACAAATCTGTTACCCTTGGAGCTCTTTTACAGGGGGCCCACTACATTCATGGTTATCCTGTCAAAGGGGTTAGTCACACTGGAGATGGGTTGTAGTGGTACTCTATCCCTTTTTCCTGCCTGAGCTACTTCTGACACTCAGCACATGCTTTACAATACTCAGCTACAATATGTTCTCGTGGCTAGAGGGCCAATAAAACCTGGGTAATATCCTATTCAGGGTACTATCTCTGCCTGCATGGCCTACTAAAGGGATGTAATGTGCCAGATACATGATTTGGGAGCAGAATTTTTCTGGAACCATTAGTTGATCTACTACCTCTCCAGTTCTGGGGTTAGTGTATTCTCTGTACAGTATTCCCTGTTTTACAACAAACTGAGGGGCACCTTTTCCCTCTGTAAAAAAAAGGTTAAGTGAAGGGTCTGCTGTTTGCTTATGCTGCATATCAGTGTGTCCCAAGTCTGGCTGTACACCAGCATGAGTATCAATCCAGTCCTTCTTTAGCTTCCTCTTCTCCACCTTAGTTTTATGGTCCTTGTCAGGATCCTCAAAAACATCATCATCAAATGGGAATACACATGATAAATGTCCCGGCATCACTTGAGCTCTGGTGGTTATGGTTACTACAGCAGAGTTCTGACCAGCATGACAATGTATAAATGAAGCAAAGTCTGGGTGGTCATGCTTGATAACAACTGGCAAAGGTAGGCAAGGTACCAACTCCACTTCTACCTCATGTGTCTTTTTTTGAACAGTCATTTGTATGGTGGCTGTAGGGTAGCAATGGGTATCTTCATGCACACAGATGACTGCTGTACTGGCCCTTTATTATTCCCAGTCACCAGATCCGCTCTCACAAGAGTCTAGCGGCTCCCTGAATCAATCAGTTCCATCATCTGCTATGATCCAATCTGCACAGTAGCGTAAAGTGACCCCAGTTCGCTAAAGCTACTTAGCTGTCTCTTTCTTTATATTAGGACAGTTTATTACATAATGTACCTTCTTTGGCACCCATGATGTACAATCTCTGCTACTGGAATTTGATCCCCTCTCTGCTCTCCAGTCTTGTTTCACTGTGGCTGGATGGCTAAGGGAGAAGTTGAAATTCTTGGTTAATGGTTGATCACTTCATCAAGGGTGGGGGACAGCAGTTTTAGGTCCAGTGAGTCCCCTCTATTTCTTGAGTTGGCAATTGCTTTACTGATGTATTTGTGTGCCTCGTGCATCTTGACTGCTTTAAAGTAGAAAGGATGGTGCGAAGAAGAGGAGGGAGCATTGGTAAGGTGAGCAGAGGGGACAACATCATTGAAGAAGTCAGGGGAGGACAGAACTGAGGTCTGTAAAAGTGGTATTGAAAGTGTTAATGATAGTCATGGGGTCCAGGGTAATAGTCCCATCAATGTCTAGCTTAGTTGGTGAGGTTTTTGGCTGCTTTCCCGTTACTTCTTTGATATTGTTCCAGAACACTCTTCCATTGCCCTATGAATTGGTGAGAGCTTCCCTGTAGTAGGTGCTTTTGTGTAGTCTGATAGCTTTAGTGCAGTCATTTCATGCATGTTTATAGTTCTGAATGTCAGTTTGTGAACCAGAGGCTCGGGCCAGAAACCATAGGTGGTCCCTAGATTTTAGCTGAGCTATTTGGTGTGGGGTGAGCCAGGGGTTGTGAAGTGCTTTGACTTTATGTGTTTTGAGGGGGGCATAGGAGTCACAGGCTGCATTGAAGTTGGAAATGAAGGAATCCAGGGCCGAATTGACTTCCATCGCATTGTAGATAGGAGATCAATCCTGCTGCCTGAGGTAGGATTTGAGGAGATTCAGCTCCCCGGGGAGGATTCTGCTGGTGATGACTGATGGTGGAGGTTTGCAGAATTTGTTAGTCCATTTGCAGATGACAGGAGAATGATCACTAAGTGAATCTGGTAGGATGGAGATGTTTGAGATACTGGGCAGGGTGACTGGTTCGAACCCAATCCAGAAGGGTGCTAGTACCAGTTCTGTAGTTGTGTCTGGCAGGCGAGATGACCAGTTGTGTAAGATTTGCAGAAGATATGGCATCTTTGAAGCCCCCAGGATCTGAGGCAAGCCAGTTTATGTTAGTCGCCAAGCATGATTAACTTGGAACCAGGGGGTAGCATTTGGGCAAAGTCCAGGACAATATTTTGAGGCCTTTCACTTGCTCCTTAGGAGGGATGTACACTGCTGTGAATGTGAGGGCTTTACCATGGGCTCCAAGGATGATCTAGTGGCTCAAAGATATAATCTGCTAATGGAAAAATCAGCACTAAACTTCCAAGTTCAAATACATACAAGTACAGTTAAAAAAAACAACAACTTTAAATTGAAGAAATTCAGCACTGAGTATTAAAACAGACCAGATATCAGAGGCAATATGGGGAAAAAATGTTAAATAAGCTGGCTGATGGTAGTCACATAGTCCAGTAAGGAGAAATTTGGAAATGCCTGGCAGGATGAGGAACCAAACAAAGAGCTTGTGTTCTCCAGACAGCCAATAAGAGCTGTCCCAAGTTAAAGGTAATTTTTCTTACCTCTGTGACTGGGTGCCGATTGAACTGTCAAGCAGCGCATACTGTATAGTGGATGCACTCACTGAATTACAGTCTGTCAATGATCGTGTTCACTATATGGCGCGCTCACAGTTCAGTCTGCGCCCAGTCGCAGAGGTGTGAGAGATGGCTTGTGCCAGATGCCAGTCCTGTATAGCAGTTGGGGGGGCAATACCTGCAGGGATCGGGGGGTCGGGAGCCACTAGTCCACCAGGGATAGGGGTTATTAGGACAGTTGTACACTTGGTGACATCGAGATTGGGGTGGGCGGGGGCACTAGTCCACCAGGGATGAAATTCTGGGGCCAATCAGGGGATCTGGAATAGGGGGACCCCTTGCATCTTTTATATGGAGCATGCAGCAAACCCTTCCCGTGCACCAGATGTTTGCTGCATGGAAGAGATTGCCACAGGTATGGGGACATAGGCACTGGGACCTGTTCTGTACCTGATTCTGGTGCAGGGTCCCTGGCGCACTGGGCTTTGGCACAAGCTGCTGTTAGGAGCAGCTTGTGTTGCTCTAAGCCCTCTTTGAGAAACGGGTCCCAAGCTTTCAACACAGCCTTGTTATGACCTTGCCTCATGAGGAAGGGCAGAGAAAATGTTCAACTCCTGATCTAAAGGTGATTTTGCATAGGGAATGCAAAATCATCTTTTGAGATGCAAAAACACATTTTAGGCAGGAGTTCAAAAATGACGGCTGTCACATTCATGAGATGCTGTAAAGAAATGGCTATGTTGAAAATGTGGGGTAAAATATTGAATATTATTGAATTTACAAGCCTGCATTTGCAAAATCCAACATTATGATCCCGCCTCATGAACAAGGGCAAAAAAATTTTCAATTACTGTCCAAAATGTAATTTCGTGCAGGGATGGCAAAATAACCGTTTGGGATGTAAAAACACACTTTGGCCAGGATTTGAAAAATGACAGCTGTCATATTTATGAGGTGTTGTAAAGATGTGGCTTGTAAATGTGGGGTAAAAATATTGAAACTTATCAAAGTTACGAGCCTGTGTTTGCAAATGTCAATGTAGGCTCTTAACTTGATTGTTTTTAAATATTTTAATACCACATTTTTAACATAGCCTTCTTATGACCCAACCTCATGAACAAAGGCTGAGAAATATTTCAACTCTTTCCCAAAAGGTGATTTTGGGCAGAGACCACAAAATCACCTTTCAGGATGTAAAATAAAAAACATTTTGGCAAGGATATGAAAAATGACAGCTGTTACACTCATGAGGTGCTGTAAAGTTAACACTATGTTGTGAATTTGGTAGAAAAATATTGAAAATTACCAAACATTACAAGCCTGCATTTGCAAAAGTCAATTTAGGCTCATAACTTGGTTGTGTTTTAATATTTTTACACCAGCTGTTCAACATAGCCTTCTTATGACCCCACCTCATGAACAAGAGCAGAGAAAATGTTCAACTCTTGCCCAAAAGGTGATTTTGTGCAGTTACTTTGAAATCACCTTGTGATGAAAAAATCACGTTTTGGCCAGGATTTAAAAAATGACAGCTATCACACTCATGAGGTGCTGTAAAGATATGGCTATGTTGTGAATTTGGGGAAAATATTGAAAATTACCAAAGTTGCAAGCCTGCATTCGCAAAATTCAATGGAGGCCTCATAACTTTGATGTTTTTTAACATTTCACACCAAATTTTCAAAACAGCCTTCTTATGGCCCCACCTCATGAACAAGGGCAAAGAAAATTTTCAACTTCTGCCTGAAAGGTTATTTCGCACAGAGACCACAAAATCACATTTTGGGACAGATCTGCCTAATGACAGTGCCTTTGTTCATGAGGTAGGGTCCCAAAGAAGGCATGATGGATATCTGGGGCAAAAATATGAAAAAATGGCCATGTTATGGCACAAAGTTCAAAACCCCTTTGAAATTCATTGAGCTGCATACCTGTTTCCTTAGTTCGTGGTCCGGCTTTGAAGAGTAAAGCAGTGTCTGTGGTCCAGAGATGATTATGGTATTGGACCGCCAATTGGTAAGTAAGGGCTTGGAGCAGTGGGGTGGTGGAGTGCTGAATGGGAGGAGGGATGGGTGAGGGCAATATAACAGCACAAAGGCATCAATGGATTTTTTTATAGGTTAAAAAAATGAAACAAATGAGGATTCCTGCACTGGGGGATTGGACCCCCCCCCAGTGTCACTGTTATATTTCTGGGGGAAACTGGGGTAGTGGGTGCTGAGAGGGAGGTTTAAGTAGGGGGAAGAAACTAGAAATATAAAAAATTAAAAAAACAAAAACAAATAACTGCACCTGAGTGGTAGTGGACATGGGGTAGGCAGTTTGAGGAATTGTGATTGGGACACTGGGAGATTGGGAACCCTAGTGTCACTATTATGTTTTGTGGTGGGGTGGGGTGGGGTGGTGGGTGCTGAGAGGAGGGTCAGGCAGGACCTATGAAAATCAATAAAAGAAATAGTGCAAGCACGGAGTGTTCCATAGACGCAGAGGCGACTTCTGTCACTCCAACATGTTGTTCATTCACTAGGAATGTGTGAGTCCTTTTCTCATAGCAAGAGGTCTGCAAGGCTCCACCCACTGCAGCCCTAAAAAGGGATGTTGTTCAGATCATGCTTTCAATTTTCAAAGATCTGCTCAGCTGTGTTGAATAAAAGATGTTAATAAACATGTCAGGTATTCTGTAACATTTCTCACCATTTTTATTGAATCTGGCGGGAGGATTTGGGTACATCTGTATTACAGTACTTTTACTGTGAAGGTAGTTTTTTGTGCTTGATTTTGTTACACTTTAATGCAGTGACTGCTTTGATGTTGGCAGTGAGCCAGGTGGCACACTTGTGTAATGCAGGTCCGATCTTGAAAACTGTATCTTGTCGTATATTCTTGTAGTGCAGCAGGTATGCTCTTTGTGTTTTTTTTCTTTTTTTACTTATTGGTTGACTTTATCAGATTGGTTGCAGGTTTTTCACCACCCCCAACCTATCAGATTAAGCATGTGTTTGGGCATAAACACTTCCAGTACCTTAGTCTGTATCACTGTCAGATGCTAGGACTTTTGGCTGTTCCATTTGTAGTGATCATATCTGTTTCCTATGTGGAAGAGAGAGAAAATGATTCAGCAAACTTTAGTTTTGAGGCAATAGTCCCCCCTCCCCCAATGGGCACTACTTTTTAAATTTTTTTAAAACATTTTCTGAGATCTCACCTTGCACTATATTGAAGGTAATCATATTGGCTGTTATGCTGGATCTGTTAAAACAGGATCCTAGTATGTCTGAGTAGTTGTTGGATGTAGTTGACAGTGGCTTGTCTTTTTCTTGTTGTTGTTGTGCTATAGATCCAGGTTTGGTGCTAAGTATGGCCAATATTTTTCTTTGTTGTTCTTCATTTATTTTTATATATTTAGACTTTATAACTGTTTGTGCCCTGAGATCTGTATTATTTCTATAGGAACCACTATGGAATGAGATAGCTTTTAAATAAGATGTTTACAGACAGAATGGTTTGTTAGACATTTTGCTATGTTTATTGAAGATTTTTAACTATTTTCACCAGTTTATTAATTCTTACTGGTTGTTTTTGTACCATGCACTTTCAGAATGGTGTGTTGCATGAGGTTGCTAAAAAAAGAAAATCTTCTGAGAGGGCTTGTAGTGGTCTTGTGCAGAACTGATGTAGTTCTTTACATGGCATTTATTTTGATTACTGTCAAGTTCATAAGCCCTAGGTTTGATTTTACAGCAGTCTTTTGGCTGGCTCCAGTATGGGTGTTTGTTTGTCTCTCTTGACAGTACTGAAAGTACTGTTTGCATCCTTTGTAGTTGAATATCTCCCATAATACATTTTACATGTCTGTGTTTCCTCTCACACCAAAATACATGCTTACTGTCACCCACATGGTGTTTAACAAGGATTCCAAACTGTCAGGCCCCAGAAGACCTTCTCTGTATAGTGTGTCTATAATGTTGTCTGTAGGTTCATCTGCGTCATAGGTTTTGACCAATTTCCTTCACTTTTTAGGTTTTTTTGTCTGCATTGGAGGACTTGTCTAGGTTTTTCAAAAATGGGTGGCATGGATAGAGAATGTGGATAACTCTCATTTTTTAAATATCTTTCAATATCTGGAATGTTGATATGAGCAATAGTGGCTCATATAAGATTCTGTCTTTTTACAGATCATTAAATAGTGGCATAGGTACTGGTTGAGTCTGACTGGTTCTATGTCATTTAGTGCCATTTAATGCCAAAGTTTTTCAGAGATACTTTCAGAACATAAGAATATCAGCCTGAGTTTTTCTGACTGTGTTGAGAATTTTTATTTGTCTATCAAGTTTTCTATTTGTTCTGTGTCTATCAGGTTTTTAATGTGGTGGTTGTTGTGGAAATATATGAGTGCTGCAGGTAGAGACTGTCAATTCTACTGGCTGGGCCTCTGCATCTCTGGAGGCCAAAGGACTGATCAGGGTCTTCTAAGGGCTCTGTGCTATTTTTATTTGCTATAATCTGGCTATTTCTAGTTCAAAACTGGTGTCTTGCTCAAGGATGCCATTTTTCTTTTTTACACAGTTACTCTTATTGTTTGCCAAAATAAAAATAGTGTTTTTTCTTGGTAGTCAGTCTAGACGTTGATGTACTTTGTTTGGTGGGTAGTTTATGAGTGTGGTGCCATGAGGATTTTGCCTTCTTTCTGCTGGCACCAGTTGATCATGAGCCAGGTAGCACAGGTGGGGAGGATTGCCTGTCAGTCATCTCCATTTTTTTTGGTTCTGAAAGTAGTTTGGTAAGTGGGAGGCTGTGACATATAACTGTGTACATAAATGGTAACTGTGTGTATAACTGAGATTTACACACACAGTTACTCAGATAAGTGGATTTATCACATCCATTTATGTCAACCGTGCTGGATATATTATAGTGCCACTATAGTTAGGGGTTGAGGAGCCATTTACATGTTAAACCCACAATTTTGCACCTTAATAACTTTGCAACCATTCAGCGGATTTGAATGAAATTTGGAATACATGATCAAGACCCATACACCTTGGGATCTGCCAAGTTTCATACCAGTCGCATATATGGCTGTGGAGTTATTAAGCGTGATCTGCATGCATGTTTATGCTTTTCTGGAATTTTACAGTCACATGTACAGGTCGCACGGTTTGCATGAATGGTCCGAGATCTTCAGAGAACGTGTGGCTGGGGTCCCTGATGTGCCTTTTGAAGATTTTGTGAAAAAATATTAAACGGTTCAAAAGTTATTCAAAAAACAAGTTCCCATTATAAGTCAACGGGAAAAGTTAACAAAAAGTTTGACAGTGTCGCAAATGCAGTTTTTACTTTCGTAAAAGGCCCTTTTATTGTCGCAAATCCACCATTTTGTTTTCAGTTAATGATCAGAAAAATGCTTGGCATTTAAATTTGGGACCCTCTAGCAACCTAATTCTTTTTGTATTCACCTAGTTGGACCCTAAGGATGCTAGCCATGTCTTTATTTTGGGGTAAAACACCCCAGAAATATGTTTTTCGCATTTCTGGAAAAAGTACTTTCGCAAAGTACTTCCACACTTGTGACACTGTTGAATGAATTTGCAAAAGCTTTCGCAAATTGTAACAGTACTTTTCTAGGCTGTGGGAAAATAACAGCAATTCTTTGGCACCCCGCTGCAAAAGAACAGTTTGGGGTTTTGGGCTGAAATTTGAAGGGAACGTAGCTGACATCTCACAGATGTGCCTTTCAGTGTTTTGTTGAAAAAATATTACACAGTGGCAAAGTTATGGTACTCCAAATTTGACACTTTTCCCATAGGATAACATTATGGTGTACTATGCATTGCAGAAATCGCTTTGCCCTGCTGCAAAATAACGGTTTGGTCCTTTGGGCTGAAATTTGCAGGAAGACAGCCAACATCCCACAGATGTGCCTTTCAGTGGTTTGGTGAAAATAGTACAGGCAGGCAAAGTTATGGCACTCAACTTCTGTTTTTCCCCATAGGATAACATTACGGTGTTCACCTCCTTTCAGGGCCCGTGATCTCGAAACGGTGCGAGATACAGACTTTTCGTTGAAAATGCTTAGCCCCCTAACAGGAGCTAAGTACAAAACTAGCCAGGAAAGTGATAATTCATATGACTTTTAAATTTTTTTTCTATGTCTTACGGTTCCTGAGATATAAGTAATTTACTATTCCAAGTCCTCATTTTCTGTTCCGAGAATCATTATTTTGCATACATTCTTTGTACTCACTGTCCTTCTCTATGCAGCTTTTGGGGAATACCAGCCTGTGCGTTTACATTACTGTTACCATTACCATTTCCGCTTGCAGTTCCATACCCATTTCACTTACTGTTCATGTCTACGCCACCATGTGCGTAACCCTTTACATTTTCATTTGCGGTTGCGTTTGCATTGTTTTTAACATTTCTGTCTATAGTACTGTTTCTCTTTCTGTTTCGCTTTGTGTCACCATGCACATTACGATTTGTGTTTGCAGGCACAATGTTACTATGTGACAAGACATCACGTGGTGGGAGTGTGGATCCCGTAGGGCCCATGCTCCCATCGCCACATTGGGTCCCGCACTCCTGCTGCTGCATTACATTCATTATTTCTCGTTATCATTCTCAAAAAGAAGGGAAATTAGAGGCAAAAAAATCCATTTAATGCATCAGTTAGGGTTGTTCCACAGCAACAAAAGTGAGGAAATTCGATGTTAGTGTTGAAACCCCCTTTGCACCCCTCCAGCCCACCCCCCAACCGGAATCAGGGTGTGCGTTGAGGTAATTGGTCCTAACTCTCACCCTATGCTCCTATTCCTCAGCTTCTTTCCACATGTGATGGGGTGAGAGTTATGGCCGATGACCCCAACGTGCACCTTGATTCCAGTTGGGGGGGCTGGAGGGGTGCAAAGGGGGTTTCAACCCTAACATCAAATTTCCTCACTTTTGTCACTGTGGAACAACCCTAAGTGATGCATTAAATGGAGTTTTTTCATCTACTATATATATATATATATATATATATATACACACACACACACACACACACACACACACACACACACACACAATAGGGGTGAGGTGATATGCTATGAAGTAAGTGGTGTTATTTTCACAGCCATTGTATAACCACTGTGATGACATCACCACTGTGGATTTATTTCCTGATAAACCCACAGTGTCTACATCACCAGCAAATATACAACAATGGTGATGTCACCAGAGTGAGACCATCTACACTGCAGCCTGCATTAAATAGCTTCACAGTTTCTCTTCCTCACTGAATCCTGCAACTAACTCAATTAGCATTGTAAAAGACAATCACCTGTGTCCCATAGTTATTCTGACAATCCTAGCCCATTACTGTGCTGCTCTAATCTTCAAACCAGCCTCCTTCATAAACCAGTTTCTCTTTCTGAGTGCTGACTGCAACAGTTTCTCTGTCTCAGTGAAGCCTGCAACTTACTGAATAAACACTCCTAGCTGCAGGTAACAATTATCATTGCAAATCACGTGCACCTGTTTCTCATAGTGTCTAATAGTCTCAGCCCATTCAGAAACACTTACAGTACATACACTCAGACCACACGTACAAACAGTGCTGTCAGTATAGCCTAGAGTTTAGAGTAACAAGCAATGAACAAACTTCCTACATCCAGCAGTACAGACCAGTGTTTGATTCTCACAGCTTCCATTTCAATACTGTGTGACTCTGAACAAATCATTTAACTGCCCAGTGCTCACAGGTCCCCCCCAAAAAAGTTACTAAAATAAAAAAACAGAGCAAACAGGGAGAAAACACAGAAAAAAAGTTCCCAAAGGATACTAGCCCTATTGTATAAATCGCAACATGTTGTGTGACTTGTGGAATATGGCAAACATTTGCACTCATGCAGAGTGAACTGCTATAATATCACTTGTGCCTTCGGCACTCGTGATATTATTACAGTTCATGCTGCACTCGTGCAAATATTTTCCATATTCCACACTTGCCCATCATGTATCCCATATATATATATATATATAATCATTGCAAAAAACTGCATTAATGCACCAATTGTAGTTCAGCTTAATGACACAAAAGTAGGGAAATGTGACGTTAGGGTTTCCAACTCTAACTTCCAATCCCCCAGCCAACAAAAGGACAGGACCCCACAAGCAACCACAGACAGCTATCATCAGATATGACATACAACATACAACTGTTTCCAGATGACACAAATGCAGTAGCACTGATGTGCTACCTTTGTGAATGTGTATCTGTGGCTGCAAAAGTACTGGCCCCACAGGCCCCAGAGTTCTGCAGCCAGAAGTGTGTGAGTATGTCTTATAGCATGCATGTGTACCTGTGGCTGCAGAGTGCTGTCCCCATGGGGTCATGCACTTTTTCAGACAGAAGTAGTGTTATAATTTGAGTATCATGAATTTATATGTGCAGCAGCAAAAGTGTAGGTAACACAGGAGCCTGTGCTTCTGTAAACAGAAGTCAGTGACTATGTCTTACACCTGTGACAGCAGAGGCACTGGCCACACAGGGCCTGCACTTTTGCAGACAAAAGTATTGTTGTAGTTTGTGTATCATGGATTTCTATATGTGTTACCACAAGTGCAGGCCCCACATGGGTCTGTGCACCTGCACACAAAAGTTGGTGTTTATGTCTTACGCCTGTAGCCACAGAGGTAGTCTTGCTATTTGGTATCATGGATTTCATGGGGCCTGCACTTCTGCATTCAGAGCTTGGTGTGTATGTCTTACACCTGTGGCTGCAGAAGCGTGTGTATGTTTTACAGTATGCATGAGTACATTTGGCTACAGAATGGCTGGCTACATAGTGCAGACAAAATTTGGTCATCATGCATTTGTATCTGTGCCTGTAGGGAGCTGTGCTTCTGCAGATAGAAGTAGTGTTTTGATTTGAGCATTGTGGCTTTTTACCTGCAGCCAGAAATGGGTATGCATGACTTGCAGTGTGCATGCTGCAGATACAAATCCACAAAGGTAGCACATCAGTGCTATTGCATTTGTGTTATCTGGAAACAGTTGTATGTTGTTTGTCTTACAGTTGCAGCCATAGATATGTAAAGATATTTCCAGACATTTTGTGATATTTCTAAAGAGATTCTCTCTAGTGGCCCACACTGGTATTGCAGGCAGGCAGTGAATTTCTCTAGATATATCACAGAAATTTCAGGAAATAACTAGCAGGTCCAGAAGCAAATGGTTTGATACCTTTTATTGCACCAACATACTGTAGATGTTATAACAAAAGAACAAAGTGCTCTAGCTTTCGGACCACCCAAGTCCTTTTTCAGAAGCTGTATGACAGTTATTTAGAAACTCCCATACTGTTAACACCCAGATAATGCATAAAAAACTGAAATAATTCTCACTGTTTTAACATACACACTTGAAACACAACAGATAATTACATCAGAGAAGCTAAGTAACACAAGTATGTTTTTAGCTGAGAAGTCCCTGAAGGTCAAAGGGTACCAGAAAATAGCAACAAGCAGAGAGTTCTACTCACATAAATTTTAAAATGTCTCAGTATGTTTCAAGAAAACAGTCTACTGATAACAAAACCTTAGGATACTGTTCTCCCTAATTACATGTAAGATGAGGAGCTTACAACTGTAATTGCAAGTGTCCCTGTTTTTAAAGAACACAGTCAATTATGGGCAAACCCGTGGATAATAAATACATACTAAAATGCGGCCTAATTGCAAGTTAAAAACAAGGTCCAAAATTAAAATAAAAGAAATTTTATATCTATCTATCTATCTATCTATATATATATATATATATATATATATGGCATACAGAAGGTTTAAAGTGAAGTTTACTCAAAGTGAGCAAATATCTGGCCACATCTTTGGCTGCAACTGTGCCTGATGATGGCTGTCTGTGGTTGCTTGTGTTTGTGCAATTTTGTCCTTTTGTTGTTGGAGGGTTGGAGAGTTTGGGTTGGAAACCCTAATGCAACATTTCCCTACTTTTGTGGCATTAAGTTGAACAGTAACTGGTACAATAACAACATTTTTCGCAATGCATTTCCTTTCTTTTTGAGACAGTAGAATTGTATCTTCATTCCCACTGGTCCCTTCAAGACCTGCATGAACAGATGCACATGCACATGGCCCTCCTTGCTCTATTATAGTGGAAGAGTCAATTTGTATTTAAATGCAACCCAAGAATTCCATTTTTGGTGTGCTTGGAACATTTTAATGTTGCAAATGTTTGTACTGAACTTTAGTGCTGAATTTAAAAATTTGTGACACAAAAATAGTTTTGACCCTACATCATGAACATGGTCACTAGAATGTTTTAAATCTTACCCAAAGGTGGTTTTACAGCACAGCATACTTACAAATTCCCACCATCCTTGTTCGCGAGACAGGGTCATGCAAACAGTATATTCTAAATTTGAGAGTAAAATATTGAAAAATGGCCAAGTTATGAGTAAAGGTATATGAGACACAAAAGAGAAAATTTAATGTAGCAAATATCTATGTAGCACTTTTAAGTGCAACACTAAAATTTATGAGTAGCACATTTTGCATCACAGTTTAGTGTCACACTTAAATGTACTTGAAAATTCCCACCATCCTTGTTTATGAGGTAGGATCATGTATACAGTATATTCAAAATTTGGGAGTAAAATATTGTAAAATGGCCAAGTTATGAATAGAAGTATGTGAGACACAAAAATGGAAAGTGTTTCACAAGTGAAGCACTTAAGTGCATGACACTAACATTTATGTGTCTCAAATTTTACAGTTGCAGTTTAGTGTCACACTTAAACATTCTTAAAGATTCCCACCATCCTTGTTTGTAAATTAGGGCCATGTAAACAATTTATTCAAAATTTTGGAGTAACATATTGTAAAATGGCAAAATTATGTGTAAAAGTACAGGAGGCAAAAAAAAAATTGAATTTTTGTCACACATTTTAGGGTCACACATTTAAGTGCAACACTTAAATGTGCAACATATAAATACTCAGCTCACAACACATAAATCAGCCATTTCAGTAAAATGACAGCTAATATTCCCCCAAAATATATTTCTTGCTCATTTGGGGGAAAAAAACCCAAACATAATAACAGGTCCTGTTCAGCAAGATTCATGTTTTATTTTCAAATTCTTAATTTGTATGTATTTTTAATTTTTTTTTGACCAAGTAAAAAACAAGATAGAGGTCTTCACAGCCTGTATTTTTTTCTCACAAAAAATAAATCACCAATTTTGTGAAAGGTAAATGCCTGCAAAAGGTAAATGTATCTTTTGAATCAGAGGGTTATCCCGAAACCCTAATGAGCATACACAGAAAAAAAAAACCTTTAAATCTTGTAACTCTGGAATCAACTAATATTTTTTCTTAAAACCTTTGAAAGGCACTACCTTGTCATAAGCTACTTCTAACCTAATTGTTTCAGAAATAAATTCTATATCTTCTGTGCTCTAGATGAGAGCAAAAAAGGTATACATATAGGAAAAAACATCACCCTTCATTAAAAATTGACATTCCACATCTCAGAAACTGCAAAAGCTGCTGCCACAAAACTTCTCATATATTGAGAACTTGCCTCTGAAACAATGCTTGCCAAATTGTGGGCTATTTCATCAAACACCACCAAAGTTATCAAGGTGCAAAAATGGTGGGTTTACATTAAACACCTTACTCAGCCCTAACTATACTGGTGCTACTGCACCAGTATAATGTATATAATTTTCAAAAATAAAACTGCATTAATGCACCAGCCAGGGTAACTTAGTGCTACAAAATTAGGGGAAATGTGGTGTTAGGGTTTCTCATCCTAATGCCCCCCAGCAGCAAAAGCAAAAAACAATACAGTCTTGGTTTCCGACCCTAACACCCCCCCCCCACTCTGCAGGCAGCAACAGGCATGGGGTGTGCCTTGGGGTTTTCAACCCTAATTCCAACCCCATTCCATGGATAAATAAGCTGAGATGGGTACAGTATATAAGAATGAGGTGAACATTAGGGATGACAATCTCTGGACCCTGTGCTTCCATTTATAGGACAACAGTGACCAAATTGTCAGCATAGTCATCTTATTACCCCACCTCATGTACCCAGCACAAAAAATATTTGAATCCCCACCAAAACATAATTCTTCACAACTGCAATGCCATTTTGCATCACATGTGTGAAAACACATTTTAGTCAGGATTTAGAAAATGAATGACTGTGACATACATGAGGTGGGGTAATAAGAAGGCTATGTTGAAAATCTGGGGTAAAAATATTTAATATTTCTGAAGTTATGAGCAGGCTTAGTGAAATTACAATGAATGGTCATTACTTTGCCATTTTTTCATATTTTGACCTCTAATTTTCAGCATCATCTTCTTTTGACCCAACCTCATAAACCCTGTAGGTGAAAATTTTCAAATCTTCACCAAAATGCCATTCTGCACCACAGGCATGAAAACTGGGAGGCAGTATAGCGCAGTTTTTTAAGGCTCTGAGCTGCAAATCTGGAGACCTGGGTTTGAATCCTACAGCCCCCACTTGCATACTGTGTGACCCTGAGCAATTAACTTAACTTCCCTATGCTCCCAGGTCACACCTGTCAACAAACTTTCAGCTTAGTGTGCCACTCCTGGTTAAACAATTGAAAAAAAACATGCGTCGGACCGGATGTAAAAAAATGACAGGTGTAATGTTCATGAGGTGGTGTGAATAAGTGGCTAGGTTGAAAATTTGAACTAAAAAATATTGAAATTACCAAAGTAATGCACGTGTATAGAAAATTTCAATGAATGCTCATAACTTGGCCATTGTTAGGAATATTTTCACCAGGTTTTCAACATGGCCTTTTTGGGACCCCACTTCATGAACACTAGTGGAGAAATTTTGTTAGTTGGTCTTGAAAGGTGATTTCATGCAGTGACCATGAAATCCCCTCCTGGGCCATATTAATGAAATTACAGTGCCAGTGTTCATGAGGTGGGGTCCTAAAAAGCCTATATTGAAAATTTGGTGAAAAAATTCCTAAAAATGGCAACTTTTGTTTTTTATTATTATATTTGGGGGATGCTGACAGGGAGCTCATGTCCCTCCCTCAGAGGGACTCATTCTCCAACCCGGTAGATGGGTCATCATGGACCTTGTCAGCTCCCGATCTTGTGCTGCTTTTTCCCCCGGGCCCACAGACATACAATGGGAGGACTGGCTGTCTCCACCTCCACAGAGGCAACCTAATGCCCTGGATGTGGGTCCTTCTCCGTTCTTGGCAGCGTGCCTGTGCTGACAGCCAGCCACCGTTGGGTGCCAGTCTATAGTGCACTGTATGATCACCCCTTCCCCTTAGGAAGGAGAGCTCTCCACAGAGGCTCAATCCTTCCTCACCCCCTTGACCCCCTGAGCAACATGAATCCGTTCCTGAACTTGGGTCACCAGTGTGGCATCCAGCACCTCAGCCCTCAGCACCACTGGGCTAGCATAAAAGGTCAAAGTTATGAACATAAGTTCAAAATGCCATTGAAATAATTATACGGCACTTACCTTGATTCCTTAGTTCACAGTTCAGCTTTGAAGAGTGCAGACGTGTCTCGATCCATAAAAGATGACAGCCTATGACCTTAGGTAGTAAGTATAGGGTAAGGAGGATGTGGGGTGGTAGGTGCTCAGTGGGAGGGTCAGGATATTGAAGGGGGCTGGCTGGGATGATGAAGAACCATTTTCTTTTTTTCAGGTTAAAAAATAAAAAGACATCAGGGGACTGTTTTCTTTTTGCAAGATTAAAGTAATCAAATATTTCAGAACACTGGGGTGGGCTCCCCACTTGTCCACACTGCTGGGAGGGGTGCTATAAATGTTGACATGGGGACTGGGCCCCTGATGTTTGCCAGTTAATAAAAGAAGGGGCTGCGGGGGGAATCCGACACCTGGGGTGAGCATTCCAGTGTTGGATTATAAAAATGAATACACAAGGGACTAGGGGATGGTGATTGGAGGGTGGGGGTTGCCACTAGACACCAGGGTACATATGGGGACAGTGATCAGGGAGTGAGGGGTGCCACTAGATACCAGGAAAAATGGGGGATCACAACTCACACTGCAGCCAGCAGCAGGAATTCTGCTGTGGCTGCAGAACTAAATAAAATCTGCTATTCTCATACAGAGAACACAGTGGAACGCTCCTCTCGCTAAGCTGGGCACCCGGGAGTTTGGGTGCCCAGAAAAAGTGTTTCTGGCCCTAACTGTGAAAAACAAACACTGGAATCTAGCTAAATGGGGCAAGTTTAGTTAGGTTGAGGTGTTTGATTAGATAAGATGACTTCATAGTCCAGCACTCCTAAGTATTACATTATGTTTAAATCTGAGTATATCATACATGAAAAAAACATCCTTCTGCTGTCTATTTTGCTGCTTAATAATGCAGATTACAAATACCCAGGCTATATAAATGCAATGCAAGAGTACATTGTTTTCTTATTATTTTCTTTTTCAACTGGGAATAATCCTCCCTCCAGAGATAATATAAAACATAGCATCTACAAACTGTCACTCTGCTACCAATAGCCCAAATATGGTATAGTTAAACATGTTGTAGGTATTATCATGATATTTGAATGTTTTACCTTTATGTTTTCTTTTCCTTAGAAATTAGCTGGTAATAAGGTAGAAAAAATGGTCAGACTGGATGGGCCTTGTGGTCCTTATCTGCCATCAACTTCTATGTTTCTATGGGTCACACTACACCTATGTTGAAAAGTGTGAGATTAGAGAAAGTGCACCCCCCACCACCACCACAAGGAGGAGACTGGAACAAACAAAATAGACTAGAGAGGGCTTTGGGATAAGGCAGTTAGGGGACACTAACCCATGGTTTGGACTAAATAAGGAACTGGTCTGGATTACTATAATGTAGAAATACATGTTATATTATACAGGAGTGTTAGGATATTGGCTAGTACATGCACCATTGTTTTTCAGATTCTGCTTATTGAGGAGGAGGAGAGCAGCAGACAAGGGTGTCTAGGACCCCTCAGATACAGTAGAATGCAGGGGAAGAGGACTGTGGACACTGGTGTCTCAAGTCCATCCATAGACATACAGAAACTGGTAGAGGCAAACAAACCATAAACTTCTCTGAGCTGGAGAATGAATATCAGTGAAGCTTGAATAATATTTCCTTCCCAGTGACTAATATTTAGCAGTGAATATCGATGCAGTGGTTAGCACTAAGGTTGACATCCTATATGCATCCTCTAGTTTTTGCACCACTGTGATTTTATCATATTAATTTTTTTCCTCAATAT
This sequence comes from Neoceratodus forsteri, assembly GCA_016271365.2. Taxonomy (NCBI): domain Eukaryota; kingdom Metazoa; phylum Chordata; order Ceratodontiformes; family Ceratodontidae; genus Neoceratodus; species Neoceratodus forsteri. The sequence continues at coordinate 740,746,462 of CM057454.1, forward strand.
TTTTTTTTTAACTATTTTGGTTCTATAATATATTTTTATCTTTCTATGTTCCTCTTGGCTCATATGCGTCCTCATAGGCTTTGTTCTTTTGTTTATATTCACTGGTGTTATTAATTCATTCGAACAACAATGCTAGTGCTTCTCTGACCCTGACAACCAGATGGATGTATTTGTGTCCTGGCACAGCACTTACAGTATATAACCCCTATGAAGACCGATTAGTCGGTCGAAGTGCAGGAGAGTGTTTCTTGAGACATGGGAGAGAGGTCATTTAGAATTTGACTGTGGAAACACTGTTACTTTGTATTATAAATAAAATAGTTTTTTAACTGCATTTTTATACATTGTCCATGGTCATTCTGCAGTGTGCAGAGTTCATTCAGTGCAGAGTGTCTTAGGATATTGTTTAAGTAACATAGGTTAGCTACCCTTCCCTGCACCCTATTTTTTGGCTGTGCACACAGAGTTCTGTATTTTTCATATAACCCCTATGGGTCTGTGCTTGGCTTGCACCTCTTGAGTCAGCTGGAGGAGGAAGCACCTCTGACATGCCAGGTGTGTTACATGCATGTGCTGTTCTCCTTGTCCAGGATACAGCAATAAATATAGTATCTACCTTTTATAGCATTCAACATTCTTGAGACAAGGTGCTGGAAGCCACACTACTGTTTTGAAAAAAATAAAGGTAAGAAATTCAAATAACTTGATAACACATGCTACATGCTACATATTTAACTGTGTTATATTTGAGCTATTAGTAGCAGAGTGGCAGTTTACATAGGCTCTGTTCTATTATCTCTGCAGGGAGGACTATTCCCTGATTTGAAAAACAAAAATAAGAAAACAAGGCACATTTGCATTGTGTTTACTGTACATATGACTCTGTGTTTATAATCTGTGCTATTAAGTTACAAAATAGACAGCAGAAGGATGTTTTTTTCACATATGATATGCACTGAATTAATAATAGTGGAATACTTAGGAGTGCTGGAATATGAAGTCATCTTATCTAATGAATTTAAATCACTACATTTAAACCTAAGAGGAGCCAGGCTGCAGCTGTACAATAAATAGCATGAGTTCAATTATGAACTCTAGGATACTGCATGCTCAAAGTGACTGGACACTTGAAAAGGACACAGACAGTTACCTGTATGAGATAACAGAATGCTTTAAAAATTATAGTGTAGGACTGTTGCAAATCTAAGAAAAAGTACATCTTTTTAACCATTTCTGGAGAATATTTTAAGTGTTCATATTTGATCATTTTTCAACAGATTTAGACTGAGCACAAATTGGACATTTAGTCACCAAGGGCCAGATATACAAAACTTTGCCCAGTGGGAGGCATTAGGCAGAAGGGGGATTAGGTCCTGGGATCTGAGAAGGTCCAAGGTACACATGGGCAGATTAAGTGTATCCTTGGTTTCCTTTTGCTGTTTTTAGCTATGTTTCTATTATGCCCTGTTTGCCTGAGGTTTGCGCCTGCATGCAATATTCAAAAGGAGCTTTTGCATGCACTAACAGTGTTAACGCATGCAAAAAAAAAATGTATGTGGTGGGCAAAGGGAGGGCCAGGGACAGGAATTCTGGTGCAGCACAATATTCAGTTCATTTGCACTGTACAAAGGGGCTAGCACAGGCCATTTTACACAGCACAAGTACCACTTTTCAAAACCCTGACTTACTCTGGGCAACTCTAGCAGCTGCTGGAGCCACTGCAGCCAACAACCAAGTTGGCGGTTGGGGAAACACATCTGTCCCTTCACATCTAGTGGCACCCCCATCCGCCAGTCATCACCACTGGTAAAGCAAAAAATGTCCCTGGTATCCAGTGGTCCTCCCTGCCCTCTAATCACCAGTACCTTTATAATTAAATAACTTCCTGGTGTCCAGTGGTTCCCTTCACCCTCCAATTGCCAGCCCTGTTATAATGACATAATGCCCTGGTGTCCAGTGGTCCCTGCACCCTCTGATCACCAGCACCATTATAATGAAATAACTCCCTGGTGTCCAGTGGTCCCCCTGCCCACCAATCACTGGCCCTGGTATTATAAAATATATTCTTTCAACTAGTGGCACCCCTTCCCCTCCAGTCACCACCTCTGGTGTAAATGGGATCACCTCTGGTTCCTAGTGGTCTTCTCTGTCCTCTGATCACCACCCCCAGTGTAAATGAGATCATCCCTGGCACCTGGTGGTCCCCCCATCACCATTCCCAGGTAATTAAATCATCTCTGGTGTCCAGTGGAACCCCCCACCCACTGATCACCAGCCCCATAGTCTGGGTGGGCTTTACTGTTTCAAAAATCCGCTCTGCTCGCTAGCATGAGTGTTAGCATGAGCAAGTGAATGGTGCAAGTGCCTCTGAGTAGAAATAAGCCTGATAAGATCGTTTTTATTTGATATTGATTTCCATAGTTTTTACTTGGCTCTGTAGCTTGGGAACAACATATGAAAATAGTCAAGTTCATGTTCAGCTTTGTCTTTCTGGCCATTTAGGGGCTAATTATGGATCTTACTTTACTAATGATCTCTTTGAGTTTTAGTATTGTCCCCTTACACTTGGGTGAAACAGACAGGCTTATTGGGATGTTTGATAAAACAATCTGTTAGACCTGGGGTTTGTAATTGTTACTAAAAAAGTGAGAATCCATGCTCAATATTTTTAAGGTTGGGCTTATTCATTTTTATCTTTTGCCAGAATTCTTTTGTTTCTTTCTGGTAATGTGGAAAGAAATCCTGGGCCTCAAAGAGCACCTCTCCAAGATTTTCCTACTTGGAATCAGAAAGGTATAAAATTTGCACATCTTAACTCAAGGAGTTTTTTACATAAGAAAGCTGAAACTGAAACCTGGGTGGAATTTTATAAGCAAGATGTATTTAGTATTACTGAAACATGGCTAAAGCCAACCATTCAAGATAACTTCTGTTCTATTGAAGGATATAATTTCACTAGGAAAGATAGGGCTGGTAAAAAAGGGTTAGAGGCATTATGATATTTACTAGGTGTAATATAGATGTAGTGGTCCATAATACACCCACAGAATCATCTTTGGGGTATGAATGGCTCTGTCTGGATTTGTTAATGGGTTCCAGTAATAAAATTAGTTTTAGTACTGTTTATAATCTGCCTAAAATAGGCAGAAAAAGGTTTAATTGAATTCCCTGATTTTCATCAGCATACAGTCCTAGGTAAACAAGTCCTGATTTGGGGGGATTTTAATGTAAATTGGTTGGTTCCAGAACATTCAGACTTGGAATTGCTTGTGCTGGATACTGGATTTACCCAATTAATCGCAGATTCTACAAGGATGAACCTGCAAAGTAATCAACACTCCTTAATTGATTGGGCCTTGACAAAAAGCCCTAATAAAATCATTGCAAGCAGAACTTTTTCCCGATAGTAACAGTGATCACTTACCTACCTTTTGTATTTGGAAATCTGTTAAAATTAGAGTTCCACCAAAGATTATTACTTACAGAAACTTTAGTAATTATGACTTTGAGAAATTAAATGAGGACATGTATGCCTTGTTTTGATCCTATTTGGGAAGCCATTCCTGACCCTAATATTACAGTTGATTTTCTTGTTGGGACCTTTACTGATCATCAAAATAAATTTTTCCCTTTTATAAAGAGGAGGGCAAAGAGTACTACTGATAATAAGTGGATAACACCTGAACTTTTTGATTTGATGAAATAAAGGGATAGAAGCTGTTTTTTTGTATAAAAACTCCAGTAGTAGTCAGGCTTTCAATAAATATCTTATGTTAAAAAATAAATGTAAACTTCTTATTTGGAAAAACAAATACAAATGTTTTCAACAAACTCAGATAAATTCAGTAGGTGATTCCAAGAAATTTTGGGCATCTATTATAAAGTTGATTGGCCCTTGTAGTAAATGTTCAGTAAGCACAATTAATGATAATGGCTTAATGCTTACCAACCCTGAAGATGTTTGTGAGCTATTTTTAAATAAATTTACAGATTTTTCCAAATATTTAACTCAAAATGGTTGTATAAATTTTTCTAAATGTGAAGACAACACCTCCACTTTAGATTTCCCTTTTTACTTTAAAATGATAAGTACATTGCAAGTCCAGAAGTTACTTATTCAAATGCTAGTTAATACATCTTCAGGGACAGATGGTCTGGAACCTAGGTTTCTGAAACTTATCACTAATTATATATATATCAGCCTCTGACTCTTATATTTAATCTTTCATTGACAACAGGTATATTTCCAGATGTATGGAAGCAGACTACAGTAAAACCATTTCCTAAAGCAGGTTCTTTACAAGATCCAGGTAATTATAGACCAATTTATGTTTTGTCTCCTCTTAGCAAATTGTTTGAGAAGATTGTTAATCAACAATTGACAGATTATTTTGAGGCCAGTGGACTTTGGTCTCCGGAGCAGCATGGCTTTCAAAGGTCTTACAGTATGGGTACTGCGCTGGTCAGCTTTACCAACAGTGTCTTAAGATCTAAGGATCTTGGGTTGCTGACTGGTGTGGTATTTGTTGATTTATCTAAGGCCTTCGATTTGGTTAATCATGCCATGCTGCTCTGGAGACTGAAGGACATGGGCCTTGCAAATATTTTATGTGACTGGGTAAAAAGCTATCTTTCAGAACGTCCAATGAGGGTTTGTTTTGGTGGAGCTATGTCTGGTTCACGATTGTTATAACAATGAGTACCTCAAGGATCCATACTTGGACCCTTGCTGTTTTCCATTTATGTGGATCCAATTTCAAAAATTCCACCTAAATCCAAACTACTTCTTTATGCTGATGATATCATATTATTCTCTAGCTCGACTTCTGTCATAGAAATAAATGAGTCATTAAATAACAATTTTTAAGCTTTAGATAAATGATTATATCAGCATTGATTGGTGTTTAAATACTAAAAAAATACAATGCATTTTTTTGGGTTCTAAACCAAAATTAAAAAAGGCTCAACCATTATACATATCTGATCTTGCTGGAGTAATGTTGCAACAAGTTACTGAGGTTAAGTACCTTGGCCTATTGTTGGATCCCAATCTTCTGTTTTCTGTTCATATTAAATGGGTAGTTAAGACTGTTAACCAGTTCTTTGGTGCTTTATATAGGGCAGGGATTGCCTAACCAGGGAAGCTAGGGAAGCCAAATCTAAAATTATTTTATGATTATCTTTGAACTATAACTCATTTCTTTTTCTAACCTAACAGTTAGTGATTTTGATTTAGTTAACAAAACATATAACTCATTTTGTAGATTTGTCACAGGAAAGCCGTACAAAACCCATCATTGTGTTCTGTATAATGAACTAGGGTGGTTACCACCTAAACTAAATTTCCAAAATAATTTAGGCTGTTTGCTTAATAACATACTTAAGCGTGAACATAAGTCTCCTTTAGTCACCCTTATTGAAATTAAGGAAGAAATTAGAACATTAAGCTCATCTACCCTTCTTTGCCTAGTTCTACCCAGAATTACAACTTGTATGAGAGAGAGAGAGTTTTTTCAGTCACTTGTACTAAATTGCTGAACTATTTGCCTCAGGATTGTAAAATTACTATTGGTCAGACTATTTTTAAATCATGTTTTTTCAATTATTTACAGTCTCAAGCTATTTGTAATTGTTTTTAAAAATATGTTAATTGTTACTGTATGTATTGTATGTGTGTTTTTTTGTATTATATTTTTGTACCATGCTTCTTAGCCTCAGTGTGAGGCTCTGGGTCATTCCTGAAAATGGGTCTTGGCCCAGTGTACTTACCTGGTAAATAAAGTGATTGATTGACTGATTGATTGATAGTCGGTCACAGATTCTCTGGCATCTAGTGGCACCCTCCCACCCACCAATCCCCATCCCCTTACCAATGTACCCTTCCCTGGCATCTAGCAGTCCCTGCACTGGGGGCACTGACAAACCCACCTTGCCAACCCACCCTTACTTACAGAGCCAGTGCTGCAGAGCCCATACAGTGACTGCCACAGCCCTCCTCTCACTCCCCAGCCAGCTGCTGTATGGAAAGACAAGGAACATTCATCCAATGTACTGTTCAGGCCATGCATCTGTATCGTACATGGAGCACAGCCATTGTACTGTACTGGGAGTGCACAGCCTGTGTACTGCACAGGGAGCATGTGGCTTCTGTACTGTACAGGGAGTACATGTGGCTTGTGTACTGTACAGGGAGCATGTGGCTTGTATATTACACAGGGACTGCATGGTCTGTGTACTGTACAGGGAGCATGTGGCTTGTGTACTGTACAGGGAGTACATGACTTGTGTACAGGGAGCACTCTCCTTGTACATTACACAAGCCGTGCTCTCCATGGACAGTACACAAGCCAAGGTTCCTGAATAATACAGAGGATATGCACCCTGTAGAGTACATTGGATGTGCATTCCTTGTCTTTCCATATAGCAGCAGGCTGAGGAGGTGAGAAAAGGGCTATGCTGGTTGCCATATGGGATCTGTGGCACCAGCACTGAAGGTAAAGGAGGGTTGGCAGCGTGGGTTTGTCAGTGCCTGTGGTGTGGGGGGCTGCTAGATGCCAGGTCAGGGTACATTTATATGGGAATGTGGATCAGTGGGTAGGGGGGGTGCTACTAGATGCCAGGGAATCTGTGATTGACTACAAGGCTGGTGATTGAGTGTGCGGGGATTACTGGACACCAGGGATAATTTAAATTACACTGGGGATGGTGATCAAAGAGTGGAGGTCCACTACACACCAGGGATGATCTTATGTACATTGGGTATGGTGATCAGAGAGCAGGGGGGACCACTAGGCACCATGGAATGTTTTCAATTTACTGGAGACAGCAATCAGATGGTATGGAGACCATTAGACACCAGGGAATCTCTCCATTTCATGGGACCAGGCATTCAGGGTGGGAGAGGAGCCAGTCACAGGGGTGCAAACCTGCTACTGCTTCCCATGCAAATGTGCCCATAATGAGTATGCAAACTGCTCCTTAATGCCTTTAAAGCCCAGTGGGCTCATTTGTGTGGGGTCATCTGAATATCATGCTGGGAGCTACCGGTGCTATCAGGTCTGGTGGCACTGTTCCCTGCACTTCAAGGTTCCATGTTGGAGCAGCACAGCTCAGCTTAGTGCTGCACCAACATGCCCCTATATTTAGTTTGATAGTGCCATTGTGCTATCCAACTGAATACGGCATCCTCAGAGTTGCCAGTTCTGGGCAAGCATAGCACAAAACTTTGCACTCCACTTTGCCCATTTTTGAATATCAGGCACAAAACATTTACTGCTGCCTAGGTTCGTACCTAGGTGCATACTAAAGTGCAATAGGAGCAGTAGGCCAAAGTCCATTTACACTCCTTACTCAGTACCCATAATACTGGCAGCTTGATCCGGTCTATCCAGTCCAGCTTTAAATGTCTGTTTGTTATTCTAGTAACTACATTATTGGAGAGTGAGTTCAAACAGTTCATGATTCTCTGTGAAAAATAATGTATTCTTTTTAAACTATTGAAGTTGTGTCCTTTAATTTGAAGTGAGTGTGCCTTAGCATTAATATATCCTGTCCTAAATTCAAATCCCATGTTATACATCCAGTTTGGATTATGGACAATGTTCCTCATGAGTAACAGATCACCTCTTAAGTGTCTCATCTCAAGTGTCATGGGATTTAAATATTTTAATCTATCAGGGTAACTAAGTTCATGTAGCTATATGTTTGGTTACTCTTTTCTATATTCTCTTTATCTGGAAAACACCTCTCTTTTTATGTGGGCACCAGAACTGACAGCCATAATCTAAATGAAGGCAAACATAGGGCCTGTATTGAGGTGCCATTACCGTTTGGTCCTTTGATTTTGTATTCCTCCTAAACTGACCATCTTATTTTATTAGCTTCATTAGAGCTACTGACACCATAATGAAAACTTTAAAAAACATGATAATTAAGCACAATTCTACTTGCACTCCATTTATGTTTCTTAGAGTTCTCCTTCACTTTATTTATTACTGTGAAAATTGGCATGAATATGTGTTGTTTATTTCTTAGAGTTCCATTAGAGTCCATCTGCCTTTATTGCTGATTCCCCTTCTTCAAGTCATAATCCTATGCTGTGACATCACAATTGGTTACCATGAGAGTAATGTGATGTCACAGGCAGTGAATAAGACCTTAGGTAGGGAGAAAGCAACAGGACTAGATAAAGACTTTAGGAGTAAAGATCTTATTTTCATGCAGCTGACCTCAGCAATAAATAATGGGGAGGAGAAATACAAATCTAATGCGAAAAACAAGCTAAACTGTGTCTAAACATTATGTTTTGTTAAAGCTCTCCTGAAGGGGTCAGCTGCAGTTTAATAGCTACATTTTTTGCTTGGTACTGCTTAAGTCATTACTAATCATGATCCCTAAGCCTCTTTCATTAATAGTTTCAGAGAGTTGCCTTCCACATAAAAAATATGGATGTTTTTTATTTTTTACTCCTAAATGCATAACTTTGCATTTTTCATGATTAAACTGCATCTCCCAAGCTCATCCCCAGTTTTAATATGATTTAAGCCTTCCTGTATCCTATTTACTTCTTCATAGTTGTATGTGCCACCTATTTATGAGTCATTGGCATATTTAGTACACCAACTGTTTATATCCTTCATAAGATCAGGCATAACGATATAAACTATAAGTGGTCACAGTACTGATCCCTGAGGAACTTGGCTGGACATATGGCCCTCATTTGACAAAAAACCATTGATCAAAACCCTCTGAGTACGCCTCTCCAGCCAGCTAGAAATTCACATAACATATTTGGCACTAATATCCTGTGCTTCTAATTTCTCTATAACTGCCCAGTTAGGCACCAAATCAAAAGGCTTTACTAAGATCCAAATATATAACATCACATGGTATTCTACTGTCCAGATGATGATTCACCTTCTCATAAAAACACAAGAAATTCATGGTGCAGGATCTCCCTTGCATAAATCCATGCTGATCTGGATCAATATTACTTAGGGTGGAAGATATTCTATCCTTGATAATGTCTTCTAGCATCTTGCATTACTACAGATATAAAGTTAATGGGTCTATAGTTGGCAACATTATGCTTATCATCCTATATATGTTGGCTTGCGCGTGCACAAGCAACATCTTGTAGTAGTAGTACATTTCAGAGGTGTGTCGGTGCTGTGTCCAATGTGGATGCTTTAGTGGGTGCGTCACACTACCACCAATCAGTGAGTAGGCTGGCGATGACAGAAACTTCAAAGAGTGCCAAAACCTTGACAGAAAAGTGCAGCTGCAATCATGAACAGTTTAGTCATTGCAGCGGCACCTCCCCTCTTCGCAGCCTTGTAGGCTCTGGCGGCTGAGCACTCTGTCCCTGAGCCTTGCTCCAGGAGCAAGTCGTAGGCTCCTGCCACCGAGCTTTGCTTCAGGAGCAAGGCATTTGTTTAGTGTGCCTTTCCTGGTGAAACATTTCAATTAATATGATGGCTCCTGTCACCCATCACACATTCCCCAGAAAGCCAGCACCGAGTGCCCAACTTGTGTTGTCATGTATCCCCTCCTCCCATCACACACTTTCTGGAAAGCCAACATCGGGGTGCCCAATCCTCGTGTTGACATGTATCCTCCTTCCCTGCCCATCACATAATCCCTGGAAAGCTGAAATTGGGGTGCCTAATCCCTGTGTCAGCATGCATCCCCCATTAATGTGGCACACTGGGAGCCCACCCCAGTGTGCTTAAATGCCTTCATTTTTTCCCCTGTAAAATAAAGAAAATGGCCCCCTGAAGTTTTTTTTTAATTTTTTTCATGCAAAACAGAAAATGGTCCATCACTGTCATCCCCCTCCCTCTGAACACCCAGCTCCCCGCACCTCCCCCTCACCCCATACTTACCTCTGGAGATTGGGAGCAGCGATCTTCTCTGGACTGGGACATGTCTGCACTCTATGAAGGCCAACTATAAACTGAAGAAACAATGGTAAGCTTTATAATGGGACTCAATGGGTGGTTTCAACTTAGGTTGATATCTCAGCCATTTTTAGGAATTATGGCCCAAATTTTCAACATGGGGTTCATGGGAACATACCTCATGAACATGTCACTGTCATTCTATTTCTCAGCCCCAAAAGGTGATTTCTTCTTCACTGCATGGAATGACCTTTCAGGACTGATTAGCAAAATGACAGTACCACTGTTCTCAAGGTGGGATCCCAAAAGCCCATGCTGAAAATTTGGTGAAAAAATTCCCAAATATGATAGCGTTATGGACGTGTGCTGCGCATTATCTATGCACACTCATAACTTTGCCAATTTTTAATATTTTCACTCCAGAATTTCAACATTGCCATTTTTTAACACCTCTTTATGAACAGTACAGCTGTCATTTTTCACATCATGCCCCAAACAGGTTTTTGCATCTGTGGTGTACTGTAGAATGGTGCAGTGGTCACTGTGGGGAAACAACTTCTGGGACAGCTTAACACAATCACAGTGTCACTGTTCATGAGGGGAGGTCCCAAAATGCCCATGTTGAAAATTTAGTGGAATAATTCCCAAAAATGATTGCATTACAGGCATGCGTCACGCAGTTTCTATGCATGCTCTTAACTTGGCCAATTTTTCATATTTTAACTCTAGATGTTCAGCATTGCCAGTTTTTCACACCTCCTCATGAACAGTACAGCTCTCATTTTTCACATCCTTTCAGAAATGTGTTTCCCACCTGTGGCACCAAATGGTGCAGTCACTGTGTGAAAACACCTTTCAGGATTGAGTAATGAAATGGTAGTGCCACTGTTCATGAGGTGGGGTCCCAAAAAGGCCATGTTGAAAATGTGGAGTGAAAATACCAACAAACACCCGGGGCTTTAGGTTTTCAACCATAATGCCCCACCCAGTAGAGACTGACAGGCATCAGGGGTGTGACTTGGGATAATCAACCATAACGCTCATGGCATTCCACCTCACTCCCACCCTGCAGCCATTGACAGGCATCAAGGTGGCCTTGGAGTCTTCAGCCCTACGTTCACCCTATTCTTCTATAATGAACCCATCTCAGCTTATTTCCTTATGGGATGGGGTGAGCATAAGGGCCGAAGACCCCAAAGCACACTGCAACACCTGTCAGTATTTGTAGGGTGGGTTGAAGTTGAATGGCATAAGCATTATGGCCGATGGCCCAAAGGCACACCCCCAACACCTTTCAGTCTCTGCAGGGTGGGGGTGGTGGTTGCCATTATTTCAATACTTCACTGCCATTCCTATAATGCATCTCTCTAACTCCTGCACTACCAATGTCAATGCCAGCAAGCTAACATTCGGCATTGACAGATGCTTGTCAAATATTTCGGCCACACTAGCCTTTTTTCAATCACTCGGTATTTGGCTATTATTTATACTGAGTTTGAATAATTTATTTGGAGGGTAGATTAACTGTTTGAACATCATTTTTAACATACTTCCAGTAATCATATCTGGACCCAGGGATGAGTCAGCTTTAAGATTATTGATTTTATTTGTAATGTCTTCTTCTGAGATTTCAATATAACTGCTTGTGCTAATATTGACATTTTGGGAGCTTTACACCTTTTGCAAACACTTTTCAAAATGGTCATTAAACATATCAGCCATTTCCCTAACTTCACTAACAGTTGTTTCCTTAATGATTATAGGTCCAATATTACATTTTTTTAAAGATGAAATATAGCTTTAAAAGGTTTTTGCTATTATCCCTAGTTGCATTTCTGGAAAGAAAAAGTTCTGTGTTCCTCTTTGTCTTTCACATTTCATGTATTTTTGTAGTTTCCTAAATAATTTTGTGTTTTTTTTAATGATCTATAGATGCTGTTTTTCTTTCTTAGTAACTTAGTTATTTTCTTATTTAACAGTTTAGGTATAATTTTGCCATTCATTGCCTTCATAACATTTGAGATGTGTTTATCACTAACATGTAATATAACCTGTTTGATCTTTAGCCACATTTCTTCAGTATTACAATTTTCTAATAAGGAAACCCAATTTATGTTGGCCAGTGTTTTATCAATTTGTGCAAAACTGGCTTTTTATATGAATACAACTCTGATACTCTTTGATATACAGTATGAGAGTGATCAATGTTAAATATTAGGATCACTGTTTACTAATTGAGGGATAGATCTACAATTTCTTATAGTAATAGTCACTGAACTTAGTACAATATCCAAAGTGCTGTTTCCCCTAGTTGGTTCCATCATTGATTGTTTTAATGTGTTTTGTTCACAGACATTAATCAATGCTTTACCTGCAGAAGTACTGGCTGAAAGAGTCACCCAAATTTATATCGCTTAGGTTAAGGCCCCCTATAAATACAACATTACCCATTTCACATGCTCTTTCTATTTCTGAAATAATTTTTGTGTAACAGATAAAACTGAATCTGGTGGTCGATAGCATAAACCAATAATTAAGGAGTCCTGAGAATGAAGAAAAAGTTTCAACCAAAGTGTTTCTGCATTTATTTATCTTCCTTAAAATGCAGTAATTCTACCAATTGAAACATAGAATTGACAAATATTGCACTACCTCCTCCTTTTTTGATTCCTTGTTAAGATGGAACAGGTCATAACCTGGAGTATTTTTTCCCAACCATAATTGCACAACCACCATGTTTCCGTAATGGCAATTAGTTCTGGGTTTTCAGCTGATCCCTGGGCCAAGAGTTCATCAAATTTACTATTGAAGATGTGTGAATTATATAACCAGCATTTTATTGTGCTTCTTTGAGAACTGATCAGTGATAATATCAGGAACAGAAGTTTTAGATTTAAGTCATCCATCCTCCTTACGCATAATTGTGACTTGAGTAGTATCATGGCCAAAAAGAAAGCCCTACCACCCACCCATCTGCTAGTTTAAGAAAATATATCACATTCATTGCAGACTTAAAACTTTTGGCCAAGGTTTCCAACCCAAGTTTATTCCAATGTAAACCGTCTTTTGAGAATACATTTTTGTTTGCACAAAACACATCCCAGCTCTTAATCAACAGAAGACCTACTTCCCTGCACCAGTTTGATAGTCTAGCATTGATTCTTATAACTGTGTGATTTTTTTTCCTGACAGACTGGTGAAACTGGTAGTATGTTAGATAATGCTACCCTGCCACTTTTTTCCTTGAACATTTTCCCCAGTGAGATGAGATCATGACAGATATCTTTCCGCACAATGTTCCCACATCATTGATCCCAAAATGCAGAATAACAGAAGAGTCTATATTAATAAGCTTATAAATTTTCTCATTATGTCTGAAATTTTAGCACCTGGTAAGTATGTCACTGAGGTGTGAAACCTGTCCTTTAATGGGATATAACTATCAGTATACTGAATAACTGAGTCATCAATAATTAACTTTTTTTAGAGTCCAGTTTTTGTCTTTATAAGTTATAGGCTTGGTAAAAATGAAGCACAAGTATTAGAGGTAGTGGGTGAAACTGAAGATTTTGGACAATCTTGAAAAGTAGCTAATAGGGCAAATTGGTTAGATGTGGCAATATCTGTCTTTGATAAGACCCTTCTACCTTTTATATGCTTATCCTGTTTAACCAGGAACCATTTTTCCTCCAATTCTACCCCTGCATCCTGTCTGCCTCTTTTAGGGGATCTATTGGCTGTACCCAAACCTGGTGAATTATCAGATCTTTCTTTTGACCATTTTATGACTAGTGCATTCTTTATTAGTTAATTTTCTACTTCAATATTATCGATGAAACATTCTATTTTATTTATTTCACTGATCTTAATTAGTTCAGATTTAGCCTACTGAAGATTATTAAGCAAGGTAATGTTATGCATGCATTTAAACAAGCACAATTTTGATCATTGGCTTTTGCTTTAATGGCAAGGTCAAACATTTAACATTTAGTGCATTTGATAAGTGATCCCTTATTGCACAGGATCAATGAAATATCTTTAGTAGTGTCCATGGTAAACAACCAAAAAAGAACCAAGTGTAATAGATTACAGGAATAAGCAGTAACGTACACACATACCAGAAATGTTTTTCAATCAACACTGTATGTAAAGTAAATAGAAAGGGGGTGTCCACCTACCTTTGGCAGATGCAGGCAGATGCACACTTGTCTCTGTCTGCATATTGCCTCCACCCTGCACTCAACTCCGCTTGCAGGGGCAATTTGATTTATAGGTACATGCAAATTTGCTAGTCAGTTACCTTTCTGAAATCCTCTTTTGCTCAAGATTTTTTTAATACTTTTTTTATTAGTTTTTTGAAGTTAACATTCAGGCAGAACTCATAACATCGTCTGCAGCAGATACAGGATGCAGACTCATAATAACAGATCATGCTATCAGCTATGTGATAAGGAAAATAAGCATTACTGTACCATCTACAATTATATGATGAAGGGTCATACTTAGGCAGTGGTCTCTCTTTAATATCACAAACCACTATGATGGACAGGAAGTTACACAATCTGCACAGAACTAGCCAATAGCAAATAGACATGGAGCCAGTATGGGGTCAGTGTCTGCTTCAGTGATTTAGAGAAAGAATGAAGTACTGACTTGTAGGTGGGAGGGTCTCTCAGTGTTACACTCCAACTGGATCCTGGGACTAGCTTCAGGGCATCCTGTAGGATCACTGTCCATAAGATTAGATCTCCAAGTCATAATAAGGGGCCCCCTATGAAGGAAGAATATAACAAAACACACAAAGAATCTGTGCTCTGAAACAACATAATCTCTTGTCAGTATACCAGCTGAACAGGAAAAAGTATGTGCCATAGTCATACCCTTGTATTGCCAACTCAAGTAGAAAAATTGTCCGGAGAACAACAGTCATACAAGGTTGGGAATTTCAGAGTAAACTGACATGGGGGCAGATAAGGGAATATAGCATCAGTGGTCAACATACAGTCTGGCCTAACTGAGTGGAGTATGCCTATAGCAGCAGGGAGCTCATATAGGTCATGTACGGTGCCCAGCACAGCAAAAACTTGGGAATCAAATTATGCTGCAAATGGGAAAGTCTGTTGAGCCCTGCTAGTGCAGTAAGGAAAGCCAGAATCTTTACAGTGGTGGGAATCTGTATGTTGCACCATTTAAACAGGATGGCTGTCTTGGTCTGTAATGCCAGGAGGGCAAGACACCTATACTCAAGAGGTTTAAGATATGCTGAAAATGCCTTTATTTCAAGAAGAAAGAAAAGGGGAGAGGAAGGTATCTGCTGTCTAAGGACCCTAACAGTGATCTGTATGACCTGTCTCCATAGGTCTTGGATGAGGGGACAATTCCAAAGTATATGATATAGATCCCCTCCGGGGCATTGCATCTCCAATGATTATCATTATCTAGGATTTTACCCCTATGGAGTATGACCGGCATCCTATACCAGGCATGGGTTATCTTATTCTGTATGAGGCAACTGTGGGCATTCCTGAACCATGCATGGGCATCCTTCCATGCTTGGGTTCATTTATGTGTTGTGATAGCACTGCCTATCATTTTTCCTAGGTGATTCAGGACATGTCCAACAGATGAGGAAGACCATCTCTCAGCTTGGCATGCAATTTGCCTGCCATTCCCTTAGGGTGAGATATCCAGCTGTTTATGTCAGATGGTAATTGGGAACCGGAGTAAGTTTTCAGTATGGGATGGAGGGCATCTCTCAGCTGGAGGTATTTCCAGAAATCCTCCTGGTGTAGATCCCATTTCTGCTGAAGCTCTACAAAGGGGGCAACTCTGGCAAGAGAGGGCTCAAGAATATAGTCAACCCTGGCAATGCCCTTATTGAGCCAGCGGGGCCAGAAGACAACTTTGCCTTCTATTACAATGTTCGGGTTCTGCCATAGGGTGTTAATTTGTGCTGGCATTGCAGAGAGCCCAAGCTTCCTGTGGAGGCAATACCAGTTTGCCACCGAGGGGTCGATTATGGGGTGGGGATGCTGGTTACATTTCCTGTTATGATGTAAAAGGGCAGCAACTTGTGCTACTTTGGCAAATGACATTTCCATACCCACCCATTGTGGGGAGAGATCTGTAGTGGAGTGAACCCAATGTACAGCTTGTGCTACCCAAAAAACCTATTTGTAGCTTTCAAGCCAGGGTATCCCCCATCCTCCCATTGACCAGTGGGCCCTTAGCTTGGATCTTCTAAAGCAAGGTTTAGTCCCTTCCCATAAAAAGTCCTCTATTAATCTGTCTATAGCTTGGGACCATTATTTGGCTACTTCAAGGGGAATGTGAGAGAGAATATAAAAGAATTTTGGGGCTGTCACCATTTTAATGGCAGTGATATTCCCAGCCAGGTTAAGCCTGAGTACGTGAATCTGTCAAACTCGGCCTTAGTGTTTTGAACTAGCAGCTGTAGGTTGGATCTCCACAAGCCTGCCAGTTCTGGGGTGATTCTGATCCCCAGGTATGTAAGTTCCTGTGGTGCCCAAAGGAGTCCAAGATTTTCAATGTCAGCCTGGAGGCATTGTGAGTTAAGGGGCATTACCTCTGTCATGGACTGTTTGAGCTAAGGCCCCAAGAGAGCTGCAAATGTATCCAAGAGCTCCAGAAGAGGTTGAAGGGAAACTGGTGTGTTTTCCATTGGGATAAGAAGGTTATCGGCATGCATTAGGGTGGAATAGGCCTCCTGTCACACTGATATCCCTTTAATATATAGGTGGTGTCTGATTGCTGCAGCCAGGAGTTATATTGCAAAAACAAACAGGAGGGGGATTGAGGGCAGCCCTGCCGGGTTCCTCTTTCTAGTGGGAAGGGGTCAGATAGAAGTCTATTTGTGAGAACTCTGGCCAGGGGTTTAGTATAAATCATCTGGACACAAGCTCTGAAGCATTCTACCACCCCAAGGTGAGCAAGCACTCCTGGAGGTACTCCCATTCAAGGGAGTCAAACACCTTTTCAAAGTCTACCACCACTGCTGCAGCCAGGGTGTTTACGGTCTTCGAGGTGTGAATAATGTTGAGGAGTGAGTGGACATGGTCAGTACTGTTCCTGCCAAGGACAAATCCCACATGGGAAGGTGGATTAGGGATGTGAGTAAGGGGCTAAATCAATTTGCCAGTATTTTGGCATAAATCTTGCTATCAATATTTATTAGTGAGATGGGCCTATAGCTGTCTGGTTGCACTGGTTCTTCCCCTTTTTGGGAATGACAGTTATAACTGCCTCTCTCTCATAGTGGGTGGAAAAGAGTCAGTTACGCCTGCCTCCCTATATGCTTCCATCAAAAGGGGTGCAGTCTGATCTACCAGGGCCTGATAGAAATCTGCTGTGAAACCATCCCCCTTTGGGGACTTCCTGGTATCCCGTGTATTAGGTGACAGTGATTGAGCACTTTCAAAAAGGGTTACTTAATCATGGTGCTTTTACACAGGGCTACCGGGATGGGAAGGCGACTGATGGGGGTTCAGTGACTATAGTGACAGGATGTTGCTATGTATACACATGCGCGGGGGATGGACCATGCTGTGTGATGGGACGGAAGGGGGAGGTTATGGGGCATAGTGTGGCAGTGGGATGCCAAGCTGGCCATGTGGCATGGTGGGCTGGTGGCAGGCTGAAGTTAGAAGGGTGTCAGGTTCTGTGAGCACGCCATTTTTGTGCCAGGTCTGCTTTTGTTTGTTTTTTTTTAGATTTGCATCCTCCCAAAATGCATCTCCCTGGATTTGAGAACCTTTAGTAGGGGTGTGTGGAAATTTAAGCCTCCGCACCATCTTGCTGTTTGCTGCGAGTTTATATTGCCGAATTCATTTTCAGCGATGTAGACTTGCCCACATGGGGATAACTATTTGCGCGGTCACCATTATCACATGGAACTGACTTCCCAGTCTGTAGGCTCATAATGGCTTCTCAGACCTCCTTTTTCTCAGTGGGTGCTTCAAGTAGTAGTGTATCCTGGGAAGTGAGTCTGGGGAGGGTGAGGTTCTCTAGAAAGGATTGGATAGCCTTGACAGGCACATTATGTTTTGAAGTGTACAAAGCAGAGTAAAATGAGACTATTATGGTACTAATCCCCTCTTGTGAAGTTACTGTGTGCCACTGATTGTCTGTAAGCCCAGGTATGTGTCTCACTTCTTGTTATTTTCTGAGCTGATAGGTGAGTACCTTACCACTTTTATCCCCCCCTTCCCAATATCTATGACAAAGTCTAAGAATGGCCACCTCAGCCTTCCTAGTTAGTAACTGATTGATTTCCCATCTCATACCTAGGATCTCCCTACCAAGTTGTGAGTGGGGTGAGGGATGGAGAAGCATTTTGTATTCTGTTTCTACCTGAGTCAATCTCTCCTCCAGTCTGGCCAATAGGTGTTCTCTTTCTTTACCTTTCCTGGAGGCATATCCCATCACCTCACCCCTTAGTGTGGCTTTAAATGCCTCCCAGGTGGTCTGAGCTGAGGTGTGAAAAATGAGATTGTGCACCAGAAACTGCTGTGCTTTCTCTTTAATCCATGGGACAAAATCCAGGTCTCATATTAGGGTAGGATCTAGTCTCCAAGTCTGTGACTGAGTATGAGGGGGATCCCAAGTCAAATGGAGCATTACCAGGGCATGATCGGAGATCAGTCTGGGGGGAATAGCAGACCCAAGCACAGCTTCCATTTCCGGGTGGAATGTCAGCCAGAAATCAAGTCTGCTGTGTGATGCATGGGCTTCAGAGTGGAACATATAGTCCCATACTCAGGGGTGGAAGAGGTGCCATGCATCAGAAAGATCATGTTCCAGCATGAGCTGGTGTATGGCCCTTGACCCTCTAGCATGCGTCTCCTTGCTGGTGTTATTCCTATCTATGCTAGGAGCCAGAGCAAGATTGAAATCTCCCCCCATGATAAGGGGGCACAAAGGTGTATTGAAAGAGCCTATAGCCTCAGAAAGTTTATGAAAAAAGATAGGGTTATCATGATTTGGAGCATGGACATTACATAGAGCAATCAGCCCCTGAGGGGTTGAGTATCTGGCTAACAACCACCTCCCTTCTGGATCCGCAACAGTGGATTCGAGACCCCACTGAAGCGATTTGTGAATTAATATCATCACCCTCCTCCTGCGTGCACCTCCTGTCCTACCCAGTCCTTGACCATCATGGTCGGGTTTTTGTGTGTAAGTTTGGTCTCCTGGAGAAAGGTCATCTGTGATCTGAGCCACTTGAAATGTGAGAGGACCTTCATCCACTTGACCGGGGAGTTCAGCCCTCTCACATTGCATGTATGACAAATTAGCTCACCCATGATCATCGTAAAGTAGAAGTGTGTAAAGAAATGAGGTCACAAAAAAACAGGTGGTCCAGGTGAGGTGCGTCCTTCTTAGGAGACCCAGGCACACAGTGTAGGGGGCATCCTGAGCTTCCATCTCCACCCACACAACAAAATGAGAACTATCAGATACTGTTACGTCACATTCTACTCTGTTTCTACATATAATATATAGAGCAATACACATATTACAATGTATCCAGTCTAGACTGAGAGCTGTTTCAGAGCAACTAACTATATACAAAGTCATTAATAGCAACAAAAACAAACTTTGGGGCATAGGCCTGGTGTGAAAGGCTGCAGCTTCTGCCAAGCAGTTCTCCCAGCTAGGCCTGGGGGCTGGATGCACACCCGAGCAGAGCTCAGGGGCAGTGTAAGGCCCATAGGTTCTTCTCTGCTTGTGCTGTTTGGGGGTGTTTACTGGGGGCTCGGTGCTGGGGCACTAGCCCATGTAAGCAAGTTACTAGTAAAATATGGTGACATACCTTGTACCTTAAGGAGGCAGTATAGCGCAGTGGTCTAAGGCTCTGAGCTGCAAATTTGGTGACATCCAGCAGACCAGACCTGGGTTTGAATCCCACAGCTTCCACTTGCATACTGTGTGACCCTGAGCAAGTCACTTGTGCTCCCAGGTCGCTCCTGTAAAAAAGCTTTCAGCTTAGTGTGCTATACCTGGTTAAACAACTAAATAAATAAAATGTATTTATCTTTCTAAAGGGGAGAGAAGGGGGTATTGTGTCCCTGCCTGAACAGGGTGTTGACTAATGGAGAAATGGATGTGTCCTATCCCACCTAGTGGGTTACTGGGGGACCCTCAATCATGTTCAGAAGAAGAGCCATGAGGACTTATCCTACTGCTGTGAGTCCCTCTAGAGGCATTCTGGGGCAAAGATGGTGGCTTTGGTGAAGGGTGACTTCACAGAAATGCATCCTCCAACTTCATCACCTGGGTGTAGAATGGAGGTTATACTTGCCATCTGGGTAGTTAAGCCTCAGTAGATGTACCTGCATCCATCACCCAGAATGAGTGGAAATGAGGGGAGGAGGGGAAGGAGGGGGGAGGGGATCTGACATTAGCCTTCTTCTGATTACTGCAGCTCGAGGGGAACATGGGCAAATGCCCTCACAATTGCAACCTCCTGATAGAAGGAGTCTAAGGATCGCCAAGACAGTTAATGGAGGATGTAAAATCACAATATACAGTAGACATATCCCTGACAGAGATGTAGTCATTACCCATCTAGGTAAGGGTTGGTAAAGGGGGAAGAGGCCAGAATGCGTGGCCCATTCCCAGGCACAGTATACTAAGTTATCCTGGGTGGGGGTCGGGGTCACTCTGAAGCAGGCAACTCATCAAGCGAATCCCACCCTCTATTCCCCCATTACCCTTCCCACCACCTGGAGAACTGTACTACACAACCCTGTGGCCCAAACAAGAAAAAATTACTCATCTGTCCCAACTGCAGCCTTCATGTCAGATAGGAGGATGTTCTGGTTTGCCAGCTACAGTGGCTTGTCCTGCAGTCGGGGATCTGGCATAGTGGTTGGCCAGCCTCCAGTTCACAGTTCACGGTGACGGATGTAGCCACAGGTTCCCCTCTCCCCATCAGCCCAGGAGTAATCTGCAGGTAGTAAGATTTCAGTATTAGTAGTCAGTGCACCAGAAAGAGTACAGTTCATCACAGGGTAGTCAGGGTGCACAATCGGATGACAATAACTCCTGCAGAGGGGTGTAATGGTTGCTGGGAAAGTACTGACTGACAATTATAGGTTCTTGGTGAATATTTCCTCTTCGATGTCTGTAGGGAGATCATCCCATTCTCTCTCTATCGGGTGATCCCTTCTGGCACATCGGGCCTGCTGCAGTCATTTCCTCTGCTAAGCTGGTGCTGGTGTATTGCGTTTAGCTCCCTGTAGGCTTCGTTGCTGGTTTGCATTGGGGAAACTGCATTGCCCAAACTGTTGGCTGGGTGGGGCTTCTCAGTCTGCCTCTGTGGTGATCTACTTCTCCTTCTCTCTGGTGGTGAAGGCAAGAACTTGTTCCCTCTGGGCCAGGTTCGAGCTATAAAATCCAGTGCCGCTTCTGGAGTAGAAAGTTGAACAGAGACTCCAGGGTACCGTAATGAGAAGGGGATCCCCAGCTCATGTAGATGCTTACAAGCTTCAGTGAAGTCCTTCCTCCTGTGCACAAGTTCCCTGGGTAATCTTGAAACATTAGAATACGGTGCCCCTGCCAAAACAAGTCACCCAGCTCCCGAGCCCCAGCCTGAATCACTTCTTTCTTGGGGAAGTTCTGGATCCTCATCAGGGTGGGCCTTGGTCTCTCATCCTCATGTGGTCATGGCTGCAGAGAGTGATGAGATCTTTCTATGATGATTCTGGTAGCAGGGGGAAGCTTCAGTGTTTTGGGGAGGGCTCATTGCAGAAAGTCCAAGGTGTGCCCTTGTTCACACCCTTCTGGAAAGCCCAGGAGCTGCAGATTGTTCCTGCAGCTCTTATTTTCCAAATCATTGATCTTTTCCTGGAGCTCCTGTATGTCTGGCTTGCTCCCATAAGATAGTGCAGAGCCCATCAATGGTTATCTCCTGCGTCATGGCCTTCTGCTCTAGGAGGCTGCAGCCACCATCAAGTTGATGTAGGGCCAGGGCTATGTTGTTCACCACCAACATGAATTTGGCCATGCGGCGCATGATGGTGGAAAATGTCCCTTGAACTGTGGGCTCTATGTTCAGCCCACGTGGTCCTAGGAGCAAAGTAAAATGGAGTTCCTGACACTCAGTACAATGTCCAATTCAGCAGAAAAGAGACTTTCTTGATACTGGGAGCTTACAAGTATGCAGTCGTCACTTTAAAGATACAGGAAATCCAGTGCAATACTACCGTTATTAGGATTGTTGCCCTGCGCTGATCTCCCAAAGCAAATTATACAGCTGTCTTGTCCAATGCTAAGCCACTCCCCTTGCTCAAGATTTTTTACCACAGTTTTGTGACTCTCTTTGTCTAAAATGAGATAATAACAGTAGACTATTGTGTATAGTTATAGTCTGCTGCCCTGAGGAAGCCTTATCAGGTGAAATGTTGATGGTTTTAGTAAGTTTGGTAGATGTGGTATCTGTACAATAAATTATAGGAAGCTAGAATTTAAGCTGAGTTGAGTCATTTCATCCTATCTTGTGCACAGTTCCACCAAGCTGCTTTAACAACTTCATTGTCGACAACCCCTACAGTAATGGGTGAAATACTGACAGTCAGTATTTCACCTGTCAGGGAACACTGTTTTTATTTTGGGTGGGGGAGGTCTGCCCCCACACCCTCCTGATCTATGAATAATCAACTCAGAGTTGCTTTGTAAGGGAGAAAAAGGTCAGCAAACCTGCTGCCAGTGTACAGTGGGACCTTTATTGTGACAATTTTGAATATCTTTGAACTTATCGCTGTAATGATTTTCCGCGTACAGGTTTCCCCATGACAACGTGATACCATTGTGCACACATTGATTCTTTTGTAGGAACTGACTCCTTTCTGTTTCTTTTGTATTTTGTAGATGAGAAGATCAAGAGGATTAACATCAAGGGACATGTACATTAAAAACAAGGTCCTTGTCATACTATGCAACTGGTTCCTTCCAGGTTATTGCTGTCAATGGGATGGAACACAGTCAGTCCTTAATACCACAGGCATTTACACAGGTACCCTCCTTACCCAAATGCTGGACTATATCCACCTCCTTACTAGTAAAGAGGAAGTATGGGCTGCAATACAAACATAGTCATTTAAGACTGGAAGGACTTCTTGGTTCATCAGGTTCCCCTCCCCCACACACACATTATAAGCAGGATTAATAAATGTGGTGTGCAAACATGTGCTAATTAACAGAGATACTCAGGCAACCATGTACCTTTCATACAATGCACAGCTTTCCACAGGTCCATGGTGCCATACACTGCAAACAATTATTTTATTTATTATATATTTGTTTTACCAGGAAATGGGCTGAGTTAATTAAGCAATAAGGTATATCTGAGGGTTATGTTAATGTCCTGTCAATTACTCTTTGGTTGATGGTGCTGGGTGACTTTAACACCTGGGTCGAGGATGAACTCTTGCTTTTTGGTCAAGAATTCCTCCAACTTATGAACTCGTTGGGGTTCATACAGGTTGTTGCCGCTGCTACCCATAGTCATGGTCACTCACTTGACCTGGTCTTCCTTCTGGGGATAGAAACCTCTGACTTGGTGGTGGAACTGAGCTCCCCCTTATAGGCCTGCCCCTGTGGAGATGGTCAGATATGCCCTTTGAGGGACATGAGCCCAGATGTTCTACTGGTGGTATTAGGCCTATCAGGACTTTATGGGGCAAGCCAGGATCCAGAGAGTTTAGTTCAGACCTATAATGAGGCTATTACTGAAGCTCTGGATTCCATTGCTCCTGTTCATGTTCGTCCTTTCTCTCACCACCCTCAGTCCCCTTGGTTTGATGGGACCTTGAGGGAGCTGAGATGAATTGGATGAAGGTTAGAGCGATGCTGGTGGAAATCAGCCCTTGAAGCTGACCACCTTAGATTTATGGAACATTATCAAATCTATTAATCAGCACTCACTCGTAAGAAGGCAGAGTTCATGTCTGGTGAGATTGCTGCTGCTCAGAATCGACTGGCTCAGCTCTTTTGAACTGTGGACAGGTTGTGCAACCCAAACTGTCTGCAGGATCGAGGTGAGTTTTCACAAGTTAAGTGTGATGAGTTTGCTCAATTCTTTGCAGATAAGGTGGCCAACATCCGGGCCGAGATCTGTCCAGCTCTTTCTATGGGGGTTGGTGGTGATCAGTGTTTGGTCACCCCTCCTCAGTCTTCTTGGATATCTTTTGACTGGCCAGAGACTGTGGATATAGTGTGGATTGCCAAGGTATGTGGCCAATTTGCTGTAGTTTGGATCTGGGCCCAACACACCTTTTAACGGGGTGTATTGAGTCCATTGGCCCTATCCTTGCAAAGATTGTTTGGAGCTCCTTAAAGTTGGGTAAGTTTCCCAGCTCTCTGAAGGAGGTGGTGGTGACACCGCTCCTTAAGAAAGCTGCTCTGGACCCAAACTGCTTTGCCAACTACAGGCCTATCTCTAACCTTCCCTTTGTTGGGAAGGTGCTTGAGAAAGTAGTTGTGCTACAACTGAAGAACCATCTTACCATCCATTATATCTACAATCCTCTCCAGTCTGGTTTCCAGAAGAGGCATAGTACTGAGACTGCTCTGGTTCAGGTGCTCAATGATCTCTTGATGGCAAGAGACCAGAAGTGCCATTCCATCTTGGTGCTTCTGGATCTCTCTTCAGTATTTGACACTGTGGACCACGGGGTGCTGCTCAAGTGCCTGAGGGTCATCTGTGGCCTGGCTGGTCCAGTCCTCAGATGGTTTCAATCATTCCTCTCCGGCAGATCTCAGAGGGTGGTATCAGGGATTTTTTCCTTGGATCCATTATCTCTGCCTTGCAGGGTCCCCCAGGTCTTGGTGCTGTCTCCTACATTGTTCACAGTGTACATACTGCCCCTTGAAGACATTGTAAGATGATATGGGCTTAGCTTTAACTGTTATGCTAATGATACCCAGCTCTATGTGTCTTTTGCACCTGATCAGGAAAGTGTGGTCTCAGTCTTTAACAGCTGCCTGGTGGAAATCCATGACTGGATGAAATTGAATTCCAAGAAGACTGAAGTGTTGTTGGTGGGTGGCTGGGCTGGGCTGCCTTCTAGTCTTTAGCTTGGAGGTGTCCAGCTGCTGACCTCTGAATGGGTGCGCATCCTGGGGTTGATTCTTGATGATGGTCTGACACTGCGTTCACAGGTGTCGGCAGTCATCAAGTCCTCTTTTTACCATCTGAGAACCATCTCCAGGATTAAGCACCTTGTACCATCTGGCAACCTTTCAATATTTCATGTAGCTCACCTCTCAATATTACTTAAAATATAATACTTATAATATAGTTACAATATTACTATATTGTTGGTAATCTAGTTGTTTGACTCTGTTCCTCACGTGGGCCTGTTGGATAAGCTGGGAGAAATGGGAGTGGGGAACCTGATGATCAGATGGATAGGCAATTGGCTCCAGGACCGGACCCAGAGGGTCGTAGTTGGTGGGATAGTCTCATCCCCAAGGAGGGTCATTAGTGGGGTCCCACAGGGATCAGTCCTTGGGCCCCTTGTGTTCAACGCCTACGTATCTGACATAAGGACAGGAATCAGGAGTGAGATGAGTCTCTTTGCAGATGACTCGAAACTGGGGGCAGTGGTGGATGGGGAGGAGGGGGGGTGGCCCTACAGGGGGACCTGGAGGCTCTGGAAAGATGGTCTAGAAAGTGGAAGCTGAGGTTCAATGCAGGGAAATGCAAGGTACTCCACCTGGGGGCCAGAAACCCAGGCCAAGTGTACACCCTGGGGAATGCTACAAGTCTCAATGGCTGAGAGGGACCTGGGGGTGGTGGTGGATGTCAAGATAAACAACTCTGAGACTTGTAGGAGGGCAGCAGCCAAGGCCAACAGGATGCTGGGATGCATCGCTAGGGGGATCACCTCCAGAAGGAGGGAAGTGATACTCCCTCTGTATAACTGCTTGGTGAGGCCGCACCTTGAGTACTGCGTGCAGTTTTGGAGGCCACACTTAAAGAGGGACATTAACCTCCTGGAGAGGGTCCAGAGGAGGGCAACCAAAATGATTTGGGGCTTGGGGGACAGGACCTATGAGGAGAGGCTCGAAGAGCTAAATATGTACACATTGGAAGAGAGAAGGGACCGGGCGACATGATTGAGGTCTTCAGGTACATGAAGAGGGTAAATAGGGGAGGAACAGTCAGGGTGCTTCGAAGGAAGGAGGAAGGGGCCACTAGAGGGCATGGGTGGAAGCTGGAGGGGAAAGATTCAGGGAGAAAGGAGGAGGTGCTACTTCACTGAGAGGGTGGGAGCCATGGAATGCACTGCCTAGGGGCTGGTGGAGGAAGAGACAGTGGAGGGGTTCAAGAGGGGTGGGACAGGTACAGGGGAAGGGTTCTGGAAGCAAAATCCAATGCAGCAAGAATATCTGGAACTGGGAAGGGAGAAGCCAGAGAAGGTGAGGGGGACAGCAAGGTCAGCACCCAGGGTGGGGGCTGACCAAACGAGCAGACACGAAAGACTGTTAGGCCTATTCTGCTGGCATTTTAGTATGTTAGTATGTTGAGTAAGGTGTTGAGTAAGGTGTATAAATATTAAGGAAAAGATCCTTTATGTATTTATTCTTTGTACCTAAATGTTTGTGGTTGTCTTGATACTGTGTGAAACTTAGAGAGCTTGTACAGCACTGTCTTGAAAACCGGATTATATTATCCAAATGACATGTATACAAATACATTTTTTACTATTTTTTACTTTTACTACTACTACTACTACTACTGATATCCCATAATATTACTTCCCCTCAAGTATCTGTCCAAATTTATTTTGAAGGCTTGCATGGAGCTACTTAATACCACGTCTGGTGGCAATCTATTCCAGATTGTGACCACTCTGATACTGAACCAATGCTTTCTTTTCATGGTTCAATACCTTTCCCTAGTGAACTGCCATTTATGTGCTATAATCTGATATATCTGTTCCTGTAGCTTTAGATCCAGCTGCTCCCTCAAATTGGTATTGGTAAGCACCTTGAATCCCATGCACATGTCTCCCCTTAACCTACGGTATTCCAATGTGTACATCCCCAGTTTTGTCAACCTATCCTGGTATTCCTCTCCCTGTACAGCATCAATCATTCTTGTAGCTCTTTTCTGAACTCTTTCCAATGCCGCAATCTCCCCTTTATAACCAGGAGACCAGAACTATGCACAAATATTCCATATGCAGCCACACCAGTGACCCATACAAGGGGAACAAGGCCTCCCTTGCTCTGCTCTTAATGTGCCTGAATATACAGCTCAGAATATTGCCTGCCTTTTTGACCACCAGACTACAGTGTTGCTTAAATGTTAAGTCATTTGAGACCCTAACTCCCAGATCTCTTTCATCTTTGACTTCCCTTAATGATTTTTCATTTAGCTTGTAAATGGCCCCTAGGTTACTCCTTCCAAAGTGCATAACTGTGCACTTATCCACATTAAAGGTAAGTCTTGAATCATGTGCCCAGCATTCAGTTTTAGTAGGGTTTCTTGTAATCTAGCAGTTTCCAAGTTGTTATTAACTTTGTAGCCAATTCTTGTATCGTTGGCAAATTTTGCTTCCCATATATTCCCTCCAGCTGTCATAAATTGTATGTATACATTGAAAAGGCAGGGGCCCAGGACAGACCCCTGCGGAACCCCACTCGTCACCTCTGACCATCCTGAGCTGCATCGTCTTATTGTCACCCTTTTTTTTCTATCTGATAGCCAGGAGCTGATCCATCTGTTATGTTCCCATGGATGCTGTGTTCTATCAGGGAGTCAACAAGTTCTCCATGTGGCACTTTATCAAAGACCTTGGAGAAGTCCAGAAAGATGACATCCACTGAACTTCCTTCATCCAGGGCATTACTAACATTTTCATAAAATCCTAAAAGGTGGCCCAGTGGTGCTGAGGGCTGAGGTGCTGTCACCTAACCTGGCGCTATGCTGGCGATCCGTGTTCAGAAATGAGCACTTGCCATCGGGAGTCAGCAGGGGAGGAGAAAGATTAAGCGTCCGATGGACTGCTCTCCTTCTCCGGGAAGGGGGGTTCTTGGTGGTCAGCACTTGCTCACCCCCCGGTGGAGGCTGGAGGACAGGGCACTGCACCACAAGTAGGGGAGGAGTTGGGCTGGACGTCTGGAGGGAGCGCGCGCTTACGTGCACACGCTCCACTCCGCTGATGTCATGGCACAGTCCCAACTCCTGGGAGAACAGGAGAAAAGATACTGCCGTGCAGGATGGCGGAGGGTGCCTCACAGGCTCCGCCCCTGGCTAGCCACGGTGCTGGCCACCTAATCCGGTCCTCAGTGGAGGAGTTCAACCCCCCGCCAACCCCGCCAGGGGGGGTAAGCCCTGGGGACAGGTCAGCATTGGCTGGTGGACGCCGGGGGACGGAGCTGGGGACGCCCTCCTGATACAAGCCGGCAGTAGGAGGACAGAAAAGTAATAACTAAAAATAAAATCCTAAAAGGTTGGTCTGACATGATCTTCCATGTTTAAAACCATGCTGAGCCTCATCAATATCTCCTCTCTGCTGCATATCCAGTTCTATATGCTCTTTTATTATCCCCTCCAATGCCTTGCCAATTATCGATGTAAGGCTAATCGGATGATAATTACTAACATCCTGCCTGGAGCTCTTCTTAAAAATGGGGATGACATTTGCTTCTTTCCAGGCACCTACTGCTATTCTCTGATCCAGGGAAGCCTGGAAAAGGTACATTAGTGATTCGGCTAATAGCTCAGCTAGTTCTATTATTACTCTGGGATGGATTTCGTCAGGTCTAATGGATTTACCAGGGTTTAGGCTAAGCAATCTCTTTTGGATATCTTCCTTGTTAATTTTTAGCACACTATGTGTTTCAAGATGCTGTTTCACACTCTTGGTTTTTATATTGTAAACTGATGAAAAATAGCTATTACATTGTTCAGCCATTAGTACATTTTCCTGTGTTAAACTTCCATCTGTTTTAGTAGACCAATCCTTTGTGGGCCCTTTTTTACAACTGATATAGTTGTAGAAGATTTTGTAGTTATCCTTAACTTTAATGGCCAGTTTAAATTCATAATCCCTCTTGGCTGTTAATATGCATTTCTAACATTTTCTAAGGAGATGTCTGTATATACCCCAGTTCTTTTCATGCCCACTTTTCTTTGCTCTAACATAGGCTCTGTTCCTTTTGTTTAGTAGCTTCTTGATTTTATCATTCCTCCAAACATCCCAGAACTGCTATATTTCTTTTTAAGTGGGATATGCTTATTTACTATTTAGTTTATCTTTCCAGCCAGAGCATCTGACATAAAAGGAACTGACCTATATTGCATGTAATTTTTCCAGTTCCATTTGCCAAAATCATTTCTAACCATGCTATAGTTGGCACTACCATAATTTCTTACCAGGGTTTCACCCTTAACCCTAATATATTGTTCTTGATGGTAAATTCTACCTTGTCATGGTCACTACAGCAAAGAGGGGGAGTGACCATACAGTGCTGGGTGTTGTTCCCCATGTTGCTGAGTACCAGGCCCAATATGTTTATTTGCCTAGT
The DNA here is from genome assembly GCA_016271365.2 of Neoceratodus forsteri. Taxonomy (NCBI): domain Eukaryota; kingdom Metazoa; phylum Chordata; order Ceratodontiformes; family Ceratodontidae; genus Neoceratodus; species Neoceratodus forsteri. Next base: position 740,775,924 of record CM057454.1, read on the forward strand.
TGCTACCTGTACATGTTGTTCTATGCCCATAAGACTAAAAACATTCAGATACCTTGACTCTACTGCCTTTCCTGCTGTATAATTATCCCAGTTTATGCCAGATAGATTTAAGTCACCCAATATTATTAATTTATCAGGCACCTCCATTTTTTCTAACTTATCTATTAGCTAGTTATCTGTATCTAAGGGGGAATCAGGGGGTCTATATATTACTCCAATAGTAATGTTATGTTTGCCATCTGGAGAGACCCTAATCCAAATTTGTCCTATACCCTCCATCACCTGTACCACCAGTTCCTCACATATTATGTTATTAGCTACATAGCTGGCCACTTCCCTACCCCTGCAACCAATTCTGTCACAGTAATGTAGTTGGTATCCTGTTATCTGCCTATCCCAGAGATCATCAGTATCCCACTATGTTTCTGTGATGGCACATATCTGCACTTTTTCCTTTATGAATAACTGTACTAATTCATCAGACTTTCGTACTATGCTGCTGGCATTGATGTTTAAACATTTCCAGTTGGAATCCTTATTCCTATCAGTTTTAGTTCTCGTATGCTCAAGGAAGTTAGCGGTACTACCTGATTTCCCCAGTGTTTAGTTTAAATACTTTTGTACTGTATTCATTATGTCCTGTGCCAGGATTATTGTCCCCTGTCTATTAACATGCAGTCCATCATTACAAAACAAACGGGGGTTGGAAAAGGTGTTCCAGATTTTAATAAGTGTCAAACCCTCCCTGGAGCACCACCTTCGTAACCATCCATTTAATTGTTTGATGTCTCTCATTTTGGCTGGGTTGGCTCTTGGGACAGGAAGAACCTCTTAAATAAGAACCTTGCATCCTAAACCCTTAAGGGTTTTTCTACTTCCTCAAAATCCCTTTGTATCTCAACTAAATTCCTTTTACCTAGGTCATTTACCCCTACATGAATGACTGTGGTGGGTTTAGTGCAGTTTTGTAGTAATCCAGGTAGTAGCCCCGAATGTCCCCAATTCCTGCTCCCGGGAGAGTGCTAACTGTAGTGTACTCATTCCTGTTCTTACATATGATAAGATCCATATTTCATATCAAAGAATCCCCTACAATCAATAAATCACCAGGAGGCTTCACTATCTCTGTTGCTAGGATACTGGCCGAGTGTTGGGCATGAATTAAAGCTTCATGCTCTGTCTCAGGTTGTTTATCCTCCTTCAATGGTTTAAATTTGTTCTGCAATTCCAATGCAAATGTGCCTTTTATATTTCTCCTGCCTTTTTTGGTGCCTTTCTGAACTTTGCACCATTCATCAACTACATTTGTGTGTTCCCCTACTGGACTATTGTTTGTGCCACTAGTTCCCAATACAGCTATATTTTCAGAGTCCGATGAGTCTGTAACTATAGACAAAGACTTTCCCACAGTGGTTAGCTTGGCAGTCACAATAAATCTTTCTAATTCTGCAATATCCTGCTGAATTTGCATTATATTTGGTAGGGACACTATTTCCTTTTGTAGGACCTCTATTAGGGCACATTTATCACATATAAAGTCCTCTTGGATGGCTCCCTCAGTATACATGAGACATTCAGTACACACAGTCATGGTTTCCATTTCTTTAATGTGGTGCTTTATGCTTTACACAGTGAGATATTAGGGCCTGCCTTTTAGATTATGGCTTTCCTGTTACTGATGTAAATATTGGGCCTGCTTTCCCCCGTCTTCCCCAGCTGACACAGCCGAGATGCACAGAACGTGCGTGTCTATACAAGCGTCTCCACATGTGGCTACGCGCACCCTGCCTGCACTCACCCTGCTCGCAGTAGGCCAGCTAGTTAAAGGAGATATGTCCCAGAAGTGTTATCAGGGGAGTCAAGAGCTCTGTGGGACACTCACGCAAATAAAATAAGTATTTGCCCCAAATGTTCTGAAAACCGCCTCAATGTGCGCTAACCTCTCATACGAGGCTGAGGCACAGAGCTATATGGTCACAGGTATTAAAAAATCACACTGCCAGCGATTTGGTAGTCCAGCTCAGCTTCTGGACTACAATGCTCCCTTCCTACTTCCTGATTGTCAGGCAGTAGGGCTCCAATTAAACACACACAAGTGCTTTTCTACTTAAAAAAAAAAAAACTAAGGTAAAAAAGAGCGTTCTACAGGGCGTACTTGTATTCTGCCTCTAATCTCACACAGCTCCTCTCCAGTAAATATCTAACTCAGACATCAACCCCTCACACGCTCATTCTTAGTGTAAGTAAGTAAGCAATGCTTTATTTATTTATTTTATTTATTTTATTTATTGGAGAGATCAGTTTTACAACCTTTGAGTCATGGACTCGTTTACAAAGATACCTCGTCATTTGGGGGGGGGAGACAACAATTAAGTGAGTTAGGGACAGGGATGGACATACGGGTGAGATACATACACACACTTGGAGATTACAGGCAGCAGTTATACTGGTACAAACATGTGTAAAGTTACATGCATTGTTATATAGCAAGAGATACATCATACAACTAAACATCAAGTCTTAGACAGTTATGTAGTACCAAAATCAGTGCCATGGGGCCGGAAGGCAAGGCAGGGACCGGTTGAGGTAGCTACAAGCACTTACAACATCGGCTATCAATAATATGTTGGCGGAGGGCGATTTTGAAGCGGCCAATCCCTGGGATCTTGGAGATCGATTCAGGAAGGGAGTTGAACCAAGGCGGGGCTAAGTGATGGAAGGATCTTAGGCAGCGAGAGGTCCTTGCTCTGGGAACACTGAAGGTGACAGTGGTGGAGTTGCGGGTAGGCAGGGACCGGGCAGCCAGCTGCAATGGTCCAGAGACCCCAGAAGGGCAGAGACCTGACATGGACTTTTTGGCCAGCAGGCAGGTTTGATATTTCAGTCTTTCCTCAAGAGTGAGTATTTTTGTGGCAGAGTATAGCAGACAGGTGTGGGTTCTGCTGTGGGCACTGGTAAGGAGCCTACAGGCTTTATTAATAGAGGTCTGGACTTTAGATAAGGCAGAGGTGTCGGCAGCAGCTTAAATTGGGAGACCGTAGTCAGCGGCGATAACACCCATGAGGTGATAGCTAGTTTAAAATGAGTTCGGGAGGCAGTCTTTGTGGCGGTAGGAAGCCCGATCCTGGAGTTTATGGCAGATGACAGGGCTTTAAGGTGGGCGTGGAAAGTGAGGCCGGAGTCAAAGGTGATGCCTAGGTACTTATAGGATGAAACCTGTTCAAGAGGGATGGGCATACTGGTGGTGATGAGGAGGGGAAAGTCCTTTGCCCTGTTTTGCCGATGTGAGAATAGCATGGATTTTGTTTTCTTTAGATTCAGGACTAAACGATGGTTATTGAACCATTTTTCAGTTTGGAGGAAGGCGCTTTGTAGCATGTCTTGGAGTGGGAGTGGGTCAGGGTGTGATGCTAGGATTACGGCGTCATCTGCATAGAGTAGTATTTTGCTGGAACAGGAGCTAGGGAGGGTGTTCAGGAATAGGCTGAAAAGGGTTGGTCCAAGGATGGAGCCTTGAGGCACCCCAGAGAGTACCAGCAGGTTGGAGGAGAAGGTCCCATTTAGCTTGACTCTTTGGGATCTGTTTGTAGGTAGCTTATGAACCACTTCAGGGGTCGGATGAGAAACAGATTGCTTAGGGAGTTTAGTAGCAGGGGTGGCACACCGTGTCAAAGGCCTTGGATAGGTCTATGAAACCGCCCCTGCAAGCTGGCCTTTGTCAAGTGCAGAGTGTATGTGTGGGAGAATTCCAGAAGGGCAGTGGATGTGCTATGGCCAGGATGAAACCCATGTTGCTCGGGCATAGAAGGTTGTATTAGTAAGGTATTCCGTGAGCTGTGTGTTAACTATTTTTCTAAGGCTTTGGATGGGGGATGGAGATGGGCCTGTAGTTGTTAGGCAGAGTACGGTCCCCAGACTTGTGGATGGGGTTACTTCAGCATGCTTCCAGGCCTCCGGAATTGGCCTAGCATAGGGATCTGTTTATGATGAGCGTGAGGGGATAATCATGACATCCAGCGTGAGGCGGAGTATCTTGGAGTCAAGAGGTCGTTGCTTAGGTTCTGAGAGGCAAGGGACCTTATTAAGAACGGTTTGGCATCATGGGGTGAGATCATTTTGAAGTGGAATTGTGGCCTGGAAGTGGGAGTATGCGTGGTGTGGTAACCGGGTCAAAAAAGTGGGCAGGGAGGACAGCACTTAAATCTGTGAAGGTCTTATTAAGGCAGTCTGCAATACAGGTTAGGTCAGTCGAGACAGCCCCATTTATGTCCATCTGAGATGGCGGGGGGGAGCGGGCTTTACCATTCAGTTCTTTAATGTTGTCCCAGAAGGCTCTGGATGAGCCCCAGGAGGATGTCAAGGCGGCCTGGTAGTATTTAGCTTTAGCCTGCTTGATGGTCCAGGTGCATCGGTTGTGGGCTGCCCTGTAGGCTTGCCTATCGGCCACTCTACCGGAGTCATTAGCTAAGTGCCAAAGGTTATCTCTACTTTTTAGTTGTTGGATCAGTGCAGGAGTTATCCATGCAGCAGTCTGTTTCTTTTTCCTTGGTGTGTTGAAGGGGGCAAACAGATCACAGGCATGGTTGAAAACCGTGGTGAGGTAGGTTAGGGCAGAGTTAATGTCAAGTGCGCAGGCCACTTGAGTGCTCTTTCCCTGAGGCTTAGGACACTGTACAAGACAGAGGCAAATGAAATTAAATTATAAGTAAAACAAAAAGTGTATAAAATACAACGTCAAAAAATGATAGTAGCTGAGCTAGTAGAAGAGGAAGAAGATCAAAAATCCCAAATGCATCTCTGAATAGATGCACCTTCAGACCCTGTTTAAAAGCTTCCACAGAGGGGGCCTCCCTCAAGGACCTTGACAGCGAGTTCCTCAGGGCTGGCACCACCACCTCAAAGGAACAATCTCCTGAGGTTTGGAGCGAGGCCCTGGGAACCACTAGGAGACCCTCTTTGGCAGAGCGGAGAGAGCACAGGGAGCAAGCAGGAGTCAGGAAGTCAAGCAAATAGTCTGGACCAGTTCTGTATAGGACCTTATAGGTGAGTAAACTCACCTTGAAGGAGATCCTCTCCATCACTGGCAACCAGTGCAGGTTGCCAAGGACTAGGGTCACATGACAGGACTTTGGAAGGCCCATTAGCAACCTAGGTGCCATGTTCTGCACCAGCTGGACCCCTGATGCAGGACCCCTCCACTAACACCAAGATAGAGAGCATTGCAGTAGTCAAGTCTGGATGTCACAAAAGCATGTACCAGTGAGGGCAGATCATCTGGCGGAATTAAGGCTTTAATCCGAGCAGTGTTCCTACAATGGTAAAAACCAGTCCAGACAATGGATGACACCTGAGCTTCAAATGTTAATCCATCATCCAGGATCATGCCCAGATTTTTCACATTTGTGATTGTTGAAAGATGGGCTGTACCAAGCATCAGGCCTGTTCTGGCCCTTGCATCATCCGCCTCCCTTTGGAGACTAGACTCAATCACCAACACCTCCATTGTATCTGGAATGAGCCTCGACCAGTTAGAGGTTATCCAGTCCTGGATCTCAGTCAGACATTTATTTAGCACTGCCACAGCATCATGTGTCCCAGGAGCAAAGGACATAAACAGTTGGGTATTATCTGCATAGCAGTGAAACTTCACACTGTAACATCTGATGATCTTACCAGGAAGCATGTACAGTGTGAACAACATGAGTGACAGGATCAAGCCTTGGGGAACTCCACAGAGCAGTGGCTTCAGGAAACTCCACATCACTACCCTCTTTGTCCTACCTGTGAGTCCACAGAGCCCCTTCAGGTGATCCAACAACTCAGCGTGGTCCACAGTATCAAATGCTGAGGAGAGATTGAGGAGAACAAGTACTGACCATTTCTCACAATCTCTAGTCCTGAGGAGATAATTTTGCACCTTAACCAATGCAGTTTCAGTACTGTGTCCAGACTAAAATCCCAACTGGAGGGGCTCGTAGATGTCAAAGATTGTGAGGTGTGCCTGGAGCTGCACAGTCACTATTTTCTTAATAACCTTACCCAAGAAAGGAAGGTTAGAGCCCAGTCTAAAATTTGTCAAAACGACAGGGTCGAGAGATGTTTTTTTACAAAAGGGGCTTCACCAGTACCTCTTTTAAGGTGCTAGGGAATGGCTTCTCTAAAAGCAAACACCAGACTATCTTGGCAAACACTGGGCCAACAGACTTGACATATCTCACCATAAGGCAGGTCATGCCTGAGTCCAGCTCACAATGGGGCCCAACTTAAAGAAGTCCCCTATTATAAATACTTGGGCATCTGGCTCAATCGCTGCCTGGACTACTCCAAACACATTGAGCACATCCATTCAAAACTCCACCCTAGGCTAGGTGCTCTATATTGAGACAAAGATACCCTCCCTTTATATGCCCGCCAAACCCTCCTCACAAAAATGATCCTACCCACCTCTGATTATGCCATTGTCTATGGTACAGCTCTTGCATCCACTCTTACTAGGCTAGACTCCCTCTACAATGCCTTCTGTCACTTTGCTTTAAACACCCTTCCCTGCACCCACCACTGCACACTCTACTCCTCCCTCTCCCTCTCCTCACTTCACTGTCATTGCAAGCTGCACTCCTCTCTCTTCATCTCCAAATTTTGGAAAGGTTCTCTCCCCACATACCTCTCCTCTCTCCTCTCCCTTGCAACTGAGCTCTCGTATCCCCTCCAGTCTAGGGTTCCCTGCACTTTTTCCCTTTCTCACCCAGTGTCATGCTCTGGCTCTGTAGGTTTCGCCTTTAGACTTCTCTCACTCTGGGATTCTCTCTCATTCCCTATTCATCTCTTCTCTTCCTCTCATGCCCTCAAAAAAGCCCTCTCTGCAAACTCTCCATTCTTAAGCACCTGCTTATGCTAGTCCTTGTCTACCACTCTCACTTTTCCCTCCAAGCACTCAGTTTTTTCCCCATCTGCAAATTTAGCATGTTTGTATCCACTCCTGATTACTATGTATGCGCATGGTAATCCAGTAATATTTGCAGTAAATGTGTATGTACCTGCAATCAAAAACTGTACCGTTCTTGTATAATTCTTCCAAAAATACTATATCTTTGTATAATACTTGTAATAATATCTTGATTTTAATTGTATTGCTCCCCTGTCACATCCCATTGGTTGCACCTGGAAATGATCCTTGGCTCAGTGTGCCTCTCCCGGTCACCAACTTTAAATAAATAAATAAATATGTGAGCCACAGATTTGAAATCACTGCACTGATGTCTTCAATCCCCACTGGTCTGAACTTGCTCCAGGCAAGGGGAATGCTCTCAGAGACAATCAGCTCACCACCACAGGGCTGAGACAGCCCACTTGGGGGGATTGCAGCCCTTATGGAGGGCACTCTGTCAGACAAGAACAGAGTAAACTCCTCACACTTAGCTGTTGAAACTACTCTGACCAGCTGCAAGCAGGCTGGATGAAGTAGCTTGTCTACAATCCAGAACAGTTGAGGTGGTCTGTTCCGCTCATCCCTACAGCAAACTCCTTGGACAGGTAAGCTGCCTTTGTCTGGCTTTATAAAAAATAAAAATAAATTTAAAAAAAATTATGGGAAATTACCTTCTGATTCTCACTACAGTGATTTTTTAGAACCAGCCTGTCCTCCTCAGACCATGATCTATGTCAGCAGTGATCCAACCCCTGACCTCTGGTCTTCATCTCCTTGAGCTCTCACTCAAACCAGGGGGATTTCATGCAAGAGGACCTGGGTCATATACGCACTGGCAGGACAGAATCGAGCACTGAGGTGATAGCCCAATTATAGGCAGCCACCATCTTGTATGAGCAGGCCACGCAGGCAGCACTCACTTCTGGGAGGTCTATAACCACCAATAGGCCCTCTGGGGACAGTCCCATTAAGGGGCAGTAGCGGACCAGCTCTGCAGGGGAAGGGCTCACAGGAAGGGGCCTGAACAAGAACTGTACTGTACAATGATCTGACCATGCAACTGGATCAATCTTGAGGTGAGCAAGCTCAAGCCCCAGTGAGAATACTAGGTCCAAGGTGTGACTGTGGCTGTGGGTCACAGAAGCAACTGCTTGTGCAAGGCCCAGTGAGGTCCTCAGCTGGAGAAAGTCTTGTCCAAACTACAATAGTTCATCATCTATCCAAGCATTGAATTCACTCAGGACCAACCACCTAGGCAAGTCTTAACATTCGCTCAGTGATGAAGTCCACGACATCCTGCAGGAAATCAATCTTCCTTCCTTTCTTTCTTTCTTTCTTTCTTTCTTTCTTTCTTTCTTTCTCTTTCTTTCTTTCTTCAGATTGCCGGATGGGCAAACTACAGATTACCTTATCAGCACACTGTGGCCATCTTCTAGTTGTTCAGACCACCCATGCAGATGCTGGTTCACATTAATTGGAGTGGGAGGCTGTAGCCATATCCCTGTCCTCCCTTGTTTCCTATAAACAGTCATTTTAATGTATGTTTGGGGGTTTTGATGGAAGGGTTACTGCAGCAGGTAATGAAAAAAATGCATTTTTTGTATTTGTTTAACTCATGCCAGTCTGACTTCTGACAAGTTGTGGTAATGTAAATGACAGCTCCATAGTTAATTTGCTGTCAGTACATTTTATTCTTTTTACAGGCAACTGTTAAGTCTTTTAAAAACAGGCTAATGTATCTGCTAATATGGGAGGCACTTTTGCAGTTGAAGTCGAGAAAATTCAGTGGTGGCAGCAAGGAACAATTTAAAATGCAGGCATAGAATTCTTTAAAAAAAAAACCTTGTTACATGTGATCTCGTTGCATATGATGCAGCTACATATGGGTACTAATGAAAAATTAACAGGCAGGGGACATAACTTGAGATACACCTACTGCTAAGTGAGTTAATAGTTGGGGACAGTGTATGAGAAGGACCACTCTCTACATTTTGTTTTGTATCTTTTTTCCTTAAAATGTTTTGTAGAAGTTTGCCTTGTCTCGGGAGTGATTGGGCTATTTTGCAGTTTGTTAGGGAAGGAAAGGTGAACAATTGTTCATATAAATATTGTGAGCCAATGTGCAGGAATGGAGTATAACTTTGCTTTCAGGCATAGGGATATGTAATTTATAATAAAGACTGCAGAGGTGTGTCTGACAAGGAGCCTACATAGTACAGCCACATACTGCATGTTTTTTGAAGTTATTTCATATTTATTTGCAGTTTATCTTGGGGCTCTGAATTATAGATATCTAGCTTATTCTAGGCACCTGTTTAGCAATGGTAATCCATGCTTCATTGGTGAGGGTGTTCAGCTTCCTACAGAGAAATCCTAATTATTATTTTTGTTTGACTCATAGTCTATGTGAAATTAAATTCAAATGCAGTGTTTTCCCCCCGATGAAATCCTAGGTATGCAAAAGACTGTTCAGCTTTCAATTTTGATCTGAGCACTCCTATAGGAGTGGGCAAAAGTGTGGATTTCTGCTGCTGCAGAAGTTCCGCAAAATTGTGAAAACTTTGCGGAATTTTCCGCTCTTTCACCTGTGGCATAATTCCTAACTTTCGTCAAATAACTGCAAATTTCCACCTAGTACTGTGGCATTTAATTATGAACTGCAGACTTTTTACATGACATGCGGAAATAAAATCTCTTACATTACTTGTGTCCCCCCGCAGTTTAATACATAAGCCACAGAACTGAACATTGACAGTGATCAGTTCTGCAAAGTTTTTTCCCCACAGTTTAATATATTAACCCACATTTCTTACATTTATTCCACAGTTTTCAGTGGAATTTCTGTGAAAGTTGATGAAATGATTTCCAAACTTTCTCGGAAGTGAAAATTCGACTTTCGATGAAATTCCACCAGCAGAATTCTTTTTTCAGACACCCCTCTCTATGATAGATACAGTAGGTCTTCCTGAAATCAGACCAACTTCTTGGCTGCACCAAATATCATTACTTTTTGCTTGACTACATTTAGTGCAAGCTTACTTTCCATAAACCATTTTTGGAGTGAGTTAAAGATGTCTTGAAGTTTCACCTGGACCTCTTTTTTATGGGGATCTGAGTCTAAGAAGACTTATGCCATCAGCATACATGATCATTTCTTTTACTGTGACATGATACAGAAAGATCATTAGCAAATATAATAAGTCTTTAGGCAGGGTCATACTGAAACGAGGGGCTTTGTAGTGATATTTGTGGCTCTCAGCCTCCATTCTAAGGTCATGCAGCACACCTGACCTCTAGCTTCTCATGAACCTCTTGTTGGTAAGCTTTCCCTCCAGTATAGTGCAGTGGTTTAAGACTCTGAGCTGCAAATCTGGTGACATTTAGCAAATCAAACCTGGGTTTGAATCCCACAGCTTCCACCTGCATATTGTGTGACCCTGAGCAAGTCACTTAACTTCCAGGTTGCTCCTGTAAAAAAGCTTTCAGGTTGGTGTGCTACTCCTGTTTAAACAACTAAAATAAATAAATATTCTTGATTCCCGGTCTGTACAATGGATGGAAACAAGATGGTGGGGGTGTGTGAGCTGCCTGAGCTGTGTCTGTCTTTCTGAGCTCTGAATTTCATTTTTAAATAATTTTTGATTTGATTTCGTTTGTTTTATTTTTTTATTCGCTACTGTTGCAGTTTCGGTCTTTTGCATTATTTACTGTGTAGAATTCAAATGATCCTGTGTGTCAGAGTAAAACATTAAAAGACATGGTGTTGCTATCTCGATAGTGACCGGGATCAGCTTTCAGCATTTTCAGTGCAGTCCTCCAAGAAAACCGAGGATACTGTGGGACAGTCCTGGAATTCAGTGAATTTACTATTTGAGGGGAGTCTGCGACCTCAGAGCCCTCGAAGTCCTGTGATTTCTGGATGCATATCCCCTTTTACTCAATGGGACTGTGGACTTCGGTCTGTGAGTGGAACCCTTCTTTTACCTGCTTTATTTTATCAGTGCTGATATATTGTGGTGGGAGCACATGAAATTTTGACTCCAGTTGTGGATTTTGCTGCCTGCCTGTGAATTAATGTCGGGGTGGCGAGAGGGCCCGGAGCCCAGGAGCTGCCAACGGAGGATTTTCTACTCCGATTTGTGTTGTTTCAGATGCGGTGAGATCCCTTTCTTGGTGTACTGACATCGGAAAGAAGCACCTTCTTCCCCAAGGTTTTTAGGTAGACACTCCTTTACTCCTGGTGTGGATGACTGGCAGAGTTTTGGCCTATTTGGGGAGCAATTGCAGGGGTTTGAACCAGAGGGCTCTTTCCCCTGTGGTTGTTGGTGAGGGGACTTCAGTGGCTGGTGGGCAGCTGGGGTTGCAGATTCCCCTCCTAGATCAGCCTGCTACTACTGTAGGTTTTCCACTCCTGAAGGGGGGGTTGCATTCTGCCTTTAGGGCCATGGCTTCTGAGTAGAGATTGTGGCTGAATTCGGGTTGTGTTTTAGAGGGAACTCAGGGGGCTTAATGGTGGTGGGTGTCCTTCTGGGGGTTCCTAAGGTTTCTCTGTGGCGGGAGCTATTGCTTCCCTCCCAGGGACCTATTTCTGATCACAGCCCTCCAGCTTGATCCTGAACTCAGGTGCCTTGGCCTGAGTTTGGGAGTGCACTCTGGAAAGTGTCAGAGAAGAACTGGTCTTCTGGAGGAATCTTTTGGTGTCTAGATTAAGAGGGGGTGAGAGCCCCTTCTGCTATCTTTAAAGGAATTCTTATTTGATCTTGAAAGTCATCATTTGTACTTAGATGCTAACTTATTGAGATCACTGTGAGACTTGCATTATCTGACGTTGCTTTAGAACTGAGACAGCGTGACAGCCTCTTTTGTTTCAAAATATTCAGTGAATTTTGGACATGTGGTCATTTGGACATTACATATCTGGACATTTTTATTTTGTTTGTTTGATTTGATTTGTTTTGTGTTGTCTTTATATTTCATTTGGTTTAATTTGGATTTATATTCTTGTTTTGCTGAGTTTAGGTGTGTGGGTGTAAGGATTTTAATGTGTAGAGGGCCTGCCACCATGGTAGTATGCTATTCATCCTCCACTCTTCGCGCCCTCCACCCTTTCTCCCCCTTGCCATTACAGTTGTCAACTTACCAGAGCTGTAGAGCATTGGGTATTGTGCGAGGGGGAGGAAGGGTTTTGGGGGGTGCAAACAGTGGAGGCCAAATGTGCGGGGACATCGTATTGGGGTAGTGGAAACCAAACTGGGGCAAAATGGACTCTGGAGTGAGGTCATTCTTGTCTGGTTTCAATACCCAAGGGCACCACTACTACTAATGATACTGTGCAAGTGGTCTGTACCACTTCAGAAGCCTGTCCAACCTGGTCGGTGTTGTGCAGTGCCAGATCCATAAGAAACAAGACTGTAATTATTGCAGATCTTGTTGAGTCTGTGGATGTGGCTTGCATTACTGAGACCTGGCTGGATGAAAATGCTGGTCCACTTTTGGAGGCAGCAGTTCCAGCTGGTTACTCAGTGTTACACCACCCGAGGTTGGACCGTGGGGGGGGGGTGGAGGGGTGTTGCAGTCTGTTTCAAGACTGAACTGGGCCTTGCAAGTGTACCAGTTGAGGGAGCTGAGTCCTTCGAGTGTACTGTAGTGGCAGGTGTGGGTTGCAGAATTGTTCTCATTTATCGTCCACCAGGTGATAAGAAACATTTTCTACAGGAAGTAGCTGACTTTGTCATTGACATGGCATTTGAGTCACCCAGGCTGATGGCCCTGGATGACTTCAATGCCTGGGTCAATGATGAACTTTCGCAGTTTGGACTACACTTCCTCCAAAAAACATCTTTGGGCCTTACACAAGTGGTTACTTCTGCCACTCATAAGAGCGGTCACTCCTTGGACTTAGTTTTCCTCTTGGGGATTGAGGCCTTTGATGTGGGGGGTGGAACCTGTCAGTTGGTCCGATCACTACACTGTGGGTTTCAGTTTTTGCATCCTCCCCTTGTAGGCCTATTCCTGTGGAGATGGTTATGTACCGCACTTTGTGAGATATTAGCTCTACAGGCCAGGCAGCGGTGCTTGACCTATCGGAGTTTTTTGGAATGAGCAATGATCCTGATGCCTTGGTGCTGGCCTATAATAGGGCCATCTCCTCAGCTCTTGATCAAATTGCTCCTATCCGAGTTCATCCTCTCCCCCTTCTACCTCGGTCCCCATAGTTTGACGGGATCTTGAGGGAGGTGAGGCGACAAGGACGAAGATTAGAGTGTTGTTGGTGGAGAACTGCCCTTGATGCCGACCATCTTAGACTGATGGAACATTACCAACTCTATCATTCCACAATCTCTCGTAAGAAGGTAGAGTTCCTGTCCGGGAAGACTGTGGCTGCTCAGAACCAACCAGCTCAGCTTTTTCAAACTGTTGACAGACTCTGCAACCCAGCTTGTCTCCAGGTTCAGAAACCTTTTTCACAAGTAGAATGTGATGAGGTTGCTCGCTTCTTTGCAGATAAGGTGGCTGACATCAGGGCAGCACTCCAGCCTGCTCTCTCTATGGGAGAAGCTACAGATTGGCATTTGGTCACACCTCTGTCTCTCCTGGAGTTCCTTTGATTGGCCTGAGTTCATTGATGTCATGAGGATTGTCCATAGTATGCGCCCTACAAGCTGTAGTTTGGATCTGGGCCTGACTTCCCTGATAAAGAGTTGTCTTGACATCCTTGGCCCAGTCCTAGAATGGATAGTCTGGTGCTCCTTAGATATGGGTGAGTTTCCTAGCTCCCTGAAGGAGGCAGTGGTGACACCCCTCCTGAAGAAAGCTTCCTTGGACCCCGACTGCCCTGCCAACTACAGGCCGATCTCTAATCTTCCCTTTGCAGGGAAGATTATTGAGAAAGTAGTCGCTGCACAATTGGAAAACCATTTAACCATCCATGACATTTATGAACCACTTCAGTCTGGTTTTCAAAATAGGCATAGTACCGAGACAGTACTGGTTCAGGTGCTCAATGATCTCCTAATGGCTAGAGATCAGAAGAGCCGTTCCATTCTGTTTCTTCTTGATCTTTCATCAGCCTTTGACACTGTGGACCATTGGGGTACTTCTCTCATGCCTGGAGTTCATCTGTGGCCTGTTAGGTACAGCCCTCATTTGGTTTAGATCTTTTCCTCACTGACAGAACTCAGAGAGTGGTGTGGGGATAAATTCTTCCTGCCCAGTCTCTCTGTCATATGGGGTCCCCCAGGGCTCGGTGTTGTCCCCCATGTTGTTCGCAGTGTATATGCTGCCCCCTCGGAGACATTGTAAGAATGTATGGGCTGAGGTTTCACTGCTATGCAGATGATACCCAGCTCTACCTATCTTTGCACCTGACCAGGATAGAGTTCTTTCAGTCTTTAATAGCTGCCTCACCGAAATCCAGTGCTGGATGAATTGAAGCTGGCTCAAGTTGAACTCAGAGAAGATGGAGGTAATGGTTGTGGACCCAGGTCATAGGTAGAGGGGATGGGAGCAGGTTTATTTCTGGGAGGTTTCCAGCTCCCTACCTCTGAATAGGTGCGGAACTTGGGGGTGATTTTTGACAATGAGTTGACACTGCGTTTGCAGGTGTCGGCAGTTGTCAAGCTTTCCTTTTATAATCTTAGGAACATCGCCAAGATTAAGCTCCTTGTTACACCTGCTGATCTGCCTACGCTGGTCCATGCCTTTGTGACCTCACGCCTTGATTATTGCAACTCCCTTTATCTAGGGCTTCTTGGGGTTGATATTCACTGCTTGCAGCTGGTGCAGAACGCTGCGGCCCGGTTATTGACGGGTATGTCTTGTGCCTGACAATTCAGTGGCAGATCACCTTTTAAGTTGGTCTTTTAACTTACAAAGCCCTACACAGACAGGGTCAGGACTACTTGAAAGAGCTTTTGGTTCCCTACTACCCAAAGCAATCTCTCCGCTTGATGAACGAGGGGTTGCTAGAGATTCTGAAGGTTTCTTTAAAATCTACAAGTGCTTGTGCCTTTATGTATACTGCTCCGACACTCTGGAATTCTCTACCCCGTTCGCTTCATCAGTGTGCGTCCATGGAGGAATTTAAAAAGGCCTTGAAGACCTATTTGTGGTCAAAGATTTATTTTAATTAATTATTGTGATTTTAGGAACTCAGATTATTATGGATTATATTTTATTTATTCTATTTGTAAGTACTGTAAGGCACCTTGGATTTAAGAAAGGTGAGACACAAATAAAGTTTTATTTATTATTATTATTCCTGTCATCTATGTCTTCCCCCTCCCCCCGGATCAAAGTCAGGCATTTTTCTCTACCTAGTCTCCCCTTTCTCCCCCCTTTCAGCTGCCAGTGAATTCTTAGTTCTGGGGGACTTCGGTTCCAGTTGGTTCTTCCCTAATGTGAAAAAATGCACCCAAAAGGTCAAATCCCTTCATCTCACACAGCACATCACTGAACTCAAGCTGTTTAACACTTCTTGCTCCTCTAACTACTCCTTAAAAAACTAGGTGCTGGGGGCGTGGCCTGGCTGTGTTAAAGATGGCTGCTTAACTTTTCATATCCCTGGGACTACCATCTATCATCATCCATCCTCCTGCTCCCAGACCACCATCAACTATCAACAACTTAAACCAATTCTTCTAATATCACATAACTGCTCTGGTAAATTATTTTTCATTATACCATAAGCTATAGATACATTTTCTCTATACTGCTACTCTGTGCAGGCCTACAACAGTGGCTGAGCAATCTCTGCAGAACAACTGCCTTAGCAGAGTGGAGTCAACGTTTCAGCAACTTATCAATGAGATCAACGACTTAAAAATAACCTCTCAGCAAAATAGCACTAATATGCAATTGCTTGATCATAAAATTAATGATATAGAAATTAATAACCTACATGCTACTGTCAGGGAACAAGACAGAACTATCAGAATTCTACAAGATAAAATTGATGACATCAAAAATAGAAGCAGGTGCATCAACCTTAGATTCCTGAAGGTGCAGAACTTGGGGACACTAATGCATTTTACTGCATGTATTACCAGTCATGCTTAGACTTCCACCAGGCCTGGACCTCGCTATTGAGAGATCCCATCACACCTTGGGTCCGAGCCTGGCCCACATCAAAAGCCCAGGCCCATTGTCCTGGATTCCGCTTTTCCCATGAAAGACAGGCCACCAGTGTGTTATTGTGCTCAGACTGACGATCAATTTATTAGTGAAAGGATTTGTCCAGTACAGCCAAATTCCTCAGAAAATATATGATACAGAAATATGTTATTACTGGTAACTTAGGGAGGGCCAAAAACACCAGTATAAGCTGCCGCTAACTAACTAAAGGTAATACTGGATAATATGGCGCACTCACTTTGGAAAGTGTTGGAAGTACTAAATTGAGCAAGATGAAATGTAAAGCATGACTCTTCTCATTTTTCGACTTTTCTTTTCATTTGAAACTTGTTTAGTCATGGTTATGAAGCATAATGTGTTAAAAATATAATTTTTTTCATATGAATCTTTTTATATTAGAATATCCAGCCTTCCTGATGAAGGGTTTATCCCGAAATGTCGATACTGATTTATTGATGCTGGAAGATACTTTTATTAAAAAATATATCTGAAGTACACATTTACCTGTGTTTGTAGATCATTGGGATGAGTGGGCCATATTATCCAGTATTACCTTTTGACAATCAGTTTATTATAAACATATTTTCTTTGTTACATTCCCATAATCATCTTGAGCTATTGTCTTATTACATCTCTTTTTTCTATTGCATTACATATCAATATCAGTTCAACTCCTTCACTTCTTCCGCTACTTCTTGCCTCCCCAGGTGAAAACCTGGGAGCCTTTTCTTCTCTTTCTTATAGAGTACGATGATGACTGAGACCACTTTCTTCTCCTTTCTGTTACTCTCCTTCTCCTCCTTTCTTTTTCATTCCCCTCCCCCAATTTTCCAATAGCCTGTCTCCAGCTTGTGTTGGATGACTGGCCTTCCCCGTTCTTGCCCCCTTCTCCTTGTCCAGATCTACTTGCTGTTTTTTCTCCACCAGGCCCCAATAAACCCCGTCATCTCTGTATTAAATTTATCTATTGCTAGGTCTGATAAATGTACTCCATTGGGTCTGTAAAATTCCTCTACCGATTCTTCCACTCCCCTCATTATCACATGCCCTCCCATGCCTTTTACCAAAGTCCCAACCCTCCTGTTCATCTTTCTCCTAGACCTATCTACCACTATGTGTCTACGTGCATGTCTCCAAATCCTCTGTGGTATCATGTCAGACCATGCCAGGTTCACCTCTGGCCACCATTGTTTTTCCTTCTCCAAATTCCTTTTCATCTTTAGATACGTGTCTACCCATGGTTTTCCCTATATTGTTCCCTCCCAGGTGTATGATAATCAAATCCAGTATAGGTCTCATCTCCTTCATCTCTATGCAATGTCGGCGCAACTGTGCCCACTTCATCCCCAGATGCACACCACATCAGCCTACAGTGTCTGACATCTTGGTAGAGTTGCTTTCCCGACCTTCTTTTCCACTCTCCTTTCTGCCCAGTAAATGTAGGATTGGCAGAGATCTCACTTCTGTTATCCTCCCTCTACTTATTGGATTAAATTAAACACTTTATTACCTTACATTCCATGACTTTCTGCCCCCCATTTCTCCCCCTTAGGTCTTTACCTGAAAAGCAAAACATAGATAGCATGTTAGTTCTTAAACCGTGAAAGCACAAATGTATCTTTTATAACTGGCAGACCGCCAGCGCCCCATTTCCAACATATTGTTCACTGATTCTCCTTCCACCACCAATTGTGATGAGGCTCCTATATGAAAAGAATGGGAAGAATAACTAGCTGGGTCTTTGCCCCAAAACACCATGCCTTTCTTAAGCATGGCTGTGATCTAATTATCTGGTCACCTTCCTCCGTCCCATGCACAAACAGCCTCCCTTCTTCTTTGTTTCTCCCTGCGGCATAGGCCCACAGAGCTTTCACTGGACACGAGGTCCCTTTGGGATGGGATTTTAGGGTTATGACACAACCTTTTCCCACCTGATCTGTTTTTGACCCCTGATTATGAGTTGTATGTTTAATTTCCCAGACTATATCTCCCCATTCCAGCCCTCCATCCTTGTCCTTACCACCATGCCCAACTGCCTTACTTACTCTTAGTGCCCCCCAAACATAACTACATAGATTGTAAAGAATAGCTGTGCTTTGTCCTTGGACCTCAAGTATTCCCTGTAGTCTGGATAGCCAATGCTCAGCTACCGGATGCTGTCCATCCCTTTTTCTCTGCTTCAGCCTGCTCCATCCTTGCAGCATCTTCATTATCAACACTAATTTTGTGGGATCCTGCCATCTTTTTAGGCTACATACGACACTGATCCCGGCTTGGTATAATCCCATAGTGTTGTGTGCCAACCTCTTCTCCCATTGATCTACTATAAACTTTCCTAGCTGATCTTCTGTAACTGACCCACTTACCTCCATATGGTGTGCCGCCCTGAGGCCTGTAACCCCTGCCATGCCTTCATAGGCCCTCAAGGTCCGTGGTGCCCATGAGTTCGAACAGCATCTTGGCTCCCTCCTGCCAGCATCTCAGATGTTCACTGGAATGGGTGTTTTCAGTTCCTCCGCTGTTGGTACCAGCTCCTGGAAATGATCCAACTGCAGACGGGAAAGGCTGTCAACTAGGCTATTCCTCACCCTGTCTATGTGCTTGACCCTAAATGACATATTCAGCTGCAGCCCTCTCAACTCTAACTGCCTCAAAACTTGCATTATTGGCTCTGACTTGGCCCCCTTATTATTCAGGACTTCCACCACTGCCCTATTATCGCACCAGAAAGTCACCTTCTGATTTTGCAACTCCTCCCCCCCCCCCACACTAAGGTGCAAGTCCAAATTGGCATTATTTCCAACAATGTGATGTCATTTACCCTGCCATCCCTTGTCCATTCAACTGTTCATGGTTTTGCAAACCATTTCCTCTCAAATACCCTCCCATCCCCTTCCCGCCTGCTGTGTCTGTATACAATTCTAGACGTGTTATAGACCGTTACTCTTGCCAGAAGGACATACCATTAGCTACTTAGAAATTCTTCCCATACCTAGAGTGCGTCCTTTACCTTCGTTAAATCCACCCAGTGGTGTGGCCTTGCAACCCCTGCTGTTGCCCTCGCTAGTCTCCTTGTGAACGTCCTCCCTAGTCCAATTGCCCTGCAGGCGAAATTCAAATGTCCCAGCACTTGTACCTGTCTTAGTGAACTCACTTCTTGCTCGTGTGTTGTTGAATCAACTCTCTTAGCCGCTGCACTTTTTATCAGGTAACCAAAATACCTCCCAATACATCTACTTAAATTCTCCAAAACACCAAAACCCTGCTAGGGCTCTCCACATAATAGTTGAAACATGCTAGCATATCCTCTGTCTCTGTGCATCCATTGCCTATCAGTAAGAAGTCGTCCAGATAGTGTATTACCATTTTATACCCAGTTTTTTAAAGATCCATTGTAGACAGGTGCTAAACATTTCAAACGTAGCACAAACTATCGAACACCCCATAGGCATCACCTTATCAAAATAGTATTGTTCTTCCACTTTAAACCCCAAAAGGTCCCAATCCTCCTTTCTAACAGGTAGCAAGCGGAAAGCTGACTCAATGTCTGTCTTTGTTAAATATGCATCCAGGGTAGCCCATATGATCTGCACTGCATCTTCCAGCATGGTGTAGGTCACCCTGCTGTGCTCTTCACCTAAAAGTCATTCACAGAATCTCCCTCTGGAAACGATAGGTGGTGTATCCTCTGTATTCCCTTTTCTGTTTTTGGGACCAAACCGGGAAATCCTCAATTTGTCTATCAGGGGAAATGGTTCAGGCCTTCTACCCTGCCTGCCACCTTCTCCTTTTTAATTCTTTGTATCAAATGTCTCCTTTTCCTGACTGACCAGGTTTTGCTTCCCTCACTTGCCTTGGCATGCTGCACTGTAGGGGAAAACTTGACCTAAACCTTCCTTTAAAGTTTTGCTGCCTTCCTGTCTGGGTACTCTGTAAGCCACCTCTCCCAGGCCTCCTCTTGATAGAGGTCTGGTGGCCTGCAAATCGTTCCCTTCCTCCCTCCTTGCCCTTTCCTTCCTTGTTGCTCCCCCTCTCTTTTTAGTATGACTGGTTTCCTCTACTCCCCTGGCCCCTGCCCCTTGTCCCTCTGTTCCAGGCCTGACCCTATAACCTTGCCCTTCCTGAAAGGACTTGTGGCTTGTCCCTTGCAGCCCCTGCTTGTGTCCCCTGGGCACATGAGGTCCTGCATCTCGGCAGCTGGATGGGTACCCCAACATTTTGAGCATACATGCCTAAATCGACACCAGGGCCAGGAACAAAATGCTCGTTACATCCCCAACAGCATTTTTTGCAACATCTCCCCTTTCTGCCCATCTCTCCCTCCAGGGTGGATTGGTCGGTAAAAATCCAGTCCATAAATCTGTTTTGTGTCCTATCTTACATCACCGTATGTGGCCATCCTCTGGCAAAATAATTCATCATAGTGTATCCACCCACACCCCCTCCTTTGCTTTTGCCTGCCGTATGATCAATGAGTATGTGATCAGCGGGATCCCTAGGTCTGGCTTCTTTTCCAACACTATGGTGGAATAGACCAGACCTGGGTTTGAATCCCACAGCTTCCACTTGTATTCTGTGTGACCCTGAGCAAGTCACTTAACTTCCTCGTGCTTCCAGGTTGCACCTGTAAAAAAGCTTTCAGCTTAGTGCGCTACTTCTGGTTAAACAACTAAATAAATAAAAAAAAATATGTGGCAAAACCGACAAACCATCCATCCCACGTTTTTCATTTTGTAAATTTATGTTCCTCTTTTTTACCCAATAACACCATAGCTGCCATCTCACTCTTCCCTATACTCTCTGACTCCTCATACTTGGCAGCCACTTCCCTACTCACCAGAGCAAATATGTCCACATATTCCCCTTTCCATATTTTTCCTTTTGTAGCCAACGGCACATGTTCCCCTATCCTATGCCGGGTGTTTCAATTTCCCGTGTACCTTTTCCCAAACTGTCCATCTCCTTCTTCTCCCCAATATGGCTTCCTTGTCTGTCCTAATCTCCACCAATGCTGACTCCATCTGTCCTAAACCCCCTACCCCCAGCACCACAATTATTTGACCGATATATTCTTTGATACTTTCTCCCATGGAACCCGATACATTACTTGTTGGTCTGCCTATTCCCTGTGGACCATTGTCCGTGAGCTGCATTGGTCCTGGTTCATGTGCCAGTGCTGTTATCTGTGGCATCGGGGGTGACGGGGCAACTGTGGCTTGAGGATCCAACCTGGGTTCCTCCGGGGGCATCACCAATGGTTCAGGGGCACTAGTGGCTCAGGGACCCCAGGGGGTGGAGGTACTGGGTTGACTGCTCAGGGAGGTGCCACCACCGGAGGCTTTCTTGGACTAACTGTCCTCCCCGTTGGCATTTTTCCTCTACCTACTTTTCCATTCTCCACTTTACGCTTCTCCCCAGACCTTCCAGGCTTGTCCCCCTCCACTAGGTGCCACATCATGTTGGCCTTCTCCACCAACTCTACAATCACCTTGTATGCATCCTCCCATGATGGCTTGCTCTTCTTTGGTGCCATCATCTCTCCTTGTCGTGCCTGAAGAAGTGCTCTAAAACAAACTGAAAATGTCATTCATTATCCAACTGCTAATATTTTTTGACCACAGGTTGACCCCCTTTCTTTTCTTCTTTTTTCTTTTCCTTTTTTTTTTTAAATTCCATGTACTTGGACTGGTAAAAAACCTGTGACCTGAGATCCTTTCCCTCTCTGCTAGGTCTGGGTCCCTCTGGGCTCCCCCTCAGCTCCCTCCCTGAAAGAAAAAAAAACACCTACCGACATGGTTCCTGATAGGGCCTTGCTGTATCAAAACTGCATACATTCCAGTAGAAGTCTCCATTCACTGGTAACATCCACACTTTTTTTTTAAATAACTTAAAATCTTCTCCCTTAGACTCTTTCTCATTGAATTAGCCTTCTTTTCTTTTATTATTATTATTTTTTTTATTTTTTAAAAAAAACAGTGGCTATCCCTCTTCAAACTTCTAGCCAACCTTGTAACAAAAAGAGAAAAACAAAAATCCTAGTACACACACCGAATTGACCATCAGCTATGCAAAACAAATGAGATCCCTTATATGGCAAAAGCATAAAATATCTATTTTCAGGGACTTCTCAAAAGATCAAGTCAACAAACATAAAGCTTTCCAACCCCATCAAAGCTGTGTTAAACAATGTAGGATTAAATTAGCACTGAGATACCCGGCCATCATGCATCTATTTCTGGGGACTCATCTAAAGATTTTAATACCCCAGTGCACTTGCTACTTTCTTGGTGAGCCCCTGCCATTAATCAACAGATCTGAAAACTCCGATTCAGTCCTCCACCCCACCAGCAATGCAAGCCCACCGCAAGTCAATATATCCACATTGCAGCTACAAATCCTAAATGCCCTGAGGAGCAAGCCAACATTACCAATCCCTACAGCACCTCCTGTTTGGAGTTCAGCTCGCTTGCAATACAATAAAGGTCTAATTGCTCACCCTCCAAACATACCTGCTGTGAGGATACCACAACTTCTAATTCTTCCATGCAAACTGGGAAACACGTAGACTTTGCATCACCGCTTACCCTGTCCAGCAAATTCTCCCCACTGCAAGATGACTCACACTCCTCACAAGAAGATCTCTGAGTTGCTGCTATGGATCTTGCTACCAGTGATCCCAAGATCCACTGCAATCCACTAAGTCCCTGATTCCTCCTGGGCCGAACTGGTTTCTAGCTCCCCCTTGAAATCTGCAGAACCTCAAAGAAGAAACGCAAGGGGAAGCTAAAAAATAAATCGATGGTTGTCTCCTCCAACACACACAGGCATAGCAGTTATAAGTGATAACTGGGATTTATTTATGTTGGTACAGCTTGAGGTTAGAGCCTTTAGTTGATTTCGACTCTCTGATCATTATCTAGATTTGTCTGTCCTGTGTGTGCATACTATCGCATCCAGCTGGTTTGGAATGCACTAGGCTATACATCACGGTTACAGGCATCCAGTTTAATTTATGCCATATTATTTAGGCATCACCTTAAGACAGTCCAAGCATTTTCTGTTTCAATGCAGTGTCCGTTATATCATTTATCTAGTTACTTCTGCATGTATTATTCATGATGTCAGTCTCTAAGCATCCCAAATGTTAGGCTATGTTCTATTTCTAAAGGGTAATTTCTCATACAATGTTAAACCAATTCATTTGTGCTTATTGCTTTTCTATACTTAGAGTTGTCAATCTTTTTTTTTATTAGCATGTCCTTCTCATATAAGATTATGGGTGGATGCCTGCTTAACTAATCAGTGACCCAATATCACCACACATATTTGTTACCATATTTAAGTTAATATAAATGTATGGCATATTGGTGACATATTAATGAGGTCCTCAACTATTTATTCCCTTTTTCCAATGCTTCATCCTAGACTAACATGTAACATTTTAATATGTCCTATTTTTCCCTTCCTCCATTAACCCACCCTCACCTAAATTTCCAACCCCTCTTTTCAACCATGGTATCCCAGCTTCTTGCATTGTTTTATTTATTCATTATTTAGTCTCCAGTTATACCCTACAATTAGACACTGCAAGCTATTTTTGAGGTGTGTCACCTTTATTATCTCACCTAATGGGTTACAATTAATAACTGATAGCATAGTCTGACTCGAAGCCCTTAAGATATGAGCTTTTTAAGCCTGCACTGTAATCTTATAGCTGAGCTTTCTTGACCCTCTCCAGGTCTTGTCATCTCACAATATTAATGTATTTTCCTTTTCTAAGGGTGATTTTGGGGTCTGTGCTATCACTAATTACCCAACACTTATTATTAGTATATACAACCCCTCAAAGCCTGAACAAACTGAAATCCTCACAAATGTTATATTGCCAAGGTGACTTCATATACCTGTTTAATTCATGATTCCTATTTAAAATATACCCTCTTTATACAAATTGGACCTTGCAATATTTCAACACCTATAAATCCTTATACCATCTGAACCCTACCATCTCCTCTTTACCTAACCATCCCCCTTATATAAATGCTTCTGTGTCTAACATTATGGTTATATGAGTAAGTACATAGCAGATGGTACAAGTATAGTCAATCTCATAGTTTTAGGACCTAGTCAAATCACGCTGGCATATTGTTCATGTTGCTTAATACTGTTTAAGACTAGTTCTTCTTCTAGTTCAGCTTAGGTTCAAGATATATTATTACGTCTGGGATTGCACATATTTTTTTTGTAATCTCTTTTTCATATACGGTAAGATGTTTACAGTTCCCCCAAGGGAATTATTATGTTCACTTTAGTACTAGTCAGAGTTACAGCTTGATAGAAATAATTGCTTACAGTTTGTATCTTGGGTTTAAGATTACTTTCTCCCAAGATTTACTTACTATTTACACACCTTGTAGTATAGCGAGTGAGTCTAGGTGTTTTCATCGACTCATAGCTTGCTATATTACCTAAGGATTTAACAGTGTGTTACTATAACTCACATAGATTTTGTTTAGCAACTATATATATGACTTCTATATTCTGTTTACTATCTCTCTTCTTTGGAAGACCTAATGGATATATTCACCCAAGTTTAAATATCTCCACAGCCTAATTATCCTGCATGCATTTTATTGTGTTAACCCTCTCCCTTCTGGGTCTGTAGCATCCTCCAGCTTTTTCAATACGAGTCCCTTTCTTCCAGTTTGTATTTTCCCACATATCCCTTATTAACATGAGTGATCTAATTCTACATTCATGGAATGTTAGGGGACTCAATTTACCTTGTAAATGAAAGCAAATACTTTCTTATCTCAAAAACATAAAATGCATATTGTTTTCTTACAAGAAACAAAGCTCTTATTAGAGGATGTCGACAGACTCAGAAGGGACAGGGTCAGTCAAGTATATGCATCCTTTTCTTCTTCTAAAAAACAGGGGGTCGCTATTCTATTACATAAATCTCTCAACTGGACTCTTATTAAATCCTTCTCCGATTCAGATGGCAGATGGATTATAGCCCAGTTAAATACTTCCACAGGCCCCCTTATGTCAGTCAGCATCTATGCCCCAACTTCGATTCACAAGAATTCTTTCATAATTTGGCCCAACAAATTATTACCAGTAATACCAACAATTCTCCTATACTTGTAGGTGAGGATTTCAATTTAGCTTTGGCGGCACAGTTAGACAGAAGTAACTCTTCACGTGATTCCCACCCCAAATTTCTGCACTCTCAAGCTAATGAAGACTTGGGTCTTACTGTCTTACCTGACATCTGGAGCTACACCATCCTAGACAGCATGACTATACGTTTTACTCTCCGCTATAGTCGTATAGCAGAATTGACCATTGGTTTCATCTCAATCTATCACTGAAAAAACTATCAACACAATTATCCTCCCCATTATGATATCAGATCACTCCCCTATAAAATTGTATCTTATTTGGGGCCCTTCCCCATCCAAATCCCCCTCCTGGCATCTAGACCCATTCCTATTGAAAGGCCCTGATTTTTTACCTTGGCTTAAATTCCAAATCCAAGAATTTCTTTCCTTTAACAACACTCCTGTTGTATCTCAAGGGACCATTTGAGAAGCACTTAAAGCAACAATTAGAGGGATATCATCAGAAGCTTCACAGCATACATGAAAAAGCTAAGGGAACAGCAACTGGCAGATTTAGAGAAAACTCTTAAAGAAAAAGAAATCCAATATTATAAAATAAAAAAATCCAGATAATAACTCACAACTTCATCTTGAAATTCTTCAGCTCAGAGTTAAAATCAATGCATTAATATCCAGAAAAGCTGAACTCACCCTCCTAAAACTCAAACACCATTATTGGGAACATGAGGATAAATGTGGGAAGTTACTTTCCTATCAACTCAAGAATCAACATATGGAGAGACATATTGCTGGTTTGAAAGACCCTTCAGGTAAAATCCATAAGGATAATCCTCAATTAACCACCATGGGTCCTTCTACCAACAATTACTCCCCACCCCACAGCTCGAGCATATCGACAATTTCTGGACAATTTACAGTTACCACACCTCTCCCAACAAGATATGGCTATACTAGATGAACCCTTCACCCTAAAAGTGATACAAACAGTGCTAAACTCCCTAAAATCTGGTAAAGCTCCAGGGAGTGACGGTTTTCCCATAGACTTTTACAAGCCTCTAACTAACGTTTAATGCCCCTTACTTTTCAAGGTCTTCAGCGAGGCATCTTCACAAGAAGCCATTATAACCATCTTACCAAAAAAATATAAAGACCCCTCTCTCCCTTCCAGTTACAGACCAATATCACTACTCAATACGGATGGAAGAATGTTTGCCAAATTATTAAATACCCATTTAGAATCAATAATTTCTAAACTCGTCCATATCTCTCAAGCCGAATTCATCAAAAATAGAACTGACTCTGATCATCTCCACTCATTATTTAATTTAATCTACAAAGCAAACTCTCTTAAATCACCAGCTGCTGCTATAGCCATTAATTTTGAAAAGGCATTTGATTCTCTCAGTTGGACTAATTTGAGCCATGTTCTATCCCACTTCGGTGTCACTAATAGATTTTGTACATGGATCCAATTATTATACACTCTTCCATCCTCTCGGGTTTTGCTAACCCTACCCCATCCTCATCCTTTCATCTGGCAAGAGTACCAGGCAAGGTTACCCTTAGCCCCTGTCTAATTTATTCTGGCTATGGAACTCCAATCAGCCTCTGTTTGGCAATCCTCCATGAAACAGGGTATACCTATCGGTAACTCCCGCTACACTTCACTGTCCTACACTGATGACCTCCTCATTCTACTCGAAAACCTTGACATTTCAGGACCACCTTTAATTAAATTTCTTAGTAACTTCACTTCACTTTCTGGGCTCACTCTGAATCTAAACAAATCAGAAGCAATGCCACTGAACAATTTTTGTAAATCTTTTATGAATACAACATTAGGTTTTCGTTGGGCTCCTCATGGTATCTCTTACCTTGGAATCCAGATTACTTTGAAACTAGACAATATATGGGACACCAATCTTTCCCCTTTATTAGCAAATATTAAAATACTCTCAACAGATGGAAACTGCTTAACCTCTCTTTTAATGGGAAAATCTCCACTATCAAGATGTCAATAGCTCCCAAAATATTATATCTATTCTCTAATATCCCTCTAATCCTCCCTACCATCTATTTTGTCAAAATTGATAATATAATTGGTAATTTTATATGGAAAGGTAAAATCCCCAGATTTAGCCATAACAAACTACACTCTCACTGGTCCAAAGGGGGCTTCAGACTCTCCTAGTTCCAAGCATACTTCTGAGCCTTCCACACCACCCAAACTGTCAAATGGTTTAATAAACCTAGCAATACATTGCCATTGTGGATTAATATGGAAGCATCTCTATGTCCTGGTAATGTCACCACTTCCTTCATTTATAATCCTCTCTCTTCCCCAATTTAACGTCTCATCCTACTGTAGCAGCATCCATACTGTATTAGAAAATGACTCATAAATGCCTTAAATCCAACCCAACCCCTCTTATATATACCCCATGTGGGGAAATCATAACATTACTCTTGATAACTACCCAATTTTTTGTTGTAATTGGAAAAACAGAGGCATTTCTTTCTTGGGGGATATACTTATACCTCCGACTTTCAAATTAAAATCCTTTTCTGACCTGTGCAAACAATGGAATCTTCCCTATCAAGATTTCTGGAAATATCTACAGTTAAGCACAGCATTGAACCTTTACCTTCCTACTATTCCTCAACAATCTTTAGATGATACTTTCATTTCTAAATGGATTAAAACAAACTAACTTAAATAGTGTTATTTACAAACACATTAGAGACACACTTCCAGATCAATCTATCATTGCAAAAAATAAATGAAGTACCCTTTTAAACTATAATATAACCAATATACAGTGGTGTAATTGCTGGCTTTCCTGCCACAAATCTTTCAAGGATAATCGCAGTTCACTTATACAAATTGAAATTCTACATTTATGGTACAGAACTCCTGCAATCTTGCAAAAACTGGGCTTAATAAACAACAATGATTGTTGGTGCTGTAACTCCCCTAATGGCAATTTGCTACATATCCTATGGTATTGTCCTCCCATATATAATCACTGGCATCGTATTCATCTCTTTGCAATGAAAGTAATTGGTCTACCCTTTGCATTAGGTCCAAAACATTACATACTTGGTATTTTCAATTTTCACTCATACAAAATATCCCATTCACAGAATAGGTGGATATCCCTACTATTCCTTCAAGTTAAGTACCTTATACTAATACATTGGTGATCCAATATCATTCCCACCCTCCCGGATGTTCTCAAACAACTATCTCAATATGCCACCCTTTATCGTATTTCACATTTAGCCTCCGACTGACTCACTTTATACAATAAATGCTGGCAAGACTACTTTAAATATTTAAACACATCTACACCTATCATTACTTAATCTATGGGTTGTTATATATTAACATTGGAATCTCACTTCTACTCTTTTCAGTCCTTTTTTCTTCTCCTTTCTTTCTTTCCATTTGTCTCCTTTTCTTCTTCCCTTTCTGCCTTTTTTCTCTTCACTTTCTTAGATATCGTCTCCTTTTTATATCCCTCGTTTATACAATCTTATATATACCTGCATAAAATTACAGTATAATATTGTACAGTCATGACTGCTCATATCTCTTGTTTGAATCTACTCCTTTTACCCCTTGAACCATATACTGTCTTATTTTCTCTCAATCATACAGATTGTACTGCCACATATTGTTTTTCAACATTTGTCTCCCCTTTTATTATTATTGTATAATACCTCAGACAATATGATATTACTTATTTTCCATTAAGAATTCATGTAACTGTATATTGGAGGATATAGTGTATTTGTATGTACAATTACAAAAATAATAATAAAAAGAGTAACTGCAAAAACAAACAAACTAGGTGCTCATCTCCCATTCCTGTGCACTCAACATCTGGCACCATTCCTAATGCTCTCAGTGCCCATCGCATGATCTACTCTTTGTGTAACATTCAGCATTCCTAACATCACCTCTAAGTTCATTCAACTCCTGTCTTATAGGTCACTAGACTGTCTACCCTTCTGTTTGACATCTGTACCACTGATTGGTCTTTCATCTTTACACCCACTGATGTAGTTGATACTCTTTCAATCTGTCATTCTAAATTCTTCACTATGATAGGTACACCCCTCTCTGGAAGGCACAGGTTAAATGCTCTCACTTCCTCAGGCACTACTGAGCTCATCACTTGCCTCAGAAAAAGATGCTTCTTGTTGCCTTTATACAACTGCTGGTTTGCCAGTGAACTTAGCAAGATATAAACAGTTCTGTAATGCCTACACCAAGGCCACCAAGCCAGCCAAGTCAAAATCCTTTAATTCCAACCTTCAGAACAACATTAAGCGCCACTTGAAATTCTGGAAAGTAGTACAATCCCTTTTTGATGCACCTGCTAAGTTTCCAATAGCTCTACTCAAACTAGGTAGCTCAATCAATTCCAACCCTGGAGAGGTTACTGCCAGATTAAATCATTTGCTCTCCATCTGTGCCCTCTCTCTGTTCCCCTCATCCTCTTTCTTCCTCTTCTACCCTTACCTCTCAATCTACTCCTACCACTTCTACTGATACTCTCTCTGCTGTCTTTAAACCACTCCAAAAGTTACAACCTGATGGATGTGACCCAAATTCTTTCATCTGTCTGTCCCCCCAACTATACCCTTTCTATCTCTGATCTCTGCAACCTCTCATTTCTCAAAAGCAGGGTTCCTTGTGCCTAGAATGTCCCAGGTAACTATTGTCATTTCTCCTTTCTCCCCTCCACAGCCAACCTCAAAGAGAATCTGGTTCTCTTCCAAATTCCTCCTTTTGTTGACTCCTCAATCTTTTCAGCACTTAGTGGTTTGAATTTAGGAATTCCACCTATACCATCACATCCCTACTGAAAATTACTGATATTCTAAAGAAGATTAATCAGGGACACATCACATCTGTAATCTTTGTCACCCTGGTGAAAGTTTTCAACACTGTTGCCCACCTCTTCCTATTGGAGATGCTAATGGGTGCTGGACTATCTAAACTTATGGTCACATGGTTCATCTCCTGCCTGGAAGACAGATTTTAGGCTGCCCTTGTATGTGTCCTTCTCTTTCTCCTCTCCCAATCTGATTAGGTATTACTCAAGTCTCAGTCTTTTGCCTTATCTTGCTCTTGATGTTCCTAAATAATATTCCAGAGGTCTGTGGCTCCTTGTACATTCACGTGTACAAAGATTTTACTGTGCTCTTTGCCTGTGGTCATCTTTGCCCCTTATCTGTACAATTTTGGCAAGACTTCAGCAATGTCCAGTACTGGTTTTAAAGCAACCATCTTACCCTGAACATGAGAAACAAACATCTCTATGACCTTTGGCACCACACATTATCTGGCTGGAATCCAGACTCCCTAATCTTCATTTCTCTGTCTGGCCTCTAATACAGGAAAGTCTTCTCTTTTCATTACCTAGGTGTCTGGCTACAGTACACAGTCACCTTCACTTTTCCTGTCATTTCACCTGTCATATTAATGCTATTCCCACAAAATACCTTGCTAAAATTGTTGCATTCTACAGGAACAAAGTTTGTACCCTCCACTCTGCCTGGTGGAAGAATATTGTGAAAATGATCCTGTCAACGTTAGGAGTACAACTCTGCTGTCAAATCCACCTTCACCAGGCTGATCCCCTTTTCCACTCCTGTCATGTTTCTCTTGATTGCCATCCTCATACCATCACTGTCCCTTTATTCCTTCTCTCTGTCTAGGGCTGGTGCTTCATTCACAGTGTCTCCCTTAGCTCCAAGTTCTGATTTGGTTCCTTTCCCTACTATCTTAACTCCCTTATGCCATGTACTCTTCTCTCCTTCTACTCCCTCAACTTTGCTGACACCTGATCTTCTCTGTAACTCATGCTTAGTCCATGGCATGGTAGTCTGCTCTCTCCCACTGACTTCCTTGCTTTTGCCTAGCATTCCCCTCTCTATCTGCTCCTCTTTCTCCACTCCTGTCAGGAAATCTGACTCAATAACTATATATCAAATGTCTGCTCCTGCACCTAACCCAATCCTCTTCTCATTCTACTTCTCCTCTTCTCCTGTTCTCCTCCTCCTCACCCATTGTTTTAGCCTTCCATTCGATTTTCCCTGTCCAACACATATTCTTTTTTCTTTTTTATACATACTTTATCCTCCTTTCTTCCTCAGTGTCCTTTCCAATGCCCCCCAGCCCCATCACCCAGCTCCTTTGGGACTTACCTTATGCCTGTTGTCCTCCTCTGCCACAGGACTTGTGGCATGTGCACCACCAGTGTGGAGTCTGTGGGGGTTGGTCTTCATCCTGCCTTCCAGGGTGTTTTCTGATGATTCTTTTCCCTTACTTTCCTGGGACCTTGGCCAACATGGTTGTGCATGCACATGGATGCACACGTGCACTGGCACTGAGCATGCCTCTGATCTGCCCACCAGACCTAGCACCAGCTCCACCAAGCCTTGACACTACCACTAAGCCTCCACTAGGTTGCAGCCAAGAGCCAGGAGGCCTACCTCCCCAATCCGGGAGATGAGAGCTGCCTGGTGTCTGCTCCATCCACACTCAGACCACTCACCCCTGCTGACCACTGGCAACCCATGCTCATTCCTGAACATGGGTCACTGGCCTGGTGAGAGGTAAGGCATCCAGCACCTCAGCCCTCTGCACCACTGGGCTGGCTATCCAACACACATTCTCTGCATTTTTTGGCACTGGCAACTTACTTGCTCTGCAAATTGGACTTTCTGTTATGCATTCATAACACTGTGACACACAGAGCTACATCGCAGAAAATACACTGCACCCTTCTGTAGGACTACTCATGGTCAACGTTCCTTCTGTTTTAGGGCAATTGAATATTTAAATGGTTTGCCTAGTGATAGCCTCTACTTACAGTACAGCACAGTACAGCATAAATAGTAAGTGTGACAATGTCATTCACACAGTTGTTTTTTTTTTCTAATTAGTAGTTTATCTTCTGGTCTGCAGATTGACTCCATTCTGGTCCAGTCCCCCTAGCACCATCACCAGGCTTCTCCAGGGCTTACCATAATTAGTTACCAATCATTTGCCAGAGGAAAACAACAAATTGCAGCACACTAAGAGCAAGAATAAATGCTACGTCCCCACCTATCTATCATATGTCTTTCCACACATTCAGTAGGTAGAATGTTTATTTATTATGGAATGCAGGAATTGAAACTTCTGCAGAAGTCTACTGGCAGAATGTTCACCTCTCTCCACACAAACACACACAATGAAAGGTCTCAATAAGGCAGCATTTTTATCTGGGCAGTATTAACCAACAAAGATTTCCTTAGTAGGCAGGTAAGGACAGGAAGTTGTTTTTTGATGGTCAAGAAAGGAGCTCAAAAAAGTAAAACTATGAACAGCACTTCATTATGGCTGTTGGCAGAGCTTACAGCAATATCACTTTAACTTGAAAAGGGGTTTCTGTGGAACACATTTTTTTAGTAGTTTTCAGTGTATTCTTCCATAACACTGCAAATTCCAATGGCAGTTAAAAAAATACTCCCTTCTTTCTGTTTAGAATGATGGATACAGAACTCAAAATTGCCTTTCTATGACAGCAAATGTGCACACTTTCCAAACAAATCTAAATATCTTTAAAACTTTCAGGTGCAGAAAAACAACCAGTATAAAAGTTGTTCAGGGTAAAAGAACTTTCACATGAGGGTAGTCACTAATCAGAATTCTTTATATTTTGTAAAATGTGGTCTGCAAACAGCCTCATTTTTTTCTCTCTAGTGAACACAGTAGCAGTCATGGCAAACACATGTAAATAGATTGGAAAGTATACAGGTTACCAAGATACAACCAGCATGACAGTTATTCATGACAAAATTACCTTTCAAATGAGGGTAGTCACAAATCTGAATGCATTAGATTTTTTAAATATAGCCATCCAAAAGGTGAAAATTGTGACGAAAAATGAAAATTCAGGTAATCAGATGGCCATAGTTTAAAATATATAATTAGTGCAGCTTAATGAATAAGCTCATTTGAAAGGTTGTTTTACCCTGAACAACTTTCATACTGATGGTCATGCATAATTCGTATACTTTTAGCGATATGTACATTTGTTTGCCATAACTCGTATTAAACTTATAGCAGCCTCATTTCTGTAAAGCATTACGCCACTTTAAGTGCAATGAGACCAGACCATCTTGTCATACCTAATTTAACAGTAGATCATCATGACTTACTAGTACTTCAATGGAATTCTTTAGTGCCTACTAGCTTAAAAAGAAAATGATCTCCTTATTGGGGTCACATTAGATGTTTTCAGGATGGGATCATTTTAAATCTTTTCAGAACAAAAGCAGCAGATTAATTTTAGTAATTATTAGCCAGCAATATCCTATGATACCTACAGTATATGTGAAGCTGACACTGATCAAATAGGAGGAAGAAGGAAGACAGAGAAGAAAAACAATGGCTGTCTAAAACTTTGAGGCATTTATGCTGCAACATTGATTCTTTCATTTATTATGTCCTCTTTGGCAACTTCTATTATTAAAATGCATTAAATGTACAGTTTTCTAAATCTTGACTTTGAGATAACTGTTGAATGACTCCTAAATAAGTTTTAAGCCATTCCTTTTATGGGAGGTCAAGATCTGTGCAAAAGGTCAAGTGTTATTTTTTTCATATTTTGTTATATATTTCTACAGTAAAAGTGTGGAAAATAGAAAAGTATGCACAACTAATCTCCTATGAATTTTCAACTCAGAGAGAAGTTAATATTTAGGCAAAATCAAACCCAAAGTTTATGCAATTTTGTTCCAAAGTTATTTTATTCTAAATCTTATTGGACTGTTGAGTGTTATTTTTTCATATCTTTTTTACAAATTTCGAAAGTAAAAGTGTGGAGAAATACAAAATTATGTACAACTAATATCCTATGCATTTTCAACTCAGAGGGAAGTTTTATGTGCACAAAATCAAACCCAAAGTTTATACAGTTTTTGTTCTAAAGTAATTTTATTCTAAATCTTATTGAACTATTGATGAACTGAGCAAAGAAATGTTTAGATAAAACAAATTGAAAATCACGGATTGGGAGGTCATGCAAAGGTCAAATTATGAAACCTTAAATGAACTCATTAAGACCATTCTTCTTAGTGTGTAATTATAAGAGCTACCTTGTGAATCACTCTCAACAAGTTAGGATTGATAATGTCCTATCTGACAGTAGACTTGTTCACTTCTGTGTACCCCAGGGCTCCATCCTGGGCCCCATTTTATTCAGTTTGTTTCAAAACAGGCTCCCGCTCAGAAGTAGCTGTCTAGTTTTGCTCTATGCAGATGATGTAGTCCTTTACACAAGTGATCCTGATCCCTTTACCTTGGAACGCAAACTCCAAGACAGCTTTACTACAGTTGAAAGATGGTTCAGAGAACAAAAACTCATTATGAACTACAAAAAAAAAAAAGACCTTGCTGTACCCACTCAATATAACAAATGAGTCTGGAACTACATTGGAACTTGTCCAGCATTTCATATATTTGGGGGGGTCACTATAGACAGCATAGTCAGCACTATGACATATGACTGCCACATTGAAAATGTTGCAAGCTGTGAACATCCATATTGGTTTGCTTCATAGACATAAGCAAAGTCTTACCTCAGAGGCCCTAAAACTCACTATCCAGAGTACAGTGGTCTCTCTTGTTGACTACAGCATGGTAGTCTAAGATTCAGCTATGGACACAGCCATCCACCATATAAAAGTCGCTCTAAATAAAGTCTGTCGACTCTTAACTGGCTCTGCACAGTTCACACATACATGTGACCTACATGACCAGGCTAACTGGTTCCAGTTCACAGGTAGGCTCAGGTTCCAAACATGCCTCCTGGTGAAGAAAGTGTGTCTGGGTCTCATGCCAATGGGTGTCTAGAAGCTCCTTGCTCCCTATGAAAACAGCCAGTCCACCAGAAGCTCAGATAGCAGGGTCTTTAAAATTCCTAGGTGTCGCACCTCCCTTGGCCAAAGAGCTTTTGCCCACCATGATCACAAATGGATTAATAATCTTACTCCTGCCATCTTCTCGGTAATAGCATTAGGCCCCCTTCAAACGTGAGCTCTGAAAACATCTCAATGCTAATGCCAGCTGTGACTGCTTCTCTTAGGTCCTCAATTGTTGTTGTACCTCGTGCCTAGGCAGCACTCCCTCATGAACACATGGGTCCTAGTTTCCTGCACTTGTTGTTTCTCTCCCGTCCTGTGTCTTAATCCTTCCTCCATCAAACTCTCCTCTTACCCCACCCCCTCTTTTTCTCCTACAATCCTCTCCATCTACCTTCAGCCCAACCCTCCAAAAAAAGCTTCGACAAGGTATTCCTGGGCTGATGTTTCTCTGCTTCTTGAGTGGGTGTGGCTGCCCTGGGCTGCTATAATCCCTGTACATTGCCCTCCATCCTGACAACACAGACTGCTGCAGTACCTCTCTCTCTGCCTTTCAGGCACCCCAGTCTGAGTTGTCTCATAGTTTCATAGTAGAAATACAAGTTCATAAGGCTGAGGCCCATGATGAACTCACCACTGTGCGGTTAATGGTTGTATTTATATTTAATTTCTCCCATATAGTCATCCAAAAGTGCTTTAAAGGTTTCCACAGTGTCCCTGGCAACAATATATGTAGGTAATGTATTCCATAATGGTGGCGCCCGCTGTGTGGAGAATCTCTGTCTTTGAGTTTTATTAATGGAGCATTTAATTTTATCCTGAGATCGAGTAGTATTCTCCCAACCTGCTTCTCAAGACATAACATCTAGTGTTTCTTTGTTATGTAAGTGGTATATATATATATATACATATATAACCTGATTGAATACATGATCAGAACCATAGGCCTTAGGATCTAGTTCATGCCAATCGGATATACGGCTGTGGGTTAGTAAGCATGATCTGTGCGCGTTTCCGCTTTTCTGGAATTCTGTGGTCGGTGTACAGGTGTACCGTTTACCGACCCACCAAAATCTTCAGAGACATGCGGCCAGGGTCCCCGATGTGCCCTTTCAAAGATTTGGTGAAAAAATATTAAGCATTCAAAGTTATTCAAAACAATTTCCCATTATAGTCAATGGAAAAAGTTAAAAAAAGTTCGACAGTGTAAATGCATTTACTTCAGAAAATGGCCCTGTTACTTTTAGCAAATCCACCATTTATTTTCAGTTAGTGATCAGAAAAATGGCAGCATTTAAATTTGGGACCTCTAGCAACCTAATTCTTTTGTATTCACTAATGGACCCTGAGGATGCAACATGTCTTTATTTAGTCATCCCCAAATATATTTTCAAATTCTGGAAAAGTACTTTCGTACACGAAAGTATACATAAAAAGAACCTTTCCAAAGTCGACAGTAGTTTTCTAGTCTGTGGAAAATGACAATTCTTTGGCACTGTGCTGCAAAGAGCGGTTGGGGTTTTGGGCGCAAAATATGGAGGCATGATGACATCCAGATGACTTTCAGTGTTGTGTTGAAAAATATTACACAACGGCAAGGATACACAAAGTTGATGGTTTTTGCAAGGATAACATCAGCCCTGATACATTACAGAATCCTTGGCACCTGCTAAAATAACAGTTTGGTCTTTTTTCAGAAATTTGGATGGAAGACCAACAGCCTGATGTGCCTATCAGTGGTTTGGTGAAATATTACAGGAGGCAAGTTATGGTGCTCGAACTTCTTTTTTTTCCATGGGATAACATTACAAGCACCCACCGCCTTTCAGGGCCCGTGTCTCGAAACGGGAGATACGGACTATTAGTCAGAAAATAAGTACAAAACTAGCCAGGACAGTCATAAATCATATGACTTTAAATTTCGCCGTACGGTTCCGGAGATAACCCTAGTATTCCAAGTCCTCATTTCTGCTCCAATACCATTATGTGCATACATTCTTTGTCTCATTGTCTTTCTCTATACGGGTTTGGGAAAACCAGCCTGTCGCTTCATACTGTTACCATTGCCCTTCCACTTATGGTTCGTCCCGTTCACCTTTCATTGACGTCGCCACCATTGCGCTATCGCATGTTTTTATTTGCACGGCGCTTCTTATTTTCGCCATTTGTGTCGGTACTGTTTCACTTGCGTCACCATGCCCATTGACATTTCACTTTGCAGGTACCATGTTACTATGTGCAACACTCTGGCAGGCCGTTCCGACCACGCCACGTGTGTGTACACTACTGTTCTAATTCCGCGCTTTACCATATGCGCCACTGTTGGCGCTTCTGTTTGCATGGCTGTTCCTGTTACTGCCTCAAGACATCCAAGTAGCGGGCCCAGGGGCCCAAACTCCATTTAATGCATTGATAGGGTTGTTCCACAGTGACAAAGTGGGAATTAGATGTTAGGGTTGAAAACTTGGACCCCCCCATCCCCAACCGGCATTGGGGTGTGCATTGGGTCATCGGTCCTCTCACCCATTGTCTACTTCTGCTGCTTTACATGTGATGGGGTGAGAGTTGGGCTGATGACACATCAATGCAGTTGAAAATATTAGGGATCAGTTTCAACTTCTCAATTCTTAATGAACAACTCTTTCATAAACAATTGCCTCTAATATATATATATATATATATATATATATATATATATATTGTGTGTGTATGATCTCCTCTAGATTTGCTAGGTGTTTTACTCTCCTGGTGGCCCTTCGCTGAACCTTTTTCCACCATGCTCAGAGCTCCTGCAGTAGTTGGTGCACAAAAGGGAACACAGTACTCCAAGTGAGACCTAACAAGACTTGTATATAGTGGCATCGGGACCTCAGCCCTCCTGCTCTTTATGTGTCTATGTATGCATCCTAGTAAGGAATAGCATTTCTTAAGTTTTTTTGCATGTATATCACATTTTGATCACTGGTAATGGTAACACCAGCTCTCTTTCCTCCGTGGTTGTTTGAATTATTGTATTATTTATAGTATAACTAGCCCCATGTTGTTATTTCCAAAGTGAATCACCTTACACTTGGATTAATTATGTTTCATTTTATTCTCATTTGCCCACACTCTATATTATTCAAACAATCCTGGAACCTGTTAACTGATTCTGGGTTATTGACTATGCTGCAGATTTTGCAGTCATCTGTATTTACCAATCCAGACCTGATCTCTTGTCTGCACTGTTGACACAAGAATATTAAATAACAAAGGGCCCAGTATTGAACCCTGAGGGACCCTGCTCATCACATGGCCCCAGCTTGATTCGTGTCCTCTTAAGACAACTCGTTGTTCCTATTTAACCACGAGGATATCCACGCTATAATATTTCTCTCAAGTTTATTCTAAGCAGTTGTTCCAGTAAGATTTTATGCAACACTGTGTCAAATGCCTTGGCATAGTCCAGAAAATGATATCCACAGGCATTCCCCCATCCAGAGAGCCTCACTAACTGTCTCGAAAAAAATGATTAGGTTGGTTAAGCATGATCTGCCTGACATAAAGCCATGCTGTGAGATATCACAATTTACAATTTTACTTATATGTTCCATCATTCTTGTTTGGATTATTCTCTCCATCATTTTACCGATCACAGAGGTAAGGCTAATAGGCCTATAGTTCCCCACAAGTTGTTTGCTGCCTCCTTTGTGTATTGGCATGATATTAGCACATCTCCATTCCTTTGAAGTGCTCCCATATTTTAAGGATGTATTGTATAACACTGCAAGCAGACCAGACAATTCATTGACCATTTTTTTAAGAACTTTGGGGCTATACCATCAGGGCCAGGTGCAGAGTCTTCCTTGAGTTTTTTTAATAATATCCATTACTTCTTTTATAGTTATAGATTTCACTGTTTCATCAGTATTTAACTGCTCAATCTCAATATATTCCTTTGGAAGGAACACATTCATAAAGTATGTGTTTAATTTGTTAGCCATTTCAGGTTCCTTTGTGATTACTATATCATTTATTTTTAATGGTCCTCACTACTCTGGTTACCCTCAGGGCTCCAATATAGTTTAAAAACATTTTTTATTATGATTTGAATCAGTTGTTAGGCAGCCCTCAAGTTCTGTTTCCTTTTTCTGATAAGATTTTAGTCTTTTATACCAACTTTTATATTTTATTAAGTGGTTTATGTTCAGTGATTTTTTATATTTCGATATGCCCTATGTTTTTATTTATGATTTTTTTTATTTTGTTTAACCACCATAGAGGAGTCCTTTTTGTTCTGTTGTTATATTTTATCCTTAGGGGTACCTATGTATTTACATAGTACATAATCTTAATATTAATTATTTCCAATTGTTCCTGGAGGTTTAAGCTTCCATTTAGTCCCTGGACCCAATTCCAATTATTTAGATAATTTTTAATACTATTATAATCTGCTCAGTTATAATCTCTGATTTTTGTTATTCCATTATTATTACCTTTAGTTACTGTGTTCACATTAAAATGTATCATATTGTGATTGCTATCAGCCAGTGGTGGTAATACTGTCAGTTCAGTCTCTATAGTTCTAATATTGGTCAGAATTAAATTGAGTATATTGTTATCCGTAGTAGGTTCCTGGACTAATTGCTCAAGATTATGTTGAAATGTAAATTCTAGGAACCTTTTTTCTAGTGTTCCTTTAGCCTCAAGTGTAGCCCACTTGATGTTGTCCTCTTCCTTAAACTACCTTAACCCTCTCAGATACTCTTTTGCTTATAATAGCCTGTTGACTTAGTCCACTGTCTTTGTCTTCTTGTTTATATTTAGATTTATACTTAGACTCCTATTTGTTATTAGCCTGCATTTACAGTTCTACTGTAAGTGTATCCCCTCACTAGGATCAATTTACAGCCAATTGTGGTTTAAATACCAGTGGGTTCTCTCATACAGCAGTAGTGCAGAAGTGGACTTAGTTTGGCTCAGGTCGATGTACCTTTCTGTTGCTGCTAAGTTTGTGGAGGGGCATGAGTGAAGGATTTAGTTGTTGGTAAACATGAAACTCTTTGTACTTGTTTGAGTCTGTTACCTTTAGGCTCTCATATTTCATCGGATTTTGGGGATCTGTTTTAGTTTTTTGTTGTTTTGTTTTCTTGTTGTTTTATCTTTCTTTTTGTTGGGCCTTGTCCTCTGTGAACATATGTAAAGGGGTCCTCAGCTGACTCAGCCAGAAGTAACCCCACCCACTCATGGGCTTGTCCTCCTTTTATAGGGTGTGGGCCCATAGTGTTATACCTTCTTACACTATACAGGAAGTTCCACACTGAGGAAAGGGAGGTGCATAGGTGTTCATCTAGAGGGCATACCTAGGTTATATTGTAGCCAGGTCACATCAGACATGACAGAAGTGGTGCAGTGCAGTGGCTGTGGAGCAGCAGTCTTTAGGAGATGTTCTGGAGGCTGTGATGCTGCCCTTATCCTCAAGAACCTCTCTGGGCTGAGGGGAGGTTACCTGTCTCCTGCAGAGGTGGCCAGGTTACAGCAGGCATCCACTCCCACTCAGAGACCACTGGGTCTACTGCATCAACCTCAGAGGTTGCCCAGGAAGGATGACTGGACCACAGTGGGCCTCAAGGTAAGTGGGGAGGTCAGAGACACATCCCCAACCAGTCCAGCTAATAACTCCTCACGCTGATTTGGAGGAACAGGACTGCCCACACAGGCACTCACAGCTGGAACCAGGGAGGATGGTCAGTGCCTCAATCTCAGTCCCAGGAAGGGGGCAAGGGACCCTGAAGGAGAAGCTTCCCTAGTGGGGACTCTACTGTATGGGGTGTGACATTAGGGACAACTAGCAGGGGGGAGAGGGAGGTCAAGTGCCTCCCAGGACGTGCTGCATGAAGGAATGGAAGTGAATCCATATGATCACTAGGGCGATAGTCAGGAGGGAGGAGCTGGATGTCATTGTCCACCTGGGGACCAATGACTTGGTGAGGAGCAGGACAGAGTTAGCTAGAGCCCAGAAGGATTTCAGTAAGCTGGGAGAGGACCTGAAATGGGTAGCACATTCTATGTCATTCTCGGAGGTACTACCTGTCCAAGACATGAGGGAGGCCAGGGCACTCCACATCCAAATCTTCAACTCCTGGTTGAATGATTGGTGTGGAAGGGAAGGATTTGGCTACATAGGGGACTGGGGCCCAACTTGGGCAGATGTGAGCTTGTATCAGGAGGATGGCCTGCGTCTGTCTGGAAAGTGGACCTCAGTCCTTGGTGAGAAGTTGGAATGCTTCAGTAGAGAGCATTTAAACTGGCCAAGGGGGGGGAGAGCCAGGAGTGACAGGTGGCTTAGAACCCCCCCCAAGATCATGCAAAAATACAAATTGACAACAGGAACAACGCAAGCGAGCAAAGAGGGACAGCCAGGGGAAGCTTTTATAAGGGGGGATAATTGGGGGCAAGAGCACATGAGCATGAATACTGGGACAGGGGAAGAGGAAAAGTAGAGAAACAGGAACAGAGTGAAGGCAGGGAGTAAAACATGGAAGGTCATGTTCACAAATGCCTAGTCTGGGAAATAAGGTTCCAGACCTGGAAACCTTGATGACGGATGCAGACCCTGACATAGCAGCAATAACAGAGACATGGTATTCTGCTTCTTCATAGCTGGGACATCAGTGTATCAGGCTATACACTGTTCAGAAGGGCCAGGAAGGTAAAAGAGTGGGTGGCCTTGTACATCATTGAAGGCATAAGGGCTACAGAAGTACAGGGATGGCAGGAGGCTAAGGCAATGTGGGTCACCTTGAACCAGGAAATGGTACAGCAATACATACAGGGGTGATCTACAGACCTCTGGCACAGAGGGAGGAAGTGGACATGGTACTAGGTGGAGGAAATTCATGACATGGCAGCTAAAGGCAAAATCCTGTTAATGAGAGATTTCAATATGTTGGATGTGGATTGGACCACCAAGGCAGCTGCTTCAGCCGGAAGCATGGCCATCCAGGAATTCCTGCAGGGAGCTGGACTCAGACAGCTGGTGCATGAGCCAACCAGGGACAAATCGATTCTAGACCTGGTATGGACCAATGGGAACAAAGTGGAAAGAATCCAGGTGGAAGGGCAGCTAGGATCCAGCAACCACCACATGGTGCAGTTTGACATGGAGACAGGCACACAATTAAGCCACACAAGGGCAAAAGTATCAGATTTCAGGAGGACGAATTTCAATGAAATGGGTAGATG
This sequence comes from Neoceratodus forsteri, assembly GCA_016271365.2. NCBI lineage: Eukaryota > Metazoa > Chordata > Ceratodontiformes > Ceratodontidae > Neoceratodus > Neoceratodus forsteri. Next base: position 740,818,260 of record CM057454.1, read on the forward strand.
TTTAAAAGCAGCCCTGGAGAAGGTAGAGGTAATGGAGGGGTGTAGAAACAGTGGGGGAGACTAAAGGAACCATTCTGCAGGTAACTAACCAATGCATTAGGGTAGTGGCCAAAGGGAAAAGAAGAAAGAAACCACTATGGTTTTCTAAAGAGGTGGGAGACAAAGTAAGGGTTAAAACAGCATGTTTCAGGAAGTATAAGGAGACCCAAAGGGAGGAGGACAAGGAGGTGTACCGGGAGGTGTATCTTGAATGTCTCAGAGAGGCAGGGAAGGCTGTTATGAGAGCCAAGGCACAGACAGAGGAGGGTTTAACGTGGTCTCTGTGAAAAAGGACAAGACATTCTACAAGTAGGTCAGTGGAAGAAAAACCATGGGAGGATTGAGAGGCTCAAAGGGGAGGAGGGAGAGTGTGACATGGTATGAGATACAAAAAGTAAGGACACATAATATAAATTAAAATACAGCAATTTTCTTTACATTAGTAATTACAATAAGTACAATGTTGTATTCAACAAGGATTGAGAACAAAAATGATTACATAAGACACTATGTCCACCAAGTGGAAGAGGGCTGGAGAAGGACAATTGCTCCCCATATGCAAAGGAGGCATGGAGGAGGAGGAGGATTGCTCTCTATGTGGAAATGTGTAATGGAGGGGGGAGGCGTGCTTCCCATGTGTGGAAGTGGGATGGAGGGGGGGTGGGGCAGTCACTTAATGACCACCATCCTAGACCCCACTCCAGCCTGAGTGTGAAACTTTTTGGAATGGGCACAGTTTATGATGGGGCAGATGTGCAATCCACATCTCTTCTCTAGCTGCTGTAACATATTGGGATGATAGGTGGGTATGCAAGATGGGGCACCAGTCACTCAGGAGCACCCACTGTATCCTACCCCCCCACTCAGCAGAGTGGGAACAGTTGTGGGGGGGGTGTGGGATACAAGATCCATATTTTCATATCTCAGTACCGCAGAGTGATCTCCATGGGTAGAGCACTTTAGGTGGCAGAACCTCTAGCTGAAGCAGTGTTCTGCAAGTTTAAAGGTGTGGCATAGGGTGAGGAAGTGGCAGTCATCCAAAATCCCACTCCAAACTTCATGCTAGCTCTGGTGGAGCAGGGACGGGTATGAAGGGACAGATGTGCAACTTGCATCTGTATCCCTGGCTGCTGCAGGGTGCTACTTTTATGTGGAGGTAGGATGGTGGGATGGGGCATCATTCTCCCAGATCCACCTGCCTGCTGCCCACCCTATGGCAGTGTCAGCTTTCATGGAACTCGGTTGGGTGAAGATGTAGAGATGTGTGAACCATATTTGTCATTGTCTCCTGCAGAATGCTCCTAATATGCAGGAGATGGAATTGAAGGAGAAAATGCGTCACATGTGCAGAAATGCAGAAAGATGTGTTGGGTGCCAGTGACCTCTGGCCACCAAGTGGATCTGGACTGCAACCCCATTTCCACCCACCTGGCGCTCACCAGGCTGGACAGAAACAGGTGTGGTGTGGCAAATGTGCAACTCACATTTCTGTCTCTGGCTGGGGCAGCCAATGTGCAGTGGTGGGACAGTTGTGGAGGGGGCACCAGTCATCAACTTCTGCCAGGCCACTATTTGCCTTGAGCTGCCCACCTGAAGGTCACCTTGTCACTGTGCCAACCTGTGTAGAGTGGGATGGGTGTGGAGGGGAACCTACATCAGTCTGTGACTACTGCAGATTGTTCCATATGTGCTGATGGGAGCTGGAGGTGTAGGGGGCAGCAACTACCAGGGGTGCCCATCTAGTGCCCACCCTACACTGTGCTAGTCAGTGTAAAGAGGCAGATATGTGACCCTCATATTTTTCTCTGGCTCTGTCTGGGTGCTCGTTTTGTGCAGTGGTGGAATAAATGCACCAAGTTTGTTTTACACTGTCTCTTCTGGTCTCTCACTCACTCTACTCTCTCTCTCTCTCTCTCTCTCTCTCTCTAATGTCTGCTCCCCCATGGTGAAAGAAAAACTCTGCAGCACTGCTCTTTATCCAGGTCATGGCACTCTTGCTGCCACTTTCTCTGCCTCTCTGTATGTGGTATCTGCTTCCATTGAGCTTCAGAAAGACAAACAGAGAATCAGACCTACAGCAAAGTGCCAGAAGAGGGAGCAGAAATAAAATTGATAGCAACTGAGCTCGGGTGCACACTGTACTCCACTTCTCTGTTTGGGGGGGGGGTTGACACCATCTCTGACTGGAATAGATTAGACCTGCACATATATGCCACACTGGAAGCATCTCTCTTGGGGGTGGGGGAGGGAGGAAGGGAGTGGGGGAGAGGGAGTAGACACTGCTAGGGGATGGGCCACCCATTTAAATGAATGTTTGTTCAGGTGAAGGTCTGGGAGCCACTGGTCATCATGGTTATGGTCACTACATTGCACTGCCCCCCAATGTCACACTTCCAAGGTGGTGCTGCAACAGTGACAGGCTGCCACCTGGTGATCACTCTCATTCTGCTTACTTGCACATCTCAGCATGTTGCTGTCACTGCTTGGTCTCTCTTTGCTCTGTCCCTGACACTGGTGCCACTCACCACCTCTTTGGATGCGCACTCTCTTTTTGAGGGGGGGCACTGCTGTCTCTCCTTCTCAGTGTCTGTCCCTGCAGCCTGTCTCCCTCCCCCACCATCCAGGGTTAATCTACAGCTCTGCAGGCAATGCTGCCTCACTTCTCAGCACTCTTGCTCTTTGTATTGAGTGGCAGGGTGGGGGTACACTGAGGCAACATGGACACTAGGAGATCCATGGGGCGGGTGAGTGGGTACTATCACAGAGAGCAATGCTCAGGCTGGGCATTGTGGCATGCATGATGCACTAGAGAGAGAGGAGCTTGGGGACAAGAACACGCACTGTCATTTGCAGAGACACAAACAAGTTCAATGCGGATGTCTGTCTTGGGAAGGATAGATAATATTTACTTGTTTTTTACTGCTAGGACTGTTTACTGCTTATGGCACAGAGAGTGGGGGATGCACTGTATGGCTGGGTACCCGGACATCTGCAGGATGGGTGGGGAGACAAGCAATAAGATCAGTACAAGCATGAATGAAAGGAATGAAGTTCTCTCATTCCAGCACTTTATTTCTTTCAACTAGAGAATGGATTCCAGATGTGAAACTGTGACTAGTGTCACAGTCTGGTTGCATGCTCATTGATCTGCCAGGGACAAGCCCACTGTAGGCTGCTGTGCACTGAACTCATCCCTGACACACCTCTGAGATGTCCTACCAAAAGATGCATCTTGCACAAGCACAAGGAAACATAGAAAACTATAAAGAATTTAGATCAGTGACTACCCTCATTTGGAAGGCAATTTTCTCCTGAACACAAAAATGTAAAATAATGCACTTGGGGTACAGAAATCCAGGGGCAGAGTACACATGGGTGGAGTGGTATTGACAACATTAAGAAAGCACACATTCCAAACAAAAAAAAAGCTTTTACATACAGCTGATTACTGTTTAACAATATTTTGCATCTATGGCTGCCACTGTACATCTGATGCAAACCCATAATGACATTTCCTCACTTGAAGCAAAGGGGGTGAAAACCATAACTGACTCCTTGTTTTTGTGTTAGAGGGGCCAGTTTCTTTACAGCAAAAACAAGAAAAGGCATAATTTCTAAAATGTGCAGGTGAGCATGGGGACCACTTTTTTCCAGAACATGCCACCACTGGCAGCTATCACTTCAAGACTGCCACTACTCCCACCTAATACAATCTGTGGAAATCCAGAAGTAGTCTACCAGCACCGAGATCAATATGGTTCAGGCACATTTGCCAGAAAGTACTGCTTAGAAAAGAATGAGAAAGTGACTGTGATGATAAGCAAGTCCCAGACCAGCTCTCTAGTTTAACAGACTCCTCCTGAGTCTGATTTTGTATGGCTGCATGGGTCACATTTCACGGATGTTATGCCATTACCAAATCTGTATAACAGCACTGTGGATGCACATAACTAGGCTGCTGTCTGATGTGCAGCCACAGTTCAGTTCAGTTCGGTTTTATTGATAGGTGAATACACCATTACAATATACTAAAAACATTACAATTTCTCATAAATCATCTTGTGTAAAAAACAATCCATAATGCGCTCAAGTCCCAGACAGTCTTTTGCCCATATTAGGTTCTAGATTATCTGGGTACTTATGAGATATAGAATATGAATATAAAATACAAGTCCATGTAAAAGGAACTCAGTAGAAGATATTAAAGTGCTTAAAAATAATACATTTTTTTATCTTTACTTTTATTAACAACTTAAAAACTGCTGTTTTTAACCCTTTAAATTTCCATTCCAAAATGAATTCTCAGAGGCAGGGAATGTTTTTTTATGCTTCATCACTTGAAGAAAAAACTTTGAGGCCATCTTTGCCTCCTCTGGTGTATTAGGATATAAAAGCACAAATAATGGGTCATATTCTTCATTTACATATTTAATAAGGAAATTATTTAACAAATTGAAGACAAAAGTTTTATATAAGGGACACTGCACACAATATGATAAGATTTTCTTCCAAGCCCTATTACAACTACTTAATTCAGGGCTCAAGTTGGAAAATGTTTTCTATCCAAAATACATATTTGGAACAGATAATTCCCATCCTTGCCCAAGTGATCATTTTTCTATCTAAGGGAGTCAGAGGTAAGGTTAAATAATTCTCCAGAGATACATCAATCTTGTTTTGAGTTAGCCAAGTAGCCTGACGTTGAGGTCTGAGGAGATCCATTTGTTTTCCTTGGGCAGACCTAAATATTTTCTTTTTAACAAGTTTCTTAAATGACACTGATATTGTAATTGATTTCTGCCAATCTAACCAAAGATGGTGCATGGCTATTCTTTCCAGAATACTCTGAATATTTTTAACCCAAGGTGATCTAAAATTTTGTTTTTGCCAATAAATCTTGTCTTTCAAACACAATAAAGGCAAACAGTTGGCCTGATGATTGATAATTTTTAACCAGTAACCCATCATACGTATGCCAATTATTGTAGCAATGGGATCTCTTCCCAATTCAGCCCTAACTATGACATTGGATGAGGATAATGGGACCTGTAATAAAGATTTATAAAAAAAGGAGAGGGGAGTTTCCAACCATAGAGGGCAGTGTATACTCCAGACCTCTGCTCAATATGTGAGGATGGGATTGATTTTGGCTTCGCCTGCAACTAATGCTGGTGAAACCTACTGTCTAGCATATTTTATGTTAAAGTGTAACAAAGCTTTGGTAATCAGTTTTGCCCTTACCACTTGGTCCCTCCAATGCTCTGTCCATGTTCCATTTGGGGTGAACTTTACACCCAAATACGTATATGAAGTTACACCCTCAATAGCTTCATTATTTAAGTAAAACTTTGGTTTCTTTTTTTGTCCCTGACATGGGCCAAAGATCATAAACTTAGTTTTCTTCATGTTTATTATTAAATCTAATTGTTTACATTTAGTATTGAGTTGATTTATTTCATTTTGCAGCCCTTGGGTAGATAAAGCAAGAATAATTATATTGCCTGCATAAGCAAGGCTATGAACTGGCAAGTTCTTAATTTGGGGGGTCAAGACTGGATACATCCCTGTAAGTCATAAGTGAATCAATATACAAACAAAATAGAAGGGGAGCCAAAAGACATCACTGTTTACTCCTGATGTTGTTCTAAAGTAATCATTAATATTACCCTTGTTGTCGTATCAAACAGCCGAAGTTGTTTGTGAATGTAACATATAAATTGGGACCAACAGACTCAAAGGTAAATGTCTTACTGTTAACATCTCCCATAATTTGACTCTATTCTGAGTCAAATGCTGCGAAAATCGACAAATAAAGCATAAAGCTTAATTCTACAAAATGGCCTATATTTTCCTATGTGCAAAAATATAAATATTGTCTACTGTTGAAAATCCTTGCAAAAGCCGCTTGGAACATAGATAATGGGGAGCTTTCAGATGACCAGTATTGTAATTTTTGTAATAGTATTTTGGCAAAGATTTTTCCTCTAATATCAATAAGGCTGATTGGGTGATAGTTAGATGGAGATTGAAACTGTCCTTTTGTATTAATTGGAACTATTATGCTTCTTGTCCAAGAAGGAAGTATAAATCTCTCTCTTAAACATGTATTGAAAAAATTTGTAAAAAAAATACCCAATAATTCAAATGTGCTTTATAAACTTCTCCGGGAATAAAGTCAGGCCCAGGTGCTTTGTTATTTGAGAGATTCACAATAGCATCTTCTACCTCCCAAAGGTAAACACTAGTGGTATATATATTCCCCTCCTACTATAATTATCTACCATTTCTTCCGTATTAGAATGTTTATTAAATAAGGAATTAGAGTATGCCATCCAGGTTTCTTTAGGGATGTATGTCAGTGGATTTGAGTTCTGGTTATTAGTTCCCTTAGATACTAGAATCCAAAAGAGCTTAGCATCACCCTCCTTAATGGCTTGATGTATTACTTCCCACTGTTTGTGTGCAAACTCATTTTTTTTTTTGAATTAGACATTTTTTATAATCCCCTCGATCTTTGTTTAACTTTGAGATTGCCCTCTTAGTCAGACTTTTTTTTGTTTTCCTAATAAGCCTCATTAGGTTCCCTTTCTGTCTTATACAATGGCCATCAAACCAAGATACTGTCTTAGGCTTAATGGTATTAGTGCAATAAATCTCTGTGTTAATTTGTTGGTATCCTAAATTCAGTAGCTGATTAGCCTGCTCACTTTTAAGATCCATCTGTACTCTATAGTGCATATATAGCAGCCACAGTGCTCTGACATAGTTTCCAGTGATTCTGTTTATGCAGCACTTCCCTCCACAGGCCACATAAACATACCCCAAACCCGGCACTACTTTTCTGTTCTGAAATTGCAGTACTGAGGGCCATCATGTGCAAACATGATGACGTTGACTTACACTGTGCATGCATGACTATCATGTATACATAGTTGCAGTATGTCAGCATCACCATATTGTGCAGAGCTGACTACAGGCAAACTTCACATGTGCGAGTATCACACATATGCAGTACTGTAATTGCTGCAGTATCACTTACAGCTAACTCCGGTGCAGCAAAAGCATCGCATATTTTTTTCCATGCTCTTGCCACTCCTAAAAGCTCTCCACAGCCATATTGGCTCTGACCAGATTTTGCTTTTTAATTGGTGTATGTATGTGAAAAGGTGATTTTAAAGGGAAAGAACTTATAATTATATGAGTTTTCATATATTTTGTGGGAGTTTCATTTTTAGGACCTAACTCACTTTTTTTAGTGAGAGTAAGGGTTGTGACTTTGTTTCTAAGGGCCATCTGGAATTTTTTTTGACAAACTGCATTGATATGTTAGTGTGCTGTGTCCTGATTGTCAACACTTTTTTTAATCAACGTTAGTTGTCCAACTTTGCACTGCTGCTGACCAATCAGGACAAAGTAGTTTCCTTCCCAATTTTATAAGTAGCATACTGCCATGATGTAACACATTTTACTAGGGTATGTGTTCCACACAGGGAACAATGAATATCCACTCAGGCCATACCTAACCATGTCATTTTTACTTCCATCCACAGAGTCAAAACAGCAGTACTATAATGCCTACTGGAGGACAAACAGTGTGGTGGAAAAGACATTCAGACTGAATAGGGAGGTAAAGTGACTTGCTGAAAGTCACGCAGTTGGCGAGTAGGTGTGGTGAGACAGAAACATAGAAAGCAATGGCCAGTTAAGGCCTAATATCCTATTTTGTCTGCCTACATTCCCTAAGTATGCTACTTGGGCCGCAGCAGCCATCCCTCTCCTTTTCTGCTACCCTTTCATCTTACTAAGGCCATGTACTTGTCCAACCCTATCTTGAAAATGACCAGTGATTTAACTACTTAAATGGTCAGGTTTCTTTTACCTGTCAACCACTCTCTCAGTGAAAACGTGCTTGCGGGAATCCCTTTCTGAATTTTCCTCCAGCCAGTTTCATTGAATTTCCCCTTGTGCCTGTGCTGCTGCTCAAGTAGTATGTCCATTGTAAGCCATGCAATTTATCAGATGCAGGTACTTGTAAGTTCTATCATGACCGCCATCTCTTTTCTATTCTGAAGGGTGCACATGGCGAGGCCTTGCAACCTTTCTCCATAGGTCACCCCCCCATGCACTGGATCATTTTAGTCACCCTTAGCTGTACTGCCTCCACCTTCTTGCAGTTCTTCTGCAGGTATGGATTCCAGAACCTTGTACACAATTTCCAGGTGTGGTCTGACAGTGGGAGGATCACCTCCTTTCTTCTGCTGCTAGTTCCCCTCCCTATGCTCTCCAGTATCCTATTTTTCTTCCCCACTGCCTTGTTGTAGTGTGCCTTGGATTTCAGATTTTCTGGTATTACAACGTGAAGGTCTTTCTCCTTTGCTGTTCTTTCCAGTGCCACCCTCCAGCTGAGTACTGTGCCCTCAGGTTCTTTTCTCCAATGTGTCAAAAAGGGTTGGATATTTTATTGTTAAGGCTCTAAGTGAGACTTAGAAGGAGGTTCTGAAAATAGAAATAGAAACAGATACTGAGCAGGGGCCATTCCTTTTTTATGTTTGCTTGCATCCTTCACCTATATTTGCCAACTACCATTATTCCCTCTGTCAGCCAGGAATTGAGATTCATATTGGCGGTCAGTTAGTGCATGGGCTTGGTCTTGACTTACAGCCAGCTGAGAGGTCTAGCATCGAGTGAGTGGCTGAGTGCTAACATGCTGAGCAACCTTACTGAATGTCATGAGAAGGACAAGACTCACTAGAATGAAATACGAGGGTCCAGGAAGATAGAGAACTAGGGCCAGGCAGTGAGTCAGGGCAGTGACACAGCTGTGGGCCAGGCAGGTCGGGTGCACAAGAGAAGATAACAGCAATCAATCATGGTTCTCTGTTAGGGTGGATCAGGATGTAATGACTGGCTGGGCTTCAGAGCAAGGCCAAGCAGCAGACTGGAGGAGCAATGAAGGATGATGAAGGGACAGTCACAATTCCCATTACAGGAGGATCATGTAAGTTTGATGGAGCCTGGGGGAGGGATATAATATGTTGCTTATTTTTGGGGTCCTGTGAAATTTTGACTGAACTTCAGCTTACAAGGCAATAGGGCCCAGGGTAAAACAAAATATGTATATATATAATAACAGATCCGCCTAGGAGCCCATTGACATGGCCATGGCTAGAATAAGGTTTTATGTGAAAATAATCGCCCACGTCAAAAGGGCGACTTCCGTTTAGAGAGACTGCCGCAAACAGTGACAGTTCTCTAAAAACATCCACTACGTCTTCTCTTTATGTGGAAGGCTTCTCATACCCCCCTTTGTGGGGGCAAGCTCCCAGCACCCCCAAAGTAAGGATTCTCAACTCCAGGAAGAGCAGACTATTATTGCCTGCACCAGGATCCGAACCCGGCACCACAGGCTCTAGGTGCAATGGCTCAAGCCACTACACCACATGGCCAGCTCAGCATGGCTTGGCCAAATTCTTTCCTTTATCCTCCTCTCTCTCTCTAGAGTGTAGCATGTATCCCTTAGTGCTACACTTGCTATAGCAATACAGAGCTCTTTTCCTCTACTCGCTCTACATACGAGCGGAATTATTGAGTGGCTCATATTGTAGTGCCTACACACACTACATGTGGTGCTACCCCAGAATAATATCGTGTTTTAGGAGTACCACCAATAAAATCTAAAACATTAGCCTTGCTAATTGTGTGCTTTAACACAACCACAATATATGAACTATATCCAGCTGCGAAGGGTTATTACGGTGACTGTGTCTTTGTCAATAACATTTTTTCTCTTTTCTATAGCAAAATGAGATAGTAGTTGGGGTTTATCCTCTGCACAATCTATGCCCAACAACTACACTGTAAATAAAACCAAGCAAACATTTAGCATTGACCAATGCTTTTTCAATAAAGGCTAATCTCCAGCAATAATGTATCTGGAGCTCTGCTAATTAGGTGAGTCTGTTTTGGGATAAAGGTGGGACATCATTCTCCCACATACATTTTATTTTGAAAGGAGGCTTGTTCCTATTTGCAAAACTTGGCCGGTTGTGGGGGGGAGGCAGCATCAGTTCCACTTAATGTTGTTTGTGTCTCCTTCACATATATTTGCCAACTTACATTATTCCCACTGGCTATTCCATGTCTCTTTTGCTCTTATGTGTTTAAGTAAAAGAAGTATATCCTATACCACTTTCAATAGATTAAAGACACATTCAGAATCAAGTTAATGTGGTTACTAAGGGCAGATTAACTTATGTGGGTTTCCTGTGCTGCCAGAATGGAAACATAATAAAATGTGATATAATTAAAAGGAATCAAAGACTGAAATTGGAAGAGTACAGCTATAAAGGCAAATGTTTATTCTTTCAATTAGGAAGCTTTATGTTGTTTATTATCAAATATTGCATGACGCCTGTGTTTTCCAAGCAGAACAGACATGCTGTGCCTGTGGTTTATTGCATTATAAAGCATTATTAATGTAACATCACCAGGAATACTAATAATGTTAACTTTATTATTCTACAGCTAAGCACTCTATTTTAGTCACATAAAAACATTTAATTTGTCTGTCAAGGCATCGTATATCTCCTCCTGTGGTGCAACTCAAAGTCACACTGGGATAATCCAACAAAGTGCCATAGATAATAAATTAAATTGATATCCTTTTTTCCCATGTTTTAGCTTTGCATTCAAGTACAGGCAGTATGACAAAAGCTCGAACTTTGCTTTGTACAATCATGCAAACATGTATCCATATCTACTGTGGCACTAAAGAACACAATTAACAGTGTGTTTATCCCTTTAGGTCACAAATTGTGGTATATTAGACAGAACAATTCTAAGGAATAATGTTTTGTGATTTATGTCTAAAGGTTTTGTAAGAAGATAATAGGTAGCTGTGTAGCCAGAACTTCCAAGCTGTTCTATTTGTCCCTTCTGTTTGGGCAGACTCTACCAAGAACCCTTTGGTGGAATCAAACCAGTAACCTAAGTCCAAAAGGCAGCATGTACTCATCAAGCTAAGTGGAAATTCCACTCAGACTATGCCCTACCCACAATAGTCACTGTAGGATTAGATTCCCAACTGCATTAATCTGGAATCAGTTCAGGGTGAGAAAACGTTACACCAAAGGTTATTCTTTCTTGCACTTTACTCCCCTTAATGTACAGCAGGTTTACTATTCTAGCACCTAGCCATTCGTACCCCCTATCCACCCACTGTGCTCTACTGATGTGGGCTTGTTAGTAGTCCTCCAATTTGTCTGAGGCTGCTGAAGGACAGGAAATTTCAGGTGGTGGCACCACTTCTGTGAAACTCTTTGCCCTCAGCATTCATTCTGATTGCACAGTAGAAGCCTTTATGAGCTCCATAACTACACGTCTGTTAATAAAGCCTACTATTTTATCTAGTGTATTATTTATTAAAGTCTATGTATTGTTATTAATTCTGATTTATTTTCTGTTCTTCTTTCTTCGTAAGGTGCCCTGAGCACATTGGATAGGGTGCCAGAAAAATAAACTTTATCTTGCCTGTAGTAGATTTATTATTTTTAACACCACACCAACATGGATCAGCACTGTGGTGAAATTTGACTTAGGCACATTTCTGACACAGACTGAGCACTGATCAGTGTTGCTGGTTGACTAATCCTGCCTCAGCTTGAGCATTAGGAAACATCCCCACAACCTATTTTCTGTATACCTGTGTGGCGTGTAGACATGAACAATGATTCCCTCCCTTGCATCCCTTAATCTCATCCTAATTTAAATACATATGAGGTTGCTACACTTTGTTTTGCCCTGGTGTGAAAATCTGTTTTTCTCCATTGTAAAGGTCATGACCCCACTCATGCAAGGCATCTTGGAGGTTGATGATGCATACATGCACAAGCCAGTAGAAGTTATACTCTCAGCCAGTTCTGTTACATGTCTTGTGAAGTCCCTGTATTCTCAAAGAGCATTTTTCAACTAACTCAGATAACATTACACTGCAGAAAAGAGCAGGTCACTTACTGTACTATGCTCTGCAAAGTTTCATGGTCAGCATAAGACAAGAACAAAGGGACTGCAGAGGACAGCAACAGCACTGACAAACAGTACTGTATAACTACTGCAGACTTTAGCAACAAAACATCATAACATTCAGGATGACTTACATGAGTCAGGTCATGAACTTTGCAATGGTGTTAAGCAGATTTCCACCAGATGTAATGCCTTCATTTGCATTTAGATCTGATGAAATAAGGAAGGTGCACTAGGGGCAATCTTTGTTCATGCCTAGAAAGTACACAGGCAAACAGACTAAAAGGCTGAGGGGACCTTCCCTTTAAATTTGGGCAAGTTCTAATGGGCACACTCTAACTGCATCAAAATTATCCACTAGCTGGGATGTTAGGCTGTGCCTTTAGAACTCCATCACTATCAGTTTCTCATAACCAGAAGGCATTGGTCTTATCATTCTGCAATACTATAGGGCACAGCAAGTGGTCAATATTTTCCCATTGCTTCCCAATTGTTTCAAATGGCCTTCCACTTCTCTTCTGCAGTTTATTCACTTTATTTAGGAGTTTCTTTGTTTTATTTAAGGAGGCAGTATAATGTAGTGGTTAAGGCACTGAGCTGCAAATCTGGAAACCTGGGTTTGAATCCCATCAGCCCCACTTACATACTGTGTGACCCTAAGCAAGTCACTTAACTTCCTTGTGCTCCAAGGTCACACCTGACAACAGGCTCCAGCTTAGTGTGCCTTTCCTGGATAAGCAATTTCCACTTTCCCTTTATTTAAAGCCCACATTTATCTCACCTAGTTTTCTGTTTCTGTAAATACCTAATCAACATTTCCCCATTTCACCTTGTGGTTCATCTTGTATCTTTCCTGTTTAATACCAGCTACACTTGATAGTTATTCCTGTAGGTAACCTTTCCTCCTGTACCTGCCCCTGCCTCCAGTCTCTGCCCTGTTTTCAATCCCTTTCTGAACTAGTATTATACAATGACAAGAAAGAATCCTGGACTCTGATTGGTCAGTGTGTGCCTGAGACAGTGATGATGTCTGAGTATAACATCACTGTACTGATTTGTCATTGGTTTGTCACATCTTCCTTTCAGAAACAAAGATATATTGCCACACAAAAATCTGCTAAAGGCATTTTTTGAATGTTTTTTTTTTTGTATTACAACAAGACATTGTATAATAGCAATAATGCACTTGGTGTGTGTTGTGTTGGGATAGAATCACACCTGGGGCATTGGACACACTCAGCCTGCAGCCTCATGCCCAGCCACCCCAGGTGTGACATTATCCCAGTATGACACACACCCTGCCATGCATTATTGCTTAAATAATTACCTATAGTATCTAATGGCACACACTATTCTAACAAAGGTCTATCATATATTATGAGAATCACAGCACCATAACAGCACTAACAGGACTCACAGACTACCTGCATAGAGCAGTTGATGACATTGATTATGCAAGGGTTATTTCTATAGGTTTAACAAAAGCATTTGACCTTAGCGGGCATAGACCTTTGCTGGAAAAAAAATATTTTCAATTGGATTTCTCAAGACAGGTAATAAACAAGCTCATGAGCTGTTTTGAGAACAGAGAGCTCAGGTAAAAACCTAAAGCAGCAGTGCATGATAGCAGTGAAAATGCTGACCTATATTTTTATTGTATTTTAGATCACCCCTCATCTCTTGACTTTTATGATAACCTTCTTTCCAAGTTTTGAGTCTGCTTTACTACTTTTGCCACATTTAAAATAACAAACTCTGGTCAGAACCACACAGCTTCTTCAGAGTGGTGAATCCAAGCAAAAGTACTCTGAGCACCCTCCATGGCTGACACTGCACTTAGGCAGTACTCGTGCATGTGCAGTGACTGATAATCGCCTGCGCATGCATGAGAAGAGCAGAGTGCCCAAGATGGATGCTGTGACAGAAGTGCGCACGCACGATACTCGTGCATGCACAATGAGCTCACAGCAGCCATCTTGGGCATGGCGGGTTCTTTTGTTTCACCCGCAACTGCAAAAGTGACAGGTAGAAACAAAATAGTGGCCCCATGGAGGGGGGCTGTGTGACCTATGGACGTTAGGGGTGGCAGAGATCTAACCTACCAGCACAGACAGCAGCACTGTGGACATGGGACTGCAGCACTGTGGAAGCACAGAGCTGAGGTATCTGATCACATGCCTCAGAGCCCATTTCACTCTCCTAGCAAAACATCTGCAGGGCTCCATCCATGCAGCAGTAATAAAAGGGCGTTCATTTCATATGGCTTGGACCAGGTTTTCATCAGTATTCACTGTTGTTTTTGAACACCAGTTGTGTAACTTGATTTCTGTTGTGACTAAAATGAAGTAGCAGGCAGTTCTTTCTGACCTTATGGGACAATAAGTGTACAAAACAGTGCAAGAGGCTTAAGCTGTCTTCAAGAGATGCATTCAGCTGAATCCACAAGACCACAGCACCATTAGCTGGGATGGGGTAACAGCTCATTCTATATCCCTTACTGGCTACCACTCTGAGACACCAACAGAGCCTTTACCACCCCAACATGTGTGTAAGCAAATATAATGAGATCTAAAACAGGTACTACTGTATCTGCCTTCATGCCATGTTTAGCTAAAACAATACTGATAGTCATGGAGGATTAATATTAGAGTTCTGATTGAATTTCTTTTCTAAAACATAGTGTATGATGCATGAAAAAGGCCATGGCAAAAATATGATGATTCTCAGGAGTCTTCTGATTTTATTAAGAAAAAAATTTAGTTTGATAGCTTTTTGCATTGATATTTACTAGATTACCATGTCACAGGAGGCTAACATGGCATTTTGATCCCAATAGTCCCCTGCATAAAATATATAAATTGGTTTTGTCAATCTAACAAAATAATTTAAGCCTGTGGAAGAAGAACATTCTGTTTCCCTATCCAGAAAATGTCCAAAAATCCAGGATTAACATATTTATTTTTGGTGTAGGGGAATATGTTAAATGATAAATAGATGATAAATAGCTACCCTCCTGCATCCATCTGTTCCCCTCCTTCCCTCCATTAGACACTGCTAAATGCCACCCCCACTGCTCCTGCCAACCCTCTTCATGAACCTTCCTCACCCCTTGCCTGGCTTTTTACCACCTTCTCCCTCCCTTTAAGGTTATAGTTCTGGTGACCTCGTTGAAGTTTATCAACCTGTTTTGACCCTACTTTCAGCACCAACTCAGCCTCCCTTCACTCTGGCACTATGCACTTTAAATTTGCCCAATCTGCACAGATGATTTTATACATAGATACAAAGACAGTGTCGGCAGATAAGGGCCTATGGCCCACAGTCTGCCCATTTGAGCTTGTAAGTTCAGTTTATGTTTTCCTAAAGTCTGTTGCCCCTCACCCTGACCTCCAGAATTCCTTTATGTCTATCCCATGCATTCTTAAATCTCGTGATTGTTTCAGCCCCCACCACTTCCTCTGGCAGGGTGTTCCACTTGTCCACCACCCGTTCTGTGAAGAAATTCTTCCTCATGTTTCCTCTGAATCATCCTCCCTCCAACTTCATCCCATGCCCTCTAGTCCTGGTACATCTTTTTCGCTTAAAACTAGTGTATTCCTGCACCCTGTTCCTCCCTGTGAGACACTTCTATGTCTCTATCATATCCCCTCTCTCCCTCCTCTCCTCCAGGGAGTACATGTTCAGTTCCTTCAACCTGTCTTCATAGGACTTGTGATGCAATCCATGCACCATCTTTGTTGCCCTCCTCTGAACCTTCTCTACCCTGTCTATGTCCTTACATAGGTATGGTCTCCAGAACTGTACACTGTACTCAGGTGGGACCTCACTAGTGTCTTGATAGCAGAATTATGACCTCTCTTTTCCTGCTGGTGATGCCCCTGCCTATACATCCCAGCATCCTATTGCTTTACCTGCTGCCTTGTCACTGTTTCCCTACCTTGAGGTCATCAGAGATGATAACCCCAAGATCCCTTTCCTGTTTTGCATGCCATATCTCATTCCCCCAACTGATATATTGTGCCAGGGTTTGCGCCCATATGCATTATCTTGCACTTCTTTGCATCAATTTCAACTGCCAAACCCTGACCATTCTTCAAGTTTCTGCAGGTCCCTTCTCATTCTGTCTACACCCTCTGGTGTGTCTACTCTGTTACAGAGCTTTGTGTCATCAGTGAACAGTGAAATTCTGCCTTCTAGGTCCTGTGCAATGTCACTGATGAAGATGTTGAATAGGACCGGTCCCAGCACTGATCCTGTGGTACCCCACTGGTCACTCTTCCCTCTGTGGAGTGACAGCAATTTACCACCACCTCTGTGTCCTGCCACCAGCCAGTTACCTACCCACCACACTGCTGTCCTGCCCACCAGTATTCCCCAGTTTGTGTAGTAGTCTTCTATGTGGCACAGTGTCAAAGGCCTTGCTGAAGTCCAGATAGGCCATGTCCACTGCCCTCCCCTGATCCACCTCCCTAGTTACCCAGTCAAAAAATTCAACGAGGTTGGTCTGACATGACCTCCCCCTGGTGAAACCATGCTGCCTTGGGTCCTGTAGTCCATTGACAACCAGATGTTCCACCAATCTCTCCTTCAGTAGTGCTTCCATGATCTTTCCCACTACCGAGGTGAGGCTAACTGGTCTGTAGTTCCCTGCTTCCTCTTTGTTCCCGCTTTTGTATAAGGGGACTACATCTGCTGTCCTCCAGTCTTTGGGTACCTCCCCTGTTTTCAGTGATCAGCTAAACAGGATAGCCAGAGGTTCAGCCACAACCTCTCTTAGTTCTTTAAGGACCCTGGGTGCATCCCATCTGGCCCCATTGCTTTATCAACTCTTATTACTTCTGGTTCCTTCAGGACCCTTTCTCGTGTAAAGGGACTTGTGTCCATTTCTGCACCATTCTCAACCCTTGTACTCCCTTCAGACCCATTAGCCTCCCCTTCCTCAGTAAAGACTGAGCAGAAATACCTGTTCAATATGTCAGCTTTACTGTTGTCATCCTCCACGCATCCCCATCCTCCCCTTCAGTCTCACTATCCTCCCTTTGTCTTTCTTTTTCACTTATGTACCTGTAAAGGTTTTGTCCCTCTACCCACTGATTTTGCAATGTGTTCTTCTGTCGAGCTTTGTCTTCCTTACTGACCTCCCTGCCTCCTTTGCTTCTCCTGGTACTTCTCCCTATCCCCTTCTGCCTGTGTCTTTTTGTATTGCCTGAATGCAATTTTTTTGGCTTTCACTTTCTTTGCTACCTCTTTAGAAAACCATAATGGTCTCCTCTTCCTTTCCTCTTGCTAACCTGCTTAATGCATAATTATGTTGTTCTTGTAATCCCCATTTTAAATACTGCCCACTGTTCCTCAACCCTAATTCATTTGTCCTCCACATGCAATGTTTTGCCACCTGTCTGTACTTCCTCAACTTATGCTTTTATGTCATCCTCATTGTAACTACATCATCTGAATGGCTGTTTTGTTTGTAATTGTGCTTCTTCCCTTTCCTTCCACCAGGGTTCACCCAGAAATGAATCTTAGCTCAGTGTGCCTGTCCCAGTTACCAATTTTAAATAAATAAATGGAATAATAGATAGGGACTATGTATTATGAGCCTATAATACCATTGAGAGGTTCTGGTGGCGTGAACCTCGAGAGGTTCCAATACATTGCCAGAACCTCGAGATGATATTATAGCCATGTGATACATAATCACAATCATCATAATACATAAGCATGCACCGAAAATGTGGTGACAAAATTAAATTTTGTTTCAAAGTTATCATTTCTCTTTCTGACACTCAGGAGATTATTCCCATCTTGTGATTCTGCAGATTTCCTCCTCTCACAGATATTTTTATCCTGTAGGCCCGTCTTCTAAATCTGTTAGTAAGATCTGTTGCACTGCTTTCAGATTGTTCATCAGTGCTGTAGTTTCTAGCCACTGATGAGAAATTAGAAAGAGGTGCAACAGATCTTACTAACAGATTTAGATTTTGTCAGTTTAATGTTTAGTGTTAATTTTGTCACCACTTTTTGGTGCATGGTTATGAATTAGAAAATAATTAAAAAACACTGGACTATTCTAGGAAGTGATCTGGGGTTGAAGAAATAGCCAAGGACCCCAGGATGGCATATAGAAAGGCATGTACCTTAGGAGATAAACTAGTCCATAGCCACTGCTCAGAGGAAACTAATCAGATATGGCTTAATTGTGTTCTAAGTGGTATCATGCATGTAAAAGGTGTACCTTTTGTAAATTCATCAATACAGGGAAAAAGTTCAGTAATCTTCAGGCTGGTAAAGAATATGCGGCGAGACAGTTGATCACTTGTGATATGAGTGGCGTGGTGTGCATGGTGCCCGTGCTGCTCTTATGGCGCCTACTATATGGGGGAAATGGAAAGAAGTTTCAAAACAAGAGTAGGAGAGCATGTAAGGGCAATTGAGAAAGGGGACATCATTTATAATGAACAATAGAGGTACACATAGTTTTATATTGCAAGGCATTGAAAAAATGAGTCAGAAACTGAGAGGTGGGAATTTCAATGGAAATGAAGACCTTTTGATTTTAAATCTTGATACAACAAAAAATAGGTATAAATACCAGTTTTGAGCTTAAATCATTCTTGAAAAAGTGAATTTTATTACTGCAATATGTGATATACATTGTGTTCTAAATTCATATTACATTGGATCCCCAGGTGTGTTTTACTATTTGAGCTCTCTCTTTTAACTTTTATATGTGACTGCTTCTAATTATGCTGAGACTAGTACTTACTGATTGTCTAACCAATGACTTTGTTGGATTTTAAACTGTAACATTTGTGTGATGTCATATGTGTGTTTAAAGCAGCAGTGCAACGAAACTGGGCAACAATTTGAACCTACCTTTTTTCACTATAAAAGATTCCTGGTATCTTATAGTTTCATTTGGTGGTACAATTTTCTAATTTGACCAACATTTGAGTATTTTATAAACGCTTTAATTTAATTTTGTTCTCAAGAAAAAAAGATGTCAGCCACATTTTCCATAGACATAGCATGGTAGACCTGGAAATGGTTAAGTATGAAAAAATAAAAAAAGACTCATAGTGCAAAGCATAGGAGGCACCAAGACAAGCATGTTTGACAAGTATACAAATATTTTACTTAATCATAGCTGAAAATAGATTTTTTGGAACAATTGTTTCATTGCACTGCTGCTTTAAATGATGTGTATTGCCATTGTGCTTTTCTCTTTGATAAAGGATAGTACATATCCAAAATGCATCAGGTGACACAGCCTGTTTTATTTGTTTTTTAATAAAAATAAACTGATAGCTGACCTAGTACAGCAGAGGGCTGAGGTGCCGGATGCCTCACCTCCTGCCACATCAGCGACCTGGGGTCAGAAATGCTTGCTTTGGAATTGTTCGGGGGCCAGTGGGGTGGGAAAGCATTGAGCATCCACAGACAGCTCTCCTTCCTCAAGGAGGGGCATTGGTGAGCTGCGTTGCTTGCTTGACAACCAACACTGGTTGGATGCCAGCACATGCACACAATCACACACGGGAAGGGACCCCGTTCAGGATGCCAGGACCATCTCCATGGGCAGAGCTTGAACATTGCATCCATTGCACATCCGTGTGCCCTGGGAGAAGACAGGAGGAAACCCCCTCTGATGGCAGTAGGATTATGATGGCCCCCCCCCCCCACAGGCTCCACAAGGGTGGCTGGGTGCAACGAAGGTCCTGTAGCAGAGGACCGAAGATGAAGGTAAGTCCCAGAGGAGCTGGATGGCAGGGTTGGGAGGGGTTGATTGGTTACACGGGAGCTGCTTGGGGCAAACAAGGAGATAAAATGTACAGTGAAGCCCGGCGGAATGAAGCACAGTGTCACAGTTTTCTGCATGACAATAGTGATTAACTCCCATTAAAACTGCTTTGTTTCCTGCAGTAACTCTGCTGCAGTATGATGCATAATTGGGTTATATCCTGGTGGGCTTCACTGTATATATATATATATATATATATATATAGAGAGAGAGAGAGAGAGAGAGAGAGAGAGAAATAAAAAAGGGACTTAATTGTCCTGAAAAATTCAAGGATACTGATGCTTATTTAATACGAGGTGGTGAATGCCCTTTATATACAGTATGTACAATATAAATTTTCATTTTGGCTTTCTAGCATGTGGACATGGTTGTTTCCATAGTACTATCATTCAGCTCAGAACAATAGTATTATGAGCTCTGAATGATAGTAGTACAGGAATCCAAGTGTAATATGAGATTTCAAGTACAGTATTACACTGCATTTTTAGATGGATTTCAGTAGTATTATATGCCTTATCCATATATTAAAATAAATAAATACATAACTAGATTGTGAAAACAAATGTCATGGTCTGTGGTTTCTGAGTCTAGTAGCCTATAAGCAGTTAATCATCCCATGGGTTTCCTGTTTAACAACATTTTCATTTAGAGCAGCAGTATTTGTCACTTACCATTTAGTTTTTTTTGCAATATGGTTTGTCTGGCAAAACTATCAAGTTACACATTTTTCTTTTCATTTACTTTCAGCCCTGAACCAATAAACAATTCTAACTCCAGTGCCTGCCATGAAAAAATTTAATATCTTTATCCAGTGCTGTGCTGTTTACAATCGGAAACGTGATACAGCACCATCCTATTACATCTACAGTATGAATCTAGCATGTACATTCAACAGGTATCCTCAGCAGAAGAGATGTTGTTTTAAATGTTGAGTGGTGGCCATCTTTAAAGATGTGAGTTATTAATTACAAAACTAGTGTACAAGCTGTTTTAACAATATTTGAGAAAACTAAAAATACACTGAGCATGGATCATAGGATGTCAAAAATACTTTTATGGTTAAAAAAACTATACGATTATGTTTTTTCTGACTAACAAATACTGATGCTTTAAACATCTTGTGAAGTGGAGCTGAGCACCACAGGACTTGATGAAATATATTCTTTTACTATAACAGACACAATAGCTATGCAAAATGTAATATAAATTTTACTAAATTATTCTATTAAAAGTAGAATTTTGGTTTTAAATCCAAATGTTTGATTTTATGAATGATGGCATTTTTGGCCAAACAGGGTTATTTCAAAACATTCCAGGATATCTTATTCCACGCTTAAAGTATATTAGGTTTTATTAGTACAATACAGAAAGTACTTCAACTGAAGCAAATGAAATATAAATACATTAAATAGTTCAGTTATACAGACTAGATTCTGCATTATGTTTTTATCAAACATGTTTTCTCAAATCATGCACTGTTGATCAAAGCATACAAATACTGAACATACACACTTTACTAGAATCAAATATAAGATATCATTATACTACTGTGCAGTAACTGTTGCTATTACCTATATAATATATAGTCAACCCTAATAATTTACAGATAGGCTATTTACCATTTGTTGTACTTTACAGTAGTGGTGGCTGAAGTGCATGAAATTAAGCTATGCATAGTATTTAGCATAGAACCTGAATTTTACTTACTACTCAGCAAAAGCTTAGCGTGAATAACTCATCTCGAGTAATGTGAAGTCCCTATTGTTCTCTATGGACTTCGCATTACTTAGCCTTGTTTTCTATTGACTTTGTGTTACTTCGCCTTGTTTTTGTGCTCTTTAAGGCAAATTTTGCAGTGAATCATGGGATGTAAGGCCACATGGGCTCTATATTGTCTTGCACAGCCTCAGTTCATCATAGCGTGTGTAGCGAAGAGCTGGAGACAATTTGCTCTCAGAGCTCTGAGATTCAAACCCTCTAAAAATGCCTTTTTGCCACAGAATTTTGTGACAAAATTTAGTAGATCGATTATAGTAAACCCTGATGTGGTTATATCATCGAACATTTATTGATGTTTTGTGAATATTGAATGTTAATTTACTTGACTTAGTCTCTGTACCAAGAGACACTGTAGAAATATGCTTCAGGGAGGGGCTGATCTGTGGTGTAGAATGGAGAGTAGTGAGAAAGGCATTTTTTGCAACCATTGTTGGCTATTGTTCTATTATTTTTGTGTTCAGGTAGACACAGTACAACTTCACTGAATTGTTTATAAATATTTTCTGTTTGCTGGACAGTTTTTCAGTCTTTTTACAGGACTGTCAGTGTTGCACTGTAGTGAACAGTTAAAGTTTCTGTGCCTGACCTTTAATATGTGTGCATGCTGTCAATTGATATGCATTTCATTGTGGCACCGCAATAGCAGTACTCTGAATTTCTAAGCCTCTCTGCAATTTATTCTCTGCCTCTGTGTAGCTAGGTACTGCATCTCCACCCCATCAAAACAAGGTATAGTTTTTAGACTGTTGGCTTTTGAAGATTGGTTAAGGATTCAAGGATAGGTATTGTGTTGTGCCTGTGTGGCTGCATTTGGTGTTTAGATTCCCAGCCACCCAAAAGTGCGAAATATCAAGTTGTTGTAAACTGTCTGTGTCATCTGAAAAAATGCTCGTGAAGAGATATCAGGCAAAGCAGTTTCTGGCTGTGGTGCTGCTGCCAAGAAGACTACTGGAAGTGGAAGTTGTTGTGAAGATGAGTCAGGTTCATTTGGGGCTACCAATGGTAGCAGTGTTAAGAGCGGTTGTGGCCATGGTAGTACAAGGCAGAAGGGAATGGTAGTAGTTTGTGCAAGTAAAGGGATTTGTCCAACCATGTATTTCACAGTGAAATCAGTTGCTTCAGTGCTGGTTGCAGATGGTGTTGTCCCTGCTGGTAGTAAATTTAGTGAGGGCATGGTTGATAACAACATGAGTATTGCTACAAGTTCAACCCTGTTAGACTTATCATGTGGGAAAAATGTTGTTGAATCCACAGACTTGAAAGCAGTTGATGTCCCACTACCTACAGTACCTGAACATGATTCTGATCATGATGATGACTCACAGTCTCATGTTTCCACTGATGTGGAGGACAGGCCATCCAAACATTCAGACATTGACGAAAAAAGTGTGGTTGATAATATTGAGGTTGCTGTTGAACTTGGAATATCTCCACAGGAGGACAGCCTCAAAAGTGAATTAGTGGATGATGATTATGATGATGATGCTAGTGACCTCATTTGGGAACCAGAAAATAGAAAGTGAAGGTGGCTGTTTGCAAACAGTTTGCTAGTCAATCGCCCCATCCTCAAAGTTCTGCTGTAGCTGTGTCTGTTGTTGATGACCCTGAATTAATAGTCATAGATTGTGTTGTTCAGTCAAAATCCAATTGTGCACAACAGCAGAAATCATGCATTACACCCCCTATTTCATCGCCACCAAAAGTGCAGTTGCATATGCAGCAGCAGCACCAGCAGTGACATGTGAAGAGTAGGGCATCCAAATCCATAGTTTGGGATTTTTTTGTACAAGATGGAAACAATGAAACGGTGGCAATCTGCCAGCTTTTCCAAGTGCATGCGAAGCATGGTAAAAAAGGTAGCCATTTGGGCACTGGGGGCCAGCATACTCATCTGAAGAGCAGGCACAAGGCACTGTGGATGGAGCACCAGAGGGGAGCTAATGCCATAGTTGGGCATTCACCCTCAGCCACCTTAGTGAGCATGGTATCCCCTTCCATCAGTGTAAGTAGCCATGTTGGTAAACGCGGTGAAATAACATCAGGGGATTACTGCAGGCATGAGGAGGAGGATGATGATTTGGAATGTTCAAGCAGTGGTCAGAGTGGCTGTGGCAGTCCATGTAGTAATTCTACTACATTGACCCCTGTGCTTAAAACAAGGAAAATAACCACATGTGTTGGCTTGTCACCTGTGCACCCACCATCGCACATCCAAGGTACCCTTTCCTGTCAGTTAGTAGAGTAGAGCCACTTGGCATGCCACTTGTAAAGCAACAAACAATGCAGCTCACACTGCACAGCCTTTTGTGCACAGCACTAAATACCCACCCAATCATGCAGATGCACAATAACTCAATGCTGGCATAGTGGAAATGTTGGCAATTGACCTTTCACCATTTTCCTTTGTGGAGAATATGGGCTTCTGGTGCTTTGTGACATGCATAGCGTCCTAAATGGAAGGTCCTGTCCCGGACATACTTTTCACCAGTGCTGTCCATGAGTCATATCAGATGGTGACAGAGTCTGTAAGTCATGCCCTTCAACATTCTGCATCACCCACATTCCTTAAGCATGGATATGTGGACAAGTGGCAAAATGGTGGGTAATTCCTATCTGTGTATTTCTGCACACTGGGCGCAGCTATCCTGGGTTATCTGTGATGGCGGTATGGGAAAGCAGTGTGATAAGTCAGACTGCGTTGGTGGAGCAACCTTCATGGCATTAGACAGCATGCCATGCTTGCAATGTAGTGTAGCAGGGTCGCATACAGGCGAACACATGCTAGACTTGCTACTGACAGAAATTGATGAGTGGCTGCACCCCCTGTCCCTAAAAGCCGACTTCATAGCTAGTGATAATGGATCAAATGTTGTTAAATGTATCAGCAGTAGTGGCTTTGTGAGGGTTCCCTGAATGGCCCACTGTTTAAATCTGGCAGTACAGGAGTTTCTGCAGTACCCTGAAATAAAGCAAATGCTAACTGTTGCACACTGCATTTGTGCCCACTTTGCACATTGAACACTGACTTCCTGCCTATTTAACTGCCTTCTTGAATCATGTGACCTGCAGACCTGCAGAGACAGTCAGGCATGTGATCGATGGCCTGTTTTTTGTTATTATTTTCTCCCCTCCCTGGCCCTGGTTAACTCCCCATCCAGCTGCCGTCCCATGGCTCCGCTCCTTCAGGCCCTTACCCCTGTAACCCCCAAAGCAGGGCATTGGGAGTCCCTCTACTCATTCAACAGGCATGGATCCAGTTTTGTTGGGGGTCCCTCCTGCAGAGTGTGGGATGGCCATGAAGCCACAACAACTAGCCACCAGGGACACTCTTTTTGGATTTTCTCCCTGAGATGCATAGTGTGCAATGACTCTTGCAGTGGGCCCATGAATGCACCTGAGCATGGTTCCTACATGCATCTGCCATGCATTGGCCCCATGTTCTTTGTGGTGGTGTATCATCAAACTCCAGCCTCTGCTAGGGTCAGAGTGCACCAACCACTTGTCACCCCTCCCAGAGATGGAGAGCAGTCCAACAGATGCTCAATCCATCTCCTCCTCTGACCCCAGTGGCCCGTCATTCCCGAACACGGTCACCGGTGTGGTGCAGGTGTGGCGTCCAGTGCCTCAACCCTCAGTGCCACTGGGCTGGCAGTGGTCTGTTTTTTAATGACTTTGCCTTATCAGACTGTAACTTGAAGTGAACTCGAAGTGGACAATGCAAAGTAAGGAGAAGTAAGGCGAATTTCAAGTTTTCAATGACAATTTGCATAGTGCTATGCAAATTCAAAGTGGACCACTTTGGGTTCACACCGCCTGTGAATTAAAACCTCTCTGCAGCTCTTCTTTACAGTTATGACATCAGAAATTCTGTAAATCACAACTGCGATGTTAGAACTGTGATTTGTGACTTTTATAGAATGGCTGTCACTCAGAAAGTCTGAATATTACTTTCTGCTCTACAATAAGTACACAATTAGATATGATCAGGGTTTATGATAAATAAATACATAAATAGATAAATAAATACATAGATGGATAGATAAATGGTAGTGGTCTTTAATCACCCACTAGGTGTGTAATGTAGCAAGAGGTGTAGCCAAGTGCCACGTTCCTCTAAGAGGGCGATTAACTGACCTAACATAAAAACTGGGAGTACCTTATTGCTAATATAAACAAGCATCTGTCAATGCCGAATGTTGTCTCGCTGGCAATGGCATTGGTAGTGCCGGAGTTAGAGACGCATAATAGGAATGGCAGTGAAGTATTAAAATGATGACAATCCCACCCCCACCCTGTAGAGACCGACAGGCATTGGGGTGTGCCTTTGGGTTGTCAGCTATAAGGCTCATGCCATTTCACCTCACCCTACCCTGTAGACACTGACAAGTGTAGTGGTATGTTTTGGGGTCTTTGGGCATTATACTTACCCCATTCCATAAGGAAATATGCTGAGGTGGGTGCATTATAGGAGAATGGGGTGAACTTTGTGGCTGAACA
The DNA here is from genome assembly GCA_016271365.2 of Neoceratodus forsteri. Lineage (NCBI taxonomy): Eukaryota > Metazoa > Chordata > Ceratodontiformes > Ceratodontidae > Neoceratodus > Neoceratodus forsteri. Next base: position 740,844,397 of record CM057454.1, read on the forward strand.
GTGCAAGGCACACCATGATGCCTGTCATTGGCTGCAGGGTGGGGGTGGAATGGCATGAGCATTACAGCCGATGATCCCAAGTCACACCCCTGATGCCTGTCAGTTTCTACAGGGTGGGATGCTACAGTTAGAAACCCTAACACCATAGGTGTGTGTTGGTATTTTCACTAAAATTTTCAGCATGGGCTTTTGTGAGTCCACCTTATGAAAAGCGGCACTATCAGTTTGTTAGCTGAAAGGTGGTTTTGCACAGTGGTTATGCAGTTTGGCGACACAGGGATGAAAACACATGTTGGGCAGTATGTGGAAAATGACAACTGTATTGTTCATGAGGAGATGTAAAAAAATGGCAACGTTGAAAATCTGAAGTGAAAATATGAAAAATTGGTGAAGTTATGAGCATGCATAGAAACTGTGCAACACACGTCCGTAACCCAATTATTTTTGGGATTTTTTTTAACCACATTTTTAACATAGGCATTTTGGGACCTCCCCTCATGAACAGTGGCACTGTGATTCTGTTAATGTGTCCGAAACATTGATTTTGCACAGTGATCATGCCATTGTGCACCACAGGTGCGAAAGCACATTTAGGGCAGGATGTGAAAAATGACAGCTGTACCATTCATAAGAAGGTGTGAAGAAATGCCAGTGTTGAAAATCTGGCATGAAAATATTACAAATTGCGAAGTTACAAAGGTGCGTGGAAACTGCTACGCACTCTTGTAACACAGTCATTTATGGAATTTTGTCACTAAATGTTCAACATAGGCATTTTAGGACTTCTGTGCATGAACAGTGTCACCGTCATTTCCTGAAACTGTCCTGAAAACTGATGTCGTGCAGTGACCGAGCTATTCTGTGCTGGACGTGCAAAAACACATTTCAGCCAGGAGATGTAAAATGGCAGCTGTACTGTTCATAAGGAAGTGTGGAAAAATGCCAATTTTGAAAATCTGGAGTGAAAATATTACAAATTCACGAAGTTATGAGCGTGCATGGAAACTGCACAATGCACACTCGTAAAACAACCATTTTTTTGATTTTTCAACCAAATTTGCAACATAGGCTTTTTGAGAGCCCCTAATGAACAGTGGCACTGTCATTTCATTAACTGGTTCCAAAGGTGATTCTGTGCGACTGCAAAATCACCTTTTGGGACTGAATCTCCATGACAGTGACAAAATTCATGAGGAGGGTCCCAATAACCCCATGTTGAAAATTTGGTGTCAAAATTCCAAAAATGTCAAGATATGCACCAAAGTTGAAAAAACCTATTTATGCCATTATACAGCTTACGGCATTTCTTCAGTTATGCATTGGCTTTGAAGAGTGCAGGCGTGTTCCTGGTCCACAAGATTGTTGCACCAGACTCCAGAGGTAAGTATGGGGTGGGGTGTGTGGGGAAGCAGGTGCGCAGAGGGGAGCGTGGTTTCAGGAGGGGGCAGGGAGACCATGAGGGACCATTTTCTTTGTTACAGGTTTAAAAAAAAAAACATCTGGGGTTTTTTACAGGGTATTTTGGCGCTGGGGTGGGCTTCCAGGTGCCTTACCTATGTGTTTTTTGGGATGCTGTAGCTGACTGGGGATTGGGCACCCTGTCGGCACATTCTGAAGGGGGGGGAACATGAGCTGAGGGGATTGGGCACCCCTCGGTACAAACAAAAGCGGGAGGAGTCCCCATCGGCAAGAAAAAACTGTTGGGGGTGCATGATGCCAAGGGATTGGGCACCCCTTGGCATACATTTTAAATGGGGGGTCATTATGCCAATGGGGAGTGGGCTCCCTTGTCAGCATTCTGACAGGAGGCGGCAGCAGTGTTACGTGCATGTCGGGAGGCGTGTTGTGGTCAGGCTGCATGAGAGCATCGCTCTCATTGCAGTGGACCTTTTGTTAGATCTGGTGGCCACATTCTAAATTGCTGATGTGGTGCCTACATGCTGCCTGATTGGGGAATGAGGGATGCACCTACTGATGCATGCCCTGCATTTGCCCAACAGTGACCGCGCCTTCAAATCTGCTACTACCGCAAGATGTTGGCTGGCGCACAAGCGCAAGCCTACATAAAAATTGCAAACCCCCCAAAATGGGTACCTTGAGAAGGTATCTCAGAAGATTGACCCAAAAGACTAACTTGGTCAAAATACTTCTTCTGCCATCATTCCCATGTAGAAAGTGTACGCAGTAAGTACCCATATTAACCTGACTCCTGGGAGTATGCTTACTACTGAAACAGTGAGAACAGATCTCTCAGTCCAACAGGATTTGATTTGCTGTGGTGGTTGTATTCTTGTGCATGCATGCTCACAGTTGTCAGGGGTACTAAACTGTTGAGCAGGGAGCATGCACGCTGACTGTCAATGTGAGAAAGTTTGATACGACATGATCTAGTTTAAAATTTGTCACAAGTTCAGTGGTGCAGTTAAGCTTTTAATACTGCCATGGGAACATTCAGTGACACAAGTTGCTTTTTAAACAAAAAATTGTTATTACTTAAATCATAGTACATACTACAGGGTAACTAACATTTAATTAATGTCTTTGTGTACATCATGTCTCTGGGTCTGATTAATCATGGGAAATAGACTGCAGCTGTGCTGTGCAGGGGTATGATTGGAAATCAGAGTGGTGAAGCGTATGTAAAACCTCATTTTGAAACGTTAAAATGCTGGCTTGCTTTTCTTTTTAAGGCTCACATTTGCACTTACAGTAGTGGGAGGTCTATCAATTAGCAATGTATCTAATGGTGGCTTAGTGCTTGGCAAACTGAATGATGACAATATAGGACATTGAAACTTTGGGATCCATCCTCCCTCAACAGCCTCAACAAGTATATTAATTAAAGCTTAATTTAAGGCTAGTGGAATGCCATCGCCTAAATCAAAATTCATTATTTTCCAGACCCTTTGTATAATCTATAGGAAACAATTCTGCTTGATTCATGTTGTCCTGAAGGAAACAAAATGATTAATATAGGCAATTGTTTTAAATGTATGTATTCATTTTATGAGAACTTCATACAAACATTTATCCAGAACTGACAATTTGCATGAATTGAAAAATTAATAGTCAGATACTTATAGTAGGGGACACAGAACTGCAGTTTAAGAGTTATTTTCAAATCAGTATTATGCAAAATAGATTCTTAAAAATCTTCTTACACAACTATGATACCCACATTTGCCAACTGTGCCATAATGGACCCAATTTGTACCTTAATCAAAACAAAACTCATAGTACCCATTTTTCAAATGATCAGGAATGACGCACGGTGCTTGCACCAACAAGGAATGGCACAAGGTGCCACACCACGCATCATTCCTGATTTCCAGATGCTGCCTGCACCAACTGGGGGGGCTACCTGCACTGGCCAGGCTTGCACCATCCTTGTGATGGATACATCGGTGTACGAGGGTGGATGGGGGCTTGCTTCAGGGCAGTGCTACAGCATTCTTTTAACTGAGATTTTGCAACCCCCCCCCACAAGTGCACAGACTACAAGAGTTAGACCAGTCAGAAGCTGGTCTAACAGCCCATGTGCCTTCCTGAGAGCAGTGGATTGGTGGGAGGTGGTCCATGTACCCCTGTTGCAGCCATTATCAGCAGAATTCCACAGCCATACTGCACCTGGATAGCTGTCCTGGCACATGTGGAGCTGCAGCTGATGCTGTCCCAGGCCTCCCCCGGCACCAGTCACACAATCACTCCCCTACATGGCTCAATTCTTGGCACCGAGGCATCTGTGCCCTGTCCCTGTCTGGGGTCTGTCACATCCCTTGCCCCCTAACTCACCCCATCCTGACCTCCATGGGTTCTAACAGCCTTCAGGATGCATGGCGATGAGTCTTTCCTCCCATGCCATTTGTTTAGTGCACGGATGGCTTATCGCAAACTGGGGACTTTGATGCCAGGACTCGGTTCTTTAAAAATCCCGAGTAGGGTCCCTAGCACACCCAAGTTTGTCACAAGTGAGGGTTCAGTGCACAGTACATCACTTTAAGTGGGGCTTTGAAAATCAGACCCATAGTGTTAAACGGTTTCTCTCAAACTGTGGAGTTCAAATACTTTATGATTCGTGTAAACAACATAGTGCGCATTCACCCTTAAGCATCCACCCTCCTGCACTGAATCTTGTTATTAAGAAAAATTTATCAAATCAGAACATTGTTTGATCCTACAGTATAATTATACAAAATAAAAATAAATAGTCCAACAGTTGACACAGCATATTGGTAGCTAGGTACATTGGGTGGGATATTCAAACTACGCCATTCATGGCGCAAGCCCTTCACGCTGCACAAAATAGTTGTGCAGGGGTGTGTCAGGCGATATTCAAAGGAGTTGTGCTATTGAGCAACTCCTTTGAATATCACCCAACCACAACCACTGTGCATGGCGCAGTGGAACTTCTAGCCACCACAAGTTGACAGAGTGGAGCATTCAACTGCGGTGGCACAAGTACCGATAGCCATGTGCCAAAATCACGATATTCAAAGGTGACTTGCAAATGGGGCTATAATTCATGCAAAGGTGCAGGGGGCCATTTGCATGTGATTATGTCTCCATTGCATGCCATTAGCATGTAGGTGTGCGATCGAGGACTTGCGCCTGGCGCCTGCCGAGCAGCAGCCATCGAGGACGATACCCTACAGCAGTCGCGGGCAGCTGACTGTAAATCCCCACCCCCCACTGGCCGATGGCGGGCATAGTGTACCCTACTAGCCCGATCGGGGCAGCAATGTGGCTTCCCCTCCTCCCGAATGTATCCCTGGTGGTCCAGTGGACAGAAATACCTGATTGCGGGCGGTAAGTTTAATAAAACCACCCCCGAACATAGCCCTGGTGGTCAGTGGACGAAATGCCCGATCGCGGGCAGTAAGTTTAATAAAACCACCCCGAACATAGCCCTGGTGGCTAGTGTCCCCCACCCACCACCCATGAAGCCCCACCACCCGCTCCCCGGCGGCGGCGGGCGGCAGCATCCACCGCCTGCCGCCCGCTGCCCGCTGACTGACTGCCGGTAGGACTGCGCGCCCATTGGTGCAGAGCAAGAGCCAATGGTGCGTATGCGTACATGACAGTCCATATTTGTGAATGAAATTAATCATTCACAAATCTGGACTGTCATGTGACGGTATGGGCTACATGCCGTGGATCTTGCTCTGCGCCAATGGACGTGCAACCACGAACGATCGATCAGTGAACGCGAGAACGCGGCAGCAGGTGAAGCTCTGCCCGGCAGGCGGGTGTCGTGGTAAGGTGAGCCAAGGGGATGCCTGAGGCCTCAGGGGGAATTTAATGGTACTGCCCGCGATCGAACATTTGTTGTCGAAGGGGTGATTTAACTTACCCCGTCAGTTCGATCACTGGACCACAGGGTATGTTGGAGGCCACATTGCTGCCGCTGCATTGGGCCAGTGGGGTGGTGGTGGGATTTACAGTCGCTGCCTGCGATCGGGCTGCGGGGGGCACAGGGACTGGGTTGGGGGCCAGCCACAGGTGGCAGCTGCTGTGTTGCGCCCTGCAATACAGCAGCTCACCTGTGGGTGGCCCTCGACTTAAGCCTTTTTTTGGCTCAAAGTCGTGCAGGTACAGGTTGGGGGTTGCGTCTGCACAACTCTGCACAGCCCGGCTGAATATTGGGCTGTGTAGTTTATGCATGGTTCCTCCCCCTCCAGTTGAGCATGCATTCATTTGCATTGCGCTGCTGCTCAGCCTGTTTTCAGTGGCGCAACTGCCTCATGCTGAATATCGCAGAATGGCGCAATTTCAGACTTGCGCATGTGCAACCCTATTGCGCATGGTGCAACCCTTTGAATATCCCACCCATTTATTTATAGACCACTACTACAGAAGCTCAAGGCACTTTTTAATAGATAATAATGCATAGGCATCTGGTAGATACATTTTATTTTAGCTAAACACACAGTTATAACAAAATATTAATAAATACATTAACAGAAAAAGTGTACAACATAACAAGTATAGTACATTATAAAAAGTATATGGACACAAATAGGAGTGCAGGAAAATCATCTGTAAAAAGGCTTCACAGTAATAAAGTGCAAGTGAATCATGTCCTCTAGAGTGAGGCAAAAAAAAAAGAATAAGAAACCCCTCAGACACAAATATGGTGCACATTCAAAAGTAACAAGTGCAGTAATTAACATTTTAATAAGATTAATAAAGTAAGCTGCATTAGAGATGTTTTCTATCAAGGATGTAAATCAGGTTGAAATCCTATTCCTAGTGAATGTAAGTCAGAAAGGGCCCCTCCCAAAAAAGGCAAGTATCTCAATCAGGATCCAAATGAGTAGTATAAACAAATAATGCTTTGCTGGTCCCGGTTGGAGCAGTACATTGCAAATGCTGAAAAAGCAACAGGTACTCTAGGAACTATACTGGAAGTCCCATATCTAATTGATTGGAGTCCTATATGACTATGAAAAATACGTATCACCTTAATGTAGCTGATTATCAAAGGTGCCGAGAAAAAGCTAAACAAGCCATTCAGAACCAGTTAGGAAACAAAATAACCTACTGTATATAGTTAAGGTAGTCAGAGATTGATGGTTATGGTAAGACCCTTGAGGCAATGCGGGGCTTATTAATTCTCAGATATTTTATTTTTTGCAAAATTAATTTGCCATCTGCTTTATGATATATTTGTCATTGACAGTTTATAGAAATTATAGCAGATCAGCAGGGGTGGAAGATAATCCTGCAACAGTTAGATTTATCCAGATTGCACTGGGTTTAATATACCATACACAGTGAGAAAGTACATGTTGAAAAGTCTCAGGACCACTCACATGGCAAGAACAATTATTACTATGCAGATCAGGGTCTTTTGAGAACCTGGCAGCCAACATATTACTAAGAAAAGTCTGAAACTTGCATCACAAAAGTATTTATTTTCTTTGGGTCAAGAATAGGATAAACTTCCAGACTTGCATCCTAGGCAAAAAAGGCACTGCTAGCTCTTGTACCACCTTGCATCCAACAAATGTTCCAGACAACTAATTCCCAGCACAATACCTGTGGGACTTCATGTTGCATTTTCAAGGTACATTTCAGAAGAACATTCCTGGGGCAACGCTCCTTCTCCTACAAGGCTCTGTATTGGTTGAATGATCTCCCAGTCAACGCAACTGGCTTACAGAACCAGAGGATTTTTAAAACACAACTTAAACAGCATCTCACCAACTTATCCATTTGTAACTGCTTCAAGTAATACCTACATCCCTATAGGAATTCCATCCCTTCACTTAGTAGCAGCACTTAGCCTCTCACCCCAGGCACCCATGCCTATAGTAACAACTCTTACTCACAACACTTGCCTTGTGTGTCTCTAATCCCCCACCCCATCCCTTCATGTATCTGAGGACCCTGTAGTCCAGCCTCAGGCCTACCACCTATGCTTGTGAGACTGCTCCCTCCCCTCCCTCTCACTCCAATTCACCCCACTTTTCCTGGACACTTCCCCTCCCATTAACTGCTGACTCCTCCCCCATCCCACTTAACTATATCACTAAGCTCTGACAAAGCCTTCCTCTTGTGGCATAGGGTTTCTTCTGTCTCTATAATCCTTTCTATTCTTTCCCATTCTTCTTTAATTAAGATCATATAGTAGTCTAAACTCTATAAATATTATGTATCCTCTTTATACTGGTATGTATAAACAACTCCAAAGTCTGTAACTGAGGTGAAATTATTGTTTAGAACCTTGCCAAGTGACCTTGCAATTGATTCTTGTGATACTGCTATTTTATCAGATTTGCAAACGAGCTTCCAGCTCAAAGGTTGTTTTCGAATCAATAAACTTGAAACTTGAATATAATCAATGTACTGCCTATACCTGAACCAAACATCATTTTTAGAGCACCAAGGGGAAATTTGGAATTCAAAATTGCAGCCAAGTCCTTTGATTGATTGACACCTATAATCTTATTTTTAATGTGACACCTACAATCTTATTTTTAATGTAAAGTCTATATTTGAGACTAATCACAACATTTTGCTTAACACCTACTCTTTGACTGCAGCAAATCTGTGGCCAATACCCTTAGCAAACCTAACCTGACCCATCTAATCTCTGATCTCACCAGGAGATTCAACTATAGAAACATTGTTACCCTTATTGATTGGCCACTCACTCCCTGACCTTTTATTTTGTTTATTTATTTGTTTTATTCTTTTGGTAACTGGGTAAGGCCCACTAGGCACAGGTGCCTGTTTTCAGGGGTGACCCAGAAGCACTGAGAGGATTAAATGTTCAGTAGAGATGTGCGAAGTTTGAAAACTTCACTCTGCAAAATATTTTGTGGATTGCGCTCAATCTGTGAAGCGCAATTCATGAAATTCACAAATTTGCAGAGTGCCAGATGAAATGTGAAGTGTGGAATTTCATGGGTGAAATGCCACACTTTGCACACAGACTTTGCCCACATATAAAAAAAAATATATATAAAAATGCCTTGTGTCTAGTGGTCCCGGCCCACTGCTGATTGCCAGCTAACCACATCACCTCCCCCCCCCCGCCAATCTCTGGCCAGTTGGTCACGATGTAAAAAAAAAATTTTTCAATTAAGTCCCAGGTGTCTAGTGGTCTCCCCATCCCCCTGCCAATTATGGGCCTCAGTTGAAATCATGAAAATCAATCCCGGCCTGCACATATCCCCGCTGATTGTTTACCAGTCAGCCACAATGTAAAATTATAAATACATTTTTTTAATTCAATCCCTGGTGTCTAGTGGACCACCCCACCCAATCAGGGAGTGGCCCACCACACCACCCAGCTCCCCATCCTGATCCCGAGAGGGCCACCAGCACAACCCTCCACTCACCTCCATGGCTGGCAGCCTGACTGAGCTCTTAATGAATGAGCATGTGCTTGTACAAGCATGCCCTCATTCATTAAAACTCAGATGAGCTGCTAATGGAGAGTAAATGGAAGGAGCTGTGCCGAGTGGCCTACTCATGGCAACAGTGGGATGGGGAAGGTGGTCTGGTTTGGTAGGGCATCCCTAATGGGGTGGGGGTCCACTAGATACCAGAAATTGAATTAAAAAAAAATTATTTATATTTTTACATTGTGGCCGACTGGCCATGGGTGTGTGTGTGGGCCGGGTGTAATTTTCATTATTTCAACTGTGGCCCACAATTGGTGGTAGTGGTGGTAGTGGGGGTCCACTAGATACCAGGGAATTAGGGATTTAATAAAAAAATATATTTTTTACATTGTGGCTGACTGGCCAGCAATCTGTGGTGGTGGTGGGGGTTGCGGGTGGTGAATGATGCAGTTGGTGATCAGCAGGGGGCGGGACCACTAGACACCAAGGATTTGGGATATGTAACTTCTTCTTGCTTGGGGTGTTTTAAGTGCAATTTGTTCAAAACCCAAAAGCAAGGCAAAGTTACAAATGGCAAATTTTCAGTGACAGCAGTACTTTAAATTGATTCGGTGGATGCAAATTTTGCAACTATGCTGAAAATTCGCAAACGTAGTGGAACTCGCTGCATTTCTAATGCTCAGTAGTACTCTCTGACACTATAAGCAATCACTATCCTGTTTTTAAACATGGCATGCTAAGCTGATCAAGCCATTTCTAGAATTATTCAATTTTGTAATTTTTCTAGTTGACTCTGAACTTTTATGACATCAATCGCCAAACTGATTGGTTCTATCTATGTGAAGCCACACATATCAATATATTGGTATCATTTTTCCTCTGCTTCTGGCTTACAAAATAAATGTGCCACTGTTACACAGAGAAGGGAAGAGGGGCCCATAGCTAAATGCCTTGACAAACCCCTCATCTCCAAGCTTATGGAGGGACAAACATGGACTGTGATTTACAGTATATAGGGAATGCCAAATGAGTGCAAAGAGCTACTAGGTTAAATAAAGGGGCCATTGTAAGCAGCTTTTCAATTCCACTGCTCACAACCCTAGGCTTTTTTGGTGACAGGTCAAACATATGTTGTTCAAAACTAGTGGTCACTTCCCTTTTGAAATGATCCTTAATGGTGTCACTTGAATGAGTAATAGCACCATAGCCAGTGCCTTCAATAATTTCTTCACTGACCTCTCTGTGTATGCTAAGGACTCCCAAGCTGTAGCTGTACCTTTTCCTAACAATAACTCTTTGTCTCATACCCCCCACCCACTGGATGTTCATCTTTGCATTTTAAGAGGGTTGGCATCCCTGAGGTTTGTAAATTTCTTTTGCAGGTTCCTGTCTCGAAATCTGCAGGTTTTGATGGCATTGAACTCTACCCCTACCTTATTACGCTTGCAGCTTTTGAACACGCTCCACAAATTACCAAACTTATTAATTTATCCTTGTCCTCTGGTGTGGTGCCTGATCTCTGGAAAATTTCTGTTGCTGTACCCATATTTGAAAAGGAGATCAAACACTGATAAATAATTTCAGGCCCATAGCCATGCTCCCATTGCTAGAAAAAATCTTAGAGAAAATTGTTTCCTCCAAGCTCACTACCTATCTTACTGCCCATGACTTTCTCTTGCCCTTGCAACATGATTTCCTCAGGTGACATACTGCACTGACTAAGCTCCTCAGGTGGCATACTGGATGTGTTTTAGCTTTACAAGCAGAGGGTCAGATGTTCAGTTCTAGCTGAGGTCACATATTTACCATCTTATCAAGGACACTCAACAATTATTATCTGGAAAAGAAGAGAGGCAGGGAAAGCAGTCAGGAGTACAGAGGTGCAAATGAAGTTAAAAATAGCCCAGACAATTCAGAAGGGAGACAAGGCCTTTTTCAGGTACATTAGTGAAAGAAAGAAGACCAGGGATGGGACTGTGATGTTAAAAAGGGAAGGAGGGGCATGCATGGAGGACCTAGAAAGCAACAATCCTGAACAAATATTTTTGTTCAGTATACACAGAAGAAGGGGGAAGGAGAAGGACCACTATTGTGCAATAGGATCACCAATGGGAGCGAGGTGGACACCAGCCCATTTACAGAGGGAAGAGTCCTAAAGGAGCTTAAGAATCTGAAAGGGGACAAGGCTATGGGGCTGGATGGAATACATCCCAACATCTTAAAAGAACTTAGAGAGATGCTGTCAGCATCACTAACAGCCCTATTTAACAAATTGATGGAGACCACGTGATGCAGAGTGCTGAGCAGAAGCTCCTCTTCGTAGCTCCAGCCTCCCGATTTTATAATAGTTTTTTTCTAATATTGAAACTGCCAAAAACTATCTGTTCTCTACTGATCCCACCTTCTAAAACTCCAAAGCCTCGGACGAGCAAGATTTGGGCACTGATGGAGGCTTACATGAAGAAAGCACCGCAGTGCATACTCCTCCAGTCATCCCTGAGAAGGCCCCAAAGAAATCCTGGGCCTCGAGGGGCCTGATAGACCCGATCACCTCAGTCAAGCAATGGAGCAGGAACTCTAACCTTAAACAGGTTCCTGGAAGAATTTAAACCTTTTGAGAGGAGGTGAAAGAGATGGAGACCGACCTGAAAGCTCTATTTAAAAATTGGATGAGGTCTCGATGATGGCCTCGGATAACACTGCTCATATTGTCTCCTTGGAGCATCGCTTAGACATGGTGGACCCTGGGCTAGCGGTGATTAGGCAGAAGCTCTCTTGAGTGGAGGCAAAGTTAGAAGACCTTGAGGGCCACAGCTGCAGAAACAAAGTGGTTAACTTAGGGCTACCTGAAGGGGAAGAGGGCCAGAACACTGTAGTTTTTATGCAGAAGCTGGTGGAACAGGTTGCTGGTCCCTCTTCCTTCGGCCCTGCATACACTATTGAACGAGAGCATAGATCATTGCAGCCGAAACCACCACCGGGGCTGCCCCTCGTCCCATTATTTGCCACTTCCTAAATTTCTTAGAGAGGCAACATTTCCTGGTAAAAGTGAGAGCTCTACAGGAGGTCTGCTGGGAGAACTCCAAGCTGAGAATTGCACAAGATTTGCCAGGATCGGTCAGGCTAAACGTACAGCATTTCACTCCATTGTGTCTAAGATTATTGCTGCGGAGTTCAAGTTCAGGATGGGGTACCCAGCCAGGCTACAGAGTGTTAGTGAACGGATCCTGGCTCACCTATGACGACCCAGAATCAACTCTCTCCGGTCTTAAGCTCGCTTGCCTGATTTGTTTCGGGATCCATGAGAAGTTCTACCCTTGGCTTGGGGAGTCTCGTGCTGTTAAGTAGAGACTGTTAGCTACTCAAATCTTCAAGAAGCTCATAGCGATGGTTTGCCTCTGGAAACTCCGGTTATCTAACTGGACCTACTTATTACTTAACTGTGTCAATTCTCATGGGACACTCACGCGCTAATGTTAAAAATGAGCCTATAATCTTGATTAATGTTTTGTAGGAATGTTTATTTTACTTGTTAGAGGAAAGGTGTTTTTCATATTCTACTTTAGCGGGATGAGCAGGCCTTTATTAATGAAGGGAGGAATGCCCTAAATTGCTAAGGAGCAATATCTCATTCTAAGAGTGACTTAATTTTGGTGCTGTACTGTACCAGTCCCTAACTTTCAGGTGAATACGCAGGTACGGTTGTTTAGTATCCACTAGGGGGAGCTCAGCGCACGGGAATGCCAGTTCAACGATGGTGGTAATGAGGGGATAACTTCCTTTTGGTTATGCTCTCTCTTTCTGGGACACGGAAAGCCCCTATTTTGTGTTCCTGGGTGTTCGGGCTGACAAGGAGCCGACGTAATGATGCCCGAATTTAACATTTAATGAGCAGGGTTTAAAGCGCTGGTGTCCCTCTTTGTTAAGCAGGCCACAGAATCCAGGTTAGAAGGGTCAATTTCCCTTCTACACGACTTCCCGTCCGGTTTGTTGTTTGGCATGGATCTCTTTCATAGGGTCACAGGAGACCTATCTCCTTGTTCATTTCCTGGGGTTTCTGGGTGCCTGTTTAAGTTTTTCAGAGCGCTTTATCTCACTTTTTATTATTATTCCCTTTCAATTAAGATGCGTTGGGGTTCGCGGTCCAGCACCTCTTTTAAGCCACTAGGGGTTGCTAAAGCAGTTTAATCCCCTTTTCTTTCGCTTCTGGACCTAAGGGCATTTATTTGCATGAGAGGACTGTTACTCTTGTTTGTGGCAGGGGGGGTTATCTCGGGAGGCTGGGGAGTAAGGAAAGGAAGCAGTGCTGTGCTAAACATTGCTTGTGACAGTTGGGTGGGTGGGTGGGGTTTAGGGTTATAGGACTGGTTCGTTGCATGTCAAATGAAAGGGTGACTTTACGGAGGAAGGGTTTGGGGTAATCATGGATGGGATGGAGGGAGGTATACAGCAGTAACACTTGGAATCTGGTTGAATATTTCTCGATGTTCTTGTACAGGGCTGTTAAAACTAAGCTCTTTAACCTTATTTGGATGGCTAATGATGTAGTTTTTGCAACCTGGAATGTAAAGGGGATCAGGAAAAAATCCAAACAATATCAGGTGCTCAGACATTTAAGTCTATTGCGTTCTCAGACAACGTTTTTGCAGGAATCCCATTTACTAGAATCTGAAGCTTTACAACTAAGGAGACAACAAGTGGGTCAGGTTTATAATGCTTCGGGTTCCACCAATAGCTGTGGGGTCATGTTAATTATTAATAGAGGCATTCCCTTCATCTCCACGCAGGTTATCAAAGATCCGGGGGGCAGGTTTGTCCTAGTTAAAGGCACTCTCTGGTCAGTACCACTTTTACTTTGCAGTATCTATGGGCCTAATATTGACCACCCGAGTTTCTTCATGAGGCTGATAACTATTATTCTCCCAATGCTTCCCATCATGATCATTATAGGGGGTGATTCTAATCAGGTCATAGACTCTAACCTGGATAGGTCAGGTAGTGAACTGAGGGGGCTGTCCCCGGGGCAAAGGGCACTTAAGTATTTGGTAGATCAATGTGGGCTCTGTGATATTTGGCGTGTGTTGCATCCTAATTCCAAGGAGTTTACCTTTAACTCGATGGTGCACGGTTCGCAGTCTCACATCGACTACGAATTTATCTCTCAGGGTCTCTTGCCCGGGGTTATGTCTGCCTCGATCCAGCCTGGCCCTATTTCTGACCACTCTCTTGTGGTATGTAATTTGGCATTTCTCAACTCACCCAGAAGGGAGACCAGGTGGAAGCTCAACGAACAGCTCCTAAAGGATGCCAAGTATTGTAAGCTTATAAGAGAACAAATTGAGTTCTTCTTCTTATGTAACCCTTTAGATAGTGCAAAGCCAGACATTTTATGGGGTGCCTTTAAAGCTTGCATGAGGGGAGTTCTTATCAGTTTAGCGTCGAAAAGGAAAAGGGCACAGGAGGAAGAGCTACTATCATTATTGTCCCAAATTCGGTCCCTTGAAGCTAATCTCTCTGTCAGTACTCCCAGTGAGGACAGTAAGATGCTTCTGGTGGCCAAAGATAGATATCTAGATCTGTTAAGGGAAAAGGCAGAGTTAGCTATAATCCGAACCAGAACCAGTTATATGGACCAGGAGAGAAAGGGCGCTATTGCATTATGCTTAAAACAACAGGAATTTGCAAGATTTATCCCCCAATTTGGGCACTGTCAGACGGGTCCCTGAGAGTATCCCTTCTGAGATAGTGCAAGAGTTTACTCTTATTATGAACACTATATAGGGACATGGAGAGCCCTCCTTGTCCAGAGATTCTAGATGAGTATTTAGGGATTCCTATCTGCCCTCCCTAACAAAGCAACACAAGTGTTTTCTGGCTTCTCCTATATTTCAGGAGGAGATCTCAGAGGTTATAGGAGCACTGCCTTTGGACAAGGTCCCAGGCCCGGATGGGTTCTCCTCTTTATTTTACAAAGTTTTTCGGGAACTTCTACTGCCAGTGCTTTTTCGGCTATTTCAGTATATTTTATCTGGGGTAGAGGCAGACCCCTACCTGTTTGAAGCCCTGATTGTCCTTCTCCTAAACCAGATAAGGATCCCGAGTTAGTTCAAAGCTACAGGCCCATATCTCTTTAAATCAGGACATCAAAATCCTCTCAAGATATTAGCTGACAGGTTAACTGTGGTCCTTCCTGACCTAATAGGTGTGGCCAGGTTGGATTCATGAAGGGACGTTCGTCCTCAGATAATCTGCACACCCTTTCTCATGTCTTCTCGGCCTCCAGGGATGCTGCGTTTCCTGCTGGGCTGGTCTCCTAGATGCCAGAAGGCATTTGATCATGTGAACTGGAACTTTTGTTCCAAGACCTTAAGGCCTTCCAGTTGCCTTCTGTTTTTATATCCTGGATTTGTGCTTTATACAAACCCCTCAGCAAAGATATCAGGAAATGGTGCATTTTCCAAGTCTTTCTTATTACATTCAGGTACTAGACAGGGTTGTCCCCTTCTCCCTTCTATTTAACCTGTATCTGGAACCTCTTATTCAAAATATTCTCAACAATGCGGGAATACAGGGCATCCGGGTGGGGCATCATAAGGTTAAGATTACTGCATACGCGGATGATCTCCTTCTATACTTATCCCACCCAGCATCCTCTGTTCCGGCTTTGCTGGGTGAAATTTCTAAATTCAGTGCCCTCTCAAACTATAAACTAAATGCTAATAAATCCTCCTTCTTTCCCCTAAATCACAAGATATTCAAGACTGATATCACCCCCTTAAGTTTATGTTGGGCTCCTAGGACACTAAAATATCTGGGCATCAAACTAACTCGCAATCCCTCTGTATGGTTCAAGGAAAATCTGGAGCCCCTCTCCCAGCTTATAATTCAGGATCTTGACAGATGGTCTAAACTCCATTTCATTATGGGGCCGGATTAACATAATCAAGATGAATATCTTTCCAAGTATCTTTTACCCTCTATCTCTCCAAATACATTTATTCCATTATCCTGGTTTAAGAAACTGCACAACATTTTTACCAAGTTTATTTGGTCCGACACACACTCCCGACTGGCTTATTATAAATTGGCTGCCTCAAATCTGATGGGGATTGCGTTCCTCATTTGGCTGTATATTATTGGGCTAGCCACCTGGCAAAATGTCTGAAAGCGGTATGTCCGGGCCCTGAAAATTTCTGGCCGACATGGCTTAGAATAGAGTTGGATTTAATCCGGTCTATGAATATGGATCCCTTAACTTTGTTCTATGTAAAATGTCCAAGGTGCATGGTGCCGAGAAGTGTCCCACTTTTATGACTTCCTAAAGGTATACGTGCAGCTTTGCTCCTTTTGCGCTATATCCCCCAGTTAGACTTGGCCCAATCCATTTGGAACTCCCCATCCTTCACTATGAACAAACAGCAGATTCCCCGCACTTGGTTGCCCTATTTGGGCGATGGGACAGTATCTTCCTTCTTGGATGATGAGGGGAAGTGGTTGTCAGCAGGTGATCTTGTTCAGAAATTTAGTATTCTGGCATACTCACATTTCAAAGCAGTGCAGTTAAGGCACTTACTTACAACAGTGATGGGCGATATCCCTCCTAGCCAAACAGTTGGGGAACTGATACCAGAATTTTCCTCTCTACTTGGGTCCTCGGGAGTCGTCTCCAAATTATATCAAGATTTGTTTCACAGAAGATACGGGGACTCTTTTGGACCATCGGGGTTCTGGAGCTCTGTATTTCCCCAATATTCCCCCAACTGGCAGGCCTTGTGGAGGTCCTGCCATAAATTTGTGTCCCAAGATAGATTGTGCCTTATGCAATATCATATCTTACACAACATGTATTATACTCCGGTTAAGTTAAAGAAATGGGGTTTCCTTGACTCAAATATATGTGTTAGATGTTCCCAGGGAGAGGGAACACTCTTCCATATATTCTGATCTTGCCCCAAAATGTCCCTTTTGTCTGCAGGAGTGTTTCACACCTGAAATTTGTCTTCTAGGGGACCTGTCCTCCATCAGGGTCAAAGTAAGAAGGTTTCATATTTCTATGATAGCACTATCTGTCAAGAAGCTTATTTTATGCCATTGGAAAGATAAGACTACTCTGACATTACAGGAATGGATGAATTAAATCCTAGCTAACCTGCGTACAGAAAAAGCTGTTGCCAGCCTTCACAATAGAATACCTGTCTACACTCAAATATGGGA
Source organism: Neoceratodus forsteri (assembly GCA_016271365.2). Classification (NCBI taxonomy): domain Eukaryota; kingdom Metazoa; phylum Chordata; order Ceratodontiformes; family Ceratodontidae; genus Neoceratodus; species Neoceratodus forsteri. The sequence continues at coordinate 740,861,463 of CM057454.1, forward strand.
TCCCCTTCACTCCTTAATACTAGTTACCCAGACATAAGTATTGTTTCAGAGTAGGTTGCCCTGTATACTCATGTATAATGTTTTTGAACCTATGTTGCAAAGTGGCACATTACTGCTGTGTGGGGGGAAGGGGAGGGAGGGGCAGTTTTAGCAGAATAAGTTGCTGTATTCTTGTTTTATTTTCCATGTTAACTGCCTCTTTTGTTGTGGAAAATGTGTTAATAAAGTTTGAATTGAAAAAAAAGTTGATACGGGTGGTTCCAGGGGACTGGATAAGGGTAAAACTCCACAAAAGTGGGAACAGGGAGGAGGTTGGTAACTACAGGCCAGTCAGCCAGACCTCAGTGGTGGGAAATTAATGGAGTCACTGCTAAAAGGATTGTGATATTTCTTGTATCCAACAGAGCACAGAATCCTAGGTAGCATGGATTCACAGCGGAAGGTCTTGTCAAACAAATCTGATAGATTTCTTTGACTGGTGACCAGGAGGTAGATCAGGAGGGGTGGCAGATGTGGCCTACCTAGATTTCAGTAAGGCCTTCAACACCACTCCACATAGGAGGTTGGTAAATAAGTTGGGCAGCCTGGGAGTGGGCCTCAAGGTGGTAAGCTGGGTCAGAAACTGGTTCAGTGACAGGACACAGAAGGTGGTGGTAAATGGCATTTAATCCTAGGAGAGGGGGGTGACCAGTAGGATGCCACAGGGATCCATGCTGAGGCCAGTCCTCTTTAATGTATTCATAAGTGACATTGCAGAGGTGCTGGAGGGGAAGGTATGCCTCTTTGCAGACAACACTAAGATCTGCAACAGGGTCGACACTCTGGGGGAGGGGATTAGAAAGGACCTAAACATGCTTCAGGAGTGTTTGGGAGTGTGTCAGCTAAGATTCAATGCAAAGAAGTGCAAAATCATGCGTTTGGGGCACAAAGATCCAAGGAGGAGTACAAGATGGGGGAGAGGTACTGGTGACCACCAATCAAGAAAGGGACCTGTGGGTAATCATATCTGATGACCTAAGGTAACCAAACATTGTGAGAAGGTTGTGGGGAGAGTCAGTGGGATGCTAGGTGCATAGGGAGAGGTATCACCAGCAGAAAACAGAAGGTGGTTATGCCACTGTACAGATTACTAGTGAGACCTCATCCAAGTACTGTGTCCAGTTCTGAAAGCTGCACCTCCAGAAGGACATAGACAACATAGAAGCAGTCCAGAGACGGGCAAAACAAATGGTGCAAAGACAGCACCAAAAGTCATATGAGGAAAGACTAGAGGACCTCAAAATGTATTCCCTGGAGGAGAGGAGAGAGAGGAGGAGATATAATAGAGACATTCAAGTACCTCAGGTGTAAAAACAAGGTACAGGAGGGTAACATCTTTCAGAAAAGAAGGTGTACAAGAACTAGGGGGCATGATATGAGGCTAATAGGGGATAGGCTCAGGGGCAATATATGGAAGTACTTTTATATAGAAAGAGTAGTGGAGGCTTGGAACAGCCTCCCTGTGGAGGTGGTAGGAGTAAAGATGGTAGGGGAATGCAAAAATGCATGGGGCAGACAAAAAAGTACTCTTGTAATAGGGAAGAAGGATTAAGCCACAGATCAACTAGGGTCTGTGGTATTGCATTACAGGGATTTATTTAACTCCAAAAATTGATCAGCGTTTTGCCCATAAAAGTGCTAAAACATTGTGAAAATGCATAGCACTTGCCTCACTGTGTTTAACAAACATAACACTTCTAGAAAACCTATATAAATACTTTCTGTACAGTTAGCATTGTCCCAAGAAAAAAACTGCTAATCAATTATTTAAAACCCTGCATTAGGTAGAAAAAAAGGGCATACTAGGTGGGACACATGATCCTTATCTGCCATCACCTTCTATGTTGTTATGTTTCTGTGCTTTCATAAGGGTCATTGCACTAGTACTGCCCTGCTCTCTCTCACAAACCATATAATCTCAGACTTGGATGTGGTTGCCTCACAGGAACTGTCTTTATTGACTTAACAAAGGCTTTCAACCTTGATGACCACCCTCTTCTCTGTGAAAAACTTGGAGATTTGGATATATCTCTCACCACATTCCTATGGTTCAGTAATTAACTAGCCAATAGATTGCAGAGAGTTAAATTTGGATCATCCCAGTCTGAACCTGCCCCAACACTCATTGGAGTCTCCCACAAAGGTCTGTCCTGGCCCCCCATTATTTGCTTTGCACATAAATCAGATCACTTAATACATTTCACACTTCTCTGCTATACTATATGCAAACTATTTGATCTATTACACTAGCTCTAAAGACATTTCCTATATTAATCAGCATCTTACTTCTGACTGCTGGTCAGTCCATGACTGGCTATCCTGTAACAAGTTGATCCTTAACGTGCCCAAAACTCAGTCTATAATTTTTGGGATGCTCCCAGATTGAGACAGTGACCAGCCTCCCTATATGTTGCCTACCAAGATGGAACTTCAGTCCCCATGGTCACCTCATTTACTTATCTAAGCACCACCTTTCACCCCCTCACTAGATTTCTCAGTGCATGTGATGGGTACCTGCAAATCTGTAATATCCATGCTTGGTGTCTCCAACAAAGTTGACTGTAATCTGAACCCACAAGCCAGGCTAGCTATTGCTAAAGAAATGCTTCTAGTTAATTTCCTCCATGGTACTCCTGTCTTTATATCCTCCTCTAAAACCACTCTCTCAAATTGGGATGTAGCATACAGTAACATTTGTTGATTTACCCTGGCATCACATAAAAAAGCATACCACTGCTCCCTCTAAGACAAGCTCAGCTGGCTTCCCCCATCCCAGGCTTGTGACCTCTCGCTAGGGAGCATCATCTATGGCCTGCATCAAAATCATATTCCTCTAATCTTTGTCTCTCTCTCCTTAGTCCTGCACACAGTATGTATCCCCTGAGGTGTGGCATAAATGCCCTGTTCAAAATCTCCAAACTTAAACCAGGACTGGGGAATCCTCTTCTGCATATTCTGCATTCCATCATATTCCATTCCATCAGAGATTCAACAAAGTCCTTCATAATCCTCATTTCACAGAGGGTACTGTGAACTCCTATTCAATGTGTCTAAGTGTTCCTACCTCTGATTCACATTAATCTGTCTTAAATATTAGGTGATCATTATTTATTTATTTATTTAAAAGAGATTTACCAGGAAAAGAAATACTGAGCCATGAGGCTCATTTCCAGATGTTTTCTGAGGGAAGGGGAAGGGATGAATACAACATTTAGAAGCACAGTGGTACAATAATATACTATATGTACAATAATATACATTAACAAGACAAGTGATAATAATGCAGGATTAAAACAAACAGAAAAGAGAGGTAACCAGGCACTCATAAGACTGTAACATCTGACATATCAGATAGAGTATGCGGGTGACTAATAAAAGGAGAGGAAGAGTGAGAGGGAGGACAAAGGTCTGAAGTAGGGCAGAGAAATAGGGAGATGGAGGCAGAACAAATAGCATTACATGTAAGGGGTGGTGGAAGGGGGTGTAGTGTTGAGGATAGGATTAGGGGAGTGGAAAGGGGGACTAGGAGTATAAAGGAGATTGGAGTGAGTGAAAAGAGAGGTTGGAGAGGGAGTCGAAGGAAAAGGGGGAGAGAGGAAGAAGAAGGGGAGGTGGATTTTATGTAGGGAGGTGAAAAGTGAAGCAGCAGGGTGGACTTAGAGTGAATGTAGGGTATAGGGTGAAGGGCATTTGCAAGATTGGGCAGCATGGCCTTGGAGTAGAGGGAACAGAGAGCATTTGGAGGGGCAGAGCAAATTGGAAGTGGGAGGGAGTTCCAGAGATTTGGAACGTGGAAAGAGAAACCAGATTGGCCAGTCAGGGTTTTATAAGATGGGAGCAAAACCTGAGTTATGTAGAAAGTACATGGAGGGGGGGTGTAGGGGAGAGAAGAGAGCCAAGGTACAAAGGGAGCGAAGGTAACCAGAATTTAGAAATAAAGGATGCACAGTGGGTGAGGCAGCGATCAGTCAAGGAAGGAAGGGATAGGAAAGTGTACAGGAAAAAGTGGTGAATGGGATGGACAGGCCAAGGCAAATCAACAAAAGGAGTAAAAGAGGGGATCCAGTCTGGCCAAGTTGGATTTTGCAGTGGCACCATAGACTATGTCGCCATATCCAAATATGGGTAGTATCATCTTTGTGATGATGGCTCGGTGAGCAGATATAGGGATACATCTGTTGTTTCTATATAGGGCACCATGCTTAGGGTAGAGTTTTTTGTACATAGCATCTACAGTATGTGCTGAGAAAAACCAAGGTGGTGGTCAAGCCAAACACCGAGGTACTTGAATAAGGGAAAGTCATCAATTTGTCCTCCATTAAGGGCGAGGAAGGAGGGGATTGAAGGGAGTCTAGACAGGCTCTGCTGAGTGCTGAAACACATGGAGACCATCTTCATTGCATTAAGGGACAATTGATTGGTCCTGAACCATTTCTGGACATTGAATTCTTACCTGCTTAATCATGGTAGCTAACTCAGTTTGTACATTTAGACCTTGGCTGCTTATCTTTGTTATGTATATTATCTTTCCTGTTTCCCATGGATTTGTAGAAGCTTTTCACAGTTTTGTTTATGATTTAATGTTTTATATGCTGTTCATCCACTTATGCTTTATTGTATACTGACTTGCCTTGTCTGAATTGTCATTACCTGTACCATTTCTTTGTAATGTTTTCAATAACGTACTCTCCGGTCATGCCTGAACATATGCATTTGTTTGCCTAGTGCACTTACCTGGTCAATACAAACTAAACAAATAAATAGTTCTCAGTTAATTCAATTGATAGTCACTTAAAGTGCTGAAACATTATTCAACCAGAGAATTTACAGCCAAGGGCTTCCAATTTTCCTTTTCAATAAGACAAACTTTCACAATACTATGATCAGGTGTCCTTGTTATTGTAATCCAGAAGTTCAAAACAGATGAATCCACTAAACCTTTAGAACTATCAAGCCCTAACTCTGCCCTAATATATGGAGATGAAGTGGATTTATTAAAATTCAAGGTAGCCGGCTTGGTGGCGCTGAGGGTTGAGGCACTGGATGCCACACCTCGCCACGCCCGGCGACCGGGTTTGGGAATGATCCTGGGTCATCGGGGGTCAGCAGGGGAGGAGAAGGATAGAGCATCCGTAGGACTGCTCTCCTTCTCCAGGGAGGGGGGTGAGATGCCTCAGTGGTCTGGTGGCTTCTAGCGGTGGCTGGGGACTATGGCAGGTCATGGGCAGAACTGGAGGGACGTGATGTGGCAGACGCTGGGACAGGGTGCGTGTGGTAGCGTGCACGCTCTGGTCCCTTGGCATCGTTGCATGCCACAAAAAATGTATAGGGAGAAAAAAGGGAAAAATAACCTCGGCGTGCTACCTGATGGCTGGACAAGTAGCACCGCCGGCTTCCACCTTGGATGCTCCCCCTGACTTGACCCCCCCGGATCCCATGGCGGTGGTTGAGTACCCACCGTGGCAGATCATTGTGCAGGACAGAGGTAAGGGGTAAAGCTTGGGGATATGGGGCAAGATCAGGGGCTGAAGGTCGGGCCGGACTGGGGGGAACCATTGGTAACAAGCCCCAGCCACAGAGGAGATAAAAAAGTATAGCAAAAAAATCCAAGGTGGCTCTAAGAAGCTGAAGAGAGGTGTTTTCATGTTCATTAGTCTTATAAGGTCCCCAAATTTCAGACCGGAATAGTAATAGTAAAATAATAATAATAATAATAATAATAATAATAATAATAATAATAATAACAGACTTTATTTGTTGTTTGCCTTTCAAGTTTCAAGGTGCAATACAATAAGATAAAAATACAAAAATTAGCATCATAAAACCAAACAGAATCAAATCAGAAAACAATACAACCATAGGCTTTTTCCCAAAGGAAAGATTTCAAAGCTTGTTTAAAACTCCCCACAGTCATGCACTCCCTAATCCGATAGGGTAGAGAATTCCAAAGGGAAGGGGCCGCAAACATAAAAGCACGGGCCCCAGCAGAATTTAAAACCACCCTTGGAATCTCTAGCAACCCCTCGTTGGCTGAGTGGAGAGATCTCACAGGGTGGTAAGGAATCAGGAGTTCTATCAGGTAATCAGGGCCAAGATCATGCAGGGCTTTAAAAGTCAGTAATCTGACTTTGAAGGTGATCCGCCACTGAACTGGAAGCCAGTGCAGATCCCACAGTACCGGTGTAATGTGAGAAGATCTAGAAGTACCCACCAACATCCATGCTGCGGAATTCTGCACCAGCTGCAAGTGGTGGATATCAACCCCCGGAAGCCCAAAGTAAAGTGAGTTGCAATAGACTAGGCGTGAGGTCACAAAGGCATGGATTAAAGTTGGCAGATCACGGATGGAACAAGGTGCTTGATCCTGGCAATGTTTCTAGATGGTAGAAAGATGACTTAACCATCATGACACCTGGGACTGAAGAGTCAGCCCCACATCTAATATCACCCCAGATCTCGTATCCATTCAGAGACCTGTAGCTTGACATCCTCAAAAACAGTCCAGATGGGGAGCCGGCCGCAGGTCCCCCTATCCGGCAATCTGAATCCAAAACCAACACCTCTGTCTTCCCAGAGTTCAACTGCAGCCAACTGGACCTCATCCAATCCTGGATTTCATTGAGGCAACTGTTAAATATCGAGATAGCTCCTTCCTGGCCGGGTGCAAAGGACAGGTATAGCTGGGTATCATCGGCATAACAATGAAACCTCAGCCCATACCATCTCACAATGTCTCCGAGGGGAATCATGTACACCACAAACAACATGGTAGACAGTATGGAGCCCTGAGGAACTCCACAAAACAGAGAGATGGGATCAGAGGAAAAAAAACATGAAACCACCCTCTGAGTTCTTCCGGTGAGGTATGAAGTGAATCATCTGAGAACCATCCCAGAAAGCCCACAAATACATCTCAGGTGCTCAAGTAGAACCCCATGGTCAATGGTGTCAAACGCTGATGACAGATCTAATAGTACCAAAATGGACCGCTTTCTGGTCTCTTGCCATGAGGAGATCATTGAGCACCGAACCAGCGCAGTCTCGGTACTATGCTTCTTTCAAAAACTGATTGGAGAGGTTCATAAATGCTATGGATGGTCAAGTGGTACTCCAACTGGGCGCCACTACTTTCTCGATCACCTTCCCCACAAAGGGAGGTTCGAGATAGGCCTGTAGCTGGCAAGACAGTCTGGTCCAAAGAAGTCTTTCAACAAGGGTGTCACCACTGCCTCTTTCAAGGAATAGGATATTCACTTGAGTCAAGGGCATTAAGTTTAGAAGACAAAACTTGTAACGGGGTTTGACACAATTACCACTATTTGCAGTAAAATCCTCTCACAAGTAAGTGTATTTAGCAACTAAGTACTGTGTCATATCCCAACCCTCCATTTAGAATGATTATTAGAACCAAAACCGAGACTCTGACTTCTTTGAGAGTTCATTTTTTAGGATAATTTCTGAAATTCTGCAAACAGAAAGTTAAATTTTTTTAGTAGCCATGATTTGACTAAAGAGAAAATTGCCAAATCATCTGTGTAAGCAAGGGCAGTGATTTTGAGCATGCCCACTTTTAGCGAGTCTGATACTACTCGTGAAAGATTTACAAGAATTTGATTAATGTAGATATTAAAGAGAGTTGGGGCAAATAAACATTCCTGCCTTACAGTTTTGTTAGTTGAAAATGTACAGGATAGCGGTTCCCTTGGACCAATCTAACCATGGCCCAGGTAGAAGAGTAAAGACTTTTTATAATAGAAATTCAGTACATATTAATTCCCCAGTTATACATTTGCTGTGAAAATGAAGACCATGGAATAAAATCAGATGCTGCAGTATAATCAATAAAGGCTACAAAGAGCTTTTGTTTTCTAACCTGGGTATATTTCTCTAAGTATCTAAGGATGAAGCAGTTACTGTCTATAGGCATCTGTGTGCTATGAGTTTTTTTTACACACCTGAGGTTTATGAGGTCATCACACACTGAGGGTGTGTAAAACAACCTTATAATCTCCCAGATTTCCTATGTGTTATGTTTTATACTAACTGGTGAAAGAAATATGAAATAAGTGCATAAAACAGCCCCATATACTGTATATACTGATGTTAAATAAATAGAAAAAGTTCAAACAATTCAGAGATTCAATTAGGGGTTAAACTCTGTGTGCACTGAACAATTGCAAAGTCTGATAAATAACCATTTACTGTATAACAAATAGCTATCTTTAAAAATACACTTTCTGTCTTACTTTGTGTTGTTATTGGATCAGTTTGACTACACAATTGCACTGTGCAGGAATGCTGTGAACTCGAGAACTCAGTCATGTAACAAGGGATTAGTGAAAAATCAAAAGTAATACAGTCTAATTTAAAAAACAGTTCAGTTTCCTTTTTTTTTCCATTCACAGTGGCAGTTTGACTCATGGTATAGTAGTGCGGTTTCCATGGAAACATTCAGAAGCTGTTGAAAAACTTAGAATCTGCTAGACAGCTGGTTTGACAGCACCAAGATCAGCTTGTGCTTTCACTTTCAGCTAGCAGAGAGTTAAGCAATTTATCCCTCCAGGGTGTAGGTATGCCAGAGGATTTACCATGGCAGGTGTGGTTCGGTCATGAGGCGCAGCCAAACGACCAAACCACACCAGTCGTGTTAAGCCCATCAGTATACCCACACCCTGGAGGGACAAATTGCTATTATGCAATGGTCCCTTTTTTGTGAGACACTAAAAAAACAAACAAACAAACAAAAAACCTTGTTTGTGTGTTTTTATTTATTTTTAGTGTGTTTATTAATGCGTGCCAAAAAATAATCCTTGATTCGCTAGGGTTGTGCTTGATTGTGAGGGCTGTTACAATGGTTGGCAAGTTGGAGGCCCATGTTTTGATTTGGGACAGCGTCATGCTTGTTAGTTGTATTTTTGTAATAAAAGAAAAAACACTCTTGCTGTGTTTGAGTGGAAACAGAGTGTGAGAGCGTGTTGAAAGCGGTAATGGATGCTGTACATGAGTGTGGTTATTTCGGTTCAGTTCTTGGGTCACAAACAAGGAATGCGGTGAGTCGGAGTTTTTAATTTGAGAATGTTGGGTGAATTGGGAGACAGTGGTCAAAGGAGGGAGGTGAGAGAGAATCAGTTTGCTGCTGGATATGAAAGGTACTTGGGGAGAATAGGGAGGTGGGGAGATAGAGGTCTTTGAGCAGTTTCCAGATGAAGTGGTGAAGTGTGAGGAGCAGCGATGTGGGCGGGGGGGGGCTTGAGAATTTCGAGCGGCAGTTAAAGTGAAAGCTGAACTATCAGGAGCTTTCATGTTGCACGAAAACATCAACTTACAGGTACAGAGTCTATGTTGCAAAAACATTTAAGTGTGGGACATTTTTTGTTTTTATCAGCGGCTTGGGAGGGAGTAGTTACTGATGAGATTCTTACCATGTGCTGTCTTTGCCAATGTTGAGTTCGCAGAGGTTGAAATGATTTTGGGGAGCTCATTGTTGTGGCTTACAGCAACTGCACCTTTCCAGTGGGTACACTGGAGGATTTACAATGCTGAAAAGGTGCCAGCCAGCCAATCAAATTGCAGGATTCTGTCTATTTTTTGTGCCCATTGTATAATGACTTTTAGAGTGCATCTGCAGAATGCCATAATAACTGGGTGTGAAGTCACAGCCAGTTATTATGATGTTTGACATCAACCAAAAAGTGGTTCATAAAGAGGGTCACCAGTTATTATATATAGAATAAAGGATGGGGAAGTGTGTGATACAAGAATTTAATGCACACCCGAGTTGTGGGATGCACACCCTTGGGGTTTATTAAAGCATCCCACACCAAAGGTATGCATTAAATTCGAGTACACATTTACCAATCTTTTATTTTATATAATAACTGGCCAGCAATTTTATTCAGCCTGACTCCTGTCTGTGTCAGACACACACACACACACACACTCTGCCTCTGCCTCATTTTTCAATGTCAGGATTTTTTGTTTTCTATTTTTAGTTCATTTATTTTTTTTAATGCTAGGCTTTGTATTGCATGATCACGCTCACCTTCTTTGGTAGTAAGTCAGCTGAAGCTCCATTCCACAAACCATCAGTTCCATACTGTGGATCACCAATTCCAGCCTATGTTAAATCCGGTAACCTGTGAGGTGGGTGCATAAGGAAGGGCACCATCCGTAACGGTGACACCTTCCCGGCGCAATCCCTCACGGCAATATGAGGGTAGTGCGACCAGATGAGGGGTGGGCTAACTGGGAAACCGTGCATGGGGGGTGGGAGCGAGCATGGGCTGGGAGGGACGGAGAGGCTGTAGGGGGTGGCGCTGCAGTGGATGGCCGACCTGCGTTGTGGTGTCAGGGGTTAACTACTGGCTAGGGTGGCTGAAGTACCAGGTTCGGGTCTGGGAGCTGGTGCGATTTTATTGCGCCTGGCCTGAACTTTTATTTTTTTTAATGCTTTCAGCCCCCCAACATGCACCCCCCTGGAGTTGAGAATCCTTAAGGAGGGGGGTGTGAGGGGTGCAGCCCCCCCAAGAAAGCATTAAAAATATCTCCTGGCGCTGTTGTCCTGTGCATCGGGGTTGTCAAAGTGCCAAAAAGCTTTTCCGCACTTTGACTGTGAAATAACAGAGATCACCTTTAGGCATTCACCATTATCACATAGACCCATTAAATCTATTCACCAGGCTGTCAAACCTAGTACATTAGCCCAGACTTCTGAAGAATAAAGGATAGAGGCTCCCACCCATGGTTCCCCATCACCCCATCTCAAATGGCTCCCACCTTCACAGTGGAGGTAGCCAAAAGTGAAGCTGTTGCTTTTTAATTTTGGATGACTGCCTGCTGCCAGTGACCAGTATGGGTTGAGATGGGGAGAGGGAATAGCCCCTTCTGATGTGGAGAAATGAACAAAACCCAAGACATCAACCTGCACAAATCTAGCTTTAATAACCCCCTCCTGAATAAATGAGCCAGAGCCAGTCATCCTCCATCTAAAGTGCCAATAACCCTCCGAGGTGACAGTTTCAAGAATCAAGCCCCCCCCGAACACCGTAGCACAGAGTGAGTAAGCAGTAATTTCTATTTCGACTGCATGACTGACTCTCATCCATTCATGAGGGAGCACCACAAAGAAGGACTGTTAACTCACATGAATGTGCAAACTAGCCACACCCAGCAGCACATTACAGTGGCATGTAAAAAGGGAAAGAATCACCTTGTCACCTTGTGAAACTGTAGGCAGACAAGTTAGACTCACAAGGCATACTTACAAGCTGTTGGTTACCAATGCCTGCCCTCACTTTTGACCAGTCCCTGTACTTTCCCACCCCATGCATTATCCCACAATTTAAGAAACTTAACATGATCCCCCCCCATCATGCCACCATCACCACATCTCAAACAGTACCTACCCGAACAGCAAAGACCCTGAAAGCCGAAGTTCTTATGTGGAGTGCTTCTGGTCCCATGCTGCCATTGCTTTAGATGTGGGATGAGGGGGGAAGTAAGAGCCTTTTGTTTTGGAGGGGAGGGTTAGTTGAAAAAACAGGAGAAACAAAACCTGTATGAAAAAGATACATTACATTACATTAGTCCATCAGGTCTGACAATTCAGTTCAGGGTTCCACTGTTTTGGATGGTGGGGATATTGTAGCGGGCAGCATCTTCTTAGTGTCTCTCAGTTTGACATTCTCTACTATGCTGGCCCAGCTTGGATGTAAAGACATTTCCTCCTCATGTGGTGTTGCAAATGCAAAGTCCATCTCTAAGTTGTCTTCGCCATCATCCAGTATGAGCCCTTGTATGACTGTATCCACAGTGGAGATGCCACCTCCTCCTCCCCCCCAACAGGCAAGGACTTCTTTTCAAATTGTTTTGACCAAAACAAGTAAGGAGAAACAGCCACAAGAGACAGGGATCCCTTTAACAAACAAATATATGCCTTTACGGTCGGGAGACTGAAATGGAAGATAATTCAGATGGCACTTCTGAGCCTGTATCGGTTTTCTGGGCACTTTGCTGGGGGCTTTAGAAACATAGACTTTGACAGCAGATAAGGGCCACTTGGCCCACTTAGTCTGCCCATTTCTCTACCTATAGGATAAGCTGCAGATCCTAGTTAATCCATTTCAGCCCCAGAACTCACATGTGAGTCGAAATGTTCTATGCTTAACCTTATTCAAAATAGCCATCTGGGGCCGAATGAGTTAACCAACAGCCTATTTCTTCCTACCCCCCACAAGAATTGCCTTATGTCTGTCTCATGCATTCTTGAATTCTCCCACAGTTTTAGACCCCACAACCTCCTTAGAAAGGCTGTTCCATGCCTGTACCACCCTTTCTGTGAAAAAATACTTCCTCACATTGCCCCAAGTCATTCCCCCCTCTATCTTCAAATTGTGTCCCCTTGTCCTTGCACATCTCTTTTTCTGAAAAATTCTACCCTCTTGGACTTTGTTGATTCCACTGAGGTACTTAAAAGTTTCTATCATATCCTCCCTCTCCCTCCTTTCCTCAAGGGTATACATATTAAGCTCCTTTAGTCTCACCTTGTATGGCTTCTCTTGCAGACCCTGCACCATTTTAGTTGCCCTCCTCTGGACTGCCTCCATCCTGTCTATGTCTCTGCAGAGATGGGGTCTCCAGAACTGGATGCAGTACTCAGATGGGGTCTCACCAACTGTCTGTAGAGAGGATAACAACTTCCTGTTTTCTGCTGGTGATGCCTCTCCCATACATCCCAGTATCCCCCAGCCTCCCTATTGCCTTCTCACATTGCTTGCTAACCTTAAGGTCATCTGATATGATTACTCCTGGGTCCCTTTCCATTTTGTTGTTGTTACTACTTCCCCCATTGTGTAATCTTCCCTGATTTTTGTTCCCAGGTGCACTACTGTATTTTGCACTTTTGCATTGAATCCAAGCTGCCATACTTCTCACCATTCCTCCAACCTTGCCAAGTCCCTTCTCATCCTTTCCATGCCTCCTTGTGTATCAACCCTGTTGCAGATCTTTGTATCATCTGCAAAGAGGCATACTTTTCCTTCCAGTCCCTCTACAATGTCACTTATAAAGTCATTAAAAAGGACTGGCCCCAGTACTGAACCCTGTGGTACCCCACTAGTAACCCCTCTTTCTTCAGAGTGGACTCCATTTGCAATTACCTTCTGTGTCCTGTTGTCCAGCCAGTGTTTTACCTAGGCTACCACCCTGGGACACACTCCCTGGCTGGTTAATTTGATTATTAATCTTTTGTGTGGGACTGTGTCAAATGGCTTGCTAAAGTCTATGTAGGCCATGTCCACAGCCCCTTCCTGGTCGACTACTTTGGTCACCCAGTCAAAGAAATCAATTAGATTCATCTGACATGACCTTCCAGCTGTGAACCCATGCTGCCTTGGGTCCTGTGCCATACTGGCCTCTAGATACTCAACAATTCTTTCCTTCAGAAGTGATTCCATCACTTTCCTACCACTGAGGTCAAACTGACAGGTCTGTAGTTTCCTGCCTCTGTCTTGCTTTTCCACTTTTGTGAATGGGATTTACCTTGCTCTTTTTTCTGTGCAAGTGACTGGGATCAACCTCTATCCAGAGTGCTTCTGTTAATTGGATTAGGCACCTCCCCCTCTTCCTCTTTTGTGAATACTGAGCAGAAGTATTCGTTCAGTATTCCTGCTTTTTCACTGTCCCTCTCTGCCCACCCACTGTCCATTCTATTCAGCCTCATTATCCTTCCCTTTGTCTTTCTACGCTCCCTGATGTACCTATAAAAGGTTTTATCCCCCTTCTTAACCAAGTTGGCTATCTTTTCCTCAGTTTGGGCCTTTGCTATTCTGACTTCACTCCCTGTTTCCTTCTGCCTTAACTGGTACAGTTCTCTGTCCTGCTCCTTCTGTGTTTCCTTATACTTCCTAAATGCTATCTTTTTCTCCCTAACCTTCCCCGCCACGTCTTTTGAGAACCATAGTGGCTTTTTCTTTCATTTTGATTTGTTTATTTGCTTCACAAAGGCTTGGTGCCTCTGTGTTGGCAGTTTTGATGTTTCCCATTGTTGCTCCACCCTTCCTTCTAGCCTGTTTGCTAGTGCTTTTCTAAGGCACTCTCCCATCTTGCCAAAGTCAGCCCTCCTGAAGTCCAGTACCCTCACTTTTGTATGACTTGACTCTGTAGCTGAGTTTATCATGAACCACATTGTTTGGTGGCCCCTTGTTCCCAGATGGCTATCCACTTCTAGATCTGAGATCCTCTCACTGTCCTTATTTGAGAGTATGAGGTCTAAGATTGCCCTCATGACTGGGTTCCAAAACTAGCTGTCTGAGGCATGCCACCTGTAGGGCATCGTGAATGGCCCTGTTTTGGATGTGGCTGCAGCAAAGGTGCTCCAATTAACATCTGGCATATTCAGGTCCCCACCAACAGTATCTCCCCTTTCTCTGCTATCCTAATAATGCCTTCTATCATATCCTTGTCCATTCCTTCCCCCTGACATGGGGGTCTGTATACAACCCCTGTGCAGATTGAAGTGCCCTTTTCAGTCTCTAAGGTGACCCACAGTGCCTCCTCTCCTCCCTGTTTACTCTTTTGTTCTGTTGCTTTTATCCCTTCCCTTACATAGAAAGCAACTCATCCCCCTCCTCTTCCCTCCCTGTCTCTCCTGTAGGTTGTGTACCATGTTATGTTATCATCTCAGTCATGGTTCTCTGTGTACCATATTTCTGTGACTATATCCAGGCATCCCTCTTCCATCAAGGCCACCAGTTCAGGGAGATTGTTGCCCAGACTATGGGCATTGGTACTTATTGCCCTCCATTTCTTGATGGCCTTACCCCTTTTTGCCCCATCCCTGTCCTTACTGCCTATGTCATTTTCTCCATTTACCACTGCCCTTCTCCCTATCGATATTTCTATCTTGGTGTTTACTCACTTACTACCCTGGTTTTGGGGGCTAGAATTCTCACCCTTTTCAGTACCTCCCCTTGGCTGGGTTTAAATGCTCACAATGAAGCATTTAAACCTATCACCTAGATCCTGGTTCCTCCTGGACAGATGCGACCATCACACCAGTATAGGCCTGCATCACTCCAGGTGGACCCCATTCCCAATGAAGCTTTGACTTTGGAGAAGTGGGCTGGATTCAGAGAGAATGCCAGGAATCACAACTTCGACCAGTCCTGTTGTTCTGGACCTTCCTCTCTGGGGTTGCAATCTCTGCCCCTTGCTCTGGGTCCTTTTGGCTTGACCACCTGCCAGCTTTCTCTGAGACCCCTATCCTGAGAAGCTACAGAAATCACCTGGTGCTACTGTTTATCCTCTCCTTGTCTCCGACACCACTTTACTTAACTTGTCAGGTACAATGTGCTGTCTGGATGAATTCTTCCTATGACTGATCCTAGCCATCTGCTTCACAAAATTGGATGCCTCTTGAGGATTGTAAAAGGAGTGCCACTTTCCTTCAGATTGGATCTGTAGCATGGCTGAGTGTCGGAGGGAGCATGGTTTGTTCTGGGAGGTAAATTCCCTCTTGACTGGGCCATATGCCTTGCAATAGTCCACAAGGTCCTTGCAGGAATCCTTGAAAATGTGAATACAGTGTCCGTTCCATGTGAGCATGCCTCTCTATCTCTCTCTGGCTATCCAAAGAATTTGTTCTTTTTCCATCAATCACAGAATATAGGCCAGGATAGGATGAGGGAGTGCTTCTCTGCCAGGACAGGGGGCCCAACGAAAGCAGGCCCTCTCAATCTTCAGTGGGGTATCTCAATAGAAGTCCAGCATTCTATGGGAACAGACTGTAAAAGGCACACATATGTTTGTCCTCGGTTCCTTCTGGCATCCTACTATGCAAATGTAACTTTCCTGACCACGGTTTCTAGATCGTTATTTGTTCCCACACCTGGATCACCTGTTGCATTAGGAATTGCACCTATCCTCCTGGGCAGATGGTTATGCATCCACCCTGGCTACATTTTTAGTGTCTTATCTGCCACCCTGATCTCAAGTGCTTCCATTCTTTCATTTAATCCTTGATGTCACTTCTAATGAGGAATATCTTGGATTAACACCTGCGGCATAGTTTTTACCTCTGTCAGGTCCATATCTCCTGTTGGGGACAACTGTGGTGTTGCGGTTGCCATTCCCTCTCACTCTCTGAGGTGATCAAAGGGCTAAGCTTTCTGTTGATGATTATTACTGACTGTCCCACAGAGCTAGAGACCTGCTGATGTGCTCAAATTACTTCCACAGGCTATGGTGAACACCTAAGGTAAGGTGGGAGTCCCTGGGCAATATTTTGTGCAGCAAATTTTTCTGAGTTAATAGACAGGTTGACAATCTTTGAAACTGTCTTTAACCAGCTTCTATGTTTTTGCCTTTTAAATGAAATGAGGAATTGTAATAAAACAGCCCGCTATATCAGTAATCTCTGCAGAATGTGAACACTCATAAAATGTGTTTTTAACCTAGAAACCCTTTGAGGCCTAAGGGGTTGACAGCATCCCTTTAATGTAATTTTCATGTTTTTGTACCTCTGTAACTTTGTCCCTGATAAACCAATTACAGATTTTTAGGATCTAGAGATGCTGACAACAACTCTGTGTCTTTCAAATGTCAATTAAATCAGTTGAATAGAGGCAGAGTTATCAAGATGCAGAAGTCAGGGTTTAACATTAAAATGCTTACTCAATCCTAATATACAGGCACGACAGCTCCTGTAGAATACACATATATATATATATATATATATATATATATATATATATAGACAGAGAGAGAGAGAGAATATAGTATGATGGGTAGGGTTGGGCGGACCGAAAAGGTCCTGACCCTTATTATCAGGATCAGGATCCAGGCCAAAGTCCTGATAAGTTCTGATTAGTTCTGATTCGAATCAGAACCTTTAGTAAAATGTGATAAACATTGCAAATCTGCTATTTAATTGCATAAAATGACACTGAGATCTGTGACACATACATAGAATTGCAATCAACATTTCAGGATCTGAAAGCTGTGAGCTTATAGTACTGATGTGCTAGTCAATTGAATATGGCAGTCATGCAGATGACCTCTGTCTGTTTCCTGTCTCAGAGTCAGTAGTACTAGTGCTACAACTGTAAACTGACCTGCCTGACCTCAGAGGATGAATTCCATTCCCATTTAGTAGTACACACTATACAATGGACGTATCATTGAAACACACATAGAATTTGATGGCAGATAAGGACCACTTGGCCCACTCAGTCTGCCCATTTCCCTACCTATTGGATAAGTTGCAGATTTTAGTTAACCAACAGCCTACTTCCTCCTAATGGATATCAGTTTGTTGTTGTTGCACCTGTTCCTTCTCTGCTCAACTGAGAGTCATGCAGTTATTTTCTTTGTATGGGTCCCTCCACCCACCCACACTCCCAAATTGATGACACATTTAGGAGACCCCTACCAAAAAAATAAAAATAACTGTATGTCCTTAGTAGTCCAGAGACCTAGCTACTGTAGTGGAAGGGGGAGTGTGGCTGTGACACTGAGCCTGTACTGAGTGGACAGAGACCTACATTCAGGAAATCCAAAAATGAAAAAATTAGACAAGTCCATTAGTACATGCTGAATAAAGTGTACCATCCTGTTCAGGCAATCCAAAAATTAGGGCATACTGAAAACAGTGTGCCATCAGTCTCAACTTCAAGCAGTCCCAAAATTGCACAAGTCCGTTAGGACATGTTGTGAAAAGAGTGGCATCAGATTCAGGCAATCCAAAAATTAGCAAAGCACGTGAGGAAGACATGTTGAAAACATTGTGCCATCAGTTCCAACTTCAGGTGGTCCAAAAATTAGAGAAGTCTATTAGGACGTGATACGAAAAGTGTACCATCAGGTTCAGGCAGTCCAAAAATTATACAAGTCCATTAGAACACGCTGCGAAAAGTGTGCCATCAGGTTCAGGCAATCCAAAAATTAGCAAAGCACGTGAGGAAGACATGCTGAAAACATTGTGCCATCAGTCCCAACTTCAGGTGGTCAAAAATAAGAGAAGTCTATTAGGACAAGATGCGAAAGTGTGCCATCAGGTTCAGGCAGTCCAAAATTACACAAGTCCATTAGCACATGCTGTGAAAAGTGTGCCATCAGGTTCAGGCAATCCAAAATTAGCAAAGCATGTGAGGAAGACATGCTGAAAACATTGTGCCATCAGTCTCAACTTCTGGCACTCCAAAAATTATGCACGCCTATTAGGACATGCTGCTAAAAGAGTGCCATCAGGTTCAGGCAGTCCAAAATCACACAAGTCCATTAGGACATGCTGTGAAAAGTATGCCATCGGGTTCAGGCAATGTAAAAATTAACAAAGTTGTTAGGACATGCTGAAAACATTGTGCCATCACGTACGAAAATTGTGTAGGCCACATATGGGCTTACTGGAGCACTGATTTATTTTTCTGAAAAAATGGTGATCTTTCGAGTCTTCCAAGTAGTCATCTTTGAGGTCACTGTGAAATGTATTTGCTGCCTCCGGGTCATAGGTGTAACCAGTCAATGGAAGGTTTACTTTTAAAAATTTTAACTTTTCAACATTTTTTGATAGTAGCCAGATCGTGTATCTGTTACCACATTTCCTGCACAGCTAAAAAGTAGCTCTGAAAATGCGCTGGTTGGGGGACAGACCATATACTTCAAGGCTACCTGCAAAAGTGTAGGCCATACAGGCTCCTTGCTTTGCCAGTATTTAATGGGATGTTCATTCCATTCGATACCTTTTTCTGCTAAATAGCAGTCAACCATGGCCTGGGCAGAAGCAGTGACATATGGAGAAGGAAGGGCTGGTTTTTCAAGGATGACTGCATCCAAGTGACCCCAAAGATGACTGCTGGGTGTAGAACAAATGGCAGCAGCTGACTGTTTTGTAGCCTGGCTGAGAAGAGAGCTGTGAAGGTGCAGGGGAATGGATGAGAGGACTGCATCTGTTGTCATGTTTTTTTTCAAAAGCAAATCTACTTCTTGAATGATTTTTCTCTGCAGTTTTGGAACACATTTGGGTCATACTGTGAGAGGTGTTTCATCTTGTACCGTGGATCTAGTAATGTTGCAATAATGTAATATTATGCCATGAGCTTTCATCATCTCTGACTTTTTTGATCATTCTGTGCACTACATCTTTTTTTTATTCTGGATAGCAAGTCCCTTTCAGTTGCACTAGACTCTCCCATCTGAACTGGCTTCTTGTACCTTCCAACTCATCCCTGGATTGCATTCAGCTGAAATCTAGAATCTTGATCAATGGAATTATTTGGCTGAGTGTGGCACTTGTTGGAACTCACTTCCTAGTAATTTGCTCAAGGTTACAGTATCTTGATGAGAAGTTCTCAAACAGCCCACTGCTGAGGAGTGATGTACACATCAGCATTCCCTATGCTATTCTCTAGTGTATACTGTTTTATAGCCTTTTTGCTCCAGCAATCTTCCACCTCATTGCAACATCCTGGATGAGTGTATTAGGAGGCAGCCCATGTTCTTCTTTGTATGGTCCAAAGATGCTGATGGCTTTGTTGAAATGTGTGCATACTTTTTGGCCAAATATGAGAGCTTTACATCTTTCTCCTCTTCCATAAATGCATGCACAATCAAAATTAGGCAGTGTGTAAAACATTGAATGTGGACAGCCACTCAGACAATGCTTTCTTTATGTTTAAGCCATTGTCAGTCACTGAAACCCACAGAAAGCCCTTGTGATATAAGCCACTGTATCTCTCTATTGAGCTCATTCAGGATGCTGGAAGACGTGTGATCCTGTGGGATATACTGGATGTGAAGGGAAGCCAGTTTCAGAGGGGAATTGTCAGTGTTGCTACAGGGAGTAAACTGATACCCAATGCGCAGTCAGTGACATAAATGGTTCTGGCTGGCAGCTTGTCCATATGTCAGTAGTCAGATGGACAACCCCAGCAACTGCATCTTTTAAAGCATTTTTCAGTTTAGCACTTACTAAATAATACATCTGCGGTACTGCAAAGTTGAGAAATATTTCTGGATGGAATATTGTACCTTGTGACAGGTGATTCAAAAGCCTTTTGAATCCTACCGCTCCACAGTTCTGTAAGGCTGTAAGTCCAGTGCTATCAGCTCTGAAATTAGTTTTGTTATAGCCTCTCAGGAGGTGACTACGCTGGTACTTAGCTTTACGCTCAATTATTTCTGAAATCATGAGCTGTCTTCCAGCAGTTGAAGCGTTAGGCCAACATTAGGAGTGCTGGATGATGAGAAGGGCGAAAGGGACTGTCTGTAGTTCTTATTCTAGAAGAAGACTGAGAAGGAGTTGACAGTAGACTGAGCAGCAGGCTGCTGCTATCACTTGTTATAACAGGTGCAGCAGGTGTAGTCTGTCTTAACTCTGCCTTCATGTTGTCTTTCTCTCTAACAAAAAATCACGCCTGAGACGTAATGGGTGACATCCCCTAAATGTCTTTTTAATGCTGAGGTACCCAAGCACCTTTTTGCTCCCTCTGCTGATGGTCTTTTACATATAGAGCACACTGTCGAACTCATTATTGGCAGCCAGAGAAAAGTAAGACCACACATAAGATGTCACCTTTTGTTTCATTACCGGCATGCTATACTGTCCTCCTTTGTCACTTCTACTGTGTAGTTCTTTCTCAACACTGGGAAGCTGCTCATCATGGTCTTTTTCTGTTTCACCATTATCATCATCCAACAGGTCCTCAGGCCAGTAACAGAACCCAAATCTGAATGCACTGCCTCCTCATCCTGTTTCTCTTGCACTGCACCACACTGTTCATGCCCAAACTGCCCATCTCATCCAAGTACATATCATCACATTCGCTCCATGCGTCCATGCAACTGCCACCTCACCTCATTCTGGCTTTCCATTTGTTCTGATTTTCTCCCTCCTTGTCTACAGCCTCCATTTCATAATCATTACCTCATCAGAGCTGAATTTCTCCACCTCTGTTTCATTTAAATCTGTTCTGGTACTATGGTACAAATGGATACCATATCTTGGCTTGCCACTCCTTGTGGTGCCGACTCTGCTTAGTTTTAATTAAGGTAGTTTTGCCTTTCCTGTCTGTTTGGACAGCATTGTAGAAGAGCCACTACTGCTACTGGATGAAGTCCCTGCAACTGGTCTTTACCAGTTAGACTGTGCAGTGCAGTTTGTGCCTATGTTTCCCATTTCATCCTCCGACTCTGACTGACTGGTGAACATTTCCAGTTTTTAATTATACTCAAAAATGCTTTTTCCAGTATGTGTTTTCTTTTTATTTAGTCCACTCAGTTGTTCCCAAGTTCCTCAGCCCACTAGTACAGGCTCAGCCTCACATCCAGTGCCCCTCTTCCACCACAATAGCTAGGTTTATTTTTTTTAAATGGCACACATAACTGTTTTTCCTGTAGTTATTATCTTTTTATTTAGTCCTCTCAGTTGTTCCCAAGTTCCTCTGCCCATTCAATACAGGCTCGGCCTCACAGTCGCATTCCCCTTCAGCACAATAGCTAGTTTTTTTATTACACACAAGGAAATATTTTCAACTGTTGCAATACCGCAGATGTATGTATAGTAGTCCTGAGTTGTTCCCAGGTACCTCTACCCACTCAGTACAGGCTCGGCCTCACAACCACACTCCCATTCCACAACTGTAGCTAGATTTTTTAATGAGACAAAAAATGCTTTTTCCTTTACTATTTTTTTTTAATTTGACAATGAGCCCGCAGCAATGGTATGAGCAGTAAACCGTAATCACAGCAATAGCTGGTAGTGGTCTCAAACAGGCAAACTGGCAAGTGTGAGATGCAACTACTGTACGGTATACAGAAAAGTTTTTTTTTTTTATTATAAATGCCTGCCAGGCAAGACAAAGTACAGTACTCCAGTCACTTCAGACACACAGGAGAATTGGGAAGGGGGATAAAACTAACTGATTCTGACTGTTCCTTTTTTTAATTAAGGTGTCTGCTGCAGTTTTCAGGCTTTAAATGAAGCAAAAAGCAATGCTAACTTGAAAAGAAACACGGGAGAGATAGACTCATGCATTGAGTGAGCAGTGGTGACACTCAACGCTTCCAAATTCCAACCTGCCAGGTTGATGGTGAATGATCTGCTTTTTTCTCTCTCTCCTGTTCCCCATTTGTTCTTTTCTAGGTAGCCTGCTTGTTTTTTTTTAATACAATTCTGGCACTTGCACTAGTTTGTAGGCTTTAGTTGACAATCACAGAAAGAGTAGAGCAGACAAGGCTTGATAACCACGAGGAGATAAGAGTCAGGCTGCTCATTGTAAGTGACAAGTACTCAAAGCTTCCCCAGCCCCAACAGGCAGGTTGATCTTTTTTTTGTGTGTCTTTTATGTCCCTCTTTTTCATTTTAGTTGTTATTCAGTGTTTTATTTTTAAACGAAGTAAATCACATCTGGATGACCTTTGCTGAAGGTAAGCTGAGATAAACAATAAAGCTCAAAGCTGTGTCTCTAAGTCTGTATATTTCTCATTCGCAGTTAGCCACACACTGAGTAATTCCCACCACACACAGCCTTATATACCTCTATGCCACCTGACCAAAATACAGCTAATCAGGTGGCAGAGATAAGCCGCTGTCATGTAAGTCGTGTGTGGTAAGTAATCATTTTAAGGAGATGGTAATGAATTGTAATCTGTATTTTTGTAAAGACCTTGAAAGCACTGGAAAAAGGGAAAAAAGAATGTTGCTTTTATTAACATGCATTGCCATCTATATGAGCATCGTGTTGATTATTGTGTCTGGATGGTGTCTTTGTCCCAAGTACTCCACCTAACACACACACTTACACACACACACACACACACACACACTCAGACGGACTTGAAAGTTTCTCCTTATGGCATGCATTCAAGTCTGCTGGAGGCAATAGCTTCTTTCTACATATGTTTGCATATTAAGAGCCCAAATTAAGAAAAGGAATAGGCTGTAATTGAGACATCAAAGTTAAAATGACTACATATGTGGCTGTATTGCACTTTGAAGCTCAATGCATCTGTTGCTGCCAGCTGCTATAATACTGGAAAAAAATCAAAGTGTTCACTTTTGACTGAAAGGGTCAGCTTATCACCAGCAGTGCTGTGAATATCTATTACCTAATCAAACATGTCTGTTACAATTTCATGATGCCAGATTGGGGTGGTAATTGGTCACACTCACATATCACTCATTTTTTGTGTATGCATTGCTCCTTTTGAGAAACAATAATAAGTCCAATTTTACATACATAGGATTAATAAATATTAGCACTGTCGACATCTGTTCTTGTAAGGAATCCCAACATGATTCCATTGATGTTTAATACTTGAAATAAATAGTGCACTAGAATCTGTTTTAATGCAACCTTCAGCCATCATGCCCAGGACTCACCATGACTGACGTCTGCATGCGCCCCCCACACACACACACACACACTTCTGCCGTGAATATGTCACGGATCTTTAGAGGAAACCTCACTACCAGTAGCCTTGCTTACTGCTGCTTTTTTGTGTTAAGTAATACAAAACTGTTCGCTTTACAAGTGTTCTTTTACTATTTTGATTCAGACAAGTCAAAACGATCTGTTCTGCTACCCAAAATATTTGTTATCCATCCCCACTGTACCCGTGTCCCTCCAAAAATCAAAATGAAAAGTCTCCCAATCACCTCTGTAAAAAGTGGTCAAGAATCAGCCCCCCTGAAAAAATCATAATAGTGCCATTCTAAAAATATTTAACTCCCCCCAAAAATGCAAAATACAATACATTGAACTGCAGTACAATATTTGAGCTCCATAAACGATGTTAAAAATTAAAAAATCTCTATTGGTCTCACTTTTGGTCCCAGTTTCATCTCCAAGTAATAAAATAGGAACTGCCCATAATCATTTAAGTATATGTAAGGTGTGAGTAGAATTCATTTAATATGTACAGAGAAATTATTATGTTTAGCTAGTCTGCAGTTGGGTATTCATTAAACTATAGAATTTACTTGCACACCCACGCATCAACTCATGGGGCTCGATTTCCAAATGCCGCTTTGATAAGCGCAAGCTCTACATACCTGCTTATGGCAACCTCTGGTGTGCTGGGATTCCTGCACTACATTTAAAGCAATTCAGATGCAGCAACAGAAGTCCCAGACTTGCTGCAAGTGGTCCCTTGTGACAAATAGCTGGCACAATGGACAGGATTGATGGAGGGTAAGGCTACTAGATTCGACCACTCAAATCTGACGTCCATGCTGTGTGTGGAAGGAATATGGGAAAAATTTTGCAAAAAAGACCAGAGAGGAAATTCCCTAGGACAGTTATGTTACAAGAATTAGCTACATTTATTTTGCAAAACAATTACTTTGAATTTGAAGGCAAATTTTATCAGCAGGAAAAAGGGACAGCTATGGGGAGCACAATGGCCCCAAGTTATGCAAATGCATATATGATCGTATTTGAAGGAGAATATATTTTAAATGAAGAAAAAAATATTTACAAAAACCAAATAAAATTTTGGAAAAGATTATAGATGACATATTTTGCCTCTGGACTGGAACTGAACAAGAATTGAAAGCATTTAACAAATTATTGAATCATTTTGATATGAATTTACAGTTCACAATAAATTATAACACAACAGCAATACCATTCTTAGACTTAGAGATCCAATTATCAAAAAGCACGTTTAGTACAACACTATTTAGAAAAAGCACAGATAGAAATACATTATTGCATAATGCAAGTTTCCATGAAACAAAATTACAAAACAGTATTCCATGCTCACAATTAGTGAGAGTTAAACGAAATTGTAAGGAAACCAAAGAATATAAAGAACATAAACAAGAAATGTTAGATAGATTTAGGAAAGGGATACCCCAAAAAATTTTAATAAAAGCAGAAGATAGAATTGAAAAATAACACGTGAACAACTTTTAATCAAAAACAAAGACCTAAAAGGATAGACTAGTATTTGCTACAAAATATAATCATAAAATGACACAAATCAGGCAAATCATCAATAAACATTGGTATCTAGTAGTGATGGATAACCCAAATATAAGATCATTGCAATCAAAACCCATTATAGTATCGAAAAAGTTAAAATCTAAAGGACAAATTAGTGCATTCACAGTTCAAGCGGAGGACATAAATAAACACAATTTTGCTAGGTCCACTACAACCAGGGATGAATAGGTGTGAAAATGTGCAGTTTGCAATAATACTAGTAAAAAATCAATTTTAAACATCCACACTACAATGAAGAATTTCAAATCAAAGAATATATTGATTGTAACACAGAAGGGGTGATTTATGTATTACAGTGTCCTTGTGATAAATTATACATGGACAAACCAAAAGGGCATTAAATAAGGATAAGGGAACATAAGTAAGTGTATTAGAAACAAAATGATAAATCACCAGTAGCAATACATTTTGTGAGGCAGGACACACAGGAGCTTCCCTTAGGTTTTGGGGACTAGAGATAGTAAAGCAACCCTTAAGAGGTGGAAATTATAAAAAATTATTAGATAAAATTGAAATGAAATGGATTTTTAGTTTAAAAACATTGGATCCTGTGATAGGGATGAACATAGAATACAATTGGCAAGCCTGTATTTAAATTAGATGATTAAGGTTAAAAAACATAAATAAATAATGGTCTGTGAATGGTCTTGTTGTATTAGATATTATATGTCTTTTGTAATAATCAAACTAGTTGGTTAACAAAAATTAAAAAAATGAAAATGTGAACAACCTTGGTGTGTCCCAAAATGTATGTAAAATGTTCTTAAGACATAGGTGTCTATTGATAGAAAATTCGTTTTATAAGTAATAAATAAAATATGGGAACAAGTATAAAATTACATTAATTTGTATGCATGGTATTGTAGTGTAGCATAATCATAAAATATGCACAATTAAAGGATTCATAAGTTTATAATCATTTAGGTTCATATAAACGGTATGGTAGAAGCAACACTGGTACAAACACTTAATATCTGCATGTTATATTCCCTTTACAAGTGACATTTGGATTAGTTACTAGAAGATGAATTGTTTTAAAATAGTAAAATAACCAGCCAAAAATGAACAGCTTGAAGTCATCGCATACATCCCTTTGGTTGGGTATGTGTTGTTTAGTTGCTCGGCAATGCTCTCAGCGTGACACGAGTTTCAGGTAGTGACTACGTCACTCCCACGGGAAACTCAAGCTGTTCAAGAGGAACAGCGTCTTTGGAAAGCCACAAGCGTTAGAGAGCGAATCGGCATTACACGCCATTACGGGCTGAAAATATTTTTTGGCACTAAGTGACCAAAAGGAAACTTTGGGCAACGTTATTTATTGTATTAGAACACGAGCTGAATTTAGCAAGAGTTGAAGAGGGTGAGTTAAAATTAAAAAGTAAATTTAAACGCAATAGGCATAATATGAATAGGCACTAAGCTACAGTGGAACATTACTTAATGAGATGTTTTGAACTTACAGATCTGATTTAAAATCTCATCCATTCAATAAGAGTTGAAAGAACAACACGCTTAAAGACTTTCCAAGGTACGCTAGCTAAAGGGGTTTTTAAGTGAATATTTCACTTTTGTTACATTTTGGCATGGTTTAAAGTTCATGGTAACTCATAGTAAAGGGAGCCTTATTTTATTTTATTTATGTTTAAAAATCTCATTGATATCAATATATAACAAGAATAAGGCAAATAAGGCTCCATAAAGATGTGCATTTATAGGTGGTTTTGTGTTATTTTGTTCATGGAAAGAAAATTCATTGATAGAATATGGAATTATTTAGCAACGGAGTAATGTATATATACATTTTTTGTCAGGGGGAAGAAATATTTATATCAAGAATATTAGAGCCTGTGGCGTTAAGATTTCATTGAATAAGGTAGATACATGCAATTAAAAATATTGGTGAAATATAGACTATGTGAGAAAGGAGTAAATATGTCTAAAAAATGTATTTGTATATATTTTTGTTGAAACAGATATATTAAAGAGCCCCGTGATCAAGCTCATAGAAGCGAAACGTAGGGGCGTTGGTTTTAAAATAAAGAAAGAATTCAAAAGCCAAAACAAGACTCCGGATCCTGTTGTTGTACAGATGGAAGGAAGTGGAACCATGGTGGCAAATGCAGCAGCGGGACAGTGGCCCTATCACAGGAATAGGATAACCACTGAGCATTGCAGGTAGGATGCAGCAGAGGTGGATCTCAGATATGGGGAATCATGTGCATGTCGAAGTGCTAAAATTGGTGCAGTGGCATTACAGGCAGGGGGGACACACACCTAGCACAGATGTTGTGAAATATAGCTGTGCACTGTGCCACATTGTAGGACAGCTATAGGGACAGGTAACTTGTGTGTGTGATCCAGGCAACCACGGACATGTTCAGTAATAAAAAGTGGCAAAAGGTGGCTTGCATATCAGTGGGGACTGTATACACTGCTCCATAGACACATAGGCTACAAGTGTATTAGATACTTGATGGATACAGCACTAAAGCATCAGCTGAACATATAACCCCAACCCAGTGATGTACTGTACTGTACCATGATCTATAGGTGGATGGTCAAAAGTCCTCTGTAGTGTATCTTGGCAATCATATCACTTTGATAGGAAATAACAACATGGCTAAGAATTCAACAGAAATAACTATTTATGTTTATTGTCAATTACTGTATTTCAGGGAATATTAGCTGTCCACAGACACATGCTGCAGGCCATCATGAGCCCATATACACACACACACACACACACACACACACACACACACATATTGTCCTGGTTTGAACACATAAATGGGAGGGTGATTATAACTTCAGCAAGTAAGCAAAATAAAACTTTAGTATTTGATTTTGATTAAAAAAAAGCTTCTCAAATCCTGCTTTTTGATGTGCTCACATAGGAGATAATGATTGGCTGTCAGTCACACAACCCAAAGCTCTGTGTTCCTCTTCAATACTAGGACTGGAGAGTAACCTAGAAATTGAACTCTGCAATCTCTAAATGAAAAATTAAACTTACTCAAGAAAGATAGTGAAAAACAGTCCTGCTTTTGAATTACCATTGTTTGGCTTTGGTGTCTATAGAGGAAACCAGGAGCAGCCGACAATTGCACCATACCACACAATAACGTCTGCTTTGGAGATTTCAGGGGTTTTTAGAGTCATGGAAAAAGAAAATCCAGATAGTATCTGAGAATGGCAATGTATTGTTTATTAACACATACTGTATATGGACTAAAAATTGAGGGAAACGTGTCCACATTAACAAGATCAGCTGAATAGATTACTTTACTAGTAAATACAATGTGACCCATAACTACTAAACTCCTGGTTATCTGAACAGATCGACTGATACCAAAACATTTCAAACAATCAGTTTTCTACTTTATTTAGTTTTTATGGGATCTACTTTGATGGTGTCAGACTTCCCTTCTGATCTAACAAACAGGCTGAAATATGAGCATAGAAGTGAACCAAATATGCCCCCCCAACACACACACACATTTTCTATTTGTAAATAGAACACAGTATTTTTTTTTAAATGTATATATCGAGTTAGTCACTGTTTTGTTAATACAAGTCATGCAAAAAAATTCAAAAATGGTCTTGGCTGCAGACTGTACCAGTTTCTCGTGCCATTAATCACCACCACTGACAGCGATTCTTTCACCTGAATTCATTCACCCATACTCACCCCCCCACCAACAACCAACAACCTTACACACAGTGGCGTTTTCTAAAAATGTGTATTACCTGCAGGTATGAAAGTATTTTATTAGAGAATTAGCAGCCAATTGAAACACTATGTGTGAAGACTCAAAGGACAACTAGAGGGGTTCAGTCTTGAGCACTGAGTGTGATGCAAGGCATAAGTTGCTGGAGGACAAGCTGAGACAAAATGAAGAAACAGACAACTGACAGTAATTATGAATTTATTTAATATGCACAGTGTTTTCAGATTTTAAATCATGCAGCATAGTGACAAGCACCAAGTAGTCAATTTTACTTAACTTTTACACAATTTCATTTTAGGAATTCAAATACAGGCCACTTGTATGTGAAGCAATACCATCACAGAAACATGTGCGCGCACACACACACACACACACACACACACACACACACACACACACTCATGCGCTGTGACAGTCTTCAGAACCACAGATGAAATAAAAAATGGCTTTTTTATCAGATGCACATTGCACAACATTGATTCAACCAGTTGATCTTATTCCTTTTTCGTGTTATAAAGGTGGTGAAAACATTTCCTCAGTTCAGCGGTGGGTGAGGGTGGCACTGGCGGTTACCGTGGAAATAGTAAACTGTAACTCTGTAATGGGGGGTCTGCTGCTTTTCCCTTACATTGGAGTGGGATGGCAGAAGTCCATTTTACTTTTAGAATGCTGCATTGCCTTGCTGTATTTAACTGTGCTGTACTCTTTTTTTTTTTTTTAATAAAATAGCTAATTGCAGCAGATGGACCAGATTCGCATAACAAGCAAGTCGCCTCCTATTGATCTGGGTCTGTCAGACCATATTTGATCCGAGAAGTTCTGATTTCGCAGGTCGGGTCTACACATCCCTAATGATGGGTATGTGTGATGTCAAGGAAATATACATAGTGGGGAGGGTTTATTAATAATAAGGCCACAAGCCTGAAAGACAAGTGGCTTAGTATCTAATTAAACTCCGTTGGGGTATATGGCCTTGTATGCCAACATAATCCTATGCTTTGTATAATAAATGACAAGTTGTTGTAGCTTGTATTTATTCATTGAGTTCTAGTATTACAAGTACCTTTGAACCAGAGGTTCATTTATAAAGGTTCCGTGTCAAACATTGCAGTGTAAACAGTAATGGTAAACAGAGTACAATAACTGGTGTACATGACAAAAAATAGAAAGTACAGATACAGGATTACAGAATAATTGGAGACAGAATATGCGATCTAAAAACAACAAGCAGCAATCACAGCAGTGACATTGTCCATAAGTGCAGGTGGTATACATTTATGAGGTTCAGGGTCATACAGTACATTGTAGTGAAAGCAGCAAAAGTAAAAACAAGGGGTTAACAGGCTTACGAGAGACAAGGAAATGGATAAAATAAGGTAGGATTGCAGGAAAACAGGAAATAGGATATGTAGTCCATAAACAACAAATTGCAGTCACAGCAGTGACATTGTCAATGAGTACAAGTAGTGGCAAGAGGTACAAGAAAGGGTGTGGGGGGTGAGGATAAGAGAAAAAGGGGAGGGAGCTAACAGGGTGAGGGAGCCTCTGGGAGGGTTGATAGGAGGAGTGTGCAATTGGGAACTAGGGAAAGAGGGTGTGGACCCTGAGGAGGGTGGTCAAATATAATGTAAAGAGTCCGAGGAACAACGTGTCATCTTAAGGGAACTATAACAGCTACTAAGAGAGGTGAGGTAATGCCAAAGTTTAAATTTGTAGGGACCATGTTTTTGCTCTGCAGCAACTTCAGAAGGGAGGCCATTTAGCCAGGTAGGAGCTATTCCTGCTCTGAAGCAGAAGATGCACTGCGCCTGGGATGTCCTGCAGAATGGGACACGGTACAACTGTTTGGTTTCGCTACGCATGCAGTGTGGGTTGGGTGCTTCAACAAGCAAAGATCGAGTGGCAGGGAGAGTGAGGCTAAGGCTAATATTTTTCACAAATAGGCAGGTCTGGTAGGAGATCCTACCTTTTAGATGGAGTCAGTTGGTCTGTTTGTAGAGTTTGCACATATGGGATCTTTTCTCAGCACCTGTTACAAGCCGACAGGCCTTTTTCAGTGCAATCATTATTCTTTTTAGTGTACAGCCAGTAGCAGATCTGTAGACGACTAATCCATAGTCTATGATAGACAGGATTGAGCTGATTACAGCTAACTGCAGAGCCTCAGGGGTCAGGCAGTGCTGATATCATACGAACATATGAAGAAACCACCAGAAGAAGGCCATTTGATCTATCAAGTCTGCTCATATTGCAGGGTCCACAGCTTGAGCTAATGTCCCTGCCATCCCCTCCTACTCCTCCCATCCTCCCTACCCATGATCCTTACCTTCCCCCATGTCTATCCCATCCTCTCTTAAAGCTGTCCACTGTCTTCAACGAGATGACCTCTTCTGGCAGTGCATTCCAAGTTTCCACCACCCTCTATGTGAAGAAGTACTTCCTGATATCCCTCCTAAACCTCCCACCCTCAAGCTTAAGACTGTGCCCCCTCATGTTATGGTTGCCACTCAGCTTAAAGAGACTCTCCTTATCAACCTTATTTATCCCTTTTAAGTACTTGAATGTCCCAATCATGTTCCTCTCTCTCCTGTCTTCCAGGGAGTACATGTTCAGTGCCCTAACCTCTCCTCATATGCTTTATTCTGCAGACCGGCTATCATCTTGTAGCCCTCCTCTGGACCTTCTCCAACAGGTTAATGTCCTTTTGAGGTTTGAGCACCAGTACTGAACTCCACACTCTAGATGTGGCCATACCAGTGATCTGTACAAAGGCAGTATAACCTTCTCTCTCCTACTACTGAGCCCCCAGATATGCATCCCAGCATCTTGTTTGCCTTTTCTGCTGCTTTCTTTGCACTGTGTGGAGTGTTTCAGGTCACTAGTGATCATCACCCCCAGGTCCTTCTCCCACTCTGATGCAGATACTCAGACTCCAACCAGGTAGTACTCTGTACTGGGCTTCCTGGCTCCAATATGCATAACTTTGCATTTCTTGGCATTGAAGCCAAGCTGCCAGATCCTAGACCCCCTCCCTATCCTTTACAGATCTTCCTGTGAGTCGTGTATCCCTTTAGCTATGTCCACTCTCCCACAGAGCTTGGTGTCATCCATGAATAGGGATATTTGCCTTAATGCCATCTCCAATGTCATTGATGAAGACATTGAACAACACCGCCCCAGCACTGAGCCCTGCAGGTCCTGACTGGTTACCTCTCTGGTGCCAGATAAATCTCCCCATAATCACCCTCTGGTTCTGTCCCTCAGCCAGTTCTCCACCCATCTGGCCATCTTTTCTAAACTCGAGATCCACCAACTTCCTGATCAACCTTTTGTGGGGCACAGAGTCAAAAGCCTTGCTGAAATCAAGATAGAGGATGTCTACCACTTGGCCCCTGTCTGCTGTCTTAGTGACACAGTCAAAGAAATCAATCAGATTTGTTTGACGCAATTTCCCCCCCATGAACCCATGCTGTCTATCATCCTGGAGACCATGCTCCTCTAGATATTCCACCAATCTTTCCTTTAGTATGGTCTCCATGAGTTTGCCCACAGTGGAAGTCAGGCTGACTGGTCTGTAATTCCCTGGGTCATCCTTGGGACCGCTTTTGTGGAGGGGCACAACTTGTGCTGTTCTCTAGTCCTGCGGTACCATGCTTGACTCTAGTGAACTATTAAATAGGTCTGCCAATGGTCCTGCCAGCTCCTCAGCCAGTTCCTTTAGTACCTTTGAATGTACTCTGTCTGGGCCTGGTGATTTGTCCACCTTCAATGCCAGCAGCCCCTCCTTCACTCTATCCTCCTATCACTACATCTGTGTTCCGCTCCTCTTTCCCTCATGAAGGCACTGGTCTGTCCTTCTCCCTGGTGAAGATGGAACAGAAGTATTCATTATTTATCTCTGCTTTTTGCCCCATTATCCTCCACCCACTCGATCCCTTTCTTAAGCCTAACAATCCTTTCTTTCTTGTCCCATTTCTCACTTATGTAGCAAAAGAAAGCCTTCTCCCTCTTCTTAATTCCTTCAGCTATCTGCAGCTCCTTCAGTGCCTTTGCTCACTGGACTTCCTTACTTACCTTACTAGCCAACCTTAGGTAATTTTCCCTATCCACCTCTCTCTCTTGGGCTTCCTGAATTTTCTATAGGCCAACCTTTTTTCCCTTACTGCCTGGGCAACCCCAGAACTGAGCCAGCAGGGTGCTTTGGCCCTTGTGTTCTTCCCCCCCCCATAGCCTAACGCACTCATCTGTGGCAACCAGTATTTCTTCCTTAATGATGGACCACCTTTGGTCCACCCCCATATCTGCTTTGATGCCTGCCAGATGGCTCCTTAGCACTTCACTCATTTTTCTAAAGTCCGCCCTCTTGAAATCCAAGATTTTGGTCTTAGTCGGAATGTTCCCCTGCCCATATCCAACTGGAACCACCCTGTGCAATGGTCACTTCCACCCAGAGGCTCCCTGACCACTATTTCCTGTACATGCTCCCCATTTGTGAGCAGCAGATCAAGAATTGCCTCAGCTCTTGTTGGTTCAGTGATGCCCTGAGTCAGGAACCCACTCTGCAGTCCTTCCAGGATCATCTGACTCCTAGCACATGTTGTGGATGGTATGCTCCAGTCCACTTTGGGCAGGGTGAAGTCCCCCACAATTACCACCTCTCCTTTCCTTGCAGCTTCCATTTTTTGTGAGCTCAGTTCCCTGTCCCTCTCCTCATCCTAACTGGGTGGTCTGTAAACCACCCGCAACCTCACCTTTCTCCCTCTATTGGACCTCAACTGAACCCATAATACTTCCACCTCCTTTCCTCTGACTCCTCCTCGTAAGTTATTCTCTCCTGATATAAACTGCCATCCCTCCCCCTTCCTGACTACCCTGCCCTCCTGTATAGTTGTCCTGTATTAGTAGAGGATCCCTATCCTAGAGTTTACAGCCTTAGAGATTTGGTTGACATGATGGTTATAATAAAGAGAGCTATCAAGTGTAATCCCAATGTATTTGAATTCCTGCAATTGCTCAAGAGGTTGGCTTTGACTGTTAAAATGGTTAGGTTGGCTGATCTATTTTTGTTTTGTGTGCTGGAGAACAGCATAGTCTTGTTTTTTTTTTTTTGTATTTTTTTATAATTCATGATTAATTTATGCTGACCAAACCAGGTCTCAACCAAATTAAAACTGGACTGTAGGTCACTGGAAAGAGCGAGGGGGTCTGCATGGCATGAGAATAGGAAAGCATTATCTGCATAAAGGATCATATTAGTGTTACAGGCACTTGGAAGGTTATTAATAAAGAGGCTAAATAGTAGGAGTCCAAGAATCGACCCTTGTGGGACCCCGTATCGCACAAGGAGGCTAAGGGAGAGAGTATCACAAATTTTGACTTTCTGTGTTCTACCCACAAGGTAGCTTCTAAACCAACTAGTGACTTGGGATGAGAAGCCTAGGGCAGGAAGGGAGTTCAGAAAGAGCTGGTGATTAATGGTGTCGAAGGTCTTAGTTAGGTCAATGTAAATTGCACCAAGTATGAGGCCAGGATTGAAGGCCCTATCAATGTGATCGGTGTACTCAAGAAGGGCAGTGGTTGTGCGTGAGCTTTTCTAAAGCTGTGCTGCTGTGGCCATTGAATGTTGTGTTTGTCCAGGTATTCCTTTCTTTTCTAGTCTATTCTTTTACCCTGGTTTGGGTTCAAGTAGGTTTTTGCTGAGCCGTGGTTGGGGCCATTTCTGAGTTGTCATGTTACAATGTGGCCCTGTCTGTTTCCACAGTGTGGTAGCGTTTTATGAGGACCTCTTCTTTGCCCATTCTTGTTTCCATAGTATAGGGTTTCCTATAAAGGGCGTATCTGGGCAGAGCATCCTTTAGCTCATTTGTGAGGTCATGGATTGCAGTGTATTGCCAGTGGTGTGGAGTGGCATCAGAGGTTAGGAGGATGGTTTGTGGTCCGGGGAGTGGGGGTGCTGCATGTGCTACTGGGCCCCATGTAGCCACTAGAGTAAGTGGCTTGATGGCAGCAGTGTGTGAGACAGAGATAGCTTAGAGGAAAGGAGGCTGGTGAAAGTGTGGAATGGTTCTTTTGTGTTCCTGCAGCTGGTATACTATTGATTTTTATGTGGGGTGCTGGGGGTGAGTAGGGAAAAAGAGCTGTTGAGTGTTTTGGGGAGTGTTTCTGGACTGAGATAAGGGGAATGTTTTTCCCATAGAGCCTTAAATGGGAGCCTTAATTGGGTGTTATAGCTGTATACCTCTGGAGGTACACAGCTGTAATTGGAGAGGTATACAGGGAATTATAGGATAATGGCTCCTATGGGGGAAGAGCCAACCATGTATTAAATATATATATATATATATATATATATATATATATATATATATATATATATATATATACACCAATATAAACACACTCTATACTGTATATATATTTTTGTCCTTCTGCACCTGTCTGGCCCCCTTCTGCTCTGTGGTTCCCCAACCCCATCACCTGCCATCTCTGAGGTTTTCCTGTGGGACCTATCTGTTCCTCCACAACTTAGCCCCTGTGACGGGACCATCAGGGAACTCCCTCCTGGTGTCTTTGCATGGTTAAACAGTTCTGGGACCAGTAGGCAGTGTTAGTCTGTAGGGAACTGTGAGCTTCATCCTGCCAAAGCCAGTGCTTTTTTCCTCTTTTTTCACCCCAACCCTTGGGCACTTCATGGAGTTGATGGCATGATGTGTGCACACCGAGCATGCTTCAGTGTTGTGTTGGGAAATATCCCCCTCCCAATGTGCTGCTCCCACTGCAACTCAGCCTATGGTCATCTAGGTGGTGATGTTGCAGCAAAGAGCGCTGCCCTCCCCCTCCCTTCCCAGAGGAGGAAAGCAACTACTGGGATGTGCAATCCTCTTCCCTCTGCTGGCCTCTGATGATATAGGCTCACTACTGAAGACGGGATATCATTGTCATGAGTGGTAGCGCTACTGTTGCACTAATGGTCAGCATATTTACTGTATATATACCTTCAAGGGTACTCCCCCCCAGATGTCTTTGCATGGTTAAACAGTCCTGGCCCCAGTAGGCAGTGTGGGGTCTATGGGGAACCATGAGCTCTATCCTGCCAAAGCCAGTGCTTTGTTCCTATTTTTTCACCCCAACCCTTGGGCGCTTCATGGAGTTGATGGCATGATATGTGCACACTGAACGAGCTTCTGTGTTGTGTTGGGAAGTGTCCTCCCAATGTGCTGCTCCCACTGCATCTCAACCGCTGGTCACCTACTTGGTGATGTTGCAGCAGAGAGCACTGCCCTCCCCTTCCTCCCCAGAGGAGGAAAGCGACCACTGGGATGTGTAACTCTCCCTCTGCTGGTCTCTGATGATATAGG
Source organism: Neoceratodus forsteri (assembly GCA_016271365.2). Classification (NCBI taxonomy): domain Eukaryota; kingdom Metazoa; phylum Chordata; order Ceratodontiformes; family Ceratodontidae; genus Neoceratodus; species Neoceratodus forsteri. The sequence goes on from CM057454.1 coordinate 740,897,592, forward strand.
CTCACTATTGAACACGGGATGTCATTGTCATGAGTGGTAGCACTAATGTTGTACTGATGGTCAGCATATTTACTGTTATATGTATTAAAAAAACATTTTAAAGAAGGACTGTGCAGAACCTGCAAGCCATTTCCCCAGTAGAAGCTGGTTTTTAAATACTGGTTCCAATGCTGATATTGTTCCGTCTATATGGGCCCATTAATGATCTCAGCTGGTGTTTCTAATTTACACTCTGCTGTTAAGTGTCATTTCAGAATGGTATGATGTAGTCTGTATCCCTCTCAACCACAGAGTTCTATAGTTAGAACCTAGATGCATTGTGCCAACAATGGAATAGCTAAGCAAGGGACATAAACTACATCATACAGTTCTAAAATGGTAGTTTACTCATCTGGTTAAGGTGATTGTGGGGGTTTGTCCTCTGAGACACTCCAGGTTCTTACATATGAGGTTATGCACTTATGTCTTTAAAATTTGAAATCTGAGCTCCAGTCTCCTGTGGTGTGCCAATCAAGACCAGTTTTGATGTCTTCCAAAGCTTGTTTATCTGAAAGAAAACTGGTTAGGCAGAAAGGCTTGTAACCAATAAGCAGGCATAATAATAATAATAATAAATAATAATAATAAACTTTATTTGTATAACGCCTTTCAAAAACTAAGGCGCCTTAACAATATTAAAAATGTGAAAATAAACAAAACAAACATCTCAATAACAAAATGTCAAACTGGTATCATCCAATAATTAGTTACCAAAAGCTTGGCACTGTAAAAAGCTTTTAGTGCCTGCATAAATCCTTCCACGATTGTGCACTCAAGTAACCGATGAGGTAGAGAATTCAAAGGGTAGGCGGCATACAGAAATGCTCTCAGCCCCAGAAGATTTCAAACATACCCTTGGAATCCCTAGCAACCCCTCTTCAGCTGAGTGGAGTAATCACCCAGGGCAGTGAGGGACCTGAAGCTCTTACAGGTAGTCCGGGCCAAGTTCGTGTGGGGCTTTAAAAGTCAGAAAACAGACTTTAAAGGTGATACGTCACTAAACAGGCAGCCAGTGCAGTCCACGCAGCACCAGTGAGATATGACAGGACTGAGATGATCCCATCAAAAGCCGGGCTGCTGTGTTCTGCACTAACTGCAAGCGACGGATTTCCACCCCTGGTAGTCCTAGGTACAGGGAGTTGCAATAGTCTAAACATGAGGTCACAAAGGCATGGATCAGAGTAGGAAGGTCACCGAATGGAACAAGGTGCTTAATCCTGGAGATATTCCTCAGATGGTAAAATGTGGATTTGACGACAGCTGACACCTGCAAATGCAGGGTCAGCCCGTCATCAAAAATTACCCCCAGGTTTTGCACCCATTCAGAGGTCAGGAGTGGCATGCCCCCAAGGAAAAGTACAGAGGACGAACCCACACCCGACCCCCCCATCCGGCAACCCGGATCCACAACCAATACCTCAATCTCACCAGAGTTCAACTTCAACCAGTTGGCATCCATCCACTCCTGGATTTCAGTGAGGCAGCTGTTAAAGACCGAGACAGCTCCATCCTGGTCGGGTGCAAAAGAAAGGCAGAGCTAGGTATCATCAGCATAGCAGTGAAACCTCAGCCCATACTTTCTTACAATGTCTCCAAGGGGCAGCATATACACTGCAAACAACATGGGGGACAGCACTGAACCCTGCAGATCCCCACATGATAGAGAAACTGGGTCCAAGGAATAAACCCCGGACACCACTGTCTGAGATCTTCCCGTGTGGAACGATGTAAACCACCTGAGAACTGTACCTGACAGTCCACAGATGAATCTCAGATGCTCAAGCAGTACCCCATGTTCCACAGTGTCAAATGCTGATGAGAGATCTGGGAGGACCAGACTAGAATGGCTCCTCTGATCTCTAGCCATCAGGAGATCACTGAGCACCAGAACCAGCACTGTCCCGGGACTATGCTTCTTTCAAAATCCAGACTGGAGAGGTTCATAGATGTCATGGCTGGTCAAATGGTCCTCCAGCTGCGTGGCCACTACTTTCTCAATCACCTTCCCTAAAAAGGGGAGGTTAGAGATTGGGCTGTAGTTTGCAAGGCAGTCTGGGTCCAAAGAAGCTTTCTTCAAGAGTGGTGTCACCACTGCCTCTTTCAGTGAGCTTGAAACTCACTCAGCCTAAGGTGCACTCAGACTATCTGAGCTAGGACCGGACCAAAAGAATCAACACAACCCAAAATCAGGGAAGTAGGTCCTGGATCCAAACTACAGCATGTAGGGTGCACACTCTGGATAATCTGCATGACATTCATGAAAGCAGGCCGGTCAAAGGTACTCCAAGAAAACAGAGGAACCGTGGCCCCACATTGACCTACAGCAACACCCATAGAGTGTGCTGGATGGAGCGCCACCCTGATGTTGGCCACGTAAGTCACAAAGAATCGAGCAAGCTCATCACATTCTTCTTGAGAAAAAGCTTGCTGGACTTGTATACAGGCTGGGTTGTACAGCCTGTCCACCGTTCGGAACAGCTGAGCTGGTCGGTTTTGAGCAACCGCAATCTCCCTGGACAGGAACTCTGCCTTCTTACGAGTGATTGCAGATTGATAGACTTGATAATGGTCCATCAATCTAAGGCGGTTGGCATCAAGGGTGGATTTCCACCAGCAACGCCTAACCTTCATCCTAGTCGCGATAACATTTCTCAGATTTATTACCTGCCCATTTTGTATTCTAATTGTTCCTGGACCATCAGCATGCCAGTTCAATCGCTGATGTTGTCTCCTGTCCAGTCACATGTTGTCTCCTACAGGTGGTTTGTAGAGTTTCTCAGAGGACTATCACCCACAATCACATTTGCCAGGTGAGTAAGCTACCATTGTGGGGGTAGCCTCAAGGCTCTACAGGTTCTTACAGATAGAGTTTTAAAAGCAGTACCCATTCACTTCAGGGTTGGGAAGACAGAGTGAACCCAGAGTCAGGGTCACAGCTGCCAGCAGTACAGAGTAACCAAATTTAGCTTTTTGCTCTATGCACTGTCCAGTCTGCAATGCCTCATGAATGGGTGTATTGATGCCTAAATTACAGCTGCATGTATCTCTTCTGCCATAGCCAGGTTTCTCTCAGCTCAGGAGGTGGGCACTGCTCATGTAGAGTGTACTTTAAAGTCTTGTGTTGGTGGTATGCCTCCTGTATGGCCCATTTCAGCCATGTTGCAGTAGTTAATTTGGATGCCACTAAGCCCTTTCTGTGTCCTTGAATGATTACAAATTACCTGTCTGATTTTCTGAATTGTCCCACTCTGTTGATGTACGTTGCCACCACCCTTTTCATGCCCAGGATCTGAGGGATGGGTTATCCTCATTGTTTGATGTTGAAATAGTGGCCGCATATTGATTGTTTGTGTCCTGTGAAGTCAGATGCAATTTTCAGAATGAACAAAGGTATCGCTTCTTAATGATACCCTATCCTCATGAAATACTAAGTAGTGCTCTCTGCAGGAGGGTGCGTGTAGTTTGTCTTCTGGCTGAACAAATTGCCCCCATGAATGTGGTTTTGAGGTTCATCCATCTTAGTTCCACTAATGGCAGTGGTTCGAAGGAGGGTGCTGTCATTGTCTTAAGCACCAGGTTCAGGACCCATAGTGTGGTTATATGCCTCTGCCTGGGTTGAATGTTGTTGGCCATGTTCATGAGGTATAATCTGTCCAGGTGCACCCCCAGCAGAATGTTTTTGATTTGCCCTCGAGCTGCCCCTATGGTCACCAGCTGCACTAGCAGAGAGGATGGTGATAGCCCTTTATCGAGACTTCTTTGCAGGAAGAGTAAAACATCTACAATTGAGGATGCTTCTGGGTTTAGGTCTTTAGTTGAACACAAAGTAGAGAATATTGCCCACTGTCTAGTAGAGGTAGATGTTGCCACTGTCTAGTATAGGTAGATGTTGCCACTGTCTGGTATAGGTGGATGTTGTTGATCTCTTTCTGGAGAGGCATGGGCCAAATTCACAAAATATCACAAAGGCAATGCAAAATTTTGCGTTACGCTTTGCATTTGCTCAGGTGTTCAAAACTGATATTCACAGTTGGATAGCAAACCCTACTATCCAGCTGTGAATAGGGCTTGGTCCTGGCAGTGATAACTCCAGTACTGCTACCACTAACCCCACAAGTGCTATCCTGACAGGCAGCCAAGAGTATGGCTTCACAAGGAATAGCACAGGGTGCTATTCTGTAGTCACAAAGGAGCCATAAATGAGTCCATTGGGCATGCAAGGCACCATGTTACCAGTTGCATGCCCATTTAGGCCCATTTACATAGCCTGCACCGTTCACCCCTTCTGCCACTTGCTGACCCAATAAAACACAAGAATAGACTCTGGTGGCCAGTGTTCCCTAAACCCACTGATCCTTGGCCTAATTTTAAGCACAACAGGTAAATCCTTGTGGTGACCCATGGTTACCCCCCGTGATCGCTGATCACCAACCTGATTATTAAAAAAAAGATTAATCCCTGATGGCTAGTGGTCCCTTCACCCACCTGATCCCTAGCCCAACATAATAAAAAAAATATTCCCTGGTCACTAGTGGTCCCTCCCCCCAGCTGATCACCTGCCCAATATAAAAAAGAATGTCCCCTGGTTCCCAATGTAACCCCCCATCCTGATCCCCTTTATATTCAAGAAAAAATGTCACTGGTGGTCTAGTGGTCCTTCCTCTTCCCCTTCCCCTTCCTTGATCATCGTCCCTATGAGAACACTAATATCTTCCTGTGGCTAGTGGTTCCTCCCATCCCTGATCCACTGGTTGCATGAGATTGAACTGTCCCTGGTGATCTAATGGACCCCACCATCCCACCCAGCAGGTAATTGCCCCACACGCCTGCTGCCCCATCGAAAACTGGGCAGTTACCAGCACAGCCCTCCCTCTCTTTACCACGTGAAGGCCTTACAGCATGAGTGGTCACATGTTATTAGCCTCCTTTTCCACTTTTGAATTTGGAATTAATTTTATAATTGCAAAAGACACTCCAGTGTGGGTTATTGTGGGATTTATCCAGTTGTCAGGTGATTTAAGGCCCTCAGCATTGCCTCTAGCATACCACCAAGGTAGGGAAATCCCACAATGACTAACACCCTGTTGTGTCTTATCGCTTAAATGTTCCATATGAACAAATTTTTATTTTATCATCTGTTTCACTGCAGTCCGATTGTTTCAGTACCACTGCTCCTGAATCAATTTATCAGTCATACTGATTCAGGACTTGTCTACCAGCCAAACTCGCGCTGGGATAGGTTTACTGTGAGAGTACTTTAATGGCTATTCTTTCTTGAACTGAACTCCCTTTAGTGTAGATTTAATACCAGGATCAATGATGAATCCTTGCAATTTGATAATGATCTCTTCCAGTTGATGACATCACTGGGCCTTACACAAGCAGTTGCTTCTGTGACCCACCACCACGGCCACATGTTGGAATTGGTTTTCTTACTGGGGCTTGAGGTCACGAACATCAAGTCTAATTGGGTCATTTGGTCCAATCATTGCATGGTGGAGTTTCTTGTTTGGGACCCCTGATAGTCTCTCCTGTTGAGATGGTCAGCTATCACCTTTAAGGGGATTGTCCCAGAGGGACTGTTGGCTATAGCAGATTTATCTGGTGTCTGCTGCATGTGTGATTGGTTCAGGTGAGGCAGTGGCCGCCTTTAAAATGGCAGTCTCTGAGGCACTTAATACCATTGCACTGGTCCATATATGACTTAGATCCTCTCACTTGAGACTCCCTGGGTTCAATGTGGCTCTCAAGGCAATGAAGATCAGGGGTCAGAAGTTGGAGCATTGCTGGTGAAAAACCAGTTCCGACTGAGAGGGACAAACTGGCCTTGCATGTTCATTGTCATGAGTATCAAGAGGCAATTGACCATAAGAAGGCAGAGTTCCTGTCCAGGGAGATTGCTGCAGGGAAGAACAGACCAGCTCAGCTTTTTCAGGCTATAGGCAGACTATTTCACCTGGTCTGTCTGCAGCCTAAAAAAAGCCTTTTCAATCGTAGTGTGTGATGAGTTTGCTCAGATCTTCTCCGACAGGGTGTCCACCATTCAGTCAGGGACATCATCAGTGAGGCATGTACTGCCCTACAGTGATCAGCCTGGAAGGAACTTGGGCACTCCTGTTTTCTGGGAAGAGTTTAAATTGGTGGAGGAGGCCAAGGTCATTAGGGTAATCTCAGAGCTGAGGCCCACTTATTGTGAACTGGACCTGGCCCATACACCTTTTGGTGAGGGGTGTTGAGACCATCAGTCTGGTGTTCACCAGGATAATCTGGTGCTGCTTTTGGAGAGAGTCTTTCCTGAAGCCTTGAAGGAGGCACTGGTGAGACCCTCCTGAAAAAAACATCACTGACCCTGATGACCTGGCAAATTATCGACTTATCTCCAACCTTCCATTCTTAGGAAAGGTTGTCAAGAAAACAGTGGAGCAGCAGCATGAGGAGCACCTCATGGCCTTTGACATCTATGAGCCATTCCAGTCCAGTTGTAGGTTAAGGCATAGCACTGAAACAGCATTGGTTAGAGTACAAAATGACCTCATCAGGGCAAGAGACATTAGGAGAACGGTTAATTCTTGTTCTGCTCGATCTCTCTTCAGCATTTGACACCATGAATCACATTGTGCTTGTGGATCACCTTAGAGAGTATTGTGGACTCTCTGGTACTGTCATCAACTGACTTGAGTCCTGTCTCTCGGGCAGGAAGCAATGGGTGGTGATGGGGAATTTCTCCTCCTCCCCAAAGCTCCTGCCTTGTGGAGTTCCTCAAGGCTCAATCCTGTCAATAATGCTATTCACGGTATACATGCTACCCCTGAATTAACTCATTAGGCATTACAGATTGGGTTTTCACTGCTATACAGATGATACCCAGCTGTATATGTCCTTTGCCCCTGGAACACATGACGCTGTGGAAGTGCTTAACTGCCTTGCCAAGATCCAGGACTGGATGTCCTTCAACTGGTTATGTCTGAATCCTGACAAGACAGAGATCCCGGTGATTGACCCGGGTAGTGGGTGTGATGGGAGTGCCGCCAGGATGGCAACTAGATTGGTTCTGGGAACCATGCCATTGATGGCTTCCTCTAGGGTGTGAAATCTGGGTGTCTTCCTGGATAACAGGCTGACAGGTTGTGCTCAGGTGTCATTTGTTGTCCAAAGTGGTTGTTATCACTTAAGGAATGTCACCCAGATTAAACCCCTAGTTCTGCCTGAGGACCTGCCTTCACTAGTACATGCCTTTGTTACATCCATACTTGATTACTGTAATGCTCTGTACTTCAGGGTCAGTGGAAGGACCCTCCGCTGGCTGCAGCTGGTGCAGATCACAGCAACCAGGTTACTGACGGGCTCCCGGACAGGCTTGTCTAGGTCATGTCATGTGACCCCTGTCCAGCGAGCTCTGCACTGGTTGCCTGTCAGGTGGAGGATCATCTTCAAGGTGGGCTTGCTCACCTTCAAGGCCCTATATGGTCTGGGCTTTAGTTACCTGGCTGATTTCATGAGAACTGCCACCTCAATGCGCTCCCTCTGCTTCTCCACCAGGGCCCTCCTTGCGGTTCCAAGGGCCAGGTTAGAAATGTCTGGTAACTGGCATTTGAAGTCTCTGGCCTGGCCCTTTAGGGCTCACGTCTCACCTCTCTTAGGGAGGCCCCAACGGTAGAGATATTTAAGAGGGGGGCCTTAAGACTCATCTCTTTAAGATGGCTTTTCCGGACTAACCAGAGTCATTTTAATATTTTTAAGAGTATATTTATTGAGTACTATATTTGTACTGTATGCTGTATTTTAATATATTTATGTTTTATAGTTGTTTTATCATTTTATAACATTGTCTGCTGTTTCGTAAAGTACCCAGAGCCCCCGGGATTGGGTGCCATATAAATAAATGTTACCTCACCTTACCTAGATTCACTGTTCTAGCACTACACCACCATTAATCATCATTCTCATGTAATTTAAGGGAGAAGGAAAGCTGTAATTCTTTTATGATTTTGGTGATTTGAACCCAGGTCTCCTGTCTCACAGACATGTGCTTTAATTATCATGCTTTACTGGATGCTGTTTTGCAAGCTTGAGGTTAGATAGATATCTGACACAATGAGCTTGTAAACTGATAATAGAGTAGTTGTTATGGGCATAGTCTGCCTGCTTCATCTGGCTCCGAAACATTTTATTGTCCCTAACTGCCACACAACTATTGTTTGCAATACAATGTCATAACGAGTGAATTATAAATTGCAAAAATCCTGCAGAAAGCTTTTTATACAGATGGCATGAGAACATAAACAATTTGTACTATATAACCTGACAAAATGGGTCAAAATTAAAAAAATGGTGTTACATAGAAACATAGACACTGACAGCAGAAAAAGGCCTCACAACCTATCCAGTCTGCCATACCCTACCTATGGTATGTTGCACGTACCCTAGTGGTTGCTGACTCACTCTATAATTTCCTTATGCCATCTTCCCCCCACCCACACCACTTTTACCACCCCCTGGTAATAATCTTTAGTAAATGCTTACAGCTGAATAGAGTATGTTTATAAAAATATATACTGAAGTGAATACTGTAGCTGCTATTTAAGTTTGACTTTCAGTGGTACATACCAGAAGAGACAAGTAAAAATCTAGAGGAAGTCAAGATCTAGACTTGAACTGAACCAGCCAACATACTTTATTATAGGTCAAGGGAGTGCTTCCAACCTCTGGATCCCTCCTTTCCCCTGTGTAAGAGACAATTCTATTCTGTAAAGAGTGTCACATGCACAAGTGGCCTGGAAATGGGGTAGTTCAGGGGAGATTTTTAAAATGTTTAATATATTATTCATTGTCCCAGATCAACAATATATATTTAAAATGACACAGAGACCTCACATACATTCTTATGTTATAAAAATCACTCAACCTTCATTACACAGTACTCATACTTAAGAATGTGTGTGAGACTACTATTACAACTGTAAGAGTGGTCTCTGTGGCAGTATGAATTTTGATCAGGTTAAGTACAGTACCTCTACCGCTACCACTCACTCACTCACCACTCTCATTCCCGACTTGCAATCAGCATCCAGAGACACCTAGAATAAAACATCAGCATCTTGGAAGTAATTCCATATTTTTCTCAGGTGGGAAATTACCAATATCGTATACAGAGTCAGTCAAATGTTAGTCAGAACAGCATGAGGCCTCTGCATGAGTGGCTTATGAGACTCTACAAGAGCCAAGATTATGCATCGGAATGACACATCACCATTGTCTAACTACAATCTTTTTGCTTTGCGCGAGAAATGACTTCAGGGAGTAAGAACGAATTCCTAAATGACTACTATTCAAAATCACCACATTAGCTCAACACAAATTACTGTGCTGCAATTCCAAAACTGTAGGGATAATTCCTTTCCAGTGGTCAGAATTCATTTAAGTTCAGTTTATTGTTAATGTTTAGTATGTTGCTGTTGAAACAAAATGTTCCATTTGCTTTCTCTTAGAGAAGTTTCTCTTTCATTCCAGAGATTCTATTAAGATATGCAGAAAGAACACAGTTAAAGCTGCATTAGCTTTTTCTGTAGTGTAGTATAAAGCTTTCTAGCAAACCGTCCATAGAACTACCTTTTTGTTGCATCTTTACAGTCGTTATCATTATTATTATTATTAACATCATCACTGTGAAAGAATTAGGTTAAAATATGTCTGAAAGGTCATGCAACTGTTGGTAATATAATTCTTTCAGCATGTAATAAGATGAAAAGATACTGAATACTAAAATTATAAAATATAGTTAAACAATACATATTAGCAGTATAATTTTTTTAAAAGCATTAGGGACAATCCCAACACTGTAGTGATGGTTAGCACCAGTTACTATACATCAGCTGGGTTCTGCCATCATGGACGTGCAAGAAGAGGGTTTAGTGTCCCGTTACAGTATATGATCTCCTCCAATGGCATTATGTTGCTTTCCTCTGATGTCCACAGGGGAAAGTGCAGCAGGAGACTGGGGGAAGAAGAGCAGGTCTGCTCTTTACTATGCTACATAGGTGGACTTCTGTTGGCTCCACCAGTGGAAAGGCAGAAAAGGTTAAAAGGGTGGACATGGTATGGATAATGCTTAACATTCATCCCTGCTAATTTAGGCTGCTCAGATACTGGTTGCTAACTCCATACCATCTCATCACCACATACCACTGGCTCAGAACATCCCCCAGGGCTGGGCCCTGTTGGAAGGGGATATGCTTCCAATGGATCTAAAATGCATGGTTGGCTTGGGTACCTCAGAAAAAGGCAGCTTCTTCAGTGGCAGGGGCTCCGGTAGCTACAAGCAGGATGAGGCACATTCACCACAAGAAAGAGATGCAATTCAGAGATGATAAATGGAGTTCCTTTTATTGTATTTAACTGAATATCAATGGGAAATACACCTTAAGTCACCAGTGTAGATACACTGACTAGGTGCCCCAGTGCTTCAACCAGATGAGTCCTTGTCAGAGGGCATTTGCATTTATATTTGAGTGTACCTGATCCTGCTTGTGTGTTTGTTGTAAGGGCTGCTTACCCTAAGGCTGCACCTGGTATCCTGCATGCCTGAGCAGGGCCAGTCCCATGCTGCAGGAAGGTGATGTCCTTAGAAAACCCTGTTGCTTGGCAGGTGAAGGAGAAAAAAATGTGTTTTAGTGAAGGAGGGAACAGCACATTACAGTTAACAGTTTTTCCTATTCATGTGGGGTAAGTCATAGGAAGAGCTAGAGTTACAAAAGGTGGAGGGCTTTGCAAGACAATGGGTCTTGTCATGTCCCAGAATTTCTGTACAGTAATATTCAGTGTAGGGAAAGACGAAATGAAGCAGTCAATACTCTGGATAACATTAACATCAACATACTTGGATTTTCAATCCTCATTCAATTAAAATGATTAAATGGATGGTCAAAATCTTAAATCTGATTGTCTGACACCACATTCAGCCAAGATAATAGCTCAGTACATAATACCAGTGGGACAAGTGCTGTTTATTCATCAAATCAACAAGCAGTTCATGGCATAAATCAAAAATATTACATTTTACAATGAACTATTTGACTTTTTATAAATTCAAAATTGCTACATTTCATAATAGCAATAATACACTCCATGGGCTGGATATTAAACTGCGCCATTCTGTGGCGCAAGCCCTTGTGCTGCACAAAATAGTTGCGCTGGGGTGTGGCTGGGGCGATATTCAACGGAGTTGCGCTATTGAGCAACTCCTTTGAATATCACCCCCAGCCACAGCCACTGTGCATGGTGCAGTGGAACTTGCGCCACCGCAAGTGGTCAGAGTGGAGCATTCAAGATGCGGTTGCGCAAGTTCCATTGTGCCATGCGCAAATTTCCGATATTCAAAAGGTGACATGCAAATGGGGCCATAATTCATGCAAGGCGCAGGGGGTGCCATTTGCATCTATTTATGGCCACATTTGTATGCCATTAGCATGCAGGTGCGCTGATCCCCGAGGACTTGCGCCTGGCGCCCTGTCAGGCAGCAGCCATCAGGGACCGCGCCCCTGCAGTCTGATTATGGGCATAACTGTTGAAATCCCCCACCCCGACTGGCCCGATCAGCGGGCATAACTGTGAAATCCTCCACCCCTGACTGGCTCGATTGCGAGCATAAGTGTAATAACCCCCTCCCCGACTGGCCCGATCGCGGGCATGTAGTAAAACCCCATCCCCGACTGGCCCGATCAGCGGGCAGAACAGAGTTCAACCCCCCAAGAACATATCCTGGTGGTCCAGTGGACCGTGAAGCCCGATCATGGGCATTAGAGTCCACCCCCAGGTCCATTTACCCTGGTGACTCTGGCCCCACCACCACCCACAGAGCCCCACCACCCTCCCCCCTTCAGCCGGCGGGCGGCAGCATCCCACCGCCTGCGCCCACCGCCCGCCCGACTGACTTGAATAGGATGCACGCCCATTGGTTCAGAGCAAGAGCCAATGGTGCAGCCCATACCGCATAAGGCAGTCCAGATATGTGAATGAATGACGCTAGGCTGCACGCCCATTGGCTCTTGTTCTGAACCAATGGGCATGCAGCCCTACTGAGCAGTGAGTCAGCGGGCGCGGGGCGGCAGGTGGGTGGGATGCTGCAGCCCCGCGGCTGAAGGGGAGCAGGGGTGGTGGGCTCTGTGGGTGGGTGGGGTGGGGGCACTAGATCACCAGGGCACGTGGACCTGGGGGTGGTGGGACTCCTAATGCCCATGATCGGGCTTCACGGTCCACTGGACCACCAGGATATGTTCTTGGGGAGGGTTGAACTCTGTTCTGCCCGCGATCAGGCTAGTGGGGGTGGGGGGATTATGTGGGTTTGCCCGCGATCGGGCCAGTTGGGGGTGGGGTTTTACTACATGCCCGCGACCGCCAGTCGGGGGAGGGGTTACTATTATGCCAGCGACAGGGCGTGGCACAGAGTAAGTCGAGGCCACCCACAGGTGGCAACTGCTGTGTTGCCCTGCAATGCAGCAGCTCACCTGTGGGTGGCCCTCACTTACCTCTTTTTTTGCTCAAAGTTGTGCAGGCGCAAATTGGGGGTTGCACACAACTCTGCACAGTCCGCTGAATATCGGGCTGTGCAGTTTATGCATAGCTCCTCCCCCTCTGGTTGAGCAGCCTTCATTAGCATTGACGCTGTTGCTCAGCTTGACTTGGGGGCTAACTACCTCCCGCTGAATATGGCAGAATGGCCACTTCTCGACTTTGGCGCAGGCGAACCCTATTGGCGCATGACGCGAACCCTTTGAATATCCAGCTCCCATATGTGCAATATCATCCTTCTTAGATGGTTCAAGTCACTCTGCCTACTGTACCACCTTGGCCTCACAAGGTACCTGAGGCAGGATGAAATACCATGATATTGAACTACTTGTTGTATATTAAAGGACTAATGCATGGGAGGGTGTGTGTTATACTGTGATAGCTTCACGCCCTCGAGTGGTTGGGCATGAGGTCACAGTCTGAGTGCATTCAACACCTGAGAAGTGATGTTATCCAGCATGACACACACTCCTGGAGTGCATTATTCCTGTTATAAAATGACTTGTTTGTAAAAAAAAAAAGAAAAAAAAAGGAAAAGAGATACAAAAAAGATTAAAACGTTTATTAAATGTAGATTGTTTTGTCATATTTTCAATGGGTAGGGATACTTTAAAAAAAATAGTGCTCATTACTTCTTTCAGGAAGTAGGTGGAGCTGCTGTGGTGTGTGGCTCTCTGTAGTTTGGTCCCTCACAGCTTCACAGCTTCCTTAGATTGTGTGTACTTGTTGTTCGCTGCCCCCCATTTCTTTCTTCTCCTGTATCTTCCTGTTTTTCTGTTGACGTTTTTTTATTTCTGTGTAGCAGGAAACCAGTCGGATGGCTGACCCCCCCCCCCCCAACATCGTTGTTAACATTACGATCGCAGTGATGGCTACTTAACTGTGGTTCTCTTGGTACAGTTGTTGTGGGTTTTGTACTGGGAGAAGATAAAGAAAGAGGCATCAATGGAGCAAAAAATGGCATTAACGGTGTGTATCTGAAGGGCAGTGTGTTTTTCAACACATGCACTCAGTCTGTTGTGGGTGGGTGGGCAGGAAGAGCAGAAGATGAGCACTCATCCTATTCTTGGCTGGGCAAGGAGATCAGAAGCTGATTGGAGCAAGAAATGCTGAAGCCAATCACAATGCTGGCTTCCTGGAAAGATGACTGCTTTTTAAATCGCTCTCATGGCTTTCAGTGAAAGTTTTGGAACTGTGGTCATGAACTTTGGGGAAAGACCGGGGACAGCAGATTCAATGACCGTACTGTGACCATGGTGGCAGACAGGGGACTGAAATGCCGTTTTTACTGATGGCTTTCTTTTAAATTTGATAGTCATGTGATTTGGGCAGTTAAGTGGGGCAGGAGGAAACGGCGACAGGAAGTGAAACTGAAGACAGATGCTTACTGTCATGTCTTTCAGTAAAGCCAGTTTCACAGCTGATTAACCTGGGAGTGAGTTGGACGTGCGATGTGCAGTGATTTTTTTTTTTGTCTGGTGATTTGGTCATCTGTGTGCTGGGACTAGATCCATGTTATGCTGGGATAACATCACAGATCCAGCCCCAGACTGACCAATCAGAGGCCAGCATTCTTTTTTGCCATTGCATAATTAAGCAATAAGGCATGACAGGGTGTGGTATATCATGGGATATCGTCACACCATGGGTGGTTGGGAACGAGGACGCAGGCCGAGTGCATCTAACCACCCAAGAAGTGACGATATCCCATGATATACCACACCCTGGATGTTTTATTGCTATTATGAACTGAGTTTCAAGTTTTTAAATAAAAAAAAAAAGAAAAGGTTTTAAAATGTTTTATGAATGAGTTTTTGGGTGGTGCATGAGTACGTTTTGAAAAGATAGTTCTCAGACAGTAGAGAGCAAGGAGGCTGGTGGTGCTGGAACTTTTTTGAAGCCATGATGATGTAGCCCAATATCATCATGGCTTCAAAGAGCTCTCGGCCAATCACATTCCTCAGTTTATGATCCTTATTTCATAATGTTGCTTAATTATGGGTCAGGATTCACAAAGCCCAAGAGTGGATGTAAGCAACAGTTATGTCCAAAGTGGCTAAGCTGTGTCAAAGAAGAAGCTGCATTCAAAATGAGTGTTCATACTCACAAAGTGATTGCATCAACAAAGTCATCTTTTGTCTGAATCCCCAGCATCCAAACAATGGAGGTAAAATGATGCAGGGTTATCAATATGGATGCAAAGATAGTGCTAAATACATGGCTGTTTGCAATAGCCCCAATAGCACAATACATAAATAGTTGTAGATTGAAGCAGAGGTGTGAAGTGTACAACAGTGTCAGTGGAAAGTCAGGTTATCTGCAGTGATTTTGAGTGTGCTGAGAAGGATAATTTTTTGCCGTCTATGGTGGATTGGTGAGCCAGATCGGCTTGCCCTGAGGTGGTAATTGGGTCTGGGAACTCCTCTGTGGGGGCTGCCTGTCTAAGGTCGGGCAGCTCTGGTGCTTTAGGTGGAGGTGTTTATTTTTACTTTTTATCTGCTTTGGGGTAGGTCGGGGTTGGCAGAAAGACCTTTTGATCTATTTTTTCAGGATTGACTGTGTCGGGAAGATTCTACAGTAATATGTGAACTGTGGCAAGTCTCGCTTAAATCCTCATGTTTCTGGTTTACCGTAATCTGGACTGGGTGGTGAGAGTACCCTGAACTTTATCTGTTATTCTTATCCAACCTGCATTATTGAACTGTGGTTGGGGAAAGCATTTTATAATCAGTATTAACTGGGTTATGGCACTGGGGTGTGAGAGACTCTAAGGCCAAAAATATTTCCCTTTTGGGATTCATGAACTGAATCAAGTTAGAGTTGACTCTGTTTTTGCCTTTGGATTTAAAAAAAAAAAAAAAAAGAAAAAGAGATTCTGGGGACTGTTCTTTGGACTTCTGCAAATTCGACTTTACTACTGTTTGTTAAATGTGTAGTTGATTTTGTTTGAAGTTTCTTAGTTTGGATTTATTATTATTTTCTGTTTTAAAATTTTTTTTTCGAATGAAAAACTCAGCAAAAATCTTTGAGGATATTAGACATTGTGTTTTATTGGACAAAAATCAGACGTTCAAACTTGTTGGCAGTTATTGAAATTGTTTTTATTGCTATTTCGGGGTTATATTTTGAGTTGGGATTTTATGTTATTTTTTCCTTTCCTTTTAATGTGTAATAGTGTTTTTGTTTGACTCCCTCCTCTGTGAGAGAGAGTGAAGGAGTGATTTATTATTTTTGGTTATTTGATATTTATAGGTTTATTTGTATTTATTATTTCTGTTTTTCCTTTCTTGTTTATTTGTTCATAATGTGTAGGGGAGGTTCAGCGATGGTTGGGCGTTATTCCTCCACCAGGCTCAGGGAATTACACCCCTTTGAATGCCCCCATTGTCATCTGACACCTATTTTAGGTGTCATGCGTTGGGCATTTTCAGGAAGAGTAGGTGAAGGTGGAGAGCTGGGCCTGTTGGAGGACAGGAAGGGGTTGGGCGGATTGGGGTTTTGGGGTTCAGGAGATGACCTGGGGCAAAATGGGGTCAGGATAGGGGTTATTCCTGTCTTGTCCCCATACCCGAGGGTTCCGATGTTAATGGACAGGTGCCGAGGTCTTCCTCGACAACTCATCCTACCTTGGCGGTGTTGTGCAATGCCAGATCTATTAAAAACAAGACAGCTATTATAGCTGATCTTGTTCAATCAACTGATCTGACTTGCATCACTGAGACCTGGCTGGATGAAAATCCAGGTCCTATATTGGCCTCTGCAGTTCCAGCGGGTTCTGGTGATACACCGTCAGTGTTGGATATGACGAAGGGCGGTGTGACCATTATGTTTAAGACTGAGCTGGGCCTTATGGATGTGCCATTAGAACTACCAGATCCTTTGAATATATCCTGGGAGAGGGTGTAGGTTGTGGGATTCTCCTTGTTAACCACCAGGTGATGGTGGAGAATTCCTGCAAGAGATAGCAGACTTCATTGTTGACTTGGTATTGAGGTTCCCCAGACTGATAGTTCTGGGTGACTTCAGTGCCTGGGCCAATGAGGAACTCTCGCATTTTGGTCAAAATCTCCTCCAGCTGATAACAATGCTGGGCCTAACACAGGTGATTACCTCCTTGACCCATGTAGGGGGTCATTCATTGGATCTGATCTTTCTTTTGGGTATGGAGATCGCTAATCTGGGGGTGGAACCAGTCAGCTGGTCTCACCATCACACCATAAGGTTCAGCTTCAGGGCCCCCCCCAATGGTCTGCCCCTATGGAGATGGTTCGGTACCGCTCTAGAAGGGGTATTAACCCCAGTGACCTAATGGCGGTACTGGATCTATCGTGTTTGTCAGGTGAATGCATGAGTCCAGATGATCTCGTACTAGCCTATAATAAGGCTGTGGGAGATGCTCTGGACAAAATTGCTCCTGTTCGTGTTCGGCCTCTCGCCGTCCGTCCAAGGATCCCTTGGTTTGATGGTTCCTTGAAGGAGTTAAGGCGAATTGGCCAAAGGTTGGAGAGAGCCTGGCGGAAGTCCGGCAATGATGTTGACAGGCTTAGGTTGATGGCACATTATGATGGCTATCAATCAGAAATCACCTGTAAGAAGGCAGAATTCCTGTCCAGGGAGATTTCTGCTGCACAGAACAGACCAGCTCAGCTTTTCCGGACTGTGGACAGATTGTGCAATCCAATCTGTCTCCAGCCCAAAGAAGCCTTTTTCAGCTAAGATGAGGAGGTTCGCTCAGTCTTTTGCAGATAAGGTTGCCAGCATCAAGTCTGGCATCGTCCTGACCTCTGCTATGGGGGATTGCAGTGGTCACGGGAAGTGGCATGTACTCGGTCTGTCTGGTCAGATTTTCACGGCTGGAGTTCAGTGACATTGTAAAGATCATCCAGACATTGCGATAACTAGTTGTAGTTTGGATCTGGGCCCCTACACCCCTCTTAGTAGGATGTGTAGAAGTTATCTGCCCAATCCTTGCTGACATTGTCTGGAAGTCTTTGGAAAGGGGAGTCTTTCCCCACCCCCTCAAGGAGGCGGTCATTTGACCACTCCTTAAAAAAACCCTCCTTGGATCCAGATTGTCTAGCTAACTACTGGCCTATCTCTAACCTGCCATTTGTTGGCAAGGTTATTGAAAAGGCAGTTGCACTGCAACTAGATGATCATCTTATGACTCACAATGTCTTTGATACTCTCCAGTCTGGTTTTAGGAAGAAGCATAGCATGGAGACTGCCCTTGTCCGGATATTGAGTGATCTCCTAATGGCTAGAGATCGAAAGGCATGTACCATTCTGGTCCTTCTCAATCTCTCTGCTGCATTTGACACTGTAGACTATGGTGTGCTGCTGGAACGCCTGTGGGTTTATTGTGGGCTGTCTGGTACAGTCCTCAGATGGTTTCATTCTTACCTCACAGACAGGTCTCAGAGAGTTGCCACTGGAATTTATTCCTCTGGCGCTCATTCCCTGCCTTGTGGGTCGCGAGGGCTCCATTTATTCCCATGTTGTTTGCAGTGTATATGCTGCCTTTGGGAGAAATCATCAGCAATACAGTCTGGTTTCACTGCTATGCAGATGATACCCAGCTATATCTGTCCTTTCTCCCAGGATGATGCATTCTCCATGCTAAACAACTGCCTTGCTGAGATCAGACTTTGGATGAGTTCCAGATGGCTGAGACTGAATCTGGATAAGACTGATATATTGGTAGTGGACCCAGGTCATCCGGGGCGGGTTTGGGAGTTGGACAACCCTCAGGTTTGTTGCCCTGGTGGTATGCCACTCCCTACCTCCGATCAGGTGCGTAATCTGGGTGTTATTAGGAATCAATAAAACAAGCTGATAATCCTTTATTCCTTTTACCAAACTGACAATTTTGTCAAGGGATTCTTCCAATTCAATGTGTGAAACAAAGCAATAAACAAACCCATGCTACTATGGCCAGTTTCTTAACCAGACCTGACAACCAGAAATAATGTTATCACACTGTGCAGGCTGGTATTAAATCGTATGGCTTATAACATACTTCATCATATTATAAGAACCTCTGTCAGGGAAAAAAGTCCACTTAAGCAGTCTTCATTGGACTCATGCATATCTGCACCTACCACCCTGATATCAAAATTAAACAGCTGGTCCAGACAAGCATATCATACAAAGCAGTAGAAAACAACATGTAACCGTGTGCTAAGCAGCATGTCCAAAATATAACATCGGGACTGAGGCAGTGGCAATAACACCTGATCCAGTCTCATCCAAATGAACAGGGAAATAACACAGTAAAGAAATCAGTTGGATAGTCCATGTGCTTTACTTAAGAAACCCTTCTTGGTTCAAAGTGGGGTGAACCCGCCATGGAGAAAGAGTAATATAAGCAGACATGTAGACAAAGCTGCTTGCCTCCCGGACTGCAGCCATAGAAAGGCAGATCAAATAAGAGTCCCATCAAAAGTCCACTCTGGGCCAGAGTTCCAGAATAGTCGATTCTCTTGCTCAGTATACTACACTACTGTGTGTCCAATCATCTAGAAAAAAGGGTGCATATTATAGTGAGGTGTCCCAAGCCAAACTCTAAGCCCAAGTCCATAATAGTCACCATCTCCCAAATAGTAATCCAGCCAAAGAAGAGATTTCTCACTCGATCAATAATTATGCATCCTTCGATGAGTCCTCTTGCTCCACGTCATCCTCCATATCTGCCTCAGTCCATCAGACCAATTTTTCAGCATCCTTTGGGTCCAAGAAAAGATACTGCTGGCCATTCCACACTAGCAGTAATTTAGCAGGAAGCACTAGTTGGTGCTGTATGCAGGACTGGTGCAACCGATCCGCACCCCATCAAAGGCTTTCTGGCATTGGCGGGTGCTATAAGAAGATCAGGGAACATCTGCACAATGTCTTCACCATATTTTAATGTTCCTTCCTGTGAGCCATCCAAAGCACCCAGTCCTGATCGCTAACTCCGGTACAAGCAATTATAAAGGTATAAGGTGAGGAAGCATCAGCCATGGCCCACCGAGGGGTGACATGGTAGGCCTTTTCAAGGGTCATTGGTGTATCCACTTCAATAAGCCCCAAAATAGCAGGCACAAATGTGCAAGTGAAAGCTAAAGCATCTTCCCCCTTGGCTAATTCAGGCAGCTCCGCTAGCCGTAAGTTTTTCACCCTGGCCTGGTTTTTCCAACGTCTTTAGCCACTGTCTCTGGAGACCATTTTCTTTAATTATTTTAGTTGTAGCATCCACTGTCTTTAAAATGGAAGCCTCTGATCTTTGGACCATCTGCTTGCAAGAGTCCATGTGAGTTTCCAATGCTGAAACTTGGGGTGTTAAGTTATCAAACTTGTGGTCCAGGTCTTGAACAGTTTTCACTTGCTGATGCAGTGTTGCCTGAATTGTAGTCAGTGAGGCCTCCTCACTGTAACCCTGAGGATTCCACGGCTTTTCTTGTTGCACAGGCTGCATTTCCCTTGGCTGTCTTCAAGGAGTGAAAAAATCAGCAGTTGGGCATTTGCACTTGATTTTGCCCATAGTGGAAGCGTGCCAGCTTTCTAGTGATAATCTGTCTATATAGAATACTGTATGATAGCCCAAGTGCACAACATCGATATTCTTAAACTCATGGTTACCATGATGACAGTGGGACCTCTCAAGCTTCGCCTCGAGGTCCTCATCATCATGGTAACCACTTGGTATAAGAATAGAATTGTTGTGTATGGGCTCTCTACACTATCCTATAGGTATTGTATTGAGTTGTACTGTATACATGCAAACCCCCTGTGCCTGCTGTTTTCTGTTGTATCTGACTCTAAACCCTTTGAAGATAGACTCTCTAAAGGGTTTTATGTAAAATAAATAAATCAATAAAATAATTGCCTAATCAATTTCCAGCATATTAAAAAAAAAAAAAGATCATAAAGATTCCAGGCTGTCATGTGGCCATTCCTTTTGTGAATGTTCATGGAAACTGCAGCATACTAATCCATCCAAGTGTAACCTCCTTGTTCCCAGGGGTTACTAGAATCCCACTTAGAATCAGTGGCAGGCAGGGAGAGGCAGCTTGTGAGATACCAGTTAAATGGATTTCACACTGTCACACTCTGTTTTCAGTCTCAGCTGAGCTGGAGTGATGATATCACCTTAGAACTTTTGCAGCAGCATAAGCCACAATGGAATGCTAGCTGCAGGGGTTAGCAATGGAATGTTGAGTGAGAGTCAATAGTCTGTAGAGTGGAGAGTAGAGTGAGGAGTTCTGCAGAAGGCAGCTCCTCAGACTTAGCTCTAACAGAGAGCTACCTCTGGAGATTGGGTGGTGTGTTCTCATCCTAGAAGAAGGGCACAGAAGACCTGGGAGTGAAGTGGTAGAGACCGTTCCTAGAGGGTTTTTTAGTGCCCCCATCCCCAGAGGCATGGGGGGGTTCCAGGATTCAGAGACAATCCCCTGGTCTAGCCTGGAATGTGGTGAAGCTGCCTGAGATTCGTTTGCTTTGTGAGTACCCGAGACTTTTGTGTGGAAAAAGCCCTGGGGCACCTGAATTCCTGTGGTGAGTTTTTCTCTGACATAGGGACTCTGTCACCAAGACTGTGTTTCAGTTAAAAGTGTCTGCCTACTATGGGGTCTGGAGAGAGACTAGCCAAGTACAGAACTTTTAGTTTGTGTCTGATTTAAAAGCATCTGCTAAAGTAGGGGTCTAGTGTAAAGACGTAGCCAATTACTGAACTTCTAATTTCATGACACCTCCGAGGTGTGAGAAGTAGAATGTTAAATGTGAAAGAC
Source organism: Neoceratodus forsteri (assembly GCA_016271365.2). NCBI lineage: Eukaryota > Metazoa > Chordata > Ceratodontiformes > Ceratodontidae > Neoceratodus > Neoceratodus forsteri. The sequence goes on from CM057454.1 coordinate 740,918,966, forward strand.
ATTTCAAGATAGCATCTACAAGACTGTTTCAGAGAAAGGTGTTATTAACCAGATGAATGGGTGAGTATAAATTTGGAAGCAAAAGGTGGGAGACCCCCCCCCCATCTGGAGTAACCATGTTTACCTCTCTGGGTTCAGTTTGGGCACCTTTGTTTTCTCTCAGTGCACTTGGCCAGTGCCTAAAGAAAATAAGAAAATACCCAGATGTGGGATTTTGGATTTTCTGTGAGCTTGGGTGTGCTCATTGATGGTCGAGGGTGCCACCAGTAATTCCTCATGAAATATGGGAAAGTCTCCTAGTACTGTCTGAGGGTGCCAGGTCAAGGGAAGTGTACCAGTTCGGGCTGTGTGTGCCAATTTCCATTTCAGAACCTGAGGATTCCCTGTGTGTGTGCTCTGTACCTCAGTAATATGCATTACCAGTGGGAGTAGCCCTGTGGGGGTATATCTTCACTTTGTATTGTTCTGTGTATGTGAATAAAAGCCACACTCTAGAATCCCAACCTGGTTTGGACAGTACAGTTATTGCTTCCAGTGTCTGGATTTATTTCGGTGCCCCTAGCCAGAAGTACAAACCTAGCATAATGCTGAGTAAATGTTTTCTCTCAGGGACCCAGGTTGATGGCCATGCTAAATGGTCCCCCCAGGTGTGAGCCAGGTAGTTGCCACACTTGGTTTGCCTGTCTAAGGATGGCAGGCTATGAAGTACATGTATGGGTAAACAGAATTGTTCATAGTGACTACCCCCATCCCTCTCACTGGCACCATGTGTGAGAGGAGCAGTCCTGCTAGTTGAACAAGGGGAGCCGTTGGGGGAAGGTTACACAAGCAATCCCAGTTGTCAGGAGTATTGGGAATTTAAAGCTCAGCAGTTGATAATTGTGGATGCCATGTGCCACTGCAAGAGTCTCAGATGTTCAGATTAGTCCCAGAGTCTGCATTAAATAAATTAGTCCAAGTCCCTCTGCAGCTGCGAATCATAGCATCTTGAGAATGCAGGTTGGAGCAACTTAATGCTGTATCTTCATAAAACAGTAGAAAATTAATAGCAGTGAGCAGAAAGTAGAGATAGGGTAAAGGGAGGAAAAAAGAGAGGGGTGCTGATATCTGCTAAAGGGGACAAAGTCTGGGACATCATTGTTCAGTTGGTATAACACCCACTTGTGCCACCTAGTGTTGAAAAGCTGTGATCTGTTTGCCATAATGTAGGTCGTTTTCTAATCTGTAGGGCAGGATATACAAGTACAACTCAGCTGCCCCCGTGCAGAGGAGATGCGCCAAGTGCAAACTGTGGTATTCACAGAAGATGTGAGGGGGAATGCTCCTGGTGAATCCCATCTATGAATACCACAGTTGTGCACAACCCTGGCAGCGCCAGTGCAACCCCCTCCATGGGCTGGCAATACAACTGGGCAGTGCATCTCAGGATACGCTGTACCCAAAATTGCCATTCACAGCCAACAACATGCAAATGAGGCCATTAGGCATGCAAGGTGCAATGGGGCCATTTACATGTCATTATGGCCCCATTTGCATACGTTCCACAGGGATGCACCTGGCGGATTGCACTGGGCACCCTGCAGGGCTGTCAGTACAGCCACAGCCCAATACCGTGCCCTGGTGGCATAATGGCTCCCCCCTCCCAGCCTGTAGCTCCAAAGCCCTGTAAATGCTCCAGTAATGTTCCCTGGTGGCATAGTGAACTCCCCTCCTGCCTGTAGCACAGAACCCCTCACATACCACCTGTAAGATCCCTGGTAATATAGTGGAACCCCCCATCCCCGCCTCGATCGCATTGCAAAACTTGCCCTTCAATGATCCTTGGTGGTCCAGTGGTCCCCCAACCCACTCCCACATCCCAGCATTTGTAGCAATATGGCGGGCAGCACAACTCACCTGCACACCACCATGGCTGCCTGCTGACTGTGCTGTCTGTGTATGACAGTGTACTGTACATCTGTCATGCATTGCAGACCATATCACTGGTTGGTTTGCAGCATGCACTGTACGCCTGCCGCCCACAACTTTAGAATGACAGCATTACAGTACACGCTGTAAGCCATATGAGCAGCAGAGAGCACACGCATAGTATACAGTATACTATATTTGAGCTAACTGCAGCTCCTCCATCTACACGGCTGCTTCATTTATCATCGCAGGAGGTCGCGAGGGTCCAGACGGAGCTGCTCTCCTCCCGAATTAGCAGATAATTTCAAGCTGCTCCACGGTTATCACAGGAGGTCACACGCGTCCAGAGGGAGCTGCCTTCCCCCTGAATTAGCAGCTGATTTCAAGCTGCTCCATGGTTGTCGCAGGAGGTCGCGAGGGTCCAGAGAGAGCTGTCCTCCCCCCCCAAATTAGCAGCTGATTTCAAGCTGCTCCATGGTCATCACAGGAGGTCATGTGGGTCCAGATGGAGCTGCCCTCCCCCTGAATTAGCAGCTGATTTCAAGGCAGGTACATCTTTCCCACTAAACTGCAGAACCCAGTTGGCCAGCGTTTCTCTTGTGTGTGGAGGTGGTAGAAGTAGCGACCAGGCGGTTGATACATAGAACGCTGTTTGAACAAAGACTGCTTGGCGCCTTTTTCAGTTCAAATAAATTCGGTGTAGAAATGGAGATAAATTTTTTTCATGACTCTCCTCTCAGAACATATGGATTTTAACTGGCCTGGAATGTTACTTTAATTCATTTAGTTGAACTGGATGCTACTTTAAATAGTGTTTGCTGCTTATACAGTTACTTAAATCTTGCTACCTGTTTAGGGAGTGTGCCATTTTTAATTAATCTGCGCATGGCAGTTGCTGCTTAGGCAGGTACTTTAATTTTGCTGCCTGTTGGTGCATTGTAAAGTAGTGTGAGCAGAATCTGGAGTAAACCTTAGACCCTCCCCTAGAATCTCATCCTCCCCTTACCTGCATTTAACCCTGCTCTTCCTTTCTCCTTTCTCCATCTACAGCTGCTCCACGGTCGTCGCAGGAGGTCGTGAGGGTCCAGACAGAGCTGTTCTCCCCCCAAATTAGCAGCCGATTTCAAGACAGGTACATCTTTCCCATTAAACCACGGAACCCAGTCAGCCAGAGTTTCTCTTGTGTGTAGAGGCAGTAGAAGTAGTGACCTGGCGGCTGATACATAGAACACTGTTTGCCCCGCCAATGCAGGGTGTCAGCTGCCCCACCACCACCACCACCACCAGTGTCTTTGATTGGCTAGGAACTATCAGCCACTTACCCACTTGCAGATTATACAGTCTTGCCACTAGTGGTCAGTAGCTCATCCCCTTCTCTAAAAAATAATAAAGAGCAAAAAAATGTGTAATATGGATCTCCATTTCCTGGTGCTTCTCACAGTTGCCCTCTCTCCTCCCATCACATTCTCTACCTCCATCCAGCCTACCACATAATAGATCATACTACTTGTTCACTGATCTCTGGCACGCCACTTCCCTAACGGACCTTAACATCCCTCTCCCCCCACCATTACGACTCCATCACATCCACCTACATTACCTCCCTGACCTGGTGAAGAACCATTATACCCATTGCCTGTGCTGCTCAACTGTCCCTACCTCCCCTGGTTAGCACCCCCTCACCTCTGTCAATCACAACCCCTTCAGTCCCTATCCAACCGTATCTTCTGCTCTGCTAGAACATAACATACACACTCTCCCTATACTGGTCACCTATGCAAAAAACATCCATACATTGTTATCCTTTCACCCCAAACTGAGATCACTGAGGCTAACATTGCTCTGGCATGCCCTCTTCCTCCTCCTTCTCCTGTCAGGTGACGTGCACCTCAACCCGGGGGCCGTCTGGACCTGGTCCCACCTTGGAGACAAGACCTGGGAGCCTTCTTCTGGCCTCCCTCAACATCTGAGGTCTCCGGAGGAATTTTACTCCCCTCCAAGGCTGGATCGCACAACACTCTCCAGACATCATAGCTCTGTCTGAGACCTGGCTATCCAAAAACATCCCTGATGGATCTGTCGCCTTAGGTGACTTCACCATTTTCCGTGCTAACAGATTGAGCAAGCGTGGAGGTGGATGTGCCATCTATGTAAGAAACTCACTACATGCCACACTGGTCTCCCTACCTAGCTCGATGCCTGGTGCCCAAGTCCTAACCATCAAACTAAGACTGCGCATTGCCAGTAAGACACTATATATCATGGCTGTCTACATCTCTCCAGGCAACCAAAAACTTGCCTTTGAATCATTTATGTCTAGCATCACTCAACTCCCCTTCAAGAGTGAAATCATTATTCTAGGAGATTTCAATGTCAACTGACTAACCACTGCATCCTCCCTCTACAAAGAATCCATTCTAGCTTATGACCTCACCCAAGTAGTCCGTATGCCAACCAGAGTAGACCCTAAACATGGGACCTCCTCTCTTATTGACCTCATCTTCACAAACCGCTCAAACAACCTCACCAAGGTCAACATGCTCCCAGACTCACTAAGTGACCGCTCCCCAGTTATCTGTTGGTGGTCAAATAAACAGCCCCCTATCATGCCTAAAGTTCATGCCCATAGGCACCTCAAAAAAGGATCCCTCCCCCGTCTCAAATCTTACCTTGCTTCCTGTGACTGGACCCCTATCCACATTGCTCCATCTGCAAATGCTGCCCTCACCTATTTTATCTCTACCTTTAACTCGGCCTGTGACATCTTCACCCCATCACCAAGCACATTCCTAAACAATGGGACACACCCTGGATCTCCCAATCATTGCTGGACCAAATGCACCACAGAGATAACCTCTGGCACAGGGCACTGGACTTGCAACTCCCCCATGACAGACAGCTATACAGACAGGCCAGGAACAAATATACCTGGACAATACTGCAAGCTAAAGCTAATTACTATAAGGAAACCCTAACCTCCTCCTGGGGCTCCAGGAAAAAATTCTGGGACAATATAAAAGAACTCTGTGGGAAAACTGTATCCTCTACCCCTGACCAGCTACTAACTGAAGGGGTCATCTCCCAGGACACTGCAGCTATCTCCAACACCCTCAATCTGGCCTTCTCAGACCTCAGTGACATCCTCCCCCATTCCTTCTTTAGCCAGTTTCCAAGTTCCACTACTAACAATCCGGCAACCCCTGACTACCCCCCTTTCTGGCTACGGGTCCTCCCTTGCAGTGAAGCAAAATGCTATCTTACCAAATTCTTGATGAATGCCCACCATAGCAATGACTCGCTGGACCTCAAACTCCTCCGGCTCACCCTGGATGTGACCCTGACCCAGATCACCAAAATAATTAACCTCTCCTTATGTCTCAACCAATTCCCCATACCCTGGAAAAAAGCAGTTATAACCCCTATTTTGAGTATGGTGACACACTCCACTAGCAATTATGGCCCATTCAATCCTACCCCGCTCTCCAAGGCACTCGAAAAATCATATCAGACCAACTTACAGAGTACCTGAATAAACATAACCTTCTCAGCCATGAACAACATGGCTTCCGGAGGGGCCAGAGCACTACCACTGCCCTCGTCGAATACACATCACACATACACGAGGCACTAGAACAGGTCTCCCTTGTTGGTGCAATCTATGTTGATTTAACAAAAGTGTTAGATACTGTCAACCACTCGCTGCTTCTCCACTCCCTTAGTGCCGTGAACTTCTCCCCAGAAGCCACCTCCTGGTTCAAGGACTATCTATCCAGCCTCACTCAACAGGTCAAAATAGATACCACACTCTCCTCCAGTAGACCAGTCCTTGCCCGGGGTCCCACAAGGATCCATTCTTGGTCCACTTCTCTTCACCCACTTCCTAAACTCCCTTCCCCAATCCTGCAAAGGTAAACTACTGCTCTATGCTGATGATGCTGTGGTTTTCTGGAAACACCCCCATCCTAACTCCCTCCAAAACGCCCTGCAGGCCTTCTTTAGGGAACTTGAAGCCTGGTTCTCTGAGCATCACCTATTGCTCAACTACCACAAGACAAAGTCTATGATCTTCGCTCACCATCAAAGTCCTCTCTGTAACACCCCACTAAAAAATCATGAACTCACTGGCACTAAACTTGAACAGATCTCCTCCTTCAAGTACCTTGGTATCAACCTTGACACTTCATTCACCTACCACACTCATATCCAACATGTCTCATCCTCCATTAACACCAGGCTAGGGATTCTATTCTGACATAAACACTGCCTACCCCCCAGGCCCTCCGTCTAGCAGTGTCCTCCCCAGTCCTTTCCTTGGTGGATTACAGCATAGTGATTTATGGGACTGCAGACCAAACAGCCTTACGACGCATTAACTTAACTCTCAATAAAGCATGCCGCTGGATCACTGGATATGAAAATTTTACTCACACTTGTGAGCTGTACAATCTCACAAACTGGCTAAACTTCGAAGGCAGGCTCAAGTATCACACTTGCCTTCTTGCAAAAAAGATACTCCAGAAGCAAGCCCTTCCAGGCCTTCACTACCTCATCCAAATAGTCCCTAACCGAAGAGCCTCCAGGGTTTTCCCCAATACCACCCTCCTGGTCCCTCACTGTAGGACCTCTCTCGGACAATGATCCTTCCAGTATCAGACTCCCCTGTGTTTAAACAACCTTCCGCCCTCCATCTCCATGGCACCCAGCCTTGGACGATTTAAAACTGGCCTCAAGACCTTCCTCCTTGCCTCCACAGCCTGTGACTGCACATAATATCCCATCTTCCTACTTTTCCTCTCTATAGGTTACATTCCTTAATCCCTAGGAGGAATATTTTCTTAACTTGTTAGTTTACTCACTAGGTTACACACTGGAAAGGGGAACCATATCTGTATCTTGATTAACTCCCTCATTACTCCTCTCACACTGTGTACATATTATGACTCAGGGTCCACTTAAAACCCCCTGAAACTGAAACCTAACATATGTAATATCTATGACAAGGGGTCTACTGCTAATGACCACTATAGCTGTAACCTGCCAATTGTATATATTCCCTGTACTGTACTTACCTATGTAAGTATCCTGTTATTTTTTGTATAAGTGTCTATCTGACGTGGAGCCTTTGCAAAGGAGTCTTTGACACAAAGGATTGTAATTCCAATTTCATTCTTAAATGAAAAAATACAAAATAAAATATGGCAGCCAGCTGAGGTGGTGGTGGGGGGGGCTGTGCCAGTCACCACTGAGGGATGTACTGCACGATTCTGTCCTGCCCAGTAAAGGGGAGGTTGGGGTGGCTGCTGTGCTGGGTGTGGACAGAGTGGGTTGGAGCCACAGAACAACCACTGTTCAGAGGTCAATGTGGTGTCCAGCAGTCCAGGGGTACCACTGGACACCAGGGATTGACATGGGTACATAGGCCAGAGGATGGGGGATGACACTGGACACCTGGGGGACAGGAACCTCTATGGGCCAGGAGGCCAGAGTGGAGGTGTCCACTAGCCACCAAGGAATCAGTGGTAACACTGGAATGGTTGCTTGGTGGGAGGGTACCACTACACACCAGGGCATACATATGGGATGGGTATTCAGAGGTGGGGGTACCACTAGACAACAGAGCATACACCAGCAGGTAGGGGACAAGCATTTTGGGGGTGGGTGGTACTGCTTAGCACTAGGAACTGATGCCACTGGACACCAGGGGCACCAGATTGTGCTTAGTGCAGGGAATCTGAGGGTGGCAGGTGTTGCTACACACCAGGGTCCATACTGCAGGCTCAAAGTTGGGTGCTTAGAGAGTGGGGGTGCCACTAGACACCAGGGCAACCTTTGACCAGAATGGGACAGGTGTTTGGAGGGGTGCCACTAGACAGTAAGACAACGTTGGATCAGAATGGGACAGGTATTCGGTGGTGGGGGTGCTGCTAGACATCAGGGCAGCCTTGGACTGGAAAAGGGCAGGTGTTTGGGGGGTGGGGTTGCCACTATATACCAGGGCATCCAAACGCTATTTTTTTTGCAGTGACGATCAATGTATATTGAAAGTGGTTCAGGTATGGAACCTATACCAGGTATTATTGGTCTTCTAGGAGGGTGCTGTGAATCTTTGAGTATTTTTGACAAACAGTAAGACTATTGGATCCATTGGTTTGCATTAATGAGCTCCGTTGTTAACCATTCCTCTATCTGATTTTTATTTGTTGCTTTGCCCCCTATTTCTGTGATGCATTGCTTAAGGATTTCAAATGATATTCGCTGTATTTCCATATGAGTTTCTCGGTCACTGAGTTGGTTAAGGCATTCTCTTCTGTAATCATCATAATTTGGATGACCACCCCCTTCCTTGTCCACTGGCTTTATTACTATGTTTGGTCATGTTCCAGTTTATTCAGTGCCTCATTTTCTTGTTTGAGTAGGTTGTACTTCCATTTGATTATTTCACTTTTTCTCATTATTGCATTGATTTCCCTACCAACCCTTTCAATGTATGCCTCTATATTAGGAGGTGTTTGACCCTGTGGTTCTAAAGTTGATTTTGTTCCCAGAGTTTGTTTAAGCAAATACTTTTCCATATTTTTCTCAGGGTCTTCCCACTGTGTGTCAATTGTCACAAAATGGTGTTTTAGTCTTACTTTTCTGTAAAATGTTTTAAGATCTAATTTAAGTTTGAATTTGTTCAATCTCTGTGTTATGTAATAGCTCAGTCCTTTATTAAAGGCAGAGGCTGTATTTTCAGTAAGTTGTCTATTTGAATGTTTCTATACTGTCAGTTCTGTCCTGTCCTAGAATGGGTATCACATACCTTTGTTAGATCTCATCTTCCTTGTCCTGTATTTTCTTTTTCTTTTTGATTTGATCTGGAAGTGCTGGGTTGTTCCTGTCTGTATAAAAATATCCCTATTCCCCCCTTGTGAGCCTGGAGTCCATTCTGGTCTGTAGTACCCATCATCATAGTAATTTATATATTTATTTATTTAGTTCTTAATTTGTTAACTGGGTAGGGACATGGGACTGCAGGATCCTTTTTCAGGTTCGACCCGGAACTACAATACAAAATACTAACAAAACAGAACAATAACAAATAAGAAAGAGCAAACCATAATTGACCCCTCCGAAATGATTTGAACATCCAAACCGAATAAAATGGGTGCACAAAGGCAAAGATTTATTTATACCACTGTACATATTTATACACATTTCATCAGACAATCATATTTCCAACATATCAGTTTTATTCTCAACGGTCTTATTACAACTGTCCCCAAATTCAACCTTGCATTGAATTCCCTTATCCTTCTTCCTCTTTCAAGGTCTGGATGCTTCATCCAACCCCCCACCTTCCTCGTTGTACTATTTTGGCTAGGTCCTGGCGTCTTAGACCTGACCCTAGCCATTCTATCTATCCTTCTCCCCCACTAAAACACTTCCATGTACAGTACCTACCCTGGCCGCCTCCCTGCTTCTCCCCAGCTGCCTGCCCCCCTTCTTTCTAGGTCCCACCTCCTACCCCTGATTCCCTTTCCACTAGCCCCACCTCCAGCCTGTGTTGGATGGTGTGGCTTCCCCTGCGGGCCTGGCTCTACCATAGTTTTAATGCAGCCACCTGCGATACAGCTAGCAAAAGACTACCAATCACCTATCCAATAAATGCACCCCATCCCCCCTGTAAAGGTGCGGTTTGTCAAAGTTAATCCCAGGGTGTGGGACGCACACACCACCCATCCCCTTCATAAATGCTGACATCCTCCTATTTAGCCACTTCAGGGCTCTCTCAATTGCCCCAGTGCTGGTAACCTGGCGCCAAACTCTCCTGGATATAATGTCCGACCAGACAATCTGTATCCTGGGCCACCACTCCTTGATGGTCCTAAAATCTGCCACGATGGCCCTCAACAGGGCCCCCAAAGGATGTTCCCCAAATCACTCCCCCCCAAGTGGATGACTACTATGTCTGGCCTACCCCAAGACAACTTAAGTTCTTCCAAAACAGGTAGCAATTGGCCCCAGTGCATTCCCCTGATCCCTTTCTAGCGTATCTGTGAGCTTCGGAGTCTTCTTGCAAACTCCCTCTCCCCTTGGCTTCTTGCTGTGTGTTTTCTGCCCAATAAACATATGAGTGTCCCAGGATCCACATACTCTGTTGTCTCCCCTTACCTGCTGACAGAAGGAAAAAACACAACAAAGTAATTTCAAAGGTCTGATATAGCATTTGTAACATTCTGAGTGGCAGCAGCTCAAACCATTTATTACTTCCACGGATCCTCCTCCAAGGCTAATTCCGATGCTACCCCAGTTCTAAAAGAGTGCATGGCAAACTACACCAGGTTGTGTCCTTTAAATGCTAATGCCTTTTTCAATACCCCCTACTTGGTAATAAGTTACTACTCCCCCATTTCCATGTTGAAACCAGGTGCCCCTGCCAACCGGCCAGATGCTACTGTACTTCTCCATGGCATTCGCGGTGCAGACCTGCCCTGCCCTTCCCCACTGCGTGGAATAAGTACCCAGGTGCCATGGCCCATCTGGTCCATCTTAGAAGGCTGCAACCAAATGGGGAGTCCCTCTTTAAGAAATTGTATGTCCTCCCCTTGCCAACCTCCATCTGTGTCCCCTTTCTGTTTTGACACCAGTTCTCCCACCCGGAATGCCCCCCCCCATACAGTAGTGTGAATACAGCCCTAAAAAGGCAGGTCACAGATGCTGAGTGGCATATGGCCCCCAGTGCCCCCATCACCGCCACCAGGATGTCATGGATTATGGGCCTGCATGTGTTCCTGGGCGGGCCCCACCCCTTCTGCCACCCCAGTAGCATGCGACAGACCTTTGGGCATTTGTTGGTCTCTGGCCACCCCTGAGGCATGCAGGCCCAACCTGTTCCCACTAGGAGTACCCCCATGTGGGAGTGGACAAAGCCTTTCTCCCATCTGTCCACCATAAACCTCATTACCTGGTCTTCTGTGGCTGGGGTGCTTACCACCATGCCTTTCTGCCACTGAAACCCTTGGAAGATTTCCCATGCTTCATATGCCTTCAAAGTGTTGGCTGACCAGCAGCTCCAGTACAACATTTGGGCTCTTGCCACCCAATTTCTCACAGGTGGGCTGGAATTGGTTTGCTCACCATCTCTGCTTGTGGGGCCAACCTCCTGAACCTGCCCAACTGCAAACGTGAGAGACAGTCAGCGATCTCATTCTTCACCCCATCCACAAGCCTTGCTGTAAAGGAAATGTTCAAGCACAGGCCCAGCAGCATGAGTTGTCTAGCGACCCTGTTCACTGTGTCAGTTTGTCCCATTTGTCTGTTAAGTACCTCTATCACACCTTTGCTGTCATCCCAAAAAAATACTTTCTTGTTTTTCATCTCCCCCCATACCAGCATCGCTACCCAAACAGTAAAGACCTCCAAAAATTTGATATTCCTCTGCAAACCCTGAGCTCTCTAACTGGCAGGCCATGCCTCCATCATCCACCTGCCCCTGAAGTATGCCCTGAAACTGGATGCGCCTGATACATCCATGTACAGCTGAAGTTCCTCACTGTCCACCCAGTCCCCTTGCCAAAAAGTCACCTCATTGTATTCTGCCAAAAATTCCGTCCATACCAAGAGGTCCTCCTGTACCCCTTTTGTGACATCCACCCAATGATGTGGCCGCTGCACTTGTGGCCAGGCCTAACCTTCACGAGAAGGTTCTTCCCGGGCAGATCACCTTAGAAACGAAATTCAGATGGCTCAAAAATTGTATCTCTACCAACGGCACCCTCCTCTGACCCACTACCCAGTTGAGGAGCTCTCTGAGTTTTACCACCTTATCTTGTGGCAGCTGGAAACACTCTGCCACTGAGTCCAACTCGACTCCCAGAAACTCAATCACCCTGGCGGGGCCCTCTGTCTTCCCTTCCACCAGGGGGATACTAATCGTGTTGCAGAGTTCCCAAAAATCCCGCAACATCCTCTGTACTTCCGACCTGGACTCCACGATGAGTAAGAAATCGTCCAGGTAATGTACCACTCGACCGTGCCCATGTCTGTGCCAGAAAACCTACTGCACCCATGTGCTAAAAGCCTTGAAGTTGGAGCAAGCCACTGAGCACCCCATGGGCATGGCCTTGTCAAAGTGAAAGCCACCCTCAAATTGGAAACCCAGAGGGTCCCAATCCTCTGGTCAGATTGGCAAAAAGTGAAAAGCGGATTCAATATCCATCTTTGCGAACCACGCTCCCTGTACTGCTTTGATAAGCAGTACTGCCGAATCGAGGGATGCATGTGACACTTCACTATCATGGTCCTGGATAGTGTTGTCCACTGAAGTGTTCTCTGGGTATGACAGGTGGTGAATCATCCAGTATTTACCCACCTGTTTCTTAGGCACCAGTCCCAAAGGGGATATCTGGAATTGCCCACATGGGGGGCCCTTGAAAGGCCCCTCTATCCTGCATGCTTCCTTTTTTTCCCCCAATTTTCTGGTGCACTATGTCCTCCTTGCCCTTCACTGAGGATAAGTTCTTCACCCTGGCCCCCTTCCTGTCCCCCTGGAATTTCAATGAAAACCCCTTGGAAAAACCCTCTCTCAGCAACCCCCCCCGCCTGATCAAGGTAATCCACTGTCCATGTCCCCACTATCTCCTGTTTATTGGTGTTCTGGACAGAGCAAAACCCCATCGAAGTACCTGCTCTGGTGCCATGTCACTTCCACCCATAATTGGAATTATATCTCCCACTGCTTCCAGGACCCCAGCCCCTGTTCACAAAATTTCCCCCTGCCCAACCCCTTCCACCCTGGCCCCCTGAAAGGGCTGTTCATGTCCACCCCCCCATTGCTCACTCAGAGGAATTCCTTCATTTTAGCATCAGGTGGGGACCCCCGCAATTGAAGCAAGTATGCTTGAACTTGCAATTCGCCCAGGTGCACACTGCTCTGTTGTAAGCCCAGTATGCCTTTAACCTAGCTGTCTCCTGCCCAGCAACCTTTTGGCCCCCTTCTGATGTCACCCCCATCTGGGTGGACAAAGTCCTGACCCAGAGCTCTGAATGCATGCAGTACCATCTTAAATCCCCAATGAAACCATCCTCTACCTAGATGCTTCATCATACTCCAGCCATCCATACCCTTTCTGTGCTTTATATGCATCCCTAATTATGGCCGTGTATGTTAGCAGAGGGATGGCTAGACCCAGTTGCTTTTCCAATAAAATAGCACTGTATATCAAAAAACCTGCCTGCCAGGTGTCCAGGTTTTTTCCCCTTATACGTGGCCTTCTTCTCCTTCTGTTCCACTACCGCTAGTGCCACTGCCATTTCAGATTTTCCAGCCATTTCCTTCTGCTCGTATTTCTTTGCTGTCTTTTTGTCAAAAAGGCCAAATACGTCTATGTACTCCCTCTTCCAAATCTTGTCCTTTAAGGGGACTGGCATGTGGTCTCCCAAGAAGAAACTGGGAGGGGTGTCATATAGTTTCCTCCCTGACTGTGTCTCCCCCCCTTTTGTCTTTCCCTTCCCTCCCTTGTCCCTCTTGAGCTCCTCCAGAATCTTTTCCATGGAACTCATGCTCTTCTCCCCCATTTCTGCCAGCTAACCCTCCACATATTCTTTTAAACTGCTTTCATCTGTGGGCATCCCTGTATCCTTACCCCCATCAGCACCCAAGTCTGTTGGTTCTGGTGTGGGCTCGGGAAAGGGTGCAGGCTCCATGTCCGGTGCTGGTCTTCTCGGGCGCTTGCCACCTTTACCCCTTGGACCTGCCAGCTGCTGTCTCTTCAACTCAGCCACCTTCTCTTCCTCTCTTTGCTGCCTTATCAATCAGCTCAGATGTCCTGGACATCAACGCAGCTGCCTCTGATCTCAGTTGGGCACTTGAGGATGGCGGGGTTACCTTCCTCGGTGCTATGATCTGGGGATGAATGGTTAAAACAACAGGGGAAAATGTTAACACCTGCAACCGGTGGTGGAACAAACCTCAGGGCCCCACTGTCTCGGGTTATTCTGCCCCCTTTCTGAATCCCGTCCTTGTAAAACTGTCTGTGCCACCAGGGTCCTCCATTACCCTCCCCTATATTCCGGTAACTGCCGCTCCTGTTCCGGGGAAGCATCCCTGGTCTGGGCATTTCCGATGACCCTGGGCAACCATAAATACCCTTTGCAGCCAAAATGCCCAATTGGTAGCCTACTGCCTCCCAAAAGGGGTGAGTAAAATGCCGTACATGCCCTTGAACAAGGCCCAGCCCCAACTCGCTATCCCTTTATGCAGCTGAGTGAAATCCGCCAAAGGACGGTGACTGTGGGACTGCTCCCTGTTCCTGGATGATGAATTGTCCCAGCTGCTGGCCTGATTCAGTCCCCTGCCCCCCCAGCTGGAGTTACTGCCCAGTGTTGCCCATTCCATACTAGCTCCTGGCGGCCGAGCACTCTGCCCTCCCCTGTAGTGCCAGAGTCCATTGTCCTTTACACCACAACTATTATTACCCTCAGAGGTCCAGCGCACCCCCAACAGCTGATCATCCTGGACCCTTCTACCCTCCCTCTCCCCCAAGCACCATATCAGCCAATGCCCAGCTCTCCCTTTGCTCCTCTTCCCATGGCACTTGCTGCTGCTCAGATTCAACTTGTATTCCCTACTGAAAACATTCTGATGCTTGCAGAAACAAAACCCAGGGTGAATTCCCCACTGAGGCGGTCTTTCTTTCCTCTCTGAGCATTCGTTTGTTTTCTTTATTCATTTTTTTTTAATTCAAACCTGAACCCATCGCATTAATCAAGTCTATTTCCCATGCGCATTCTGCTCTGCCTTTCTTTTTTTTTTTTTTTCAAATTTAAGTTTATTAATTTTACAAATATGAAACAAAAACATAACAACATGCCAGGTAGACATAACATGAAAGTACATGGTAAACCAACACCCCCCATTCCCCTAGATCCCTCCTCTCTTGAGGGCGGCCGCACGAGGACAAGAGTCCAGACAGACAATGTGCTGACGCATGCCATTGTCAAGTGCCCATGACGTCCTCCCCTCCCCAACTCAAGAGAGCCACCTGTGCCTCGATGCCTGTACTTCCACAAGCATAGGTGCGTCAGGTGCTTGAAGGCACCCCAAGATTTCACCCCAGGAGGAGGAGAGCATCTGTTTGGACACATGATCCTCCTCCTCCGGCCCCTGGCAGCCTGAGCCCATCTCTCAACCCGGCTGCCAGTATGGTGTGAGGTGGCATCCAGCGCCTGAACCTTCAGCGCCACTGGGCTGGCATGTCTAAGTAAATTGAAAGGAACACCTGATCTAATAATTTTATAAGTAAACCTGGCCATCAAGTAATTAAAGTTCAAATGGACCGGCAACCATCCTATCTGCTTCAAAATCATGCAGTGGTGAGTAGTTCTGGGGCCTGTAAGGCAAACTTGCCAAACAACTGTAACAGTGTGATTTTTGATATTATGCTAGAAGAAGTATTGTCGGTTACAAATGCAGCATAATTATCAATTGGGGCTAGGCATTGTTTGGCTATTGCCATTTCTAGATTCAGTAGTAAGAAAGAGCATAACCTTGGTGTGAATCCTGGAGGTCACCTTAGCAAGGTGAGGTTCAAAACTTAAAGCCAAGGCCTGGTGGCTCAGAGGGCTGAGGCGCTATGCCTTATGTTACGTCATGCCAGTGACCCGGGTTCAGGGACGACTTTGGGTCGTCGAAGATCCGGCATGGGGGGGGAGGAAGGAGCAGGCCTGAGCAGCTTAACGGCAGCTCTCCTCTCCTGGGGAGGTCATTGCCCCCCATAGTTCTGCTGCCACTGGGTGGAGGTCCGATGACAGCGTAGCTGGGATGGACAGCAAGTAGTGGAAGGGTGTCCTGGAACGTGGCATGCATGTCCGAGAAGGGGCAGGGAGAAAAGCAGGGAAAAACTGGAGCATAAAAAGATAGCAGAAAAAAAAACTTAAAGCCAGGGTTCAGTATGCCACCTAAATATTGAAAGGTGTCAACACTCTCATAAGACACTCCATCAAGGGTCATAACCATGAATATGAACCACTGAACAGTGGTTAAACCAAGATGGTAACCACACTGGGTCAGCCATCAACTTAGCTTAGTAACGTGTTGCATTTTTAATACGTTTTGATTGTTTTGTTCGATAGTATTCATCAGTCCACTGGTTATACTTGTAGCTAGGATAGTGCAAGCTGCGGTCAGCTCTGTTTTCAATTCCGACTGCTGCGGCTTCGGTAAAACCATGACCTACTCTGCATTTTCACCTGTTGGTATTGTTTGTGCTCTCCAGTTGCCGGCAACTGTTCAGTGCGGTGTATGGGACTTTGCATTGGCGTGTTTGCACGACACCAGAGAGTTCTACCCCAGACTGATTTGAGAGCTGGCACATGTTGGTGATCTGGCTACTGTGGAGAGTGGTTTGGGAGGACCGTGACTGAGTTTGGGAGCTTTGTTGGAGTCATGTTTTAATGTGGAGTTAGCCCTGACTTTCCATGCAGGCAACATCTGGCGAGGTTTGAAGGAGCTGCAAGAAGTTTTTTGTCCACGATTGCTGACTATCACAGCTGCAGGGTCGTGAGTAACAGCTGCTAAGATCTCACTGGGTTGGTGTTGGGGGTTGGCTGGGGGGTTTCCTTCATGGATCTGGAGTTCCTAGACCCTGCTCCTGGACTTCTGTCAGAGGATTGGGGATGGGTGGTGAGGGCATAGATTACCTCACGGTTGGTGGATGGTGGGGCCGTCTGTGTTGTCTGGGGTCTCTGGGGCTGTGGGGTTCCCTCTTTCTGCTTCCCCAGCTTGGCAGACATTTGGACCAATCTAATGCATTAGCTACCACTCGCTGTGTCAGTCTATTTCTTGCCTTCCTGCCTGGAATTCAGTTTTTGGCCAGCTAACTTTTGCCTTGGGAAGTGTGACTTATGGTTTGGTCTGTTGCCTGAGGTCCTTTCCCCGCATTCTTTCTGGTACTTAAACTGTTTCATGGGACCAGGATCATCACTGATTTTAATTTTTTGTTTTGTCTGTGGGAGGTTGTGAGAGAGAACCTCTCAGACACCGACTTTATTTGATTTTGTCTGCTAAATTTCTGGACATACTATTATTTTTTACTAGAGACAGTGAGAGGGCCTCGATTCTGTTGGATACATTATTTGATTGTTGTAGGGAGAAGGAGGTGGTGAGAGCCCTCCGCTCCTTGAGAATCTGTTTGGAGACTGCAATCAACAACTTTATAGTGTATAGTGGAACGTCGTTGTTCACCGAAATCTAGCGCTCTCAAAATGTTGTTCTGCTTCACTAGTGATGTCCATAGTGCACAGTCCATAGTTACTCATTGTATATTATAAGGAAGAGGGACATGTGGGGAGTGGTGCAATGCACTGGCTGTGGGGCAGCAGTTTTCCGGGAGACATTCTTGAACCTGCGTTGCTACCCTATTTGCAGGCAACTGTCAGCTCTGAGGGAGGAGGTTGCCCACCTCCAGGCTGAACTGGCAAGGAAAAGGAGGCTTCCCCCACCCAAAGAGCACCAGTTCCACAACCACTGCCTCAGAGGTTGCCATGTGTGAAGAGCAGATGGACCACAGTAGGTTCTGGGAGGGTGAGGGTGGTGGAACAGAGGCATAGCACCCGAGTTGTACCTCTACACAAATCATATGTCAGTCTGGCAAATCAAGGTTCCTCTATGATGACACCTCAGTGGGAGACCAAGAAGAATGCTGGGAACATCCACAAGGAGATCCACAGAAGAGTAGTGGCAAGGGACACCACAGGGAAAGAAACAGCTTCTGATAGAGGACTCAATTGTTAGGTGGTAGACCTGGGCAAAGGAGAGAAAGAGGGAAGTAAGGTGCCTGCCTGGTGCCATGGCTTGGAGGGACAGGAAGCAACCTCAGGATTGCAGAAGCAGCATCACAGGAGAGGGAACTAGATATCATTGTCCACCTTGGGACAAATGACCTAGCTAGGCATGAGATCAGTGCAGTGCAGGATGAATTTGTGGAGTTGGGGAGGGGCCTCAGACAGGTAGCAAGCACGGTAACCTTCTCAGAGGTGCTGCCAGTCTATGGAATGGGTGAGGCTAGGTTACTGCACACCATGCAGTTTAATGGATGGTTGCAAAACTGGTGCAGAGCACAGGGCTTTGGCTTCATTGGGGACTGGAGGTCCACCTGGAGAGATGAAGGTATATACTGGCATGATAGTCTGCATCTGTCCAGGAAGGGAACCAAGCTCATAGGTGACAAGTTTAAAGGCTTCCTTGGCAAGCTTTTAAACTAGCCAAGGGGGGAGGTGCTGATAGGAAACAGGAAAGTTCAAGCCTCCCCCCACAAAACATGGCAGGTAGTAGGGTAAATACTGAGGTACAGAGCTTGACAGAGGGCAGGACAGGGGTAAATGGAAAAATAGACAAGGGCAATAAGAGCAGGGATAGGATAAAAAGGATAAAGCCAACATTAAATGGAGGGCAATGAGTACCAATGCCCGTAGTCTTGAAACAAGCTTCCAGAGCTAGTAGCCCTGATGGAAGAGGAACACTTGGATATTGTGGCAGTCATAGAAACATGGTACACAGATAACCATGACTGGGATGTCAACATACCAGGGTACACACAATCTACAGAAGGGACAGGGAGGGTAAAAGAGGAGGTGGAGTAGCTCTCTACACAAGGGAAGTGATCAAAGCTACAGAACTAAAAAGTAAACAGGGAGGACAAGAGGCACTCTGGGTCACCTTGGAGACAAGGAATGGCATCACAATCCGCACAGGGGTTGTATACAGACCCCCGTCTCAAGGGGAGGACATGGACAAGAAAATGATAGAGGGCATTCTCAAATTGGTTGAAAAAGGGGAGATACTGTTGATGGGGGACCTGAATATGCCAGATGTTAACTGGACGACATGGACTGCAGCCACATCCAAGAGAAGGGTCATTCTCGATGCCCTACGGGGGCATGCCTTAGACAGCTAGTGGTGGAACCCACTGGGAGGGAGCAATATTAGACCTGGTGCTCTCAAATGGAGAGAGGATCACAAATTTAGAAGTCAGGAGACATCTGGGAACAAGTGACCACTGCACAGTGTGCTTCACAATAAACACAACCATGGAGACAAGCCATACAAAGACAAGGATACTGGACTTTAGAAGGGCTGACTTTGGCATAATGGGTGAATACCTTGAGGAATGCATTAGCAAATGGCCAGAAAGGAGGGGTGGAAGAACAATGAGAAAAATCAAAACTGCCATCATGGAGGCAACAAGCCTTTGTGAAACAAATAAAGAAACAAAGAGGAATAAAAACACTATGGTTCTCAAAAGAGGTGTCAGGGAAGGTTAAGGAGAAAAGGCTGCATTCAAAAGTATAAGGAATCACAGAAGGAGCACGACAGGGAACTGTATCAATTAAAGCAGAAAGAAGTGGGAAGGCAGTCAGAAAGAAAAGCCCAAACCGAGAAAAAAATAGCCAACTCAGTTAAGAAGGGGATAAAACCATTTATAGGTACATTAGGGAGCATAGAAAGGTTAAGGAGGATGGTAGAAGATTAAAAAAAGGACAGGGAGGGACAGAGGGAGACAGTGAAAAGGCAGAGATGCTGGTGAATACTTTTGCTTAGTATTCACAAAAAGAAGAGGAGGAGTTACCTAAACCAAACAATAGAAGCACTCTGGTAGTGGGGTTGGCAGCCAATCCATTTTACAGAAAAAGAGAGTCCTGAGAAGAACTCCTAAAACTAAAGGTGGACAAAGCAATGGGGCCTGATGGGATTCACCTAGAATCCTAAAAGAAGCTAAGGGAGGACCTCTAGTACACCACTTAACCACACCTTTTAACAAATCATGGGGAGATGAGGTGGTACCTGAGGACTGGAGGAGGCAGATGATTCCTTCACACAAAGTGGGAGCAAGGCAAGCGAAACTACAGACCTGTTAGTTTGACCTCAGTGGTAGGGAAAATGATGGAATCACTTCTGAAAGAAAGAATTGTTTCTAAGTACCTAGAGCCAATGAGCACAGGACCAGCATGGATTCACAGCAGGAAGGTCATGTCAGGACGAATCTAATCGATTTCTTTGACTGGGTGACCAAAGTAATAGACCAGGGAGGGGCTGTGGATATGGCCTACCAAGACTTTAGCAAAGCATTTGACACAGTCTCACACAAAGATTAATAATCAGTTAGCCAGCCTGGGGTGGGTCCCAGGGTGGGAGCCGGTAGCAAACTGGCTGCACAACAGGACAAGAAGGTAATAGTGAATGGAACACATTCTGAATAAAGGGGGGGTTACTAGTGGAGTACCTCAGGGCTCAGTACTGGGTCCAGTCCTTTTTAACATCTTTATAGGTGACATAGCAGAGGGTCTGGAGGAAAAGGTATGCCTCTTTGCAGATGACACAAAGATCTGTAACAAAGTTGATACACAAGGTGGGGGGTAGAAAGGATGAGAAGGGACTTGACAAAGTTGGAGGAATGGTCAGACATATGGCAACTTAGATTCAGTGCAAAGAAGTGCAAAGTAATGCACCTGGGAAATAAAAATCCAGGAGAAGAGTACACAATAGCAGTGGAGGTACTAACAACAACAATAATGGAAAGGGATTTGGGTGTAGTCATATCAGATGACCTAAAGTTGGGTAAGCAATGTGAGAAGTCAGTAAGAAGAGCCAGGAGGATGCTGGGATGCATAGGGAGGGCATCACAAGAAAAAAGGGAAGTGGTTATCCCTCTGTACAGACAGTTGGTGAGACCCCATCTGGAGTACTGCGTGCAGTTTGGAGACCTCATCTCTACGCAAGGACATAGACAGGATGGAAGCAGTCCAGAGGAGGACAACTAAAATGGTGCAGGGTCTGCATCAGAAACCATATGAAGAGGGACTGAGAGAGCTTAATATGTATACCCTTGATGAAAGGAGGGATGGGGGGACATGATAGAAACTTTTAAGTACCTCAAGGGAATCAACAAAGTCCAGGAGTGTAGCATCTTTCAGAAAAAGAGGTGTGTAAGAACAAGGGGGCACAATTTAAAGTTAGAGGGGGGATGGCTATGGGGTAATGTGAGGAAATTATTTTTCATGGAGAGAGTGGTGGATGCATGGAACCACCTTCCTGGAGAGGTTGTGGGGTCTAAAACAGTGGGGGAATTCAAACATGCATGGGACAGACATAAGGCAATTATAGTTGGGGGTTGCAGGAAGTAGGCTGTTGGTTAACTAGAATCTGTAGCTTATCCAATAGGTAGGGAAATGGGCAGACTGGGTGGGCCAAGTGGTCCTTATCTGCCATCAAAGTCTATATTTCTATGTTTCTAGAACCAAAAGTG
Source organism: Neoceratodus forsteri (assembly GCA_016271365.2). Lineage (NCBI taxonomy): Eukaryota > Metazoa > Chordata > Ceratodontiformes > Ceratodontidae > Neoceratodus > Neoceratodus forsteri. The sequence continues at coordinate 740,940,160 of CM057454.1, forward strand.
ACATCCAGGACAGCAGACACGACTTTTCGTTCTGCAGCAGTGCGGACGTCACACATGGTGTCCTCGAGCAGCAATCTGACAGTTAGTCTTATTTTAAAAGAAAGATGTAGTTTTGTTTATTTTTTTTTGGGCAGACAACGTTCCACTATACACTATACAGAACAGTGCATGCGTACCATTTAACGGCAGGGCTGTTCTTTCACCTCGTTGGTGCTATGACGACTGATTACCTCTCGAGCTGCGCTCTCGAGGTAATCTGTCATCATAGTATCAACTCGGTGAAAGAATAGCCCTGTTGTTAACTGGTACTCATGCACTATCCTATGTCTAGTGGCAGTGACAGCACCACAGATAGTGGACAGTAAGGGTGGTGGTGAGAGCCCCATCCTTGAACAAAATTTATTCATATTGTTTTTATTTTGGGGGTGGATGTTTTAGAAAGTGGGTCATGTAATTTTATGTTTATTTTATTTTGAGGTATTTGTATGCTGTTTTTAGGTAGATAATTGGTTAGCTAAGGGTGTTTCTTGATATTTTCTCACCAGAATGTGCAGAGCCCTGCCCCTCGATTGTGTGCTACTCACCCTCTGCTCTTCATGCCTGCCCTTTTCTTCCTCCCCTTTGCAGTTTATAACTTACCAGCACTGTAGGGTGCCGGGTATTGCCCATAGGGGGATGAGGAGTGTGTGGGGGTGCGAACAATGGAGGGTGAGTGAGCGGGGCCACTGTATCAGGGTTGTGGGGTCCGGAAGATGCCCTGGGGTGAAATGAAACCAGGATCGTGATCTGCCATGTCTGGTTTCCATACCCAACGGCACTACCAATGTCGGGTTGCAGGTGGTTCGGGCGGCCTAGGGGTTCATCCAACTCCTGCGGTACTATGCAGTGCTAGGTCAGCTAAAAACAAGACTGCAATAATTGCAGATTTTGTTGAAACAGTGGACCTGGCTTGCATCACCAAGACCTTGCTGGATGAGACTTCTGGCCCCATCTTGGAGGCTTTAACTCCAGCCGGTCACTCAGTGATTCACCGCCAGAGATTGGATCGCGGGGGCGGTTGCGGTCAGTTTTACGACCGAACTCAACCTTACGAATGTACCAGTTGAGGAGGCTGAGTCATTTGAGTGTACCGTGGTAGCAGGTGTGGGTTGTAGGATAGCCCTCATTTACCGTCCACCTGGAAATGAGAGGCTGTTCCTTCAGGAAGTTGCGGACTTCATCGTTGACATGGAGTTTGAGTCACCCAGGCTGATGGTCCTGGGTGACTTCAGCTCCTGGACTGATGATGAACTCTCGCAGTTTGGACAACACTTCCTCCAGCTGATGACGTCTCTGGGTCTTACACAGATAGTTACCAGTGCTACCCATAAACATGGTCACTCTCCTGACCTAATCTTCCTCCTGGGGATCGAGACCTCTGATTTGGGAGTGGAACCAGTTGGATGGTCTGAACACTACACCGTGGGGTTTAGTTTTAGCACCCCCCCCTTTGTAGGCCTACCCCTGTGGAGATGGCCAGGTACCTCAATTTATAAGGTGTAAGCTCTGAAGGCCTGGTGGCGGTACTCGACCTAGCGTCTCTTCCAGTGGCAAGCAGTGATCCGGAGATCCTCGTGGTGGCCTATAACTTGTCCGTCTCAGCCGCCCTGGATGTCATTGCTCCCTAATGTGTTCATCCTCTCTCCCTTCACCCTCAGTCCCTATGGTTTGATGGGACTTTGAGGGAGATGTGACGATTAGGATGAAGGTTAGAGCGTTGTTGGTGGAAATCCGCCCTTCATGCCTACCGCCTTAGATTGATGGATCATTACCAAGTCTATCAATCTGCAAATACCTGTAAGAAGGCAGAGTTCCTGTCCGGGGAGATTGCGGCCACTCTGAATCGACCAACTGAGCTTTTTCGAATGGTAGACAGACTGTGCAACCCAGCCTGTCTACAAGTTCGAAAAGCTTTTTCACAAATAGAGTGCGATGAACTTGCTCGATTCTTTGCATCTAAGGTGGTTGACATCAGGGCGGTACTCCAACCAGCACACTCTAGGGATGTTGCTGGGGATCGGCTCGAGGCCACTACATTTCAGCTTTCCTGGAGTACCTTTGACCGACCAGAGTTCATGGATGTCATGTGGATTGTCCAGTGTGCTCACCCATTGTGCTGTAGTTTGGATCCAGGACCAACTTCCCTGATTTTGGGTTGTATTGATTCCATCGGTCCGGTCCTAGCATGGATAGTCTGGTGCTCCTTGAAACAAGTAAGTTTCCTAGCTCACTGAAGGAGGCGGTGGTAACACCCCTCTTAAAGAAAGCTTCTTTGGACCCAGACTGCCATGCAAACTACAGACCAATCTCTAATCTTCCCTTTTTAGGGAAGGTGATTGAGAAAGTAGTGGCTGTGCAGCTGGAGAACCATTTGACCATCCATGACATCTATGAACCCCACTAGTCTGGATTTTGAAAGAGACATAGTACTGAGATAGCATTTGTTCAGGTGCTCAATGATCTCCTGATGGCTAGAGATCAGAAAAAACATTCTATTTTGGTTCTTCTTGATCTCTTGTCAGCATTTGACACAGTGGACTATAGGGTTTCTGCTTGACTGCCTGAGGTTCGCCTGTGGATTGTCAGGTACGGTCCTCAGGTGGTTTACATCTTTCCTCACTCGAAGAACTCAGAGAGTGTTGGCTGGGGTTTACTCCTCGGACCCAATATCTCTGTCTTTTGGGGTTCCTCAGGGTTCAGTGCTGTCCCCCATGTTGTTCGCGGTGTACATGCTGCCTCTCAGAGACATTGTAAGAAGATATGGGCTGAGGTTTCACTGCTATACTGATGATACCTAGCTCTACCTTTCTTTTGCACCTGACCAAGATGGAGCTCTCTCAGTCTTTAATAGCTGTCTCACAGAAATCCAGGAGTGGATGGATTCCAGTTGGCTAAAGTTGAACTCGGAAAAGACTGAGGTGTTGGTTGTGGATCCGGTGCGCCGGATAGAGGTCAGAGGTGGGTTCACCATCAGGACTTTTTCTTGGGGGTGTATCACTCCTGACCTCTGAACTGGTGCGAAACGTGGGGGTAATTTTTGATAAAGGGCTGACTCTGCATTTGCAAGTGTCGGCCATCATCAAATCCTCCTTTTACCATCCAGAAATATCTCTAGGATCAAACACCTTGTTCTGTCTGGTGATCTTCCTACACTGGTCCATGCCTTTGTGTCCTCATGCCTTGATTACTACAACTCCCTTTACCTAGGGCTACCTGGGGTGGAAATCCACTGCTTGCAGCTAGTGCAAAACGCTGTGGTTCGGCTTTTGATGGGAACTTCTAGATCCTGTCATATTACGTCGGTGCTGCGCGGACTGCACTGGCTGCCGGTACAGTGGCGGATCACCTTTAAAGTTGGTCTTTTGACTTTTAAAGCCCTACATGGACTAGGCCTGGACTACCTGAAAGAGCTTCTGGTCTCCTACTGCCCTGGACGATTGCTCTGCTCAGCCAACGAGAGGTTGCTAGAGATTAAGAGGGTGTGCTTCAAATCTTCTGGGGCCGTGCATTCATGAACACGGCCCCAACCCTCTGAATTATTATTATTAACCTGTAAACTGAGCTCTCTCTCTCTCTCTTCTTACCAAAACCATTGTTTTTGTTTAAAACCATTCTGTTAGATGTCAGCAATTTTGAAGATTACACATTTCTCTTGTCAGGATCCCATTCAATTCAGAAACAGCAGTTCCACTAACATAAATTACAGCATCATCAGCATATAAAGAGCTGAACCTCCCTAAGCACAGTCGGATCTCATCAAAAACAAAGAAACAAAATAGGAATTAATATGGAGCCCTGAAGGGCTCCATACTACTAGTGCTATATCTGAAACACTTCCACCATATTTAACCTCTGATATCTACCTCCTGAGGTAATCCTCGAACCACCCAAGGCCAATTGACTACACCAAGAGATCTCAGCCATTTAATTAAAAGTCCATGATCGACCAAATTGACTGCCTTGGTCAAGTCCATGAACATGGCCCCAGTCAAACACCCTTTCTCCATTCCCTCTAGGACCGCACCCGTGAACTCAACCAAGGCAGTCTCTGTCCCATGCCCCTCCTGAACCCGTGTTGGCTCTGAGACAACAACCCAAATCTTTCTATGTATTCAATGAATTATTTATAAACAATTTTTTCTTGTACTTTTGATAAAGCTGATAAAATAGATATTGGTCTGTAGTTACCAAAATCTTGAAAAGAGACAGATTTGTGAATAGGAATGACCAGGAGTGTTTCCATAAGTCAAGAACTTGACCCAATGAAAGATAAATTGAATATAATACAAATGGGATAAGATAATTCAGCAGCAGCTTCTCTCATTAAGTTGTGAGCAAACCTGTCATATCCCTTCCCCAAGCTGTCAGGTCTTATCTGCATTAATAGTTTTCCTGCTTCACTAGATGTATATAGAAACATAGAAACATAGAATTTGTGACGCAGATAAGGACCGCTTGGCCCACCCAGTCTGCCCATTTCCCTACCTACTGGATAAGCTGCAGATCCTAGTTAACCAGCAGCCTACTTCTTACCCCACACCCTAGAATTGCCTTATGACTGTCCCATGCATGCTTGAATTCCACCACTGATTTTGACTCCACAACCTCCTCGGAAGGCCGTTCCATGCATCCACAACCTCTCTGTGAAAAAATACTTTTAAATTACCTCTGGGCCCCCTCTTTCTTCAAATTGTGCCCTCTTGTTCTTGCACCTCTTTTTTGAAGATGCTACCCTCTTGAACTTTGTTGATTCCTTGAGGGTGCCAGTTTCTATCCTGTCCCCCCCTTTCCTCGAGGCTATACATATTAAGCTCCTTAAGTCTCTCTTCATGTCTTCCGGTGCAGACCCTGCACCATTTTAGTTGCCCTCCTCTGGACAGCTTCCATCCTGTCTATGTCTTTGAGGAGATTGGGTCTCCAGAACTGCACACAGTACTCAGATGGGGTCTCACCAGCTGTCTGTACAGAAGGATAATAACTTCCTGTTTTCTACTGGTGATGCCTCTCCTATGCATCCCAGTATCCCCCAACCCTCCTTGCTGCCCTCTCACATTGCTTGCCCACCTTTAGGTCATCTGATATGACTACCCCCAGGTCCCTTTCCATTTTTGTTGTTGTTAGTATCTCACCCCCCATTGTGTACTCTTCCCCTGGGTTTTTGTTTCCCAAGTGCATTACCTTGCACTTCTTAGCACTGAATCTAAGCTGCCATACATTTGACCATTCCTCTAACCTTGCCAAGTCCCTTCTCATCCTTTCCACCCCACCCTGTGCATCAACTCTGTTGCAGATCTTAGTGTCATCTGCAAGAGACATACTTTTCCTTCCAGTCCTTCCATATGCAAACATAAAGACATTGAGAGGACCAGTCCTAATACTGAACCCTGCGGTACTCCACTACTAACCCTCCTTTCTTCTGAGTGGACTCCATTTACTATTACTCTCTGTGTCCTATTCTCCAGCCAATTCTTTGCCAGGCTGTCATCTTGGGACCCACTCCCAGGCTGGCTAACTTGTATATTAATCTTTGTGTGGGACTGTGTCAAATGCCTTGCTAAAGTCTAGGTAGGCCATGTCCACAGCCCTCCCTGATCTACTACTTTGGTCACCCAGTCAAAAATCTATCAGATTTGTCTGGCATGACCTTCCCTGTGAATCCATGCTGCCTAGGGTCCTGTGCCCCTCTGGCCTCTAGATACTGACAATTCTTTCCTTGAAGTGATTCCATCATTTTCCCTATCACTGAGGTAAACTAACAGGTCTGTAGTTTCCTGCTTCTGCCTTGCTCCCACTTTTGTGAAGGGGAATCACATCTGCCCTCCTCCAGTCCTCGGGTACCACCCCATCCTCCCATGATTTGTTAAAAGGGTAGTCAGTGGTGTCACTAGTTCTACCCTTAATTCTTGTAGAATTCTGGGATGAATCCCATCAGGCCCCATTGCTTTGTCCACCTTCAGTTTTATGGTTCTTTCAGAACCCTTTCTTCTGTAAATGGGCTGGTATCAACTTGCTTCAGAGTGTTACTACTGTTTGTTTTATGTACCTAGAATTACCTTTTACCTTTTATGTAACATAGAAACATAGACTTTGATGGCAGATAAGGACCACTTGGCCCACCCAGTCTGCCCATTTCCCTACCTATTGGATAAGCTGCAGATTCTAGTTAACCAACAGCCTACTTCCTGCAACCCCCCACTATAATTGCCTTATGTCCTTCCCATGCATGTTTGAATTCCCCACTGTTTTAGACCCCAACCTCTCCAGGAAGGTGGTTCCATGTCACCACTCTCTCTCCATGAACAATAATTTCCTCACATTACACCTGAGGCCGTCCCCCTCTAATTTTAAATTGTGCCCCTTGTTCTTACACATCTCTTTATTCTGAAAGATGCTACCCTCCTGGACTTTATTGATTCCCTTGAGGTACTTAAAAGTTTTACTCATGTCCCCCATCCTCCTTTCATCAAGGGTATACATATTAAGCTCTCTCAGTCCCTCTTCATATGGTTTCTGATGCAGACCCTGCACTATTTTAGTTGCCCTCCTCTGGACTGCTTCCATCCTGTCTATGTTCTTGTGTAGATGAGGTCTCCAAAATTGCATGCAGTACTCCAGATGGGGTCTCACCAACTGTCTGTACAGAGGGATAACCACTTCCCTTTTTCTACTTGTGATGCCTCTCTATGCATCCCAGTATCCCCTGACTCTCCTTACTGACTTCTCACATTGCTTACCCACCTTTAGGTCACCTGATATGACTACCTCAGATCCCTTTCCATTATTGTTGTTGTTAGTACCTCCCTGCTGCTGTACTCTTCTCCTGGTTTTTATTTCCCAGGTGCATTACTTTGCACTTTTGCATTGAACCTAAGTTGCCATATGTCTGACCATTCCTCCAACCTTGCCAAGTCCCTTCTCATCCTTTCTACCCCCCTTGTGTATCAACTCTGTTACAGATCTTTGTGTCATCTGCAAAGAGGCATATCTTTCCTTCCAGACCCTCTGCAATGTCACCTATAAAGACGTTAAAGAGGACTGGACCCAGTACTGAGCCCTGAGGTACTCCACTAGTAACCCCTTTCTTCAGAATGTGTTCCATTCACTGTTACCTTCTGTGTCCTGTTGTGCAGCCCAGGCTCCCACCCTGGGACCCACTCCCAGGCTGGCTAACTTGATTATTAATCTTTTGTACGGGACCGTGTCAAATGCCTTGCTAAAGTCTAGGTAGGCCATATCCATAGCCCCTCTCTGGTCTATTACTTTGGTCACCCAGTCAAAGAAATCAATTAGATTCATCTGACATGACCTTCCTGCTGTGAATCCATGCTGCTTTGAGTCCTGTGCCCTGCTGGCCTCTAGGTACTGAACAGTTCTTTCTTTCAGAAGTGATTCCATCATTTTCCCCACCACTGAGGTCAAACTAACAGGTATGTAGTTTCCTGCTTCTGCCTTGCTCCCACTTTTGTGAAGGGGAATCACATCTGCCTCCTCCAGTCCTCAGGTACCACCCCATCTTCCCATGATTTGTTAAAAAGTGTGGTTAGTGGTGTCACTAGGTCCTCCCTTAGCTCTTTTAGGATTCTAGGGTGATTCCTGTCAGGCCCCATTGCTTTGTCCACCTTTAGTTTTAGGAGTTCTCTCAGGACTCTTTCTTCTGTAAATGGACTGGCGTCAACCCCACTACCCAGAGTACTTCTATTGTTTGGTTTAGGTAACTCCTACTCTTCTTCTTTTGTGAATACTGAGCAAAAGTATTCATTCAATATCTCTGCCTTTTCACTGTCTCCTCTGCCCACCTCCCTCTCTCTTTATTAATCTTCACTATCCTCCTTAACCTTTCTATGCTTCCTAATGTACCTATGAAAGGTTTTATCCCCTTCTTAACTGAGTTGGCTATTTTCCTCAATTTGGGCCTTTGCTTTTCTGACTGCCTTCCCCACTTCTTTCTACTTTAGATTGATACAGTTCCTGTCGGCTCCTTCTGTGATTCCTTATACTTTTGAATGCAGCCTTTTTCTCCTTAACCTTCCCTGACACCTCTTTTTGAGAACCATAGTGGTTTTTATTTGCTTTGTTTTCTTCAGTAACTTTTAAATAAAATTTATATCTTTCTTCAAGTCCATCAGTAGGATCATCAACAGACAATCACTATACTCCATTTGATCCATGTCTAAGTTGGTAACCCTTTTTGTTGAATTCATTTGCTATTTTCTGTGGGCAGGAAATTAAATCATTCCTTTCTTCATGGAGAGCTCTGTATCACTAATAGATCTTATTAAGCTGTTAATTGTATTCCAGAACTTTCTATTGTCTGAAAGACCATCGACTTGCTTTTGTTTTACATAATTAAGTTTTGCCAATTTGAGTGTGGGTTTACTGATTCTTAAACGTCGATAGTTTTGAAGATTAGAATCTGAGCTGTCTTGTTTGTATTTTTTCCATGCCCTATCTTGATTTCTCATTATTTTCAACAAAGGGAAGTAACAATTAGATGGTTTTCACTTACTTGTTTTTAACATAAGAGGCAAACTGATCCAAAACTAAAAGTAAATTCAGAAATGAAAAAATCCAGAGCACAATTAACATCAGGAATAAAATCCAAATAAAACCAATCTATATTCCTTAATTTTGCACGAAATCCCTGTAAATCAAAATTAGTGAAGTTCCTGACAATTAGTGTATGACTGGTTTGGGTTTCCTGGGACTAAATCGTTTCCATAAACAAAATATGGGGTGGTGAGCACTTAAAGAATCGGTAATAATTCACATTTTTCAATATGATTTGGCTTATTTGTTAATAGTCAATCCAACACATATGTATGTTTTGACCTTGTGTTTTATCTAGTTGGAACTGTGATCGTCAGATGTAGATTTGTCTGAAGCAAGGCTCCACTCAGTTTAATGATCTCAGAACCAAACCAGTTTGAGTTAAAATCACCCAGAACCACAAAGTCACCCACTGCCTCACTGTCCAAATGATCAGCAAACTACTGTAGGCCCTCCTCACTCACATTGGGTGGGACATAAGTACAGCAAATGGACAGTTTTTTTTGTTGAACCTAATACAACTTGAATGGCCAGGTGTTCACAATAAATCAGATTTCCCTTTATAATACATTTCTCTTCCACTAAATATTTTTATACAAAAATAACACTGCCTTCCTACTTTTCAACGTCACTCCTAAATATTTTATAACCAGAATGTTTATCTCAGCATTTGTTACTTGAAGAGTTCAATCATGTCTCACTAAGAGTCAGGACATCTGGACTGTATAAAACAATCCGGGCCTCCACCTTGAGAAACTTGTCAGCCTTTGAATATTGAAAAGTATAATTGAGCCCAAGCTAGTTTAATCTAAAATAATCACTATCTACCAAATCATTAACAGTGAGTTTGGGACCCCTTAGAGCCCCATTTGGTTATAGTCTTGGGGATGTGTATTCTGGGGTCCAAGAACAGCATGTGAAGATATAGGGGAAACTTTGCTTACTTTTGGGTACTCTTTAGTTTTGGCTGGCAGTATAGTCTAGAGAAACACAGAAACATAGACTTTGATGGCAGATAAGGGCTGCTTGACCCACCTAGTCTGCCCATTTCCCTACCTACTGGATAAGCTGCAGATCCTAGTTAACCAACAGCTTATTTCTTCATAACCCACACAAGAATTGCCTTATGTCTGTCCCATGCATTCTTGAATTCTCCCACAGTTTTAGACCCCACAACCTCCTCAGGAAGGTGGTTCTATGCATCCACCACTGTCTCTGTAAAAAAATACTTCCTCACATTGCCCCGAGCTGTCCCCCCTCTGTCTTCAAATTGTGTCCCCTTGTTCTTGCATGTCTCTTTTTCTGAAAGATGCTACCTACTTGGACTTTGTTGATTCTACTGAGGTACTTAAAAGTTTCTATCATGTCCCCTCTCTCCCTCCTTTCCTCAAGGGTATACATATTAAGCTCCTTTATTCTCTTCTCTTATGACTTCTCTTGCAGACCCTACACCATTTTAGTTGCCCTCCTCTTCTGGACTGCCTCCATCCTGTCTATGTCCTTGTGGAGATGGGGTCTCTAGAAATGGATGCAGTACTCTAGATGGGGTATCACCAACTGTCTGTACAGAGGGATAACAACTTTTGTTTTTCTGGTGATGCCTCTCCTATATATCAGTATCCTCCAGCCCTCCCTACTGCCTTCTCACATTGTTTGCCAACCTTAAGGGCATGTGATATGATTACCCTAGGTCCCTTTCCATTTTGTTGTTGTTGTTACACCCCCACCCCATTGTGTACTCTTCCCTGGGTTTTGTTTCCCAGGTGCATTATTTGCAATTCTTTGCATTGAATCGAACCTGCCATACTTCTGACCATTCCTCCAACCTTGCCAAATCCCTTCTCATCCTTTCCATGCCCCTTGTGTATTAACTCTGTTGCAGATCTTTGTGTCATCTGCAAAGAAGCATATTTTTCCTTCCAGTCCCTCTGCAATGTCACTTATAAAGACATTAAAAAGGACTGGACCCAATACTGAACCCTATGGTACCCCACTAGTAACCCCTCTTTCTTCAGAGTGGACTCTGTTTAATATTACCTTCTGTGTCCTGTTGTCTAGCCAATGTTTGACCCAGGCCACCACCCTGGGACCCACTCCCAGGCTGGCTAATTTGTTTATTAATCTTTTGTGTGGAACTGTGTCAAATGCCTTGCTAAAGACACAGACTACACAAAAGATTAATAAACAAATTAGCCAGCCTGGGAGAGGAGGTTAGAGTAATGAGCTGTGAATGAGCTTGGTACATCCAGCAGACTTGGGTTTGATTCCCATAGCCTCCACTTGCACACTGTGTGACTCTGAGCAAGTCACTTACCCTCCCAGTGCTCCCAGGTCACCCCTGAAAACAACATGTGCCTAGTGGGTCTTACCCAGTTACCAAAGAATAACAAAAATAAACTCTACCCACAACAGTAAACTTCTGCAGCAGCCAGTAACCCCTGCACCAGCAAACCCCAGTGGAAATTCACCCCAGCACCAGTATCCCCTGCAGTCACAGAAATCCCTGCAGAATAACCCACCAGTTCTACTGCCAAGTCAAAGCCAAGGCTTCTTTTTAAAACATGGTTTTCCTCCTGTGCAGCTTCCTTCCTTCTTCTGACACTCCAACTGCCCCTCTCCCAAGCAGGCAGCATGAGATGGCTGACACATGCGATGGGACATCTGTCTCTTGCCCAGCAAGTGGGCAGAACTAAAACTGAAGAGTCACTGGGGCTCACACTTCAGAACCCCAAGCACTTAAAGAAAGAAGCTGAGCAATGGCTGGGCAGCAGTTTTGGACCAGAGGCAACACAAAACAGGGAGTGATGGAGACCACAAAGGCTTATCAGGTAGGGTTGAAACCCGTCCCGTCAGTTCTGGCTATGCTCCGCTACTCTAGTCAATGTTCCCAGTTATGTCGGCTCCCTCTTGGGAGCAAGTCTGTCCTTGGCTTCCCCCTGGTGGCAGCAGCCGAGTTGCAGCAGCAACCAATTTGGTTCCTTCCTCCTCCTTCCCTCTACCACATATCGCCTGGAAGTAAAGGTACTGAGGCAAAGTTTAGTCTTACCTCATTCAAGGAAGAGGGGATACTAAGTTTATTGAAGGAGCTTGGCTTAGGAAAAGGAAGTGACTCTGACTTGCTTTATCCTAAGATACTAATACTGGCAGCTTCAGATATCTATAAACAGTTAACTTACTTGTTTAATATAACCATCCATATGGGGATAGTACCCTCAGTTTAGAAGCAATCTATGGTAGTTCCGATATTTAAATCTGGGGATCAGAGGAATGTCATAAAATATAGGCCCATTTCATTGTTGCCAATATTAGGAAAGTTATTAGAGAAATGTGTGTTTAGATAGTTAGTGTCCTACTTAGATAAACGTGCTTTATTGGTTGAACAACAACATGTGTTCAGACAATCAATCAATCAATATTTTATTCATCATCAAAGTATGAATGAATGGGATATTCAGTTTAGCAGGGCTCATTTTCAATGAGCAGAGGTAAGGACAAGAATACAGCACAGTGACGGTACTGGCCGGGTTGACGAGCACTGTACTCAACGTTTGTGACGCAGGATTATTGTCAGTTGCAGTGTTTGTTTACCTGACTAGTGCCTTGGACATGGTGGACCATAAATTTTGTTAATGAAATGGGACAGACTTGGTGTCACACGATCCAACCTAGAATGGTTTAAAAGTTATTTAAGTGATCGGTTACAAAGGGTGAAGACTGGGAATTCACTATCTGAATTCATATAGGTAAGAGCAGGGGTTTCTCAAGGGTCAGTGTCAGGACCCTTACTGTTGTCAATTTTCGTAAATGATTTGCCAAGGTTTTTTCTCAAAGGTAGAATGTCTGCTGCATGCAGACGATACGGTCATCTTCAACTCGGGCACCTCTGTTCAGGGGATTCAAGAGGCCTGACAGGCAGATTATTCAAAATTAATTGGGTGGCTGACTCAAAATAAATTCAAACTAAATGAAAATAAGGCAAAAGTGATGCTGTTCGACACAGTGTAGAGACTGGCCTGAGCTGGACAGAACCTGTGAATACTGGGCAATAATGAGAAGGAGCTCTCCAGAGTGCTTTCATTTAAATACTTGGGAGTATATCTGTACTCTACTTTGATTCTTTCTGGGCACCTGGATAAAATTGGCAAAAAAAATCAATCAAAAATTGGATTTCCTATACAGAAATATTAATGCTTTCACTGATGAGGCTCGGATGTTGATAGCTAAGCAAATACTGTTGCCAATTCTAGATTATGATATTGTATTATTTGTTAACCGGAGTAGTTTATTTACTCTAAAATACCAATGATTTTAAACATCATATGTCGATTCGCACTAAGTGCCCCAGAAAGGACTCAACACAGTTTTACTGCTTGAAAGGATGAAAATTTTACCTCCACATGTAAGAATTGAGTATTATGCTGCTGTTTTTGCATTTAGGGTTTTTCAAAGTTCAACTCTGCATTCCCTTTGTACAAAATGTACACAAAATCTATGTCCTTATCAGACAAGGAACAAATCATAGAAACATAGAATTTGACGGCAGATAAGGACCGCTTGGCCCACCCAGTCTGCCCATTTCCCTACCTAATGGATAAGCTGCAGATCCTAGTTAACCAGCAGCGTACTTCTTCCTACCCCAACCCCCTAGAATTGCCTTATAACTGTCCCATGCATGCTTGAATTCCACCACTGTTTTTGACTCCACAACCTCCTCCGGAAGGCTGTTCCATGCATCCACAACCCTCTCTGTGAAAAAATACTTCCTTAAATTACCTCTGAGCCGCTTCCCCTCGATCTTCAAATTGTGCCCCTTGTTCTTGCACACCTCTTTTTGAAAGATGCTACCTCTTGGACTTTGTTGATTCCTTGAGGTACTTGAAAGTTTCTATCATGTCCCCTCTCCTCCTTTCCTCGAGGCTATACATATTAAGCTCCTTAAGTCTCTCTTCATAGTCTTCCCGTGCAGACCCTGCACCATTTTAGTTGCCCTCCTCTGGACAGCTTCCATTCTGTCTATGTCTTTGTGGAGATTGGTCTCCAGAACTGCACGTAGTACTCAGATGGGGTCTCACCAGCTGTCTGTACAGAGGATAATAACTTCCTGTTTTCTACTGGTGATGCCTCTCCTATGCATCCCAGTATCCGCCCAGCCCTCCTTGCTGCCCTCTCACATTGCTTGCCCACCTTTAGGTAATCTGATATGACTACCACCAGGTCCCTTTCCATTTTGTTGTTGTTAGTATCTCAACCCATTGTGTACTCTTCCCTGGTTTTTGTTTCCCAGGTGCATTACCTGCACTTCTTAGCACTGAATCTAAGCTGCCATACATTTGACCATTCCTCTAACCTTGCCAAATCCTTCTCATCCTTTTCCACCCCACCTTGTGCATCAACTCTGTTGCAGATCTTTGTGTCATCTGCAAAGACATACTTTTCCTTCCAGTCGCTCTGCAGTGTCGCTTATAAAGACATTGTTGAGACTGTGTCCTAACCCTCATGTAACCTTTTCTTCCTTTACACTGCAAAGTTGCCATTAAGTAAAAGATCTTTACTTGGTATGCTCCTTCCATAATGATTAGTTTGCCAGCAATGGTGAAAACTGCAAACAGTGTTTAGCACTTTAAAATCTTATTGAAGAAATGTTATGACAACATTAACTCTTGCTCATGTAATGTTCATTGATTTAGTTTCGTCTTATATGTTTATTGTCCTGTTTAGTATTGTTATTCATTGTCAGGCAGGACTAAAAAAGGGCTGTGCCCAGTTCACTTCCTGGTTAAAAATAAAGAATGAAAGTAAAAAATGAAACTGGAACAGCAGCAGCAGTAGTTCTGAGCCAGTCTGGCTCCTTCGGTCCTCTGCTTCCTCTTCCAGCAGTAGCAACAAAAGGAGGGGCCACAGCCCCATCCTGGACACCGAACAGTCAGCAGAACCAGGTGGAGCTGGTGAGTGGGCAGTGGCTCTGAGCTCGGTGCTGGCCACCATTTCTGCCAGAGCAAAAGTGTTTTGTTGTTGTGAAAACAATCCACATCCATTGGCACCAACTAGAGTGGCATAGCTGTGTGGGAGGGTGAGCAGGCACCAGACTGCCCATAAGCAATGGACAGACCAAAGAGCTCCATAGGAGAATAGAGGGACAAGGCAGACACCAACCAATAGGACTACGCATAAGGCTTTTTCTAGGAACAGGCTTTTGGGAGTGGCTGCACCAGGACCACCCACCAGGCAGATTAGTAATAAAGCTCCTTAAGAGCTATACACAGGGGAAGGGGAGGTCAACAAGAGTTAATGGGGATTATTCAAATTATGTTATGAATATTTATGAGGACAGAGCACAGCAGTGACAGTATGCCTAATTTGTAGAAACTGACAGTTTGAATTGCATTTAAAGTGAGAGTGCACCTATTTAAAAGAGGTCTATTTTGAGCTGTGAAAATCCTGCCTAAGCATTTGATGACCCCTATCTGAACTGCCTGCCTGCTGTTTTGTGTGGTTCCTATAAAGACTGGCTATTCATTTAGTACCCCTTTTGGACTGCCTACCAGTTAACTGTGTGGTGCCCTCAAAGAAATTGCCGATGATTGCTGCTCCAAAGAGATTGTCTAAGGTTTTGGTGCCCTGAAAGAGAACTGCCTTGTTGTGAGGTGCCCTGTAGTGACAGCCTGACATTTTGGTGCCCTACACATCACCAGCCTTTTTAAGTGGTACCCTGCAGTGACTGTCTAATGTTTTGGTGCTCCCCCCAATTTACTGCCCATCAGTAAGTGTGTAGAGCCATGCAATAGACTGCTGAATTGCCTGGTATCCTGTATTGACTGCCTTGTGTCACATAAGACTGTTTAACTACTGATACCCTGTGTAGATATTCTGTTGACTAATGTAAGACTATCAGCACCAGCTGGACAGTTTGTGACTACCTGCACCAAATGAGCTTGAACTGTTCCTAATGAGTGTTCGAAGTGCCTAAGAGTGTGTAAAAGATATTAGCCTTTGCATACCAAAGAAACCACCCCAGACTTGGGAAAATACTTTATTCCAGCAGCTAGTCTGCCCTGCACCAGTCTGGGTGCACACTCATCGGTCCACGGGTCATTCATCAAAATAGATTAGGGTGTTGGTCAGGTCAGGTCACTTGCTACACTTCAACCTTCATCCCAACCCTGTAAGGAAATTAGGAAGTGTAGGCTCACTAGCTAATGCCTCTGATGTACAGGGGTCTAGGTTCCTTTTCTTTTAGGATTGCTGTCCCTCCAGATCAGTATTCTTCAAGACCAGTGTTCTTCTAGCATTTTCTACTGAAGTTTCCATTACAGTGACCTTTTTGGGGTCCAAAAGCCAACACCTTGAGGATTTCTTGTTCTTCTCATCCTTGGATCTACTGCAGCTTCCATCTTGATGACCTGTTTGAAGTCCAGAAGCTGATGTCTTGAGGATTCCTTGTTCTTCTTGCCTTTTAATCAATGCAGCTTCAGTTCTGGTGACCCAGTTGGGGTATAACTGCTGACACCATAAGAATCCTCTGTTTTCCTGGTACTGTTCTTCAGACTATTCCTTTCTGGCAACTCACGGTGTTTGAGGGGTCAAGCAGCTGATGTCTGATGACTCTTTGCTCTGATACCCATTTAACAAACCCTTTGATGCAACATCTGTTTCTGACAAAACCCTGAGAGACCACCCTTGTGAGACTCCTGTTGGGTACCCAAAAGCTGAACTTCTATCCATTTATAGAGTTTAAGTTTGATAAAGCCAAATAAGTTATTGAATAACCTAAAGTAATTAATAGAACAACCTGACCAGGTATTGCTGAGCTCGTGGAATGATAAGTCTATTATAAAACAGAATGATTTGTTGCTAAATTTGAATCTGCTTAAAGGAGTAAAACAAAAACCTTAAGGTACTACCATTTAGAGGATTAGGTAAGTCTTTTGGTCCATGACCTCTGGTTTGCTGGTGTGTATACTGTGATTCCTATTCACAATAAAATCAGAGCTCTTGTTCCTCAAGCACGACACCTACCTCTTTGTACTTGGTCCCAGGTGATCACACAGTAACGAAGACCAGCATCTGTAGTCACCAACAGTGTTGCCCCATTACAGAAACCCTTGGGAGTAGCCAGGGGTTACATCTAAAATTGTGGGATGTACAGTAAGTTTGTCATGGAAGCCATGGATTTGAG
The DNA here is from genome assembly GCA_016271365.2 of Neoceratodus forsteri. NCBI lineage: Eukaryota > Metazoa > Chordata > Ceratodontiformes > Ceratodontidae > Neoceratodus > Neoceratodus forsteri. The sequence goes on from CM057454.1 coordinate 740,956,922, forward strand.
CCTTTAAAAAAAAAAAAGAACACGAATGTTACTATTATCATGAACATGCATAACAAGGATTCCTTGACTATGACCAGCCCATGACCAATGCCCTTCCCTCTGAGCCTCTGACTGAGTGGTAATAGCTATGGAGGTAATTTTTGCCATGGCAAAATTACATCCATGTAGTAGATATTACTGCCAAGTTAGGCCCTGTACACAGTGGCAATCTGTTTTAGAAAAGTTTTAAAGATGTTTTCTGACTCATCACATTCACCCGGCCCACATTGTTGGCTACTTTCTACATACTGTGTTTAAACACAGTCACATCACATCCACACTGTAAGGGTTAAAGGGTTTCATGGCATGTTTAAACATGGTCTTTAGCACAGTTCTGTGCTATCAGACTGGCTGATGTCCCACAACCCGATATACAATTATAAACTGTTTTTAAAACCGATTGTAAGACTAGGCCATTTGCAAGGTTTAAAAACATTTTTTAAACATGGTTCCAGACCATGTACAATGTGGACACACACAGTATTCCAACTTTATAAAACGTTTCAAACAGCTAGTGGCTTGTACTGTTTTTTCATGCTACTTAGGACCAGAGCACCAATATGCAAGAGATTCATAACATCACTTAAATCATATGTTGGATAACATCACTTAAATCATATGTGGATAACGTCACATAAAATGAGTGGGAAAAATTATCTCTGCTGGTTGGCTGAAACACATCAAATGACCATGCTATATCAGAGCACGACCAAGACCTGCACTTTCATCCCTCCAAAACAATTTTGTGATTTTATAAGATAGATAACCCACTCTAGGATGCGGTCATGCTCTGATATACACATCGTCTTGGGTAGTTGACACTCGTTGAGCAATAACGCACACCATAAGCGCATGATATCAGAGCGCGGACCACACACCTTAGAGTGGGTTATCTATTACTTAAATCATATGTTGGATAACATCACTTAAATCATGTTGGATAATGTCACTTAAATCTTATGTTGATAATGTCACTTAAATCATATGTTGGATAACATTACTTAAATCCTATGGTGTACTTCATACCCAAAGATTCAACAGTAAAACTGTATCAGACACTGTACCTGACAGTTCCAACTTTGGCTAGTGGACTACAGATGACTGTCTTCATGCCCAGAAGTGACATACTGAGAGAAAAGCACTGTGCGTTAGAATCCAGTTCAGGGTATTCAGCACTCATAGCCACTGCAGTACCATTCCATCCATTTCATACTGTGAGTTTGCAGCCATGACACTGGACATAACACCCCCCTCCCACATCTTGAGTCCAGCAGCAGCATTAACTTTACCCAGAAAAGAAAAACAAAACAAAAAGCAAGCCAAAATTACACAGAGCAAAAGCGGCTATGAACGTTTGTCAGTCTCCCCCCATCCCACATCCCTTGCTGTTCATTAGTGTGCATGCTTGCTCTTAAAAAAAAAAAAAGGTGTATTCACTAACCACCCTCACTGCTTGAGTACATGCCCGCAAGACTTGCAGAAGTGCAACACATTTGAATTTCACAGCCTAAGTCCTAACCACCACAAACAATAAGGGGCAGTAGTGCTGTTTGCTCTTACTGTTATATGACTCTGAGTCCCAGTCTACCATAACCATTCATTCAGACATCACAGTTATGTCTTTGGAATCCATCCCATCATAGATCCCTTGGGGTGCCATTGCCATTTCCTTTATACTTAACCTTGCTGGTGAGTGAGCTTTTGCTTGCTGGGGCTGTAACTTTTGCTCATCTTCTTTTGTGAGGCAGGATAGTTCATCCTATAAATTATACCCCAACCTCTGCATCAATGAAGGCAACGCATGCTGGACATCATCTCCCATCCACCATGCACTACCACCGATAGGGTGCCCCACCCTTCCACGGCAATCAGCATAGTCCCTCCGCCACCTCTCGCCAGCTGCTGTTTGAATTACTGAGCCACTGAACAGCCTGACTGGCTGTTAGTCCAGGAGTCCTAGGGAGCAAGAGCTGGCTGTTGAAGAGGCAGTTGTTGTAGGGAGAGGATGAAAAGACTGAACAGCTCACCCATTACGCCCTTGTAGTCAGTCTTGGCTAGTGAGTCTTGAGCTAGAATTACATTGCACTTAGTCATTCAAACAGTGGCCAACTGCAGAAGTGAGTGGAAAGCCTGTGCCGGTTGCCATGAAGGGATGGGGCACCTTTGATGGGTTTTGCATGGTTGTGGGACATTGAGCATGCCGTGGTGAGGACTTACAGTAGCTTGATGAGTAGATGTTTTTTGGGGTGGGGGGCACTTGCAGTACCTTGATAGTGAGAGCAACTTGTATGGGATGGGAGTGGTTAAAAAGCTCAAGAAAATGTTACAGAATCAGAAGGGCTCTGAACAGAGTACTTCTGACAGTTTCTGAAATGAGGAACCACTGTGTCAGTTTGACATACAAGTCTGACTGGCTTCACACGGCTGATTGCCTTTGACACTGCTCCCCATATGTCACATCCACAGCATGCAGCAGTGAATGGCACTGGACACAGCTTGAAATACTGAAGCAGTGTAAAATTATTTTTAAAAATTATTTATCAAATAACTAAATATAGGCAAAACCGCCATACAGTTAACAACTGCACAGCTTGGAATCACTGCACTACTAGGATAACTCCCTTTGGTACACAAGCTATTTAAGAGCTTTAAAATGTTTTAACAAGCCCAGTGTGTATAGGGCCTTAGAGACTCAGAGGGAAGGGCGCTATATGTCAGGTTATTTGGCACAAGTAGAGAAGATGCCTCCTATTTAATTGGTTGCTAACCCTTCTTTTGCAATTTACTGTGTGTGCTATGTACCCAGGACTGTGTAATAGCAATGCTATCAGGCTCATTCCTAAAATCAGACTCACTCCTAAAATAAATTCACAGTACAATTCAACTGAAGCCTCACTCTTTAACCCTTTCACTGCCATCTATATTTTGCATTCCTGTGCTAGGCTATTTTTGTCATTCTCGCACTATATTAATTAAAATTAAAATATCTATATGTTCCCTTCAAGAAAAGTAGCAAGGCCATGAACTTTCAGGGAATTGGGGAAGGGTCTTAGGCAGGTAACATGCTCAGTGGCTTTTTCTGGGGTACTGCCTGTCTACAACAGGGGGGAGGATAGGGTATTCAATACCAGGAGCTTCAACCAATGGTTGAAGGAGGGTGCAGAGAGGAGGGGTTCAGTTACACTGGGGACTCTGGTCCCACCTGGAAGGATAAGGGCCTGTACAGGGTGATGGCCTGCATCCATCCAGTAGGATAACTACAGTCCTCAGTGAACAGTTTAAATGTTACTATGGGGACATTTAAACTAGCTGAGGGATTGCCGAAAGGAAGCAGGGAGGCATTAATTGTCGCCCCGCTCTCAAGCTGAAGCAGGCAGTAAGGAGAACCCTAAGGGAGAGAAATCCCCAAGGGAACCTATTAATGAGAAAAACAATGTGATAGTAATGAAGGGAGATGGGATTGAGAGCAGAGGGTGTAAGGAAAGAGGGAAAAAGGGAAAAGCAGGGGTTGACAAGCAGAGTAGGAGCAAAATCTGGAAAGCCATGTGTGCAAATGCTCAAAGTCTGGGTAATAACATTTCTGGACCTAGAGGCCATTCTGGCTGAGGCTGACTTAGATATTGTCGCCCACTACCGAGTCATGGTACACTGAAAACCATGACTGGGATATAGCCATACCAGACTATGCTCTGTTCAGGAAGGACAGGGTGGGAAAGAAAGGTGGAGGAGTGGCGCTTTATGTGAGGGAAAGCATAAAAGCAACAGAGATACAGGGAAGGGCGGAGGTACCATGGGTCACCCTAGAGACGGAAATGGAGTAGACTTCCAGCATGGGGTGGGGGGTGGATAAGGTTCTGGTGGATGCCATCCAAAAGATGGAAAATATGGGGGAGGAGCTGCTGGTGTGGGACTTCAATCTGCCAGATGTAGATTGGAGCTTCCCAGCTGTAGCTTCAGCTAGGAGCAGGGACATCCTGGACTCCCTACAGGAGGCATTCCTCAGACAACTAATAAGGGGAGTCCACCCATGGTGAGGCAAGACTGGACTTTGTACTCATTAATGGGGACAGTGTTGCAGACACCACGGTGGGATGCCACCAGGGGACCAGCGATCACCATACTATGCAGTTGAATATAAGAGCTGTGGAAGAACTGACCCACGCATGGGCGAGGGTCCTAGACTTCAGGAGGGCCAATTTTAAAAACATGGGTGAATGCCTGAGGGATGTCCTGGGAGGACTTGGGTGGAGTGGAGGAACAGTGGACAAATCTAAAAGGGGCCATAGTGAAGGCAACAAACCTCTGCGTCAGACAAGTGAATAAAAGCAAGAGGAAAAAGGGACCACTGTGATTCTCAAAAGAGTGGCTGGGAAGGCAATGGCAAAAAAGTTAGCATTCAGCAGGTATAAGAAGACACAGAGGGAGGAGGATATGGAGGTGTATCAGGAGAAATAGAGGGGGGCAGGGAAAGCAGTAAGAAGTGCAAAGCCAAAAACAGGGAAGAGAATAACCCAGACAGTAACAAAAGGGGACAAAACATTTTTCACGTATGTAAGTGAAAAGAGGAAGTCCAGGGGAGGGATTGTAAGACTAAGAGGGGAAGGGAGGATTAGGTGGAGGGGAACCAGAAAAAGGCAGACATCCTGAATAAATACTTCCATTCAGTGTTCACAGAGGAAGATACTTTTGTTCAGTGTTCACAGAGGAAGGGGAAGGTGAGGGGCCACAGAAAAGTAACAGGAGCATCGAAGTAAGGGAGGTGGACAGTAGTCCATTTTCAGAGGAGAGAGTCCTGAAGGAACTCACAAATCTGAAAGCGGACAAGGCAATGGGGCCAGACTGGATACATCTAAGGATATTGAGAGAGCTTAGTGGGGTACTGGCTGCACCTCAGACAGTCCTGTTCAACCAGTCATTGGAGACAGGAGTGGTTCTGGAGGACTGGAGGAGGGTAGATGTAATCCCACTACACAACGGTGGCAGCAGGTAGGGAGCTGGTAACTACATGCCAGTCAGCCTGACTTTGGTGGTAGGGAAATTAATGGAATTAACTACTGAAGGAAAGGACTGTGGAATATCTTACATACATACATGCGAGCATACGAAATGCCAGCAGAAACAGGCCTCACGGTCTACTCGAGTCTGCTTTCGATTGTGCAGCTAGCCCCTCAACTTGCAGCTGCCCCACCCTCCTCCCCCTTCTCATATCAACCCCCTACTCTGTCCCACCCTCTAAGTCCTCCCACCATTCTACATGAAACCACCCTTGGGCAGAGTATTCCACTTGTCTACTACCCTTTCCGTGAAAAGTGTCTCCTGATTTCCCTCCTGAATCTCTCTTCCAGTCTCAGCTGCTGTCCTCTCTTGTCCCTCCCCCTTCTGATCTGAAAAATCCCTCCTGTATTAGTCTTGTTTATTCCCTTTAAGTATTTAAAGGTTTCGATCACATCCCCCCATTCCTTCTCCCCTCCAGGGAATACATGTTCAGCTCTCCCAGCCTCTCCTCATAGGATTTTTTCCTCCAGTTCCTGGATCATCTTGGTTGCTCTATGCTACACCCCCTCCAGCAATCTGATGTCCTTCTTCAGGAATGGATGCCAGTACTGCACGCAGTATTCCAGGTGTGGCCTGACCAAAGACCTGTACAGGGATGGATCACCTCTCTGTGCCTGGAGGAATTCTCCTCATGCACTCCAGCATCTCCCACCCCGGACTCCTCTTAAACATACCCCAGGACCCTCCTGAGGATCCTACTTACTTTAATGTCATGAAACAGCTGTCCTCCACTATGAGCTTCCATACTGAGGAAGAGGTAAGAAAAAAGGTTAGTCTCCCCATACGACGCACAGGGGTAATGCCAAACCTCACCCAACAACTAACGCACTGAAATCTGGCCAAAGGAAAATCATGTACTCAAATGCTCACAGCCTGGGAAATAAGATCCCAGACCTGCAGGCAATAATGTCAGAGGCTAAACTGGACATAGTAGCAATTAGTGAGACGTGGTTTACCAGTATGCACACTTGGGAGACTTCAGTACCTGGCTATGTATTGTTCAGAAGAGACAGAGTTGCAAAACGGGGGGAGGGTCTGTATGTCAATGAAAATATCAAATCTACAGAAATTCAGAATACACATAAGGAGCCAGAAGAACTGTGGGTCACCCTGAAACAGGAAATGGGACAGCCATAAGAACTGGGGTTGTTTACAGGCCTCAGACCAGGGGAGACATAGACACATTACTGTTAGAAGATATACAAAACATGACAGCTAAAGGGGAGGTTCTGATAATGGGAGACTTCAACATGCCGGATACAGATTGGTCAATACCAGCAGGAACATCTGCCAGAACTAGACACATAGTGGATTCCCTGCAGGGGGAGGGCCTCAAACAGCTGGTACAGCAACCCACAAGAGACAGGGCTATCCTAGATCTAGTACTGACTAACAGGGAAGGGATCGCAGATCTCCAGGTAGAAGGTCAACTGGGGGCCAGTGACCATCACATGGTATGGTTCAATTTGGCTACTACATCTAAATCATCCCATTCCAAGGCGAAAATATGGGACTTCAAAGGAGCTGACTTTGATAAGATGGCCAACAGAGTTAAGCTAGCCCTGGCAAAGAAACACGGGAGAGGGGTACAGGAAAAGTGGGCAAACATTAAGGATGCAATACTTGAAGCAACATCCCATTGTGTTAGACAGAAAAGGAAGTAAAAGAAAAAGGAAACCACTTTGGTTCTCAAATACAGTAGCAGAAAGGTCAGAGCCAAAAGGCTGGCCTTCAGAAATATAAGGGAACACAGCGGGATGAAGATAGGGAGGCATACCAAACTGCCCTAAGGGAAGCAGGAAGGCAGTAAGGCAGGCAAATTCCCAAACTGAGGAAACACTAGCACGAATAGTAAAAGAAGGTGACAAGACTTTCTATAGATACATTAGTGAAAGGCGAAGTCCAGAGGGGGTATTGCTGTTTAGTGGAGAAAAGGGAGCATGTGAGGAGGAGGACCTGTAAAGGCATCTATCCTAAATAGATACTTTTGCTCAGTATTTACTGAAGAGAAGGTAGGGCAGGGCCCACAGCTCAGCATCATGGACACAGGGGAGGGAGGTGAACACTACTCCCTTCACAAAAGAAAGGGTCCTACAAGAGCCTGCAAGCTCAGGGTGGATAAGGCAATGGGACCTGATGGCATACATCCCAGAGTACTTAAGAGCTAAAGGTGGAACTAGCAGAGCCATTAGCAGAACTGTTTAGTGAATCTCTGAGCACAGGCGAGGTCCCAGAAGACTAGAGAAGGGCTCATGTGATCCCGCTTCACAAGAGTGGTAGCAAGGAGGAGGCAGGGAACTACAGACCAGTCAGTCTTACCTCAGTAGTGGGCAAGATTATGGAGGCACTCCTAAGGAAAGGATAGTGCAACACCTGGAATCCATAGGGGCACAGGATCCAAGACAGCATGGGTTTACAAAAGGAAGGTCCTGTCCAACTAATCTCATAGATTTCTTTGACTGGGTAACCAGAGTGGTGGACCAAGGGGGAGCAGTTGATGTCGCCTACCTTGACTTCAGTAAAGCTTTGACACTGTTCCTCATAGAAGATTGATAAATAAGCTGGGTAGGCTGGTGGTCGGTAGTTGGTCAACTGGGCGGCAAACTGGTTGACGGGCAGAAAACAGAGAGTGGTGGTAAATGGTATACAGTCAGAAGAGATGCAAGTCACAAGTGGGGTACCTCAGGGATCAGTCCTGGGGCCAGTCCTCTTCAACATCTTCATTAGTGACCTTGCAGATGGACTAGAGGGTAAGGCTTGTCTGTTTGCAGATGACACCAAGATCTGCAACAGAGTAGATGATCCAGATGGGGTGGGCAGAATGAGAAGAGATCTGGATAAACTAGCAAAATGGTCAGAAGAGTGGCAACTGGGGTTTAATGCAAAGAAGTGCAAGATCATGCACATAGGGAAGAGAAACCCTGAAGCCACCTATAGGCTGGGAGGGGAGTTGCTAGCAGTCACAAAGGAAGAAAGAGACTTGGGCATCATCATCACTGATGACCTGAAATCATCCAAGCAGACCTCTAAAGCAGTAGGTAAGGCTAGGGGGGTGTTATGGTGTATTAGTAGGGGTATCACAAGTCATAAGAGGGAGGTAATAATCCCTCTTTACAAGACACTGGTTAGGCCCCATCTGGAGTACTGCGTGCAGTATTGGAGGCCACACCTTCACAAGGTCACAAGGACATTAACCAAATTGAGGCAGTCCAGAGAAGGGCAACCAAAATGGTGCAGGGACTGCATCAGAAGACATATGAGGACAGATTAACAGAGCTCAATATGTATACCCTTGAACAAAGGAGGGAGAGAGGTGATATGATAGAGGCGTTCAAACACCTTAAGGGCATTAACAAGGTGAAAGAGTCTAACATGTTTAAATATAAGAAAAATAGCAGGACAAGAGGACACAGCATGAGATTAGAGGGGGACCAATTAAGGGGGAATGTGAGGAAATTCTTTTTCACAGAAAGGGTAGTGGATGCATGGAATGGCTTACCTCAAGAAGTGGTGGCTATGAATACAGTGCAGGGCTTCAAACAGGCATGGGATAGGCATAAGGGAGCAATACAAATGAGTAAGAAAAGATAGGCCACTGACAGAGCAAAGGCCGATGGCACATTTATAAGGTAGAAAAAGAAATGGGCAGACTGGATGGGCCTTGCGGTCCTTATCTGCCGTCAACTTCTATGTTTCTATGAGGATGCCACTAGGAGAGAACTGGTGGACTTATTGGACATTCCAGAATCTCCCCTAATGTAATTCCTCCTATCCTCCCAGCATTGCCAAGTGCCACTACTACTACCTGGCATAGACCAGTCATGATTCCTGCCATGCCCTGCAGGGCAGATGAGCTTCAACATGCCTCTCCAGGCCTGCCTTACTATGCTGCCCAACCTGAGACCAACTCTGTGGTCATCAAAGCAGCACACGACAGGTCCAAGGTGCCCAAGCACCTTGGCTCCCTTCCCCCTGATAGTGAATCTAGGCGGATTGACCTTTGGGGCAAGAGGGTTTATGCCTCTTCCACCTTGGGGCTTCAGATTGCTACCTATCTGTCGTATATAAACACCATCTGGAAGAGGGCAAGGTGGCTGCCCAAGCCCTCCCAGAGTGTTCCTAGAAACAGGAAGTTCTCAAATGCCTCACGGTCCACTGAGGATATTAGTAAGCAGCCCTCAGGGCCTTATGACATTTCCGACATTGGTGCCAGGGCTGGCCACATGCATCTGCCTTTTAAGGACTCCTGGCTGAGGGTCTCAGGGTTTTGCAGCAGATGTCCAACAGAAGGTGCTGAATGCTCCTTCAGTGGCTCAAGTTATTTGGGGCCAGATGTCCAGTACATCTTCAGTGACTTACAGGCATCTGGTAGGGCTATGAAGTCTCTCCACTCGCTTTACCATATGCAGCCTAGGAGCAGACAATGCCCACCCTTTCATAAGGTGTCCCACAAGTCCAGAGCAGGCTCCTATCCCCAGGGCAAAAGGAAAGCCTCCTCCGCCTTGCCTACCCCCTCCTCAGGCACTGTGGCAAAGCGACTCGGGCCGACAGGTGCACCCCAGCGGCCAGATCCGCCGCTGCCTGACTGCATGCCAGATCCCCCTTCCATTTCCCAAACAAGATATGGTGAGCGGCGCTCTCCCATCTCAATCAATGGAGAACCATTACTTTGATGCCTGGATTCTTCAGATTATAGAAAGTGGTCACACTCTGGAACTTGTAGAAATGCCTCCAGAGACCCCTCCAATAATCTCCACTTATACCCCAGCCCATCTGATGGTTCTTCAGGAGGAGGTACAGTCCCTTCTGCTGAAAAAGGCCATTGAGCCAGTGCCTGGGTGCCAAAGGAACAGAAGATTCTATTCTAGGTTTTTCCAGTTCCCCAAACGAACCAGAGATCTGAGACCTCTTCTAGATCTCAAGGACCTCGACCTTTATATCCAGTACAAAAAATTCTGCATTGTCACTCTTACAGGCCTGCTACCCCTAGTCGAGTAGGGTGACTGGCTGTGCTCCCTAGATATGCAGGATGCCTTATGCATATGTGTGTCCGCCACACAGGAGGTTTCCTCCAGTTCTCCAGGGCAAACACTACCAATGCAAAGTATTTCCCGCTGGTTTATCCCTCTGCGCTGCAGGTCTTCACAAAGTGCTTGGAAGCAGCAGCTGTGGCCCTCTGGAGGGAAGGATTGTACGTTTTCCCCTACCTGGACGATTGCCTCCTCAAGGCTCCATCCAGGGAGCAGCCCCTCCAAACCCTGGAGAGGACCCTCTGCTGTTTCTTTTCCTGGGCATCTCTGTCAACCTGCCTCCGTCCTAGAGGTTGCCATATATAGGGGCGGTCCTGGACTCTACACAGGGCAGAGCCTTCCTGCCTCTCAATAGGGTGGAGTGACTCATTGCCCAGGCTCAGGTGGTCGCCTAGAACTGTTATATCCATGCAAGGGTAAACCTGAGGCTATTAGGATGTATGGCGGTCGCCATTGCCACAGTACCCTTGGCCAGACTGCACATGCGAGCGCTCCAGTGGACACTCTGGGTTCAGTGGGACCAACGCGCAGACGACTCAGAACACCTAGTGCTGGTCTCCTCCCCAGTCGGCAAGGTGCTCCAGTGATGGATGGACCTCCAGAACCTGTTGCAAGGGATTCCAGTCCTGATCTTTTCTCCCCAACAGGTCCTCACCACGGATGCCTCCGACTCTGGCTAGGGAGTGTGTTTGGGCCCCTTTCAGACTCTGTGGAACGTGGTCCCAGATAGAGAGGTCTCTGCATATTAATGTCCTGGAGATGCGGATGGTCCTGTATGCCATACAGGTTTTCAGAACCACCTCCTTCCGGTCAACTTTTGATTCAGTCAGACAATCTCCGCGCTATCTACTACATCAAGAAGCGAGGAACACATTCGCACTGCCTGTGCAGGTAGGCAATAAGTCTGGTACTGGGCACTGGACCACAGTCTGGTTCTCTCTGCAGTCCATGTCCCAGGTGTACTAAACACCCTGGTGGACAGCCTCAGCTGGATGCAGCTCAGCATGCACGAGTGGGAGCTTGTCTTATCATAGTCTGCATTTTATTGATCGATCATCAGTGTGAAACACATTGTGAACATTACAGTATACAAAAAGAAAACATAGAAAAGAGAAGGAAAACCAAAAACAATTTAAGAACTCTAACATTCATTTCTAAATGCATCAAATACAACCATAACTAATAAATTATTCATCTCAGAAGTGCAAAGTTGCTAAAATAATATAATTTCTTAGGGTTAAAAAAAAAAAAAAAATTTATTTTAGCAGAAAGTGTTTCCCTCCCCTTTTTTTTAAACGGGTGACTTAGTTCCTTTAAAGAAGTCTGTTTTAGTCATTCCAAGCTCTGCTCTGACCATTGTTGAAGTAGGCAGTGGAACTTTAAAGATATGTAGAAAAATGAGAGTAGCACTTCAAGATGGACAGAAGCATCACAGCCCTAGATTTCAGTCACGTAAAGAAGCACAGGGTTGATTTTTAGCCCTGCCCGCAATAAGAGCAGGCTAAATAGTACTGCCTCCATATTTATAGTTAAACCTTAAAAGGGCCTTGGCTATAGTTTTTGCCTTTCCAGTCTGTTCTCTGTGATGCTTATTCTATCTAGTATTTGAGGACATCAAGAGCCCAAGATAATGGTATTCCCTCACTGTTTCTACAAACTCTTCATTGATTTTAATTTGTATGGTGTGGGAATGATGTTTAGGTCCTAATATCATTGCCTTAGTTTTTTTAAGATTTATTTCAAGTTCCAAGTTACATTTTCTTACAGAATAGTCCACATTTTTTTTTGAAGACCAGATTTAGGTGGAGAGAACAGAAGTGTCATCCGCGTAGGCCAGTGAGAAAAAGTTTGAGGTGATCAATTAATGGTGGATCAAATTGTTTGACATCTTGATACTCCAGTGGTGAATTAATGTATATGTTAAATAGCAGGGGAGCAAGAAGACAGTTGGTGGGAAAATAGTAATACATCTGCTATTACTATATCTGACTGAAGTGGATGTATTAACGTGTAGTAGGTATACAGGAATTAATAGTTAGGGAGGTTCTTTTCTTTCAGGATCTCCCAAAGTAATTTTCTATTTATTGAATTGAAAGCTGCCAAAAGGTCAACATATAGTATATAAAATTTCATTTTTCTTGTATGAATATATTTTCGATCGAATTTTAAAAAACATATGTTAATTGTTGAATGATTTTTCACGGAAGCCAGCTGAGGTTAGTGCCATTATATTGTTTTCATCTGTCCATTGGGTCATTCTTTTAAGCAGCTATCGGGTGAATATTTTAGATGAGATGACCAGAAGGCTAATTGGACAAAAATTAGCAGGATCATAAACCAAACCCTTTTTATATGTATAGGGACCAGAATGTTTCTAGTCCATGGATCCAGGATAAATTTGTGCTTTAAACATAAATTTAAAGTAGTCAGGAGGAGAACCCAGAAATAGCTATATTCCTTATATTTCTGGAGGAATCTGATCGGGTCTCGGTGCTTTATTATTTTTGAGATTCTTAATAGTTAATTCAAATTCCCTTTCAGTAATTTCCAAAGATAAGTATTCTTCATCTATGCCTAGGGATGAGATGAATTGATCATACTGTAAACCTGTGTCTGATGAAAAAATAGACTTAAAATATTTGACTCAAGTTTCCTTTGGGACATAAATGGAGAGGGATGGTATATAAGCACTAGTCCCCTTGGCCACCAGTGACCAAAATTGTCTGGGGTCATTAGTCACTGACTGCTGACATATCTGACCAGCATTTTTTTTTTGTGCATCTTGTTTTTTTAAATTTTAGAAATCTGTTATAGTCCTGTCTTGCTTTTTTTTAGGATCATAACATTAGCTCTGAGGATGATTTTTAGTCCACATAATAAGCTCATTTAATTTGTTTTGCCATGGTACATTGTCCATCAAACCATAACTCTGAGCTACACAATTTATTCATATTAGGTTTTCCATATATTTTATTTATTGGATTTTGGTTTAATTCAATTTTCTGTACTGCACTATGCGGAGACTGTGTTCGTAATAAATCACCAAGTAAATTATATGACAAAACCTCAGCTACTGTAACAGTGTTTATTTTATTTCTAATAAGTTTGTTCTTTCCCAGACTCCCCAAGTCCTCCATGCATCTGTCTTCTGAGGAATCCAATTGGCCATCATTAATCAAATTAACTGCAAGTTGAAATGGGGCATGATCACTTTCAGTTCTCATTTCAATCGAGTGATGAGAAAAAGAAGAAATATTCGGGTCACATAAAACATAATTGATAACACTTTGGCCAGAATGAGTGTAATAAGTAGTGTTACCATTCAGATCACCAGGGGTCCTTCCATTTAGGACCATTAAAGAATTAGCCTCCAGGAGGGAGCACCAGAAGTTCCCATTTGTTTTGGTCGTCTTGTCTCTATTTCTTCTGGGACATTCATTACTATTTACTAATAAACTCGTATTGGGATTATCGTACTCCACTATTCTTGCATTAAAATCTCCAGCAATTAAAGATGTACAAAGGGGTATTTAGATGTAGTCCTTTTTATTATAGAAGAAATTTCATTCCAAGACTTTTCTTGGCACTCCCCATGAGTGTTCGGGGGAATATAAGTATTAAGCAGCATAAACGAAGCTTTCTTCCAGACTATCATTACCAGAATGTAATTTGTTTATAACCTCCATTGGTTCAACAAAATCCCTATGGATTTTAACATAAGTGGCGAGGTATTCATTTAGGTTGATCCGATTCTCGTGTTTCCTGAAAGAAAATAATGTTGAATTTAGCTATGAAGTCCAGCCACTCTGTCTGCAAGTTGCCCAGCTATGTTCCAACTTATTATGATATATGTCCTAGATCCACTGTGTCTTGACTATGGGCAACTGCTTCTGTACCCATTTGCTGGGGTTTAGTCAGTCAGTATTCCATAACATCATATTTCCTTCCATCTGGGCATCCATACCTTTCAACCTCTTACTTCATAAATCTGGGACAAGGCTTAAAAGAATCTGGGACAAAGACCCCAAACGAGGGACACAGCTTAAAAATTGGTAATATTCACTCTGAAAGCTGATAGAATAAGGGGATTAGTGTTAGAAGCATTTTCTGAAGAAGAGCAAGTCTGTAACTTTAATGTTTAACATTATTTTGTGCTTACAATCCCCACAGTTCAGTCACAAAAACAGGAATTTTACAAGGGACAGAGGAAAATTTTGAGGCAAAATCAGGGACGTCCCTGAAAATCGGGGATAGTTGAGAGGTATGTGGGTATCCAGTGTCGGTCAGATAAACTCCAAAAGGATCCAGCTTTTGACCCCATAAACTTTTCAAAGAAATTTATCTGACTCTTCACTTTCTGGAAATGCTTTATCCCTGTAATTAGTTGTTTGTTTGATTTTTATCATCCCCACTAGAGAAAGCAGGAGCATTACAGAATCAGTAAGAGAGCATGGGTCTTCATTTTCCATTCTTGGAAGCCCAAAAATGGAAATAAATCCTTCCTCGGTAATGTTTAGTTTATCTGATGAATTCATGTTAAAGTCCCATTTAAAACTTTTAAGAATCGGAGCATATGTGTCAAAATCAAGATCCCTCTCTGGATTATGTTAATTTTTCAACATGAGACAGGGAGGGCTCTCCATGAGACTGGTGGTGGTACAGTCAGTCCCAGATATTGGAGTCTTTCTGACTTGCCCATATGTTTTTGGGGATATCCATATCTGGGAAAATACATACCGGAAGTTTGGGATCCTTTAGGTCCCAGTGGACCCAGATGAGAGACTCTCTCTTGACTGGGACTAGGAGTTCTTCCTTAAAAAGTTGTATAATTAACTCTGAGTTACTTTGGTCTTGTTATCCTTATGGAATAGACCATCAATTTTAAGGCAGACCTCATTCCCTGTGCATACAATATTTTCTTTTGTTTGCTGAGACTGGCCAGTGATTTCTTGAAACTCTAAGGTATCTTTAGGCTCCTTTTTTCAAGGTCTTTTACTAAAACCATGGTATGTGCTTCCGGTATTGTAAGCTCCTTATATTTCCCTGGTTTGTTAATCAGAATTTTAGGACTGAGGGGGTAAACTAGGAGTAGTTTGGAAGAGTCTCTTTGCTTTTAAGTCTTCCAGTGACTTTGCTTTAGTTTTCCTTTTCTTCTTTTTTTGAGGCGCAGTCCTTAAAGTAGATACACTTGTGTTTTTGTTTTTCTCAAGACCTACAGCTATAGGGAGAGTCTGGAATAAGTACTGAAGAAAGCCTGTGGGGAACAGTTGTTTTCTAAGTCAGCTTTTTCCTTAGCATTCTAGTTGATCTTGAACCAGCAAGAAAGTTCTAGCAACCCCACCTTGTTTCATTTATAACTTCCAGTAACACTATGTTGGCTATTATTGGGTGTCACGGGGCTTTAATTTATATTTAATAAGGCCGCTGGACATTGTGAACAAAAATCTTGATAGTGGTTGATATTTTCAACCTCCTTGTCCAAATCTTGAAAACCGTGTTAGGGGAGCCGGCTAGGTACGAAAAGCTCTCCTGTTTTTTGGGTGAGGAAATAATACATTAAGTCTCTGATAAATGTAAGGGGGCTAAATAATTCTAAATTAGTTTCATCCCCTTTTGTGAGACTATGACCATGATTTTGGTCCTGATTAAATGAGGGTTTTGGATTTCCAACTATTTCCTCAACTAGTGGCATTGGCATGGCTACTTTCATGTCAAGTTGACTTGGGGGAATTTCCTTCCCATACGGTTCCTGTCGTCCAAAAAAGTCTTGCGTTCTTTTGTTGCTTCTTTTTAACATGTGGTAGGATTAAGGAATCTTGTAGATCTTTTCTCTTTTTATCATAGAAACATTAACATAGACCTTGACGGTAGATAAGGACCGCAAGGCCCATCCAGTCTGCCCATTTCTTTTTCTGCCTTATGAATGTGCCATCGGCCTTTGCTCTGTCAATGGCCTGTCTGTTCATACTCATCTGTATTGCTCCCATATGCCTATCCCATGCCTGTTTGAAGCTCTGCACTGTATTCATATCCACCACTTCCTGAGGTAGGCCGTTCCATACATCCACCACCCTTTCTGTGAAAAAGAACTTCCTAACGTTACCCCTTAATCGGCCTCCCTCTAATCTCATGCTGTGTTCTCTTGTCCTGCTATTTTTCTTATATTGAAACATGTTGGACTCTTTCATCTTGGTAATGCCCTTAAGGTGTTTGAATGTTTTGATCATATCACACCTCTCCCTCCTTTGCTCTAGGGCAGGGTTTCTCAAATGGTGAGGCCAGCCTTCCTGGGGAGGCCCCAACCTGTTCCAGGGGAGGCTCAAGCAAGTCTGAAAAAGTACTGTATTTAAATTTTGGGTTTTATATATTTTGTGTGAAGAGATGAAGCAAACTGAAAGAGAATAATAGGTGAATTTTATGTATATTTAGTAATGGGTGATGAGGGAAGATGAATGAGCTGAGGCTCATTTCAGGTGTACCCGGGGAAGGGTAGAGAGTGAATACACTTCAAAAGGTAACTGCAAAACAATTTAGAAATACAATGAGCAATAGTGCAAATAAATATACTCAATAAATTAATAATGAGTGGTGGTAGTTGATCAATTTATCTGATGGCAGAATAACCGAAATAGAAGGGTTGAGCATAGAAGTGCTAAGAGCAGTAGCAGGAAGGAGCAAAGTAATCCCCGAGATGTTGCTTAGGAGCAGAGAAGGAGGGGCAGAGGCAAGGTATGTAGGAAAGTTATTTCATATAAAGAGGAAGCAGAGGAAGTAGTCTGACCCATGAAGGTACTGCAACAAGCGGTAACAATGGTTCAAGAATGAAAATAGAGCAAGTAGGTCGGCCTGTTTTTTTTTTGTTTGTTTTTTTTTTTTTTGGGGTTTACAATAAGCTGAATAATTGTTTATTTGTTATTCAGATAACACCCTTGAGCATAGGAGCTCTTTTTCAAAAGTTCCAAGTCAGTATAAGACAAAGAAATGAAAGTGAGCCAAGTACTCAAAAGGGTTTTAATTTATTCATGGTGTACTACGCAAAGTACAGTATGTTATTTTTCTTTGGGGAGGCCCAAGATTTCAATTTTTGGGGGAGGCTCAAAATCTTTTCCACGGATTTGGGGAGGCTCACTGTGACAAAGTCTGAGAACTATTGCTCTAGGGTATACATATTGAGCTCCGTTTATCTGTCCTCATATGTTTTCTGTTGCAGTCCCTGAACCATTTTGGTTGCCCTTCTCTGACCTGCCCAATTTGGTTAATGTCCTTGAGAAGGTGTGGCCTCCAGTACTGTACGCAGTACTCCAGATGGGGCCTAACCAGTGTCTTGTAAAGGGCGATTATCCTTGTCATTAGGGAGATTTGGGTCACATCTTACATCAGTTTGTTTACCTTAGGTTATAACCCTGTGCAAGTGTAGCACAGAGTCATCAACAGAAATTTTTATCGGCATTTTGGCTAAAAGCTCCAAAACATTGCCTTCTAAGTAGGGTTACCAGATGTCCTCTTTTACGAGGATATGTCCTCTTTTCCAGCTGCCATATATTCTTCATGTACTTTCTCTATCCTGTTGTATTATTTAATATCTTTCTAATATTTTTACTCTCTCCTGCCCAGGACCTCCTTGTAAATGAGCTGTGAAAGTGGTGGAGACTTTAAACCTATTTACTCGGGGGTCTGGCACAGGGGCTCATCGGGTGAGGGACTAAGTGTCCTCTTTTTGCCATCCAAAAATCTGGTACCCCTACTTCTAAGACTAGTTTCTACAGTGTCGTTAAGACTATGAGCTTCTTTCTCGTTTGGTCCTGTAGGTTCTGTCTTACTGGGGGTTTCCTTTAAGATGTTGGCTACCAATCAGGGAAGGGAGGTCTGGTGGTTAGTCAACTTTGGATTCTCCTTTTCCCTCGGTCTGTTTAATCTTATCCTTATTTAGTCCATCCAAATAATCAAATCTCTTAAGAGTCAGCAGGTGTTGAAGAGGGTTATCCCAGATAGTGGTTGTGAGAGATAGGTGAGATATCTAGTTTTCCTTTATAGACCGATCCCTTTGGGAGTTTAGTCCCCCCCCCTCCCCCGGTGTGGTCAAGTCGGGGAGTCCAGGAAGACATTTTATCTTGGGGTCCACAACCTTACCACTTCTAGTATGCGTAATGAAAAGTTGATACTTTGCTATAAAGTGCCACGAACCCAACAGCTTATTGAACATATTGAAAGTATGATGTCCTTGTTTGATCCTTGTTTAACCCTCAAGAGTGAGAGTATCTGAGAAAATTTCTAGAAGATGGTTATATAAATGGGGGATGAATTTTCACTGTAACTAGCTCTGGACCAGTAAAAATGCACTTTTAAGTAAGCCCACCAGCAGACTGGCTGCATAAATGCCTCTGATTTAATTAATTATATGTTGCACTATAGATTTGAGTGGTTGAAGTTGATATGTGACTTTTACTGTGCAGATTTAATAGACGTTTCAGATCGGGTGCCTATAGAGTGCCTAACGTATACCTAAAACTAGCACTGGAGACCTTTCTAAATACTTAAAAATCCTAACACGCTAACAAACCTAACACACTTACCATAAAAAACTTAAAGTAATAAATAAAACTTGTGAACTGTTTGTACTAAAATACATACTATGTTATACATTAGAACGTTTCTTTCAAAACATCTTTGTACTGCATGTTCCAAACAGTAAACGAGTGTTCACTAGAAGCAAGTGCAGTCGTGGGCTAGCATCTGCTACAATACAATTATACTACACAAGTCTAATACTTAAAGGGTGAAAGAGAAATAAAATGGGTAAATCAAATCGTATTGAATGGCACTTTGTGAACTCAGTGTACTCCATGAATAGTTCTCTAAAAACACAGCAGCACAACGACAGTAACGGCAGCAATTCAATAACAGAAGTTTGACTGAAATAGTTCTTAGAATAGTCTGTTGCTTTCCAATTTCAGTTAATGCGGTGAAACAGATTGCGATACACATAGGGTGTGCAGGGCGCCAGAGCTCCCGAAACTTGATTCCGATGGCTTTGAGTCAGTGTTTAGAACAGTATTTTGGCTCATCTACTGCTACTGAAATTACCTAAAACATTCACAGTAGTCAGAGTATATTCTGAACAAGTGATGCCAAAGTTGGAGAAAAGCAGCAGAAAATTACATGCAAGGCAAGTCATGTCATGAAAAACAAGGCTATGGCTATGACTACGGTGCCACCTGTCGCGTGTATACTCATGAGCAGCATTGGCATTCTAGGAGTCTAACAGTTTCAGATTCAACTTCAAATTCAAATTCTTTCGCTGTAATTTGCTTCGCTTTTGCTTAATTTGCTTAGATTTCGGCATTAGGCTAGTCCGGTCCCAGTCTCTGCTGTTCCTTCTGGAAAGCAATTCTTCCAACCTGTCCTTTCCTTCTGTCGCCGCTCTAGGTCTAGCTTTGGCTCTTTGTTTCTCAAGGTCACTGGTACAGGCCCTAGCCTTTCCAAAGGGACCCCGCGATGTCAGTTTGTCCAGCCTCCACCAGCGGCTCTCCTCCTAAGGGGACACAGAGAAAAGAAAACCTATATCTGCTTACTACCAGACGCTACACAAGGTAGACTGAAAAGGGCTGTTAAAGTAATGGTGTCCTACCTTTTGTAAAGGAAAAATAGCCTTTAGCAGCTTCTGCTGCCAGATCTCCCCTTTTCTTATCCGTCGCAGAAGATCTGTTCACCAGATGGGGTTGTCCAGAGTTGGACCTTATGGCATCCTCACTCAACGCAGAACTGCCCAGTTTCTGCTCGCTAGATCCAGGACCTGGAGTTTTCTGGCGAGACGCATTGTCCCGCTCTGGGAATGGGAGGTTCCTTTATGCCTTCCCTCCTTTCCATCTGATTCAGAAGGTGCTAATCAAGCTACAGATGGGGGTTCAAGCATGATCCTAGCCGCACCCATCTGGCCACAGCAGATATGGTTTCCATTACTGCAGCAGTTAGCGGAGGAACCTCCGGTCCCTCTGCCCCTCTTCAGGGATCTGCAGATGCATGCTCAGGGGGCCCTGGTCCTTCCAAACCTCCAGTCCCTTTGTCTACATGCCTGGCTTCTGAGGATATAGCCATCGCCTGGTTTCGGGTTTCTCAGAAGGTGGTGGGTGTCCTCGTGGCAGCTTGAAAGCCCTCTACCAGATCCACTTATGCCATGAAGTGGAAGAGATTTGCCATCTGGGCTGGCAAGCATCATCTGGACCCATTCACCTGTCCAGTGAACCAGATTCTGGACTATCTGCTCTTCCTGTAAGATTCTGGCCTCCAGTATTCCTCCCTCAAGGTGCACCTTTCAGCTATTTCTGCCTTTCATGAACCCGTGGGTGGTCGTACTGTGACTCAGTTAAATGTCCCATACCTTTCTATGGGCCATCTTGCACCTGAAACCTCCAATCCTTTCCCCTGTCCCGGCTTGAGACATATTTTGTTTTGGAGAAATTGACCCGGTCTTTGCTTGAGTCAGGCACGACTTGTGAGCTACGCTTTTTCTTGGCAAGCATTATCTTTTTGTTGCTGTTACTTCTGTTCAAATGATTTCTGAGCTTCAGGCTCTGTGGTGTGAAGAGCTTTATTTGATTTTTCCCAGACTGGGTGTCTTTGCGCATGAATCCTAAGTTTCTCCCTAAGGTGGTGTCTTGAGTACAATCTATCCACCTACTGGTTTATTTTCCAGAGCATGTCAGTCCAGAGGAAGCACTGCTCCATACTTTAGACGTTCACAGAATTCTGAAATACGATCTGCTCCATACTAAGGACTGCAGAAAGACAAAATGGCTTGTTTCTTTTGCTCCAGGAAGAGTGTGCGCTAAGGTTTCCAAACAGTGTTTGTCCAAATGGTTGGCCTACTGTATCGTGTTGTGCTACAACAAGCATGGCAAATAGTTGCCAGGGACAGTGAATGTCCATTCTACAAGGAGCATGGCTACCTCTGTGGCCTGTTTCAAAGGTTCTCAGCTGCTGACGTTTGCACTGCTGCCACCTGGAGTACCGTCCATACTTTTTTCACTAAGCAGTACAGTCTGGACATTGCTACTAGAGTCCGAGCAGGTTTCAGCTGCACTGTTCTGCAGGGCCACCTATCCTAGGTATTGTTTGGCCTTCCTCCAAGACTGTGTTGCTGCACCTGTAACTGCTTGGCGCTTACTGTGGTGTGATCCTGATGACTGATACCTCCAAAGAAGATAGAATAGTTGTGTAAGAACTTACCGTAACAGTAGCTCTTCGAGGGGGATCTGTCATCAGATCTGCCTTCCCTACCACCATCCTCTCTTACAGGGCTCCCTTCTCAGGACTGGCTAACTGGTGTAGCCAGCCTTTTATTCTTGTCTGGACACCTCTCTTTCTCTCTCTCCCCCCTCCACCACAGGTTTGCTTCCTTAGTCTCCAGAGGAAAGAAATGAGGAGGGAGCAGCACTGCTCACACCTTTATAGGGTTGGCGACATTGGTAGGTGACGTCGGGCATGGGCAGCCCCAGTGATACTGCTGGAAAATCTTCCATGTAGATCCTGTTTCACAGATGGTGAAGTTCCTATGGCGTGACCTGATGACCGAGATCACCTCGAAGATCTGCTGTTACGGTAAGTTCTTGTACAACTGTTCTTTTTGGTAGAAATTGCACAGCAACATAGATGTATGCATCTATGGGTGGTTGGAAGCACAGGGCCCAGAGGACCCTGCACAACCACAGGCAAATAAGGATACGATTATGCTATTTCAAAAAGTGAGGAAATTCATTGCAAAAAACAAATGCACTAGTTGGGGTTAAAGCGACAAAAGTAGGAAAATGTGGTGGTAGAGTTCCCAGCCTTAACACCCCACCCGGCAGGCAGCAACAAGAAAAAGCATTACAGTTTGACCTCTTCTGTGACTGCACAAATCAGGCGTGGGCCGTACCTTGGGGTTGTCGACCCTAACGCTTACCCCATTCTCTTATACTGTACACATCTCTGCTTATTTACTGATGGAATGGGGTGAGCGTTGGTGTTGACAACCCCAAGGCATACTCCATGCCTGATTTGCAGAGTCACTGGTGAGGTCAGACCGTAATGGTTTTTTCTGTTGCCTGTAGTGTGGGGGTGGTGTGACACCACATTTCCCTACTTTTGTCGCTTTAACCCTAACTGGTGCATTAATTAAGTTTTTTGCGATTAATCTATCCTAAACGCAGGTTAACTACCCATTTTGGATACCTTGAAATCTTCTCAATTGCCATTTAGTGTTTGCAGATTGTCTGTACTAACTGTATTGTTGGTTCATTCTGTGTCTCAGTTGGATCATTGAAAGTTAAATTTTTTGTTTACTTTAAAAATAGATTGGCTGGCTCTGTGGCACTGAGGGTTTGGGTACACACTGGCATGTTGTTAACCCAAGTTTGAGCTCTAAGCCTGGGATGTCTGGAGCAGACACCTGCAAGGAGGGTTACAGAGCAACCTTTTGCCACTCCCTTGGGAATGGTGGTTCATAATGCACCCTGTTAGTGACTCCTGGCAGAAGCATGGTGTTAGTGTCTTAGGCAGCATGGGTAACCATGCTTTATCGGGCACCCGTCCCCAGGGATGACGCTGCATACACGTGCAAGAGGTGGGTGGGATAGACGAAGACTGATTACAAAGACGCTGCTGCCTCTCTGATGGGCAGCAAGGAAGCCTTCCCTGGCAGGGATATGTCAAACGCAGAAGATCAGTAGAGAATTCTAAAGATTGGAGATGGCAGTCTGGCAGCTTTTTAGTAGTCTGCTGTCTGAAGAAGGGAGCTTCTGGCGGAGGACTGAAGTAGTTGGGTTCTTGGTGGAACCAAGGAGGAATAAAGTGATCACACACCAAAAACGTAGATGACAGAACTGAATGTTGCAAAAATGTTGCAGAATCATTTGTTTCAGAACTACAGATGAATGAAAACAAGGCTGGACACAGTCTGCACTTTTGAGGATAGCAGCTATAGAAGTCTGTAGAGTTCCAGCACTGAACCTTTCTGTTCTGCAGGGAAATTGTATATCCTTTTTGAGACTATGTGGAGACTAGTTGATTACTGCGAGGACTACCTATTTACTGACTCATAAGTGGCCCCTTCTAATTACTGCACTTTGCATATAACTGAACTCGCAAGTATAGGCTCATCTGGTATGTGTCTTATGCGAAGAGTGCTTTGCACTAGGCAGTTAATCGCATCCAAGTGAAGCAACTGGGCAGTTTTTAGATTAATGTTGTTTTTTTATTTAAAAGTTACTTATTTACAGAGAATAGCACAGCTGAGATGCAGCATCTTGTTTTTAGTGTGGGTTCTGTTTCTGTCCGATTTCTCAGCTGGGCAAGACTAAAGCCAAAGATCAAGTGGCTTATTTAAGGTGATGCCATCAGTGGGTGTGGTGGATTCAAACCTCGCATTTCCTGGTTTGTAAAGGAGTGCAGTAGCCACATTGCTTAGGGTGCAAGATCTGAACCCATCACCATGGCCTGTAAGTGAGAGCTGACTGACCTATGCTGAGATTTGGAGATCATTGCTATTATTGACCTTTACTTGAAGAAAGGAGGAGAACTTTTTAATAGGAATTAAACAAAAATAAGGTTTTGATATTTTAATTATCACTGTGAATCTTATCCTCTTCTACATTATACTAGAACAAAGGCCTCTAAAAATAGTCTGATGTAGGAGTTCATTCTTAGTTGCTATTTGCAGTGCCAGCTGGTACCAAGTGCTTACAAAGACCACTTTTTGACTGTGACTTTGCCACCCCATTTAGCCATGTTCAACGAGGATAATGCACCTTTCTTTTGGGTCCACAAAGGCCATTGTAGGCACATGAAAGGAGGCGGGTGGTCCCATTCTGAAACACATAGTAGCCCTGGCAGGCCCCCTGATACACTGCTGCAACCTCCACTGGTTACAGTCTGCAAAAACCAGGGGGTAACATAGTTGTAGTAATGAAAACGTGTCCAAGTGTCTTCATGTTGGGAGGGATCCTGGGGTTGCTGGGTGCATGGTCAGGGGTGGGGGAATGGCAGGTCAAGCAGGAAAAGTCGACAATGGGAGGGAGGACCTGTGGGCCACCAGTGAATTTCAGCTTGGAGTGTGGGATTAGGGAGGACACAACTTGGCAGGATGGCCATGTGCCCAGCACCGTCAATGTAGTCCGCCTTTGTGCGTAGTAGTATGTGCTTGGCACATGTTACAGTGTAATGGTGTGCTGTGATTTGAACGCATGGTTGTGCCCCATTCGAGCCTACTGACATCTAGAAAGACAATTTGTGCTGCATCACACTCTTGGAACACTCCTGCTGCACTTGTGTATAGCAGTTTTGTATGGCACTGCAGTGGTGTATGTGTAAAGAACCTCTCTTTTGCAGTCCCCAGCTGTGATAGGCTATCAAAGACCGTAGTTGGCAGGCAGACATGCTGAAATATCCTGACATCATGCAACTTTTCAAAGCCAATCGTATTTGCTAGATTTTTATCTAAGTTGTTTTAAAATAAAATGTGGCAGTAGTTTTTCTTTTTCTAGAAGTTCAGTTCATAAAGTTATTTAAATGGGTGTCTTTACATGGAGGCAGAATAATGCATTTCAAGTTCGATCATCAGTTCAGTAGTGAATGGGATGGGCTGCTACCACCCTTTGCAAGAAAACCTCTTCAAGTGTGAGCATCCTTGCAGCTGTGTAAGCACATTAACAATTATGACAACACTGAAACATCACAGACCTATATTTACGGCTTCTGTGCAAACACTGTTAATGTACACTTAATTTAGTATCACTCAGTTCATAGCATGGGCTCTTGAAGTTTTGGAGTGGGGGGGAACCTTAAATTGGTGGCAGTTTCACATTGAATCTGAAGACGTATGAAACTGGGGTTGTGCAGATCAACCTAGTGTCCCTTGGCTTTATGTGACACTGAACACATTTTACTAGATACAAAGGTTGTATTGAGAATTTGTATACAGTGACTTGCACAAAACAAGCTGTTTTAGTGACTAAAACTGACCACATGATTATGCATCAGTTTCACATTATTCCGTGGTACAGATCTTTCCTTTTTGTAGTTTACTTTCTAAGGGCACTAACACAATCCAGGGGGTGTGGCAGCACGATCATTTACTGCACATCCTGGGTGATTGGCAGCACTCTGCTCCAGCTTGTGCCGCTCTACGTCCTAGGCCATGTGATACAGTTGTGGTTTTCTTATTTAGTTAACCAGGAGTAGCACACTAAGCTGAAAGCTTTTTTACGTGAGTGACCTGGGAGCACAGAGAAGTTAAGTGACTTGCTCAGGGTCACACAGTATGCTAGTGGAAGCTGTGGGATTCAAACCCAGGTCTGGTCTGCTGAATGTAACTAGATTTGCAGCTCAGAGCCTTAAACCATTGCGCTATACTGCTCCTGCCTCTTGCAGATGGGATCTACCCTGGGGGCTTACTTTACATCTGTTTGCCCCCACACCTCAGTAAGAAGTTCAGTTTAACATAGGATTGCCAACAGTCCTGTATTTTAAGGGGCATCCTGTACTTTTATAAAAAAAAAAAAAAAAAATTGCCTGTCCCGTAGTGAATCAATACGGGTATGCCTTTTATCCGTATTTCATGTTGGCCAATAGCGTAGAATCAGTTTCCCACTTTTTTCCAGCAGTTAACATTAGCCACAGAACCATTACGCATGTTGGGACAACTGGGATGGTGCTTGAAATGGGAATCAGACTGTCCGTGTTACGTGGAGTAGCAGAAAGCGAGTTGACAGTGTTGGATTTACTTATTGCTTGCTTTGCTGATGAAAACGGAGGGAGTGACTAGTGTAGCCAAAAAAAAAAAAATAGTAATGAGTAATTTCTGTACTGTTGCACCATTGTCCTGTATGTGACTGCTAGTTCTGTCTATAGCGATTTTTATCAGCAAGAGCCAGTGAGGGGGTTGGAACAGGTTCAATTTAAGCTTTTCAGCTTTTAAGTCCTAAGTTGAATATTCTTTCTCCTCCGGTTTTTCACGGTACAGCTGGGCTACTACTGACTGTACTAAATGTGCTGCCAGTGGCTCCCAGTAGTAATAGATGAGTGATCTGCTGTTTTGTTTATTTTATTTGCTGCTGTGGACTAGAGGTGCTTCGGACGACATGGCTGGAGGGGTGGGAGGGAGCCGCTGCACTCTGCAGTGCTCTCCTTCTCTCTCACTGCTGTCATGGGCTGACGAGCTGTGGGTGCTTGTCTCGCATGCTGTTGTCAGACAGATCAGCACTGCAACTCTAGGAATGGGGGTTGGGGGGGAGAGTTTTAATTGAATAACTACCCGGGCAGCATCTGAACCCCTCTCAGCTGTACTTCAGTTTTGGGGTCATGAGTTTTACTCCCATCAGTGTTGCGCAGTCAAATGTTTTGCATTCCAGTTCCTGTATTTGTGAAGCACATGTTGTTGCCAGATTACTTTGTCACTAATAGGAGTACTTCTAGTTATTTGGGAAAAACACTGTACTTTCAGACATCTGTGCCATATGCTCAAACTGGGAGAAATATGTTTGTAAGTAGGGTCAGATAGGTAAATGGTCAGATTGACTCTAGTCCTGCAGGTCAGTGCATGCACCCCTTCTGTAAATTTGACTTTGAATAGGCTTACCACAGTAGCTCCACAAATGCAGCTCGCAATTCAAATTTGCTGATACTTTTATTTCATTAATCCAGCAGGCGGCAGCTCAGTTTGCTAGCACGGACCACACTAGCAAGAAAATGGCAATGTACTGTATACCATCCTAGATCTTTTGTTTTATTGTTTGAGCTGCTGCCTTTTGGAGGATTAATGAAATGAGTATGAGCAAGTTTAACTTACGAGCTATATTTGTGGAGCTGTTGTGGTAGGCCTATTTAAAGTGAAACTTACAGCACTGACACTATGCGTAACACTTTTCTGACCGCTTGGTGCTTCATGATGGCGGCCTGGGAAGTGGCGGAGGTGAGGGGTGTCTTTAGGAATCTGTCCCTTATTTTTGAGATACAATGTTGGCAACCCTAGAACAGTAAACTTCAATTTCATTGCCTTTATTTAGTAAGTATTGAGACACACCAGTGTGCAATAATGCAAAATTTTGATTATTCCTCACTGAGAACTTGGAAACATGGAATTTGTTGGCAGAAAAGGACAGTTTGGCTAACATAGTCTACCAAGATTGTTCCTGTTTAGTCTGACTTAACAGACCGTAGCTGGTCTCTGCCGACACTCCCGCCTCCCTTCCTATTTAGTAATCATTCCAGATATGGTAATTTTTCAAGAATTGTTTCCAGTGAGTTGATGCAGTTGGAATAAGGGGGTTTTCCTCAATGTGCGTAGACCCTGCAGAGGTCGGTTAAGCAGCAGTACTTGTTAGAGGGATGCTTTGCTGCTGCTGTTTGATTTATGAGAAATCAGGACCTTAACCCAGAGTGACAATGCAATACAGTTTTATCTTAGAGGATGCGTTTTTCGAAAAATATTTAATGTTTTCAAAATGTTAGCTATAATTACAGCTCTTCAAACATGAGTTCTACAACTACATTAGTGCAAAGCGTTTCAGTGCAGAGAAACACGGGACTAGGTAAACTGATGCATCAAGTGAAAACGTAGTTTTAATTTACTCTGTCCTTTTTCTCATGGGCCCGCCTCCTAGCCCCAGCACCTCAGTTGTCAGAGGAGTTGTAACCTCTGCAATTTATCCCTCATGGCAAGGCCTTTGGGATTTACCAAATCCCTCCAGTGTTCAAATGCAGTTCTCCTAAGTGGACTGATGGTGCATGTTCCAAGAATACAGTCACAGGTGTTTTTCCATTTTTGGATACTGATAGCTAGAGCTTCAGTATTTTTTTGTTACATGCACTGCATGCGAGCCACTGGCATTGTCCTTGCTGAGACACCACTCCTGCACATCCACCTATGGTCCATCCTGGGTGCCTTCCCACTTTGGAGGAGGAGCATGTCCTTTTCCCCCCTGCCCTCTGATCCAAGCTCCTTCCCAAGCTCATGCATCTAGTGCTGGCAGTAGCGCAGCTGTCAATGCACTGATGGATCAACCCAAAGAGTACTTTTTATTATAGAGTAGTGTACCAATAAATTTGGCTGTACCTTTGCTGTGTGTGTGTGTGTGTGTGTGTGTGTGTGTGTGTGTGTGTGTATGTGTGTATTGTATGTGTGTGCATATACACACATAGTGGCATGGTAGTGCCACTACAGTTAGGGGTTGAGTACTCCACTTAAGGTTAAATCTGAAATTTGGCAGCTTAATACCTTTGCAACTGTATGACAGATCTGCCTGAAATTTGGAATGCATGGTCTGGTACCATAGATCTCTAGTCCTGCCACGTTTCGTTACGGTTGGATGTACAGTTGCGGAGCTACAGAGCACCAAACAAAAAATGCATAAATTTACGGGTTGGGCATTTTTTTGCTCGTGCCTACAGGTCGCACCGTTTGTGTGATCAGTCCAAAACCTTTAGGGAACATGCAGCCGGTTCCCCGATGTGCCTTTCGAAGATTTTGTGAAAAAATATTAAACGGTTCAAAAGTTATTCAGAACAAAACTGTTCCCCATTATAGTCTATGGGAAAAGTTAACACAATATTCTAAAGTGTTGCAAATGCAGTTTTTACTGTCGTAAATTACCCTTTTACTTTCGTGATTCAGCCATTTTGTTTTTCAGTTGGTGGTCAGAGAAATACTTGGCGTTTAAATTTGGGACCCTCTAGGGACACAGTTCTCATTGTGTTCACCTAGTAGAGCCCTGAGGATGCTAGCCATGTCTTTTTTTTGGTGGGGTTAAAACACCCCAGAAATGTGTTTACATTTTTTGTAAACAGTAGTGTCACAAAGTACTTTCGAATATGTGACACTTTCATGATTTTATTTGCGAAAGTGTCATGATTTATGAATGTACTTTGAGATACTATGGCCAAAATAGGAAATGTTTCACACCCTGCTGCAAAACAGTTTGGTCTTTTGGGCTGAAATTTGCACGGAAGAAAGCCAACATCCAACAGATGTGCCTTTTGGTGGTTTGGTGACAAAATATTACAGGGCTGCAAAATATTGGCACTCCGAAGTTGACGACTTTTCCCAAAGGATAACATTATGGCATCCAACATGCCTTTCGGGTCCCGTACCTCAAATGCTTCAAGATGCAGACTTTTCGTCACAAAAATTCTTAGTGCCCCGCTAGGAGGCTAAGTGCAAAACTAGCCTGGAAAGTCATAAATAATGAGATTTTAATTTTTTTCTACATCATACAGTTCCTGAGATACAAGCAATTTAGTTTTCCAAGTGCTGATTTTCTGCTCAGAGGGCCATTATTATGGCCACATTCTTTTGTATTCACTGTGCTTCTGAATGCACCTTTTTGGGAAAAAGTGTTTGCAGTACTGTGACCGTTAGCATTTCTGCTTCCATTTGCGTTTCCGTCACTGTGCATTACCCTTTGCGTTTGCGATTGCATTTGTGTTACTGTTACTCTTTCCATTAGCGTTTACTTTTGCATCACCATTTGAGTTTGCTTTTGCATTTCCGTTTGCATTACTGTTTCCTTTGGCATCCTTGTTGGTGTTACCATTACCGTTTGTGTTTCCAATTGAGTTACCGTTACCGTTTGCGTGTTCATTACCATTTGCGTTTTTGGTAGCATTTACGTTGTCGAGTGCGTTATTGTTTCCTTGTGCATCACCGTTACCATTACAGTTTGTGTTTCTGTTTGTTACCGTTTGCATTTCCATTGCTGTTAGCGTTTGCATGACCGTTTGCGTAACCATTTGTGTTTGCGTTTTTGTCTTACTGTTTATTTCCGTGTATGTTACCATTTGCGCCTGCGTTTGCGATACCATTAGTGTTACCATTTTCTTTTACCTCACTGTTGCCATTACTGTTTGAGTTTACATTACCATTTCTGTTTTTGTGTTTACATTACCATTTGTGTTTGCATTAACGTTTGCGCTTGTTTACGTTACCAGCTGCATAATGGTTTTCATTTGCGTTAACACTTGCGTTTCCATGCACGTCTGTGACATGTGTAATACTTGCTCTACTGTGGTACTTCTGTGCATTTGCCAATTTTCATTTGACATCTGCATGTTTTTTGCAGAACGAAGAGCCCAAAAATGTATTTTTCGCCAATCATGCGAAGTCCTGCGCTCATGCTGCTCTGCAACTGTCTTAAGAGATTTGGATAAGATTTGGTATACATGGGGTGGAATGGTGCATCTATTTATTTAATAATTTATATTTCACTGGTACATACAGTTTTTGCGTAGTGCATTGCAAAGCATTCTGTTTTTGCCAGTTTTCTGCACTGTCTTGCGTGACGATAGCATAGCCACTGTGTGGTTGATTGGTCTGACACTTTGCACTTAAAAGCCCTTTCTTCAAGGAACATGCTAGTTTTGTTTGGTGAAAAATTGTTGTTCCATTCCAGAGTTATAAGCATTTGAAGTTGCCTCCTTTCACAGTCGAGATTTTTCGTCCGTGAGTTCCACCATTTTGTGGTGGAAGACTTTTAAGGTGCAGAAACTTAACAGTTGAATATCTCTGGAACGATTTGGTCTTTTCACTTGAAATTGGGAGGGTGTTGAGTGGATGTCCTGGAGATACGAATTATCCTGTTTACATGATGGGAAAATAATTTGCTGCGGAGATGCTGTGTGATGCACTTATCGTTTTGCGCATAGCGTTGTACATGGTGCTGGTGGCTTGAAATTTATAGCGTAAGTAGCCCTAGTGGTACGGAGGTGCCTTTCAGTGGTTTGGTTCATATTAGCCTTTGTGCCGTATCTCGAAAAACGAAGCAAGATGGACATTACGCTACTGTTGCCTTACATCAGCTTGCTGTTACGATTTCCGGCTGAGTTACCATTTGCGTTTACTTTTGCGTTTCCCTCACCATTTGCGATACATTTTGCATTTCTGCTTCCATTTCTGTTACCATTTCTGTTTTGTCACTTTTACTATGACTGTTAGCATTTGAGGTTACATTTACCGTTACTGTTAACATTGCCTTTCACATTTTCATGTGTCACTGTTACCATTTGCGATACAGTATGCATTACCATAACAGTGCTTACGTTTGCATTCATGTTTATGCTGCTGTTACACTTAGCATTAGCATTTGCGTTTCAATCACAGTTACTGTTACGGTTATTATGCAGACATGGGCAGCATGGTGGTTTCGGGCCCCGCACTCTCACAGCCACATTCCATTCACTATTTATATTGCACATTCTCAAATAGGGAAATTCATGGCAAAAAAATCCAGTTTAATGCATCAGTTAGGGTTGTTCCACAGCGATTAAAGGCGAGGCAGTTAGGTGTTAGGGTTGCCACACCTTGCACCCCACGCTCACCCCGCCCCCACCAACAGGCATTGAGGTGTGCGTTGGGGTAGTCTGTCCTAACTCTCACCCCATTCTCCTATACTGCACCAGCTCAGCTTATTTACACATGGAATGGGGTGAGAGAGGCCCCAACACCGAATTTCCTTGCTTTTGTTGCTGTGGATCGACCCTAACTGATGCATTAAACTGACTTTTTTGCCATGAATATACATATATATAGGCGTGGTAGCACCACTATAGTTTGGGTTCAGTGGTCGCTTCTATGTTGAACCCCAGTTTTGCACTTTAGTAACTTTGCAACTGTTCGTCCGATTCGCATGAAATTCTGCATTCACTTCGAGGACCAAAGAGCTCTTGATGTGGGAAGTAGCATTCCGGTCAGATGTGCGGATGCAGAGATGGATTGCCACAGAATGTGAAAATGACCATTTTTATGCAAATCCTTTGCCCTGCAATTTCTCAGAAATGGCTTGGGCATTTGACTTGATACGTTTGGGGTATGTTGGGCTTGGGTCGCAGGTGTGCCTTTTGAAGATTTGGTGAAAAAATATTAATCCGTTCAAAAATTAAATTTCAGAGTTTCCCATTATTTGCAGTGGGAAAAATTAGCTGGCAGCCTAGACACTTTATTTTTTGCTGCGAATGCTGAAGGTTTTGCCAAGATTCCGTCATCTTGTTTTCAGTTAGCGAGGCAAATTAGTTGGTAAACACCAACACTTACGTTTACCTTATTGGGGCCTCAAGAATCTGATTCTGGGTTAGTTTTTAAAAATAATGTCTAGAAATGTCTATTTTATCCACCAAATTCTTTTGACGCAAATCATGGAAACATGCTGCAAAACACCATCTTTTTCGCAATTTGCGAAAGAAGTGTTTTGTTCTTTAGCAAATTGTGAATATACAAGCTAGAAAATAGATTTATGAATTTGCGTAAACCACAACTTTTATATAGCTGTTTGTAACTTCATAACAAAGAATCTGTTTGGAATTTTGGGCTGAAATTTTCAGGGTACAAATGCTTGCCCCCCCAATGTGCCCTTTGGTGGTTTCATGAAAAATATTAATGCCCTACATAGTTTATATATGCCCTACATTTTGGGATTATATCCTTTCCTCGGGGAGTGCGGTTTTAAATTTATATATATTTTCTCTTATCCTTGTGTATCACAGCATCAGTATTGCTTTGCTACTCCCCTTGTCTCCATGTGCATCCTACTTCTAGGGAAATAGAGAATTATATTAAGAGGAAAAAAAATATATATATATATATATATTTAAAACCGGACTCCCTGAGAAAGGGATATAATCCCGAAACATCCGACATATATAGTCTGGATGCAATTTAAAAATTAAAAAAATTAATATTTGAAATTTAATTGGTGAGTGGGCCGTTCTTTTTCCAATCTGGGTGTTTTTGTTATTAGCTTTTTTTTAATTTTATTTTTATTCATTATATCATAAGCTGACAGTTGTATACAGGGAGTCGAGGCATATACAGTGATAGGAGCAGAAACATTAAGCAGGATACAATACTTTTCCCCTTTGTTACTACATGGGAGGGAAGAACAACTGGTTAAAACGGTTCTAAATGTTAACTGCTGTTACAGCCATGACCATGGACTTGATACCTAGAGGTGTCATTCTGAAAAGTCCCAGGGTACCAGGCCTATTAACTCGGCAACTGACTTAGCAGTCTATAACTAAAACAGAAATGGTAATATAGCAATAATAGATGCAGCCCAGCTAGACTTCATATCAGCTTCAAACATTCAGGTATAAATCCACACACAACCTAGGAGCATACACTACAGTCTTATAAAAAGATGAGGGCAGATAACATTATTTAAACTGTGAAACTCCTAAACAGTCTTCTTTGGTAAGAGACTTTCCGATCTTCTGAAACAGTTTAGTGTCAACCGTCTATTCAGATGTCGGGGCCTCTCAGAAAGTCATCCTTGATTTTAGTCAGCTTCTTTCCTGCCTCTATAGGGTCACTAAAAATGAATGTTTTACCTGCATAGGAAATTCTCAGTTTTGTAGGTAGCAATAATGAATGATGGACTCCCAAGGATTTAAGTTAGCTACGCACCACATCAAAAGCCTTACGACGCTGACTGGTGGAGAAACTGAGACTGGAGAAGAAGAAAATACGTGGGCCAGTTGGCAGTTGGAGTGGGTCTTTTGCTTTCGCTGCCTGTAGAATCCGATCTCGAATATGCTGACCTGTTGTGGAGATGTGGATGGTACATGGGGGACCATGTTCCATTGCCTTCTTCCGAGGTGTTATTTGATAAACCTTAAAGATGGTACAAAATCTGAAGATCCAACATATTGTGCAGTAACTGATGGACATATAGCATAAGGTCTTCCCCCTCAGATTCCTCAGGCACTCCTAGGAGCCGAACATGCGCAAGTTGGGGGATCCATTTTCTAGGTATTCCAACCGGAGTTGCAGTAGCTTGTTTTTGGAGACTAGCCCAGCCGTCATGGTCGATATTTTATACGCAGACTCCTTTGCAAGATGAGCCTCTGCAGCAATGGTTTCCACCTTAGTTTCAAGTAATTTGACATGATTATTGAATAAATTCATTTTTGCATCTATGGCTTTAATAGATTTGTCCAGGGCTTGAACCACTTGTAAAGTCGAAGATTCATGTGCCATGTGCTCCAGCCTCAAGGCCACTATGGTGCCATCCTGGGGTTTTCCTTGCTTTTCCTTGCTGGGATCAAACAGCTGAATAGAAGGTGCTCTCTGGAGTGTGTCCAATTCAGTTGGCTGCTAGCCACGCCCCTTTGTTATATTAGGTTTTGATTGGACTATGGCCTCTCCCTTCTGAATACCTTTCACTTTTATATTTTTCTGAGGTTTGGCTGGACCAGCATTTTTTTTATATGCACTACATAGTTCTAAACAATTTAAGTTTATTTTCCCATAGGATAACACTGGCATTTAGTCAATTCTTTGTTCAGCTGTATGTCTGAAATGGTTGGGAATTTTGATAAGAAATGGTTACGGTAAAACCGGCTTTGTCTGAAGATGTGACTTTCTTGTTTGGTGAGACTTTATCTGGTCCATATTTATAAGCAAGTCACAAGTTGGGTACCTCAGGGATCAGTCCTGGGGCCAGTCCTCGTCCGTATCTTCATCAGTGACAGTGCAGATGGATTGGAGGGTAAGGTTTGTCTGTTTGCAGATGACATCAAGATCTGCAACAGAGTAGATGATCCAGATGGTGTGGGCAGAATGAGAAGAGATCTGGATAAATTAGTAAAATGGTCAGAAGAGTGGCAACTGGGGTTTAACACAAAGAAGTGCAAGATCATGCGCATGGGGAAGAGAAACCCTGAAGCCACCTATAGACTGGGATGGGAGTTGCTGGCAGTCACAAGGGAAGAAAGAGACTTGGGCGTCGTCATTACCAATGACCTGAAATCATCCAAGCAGATCTCTAAAGCAGTAGGTAAGGCTAGAGGGATGTTGGGGTGTATTAGTAGGGGTATCACAAGTCTTAAGAGGGAGGGAGGTAATAATCCCTCTTCACAAGACACTGGTTAGGCCCCATCTGGAGTACTGGAGGCCACACCTTCACAAGGACATTAACCAAATTAAAGTAGTCCAGAGAAGGGCAACCAAAATGGTGGAGGGACTGAATCAGAAAACATATGAGGACAGATTAACTGAACTCAATATACTGTATATACCCTAGAGCAAAGGAGGGAGAGAGGTATTACTTACTTAGTATGAAAGAACAGAAGAAGGCCAGAGCCCATAGAGACTGTTCCCCACACTGTGGGACATTATTTATCTATTATCCCTCAA
The DNA here is from genome assembly GCA_016271365.2 of Neoceratodus forsteri. Lineage (NCBI taxonomy): Eukaryota > Metazoa > Chordata > Ceratodontiformes > Ceratodontidae > Neoceratodus > Neoceratodus forsteri. The sequence goes on from CM057454.1 coordinate 740,992,202, forward strand.
CCAAACATCTAATTTGTTTTTAAAGACAGTGGCACTAGTTGCCTCTAACAATTCTTGTGGCAAGGTGTTCCATACAATGGATGCTCTTATTGGAAAAAAGTTTCCCCTTTTGCTGGTTTTATAAGTTTTTACGTCAAGCTGTTTATTATGCAGTCTCAGAACGTGTCTCCTTTTGGAGAGTGTTAGACCACATTTCCATTAGATCTGGTGAATTTATTAAATTAAAAAACAGAAGCATATCGCCTCTTAATCTTCTAGTTTGAAGAGAGAAGTGACCAGTAGCTTTTAATATGTTCTGATAATCCAAGTTTGTTAATCTTGGAATTGTTCTAGTTGCTCTCCTTTGAACCTGTTCAAGAATTACTAATCTTTTTTTTTTTTGGTTTGGATTCTAGAAAGGGGAACCATAGTCTAGATACGGTCTAATGTATGCCCTATACAATGGAATAAGGCATTGTTCAGTGCGATTAACAAAAGTGCGTTTTATTTGCCTCAAAAGTCTGTTGGTCATGCAAGCAGTTCTAACACAGTGATAATTTGATAAGTTTATTAACATATATGACTAAATCTTTTTCACAGTTTGAGTGAAGTGGTAGTCCGTTTATATATCGTTTTTGGATTATTTACACCGAAATGCACTACTAAACATTTGTCTTGATTAAACTGCATATGATTTTCATTTGCCCAAAGTGTTCATTTTTCCAAATCCTCCTTTAATGCAGAAATATTTTCTTGATTATTAACCTTGCCCCCCATTTAGTATCGTTTGCAGATTTAACCATGAAGTTATTTGGCCCTGTTTGTAAATCACTGACAAAGATTAAACAGTGTTGGTCCCAAGACCGACCCTTGTGGTACACCACTTGTCACACTACCCGAATCAGACAAGATATCATTAATTTGGACTCTCTGAGAACGATTTGTCAACCAGTTTAAAGTCCAGTTGACAATATCAGGTGACAAACCTAGATTGTGCATTTTAGTAACGAATTTTTCATGTGAGACTTTATTGAAAGCTCTACTAATGTCCAGATATCAGATTGATGGTGCAGGAGTACCTGGGAGTAAACCCATGCTGATTTGAATCATAAATTCCTAATTTTTTACAATCTTGATCTATTAGAGACTTCATTACTCATTCCATTAATTTACCAGCCACTGACGTCGGGCTAATTGGACGATAATTTTGCACAGAACCTCTATTGCCTTTTTTACATATGGGAGTAACTATTGCTGAACGCCAATCATTTGGTACAATGCTTTCTTGTAAGGATTTGTTGAAGATAATTGACAAAGGTATAGAACTATTTATAGAGGTTTCGATCAGAAACCATGGATGAATACCATCTAGGCCCGGACTAGTGTTGTTTTTTGTTTTTTGTTTTTTGATAGCCTGTATAATGTCATTTGGATAGAACCTATGATAATCTACGTGGTGAACTTTAAATGTGTGATTTTAGGTGTGAAAATAGGTGATTTTTTGAGATTTATTTTGAGAGAAGACAGAACAAAAGTACTTACTAAAGAGATTCGAGGTTTCTATATCGGATAGAGAAGAGCCATTGGTTATAATGGGACCAATGGTCCTTGATGCACCTTTTTTTACTATTTATATAGGAGAAAAGAGATTTGTGACAGTCTTTTGTGTGAGCTAGTTTAAATTCTAGCTTATTTTTTGCCAATTTAATAGAATTTAAGTTTTTCACAGATAGTCCGTATTTATGTAAAAGAGTAGCTTTAAATGGAACAGAACTATTCTTAAGTTTCCTAAAAAGTTTAATTTTTATTTTAATCTGATTTTTAATTGTCTTGTTGAACCAAAGGGGAATTTTTCCTTTATTATTAAATTTTCTCTTAGATGGAATAAAGGTATTTTCCAAATAATGTACAATGTTTTTAAAGAAAGTCCCAAGCTTGTTGTGTTGTACAATTAAGATTAGAGTCCCAGTTTATGTTCTGTAAGTATTCATTGATTTTAGAAAAATTTGCTTTATTACAATTTTTCGTAAAGTATAACTTCCTTTGTGTAGTTTTAAACTGTTGAATTTCAAAAGAATAGATGATCACTGGTCCCAAGTGGATCTCAAATTTGTAAATTGCTAATTTGTTGTCTCTGTTAGTAAATAATAGATTCAAAATATTAGGACCGGGAGTGGGTTCAGTAACAAGTTGTTGTAATCCAGTACTAACTACCACATGTATTAGTCCTTTCTCCGCATAGGACTGTCCTGAGAATGAGTCCCAGTTAATGGGGAGGTTAAAGTCACCCAGATATTACAGTATCTTGAGATTCTGAAAATGTGTAATTTCTTTAAACATATCAGTTGTGTAATCTGAATTTGCAGATGGAGGTCTATAGATGTTACCAATAGTTATGTAAGACTGCTCCTTCAATAAGATTTTAACCCATATATTTTCCAAAGGAAAGGGAGAACGCACTTCAAAAGAAGGAATATAATTTCGTATGTACATACAAACTCCACCACCTTGCTTATCTAATCTGTTTTTATGATATAACTCATAACCTGGAATGTCTCTGGACCAAATTGAGGATGTGTCCCACCAAGTTTCAGTTACTCCCACCACACCTATATTTAAAGTTTTACATTTGGCTTCGAGTTCTGTTAATTTGAGTTGGTTTAAAGATCTTGCATTCAAAACTAGGAATTTACATTTAGTTGTAATAATATTTTGGTAAGTATTCAGAGACTTTGAAATAGACCCATTCTCCCCATTGTTTTAGTTTAAACAATGATTTATGATTTAGTGGTACTTTTCCCCATAAGTGTACTACCCCTACGACTGAGATGTAAACCATCCCAGCAAAACAAGGAAGAACAATCTGAAAATGATTCCCAGTGGGTAATACAGGGTATATCCTGCTTAAAACACCACTTTCTCAGCCATTCATTTAGGGCTTTGATTTTCTGCGTCATGGTAGATGTTGCTGTCGGGACGGGTAGAATTTCAGATATACGTACACAGTACCCCTTATCAAGTAACAGGTTACATAATGCCACATAGTCCTGTTGTAACTGATTAAATGGGGTGGTGTTTATATCATGAACACCGGCATGTATGATGACCAGTGGATTTTCCCCCGCATTTTGTAAAATTTTAGGCATCATGGAGGTAATGTCAGATACCCTGGCCCCACGGAAGCTAGAACAAGTGCGGTTGCTCTTGTCACTATTGATGATGCGATTTGAAATATTCAAGCACCTTAAGGGCATTAACAAGGTGAAAGAGTCTAACATGTTTCAATATAAGAAAAATAGCAGGACAAGAGGACACAGCATGAGATTAGAGGGAGGACGTTTTTTCACAGAAAGGGTGGTGGATGCATGGAATTGCTTATCTCAGGAAGTAGTAGATATGAATACAGTGCAGGGCTTCAAACAGGCATGGGATAGGCATAATGGAGAGCAATACAGATGAGTACGAATAGATAGGCCATTGACAGAGCAAAGGCCTGTTGCACGTTAATAAGTTAGAAAAAGAAATGGGCAGACTAGATGGCCTTGCAGTCCTTATCTGCCGTCAACTTCTATGTTTCTAAGAATTTGACGTTCAGTCATTTCCCATAAGATAACATTATAATGGTCAGGGCCTGTTTTCAGCAACTGTATCTCAAAAACTGTTTAAAATATGGACTTGCAGCTTACTGAAGCTCTTTAGGTTTAGTAAGCAGTTATGCATGTGTACAGGCCTTGTTTAAAGCTACGGGTGAATTGTAATGATTTGGGCTAAGGTGACTGGTACTGTGGCATGCATTCACAGGGTGTGAGCTGTACTGCTTTTCTTACAATTATGTGTATGTTGTAGGGTGAGTACCCCAGAAATTAGATTCTTGACCCTTGCTATACCTGGGGGAGTAAAGCCAGGTGCTGTGTGTTGCTGTGGTGTTGAGGGTGGAGTAAGGCATGAGGTTTACTCCCCGTACAAGGACACATTATAGACTGGGAATGCAGGTTTCAAAATTTGCTGTTTTCCTATAGGATAACATATAGAATTTGACGGAGATAAGGACCACTTGGCCCACCCAGTCTGCCCATTTCCCTACCTGATGGATAAGCTGCAGATCCTAGTTAACCAGCAGCCTACTTCTTCCTATCCCCACCTCCTAGAATTGCCTTATGACTGTCCCATGCATGCTTGAATTCCACCACTGTTTGTGACTCCACAACCTCCTCTGGAAGGCTGTTCCATACATCCACCACCCTCTCTGTGAAAAAATACTTCCTTAAATTACCTCTTAGCCGCCCCCTTCTATCTTCAAATTGTGCCCCCTTGTTCTTGCACACCTCTTTTTTTGAAAGATGCTACCCTCTTGGACTTTGTTGATTCCCTTGAGGTACTTGAAAGTTTCTATCATGTCCCCCTCTCCCTCCTTTCCTCGAGGCTATACATATTAAGTTCCTTAAGTCTCTCTTCATATGTCTTCCGGTGCAGACCCTGCACCATTTTAGTTGCCCTCCTCTGGACAGCTTCCATCCTGTCTATGTCTTTTCGGAGATTGGGTCTCCAGAACTGCACGCAGTACTCCAGATGGGGTCTTACTAGCTGTCTGTACAGAGGGATAATAACTTCCTGTTTTCTACTGGTGATGCCTCTCCCTATGCATCCCAGTATCCCCCCAGCCCTCCTTGCTGCCCTCTCACATTGCTTGCCCACCTTTAGGTCATCTGATATGACTACCCCCAGGTCCCTTTCCATTTTTGTTGTTGTTAGTATCTCACCCCCCATTGTGTACTCTTCCCCTGGGTTTTGTTTCCCAGGTGCATTACCTGCACTTCTTAGCATTGAATCTAAGCTGCCATACATTTGACCATTCCTCTAACCTTACCAAGTCCCTTCTCATCCTTTCCACCCCACCTGTGCATCAACTCTGTTGCAGATCTTTGTGTCATCTGCAAAGAGACATACTTTTCCTTCCAGTCCCTCGGCAATGTCACTTATAAAGACATTGAAGAGGACCGGTCCTAATACTGAACCCTGCGGTACCCCACTACTAACCCCCCTTTTTTCAGAGTGGACTCCATTTACTATTACTCTGTGTCCTATTCTCCAGCCAATTCTTTACCCAGGCTGTCATCTTGGGACCCACTCCCAGGCTGGCTAACTTGTATATTAGTCTTTTGTGTGGGACTGTGTCAAATGCCTTGCTAAAGTCTAGGTAGGCCATGTCCACAGCCCTTCCCTGATCTACTACTTTGGTCACCCAGTCAAAGAAATCTATCAGATTTGTCTGGCATGACCTTCCCGCTGTGAATCCATGCTGCCTTGGGTCCTGTGCCCCTCTGGCCTCTAGATATTTAACAATTCTTTCCTTCAGAAGTGATCCCATCATTTTCCCTACCACTGAGGTTAAACTAACAGGTCTGCAGTTTCCTGCTTCTGCCTTGCTCCCACTTTTGTGAAGGGGAATCACATCTGCCCTCCTCCAGTCCTCAGGTACCACCCCATCCTCCCATGATTTGTTAAACAGGGTAGTCAGTGGTGTCACTAGTTCTACCCTTAGTTCTTTTAGAATTCTGGGATGAATCCCATCAGGCCCCATTGCTTTGTCCACCTTCAGTTTTAAGAGTTCTTTCAGAACCCTTTCTTCTGTAAATGGGCTGGTATCAACTTCTGTATCCAGAGTGTTTCTACTGTTTGTTTTAGGTACCTCCCCCTCTTCATTTGTAAATACTGAGCAAAAATATTTGTTTAGTATCTCTGCCTTTTCACAGTCACCCTCTGCCCACCCTCCCTCCCTTTATTAAGCCTCACTATCCCTCCCTTGGTCTTCCTTCGCTCCTGATGTACCTATAAAAGTTTTATCCCCTTCTTAACTGAGTTGGCTATCTTTTCCTCAGTTTGGGCCTTTGCTGATCTGACTGCCTTCCCAGCTTCCTTTTGCTTTAACTGATATAGTTCTCTCTCCTGTTCCTTCTGTGATTCCTTGTACTTCCTGAATGCTTTCTTTTTCTCTTGAACCTTCACTGCCACTTCCTTTGAGAACCATAGTGGTTTCGTTTTATTTGCTTTACACAAAGGCTTGATACCTCTGTGATGGCAGTTTTTATTATTCCCCATTGTTCTTCCACCCCTCCTTCCTGCCCATTTGCTAGTGCATTCCTTAGGCACTCACCCATTTTGACAAAGTCGGCCCTTCTAAAATCCAGTACCTTTGTCTTTGTATGGGTTGACTCCATTGCTGTGTTTATTGTGAACCATACTGTTCGATGGTCGCTAGTTCCCAGATGGCTACCCACTTCTACATCTGTGATCCTCTCCATCTCCATTTGAGAGAACCAGGTCTAAGATTGCTGCCTCACGAGTGGGCTCCAATACTAGTTGTCTAAGGCATGCCCCTGTAGGGCATCTAGAATAACCCCACTCTTAGAAGTGGCTGCTGCAACTGCACTCCAGTTAACATCTGGCATATTCAGATCACCCATCAGCAATATCTCCCCTTTTTCTGCCATTCTAAGTATACTTTCTATCATTTCCTTGTCCATTTCCTCCCCCTGAGAAGGGGGTCTGTATACAACCCCTGTGCGTATTGTGGTGCCATTGCCGGTCTCCAAATTTACCCACAGTGCTTCTTCTCCTCCCTGTTTACCCTTTTGTTCTGTTGCTTTGATTCCTTCCCTTATGTAAAGAGCTACTCCTCCTCCTCTTTTACCCTCCCTGTCCCTCCTGTAGATAGTGTATCCTGGTATGTTTACATCCCAGTCATGGTTTTGTGTACCATGTTTCTGTGACTGCCACGATATCCAGATGTTCCTCCTCCATCAAGGCCACTAATTCAGGAAGCTTGTTGCTCAGACTATGGGCATTGGTACTCATTGCTCTCCATTTTTTGATGGCTTTACCTTCTGTTGCAGCATCCCCCACTGACCTTTCTACCTTGGTCTTTTTCTCATTTAGTACCCGGTTTTGTAGGGGGAGGCTGGGATTTTCCTGCTGCTTATCATTGCCTCCCCCCTTGACTAGTTTAAAAGCTTGCCAATGAAGCATTTAAACAGATTGCTCAAAAGACGTGTTCCCTTCCTGGACAGATGCAGACCATCCTGCCAGTATAGGCTGGTGTCCCTTCAGGTGGAATCCCAGTCCCCAATGAAGCCAAACCCCTGTGCTCCACACCGTTTTTTCAACCATTCATTAAACTGCATGGTGCAAAGTACCCTCTCCTCACTCATGCCATTGACAGGCAGCACCTCTGAGAAGGATACTGTGTGTGCTACTTGTCTTAGGCCCCTCCCCAATTCTACAAAGTCCTTCTGCACTGCTCTAATCTCATGATGAGCCAAGTCATTTGTCCCTAGGTGGACAATGACGTCCAGCTCAGACTCCTGTGCAGCTGTTCCCGTGATCCTGAGGATGCGCTTCCTGTCCCTCCAAGCCATGGCACCAGGCAGGCACCTTACTTCAGTTTTCCCTGCTCCCCCCAGTTCTGTCCCCCTAATAATTGAGTCCCCCACCAGGAGCTGCTTCCTTTCCTTGTGGTGTCCTCTGTCTCCTTCCTGTGGGCCTCCCTTGTGACAGCTGTCCTCGGCCTCCTTAGTCTCCTCTGTGGGTGCATCCATAGGGGAGCTATGCTATCCATTGCCTGTGGAAGCGCAGGGCCCACTGCCATCCCATAGTGTGCAGCATGAAATAAACGCCTCACACTGCAATGGATAACAATGCAGTGTGAGGTGTTTATTTCATGCTGCACACTATGGGATGGCAGTGGGCCCTGTGCTTCCATAGGCAATGGATACTACAGTATTTCTAAAGTTATGCAAGGATGGGACCGCGAGGTCTAGAGGGACTTAAGTTACAGTTCGTCTCTGTATCTGTTGGAATTAATTGTGGGCACACAGGTGATATTGTTCAGGGTTCCAAGGTATACTTTCTGTCATGTGTACCCCATTAAATATTACTTGTTCCAGAGCTTGCGTTAGGGTGTAGTTAGGTTATATGTCTGTTGCATTTAAGGAGGACACATCTGATATTGCTCAGGGTGCCAAGGTAAATGTTCTGCCGTGTGTGTCCCCATTAAATATTACTTGGTCTGCAGTTAGTGTTATGGTTTGGGTTTTGGTGCAGGCTAGGTTAGATGTCTCTTGCAGTTAAGGGGCGGTGTGACATTGCATGAGTGCCGACGAGTGCACCTTCTGTCATGTGTGCTCCCTATTGAATACTACTTGTTCCAGAGTTAAGCTTACAGATAGCTGTTCATACTACTGTTAGAAAGATGTTTGTCACTTAGGGTACAAATACAACTAAGGAGTGATGCATGGAGTACCTTGTGTTCCTACACACCAATGTGGATACCATTACAGTGGTGGGAGCACAGGGCCCAGATGACCCTGCATTCCCACATGGAAAAAATGATAGAATTGCAATCTTTCAAGAATTATTGATGCTTGGGAGTGCAGGGCCTAGAGGGCCCTGTGCTCTCAAGCAAAGAAGGGTAAGTTTACACTTTCTCAAAAAATAAGGAAATTCTTGGCAAAAAACTTTGTTAATGCATCAGTTAGGCTTCCCACCATCAAAAGTTGGGAAATGTGGTGTTGGGGTTTACCCCACCCTCCATGCACCAATAGCCGTCGGTGGTGTGCCTTGCAGTTGTCACCCTAATGCTCCCCTCATTCTCCTGTGCTATACCATCTCAGCTTCCTTACATATGGAATAGGATGAGTGTTAGGGTGACAACCATAAGGCACACCTCCAACACCTATTGGTGCATGTGGGATGGGGTGTTAGGATTGGAAACCCTGATACCACATTCCCCCAACTTTTTTTTTTAAATTCTTCTTTTTATTGAGTTTTCAACTTGTATACATACAAGTCACGAACACTCACATATTTATGTGGATAGGCATAGTTTCTTGCTGTACGGTTACTTATCACAATATTATACCATACGTTCACAGCAAGGTTTGTCTTTCAGTTTTACAGCTCCTGTCTGGTTTTATAATATATTATAGGTCCATGCTGTCAGCCACTAGGTCTGGGGGGGTTAATATTTATTCTCCTTTGAAACCTGAGGTACCAAAGCTCCCGGCAGACCGACCCTTCTACCGAGGCTACTCAATGAGGCAGTCCTGGTCTCCCGTGGAGCGAGCCTCTGGTTTTGTGTGTCAGGCAGGTCCCTCTGGTGTCCCAAAGTCTCTACTGGGTCCCTCTCACTGTCCTCTTCTATTTTAGAAAGGGGGAGCAAGGAGACACCCTATGGTTTTGTATATGACCTCTCCCGTTTTGGGTTACAATCTGGTTGTAATAACTATTTAGTTTCACATGTCTCTCACTTCCAGATAGTTCTCCTTTCCCTAGTCCCGCCTCACCCAGTTTAATGTCAATAAGCCATTGTATACATATATTCCCACTCTGCCTTCCCACGGGGGACCAGGGAGGCCAGGCCTAGGGGTTCCAGAATCCAATTCTTCCCCTCCTTATCCGTGACTCTTAAGAGTCCCCCAGTTAAGATACCCTAGGGTATGAACGTGATGTCTTTCAACATGTAGTATATTTGCCATCGTGTCCATCTATCTGCAAATTTCTGTCCCTGTTCATTTAGGTTATGTGTTGTTTTCTCCATATTATAAATCTGTTTTGTAATATCCCACCAGTCCTGAATTGTGGGGACTTTTGTTGTTAACCACTGTCTGGTGATTGCTTTCTTCGCAGCCGTGAGAAGCAGAGAAAGCAGATACCTGGTGTTGGGCCTTCTGTGTATTTTGGGGAAATTAAGAAATAAAAACATCTCTAGTGTCAATTGAAGCTGTGGATCTATAATTTCTAGGGACATGGATATGTTGTTCATCCACACTCATTGGCAGTATCCTTGCCGCTTTAAATCTTGCGGAAGGTCTTCAAGCTTGCTCCTCCACCCACCAGGTAGTATAACTCGGCTCCAGCCCCAGCGGCATGAGATCTTCCTTACCGCTTGGAAGCTCAGGTTCCCTCCTTAACGCTCTGCGTTTGCGACTGGTTCCTATTTCTCCGTTTGCGGATTTAAAAATAAAAATTTGCAAAAAGACTTCAGTCTTCGATCCCTCGCGGCTGCGATGGACAAATCGACTCCCGGATTTCGGAGATGCCCATGCGGGCAGAAGATGTCGAGCGGATCACACTCCACGTGTGTCTACTGCTAGGCCTTGAACACGACCGCAGGCTTGCGACCTGTGCTCATCTTTCTCGGCCTCGTCCTCGAGGACCGTGCTGCCGGTGTAAGCTGGGCGTCCCGAAGCGTTCCCTCGGTGAAGTCCACAGGAGGCCCGGTTGGCGGTGTCCGCGGCTCGGCGGATCAGCTCATCGGCGGATGGTCGTCCTCGAAGAGGAGAAGCGGCCTTGAGCGTATCTTCCTCGGCAGCGGCATTTATCCCGCTCTCTCTGGGTTCTTCCTACGGCTTCTTTTAAGGAGCTTTTGTCTGTCCCTCTCCACTAAAGGAGAAGGGCCTGCGTCTGCTGGACCTTATTCTCGGTCCAAAAGAGGGACAGGTAGAATCCCTCCGTCGGCGCTCTTGGGAGTGAGGAAAGGTCCCTCTCCCGGACGTCGTCCGTCGGCAGATCGACCACTCGGCTTAGGCCTCTGGCCTCACGGTGTCGATCAGGTGAAAGTTGACCGAGACTCCCACTGATGAAGTCGAGATTTTTCGGACCCAGTAGGCGGGCTGTCGCCTTTAGCAGCCGAATTCCCTCTCTCCGGTTCCCCGGGGAGGTTGGGGATCGTGGGCTCGTCTGTGCCTCCGGTTCCGGAGCCCTCCGGATGGACCTTCGAGGCGGAAGGAGTGCGGTTCGGCCGACCTCCCGCAGCCCGAAGGTGGAACTCTGGTCTCGGTCTGGACCTCGCCAGCGGTCAACCCGTTCCACCCACCGTCCTACCGGACGCGGTCTCGGCTCACGCTTTGTAAAACGTGCGCCTTCGTCCTCGTCCTCCTCCACCTCCGGATGAGAAGGCTTCGGCGTAAAGTGAAATCGACGATGCGAGACCTTATGTTGCAACAACTCCTCCTGGCGAGAATAAGCCGACGCCAGGCGCCTTCCCGGCCATTAAAGTAACACTGTCACGGGCAGGCGACACAACCCCTCGACTTGTCCGAGGCCTATACAGGCCGTTGTTGCGCCAAAAACCAACTGCTCCACCGATTCCGGTGGAACCTCGCGCTCCACAGCCACCAATTGGGGCTCCGACCAAGGATTCTCCCGGTCGACCTAAGGGTTTACCCCATCGGCTGTCAGTTACCCTCACTCCGACCGACCTCGGCAGGTGAAGGGTGGCTCAGGCCAGAGCAGCTCTTGAGGACTCTTCGAGGTCGAAGATGATTCCTCCTTCTTCTCAAGCGACTGGACTTGGGTCTTCAGGAGGTCAGTCAATGGGCGATAGCCATTCGTCCTTCCTAGGACTGCTCGACTCATCTCGAGTCTACCGGGATGAAGCTCGAACCACGTTCCAAAGCAGGCCGGTATCCCTCACGGAGATTCTGGACCGGGGACTTCTCGGAGGAGGCCTTCCCGGTGGCGAGGCCATAGTGGGTCGGCACTGGAACTTTGGCAGCGCCCTGCTTCCTGCCCTGCGCCTTGACCAGGATGGCCTTGAGGAAGTATCCGGTCCCCGGTTCCTTGTCGGTTTTGGAACACCCTCTGCTGAGGTTGGTTACCGACAGCGTTTTCGGCGCGCGACAGCGCCAGGATGTGGACAAACCTCCTGACAAGAGTCAGAGAGATGGACTCGTCGGGAAAAGTCTACGCTGCGTCCTCTCTCGACGCCGTCAGGCCAGTTCGGCCCGTCCTCATGGCACATTTTTCTCATGCCCTGTTGGGCTCTGGATGAGGTCATCCCTCATCTTCCGCCCGATCTGCAGACTACGGTTAAGCAGGTGCGGGACCAGGGCAGGGCAGTGGCCAAACAGCAGCTCCAGACTGCTTTGGATATGGGGACTCATGTGCCAGATCGGTGGCGGCCGCGCGTGGCTATCGTCGGCGAGCTTGGCTGAGGATATCCACCTTTACTGGATACCCAGCACAAGTTGGCGGATGTTCCCTTTTGGGGACTGACCTCTTCGACCCTGGGGTGGAAGGTCACCTGCAGAGGATCGAAGAAGTCCAATGCTGCACCTTGGACTCGGTCTCTTCCGCTCAGAAGGACAAAGGCCACCAAACCACAGCCTAAGCCCTTTAAGTCGCTTCAGCCCTCCCCGAGCCCTTGACCCAGCAACAACGTCAGACCCAGCAGGCTCGGCCTTAGCATCCCAAACCCAAACCGGCTTCCTCCTAACAGGAGGCAGGGAGGAAAGGGCCCAGGGGGTCCCTCGGCGGTCCCTCCTCCAAGCCTGCCCAGACGGGCTGAGGGGTGTCGCCCCATCCCGTCACCTTACCCTAGGGTCCCCCGTGGAGGCAGCTCCAGCCTTCCGTTCCACCTGGTCGCTGTTACCACGGACAGGTGGGTCTTGAAGGTAGTGGGAAGAGAGCCTGCCTCTGGAATTGACAGGCACCACCCTTCCAGAGCCGTCGCCCTCGGGAAACCGGGAGATCCCCAGCCTCACTGGCGGCACCGTCGGCCGACATCCACTCTCCTCCTCCAGAAGGAGGTGGTAAGAGAGGTGGTGGACCCTCCCTTCAGACCCAGGGTTTTGTGTCCAGGTACTTTCCTGGTTCCAGCTAGGGCGGGGGCTGGCGCCCCATTCTCGAACCTACGACCTAAACAAGTTCCTAAGGTCTGAACCTTCAGGATGGTCACTCTGGCTCAGATATAATACCATCCTTGGAGCAGCGTGTGGTTCTGCTCTCTGGACTTGCAGGGCAGCGTTTTTCACGTCCCTATCCGTCCGTCTCACAGAATTCCTTAAGCTTCGGCGGAAGGATCTCTCTTGAGTTCAAAGCCATGCCCTTGCTTTGTCTCCAGCTCCCAGGGTCTTCACCAAATGCATGGCGGTGGTGAGCAGCATTCCCTCTCTTGGCGCGAGGGGTCAGGTGTACCCTTACCTGGGCGACTGGCTGATAGCAGCTCCCTCAGGAAGAGGCGGAGTGGTCAGAAGTCTGGCCCTCAGGTCTGCTCTCAACTGAGCCTCCTTATCAGCGAGGCCAAGTCGAGACCTCCCGCAGGGTGATTCTATTCGCCGGGCGCAGCTCGGCTCTCTTCGAGCCAGGGCGGCTCAGCGGACAGGGCCGAGGTTCTTTCCTCCTTTGCCCGATCATTTCTGGTTGGGCAGTGCCTTCTTCCCGGGACTTCCTGCGCCTCCTGGGTCTCATGGCGGCCTGTGCAGGCGTGGTCCGTTGAGGCCGCCTGGAACATCGTCCCCTTCAGTGAGACTGGCCAGCCAGTGGTCCTGGCTGCGATCCCTTGGACCAGCTTGTGTCGGTGACACAGGGGATGGGCAGCTCTCCAGTGGTGGACCGTTCCAGATCATTTGCAGGAGGGCATCCCTGTTAGTCCGCCCGGAGCCGCGGTCTCTCTGTCGACCGATGCCTCTCTGATGGGTTGGGGTGCCCATCTGGGGAACACCGGGCTCATGGCCTCTGGTCCCTGGGAGTCGATGCCAATCAACCTGCTGGAGCTCCGGCGGTCCGCCCTAGCTCTCACCGCCTTTGCTCCGTTCCTCCGGGGTCCAAGTGGTCCGAGTCCAGGCGGACAATACCTACGACCATGTACTATCTAAACCGCCAGGGCGGGGCCGCGCTCCATGCTTCTATGCGAAGCTCTCCGCATTTGGTCACTGCGTGCGCAGCCTGTGGGATCTCCTGGCCATTCACGTGGCAGGAGCCTCCAACACCCTGGCCGATGCCTGGGCGGATGGGGCTGCATCCCACAGTGGTCTCTCCTGCGGGTAGCACAGCATCTGTTCTCCCTTTGGGGCACACCTCAGGTGGACCTGTTTGCCTCCATGGAGAGCAGCTGAGTCTGTTCCATGCCCCCCCCTCAGCAGGGGCTCGCTGCAGGGGATGCCTTCTCGAGGCAATGGACCCGGGCCTCTTTACGCCTTTCCCCATTTCCTTGATCCACAAGGTGCTTCTCAAGGCGAGGAGGACAAGGCGCAGGTGATTCTGATAGCCCCAGACTGGCCCGCCAGTTCTGGTACCCAGATCTCCTCAGTCTCAGCTCCAGGACTCGCGGCAGCTTCCAGCTCGTGGACCTGCTCTCAGTCAATCAGGGAAGGTGTTCCATCCGGACCTTCAATCCCTGCACCTGGCGGCCTGGTTCCTGAGCGGCTAGAGTTCCAGGCTTTGGGTCTTTCCGGCGGGGTCCTCAATGTAGTTGAGGGCGTCCGTGAGGAGTCGACCAGAAAATGCTATGCCTTCAAATGGAAAAGGTTTTCCATTTGGTGTCAGAGCAAGAGCTTGGACCCTTCCTCCTGTTCCTTGGCAAGCATCTTGGACTATTTATGGTCCCTTTCTAGTCAAGGGCTTGAGTCGACGACCCTAAGGGTGCACCTGCGGCCATCTCTGCTTACGTGGCGGGCGGAAGCAGTCGATGTAGCGCAGGAGAAGGTGGTCTGGCGCTTTTCAAAGGCCTTTGATCACATTTCTCCAGTGGGAACCTCTACCTCTGTGTGATCTACTGCTGGTATTGGTAAAGCTCATGGGCAAGCCATTCGAACCAATGCACAGGTGTGATCTCTCTCACCTGTCGTGGAAGACCGCCTTCTTGGTGGCTATCACGTCAGCCAGAAGGATGGGAGAGCTCCAGGCGCTTTCCATCGAGTCTCCTTACCTGGTCTTCCACAGGGACAAGGTTGTCCTGCGCCCCCACCCGAAATTCCTTCCGAAGGTGGTGTCGGAGTTTCACCTTAACCAGGTGTTGACTCTGCCGGTGTTCTACCCTAATCACACCTCGGAGGCCGAATATAGGCTCCATACTCTGGACCCTGGAAGGGCGCTCGCTTATTATAAGGAGCGCACGGCTGAAATTCGGGGAGAGGTTCGCCAGCTGTTTGTCACCTACGCTGAAGCCGCATCTGGCAGACCTGCAGCCAAGCGGACGATAAGCAGGTGGGTAACCTCCTGCATAGATCTCTGCTATAAGTTGGCGGGCATGGAGCCTCCCAGAGGGATAAGAGCTCATTCTACCCGCCATACTGCTGCAACGGTGGCTGCTTCCAGGGACGTCCCTATCCAGGAAATCTGCAGGGCTGCTACCTGGAAGTCAGCAAACACCTTCATTACCCATTACCACATCGACCTTGAGTCACGCCGGGATGCTGGTTTTGGGGCCTCGGTTCTCCAGTCTCTCTTTCCCAAGTAAGTATATGGGGTGTGCGTCTTGCCTCCTCCTCCCGGAGAACTGCTAGGAGTCTGCCAATGAGTGTGGATGAACAACATATCCATGTCCCTAGAATACAGGTTACTCACCTGTAACAGGAGTTCTAGGAATGGTATATTTGTTCATCTACGACACCTCATTTCTCCCGGCTCCGGCCTTTAACCCTGAGCTTCCAGCGGGCCAGATCTCTGGCGTCTTGGGTGAGCCGAGAGTTATACCACCGGGTGGTGGAGGAGCAAGCTTGAAGACCTTCCGGCAAGATTTAAAGCGGCAAGGATACTGCCAATGAGTGTGGATGAACAACATATACCATTCCTAGAACTCCTGTTACAGGTGAGTAACCTGTATTTCTTGCAGCTGGGCCTCAAGTTGCGTGATGAATACCTGGAGGGCCGGGCATGCCCAGAGAATGTGTCAAGTTAGCCCGTGGTTCCCCGCATGACCTCCAGCACTTTGCCTTGCTACTTGGAGAGTAGTGGTTTGTGACCACTGGGGATCGGAAATAACGCACCAGAACCTTCCATGGAAATTCTCGCCACTGATGGGAGCTAGTAACCCTAGCTGAGAGGCTACATGCCTGCTTCCACTCCTCCGGCGAGTTTGTATCCGTTTCCTGGGACCAGTGTGCGGATATCATCTGTTAGGGTTCCCTTTGTAGATTAAGGGTCTGATAGTATAATGAGATCAGATGGTCTTGCCTTCCTGATGTGTTTAGCTGTATTTGACACTGGATCAGTACTGGATATCCTCATGGGTTCCAGAGTGTTCTTGGGAGGCTCTCCACTTAGTGGCTGAAGCTGAAGGTAGCGATAAAAGTCCCTATGTGGGAGACCAAATATTTTGAATCTCCAGATAGGACCAAATGTTGCCTTCAGCCACCACCTGCAACAGATACTTAACCCATGCCCTTCCCATTTAAGGAAACCGTTATCTATGTTATTGGGGAAGAAGCTTGGATCGGCAAATAAGAGCTTGGTACGGTTTTAGTTTGTAGAGTTTTTTAGCGTGTTCCAATTTTTAAATTGCGCTAAACCAGGGGTTAGGAATCAGTGGGGTTCTTGCTCCTGGTTCTAGCCGGTATACGGTCCCCAGGAAGACTTGGTCAGGCATCAAAGTCCTTTCTATTTCTAGCCAGTGCGGAGTGGAGGTTCTAGTCTGTCGCGCCATTATTTGCATAAGGGTAATCGCCTGCTGGTAAAGCTTTAGGTCAGGGAGTGCCATCCCCGTATTGATGAGGGAGGGAGAGTACCTTTAGGCGGACCCGGGGTTTTGTGAGCCCATACAAATTTCCTTATCAGGCGTTCTATTTCATAAAAGTTTTTAGTGAGATATAGGGATATTTTGAAATAGATATAAGGCTCTCGGTAGAGTTATCATTCTGATTAAGTCTACTCTCCTAGTGAGGTTTAGAGGCATAGTAGCCCAGGTCTGCAAGTCTCTTTTAGCTGTGTGATGAATGGCTCATAGTTTTGCTTATAATATTTTGTGGCATCTTATGTATATAAATACCTAAGTATTTCAGCTTCTGCAGGTCCCATCTACCTGGCAAGATATCTCGGGTCCTTTGCATAGGAGTATAATGGAAGGTGAGGATTTCCGTCTTAGTAAAGTTCAGCTTGTAGCCTGACACCGAGCTATAAGAATCTGACATGCCGCACGGCTGGAATAGTTTGATCGGGGTTCTGGAGATACAGGAGGATATCGTCCGCGTACAGTGCGGTGCGATGTTCAGTGTTGCCTATCTTAATCCCTTGGATTCGTTGAGATTCCCGGATCTGCTCTGCTAAGGGTTCTATGACCAGGGCAAATAGGTAAGGGCGATAGGGGCATCCTGGCAGGTACCTCTGTAGAGTTGGAAATATCCCAATGATGCCCATTTACTTTCACACACGCTTTGGGGAGCAGGAGTATATGTTCTGGAGGGTTTGGACAAAGGAGGGGGAAACCAAATTTGTTTAGTGTTAAATACAGAAAGGCCAGGTAACTCTGTCGAAGGCCTTTTCTGCATCAAGACTTATAAGAGCCGCGGGTCTCCAGTATTTTGCATCTGGTGCACTATGTATAAGGATCGCTTTGATACTATCCATGGCCCCAGGCTCTTAATACGTAATCCTGCTTGGTCTTTATGTATTATCAGGGGAAGTATCTGGTCCAGACGATGTGCCATTATACTCATAAATATTTTATAGTCTTGTTATACAGATATTGGCCTATAAGAGGCACAATTTTGGGATTCTTACCTGGTTTGGGTATCACAGAGATGGTGGCATAGGACCACGACTGGGTGGGGGCTCCTTTCTAGCACTGAGTTAAAGTCCCGAGGAGTGACGGGCGATTCCCCAACTTTTGATAGTAGTAACCCTAAGTGATGCATTAAGTTTGTTTGCCAAGAATAAATGTGTGTGTATAATGCTTGTGAAGATACATTTGGTCAAATATGTGTGATATTTACAGGGTGAATGAATCTTGAGTGAGGATATCACGTTTATCCTCACTCTAGGACCCCACAGTCAAATTTATCCAAACTGTAAATAGTGATTGGCTAGTGTCAGTAGCATAAGCTGCTAACTCCAGCTAGTCACTTTCTTTCTTGTTTTTTTACTTTGTTTTTATAGTTTCATTTGTAATCATAGAGATGACCGAAGTCCCAAAAGTCCTCACTTCACCAGGGGCTAATGGCGCCATACTATCTTCCTAAAGAGAAATAATAGTCTTAAGTATCATTGAGGCAGCAAATGCTCAGTGCACACAGGAAGGTGTATGTACCAAATTTCTAACCTAGGAGATAACAGTAAACTTGTAATGGTCATAAAAAACTGTAGTTGGGCTATTACAATGTCTGCTCGTTATGATGTTAAAAATCATAAAGCCAGATTAAAGTATTGAAATCGGGACATTTATATCTGGGCTCACATTTAATCCTTAAAAAAAAAAAAAAAAAAAAAGGCAAAAAAAAAATTAACATTGCCCCTGAACAGCCGTATTAAAGGATATTGCCCAAGACTGAGAATCAAAGAATGTTATTTCCCTCTGATTAGAACTGTAACAGGGCTTCAACAAAGTTGAATACATGAGAGTACTTAAGTGAATTTAGTCCTCTCCATCCTCTTCTGAATCTAAAGCCACCTCTCCTGGGTCTCGCTGTTGGTGCTCTTTACTGCTCACATGGGAGGCCCACTAGCCTACCTCCGAGGGGTCTGAGAAAAGCCAAACTTTCCCATTGTGGACCACCCTTAATCTGGCTGGGTAGATGATCGCATGCATTGCCGATGCTTCCCTTAGCCATTTCCGGAGTTCGTCAGATTTTTTCCAATGCAATTGAGTTGCATAGCTAAGATCAGGAAACAAATACACACCGTGGTCATCTTGCGTTAACGGTGCCGCTTGTCTGGCCAGGTGCAAAATCCTATCCTTGGTGCCGACTCTGTCACCAGCAGCAGAGTGCGTGGGGTCTCCAGGTCATCTCTGTATCCACGCGGAGTGATACGATGTGCTTTCTGCAGATTGAACACAAGATTCTGCCCTTCAGGTAGTAACTTAGATTCAAGCCAGTCTCTTAAGAACATGCTGGGATGATCTCCTTTAATTCCCTCCAGCAGACCAAGAATTCTAATATGTGCTGACCGAGCCTGATTCTAAAGCGTTTCTAGTCTGGCTCTCAAGTGAGTATTTTCCTTAGTTAGAAGGGAGGTTGCTGCCGCTGCTGAATCGCTTTCTTTTAACATCAGTAACTTCTGTTTGTAGCCCTCCACAGTCTTCTCAAAAACCAATACTCTGGTGGCAAATGTGTCCATTTTATTGTTTAGATCAGCAACTGACGTGATTAGCCTTTGTAGTTTGTGACCGATTGAAGTCAGTCTCCTCAGGTGCCTGGTGTACTGTGGCCTTCACTTCTAGACCAGGCCATGCCGCCTGAGAAGTCCCCGATGTCTTGTTGCCAGATCCACCAACTTTCTTTTCGCGGTTTGCCCATTCTAGGTTTATCTCCTCCGTTGATCTGAAATATTTATTTTACTGGATGGCGACCCTAAAAGGGTGATTATTAATAAATTTATAGTCTCTGCTGCAGAGCTGAAGTAACTTGCTGCCACTCTGCTCGGGCTTCACAGTGCACCCCCAAACCAGCCAGATAGTTAGATATGTTTCACTTTCAAAGTAGTCAGCAGTGTGAGCAGTTTCAAAACCCCACTCACGGGACTTCCGTAAGCTGCTTGATCCAGATGCTTCTGCCTGCCGTGAATAAAACAGCCACAATCAGAAAGATATCGAACAATCCGCCACTAAACCTGCAGCAATTACAGCTACGATGTCATCCAGGCATAAAAATAAGGAAAAAACCAGTGACACAGCAGTTAAAACAGCACAAAACGTTGTTGGACTTTGCCCAACAGGCCGCGGCCTGTGAACCACCTATATCGCCGAAGCAGGGGACTGAAATAGAGGAGATGGAGGAACAAGACTACACGATAATCTCTAAACAATTATACGACACTTTGCAAAAAATGAGCGCTACTTTGGAGAGACTGGAGGCTAAAGCTAACGAAGATCGAGAGAAAATACAACTTACTGCACAGAAAGTGGAACAAATTGAGAGGACACTGAATGACTATACATCAACTACGGATGTGCATAATGCTGCTTTGCTAGACCTGCACAAGAGAGGGCTGTCACTGGAGGTGAGATTAGATGAGCTTGAAAATCGGAATAGAAGAAATAATATCCGAATTCATGGATTACCAGAGGGACAGAAACTAGCCCAGTGCCACAATTTATGGAATCTTTTCTGCAAAGAGATTCTGGGCTGGCCAACTGAAAAGCCGTTAAACATCACCATGCTCATCGCTTGTTGATAACTAAGCCGTGGGACGAAAAGCTAGTATCGCATAAAGGAGATCCTGAGGATGGCTTGGTCCAAAAAAGAAATCGTTTTCAGGGACACTCGTTTATACTTCGAGCAGGACTACTCCCCCCAGTTACTGATTCAACGTAGGAAATTACCTATAGTGCGCCAACTGCAACAAAAGGGGTTTAAAGCAGTTAATGAATACCCTGCAAGACTAAAAGTGATTAATTAGAACAATGTAAAATGATTCACAGATATACAAGCTGCACAAAAGTTCCTGACCTCGATGGGGATACAGATTCCAGAAGGGGCAGCACAGCAGAGGGAGCGCTTGCTAGAAATGGCCTGGCAACAAGGGGGAATGAAAAGAAGAGCTACATGATCGCTCAGGGACTTCCGCTATGTGGGACTCACTGATAGCATAAGGAGAACTAAATGCTGCAGGTCCTGTACAAGAACAGAATGAAGAACTGGAAGAGGCTTCGGAGCAAAGGATTTCGACCATGGAATTAGCGACCTGAGGGACAGAGAACATTGGGCAGATGCCCAGTTGTGAGTGAACATAAGGGGATGGCAAAATAATTGCTGCTGAGAGTTAAGTAACACTCCGCTGAAGCGGATGGGGGGTGGATCTGAAGGCAATAAATGAAACGAGGGGGTTTCTCACCCTTCTCTTTGCATAAAAAGGTGGGGAACAAGAAGATCATTAGTAGATCCTTAAGCTCGAGTATAACTGAGCAATGAAGCTGTGAGGATTGGAATAAGATTGGGGGGGGGGCATCACCTGTAGGTTACAGGGTAACAGCAGATTTGACATCACAAGATGGTAAAGCACCAAACTGTGGGAGATAGGGTGGGGGTAGGATGGGGGGAGGAAGGGCCCACAGAAGGGGAAGAAAATAGATGTGGGGCTGAATCTACAAGAGAATAAGAATTATGAATAGATATTGAAGGAATTGGATGGTATAGGCAACAATCAAGGAGAAAACATAACCAGCAACAAGAGAGCCAGAGAGGAAAAAGAAGAGTTTGAGGGGTACTTTATTACTTACACTAGGGATTATGGGGAGGAAGAGGATAAGAGGGGTCTCAAGCAGAGAGGGATCAAAGGGGAAATAAAACTGGATCATTAAACTCATGGCAGATGGGGGAGAAAGGGGTAAAAAGGTCAACCAGGTACATTAGTTACGTTGGGAAGGCGACTTTCCCATGACAGGGGAGTTCCTTCTCTCATTTTGGGGCTTGATATGTAGCTCACAAAGTGCCTGGATCACTTGGTAAAGGTGCTTAAGACCTGCCCTTCTAGTTAAGGGGCTGTTAGTGACCCATAGCCAGGTGGAAGGCCCACAGTGTTGGGGTCATCCAACCACGCCTAACAGGGATTTGTAGAGGGTGGCTAAGAGGACTACTACACCTTGAAGTCAAGGAGGTTGATCAAGGAGTTAAAAGTTACTGGTTTAGAGCTGAATTATAATAATTTGTTGATTTAATGGTTCTGTGTTATGTTAGAAACAATGCATAGATTGAATACAAATTGTACTTTGGAAGTGTGTCCCCATCCCTGGAAGTATATTGGGCCGTACCTAACACAAGAGAAAGAAAATGGCTGACTTAAAGATAGTTTCCCTAAATGTGAGGGGTATTAACAACCTGATGAAACGGGCTAAAATATTGCAAGACTTAAAAAGACGAGGAGCCACGATAGCCTTCCTCCAGGAAACGCATCTGACAGCCCAAGAGCATATGAAATTGAGAAGGACATGGGTAGGAAGTGTATGTGCTTCACACTATAATGGCAATCCGCACCGTAGGGGAGTCTCAATCTTAATAAAGAGATGTCCCACTAAAAATTTTAAAGGTTAGAACAGATACAGAAGGAAGATTTGTCCAGATGCAAGGAAACTATAGAGGTCAAGACTGCACCCTAGTAAACATATATACACCAAATGAAGAGGTTCCACGGTTGGCATTCCTAGAGACAGTAATAAAAGAAGCAGTTATGGATGCACAAAGTATGGTAATCATTGGAGGAGACTTCAATGAAGTCATTAATCCAGGAGTAGATAGATCTGGGAAAACCCCAGGAGGGACAATAAGAACCGGGAAATTAGTCTGTAGATTGGGCCAAGAACTAGGGCTGACAGAGTGTTGGAGGTTCTTGCACCCTAGGGAGCGAGACTATACTTATTACTCCTCTAGACATGGGGCCTACACTAGGATAGATTTTTTTCCTAATTTCCACGAATTGGGTGCATAAAGTAGAACAGTACTGCATAGGATCAATAGTGATCTCTGACCATACCCCAGTCTCCTTCATGTTTTGATGGCTCCAATAGTGACATTAATCTGGAGACTCAATGTGAGCCTCCTTACCAAAGAAGATTTTAAAGAGTTAATAAAGAACAAAATACAGCAATTTGAGCTAGAAAATCCAAAAGGGGACACGAAGGAGGGAATGAGATGGGATGCCCTCAAATGCAGTCTTATAGGGGAGATAATAAAGTACGCCTCTAAAGTCAAAAGAGAGAATGCAGCTGAGGGTACATAGATACATAGATACATAGACAGTGTCGGCAGATAAGGGCCTATGGCCCACCCAGTCTGCCCATTTGAGCTTGTAAGTTCAGTTTGTTTTCCTAGAAGTCTGTTGCCCCTTACCCCTGACCTCCAGAATTTCTTTGTCTATCCCATGCATTCTTAAATCCCGTGATTGTTTCAGCCCCCACCACTTCCTCTGGCAGGGTGTTCCACTTGTCCACCACCCGTTCTGTGAAGAAATTCTTTCTCATGTTTCCTCTGAATCGCCCTCCTCCAGCTTCATCCCATGCCTCTAGTCCTGGAACATCTTTTCGCTTAAAAGTGTTTTCCTGCACCCTGTTCCTCCCTGTAAGATACTTGTATGTCTGTCATATCCTCTCCCTCCTCTCTCCAGGGAGTACATGTTCAGTTCCTTCAACCTGTCTTCATAGGACTTGTGATGCAATCCATGCACCATCTTTTGTTGTCCTCTCTGAACCTTCTCTACCCTGTCTATGTCCTTACGTAGGTATGGTCTCCAGAACTGTACACTGTACTCCAGGTGGGGCCTCACTAGTGTCTTGTATAGCTGAATTATGACCTCCTCTTCCTGCTGGTGATGCCCCTGCCTATACATCCCAGCATCCTATTTGCTTTACCTGCTGCCTTGTCACACTGTTTCCCTACCTTGAGGTCATCAGAGATAACCCCAAGATCCCTTTCCTGCTTGGTGCATGCTATCCTCACCCCCGACTGATATATTGTGCCAGGGTTTTTGTGCCCCATATGCATTATCTTGCACCTTTGCATTGAATTTCAACTGCACAAACCCTGACCATTCTTCAAGTTTCCTGAGGTCGCTTCTCATTCTGTCTACACCCTCTGGTGTGTCTACTCTGTTACAGAGCTTTGTGTCATCAGCTAACAGTGAAATTCTGCCTTCTAGGTCCAGTGCACGTCACTGATGAAGATGTTGAATAGGACCGTCCCAACACTGATCCCTGTGGTACCCCACTGGTCACTCTTCCCTCTGTGGAGTGACTGGCCATTTACCACTACCCTCTGTGTCTTGCCACCCGGCCAGTTACCTACCCACCACACTACTGTCCTGCCCACCCATATTCCCCAGTTTGTGTAATAGTCTCTATGTGGCACAGTGTCAAAGGCCTTGCTGAGTCCAGATAGGCCATGTCCACTGCCCTCCCCTGATCCACCTCCCAGTCATCCAGTCAAAAATTCAACGAGGTTGGTCTGACATGACCTCCCCTGGTGAAACCATGCTGCCTTGGGTCCTGTAGTCATTGACAACCAGATGTTCCACCAATCTCTCCTTCAGTAGTGCTTCCATGATCTTCCCCACTACCGAGGTGAGGCTGACTGGTCTGTAGTTCCCTGCTTCCTCTTTGTTCCCACTTTTGTATAAGGGACTACATCTGCTGTCCTCCAGTCTTTGGTTACCTCCCTGTTTCCAGTGATCGGCTAAACAGGATAGCCAGAGGTTCAGCCACCACCTCTTAGTTCTTTAAGGACCCTGGGGTGCACCCATCTGGCCCCATTGCTTTATCAACTCTTATTACTTCCAGTTCCTTCAGGACCCTTTCGTGTAAGGGACTTGTGTCCATTTCTGCACCGCTCTCACCCCCTGTACCCCCTTCAGACCCATTACCTCCTCTTTCTCAGTAAAGACTGAGCAGAAATACCTGTTCAATATGTCAGCTTTACTGTTGTCATCCTCCATGCGCCCCCATCCTCCCCTTCAGTCTCACTATCCCTCCCTTTGTCTTTCTTTTTCACTTATGTACCTGTAAAGGTTTTGTCCCTCTACCCACTGATTTTGCAATGTGCTCTTCTGTCTGAGCTTTGGCTTCCCTTACTGACCTCCATGCCTCCCTTTGCTTCTCCTGGTACTTCTCCCATCCCCTTCTGCCTGTTCTTTTGTATTGCCTGAATGCAATCTTTTTGGCTTTCACTTTCTTTGCTACCTCTTTGGAAAACCATAATGTCTCCTCTTCCTTTCCTGTTGCTAACCTGCTTAATGCATAATTCTTGTTCTTGTAACCCCATTTTAAATACTGCCCACTGTTCCTCAACCCCTGATTCCTGTCCCATTCCCCTTAATGCCCTTTCAAGTATCTCCCCATTTTCCCAAAGTCTGCCCCTCAAAATCCAGAATACGTGTTTTTGTGTGGTTTGGTTCTACTCTTTCTGTGATTTCAAACCACAATGACTGGTGATCACTGTTTCCCAGGTGCTCCTCCACTGTTACCCCATCACACTGTCCCTGTTTGTGAGCCACAAGGTCCAGTATTGCCTTCTGCCGAGTTGGTTCCATGACCAGTTGCTTGAGGAAGGCACCCTGAAGGGAGTCCAGGATAAATCTGCTCCTAGTTGATGCTGCTGGGATGCTCCAGTCCACGTCTGGAATATTGAAGTCTCCAACCAGTACCACTCACCCTTGTCTGACATCTTTTGGACAGGCTAGCATCAGCTCCCTATCTGCTTCTTCCTCCTGGGCTAGTGGTCTATAGACCACCCTATAAAAGGATGGTCAGTCCCATTTTCCTTTCCAGCTTAACCTACAGTACCCTCCCCATTTGTTCCTCCTGATCTCTGTGGGCCCTTATGTCAGCCTTTTACATACCACTCCTCCTCCTCTCCTGCCTGCTCTATCTCTTCTGAATATGTTGTAGCCAGGTATGGCCATCTCCCAGTCATGGCTATCATTACACCAGGTTTCAGTGATGGCCACAATGTCCAGGTCTGACTGCACCATGACAGCCTAGATCTTCCGTCTTGTTGCTAAGGCTCCTGGCATTTGCACACATGGCTTTCCATGATTTGACCTCCTAGACTGTTTCATCCACTGTTCTACTCCAGCCCCTTCCTTGGTTGTCATTTATCCCTGGTTCTCCTTCTGTCTGCCCTTCTGCTGAATTTTGCCCTTTTCTGCTTATCCACCTCTTGGGCACTAATCTCCATCTTTTGCACACTGCTTTGCAGAGATAGCCCACTCCTGGTTCCTGGTTCCACTGCTAGCGTGTGGGGTGAGCAAGTAGGTACCCTCCTTGCTGGCCTGCCACCCCTCTGCTAGTTAAATGCTTGTCAATGTAGCATTTAAACTTATCATTGAGTGCTTAGATTCCCTCCAGGATGAATGCAGGCCGCACAGGCTTGAACAAACCTCCATCCCTCCAGGTGGGTCCCCAATCACAATGAATCCAAACCCTTTCCTCACAGCACCAGTTCTTCAACCATGAGTTAAAGTTCCTGGTGCATGCACTCTATGCTCTCCTTGCTCTCCTCACAGGTAGTACTCTTGGAGAAAGTGACAGAAGTAGCTACTTGATTGAGACCCTCCCAGTTTCCTAAACTCTATCTGAACTTCCTTTGGCTCCCCATTTGCCAGGGTCATTAGTACCTAGGTGGATAATGACATCCAGCTCACCTCCTGTCTTGCCTTCCCAGTGATCCCAGGATCTTCCTTCCATCCTTCCATGCCGTGGCACCTGGTAGGCACCTCACCTCCCTGTCCTCCCCTCCTGTGTTCCTAGCTGGATCCCTCTTATGAGGTGGGAAAAAATCTATCAGCTCAATCTACCACCAGGTGAACCAAGACCTTAGAAGTTAAGCAAGAATTAGATTAAGCCAAACATGAGTTAAACAAGATATTAGACACCCACACTGAAGGGCAACTACGGTATTCTAGACAGAAATATTATGAACATGGTAACAGAGCCGGGAGACTTTTAGCATGGCAACTCAGACAGGAAAGGGTAAGCAGAGCAGTGATTTGTTTGCAGGGGGAAGACAATGAACAGACCACTACCTGCCCAGCAGAAATAGTGCAGAGATTTGAAAAATATTATGCAAACTTATATAGGGCAGATAATTTTCTGGGGCACAAGGAGGCCGTAGAAACCATTTTGAATGGCCTTAAAATACCTACATTGCCAGAAGCGATGAGGACAGAGCTGAACACCCCAATCACTACCCAAGAAATCATGAACAAAATAAAAAAGCTAAAGAACGGTAAGGCACCAGGGCTAGATGAATTTGGAGCAGAGTTTTATAAAAATTTAAGACCCAGGTGGTGGGCCTTCTATTAGCGGCCTGCAATGAGATATTGATGAGGGGACCCACTGCCACCGTCATGGAAACTGGTCCAGATTTCAGTAATCCAAAAACCCAGAGTTATGTGTTACGCGTAACTTCCATATCTTAGTTGCCAGTGGATTTAAACATTTTACAGGCATCTTGGCAGATAGATTGCAAAGTTATATCTCCAGTCTGGTCCCTCAGACCAGACAGAATTTATTTCCAGGAAGATATTTACAAGATAACATACGGCATCTCTTGAATATATTCACAGCCCAAAGTTCAATGGCTCTACAGTTAACAGTCAGCATGGATGCGGAGAAGGCCTTTGACAGGGTGGATTGGCACTGTCATCCACCCTGTCAAGGTTGAGCTAGGGAGAACAGTTTATTTCGGCCATTGCCGCACTGTACTATAAGCCCGAAGCTAGAGTCGGGTGAGCAGTATCTTCGAACCATCTGCCTCTCATGAGGCACTAGGCAAGGATGCCCCCTATCGCCATTATTATCTGCCTTAACTCTGGATCCGTTGGTAATCTGGATGCGGGACAACCCACATATTAAGGGCATTTGGGCAGAAGTGGAACACAAAACAGCGCTTTATACGGATGATTCCCTCTTCTTTTAAAGAGACCACAGGACTCCTTACCCCATCTATTAATGCGTTGGAAGAGTTTGGCACCCTGGCATGCTATAAAGTTAATTTAACTAAATCGGAGGGTGGTGGTGAATGGCACCCTTAATAAGCAGTTATGAAAATATTTCCCGTTCACCTGGACCAAAAAAACACATTTAAATACCTAGGAATACAGGTGTCTGTGGATACTTCTAAACTGTATTGCAACAATTTGTTTAAAGTTGCTCCAGACCCTTAGATCAGACTTTGCCAGATGGAAACTCCTACCTCACTCCCTGTATGGTAAAATACAGATCATTAAAAATGAATACATTACCCAGGCTATTTTTATTTCAGACACCCCTATCCAAATACCATCCCAGTTCTGGACCCAAATTACAAAAGAAATATCTAAATTTATTTGGAAAGTACGACTAAGGATAGCTCTGGGTACTTTGATAAAGCCAAGGGAGAAAGGAGGCCTAGGCCTACCA